>CM077641.1:71020000-76020000 GCA_039660915.1 Euphorbia tirucalli
AATGATCTGTCATGAATTAGAACTTGGGTCGAAATTTTCAGAGCTCAAATTTTTGAGGAAAAGAAAATTTGTTGATGATTACTGTTCAAGGCTTATTGTTATCTGACATTGAAATTAAATGAGATTAAAGTGTAACATGTAAGTATTATAAGGTATTGTAGATTGGATCTTTATATAGGCTGATTTGTTTTTGTATTACATGGGTTTAACCTCACTTATATGCCCATTTATTTAATCAGGCTCAACACTCTCAAGACCCACTAAATCTCATATATATATATATATATATATATATATATATATATATATATATATATATATATATATATATATATATATATTCTTTTAAGGAAAATTTAATTAATATAAACTCTCCCTTTTTCATGGATACACTTAGGCCGAATTGGTTGAATTATATGATAAATCATTCTGCACTTTTTGTTTATTATCTTATTTTGTTTTCTGCATATGCTCTCAATATACATGTCAAGCTTTAAAAATTGAATATATAAGATCGCAAATGCAATGCACGGCAACTTTTCCAGATTCACAGTTTTAAATTAACTCATTATCATTCAAATGAATCTCATATGCTGGATTTTGATATATAATTCAGCATTATTAATTCTAAAGAGGAGTTTTGTTTTTTTGTATTATGCCCATATTGATTAGCACAGTACTAGAGAAGTGGGCTTCCCACTTCATGAATACTGTAAACATGCTGATCATAATGTATGTAATAAAATATAATTTAATTGAATATGTTTTTCATAATTCTTGAATTGGGGCCAAGTGATTCTGCCAATTAATAAGAATATTAATGTCATTTTTTGCTCGTATAAACTTTAAATTAATTCTAAGAGAGATCGTATACGTAAAGGGTACCCTACGCAAAATATAACCCATGTGAGTAGTTGTATATATATGGAGAAAAAGGGTAATGCCTTTAGCTTGAAGACTGTGAAATCCTTTGAGAGGGAATTTAATAAAGTGAAGGCCATGTGATTAAAGGATTAAGAAAATGGAATTTATATATATGAAAATGGAAGGCACTTGCAAGTTGAGAATTGGGGGTTAGCTATAATGCATATCATAAGGACTCCATATGCAATCATATGCTTCCATGTGATGGAATTTTCAACTCTTCTTTTTCCTCGTTAGCATACTTTTTTTTTTTTTAAGTAACATTTTATATTAATTACTCGTAATTTGATCGGGATACATACACCAAACATTTTTGTGAAATTAGAACTATGTGTGTGTATATTTATATATATATTCAAAAATGTTTGGTCTAGATTTAATTTATATTTTCGGCCTTTATATACAATTGACTCAATTTTGACGTTGTTAGCTCATCAATCTTACTCTGGAGAAATTTAATCCTTTAAAGTTTTTTTTTTATTATTAAAATATAGCTTTAAATATGAATGTCATTATAAGGATTGGTTGTCACATTTCATGAGTATATACACTTTGCATTCAAAACAAAAAAAGGAAATCAGCTTAACCAAAAAAAAAAAAAAAGAAAAAGAAAAAGTTAAAAGCTTCATAAGTCCCTTTGTGGTTTTGAAGATTTTTCTATCCTTGGGCTGGAGATACCCCTCCCACCTCTAAATTTTTTAACTCAACAAAAAAAAAAAAAAAAAGTGAATAATATATATATATATATACATACATACATACATCTTAACATTAATAGTATGATACGAAAAAGGTTAAGTAACTTATTAGCCCATGTGTTTTAACGTATTATACTAGTTATTCCATAAACATATTTTAAGGTCCTTAACTTTTGTCTCAATAAATTCTTTAATCATTTCTTTTATTTATGCATGTGAAAATTTAAAATTTTCCTTATTTATATGTAAAAAAATTTATTTTGTAGTTTTCAAATTTAATTAAAATATTTCTAATAGCATTTACTCATGCACAAAATTTCCATGATCATATATATTAGTTATAAAAATAAAAGGTATCGCTATTAGTATTATTTATTCTCTTTAATATATTTTGTCATTTTTTGTTAGTTTAATATAATATCTACAAACTAACAACAAGTGTTATTATAAATAAATAATTTTTTTTAAATGATATCTTTTTGTTTATTAATGTTATTGTATAATATATATTAGAGATGAAAAATTTAAATTTATAATTTTATATAATTCTACTCCTAATTTTATATTTTTGAAATATTTTTTTGATTAGTTATATTATTTAAACAAGCTCTATGCAATAGAGTTCAATTCTATAATTATATAAAATTTAATAAATTAATTAATCAATATTAGTAATATTAGGATTATGTGAGGAAAAATATAAAATAGAAAAATCATATGTAAAAGGAATAAATAGTTTACAATGACAAAACTCAAAAACTATATAATTATTACAGGGACTGACTAGTATAATATGTAAAAACAAATGGACTAATAATTTTATCCTACAAAAATTATTCAATATGTAAAAAGAAATGTCATAGGTAACATGTAACGTGTAAGGTGTGCCAAAACTCATAATAAAAAGCTATTATTTGGATGTTATTAGAATAAATTATTTTTGGCTCAAATAGTCCCATAATAGTTTTTAATATGAGGAAAATCACCATTACGACCATACCATCCTACAAAAAGATCATCTTTTTATAAATGTCTTGGTGGTTTGTTTTTAATTTCAAAGTAACTAATAAATAAATTGTTATGTACTTGTATTGGCCGAGACCATCTGTGTCGATTATAGAATATATCCGATTTTGATGGACTAGAGATTAGAATATCTCCAATGGGGGTATTTGGGAGGGGATTTTGTTAAGAGAAAAGTAAAAAAATCTTTTGTTGTGCCCATTGGAGAAGTAACTAGGGCTTTTCAATGAAAAAATGGTTTCCCAAAGGAAAATCCCTTTTTGGGTCCACTTTTGACTTTTTTTTTTAATTAAATAAAATCATATATATAAATAAAATAAAATGTGATGTGGAATATGTGGGGCCCTTAGATGACCCTTTAAGAGGTTTCTCCATTGGTGATGAAATATTTAAGGGAGTGTTATGTTTTAATTTTGATGAGTTGTCATAAAAGAGAAAAAGGAAAAACCCCTTATGAGGTTTTACCATCATGTTTCCTCTTAGAAGTAACAAATTGAATGGATATGGACCAATGACAATGATTTGGTCTACTTCAAGAACCGAAGAGAGCATTTTGCTATAAAATATTTGTTTGCCTTATCCAAACATTCTGTCACGTGTTGAAATTCTTTTAGGCTCAATGGGCTTCGTCGACGCATTTGAGAAATTTAGTGGAATTTCTACATAAATGTGACTATTGATAAAAGCGTAACAACTAGAAATACATTCTTTTAAGTTTAGTTTTTAAGCGCTATCCTTTATTATATTTTAAATACGTTTTTTCATTAGATGGATTTTTTAAATACCATAACCATTTAGTTCTTTCTTTTATACACTTTTTCTTTTTGTATTATCTTCTTTGTTTTACACGACTGTTCCCTTCTTCTCTTTTGTTATTTTTGTCTTCTTCTCTTTCAATTTCTTATTCTCTGTTGCTTTTTTGATTTTTTTTTTTTTTTTTTTTTTTTTTGAGATTGTTTGTACTTTCTTCTTTGTTTGTATTTTCTTTTTCTTTTTCTTTGTCTTCTTCTCTCTCTTTTTTTTTTTTTTTTTTTTTGGAGTTTCATGCCTTTTTTTTATTATATAATGAGTGATTGCTTCTTTTAGTATCTCTTTATTTCTGTAGATTTGTACAACCTAAATCTTGTCTACAGTAGGATTTGTAATATTGAGATGATCTTCTTCTTCTTCTTCTTCTTCTTCTTCTTCTTCTTCTTTTGGTATTTGTCTACTTGGTTGTATTGTATTTACTACTGATATTCTTCCATGTTGTTGTTATAGTCCTCTTTTGTGTTTTGTATATTCTATATTAAATCTACATATTTTTATTAAACTTTTGATACAATGGTACATGTCAGATACGCTAATTGTGCATTCATGGTATTCTGATGATACATTTCTGATGACATCCGGTCCGGCCTTACGGTTCTGTCCGGTGCACCCGGCCCAGTCCGGTAGTCCATACCCGCGTCACATCATCCGGCTTAAGAAACCGCATTCCACATCCGGATCCCAACCACCCCTGAGCAGATTAAGTTCCCTAGATCCGCGGAGAGATCCTAGGGGAAGAGGTGGTGTCCAATTAGGAATCCACCTCCGTGTTTTACTAGGGCAGGAACACCACCCACGTGGAAGCTCTTTCAATATCAATCCAACTCTACTATTCCCTCCTATAAAAGGAGGATACCCTGCCTGAGGTAAGGGCTATTGAATTCTTTTCTTAATTCTCCTAAAAGTACTTTTCAACCCACAGGAGCATACTAACTTAGGCATCGGAGTATACCCCAGAGGTTACCGATGTCTCATCTTTGTCTTGCAGAAATTACATTGGATCTGGTCAAGCAGCAACTCGGACCCGGATCACCCAAAGGATTCTACTGAATCTATCATTTGGTGCGGTGAGCGTGGACGGATAATCATGAATTCGAATTCCGCTAACATGACTTCAGACATTTTGGGAGATTCTCTCACAACCACAACTCCACAGGCGACGTTGAACTCATCCATATCTCCCCAGGCAGCGATAATCAATTAAATAGCGAGCAACTTGAGCCCCGCCGATGCCAGAGATCTGAGACAGGCGTTTCTTCAGATCCAGAATCAGGGTATGGTTGGACCAACCATTAGCAGCAGTACATCCCCTCTGATCACAGGAGTTGACGGCTTGGGAATGGGAATAGCTCGGAACCTTTTCCCACTACCAGAATACACCAGGGCCCCTCCAACCACAAACCCAGCACCTGTTTTTTCAGAAGACACCAGGCAGATGAATCAGCCTAACACATTCCCTGGGTTTGGGGATCCCACAGCCCAACATGCGACTTTCGGGGCTCCACTGGCTCCAATGATGTCACAGGCCAGGCTACCCAGCTTCCAAACCCTGGTCCAGACACCTCCGCCGAGTTATCACCCGACCCACGGGTACATGTTGGGCCCACCCCCAACACAAGCAGCAACACCTACGCCGGAAGGGGCAGACGACCCAAATATGATGGCGTTGTTCAAACACTACTTTTCCCGATTCTCAGTGCCCATACAAGAGCCACTACTAGAAAGCGGAGGATCCTACTTCACCAATCGGATCCTGAGCATGCCATGTGATCCCAAATTCAAACAGCTAAACTTCGAGAACTACAATGGGAAAACAGATCCCTACGTCCACTTCAGAAACTACAAGAACAGGATGGAGATAGCTGGGGCCAACGAGGGTCTCATCAACGCTGGTGGGTCCGGCTTTCTATTGGTTCGAGACGTTAGAACCAGCATCGATTAATAGTTGGGAACAGCTCCGGGAGCAATTCTGCACGAAGTTCTATGGTTCGGTCCCCACCGGAACAGCTAGTAGAACCCTATACGACGTGAAACAGAGGCAAGGAGAGTCCCTCCGAGAGTTCGTGGACAGATTCAACTTGGAAACAGTGGAGATTTGGAGACTGGATTTCAACACGGCTTTAGAGGCACTGATCGCCAACACAACCAACGAAAGGTTAAGGGCTGACCTCGTATTGAGGAAGCCCCAAAACGTAACACAGATGATCTCGATGGCAAAAACATTCATAGAACTGGACGAAGTGGGTGCACCAACCCGGCACCATAGAGATAGCGAGAGGGGATCAGACGATAAGCGACCCAGGAGGGACAGAAGAGAGAGAAGGGATCACAGAAGACCGAAAGAATTCACACCCCTCAACCACCCGTTAGGCGAGGTACTAGTGGCGGTAGAAAAGAGCAGAGACAAGAAGAGCCTCTCCTACCCAGAAGTTAGAAGAGGACAGATCATGGGGGAGGACGAGAAGGCATTCTGTAGATACCACCGCGTGAATGGCCACGACACGAATGACTGTAAACGGCTAGCTGAGGACATCGAGGAACTAATCAAGAAGGGCAAACTCCGAAAATTTGTAGAGAGAAAGGGCAAGGAGGAATCAAAGAGACCTGATGAAGACTGTCAACCGACCAAAAAAACGAAAGGAGTGGTCATGGTAATAGCAGGGGGAGATCCGCCAGCTAAAAAGATCAAAAGGAAAGCCGAAAGAGACGCTAAGCCTAACCCTCCCCTCTCGGAGAACAGAATAGCACCGGGTCACACCGATGCCCTGGTCATGGAAGCAGAGATTGAAGGTTATTTAGTCAAACGTATCTTGGTGGATACGGGAAGCTCGACAAACATCATCACAAGACATGCAATAGAAAAGCTGAGAGTTACGCCCAGTAGAATCCATCCGGTTCATGCCCCACTAGTAGGCCTCAGCGGACACACTGTACCGGTAACAGGTCAGGTAACGCTGGATATGGAGATAGGAGATGAGAAACACATATGGAGGACAAAAGCCGACTTCACTATAATAGACTCTCCTTTGGCATATAACGCCATACTTGGTAGACCGCTTCTCTCAGAATCAGAGGCCGTCTTATCGATCCGGTATCTGACACTGCAAATACCTACCACTTCCGGATGGGCGATAGCCAGGGGGAGCCAGCAGACCGCTCAAAGAACATACCTCGCTTTCTTACAGCCAGAGAGGAGCTCGGAGGAAGAAGAAAGGAAGGCAGAGCCGGTGGACAAACTTGAAACGCTAACAGTCGCTTCAGACAGAAACGTGTGGATATCCCAAGAGCTAGACAGTGGCATCAAAGAGCAGATTATACAAGTAATAAAAGAGGAGCAGAACACTTTCGCCTGGAAGATTAGTGACATAGAAGGGGTACCATCAGAAATAATCAAACACTCACTCAATGTAGATTCGGAAGCAACCCCAGTAGTACAGAAGAGGCGAAAATATGCGCCGGAAAGGCAGAGGGCAATCGAGGAAGAAATCTAGAGATTACTCGACGTAGGACACATCCGGGAAGTTCAATACCCCAAATGGCTGGCGAATGTAGTGATGGTGAAAAAGGCGAATGGGAAGTGGCGCATGTGCGTCGATTTCACCGACCTCAACAAAGCATGTCCGAAAGACAGTTACCCACTGCCCAACATTGACCAGCTGGTGGATTCGACGGCCGGTTACGCCATATATTCATGCCTAGACGCAGCATCCGGATATCACCAGATACCTATGGACCCGGTGGACCAAGAGAAGACCTCCTTCATTACGCACAAAGGGACATACTGTTACCAGGTCATGCCCTTCGGATTGAAAAATGCTGGCGCTACTTACCAAAGGTTGGTGAATTGTATGTTCAAAGATTTGATTGGGAAAACGGTCGAAGTGTACGTGGATGACATGATTGTCAAAAGCCGGACCATGAAGGACCATCCTAGGGATCTGCGGGAGGCATTCGACATCCTCTAAAAGTACAAACTCAAGCTGAATCCGGAAAAATGCATATTCGGAGTACGAGGCGGCAAATTCCTAGGATTCATGATCTCACAAAGGGGGATTGAAGCAAACCCGGAGAAGATAAAGGCAGTACTAGAAATGGCTCCACCTAAGACCCTCAACGACATCCAAAAGCTAAATGGAAGGGTCACAGCCCTAGGAAGGTTCATCTCATTCTCGGCAAAAAGATGCATGCCATTTTACAAAGCACTCAAAAAAGGGCAGGCCTTCAAGTGGGACAAGGAATGCCACGAAGCGTTTGACCAACTGAAGAAGTTCCTCACATCACCCCTGCTGCTGAGCAGACCAATACCGGGGGAAAAATTGTATGTTTACTTGGCAGCGGTAGAGGAAGCTGTCGGATCGGTTCTCGTAAGAGAAGAGGACGGGCAACAGTATCCGGTGTATTACACCAGTAAGGTACTACGAGGGGCGGAGACAAGATACCCCAACATTGAGAAAATGGCACTGGCCCTGCTCTCGGCAGCCAATAGACTAAGGCCTTACTTCTAGGCACACACTATCATCGTGAGAACCGGGTTCCCACTCAGAAAGGTGCTGCAACGCCCGAAACATCCAGGAGATTGGCGGAATGGGCGATACGCTTGGGGGAATTTGACATCAGATTCGAGCCCAGGCAAGCTTTAAAAGCCCAAATCCTAGCGGACTTCGTAACAGAGTTCCAAAATCTTGAGCACAACTCAACACCTCCATCTGAAGAATGGGACGTCTTTGTGGACGGAGCGTCGTCAAAAGAAGGGGCCGGAGCAGGTGTATACATCAAAGGACTGAACAGGATCCAACTCTCCTATGCAGTGAAGTTGGACTTCCCAACAACGAACAATGCAGCAGAATACGAAGCCATGATCAAAGGCCTGGAGCTAATTAAAGAAATAGGGCCAGACAGAGTCCGGATACTCAGTGATTCCAGATTGGTGTCCAACCAGATAAACAAACACTTTGAAGTCCGAGACCCAGCCATGAAGGGATATTTGGACATTGTCCGGAGTTTGTTGAAACAGATTGAGACGCAGGGAACAATGTGGAAGATCGAAAACATCCCCCGGGAAGCCAACAGCCGTGCGGACGAACTCGCTAAAGCTGCTTCTGGCAAAGAAGAGTGGCAACATCTACATTGTCCGTACGAGGTACAATCTCACCCCAGCATTGAGAAAAACGAAGTCCTGACGGTAGGTCACCATGAAACCTGCTGGATTACACCCATCATGGACTTCCTGAAGGAAGGGAAATTACCGGATGACGAACCAACGGCTCGCCGGATCTCGAGGAAATCTTCTAGATATGCAATCATAGACGGACAACTCTACCGCAAGTCTTTTAGTCACCCCTGGATGAAATGCATCCCGCTAGAAGAAGGCAATTATGTTTTGAGAGAGCTCCACGAGGGGATCTGTGGGTCACATCAGGCCGCCCTAACCATACTCCGTAAAGCAATGCTCATGGGATACTATTGGGAAACAATGAGAGAAGACGCAGAGGCCTACATCTATGCTTGCCACCATTGCCAGGTACACGCAAAGAAAACTAGCCAACCATCGGCGGAGCAACAGCCAATCCTAACGGCTTGGCCTTTTTCAACATGGGGGATCGATCTCGTGGGTCCGTTGCTGGAAGCAAGCAGACAGAGGAAGTGGATAATCGTAGCGGTTGACCACTTCACCAAATGGGTGGAAGCAGAAGCCCTCTCTACCATCACCCCTGAGAGAGTAATTTCCTTTGTCAAGGAATACATCCTGGGAAGATTCGGCATACCGAATACCATCATCACAGACAATGGGACCCAGTTCACCTCCAGAAAGTTCAAAGAATTCTGCGAAAGCTTCCACATCACACATAGGTGTAGCTCGGTTGCCCACCCGCAGAGTAATGGCATGACAGAGGTCACCAACCACACCATATGCGACGGCATCAAAAAGAGATTGGAAGGGCACAAAGGAGCATGGGCAGATGAACTGAACAGCGTACTATGGGTGTACCGAACCACCCCAAGACGGGCCACAGGGGAAACCCCCTTCGCCCTCACTTACGGTACCGAAGCAGTAATCCCGGTAGAAATTGGCTCTCCTAGTGACAGGGTTACGTACTACAACGAAGCCCAGAATGACATCAACTTATGCTTTCACTTGGACTCGCTGGAGGAAAGGAGGGAGAGGGCCTTTGTCCTCATGGCGGCATACAAAAACAAAGTTGCTCGGTATCATGACAAGAAAGTGAAGGCGGTAGCCTTCCAGCCGGGAGATCTAGTATTGCGAGACGCGGAAGCCTCACAGGCTAGAGAAGGTAGAGGAAAGTTAGCAGTAAAATGGGAGGGACCGTACCGGATCATGAAGGTCCTTGGACCGGCTACATACAAACTATGCCACATGGATGGAAGAGACATTCCACGAACATGGAACTCCAGGGCACTTAGAAAATACTACCAATAGAGCACGTTGCACTCTTTTTCCTTCGGTAGCGGTTTTTTTCCCACAGGGTTTTCCTTACTGAGGTTTTTAATGAGGCAACTATAGCTGTAGTGCTGTAACTTTAACGCTGCAACTTTATATTAAATGGAGATTCGCTTTCGAATACATCATTTTATTATTCGCTTTCGAATATTTCTTTGAGGTACTTGGCCAATTTAATTCGCTTTCGAATAAATGCATGAACGACCCGCCCATTCGCATTCGTTAAAATTTAAGTCCTGGGTTAACATTCGATTCCGAATCTAGACTCGGCTTGAAAAGGGCAGCCATAAACAGATGCGTTAAGTTTGCATTCAAACACAGAAAAATTTTTTGAACCGCATCGAAAAAAGAAATATATACTTGTTTCATTAATTGCCCTTAATGGGAAAAATGTACATATACAAAATGTCAATTCTGATGGACAGACCCCTCAGCTGATCCCTCTTCAGGCGCTAAGGCGGTTGGAGGGACATCATCTTCCTCATCCGAGAGATCGGCTTCATCTGGGAAATCCACTTCTATGTCCTCGAGAGCAACATCCGGGTAGACCTCAGAGCACCTTTGAAGGATACGGTCCCCATACAGTAGGGCAAGACGCCCGTAGGTAAGGGTCCTCTCCTTCAACTTCTCCTCCGCCGCTAGTCGGTCACTCTCGCGGGACTTCCTCTCCTGCTCGAGGGCTGCCTCGGCTAGTTCAAGAGAACGCTTGAGGGCCACATTCTCGGCAGTCACATCATCAAGCGCCTTCTTTTGTTGTTCTACCTCAGCCTTTACTTTCGCTAGGCTCTCATCCAGCTTCTTCCTCTCCAGAGCACCGGCAATGCTCTGATCGAGGATTCGATCAGCTTCTTCGACCCTCTTCAACTCCTCGTAGAGGAAGGGAATGGCCTGCAGAGAAACAGTTAGATACAGCCAGAAGGTAAAGGAAAGAGTCTAGGACTTACCGTGTACAGCTTGCTCAGGACTCTAGTCCCTATGCTCCGGTTGGACATAGTCCTCACCCGGGAGGAGTCAGCAGGGAGATACATGCCGTTGCTCAGCTCCAGCTGCACTAAAGGATCAGCAAGGCTCGCATCTTGGCCGAACTTGGATATTAAAATATCCCGTATCAGGCTATCAGTATTCACCGGACCCGAGAAGTCAGGTACTACCTCCTGTATAACAAAAAGTAAGCACAATCCGGAGTAACAGTTTAAAGAAAAAATGAAGAACTTCCCACTCGGGCTTTCTTCCCCTTATCCGACCCGGATACGAGAGCACCGGTCCTCTTCTTTCCTGCAGGCTCCGCGTTCACTACAGGAGCAACAGGACCCGGAACGGCAGGATTGATTGCAGGAACTGGAGCCGGCGCGGCAGTAGACGCCTTTGATCCGCTCTTTCGGGCATGCAAGGCTGCAACAGTATCAGCAAGTGACATCCCTGCCACAGAGGGAGAATACAAAAATAAGTAAATAAATACCTCGGCCCTCTAAGGGATCATTAAAGAACACAGGGAGACCGGTCCGGTCATCAAGGGCTGCCAGAGGCAACCCTTGACGGTAAGCTCTCGTGGCATACTGCAGCTTCCAATACTGAGTCGGGACCGCCGTCAACAGATCAAGGTGGGCTTGCTCCCGGGGCGAGAGCTTATCCTTCTCCCCCCTCATCTCGCTCGCGGGCCGGAAAGACCAGGCGGTGGGGAATGTTGGCACATTTTCCTTCAACTTGATGAAGAAAAATAGACCCTTGAACCCCTTCACCGAAGAGGTGCGGCCAGAGAAAAACCGGAAGAGAGGCCCCTTAGCCATTGTCAGATGGTCGCTATTGGTGTTCCGGAGAACCGGGGTGGCGATATGTCGGAAGAGAAAACCGGTCAGTTGGATGCTGAGGTTACAGCATAACCAATACATGGCGCACACGTCCTCCATCACATTCGGGTGCAACTGGGCCGGACACACCCCGTACCGGTTCAGGATAGAGCATATCCCCTCCGGGAGCGGATAAGTGAACCCGCCCACTACGTGGTGAAGATAGATGGAGAAATAGCCGGGCGATGGTCGATGAACCCTCTGGTCGGAAGCAGGGATGAGACACTCGCAGGCTTCTAACCAGGGGTAATCAGAAGCCAACTGATTAATCTCGCGGAAAGCAACAGAAGAGGCCATCTGTGATATCCTGGGGGTAAGGGTTCTCCCTGAGGTACTTCTGACCAACCGAGAGGACTCAGGGAGGTTGACAGGTGCGCTGGTCTCTCCGGCGGAGCAAGTTCTTTCAGAGGACTCAGAGGTGGAGAGCCTCGTGGCGTCAGAATCCACCTCCACAGAAGGGAACACAAGGCGAGGAGCAGTGCTAGCGGTCCACGAATAGCTCGAAGAACCCATAATAAACAGTAACCCTAGAACTAAGAACTGAAGAAACACAGGAAAGTAGCAGAAAAAAACGAAGAAAGCACTTACTGGATTTTTTTAGAAATGAAAACGCCTGAAACTCAGAATGGCGCACAAGAGCAGAAATCAGCGACTTAAATACCCTGCTGGTGGGAAATCGAAAGGTTGCAGCATTTAAGTCACATCGAAGGTCGCATCCCTGCGGCTGAACAGTACGTGGCAGACAGTGGGTGGGCGCGCGTTCCTAGGCAGGGTTTTAGGTGCTAAACCCTAAAGGGCTTACTTCAGACTTAGGGGGGACTTCTGATGACATCCGGTCCGGCCTTACGGTTCGGTCCGGTGCACCCGGCCCAGTCCGGTACTCCATACCCGCGTCACATCATCCGGCTTAAGAAACCGCATTCCGCATCCAGATCCCAACCACCCCTGAGCAGATTAAGTTCCCTAGATCCGCGGAGAGATCCTAGGGGAAGAGGTGGTGTCCAATTAGGAATCCACCTCCGTGTTTTACTAGGGTAGGAACACCATCCACGTGGAAGCTCTTTCAATATCAATCCAACTCTACTATTCCCTCCTATAAAAGGAGGATACCCTGCCTGAGGTAAGGGCTATTGAATTCTTTTCTTAATTCTCCTAAAAGTACTTTTCAACCCACAGGAGCATACTAACTTAGGTATCGGAGTATACCCCAGAGGTTACCGGTGTCTCATCTTTGTCTTGCAGAAATTACATTGGATCCGGTCAAGCAGCAACTCGGACCCGGATCACCCAGAGGATTCTACTGAATCTATCAATTTCTGATAGTGTTTATGTATTCAATATACGTTTTTTATACCTATATCACCTCAGATACTATTATGATGTATTTATGATAATGTTATGATACATTTTTTAGACTATTTATTTTACATTTTTAACACATTTTTTTAACTAAAGCTCGTCAATATCAAAAGTAACATGTTTGTGATATATGTTTGATACATGTTCTATGCTAGTTTCATACAGTCGTTATGCAATGATATATGCCAGATACGTTGTGATATATTTGTAATATTGTTTATTAGGCATTCATTATACATGTTTTTACACTAAAGGAAATATCAAAAAGGTATAAAAACGTAACAAACATGTATCATATATGTACCAAACACATATCACTAAGGTTTCCCAAAAAAAAAAAAAAAAGAGAAAAATTCATGAGATGACTTTAAATACATTTATGATACATTTGTGATACTGTTATGATACGTTGTTGATACTGTTTACTATACATTCATGATATATGATTTTTTCCACTAAAGCGTGTAAATAGATATATCAAAGTAAGGTGTTTGGAGGACATTAGTATACCATGCAAAAGCTAACACAAGTTAAGAAACATTTGGAGGACACTTGTACGTCATGCATAAGCTAATACAAGCTAAGAAACATTTGGAGGAACTATTCACTTTATATTCATGATACATGATTTTTTTTCACTAAAGCATATAAATAGATATATCAAAGTAACATGTTTGGAGGACACTGGTATACCATGCAAAAGCTGACACAAGTTAAGAAATATTTGGAGGACACCTGTACGCTATGCATAAGCTAATTCGAGTTAAGAAACATTTGCAGGACACTTGTATACCATGTACAAGCTAATGCAAATTCTCCAATGCTACTAATTAATTAATTTCACTATAACTAAACTTTTTCCTCAATATCACTCTTCAACCACAAAACAAAATTTAAAATTTTAAAAAAATGAGGATGAAGAACTAAACAAACACAAATCGTCTACTTTTTTTTTTTTTTTTTGACTGAAAGAAGAATTGAATTAAAAAAGAGAGAGGAGCTAAGCATCCCAACTAGGTTGGCACCCTTAGCAACCTACTCAAAAAAGGTCCGCAGATAATAGCGAAGCAATTACAGAAGGAGGATTGTGAGAAAAAAACGAAAGAGAGTAACTATCAATAGCTAGCTTAGCCATGGTATGAGCTATTTGATTAGCCCGCCTAGGAACAAAGCTAAAAGAACAGTTCTGAAGACCAGAAGCAAGAAGCCTACAATCGTTCAAAATTAAACCGAGCATTGAATCGTCATCCCCATCAGTTTCTTGCAAAGCTTGAATAATAATTTGAGCATCGCCTTCTATAACAAAATTAATAGGACCGAAACCCTTCAATCAACTCACACAAATCGTCTACTTCTTTCCTTAATATAAATTAGCCTCCCAAATCATCTATTCCTTTCATCAATATCAATTTTACAGCAAACAAACACTTTTTGATTTATTCATTTAGCAATGACTTGTATAAAACAAACAAAAAGAAAATTTATAGGAGAAAAGGCTCCTTGCAAGCAGCTGGCCACCAAAGTAGACGACAAATCAACTCCAACGATCAGCAGAGTGAAGAAGCCACACTAATTCAAGCCATGAACAATGATTTGTTGTTCATGTCACATATAGTGGAACAGAGGAAGTAGATATGAGAAACGGTGGAGAATGTTTGGCAAGCATTCGTATTTTAGTTATTCTGAATGTTTTTCTCTTGTTCTTTTTTTTTTTTTTTTCTTTTTAGCATACGTATTTTACAAATTTGGAAAACAAATATTTTAGAAATTTTTGAACTTTTTTATAATATTTTGGAGAAAATCGTTGTGTCACATAAAAAGAAAAGTGTAGGTCAGAATAGTAGTATTTGGCTAAAAAAACCCTTGATAAAACTATCTACAATAATATCAATAAGTAAATTCTATTACTTAAATACCATTACAGTAAATAAATATCCTATAAATATCAACCTAACTAAATCCCTACACATAAGACCTGCAATATTTTGAGGGATGTTGCCTCACTTCTACCACGATTTACAACATGATTAAGCACATGGATAAAAAGAATTTTGTTTACAAATTGCAAGCCTTTACTTTTTTGTATTATTCTTTTAGCCTACAATTTGTTTAATTGAGAATTTATAATAACATCATCTACACTGCACTAATAACTTAATATCATCTCACATCCAAACTAAAGAAAAACACGACACTAGGTACTTCATTAATTAACTATTTATTAGTTAATTATTTAAATAAAACCTTAAATCCTAAAATACAAACCTAAATCCTATATCAAAATATGAATTTTAGACTCTAAATTATAAACACTAAACCCCAAAATATAACCATAAGTTCTAAATTATAAATTTCAAAACCTTAAAACTATAAATTGTAAAATATAAACCCTAAAATTATAATTTATATATAAATTATTAAACCCTAAATTCAACATATATGATATCCACAACTCAGTGGAATTTATAGACTTATATTAAATATAATAATTAATTAATATGATAAAAGCACCGTTGTTGATAAAGAAAAGATAGAATTGATCCTATGCTTCAAAGAGAGGGTCACTAAATTGTAATTTTCTGAATGGTATATCAAAACAAACCAAAATCTTAAACCCTAATGAAAAGCCTATTTAGATGTTGGACCAAATAAATTTATATTGGGCCTAGACAATAATAATGATCCCACTCACTCAACTTTTTTTTTTTTTTTTTTTTTTTTAATTTATATCCTTTGTTTTCTGTTTACTATATTTTTCTTAAACCATTTACTATTATTAATTATTTTTTCTTTAAATAATAGTTATGCCAAAGAAACAAAAAGTTGTAACTTTCATTCAATTGTTTGGTTAAAACTTTCATTTCGTAATATCACTATATAATTTTTATTTTTTTTGTACAAACGTGTACTTTAGTATAGATAGTAAAAGATCATATTCAAAAACATGTATTTTTTATGCCAAATTTGAAGGTATTAAAGTTTTTAAGATATAAAAATTAATTTGATGAAACAAGTGGTAATCTAAACATATTTGACGAGTATATAAATTTTGTTCCACATAAATTTTTTTAATAATATTATTGTTAGTGTTACATTTAATATTATGAGTTAAATATTTGACTTAATTGAAAATTTTAAGTTATGTCATCAAATAAGTTAAAAATTAATAAACACCTAATAAGGTAGTGTTTGTTAAAACTTAAAATTAAGTGCTTAAAAATTAATAACTGAATTTTAAGTGTTGGAAATTACAAATGTTGAACTATTAGATGCTAAAATGGTTTGAAACAATGAAAAATAAAATTCTGCATTCAAGAAATATATTGATATTTAAAAGTTTGAGTCAAATATTTTACGGATTGGGTTCAGCCTTTTTTTTCTTAATAAAACTTTTAAATAGTATTACAAAAGAATATGAAAATTAATATATATTAGTTTTAATTACTGAATTGGATTACAAATTTTTTACTTCAATGAATTCAATTGATGTATAAAGGAAAGCTCAAAAGATATTTCTCCATAATACCTTCATATTCTTGTGTCATCAAGGTGTTCAATCCTTGTTTTTAGGGGTGAGTATCAGTGAGTTTGATCACCTACTCGAACCGATATTTTCATTGACCGAATCAAAATTTTTTCAACTATTAAAATTCAAATTGAACAAAATAAGTAGGGTGAGCATTAGTTGGTTCGGTTCAAAAACTTCGAATGGACCGAATAGAGCTAAAAATTATAACTAAACCAAACCGATTTTTAGAATAAAACCGAATCGAATTAAATAGTTTGGTTTGGTTCGGTTTTGTATAATAACCAAGCTAGATTTGAATTTAACAAATATACATATTTTTAGTTTAACAAAAAAAAAGTTATTGGATATACAATCATTTTAAGATCTCATATAAATAAGTTTACAGTCTTAAAGCTATATAAATATACAAAATAAACACCAAACATCGAATCAAAATTTAATAAAAATGTAAAATAATAGTTTGAATTAGGTCCACTTAAAAATTAAGAATAGTATATAAAATCTATACTGAAATATTAAATTAGAGAATTATATATTGTAAAAATACATAGCACTATAATTTGGTTGGTTTGGTTTAATCAGTAATTTATGTCATTAAAACCGAACCGATTAAAATAACCAAAAATTTTGATAAACAGAACTAACACCAAACCAATATAACTAAAAAACTGAATCGAAGAACCAAACTTTAATTGTTCAAGCGGTTATTTCGGTTAAGTGTGGTTTTTGCTCACCCCTACAAATAAGTCTATTGAAATTTACCAATTTGGTTCAGTTATTAACCGATTAGTAATTGAAGTTTTTTCTATAAACCAACCCAAAATCTAAAATAGAGATTCCTCTAAAATTACAACCGAACCAAACAAAAATATTTTAGTGACTGAATTAAATTGTTTTTCAATTTGATATCGGTTCCGTTACGGGTTATCATGGGAGCTTGCTCCCCTGTAATTTTTTTTTTTTTTTTTAAAAAAGAAGTACATATGGAATAACAATGACAGCCTCACACGTTAGAAAAGGTCAAATAGATTAGATGTCATTTTGCCATGCCCTTTGGACTGCATTACATACCTAAAAAATTGCAGTCACTTGAATAAATTAACCATATGATGGGTGAAGGATGTAAGGATAATGAATAAAATTGCCGAAGAGGTCTTCCTGACCTAATCAATTACATATATATATTATTTCAAGCCAATACAAATTTGAAGAATGTAAAGTCAAAAGAAAAAAAAAAAAAAATCCTAAGTTTGACAAGTTTGCAGTACAAATTGCATAGAATAGTTCTTGACCACAATAGTAAAGCAAATAGGTCGGATTGATGATGATGGAAGCATTATCGCATTCAAATAATAAGAATAAATATGGTCCAAAATTTGCCCCGTTTTGGAGGATATATATTATTAATTGATCATCAAGGATGAGGTCATGGTGACTTGATATTGAAGTAAGAATGTCTTGCCTAAATATCTTCTATTTTCAACTTTTTTTATATTTTTAATTTTCAACGTTTGATTAGTATAATTTTATTTCCTTACGAAAAATTAAATTAATCGGTCTCTTGTATTGAGTATATAGTATTTGTTTTTTTTTTTTAATAAAGTCATTTTCAGGAGATACAGATTAGAACACAAGCCTCATTGATAATGCTATCTAATCCAAAATACAGCGTTTTTACATTCAATTAAGACGTTAATGATGTTGATGGATTACCGTGCTGTCATTCTCCAATTCATATTTTATTTGAAACCATTTCAAACTTCTAATGATAAATTAAGTTCAAATTGCTTGAAAATTTTCACTTAATAATTTTTTTTTTTTTTTTATTCAGTGCAAGTCCTGATGATCCAACAATAATCCACGCATACTACCTTTTCTTTTTTGAAAAAATGGTATTCCATTAATTAGTGAAGGAGAACAATACAATTAGGAGTGGATGTACACCAAAAATTTAATTGCTTCATTCGAAGAACTTGTCTTAGTAAGGGACAACCTGATGGATTGCAGTCAGACAAGAACATGAGCCCTTGATGTAGTAAAACAACATATATACAAGGCCTAACGTTACTCTCTAAAGTTGGCATCAATTGTCTACTATCACCCTCAATTTAAGGAACGTCTAGTTTGTCCTCTCATCTTGGTTAAACCGACCCATTTTGCACCATTATCTTAGTTACAACGATCTAGTTTCTCCCGACAAAATTCACGCTTCTTGAATTATATTGCTTGAAGTATAGCATTAAGGGGGTTATTTTGGTTTAGTCAACATGAGAAGACAAATTGGACGTTAGCTAAGTGTAGGGTGACAGTAAACGATTGATGCCAACTTTAACGCGAAATTGATGTATTCGGTCTATATACAAAGTATGCAATACTAATTAGCTCTAATATATCTGTTACTCCCTAAAGTTGGCATCAATCGTCTACTGTCACCTCTAACTTAAGAAACGTATAATTTGTCCTCTCATCTTGGCTAAACCTACTCAAATTGCCCACCAAAGCTGACATGGCAAGGAGAGTGAAATTTCAAAATACATAAACGCGTAAAATACAAAATATTAAGTGTTTAATAATTAAAATAATAATAAAAATGAAAATTATCAGTTCTCTTCTTCCCGATTTTCCCTTTTCTAATTTCTTCCATTAAAAGTGTTTAACTCCTTCCACTTCTCAACAATTTCTTTCTTAAAATCTTGCACACCTCTTGATCTCCTTGCCAAATTTATGCGTCGACCATCATAATTTTCCAAGTATCCATGGTGGCCAGAAATCAGAGGAGAATCGTTTCAGGGGAGAAAATCCTTGACAGATGTGAGTAGACGACGTTTTACGCGGTGAAGCAAATCAGGATTTTCATTTGGTTTATTTTTATAATAGGAAATTCATTTTGGAAAATAAAATTCGAATAAGATTCAATGCCCAAAACCCGAAGAAGATATAGGAGTTGCCACCCAGTTAAACTCAACTGGGAAATTTAGGTAAAACCAAAACCAAGTGAGGACCGCTATACCGTCGTGAGATCTAGGTCCGAACACTTACTTATCTAACTCAAATAAATGCTTCAACAATCAAATCATAACATTTTGTCAAACTAAGTTGATTATATTTGGAGCATATAGTGTTCATGCAAGGTACATAAAACAATAAATTAATTAATTAAACAGACTGAATCAAATAAGCTATCCTGGGGGATACATGTGATTCAAATTGGGAATCGAGGTACAATCGTCTAAAATAAATGAATAGCATTGGACATACATTTAATCTTGCAAAACGGACGTTGGTAACACGATAATCACATTTAGGACTCAAACATGACAGAATGAGATAACAAGTGAGTTGGGATCATGCACTTATAGGGGATAGTAGGGGAAACTCGACAAATATCACTGACTAGACCACGAAATCATTTTGAAACGTTCTCTCATTGATTTTTAAGAAAACAGTTTTGAAAACGGTTTTACCGGTTAATTATTTAGTATGGCAAGTGAGCTGGTTTTCAAAAAACTAGGCTTTTATCGTTGTTTTGGTCTAATTCATGCTCCTAGAATGTAAATCTAAGGTTCAAATATCATGAAATATTTGAAAATTAATTTTCTATGATTCTGTCCCAAGGTGATACCCGTTCGGATGTCACTTCTAGATCAGCACCTAAAATTTGAATTTTTAAGGTTTCGTGCTGCTTTCTTGAGTACAAGAGTCATACGAATTTTGTTGCTATAGCTATGTAGTTGTTACGATAGTCGAACGACTTTGGTTCTCAGATCGAAAAGCCCAAATCAGAGCAATTTCAAAATATGCAAATGATGCTCAAAATACAGCACAAACAAGTCAAATACTTTTGGTTTCTCAGATATTTACCCTTGAAGCGTGGATCCATGGCTTTAGGTGGCAAAAATCCTTCAAGAGAGGCTCTAATGGAACACCCAAACTCCAAGCTCCAAAAATGGTTTTAAGCTCCGAATGTTACTGTTTTGGTGTTCAAATTAGTCTCTAAACCTTTTAAAAGCCATAGTAAAGTGTTTTCTTAA
Organism: Euphorbia tirucalli; assembly: GCA_039660915.1. Lineage (NCBI taxonomy): Eukaryota > Viridiplantae > Streptophyta > Magnoliopsida > Malpighiales > Euphorbiaceae > Euphorbia > Euphorbia tirucalli. The sequence continues at coordinate 71,040,682 of CM077641.1, forward strand.
GATTTCTAACCGATTTTCAGCCTAACAACAGAGATTGAAGATGAAGATTGAAGAAAAAGTTTGATTCTTCTTCCTTTTCTTCCCTTTTCTTTTCCTTTCTCCCCAGGTTAAAGTTGCCAACCCTTAAATCATAATATGATGAGGTATATAAAGGCAGAAGATGGCTTATTTCTTATAGAATCTATCCTAAAGAATCTAAAGAATCATTCCAAGAAGGAGATTCACGGTTCTATCAAAGAACAAGACCACACGCGAGTCTCAAGTCGACAATCGTGCAACTGTTTACTATAGCCATGTGCCTGTTAATCCAGGACAACCTTTTTATTCATCCGGTAAATGATCGGAGGCTTGAAGTTTGATTGATCAGAGCCTCAACCTTGAATTTGACTTCGACCCCAGCAGCTATGGAAAGCTATAGAAGCAAACAAATAATTTATTCATCATTGAAACTGAGGGATGAAAATCCCACGTTCACAATGGAAATACTGGAGGCGAGGATGATGAGGCTGCTAAATATGTTGCCCAACTTGCTAGGAGGTAGAAGCTTAGGCGGAGCACCATCCACCATGGAGGCATTAGAGCTGTTTGTGTCGCCGGCATCCAATTTGTCAATAATAGATCTAACCCTTATAAATTCAAACTTAAAATTGTTGTTATAACCCTTGTAGTTCTTGTTCTAGTTTAGAATATTGATCATTATTGATGTTGATGAATTAATTATTGTTGATAAATTTAATTTGGATATTTTTTGTTAGATTGAATCTGGATATTGGTAGAGGAGGAAGATGATGGTAATGAATTTATTATTTAACTTATTTTTTCATTTTAATTTCTGTTGCCATGTGTCATGATACTATAGTTTGTTCAATGGTTTAATTTTTCAAAGTGACACGTGGCAGCGTGTGTGTAACAAAGTCTAAACTTTGTCTGGTTTAGTTGTATTCAGGGGCCAAAGTGGATTGGTTTAGCCAAGATGATGGGGTAAACTGGATGTTCCTTAAGTTGGGGGTGATAGTAGATGATTGGTGCCAACTTGAGGTAGTAACGGATGTATTAAGCTACTAATTAAGAAGCAGTAACCTAATTAGGAAACCTAACCATATTAGGATAATCTACAAGGTTGAATTTTATATTTACATCCTTATCACCCTCCCATAAACTGAATGTGGGTTGAAAATTCAGCTTAGAACTCAATAGTTGAAACTGTGTATAATGCAAAGCCTTTGTGAATATATCAACAACTTGATCAAGAGTGGAAATCTATTGAACAACCAAGGTCTTCAACTAAACCTTATCACGAACAAAATAAAAATCAATTTCAAGATGTTTGTTAGTGCTGTGAAACACTAAATTGGCAGTCAAATAGACTGCACTCAAGTTATCACACCATTATACAAGTGGATGACGAAGACGGTATCCAATCTCTCTAAGTAAGCCAGATAACCAAACAAGTTTAAATGTTGCGTTAGCAATGGATCTATACTCGACCTTAATAGAAGAATGAGAAATAATATGTTGCTTTTAGAAAGTCTAGGAAAGCAACTTATGTCCTAGAAAGACAGCAAAACCCAAGGTGGAAACACGCTCATTAGAGTAACATTGTAATCAATCAGTAGGAGCAGGGTAAAGAAGAACCTATGCAATGTTGTGCCCCTTAAGTAGGGCAATATACGCTTTACAACATACCAGTGAACATTAGTTAGGGCATGCATGTACTGAGAAACCTGATTCACTACATAGGAAAGATCTGGACAAGTAAATGTCAAATACTGAAGACTACCCACTATACTGCAATACAAATTAGTATTAGCAAAAGGATCACCATCTATATGTACTAGAAATAGGACAACTATCTTGCATCTTAGCTTGAGTCAAAATCGACTGAACATACTAGTTCTAACATAGTAATAAACCCTTTGGTTGCCAATGAGCTTCAACACCAAGGAAATAAGAGACACTGCTAAGATTTTGCATAGAAAACTTGGACTGTAAAAGGGTAATCAATTGTTGAACTCTAATAGAATCATTACCAGTAATTAAGAGATCATCCATATAAATTACAATAAATTCGTATAGTGCTTGAAATCAAATAATATAGAAAGTAATCACCTTTATAACTAATAAAACCAAACTCTTGAAGAATCAGGGCCAGCTTTGCATTCCACATCCGAGGGGCATATTTCAGGCCATACAAAGATTTATACAGTTTACGCAAGTACGTAAGGCGAGTAGGATTAACAAACCCATCTGACTATTGCATATATACATCCTCATGCAAGAAGGCATTAGAAACATCCAATTACAACACATCCCATCTTACAGACACCGCTAATGACAAAATTAATCAAACCAGAGTCGATTTGACCATTAGGCTAAAGGTTTCTATAAAGTCCACCCCAAGTCGTTGATAAAACCCTTTAGCGACTCGCTAAGATTTATGACAAGGAAACCCATCAGCCTTAGTTTTAGTCTTATTAATCCTATTTACATCCCACAATGTTAGTCCTAAGAGGTATAGGAATAAGCTTTTAGGTACCATTAGCTATAAGAGCATCAAACTCAGAGACCATAGTTGGTTGCTAATGAGAATGCTTTGCATCTTGAGCATAGGTGGTAGGATCAGCTGTTACAACTTGTGTGTGTAATACCTTGGTTTAAGAGAAACAATTTAAGACCTAGTTACCATACAGGGCCATAGGGGTGGACAAACTACTTGAAGAATATGATATGACCTAATAATTGAGGGATCAAATAGAGATAAGGGCCCAAAAGCATAAAGATCAACATAGAGAGTGATGATGGTTTTTCTGTAAGATTGGAAGGTGTTGGATTTGGCGTATGTAATGGGGAATGGGGCATCATTTGAGTGGAAGTAGTGCTAGATGGAGGGGTATTTTTGGTTATTTGGGAGGGGGTTTAGGGAACTATTTTGGGGTTGTATGTCATGGACAGTAGAAGAAGTCATAATGGGAAGGATCACATTTGGAGGTGGACCAAGGATATTAGCACTTTGTTGATGAATAACATCATATGGAAAATTGTTTATAAAACAGCACATGGTATGAGATATACAACTTACAAGATACAAGATCAAGCATCTATAATCTTTGTACAACTTACTATAACCTAAAAAGACACAAGGAACAACATGGTATAGGGATTTTCTCTGTTCAAAACAAAAATTTTGATAGCAGAAGCTTTCGATTTGCACTCAAATGTAGCCCAGAAACCCATTCAAATTGGAAAGAAATGACTCAACCAGAAAATAATCATAAATCTTACCTGAGATATGAAGCTTATACCACAAATTTCCAAGCAGGAAATCTCCACCTTCACACATACATGCCTATAGCACTAGACTAGGAGCAAGAAAGTGGCCAAAACCCTTAGAGCTATAGGTGGCCGAATTTCTCTATTATGGGAAGGAGAGGCAGTCTATGTTAGCTTAGGGAATTAAGGAAATCATATTCTATTTATAGTCTAGGTTAATTGGGTTTAATTAATTAAACTTTAGGTTAAAATTGAATTCAATTAAATCCCCATCAATCTTATGATATAAATATATATATAATTCTTTATTTTAAAATCCGATTTTAAAATAATTATATTTTAGCCTTAATTTGTTTATTACACCATGCAATAAAACAAATTAACGTAAATATAATTTAATTTTGTATAATGACAAAATCTAATTTTGACAAATTACATTCTAATTAAATTATCTATTGTACCATACAATAATTAATTTAATATGAATATAATTCCAATCCCATAAATGTCAAAATCCAATTTTGACTAATTATATTTCAATTAATTGATTCATTACACTATGAAATAATTAAATCAATATAAATATAACAATTGCTCCATACATTAAATATATATCCAATATATTAATATCCTAAACATCCGATATTGACCCTATGCGTGCAATTTGGTATGTTCATCTTTATGTTGGTAGTAAGCCCTAAGCCTTTGGGCCTATAGACTATAGGTGGATTCTAGCAAACCATTATAGCCCCCAATTAAGATGAATATATCTTTTGGACATATATACCTTGTAGCCTTTTACTTATACATCCCATGCCTTTAAGATATCTCTCTCCTGCCAGAACCATGACCAAGTCATCCCTTATGGCTGTAAGTACATATCTTGATACCGAGTAGACTGAAGAACTTCAATCTCTTAATCACTGTGATTAAGTATTGGGTTTGGCCAAACACTTCTCAATCTCACTCATCAAGTGGCCGATGATATCATGATCTCATTTAAGAGATTGACATTTCCCTTCACCTTGCTCATGATCCTTAGGTATTCATTGGCATACCCAAACATACCCATACTTGGCACTCTGTTATGAGCTTGTTAGGTGTCTGTCAAAGTATGTGAGATTGTCCCTAAGTCTATGGCAACATCAGGTCTAAGGATCCAATATAAGTGCTACTAGAGATTCACTTGTCTTATAGGGGTCAAGTGTAATACTCTGAGTGGATCGATCCAGTACCATGTAACCTAGCATGTACCCATCTCTTTGATTAACAATCCATGTCCAATGGTCGACACCACCATAAAATCAAAGACCATGCTAGTCTTTAGTTAGTATCATTCCCAAGATATAACAGACTAGGGATATTTATAGTTAAGTGAGTAACCCTACTCTCAGTCCTAGTTGTTAGGAGATGCTCCTAACAAACAAGAATATGACTTAACTAATAGATACTCTATAACTATTAATTGCATAAGAAATTAAAGAAATAGATTAATACCTTTTATTAATTATAAAAAATCCGATTGCGTTGTCAAAGGGGCTATGGCACACACTGACAAATGGATATCCAATTTATTTGGCACATATGGTCTAAGCCATAGATAGCATAAGCATCCAAATATTTTCAACATTTCATAATCAGGTAAAGAATTAAAGAGCAAGCAGAACGAAATATCAAAATTCAATGGTGCACAAGGAAGACAATTAATAAGATAAATAGTCGTGTCAAAAGCATATCTCCAAAATTTTTGAGGTCATTTTGCATGAGTTAATAATCCCTAACCAGTATCAAAAATGTGTCTGCACTTGTGCTCAGCACACCCATTCTGTTTAGGAGTGTAAGGGCATGAGGATAGCTGAGTAATGCCATGTTCGGCCAACTAAGAGGTGAAAGCACGAAATGCAACCCCTTAATCATCCTGAAACATCTTAGTTCGGCAGTCAAAATAATTTTCAACAAGAGAGCAAAATTTAATGAAAGTAGGAAGAACTTTGGATTTATGTTTCAGAAAATAAATCCAAGAATACTTTGCTATAATGATCATAGAACAATACAGAATAAGAGAAACCATCACGAGAAGTAATTTTATTTGGTCCCTAAACATCAGAACCTATTAATTCAAGAGGTTAAGTAGCACGGAATTGAGAAATAGGATATGAATTTTATTGACAGAAAAAGCATGATAAGCAAAAACATCTTTATTAGAAACTGAAATAGAATTATTGTTCAAAAATTTCTTAACAACTGGAATAAAGGCATGTCGTATACATGTAAGCCAAGTAGCTAAAGAATTGAAATAAGCTTAAATTGGAGGAGAAGACTTTTCAACTGAAAGATAATAAAGCCCATCTTTACTGTAGCCTTTAAGCAACAGCCTCTTCGTGCCTAAATCCTTAATTAAAAAAATGGTCAGAAAAGAATTTAACATATAGTTTATTAGAAGCTGCTAGTGAATGACCAAAAACCAAATTTTGTGAAGCATAAGGAACACATAATACGTCATAAAATTTAATAGGACAACCATTAACAAATGAAAAAAAGGAACCGATAGAACTAATAGATAGTTTAGACCTATTACCTATGGTAACCTCTTTAGGACCTGTATACTCAAAATGGATTATAGATTTTCCAAATTAGTTTTCAAATGGTGTGTAGCACTAGTATCCATGATCCAGGGTTAAGAAATGGTAGGATTGGCTGAGGTGATGTAGGAGGCCAGCTTGGGTTAGGTTCGGGTTTCCTTGCTGATCTTTAGAGATGAGCAATTCCATATTGATAATCAATAGGAGCAAACTGAGTATGAGTTCCCATCAAAATAAAGTGAGACAAACCAGCCCTAGGAGTGAAATAGGGGGTACAACCTCCCTTAGAACCATGACCTCCTCATCCTTTTCCATCGCATCCATGGCCATTATTCGAGGATCGTTGTGAATGGTGAGCACTTGGGGGGAATATTTTCCTCAATAACTAGTTTAGGAAGTTGTCATTCCTACTAAGTAATAACCTATATAAATTATCAAAGGTGATTGGTTTAAGTTTAGATTCCAAATTTTAACAAAAAAGGCGATAATATTTGCCCAATCCCTGCAATATACAGTCAATAAAGTCATTTTATCATATAGGACTTTGTAATGAATTAAGTTAATCAAATAAGGCCTTAGCCTTCTTCATAGAACTTATAATACTCTCCTGCTTACCACGCTTCAAAATAAACAATTGACTCCGAATAGTGGAAAATGGGAACAGGACCCAACATCATAAGCATTATACAAATTTTTCCATACATCTTTAGCAGATTCAACACCAATCAATTGAGAAAAAATATTCTCAAAAATAGAAGCAAATAACCAATAAAGAACCTGATGATCCCTTTGTTCCCAGGGATCAAAATTGAGATTTTCAGTCCCATCCAACAATGTACTAGCCGGAGGAGCAGCAATGACATGATGAAACAATCTTTGGCCCTCCAAGTAGGGGTGCACAAAAAAAACGGAAAAACAGTAAAACGGAACCGAAACCGAGGTAAAAATATGGTTAACCGAAACCGATGGACTAGTGTACGGTTTTTATTTTTGGAAATTAACAGTTACGGTTTAGGTTTTTACATCGAAAGTCCATGTGGACTCACGGTTAACTGAATTTTTACAAATATTTTTCTTAAAAAATTATGTAATTATATATATATATATATATATATATATATATATATATATATATATATATATATATATATATATAGGTAATATGAATAATAAGTGAAACATTTGGACCTTTGATGTTATTTTAATACCTTAGAATACAATACCAAATAGTCTCAGTCACTCCCTTTCAATCTCATGTCCTCTCAATTCTTAATTTCACACGTACCGAAAAACGAACGGCAAAGAACAATTTTATTAATTAATGTATGATCTTGTACAATAATTTCTACATTTGAAACTTTTTTTATTAATGTTTTAATTATTGGAGTTTATGGTTAAAATATTATTTTAATTAATAATTAAGACTATGGTTTGTAATTTTATATTTTTATTTGACATTTAAGATTTATGGTCTATTTATTTGAGGTTTCATATATTATAAATTTAGCAACATGATAATGTCTATTTCGTAAATGGTTAACCGTAAAGAATTGGTTAACTGACCGAAATTAATGGTTAACCGACTAATGGTTAACCGAATTTAATGGACAGTGTATGGTTAGTAAATTAAAAAACCGTTTAAATGGTTAACCGTTTGTAAAAGTTCACATGGACCGGTCAACTGACCGTGTGCACCCCTACCTCCAAGAACAAAGCAATATAAGTTTTCCAAATATGAAAACTAGAGGAGGTGAGGCGATGGTTCAAGACATGTTAGATAGTTGTTGATAAGACCACAAAGGCAACAATAAGAATGATCAAAGTACCAGAAGAGGTGTGGTTCACGAAAAAAAAATAGTTATGGATAAAATCATTGATCCTTCTATCAACATGATTAGGATTGCACAAACAAGGAGAAGAAAAAGAATCCAAGAGAAAAGAAGAGAATAACAACTGAAAATATTTTTGGTGTTTAAACCTTGTTAGGCTCTGATACTAAGACAAGAATATGAGCCATAATAATATTGGTGTGGTAAAACAATATATATATACTAATAAAGAAGCGACAACCCTAATTAGGAGTCTTAACCATATGAGGAGAATATGCTAGATTAACTTTTATATGTACATTCTTATCATACTCTAACAAAGAGAAAACTTAAACTAAAAATTCTAAAACTAAACGTTACAATCAATGATAACTAAGCAAAATAAAGAGTTCATTTGGTAATTATACATGATTGCATTATAAGTCATTTCAAAATCTAACTCTGAAGAACATGATCAGGGTTGAAGGATCTGAGTTGTGAGAGGACTTCCTTATAGCACATAAACTTGACCAAATGAGCATTATTTGTTCCCAAGAGAACACTTGTCTTTGCTGCAATAAAACTACCTCAAGAAGAACAACTTAATTATATAGGAATCGTCTATATAAGTAAGAACATATGATGATTGATCCACAATGTTTTAAAAAAATTTTTTAATAAATTTGATTAGTAGTTTTGAGGTTAATTAGACACTCTACAAAAACTTTTTATATTGAAGGTTTTATTTTTTGCTTAACTTTTTAACTTCTTATATTGTTAAGTGTGTATTTTCATTAGTATAAGTCATTTTCATGCATTTTGTCTTAGTTTGAGTGTGTTTTTAGTTGATTTTAGTTTGTTTTTGGGGTTTTTGTACTTTTGTATGTTTTGTCTCATTTTTAGGCTTGTTTCGGGTAGATGGAGCATTCAAGAGGTTTGGGAACTCAGGTGCGCGTTACGAGTGTCGAAATCAAATAATGGAAGGAAAAAGAGCTAAATTTATTGTCTACTCACCAAGTGCCCTATCCACTCAACTAGTGCCTTGGTTTTAAGAAGCAGAATAGGTTTTTCGATAAAAACTTGCTGAGTGATTGATTCCACTCATTGAGTGCAAGTGTGATTTTAGTACTTCGCTTTTCAACTTTGACAACTTTTTTTAATTGAGGCATAACTTTTGCATACAAAGTCGAATTGAGGTGATTCAGGTTGCTATGGAATTTTAACAGAAAGCACCACAAATTCATCTCTTTAAGGAATGTGTGATGTTCGAATCTAACTTGTTTCGACTTCTATTGCCTGAGGATTCCTTCCATATGTTTCTTATGTTTATTTAAGTGTTTTCAAGTCTTATCGGTTCTGGTAAAAGTGGTGGAAGCCAAGTGGGATTAAAGTTACATCTTTTAATTTAGTTTCGATAGGATTTTTTGTCCTAATTGAACTCGTTTTGCTCCCATATTGAAAGGCTGCTATTTCAGCCGTTTTGAATAATTCTTAGCCAATAGAAAAGGCATTATTTTTGTAGAGAAATTAGTTGGGACAAGCTGAAGATTGGGAGCACTTTGAGCACAAGAATTCTACCAATTTCTACAATTTGATTTGTTTTATCTTCTCCCTTTTCTTATAGACATGTTTAGCTTTGCATTTGACATGAATTTGTATTTAGTTTCTAGCATGAAATAATTTCATTTTAGTTTGGATAGATGAATCTTAACCTTATTGATTTGTGGTTATATTCTTAGTTAATTGATTCGTATTTTCTTCCGTTATGAGTTTTGAATTATATTGTGCTCAATGCTTGTCATGGATGAAGCATCAATAGCATGTTGATATTGAATGAATAAGTTGGAGATTGAACTTGATATGATTCATATCTCGTGGTTTTTTGGTCTTGTAACCAAGCTTTTCTAAGTAATTAATGCGTTAGGGGGTTAGTAACTAGACTTGACTAAGTTTGTTTATTTTATCCGAATAGATAAATAATTTTGAGAAGGATTCCAAACCTTAGGAAGAACAATTGAATTGAGTAACTATAATAGATTAACATTGCAAATTGACTAGTTAAGTTAAATCGAACCATAGCTATCTCTAAGCAACTGATTTTATCTTGAATTTGTGTGATTAGTTTAATTTATAAGTCTTTACAATATTAGTTTAGATGACAAAACCTCACTTAATTGATCGTCTAAATAGTAGGTTAGCTTAATTAGAATCGGTACATAATATTATTTTATGTGGGATCGATTCTTACTTATCGTGATACGATAAGCTACGTTTGCTCTAAAAATAGACATGCATATTTTATTTAGCCTAACATAAATAAATAATTTTAATTTTTCATAATATATATTTCTTAAGTGGGTGCATCAATTATATATATTTTGGTAATCGCTTTCGATGCTTATCTAATGAAGTACAAAATCAATGCGTATGAAAAGGAAAAAGTAAAACTAAAAGAGGTGGATGTGATAGAAAGCTCCGTTTGACTTAAAAAAGAAAAAAGGAAAATAAGTAAAAACAAAATTTCCAAATAAAAGCAAAATAAAATAAGATAAAAAGGGGTTACCATTATATATGTATATATATAACATAAAACCAGACTAAAAAACTGAAAATCTAAAATAAATTCAATCTTTCTATTTTCACTTTTTTATTTTCTGTCAAATTTCACTTCCAAGCCGACTTTCAATTTCAGTTTTTCTGTTGATAAATAATTATCAGCAATTTCATTTTCAAATTATGTAAGTTCTTCAATTTTAATTCTTCAACCATTCTTTTCAATTTTGCATCGTTTTGTTAATTAAGGTATTTTTTACTATATCAATTGCAATTTTTTAGCTTTTCACATACTTTTTTAAATTTCACAATCGCTTAACAGTCATGTTTTAGGGCATAAAATACTGATATGCTCAATTCTAACCATAGTTGTGAAAACCGGACCGGACTGGCCAGTCGGACCGGGTTCGACCGGAACCAGAGGTCAGACCGATCGGTTTCTATTCGGTTTTTACTTTGGTCAACAAACCGGTCAGTTTTCGATCGGACCTACCGGTCAAACCAGAAAACCGTGAACCGGACCGACTTTTCGGTTCGACCAGACTGTTTAAAAAAAAAAATTATTTGAATATAAAATTTAAATTATTATTTCGATGTGTTTTTAATTAAAATAAAATATAGTTTGCATTTTTAAATTATTTTAAATTAAATTGACATTTAATTGTAACTATAAAAATTATATTTCATAAATTGAGTTTTTTTAGTTACTAAATTGTATTTGAAATGCTTAAATTTAAAGAATTATAATAAAAATGTTCAAATTTTCATAAATTATAAATATAAAAATAAAAATATTTTAATATTTTAATATATTTATTAAATCCGGTTTGATTCCGGTTTATTCCGGTTTAATCCAAAATCCATGAATCCATCCCTTCACCGGTTTGATGACCGGTCCGGGTCTGAAAACCATGATTCTAACACAATAGTCGGAGACAATATTTCGAAAATTTCCTAAATAGATATAATATTTAAGAGGTTAAATAATTTATTAGTTCATATATTTTTATGTATTATACTAGTTAATCCATAGATAAATATTAATGTCCTTAAGTTTTGTTTCAATAAACTTTGTAGTCCTTTCTTTTATTTTTGCTTATGAAAGAATAAAATTACTTTGGTTATTCGTAAAAATTTATCTTTTAGTTTTTAGATTTGATTAAAATATTTCTAGTATATACATATGGACAAATATTTCTAGACTTTTATGTATTAGTTATAAAAATAAAATTATTTCTATCATTTATTCTCTTTAACATATATTATCATATTTTATTAGGTTAGAAAATATTTATAAACTAACAATAAATATTATTATGAATCTTGTAAATTATTTTAAAATTGTATCATTTTGTTTTATAATTATCTATAAGATATATTAAAAATAAAAAGTTCGAATTTATAATTTTATAAAATTATGCTCCTAATTTTATATTTTTTTAAATATTTTTTTACTTAGTTATTTTAATAAAACAAGCTCTAAGCCAAAAGTTTAGTTAGGATTATATGAGAAAAAAAATATAAAATAGAAAAGATGATATGTTTTATGATTATAACATAGAATAAATGAAATTTTTGGCATTATTAATCTAATTTAATTTAAAAGTATTAAACAGTTGACAACGATAAAAACGTAAAGACTATATAATTATTATGGGCACTGACTAGTACAAGATGTAAAAATATACGGACTAATAAATTGTTTACCCTATTTAATATTATAATCTAATTTTTTATTGAGTATTTTAATCCAAATTATTTGAAGTAAATTAAGTATTTGTGGTGATTAATATGCTCATAAATATAAAAATATTAGGTAAAATAAAATTAGCTACTCTATCTCTCTTTAAAAGGATGTTTTTTTGAAGATATATAATTATTAGTTTTTTTTTTGAATGACGATATATAAATATTTGGTTTCAAATACTAATCATTTTAAAAAACAAATCTAGAGAACATTTATAATTTTTTTAAAAAATTTTATCCTTGTATTTAAAAATGTTGATTAAAATAAAAGTTATTTCTTATTCCTAAAATTATTTTTAGACATATTTTATTAAAATTATATTATAATTAAGATATTTTAGCGAATGTATTAATTTATCCTTCAAAAACCTTGAAAATTACTCTTTCAAAAACTGAGTGTGGTATATGTGCGTGTGTTTTTGTTTGTTTACTGCTAAAGACAAAAGACATTTGACTGTATCCAACTTTTACTTTTTATATGTATACTTTTTTACCTGTCGCCATCTCGTGTGTCAATAAACTTGAAAAAACATAATCTTTATTGATGAGAAATTGACTTGCATATTATTAAATATTAATTATAAGGATTAAGTGACATAATTCTTTCCTTTTTTTTTTACTTTCACAAATATATATATTTTTTTTTTTAAGTTTGTCTCTGGATTTAACTAGTGTTTTTTACTTTTTGTTTTTGCATACGTAATTGATTTTCTTTGAAATTGTTCTTAGAATTTACTAGTTTTTCTTTGATTTTTCTATCTTCTTTAACAATGATTCTGTTTGGATTATTATTTTTCTTTAATGGATGTTTTTGTTGTTTCTTTATCGAGTTTTTGTTATATATTTCTATTGTTGGTTACAATAGAAACAATGCACGATTTATAACAATGAAATATGGCAGATGAGATCATAATCCTACGGTAGACAGGAAACAAAATCAGAGAAGGTTGAGTTAAATATGATGGATTTCTAACAGTAAGAAGATGATAATTCCGAGTATCTCTTTCTGACTATAGATAGATATATAAAAGGTACAGTTGACTCGTGAGTATGACCTTGTAACTATCAAGATATTAGTTTTCGTAAAATATTAAGTTGGATTAAGTTTTAATTAAGGTATAACTTCAATTTTTGTAAAGTTTCTTATACAGTTAATTTTTCATTCATAGGAATTTATTAGAATTATTTACTATTAAGTTTAATTTTATGAACTAGTGTATGAATAAAAGAGTCCATATATAGAGCTGTTTATTTTTCGATACCACATTCTTTGTAAATGTTTGTAATCTCTTGATTTAACTAATTAAATTTTATATTTCATTAAAAAATATTAAATTGTAATCGGTCCAAAAAATATTAAATTTTAAATTGAAAATTTATAACAAAAAGATTCACTAAGCAATTTTCTGTTAGTCAATTGGAAAAACGTAATAACCTCAATAATTTACGCTCACGTGAAAAAAATAAAAAAAATGTTACATTCATCGATATTCAGGTCAATTGTTATATTCAAATTATGGGAATCTACATCATCAAGTCAATTTAATACCTGATAAATTAACTCAAAGATACAATAAATTGACTTGGTCCTTCTTTAAAAAAAAAATAAAAAAAAAAAAAAAAAAAAAAAAAACAATGAAAAGAACAAACTTAGATATCTTTTTATTCCATGAGTTATCATCGGTTTACCTTTTTAACCCATGTTTTATTGAAAATTTCCTTTTGCCCCCTGTGACATGCAAAAAGTTTCAAACTGATCCCTAAAAAGCATATTTCGTCAGATTCCGTTAACAATTTTATCAACGGAATCGGATGAAATATGCTTTTTAGGGTCAATTTAGAACGTTTTTACATATCATAGGAAGCAAAAGGGAAATTCAATAGAACAGAGGTTAAAAGAGCAAACTGATGATTACATAGGGGGCTAAAAAGATCTTTATGCCATATTCCTATCTACAATATATATAAAAATAAATAAATAAAATTATTAAGGGATACATACATGATTTACCATATTTTGTACCATATACCATTTTTAAGCTACTTCGAGCTCTGACCAGGTTGAAAAACATAAAAACCTACGTCTCTTCAAAATCAAGCTAGTTGATGAATCAAGTAAGAAAAACAAAATGACGAAAATGTTGTAGCCATAATTAACTATTAATTCTTTTGGTTATTCATGTTTTTCGTATTTTCTTCGTTCTTGAAGTTATCTGTGAATTACAAAGCAACAAAGCAATCAAATTAAAATACAATTTAGTTATCTGCCAATTGACAATTATATTGGACAGATCAGGCCTTGATATTTAGCCAAAATCCAGCCTCAACACGTTGAATATTGGATTTTAGCAGGCTTGTGTCCAGATCTGGTTTAATTGAAAATGTCATATCAAGCCGGGTGCATGGAATCTAGGCTCGAGCTAGACAGTGAGGTCCTCAAACAGGTCTACATGCGCCTTATAGTAAGTACTAAAAGAGAAGTTATAGAGTATGTCTGGTGCACCACTACATCCGTGTACCTAACCAATAACATTATGACAAGTTATACTAATCAATAAAAAAATGACATATTGTAATTAATTAATTAGTTATTTAATGGTTAATTATTTAAATAAAATTCTAGATCTTAAAATAAAAACCCTAGACTTTAAAATACAAATCCTAACTCTAGATCCTAAAATATATTGCGAAACATGGTTTTATTGGTTTGATATACTGAAAACATGGTATATCGTAGTGGAACAAAACCTGTGCAATGATGCGGAATACATATTATTAAATCTATACAAAATATGGTAGAGAAATGAATTTAAAAGGTTTAAATTTGATATGTTTATCTCTTTTACCGGTAACAAACGCCAAAATCCACCATATCAATATCATTGCTATGTGAAATGCCGACTTATGATACAGCCAAAAATTAAGATCACACGTTTTCTTCCAATTTTGACATAAATATATAAATAATAAATAAAGAAAAATTTTATTTTTAACTTTGACTTAAATTTGGGTTTCTAACGTGACAAGATTAAGGTCTGTGGTTCATAAAGAATTCACGCATCATTGTCTATAGAACATAAAAATTAAAATAAAAAGAAAATGGAGACTTTAAGTGTTGTTTGAACTTTAAGTGTCAACCATTTCGGCTTTGTCCAACCATCTAGGAGGTATTACTTTATCAAATCCTCCACATTTTTAATTCACACACAAAAGGGCCCCACTTGCATATATTTGTGTTTCAAAAAAACTATTACTAAAAGCTATTGCTGTTTTAGTAGTTAGTTATTGTTTGAGCTTTTCTTGTGTACTTATAACTCTTTTTGTTTTTATTTTATTCTATTTTATTTTTTTTTACGTGTTAACTGTATGTATGAACTATCCCTATGTAACAAAACAAGCATATGTGGTTCTTAAATTTTTTAAATACTTTTACATGCATGCCAATACCTATTTGGAATCAAAATGTACCCCCACCTACTCTGTAACAATTATAAAATACATTAATTACGTTTTGGATGTATGGATGAGTAAAAACTGACACCAGTTAACAAATAGTTACGGGGCGTTTGGCAATTGATGGGGATAGAAATATGGATAAAAGATTGAGATAGAGATAGGGATAAAAGTTAAAAGTGGGATAGGGATAATTTAAGATATGTTTAGTATGTTAGATAGGGATAGGGATAAATCAATATAAATGATGAAATTACCCCTAAACATGTTTAAAATAAGATGAAAACAAGGGAGAGCAAAGGACAAATGGGTCAAACGCAAGGATTGTGTATTTGGGATAGGAGGGGGATAAAATCTCTTATCCCTATCCCATATACATAAAAATAAATGGGGGATAGAGGTGGGACAGGGATAAGAAATCCCTATCCCACCTTCTATCTCCAGTACCAAACATGCTGTTAGAGTAAACAAATTATATGACAAACGCTAAAAAATTATGATTTTAGGGTTGTAAACGAGGCAGGCGAGGTAGGGATTGCACTTTCCATCTCCATCCCTAGACTATTCAGGAATTTCCGTTCCCGTATCGTTTATTAATCGGGGATAAATTTTTGTCACATCCCCTATTGCGGTGGGGAATCGGTTCCCTGCGGGGATCCCTATGCCAGGTAAACTAATTTTCAACTTATAAAAAAAGCATTGTAAAATTTCAATTTTTACCCTCTAACTTATCCAAATATGCATTAAACTATAGACATAAAATTCTCAAAACTCAATTATCAAATACACTAACATATGATCAATAATTATTCATGAGAGTGATTAGTTTTCTTCTTTACTTTAGTTTATAAAATTATAAATTATAAATAATAATAATGTAATGTAATAATATTAATAATAAAGAAATATAAACGGGGAATTGTCGGAGATTTGGGTATTTAACCGGGGATCCCCTCGGCTTTAAAGGGGGATGGGGACAGAGACCCGAGGGGCGGATAGAGCTATTACCATCCCCGTCCCCGATTAAGAAACGGGGACAAATTCATTCCCTTCCCCGTCCTGCGGGGATCTTAATTGGGGATTCTCCGTCCCCGTCCGGACGGGTACCCGCCATCCGATTGACAAACCTAATTTTACAAATATAATATGATAAATGTATTTTTTAGAAACAATGTCAATCCAAAAAGAGAAACCAATAGAAATGATAATAATATATTATTAAAGAAATTGAAATACAGTAAGGAAATCAAAATTATATCATTCTTTTGAACTTTTAACTGGGACAAGAAAAGGTTGAGGGGATTGTAGAGGCTTGTATGAAACAGTTTCCTTAAGATAGAACTTTTCTACTTTCGATAATCGTTTTCCAGGGTGCAACAACACGTTAAGTCATGTTTGAATAGCTATCACCAAAGACCTAAGAACTAGTAGCGTATTCCAGAAAATAGATAGCAAAAGCGATAAGAAAGAGATGAAACAAAATTGCTTTATGTTTTGTGTGTGTTTGAACAATGACAGGAATACGAAATATATAGTCTACCGGAGGATTTGGAAATAAGTTAGTAGCTCAATGACAATTTAATTTGCTGGATGATAATTTAATACAAATTAATATGCTTCAAGTAACCACGTTTCAAAATCTTAAAAGAATTCTAACTGTTAAGAATAAAATTAAACAGATTGTGACGAAAGAAAGAAGGCCTGTGGTGGTTCAATCTGATCTGGCATTCGCCCACGACGTGCAGGTGCACTCCAAGCCCATTGGGCTTAGATTTGTACCACTTATGCATGAGAGAGCCTTCTAGATACTAATAGTTATCAACCTTAAGAACGGCTTTTGTATGTAAACCCTTTGAACTTCTCATAAACTGGAGCATCAATAAAATAGTTGTTACATGATTTTGCTATGAAGTTGTAACCATAAGTATTTGCAACAAAAATTTGATATAAATTTGCTGCTAAATGTGCTTTTTGACAGCAACTTTTGGATATTGTTGTTAAATAAAAATTTTATTTTTTTGCTAAATCTAACATTTCTTGTATTGTTTCTAATGAGGGTGGGCTCAGTATTAACGAATATTACTAAGGCTATTGCTAATCATATCAAGCATGTGCTACATTCTATTATATTTGAGAATCATAGTGCTTTTATCCATGGTAGACTGAATTTTAGATAATATCATGCTTACTTTTGAGGTGGGTCATTTTTTGAAACGTAATAGAAAAGGAGAAATTGGTTTTGCTTTGCTCAAAATTGATGTCCAAAGCTTAATCGAATTGATTGGCATTATTTGAGAAGATCCTTACTTGTATGCATTTTGTTTATCGATTTTAGGAATTGATTATGCTTTTTGTTACTTTTGTTGAGTATTATATTAGACATGTAGAGTTTGAGTTTGATAGTTTTAGTCTTGAAAAAGGGTTACATAAAGGGAATCCTTTGTTTATTTATTTGTTTATTATATATGCTAAAGGTTTATTTTGTAAAATTGAGAACTTAACAAAACTCTCCATGGTTGCAAGATTGCTAGAGGAGCCTCGACTATATCCCATTTGTATTTTTGCGGATGACTGCTGTGAATATGGATTTTTCCGTTCCCCAATGAGAAAAATACTTCTAAATACCGAAACGGGCCCCATATGAGGAATTAGGAGGAGTTTATACACCCATACCCAAAACTTACATTTGAAACTTTATTCAAAACACCAAAAGAGATAAAAAAAAAAGCCACAAAAGCTCGACTGATCATAGTTCTTCCTCCAAAACCCTTTTTTTTTCCTGCCATCTGGCATGTCTTTTCCGTCAAGAAGCACTATACTTGATTGAGCATAATTGAAATTCTCGCAATGGATTACTTTATAGAGATGTGTGACTCACCTTCTACCCAATTTCCCTATACTCGATCGAGCATAGTCCAAAAAATTCACTATGCTTGATCAAGCATAGTTATGCCACCTCACCTACTCATTCAGCTTATAAATAGGTGTAGAATGGAGGAGAAAAAGGGGTCGTTTTTCCGGAACCCTTAACAATACTCTGCCAAAATTCATTTTCAAGACCTTTAACAAAACTTTTAAATCTCTCTAAAATCCTATCAAAATCACTATTAAACCTTACTGTTCAACCAAACTAATCAAAAAGCTACTTAATCCCCCAAATACCTTTATTACAGATCACGCTCTTGTCTTTGTTCCAAGGTATAAAATCGAAGGGACTTACAATCAACCTCTTATTACATTTTACTTTCAAGCTTTAGTTTTCAAAAATAGAAATCGAGAAACATAACTCTGTAAGCTACTCCATGCTATAAGGTTTGATTTCCCTGGGAAATATTGTGTTTTCAACATATCTTTATTTATATTATTATGTGTTGATAGTTCCATGAATGGTCAACATTTATGACTACACTTCATTTTCGCATTAAAATCATGTTTTATTGAGTTGTTGAATCTAAGGCTTTTATTTGAAGCAAAAGAGTCTTTTTTGGTCTAGAACTTTAACCCCATTTTCATTTTTTTTATTTAAAATCTTTTCAAATTAGGTATTTAATACTCAAAATAACTTTTTTATCTTGATTAGATCAGTTAGTGGGTCTATAGTGGGAATACGAAACACGAGGAAGCTTTAAAAGTATACTGCTTGATGAACTAAGCTTGAATGAGTATAGTATGCTCGATCAGGCATATCTATGCTCTTAAGATATCTCCTAAGCTCGATGAGAGGGCAGAAATTCTAAGCTAAGTTCCTGATACCTCGTATGGAAAGTTAGAACTGTTTTGACCTTCCCCAAAGACTCCATGTCTATTTCGGGGTGATCCTTGGAAATCTCATAAATCTGGCTTTCGTTGTGGTTTTCAAATATTTTTCTTTGTTTTAACACAACACATCATACATTTATTTATCTTTATAGTCTTTAAATATTGTCAATCATATTATAAATCCCTGTTTAAAATACTTGTACCTGACTCCTATAGATTTGATATAATATTTGTATGTTTCATTTTCTTTTTCTTTTGTGAGTATATTTATAATTAAAATCAATCAATAAATCTCTTGGTATATTAAAATGTAAAATTTCAAGATATGCCCCTTATAATAAAGGAAGTCATTTGTCCCAAACCCAAGGGTGCAGTAAGGCACTTGCATTTACTGTATCATCTTGGTACAAAAAATTCAAGTGGTGACTTCACATTTTCATTTATCTCAAGTTTAGTATTAACATTTTCAGTGACATGGTCCAGAACTTGAGCTTGGGAGGGGGGGGGGGGTGCAAAAACTTTCTTTTCCCGCTCATAACTGTTATCTTTTCTTCCGTGGCATGGATAGAGAAAGTGATACCATTCAGCAATTCCTTACTGCGTATGGCCAAGCCAATTATCAAGTAATAAATTTTGACAATTTTAGTATTAGCTTCAGCACTAATTTTCACAAACAATATCAAATTTACTATTGTTAACAAACTCGATGTTTAGAGTGTGGAGTATTGGACTTTTTCATAGATTATTAACCGATGAAAGCGGAAGCTCGGATCGATTTTCTCAAATCCGTGACCCAGGAGCAATTGAAATGGAAATAAAAAACATAAATTATAAAGATTAGAAATGAGATTCTCACCTTTCTATATCTCTTCTAGAGATGGCTGTAAAAACCAAAATCGATTCCTTCCACTCTCACATAAACGAATGTCTATCGAGTAGAACCCGTGCTAGCAGCAGATCAAAAAAGGAGAGCAATAGTTGGTCGAAAATTTCAGCATCTCTTTTCTCTTATGGCTGAAATTTCACATTAATGAGAATTAATACTTGCCTCAAATCAAAGCCTTGATTTAAGCCTATTCTTTTAATTAGCTTTTAAGTTGGGATTTAATACCATAAATCCTTTAATCCAAATTAATTATTATGGGTAAAATTAAATGCAATTCTATTTTAATTTTCATACATGTATTTATATAAAATCTTACTATATAATATACATGTCATTAAATTAAAATTGATTTGCCAATTAAAATTGAACCAATAAATTAATTGAAATTCAACTTAAATACATATAAACCTGTATATGTATTTTATTTCCACCTAGAACTAAATTCCCTATATATATATATATATATATATATAATATTTATCTCTCCAGTCTTTATACTCCAAGTATACGGGTGATCCGATAAGTTCAAACTCAGACATTCTATGTGTACGATCCTGTGGGCTCGTCTTTATGTTGGCAATGGGCCCAAGGCCCACAAACTGTAGGCGAGCTCTAGTAAGCCACTACGGCCCCCAATTAAAATGGAGACAGCAGTCTAACGGAAGTTTAACCCTGTAGTTAAACTTATATATCCCATGTCATTGATATCGGTGTCCAACGTAGAGGCATGGCGTCATCACCCACTTTTGTGTCCTGACATTTACTTGATCCCGAATGAACTGATACTCACAAACAAGTTCCAACTTGTTTAGGTGTGGCCACAAACTTATCAGTTGCATTCATCAAGAGGCCGGTGATATCTTCTCAGTGGTTTACTGAGTGACATTTCCTTCTGCATGTTCATAGTCTTGCCATACTCACTGGCACACCCGAACGTACCCATACTTGGCACCCTGTTACAGGCCCTTTAGGCGTACACTAAAGGGTGTCACTTCACAGGTAAGACCATAACATGGTCAGGTCAAAGGATCCATATAAGTACTACACGAGATTCACTTATGATACTATACCATATGGATTTCTCATTTAGTGGATCTATCTAGTACCATGCCTCGTTGCATGTACCTATGAACTTGGTTGACATTCCATGTCCAATGGCCGATAAGACACCGCCAGACAACCAAGCTTATGATAGTCTTTGTATGAGCGGACGACGCGTTTTCGACGGAACGCGAGACTCCCTTTCGGAAGGGGTGCCTCGATCTTGGGCGGGCCCCTCCCTCGCGTGGGGTTTTTTTGAGAATGGAAAAATCGGTTTTGGAGAATAAATGGAATTAATGCATAAAAGAACCGAGACCTAAGTCTGGATGAATATTGTAGAGTCGCCACCCGGCTCAACTCAACCGGGAAATTCTTAAGGTAGCTGAACCGGACGAACGATCGCTACACTATCCAGAGATTTGGGTCCGGACAAGTCCCTTATTTCGTGTCTAATTAAAGTAAATATTGCCAATGTTCTCAAATGGTATTTCAAATTCTAAAGTCAATTTTATTGAATATAAAAGGCATACAGCGAGCATACAAATATATAATACAAAAATAAAGAAAAGAAATAAATATTAATTAGCCTACAACCAAATCGAATGGAAAAATAAAAACTCTCGCCTCACTTATACAATCGCCTAGAATACACGAGAATCAAAAAATAATTACAACCGCCTAAATACACGATTAATTCTATTAAAATACAAATAAAAAATAAAATAAATAAAAATAAAAATAAATAAAAGCTGCAAAACAAAGGTTAGCACAATTTATACAACACGCCACAATTAGGACTCAAATAGACAGAATTGGAAAATCAGGAATTGGGGGCATGCATTTAGGAGATAACCGGGCTGGCTCGACTAGCTGGCCCGGTTAGACCTGGAAAGCATTTTGAAATGTCCCTGTATTCTGGTTTTTATGGGAAAATCATTTTGAAAACAATTTTTCGGTTTACATGCATTTTTTACATGTGAGGTGGGTCAGTTTTCGAGAGAACTGGGTCTCCGTCGTTGAATTGTTCTAAATGCAATTTTATTGAAAATTGAATCTATGGTCGTGAATGCACACAACAAAATTCATTTTTGATGATTTTGGGGGTTTTATAAATTTTTATGGATTTTTATAAATTTTTATGGCTTAAAGGTGAAATTCTGATTCTGGAACGAGGGTTACAGTCGTACGACTGTAAATTACAGTCGTACGACTGTGGGCAGCCCAGAATCAGGAGTTCGCCAAAATTTTATTTGAATCAAAATGAACGAAACACAACCTGGAAATCAAGAACACTCGTACAACTGTAATATACAGTCGTACGACTGTTCATCAAATCCAAGAACAGTCGTGCGACTGTTCTAAATTTCCAGAAACAGAAGCGCGAAAACACAGCAAAAATGCACAAAAATACACTTCAATCACCCAGAAAGCAAGAAAAAGTGAAAGGAAAAGGAGTGCCTACCTTTTTAGAACCTTATCCAAGTCGATTTGACCCCTAGCGTCGCTCCAATCCACACGAATTTGCACTTTTTCCTTAAGTTTGGGGTTAAGAGCTTTGGTCCTAAGAATCTCCAAATGTCAAGGTTTCTGTTGATTTTAGTCTGGGATTTCAATTTGTTTGTGAAGTTAAGTGATTAACCTAAGGGTTTCTAACAAATTTTAGCTTTAATCCTAGAGAATCCGAAAGAAATAGAAGAGAAAAAGAGAATTTTTAAGCTAAGTTTCCTTCCTCTTTTTCTTGTCTCTTTCCTTCTCTTTCCTCTCTAAATTTTCACCAGAAACCCAAAATTGGTTTCTCTCCCCTCCTTTTCTTCCTTTTATGTTCTCCTTTCTGGCTTGCTTCCTGTCCATCCCGGCGCATTAATTGCACCACCTCCTTTTTCTCCATTTTCTGCTGTAGAGGTATGGGCTCCTGCAACTGCTCCGATATTACAGTCGTACGACTCTTGTTTTTTTTCTTTTTTTTTTTTAAATTACAGAGAATTCCGGCGCTTACACTTTGGTTCCATTCATTCCCATGACTGGAACAGACTATGGATGACTTTATGGTCATATCATTTTTCCTATCCACTGTCTCACTGCCAAGTGCATGACACTTGTCAACATGGATATGGATATGTCCATTGGATACTCTATTTAAAATATTGCACAATATGCATATAATAAATAGATTAATGCCTTTATTCATTGATATGAATGTATAATACATAAATCTCATTATAAGATACAAGATGTATGATATAATACAAGGACCAATGCCTTGGGACTAGGCATTCCCAATAATCTCCCACTTGCACTAGTTCCAACTAGGCATGGGCCTAATCCTTATAGATCTAGTATGACCTTCGTGCTTGGGCTGAGCTAGCACCTTAGTCAAAGGATCTGCGACATTATCCTTGGTGTCTACTATTTGTAGTGAAATGTCACCCCTCTCGGTGATTTCTCGTATGAGATGAAACTTCCTGACAATGTGCTTCGTGTTCTTATGTGACCAAGGCTTCTTAGCTTGTGCAACAGCCCCATTATTGTCACAAAAGATATGAACTAGATCCAGGGTAGTTGATACTACTCCTAATTCATATTGGGATTTTTCACCGGAAATCACCTGATAAAAGCGGAACAACGCAATGATTTCTTCAAATTCGTGCCCAGGAGCAATTGAAGTGGAAATTAAAAACATTAAAATTGAAATAGAAGAGAATCAATTTTCACCCAGAATATCTCATCTAGAGATGGCTGCAGAAATCAATAGAGACTTCCTCCACGTTCCCGTACACGAACGGCTTTAGAACTCAACCCGTGCTAGCGTGGGGATCGACCGAAAGAGAGGATGTTACAGCTGTAAAATTCAGCTCCTTCACTTGTATTGACCGAAATTTTTAGGAATTTTAGGCCGAATTTCCTTATAATTTTATGTGGGCTTCTTTCTTTTCTTTGAGCCCAAGTCTATATCAATTCACTTGGTCCAATTTAATTTCAAATCCAATTTCAATTTAACATGAATGCTAACATATTATACTATATAATATATTACATACATTTAAATTAAAATTAATTTGACCAATTAATTTAACCGATGAATCAAATTAGACTTTCATAAAATTAAACACATGTAAACCTATACATGTAAAATATTTTCACCTAAGAAATAATCTCATAAATTAATTCATTGAATTAATTATGAGATGGCCAATAAAAAATCAATTACATTATTTTGATCAATCCAATTGATCTATATAATATAATTAATGGAATCCTGTCTCTCTGGTGAGTATACTCCAAGTATACAGTTAATCCTTTTAGTTCGAGTTAAGACATTCAATATGTATGATCCTATGGGCCCGTCTTTATATTGGCAGTGGGTTTATGGCCCACAAACTGCAAGCGGGCTCTAGCAAGCCACTGCAGCCCCCAATTAAGACGGAGATAGCAGTCCAACTGTAATCATAACCCTGTAGTTTAAACCTGTACATCCCATGTCATTGATATCGGTGTCCAACACAGAGGTATGGATTGATCAGCCCCTTTTGTGTTCGGACATTTACTTGATCCCGAATGAACTGATGCTCACAAACAAGTTCCTACTTGTTTGGGAGTGGCCACACTCTTATCAGTTGCATTCATCAAGAGGCCGGTGATATCTTCTCAGTGGAGTACTGAGTGACATTCCTTTCTACATATCCATAGCACTACCATATTCACTGACATACTCGAACGTACCCATACTTGGCACCCTGTAGCACCATCATATGGTCAGGTCAAAGGATCCACACAAGTACTACACGAGAATCACTTGTGATACTTTACCATGTGGATTTCTCGTTTAGTGGATTTATCGAGTACCATACCCCTTTTGCATGTACCCATTAACTTGGTTGACATCTTATGTCTAATAACCGGTAAGACACAACCATACAACCAAGCTAATGATAGTCTCTAGTTCCATTCATTCCCATGACTGGAATAGACTACGGATCTCTTTATGGTCATATCGTTTTCCCTATCCATGGTCTTACTGCCAAGTACATGACACTTATCAATATGGATATGGATATGTCCATTGGATACTTTATTTAAAACATAGCACAAGATATATCATAAATAGATTAATACCTTTATTTAATGACAAAAAATGTATAATACATAAATCCAATAAATGTACAACACATATACAAGGACCAATACCTCGGGACTAGGGCATATCCAACAATTCAGTGATAAACTTCCTTATCCACATAGCTTCCTTAGCTACATCACACGCTGCAATATACTCAACTTTTGTAGTGGAGTCGGCAATGGTCGGCTGCTTTGAGCTATTCTAGTTGATAACACCACCATTAAGCAAAACACGTACCCAGACTATGATTGGTACTTATCCTGGTCAGTCTGGAACCTTGCACCAGTGTACCCAGCCACTGATAGCTCTTCTTGACCACTATACGCTAAGAAGCTATCTTTAGTCTGATTAAGGTACTTTAGGATTGCTTTGAAGCTTGCAAACACTTCTAGGATGCTTTGGATTGACGAAACTGTCAGGTTGTGCCATGTACACATCCTTGAGTAGCTTCCTATTAAGGAAAGCAGTTTTGACATCCATCTGCTAGACCTCATAATAGTATCAGCAGCTATGGCCAGTAGGATCCTTATGGATTTGAGCATAGCAACTGGTGAGAAAGTTTCATCATAGTCTATTCCATAGACTTGTTTGAAACTTTCACAACCAGCTGCCCCTTGAAGGTGTTGTCGGCTTCAACTTGTAGCACCACTTGCAACCTATGACCTTGGCACCCAGAGATGGATCAACTAGGTTCCAAACCTAATTATCGTACACGGATTGCATCTCTGTCTCCATGGGTTTACACCAATTAGTAGAATATGGGCTATTAATTGCCTCTTGGTAGGTTTTGGGCTCTTCCTTATCGAAGACGAGAAGAGTGTGATCGTTAGTAATGAGAAACCCATATCTCTCAGGTGCTCGACGATCCCTACCAGACCTTCTAGGTCCTTGTGTGACCTGGGCTGGTGCTTCCACCTCCCACTCTTCGAGTTATCCTCTTCAGGAGCTTGTAGTCATATCTTTTTCCCTATCCATGGTCTTACTGCCAAGTGAATGACACTTGTCAACATAGATATGGATATGTCCATTGGATACTCTATTTAAAATATTGCACAAGATGCATATAATAAATATATTAATGCCTTTATTCATTGACATGAATATATAATACATAAATCTCTTTTTAAGATACAAGATGTATGATACAATACAAGGACCAATGCCTTGAGCCTAAGGCATTCCCAACATGGAGAATCACAGAAAGTATTTGGGTCTTTTGAGTCATGTGGAGCGTAATAAAAAAGCAACCTTTTCTTTCATTCTGGATCAACTCCATAGTAGACTTTATGGTTAGAATGCAAAAAATTTATCTCAAGTAGGCAAGGAAATCTTACTTCGCTCATTTTCTCAAACTATTCACTCTTGTCATATAAGGCTTTTCTTGCTTCCGACTACTCCTTGCACAAATAGGGAGCATATCATGAATGCCTTTTGTTGGGGTAGAAAGCCAGGTACTAACTCTGGTATTTGTTGGTTCTCTTAGGAGAAGCTTTGTGCTAGCAAGGATCTTTCAGGCCTTAACTCTAGAAGAATGTATGATATTCATATTGCAATGTCGGGTAAACAAGCATGGTCTCCTATCTCTGAGCGCCATTCGCTTGTGGCTCATATTTACAAAGCAACGTATTATCCTTAATCTAATTTTTGTGACTCTGTGTTAGGTTATACCTTTAGTTTTATTTGGAGAGGCATTCTCTTAGCAAAAAAATTGATTATTGATGGTCTCAAGTAGAGGATAAGGGATGCGAACAACATCAAAATTTTCAATGACCATGGCTGTTTAGTGAAGATCAAAATATGGTTTTTCTTTTCATTTCTCATGCACCCTATGCAGACATGAATTTGATAATGGCTGATTTATTGAAAAAGCTCAACCTTATTTGGAATGATGCAACACTCTCCAACTATCTCCCACTAGCAATCATTGATATAATTTTAACCATTCCTTTATTTCATAGAAGTGATGTGCCAGATTCTTTATGTTGGATTTACAATAGAAATTGTCATTATTTAATTAAGGATGGGTATTATATGTTGATGCAAGATTTTTCCCTTCTTCCTACAAATTTAAGAAATACAAATTGGCAACTGGTGTGGTCTCTTAACGGTCTAGCAAAGTTTAAGAATTTCATTTGGATGATTCTTGTTGGTGTTCTCCCTACTTATGATATTCTTATTAGTAGAGGTATAAACCTTAATCCCTCTTACCCTTTGTGAAACAATATTGATAAGTTGATTTTCCACCCGTTATTGAACTGCAGTTTGGCTCGAAAAATATGGCAACAGAGTGCCCTTCTGACCATGTTGGTGCCGACGTCAGATTTTCAATTAGTGGTCTATCCTTTGTGCGATGGTGGGGAAGGATCTCATCGCTTTATTTTGTTTCGATCATATACTATATTTGGCTTGCTAGAAATTCTTTAGTCTGGCATCAGACTCACCCACCCAAACTTGCAATAATAAACACTCTCATTTCTGTTGTAGAGACTTGGTAAAATGTTCACAATAATCATAATTAGGCTTCAGCTTCTTCTCGGGGCCGATTGATGTGGCAAACTCGTCCGCTTTACTTCGTGAAGGGTAATTTTGATGCAACAATCTCCCAAAATGGTTCAATTGGCTTTAGGTTCATTTTAAGAGACCCTTAGGGTCAATTTCGTTCTTGCATCTATGGTAATTTTCCAAGTAATTGAGATCTTCTTTGTAGGTGAAGTATTAAGCTATAGGGAAGCTCTCTCTTGGCTCTCTATCCTCCATTTCAACTAAGTGATAGTTAAAGGAGATTCTCAAGTTCTCATTACCCCGGTAAAAAATCAGCCTTAACCTCTTCTCTCATGGGTAACATGTTAAAGATTGTTTTTAGTTTCTTAGATCTTTGTCTTGTATTAAATTCAGTTTTACTAGAACACATTCAAATAAGGTTGCTTATACCCTTGCAAAAATAGGGCTGCAATGTAATAGCTCTTTTGTTAGTTGCTCTTCTCCTTCTAGAGAGATCAGGGATATAATTTCTAAGGATTTAATGCAATGATCGAAATTTCGATAAAAAAAATACCAATATGACATATTCCATGTGTTATCCAAATTTTGAACCAAACATTCAAATATGATGAAAAAGGGAATAACATATTCTATTATTTCCAAATTTTATTCCTTTGAATAGTTATTTTATTTCCACCATATTCTATTCCACAAACCAAACGTGACCATATGCACTACAAGAAATGTTAGATTTAGCAGCAAAAAAGTTTGCAACAAAATTCACCTTATTGAGCAACAATATCAAAAAGTAGCTTGCAAAAAGCATATTTAGTAGTAAAATTATATCAATGTTTTGTTGCAAATACATACGATCACAATTTTATAGCAACAACATATAACAACTATTTATTGTTGCTAAATGAGCCTTTTGGCAGCAACTTTCAAATATTGTTACTAAATGAGCTTTTTTGACACCAAATAAAATAGTTATTGCATGTTACTGTTATAAAATTGTGATCGTAGATATTTGCAACAAAAATTTAATGCAATTTTGCAGCTAAATACGCTTTTCAGTAACGACTTTTCAATATTTATGTTAACTGAGTTTTTTAGTAACCAAATTTATTTTGCTGCTACATCTGAAATTTTTTATGGTGATGATAGTTTAGAACACTCATATGATTGAAAATTTCCGGAACTATGATGGTCCTTACCATTGGATGATTGGCATACCCTCAATTATGTAGACGTGTAATTCATCCAACTGTGAGAACCACATAATCTCCAGAAATTAGTAGAATCTCTTCGCATGGTTTCTGCAAATTTTAATTTATCTATTTTAAATTTCATTATTTATCTAATTGTTAAATTAGCGGAGTGGTTAATTAAGTTCTACCGATGACCAACCCCCAAAATTAACATAATATCATTTCTCATTAAAAAGAAAAAAAATACCATTGACTTTCTAGTGTGATATTTAATATGAACACATATATAGTCGATGTAATGGGAGATTTTATTATATAAATTAACTTTTGAGGCAATTCATCCCATTCATCTAGAAATTGAATGATTCAATATATTATATATATTTTCCTATAATTTTTCACATCATTTTAGTTCACCGATAGAGCTGCGCTCCTAACTTGGCATGTTGCTTAAAACCCAAACTAGTTAATCAAGAATTAATCAATTGTTTACAGATAAATACAATGAATATTAACCATTCTAAAAAATATTAATTTGTCGTGATTTAATTGGTTGAATGCATACATGCTAATTAAGTAATCCACACAATTGATATAAAAGCAAAGAGTTACCAGATCGTATATCCTAGTCCAAATTCTCTTTATGAATCCAGTTAGATCCAAAATTCTTAACATGTCATATAGTATAAGAGATTTTTATTATTATTATTATTATTATTATTATTATTGTTCTGACATGTCGAAAAAATAATCGAAGTTATATTCAAATTTTCATAAAGAAATTCTATTTTAATGAAAATACACCAAAAAGTAATTGTATTTAAAAAATTGTTTTCTTTTATATATATATATATATATATATATATATATATATATATATATATATATATCGGAGGTTCAAATACTAACAACCTCATATTGTTAGAATTTCAACATATAATAGAGTAGGTATGACCAACAAATGTTGGTTTGCGTAGTAAGAAGCTACTTATATATATATATATATCGGAGGTTCAAATACTAACAACCTCATATTGTTAGAATTTCAACATATAATAGAGTAGGTATGACCAACAAATGTTGGTTCGCGTAGTAAGAAGCTACTTTCTCTTAAGTAAGGTCTTAGCTTTGAACCTTGCAAATGGAAAGAACAATTGTTGGGAGAGTTTCACCACTTTAATAAGTTCATCCCGGCTCAAATCGAGATTCAATTGGATGGTTTAGACCAAAAAACAGAGTGGGTATGTGTAGTATACGATTCAAGCCCAAAAAGCATTTGCATATAGAATGTGTAAGAGATAATTACAAAACCTATTATTGGAGCTATGGTTTGAAGCATGTATAATACATGTTATTTTATAATATATTGAAATTCCAACAATATGAGTCTGCCGGGATTTAAGTTTAAGCTGATAATTAAAGTAAATAATAACTTTTATTATTATCTCTTGCACTCCTCCTCAAGCAAATGTTAGTTGAACTTGAAGTGTATGCAAGACACGGTACAAAATAGAGAATCTTTACTGTGCTAGTTCCCTCTACTCATTCTGTTATGTGTTAAAATTGCAATGATATGAAGCTATTAGAATTTCAAGCTTTAACCAATTCTAAGAGACGATAATATTATGTGATAAAACTATTTGATCGAAAAGCAAAAATTGATAGACAAGGATACAAGAAAAGTTTTTATTTTGAACATATCTCTATCAGGATATGTGCAAACATCATTTTCTCTTATTGATTACAAAAAAATTAATATTCCCCTGACTCAACTAGTTTCTTGCTTCTCCATCCTGAAAGGGTAAAAGAATGCACGATTTAAACCCAAAAAGAAAACGAAAGAATAATTATTATCTGTATTTCTGTAATCGAATGTGAATATAACATTGCGAAAAGAAGAAAACTGTAACATCCCAAGAAAAGTTAAATCAAATAAATATGTAGGTTATAGAAAATGACAATTTTTAGTTGAAGATTTTGACTGCAATCAATGTTGATTATTGTCTACTTTACTTAAATTTTTGTTTATTATGTATGATAATCTAACCAAACACAGACAAAAGTCCATTTGGCACAATCCATGTTCATTAGCTTTCTTGACATATGATGGGTTAGCTTCATTCTGCGAATGTGAAAGCAGATCATTTACAGGTTATATTCAATTCTGACAAACAATTCAAACAGTCACTCGATTCAAAGTTTAAGATGCTGGATAAAGCTTACAGTTTAATTTTATTATCATGTTTGATATATCTCACATACGAATATCTTTTGGACTTGAAACATTTACAACGTAATCTTACTTTAATTACATATATATGTTGAAATTTTAACAACATGAGATTTCTAGATTTTGAACCTTTAACCATATCATGACAAGTAACTAATTGTTCTAAAAATTTAAACTAATAAACTAAGTAAAAATAATCGTTTTTATTGTTATTATCCAGAAGACAAACAGCTTGAAATATACTTACTATTAACAAAATAAACTAAATATAAGCCAAAAAATAAACAATCCTTTTTAACATTATGGATCATACCAATATTTATTGTTTATAAATATTAAATTAATAGCTAGATACAAATTAACAAATTAATATTTCCTAATAAAGGTTAACAAAATACACAATATATAATATCATTATTCACCACCTTGAACAAAATGAATGATTAGTTTATAAAAATTTATATTATTTACAATTGTTTCTAGAGTTAATTATACTATATGGTTGTTTGTGAAGAGACTTCATGAGCCTTCAGAGTACTGAGTTTGACAGGATGAATAAGCACATAAGTAGGGTTGAGCCCATATAACATAAAACCAAGTAGCTTGTGTTAAGGCCCAATCTACACCACTTATATACTACTCTTCAATCTTATATATTTCCGATGTGGGATTCATTTCTCAACATCTCCAATACTCTCCCTCAAGTGCAATTGGGCCTAGACCAGTTGTCACTTGTCAGACATTCTTTGGCCTATCTCCATTGAGGCCCAAGGTCATTAACCGGTCTAGTTTTCACTACTAACCCAAACTCTACCAGGACTTTAAACACGGGCCTAGGATCTTTTCGGCTGTCAAACCTTCTTCTGCTCTGATACCATGAAAAGACTCCATGAGCCCAGATAGTGCTGAGCTTGACTGGATGCACATAAGTGGGGTTGAGCCCAGATAACACAAACCAATTGGCTTGTGTTAAGGCCTAATTTATACCACTTATATTCTTTTCTTTAATCT
The DNA here is from genome assembly GCA_039660915.1 of Euphorbia tirucalli. Lineage (NCBI taxonomy): Eukaryota > Viridiplantae > Streptophyta > Magnoliopsida > Malpighiales > Euphorbiaceae > Euphorbia > Euphorbia tirucalli. The sequence continues at coordinate 71,072,827 of CM077641.1, forward strand.
TATATATTTCCGATGTGGGATTCATTGCAACTGGGCCTGGACCAGTTGTCACTTGTCAAACATTCCTTGGTCTATCTCCTTTGAGGCTCATGGTCATTAAACGGGTCTAGTTTTCGCTACTAGCCCAAACTCCACCAGGACTTTAAACATGGGCTCAGGATCTTTTCGGCTGTCAAGCCTTCTTCTGCTCTGATATCATGAAGAGACTCCATGAGCCTTGAGAGTGCTGAGTTTGACTGGATGAGTGAGCACATAAGTGGGGTTGAGCCCATATAACACAAAACCAATTGGCTTGTGTTAAGGCCCAATCTACACCACTTATATACTACTCTTTAATCTTATATATTTCCGATATGAGATTCATTCCTTAACATCTCCAACAGTTTGGTCATGGAATAGACGAGGAATAGCATAGTTATTCCAATTGTAGAATAGCTATTCTAATATCTGGTTCAATATTTGGCCATGAATAGCTATTCTTTACGGAACTAAAGAATAACTATTTCATACTTCAGTACATGTTGTAATTTTTTATATTAATTTTTATTTAATCATTTTTCTCTAATTTTTTCGTTTTTCCTTGATATTATGTTTTGATTTTTTTTTTTACATTTTTCCTATGTTCTTAGTTTTTTTCTTTTCTTAATTTTTTATCCGTTTTTCTTTGTTTTTCTCAATTTTATCTATTTTTTCCTCATTCTATCTCATTTTTTCTTTTTTCCTTTTTCGTTTTCGTTGTTTGATTCTTTTTTTTTTTTAAAACTATTTTCACCTAGTATTTTTCATTTTTTTTCCGTTTCATTATGATATATTTCATATATTATTCTATCATTAAATCAAACATTGAAATAACTATTTTTTCTGTTCCATTTCATGAAATAACTATTCTATTCCCACTCTATTCCATTCCAAAAACCAAATATGACCTATGGGTTGTGTTCACATGATTCACTAATTTGCTAAAGTTTATATAGATAGATTAGTACTAGAAAATAGTTGAATATTTCTACAACACTTTTTCTAATTACTAATAGACCAACACTATAAAAGAAAAAAATAGGAGGACTAAGTTTTAAAATACCTCAAATACTAGAATTTGATAAACCGATGTTTTTTTTTAAATGAAAAATGTTTTAGTACAACACGGTCCATGATAACCCTTTTTTTTGTTATATACATGTTTGATACACATATGATACATGTTTAATACATACTTGATATGTCTATGATACATGTACAATACATCTGTGGAATTTTTTTGGCCAGACACATACACGGCCCCTTCAACTTTAATTTTTGAGCCGCTTGGCCCCCTCAACTATTTTAGTGACCTATCTAACCCCTCATCTAAAAGCCAAATACATACGTGGCCCCTTTAACTTTTATTTTTGAGCCGCTGTGAGCGGACGAGCTTTTTCGGAATGTGCGGTGAAGCGGGAACCGGAGATTTTCTTTTTTTTTTTTTAAGTGTTGATGTTTTGGTTTTGAAAGCGGGTCTTTAATTTTTCTTAGAAAATCCTTTAATTTTATTGGAAAAGTCTTTTTTGTAGAAAACTTAATTTCAGGCATGAATTTTAGAAAACAAGTTTTTTAGAAAATGCCATTTTAACTTAAAGATCTCGAAACACGAATTTCGAGATTAGATACAGAGTCGCCGCCCGGATCAGCTCATCAAGGAAATTCTGGTACACCTAATCCAGAGATTCGAGATTCGGGCAACATATATACTAATACTCACTTATTTTAATTATTATTTCATAATATGATATTTCATTCACTTAATTCTACTCATTTTATCTCTTCTTTTATTATTAACCAATACTCATACATATGATATAAATATAAAACCAAAATAAAAATGCGGAAAAGTAAAAGTGTAGGAAAAGTAAATAGAGGCCAAATTATACAACCCATAAAAAGGAAAAAGCTCTCAACCTCACCATTACAACCGCCTATAATACACGATGATCTAAAAATTACAATCGCCTAGATACACGGGATAATCTATTAAATACATCAAAAGTAAAAAAAAAGAAAACTAAAAATAAAAGCTGCATCCAAATAGGGTTTGCACAAATAATCAAAGCATACCAAAAACTCACATAGGATAGAATAGGGATTTTTAGGAGTGGGGGACATGCATTTGGGCGTAACCGGGTCGACCAGGTTGGTCGGCCTGGTTAGACCTGGAAAACGGTTTTTTAAACGCCCTGTAGGTTTTATGGATAAAAAACCAGTTTTAAAGACGGTTTGGCTCATTTACATGCATTTATCCAACTTTGGCGGGTCGGATATCCCGGGACCCAGGGGTCCCGTTCGTGTGTAGGCTTAAATCAAACATCCTTCTAGGGTCCAAAAATATGCAAACACGCCAAAATTCATTTTTGAAAAAAAAAAGGATGCAAAATTACAAGTTTAGGGCCTAAAAGGGCAAAACTGTAATTCTGCCTCCATTACAGCCGCGCCCCTGTAGGCTACAGCCGCGCCCCTGTAGCTTACAGCCAGGTGGCTGTAATGCTCCAGAATCAATTCCAATGTACTTTTTTGCATTTTCGAAGATCGTTTTGCAAAGTTTGATGATTTTGGGCGATCTGGGATTTCTGGAAAAACATCAAAATCAACGGAAAGGACCTGAAACAAATCGAATCGAATCCGGAAATCCCTAATCCTCCAAAATCACAAAATTTTACCACATCCATCCATTAAAAATCAAAGAACATGGAATCTAAGCATGTAGGGATGTAATTGGACCGATAACAAATATGAAAAACACATTTAATTGAAAAACAGGAGTGTTATCGATCGATTTAGGGCGATTGGAGCTTCTGCCCCTGTAGGTTACTGCCAGGCGGCTGTGATCATGAGTGGCAGCTGTAACAGGAAAAATTCCCAAAAAACGTAAAAAAAATTCAGAACATAGCACTACAGCCGCGCGGCTGTAGGTTACAGCCGAGCGGCTGTGATCATGGGTTGGGTGGCTGTAGCCGGAAAAACTCCCAAAAATCGTAAAAAACTCAAAACATGAAATCAAATCACAACCAGAATGAGCAAAACGGATTTCTAAGGCCTCTCAGAAGATTACCTTGTCTGTGTTCCAGTGCTTGGACCACAAAAAAAAATTTGGATGCCAGAAACGTATTGCAGTCACGAACAACCCGAGCAAAGCGCGCTTTCCGAAACCCGAACGGAACCACGAAGAAGATTAAAGGATTGGTTGTTATGTGTTCTTTTAAGATTATCTTTGTTTTCTTTTTTTTTTTTTATTTTAGGTCAAACTCTTTTTTTTTCCAATTGCATTAAGAACCCTAGAAAAATCTAAGTGATGGTGTTTTTCTCTCCAAAATCCCTTTTTTTTCTTTTCTCTTTTTTAGTTTTCTGCCTTCCTTAACCCTAATCCCCGATTAGGATGTTTAAATACCTCCCTTTTTGGTATTAAATCGGAATTAATTGCTGATTTCGGCAAAAAAGGAAAACTGACGCTTACAACCGCGCGGCTGTAGTGACCAAAATACCTATTTTGCTTAAAAACCAAATTAAATGCTGATTTTGGAAAAAAAAGGAAATATGATGATTACAGCCGCGCGGCTGTAATGTCCAGAAAAAGCTATTTTCACTTATTTTTCATTCTTTTCCTCGGTTCTCTTAAAATACTCACTCGAATTCTTCGGGGTTCCGTATTAGGACTTGTCACACACCTTTGGGTTATCCGGGACATTTCCGACATTATCCCGGTCGGTCCGAATCCACTTCACGTTTATCCGTGAAAAAGGTAACAATAGCTTTCATCACCGAGGTCGGGAAAAAACCCGTGCTCACAGCCGCTGGGCCCCCTCAACTATTTTAGCGACCTATCTAACCCCTCATCTATTTTAAAGTGGTATTTTTATACACATATGATATACGTTTGATACTTATTTGATACGTCTATGGTACATGTATATATATGATACGTCTATGCATTGGTGTATTTCGAATGTATCTTGCATGTACCGCAAAAGCCAAACACAAAGAAAAATGCAAAAAAATGCAAAGATTATACAGAAAAATACAGAAAAATGCATAAAACAAAAAAGAATAAAAAAAATAAACGACCAAAAAATAATAGAAGATAAAAGAATACCCTAAATAAAAAACGATTATAATCAAATGAAAAAAAAAAAGAATAATCAACGAAATCAATAAAAAAAGTGACAAGATCGAATAAAGTCAAACAAAATTGAATAAAAACAATGAAATAATGTGTTGAGTATATAGATACAATTATATAGGGCTGTCAAAATGGGTGGTGACACGATAACACGATTCGTTTAACATAGAATTTAACGAATCAGGGTTGAGTTTATGAGGGCCAGTGTCGGAAAAGGATCGACACTTTTATGACACGAGATAAACAGGTTGGGTCACGAGTCAACCCATGAACCCGTATAACCCGTTTAACAAATTAGTAATTTTGACTAATATGAAGGTTAAAACTATTATTTGCACTTGAGAGCTGATAGTATAAATTTATTCTTTCTTCAATACCTCCAAACCCTTATTCATTGTGATTTAATGGATTTTTTTGGACTATACTAGGCTAGCAGCTATTATGGCTTTTGATGTAGAATTTACAGCTTCGGATGGACTATATGAATGAGATGTAAAAGCTTCACCAGATACTGTTTAATTAGTAAAAATGCAGAAATTTAAACTAATATTTACTTTCTATTGCCTATTTGCAAAGTTGCATGTTTAATTGAGTTGATGAATTTATGTTGATTTATTTTTAGAAGTGTAATTGTTATTTTTATAGATAATGTGGTTCAATATTGAATTGATCTATAAATAATCTTTTTTTTTTTTCGTTACTATAAATAATTTATTTTAAATAAATGGGTTGAACATGTTAATAGTGTCAACCCGTTATAATATAGTGTCATGTCCTGTTAACCCATTTAATATATGGGTAGTATCAGTGTTGACCTTATAAGTGTCACCAAACTGTGTCAACACGACACGAGCACGACACGCAACCCATTTTGATAGCCCTACAATTATATATCGAAAAAAAAGAAAACGAAAAATTGAAAAAAATTAATGAGAATTGCAGAAAAAAAAAAAAAAAGGCAACCAACAACATAGAATGAAAAACTGAAAGAGAAAAAGAAGAAAAGAACGATTGTAAAGGAAGAAGAGAAGATCAAAAGAAAAAACAATTTGAAAAAAGGTATAAAATTAAGCGTATAGGGAAAAAAAAAAATGATATTTATGAAAATTGAATAAGGTATGCAGTGGAAACCAAACTTAAGGTGGCAAAAATGGTAATTACCCTATCGATATGACTCGTCAATCTTACAATACAATTGATTTTATCGCACGGAACAAACTTATGAACCTAATTTAGATTCAAATCCACTGAATATCAAACTTATGCTCGTCATGCAAAATTTCTGCAATGAAAAATTCAAAATTCAAAATTCAGTCATCAAACAGAAAGTGTATGGATCCGTTGAAAAAATTGACTATAATTTATTAAAGTCAGCATGGTTTTTATGAACAAGAAGAAAACTTGGTTTTCTACTTTTCCTCTATAAGAAAAAGTATTGTTCCTTTTTTTTTTTTTTTTTGATTTAATGCTGCACCGACAAATCCACCAGATTTTTTTCCATAACACTGTAAATAAATATATTTCTTAAGATTTTTTTATGCTTTTCATTTTTACTTGTTGCATCGTTGCATATATAATATTTTATAAATCATTATGTTTCAGAATATATATATATATATACACACAAAAGAAATAAATTATAAACGTGATTATATTAAAGTAAAGTAAATGATATATAATAATGAAATTTCACTAGATTGTACAGATGTGTTGCTAGGAATTGTTTTATTAGCACCATGTGATTATGTGAAGCATGTGGCTTTTATTATTATTATTATTATTATTATTATTATTATTATTATTATTATTATTATTATTATAAGCATGTGGTTTTTATAATTACACTCTACAGATAAAAACCCAATATATATATATATATATATATATATATATATACACACACACGAGAATTTATAATTTTATTTATGGAATAATCGCCATTGTAGCCCAGAATTTATGCGCCTTTGGTAACTAAGTCCCTCATTTTTCAAAAGTTGAGAATATCTCCCTCCACTCTAAAAAATAAATGAAATCCACCCTTTTTTGACAGTCAACCCACGCTGATGTTAAGGATTTGTACTGGGAGGACCCGAAATTTCACAATGTAGCTGAAATCTATACACTGTTACCTATAGGTTGATAGAGGAAGGGCAAGTACTACTTGAAGACAATAATGATAACTATGTTAGGAAAATTCTAAACTGCATTACTCAAGAGCACAAAAAGATACACTTTTACTTAGTACACAAGGTAGATGAACCTGTACTGGTTGACCCTTCACAACTTAGGAACAATATACCACCTAAACCTAGTGATCATGGGAATGAAATGCCAAATATTCATCATATTGCCTCACCTGAAAATGAGGAGAATAGTATGTCTACAACAGATGATTCCTTCTGAACTGAACCTACTACTCCTGACATAAATGATATGCAAAGTAATGAAAGTTCTATTAGAGCTGATAATGTTAATAATAAGAGATAGGATTGTGATAATGTAGGTGGGAGAGGTATTAATGAGGTAAGGGATGAAGTGGGGAGTTTGATAACCAAATAGGGATAAATGAGAGTGATGATGAACATAGTGAAAAGGAGAGTGACGGGGCAAATGAGAATTTTGACTTTGAAAATGTTAGTAGAGTTAGGGGGTTGAGAGACATTCATTAGATAATATTCCTTCTTTTCATATAGGCATGGCATTTGCAAATTCCATTGAAGTTAGGAGAGAATTGCAAATTTACTCAATAAAAAATGGTTATGCTTTTTACTATATCAAAATCAAACATATAGGATTATAATTAAGTGTGTTAAAAGTGATTGTGAATGGTTTATTTTCATGATGGTATGGATGGTGACTCTAAGTCTCTAGTTGTCAATACCTTGTTCCCTGACCATGTATATGATGATAGAGCCTTTAGTAACACTAAAGTTAGTGCCAAGTTTGTAGCAGCATATTTCAAGAATACTATTGATGACAAACCTGATTTTAGTGCTAAGGATATGAAGAAAACTCTAAAAAGAGATGTGAAAGTGAAACTAAGCATATACATGTGTCAAAAAGCTAAGAAATTGATTAGGGATAAATTACAGGGTAGTTATGCAGAATAATATGCTATCTTGAAGCATATACTGCAGAGTTAAGGAGTTAACCCTGGAACTCTTATGAGATTAGAATTAAGAAATGTGATGTTGAGACAAGGAAAGAGAGTTTCTTTAGAATGTGGTTGTAGACCTATCATGGTCTTGATGGTTGTTTCTTAAAGGGGATATATATGGATGTCCTACTAGTTGCTATGGGCAAGGATGTAATGGGCCATTTCTTCCTAATTGCTTAGACTGTGATTGATAAGGAAAATACATGCAACTAGAAGTGCTTTCTGATTCTAATGAAGGAAGCTCTGGATCTTGGTGGTGGATCTACTCTTATGCAAAAGGAAAGTGTTAATTTGTTTGATTAGTTCCATTTATAATTGTTTTTGTGAGAAGTACTAAATTGATAGTTAATATAATTGTTAAATGCCAGGACTGGCTCTTGTAGTAAAACAATTAATACCAGAAGCTGAACATAGATGGTGTGCCAAACACATCCATACTAATTGAGTAAATAAATTTAATCGTGGGAAGCTGCGTAGAGGTTTTGGAATTATGCTAGGAGCACATGTAAAGAGGAATTCAAAGATATTCTAAAGAAGCTTAGAGAATTGGATAAGAATGTAGTGGAGATGCTATTGAAATACGTACCTCAATACTAGTGCATGGCATACTTCAATAATAGGACCAAGTGTGATATAGTTGATAATATTCATACTGAAAGTTTCAATGCCTGGATCTGTTTAGAGAGAGAGTACCTTATATAAAGGATGTTAGATAAGATTAGATCAAAGAAATGGGAAGTCGTGAAGAATGGAAATGTTAATGGAGACCACCCTATATAAAGATCTTCAATGACAACAAATTCATTACAACTGGATATAAAGTTGAATGGAATAGAGATAAACGGTATGAAGTTAGCGAAGGTGGTAATAAGCACATTATTTTCATTGATAAACAGTTGTGTATTTGTACAAAATGGGAGTTATCTGGAATTCCATGTCCATATTTTTTGTGTTCATTAAGGCATGCTAGGATTACTTCTGTAACATAAATATCAAGATATCATCATATTAGTAGATCCAAGGCAACTTAAGCTTCAAAATGTAACTAGTAAGAGGCAAGAAATTCTAGAATTGGGAGAAATTCTAGCCAATTAAACCATAAAAACTCATCAAGCCAGCTGGTAGAACCAAGAAGAAGAGAACTAGAGAAGAAGATAAGATTAGCAACAAAATTCAAATGCAAAGGTTATCAAAAGGGGAAAAGCAAGTGACTTGTAGCAATTGTAAGGAGAAAGGGCACAACAAGGCAAGATGCAGGTAGCACAAACATTTATTTTCTTTTAATTTTTTATGTACAATTGCTATTGCTTGTTGTTTGGTCTTTTTGTAATTGCTATTTGGTATTTATTTTATCTATGATAGAAATTTGTTATGTAAGTGTTATATTGCTTATAGTCATCAAATACCTAAATCTACTGGTACTTCTGTCTAACCAAAACCTGAAATTGGTAATACTTCTACAGAAACAGGACATGTAAACAATACTGAAGTATGTTCTTATTCAAACTTATATTGTTTTGTGTTCTAATTCATTTATTATTTATGTTTGTGTTTAAGACATAATGACTGTTATATGTTTACATGTTGAATAAATAGAGCAGAAACAAAATCAAAAGGTCATTTTTCCTATCCCATTAAAAAGAGATACAAGAAGATCAAGAATAAGAGCTTACAGTAAAATAACTGGAGAAAGAAGAATTAAGTTCACTAATGAGGGCCATCAAGTGTGACAGCCAACTGACTTGCCCTTTGAAGCATCTAAAGACACTTGGAAGGAAAAAAAAACTTGTTGTGAGTTTATCGACATTCTAGAGTTTATAGTATTTAGTTATATATGGCAATATATTGTACTTTTTGTGGTCTTTAAACATTGATCAATAAGGTTGATTGGTAGCACTTAGCTGGTCTCTAAGCATTAGTCAATAACAATTTTTTATATTGTAGTTTTTATGATATTTAAACATTAACTAGGAGATGTTAGTAATTTTGTATGTTGTGGTCTCTAAACATTGGCCATTGACAATTATGGTCATTATGCAACTCAAAGTGCATTTTAATTAGATTGTTCTTAAAGTTCTATTAGATTGTGATGGATTTGGCTGAAAATCCTTCTATGGATGTGAATCTATGTCGGGTAAGGGCTTGCTCAATCCAAGTTCCTGTAAAAGAGAAAGAGGGTGACGTCGGTAACCTTTGGGTTAATCTTTAATGCCTAAATTATCCTTGACTTTGATATTAATCTCTGGCTGTATTAGCTTAATTGTGAAAATCTACCTTTAGCTCTACATCCTTAGCCTTTTATAAGGGCAATAGTAGAGATTAACTTGGATTGGGAATACCCAAAGTCCTTGTCATAGTTAAATTGGGAGACCACTGTCCATGGAACTTAAGAGTTCACCTTTAAACACACCTCTGGATAAGGATAAACTCCAAGGAGAACATCACTTCCAATCTTCTAGAAGGTTGCTTTAGTGTTGGTCTCGGACACTTGGACCCTAGGTGGATCTCGCCTGGTGATCCCGCTACCCTTGGTATGATCCTGATGACAGACCTAGTACTAATATATTCGAATGTCATCAAAAGTCCCCAGCTAGTCTAGAAAAACCCTTTAGGGTTCTAAATTTCAAATTTTAAAATGTTAGACCTTGAGCACCATGCCACACTTCTGCTTGCTACGTGTTAATTTCTAAGAGACACGACGTTTAACCATCCTGTCAAAAGAGATTTTCATTTGACTTTTCCCAACACTATACTCATCATATCTAGATCATTTGGCAAGCTTTTTCAACTTCCTTTCATAAAGTCCCTTAATTTCGCTTTAGAGTGCCTACACTTAGACCAGTAAGTACTCTTCCTTTCTTTCTCGTAGCATTTGTCTTTAAGATTTTTCCCCATCACTCGTTTGAAACACTGGAGTTTTCCTCCACGTTGCTCCCTTAACTTCCTAGAACTCCACCTATGTCTTTTGACCCAGAAGACCTTCCACAATCAATGGACTCCCCACAGTACTCTTGGTCCTCCAGCCCAGACCATCACAACCCTATTCCTACCATTGAGGTTGATTTTGACCTTTCAAGGATCTATTCATCAGAATCCTCTAAAAGAACACTAACCACTAGTATATTAGGAATGCCATCTCTCCCCATCGTACCCTACTGTTCGATAACAAGCAATACTCAAAAGACGGGGAAAACGAAAAAGGTTTTAACTCCCCGGATCGTGGATATAGTGTCTACCATCAAAGAGGGGGAGATAAGGCAACTACGAGCTACCTACAAATAGTTGCAATCTTGCAAATGTCTGAAGCCTTCCCCTAACCAGATAGTGCATGAACAGTTGGAGGGCTATTTTTCCATATACAAACATCACATAGAGCGTGCTTATCTGGTATAACATCTGTCCTGTGCAAATCCACCCGAATGCCATTAAAGATATCTATGCAATATACTGGCTATGCCGCAACCTTGGCATACACCTAACCGGTGTGTTAGTCCAGTATATATCATTACACCCATCCAATGTGACACCAATAACAACCACATGACACTCACCAAGGGGATAAGCTTCCGATTCTTTACAAGCCGAACCTTTTCTGTCAAAGGCTTCAAAGAACAATTCTTCTTTATAAAATTGAAGGACATCGCTCAATCATTTCCTTGTGCCTGGTCCTTCCAAAGTGTGAAAGAAAGGAAAGGCCTTAAAGACCGGCTTTTATTGGTGGAGAAAGCAAGATTAGGACTACTGAGTACCATACCCACCAAATACTGGAAGCTCTCCTATACCATGAGGACATTCCACCTAGGGCTACCTCTTGGCACCCTAGATTTCTAGACAAGATTTCTAGTTTTCTTTTCTGATTCCCTAGAGGATCGTCAAGGTACCGCATTTCCTTCACTATACTCATTTTGTACCTTTGTATTTTTTTGGCAGGGATGTCACTAGCTGAATCTGTTGTAGCTTTAAAGAGGAGTAAGAGAGAAGGTCGAGACGTGACTATCTCTGCCCTAATAACCATTCCCACTACACCAACCCCTCCGATACCTAGTCCCAAAGCACTGGTAATGCAACCGGAAGAAGCAAATGAACCCTTGGCTCATAAGAAAAGGAAATCAACAATTACTGCCACCACAAGTGTAAGCAGACGACCTAAATAGCAAAAGTGGGACGCGGTGAAGCGAACTGGGGAAAAGGAAATTTTGTGCATGTGTTTGAGTTTTTGGAAAAATAGGGTTTTGTTTATCTTGGTTTAGGAAAATTGTTTATTTGTTTTGGAAATTCTTTTTGTAGAAAACGTTTTTCCCGTTTTATTACTTAAAGACCTCGAATCCTAAATTTCGAGATCAGTGACAGAGTCGCCACCCGGATCAGCTCATCCGGAAAATTCCGGTACAGCTCCCTACCGAGCGTAGACTACTATACCTAATCCTGAGATTCAGGATTCGGGCAACTTACCTACTTAACCTCGAGCTTGTATTCGATTTATGATTTATATTGCCATATTTATTTAATTTATTATCTTTTCTCTACCCAATTTCGTTTGTTTTATTAGCCCGTGCTTAAGCAAATGACAGAATTAAATTGCGGAAAAATAAATCATACACACGGATTAAACAAAAGAATAATAGAGGTCGATTATACAACCAAATTGAATAAAAATAAAAACTCTCGTCCTCACATTTACAACCGCCTAAATACACAAAGATCTAAAAATTACAAACGCCTAATTTACACGGGAATCTATTAAATACAACCAAAATAATAATAAAAATGCTGCAAAACAGAATGGTTAGCACAATTTATATTGCACAACATAAATGGGACTCAGATAGGATAGAATTGGGGATTTAGGAAACGGGGGCATGCATTTAGGGGATAATTGGGTCGACCCGACCGGTTAGACCTGGAAAACGGTTTTGAAACGCCCTGTAATTTTGTGCTAGAAAAATCAATTTTTGGAAAACATTTGGCTCTGTTACATGCAAATTTTCAATGTTGTGAGTCTGTTATCCCGGAATCCAGGGTTCCGTTCGTGCGGGTTCAGTAATACACAATCCATCTAGGGTCCAAAATGCAATAAACACATCAAAAACATCTGTGAAAAATACTATTTTGCTCGTTTTCAATATTTTTCGGGGATTTTATAGGATTCGGGGGTCCGCTAATGCTGAACTATATATCCGATTCGGATAAAGTAACCCCAAAACTTAAAAAATAAAACCCCGGGAAAACCGAAACCATGAATATCCGTACATGTAGAAATCCAAAAACCAAAATTTTAAAACATACGGATGAATTTGGGCCGAAAATGATCACAACAGAATGCGCAAAATGGAAAACGGACTGTTTTCGGCCGATCAGGATGAATCAAGATTCTGTCCTCGCAGAACAGAACTGTGTAGCTGTGTTCATGAAGGCCACAGCCGCCTGGCTCTATTCGGGCAATCCGGTTTCCGAAAGTTGGAAAAATGAAGAAAACGCACGGAAAAGACAATGCAAACAAGTTTAAGGCCTCTCAGAGTTTACCTTGATATTGTTCTAGTGTACTGGATACGCAGGAACGGATTGAAAGCTTGGAATTGGTGCTGGAAGCTCAACCGGCCGAAAACCGCAACAATCCAAAGCAACCTGAAATCAACCCGAAATGTTCCCGAATCGATGAGTAAAGGTTGTAGAACTTGTCTGTAATATCTTAAGATTGATTTAAGGTTTTTAACTTTGGTGTTCTTGATTCACTCTCTTTGTCTCTGGTATTCCATTTTTCTCTTCTCTTTCTCTCTGCTTTCTTTTTTTTTTTTTCCTTAAGATCCCAAAAATCCCCTTGATATGATTTTTTTCTTTCTTTTTATATCTCCTCTCACATATCATTTCACTTCATTAAATGGCCGTCTGACTTTCTGATTTTGCGTCCAAAATCTCTTTCTGTCAAGCCAAGTTGCTCTGCTTTGCAGAGCAACTTAGTTTACCCACTAGAGCCTTACGGCTCTAGTTTAGAGCCGGCCGGCCCTATTTTAAAAACCAGAGCCACCCCGTTCTAGCGAGAGCCGGTGCAAAATTTCAAAAATTGGACGCACACTTTAAACCTTAGAAAATCACCCGGGAGACCTTTTCGGGGTTTTCGGATCGCGGATAGCTCAGTTTTCAAGATGTTTAAGATACTTCAGGCAATATTCCTATCGTTTTCAAGTCCGATTTAAATCCGTCTGCCCTATATATAACACATGAATTCTCATCATAGAGGTCGGGAAAACCCGTGCTCATAGGCTGCCCCTCGCAGGACCAAAGTCGGCTCATGGTTGGCTATTAAGCCTAGAACAAGTTTGGTCTCGCGATTGGGACCGCAGTGAGAAAGGATAAGAAAATGCACCTGATGCCCCTCGTTAGAGGTTCTGGCTCGGTCTCGAACCGACTCAATATGGTGGAGTGTGCCCGTGATATCGACTCATTGTGGTGGAGTGTACCGAACAAGAATGATTTTCTCCATGTGGTTGAGTGCTCGAACAAAGCTACTTTCTTTGTGTGGTGGAGTACCCGAACAAGAATGATTTTCTCCTTGTGGTGGAGCACCCGAACAAAACTACTTTCTCCGTGTGGTGGAGTACCCGAACAAGAATGATTTTCTCTGTGTGGTGGAGTATCCGAACAAGAATGATTTTCTTCGTGTGGTGGAGTAGACCGTTGAAGTTGAGTCGAAAGCGCATATTTATTCCTTGATCGATAATTTTGGAAACAAAAATTTTTGCCCCTTCGATCAAGAATAAATACGCTTTGATTATTTTTTGCCCCTGGATATCTGCAAGAGTAAGAAATATCCTTCTCGAGATTAAGTTGGAATAAACAGAAATCGAGAAAAAAAATGCGATACCTGGAGAATCAGAGCTGGGCGGCTTTGTCTTGGTAAGACAGAGCTCGCGGCTCAAAGATAGAGCCGCCCGGCTCTAGCGGGTGCCAGCCCCTTTCATCTTCACCCCATACCATTTTTCCCTTCTTCTCACTTTTTGCCTGAAAATTTCTTTCTGAAATTCTTCTAGCCAAGATGAGGAAAATGCGGAAGGCTATTCTCCCAAACACTCCCACACAACCTTCTCCTCACTTGAGATATGTTTTACCTGAAGGGGAATTCTTTCTACCCACTGAGTCTACAGTGGAGGTGTATGGATTACGGGAGACGGTTCTGTACTGTAGGGTTCGGAGAAATGATCCTGTACCCATGACTCTAAAGCCGTCTACACACATTATTTAGAATCAGGTTAGTTTTTCCCAAATTCCTCTTTTTCTCCATTATTTTGAATTTCTGCAAAATAGATGAAATTAGGTGAAATTAAACGAAATTGATGCATGTTTAGAGTAGATTTTACCCCCAGGAGACTTAATTGATTATTTAAAGCTGATTAGAATCGATTTTAGGGTGCAAAATACAAAAACTAGGTTTGGAAACCAAAGCTGTTGGTTTCCATAACAGAGCTGGCCGGCTCAACGCTAGAGCCGACCGGCTCTGTTCTTCCTAGAACAGTGCTAGCCGGCCGTGGTTAATGCCGGGCGGCTCTGACCATGGTTGGGTGGCTCTGGTTTGACCAAATCCAGATTTTCGAGTTTTAAATTTTATTTTAAATGCTTCCAGTCGATTTATTCATGTAATGCATAGTAAAAATAAACTCATAAAACTCCCTGTTTATATGTGTATGTATGTTTCCGATGTATGTGAATGTATGATATGATACCTATACTGTTTGATTCTGATGCAGGCTGTAGTTACTGCTCATTGGCATGAGGAGGCCGTACAAGGGCGAGATAGAGGAGGTGCAGAGGACCATTGTGGACCTCACATTCATGAACGGGACTCTCCACACTTAGTTGGATGACTGGGAGGCCGACCGACGCGTCTTCAGCAATGGCGTCGGAGCCGAGGGCGAGGAGGATGATGATTCAACTAATGGGGGACAGTCGTAGACCTTCTTCTATAGCTTTTGTAGTTTTATGTTAATGCAACCCATTTGTGGGTTTGGATTGGATGTTATTATGTATATATTATTTTTTTTATGTGTGACTGTTGACTAGTGTACTGTTTTTGCTGACGTTTTATGGAATTTCCTCCCCTTTTTGTTGATCTGTTACTTTTTCCCTATTGGACTTGCTTTTCTGATGGCATTTCATTTGTTTTTTGTGCCGTAGGGAATAGTCATCCGGTTCTTCTTTCTGTGCCCTTTTCGAATGGATCAACTTCGCGATCACCTCAGGGATTATTGGAGAACATCCTGCTCTTCCAACTGGGCCTTCTTGGCTCCCTATAGTCTACATTCCATGCGGTTTTATATGAATCTGCCCCTAAACCGAACCTTTCTAGCGGTTGCAGCCAGGTTCTAGGATCCGACGGATCATGTTTTCTGATTTTTCGGGCAAGAATTGTGCCCCATGGTGGAGGAATTCGAGGCCATCCTCTTCGCTCTTTGTCCACGTGGAGTCAGGTTAGCTATT
Source organism: Euphorbia tirucalli (assembly GCA_039660915.1). NCBI lineage: Eukaryota > Viridiplantae > Streptophyta > Magnoliopsida > Malpighiales > Euphorbiaceae > Euphorbia > Euphorbia tirucalli. The sequence goes on from CM077641.1 coordinate 71,088,603, forward strand.
CCTAAACCCGATTCAGATAGTCTAGAGACAGTTCGGAGGTTGCTGGATACGGTATACTTAGACCGTTTGCTTCCTTTTTTTTGGTTTTTTTTTACATGTAGTACCGTCTGAGCTTACCCTGATTGACAGGGTTGATAAACTCGTTCCTATCCATATCCGTGATCTTTATGGTGCCTTTGGAGAGTACTTTCTTTACCACATACGGACCTTCCCAAATAGGCCTGAATTTCCCCCTCACATCTGTGTTGACCTGTTTCATCTACTTTAGAAACCAAGTCTCTGGCCATGAGTGGACGCGTTGGATGACTGACTTTGCTGTTTTAAGCCCTAGCCATTCTCTGCTGATACATCTGTAAGTGATCCAATGTTCAAAGATGCTTCTCATCAATCAGTGCCAACTGTTCATATCTCGATTGGACCCATTCTGATTCCGATAATTGCGCTTCCCTAACCACCCTTAGGGACTTGATCTCAGTTTCCACTGGCAGTATAGCTTCCATTCCGTAGAATAGGGAGTATGGTATTTCTCCGGTGGGGGTTTTGACACTGGTTCTGTAGCCCCACAAAGCAAATGGCAACATATCGGCATAATCTTTGTAAGTGACCACCATTTTTGACATAATCTTCTTGATGGATTTGTTCGCCGCTTCTACCACACCATTGGCTTGTGGACGGTACGGAGATGACTTATGGTGCTCAATCCCCTTATCTTGAAATAATTGTACCGTAGCTTCTTGAAACTGCACCCCATTATCAGTGACGATATGATGCTGGATTTCGTACCTTTGAAGATACTTCTTTCAATGAACTTAGCCATTTTCTTGGCTGTAACATGAGTGAACGACTCCGCTTCCACCCACTTCGAGAAGTAGTCAACAGTCACAAATATAAATCAGTGTCCATTCGATGCAGGCGGCCTTATTTCTCAGATGAGATCTATCCCCGAAGCGGCGAATGGCCATGGAGTTGATTACGTCTGAAGTTCAAACGGTGGGAGATGATTGAGGTCTCCGTATACTTGACATTCGTCACATCTTTTCACCTCTTTAATGCAATCTGCTTGCAGCGTAAGCCAGAAGTAGCCTTGCCTTAATACTTTCTTAGCCAAGGCTAACCCATTCATATGTGGCCCGCAGGTCCCCACATGGATTTGCCTCATGACTTCTTTGGCTTCTTTCTCCGTTAGGCATTTCAGGAGCAAGCCGTTGGTGGTTCTTTTGAAGATCTAACCCTCAAACAATCTAAACTGCACTGCTAACCTCTTGAGAGAGATCTTATCTGATTCACTGGCTTCATCAGGATATCGCCCATTCTGGATAGATTGTAGAATATCATGATACCAAGGATGCTCCTCTGTCGTTGCTATAACACTGACCGACAAGTAACAAGGATTTTGTACGATCTCCATTACTACTGGCTCCATAAGGTGCTTCCAGGGTTCCTCCCACATTGACGAGAGTGTGGCTAAAGAGTCCGTCATCTAATTCTCCTCCCTCGGCACGTGCTTGAACTTACACAGCTCGAACGCTTCCACCTTGACCCAAACCAACTGGAGATATGGTTGGAGGGACTCTTCTTTTACCTCCCATTCACCGGTGATCTGGTGAATTACTAGTGCTGAATCTCCAATTATCAATACTTCATGTGCCCCTAATGTGATTAGAGAATCAATTCTGAATAGGCAAGCTTTATACTCCGCCCCGTTGTTAGTCACCGAGAATTCAAGGCGTTTAGCTAGGGGAATGATTTCTCCATTAGGTGTGCCAATGATCACTCCTAATCCTGCCCTATGCTTGTTTATAGCTCCGTCAAAGTACATTATCCATCTGCTCGGGTCCGCTTCTATTACAGCCAGTTGTTCATCAGGGAACTCCAAATTCTCGACATAATTTGACTCCAGAGGTTGGTTGGCCAGAAATTCTGTAACAGCCCTTCCTTTGATTGTCTTTTTAGTCACATATTCAATGTTGAATTCGAACAGCAGGAGTACCCATCTTGATAACTTCCTGGCCAATGCGGGGGTCTGACATAAATACTTCATCGGGTCAACCTTTGCCATTGCCTGAACTTTGTATGACTGGAAGTAATGCCTCAACTTCTTAGTTAGCCATACCATAGTAGCACAGGTCTTTTCTACTATCGTGTATCTAACTTCATAGTCGAGCAGCTTCTTACTCAGGTAGTAGATTACGTGTTCTCTCCCATCTTCTTATTCTTGAACCAACATTGCCCCTACTGAAGCATCTTCGATAGCCAAGTACAGGACCAAAGGCTTATTCGGCATTGGAGGCTTCAGGACTGGTGGATTCATCAAATAAGCCTTGATCCTGTCGAAGGCTAACTGGCACTGATCATTCCATTCTGCCGGCTGATTCTTCCTGAGGAGCTTGAAGATAGGCTCAAAGATTGTATTCAACCTTGCAATGAAACGGCTGACATATTACAACGACCCCAGAAATGATCTAACTTCTTTCTCTGTCTTTGGTGCAGGCATGTCACTGATAGCTTTGATTTTATTCGGGTCCATTTTAATTCCCCTCTGGCTCACCACGTGACCGAGGAGTTTTCCTGAGGTCACCCCGAACACACATTTCTTTGGGTTGAGGCAGAGGTTGTACTTTTTGACCCTAGTTAGGAATCTATCCAAGATAATAGGGTGTTCTTCTCACTTCAAGCTCTTTATGAATCCTGTCATGCAACAGTGTTGTGACAGCCCTCTGGTAGGTGGCTCCGGCATTCTTCAATCCGAAGGGCATAACCCTGTAGTAGTGAACCCCCCACTCAATGATGAAGGCTGTCTTCACTTTTTTGACTATGTCCATGAGGATATGATTATACCCCAAGAACCCGTCCATGAATGAATAATGTAAGCGCCGGAATTTTCCACAAAAAAAAAGAATAGTCGTACGACTGTAATCAAACTACAGTCGTACGACTGTAGAGTCGTGGCAGGTGAACCAGCCTATACCTTGAAAACTGAAAAATGGGGGAAAAAGGGGGAGCAATTAATGCTCCGGGATAAAAGAGAGGGAAAGGTAGAAAGGCAAGGACTTTTGGCAAAGAAAGAAAAGGAAAGAAACATAGGGAGAGAGATTGGAGGAAAAGAGAAGAAGAGAGAAAAGAGAAAAACGAAAACTCAAAACCTTCTTTAACTCTTTTCTTCTCAATTTTAGAGTGTTAATGCTTAAAATGAGTTAGAAATTGTAGGTTAAACTTGACACACGAAATCTAAATCATTTACAGACCTTAAAATTGTCAGAATCCCTAACATTTTGGAGATTTTGGACCAAACTTCCCAACCTTAACTCAAGGAGAAAAAGAGCAAATTTGAGTAGATTGGTGCATTGCCAGGGGTCAATCCTACGGTGGATCAGCGCTTAAGAGGTAAACACTACTTTTCCCCTCTATTTTCCATGCTTTCTGGGTGATTAGTTGTGATTTTTGTGCCTTTTATTCAAGTTTTGCGTTTTCTGTTTCTGGAAATCAAGAACAGTAGTGCGACTGTTCTTGAGTTTGATGATACAGTCATACGAGTGTTCTTGGTTTCCAGATGATTTTCTTTTAGTTTTATTTCAAATAAATTTTGGTAAAATCCTGAGTTTGGATTGCTTACAGTCGCACGACTGTAACACTTTTCCAGAATCAGAATTTCCAAAATAATTTCCAAAAATTCCTAAAAATCCCACAAAATTCAGAAAAATGAGAAAATCATTAAAATGAATTTTGTTGTGTGCATTCACGACCCTAGATTCAATTTCCAGTAAATTTGCATTTAAAACAATACTACGACGGAGACCCGATTCTCCCGAAAACCGACCCACCTCACATGTCGAAATCAATTAAATCAGAAAATAAAATATTTTCCAAAATTGATTTTCCAGCACAAAAATCTATAGGGCATTTCAAAACCGTTTTCTAGTTCAAAGTGGTCCGACCGGTTAGGTGGAACCAGTTACCCCCTAAATGCATGTCTCCGTTTCCTAAATCCCCAACTCTGTTCTGGTTTAAGTCCTGTTTGTGCTTATAATATAAATTGCACTAACCAATCTGTTTTACAGCATTTATTTTTATTTTTGCTGTATTTAAATAGATTAATTCGTGTATTTAGGCGGTTGTATTATTTTTAGATCCTCGTGTACTCTAGGTGATTGTAAAAGTGAGGACGAGAGTTTTTATAATTTTAATCGATTTGGTTGTATAATCGGCCTCTATTACTTTTTTGTATATTTGTGCATGGATGATTTAATTTTCCTGCAACTTACTTTCTGCATTTTTGCCTTAGCATTGGCCTAATAAAAATAAACAAATTGGGTAGAGAAGATAGTAAATTGAATAAATATGACTTTATAAATAATAAATGAATACAAACTTGAGGTTAAGTAGGTAAATTGCCCAAACCCTGAATCTCTGGATTAGGTACAGTAGTCTACGCTCAGTAGGGAGCTGTACCGGAATTTCCCGGATGAGTTGATCTGGGTGGCGACTCTGTCACTGATCTCGAAATTAAGGTTTTGAGGTCTTTAAGTTATAAAACGTAAAAGCGTTTTCTACAAAAAAACATTTCCAAAACAAAGAAAGGATTTTCCTTTAAAACAAGATAAACAAAACCTCGTTTTCCATAAATCTCATCCAATTTATTTCTTTTCTTTTTCCCCGGTTCGCTTCACCGCGTCTCGATAAAAAGGTCATCCGCTCACAAATACATTGTGGCCCTGGTGGCACTGTCAATCAAGAAATCAATACGTGGCAGTGGGAAATCATCCTTGGGAGAAGCCTTATTTAGATCTCTATAATACACACAGACCCTAACTCTGCCATCCTTTTTAGCAACGGGCACTATGTTGGCCAACCATTCCAGATATTCCACGACTGTTAAAAACTTGGCTTTTATCTGTTTCGCCACTTCCTCCTTGACCTTTTCCGTCCACTCCGGTCTGAGTCTTTTGAGTATCTATTTAATGGGCTTCATCTTCGGTTCTGTTGGGATTCTATGTTTTGCAGTTTCCCTGTCAACCCTGGGCATGTTGCCGTAGGGCCATGCGAAGGCTCTTACGTGTTTTAGGAGCACATTCATGATTTCTTTTCTCTCTTCAGACCATGAGACGGATACCATTTTTGGATCATCATCTGTTCCTAGATTAATTTCATGTAATGATGCATCATGTATGCTAAAGACATTAAATGAATGTTTGTATGTATGCACAGTTCCGTCCGGAAAAACATCATACAAGCAAGTGAAATCAGATTTCATTGCATTGAAAGCCTTGTAGGCTGAGTTGTTTACATCAAAAACAGAAAAAATAGATACATCAAAATAATTTCCATCCTCCACATACGGAAGGTCTTCTCCTGTTGCAGCTTCTTCGACCTCCTCAAACAGGTCCCCCAGGTCACCTTCAAGGGTCTGTTCCTGGTCAATAGACAGCTCTTCCTCGACCATCTTTGCCTTCCCCGTCATCATTAACCTGGCCAATTCCTTCACAGCCCGATTCATCAACTCCTCTTGAGTTTTTGGCATAGCTGCTTCCCCTAGTTCAGAACCCGTATTGGCTTTCATCATCACGGCCAGTGCCTTAGTGATGGCCGTGATGGCTTCCTCAACTTCCCCACTCTCGATGCCCATTTTCTTAGAAGACTCTCCCTTATTCCCGAACTCAACATTGATTCGATTGACTGCTATCTCCTGCCTTTGCAGAATTTTTCCCTTGTCATCCTTAGCCTCAACACGGAGCATGTTGACAATTGGCTCAACTCCATACTTCCCAAAATCTACAACATCAGAAAAGATTTCAAATCCATGGAGTTGACCACCCTCGACTTCTACAGGCTCCAGAGTCCCATCGTGCACTTTCTCAGCCGGACGTACAAACATGTCAACTAGATTCACAGATCTCCTACTTGGCCCATCTCCCTTCTCATGGTAGCCAAGTCCATGTTGGTGGTACTTCCTTGGTTCTATATCAAACTTGGGGATGCCCTGCTGTCTTGTCCCTAGGCCCTTGCAGGGCTCAAATTTCTTCTTGGCGAAGTACTTATATATCCACTCCGGGAACTTTGGTCTGTTGCTATTTTCCTCTGTCACAGCTGCCACCTGAAAACCTGTCATTGGCTACTCCTCAGCACTTAGAGCAGCTACTACTGATGGTTCATCTGCCTCCACAATCACCACTTTTCCACCTATTAGGAACTTCACCTTTTGATGCAGCGTGGAGGGTACAACTCCCAGGGCACAGAACCATGGCCTCCCTAGGAGCAAGGAAAAAGTAACTATGATGTCAATGACTGTGAACAAGACATTAGACTTGGCTTCCCCTACACTAACTTCGGCTTTGAAAGTGCCGATTACAGATCTCCTACTATCGTCATAAGCCCTAATCACCGTGCCGGAATTACAGAGGGCTCCTGTTTCAATGCCTAGGTAGGGGAAAATTTTAAGGGGGCAAATGTTGAGGGCCGAGCTTTCATCGACCATTACACATGGCATAGTCTTATCCATAATATGTACCCTCAGATACAGAGCTCTATTATGATTCACCCCCTCTGGTGGCAGGTCCGATACCCCAAAACTGATTTCTTGGGCCCTATTGGCCTTCAGATCAATCCCCCTTATCGCCGCATAAACTTCATTCGGTGACATCATGGGAGTTTCCTCCATTTCCATTAGCTGCTTTACTACCGCCTCACGATGTCTCTTCGACTCCATGAGAAGGTGCTAGATGCTAGCCCAGGCAGGCGTTCTCTTCAGTTGCTCGACCATCACATCATCGTCTTTACCCTTCGATCCCTGGGCTACAGTGCTTGATTCTATAGCAGAATGGTTCCTCCTAGGTAATGCTTGGAGAGCTACATTGACGGGTCGGTAAACACTGCCGCTCCGGGTGATATGCATGATGAGGCCGTCTTTCATGACCATCGTCCCCTATCTTGTTTCCACGGGATACATCAACTTAGGCTCTTTAAAGCCAAAATCTTCGTCATCATCCTCCAGATCAATGTCGTTCAGATCAATGGGACCCTGTCCCCTCTATACCACTGAGGTCTGCATTTTAGCTACCTCTGGCTCTTCCCCCTCTAATTCAGCTATAACAGCTTGAACACTCGGGTTAGCCTGAATTATCTGAGCAAACACACTGATGCCCGGTATACCAGAGTGAACCATATTAACCTGACCCCCAAAATTGGGCAGAGGGTTCTTCTGCATATTCAGATTCAATGCAGGTTCCACAATCTTCCCTTCAGTGACCAGCCTATGAATGGCCCTTATTAGGCCGGTACACTCATTGGTGCGGTGACCTATCGTCATATGGTAGGCACAGTAATTTTCCTTGTCAGCTTCAGCAGGGGGAACATAAGGCTTCAGGCTTTGTAACAGACCAGCCTTTCTGCACTTGGCGAAGATGTGGCCCAAGGATTCGACCCACGGATTGGTGAGTCTGTGAGGTGTTCTTGTTTGGCCTCCTTGGGCCATAGTTGCCACATCGGCCTCCTTTGCCCGGTCTACTGTTGCTGTCTGGACCAGCTTCGAACTAGACCCTGTTGAAGAGGATGTAGAACCACTAGCTTTGTACCCTTGGGTATATCCTCGGCTGCCCCGGTAGGTACTCGAGCCCTGCTTACTCAGCTGTTCTTCTTCAGCATACCTCTCAACCTGCTTTGCAAAATATACCACATCATTAAAGCAATGGAATCTCTTCAGTTTCATTTTCTCCTTGCAGGGTGGCAAGCTACCATCAACAAGCTTCACAATAAGGGACTCCAGTTTAGGAGCTCCATCCACTAACACTTGCACATCCATCCACCTCTTGTAATAGGCTGAGAAGGATTCATTAGGCCTCTGGTGGATCCTCTCTAGATCTTCCAGTGTGGTTTCAACTTGAGTGTTGTAGGCATACTGTTTCACAAACACGTCAGACAAATCCTCCCAGGTGGAACGTGTGTGGATCGGCATCTTCAGATACCACTTAGCGGCTGCACCTCACAAAGTAGTAGGAAACAAATTCAGTAGATGGACCTTTTCGATCCCCAGGCTAGACATGATTCTGACATAGCTGTCTAAGTGGGCTTCTGGTGGACCTTCCCCAGTTACGGGGTAAATAAGGCATCTGGAACCCAACTGGGAGCGGCTCTCCCCCTTCTGCAAGTAAAATAGACGGATCTGCACACTTAACAGGCTGATAGTGCACCATCTCCTTCAGCTTTGGCAACAGTGCTTCAAAATCAGAATATTTCTCCTTGAGGCGCTTTTCAGTGGCTGTCTCAATCGAAGCCTCCTTAGCCCTGTCAAAAGCCTCATCTTCCTCAGAATGATGGTCGATTTCCTGAGGTGGGATGACCACTCTGCTTCTGGCAGGCATATTTCTCCCTAAATTAGGGGCTCCTTGAATGACATTCCCCTCATCCTCAACCGGGGCTTAGGCATGCTGGCTAGTCAAGCCTACAGTGGCAGTCACCGCAGTCTGTACCTGCTCCCTGATGGTTTCTTTAAACTGATCAGAATTTAGAAAGGTTGTCATAAATGTATTCATGTCAAAGGGAGGACTTCCACCATTTCCACCTTGAGCCATCTTGGTTCTACTTGCTTCATCTAACACAAACGGACTGTCAACTGGTAAAGAGGGTAACTGTCCGCCAAACTCTTACTTCGAGTCTGAATCTGAACTGACCCTAACCCCTTCCACTGTGGCTGATTCAGTCTGACCGGACCCTGAACTGACCCGTTCCAGTTGTTTCGAAGTTCGACTCCAGACTGCAAATTCAGCATAGGGTTAGCATTCCGAATGAATGTTATGACCCTAGACGCAAAGTACCTAGTGGTATGTATGGTATGATTGTGGGATGATCATGGTCGAATGATGTTTCATGAATGAAAATGATAATGGATGTGGTTTCCTTTGTTTTCATTTCGGACGTCCCAAGAATGCCCAAAACTATGCAAAAAAACAATGCAAACAAACATCGCGTGCAAATTGTCACACGGACATAGGTTCGACACCTTTAGGGCACCTGACGGATGTTATGAAATGGTCATATATGTATCGACACACAGACAGAGGTTCGACACTTTGTAGATCAAAATGAAATGGCGTGAAACGGTCACATGGAAGCCGTTCCTCGGACAGAGTTCTGATGCTTTTCGAGGCATCCAATATGAAGTGATGTTGCAAACAAGTCACATGTATGAAGGGACACGGACAGAGATTCGGCGTTCGTGGAACACCTTACATGAATTGATAATGTTTTGGCATGCTCCTATATGCGTAAAAGTTCGGCACTCGTGGAGTACCTCGAATGAGTTGTCAATGTCATGAAACAAGTCCGATGTGGATTGCGACACGCAAGCAAGGTTTTGGTATCACCTTGACACCAACACCGAATGGACATGAAATGGAGATGATATGGTGTTATGTTGTTGTGCGACTTACCACACAATCAGACCTAAAATCTTTGAGGTTTTCTAGTGAATGATGTGATATAGTGAACGACCGAGTGTAAACCATCGCATAGGGGGACTACGGGTAGTTTTGGGTACCCAATATGGTATGAAATGATTGTGCTAGGCATTCTCAAAACATCCTTTGTTAGGTGTAATGGAATGAAATGGCATGATTGTGTTTGTCACACCAAATGCAAGTGGCTACAGAAAAATAATGTTAGGATGCGTGACATACGGGATGATGTCGTGTATGCGTTATGGAAATGTTGGCATACGAGATGTATACATATGTCTCACTAGTAAAATGTCATGGCTGCACGAAGACATGGTTAGTTCAAATGCCATACATATGCATATGTAAGAGATGGCTGCACGAAGACGTAATTAGAAATGGCACGCGAGTGATTATGCGCGTTTGGTGCTTCGTGAAAAGTTGAAAAGAAAATCAACACGGAACAAACGTTAGCACACACAAAAATATGCACTCCCTTCCAACCTTATTTCTCCTTTCGATTGGTCTCGCATTCTTCCTAGGTATTGGGTCTCTTTGGCATCAACGGGGGATACCAAAGGCACAAACTCAAGTATTCAATTTTAATTTTATATTTTGGATATCCTAGGGGAAATTACTAAGCCACTATATGTGGGCCAAAGTCAAACCAAGGGTCGTACAGGCTCCCATAGCGAATATACACTTCCCTACCGTAGAACACGATGTAAGGTCATGCTAGGCTATGAGTGGTTTACCCCGTCGGGTGTCTCCAATCCTGGCGGTAGAGGTAGGCCACCTTCTTGGGTAAACTAGGGCTAATCAGTGTATTTGAGTGATTAAGAAGAAGAAAATGCATGATATGCAATGCGCGAATAGATATGACATTTATAAATCGACAAATGAATAAAAGCGAGGTTATATTTCAATAGTTGCCTAAGTTCCTTAAGTTTTTATGAAAAACTTTTTAAGAAACATTTGATCCCCAATAGAGTTGCCACTATGAGTGGACGACCTAAATAGCCAAAGCGGGTCGCAGCAAAGTGAACCGGGGAAAACGAAATTTCATGAGTGTGTTTGAGTTTTTGGAAAAACAGGGTTTTGTTTATCTTGATTTAGGAAAATTGTTTATTTGTTTTGGAAATTCTTTTTATAGAAAACGTTTTTCCCGTTTTATTTCTCATATTTATTCAATTTATTATCTTTTCTCTACCCAATTTCGTTTGTTTTATTAGCCCATGCTCAAGCAAATGACAGAATTAAATTGCGGAAAAATAAATCATACACACAAATTAAATAAAAGAATAATAAAGGCCGATTATACAACCAAATTGAATAAAAATAAAAAATCTTGTCCTCACATTTACAATCGCCTAAATACATGAAGATCTAAAAATTACAAACGCCTAATTTACACGGGAATCTATTAAATACAGCCAAAATAATAAAAAAAAATGCTATAAAACAGAATGGTTAGCACAATTTATATTGCACAACACAAATGGGACTCAGATAGGACAGAAATGGGGATTTAGGAAACGGGGGCATGCATTTAGGGGATAACCGGGTTGATCCGACAGGTCGGACCGATTAGACCTGGAAAAAGGTTTTGAAACGCCCTGTAATTTTGAGCTGGAAAATCAATTTTTGGAAAACATTTGGCTCGGTTACATGCAAATTTTCATTTTTGTGGGTCTGTTATCCCAGAATCCAGGGTTCCATTCGTGCGGGTTCCTAAATACACAATCCATCTATGGTCCAAAATGCAATAAACACATAAAAAAACATCTGTGAAAAATACTATTTTGCTCGTTTTCAATATTTTCTAGGGATTTTATAGGATTCGGGGGTCCGCTAATGCTGAACTATAGATCCTATTCGGATAAAGTAACCCCAAAACTCAGCAAATAAAACCCCGGGAAAACCGAAAACTCAAATAGCCGTACGTGCAGAAATCCAAAAACCAAAATTTTAAAACATACGGATGAATTTGGGCCGAAAATGATCACAACAGAATGCGCAAAATGGAAAACGGATTGTTTTCGGTCGATCGGGATGAATCAGGATTCTGTCCCTGCAGAACAGAGCTGTGCGGCTATGTTCATGAAGACCACAGCCGCCCGGCTCGATTCGGGAAATCCGGTTTCTGAAAGTTGCAAAAACAAAGAAAACACACAGAAAAGACAATGCAAACAGGTTTAAGGCCTCTCAAAGTTTACCTTGATATTGTTCCAGTGTACTGGATACGCAGAAACGGATTGAAAGCTTGGAAATGGTGCTGGAAGCTCAACCGGTCGAAAACCACAACAATCCAAAGCAACTCGAAATGTTCCCGAATCGATGAGTAAAGGTTGTAGAACTTGTCTGTAATATCTTAAGATTGATTTAAGGTTTTTAACTTTGGTGTTCTTGATCCACTCTCTTTGTCTCTGGTATTCCGTTTTTCTCTTCTCTTTCTCTCTGCTTTCTTGTTTTTTTTTTCTGCCTTAAGATCCCAAAAATCCCTTTCATATAATTTTTTCTTTCTTTTTATATCTCCTCTCACATATCATTTCACTTCATTAAATGGCCGTCTGACTTTCTAATTGCGTCCAAAATCTCTTTCTGTCAAGCCAAGTTGCTCTGCTTTGCAGAGCAACTTGGTTTACCCAATAGAGCCGTATGGCTCTAGTCTAGAGCTGGCCAGCCTTCGTTTTAAAACCAGAGTCGTCCAATTCTAACAAGAGCCGGTGCAAAATTTCAAAAATTGGACGCGCGCTTTAAACCCTAGAAAATCACCCGGGAGACCTTTTCGGGGGTTTCGGATAGCGGATAGCTTAGTTTTCAAGACGTTTGAGATACTTCAGGCAATATTCCGGTCGTTTTTAAATCCGATTCAAATCCGTCTGCCCATAGGTAACACATGAATTCTCATCATAGAGGTCGGAAAAACCCATGCTCACAATAGGGAAGGGCAACAAAGCCTGCCTGGTAAGACCCGTTCTTAATCTACTTGCACAGGCTTAATTATGCCACTCACTCCAACTATCTTTCCGTAGGATGTTGTCCTGAACTTCAACGGTCGAAAATAAACCGACGATAGTAGCCCCACTATTAAAGAAATAATAATTTCCAAGTTTGGGATGGATGCAAGTTTGATAGATCTTGCAGTGCAGATGGAGCTCAGCGAAGGAATGTACCTTTCCATATATTGGGCCTGGGTGGATGGTCTTTCTAACTGAACGATAGGGACCAAAGTCCTTAGCAAGCTATACATCGTAAGCACCTTGGTTTCAACTTTTGAATATCCGGGTTACCGAAATGACATGAGTTTTCTTTTTCAGGCTATCTCGTTCTTCTACAAGGAACTCAAGTGTGTTGAGGAGGTGGACTACATCTATGGCTAACACCTGGAGGGGATGCTAGAAAGGAAGAAGATAGAGAAGGAGCTGGCAGAGGCTGCAAAAAGAAATACGGAGTAGCAGAAGAATTTTGATGCAGCTTTTGTGGAAATTACAGCTTTAAAAAGATGCCTAGCTGAGTCCAGAGAAGCCTTAAGGTGAGAAAGAAAGGCTCATTTGGTGTATCTCTCTGTTGAAGAAAGGTTCTTGAAGGAGAGAACGAACCTACATGAACGGTTAGCTCTCCTTTTTGACGACCGTTTGCTTCAAAAATGCACAGAAGTGTATTCATATGTCTCCTTCGTTGACATCGATACTGAATTTCTTACAGAAATGAACCTCTCACCCTTTCCTTTGCCAGCTCCAGATATCACAGACCTGACATTACTAGACCCGGATGCTGAGATCACCACTTCAAAGCCATCGGTAGGCACACAAATTGAGGCCACCCTTTCTGAGCCGACTGTAAGCATGTCTAATAGGGAAGAGCAGCAATAACCCTAGTCCTTTTTACAGAGGCTTGGTTTTTACTTCTTTCTGTTTGTGTCCTCTAAGGAGGCATTTTGCATGTAACTATAGTTATTCCCCAACAGGGGTTCTTTAATAAAAAAAGTACTTCTTTCCCTCCATTGTTTATAAGTTCTGGCCTGACTTTCAGCCCATATCAGGATGTTGTTTATTAACTGTCTTTAAGCCTTATATGGTCATGCATTAGCTTTTAGCCTTTGCTCCTTAACCGGATTTGGGTAGGGGTCCGTTAACTAAATAGATTCGAAAGCAAATTTTGATTGACCAAGAACTAGCTAGCTTAAAAATTAATAATAAATTCGAAAGCAAACTTTTTTTTATCAAATAAGTACAGATTTTATAGCTCTTTTAAGGAAATTGCCTCATTAAAAACCTTGTCAAGGAAAACCCTATGGTAAAAAATCATTAACAAGGGAAAAAAAGTGCAACATTTACAAAGTTCTAAAAGCTAATTTGGTGTTACTTTTGGAGATTCCTTGCATTCCAGTGCATGGGACTTCCTTTCCATCTATCTGGCTTAACTTGTATGTGGTCGGATCTACCACCTTCTTGATCTGTTATGGTCCTTTCCACTTGACTACTAGTTTCCCTTTTTCCTCTCTTACTTGGGAAGCCTCAGCATCCTTAAGTACCCGGTCACCTTGCTAAAAAGAGACTGTTTTAACTATCATGTCATGGTATCTTGCGATCCTACCTTTATAAGTAGCCATAAGGATGTAGGCCCGGTCCCTTTTTCTTCCAAAGAATCAAGATGGAAACGGATATTGATATCATTATGCGCCTTATTATAGTATGCAATCCTATCACTGGGAGACTCAATTTCCATCAAAATGACTACCTCGATCTTATATGTCATGGCAAAGGGCGTTTCCCTTGTTGCTCGTTTAGGGGTGGTCCGATATGCCTATAAAATGTTGTTCAGCTCATCTACCCATGCTCCTTTATGCTCTTCCAGCCTCTTCTTTATTCCCTCACACAGGGTCCGGTTTATAACCTCTGTCATTCTGTTGGTCTAAGGATAGGCTACCAAGCTTGATTTGTGATCAACGTGAAAACTCTTACAAAACTCAACGAACTTCCTAGATGTGAATTGTGTGCTGTTATCGGTGATGATGACCTTTAGTATACTGAATCTGCCTAGGATGTGTTCCTGGATGAAATTTATCATTTTTTTCCAGTGTTATGGTAGAGACAGCTTCGGTTTCGACCCACTTGGTGAAATGATTGATTGCCACTATCAGCCAATTCTGTTGCCTGCTTGCTTCCAGCATTGGTCCCACCAGATCCATTCCCCATAAGGAGAAGGTCCATACCGTGAGGATTGCTCTCTTCTCTGAAGGGGGATGGGTCGTTCTCTTAGCGTGTACCTAGCACTAATGACATGCTACAACATAAGTATCTGAGTCTTCTTTCATTGACTCCCAAAAGTACCCTATAGCCTTTTGGACCATTGCTAGGGTGGGTTGATGTGAACCGCATATGCCCTCATGAAGTTCCCTTAGGACGTAGTTGCCCTCCTTTACCGAGATGTACTTCAGTTATAGGTGGCTAAGCGACTTTCGGTATAGTTGTCCCCTAATGACCGTATAACTTATGGACTTTCTAGAGATCCGGATTGCCTTTGCTTCCTCCTTTGGCAGCTTGCCCTCTTAGAGGAAATCAATGATGGGTTTATCCAACTAGGAATGATGGTGTCTACAATTAAGGTCTCCAATTGCTTGATGCTTGGGTAAGTTTGTACTTCAAAGGGGCAATAGAGTTATTGCCACTCGACCTAGCTGGTGGTAACTTAACCAGTCCATCTGCTATACCATTCACATCTTTAGTAATATTCTTTGTCTTCCAATTTGTACCTTGAAGCTCGACCTCCTTAAGCAACCCCTGGACTTTCTCGAAGTATTTACTCATGGAAGAGTCTCTGACCTTAAAGTGCTTATTTACCTGATTGGAAACTAAGCGCGAACTGAGTATCCAGACCCTGTCCGGCCCGATTTCTTTGACCAGCTTTAGAACTTTGATCATGGCTTTATACTCTTTGGCATTATTGGTATGGGAAAATCTAGCTTAATTTGGTAGTGCAGATGGATTCGATTAGGACCCCGAATGTAGAATCCTGCCGTAGCTCCCTCTTGTAAGGATGCTCCATCCATAAATATTTCCCATTCTTCAAATGGGGGTGCTGAGTTTGGCTCTAAGCCCGCGAATTCTACTAAAAAATCAACTAGGACTTATGCTTTCAAGGATTACCTTGGTTCGAAGTGGATGTCAAACTCGCTTAGCCGGATCGCCTATTTAGCCAACCTGCCTAATGTTTTCAGCCTCTACAGTACTTTTTTCAGTAGGAATCTGGTTTTGACTATGATAGTACGGGCTTGGAAGTATGATCGCAGGCTGGTTGTCGCTGATAATAAGGCTAGCGTGAGCTTTTTGATGCCTAGATATTTAATTTATGCTCCTTTTAGTACTTTACTTGTATAATACACTGGGAATTGCTGACCATATTCTTCTCTTACCAGAACGGATACTACGGCTTCGTTTGTAGCAGCCAAGTACGTGTATAACTTTTCTCCTTCAACCAGTCTATTGAGTAGCGGAGGGGAAACCAAAAATTGCTTAATTTGGTCGAATGCTTCATGGTACTCTCTATCCCATTTGAAGGTTTGACCTTTCTTTAGTGCTTTCATAGAATGGCATGCATCTTTCAGCGGAGAACGGAATGAACCTCCCAAGGGTTGTGATGCGTCTGTTTCGCTTCTGGATCTCATTAATAGTCTTGGAGAGAGGGGCTATCCAACACTGCTTTGATCTTCTCCGAGTTTGCCTCTATTCCCCTTTGTGAAATCATGAACCCTAGGAACTTCCCTCCTCTTACTCCGAATATGCATTTTTCCGGATTGAGCTTGAGTCTGTACTTTTGAAGAAGGGAGAATATTTCTCTGAGGTCCTTGAAATGCTCAATTAGAGTCTGGCTTTTGACAATCATGTCATCCACAAAGACTTTTATTGTTTTTTCTGATTTGCTCTTTGAACAGTCGTTGACCAACCTTTGGTAAGTCGCACCCATATTTTTTAGCCCAAAAGGGATAACATGATAGCAATAGGTCCCCCGTGGGTAATGAAGGAGGTTTTTTCCTGTTTGGCTAGGTCCATGAAGATCTGGTGATAACCGGATGCCACATCTAAGCATAAGTACAATGCATATCCTGCTGTAGAGTCTCCCAGCTGATCCATACTCGGTAGCGGGTAACTGTCTTTTGGGCATGCTTTATTGAGGTCCGTGAAGGTCACACAGATGCGCCATTTCCCATTTGCTTTTTTCACCATTATTATGTTTGCTAGCCACTTTGGGTAATGGACCTTCCTGATGTGTCCCGCCTCCATTAGCTTCTGGACCTCTTGTTTTATTGCTCTTTGCCTTTCTGGTGCATCCTTTTGTTTTTTTTAATTACTAATGTCATGGCTGGATCGACATTTAGGGAGTGCTTTATTATTTCTGGTGGCATGCCCTCTATGTCTCTGATCTTCTAGGCGAAGGTGTTTTTCTCCTTTTTTATTACTTGCACTATTTGTTCCTTGATGTCTTGGTCAATCTCCTTAGAGATTCGGATTGATCTTTCCGGAGCTATTACCAGTGTTTCCAATTCATCTACTGGTTCCATCTTCCCCTCTCTTTGGGTTTCGGATCGATCTTCTCAGGCTGCAGGGATTCCAAGTATGTTTTTTATGCTGTTTGTTGGCTTCTTCTCACCATTGCCACCCTGAGGGAGTCGGTATTTGTAATGCCAGGTACTGGATGGATAATACTGCTTCTGATTCTGATAAGAAATGTCTTCCAAAGATTACGTTGTATGCCATTAGGGACTCTATCATTGTGAAATCAACCTTCTATCTCCAGACGTACTTCTCGTTCCTAATTTCGAGGTCCAAAGTTACTTGTCCCACCACCGGTACTATATGGCCACTTAACCCCACTAAGGGTGCATGAACGGGTTGAATCCGGTTAAGAGCAATCTTCAGTTTTTCCACCGCGTGTTTTATGATGATCTTGCTTGAACTCCCTCTGTCCATCAGGATTCGCTTTACCTTGTAGCCTTTTATTTCTGCCTCTATCACTAGAGCGTCTAAATTTCTAGCTTGGATTTGATTACCAAATGAAAAAGGAAGGTTCAACTTGCTACTTTCTTTTGTCTCTCGAGCTCTCTTGGTTTTCTTGCTAGGCGGATCGCCGTCAACTATTACCATCACCACACCTTTTGATTTTTTTATGGGCTTGCTTTCCTCCGAATCTTGGTCCTTTGGCTCTTCTTTGCTCGTTTTTTTGTCAACAAACTTTTGAAGTCCGCCTCTCTTAATCAGCTCCTTCATGTCTTTTGCTAAGTGTCTGCATTTTTTTGTATCATGACCATTCACTCGGTGGTACTTGTAGTAGGCGTTCTTATCTTCACCCATTATCTGTCCCCTTCTTGCCTCCGAGTAGCAGAGGCTTTTCCTGTCTGAGCTCTTCTCCACCGCTACTAACACTTCGCTTAGGGGTCGGTTCAGATGGATGAACCCACCGAACTGCCTGGAGTCTTTTCGATCTCTTTTCGTTCGCATGTCATCTTGTTTGTTTCTTTTGGAATCCCTACAGTTCCTTTCCGGTGCTTCCACTTCATTGAGCTCGATAAACGTTTTGGCCATATAGATCATCTAAGTTATGTTCTGCGGCTTCCAAAACCAGGTTAGCCCTTAACCGTTCGTTCGTGCTATTTGCTATCAGTGCCTCCAATGCTGTGTGGAAGTGAAGCTTTCTGACCTCTACCGTTGCTAGATTGAACCGGTCGACGAAGTTTAAGAGGGACTTTCCTTGCCGCTGCTTCACCTCGTGTAAGGTCCGGCTGGCGGTTCCTGTGGATATGGATCCATAGAATTTTGTGCAAAATTGTTCTCTCAACTGCTCCCAGCTATTTATTAAGGCCGGTCCTAGGGTTTCGAACCAGTAAGATGCTACTACATGTATATTAATGAGATAATATAAAATCAAATTTTGTTATCAAGTACATGTTGTCACAATTTAATAGCAAAAACTTTTTTTGTTGCTGCGAAGAGATATTACAATAATTTTTGTAATTTTGGTAGCACAGATTTTTGCGGCCAAATCTTATATTTCTTGTAATGTTAGTTGACCTAATTATTTAGTTTGAAATTTATGTCGCACTTCTTAATTTGTCCCTCGTCCAATTAAAATTTTAAATTAGAAATCTTCGTGTTAATTACATCTTGGCCCTTTCATAGAATATGCTAAAATTTTAACCTTGATAGTTAATGTTTTATTTTAATTTTTCTTTTCGTTCACAATAAAATTCTTAAAAAATCTAAACTTTCTAATTAAATTAAATAAGAAATTGCTAAATGAATTAAAATACAAACAAAATTGGAATCCTTGTCAATTTAAGATATTTGAATTAAAATTTATTCCTAATACAAATTATAAAATAATTTCAATTAAAATAAAGATACAATAAAAAAATATATTTAATTTCTTTTAAGAAAAGAAATTTTTTTATCCCACATATATAAGCATATTTTAATCTGTACAGTTATATTAAAACATTTTATTATTTCTTATTTTTATTCAAAATAATTATTAAGGTAATTTGATGAATAAAAATTTTAATCACTTCAAAGTTTCCCAAATTTAATGGTCTGAAAACAAGATACAAAAACAAGTGATGACAATATGAGAAAGCGTGAATAAATAAACTTAGAATGTTAGTAATCGAATCAATGACGTTAGAGTGTATGCTAAAGCTCGCAATCTACCTAAGTTGTCAAACATTTTTGTGTAACATATATATAGTAATCCAATATTAAATTTTTCTTTTTTTTTCTTTTCATCCAATGCAATTTCTCTTCTATAATTGTACTCTTGTAAAAAGAAAAGAAACATATTTTATTTTAATCTAAAATATTTTTTAAAAGATATATATTGTACAAAACAAACGGAGCCATTAAATTGAATATAACATATAATATGGGTAAATTGTACACAGGAGCGGATCCAGGATTTGTATACAATGGGGCAAATTCCTAATAGATTTATAAATTAATAATCAAAAATAAAAAAGAAAAAAAATTAAAGTACACAAACTACATTATACCAAAATTGAAGTATATGCATCAATAATCTTTGAATAAAACTAACTAGACAGTAATATTATTTTCTGAACGGTTTCCCTATTAAACCGATTTATCTTTGGAAAGGTGTCAAACAAGGGGATCCTCTGTCCCCCTTTCTCTTTGTTCTAGCAGTTGAGGGCCTTTAAGCAGTTAATTGACAAGGTCGTGGATTTGAGCATTTTATCAGGTTTTCATTCTGACTCTGATTTCCAGCCACCATTTATTCTCCAATTCGCAGATGACACAATTTGTTTCCTCCCAGCTGTTGAAGAGGAAATTATTTCTTTCATCCGAATTCTTCGTTTCTTTGAAGCCATATCTGATCTCCGTATAAATTATAACAAAAGTACACTTGTTGGCCTCGGCATCAATGATGATTTCACCACTCAATTTGCCACCAGAATTGGGTGTAAGGTATCCTCCTTCCCTTTTCAATATTTGGGAATTCCATTAACCTATAAAAAACTGAAATGTCAGGATTGGGAGCCATTGGTTCAAAAATTCGAATTGAAATTATCCATGTGGAGGGGTTCTTGTTTATCTTGTGCAGGCAGGCTCATTTTGGTTAAATCGGTATTGAATAGTATTCCACTCTACCTTATGTCGTTATTTAAAATGCCTGGGGCTGTTTCAAATAAATTGGAAAGTTACATGAGGAATTTCCTCTGGAAAGGGAACGCCGCAGATAGAGGCTTCAATAAAGTGAGTTGGGATACAATTTGCCTCCCCTACCATCTTGGAGGTCTGAATGTTCAGAAATTATACCTAAAGAACGCTAGCCTTCTTCTTGCGTGGCTGTGGAAAGCAAGAACGTCGGACCCTTCTTCGCTATGGTTCAAATTTTGTGTTCAGAGAATAAGTATGTTTGACTGGAATATCCTAAACATTTATGTCCCTGCTTCACCTATATGGAAAGGTATTTTTGATGCTTGTGTCAGGAATGAAATAATATGGTCAACTTTTATCAATGGGATGTGTTTTGGCTTAAAGAATGGCAGAAGTATCAATTTCTAGTTTGATTGTTAGCTGGGTTCTGCCCCTCTGAAGGATATTTTTCCAAATTTGTTTGAGTTGGCTGCAAATAAATTTTTTTCGGTCTCTCGCATGTATGAGTAGATTTTTACTCCCTCGGGCCGCCCGTTTTGGAAGCGCAGGCTACGCATTTATGGACTGCAGCAACAGCAGTCCCTCCTGGAAATATTGCCGCCGATTGTCTCTTTCGAGGAGGACCGTTTTTCATGGTGTTCGTTGTCAAACTGCTTGGACTCCTACACGCCTCAAGCTTTCCTCAAACAGCTATTCGGTACCTAGAATTCTTCGTCTGTAGCTATTCCATTTTCGGTACCTAGAATTCTTCGCCTGCAGCTGTTCCATTTTTGGAGATCCGCCAAGCTCAAACTATTCCAAAAATTAAATTCTTCATGTGGTTGCTAGTTCACGAAAGGCTTCCATCTCGAGCAACTCTTAACCATTTTAATATTCTGCCTCCTGATGCTATAACCTGCCCTTTTTGTACCGAGATTGAGACGCAAGATCATGCTTTGGTGCATTGCTCGATTAATTATAAAATTTGGACTGATTTAATTGCTTGGATAGGGGTCAGCTTTACCATACCTCGTAGTGCCATGGATTTTTTCCTTCAATGGATTGGCTCTTTTAGAAGTGCTCGACACAAGAACTTTTGCAAATCCCTTCGGATGTCAATTTGTTGGGAAATTTGGAAGAAAAGAAACAAGGCGATCTTTGAAAATTGTCATGATCCGAAAGATATTCTCTACAATTGTATTTATCAAACTTGGTCTTTTGTTAAACTTAGATCTAGATCTCTTAGTTTTTCAACTTCCGATGCTATTGTAAATCCTGAATTTTTACTCTTGTAATTCTTGACCTTTCCTCAAGGTCCCTTTTATGAATTCTTTCAGGTAGTAGTGGAGTGGTGGGCCTAAAGGTGCCAACCTAGTTGGGATGTTTAGCCACCTCTTCACTTCGAACCCAAGTTACTTATAAAAAAAAATATTAATTTCTTTTCAAAAATATATAGCCGCATTATAGTGAAAACACTTAATTTATTGAATATATTATTATGCATAATTTTTTAATTAATGTAATCCTAATAAAACAATAGGGGTCTAATTGCACCGTGTATGCGATCCTAATTGCACCAATGGTCATTGATGTTTGGAGTTTATGTGCTTATGGTCATTAAATTTTAATTTATGTTAATAAAATCACTTAACTTTTATTCTAATGTTAATAAAGTAAGGTGGTGTTAACTGAAAATTAATTGCTAAAAAATTAAGCGCTGAATTTTAAGTGTTAAATATTATGAAGGTTGAAACTATTATATGACAGAGTTGTTTGATAAACACGAAAAACAAAGATAAAATTTTTAAAAAAATAGTGTTAATATTCAATTTAAAATTTTAAGTCAAATATTTTAACTTATTAGATTAAGTAATTTTTTGACTTAACTGAAACTTTTAAGACTTTTAAATAATGTTATCAAACAAGCTTAAAACTTTTAAACACTTAAAATATTAATTTTAAATGCTTAATGGGTTATTAAACACCCCCTAACTCTCACCCTAGTTAGTAAAAATTTAGGTCTGCAATAATTACATGACAAGTCAACACCAAGTCAAACCTATTAGCACAATGCCACATAAACTCTGGCCAATAAAAAAACTGACATATGTCACGAACATAACGCCCACATGTACTAAATTATACAGGAAAAACGAAAACCTTTCAAATTCAAAATTGATCGGAGCTGACGTGGTGATTTACTAGCATTTCAAAATTGTTATTGACTTGCCACGTTATTATTTTGGCTCTAGATTTCAACAATTAGGGCGATAGTGACTTTATTGACAGCGAAATAAAAATTTAGTGACTTTATTGACCAAATTAAAGTTTAATGACTGTGGACGCATAAATCCCAAAGTTAGCAACGTCGGTGCAATTTACCCCATTATATACGCCAACATCTCATATATTTAATGGCAGATGCATCCTGAGCCAACTGGTCTTTTACCAAAATCATATTTAGTCCCTTGATTAATTTTTTGAACATATTAGATATATATAATCTTTTAATTTTAATATTATTAGCCCAAACTCGATCTATTTTTTGCATGTGTGTAATATGTTTCATTTAGTGATAAAACTTAAAAATAAAAACTTACAAATAATTTAAAAATTACATAGTATTATTATTTAAAACTATAAAATAGATATTTCCAATTAATCTATTTTTTTTTATCTAGTGAATAATTAAACTACATTTTAATTTGCTATCATATTTTTTTTATTGGTAAGTTAATTTGCTATCATATTTTTTTTATTGGTAAGTGCAATGATTCGAAATACATAAACGAAAAAAAGATATAATAATACTACTAATACGTAAGATAATTATAAAAGAATAAAATAAAATGATAGTAATAATATGTAAGATTATAAAGAAAGAAAATGAAAATTATTAAATTAATGGTGGAACGGAAGCATCAATGGTTCCAATGTCGAAGACGAGACTGACTAGGAATAACAATAATAATAATTAGAAGAAGAAGAATATGGTAATGTATCAAAATCTCTCACTTTTCACTTCTCATCAAAGATTATTTCTTTTATACTTTTTAATAATAAGCTGGCATGGGGTCAATTAATCCCATGGGAATTTCTACAATCCTCCATTCTTATTTTATATATGTTTTTCTTTAATTGTTTACGATTTAAGAAATACAAATCACTTTGAATTTTCATAAATTTCAGAATTGGTTCCTTTGTTCAATCTTTTCAATGAATTAATTGTGTAATAGTAATAAGCTCACTAAAATATTATTGATGTATAACACGTGTTTATATACAAGTTATAGACAAAACCTACTAGTGCTAGGAATCCTGATAGGGAAAGGACTGAATACAAAAATAAAATATTATCCTCATGATTACTTGACGCATAAGTATTCCTATATACCCTATCATTACCCTTCAAGTTGAACGGGTCGAGAGACTAAGTGCAACTTAGAACACATATGCTGGTTGCGCTGCTTTGTGAGTGGCTTTGTGAAACCATTGGCTAACTGATGAATGGAACTGACAAAACGAACTTGCAACTGCTTTCGGGCAACTTGACCACGAACAAAAAAGAAATCTACCTCCAAGTATCCATTGAATTTCTGACGAAACAGAAGCCAATGATCGATATTCTGCTTCAGTTAAAGAACGGGCTACAACTCGTTGCTTGCATGACATCCAAGATATAGGGTTTCAGCCAAGATAAACAATATAGCCCGATGTGGCTTTTCGATCATCAAGAAAACCAGCCCAATCAGTATCAGAATAACCTTACAGAATAAGTGATGAATCAGGCCATAAAAGAATTCCAGAAGATGCTGTGGACTTGAAATAACGCAAAATTCTTTTAACAGCCGACTAGTGAGCAGATGCGGGAGTATGCAAAAATTAGGAGACTTTATTCACTGCAAAGGCTATTGCAGGGCGAGTAAGAGATAAGTATTGAAGAGAACCAACAACACTTCGATACTGATTGCCATCTTCAAAAGGCTCCCCGGATTTTAATTATAACTTGTCAGTGGGACAAGCTGGAGCTGAAATTCCACTACAAGTATGCATGGCAGCACGCTTCAGTAAATCCTCTATATACTTTGTCTGAGTAAGCAAAAGCCCTAAAGATGTCCAATGAGCTTCTATACCAAAAAAATAATGCAAGGACCCCAAATTGTAAATGGAGAACTGAGACTGCAGAGAGGCAATAAATCGGTTAATGAGGGTCCAATTGTTGCCAGTGATCACCAAATCATCAACATATATCAAACAATAAAGTACATCAGTTCCACAAAGATACAAATACAATAAAGTGTCGATTTGGATCCTTCAAATCCAAGTTTGCACAAAGCATCAGTTAAACATTTATGCCACATACGCAAAGCTTGTTTGAGACCATACAATGACTTTTTGAGAAGGCATACATGATTATGACATGAGGGGTTGACAAAACCCGGTGGCTGCTATATAAAAACTTCTTCTTCCAAACTCCCATGGAGAAAAGCATTAGAAACATCCATATGAATCAGAGGCCATTTAAAAGAAACATCAAGTGAAAGAATCACCCAAATTGTAGTAGGTTTAACAACTGGACTATATGTTTCAAAAATTTCAAGCCTAGGCCGTTGATGAAAGCCTTTAGCCACAAGACAATCTCCGTAACGCTCAATAGTACTATCTGGATGTCTTTTAATTTGAAACACCCATCTGCAACCAATAAGATTTTTCTTTGAAGAAGAAGGTACCAATTGCCAATTACCATTGTGAATAAAGGCATTATATTCATCTTGCATTGCTTTTCTCCATTTAACATCTTTGAGAGTTTGAGTATGAGTACTCGGTTCAACATTACCGATTCAGAGGAAAAATGACGAGCTTTCAGAGAACCTGTTTGTAGTTGAGTAACCATCCTGCACACAGGAGGGGACAAAACACCATAGGTGACACCTTTATATTGCAAATTTTCACAATTTGTTAGATCAACTACTAAAGAAAGCCCAGGAGTGGACGGTTATAGGAGTTCGGTTATTGGCGGGATCAATTGAATGAGAGGTTGGGTAGGTTGGATCGATTCAATTGATTTTTCAAGTGGACTGGTCAGGGGAATAGGTTTGGGTGAAGGTAGGTGTCGGGTTAGGCGAAGTTGGGGATGGTGTTTGAGGCAAAGCAGTAGTAGAGGGTTGTTTTGGTGAAATTGGAGGAGTCAGTTGAACCAGGACAGGCGGGTTAGGCGTCGGTTGGATAAGGACTAGTTGGGTTAATACGAGCAAGGTTACATGTGGGCCGATTTGTGGTTAGGTGGAAACCGAGCTGTTGATACCTGAAGATGACTCACTAGAGTAATCTGAAAATGGAAACACCTGCTCATAAAAAAGAACAAGGTGTGAGACATAAAGACAACCAGACGGAATATGAAAACAAAGCTAACCCTTATGAATTTTACTGTAACCAAAGAAAACATAAGGAAGAGAACGAGACTCAAGTTTATGATTAGCATAAGGGCGAAGCTAAGGATAACACAAGTAACTAAATATCTTGAGAGAGAAGTAATCAACATCAATGACAACAAACATTGAAAGGGAGATTTAAATTGTACTTGCTTTTCAACAATATGGCGATGCTTTCATTCAGCACAACCATTTTGTTCTGGTGTATGAGGATGAGAAACCCACTATGTAATCCCATGCTCTCATAAAAAATTAGTTAAGGCTCGAAACTCACCACCCCAATAAGATTGGAACTTTTTATTTTGGTGCCATAATAATTTTCAACAAGGGTTTTAAAGGATTGAAAAATAGATAAAACTTCATATTTATTTTTTATTAAATATAACCATGTATACTAACTATAATGATTATAAAAACATAAGATAATATCTATAACCATCATAAGTAGTAATTGGTGAAGGTCTCCATATATCAGAACAAATAAGCTCTAAAGGTGCTTCGGCTTGGTAATTAGATAAAATAAAAGGTTGCTTATGAACCTTGCTTAAACAACACGCATCACACAGAGAATTAGAAGAATGAGAATCAACTAAATTTTATTAAATTGAATAACTTTATTGACAATAGGTCTAGAAGCATGTCCTAGTCTAGCATACCAAGTTGACAAAGAAACATAATTAGCTTTAATGGAAATAGGTGGAGCGAGACATATAGAGTAGAGCCCTTGATCACTGTAGCCTTTGAACAAAACCCGCTTCCTTGCCAAATCCTTAATAAGAAAATAATTGGCAAAAAATTTAACAGAAACAGGGTAAGTATGCCAAATTATTTAAATCAGACATGAGATGATGAGTCGCTCCAGCATCAACAATCAGGGTTTAATGTTAGAAGTATCGGTTGTAGTCATGTGAAAGGCAGGGTTGGATGGGCGACGGGTTCTACGAGAAGGACAGGTGTTGGAAAGATGTCCATTCCCACGACAATTGTAGCATATTTTATCAACGGATGAATCAGAAGAATTACTACCTGAATAAGAATTACCATAATTATTATTGTTGTTACCTCCCGAATAGGACTGTTGCTGGAATTGACCACCACGACCACCCCGACCTCCATGTACGCCACAGCCATGACTGCCACGAGCAGAAAAATAAGCCGTCGGTGGAATCAGATTGGAGGCTTCAAGCAATGCTTTCTCACGTGCAATCATAAGTTCCTCAATAAGACGCATACCATAAACATCATAAAAAAAAAAGCAACAGTTTCAATTTTAGTATCAAGAGTACGATGAAATTGTGAATAATCTGGACCCAATCCACCAACAATATATTCGACTAATTCTTCTTCAGAAACAGAAGAACCCAAAGCAGCTAATTGATCATAAATAACCTTCCCACGTTGCACATAAGTCTGAATACCATCAGTACCATGAATAAGACTATGAAGTTGAGTTTTAAGATTTCGAACCTGAGCTTTAGAACCGGAAGCATAGGCCAAGAGAAGTTTCTTCCAAGCTTGTTGAGCTGTAGTAGCATCAACAATCTGAGGCATAATAGATGGTTCCACAAAGGTAACAATCCAGCTTGAGACTTTTCTTATCACGTTGATACCAAGCAAGAAAATCAGGGTTCTCATTTTCATCTGGTAAATAACGAACAGGAGGCAATTGATCCCTAAGCATATGATGCGATAAACCACCACCATGAAGGATAGGAACAAGCTGAGTTTTCCACAACAGGAAATTCAAAGGATTGAGCTTCATGTCAATCTTGGTTTAGAGACTTAACTGGAACGAGATCGGGGTGTTAATCGGAGCAGTGATGACTGTAGAACCGCCGGTAGCGAGGGAGCTTTGCATGGTTGATGACAATACAGTTGAAATCATAAAGATGATGGATCTTGTTGGTGTATGGACGGCGGAAAAAGGAGCCGATGGGCTCATGGTGGATGACGGGAACATCAAAGAAAATGGCGGAATAAGATGTGAGGTTGATGGTGGTGGTGACGAAGCAAAACTGCCAGCAAACATAGATTTGTTGCTGCCGGTGGTGGGGGACGACGAAGACGTAATTTTTTGGTGTAGGGATTTTCAATAAACCCTAACCGGCTCTGATAGCATATAATAGTAACGAGCTCACTAAAATATTATTAATGTATAACACGTGTTTATATACAAGCTATAGAAAAAACCTCCTAGGATTAGGAATCCTAATAGGGAAAGGAATGAATACAAAAATACTATATTGTCCTCATGATTACTTGACACACAAGTAATTCTATATACTCTATCAAATTGCATGATATATTTTTATTAATATTTTCTTAGACTTAAAGATTTTCTTCTTATGTGAACTAAAGTTTCCAATTATTAGTATATGATGCAATTTTTGAGAAAAGTAGTAGATTCTGAGATTCATTGAAAAGATTTGAACCATTCCATTGTATGCATATCATAGCTACGAATTTGAACTATACTTCTAACTCGATCTCTTGTGTCCTTAACAACTGTGTCGCACGTTAGTTTACACAGATTTGCAGTTCACCTGAGATAAAAAGTGTTATGTTTGGTTGAATACTATCAAAACAAAAAAACTATATATTTAATATGTTGAAAATATTAACCACATGACCAATTGTAAAATATATAAAAATTTAGAAAGTTCAAGATGTGTTTTGTTTAGCCTAACCAGATAATAAAAAAAAGCATATTATTATTGTTATTTTTATTATTATATTAATGAACAAAGAATATAGAAATTTCGTCCAGTTTCAAAAGAAGAAATATTTCAAGGTTATTAAAGTCAAAGACGATAATAAGTAATAGAATTTCTTTTTTTTATTATTTATTAACTAATATAGATAAATTTAATAATATGGATGTACATATACTAAAAAAAAAAAATCATTAAGTATAATTTAATGAAATTAAAATTTTAAAAGATAAATTTAGGGTATTAATATTTTCATATAATTAAACGGTGAATTACTAACGAATTGATTGAAATAAAATTTAAAAAGCTTCAAAATATAGTAAAAATTATCAAATGCCCACTTACATTTTATTCCATTAAATACTCTATAGCAATGTTAAGATTGGATTTTCATGAGTTTTGCTTTTTTGCCGAAAAAATTGTTTCGCTTTCTCAATTTGCCGGTTTTCGATAGTTTCTTGTCATTTATGTAACTTCTTTTTGTTTTCTTTCGATCTTTCTCTATATTCTAATATATATTTATTATTGCTTCTATTGAGAATTTGCAAGAGCCTATTTTTTAGAGTTGCCAATCAACAAAGTTTGGGCGTAGTTGAAACTTTTGCTTAAGTGACAGAAGCCTCGACCACTTCGACTAATACTGATTGATATTATGGTGTGTTTTTAGAAATAGTTGTAACATTTATTGATTTTTGTTTTGACATAATTACTATAATGCTCTTTCGTCAGTTTTACATATTTTCTCTATTAAAAAGCAGATTTTTCTTTTTTATCTATCAAATGAAGTTACTGCACATTATACTCTTATTAAATTTAATTTCCCGTTTTATCTTTTGTCGTTTTAAAGTTGTCCATTTAGTCCCCGTATATACAGTATCATATCCATTTGAACCATAATTGACTTTTATATCATTAGAATGAGTTAAAAATAAATGACAAAATGATCAATTATAGTTCATTTGAATATGGTTTTGAATAGAACAAATGGTACCTTTAGAACAATAAGAACTAAAAAAGCAATTAATTGATAATATATGGGCTAAAAAAGTCTTTTTGCCTTTTTCCCTATCTCAATAACAGTTTTTACCTTCTCGCCGAATAAAGAGGGTGTTATAAGTATAAATTCAGTTTAATATTTTCAAAAATGGGTAGAATGATGGTATAGTAGAGTCATAATCAAAACCAAAAATATCAAGACTATCACATTTGTTGTGGCACTTTATGGAGGTAGAGTTAGATTTATGCTTTAGAGTTTTAGCAAGGCTTATACTCTGAATATTTCATAAAAAATAGGTGTCATTATCACCTACCCACAACTAAAATCGACAAGCCACATGTACAATTTAAGCCATGAATACAACTTCTATTTTCCAACTTCTATTCTTCCCCTGATCTTTCTCACCTTTATTTTGGTGAAATTAGTTATTTTTGCTTTTCATGGGAAATTAAACTACGTAATGCATTTGTAAAATAAGGTTGAGTTTGGAGTTAATAATATTAAATAAAAAAATCATTTATTCAATGTGTTCAAAAAATTGATCAGGAAACCAATTGTGATTTTGATAAAAAAAAAAAAAAAAAATCAAGAACTCGAAATACGTTTTTCCTAATTAATTTATATTTTAAAATTTCTAATATGGCAAATATTATCATTTAGAATTACTGTGCACTTATTTATTTATATGTTTTTATAAGTTTAAAAAATATTTCAATATTAGAAATTAACAATTTTATTCTAGTGAGACCTAATGTTGCCATTTAAAACCAATTCAAATCTCTTATTCACATGCAAAATTTTTTTTTTTTTTTTATCAATTATGTTAATATTTAGCCACGTTAACGTCTTACCGTTACTAAACCAATCAAAAATTTGTTAAATTTATATAATTGGTAATAAAAATCGTGGAAAACAAATTCATTGGACTGGTGAGTTGGGTGTGTTTCAATGGAGAGGTTGAATGCTAAAAATAATTAAAAAGGAGATTAGAGATAAATAGATACATCGTGCTGACACATTATTAACTTTACTGATTCAGTAACCATAAAGAATAGATGTGGTTGTGCTCTGAATTGAATCATTTATTATATTAGCAGTAAAATTGCTCTTTCTTGTTAAGTTTAGGATTTGGATATTAAACTTTAATTCAGAAGTGGACCGAGTTAAAATTGAATTCAGTTGGGTCACCACTACGGAAACCTGGCCTCTATGAGCTAGGACGGCGAAGACAATAAATGTCAATCTTTATTAGGTAAACATTAATTGGATTTCTGTAGTAAAACCAAGAAAAACGAAATATGTCCTTTCGATACAAGATCATATAATGCACCATATATAATATATTAAATAATAAATATAAACAAATTGTTTTCTTAATTAATATTATAAATATATTACAACAATTATTCATGTACAAATTAGCCTTCCATGATGTTACGAGCTTAAATTCCACGTTAAAAATAAATGAGATCAAAAAGTAAGATATAGATTGGAAATAAATTGGTTTTATATTACATGAGCTCAAACCGCATCTATGTGTTCACTCATCCAATTAAGTCCAACACTTTCAATGCCCATGAAGTCTTTTTATGGTATCAGAACATAAGAAGGTCTGGCGGTCGAAAAAATTCTAGTGTAAATTGGGCTTTGACATAAGCCAATTGTTTTGGTGTTACATGGACTTTATATGCTCACGCATGTAATTAGGTTTAGCACTCTCAATACTTATGTAATCAGGTTTAGCACTGTCAAAGCCCACATAATCGCTTCACATCACACATGTCTGCCGTAGACAGTTATTGTTGGGTTTCCAATATGAGGAAGCTCTTTTATGAGCTACCCTTTAGAAGTCTAAACCTTATAAGAGGATGTCTTTAAAAGATGGGATATAAGAGGTTAAAAAGTGGACTTTTTAAGGTGAGGATGAGAAAAGAGAGGCAAAAAAAGAAACCAAGGAAAGAAAGAGAGAAAAGAAAGGTTGAAAAACCATTTCTCCACCATATCACTAGTTGCACGTTTTTGGCATTTGCCGGAGTTTCGACAGTTGGATCGCTATGAAATTTGAGCAGAGTGTTCCTAACATCTGTGTCTTCAATCTGCACGGTGGAGATCGTCTTTGGAGGTCAGGAGGGTATTTTCGTCCAAAGGCAGATTGTGTGTGTTTGGTTTGTTCTTGGTCTTTTCTCCCATTTTATTTGATTTCCATAGATCTTGATGATGTATTCCAAGAATATGATGTTGATGGTGTATACCTTTAGTTCATTTAGGGAAGACTTGTTGTAATTGCCCGTTATTGATTGATAGTGGAAGATTAAGCGGCCTGAGGGTCCCGTGGTTTTTACTTCTCAGTTGAGAGGGTTTTCCACGTAAAAATTTTGTGTGTTTGTGTTGTTGTGCATTGATCCATTTTTGTTGCTTGGTGTTGCTCTAATTTTTAGTTTCCTCAAAGATTCATACAAGTCGGAAAAAAAAATCACAACTAAGATTTATTCCACATTTGTTGTTGCCGTTGTGGTCGGTATATTTTTCCCATCAGATTGGTATCAGAGCTATTGGTTGTTGATATATTATTATTGGACTTGTGTGAATGATGGAGACTAATAATATTAGAATGGCTCATTTAAATGTTTCTAATTACCATGTTTGGAAAACAAAAACGGAAGACCTCTTTTATGTGAAAGACTATTATCTACCAGTTTTTAGTGATAAACCTGAGGACAAGGAAGAGGCGGAATGGACTATTTTGCATCGGCAAGCTTACGGATTTATTAGAAAGTGGGTAGAGGATAGTGTTTTGAACCTTGTTATTGGTGAGAGGGATGCACGAAAATCATGGAACATGCTTGAGGAGTTGTATGCTCGAAAAACAGGGAAGTTGTCGATGATTAAACAAATGATCAATTTGAAGTATCAAGATGGAAGCTCATTGATAAATCACTTGAATGCCTTCCAGGGAATTATGAATCAGCTTGAGGAAATGGGAATCAAGTTTGAGAATGAGATACAAGCTTTATGGGTTCTGGTACATTACCAGACTCTTGGGAGATGTTTAGAACGTCTTTGTGTAACTCTGCTCTAAATGGTATTATCTCCTTTGAGTTAGCCAATGGCAGTATTCTGAATGAAGAGATCAAAAGAAAGTCACAGGGTTCCTCTTCACAGTCAGAAGTCCTCGTTACAGAAAAAAGGGGGAGAAGCCAGAGTAGAGGTCCGGATAACAGAGGGAATCAGTGCAGCAGTTCTAAGGGTAAGTTTGCCAATGTAGAGTGCTACTATTGTGGCAAAACATGGCATACCAGAAATTACTGCAGAAAGATAAAGAAGGAAAAGGCAAAGGAGAAAAAGAAAGGTACACAGAACAATCAGAAGAAAGATGACAGTGGTAATGACAATGATGTTGTTAATGCTACTACTGGTAATCTCCTGATTTGTTGTGATTATGCTGTTGTTAATCTTTCACGTGATGATTCTAGTTAGGTGATTGATAGTGGTGGTTCTTGTCATGTTATATCACGAAGAGATCATTTTTCATCTTATACTCTAAGTGACTTTGGTGATGTGCAGATAGGTAACAATATGCTATCAAAGACTGTTAGTGTTGGTGAAGTTTGTTTGAAGTTTGACACTGGAATGGAGTTGGTTTTG
Source organism: Euphorbia tirucalli (assembly GCA_039660915.1). NCBI lineage: Eukaryota > Viridiplantae > Streptophyta > Magnoliopsida > Malpighiales > Euphorbiaceae > Euphorbia > Euphorbia tirucalli. The sequence continues at coordinate 71,121,462 of CM077641.1, forward strand.
AATAATGTGAAACATGTTCCAGATATGAGATTGAGTTTGATTTCTACAGACTTGCTTGATGATGATGGTTACTGATAGCATGGAGTCCAAAAGCCTACCGCGTACAGCACACGGCTTGCTACCGCGTCAACACATCCTTCGCTTGCCTAGTAGTCCTCCTCTAATTCACTCGGCCACCAAGGAAGATAGGACCAGCTCAACCACAGAGAGGATCCCAGGAAACGCCGGCTCAAACAACTTGTGCCCTAATTAGGTCTTCTATCTCGAAAGACAGGTGAGTTGATCTCTACTGTACACGTGTAAGGACACAATGTTGTACCAGAAATGGGTGCCGCGGAGACAAGAGCAGGGTGGATGCCACAGAGGCAGGAACAGAGTGAGTGCCACGGAGACAAGAGCAGGGTGAGTCTGCCACCCAAATATGCCAGAAGGGGGACCAAAAAATGGATCACACCCAGCCAATGAGAATAGACCGTACATAACGGCCTGACAAGGCCACGCGAATGAACTTGGTATAAAAAGGGGAAGATGAGAAACTCCCCAGGTATCTTTTAATCTCTCAACACATTCTCTATTCTTCTATCTTCTATTCTCCAAATTTCTGACTTTAGCATCGGAGTGGACCCAGAGGTCACCCGGTCCTCAACTTTTCTCTTTTCCAGGTACCCGACCTTTTGACAGGACGAGACGGCTCCTTAACCCTCTAAGACCGAGTGAAGTCAAACCTTTTCCCGGAGCTATCAATTTGGTGCGGTGAGCGTGGACCTGTTGGACGAAACAATATCATCGGGATCAACAGCTTCGGACACTATTCCTACGGTTCTTCCTTCTCAGGGAGGAGGAATGCCGCCACTATCAGAGATTATGATGCCCTTATCTGCAACGATCGTTACTCCAAGTTCATCCCACACCTTCGCCACCATTTCAGGTGACAGTGGCAACTCTGCCAGCGTAGTTCTGGATCGGATTGCCAAGAACTACGGAATGACGCCGGCCGACCAGAATGACTTCCGGCGAGCTGTCCTGCAGATGCAGGAACAAGGCATGTTAGGATCATTGCTGAGCAGCAGCACTCCCCTTCCTATAGTGAACACTTTGCTAGAGCCAGCCCCTCATCCAAACACTGTACGAGCCCTTTTCCCCATTTCTGAGCCTGGGATTTCTGGTGTGAGACCGGAGGGGTCAGGGCTAGGTGTGGCTCACCCCATAGGGGCAAGCAACAGAATGGTTGGAGGATCTCAAATAGGGGGATGTCAACCCGCTTTTGGCTGGATGCCTGCTCCAGTAGGGGACCAGCAGGCTACTATACAGGTAACCCCCGGTGTGGCTGCCCCGGGGAGCATGGGTCCCCAGATGTTATTTCCTAACTCCTGGTATGGAGTACCGTAACCTTATTTACCACATGTTGCTCAATCATATCAGATGCCGGCTCCACCACAAACACCTAATTTTCTCACTCCATATGGCGTTGGCAATAGTACAGCCATCCCATATAACACACCTGCTCCAAGCGTTCCAAGCAATACTCCTCCCCTTCCAACACTGTCGTCATTAGGGGCAGAGCTTACAGATGACCCTAGGTTCATGGCAATGTTTAAAAAGGCACTGAGCACATTTGCGATACCTTACCAAGAGCCACTGATGGAAAATGGGGAGTCCCCCTTCTCAGCAAGAATACTCAACCAACCAATTAACCATAGATTCAAGCAGCCGACTTTTGACAGATACAGGGGCGACACAAACCCCAGGGTCCATGCGAGGAACTTCAAAAACCGGATGGACATAGCCGGCGCGACAAAAGGCTAGTGTGCCGCCTATTCCTGACTACATTGATAGGAGCAACTGCCTATTGGTTTGAATCCTTAGAACCGGGAACGATCGACAGTTGGGATCGATTGAGGCAGGAGTTCTGCAAAAATTTTATGGGCTCGATACCGACTGGAGCAGCCAGTCGCACCCTTCACGAGGTGATCCAAAAGCCAGGAGAATCCTTAAGTTCCTTCATTGACAGGTTCAACCTCGCCTGCTTGGAGGTCAGGAATCTAGACTTCAGTACAGCCAAGGAGGCAATTATCAAAAACACCACAAATGAGAGGCTTCGGGGGGAGATCATAACGAGAAAGCCCAGAGAGTTAACCCAAATGATAGCCCTCGTAAAGAGCATAGTGGAGATTGATGAAATCGACATGCCGGCAAAGAACAGAAGACCCGGTGAAAAAGACAAGGGTATCCGGTTTGATGAAAGGCAACAGAGGCAGGATCGCAGAGATCGCTCCCGCAGAGACCGCCCCAACGACCGTTCACGGTTTGCACCGCTGAATGCCCCACTCAGTGAAGTGCTGGTAGCCATCCAAAGAAGCCTGGATGCAAAAAGCATTTGGTATCCTCACACGAAGCCAGGGCAGACGATGGGAAGTGACAAAGAGGCATATTGTAAATTTCATAGAGCAAAGGGCCACCACACGGACAATTGCCGAGTCCTTGCTGCGAAAGTGGATCTATTGATCAAGGCGGGAAAATTCAGCAGATTCGTAGAAGGCATAACAAGGAGCACGAATAAGGACAGAGAACAGAGAGATGGGCGAGATGATGGTGAGAGACCGGCCAAGAAGTCAAAAGGGGTGGTCATGGTTATCGCCGGAGGGCCAGAGTTTGAGCCGCCCAGTAAAAGGGCCAGATCCTCGGCTCATCAACCAGTAAACACTGGAAGACCCAACAGCTTGAATCGCTCATTCTCCCTCCATAGTGACGTACAGGCACATCACACTGACGCCCTAGTCATTGAGGCCTTGGTAGAAGGATATACGGTGAAGCGAATCCTTGTGGACACCGGCAGCTCAGTAAACATCATCACTAAGGAGGCGGCTCGCCAGCTGAATATCCACAATAGCAGAATTCAGCCGGTACATGCACCACTGGTCGGTATGAGTGGTCATTCGGTCACTGTCGTGGGACAGGTAACCCTCGCCTTATAAGTAGGCGACGCAGAGCACACCTGGAGATTCGAGGAAGAATTCGTGATCATTGACACCTCGTTTGCTTATAACATGATCTTGGGAAGACCGTTCCTAGTGGAGTTAGAAGCAGTCCTTTCCATCCGGTATTTAGCCCTTCAAATACCAACTATGAACGGGGTAGCAGTGGCTAGGGGAAGCCAACAGGCGGCCCAAAAAACCTACTTAGCTTCCCTGAAAATAGAAGAGGTTAGTTGGGAGTCGGAGAGGCAGGAAAGGGCTGAACCGGTGGATGAACTTGAAGCCCTAGTGGTGGGGCCAGAACGATCGATCCAGGTGGCCAAAGAATTGAAACCTAAGCTTAAGCAAGCAATCACGACAGTGCTCCAAGAGGAGCAGGAAACCTTTGCCTGGAAAGCAAGCGACATTATTGGGGTCTTGCCTGAAGTGGCAAAGCACAGCCTAAACATAGACCCTGCTACAAAACCGGTGGCGCAAAGAAGGAGAAAACACACCCCGGAACAGCAAAAGGCGATTGAGGTAGAGATAAGCAAGTTGCTGGAAGCAGGGCACATCAGAAAGGTGTTGTATTCCGAGTGGTTGGCAAACGTGGTGCTAGTGAAGAAACCGAATGGGACATAGAGGATGTGTGTAGACTTCACTGACCTGAATAAAGCCTGCCCAAAAGACAGTTACCCTTTACCCAGTATTGACCAGCTGGTCGATTCAACAGCCGGGCATGCAATATACTCATTCTTGAATGCGAAGTCAGGGTACCACCAGATTCCAATGGACCCGAAGGATGAAGAAAAAACTACATTCATGACACATGAAGGCACCTACTGCTACCGGGTAATGCCCTTTGCCTTGAAAAACGCAGGAGCAACATACCAACGACTGGTCGATGACATGTTCAGAGAACAAATCGTACAGACGGTTGAAGTGTATGTTGATGATATGATTATCAAAAGCAAGAATGAGGAGAATCACGCTCAGGACATTCAGGAAGCCTTTAAGATACTGCAGAAATACCACCTTAAGCTCAACCCTGAAAAGTATGTATTCGGAGTATGAGGAGGGAAGTTTCTAGGTTTTATGATTCCTCAGAGAGGGGTGGAGGCAAACCCGGAGAAAATTAAGGCAATTTTGGACATGGTGCCCCCAAGAACAGTGAATGAAGTTCAACGCCTCAACGGCCGCATCAACGTGCTTGGGAGATTCATTTCTTTCTCAGCCAAAAAATGTCTACCTTTCTATAAAGCAATTAAGAAAGGTCAGAAGTTTGATTGGGATAGCGAATGCCAGGAGACTTTTGACCTGATAAAGAGCTTCTTAGGAACTCCGCCGTTATTGAGTCGGCCAGTTCTTGGCGAAACATTGTACTTGTACTTGGCAGCAACGGATGAAGCAGTGGGTTCAGTGATGATCAGAGAAGAAGAAGGCCAACAATACCCCGTGTACTACACCAGCAAAGTGTTAAGGGGAGCGGAGCTCAGGTATCCAAAGATCGAGAAACTAGCCTTGGCAATAATTTCAGCATCCGTCAGGTTACGGCCTTATTTTCAAGCCCACACGATGATTGTGAGAACAAACTTCCCCTTAAAGAAAGTGCTCCAGAGACCAGATACTTCCGGCCGTCTGGCTGAATGGGCCATCAGGCTCAGTGAGTTTGACGTTGGCTTCGAACCCAGGCCAGCACTGAAAGCTCAAGTCCTGGCAGATTTTATGGTAGAATTTGCAGGGCTAGAGCCAAATAAGGTATTGAAGGCGGAAGAGTGGAGAGTATACGTAGACGGGGCTTCATCTCAGGAAGGAGCAGGAATTGGAGTGCATATTGAAGGGCCTGAGAAGATAAGAAGATCTTACGCCACAAAGCTGGCCTTTCCCGCCACCAACAATGCTGCGGAATACGAGGCCATAATCAAGGGGCTAGAACTCATCCGAGAAATCGCCCCAGATCGGGTGAAGCTGCTGAGTGACTCAAGGTTAGTTTCCAACCAAATCAATAAAAATTTCGAAACTAAAGATCATTGTATGTCCAGGTACCTACAAAAGGTACGATGCTTGCTTGAGGCCATCGAAGGAAAAGGCACCACATGGAGAGTGGAGAACATATCCAGAAATGAAAATTTTGAGGCGGACAAGCTAGCCAAAGCCGCAGCAAGCACCAGGGATTGGCAATTCCTGAATTGCCCATATGAAGTCCAAACCAAGCCTGTCATTGAGGCAGAAGAAGTCATGACAGTGGAAAAGAAAAGGATAGGATGGATGGAGCCCATAATGAAGTACCTGGTTGAGGGATATATACCTGAGGAAAAGGGAGAAGCCGTAAAGATCTCTAGAAAATCCCAGCGATATGCGATAATTGATGGAGAGCTTTATAAAAAGTCCTTCGCGGACGCATGGTTAAAATGCATCACTGCCGAAGAAGGAGATTATGTCCTCAGAGAACTTCACGAGGGAGTTTGCGGAACACACCAAGCTGGACAAACACTAGTGAGGAAGGCAAGATTGCAGGGCTACTACTGGGAAACCATGGAGGCCGATGCAGCGGATTATGTCAAGAAGTGCCACCAATGCCAGATTCACTCAAAGAAATCCCACTTACCTGCAGCAGAGCAGAAGCCAATACTGACCGGATGGCCTTTCTCCATATGAGGCATCGATATCGTGGGACCCATGCCTGAAACTAGCTGGCAAAGGAAGTTCATCATAATCGCGATAGACCATTTCAGCAAGTGGGTCGAAGCAAAGGCAACCCAGGCGATCACACTAGAAAAGGTCATCTCCATCGTATGGGATCACATCATCACCAGATTTGGGATACCTCACAAAATCATATCTGATAATGGCACCCAATTTACTTCGAATAAATTTGGAGAATTCTGCAGAGGACTCAAGATCACACACAACTCTTCTTCGGTAGCGCATCCTCAGAGTAACGCACAGACAAAAGTCACCAATCGGACTATAGGAGACGGGATCAAGAAAAGGCTGGAGAGTCACAAAGGCGCTTGGGTTGATGAATTGAACAACGTCTTATGGGCTTACAGAACCACTCCAAGAAGACCGACTGGAGAAACACAGTTTGCCATGGTTTACGGCGTCGAGGCAGTAATCCCAGTTGAAATTGGAGCTCCCAGCGACCGAGTACTCTACTACACAGAAGCTCAGAACCATATCAACATGAAGTATCACCTGGACTCCTTGGAGGAAAGAAGAGAAAGAGCTTACATCCTAATGGCGGCCTACAAGAATAAGGTGGCCCGTTATCATGATAAAAAGGTGAAAAAGATGGTACTCAAGGAAGGAGATTTAGTCCTAAAGGACTCTGCAGCGTCATAAGCGAGGGAAGGAAAAGGAAAGCTTAGTGCGAAATGGGAAGGGCCATACAAAATTATAGCAGCACTCGGCCCAGCAACATACAAACTTCGAAGCCTAGATGGGAAAGAAATCCCACGGACATGGAATATTGCCAATCTAAGGCAATACTTCTCGCCTGAAAGTAGCTAAGGAGAACAAAGGGCTGCACTCTTTTTTCCCACTAATGGATTTTTTCCTACTGGGTTTTTCCATAGCTGGGTTTATAACGAGGTAGCACCTGCATCTGTAAGATATATATTGCAAAAAGATCAATAAAAATATCTTTCAAGTTATGAGCAGATAAGTTTATTACAAAACTCCCACATGAGGAGCCGGTAATAACCGGATGAAAGTTTATTACGAAACTCCCACAGGAGGAGCCGGTCATAACCGGGTAAAATTTGTTATAAAATTTCTACTAAAGTAGCCGGTCATAACCGGATATAGTCACATAAAGATATTCGCAAAAGAAACCATTCATAACTGGATAAAGTTAAAAACCTCCACAAGTAAAATCAGTCAAGCACATACAAAGCAAAAATATATACGAGGTAACACCGGTTAAGTAGAAAAGGAGTTTTTCATTTCACAAAGTGGAATTACACGAACAGAGACCTAGCAAGGTCTCCAAAAAAAATTTTTTGAATAAAAAACAGCAAAACTATAAAAAAAGGGGATTTACAAATCAGGAATGATCATCTGCCCCAGGCACACTGCCGTCTGCCTGTCCTTCAGCACTAGCAGGCGACTCCGCATCAGCTGACTTGTCTGCATCAGCAGTTTCCTCTTGGTCATCAGCAGGAAGCTCGTTATAACGAGGAAAATCGATGGAGCCCGGATCGATAGCCAAGTCTGGATGGATGGCCTGGCAAGCGGTTAGGACGCATTGACCAGACAACTGCCAAAGAAGAACCAGCTTGTTGGTCGCATCAAACAAGACGGCCTCGCATTTGTCGAGGTCCTATTTGCGTCCCATCTTCTCATCTTCCAGCTGCTTCTTGAGAACCTCCTGCGCCTCCAGTTGCTTCCTCAGAGCTTCCTGTGCTGCCCACTCCTCTTCCAACTGCTTTTGCAGGCGGTTGATCTCCTGACCTTAGGACCAGGCCTTGCTTTTCTCCACGTCCAAGGCCGCCTGAGCCTCCTTGAGCTTTTTGTCCAGCTGACTTGTCTTGGATAGGCCGCCAACCAAATCCACTGCCCTGGAAATCCCCTGCAGAACGGCAAATTGAATAAGTAAAAGAAAAAGGGAGGAGATATTCAAAAGATCCGTTGAGATCCTTACGGAAGTCAGGTCCAATAAACACAAGGAAGCTGCCGCCTGGTCACCTATCTTGGCGTACTCCTCCCAATCACCAGGCAGCACGAAGCCGGCCCTGAATTCATTCTGCATCGATGAATCTATTATCCAGGCACTTGGTCTGCCTCTCCCCCGTAACCAAGGCTGAGGAGGAGAAGACGGCCCAGAGGAGGCGGAAGCCGCTTCAGGACCCTAACCAAGCAAATACAACGATTAGCAACAGCAGCACTGAAAAAAAAAAGGAACAAGGAGACTAGAAACTTACAGGTCGTGGACTCGGTTCAAGACCGGCTGCAGCAGTCCTTTTCCTTTTTGATGTTTTGGGAGCGCTGGGTCCCTTAACCTCCCCTCTTGTGTCGGACGGAATCTCGGTGGGGTCAGGACACGGCTCTTTCTGTACATTCTTCTTCTTAGCGGCTACAATGCGATCAAGGACATCAGCTGCATTCATGCCTGAGAACACAAGTAAAATAGCTAAGTAAAAATAAAAAGTACCTTTTCTCATAGGTACAGGACCCGGATAATTCGTAAAGCCGAATCCTTCTCGTTCTACGAGCCTAATCCTCTCCAGGTAGGCATCCACAGCAACTTGCCAGGTCCACTTGTTGGGAGCCAGGGTCCTGAACTCCTCGAGAAATATCCTCTCATCCGGCGTTAAGCGTTGACGGGCGTTTCCTGCCCTACCAGAGGACCACTTCACAGGGAACGAGTCGTGGCCCTCTTTCATTTTGATGAAAAAGAAAAAGTGTTTGAAGCGCTTCAGAGAAGAGATCCGCTTCTGGAAAGTATAGAAGTCCGCCTTCTTGGACAATTGATAATGGTCCTCCCCGGAGTTCAGCTTGGGAGTAGCCAACTTTTGAAAGAAGGCGGCATTCAATTCGAATCCTAAATTTTCACATAGCCAGAAGGTAGCGCAAATATCTCCCCAAGAGTTAGGATGGATTTGGGCAGGACAGAAACCCCAGGCTTGCAGGACGTCACTAATGCCGGGTGGAAGAGGATAGGAGAAGCCAGAACTGATCTAGTCCATATAAATGGAGAAATAGCCTGGTGGAGGCTTGTGGACCCACTGGTTCTTAGACGATAGCATAACTTGACACTTACGCAGCCAGGGGTAGAACTCCCTACACAACTGTATATGTTCCTCGTGGGTTTCAGCAACCATATCCTCAATACGAGGAGGAACTTCAGCTAGAGAAGATTCCACCTGAACAGGCCCTTCAGCAGGCAGTCCAGCAGACATAGGAGGCTGAGCAGAAGTGCCCGCCTCCTCACGGAAGGTAGGGGGTGTTGAATGGTGAGAGCTGGAATCTGAGGAAGTAGTAAGGTGATACTCATTCCCCGAAGAAGAAGGCGGGCTTGGTAGGTTAGGAGTGCTAATTATCAAATAATCAGCAGGGTCAGTAGGGTCTAGGAGGCGACGAGCCGGCTTTGAACCGGCGGTTTTGAAATTGAAACCCCGCTTAGCCTTATCTACCCTGGGGCGGTTCCTAGAATTTACCAACTCCCCAAATCTATCACTACCAGAAGATCCTAAGTCGCTAAGGGTTATGGATGAACTCATGGCAACGAAAAAGCAAGAAAACACAAATAAAACCCAGCACAGCAGAGAAGATAAACAGTCAGAAAAAATAAGAGAACAACAGGCGAAACAGAAGCCAACAAATTCAAAAATGCAAAGCTCTAGGCAAAAATCAAACAAAATTAAAACGCCAACCAGTAAAAGAACGAAGAAAACTTACTGGAAACTAAGGATTGGAAACAAGCTGGGGATGTAAGAAGGGGAAGCGCAGAAATCGCAAGAGGAAACCCAGAGAGATTTCAAAGCAGGAAAATTTTAAAGTGGAGAGAGGGGCACTTCAGCCTCCCTTTTTAAAGAAGATAGAGAGGGGACAGGTGAAAGGACGCCTTCTGACACCGTTTCAGTGGGGGGACACGCGTCATCCCAACACAGGGGGTAACAATCCCAAGAACCTCTTCGATCCCCGCAAACCAACCGTCAGAAATTATAATGATAAACCCTTAAAAGGGGTTTTTCTTCTCACCAGGGGGGGACTCCTGATAGCATGGAGTCCAAAAGCCTACCGTGTGTAGCACACGGCTTGCTACCGCGTCAACACATCCTTCGCTTGCCTAGTAGTCCTCCTCTAATTCACTCGGCCACCAAGGAAGATAGGACAGGCTCAACCACAGAGAGGATCCCAGGAAACACTGGCTCAAACAACTTGTGCCCTAATTAGGTCTTCTATCTCGAAAGACAGGTGAGTTAATCTCTACTGTACACGTGTAAGGACACGATGTTGTACCAGAAATGGGTGCCGCGGAGACAAGAGCAGGGTGGATGCCACAGAGGCAGGAACAGAGTGAGTGCCACGAAGACAAGAGCAGGGTGAGTCTGCCACCCAAATATGCCAAAGGGGGACCAAAAAATGGATCACACCCAGCCAATGAGAATAGACCGTACATAACGGCCTGACAAGGCCACGCGAATGAACCTAGTATAAAAGGGGAAGATGAGAAACTCCCTAGGTATCTTTTAATCTCTCAACACATTCTCTATTCTTCTATCTTCTATTCTCCAAATTTCTAACTTTAGCATCAGAGTGGACCCAGAGGTCACCCGGTCCTTAACTTTTCTCTTTTCCAAGTACCCGGCCTTTTGACAGGACGAGACGGCTCCTGAGCCCTCTAAGACCGAGTGAAGTCAAACCTTTTCCCAGAGCTATCAGTTACCATAACAATTTTGGTAATGGACAATAAAAGCTTACTCAAGGTTCTTCGTTTGTGGCAAGAGGTAGTAGACATTCTAAGTTATACCGAGTGCAACCAAAGATCTCTAAAAGCATTGTTAATGCAGTGGAAAATGTTGTTGCAATTAACTTGTGGCATAAAATACTTGTTCCCATGAGTGAAAAGGGCATGTCTATATTGTCCAATAAGAAATTTCTATCTAGTGTGCATGATGTTCACTCAAAGAGATGTTCTGATTGCTCAGCAGGTAAACAGATGAGAGTCTCCTAGCCATGCTCCTTCCAGGAAGGAGAACATATTTGATCTGGTGCATTTTGATGTTTATGGTCCAATGTCCACAAGGACAGTTGGTGGTTCTCTTTAGTTTGTTACATTCATCGATGTCTATTTAAGGAAGATGTGGGTTTATACCTTGAAAAGTAAGGATCAAGTATTATTAGTGTTCAAGTAGTTTTAAGCTTTTGTTGAGAGACAAACTGGGAAGAAGCTCAAGTGTATCCGAACAGATAATGGAGGTGAATACATAGGTCCATTTAATGCCTATTACAGATAGCAGGGTATTCGGCACCAAAGGACTCCTCCTAAGACCCCGCAGTTTAATGGTTTAGCAGTACGGATGAACAGGATACTGGTTGAGCGAGTTAGATGTGTGTTATCACATGCTGGATTGCCTAGATCATTTTGGGGTGAGGCTTTGAGTACTGTTGTACATGTTTTAAACCTAACACCCTATGTTCCTTTGCATTTTGACGTTCCTGATAGGGTTTAGAGTGGCAAAGATGTTTATTATGATCACTTGTACATCTTTGGATGCAAGGCCTTTGTGCATATTCCCAAAGATGAGATATCTAAGCTTGATGTGATGACTAGGCAATATGTGTTTCTTGGCTATAGCAAGATGAGATGGGTTATAAGCTTTATGATCCATTCACAAAGCAAGTTGTGAGAAGCCGAGATGTCATATTTATGGAAGATTAGACTTTTAAAGATGTTTAGAGGGTTAAAGTAGTTCCTCAGCCTACTGATGATCTTTTACAATAGCCTGAAGTAGTTTCTTAGCCTACTGGTCACAGTAGCCTGAGATAGTTCTTCAGCCTACTAATGACCTTACTGATTTGGATCCAGTTCCTCTTAGACATGTTGGCACACATGTAGGAGATGATGATCACACTGTTGGCCAATATGGTATTGATGTTGATGCTTCACAAGAAGCTAACATGGATAGGATTGTCCATTATGAGTTACTAGAACCAGATGCACCGCCATTTGTTCCACTTAGGCGGTCAATTAGAGACCGTCATCCTTCCACACGGTATTCTGCTAATGATTATGTGTTGTTGACTGATGGGTGAGAACCTAAAAGTTATGCAGAATCCATGGAAGATGAACATAAGAAGAAGTGGATTGATGCCATGAAAGATGAAATGAAATCCTTGTATGAGAATAATACATTTAAGTTGGTGAAGTTGCCTAAGGGCAAGAGAGCTTTGAAGAACAAATGGGTGTACAAAGTAAAGTAGGAAGAGAACTCTTTACAGCCATAGTACAAAGCTAGATTGTTGGTCAAGGGATTCAGTCAGAATAAAGGTATTGACTTTGATGAGATTTTCTCTCCAGATGTGAAAATGGCATCTATTCGTGTTGTCCTTGGTTTAGCTGCTAGCCTTGCTTGGAGGTTGAGCAAATGGATCAAGACTGTATTTCTCCATTATGATTTAGACAAGGAGATTTACATGCAACAGCCTGAAGGTTTTCAGGTGAAAGGCAAAGAGGATTATATGTGTAGACTTCAGAAGAGTCTATATGGTTTGAAGCAAGCACCAAGACAGTGGTATAAGAAGTTTGAGTCTGTTATAAGGGAGAAAGGCTACCAAAAGACTACTTCATATCACTGTGTCTTTGTTCAAAGATTTGGAGATGATGATTTTATCATCTTATTGCTTTATGTTGATGACATGCTGATTGTTGGCAAAGATGTTGGAAGAATTGCCCAGTTGAAGCAACAGTTGAGTAAGTCCTTTGCTATAAAGGACTTGGGGCCAGCAAAACAGATTCTTGGCATTAAAACAACCAGAGATAGGGCAGCCAAGAAGTTGTATATGTCACAGGAAAATTACATTAAAAAGGTGTTTTGCAGGTTTAACATGGATAAAGCTAAAATGGTTAGTTATCCTCTTGCTGCCAACTTTAAGCTAACTGTAAAAGATTACCCTTCTACCGAGAAAGAGAAGGAAGAGATGGATAGAGTTCCATATGCCTCAGTAGTAGGAAGTTTGATGTATGCTATGGTGTGTACACGGCCTGATATAGCTCATGCAATTAGTGTTGTTAGCCATTTTCTATCAAATCCGGGTAGGAAGTATTAATATGTTCGGGGTACTTCCAAATTGGGTCTTACATTTGGGAATGGAAAAGCCAGTGCTAGTTGGGTACACAGATTCTGATATGGCAGGAGACAAAGATAGCTTGAAGTCTACTTCTGGTTATTTGATGTCTTTTACAGGGGGAGTTATGTCATGGCAATCAAGATTGCAGAAATGTGTTGCACTTTCTACAACAAATAGTGAGTATATAGCAGCAACGGAAGTGGGTAAGGAGATGTTATGATTGAAAAGGTTTTTGCAAGAGCTGGGTTTTAAGCAACAATGCTATGTTGTTCTTTGTGATAACCAAAGCTCAATTCACCTTGCCACAAATTCTACTTACCACCAGAAAACAAAGCATATCGATGTAAGGTATCATTGGATTAGGGATGCTCTTGAAGAAGGGTTGTTTGAGCTTGATAAAGTTCATACCGATGATAATGGTTCCGATATGCTGACAAAGGCTTTAGCTAGGGAGAAGCTAAAGGTGTGTTGCTCGATCATCGGGTTGTTGAGTTCTTCCTCAAAATTAGAAAAGGGGAGATTTATTAGGTTTCCAACATGAAGAAGCTCTTTTGTGAGCTACCCTTTAGGAGCCTAAACCATATAAGAGGATATCTTTAAAAGGTGGGATATAAGAGGTTAAAAAGTGGACTTTATGAGGTGAGGATGAGAAAAGAGAGGCAGAAAAAGAAACCAAAGAAAGAAAGAGAGAAAAGAAAGGTTGAAAAACCATTTCTCCACCATATCACTAGCTGCACGTTTTTAGCATTTGCCGGAGTTCCGACAATTGGATCGCCATGAAATTTGAGCAGAGTGTTCCTAACATCTGTGTCTTCAATCTGCATGGTGGAGATCGTCATTGGAGGTCAGGAGGGTATTTTCGTCCAAAGGTAGATTGTGTGTGTTAGGTTTATTCTTGGTCTTTTCTCCCATTTTATTTGATTTCCATAGTTCTTGATGATATATTCCAAGAATATGATGTTGATGGTGTATATCTCTAGTTCATCTAAGGAAGACTTGTCGTAATTGCCCATTATTGGTTGATAGTGGAAGATTATGCGGCCTAAGGATTCCATGGTTTTTACTTCTCGATTGGGAGGGTTTTCCATGTAAAAACCTTATGTGTTTATGTTGTTGTGCATTGCTCCATTTTTGTTGCTTGGTGTTGCTCTAATTTTTAGTTTCCTCAAAGATTCATACTAGTCGGAAAATTAAAAAAAAAAAGAATCATAACAAAGATTTATTCCATGTTTATTGTTGCCGTTGTGGTTGGTATATTTTTCCCATCAGTTATCAAAATCATAAATTGACTGAAAATTTCATACCCAAATCGATATCCCTCCCTGGTGATAAAGCTCTCCAAAAAGGGTTGTATTTATATGATTATATCCTCAGTGAAATTGAGACTGCAAAAACGATGGGCATTGATACTTGCTAAGCAAACATTTCATCTAGAAGAAATTAGCATGCGCAATCATCTTGCAACCATCTTATATAATATGCTAAACTAAATTAATATAATATGTTAAAATTATTTATATATATATATATATATGTTTATCTAATATTTATTTTATATTTGATAATTTTTTTTACTCGTTTACTATATTTAATGCAAACAAACTACTATTTTCATTGTATTATGATGCGGCAATAAAATATTTTCATCCTATTGGTCCATCTTATTAACAAACCGAATCTTAAATGAGTCTTAAGCATTTGAATCGAATGTAGGTCTTCTACTACATCGAACGTAGGTTCAATCTTTCAGCTATTTCTCTTCAGATAGGCTAGAGAACGCCTTATCGCCTAAATATGAGGATAAGACACCTCTTTTCCTTTTTAGAAATTATTGTATACTTAGGTGACTATATCACTACAAGAAAGTTCATGATTACCAATTGAATTTACAAACGGTCTTTTAGTAAAATGCTCGTTGTCCTGAATTTACCGACGGATTACCGATAAATTCGTCTGTTGGTAATAGCGAATTTTCTTGTAGTGTAGCTAATTCCTAAACACATGCCTATACGAGAAAATTGTAGTGTAGCTAATTCCTAAACACATGCTCCCCTTGTTTATGAGATTGTGGGTCCCACATGCCTATATAAAGAAGTATTAGCCCACTAGTCTTGATTTATAGAATCTAACTCTTGATTATTTCTCTGATAATCATATTGACTTAGGTATTGAAGTGTTCCCCACTAGGACTAACCGGTGCCTCATTCATTGTTTTGGTGTTCAAGCACGAAGATCTAGTCAAACCATGATGAACTAAAGTTCTACCTCTACAACATCACTAGTGTAGTTACCATGGATGTGTCAACTTCAAGAATACAGAAAGCACTACGGTAGTAGCCATCTCCTCGTCTACCCTAGTGGATGATGATATGGTTATTTCAGTTGTTACAATACCCATTGGTCAAGCCAACTACATTGGTCGTCTCTTTTAAGTGGAAAATTGTTCAAATGAATGTTTCTAATGCGTTCCTTAATCAAACTCTTGAAAAAGAAGTGCGCATGTCTCAACCTTTGAGTTTTATAAATCCTCAATTTTCAACTCATGTATGTAGGGTTCTTAGATTCTTGTGTAGGCTCAAACGGGCACCTCACATGTGGCATAAATGCCTTACCAAAGCATTGTACGAAATTGAACTCCTTGTCTCTAAATCTGATTCTTCTTTCTATTATCATCTAGGAATGGTTGTTGTTCTGCCTTATATATGTTGAAGATCGTCACCTTACAGGAAACAATAAGAAGATGCTTGATCGGTTAGGTCACGTTCATCCTAAAAAATTTGGCATTTGTAGTTTGGGAAAACTTTCCTACTTTCTTTGAATTGAGGTGTACTTTCTTTGAATTGAGGTGCATTTTTTACCCATTATTGGTCTTCTTCCAAGGGAGGAAAAGTATATCATGGATTACTAGAACATATCAACATGAGGGGAACCAACTTGAGGGAAAGTGAAGAAAATACATGTATTCTACATAACGTTATGGTAACCAAACACCACTAAAGCATGTTGTAAACCCTAATCTTAATTGTATAAGTATTAATATCGACAAATATATATACGAAGCCAAAATTATTATATATTCAAACCTATATGGTTTGTGTGTTTAGACCATGTACATTTTTAAATTATTATTTCTCATATATCTAAATCTTTCTGCATCTAAATTACAATTAGCAAAGAAATGACTAATATTTATTTAATTGAATTAGAATTCCTGTGAAATAAAAAAAAAAAGGAAAAAAATTTTGTGGACCACAGCAAAACAACATTTATTGGACAGCAATTATAGATTAAAGATATATGAAGTAAAATTTATAATATAAACTGGATTCATGTGGTCCGTAACGTTGGATATATAACATGCCAGTAATTATAATAATATATCAAGATGTCAAACATCCAACAATACGAACTACGATAGATCCAAAGATATCATATGTAGAAAATCTCTCACAATGTCCATGTCAATAATTATTAAAATAAATGAGATATATGGAAGTCCGCGTATAATTATATGCACACAATTCTAGCTTTACATAATGATTTCAGTCATCATATTTAGAATAACTGCCGTGAGGTATATCCAATTTCCCTCTGCTACCTGCTTGTATAAAATGTCTTCCATCATTAATTATTATTAATAATTTTCCCCCATTTCCCATTAAACAAAATCAACAAGAAAACTTATAATTTAATTTAACGTGACCCAATTGACAAAGAAATTAGACACAAAAAATCCTACCCTTAAAAAAAAAAAAAAAAAAAAAAAAAAAAAAAGCACCACTATATAAACATCCCCGTAATAGCATCCACAACTAGCAAAATTTTTCCAAGTTGCAAATTAAAACAAAGAAATCCACCATGGAAGCATATCTTGAAACTCTGCAAAAACTACCAATAACTCTTTTTCTGATCATAACACCTTTACTATTCCTCTTAGGCGTCCTCTCTAGGCTCCGGCGAAAGCTCCCATATCCGCCGGGGCCAAAAGGGTTACCAATTATAGGCAATATGCTAATGATGGATCAATTAACCCATAGAGGATTAGCAAAATTGGGGAAAGAATATGGTGGACTATTCCATTTAAAAATGGGTAAAATTCACATGATGGGTGTTTCATCTCCCGACATAGCTCGACATGTACTTCAAGTTCAAGACAACATATTTTCAAACAGACCAGCAACAGTTGCAATCAGTTATCTCACTTATAATCGAGCTGATATGGCTTTTGCCCATTACGGACCGTTTTGGCGACAGATGCGGAAGCTTTGTGTGATGCGGCTATTCAGCCGGAAAAGGGCGGAGTCGTGGGAGTCCGTTCGGGATGAAGTTGATGCTATGGTTAAAACGACAGCGTCTAATCAAGGGAGAGAGATTAATGTTGGGGAATTGATTTTTACTTTGACTATGAATATTATTTACAGAGCTGCTTTCGGTAGCAAAAATGATGGACAGGAAGAGTTTATAAGGATTTTGCAGGAGTTTTCGAAGCTATTTGGGGCTTTTAATATTGCTGATTTTATTCCTTGGCTTGGTTGGATTGATCCACAGGGTCTTAATTCTAGACTTGTTAACGCTCGGAGTTCACTTGATGGCTTCATTGATTTGATAATTGATCAACATATGCAAAAGAGAAATCAGAGGAAAGTACAATGTGATGATGAAGATTATAGAAGTGATATGGTTGATGATTTGCTTGCTTTCTACAGTGAAGAGGAAGGTAAAGTAAATGAATCTGATGATCTTCAAAACTCCATCAAACTCACTCGGGACAACATCAAAGCTATCATCATGGTAAGAATAATTATTACTAATATATTTGTTTTTTTTTTTTTTTTTAAAAGCTGGATTTGGAAAATCATTACTAATAAATTACTCCTTTTCTGCCTAAACATAATAAAAAAGAAATAAAAACAATAGGATGAAACATCAATTTCAGCTTTCAATTTTTAACTTTCTTGCATCACCTTATTCTTCAACTTTTTTTTTTTTTTTTTATTTTTTTTAATTATGTTGTTAGATTATTACAAAACTACACATGTTAGCATCAAAAATTTATACGCTTAGAAAAATCTTTGGTATTTCTACTATTGTCAGCTCAACCTATTAATAATAAAAAAAAAAAGTTAGATAAATGGTTAAGCATGTTCTTCAGTTTTGTTTTTGGTAAATACATGTCATTAATTGGTTGGTTGTCAGGCATGTTCTTAACTAGAAGTTGAAATTCTGAATCACTCGAATCAATCTTAATCAATTAGTATTTAATTTATATTTATTGCTGAAATTAATTTTTTTCCAGAAATGATATTTAGGGTTAGTTTGGAATTGCTGTTACTGAGAGTGATGTAAGGGGAAACTAGGTTTCATTGCTTTCTTTAAAAGTAGTTTTAAGTGTTTTCCAATGCTTTCCAGAATACAATCTGACTTTTACCAATTGTACATTTGAAACTCTCCTTACTTTAGCTAAAAGCTGCCGCAGCCCCAAACTGGCCCTTGAACTTGTCATTTTGTTTTGTAAAATTAGTCAAAGATAACACATCAATAGGTGCATGTCACTATTGGATTAGTTTAAGAAAATAAATGTCCAGCTTTCGAATAATTTGATACCAAAATATGAAAAAGGGACTCAAAGCTAGATATATAATGGCCAAATTAACCATATATACATTGTGAAAAAAAATTATGCAAGTTAAGGAGATAACTTGTGAATAAAATATTTACATATGATAAATGGTGTGCAGGATGTGATGTTTGGTGGGACAGAGACTGTGGCATCGGCAATAGAGTGGGCCTTGGCGGAACTTATGAAGTGTCCGGAAGAAATGAAGAAAGTTCAGCAAGAGCTTATGGAGGTGGTGGGTTTGGACCGGCGAGTGGAAGAGTCTGATTTCGACAAGTTACCTTACCTTAAATGTGTACTTAAAGAGACACTCCGACTTCATCCACCAATCCCACTTCTCTTACATGAGACAGCTGAGGATTCCGAAGTCGCCGGATATTTTATTCCGGCAAAGTCACGTGTCATGATCAATGCATGGGCTATAGGCAGGGACAAGAATTCATGGGAAGATCCGGATTCTTTCAAGCCTTCTAGATTTTTGAAACCAGGTGTTCCAGATTTTAAGGGAAGTAATTTTGAGTTCATTCCATTTGGGTCAGGTCGTAGATCCTGCCCCGGTATGCAACTCGGACTTTATGCTCTTGATTTGGCTATTGCTAATCTTCTCCATTGTTTTACTTGGGAATTGCCTAATGGTATCAAACCTAGTGAGCTTGATATGAGCGATATTTTCGGACTTACCGCTCCACGGTCAACCCGACTCGTTGCTATTCCGAGCCCGAGATTGTTGTGTCGATTGAATTAATAGTGAGACCCGAACCCAAACCCGTAATCCGTGCAAAAGTCAAGGTGAAAAGTGGAGATCAAGAGATATGGATTTTTATTCTTATTTTCTACACGTAGGGGGTAAAAGGTGACTTTGAATATCTTTGTTTTATATATGGACAAAAATATAATTATCATATAAATATTTGGAAAAAGAAAAATAATAAGAAAAAACCCTGAGGTAAATATGGGAATTTGGATTTCTCTTCCTTAATTTGTGTTGATTAGACCACTCTTCACTTTCACTTTCTATCATTTCTGTACCATTTTATGTGACAATTTGTTTGCCATTTCTGTTTTTTTTTTTTTTTTCCTTTTCTGTTTCCTTTTTATTCACACTCCAATAAGGCTTGTACAAGAAATTTAATCCCGACCTATATATATCAAGAAAAGCAAAATTAATGTTTCCATATGGAAAAAGTTTTGTAGTGTATGCATGTGTTTTTAAAATTCTGTTCTTTTCTTGCTTATTTATATTTTTCTTTCCTCTACTTGTATATATGTTTATGAATTTGATTAGTAGTGTCTAAACTTGCATAATTGATATAGAAGATGTTGAATGAGTTGAATGAGTTGCAGAATGTATACACTATTATAATGTTACTTTAAAAAGATACAAAAAAAAAAAAAGAAAAAAAGAATGATAAATATTAATTTGAGATGTGGAAAGTTATATTGGAAAGTTACATTTTTTCAAAATATATTCACTAATTATTTATAAACCTTTTCAGCAAAAACATTCTGCTACAAGGCACTAAAAACTGCCAATAGTCGATCGTTAAGTGATTGTTGGGTGAAAACCAATTTGCAGTAGTCAACTAGAGGTCAGCAAAATACAATTTGGTTCAAAAATCGAACCGAACAAACCAAACTGAAAATCAAACTTTAAAAATTATAAAAATAAAAACCAAATCAATATATATTTGGTTTGGGTTAAACTGAACGAACCAGTTCGGTTTGATCCTGGTTCGATTAAGTTCCAAACCAAAATTTTCAAATTTTAAAATTTAAATAAATGATCATTATTATTATCATTAAACTATTATTAATTATATATAAATTATTGTAAAAAATTATCTATATTACATATATATTGTTAAAATCTCATAAATATAAATTTTATAATAATATAAATATATATTATATCAAATAAAATGTATTTTATACATATATATATAAATAATTTTTAAATATTAATAATTAGTTCGGTTCCGTTCGGTTTTTATTCGGTTTTTCCATCAAACCAAAACCAAATTGAAACCCAAACTATCATATTTTTAAAAACCAAAACCAAACCAAACTAACTTTGGTTCGGTTCAATTTAGTTTTTTCTGCTCGGTTCGGTTCAGTTTTCAGGTTGTGGTTTGGTTTTACTCACCCCTATAGTCAAATATATTAGGATTTAATAGTCGAATATTGAAAACAAACAGAAGACTATCTCTAAAAATTATCAAGATTTATAGCCACGACACGTCATCCTTGTGCGAAGCCAGTAAAATCATAACTGTCAAAGATAAAATAAAAGATATAATTAGACCTTACCATCAGCTTAAACTTTTGGGTCAAATGGTTTCATAACATCTTATTATAGCTACTTAGACCTAGAAGTCGAGGGTTCGAATCCTGGCAGCTTCACTTCTTAATTAAAATTAAACACGTGGCATGGTGGGCCTATGTTGTACACACTTCAAGTCCCAAAGCATTCGCATGCGAGGGAGTCAGAGATAAAATAAAAGCTATAATTGGACCTTACCCATCAACTTAAACTTTTGGGTTATATGGTTCCATGACAATGACAACTCACTTCTCAACCATTAGAAAAATAACATTGTGTAATGAATAAAATTCATAGACCTTAAAATATAAATCCTAAAGGCTAACTTATAAATCTTAAACTCTAAAATATATTATATAATATAATTTTATAGGTTTGGGGCACGGATGACTTGATGTGTCGCATATTCTATAATTTCCCTAGGTTTTAATAGTCGACTATCGAAAACAAATAGAATACTATCTCTAAAAGTGAAAAACACAAGACAATTTGATGTGACTATTAAGAGTAATGGCTAGTTTCTTCTTTAACGATTAGTTTCCAATTTTTCTCTATAAAAGGAATCCAAACCTTCATTTTACATCAAGAAACTTGATGTCTTGTGCTAGCTTTGATATATGAACATCAAGAAAAAATTCTCTCATTCTTTTTATGCTTATATTGAGTATTCTCCTTACATTAATTTTTATATTCAAACCAAATTTGTAAGGATATGCACTTGTGTATACATAGATTCAAAGTTTCTCACTTAATCTTTAAGAAAAGTGAGCTAGGTTTTCAAGCGACCTTAAAGCTTGGGTTGTAAATAACAAGCTCAATGGCAAAGATAATGAAAGTAAAAAATAGAAAGAAATCGATTGGTCGAGTTGAAACATAGCTAATCTTTAATTCGTTTTGTGACACAAAGTATTAATATGGCTAAATATTAATGGAATTGATAAAAAAAATGAACAGCTTCGTTGTTATTTAAGAGCTTAATTAGGGGGTTAATTGCGCCAATGGTCATTGAATTTTAGAGTTTGTGCGTCCACAATTACTAAATTTTAGTTTATGTCAATAAAGTCACTTAAACTTTCATTTTAGTATCAATAAAGTCACTCTCACCTTAATCTGCTGAAGTTTAGCGCTAAAATGATTAAGTGACGAGTCAACACCTGGATAAACCTACTAGCAAGATGTCATGTCAACTCCAACCAATTAAAAAAGTTGATACGTCCCATCAACAATCATCCACATGTACAACACTTTATGAAATAAAAAAAAATTGAAATAGAAAATTGGTTAGGGTTGACGTAGTGTCGCGCTAGTAGGCCAGACTTGGTATTGACTTATCATTCTGTCATCATTTCGGCACCAGATGTTGATAAATTTGGACGAAAGTGACTCTATTAATACAAAAATGAAAGTTCAGTGGCTTTGTTAATACAAATTAAACTTTAATGATCATTGATGTATAAATCCTAAACTTTAGTGACTACGGGTGCAATTAACCCCTTAGTTAGCCTTAAATTACCATGTTAGACCCTCGTTATACCATTTAGTACATTAAAAGTAAAATTACAATTTCCTATTAATGTTTAGGTGTTGCTAAGAAATTTTATAATACTTAAGGAGTATATACTCTCGTAGTTATAAAATGTGATTTATATTTTTTTATTATATCCTAAAAAAAAAACAATAACCTTTTTTACTAATATATATTACGGGAGTACCACACACCTGTAGTATTTTAAAATTTTTCCACGTTACTTAACTTTATCCCAAAAGTTCTCTTAAGCAAACGACTAATTTAAATTCTTACAACACAACATTCAATAAATATTTGACTAACCATAAAAAGTTGGGTAAAGAAATTATATATTTATTCATTTCTTTTTTCTTTTACAATCTCATTTCTTTCAAGAATGTAATAATATCTCAATAATACTCAAATTTTTAACCTCTTAAACAGAAATGCTTTTAATCCTAGAAGGTATCTAGATGCATAAAAAGATTGGTGAATTATTGATCAAATACACATTCAAGTGTAGCAATTTCTATTGATTTTTTTCCAACTTTTTTTTTTTTTAAAAAATTTTCTTTAATAAACAATTGAGGAGCATTTATGGGGATTGAACTCACAATCAATCTCATACTAAAATACAGCAGCCACCAACCCTTCCGTGATTTTCGTTACACATTAACTATTATGAGTATTAAATATTTGGGATACAAGAAAATTAACGAGTTAGATTTCGATTTCAAAATATTTCTGATTTGTTATTCAAAATCTCCCTTAGTTAAGAGTTAGATGTAAAACTCAAATCTAAGCTTGTTTTTAAAATTCATTTACGGTAGTTTAACACTATTAGAAATAATAATAATAATAATAATAATAAAAATTATAATTAGATTTTACTTATGGAATCAATTCTTTTGATGAAACAGTTACATGATAATCATGTGATGTAAGAACTCGTACCAAATAATTGATGAAGGGAGTAATTAATTGCACCTGAGGAGACATATATAAGGACGGCTTACTTTTCTCTTTGAAAAAGTACATTAGACTAGATTTGATTTTGTGGGTTGCAAACCATATAATAATATTTACTTTCTTTAATTTGTGTGAATTGGTTTAATTATATTGCACCTGCGGACCATCTCTCACCATTCATCATACCAACGATTTCACCTAACTAATGAGGATTTCGGGAGAATTACAATAACCTCATTCCTATTTCACAAAATTACGCCAGAACACATCATTTTATATATTTACAAAAGAATTATCTCACTTTAACAATTTATTCATTTATATATTTTCCATATGCCAAGGATCAGTTTCAGCATTTTTCTTTTAAAAATATCATATTTTATCAATTTTTTAATTGTTATTAATTTTTTTTAAAGGATGCCCTCCAGTATTACATGAGAACAACAATTAACTGCTTTAAGTTGTGGGTTATATTTTTTTTTATTCTCTATCTCCAATTCCTTGGTTCTTTTTTTCTATACTACAACTCTTTTCAATATTTTCTTCAACTTCTTTATTTTTTTGGGGTTTTATTTTATTTTATTTTGTTTTAAGATTATTCTTTTGTTAATTTTCTTTTCCAATTAATTTTCTAACTAAAATTTTTTAATTCATGATATTTTTAGGTTTACAATTTAGGGGATAGATAATTTGGCCTTTAGGGTGTAGAGTTAAAAGCATTATAATTTAAAATTTAAATGTATTATTTAGATTTTACGGTAACATTTAGCTTTTAGGGTTCAACAATTAGGGTTTGAGGTTTATAATGTAGCATTCATGGTCTAGGGTTTAGCAATTTTTAGGGTTTAAGACGAGTTTAGAATTTAGAGTTTATAGCGTTTAGGGTTTATGTTTTAGGTATGCTTTGCTAATATACTATTAAGCATCTTATAATTGCACGGACGATATTACAATGGTGTCTTGATCGAATTCATCATGATAATTTTTTTTTTTTTTTTTTTTTTTTTTTTTTTTTTTTTTTTTTTTTGTTTGGACACCCCCATAATGTAATACAAGAAGACAATATATATTCCATATGTATATGTGTTTAAATTCAGTAATTAAAATTTAGATGAATATGATTTAATCATACCTTTAAAAACTGCAGTACTAAGAAAATGAAAAGATTATTTCATTCGCATATTACAAAAACGTCAATTACATCTTTTGATTGATGTTGGTATGAACTCTATTTTACTCCAAATGATGAAATTATAGAGGAAATCCATATCAAAAGTTTGAAACAATTTCTTGTTTAATAGGGACAAGTAGAGACAAGTTTAACCGCTTCTAATTTGTTTGTTAATTATTCACTAATTGTTATTATTAATTAATTTTTTCTTATAAATCAACCACTAATCAGGCATATGGATACGGATAACTGGTGAAATGTATAAAACAATTTCAACATCTTCCATATTTAATTTTTAAACATTAATTATTGGGTAACTTCTATGATATTAATTAGTGATATATTAACATCTATTAATTTTAATTAATTTAAGATAAACGGAAAATGTCAATCCTTTCATATTCAATAAAAAATTATAGCTCGTGTTGAACAATTTGAACCATTCAAAACTATAATGATTGAAAAAAGTTTAAGTTGAAAAGGATTATTTATTTATTAGAATTTCTAACACAATCAACAAATTAAGTTATTTTCTGTATGCTAAAAAATAATTTTTGGAAAATATTTGCCTTCTTGAAAGTCCTAAATTGAATTTCATATTTCCCAAGAATTGTTTCAAAGGATGATAGAAACCGGGAGTTGAATTCACAGTGAGAACTCAACATTAATACAACAAAAGTTTCTTGTTTTTCAATACATCAGAATGTAAAAAAAGGGATTTTAAGCCAAAAAGTTGGACCAATACTTTATTTTATTTAAAAAAAAAAAAAAAAATCTGGACTGACATATATGACAAAAACTAAGGGTGAGTGAAAAGTGATGTCAAGTCAATTAAATTTTGGTAATAGAATAGAATAGAACAGAATAGAATAGTCCATCCAATTTAATTTTTACATCTCTATATTTTGCCTCCATCCAACTACTTCTTTTTATGCTTTTTCTATCTAATGTGATGAGCTAGCATATTTAAATGGACACATTTGCCCCTTTATTTATCTCACCCATTAAAATGAAGGCTATGTTTTTACATATTATACTATTTAGTCATAGATATATTTTGAGGTTCTTAAGTTTTATCTTAATAAACTCTTTAGTCATTTGCTTTATTTATGCATATGAAAATACAAAATTACCCTTTGTTATTAGTAAAAATTTATCTTTTAATTTTCAAATTTAATTAAAGCATTTCTAATAGAATATACATATATGCACCAATGTTTTTATACTTATACATATTAGTAATAAAAATAAAGAGAAATATCGCTATTATTTTTTCTCTTTAATATATATTGTCATTTTTCGTTAGTTTAATATAATATCTATAAACTAAAAATAAATGTTATTATGAATCTTGATAATTTTTTTTAAATGATATCTTTCTGTTTATTAATGTTAACCCTAAGATAATTAGAGATGAACAGTTTGAATTTATAATTTTATATAGTTCTACTCCTAATTTTTAAATTTTTTAAAATATTTTTTGTTTAGTTATTTAATTAAACAAGTTCTATGCTAATAAAGTTTAATTCTATAATTATATAAAATTTAATAAATTAATTAATCAATATTAGTAATATTAGGATTATGTGCGGAAAAGATATAAAACAGAAAAAAAATGATATGTTTTATCATTATAAAATAGTATAAATTGTAATTCTGATATTATTAGTCTAATATGATCATTGACTCCACTAAAAGAACTAAACAATTAAGAATAATAAAAATTAGGAACTATATAATTATTACAGAGACTGATTAGTACAATATATAAAAAAAATATTATTTATCCTAAAATAAATTAACTTTTTTGTCGGTAGATAAATGAATTAGCTAGATACTTAATAATATCTTTCCTAAAATAAAATCACACTTATGCCTAAAATAATTTTGCATGCAAGTTATATTCTTCTTTCAGATAGTGTAGGCATTTATTTTTCTTAGTTAACTCGTAGTTAGTTTTCTATTTTTCTCTAGGCTTAGAACTTCCCAAGTAATATATATATATATATATATATATATATATATATATATATATATATATATATATATATATATATATATATATATATATATATATATTATTGTGAAAATCTCTTCAATTCTATCCCACTAGCACAATGGTTGAGCTGCTAATAATATATCCTCCTACATTTATCTTTTTGCTAGCTTCCTCGCTATTTTATATTCCATCTCTAAATATGCAATTTAAGTAGTTAATTTATGATATATTAATGTGATAATTAAGTAATTTAGTACTAAAATTGTTGTGTATTTGGATATGGGTGTTTTAATTTGGAAAAAAACATTGTAAGATATCTAGCTAATTTATTTTAATGATAATTTTGTTAATTTAAATGGTCACCTCATTACATTGGATGGAAAAATTACAAAAAAAAAAAAAAAAAAAACGAAATGAGTTAGTAGTTGGATGGAAACAAACTATAAGGAGATAAAACTTAAATTGATAAAACGGAGGAAGGTACTCATATATTTCATCAAACTTCGAAGAAGCTATAATTATTTAGCCTAAATAAATATATATAGAGGTATGTATATAATATACGTAAAAATAAAAATTTGTGGTGTAAATAAAAAGTTTTGAATTTGTATCTTCTCCAATTTTTCTTAGAACAAATAACTCTATGTTTTTATTTTAAAATGAATAGTTGATATTTAATTCTTTAAATTCTAAAAAGTTATAATTATATTTTAATTTTGAAATGAAGATTTTTTTGATATACATGAGGTGAGTGAAGAGGGCTTAGGTCTTTCATTGTTTGATTTATATTATTTTTCATTAGAATAATTATGGGAGGAAAAAAAAATGATCCACCTTTGAAATTTCATTTCAATCTTGAGCCTTTATCTTCAATTTTCAATTTTTCAACAACTCTTGATATGGACAGCTTCTCTTTTGGACTATATTTAAGCAATGTCTCTCTCTTATTGCTCTTACATCTTTATCTCGTGTATATATATATATATATATAAACTATTTTATAAATTAACATTTAAGAGCTATAAATATCAAATATAAGCTCTCTTTAGAACCAATGGGCCTTCAAATCCTTCAAAAAAAAAAAAAAAAAAAAAAAAAACATAAGGTCACTATCATCCACCTCATCCAAAAAGTAATCATATCAATTTTGCTTCCAAAGAAAAAAAAATGGTGAAATTTGTCATGATTATTATAGTGCTGTTTTTCTTTTATGGAAGTTAATTATGCAATAATGCTTTATTGCCTAAAATTTCCCATTATATCATTTTTATGTTCCACTTAATTTCATATAGTATTATTGTGCATAATCTGTATTCTCTTTTTGTTTTTTCGGAAATATATTACATTTAGTATGCACACAATCTATATTAATGTAAACAATTTGTTATTCTATGTGTTTTTATATATTAGACTAAGTTCCTTAATTTTTGTCTCAATTAATTGTTTAATCCCTTTATTTGTATTTACATATAAAAAATAATAATACCCTTAGTTATAAGTAATATTTTTAAGTTTTCAATTTTGATTAAAAGAATTCTAATAAATCTTTGTTGCATATAAACACAAATATTAAATATATATATATATATATATATATATATATATATAAGTTAATAAATTAAGCCAACAATTAATATTCAAAAAATTAGGATTATGTGAAAAAAATAGCAAAAATAATATATTTTGACATTATAAAAAAAATTAAGGATAATTTTTTAATTATTTTGTGTAATTTGACCGTTAACATTATAAAAGGACTATGACAAAACTTACGGATTATATACTTAGTTCTAAAAATACAGGGCCTAATAAATTATTTACTATATATATAAGTTTTAAGGGAATTATAAATATAATAAATTTATATTATATTATCTTTTGAAATTCTCATAACGTGTTAAGAAATCACAATATATTGAAATTATAAAAATGGCTATATGAGTTTAAGATAGGTTTTAATTTTGAATCTAATGTACTATATATGTAAACCTTGATTAAAAGAACAATCAATGATAAAATATCAGATAGAAAAATCTCAAATCGATTAATAAGATGAATGTAAAAGAAAATAAAAATGATAATATATATTTATTTTATGTCAAATAAAAATGCCCATTTGGTTAAATAAAAAGGAAAGGTAAAACCCATCCTAAACCTCTTAAATTTTTATGGATTTCTCAATTGTTCCCCTCATCAATTTTTCCACCAAATTGAGTATATAACTTTTTTGCTTTCGTAGTATTAACTTCAAAGTTGATGCATTTTTCTCGGCCCGATTGTAGTCTCTGTTAACTAACACGTAACACATTAGCTATAGTATGACTGCATAGAATGTATGATTCAGATATCTTTAGTGAGCTTTAGAGTCTTTTACATTTTTTCAAAATTGTATCATGTGTTAGTTAATAGATATTGTAGTAAAAAAAAAAAAAAAAAAAAAAAAAAATCAACTTTGAAGCTAATAATATCAAAACAGAAATATCATGTATCTAATGTGGTGAAAAAATTGATCAATGAGCTAATTGCAAAATTCATAAGTTCAAAGGTTTAAAATGCGTTTTGCCAACTGGGAAAAAAAAAAAAGGGAATTATATGTACTTAAGTAGCTGAATAATTTATTAGAACCTATGTTTTACATATTACACTAGTTAGTCTATAAATATACTTTAAGGTTCTTAAGTTTTGTCTCAATAAACTTTTTAGTTCTTTTCTTCATTTATGCATATGAAAATACAAAATTACCCTTGGTTATAAGTAAAAAAATTTGAAATATTTTTAATAGAAGTTTTTGTAGTAGATACAAGCACCATACTTATATAGTCATAAAAAAAAAATATAAGTATCGCTATTATTTATTCTTTTTAATATATATGTCATTTTTATTAGTTGAATATAAAATCTACACATAAACAATAATTGTTATTATGAATCTTGATATTATTTTAAAGTGATATCTTTTTGTTTATTAATGTCATACATAAGGTATATTAGTGATAAAAAGTTCAAATTTATAATTTTATATAGTTGTACTCCCAATTTTAGTTGAAATTTTTCTGTTCAGTTATTTTAATTAAGCAAGCTCATGTAAATAGAGTTTAGTTCTATAATTATATAAAATATAATTAATTAATTAATCAATATTAGTAATATTAGGATTATGTGAAAAAATATATATATAAAAAAAGATATATTTTATCATTATAAAATAGAATAAAGAGTAATTTTGGTATTATTAATCAAATTTGACCATTGACCTACTCATAGAACTAAATAGTAAACAATAACAAAACTTCTAGATAATATAATTATTACATGGATTGACTAGTATAATATATAAAAACATTAGAACTAATAAATTATTTATTCTATTTAATTTCATCCACATATAAACTAGATTTGAACAGGTGGAACCAAATAGTAAAAAAAAAGGCAGGCAGAACCGAACAACTTACTGACAAGAAACAAGAAATTTTATAGTGGACCAGCTCCATATAAACCGTTCCAATGAAAAACTGACTCGTAAGCACTATGAGCATTGAGAAAATAAAAAACATTTATGTATCAATTTTTCATTGGGAAAGTCCACATAGACCGGATCCATTATATAATTTCTCGAAATGAGAAACTGCTAAAAAGGACACAAAATGAAAACGTAGCAGGGTAAATTACATCTATGGTACACAGACTTTATCTAATTTTACACTATGGTACACAGACTTCATTTTTACTCAACAAAATACATGAACTTAGTGGTGACCTGACATTAAAGTACATATAACCTATAATCAATGGTAAAGTAAGAAAAATTGGGTAAATTACAGCTATAGTACATAGACTTTATCTAATTTCACAGTATGGTATGCAGACTTAATTTTTACTCAACAAAATACATGAACTTAATGGTGACCTACTATTATGGTCTAAATCACCGGTAAATGACCAGTCAACGTGCCACGTCAACGCTTTGACCTTTCTTATCACCTGAAAAGACCCATTTGCCCCTCTCTCATGGAATTCGTCGCGTATAATCCAAGTTTGGGGCTGGTGAAGGTAGTGATTGTGGCGTTTTTGGTTGGAGGAGGCAGTGGGTATGATGAAATTGTGGCGACTGTATTAGTTGAAAAAGAAGGGGCTGTGGTTCGGCAAATTGGGAGGAAAAATGAGAGAGGGTCAAAGGGGTCTTTTCACGTGATAAGGGTCAAAGCACTGATGTGACACGTTGACCCGTCATTTACCGGTGATTTAGACCATAATGTAGGCCACCACTAAGTTTATGTATTTTGTTGAGTAAAAATGAAGTCTGTGTACCATACTGTGAAATTAGATAAAGTCTGTGTACCATAGCTGTAATTTACCCTAATTTTTCTTACTTTACTTTTGATTACAGGTTATATGTAATTTAATGTCAGGTCACCACTAAGTTTATGTATTTTGTTGAGTAAAACTGAAGTATATATACCATATTATGAAATTAGATAAAATCTGTGTACCATAGCTGTAATTTACCCAAACGTAGCATATCAATTAATAATGTTTACTGGACCATTGTATACAATTCAACTCCAGTTAAAAATTGTTCTTTTTGGTCCCCGTAATTTTTCAATATCATTTAATTATATTGACATCACATTTCCACAATTTCTTCTCGTTTTAATTGTAGCAGGAAACTAAGAGGAATTATAATTGTTGACAATGCCAAAAAGAGAAAATCAGATAAAAAAAAAAAAAAAACCAAGAATTCCTCTGTTTTTGCAGTAAATTTTGAAAAATGTTTCAGGTATTTTTCTATCTTTTGCTGTGTTATTAATGCTTTTCTTTTGGTGTTCCCAGCCATTGGATTATGGCATCATCATGCCTACCTAATATTCCACTAATATTTCTCTTAATCATTATTATATATGACGAAATGGAATAATTTCAACCCACAACTCACAGCATTCTAATTCTAAAAACAAAATATATAAATTTAAGGAAATAGTATCATAAACATTGATTTTTTTTTTCTTAGAAAAATTTGCAGTATACTGAACAGATTTATATATACATATATAACTATTATATTGCACAGTTTTTATTATTTATTTTGGGGTGGGGGGGAAGGGGAAGGATGCTGTACAGATTAAACATGTAAGAAAGTGGAGGAAAGAGTGTCAGATTGCGGATATTGACTGGGAAAATAAAATACTTAATCATCTCCTTAATTAAGAAGGAAAAACAACATATCCAAGGAAAAAAAAAAAAAAAAGAAGAAGATTTAAGTTTAAAAAAAAAAAAACTCCAAAATGACTGCAGCTTATCACACCAAACACTGCAGCCTCTGGGCAAGGGAACTGCTTACAAGCAACAGAAAATTTAAGGGGGAAAAATATCTAGATTTGTAATTTAAAATAGGAAGCTTTTAAAAAAGGCTTTTACTAGAGAAAATCACTGCAACGATATTCTCAATAGATGAAGTTCCTAATTTATTTTAGCGTATTTTTTTTTTTTTTTTTACTATTGATGATTAGTAAAACTCTTATAATCCTATATTTACATCTTAACACTTCAATGTTCATTCTATTTATGTTTAGAAAAAGCCAAGTTGGTACATTATAATATCTTCAAGGCTTTAAGCCAATGATATTCTTAAAAAATAAATAAATAATATTTGAATTGCTAGTAAGACAGAACATCAAACTCGATTAAAAATATTAATTGTTTTATATGGATTTGTCAATACAATTTTGACCTGTAGAAACAAAGTATCTCATTTTTCTCTAGTATAGCCACATCAAACATATAAAAAGCTGTAAGAGCCTACAGATGAGACAACTATGGGTTTTCAATCAAGATCGATGTTCATCTCACTAACGAAAGGCCTAATGTGTGTAATCATAACTAATGAATAACCTAAATCATAAAAAATAAGGTGTTCCTGTTACTTTATTCCTTCATGTTCGTGTTACTTTAAAGACGCATAGCACATTTAACAGCATTAGAATCTACATTACAACTAATTACCCAAAAAAGCATTAAAATCATGGATTACAGGGCATAATTATTTCACAGATAAACTGCAAGCTGCAACTATACATATGCCAAAGAATCTAGTATTATTATGTATAAACCAATTTAGAATTAAGGAAATGATATGTCCAAGGTATCCTTTACTCGAGTAAAACGACCATACATCTGAATCAGCTTTCTTCTTGTTTTTATGACACCAATACAACAACAATTATTAAAATAAAAAAATAAAAAATATAAAAAAAAGAGGAAAAAACTAAAATTATCTTTCAGTTTTTTCTTTTTAACAAATATTTTTCCGTGCAAATAATAGCTTCAAAAAAGCAAGCTATTATTATTTTTTTTTTTTTCTTTTGGGTTATACAAATTGCATTGTTGTGTAGGTTTACATCAAGATTCGGATAACAGCTAGACCTACTGCAGAAATAGAAACAAGGGTACCTATGCAGTATTTTATCACATCATATTTTGCAGCTTCCAATTGGGCTCTCAGTGCGTGAATTTCCTAAAATAGCAAACATATATGTACAAACAAACTGCTTCAGTACTATAATAATCTCTAAATTTAACAAATTCTTCATTGAACTCAGAATTCTTACCCTATCAAGTTTGTTAGTAAGGTTAGAGGTTTCAGCATTCTGGTCTGCTAGCTCATCCCGTATTCTCCTGTTATAGTTAATCAGAATTTAATAGCATGAAATCAATGACTAACCCTCATTAAACAAAAAATTTAGCAGTCAGTTGCTTTCCATACCCCCTTTCAAGATTCAAGTCTAACCGCTGGCCAGCAGTGACTTTGTCAATTTCATGCCTGTATCACAGGCAGAACAGGGTCTCAGTGATATAGCATGATAGGAGATACCATAATTTACATTTAGAAGAGGAAGATGCAACTTGCAGGATAACTCTACAAACCTCAACTCACTCCTCATCTTTTCAATATCATGTCGAAGCTTTTCAGTCTCATGTTGCAACAACGAAAAATGATGTTCCTGTCACAAAACCATCAATGGAACATTTGATTAGAATCTAATATTTCTCTGGTAATAAAAATTATTGAGCAAAGTGTAAAACAATGGGTTAGGCGAAACATCCAAAATTCAGTTAAGCTTGTTGTTTTACACATAATTATGAATGTTTCTTTCATGGGTAGCAATTGAGGGGTTTACCTCCTCGCTTCTCTCATGGTATTTAGTAGCAGTTGTCTTTGGGCATCATCTAGTCTTCTGTGATCTTAATAACTTTATTGGCCAGAATCAGGTCACATAATAGGCTGGTGTTTTGTTATTTTGTCAATTTGTGCATACCCTAAAGTATAAACGTTTAACAATGAATGAGACAAGGAAACATTTTCGTTTAACTTAGTTTTTGAACTCGAGATCAAATAGTTGTTTCTAGTAAGTTTACAGCTCAGATTATGTAGGTTTGTCGAACATAACCGGCAAGTCCAATCCAAATTGGATCTAACGGTTAATTTTCATTTTATTTCACACGGTGTACAGAGTAAGAACAACAAGGTAAGCTTATTGTAACAGACTCGCTCTTAACATTATGCCAAACAATTGCATCATTCATCAAATGGTCTCACAAGAGAAGCTTTCAACAGCTATTACCATATTTTCCCCAAACTGAAAATAGGCCCAAGATTCAGAGGAATATAGTAGTTTGATGATTAAGAATCACAAAGAAAAGCCTTTGGCATTTGGCAACTAGAAAAAATGAAATAAAAAACTGTTTTTGTCCAGTTTTCTCAGCCTTCTACTTTTCATGTTTCAAACAAGTGACGTTGGTAACAGATTCACAAAGATACACAACAACAATAATGATGGTGACAACAAATTAGATATAAATAACAATAATTATTATGACCATTGTGTTCATTATAGATTAGTATTATCATTAAAACGACATGTCAGCCAGGTGGATCGCTAGCTAATGGAGCATAGGTTGATTTTTTGAACTCTTGTGACCCACACATGACACAACCACAACCTCCCTGTCTTTTTCTATCCCAATAGCACTACACCTCTCACTTCAAATATACACCTCATTGGAGATCTCCTCTCAACTTCCAAGCACAGAAAGTCAAACACTTGATAACCAATGTGACTTTTACCAACATTTTAAATATCCACTTAAAAAGTTTATCATGTTCTCATTACAAATTCATCTCCACTTCTATGCAAAAGCAATCAATAAACTATGAAATAAAACTAAAAAATGGCATGCAATCACGCACCCACATAAAAAAAAAATCATTTGAAAGTGGAATAACAGCAAACAAACTGATGTAGAAAGATGAAGATGCACTCCAATGAACGCTTGCAACGAGGAAAATGGAAACATTTGTTAAGAAAGAAAGCAAAATAGTTTGATTAATATTGAGGTAAGACAAAGAAGTTGACAAAAGAGAACATAATAGAGAAACAATGGAAATCAGTAACATTCAACATAAGGGTCTAAGTGTTCGTTTGTCGTATTGCAACCATGCTAAACTAATAGCTGAAAAGATAGAGAGAGAAGTTAGTCAGATTTGTGATCTGTGAATTCTTTTGAAGTGCCAAGATGAGACTTGCATCTTGTTGTGAGATGGGGTGTTCAGTGATATGCTTGGTAGATGGAGTTATGAAGGTATTGGCAATTGCGCTAACTTGAAAGTAAAAAAAATATTTGCATAGTGAGTAAAATAAGAGGTTGAATAAAAATCAATGGCTGAAAGATTACTAAATGAGACTTATTTGTTTATTAACCCATGATGCCCTCCATTCAGTTTCCCATTCTAGGAAGGTTGGAAAGAACATGGACAGGGTAATGGAACTTAACAAAATTCAAAATTTCAAAGAGGACACATGGGAGGATGGGAGGAAAAGCATAAAACTCTGAATACTTTCTGTAAGACAAAGTATTTCAACTTCAAGAATATGAAATGAACCAAATTGAAGATTCAAAATGGTTTATAGCAAGAGTATTGATTCTCCAGAATTAATATAGTGCTTTCATGCATGATAAGCTCCTGGAATAGTATCCATTTTTTGGCCCAAACCAGTTAAAACAATATAGTCAAAAGAGCAATGCTTTTCACTCAAACAGTTGACTGTCGTCGAAGAGAAGGAACACTTAAATAGGACATAATTTATCTTCCTAAGAAACCATGAACTCAAAAGATAGGAAGAATGAATCATCACAATATCGTTATGTAAACTCGGATATTCTACGTTTGACATGATCACTTAAATCTCCGGGATAATAGTTACTATACTTGAAAATATAAGATTTTCTGGCACATTCTAGTGGCATGCGAATATAAATGGATCAAGATACAAACCTCAAAGTCAGGAATAAAGCAAGGCTTTCCACAACAAAATGGACATTAATCACTCATGCATATCTGGATTCTGAAGTAACAGATGTTATATTGGATAATGGTTGGTTTTAGAACTGGAGCGCAATCAAATGCCTCTAACCAATTTCAAGTTTTTATTTACTGAGTTTTTTACTTGCAACAGCTATTAGGATGAAGCCGAAAGAGATACTGATAAAAAATGAACTTTTGTTAGGATTCCTTGGAGAGATTCATCCAGCTAAAGTAGCACAATCTATTCTGATTGTGTTCCTCCGTTGGCAAACATAGTGTGATACCTTGGGAAGCTATTTTAAACAGGTTAACTTCCATTAACAATAAAAGCAGATTAACTTCATGATACCACTAGCTGATAATTGTCTTTTCCATGGTAACTATCTGGAAACAAGGACTACAATCTTCTCACGCAACTTTGTCAAAAACTTTTGGAACAAAAAGAATGCTATTACCTAACAATATTATTATTGGGAATCCTAGCCCACTTTAATTCCTCTAATATCAAAAAAGTCTCATACCAAAATACAGCATAAGATAACTAATGACCCAATGTTACCTGAAAAGTATTTCATAAAATTATCATCCAAGTTTAGCATAAAAGAACCACCAAAAGTTGAAAGATGAGGTTATTCAGGTTCTTAGCCAGCACTGCTCGGTACTGTAGCACATACCATATTTGGGTACTTGTAGTCTCCAACATCAAATTGTGGTGGGAGTGAAGACGGGAGAATCGGATGCAATTACTAGATGGAGATTCAGAAATAATGTTCCTCATGCCACTAATGGAGATGTGAGATGTGGATGTATCATGAACTCAAGTTCTACAGACATTACAGACATTGTACAAAACTATGAATGAGCCAGAGGCTACAAAGATTACGCAGTTTAATTATGAGTTCACATATTTGCCCACAAGTCTTCCTTATTCTAAGGGCTTTTAGCAGCTCAACCCCCTACTTGCTAAGAGTATGTGTGAATGGTTTACTATAGAGTAACTCAAAAATCCCTTGAGAAATTAAACTAAATATTAATCCAGTCCACTTTTAAAGTTTAAACACACTTAAAGCCCCAAATGGAGAGTCCAAGGAGATAAAAAAGAAGGGCCATAATGTAAAACAATATATTGAACATACTTGCACTCTCTGCTTACGTAAAAAGGACACACATCTTACAAGCTAAAAGAAAACAAAAGCAACAAACGAGTCCAGTTTTGCCTATTATAAAAAAAATGCATGTCTAAAGTAAAGTCATACTTTACACTAACTAATTAATATACATTTTCAAATCTCAGCATAGTTAAATTTAATGATATCAATTTTAAATTTGTTCATATTTCTTTCATATGACCACACTCTAAATCAGCCAAACTGTATAATTCGATGTACTGCTGATCCAGAGCTGACGTCCTCTATATAAATGAATGACAAGACCAAATGGAAGAGCGCTATTTGTTGTAATTTTTTTCAAAAGAATAATTTGTAATCATTTTGGTGTGGAAAGGAAATTTCTTATGGAATAGAAATGCATAATAATAAGCAACTGTAAAAAAGACCAGCAGGAGCAAAGAAAACATACTTCAGGATAGCAAATACCGTCAATCAAACCCTAGAGACAGTAAAAAGATTGTATTGAACTGATGAAAAAATAATTTTCCAATGTGGAGGGAGAACCAAGAGATTAAGATGTAAAGATCATCAGTTTTACCACCAAAGGCAATGCTCGCATTGAATTGTCAAAGTAAAACAACAATAGACATCCATTATAGCTACCCTATGTGCCCATAATTATCCCATATTTCCCAACGTCAGTAATTTCATATAGCAATATTTCGTAAGATATGGGTGCTGAAATTTGATAAATTTAAGTATGAAACTAATAAATACTCAACTGTATTTAGAAACGACTGCTAGATAATATGATATAAAATTGCAACTGTAACTAAAGATCCTACAGTTTTTAAGCATCCAATTGAAAAAAACATAACCAATGGTACCTGAGAACTCTGAACTTCAGATTTGAATTTGGACAAATTGGTTTCTTGAATCATTTCAGTCTACCAACAAAACAGAACCCAAAATAGACAATTAAAACAACACCAATATAAACTTGGGGCTTAAATGTCATACGATTAAACTAACTTGAGAAAACAAGAAATATGACAACAACAACAAAAAAAAAGTATATAACCTTACTTTCTGCATCTCTCCCTTCGAGACAACCGACTGAGAAACATTTTCTAAGCTGTCATTCAAAACTTCAGTAATAGCAGCAGTTATAGCCTCAGCTTGCTTCGAGGGCACCCCCTGAGCCTCCAATCTTCTGACCTAAACAGCAATGCAGCAATGTTATTTCCAAAGCAAAAGCAAAGACAATTAAATTCCATCAAACCCTAAAAATGTTTGGTGGAATTTAATTTCACTAACAAAATTAAATGTTACTTCACTAATATTAAAACGAAATCAAAATCCTAAAAATGTTTCAAATGAATTGAATCAAACACCAAAGGGGCAATGAAATTACAAGGGCTAAGGTATCGACAAGAAACAATCTCTTTCCATTAGATTTGACAAGTTGAGAAATCTGCCTAGAGCGAGAAATCGAAGCAATGGAAGCGCAATCAAAAGGAGAAACAGAACCATATCCTCGATTTCTTCCTGAATTGGTCCCAAATTGACCCACCCATCTATATACAGCAGCAGTGGACATTCGATAATTTGACCTCCCACAAAAGAAATGAACAAATTGGTCAAAGTGAAGCTCAAATTCTCAAAGAATTGTAATTTCCAACCCAAAAAGAAAAACAGAAATAGGAAATGGAATTCAAAAGGAACCGTGGGAAACCCTAAAATTGGGAGTTCTTGTTTTCTATAAAATGACAGGCGTAGGAAGAGAGAGATTTGGCTGTTGATTGAAAGATTGGGGTGGTGAGGTGAATATGAAGGAATGATAAACGTGTATATCAAGTCTTTTTCTTTTCTTGGGACGATGCAACTGAAACTAGTCAAACAAATTAAAATTGCCATTTTCCTCTTTCTTTATATAATGGACTACGACACAAATGTTTGCCTTTCACTTTTTTTTTTTAATCCTTTTTTCTTTTATTCTCGACAACATTTATCGTCCTTAGATAAAAGGCTTCATCCAATTTTATTCATCTGATTTATTTAATAATTACTTTGAATACATATTGCTAACAGGAAGTATACATAGAATCCTGCTCGGAGAACCATATCCATCTGCGACTTTTTCGAACGTACACGTGTCAAATAAATGACAACTTTAAGACCATCCAATCATAGTTAAACACGTGTAAAAGTGGTTTTGTCTTACCTCATGCAGCAAGTACGATAACAACCTCGAGTATTTGGACGTTACACATGTAGAGCGAAGATGTGACATCATCATCACCTATGAGAAAAACCAGTCACAATTCAGCCGTGCATAACCACCTAATGTAAGGTTGAGTATAAAAAGGATAAGGTACGGACTCATCTCATTTTTCGAGTTATTCTTATCATCTCTCCCGATTGACTTGAGCGATAAGAGGGCTTCGCTTGACACTCGTCTCCCTCTGACTTTGTCTCTTATTTCAAGCTAAACTCCTCCATACACTATGCAATCATCTGAGAAGTTCATCAACAAGTGCAGTGAGTATAGACCTTACCTACAATGGCTGATTTAGATCCTTTAAGGAGTTTGCAGTCTTCTCGTCAGTTTGAGGTTTAATGCACCTACAACACAGGGTACATACTCTACTCGCATGCCTCCTCCTCCGAAGAAAAAAGCCTTTTTGTCTCAGCGTCATCCAGTAGATTAGTTAAGGAACCCAATCCCCTTTCTATATATTACGCTGGAGTTGGATTAGAGATTACAGGTGTGCATTGGATCTGTGGATCTTGATAATAGGGCATTGATGGATACTCTTACTAAGCAGGTTGTTTATTTTGTTGCGGTCATTCAAGATAGTGTTCACGAGCTCAATCGCAGATAGGACAATTCTTCAACAATAGTTGTATATCTGCTCCTTCTCGTATTTCCTCAAGAGACATGGATTCCCCGGTGAAGGGGAGGAGAAATGTCTATTTGTGTATGCCTTCAGAGGAGGAAGCTCGACGCACATAATACAACCCACCCAAGGGACCAAAGGAACAATGATGCAGTCAAAGCCTAGGTAAATCTCGTACTTAGAAAAGCCATGTTATATTTGATAAGAGGCGAGATCGCTCAAGGAGTCATGTTCAATCTTGCCAAAAGACAGATCAAGATGCACGCAAAAATCATTATGATGATTTTGGGGCTAGAAGTAGAGATGGGAAACACCGTATGGAGAAATCCCAAGGGCAAAGCCAAAGTAGGGAGAGTAGAAAGCATAAGTCGCAAAGATACTCTTCCTCCAGTGCTTTGTCTTCAGTGGATTCGACAAAAACAAAAGAGAAGAAGACCTTAAGAGGTATTAAGATTATGCAAAAGCGTAAAACTGTTGACCAAGGATAGAAGGATGAATTAGAGAAATCTGATAAAGACCCAAAAATAGCTCATATGGTGCAAAAGTAGGTGAAGGTTATGATGGCCAAATTGGGAACTGATCTAGTCGTTTTGAAGGTGGAGAATACTAAGTCTCCTTTATCCAAGAAAATTCGTAATGAGTCATTTTCAAAAGGTTTCAAGTACCCACGGTTACAGGAGTATGACGGAATGGGAGATACATCTATTCATGTTCGTAATTTTAGGCAATGTATGAATACCATGGAGGCGACGGGGGCCATAATGTGTTGGTTATTTCCAAGCACTCTGTCCGGTCTGGCTTCCTTTTGATACAAGTGTCTCAAACCAAGTTCTATTACAAACTTTGACATGATGGCTAAAGATTTTGCATTATATTTTATTATGTTGATACCTATTTATAAAATAGTGCAAGATCTCCAAGTGCTTAAGCAGCATCATGATGAATCTTTGGCTTATTGTATGGAGCAATTCTAAAAGACTATTATGGAGATTCGCAGTATTAATGTTGGCATTCATGCAATTGCAGCAAATTATGGAAGTTTAGCCTTGCAAAGGAGTTGACAATACGGCGACCAAGGTCATTAGCATTAATGATGTAAAAGACTGGGGATTGGTTCAAGTGGGGGACCTATCAGTGCAATAACAAG
The DNA here is from genome assembly GCA_039660915.1 of Euphorbia tirucalli. NCBI lineage: Eukaryota > Viridiplantae > Streptophyta > Magnoliopsida > Malpighiales > Euphorbiaceae > Euphorbia > Euphorbia tirucalli. The sequence continues at coordinate 71,162,314 of CM077641.1, forward strand.
TGGTTAGCAAATTCTCATAAGGTAAGTAGCTCGAGGAAGAATGCCTCTTCAAAATTGCAGCATCCTTAGGGGAACAAGCTAGATACACCAAAGAGGGAAATTCCTTCTAATTTGGTGCTGCTCAATATGAGAAGGAAGGATGTTGTATTGGATTAAGCACAATAAACAACAAATCACCTAGCCACCAACTGAAAGGACTAAGAAAGCAGGACACATATTATTAGGGGTAAGCAAAACAAGGTTTGATTCAAAAACCGAACCGAACCGAACCAAACTGAAAACCAAAGTAGAAGAAAAATAGAAACCAAAGCCAAACCAAAGTTCATATGGTTCAAGTCAAACCGAATCGAACCAGTTCGGTTCAGTTATGGTTTGGTTAGGTTAAACCGAATCAACAAAAATTTCAATTTTTTAATTTTTATTATCAGTATTGTTTATAAATTACATGTAAAGTATTGCTTAAAAAAGATTTATATTACATGTATATTACTAAAGTCTTATAAATACAAACTATATAATAATATAAATATATAATATGCTAAATAATATTTAATTAGATACATATACATATTTTTAAAAAATATTTTTTCCTATTACGGTTCGGTTCGGTTTTGGTTTTTTCAACAAAAACGAAAACCAAACCAAAAACCAAATTATTATATTTTATAAAACCAAAACCAAACCAAATAGAGTTTGGTTCGGTTTTTGGTTCGCTGATTGGTTTTACTCACCCCTACATATTGTGAATTCCACAAGTCCGAAGGTCACGATATCGAAAATTACAAACATCTAACAATTAAGTTAGATTAGATGGCAGGGCAAGCATAACTCAACCAATTTTTAGTTCACTACCTCCTATCGAACCTCGGTTGCAAGGAAAGTTTCAACTAGGGGACGGATTGTGGCCCCCACAGAATAGAGGGGTTATTCATGTTATTGTTAGAGGTAACCAAAGCCCTTTAAAGTGTAACAGGGACCCCCCATGGCTTCGGATAAGAAGGATTGCAATAATAGTGCATGTTTCTCTTTCTCCTATCTGAAGAGACCATCTCCCCATACCGATGTGTTGGTCATAGAAAGTCATTGAGCAATTTCTTGTTAAGAAGGTGTTGGTGGATACGGGAAGTTCTGTTAATTTAATCACCAAGTCAGCTTTTGATGCATTGCAAGGTAATCCCACTAAATTAGAAATTCAATAAACACCTTTAATGGGCATCAACTGACACTACGTCCCTGTATGTGGTTCTATTTGGATGAATATGGTCATGGGAGATCAATCGCTTGCTTGGATTTAGGAAGCAAAGTTCCTCTTGATGCCTTTGGCTTATAATGTGATTATTGGGTGTCCATTGATGCGGACTCAGAGGCGGTAATATTTATCCGACACCTTGCCTTACAGATCCTTACCACGCAAGGAATTGCCACAGCCAAGGGAAACTAGAAGATTGCTTAGGAAACCTACGTGGCTTCTTTAAAGGTAGAGCCACCTTTGCTTGAGTGTCTAAAAAAAGAGGCCAAGGCCACAGATCTAATGGGAAAGTTACAAACCTTGATACTAGCTTATAGGAAAGCAGTTACAATATTTGAAGAGTTGAGGCAGGAGGTCAGGACCGAAGTGGGTAGTGTTTTTCAGGATAATATTAATGCCTTTGCTTGGGAGCAGTCTAATATAGTAGTATATCATCGAATGTCATGGTCCATGAGCTTAATATGGATCATACAGCACGACTAGTGAAACGAAAAGGAATCATGGCTTTAAGAGGCAAGAAGTGATTACAAAGGAGGTCTAGAAGCTGCTGAAGATTGGCCACATCAAGGAGGTTCGCTACCCTGATTAGATGGCAAATGTAGTGCTGGTGAAAAAACCAATAGAAGTTACCGCATGTATGTCGATTTCACTGATTTCAAGGCATTCCCAAAGGATATTTATCCATTACCGAATATTAATATGTTGGTAGACTCAACAACTGGATATGTAGTATATTCTACACCTGAAACTGCTACGAGATATAGCCAGATCTAGATGGCCAACAAGGATGTGGAAAAAATTGCCTTCATAATTCTTGAAGGCACATATTGCTATAAGTTAATGCCTTTTGGATTGAAGAAGGTAGGGACAACTTATTAAAGGATGGCAAACAAGATTTTTAAAGACCTTGGGGACATCATGAAGCTGTATGTAGATGACATGACTACCGAGAGCTAGACTCCTGATGAACATCCCCGTAATTTGGCTAATGTATTCAAGACATTGAATAAGTATTGTATTAAGTTAAATCTAAGGAAATTTGCTTTTGGTATTCAATCAGGGAAGTTCCTCGAATTTCTCATTTTCTAGAGAGGAATTGAAGTAAATCCATATAAGATTAATGCAGTCCTTGATATGTCTCCACCGATGATAAACGAGGTAAAGCTCAACTGAATGATTAATGCTCTTGGTCATTTCATCTCATGTTTGGTAAAAAGATGCCTTCCTTTTTATAAACCTTTGAAAGGGGTTAAGAACTTTGAGTGGAATGAGGAATGTGCTTGGGCATTCGAAGAACTCAAATGATTTCTCACCTCCCTCCCCCTCCTTAGTCGACCCATCCATGGAGAAGATTTGTATTTGTATATCAAATTTTTCGGATGAATGGCTTGGAATGGTGTTGATCCGAGAAGAAGGGATGGAGTAGTATCAAGTCTACTATTGCAGTAAAGTCCTCAAGAATGCAAAAACTCGACATCCAATGCTGTAAATACAGCCCTACGCCTTCACTTTTGTGGTTCAGATAGATGTAGCTTTGAAGAAAATACTACAAAGACCAGAGACATTGAGATGACTGGCTGAGTGGGCAATCAAATTATTTGAGTTTAACGTCCGATTTCAACCGTGTAAAGCTTTAAAAAGGAAAATTTTAGTAGTTTTTGTTCAAGAAGTGCTAGCGGAAAGAAATCTAGTAGAGACAAGGATGGGTTAGAGATGCATATAAATGAAAGTTCATATAAGGAAGGAGTAAGAATCAGTATCTATTTAAAAAGACTATAACGGATCATCATTAAACAGCCAGCACAGCTGCCTTCTCTACAACTAATAATGTTGCCTAATATGAGGCGTTGATCCTTAGACTTTGAATATTGGATGTAATCAAACTAAATAGAGTTCAAATCTTTAATGATTCTAAGCTAGTAGTTAACCAAGTTAATGGAAACATACAGCCAAAGATGAACCGATGCAGCTATATTTAGTCAAAATGCGGATGCTAGTTAAAGCAGCAAAGGCAGAAGGCATTTGGATGGAGGTGCGACACATATCTAGAATGTTAACTATTGAAGCAGATAGATTGGCTAAGGGTGAGTCAAAAGATTGCGGCGAGAACCTACTCTCGTGTTCAGTAGAGGTTATAACCCATCCCAGTATTGAAGAGTAAGAGATCTTGGCAATAGATACGCAAGATGAATGGTATACCTCCATTGAGATATATTTTAGAGAATCTATCTTATTGGAAGATAAGAATAAGGCCCAAAAGATTGTGCAAAAGTCCTTCAGATATGTGATAATGAAAGAACTCTATATAGAAAATCTTTAAGAAATCTATGGTTAAAGTGTATCAGTGCTACCGAAGGTAACTACATCTTTTGGGAATTTCATTGAGGGATATGTGGGAGCCATGAAAAAAGATGCCATTGTACAGAAAGTAAGATTGCAAGGATTTTATTAGCCCACTATGAAGTTGGATGCCAAAGAGCTAATAGATAAATTTGGATTGTTCCAAGTGTATGCCAAAAATATTCATGCCCCATCCATTGAAATGATTATAATATATTCATCTTGGCCTTTTTTTCCACTTAGAGAGTGGATCTTGTTGGCCCCTTACCCATAGCGCAATATTAGAAGAAGTTTCTCTTGGTGGCAGTGGACCAATTTTCTAAATAGGTAGAATATGAACCCTTATCCAATATTTCTCCTAAATATATAATTGACTTTTTCAACATGTCAATCTTTACTAAGTTCAACATCCCATATACCATCATCACTGAAAATGGGAAGCAATTCAATTGTAAAGCATTTAGGAAGTACTGTGATGGATTACACATCAAGCTTTCACTTTGGTCTCCCATTTATAAACTAATGGCATGACTAACGTAACAAGCTGCACCATCATAGATAGAATCAAGCATTGAGTCATTAAACACAAGTCTGCTTGGGTTGACAAGCTTTTCAATGTACTATGGGCATACAAAACCTCTTTACAAATAGCTATCGGAGAGAGTTCTTTCCTTCTGGATTATGAACCTGAGGCCATCGTAACTATTGATATCAAAGCTCAAAGCTACCGAGTAACTAACTATGTGATCAAAGTAGAGAATGATATGCCTTTAAGATAAAACCTAGACAGCGTGGAAGCCGAAGAGAGTAAGTAATGCTTCAAATGGCGGCATACAAGCAGAAAACTACATCCTTCCACAATAAAAGGGTGAAAAGGAGGACTTTTGAAATTGGAGACTTATTGCTCAGAAGCACCAAAGATTCTCAAACCAAAGCAGGAAAAGGGAAACTCGGTTTCAATTCGGAGGGACAATTCAAATTTAGACAAAAGATAGGTTTAAACACTTATCAACTTTGACACTATGGATGACAAAGATGTCCCTCAAACATGGAATGCAGACTCTTTGAGGAAGTTCTATCAGTGATCAACATATCATCTATAGTTAAGTTCATTCATGTTTCACTTAGTGTCTTATTATATTAAAGTCATTGTTTGTTTTTTCTTCTTTTTTAGGGGTATTTATCTTTTTATGGATTTGCTTAATCTCTTTTATAATTAATAAATCTTCATCATTTTCATATGCATTTTGTTTGTGGTGTATGGTTTTGTTCAAGAATAAATAACTGAATCCCATCATGAGGTTTAAGAGAAAAAATACTTATAATTGCAAACAAGATATATTATTCAAAGAGGTCTCAATTGGCTAAAATAACAAAGTAAAATAAGAAAAAAGGAAAGCAGAAGCCTATAAAGGTTTGTGGTACTTATAAGATAACTCAAAAAGTCCATACAAATTATAAACTGAGTTGCAGTCAAAAGAACTTGCTCTGCAAGAACAACCATTTTCTAAAAGAGCCCTTAGGTCTTGTATTCGGAATTAGGAAGGACATGGTTAGAGATGATGGTATCATTACTAGAGCCTCTTCATCAATTATATCATTATACAAGATAGACCAACTTGGCATTTTCTTTCTTTAACTTCCTTTTGGCTCTTTCAAGCCAGACCACTCAGTCTCACATGCTACTAACTTGACGACGAGATGCACTAAGCTCCGTCCAACTTCCTTTGAATCGTTATTTGCTCTTTTAGTACTAGATCGCAATTGGAAATATCAATTTCCATATCTCTATTACTTTTAACAACTATTACCTGTTGTGTTTTCAAGCCCGAAGTGGCAACAACATCCTTTTCAAGCTTTTTAACTTTCTCTTCCAAGTCTATGATCCTTCGGCTCTAAGCCTCCTTGGCCGAAAGAGATTTATTCTTCAACCAAAAACTTCTTAACCCATTTTGAGCCTTGTTATGCCAATATTTAAGAGCACCGCGAGTCCGGACAGTGCCATATAAAGCCTAAAGAACAAACACATACAATAAAAAAAGAGAAAAACCAACAAGCTGGAGACATGTAACAAATAAGTTAATAGCTTACTCTCAACATCTCCTCGAGGTTGGCAGTTCCTAACTCTTTGGGTGATCAATCAGTGAACCGATCTCGCTCGGATGGGATGTCGGTGAAGTGTCCCATGTCATTCAATACATCGGGGTGAAAGAGATAGACATTCTCTCCATGAAGTCTCCGCCAAACCTATAGTTAGGGGTGAATAAAACTAATTTGGACCCGAAAATCAAATTAAACGAAATTCAAAAAATTGAACTAAACCGAACCAAATTCAAAAAATTGAACAACTAAACCGAATTTAATTCAGTTCGGCTTCAGTTTTTATATTTTCTTACTGTTTGGTTTTCATTTCAGTTTTTATTAAAAAAATTGAACAAAAAATTGAACCGAATCAAATTAATAAAAAAAAATAAAAAATTATATGTATATATATGTGTGTGTGTGCTATAATTTGTATTTATGATACTTTAATAATACATATGTAATATAGACCCCTTTTTAGCTATAATAATAATAATAATAATAATAATAATAATAATAATAATAATAATAATAATAATAATAATAATAATACAATGATAATAATTAATAATTTTTTTAAAATTTGAAAATATGGGAATTCGGTTTTTAACTAAATTGAACCCAACCCGAATAGAACTGGTTCGATTTGGTTCAATGCAAATGGAATATAAATCAGTTTGGTTTCCATTTTTATTTTTATGTTTGGTTTTCGATTTGATTCAGTTTTTGAACTAAACCGAGATCTTCTCACCTCTAGCTGTAGTAAGAAGAAGGGGTAGATACCTGATAGGGTTACAAAGCATAAATATAAGAAAAATTTCACTTATCATCGGAGGATAAAAAAAAGCCCAGGCTAAAACATCCTCCTCAGTCCATTTTTCCAACAGCTCAAGGTGGCCTTAAAGATGGCAACGGGTAAAGTACCCATGAAAATGGAACTACTCGTCCCATACCTATTTACAAATTTTACTACTCATTCCGTTCCATTACTCGCGGGTATTGAATAAGTCAATCTTATTCCCGTCTCATGATGGGTAGCGGGTACCAGGTAATTACCCTAACCCGTCAAGTAATAAATAAATAAAATAATAATAAAACTAAAAAAAGCCACAAATTGACAATCGACAAATTCGCAAATTAGTATTAAGAGGAAGGAAAAAATGAGACTCAGGGTAGATTTAGTTAATGGTTCTTTTAGGGTTAGGCGAGTATCGGATCAAGTTATGGGGTATGAGAATGGATAAAACCCAATATAATTATATAAATAAATATAATTAATATATTCTTTTTGGCCCCTGTGCTATCACTGATTTATTCTTTTGGCCCCTGTGCAATTGAAAATTTTCTTTTACCCCCTGTGGTATGCAAAAATGTTCCAAAATGACCCATAGAAAGCATATTTCGTCATATACTGTTGGCAATTTTATCAACGGATCTGACAAAATATGCTTATTAGGGGCATTTTGAAATTTTTTTGCATACTACAGGGGTAAAAGGGAAATATCAATAAGACAATGACCAAAAGAACAAACCGATGATAGCACATGGGCTAAAAAGGTATTTAATATAACTGAAAATTTTGTTTATAATATTATAATTGTATCTAATTTTATTAACATATTATTACGTAATTGTTACATATAAATAGATTCAGATCCCGCGAGTACCCAAAGGGATAATCTCATTCCCATCCCAAACCTGTGACGGGTAGGAAATTAAATCTCATTCCCATCCCAAACCCTTTTATATCGGGTTCGGGGCAAAGGATACCCGCAAAATCCGAACCCGTTGCCATCCCTTGGTGGCCTGCCTTTATCCAAGATTTCTTGGATGTCTCTAAGGCAGAATCCTTGGATGTCTCTGGGGCAGAATCTCCTTTGAGGCCCTTTTTACCTAACACCTTGCTCGGATTAACTGAAGACGCTTGAGAAGGTGGAGTTGGCGGGGTAGTTTGCATTTTTTAGGCCGAGTTTCGACAGCAAGCTCTTCCTTGGTGAAGCTTGTGCAAATTGCAAAGGAGTCTAAGTCATTATCCATCTCAAGCACTTGGAAAATCAATGTTTTTGCAGAAGGCAGTTCGACATAAAGAGGAGAAGTAGTAGTGTCATAAAAAATTTCATTTCTTTCTTCATCGCCTACTATCGAAGAAGACTCAACATCAACTTGAACATTTGTTAGTTGCAGATTATAGAAAACAGAATTGAAAATAAAATGAAGAACAAACGAAAGATTTAAAATACTTTTCAACCTTAACGGAAGGAAGGAAACAGTAGAGCCGAGGCCTGTAAAAACAGTTTTCTTAAGACAATTATCTGCCCCGTAGTGGCGATTTATCTCCCAGGATACAACGACTCTCGAAGGCGAACCGAACTATGTGAAGTGTACTATCACCGGGAAAAAAGGAAAGATTTTTTGGAGGAAGCAGAATGCAGTGAAGGAGAAGGAATTTCGAAATCAATAGAATAAGCTCAAAAAAAAATATCTGGAGAAAATTTTGTTGGGCCGGAGCAAAAACTAGGCAGGCCCGTAGTGGCCTATTTCGGTCCGGCATTCGCGACGCCCACGTCGTGCGGGTGCGTATTGGGCCTTTGAAGGCTCGGAGCTAGGATTAACACCTTACAAAAGTGTGTTTCAATATAAACACCTTTTCCACTTCATATTTTTCCCATGTGGGATAAGTTAACATAAGCCAAATTTTTCTCCAAATATTCCATTCCATTAGGCTAACTTTGAGCAACAATTTCTCATTCACTACTTGTCTGTTTTGGGTAAATTATATACCGTTGGAAAGCTCACATTACGTACTATACAATGACACTAATCATTTAATTAAATACGCTTCCTTTCCATAATATAATTTGGCCCAAAGTTGACAAATAATCACTAATATATAATCCAATATATTTGTCAAATTTCCAACAACATTATCTCCGATAACATCGCAAATCACGGTGCCTGGAGCAACTTCATTAACAGTTTGTTTTGTTACTTTTACTTGCTTGGCTATCAAGGATTCAAGAGAGGGAAAATTAGACATACTTATGAAAAGGAAATTGCTAAAGTTAAAAAATTGACAAAGGAAAGTTAAAAACTTAAAGGCAAATTAGCATATTTATTTCTCCTTCCTCATTCACCCAGCATGACCGAGTCTCTTCATTCATCCATTCCACCATTTTGAGCCAAGGAATTGGTTGCCTTATCCTTTGCAATAGATCAAAAGCCGCTTGTTCGTCAGGAGATAATTGTTGCTCCATCCACCAAGAGTTGGGAATGATAGGTCTAGTATTCTAAACCATTATAAAAGGAAATTGAACTTCTAGATATATAAAGGTGCTCTGTGCAGCTTAAGATTACTCTCCTCCCAAATCCAAAACCAATAATGCTTGAAGTACTTCACTAATTCCATTTAATAAACAAAATTATCAGGCCCCTTTAATATTGGCTTAAAACTTCGATGGAAGATTACACAGGATAGATTGATTTCATGATCTCCATGAACTTTGCTTACAATTGTCATATCCAACCATGCATTCGACATGATTTATCTCGGACACAAGTTGAATTCATTTAGAATATCAATAATATAAGAATCCAGTAGAAGTCAAAAGCTCCACTATATTTGCTGGATATAAACATGCTCGGTTGCAAATGCGAATGTCGGCATGATAGTGAGGCGAAGGCAACAGAGCTCTAATTCCTAACCCATTCACCATATGGGAGAAAGCCTCCTCAAATTTGTTCCTCAGAGAGCTTGGACGGATACTTTGCCACACTTCAAATGCGAGCCTTTTTAAAAGGATTTTAGGGTTTCTTACCCTTAGCTTTTGCTTGACTAGAGCAACTCCCACCTAGTTGAGCGCTAGACAGCGGTGTGGGAGGACAATTTTGTGGTGCAGTTCACGATGCAGCAGGTGGATAATAGGAGCAGAGTGTGGAAGAGAAGGATATTTCTCTTTTTTTGGTTGGAATCTCCTCGGTGGTGGTTCTTAATCTTTTTCAATGTTGGATTAAAGGAACTTCTTTGAAAGAGTTTAGACTCATGATGCTAGAAAAAAGGAAAAGAATGAAATAAAACTTGAAGATTAGAGGACTTTCTGAGAATCAAAGAATTAAGAGAGAAATCTTGAGCAAAAAGGAAATTTTCGAAGAATTCTAGTAGAAAAGGGCAAAAGTAGCTAAACAAAAAAAGGGAAAGAGTATTTATAGGCTTTAAAATTCAAAAACGCTGGTTCAAGTAACAGACACGACTTCGGCCCGCACATGCGTGACTCATTAACTGTGTCTTCTCATTAACGAATCTGCACCATAAGGTTCATTTCAATGAGACGACGGTTACAAAAGGCATGCTTGTTGACAACATGAAACACGGAGCGACATAACGTGTCAGGTTAGGTAGCAAGAGTCTAATCGATTGAACAGTTGGGTGACTGTTACAGAATCGAATCCTTGTTTGGTTTGGCTCTATGATACTCAGAAAAAAAAAAGTTCAAAATTTTGCAAAATCTTACGTCCTCAAAATCAAATTGTAGAGAATCGTCACGGGGAAAAATTAAATGCCAGGCGGAATATCGATTAAAATTTTTCCTCGATTCCAAAACCCAAGATACATGTAGATTAATAGAATGAAATCAAGAACGGAGAAAAATAAAATTTCTCACCTTAACTGTCTCCTCTAGAGACTGCTGCAGAAACCCAAACGCATTTCCTCCACAATCCGATACACGAACGACTCTCGAACGGGACTCGTGCTAGCGAACGCATTGAACGAAAGCCAAAAGAAAGTCCAAGAGGGGCTGCTGTAATTTTCTTATTGTGGCCGAAAATTCTCTACAATGGTTAGGGAGAATTAGGTTAAGGCTTCCTATAGATACCCATTTAGTATATATACTCCTTAGCCTACTAGGATTTTAATTAAAACTATAGATTATTTAATTTGATTTAATTGATTTACCTTATATCATTAGGATTAAATAAAATCATATTATAAAATTCTAACTGATACAATTAAATACAATTTCATCAAATTAAAATAACCCAAAGTTAAATTAAAGTCACTCTTAATAAATACAATCTTTGTATTTTTAATTTCCACCAAGGAAATATTATTTTATTTAATTAATTATTTACTACATGTAATTAATTAATCAAATCAAATAAATTTCTCTCTTTATAATTGAATTAATTATGACATAACCTAATGTCAATAACTCAATTAATTTGGTTTCCATTCTAATTCGATTTGTCAACGTTCAGTCATCCTATGTGTACGAACCTGTGGGTCCGTCTTTATGTTGGCAGTGGGCCCAAGGTCCACAGACTGTAAGTGGGTTCTAACAAACCGTTATAGTCCCCAATTAAGACGGAGACTTGCAATCTAATATGAAACATAACCCGGCAGTGATCTTGTATATCCCTTGCCAACTAACATCGATATATAAGCAAGAGGCATGGCCCTGTCATCCTCTTATATGCTTATTTATCTCTTGATACCGAGTGGACTGAACCTAATGAATAAGTATCCCAACTTATTCGGGTATGGCCATACACTTGTCAGTTCTACTCATCAAGTGGCCAGTGATGTCATCTCAGGGGACGCTGAGTGGCAATTCCGTCAGCTTCACTATCAATATCAATATGTTCACTGGCCCACCCAACATACCCATACTTCGCACCGTGTTACGGGCCGGTTAGATGTATATCAAAGTGTATAAGATCCCATGTTATGTTACAATGAACATCAGGTCTAAGGATAATAACAAGACCTACCTGAGAAACACCTATGACGATCGAACAATGTGGTGTTACCGTGGCAGATCGATCCAGTACCATGCAACTCAACATGCACCCATCTCATTGACTGGCATTCCATGTCTAATGGCCGGTGAGACGCCGCCATCCAGTTAAGGATATGCTAGTCTTTGGTTATATTCATTCCCATGATTAGAACAGACTAGGAATATCTTTATGATTATAACTTTAACACTACTAAAAGCTCTCATAATCCAATGACCTACATTGGTTTACTTTAGTATGGTTTTAATCATTGGATACTCTATTTATAAATAGCACTAGATATGAATAAATAGATTCATGCCTTTATTTCAACATAAAATGTATAATACAAAATATCCAAATATAAAGTACAATACAATACAAGAACCAATGCCATTTGGACTAGGGCACACCAGCAATCTCCCACTTGCACTAGTTCCAACTAGGCATTGCCTTAATCCCTATTAATATAGTATGACCCTCGTGTTGTGCCTGTGGTAGCGCTTTGGTCAACGGATCAGTGACATTGTTCTCGGTGTCAACTCTCTGCAGTGAAATGTCTCCTCTATCCAAGATCTCTCGGATGAGGTGAAATTTCTTGAGTACGTGTTTGGATTTCTTATGTGACTGAGGCTCCTTAGCTTGTGCGATGGCCCCTGTAAGCGCCGGAATTTTACTCCTAAAAAAAAAAAGAGAACAGTCGTACGACTTTAACTACAGCCGTACGAGTGTAATCAAACTACAGTCATATGACTATAGGATCGTGGCAGGTGAGCCAGCCCATACCCTAAAAGCTGATAAAAGCAAAGAAAAGAGGAGGCCGGGAGAAAAAGGGAAACAAGAAGGGGAGAAAAAAAGAGAGGAGAGAGCTTTGGAGATCTCAGAAAATTAGAAGGAGAAGGAAGAAAAGAAACAAGGAAAAGAAAGAACCCATCTTCAAGGATCCCTCAGCATTGGGAGATTTTGGACCCAAAGTTCCTAACCCTAACTCAAGGAGAAAAGTGTGAATTTCAGTGGATTGGCGCGATGCCAGGGGTCAATCCTACGGTGGACGCACGCCAAAAAGGGTACCACTCCTTTTCCCTTCTCTTTTTCAAGCTTTCTAGGTGGTTGGTGTGGTTTTGTGCATTTTTGTTCAAGTTTTCGTATTTCTATTTCTGGAAATAAAGAACAGTCGTGCGACTGTTCTTGAGTTTAATGAAGAGTCGTACGACTGTAGTTACAGTCGTACGAGTGCTATTGATTTCCAAGCGTTTTCTCCTAGTTTCTTCAAATAAAATTTTGGGGAGAATCTTGATCTTGGACTACTTATAGTCGCACGACTGTAATATGTTTCCAGAATCAGAATTTCTATTTTAATCCCAAAAATTTCCAAAAATCTATAAAAATTCAGAAAATCCAAAAATCATCAAAATGAATTTTGTTGTGTGCATTCACGACCCTAGATTCAATTTTCAGTAAAATTGCATTTAGAACAATGCCACAACGGAGACCCGATTCTCCCGAAAACCGACCCACCTCACATGTGAAAAATGCATGTAAACCGGAAAAATGGTTTCCAAAATGATTTTCCCACAAAATCAAAATACAAGGACGTTTCAAAATGTTTTCCAGGTCTAACCGGGTCAGTTAGTAGAGCCAACCCAGTTATCCCCTAAATACATGCCCCTATTTCTAGGTTTCCCATTCTGTCATGTTTGAATCCAACTTGTGGCGTGCTATATATTGTGCTAACCCTCTGTTTTGCAGCTTTTTATTTTTATTTTTTGATGTATTTAATAGAGTACTACGTGTATCCTAGACGATTGTATTTTTCTAGATAAATCGTGTATTCTAGGCGCTTGTAAAAGTGAGGCTGGGAGTTTTTATCTTTTATTCGATTGGGTTGTAATAATTTAATTATTTACTATTTTTTTTTTCCTGTATGCGCGCTGCATGTCTATTTATTTTAATAAAATTGACTTTAGAGTTTGAAATACCATTTGTAAACATTGGCCAATATTTATTTTAATTAGACACGAAATAAGGGACTTGTCCGGACTTAAATCTCTGGATAGTGTAGCGGCCGTTCGTCCGGTGCAGCTACGTTATAAATTTCCCGGTTGAGCTGAGCTGGGTGGCGACTCCTACAATATTCATCGAGACTTAGGTCTCGGTTCTTTTATGCATTAATTCCATTTATTTTTCAAAACCGATTTTCCATTTATAAAAACCCCATGCGAGGGAGGGATCCGCCTGAGATCGAGGCGCCCCTTCAGAGAGGGAGTCTCGCGTTCCATCGAAAACGTCATCCGCTCACAGCCCTGTAGTTGTCAAAGAAGACAGTCACTGGTTTAGGATAGATGGAACTACTCCTAACTCAGTGATGAACTTCTTCATCCAAACTGCTTCCTTTGCAGCATCACATGTAGCAATCTCAGCTTCTGTGGTAGAATCAGCAATGGTTGGCTGTTTGGAGCTCCTCCAACTGATGGAACCACCATTCAATAGGAAGACATAACCAGACTGTAATTGGTTTTCGTCCTGATCGGTCTCAAAGCTTGCATCAGTGTACCCTGACAATGACAGCTCTTCTTAACCTTCATACACTAAGAAGCTGTCCTTAGTCCTGTTAAGGTACTTAAGGATTGCCTTGACTGCCGTCCAGTGATCCTCCCCAGGATTTGACTGGTATCGGCTAGTCATACTCAGTGCAAACGCGACATCAGGTCTTGTACATAACATGGAGTACATGATAGATCCTATAGCCGAAGCATATGGGATCTTCTGCATCTTCTCCCGGTCCTCCTTTGTCTTAGGACCATTGTTCCTACTTAGTTTGGGCCCATGGTGCATAGGCAAGAAACCTTTCTTTGCCTTATCCATGCTAAACCTTTTCAGAACTTTGTCTATGTAAGAGGCCAGACTTAGGCCCCGGAAGCCGATTGGATCTATCCCTGTAGATCTTGATCCCTAAGATCATCTCAGCTTCTCCCAAGTCCTTCATTGCGAAGCACTTACTCAACCACTGCTTGACCCTTTGTAGTGTTGGTATGTCACTTCCAATGAGAAGGATGTCATCTACGTATAGGACTAGGAATGTAGATACACTCCCACTAACCATCTTGTATGCATAGGGCTCATCTGGATTCTGTATGAAGCCATATTCCTTAATAGCCTCATTGAATCTCAGGTTCCAACTCCGAGAAGCTTGCTTCAATCCATAAATGGACCTCTAAAGCTTGCATACCCGGTTAGAATACTTCAGATCGAAAAAACCTTCAGGTTGTGTCATGTACACATCCTCGAGTAGCTTTCCATTCAAAAAAGTGGTCTTAATGTCCATCTACCATATCTCATAATTGTACCATGCAACTATGGCAAGTAGTATCCTAACGGATTTGAGCATTGCAACTGTTGAGAAGGTTTCATCATAGTCAATTCCCTGGACTTGTCTGAAACCCTTCGCCACCAATCGCCCTTTGAAGGTGTTGTCGGCCTTTAACTTGAAACACCACTTGCAACCGATTACCTTAGTACCCGGAGGTGGATCAACTAAATTCCAAACTTGGTTATCTTACATCGATTGCATCTCAACTTCCATGGCTTTACACCAGTTAGCTGACTGTGGGCTTTCAATAGCCTCTTGGTAGGTCTTGAGTTCTTTTGGTCCAAGACTAGAAGATTCCCATCATTGGTTATGAGAAACCCATGTCTCTCGGGTTGATGACGGACCCTACCAGGCCTTCTAAGTCCTGTGTGATCGGTTCAGATTCCTCAATTACTTGAGGTTCTGGTTCGATCTCTGAGCTATCCTGTATCGGTGCTTGTGGATCTTGAACTTCCCTTAGCTCAATATTGCTCCCACTGTCTTTCTTGGAGATGAACTCTCTTTCAAGAAAGACACCCTTTCGTGCTATGAACACCTTGTTCTTAGCAGGGTTGTAGAAGTAATATCCTCTTGTTTACATAGACCTCAGAACCCCAAATTCGCATGAAAGAGACGTTGGGCTCCTTGCCCATCCATATTTCATATGGCATCTTTTCAATTGCCTTACTTGGTGTACGGTTAAGTGTGAATGCAGCTGTCTCTATTGCATATCCCCAGAAGGATATTGGAAGAGTGGTTTGACTCATCATCGAGCGGACCATGTCCAAAAAGGTCCTATTCTCCTTTCTGACACTCCATTCCATTGGGGTGTTCTAGGAGGATCGAGTTGCGAGATTATCCCACACTCTCTCAAGAATGAATCAAACTCTAGGCTCATATACTCGCCACCTCGGTCAGACCGAAGTGCCTTAATAGTCTTGCCTAGTTGGTTCTCCACTTCGTTTTTGTACTCCTTGAACCTATCAAGGGTTTCAGACTTCTTCTTTATCAGATAGACATAGCCATATCTGCTGAAATCGTCTGTGAAAGTAACAAAGTAGTGAAAACCATTTCTAGCACTAGTGCTCATGGGCCCACACACATCCAAGTGTATTAGCTCCAACAAGCCCTTGGCCCTCTCATCTTTCTTGTTGAAAGGCGCCTTTATCATTTTGCCTCTTAAACAAGATTCACATGTGTCAAGACTCCAAGTCAAATGATCCTAGCACTCCATTTTTTTGAAGTCTAGGTATGCGCTTCTAATTTATGTGGCCCAAACGATAGTGCCAATAACATTTATACCTGAAGAACTGCCCTGGCTCTTCACTTGCTCTCCCATGAGCCTCGGACATGTCTTGTTCCAGTGTCCTTTCTGCTTGCATTCGAAGCACATATCCTCACGAATGGCCTTGGGCTTGGGCCCTTGCTTAGCCTTCTTAGCCTTGGCCTTTTTGGCCTTGGCTTTGGCTTTAGCTTTGCCTTTGCCCTTCACAGTAGCGGTGTTCCCCTTATTTACTAGCAGCACCGGTGGAGTCCTTTTGATAGATTGTTTAGCAAGCTTGAGCATTCCATGTAGCTCAGCCACAGTCTTGTCCGTGTCCTACATATGATAGTTCATTATGAACTGATCATAAAACTCAGGGAGGGATTCTAAGATGATGTCTATCGCCAACTCCTATGGGACCGGCATGCCAAGACAGGCCAATGCGTCGATATAGCCCTTCATCTTGAGTACGTGGGTACTCACAGATGTCCTAGCTACCATCCTGCAGGTGTTGAGTGCCCTAGTTATCAAGAACCTTTCTTGATATGCCTCATCTTGGTACATCCTTTTGAGATCATCCATGATCACATAGGCTTGACAGTCCATGAACTGTTTTTGCAGCTCAGGAACCATCGTGCCCAACATAAACAAGACACATCTCTATCATCCCTCCTATGCAGGTTATACTCCTCAATTTGAGCTTGAGTAACCCCTTGACCTACAAGCGGTGCGGCCAGTGAGGCCCTATCTAGTACAGATTCCTTGGACTCTTGTCTAAACACTATTCTCAGCTGTCGAGCCCAGTCTAGCAAGTTAGGCCCAGATAATTTCTCCTTTTCGAGGAGTGATCGTAGTGAAAATGAATTACCAACCATTTTAAATTATTCTTTTACCCAGAAAAATTTGCAGAGTGTTTAATAAAGGGCTTTATTATTTTAACCATGTTAATTAACAATCCATTTTAATTAATTTGCTGGTTGTGTATGGTTACAATATTGGATATGCCCTAGTCCCGAGGCATTAGTCCTTGTCTTTCTATCATACATTTGTACATTAATGTAAAATATATGTATGATACAATTTGTGTCAGGAAATAAAGGCATTAATCTATTTACTATATGTCTTGTGCTATATTTTAAATAGAGTATCCAATGGACATATCCATATCCATGTTGTCAAGTGTGAGGCACTTGGCAGTAAGACTATGGATAGGGAAAACGATATGACTATAAAATCATCCGTAGTCTGTTCCATGAATGATTGGAACTAAAGACTATCATTAGCCTGGTTGTATGGCGGTGTCTTACCGGTCATAGAACTTGGAATGTCAACCAGGTTAATGGGTACATGCAAAAAAGGCATGGTACTGGATCGATCCACTTAACGGGAATCTACATGGTATAGTATCACAAATGATTCTCGCGTAGTACTTGTATAAGTCCTTTGACCGGACCATATGATGGTGCTGTATGTGAAGTGGCAGACTTTGGTGTATGCCTAACGGGCCTGTAAAAGGGTGCCAAGTATGGGTACGTTCGGGTGTGTCAGTGAGCATGACAGTACTATGGATATGCAAAAGGGAATGTCACTTAGTAATTTACTGAGACGATACCACCGGCCTCTTTATGAATGTTACTGATAAAAGTGTGGCCACACCCAAACAAGATTACATCTTGTTTGTGAGCATCAGTTCATTCGGGCAAGTAAAGGTCCGGACACATATAAAGGGTGATCAACCATGCCTCTGTGTTGGACACCGATATCAGTGACATGGGACATACAAGTTCAAACTATAGGGTTACGGTGACAGTTTAACTGCTATCTCCATCTTAATTGGGGGCTGCAGTGGCTTGCTAGAGCCCGCCTGTAGTCTGTGGGCCTTGGCCCACTGCCAACATAAAGACTGGCCCATTGGATCGTACACATTGAACGTCTGGACTTTAACTAGTCGGATTAAGTGTGTGCTTGGAGTATACATGTTTGAAGAGAGAGAGATTTATTAATTATATTTAAGATCAATTAGATTGATCAAAATAATATAATTAATATTTATTTTGGCATTCTCTTAATTAATTCAATGAATTAATTTATGATATTATTTCCTAGGTGGAAATATTTATACATGTATAGGTTTACATGTATCTCATCTTATATGTGTCTAATTTAATTCCTTGATTAATTTGATGTGTCAAATTAATTTTAATTTAAATGTATGTAACATATTATATGGTATAATATACTTACATACATGTTGAATTAAAATGTTATTTGAAATCAAATAAAAACCAAAGAATTAAAGTGGGCTTGGGCTTGAAATGGGAAGCCCACCCTTTCATCATGTCTTGGCCAAAATTCTTGGTGGATTTTAGGGCAAGAATGATGAGTCATTAAGATAAGAAGAGTGAGTCATTGTTGGACAAAAGGTAATGATCAAATGGGTGAGTCATGGTGGACTTTTGGCTTAGCAAAGTTGGACTTTACTAACTTGGATATTTTTTGTCATTATGATTATAAGATAAATGAGAAAAATATCCCATCTATTTGATCACCTCTTGGCCGAAATCTTCATGAGATTTGGCAAGGAAGATGACTCACTTTTGAGATAAAATGTGATGAGTGAATTGGTGAGTCATGGTTGACTTTTTGGTAAGCAAAGTGTGACTTTGCTAACTTCGATATTTTTCCTTCTTCTTTTGTAAGATATATAAGGGAAAATATTTTATACTACCCATTCACTCTTACAAGAACTCTTGGCTGCCCAATATAGTTCTCTCCCTCTCTTCTTGAAATTTCTGAGTCGCTAGCACGGGTTTCAGTCCGAGAGCCGTTCGTGTACGCATCGGTGGAGGAAATCTATACTTGATTTCTGCAGTCTTCTTCTATCTCTGAAGAGATATCTTGGTAAGACTTTTATATTCCTCCTTTGTGTTTTGTTTTTGATTTTCACTACTTAAGCTCCCGGGACCCGGATTCGATGAAATCGACGTGTATTTCCGCGCTTTTATCGCTTGGTTTCCCGTGACGAATCCCAGCATACAAGACCAAGATCCATATTTCATTAAGAATTGGCCAAGCTGAGGCTTGTTAAACAATCCTTAACTATTTAGGTAGGAACTCCCTTCAATCCCAACCTAGGGACTCTTGGTTTGATGGGCTTATTGGCACTTACCAATCTGTGCTTAGGGCCAGGAGCTTATCCTACTACCCAAGTTGAGTCCAACCACCATTCGAGTGCTAAGCGTACCTAATACCTTAACCCTATACAGTAATTGACTAATACAATGTACCCGGCAAAGGCACGGCCCATATTGCACTATTCAAAAACCGACAAGGTTCAACTGTGGAAAGCACTTTTAATCGACTCAATATTTAATTGGATTGATTAATAACGGCTTAGCATGCATAATCGAGGGTGATTGGAATGGCTAAACATATATTCATACATATGTATATACGATTAACATAAGCATAAAATATGTATATAAATAAAAGAAACACTATGGGTCCTATTTTACAACCTAATGAATAACTAGTAAGCCTATATTAGAGATCCATTGGGTGAGCTTGCAAACTCCTTTTGGGCTTGGCACCAAAGGGCTTCCTCTCCAATGGCTTGATGCAATTACAATTAAATTTACAAAATATAAATTAAATAAAATTACATCAAAATAAAATAAAACGACACGCAGGTCGTATTTCCCAAAATTAAATTTTACAACCCAACTTCATTTAAGGCCCAATAGTGCTCAAATCCATACAACCAAGTATAGAAGCAAATATATATATACATAGCAAATATCAATTTATATACATGTATTAAAATGCATGAACATGGCTGATGGCATAATGGAAAATTTCCTAGCAAGCGGAGAATCCAGCATTGGGCAGACTACAATCCTTCCATATCAAGGAGTCTATATCCTAATCATGATAGAACTCTGCACATGTACTATTTTACTCTAATTAGGAATCTTTCCTATTGGTCAAATAAGAATATCAATCCTAATCTAATTAGGACAGTTTGGAACCTACAAAACAAGACAGAGATACTCCGACGCTCAAGTCAGTAAGAGATCAATAAGCAGGAGAGTAGAAAAATAAGAGAGTTTTCTGTGTATACCTTTTGAGCTAGAGAGCCTTTATATAGGCTCCAAACTGTCCTAATTAGATTAGGATTGATATTCTTATTTGACCAATAGGAAAGATTCCTAATTAGAGTAAAATAGTATCTTTGCAGAGTTCTATCCTGATTAGGATATAGACTCCTTGATATGGAAGGATTGTAGTCTGCCAAATACTGGATTCTTCGCTTGCTAGGGAATTTTCCATTATGCCATCAATGGCAATTCCAATTTTTCAATTATGTCCAGCCATTTGTGAAATCGCTGATTCTAGCATCCATAACCAATGCCCGGTCACGGACCCAAATTAGCAGTCCAATTCTCAACCCGTGCCAAGGGCCAACTGGACCAACTTCTTTAACCAATTTAATTTTAACCCAAAAATTAAATTATATGCATGAATTAAATCACACAAGAAATCACACGAATCCAATCGCAAAAATAAAATCATGCGAATTTTAAACCAATTTAAAATACACATAGGGTCCAAAAAAAAAAAATACCCACAAAAAAAAATCAAAATCGGATCCCCAGCCGGCGTATCAGCTCTGCTGTTCAAAGACAGCAGCGCTGCCGCGCAGCAGCCCACAAGGGGCTGCTACCGATTCCAATCTATCGCAAAAACCTTATATTATTTTTTTTTAATTCAAAACAATGAATAAAAAAAACTTGGGGAAAAAAAATTAAAACCCCAAAACACGAATTAGGGTTCCAAAACAAAATTAAATTGAAAAAAAGTTTAATAAAATTAAATCAAACACCAAGAACCCTAATACCAATCATTCTATTAATCAGAACATGAACTTATGCTCTGATACCACTGTAGGGAATCGTCACAGGAAAAATTAAACGCAAGACCGATTAAAATTTTTTCTCGATTCCAAAGTCCAAGATACATGTAGATTAATAGAATGAAATCAAGAACGGAGAAAAATAAATTTTTTCACTTTAACTGTCTCATCTAGAAACTGCTGCAGAAACCCAAACGCGTTTCCTCCACAATCCGGTATATGAACGACTCTTGAACGGGACTCGTGCTGGCGAACGAATTGAACAAAAACCAAGAGAAAGTCCAAGAGGGGGCTGCTGTAATTTTCTTATTGTGGCTGACAACTCTCTACAAGGGTTAGGGAGAATTAGGTTAAGGCTTCCTATATATACTCCTTAGCCTACTAGGATTTTAATTAAAACTATATGTTATTTAATTTGATTTAATTGATTTACCTTATATCATTAGGATTAAATAAAACCATATTATAAAATCCTAACTGATACAATTAAATACAATTTTATCAAATTAAAATAACCCAAAGTTAAATTAAAGTCACCTTTAATAAATACAATCTTTGTATTTTTAATTTCCACCAAGGAAATATTATTTTATTTAATTAATTATTTACTACATGTAATTAATTAATCAAATAAAATAAATTTCTCTCTCTATAATTGAATTAATTATGACATAACCTAATATCAATAACTCAATTAATTTGGTTTTCGTTCTAGTTCCGATTTGTCAACGTTCAGTCGTTCTATGTGTACAATCCTGTGGGTCCATCTTTATGTTAGCAGTAGGCCGAAGGCCCACAGACTGTAAGTGGGTTCTAGCAAACCGTTATAGCCCCCAATTAAGACGGAGACTTGCAGTCTAATGTGAAACATAACCCGATAGTGATCTTGTATATCCCTTGCCAATTGACATCGATATATAAGCAAGAGTTATGGCCCTGTCATCCTCTTATATGCTTATTTATCTCTTGATACCTAGTGGACTGAACCTAACGAATAAGTATCCCAACTTATTCGGGTATGGCCATACACTTGTTAGTTCTACTCATCAAGTGGCCAGTGATGTCATCTCAGAGGACGCTGAGTGGCAATTCCGTCAGCTTCACTATCAACATCAACATGCTCACTGGCCAATCCAACATATCCATACTTGGCACCCTGTTACAGGCCCGTTAGGCGTATATCAAAGTGTATGAGATCCTATGTTATGTTACAATGAACATCAGGTCTAAGGATAATAACAAGACCTACCTGAGAAATACCTATGACGATCGAACCATGTGGTGTTCCCGTGGCGGATCGATCCAGTACCATGCAACCCAACATGTACCTATCTCATTGACTGGCATTCCATGTCCAATGGCCGGTGAGACGCCGCCATCCAGTTAAGGATATGCTAGTCTTTAGTTCTATTCATTCTCATGATTAGAACAGACTAGGGATATCTTTATGATTATAACTTTAACACTACTAAAAGGTCTCATAATCCAATGACCTACGTTGGTTTACTTTCGTATGGTTATAATCATTGGATACTCTATTTATCAATAGCATTAGATATGAATAAATAGATTCATGCCTTTATTTCAACACAAAATGTATAATACAAAATATCCAAATATTAGTATAATACAATACAAGAACCAATGCCATTTGGACTAGGGCACACCAGCACAAATATTAAAACAGATTCGGTCATAAAGTTTTAGTAGTGTTAAAGTTATATCTTTATGATTATAACTTTAACACTACTAAAAGGTCTCATAATCCAATGAACTACATTGGTTTACTTTAGTATGGTTATAATCATTGTATACTCTATTTATCAATAGCATTAGATATGAATAAATAGATTCATGCCTTTATTTCAACACAAAATGTATAATACAAAATATACAAATATAAAGTACAATACAATACAAGAACCAATGCCATTTGGACTAGGGCACACCAGCACAAATATTAAAACAGATTCGGTCATACACCTTTTGAGGGGATAAGTAATTTGTATAAATTTTTTGACGGTTGATAAAACTGAATCCTAAAGATTAAACTACCGAACTAGTGGGGGACATATGATAATAAGGAAGTATAGATATAATCCTGGTCGTACACGTGGAGCCCAGATTGACCTTGACTCCCTCAGCCGTACACGTGTCAAATAAATGCCACAACTTTAAGACCATCTAATTACAGTTAAGCACATGTAAAGGTGGTTTTGCCTTGCCTTGGGCAGCAAGCGCGATAACAACCTCGGGCATCTGGTTACACGAATAGAGCATAGATCTGACATTATTATTACCTATGAAAAGAACTAATCACAATTGGGCCATACATAATCACCTAGTGTAAGGTTGAGTATAAAAGGCTAAGGTACGAACTCATCTCATTTTTCAGGTTATTCTTATCATCTCTCTAAACCCGACTGACTTGGGTGTCGGAGGAATTTCACTGGACACCCAACTCCCTCTAACTTTATCTCTTATTTCAGGCAAGACTCCTCCATACACGGTGGAATCATATGAGGAGTTCATCACATATGTATGTATATTAGATTGTAAAGAGAGCGGAATGATTCATATATCAAGACGAATTCTAAACTTTAAT
Organism: Euphorbia tirucalli; assembly: GCA_039660915.1. Taxonomy (NCBI): domain Eukaryota; kingdom Viridiplantae; phylum Streptophyta; class Magnoliopsida; order Malpighiales; family Euphorbiaceae; genus Euphorbia; species Euphorbia tirucalli. The sequence goes on from CM077641.1 coordinate 71,185,887, forward strand.
TGAGGAACCAACCACCAATACAATGTCTCATTAAACTCAAATTGAGTAATTAAGTTTCAATTAAAAAAAAAAGAAGTGAAAAAAAATTATAATTAAAATAATAGAATAACTTATCCACCAAATATTGAGGATTATTTTCTCAACAAGATAAAAAAAAGTTTATTAAATTAATTTAGACTACCCTGAACAATTGTCCAAAAGTCGATTTAGACCTCTAATCTTTCGAAATTATCAATATCACCTCTTAACTTTTAAATTTTCAATAATTTAGCTCCTCTTACAACAATAGCTCACCATAAATTAGAAAATTTAGACTGTTGTATCTAGTAAGAATTTTCCCAGTTACATTATTGGACTGTCTCAGTTTGTGATGTTTACCTACCACATTTTCACAATTTCACAACATATTAAGAGTCATAATTGTATCTTTTATCTTAGGGTTTAAAGTTAGTGGAGATCACCTTTTCAATAGAAAAAAATGATTCAGAAAACACTTTCATTTGATAATTGTTTGAATCATATTTAGATATGTTATTAAATATGAATTTTTAACCAAAAAAAAAAAGAAAAAAAGAAAAAGAAAAAAACAATAATAGCCATTGCACAAGTAGGTAATTTATTAAAAATTTAGAAGGTAAAATAGAACATTAATAATTTCAAAAGGTTGGTAACTAAATCAACTATTTGCAAATAGTGCATGTTAAAATTTGACCCATTAAATAATCGTATTAGTTTACAATAAAATCACAACTAACCGTTCTATAGCTAACCGTCAATTGCTATTTCAGAGGGGTTTTTTTTTTCGATAATGACTCAAACAATAATGCTAAATATAACAGATAATGAATAGGTATTTTATTAATTAAAATGAACAATATATACTTGTGCTTGATTAGGCAAACAAAATCAAAATTTGTTTTATATGATGTATTTTAAATTATTTTGAATCATACTAACAGCTTATAGTCTCTTACACAAAAAAGAAAAGGAGCCTCTGCCCACCACTCCCCACAAATCTGGGCTCCACATTACCAATTCAATAAACATAATTAACCATAAAAAAATTGTTCTGGTGAAATAACAAGATAACGTCTCCAATTCCCACCATGTGATGCTGCATTCCATCTACAGTAGGGAGCGTGTGGGGATCATAGAATTGGTGTTAGGAGAAACTTATATATAATTTATGACTAGTTAGCATATGAAGCTTTGGTTCTACTTCATCTAGCTAGTCCCTTCTTACAGCCATTCATAACTGATTCAGTATCACTTTGGTCGCCTTCGGTATGGGTATAGAATGTCATCCAGACTATCTTTTACGTAATTCCCCACTTTTCGCATGTTTCTCGCTACCCCAGACGCAACCAGGTTAGCATTCCTTGTATACCTGCAGTTTTACAACCAGTTATTTTCTGCAAGGTCCTCGTGCATCAATACCTACTGACCTACGAATGAAAGGATTTTCTCACCTGCTTAGGAAGTCGTCTCCTGCAGAATGGGTTGGTTTATGTTTCCGAGGCTGCGGAATTTCACGACCATCTACAGTGGCCGAAAATTTAATGGCACACGATATTACAATAAATTAACAGACTTATTTAAGAAAGAAAAAAAAAAGCGGGAAACAACGAGTGTGACAATAAACAATTCAAACTGAACATACAAATGGTTTCTGGTCCCCAAAGTAAAAGGATCAATTTGAAATGAAATGGCATTCACAACCAGAGAAAAAAAAAAAAAAAAATCTCCACTTTTAATCATCTGTTCTCCCATATTTCAGAAGGCTTTTAATCGCCTAATCTCAATCTTTATAGAAATACAAAAGATTATTCACTTGCACTAAGACATGCATATCTATTTGTACAATTCTCAAAAAATTAAAGTTTGTAGAACAGAATCTAAACACCAAATGTGTGTTACTTTTTACCTTATTCTGAGTGACGTTTTCAGCACATATAAGACTATATGAAGCTTATTTTCATTTTCTTGAGCATAACCAAACCAAGATGAAAGCCATAATCCAGTTTAAACCAACAGGCCCTAAGAAGAGAAATTTAAAAGATAGTCCCACCCCTGCCCTTTTGCAAATCTGCCTCAAGTGCCTCTTGTGCAACCTTCTAGTGTGGTCAACGGTTTATTCATGCTTCGAGTATATTAGTCATAAGAGAAACAGATTTAACTATAGCCAATAGGGACATATTTTCTGTCAAGAGAGAGAAGCCACTTGATAATCTGGATCCCCCGTATTTCCCGGATGATGGATTAGATACTCCGATAATGATTCACATATTATAGCTAAATCAAAAAATTCCACAATAACTGGAACAGCCTCCATTCTGAGATCTGTTGTCAAAGAAGATTTGTTGTTTCCCATCAACAACTCCCAGGTTGTTCCATTACACTTCATAAAGTAATGGAAGCACATAAAGCACACATCAATTTACAAATACATGTGCCCATAGTAATAGGTAAATGAACATGCAGATATACCAGTGTTGTTTTTTGAGATGAAGTGTCCCAAGATCTCATCAAATGCAGCACAAAGCACAGAAGGTAACACAGCACTTTCTGGATGACCTCTCTAGACAAGTAGGATTTTGATTTAATAATCTTTGATTCTTTGTAGTTTATTTTCCCATTTCTATTTGAAAGAAACTCAAGAGAAGCTTTGGCTGTTACTACGTCTACCATTATCACAGAGCAAATAACAGATTTCACAATCAATTTTAATTAGAAATCATGCCTAACAAAATTTTTACATTGAATTCAATAGGCAACAAGATGCTGGATAAAGAAAATTGATCTAATTACCTTCTCTACCATGTACATGAGCTGGAGAAGATGCAGTGTCAGCATTAGCAACTCTTCGATCCACTAAAAGCTGCAGAAACTCATATCAGTAAGATTTTTTTTTCTGAGGGATAATAAAAAGATGAAAAGTTAAACACTCTGTCCGTTCCTGATAGTTCAATTGGCATATAAGCAGAACAGATATAAGAATGCAAGTTATAACCAGATAAAGCCTCACCCTAAACTTGCAAATAGAATTCCTACCTCTGTACACTTCTATAAATCATAACATGATCTATTGGAACAGTATCCCAAACCAATTAAATGACTATGTGCCAATGCAATTAACCAAACTGCAGCACAAGCATTCCTAATAATAATGATAAATAACAGCAAATATAAAGAAATGTAAAACTAGAGGTTATAAACAGCTGCACTGTCCAAATATAATGAATCAAGCAACACATGATAAAAGCAAACACCTGGTTATAATTCAAATCAATTTTACTGAAACATGTGCATAATATCAAAGAGGAAAGAGAGAGAGAACAAACCTCAAGGCCTACGCAAACTGGCAGTTGTGTTTTTGTCACTTCCTTGTCAGTAGAATGATCTTTACTCACATACACAGAGTACCCAGCACAACCATAATAAAAATCTACAAGACTTCGCCCATCTTTAGAAGCTTCCGCCTCAGATTGTCCAACAATGTAATTTGGAACTGGTCATTAAACTTAGGTATCAATATATATCAGAAGATATTTGATCATAATTTTACATGTACAAAGAAATTAATAGCCTTACTATGAAAAGCCTAACAAACACTCCAAAATATGAGATTATTTTCTAACACACTAAACGTAAGTGAACAAAAAGTATTTGCACAAAAACCACCATACACATCCTACAAGCATATAATAACAGCAATGTTTCATCATAGATGTTTTGCGACTTACCGTGCCTGATAATTAAATCAGCATGTTATCACAGTTTTTTAGTAATAGCATGCAATCAAAATGATATATATTGTTCTCCTTCTAAATTTTATGCGGCACGATAAACAGAATGAGGAGAAGATTAATGGTAGACCCCCACCAAACAGCTATAAAGACAACTTATATAACACAAGTCTAGTTTGACATTGTTGATGGGACACACAAGGGATCAGAAAAGCTATAGAAAAGCTATGGACATATATACCCCGCACATTTCACCTGATTGATAAAAAGCATTAGTAGAAGAGAATTCCTGACTACTATTTTTGCAGGGTGACAAGCAAGCCAACGGGGACTAACCAATGGCACTAACAAGGAACCAGGCCAATCCTACCTGGTGAAGGCCACGACATATAGCAAGTAATGTAGAAAAAAAAAAAAAAGTTCTTCAACGAGAACAAAATAAGTAATGATAAAGTAAAATAAAAGGTTATTTCATCAAAAGTAGGGGTGCACAAAAAAAACCGAAAAACCGTGAAACCGAACCGAAACCAGACAAAAAATATAGTTAACCGAAACCGATTGTTTTTAAAAATCAACGGTTTCGGTTTCTGTGTTTACACTGAAAGTCCATGTGGACTCGGTTAACCGACCATTGAAAAAAAAAAAATATATATATATATATATTGAATTATATAATTACATATATAGGTTAAATGAATTAAAGGTGAAACATTTGGGTGTTTACTGTAATTACATATATATGGTCTTTTTCTCTTTGTGGTTTTCTTCTATTTAGAGATTTTCATGGTAGAGCAAAGTGAAGATGAAAGTGATGAAGCATTAAGCATTTTTTGAATTTGACCAAAAGGGAAAGGATAACTTCATTAAGATAGATAGATGAATGATTTGCTTAATGGGGTTGTATCTGTATGCAATTTAATGGGATGAATTCTTTCTCATTGGACGAATTATAGGAGGTTTTTGTTTACTGTAATTTGGTTGGCTGTTGTAGGCATTAATGAATGAATGTGTGCATTTGCAGTAATTGTGTATTGTAAGATGCTACTTTCTAAACCTTGAATTAATTGAAAGTTATCCTTTTTATGACTCGTCTATATATGGTCTTTTTCTCTTTGTGGTTTTCTTCTATTTAGAGATTTTCATGGTAGAGCAAAGTGAAGATGAAAGTGATGAAGCATTAAGCATTTTTTGAATTTGACCAAAAGGGAAAGGATAACTTCATTAAGATAGATAGATGAATGATTTGCTTAATGGGGTTGTATCTGTATGCAATTTAATGGGATGAATTCTTTCTCATTGGACGAATTATAGGAGGTTTTTGTTTACTGTAATTTGGTTGGCTGTTGTAGGCATTAATGAATGAATGTGTGCATTTGCAGTAATTGTGTATTGTAAGATGCTACTTTCTAAACCTTGAATTAATTGAAAGTTATCCTTTTTATGACTCGTCTCTTCAACCTCCTTGCACTTTTTTGAGCAAATTTCATGAACAATTTGCTAGAATTTCAGGCAGATAGATCTCAGTGACAATTACTCTAGGAACTTGAATGAACTGGCTTTTTACAATTAGTAATCGAATATGTCATAAATTCCATTTGTTTTAAAACAATGCACAAGGCAGTTTTTAACTCATTATTTTTGAATCACAGATGTATAGCATTCTTATCTTGTCTGAATAATACTTCCATTTATATTGTATATTCATTCTGATATACCATTTAGACAACTTGAATAGGGAAAAACAGGCAAGAGTCCAGAGAAAATGATCTTGAAATCAAAGGAGCCTTAGATTTATGGTTTAAAATTTTGAGGTTTAAAATATAATGTTTATTTGGGAAACGGTTAACCGTAAAAAATTGGTTAACCGACCGAAATTAATGGTTAACTGAATTTAATGGACAGTGTACGGTTAGTAAAATAGAAAAACCTAACCGTTAGCAAAAGTCCACGTGCATCGGTTAACCGACTGTGTGCACCCCTAATCAAAAGACCAAAACCTGAAGTGCATAACATATAGTGCATAAGGAATTATCAGAGTTCCATATCCTATGAAATAAATAAAACCTAAATCCAAGACGACTGGCTTGAACTATGACAAGAAATCAAGAAACATCAATCAAACATCGGAGGCTCACAATCACATCAATACAATAATTATAAGCAACAAGTAATTAAACGAGCAATCATATCAGAATCCACGAACATATAACTGATTATTCATCGAATTAAGAACACAAATGTACTGGATGATTTCATTTCACATCTAGGACACAATTTTTGAGGAACGGAACAAAAATGGAGAGGAAAGAGACCTTTATGAAGAGTACGAGGGATGCCGATGCAGCGAGGATTTTTGCCGGTGGATTTGAGAACGGAAGAATAATAAAGGTATCCTTTGCAAGATTTTCCTTTAGAACCTCCGCCAGTCACACTGCCGCGTTTTGATTCAGTTTGATTTTCGATTTGATTAAGTCTGTCGTCTCTTCCTCCTCCTCCTCCTCCTCCTCCTTCTCGACTCCTATCCATGCCCGCCCCCCTTTTTCTCTCAGTACCTCTCTCTTTTCTCTTCCCTTTTCAATTTTTTTCATCGTATGATATGAGTAGAACTTCACCCCGCCACGCGCTCGATGAAATGACGTCGTATCTTGCGAGTCTAGATTTTCAACCAATACTAAAATAGTTTATATTTTGAATTTTAAGACGTCAAATAAATACATTATTTCGCCGATAAAATTTTAATATTAAACAAAACAACACCATAGTCGATAAGTCCAATATATTTCACATAAATACCTAAATGTGTTATTTACACAGTTGTTAAAGTCAGACTGATCTATAAGACCAGAAAAACACAGAAAATTAAAGATTTAATATTCAATCAGAATTAAACGAGGTTGAACATAATAATAATAATAATAATAATAATAATAATAATAATAATGCATACCTATGTAGATACTAATATCAAACTGAATTATTTTGAATTTATGTTATTCAAGATATGAATTGTAAAATACATTTTAATGATTAATATTATTAAATAAACAAAAAGTGTAAAAGTTTGATAAGATAAAATAAGAAGGGCCAAACTAATATTTTTCACAAAAACATATTTACTATATATGGAAACATTTTTAACAAAAAAGAAATTTATTCCATATCTGGAAACATTTTTAATTAAAAAAAAAAAAAAATTGGCTACTATAGCCTACACATTCCCTGTAAACCTCTTAGTTATATTCTCACAAAAACATATCATATTTAGCATGATTACAACATTTAAAGATAAGAAAATTTATTGTTTTTAATCTTTCAAGTTCGAAATTTTTCTTTTCCTTTTTTGTGTGCGTGTGTCCGCGCTGTGAAGGTTGGTTTCAAACAAACAAGGGGGTAAAGTAGACATTGAATATTGATGAACTCATTAGGTATAAAATGTACGTCACTCCATACACATTGGATTTAACAACAAACATTACAAATATTTGCTGCTGAATAGCTGCCACAAGAGAAAACGATGCTGAATATATTAAAATATTATACCACCCCATAGCATTATTCATTATCAATATATATATGTACAAGAAAAACAAAAAAGAAAATATTAACAAAAATTTGAACTACAATGCTGAGTCGGTTCAATCCAAAACAAGATAAAGATGGGTGACTTAGATCAACAAACTAAGCCGAAGAAATAAATCAAACCATCCAACGGTTGCAACTCTTTTGACTTGGGAGAAATACAGTGAAAATGCTATCTTATTCCTGGGGAATCCTGAAAACTGGATAATATGTATCCAAATCAAGTTGATCTAAAATCTGCTTTGTGGCCCAAAGGTAGGAAGAGTGCCCTTCAATTATGTTTGTAACATCGCTCTGCATAATATGTTTCATTTCTTTATAATTCATTGATTGCAATCAAATGCCAAACCAAACCACAAACAAACGTGAACGAAAAATGTTGAGTGGAGCTCCACTCCCAATGCAAATGAAAATAGTCAATTAAACTTGATATGGTAAACATGTAACATGGAAGTTAATGAACAAGCAACTGCTAGCAAACTGGGAACTCTAATGCTATATGATGCTCACAATCTGATTTAAATTTATTTACTGTTACCGTACCATCATGATCATCTCATTCTGCGACAACAGCATCCAACCGTAATTCCTAAATTAAACCTTGATAGCATCTCTCACTAGAAAATACTAACCTACCTCGCTTCCCCTCACAAAGATTGGTCGACGTTTCTCTTCTACCCCAACCTCTCCAAATCAGTTCCATTCCACCACCCCTCCCTGTCTCCCCAAAACCACCATAACAATAATACGATGTTCAAGACAATCAAACAGTCCAAGCCAAAATAATATACTCTGCTTTTTTTTTTCCAATATAGTTAGGTTAGAGCAGCCCCATTTAAGCCCCACTGTCCAACTGGTCTACCTAAAGATTTCTGAACCAGATATCATGTATATTCTGCATCAAGCCCAAGGTGAAATGATAGAATGGAGGACATAAATTTCAAGAATAGGAGAATTGATTGTAATAGTTCAAGCATAGCTGCTTAAGAGAAAGAATCCATCATCTACAAAAATACCTAGAAATACACAAACTGAACCACACTGCACCAGAACTGTATCACCTCAAAAGAACAGCTCACATACCCAAATTACAGAACCATCAATGATGTTATGGAGAGAGGATACAGAGACAAGGAGAGGAATGGATTACTATATCAGGTCTTTAAGATACATTCTTGGCTATTGTCATTATCTTAAATTAAAAACGCATTATTGCATCATAGAAAATTAGCTTTCAATAAACAGGAGTTCATAGTCATGAAGGAAAAAAGAAGTAGGAACATGTCTATGTTATTCTCTTTTTCTTGTTTTTCCAAATGAAGGGAAGAAAGATTTGGTGTTGGAAGATGTAAAGGGCTCGAAGGATCTGGGATTTTTATCTCTCTAGTAGTGTATATGAACAAGGATTTCTTTTTCTTGTCTGCATTTGGTTATGTTAGGTCAGTCAGGAATTAATGCATGATTCTTATTTGCTATCTTAGCAGGACTGCATTTCAAATTGATGAACAGAGCAGTCAAAGATGACAGAGTTTCATAAAGGGTACGCAATATCAGGTGTGTGTATTTTTGTGTGTGCGCGCGCGCTGAAAGAAAAGACTTACGTTTTCAATCCCTGGAACATCAACTGGTTGTATTCCTGCTAATCCTTGAGTAAGTAGACTGTGAATGAATAAAATTTCACATTAGAAATGTAACAAATATTTTCTAAAGGTTGTAAGCTGCTGGTTCAGAAAAAAAAAAAAAAAATTCACAATAATTAATTCATCGGTTGATTTTCAACTTGCTCACTCAGCAAATAATTTAGCATTGGTGCTAATCCTCAATTTCTATTCATTACAGTCCTCAACTTTCAATAAGGTCACTGATGCCAAATGGTTTCTAAGAAATTTTGATTGAATATACCAAGGCAGTTATACTAACCTACTTGTAATTGTAACACTAAGTGAGAAGTTTACATATGAAATTCTATCAAAATACATTTCATTTAAGCAAAAACTAAAGGTTGGGTTATATATAGAAGGTACTGGATGATATTTTGAAAGAAGCATGACCTTACTAATTTAAAATATTCATAATACTAAAACTCAATCCATACAATCTCATAATTTACTAAGTAATGATAATCGTACAAATTTAATTCTGTTATAAGTGATTAGTCTTAATAAATCCAATTATAATTGAACTTCTTTTATGTATTTATTAAAATAAAAAATAATTAGTGTTATAATTTTATAGTTGAACCTAAGGACCAAACTCACAAAGATCCTCAATAATGCTAAAACAAAATCATAAAATTATGAACTAAATAGGATTACTTCTGCTATTTGAAATGTCAATTATTGTACAAACTACAAAGAGAATTTTATCAAGTCTGTTGAAGACTAAAAATATGAATTACTATAATATTGTAATGTTTGCTTTCGTAGCTGAAGGTGACAATAATTAGATGAAGAAATTAATTTATCAGTAAAAAAAATAAAAATCCAAATGCAACACACATAGAAAGACAGTGTACACACACCAACAACAAAAAAGACTTAGGTAATGTTTGGTAAAACTAGAAATTAAGTGCTAAAAAATTAAGCGCTGAATTTTAAGTGTTGAATATTATAAATGCTGAAACTATTAAATGATAGAATTATTTGATAAACACAAAAAATAAAGACTAAATTTTACAAAACTAGTGAAAATGTTCAACTTAAAATTTTAAGCCAAATATTTTGGCTTATTAAATTAAGTGATTTTTTGACTTAACTAGAATTTTCAAGTAGTGTTATCAAACAAGCTTAAAACCAATAAGCACTTAAAATATTAAAATTGTAAGTGCTTAATAGGTTATCAAATGCCCCCTTAGTATTGAAATTTACTAATTATGTAAACAAATGTCCTTTGACTGAAAGTACGGATAATAGCATTGACAGGATAACCATGCAAAGATCGGAAAAACCTAACAACAAATCATTAATTTTAATAGGCCAAGGTAAACACACAATAACTGTGAATAGTTAACCCCGTTGCAAAAGCTGATATTGATCAGCAGCCAAAAATGATACGTCAAAACAAATTAATCACTGTACTAGTAAGTCTTAAATACAACCAAACAAAGTAGGCCTGTGAGCAGAAGGCAGAATAGACTTAACAACAGTAAATCCTTAATCAGGTTGGATCCGGGATAAGGTAATTAGGTAAAGGGTGACTAAACTTGTTTGATTCTTTTGATTCTCTTTCTAATATAATTAATGAATGACCATCATTAATGGGGTCAATTAATGGCCCATAATCATATACTGTATATGATTTACATAGATACGTTTTTTACTATTATATATAATGCATACCTAGCTCGGAATGCAACTCCAAGTGTCCAATCATTTGTAGCATAAACATTCACAAACCTCCCAGCCACCATCTAGGAAACAGCACAGAAGTTAGTTGAGGCTTCAAAGGAGATGACAATTAAAGTGTATAGCAATGGAAACTGTTCAGAAAAATAGCGGAAAGGATCTCCAATTACCTTCCTCGCGGCTTCCCAATTTTCATCTTTAATAGATAAGGGTGCTCCAAGAAGAACAACTCTTTCTACAATCTCAGCTGGCAGAGTTTAGAAAACTCACATGAGCATTGACTTATTAGCATACTAGAATGACACTACAAATACAATCAATTTTCATTACCATTATGCTCAGTCTCAGCCAAAGTCTCGAGACACTTGAAGATCACACGAGCTCCAAGTGAGAAACCCACAAGTGTCACAGGCCTGAAAGATTAGCAAATAGCCAAACTTGAAGATTGAGACATTATCCGTTTTGTTCCTATTTGGAAATCTTTAGGACAGTATGAAGACAACACCTTGAACTATTTTATGACCTGATTACCTGTTCCCTTGCAATCCATTCAGCAACACCTCAGCTAGGAGTTTCCCGGCTTTATCTGATCTAGAAAAGAAAAGACAATGTAAATGTAAAATTAGTAGAATTTCACATGTACTACTCCAACAAGTTGCTTTTTTTTTTTTTTTTTTTTTTTTTTGCTACAAGGATAACCAATTCCTTCCAAAAACCATAAAATATGTTTTGCAGGAGAAGTATAAAGTTGCATAAAACAGAAAGCTTTTGCCTCTTCCAGTATAAGTATTCTGCTCACAATTCATAAATTGAAGCTAACCTGTCAATAGCAATTGTCCATTTGCTATCTATAAAATCAATAGCTGAGAGTAACGTAGTCGGCCAAACCAATGCTAGCACAAGTGAGCTTAAAACAGTCAACATTGCACCTTGTCTCATTAACTCAAATGCAATTCCTGGAACAAGTATCCAAGATGTTAACAAGCAGCACATGACTGATAAACTGAGCATTTAGAAATGCCAGCAGCAATGAGGCCAAACCAATTACTTGAAGTGAGCCAATCCTGAATTGCACTGCTTACTGCCATTAGAATTTTTGTTTCCCACCACAGCACATACCTAAAAATATGTTAGAAATTAAGAGATAACTCCTGTAAAATCCACTTTGAATCTCATAAACCGTAACACAAAAGTCACTTATATTAACCAACAATTTTAAGAATGGAGTGACCAAATATGTTGTCCTGCAAGAATATTGTTCTGTTTACCACTTCGAAATGATTAGTTGAATATTGGAGATAGATCATGGAAGATAACATGCGACCTAAGTCTAGGAAAACATGCATATGGCAAATAAAATTGACAGGTGCAAAATTGGGGATGTCAAAAAAATCCAAGGCCAAATTACAAAAAAAAACCTTTGTGGTTTCACTTTTTTGCAAATAAAGGACTCTGGTTTTTTTGTTACAAAAGAAGTATTCTGCTTAAAATGTTAACAAAAAAAGGACAACTAACATTTTTATGTTCAAAATGATGATATATCAGAAGTTATTTTTTGTTATTTAACATTCCAATAATTTATGCATATTATTTAAGAATTTTACATCAAGATTTGAATAGTGTTCGAAGAATTTTCAATTTGTTATAATTTTTTAAAATTTATTATCATTATTTAATTTAGCAAAATATTTACAATTTTCGAAAATTTTCAAAATTTATCATTAATGTCTATTGTATTTTTATTAACCAACTTGAAAATTTTGAGTTCAAAATGAACAAGAATACCCTACATAAAGTCATGATTTAATTTTAGCTCTCCTCTTTTTGTTAACATTTTAAAACATAATCCACCTTTTGTAACAAAAAAAAACCAAAGTTCTTTATTTGTGAAAAAGTGAAACCACAAGGATTTTTTTTGTAGTTTGCCCAAAATCCAATGAGGCTATTTCTTTCAAAATGGTACTTAGTGGTTAAAGAATGTTCGAATATATTTCTTTTTAGAGTCATCTTATATGACTGAAAATCATTGTCACTAAAACTATATGAAGTTCTGGAAAAATCGCATTTATGTAATTATGCTTGTATTTGTGTGCTTATATATGTCCTCTTAATTCAATTTGTATTTATGACTAGTGCTAAATGCAAAATTTTCACCACTTCAATCTTCATTGTTAGAAATATTTTCCTTTAGAATGAATCTTCTCATTAATGATTAACTCAAAAACTGATCAAAGTAGTCACTTAACTGGTAAAAGGTTAGTTGCTTGAAATGGTTAGATCTTTTGTTTTTATTTCTAAGAGAATCAAAATACAATGGATGGACTGAAAAAATACGAAAATATCATATCCCTTGCCACAGGGGATGATAGCAGACTGGCTAGTCTATTACAAAGTAGTGAAAATAAACTTATTATGCAGATAATAGTAAATGCAAATAACAAAAGAATATAATATCACACATTGAATATGCAATCTTGCAGTGATTAACAAAATCATGGTTGATTTAAGAGGTACTCACCGGTATTCATAAGCAGAGACAAAGAAAAGGAAATTCCAACACAAAAAGCAAAGAGATTGAGATGTTTGTACCTCTCCAAATTGTCATTTACTCCTTCCCAAGGCCTAACAAAGTCTTCTTCTGCGTTAAACACAAGCCCTGAGATAGAGATTCCAACTCCTAGTCTCTGACAGAAGAATGAAGAATCAATCACAAAACTTTAGCTTTACAAATTACATATATCTGACACACCCACAATTGGTGATTTTTAGTGGGCAATTTAAAAACATTGTGACTTACGCCTTGATTATGGTTATCCCCTACAGCTTTGAATTCAAATTCATCAATGTTTCCAGTTCTCCGAGCCATTTTGGTCCCAGCTAGTCCAGCTCCAGCAGCTGGCTTGAACAGCCATAACAACAGAAGGCATAAACAAATTTTTGTCATGTAAGCAACCTAGAGCATACGTCACATGCTAGTAATGATAACACAATTTCTATTCAAATACATAGACTAGAAGGTAATTGTATAAAAGGGTATAAATAAAATACAAGGGAAACCTGTCCATGACATCTCTAACTGCAACGCGAACTAACAGTTCAAATGATATTTTTGATCTTTGAAGTCATGATAATGTTCATCACACAAAGAAATCAACAAAAGAAACTAAAAACCTGAAGGAAATATTTGAAGTTAAGAACTGCTCTTTTCGACTGATAAAACTTTTTATCACAATTTTTAGATTAACAATCAGAGAGACCAATAAGCAAGCCTTAAAGCAAATCTACTTTTTAAGGTAACTCCACCTGTGAAATAGATAAAATCAATTGCATCACCAGCAGCCAGTCCCAAGTTCAAGTAAAGAGCAACAATTACCAAAGCCAGTATAAAAGTTTACTTTATTATGTATGGATCATACTCAACAACTATACGGCAATACACAATGTAGCCACAAATTGAGTTGAAAGAGGATAAAAATGGATGCAGCTGTTCTGACTGGACTGAGGTTATGGTGGAGTTCTGTTGCAATAAAGCAACCAGAAAGCTGAATTCTGGAAATAATTAAAAATAACAATAGAAGAAACTGTACATATAACTTCCGTCAGTAAATAACATGGGTCTCCTAATAATACATAATAGATAAAAATGCTCACAGAATCACGAAGAATATGATAGATATCTACCTCCGAAAGATGCGGCAACAGCAACAGAACCAGCGACTGTTCCTGCAGCAGTGGCAGCAGCAGCGAATCCGCTGGCACCAATCACAGGAATAAGGGTGCCCAATGTAGGAGCCAGAGCACCAAACCCTGCAGCAATTGCTGGGGCAGCTAGTCCTGTTGAGTACCAAAAGAAAATGCAAGAGAAAAGTCAAAACCATTTGACAGGATGATCTAACTTTTTGAGTTGGCAAACAGAATATCAGGATTTCACACCTCCAGTAATAGCCATCAAGGTTCCTCCAGCTAAAGCAGCTGCACCAATGATGCCACCACGCCTCCATTTATCCCATTTGCTTTCAGTGGATTTACTTGCTCCGACCTTGGATTCTTCCTCCTTTGCTACAGCCATCGCTGAGCAAGCAATAATTGTCTCAATGGCTTCCTGAAAGAAATATTTTTGTTAGTCTAACAAGACCCAAAGTTACAAATTGGACTGGGAGGTTCGACAAATTGTTTTCAGTTGAGACCATCTAGAAAGAAAAGAGCATATATCTAAAGGTGTTTTCTCTATCTCACTCACTGCTGGAACAGATTAACCAAACAAAAATGGCCAAGCAATTGTGATCAAGTAAATAAGCTCACATCTATATTTACATCAGCTGTTAGGTATGAGAAATATTGTCATCTTTATATACAAATCATAACCTGTAGACAGAAGTCTTTTCATGTCTGCATTATCTCACAGATAACTAACATATATAATGCATTCTGATTCATGTTATTCTAAACATGCTATTATCAAGAGAGCATAAAGAAGAATCATGGAATGAAACAAGGATGATAAGGAATATGATGTGGATCGGAGAATATTTTTCCAAAGAACACACACCATTTTTATCCACTTGATATCAAGCCAAGTTGCCAACAATCTCATAGCCACACGATGCCGAGCATCATAACCTTTTCTTCGCCGAGTACCTTTTTTATCATTTTCCCGTTTATCTGCCAGACAGGCTGAAAGAAGCTCATATAGAACTGTTATTTTCCTATGATAACTAAGCATTTTTTCCTCTGCTATAGGTTTCTCATTAATACTGCTGCCAGACACAAGATGTGCATCAGCAACGCTAACCAAATGCCTATCCCTCTCCTGTAAGGTTTCTATGGGCTCTTTTGCCGCTTGAGTGTTTGAGTGGACCTCATCAGTCGATAACTTTTCACGACATTCATGCTCGTACTCTTCATGCTTCTTTTTCTTAGACTTGGCCGAAGAAGCACTTATTGTCATCGTCTCCGCCATAACATCAACAGCTTTGGATAAAGCCAATTCCTGATCTGAATTTTGAGAAGAAGTTCCATCTCTGTCTTCTTGGAGTAGCCTTATGAACTAGAAGGCAAAAAATTGCATAGTTAAGAAACATAAAAAGTGAAAAATCAATAGCAATAATAACATACAAGCAGGGAAAACAATTCCAACAGAAATAACTAACATCATCTTTCTAAAATGGAAATGAACCATATTTGATGGAAACAAACCATGAAACTAGAGAATTTTGCAAACAAGTAATATTTGAAGGACATACTGCTCCAACATGATGCTTAGCTGGAGAAGAACCAGCAGTCTCCTCGAGTCCATGCCACGCATTAGGGTCAACTTCAAGAAATCTGTCCATTAGTCATGTTAAAATCAATTCCTTCTACATTGACATCAATTGAAATCATCATTCAAAACAAAGATCATGCGTAACCCTCGATCAACATTAGCATAACAACAATTCTGACTAACGAAAGGGAACTGGAGCAAGGAGGGGAAAAAAAATAAACAAAAAAAAGGGGAATTGGACCTGAAAACGGGGCGTAGCAAACCAGAATTCTCATGAACCCACAGGTCAGGGTCCTCGGAGACGGAATCGCCACTACTGCTGCTACTACAACTATTAGGTTCCTCCTCCGCTGGTTCATCTTCGTTGGAGAAGCCTAGCGGTTTGGTTTGATGGAGTTGAGCCTGATTAAGAGCCATTGCGAACAATGCTCCAGCAACGTATCTATGCGTCGGCGAGAGTAACGACGACTTCGGCGTCGACGTGGTTGCCATGATTTGAAAATTGTTCAGAAATTCTGCCGCCGAGAAATCAAACAGCGAGTTTTACGCATGAAGGCAAAGCCTTGTCATTTTCGTTTGTATAATAGGCGTCCATTGATTGCGTGTTATTGGCTTCTTGCTTCTTAATGAATAGACACGTCCACGACCTGTTCGTGGGCTGGTCCGGGCCGGGCCAGGTTCTCTCTGGACCTGAATGGACCAATCTCTAAAATAATTAACCTAAATTTCTGCATTCTTCTTATCGGACTGGATTGGCTCTGGGTTTGAGAGTAATTCCCAAACCCAATCAAGCCCACCTATTTAATTCATTTTTTAAAAAAACGTTATAATTAATAAAATAAAAATTAATGGTGAAGGAATATTTATTTTTGCATAAAATTTTTTTACATCCACACTTTAAATCTTTATACTCTTAGTGTGTATATATATATATATATATACATATACATTATTACTGGAATTGCAGTAACCTCCAGCAACAAGTGCATATATATATGTATTTTAATAAATATAATATAATTATATATAATAAATATATTATAATTTATATATATATATATATATATAAATAGATATATATATATATATTAAATATTATATTTTATATATATTCGGTAGCTCCTCTTGGAACTTTATTCGCAATCTCAAGGCCGATCCATAAAAAATTCAGGCCAAACCAAACAACATAGAAAATATATTTAACCAAAGTAGACCTAAATGTTACAAGTCTGGTCGCGTAACCAAGCTCGTGAACAGGTCACTTATAACTATGATATTATGTCACCACAAGGTAATAATAATAATAATAGGCGGTAAGTTTAGGGTTTGCTTTTAAGTTTCCTTAGAGTTGTCTCTAAATTTTGTTAGAGTTTGTCTCTAGGTTTTATTAGATCTTTTTACATTTTTGGCATATGTAATTGGTTTTCTTTGAGTTTTGCCTGGAAATTTCCCAAAATTTGTTGGTTTTCCTTCAACAGTTTCCTTATCTTCTTCATCGGCAATTCTGTTAGGATTACTGTTTTTTTTAGCGGTTTCTTTGTGAGTTTTCCTTATTTTTTTCTTTTATTGGTGGAGATGGAATTGTCAATGATCTTATACAATTAACTTTGGTGAACAATATCATAGTCCTGTGGTAGGTTAGAGTGACAGTAAGATCGGAGCTAATTGAGTTAAATATGGTAAATTTCTAACTGTAGGTTGAAGATAATTTTGAGCATCTCTGTCCCATTGTAGGTCAACATGTGAGGGTGTTGACTCGTGGTATGACGTCCTAATCAATAAGCTATTAGTTTTATGTGAAGTATAAAGTTGATTAGGTCTTTAAGGATTAAATTCAATTTTATTATGATTTGTTGCTAATATTTTATGATAATCTTACTACTCATTCATTCAATTGTTCATTCATAGGAATTTGTAATAATTATTGAATGGCAGGTTTATTCTTGTGAATTGGACTACGAATATGGGAATTCATACATATAGTTGCTCATTTGATGACACCATTTTCTTTGCAAGGTTAGAGATGATTCTAAGCATATGCGTCCCACTGTAGCTCGACATATAGAGGATGTTGACTCGTGGGTATGACGTCCTAACAAATAAGATATCAGTTTTTGTGAAATATCAAGTTGAATTAAGTCTTTAAAGATTATCTTAGTAAAAAAAGAAGTCTTTAAGGATAAAATTCAATTTTATTAGGTTTCTTGCTTATATTTTATGGATGATCTCACTACTCAGTTAGTAATTGGTCATCCATAGGTGTTTGTTAGAACTACTTAATATTAGGTTTATTTTTGAAATTTGTCCATGAATAAGGGAGGTCATATATAAAGCTGCTTATTCTTCAATATCATCTTCTTTGCGAGGGTTTATAATTTTCTTGATTTAAGCAATTGAATTTTTCGTTTACTTAAAATAATAATAATAGTAATAGTTTTAATAATTAATAATAATAAACTATTTACTCTTCGATGGAACGGTCAATTGTTAATCTTTCAAATATTACACCATTCATTGACAAAAATAATGAAAAATATGTCACAAACTATAAATTAGAAATACAAACTATTTAAAATTATAAATCTAAATCTTTTTTTATGTAATAAACCTTAAAGATAAGATGAAAAAAATAAATTTTAAGAAAATATCAAGGAATCATAATAATGTTTAATGTTGGTTTGAAGATATTATATTACATAATATCTAAAAAATATAATAATATAAATTTAGGAAGGATAAAAAAATACAAAACTTGTCTATTTTTAAACAAATATCATATGAAAGTCAAACTAGGTTCTTCAGATCAAGGATCAATCCGGTCTATTTTTAGCGAATTGAATCTAAACTAAAAAATCAGTCAGTGGCTAGTCATACTGGTCGATCAAACTGAAAAACCATACTCCAAATTTCTGGTACAACCAGACTGAATTTAGAAAAAAAGTTATTTTAATTAAAATGTTAGGTTGTTATTAGATGCATTATTATAAATAAAATTGAATTTTAGATTTTCTTAATCACTTTAAATCAAAATCACATTTAGTTATAACTATAAAACTAAATTAAATATATATAGCTTTTTTTAATAAATATATTGTATTTGAAATCCATAATTTTATAAATTTTTTGTTGAAATGCTAACATGTTATAAACACATATAATATAAAATATATTATTATTTTAATGTATTTTTAAATTCAGTTCAATCCCAGTTTGATTTGAGTTAAACTTTTAATCCTTCATCTTCTACTTTCACCAGTTCAATGCTTGATTCGGTTTTGAAAACCATGGAAAATATACACAAATATTTTGATTAAGTTTGAAAAACTAAAACACAAGTTTTTTAGTTGTAATTAACGATAATTTTGTACTTTCATTTGCAAAAACAAATAAGTGAACTAAAGAGTTTACTGAAATAACAACTTATACTTAAAAATTATATACATAGACTAATGTAATATGTAAATCTACAAAGACTAATACATTGTTTACCCTGATAATAATATTTTTTTGTAACGATTTATATATTTTGTGAAAGATTTAAAAAGGTTTAATGAGTGAAGTTACTATTATTATTAATTTTTTTTGTTGCAAAAAGTTTAAAAGTAAAAGAAGTAGCTTCACTCTAACTAAAAATTAAAAAGAGAAAATCATAGAATCAAAGAGAAACTTATGTTTGATGATTTTTATGTCGCTCTATGCACCTATAAAATTTCTAACAAAGATCTCCAAAATTGAACT
This sequence comes from Euphorbia tirucalli, assembly GCA_039660915.1. Lineage (NCBI taxonomy): Eukaryota > Viridiplantae > Streptophyta > Magnoliopsida > Malpighiales > Euphorbiaceae > Euphorbia > Euphorbia tirucalli. The sequence goes on from CM077641.1 coordinate 71,205,557, forward strand.
CAGTAAAGCAACTTCATAAAATTTATCAGAATTTCATTTTTTTATTCTACTATAATTTTTTTATCATTTACTTTTTTTTTAATAACGGTATAAATCTTATATCATGGATGATTTTATATATATATTAGTGACTATTGAGAAGACAACAAGTTAGAGAAAAACCATAGTCACCACCCTTGTTGTTCTTTCTTTTTCCTGAATTTTCAAAAGGGAGGAGGAAGATCAATTCCTTCTCCTCCCACCCCTTCATCTCTTTTTGTTGTTTTCTTGGTGCTTTTTTGTTTTTCTTTTGTGTGAAATAACTTACATCTAACATTTTTTTAGCTGCAACTATACAATCATCATCCTTGGTTGTATATCTGCTACTAAGCATTTTTGCAGATCTGGAGAGATCTTGCTTAAAAGATTGTGTGAAATAATCTACATCCAACATTTTTTTTTAGTTTCAACTATAAAATCGTTATCCTTGGTAGTATATTTGCTACTACACAACACGATTTTAATAATTTTTTTCTACTGGATTAGTTGTCATTTGCTCCTAGTTAAAGATACATGTCGATCTTTACATCAAGAGTACCCAGATCTATCTCTTTTAAGTAAGATCTCTTCATATCTGCAAAACTGCTTAGTGTTATATAGTATGCCGGAGTTTCTATAGTTGCGGATCTCCAATTACGTTTGGTAGAGCTTAGCAAAATATTGGTTGCATTATTTTTTTATTTATTTATTTAATGTGTATTTCCTCTTACTCTTGTATCAAGTATTTTTTATCTCCAATACGGTAAGATTGTGTTATTTTCGATTATTGTAGGAGAGATTGTTTGATTATTTGATGTTTGTTACCGATATATCATTCTTGATGTACTACATGTTTCAAAATATATGAAATCTACCATTTCCTTAAAAAAAAAAAAAGACAAGAAGTTTCTCTCTAAAACAACAACAATTTTCTTTAACAAAAAATAAAGAAAAATGAAATTAATGAAATAATAAATAAAAAAGAAGAGGCGATATAGATTTGTAAACACTGTTCCTTTGGCATACAATATGAATTTCAATAGTTGGTATCAAAACCAATAAATAAATAAATAAATAAATAAATAATTTAAACTTAAAAAATGAGACTACAACTTGACTTTTCTCCTCCATTATAAGGGTCGGTTTAGGATTGCTGTTAATGAAAATGTTTTTCGCCACAGCTAGGTTTCATTGTTTTCTTTAAAAATAGTTTTAAAAGTGTTTTTCCAGTGCTTTACTGAATACAATCTGACTTTTACCAATTGTGCATTTGAGGCTGCTTTTCACAGCCCCAAACGCAGCTCCAAACGCAGCCTAAGTTTCTACAAACCTTTTTTTTATTTGTTTTTTCACAATCATTTTCTGAAAAAGTTAAGAAACCATTCTCGTCTTCTTTTGGGAAGACTTTAAGCCACTCAAGCACTAGTAGAGATAATATATTTATATATATTAAATCTGCATACTCAAAGCAAATGTGTACTTTTGAGAATTTTTTTAGTTTTTAAAATTTTTTATTATTCTCAATTTTTTTAATTTGTTCATTATCTAATAAAAAACCAGATCATATCTATCTATATGTAATATAAAAGAGTAAGCACTAACCTGATGTTTAATTTTGTGGTTTTTTGAATTATTTAAATTACTTTTTATTTTTTTTTATTTGCTTTTTTTCAATATATTATGTTTTGTTATTTGAAATTTCCTGATATTCACTCCTCATCTGCTTTTCGGTTCTTAGTGTGGTTACTCCCTTTTACTATTGTCGTTGCTATCTCTCTTTGCAGCTTCATCTTCTTTACTAAATCTAGTCATTCTCCTCCTTCAGTTCGGCTGCTCTATTCATGATTATTCTCCCAAGATTGAAGAATTGAACTCTTCTCTTCTATCATTTGTGTCTTTCTGGTAACGATCCCTTCCTTCTCCATTTTTCTCTTTTATTCACTCTATGCAATTATACCTTTATCTGGTGATTTCGTTATACATTTGGAATTGGATGTGGTTAGTCAAAATTAGGGGAAACATAATCTTTTCTTTATTTTTGTGATAATTTCATAGTTAAGGGTCATTTCTCCATTCACCTTGATTGCTCGTTTCAGTTTATACTGGTTATGGCTCTTTATAATCTATAAATGGTATTTCAGTTCTAATTTGGATTTTTTTGAAATTGGGTACTTCTAGGTTTCCCTTATATTGTGTCTATGATTTTTTCATCTTCAATTAGTTTACAGGGATTAACATCTTACTTCCTGCTCTTAACGATGATATATGATTTAATTCTACTTCTTTTAGTGTGTGCATTTTAAGATTCGATTCCTAAGTTTTGTAGGGGTTAGTCAATCAGTTTCGTTTTAATTCTAATAGGGGTTTCTCATTTGGGAATTTACCTAAACACAGCTCAATGGAATGGAATTTATGTTTATCATGCCTATTTATGTTTTGCGCATATGGTTATATTTTTATCGTTTCATTGGCTTAATCTTTTGTGATTAGCTTGCCATGAAAATAAAAAAAAAGTTTATTCTTGGGGTTTATATCGGCTTACTGTTACACATAGATATGGTAATAAGTATTTCAAATGCCACATACCTTGCAAAGGGACTAGATAACTGATAATAGCTTTATCAGTTTATTGAAAAAAGAAATTCAATGTTCTTTTTATTTGCAGGCTATATAAGGATTACATTTTGTTGATTTGGTAGTTTATCCTTGGGAAGGATTACATTTTGTTGATTTGGTAATTTATCCTTTGGAAGCATGTTTTGCAGAAGCATATTTTTTAACAATATAGTGCATGAAGAATCATAATAGATATGTTCATGAAGAATTGATTTTGATTAATTGACTTGGATTGACGACCTTCTTCTCCCTGTTTCTTAATCTATTTATATAATCTAATATAGCCATATAAAAGCTGAATAAGTAAGTCGCTGAATCATTTAATAATAAATAATAAATCACTTTTGTTGCTTTATTCAATGTATTTAACAAGAGTGTAATCTATAGTATAGGAACTTGGCTACTGATCTTATTAACATAACACATATATATAGTACATAAGGTATAATTTGATTAGGAATATACATACAAGACTTCCAAATCAATACAAGACTTCTTATTCAATACAAATACAATCACTTAACCTCTAAGGTACCATTATCCTTACACCCTGCCTAAAGTTGTACAAGGGTAGACACTGTCAACTTGTTACAAAAAGACACAAACTGCTGTTTGGACAAACCTTTGGTTAAAATATCCGCAATTTGATTAGTGGAACACACATAGCAAACAGTAAGAACCTTTTTATCAATACGATCCGAAACAAAATGGAAATCAACTTCCATATGCTTACTACAGTTATAGAAATTAGGATTGAGAGTCAAGTAAGTAGCAATAAGATTGTCACAATATAAAGTAGCCAACGATTGCTGTGAAAAACCAATTTCGCAAAGCAGAATTTGTAGCCAATGAAGCTCAGAAGTAGCCGAAGCCAAAGCCCTATATTTGGCTTCCATAAAGGAACGAGAGGCAGAATTTTGCTTCCTACAAGACCAAGAAATGATATTGGAGCCAAGAAAAACAGCATAGCCAGTGGTGGACTTTTTATCATCAAGATCACCTGCCCAATCAGCATCAACATAGCCATACAGTAGTGGCTGAGACTTCTAAAACCACAAACCAAAAGACATCGTTCCTTTAAGATATGAAAGAATCCGTTTGACCGCTCCGCAATGTAAGAGAGACAAAGCATGCATAAACTGTGAAACTCTGTTAATAGCAAAGGCAATGTCTGGACGAATGAAGGTTAAATATTAAAGACCACCAACAAATGACCGATACAATGTGGGATCATGAAATGGTTCACTACCATGCAAAGTGAGCTTCTTAGAAATATTAACAGGAGTAGAGATAAAGCTATACGAAGTCATTCTTGCTCGGGCTAACAGATCCAAAATATATTTGGACTGGTGAAGTAGAAGACCATTCGACATCCATGTTGCTTCTACCCAAGAAAATAATGTAATCGGCCGAGATCCTTGAATTTGAAAGTATTCTGTAGTTGTGAAATAATTTGCCGAATAATAAAATATTATCACCCATAAGGAGAAGATCATCAACATAAACAAGGTAAAAGACTTTAACAACTCGAGTAACTAAATAAAATAACGAAGTATCAGATCGTGAAGCTTGAAACCTAAATTTTCACAAAACAACAGTAACACACCGATTCCAGGTGCCGATTCCAGGTGCGAGGAGCTTGTTTAAGCCCATAAATAGACTTTTTTAGCTTATAAACAAATTCAGGTCTAGCCAGATCAACAAAGCCAGGTGGTTGTTCCATAAAAACACTCTCTATAAGATCACCATGAAGGAATGCATTTGGATACATCCAACTAATGAACAATCCATCTAAGGCCAATGCCAAGTTGAGAAGAATTCAAATAGTAGCAGGTTTAACAATCGGGCTGAATGTATCATTGAAATCAATTCTAGGACTTTGATGAAAACCTTTAGCTAACAAACGAGCTTTATATCTGTGAATACTCCTATCTACTTTTTGCTTAATTCGGTAAACCCAACAACAACCAACCAAATTTTGAACTCCTGAGGGAGGAACTAAGTCCCAAGTGCCATTACTCATAATTGCTAAATATTCATCTGCCATAGCCTATCGCCATTTAGGAATTTTAACAGCCTTTGAGAAGCATGACGGTTCAAAAGCAAATGATTCTTTAGTGGCTATTAAATAAAAAATTGCTCGTTTCTTCAAATTGTAAGTTTTCTGTCTAGCTACTACAGAATGTTAGCTGGAAGTCGTTGCTGTGTGAGGAGCAATCTATGACGAAATAGATATGGAATGAGAAACCGTAGCAGATTCACAACCAGTATCAACGACGAGGAGGGGCGCTAGTGTTGCATCAGGTGATGAGGTGGTCTCGTCAACTGGGATAGGTGTTAGCGCTGGTACTATTTCAGTGAGCAGATCAAAGGATGAAAGTTTTAGCAATAAAATTCGTTACAATAGTAGCAGGTAAATTGTTGGCCTTAGATTTGGCGACAGATTCTATCAGAATAGGGCTACAGACAACATTTAAAGAATCACTGGCCATTAGTGGGAATGTGATTGTAGGGAGAGAGTCAATCGAGATTGACACAGGAGAGTGTCTCATCATTAAAAGTGGCAAACGGGAAAACTTGTTCATCAAAGAGCACATGGCGTGAGATATAGAGTTTTCCAGTCCTAATATTTAAGCACGTATATCCTTTATGTAATTTACTATATCCAATAAAAACACATTCAATTGACCAGGGTTGTAGTTTATGTTTTGTGTAAGGACGTAGCCATGGAAAACATCTATATCCAAACACCCCAAGAAAATTATAATCAGGTGGAGTTTGAAAAAGTTTATGAAACGGGGAATCAAACTCTAGAATTGGTGTAGGCAATCGGTTCATACTATAGACTGCAGTGTCAAAGGCTGAATTCCAATATTTTAATGGTACATGACTGTGTTGTAAGAGAGCAAGTCTAGTTTTAATGATTTGATGATGCTTTCTTTCAGCATAGCCATTTTGTTAGGGTGTAGATAGGTAAGAGACACGGTGTGTGATTCCATGGTTTTAGAGATGGGTGGTAAAGGCTTGGAATTCACCTCCTTGGTTAGATTGAAATTGTTTAATTTTTCTCCCAAAGTAATTCTCAATAAGTTTTTGAAATTGGATAAAAGTGCTTAGAACATTGGACTTTCCATGTAAAACATACACCCAAGTATATTTCGAATAATGATAAAAGGATACAACATAATATGAAAACCCATCAAATGACTGAATTGGAGATGGTCCCTAAACATCAAAACAAACCAAGTCAAGAGGAAAATGAGCGTTAATAGTCGAAATAGAAAATGGTAATTGATGACTTTTACTTGTAGAACAAGCACTACATAAGTTTTTAAATTTATTACCTGAATATGAAATAGACTAATTAACTAAAGCTTTTCTAACAATTGGTAAAGCAGTATGTCCCAAATAGGAGTGCCATAAATCAAGACTAGCAGCAAGAGCAACTGGGGAAGAATCGGATGTAAGACATAAAGAGTAAAGTCCATGATCATTATAGCCTTTGTATATTATCTGCTTCGTGGCCAAATCCTTGATAACAAAAGAATTAGAGAAAAATTCCACAAAGACAGGTGTGAGCAGACGACCTTAAAAAAAGAGCGTAACGCGGCGAAGCGAACTGGGGAAAAGGAAAAGAAAGAAATAAATGGTTTAGTGATGTTTTGGGAAAAAGGTTTTGTTTATCTTGTTTAAAAGAAAACTATTCGTTTGTTTTGAAATTTGATTTTGTAGAAAACATTTTCCCATTTTATAACTTAAAGACCTCGAAACCTCAATTTCGAGATTAGTGATAGAGTCGCCACCCGGATCAGCTCATCCGGGAAATTCCGGTACAGCTCCCTACCGAGCGCAGACTACTGTACCTAATCCAGAGATTCAGGGTTTGGGCAACTTATCTACTTAACCTCAAGCTTGTATTCAATTTATTATTTATAAAACCATATTTATTCAATTTATTATTTTTTCTAACCCCAATTTTATTTATTTTATTAGCCCGTGCTAAAGCAGAATGCAGAAAATAAATTGCAGAAAATTAAATCATCCACACAAATATACAAAAGAATAATGGAGGCCGCTTGTACAACCAAATCGAGTAAAAGGTAAAAATCCTCGTCCTCACATTTACAATCGCCTAAGTACACGAGGATCTAAAAAAATACAACCGCCTAATTACACGGATTAATCTATTACATACAATAAAAAAAAAATAATTACAGCAAAACAGACTAGTTAGTGCAATTTATATTATAGCACAGGTAGGACTCAAATTGGACAGAACCGGGAATTTAAGAAACGAGGTCATACATTTAGGGGGTAACTGGGTTGACCCGATCGGTCGGACCGGTTAGACCTAGAAAACGGTTTTGAAACGCCCTGTGAATTTTTGTGCTGGAAAATCAATTTTTAGAAAATATTTGGCTCGATTACATGCAAATTTCCACTTTTATAGGTCTATTATCCCGGAATTTGAGGTTCCGTTCGTGTGGGTTTTCCTAATTTTCACAAACATTTAAGGTCCAAAAAGCAGTAAACACACCAAAATCAGTTTGAATCCGAAAACAGCATTGCGCAACAACGTTCGTACGGGTCATTCCGCGATTCTGTCTTTTCCGGAAATCACAGCTGCCTGGCTGAAAATAGAGTCGGACGGCTCTGGTTAGAGTCGACCGGCTCTGGTCCACACTGGGCTGCTGTAATGCCCGGACCCAAAACCAGTTTTCTCGCTTTTTCCAAAGATTTCTATTTTTGCTTGTTTTCGATGTTTTCCTGAGATTTTATAATGTTTGAGGGTCCGCAAATGCTGAACTATGGACCCGTAATGGATCGAACAACCTCGAAATCGAAATATAAAACCCAGAAATCTGAAAACCGACGTTAAAATGACATATAAATATTCTTAGGTCAAAAAATATCAAAACAGAAAGGCATAAATGGAAAACAGACTCCTTTCGGCCGTTCGGGACAGATCAGGAATCTGTCCCTGAGGAACAGAGTCGGGCAGCTCTAGAGTCAAAGCCTGCCGACTCTGTTCTTCACAATCACAGCCGTGCGACTGTGTTCATGAAGAACACAGCCGTATCGCTATGATGGGTTGAGTCTGTTTTCCGGAAAAATTTAAAAAAGAGAAAAACATGCAGAAAACATAATGTAAACAGGTTTAAGGCCTCTCAGAGTTTACCTTGGTGTCTTTCCAGTGTACTGGATGTGCAAGAACGGATTAAAAGCTTGAAATGTTGCTGGAGTCTCAACTGGTCAAGAACCACAATGATCCACAACAAGCCGAAACGAACCCAAAATGATCTCCAACCAGTAATTAAAGGTTATGGAACTTGAGTTTAATGTTTTAACATTGATTCAAGTTTTAAATACAATGTTTGGTTCAACTCATTGCTTGCAATGTCTCAGACTCTCTTCTTTCCCTTTCTTTTCTCTTTTTTCTTCTTTCTTTCTTTCTTCTGTTCTTTTTTTTTGTCTCAAGATTGTAAAATTCCCCTCTCCTAGATTTCTTTCTTCTTTCCTTTTATATTCTCTCTTTCATATCATATCTTGCATTAAATGGTCGCCTGACTTTCTTGAAATGCCCATATCTTCATTCTGTGAGACAAGTTGCTTTGCTTTACGAGGTAACTTGTCTTGCCCACTAGAGCCGCCCAGTTCTAGCGAAAATCAGAGCAAAATTCGAAAAATCAGACATGCACCCTAAACCCTAGAGACCACTCGAAAGACCTATTCGGGAGTTTCAGATCGCGGATCGCTTGGTTTTCAGAACATTTGAGACACTCCAGGCAACAATCCACCTTCGAGAGCAATTCAAGTTCGTCTGCTCCAAAGGTAACATATAAACTCTCATCACAGAGGTCGGGAAAACCCGTGCTCATAGGCTGCCCCTCGCGAGATCAAAGTCGACTAGATCGGTAGCTTATGTCCGATTCGAGTTTGGTCTCGCGATCGAGAGCGCGGTGAGAAAAGATGAGAAAACACACCTGATGCCCCTCGTTGGGGTATAGTGTCATAGACTCACTGTGAGGGAGTGTTCCCGTAATATCGACTTGCTGTGGTGGAGTGTGCTCGTAATATCGACTTGCTGTGGTGGAGTTTGCCCGTGGTATCGACTCACTGTGGTGGAGTTTGCCTGTGGTATCGACTCACTTTGGTGGAGTTTGCCCGTGATATCGACTCGTTGTGGTGGAGTTTGCCCGTGGTATCGACTCACTGTGGTGGAGTATGCCCATGGTATCCGCTGTGGTGGAGTTTGCCCGTGGTGCCGACTCACTGTGGTGGAGTTTGCCCGTGGTGTCGACTCACTGTGGTGGAGTTTGCCCATGGTGTAGACTCACTGTGGTGGAGTTTGCCCATGGTGTCAACTCACTGTGGTGGAGTTTGCCCGTGGTATCGACTCACTGTGGTGGAGTTTGCCCGTGGTAATTTTAATTCTTCTCCGTGTGGTAAAGCAACCAAATAATACTGTTTTCTCTGTGTGGTGGAGTGGACCGTTAAAGTTGAGTTGAAAGCGCGTATTTATTCCTTGATCGACAATTTTGGAAACAAAAATTTTTGCCCATTCGATCAAGAAAAAATACGGCTCAGGGCTTTTTGGCCCCCAGATACCTACAAAATCAAATAATACCCACCCCGGGATTAAATTGGAATAAGTGGAAATCATGAAAAATCGAAGAAAATACAATACTTGATGAATCAGAGCCGGGTGGCTCTGCCTTGGTGGGACAGAGCAGGCGGCTCACAAATAGAGCCGCCCAGCTCAAGGCCAGAGCCGGTCTGCTCTAGCTGGTTAAAGCTTGGAAATAAAAAAGGCGGGCGCCCCCCCGCCTCCTATTTTCTTTGTCTCCCTTCTGCCTCGTTCGCTCCCTCAGTGAAAAACTTCTTCATTTCTTTTAGGACAAAATGAGGAAGATGCGAAGAGCTATCCTTCCAAATGCTCCCACACAACCGTCTCCTCATGTGAGGTATTCTTTACCCGAAGGGGAATTTTTCCTGCCCACTGAATCCACAGTTGACGTGTATGGATTGAGAGAGACGATTCCATATTGTGGAGTTGGAAGAAATGATCTTGTGTCTGTGACTTTGAAGCCATCTGCGTACATTATGCAAAATTTGGTTAGTTTTCTTTTCTTTAATTTACCTTTTCCTCTATTTTTGAATTCCTGCAAAATTGACAAAATTAGTTGAAATTACATGAAATTGATGCATGTTTAGAGTAGATTTTACCCCTAGGAAACTCAATTGATGATTTAGAGTTGATTAAAATCGATTTTTGGATGAAAAAACACAAAACCTAAGTTTTAAGAACCGAACCACCGGTTTTCCGAACAGAACTGGCCGGCTCAATGCTAGAGCCGGGTGGCTGTGTTCTTGGCCCGGTGGCTCTGGTCAAGAACAGAGTCGGCCAGCTATGGTTAGGGCCGGACGGATCTAACCATGGCCGGACGACTCTGGTTCGACCAAAACCGAGATTCTGAGCTTCTAAATTTGTTTTAAATGCCTCCAGTCAATTTATTTATGCAATGCAAAATGTAAACAACTCATAAAACTCCCTGTATATTGTTTTACAGACGCGGCAGAACAACCAGGGGGCTGGCTCTGTGATTGACACATTGTCCTGGTACCGGCCACTCCCCGACGATGTGCGAGTCTGCGCCTCAGACGAGTAGGGGTTTGTTGATGGCACTCTTGGAGCGGTGGGTGGACTCCACTCATACTTTCCATTTCCCGATCGGGGAGTTCATTGTTACACCCGAGGATTTCGTGGCTATCACCGGGCTATCCTTTGGTGGGCGTACTATAGATTTTAATCAGTATGGCAATCACGTCTGGCCTGAAGCCGTCTATCCTGGAGAGAGGAGGCTTCAGGCCAGACGTGATTGCCATACTGATTGGTTTGACTCCCACGAGCAGGCGGGTCCAGGGGAGTACCCTTCAAGACTATTAGCTGAGTAGACAAGACAGTCTGCCTGAGGTTGCTTTATTCCCACTTAAGGATGTGAGACGTTACGCTCGGGCGGTCTTGCTATTCGCCTTAAGCACTCTGCTATTACCCACAGGTCAGAGCGACCTGAACTTTACTGTGCTCCCATCACTGATACGGTTAGAGGATATTGGGAGTCTGAGCTGGGGCGAGCCGGGCTGGCTCAGCTATACTATGGCCTTGACATCTGTGCCCGTGGGAGGCACAAGGAGTTGAAGGGTGCTTGGATAGTTCTTTATGTGATTTACCTTTTTTTTACTGACTTTTTTGGTTATTGTACAGATTTAGGCGTATGAGTACGCCTTTGTTCCTCAACCGAAATTAGCCATACCGGTTAGTGCTGTGATTTCTGACTTCCCCTGGTTGCAGTGGTGGTTGGGCTATGGCTGGAGTGAGGTAGACACCGACCCTTTGATTTGCCGTTAGCTTTTGGCGGATATGACTTTTGAGCAGGTATTCTTTGAATTCAAACATTATTATTCATTTCATCATTTTTTTTACTGACTTTTTGTTTTTTTAGGTTATCAAGGAGCCGTGGGGAAATGCTGTGTGGTCCATAGAGCTTATAGATGCTTGGAGGCTGGTCCCCCGATGATTCGCCATGGAGAGCCCTGTTAGCTTGGGGTGGTACCTCGGGGAGAGGGTCACTGATTGGCGTGCTGGACCCCAAGAGGCAGGATCCCACCTGCACCTCTAGTTGGACCGTTATGGCCACATCTGTTGTCGGAGGAGGATCATCCAGATTTGTTTGGGTCTGGGTATGTAGTTATGAGAGATGATGGCGATTACCCACAGTTCATCTGCACACAACTTCTCCCTCCCATTGGGACTGCACCGCCAGAGGATGCGCAAGCCGGGGTATTTCTTTGTCTTGCTTTAACTTCCATTTATTTTGAGGCTGGACTGCCACTTACTCTTTCTTTCTTCTCTTTTTCTTAGCCTTCTGAGAGAGGTAAGCGTCCACGTTCTTCATCTGGTAGACGTTTCAATGGTCGTGGGTCTAGGACTGCTGGCAGCCGAGGAGATGGAGGTTCTTCTACTCACACTGGTGTGCCTAGTGTCGATACCGAGGCGGGGTACACTGAGCCTATTCCCACTATGGTCCCTCTGGTGGTTCCTCCTACTGGCTTTACCCCAGGACGCCTAGAGTACTTTATGGAGCCTTTGGTGATGCTTCAAAATGAAGTCAGGGAGTTTTATCGAGTAGATCTGCATATCGAGGCATACCCTCCTCCTACTGTTGTTCCTCCTGACATGACACATGTATGTATCCCTGCCCCGACTTTCTTTTGATTACTGTTTCGGCTACTGATCCAATCTTGTGTGCTGTTCTTTGTACAGATTTTAGTGACACAGGGGATGGCCCTGTGCCAAGCAACTTCTGCTCTCAGGAATCTCTTTCTTAGGGATAATAGAGTGTTGACGGTAAGTACCTGCGTTGACAAGTGCATATGTATGTATGTATGTTTCAGATGCCCGTGTAAGCATGACATGATGCTCCTATTGTTTATGGTACAGGCTGCACTCGCCGCCCGTCGGCGTGCGGATGCTCGTATGAGGGTAGAGACGGAGGAGATGTAGAGGACCATTGCAGAACTCACATTTATGAATGAGACTCTCCGCACTCAGTTAGATGACTGGGAGGCCAGTTGGTGTATCTTTGGTGATGGTGTCGGAGCTGAGGGCAAGGAGGATGATGACTCGACTGATGGGGGATAGTCGTAGATGTTTTTTTCTATATTTTTGTAGTTTTATGTTAATACAACCTGTTTGTGGGCTAGGATAGAACATCGTTGTGTACATGTACATATTTTCATCATGTGACCATTGAATGATGTACCACTTTTGTTGATATTCTATGAAAATTCCTCCTCCTTCTTATTGATCTGTTATCTTCTCTTTGCTAGAACCTGCTTTACTGATGGCATTTCATCTATTTTCTATGCAGAAAAGTAACCGTCTAGTTCTATTTCCCGGATTCTCTCTGATGGATTAGCTTCGTGACTACCTAGGGACTATTAGAGAACATGCCGCACTTCCAACTGGACATTATTGGCGCCCTTTAATCTACATTCCATGCGGTTTTATATGAATGTGCCCTTAAATCGGACCTTTTTGGAGACTGTAACCCGATTCTGGGATCTGATGGACCATGTTTTCTGCTTTTCCAGGCAAGAATTGTGCCCGATGGTAGAGGAATTCGGGGCCATCCTCTTTGCTCCTTGTCCTCGTGGAGTCAGGTTAGCCGTTCCTGACCCCGATTCAGACAACCTGTAGACACTTCGAGGGTTACTGTATACAGCACATTTGGACAACCTGCTCCCTGGTGAGACTACCCCTATAAGACTCAACATATCCCTCGTTATGGATGTGTGTTTTGCCTTAAACCCTTCTGTCCTTAGTTGGGCTTTTCTGATGGGTCTGCTGTTGATGTCCTTTTATCTGTGTGAGTCAAGAGACGGGACTTGTGATTTCCGATTAATCCCGGTGGTGGCCCAGATGACTGACGGTGCTTCATTTGTGGGAATCATCCTAGCTGAGACTTTGATTTATCTGGATTCTATCCACTCTAGTCATCCGATCAAAACATATGGATGTCCCTTTCTGCTTCAGGTTGGCCTTCAACTTCGAGTTTGACATTCTGATGAAACATGCACTCTACTGATTGACCGTCTTTTCTGCAGATCTGGCTATTGGAGAAGTTGAATCTCCTGAGTGCTCCTCCACCTCAGCTGAGATATGTTTCATAATGTTTCTGGGCCTGTCTTATAGAACTTGCAGACTTTGCCACATGGACTGCAGAAGAATGGTTCAATTGGCTGAGGGAAAGAACAGACGTATCTATCCGTTGGGTGTGTCCCTAGTGGGAGATCTCGCAGGTGACTACAGAGACTTAGGCAGGAGGTGTACTTCTCCTCGGACTATTCAAGGTGACATTTTATTCTCCTGCATGATTTTGTAGACAATATGGGCAAGCACAGGGGGTGCTTTATTCTTTATGCACGACAGAGTGCGGTGACTTCACACAACAGTGGCCCAGGCACGTGCAACAGCGGTGGATGAATCCCACCCACTTTGAGGTTCTGAGGTATGGTGAAATAGCCTTGACGGAGACAGATGGTCGGTACAAAGCCTGGTTAGTTGAGTTGGTGACCTGTCCTACAAGGCGTGAGCGTGGGATCCTAACCATGTGGTATCTCGGCCTGTAGGTCTCCCTTATGCTGTATGAAGTTATAGCTGTATAACATTTATTTTGTTGTTTTATTTTATGTCCTTACTTTTGCATAGACTGCCCTCGCGAGTTTTCAATTTATCGGACTGTCTTAACTTTTGCCTAGGCTGCCCTTTCAGGTTTTCAATCCAGCAGACTTTTTATTCTCATCTTAAATTTTGCGTGGACTGCCTTTCGGCTTTCGATCCACCTAATTTTTTTTATGAATAGGAAGAGTAAAAAGATAAGAGCGAGCAATTATGCAAAATAGATTACTAAATTCAGCAAACTTGGAATGTTTATTTAACAAAAATGAACATAAATTCATTCATTCATTAAAGAAACGTTTTAGCATAAATGACATCAATAATGAAATAAAACTAGGGATGAGTATAGTAATGGTATGCGTTTTGACCGAACTCACACCTGCTATCGACCAGTCTATACAGATTTTCTGGCTAATAGGAATTCCTCACTTGTCCTAATTTTTGCGTGGACTGCCTTTTCGGTTTTCAGACCACAGACTTATTGCCCTTTTTTTTATATAAAGAGTACCACTTAAGCTTGTCTTGATTGACGGGGTCGATAAATTCATTTCCATCCATATCCATGATTTTTACGGCTCCCTTAGACAGCATCTTCTTTACTACATACGGTCCTTCCCAATTAGGTCTGAACTTCCCTCGCACATCCGTATGAGTCTGCTTCATCCGTTTGAGCACAAGATCACCAGCTTTAAGAGGGCACTTCAGATGGCGAACTCTACCATTGTAAGCCCGGGCCATTCGCTACTAATACATCTGCAGACTATCCAATGCTTGAAGTCACTTTTCATCAATCAGGGCCAACTGATCGTACCGTGACCGCATCCATTCTTATTTAGGTATCTGTGCCTCCATCGCTATTCTCAAGGATTTCACATCGGTTTCAACTGGCAATACGGCCTCCATTTCGTACACTAATGAGTAAGGTGTCTCACCAATTGGAGTCCTGATACTCGTTCTGTACCCCCACAAAGCGAAAGGTAGCTTGGCTGCCCAATCCCTGTACGTGACAACCATTTTAGCCAGAATTTTCTTGATACTTTTATTGGCTACCTCCACTGCCCCGTTGGCTTGTGGGCGATACAGTGAAGACTTATGGTGCTCGACCCTTTTGTCCTGAAACAACTATGCTGTTACCCTTGGAACTGAACACCATTATCTGTTACCACGTGGTGTGGGACTCCATACCCGGCGAAGATTTTTTTCTCAATGAACTTAGACATCTTCTTGGCCGTGAGGTTCATAGAAGATTCTGTCTCCACCCACTTCGAAAAATAATCTATAGCCACAACAATGAAGCGGGGTCCATTTGATGCCGGTGGCTTTATCTCTCCAATAATGTCAATCCCCTAAGCAGTGAACGACCAGGGAGTCGAGGACATCTGAAGTTCGAGTGGAGGAAGATGGTTAATGTCTCCATATATCTGACACTCATGGCACCTTTTCACCCTTTCAATACAATCAGCCTGGAGTGTGAGCCAAAAGTACCCTTGTCTCAGAATTTTCTTTGCTAGGGCTAAACCGCTCATGTGCGGGCCGTAAGTTCCCACATGAATCTGATCTATCACCACTCTGGCTTCTTTCTTGGTTAGACACTTCAGTAGTAATCCATTCACGGTTTGCTTAAAAAGCTGATCCTTAAAGATACCGAATTACACTGCTAACCTCCGGAGGGTAATCTTATCTGCTTCAGTGGCATCTTCAGGGTATGACCCTTTCTGAAGAAACTGTAAAATGTCATCGTACGATGGATGATCTTCTACCACATCCATCACAACCTCTTATACTCTATAGTAAGGACTCTGTGATACCTCCAACACTACTGGCCGAATCGGTTGCTTCTGGGGACCTTCCCACATGGACGACAAAGTGGCCAACGAATCCGCCATCTGATTTTCTTCCTTTGGCACATATCTGAATTCACAACTCCCGAGACTTTGATCCTTTCCCAAACGACCTCAAGGTAGGGGCGAAGGGACTCTTCTTTAATTTCCCAATCTCCAGTGATTTGCTTCACGACTAATACCGAGTCTCAGATGATAAGAGTTTCATGTGCTCCTAAGGTGATCAGGGCATCAATTCCAAATAGACATGCTTCGTACTCTGCTCCATTGTTGGTCACGGGGAAATTCAACCTTTTTGCAAGGGGAATAACTTCTCCGTCAGGTGTCCCAATGATCACGCCCAATCCTTTTCCGTGCTTATTCACAGCCCCGTCAAAGTACATAACCCATCTGACTGGTTCCACTTCTACCACTGCCAACTGTTCATCTGGAAATTTGAGATTCTCCACATAATCCGAGTCAACTGGCTGATTTGCTAAAAATTCGACCACTGCCCTTCCTTTGATGGTCTTCCGAGTGATGTATTCGATGTCGAATTCTGACAACAATAACAGCCACCGTGACAGCTTTCCCGTTAACGCTAGAGTCTGGCATAGATACTTCATCGGATCGACCTTGGCCACTGCCTGAACCTTATAAGATTGAAAGTAGTGCCTGAGCTTCTTTGTTAGCCATACCATTGCCACGCAAGTCTTTTCTACTACTGCGTATCGAGTCTCATACTCCAACAGCTTCTTACTCAGATAATAAATAGCATTCTCTCGGCCATCTTTTCGCTCTTGAACCAGCATTGCCCCAACTGACGCATCTTTGATGGCCAAATAAAGGATCAAAGGCTTTCCTAGTACTTGAGGCTTCAAAATTGGAGGATTCATCAAGTAGCCTTTAATCTTGTCAAATGCCATCTAACACTGCTCATTCCATTCTTCTGGCTGGTTCTTCTTTAGAAGCTTAAATATTGGCTCACAGACCATTGTCAGCCTTGCAATGAACCGGCTAATATACTATAGTGATCCCAGGAACGATCTCACCTCCTTCTACGTTTTAGGCGTAGGCATATCCCTGATGGCTTTGATCTTATCTGGATCCATTTCTATATCCCTCTGACTCACAACATGCCCCAGAAGCTTCCCTGATGTTACTCCAAACACGCACTTTTTTGGATTCAGACATAGATTATACCTCTCAATCCTAGTCAAAAATCTATCTAGGACGACAGGATGCTCTTCTCGGGTCATTGATTTGACTAGCATATCATCAACGTACACCTCTACCTCTTTATGGATCATATCATGCAAAAGTGTCATGACAGCCCATTGATAAGTCGCTCCAGCGTTCTTCAGCCCAAAAGGCATGACCATGTAACAGTAAACTCCCCATTCTGTAATGAAGGCCGTCTTTACCTTATCAATGATGTTCATGAGGATCTGGTTATACCTGGAGAAACCGTCCATGAATGAATACATAGCTGCCCTGGCAGCACTGTCGATCAGAACATCAATATGTGGAAGCGGGAAGTCATCTTTCACCGAGACCCTGTTCAAATCTCTGTAATCCATACAAACCCGGACCTTTCCATCCTTCTTCACAACCGGTACGATGCTTGCCAACCACTGAGGGTACTCCACTACCTCTAAGAACTTGGCCTTAATTTGCTTCGCTACCTCTTCTTTTACTTTTTCTACCCATTCCGGATGCAGCCTTCTGAACTTCTACTTCACTGGTGTGATCTTTGGATCGATGGGAATTCTATGCTCTGTGATCTGCCTGTCTACCCCGGGCATGTCGTCATAGGACCACGCGAATGCTTTTACATGCTTAAGTAGTACTTTCACTTACTCTTTTCTCTCATCCGGTGTGAGTTCTTTCGAAATGGATACCATTTTCGGATCATTCTCTGTCACTAGATTTATTTCATGCAAAGATGTTTCATGAATGCTAAAAACATTAAATGAATGCTTGAATGTATGCACAGTTCCATCAGGAAAAACATCACACAAGTAAGCGAAATTAGATTTCATTGCATTAAACGCCATATAGGCAGCATTGTTCATATTAGAAACAGGAGAACTAAATATATTAAAGTAGTTTTCATCCTCCACGTGCGGAGGGTCTTCATTATCAGCGCATTCTTCAAAAAGGTTCATCAGACCACCTTCCAGCTTGCTCTTCTGCTCTTCTGACAGCCTCTCCTCTAGGGCCTTCATCTTGCCCTTCATCAGAATCTTTGTCAATTCTTTCACTGCCTCTTTAATAAGCTTCTCTTGAACCTTCTCGACCTTTAAATTTTCCTCCTCGCCTGCTTTGTTTGGTTTCATCAAAACAGATAGAGCACGGGCAATGGCATCCACCGCCAACTCCACTTCACCTTTCATCAGGTCAGCTTTCAGAAACTACTCGCCTTTGTTCCCGAACTTGATCTAGACTTCAGCCACTTCATCCACAATAGCCTTCCCCTTGCCACTTACTTTAGATCTCAGCATGCCTACGATTGGCTCCACACCATACATTCCATAATCAACTACATCAGTAAAGATTTCAAAACCCGGTACCTCCTTATCTTTGAACTTGACAAACTTATACTCTCCCTTGTAGACTTCCTCAATTGCACGCACAAAAGTATCAACTAAGTTCACATATTTCTTCACAGATCTTTTCACGTCTTTATTATAACCCAACCCAGCTCGGTAGTACTGGCCCACTTTGATATTGAACTCGGGGATACCTTGCTGATTCACCCCTAACCCTTTTCCCAGCTCAAACTTTTGCTTGGCAAAATATTTGTGGATCCAGTCGGGGAATTTAGTCTTGTCAGATATGACCTCTACCTGAAATCCAGTGACAAGCTGCTCTGCAGTGTTCAAAGCTGTTACTACAAAAGGCTCATCTGCTTCGACAGTCACTATCTTTCCTCCAATTAGAAACTTGACCTTCTGATGCAAAGTGGAGGGTACCCCACCAAGAGCATGAAACCACGGCCTCCCTAACAGCAAAGAGAATGTGACTGGAATATCTATCACGGTGAACATAACTTTGGACCTGACCTCGCCCACCCTCACTTCAGCCTCAAAAGTTCCAATCATAGTTCGTTTACTGTCGTAGACTTACATAGTGCTTCAGGGCTGATCCCCAGATACGGCAGTACTTTCACCGGGCAGATATTCAAGGCTAAGCCATCATCCACCATTACACAAGGCATCATTCGATCCATGACTTCTACTTTAAAATACAATGCCCTGTTATGGTTTACTCCTTCTGGTGGTAAATCAGATACTCCAAAACTGATCTCCGTCGCTTTATTGGGCTTCACATCTAAGCCCTTTATTAATGCACAAACTTCATTGGGGGATATAATAGGGGAAGCGTCCATCTCCATAAGTTGCTTCACTACTGCCTTCGCGATGCCTCTTTGATTCCATGAGCAAATGCCAAACACTAGCACGCGCTGGAGTCCTTTTCAACTGTACCACCACTTCATCTTCTTCACCTATCCTTGGAATAGGATCCATGACATCATTTTCTATCAGAGTGGTATTTCTCCTTGGTGGAGCAGGATGTGCTGCAATCGCAGGTTGATAAACCCTTCCATTCCTCGTTATGTGCATTACCTGCCCATCCTTGGCTACAACTGTTCCTCTTCTTGTCTCAACCAGGTAGACGGGCTTTACTATCTCTTAAGGCCTACAAACTTCCTCTTCATCATCATCCAATTCAATGTCTTCTATATTGAACAGACCCTGCTTACTTCCAGACGCTGCTCCTTGAGCATTAACCCTCTTTTTCTCCTCCTGTTCAATCGATGCTGCTTGCACACTTGGATTTGCCTTAATAATCTGGGAAAAAACAAAATTATCAGGGAGGGATGACTGTACCATGCTTACTTGGTTCCCGAAGTTTGGTAGAAGGTTCATTTGAAATTTGGCTTCAATTGGGGCTCGACTATCTTTCCATCTGCAATCAACTGGCGTATAGCTTTAATTAATTGAGTACACTCATTTGTCCGGTGCCAAGTCATGACATGGTATGCACAAAAATTATCCTTGTCAGCTTTAAATGGAGGAGAAAATGGTTTTATACTTTGAAGCAACCCAACCTTTCTGCATTAAATGAAAATTCTTCTTAGCGATTCTACCCATAGGCTAGTGATTCTTTGGGGAGTCCCCACTGGTCTACTCGGATTTACCACCGCTATTTCTGCCCCTTGTTCCTGAATAGCAGTCGTGGTCTGGCCTGCCTTAGTACCACTACCCGTGGCTACTGGTTTTGAGCTCCTGCTTTTGTTATACACTCTGCTTGGTCCTCTGCTCCTCCTCTTCGTACCTTTCTATACGCTTCGCATGCTCCATAACATCATTGAAGACTTGGAACCTCTTTAGCTTCATTTTATCTTTATATAGGGGCAGGCTCCCATCTACCAATTTCACAATTAAAGATTCTTACTTCGGGGCTCCATCCACAAGGACCTGAACGTCCATCCATCTTCGGTAATATGCCCCAAAACTCTCATTAGGTTTCTGACGAATCCTCTCCAAATGCTCCAATGTCGTCTCAACCTGGGTCATATATGCATACTGCCTGATGAAAACCTCAGTGAGGTCCTCCCAAAAAGAGCGAGTGTGCGAGGGGACTCTCATGTACCATTTAGCCGCTGCACCTCTAAGGTTGTTGGGAAAAGATTGAGCAAGTGATTCTTATTTAGTCCCATACTCGTCAGGAGCCTTACATAATTATGCAGATGGGTTTCTGGTGGACCCTCCCCAGTGTAGGGAGTAATATAAGGCATGTGGAACCCAACCAGAAGAGGATCATTTTCTGCTATCAGCACATCTGGATCGGCGCATTGAGTCAGACCTGACTTTGTCTTAGGCAATAGGACATCAAGATTCGAAAACTTTTGGTGCAGTAGCCTTTCTATAGTTGTCTCGATGGATACCTCTTTGTCTTTTTGGGTAGCTGGCTCCTTTTCAATCCGACTATCTACATTCCTGACCGCAGCCTCTACTCCACTTCCTCCAGGCACATTACCCTGAGATCTAGCTCTGATTTGCACATTCTCATCTGAACTTCCTGTGGATCCCAAGTTCAGCTGCCCCGAACTACCCCCATTCAGAATCGAAATCCCATCCTGTCGAGTCAACTCTTTTTCTTCAGCCATCGCCATCTTCACTTGCTCTTTGATTGTTGCCTTAAACTGATCAGATTTCAGAAAGGCATTCACAATGGCAGCGATATCCTGCGCAGACACTCCTCCAACATTAGCTTCATTTGGGTTAGCCATTTCTAGTTCTGCTGTTTCTTCTAACAAGAACTGACTGTCAATCGGTAAAGAAAGCAATTGATCCCCTAACTCTTCCTCCGAATCAGACCACAATCCTTCTTTGGTCTCAGCCACGGTGTCCGATTCTGGTCGATTGATTTCCAGCTCTACTCTCACTAACCGCTTCAAGATCCTATTCCAGACTGCACATTTCAATGGAAGATTAGGCGTAAAAACATGGTATGGACCTAGAATTGATTCTCTAAATGCCACACTTTGCATGGATGTAGGATGATTGTGATGAGATGAACACAGGTGCATGAACATGCTTATGACATCTAATAAACCCTACTTTTTTATTACTCAGCCTCTCAAGAATGCCCAACGCTATGCATAATGAGTGCATAAGAGCCGTCACGGGGACAGAGTTTCAGCGCTTTTAGGGCACCAAATGAGAAATGAAATGAAGTCACGTGTGTCACTTCACACGGACAAAGGTTCGGCGCTTTAGGAGCAATATGCTGATATGGAATGGTCACGTTGGAAATGATCCACGGACAGAGCTTTGATGCTTTTAAAGCGTCAGACATGTTATGGTACATGAAAACAAATCACGTGTATAATAACACACGGAGAAAGGTTAGGCATTCATGGAACACCTTAAGTGATTTAAGAATGTCATGAAATGCCACTAGATACGTAAGATTCGGCGCTTATGGAACGCCTTGAATGATTGATGAGATGTTATGAAATAATCCAATGTGGATTATGACACAAGATGAGACTTTCGGAATCTCCTTTGTTCCAACGATAAATGGTTATGATGTCATGAAATGGAATTGTGTATTCCACTTACACAATCACGGGCCTAAACCCTTTTCGGGTGTTCTAATTGGCACATTTGGTGAAATGGTCGATGTAATCCAATACACCAACATTAAACAGGAGTTTTGGGGCTCCTGGGATGAAATATGATGAAAGCGTTTGGCATTCTCAGGATGCCTTAATCATAATGAGATGGATGCATGCTTGAGTCACGCAAATGCAAATGGTTGCATAAAAACATGGTTAAGTGTGGCATACGAAGTGATGTATGTATGATTATAGGTATGTCGATGCATAAAAATGTGCATGGCACATGAAAATAGACAGGGCTGCAAAAGATATGGTTAGAAACACGCATACATGCGGCCATCCTTTAAAATATGGCTGCACAAAAATGTGGGTAAACCGGGGTGAAACAGTGTATTTGAGGGGTTGAGAAGAAGAAAATGTCATGATATGCAAGGGCATGAATAAATATGATTTTTATAAATTAATTAAATGAATACAAGCGAGGTTATATTTCAATAGTTGCCTAAGTTCCTTAAGTGTTTAAGAAAAACATTTTTAAGAAACAGAAAATTATCCCTAGCGGAGTCGCCACTGTGAGCGGACGACCTTGAAAAAAGAGCGGGACGCGACGAAGCGAACCGGGGAAAAGGAAGAGAAAGAAATAAATGGTTTAGTGATGTTTTGGGAAAAGGGTTTTGTTTATCTTGTTTAAAGGAAAACTATTCATTTGTTTTGAAATTTGATTTTGTAGAAAACATTTTCCCATTTTATAACTTAAAGACCTCGAAACCTCAATTTCGAGATCCTTATCCGGGAAATTTCGGTACAACTCCCTACCGAGCGTAGACTACTGTACCTAATCCAGAGATTCAGGGTTCGGGCAACTTATTTACTTAACCTTAAGCTTGTATTCAATTTATTATTTATAAAACCATATTTATTCAATTTATTATCTTTTCTAACCCCAATTTCGTTTATTTTATTAGCCCGTGCTAAAGCAGAATGCAGAAAATAAATTGCAGAAAATTAAATCATCCACATAAATATACAAAAGAATAATGGAGGCCGCTTATACAACCAAATCGAATAAAAGATAAAAACCCTCGTCATCACATTTACAATCGCCTAAGTACACGAGGATCTAAAAAAATACAACCGTCTAATTACATGGATTAATCTATTAAATACAATAAAAAAAATAATTGCAGCAAAACAGACTAGTTAGTGCAATTTATATTATAGCACAGATAGGACTCAAATTGGACAGAACCGGGAATTTAAGAAATGGGGTCATACATTTAGGGGGTAACCGGGTTGACCCGATCGGTCGGACCGGTTAGGCCTGGAAAACGGTTTGAAACGCCCTGTGAATTTTTGTGCTGGAAAATCAGTTTTTGGAAAATATTTGGCTCGGTTACATGCAAATTTCCACTTTTATAGGTCTGTTATCTCGGAATTTGAGGTTCCGTTTGTGTGGGTTTTCCTAATTTTCACAAACATTTAAGGTCCAAAAAGCAGTAAACACACCAAAATCAGTTTGAATCCGAAAACAGTATCGCGCAACAACATTCGTACGGGTCGTTTCGCGATTCTGTCTTTTCCAGAAATCACAGCCGCGCGGCTGAAAATAGAGCCAGCCGGCTCTGATTCACGTTGGGCAGCTGTAATGCCCGGACCCGAAACTGGTTTTCTCGTTTTTTCAAAAGATTTCTATTTTTGCTTGTTTTCGATGTTTTCCTGAGATTTTATAATGTTCGGGGGTCCGCAAATGCTGAACTATGTACCCGTAATGGATCGAACAACCCCGAAACCGAAATATAAAACCCAAAAAAACCGAAAAACCGATATTCATAAGTCCAGAAATCCGAAAACCGACGTCAAAAAATATTCTTGGGTCGAAGAATATCAAAACAGAAAGGCATAAAATGGAAAACAGACTCCTTTCGGCTGTTCGGGACAGATCGGGAATCTGTCCCTGAGGAATAGAGCCGGGCGGCTCTGGGATCAGAGCTGGCCGGCTCTGTTCTTCACAATCACAGCCGAACGGCTATGATTGGTTGAGTCTATTTTTTAGAAAAATTTAAAAAAGAGAAAAACATGCAGAAAACACAATGTAAACATGTTTAAGGCCTCTCAGAGTTTACCTTGGTGTCTTTCCAGTGTACTGAATGTGCAAGAACGGATTAAAAGCTTGAAATTATTGCTAGAGTCTCAACCGGTCAAGAACCATAATGATCTACAACAAGCCGAAACGAACCCAAAATGATCTCCAACCAGTAATCAAAGGTATGGAACTTGAGTTTAATGTTTTAACATTGATTCAAGTTTTAAATACAATGTTTGGTTCAACTCATTGCTTGCAATGTCTCAGACTCTCTTCTTTGCTTTTCTTCTTTCTTTTTTCTTCTTTCTTTCTCTCTTCTGCTCTTTTTTTCTGTCTCAAGATTGTAAAATCCCCCTCTCCTAGATTTCTTTCTTCTTTCCTTTTATATTCTCTCTTTCATATCATATCTCGCATTAAATGGCCGCCTGACTTTTTTGAAATGCCCATATCTTCATGCTGTGAGACAAGTTGCTTTGCTTTGCAAGGCAACTTGTCTTGCCCACTAGGCTCTAATGTGCACTAGAGCCGTACGGCTCTAGTCTAGAGCCGGTCGGCTCTGGTTCAAGAAACCAAAGCCGCCCGGTTCTAGCGAAACTCGGAGCAAAAGTCGAAAAATCAGACATGCACCCTAAACCCTAGAGATCACTCGAGAGACCTATTCGGGAGTTTCGGATCGCGGATCACTTGGTTTTTGGAACATTTGAGACACTCCAGGCAACAATCCAGTTGCTTTCGAGAGCAATTCAAGTCCGTTTGCTCCAAAGGTAACATATGAACTCTCATCACGGAGGTCGGAAAAACCCATGCTCACAACAGGGTTAGAGTTCGTTAAAGCATAAACTGATAAGAGATTACAAGATGAAGATGGTGTTGGTGTGCCTTAGTTCTTAGGGCATTGGATTCTTGTATTTTGGATTATACATTACGACTCATTGTATGAATACATTATTTGTGTCACATTAATAAAGGCAATTAATCTATGTCATTCTAACTTGTGCTATAATATGAGTAGGGTATCCATTGATTGATAATCATAAAACCTATCCCATGTCTGTTCTAATCGTGGGAACGAATAGAACCACAGACTTGTATATTCGATGACTGTATGGAAGTTTTGAACTAGCCATAGTACTTGCATAGTCAGTCATGAATATAGGTACATGCCGTTGACATGGGATTGGATCGATCCGCACAAGAAAGCTACATGGTTGTCGCGTCATAGGTCTCTCTTGAGTAGGTCTCTTTTATCCTCAGACCAGATTTCATTATAGTATCAATATGGAATCTAGTTCACTTTGACATACACCTAACAGGTCTATAAAAGGATGCTAAATATGGGTATGATTAGGTGGACAGGTGAACATATTGATATTGATGATGAAGTGATGGAATTGCCACTCGGGCAACACCGAGATGATATCCCTGGCCACTAAAGTATGGCCATACCCAAATAAGTTGGTTGCTTATTTGATTAATCAGTCAACTTAAGATCAAGAAATATAATAAACAGTAGAAGAGGATGACGGACACCATGCCTCTTGTTTATTCATATCGATATCGTTTGGCAAAGGACACTGTGAGATTACTACTGGGTCAGTATCTTTAACAGACTGTTGCATCTCTGTCTTAATTAGGGGCTATAATGGTTTGCTAGAATCCATTTACAATCTGTGGGCCTTGGGCCTACTGCCAACATAAGGACAGACCCATAGGATCGTGCATATAGATCAACTGAGCCGGAACTTATAGAAATTGTGCATGTAATGTACATTGGAAGGAATGCGTTAATTAATTAGTTGACATTCGGTGTCAAGGTAATTAATTAACATTGGGTTGATTTAATTTAATTAATAAATTTACATAATGTAATTAATTAATTTATCAATCAATTGAATTACATAAAATAAACAATTAATTAAATAATTTTCTTAAGTAGGAAAATTAAATATATGTATTGTAATTTTATTTAGGGGTAATTAAATGTAGCCAAATGGAATTAAATTGCATAGTATATTAAAGTTTATTTATGTAATTATAATTCTAGTGAGCTTGGGTTTAATTAACCTAATTAAAACCCAATTAGACAATGTGTCTATATAAGGGCACACTTAAGGAAGAAAAACCTAATTCAACCCTAATTAATTGTTAGAAATTTCAGCCACCAATTGCAGCCTCAAAATAGCCAAAAATCCCAGCATTAATCCTCTATTCCTTCGCGTCTTTGGCTAGCACCGGTTCCCGCTCAATAGTTGGTTGTGCACCAGACTTTGGAGATCGCAGTTTCAAGAAATGATTCTGCAGCAGTCTCTAGAAGAGATGAATCCGGTGAGTTAATCTCTCTTGATTCAAATTGGTTTTATTCTAATCAATGGTAATCAGACACGATAGGTGGATTGTAGGAAATTTTAAACGGTGTATTTTCCGCTGCGCCACGTTATTTTTCCGATGACGAATCCCAACAGATGGAACATGTAAAATATTACAGAAATCTAACATCCCATTACCAATGGAAAATTTTAAATGATCAAGATTATAAATAGGAATGAAGGTGCCATTGCCAATTTGAACTTCTTCAGGACCTTAGTACTCGGAATGAACATTTAGGTTTTCCAAGTTTGCAGTAAGATGATGAGAAGCCCCTGTATCAACAACCCACGACTGATTAGTGGCAACATGTGAAGCTGGCTGATTTCTTTGTGGAGGCTGAGTGGTCTTTGGACTAGGACAAACTTTAGAATAATGTCCAAATCCTCGACAGTTGTAGCATGTAACTGGAGGTGGGTTTCCTGAATCTGAGTTATTAGGAAGTTGAACTTGTTGAGTTGGATTCCAAGAGTTTCCAGCCCTACCTCCTCGACTTCACCTTCCACGACTTCTTCTACGCTAAGCAGTAGTAGTTTTGGTAGCATTCTATGCAGTTGGAGCAATCGAATTGTTTTGCTCCTTGTCAGGAATCTCCCTTTCAACTAATTGTTCCTCATGCAATAAAAGACCATACAAATGATCAAATCCCATAGTTCTTGATGAGAATCAATAGTTCTTTGAAAGTGTCCATAGGGCTTGCCCAAGCCAAATACAATTGCATAAACTAAATCATCCTCTGGATTAGGATGATTAAAAGCAGCTATATGATCAACTACGCCTTTAGCTTTCTGAACATAAGTAGTGATATTATCATTCGCTCTACGCAAGCATTGTAATTAATTATAAAGGTTTTGAATTTGAGTGCAAGACCCTGTTGAATAGGCAACAATAAGCTTCTCCCAAGCTTTATGTGCAGTCGGGGCTCTAACAAGCTGAGGTAAGATACTATCAGAGATGGAGTTAAGAATCCAACTTAACACCTGTTGGTCTTGCCTCTCACAATCTTGGTAGGCAGGACTCATAGAACCATTAGCTAATTTCTCAAGAGGCACCATGAGTGACCCATCCACATATTGGATCAAACCGTAGCCTTTAAGTAATGGTGTAATCTATGCTTTCCATAAAAAAAATTGACGGAATGCAATTTTGCAATAATTAGGTGATAGAAGTTCGGAGTAAAGGTGTTTGTTGGTGACGGTTGGATAAAATTTTATAAAGGATACGCGTTAGGTGTAGTTGCAATAATCAGTCCTTGGTATGGAATAAGAGAAGTAGAAGTTTGGAATGGTTCTGTAAATCCGAATAGAGCATTACGATTTACAGTAAAAGGATGTTGTTGCATAGGCATGGTCTTATAGAGATTAGGTTTATTGAACTAAACATGGGATTCATAGAAACTGGAATAAACGAAGCTTGAGGGATATGTGCATATTGAATTTGTGGTGCTGGAACAGATGGCAATGGTCCACTGGAGGCAGGCACACTGGAATTATCATTGACGGCAGTAACTATATAAGGTGGCGGAAGAGACATATCGATTACTCCCTCTCGCACACGTTCTTTCGGGTTTGGTCTCAAAACCGATTTAGCCTTTAAGATACCTTTATCCTTACATAATCCTAATCTTAATGCAGTGTTGCTCAGTCAACTGCTTCATGCTAAGCTCTTGATGTAGCAAGCTTTCTATTGACTGCAGAAGCTTATTCTTATGATAGTGTAATTTTGTCTCAACTTGACAACAAATTTTCCTCTCTATTTTTGGTTGGAGGTTGCCTAAACAAGCTTATGACTATAGGGTCGGATATTGTTGTGTGTTATCCTTGAATCAGAGTAATACCTAACAACTTGAACATTCTTTGTTGAATTTGAGGCACTTGCTTTTTTCAACATGTCCAACAAATAAATTGATCCTAATGTTCAAAAACAAGTTCGTAATCAGCTACTTACAAAGTTGTTGGAGCAGCATGTTCTCCCATAAGGTGGGTATTCTCCCAATTAGTAAGTGATTTGTGCTTTTGGTTTCTTTCTATTTTTCTCTTCTATAGAGTTATTCTATATCTCATTTTGAAAATTCTAATTATGAGTCAATTAATTAACAATAATATCATATATGTCATGCCTTCGGTTTTTGCAGGAGAGATTTGACAATACTAGCCTTAAACCCGGGTGATGTCGCGGGTCAAATTAAAATAGTTTAAAAATAAAGATGTAAAAGATATATTTTAAACTTATTTAAATATAAATTATTCATTCTTTTGTAATAATTTTATATATGTTAAGAGTAAATTAGCCTAATGCAAAATATTGTATATAATCTTTTTAATATATATAAGTTACAATCCGCATTATTTATATACCATTTGCTTTCATATGTCGCACAATGTGTGAGATTTTCTTATTATTATTTATAAAATTTTTTTCATATAGATTTCATTTTATTGAGTGTAATGTAAGGACTAAAAGTAAAATCTAATCATTTAAAAAAATGATTCAAGATTTAAAACTAATCAAATACCCTTGCAACTGTTAAGTTGCAATGGTGATGAATTACAAATTCCTAATATGCATCCTAAGTTCTTATATATATCCAAGCATTCAAAATTCATAAAAAGTTTATTTTTAAAAAAGATAAAGCTTAATTTCAAAAAAAAAAAAAAAAGATAAAGCTTAGCTTCTATGTATCAATAATAAATAAGTGCATAAAGCGTGTATTCTCATATATCATGATCTTCAATCAACAAATTAAAGCACATGCTCCTTGTCATAGTCCTATTATCTTCTAATCATATTCTATCATATAGAATGAACTTTGCTATTGAATCAAGAATGATAAAGACAATTAAGCAGCATATATACTTAAAGAAACCATTCACAGTTATCTTGCAACAAATTGTAACTCCTTGTTTATGTTTTCATATAAAATCTTTTGAACAATACATGATGATCACAAATCATCTTCTTGATGCTGTTCCTTTATATTTTCCAATAATATGACAATTTCGCAACCGCTAAGTCAACAATAACAAAATAAATACCTCCTCATGACCTTTTAATTGCAATATACATAAATGGTACCACTACACTAATTGCAAATCCCACCTTATGTTTATGTATTTCCACTTGTCTTCTTTAGTACTCTCTGGGAGATCAGCTTTTCTTCCACCATAGCATTGAAAATTAAACAAATTAGAAAATATCTGTACCACCAACATCAATAGTTACCTTTTAATCATCCTAAAATTTAGAAGCACAATATCAAATGTTGTTTTGTAGAAGACTGAATCTCAATTCCAACTCCTAACACAGCTTCTTTGAATAAAAAGAAGCGTATAGCAATCTTTCTTGCAATTTTGAATACCCAAATCACATAAAAAAAATAAAACAATCATTATAAAACTCAATAGGAGAAAAAAAGTAGAATAACAACCATTATGAATTTGTAGAGACAGTTAAACCAAAACCTGTAGTTGAACCTTAGGAAGATGAACCATCTAAATTCAAGCCTGCACAACAACCTGAAGAAGAAGCAATGTGAAAATAGAAGATTCATCATTAGTTTGCATATCATCTTTAAATTGATCCTTATCTTTCTTTGATTCTTAAGAAACATAATATCACCATTTGTGATATTATTAAATATGATTACAAATTAATCTTTGCTGACTGAAGTGGCTATCTTCCTCCTCAATGAGAGCTTGAATGCAAGAGCATCTGAATTGGTAGTGAATTTCCTCCCATGATTCATTGAATTAGTCACCAAATTCATACAAATGATCTATCATTGGGATAAGCATCAATCAATCCACCTTATATTTAAGTCATTACCAAATAAAATTAATTACCAATTAGATATAGAAAAAGAAAGCTAAAAATTAGTTTATATCTTAAAGCGAAGTCTAAACATGCAATTCTTTCCAATCGTCACTTGTAACAAAAAACAGATAACAAAAAATTTGCATCTTAGTTAGATGAAAGCATTAGATAGGGAACTAAAATAGAAACTGATTTTGGATAAAAAAAACCATATTTATTTTACCCCAAACTCTAGCTGAGAAGTTGGAAACGAAGGATCTGTATAGTGGAAAACAACTGAAAAAAGTGAGAAAAACGGAAGAGAAACATGCAATTTGAGGGAAAAAATTAAAATGCAAACTCGAATGGAGAAAGGAAACTACATATGCATCAGCAATATTTGATCATCTGTGCTTTGAAAATTGAATTAAAAAAAGTTTACAAAAAAAAATATGTTTCATAATCAACACCAAAATCCTAAACTCAAAAGTGTAGCTAAATTATTTCCTTCATCTAGCTTTTCAAATTGAATCATTTTAAAATTGCATATGCTTGGAGCTCTAGAACCATCTTCACATGAGAATGAGATAAAATAGAAAATTACATATGAATCAAATCAATATACCATATGGCTACTAACAAATGGCCTTCGTCCAATTCTTTATCGCTATCCATTCGTCCAATTCTTTATCGCTATCCAAAGGAAGTGACTTGAAAGTGTTCATAGTAAGAAACTACGACAAGAAGAAATGTCATGGGTGTTGTGGTGTTACCAAATAAACAAAATTTCCATCATCAATTACATACAACATAAGCTTGCAATCTCCTCACTATGCTTTCCAACGCTTATAACTTCTCAAAACTCTAAAATAACACATAAATCATACAATCAGAAATTAAAAAAGGACGAAACAAAAAAACTCGCAATCACAATCAAATCATTAATATCAACATGGAAACTAAAAATGCATAAAAGAAACCCAAACTAATTCAGCTTTAACAAATAAAGTGGGGAAAGATTGAATGGATAGATCTATAAAAATGAAAAACATGTACAGTAGAATGATCCTATGACAATTCAAAATTATAAGAAAGAAATCGTTATTTGAGAAGAATTGATCCGTGTAATCTGAACGTGTTTGATTCTTGAACTACAAATATATATAAAAAAATTCAATAAGAATTGTTAATAAAAAAAATAAAGAGGTATACGTCTGTGATAATTGGAAATGAAAATCACCTAAAAACCCATGATGGTTTGAATGAAACCCCACATGTGAGCATGCAGTTGAGAATTGTTAAAAAGCCATTGTTATTGCAAATTGAGTGGAATAAGGAGAGACTAAATGGATAAAAAAAATTGACTGGAACAGTACCAGTTTAAATGTAATCGAAAGGTGAAGAGAGATTATATAGAAATTGAAGAACCTCATATGGGCACAGGAGCAACAACATGATGGAAGAAGAAAATGCAAAAGGAACACATAAAGCACATCATATAACATCACCATGGGATTTTAGACCAAAAACCCTAAATCGGTAGAGCGTAATAGTCACTGCCATTTGCGATTAATCTCCTTAGATCGGCTACGACTAAAATCATTAGTTTGAGTTCAATTAGTTAGTCATATTTAATAAACAATTTGAATTAAATAAAGTCATAAAATTTTGAGAATCGGTAACAAATGGAGGGGAGGATTTAAAATGGAAGGAGATGGTTTTAGTATTTGGGAGAAGAAGATGGATTTTGAATTCAAATGGATGAGATGGTATTCAAGCGTGAGACTAAGGATAAGAACTATTTCAATTAATTTTAAAAATTTTCATTATCTATTAATTTAATCATTAAGAGTTAAACAAATAAAATTATAATAAATTAAAAATAACTCAAAAATTAGAAAATTACATATCAGCGCTAAGTATTCAGATTTAGTATACTATTCTTAAACCCGGCCAATGCCCGGATCAGTTCAATATTATTCAAAAATAAGTAGAAAATTATATTTAAGCTGATTTAAACATGAATTATTTATTTATTTGTAAGTGTTAATTATTTTGCATGTATTTTCTCTCTATGTTATTCAAGGGTTTCAAAATTTATATATTTTAACTATAGTTATTCATGTTTAAACGTATAAAAATTAGATTATATAGTAGAGGGTAATTAACTATAAATAAATAAGAGAAAATTATAAATACAATTATGCTCATCTTATAATTTTATTTTAATAGAGGACCGAATTAACATATAGTGTGATAAATGATAAATGAGTGAATTAATAATAATCACACAAGTTAATTATGTAACATAAGAATTGAATGATTGTAGATATAAAAGATAAATGGTTGAATTGAATTATGTAACATAATCATTGAATAATTGGATGTTTAGATACAATGCAATTAGTTAATTAAAAAAATTGCATGCTTAATAATAAAGAGCTTCAAGAAATTCTATATATACATAAAGAAGAAATCCATTATATATTATTAAAAACTTCTTTGAAAACTACATTTTGAGTACAATTGTATATTTTATCTTTTTTTGTCATAAATAAGAATCTTCAATCCTTGTTTGCTTGTAACTCTAGAAACTGCAACATACATTTGACCATGGCTAAAAACTGGGCGAGGAAGATATAAACCAACATGTGAAAGAGATTGTCCTTGACTTTTATTTATTGTCATGGCGAAATAAACAATTAAAGGAAATTGCCTTCGTTGGAATTTGAAAGGCAATCTAATATCTGATGGAGTCAAAGCAAGCTGAGGAATGAAAACCTTTTGAGCAACATTGCAACCAGTAATTTTTTCAGCTTTAATCACATATTTCCCCAATTGAGTTACCACTAACCGAGTACCGTTACACAGTCCAGAAGTCTTATCTATATTATGAAGCAACATCACAAGTACACCAATCTTCAACTTGAGGTTATGGTCAACAAACCTGATGAATTTATAATATTCAAGAATTTTGGAGTGTAGATATCGTTTTGGCTGTCATAGTAACTATCCTCTTTGCAAATTGAATCAGAACTTAAATAGCATACTTCTTCACATGGCCACAAAAACAACATATAATCATTGACTATATTCACAACATCCAATGTAGGAGCAAGAATAGCACATCCTTATAAATATGTTAGATCTCCAAAATTTTCTAGCAAACCAGGATATGTGTTATTGAACATTTGGTCTGATTGGATTTTGAGTATCTTTAATAAAAAAACTCATCGGACGCATCAAATGTAGCTTCATCATAATTTTTTTCCACCGACCATTTCATCTCCAATACTTAAAAGCCATTCTAAAAATGATCTCAACTCATCTGAATCAATATTTGCAGTATCAATCTGAAGCCTCATGTTCTTGGTTAATTTAAGCACTTTACAATAGCTCCATAAGTAAGAGGCATTAAGAGTAGCTGAAACTATATTTTGTCTGCTGCCTTTTGGAATGATGGGTAAAATTTATCTAAAATCACCACCGAAGACAACAACCTCCCCCCCAAATGGCAAATTCAAGCTGTTACTGTTATGGAATCTCAAGATGTCTCTGAGTGTTCTGTCCAGTGCTTTGAAACAGTGTTTGTGAACCATCGGTGCCTCATCCCATATAATAAGGCCAGTTTTAGCAATTAACTCAGCTAATGGACTTCCTTGTTTGATGTTGCAAGTGAAATCTTCATTTACAGTAAATGGAATACCAAATCTAGAATGAGTAGTTCTGCCGTCATGCATAAGAAGATAAGCCATTCCACTTGAAGCTACTGTTAGGACAATTTCACCTTTGGATTTCAAAAAAGATGATAAAGTTCTCCATATAAAAGTCTTCCCAGTACCTCCAAATCCATAGATAAAAAATATTCCCCTATCTTCCTTTCTTACTGCATTAATGATAGTTTCTAACACCATTTTCTAATCATTATTCCATGACGGAATAAGCTTTTCACTTTCTCTTTCTAATAACACTCTATCATAATTCAACTCATTTTGAATTAACCTATTTCTCCTTTCATTGATTAGTGCTAAATCAGGGAATGGTAAAGTAGGATAATCCCTCAAGCTTTCCATTTTTATTTAAAATTTTCTCTATTTTAGCAAGTGTGTAGTTCTTCAATTGCTCATCTGTCATTTGAAAATCTGAAATTGTACATAAATAAAGATTAATGAACAATATCATGAACTAAAATTGAAATTACAAATATTTTATAATGTACTTGATAGACTATATAAATATAAACAATAAATTCAATTCATTGCAATGACATATTCATTCATAAGGAAAAAAGATTTTTCAAATTTTTTTTAGAATGTTAATAAATAATAACTTAATTCATTACCTTGGTTGCTAAGTATTTGATGCTAACGATATAAAATATCATTAGAAAGAAGATTCCATGTTTCATTCCAAACCAATTCTGGCCTTGAAATACAGTTGGAGAAGAACATAGTACTAAACAATGAGCGTAGAAAATTAGTTGAACCCCAAAAAGATGCTTCAATTATTGCATCTATGTACTCCTTGTCATCTTCAAGTAACCCCAATGCAAAACATGCATCTCTAAATGTTGGGTATAATTTACCATCCATGGTCTTGATGTCATCATATTTTGTTAGCCCCCTTACAATATTCAACAAAATCATGAGATAGTATAATTCTCCAGCTGCCAGATGGACATAAATATTCTTCGTACGGACATTCCACGCTATCGTGGATACCATTTCTTGACCTTCTTCATAGATCTTGATGATTCATAAACTACCTCGACTTCTTTCCATACAAACCTAGTTGGAAATTCAGCATAAGTCAATTCTTTAGCCTCTAGATATTCTCCATTCACCTTCATCCATTGTAAAAACATAGTTTGCACTTTGCCACTTCTTTTAACAACATGTTCAATAGGGTCATCATCGTGAAGTACAATAGTCTGCTCACCTAGAAGATGGAAGCTGAGTCTTTCAACCCCAGGCACTTAGTAATTAATAGGAAATGCAAATATTCGCCAAGCTGCCTCAATCGGAGAAATGTATCTACAATCATAATACATTTTCACTTCAACCTGTCCTTCACCATTATTACCATTTGCATCTTACTGGTAAAAAGAGGAAGTTATCCGATCATTCCCCTTATTTATGTACTTGAACAAATACTTGATGGCCCTATGTTGATTGCACCATTCAGCATTTATATGTGCATTATACTTCAATGACAACTGACTGTTGTAAGGAACAACAAATCTATTGTCAAGCCGAATGTTATTTTTTTCAGTTGTCCTCTCATTATCCCTTCTTCTATATAAAGGATATCCTTGTTCATCCATGGTTGTCTCCTTGTTAAATTTCTTAGGGAAGTGCTTTAAACATTTTTCATCTTTCATCCACGGTGAATTTGTATTAGAAGCACCACAAGGACCATGCATCATGAAAATTTTCACTATTTCATACAAATAAGGATTTTCGTCTTTATTGGGAATCTCAACTGAGATTATCTTATCAATATCCTTTCCAAACATGTGCTTGTCTTCTGGATGTAAGAACAATAATATAGGTGCATCAGGGAGACCTCGTTTTTAGAATTCTATTGTATATAGAACTGTAAATAAACAACAACATGAATTAAAGCATATAATGATGACTAAATTTTCATCTATTGTATACATAACTAAAAATAAACACTAACATGAATTAAAGCATGTGATGATAACATACTCGCTCATGTTCTTCCAAATAGTTTTTCAACCTTTAAGTCATGAACCAATCTATCTAGCTTCATTTTGAAAACTCTAGTAATCACATCAGGCCTATCTTCTGCTCTTAAATTTTCTTTATTAATAAATCTCGGTATCTCAGGCCATCTTGCATTACATGTGAAAGTAATGAAGAGATCAGGATATCCTGTCCATTTACATATTGTCATCGCATCATGATAGTTCGGTATCATGTACCTTGAAACAATTGTCACAGTTTTTAATTGCTAACCGATTCGGATGGAGATAAATAACGACAGGGAGCATGGATAGTTGGATAATATTTTTTAATAGCATGCACCTTGCACCATCGACTTATGTGGATGGTAATATAATCCTCTTACCAGATGATGATGGATTTGTTTCACCTCTCAATACTGCTTCAGATCATCCTTTGTATAAATCTACCCTAAGATTTTTTTGGTTGTGTCGAATGAATGATAATCTTTCCGCCTCTATCATTGTGTAAGAATCAACTATAAATTACTGGAATAACTTCCTTGATCTCAAAATTGTCTATGGTTCATTGATCCTCTGTTGTATTCTAAAGCAAAAAAATTAACGCATGCTAATGGACTGTCTTTTTGGCTTTTTATTATCCTCACTAAATGAAATATCCTTTCAATATCCATCTTCTCCATATGGAAAAAGCAATGGATATTGCATTGGGAGGTAAGAAGGATGTGGCTCATTGATTTGCTGTAGTGCGCTAGATTTAGTCTCAATAATAATGTCTCTAAAGTTTTCAGCAATGTCAACATCACCAACTACTAAACCAGCAACTTCTAAAGCAGTAGGCATGTTATATCTCAAGCCATCTTTAGTTCGTCCTTCAATCAGCCTTAACTTCAAGTCTTTATATTCACAAGTAGCTAATCTAGCTCTAGCTAATCTGAATGATTATACTAGAACATTCTTTTCATCGAGCATACTTTTTAAGTCTTGAATTATAGAATGATCGAACTGTGTTTTGCTATTTCGTGCACTGAAAGAAAACATTAAAAGCATGTTAATTATCATTAAAAATAATTTGGATTTTTAATGATAAAAACCTTTTAAAGTTCATAAATTAACATACCTAAGAGTTCCAACTCTATTTGAAAGCTCATTTTCTGTATCACAGATATATACCTGCACAAACTTGGTGTGAGCGGACGACGTTTTCGACGGAACGAGGACTCCCTTTCGGAAGGGGTGCCTCAATTTCGGACGGACCCCTCCCTCGCATGGGGTTTTTATAATGGAAATTCGTTTTGAAAAAAAATGGAATTAATTCTTAAAAGAACCGAGACCTAAGTCTCGATGAATATTGTAGGAGTCGCCACCCGGCTCAGCTCAACCGGGAAATTTTTATTGTAGCTGAACCGGATGAACGGCCGCTACACTATCCAGAGATCTTGGTCCGGATAAGTCCTTTATTTCGTGTCTAATTAAAATAAATATGGCCAATGTTCTTTGAAGATATTTCAAATTCTAAAGTCAATTTTATTGCACTAAGTTAAACATACAGAGCGCATACAGGTAAAGTAAAATAGTAAATGATTAAATTATTACAACCAGATCGAATAAAAGATAAAAACTCTCAGCCTCACTTTTACAATCGCCTAATATATATGATTTATCTAAAAGTTACAATCGCCTAGGATACACGTATTAATCTATTGAATCCATTAAAAATAAAAATAAAAAGCTGCAAAACAGAGGGTTAGCACAAAATACGGCATGCCACAAATAGGACTCAAATAGACAGAATTGGGAATTTAGAGATTGGGGGCATGCATTTAGGGGATAACCGGGTTGGCTCGACTAGCCGGCCCGATTAGACCTGGAAAACATTTTGAAACGTCCCTGTATCTTTGGTTTTGTGAGAAAATCATTTTGAAAACATTTTTCACAGGTTACATGCATTTTTTACATATGAGGTGGGTCGGTTTTCAGGAGAATTGGGTCTCCATTGTGGCATTGTTCTAAATGCAATTTTACTGAAAATTAAATCTATGGTCGTTGATGCACACAACAAAATTCATTTTGATGATTTTCTGATTTTTTGAATTTTTATGGATTTTTAGGAATTTTTGGGAATTATTCTGGAAATAACGTTACAGTCGTGCGACTGTAAGCAATCCAAACTCAGGATTTTGCCAAAATTTTATTTGAAATAAACTGGAAGAAAACACCTGGAAATCAAGAACACTAGTACAACTGTATTTACAGTCGTACGACTGTTCATCAAACTCAAGAACAGTCACACGACTATTCTTAATTTCCAGAAACAGAAATACGAAAACTTGAATAAAAATGCACAAAAATCACACCAATCACCCATAAAGCATGAAAAAGAGAAGGGAAAAGGAGTGTCTACCTTTTGGGCACTTATCCAACGTCGAATTGACCCCTGGCATCGCTCCAATCCACACGAATTTGCTCTTTTCTCCTTGAGTTGGGGTTGGGAACTTAGGTCCAAAAATCTCCAAATGTCACGGTTTCCTAGTGTTTCTAGTCCGGAATTTAGCTTGTTTGGAGTGTTAGATTGTTAACCTAGGGGTTTTTAACAGATTTTAATCCTAACTTTGAGGATTAGAAGAAATAGAAGAGGAAAAAGAAGTTTTTGGGTTGAGTTCTCTTTTCCTTTTTCCTTGTCTCTTTCTTCCTTCTCTCTCTAATTTTTCACCAGAATTCCAAAAAGGCCCCTTTCTTCTCTCTTTTTCTCCCTTTTTATCTCTCTTCTTGCTGCCAGAAATTCGGGCATTAATTGCCCAAATCTCTCCCCCTTCTTTCTTATGTCATGGGCATGGTGTGCTGCACCTGCCCCGATCTTACAGTCGTACGACTGTAAATTTTACGTTACAGTCGCACGACTATAATAACAGTAGCATGACTATACATTACAGTCGCATGACTGTACATTACAGTCGTGTGACACCTGCTTTTTTTGTGGGAGTAAAATTCCGGTGCTTACACTTGGAACTCGATCCTGATTGTGGTAAGAGACTACCAATCATGTGATGGTTTTGACCGTTAAGTCTAAACACATAAGGACCAGCTCCATTGTTCACCGATGTATCAATTTTACTGCCCATCGACGTAAAGGAAAACATCATATTATATCCTCTTATATTTTCCAAGAATGTTTTACTTCTCCTATCAAACCCAAATAGTAAATTTTTAAGTGTAACCATGGGCTCTTTCAATAATGGTAATTTGACTTTTCCTGATCCTCAAAAAGGTGAAAATACTGGATTGCTACTTCTTTGATGCTTACTGTGAACACGAAATTTTCCTAAAAAAAAAGAAGGGCCGTTGGCCGTTGACCCACGACTGTAATATATAGTCGTGGGAATTCATTACAGTCGTACGACTGTAGTGTAAGTACAATCGTACGACTGTACTTTCGGGGGGCAGGTTCTTGCCTATACCTCTTTGACTTGAAAGAGAAGGGAAATCTTGAGCATTTAATGCTCAAGATTTCCGGGTTAGTGAGGTATAAAAGGGTAGAAAAAGCAGATTTTTGGGACTTTTGGACAAGCAACCAGAATTTTAGAGAGAGAAAGAGGGAGAAGAAGAAAGAAGAGAGAGAAGTAAAAGATCTTACTTTCTTCTCCCATTTTCTCCTTGATTTCTTGTTTTTAATCTTTGAAACGAATTAGAAATCTTAGGTTAACAATCACACTAACAAACTAAATCATTTCGGACCAAAAACAAACACAAATCCGTGACTTTTCTGGAGTTATTTGGACATTCTTGCAACCTTGACTTTTTGGGGAAAAAGTGCAAATTCACGTGGATTGGTGCGTAGCCAGGGGTCATTCCAGCCGTGGATCGTCACCAAGGAGGTAAACAACCTTTAACTCATCTCATTTTCCAGCTTTCTGGGTGATTTGATTGTGTTTGGTGCATTTTTCTTCAAGTTTTTGCATTTTTATTTCTGGAAAAGTAAGAACAGTCGTACGACTGTTCTTGAAACAAGAACAGGGGCACGACTGTAAATACAGTCGTGCCAAATCCCCTACAGTCGTACGACTGTCCTTACCTTTTCAGTTTCAGAGTTTAGTTTTAAGGGTTTTTTAGCGATTTCTTCCCAAGCCAAGGCTACAGTCGCACGACTGTAGTATACAGTCGTACGACTGTAACTACAGTCGTACGACTGTAGTCCTCAGCCAGGGACAGAAATCCCTAAAAAATTCCTCAAATCCAAAGAAAATCATAAAAATCCAAAAAAAAAATTTCATAAAAATCAGAAAATCCCAGAAAATCAGAAAAATTAGAAAACCCTCAAAAAATCATCAAAATGAACTTTGTGGTGTGCATCACGACCTTAGATTTATTTTTCAGTAAAATTGCATTTAGGACAATTCCACGACGGAGACCCGGTTCTCCCGAAAACCGACCCACTTTACATGCTTAACTGTAATAAACCGAAAAAAAATTGTTTTCAAAAATGACTTTCTCACAAAACCAAAAATACAGGGACGTTTCAAAATGGTTTTCCAGGTCAGACCGGGCCGGCCGACCGGGCAGACCCGGTTACCCCCAATTGCATG
Organism: Euphorbia tirucalli; assembly: GCA_039660915.1. Classification (NCBI taxonomy): domain Eukaryota; kingdom Viridiplantae; phylum Streptophyta; class Magnoliopsida; order Malpighiales; family Euphorbiaceae; genus Euphorbia; species Euphorbia tirucalli. The sequence continues at coordinate 71,245,915 of CM077641.1, forward strand.
ACCCCGAATCCCTATTTCCTATTTCTGTCTACTTGAGTCCTATTTATGGCGTGCCGTATAAATTGTGCTAACCTCTGTTTTGCAGCTTTTATTTTATTTTAGTTTTCTTTTTATTTGTATTTAATAGAATTAAATCGTGTATTTAGGCGGTTGTAAATTTTCCTTAGATTCTCGTGTATTCTACGCGGTTGTATCAGTGAGGCGAGAGCTTTTATTTTTCTTTCAATTTGGTTGTAAGCTCTTAAATATTTATTCTTTTTACTTTATATGTTGTATTATTATCCTGTATGCGCGCTACGTGCATTCTTTTAATAAAAATTAATCTTTAGCAACTTAAAGTGTCGTAACTAGAACATTGACAATAACATTTAAATTAGACACGAAATAAAGGACTTGTCTGGACCCGAATCTCTGAAAAGTGTGGCAGTTCCCGCTTTGGTTCAGGTACACTGTAATTTCCCGGTTGAGCTGAGTCGGGTGGCGACTCCTATACTTTTTATCGAGATTTAGGTCTCGATTCTTTTTTTCGAAACAATCCGCTTTTCCAAAAAATGATTTCCAAAACTAAAAACCCCACGCGAGGGAGGGCCCCGCCCGAAATCGAGGCGCCCCTTCCGAAAGGGAGTCCCGCGTCCCGTCGAAAACGCGTCGTCCGCTCACAGTGGCGACTCCGTTGGGGATTTCTTAAGTTTTTTTTTTTAAAACTTAAAAGAATTTGACAAGCCTTGAAAAGTGTCTAATTTAAATTAAGTGGATGATTCTTATATGGCACTTTATGCATTTTTGTAGTTAGGCATTTATTGCATTAAGTTAGGTATCCACTATTAGCCCGGTGAATCGTTGAAGTGTCGCCTAAGTTCCTCTTAGTCTTAGGGGCACGAATACGAAACACCACCCATAGCCTCGTACGAACCCCTTCGTTCGGACCCTTGAGTGGGGAGAAGTGAGGAGTATATTTTGCTATGGGAGCCTTGATGTTATCCCGACTTTGGACCGAACTCACTTAGGCAACCTTAGTTGGATTCCCTTAGGATGCCAAAACAAATTGCGTGAATAAAATAAAATAAAATCCGCCTTCATCATCCCCGGTTGGTGATCGAAGAGAACCCCTCCTAGGACTCGGTTAGAATTTTATCGACCTGACCACGTTTGGAGGAATAAGGTTGGAAGAATACGATCCGTGTGCTAATTGCTACATGTCTTTTTGTCCTTCCATAACATATCATCATTCATCATTCTTCACGAACATAACATACCGCATATAGAGCATTTGTGTGATTCTAACTCACATCTTTTGTACAGCCATTTCCATTCTTTCGCTTGTAAATACATTAATCACTCGCGTGACATTTACACTAACCACATTTTTTGTAGCCATGCATTTTTTCTTCGTGTGAAAAATTAATTAATTCACGTACATCACCCGAATGTCATGAGCATTAACCGTTTTATTTTGCAGCCATGGGAAACTCGTGTCATGCATAAAACATTATACGAACCTTGAATAATTCCACAAGGGTCACACACATCACGTCACCTACCAAGTAGGAAAGCATTTTAGGCACTCCACGAGTGCCGACAAAAATTCATCGCATTTCATTAAGGCATTTTAGGCGCTCCACGAGTGCCGACAAAAATTCATCGCATTTCATTAAAGCATTTTAGGCACTCCACGAGTGCCGACAAAAATTCATCGCATTTCATTAAGGCATTTTAGGCGCTCCACGAGTGCCAACAAAAATTCATCGCATTTCATTAAAGCATTTTAGGCGCTCCACGAGTGCCGGCAAAAATTCATCGCATTTCATTAAAGCATTTTAGGCGCTCCACGAGTGCCGACAAAAATTCATCGCATTTCATCAAGGCATTTTAGGCGCTCCACGAGTGCCGACAAAAATTCATCGCATTTCATCAAGGCATTTTAGGCCCTCCACGAGTGCCGACAAAAATTCATCGCATTTCATTAAAGCATTTTAGGCCCTCCACGAGTGCCGACAAAAATTCATCGCATTTCATTAAGGCATTTTAGGCGCTCCACAAGTGCCGACAAAAATTCATCGCATTTCATTAAAGCATTTTAGGCGCTCCACGAGTGCCGGTAAAATTTCATCGCATTTCATTAAATCATTTTAGGCGCTCCACGAGTGCCGACAAAAATTCATCGCATTTCATTAAAGCATTTTAGGCGCTCCACGAGTGCCGACAAAAATTCATCGCATTCCATTAAATCATTTTCGGTACTCCACGAGGACCGAAAAATTTTCATTTCACACATCAAAACGTTTAGGCGCTCCCCGAGCGCCGGAACTCTGCCCGTTCACTAAGAACGCATTCACTTCACATTGTGGCGCAGAAACCGAGGTACTCCCCGAGTATTGAAATTCCATTCGCAAGCCAAGCACGAGTTCATTTCATATCATCAAAAATCCAAAGTGACCCACGGACACCGAAACCTCGACCAAGTGCCATGCGCGTGTCGATCTCACATCACAAAAATCCGAGGCACTCCACGAGTGCCGAAAACTCTGTCCGTCCACTAAGGACAATCAAATCATTTCACAAAAACCCAAGGTACTCCCCGAGCACCAAAGGTCTCATCCATGCATCTAATGCTTGGATTGCAATATATGCATAAATAAATAGGAGTTCATGCATACTTCACCACTCGAGCGGTTAGTTATTCAAGGTTCGTGTTACAAACTCATTTCATACAACATCCACACATCATGCATCCAACACGCCATGCATACATGCATATCCCCTAGAGTTCATAACTCTTTGGGTGATCATAGTTCACTAACTTTTGTTTGAAATATTTTGTAGTTTGGCTCCGGTCGGGACGATGACTCGTGAGGATAGAGCACAGCGATTCATCATCTAGTGAGTCTGAGGAATCTGTTCAGTTTGGGGAGGTTGAAGCGTCATCTGAGTTAAGTGCTGGGTTTTCGTCGGAATTTGAACAATTGCAACAGAGGTTTCAGAATATGGCAATCACACCCGAAGCTGCTGCAGCCATGGTGGCCACCACTGCTCTTCGTGATTTCATGAGTTCTGATGAGTTCAAGAATCTTATCAAGAGCCAAGTGCAGAGTGCTTTGGCCGAATTGTCTAATCAGAGGCCGGAAAGGGGTGCTCGAGAAGAAAGTAGTGGAGGGAGACTAAATGATGGGCAGTCGGATGCTGAAGAGGGTCGAAGGGATAATTCTGAACGGCCTGTGGAGTCCGCCTTAGAAAGAAAGATGAAGGAAATGGAGGAGACCATAGCAGAGCTGCGTGCCAATTCTAAGGTTTAATCTGCTAAGCGTATCGACCCATCCACTCTGATAGCCGGAGGGGTTGAAATGCTGCCAGTAGGCTTCCAAATGCCTAGGATTGCACCATATGTGGGGAAAAGTCCTCCTACGGCCCATTTGAATCAGTATGTGCGGATTATGACCATGGCCGGGCTCACTATGAATCAATTAGTGGGACTGTTCCCCACTACTTTGGAGGGGGGAGCTATCACATGGTACAATAAACAGCCCGAGGGTGTACAAGGCGACTGGGATGCACTGTCCGATGCCTTCATCAAGTACTTCAGTTTCAACACGCAGCTGGAGGTCAAGCTGCAAGATTTAGAGGCGGTACGGCAGAAGCTGAATGAGACTTTTTCTGAATATTATCAAAGGTGGATGGATAAGATGATCCTTCTTCACCAGAAGCCCTTGGAAGATGAACTGATTGTCAAACTGATTGATGGTAGCTTGGAGGTTTATAGGAATGTGATGAAGTACCATAAGTTTCAGTCTTTGATAGAAGTACATGAGTTGGCTCGCAAGGTTGAGAAGTACGAGATTGACCCGGCTCAGAACAGCTCTGGAGGAGGGTATCGGAGCCGCATATATTCCTCGGGCTATAAAAGTAATAACAACCCTGCAGCTTCTTCATCAACGAGTGCTAAGCCAAGTCAGCCGCCTACACCTGTTAAACAAGTAGAGGTGGCAACAGTTGCACAAGGGTCCAGTCAACAAGCAGCCGGAAAGGGGATCTCTCCTTGGGAGGATTCTTTGGGGCGGATTTTTCTGAAGTGTAGAAATCTGGGCTTCCTCCAAAGTCTGAAACCGTACACGCCTCCGGCTGAGGCGGATAAGAACAACTTTTGCTCCTATCATGTGACTAAGGGGCATCGAACCAACGAGTGCTATGCTTTGAAAAAGGCGATTCAGCAGTTGATTGATGAAAAGAAGATAGAAGCGCCCCGTTCAAAGCCCAATGTTCAGAGTAATCCGCTACCTTAGTTTGAAAGAAGAGTAAACATGGTGCAATCGGGGTTATCTCCTAACTTTGTCTTAGCCCAGATTGCAAGGGCGAATCCCGCGATTCAAGTGGTAGTAGGTGAAGATGTTGAGCCATCCGTGGAGGAGAGCAAACCTGTGAATCTGGATGATATAGAATTGGATGATGATGCGGATGAATTCGAGGCCCAAGCCTGTGGACCGGACAACACCTGTCTATCCTGTCTGCACTAAGGATGGGATGTATATAAGGAAGGAAGATGCTCCAGTGAATAATGTCATGAGAAGTGGAAGGGTATATCAACCCGAGCCACAACGGTTGGGGGAGCCGAGTAAAAGGGTAGAAGCACCGGTTCAAGATTATTTGCCCATCAAGGTGAATGAGAAAGAAGATCTGGTAGTGGAGCAACTCAAAAAGATGCCTGCACGTGCATCTGTGTGGCATTTGCTTATGGAGTCCCAAAGACACCGAGCTGCAGTGGTAAAGAAGCTTATGGAAATGGATGCAAACCCCTTAATGTCTCCCGAGGAAGTCTGTATGGTGATTGGGAGTACAAAGAGTCAGCAATCTGATAATCCCAGGGGGATCACTTTTACCGAGGATGACTTACCACCGGAAGGCACTAACCACAATCGTGCCTTGTATCTAAAAGTGGAGATGATGGATCGAATTTTGCCTTGTGTGATGGTTGATGACGGCTCAGCATTGAACATCTGCCCTCTGAAAGTTTTACCTAGTCTTCATTTGTCCGAAGAAGCATTATCAAGGTCAAATACAGTGATACGGGCCTACGATGATTCAAAGCGTACCGTGATTGGTACTTTTGAGGCAGAAGTGTCAGTGGGAGAAGTTAAGTCAACCGTGTTGTTCACTGTCATTGATATTCCTGTGACTTTCTCCTTGCTTTTGGGGAGACCATGGTTTCATGTATTGGGAGGAGTGCCATCAACTTTGCATCAAAAGGTGAAGATTCCGATGGGGGAAAAGATTGTAACTCTTGAGGCAGATGAATCTTCTATGGTGGCTGCTCTGAACTCATCTGAACAACCTTTGACTGGCTTTCAAGTGGCAGTTGTCTCAGAGCATAAGGAGAAAGACTTGACATTTTCTCCATGGATCCATAAGTATTTTCAGAAGCAGAATTTCATTCCGGGAAGGGGGCTAGGAGTCCATCAACAAGGGGTCACAAAGTTTGATATCACTATGGGCCAGTCACACCGAGGGGGTCTTGGTTACAAAGATGCCGAAAAGAAGGGAATCCTGGAGACAAAGAAAGTCCATCTCTTGGACACTTTTGTTCGAGCCAGTGGTGGGCCGTATGGTGGTAAACCGGAACCGATGGTTATCGATGGGGAAACAGTCCCCGGGTTTGAGATTTTTGCTGATGTTGTTGACTTTTCGAAATATGGGGTTGGCTCAGTGGAAGAAATGCTTAAGCCTGAAGGTGTGAAGGAGACCACTCCTCCTCCAATAAGCCAAGCTGAAGTGGTGGCTCCCATCACCCCGGAGGAACAACCAAAAGAAGATACAGACCCTCTGGTGGACGCCATTACCAAAGCATTCGCTGAATTACTGAAGAAAGGGTTGAAAGAGAGCCCTGGGAAGAAGGAAGCTATTTCAGGACAGGCAGAGTTAGTGGAAAAAGCTGTTGCTGAACTCACCAAAATGATGGCTAAGGGAAAAGCAAAGGTGGAAGAAGATGCCTTATCTGAAGCACAGAAAGAGACTCTTGAAGCTGATTTGGGTGACTTGTTCGAAGAAGAGCCTGCTGACCCGGAGGACCTCGCTACAGAAGACCCTCCGCATGTGGAGGAAGAAAATGATTTCTTTGTAAACTTATCCTATGTACTTGATATGAACAATTCCGCTTTTAAGGCGATGAATGAAATGAAATCTAACTTTGCTTATTTGTGTGATGTTTTTCCTAATGGCTCTGTGCATACATGCAATCATTCATTCAATGTGTTCAGCATTCATGACACTGCATTACATGAAATTAATTTGGGCACAATTGAAAACCCTAAAATGGTATCTATCTCTAACGAACTCAATCCTGAAGAAGAGAGAGAATTGACAAAAATACTTAAAAAGCATGTGGGAGCGTTTGCCTGGTCTTACGACGATATGCCGGGGGTTGACAGAGAAATAGCAGAACACAGAATTCCAATTGATCCCAAGTTCAGCGCAGTAAAGCAGAAGCTCAGGCGTCTACGTCCAGAATGGGCTGAGAAAGTCAAAGAAGAAGTAGCAAAGCAGATAAAGGCCAATTTTCTGGAGGTGGTGGATTACCCTGAATGGTTAGCCAACATAGTGCCAGTTGCCAAGAAGGACGGAAGGGTCCGGGTTTGTGTGGATTACCAGGATTTGAATAAGGCCTCTCTAAAGGATGACTTCCCACTTCCTCACATTGATGTCCTGGTCGACAGTGCAGTAAGGGCAGTTATGTATTCGTTCATGGATGGTTTCTCGGGGTATAACCAGATCTTAATGAATGTCATTGACAAGATCAAGACGGCCTTCATCACCGAGTGGGGGGTGTACTGCTACAGAGTGATGCCGTTTGGGTTGAAGAATGCTGGGGCAACATATCAATGGGTGGTTACGACGTTACTGCACGACATGATCCACAAAGAGGTAGAGGTGTATGTTGATGATATGTTGGTAAAGTCAATGACCCGGGAGGAGCACCCTGCTATCCTGGATAGATTTATGACCAGGATTGAAAAGTACAACCTGAGACTCAATCCAAAGAAATGTGTTTTTGGAGTTGCTTCGGGCAAGCTTTTGGGGCACATTGTCAGTCAAAAAGGCATTGAGATGGACCCAGACAAGATCAAGGCGATTCGAGATATGCCAGCACCAAAAACAGAGAAAGAAGTCAGATCTTTTCTGGGGTCACTTCAGTATGTCAGCAGGTTCATTGCTAGATTGACTACGGTCTGTGAGCCCATTTTCAAGCTTCTTCGGAAAGAACAACCCGTTGTGTGGAATGATCAATGTCAGGTTGCATTTGATAGGATCAAAGAATACTTGATTAATCCTCCAGTGTTGAAGACCCCAACTCTGGGAAGACCTTTGACCCTGTACTTAGCCACTGAAGAAACTTCCATAGGGGCAATGTTGGTTCAAGAACAAGATGATAAGAGGGAGCATGCCATCTACTACCTCAGTAAGAAGCTGCTAGATTACGAAACCCGATACACTGTCGTGGAGAAGACTTGCACTGCTATGGTCTGGCTTACGAAGAAGTTGAGACACTATTTCCAATCCTACAAAATACAAGCCGTGGCAAAGGTTGATCCAATGAAATACCTCTGTTCTGCTCCATCTTTGACGGGGAAATTGTCCCGGTGGCTGCTTTTGTTATCAAAGTTTGACATCGAGTATGTAACGAAGAAGGTGATCAACGGAAGAGCGGTGGCTGAGTTCCTGGCCAATCAGCCGCTTGAATCTGATTATGTAGAAAACCTGGAATTTCTGGATGAACAGTTGGCCTTCGTAGAAGTGGAGATCAGGAAATGGATCATGCATTTTGATGGAGCTGTAAACAAGAGAGGGGCAGGCCTCGGAGTAATCATTGTAACTCCTGAAGGAGAGATAATTCCTCTGTCAAAACGGCTAGAATTCCCGGTAACTAATAACGGCGCAGAATATGAAGCTTGTTTGTTTGGCATTGATGCTCTCATCACATTAGGGGCAAATGATGTGACCATTGTGGGAGATTTGCTGTTGGTAATCCGTCAGGCCACCGGAGAATGGGAAATCAAGGAAGAATCGCTTCGCCCATACTTGGAAACTTTATGGGAAATGGTGAAAACATTCGGGCATATTGAATTCAAGCATGTGGCTAGAGATGATAATCAGATGGCGGATTCATTGGCTACCCTGTCATCCATGTGGGAAGGACCTCAGAAAGCACCGATGCAGCCTTTGATCCTGGAGACTGCTAGAACACCGTTTCATCGTCCTAGCGCGGTCCTGGCTTTAGTTGCAGACGATAAGCCCTGGTACCAAGATATAGCTGACTTTCTGTAGAATGGCCAATACCCTGAAGAAGCAGATGCATCGGATAAGACAACTTTAAGAAAGTTGGCAGCTCAGTTCAGATGGTTTGATGGATAGCTTTTCAGAAGGACTGCGGATGGATTATTGTTAAAGTGTCTGACGGAAGCAAAAGCCAAGAAGGTTATGCAAGAAATGCATTCAGGGATCTGTGGCCCACATATGAATGGATTAGCTCTAGCAAAGAAGATCATGAGACAAGGGTACTTCTGGCTCACTATGCAGACTGACTGTGCAGAGGAAGTGAAAAAGTGCCACGAATGCCAGATCTACGGGGACATCAGCCATCTTCCACCTATGGAGTTGCAAAACCTCATGACACCTTGGCCGTTTGCAGTATGGGGCATAGACATAATTGGTGAAATTCGACCTCCCGCATCGAACGGTCACAAATTCATTGTAGTGGCAGTCGATTATTTCTCCAAGTGGGTTGAGGCCGAGTCATATGTCACGGTCACAGCTAAGAACATGGCTAAGTTCGTGAAGAAGCACATTTTTGCAAGATATGGTGTACCGCATCACGTGGTAACTGATAACGGAGTGCAATTTCAAGGAGCCACAGCTGAGCTATTCGAAGAGTACAATGTGGAACACCGCAAGTCTTCCCCTTATAGGCCACAAGCCAATGGAGCAGTGGAGGCAGCGAACAAGTCCATCAAAAAGATCTTGTCCAAGACCACTTCAACCTACCGAGATTGGGCAGATAGACTACCTTATGCTCTGTGGGGGTACAGAACCAGTGTTAGAACGCCGACTGGAGAAACACCTTATTCGCTAGTTTATGGGATGGAAGCAGTCCTTCCTATTGAAGTGGAGTTGAAGTCACTAAGGACGGTCTTAGAAGCCCAATTGCCTGAAACAGAATGGGTGAAGGCAAGATTTGAGCAGCTGGCTATGGTTGATGAAAGGCGTCTTAAGGCTCTGGATCATCTGCAGATGTACCACCAAAGGATGGCTAGGGCCTATAATCGGCAGGTTCGTCATCAGAAACAACCTCTGAAAGCGGGAGACCTAGTATTGAAACAGATGAGACCGACCAATATGGATGCGAGGGGCAAATTTAAACCCAACTGGGAAGGGTCGTATGTGGTTAAGAAGGTACTCTCCAAAGGCGCAGTGAAGATCATGGACATGGATGGTAATGAGTTCACCAATCCGATTAACCAGGATCATTTCAAACGCTACCATGTGTAAAAAAAAAAAAAAAAAAAAAAAAAAGCTTGTTAAGTCGAAAACCCGTAAGGGCGACTTAAGCAAAAATTAAGGCAACGAGGGTTAGCTTATCGACCAGAAAACCTGTATGGGATGGTTGATAACAGGAATGAGTTCGTTCGAGATATGTACCAATTTTAAAATTTTCAATTGATGCGATAATTAAATTTCATTAATGAAGTGAGTTATGCTCAACATATTGCATGAATGTTTGGAGTATGTTACATGATACATTTGTCGAAACATCCAGATAAACAAAGACATTTAAACGCCTAAGTGTGCAATTGCGAATATCATCCAATCGTAAAAAAAAAAAAAAAAAAAAAAAAAAAGGAGAAGCCTGTTAAATCGAAAACCCGCAAGGGCGGCTTAAGCAAAAGTTAAGGTAGAAAGAAAAAAGAAAGGGAAGTCTGTTAGGTCGAAAACCCGCAAGGGCGGCTTAAGCAAAAGTTAAGACAAAAAAAAAAAAAAAAGAGGGATTGCATTAATAATAATAATAAAAAATGTATATAAATGATAATAATGGTGGCCGATACATGCATGATAAGGAAAATCACATTTTCTTTATGATCTTCTTTTCTTGACAGGAAGTGGTCCCGAGGTCTCAGAAGGAGCCAGCCAGCGGAAAGTCGCACTCTCACGCGCCTCACGGGTCGGTAAGTCCTGGATCTCAGCCAGCCACAGCTTGTAACGATCATCTGTCTCTGTAGGGTCAAGACTGGCATAATTCAACGTCACACAATGGGTATCTCTAGCCCAGCGAAGTCTGATGTGATCTGGCCAAGCAGCAGTATACTCCTCACAATTGGTAACATAAGATCGCTGGGGGATATCCTGCAGATGACCGTATTGACAGCAAAGGCGACTCGGAGAGTAGAATGTCACCCTGGTCTGTCCTAATAACTGCACACCATGTGCCCACATCTCTACAATCACGTGGGTAATCTTCCACTAGGGGCACACCCACCTAATCTGGTCATCAGTCCGGTGAGATAGCCAAACGCCCCACTCATCAGCAGACATATCAGTATAGGAGTCGACGGAGAAGCCTCGTTCCCTGAGATTGGCCGGGTTGTACTTCTTGAAGTTCCCCCTCGGAATCTTAAGAATTGATAACTTCTCCAGCAACCAGATCTGCAGTTGATGGTAAGCAAGGGTTAGCAGCTCATTCGACACAGAAATACACCAGATAATAAGGAATTTCACCTGGAGCAGTGTGAGGTGAGGGCCAACGTGGAGAACACCATTTGTCTTAGATGTATGCAAACTAATCAGTGTCTCAGCAAGTGCAAAAGGAGCTGGAGATGCTCCTACAGCCATCTGAGAAATAAGGGAGACAGCCCTGAAGGAGATAACCCCATCACTAGGACCACAGAAATACCGACTCACCAGTAACAGGCTGACCATGGAGGCCCAACTCATGTGGTCCCTAGGGGCATTGATACACCATCCTAATACGGAATCCGAGCTCAATCCAGGAAAAGGAGAATCAGTAGCGAATAAAGCTTCCACCTCGGGATTGGGATGCCCGAACAAGCTCACCAAGGAGGAAATGCTACCAAAAGTGAACTCGGGAACGGCGATGTCCACTCCCTTATGGCAGGGGATATTCAAGATAGCACTGAACTCTTCATATAAGGGGCAGAGCTCTTGGCATGAGAAGCGGAAAACGTTGTCCACTGGATCCCAGAAGCGATAACAGGCATTCAACAACTCGATGTTCCACGAGTGTTTGTAATAGGCCTTGAGATTCCACAACCCGAAAGGCTTCAATTTGAGCCAATCAGAGTCTTGTAATGATTCTAAAAAATTGTAAAAGCCTGGATAAAAAGAAGCCAAAAATTGAAGAAGAAAAAGAAGAAGAGTGAATTTCCAAATATTGATGAAACAAAAGCAAATCCAATAATATGAAAAGTGCAACTCACAATGTATCTAAAAAATCCAATACAAAAGAGCAAAAACTATGAAAACAACAAATAAGACAAGCAGGACACTCCAACTAGCTCTCATCCTGCCCCTCATCCTCCTCCTCCTCCTCAAACTCACTCTGATGTGTAGCCCGATAAGAGTCAAAATCCGTTTGCAGACGAGCCATCCCAGCCTGCAGCCTGGCTATCTCAGCTCTCGCTCTTTCCACCTCCTGGTTTGCAGCCTGGGCCTGAGCCATGGAAGAAGCAGCCTCCCGGGCCTGCTCTCGAAACATCTCAACTCGGGACTGCATAAATTAGCATCCATACATACATACATATGCATTCATGCATTACATAAATTTTGATGCAGGAAACACGGGATACTCACCGCCCAAATGCCATTCTCCCGGACCAAGAAGTCTCCTAGACCCTTGGACCGGTAGGCTATCTCTTCCACATCAGCTCGCCGGACCTGAAAGAACATCAGAGATCAAAAAAAAAAAAAAAAAAAAAAGAGAGACTTACGTGGGTGGTGTCCTCCGGAAAGAACATAGCCGGCTCCTCACGTGGAATGCTCCATGTCGTATAAGCCTGGGTGCCATCCAACCCAATCAAGGTGAAGCCGGCCCTAAGCTCAGATATCAAGCGACCCTCCACGACACCACTAGCACCGACGGCCTGCGAAGCCGAGGCTGCGGCGCTGCCTACATGGACAGGGTGGGTCCTATCCTGAACAGGAGTATCCTCTCCTCCTGTACCTGCATCAGCACTCCCGCCGGCCGGCCCACTGGGCTGAGAGGACCCAGTTCCCCTACGTCTCTTCACCTGCAAAAAGAATAACAATTCAAAAAAAAAAAAGAAAAGAAAAAGAAAAAGAATGAAATATGAATGAATACCTGACGGGGACGAGGAGGAGGAGCCGCTGGAGCAACACCCGCTGCGGGCAGTAAACACTGCTGGATATAAGCGGGGTAATCTCTATCCACAGGGTCTACACTATACCCCTCTCCGAATATCTTGGGGTCTGTCCCGGGATCCGCCAGATGCGGCCAGAAGAGTGCCTGCGGAAGCGGCGGGGGCACAAGCAGGCCGACTGGACCGTCGACGTGGTCAGAAAGGAAAAGACGATTGCCCAAGTACCACTCCTGGGACATAGGGCTCTCCATGACAAATCGGCGGTGGTCGAAGCGTGCCGAGGACTGAACGAGGAGAGTGATGGCACCCAGACCCTCCCAAGGGTGGTGCCTGATCTGTAGAAATGCAATAAAAGAAACTCAGTACAGGTAAACAAAAATTATTCAAATTTTCTTACTAACGAATTTTGTTTACTTACCCTCCTCCAGGTCATGTCGAGCAGACTCTGCCGTACCTCCTCGATGTCATGGGCGGTACCTTGCCACCCCTGCGTCCAGCAACGCAGGACGGTCGGATGAACATCACCCTGGACGTCCCTCAAATCGGGCGGCTCCAGCACGCGATGCTCAAAAGCCCAGATCTGTAGTTATAAAAAATAATTATAATACATTTAAAAAAAAAAAAGAGAGAGAGAGGCAATACCAGAAGGCCAAACCAGAAGCCCAGGATCTCCTGCTGTGCCCCCCGGGCACACAAGTCCAGCCCGTAATACAGATGCCCTAACGCAGCCCGCGCCCAGTCCAGAGACGGGAAAGCAGCCAAGTCCACCAATGTCGGAAGCAGAGTCAGATTGCAGGTACTCTGTCTGGTGGGGAACAATGTGTAGGACAGGAGGACGAGCACGTAGGCTCTGGTGTACTGCTCCACGTCCTCCTCAGCCAAGACTGCGCGGGTGGCCCAATAAGCCTCCACCCGGGAGCACAAGATCTTCCCCTTTTCAGGGGTGCAGCCAATCAACCTCCGAATATAAGTGTCCACCTGCTGGTGTCGGGTCAAGCTGCAGTTAAAGACGATAGGGGTCCCGCCGAACCCGAAGCCTGTGATAGCCACAAAATCCGAGGGAGTGACGGTGAATTCCCCGATGGGCAGATGAAAGGTGTGGGTAATGCAAACCCATCTCTCGCACAGAGCCGTCAGCACGGCATGTGTGGTGTGCGGTGTGCTCATGGGCAAAGACAGAACGAAGGACTCAAGCCCTAGGAGCCTAACTCGGGCCCGTACGGGCTCTGGAAGTCGGTCCCACCAGACTCGGGGCAGGGAGAGATTCCCGCTTCTGGCAATCCTGTGCGCCTGCATTACGGGGAAGTACAACACACATGCATTCAGATTTTGCATAAAAAAAATCCCTTTTTCTTGCTACAGTCGTACGACTATAGTACGCGTTGCACGAGCGTAACTACAGTCGCACGACTGTAGTGCCCACAGTCGTACGACTGTTCATCATTTGCATGAACAGTCGCACGACTGTTCATCATTTGCATGAACAGTCGCACGACTGTTCATATTCCTGCAGAAAAAATTCGCATTTGGTTTAATTTTCGCGATTTCTAACCTGTTTTTCCAAGTTTCTTGTTTCTATTGACTACAGGGGACTCCTAGCATGCATTCTACTTAATCAATTCAGCCCAGAAAGCAGTAAATCATGCAAATCAGTTCCAAAAGTTCAAAAGGAAAAATATTGAAAAAACTCAAAATCAAGGCATAGGAATCGAATACCAACCTGTGTTGGGAGTCCATTGCCAACAGAATAAGGATCTCCATCCCGAATCGGATCCCGAAGTGGTCCATATAAAGCGGGTGCCCGTATCCTTGGGCGATCCCCACAAAAGCAATCTCATCCGGATTGTTGGGTTCTGGAACCGCGCTGTTTTGGATCTTCTTCAACTTCTTTCCCATTTTCTTCAACATTTTGACGGCTTTTCGAGGATTTGGGTCGGTTTCAGAGAGAAGGAGAGGAAAGGTTTTTGGGAAAAATGAGAAAGTGGGAGAGAAAGGGGCGGAAACCGCCCCTTTATTTTTGTCTGCCCGCGAAGTACAGTCGTACGACTGTACTTCATCTACAGTCGTACGACTGTATTCAAAATTTGAATACAGTCGCACGACTGTAGTGGAAAAAAGGGGGGAAATTTTTGTTTTTTTTATTTTCTTTCCTATTTATTCCTTAAACCCTATTTTCATTTTCTGATGTGTAATTATTCCCCACAGGGGCATTTCAGTAATTTTGCAGGACTAATCCAGCGACGACTAATTTATTTCGGCGACGGTCCGCCTCGCCCGTGGGGCACGAAATTCAAGAAAACCATGAAAAATTCACTGTAAGTATAATCACACCAATCGCATTTTCAACGCGCCCCACGTGCCAAGCCACTCCGGGCCATTACATTCACACAAAAATCATAGTCCCCCACAACTTTAAAAGGGAACCCAAATCCAATTTCAGTCTGTCGGGTGCGCCCAGCCGCACACGATCGTCATGCATTCACACAAAAATTATAGTCCCCCACGACTTTAAAAGGGAACCAAAAACCCCGTGTCAGTCCGTTGAGTGCGCCGGTCGCACACGACTATCACATCTTGTATTCATAAATCCGGTCCCGCACGACTATAAAAGACAACCATGGCACGCATTCCCGTATTTATTCTTGATCGAAGGGGCAAAAATTTTTGTTTCAAAATTATCGATCAAGGAATAAATACGTTCATCAAACGTGCACCACATGCATTTTTGGGCTCGGTGTGACAAACCGTACACAGCCTTTTGACTCCAAAAGCCATTCCATCTCGGCGTCATCCTTACGCGAAAGCCATCGTAGGGAACCGCCTGACTCCAAAAGTCATTTGTACTCTCGGTGTCATCCTCATGCAAAAGGCATATGGACCACCTGACTACCATAGTCACCTGCGAAAACTACCCTTGCATATCCGTGATTTTGTGTTATTTGTCGTGTACCTAAATCCGTTTCGGAAATCGGATTTCAGCTACACAAGGGGCAGCCTGTGAACACGAAATTTTCCTTTAAAAAAAAAAAGAAGAAAAAAAAAAGAAGGGCCGTTGACCGTTGACCCACGACTGTAATATACAGTCGTGGGAATTCACTACAGTCATACGACTGTAGTGTAAGTACAGTCGTACGACTGTACTTTCGGGGGGCAGGTTCTTGCCCATACCTCTTTGACTTGAAAGAGAAGGGAAATCTTGAGCATTTAATGCTCAAGATTTCCGGGTTAGTGAGGTATAAAAGGGTAGAAAAAGCAGATTTTTGGGACTTTTGGACAAGCAACCAGAATTTTAGAGAGAGAAAGAGGGAGAAAAAGAAAGAAGAGAGAGAAGTAAAAGATCTTACTTTCTTCTCCCATTTTCTCCTTGATTTCTTGTTTTTAATCTTTGAAACGAATTAGACATCTTAGGTTAACAATCACACTAACAAACTAAATCATTTTGGACCAAAAACAAACACAAATCCGTGACTTTTCTGGAGTTATTTGGACATTCTTGCAACCTTGACTTTTTGGGGAAAAAGTGCAAATTCACGTGGATTGGTGCGTAGCCAGGGGTCATTCCAGCTGTGGATCGTCACCAAGGAGGTAAACAACCTTTAACTCATCTCATTTTCCAGCTTTCTGGGTGATTTGATTGTGTTTGGTGCATTTTTCTTCAAGTTTTTGCATTTTTATTTCTGGAAAAGTAAGAACAGTCGTACGACTGTTCTTGAAACAAGAACAGGGGCACGACTGTAAATACAGTCGTGCCAAATCCCCTACAGTCGTACGACTGTCCTTACCTTTTCAGTTTCAGAGTTTAGTTTTAAGGGTTTTTTAGCGATTTCTTCCCAAGCCAAGGCTACAGTCGCACGACTGTAGTATATAGTCGCACGACTGTAACTACAGTCGTACGACTATAGTCCTCAGCCAGGGACAGAATCCCTAAAAAATCCCTAAAATCCAAAGAAAATCATAAAAATCCAAAAAAAAAAATTTCATAAAAATCAGAAAATCCCAGAAAATCAGAAAAATTAGAAAACCCTCAAAAAAATCATCAAAATGAACTTTGTGGTGTGCATCACGACCTTAGATTTATTTTTCAGTAAAATTGCATTTAGGACAATTCCACGACGGAGACCCGGTTCTCCCGAAAACCGACCCACTTTACATGCTTAACTGTAATAAACCGAAAAAAAAATTGTTTTCAAAAATGATTTTCTCACAAAACCAAAAATACAGGGACGTTTCAAAATGGTTTTCCAGGTCAGACCGGACCGACCGACCGGGCCGACCCGGTTACCCCCAATTGCATGACTCCGAATCCCTATTTCCTATTTCTGTCTACTTGAGTCCTATTTATGGCGTGCCGTATAAATTGTGCTAACCTCTGTTTTGCAGCTTTTATTTTATTTTAGTTTTCTTTTTATTTGTATTTAATAGAATTAAATCGTGTATTTAGGCGGTTGTAAATTTTCCTTAGATTCTCGTGTATTCTAGGCGGTTGTATCAGTGAGGCGAGAGTTTTTATTTTTCTTTCAATTTGGTTGTAAGCTCTTAAATATTTATTCTTTTTACTTTATATGTTGTATTATTATCCTGTATGCGCGCTGCGTGCATTCTTTTAATAAAAATCAATCTTTAGCAACTTAAAGTGTCGTAACTAGAACATTGACAATAACATTTAAATTAGACACGAAATAAAGGACTTGTCCGGACCCGAATCTCTGAAAAGTGTGGCAGTTCCCGCTTTGGTTCAGCTACACTGTCATTTCCCGGTTGAGCTGAGCCGGTGGCGACTCCTATACTTTTTATCGAGATTTAGGTCTCGATTCTTTTTTTCGAAACAATCCGCTTTTCCAAAAAATGATTTCCAAAACTAAAAACCCCACGCGAGGGAGGGCTCCGCCCGAAATCGAGGCGCCCCTTCCGAAAGGGAGTCCCGCGTCCCGTCGAAAACGCGTCGTCCGCTCACACTTACTAAGTCGCTCTTCATACCATATGATTGCACCACATGATGAACACGAAAAATCTAGATCACCAAGATCCAAGATACCTATATTTTAATATTAAAATCTCATTAGTAACCTATATATATATATATGCATATTCATACACACACGGGTTATGCAAGCCTAAATGAACAAAATAAGATCAACTATTTGTTTATTATAATTTATTTATTATTTAAATGCAAAGCACACAATCAATTAACCATGGCTCAATTTGGGCCTTATTCTATAACGATATAATTTCTTAATGATTAGGCTTTTATAGCATGCCTAATTAGGCCGTTATTTTTTTTTTCTCTTTTTCCTTATTTTCTTTCCTCCAAAAAATTCATGCTATGAATTGAAATAATGGATTTGGAGATAAAGACGTAAAATTCCATTTGTAAGATATTCTTTGGACATAATTAATAGTAAAATAAGATTCATTTTGATTGAAACTTAATTTGAGCGAATTTATCTAATTGGTTTGTCTTCATTCACATTCACATTCACCGTTGATTTGTTTTCACTCATATATAGCATTTTAGGAATTCGATAAACTATATTTATTTCAAGAAATTAATAATAAAACAATGGAATATATATATATTTATGTATGTATTATTAAAGAGATAAATTTTTTCCCTCCGATTTATAATCTATGCAATAACACAAGCCAAAGTCAAAGTACATATACATATTCACACACACAAACACGTGCATATACATATACAATTTAACTCTCATACTATTATTTATTTGGTCATGATCATGAGCAATACTGTTATCAACAACAATTTGATCAGATGCAGATCCGCATGTGAATAAACTGGATCAAATCCTGAATTATATATTATTTTGTTATTAGTATAGCCAATTTAATATTAAAACAATCATCTCTTTCTAGATAATTAAAAATATTAGTATAATGTCATTAGTAAAGTCAATAAAAGAAGATGTTATGCCATTAACATTATAGCTATCATGATTTTTGGAACCTAAATCTAAATATTCAATAATAAAATAGTATAACTAATTACTACAATTTAAAATATAAACGAATAAATTTTGTAATATATATTAACAATAAATATTTATACAATTATATAATTGCATACTATCAAGTATGATATTCTGATGACGAAACACTTCATCAAATCTAGATATTATTTAATTTAAGTATATAATATGACAAAATAATTATATACTTCACAAGAAAATAGTATAATACCATTAGTAATATCTTGAAAAAGAAATACTTTACCACCAAACTCATTCATATATTAATTGTTGGAAGCTTTATCATAATTTATATAACAAATAATCTAAATTATTATAGCAATTTATAGATTAAGAAATTAATAACTTCAAATATTACTGATGTGAAGTATATGGATTAAATAAAATGCAATATGTTTTTCCAATGCAATATCATTAAAATATTGGAATGTGAAAATGTGAAAAATTTATACAAATACAATATATATATATATATATATGTATATATAGTTACCTTTGTGAAAATCATTAGACCGCAAAACCTTCATAGATTATTGTTCTTTCAACTTATTTTTCATCTTCATTCTTGCTAAGTGACTTTGTAATCTCGAATCATCACTTGTGTTGGAGTAGTTGTTATTTTCATCCATCTAACAACTAAAGTTTCTTAATATGTATTGTAACTCAAATAAACATCCATCTTAATATGATTATTTAATAAGTCTCCATAACATATTGTGCCAAATAAATTGATGAAAATGTGAATTTCATCTTTGTTAAAAGAGAATATAGAGAGAGATTTATAGCTAACATATATATTTTTTTGAATTAATTATATTATCATATTATCTAATAAATTTAAATAAGAATATATAATTTAATAAAAAAACTCATCATATATTTTTAATGACATGTTGGAGGTAATCAATTGAATTTATCCTTTCATAAAAACTAAAACATTCATAAATATATACAAAATGCAAGATGGAAATGTAATCAATATATCATAACCACATAAAACAATATTTCAACTTACTTTCAATTTCTTCTTAGTATCACAACTTAAGATAAAAAGTTAAAATTCCCTTGATGGTTGGAGAAATACCTGAGATCTAAGGAGGAAATATAAAAAGATGAAACACAAAAAGATGGTTTATAAATGAGATGGATGCACCAATTTACATATCAATAAGTCCATGCAAAAAAACCTTGGTCAAAGCTAATAAACACCGAATAGAGTAAGAATTCAAGTTAATCTTTCTTTTTCAAAATAAGTCTAATTTTTATATTTTAAATAATGTTATCATAACCGTACCAGACATCAAATCAGTAAGCCTATTGGTATGATGTCCTAATTAGGAACAGAATCCATAAGCACTTTTGTACCTACTACTTGTCTACAATCAATAGTATGTAAGACATCCAACAAAAAGAGAATGCCCTTCACCATATACCACTCACCACCATACAAATGTAAAATAAAGAAATATAGAGAGCAAGCTATGTATTGATAGATGAACAAAATTTATGATGTAATGAAAGTTTTTCCAGAATTCAGCTAAAAACAATAGAACAAGTGTAAAATTGAAAGCTAGATTTCAAAAAAATTATACAAAAATGGATGCAGTATTAAGTACCACTCTCACCAATTTATCGTTTCAGTTTCAGCTAATAATTACAAAACTATATAAAGCAAACCTTAAAAATAGAAGCAGTGCTTTGACAGCACCTAACATCAAGTCAAGTAGTCCAACTTACTTAAAAAAATATGTTTAATAAATTAACACATTAAAGAGCAATCATGAGACATTGAAATATGACATATAAAAAATATGATTTTACATTTTTTTGGAAGTTAACTTACTCTATTGGATATTATGCGTATTTAAAATTTATATACAGAAAAAGCAAAACAAAAATTTGCTACCAAAGGAAAACAAAAACATAAATCATATACAACTACAAATTGAAATTAGTAACTACTCAAGCCACAAAGAGTTAAATTACTCAAGGAAAAATCAAAGGAGCAAAAGATAGCTGATTAAAGAAAAGAAAATGGAGAGGACAAAATCAAAGGAGCATAAGGGGTTAAATTAAAGTAATGTTCTACAATAAAAAAATAGCGTAGTCAGGGATACATACAGTTAGCATTAATAGAATAAACACTAAATTGTCCCAACTTAATTAATGAAAATAACCGATATTATCATTATTTGTTGTGTTGAAATAGATATCATCGTTATTTGCTACTCTATGGACTTATTATTATTATTTGAGATAATAAGTCTATAGAGTAGCAAATATCGTTCATTTAGCCACAAATTAGAAGAGGAGAGGTGGGAAAATTAGAGAAGGAAATAGATTAAAACACTACCAAAATCATGTATTTTATCGTTCATTCAATAAAAAGAAGTACACAAATTAGAAGATGAGAGGTAGGCAAATTAGAGAGAAGGAGAAATACCATAGAACATACCATTGTAAACCTATTTTTTTTTAAAGAAAAGCAGAAGTGATACAGTCCCTAAACTGATCGGTTTAAGTTTAAAATTTTCAAATAAGAGTTTCACATTCCTTGTGCTTCTTATTAGATATATTTTGTTTAAAATTGAATACTTATCACAAATAAAAAGCCAATTAAAGATAACTATTATGTTTGATTTTATTTAGGATACATATAGGAAATTAGACTTTCCTATAAACTATTATCTAAAAAAAATTGGCCGTAAACATTTACATTAATCTTTAAGCAATTACTAATCTTTGAGAGGTAACAAATTTTACATTAATTCTACCTTTTCAATGAGAGATTTTCCAGTGGGTAGAGTCCAATAAATTTAGAATATATATACAATACATGAATATGAGTGAAAATAGAAAATTACATATATACTAATTTTCCTTTAGATAAGCTGCTATCATTATAAAAGTTTTCATCTTCAATTTTGATTTTTATAAAAAATAATAGTATACACCTTTCATTTTCACCGTGAGATTACTTTCTATTAGAAATTTATGGCTCCATTCTCCAATGGCCACACCACCATTATAAAATACTCCTCTTTTGCTTTTGACCTCTCCTACCGCCTTGACTTCGAATGCCTTTAACCGAATTACATCGATTTTCTAGTAAAGCCCTTAACCGAATGCACAATAACAGTAAAATTAAGGGGCTCAATAACAGATTTGTGCTTTAACTATTTTAGATTAGTTATGAACTATTATCTAAAAAAAAATTGGCTGTCAACATTGTCATTAATTTTAGCACCCAATTTCAACAACAAACAAAAGCAGCAACACAAATACCAAAAATAAACATAACCTACCAACCAAAACAAAACATCTTGAAATCATTAAAGCAATTAGTAGAAGTCATGCATGTAAAGATAAAATTTGAAGTACCCATTAATAGAAGAAGTGGTGGCAGCATGTACTGTTGACACAAGTTAAGTGGATCCACCAGATTTATCAAGTCCCTAATATGGTAAACATGTGAAACCACAAGTGGAAACAAAGCAAATGATTATTAGATTGAAGCAAAAAGAAAGTCCTTAATACACAAATGAAAATAATTTCAACCAAAGGACACGGCTAGACTTACTTTTTATGTGTAAGCAGGAGTTGCAACCTTCCCTGCTCTGATTGCCACATAGGCTCATAGGCCAGAACATTGTATGTCTAGTCCTTTACTTGTTCTTCAATCAATTATAATGTGAAACTAAAATAAGAAATTTGGAACCATGTTAAGAGAACACATATACTTAGGCATAAGAAAACATGCCAGACTATGTAAAACCCATCAAATAAGAAGCATTATTTGATTTCACAACCCAAATTGAACTCTATGTCAAAAAGAAATTAAGATTCAATGAGAGGAGAGATAGCTATGCTACGGATATTGAGAAAAGGGAGAAAGGGAGTCGGTGGATAGAAACATAAAATAGAATCTTGTTAATTTCATATCAAAATATCCATAGAAAGTTACAAATCATTGTATCAATAATATAACATTTATAACTTATAGTTATATACAATCCATTTCGAGATAGCATTTGAGAAATTAAAGTTGTGAATGATTTTATACTTAATTTAAGTTCGATAGCTAATTAAAGGCACTAACCTTAGTAAATAATATTTGAATTTGTTTTCTACTCTAATCATAAGTATTTGAATCTACAACTATTCTTGTAAATTTTGACAGAAATTTAAAATGCATAATGATAACTACACCAACCTTTAAAGTTGCAAAGTTATGAACAAGTCAACAAATCAGTAATCAACCTTCATATGTAATAATGAATTAGTAAAAAAGATTTTCAGTTTTGAAATTTCAGATGTAGTTAGAAAGAAAAAAGAAAAGAAACGAATCTGACTTTGAACCTCTGTGACTCTTTGCCATCAATGAAGAAATCAAAATAGTATTCAAATGTTAAGAAATCGAAAAGAGTACTCTAGATCGGAGACCATATAGAAAAGATAGAAAATGAACTCCTTTTCTAATATCCCATTGATGCCATGCAGTCGTCCCTTTCCATTAACAAAGTGTATAAACCATCATGTAATGTAAAAAGTGACAGCAATAGGAGATAGGATTACATTGCAAAAGAGCAGAAAATTATATGACCAGATAAACAGAACTCAAAATGCAATACCTAGAAAATGTCAAAAGAATTTTGATAGGATATAACCAAGTGATCGAGAGCAAAGGAAAAAAAATCTGAAGTTTGTGATGGGATGTATCCGATTAACCAGTGTAGATATGACATTAATTTGACACTACAACAACCACTCTGGCTAATGTTCTGCAACTAAAAAGATAAACAAAGCCTAAGGTAGAGCCTCTCTTTAGGATGGTCATATTAATTGGCAAAGGCAATCTTCATTTAACATACATTTAGTAGCAGGAGACTGTCAAGAAACTAAATTTCCAAACTAAAAATAGGTTTATATACTGCAAATTTTATCTAATTTGTTTAAGACTTTCTATGATGATAGGGATATTGGGTGAATTGCAATTGACAAAGAAACAAACTAAATAACTATTAAAGAATATCAACAAAGTAGACCTGGTCATCTATTTCTTCACCGTAGAACTTTAGCAGCTCTTGCCATTTTATTACAATACCGGCAACATTTTTGTACAATTCATGTGAGAGGTATAAAGAAGCACTAATTTAAATAAAGTACTGAAATGTTCAAGTCACAATAGACGTTATAGCATGAAACTTACAACAAATCCTACGCATGAAAGTTATCACTAGATAAAAAATGAGATATGCTTCTGATAGATGGAACTATTTAAGGAATTATGTATCTTAGACAATAAATATCCAGATGCAATTTCATGCTGCTAGCAAAAACATAAGCCCACCTCAAATCATTACATTAGAGAGCGGTTCATGTCTATATGAATGAAAAGATATAAGATTGTTGAAATAATCCATCAAATACCAATGTCAGTATGTGCATTCTCTAAAGAGGTTGAGATCAGTATGTAAGAAAAAAATTTCTAAAAGCAATGACAAATCAAAATTCTGAGAATAAATGAGTTTATACCATTTAATGAACAAAAATGGAAGAAGCATAATTTGAAAGCAACCAATACTTTAGTTCCATGCATTAGCATTTAAAGAAAAGAATAAGGCAGTCCCTCATTATAAGCTCAAGTCTTGATTCCACAATGTAAACTCCAAAAGCATTGATAGGCGAAAAACTAAAACCATCAAACAGTAATAAAATCAAACACTTCATGTGCAATCTATTCATTCCAATGTTTCATTTCACAAAACCAAAACTGTAATAAAAAAGCCAAAACAAAAATTTTCTTTCGGCGACACAGAGAAAAGGGTATACTTATGTGAACCTGAGGATCGCAGCTTCGAACAATTTCGGAAGAGAACTGAATCTGTACTATAATGGAGATTTCTTTATTCAATTTCTCAACTAAAGCACTTTACACAATAAGCTAATATATAAATGTAGGCCTTCCAAAATTCTGAAATAAGCATTCGACTATAGTTTAAAAAACATTGATGATAATTTATACATAAAAAGATCAGCTTCAGCAATTAATAATCAAGTCCAAAATGTGATGACAATTTGAGACACGGAAAGAAATTCCAGAAGAGATAATATGCAATTCAAATTTAAAACTGTGGTTATACAAAAACCTACAAAATGCATTTAAGTATTTAAGAAGCCCATCCACAAGGGATGAGTGATATATTGCAAAAAAGATAAACTAATGCAAAGATCCATAGTATAAAATGGAGTACAAGATAATCACTTGCACAACAAAACCACCTTCTGAAACCCCTTCTTCTTTGATAATGTTAAAAATCTTTTCAAATGCACCTTCAAAGACAACAATTTTTTGAATCTCCTAACATTACCAAGGAGTTAAGTCAGTAAGAGTATTTGTCATAAAGGTTTAGAAATAGGGAATAACAGAAGAAATACAGCGATAAGATAGAGTATATCCTAGTATAGCAGCAGTTGAGAGAGCAAATAATATGAGAAATGAAACGAATAGTGCTACATTAAAGAAGACGGAGCTACAACGGGTGGTGCCCGAATGAGAGAGATGAGGTTGAGCGATTTCTGCCATAGTCAATAACTAAAAGACCTGTACAACGAAAACGGAAGAAAAGAAGTGAAACTAATTGTATAAATTTCCCCCTCTTAAACTCATTCTCAGAATCAGAAAAGAGATTTCATCTGACACTCGTAAACCCAAAAATGAGCAGAACAAAAGCCATGACAGTGTGATTGATGACAAATTTCAATTCCAAAAATGGATAATGCAAAACATTAGAATAGGGATTGAGCTTGAAACCGCTTACCGAGAGGATGCAAAAATGAGAAAGAGAGAGAAAGCCGATAACTGGGAAGATTAGAGAGGATGCGAAAATGAGAAAAAGAGGGAGAGAGAGATGATGGCAGGGAAGATCAGACAGGATGTAGAAATGATAAAAAGAGAGAGAGAGAGAGCTGATGGCAGAGAAGATCGGAGAGGATGCAGAAATAAGAAAAAGAGAGAGAGAGCTGATGACAGGGAAGATCGTAGAGAAGAAACTCTAAGAAGAAGAAACATTTGTGAATCGGGGAAGAAGAAATATTTTTTTTAATTTTAAATAAATTAAATATTGAAGTAAGTAAATGTTTAAAAGTTAAATAAATTAATTATTAATAATTTAGGAAAATCCACAAAATGACAACTCAGCAAGTTGTATCCACTTTTAGTATATATAATAGATTAATGATGATAAGTAAATGGTTTATATAAAAAGGCTACACCGTTATGTCAAATGTTTCAAGGACCTAGAAGCATTTTACATGTTTGAGCATGAAAAGTTGCAAAATGCTTTGGAATTTAATGAGAGTCAATTTGTTGAAATGGGTATGTTCGTTCCTTATTTTTATTGGGTTTTTTAAAATTTTAATTCATGAATCAATGTTGTCAGAAAATGTTATTCTTGATTATAGTGTTGATGCTAGAGAACAAAGAAGATTAATTGAATTTGATTATTGTTGAGTTGAGAAAGAGTCTTTCTTCTTTAAAAGAGAAAGCTTCTAAAGAAGAATAAGTAAAAAGCAGTAAAATATATAACTCAAAATTCAGTGTGTTTACTGATAAAATGGTGCATTTATTGATTGATTTTAATAAAGCAACAATGTTTTAAACACCAAATAAGCTGAAGTAGATTCTCTTATGAAAGAAAAAGAAGTCGGAATTAGGTTTGAGAAGTTACAAGCTTCACCCTTTGAGGAGCTTGGAAATGTTCAAGGAGAGCTTTAAAGTGTGAACTAAGGGGTAATAGAAAGAGATGAAATGTAAATTTTTTTATGGATCCATCTTATTATTTTACGAGTAACTAAAGGGTTTAGTGAATTCTACATATCACATTAGTGAAATGTTATGTACAACCTATTGCAAGTGTACAATTCAAACTTGCAGCTGTACAACAGTATCCTCCAAATAGATTTAGATACTTCTCATGAAAATGTTAAACGTAGTGAGAAAGAAAAGCTGCTATAATGGAGAATCTCAGTAACTTGAGGGGCCAATTCAGTTTATTGCTAGGTCAGTGGAGAATATCCTTTGATAGTGGAGCATTGAAATTGAAAGGGCCCTGCAATGCCATATTCTCCCTTGATATCATGCACCTAAGGAGTAGTCACAGTAGGTTTGCTCTACAATACATTGGACAAATTATTCATCTTGGAGTTACACTTTTAATAATTGGGAATGTGAACCTAAGAATAGGATTAAATTTAAGTTGCAAAGTCCATATACCCATCCTTTTATGCTTTTGTTCTTTTCTACTAATGTCTCAAATCTGTTTGTGAACTCTTTTTGTTTAGCAAATGATGCTATGTCAATATTACTCGCATTGAGGTCACCTGAAGTTGAGGTGAACGGACTGACAACCATATATGGGAATGTTTATACCTCTCTAGCTACAAGGAATGCCTTGCATTTATAAACTATTTGTAACGGTGAAAGAATAATGGTTTTTTGCCATTTGACATCTAGAGGAAACTTTCATGGGAAAGAAAAGCTTGCAAAAAAGTAGTAGGAAGGTGGATTACGTCAGTATATTGTTGATTGATAAATATGATAATTAAACTTGCAATATTTATGTAGAGCTATCAAATGTTAATGGGAGTATTTCTCTCTTCCTCTCTCTTTTTATATTCTTCATTTTTTTTAATCATCGGTTATTTTTTGTTGCTAAGCATATTGACATGTTTTTTGTATGGATTCTTAAACCTATCAATGCCTCATGTGGTGCTAAAGAATGATGAGTCAACATGGGAGTAACTGTTCCAGTGCATAATTATGGGCATTTACTCTCTTTTTTCAGTAACTTTTTTTTAATACAAAGTGCCATAAGAAATTAAAATGAGATAGTACATATTATATAATGTATATGTTTTTTATTTAATGATTTCCATCGGAATCAGTTCAAAATGTCTTACAATCATTGGAAGTTTGGTCTATTAATTTTGTGATTTTTTTAACTTTTATTTTTAAAAAATTATGGGGGTTAAAAAAGGCCGTTTTGCTCCCTTTACTATTAACGATGTCCTTCTGTTCTTTGTCCTATTGAAATTTTCTTTTTGTCACATGTGCTATTGAAAAAAATTTCTAAAATAATACAAAATAAATATATTTTGTCCTATTTCCTTTTGAGTATGATGGCTGTCAATTTTTAATTGTTAACATGGTTTAAATTGATTTTACAAGCCAAAATTTAAACAAAAATTCATATTAAAATACCTAGTTGAAGAAAAACTAAAATTGAAAAGAACATGTATACTGATATGGAAAAAACATTTTTATTCTCTTAATTGCAATATCTTGACATTTTGTGTGATTTTGTAAGCGAACTAATGGAACACACACGCATATGTATCCGGGTTGTGGAAACGGGTTACCTCTTGTAGCATAGAATCCACAACAATGAATGCAGTGGAAGGATCTTCAAGCCGTTTGCGTATTACTGGTCAACGGGAGACCCACACCGACATATTCGGGAGGAATCCGTGTAGTCCACGAACTAAAGCAATAGAGATGGAGAGAGGGAGGAGCTGAAGAGGAAGAGATGGGGAAGAAAGAAAACTTATTTTCTTTTCTTCCCTCACCCATGTTCCACTTCTTCTTCCTTATACATATATATAATATATTATATAAAAGGTCACTATTCATTGATGTGATATTCACATGCTAGATGTCACATCAATGACACTATTTATCGATATGACATTCACATGCTAGATGTCAACTCATTAACACCACACATATATATATGTATTCTCAACTTATAAGCCACAGCTTATTAGCCTCCCAACTTGTAAGCCTCAGCTTATTAGCCTCTCAAAATTGGGAACGATTGATATGGGCGGATCGGGTCCATAAACCCAACTTCTCCCACACATACGTAACAGGACAGATCCACTACATCATCTCTTTCATACTCATAAATAATTCGTGCGACCAGCATACCTTGAGAGCTTTAATGCTATACACTCGTTGGAGATATATAGCAGCTCGATGAAAGTATCGTAACACTGTATGCCCTATCCTAGATCCCAAATCACATCCATTGTAATCCTCTTGATCTCTATAATTTTCTATCAATACAGTCATGCACACATGCATAACTACCCGGGTAGTAATGTATAGAAACTCAAGATGTGAACACATGGTGATCTTCCCCTTTCACTTTTTTCTTTCCATCATAATCTAACTCACTTGTCCAGTTGGGCTTATCCAAGGTCGAATCATACTTGACCCCTTCAAAGTCTCCTTCCAAAACAGCCACATTAGACTATACTTCTAGAATACGTTAGTTAACTCAACAAAACCTCTGTTTCATTGCTTGAGTCTCACACTAGGAAAAGTTGAGATCAACACTTTTCCATCTTAGGGTCGTTAAGCACACATGGCATGAAACATGTGTTATAATGTTTTCTTCTTTCCTCATGAAAGAAGTGCATATCAATACTAACATCATACGAAAGCATCGGTTAGACGTGCCAAAACATCCAACCTTAGTCCACTTATAGACTACTTCCGGCTATAAAGACAGAACAGGCACTTATTGCTTACAACAAGCCTCGTAGATTACACATAATCTCTTATATACTTGCCTTTTGTATGCATATGAATTTCATACTTTAATAGAAACCCTTTTTTGTAATTTAACTGAAACAGCTTTTATTATTGAACAAGCTCTCATTTGTTCAAAAACAGCCTCATCCTTTCCATTTGTCAACTAATGACAAAATAAGGGTAACCGCTCGTGTGAGTGAGTTTCTTTTTTGTCCAACATGCATCTTAAAAAATAATGGCAAATATTAACAAATTAACATTTGCACTCGTGTATTGTAATTCAAACTTTATTGAATAATATGTTCACAAACATACAGAAATATGTATTTCAGATCCTATGCAAACCATGGGATCTAACATGTTTCACAAAAACATCTCTCGTGACAGGTTTCGTTAATGGATATGCTACCATGTTATGGGTCGATACATATTTCAAATTAACTTCTTTGCCTGCTATTAAGTCCCTAACAAAGTGATACTTAATCTCTATGTGCTTTGACTTGCTATGGAACCTCTGATCCTTAGCAAACGCAATAGCAGACTAACTATCACTGTTTATCATCACTGGAGTATTTGAGGAAGTAATACATAAATGGTTCATAAACCTATTCAACCATACTCCCTCTTGAATTATGGACGAGTATGACACATACTCTGCTTCCATCGTGGATACGGCAATACAGGTTTGTTTCTTACTGCTCTATGATACTGCACCATTACTAAGCAAGAAAACAAAACCAGAAGTGGATTTCCTCTCATCCATATCTCCTGCCCAATCAGCATCTGTGTATCCTCTCCATTACAGATCCTTGCCTTGATAACACAGAGAGTAATCCACAGTGGCTTTGAGATACCTCAGTATCCTCTTTACCGTTGTCCAATGTGCTTGTCCAGGATTGGACAGATATCTACTCACCATGCCAACTGCATGATAGATATCACATCTAGTACACATAATGGCATACCTAAGGCTACCCACAGCACTCACATAAGGAACATTTTTCATCCAATCCATTTTTGTTTGTGTTTTAGGAAACATATCAGTACTAAGGGTCACTCCCTTAGACATCGGGCTATCTACGGGTTTACAGTTGCTCATATTGAAAAATTCAAGAACCTTGTTAATATATGTCTCTTGAGACAATGCTAACAATTTCTTTGAACAATCCCTTGAAATCTTAACTCCAAGGATAAAAGCAGCTTCACCCATGTCTTTCATCTCAAAATTTGATGTTAACCAAGCTTTGATTTGATTCACATATTCCATGTCATTTCCCACAATCAGAATATCATCAACATATAATGACATAATTACAAATCTACTTCCAGAGCTTTTTTTATAACACAATGATCTTCCTCAATCACCATGAAGCCATTCGATCTCATCACACTATGAAATCGAAGGTACCATTGTCTAGGGGACTGTTTGAGGCCATAAATTGATCTTTTCAATTTGTAAACCTTTTGTTCGCTGTCTTTTATGATGAAACCTATAGGTTGATCCATGTAGATTTCTTTGTCCAATTCTCCATTGAGAAAAGCAGTCTTAACATCCATTTGATGTAGCTCTAGGTCCAGATTTGCAACAATTGCCAGGATCAATCTAATGGAAGTGAACCTCACAACAGGTGAGAAAGTTTCCTCACAATCTATCCCTTCCTGTTGTGAATAGCCCTTAGCAATTAAGCGGGCCTTGTATCTTTCGATACTGCCATCAGCCTTACGCTTGATCTTGAGAACCCACTTGTTCCCAATAGCTTTTCTTCCCTTTGGCAGATCAACAAGTTCCCAAACTTTGTTAGATCTCATGAAAGCCATTTCTTCTTCTAGAGCCTTAATCCATTCATTTCTCACGGGGCATGAGAGAGCTTCGTTGTAATTTCTAGGCTCATCATCATCTTGCAGGACAACTAAAAAAGCCTTGCTTTTGACACTGAATCGTTAATTGTGAGCGGACGACGTTTTTTTATGGAACGTGCGGTGAAGCGGGAACCGAGGACATCCTTTTTAAGATTTGATGTTTTGGTTTTGAAAACAGGTTTTAATCCTTCTTTAGAAAAAAAAAACTTTTCATTTTATTGGAAAAGTCTTTTTTTGTAGAAAACTTAATTTTAGACACGAATTTTAGAAACAGGCTTTTTAGAAAATCCTATTTTAACTTAAAGATCTCGAAACCTAAATTTCAAAATTAGATGCAGAGTCGAACCCAGATCAGCTCATCTGGGAAATTTCGGTATAGCTCCCTACCAAGTGTAGACGCGGTACCTAATCTAGAGATTCAGGGTTCGGGCGACATATCTACTAATCCTCACTTATTTTTAATTATTATTTCATAATATGATATTTCATTCACTTAAATCTACCCAGTTTATCTTCCTTTCATCATTAACCAATGCTCATGCAAAAAATATAAATACTAAAATAAAGTGCGGAAAAGTAAATCAGAGGCCAAATTATACAACCCAAGAAAAAGAAAACTCTCATCCTCACCTTTTACAATCGCCTATTATACATGATAATCTAAAAAATACAATCGCCTAGATACACGGGATCATTTATTAAATACAACAAAAGTAAAAAGAAAACTAAAAATAAAAGCTGCATCCAAATAGGGTTAGCACAAATAATCAAGGCATACAAAAGACTCAAATAGGACAGAATAGGGATTTTTAGGAGTGGGGGACATGCATTTGGGGGTAACTGGGTCGACCCGGTTGGTCGGCCCGGTTAGACCTGGAAAACGGTTTTTTAAACGCCCTGTAGGTTTTATGGATGAAAACCAATTTTAAAAGCGGTTTGGCTCATTTACATGTATTTTTCCAACTTTAGCGGGCCGGATATGGGCCTAAATCAAACATCCATCTAGGGTCCAAAAGCATGCAAACACGCCAAAATTCATTTTTGAATAAGAAAAGGATGCAAAGTTACAAGTTTGGGGCCCAAAAAGGTAAAACTGTAATTCTGCCTCAAGAATCACAGTCGCGCGGCTGTAACATAGCCGAGCGGCTGTAACACTATAGCCGCATGACTGTGGCACTTCAAAACCGATTCCAGTGTGCTTTTTGTGTTTTCGAGAATCGTTTTGCAAAGTTTGGCGATTTTGGGCGATCTGGGATTTCTGGAAAAACATCAAAATCAATAGAAAAGACCCGAAACGGATCGAATAGAATCCGAAAATCCCTAATCGTCCAAAATCACTAAACTTTATATTACATCCATCCATTAAAAATCAGAGAATAGGGAATCTAAGCATGCAGGGATGTAATTGGACCGATAACAAATATGAAAAACACCTTTAATTGAAATATGGGAGTGTTATCGATCGATTTTAGGGCATTTGGAGCTTCTAACCTGATAGTTACAACCAAGCGGCTGTAATCAGAAGATTACAGCCGCGCCCCTATAGGTCACAGCCGCGCGGCTGTATGTTACAGCTGAGTGGCTGTGATCATGAGTGGGGCGGCCATAACAGGAAAAAAACTCCCAAAACCGTAAAAAATTCAAAATATGCAATCAAATCACAACCAGAATGAACAAAGCAGATTTCTAAGGCCTCTCAGAAGATTACCTTATCAGTGTTCTAGTGTTTGGACCACGAAAAATGGATTCGGATGCCGGAAACGTCTCGCAGTCATGAACAACCCGAACAGTGCATGATTTCCGAAGCCTAAACAGAACCCCGAAGAAGATTGAAGGATTGATTATGATATCACAAAACCCTATGATTATTTTTATGTGTTCTATTGAGATTATTATTTTAGGTCAAACTATTTTTTTTTTCCAATTGCCTTAAGAACCCTAGAGAAAATCTAAGTGATGGTGTTATTTTCTCTCAAAATCCCCTTTTTCTTTTTTTTTTTTTTTTCTGTTTCTTGTATTTTCCAACCTTAATTCCGCATTATGATGCTTATATATCTCTCTTTTTGGCATTAAATCAGAATTAATTGCTTATTTTGGCAAAAAAGGAAAGCTGACGCTCACAGCCGCACGGCTGTAGCTGCCAGAAATGCCTGTTTTGCCCGTTTTCTATTTTTTCTTCGGTTCTTTCTAAAATACTCACTCGAATTCTTCGGGGTTCCGTATTAGGACTTGTCACACACCTTCGGGTTATCCGCGACATTTCCGACATTATCCCAGTCGGTCCGAATCCGCTTCACGTTTATCCGTAAAAAAGGTAACAGTGACTTTCATCACAGACGTTGGGAAAAAACCTGTGCTCACAGGCTGCTCCTTGCGTGACCAAAGTCGACTTGAACGAGTGCTTGTGTCCGATTCGAGTTTGGTCTCACGATAAGGAGCACAGTGAGAAGGAAAAGAGAATGTACCTGGGGGTTCTCCTCGCGTTGACTTGTTCTGATGTCTGGAGGGACTCATCTTAGTTACTTTTGCGAGACAGTGGTCTTGCCTAGGTTGGTTTGATTTTTCAAGGACTTACTTCGACTCTGTCACGAAGCATAGGACTTTGCCCGAATTGGTTTGATGTTCTCCAGGGACGTGCTTCGACTCTATCGTGAAGCAGAAGACTTTGCCCAGATTGTATTGGCTTTCTAGGGTCGTGCTTCGACTCCATTGCGAAGCAGAGGACTTTGCCCGGATTGAGTTCATGCTCCAGGGACGTGCTTCGACTCCATTGTGAAGCAGAGGACTTTGCTCGGATTGGGTTGATGCTTCAGGGACGTGCTTCGACCCCATTACGAAGCAGAGGACTTTGCCCGGATCAAGTTCACCTTGTGAATTGATGTTCATGAAGGTGAAGGGTATTTTGGTAATTTTGTATCTTGGAAAGTTGGCGCCCTTTGGAGGAAGGTTATTTTGGTAATATCACCTCTAGTGGAGCCTATGTCACTAGGGGAAGACATATTTCGATGATTTGGTTTCCCGTGAAGCTTGCGTCACTAAAGGGAAGTTGTTTTAGCCATCTGGTAGTTTGGTTACTAACAGAAGGGCATTTTGGTCATTTCACTTCTAGTGGGGCCTGTTGCACTGAAGGAAAGGATAATAGTGTTTCTCGTGAAGCTTTAGTGGCTGGGAAAAATGCTTTGGTGATTTGAGAAGCTTGATGATTTCCTTTGATGTTTTGAAGTTGTTTCAGGTACGTATTCATTCCTTGATCGATAATTTTGGAAACAAAATTTTTTCCCTTTCGATCAAGAATGAATATGGACTGAATATCTTGCCCCTTGATACTGTTGAAATTGGCTCTCTGTGGCGGAGCAATGCCGTTGAAACTGGCTCTCTGTGGTGGAGTAATAGCGTTGAAACCGGCTCTCTGTGGTGGAGCAGTACCGTTGAAATCGGCTCTCTGTGGTGGAGCAATACTATTGAAACTAGCTCTCTGTGGTGGAGCAATACCTTTGAATTGGATCGGGGGTACATATTTATTCCTTGATCGATAATTTTGGAAACAAAAAAATTTTTGCCCCTTTGATCAAGAATAAATACGGCTTGATTGTTTTGCCCCTGGATACTTGGGATTTGATGATGCCCCAGTGTTGGGTTATTTCCACTTTCAGAGCACTCATGGCTCGAGACAGCCTGATGATGACAGCATGTACCTGTAGTTGAATACACATTGATGCGTGTATGCATGTGTGTGTATATGTTTTGAGTGTATACGTATGTGCGTGTCCTGGATGCATATGCCTATGATTATGGTGCTTTTTCATGTTTTGTTTGTTGCAGACGACAATTGGGATTGAGCACTGTGAGTCCACTCGTTTGAGAACAGAGGTTGATTAGTTGCGTCAGAGAGTCACCGAGCTGGAGGTCATGAATCAGACTTTCAGGGACCGGACGGACGATTGGGATGCCTAGATGGGTCTGTCCTTGGTGGCATATTGCATTGAAGTTTGGTTGATTGACCTGATTACTTGCTCCATGAGGCATGGGCGTGAGGCACTGGCTCTGATGTACCACGGTTTTTACAGGATTAGAGTTGTCTGAGCTTGATACTATTGTATGACTTTTATTTTAATTTCATTGCCTGTCCTAATTTTTGCATAGGTTGCCCTTTTGGGGATTTCAGCCAATCGGATTGTCTTTATTTTTGCCTGAACCACCCTTTCAGGTTTTCAATTCAGCAGACTTTATTTTATGCCCTAGCTTTTGCATAGACCACCTTTTTTGGGTTTTCGATCTATCGGATTGTCCTAATTTTTGCAAGGACCACCTCTTCGGTTTTCGATCCATCGGACTCTTTTTTTTTTTTTTTTGAAGTGTGATGCATGTAAACAGAAAATGTGCACATCCATACGAATTCAATTTCAAGCAGACTTGGGACATTTAACCTGAACAGAAAACGGCATTCATTCATTCACTCATTTATAATGTTTTAGCACAATGCACATCAAAGATGAAATGAAGCTAAGGACATAATCAGTAATGGTATCTGTCTGTCTCGACCGGACCCATGACTGCCACCAACTGGTCTTTGCAGATTTTCCCGCTGTTGGTGCTCACCTCTCTGTCCTAACTTTTGCATTGAACGCCTTTTCGATTTTCGATCCATCAGACTGTCCTGATTTTTGCATGGATTGCCCTTTCGGTTTGCGACCCATCGGACCCTTTTTTTATTTTTTATTTTTTTTATTTTTTTACACGTAATAGTACCTGGGCTTGTCTGGATTGATGGGGTTGACGACTTGGTCTGTGTCTCCCCTGGTGGAACCGCTTCCATCCTACAGGCTAAGGAGTATGACGTTTCTTCAGTGTGTGCTCTGATGCTAGTTCTGTGTCCTTACAAGACAAATGACAGCATATCGGCCTATCCTTTGTAGGTGATTGTCATTTGGACGGAATCTTATGAGCCGCTTTTATCGCCCCATTGGCTTGTGGGAGATGCAAAGATAATCTATGATGCTCCCTCTTTGCCCCTTGTAACTATAGGCCATTATTGGTCATGACATGATAATGCTTTTTTTCTTCTTCTTCTTTTTTTTTTTTTGTCTTTTTTGTCAGTGACATTCATATATGACTCCGCTTCTACCCACTCTGAGAAGTAGTTAGCGGTTGGGACCATGGAGCGATGCCCATTCGAGTATACGGAGCTCCTGCTTGATTGATTTCGTCTTTGAATCCTTTGGAACTTTGTATTCAGTAATTTCTCCGTCAATCTCCGCGCAATATCGTTTAGTTAGGGAAAGATTTCCATGTTCTTTTGTGGTATGTTGCAATTTTCTTTCCTCTCATCAGGTGTAAGGTCTCCCGAGAAGGATATCATTTTTGGGTCGTCATCTGTCCTTAGATTCATTTCATGCACTGATGTATCGTGTGTCTTAAAGGCATTAAATGAATGTTTGGATGCATGCACAGTTTCATCCGAAAAATATCGCACAAGTAATTGAAATCAAACTCTATTAAATTAAACACCTCAGAGGCCAAATTGTTCACATGATAAATTATAATAATAATAATAAAATAAAACAAATTAAAACATCAAAATGACTATCGCCTCCACATGCGGAGGGTCTTCTCTTTATTGCAGCGTCGTGGTCCTCAATGTCTTGTGTATCTGAATTACCCGAGGTTAGGCAAGGGATTATTCTGAATGCTAGGTTTCAGAGCCGGCTCAATGATCATCCATCAGCGACCAACTGCTTGATAGGCTTAATCAACTGGGTGCAGTCGTTTGTACGGTGACCCATCATCACATGGTAAGAGCAGAAATTTGTTGGGATTTTTCACCGGAAATCACCCGATAAAAGCGGAAGAACACGGTGATTTCCTCAAATCCGGTCCTAGGAGCAATTGAAGTGGAAATTGAAAAACTTAAAATCAAATAGAAAGGGATTAAATTTCTTACCAGAAAAATCTCTTTCTAGAGATGGATGATGACTGCAGAATTCAATTGAGAATTCCTCCACTCTCACGTACACGAACGCTTGGCGAATGCAACCCGTGCTAGCGTCGGAAAAACAAAAACAATGGAGAGGGGAGCTAGGAAATTTCGGCTAGTAGTGTATGAGCAAGGGTGGCCGAAATTTCTAACCCTAGGTATTTATACCTAGGGTTGGCCGAATTCCCTTAGGGGAATTCAGGCCCATCTTGGCTCCTCTCTATTTTGTGTGGGCTTCCATGTTTTAATTTAGGCCCAGTCTAATTTTAATTATTCTGGTTTAAATTAATTTCAAGCCCAATTTTAATATACCCATGTATTTAATATATTACTCCAAGTAATATATTATTTACATCTAAATTAAAATTAGTTTGACATTTAATTTAATCCATCAAATTAAAATTAACTCGATACAAAATAAAATCATATGTAAACCCATACATATGAATATTTCCACCTAGAAAATAATTTCATAATTAATCCAATTAATTATGAAGAGCCAATAGAATATATTAATTTTATTATTATGACCAATCCAATTGATCCTTATAATATAATTAATATATACATGCTTCTCCCTCCACTGTGTATACTCCAAGTATACAAGTAATTCCTTAAGTCTGCATTCTATCGTTCTATGTGTACGATCCTGTGGGCCCATCTTTATGTTGGCAGCGGGCCTTTGGCCCGCAGACTGCAGTTGGGCTCTAGCAAGCCACTGCAGCCCCCAATTAAGATGGAGATGGCAGTCTAACTGATATCATAACCCTGTAGTTTAAACTTGTACATCCCATGTCATTGATATCAGTATCCAACACAGAGGCATGGATTGATCACCCTCTTTTGTGTTCGGACATTAACTTGATCCCGAATGTACTGATGCTCACAAACAAGTTCCAACTTGTTTGGGTGTGGCCACATGTTGGGGAATTAATCGCACAAAACAAAATATGCGCAGCGGAAAAACGGATTAATCCCCACCAAGGACCCATGTACATTGCATTGAATTGAAAAGAGGGTTAAAGAATTACCTTAATTCTTTGAAGGTTGAATCAATTAGGAACCAAAATAGCTTCCCTCTATGGTTGATCCACACGGAGCAATACGTCCACCGCGTGCTAGCGCCGAGATTGAAGAACCGATTCTTCGAACCGAGAGAAGAGCAAGGTTTCGAAAAACTCTTGGAAGGAGAAGAAGAGGAGGTCGGCTGGCTCTTGGGGAATGGGTGGCCGAAATTTTCTTCTCACTTTGTATTATTGGGTTGATTAGGTTTAGGTTAATAGTTTCCTTAAATAATTAACCTAATTAGTTAATTATAATTATGACCTAATACACCTATTAGTCATAATTATATATTAACCCACACAATTTAATATTAATTCTCAATTAACATTAAATCAAATCAATTCTCCATAATACTCATATGTATAAGTAATGTTATAATTAATTATATCTCTATATAATTTAATTATGACATGTAGCATACTTTATGCAATATTAATCACATTAATATTTACATATACATACATAAATATATATCACTATATATATTTATTCTCTTCCTCATTCATAAATTATTATCCCATAATAATTTATACCCGTTAAGATGAACTTCATTTTGCTCTTGTGTGTGTGACCCCATAGGATCATATTAATTGGCAATAAGGAAATTACCATAATGTCCTTATAGGTCACAAGCGGACTCTAGCAAGCCATTACGACTACCCAATTAATATGATTGGAATGATCCAATACCTATTTATAGAATGTCATATTCCCTTTTGTCTCTTTGATATCATGATTAATCATAAGACATGGTACACTTGTCAATCTTATATAATTAATCATATGCTTTCTCGATCTCAAAGTAAACTGTTCAGACAAATCAATTGATACTCTTATCAATTATTTGAGCACGGCCATGCATTTAACAGTCTTACTTATCGAGGGGCCCAGTGATATCGCTCTCTTGTTAGAGAGGGACAAAATCCCATATCTGTCACTCACATCCCTAAGCATGAGTCATATTGTACCCAACCACAGCCTTTATAACTACTCTGTTACAAGCAGCGTTTGACTGCGTCAAAGCACAACATAAATTCATCCCGGAATCCATGGTGACCTCAGGTCAAAGGAATCAGCTGATGACACTACTATAATCAAGATCAGTTGTGACACGTGACCATGAACTTGATCTTATAGTGGGTCTCCAGCAACATGTTCTCTAACACATTGCCCATGAGTATAATCTGTATCTGTATACACTATATTCATCTTATGAATATCCATTATCACTCACACTAGTCTTAGTTTGTTATTATTCCCATAATAACAACCGACTAGGGAAATTTAGAATTACACAATTAATCCATGGATACATTATCATAAATACTAACATACAAATATATATGATAAAATAAGTCTTTATTAATGACTTAAGAAGATTGTTTACATAATCCAACATTGGCTTAGGGCACAATCTCTAACAATCTCCCACTTGCCCTAAGTCCAATCTTCAAATGTATCTAATACCCATGGACCTAGCATGACCATCATGTACAGCTTGTGAAAGAGCTTTTGTTAGTGGATCGGCAACATTGTCTTCAGACGCAACTTTGCATATCTTCACATCTCCTCTTGAGATGACTTCTCTTATGTAGTGAAAACGCCGAAGTATATGTTTGGATTTCTGTGACACACTAGGTTCCTTAGCAAGTGATATTGCCCCATTGTTGTCACACAAGAGGCTCACAGGATTCACTATGCTAGGAACGACACCAAGTTCTTCGATGAACTTCTTGATCCAAACAGCCTCTTGGGCTACATCTGATGCAGCAATATACTCAGCTTCTGTTGTAGATGCAGCTATCGTGCTTTGCTTAGAACTCTTCCAACTTATCGCACCTCCATTCAGAATGAACACATACCCAGACTGTGACTGCATCTGATCTTGATCAGTTTGGAAACTTGCATCCGTGTAACCATTTACAACAAGATCTTCGTCCGAGCCTCCATATATCAAGAATGTATCTTTAGTTCTTCTCAAGTACTTAAGAATACTCTTGACAGCAGTCCAGTGACTATCACCTGGATCAGACTGATATCTACTTGTCATGCTCAAAGCAAAAGAGACATCTGGCCGAGTACATACCATGGCATACATGATAGATCCTATAGCTGACGCATAAGGAATCTTATCCATGCGTTGACGTTCTTCAACTGTCACAGGACATTGCTTACGACTAAGCTTTATCCCTTGCCCAATAGGAACATTTCCTTTCTTTGATTGATCCATACTGAACCTTTTCAGTATTTTGTCAATGTATGTACTCTGGCTCAAACCTATCAATCTCTTAGATCTATCTCTATAGATCTTTATTCCAAGAATGTAGGCTGCCTCACCCAAGTCTTTCATAGAAAAACACTTTCCTAGCCAAGATTTTACTTCTTGCAAGGTAGGAATGTGATTTCCTATTAACAATATGTCATCGACATATAGAACTAGGAAAACTATATTACTCCCACTGAACTTCTTGTACACACAAGGCTCATCTTCGTTTTTGATGAAGCCAAACTTTTTGACTGATTCATCAAAACAATGATTCCAACTTCTTGATGCTTGCTTCAAACCATAAATGGCCTTTTGAAGCTTGCATACTTTATCAGGATTCTTTGGATCGACAAAACCTTCAGGCTGTGTCATGTACACATCCTCAACAAGGTTTCCATTTAGGAAAGCTGTTTTGACATCCATTTGCCATATTTCATAGTCATAATATGCTGCTATGGCAACAAGAATTCTGATGGACTTGATCATAGCTACTGGCGAAAAGGTTTCGTCATAGTCTATACCATGAACTTGTCGGTAACCCTTTGCCACTAACCTTGCTTTATAAGTCTGAATATTCCCATCCATGTCCGTTTTCAACTTGAAAACCCATTTGTGCCCTATTGCTTTAGCACCCTTTGGGAGATCAACCAAAGTCCATACTTTGTTGTCGTCCATGGATTGAATCTCTGACTTCATAGCATCAAGCCATTTTTCAGATTCTGAATTAGAGACAGCTTCCATGTACGTGGAAGGTTCATTCTCTTCTAATAGAATCAGATCATTTTCGTTCGTGACGAGAAATCCATATCTCTCGGGCTTATGACGAACTCTACTTGATCTACGTTGGACTTGTGTTGCTGGTTCTGACTCAACAACTTCTTGTGAATCAGGTTGTTGTTCCATTTGAAAACCATTTTCATTTTGGTTATCCAGATTTTCTTGCAGGTGTACTTTACTCCCACTGATTCCTTTGGAAATAAACTCTTTTTCCAGGAATATACCATTCCTAGCAACAAACACTTTGTTTTCACTAGGACTGTAAAAGAAATAACCTTTAGTTTCTTTTGGATAACCTACAAAGTTGCACTTCACAGATTTTGGTGTTAACTTATCTGAAATCAAGTATTTCACATAAGCTTCGCATCCCCAAATCTTGAGAAAAGACAAATTTGGTCTCTTACCAACCCATATCTCATATGGTGTCTTTTCAACTGCCTTTGATGGAACTCGGTTCAGTGTGAATGCCGCTGTTTCAAGTGCATATCCCCAAAAGGATAGAGGAAGACTTGTTTGACTCATCATCGACCGAACCATATCCAATAAGGTACGGTTCCTCCTCTCAGACACACCATTCCACTGTGGTGTACCAGGAGGAGTTAGTTGTGAGACAATCCCACAATTTCTAAGATGATCGCCAAAGTCTTGGCTCAAATATTCACCACCTCGATCAGATCTAAGTGCTTTAATTGTCTTGCCAAGTTGGTTTTGTACTTCATTTTGGAAGGCTTTGAACATTTCAAAGGATTCCGACTTATGCTTCATTAGATATAGATAACCATATCTACTGAAATCATCAGTGAACGTAATGAAGTATTGAAAACCACCTCTAGCAGTTGTGCTCATAGGCCCACATACATCTGTATGTATGAGTTCTAATAAGTCACTAGCCCTTTCACTGTGACCAGTAAAGGGACTCTTGGTCATCTTACCCATTAAACAAGACTCGCAAGTGTCATATGTTTCAAAAACATCTAGACCCAAAATTCCATCTTTATGGAGTTTTGAAATGCGTTTCTCATTAATGTGTCCTAGACGACAGTGCCAGAGATAAGTAGGATTCACAACATTTGTTCTTATCCTTTTGGTATTTATGTTATATACATGCTCATTATAACCTTCACTAAGGTTCAACAAATAAAGACCATCATGTAAATCCGCATTTGCATAAAACAAGTCTTTATTGAAAAGCAATAAGTGATTATTCTCAATAACACATTTAAATCCTTCCTTGTCCAAACATGAAATAGAAATGATGTTCCTAGACAAATTAGGAACAAAATAACAATTATTCAAAGAAAGAACAAGTCCACTTGGCAACTTGAGCTCGTAGCGACCGACTTCATAAGCAGCAACTCTAGCTCCATTCGCCACATGGAATTCTACCTCGCCCTTCTTGAGCTTTCTACTTCCTTTAAGCCCCTGCACATTCATACAAATGTGAGAACCACAACCGGTATCTAATACCCACGAAGTAGAAACAGAAGTAGAATGAAATATTTCAATAACATAAATACCTTGATTAGCGGTCTCACCGCCTCTCTTCTTCCTCAAGTCCTCCAAATAAAGCTTGCAATTTCTGCGCCAATGACCAGGCTGATTGCAGAAATGGCATGTGCCTTCCTTTGGAGGCTTTGCCTTGGTAACAGCTTTGGGCTTCTTTACATCCTTCCCAAACTCTTTGGGTTTGTTTGCTTTACCCTTCTTCTTCTGGATCCTACCCTTTTGCACCATATGGATCCCTTTGGAGCTTGGCTTCTCTTTTATCGTTACTTCAGCGTTTTTCAGCATCCCATGCAGTTCGTTGACCGTTTTGTCCATATCATTCATGTGATAATTCATGACAAAATGGGAGTAACTCTCGGGAAGAGAATTAAGGATCAAATCCGTTGCCAACTCAGGTCTGAGTGGCGAACCAAGCCTCTCCAACTGATCAATGTACCCTTTCATCTTCAGAACATGGGCACTAACCGAACTCCCTTCGGTCATCTTGCACCCAACCAAAGATCTCAAGGTCTCATACCTTTCCCTTCTCGCTTGCTTTTGGAACATTTCCTTAAGCTCTTGAGACATCTCATATGCCTCAAATGTTTCCAGATCCTTCTGAAGTTCCGGAATCATTGATGCGAGCATCAGGCATTGTACATCAATCTGATCATTTTGATGCTTGTGAAAAGCATCCCTTTCAGCTCTTGAAGCTGTGGTGGGTGGAGGGTTAGCGGGCAAA
Organism: Euphorbia tirucalli; assembly: GCA_039660915.1. Taxonomy (NCBI): domain Eukaryota; kingdom Viridiplantae; phylum Streptophyta; class Magnoliopsida; order Malpighiales; family Euphorbiaceae; genus Euphorbia; species Euphorbia tirucalli. The sequence goes on from CM077641.1 coordinate 71,289,045, forward strand.
GGCCCATCCAGAACATACAGCTTTCGCTCTTGCTTGAGAACAATTCTCAAGTTGCGATACCAATCTAGGTAATTGGTTCCGTTCAGTTTATCCTTCTCAAGGATAGATCGAATAGAACCGGGATTGCTTGTGTTGGCCATTTATCTACAACAGAAAATATATGCAAAGTTAATTACATAAGAGAATTAAACTCCCACTAAAATTATAAAACCCTTTAAAATATTTAAGTGGGTAAAAGACCCAAAATCCATACTTAACCATAGCACTGCTTTGGCATGTCCCTATGATTAAATATAATTTCGGTAGACATCACCATGTCAATTATATCATTATGTAACTCTTTTAATTTATGAGATGCATGATATCATATATCATATTTAATTTGCATGTTACTCATCTCATCTTTGCCTCGGGTTCAAAACACCATTTTGATTAACCCTTTGTTAAACCAATTACAACACAATGAGAATCACCATTTCTCATATTATCGCTTCACTAAGGTCACAACATGCGTACCCGCTTTGGCGTGGCTACCATGATGCAAACATAGTACTTGACTAGTGTTATACGTAATTAGGTGGCAAAAATATAAACTTCATAAGTTTATTTAGGGTTTATTAATTCCTGTGATTAAAATGTGTCTCATACAATACATGGCATTAACATTAATCTTTCTAAGTTAATATTAATTCTAGCATGGCATCCAATGTCATACATTCATCTAGCATGCATATATCATACTTAGCATGGCATCACATGGCATCAAAATATAAAACATGCAATAGACTCGAAAGACCGTGTTATGGTATGGTTTTATCTACATTGATTTTCACAGGCCAATATGAAAATCAACAGGTCATTTCCTAGGTGGTTGTAACCATCGCATGGTCGCAGCACAGCCGCATCCCTTGGATCCGTCTTCACGTCTTTGTTCCTTGGCACCATCTCATGGATTTACATACTTTACAAAATTGTATCCTATACAATTTTCTAGTAAATAAAATTTACAAACAATAAATTGCATCCTATACAATTTATCTAGAAAAATAAGATTACATAAATACAAACGACTCGCAGGTCGTATTTATATAAAACCACAATAAATAAAATAAAGCATCCATGGGGTCCAAAACCATACCATAACACCATGCATAAAATTATCAATAATAATTTTATATCTAAAATATTTAGGGTTCAAAATGGTAAAATACAATCATATTGTATTTCAAGTATTTTATCATATAAAATGCAAATACTTAAATAAACAATTTATTTTAATTGATTTGAAATAAGTCAAGGGGTACACAGACGGATAGCACAGCCCTACAACCAGGACAGCACAGCAACAATTGCTGTCTGCAGCCCGATGGGCCGCATACTGCGCAGCCTGCAGTGCTGCGAACGCAGCAAAGCTGCGCAGCATGTTGTGCGCAGTTCTCGCAACTGCGCACAACACATAATCTGGGCACTGTTCAGTGCCCAGATTTCGAACAGTGCCATTTTTTTTTTATTTATTTATATAATTAAACAATTTTAATTGAATTCTCATGAATCAAATTCATAATACCCCTTTTAATTTCAAATCAAAACCACCAAAATCATTTACAATGATAAACATTAAAATCAAATTTCAATATGTTATTCAAAATAACAAAGAACCCTAAATCAAGAACAAACAAACCCTAACATGGCAATTTTGATCCTATCAAAACAACAAATCCAATTCAACCAATGCACAACCTGGCTCTGATACCACTGTTGGGGAATTAATCGCACAAAACAAAATATGCGCAGCGGAAAAACGGATTAATCCCCACCAAGGACCCATGTACATTGCATTGAATTGAAAAGAGGGTTAAAGAATTACCTTAATTCTTTGAAGGTTGAATCAATTAGGAACCAAAATAGCTTCCCTCTATGGTTGATCCACACGGAGCAATACGTCCACCGCGTGCTAGCGCCGAGATTGAAGAACCGATTCTTCGAACCGAGAGAAGAGCAAGGTTTCGAAAAACTCTTGGAAGGAGAAGAAGAGGAGGTCGGCTGGCTCTTGGGGAATGGGTGGCCGAAATTTTCTTCTCACTTTGTATTATTGGGTTGATTAGGTTTAGGTTAATAGTTTCCTTAAATAATTAACCTAATTAGTTAATTATAATTATGACCTAATACACCTATTAGTCATAATTATATATTAACCCACACAATTTAATATTAATTCTCAATTAACATTAAATCAAATCAATTCTCCATAATACTCATATGTATAAGTAATGTTATAATTAATTATATCTCTATATAATTTAATTATGACATGTAGCATACTTTATGCAATATTAATCACATTAATATTTACATATACATACATAAATATATATCACTATATATATTTATTCTCTTCCTCATTCATAAATTATTATCCCATAATAATTTATACCCGTTAAGATGAACTTCATTTTGCTCTTGTGTGTGTGACCCCATAGGATCATATTAATTGGCAATAAGGAAATTACCATAATGTCCTTATAGGTCACAAGCGGACTCTAGCAAGCCATTACGACTACCCAATTAATATGATTGGAATGATCCAATACCTATTTATAGAATGTCATATTCCCTTTTGTCTCTTTGATATCATGATTAATCATAAGACATGGTACACTTGTCAATCTTATATAATTAATCATATGCTTTCTCGATCTCAAAGTAAACTGTTCAGACAAATCAATTGATACTCTTATCAATTATTTGAGCACGGCCATGCATTTAACAGTCTTACTTATCGAGGGGCCCAGTGATATCGCTCTCTTGTTAGAGAGGGACAAAATCCCATATCTGTCACTCACATCCCTAAGCATGAGTCATATTGTACCCAACCACAGCCTTTATAACTACTCTGTTACAAGCAGCGTTTGACTGCGTCAAAGCACAACATAAATTCATCCCGGAATCCATGGTGACCTCAGGTCAAAGGAATCAGCTGATGACACTACTATAATCAAGATCAGTTGTGACACGTGACCATGAACTTGATCTTATAGTGGGTCTCCAGCAACATGTTCTCTAACACATTGCCCATGAGTATAATCTGTATCTGTATACACTATATTCATCTTATGAATATCCATTATCACTCACACTAGTCTTAGTTTGTTATTATTCCCATAATAACAACCGACTAGGGAAATTTAGAATTACACAATTAATCCATGGATACATTATCATAAATACTAACATACAAATATATATGATAAAATAAGTCTTTATTAATGACTTAAGAAGATTGTTTACATAATCCAACATTGGCTTAGGGCACAATCTCTAACACCACACTCTTATCAGTCACATTCATCAAGTGGCCGGTGATATCTTCTCAGTTGGTTACTGAGTGACAAATCCCTTCTGCATATCCATAGCATTACCATGTTCAGTGACATACCCGAAAGCACCCATACTTGGCACCCTATTACGGGCCCTTTAGGCGTACCCCTAAGTATGTGACTTCACATGTAACACCATCATATGGTCAGGTCAAAGGATCCATACAAGTACTACACGAGAATCCATTGTGATACCATACCATGTGGATTACTCGTTTAGTGGATCTATCCAGTACCATGCTCCCAGGTATGTACCCATTAACTTGGTTGACATTCCATGTCCAATGACCGGTAAGACACCGCCATACAACCAGGTTAATGATAGTCTGTTGTTCCATTCATTCCCATGACTGGAACAGACTACGGATCTATTTATGGTCATATCGTTAACCCTATCCATGGTCTTACTGCTAAGTGCATGACACTAGTCGTCATGGATATAGATATGTCCATTGGATACTTCATTTACTATACTGCATAAGATAAATATAATAAACGAATTGATGCCTTTATTAATGACACAAACGAGTACAACACATAAATCCAATAAATGTATAGTACAAATACAAGGACCAATGCCTCGGGACTAGGGCATTTCCAATAATCTCCCACTTGCACTAGTTCCAACTAGGCATGGGCCTAATCCCTATAGATCTAGTATGACCCTCGTGCTTGGGCTGGGCCAGCGCCTTGGTCAATGGATCTGCGACATTATCCTCGGTGTCCACTCTGTGCAATGCAATGTCACCTCTCTCCGCGATTTCTCGTATGAGGTGAAACTTTCTGAGCACGTGCTTTGTGTTCTTGTGTGACCGGGGCTCCTTAGCTTGTGCGACGGCCCCATTGTTGTCACAAAAGATATCGACTGGGTCCTGGATAGTTGGCACTACTCCCAACTCAGTGGTAAACTTCTTCATCCACACAGCTTCCTTAGCTGCATCACACGCAGCGATGTACTCAGCTTCTGTTGTAGAGTCCGCTATGGTTGGTTGCTTTGAGCTCCTCCAGCTTACAACACCACCATTCAGCAAGAATACATACCCTGACTGCGATTGGTACTCATCTTGGTCTGTCTGGAAGCTTACATCAGTATACCCAGTAACCGATGGCACTTCCTGACCACCATACACCAAGAAGCTATCCTTAGTCCGATTAAGGTACTTGAGGATTGCCTTGACAGCTTTCCAGTGATCCTCCCCGGGATCCTGCTGGTATCGGCTCGTCATACTCAGTGCAAAGGCGACATCAGGTCTCGTACATAACATAGAGTACATAATTGATCCAATAGCCGAGGCATATGGAACCAATTTCATGTTCTCCCTGTCCTCCCTTGTTTTAGGACAGTTCTTCTTACTAAGTTTCAGCCCATGGCCCATTGGCAAGAAACCTTTCTTGGCCCGGTCCATGCTGAATCTTTTCAGAACTTTGTCAATGTACGAAGCCTAACTTAGGCCCAGAAGCCGATTTGATCTATCCCTATAGATCCTGATCCCTAGGATCATCTCAGCTTCGCCTAAGTCCTTCATTGCAAAGCACTTACTCAGCCACTGCTTTACCCCTTGCAGTGTAGGTATGTCACTTCCAATGAGTAGGATGTCATCTACATACAGTACCAAAAATGTGACAATGCTCCCACTAGTCCTCTTATACACACAAGGCTCATCCAGATTCTGTATGAAGCCATATTCCTTTATAGCCTCATTGAATCTTAGATTCCAACTACGGGATGCTTGCTTCAGTCCATAAATAGACCTTTGAAGTTTGCATACCCTTCCCGGATACTTAGGATCGACAAAACCCTCAGGTTGTGTCATGTACACATCCTCGAGTAGCTTCCCATTAAGGAAAGCGGTTTTGACATCCATCTGCCAAACCTCATAGTCATACCATGCGGCAATGGCCAGCAGTATCCTGATGGACTTGAGCATGGCTACTGGTGAGAAAGTTTCATCATAGTCTATCCCATGGACTTGTCTGAAACCTTTCGCAACCAGACGCCCCTTGAAGGTATTATCAGCTTTTAGCTTATAGCACCACTTGCAACCTATTACCTTAGCACCCGGAGGTGGATCAACCAAGTTCCAAACTTGATTATCGTACATAGATTGCATTTCTGCCTCCATGGCTTTACGCCAATTCGCAGACTGTGGACTAGCCATAGCCTCTTGGTAGGTTTTGGGTTCTTCTTCATCCCAGATGAGAAGAGTTTGATCATCAGTGACGAGGAAACCATACCTCTCCGGTTCCCGACGAATCCCTACCAGACCTTCTAGGTTCTTGTGTGGCCTGGGTCGGTGCCTCCACTTGTGGAAGCTCCACCTGGGCCTCCGAGCTATCCTCTTCAGGAGCTTGTGGACCTTGAACTTCCCTGAGTTCAACGTTGCTCCCACTATCTTTCTTGGAAATGAATTCCTTTTCCAGAAAGACCCCCTTCCTTGCCACGAACACCTTGCTCTCGGCGGGGTTGTAGAAGTAATACCCTTTGGTTTCCCTAGGGTAGCCCACAAACAAGCATTTATCGGTTTTGGGCTCCAGCTTGCCACTAGTCAATTTCTTGACATGTGCTTCGCATCCCTAAATCCTTAGGAAAGACACATTGGGCTCCTTGCCCGTCCATATCTGATATGGGGTCTTTTCCACTGCCTTAGTCGGAGTATTGTTTAAGATGAGAGCTGCTGTCTCGAGGGCGTGTCCGCAGAAGCTAATTTGGAGAGATGCTTGACTCATCATTGAGCGGACCATGTCCAACAAGGTCCTATTCCTCCGTTCGGACACCCCATTCCATTGTGGTGTTCCAGGGGGAGTGAGCTGTGGAACTATTCCATGCTCTCTCAAGTATGAGTCAAACTCTAGGCTCATGTACTCACCGCCTCGGTCCGACCAAAGGGTTTTGATATTCCTGCCTAGCTGGTTCTGTACCTCGTTCCTAAATTCCTTGAACCTATCAAGGGTCTCGGATTTGTGTTTCATCAGATAGACATAGCTATATCTGCTGAAATCATCCGTGAACGTGACAAAGTACAGATGCCCACCTCTGGTCGCTGCGCTCATAGGTCCACATACATCTGAATGTATTAGGTCCAACAAGCCAGTGGCCCTTTCAGCCTTTTTGCTAAAGGGCGCCTTTGTCATCTTGCCTCTTAAACATGATTCGCATGTATCAATCGACTCCAAGTCAAAAGACCCTAGGACTCCAGCTTTGTGAAGCCTAGCTATGCGCTTCTCGTTTATATGGCCAAGACGACAATGCCATAGGTAGACTGGATTAAGCTCGTTAGTCTTAACCCTTTTCGTGTTTATGTTATAGATGTGATTGGTTTCATTTAAGTCCAGGACATACAGGCCATTATTTAATAGAGCATCTCCATAAAATAACCCCTCTCTGGATATAGAAATTCGACCATTTAAAATTGGAAATTCAAATCCAGAAATATCCAACATTGATACAGAGATTATATTCCTGCACATAGCAGGTATAAAGTAACAATGTTCTAAAATTAAAACCAATCCGCTGGGCATCATCAGGTGGTATTCGCCGATCTCTATGGCAGCAACCCTTGCTCCATTCCCGACCCGCAAGTCCACCTCACCCGACCCCAGCAACCTTCTGTTCTTAAGTCCCTGCACATTGCAACAAATGTGAGAACCACATCCAGTATCCAATACCCAGGATGTTGAAACAGTAAGGTTAATATCTATAACATAAATACCTGAAGAGGATGCACCTTGGCCCCTTCTCTGCTCTCCCATCAGCTTGGGACATGATCTCTTCCAATGGCCCGCCTGTCTGCACCCGAAACAGACGTCCTCAGGACCTGCCTTCTGTTGGGCCTTGGGTTGGGCCTTGGCCTTCTTGGCTTTGGCTTTCTTGGCCTTAGCCTTGTCCTTTTCCTTGGCCTTACCCTTAGCAAGAGGAGCGTTCCCCTTGTTAACCAGCAGCACCGGCGGAGTCTTCTTGATCGACTGCTCAGTAAGCTTAAGCATCCCATGCAGCTCACTAACAGTACGGTTCATCCCTTGCATATTGTAGTTAAGGATGAACTAATCATAAGAATCCGGCAAGGACGCGAGGATTGTGTCCACCGCCAACTCTTGAGAGATAGGCGATCCGAGACGGGCCAAAGTATCCAAGTAGCCCTTCATCTTGAGCACGTGTGCACTCACAGATGTCTCGGCCCCCATCTTACAAGAGTGGAATGCCTTATTGGTCAGGTACCTTTCTTGACGAGCTTGCTCTTGAAACATCTCATTGAGAGTTGTTATCATAGCATAGGCTTGGTGGTCCATAAACTGCTTTTGCAATTCGGGGACCATGTAAGCCAACATAAGGCACGTCACATCCCGGTTGTCCTTGACGTGCGCCTCGTATTCCGCCAGCTGTGCAGCTGTTGGATTACGTCCCTGAGGCGCAGCTGGCACAGGCCTTTCCAGCACATACTCTTTCGACTCTTGTCTTAGAACTATCCTCAAGTTCCTAGACCAGTCTAAAAAGTTAGGACCGGAAAGCTTGTCCTTCTCAAGAATTGATCGCAGTGATAAGGTATTAGTGTTTGCCATTTGGGTATTTCTACACAGAAAAACATTTAGAGTGTTAATAAAGGGCTTTACTTTGTTGTTCCCATATAAAATTAATAATGAATCAAGTTATTAATTTAACCGAGTTGTTGGGCTCATGGGCCGAGATCCATATTTCATTAAGATATAGCCAAACGAGGGTTTGGTACAACTATACCTCAATTATTTAGGTAGGAACGCCGTCCAATCCCAACCTAGGGATTCTCGGTTTGATGGGCTTGTTGGCACTTACCCATCTGTGCTTAGGGCCAGGAGAATCCTACTACCCATGCTAAGTCAAAACCTCCATCCAAGTGTTAGAGTATCCCATACTCTAACCCAATACAAAGTGACAATACTCCAGTGCATCCTGCAAGGACATGGTCTACAACTGGCTTATTCCCACTTTGATTCGGTTTTGAATGAGGGAAGCACTTTTAAGCGACTTAGTAATTTCTGTTTGGTTATTAGATTCAATTATAACGGCTTACATACATAAGGCGGGTGAATGAGCTATATGTAACATACATTCATACATGCAAATGAATATAAAATGATTAAATAAAATTAAAATGGACTGCTATGGGCCTATATTATATCCTAATATTATTCTAGTAAACCTATACTAGAAACATATATTAGGCGGGCTTCCATCTTCTCCTTCTGGGCTTGCACCTCCAATTGGGCTCACCACTCCATGGGCTTCTTCTTTTACAAATTTTATAATATTTAACTAAATAAAATAAAATTACATTAAAAGAAAACGACACGCAGGCCGTATTTACCTAAAAGAAAAAAATACAACCCAACTCGTAAAAGGCCCAATAGCATCCAATCATACATTCATTCAACCATTCATATGCATCCAATACATACAATTCAAAAGCATGTCATAATGCATGATTTAAGCCCATTAAAATTATGTCAAAGCCATTATTAGGAAATCGCCAATTTTGGCCCACCATGGTTCTAACCCTTAACGGGCTTTGGGCCTCCAGCCCAGGCAGTCCAACTGCTCCCACTGGAATTGGGAAACCATGGGTCCAATTTAGCCGTACGGGTAATTGTGCCAAAATTACCCGAACCAATTTCCATTAACCATATTAATTTCCAAAACTAATATCACATGAACGAAATAAAATTCATCCAAGAAACCATGCGCATTTAAATTGCATAAATTTAAACACACGAATTTTAAAACCAATTAAAATTTCAAAACTGGGCCCCGGATCCAAAATACCCGCAAAATCCAAAACACAGGGCCCGGCCCGCTGCAGCTAGGGCAACGGAGTTGCCCTAGCAGCAGCAGCAGGCAGCGACCGCTGCCTGTGGCGCCCAGCGCCACGGGCAGCGGCTGCTGCCGCGCCTCCCGCCGCGTGATAGCAATTCACCAAGAATTACAAAATTACACAATAAAATTAAACTAACATAAACCTATATGCAAATTTAATTTTCATTGCATAAAACATATGGGAAAAATCATAAAACCCATATCAAGAATCCCAATCAAAAACATCCAATTTCAAAACAGGGATTCAACCAAATTAATCAATTTCCATGGATCAAAAGCCCGCTTTGATACCACTGTTGGGATTTTTCATCGGAAATCACCCGATAAAAGCGGAAAAACGCGGTGATTTCCTCAAATCCGGTCCCAGGAGCAATTGAAGTGGAAATTGAAAAACTTAAAATCAAATAGAAAGGGATTAAATTTCTTACCAGAAAAATCTCTTTCTAGAGATGGATGATGACTGCAGAATTCAATTGAGAATTCCTCCACTCTCACGTACACGAACGCTTGGCGAATGCAACCCGTGCTAGCGTCGGAAAAACAAAAACAATGGAGAGGGGAGCTAGGAAATTTCGGCTAGTAGTGTATGAGCTAGGGTGGCCGAAATTTCTAACCCTAGGTATTTATACCTAGGGTTGGCCGAATTCCCTTAGGGGAATTCAGGCCCATCTTGGCTCCTCTCTATTTTGTGTGGGCTTCCATGTTTTAATTTAGGCCCAGTCTAATTTTAATTATTCTGGTTTAAATTAATTTCAAGCCCAATTTTAATATACCCATGTATTTAATATATTACTCCAAGTAATATATTATTTACATCTAAATTAAAATTAGTTTGACATTTAATTTAATCCATCAAATTAAAATTAACTCGATACAAAATAAAATCATATGTAAACCCATACATATGAATATTTCCACCTAGGAAATAATTTCATAATTAATCCAATTAATTATGAAGAGCCAATAGAATATATTAATTTTATTATTATGACCAATCCAATTGATCCTTATAATATAATTAATATATACATGCTTCTCCCTCCACTGTGTATACTCCAAGTATACAAGTAATTCCTTAAGTCTGCATTCTATCGTTCTATGTGTACGATCCTGTGGGTCCATCTTTATGTTGGCAGCGGGCCTTTGGCCCGCAGACTGCAGTTGGGCTCTAGCAAGCCACTGCAGCCCCTAATTAAGATGGAGATGGCAGTCTAACTGATATCATAACCCTGTAGTTTAAACTTGTACATCCCATGTCATTGATATCGGTATCCAACACAGAGGCATGGATTGATCACCCTCTTTTGTGTTCGGACATTAACTTGATCCCGAATGTACTGATGCTCACAAACAAGTTCCAACTTGTTTGGGTGTGGCCACACTCTTATCAGTCACATTCATCAAGTGGCCGGTGATATCTTCTCAGTTGGTTACTGAGTGACAAATCCCTTCTGCATATCCATAGCATTACCATGTTCAGTGACATACCCGAAAGCACCCATACTTGGCACCCTATTACGGGCCCTTTAGGCGTACCCCTAAGTATGTGACTTCACATGTAACACCATCATATGGTCAGGTCAAAGGATCCATACAAGTACTACACGAGAATCCATTGTGATACCATACCATGTGGATTACTCGTTTAGTGGATCTATCCAGTACCATGCTCCCAGGTATGTACCCATTAACTTGGTTGACATTCCATGTCCAATGACCGGTAAGACACCGCCATACAACCAGGTTAATGATAGTCTGTTGTTCCATTCATTTCCATGACTGGAACAGACTACGGATCTATTTATGGTCATATCGTTAACCCTATCCATGGTCTTACTGCTAAGTGCATGACACTAGTCGTCATGGATATAGATATGTCCATTGGATACTTCATTTACTATACTGCACAAGATAAATATAATAAACGAATTGATGCCTTTATTAATGACACAAACGAGTACAACACATAAATCCAATAAATGTATAGTACAAATACAAAGACCAATGCCTCGGGACTAGGGCATTTCCAACAAAATTGTCTTTATCCGCCTCAACTGGAGGTGAAAATGGCCTCAAACTCTGCAACAGACCAGCTTTTCTACACTTAGCATAGATCAGGCTTACTGACTTAGCCCACGGACTAGTGACCCTTTGAGGAGTCTGCCTTCCTTGGATCACGGCGGCCATGCTCGCCTCTTGCACTTCAAACTGAGCTGCATTCATAGTCGTCTTTGCATTGGACCCCGCTGAAGTAGCCTTAGAGCTACTACCCTTGTACCCTTGAGAGTACCCCTGGTTATTTCTGTAGGAGCCCAAACCTTGTTTGCCTCTCTGCTCCTCTTCCTCATATCGCTCGATACGCTTGGCAAATTCAACCACTTCATTGAAGGAGTGGAATCGCTTCAGTTTCATTTTATCCTAGTATTAGGGCAGACTACCATCCATCAACTTCACAATGAGTGACTCCAACTTTGGTGCCCCATGCACCAAAACCTGCACATCCATCCACCGTTTGTAGTAAGCCGGAAGGACTCATTTGGCTTCTAGCGGATTCTCTCTAGGTCTTCAAGGGTAGTCTCTACTTGGGTATTGTAAGTGTACTGCTTTACAAAAGCTTCAGATAGGTCCTCACAAGTAGAACGGGTGTATAGAGGCATCTTCATATACCACTTCGCCGCAGCACCTCTCACAATAGTCAAAAACGGGTTTAAGAGGTGACCTTTCCTAATCCCCATGCTAGTCATCAACCTCACATAACTGTCCAAGTGGGCTTCCGGTGGGCCTTCCCGGTGTACGGAGGTAGGTAAGGCATCTGAAAACTAGCTGGGAGCGGCTCTCCTCCATCAGCCATCAAAGTACTCGAGCCGACATACTTAACAGGGTTATAGTGGACCATCTCCTTCAGCTTAGGTAGCATGGCTTCAATATCAAAAAATTTCTGATTAAGGCGCTTCTCTAGCATTGTCTCAATTGAGGCTTCCCTTGCCTTCTTAAAGGCTTCATCCTCTTCCAACTGACGGTCAGATTCTCTGTGGTTAACCATCCCACTTCCTCCAGGAAGACTTCCTGCAGCATCATTAGTATCTTGGACAAACTGTTGTCCCTCACTTCCAACCGAAGTCTGAGCCGGTGGAATAGATTGAATAGGGAGGGTGCTTATCACAGCTTACACTTGTTCCCTAAGAGTAGCCTCGAACTCATCTAAGGTTAGAAAGCTCCTCATAAAAGCAGCCATGTCAAAAGGTAGGTTTCCATTGTTTCCGTCGGTCATCTCTACTCTGTCAGCTTCTTCTAACAAAATCTGACTGTCAACTGATAGAGTAGGCAATTGAATTTCGATATCTCGATCTGAGTCTGACCCTGAACTAATCCCCTCCACGGTGACCGGCTCTGATTGAACTGAGTGAACTGATGGGTTTGGCAATGACTCGAAACGAACTAACCGTTTTGAGGTTTGTCTCCAAACTGCACATTCAACACAAGGTTAGAGTCGCAGATGGATGTCATGGACCTAGACTCGACACCCTAAATGACGTGTATGGTGTGTTCATGTTCATGATCGGATGATGCTTTATGGATGCGGATGAAAATGACTTTTGTATTTTCTTTCATTTTGTTTTGGATGTTCCAAGCATATCCCATGCCATGCAAAAGGAAATGTCACGTGTGGGCCGGCACACGGACAAAAATTCGGCACCTTCAGGGCACCTAGCGGATGTCGTGAAATGGTCACATGTGTACCGGCACATGGACAGTGGTTTGACGCTTTGTAGGTCAATGAAGTGACATGTGATGGTCATATAGGAGCTGTTGCATAGACAGAGGTTCGATGCTTTTATGGCATCTTGGATGAAATGATGTCACAAACAAGTCACATGTAACTCGAGACACGAACAACATTTTGGCATTCGTGGAAAAACTTATATGATTAAACATGTTACGAAACGTCCTAATATTAATTCTAGTTCGGCACTCGTGGAGTACCTCCAATGGGTCATCAATGTTATGAAACAATTCAATGTGGATTGTGACACACAAGCAAGACGTTAGTGTCTCCATGACACCATGATGAATGGGCACGAAATCATGTGATGGTGTTGTGTGATCGGCCACACGAACACAAGCCTAAGACCGTTGTGGACCTCTAATGGTGCAATGATGTAATGAAATGGCTAAGTGCAATCCGGTGCACAGGCGAATACGGGTAATCTTGGGGACTCCCGATATGTCATGAAATGAAATGTCGCGAGGGGCATACTTAGAACATCCTTTATTTTAGATGGGATGAGATGATATGAATGTCCATCTCATACAGAATACAAATGGCAACACAAAAATGTGCTTAGGATAATGTCATGTATGCTTTATGAAATGCAAGCACACAAGATGTATATGACACACGAGTAAGATGTTATGGCTGCAAGAAAATGTGGTTAGTATAATACCATACGTATGATGATGCTTGTGCATGGCTGCATAAAGATGTGGTTAGAAAATGGCACACGGATGATGCGTGTTTGATGTTGCATGTGAAGGTCAAAAATGAAATCACCATAGAACAAACGTTAGCACACGCAACAATATGCTCACCCTTCCAACCTTGTTCCTCCACTCGATTGGTCTCGTATTCTCCCTAGGTGTTGGGTCTCTTTGGCATCAACCGGGGATACCAAAGGCGCACTCTCAATGTCCATTTTCAAATATATGTTTTGGTAACCCTAAGGGGAAGTTGCTAGGCTATTACATGAAGGTATGAGTCAAGCCAAGGGTCGTACAGGTTCCCATAGCGAAAATATACTCATCACTTCTCTCCACTCAAGGGTCCAAACGAAGGGGTTCGTACAAGGTTATGAGTAGTTTACCCCCTCGGGTGCCTCCAATCCTAGCGGAAGAGGTAGGTCACCTTTGGAGATAAACCGGGCTTAAACAAGTGTTGGAGGGATTCAAGAAGAGAAAATGTCATGTTTATGCAAATGTGGATGAAACATCGAATTATGATTTAATAATTAACATACAAGTGAGGATGTACTTCGATTGTTGCCTAAATTCCTTAAGTTTTTATAAAAAAAAACTTTTAAAAGAAACCGTTGATCCCCAGCAGAGTCGCCACTGTGAGCGGAAGACTTTTTTACAGAATGCGCGGTGAAGTGGGAACCGAGGATATTCTTTTTAAGAGTTGATGTTTTGGTTTTGAAAACGGGTTTTAATCCTTCTTTAGAAAAAAAAACCTTTCATTTCATTGGAAAAGTCTTTTTTTGTAGAAAACTTAATTTTAGACACGAATTTTAGAATTTTAGACACGAATTTTAGAAAACAGGCTTTTTAGAAAATCTTATTTTAACTTAAAGATCTCAAAACCTAAATTTCAAAATTAGATACAGAGTCGCCACCTGGATCAGCTCATCCGGGAAATTCCGGTACAGCTCCCTACCAAGTGTAGACGCGGTACCTAATTCAGAGATTCGGGGTTCGGGCGACATATCTACTAATCCTCACTTATTTTTAATTATTATTTCATAATATGATATTTCATTCACTTGAATCTACCCATTTTATCTTCCTTTAATAATTAACCAATGCTCATGCAAAAAATATAAATACTAAAATAAAGTGTGGAAAAATAAAAGTGTGGAAAAGTAAATCAGAGGCCAAATTATACAACCCAAGAAAAAGAAAACTCGCATCCTTACCTTTTACAACCGCCTATTATACACGATAATCTAAAAAATACAATCGCCTAGATACACAGGATAATCTATTAAATACATCAAAAGTAAAAAGAAAACTAAAAATAAAAGCTGCATCCAAATAGGGTTAGCACAAATAATCAAGGCATACAAAAGACTCAAATGGGACATAATAGGGATTTTTAGGAGTGGGGGACATGCATTTGGGGGTAACCGTGTCGACCTGGTTGGTCAGCCCGGTTAGACCTGGAAAACTGTTTTTTAAATTCCCTGTAGGTTTTATGGATGAAAACCAATTTTAAAAGCGGTTTGGCTCATTTACATGTATTTTTCCAACTTTAGCAGGTCGGATATTCCGGGACCCGGGAGTCCCGTTCGTGTGTGGGCCTAAATCAAACATCCATCTAGGGTCCAAAAGCATACAAACACGCCAAAATTCATTTTTGAATAAGAAAAGGATGCAAAGTTACAAGTTTGGGGCCAGAAACGACAAAACTGTAATTCTGCCTCCAGAACCACAGCCGAGCGGCTGTAGGCATTACAGCCACGCGGCTGTAACATAGCCGAGCGGCTGTAACACTACAACCACATGTCTGTGGTGCTTCAGAACCGATTCCAGTGTGCTTTTTGCGTTTTCGAGAATCGTTTTGCAAAGTTTGACGATTTTGGGCAACCTGGGATTTCTAGAAAAACATCAAAATCAACAGAAAAGACCCGAAATGGATCTAATCGAATCTGAAAATCCATAATCATCAAAAATACCAAACTTTATGTTACATCCATCCATTAAAAATCAGAGAACATGGAATCTAAGCATGCAGGGATGTAATTGGACCGATAACAAATATGAAAAACACATTTAATTGAAATATGGGAGTGTTATCGACCGATTTTAGGGCATTTGGAACTCTCAGAAGATTACCTTGTCAATGTTCCAGTGTTTGGACTACTAAAAATGGATTCGGATGGCGGAAGCATCTCGCAGTCACGAACAACCCGAACAGTGCGTGATTTTCGAAGCCCGAACGGAGCCCCGAAGAAGATTGAAGGATTGATTATGATATCACAAAACCCTACGATCATTTTTATGTGTTCTAATGAGATTATTATTTTAGGTCAAACTATTTTTTTTCCAATTGCCTTAAGAACCCTAGAGAAAATCTAAGCGATGGTGTTATTTTCTCTCAAAATCCCTTTTTTCTTTTTTTCTTTTTTTGTTTTTCTGCTTCTTGTATTCTCCAACCCTAATCCTGGATTATGATGCTTATATATCTCCCTTTTTGGCATTAAATCAGAATTAATTACTGATTTCGGCAAAAAAGGAAAGCTGACGCTCACAGCCGCGCGGCTGTAGTGGCCAGAAATTCCTATTTTGCCCGTTTTCTATTTTTTCTTCGGTTCTTTCTAAAATACTCACTCGAATTCTTCGGGGTTCCGTATTAGGACTTGTCACACACCTTCGAGTTATCCGGGACATTTCCAACATTATCCCGATCGGTCCTAATCCGCTTCACGTTTATCCGTGAAAAAGGTAACAGCGACTTTCATCACAGAGGTCGGGAAAAAACCCGTGCTCACATCGATGTTCGAATTTTTATCTTTTAGATTTACGCAGTACCAAATCCTGATAAACATGTCTCATATATTCATCATAATTCGGTATGCTCCTACTTGGACCATGTTCCATACTCCCACTAAAGTCTAGATCCACATGCTCACTAGGAATTGGAGTTTGATCTAGAACTTGATCTTGATCATTCGTAACATTTTGAGGTTCATGAACATTTTCATTTTCCTCAAAAGTTCTCCCAATCGAATGGAGAGATCCATTAGATTCCAATTCCTCATAAAGTGGCAAATCATAGTCCACCTCGCCTATCTTAGGGAACTCATTCTCTAAGAAAATGGCGTCACGTGATTCAAACCCTGTCACTTTTTTGTCTTCTGTTTCTCCCACTAAGACATATCCTTTTGATACATCTGGATACCTTATAAAGATGCACTTTTTGCTTCTTGAGCCTAGTTTCCCAAACTTACTCGAGGTATCATGGGCGACAATAGTGCAACCCCACGGTTTGAGGTTACTTAAGTCGGGTTTTCGACCTGTCCACAGCTCATAAGGAGTGGACGTGACAGATTTAGAGGGTACTTGGTTGAGAACGTATGCGGCTGTAAGCAACATATCTCCCTAATAGGAGACAGGCAAATTCGCTACAGCCATCATAGATCTAACCATATCAAGAAGAGTTCTATTTCTCCTCTCGGTAACACCATTCTGTTGCAAAGTGTAAGGAATCGACAACTGATGCATAATTCCTTTTTCATCACACAAAGCTTTGAATTCATCTGATAGATATTCACGACCATGGTCAGTTCTCAAAGCTTTGATTTTGACTTTTAATTAATTCTCAACAAGGTTCATAAACCTCTTAAAGCAACTTAAAGCTTCAGATTTGTGAGACATCAAATAAATATGACCATACCTAGTATAGTCATCAATAAAAGTGATGAAATAATAGGCCCCAAGCCTTGCCCTCACATTCATTGGACCACATACGTCAGAATGGATTAATTGTAAAGGGAACTCAGCCCTAGTTGCCTTTCCAAATGGTTTCTTACACATTTTCCTTTAAGACATGCTTCACAGGGAGGTAATTCAACCTTAGTTAAATTGCCCAATAAACCTAATTTGGCTAACCGACTCATTCAGTCTTGGCCAATATGGTTTAACCTAGCATGCCACATCACATCTTCATTATCTCTATCACGTATAGAATTAGAAGCAATTTGTAAGAAAAATGCATCATTCATTGGAACAATATCCAAAACAAGCAAACCATTTAAAATATGTCCTGAACCATAAAAGGTTTTAGCCAAACACAAACGCAAACTGTTATTATCCAAGAACAAATTGAATCCAATTTCAATAAAGCTAAAACAGAAATTAAATTCCATCGAATTTCGGGAGCAAATAAAATATCATGCAGGGAAGGGTCTGACCACCTGTCAGAATTAATCTACATGTGCCAATCCCTTGGACTTCAACTCTCGAGTTGTTTCCAACATAGATCCATTTTGATCCTGAAGGGATTAGACGGAACTCAATGAAGGAACCTCGGTCCCTAATCACATGGTTCGTTGCACCTGAATCAACAATCGATATAGGATCATATTCAGTTAGATTAACCATACTAGACACATATAATTTACTCACACGTGAGTTTTCAATATGTACCTTAGCCTCAGACCTACAGTCTTTGGCATAATTCCCTCTTTCCTGGCAATTGAAGCATTTCACTCTTGAAATGTTCACTTTTCTAGCTTTGTTTTTATTTTTCCCTTTCTTTTCAGTTTTCTTAGGCTCACTAGCCTGCTCTTTGCCTTTGCCGTAGAAGCGCTTACGCTTCTTGCCAGAACTATTTCCAGCAGATGCATAGTTAGCCTCAGCATTAACCTTAATCGATGCTAGGCGATCCTCCTCCAACTCAAGGTGGCGAATAACATCATCGAAAGTCTTAATACTTTTAGTATGAGTGAGGTGCATCTTCATATGCTCCCAACTGTTTGGCAAAGAACGAATAACAGCTTGAACTTTCTGCTCCTCGGTCAACTTATAACCTGCATCGCTAAGCTCACTGATCATATTAGACATTTCTCTTAAATGTCTTTTCATTGTATAATCAGGATGCTTTTTGTAAGTGTCGAATTTAATCGTCAAAGAACGAAGCTTTGTCAGATACACACCTCTGAACTTTTCTTTTAGAGCTTTCCACAGATCACTTGCGTTCTCATACTTATGAAACTGCTTAGCGATGTCATCATCTATTGCACTCAACAGGATGAGACGGGCAGTGGAATTTCTCTTTTTCCAAGCTTCAAAAGCTTCCTTGTCCCACCTATGTTGAGCAGTATTCCCTTTTTCGGGTTCGGTCATAACCATCACCAGGGAATCTAGAAGATCTTGATCCTCTAGCATATATTGGATCCTCATGCTCCATATCTCATAATTGTCTCCGTTCAATCTGAGATCCTTATTCAAATCGGCCACAATCGATTTGCTAACAGATGCCATTTTGTGTACTCGATCTACAACACATGTAGTAACATGACTTATTAGAAGTTAACACAATACACGAATATTCATTACACAACCAATATCCTATTAGCAAAGTCTTACACTAGAATTCAATTCGAAAAAGAAACCATAAAGGCTCTAATTACACTATGATTTCTAATGTTCAACCTTACTAACAAAATACATATACACGTAATGAACTCAATTAATGGTTTTAATCTCATAACTCTTTCATGAGAAAAATTATTATTATTTATGTTGAATTAATTTTATTATTACCCAAAACAATAAAATCAAATAAACATCCTTAAATATTTATTTCACCAACATAAATAAATAATAACCAACCAATAATCAATTATAGAAAAATAAAACAAATTTCATTTTCTATAATTATCAATTTGAACAATCTCATATAGTTCAAATAGAGAAACTAATTCTCCAAAAAAAATTTAGACCGAAAATGTCCTTATGACATTGCTCCCAAAAACCTCTACACGGGCCTCTTGCCAAAATGCACTCTTCCAATTTGATAATGTAAGGAACAGTTTCCTTATTATCATCTCACATACAATTTGGCTAAATTTGCGATTTTTTATATCCCTCAGTACTTCGGGTAATTTATATATAACTTGAATCATTATTGTAACACATTAAAATAAACAAAATAAAGATTAATGTACTCATACATTCTCTTTAATAAGTGAAACACATCTCAATATTTTCGAGTCACATAAAAATTACCCCACTGATTTTCTGAATTTCCAAAAAAAAATTTATTAATTTTCTGGAATTTTCTACAAACAGAAAATAATTTTTAAATAATTTTCAAATATTAAAAATTCGAAATAATATTTTCTGTTTACCAAAAAATTAAATAAAATTCACCAAAAAATCACAAAAATCACAAAAAGCCAAACTGTCGGAAAACGGGGATGGAACGACGACAGGAAGACGCCGCACGCGCCGCCATACACACTGGAGAGCTCGGCATACGCACGCCACATGGCACGCGTGGATTGGACAATCGGTTGCCACGTGGCTTACACGTACCAATCTGCGCGTGCCGTGTGGCGTCCTGGGTCAGCGCCTCAGCGCTGGCGCGTGACTTCCGTGGGCGGCACTTGCACGCCACGCGCCGCCTTCCTTGATTTTCCCGGTCGCCAAATTTCATCCGTCCTAGGGTTTTGGGGTCTCTGCTCACGGTGGTAGTGTCGGTTTGTCCATTTGACAACCGGAACTATAGGTTTGACGCTCAAACTCCCACTGGTGAGACTGAAACTTATTTCAGACCGGAAAACCAACAAACCAAACTGGAAAACCTTATTTTCTGACCGGAAAACCTTGTGTTTCGCCGGAAAAAATGGAGAAAATTGGGTTTTCGCCGGAAAAAATGGAAAAACTCATATTTCCACCAAAATGGTCCGATTTTCTCAAAAATTTGTCCGGTTTTCACAAAATCACCAAAAAAAACAACCACCCAAAAAATTATTTTTTATTATTTTTCACCAAAAAATAATTTTTCTTCCATTAAAATTATTTTCCACAAAAAATAATTTTCTCCCATAAAAAATTGTTTTCCACAAAAAACAATTTTCTCTCCATCAACACACATCATATATGCATGATCATGGACAAAATTAACAGAATACGCAAACTCTAGCTCTGATACCAATAATGGAATACACACGCATATGCATCCGGGTTGTGGAAACAGGTTACCTCTTATAGCGCAGAATCCACAACGATGAATACAGCGGAAGGATCTTCGAGCCGTTTGCGTATTACTGGTTAACGGGAGACCCACACCGACATATTCGGGAGGAATCAGTATAGTCCACGAACTAAAGCAATAGAGATGGAGAGAGAGAGGAGCGGAAGAGGAAGAGGGAAGAAAGAAAACTTGTTTTCTTTTCTTCTCTCACCCACGTTCCACTTCTTCTTCCTTATACATATATATAATAAGCCTCAGCTTATTAGTCTATCAATATTGGGTCTAACTGATACGGGCGGATCGGATCCCAACAAGAACATAACAATATAATAAGATATTTTCTTTTTCATCACTGTTAAATCAAACTGAAATAATATAATATTAAAATGCAAAATGAAAAAAATAAAAAAGTACAAGTTACTTAAGAAAATGTATCTCGGTGCTTTAACTTTAATTTAATGAATTAAAATCAAAGTTTTATATTTGATTATATTTAAAAGTATTGAAGGAATCCCTCGAGAGAAAGAAATATCTCATGTGGCTTTAAACATATTCCAATATTAATTAAATAACTTTTTTAAAGGTTGAACGTAATGTGCATAGATTATAAAATAATTTATCAATCCGTGCTATTATTAATATTATAATTTTTAAAAGTAAGAGTAAAAGTTATTTTTATATATAGTTGTCATTGTTCTTATTTGGTCATTATATTATTTGACATTCTATAATTAAGTTGTGTATGTTTCATTATGAATTGATTATTTCTTCAAATTATTATTACTCATTTAAAAGTTTAAATTTTCAACAAAAGTAATTATATTTTAGATTTAAAGACAAAGTTTTATGTTGATTTTCGTAAACTTTTCATTATAGGCCTCATTAGCTATTCCAATTTTTCAAATAAATAAAAAATTACAGAAAAGTTAGTTGAAAAAAAAAAAGAAATTATAAGTAAATAATAAATTAAATATTATGTTTATATATTTAAAAACTATTAATACATCCGTGCACAGGCCAAAGACTAGTTAAAATAGATGTGGGTAACAAACTTGTACTAAATAAATACTTTTTCAATGCATTTTTATTCTTAGTTAATCTATAATCAACACTTAAAATTAGTTTATTAAGAATTATTAGTTTTTAAATTTGTTTGATAGCATCTTGAATTAAGTTTAATTAAATTTAAGAGAACAAATTAAAATAAATAATTCAAATTTCAAAGTTAAACGTTATAACTAATATTATTCCAAAATACATGGAAATATATTATATACCCTCCAAATAAATCTATATTACCACATATCATAAATTCTTTTTGATATAATATATGTTTATATCTTGAAATATCACAACACCTTTAAATTTGATACTTTATTCTTTGTTGTTCTCAAACGACTTCATCATTCAACAATATAAATATTTACAATATTTAACACTTAAAATTTATTTATTTTTTAATATTTGGTTTTCAGTTTTATAAAATAACACTTTAGACATAAATATTAGAAAATCCAAAAATATTTTTGAGTAATATTTTTTTTTAAATAATTGAGTTTTAAGAAAAATTTACATCGTATAGGGTTATGGCAGCATTTAGAAATTGTCTTAGTGACTGTGATCTCTTTGATTTGGATTTTCAAGGGGTAAAATTTACATGGTATAACGGTAGAAAGGGTCAATTTGCTATCCAAGAAAGACTTGATAGAGCCGTTTGGACGGTGGACTGAGATATTTTATACCCAAATGCAGTGGTTCACCATCTTGCTAGGGTCTCTTCTAACCACATGCCCATACTTTTGGATACTGATAATAGGGTGAGGAAAAAAGTGAGACCCTTCCGGTTTGAAGTGATGTGGTTAAAGGAGGAAAAGTGCGAGGAGATTGTTCGTGAGGCATTGGCAAAGGGTAAAGAAGATGATAATCATGTCGTTTTGGGTAAAATTTCCTCGTGTGTAGATTCATTGGTGATGTGGAACAAGGAGTCTTTTGGCCATATAGGAAAAAGGTTAAAACAACTAAATGAAGAGGTTCTATGCATAGGATAGGCCTTGGGATCGATCCCATTGTGAGTATTTGAAGAGTTTAGCTTCTCAAATCTAGAGGTTGGAAGAGAAAGAAGAAATAATGTGGAGACAATGATCAAGAGCGTAAAGATGGTGATCGTAATACCAAATTCTTTCATTCCAAAGCAAATGTTGGAATAAAGACAAATGAGATCACCACTTTGAAAGACAAAAATAGGGAGATGTGTAACACAAAAGGGAAGATTGAGAAAATAGTGACCGACTACTACTCTAATCTTTTTACTACTTGCCATCCAAATGTGTCATAGTTTCCTAGTAGTGCTATTGATTTAAAGCTCTCTAATGAACAAAAAGTCACCCTTAATGAGCAGTTTTCAATTGATAAAGTTGAAGTAGCTCTTCAGCAAATTCATTCTCTCAATGCGCCATTGCCTGGTGGTTTGTTTGCCATTTTTTTACAAATCATTCTTGCCAATAGTTGGGCTGATATTTCACTGTTGGTTTCGGAGGTGCTCAACGGTGGAACAATGCCTTTAGGTATGAACCACACTTTTTTTACTTTAATACCTAAGGTTAAAAGCCCTAATTTTGTGAAGGATCTTAAACCTATTTAGTTTATGTAATGTGGTGTATAAGTTGGTCTCTAAGGTCTTGGCAAATAGATTGAAGCTAGTTCTTAATTCGATAATTTTCAGCACCTAATCTGCCTTTGTCTCGGGCAGAATGATTACAGATAATACTCTTATTACTTTTGAACTTTTTCACTCTATAAAGAATAATGTCAAAAGTAATCATGATTTGTGTGCACTTAAGTTGGACATGATTAAAGCTGATGACAGAGTAGAATGGTCTTTCCTGGAGACCATGTTAGTAGCTACGGGGGTTCCAAGCATGTTTATTAATCTGGTCTTGAGTTGTTTCCTTCTCTTTTCTTAGAAATAGGGGACCTAAAGGTTATGTTAAACCAAGCAGAGGGCTTCGTCAAGGAGATCATATTCTGCCTATTTGTTCTGTTAGTGTGTGCCCTAGTCCCCTTGACAATGTAATCAGATTTTGATAATTAATAAAAGGCAATTAATCTATTTTATTAATTTCTTGTGCAATTAATAGTTATAGAGTATCCATTAGTTAAGTCATACTCTTGTTTATTAGGAGCATCTCCTAGCAAGTAGGACTGAGAGTAGGGTTGATGCTTAACTATAATACTAACTAAAGACCAGCACGGTCTTTGATTTTATGGTGATGTCCTATTGGCCATTGGACATGGATTGTCAATCAAAGAGATGGGTACATGTTAGGTTACATGGTACTGGATCAATCCACTCAAAGTATTTCACTTGACCCATATAAGACAAGTGAAACTCTAATAGCACTTATATTGGATCCTTAGACCTAATGTTGCTATGGACTTCGGGACGATCTCACATACTTTGACATACGCCTAACGGGCTCGTAACAGAGTGCCAAGTATGGGTATGATTGGGTATACCAGTGAATACCTAAGGATCGTGAACAAGGTAAAGGGGAATGCCAATCTCTTAAATGAGATCATAATATCACCAGCCACTTGATGAGTGAGACTGAGAAGTGTTTGGCCAAGCCCAATACTTAATCACTGGATGATTAAGTGATTGATGTTCATTAGTCTACTCGGTATAAAGAAATGTACATGTTGCCATAAGGGATAACTTAGTCATGGTTTTAGTATTGCAGAGATATCTAAGAGGCATGGGATGTATAAGAAAAAAGGCTCCAAGGTATATATGTCTAAAAGATATATTCATCTTAATTAAAGACAATAATGGTTTGCTAGAACCCACTTATAGTCTGTGGACCCAAAGGTTTGGGGCCCACTGCTAACATAAAAATGAACCTATCGGATCGCACGCATAGGATCAAGATCGGATGTTTAGGACCTAAATATATTGGTTATATATTTAATTAAAGGAGCTATTGTCATATTTATATTAATTTAATTATTGCATAGTGAAATAAATAAATTAATTAAAATATGACTTGTCAAAATTGGATTTTGACATATATGGGATTGGAATTATATTCGTGTTAAATTAATTATTGTATGGTGCAATAAATAATTTAATTGGAATGTAATTTGTCAAAATTGGATTTTGATATAATAGGGAATTAATATATATTTGGGTTAATTTATTATATTGCATGGTGCAATAAATAAATTAAGGCCAAAATATTATTATGCTAAAATTGGATTTTAACATTAGGAATTAATTTTATTTATATCGTAAGGTTAATGGAGATTTAATTGAATTAAATATTTAACCTAAAGTTTAATTAATTAAACCCTAATTAGCCTACAGTATAAATAGAACAGTAGTTCCTTAATTCCCTAACCTAATACAGACTGCCTCCTTTCCATAACATACAAAGAATTTCAGCCAGCACTAGTCTCCCTAGGATTCAGCTATTCTTGCTCCTGGTTCAGTGCTAGCACGCTCATCCTGTCGTTTGAGACCTGCATGTATGAAAGTAGAGATTTCCTGCTTGGAAATTTGCATAGAAAGCTTCAAAATCAAGATAAGATTTTAATTGCTTTCTGGTTGAATCTGTTTCTTCCCTATCTGAATGGATTCCTAGCCTATATTTGAGTGCAAAATCAACTGCTTCCGCTGCGAAAGATTTTGTTTTGCACTGTGAAAATCCCTACATGTTCTTTATTCGTGCAAAAGGATTATCCACATTGATTAGGAAAGAAGAGATTGATAAAAGTATTTATGGCATTCGGGTCAGTATGTAGAGTCCTTCAGTTACTCATCTTTTCTTTGCAAATGATTCTGTGATTTTCTTCCAAGCAACTGAGCGTGAGTGCTAATCTATCCGCCTTATTTTGAAGCTATATGAGGAAGTACCGGGGCAATGCGTCTATTTTGACAAATCTGAGGTAAGCTTCAGTAAGGGGGTGAAGGAGGAAAACAAAAGGGCTATACAATTGATCCTGGGAATGAGGGAAATAGGTCAATTTTCACAGTATTTTGGGATGCCAACTATCATTGGTAGATCGAAGAAAGCTATTTTTAACTTTCTTAGAGAGCGTCTTTTTAAGAAAATTCAGAGATGGCAAGAAAAATTTCTATCTGAGGCTGGAAAAGAGATTCTTCTCATAGCTATTGCCCAAGATGTCCTGTAATACATCATGAGTTGTTTTGCTTTACCGAGAACTTTTTGTTCTGAACTTCGACAATTGGCAACTAAGTATTGGTGGGGAAATAATTCGAAAGAGAAAAACATTCACTGGGCAAGTTGGGATAAATTGTGTATCCTAAAATACGAAGGTGGGTTAGAGTTCTGCAATCTCTACTCTTTCAATCAAGCGCTCTGCGTGAAACAACTATGGCATTTTATTAAGAACCCCTCCACGTTGTGTGCCCAAGTCTTCGGGGACAAATACTTCCCACATGGAAATTTGTTGTCGATATCGGTGAGAAGTGGCACAAGCTATGTGTGGAGTCGTCTAATGGGTACGTGGTGTATGATCAGTGAAGGTATATGTTGGCGGATCGGCGATGGTATGTCAATTAACATTTGTCACTCTAACTAGTAGTTCTCGGCCTCTTATCCTTAAAACATCAACCTCCTTCACCAATGGCGACCTGCCTTGTTGATAATGAAACAATGAGATGGAATAAGGAGGTTATCCAGTGGTGTTTTTTTAGGAAGATGTGCGAGCTATTCTGCAATTGCCATTAGGGAATCGACAGCTAGTAGACATTCTCTCTTTTGGAAATTCATAAAATATGGTAGGTATACTGTGAAAAGCGGATATTGGTGTGCAACTCAACACTTGTCTTTAGGGGGTAATCCTGCATCTTCTAAAAATGTAGCTAATCTGGAGATCACTGTGGAAGGTGTTAGTTCCCCCAAAAATCATTCATTGTATCTGGTCTACTTGCCATAATATCCTCCCTTGCAAAAAAAATCTTATCAAGAAAAAAGTGCATGTTGACCCTTGTTGTATTTTTTGTAATTCTGGTGATGATAGTTTGATACACATGTTTAAAAGGTGTGAGTTCATAAAATGTATTTGGAAGAGCTTAGGGCTGGTTGTTAAAGTTTACAAGGTGACCGGAGATGATATTTTTTAGTGGATTTCATCTGTGTTTGAAGAACTTACAGCTACTGAGTTTGCTACTTTTTGTTGCATTACTTGGAGTATGTGCTTTGAACGTAATCTCAGAGTTCATGGCGAGCAAAAGCAGAGAGTTGAAAAAAATTTTGAGATTGCTTTGGCACAAATGGGACAGCAAAATACTCAGAAGCAGAACAACACTTCTCCGAATTCTCCCTCCTTTTTACAGTGGACCCCTCCTCCGAGTGGCAGTTTCAAGTTGAACTGTGATGCAGCTGTGAGTACTGACTGTGGAAAGTGGAGCATTGGATGTGTCATCCAAGTTTGTGATGGGGCATTCTATCTAGCAGGTGCAAAAAAGATTGGAGCTTGTTTCTCAGTTGATCATGCAGAATTTCTGTCTATCCTTTGGGCGTTAATAGTGGCTTCGGAAGCTGGGTTTACAAGCTCGTTAGTTGCTTCAGACTCTCAAAATGCAATTAGGGCATGCACTGGTGTTGTCATCAAAATGGGTACTTGGGTTTGACAATAGCAGATATTCAAGACAAGGCCAAGAACTTTAATTATATTTCTTTCAACTTTGAGAATCGTAGCTCAAATGGCGTGGCACATGGTCTTGCCAGATGGGGTTCAAATCATCCCCAACCTTTAATTCTATTAGAAGATTTTCCTTCCCGCATCTTACCTTGAATTGAAAAAGATTGTGCCTCTGTTTCTTCTCAATACAATGTTACCTTTACAAAAAAAATAATTAAGTTTTAAAACAAAGTTAGAGATCAATTATAATTGCATTCAAAACAAATGATTGCACAAAAGTTTTTAAAAATACTATATTAAGTCATAATTATAAGTATTTAAATAACTAAATGTAAATATTTTATATTATTATAATGGCAATAATTTATTAGTTATTGATCCTTATCTAATGCATTAGGCAATCTTCGTATCATCTAAAATATTTTTTGATGTTGAACAGTTTAGTCCTCATTGTAAAAAACTAACAAAGGTAATCATATTGATGATCCTCCAACTATTAAAAGTGGAATAGAATTACCATACAACTTTTATTCATTCATGTATCAAGTATAAAGAAATAATAATTTAGAAATTGAGTGATAGTTTTTATGAATTGATTTGGTAAATTCCAGCTAAAAGGACAACAAAAATCAAAATATGAGAAGTTTTACATTATAAATTAAAGTTTTATAGTAAGTTTAATCCATTTCTCATAGTTGGAGGATCACAAATGTGAAACTTTCTATTATGAACAGGAACCACGGTGATCTAGATGTGTGACACAAGCAAAATTTCTAATGTAGACCGAGACCACGGTGGTCCACACTGTTACATGTGTGACACTTAAGCGGTTCGGAACACCATGATCTCGGTCCACAGTTGAACCTCTTATAATGTATTTTAGATAATAAGGGAACTGTTTATTGTGTTAGCTAAAAGGTCAGAGATTAATAAATTATTTATCCTATTAAAAAATCAGCATTTCATATTGTAACCAATTAATAGATCAAGTGGTTCATGGATTTCAGGTAATTTAAGTCAAATATCGAATTTATATCCTAATGTACACGATAAATTTTAATTGGGAGATGTTGTGCTTAAACAATATTCGATGATGTAAAACTAATTTCTTGAGTTCATGCAACCATGGTCTTATTCAACCCATGTGCAATGTGAACAAAAAAAAAATCATACCAACCTTTCCACTATCACAATTCAAAATTGGTATTTACATGGTGCAAAGGGAGGAAATTTTGATGGGCAATTTCCTCTATTTCCCTCTATAAAGCAATCTGTCATTGAAGGGTCCCTAATCTTCTATTACTAAAAAAAATACACCATCTAAAGATTAGTATAGAGTTTAGAAGATCTTTGGTTGTTTTTAATTCCTTCCAATTTCAAGTTCTAGAAACCATGAATGACACATCAATGACAGATGGTTAGTTTTATGTCTGCATCTAATTATTTTGTATTAGACTTAAAAGAAAAGGTCTAACATTTGGTATCAAAACCTTTATACAACCTTGTCTTGGTGTTTTATATATTCTGGAAATTAAAGATTTATATGGGTTAAAATCAGATTTATATTGTTATATTAGCTTTAAGGGCCAATTTTGTTGGTGGTCTTTAGTAATGAACCATTTTGAATATATAGTGATACTGTTTGGGCTAAAGTTTTAGTGATGAACGACTTATGATTAATTAACAGTTCATATGTTAAGTTTAATTTATGAAATTTATGTCTAATTAATGACACATAAATAATTGTTTAATTGTGTTAAAATTATATTTATTTGTAATGATATAAAATTCATATAAATGTCTAGTGATCTATATAAGTTTATGTAACTAGAATTTAGCGACAACAATTCTAATTATGCAAAGTTACATATTAAGTTGTATTTGGTTCACATACAATATAAAGACATTAGCTGTAATTAATATAGTATATAATAAGTTTTTATGCCACATGAATTATTTATTATATTTGTGTAATTAATTAGGATAAAAGTATCACATTATGTGTCTGATTCACCCATAGGTTATTAGAAGTGGAACTTAATATGATAGTTTTATCATATAAGTTAAATATAAATCTTTTGAAATAAAAATTTTGCCCATAGGCAATTTTTAAGTTAGTGATTTATATCATTTTTAATATGTTTTACATTGGTAAACATATATTTTGTTATATTAGTCTCAAATCTAATGATTCAGTATGTTCATTTAGGCATGTGCTCAAACTATTAGTTTCTTTAATGCAAGTTGTGCAATTCCTGAATTGAATGGTGAAAACTATACGATATAGAGGGAAAGAGTTCTCCTCCATTTGAGGTGGATGAATATTGATTATGCTATAGAGAAAAACGAACCATCTCTTATTGCTTCTAGCAATCCAGCTACAATTGCTCTTCATTAGCATTGGGAGTGATCCAATTGTCTCAGCATGATGTTTATAAAAACTAAAATTTCTGCTGGAATTCGTGCTTCAATTGAGCAATATAAGAATGTTCATTCCTTACTCAAGGTAATTGATGAATATTGTGCCACTTCAAATAAAGCATTGGCTAGCACCCTGATCATGCAATTTTCATGAACTAAGCTCACTAGTAATCGAGGCGTGCATGAGCACATCATGAAGATGCTGGATATCTCGGCTCAATTAAAAAATTTAGAGTTTGACTTGATTCTCTCTTGGTGCATTATATATTAAACACTCTTCCACAACCTTACACACCCTTTAAGATCTTTTATAACACACATAAGGATAAGTGGTCAATTAATGAATTGATGGCCATGTGTGTTCAAGAAGAGGGGAGACTGTTGATGGAACAAGGGAAAAATTCTCAAAGTGCACATTTGGCTATTCAAGGAAAGAAGAAATATCAAGCCAAAATAAATGGGAAAGGTAAAATACCTGCTCAAGCTGACATTCAGAAAGAATCCAAGAGCTTTTTCTACAAGAAAAAAATAGCACATGAAGAAGGAAAGGATTGCATCAAATTTAAGAAATGACTTGAAAAGAAAGGTAATATGATCTCTCTAGTTTGTTTTGAATCTAATATGGCTGAAATTTGTAATGACATATGGTGGATTGATTCTAGTTGTACAATTCATAATACGAATGAGATTCAGGATTTGTAAAATGCAAGGAAGCCGATGGAAAGTGAACAAGACATCTTATCAGGAAACAAGATGCATACACGTGTAGAGGCTATTGGAGATTACAAATTAGCACTTAATAATGGCTTTGTTTTAAGATTGGAAAAACATTTTATATTCCTTTTTCTTCAAGAAAGTTAATTTCAGTTTCAAGACTTATACCTTTAGGTTTTTCTTTTAAATTTTCAAATAAATTTTTAGATTTATGTTTTCAATCTGAAGTTATTTGAAATGGAACATTATTTGATGGTCCTTTTCATCTTAATATAAAAAATAATAATTTTTCCTATACTGCAACTCATGTTGGAATGAAACAATATGTTATAAATGAAAACTACTCTATATTGTGGCACCAGAAATTGGGATATAATTCCATTGAAAGAATTAAAAGATTATTAAATGATGAATTACTTAGTGCCTTAGATTTTACTCATTTTGAGACTTGTACAGATTGCATAAAGAGAAAGTAGACTAACAAGTCCAAGAAAGGTGCTAAAAGGAGCTCAGACATATTAAAAATCATACATACAGATATTTGTTGTCCTAACATGGACTTGTATGGTAAAAAATATTTCATCTCTTTTATAGATGATTACTCATGCTACATGTATATGTATTTGCTTTAAAATAAGAACAAAGCTTTTGATGCTTTTAAAGTATTCAATGCTAAAGTTGAGAAGCAATGTGAAGAGCTAATTAAGATTGTGAGGTCAAATAAAGGTGGAGAATATTATGGCAAATATATTGAGGATGGACAAGCACCTGGTCCATTTGCAAGGTATCTTCAAGAAAGTGGGATTTTTTACCAATACACTATGCTTAGATCTTCGGATCAAAATGGTGTAGCAGAAAGAAGAAACCAAATGTTATTGGACATGGTGCGGACCATGCTAAGTACCTTCAATCTTCTTAAATCCTTATTGACTAAATCTCTTAAGATGACTGTGTATATATCAAATAGAGTTCCAACCAAGGTTGTCCCAAAGACGCCTTTTGAGTTATTCAAAGGTTGGAAATCGAGTTTGCGACATATGCCATTTAGGGATGCCTGTTTGAAATAAGAGTTTACAATTCACAAGAAAAGAAATTGGACCCAAGGACCATTAGTAGGTATTTCATTGAATATGCTTAAAGGTCCAAAGGTTATAGATTTTACTATCCATCTAATAGCACTAAATTTATGGAATCAAGAAATACAAAGTTTCTTAAGAATGACTTAGTTATTGGGAGTATTCAATCCGAGGATTTAATTTCTCGAGAAGGCAATTCAAATGTCCAAACACCTCGTCCAAGCACAACAATGTTTATTATTCACAACACCCCTAAGTTTAAATGGATGTTGAGCTATGAATTATTGAAATTCCACAGAATGCTAATAATAATCTAGTCGATGAAGTTATTCAACAAATACCGAAAATTGTTGAACAACATAACTTTCAAGAAAATGTTAATGCAATATTAAGATGATCAACTAGAATAAAGAAATCATTAATACCTAGTGACTATTTGGTATATCTAGAAGAAACTGACGACAGGGATGGAACCAAAAATGATCCCGAAATGTTTTCTCAAGCCATTAGTGTCAAAGAATCAAAACTTTGGTACAATGCTATGAAGAAAGAAATGAATTCCATGAAAAATAATGATGTCTGGGATCTTGTTGAGTTACCTAAAAGGTCAAAGGCCATAGGATTCAAATGAGTCTTTAAAACAAAAAGAGACTCATTAGGCAACATTGGAAGATACAAAGCTAGACTTGTTGCTAAGGGGTTTACTCAAAAGGAAGGAATTGATTACATAGAAACCTTTTCTCCTGTGTGTGAAAAGAATTCCCTCCATATAATTTTGGAATTAGTAGCGCAATTTGATTTAGAATTACACCAAATGGATGTGAAAATGGCTTTTCCGAATGGTGATATAGAAGAAGAGGTTTATATGCAACAACCATAAGATTTTTCCTCTAATGATGGTGAGCATTTGGTTTGCAACCTCAAGAGATCTATATATGGATTGAAACAAGCCTCCCGTCAATGGTATCTAAAATTCCATAATGTTATTACCTCTTTTTGTTTTGAAGAAAATATCATGGATCAGTGATATACCAAAGGGTCAGTGGGAGTAAAATTTGTTTTCTTATCCTATATGTAAATTACATATTACTTGCAACCAACGATAAGGGTATGTTATATAAGGTGAAACTATTTCTCTTTAAGAATTTTGAAATGAAAGCTATGAGTGAGGCATCATATGTCATTGTAAGATCCATAGGATTAGATCTCGGAATATTCTAGGACTATCATAAGAAGCTTTTATAATAAAGTATTAAAGAGATTTCGGATGAAAGATTGTGCATCAAGTGTAGCTCCCATTTTGAAGGATGACAAGTTTGGTTTACACCAATGACCAAAAAATGATTTAGAAAGGGAACAAATGAAAAAAATTCCATATGCTTCTGAAGTACGAAGCCTAATGTATGCTCAAGTATAAGACATGATATTGCATTTGCTGTGGGAACATTGGGAAGATATCAGAGTAACCCATTGGAAAGTGGTAAAGAAAGTGATGAGGTGCATTAAAGGAACCAAACATTACATGTTGATGTATGAATGAACTGATAATTTGGAAGTAGTTGGCTACTTAGATTCAGACTTGATGGTTGTGTTGACACATTGAAATCAACAGCTGGATATGTGTTCATGCTAGCTAGTAGAGCTGCATCTTAGAGGAGTGCAAAACAAACCCTAATTGCTACTTCCACCATGGAAGCGGAGTTCATTTCATATTTTGAGGCTACATCACATAGTGTATGGTTGAAGAGTTGTTTTATCTAGGTTCAGAATTATGAATTCTATTTCTATACCATTGAGAATTTATTGAAATAATTTAGCTACAGTCTTTTTGGGTAAAAGAAAAAGAAGCTGTAGTGACAATAAACACACCAACATTAAGTATTTAGTCATAAAAGAACGTGTTATGGAGAAGAAAGTGGTCATTGAACACATTAGCATTGAATTGATGATAGTCAACCCTTTAACTAAAGACATGCTATGTAATTTATTTCATAAAACTCTTTGTCAAATTTTTGTTGTTTTCTCATTTATAGTGTACACATTCATTTTGTTAGACCCGAAATAAACATGAGGTTTGTTCATTAAGAAAAACATATTAATACAAGGAAGATAATATTCATTTTTGAATATTTGTAGCTTTGATTCATCTATTTTATTTATGATATTGGTATATGATTGAATGAACCAAGTGAGAGAATGTAAAACTAATTCTTGAGTTTACACAACCATGGTCTCATTCAATCCATGTGCAATGTGAACAAGAGAAATTATATCAATATTTCCAGTATTAGAATTCAAAAATGGTACCTACATGATGTGAAGGGAGGCAGTTTTGATGGACAACTTCCTTCATTCCCTATTATAAAGCAATCTGCCACTAAAGGGATCCTTAAGCTTCTATTACTAAAAAAACCCACATTATCTAAAGATTAGTGGAGAGCTTAGAAGATCTGTAGTCGTTTTCAATCTTTTCCAATTTCAAATTCCAGAAACCAAAAATAACACATCAATGGCAAGAGGTTAATTTTATTTCTGCATTTAATTATTTTGTATTAGACTTAAAGAAAAGGTCTAATAGACTAACCTTCAACCAGTTTTACGAATTTATTGCCAAAATAAAAGTATTGCAAAGCATGTTTGGTTCAGCTGTTAGCTAATACCTATTTGCTGTTGCTGTTAGTTGTTTGCTGTTATAGTAAACTGTTAGCTGTTAGCTAATTGATTGATGGTATTTGTAAACTTATAATCAGCTATTGCTAATAAGATATAAAAAGACTAATATAGACATGTGTTTTATACCAGTACACAATTTTTATACAAAAATAAAAATATTACATAAATATTTATAAAAATAATTACATAATTAGATAATTTTAGAATATTTTTAACTTATAGTATACTTCAAAAATTATTATTTTCATTAAATAGAGACTTTATAAGTGTATAAAAATAATTTAAATTCTAGTTTCATCTATGTAAAATGCATCAAAACAATATATTTTAATGTTTGACTAAATTAATATAGATAAATTTAAAATGAACATGTGAAACTAGCCTAAATGAATTAATTTGAAAAATTAATCTCGCTTAGTTTTTTAATATTTATAGACATGAAAAAAATTTCATATAAAAAAGATTTATGTATTTATATAAAGGGTAAATAATTATGACCTCCTCGAGGTTTGGTCAGATACACTATTACTTCCTCGTGTTTGACATATCTAATTTATACCTCCTTGAAGTTTGTCTCTATCACATTATGATCTCACTCAATTCATTATTAAGCATTTTTCATTCAAAATTATTGATGTTGCTAATATTTGTGGCTAAAATTAGTCTTGTCTCCTATCTAATGTTGATTTTGTAAGGTCATCCATCACCAAAAAAAAAATTTCACTTATTATGAGACTTTTTCCATACCCTTTGAGTTGTGAGTAGATTAGAAGAAAAAACATTAAAGGGGCCTAATTAAAAAAAACTTGAATGTATAACATTTTAAGAGATGATATAAATCCGTAAATATATATCACGTTAGAAATTTTGATTAAATACGAAACAATAATAAATAGAGGGAGATCATAATGTGATAGATGCAAAATACAGGGATGCATAAATTAGATATGTAAACACATGGAGATATTAATGTATTTGACCAAGTCTCAGGGAAATTATAATTATTTGCCCTTATATAAACATATAATTTATTATTTTAGAAATGTTAAATTTGTAAAAGATAAATAATTCTAAAAAGTTTTTCATGAAAAGCTCTTCGTGAAAAACTATTTTATCATGTAAAACAGCTAAAAGCAGTTTAAAAAATATAACCAAACACTAGACTTTCTACTACTTTTCGGGTGAAATGTTAAAACTTGCTCCAAAAAGCAGAAACAAGCACCCTCATAATAATAATACAATTAATTAATTAAATGTTACTGAATTAGGGGGTAGACTTCAAAGTGATGGCAAGGTACCTTACGATGAAGGTATTATAACCTGAAATTTAGTAAGTTAAATGTTGTTGCTACTTTTAGACATTGTTTAATGTTCTTTAACTTTGAATCTCAATCTCATAAATCTTTTTTTAGTTAAACCTTTAAAATAGCTGAAAAATATTGATGCAGCGGAAGAATTCAAAATTGATGATACAAATTGAAAGGGGTTGTTGATTCTAAGAATACCCAAACCCTAACAACTACTAAAGTCCGTTGATCGTGCACGATGTCGGAGTTTAGTCTTCTACTAATTGAATTTCGCAAATTCACAAAAGCAGGGTAAAGGAATAAACCCGAAATTTTATTGAATAATGAAAACTCCTTACAATTGAGAAATAAAAGCCTATTTATAGGCAAACTACCCTAAATATAATAAAACTCCTAAACAATAAAAACTTCTAAATAGTCTAAACTTCCTAATTAAAAAAATACTAAATAAATTAAAATACAAACAAAATAGGAATCCTTATCAATTTAGGATCCTTACAATAAAATCTATTCCTAATCCAAATTATAAAATAATTACAATTAAAATAAAGATATAATCCAAAATATATCTTTAATTTCTTTCCACAACAAGTAGTTGTTTTCAAATTGAATTGGAGATCCTTTTTATTATTTGTGGCCTGCATCATTCTCCTCCTCTTAGAAAAAACTTGTCCTCGAGTTTTCCCATTAATAAACCAAGCTTTAATTTTATTAAATGAATCCACATTCAAAATATGGTTGACCCCAATAAAATCGATATCACCATTCCAATAAAAATTCTCATATTCATCTTCAAATAAATCATAAATTGGTTGTAAAGTTTCTTCAACACCAACAATCTTGTCACAAGATACATAATCTACTACTTCAACATAAGCATAATCTTCATCATATATTGGAGGTAATGAGAAATCAAAGAGTTTATCTTCACCAAGTTTTGATTCTTGAGAGAAAATTACTTTATTCTCTCTCTCATAGAACTCATCAAGCTCCTCATCATTAAAATGAATCTTTCTTTGCATTTTTCTCTACCCAATAGCAAATCAAGCTCTGATACCAACTGATGCAGCGGAAGAATTCAAAATTAATGATACAAATTGAAAGGGGTTGTTGATTCTAAGAATACCCAAACCCTAACAACTACTAAAGTCCGTTGATCGCGCACGATGCCAGAGTTTAGTCTTCTACTAATTGAATTTCGCAAATTCACAAAAGCAGGGTAAAGGAATAAACCCGAAATTTTATTGAATAATGAAAACTCCTTACAATTGAGAAATAAAAGCCTATTTATAGGTAAACTACCCTAAATATAATAAAACTCCTAAAGAATAAAAACTTCTAAATAGTCTAAACTTCCTAATTAAAAAAAAATACTAAATAAATTAAAATACAAACAAAATAGGAATTCTTATCAATTTAGGATCCTTACAATAAAATCTATTCCTAATCCAAATTATAAAATAATTACAATTAAAATAAAGATATAATCCAAAATATATCTTTAATTTCTTTCCACAATAAGTAATTGTTTTTAAATTGAATTGGAGATCCTTTTTATTATTTGTGGCCTGCATCAAATATACTCCTAAGAAAATAAAAGAAAAGCAAGAGCTGAATTGCCGTAACCGCCGACTAAAGTTGAATTAGTCAATTTCTTAAGATGGCAGCTTCTAAATTATCATAAATTTATTGAAAATGGATGACGTTCTGTTGACTATGATTTCTTCATATGAATTGAATATACGAAGAAATCTATAATTTTGGCCATTTTCAATTTAAATTTATCCCAAAAAGAAACTAGCCCTAAGATATCTTTGAAGATGCCTACATGACTGGGTACTTTGTGTAACAAATGAATATAGACTTTTGATGTTAAAAGTTCAAGTACACAAATATTTACTATATTTACTACAGTACGGTAATATTTCTCACTCCAATATCCAAATGAATCTTGAGCGTCAATTCAATCAATCAATATGCCATCTTCTTGTCAATATAACTAGTATAATATGACGCATTCCAATATAAAGTTTGAAATGAAGTTTAAGGATCAATTTCATCTATCAACTTGAGATTTTTTGTGTCAAAATAAACTAATGTGAGGGAGTTGATACTTAGAAAAAAGTAGCAAATTTTATATGGATCCTATTATCTAATTATCCTTTTAATCCATGTACTTTCAAAGTCGCCTTTTTTATCCATATTCTATACAAAACCATACACAACTGGACCATAGTTGACCCTTTTACCTTCTGGATAAATTAAAGCTGAAGAACAAAATGGTCAATTATAGTTTAATTGAGGATGGTTACGTGTAGGACAAAAGCTAAAAGATAACAATTTGTTGATATAACAACAACCGAAGTGATTCTTTTATCAATCTTATATCGAACAACAAAATATACTGGAATACTAACTAAATCAATATTCAAATTCCGAAACATTGAGCACTTCTTACTTCTTAGGTACTACATTGAAACTTTATCCCAAATAATCCACATACTTATCGGATGGGGATTCAACAGTGTTCGATCGCAAACTCGTAGTTCTTTTCAAATTAGATGACAGATTTATCATAGTCAATTTGTACGACTTTCTTTACCCTTCCCATTTCATTATACATGTCATTATGAGGCTACCCTTTTTCGTCCACAAGGCCTATACTAAAACTACAAGTAAATCATTTATTAAACCCTGTGATACATTCTGGGCAGAGTTGAATGAAGGAACTGAAATGGATGAAGCATTTGCAAGAATTTGAAAGGAAAACAATGTCCCTACAGTACCTTTTTTCCATTGCCCAGAAAGCAAAAAGAATACATGCAGCAGTTGCTCTATACTCTTGACTCTGCTATCACTACAACAATCATGTCATCCCACTTTTAATACTTTAACATGTTAAATTAGAACAATGCCAAAGAGCGAATTTTCCTAATACATTTGATGATTACACAACTGAATGCACAATTGCTTGCACATTCAATTACATTCACTCTCAAGGATGCCAATAGCTACAAGATGCCCCTTTCTTGCAGTACCCGCTTTCGTAAAATTTACAAACTCGCTGACCCTTACTCGGACCCTTGAAAGAACCTCCTCCATTTCCAGCACTACCATACATCGGCTGCCTGTTCCATGAAGATCTATCCCTACCTGAACCTGAATCTCTGCTTTGATAGTGATTCCGATGGTCTCTTTGACCTGAATGTCTGCTCTCACTTCCATGCCTTGGTTGGCTTCCCCAGTTGCCTTGATTCCCTGTAGAAACAGCTGAATTTGTACTACCTTGCTGTTGAATTGACCCTTGACCGGATCCCCAAACAATGTTTGTATTTCCTTGAGGTACTCCTCCCCGATTCAAGTTTGCATTTCCCTTATCGTTTCTCCGACTGGCGTCCACTGTTGATGCCGGATGTTTGTTGGAGCCATCTTCCCATTGGCTAACTGTGGATGTTGCAGGAGGCTGGATGTCTGAGCCTACTTGACCTTGTTTAGCACTTGATTCCAAAGGTCGTATATCCAAACGTATGTCCCACTGGTTAACTGAAACCTCACTACGCTTCGCATCTCCGTTGACTTCAGCAGTTGATGATGAATGACCACTGAAACTCTTTTGAGGATCAATAGGATCTCTTTTCCATATTGTCAGCGGTTCCTCAGTCAACGTAGACTGAGAAGGCATCTGAGATGCTCTAAGTGGTTCATTCGGTATAATCCCTTGTCGCTGTATCTGAGCCAAATGAGGAGGTTTATTGATCACATCCAACTGAGCCGACATTTGAGATACTGCAAGTGGTTCATTTGTTATAGTAGGCTGCGAAGGCATAAGAGATAGACGAAGAGATTCCTCTACTACAGACAACTGAGACGGAATTTGTATGTCACCAGTGGAGCTTAATGCATCACTTTTACCTTGATCGGGTGCAGGGCTAAATCGCTCAACAGGACTGAAGCAATCATCATCAGAACCTGGTGTTAATTCCAAATCATATCTCAATTTTGAAGTAGGGGAAGGTAAGCCACCAAGAGACTCCATCGCTTCAACTTCAGCCAATAGATCTGAAACGGATTCATCAACCAAAGAACAGAACTCATTTGGTTCTGGAACCATTGGATGCCAACTAGACGCATCAATAGTTGGATGATTTGATGAAGAAAGAGTCAGTTGGTCCATTCCCGAAGTTGGTGTAGCGGCATGATCACCAGTCCCTTCAGTAGGTTTCAGAGCAGGAGCCGAAGAATAGCTAAGCCAATCAACAGCTACTTCAGGAACTTGCCTACCACCAATCACTAAACTGGAAGCAGTGCTCCAACTAGGTGGTCCCGAATCCTGCACAGGAACATTTAAAGAGGCAGATAGTTTGTTTTCAGCAACCTGATTTTTCAAGTCATCATTGGCTTGCATTGGTGCTGTACTTGGCAGGTTAGAGAAATCAAATTTCTGATGCTGCTCAGACTTTTCAACAGATTTTACCATAGACAGAAAACCAGAGTTGGAGTCCCATCCACTTGTGGAACTATTCATGCTTTGAGGCCTCCAGTTTTCTCCAGAGGATTGGCTGGAATGACCCTCACTTTCAGCCCGTTTCTCACCATTGTCCTTGGCATTAGTTTCACTAGTCCGGTGTGAATCCATGTTTGCATTACTTGGATTGAAACTCCCCTCTCTTTCATTAAGCAATGGACCTTCACAAGACTTTCCAGAAGATGAAGGTGCAGGAAGTGAAATACAAATCTGAGACTGACCAGTGCTGGACTTGCTACCTTCCGGCAACTCCCAGACTTGTAAGGAAGCCTGAGCCTGAGAATCATCATTCACTGCAGCATCCGCAGCCTTGATCAGTGAGATAGTATGCGAGTCCAACCCATTACTCTTTGCAAGTTCATTATTATTATCATTTGGCAACGGCTTCTGCTCATGATCAGCTCTTTTATTGTCTTCCCATGTTACATCAGTACCATGTCCATGCCCATGTTCCCCTTTTTTCTCAGCATCCTCACAGGCAACTGTTGCTTCCTGAGGTAGCAAATGAGGTAGTGGCTCTTTAGGAAATCGGCCAATCAACGCATCAGTCAACAGAATAGAATCCTGTTGCTTCTCATTTATCCTCCATACTCTGAAATCATCGGGAAAAATACTAATTTCGCTCCATTTTCGCAGCTGCACCATTGAAAAGGGGCCTTGAATTTTTCCAGAAGGATCCTGATAATGCCATAGTTTTTCAGTCTCAAAATCACTAACAGGCAGCTCACTCCCTGAGGAAAGAGGCGTTGGTATAACAGATGATGCAACCGAAGGAACTGATTCAGATGTCACTGGAGCTGGGCTACTCCAATCAACAGTTACTGATCCAGAACCACCTAACTGGTTCTTTGATGTATTCGGCATACTTAGCCCATATTCTACTGCTCCACGACTCCAAACAGAATCATTCCCTTGCTCCTGACTATGAAGATTACCCTCAGGATCCACATGAGAATTCATTTCCACTTGCTCAGAGGCTGCAGCTAAAGTTTTCAGTGCCCTGTGTCCTATATCATTCAGATCACCTTCTCCAGGTGAAGAATTGAGTTCTATACCCTTTCTAGCGACACCAGGATCGTTTAGTCTCACATGGTCACCTGCACAGAATATAGAAGAAAATTTACCAACTGTTTCAAAAGAAAAATTCAGACAAGAGTTGATAACAAACTACCCACAACTTCCACAAGTCATACCTTGTTTATTCTCATCTCTATCTTCAGCATCTTCTTCGGATGCGTAACTTGGATCCATTTTTGGGTCCATGTGGACACTAGGAATCTCAAGCAACCTCCGTTCCCGTTCCTTGGGTGACTGCAGAAGCTCTAACTTTTCTACACATTCTCTAAGAGTACAACATGGTCAAGGAACAACAGGATAGTTAATCGAATATATAAAAGTTTCCAGGCATTTTCAGTACTTGATGTAACTTTGAACATATGCTTCTGATAGTGCCAAAATTGGAGGCAGCTAATGCAGTTGACGCATTAAGAGCCAAAAACCTCTTCCTCCTAACAAACTCTAAGTAATACACACGTTATATCCAATTACAGATGTAAAAATGGGCTAACAGCCGATCGACAAGCATGGTACACAAACAAGTAAAACTGAAGGAAAATCTAATGTAATGGCAACAGATAAACTTTCATAGGATTAAAGAAGCACCAAAGTTCTTTGAAACTTTCAGTTATTATCTTCCGACCTCTGAACTTTTGAGACGTGATCCATGATCCAGTTAACATCCCATCCCGAATACCTACTGTTTATACAGCACATGATATAAAAAGTTCAAATTAACCTCGAGCGAATTGTGAGGGCCCCATACTGCACCCAATTCCAAATATCTAATATGAGCCATTGAATCATTCAGAAAAATGGATTAACAACAAAAATGAGAAGAGGAATCAATATAATATTATAAAGCAAAGGATATTCCTTTCTGTGTCCGTTTTCACTAGCTCGATCACGAAGATTATTCCACCGTAATATCTCAGCTTCCAGGCACTGGATGTACAAGAGAAGTTCAGTAATTACATGTAATCCATATGAAACCAAATAATGTCATCTAAATGAAGCCTAAAGATCTCAATGTTCCCAAACTTTACAATTGTTTTTCAATCAAATGCAATTTCTTTCATTTGTGAAAAAATAGAGAATAGCCAATCTTTAAATAACAATTGCACCCAATGCTCCATGAATATGTGTTATTGATAATGCATCCAAGTAAACCTAAATTATTCTCATTTATAATACATAAAAAGGTCACACTTTTGGCAATTGGAAGACACTTAACCAGACATTTTATAGCTAAAAAGAACAATCTTTCAAATTCTCAACTGAATAATATCAAGTCAAGGGCATGTAATTGTAGTGAAAATAGTATTGTTTCATGTGCTGCAAATTTAACGCAATGACTGAAATACACGTGATGGTTATGCAAGTTTGCAGTATTTCGATATCATTGTTACTTGAAAACAAATACTTAACCTAGATCGTCACCAATACATGAAAATTTATTAAAAGTGAAACAAGTCAAGAGATCGTTAGGCCTTCCACAGGAATTTTAGTTCATATTCATGTAAAAAAAACTAAAAATAAAGAAACTCACATCAGTAACTTTGACAGGTTGCAGCACCATTGCTTTCTCCTGAATCTCGCCCTGTATCAAAAGAAAGAAAAACCCTTCAGACAAGAAGGCAAACCTATTTAAGATAGGAGAGAGAATTTTAAATTGAAGAAACACTTGCCACTTTTAGCCGTTTGATAAGCCCACATTTTATGGTCTCGCGTAAACGTCTGCATTCATCCTGGAGATACATAATTA
This sequence comes from Euphorbia tirucalli, assembly GCA_039660915.1. Lineage (NCBI taxonomy): Eukaryota > Viridiplantae > Streptophyta > Magnoliopsida > Malpighiales > Euphorbiaceae > Euphorbia > Euphorbia tirucalli. Next base: position 71,331,946 of record CM077641.1, read on the forward strand.
GCACATCAAAATGTAATTTGGCTACCAGCTTTTAAGCTCCTACCTAAACTTGCAGCCCCTAGAGTGCCCAATATCAATGAAAGGCATAAAGATTATAGTGTAGAAGCTCTGTGTATTATCACATTAATTTAATCCAAACGAGAATGGCAGCCCATATACTATTACTACGGACTCAATACAAACGATAATGATACAGGTTTAAATTATTTCTAGCGAATCTCAAGGTGGTCCAAGTTAGACAAGTATGAACCTATAGCCAAACAAAGAATGATCCACTCACTAAAGAGTAGAGAGTCCCAACAGGAAGACTAACCTCTAAGGTAGCAATTCGTGTTATAGTGTCATAGTAGAGTTATGTTGTTTAATGTATTCCACCTGATTATATATGACATAAAAGCAACAAATATGATTTTCATGTCAAGCAGGTCGTGTCAGTCAAGTTGTCTCTGTAAATCGTGTTGTCCTGTCAGAAATTGCCACCTCTCTTCAAATCTTCAAATAATATATGACGTATAGAATAATGGTAGAGAATGTTATGGAACAGCAGTATTTTTCCTCTTACTTAGTTTTATTTTAATTTAGGCACTGTTAAATTTTTTGTTTTGGCGGTAATCGTTTTGTTATTAGGAAGTAGCATTATTCAGGCAGTAGTGTTTTATTATAATTATCCAGATTAGCTAGTTTTCCTAGGACTCTTCCTATTGTAATTGGTAAGAGGCAGCAACTTTTCAAGATATGGTGAATTTCAGTAATAAAGTGAACCAAGCGAGTTGGGTGATCTCTCACAGAAGGTTCTTCGAAGAACACGAGTAACAAGGGAAATCAAGTCAATTTTCTAGCAAACCGACCTACAATGAGATCCTATTGACAGTCAAATAGCGCAATAATATATATTTGTTCTTATTCTAAATATGTTACCTAGTTTAATACATTTTATAGCAAAGATCTTTTCAGTTCCTTATTTTACTAGTTAAAATAACAATAAATAAAATATTATGGAGGAGCATGACAGGACAAAAAAAAGACATAACGTGGATGTTCCAAAATTGATCAAAATAGGAAAAATAGTGTACTGCAAAGGATGAAATTTCAAATTATCTTTACTTGGACTTCCATCAATAAATAACTGGGTTTTTGAATAGTAATCCCAAAACAAAAACAGCACAGAGGCACCTTGTCATCAAAAAATCATTTAGATAATTTAGATGGTAGCTTACTTGTTCAAGAAAACCCCATGTAGCATTTGATGGATTCAACGACAAGATATCCACTAGTAGCACTTATATTTTTTTACGCCAAAGTAACATTAGATTAACACACAATTTTTTATGCCAAAATAGCATTGCATTCATACACAACATATTAATAACTAAGACAAAGATGAATAAAATGACACTTGATGCCGTATACTTGATCAATGTTGTTAAAAGTGCTAGGCACCATTAAGGCAATTGGACCTCAAATCACCTCAGCAAAGTAAGACGCTACCAAAATAAAAGGCCAATGAGACCTCAATATGAACAATATTGAAGTTTCAGAAACTTAGCATAAACTCGTAAAGTTATAAATTATCTTCTCACTGTTTATAAAGATAATTGTTTGTTTTTTTCCTTGTATTCTAGCTCTTATAAAGCTGGATGACTGGCTGTCTGCAATCTCTTTCTTTTTGAGGAGACAAACTCCCCCTTTTTGCCCCAATTTATCTTCTGAAATTTTGTTGACCACCTATTCATCCCCTTCCCTTAAATATATTTAATTTATTTTGCAAACTAAAAGATTGGTTTTCAAAGCCAAATTATTATTTATGATCTTGTTACATAAAATTGTGTATTGCCCTTTCAAAATTGTATTCGAAGTGTAAGACTGTAAGGTAACAACATCATCAATGAAATTACTATCTAAAATTGTTACCACAAATTACTTCTTCCCCATTCAAGTAAATTCCCTTCAATTTATTCTATTCTCTATTTCAAAATTTTCAAAAACGAGATTCTAGCTGATATTTTAACAAAACATTTATAAGCTATGCACAGCATTCTTTCTGCGCCTTGGGCCAAGGCAGAGGCGCTCACCTAGGTGAGCCCCCTTGAAGGTGCCTTACCCAGGAGGCTTCCGAGGTGCCCTAGAAGTGCCTTGCCTCGCCCGAGCTCCTTTAAGGATTCTAATAAGACTAATTAATGTGGAGAAAAATACACCTAAAATTATTAGTAATTTGTAATGCATAAATCAGGCATAGGGCTATAATGTTGTCAAAATAATAATAATAATAATAATTCACGCCACTTAATATGTAGACTATGGTAACTCAAGGTCCTCAAATTCTGTTCACAATGTTTTTGTTTTAGCCTTCTGTTAAAGAATGTACAGTTTTCCAATGGATATTTGAATTCACAGGTGAATGGTCAATTACAGCTATGAAAACCCACCACATACTGTTACAGTTACAGCCCTTTAATCCTGTCTATATACACCCTTTCATATAGCAGTTAAGATGATTATTAGCATTGTTAAAACAACTTTAACCAATCACACTCCGAATGATAACAAAACCCAGAATACCTATAACTGATTGCAGTTATCAAAATTCTAAACAACTAAAGCATAAAAGGTGTAACTCCTAATATCCAGGAATACATAGAAAGAACTCAGAGAGAGAGATGGGAAAAAAAGAAAGGAAGGGAAGTCAGTAGTCAACCTTTAATCTGAAACTGCAAAAACACAACACATCAACCTACACGTAGTTTGAACGTCTAAAACTCTACGAAAACCATCTACCAACCACAAAGTCAAAGAAGGAAAAATATACAGCATTTCAAAATAGGAAAGAAATATATTTATTTATGGTTTGCCCTTTACTCACCTCTGAGAAGTCCTGATCGGAAATTCCATCAATTGATATAACCTCCTTCTTGTCCAAATTCAATATCTCAAGCTTCATATTAATTGTTCTTGAGCCAACTTTATATGATTCATCCGTCTTGCACGTACCTAAATGAAGATCATAAATGAACGATCAGTAAACAAATGCATCCATATATAAATTGTTGAAAGAAAATCTTAAAGCACCCCTTTTTATTTTAGGAAATGTAACTAGGCAAAGTGGTCATCAGAATTATACCTACAACTTGGACAAGTCTATGCACATCTTGTTTTTTATCACCAACAGCAATCCTAATTCGCACAAATGACCCAACAACCTTCTCATGAAAATTCGCAGGATCATCCAGTAGTTTCTCCATCAAATTACACTTTAAGTATAACAAATTAATGTTGTGAACATCTATAGCTGCGTATTCATCAGGGTTCGGGTTAATTGGTGATGCTTTCTCATTCATCTTTTTACGAGTTTTACGCTGTTTATCATTAACCAGCACTAATTGACTATCACTGCACCCGGCTCCTTCAAATTGCCTACTAAGAGTACCCGCAACTGTAGTTTTAATGGTATCATCAGGTTGAGATTTTTCTTTTGTGAGAAAGTGATATTCAAGAAGTTTGAGCATTTCCAAATGACCAACACGTGGCTTTCTAAAAAGATTTGTGAGTCTCGCATCACAAACAACTTCACATTGCTGGCGAGGATCACGAAGATTGTTCCGTTTTATATATTCCAGTAAAAGAGCCTGGACATCGGACTGAGATAGCATAGATGAATCCCCATCTTTCATGTGAGCAACAAACTCTAGCAGCGCCTTTGTAGCCCATGTCATTCCTTCAGGCAAAGGTGTGGCTTTTTCAACAGTTGAATTTTCCATAACTGTAGTATTTTTCTCTATTTGATCCGATTGGTCATTAGTCTTTCTTCTCTTAAAAAGTGTGCCCTCCCCGTTTCCAGTGCAGTTATCTAAACAAGATACTTTCTCATTATTAGCATACAAGTGTTCACCAGTAAGTACTTCCTTTCGAGCCGCAAATCCATTTCTTTTCCAGGAATTTCTAGCTTTAGGTAGTTCATCACCCTTCCAAGGATTTTTAGCGTTGGTTAGCTCATCTACAGTCAAAGATAGCTTATCTTTCAAGTAAACCCAGTAGACCTTAAAGAGATACTCCCAGCTAGTTTTATCATCAAAGTCCACTTGAACCTGCAAATTTTTAAATTAGAGAAACCTTCTAAAAAGGGCATTCAGATGGCAAATAAGCTAATAAGTTTAGAAGTCTGTCTGTCTAGAAGTTACAGCCTCCAAAGAGGCGAGCAAATAAACTTTAAAAGGAAATATAATAATAGCAACAACAACAATAATAATAATGTTTTTCAAAAGAATCAACTGTACAGATTTTATGGCAGACAGTAAAGTCCTATTGATGATAAAAACAAGAAGTCAAGAGTAAACACTGTACGAATTGATTGACAACAATCTACAGGTTAGTAAGCTCTGAAAAGTATATCAAAGAGTTCTCTCCTATAATCGAGGTATGTATATGCCGTTTGCACACATCATTTAACCAAGAAATCTCAAGAACCGGCCAAGAAGAAAGGATTTCACTTACCTGTTCTACATTCTCCATCTTAACTTTTTCAATCAGCATTATAGTTTTCATGCAAGTTCCACAAAATCCTTTATTGTCTCTTACACAAACATAATCCGCATCTTTAGTGCATCCTTTGCACAAAGAGTACGTACATGTATAGCACATGTAATATGAAGCTTTCTGACAGCTGCTACATATATGCCAACCTGAGAAAATATCATGAGTAGATGGTGTAATAATTGCAAACTCACACGAATGTGAAGATAGTGAATAACAACTTTATTGAAGCCAAATTTAACAGCTATTATAGACATGAATGTACAAGTAAAATGGCATGCGTAGAGATGTCATATGAAGTATACTACAACAGCTGGCTATAGGGTTAATGACAAGCCACCTCACTAATTAGCAAAAAAAGTAAGCGGCAGCAAAATTTTAAAACCACAAAGAAAATTTATATGAACATGAAATGTGTAGTTAAACTGCATTTGAATATAAAAACTAAAACTAAAACTCCAAATGTAAAGACACTTGGAAAGTATATCAAAGTTAAGCTTTGATGTTATGTAAAACTGGGGAAATGTCCAAAAGCGGTGGACGTTGAAATTTAAACTGCATTTGAATATAAAAACTAAAACTAAAACTCCAAATGTAAAGACACTCGGAAAGTATATCAAATTTAAGCTTTGATGTTATGTAAAACTAGGGAAATGTCCAAAAGCGGTGGACGTTGAAATTTAAAAGAATCCTGTCATTTATTAAGACATACCGCAATTCCATTTAGCCTTTGATCGGAAGAATGCTTCATCCCTCTTTATACATGTAGGATGATATGCCTTAGGGCAACCCCTACCACATAGCAACCGGAAACAAGTAAGGAATTGAATAGAAACAAAGAACAACCCAAACCTATTCGATACTAAAAAAAATACGAAATCTATCACACCAGAAGATGAGCAATGAAACACATTTTTAAATAACTCCAGCTAGTAGGATTAAGTTGCATCTGAATTTTCCTCATCTACTGTAAATATTTTCCACGCAACCAAACAACGAAAAAAGAAAATACAACGACTCACCGGCGATCACAAAGCACGAGGCTACCACCATCAAAACAAATGAAACAAACATCCTCCTCCTCATCCACTGGCTTTCGCTGAGGAGGAGGAGGAGGAGAGGGAACTGTTTTTCCCTGAGCTCTAGGAGGCCGCCCCCGCTTCCGCTTAGCCGAAGTAACAACGGGAACTGGTGCGGCAGTTGTAACCTGCACATCCGCCATATGCACATCTTGCGGCACAACCAAAACAGTAGAAGCAGTGGGAGGAAGTGGAGGAAGAGGAGGCGGAGGTCCAACGAGCTGAGAATCATCCAATTCGCGCATGGTCTCGCGTTGATCGATGGTCATAAAGTCAGCGGCGTTTAAAGAATCATGAAAATCCCGCTTATCTTCATCCTGTTGAATAAAAGGTCTATAGTCTTTCTGTCTCTCAGCTTTTTCCTTCTCCTCCTCCTCCTCCTTCTGTAGCTGTTTTTTCCGGTCCATGAAGAATAGAATTGAAAAAGCAAAGAGAACAAAAGAATGAATTGAAGAGCTTAAACAGTAGCACTGTATCTCTTTCTGTCTACTCCATGATAAAATTGAAGAGAAGAAGAAGATGAAATTAAGAAAAATAAGAATAAATGAAAGAAAGAAGAAACCCTAAATTAGAGCGGAGGAGGAGAAGGAGGAGGAGGAGGAGGAGGAAGAGAAGAAGGAAGGAAGAAGGTCTACGGCGAAGGAAGGAAGTGGGGAAATGAAAATGGACTGGGTGAGGATGTGACAGGGCATTTTCCTTTTTCCTCTTTTTGTGTGTTGTGTAATATATTTATTTATTTTATTTATATATAAAAAAAAAATAAACAATTTATTTTTCATTGAAAATAAAAATAATTAACTCCGTAAGTAGAAGAGAGGAAGTAAAGAGGAGGACGAAACTGGGTGTCTGTGGCCAGTTGGATAGAGAGAGAGGCGTCAAATGCGGGACTTTGATTAGTTGGTGGTAATAAAACCATCAAAACATGTTATGTTAATGTAATAATATTTTTATTTAAAAAAGAGAGAGAGAGAAAGAGAGAACACGTGGACCGGTGAGTTAGTGGGATTTTTGGAACTTTAACATATGTCACTAAGTTAATGTATATGTGAAAAATATATTAAAAAGTAAATAAAGCAAGAAAAAGACCGCCTTTTTTGAATTTAATTTTTCATTTCCATTCTACTTATCACTAGTTAATATCTCTCCCCTCTTCCGCCCAACCATTTTCCCTTTTTGTTCTTTTTTTTTTAATTTTTCTTTTGTCTCTATATATATATATATATATATATATATATATATATATATATATATATAATCATCTACAAATCAAAATAAATTTATTAGTATTTTCAAAACTTAGCAACTAAAATAAAAATAACATGTTTAAATTTATGATTGTTTGTTCAATTCAAAATAGATGTCACTTTTTACATTCAAAAATATTGATGTTGATATAAAATAATCACTTTTAAATATAAAAGTGACATGTTTAAATTTAAGATATTAAAAATTTATAAAGTCTTTTATTTATTTATTTATCACATGTCTATTTTACTTTTTTTAAATTGATATATTTTTTTGAAACAGTTCTAACTCTAAAAGTATTCATTAAAATTCTCAACCTAATTCACATCATCCGCTTAAATTATGATATAAATTGTTATGTAAAACTTCAAGTTTGGAAAAAAAACAAATCAAAGTGGAGTAAGGTTTTTTTTTAGGTCAGTCTTACTTAACAATAATTTCATAAATTCGGATTTAGAAGTTTGAGTATGTTATAAAGAGCATTTCAACTCTTTCCTCTTACATACAGATAGACTAACGATGATATTTTAGTATGGTAAGTATGGACTTAATTTTTAGATAATAGAAAAACAATTTATAACAAGTGACGAATGTTTACATTTTCAAAGAACGAAGAAGACCCTTTAAACTGTGTTAGATAGTAAAAAGATTAATAAAACATTTATTAAAAAGTGAAGATCACTTAGTTTCAAAGAACAAAATTTCTAAAGCAATCACACACTGTAAATGATATTATATCTTTTTTTTTAAGGGTAAACAATTATAACCTCCCTCATATTTACTAAAAGATATGAGTACCTCTCTCTATTTTATCAATTCAATGATCACCTCTCTGTATTTTGCTTCCGTTATATTAATACTTCCGTCTATCTATTTGAAGCTTTTTCCATTCAAATGAATGATGTAGCATATTATTAATTTACTAAAATACCCTCTAATGTCCTTTTCTCTCAAATTTTTTATAAGCCAATATTTTACGAGAAGAAAATAAAATTACTAAAAGTTGACGACAAGAGAATAATTATTTTTTCAATCAAATAATAAGATATCAACATTCATTCGCAAAAGAAACATACCAACATGTTATGAATAAAGGAATTTTAAATTAGGAAGTTATATCTAATAAAGCTTAAATAGGGATATATTTTTTTCTATCTTAAAAAAAAGAAAAAAAATTAATTGAGCAACCCATTATGTTAATTAATTAATTAGAATAATACAAAAAAAATTTCATTCCTCCAAATAAATCTACTAGGATATTCACTCAACATCATGTACAAATTACATAAATTCCACCTTAAAATATCCTAATTAATTGTCAAAAATTAGAAAAATTGGCAAAATCCATAAACGTCAATTTATGTAAATTTAGTCGATGATTAAAATATCCTAATTAATTGGCAAAATCCAAAGTGAAATTTATGTAATTTGCACCTGATATTGAGTGGCTATCCTAACATATTTGCTTGTAGGGAAGAAATTTTTTTTTTATTAATCTAATTAATTGATTAATGTAAACTCTTGTGTGTACAAAAATGGATTTGCTAATTTAAGATTCTTTTGTCTGTAATTTGTGTGGTATGTGCTTTAGAGTATGGATTTTGATATTTTATTGTTTGATGCAAAAGAAATTCTTATGTTGTCAGCTTTTAATAATATTACTTCTATTTACTAAAATTTTGACTTATAAAAAAATTAAGGAAAAAAGGTAATAAAGGGTATTTTAATAAATTAATAATATGCTAGTTTGGATGGAAAAAGCTTCAGAATAGACGAAATTATGTACTAATATAACAGAATCAAAACACATGGAGGCGATCATTGAATTGATAAAATAGAAGGAAGTACTAATGTATTTTGGTATACTTGAGGGAGATGCTAATTGTTTTTTTTGTAATGATCAATTAAGGGCCAGTTTGGGGCAGCTTTCAGTGGGTCCGAAAGCAGCTTTCAGCCAAAGCATGGGGAACCTTACTTTGACTAAAAACTGCTTTTGGGGCTGCAGAAAGTAGTCTCAAATGTACAATTAGTGAAAGTCAGATTGTATTCAGAAAAGCACTGGAAAAACACTTAAAACTATTTTTAATGAAACCTAATTTTTTCTGACAGCACTTTCACTAACAGCAATTCTAAACTAGCCTTAAGTATTGCAACTTAAATGGCTTGAAAAGTTAACTTTCAAAGTGGTTAGAATTTTTTTACGTAATATATGCATGGAAAATATAAAAGGACCTTGTCTAAGATTACGCGAGTAATGATCATTTATGCATATATATCTAATGAGACTAGCATACTGCAATTACCTTTCCGAAACTGGACATTTGATCCTTGAAAATATTATTTAATATATTAATAATTAAATGAAATGATATTTCATTAATTAATGTTGGATTAATATTTATTCTATATTTTGATATTCATTTTAAAGTTTTACAGCAACTTTCAATGTTCAGACATCTAAAATAGGGGAGTTGTAGAAGAATAATTGATCATCAATGAATCATCATTTGGTAAAATAAAAAATAAAAAAATTAAGGGATTATATTTTGTTTTAATAATGATAATTAAAAATAGCTAAAAGGAGTTGTTTACATGTAGGAATTGTTTGAATAGTTAAGAAGAAAAAAGAACTATTAGTATTAGAGGCTTCAAGATACTGGTTTTCTCTCGTAGGATGTCACCAATAGAAGCCATTTGAGCTTATAAAAGGATTCATACTTTCCAACTTTCTTGTTTTGTGAGAACGAGAACGCCCTATAAATAAGGGAAATTGTCAGTTTTATGCCCAAAATTAAGTTTACTTTCAAACAATACCTTTAACTATTTACAGAATTACGTTTTTTTCTTAAATTCTTTTATTTCATTACTTTAATATTTATTTTTTTCTTTCTTATGTTTATATGTTTTTCATCTTTAGATCTCTCCCCTCTCTCTCTCTTTCTCTCTCTCTCTCTCTTCCCCTCTCTTTCTCTCTTTTTCTGTGAAATTTTTTTTCCTATCCCCATGGTGTTTCAACTAGTCCACTTCTTGCAGGTGTTTCGCCTTCGCCGGCGAGGGTCTCAACTCCAAGGAGATTCTTCCGGCGGCCTTTCCCTCTGCCATGAAGCTCTGCTCTGCGACCAACGATCCACGAAAATTTCCTCATTTTCCTCATCCAACCCACCAGATCTCTGGTGGAGATTAAGAAGAAAGGTATATCCAGGCTTGCTACTGCTGCTCTTGTTGGTAGATGTGGAAGCCAGGCTTGGTAATCAATCAGAAGAGAAGCTGCTCTAATTCTTGGCATTAGATAATTTTGATTTTGCGCCTAATTCTAATTAATTGCTTCATTGATTTTGATTTGTAATCTTTTACTTTTAGATGTATAATTTGTTGTTGTTTGGTTCATGGAAAGGTCATCCATTTCCCTTCTCTTCCCCTCACTTTTCCTGTTTGCTGTTTCACTCATCATCATCATTATCTAACCACTTTTTCTTGTCTTTTTCTCCTCTAATATTATATTATATCATTATTCAATATACAATTTTCCAGTAATTAAATATACTCTCTCATTTAACACTTGACCAATTTTTTGAGAATTTATATCTCTCCAACTGCAGAATATACACTCAGATCGGTCCATTTATTGTTGTGAAATTCAATAAATTACATTTTTTTATAAAAATAAAATGTAGATAATATGGTGAGATAATTAATCTTGGTATGCATCTTTCATGATGGCATTTAAAACCTTTACATTACCACTCCTATTGCCAAAGAACAAATTTCATAACTATTTTCTCAAAGTTTCTTTTTGTTATGAATAAGTGCAATTGTTATAACAAATGTTTGCATTATTCATTGTAGACTGCAGCAAGTATTATTTTTCCAATAATGAAGGCAGAAGGCTTTACACAAATGATGTTCCCACCGAGCAAGTCTTCCTATCAAAGTTGAATTTGGGATTCATGTCTTGGATATGTCAGATTTGCTTCATACTGCAGATTATGAATTATTCAATTTTTGCTTGAAATCTATTGTATTTCAAAGTTGAAGGCTTTTCTTTAGGTTAGTTCTTAATTGGGATTATGGATCTCTCTCTTTGCAGGGGCTGTTTTGTATATTAAGAGGGAATTCAAATTGTTTAGCTTTTTTATTTTGGAGCCATATCAGATTGTTTAGCTTTTTTTGGTTTATAATGTCTATGTTCTACTCCCAATATCTATTATACACTTCTTATGTATTATTATACATTATTTATACATCGTTTATACACTTTATACATTGTTTATACACTTTTTATACACTGCTTATACATTGTTTATACACTACTTATACATTGTTTATACACTACTTATACATTGTTATACATTACACACTTCTTATATAATGTTATATGTTTATACACTTATTATATATTATTTATACACTCTTTATACATTGTTTATACACTGTTATACATTATTTATATATTATTTATACACTACTTATTTATTGTTATACACTCTTTATACACTGTTTATACATTATTTATACAATATTTATACATTGTTTATACACTGTTTATACATTGTTTATACATTATACATTGGTTATACATTGTTTATACATTATTTATACACCGTTATACATTGTTATACACTGTTTATACACTTCTTATACACTGTTATACATTGCTAATACATTGTTTATATACATTATTTATACATTGTTTAGACATTATACACTATTTATACATTATTTATATACTGTTATACATTGTTATATACTGTTTATACACTTCTTATACAATGTTATACATTGCTTATACATTGTTTATACACTACTTATACATTGTTATACATTATACATTTCTTATACAATGCTATATGTTTATACACTTATTATACATTGTTATACACTCTTTATACACTGTTTAACATTGTTTATACATTATTTATACACTGTTTAATATTGTTTATACATTATTTATACACTGTTATACATTGTTTATACATTATTTATACATTGTTTATACATGATTTATACACTGTTATACATTGTTATACACTGTTTATACACTTCTTATACATTGTTATATATTATTATACACTTCTTATATATTATTATACATTGTTAATACAATACTTATACATTGTTATACACTCTTTATACATTGTTTATACATTATTTATACATTGTTTATACACTGTTTATACATTGTTTATATACTGTTATACATTGTTTATACATTATACAATGTTTATATATTGTTTATACATTATTTATACACTGTTATACATTGTTATACACTGTTTATACACTTCTTATACACTGTTTATATATATTATTTATACATTGTTTATACATTATACACTGTTTATACATTGTTTATACATTATTTATACACTGTTATACATTGTTATACGCTGTTTATACACTTCTTATACATTGTTATACATTGCTTATACATTGTTCATACACTACTTATACATTGTTATACATTATACATTTCTTATACAATGTTATATGTTTGTACACTTATTATACATTGTTATACACTCTTTATACACTGTTTATACATTGTTTATACATTTTTCATACACTGTTATACATTGTTTATACATTATACACTGTTTATACATTATTTATACACTGTTGTACATTATTATACACTGTTTATACACTTCTTATACATTGTTATATATTATTATACACTTCTTATATATTATTATACATTATTTATACATCGTTTATACACTTTATACATTGTTTATACACTGTTTATACACTGTTTATACATTGTTATACACTGTTTACACACTTGTTGTATATTGTTATACCTTCTTATATATTATTATATATTGTTTATGCATTGTTATACACCGTTATAAATTGTTATACACTGTTTATATACTTAGTATACATTGGTATACTTTCTTTATACACTATTTATACATTATTATACACTATTTATACATTAAGATACATTATTACATTGATTATACCTCAATTATATCTTAAGATACACTATTCTAGTGATTATATCTTAGTTATTTCTTATTTATACACTATTTATACCCTAAGATACATTATTACATTGATTATACCTTACTTATACATTAATTATACCTTAAGATACACTATAACAATGATTATGCCTTTGTTATACCTTAATTATACCTTAAGATACACTATTACAGTAATTATACCTTAGTTATACCGTAATTATACCTTAAGATACACTATTACAGTGATTATACCTTAGTTATACTTTAATTATACCTTAGTTATACCTTAAGATACACTATTACAGTGATTATACTTTAGTTATACCTTAATTATACCTTAGTTATACCTTAATATACAAAGGCATAATTACTTATACTTTAGTGAAAAAAATATGTCGGAAAAAGTATATATATATGGACTTTGTTTCGAAGATAAATAAAAAATAAAAAAAAATTTCTAAGGTCGCATGACAAAAAAATAAACGGATTGAGAGATAAATGCGAAATTAGATTAAAAATTATAAAAAGAGGAGAGAGAAACGTGGACAAAGTATTGAAGGTATTTTGGAGATTTTGATTTGCATTTTGTTGTTTATTTTGTTAATGAATCACGTAAAAATGATAATTTTTGTTGTAGGTATTTTTGAAATTTTGAAAAGTTTTTAACGTATTTATGCAAACTTTTCCTTTTGAGGTAAAAATGTTATATGGTGCCAAAAGTTATGTATTTATGTAAAATGCTCTATAAATAAATATTAACGGATTGTATCTTAGCTAGCTGCCACTCGATAAAATCCTAGCTAGCAAAATGTGTTAAAAATCAATTTCAACTAAATGCTACATTATGAGTATAAATATACTATACAAAAGAGCAAGTGCAGCTTATCCTGATAAAAAAATAAAGCGATAAGTAAGATATTATTATTCTCAAAAAAGCTAGCACTAAACGTAATTAAAGTCCATCTTATTTAAAGTTATGATAAAGGGAGAGTTTGATTAAACTAATTTCATTAACTAAATACTGAGAATTTTAAAAAATAAAATTACCACTTAAAAATACAATGAAGCTCAATTTAAATGGCAACTAGAGCATTTGATTTCACTCGGGGCATCAACTTATATACATATATGCGCTTATTGGTGAAAACGACACATATTTGGCAAAAATAGAAAAGAATAAAAGTAGATAATGAGGAAGTGAGTAATGGTGGGTTGATGGACGGTGGATAAGACATGAGGAACATTGTCCGCGTTATTTATCCACCAATGTATTTGCATTTTATGAATCATATATTTTGGAATTAATGCCGTAACAGACAATACGGCCGCCGCTATGTTGGTAGAAATAGATTTCACATTTGCTATTCATAAGTTCAAACCCGAGCTCAAGCTGGCACTTTTGTGTATTCTTTGTTGGTCCATTTAACTAACATTGCCCATTTTACACCGTACTAATTTAAAATGTTTAATTTCTAATTTCTAAAATTATATTTTATTATTTTATATAAAAATAATGTTCTCTCTGTCTCATTTAAATAAACCATTTTATTAGTTTAAAAAATTTTAGTTAAAATAATTTAAAGATAATTTCATAATATTTTTACTTTACCTGTCAATAAGAATAGATGGGCATTAATTAATAATATTTTTCAAAACAATTTTATATTAGGAAAGAACATTTATTATTTTAAATTAATATGTTGTAATTTGTTGAGTTTCATCCATAATAAATAAATGTGTAATAGGAAAAGTAAAATTTAACAAACTTTTATAAATCGAAAGTTATCTATAATTTGGGACGAACCAAAATGATAAAGTTGGTGATTAAAATGGGATGAAGAAAGTATATCTTTTTGAATGTATAAATAATAATTTTTTATTATGAGGCAATTCTCAAAACATTGGCATGCCTTTTATCCTTTCTATTCGTTTTTTTTAGAATATTATTTCAAATTTCGACTCCAAAAACTATTGAAAATTATATGGTGATTTATATATTGAAAGCAATTTAATGTGGAATACATATAATTGCAAACACATATCTTAATCTAAGGTTACAATGATCATATGATTACGCTTACCTCTTGTATCGTTGATTAGAGCTATTCTTAGTCCAATCCTTTAATACAGCAGAAATAATCTTGTTAACTTTTGGCATAGCGAAAAGAACCTTATTTGTGTTTGGTCGGATTATTATCCACATGTTCGGGATAATAATAAGTTTTCATTATATAAAAGCAAATAAAGATAGAGAGAGAAAGGGATACCGAAATTATGGAGAGAGAGGAAGAGAGTTCCTCTAGTGATTATTGTAGTGAGAATTAATTGTATTCTTACTTAGGTTAATAATTAGACCTAACCCTCCCTATTTACAGAGTAAGCAGTTTTATTTACATTACAATTAGGAGTCTAATTAATTAATTAAATAATATAGCTTTAATCCCATTTGAATTGCTATTATATTATTAATAATGACAAGGTCAATCTAATCTCATTAGGATTGAACTTATCTTTATCTTTGTAGAGTCATAGGTGTATCCAAATTCTATCATCTCCCACTCGCACATGACGAAAACAAATATTCTATCATAGCTTAAGCCCAAGTCTCCTTATATAGACATAACATGTTTATGTGCTCTTCCTTATTCATAAAAGCAGATAGACAGTGCGACCATCATACGTTGAGGGCACTAGTATTATACATCTATTAGGGCTATACAACATCTTGACTAACAAGAATCTCAAAAGAGAAATTGTGTATGTTAGAGCCCTAAATTGTCTTTTCAGAATCATTATTTATATATTAAGTAAAAGAAGATTTTAGGTGTTTTTTCCACAAACCTACATGGCATCTCCCTATTTTTTCACTCCTATTTATCTCTTCTCCTATTTTTTTTCCTTATTTTTTCTCAAATTTGGGTTCTTTACAAGCTGGTAACTCAAACATTAATATACCATATTTACTATATTATTAAAAGAAATCTTAAATGAAAAGAAGGTTTAACATATTATTAAATTTGGTTGTTACAACTTTTATGTGTCTAATAACATTTGTAATAGTTTACTAATATCTCAGACGTTTCAAAAATTAATGAAAAAAAAAAACTTTAAAATCAAAATTACTGAAACTCAAATACTCAATGTCTCACTTTATGTTCTACATTCTTTGAATGTCTCTTTATATTCTTTTAGCTATTCAAGACCAACCCAACACAAATTCTGATCAAATAATGATAATTAAGGCCTATGTACTACCATTTTCTTCAATTTAGTAGTTCAAAGTTAATGAAAAACAGTAAACCAACCATTCCATATTAAATTCTTTCATTGAAATGTTGTTTTGATTTATTTTATTTCATAAATTTATACAGTTTTGATGATAACTTAATACTTTGTTTGGTCAAATTGCAGACGAAGGAAATTCATCCAAATTTACTTTTGGATTGCCAGGTTTACTACTAGTACTTGATCTCATTCTTCAATATTTTAGTCAGATGGATTTTGGTTTAGCGTTAAGTAAAAGAAGATTTTAGGTAGGGGTGGCAACGGTGCGGGTGCAGGGGCGGGGGTGCATTCCCCACTCTGCCCCCAATGATTGCGGGGGCGGTTTCGGTGATTCCCCATTTAACATTTCGGGGATTTTTTCACCCCCATCCCCACCCCGCGCGGGTGCCTACAGTTATCGGTGAATCCCCGCCCATATCCAATAAATAAAATAAATTAATATTTCGTTATTTTAATAACCATTTTAACATTTAATATCCAAAATACAAATTCTACCACATTACAAATGTTGTTTAACATTAAATATCCAAATTACAAAATATATCCAATATTACAAATATTTAAGTTCCAAGTGAACTTTCTTTGAACAACTTGAAATTGAAGTCCAATCATTTAAGAGCTAGGACATGGTTTTGTTGTTTTGTTGTGATTTATATTTTCATCACTTTTAGCTATATTTCTAGTAAAGGTTTTGAACTTTGGACAAGCAATACTCATAAATCTTCGAAACCAGTAATCCTTCACCATTACCAAAGGATATTCATGGAATCCCAAAAACAATCAAAGAAGCCACTAGAGAGTTGCACACGAAGTCATTGGAGAGAAAGGAAGACGAAGGCAGCTGCGATTTGAGAGGCTAGGGTTTGAGGCTTGAGCAAGGGAGAAAACGAAGAAGACTCTCTTACAGAGAAATAAAAACAGAGATAGACTTTGCACTAAATAGGAATTTATTAATCTATATAAATATATTTATATTTATATTTATATTTATGGGGTTTATACAGGGATTTATCCGGGAGCAGGGCGGGGATAGTACTCCCCGCCCCCACACCCGTTTAAGTACTGGGGGTAAAATAATCCCCACCCCCATTCCCGTGGGGAATAATATCGGTTATTCCCCATGCTCCTCGGTTTGGATCCCCACGGTTTTCCGGTAATCCCCGCCTCATTGCCACCCCTAATTTTAGGTGTTTTTTTCTCACTCCTACATGGCATCTCTCTATTCATCTATTCCTATTTATCTCTTCTCCTATTTTTTTTCCTTATTTTTCTTTTTTTTTTTTTGAAATTTGGGTTCTTCACAAGTTGGTTAATAAGTGATAAATGTAACAATAATTTCAGGTATTAATTAGAATTAAATGGAGCTTTATTGAATTATTTATGGCTAATTAGAGTTAATTTCAGGTTAAAAATTAAAATGGAGCAAAAGTTGTGAAAAAGCTGATCAAGCAGGCTCGTGAGCAAGCTAAATCGAGCTAGAGCAGAACTGACCAAAGAAAGAGAAAAAGCCAGCAGAGATTAGACCCTTGTCTACACCGTGGGCCATAGAGGATGGAGGAGAGAGGGATGTGACTTGTTGTGGGAAAAGAGATTGACTTTGTGAAGATATTTTTATGCGCAAATCTAATGGGTGGATGTACTTATTAATATTATATTTGGGTGGCTAATTATGCCCATCATGATTAAGCACTTTATTAAATATTTTAACCCCTTTTGGGGCATTTTAGTCTTTTGGGAGAAGTACTATACATACCTCCCTTGGTTCTAGTTGTAGGGAGTCTTGGTTCTTAATTCTTAGCTATTTTTCCTTTGTATTCTCAATTTCAGTTTAATATAGTAGTAGTAGTATTTTCTTCTTATTTGATTCTTTGATGAAGCTGATTATGCATAGTGAGTAGTCCACTGAAGCAGGCTTGAGCCAGCTTGGCTGGCAGTAGTAAGTAATCTCTCTCCTTGTTTATTGAGTATTATATGTATGATGAATTTTCCTTGGCGTGCTTACTTTCCATGAGATTGATCACCTTATATGCTAGTGGTTAGGATGAGACCGAGAGGAGATTTTTAACCATGGAAATGCCATAAAACACATATATGTTTATTGCTGAAGAAATTCTATTAGACTGCATGCTACGGGTTTTTATCTTTGATAAAATGCTTGCTAGAACTTAATGCATGATTAAGTGGTTTATTGCTGAAGAGATTCGACTAGGCCGCTTGTCATAGTATCCACATGTCCGGAGGTTCCTAGTGTGGTGAGTTAAGAGCAAGAAACCCTAGATCTATGTTATGAACCTTGCTCATAATAGTTAAGCAGAAGGAATGTATTGAACTTGCTTGCTATGTTTGGTTTGAGTCTGCTGCTTTCTTAATATTGTTGTTGTTATTTTTATTCTTGCTATCTTGGACCTAATGCTTGGAACTGTTAGTTTACTTGATTATTTTTCCTTAAATCTTCATTTTATGTGTAAAAGAATTCAGATCTGCTTATTTGCTTGAGAAGTTAAGGTTGTTCACTTGGATCCCTGTGAGAACGATACTTGGTCTTGCCTACATGCTACAATTGACCTAGAGCACTTGCTAGAGTCCAATATTTTTAGGCAACAAGTTTTTGGCACCGTTACCGAGGATCAGTTGCGGAAAATTTTTACTTTTTAGTAAATTGGTAGTTTTAACCTTGTGTGTTCAGCTTGTGCAGTAATTTGTGTCTAAGCAGTCTTCTATTGTATGTGAAGAGTTGGCTTACCATTGCTTCTTATAGATCTTGAGATTGAAAGGACTTGTAGATGAAGTAGTGGTGCAGCAAGGTGAAGGCAGAGGATGGCAGACCTTTGACAACCTAATCCAGATAGGAATGGACCATAAGAGGGTGTAGGGGAAGTTAATTCAAATCCCCAAAGGCAGAGACTTAAAAGAGTATTTGAGACCATCAACTGAAGGACACTCTTCATGCATTGTGATACCTGACGAAGGGAACAATTGTTGGAAATGCCCTAGTCCCGAGGCATTGGTCCTTGTATTTGTACTATACATTTATTGGATTTATGTGTTGTACTCATTTGTGTTATTAATAAAGGCATCAATTCATTTATTATATCTATCTTGTGCAATATATCAAATGAAGTATCCAATGGACATATCAATATCCATGATGACAAGTGTCATGCACTTGGCAGTAAGACCATGGTTGATCCACCTCCGGGTGCTAAGGTAATAGGTTGCAAGTGGTGCTATAAGCTAAAAGCCGATAATACCTTCAAGGGGCGTCTGGTTGCAAAAGGTTTCAGACAAGTCCATGGAATAGACTATGATGAAACTTTCTCACCAGTAGCCATGCTCAAATTCATCAGGATACTGCTGGCCATAGCCGCATGGTATGACTATGAGGTATGGCAGATGGATGTCAAAACCGCTTTCCTTAATGGAAAGCTACTCGAGGATGTGTACATGACACAACCTGAGGGTTTTGTCGATCCTAAGTATCCGGGAAGGGTATGCAAACTTCAAAGGTCCATTTATGGACTGAAGCAAGCATCCCGTAGTTGGAATCTAAGGTTCAATGAGGCTATAAAGGAATATGGCTTCATACAGAATCTAGATGAGCCTTGTGTGTATAAGAGGACTAGTGGGAGCATAGTCACATTCTTGGTACTCTATGTAGACGACATCCTACTCATTGGAAGCGACATACCTACACTACAAGGGGTAAAGCAGTGGCTGAGTAAGTGCTTCGCAATGAAGGACTTAGGCGAAGCTGAGATGATCCTAGGGATCAGGATCTATAGGGATAGACCAAATTGGCTTCTGGGCCTAAGTCAGGCTTCGTACATTGACAAAGTTCTGAAAAGATTCAGCATGGACCGGGCCAAGAAAGGTTTCTTGCCAATGGGCCATGGGCTGAAACTTAGTAAGAAGAACTGTCCTAAAACAAGGGAGGACAGGGAGAACATGAAATTGGTTCCATATGCCTCGGCTATTGGATCAATCATGTACTCTATGTTATGTACGAGACCTGATGTCGCCTTTGCACTGAGTATGACGAGCCGATACCAGCAGGATCCCGGGGAGGATCACTGGAAGGCTGTCAAGGAGATCCTCAAGTACCTTAACCGGACTAAGGATAGCTTCTTAGTGTATGGTGGTCAGGAAGTGCTATCAGTTACTGGGTATACTGATGCGAGCTTCTAGACAGACCAGGATGAGTACCAATCGCAGTCAGGGTATGTATTCTTGCTGAATGGTGGTGCTGTAAGCTGGAGGAGCTCTAAGCAGCCAACCATAGCGGACTCTACAACAGAAGCTGAGTACATCGCTGCGTGTGATGCAGCTAAGGAAGCTGTGTGGATGAAGAAGTTTATCACTGAGTTGGGAGTAGTGCCAACTATCCAGGACCCAGTCGATATCTTCTGTGACAACAATGGGGCCGTCGCACAAGCTAAGGAGCCCCGGTCACACAGGAACACAAAGCACGTGCTCAGAAAGTTTCACCTCATACGAGAAATCGCGGAGAGAGGTGACATTGCATTGCACAGAGTGGACACCGAGGATAATGTCGCAGATCTATTGACCAAGGCGCTGGCCCAGCCCAAGCACGAGGGTCATACTAGATCTATAGGGATTAGGCCCATGCCTAGTTGGAACTAGTGCAAGTGGGAGATTGTTGGAAATGCCCTAGTCCCGAGGCATTGGTCCTTGTATTTGTACTATACATTTATTGGATTTATGTGTTGTACTCATTAGTGTTATTAATAAAGGCATCAATTCATTTATTATATCTATCTTGTGCAATATATTAAATGAAGTATCCAATGGACATATCAATATCCATGATGACAAGTGTCATGCACTTGGCAGTAAGACCATGGATAGGGTAAACGATATGACCATAAATAGATCCGTAGTCTGTTCCAGTCATGGGAATGAATGGAACAATAGACTATCATTAACCTGGTTGTATGGCGGTGTCTTACCGGTCATTGGACATGGAATGTCAACCAAGTTAATGGGTACATGCCTGGGAGCATGGTACTGGATAGATCCACTAAACGAGTAATCCACATGGTATGGTATCACAATGGATTCTCGTGTAGTACTTGTATGGATCCTTTGACCTGACCATATGATGGTGATACATGTGAAGTCGCATACTTAGGGGTACGCCTAAAGGGCCTGTAATAGGGTGCCAAGTATGGGTGCTTTCGGGTATGTCACTGAACATGGTAATACTATGGATATGCAGAGGGGATTTGTCACTCAGTAACCCACTGAAAAGATATCACCGGCCACTTGATGAATGTGACTGATAAGAGTGTGGCCACACCCAAATAAGTTGGAACTTGTTTGTGAGCATCAGTACATTCGGGATCAAGTTAATGTCCGGACACAAAAGAGGGTGATCAATCCATGCCTCTGTGTTGGACACCGATATCAATGACATGGGATGTACAAGTTTAAACTACAGGGTTATGATATCAGTTAGACTGCCATCTCCATCTTAATTAGGGGCTACAGTGGCTTGATAGAGCCCAACTGCAGTCTGTGGGCCATAGGCCCACTACCAACATAAAGATGGGCCCACGGGATCATACACATAGAACGACTGAATGCAGACTTAAGGAATCACTTGTATACTTGGAGTATACACAATGGAGGGAGAAGTGTGTATATATTAATTATATTATAAAGATCAATTGGATTGGTCATAATAATGAAATTAATATATTCAATTGGCTCTTCATAATTAATTGGATTAATTATGAAATTACTTCCTAGGTGGAATTATTCATATGTATGGGTTTACATATGATTTTATTTTGTGTAGATTTAATTTTAATTTGATGGATTAAATTAATTGTCAAACTAATTTTAATTTAGATGTAAATAATATATTACTTGGAGTAATATATTAAATACATGGGTATATTAAAATTGGGCTTGAAATTAATTTAAACCAGAACAATTAAAATTAGACTGGGCCTAAATTAAAACATGGAAGCCCGCACAAAATAGACAGGAGCCAAGATGGGCCTAAATTCCCCTAAGGGAATTCGGCCAACCCTAGGTATAAATACCTAGGGTTAGAAATTTCGGCTAACACAAGTGTTGAGCCTCCTAGCCAAAATTCTCTAGCCTTTTGCTCTCCATTGTTTCGTTTTTCCGACGCTAGCACGGGTTGCATTCGTTAGGCGTTCGTGTACGTGAGAGTGGAGGAATTCTACGTTGAATTCTGCAGTCTTCATCCATCTCTAGAAAGAGATTTTCTGGTAAGAAAATTAATCCCTTTCTATTTAATTTTAAGTTTTTCAATTTCCATCTCAATTGCTCCTGGGACTGGATTTGAGGAAATCACTGCGTTCTTCCGCTTTTATCGGGTGATTTCCGGTGACAAATCCCAACAACAATCTCTTTGAGATCAAAGCTTCGATGATACAAATGCTCCAAGTAGTTGTTCAGTTTGGAGGATTACCGGGAGAAGATCCAAATTCACACATTCAAGACTTTATGACTATGTGCAATACCTTTTGCACTAATCATGGAGTTTCGGATAACGTCATAAGACTTAAGATTTTTCCTTTTTTCTTCAGGGATAAAGCTAAAAGTTGGCTTAAAAACCTTCAACGTGGTTCAATCACAACCTAGGATGAAATGGCACGAGCTTTCTTAATGAAATATTTTCCACCCAAGCAAGCAATCAAGCTGAAAAATGAGGTTACTCATTTTTCCCAGCAATATGATGAATCTCTTTCTGAGGTGTGGGAGAGATATAAAGATCTTTTGAGGAAAGTGCCTAATCACGGAATTCCAATGTGGATGGAAATCCAAAACTTCTATAATGGATTAACCAATTCTTACAAGATCTAAATTGAATCAGTAGTCAATGGTGATCCTGAGGAGCTTGCTCCGGAAGAACTTTATGAGCTTAGCGAGAGGCTGGTCAATACTAGTTATAAATGGCATGCAATGAAAATAGAGCAAGGCAAGGTGAATCTGAAGCTGTTTTAAAGCTTTCAGACAATGTGGACCTGATTTTGAGGCAGTTGGCTAAGCAGAATATTTCAGCAATCTCAAATGCATAGTTATCTTATGATTCCTGTAAAGGCAATCATAGAAACATTGATTGTGAATGACAATGTGATTTCATAAGGAACAATCAAAGGCAGAAATAATCCATTTTCAAACATATATAATCCTGTTTGGCGGAATCATCCCAATTTTTCATGGTATTAGTAACCTGGAAAGCAATCTCAAGTTCTTTTTCAACAACGTCACAACAATTTTCAACAACATCAGCAAACTCAGCAGAATTTTCAACAAGCAGGATCATATCGTGAACCCAAGAAATCTGAGTTTGATGAGATGAAAGAGATGATGATGTAGTTTATGAAGCAAACTTAGTCTTCCATAAAGAACTTAGAGACTCAATTTCAGCAACTTACTACGATTGTTACACCAAAAGACAAAAGAGTCCTTCCAAGCAACACTGAACCAAATCCTAGAGAGGAATGCAAAGCAATTACACTTCAGACTGGTAAGACTATTGAAGGTACTAATAAAATGTTAGTTATTGATGTTGATGAAAATACAGGTAAGCAATCTGATGAAGTGACAAAGCAATATGAAGTTGTTCAAACTTAACCTGTTCAGAATAGAGATCAAGCTAAGGATAAAGTCAAGCAAACTCAAGTCCAATCCGATACTGTTCATAAGCAACCTGTTCAGATGCCAGTAATGTCAGACCCTATTCAAAGCAATCCTGTTCCAATTACGCAACCTACTCTAGGGTATCAACCAAAGATTCCTTACCCTCAGAGAGCTAAGCAACATGAGATGGCTAAGCAATTTGATAAGTTTCTGGAAGTTTTTAAGAAGATTCACATCAATATTCCTTTTGCGAAAGCTCTTTCATAAATGCCTATGTACATGAAGTTTTTGAAAGAATTATTGGCAAACAAAAAGAAGTTAGTGAATATGTCAATGGTGCAACTTAATTGTGACTGCCCATCTATTCTGCAATGCAAGCAACCTTTGCCTACAAAGTTAAAAGACCCAGGGAGTTTTTCTATACCCTGCTCTATAGGCAATCTTAACATTGAAAATGCATTGTGTGATTTAGGTGTAAGCATTAATCTTATGCCATATCATATTTATAAACAACTTGGACTAGGAGAACCCCAACCTACTAGAGTGTCTATTTAGCTTGCTGATAGATCTATTAGATACCCTAGAGGCATTGTTGAGGTCGTTTCAGTGAAAGTAGAAAATTTCATCTTACCTATTGACTTTCTTATTATGGATATGGATAAGAATTTTTATGTTCCAATCATTTTACGTAGACCATTTTTGGCTACTTGTCGCGCTCTTATAAATGTTCATAATGGAAAACTCATTTTGAAAGTCCATGATGTAGAATTTGTTTTTAAGATGAATGAAGTAATGAAATATCCTTCTTCATATGATGATACTTGTTATTTCATGGATGCAACAGATCTTAATTTGAATCCATTTTTCATGCAGGAAAATTTTGAAGAAGAAAAATTTATTGAAGAAGAGGAGATTGTGGAGCAAGGAATTAAAAGAGAAACTGGCTGTCCAGTAATCTCAGGAAGCAGATAGTTTGTTGAACCTCTAGATCATACACCCACATTACCTCCAAAACCTTCAATTGAAGAACAACCCACTTTAGAACTCAAACATTTACCTCCACATCTTAAATATGCTTTCTTAGTCCCCCCAAGCAATCTTCCAGTGATCATATCTTCTAAACTTACACCCGATCAAAAAGAGCAATTGCTTGATGTCTTAAGGAAAAATAAAAAAGCAATGGCGTGGACAATCTCAAATATTAAGGGAATCAACCCTTCTATTTGTGTTCATCACATCTTGATGGAGGAGGATCATAAACCAACTGTGCAACCTCAACAGAGACTGAATCCAAAAATTAAGAAAGTTGTTAAGAAAGAAGTGATCAAACTACTTGATGCCGGAATTATCTACCTAATTTCAGATAGTATCTGTACCAGCCCGGTTCAAGTTGTTCCGAAGAAATTTGGAATGACTGTTGTTCAGAATGACAAGAATGAGCTTATGCCCATAAAAACAGTCACTAGTTTCAGAGTTTGTATTAATTACCGTATGCTTAATAATGTAACAAGGAAAGATCATTTCCCTCTTCCATTCATAGATCAAATGCTTAAAAGACTTTCGGACTATGCTTTTTGCTGCTTTCTTGATAGTTACTCAGGATACAATCAGATTCCAATTCATCCCCAAGACTAAGAAAAGACAACCTTTACTTGCTCGTATGGTACGTACGCATATCAAAGAATGCCTTTTGGTGTATGCAATGCCCCAGCAACCTTCCAGAGGTGCATGATGTCAATTTCTCATGATATGGTAGAAAAGACCGTGGAGATTTTCATGGATGATTTTTCAATGTATGGCAAGACTTTTAAGTCATGCCTGAGCAACCTTAAATCTACTTTAGTTCATTGCAAAGAAACAAACCTAGTGTTGAATTGGGAAAAATGCCATTTTATGGTCAATGAAGGCATTGTTCTTGGCCATAAGATTTATGAAAAAGGCATTGAAGTTGATCGAGCTAAAGTCGAAGTAATTAAGAAGTTGGCTGCTCCTACATTAGTCAAGGAAGTCCAAAGCTTTCTTAGACATGCTGGCTTTTATAGGAGGTTCATCAAAGACTTTTCTAAGATTGCTCAACTGCTCACGGCTCTTTTACATAAGGATGTTGATTTTAAGTTCAATGCAGATTGTTTGAAGGCATTTGACGAACTAAAAGCAAGATTGATTAATTCACCAATCTTGGTTGCTCCTAATTGCGATCTTCCCTTTGACCTAATGTGTGATGCAAATGACACTTGCATTGGAGCAGTCTTGGGATAGAGAATTGAGAAGCATTTTCGGCCAATTTATTATGTAAGCAGAACACTTACAAAAGCTCAACAAAATTACACCACAACGGAGAAAGAATTACTTGCAGTGGTGTATGCATTTGACAAATTTAGATCTTACTTGGTGTTATCCAAAGTGACTGTTTTCACAGATCATGCAGCTTTAAAATACTTGTGAGCACGGGTTTTTCTCGACCTCCATGATGAGCATTCCTGTATTACCTGTGGAGCGGACGGATTCGAATCGGACTTGAAAAAGACCGGAATGTCGCCCGGAGTATCTCGAAAGTCCTAAAAACCAAGCTATCCACGATCCGAAACCCCCCGAGAAGGTCCCCCAAGTGATTTCTAGGGTTTAGGGTGGGCATCGGATTTTTGAGAATTTTGCCCCAGCTCTAATACAAACTAGAGCCGGGCGGCTCTCGTGGGTGAGCCAAGTTGCTCTGCAAAGCAGAGCAACTCGGCTCGATAGAAAAGTTGTTGGCCTAATTCTGAGGAAGTCAAGCGGCCATTTAATGTTTGAAATGATGAAGAGTGAAGAGTATAAAAGAAAAAGAAAAAATCAAATAAGAGGAGGAGACTTTTCAATCTAAGGCAGAAAAACTTTGAAAACAGAATACAGAGAAAGAAAAAAAAAACAAGGAAAAGAGATGTGAGAGACCGATTGAGCAACCAAAATCACAAATCCAAGATCTTAAACTAATCCTCAAACATCAATAACAAGTCCACAACCTTTGCTCATTGATTCGGGATTGTCTTGGATTGATTTCAGATTAATTCGGATTGTTTCAGTTTTCAGTTGGTTGAGCTTCCTGGGCAAGTTTCAAGCTTTCAATCCTTTTCTTGACGTTCAAAGCATCAAAACAACATCAAGGTAAACTCTGAGAGCCCTTAAACCTGTTTGCGTTTTTTTTTTATGCGTTTTCTTCATTTTTACAATTTTCGGAACCGGACTTACCCGAATAGAGCCAGGGACGGCTCTGTTCTATAGGGATAGATTCCCAAATCATCCCGATCGGCCAAAAACAGTCCGTTTTCCATTTTGTGCATCTGTTGTGATCAATTTCGGCCCAAATTCATCCTTATGTTATAAAATTTTGGTTTTTGGATTTCTGTATGTACGGATATTCGGGTTTTTGGTTTTTCCGAGGTTTCATTTTTTGAGTTTTGAGGTTATTTTATCCGAATCGGATCTGTGGTCCAGCATTAGCGGACCCCCAAACCCTATAAAATCCCTGGAAAATATCAAAAACGAATAGAACGGTATTTTCACAAATGTTTTTGGTGTGTTTATTGCTTTTGGACCCTAGATGGATTGTGTATTTAGGAACCCGCACGAACGGACCTTGGATTCCGGGATAACAGACCCACAAAAAAAAACAGAAATTTGCATGTAACCGAGCCAATTATTTTTCCAAAAAATGGCTTTTCAGCACAAAAATTACAGGGCGCTTCAAAACCGTTTTCCAGGTCTAACCAGTCTGACCGGTCGGGTCGACCCGGTTACCCCTAAGTGCATGCCCCCGTTTCCCAAATTCCCAATTCTGTCCTATTTGAGTCTTATCTGTATGTGCAATATAAATTATGCTAACCGTTTGTTTTGCAGCATTTATCTTTCTTTTATTTTCATTTTTTATGTAATTGATAGATTTCATGTATTTTTAGGCGGTTGTAATTTTTAGATCCTTGTGTACTTAGGCGATTATAATGTGAGGACGAGGTTTTTTATTTTTTATTTAATTTGGTTGTATAAGCGGCCTTTATTATTTTTGTATATTTTGGATGTATAATTTACTTTTCTGCAATTTATTTACATCATTTGCTTGAGCATGGGCTGATAAATAAACTCAATTGGGTAGGGAAAAGATAATAAATTGAATAAATATGACAATATAAATTCTAAACTGAATACAAGCTCGAGGTTGAATAGGTAAGTTGCTCGAAACTTGAATCTCTGGATTAGGTACAATAGTCTGCGCTCGGTAGGGAGCTGAACCAGAATTTCCCAGATGACCTGATTCGGGTGCCGACTCTGTCACTGATCTTGAAATTTAGGTTTTGAGGTCTTTAAGTCAAAACAGGAAAATGTTTTCTACAAAGAGATTTGCAAGTCCATGATTTTCCTAACTCAAGATAAACAAAACCCGCTTTTCCAAAACGTCACGAAACCCATTTTCAAAAATCCCTGGTTCACTTCGCCGCGTTCCGCCTCCTAAAAAGGTCGTCCGCTCATAATACTTGCTTGCAAAAAAAGAAGCGAAACCTGTCTCATTCAATGGCTCTTGTTACTTCAAGAGTCTTGAAATTAAAGATAAGAAAGGATCAGAAAATATGGTTGCTGATCATTTATCTAGAATTTCAGATAGCAACCTGAGATCATTGATTCATTTCCAGATGAGCAACTTTATTTGGTAAACTCTATCCCTTGGTTTGCTGATATAGCTAACTATCTTGCTTGCGGTATAGTGCCTTGTTATTTCTCTTATCATCAAAGGAAAAAATTCTTTTTGGATGTTAACTATTATTTTTAGGAGGAACCTTTCTTGTTTAGATTATGTGTAGATCAGATTATAAGGAGGTGTGTCTCCCAAGATGAGGTTCAAGCAATCTTAATAATGTGTCATACCAAAGAAGCTAGAGGTCACTTTGGTGCTACCCCATCAGCCTGAAAGGTATTGTAATGTGTTTTCTTTTGGCCTACAATCTTCAAGGATGCTCACAGGTTTGTTTTACAGTGCAATGAATGTCAGCGCTCAGGCAACATTTTTGCCAAAAATGCCATACCCTTACATAACATTGTTGTTTATGAAATTTTTGACGTATGGGGTATTGAATTCATGGGTCTGTTTCCGAGTTCTTATACTAATAAGTATATTTTAGTGGCTGTTGACTATGTAAGCAAGTGAGTAGAAGCAATTGCTAGTCCTACCAATGATGCTAATGTTGTTGTAAGGTTTCTTAAGAAGTTGTTTACTAGATTCGGTGTGCCTAGAGCAATTATAAGCGACCAAGGTACTCATTTTTGTAATGCTCAATTTGAGAGGCTGCTCAAGAAATTTGGAGTCACTCATAGAATAGCTACACCTTACCACCCATAAACTAGTGGGCAAGTTGAAATCTCAAATCGAGAGATTAAGCGCATTCTTGAAAAAACGATGAGCAATTCTAGGAGAGATTGGTCTAAGAAGTATGATAATGCACTATGGGCTTATCGAACAGCCTTTAAGACTCCTATTGGGATGTCACCATTTAGATTGCTTTATGGCAAGGCTTACCATTTACCTGTTGAACTAGAATTCAAAGCTTTATAGGCTCTCACATATCTTAATTTTGACAGGCAAGCTACTAGTGAACAGAGAAGGCTGCAATTGAATGAGCTTGAAGAATTCAAATTTTTTGCATTATAGAATGCCATGAATTATAAGGAGAAAACCAAGAAGTGGCACGATCAAAGAATTCAAAACAAGGAGTTTTATCATAGACAACGTGTTCTGTTGTATAATTCAAGACTGAAGTTATTTCCAAGCAAGCTCAGGTCAAGATGGTCTGGACCTTACTCAGTTGCTAAAGTGTTTCCCCATGGTGCCATTGAAATCACAAGTGATAAGGGTGAAATCTTCAAAGTAAATGGTCAAAGCCTCAAGTCGTATCTTGCTCATCAAACCTTCAAGGTTGTTAATAGCACTCAATACTTTGAACCACCATAAGTAACCTCGGAAAGAAAATGGTGTCAGCTTCAAACACCAATTGAAGCAGCCTACTGGGCAACCCCTAATGCTCTCACTTTGTAAATATTTTATTTAGTAATCTTTTTACTGTAAGTATTTCATTAATAGTCTACTTATTCTTTTTATAGGAACTCAAGCAACCTGATGAGTATAGGGATGGTAACATACAGTTTGAGTTTTTCGTTATAAATTTATTTTTCATGATTGTGTTGCATCTCATACTTAATTTTGATAATTGCAATTTTTAATAATTAAAATTTTTGGCAACCACTCAAGTATTTATTGGCTCCAAATTGGTTTAGTCAGTCTTTTTCAAATCTGTCAGACTGGCTGCTTGCCTTAATTGGACTCAATCCCACCAGATTTGAAGATAATTATTTTAATAAGAAATAAAAAGGAAAAAGGCTGTAATTTTCTCTCTCCTGTCAAATCATTGTGAGTTAGTGGGGTACTTGATTTAAGCATGGGTAGGAGAAAAGAGATAAGTGTGGGGATTTGACACATGTCAGATTTTAGCCCCTAAACCTCTCTCTCCTCTTTTTTGGCTGCCTCAATTCCAACGATTATGCTCTTTAATTACAGTTTTCTAGATTTTAATTTTTGAATTTTAAATTATGAAACCTATTCACTTGCCCCTCTTTCTCAACCTAACCGCCTTCTTTTCCGTCTTTAAGAACTCCTTCCCGTTCAAAGTTCTATTACTGTAGCAATTAATTTTTACCCATTATTCATTCTTCTTTCCATTCTTTGTCTCTCTATAGAACTATCAACATTCATGCCTAGAGGAGTAAAATGTTCAGCCACCAAGCCCAGCGCTACCACCCTTTAAGCCAGTATAGCTGCTCCTTTCGTAATGCCTAAGCTTACCCAGCCTTCATCAATTAGTGCTAGCTCTCTAATGAAGGAGCAGTTGTTCAAGAAGATGTTGACTTTTTATGACGATGAGAAGCAGAGATATGAGGTCTTCGAGAATTTACCATTTGCTCCTTCACATATCATTGATTGGTCTGTGCTTACTGCCTTGCAACTAGATGAAGATGTTAAAGAGTTGATCAAGGCTGGTGGCTTTGAACAATTTCTGGAAGTAGATGAACTTGCTTACAAGGAACTGACTTTGGAGTTTCTCTGCACATTCACCAATGATACCAAAATCACAAACCCTAATAATCAGAAAAAGTTTCAATTCTGAGTTTTGGGTAAAGGCCAATCCCTTTCTCTCAAAGAGTTCAATAGATATCTTGGTGTAGCAGATGATGAAACTGTAAATTCTGAAGAGTTTGAAAAAGCCTTGACCGACAACCATGCTGACTTCGACGTTGTTGCTTTCAGGAAGGATAGCAGTTCCAACTACTTAGTCTCCTACACCCACCGTATTCTGCAAAAGTTTATTGCTGGTTCTATATTTGCCCATGCCCAAGTAGGACCTATTTGCCTTATGGTGTATGGTGAGGGGCAGGAAGATGAACATTGGAGCATGGTTCACTGAGTACATTCTCACTCTCCCTAGCAAGACCAACATAAAAATCATATGCGGATCCTACATCACAAAAATTGCAAAGGCTGCTAGCAAATTTAATGATTCTCACCTGACCATGGAATGCAAGCCTGCTTCCATCGACTACAACAACCTGAGGTAGATTAATGTAGCAAGGAAGGTGGGAACAAAATGGTATCTTTACCATGAAGGAGAGATTAAAGAGAAGAAGTTGCAAGCTACTAAGGAAGGGAAGAAAGTAATCAAGGTTGATGATGAACAATCTAAAAAGAAGAGAAAAGTATAGGAAGGTGAGAAAGCTGAAGGTCTGAATACTCCTGAAGTGGAGGAGGTTATTGATAAGGTTGTATTCTATAAGAGATGTTCTCAAATCTCTATAGAATCCCTTGTACTTTCCATTGATGAATTGATGGCGAAGCGGAAGGAGGATACCCTCAAGATTGAGGGAATGCAAAAGGAGATCAAAAATTTGAAAAAGAAAGTGACTCAGCTAGAGGCACAATTGGAGCAAGAAGTCAGTTCTGACTCTATCATTCTCGCCCAACCAAGCAAGCAACCTCCACTGCCCCTAAGAAGAGCACTTCATAGCCTAGTGATAAGGCCATTCCAATGGAGGAAGACCGGTAGTCCTCCCAGCAGCCTGACCAGTATATCTTTGTATTCCTTCTCCTCCCGCTCTCTGGTATGTGTCGTCTCCCTCAGCTCTGCATTTTCCAATTCCATGCCTGCTCAGTATTATCTTTTCCTTCCACTCTATTAACTTGTATTGGTTGTTGAATTGTTGCATTGAGGCCAATACAAGTTTTAAGTGTGGAGATGGGAAGGGTAAAAATTTTGATGATGAATAGCCTGAAATTCAATTAATGCCTAAAATTGATATTGATTATTGATGATGAAATTAATTATTGCTTTATTGAATATTGTCATTCTTGAACAAATGTTGCAACTCCTCAAGTATTGTGTTTTGTTTTTCTATTTCTGTTCTGTTTTTAAGCAACCTGTTAGGTTGTTTGTTTTTCTATTTGTGTTCTATTCTTGAAAAAATTTGTGAAAAATTTTTCGATTTTGTATTGTTTTGTGGCAACAAAGCAAGAGCTTTTAAATGTTTGAGTCGCATGTGATCACTTGTATAATGCATTGAGTTTGAAAGCATGATGTTAGGATCACATTCGTAGCTTGCATAAGCTGATTAAGCATTTAAGACTTAAGATTTTAATGCTTTTCTCAACTTTTTAGCTTGCTTAAAATCAACTGCAAATAATTTTAACCTTTTTCAATGTGAGGATTTGAGCCTGTTTATTCTTTCTTTGATTCAACCCATTAATTTACTTTTCATTTCCAAATCTTTAACCTTTTTGAATCAAATTTTATTTGCTCGATTTCCTTGTTGAGTGAGCTTGCACAATCAACCTTAGCTAGAACTTGGTTTGGTTAGTACTTATCAAGACCACATGATTGTTCGCATGCATGACATGAAAAAGGCATTAGGTTTTTACCCCTTTAGCTTAAACAGCCACCCTGTTTATATGTTTTTCCCCCACTTTAGTTAATCGCTGTTGAGCCTAAGCTTGTTTGTTGTTAACTCACAAAATTGTTTCTCTTAACCTTTCACTTTATGTTTTCCCCAAATTTACCCAAGAATTGGCCAAAGAAATTGAATTTTTCATTTTGAGCAAGTAGTTTATCAATTGTTGTGTTGCTGAATTCTTGCTTTCTAAATTATTCAAGCAATTTATTTGTGTTCCGTAAAGCCTTATCTTTTCGAAATCATAAGAATTCTGAAAATCTTTATATTCAGCAGTGTCATTATGCAAAATTCAAATAAAATTCTCAAAGATAGAATCAATTCTTCCAAGTTTCTTTCAAATCTCTATAAAATCATCAAGTTTCATCGTTTGTGAGCTTATTGAACAAATCAAAATTCAAGTTTGCAAGTCAATCTTCCTAAGCAACTATGCATCAATATTTAAGATTGCTTGCTTGCAATACTCTAATTTTTCTTCTTAAAAAAATGTCCTTGATTGCTTGACACTTGGTGCTTCATCTTACCATGTTTCTTGTGATTATTGCTTGTGCTTCTCATTATCTTTTCTTGAACAAATCATTCCATATCTATGTTTGGATTTTTGGATTTTTGGTAATGCGGCAATTGTTGAGGCTGCTTGTTCATGCATATATTATGTTTCTTTGGTAATTCTTTTTACCTAAATGTATACTTTGACACACCCTAACCCTAACCAAGTTACAACCTTATTTGTAAAGTCCTTTTGATTATGCATGTTGTTCAATATCAAGTGGTAGCAATGAGACCGATTATCAAGCATATGGTCTAAAGGTTGTTGTGCAAAGCTGGTGAGTGATCTTAAAAAGCCTTACCCTGCTACTTTAGATTGATTGAGTGACAAATTTTGGTGAGGCAGTTTGATTTGTAAGTTTGCTGGTTAGTTGATTTAAGCAGTCTAATCCTTTGTCTTAGCTTATTTTTGAAGTTAAAGCTTGTTGCTTGTGTG
This sequence comes from Euphorbia tirucalli, assembly GCA_039660915.1. Taxonomy (NCBI): domain Eukaryota; kingdom Viridiplantae; phylum Streptophyta; class Magnoliopsida; order Malpighiales; family Euphorbiaceae; genus Euphorbia; species Euphorbia tirucalli. The sequence goes on from CM077641.1 coordinate 71,365,689, forward strand.
GGCTTGATATCTAGTTTTCTTAAGCTTTGTATTTTCCTCATGATCATTATATTGATTCAAAGTTTAAAGTAATTACTCCTGCTGCCCTTGTTTAAGCGTTTCAAGTGTTGTTTCCTTTTCACTCTCAAGTGTTTTTAATGATTTCTTTTCTTTTTCTTTTCTTATTGCTTGAGGACAAGCATTGTTCAAGTGTGGGAATGTAACAATAATTTCAGGTATTAATTGAAATTAAATGGAGCTTTATTGAATTATTTATGGCTAATTAGATTTAATTTCAGGTTAAAAATTAAAATGGAGCAAAAGTTGTGAAAAAGCTAATCAAGCAGGCTCGTGAGCAAGCTAAATCGAGCTGGAGCAGAACTGACAAGAGAAAGAGAAAAAGCCGACAGAGATGGGATCCTTGTCTACACTGTGGGCCATAGAGGATGGAAGAGAGAGGGATGTGAGTTGCTGTGGGAAAAGAGATTTGACTTTTTGAAGATATTTTTATGTGCAAATCTAATGAATGGATGTACTTATTAATATTATACTTGGGTGGCTAATTATGGCCCATCATGATTAAGAACTTTATTAATATTTTAACCCCTTTTGGGGCATTTTAATCTTTTGGGAGAAGTACTATATATACCTCCCTTAGTTCTAGTTATAGAGAGTCTTGGTTCTTAACTCTTAGCTATTTTCCTTTGTATTCTCAATTTCAGTTTAATATAATAGTAATAGTATTTTCTTCTTATTTTATTCTTTGCTGAAGCTGATTATGCTTAGTAAGTAGTCTACTCAAACAGGCTTGAGCTAACTCGACTGGCAGGTAGTAAGTAATCCCTCTCCTTGTTTATGATGAGTATTATATGGATGATGAATGTTTCTTGGCATGCTTATTTTCCACGAGATTGATCACCTCATATGCTAGTGGTTAGGATGAGACCGAAAGGAGATTTTTAACCATGGAAATTCCATGAAACACATGTATGTTTATTGTTGAAGAAATTCGATTAGACTGCATGCTAGAGATTTTTATCTTTGATAAAATGCTTACTAGAACTTAATGCATGATTAAGTGGTTTATTGCTAAAGAGATTCGATTAGGCCGCGATGAACCCTGCTCATAATAGTTAAGGAGAAGGAATGCACTAAACTTACTTGCTGTGTTTGGTTTGAGTCTGCTGCTTTCTTAATATTGTTGTTGTTATTTTTATTCTTGCTATCTTGGACCTAATGCTTGGAACTATTAGTTTACTTGATTATTTTCCCTTAAATCTTCATTTTATGTGTAAAAGAATTCAGATCTGCTTATTTGCTTGAGAAGTTAAGGTTGTTCGCTCAGATCCCTGTGAGAACAATACTTAGTCTTGCCTACGTACTACAATTGGCCTAGTGCACTTGCTAGAGTCCAATATTTTTAGGCAACAACAAATTTATAAATTTTAGACCCTAAAACATAAACTTTATAGGCCAATTAATAAATCCTAAACCCTAAAATATAAATCCTAAAGACAAATTTATGAACTCGAGATCCTAAAATATATTATGCGTGTGACATAATTTTATTAGTTTAGTGCACTTATAGTTGCTCGTGCACCGGACTTTGGAGATCACTTAAAAAATTGGTTCTGCAGCAGTCTCTAGAAGAGACGAATTCGGTGAGTTTAATCTCTCTTGATTCAAAATTGGTTTTGTTCTAATAAATGGTAATTCGGATATGATAGGCGGATTCTAGAAAATTTTAAACGTTGTAATTCCATTGCGCCACGCTATTTTTCCGATGACGAATCCCAACAGTGGTATCGGAGCCTAGGTTTTGTCCATTAGATTGATTGGAATTCATGCTTGATTGTGTTCTTGAAGAAATAATAGGTTTCAAGAATAGTTTTTCGGGTTTTGATAATTTTTTCCCCATTGGTTTTATCTTTTTTTTTTTTTTGCTGCAATTTATTTTCTGCTGTTAATTAATTTTGGCTTGTTGCGTTTTTTTCTTTTTGTGGCTGGGATTTTTTTTGTTTTAATTAAAAAAAAATTATTTTGTGGAGAATGGGAATTGCAATTGCGATTCCCACCCCCCAGCAGCAAGCTGGACAGCAGCGCCATTGAGTGAGGTTCGGGTCCAGTTTAAATTTTACGGGTTTTTTTTTTAACCCGGGTTCGTAATGCAAATTAAATTAAAATATTTTATTTTGAATTAATTTGCATTTAAATTATTCATTATGTTGGCATAAATATTTAATTTAATTGTTTTACATATTAAATTGAATATGAACTTTATGAAATTGACCTAATAAACTGTGGCACAGGTTAAAATTGGGAGAGTTAAATTTTAAATTTGTGATAACCCAATTTCCAGTGGGAGCAAAATTGTTAATTTTGCATTAATGGATGTAATGCATTGAGCCTTTATGAGTCTTAGTCATATTTATTAAAATTAGCGATTTCACCCTAAGTAACTCGGCTTAACATTTATATTTATAATTTGGAATATCATGATCATGCATCATATTGGTATGTATATGCATGACAGGTACTTTGTTTGAAATATGATATTGAGTTCTATGGGCCCTAAATTATTATCGGTTGTAATTTGATTTTGGGAAATATGGCCTTCATGCCATTTCTTTTATTTTGATGTAATTTTAGAATAGATTTTATTTTAAATAAATTTATTGTAATTATATCAAGTTTGGAGGAAGGCCCAGATGGAGCAAGCTCATGGTGGGAGCCCAAGGAAAAATGCAGTCCGGCCCATGAAGAATTAGATAGGATATCTAGTTTTTTTATTAGGTTGTAATTAAGGCCCATAGGATCTCATTATTTTAAATTAAGTATAATATTGCATTTGTCATATAATATGGATGTATGGATCACCAGATTATAACTCGCGATTATGCATGCTTAGCCGTATCACTTAATTTTTATCCGGAAATTAAAAAACTGAGTCATTTAAAAGTGCTTCCCACATTCACACCTGTTCCTCCCATTGATGCTACAATGTGCTCCATGCCCTAGCTGGGTACATTGTAGTATTCATTGGGCCGTCGAGGGTTAGGATATTTGGTATGGTTAACATGTGAATGGTGGTTTAACTCAACATGGGTAGCATTAGCTCAGAACAGGCCCTAAGCATAGATGGGTAAAGTGTCAATAAGCCCATTAAATCAAGAGTCCTTTGTGGAGGGATTGGATAAGTTATCCTACCAAATAAATCAATGATCGGTTAGCAAGCCCTAGTTTGGCAATCATTAAGGAGTTATGGATCTTGGTCAAGTCAGCCAATTAACATCACCAATAAACAAATTAAAATCGGATTATTAATTTGAATTGGAAAAAGTCCTTGATTTCTAACTCAAGCAATGTTTTCTTCCATGTAGATAATCCCATTTCATAAAAGCAATTTAAATGGCTACAACAAACAACAACTCACTCTCATTTAGGTCACTCCTGGAGAAGAAAAAGCTTTCAGGGACTAACTTCCTGGATTGGGCTAGGAACTTGCAAATAGTTCTGAGAAAAGAATCCAAGGAGTATGTATTAAATACCAGTTGGCCCTCCCAGAGGTCGAGGCGTCACCACATCGATGGTGGAGCAGTATGACCAGAACGTAAGGGGCGACCGTGATGTCTCATGCCTTTTGTTGGGTACCATGGCTTCTAATCTTCAGAAGCAATTCATGGAGCAGTATGCTTATAAGATGATGGATCAGCTTAAAAAGATGTTCCAATAGCAGGCTCATCAAGAACGATACCTGACAACCAAGGCACTTTGCACGACTACAATGGCAGCTGAGACTTCGGTTAGCACTCATATGCTAAAGTTGAAGGGGTACATTGATACACTTGCCCACCTCGGCTCACCAGTTCTGCAGGACTTGGCAGCAGACATTATTCTTGGGTCACTTCCTGAGTCTTACAACCAGTTTATCATGAACTACCATATGTAAGGGTTGGATAAATCGGTTGTTGAGCTGCATGGCATCCTAAAGCTTGTTGAGCAGTCTCTTAAGAAGACTCCTAAAGTTCTACTGGTGAACAAGGGCAACAAGCCCAGTGATAAGGGAAAGGCCAAATCCAAGGCCAAGGTTAAGGGCAAGAACGTGGTGGCCCAACCTAAAGCAAGGGTTGCTTCTCTTGAAGATGTCTGCCATGAGTGTCATGAGAAGGGGCACTGGAAGAGCTCATGTCCAAAGCTAAGGGAGCAACTAAAGGGCAAAACTGCTTAGGTATTTATGTTGTTGAGATTAATCTGGCTATTTCTACATCTTGGGTCTTAGACACTAGATTTGGATCTCACATTTGTTCAAATGTGCAGGGTCTAAGAAACAGGAGATTACTAGGATATAGAGAAGTAGATCTTCGAGTCGGAAATGGTGCTCGGGTTCAGGCCATGGAGATCGGAGATTATTTCTTGGAGATGCCTAGTGGACTAGTTTTAGAATGAAGAAACAATTATTTTGTACCTACGATGCGCATGAATATTATTTCCGTTTCTTTGTTGGATATTTCTGGTTTTGTATTTAATATTGGACATGGTAGAATTTCTATGCAGTGTGGCAATATTATTTATGGAACAACATTTCTTGAAAATGGCTTATATATCCTTTATTTAAAACATGAAAGTTCAATCTATAACATAAATACTAAAAGGATTAAACAAAATGAAATTAATCCTACATACATCTGGCACTGTCGACTTGGCCACATAAACGAGAAGCATATAGCTAGGTGTTATACTTGTAAATTAATTGGACCGATTTTAATTTCTGGCGTAATTAATTTTTGCCCAAATTTTGAAATTAATTGGTTAATTAATTAATTAGTTAGTTAGTTTTTTATTGGTGGGAGTTTGCTGCTCAAGGCTAGTGGAAAGTTTTTATTTTTTGAAGTGGAGTCAGTAGTTGAGAAAATGGGGAGAGGTTTTGACGGTTGCTGGAGAAACTGGCAGGTTAATGGGAAGTTATAATGTGGAGAAGTGGCATAATGGAGCTCAACATACAAAAAGAAGCAATTAATTTCTTCCCTTTAAAAGCCATGGCTGAAGGCAGAAGCAAGGATCCTACACATCACCTAAGAAACTCTACTCAAATACAGCATCAAATCAAATTTTCAATTTCCTTCGGTCAATTTTATTCTATTTCTAAGCATTAGTTTTCCTAGAGAATCCTTAGCCATTTTTAGAGAATCTTTGGGAGAATCCTTAGCAATTTATATTCTTTCACTCTGTAAGTTGTATTTTTTGCAAACTCAGTTCAATTCAAGCATTATTTCTATTCCAGCAACTTTATTTTGGCATTGTTATTTCAATTAATCTAGATATAGAGTTAATTGGGACCTTAAGCTTTTAGTTCTTAAGCTTTTTCATTCGTTTGATAGAAGTCAGTTTTCAATTTTACTTTTGTAATTTTCCTACAAAATTATTGGCACGCTCAAGTTTACAAAAAGGCAAGAAACCATTTAGCATGCTTGGTGGCACCGAGACACAATGCTGTTAAAGAGAAATTCTAAGGACAAAGAAGTTGCTGCATTTGAAGATGCAGATGATGTGCTTGATAATACAAGACAAGTGGCTAACTTAGTTGGACATTTCGACAATGTTGACATTGTCCCTCCTGTTCAACAACAAAGGGAGGGGCCCAACCAGCAAATTCCAGGTGAGAATGATTCTCCAAATGTTGCTACTGCTTTGGTTAATCTAACCAAAATGATAGGTGAAGTGCTGCAATAAGTCCAACATTAAAGTGGGAGTCGGAAGGAAGCCGAAGAGAGTGCTACTGGCTCTCCAACACCAAAAGGGAAGAAAGTTGTGGATTCTGTGGAGGACACTAAGAGTAGCCAGGCAGAGAAATATCAAATTCCTCCACTGAGGGAGGAGAAAGGACCTGTTTAAGCACGCATCCAAGGAGGAAGCAGGCCAAATCCTAATGGTGTTCTAGTTATTCATTTACAGGGTCACACCAATACACAAGCCTCTCCCAACAACTATGTGAGGGAGGAAGAGTTAGACTCGGGGGGCATGCATAGATACAGGATGAATCGAGGAATTCCTACTGGTGGTGTTCCAATTCATGCATAACCACCACCTCCTATTTACCACTAGCCTATGAATGCAGATGCAGTGAAGGAAATTGTGCAAAAATTGTATGGTCTAGGCCTAAGATAGGTGGGAAGGCCGGAGTTTCACAAACCATACCCCGGTTGTTATGGATTAGGAGAACCTTTATCCTAGGGGATACCGCATTCCAGATTTCAGCTTGTTTTCTGGAGAGGATGGACAATCCACCTTGGAGCGTGTTTCCAGGTTCATAATACAGGGTAAGGAATTGGCTAATATTGTTAATTTTGATAATTACAAGTTGCGGTTATTTCCTAATTCTTTAACAAGGATGGCATTCATTTGCTATTCTACACTACCAAGAAATTCTATTTATACATGACAGGGGATGGAGAGATGCTTCCAAACTCAGTTTTTTATTGCTGAACCAGAAGTTTATGTTACGAAGCTATCCAGGATGTCCCAAAAGAATGGTGAGGCAGCTGACTCTTATTGGGATTTTTCATCAGAAATCACCCGATTAAATGCGGAAGAACGCGGTGATTTCCTAAATCCGTGTTCAGGAGCAATTGAGGTGGAAATAAAACATTAAATTGAAATAAAAGAGATTAGATTCTCACCAAGAATATCTCTTCTAAAGATGGCTGCAAAAACCAAAATTGATTCCCTCCGCTTTCACGTACAAGAACGGCTATCGAACACGACCCGTGCTAGCGAGAGATCAAACTAAATAGAGGAGGGGGCTGCTCAAAATTTTCAGCTGCCTTTCTTCCTTCACTTGGTAGAATTTCACCCTAGGTTTTTAACCTAGATGGCCAAAATTCCCTTTGGGAATTTTAGGCCCAAAGTCATTTAATTTCATGCGGGCCTTTCTCCTCTTTAAGCCACATCCAATTTAATTCTTCTGGTCCGATTTAATTTCAAATTTAATTTCTATTTAACATGTATGCTATCATATTATACCATATAATATATTACATACATTTAAATTGAAATTAATTTGACCAATTAATTTAACCGAGGATTTAAATTAGACTTTTATGAAATCAAATACATGTAAAATATTTTCACCTAGAAAATAATCTCATAAATTAATTCATTGAATTAATTATGAGAAGGACAATACAAATATTAATTTTATTATTTTGATCAATCCAATTGATCTTTATAATATAATTAATATGATCCTCTCTCTCCGGTGCATATACTTCAAGTATACTGGTGATCCCAAGTCTAAGTTTAGACGTTTAATGTGTACGATTCTGTGTGTCCATCTTTATGTTGGCAGTGGGCTTTTAGCCCACAGACTGCAGGTGGAGCAAGCCACTGTAGCCCCCAATTAAGATGGAGATAACAGTCCAATTGTAATCATAAACCTGTAGTTTAAACTTGTACATCCCATGTCATTGATATCGGTGTCCAACACAGAGGCATGAATTGATCACCCTTTTTTGTGTTCGGACATTTACTTGATCCCGAATAAACTGATGCTCACAAACAAGTTCCAACTTGTTTGGGTGTGGCCACACTCTTATCAGTTGCATTCATTAAGAGGCCGGTGATATCTTCTCAGTGGACTACTGAGTGACATTTTCCTTCTGCATATCCATAGTACTGCCATGCTTAGTGACATACCAGAACGTACCCATACTTGGCACCCTTTTACAGGCCCTTTAGGTGTACACCAAAGTATGCTACTTCACATGCAACACCATCATATGGTCAGGTCAAAGGATCGATACAAGTACTACACGAGAATCACTTGTGATACTTTACCATGTGGATTTCTCATTTGGTGGATCTATCCAGTACCATGCCCTTTTTGCATGTACCCATTAACTTAGTTGACATCCCATGTCTAATGGCCGATAAGACACCGCCATACAACCAAGTTAATGATAGTCTCTAGTTCCATTCATTCCCATAACTGGAATAGACTATGGATCTCTTTATGGTCATATCGTTTTCCTATCCATGGTTTTACTGCCAAGTGCATGACACTTGTCAACATGGATATGGCTATGTCCATTGGATACTCTATTTAAAATGCAACACAAGATATATAATAAACAGATTAATGCCTTTATTTAATGACACAAAATATGTATAGTACACGAATCCAATAAATGTATAATATAAATACAAGGTCTAATGCCTCGGGACTAGGGCATATTCCACAACTCTTACATGCTCATTTCAAGAGAATGCGGAGTAGGTGCAGGGTATTCCTACCAGAAAACGAGTTCATGAGGATGGCTCAAGGAGGCTTAGATATTCAGCTATGGAAAAAATTCCAAGGAATGGAGTTCAGGGATTTCTATGAACTAGCATAAAAGTTTCTGAGTATAAGGAGTTGTTAAAGGAGGATGATCACAGGAAAAAGACTTCTCTTGGTTCATATTTCCAAGAGATTAATACTCCAGATGTTGCAGTAGCTGAACTTTTGAGTAAAGGAGCTAAAGTTTGTCCAGCTGCTTTCAAACCAACAAAGAAGGGAGAAGCCAAGAAAAGTAATGTCAACTACACTTTTGATGTTGGCAAGACAAAGGAAAGACCTATTACAAGTATCATGATTCATGGAACCATTCCATGAGTACATGTTGTGCTTTCAACAATATGGTTCAAGCCAGAATTGACCACGGGATTCTCAAATTCCAAGAGAAGAAGGAGTCTATGCTAATAGATAAAGACCATTTCCCACCGGTTGCTTCAGTTAACATGACTTCTTTTGATCTTAGACAGGTGCTTAATAAAAGAAGGGAGAATTACCAAAGGAGGTGCCAAAGAAATTCCAGCCAAGTATCAAGCAGAATTTAGAGATAGGAGCCAAAGCAGAATTATGTGTATGATAGACTCGAGTTCCAGCAGAGATGCAATAAGGAGAAAGAATCATAAGCCAAGTCCACCAAGAATCGACCTAGGTTTGTGGTTCCTAGAGCTTCTAAGCCAAGCAAAGATTGGTAGGTGGTGAAACACAAAAAGTTTCCACAACAACCAACCCCGCTTACTCAAACATAAAACAGAAGGTTGCAGAGAAAGAAGCTAGCCGAAAAGTACAAGGCTTTGGAACAAACCAAAGTTAGGAAAGAAAAAACCAACGAAGATCTAGCCACCACATTGAATGTGAAAGAGATTAAAATAGGTGATATAAATATGATAGGCAGTGGATTCCTAACACATGACTACATGGCTATAGAAAAACGAGTTAATACGAATGTACACACAGACAACATAATGCCTATGTTTGTGCAAATTCTACATGGATGAATGGCTTTGTAAGGATTCAAAAACAATGGGAAAAAAAAACATGGTTAGGCACATATCATGCAAAAGGATACGCATCTTTCCAACTTTATCCCTCCACGTGTTGGTCAATAAATTAAGTCTCTTTCCTAGTAAGGGGTCTACTTATTATTATCTGGGGATAGTAAGTGCGTCTCTCACAGATCAAATGTAAGGTTTCAGTATTTTAAGGGAAGTTGCTACGGTTGCTTACATAGGCTTAAGTTGAGATAGGGATAACACCAAGGCTCCCACAACAAGATATGCTCCCAATACGTCTTCCCACTCAAATGTCTGAATGACGTGCACCAGGTACGAGGCTATGAGTGATGAAAGCATACGCCCACCCCTAAGATTGAGTGAATCAAAGGCGGTGTGAATACTCAAATATTGGGCCATAGGGACCGGGTGCAAGCATGCAAAGAGTTATGAAATGCAATGCGATAAAGTAAAATTTTTGTTAAATATATTCAGATTAAGTCTTTTTCGATGTTGTCCAACAATTCCCAGTGGAGTCGGCACTGTGAGCTGCTAGAGGTTTTGAATCCCTAGCTTAAGTGAGATGCGACTTTATCACCAGAACAAATTATTAATGATTGGGTTTCTTTAAAGAAATATGGTGAGGAGTCGCCACCCAGTTCTAACATATCTAGAAATGACATACAGAAGCCGAGATTAGATTGTCATATCCTTCTAAGAAAGGGTCCGAGACACCCACTTACTTCAAGCCAAATACTTTAATTCTTTAGTGCAAATATTTAACTTTAATTCCTAAGTTGATTTTAAGTTTGATTTAATATGCTCGCACGATGCACAATTCATAATACTGCAAAAGTTTATTACAAATTTTAGGGAGAGAGATACATTGAATCAAATGGAGATTAAAATTTGAGCAATACAATTTTGAAAATAAAATAAATAGACTTACAAAAGAAAAGCGGTTACAATTGTGAGAGCAAAGCTCCTCTTATGCATATTTTCAGGTTAAGAATATATGGACCCATCATGCATACGAGCGCATGTGCGGGTATTGGACCTGTCTTTTAGTCAAATAAACACTTCAATACTTACAACATAAACATAAATAAATAAAGTGCAGTAAAATGAAGTGCAAATAAATAAATTGAAAATAAATGAAGTGTAAATAAGTTAAATGAAAATGTGATAAATAAAATATTCAAAACAGGGTTGAAAACATATTATGATATGTGATGGTTCTAAATAGGCTAGCTACAGTACTAGAGGGGAGGTGAATAGTACTATATACCGATTAAAAAATTGAAAACAGTTTAGAAAATTCTTTTTAAATAAAGATAATTTTCTTTTAATAAACACAAGTTTATAAAAAATACAAAATTAATAAAATGATAAAACTTGTGAATATAAATATGTCTGACTAAGATTAGTAAGTCTTTGAAATTGAAGCACTTAATTTAAATTGTAGTAATTTAACTTGCAATGAAAATAAAGAAAGGATAGAGAGATGAAGACACATGATTTATACTGGTTTGACCCAACCGGTCTACGTCCAGTCCCCAAGCCAACCGCTTGAGATTTTCTACTATTATTTCCTTTACGGGCAGGAAACAAGACTGTATTACTTTTTGCGAGTTCAAGTAACAAACTCAATACTTTTACAGGCTGAGTATCAAACCTCTACAGTTACTTTTTCAGAGCTCAAGGAACAAAACTCTTCCGTTGCTTTTTAAAGCTCAACACCAAACTTATCTCGGTATTTTTCAAAGTTCAAATACCAAACTTCTACTGATGCTTTTTCAAAGCTTAAGCACCAAACTTGTATAAACTTTGTTGATCACACTATCAACAAAGTTAACCCCCTTTCACACAAATCCCTTGTGTGAAAATATAATTCCCTTAAGATGAATATTTGAAAGAATGTATGAACAAGATGAAGCCATTCTCTCTTTTTGCACTTGTGGGAATTTTGGAGGACTTGAATATAAAAAGCTTAGAATGTATGAAAATTACTTTAAGTCTTCCACTTTCTCACTTTGATCTTCATTTCTTTATATAGGTAGAGAAGTGCTTCCAACAAAGGAAAAGTAGCCGTTTTCTATAGCTCTTAATAAGATTACGGCAGTTGAGTCCTCCTTCTGAAGAGATTATAGTTGTTATGTTCATCTCCTAAGAGCATATGGTTGTTGCTTTTAGTTCATAAGGCAAATGTGGCAGTTGAATCCTCCCTCTGAAGAAATTATAGTTGTTGAGTTTATCTCCTGGAGTCTTATGGTTGTTACTTTTAATCCATAAGACACATATGGTGGTTGATATGAACTCTTGAGACATTATGGCAGTTGTCTTTAGCTTGTAAGCAGACCATTAGAAGCTTTACTTCATAAGAAGAGGATTTACTGCTTGTAAGAAGATCTTTATAACTTATAATATGCTTTATCTCATAAGCAAAACAATGTCATATATTATCCTAGCTCATAATACTTTTGGCTTCTTTACGTGACATTATTTCTTTAAATGTCAATATTATTTAACTTAATTTTCCAATTTTTAATCATCAAAACAAAGGTCAACAATATGTTCGGAAGCAGTAATGGGCTTATGGAAGCCTTAAGAGCAAGGTCCGAGGACTCACGATGGTTCACATTTGCCAAATATATTAATACATAAATAAAGTTTGAAACTTTTAGTTAAACAAAAGATGATACCATAAAGAAACCTATAAACATGTTTTAGCACGGTTATGGGTTTTCCGGAAGGTTTCGAGACCTTAATCAATAAGGCAAAGTGCCCCAATATGGTCTGCATATGATAACATACTTAAATGGGCTAAATTAAGCATAAAAATCACATCTTAGAGGCAATATGGCCATACACCCTTTGTGATGGCCGTGTGGCCATCACAAATCATTGGGGACAGATTGCACACCTTCTGATATTTTTGACTTTTCTCTCTCTTTAGAGCTTAGATTTGAGTGATTCAAGATATGTTGGAAAGCTAATAAAAGTTCACTTTTATATAGAATAGATAAATCGTAGCCTATATCAGTTAAAAATATGCTTAAAGTTTTATGATATGCATGGAACCTTGAAATTTCAAAATTTTATTTGTAACAAAATACAAGAAAACCATTATAGGTCCTTAAACATCATTGGAAATGAACAAAAATAATAATTTTGGGTCTATTTGAGCTTTGAATAAGGCATCGTTGAGCCTTAAAAGCTTTGGTGTTGACTCGAAAACATATAAAACGTAAAAATAGAGCTAAAAGAACTAAAAAAATGTAGAAATTAGACTGTGAACACGAAATAAAACAAGAGAAAAGAGATTGTTTGGGGTGATGACGTGTAGCCATTTTGATGGCCACACGAACCATCAACCCAAACATCACCAAAATCAACTTTTTTCACCAATATAAGAACTTAAAAGTAAGGAAGAACAATAAAGTAGCAAAAATAAAAGGATTTAAGGCCTCTCAATGCCTTACCTTCAAGGAGTGAACCCCAAAATGCTTTGAGAAGCCGAATCCAAGCCCCACAAGTCCTAATTTGTCCAAGTTAAGGGAAAAGGTATGGGTCTGAGTTAAGGTCCTAAAAGTTGGTCCTTTGGTCAATCTAGTTCCACAAGTCCATTGTCTTTGGTGTTCTAAGAAAGAGTAATTGTTGAAAATTCAAGGTTTGAGGTCTTTTTGAATGAGTTTTAGGTGAGAGTAACTCTAAACCAAAAGAGAAATTTTCCCTAAAATTTGAGATTCCTTAAAAACTTATAACTTCTTTCTAAATAAAACATGATTTTGAACAACTTTAAAACTTTGAATTTTTTGATTTGAGGTTGTTTAGGCCTCAAAAACTAGTTATAAGTTTCTATTCTTTAGTGGGATTCGTGATCTTTTTCAAAGTATAAAGAGAGAGAAAGAGAAGACTCAAATATCTGGTACTCATTATTTGATGTAGAGGAGCAAGCTTTAGCTTTTTTGGCTAAATTTTACAATGAATAGTAATTTCGGAAAAATGTTCCGATTTCAGTGATTCTTAAGCCTAACTTTATTGGAAACGGGCCAACGATTCCATCGCTTTTCGGCCAAAAAAATCGTTCAAGGCCTCAAAATCGCAATTTACTATTTTTTAGGCTTTTTCGGTATTTTTTTCGGTTTTTATTGTTTTTTCCCTTTTTGTTTAGGTTTCCTAGATTGGCTAGGATTCTGTTTAGGCAAGGGTTTTCCTGTTTCGGCTAGGTTTATTTGTAGCCTATAAATAGGCATTTCTTTTGGAGTTGTAAACAGTTTTGATTTTCAATAAAAATTCGGAATTAATTCCTTTACCCTGCTTTTGTAAATTTTACGAAACTCAATTAGTAAAAGGCTAATTTTCGGCATCGTGGGCGATCAACGGAATTTAGTATCCTTGTTCGAGTTTCCGCTGCATCTGTTGGTATCAGAGCCGAATTCCTAGTCCCTAACCATCATCATGCTGCTAAGGAGAGAGCGAAGGGTTGACGAGGTCTCGAGTCAGGACGATCTGAATCGGTTGGAGCAGAGGGTCAAGTAATGCCTTACGAACATGATGGACCAGAGGATGGAAACCATGATGGATCGATTGGCGGAACGAATGGAGGAGCTGTTTGTGGCTCAATTAGGAAAAATAGACGACACAGGCGAAACCCTAATCTTCAGAATCCGTTTGGTGTACTGGAGGAAGAGGAAGAGGATTCGGATGAGGGAGTTTACCAATAGCGTAGACGTCAGCCAGTGGTTGAGGATAGGCGTTGGGAATCTGGATTGAGAACCGAGATTCAGGAGTTTTGAGGTACTCTACAGCGGGAGGAATTTCTTGATTGGTTGGCAGCCATGGAGGAGGTCTTAGATTTCAAGGGAGTTCCAGAAAATAAAAGAGTCTCGCTAGTCGCAACTAAACTTCGGGATCGAGCGATGGCCTGGTGGATACAGGTTAAACAGACCCGGTTACGGATGGGTAAGCCAAAAATCATTACTTGGGAAAAGATGAAGAAACATATGAGAGCTACTTTTCTACCCTTAAATTTTCAGCGATTAATGTATTAGAGATTGCAGAATTTAAGACAAGGTAGTCACTCAGTTGATGAATATACAATAGAATTTTATCAATTGATAGCAAGGAGCGATATCATGGAGTCCGATGACCAGTTGGTATCCAGGTATATTGGAGGGTTGAGAGAGTAGATTAGAGAGGAGTTAACAATTTTGACTTATTAAATGTATCTGAGGCGCATCAGCGAGCCTTAAGGCTGGAGAAAAGGTTGTTACGCCTTAGTTATGGCTTTTCTAGTAGTAGAGGCGGCAAAAAGACTGTAGAGGCGGTTCCGATAAAAACCCCTGAAGCTGCCCCTATGAGGACTGGCCAGAGTAGTACCATGAAGTGTTTTGGTTGTGGAGAGTTAGGGCATAGGCAGTGCAAGAAGGCTGGGAAGAGGGCCATGCTGATAAAGGCGGATGAAGGTGTAGAGGCGGATTCTGGAGAGTTCGAAAACACAGCCTCGGATGAGGAAGAGGAGATTGAAGAGGAGGTTATGGCTGGTGATACAGGCACTGCTTTAGTGGTACGTAGTTCATGTTTAACACCCCGAGCAGCTGTTGATGATGAGTGGCTTAGAAGTAACATCTTTCAGTCTACTTGCACCATTAAAGGAAAGGTGTGCAAGCTAGTGATTGATGGAGCGTGCTGTGAGAATATTGTGGCAACTGAAGCTATGCGAAAATTAGGATTGGTGACCGAAAAGCATCCCAAACCATATAAGTTAGCATGGCTGAAACAAGGGGGAGAGGTGTCGGTGACCAAGAGGGCAGTAGTTCCATTTTCTATAGGGTCTTGGTATAAGGATGAAGTAACATATGGTGTTGTAGAGATGGATGCGTGCCATCTGTTGTTGGGACGACGACCCATCAAGGAAAGGCAGACATTGACACCTTTGTGTTTGAAGGGGTGAAAATTACTCTTGTTCCGAAGAAGGACGAAATGAGGAATAATACTGGAGCTGGTAATGTTGTATTGCTATCTTTGTCAAAGTTTGAGGAGGAAGTAAATGGGAATGAGGTGGTGTATGCATTGGTGGGAAAAACGGCTGAGAAAGAAGTTGAGGTTCCCGAGTAGATCAAACCCGTTCTGAGTGAGTTTCAAGATCTGTTCCCGAAAGATCTTCCTGCAGGCTTACCACCCATTCGTGACATTCAGCATCAGATTGACTTGGAACCTGGTGCAGTCCTTCCACATCGTCCCCATTACAGAATTAGCCCAGCAGAACACGAGGAGTTGAGGAGGCAAGTTGAAGAGCTATTGCAAAACAGCTACATCAGGGAGAGTCTGAGTCCCTGTGCGGTTCCAGCCCTCTTAATTCCAAAGAAAGATGATAGTTGGCGGATGTGTGTGGATAGCAAAGCTATCAACAAAATAACCATCAGGTATCGGTTTCCTATCCCTCGTTTGGATGATTTGTTAGACCAACTTAGTGGGGCTTCTGTTTTTACTAAGCTAGATTTAAAGAGTGGTTATTATCATATCCGTATAAGACCTGGGGATGAGTGGAAAATCGTGTTTAAAACTAGGGAAGGGCTATTTGAGTGGATGGTTATGCCGTTTGGGTTATCTAATGACCTAGCACTTTTATGCGAGTCATGAACCAGTTGTTGAGACCCTTCATTGGGAAATTTGTTGTGGTTTACTTTGATGACATTCTGATTTATAGTGCTAATGAGGAGGAGCATGTCCAGCATTTGAGAGAAGTGTTGGTAGTGTTAAGAAGGGAAAAGATGTATGCAGCCTTGAAAAAGTGTGTTTTTATTGTTGGGGAATTAATCGCACAAAAACAATATATACGCAGCGGAAATAAAAGGATTAATCCCCACCAAGGACCCATGTACATTGCATTGAATTGGAAGGAGGGTTAAAGAATTACCTTAATTCTTTGTAGGTTTTGAATCAATTAGGAACCAAAGTAGCTTCCCTCTACGGTTGATCCACACGGAGCAATTTATTCACCGCGTGCTAGCGCCGGGATTGAAGAACAATTCTTCGAACGAGAGAAAAGAGCAGAAAAATCAGATTTTTCCCTTTGGCTTGGGAGGAGAATTTCGGCTGGCTGCTTTTCTTGTGGTGGCTGGCCGAATTCAGTTAGTGTATTTTGGAGAGAGTGATTAGGTTTAGGTTTTTATTTCCTTAAATATAAAACCTAATTAGTTAATTATAATTATAACCTAATACACCTATTAGTTATAATTATATATTAACCCACACAATTTAATATTAATTCTCAATTAACATTAAATCAAATCAATTCTCCATAATACACATATGTATATATAATATTATAATTAATTATATCTTTATATAATTTAATTATAATATGTAGCATACTTTATGCAATATTAATCAAATTAATATTTATATATATACACACTTAAATATATATCACTATATATATTTATTCTCTTTCTCATTCATAAATTATTATCCAATAATAATTTATACCCGATAAGATGAACTTCATTTTGCTCTTTGTGTGTGACCCCATAGGTTCATATTAATTGGCAATAAGGAGATTACCATAATATCCTTATAGGTCATAAGCGGACTCTAGCAAGCCTTTATGACTACCCAATTAACATGATTGGAATGATCCAATACCTATTTATAGAATGTCATATTCCCTTTTGTCTCTTTGATATCATGATTAATCATAAGACATGGTACACTTGTCAATCTTATATAATTAATCATATGCTTTCTCGATCTCAAAGTAAACTGTCCAGACAAATCAATTGATACTATTATCAATTTATTTGAGCACGGCCATGCATTTAACAGTCTTACTTATCGAGGGGCCCAGTGATATCGCTCTCTTGTTAGAGAGGGACAAAATCCCATATCTGTCACTCACATCCCAAGGCATGAGTCATATCGTACCCAATCACAGCCTTTATAACTACTCTGTTACGAGCAGCGTTTGACTGCGTCAAAGCACAACATGAGTTCATCCCGGAATCAATGGTGACCTCAGGTCAAAAGAATCAGCTAATGACACTACTATAATCAAGATCAGTTGTGACACATGACCATGAACTTGATCTCATAGTGGGTCTCCAGTAACATGTTCTCTAACATATTACCCGTGAGTATAATCTGTATCTGTATACACTATATTCATCTTATGAATATCCATTATCACTCACACTAGTCTTAGTTTGTTATTATTCCCATAATAACAATCGACTAGGGATATTTAGAATAACACGATTTATTCATGGATACTTATCATAAATGCTAACATACAAACATAAATGATAATATTAATCTACGCTAGATTAATCTTAGAAGTCAAATTACATAATCCAATATTGGCCTTAGGGCACAATCTCCAACATTTATGTCCCCTAGTGTTTTGTTTTTGGGATATATTATTTCTGTAGAGGGCTTGAAAGTAGATGAGGTCAAGGTGGAGGCGATTAAAAAGTGGCCTAGACCCAGTTCTATTACTGATGTGAGAAGCTTCCATGGGCTAGCCTCGTTTTATAGGCGGTTTGTTGTGCATTTCAGTAGCATAATGGCCCCGATTACGGAATGTATGAAGCAAAGTGGGAAGTTTGAGTGGACTGAACAAGCTGAGGCAGCATTCCAGTGGATAAAGGAAAGATTGGTTACAGCTCCCGTTCTCATCTTACCAGATTTCCAACAACCGTTTGAGTTGCATTTGGATGCCTCAAAGTTAGGCATTAGAGCTGTGCTAAGTCAGAACCACAAACCAGTTGCTTATTTCAGTGAAAAGCTATCTGGTGCAAAGCTTCGTTACAGTACGTATAATGTGGAGTTTTATGCAGTGGTTCAAGCAGTCAAACATTGGCGTCATTATCTTTTCCAAAGGGAGTTTGTACTGTTTACTAATCATGAGGCCTTAAGGCATTTACATAGCCAAGATAAGGTTTCTGCCAAGCATGCTCGATGGGTGGCTTATCTTCAGCAATTTACTTTTGTGGTGAAGCACAAATCTGGTGTGTCCAATAAGGTGGCTGATGCATTAAGTAGGAGAAAGGGGCTGCTTGTTCGCCTCTCCGTTGAAGTACCAGGTTTTGCATCTTTTGCTGAATTATATGACACTGATCCTTACTTTGTAGCCATTGTTCAGAAAGTTCGAGGAGGGGAGCCATCAGAGTTTCATCAATATGAGTAGTTTCTCTTTAAGGGGAACCAACTATGCATTCCTGATTGCAGTCTGAGGTTAAAAATTATCCAAGAAGTTCATGGCGAAGGGCATGTGGGAAGAGATAGAACTTTGCAGTTGATTCAAGCCAATTACTTTTGCCCATCCATGCGCAAAGAAGTGGATAAATATGTGAAGCGTTGTCAGATTTGTCAAGTTTCTAAAGGGGCAGCCACTAATGCAGATTTGTACTTGCCTTTGCCTATTCCCTCTCAACCATGGGAAGAAATCAGCATGGACTTTGTATTAGGGCTGCCACGAACTCAGCAGGGCAGTGATTCTATTTTTGTTGTGGTAGATTGGTTCTCCAAAATGGTGCATTTTATTCCATGCAAAAAAACAACGGATGCAGTGAACGTGGCTTAGTTTTTCTTTAGAGAGGTTTACAAGCTACATGGGCTTCCTAAGTCCATTGTTTCTGATCGTGACACCAGGTTTCTTAGTCACTTTTGGCGAAGTTTATGGAAGCTTCTTAACACCCAATTGAACTTCAGCAGTGCATACCATCCACAGACTGATGGCCAAACGGAGGTAGTCAATTGTTCTCTCGGTAATATGCTACGATGTCTAGTGGGGGAACATGTGAAGAGTTGGGATCAGAAATTGTGCCAAGCTGAGTTTGCACATAACCGAGCTGTCAACAGAAGCACGGTGTTCAGTCCTTTCGCTGTGGTATATTCAGTTGTCCCAAGAGGCCCCCTTGATCTTTTGCCTCTTCTCGACAAGACGCGAATGCATGAGAAGGCTAAAACTTTTATGGTTGAATTACAGTCCCTACATCACACTATGCGTACTAATCTGGAACACGCTGCTGCAAGATATAAAAGGGCTGCGGATAAGAAGCGCCGTTTGGTGGAATTTGAAGTTGGTGATTTTGTTTAGGCCATTTGACCAAGGATCGATTTTCTGTTGGGGATTATAACAAATTGTCGGCCAAAAAGATTGGTCCTGTTGAGATTGTGGAGAAAATTAATCCCAATGCTTATCCGTTAAAGTTGCCTAGCCACATTCGTACTGCTGATGTATTCAATGTCAAGCACCTGATTCTGGTATGTGGGTGATTCCTCCGATGATGACAATTCGAGGGCGAATTCTTTTCTGTAAGGGGAGAATGATGTAGAGGAGCAAGCTTTAGCTTTTTTGGCTAAATTTTACAATGAATAGTAATTTCCGAAAAATGGTCCGATTTTAGTGATTCTTGAGCCTAACTTTATTGGAAACGAGCCAACAATTCCGTCGCTTTTTGGCCAAAAAACATCGTTTAGGGCCTCAAAATCGCAATTTATTGTTTTTTAGGCTTTTTCGGTAATTTTTTCGATTTTTTTTTCCCTTTTTGTTTGGGTTTTCTAGATTGGCTAGGATTCTGTTTAGGCAAGGGTTTTCCTGTTTCAGCTAGGTTTATTTGTAGCCTATAAATAGGCCTTTCTTTTGGAGTTGTAAACAGTTTTGATTTTCAAATAAAATTCGAAATTAATTCCTTTACCCTGCTTTTGTGAATTTTGCGAAATTCAAATAGTAGAAGGCTAATTTCCGGCATCGTGCGCGATCAACGGAATTTAGTAACCTTGTTCAGTTTCCACTGCATCGTATCTCAAGTGAGGCAAGAATAGGTCCATTTATAGGCAAATAAGATGCCTTTGAGGGACCATAAGATGCATGAGGGACCATTTTTAGCTTTAAGTGCATATGATCTCCTCCCTAGGTGTTATGATTGGGCGGAGCCTTGGACATAACCTTTCAGTTTCTTTTTTCATGCATATCTTGAGTTTCGATTGTTGCCTCGCAATCATAAAAATATTTCAAAAAGGGAAAAATGAGATTCATTGAGATCGAAAAATCTGTGCTTACAATACAACTTACATAAAAAAAACCTAACATTAAAAAACACTTTAGAAAAAATATATCAACACAGTATCACAAATGTACAAAAAAAATGTATCAACAATGTAACAATTCAGTATATATAAAAACAATAAAACACCGAAACATGTATCAACACAATATCACAAATGTCACGAAATGTATCAACCATGTATCATCTTCAATAAAACAACAAACAAACAAACATCAAATAATGTATCACTATAGTATAAAAAATGTAACAACACAATATACACAACAACAACCAAACACTAAGACATTAAATCAACACCCTATCACAAAAGTGTAGAAAAAATGTATGTAAACAATATATGGCAAAATAATCATAAATAACAACATCGAAATACCAAAAAAATGTAACAATAATGCATCTACATAATATACACAACAATAACAAAAAAAAGGATACTTATATGACAAAGAAAGTTTATATAACAATAACCAAACACCAAAACATATATCAACACAATATCACAAAAGTAACAAAAATGTATTAAATATCCATGTATCATCATCAATAAAATAACAAAGCAAAAAAAAAAAAAAAGGAAAAGAAAAGAAAAAAAAAGAATACCAAACAAAAATAGACACATACCTTCTCAACCTCATCACTACTCCTAGTGACCCTCTAAGTCACACCCTCTTTTTCAGCCTTGATTTTCTGATAAGTTTCACTAATCGGAACATTTTCATCACCATTAACCCTCTTCCTCTTAGACAACTCAACCTTCTTCACCATTATCAACAAACAACAAACAATAAAATCGAAAATAGTAGAATCACAGCAACAAAATGCAAAAATAAACAACAAAAACAAGAATCGAAAAACACTGTAGCAATGGTATAAGAAGAACAAAAATACCAACAACAAATGATGATTGTGATAACAGAAGAACAGAAGAACATGAGAACATAGGAGATCGTAAAAGCGGAAAAAAAGGAAGAAAATATGAAATTGCAAAAAAAAAAAAAAGATAAGCGTATAAAAAAACTAGTAAAAACCGTGGACATATAAAAAAATATATATTTGGAAAAAGGGCGTATTTACATAAATACATAAACGTATGCGTGGAAATTAAACTTAAAAAAAACGTATTCTTGGTAATTACCCTACATTTTATATATTACGTTCATCCAAGTCTAAATCTGATACGATACGATATGATACAATCCAATACAATATTCTTCAAGTCCATGCTTGGACTGAAAGTATAAAGTTCCATATATTTCCATAAATACATTATATAAATAATGCATTCTAGTTTTATTATTTTATATATAAACATTGTGTATATGCAATTAATATGTACATGTATTATATCTAAAATAATTATTAGAATATTTTAATCGATGGGCTTGAGAACTAATTTCAAGGTCCAATGCCAAATAAAAATTATATAAGTTAAGTCTAGGTTTACATTTTCAGTAACATGTGTGATTGGGCTCGACCAGAGTCTTAATTAGCCAGTCCAATGAACATGTCTATTATTTATTGTATTCTTGGATTATTCTTTGATAGTTTAGATTTTTTGTTGTCAATTTAGATATAATTTTTTTTTAATGTAAATACTTAGATCTAGATATAGTTGTTCGTAACTATTATTTTGGAGCAATTGGTAATGAAATTTCAACATCGTATTTTCAAGTGTTTAATTTTTTTTGTGTCCATCTCTTTTATTAAAGATTATATTTAATCACCAAAGTCTCTTATTTGATTAATCTAATTAGTATGTAATTTAATTAGGTTCAGTACTTAGGTATTAGTCTTCGTGAGAATGATCACTTACTTTATTCATTATTATTTGATAGATAATAGGGTGCACTTGCTCTAATCTAAAGTATAATTTATGCTCATCAGTGGCTCAATCTCTACCTAATTATGCAATGAGTATTTTTCTTATCTCAAACACTATACGCGTTTCTTAGAAAAATGCTTAATACATTTTAGTGAGATAATTAAGTTTGCGGGAAGAAGTTGGTTCATTGGATGGCTTGGCCGAAGCTCCGTTTATCTAACAAAAATAGGGGAAAGGAATATCCTTAAATTGTGAGAGTATAATTTGGCAATGTTGGGAAAAATGATTTGCATTTTCTTATTCAATTGCCTGCCATTGTTAGTCGTTTGTTTAAAGCTAAATACTTTTCGAATACTGATGTTTCGCAGGTTGTAATTGAGGATAATGATAATTCCTTTAGTTCAGACATGTGTTCAATTGGTTATTGGGGATGACATAACTACATGGGTTTGGCATACAAGCTGGTGGTTGCCAAATTTGCAAGCCCCAATGGTACAAACGGAGCATGTACTAAGGATGGAGGATGTGCGGGTGGCTGAGTTAATATGGAATCTGGCATTTTCTTGGAATATGGAATTTGTTCGTGATTTATTTAGGCGGAGGGATGCAAATTTGATTGCATGACTTCCTTTGGCAATACGACAAGTGCAAGATCATTCTACATGGCCACATGATAATAATGGGATTTACTCGGTCAAGAGTGAATATTATTTTTTAATGCAAAAGTATTAAACTTTCTGATGTTTAGTGAGTATGGCAATTCCATATCCTTATTAAGAATTTTTGGTGGAATTTTTAGTGAGTATGTCAAGTGTTTACCGGATAAGATTACTTTAGGGGGTCAGAGATTTCAAATTGATGACTATTGTGTTATGTGTGGTGTAGAAAAGGAGACGATTATTTATGCTCTCTTTCTTTATCCATGTATTGCTGCAGTTTGGAATCAAGTAAGTGTTATTGCTGTGCTTAACAAAAATAATCACTTTATTGACTATTTTTTTTTTTGATTTTATGACACTTGCTATTGAGGTTGAAGTGGTGCATGTATTATTTTGGCTTCGAGTATTTGAGGTGCTCAAAATGGGTGGTTATTACGGGATAAAGTGGTGAATAATGGTGTCGAATTTTCATGGTGTTATCTTTCTGCAGGTTGGTGCCTTGCTCAACTTAGGCCTTTGTCAATAGGTTCTTCAGCAGGGACAACTTCTTTCTCATGATGGTAGGCTTCTATACCAGGGACCTTAAAATGTAATGTTAATGTGAAGGTTTTGCAAATGGAGCCAGCGGGGGGTTGTGATGCGTCATTCGGAATACACATGGTCTAATGGTTTCTTCTCGAAGTAATCTTTTACCAAGTGTGTCAGATACTATGGCGGCTAAGGCAATGACATGTCAAGAAGTATTAAGCTGGATTAAAGAGTTGTGTTATACCTCCATAGTTGTTGAAATGAATGCCAAGGGGATAATAAATACTTTTAATAACCAAAAGCCACTTCAATTGGTCATAGGATTGTTATTAGACGATTGCTTGGAGTTAGTTTGAGATATTAGGAATGTAAAGTTTGTGCATCGTAAATGGTCTACAAACAATGTTGCTCGCTGCCTTGTAAAGCCATTATATCCTTTGATGTATGGTGTATGGTTTTATAATATGCCTTGTTTTCTACATTTATTTATTCTAATGAGTTACCTTTTATTAAAAAAAAGTGTGAAACCATTTAAAAAAATTTTGGAGTAACTATTTATACAATTGGAGAGTAAAAGGAAGAAAGAGTACTTTTACTAGACAACTTTTCTTCTTCTTCTTTTTATTTATTTTTTTATTTTTTAATTTGGTAAAGTACTCCTTTAGAGGTGTTTAGGTTTACACTAGAATTTCAATTTATTTTTCATAATACATGTTTTTTTTTTCTTTGCTTTGGTTTTCAAAAAAAGTATTATTTACGTAATAACTAATTAAGATATGGAATTATGAATAAAAGTAAATTAAATTAGTAATAACAAATTATTATAAGAATAATAGGGATCTAAACAAATACTCTTTCTGTTTTTAATTATATGATGTTTCAGGTTTTTCACTATATTCTTTTTTTATTTGACATTTTACATTACCAATACATTTTTTACCATAATTTCTCATATTTATCCTTATTTAAAGTATGAGAGATATTCATTATTTAATGAAAAAAATACTATATTAAGCTTTGATAATTAATAAGAAAGATAATTTTTGTATGAAAAATAGAATTCTAGAAGATAAGTTTTAAGAGTAAATTAGTCATTTTAGTAACCTAATTAATATTTCATTGGTTTTAGTGAACAACGTTAAACATTATATAATAAAAAACGGACGAAACAGTAATATTTATGAAGTGGGACCCAACAAAGTTTGGAAGGCATTTTCGTGCACTGGATGGCAATCAACTTCTCTCCCGAAGTACAATACCATCAACATAATCATACTTATGATCGGTGCTTCTTTCCCCGTAAGAATCGGACTCATATTAATCCTATTTTCTTTCAACAAAAACTAAACTACCACATAGATGTTGCAGCACCAGCCCCAACGACCTCGTCGCCGGTGCGAGGGCACCGCCATGGGCGCCATCGTTCTCGATCTCCGACCTGGCCTCGGCATCGGTCCTTTTTCTCTCGGTACTATTTTCTTCTTCTTCTGTACTTTCAATTTTATGCATTCCGAATTCTTTTTTTTTTAATTGGATTTCGAGGAGAGGAAAATAAGGCAATTGAGATTATCGGAGCATTTGTGATGAATTCAATTTTATGCCTTCCGTTTTCAGGGATGCCGATTTGTGAAGCTTTTGCCCAAATCGAACAACAGCCTAACATTTACGACGTTGTTCATGTCAAATACTTTGATGAGGTTCAGCTTCTTCGATTCAAAAAAATTCTACGATTGTTACTAGCTGTTAATTTTTATTTTGTCTTTTTTCATGGTGTCTATTTCATCAGGAACCTCTAAAACTCGATATCGTGATAAGCTTCCCGGATCATGGTTTTCATCTTCGTTTTGATCCCTGGTCCCAGGTACTTTGATTCTACCTTAATTTTTCATTTCAATTTCCATTATGTGTATGTCTATCATAATTTGCATTTTGGAGTAGGATTTAATGTGGAGGTTTACCTTATTTGGGTTTTTACATTCGTTATCCATGTCAACTAGTTTGTTTATTAATCACTTCATGTTCTTCTAGAGACTCCGTTTAATTGAGATTTTTGATGTCAAGCGGTTGCAAATGCGTTATGCGACTTCTCTTCTTGGGTAAGATTATTTTCTGAATTTGTTTGCATCTGTTTACTGTTTTTGGCCCTTTATATAAATTGTTATTGTTGTTTTAAAATACAGCGGACCATCCACGCTAGCTACTTTTGTTGCTGTGTATGCACTTTTTGGTCCAACGTTTCCTGGAATTTATGACAAAGATAGAGGAGTTTACACTTTGTTCTATCCGGTATGTACATGGAACACTTTAGAATCTGAATTTGGTATTTCTTGCGAACAAATATTTTCTTTAGCATTACTCATCTTGATATCTGTAATTGTGTAGGGTCTATCATTTGCTTTTCCAATTCCTGGCCAATATACAGATTGCTGTCATGATGGAGAAGGTGATCTATTCCCTCTTGTACATATTTGTTTTACCAAATTTAGTATTCTAATTTTTTAAATTTTCTGGCAGCGGAATTGCCGCTGGAGTTTCCGGATGGAACAACACCAGTAACTTGCCGAGTTTCGATATATGACAGTTCCACGGATAAAAAGGTTGGTGTTGGGTCCTTGATGGACAAGGCTTCTGCTCCACCATTACCTGCTGGCAGCCTATACATGGAAGAGGTGCATGTTAAGGTTTGATACTATCTTAATCTGCCTTAACATTTTGTTTTGTTGATTACGTAGATGAGCAGATTACTAAATATCTTGATAAACATTTGACTAGTAATCTCTAGAAGCAAGGTTACTGGCTTCATTGTTAGTCGATTCATAACAAGTTTGGATGCTAACGTACTGCATCTTTGTTTTCATGATTTTATTTTCAAGGGGTGGGTTTCTTCCTTTAGTTTTGTCTATGCATTTGTTCATTTCACTTCGTGTGTGCAGCTTGGAGAAGAGTTATATTTCTCTACAGGGGGGCAGCATGTTCCTTTTGGTGCCTCACCACAGGTAATTTTTGTTTGTTACGGGTTGACCTGCTCCCTACCTGGCATATGTGTTGGTTATATGTGATTTTTTTTCCATTTTCCATGACTATCATAAAGAACTTGGCATTCACAATTCATCCATTTTTTGAATTCAGATGCATAATTGAATCCACCAATCATTCAATCTATCTACCCATAAAATGGATGTCTTGGATAGTCTTTCTCAATAGGATTTCCTAAGTGCCTGATTTGAGAAATTTCTAGAGTTCTAGAAAATGTCTTGGATGCTAAAAACAGACAATTAATTAGAGAAAAGTAAAAACCCAGCGACTTAAATAGTTATGAGTTCTTCCTTGTTACATTCTTTGTGGATTATAACTTAGGCCGTAAAAATAACTTCTTGTGGAACACTGGAAAAAATGGAGTTGAGTCTTTAGTTGTTGCCATAATAGGCCATGGAGCTTTTATTGGTGGAAGTTAGTTGTCCCGAGGAAAAAGTTTTACTATTTCTTTACTTCTCTTTTCGTTTTTAGAAAAACATTGAGTTTATGGGATGCATGTGTTTGCATACTCATTTTTGAGATTGCAATAGGATACAAGTACCACTTATCTTGCTAAAGCCCTCTTTTAAATGCAGGACGTGTGGACTGAATTAGGCCGTCCTTGTGGAATTCATCAAAAGCAGGTAAATTGGTAACTTGGAATAGTTATGTTTTTACATGCAATGCTCTCTTGTATAAGCTAAAGTAGGGGTGTCAATTTTTGACACGACACGATAACACGACACGACACGACCCGCATTTTTGCGGGTTTGGGTTGGGGGTTTAACGGGTTCGGGTCATAAACGGGTCAACACGTTTATGACACGAAATAAACGTGTTGTAAATGGGTCAACCCGCATAACCCGTTTCTGATCCGCATAACCCGTTTATTTTATTATATTTTATTAGGCATATATAAATAAGTTAATAATTATATATAGTAAGTATATATTATATCAATTAAATATAAATTATTAATATTTATTTATATAATTAATTATATTATTGGATGATGTTAGATTTTAATTAATGGTATTAACTAATATTTATAGTCGGGTTGCTAAACGGGTCGGGTTGCTAAACGGGTCGTGTTATATATGGGTATCGTATAATATTGATTTTTTTTTATTAATCGTGTTAAACGGGTCGTGTCGTGTTACCCGTTTATTAAATGGGTCGTGTTCGTGTTTCAATTAATCGTGTCAAATTTAAACGGGTCGTGTTCGTGTCATACTTAAATGTGTCATCAGAATATCCAAACACGACATGAACACGACCCGTAAACACGAATTGACACCCCTAAGCTAAAGTTTGATTGAGAAAATTAAGACTATTAGACAGTCAATTTTAACCTATTAAGAGGCTCTGCGCAAGCTAAATTAATGACAACACAATGGGGTGGACATACAAAAATTTCACCTGTTTGGTGTTGAAACATTGTGGGATGTTAGGTACAGATGCAAATAACATTCATGTAAAATTAAATGACATCAGAATCATGTTGTGAGAAAGTTGTCCCCTCCTTATTGCTCTGACTCTTACCTAGTGGGATAATTATTATTTGTAATTGAGAGATGATCTTATTCAACATTGGGCGTGCACCTTTAAATTCATTATGGCATTTGGAGGCTCTGTTTTTACTTTTTTAGTTCTACAGGTTGACCAAATGGTCATTCACTCTGCATCTGATCCCCGTCCCCGAACAACGCTTTGTGGAGATTACTTTTACAATTATTTCACTCGTGGTTTGGACATATTATTTGATGGACAGGTACCGATATCTCTCTCTGTCCTTTCAAGTCGTTCTCTATGATTCTGGACTCTGTAGTATGGGACGTTATTTATAATTTCATCAGTGTATTATGCTGAGTAGTTGTTTTGGATGAGTACACTAATGGTCATTTTGGTTTTGCAGACTCATAAGATCAAGAAGTTTGTTTTGCACACAAATTATCCTGGTCATGCAGATTTTAATTCATATATAAAGTGCAACTTTGTTATTGAAGGTTCTGACTCTAATTTCTTTTCTTCGCTTGGAAGGCTTCACTGTCAATGTTAAATCAGAAATGATAAACTAATTTAGATTGGATGGTTGCTTTGTGTTGCAGTAAATAACTCGAAACATATTACGCCAAGCACGAAATGGGACCAAGTTAAGGTATTCTCTTTGTACTTGTTTAGGCTTTATTTGGATATTTTCAATGATAATTCACTTTCACTGCCCAAGTGACAAGAGCTCGAGGAAGATTGATGCCTATGCCTAGTGTAAAATGCACCTAATCCACTACTGGAGCGGTTTCCATGAAATGGTGGAACTGTTTTCATGTGAGTGTGGCGTACATGCTTCGGGTGTGGGCAAATTTTCTCCGAAGAGAAATTTACATGTGATGATAAGATATGACTTGTTATATATTCAACTGATCATCTAAATTGGCTTTTTATTTATACTTCTGTATTATGTTGGATTCTAGGAACATGTTCTGATTTTTTCCCCTCCCTTTTTCCATAATAATGTCTACAACCCTATTATACTTTTCTATTGCTGTTTAATCTTCAAACAGGTCCCCATTTGTAGTGTAAGTCTTTGGTTGCTGTGTCACAGTCAAGCTTTTATTTTTACAAATTTGGGTTTTCTTGTTCTGTGCAGACACTAAGTTCTATGTGCCTTGTTGATCATTATCTTTTAACTATTTAAAATCTTTTTGGCATTGGGATTTTTGTAACGTAAGCAATCTTGTCCTTCACTAATGAAGGGATTTTTGTTACTAAAGAGTAACTATTCACCTCAGGAAATCCTTGGGGACTGTGGGCGAGCAGCAATTCAAACACAAGGATCTACAAGTAATCCTTTTGGATCCACATTCGTATATGGCTACCAGAATATTGCTTTTGAGGTAAGATAGTAATAAGTTACTGAAAGCTGTTAGATACTTGACCAAAGTTGCATATCATGTAAATTGCAATGTGTAAGTTGATTCTTTCCATCACTGCTTTGTTCTTGCTAACAGATACCTTTTTTTTTTTTTTTCATGTTGAACAGGTGATGAAAAATGGTTATATTGCAACTATTACTCTCTTCCAGTCATGATTATTTATTCTGGTATTTAACCGTCTAAACTGAAGATCTTAATCTACTCAAAACTTTTATGAGATCGGCTTTTTCTTTTTCAATTGCTTCGGCTTGCAAAATTATTTAGTTTGTTAAAAAAAAAAAAAAAGAAAGGCAAATTTGGTTAAAAATCACTTGAGTGTGGTTAGGGATGCATATAAAACTGTTAGAGTATATTGTTCTAAATTTAAAATTCTTGTGAGTCCAAATGTACCTTCTAAAGATTGGGTAGTAGAGTCTTTCATCCTTTGTGCAACTGAAACTTTCTATCTATTCAATTTCTATCCTTGTGGATTCAAATCACTTCCAAAAGTTTAAACTCGAAACGAATCCAAAACTATACGATAGTGCAATATAAGTAAAATAAAATTATGTGATTGTTTCTTGATGGTGATAGCTTTTTGTTCTTTAGCAAGTCCATACAATACATGTCCTTTCTCCTGGGTTACTGTTTGCATTGGCTGATTTTGTGTTTTTTTTTGGGGGGTATGGTGTAGGTGTGATGGTGGAGTGGGAGAAGAATACTGTACAGTGTATTTAGTAGAAAGCAGCACATGTTAACAGCATCTTCACATGTGGAGACAAATACTGGAACTGTAAATAACCAACGATGATGTTGTAGACTTGTATGGATGATATGTACATGTATATATATATATATTATTAATTAGTATGAATCTCCGCTCCATACCATGCTTTGTAATTCTAATTCCATCAAATTGGATTCATTGTATTTGCTTTCTACACAATGTGCTGACATTCAACTTTTACAACTTCAAAAAAAGAATTTGTTAGTCAAATTAATCACGTGGTAATTACTTAAGATACAGTGTGATTAGCCGGGAATCCAGTCTTAGCATTTTTTTAGCACAAGTTGGTAGGTCACTTGTGGAATCACACTTAGACCCTACATTTCTAGGATTATTCCTTCCAATTGTAACAACTGGAATTAATTTTCTGACTATTGTTACATTGGAAATATTTTCCAAACTACTGCAATTTCCAACAATGGTGCATACAATTTTTGAGTTCAGGTGGTTAAATCCGGAGTTTTTTTTTTTTTTCGTTATAAAGATTTTAATTTATGTTACATTTGTTGCTAATATATTTTTAGTTGGATATGTTAAAGTTAGAAATTCAAAACACATAATATTCACAAAGAAAAAGTTATGCTTTTTTTTTATTGGCTGGAATCTTTTGACCTTTATATTAAAAAAAGAAGCAGAAAGTAAAGAAGAAAACAAGTTGGAAAAATCATCTCATTGAATTTTTTTATATTTAAGTAAAGTGTTATGGACTCAACTTGTGGAACGAACATCAAAATAAAACCAAGAACACAACCAATTTCGAATTGTAACTGAGAAAGCTAACAAAGCTTTATTATTGTTGTACAACTGTTTAAATTGATCACTTATGACAAGACGCTATATATATATATATATATTTTTTTTTTTTCTAAAGTGAAAATTCTTAGTTTATACTTCACAAAAAGCAGACTAGACTCCATGTTTTCTTTTTAAATACTTGGACTAATGTTATTTAAACTACATTAATACTAAGTGCGTTGGCTTTGACTTTTCAATTTTGGGTAAATAATTTATTATTCTCTATCTTTTTAACTAAAACATTAATTAATTCCCGTATTATCCAAAATACATTATAAGGTCCCTATTTTTTTTTTTTATCATATTGAACTG
Organism: Euphorbia tirucalli; assembly: GCA_039660915.1. Taxonomy (NCBI): domain Eukaryota; kingdom Viridiplantae; phylum Streptophyta; class Magnoliopsida; order Malpighiales; family Euphorbiaceae; genus Euphorbia; species Euphorbia tirucalli. The sequence goes on from CM077641.1 coordinate 71,396,891, forward strand.
TTTAGTTCATTCTGTAAAATATTGACAAAGATAATTATATCCATTATCCTACAACTATTAGAAATGAAATAAAATCACCATAAAACATCTATTCATTCATGTTTAAAGTGTAAAACAATTAATTATGTAACATTAAAGTGATATTCTAGATGAATTAATTTTTTGGATTTTATGCAAAAGGACAATAAAAGTCAGACTATGAGAAATAAACTTTAGTTTTATAGTAATCTTGTTTCATTTTTAATACTTGGAGAATTGTGGATGTAATTATTTTTCTTGATTTTTTTTATGGTTGGGACTAAATAGTTTAACCGAACAAAAGATATGACTTATTTTGATGCCTTGTTTGATTCAATTTCATGATGTAATTTATTTCATTTGTAAATTTAGAAATCAACCCTTTTGTTTGAAATAAATTCCATTAGGTTTGGAACCAAATTCATTTCTCATAGTATAATTCAGTTTAATTATTAAATCAGTTTTTTATTTAGAAAAAAAAATAGTGAGATGGAATTCAATAACCGGTTAATGAATTCATCGCATATATTTTCTATTAGTTTCCTTTTGAAACAAAAGGAAATGGAAAAGAAAACAAAGGTTAAGTTTGTTTTAACAAAAGTATGTATATGAATTAAAAGTCCACCAAATCACACTGCATATATATAAAGGATTTGCAAACGAAGGCCGGGACGGGGATCCTCAGAGGTAGGAGTGACTAAGGACTTTATTATCTGCCAATTCTTAGACTTTTTACGCACTACACTAATTATGTATTATCTAAAATATATTATAAAGTTCATATATTTTTTGTTTAGTTGAATTGTTTACAATTAAAAACTAACAAAGATGATTATATTCAGTTGGTCCAACTATTAAAAACGAAACATGATTGTTGTAAAAGTTGTTAGCAAACTTTTATCTATTGTTTGAATTCCAGTTTCAAATAATAAATTACTATTCTGGTGATGTGTAAACGCATAAATTACCTTTTCATGTTTCTAATTTTTCTACAAAGAAACCACTTCAATTATTAAGCTCTTATGTTTGGAGACCAGCTCGGATTCCATTCCATCATGGGTTTTTATAATTATAACAAATATAGTGGATTTATTTTCTTAAAAAAAAAAAAAAAAATTTCCTACCACATTTATTAAATTTCGCACCATGATTAAGAAAAATTTTAGTCTACCGATTAAATGTTTTTAGGCCGATTGGGGTGAAGAATTCCAAGACCATAACTTGTTACCAATAGTATCATTCAAAGAAACCCTTGCCTATATACACCTGAACAAAATGGATGTGTTGAAAGAAAACATCGACATATATTATCCTCTTTGTATTAAGCAATTGTTTGATGAAAAGATCTCCCATTTTCTTAAAAAGGAAAAAAAATTCGATTTCAAATATTTTAAATAAGAATAATAATTACATAGAAAAATAAATCCGTAATTTTGTGTTTTAATATTTGTAATTGGGGTTAATGATATGAATTTTTGTGTTAGTATGTTTTTCAAATTATCATAAAACAATAAAATAAAACCTTAAAAATTTGTATAAAAAGACAAAAAAACTTAATGAGCTGTGGGTGGGGGGCATGCAGTTGAATGGAACAATGAGCGCTTGATGTTTGAAGCAGCCGTCATATAAGTCTCGCATTTTTTTCACAATAATTCTTGATGATTCCATGCGAGAATTAATTAGATAAACCAGCAACCGTTTATAATTAATTGTTAATCTCACTTTACTATGACTAGATGGATTTGGATCCCCGAGCAATCAGTGAGATACTACTCTGGAAGAGCTAGAATTCTAACCTTATATTAGGACTTACGAGGCAAGGGATAGTTTTAGGTAGATAATTTCTATGGGGCATAGACCTCCCAAAAGGTAACGGAGACGTGCAAAGGTTTCCTCAGGCCGGATGGAGATTGTCCCTCGAGTGAAAAGGCAGAAGGGAGCTTGCCTGTAAAACCCACCTATTGAGCAAGGACGAAAGTCAGCCTTAGTGATCTGATGGTGCCTAGAATATTAAAAATTAATTTTATATAGTTCTATTTAAAATTCATAAGGTGTAACAACAATAAAATAGTTGTTGCATGTTACTGCTGGAAAGTTGTTATTGTAATTATTTCTAACAAAAATTTGATATAATTTTGTTGGTAAATTTGTTTTTAGTATCTTTTTTTTTTTTTTTTGGTCAATAATCAATAAGAAGAAGAGTCCAAAATAATAAAAGGCCAAATAGAAGATAGGACATCTTCTAAAATAACCAAAGGAAAGCTAATATCCAAAGCAAACTTCGCAAGATGATGAGCCATCATATTGCAGGACCTAGGAATGAAACTAAAAGACAAATGCTGACAAAAGACCCTTAAAAAAAAGAATAGCATCAATAATGTTGGAAAAAAATAGCTGTATCGGCCACTTTCATATTGAGGCTAGAGATTGCATTAGCGCAGGCCGATTCCACCACAAGATTGAAGAAGCCTGCTTCTACTGCTGTCTTCACACAAAGAAAAATAGCCAATAACTCAGCTTGTTCAACACAGCTGCAACTAGGCAAAGGAATAGCAGTAGTTAAAAACACCTTACCCTCCCAATCTCGAATAACCAAGCTAGGACCACACAAAGCATTTGGAGAAAACCATGAAGCATCAACATTAAGCTTGTAACAATTAGGCCGAGGATGAGACCACTTAGCCGGGGAAGGATCACTGGATAACGCATGGCTGGACTCTTCCTCCCTAAACTCAGAACTTGTCGCACTAAGGAAAGCATTATAGAACTCCATAGCTTGAGAAACCACTTGTTGAGGCTCCAATTTAATTTGCCATACACAATTGAGTTGCGGACCTACCATATTTGCCACAGCAGCACAACGCATTTTGCTAATTGATCTTTTGAGCATTTATCTCTGACCATTAAAATCCAGTCCATAAAATTAGGTGCCATAAACTTATGCACTCGTATTGGGCAAGAAAAAAATTTCCAGCACTGTTTAGCAAAATGGCACAAGACAAAAATATGCAAAGGATCTTCACTACTATTATTACACAGTGCACAAACATCAGAATTACCAATTCTACACTTCGCTAAATTGAAGAAACAGGGAAGAATACCTTTGCAAACTCTCCAAAGGAAGTGCTTGATCTTTAATGGAACTACTAGCCTCCAAATAAAATTCCATAAGTGTTGATCACCCACGGAAGAGGAGCGTTGTTGAAGCTCACTTCTGTGCCTTTTTTCCTCCAAGAAGTAACCAGTTTTAACCGAATAAATGCCACTTCGAGTATCATTCCAATGCAATTTATCTGGAGGATGCCTAAACCTGAGGAGGATTCTTGAAATTGCTTCCACTTCTTCCGACAGAAATGCTGCATTAAGGAGGGGGACATTCCAGCTGGGCAGATTATTATGAATGAGGTAGCTAACCAACCTGGAAGGTAAACGGTCATTTGGCATTAAAGGTTTTTTTATATTTAAGCTCAGAAATCCAGTTATACCTCCAGATATCAATGGATTCCCCATTTCCTACTTGCCAACAGATGCCCGCGGTGAGCACAGGTTTTTCCCGACCTCTATGATGAGCACTCCTTATTACCTGTGGTGCGAACGGACTCGAACTGGACTTGAAAACCTAGAGTATCAAGTCACCTAGAGTATCTCAAACATCCTAAAAACCAAGCTATCCGCGATCCGAAACCCCTGAAAAGATCCCCCGAGTGATTTTCAGGGTTTAGGGTGAGTGTCAGATTTTTGAGAATTTTGCCCCGGCTCTAGTATAAACTAGAGCCGGGCGGCTCTAGTGGGTGAGACAAGTTGCTCTGCAAAGCAAAGCAACTTGCCTCGACAGAAAGAGGAAAGGGGTGAATTATCAGCGAATTCAAGCGGCTTATTTATGGGTTGAAATGATGGTGAGAGAGGGATATAAAAAAAGAAGGAAAAGAAATCAGGAGGAAGGGGTTGAAAAAAGAATCTCAGGAAAGAAACAGAAAAAGAAAAAGAAAGCAGAGAAAAGAGAGGGAGAGAAACCGAAAAACCCAAGACCTCCAAACAAAGAAATTAAAACCTAAAACAAATCTTCAAACATCAATAACAAGTTCCACAACCTTTGCACATTGATTCGGGATCGTTTCGGATTGATTTCGGATTATTTCGGATCGTTTCGGTTTTCGGTCGGTTGAGCATCCAGGGCAGATTCCAAGTTCTCAATCTATTTCTTGACGTTCAAAGCATCAAAACAACACCAAGGTAAACTCTGAGAGGCCTTAAACTCGTTTTGGTTGCATTTCCTATGATTTTCTCCTTCTTTTGCAAAAATTTCCGGAAATTGGCTGTTTAGCCGGGCAGCTCTAGTTCTCAAGAACAGAGCCACATGGCACTAACCAAAGCCGCACGGCTCTGTCCCGTAGGGGGCAGATTCCCGAACTGCCCCGATAGGCCGAAAACAGTCTATTTTCCATTTTGTGCATTTTGATATGATCGATTTCGGCCCAAATGAATCCATATGTTGTAAAATTTGGGTTTTCGGATTTCTGTACATACGGATATTAGGGTTTTTGGTTTTTTCGAGGTTTTATTCTCTGAGTTTCGGGGTTATTCTATCCGAATTGGATCTGTAGTCCGGCATTTACCGACCTCTGAACCCTCTAAAATCCCCGGAAAATATCGAAAACAAGCAAAAATGTATTTTCACAAAAAAAATAAGAAAACCAATTTTTCTCAGGTTCCAGGAATTACAGCCGCACGGCTGTAATTACAGCCGTACAGTTGTAATTCCTAGAATAAAACAAAGCTACGAAATAACCTACGGACATCATCGCGCGGTATTGTTTTCGAATTCAAATTATTTTTGGTGTGTTTACTGCGTTTTGGAACCTAGATGGATGTTGAGTTTAGGAAAATCCACATGAACAAAACCCCAAGTTTCGGGATAACAGACCCGTTGACAAGGAAAAATTTGCATAAAATTAAGCCAAATAATTTCCTAAAAATTGTTTTCCAGCACAAAAATCTACAGGACGTTTCAAAACTGTTTTCCAGGTCTAACCGGTTCGACCGGTCGGGTCGACGTAGTTACCCTCTAAATGCATGCCCCCTTATCCTAAAAATCCTAATTCTGTCCTAATTTGAGTCCTATCTGTGTTGTGCAGTAAACTGTATTAACCGTCTGTTTTGCAGCATTTAGTTTTCTTTTTATTATTTTTATTGTAATTAATAGATTAATTTGTGTATTTAGGCGCTTGTAATTTTTAGATCCTCGTATATTCTAGGCGCTTGTAAATGTGAGAACGAGAGTTTTTATTTTTATTCAATTTAGTTGTATAAGTGGCCTATGTTATTCTTTTGTATAATTTATGTGTATGATTTATTTTTCTGCAATTTAATTCTGTCATTTGCTTGAGCATGGGCTAATAAAATAAATGAAATTGGGTAGGGAAAAGATAATAACTTTAATAAATATGGTAATATAAATTATAAACCGAATTCAAGCTCGAGGTTGAATAGGTAAGTTGCCCGAACCCTGAATCTCTGGATTAGGTACGACAGTCTACGCTCGGTAGGAAGCTGTACCGAAATTTCTCAGATGAGCTGATCCGGGTGGCGACTCTATCACTGATCTTGAAATTCAGGTTTTGAAGTCTTTAAGTAATAAAACGGGAAAATATTTTCTACAAAAAGAATTTCTAAAACAAATAAATGGTTTTTCCTAAAAGAAGGTAAACCCACTACCTTTTCCCCAAAAAATCACCGAAAAACGTTTTCAAAAATCCCCGGTTCACTTTGCCGCGTCCCGCCCTTCCGCCTTTTAGGTCGTCCGCTCACACCCGCTTTAATAATAGGAATGCTAGATACAATGCTTCGCCAAACATAACTAGGGTCATAACCAAGATCAACTTACAGAATATTACCTGAGGGGAAGTACTTAGCTAAGAATATTCGACTACAGAGGCTATCCGAAGTTGTAAGCATGCGCCAAACCTGCTTCGCCAATAAACTTTTGTTGAAAGAGAGTAACCATCGAAAGCCAATGCCTCCATCTTGCTTCGCTTGACATAAAGCATCCCAAGAGAGCCAATGCATACCTTTGGAATTACCATCTTTTGCCCACTAAAAATACCAATCAACTTCTGCAAATTATCACAAAATGAAGAAGGTAACAAAAAGCAACTCATGACATATTAAGGAATGGCTTGAGCAATAGATTTAATAAGCACTTCTTTCCCTCCTTTATATAGCAATTTCTTTCCCTAACCCGAAATTCTCTTCCATAAACGATTCCTCAAGAATTGAAAAACAAGCTTTTTTGACCTCCCCATAAGAGTAGAAAGGCCTAGGTACTTTGGTAAATGACCAATTTCATGTACTTGAAAAAGCCCAATAATCTCATCCCTACGGGCACAAGGGACATTCTTACTAAAAGAGATCTCTGATTTATCATAGTTAACCATCTGACCCGAAGCAAGCTCATATCCTTTTAGTAAATTTCGAACCGTGTTGCTCTCCTCCAAGGTGGCTTGAGCAAAAATGATAGAATCATCTGTAAAAAAAATAAATGAGAAACGGAAGGATTAGTCTGACAAACTCTGACTCCATGTAATAAACCTGAATCTTCTGCGTTCGTAATCAAAGGTGATAACCCTTTAGCGCAAAGAAGGAAGAGATAAGGGGAAATTGGGTCCACTTGTATCCTCGCTCAGGTTTGACAAACCCTTTAAGAATCCCATTGACGAACATAATTCATTACAAGCTTACAGAAATGAGTCGAAAAGCCCAACTTAACAAGAATAGCATTCAGAAAATTCCATTCCACACGGTCATACTCTTTGCTCATATCAAGCTTCAAAGCAAAAAAGCCCTTCTTCTTTTTAATTATATTTTTCATAGAGTGAAAAATTTCGAAGGGTACTAGTGCATATCCGTAATTAATTTACCCGGGATAAATGCACTTTGAGCCGGATGAATGACTAAAGGAAGCACCTTTTGCAGCCTATTAGCCAACACTTTAGATAAAATTTTGTAGAGCATATTACAAAGACTAATAGGTCTAAGATCCTTCATAGAGCTTAGAGATTGAACCTTCGGAATTAAAGTAACATATGTATAGTTTAATCCCTCAGGCATAACTCCCGTATTCAGAAAATTTTGAGCAAAACTAACAATATCAATCCCTACAACATCCCAACAAGATTGGTAAAAGAGAGGAGACATACCATCCGAGCCTAGATCTTTTAGGGGGTGCACGTGATGGAGAGCAAACTTTATTTCATCAGCTGAATAAGGCTCATTAATAAGGGCTGCTTCATCAACTGAAATCAACGAATTAATGCAATTAAGGATATGGTCGAAGTTTTGCCCACCTGTACTTAAGAATAAATCCTTATAGTAATTAATTACTATTCGCGCAATTGCTTCCTCTCCCTTTTTCCAGCCACCATGCTCATCCTGTAATTTATGGATATCATTACACTTTCGCCTTGAAGAAGACTTAGCATGGAAGAAGCTTGAATTTCGATCTCCCTCTTTGAGCCAGTCCACTCGAGAACGCTGTTTCCACATTGTTTCTTCTTAGGCAAGCAATTCAGCCAATTCTCGGCTCAGCCCTTCCTCCTTTCGGATCCTGTCCTCATTCACATCTCCAGCTTGAACAGTTTTTAAAGCACTCGAGACAGCCGCAATTCGTTTTTGCACATGCCCAAAGGTAGATCTATTCCAATTAGAAAGCTCTTGAGCACACTAACGAATTTTCTCCTGAATACGGTTAGTCATTGATAAAGAATTATTCCATGAATCTCAAATAATATCTTTACAATCTTGGTGCCTCAGCCACATGGCCTCAAACTTGAATCCTCTCTTCTTTTTTAAACCAACCACTTCCTCCCCCTCCAACCCCAAAAGAATAGGAAGGTGATCTAAGTTGACTTGTTCAAGATGGCAAACCGACGCAAGAGGGAAAAGATTCTCCCATGCATTATCAACCAGAACCCGTTCAAGTCTTTCGTAAATACGTTGATCACCACTCCTACAATTACACCATGTGAATTGTGACCCTTCAAAGCCCAAGTCGCGGAGAGAACACTCATTGATACAATCTCTAAAAGCCTCCAACTTCCTTAAATCCACCTCTCTGCTCCCAAGCTTCTCTTGAGGAGATAAAATTTCATTAAAGTCTCCAAAAACTGCACAAGGGACTGAATTTTGTTGATAAAGGTGACAGATTAACTCCCATGTGTGTTTTTTCTCCTCTGCAAAAGGCGACCCGTAAATACCCAACTTTTAGATATTAATACTAAATGATCTTTTAAACGCTAAAATTTTTTAGTGCTAATTCTTAGTGATTATAATGTTGTTACTTAATTTTAGGGACTAATATCCCAATAAATTAAATTTTAAATTATTACATATTTGTCATTATATTTTCTATTAGAGTATAATTAAAGGTTGATTTGATTCCAACAAGTATAGAATGTCATTTTCGAATAATCATTACCTTTTTTTTTTTTTTTTGTTGAATATATAGTAAGTTGTAATATGTACGGGATTGTTCCTGAATGCATCTCCTCTAATATATTTATTTATATATCTATAGATATAAAAAGACTTCAATATTTAGTAGTATTGGTTGTTGGAACCCAACCCACATTCTTTTTTTTGTTCTGCCTTTTCTTGCTTCAAACCATGCGCTTATTATTATTATTTTCCCACCTCGTCAGTGGAGTTTTTTTTTTCAAACCTTAGTTGTATCCTCAAACATAATTTCCTTAATTTGCTATATATATTGATGGAATGTAGAAAACAAATCCAAATCCACTTTGTATTCTAATTGGAAAACACCCTGTGCAAATTTGGATTCCTCATTTCCACTCAGATGCAAAATTTTGTTTTTTTTTTAAATTAACTTTAATTTACACCACTTCAAATATCATTCTCTCAATAATTTCTATCAAACAACCTCTCTCTTCTACCATCTTCTAGCTTTTCAAGGTTAGTGACGAATTTATTTTTTCTTCTTCTTGTTATCAATCATTTTGTTAATTTTTTTTTTTTTTTTTTTTTTTTTTTTTGGGTAATACTAAACAGAGAAAGCTTGACACAACAAAATGATCGGAGGAGGAGACGTGTACAAAGTGGTAGCAGCAACAGTGCCACTGTATGTAGCACTTGCATTAGGGTTGTGCTCCATAAGGTGGTGGAAAATGTTTACCCTCGACCAATCAGATGCAATCAACAGATTTGTTTGTATATTCAGTTTGCCATTTCTCAACCTTCAGTTCACCACAGACATTAATCCCTATCAAATGAGTGTCAAATTTTTGGGGGCTGATTTTGTAGCAAAGGCAATAATTATTGTATCGCTTGGATTATGGGCATATTTTACACCCGCAGGAAACTACGAAAGATTCATCACAGCATTCTCCTTTTGCACAATGTCCAATGCAATCATAGTGGGAGTCCCTATGATCAAACCCATGTACGGTCAGATCGCAGTTGATTTGATCGTTCAAGCTTTTGTTATTCAATCTGTTATTTGGCAATCTTTGTTGATGTTTATGTTCGAATTGAGAAGAGTTCGTCTCAATTCTAATAACTCTACTTCTGATTCGGAGTTAGGGGACATCACTACTTCTATGGAGAAGGGAACTGATTCTTGTTCTGTACAGATGAATACTGTTTCAATGAAAAATAATAGGCCTGATTTGTGGAGTTTGATGAAGGTGATAGGTGTCAAATTGGCCAAGAATCCTAATTCATATGCGTGTATTGTTGGGCTTGTTTGGGCTTTTATAGCAAAAAGGTACTCCTTCTGTTTTAAAGGGAAATTATCAGAAATACCCTGTTTTAAGTTCACTTTTTCCTCATACCTTTCCTTATTTTCTTAAATACGCTTTTTCCAAATTCTCTTTCTTCTAATACGCTTTTTTCTATAAAAAAAAAAAAAATTTACGATCCCTTGGTTCTCTCACTTGACGGCAATCGAAATGGGTTTCTTCTGTATTGTTACCCATCTGGCATCGTCTCACCCATGGCTATTCATCTTTGGAGAAATCTGCCTTCTGTTTGAACTGCAGAGGTATCTTTTTTCTTATTTGTTGACATTGGTAAAGTGTTTTTTTTTCTTTTTTGCTGGTATGTTTAGTGTGTGGGGATGGAAGATTCTCAAGCTTGCATGCAAGTAATTGCAGATACGAACAAAGGGTATGCAGTGCTATATATGTAGAGATGATCAGTGGGGCTGAGAGGATTAGGTCTGTTGTTCTCTTTGCTCACTTTTATTATTATGGGCAATAATAAACATGGCAATTGGAAAAAATTTGATAGATATGAGAGATACAGATACTTAATTACTTATAATTGGAATTTGAACCTTTTTTTCAATTAATTAACAACGGCGTGTTCATCTTTTAATTTGATTTGGATTGGATTTGGGATATTTTAGGTATTCAGTTGCTATTTCTATGCTTTCAACTCTACATTGAAGGATAGGTGCTCTGCCATATTCAGGAGCTTTCACCGGCAAACTTTTAATTCAGCGGCAGACGACTTCCATGGCAGACTTTTTCGGTGATCAAGTTCGACTTTATTTCTTTTTTCAATTTCTAATTTCTGTTTGGTTGCTGAGAAAATGATGATGTTTTATAGGTGTAGAGCCAGAGTTGGAATTTTAATTCATCTTCTTATTATTACTGATTGAAAATATCATATATAGAAAGATTCCTTCTTAGAAAATTAATCTCAGCTTAATTTGATTCGTTACAATTAGGTTGTCTAATTCCTCAATTAATTGTGATTTTAGAGCTTGAAGGTGGAGTTGTCTAATTCCATGGGTACCAGTTGCTCAAGAAAATAAAGTTACTCAACTTTTCTTCCACTGATCTGTTTTTATTCCATTTTTAATTAATTAGTAATGGGATTAGAATTCGTTTGATGAACAGGAATCAACCATCTTCAGAGAAATAACAGCAGTGATCATGCCGTTTGAAAATGTGATGGTTCTAATTGACAGATATATATGTCTCTGGTTATTAGGATTGCTGCATTTATAAATGCTATCATCTGATGGATGACTTCCATTTGTTTGTTATGTCCTATCTTTGATACTAGGGGCAATTGATAGAACCTCGTGGATTTGCAATTTGCCTATTTGTATTCAAAGTTCTGTTATTGTTATTGACTGCATTATTCCTACTCTAGCATAGGGTTTTGAATGGTTACACTTTATGGGTAATGAATCACTTGGGTGGTTGCTAGCATATGACTTGTTTGAAGGTTTGACATTAAGTAATGGTATGTGTTCTTCGAAGTTCAAATTGCTAATGGTTGGAGTTTTACCCGCATTCGATGTGGATGGATTTTCTTCATCTTTTTTGTATTTTTCATTGCATAAACGAATCACGTGGAAGTAGTACTTTTTCAAATGTTGAATGTTAAGTGGGGATAAAAATAAATTCTATGCTTTTGCTAATCATTTTTTTTATTTTATACATGATAATGTTGTAGATTCATGTTGGTTAAAGTCTCTTTGGTTGCTGAAATTTCTTCCACACTTGCAGATTGATTTTGTATTTTATACCATTTTGTCGTGTCAGCTACAAGGGATATAGATGTGATAATTGTTTCACTACCAGATGATGTTAAAGCTGACAAAGTTATTTACCCGTGTGTTTGCTTCACTACCAGATGATGTTAAAGCTCATGAGCAACTTTCTGAGAAGATGTCTTTGATTCTACAATTTATTAGACCCCGAAAATTTATCATGTATTCATGTATAGCGCCAGCTTTTTTACTATAAGGGGTCTTTTTACTTTAGCTATTGATGTTGAATATTAATCTTTTGTAAAATCATTGTCAGCTGGTGACAAATTGAACTTATTCTTCAATGAAATACACTGTTTATACGCTTCTTATACACTGTTTATACATTGTTTATACACTTATTATTCACTGTTATATATTGTTATACACTTCTTATATACTGTTATACATTGTTTATAAACTGTTTATACACTGTTTATACACTTCTTATACACTGTTTATACGTTATTTATACACTTCTTATACATTATTATAAATTGATATATACTGTTTATACATTTGTTATACATTGTTATACACTTCTTATATACTACTATACATTGTTTATACACTATTTATGCATTGTTTGTACACTGTTATACACTGTTTATACATTGTTTATACACTTCTTATACACTGTTTATACACTTCTTATACACTGTTTATACATTATTTATACATTATACATTGTTTATACATTGTTTATACACTGTTATACATTGTTATACACTGTTTATACATTTCTTATACACTGTTATACATTGTTTATACACTACTTATACATTGTTTATACATTATACACTTCTTATACAATGTTATATGTTTATACACTTATTATACATTGTTATACACTGTTTATACATTATTTATACACTATTTTATACATTGTTTATACATTATTTATACACTGTTATACATTTTTATACACTGTTTATACACTTTCTTAGACACTGTTATACATTGCTTATACATTGTTTATACACTACTTATACATTGTTTATACATTATACACTTCTTATACAATGTTATATGTTTATACACTTATTATACATTGTTATACACTCTTTATACACTCTTTATACATTGTTTATACATTGTTTATACACTATTTATATATTGTTTATACATTATTTATGCACTGTTATACATTGTTTATATATTTTTTGTACATTATACACTGTTTATACATTGTTTATACATTATTTATACATTGTTATACATTTTTATACACTGTTTATACACTTTCTTTTACACTGTTATACATTGCTTATACATTGTTTTTACACTACTTATACATTGTTATACATTATACACTTTTTATACAATGTTATATGTTTATACATTTATTATACATTGTTATACACTCTTTATACACTCTTTATACATTGTTTATACATTGTTTATACATTATTTATACACTGTTATACATTGTTTATATATTATTTATACATTGTTTATACATTATACACTGTTTATACATTGTTTATATATTATTTATACACTGTTATACATTGTTATACACTGTTTATACACTTCTTATACATTATTATACACTTCTTATATATTATACATTATTTATACATCGTTTATATACTTTATACATTATTTATACACTATTTATACACTATTTATACACTCTTTATACCTTAGTTATACCTTAATTATACCTTAGGATACACTATTCTAGTGATTATACCTTAGTTATTCCTTATTTATACCCTAAGATACATTATTATATTGATTATACCTTAATTATACCTTAGTTATACCTTAAGATACACTATTACAGTGATTATACATTAGTTATACCTTAAGATACACTATTACATTGATTATACATTAGTTATACCTTAATTATACATTAAGATACACTATTACAGTGTTTATACATTAATTATACCTTAATTATACCTTAGTTATATATTAAGATACATTATTACAGTGATTATACTTTAGTTATACCTTAATTATACCTCAGTTATACCTTAATATACACAGGCATAATTAGTTATACTTTAGTGAAAAAAATATGTCGGAAAAAGTATATACATATGGACTTTGTTTTGAAGATAAAAAAAAATTAAAAAAAACTTTCTAAAGCCGCATGACAAAAAAATAAATGGATTGAGAGATAAATGCGAAATTAGATTAAAAATTATAAAAAGAGGAAAGAGAAATGTGGACAAAGTAGAGAAGGTATTTTGGAAATTTTGATTTGTGTTTTGTTGTTTACTTTGTGAATGAATCACGTAAAAATGATAATTTTTGTTTTAGGTATTTTTGAAATTTTGAAAAGTTTTTAAGGTATTTATGCAATTTTTTTCTTTTGAGGTAAAAATGTTATATGGTGCCAAAAGTTATGTATTTATGTAAAATGCCCTGTTTTTTATTACTATAATTTCTAGTTTGTTAATTTTTACATGACCACCTCTTTATATAACCAATGTACTTTTAACAATGTTTTCTCATATTTACCTTTATTTAAACTAAGATAAAATCTATGGGTTGTACTTTAGTTTATAACACAGACTGAGTTTGTAAAAGAAAATTTAGGTTTGAGTCTCACTAAATATGAGAGATTAAGGGGCTTTACTTTTTGGTTTGGTTTAGGAGTTAATAAAATATGGTTAGGCATGGTAAATGAGGTGTAGTATAGTAATGGTCTCTAAAATACCATATTCTGTTTGGTTTCATGGTAAAAGAAAGTCCTGGTTTAATAATGTAAAAGTTATATGAAAATTGTAATTATAATGTTTGCATATATAATTTAAATTTTAAAATTGTAAATAAAAATAATAGAAAAGATGGATTCTAGCTTTTTAGTTTTAGCAACATATTTTACCATAAAAACACTTTAATTTAGGGTGTTAAAAAAACACAATGGTTTAATTGTAACTACGTTTCGAACATGATTATTTCAATGAATATACTTGTATTTTATATATTAAAAAAAAAAAAAAAAAAAACAGACGTAATATTAAATGACAAGTTAATTATCTTATATTACCTTAATAATTAAGATGAAAGAGAAGTTTGCCGCAAGAAGTAGAACTTCAGGAGAGACGTATTAAAGACTTAGTAATTTCAAGTATCTAATTAATACTTCATTCATCTTGATAAATAATTTTAAACGAAACAAGGGAAGCTTATGTTTTTATAATATGAGAAACACATTTGAATTATTATTTTTAGTTAATTGATTAATTTGTGTATAGGTGGCATTTTGGTATGCCTAGTATCATTGAGCAGTCTATGTCGATTATGTCCAAGACTGGTACCGGCGTCGCCATGTTTGGCATGGGTAAGCCTTCAGTATCACTTCGATTCACTGACGTTTGAATTATTATTATTGTTATTATTAATTTCTTTAATTTTTTTTAATGATTGAGCATTGTACATATTTATGTGCAGGGATGTCAATGGCCTTACAAAAGAAATTGATAGTGGGTGAAACAAAGCAAACAATCATAGGGTTGGTATTAAGGTTCATTGCTGCACCACTTGCTATGGCTGTTGGATGTGTTGCTTTTGGTTTACATGGTGATATTCTACGTGTTGCTATTATTCAGGTAACTTCTCTGTTAATGTTGCAATTTTATTATTTATAATTCATCCAACTTGTTACTTCTATTATATAAGTGAAAATTCTCAATACATAAACAACTTTTTTTATAATTTTGAAACAAGGTGTTGTTTGATAATTAGTGTTTAATAAAAACGTGATAAATTTTTGTTGTTAGAATATAAACCAACTAATATGGAAAAATATAAATAAAAGAACCCGTTTTTCGTAAAAAAAAACAGATTTTATCTACTGATTCCTAAAACCCTATCGGCATTTTTTAGCAAAATTTAACAAAACAACTTTTTTTTCTGTCATTTGGTATTAACTTGAAAAATAGGTATCTAAATGAACTCCTCATATGTGTTCATATGAATATGTCTTCTAATGTAGTATATTGATTTTAATATACCATTTTTTCTTTTAATTTCGTATCCCATTTATTTTGATATATTTATTCATCTAATAATCCAAATGACTATTCTTAATTCTCAAAGTGAAAGGGAACTTATGCTAATTAGTAGACTTTTTTGACTAATTCTCATTAATAGTTCATGAAAATTTGGCCGAGTAATAAGAGATATGTTTAATTTATATATTTTATATAAATGTGTTAAAACAGGCAGCACTACCTCAAGCAGTAGTTTCTTTCATTCTTGCAAAGGAATATGAATTGCATCCAGATGTGACTAGCAGAGCGTAAGTTTGACATCATATATATATATATATATATATATATAGAGAGAGAGAGAGAGAGAGAGAGAGAGAGAGAGAGAGAGAGAGTATATACTAAATTATAGTATTTGTTAAAGAATGCATTAAATTTTTGATGGTGCAGTGTGATTTTGGGAACGATAGTGTCACTTCCTGTCCTGATAGCCTACTACGCACTTCTACAGTTGATTCCAAGTTAAATAGCTTCCTCTTAATCTCAACATTTTGCAGAATTTATCAGCAGCCTCCAATGGACAAAATCAGAAGACGATACAAACTAATTTTGATTCCCATACTTGTATGTTTGCAACTTTAAATAGAAAATATATATATATATATTAGTTAAATTATTCACCGCTGTATTAGTTATAAGATAAAAGAGAAAGAGTAACGAGCTCATTTGACATTGTTATGGCAAATAATACTACATATATATGTTGAAGAGAATATTAAATGGGAAGCCAGTCTTGTCCGTCAATAAAATCAATTGAAATAAACGGCCGAGCCTCCTGTTGAGTCAGCTCCCTTGACCACGACACTCTTCCTCCGTACTCAGCCCCTGGTCCTGAACACTTATACTGTCCGAAAAACACGGTCCTGCACAATTCAATTGGTAAGTTAAGCTATACATTTTGATAACAAGGGCCGAGGGAAGGGGTTGTGGAATGAAGTTTTACAATGAAAAATTAACACATATATTACGCAATAAAAGGGCATAATGGCTAGAAATATTGCTTATCTGCCACAATTTTCATCCCATTGTAGAATTTATCTAAGAAATTTTGGTGAAAAGAAAGAGATAGAGAAAAGAGGAACATACATTTCCCTATTTTTATCACCCCAATCATACCATCCTCTAGGAGTGATGATCTTGTCCATGTAAGTATAAGCAAAAACAACTGTAGAGAAAGTACCCCAAGCTCTGCCTAAGTAGAGAGCACCAGATCCAGTGACCTTGCAATTGAGGAATGAAAAGCCTGTTTCCTCAAGCATACTTTCTCTTTTCTGCGCTGTCAATGCTCCATAGCTATTGCTTATGGCATGTAAATGACATTCCTCATAAAGGGATAAACCATTGCCGAATATGAAATCAACTGAACCTTCTATGTAACATTTCTTGAAATAATGTCTGCCAATGTGATCATACAGAGTGTCTTGTGCTCCCACGAATTTGCACCCTATAAATGCTGCTGTGTCTGCTGATATTCTCAGTGCCACTGCTTGCTTTCCTAGTGCTCCTGATGGTGGCGATGGAGCCTTGTTCTTTAGTTTAATTATAAATAAAAATTCGTCAGACGTTTCACTCAATTCATGCCAATTTCCTAAATAACTCATAATTCTTTTATTCAATTGCCATTAAAAAACGATCAACAATTGAATTTATCAATGTTGATTTCAATTTGTCATTATCAAAAGAGACTTCACAATCCAAAATTTGAATATTGGACTTTTGGATTTGGATCAATTATATAGATTTTGTCACCACAAATGCTTACAAATGCTTATGGATGTAAACTCGGTGGGATGGGGCGGAAGATGGTTCCCCATCCCCGTTCTGTCTATAAATTTGGAAAAATATTCTTCTCTCTCATTAGTTGGGAATTCTATTAAAAGCTAAATTTATACAATAAATATATCAAATTAATTAAAAAACTATAATTTTGCAGTTAATATTTAAAATAAATACAACTAATATATTTAAAGTTTTTTAATAATTAACTATAAATCTAATATTAATATTTAAAAATTAAAAAATAAATAAATAAAGGATTTTGGGGATGGGGATTTAACGGTGAGGAAAGGTATTTTCATCTCCATTTCCATCGGCTTGTTAAAAATAAAATTATCTCCATTTCCGCCCTATCGAAAATTTTATCCAAAACTTTCCGTTATGACGGATCTATCCGTGCAATATTCACATCCCAATTTTGTCAAAAAAAAAAAAAAAAAAAACTATTGAGTAACTTATAATGACGTATAACTTTTGTTTATTTGTGGTGTGTACTATATATGTAGTGTAAGAGATAAGGCGTAAGCCTAATCTTTTCATGTTATATTGCCCAAAAGTATGGCTTTTATGACACTCTAATTGGAGAGATTTTAGTGTTTGTTGGGATTTGATTATTCTTGTCCGATCAAAACATGCCACATCTACATGACATGTTTTGATTGGTCCCAGCTTATATTAAAATTTTTTTAGTAATAGATTTTTTTTTTCTTTCGATAAATTTGGGGCATTTTGCCATTTTTTGGAGACTGTGGGAATTAAACCCTCAACCTCATACTCCTTTTTAGAACGTGGTAGTCACCAAATCATTGCTTGGTGGTTTTTCAGTAATAAATTAACAGTGAGTCTTTTGGCATGAATTGAATTTTTGCTCTGGGACAATATGAAGCCTACCAATGATAGCGTGATGTCATTCTATCATTGACCCGCTCCACATAGTCCCGGCCATACTAGAATTTATCATTTAACTCCTGTACTTCATTCTAAATCCGAGATATCTATTTAGCTCAAGAATGAAACAAGGTGGAAACAAAAAACAAAAAGCTGACCTTAAAAGCAATATTCTTGGCAATGAAATAAGGAGAATTAATGGAAAAAGTTGCAGAACCATAAGTGCCTAAGGGATGTCCACCTTGCCCCATTTTATCTGCAGTGTCATCCCACTCTATAATGGTCTTGTCTGCACCTGCACCCTCTATGCTTATGTATCCCATGGTTGCTGGTATCTCTATCTTCTCCCTGCATTTAATTACTTGAATTACCCACGCATTATACTTCATTACAATTGGAAGAAGAATAAATTTTATTTACCTGTAAATTCCAGGGCCAATTAAGATTTTAACCCTGCAGTTATTGACAATTGGTATAGACTTAATAGCCCTTTGAACACTACCAAAGCCTCCTAATTTTGATGTAATTTTATTGACTTTGATAGTTAAACAAGGCTTCAACTTGTTCTTAGCTTTTTGAAACAAACGAGTACTCCGTTGCTGCTTTCCTTTTACCCATTTCAAATAAGCTTCTTCTTCTTCTGCAGATAATATGAAGCTATTAGAGTAATTAGAGTGGCTTGAATTAGCAATTGCTAACATTAAACTCAAAACCAACAAATTCAACAGCATCATTTTGGAATTTAAATAAAATGCAGCAACAGAAGAAGAAGAAGAAGAAGAAGAAGAAGATAAGTTGGTTATATAGAAGAAATAGATTAAAGAGGAATCTGGCAGAATGAAAATGTGAATTTATTTGTCTGTGTCTTATAATTGGCAGTGGGTTTTGTTTAAATCTTCGTTGTCCGTTTTGTGGTTTTGTCAGACAAGTCAAAATAAAAACTGCTACTTCTCAATTCCTTCACCGTTGGATTGAGTGATTGTACTTTACTTGATTGTTTCAACACTTGTGTACATATAGACTCACATGGAACCAATAACTTCTCCCCCTTTGGAACCTAACCAATGCAAATTAATCAAATAATTACGTGTTAAATATAAAGCATTTTGATGTTTGCAGTTACACATTTTTGGTTTATCACATCATATTAATTGTGTTTTGTTTTTTTCTACGTAAGGTTTCATAAACACTCCTATTTTTCCTTTTATGTTTTCACTTTTAAAAGAAGAAAATATTACTTTTATGTGTATATTAATACAAAATATTTTAAATTTACATATGTTTGTAGCCATTGGGTTCAACAAAATATAATTGGCTTATACAGTGAAATACTCTCTTTTTTTTTTTTTTTTTTTTTAATATGACCTTTTAGATTATCAATGCATTTTTGACAATATTTTTTCATATTTGCTTTTATTTAAAGCATAAGAGAAGTTTTAATATTTAATACAAATAATACTATATTAAGCCTTGACAATAAGAAAAAAAAAATTTAGCATGTAAAGTATAGTTTTAGAAGAAAGTTACTAAAAGTAGACTAGTCATTTTAATAATCGAATTAATGTTCCGTTGGTATTTTAAAGAATAACCTTAAACGACATATAAAAAACCGGAGGGAGTAATTTTTTCTAACTTTTCTTATCTTTATTTTCCAAGAGACAACTCGATCAGTTATATCGTCATTTTAAAAACCAGACCGACTAGTCGAACCCAATTGATTAGAATTGAAGGTTGGTTCAATTCTGTTTAGCTTTGGTTATATCCGGTTCAACTGTAGCTTTTCATCGGTTAAACCCCGGTTCCACGAGCAGGTAGTTTCGCTGGTTTAATGATCAGTTTGTTTCTAAAAGCTATGGTTAATATAAAAAGATTCAAAATAAAATTAAGAATTTTACAAAAAAGAGGGAAACTTAAAAAAACCACTCATGTGGTTACACTAACTAACAAGTGGAGGATTGTGTTTTTTTTTTTTTTTTTCATAAAGAGGACATTTGGCTTCAAAAGTTCACAAAAAATAAAATAAAATAAAAAAACAAAAAACAAAAAACAAAACTAGCACTAGATCATGACACAACAAAGGACATTTTTGTCTATTTTGAACTAAAATTATTTAAGTTGTTTAATGAAAATACAATAGACCTTAACGATAAAGTTCGGAAAATTTCGAGAAGTTCAATTTTTATTGAATAATAATTATAAATTAAGAAAAATCACAACAAAACGGAAAATATACAGAAAATTTTTAAATCTTTATGTAAAATTCTTAAATAATATGAGTAAATTATTGGAATGCTAAATGCATAAAAATATCCTCTGCCACATCATCATTTTTAACGGAAAAATGTTAATTATCTTTTTTACTAGTTTTTTGAAACTACGTGTCCTATTTTCGACAGAAAAAAAATATAATTTTTGACTTATTGAAAAGTGGAACCAAATAGATAGTTTTTGAAGGTTAAAAAAATAAAAAATAAAAATCAACAGTATAGAAATTAAACATATCTAGGGCCAGCTGGTTAACAGTCTTTCCTGTTCTCAATCTTATATACTTTCCCAAATTTTATCTTTGACTAATGATGCGGCACATATTTAACAAATTGAGACAATTGTTGAACTTCAAAATATTTAATAATTATGGATATTATAGATTTATTTTGGGTAGTTTTTTTATTATTATTTTTATTAGAATTATTATTTAATTTGTATCAGAATTAAATTTTCCTTCAAAGATTACAAGAATTTTTTTTAATTTTATTTGTACTTTCGTCTCTTTAGGATAATTAGCTTGGTTTGATAATATTGATTTATAAAATTGTTTGGAGATTAGTGATTACTAAATTCCATTGTTTTCAGACCCGGACCGGTGAAGGGATGGATTCATAGATTTTAGATTAAACTGGAATAAACCGGAATCGAACCGGATTTAATAAATATATTATATATTTTTATTTTTATATTTATAATTTATAAAAATTTGAATATTTTTATTATAATTCTTTAAGTTTAAACATTTCAAACACAATATAGTAATTAAAAAAACTCAATTTATGAAATATAATTTTTTTAGTTACAATAAATTGTCAATTTAATTTAAAATAATTTAAAATACAAACTATATTTTATTTTAATTAAAAACACCTCAAAATAATAACTTAAATTTTATATTCAAATAATTTTTTTTTAAAAAAAAAGTCTGATCGAACCGAAAAACTGGTCCGGTTCACGGTTTTCCGGTTCGACCGGTCGGTCCGACGAAGTTTGACCGGTTGTTGATCAAAGTGAAACCCGATGGAAACCGACCGGTCTGATCTCCGGTTCCGGTCGAACCCTATTCGACCGGCCGGTCCGGTCCGGGTTTCACAAGTATGCTAATTCGACCGGCCGGTCCGGTCCGGGTTTCACAAGTATGCTAAATTCATTCTAGGATTTGCTAACTCTTTCTTTTGTCGAATTTTGGATTAAACTCACGTTGCTCACCTTTGTATCAAGTAACAAAAGTATCTCATAGGCAAGTATCTTGAGATCTTTCAATATTTTTTTTTTTTGGAAGCCTATGCTCTTTTATTTGGACATATCAAACTTCTTGTCATTTATTTTAATCCATCACAAACTCCTGATAGCTTTTTTTTTTTCATTAAGTACTTCATTCTAGATCAATAGAAAAATTATTCTTTTCTTTTCTTTCTCCTTCATCCCCATAAAGCTTTAAGGACATTGTAACTGCGCATATTATAAATCTTCAAGTAAAGAATAGAATTGCAGTAATCCCGCACCTAATGTTGTTGTGTATTGTGAATATGAAATCTTACGAAATTGAAACTTTCTTGTGAATCAATTCTCTTTTGACATTATATGTTTCCTTCCTTTTATATAAACATGCTGCTATATGTGTCACTAGAAGTGTAAAATTTCTTGACATCCTAATAGGTCAACTTTGCATGTTGTACACAATGTTGTTGTGTATTGTGAATATGAAATCTTGCGAAATTGAAACTTTCTTGTGAATCAATTCTCTTTTGACATTATATGTTTCCTTCCTTTCATATAAACATGCTGCTATATGTGTCACTAGAAGTGTAAAATTTCTTGACATCCTAATAGGTCAACTTTGCATGTTGTACACGACTCATAGATTGGTTTGATCAAGCTTAGTTATTATTATAAAAAATTATTATTCATGAGGATGATATGTCCAAATGAAAGATGAGATGAATTAATGTAATGAAAAAAAAGAATGATGAGGAAGTTTATGTGTTCAAATAACTTAATACACACACCACAAATTGAAAAATGTGATGCTTTTTTTGGAGTAAAAACACAATATTCTATTGAGGTTTAGGCATAATTGCTAGTTTTATTTTCTGCTTTGAAAATGAACGATAATGCAATACCCTTGAGATTTGATTGCTCATAATAATGTTAATTTATGATATTTTATTCCAAAAATGGTCCTTGAAATTTTTTTTTTTAATTTTTTAATATATAAGATACATGAGATTATAAATCATCACTAGATTTTGTGCTTTAATGAAGGTGAACTATAATCTATCCGTTGTGGAAAAAAGAATTAATATGCAATAGAAGAAATTAAAATTCAGAATTGTCAACGAACATAACAAAACTCAAAAGTAAATTATATATTAATTTATTAATTTAGTTATTTAACTGCCATAGAGAATATAAGAGATAGATACAAATTCAGATAAGGATGGAAGAGAATAAAAGATCAATGGATTCAACTACAACAGAATTCTAAAGTTCAACAGAGTTCCAATTACTTAAACCTTTCCTCTCCACTTTATAGACATATTCTAATTAAATTTTGTCCAATTAAACCTCCACTTGACAGTAATATTAAATGATTAAAGTACTCTATTATTTTTGGTTTCTAGCTCTCTTTAGATCAATATGCAGGTCTACACTAAGGTCTATTATATTATTATCAAATAACTTGTAAAATTTTGTGTAAAAATTTGAAAGGTAAAAGAGTTTTTAAGAAAATACATTGTATGATAGACTATTTTTATTAATATTGTAAAATCAGAGATCCTAGTTTATAACATTTTGAACTACAGATACCAGTTTACAAATGGCGACCATAGAGTTTATCTGTATAGTTATCCTTTTATAATATAATTAAATTATATAGGATGGATGATGCAAGAGATAGAATGCAAAGAGGCAATAATGAGTTGAAGTGAGAAATTTGGTATGGTATTGATAGAGAGAAGAAGTTGAAGGAAAGAGCATGTTTTAGGAAGAGGCGTGTTGATAGAGATATTGCTTCCTTTTGTATTTAATGCCACCCAATTATTACACACTTAAATAATTCCCTAACTTCTCATATTTCTCTTCTCATTTAAATTTAAATTAATGAACCATAGCATACTCAAATTTCCCATAGCTTACTTTGTACTATGAGAAATGGGTGCAACTTCAGTAATACATTGACGTTGGGTATGTTTTGACAATCTAATGCCCATTCATCAATGGGTTTAGAATAATTTTATCTTATAGTACCCATCTATTTAAATTCACCATATTTCACATTTTTACCTCATATATATATATATATTTTAGGGATAAGGATTACAAATATCTCTCGCAGTGTCATGAATGATACAACTATACACCGGTCAATTAAGGGTTAAACTAGGACCGAACAAAACTGACTAAACCAAAATGTAGTTTAGATTAATTAGCTTTAGTTGGGTTTCTATTTGTATTTAGGCTATTTCCATTTTCAGTTTTTTATATTAAAAATCTAAGAAATAGTATACTTATTCTTTTAAAAAAAATTGAATACACAGTGTGGTCTCATTGCCATTTTCTTTTTAGAGAGATCTTAATAATCTCAAAATCAAACAAATGAACAATTAACAAATAAATAAATAAATCCTTGGATCATTTATATTGAATAAGTGTCAAGTGATATAGAATTATTGTACGCAAAAGTTAAACATAACATTTGATTTATGTAAAAGCATTTTTTTAAGGTTATACTCATTTATATCATGTGGCAATTAATATTAAATTATTATCATGTGGCAATTAATATTAAATTAAATTTACATTGATCGGATTGTATGGGAAAAAAATAATGAAATTACAACAATTTGGTTTCAACCAAACTAAACAAAGTAAATTTGATTCTATTTAAATTGAGTGGATCTTTAATTTGATTTGGTTTGATTTCTTTTTTCTACATATATTAGTTTTTGGTTTGGTTTTCAAACCAAAACCGATATTTGCTTATACCTAGACCTAACATTACAAAGTATAACCAATTAAGCTTTTCCATGAGCCAACTTAAGTCGTCAAGGCTTACATATTGGTTTCGGATTGAAAACTTTATTCCCTCAACAGCACATTTTACATGTTTTTTTTTTATTAGGGGTAAAACTCAACTCCTATACGTACGCTAGACCAAGTTTAACCAGGGATATAAACGGAGTGGGGCGTAGCGGGCCGGAATTAACAATTACATCCTTGTTCTTCGGTTAGGCGGGAATCCCTATTCCCGTCCCCCTTTAGCAAACGGAGACAATTTTCATCTATATTTCCAGTCCCGTCGGGAAACGAGTTCCCTGCAGGAATCCTCATCTCCGTTAAGATAATTTTAAAAAATAAAATATATGAATATATAATTAATCACCAAAAGATGGATGCTTTACAAATTTATAGTATATATGTTCGTTAATTATAATTGGAAGCCGCTATAAATCATAATATTTGATAAATATCCATAATATAAATAAATAATCAACAATCATCATAAAGTATATTTTAATTTTATTTTAATATTACAAAATTCAGTTATTTATATAAAATAAATATATAATTATATATATAATAATGAAAATATTTAGTAGTGGGGATTTAATAGGATATTTTCAGCAATCCTGCGGGGACTAAATAAGGGTGTGGACAAGGTCCGCAGGAGAGAGGTAATCCCATCCCCGACCCCGTTTAGTATTTAGGGATAAATTTATCTCCGTTCTACGGAGATTCTAAACGGGAAATCCCCATTTCTGTTAGGAAGGGTCTCCGTGTCTCCGTTAACAACCCTAATTCCAACCTATTCCTTATTTTATCTACTCCAAACTTTATTTATCGAGCTATTCAACTTCATTTATGCAATTGTTGTAGTATCTTTTCTCCTCCCGTTATTTCATTCTCAACTAAAAAAAAAAAACAAATTCACATATAATATTTTATTATTAATATACTAATTTCCTCGTATCAATATATCATTTATATTTTCTTTTATCATTGTTCAACAAACTATATCTCAAATTTACTTTTCTTCCATGTTATTAATAATTGGCAATGCAAAATATATATAACAAACTTAAACATTTAATAATTAATTTTAGAAAAACTAAAATAAAATTTTCTATGAAT
Organism: Euphorbia tirucalli; assembly: GCA_039660915.1. NCBI lineage: Eukaryota > Viridiplantae > Streptophyta > Magnoliopsida > Malpighiales > Euphorbiaceae > Euphorbia > Euphorbia tirucalli. The sequence continues at coordinate 71,422,544 of CM077641.1, forward strand.
GAAAATTTAGTATTTAAAATAATTATTGCAACAGTTATTTATTAAGCTAAAAATTCAAGCAAAAATGTTTTAGTATACCTAATATTGATAATTAAATTATATAAAATAACACATAAACCATTATATTATATTATATTATATTATTACATAGATAATGTGAAAAAATAATTAAAACACACACACAAATAATACAGAAATAAAATACATAAACACCACCTATATATTAAAATAATTAAAAAAAAAAACACCTAATAATCATTTTAATATTTGACAAAATATTTAAATAATCATGGGGCAAACTGTCGCTTAAATAATAGTACTCAATATTTGAAATATCACAATATTGTAATATAATTGTATCATCTTTTTCATACCACCAAATCGAATTAAACATCTTATTACCAAATATCTTGTCTATACTAATAGTATTTTATATAAATAATTTATCTCGGACAGCTTCTCATGCCTTCCGTTGTAGTCTAGTCGGTTAGGATATTCGGCTCTCACCCGAAAGACCCGGGTTCGATTCCCGGCAACGGAATTTTTTAAACTTTTTTTATATAAATCCCGGGATACTAAACGGTACCGTTCGAAGACAATAACAAGACTCCTCGTCTCATTTACATTGATACGCCAGAGCTGGGTGTACTGTAAGCCGAAACGGATCAGGTGGAGCTCTCTGTCACCTCTCACAGCGGTTTAAGCAGCAGGGTTTACTGGTTCACTCGGCCCTGCTCTCCTCTCCTCTCCTCTCGCTGTCATATTACCCACTTTTCTGCAATTCTTCTGATTATCTACGCTTTCCGTTATTTCTATTTTCTCCCCTTTTCAGGTATTTTTTAATTTTCCATTTGCTATTTCGTCAATCTAATTGCCTCTCAATTTATGTTTCGTGTTCATGGGTTTTAATTTTTCATGTTCTTTTTTTCTGAGACTGTTGGCCAAAATGCAAAGTTCACTAGTAGTTTCTCGGTAATCTAGAGGACAAACTAGTTTGTCGAAATTGACATGTTTTACTTATGTATGTTCTCTGCATTCATTTGGATCCTCCTGCTATTCATTCGTATTGGTTTTGCTTCAATTCTGTTATTTTATTGACATTTTGCAGTTTGAGGATGTCTGTGTCTGGAATAACTGGTAGTCCCTCAAGGTGTTGTCTTCGGATATCTTCGAATTGCCCTGCTTCATTTTCTAGGCGAGTTTCGGCTTTTCCTTCTGCTGGGGATCCTAATGAAAGAATAAGTTTACCCCGTTTAGATAGGTATTCTTCAACTATTGTACTCTCAATCAGGGGTATGCAGATGATTTTCTTTACAACTTACGGAAAAAATTTATTTGGAATCACACAGATTTTACTGGGTTGGTTCTGCAAAAGCACGCAATGGAAAGCAAATTCACATGGTCAAATCTGCAATGGATGCGTCTTACGGTAGTGACATGACAAATGGTCAACCTGGTAATGATAAATTTCGTGATTGGTTGAATGTTGTATGTATGTTTGTATGCTGATTACTTGGATTCCTAGTAATTGTTCACTTATGTTTTTATCGCTGAAAAAGCTGGTTTTAGTAGCCTAAAAACATATTTATTTGCTGATTTTGTAACATTTCAAAATAATATTGCTGTCACAGTTCTTAACTAACTTTCTATCCACTATGCTGAAGAACTGACTAACCCAGTGAAATGTTTATAATACCTCCTTCTGACTCGGGGTATCTGATGGATGCATATACCTGCTAGATTCACATGTGGAATCATGATGTCCAGAGAATTGATTACTGGGAAGAAACTAAAGATTTGAGATGTTGGAATAGAAAAGTTTGCTTTCTGATGACATCAATGAGCAGGTCTTGCATGCATTACGCCCTTAAATTTTGGTGCTCGTATCTGTAACATCTTTGAAATTCTTAAAGGATGTATAGCGATGAATAATCCATGAGATATTGTTTAGAGGAAGCTAATAACCGTTGGTAGGATTGTTTATATGTATCATTACATGCTTGTTTCAATCCATGGCTTTCCTAAGGAGTTTGTTTTGGAACTGACTGCTGACTTTATACATGCTACTGAAAATTAGTAGGAATCACTTGGTTAACCTTTCTCTTTCTTTGCAAGTTCAGTCATTTTTCCTAGAATTCATGTGAGAGATCCGTACAAACGGCTTGGGATCAGCAGGGAGGCTTCTGAGGAGGAAATTCAAGCAGCAAGAAACTTTCTTATACATACATATGGTGGGCACAAACCAAGTGTGGATGCAATTGAATCAGCCCATGACAAAATAATTATGCAGAAGTTTTATGAAAGGAAAAACCCAAAAATCGACGTTGGGAAAAAGGTTAGGGAAGTAAAGCAGTCTCGTGTTGTACAGGCTGTCTCAAGCAGGTTTCAAACCCCAGCCACGCTTGTCATCATTAAAACATCAGTCACATTTCTAGCTCTTGGAGTTCTCACATATCTCTTCCCGACCGAAGAAGGTCCAACTCTACAAGTTGCTATTTCCTTGATGGCTACAATATATTTTATACATGATCGGCTAAGAAGCAAGCTCCGAGCTTTTCTTTATGGGTATGTTGATCATAATTGGTCTGCTTCTTTATTTTCACTGTTAAATCTATGCCATATTAGTTACTAAGTTGGATGACTGAAAATTTGATTTCCAAGGTCCTACTTGGACAATTTTTAATCTTGCGAACTTCACCAAACCTCATGTCTTGTGCTTTTAACGATAATATTATTCATGATCTTGATGCTTAACCACAAGATATTTTCTGTGACTTTGCTAAAATGTTCATTTTGGGATAAAGGGTCAATTTAGCCTTTCAAGTTGGCTTGTGGAACCAATAAATGAACCTTGGGTATCAATTTGGTCCTTCAACTTGGCATTTTTGGTCAAGTTAGCCCAAAATGACAGGTGCCAACATAAAAAAAATTGAGACTTATCAAACAATCATCAATTATTTGCAGATATGTGTCACTTTTGGTCCTTTTGGACAAAGTTAGACATAACTGTCAAGTCATGGACTAAGTTGATATCCAAAGTTCATTTAAAAAGTCAAATTGACCCTTTATCGTTCAATTTTATTGCAATCTTGATCACCTTTCCTGTTCAAACCTAATAATAGAACATTAAAAATGTTAAATCATAAGTTTGTCTCTATGGTGCAGTGCTGGAGCATTCATTTTCTCTTGGCTGTTGGGAACCTTCTTAATGGTATCAGTGATCCCACCATTGCCTTTTATCAAAGGCCTAAGGAGTTTTGAAGTTACTACTTCATTGATTACTTATGTGCTCCTCTGGGTTTCATCAACCTATCTAAAGTAGTAGCAGTTCTATTCTAGTACAGGTTTTTCTTTGCAAGACCTCAATTTTGTTGCGATTCAGTGCTATGTCCATCTTCTCTCCTTATCACTTTAAGCGTTGCCTCTACCTAACTGTAGCACTGGTGCATGATAGAGTATTAGAACGTTTGTTGCTGAGTTTCTCTTTTGTGAAGAAAAGGTTTGTGAAAATGACTGTCATAGCATTGAGTGAAAGGATGTAATATTTAGATTGAAGCAACATACTGCTTGCACAATTTTTCATGGTTTTGTGCACTCCTACATTTTCTTTTGGGTCAAACTGTCAATTTGGCATGCTGGGTTAATTTTTCCCTAAAATGGGCTTTGGGTATTAATATGGTCATTCAACTTAGGCCCAGTTTGGGGCAGCTTTCAGCAGCCCCGAGAAAGCAGCTTTCAGCCAAAGCATGGGAATCCTTACTTTGGCTGAAAGATGCTTTTGGAGCTGCAGAAAGCAGTTTCAAATGCACAATTGTTAAAAGTCGGATTGTATTTAGGAAAGCACTGGAAAAACACTTAAAACTACTTTTAAAGAAAGCAATAAAATCTAGATTTTCCTGACAACACTTTCATTAACAGCAATCCCAAACTAGCTCTTAGTATTTTTTTTTTTTTTCTCTAATTGGTTCAAAATGACACTTGTGAGCATTAGAAATCGACACGTGTAAATCATATGCTAGCATATGTCATTTTTTGGACTAACATGATAAAAAATATCAAGGTGTGGACTAAATTGATGCTCAATGTTCAGTTTGGGAAAATTGATTATGCGAGTCAAGAAGAATGGCTAAATTGACCCTTTTTGTCTTTTCTTTTGCTCTTATTACAAATTGAGATGAGATATATGCATAGGGTGGTAAAAGCATCACAGTGAAGGTTTATTTAGGTAAGATTCATGGCAGTTTTCGAATCATCTGTAGGTAGCCGACATGAGATGGACAATTCATGCGTGGGGCTAATTTGTTATTTAATCAAGGAGAGAGGTTTTGTCTGGTCTGTTGTTGGGTTGAGCTGCTAGTGCCCTGCCTGGAATGGTGGTTTAATTTGGTTCATGTGCTTGATGGACTGGTTGTTGAAGATTCCTTCCATGTCTTTTTTTTTTGGGTGATTTGCTGTTTTTAGCAAACTTGCACCCCCAATTTTTATTTTTTACAGTCACATAACCTGGAGATCTTTTGTCCCTCGAGCAAATCTTGCAATGACATTTTTTTGGACTTGTATCAGCAGCATCAAAGTTATTGATTTTCTGGCCATCAAAATGCTCCATTTTTTCCTTTACTCAGAACTCGAGTTCTTTTGTCTGAAAATTCACTTTCCGGTTAAGAGAGCAGTTTTAAAAAGCCTGTGCTTTTGATTGTTGAAGTGAAGGAAAAAATAAAGATGCATATCCCTATCAAATTAAGATGGCAGATTTGCAAGTGAGAATATTTGAATCGTTTTTAAAGATTTCAGGTACTTTGCATGAAAGAAGGAAAAAAAGAGTGCCCAGTTTGGCCAGAGAAATGGAAATGGTGTCAATGTGTTGTCTTTTTGGTGAATTTGGTGATAAGCAGAAAGGCCAGAAAAGAAAGAGAAATTATACCTGCCATGAATTTTCATTCCACAAAATCAATTTGCCACTTTTCAGAAAGATCTATAGCGGTTAGAAATAAGGAATTCCAATTTCCAAGTTACATATGAGAAAAAAGAAACTACTAATTTTTCATCCCAACAAAATAAACGAGCAGCCATGAAAACATGTTGCCAAATGGAACAAAATGATCCAACTTTGCAACCTCTAATTGGTTGTTTTATTTCAGCCTCAAAGGGGATATCACTGAAGTAATAATCAACTATAAAAAGCTAGCCGTGTAATACAGCAAACATAGTGTGCTGAAAGATAGCTCAATTAACCAACTACAATTGCAACACAAGAAGACACCTTAAAAAAGAAATGGATTCTACTTCTCTCTTAAAGTTAAATACCTCATCAATTGTAGAAAAGTCAGAATGGGTCAAGCTCAGTCTATCTGCCAACTACATAATATACTGTTTTTTCATAATTTTAATAAAACCTATATAATAGTTAAGTAAAACATGGTAATTTCTATATAAGAAGCGTCACATTTCTTTAAAAAAAGGTAGCATTGGCTGGATTGTGATATTACAGGAGGTAAATGGTCCATTTCAATAGTACAAGGGGTAAAAGGACATTATGTAGATAGTACAAGGGCCTCTTTAATCGTTTTCTACTTTTTTTTTTTTTTTTTCAATTCTTATAGCTTATATAAGAGTTGACTATCTGCTTTTACTAAAACTCGAATCCTGAAGTTGAGCATTATTTTTGCATAAATCGAACCCTAAAATTGATTTTTTTTTTTGGCAAAACTCGAATCCTAAAGTTGAGTGTCTAGTCTTAGTAATACTCAAATCTAAAACCGAGTATTTACTCTTGACAAAACTCGATCTTGAATCTCTCATGAATGTGGAAAGCGTCAATCGGGTTGGAGCATACCTAGGCTAACCGCTAGGCATATCGGACACTCCTTGTGAGTGCACCCAGCCTTGATTAGTATGTCTCTGGTGCTATTTTCTTTGAGGAGACTCTTTACCAATCAACAGTTGATGGAAAGAAGATGGCTGATGTTCTTGTTGAGCAAAACTATGCAAGTAAAACATCACTTTCTTTTATTTCAAATTTGGAAATTTATTATTTCATTGAGGTCTCAAGTTCTATTCTTATATCTCAAACTAATTAATAAGATTCACCAAGCAAAAAAAAAAACTGAGTTTTGGATTGTGGATATTGCAGGGTCTTGTTCCTTTGGCTGGCTCCAATGATGAGTCTTGGTGCCAAGGTCTCGATGGCCTTGCCTCTTGCTCTGCTGCTTACAACCAACAAGGTGCTCGTTTTGCCAAATGGTAGTATTCTTCTCTTATGTGCTATTCATTCCTGATTTTAAATTGCTTTACATGTATATGTCGGCCTTTCAGAGACTCGTAAACCAAAATGTCTCAAGTCAGATCATAATTTCTTGCAATGTAAAAGAGTGTTGTTAATGTAGCACTCCCATGTTTTTGTTAGTCACAAATCAGAAAGTGGTGTGCATAGAGAATACTTCTGTTATACTGATCATAATCAGCATTGTGCAAATTTTGTTATGATCCGATATAAAAGGCGTACTGTGGTTAGCATTCCAAATGGCCCATCTGCACTTGCAGTAAAAGAAGCGGGGGATCTCGCTCATTATGCTGCCATCTCTCAGGTGATCAACATATCATAAAATAAACTTATATGCGCTGTACCATAGCCTTGGGAATGATCGTTTTATTTGATTAATTATCGACATCAATATTGATATTTTCAGGACAATGGTTCCAATTGTAGAACCTGAGATCTTGCTTGACAGTGAACATGGGATCAACAAGACTTCTGAAGTAGCTCAGAAGGTCTGGGTAGAGGTCTTTTTCTATCTTGCAGAAAATAATGTGATGTTTGAAGGTATTCTTCTAAAGCCAAGCATGGTCACTCCTGGTGTGAAAAGCAAAGACGGATCCCGTGCAGGTTGCTGATTACTCTCAAGCTCCTCCACCGAAGAATTCCTCCAGCTGTCCCTGGAATAATGGCAAGTCACAGAAACCATCTCTTACCATACATAGATATCCACTTTGAATTTAGCTTTGAACTGTTCAGTTACTTTGGTTGGGCATTTTTTATCTGGCAGTCAGTCTAAAGTTGAGGCGACCCTGAACTTGAATGCAATGAAGAAGCTCCAAACCTATAGCATGTATCATTCTCATAGGCAAGATCGCTTCAGAAAACATGCCTGAAGATGTGCGGGAAAGACCTGAGAATGTAAAGGAGGCTGAGAATACTCTGCTTCTCCGAGCAAAGTCTAACTCTCTTGCTCAGCTTGGTAAGTATACAGGTGAGGGAGACTGAAGAATCGAAGCAAGAAATGTTTGTGGGCTAGGTGTAGTAGGCAATTACAAGAAGTGTAAATGAAACAATGTTTGAAAAGGATAGTTATCATCAGGAAGAATGTCCTATCTTAGCAACTTTTTCGGAACTCGTTGTCAAAGATCGATTGTGTTTATACATTGTTTCCTGCAATTAGAATTCATAACCTGAAAATTCATCTGGCTGTAAGAGATTGGAACTTAGCGATGATGGGTCAAATGGTTTGATGCAATCAGAATTTCGTCATCAATGGTTTCAACCGTTTAAAGATACTTCTAATTGCAACAAGTACGTTCCGGAATACGAAAAAAAAGTTGCATGTTCAAATGCATAAATGCAAAACCACAAATCTAAGAATTTGATTTAGGGGTCTCTGCAAGTCCATGAAATTGGAAAATTTGAACCCCAATTAGGACCTTATCAAGATACAAATAAAAAAACATAATCTCAAAGTAAAAACAAAGTCCTGAATCCCTTATGGAAACAAAGACTAAACTGCAATGTTGATACATGCTACTGAAAGATATTTCACACTGCATACTCGATCAGCATTTTTAAAATATTCATCTCTAATATTTTTCAGCTATTTATTTTCATATTCACAAAGCAGAGATGATAAGTTATTTATGTTGTACAGGAGAAGGATACAGAAAAATTACAAATGATGTATCGTGTACAAGAGATGAAAGGGCATTTTTGGTCGTAGAACCTATTATTGTGTGAAATGACCAACCTTGATTGCATGCATTGACCTCTCATCAGATGTCTCATGTACACGAGATGAAAGGGCATTGTTGGTTGTAGATCAGCCACGAGATGCAAGGGCATTGTTGGTCGTAGATGAGATGAAAGGGCATTGTTGGTCGTAGATCAGCCACGAGATGCAAGGGCGTTGTTGGTCGTAGATCAGCCACTCAGACATCTGATGAGAGGTCAATACATGCAATCAAGGTTGGGCATTTCACACAATAATAGGTTCTGTCTAGATAGAACTATATGTCACTCCTACCGCCAGAATGACACTCCGATAACCACAAGTCTATGAGTTCCGAGACCTGCTGCCTTACTTTGTGAACTGCTTCCGGGGAACTGCAGTTCTTGGCGTTACCTGAAATTAACAATAACTATTTACAAGAACTGAAGTAATATTGCCTTAAACAGAAGGCCACGCGAAAGAAGAATGTTAAAAAAAAAATTATGTCAGATAATTTATAACTAAATAATGATCAAGGTCTTCTAAATTAAATGGGCCATCGGAAGACAAACGGCTCCAAGCATGAAACTAAAAAGTGAAGTTTACAAATTTATAGATGAAGATAGCAAAGTTTGACCCCTTTCAGCCCATAGTTGTTAATGGCACGCCTCGCGATACCTCAGGCAAGGAGCGTCCCTTGGCGCACACCTCGGAGACATTCAGAAAGGCCCGCCTTTGGGACATTTGCATGTTTTTAGGGTTTTTTTTTAAGTGATGACCATCATTTAATCTTGACCGTCCATCATAAAAGAGAAGAAATAGAAAAATAAAAGGAAAGCTATAAAACGTTGACACAGCAGACAGAAAAAAAGGCTCCAGTTCTCCTCATCTTTGTCTTCATCTTAACTTCTCAAGACACAAACAACCATCAAGACTGCATCTTCACAACATCTCATTCCTAGGGCAAACTTTTTTTTTTTTTTTTTTTTTTGGCATTTTAGAAATATTAATTCTTGTTCCCCATAGATTTTTGCATTTTTTTGTGTGCACCTTGTGTTCCTCGGGCGTGCACTTGTTGCTTTGCGCCTTAAACAACTATGTTTCAGCCAACTTTTAAGATGAATAACAGATGGATTTCTTTATCCTTGAAAAAAAAAAAAAATACATACATACATACATACATACATATTTTCATACCTTCGATGTTTAAAGGAGCTTGGGGGCATCCTCGCATATCAGTCCCATGACCACAATTATGGCATGTGATTACATAAGAAGGCACTGCAAGGTTACAAATTGAGTTCTCAATCAACAGTATTCATACATACAACATTTTCAAATATTATCAACTTACAAGAATCTGCAATGGGGTTCCACATACCATGGAATAAGATACATTCATTAGTAATAACTATTCTTTGAAAGAGGGTAATTCTAGTTGTACATGTCGAAAATTAGATAAGCAATAATGATAATGAAAAGCTAACATTTCATAGTGGTTCTAGCGGAAAATTAATTGCATCCAAGCAAAATTGTTCCGAGTTTAACTTTGTGCAAGAAGGCTGATACTGACAAACTCAAATTTTGCTTTGGCTTTAGCATTTCTGACATTTAGACAAGGAGAAAAAATTCCACATAGATTATCAGAAACTTACTATCAGGAGATGACACCTCTTTTGATGCATGGCGCCAGGGATCTTGCGATCCATTTGTGAAAACAATTTTGGACCCTGCAAAAGTGCAAATGATAAACATAAAGGGATTTATAGACATGGTTTCACAAAGGTGACAATAGGATGAAGATAAATACCATATTTTTTAGTTACTATTTCTCCCTTGAGAAGCTATACACTAAATTTGCCTAAGTTTTGCACAAGAGATCCTTTCTCATTTCCTCAAGGTGTTAGCTAATCATTCGGCATAAAAGGTTTTATATCTCCAGTAAATCATAAGTTAGTTACACACTCAAGAACTTAATTTTTGTACTCCTCTTTCAGATCAACTTATTCAATAGCAGTAATGACACATATTATACTGACACAATGCTGATTAAGGTATTCACAAGTTTTTGTGCAATTCTTGCATTCATGTATTTTCCATTCCTCCTTATTTTGAAGAGAACAAAATGGAGAAAAAGATATTTGGTTTCATATCTCAACCGATTTTAAAAGAGAAAAGAAAACGCAAGAGTAGAAAAAAGATTTAAATGACAAGGAAACCGAAATGCCATGCATCTGTAAGGCTAGATATATGTTATAGAATGCGAAAAACAAGGGCGATAAACAAAATTAAATGGTCAATGTCTAGACCTGCTATCCTTGTTCCCCCATAGTATATATTTGTTGCATCAACCTCAGGATAGATGCCCTCTCCAAATACGTTCTTGCATAGATCCAGATGGTATCTGCAAGTTACAATTTCATAGATACACAAGGGATACAACAGACCATATTCTCAGGATAACAAAGAATCTACACTAATATGGCTTTATTATAGAGCATAAAAAAAAATAAAATAAAATAAAATAAAAAAAAAACAACATACTGTGTGTCAACTTTTGAGGAGCGGATACTATCATTTGAGGGCGCCACTTGAAAGTAGGCAACTTCAGTGCAAACTTGAAACCACCATAACCGATCAGAACTATTTTCAGTAACAACCGTGCTTTTCAAATGTTTTTGGTTATATGTTTCAACATCAATGCCAAAACTTCCAACATAGTACTCCTTAACGTATTCAGCATAAGCTTCCTAGAATAACAAAGTTAGTTTTCTTTAGCTTTACAATCATATCAAACAGCAAAGGAAAGTAAAGGGTCTCGATCCACAAATTAATATATCATTACCATGTCAGAGGGTTACATATTCATAAACAAAATAAAAATTTACAAGCAGCATACTGAAGAAACTATGAATTTACAAATCTCAACCTATCTTAATCCCACCTCCCAACCTTAACAGTCAGGCAACAGCCAAGCATTGGGAAGATTCTTGACCACATTAGTCCAATTCTAGTAACGCAACCAACATAATTGATATCAAGGTAGAAATGAGTTAGAAACCATAATGAACACACGAGAAAGTTAATTGATAGACCACAAGTCCAGCAATTATTGTCTAACTCCATGCATGCAGAACCAAATACCCAAAAGATGTAACCATCATTTCGTTCTTGGATAGGAGATGCCGTAAAGATAAGCTATATGCTCATTGCGTGTTTTACTAGTTCTGCTAAACAACAATAAGCGAAAATTTTTGCAAGTGTCAAAATAACAACGGAAGAAACTAAAGTAATGCTCACCACTAAATCCTCTCCAGCTTTCTTTGCTTCAACAAGAGGAACACATAAAGTATCTGGATTACCATACTGAAACTGCAAAGCTAGGAGAGTAACATAATTAATATGACAGTTTATAAGTAAGCACCAAAACTCAAAAAGGAACAGAACACTACCGCGGTAACTGCAGCATCAGCAAGGAAATACAGGAAATCACCATCAATCTCAAGCTGCAAAATGGCAGTACGCAGACATGTCATATGAAAAGCAAAACGTAAACCTCAGCAAGTGTTTGTAAATCAAGGCATACAAAAACAAATATAAATCAAAAAGACAAACCTCAGTTGCTTCAAATAAAGCTTTTGCTGCAATTTTGTTTGATGTCAGCCTTTCTTCAACAAGATGAGTAGTTTCCTGCAGAGCAGCTTTGCATTCGGGACCAGCTGACTCACCGATCTGTTAAATCATGACGTGTGCAGCAAAGGTTAAATAAAATGAGACAGCTGATTTTTTTTTTTTTTTTTTTTTTTTTTTTTTTTTTTTTCTGTTGATGGAAAATCATCTTGCCAAAGGAAAAATAAAAAGAGCTCTTCATATTGAAGAATCAACATTATGTTCACCTGTTGATCAAATTCAGTGAAGTTGTAAACAGCAAGAACAACTGCAGAACTTGCAAGGCTTCCACATGTTAGATGTGGAAACTTAAGACGAAACCATGCACTTAATGCTCCAGAATATGAAGTCCCAAAAACAAACCATGGATTCTCAACACCTGTTCTATTGAGCTTTAGGTTCAGGGATGCCTACACAAGAAAGTATTGTTGAAGAAATGAAAACTTGAATAGCACCTAAAACTGAAAAAGAAAATGCCATGATGAATCATAATTATAGCTACAATCTTCATGAGAAGACGAAACTAACAGAGTCAATTTTGACCAAGGCTGGAAAGCCACTATGACAACTGCTGGACAAATTAAGGAGGGACGCGATAAAGTGATACCTCGTTATAAATACAAAGAACTAACATCTTCAAGAAGTGAGACTGTCTTTTAACTACAATTTGTGCATTCATTTAGACATTTGGAATTGCAAACACCCATACATAGGCATAACAACAAAAAATTGTGCACATAAACATCTACACAACACTACACATGTTCTGTATCTGCACTCCAGTCTTGCACTAGTGATATGTTGACACAGACAGAAAATTGATATGAAATATAACTCACTGAACTCAAGTTCTAGAGCAACATGCATGCATTGTGATTATGCTTGCCTGATATTGTTGACGGAAAACGGCCAAGTCAAAGAGCGCCTGTTTAGATGAAAGATATCTCAAATTCTTCGTCTCTGTCGTTTTGAACGGTGTGCTTTTACCATAATATCGATGCTCAAGTGAAACTACTGCTGCTCCAAACTTTTTAGCCAACACCTGTGTATTACAACGATGATTAAAATGCAGTGGTTGCTTACGTGTAAGATTGAAAAATAATTAAAAGAATTAATTTTGCCAAATTAATTTAATATGCTTGTAACAAAAGTGGAAAAGCTCAAAACTTTCCCTTCGTTTAATATTAGTTTGAACTTTCAAAAATGGACTCCAAAATCGATGAGATATCACCAATTGACATGATAAGGTCGATTCCAATAACTAATGAGAAGATAAAAACTTACAGAGAGATAATCATTGACAATACCGTTGCAAGAAGATTCACCACAAATTTTCAAAAAAATGGGTCCATCTGAAACTGAAAAGTAGTCAAGAAATTCATAGTATCGCTGCTTAAACCTACGATGATCCTACAAATACCAAACCAAAAGAATGAAAAGAGAAGCTCAATTTGATAAATTGAAGAGAGGTAAATTCAAATTGAAATAGAAATATGAAGAAGATAAAAAGAAAAGGTTACATAAGGAGAATAGTGATCGAGAATCTGATTAAACCAGAGTTCGTCAGTGGTCAAGTAATTGTTGGTTCCAGAGAGGCGATGAAGCATGGAAAGAGGAGGGGGGAAGGCATGGGATACGGTGGAGAGAATGAAAAAGGAGAAGAGCAATGCGATTAACGAGGGCAGCTTCACCTTCCGCATTGCTTGCTTGCTGTTCGATAACACGCCTGAATGAAGAGGCAAAAGAATGACGAAAGAGGTTGACTGGTATCGTTACTTTTGGTGGTGGAGTGAATGGGTTTTCGACCTTTGATATATCCTACTCCAATTATTCACCCACCGTCTCATCCACTTTTCAGTTTCCATCTCTTTTTTAACTGCTGTGAGTGAGTGCTCTCCCACATTAAACATAACCTTCTTTTGTACAGATAAAATTCACTGTCTCTTTAATCACTAATATGTTTATTTGGTCATTTAATTATCTATTGCAATTAAGCAAATTACACTAAATTTAGATGTGCACGTATAACACTCTCGGAATTATATATAAACTAGGTGAATATGAATTTTTTTTTTTTTTTTTTTTAATTTTGACAGTATTATACTTGCACGCAGCACGCTTATATTATACCCAATGTCTAAATCCGACAAATATTTTCTAAAAAAAAAAGACTTAATATACTTAACTACAATACATCGGGGCTACTTTGGTATTACTGTCAGTGAAAGTATTGTCAGGGAAAATTTTGTAAACGAAAGTGCTGTTTGGAAAAGCTGATAAGTGCTTGGTAATATTTTTACAGAAGTGACTTTATTCTTATAAGCAGTTTATATTGTTTATAAAAATGTTGTTAATAACATAAAATGACATATGCTTAAATTATAAAAATAATAATGATTAAAAAATAATTTTAACTTATTTTAATTGATTAAATGACATTAAAAATTAATAATTTCTTTCACACACATTATAGAAATAATTTTTGGATTAATCTTTCTTTCACATACATATTATATAAACAAATGACATATTTATTTTAATTGACAGATACTAGTATAAAGTAATAATATTTGTAATAATTATCTCTCTCTCTCTCTCTCTCTCTCTCTCTCTCTCTCTCTCTCTCTCTCTCTCTCTCTCTCTATATATATATATATATATATATATATAATAAGTTAATCAAAAAATTTGTTGGTTTTAGGTCTGTCTATGACATTTTGGAATGGCAGGGATTAAACTGTAATTATAATAAATTACGGGGATCAAATGTGTAATTTGGACTAACCCTATATATGGATGGAAGTTGGGATTTCCACTATAAATAGAGAAGAGGTTTCTCTATTTCACACACATAACAGAATCGTAGAAATTCCTTTTGGTTTCGGGAAAACACGAGATACTACTTTCGTTCGTCAGAAGAATTCACGGATTAAGCCCGTACTCTGTGTTTCCATACATACGTAGGAAAGACAACCAGAACGATCCGACTTGTGGTGCGTTTATCAAATCAATCCGTAAACAAAGTTTCCGCTGCACATAAACTATAAGTCTGTTTATTTACACTGTTTACGGAATCTGTACATTTGTTGTACGATCAATACAAAAATGATTTCATTGGTATCAGAGCCCTAAGATTCAAAGATTGATATGTTCAAATCTTGATTTCTGGTGATCCGTGAATAGAACACATTTTTGCTCGTTTTGCATTGAATTTCCGTGTCAAAATGATACAGTGTTTGATCCAACAGTATATAGAGTCAAAATTTTTTGTCGGATTTTCAAAAATCTAATCACACCATTGAAATCAGCACAAAAAAATAAGTCAGAATCTCAAATTTCACGGCCAACGGAGCCCCGGAAGGCGGCGCATGGACCTCACGCGCCACCACTGCGGCTGGAGTTGGTCGCAGATCGGTTGAGAGGTTTATTGGATACAGGACACGTGGGGCAACGCGATTGGCTGATTTTCGAAGGTTGAAAAGTAAACGGTCGAAACAGCTAATCACGTGTTGCCACATGTCAAGCCTTATTCGACGGAAACTGATTCTTGGACACGTGGTAGAACGCGATTGGATAGTTTCGACAGTTGAAAAGTCAAACATCCAATCACGTATTGCCACGTATCAATGCATAAACCGTTTTAGAAACCGTCAACGTGCCACGTGGCAGACACGTGGACCAATGGTGTGATGACACGTGGCAGAGCAACCGCTTCAGCACTTGAACCAATCAGGTGATGACACGTGGCAGGTGTGCCACGTCAGCACCAATCACATGTCACCACATGTCACATGAGACAGCAGGTCTTGAGTGGCGCGTGACCGCACGTGGTGTGCATGGCTGTTCATCCAGAAGAGCGTGTCGGTGAGTGCGGGCGTTGTCGGCGTCCAAATTTTGTCAAATTTTTTCCAGAATTAAAATTTACATTTTTCTTGAATTTTTGGTATATTTTGATAAATTTTTGAAATTCATTTGATATTTTAAACTAAATTTACTAGTATTTATTATGTATAAATGCTTTATTTATGTTTATATTTATTGTGTTTTTATATACTAATTTTTGGTTGATCATTAACAAGTTTTTATTATTTCTATATGTGTTATAGAAATGACAACTTTCGTAAAAACGACGAAAATGATCCAGCCTTAGGAGGAGGCAAAGACAATACAAAGACTTGAAAATGAGCTTTCCTTTAAACTATATCCTCCGTTGGAAAAAGAGGATATTGTTGGAGTTATGGAGAGGTTTAATGCGTTAAACCGGGAAATCCAAGAGCTTGTCTAGAAAGGAGGATTTTCCTTTGGTATTGATCAATTTAAAATGTTAAATTTGAGAAAAAGGCTTTTCGAGAAAAACATTTTAAGAAATTCTGGTATGGTGAAAACCCTATATTTGACGCAGCGGTGGACTCCATTGAAGGATTAGTTCCTGAAAAGGAATATGAGTACCAATGCCAACTGTTTGTATTACAATTGGCTGAAACAGGAGCCAAGTTGTCTCATAATCCTAGAACCATGTTACTTAGAAGAAACAAAATGGTTCGCCGCCCTTGTCTGGATGCTGTTTTTGAGGGTGTAGAGAACATGCCTCAGGATCTCTACTATAAGTTCGTAGAGGTGATACCAGTTACCTCAAAAGAAATTGAGATTGTTGAATTAGAGGAAGAGGAAGAGATCGACACTAGTGTCGAGGAGGACCTAATGACTCCATAAAATTACCATAATGTGGAGTATTGGTCCGGAAATGAAGATTGAGTTCTTCAATTTCCATTCTTTCTCTTGCTGATTTCGTTGTTCAATTTTGTAATGAATTAGCTTCGTGCTAAAATTTTTTTTAAATGGTTGTATTTTTTTATTACTCTTAGATTATTTTTTTAATAATAAAATGTTTATTTGTTAAGCATTCCTATTTTGGTTAATTGTTTTAGTTATTCAAATTTATTTATTTTGAAGTTTATAACTAAGTGTTATATAATTTATTAGTTTTATACTTAAGAAAGTATAAATTTTAAATAAATTTGTAGTCTAAAACATAACTTAATAGACATATTTATTATTGGAAATTTAAATCTAACATAGTGTTTGTATTAGCCCGTATAAATGGTGACTCTATGCATTGCACATAGTGTTCGATTTTATGTGAACCAAACACTACTTTTAGTTTTAAATAATCTTATAATAAATGTGGTGTATCGCTTACTTGTTTTTGCTACTTTGTCTTTATAGTTTTTCAATGGCTGCTTCAAAATCAATTGTCGCTGAATTAAACAAGGACCTTCGCTTGAACGGTGACAGTTATGAGGTTTGGGCAATGAAAGTCCAATGCATAATTGAAGAGCAAGAGGCTCTTGACACCTTGGAGAGAATAATGGTTCCTCCTGAAGAGGGTACCACCGCTCAAGCCAGAAGGGACCTTAAAGCTTATCAGATCTGGAATAGGAAGAACTCTTCCGCCCGCATCATCATGTTTAGTGCAATGGATGCTGACATTGTGAAAATGTTTTGCGTCTACAACACAGCTAAAGAACTGTGGGATGCTCTCAAGGAGAACTTTGGAGGTGTCTCCTTAACCAAACTCTGTACTTTGAGTATCAGGTTTGATACTTACAAGAAGAGAGCTGACCACACAATAAAAAGGCATTTAAGGGAAATGTCCAACATGATAACAGAACTTCATGATGCTGATCATAAGTTGACCAATGAATAAAAGGTTCAAGCTGTGATACGTTCTCTTCCGAACAAGTGGGAGCATATGAAGTTACACCTAACCCATGCCAACGACATTAAGACCTTTAACAATGCAGTTCATCATCTTGAACTAGAAGAGGACCGTCTGGCTTCTCTTAGTGTGAAATCTGAGGTTCATATGGCCAGTTCATGTTCTGGTCTTAAGTCTAAAAAGAAGAACAAAAGGTTCTTTAAGAAGAAGGCAAAGGGAACGGTGGGTAGTGTTCAAGTTCAAAAGAAGTCCAAGAAGAAAGTTTACAGCTCTAGGGTGAGATGTTACAACTACAGACAAAAGAGGCATTTTGGAAGAGATTGCAAAGCTCCTAAAGTAAATGTTACCGAATTGTATAAGTGTTATACATTTGTTTCAATTTCTATTTTCTTAACTGAATCTCGTCCTTTATGGAATGTAGACTCAGGAGCCACATACCATGTAAAAAAGGATCGAGATTCCTTTTTAGAGTTCCGAAGCGTTCCATGGGGAACAAAATGGATATACGTGGATAATAATTTAAGGGAGGAAGTCTTAGGGATTGGCTGTTGCTAGCTGGTCTTAAATGGTGGTCGTCCACTATTTCTTGAAGATGTCCTCTATGCTCCTGGGATTCGACAGAACTTGATATCTGTTTCTGCCCTTATGAATTTGGGATTCATGTTGTCTTTTCAATTGAACAATTTTAGTCTTTTCATGAACAATATTTACTTTGGTGGTGGATGTTTGTCTAATGGTTTTATTGTCTTGGATTTGGATCCAGATTATATGTGTAATAATAATAGCTTTTCCTTTTCTGTTAACTCATATGTGAATACTGTTAGCATTTCAAAAATGTGGCATGCGAGAATTAGTCACATTAGTCAACATCGTTTAGTACGATTGGCCAAAGCAGGTTTATTGGCTGATTTATCAAAAGTAGATCTCCCAACTTGTGAAAGCTGCTTAAAAGGAAAAATGACAAGAAAACCATTTGGTAAAGCTACGCAAGCTAACCACCCATTACAACTAATCCATTCTGACATTTGTGGCCTAATGAATGTTCGGGCAAGGCATGGTTCGTTCTATTTCATTACATTCATAGATGACTATACAAGGTATGGTCATGTCTATTTGATTGCACATAAATCTGAAGTATTAGCATGTTTCAAACAATTCATGGCTCTAGTTGAAAATCAACTAGATAAGAGAATCAAAGCTTTAAGGATCGATCGGGGAAGAGAGTACCTCTTTGAGGAATTTAAAGTTTTATGTGATGAAAAAGGTATTGAACATCAGTTGACCATACCTAAAACTCCACAACAAAATGGAGTCGCGGCAAGAAGAAACCGAACCCTCTTAGAGATGGTGAGGTATATGATGGCTGAAGCCAGTTTGACTATCTCCTTTTGGGGAGACGCATTATTGACTACCACATATGTACTCAATAGAGTACCTTTTAAGTTCGTTGAAACCACGCCTTATGAATTATGGACGAGCCGTAAGCCTAATTTGAACCATTTATGATAATGGGGATATGCTACCTATGTTACGACAAATCTAGCAAGCATAGCAAGCTAGGCCCTAGAGGCAGGAAAGGTATCTTTATAAGATATCCTCATCTCTCAAAAGGATATGTTCTAGTGGGAGAGAATGAAAATGGTCAAATAACAGAATTTGAGTCACAAGATGTCACATTCTTGGAGAATGAATTTCCTAAGCTGGGAGGGGCGGATAAAGAATTCACATTCTTTGAAACTCAAGAGTCGAAAACTTCAGGATCACTTCATCCGAGTGGGAGGAATGAAGTTGAAGACGTAAGGGAAAGGGAAGAAAATGATGTTTTTCAACCTTCACAAGCGGATTTGAGTAATCCTAACCCAGACTTAAGTGGTCTTGATTTCAGTAGGAGTCTTGTTCAAAATTCAAGTGTGAATATGGATATAGATCTCAGTGGGAGTTCAGTGCAAAATCTTGATGAATATATGAGATTCATTTATCAAGAAGCAGAACCTCTAAGATGATCAAAGAGAGGAAATGTTTCACGACACCGTATTTAGTTGATAGCGAAGCTTTCTCGATCATAGCTCAGATTGAAGACATACCCACTAACATGAGAGAGTTATTGGCATCTCCAGCAAAGGAAGAATGGATAAGAGCAATGGAAAGTGAGATAGAATCAATGAGGCTCAACAAAGTTTGGGAACTAGTTGATCTACCCAAAGGGCGTAAAGCCATTGGGAATAAGTGGGTACATACTGTTAAGCGATCAGTGGATGGGAAACCTATCCATACTAAAAGTCGGCTGGTTGCGAAGGGGTTCACATAACAGGAAGGAATTGACTATCAAGAGACTTTTTCACCTATTGTCCGTTTCGCGTCTATAAGAATAGTACTTGCTTTTATAGCATGTATGGACCTTAAATTACATCAAATGGATGTAAAGACTGCGTTCTTAAATGATGAACTGAACGAAGAAATCTATATGGTTCAACCTGAAGGTTTCGTTGTTCATGGTCAAGAACATAAGGTTTGTAAGTAGAAAAGATCAATTTATGGCCTTAAGCAATCTTCAAGACAATGGTATTTTCTTTTCCATGAAGTAATTATATCAATGCAATTTAAGGTGATTAATGCAGACTCATGTGTCTACATTAAGCGTGAAAATGGAGGGAAGTTTGTCATTCTAACATTATATGTTGATGATATTTTTTTAGCAGGACATGCCATTTCCTTACTCAAGAAAGTAAAGACTTGGTTGTCTTCTAACTTTGAGATGAAGGATCTAGGAGAAGCCAATTACATTCTTGGGGTTAAGATATCAAGAGATCGATCTAAGAGATTATTGGCTCTTTCATAAGAAATGTATATCAATAAGCTCTTTGAACGGTTTGGTATGGCTCACTGTGATCCTAATCCAACCCCTATTGCTACAGGTACGGAACTGAATGCAAGTATGTGTCCTACGACTCCAGAAGAGACTAAAAGGATGGAGAGAATTCCTTATAGGTGTGCAATTGGTAGCTTGATGTACGTAATGATTTGCACACGATCAGATATAGGTTTTACGGTTGGTCTTACAAGCTGCTATTAAGCAAACCAGGTTTAAAGTGTTAGGCAGCAGTGAAAAGGATATTGGGATATTTAAAGGGGACTTCAAATTACTCCCTTTGTTACTAAGGAAAGGATCTGCAGTTAAAAGGATACATAGATGCTTATAATGGAACTGATAAAGACAGGAGGAAGTCCACGTTTGGGTATATTTTCACTCTAGGAAATGGTGTAATTTCCTGGTGTAGCAAGAACAAACTTGCATGGCATTGTCGACTATGGAGTCGGAATATGTAGCTGCAGTAGCTGCAGTACAAGAAGCTGTTTGGTTAAAATGCTTCATAGATATTTTGGATCTATTGACTAAAGGGAAATGTACGACTATCTATTCCGATAGCACTGCATTGATAGCTTATTCCAAGAATCCTTGTTATCATGGAAAAAGCTAGCATATTGATATAAAATATCATTTTGTTAAAGACAAAGGAGCACAGGGTGAAATAAGTTTAGTACATGTTTGTGAGCGGACAACCTTTTTACGTAAGGGATAAAGCGGCATGGCGAAGCGAGCCGAGGGTTTTCGAAAAAAGGGTTTCGTGATATTTTAAGAAAAGGAGTTTGTTTATCTTATATTAGGAAAAATCGTTTATTTCTTTCAAAATTTTTTTTGTAGAAAACGTTTTCCAATTTTATTACTTAAAGACCTCGAAACCTAAATTTTGAGATAAGTGACAGAGTCGCCATCGGATCAGCTCATCCGGGAAATTCCGGTACAGCTCCCTACCGAGCGCAGATTCAGGGTTCGGGTAACTTACCTACTTAACCTCGATCTTGTATTCGCTTATTATTTATAAAACTATATTTATTCAATTTATTATCTTTCTCTACCTGATTAAGTTTATTTTATTAGCCCGTGCTGAAGCAAAAATGCAAGAAATAAATAGCAAAAAAATAAATCATACATCCAAAATATACAGGAAAATAGTAAAGGCTGATTATACAACCCAATCGAATAAAAGATAAAAACTCTCGTCCTCACATTTACAATCGCCTAGGATACACGAAAATCTAAAAATACAATCGCCTAGTTTACACGGGAATCTAATAAATACAGCCAAAATAATAAAAATAAATACTACAATACAGAGGGTTAGCTCAGTTTATATTATCAACACAAATAGAACTCAAAACAGGACAGAATGGGGATTTGGGAAACGGGGACATGCATTTAGGGGGTAACCGGGTCGATCCGACCGGTTAGACCTGGAAAACGATTTTGAAATGCCCTGTAGATTTTTATGCGGGGAAATCAATTTTAGAAAACCATTTGGCTCGGTTTCATGCAAATTTCCGTTTTTGTGGGTCTGTTATCCCGAATTCGGGGTTCTGTTCGTGTGGGTTCCTGAATTCAAGATCCATCTAGGGTCCAAAATGCAATAAACACACCAAAAATATTTGTGAAAAATCGTTTTATTCGTTTTCAATATTTTCCGGGGACTTGGTAGGATTCGGGGGTCCGCTAATGCTGAACTGTGGAGTCGATTTGGATAAAATAACCCCGAAACTCAGGAAATAAACCCAGGAAACATTAAAAACCATAATATCCGTACGTACAGAAATTTAAAAACCAAAATATTACAACATATGGATGGATTTAGGCTGAAAAAAGATAACAACAAAATGCTTAAAATGGAAAAAAGACTGTTTTCGGTCGATCGGGACAGACCAGAAATCTGTCCCTGAGGAACAGAGCCGGGCGGCTCTAGGGTCAGAGCCGGCCGGCTCTATTCATCACGAACACAGCCGTACGGCTATGATGGGCAGCCTAGTTTCTGGAAAAACGCAGAAATGAAAGAAACGCATAGAAAAAGCAATGCAAACAGGTTTAAGGCCTCTCAAAGCTTACCTTGGTTTTGTTTTGATGCTTTGAACGTCAAGAAATGGATTGATAGCTGGAAATGTGTCCTGGAGACTTAACCGACTAAATTCTAGAATGATCCGAAATAATCCAAAACCGACCTGAAATGATCCTAAATCAAAGAGCAAAGGTTGTAAACTTGGTTGTTGTTGTTTGGAGATTGATTTAAGGGCTTGAGTTTGTGGTTTCTGGGTTCTCGCTTCGCACTTGGGTTCTCTACCTCTTTTTTTCTCTTCCTTTGTTTCTCTCTTTTTCCTTTTCCTTTTTCTGAGAACCAGCCCTAAGTTTTTCCAAAAGTCCCTCACGCCCCCAAAAAGTCCTTTTTCTCTCTAATTTTTCTCTTTTTATATCACTCTCTCTCACCCATTTCACTCAATCAATCAGCCGCCTCCCTTCTGAAATCTCTGTACCCTATTACTCTTCTGTCAAATCAAGTTGCTCTGCTTTGCAGGGCAACTTGGTTTGCCCACTAGAGCTGTGCGGCTCTAGCTAGAGCCGGGGCAAAATTTCGAAAGTCGGCTGCGCACATCAAACCCTAGAAATGATTCGGGAGACCTTTTCCAGGGCATCAGATTGTGGATAGCCTGGCTTTCAGGACGTTTGAGATACTCCGGGCGACATTCCGGTCATTTTCAAGTCCGTCCGCTCCACCGGTAACTAAGGAATTCACATCATCGAGGTTGGGAAAAACCCGCGCTCATAGGCTACCCCTCGTGGGACCAAAGTCGGCTCATGTTGGGCAGTAAAGCCTAGATTGAGTTTGGTCTCGCGACTGGGAGCCCAATGAGGAAAGAAAAGGAAACATACCTGGCGTCCCTTGCTTAGGGTGCGGTCCTCGGTCCTGAAGTTGACCTAGGTGCACCCAATTCTCGAGAGCGGCCAATGGAGGCATTTGGTTTTCAAAGTCGGCCCAGAGGGCATTTGGTTTGTAAGATCGGCTCAGAGGCATTTGGTTTACATGGTCGTCCCAGGGGGCATTTGGTTTTCATGGTCGGCCTAGGGGGCATTTGGTTTTTGAAGTCAGCCTAGGGGGCATTTGGTTTTTAAAGTCGGCCCAGGGGGCATTTGGTTTTTATGGTCGGCCCAGGGGGCATTTGGTTTTCATGGTCGGCCCAGGGGGCATCTGGTTTTCATGGTCGGCCCAGGGGGCATTTGGTTTTTATGGTGAAATGGTCCAATGGAATGCACTATCCCTCCTACGTGGTGAAGGGGTAGCACAAGCTGGAACATTCTTCAATAGGCATTTCTTCCTCTTTCATGTGGCAAAGAGGTTGAAATGGGTGTTCTTCCTCTCCCATGTGACGAAAAGGTTGAACGAGATGTATTGTCCCTCTCATGTGACGAAGAGGCAGTACGAGCTGGAACATTCTTCAATAGGTATTTGTTCCTCTTTTATGTGGTAAAGAGGTTCCAATGGGTGTTCTTCTTTTCCCATGTGATGAAAAGGTTGAACAAAATGTACCGTCTCTCCCATGTGACGAAGAGGCAGCACGAGCTGTAGCTTGTTTTTCCTTCCCCTCCCATGTGACAAAGAGGTCGGATGAAATGTACTGTCCCTCTTATGTGGTGAAGAGCAGAACGAACTGGAGGTTAGGCCTTCAATAGGCATTTCTTCCTCTTTCATGTGGCAAAGAGGTTGAAATGGGTGTTCTTCCTTTCCCATGTGACAAAAAGGTTGAACAAAATGTACTGTCCCTCCCATGTGATGAAGAGGCAGCACGAGCTAGAGCTTGTTTTTCCTTCCCCTTCTATGTGATGAAGAGGTCAGATGAAATGTACTGTCCCTCCTATATGTTGAAGAGCAGCACGAACTAGAGTTTGGGCCTTCAATAGGCATTTCTTCCTCTTTCATGTGGCAAAGAGGTTGAAATGGGTGTTCTTCCTTTCCCATGTGATGAAAAGGTTGAACAAAATGTACCATCTCTCCTATGTGACGAAGAGGCAGCATGAGCTGTAGCTTGTTTTTCCTTCCCCTCCCATGTGACGAAGAGGTCAGATGAAATGTACTGTCCCTCCTATGTGGTGAAGAGCAGCACGAACTGGAGTTTGGGCCTTCAATAGGCATTTCTTCCTCTTTCATATGGCAAAGAGGTTGAAATATGTGTTCTTCCCCTCCTATGTGGTGAAAAGGTTGAACAAAATGTACTGTCCCTCCTATGTGGTGAAGAGCAGCACGAACTGTAGCTTGTTTTTCCTTCCCCTCCCATGTGACGAAGAGGTCGGATGAAATGTACTGTCCCTCCTATGTGGTGAAGAGCAGCACAAACTGGAGTTTGTTTTTCTTCCCCTTCCATGTGACGAAGAGGTCGAAATGGTGGAAATGTACCGAGCGTCCTTTGCTGGGGATGGTGGCCATGGTTCTCAGTCGACTCGTTGCGGTGGAGTGTGCCCGTGAAGATTGATATAAGAGCGCGTATTTATTCCTTGATCGATAGTTTTGGAAACAAAAATTTTTGCCCCCTCGATCAAGAATAAATACGGCTTAGTTGCTTTGCCCCCAGAACCTGTTAAAGGCAAGAAATACCCTTTTCGGGATTATATTGGCGTGAACGAATATTCTGATAATTGAAGAATTTTCATACCTGAGATTTGGAGTCGTAGGGCTCTGATTTGCACGCTATGACTCCGAGGGTGCCCCTGGATTAAATCTTTTCTGTCTCAGGAGGGATCCTAATTTGGAACGACCCAATGATAGTGGTGAATGTCTGAACAAAGTTTGATGCAAAAGCGTGTATTTATTCCTTGATTGATAATTTTGGAAACAAAAATTTTTGCCCCCTCGATCAAGAATAAATACAGCTGAGTGGTTTATGATGCATGTATGCATGCATGATTGGAGTGTATGCATATATACGACATGATGTTTATATCACTATGCTTGGTAGCTGTTCCAAGCTGGGGAAGAGATCTGTGACTTCCGATGATCTTCTGTAGGGGAAGACCTTGGTTGGACAGGGACCCTACCAGGGATGTGCCAAGGAATCTTGATTTAAGAAGGATAATCTTAGCCGAGGATTCTACTGGGGAGACTCTGAGCCGTTTAACCCTTTTAGAACTCTGTTGGAGATTCCTCTTTAGTGGGGATCGTCCTAGCCGGGGATTCTGTTAGGGATTAGATGGAGACTCTGTGGGGAATCCTGGCCCATTTAAATTTTGTAAGAAATTGTTCGTGCTGGGGATTCTGACTCAGTGGGGATTGTCTTGGTTGGTAATACCACCAGGGATCTGCTGGGGATCCTGACTCGTCTAGGTTTTGTACACAGATGACCCTGCTGGGGACGATACACCTGGGCTAGGAGTTGCCATCTGTAACAGCTTTATTGGAGTTTCCATGGGCTTGGATACAATGACCTACTAATGGGTGTTTACATGTAATGGCATGCTATATGCAATATGAACATCTAAGCGGAACATCAGACATGCTTAATATCATTATGATGACATTGGAATGAGTATGATAGGGAAATCAAAAGTGAATCTGATTCTGAACATCACTCTTTTCTTGTTACCAACATGTCTTTTTGGTTTTCCGTGTTGGAAATTCTCTCCTGGGGATTATAGTCTTTTTTTTTTATGGACTGAAAATTATGCGTGAGCACTCTAGCCGAGTAGATTTTTTGCACTGGCCTGTCTCAGGATTGGAAAGTGCATCACAGTATGTTTTCCTAGGATTGCAAAAGGATTGTTCTTGATGATGCCTAGCGGTGTAGCTTTTACCTGCCCCTAGTGTTAGAGGTTTATGTTCGGGTGTTTGGTTGTAAAACACTTTATCAGATATGGTTTGCTGTGTGCGGCAACCTGTACATGGACATTTATATGCGATGGCATGACGAATGCATATTGAACATCAAAATAGGATATGAAACATTTATGATATGATTAATGTGAATGCATTAGGAAACTCCAATCTGTGGCTCTAGTTTGGCCCATACCCCTTCATGCTACCAATATGTCCTTTCGATTTTCCATATCGGAGGGATTTTTTTTTATGATCTGCTGGGAATATGTTAAGGGTAGGTCTCCAAGGTATACAGCCGATCACTGGATGGAGGTGCCTCTGTGAGCAGACAACCCGAGATGGAGTCAATTAACCACTGAATTCTTCAAGGGTCTGGAACTGTGTTCATGTTCTTAATTCACCCCAGATTCCAGTTCACGCACGGTCTCTAAAGGTGGATACAACTTTCAGTCCTTCAAGGCGTGGCCTGATTCAGAATGATTAGAGTTAATTATGGCTTCCCCATGTCTGCCAACCACAATAGTTCTGAAGCAAATCACACCATCTTTAGCAGGTGAAAGAACCACTGGTAAGTAGTCACTTCTTTTGCAGCTTAAGACTGAGTTCTTGAAATGTTTGGTAAATGCAACTTTCCCCTGAATATTAACATAGCAGGCTTTGCAAGTCTTCCTATTAATGGGGTTCATCCTATTCATCATTGTTGAAAGCTTTGTAAGACCTGGTTGCTCCAACACTGTTGGTGAAGTTCACAGGGGCAAGCATTAGTCTTCTCTTTTCCCTTTCACATTTTGCTCAACAGAACCATCCCATACTGGGTTGAGTGTTGTTGGTGGATAACCATCCCTTTCGCAAAATGTTCCACCAGCTACTCTTTTCCCTGAAGTCTAGTACAGGCTATAGTGCAGATCTGGCTTTTGTTCACTTTGTTTTTAAAAACAAGAGGAAAGCATAAGAAATCGAGGGTTGACACTGATCTCTCATTGCTACTCTCGTTCTCTTTCATGCGGTGTTCATCCAGGAGTTGCACCAATAGTTATTTACGCATGGGTGGTCTCCGGCTTAGCTAAAACAGACTTATATTTAGATCCTCTCTCTGTCATGAAATCAAAGCCTTTCCTATTAGTCTGAGGTTACAAAATACTTGGTCTGGGGGTTTAGGTTGAAAAGGGATGGCATAAGATAGAAAAAGAGTCCTCAATCTGGCATAAGTTGATGATAAACAAAGACTGATTGAGGCCGTGCTGTAACCACCTGCCCCGTCGCCTTTCTGGCGATAGGATAAAGCAGAATGGAACAACATTGGGGTTCAATTTCTTGTTAGAAGCCATTGATGGTGGAAAATGAGGCTTCACAGAATTGATTCAGAGAATAGGGTGAAAAGGGGTATTGTCAAATAGGTGTTGGTGGTTTGGTGGTTCATTTGCAAACGGGAGAAAAAAGGGGGTTGAAGGTGTGGAAGAGATTGGAAAAGGGAATGGGAAGAGCTTTGGTTTTGAAGACAGAAAAGTCCAAATCTTTCACAGAAAGAGTACATAAATCTGATCATAAAGGAAAATTGGGAAGTGGAGATTACCCTTTAATGCTATGAGACACTCCAGTGTTAGCTATGGCGGCCACGCATGAGAGGGAGAAAGACTTCTGTCTGCACCGATCCCTCTTCTTCTTCTTTTTTTTTCTAAGACTAAGCCCAAGCTATAGCCACCTGTTGGTTTTCCTACTGCATTCAAATCCATGCATGTCATGCGTGTTTAATATGCTTTTTGGATGAACAATGCATGTGTAATGTCATGTACATATGAATGTCACACGAACAGGATAATATATGCACTACAACCAAGACTGCTTCAGTATTTTACCACAGGATGGTTGATGAAGGTGATGAAACCCATTTGAATCCCCCATGGGTTGGAGATTTTTGGTGAGTTAGGAATTTTAGCTTTCGGGTTTTGGCATGGGGTATTCCCTTGGATAAGGAATTAGGCTTGAGGCTTCATTTTAGGGTTTGATTTTGAGTTTTAATGATAGCTTTTGGCTTGGAACAGTTTAGGTATCATGTGTGCTATTCAAATTGAAACTTTGGGGCAGAGCCAATAGCATCTTGCAAGGATTGGTGATTTGGATTAGCAAATGACTCAGCTAAGGCGGTGCCATCATATCATTTATTTATCTCACAAGCTCACCTTTCAAGAGAGAGTTTGGTCAGGACCAGATTCACTTTTAGGTTCCCTATAGTATTCAGACTGATGTCATGCATTTTGATATTATACATATTGGATATGTCATTTTAGATGATCAAATGCATGCATAATGCCATGTATATGCAATCACCACATGGGTAAGAAGACAATGAACCATATTGCATTCAAAATGAGTTCAATACACTTTACAAACAAAAATGAGCTCCCTACAAAAAGGAAGCCTCTAAGAGTATTGACTTCGTAGCATCTGATTATTCCCCGTCCGGTCACCGTCTCAGCTCCGATGTCATTGCCCCACTCTTATTAGATTAGACCTTGCAGTTCTTCATCATATTCCTCTCCTTGAGAAGTTTGAGGAATTTCCTTGGCGGTCTCCCTGATTGCCCTTGGAAATCGCGATGAAGCGATATAGTCCTCCACAACATCTATTATGGCATTGAAGCTTCTTGGATTGGCCATTCTTGGAATTCCTTCCCCCTGATGAAAGCACTGGTTAGTGTCGACAGGCGAATGCGTGGCAGATACCAAACAGGGAATGATGTATGCATGAATATGTGGTGCACTGTGTACATGTGTGGATGGTGAGTTGTACATGTGATGTCATGCAGTGCCATGTCATGCTATGCTATTCGGAACCAATGAATATGCATGCCAAGTCAAAAAGGGAAACGTGTAGATGCAATGAATGATGTTGGGGATGATGCATGCATGCTAAAGTAAAGCATAGCGTATAAATATACACCACAGGGATAAAATGACATAGAGGGGTGTCCACGGGTCAAAGAAAGTAGTACTTGTGAAGAATAAGGTGCATAAATATGCCCTTAGGGAAAATGACGCACGGGGTGTCCACGGGTCGAAGTAAGAAATTGCTTGCAAAGGAATTTGAAATAGGGTGTATAACTATACACCCAAGGGAATGAAATGACACACGGGGTGTCCACGGATCAAAGCAAGTAGTACTTGCGGAGCGATTGAGGTAGGGTGCATAAATATGCCCTTGGGGAAAATGAGACACAGGGTGTCCACGGGTCGAAGCAAGACATTGCTTGCGAAGGAACTGAGATAGGGTGCATAAATATGCCTCTGGGGAAGATGAGACACTGGGGTGTCCACGGGTCAAAGCAAGACATTGCTTGCGAAGGAATTTGACATAGGGTGTATAACTATACACCCAGGGGAATGAAATGACACACGGGGTGTCCACGGGGTCGAAGCAAGACATTTTTTGCAAAGGAATTTGACATAGGGTGTATAACTATACACCTAGGGGAATGAAATGACACATGGGGTGTCCACGGGTCGAAGCAAGACATTGCTTGCGAAGAGATTAAGGTAGGTGATAAGGTCGGTTTCGACCTTATCTTTTAGCCAATTTCGTGGTTTGAGTGGTAGTTTTTAGAATCATTTATGTGAATGTTTGATTGTTTTTTTTTCGTATTTTGTGATTTTTATGTTTTGGTTTGATTTCTTATATTTTTAGTATTCCTCGTGTTTTTTCGTGTTTTATGGTCCGTGGTTGTGGTGCGGTTATGTCCCTTTGTGTTTGTTTTGGACAGGCATTAGGACCCGGATCGGAAGTTGGAGCAACGGCGGCAAAGAAGGGCTTGAAGTGCTGAAAATCAGAATGGCACGGCGTGCCACAATGGCAGCACGGCGTGCCAAGCCAACCAGCGTGCCAAGAGTTCCAGAGAAGCAGCACGACGGCGTGCCATTCCAATCAGCGTGGCGTGCCGCCCCCAAAACTATACAGCACGGCGTGCCATTTCAACCAGCACGGCGTGCCGAGGCCCGAAAATCTACTGTTGCCCTAATTTCAGCTTTTCTTTTCTGTGGTTTTAACCTAGCCGTATAAATAGGTTATTTTCTTTGTTTTAGAGCATCTTTTTTCCCAACTTGTAGAGGTAGAGCAAAAACTTGTAGCTAGGGTTTAGCTTGACCTTTTTGTTTTCTTTGAATCTTGGAACCATCGATTGGTAGATTGCTTTGCATTGAACCTTCCCCTTTTGCAACGTTCTTAGTTTCGGCTCGGGTTCGTTAATAGAGGTACACCTCCAAGCATCTTCACACCGTCGGCATCCGGTTAATTGGATTAAGAAGGGCATAAGTTTTTCTTTTTGTCTTTTGTAATTCGATTTAGCTAGCTTTTGATTCCGCAATCGATTTTGTTTGGTTGAAAACATTGAATCTGTTACATCTTTCTTGATTAATACAGTTGAATGCAAGTTAATTTCAATCTTTATTCCTTTTCTTTATGCAATCCCTTTAGTGATAATCTAGTCTCATAAGATCTTAATCTATTAAGTTCATATTTGTGGCATTACCTAGATTGACACCTAGGCAACCATTAGTATTGACGACACTGTGGAACATACGTGCCCCTATTTTCTGAGCTTTAAGAATTAGACCGCCTCTAAACAAGGAAAACCGGCTAAGGACCTAAAAGATCTAGATACGCTAGGTTGATTTAATTGGAGGAATATAATTGAGGGTTAATTGTTGAGTTAACTTCGTCTTTTGTAGTTGATTAATTAAGCCATCCCCATCAGTCTTCATAGGTCGGTAAAACCGCCAATTGATATTCCAAATTCAAGAGCAAAGTAAGCTGGGATAGATCAACTAGGAGTAGACTAATATAGTTGTTAATATAACCAAACTTAAATTTAGTTCCGCTTAGACACGTAAAGACTCTTAGTAATTTAGTGATTATCGGGGTTTAAATTCCTTGTGGGATCGATACCTGGACTTTAGGCCAGATTTTATTACTTGAACGACGAGGTACACTGCCTTTGTTTGTGAGTCCGTTCGGGCTCCATCAAGTTTTTGGCGCCGTTGCCGGGGAATTTTAACTTGTTTCGATAACATTAGATAAAAGGATTATTTTCTGATCTAAGCATTGTTAATACTGTTCATATTCTGTTTTTGGTTTTATTATTTGTGTATAAAATTTATTTTCTTTTTGTGTGAGTGTTTCCTAGCTTATGCAAACTCGTTCTCAAAGTTCTGAATTATTACCTTTGGATACTGAAATTGACCGTACGTGTAGGAATATTCGAAGATCCCAAAGAGTAGTAACCGCAGCCATGGACGAGGAATAAAGGCGACAAATGAGGAATGAAATCGAAGCCGAGATGAGGGCGAGGATTGAGGCTGAAGTTCGGGAGCAAGAACGTCTCCGCTAAGAACGTCAGTTGGCAGGTGCGGGAGATGATAGAATCATGGCGGATATGATGGCACCCCATCGTCCTAGAAACCGGGCTGGTGTTATTCTACCACCAATCACTGCTAACAACTTCGAGCTCAAGACGAACATGATCCAAATGGTGCAAAGTAACGGCCAATTTAGTGGAGCTAGCAATGAAAACCCGAACGATCATCTTGATCGATTCCTAATGGTGGCTGATACTGTAAGACTCAATGGAGTTCCCCAAGACGTGATCCGATTGAAGTTATTTCCATTTTCTTTAATCGGAGGAGCTGTTGAATGGTACAAGTCCCTTCGAGCAGGATCCGTAACGTCATGGGACCAGCTTGAGGAAGAATTTTTGGCTTATTACTTTCCTCCGTCTAAAACAGTCCAATTGAAGAATGAGATCACAGCCTTCCGGCAATTTGGTTCAGAATCCATGATGGAGGCATGGAGGCGCTTTCAAAGGCTACTCAGAAACTGCCCACACCATGACCTTCCTAAGTGCACTCAAGTAAGTATTTTCTATCATGGGATTTCGCCTTCTCACCGTGCTATCATTGACTCATCTGCAGGTGGGGATATTTTCAATAAAACCACAACGCAAGCGGAAGAACTTATTGAGGAACTAGCTAGGAAAAGCCCCTTGTGGCAACAAGAAGTGCCAACGCGAAGAGATGTCCATGCTGTAGAAATGGGACGCCGTGATACAGCAGTGGAAGAATTGAATAAGAAGGTTGATCTTATGATGGCACATCTGAGTTTGAACCCAACACACCAACCTGTGCTGTGTGTGTCTTGTGGAGGGGACCATCCCGGTCAAGAATGTGGAATGGGCAATCCATCAGCCCAAGAGGTAAGCTATGTTGGAGGTAACCAAAGGTATAATCAACCACCCCTTCAAAATGCTTTCCAAAATAATAACAACTTTCAAAGAAGATCTCAACATCCGAATCTATCCTATGGTAACAATCAAAATGTGTTGAAACCTTCTAATGATTTTTTGCAAGACTTTCGTAATCAAGAGCTTGGTAGGGCTCCTCAATCTCAATTTGGTCAGAATAGTAATGCTCATAATGTTAAACAAGATGAGTCGGTATTAAGCCTTCTTAAGGACATATCAACTCGTCTGGCTACTAACGAAGCTCGTTTGGCCAATAGTGAAGCTTTGAACAGGGACCTCACCAACCAGTTGGCTCAAATAGCTAGAAGCTTGCAAGAACGGCCTCAAGGAAGCCTTCCTAGTACAACGGAACCGAACCCAAGACAAAACCCAAGGGAGACGGCCCAAGCAATTACTCTAAGGAGTGGGAGGCAAACGGAAGAACCAAGGGTTGATCAACCCATGAGAGTAAGTAATCAATCGGAAGAAGTAAGTCATTCTAAACCCGAAAACATCTCTACTTCTTCTAATGCTCAAAAGGAAGATATTTCTGTTCCTATGAGTCCTTACGTTCCTAAACTTCCTTATCCAAGGAAGGAGAGAAAGGACAAATTGGACCAGAAATACTCTAAGTTCCTTGACATCTTTAAAAAGCTTGAACTTAATATCCCTTTGGTGGAAGCTCTTCAAGAGATGCCCACCTATGCTAAATTTTTCAAGGAGCTAATTGCAGGAAAAAGGAGATTAGGGAATGACGAAGTAGTGGCCCTAACAGAAGAGTGTTCCGCGATTGTAAGCAACAGACTTCCACCTAAACTAAAGGATCGAGACAGCTTCACGATTCCATGTCAAATTGGGAATCTTAAAATTGCAAATGCCTTATGTGATCTGGGAGCAAGCATCAACTTGATGCCACTTTCAATGTTTAGGAAGCTTGGTTTGGGGGATCCAAAACCTACAAACATGACACTCCAATTAGCGGATCGATCTATAGCAAGGCCACAAGGTGTAATAGAGGACGTGTTAGTCAAGGTAGACAAGTTCATTTTTCCAGCGGATTTTGTGGTACTAGACATGGAGGAGGACACGGTAGTCCCAATCTTGCTCGGGAGACCATTCCTTGCAACCGGTAGGACCTTGATCGATGTGCAAGAAGGTAAACTTATTCTACGGTTGCAAGATGAGGAGGTAACCTTTAATGTTTATAATTCAATGAAATATCCGCTGAATAATGAAAATTGTTATGCTATTTCCTCTATCTCTCCGGTTGATGAATGTGTGAGTGAGACTTTCTACAGTGAATTAGAGAACCCTTTAGATGAAGGTCTGAACTTGGAGGCGGAACAAGATGAGGCGTCTGCCTCAGAAGAAGAAGAACATTGTGCATGGGTACAAAGGTTTGAGAGGCTAGAAAGAGAGATCAAACCAGCACCAAAGTCATCACTAGAAAAGCCTCCTACTTTGGAACTCAAAACTCTACCCATGAATTTAAAATATGCTTTCTTACATCCTCCCAATGACTTACCGGTTGTTATTTCTTCTTCATTGACAGTTGAGCAAGAAGAAAAACTTATCGAGGTGTTACGGAAGCATAAGGGAGCTTTTGGATGGACGATCCATGACATTAAAGGAATTAACCCAGCATTTTGCACCCACCGGATATTCCTTGAAGAGGCGGTAAAACCCTGCGTACAACCTCAAAGACGCTTGAACCCAAACATGAAAGAGGTTGTTAAAGCAGAAGTGATCAAACTCCTCGATGCGGGCATAATTTTCCCAATCTCGGACAGTCAATGGGTAAGTCCAGTCCAATGTGTGCCTAAGAAAGGCGGTATGACGGTAATTGAGAATGAAAAAGGTAATTTAATTCCATCTAGAACGGTCACCGGTTGGCGTATGTGCATTGATTATAGGAAACTAAACAACGCCACCCGGAAAGACCATTTTCCTTTACCGTTTTTGGACCAAATTTTGGAACGTATGGCGGGTCACGATTTCTTTTGTACGTTAGATGGCTTGTCCGGGTATATGCAAATCCCTGTGGATCCTCTTGACCAAGAGAAAACCACATTTACATGCCCATTCGGGACATTTGCATATAGACAGATGCCATTTGGCTTATGTAATGCACCAGCCACGTTCCAAAGGTGTATGCTTGCCATATTTACCGACATGGTTGAGGATTTCATGGAGGTATTTATGGATGATTTCTCTGTGTATGGATCTAATTTCTCTACTTGTCTTGGAAATTTGGATAAGGTATTGCAGCGGTGCGAGGACATGAACTTGGCCCTTAGTTGGGAAAAGTGCCAATTTATGGTAAGGGAATGTATTGTGCTTGGACACAAGATTTCGGGGGAAGGGATTAAGGTCGACCCGGCCAAAATTGAGGTTATTGCAAAGTTACCTCCCCCTAGTTCAATTAAGCTTGTGAGGAGTTTTCTCGGCCATGCCGGATTTTATAGGAGATTTATAAAAGATTTTTCTAAAATCTCCAAACCACTAACCGAGTTACTCCAAAAAGATGTTTCTTTTGAATTCTCTGATAAATGTTTGCATGCTTTTGAATTGTTAAAACAGAAATTGATTGAAGCACCTATAATGATCGGCCCTAATTGGACTCTTCCCTTCGAACTTATGTGTGTTGCATCCGATGGTGCAGTAGGTGCATGCATAGGTCAGCGGGTGGATAAAATCCTTCGCCCAATTTATTATGCTAGTAGAACGTTGAATGATGCTCAAATGAACTATTCTGTAACGGAGAAGGAATTACTAGCTATTGTGTTTGCCTTTGATAAATTCCGGTCCTATTTGGTTTTGTCAAAAGTAATCGTGTTTACTGACCATGCTGCACTCAAGTATTTGATGTCTAAACAGGATGCAAAACCTCATCTTATAAGATGGATCTTACTGCTGCAAGAGTTCGATATCGAAATCCGAGATAAGAAGGGAGTAGAAAATGTGGTAGCTGATCACTTGTCAAGGCTGCCGCAAGAAGGTGAAAGTAAGCAAGAACCGGAGATCCAAGATGCATTCCCGGATGAACAACTCCTTGCGGTTACTTCCATACCATGGTTTGCCGATATTGCAAACTATAAAGTTGGTAACATCATTCCGCCTGATCTCACATGAAACCAAAAGGTAAAATTTTTTCATGATGCTAAAAACTACTTTTGGGATGATCCTTTCTTGTTTAAGTCGTGTGCAGATGGTATTATTCGAAGATGTGTACCTTTTGAGGAAGTTACCTCAATCATCCGAATGTGCCATGATAGAGAGGCGGGAGGACATTTTGGACCGGATAGAACCATGGGGAAAATTCTGTCTTGTGGATTCTTTTGGCCAACAATGAGAAGTGATGTGGAGGCTTATGTTCGAGCTTGTGATGCGTGCCAAAGGGCCGGAAATATTTCACAAAAAAATGAGATGCTCCAACAAGGAATTCTAGTGTGTGAGCTCTTCGACGTATGGGGGATCGATTTCATGGGACCATTCCCAAACTCTAATGGGAATCAGTTCATTTTGGTGGCGGTCGAATACGTGTCAAAATGGGTAGAAGCAGTAGCATTGCCTACGAACGATGCAAAAGTGGTAATCAAGTTCTTAAAAAGCAATATATTGACTCGTTTCGGGACCCCTAGAGCTATCATTAGTGATGGGGGCTCCCATTTTTGTAACAAGCAGTTTGATTCCCTTTTGCAGAAATATGGCGTTACCCACAAAGTAGCCACACCTTACCACCCTCAAACGAGCGGACAAGTGGAAGTGTCGAATAGGGAACTGAAAAGAATCCTTGAAAAGACGGTCAGCATGTCGAGGAAAGATTGGAGTTTAAAGCTTAACGATGCACTTTGGGCTTACCGGACGGCATTCAAAACACCAATAGGAATGTCACCATACCGTCTTGTGTTTGGAAAAGCATGCCATCTTCCCGTTGAGCTAGAGCACAAGGCGTTTTGGGCCTTAAAATTCTTGAACTTTGATATGAAAGCAGCGGGAGAGCTCCGGCTTCGTCAACTCTTCGAACTTGAAGAATTACGCCTCTCGGCCTACGAGAACGCCAAAATTTATAAAGAAAAGACCAAGAGGTGGCACGATCAAAGGATCCAGGAAAAGAGCTTCGAGGAGGGAGAAGCGGTACTCTTGTACAACTCAAGGTTGAGGTTTTTTCCCGGAAAATTGAAGAGTCGTTGGACAGGACCGTTTACCATTCACAAAGTCTACCCTTCGGGCATGATTGAGATACTTACTCCGGAGGGCATCCAAAAGGTAAATGGTCATCGCCTCAAGAAATATTTCACGGGGGCACAAGAGCAAAGGCAAGTGATGCTCTTGAGAGACCCATGAACACAAGAGAAGCGAGAAAGTCGAGCTATTCCGACTATAAACATAGCAATGAGGTACGTGTGCCTCACTTGTACATTAATTGTGTTTGTATTATTATGTTTTTGTGTGTTTTTGTGTGTAGGAATAGGGTATCAAGCAAGTTAGCCAAGAGTCATGATCAAAGTGTGGAACAAGGCAAGGATTGGCAGAATTCAGTGCAGCATGCCGTGCCGCAATTCAGCACGCCGTGCCAATGTGCAATTTGATCAGCACGTGGCGTGCTAAAGCGGCACGCCATCGTGCCACGCTTCTGTTTCAAAATCGCGTGCAAGCGAAATCTGCACGCCGTGCCGGACCCAGAGCCCTCCGTGCCAATTAAGATTTTTCAAGACGGCACGCCGTGCCAAATCGGCACGCCGGCATGCCGTCGTTCTGTTTCAAAGAGGCATTAAGGAGAGCACATCAGCACGCCGTGCCATAATTTAGCACGTCGTGCCGAACTTTGGATTTTCAAGACGGCACGTCGTGCCAAATCGGCACGCCGGCGTGCGGGCGTTCTGTTTCCAGGTATGTTTTCATTGCTCTGCTCAGCACTCCGTGCTGAATTCTTAGCACGGCGTGCCGAGCGTTTAAATTTGAATTTCTAGGTCGAAAACTGCGCCTCTCTATTTAAACCCCCTTTTTCCCCCTTCTCTTCTTCACGCCCCTATTCATCCTCTTTCTCTTCTTCATCGATCTCTCTCTCTGATTTTTCTCTCTCTCTCTCTCTCTCTCATCACTTCTCTCTCTAAACCTCCCCCTCACTTTCTCTCTCTCCCTCTTATTCCTCTTCCCTTCTCAATTTTTCTCTCCTTTCCCCTTCTCTTCCTCTCCCCTTTTGACCTAGATTTCTGCTTGTGCTTCATTTTCCCTACACCAAGGTATGAATCTAAAACTTTGTTCTTCTTTTTCTAGTTTTGATTTTTGCTTGGTTACTTGCTTAATAGGGTCTTTCTTTTGTTATGTTTTCTTTTAGTGAATTGAATTTCTGCACTTAGGTTGTCTGTGGGTTTGCTTTGTTTTGTTGTTGAGTTTTGTTTTGTTTTTTTATGGATGTGCAATTGTAGAATGAAGAGAAAGTCTGTTCCCGCTAAGAGACATGGTTCTTCCCGACCGCCTTTGGATCCGTCACCGGAATCGGAGCCACGCGCCAACCTTCCTTCCGAGCCGCAAATGGCTCCTTTGACGAGCCTTTCAACTAAGTATAAGTGTCCTTTTCCTCTGCTCTCGGACGAGGAAGGTAAGCGTTATAAAACTTTATTTCCTCTTGAAAGCACCCCCTACCGAATCTTCGATTGGGGATTTTTGAGTGTGCAAGACCGGTCTGATGCTTTATGTGCTAAACTGCATAGTATAGGTTGGTATTCGTTTGTAAAAACTAGCGTACCTGTTTTTAGGGAGTTGAACCTCGAGTTCTACTCCACATTGAGTTTCAAGACTGACCCTAATACAGGCCTTAGGAGCATCACCTTCCGACTCTTTGGGGTTGCACACTCCCTAGACATTGATGGTCTTCGGGATTGCATAGGCATAGAAGGAACTAGTTATACATGGCCCGAAGATATGGATGCCAAGCAATTTTGGCGTTTGATAGGCACTGGGGTATACAAACCCCGGTTTGCCAAGACTTCCCAAATCTAGGACCCCATTTTGCAACTACTGCATAAGTTTGTATGCTTTAATTTTTCTGGGAAAACTGAAAGTAATCGGGTCAATGCCTTTGAGCTGTTACTCTTGTGGCATGTGCACAATAATGTTAAGGTGCACTTGGGTTTTTTTGTCATGGAGGCCCTTTACCTTCACCACAATAGGTCCAAGTCTGAACTAGGGTTAGGGCACATCGTCACTTGTATTGCCTGTTTCTTTCATTCTAATACTTGTTATAGGCACCTCGATAGCATTCTTCCCAAGAAGCTTTCGAAGGGCATTTTGTCTTGTGCCCCGAATGTGACAGCTGTAGGTACCTCGAGCGCGGGAGGTTCGCGTAAAGGAAAGGCTCCCATGGAGGTCGAGGAGGAGGAAGCTTATGAGGAAGCAGCGGCCGCCGAGGAGGATGCGGAAAATGTCTCGGTCGGCGTGGATTTTATGGCGCGGGTTGAAGGACGGTTAGATGGCATCGTTGAACAACTGGAAAACTTAACCGTCCATCAGGTTATGCTTGGGCAGCGGATGGCCAATATCGAGGCGTTTGCCACTCGTTTTTGTGCTGATCAAGGTTGGCCGTATCCGCCGCCGCCTCCTCCCGGCCCCGATATGTGAGGTAACCCTTTTCCTTTCCCGCTTTATTTTGCTCTTTCTTCCTTTGCACTTTTGGAAGTAAGTGCAATTTAAGTGTGGGGTGGGTCAAGGGATTTTCCCTCTCTCTTTTATTCCTTTTTACATTGCACTATTTGTTGTTTGTTTTGTATGCTTATCTTAGTTTTTGCATGTTTTGTGTGGAGTTATTTCTGGTTGTTTTTGGTTTGATAATATTTGTTTTTTTTTTGTTTGTCACTTGCAACTTAATGATCCAACTCCTCATAAGCAATGTTTTACTTTCAAAAAAAAAAAAAAAAACCATAACCACATAACCTCTTATTTTGCATCTTTCTAGGTTAAGTATGCTTGTTAATAGGGATGTTTACATTGAATGCAACATGAGGCTCCATTTGATTGTCACCTTTGGAATAATATAGACTTTGGGGTTGAGATGCATCGCTTTTAGACATATACTCTCTAAGAAGCTTCTTTTTGATTGAGCATGAGTAAAGAGATGAAATAGGCAAATTGTGTGTTTTATTTTGATTAACCTTGGGGTAAGGGAAACTAATTATTTGTACTTAATGAACATTGACAAAAAGTCAAGAATGAAAAATGGAAATTTATTCTGCTGGCTTCACTTACAAGGTGAAGTTATGAATAGTGCTAGTAGCAGCTTGATTGAATGTGCTTAGTTGAGTAAGTCGGGTGCATTGTGTTTGCTCCATCTTTGTTATCTGTTCGGAAAAGCTAAGTGACATCTCAAGTAAGGTCGAAAGTTATAAAGTCAATCAAATGGAATCGATCAATGCATCGTGATAATTTTGTTTTCCTCCCCAAGAAAATTGTGTGAATTCTAAAGTCCTATTGATCTTTATCTATGTGATTGATTGGGAAGTGACTTAGAAGTGTACTATTTTAGTGATGCAAATCATATTCTGATAGTTAATTGAGTTGCTTTGTGTGCATGAGATTGGGGTTAAATGTTAAATTCTTTGTGACAGCCTTATTGATTGAGTATGCTTGACTTGTGGATAAAATTGAGGTTGTGGTTTGTGATTTTTTTTTTTAAAATCGATTATTTGATCTTTAATTTTGCTTCATTGTTTTCAGGAGTTGGAGATGTTTTGTTTGCTTGAGGACAAGCAAGACTTTAAGTGTGGGGTGGTTGATAAGGTCGGTTTCGACCTTATCTTTTAGCCAATTTCGTGGTTTGAGTGGTAGTTTTTAGAATCATTTATGTGAATGTTTGATTGTTTTTTTTTTCGTATTTTGTGATTTTTATGTTTTGGTTTGATTTCTTATATTTTTAGTATTCCTCGTGTTTTTTCGTGTTTTATGGTCCGTGGTTGTGGTGCGGTTATGTCCCTTTGTGTTTGTTTTGGACAGGCATTAGGACCCGGATCGGAAGTTGGAGCAACGGCGGCAAAGAAGGGCTTGAAGTGCTGAAAATCAGAATGGCACGGCGTGCCACAATGGTAGCACGGCGTGCCAAGCCAACCAGCGTGCCAAGAGTTCCAGAGAAGCAGCACGACGGCGTGCCATTCCAATCAGCGTGGCGTGCCGCCCCCAAAACTATACAGCACGGCGTGCCATTTCAACCAGCACGGCGTGCTGAGGCCCGAAAATCTGCTGTTGCCCTAATTTCAGCTTTTCTTTTCTGTGGTTTTAACCTAGCCGTATAAATAGGTTATTTTCTTTGTTTTAGAGCATCTTTTTTCCCAACTTGTAGAGGTAGAGCAAAAACTTGTAGCTAGGGTTTAGCTTGACCTTTTTGTTTTCTTTGAATCTTGGAACCATCGATTGGTAGATTGCTTTGCATTGAACCTTCCCCTTTTGCAACGTTCTTAGTTTCGGCTCGGGTTCGTTAATAGAGGTACACCTCCAAGCATCTTCACACCGTCGGCATCCGGTTAATTGGATCAAGAAGGGCATAAGTTTTTCTTTTTGTCTTTTGTAATTCGATTTAGCTAGCTTTTGATTCCGCAATCGATTTTGTTTGGTTGAAAACATTGAATCTGTTACATCTTTCTTGATTAATACAGTTGAATGCAAGTTAATTTCAATCTTTATTCCTTTTCTTTATGCAATCCCTTTAGTGATAATCTAGTCTCATAAGATCTTAATCTATTAAGTTCATATTTGTGGCATTACCTAGATTGACACCTAGGCAACCATTAGTATTGACGACACTGTGGAACATACGTGCCCCTAT
Organism: Euphorbia tirucalli; assembly: GCA_039660915.1. Taxonomy (NCBI): domain Eukaryota; kingdom Viridiplantae; phylum Streptophyta; class Magnoliopsida; order Malpighiales; family Euphorbiaceae; genus Euphorbia; species Euphorbia tirucalli. Next base: position 71,463,678 of record CM077641.1, read on the forward strand.
TTTCTGAGCTTTAAGAATTAGACCGCCTCTAAACAAGGAAAACCGGCTAAGGACCTAAAAGATCTAGATATGCTAGGTTGATTTAATTGGAGGAATATAATTGAGGGTTAATTGTTGAGTTAACTTCGTCTTTTGTAGTTGATTAATTAAGCCATCCCCATCAGTCTTCATAGGTCGGTAAAACCGCCAATTGATATTCCAAATTCAAGAGCAAAGTAAGCTGGGATAGATCAACTAGGAGTAGACTAATATAGTTGTTAATATAATCAAACTTAAATTTAGTTCCGCTTAGACACGTAAAGACTCTTAGTAATTTAGTGATTATCGGGGTTTAAATTCCTTGTGGGATCGATACCTGGACTTTAGGCCAGATTTTATTACTTGAACGACGAGGTACACTGCCTTTGTTTGTGAGTCCGTTCGGGCTCCATCAGTAGGGTGCATAAATATGCCCCTGGGGAAGATGACACACTGGGGTGTCCATGGGTCAAAGCAAGACATTGCTTACGAAGGAATTTGAAATAGGGTGTATAACTATACACCCAGGGGAATGAAATGACACACGGGGTGTCCACGGATCGAAGCAAGACATTGCTTGCAAAGGAATTATATGCTATGGATGCGTGCATGTGTGCGGTGTATGGGCATAGCTCCGGTACTTGGGAAGTACCTTTGGATGCATGGATGACATGGAATGAGGAGACGTGCTTGGCATGCAGACAACGCCTCGGTGCTCGGGGAGCGCCTTGGGCTTTCATGATATGAAATGAGTTTGCACTTGGAGCGCGAGCATATTTTCGATGTTCGGGGAGCACCTTGGGTTTTTATGCGATGACATGAAATGAGATGGTGTGGCGGACACACAAATGACATTTCGGCACTCAGGGAGCACCTAAACGGCTTGGTGTATGAATGAGATGTGACTTAGTTATGGTTGAATGATGCCAGATGGATGGAAACTAGAATGAAAAATGGCTTTGTTCTTTTATTTATTTTGGATGTTCTGCAGATGCCCCAATGCTATGTAAAAGGCAGTGCAAACAAACCGCGTGTGATCCGGTACACGGGCAGGGGTTTGGTGCCTTTACAGCACCTAATGGATGTCATGAAATGATCACGTATGGCCGATACATGGATAGAGTTCTACTGCCTTTGAGGCTTCTGATAGATGTCATGGAATGGTCACGTGTGTGCCGACACACAGACAGAGTTCTGATGCTTTTGATGCATCCAATATGGAATGATATTATTAGTAAGTCACGTGTAACTTAAGGCACGGACAAAGATTCGGTGTTCGTGGAACACCTTGCATGATTTAGTAATGTCATGGAATGCCCTTATATGTGTAGTAACTGGGCACTCATGGAGTACCCTGGATGATTCGATAATGTTATGAGCAATCCTATGTGGATCACGACATACAAGCAAGATCTTGGTATCCCCGTGACACCAATGATGGATGGATGAGACATTGTGCAATGTTTTTCATGTGACTACCCACACGAAAATAAATCTAGGACCGTTGTGGTCTCCTAGTGAATGTAATGATATAGAGAAATGGCCAAATGCAAACCAGGGCACAGGCAAAACACGGGTGGCTTTAGGGACACTTGTTATGAAATGGAATGATCATGATGGAGCATCCCTGGAACATCCTTATTAGGTGTAATGGAATGAAATGGTGTGAATGCACATGTCACACAAAATGTAGGTGGCTGCAGAAAAATGTGGTCAGGATTCATGACATACAGAATGACGTCATGCGTGCAAGGAATAAATGCATATGTCATCCAAAGTGTAGGTGGCTACAGCAAAATGTGGTTAGGATGCATGACATACAAAATGATGTCGTGCGTGCAAGGAATAAATGCATATGTCATTCAAAGTGTAGGTGGCTGCAGAAAAATGTGGTTAGGATGCATGACATACAGGACGATGTTGTGCGTGCAAGGAATGAATGCATATGTCATTCAAAGTGTAGGTGGCTGCAGAAAAATGTGGTTAGGATGTATGACATACAGGACGATGTTTTATAGGCTATTGAAATGTTAACACACAATGCGCATTTGGCATGCGAACAAAATATCATGGCTGCACAAAGACATGGTTAGCGTCGATGTCACACAGATGTTGATGTTTTGGAAATGATTGTATCAGGCATGATTCGAACGACACAAGGATGACAGTGTATGTTTGATGCTTCATGAATGAAAGCAATAATGGCTGTGAGTTTTTTTATTCTGGACGTTCCAAGAGTACCCAATGTTATGCAAAAGAAGATGCAAAGGGGTCGTGTGTGAGCCGACACATGAACAGAGGTTTGGTGCTTTCAGGGCACCTAATGGAGGTTATGAAATAGTAGCATGTGTGCCAGCACACGGACAAATTTTTAACGCTTTTTAAGGCAAAATGAGATGGTATGAAATGATCTTGTGGAATTCGTTCCTCGGACAAAGTTTTACTACCTTTTGGGGCATTAGATATGAAGTGATGTTGCAAACAGGTCACGTGTATGCCGAGATACGGACAAAGGTTCGGCGTTCATGGAACAACTTGCATGAGTTAATAATATTATGGAATGCTCCTATGTGTGTAATAATCTGGGCACTCATGGAGCACCTCGAATGAATTATTAATGTCATGAAACAATTCCTATATGGATTGTGACACACAAACAAAGTTTTGGCATTACCTTAATGCCAACAACAAATGGACATGAAATGGAGATGATGTAATGTTATATCGTCGTGTGACTTGTCACACAACCAAACCTAAAATCTTTGTGATTTTCTAATGAATGACGTGTTGTAGTGAAATGGCCAAATACAGACCGGTGCACAGGCGAAATACAGGTAGTTTTAGGGTACCCGATATGGTATGAAATAAAATGGTGGTGATAGGCATTCTTAGAACGTCCCCTATTAGATGGAATGGGACGAAATGGCATGGATGCGTATGTCACACAAACATATAAGTGGCTGCAAGAAAATGTGGTTAGAATGCGTGACACGTGGAATGATGTCGTGTATGCTTCATGGAAATGTTGGCACACAGGATGTATACATATGTCACACGAGTAAAATGTCGTGGCTGTACGAAGACGTGGTTTGCATAAATGTCACACATATGCATATGTATTTAAAGATTGCTGCACGAAAACATGATTAGAAATGGCACATGAGATGATTATGCGTTTTTAATGCTTCGTGAAAAAGTAAAAAGAAAATCACCACGGAGCAAATGTTAGCACATGCAAAAATATGCTCTCCCTTCCAACCTTATTTCTCCTTTCGATTGGTCTCGCAATTCTTCCTAGGTGTTGGGTCTCTTTGGCATTAACGGGGGATACCAAAGGCGCACACTCGAATGTTCAATTTCAATTTCATGTTTTGGTAATCCTAGGGGAAATTACTAAGCCATTACATGTGGGCCAAAGTCAAACCAATGGTCGTACAGGCTCCCATAGCAAATAAACACTTCCCCACCGTAGAACATGATGTAAGGTCATGCGGGGCTATGAGTGGTTTACCCCGTCGGGTGTCTCCAATCCTGGCGGTAGAGGTCGTCCACCTTTTTGGGTAAACCGGGGTTAATCAGTGTATTTGAGGGGTTGAGAAGAAGAAAATGTCATGATATGCAAGGCTTGAATAAATATAGCTTTTATAAGTCGATAAATGAATACAAGCGAGGCTATATTTCAATAGTTACCTAAGTTCCTTAAGTTTTCGTGAAAACTTTTAAGAAAACTTTTCAAATCCCCAGCAAAGTCGCCACTGTGAGCGGACGACCTTTTTACGTAAGGGATAAAGCGGCGCGGCGAAGCGAACCTGGGGTTTTCGAAAAAAGGGTTTCGTGATATTTTAAGAAAAGGAGTTTGTTTATCCTATATTAGGAAAAATCGTTTATTTCTTTTGAAATTTGTTTTGTAGAAAACGCTTTCCAATTTTATTACTTATAGACCTCGAAACCTAAATTTCGAGATCAGTGACAGAGTCGCCACCCGGATAAGCTCATTCGGGAAATTCTGGTACAGTTCCCTACCGATCGCAGACTACTGTACCTAATCCAGAGATTCAGGGTTCGGGCAACTTATCTACTTAACCTCGATCTTGTATTCGCTTATTATTTATAAAACCATATTTATTCAATTTATTATCTTTCTCTACCCGATTAAGTTTATTTTATTAGCCCGTGCTCAAGCAAAAATGCAAGAAATAAATAGCAGAAAAATAAATCATACACCCAAAATATACAGGAAAATAGTAAAGGCCAATTATACAACCCAATCAAATAAAAGATAAAAACTCTCATCCTCACATTTACAATCACCTAGGATACACGAAAATCTAAAAATGCAATCGCCTAGTTTACACGGGAATCTAATATATACAGCCAAAATAATAAAAATAAATACTGCAATACAGAGGGTTAGCTCAGTTTATATTATAAACACAAATAGAACTCAAAACAGGATAGAATAGGGATTTGGGAAACGGGGACATGCATTTAGGGGGTAACCGGGTCGACCGGACCGGTCAGACCGGTTAGACCTGGAAAATGATTTTGAAACGCCCTGTAGATTTTTATGCGGGGAAATCAATTTTAGAAAACCAATTGGCTCGGTTTCATGCAAATTTCCGTTTTTGTGGGTCTGTTATCCTGGAATTCAGGGTTCTACTCGTGTAGGTTCCTAAATTCAACATCCATCTAGGGTCCAAAATGCAATAAACACACCAAAAACATTTATGAAAAATCGTTTGATTCGTTTTCAATATTTTCCGGCGACTTGGTAGGATTCGGGGGTCCGCTAACGCTGAACTGTGGAGCAGATTCGGATAAAACAACCCCGAAACTCAGGAAATAAACCCGGGAAACATTAAAAACCCTAATATCTGTACATACAAAAATTTGAAAACCAAAATATTACAACATACGGATGGATTTGGGCCAAAAAAAGATCACAACAGAATGCTTAAAATGGAAAACGGACTGTTTTCGGTCGATTGAGACAGACCGGAAATCTGTCCCTGGGGAACAGAGCCGGGCGGCTCTAGGGTCAGAGCCGACCGGCTCTGTTCATCATGAACACAGCCGTATGGCTATGATGGGTAGCCCAATTTCCAGAAAAACACAGAAATGAAAGAAACGCACAGAAAAAGCAATGCAAACAGGTTTAAGGCCTCTCAAAGCTTACCTTGGTTTTGTTTTGATGCTTTGAACGTCAAGAAATGGATTGATAGTTGGAAATGTGTCCTGGAGACTCAACTAGCTGAATTCCAGAATGATCCGAAACAATGCCAAATCGACCCGAAATGATCCCAAATCAAAGAGCAAAGGTTGTAGACTTGGTTGTTGTTGTTTGGAGATTGATTTAAGGGCTTGAGTTTGTGGTTTCTGGGTTCTCCCTTCGCACTTGGGTTCTCTGCCTCTCTTTTTCTCTTCCTCTATTTCTCTCTTTTTCCTTTTCCTTTTTCCGAGAACCAGCCCCAAGTTTTTCCAAAAGTCCCTCACGCCCCTAAAAAGTCCTTCTTCTCTCTAATTTTTCTCTTTTTATATCAATCTCTCTCACTCATTTCACTCAATCAATCAACCGCCTCCCTTCTGAAATCTCTGTGCCCTATTACTCTTCTGTCAAACCAAGTTGCTCTGCTTTGTAGGGCAACTTGGTTTGCCCACTAGAGCCGAAAGTTTGAAAGTCGGAAGCGCATACCAAACCCTGGAAATGATTTGGGAGACCTTTTTGGGGGCATCGGATTGTGGATAGCCTGGCTTTCAGGATGTTTGAGATACTCCGTGCGATATTCTGGTCGTTTTCAAGTCCTATTCAAATCCATCCGCTTCAATGGTAACTAAGGAATTCTCATCACTGAGGTCGGGAAAAACCCGCGCTCACAATGTTCCAACTGGAGAAATAATTGCAGATTCGTTAACGAAGCCAATAGCCCCAAATGTTTTTAGTAAACACATTTTGGAATTTGCTCTTCGTCGATTATAGAAACATGTTGTTTTTGAACTGTTGTAATGACTTTGGAAAATTCTATTGGAATAGAATGTGAGTTATTTTTGTTGTATTCAAATTCATTCACTATTTAAAGTGATACACATAAAGCTATTAAGTATAGTTCAGTATGTTGACGAAATGCATCTATTCACATAGATGAATCTTTTACTATGAATGATGTGTTCATAGGTAAAAATATAGATGGAGATGTGAGAAACTCCATATGTGATATGTTTAATATCATAATTTTGTTTATACCGGAAGCTGTCCTATGAAAGGCATAAATGTGGACTAAAGGTAATGATGCATGAGTTGCATTTTGAGACTGAATGCTTTCGCATAGTGTTGATAAAACATACGTCCTAAGTGGATTAACACTATGGCATATTTTAGTTGTATATGTAAAAGCCGACCAAGGGATGGAAAGAAGAAAATTGATCTCAACTTTCCTAATGTGAGACGCAAATGAAACTATAAGTTTCAATTCACCCTCATGGACTTTTGTAAATAACAAGAAAGGTATATCTGCTGATTATCTTGATTGGAACCCCAAACCAGGCTGCGTTAGCAATGAACGGGCATATAGGGACCTTTCAGATAAACATTAGATATATGATGGAAGTTTATTTATAGAAAGGAAGTACATTTTCAGTAACATGTCACTTGTTAATCATATAACACTCGAGCTCAATACTTTTTCGTGAAAAAGGTATGTAGTGTGTATGAATGTTTTTTGAGATCAAAAGTGAGTCAAAAACTAGTGATCATGGAAAATGGACTAGGGGAAAGTCGCGTTAAGCTAAAAGTGCAACGATGAAAGAGAGCTTCAGAGATCTAGCTGTTAAGTTGACTGGTCGTGTGAATTCGCCGAATAAGAATCGAAAGAAGTATGTGTGTTCAATCGCAATGAAAATGTGTCTTATCATGCGCGAATGAGATGTTGGTTTTAGGTTCGCCCATGACATTTTGGAATGGCAGGGACTAAACTATAATTATGGTCAATTACAGGGACCAAATGTGTAATTTACAAGGACCAAATGTGTAATTTGGACTAACCTATGTATAGATGGAAGTTGGGATTTCCATTATAAATAGAGAAGAGGTTTCTCTATTTCACACACATAACAGAATCGTAGAGATTCCTTTTGGTTTCGGGAAAACGTCCCTAGAGAGAAAACACGAGATACTACTTTCGTTCGTCGGAAGAATTCACGGATTAAGCTCGTACTATGTGTTTCCATACATACGTAGAAAAGGCAACCAGAAGATACAGCTTGTGGTGCATTTTTCAATCCAATCTGTAAACAAAGTTTCCGCTGCACATAAATTGTAAGTTTGTTTATTTACACTGTTTGCGGAATCTGTATATTTGTTGTATGATCAATACAAAAATGATTTCAAAATTGATTAACATATCATTGTTGCTAATTTGCTAATTTTTGTGTGTCATCAAAGAAAAAACAATCTCATCACGAATGGAAATAAGTAAGAGATATTGGCGAGATGCCTGTTGTCGAAAAGAACTCGGAAATGTTTGAAGATTTTAGAGAAACTGAGTAATTTGGCAATCATTATCATCCATGAAATCACCAATGCTACAAAATCTCCATGTGTTCATTTGTATGAAGTTTTGCTGCACCACCTTCTTCTCAGTATAAAACGGATGTTTTGTTTTCCTCGATTGTTGTATCCTTACCACCATTGTTAACACGAAAATAGCTCGACATTCGCACCAAATAAAATATAGCAAAGCAAAAAGGATAAAGCATTGAAACTTAAGTGATTGACAATGAAATTATACATATTGAATTTTCCAGCTATGATGTCAGTAATTATAAAATTTCAGAAGAACATTATCTATTAAAGTTGCCCCCTATTATATAGTATAAACCGGAAAAATTTCAGCACATGTTCATAGTTCAAAAAATTAAAAGCCTAACTTCTTCCAAATTCTTATCTATCTCACAAAAAAAGAACATAATTGAACAAAGAATATATCATCTTATGAGTTATTGAATGCTGATTGAAGAGACTAGGGAAAGTCTTCTTTTTGGCAAGATCACCAGAGGCACCAAGCACAATAATGAAAAGGCACCCCGGTTTTCGGCACATTCTCTCATGTTCTTTAGCAAACGAATCGCTTTTGAAACTAGATCTCTTCTCTATAGACCACGGACCCGAACCCATTTCTTTTAACTTCAAACTAAATAAAATGAAAAATCCAAAATTCAGAAACTAGACACAGCAATGCAGGCCAATAAAGCAGCAAACAAGCCTCCAGCTACAACTTACATGCAACTACAGTTCAAAAAAAATTGTCAGTTCGGATACAATTTTCATTGAGGATTAGAATACCTCAATTATAGAGGTTTAGACTGCAAGCGAATTATCTAATTGATTTGCAGCCTCTGGCCATAAAAACATGTACCGTAACAGAGAAAGTGACAGTAAGTTCTCCCCAAAAAAAGAAAAAAGAGAACATTGTGTAAAGCAATATACCATCAAACTTTACAAACAATATTGAGCTGGTTATGTTTCAGAAACTACATGAAAGTTCTTTTCCCTGTCTCTTAATGACATGAAAAAAATGATATTTTCTACTAATTCAAACAAGGAAATTTGGGAATTAATTACAATAAAACATTACTTTTGAAACTCTTGAGTATTTTAATAAAATTCAATGGATTCAATTGAAAGTTCAATGATGTTTATATAATTCTTTCATCACATCAAGATCAGAGATTTGTTATCTCTTTCCAACAAAGTTTGGGTTTAACTATTTTATAATTAATTCGATGTGAGGTTCCCTTGTTATCCACTTTATTCAGGTTATTGATAACTCTAATATAAAAGGAGCTTCAGAATTCGGTTTACTTTGTTTCCTTTTTTCTCTTAAGCTTAGTTCTACATCGGCAAGTAGCAAACACAATATGCAACATGACAAAATCAGTATAAAAAAAGCTTCACAAGCTAATTATCATACGATGTCATGTTCAATCCTTTTTGGTGTTTGCTAGGTAGCATGTAACAAAACCATAAAGCTTCCTTATGCCAATGAAGACCTGAACAGGGGAAATATACTGCCGGGGAAATAACTTAAAGAGGAGTTTATTCATAAAACAAGAACATGGAATACACCTTAATAAAACTACATTTTTGTAGAATGTACATAACCTAGTAGGATGTTAACAAATTAAAAGAAAACTTGTCTCACTACAATCAAGTAGCATGGGCACTTGTTTTATATCTAATTAGAGTAATTGGTGTCATTTTAATTTAATCCTACCAGAACAAATATAGATCTTTTAGTGCTCTGTGATGAGAGTCCTATGTTACTTGTTAAGCAGACGAACGTGGATTGGACTCGAGAATGAGCGGAATGTCACCTGGAATGTCTCAAACGCCCCAAAAACCGAACAGTCCTTGATCCGAAACCCCAAGATAGATCCTTCGAGTGATTAGAGGGATTAGAGGTGAATGTGGGATTTAGGAGAATCTGTCATGGCTCTGATTAGAGCCGCACGGCTGTAATTCCAGAGCCGCACGACTGTAATACTACAGCCACGCTGCTGTAGCGAGCAGTCAGATTATCTCCCAAATAACCGGAATAAAGCCTTGATAGAGTAAAATCCCTGAATTAGTAGGATGAATTCGGCCAAGATTTGAAGTCTTAAAAGAGGTCTTAACAGCAGGAGAAAAGGGGACTGATTCTAGGAGAGAAAAATCAAGACAGAAATCAAAGGGAGAAAAACAAAAAAGAGAGAAGAAAGAAAAGAAAAAAGAAACCAAAAAAAGAAAGAGAGAAACTAGAACCAGTCACAAAGAAAGACACCGTAAACACTAAGAGTGGGGGTTCCATATCCGATTCTCACTCATTCGGGATCGTTTTCGGGTTGTTCGGAGCGATTCGGGACGAGGATTTCTGGGTGTTCGTGAGGTTCCAAGCACATTCCGACCTTCCAATCCACTTCCAGTCGTCAAACACGCTGGAACATCAACAAGGTAAACTCTGAGAGGCCTTAAACTCATGTTTGTTTAGTTTCTGTTGTAATTTTTTTGTGTTCTACCAAATTTCTGGAACTGGCTGTTTGATTACAGCCGTGCGGCTCTGACTAGAGCTGAGGGGCTATACTCTTTTAGAACAGAACCACGCGGCTCTAATCTCTTAGAATAGAGCCGAGCGACTGTAATACTAGAGCCGCCCGACTGTGTTCTTCAGGGCAGAAGCCCGAAAAGCCCTAAAATTGACCGAAAGCAGCCAGATTCCATTTTGTTCATTCTGTTATGATTTATTTCGGTCCCAATTACATCCTTACATTTTGAATCATGGTTTTCGGTTTTTATTGAACGTTGATGTGAGATTTTCGGATTCTTTGGCTTTGGTTTCGAGTTTTGGGATTGTTTGATCCGAATCGGATCCTCTGTCCAGCTATAGCGGACCCCGAAGTTCCTAAAAATTCCTAGAAATCATTGAAAACAGCCAAAACAGTGATTTTCAAGGCAAAGAAAACCAATTTCGGGTTCTGGATGCTATAGCCATATAGCTAAAGTTTTACAACCGCACAGCTGTAGCTTCCAGAAGGAGGGAGAATCACGGGACGACCCACACAGACGTCGTCGAGTGATGCTGTCTTTAAAATGAAACTGTTTTTGATGTGTTTACTGCTTTTTTGACCTTAGATGAATGTTTGTAATTAGGAACCTACACGAACGGAACCCCGAGTTCCGAGATACCCGACCCACTAAACCGAAGTAACTTGCATGTAATTGAGCCAAATAGTTTTCCCAAAATGTTTCCAAGCAGAAAACCTACAGGGCATTTCAAAAATGGTTTTCCAAGTCTAACCGAGCAAGTCGCCCGGACTTCTCGGTTATCCCCTAAATGCATGTTCCCGCTTCCTGAAATTCCCATTCTATCCTGTATGAGTCCTATTTGCATTTATAATGTAATTGTGCTAACCATTTGTTTTGCAGCTTTTATTCTTACTTTATCATTTTAGATGTATTTCATAGATTGATCGTGTATTCTAGGCGATTGTAATATTTTATAGATCTTTGTGTATCTAGGCGATTGTATTGGTGAGGATGAGGGTTTTTTTTCATTTGATTTGGTTGTAAAAGTCAGCCTCTAATTTTACTTTCTTGCACGTTACTTTTTCACACTTTATTTTTTCTTGTAATTTATTTCTATCATTCGTATGAGCATTGGCTAAATAATAAAAGATAAAAATGGGTAGAGAATTAAGTGAGTAAAATATTGTCATATGTACCTATAAATGAAAGCAAGCTTGAGGTTGAATAGGTAAGTTACCCGAACCCTAAATCTCTAGATTAGGTGCAATAGTCTACTCTCAGTAGGGAGCTATACCAGAATTTCCCTGATGAGCTGATCCGGGTGGCGACTCTATCACCGATCTTGAAATTTAAGTTTCGAGCTCTTTAAGTTAATAAAACGGGATTTTCTAAAATGTAAAAATCAGTTTCCAAAACTCACATTCAAGGAAAAGATTTTTCTACAAAAATGATTTCCAAACAAATCAAAAGTTTTCCTAAACAAGATGTGAACCTGTTTTCCAAACAAAAATCAATTCAAAAACCCTCTTTTCACTTTCCCTGGTTTGCTTCGCCGCGTTCCGCTTTCTTATCGAAAGGTCATCTGCTCACAGTGGCGACTCTGCTAGGGATGAAAAGTTTCTTAAAAAGTTTTTATAAAAACTTAAAGAACTTAGGCAACCACTAAAATATAACCTCACTTGCAGTCATTTACTAGTTCATAGTACCATATTTTACTCACACTTGTATATCATGACATTTTCTTCTTCTCAACCCCTCAAACTCACTGATCAGCCCGGTTTACTTCAGAAGGTGACCTCCCTCTACCCTCTGATGGGAGGCACCCGAAGGGGTAAACCACTCATAGCATCGCATAAACCTTACATCATGTTCTATGATGAGGAGTGTATCTTCACTATGGGGACCTGTACAACCCTTGGCTTGACTTTGGCCCACATATAATGACCTAGTAACTTCCCTTTAGGGTTACCAAAAAATAAATTCAAAACTGGACATTGAGTGTATGCCTTTGGTATCCCTGGTTGATGCCAAAGAGACTCAGCACCTAAGAAGAATGCGGACCAATTGAAAGGAGGAATAAGGTTGGAAGGGTGAGCATATGTTGCTTGTGCTAACGTTTGTTTTGTGGTGATTTTTGGCTTCCATTTTTCATCCTCTCAGGAACCATCAAGCATGCATTGTCATTCGTGTGCCATTTTAACCACATTTTTGTGCAGCCATTTTCAAGACATAAACATATGTATGACATTGATGCTAACCACATCTTCGTACAGTCATGCATCCCTTCATTACGTGAAAAGCATTAATTCATGCGCATCACTTGCATATCATAAGCACTAACCAATTTGTTTTGCAGCCATATGGAATACATGTCATGCATAAAACATTCATGTAGGCCTTGAACAATTCCATAAGGATTGCGCGCATCACATCACCTACCAAGTAGGAATCCATTTAGGTGCTCAACAAGCACCCAAAATATCAATTGCCACATCAAACTATTTAGGTGCTCCACGAGTGCTGAAAAACCACACTTCATACATCAAACCGTTAAGGTGCTCCACGCACACCAAGACATCATTTCATACCTCATTTCATGCACCGAACTAATTAGGTGCTCTTCGAGAGCCGAAACTCTGCCCGTGTGCCAAGCACGCGTTCATATCACATCATAGCACGGAAACCCGAGGTGCTCCCCAAGCGCTGAAACTATACTCGTGTGCTAGGCACATGTTCATATCATTTCATAAAAGCCCAAGGTGCTCCCCGGGCACCGAAACTCTGCCCGTGTGCCATACACATCCACACATGTATACGACCAGCCCTATACATATCCAAACCCTTGCATAAGACCAGCTCTATGCACGAATCATGCATAAGACCAGCTGTGTGCACATATCCACACATATGTATAAGACCAGCTCTATACATATCTGAATTCATGCATAAGACCAGCTCTATGCATAAATCAAAAAACATATGCATAAGACCAGCTCTATGCACAAATCACAAACCCATGCATAAGATCAGCTCTATGCATAAATCACATGCCGTATAAGACCAGCTCTATACGTCCATTACAAAAGCCCATATAAGAGTGGCTCTATACACATTCATGACATTTCATCTTAAATATATACATACATGCCCACACTCATTCATTCATTCTTTCAGTTGTTTAACTTTCCTTATGGCATCATTTCATCCATTCATTATGAATAATTCCTAATGTTTCATTCTTCATGTCATCATTTCATTCATTCATTATCCCTAATATTTCACGTATAATGTAAAACAATACATATGTGAAGAAGAAAGACTGGGCAAAGACTAGAAAGAAAGAAGCTTTGCATAGTAAGCTGGATCGACGTAGGACGAGATCTCAGTCAGTGAGGGCAGTTGAGGAAGAAAGAACAGTCAAGATAGAAGGTAAAACTGAATCCAGTGAGGAAGTTGAGATGGCAAACCAAACACCAAACCTTGATGATGTCCTAAAAGATTTCCTAAAATCTCAAGATTTTCGTGATATCTTGAAAGACGAAATGCGGGCTGTTGTGAGGGAAAGTGGTGAAGTCGGTGCCAGTGGGCCTAGAAAGCAGAAAGTGGCTGAATCATCTCAGTTTGGGGCTGATATCTCAGTTAGTGTGGAGAAGTTACAAGAGATTGAGGCTGCAATGGAGAAAAAGTTGAAGGCTAAGTGCACAAAACTAGATGAATTAGCTGCTGAGTTAAAGAAGGGGACTAACATCAATATAGCGTTCAAGAGCAGTGTGAACATAGATGCCATGATAAACAAAGGCATTGAGACTTTCCCTGTTGGATTTTAAGTGCTGAAAATTGCTTCCTACAAAGGAATTGGTTCACCAGTAGCTCATGTGAACCTTATGCCCGAGTCATACTGACAGCAGGTGCCACAAAACAGTAATTAATCAATTTCTTTCCAACCACACTCGAGGGAGGAGCGTTGTCTTGGTATAGTTCTTTACCTGAGGACATACAGTCATATTGGGAAGCTTTGTCAGCAGCTTTCATGAAGTACTATAGTTTCAACACCAAGATCCAAGTGAAGCGGTATGACTTGGAAAGAATCAAGCAGAAACCGAACGAATCCTTTGATGAGTACTATCAGAGGTGGATGAATAAGATGATTTTATTGAAGAACCACCCCGATAAAGATGAGCTAATCCAGAAGCTGATCAATGGTAGCAGGGATGTCTATAGGAATAATATGAAGTTTTATACTTTCAATGAGCTCAGTGAGGTTTACAGCATGGCCATGAAGGTTGAAAGAGATGAAGAAGAGAAGGCAGTAAGCCACAAAGGTGGCAGAATCTCTGGGCATTGATCAACGACTGCAACTGGGTTAGGTAGTGGATCTGGTTCCACTTCCATAAGTAAAAGTGGGCAGTTTTAAGGAGTAAAGCAGGCAAAAGTTGCCGCGGTATCTTAGCAACAAGGTAGTCAAAATAGAAATCTGGGAAGTAAAGGCATATCTCTTTGGACTTTATCTTTAGCTAAGATTTTCGTAAAGTGCAGGAACGGTGGCCTGTTGAATTCTCTAAAGCCATTTGAGAAGCTGGCTGATGCAGATAAGGACAACTTCTGTACATATCATGTCATATTGGGACATAAAACTAACAACTGTTTTAAGCTGAGGGATGCCATTCAAAAGTTGATTGATGAAGGGAAGTTGTAAGAACCTGTAAAGCCCAGCACAAAGACTAATCCATTGCCAAAATTTGAGAAGCAAGTCAACATGGTGCAGTCAGGGTTGCCAGCCAACTTTTTTTTCGCTCAGATCCTGCAAGTGAATCCCACTGTGTAGTCTGTAATAGCCAGTGAAGCTGAAACAGAGATAGAATGTGGGAAGCTGGTGGAGCGAAAAGAAATAAAGCCAGTGAGCTTGAATGATCTTGATTTGGAAGACGAATATAAGGAATATGGCTGGGATGAATCAGTTAAACTACCGGTTGTTGAAAAACTAAAAATTCCCGAAGTCCAGAATGTGACGAGAAGTGGTAGGGTCTATCAACCAGTAACTCAGCAGAAAGATAAGGCTCCAGTGACTGGATCGAGCAGCGTATCAACGCAGAAGGAAGTTGAAAAAGAAGATCTAGTCATTTTGCAGTTGAAGAAAACTCCGGCTCAGGCCAGTTTATGGCATTTCCTGTTGGTCTCAAAGGAGCATAGAGCAGCATTAGTGAAGAAGTTGTCTAAAGTTGAAAATGACCTTGATTATATCTCCAAAAGCTATGTGTTGCTTGTTAGACAAGGTTCATTCTAGATCCCCTGACATTGTGTTCTCTGAGAAAGATCTGCCAGATAGAGGAAGAGCTCATAACAAGGCTCTTTATGTCAAAGCTAACATAATGGATAGGGTCATGCCATATGTAATGGTGGATGATGGGTCGGCTTTGAATATATGTCCGTAAAAAATGATGCCGTATCTGGGCTTAAGTGAAGACACTTTAAAGAAGTCTTCAACTGTGATCAGGGCTTACAACGACTCAAAAAGGACTGTGATTGGAACATCTGAGACTAAGGTGGAAGTAAGACCAGTCAAGTCAATGGTTACTTTCACTGTAATTGATATTCTAGTCACTTTCTCCTTACTATTGGGAAGGCCATGGTTTCATCCGTTGAGAGGTGTTCCTTCCGCATTGCACTAGAAAATAAAGTTCTCCATGGGCAATGAGGTTGTGACAGTTGAAGCAGATTCTCAGTCTATGATTGCTGCTGTGAATGAACAAGTTCTACCATTCGGCAGATTCCAGATCACCATGGTCAGTGAAGAAGAAGTCACAGATACTCCAATGGTTATTTATGAGAATTATATGCCGGAGTGGTTGTCCAATTACTTGTGCATGTAGAACTTTGTTCCGGGTATGGGGCTTCGAGCTAATTTGCAGGGAGTGCCTGAATTCAACATTGATTCAAGAAAGTCGAAGCAGTTCAGGTTGGGCTACACAGCAGAAGCGTCTGAAAAGAAAAACCTGAAGAAGGAGAAGAATGGCAAGCTTATGATGAAGCCATTCATTAAAGCTGGTGAAGAGCCGTACAAGGGGCAAGCCAAACCTGTGAAGGTAAAAAATGTTGAATACCCGGGTTTCAAAATATTCTCTGATGTGGTGGATTTTGAAAAAAGCCGAGAAGAACCAGTCACACCTGTGATAGAGGAGGAGATAGTTTTCAAGCCTGTTATCCTCCAGAAGGAGCCATTTGAAGAAGCAGTAAATACAGTTGAAGTGTCTAACGATGGAACTAAGAAAAAGATCAGTAATGAATCTGTGGAGGAGATTTCGATGGCATTGGTTGTCGCCTTAAACAAAGCTTTTGCAAAGACCAAGGAAGGGTACAAGAAGGAGCTGATGACTGAAGCAAATCTGAATTCTGTGGTTTCTGAAATTACAGAAATTATGATGAAAGCTAAAGAACAATTGGCTAAGGTTGAGGAGACCACTCTCCCTACTAAACAAGAGTCTGAAGTAGCTGTAGATCTGGACAACGTCTTGAAGCTGAACGAGGAAGATGAAGAAGTGTAAGGCCCTCCACCTGTGGAGGATGAAAATGACTTTGTTGTATCTGTATCGTCTATTTTCAATGTAAATGATGTACTTTATGATAAGTTTAATTCAATGAAGTCCCAGTTTGCTTACTTATGCGATGTTTATTCTGATAACTCTGTGCATGCATTTGAATCACCATCAAGCATATTTAGCATTCATTATACTGCATTACATGAAATCAACATCAATATAGATGAAAATCCCAAAATGGTATTTATTTCACATGAACTAAAACCCGAGGAAGAGAGAGAATTGACAAAAGTATTGCAAAAACATGCTAAGGCTTTCACTTGGTCATATGAAGACATGCCAGGAGTCAACACAGAAATAGCAGTTCATAAGATTCCAACGGATCCTAAATTTAGACCAGTAAAGCAAAAGCTAAGAAGGTTGAGACTGAAATAGGCTATATTGGTAAAGGAAAAGGTGGCTAAGCAAATCGAGGCCAAGTTCCTCGAAGTGGTGGGATACACAGAATGGTTAGCCAACATTGTTCCAGTACCTAAGAAGGATGGAAGAGTCAGAGTGTGTGTCGACTATAGGGATCTAAATAAAGCGTGTCCGAAAGATAACTTTCCATTGCCTCACATCGATGTTCTGATTGATAGCTTAGCTAAGGTAGCAATGTACTCCTTTATGGACGGGTTTTCAGGATATAACCATATCCTAATGGATGTAATTGATAAAGTGAAGACATCATTCATCACAGAGTAGGGCATTTTATGCTACAGAGTAATGCCCTTCAAATTAAAAAATGCTAGGGCCACTTATCAAAGGGCTGTCACAACATTGTTGCATGATATGATTCACAAGAAAGTAAAGGTGTACATCGATGACATGTTTGTTAAATCAATGACCCAGGAAGAGCATCCTGCCATCCTAGATAGGTTTCTTACATGCATTGGGGAGTACAATTTACAACTTAATCCCAAGAAGTGCATATTTGGGGTTATGTCAGGAAAGCTGTTAGGTCATGTGGTTAGCCAAAGGGGAATAGAGATGGATCCAGACAAAATCAAAGCCATTCAAGATATG
This sequence comes from Euphorbia tirucalli, assembly GCA_039660915.1. Taxonomy (NCBI): domain Eukaryota; kingdom Viridiplantae; phylum Streptophyta; class Magnoliopsida; order Malpighiales; family Euphorbiaceae; genus Euphorbia; species Euphorbia tirucalli. The sequence continues at coordinate 71,481,354 of CM077641.1, forward strand.
CTAGCTCCTAAAACAGAAAAGGAGGTCTGGTCATTCTTAGGTTCCTTGCAGTATGTTAGTCGTTTCATAACACGGTTGAATTCAACTTGTGAACTGATTTTCAAGTTGTTGAAGAAAGGTCAATTGATTGTATGGGATGACAAATGTCAGTTGGCATTTGAGAAGATTAAAGCTTATCTGGTAAATCCGCCGGTTCTGAGCCCACCAGTTCCGGGAAAGCCTTTGACTTTGTATTTGGCTGTTGAAGATTCCTCCATAGGGGCAATGCTGACACAAGAGCAAGATGGAAAGAAGGAGTACCCTATCTACTATCTTAGCAAAAGGCTAATAGAATATGAAACCAAGTACACATTGGTAGAGAAGACATGTGTGGCGATGATTTGGTTGACTAAAAAGCTATGCCATTACTTTCAGTCATACAAAGTACAAGTCGTGGCCAAGGTGGATCCAATGAAGTATCTGCATAAAGCACTAGTGTTGGTTGGGAAATTATCTAGATGGCTACTACTCTTGTCAGAATTCGATATTGAGTACGGTCACCAAGAAAGTCATCAAGGGGTGAGCTGTGGTAGAATTTCTAGCGAATCAACCGCTAGAATCGGATTATATGGAGAATCTAGAGTTCCTTGACAAATAACTGGCTATGGTAGAGGTAAAGAGATGGGTTATGTGCTTTGATGGTGCCGTAAACAGAAAGGGTGCTGGAATTGGGGTAATCATAGCAACACCAGATGGTGAGATTATTCCATTGTCAAAGAGATTAGACTTTCCCATAACTAATAATGGGGCAGAGTATGAAGCATGCTTATTTGGGATGGAAGCTCATCTGACGCTAGGGGCAAATGGTGTGTTGATTATTGGAGATTCATTTTTGGTGATTAGGCAAGCGCAAGGCGACTGGGATCTGAAAGAAGAATCCTTGCGGCCCTATGTAGAATTGCTGTAATACAAAAGAGAGTTATTCAGCTAGTGTGAATTCAGGCACATTCCCAAGGAAGAGAATAAAATGGCTGATGAGCTAGCAACATTGTCTTCTATGTGGGAGAATCTAGAGAGGACACAAATACAACCTTTGGTTATAGCAATTTCTAGACAACCCTGTTTTGATGTGCACGAAGTGATGGAGCTAATAGCCGAAGAAAAGTCATGGTTCTTCGACATTTATTAGTATGTGAAGGAAGAAAAGTATCCAGAAGGAGCTAATACTACTGATAAAATTTCATTAAGAAGTTTAGCCAGCCAGTTCATAATCTTTGAAGATAAACTATACAAGAGAACTGCAAATGGAGTTCTTCTAAGGTGTTTGATGGAACAAGAAGCAAAACAGTGATGTAGCAAGTACATGGAGGATCATATGGACTGTATATGAATGGAGTCACTATGGCTAGAAAGATAATGAGGCAGGGGTACTTCTGGATGACAATGCAGTCTGATTATGTGAAGGAGGTGAGAAGATGTCATGAGTGCCAAATCCATGCTGATATTAATCATCTACGATCACTTGAGCTATAGAATCTAGCATCTCCTTGGCCATTTTTAGCATGGGGGATAGATATGATTGGAGAAGTTCATCCCATAGCATCTAATGGGCACATATTCATAGTAGTTGTAGTTGACGATTTTTCAAAGTGGGTGGAAGCAGAATCCTTCGCTAGCGTAATAGCCAAGCAGATGGTTAAGTTCATTTAGAAAAACATCCTTTCTCGATATGGAATCCCCCATCATGTAGTGACTGATAATGGAATGCAGTTTCAAGGGGCAACAGATAAACTATTTACAGAACATAGCATTGAACATCATAGGTCTTCTCCATATAGACCACAGGCTAATGGTGCAGTGGAGGCGGCTAACAAGTCAATAAAGAAGATCTTATCAAAGATGGTAACCACCTACAGAGATTGGGCTGACAAGCTACCATATGCTCTTTGGGATTATAGAACCAGTGTCAGAACACAAACTGGTGAAACTCCCTATGCCTTGATGTATGGTATGGAAGCAGTGTTGCCAGTGGAAATAGAGCTCAAGTCACTTAGAATAGCCTTGGAAGCTCAATTACCAGAAATTGGATGGATGCAAGCTAGATATGACCAATTGGCAGTGTTAGACAAGAAGCGATTGAAAGCACTTGATCATTTGCAGATGTATCAACGTAGAATGGCTAAAGGCTATAATCAAGAAGTGAAGTATCCCAAACAACAGTTGAAAGCCGGAGATTTAGTTTTGAAACAGTTAAGGCCTATAAATGTCGATGTCCAAGGGAAGTTTAGGCCAAATTGGGAAGGTCCATACGTTGTGAAGAAAGTGCTATCAAAAGGTGGTGTTAGCATTATGGACACGGATGGAAATGAATTCGCAAATCCTATCAATCAAGATTGCTTGAAGCTTTATCATGTTAAAAAAAAAGTCTGCTAGGTCAAAAACTCAAAAAGGGCAGCCTAGGCAAAAGTTAAGACATAAGAGAAAATGATCAGTTGGAAAATCCGAAAGGGACGACTGGTAACGGATTCTAGTTCTGTGTGGAATATATACCATTTTGGGAACCAATCCTTTCAAATGTACTCATGTTGATTTTAGCAATAAAGTGTGATGTTTGTTTAAATATATTCATATGGTTATGTCAAAATGCATAAACAAAGTAATCTTGTCTGAACGTCCATTTAAAGAAAGCACTTTGCATTTGGCTGGTTGTAAGGCTTACATCGTTTAACAATGGAAATGTACCAAATACATGCAATCTGAAACCTTTTCTCATCCTCTAAATCTAATTCATCTTTTCTTAGGGTGGCTAAAAATTTCGAGACAGATCCAAGTTTGAATGTCGTAAGGCCTTGTGTGATTGTGATCATTATATATGAAGCACGTATGGCCAAAAAAAAAAAGAGCTCGCTAAGGTGAAAACCGAAAAGGCACCTCAGGCAAAAGTTAGAGCAGCTCGCTAAGTTGAAGACCCACATTGGATAGTTTAGGCAAAAGTTAGAGCACTTCCAAACTCACTCTTCCTAGGGGCAAAGTTGTAAAGTCTCTTCATTATTCCCCAGTGGAACTATTCCGAAGAATATCACAACTTTTTCTTCAACAGTCATCATATATCCTCAACAAAAATACAAGGATTGCATTGCATAAAAGAATGTAATCCCCCAGCTAAAGTCGATTAGAGGCATGACACATTTTCCCCAGTAGAACATGAAATATCAAGATTGGACAAATAGCGGGAAATGCATTCTTTAGGGTCCACATGCATATGCATCGTCATGCATAGATGCATAACATACATGGAACATTCATCCCCGGCTAGTCTTCATTCTTGATCGAAGGGATAAAAATTTTTGTTTAAAATCTCTCGATCAAAGAATGAAGACTCATCGTTTCAAATGAAGAAATTTAGCAATCCGCCGTGGGTAAATGTAAACCCGGTATCAGCTCCAATCAAATCCGCCATGGGTAAATGTAAACCCAGTAACAGCTCCAATCAAATCCATCGTGGGTAAATGTAAACTCGGTAACGGCTCCAATCAAATCCGTCGTGGGTAAATGTAAACCCGATAATGACTCCAATCAAATCTGTTGGGTAAATGTAAACACAGTATTGGCTCCAATCAAATCCACCGTGGCTAAATGTAAACCCGGTATCGGCTCCAATCAAATCCGTAGTGGGTAAATGTACACCTGCGTCGATGCAGCTTCGTCGGGTCAGGTATGTTTCTTTCCTTTTCTCACTGCGCTCTCTATAGCGAGACTAAACTCGATCCAGGCTTAATAGCCTGACCACGAATCGACTTTGATCCCGCGAGGGGCAGCCTGTGAGCACGGGTTTTCTCGACCTCTATGATGAGAGACCTATGTTACCTGTTAAGCAGACAAATGTGGATTGGACTCGAGAATGAGCGGGATGTCACTTGGAATGTCTCAAACACCCCGAAAACTGAACAGTCCTCGATCCAAAACCCTGAGATATATCCTTCAAGTGATTAGAGGGATTAGAGGTGAATGTGGGATTTAGGAGAATCTGTCACGGCTCTGATTAGAGCTGAATGGCTGTAGTTTCACAACTACAGCCGTGCTGCTATAATTCTAGAGCCATACGGCTGTAATACTATAGACATATGGCTCTAGTAAGCAGTCAGATTATTTCCCAAATAACTAGAACAAAGCCTTGACAGAGCTAAATCCCTAAATTAGTGGGATGAATTCGGCCGAGATTTGGAGTCTTAAAAGAGGTCTTAATAGAAGGAGAAAAGGGGACTGATTCGAGGAGAGAAAACTGAAGACAGAAATCAAAGGGAGAAAAATAAAAAAGAGAGAAGAAAGAAAAGAAAAAGGAAACCAAAAAAAGAAAGAGACAAATTAGAACCAATCACAAAGAAAGACACTGCAAACACTAAGAGTAGGGGTTCCATATCAGATTCTCACTCATTCGGGATCGTTTTTGGGTCGTTCGGATCGATTCGGGACACGTACTCAAGGATTTCAGGGTGTTTGTGAGGTTCCAAGCACATTTCAACCTTCCAATCCACTTCCAGTCCTCAAACATGCTGGAACATCAACAAGGTAAACTCTGAGAGGCCTTAAACTCGTGTTTGTTTAGTTTCTGTTGTGATTTTTTGTGTTCTATAAAATTTCCGGAACTGGCTATTTGATTACAGTCGTAGGCTCTAACTAGAGCCGAAGGGCTATACTCTCTTAGAATAGAGCCACGTGGCTCTAATCTCTTAGAACAGAGCCGCACGACTGTGTTCTTCAGGGCAGAAACCCAAAAAGCCCTAAAATCGACCGAAAGTAGCCAGATTCCATTTTGTTCATTCTGTTATGACTTATTTCATTCCCAATCACATCGGTTACATTTTGAATCATGGTTTTCGGTTTTCATTGAACGTTGATGTGAGATTTTCGGATTCTTTGGTTTCAGTTTTTGAGTTTTGGGGTTGTTCGATCCGAACCGGATCCTCTGTCCAGCTATAGTGGACCCCCAGGTTTCTCAAAATTCCCAGAAATCATTGAAAACGGCCAAAACAATGATGTTCAAAGTAAAGAAAACCAATTTTAGGTTTTGGATGCTATAGTCGCACGGCTGTAGTTCTATAGCTGCGCGGCTCTAACAGAGCCGCACGGCTGTAGCTTCCAGAAGAACTAAGAATCATGGGATGACCCACACGGACGTTGTCATGTGATGCTGTATTTAGAATGAAAATGTTTTTGATATGTTTACTGCTTTTTTGACCTTAGATGAATATTTGTAATTAGGAACCCACATGAACAGAACCCCAAGTTCCGGGATACCCGACCCACTAAACCGAAGTAACTTGCATGTAATTGAGCCAAATAATTTTCCCAAAATGTTTTCAAGCACAAAACCTATAGGGCGTTTCAAAAATAGTTTTCCAGGTTTAACCGAGCAAGTCGCCCGGACTCCTTGGTTATCCTCTAAATACATGTTCCCGCTTCCTGAAATACCCATTCTGTCCTGTATGAGTCCTATTTGCATTTAAAATGTAATTATGCTAACCATTTGTTTTGCAGCTTTTATTCTTCCTGTATCATTTTGGATGTGTTTCATAGATTGATCGTGTATTCTAGATGATTGTAATATTTTATAGATCTTCGTGTATCTGGGTGATTGTATTGGTGAGGATGAGGGTTTTTTTTTAATTTGATTTGGTTGTATAAGTCGGCCTCTATTTTTACTTTCTTGCACTTTACTTTTCTGCACTTTATTTTTTCTTGTAATCTATTTATATCATTAGTATGAGCATTGGCTAAATAATAAAAGATAAAAATGGGTAGAGAATTAAGTGAGCAAAATATTGTCATATGCACCTATAAATGAAAGCAAGCTTGAGATTGAATAGGTAAGTTGCTCGAACCCTAAATCTCTAGATTAGGTACAGTAGTCTATGCTCAGTAGGGAGCTGTACCGGAATTTCCCAGATTAGCTGATCTAGGTGGCGACTCTGTCACTGATCTTGAAATTTAAGTTTCGAGGTCTTTAAGTTAATAAAACGGGATTTTCTAAAATGTAAAAATCAGTTTCTCAAAACTCACATTTAAGGAAAAGATTTTTCTACAAAAAGGATTTCCAAACAAATCAAAAGTTTTCCTAAACAAGATGTAAACCCCGTTTTCCAAACAACAATCAATTCAAAAACCCTCTTTTCACTTTCCTCGGTTCGCTTCATCGCTTTCCGCTTTCTTATGGAAAGGTCGTCTGCTCATAATTAGTAAGCTCAAATTTACAGCAACAGCACAATCTTGAATTTACGGCCACACCAATACCTGAAATAGCAAACATACTAATTCCTAAATTATCTAACCTAGACGCAATAGAATCGCAAATGTTCAGCAAGGCATTCATTCAAGATTAGAGACAAGAGTAGAAAGAAATTATAACTCAAAGGAAAAGACACAGAAAATCTCACCAGTAATAATAACGGCGATGGGCAGCAGCAAGCGGTAAGAAAGAGAGAAGAAGGGAAGAAACGATTTGTGGCAAAGAACAAAGAGAGTTGTGAGCGGACGACCTTTAAAAATGAAATTAGCAAACGCGGTGAAGCGAACCGGGGAAAAGGAAATTAGTAAAATGTGTGTTGGGGTTTTTGAAAAATGGGATTTTGATTATCTTATAAAAATTAGTGATTTTATTTTGGAAATCCATTTATAGAAAACCCTTTTCCCATTTTTTTAACTTAAAGACCTCGAAACCTATATTCCAAGATCAGTGACAGAGTCGCCACCCGGATCAGCTCATCCAGGAAATTCCGGTATGGCTCCCTACCGAGGGTAGACTACCGTACCTAATCTAGAGATTTAGGGTCCGAGCGACTTACCTATTCAACCTCTAGCTTGCATTCACTTTATAGTTTATATTACCATATTTTGTTTGCTTTATTATCTTTTCCTATCCGATTTTGTTTTATATTTAACCCATGCTCATACAAAATAAATGGAATAAATTACTAATGAATAAATAAATCATACATTCAGATAGTTCAAAAGAATAGAGATAAAGGCCACTTATATAACCAAATCGAATAAAAATGGAAAACTCTCAACCTCACATTACAAACGCCTAATATACATGGGGATCTAAAAAACTACAATTGCCTAAAATACATAAAAATCTATAAATTACATAAGAAATAAAAATTAAAAGCTACAAAGCAATTGGTTAGCATAATTTAATTATAAACACACATAGGACTTAAACAAGACACATAGGACTTAAACAAGACACATAGGCTCCTCCCTCCTTATATGTCAAGGTACTAAAATTCATCCAAAAACTCCACCAAGTCACGAATTTATGGTTATGGAATGATTTGAGGTTGTTTGTCTAATTAAAACATATGATTTCTATCAGTTTTTTACTTCACAAGCACCAGAATTAAAGGAGAAGAAGAATAGAAAATGACTAGTTTTTTGTGGTTTTTTTTTTAATTTCTATCCAAAAAAATGTCTCCTTTTCTCTTTCTTTCCTGCCCCTTTTATATATCTTCCTCTCCCCTTCTTGCTGGCTGAAACGGGCATTAAATGCCTCTCAAATCACACCATTTTTTTTCTCACGGTATAGGCTCCTACTACCTGCTACGGAACTACAGTCGTACGACTGTAATTTTTTTATTACAGTCGTATGACTATAAATACAGTTGCACGACTGTAATTGTAACATCCCATTTTACTGTATTCATTTGGCATTTGTGCACGATCATTACATGTCACAATTAGATAAACTAGAGAAATACTTAAATGCTTAAAATTAGAAATTAGGGGAGTAAAATGTAATTTAGGAGGGATAATTGTTTAGAGATTAAAATCTCTACAGCCATCTTTTTCTTATTATTATTATTATTATTATTACTATTATTATTATTATTATTATTATTATTATTATTATTAGACTTGTTAGTCAAACATTGGACAAATGGTCCAATGAAGGAGAGATAAGGATGAAGAGGACTAATATGGGTCTTAGCAGTGTAAAATAAGCTAGAAAACTTGTAGAAAACGTAGAGAAGAAGAAGAAGAAGAAGAAGAAGAAAAAATAAGGGAGAAAGAGAGAAGTAGAAGGAAGAGGTATGTTCAAGTAGTTTGTGATATTAATTTCGTATAGTTAGAAATAGAATCTGAGAAAGTTGTAAACTAATGAATTGTTAATCTGTGAGTTAGGAATAGCATAGGAAATAAGGGGTGTTACAGTAATCACATTCATGTGACATAAGTCTTCTCTTCTTCTTTTTTTGCTGGAAAATTCTGGTGCTTACAACTGCCCCTCGCGTGATCAAATTTGACACCTGATGTTAGGTCTATAATACCTGAGGTGATGAATTTGAGAGCACAAATTGAAGCGTCGTAAATGCAAGAAAGAAAAGGTACATTGACTTGTTGAGGTCTCACTATCATGGTGATCTGGGCCTGACATCGGGTCTGTGTTACCAGAGGCGGATCTGCTGAAGTGAAGCTATGATGAAGCTTATCTGAGCCTGACACCGGGTCTATATTACCCGAGATGGATCTGTTGAAGTTTTGGAGGTTTAGCTGATTTGAGCCTAACACCGGGTCTATGTTACCCGCGGTGAGTCTACTGAGGTGAAGCCGATCTGGACCTCACACTAGGTTTATGTTACCTGAGGTGGATCTGCTAAAGTTTTGGAGGTTCAGCTGATTTGAGCCTGACACTGGGTCTATATTACCAGCGGCGAATCTGCTGAGGTGAAGTCGATCTGGACCTGACACCGAGTCTATGTTACCCGAGGTGGATCTGCTAAAGTTTTGGAGGTTCAGCTGATTTGAGCCTGACACCTGGTCTATGTTACCTACGGCGAATTTGCTGAGGTGAAGCCGATCTAGACCTGACACCGGGCCTATGTTACCCGAGGTGGATCTACTAAAGTTTTGGAGGTTCAGCTGATTTGAGCTTGACACCGGGTCTATGTTACCCGCGGTGAATTTGTTGAGGTGAAGTCGATCTGGACTTGACACCGGGTCTATGGTACCCGAGGTGGATCTGCTAAAATTTTGGAGGTTCAGCTGATTTGAGCCTAACACTGGGTCTATGTTAACCGAGGTGGATTTGCTAAAGTTTTGGAGGTTTAGCTGATTTGAGCCTGACATCGGGTCTATATTACCCGCGGTGAATCTGCTGAGGTGAAGCCGATCTGGACGTGACACCGGGTCTATGTTACCCGAGGTGGATCTGCTAAAGTTTTGGAGGTTCAGCTGATTTGAGCCTGACACCTGGTCTATGTTACCCGCGGCGAATTTGTTGAGGTGAAGCCGATCTGGACCTGACACCGGGTCTATGTTACCCGAGGTGGATCTGCTAAAGTTTTGGAGGTTCAGCTGATTTGAGCCTGACACCGGGTCTATGTTACCCGCGGTGAATCTATTAAGGTGAAGCTGATCTTTTCCTGACACTGGGTCTATATTACCCGAGGTGGATCTCCTAAAGTTTTGGAAGTTCAGCTGATTTGAGCCTGACACCGGGTCTATGTTACCCGTGGCGAATCTGCTAAGGTGAAGCTGATCTGGACCTGACACCGGGTCTATGTTACCCGAGATGGATCTACTAAAGTTTTAGATGTTCAGCTGATTTGAGCCTGACACCGGGTCTATGTTACCCGCGGCGAATCTTCAGAGGTGAAGCCGATTTGGACCTAACACCGGATCTATGTAACCGGAGGTGGATCTGCTATAGTTTCAAAGTGATGATGGTGAATTCCTTCATTTGAAACGGCGAGTCTTCATTCCTTGATCGAGAGATTTTGAACAAAAATTTTTGTCCCTTCGATCAAGAATGAAGACTTGTTGGGGATGAATGCTCCATGTATTTTATGTATGTATGCATTATGATGCATATGCATATGGATCCTAAAGGATGCATTTCTCGTTGTTTGTTTAATATTGATGTTTCCCTTCTCTGCTGGGGAACATGTGTCGTGCCCTTGGCTGACTCTAGCTGGCAGCATATCTTTTTGTTGAGGATGTATGACAACTACTGAAGAAATGAGATAACTGCTGGGGTTACGTGACAACTGCCGAGGAAAGGATCATAACGTCCTTTATAAAGGTTCCGCTGGGGAATAGTGTGGAGGATCTTGCTGGAGAATACTGTAAGGACTCCTACGGGGAAATGGTGGAGAAGTTCTACCTTTCTGCCCCTAGGAATTTATGACTCTGGAGATGCTCTAAATTTTGCTTGGACTGGCCAATGTGGGTTTTCAGCCCAGCGAGCCGCTCTAACTTTTGCCTGAGGTGCCTTTTCGGTTTTCACCTCAGCGAGCTCTTTTTCTTTTCTTTTCTTTTCTTTTTTTTTTATTTTTTTTAAATTTTTTTTAACAAGTTGATGATGAACAAAGACTGATTGAAACGGCGCCATGACCACTTGCCCTGTCATCCTTCCTGGTGATGAGATGATGCAGAAAAATGCTATATGGAGCAGCATTATGGTTCAATTTCTTGTTAGAAGCAATTGATGGTTGAAAATAAGGTTTCATAGAATCAGCTCAAGAAGATGAAAAGGGCAATTCATCAAACAAGTGTTGTTCCTTATATACAAACTGAAGAGAAAGGTTGTTCTTATTCAGCTTGATCTCCTCAACAGTTAAGTTCTTGGACAACTACTATTGCTCTTTGAAAAGCTGAATTGGATTCAGAGGACGATAAAAGATTTCAGATTGTATGTATTTGGTACATTTTCATTGTTAAATAACGTGATATATTTAACCGGTTAAATGCAAAGTGTTTTCCTTAAATGGACGTTTAAGTAAGATAACTTTGTTTATGCATTTGACATAACCATACAAATATATTTAAACAAACACTTCATTTTATTGATAAAATCAAAATGAGTACATTTGAAAGGATTAATCCCCAAAATGGTATGCATTCCACACTGGGCCAGAATCCGTCACCAGCTGTTCCTTCCAGATTTTAGGACTGATAATTTTCTCTCATGTCTTAATTTTTGCCTAGACTGCTCTTTTTTAGTTTTCAGCCTAGTATACTCTTTTTAAAAAGAAAAAAACATGATAAAGCTTTAAGCAGCCTTGGTTGACAGGATTTGTGAACTCATTTCCATCAATGTCCATGATGCTGACACCATATTTTGATAGCACTTTCTTTACAACATAAGGTCCTTCCCAATTAGGTCTGAACTTCCCCCGAACATTAACATTCGAAGGCCTTAGTTGTTTCAGAACCAAATCCCCTGCTTTCAACTGTCGCTTAGGGTACTTCACATTCCGATTATAAGCCCTAACCATTCTGCTTTGGTACATCTGCAAATGATCCAGTGCTTTTAGTCGCTTTTCATCTAGTGTTGCCAGCTGCTCGTATCTAGCTTAAGCCCATTCAGTCTCTGGTAGCCGAGCTTCCAAGGCGACTCTGAATGACTTGAGCTATATTTCTACTGGTAACACTGCTTCCATACCATATACTAAGGAATAGGAAGTTTCACCAGTTGGCATTCTGACACAGGTTCTATAACCCCAAAGAGCATACGGCAGTTTATCAGCCCAATCTCTGTAGGTGGTTACCATTTTTTATAGGATCTTCTTTATTGCCTTATTGGCTGCTTCCACTGCACCGTTAGCTTATGGTCTAAATAGAGAAGATCTATGACGCTCGATGCCATGTTCTACAAGCAGCTCAGCTATTGCCCATCAGTCACTACATGGTGGGGAATTCCATATCGAGCAAAGATGTTTTTTGGGATGAACTTGACCATCTGCTTAGCCGTTACATTAGCAAAGGATTCTGCTTCTACCCACTTTGAAAAGTATTCGACAGCAACCACTATGAATCTGTGTCCATTAGATGCTGTAGGATGAATTTCCCCAATCATATCTATTTCCCATGCTGAAAATGGCCAATGAGATGCCATATTCTATAGTTCAAGTGGCGACAAATGACTGATTTCAGAATAGATCTGGCACTCTTGACATCTCCTCACTTTCCCTCACTTTCGTCATACAATCAGCCTACATATTCATCCAGAAGTACCCCTGTCTCATTATCTTCCTGGCCATAGCAAGTCCATTCATATGTGGCCCGCAAGACCTTGCATGTACCTGGTACATCACTGTTTCTGCCTCCTATTCTGTTAGGCATCTTAGAAGAACTCCATTTACTGTTCTTTTATATAGCCTATCTTCAAAGATTCTGAATTGACTGGCTAATCTTCTTAATGACACTTTATCAGCAGTACTGGCTCCCTCTGGGTATTTTCCTTCCTTCTCATATTGGTAAATGTCAAAGGACCATGGCTTTTCTTCAGCTGTCAATTCCATTACTTCATGCACCTCAAAGCAAGGTTGTCTGGAAGTTGTTATAACCAGCGGTGGTACTTGAGTTTCTTCTGGATTTTCCCATATAGAAAATAGTGTTGCTAATGCATCAACCATCTTGTTCTCATCCCTATGGACATGTCTGAATTCACACTAGCCAAATAACTCTCTCTTGTATTGCAGTAGTTCCAAATAGGGCCGTAAGGCTTCTTCTTTCAGCTCCCATTCACCTTGAGCTTGCCTAATCACTAAAAGTGAATCTCCAATGATCAAGACATCATTTTCCCCTAGTGTCAACAGAGCTTCCATCCCAAATAAGCATGCTTCATACTCTGCCCCGTTATTGGTTATGGGAAAATCTAATCTCTTTGACAAAGGAATGATTTCACTGTCCGGTGTCGCTATGATTACCCCAATTCCAGCACCCTTTCTATTCACAGTGCCATCAAAGCACATGACCCATCTCTTTAGTTCTACCATGGCCAGCTATTCATCCGGGAACTCCAAATTCTCTATGTAATCTGACTCTAGCGGCTAATTTGCTAGAAATTCTGCTACGGCTCGCCCTTTGATGGTTTTCTTGGTGACGTACTCAATGTCAAATTCCAATAAGAGTAAGAGCCATCTAGATAATTTCCTGACTAGCACAGGTGCTTCATAAAGATACTTTATCAGGTCCACTTTAGCTACGGCCTGCACTTTGTATGACTGGAAGTAATGGCGCAGCTTCTTGGTCAGCCAGATCATTTCCACACACGTCTTCTCCACTAGTGTGTACTTGGTTTAATACTCCAGCAGCTTCTTGTTGAGGTAGTAGATAGGGTACTCCTTCCTGCCATCTTGTTCTTGTGCCAGCATTGCCCTTATGGAGGAATCTTCGACAGCCAAATACAAAATTAGTGGCTTCCCTGGAATTGGTGAGCTCGGAACTGGCAAATTTACCAGATAAGCCTTGATTTTCTCGAATGCCAACTGACATCTGTCGTCCCATACAATCAGCTGATCTTTCCTTAACAGCTTGAAAATTGGCTCACAAGTGGAAGTCAATCATGCTATGAAACGACTGCCGTACTATAAGGAACCCAAGAATGACCGGACTTCCTTTTCTGTTTTTGGAGCTGGCATATCTCGAATAGCCTTGATTTTATCTAGGTCCATTTCTATTCCCCTCTGGCTGACTACATAACCTAACAACTTCCCTGATGTGACTCTGAATACGCACTTCTTAGGGTTAAGTCGTAGGTTATACTCTCCAATGTGTGTAAGAAATTTATCCAGGATGGCAGGATGCTCCTCCCGGGTCATTGATTTAACAAGCATATTGTCGACATACACTTCAACTTCTCGGTGGATCATATCATGCAGCAAAGTTGTGACACCCTCTGGTAAGTGGCTTCGGCATTTTTCAACCTGAAAGGCATTGCGCTATAGTAGAAGGTGCCCCACTCTGTGATGAACGATGTCTTCACCTTGTCAATCACATCCATCAAGATCTGGTTGTATCCTGAAAAGCCATCCATGAAGGAATACATTGCTGCTTTAGCTGCACTATCAACCAGGACATCGATATGAGGCAGTGGGAAATTATCTTTTGGGCAGGCCTTATTCAGATCCCTGTAGTCGACATATATTCTAACCCTTCCATCCTTTTTAGTTACTGGCACAATATTGGCTAGCCGTTCTGTGTATTCCACCACTTCGAGGAATTTGGCTTCTATCTGCTTAGCCACTTCCTCTTTCACCAATGTAGCCCACTTTGGCCTCAATCTTCTGAGTTTCTGCTTCACTGGCTTCAACTTAGGATCCGTTGGGATCTTATGAACTGCTATTTTCGTGTCTACACCTGGCATGTCCTCGTATGACCAAGCGAAAGCTTTAACATGTTTTTGCAATATTTTTGTCAGTTCTTTCTCTTCCTCGGGTTTTAACTCATGTGAAATGAATACCATTTTGGGGTTTTCATCTGTACTTATGTTGATTTCATGCAATCCAGTGTCGTGAATGCTAAATATGCTTAATGGTGATTCGAATGCATGTACAAAATTATCAGGATAAACATCATACAAGTAAGCAAACTGGGATTTCATTGCATTGAACTTGTTATAGAGTACATCATTCATATTGAAAATGGAAGAAATAGATACAACAAAATCATTTTCATCCTCCACAGGCGGAGGGCCTTGCATCTCTTCATCTTTCACTTTCATCTCCAGGACATTGTCAAGATCTGCAGCTACTTTGGCCTCTAGTTCAGCAGGAATAATGGTCTCCTTGATTTTAGCTACCTATGCCTTAGCCTTCTTCATGATCTCAGCTATTTCGGAAACCATAGAATCCAAGATCAACTTGGTCACCAGCTCCTTTTCAGACTCTTATTTAGATTTCCCAAACGCCTTGCTTAAGGCAGCAGGTAGCACCTCCAAAATTGCTTCCACGGACTCACCACAGATTTCCTCTTCAGCTTTCTGCTTGGACACTTCTTCTGCTTTTGTTATCACCCCCCATCTTACAGGACGACAAGCTTAACAACTGACTCTTCCACCATCACAGGTACTACTAGCTCTTCCAGGATCTTCTCAAAGTCCACAACATCAGAGAATATTTCAAAGCCCGGATATTCGATACTCCCGACTCTCACTGGCTTAGCTTGACCGTTATACAGCTCTTCTCCTGCCTTAATGAATGGCTTCATCATGGGCTTGCCGTTCTTCCCTCTTTTTGGACTTTTCTCCTCAGATGCCCCTACTGTGTAGCCTAAGCCGAACTGTTTTGGCTTCCCTAAGTTAATGTTAAACTCAGGCACCCCCTGCAGGTTAATTGTGAGTCCTATGCCTGGGACAAAGTTCTGCTTATGTAAATACCTGGGCAGCCACTCTGGCATATAGTTTTCGTAGATGACCATCGGAGCGTCCGTGGCTTCCTCTTCCCTGACCATGGCGATTTGGAACCCGCCAAATGGTATGACTCCTTTATTTACGGCAGCAATCATGGATTGGGCATTTGCCTCAACAATCACAATCTCCCCGTTCAGCGAGAACTTTATTTTCTGATGCAGAGTGGAAGGGACACCTCCCAATGGGTGGAACCATGATCTGCCCAACAGCAGGGAGAAAGTGACTGGGATGTCTATCATGGTGAAAGTTACCATTGACTTGATGGGTCTGACTTCTACCTCGGTCTCGAAAGTTGTAATTACAGTTCTTTTTGGAATCATCATAGGCCCTAATTACGGTTAAAGACTTTTTCAGTGCATCTTCACTCAAGCCCAAGCACGGCAGCATTTTTGACTGGCAAATATTCAGAGTCGATTCGTCATCCACCATCACATATGGCATGACCTTATCCATAACATGAGCTCTGATATAAAGGGCTTTGTTGTGAGCTCTTCCATCTCCTGGCAGATCCTTCTCAGAAAATACGATGTCAGGGGACCTAGAATGGATCTTATCCAATAGACAACATGGATCTTATCCAATAGACAGCTTCCGGTGATACGATTTGTGACACCCAACTCCAAAATTTTATAACCTCAATACTCCTTCCAACATTTCTCAAACCACCCAATAATTTCCTTAATAACCTTCGAACCACCCAACAATATCCTTAATATCCAAATAAATTTCTCGTTGACATAAATCTTCAAATCCCTATATAAAATAATCTTATATTAATGCATCAATAAAATTAAATATAATCTATCTAATTTAATATACTTATTTGGCTTGGACTTAACAATTATTTATTATCAAGCTTCCTATGTACCCTAAATTCCGATTTGGGAATCAAAGCCACGTAGTTCTCCTAATCTTAATTCTAGTGCAAATTACTTATGAATGAAAATATTCTCATTGTATCAAATTGATTTCAAAACAATTATCATTTCTCCAATAGAACTTCACCAAGTCATGGAAACAAAATTAGGTAAATTAAAACCAACTCTTCATTAAGGAAATCCAATATAACATTAAGCCAAATTGGATAGGAAAGACATCAATGAACTCCTAAACATCTCCAAATATCTATCTACATCAATTAAGTACAAAATCTCCACATACACGTATATAAAGTTTGAAATCCTAGAATTCAAAACTCTTCAAGAATTGAGGGTATTAATTGCATTATGCTTCCAATTTTTCATATTTATCCACATGCAAGTATTGATTAAACTAATTAACCAATAATAATAACACAATCAATTAACAAAGAATGCATCAACAATATATAGAAAATAATCGACTCAAAATCATCAAAAATACCAAGAATTAAAGTTGTTCTAAATAATATTTAGAATTTTCTGAACTTGAATTCAAAATTTTCCACTACTGTTCTGTACCTCACCAGAAACCGCCGCCAGTGCCGCCATGCGTGGTGGCCGTGAATTCAAACATTGACCTACTAGTAATCCGATCATGCCATCACGATCCTTGCAACTTGAGGAGCCCAAATATACCTTTAAATCACTCTAATTTAGCCCGAAAGGCTGTTAATCGGAGAAAAATTCATTTTCTCCGACGATGCTCCGATCGCTAGCCAAACCACCGTGAAAACTTCGAGATCCACTTCACCCAAAGGTTTTCTAGCCTTCTGAGTCTATTTTTGGGGTTAATTTTAAGAGATAATTGCTGGAACATTTAGAAACGGGGTGACAACCATAGTTACGAAATTTCACTCCCCCATAATTTTCCTAAAAATTAATTTCTCCCCCTAACAATCATATCATCTTGTAGTATGAGTTGAGAGCTTCGTTTAGGTATCAAGAAATCGAAAATCGGAGATCGGACGAGGGAGAAACGGTCACCGGAGTTTTGACAGAAAAAAAGAAAAGAAACGAGAAAGAAGAAGAAGAAGACGTCTCTGCCTCCCCTGCTCCTCTTTCCCCCTTTTCTTTGTATTTATTTATTATTATTTTTTTAATAAAAATATCTTTCCTATACAATTACAATTTTACCCTTAAATTAATATATTTTTAATTTCTAAATTCCTCCACATGACTTTTAATTCTTTTCGATTATATCCTTACGGTGTTTATAATTTTCACCCCAAAACTTCATATTCCACAAAAATCCTTAGATAATATCACTTTTTAAATAGCAATACTTATGGAATGTTCGGGGTATTACACGATTGGAGAGACCTCAATTTCGGCCAACTTCTTTACCAATGCTATTCTATGCTCCTTAGAGGTCATCAGGAGATGCCATAAACTGGCTTGGGCTGGCGTCTTCTTTAACTGAGAGATGACTAGGTCTTCCTTCTCAGCCTCCTTCTGCATTGATGTACTACTCGACCCAATCATAGGAGTCTTATCTTTCTGCTGAGCCATTGGCTGGTATACCCTGCCACTTCTTGTCACATTCTGTACTTCAGGAATCCTTGATTTCTCAACAGCTGGCTGTACAACTGATTCATCATGGTCATACTCCTCATACTCATCTTCGGAGTCCAGATCATTCAAGCTTATCGGTTTCATCTCTTTATGTTCCGTCGACTGTGAGCACGGGTTTTTTCCCGACCTCGGTGATGAAAGCCATTATTACTTTTTTTTACGGATAAACGTGAAGCGGATTTGGAATGACTGAGATGATGTCAGAAATGTCTCGGGTGACCCGAATGTGTGTGACAAAGTCTTGGTACGGAACCCCAAAGGAATTCGAGTGAGTATTTAAGAAAACCAAAAAAGAACAAAAAATAAGCAAAATAGGCTAATCTGGTCACTATAGCCGCGCCCCTGTAGTGCCCTGCAGCCGTATGGCTGTACTATAGCCGCCCGGCTGTAGTACATTACAGCCGCGCGGTTGTAATCATCAGATTTCCTTTTTTGTCCAAATCAGCATTTAATTCGGATTTTTTAACCTAAATAGGAGATATAAATAGATTGTGACCAGATTTTAGGGTTAGGAAGGCAGAAAAAAATTACAGAAAAAGAGAGAACTAAGAAATTAGAGAAAAAGACATCCACACTTAGGGTTTTTGAGAAAAAAGACTAAAATTGAACGTTTTAATCCTAAACAATAAAAGAAATCTTAACACAAAGCGGTTTAAATCACCATAACTTTGGAGGATTAGTTTTCTAGGAACGTTCATAGACCATAATCACTCATTCAATCTCATTCGGGGTTCCATTCGGGCTTTGGAAATCACACAAGCTTTTGGGTTGTTCGTGATTGCAAGGCGTTCCCGGCATCCGGATTCATCCCTGGTGGTCCAAAACATTGGAACACAGACAAGGTACATTATGAGAGGCCTTAAAAATCCTTTTTAATTCATTTTGGGTGCTATTTGTTTGTGTTTTTTAGTTTTTTGCGATTTTGCAAGCGATTCCGGTTACAGCCACCCCACCTGATGATTACAGCCGCACGGCTGTAACCTACAGTGGCGCACGGCTGTAACCTACAGTGGCGTAGCTGTAACCTACAGGGGCACGGCTGTAATCTCCAGATTACAGCTACACGGATGTAACTTATAGGGGCAGAAGTTCCAAATGCCCCGAATCGAAGGATAACGCTTCCGTTTTCAAGTTAAATGTGTTTTTCATATTTATTATCAGTCCAATTACATCCATGTATGCTTAGATTCTCGGTTTTCTTATTTTAATTGATGGATGTGATTTCAAGTTTGGCGATTCTGAGTTTTTAGGGATTTCTAGACTTATTTCGATCCGTTTCGGATCCGTTTGGTTGAGTTAGTGTGTTTCCAAAAAGCCCAGATTACCTGAAATCGCTAAATTTGCAAAATGATTTTCAAAAAGGAGAAAAGAAGGCCGGAGCACAATTCTGGAGCATTACAGCCGTGCGGCTGTAACCTACAGTGGCACGGCTGTAACCTACAGCTGCATGGTTGTAGTCGAGGCAGAATTACAGTTTTGCCCTTTGGGGCCCCAAACTTGTAATTTTGCATCTTTTTCCTATTCAAAACTGAATTTTGGTGTGTTTATATTCTTTTTGGATCCTAGATGGATATTTAATTTAGGCCCACACACGAATGGGACCCCCGAGTCCCGGGATATCCGGCCCACTAAAGTTGGAAAATGCATGTAAATGAGCCAAATGGTTTTCAAAATTGGTTTTTCATCCATAAAACCTATAAGGCGTTTCAAAAAACCGTTTTCCAGGTCTAACCGGACCGACCAGTCGGGTCAACCCAGTTACCCCCTATGCATGATCCCGTTTCCTAAAATACCCCCATTCCATCCTATATGAGTCCTTGGTGTGTTTTATTTACTTGTACTAACCGTATTTGGATGCAGCTTTTATTTTTTCTTTATTTTTATTTTTGAATGTATTTTATAGATTAAATCGTGTATCTAGGTGATTGTAATTTTTTAGATCATCGTGCATTATAGGCGGTTGTAATGGTGAGGATGAGAGCTTTTTCTTTTTATGGGTTTTATAATTTGGCCTCTATTTACTTTTCCCGTACTTTTACTTTTCTGCACTTTATTTTGGTTTTATATTTATGTCATTTGCATGAGTATTGGTTAATAATAAAAAAGGACATAAAATGAGTAGAATTAAGTGAATGCAACGTTACATTATGAAATAATAATTGAAAATAAGTGAGGATTAGTAGATTTGTTGCCCGAACCCTGAATCTCTGAATTAGGTACCGCGTCTACACTTGGTAGGGAGCTGTACCAGAATTTCCCAGATGAGCTGATCCGGGTGGCGACTGTGTATCTAATTTTGAAATTTAGGTTTTGAGATCTTTAAGTTCAAATTGGGATTTTCTAAAAACCTATTTTTCCAAAATTCACACTTACAATTAAGTTTTCTACAAAAGGGTTTTTCCAATAAAATGAAAGATTTTCCTAAGAAAGATTAAAGAGCCGTTTTCAAACCACATCATCACACACGTTCAAAAAGAAAATCCCCAGTTCCCTCTTAACCGCACGTTCCGTAAAAAGGTCGTCCGCTCACAGTGGCAACTCCGCTGGGGGTTAACGGTTTCTTTTAAAAAGTTTTCACAAAAACTTAAGGAACTAGGCAACAATTGAAGTATATCCTCACTTGTAGTCAATTATTAAATCATAATTTGATGTTTCATTCACATTTGCATGAGCATGACACATTTTCTCTCCTTGAATCCCTCCAACACTTTTTTAAGCCCGGTTTATCTTCAAAGGTGACCTACCTCTTCCGCTAGGATTGGAGGCACCCAAGGGGGTAAACCACTCATAGCCTCGTACGAACCCTTTCGTTTGGACCCTTGAGTGGGGAGAAGTGAGGAGTATATTTTCGCTATGGGAACCTGTACGACCCTTGGCTTGACTCATACCTTCATGTAATGGCCTAGCAACTTCCCCTTAGGGTTACCAAAACATATATTTGAAAATGGACATTGAGAGTGCACCTTTGGTATCCCCCGTTGATGCAAAAGAGACCCAATACCTAGGAAGAATGCAAGACCAATCGAATGGAGGAATAAGGTTAGAAGGGTAAGCATATTGTTACATGTGATAACGTTTGTTCTATGGTGGTTCCATTCTTGACCTTTACATGCAACATCAAACATGCATCATCCGTGTGCCATTTTCTAACCACATTTTTTATGCAGCCATTTGCAAGCATCACCATACGTGTGCTATTATACTAACCATATTTTCATGCAGCTATAACATCTTACTCGTGTGTCATACACATGTTGTGTGCTCGCATTTCATAAAGCATACATGACATCGTCTCGTGTGTCATGCATTCTAACCATGTTTTTGTGCAGCCATTGGCATTTTGTTTGACATGGGCATTCATATCATCTCATCCCATCTAAAATGAAGGATGTTGTAAGTATGCCCCTCACGACATTTCATCTCATGACATATCAGGAGTCCCCAAGATTACCCGTGTTCGCCTGTGCACCAGATTGCACTTGGCCATTTCATTACATCATTGCACCATTAGGGGACCACAACGGTCTTAGGCTCGTGTTCGTGTGGCGGACCACACAATACCATTACATGACATCATGTCCATTCATCATGGTGTCATGGTGACACTAAACTCTTATTTGTGTGTCATGATCCACATCGGATTGTTTCATAACATTGAAAATTCATTGAAGGTACTCCACAAGTGCCGAATTAGAACTTGTACTAGGACATTTCATAACAGGCCAAAATCATTCAAGGTGTTCCATGAACACCGAAATGATGTCCATGTCTCAAGTTACACGTGACTTGTTTGTGACATCACCTCATCTAAGATGCCATAAAAGCATCAAACCTCTGTCTATGGAATGGCTCCCATATGACCATCACATGTCACTTCATTGACCTATAAAGCATCGAACCATTGTCCGTGTGTCGGTACATATGTGACCATTTCACGACATCCGCTAGGTGCCTCGAAGGCGTCGAATTTTTGTCCATGTGTCGGCCCACACGTGACATTTCCTTTTGTATGGCATGGGATATGCTTGGAACATCCAAAATAAAAAGAAAGAAAATACAAAAGTCATTTTCATCATCCGCATCCATAAAGCATCATCCGATCATGAACATAAACACACCATACACGTAATTTAGGGTGTCGAGTCTAGGTCCATGACATCCATCTGCTACTCTAACCTTGCGTTGAATGTGCAGTTTAGATACGAACCTCAAAGCAGTTAGTTCGTGTCGATTCAGTGCCAAACCCATTAGTTCAATCAGAGCCGATCACGGTGGAGGGGATCAGTTCAGGGTCAGACTCGGATCAGGAGATCGAAATTCAATTGCCTACTCTACCAGTTGACAGTCAGATTTTGTTAGAAGAAGCTGACAGAGCGGAGATGGCCGACGGAAACAATGGAAACTTGCCTTTTGACATGGCTGCTTTTATGAGGAGCTTTCTAACCTCATAAGAGTTCAAGGCTACTTTTAGGGAACCAGTGTAAGCTGTGATAAGCACCATCCCTGTTCAGACTATTCCACCGGCTAAGACTTCGGTTGGAAGTGAGGGACAACAGTTTGTCCAAATTACTAATGGTGCCGCAGGAAGCCTTCCTGGAGGAAGTGGTGGAGTGGTTAACCACAAAGAACCTGAACGTCAATCTGAAGAGGATGAGGCCTTTTAGAAGGCAAGGGAAGCCTCAATTAAGACGATGCTAAAGAAGCGCCTAAATCAGAAATTTTCTGATATTGAAGCCATACTACCTAAGCTGAAGGAGATGGTCCACTATAACCCTGTTAAGTATGTCGACCCGACTACTTTGATGGCTGATGGAGGAAAGCCACTCCCAGCTAGTTTTCAAATGCCTTACCTACCTCCGTACACCGGGGAAGGCCCGCCGGAAGCCCATTTGGACAGTTATGTGAGGTTGATGACTAGTATGAGGATTGGGAAAGGTCATCTCTTAAACCTGTTTCCGACTACTCTACGGGGTGCTGCAGCGAAGTGGTATATGAAAATGCCTCTCTACACCTGTTCTACTTGGGAGGACCTATCTGAATCTTTTGTAAAGCAGTACACTTACAATACCCAAGTAGAGACTACCCTCGAAGACTTGGAGAGAATCCGCCAGAAGCCAAATGAGTCCTTCTCAGCTTACTACAAACGGTGGATGGATGTGCAAGTTTTGGTGGATGGAGCACCAAAGTTGGAGTCGCTCATTGTGAAGCTGGTGGATGGTAGTCTGCCCCAATACAAGGATAAAATGAAACTAAAAAGATTCCACTCCTTCAATGAAGTGGTTGAATTTGCCAAGCGTATCGAACGATACGAGGAAGAGGAGCAGAGAGGCAGACAGGGTTCGGGCTCCTACAGAAATAACCAAGGGTACTCAAGGGTACAAGGGTAGCAGCTCTAAGGCTACTTCAGTGGGGTCCAATGCTAAGATGACTTCGGATGCAGCTCCGTTCGAAGTGCGTGAGGTGAGCGTGGCCACCATGATCCAAGGAAGGCAGACTCCTCAAAGGGTCATTAGTCCATGGGCCAAGTCAGTAAGCCTGATCTATGCTAAGTGTAGAAAAGCTGGTCTGTTGCAGAGTTTGAGGCCATTTTTGCCTCCGGCTGAGGCAGATAAAGACAATTTCTACTCTTACCATGTGATGACGGGTCACCCTACAAACGAATGCACCCAGTTGATTAAGGCCATCAAGCAGTTGGATGCTGATGGAAAGATCATCAAGCTCGCTTTCAAACCTAGCATTCAGAATAATCCCTTGCCCAACCTCGGATGATTCGGGTCCACAAGACATTGAGGACCATGACGTTGCAATAAAGAGAAGACCCTCTGCATGTGGAGGCGATAGTCATTTTGATGTTTTAATTTGTTTTATCTTATTGTTATTATCATTTATCATGTGAACAATTTAGCCTCTGAGGTGTTTAATTTAATAGAGTTTGATTTCAATTACTTATGCGATATTTTTCAGATGGAACTGTGCATACATCCAAACATTCATTTAATGCCTTTAACACACATGATACATCAATGCATGAAATGAATCTAGGGACAGATGATGACCCAAAAATGATATTCATCTTGAGAGACCTCACGCCTGATGAGAGGAAAGAAAATTGCAACATACCACAAAAGAACATGGAAATCTTTGCCTGACTGAACGCTGTGGTGTCAAGGTGACAGAGAAATCACTGAACACCGAGTTCCAAAGGGTTTAAAGATGGAACCAGCCAAATAGGAGCTTCATAGACTCGAACCAGAAAAAGGAGGATTGTCACAACATATTGACAGTGTCAGCAAAATAAAGCCACTGGCGTCGAACGGACATCACACCATGGTCGCAACCGTTGACCAATTCTCAAAGTGGGTAGAAATAGAACTATGTATGAATGGCACTTCTAAAAAAAAAGGATTATGACCGGTGATGGACTATAATCCTAAGGGAAAATAACACGTTACTCCATAACAAAGGGTTGAACATCATAGACCATCTCCGTATCCCTCACAAGTCAGGAGTGACAGTGGCGGCCAATAAATCCATCAAAAGGATTCCGTCAAAAGTAGTGGTTACCTACAGAATATGGGTCGACAAATTACCATTTGCTTTGCAAGACACAGAAATAGCATCAGAGTACGCACTGAAGAAACGTCATACTCCTTAGCCTATAGGATGGAAGCTGTTCCACCTGGGGAGACAAAGACTAAGTCGTCAGCCCCATCAACCCAGGCAAGCCCAGGCACTGTTACGTGTAAAAAAAAAGCATTATCATGTCATGACCAACGATGGCTTACAATTCCAAGGGGCAAAAACACAGTGCTACAGAATAAAAGAGATGGAGCATCATAGATTATCTATACATCTCCCACAAGCCAATGGGGCGATAAAAGCGGCTCACAAGATTCCGTCCAAACGACAACCATCTACAATGGATAGGCCGATATGCTATCACGTGTCTTGCAAGGATAAAAAACTAGCACTGCAGTACTCACTAGACAAACACTGTACTCATTGGCCTACAGGATGGAAGCGGTTCCACCAGGGGAGACAAAGACCAAGTCGTCAGCCCCATCAACCCAGACAAGCCCAGGTGCTGTTACGTGTAAAAAAAAATGAAAAAAGGAGTCTGATGGGTCGAAAACCGAAAAGGCGATCCATGCAAAAGTTAGGACAGAGAGGCGCGGACTATCAGCTGGAAAATCTACAAAGACCAGCTGGTGGCAGGCGTGGGTCCGATCGAGATGGATACCATTACTGATTCTATCCTTAGCTTCATTTCATCTTTGATGTGCATTGTGCTAAAACATTATAAATGAGTGAATGAATGAATGCCATTTTCTGTTCAGGTTAAATGTCCCAAGTCTGCTTGAAATTGAATTCGTATGGATGTGCACATTTTCTATTTACATGCAAAAAAAAAAGAAAAGAAAAAGTCCGATGGATCGAAAAACGAAGAGGCGGTCTATGCAAAAATTAGGACAGTTTGATAGATCAAAAACCCAAAAAGGGCGGTCTATGCAAAAGCTAGGGCATAAAATAAATTCTGCTGAATTGAAAACCCAAAAGGGCGGTTTAGGCAAAAAAAAAAAAGACAGTCGGATAGGCCGAAAACCCAAAAAAAGAAGGGCAACCTATGCACAAATTAGGACGAGCAATGAAAATAAAACAAAAGTCATACAGTAGTATCAAGCTCAGACAACTCTAATCCTGTAAAAACCGGGGTACATCAAAGCCAGTGCCTCACGTCCATGCCTCGTGGAGCAAGCAACCAGGTCAATCAACCAAACTTCAATGCGATATCCCACCTAGGACAGACTCATCTGGGCATCCCAATCGTCCGTCCGGTCCCTGAAAGTTTGCTTCATGACCTCTAGCTCAGTGACCCACCGACGCAACTGATCAACCTCTGTTCTCAAACGAGCAGACTCACGGCGCTCGATCCAGATCATCGTCTGCAACAAATAAAACATGAAGAAGCACCATAATCATATGCATATGCATCCAGGTCATGCACACACACATACATTCGAAATATACATGCATACACGCATCAATGTTAACTCAAGTACATGTACATACTGTCACCATCATACTGTCTCGAGCCATGAGAATTCCAAAAGCGGAAATAACCTAACACCGGGGCATCTTCAAATCCCAAGTATCTAGGGGCAAAGCAATCAAGCCGTATTTATCCTTGATTAAAGGGGCAAAAATTTTTTGTTTCCAAAATTATCAACCATGGAATAAATATGCACTACTGATCCGATTTCAATGGTATTGCTCCACCATAGAGAGCCGATCTCAACGGTACGTTCCATCGCAGAAAGCCGATTTCAATGGCACGCTCTACCGCAGAAAGCCGATTTCAATGGTATTGCTCCACCACAGAGAGCCGATTTCAATGGTACGCTCCACCGCAGAGAGCCGGTTTCAACGGTATCGCTCCACTACAGAGAGCCGATTTCAGCAGTATTGCTCCACCACAGAGAGCCAATTTCAGCGGTATTGCTCCACCACAAAGAGCCGATTTTAGCGGTATTGCTCCACCACAGAGAGCCGGTTTCAACTGTATTGCTCCACCACAGAGAGCTTATTTTAATGGTATCAAGGGGCAAAGTATTTAGTCCGTATTCATTCTTAATCGAAGGGGCAAAAATTTTTGTTTCCAAAATTATCGACCAAGGAATGAATACGCACCCGAAACAACTTTAAAACATCAAAGGAGATAATCAAGCTTCTCAAATCATCAAAGAATCTTTTCCTCAGATACATTAATTTCGCGGGAAACACAACTAATCTTCCCTTCAGTGACACAGGCATCATTAGAAGTAAAATGACCAAAATGCCATTCTGTTAGGAACTGAACTACCGGATGGCCAAAACTCTTCCTTTTAGCGACGCCAGCTATTTGGAGGACCAAATCAATAAAATATTTCTTCTCTAGTGACACAAGCTCCACTAGGGGCCAAAAGACCAAAATACCTTTTTTGTTAGCCACCAAGCTACCAAATGACCAAATACCTTTTTCATCAAAAAGGGGAACCAAATCATCAAAACTCATTCCTTTCCATGACATAGGCCCCACGAGAAGTCAAATGACCAAAATACCTTTCCTTCAAAGGGTGCCAACACCTCAAACTATGAAATTACCAAAATACCCTTTCCTTTCATAAACATCAAATAGCAAGGAAAATTCAATCTGGGCAAAGTCCTTTGCTTCGCAATGGAGTTGAAGCACGTCCCTGGAAAACCAATACAAACCAGGCAAAGTCCTATGCTTCGTAACGGAGTCGAAGCACGACCCTAGAAAACCATTACAATCTGGGCAAAGTCCTCTACTTCACGATGGAGTCAAAGCACGTCCCTGGAGAACATTAAATCAATTTGGGCAAAGTCCTATGCTTCGTAACAGAGTCGAAGTAAGTCCCTGAAGAATCAAATCAACTTAGGCAAGACCACTGTTTCGCAAAACAACCGAGACAATTCCCTACAAACATCAAAGCTGGTAGACGCGGGAGGAGCCACCAGGTATGTCCTCTT
This sequence comes from Euphorbia tirucalli, assembly GCA_039660915.1. Lineage (NCBI taxonomy): Eukaryota > Viridiplantae > Streptophyta > Magnoliopsida > Malpighiales > Euphorbiaceae > Euphorbia > Euphorbia tirucalli. The sequence goes on from CM077641.1 coordinate 71,508,549, forward strand.
CTCCTTCTCACCGTGCTCCCTATCGAGGGACCAAACTCGAATCGGGCACAAGCACCTATTCAAGTCGACTTTGGTCACGCGAGGGGCAGCCTATGAGCACGGGTTTTTTCCCGACCTCGGTGATGAAAGCCATTATTACCTTTTTCACAGATAAACATGAAGCAGATTCGGAATGACTGGGATGACGTCAGAAATGTCTTGGGTGACCCGACTGTGTGTGACAAAGTCTTGGTATGGAACCCCGAAGGAATTCGAGTGAGTATTTAAGAAAACCGAAGAAAAAAATAAAAAATAAGCAAAATAGGCTAATCTGGTCACTATAGCCGCGCCCCTGTAGTGCCCTATAGCTGCACGGCTGTACTACAGTGGCACGGCTGTACTACAGCCGTGCGGCTGTAGTACATTACAGCCGCACGGTTGTAATCATCATATTTCCTTTTTTTTAACCAAATCAACATTTAATTCGGATTTTTAACCTAAATAGGAGATATAAATAGATTGTGACTGGATTTTAGGGCTAGGAAGGCAAAAAAAATTACAGAAAAAGAGAGAATTAAGAAATTGAGAGAAAAAGACATCCACACTTCTGGTTTTTAAGAAAAAGGACTAAAATTGAACGTTTTAATCATAAACAATAAAAGAAATCTTAACAAAAATCGGTTTAAATCACCATAACTTTGGAGGGATTAGTTTTCTAGGAACATTCTTAGACCATAATCACTCATTCAATCTCATTCGGGGTTCTATTCGGGCATTGGAAATCGCACAAGCTTTTGGGTTGTTCGTGATTGCAAGGCGTTCCCGACATCCGGATTCATCCCTGGTGGTCCAAAACACTAGAACACAGACAAGATACATTATGAGAGGCCTTAAAAATCCTTTTTAATTCATTTTGGGTGCTATTTGTTTGTGTTTTTGAGTTTTTTGTGATTTTGGAAGCGATTCCGATTACAGCCACCCCACCTGATGATTATAGCCGCACGGCTGTAATCTACAGTGGCGGAGCTGTAACCTATAGGGGCACGGCTGTAATCTCTAGATTACAGCTGCGCGGCTGTAACCTATAGGGGCAGAAGTTCCAAATGCCCCAAATCGACGGATAACGCTTCCGTTTTCAAGTTAAATGTGTTTTTCATATTTATTATCAGTCTAGTTACATCCATGTATGCTTAGATTCCTGATTTTCTTATTTTAATTGATGGATGTGATTTCAAGTTTGGCGATTCTGAGTTTTTAGGGATTTCCAGACTTATTTCGATCTGTTTGGTTGAAGTTAGTGTGTTTCCAGAAATCCCAGATTACCTGAAATCGCTAAATTTGCAAAATGATTTTCAAAAAGGAGAAAAGAAGGCCGGAGCACAATTCTGGAGCATTACAGCCACGCGGCTGTAGTCGAGACAGAATTACAGTTTTGCCCTTTTGGGTACCAAACTTGTAATATGCATCTTTTTCCTATTCAAAACTGAACTTTGGTGTGTTTACATTCTTTTTAGATCCTAGATGGATGTTTAATTTAGGCCCACACATGAACAGGACCCCCGGGTCCCGGGATATCCGACCCACTAAAGTTGGAAAATGCATGTAAATGAGCCAAATGGTTTTCAAAATTGGTTTTTCATCCATAAAACCTACAGGGCGTTTCAAAAAGCCGTTTTCCAGGTCTAACCGGGCCGACCGGCTGGGTCGACCCGGTTACCCCCTATGCATGATCTTGTTTCCTAAAATACCCCCATTCCGTCCTATATGAGTCCTTGGTGTGTTTTATTTACTTGTGCTAACCGTATTTGGATGCAGCTTTTATTTTTTCTTTATTTTTATTTTTGAATGTATTTTATAGATTAAATCGTGTATCTAGGCGATTGTAATTTTTTAGATCATCGTGTATTATAGGCAATTGTAATGGTGAGGATGAGAGCTCTTTCTTTTATGGGTTGTAAAATTTGGCCTTTATTTACTTTTCCCGTACTTTTACTTTTCTGCACTTTATTTTGGTTTTATATTTATGTCATTTGCGTGAGCATTGGTTAATAATAAAAAAGGATATAAAATAAGTAGAATTAAGTGAATGCAACGTTACATTATGAAATAATAATTGAAAATAAGTGAGGATTAGTAGATTTGTTACCCGAACACTGAATCTCTGAATTAGGTACCGCGTCTACACTTGGTAGGGAGCTGTACCGGAATTTCCCGGCTGAGTTGATCCGGGTGGCGACTCTGTATCTAATTTCAAAATTTAAGTTTCAAGATCTTTAAGTTCAAATTGGGATTTTGTAAAAACCTATTTTTCCAAAATTCACACTTACAATTAAGTTTTCTACAAAAGGGTTTTTCCAATAAAATGAAAGATTTTCCTAAGAAAGATTAAAGACCCGTTTTCAAACCACATATCACCCACCTTCAAAAAGAAAATCCTCGGTTCCCACTTCACCGCACATTCCATAAAAAGGTCGTCCGCTCACACCGGCCTTTCACATTCTACCTCTACTTCAGCTTCGCTGGTCACTACAGACTGTACAGCAAGGTTCACTCGTATAATCTGGGTGAAGATAAAATTGGCTGGCAGCCCTGATTGTACCATATTAACTTTCCTTTCAAATGCCAGTAAGGGGTTGGTCTTTGTGCTAGGCTTCGCAGGTTCTTACAGCTTTCTTTCATCGATTAGCTTTTAGATGGCATCCCTTAGCCTATAACAGTTGTTAGTTCTGTGGCCCACAGTAACATGGTATGTGCAGAAATTATCCTTGCCTGCATCAACTGGCTTCTCAAACTACTTTAAGGAACTCAGCAGGCCTTCATTTCTGCACTTTGCAAAGATCTTGGCCAAAGGAAAAATCCAAGGAGATATGCTGTGTCCTTCTGGATTTCTACCCTGACCACCTTGCTGCTGGGCTACAACAGCGACCTCAGTTTGCTTGACTCCGGGATACTGACCACCTTTACTTGTAGACCTGGACCCAGACCCACTGCTTGACCCGGTTGTAGCTATTGACCTATACCCAGCGCTGTATCCTGAACTTCTACAACCTCTGCGGCTCACTGTCTTTTCTTCCTCATCTCGCTTGATCTTCATGGCCATACTGTAGACCTCACTAAGTTCGTTGAAGGAATGGAATTTCATATTGTTCCTGTAAATGTCCCTACTGCCATCAATCAGCTCTTGGAGTAATTCATCTTCGTTAGGATGATTCTTCAGCAAAATCATCTTATTCATCCACCTTTGATAATATTCATCAAAGGACTCATTCGGCTTCTGTTTAACCCTTTCCAAGTCATACAGCTTAACCTGGATCTTAGTGTTGAAGCCATAATATTTAATGAAGGCTGCGGATAGTGCTTCCCAATCTGATTACACCTCCTCCGATAATGAATTGTAACAGGACAAAGCTCCCCCTTGAGTGTGGTAGGGAAGAAATTGATTAGCTACTACTTGGTAGTGCCTGCCGTTAACATTATTCAAGCATACAGATTCACTTGGGCATCTGGCAAACCAATCCCCTTTTGGAGTCCAAACTAATACTAGCCCCCTTCTTCAGCTGGGTCACAACTTTATCCAACTCCGAATACTTCGCCTTCATTTTCTTTTCCATGGCTACCTCAATCTCTTGCAGCTTCTCCAAACTAGCCGAGGCATCAGCACCATGCTGAGATGATTCAGCCCCTTTTTCTTTTCGAGCTCCGCTAATGCCGATTTTACCAGTTTCCCTCACGACTGGCCGTATTTCTTCTTTTAAAATATCACAGAAGTCCTGAGACTTCAAGAAATCTCTCAGGATCTCTATAAGCGCAGGGTTTTCCCGACCTCAATGATAAGAATTCCTATGTTACCTGTCGAACGGACGGACATGAACCAGACTTGAAAAAGACGGAATATTGTCTGGAGTTTCTCAAACGTCCTGAAAACCAAGCTATCCGCGATCCGAAACCCCCGTAGAGGTCTCCCGAGTTGTTTCTAAGGTTTAGGGTGCACGTCCGATTTTTGAAATTTTGCCCCAGCTCTTGCTAAAGCCACACAGCTCTAGCTTTTAAGCTAGAGCCGGACGGCTCTAGTGGGTGAGCCAAGTTGCTTTGCAAACCAGAGCAACTTGGCTCGGCATAAAGGATTTGGGCAAAATCAAAAAGTCAGGCGGCCATTTAATGTTTGAAATGATATGTGAGAGGAGAGTATAAAAGGAAGAAAATCAAATCAAAAGAAAGGAGGAGAGACTTTTGCAAACTTAGGCAGAAAACACTTTCCAAAGAAAAAAAAAAAAAAGAAACATAAGGACTAAGACTTAAAATCAACCTAAAAACATCAAACACAAGTTGCTTAACCTTTACTCATTGATCGGGGATCATTTCGGATTCGTTTTGGATTGTTTCGGATGTTACAGTTTTCAGCCGATTGAGTTCCTAGGAAACATTCCAAGCTTTCAATCCGTTTCTTGAAGTTCAAAGCATCAAAACAACATCAAGGTAAACTCTGAGAGGGCTTAAACCTGTTTGCATTGTCTTTTCTGTGCATTTTTTTCATTTTTGCAACTTTCGGAAACTGGATTGCCCGAATAGAGCCGGGCGGCTGTGTTCTTCATGAACATAGCTGCACGGTTGTGTTCATGATGAACAGAGCCACCCAGTTCTGTTCTGTAGGGGCAGATTTCTGATTTGTCCCCGATCGGCCGAAAACAGTCCGTTTTCCATTTTACGCATTCTGTTATGATCATTTTTGGCCCAAATCCATCCATATATTATAAAATTTTGGTTTTCCGATTTCTATACGTATGGATATTAGGGTTTTTGGTTTTTCTGGGGTGTTATTTTCTGAGTTTCGGGGTTATTTTATCCAAATCGGATCTGTAGTCCAGCATTAGCGGACCCCCGAACCCTATAAAATCCCCGGAAAATATTGAAAACAAGCAAAACGGTATTTTCACAAACGTTTTTGGTGTGTTTATTGCATTTTGGACCCTAGATGGATTGTGTATTTAGGAACCCGCACGAACGGAACCCTAGATCCCGGAATAACAGACCCACAAAAAATGGAAATTTGCATGTAACTGAGCCAATGGTTTTTCAAAACATGATTTTTTAGCATAAAAATTACAGGGCGTTTCAAAACCATTTTCCAAGTCTAACCAGTCCGATTGATCGGGTCGACCTGGTTACCCCCTAAATGCATGCCCCCATTTCCTAAATTTCCAATTCTATCCTATTTGAGTCCTATCTGTGTGTGTAATATAAATTGTGCTAACCATATTGTTTTGCAGCTTTTATTTTATTTTCGCTGTAATTAATAGATTATCTCGTGTATTCTAGGCGGATGTAATTTTTAGATCCTCGTGTACTTAGGTGATTGTAGCGTGAGGACGAGGGTTTTTATCTTTTATTCGATTGGGTTGTACAATCAGCCTATATTATTATTATTATTATTATTATTATTATTATTATTATTATTATTATTTGTATATTTTGGATGTGTGCTTTATTTTTCTGCAATTTATTTTCTACATTTTTGCCTTAGCATCGGCTGATTAAAATAAACAAATTAGGGTTAGAGAAAGATAATAAAGCAAATTAAATATGGTAATATAAACTGTAAAGTGAAAGCAAGCTAGAGGTTAAGTAAGTCACTTGCCCGAACCCTAAATCTCTGGATTAGGTACAGCAGAATGTCCTCGGTAGGGAGCTGTATCAGAATTCCCAGATGAGCTGATCCAGGTGACGACTCTGTCACTGATCTCGGGATTTAAGTTTCGAGGTCTTTATGTTAAAACGGAAAAATGTTTTCTACAAAGGAATTTCCATATCAAATCCACGATTTTCCTATCTCAAGATAATCAAAACCCGTTTTATCAAAACCAAAACGAATCAAAACATTTTCCCCGGTTCGCTTCGCCGCGTCCCGATTTTCTTTTCGAAAAAGGTTGTCCGCTCACAGTGGCGACTCTGCTGGGGATGTTTGGTTTCTTAAAAAGTTTTCACAAAGACTTAAGGAACTTAGGCAACTACCGACATAAAACCTCGCTTGCAGTCACTTCACTAGTTCATATTACCATATTTATTTGCACCTTGCATATCATGACATTTTCTTCTTCTCAATCCCTCCAACACACTGATCAGCCCTGGTTTACCAAAGAAGGTGGACTACCCCTTCCACCAGGATTGGAGACACCCGACGGGGTAAACCACTTATAGCACCGCAAGATCTTACATCGTGTTCTACGGTGGGGAAGTGTATATTCGCTATGGGAACCTGTACGACCCTTGGTTTTAACTTTGGCCTACATGTAATGGCTTAGAAACTTCCCCTAGGATTACCAAAACCCAAAAATTCAAAATGAACATTGAGTGTGCGCCTTTGGTATCCCCTGTTGATGCCAAAGAGACCCAATTCCTAGGGAGAATGCAAGACCAATTGAAAGGAGAAATAAGGTCGGAAGGGAGCACATATTATTGCGTGTGCTAATGTTTGTTCCATGGTGTTTTCTTTTGACTTTTCACGAAGCATCAAACACGCAAAGTCATTCATTCATGTGCCATTCTAATCACGTCTTTGTGCAGCCATTTTCGAGCATCAGCATATGTGTGACACTAATCACATTTTCATGCAGCCACGACATTTTATTCTTGTGCCATTTACATCTTGTGTGCGACATTTCCACGAAGCATACATGACATCATTCCGTGTGTCTTGCATTTTAACCACATTTTTGTGCAGCCACTTACACTTTTGCATGACATGCACATCCATATCATTTCATCTCACCTAATAAAGGATGATTCCAAGTGTGCCCTTCACGACCATTTCATTCCATAACATATCGGGTATCCCAAAACTACCTATATTATGCCCGTGCATCGGATTGCACCCGGCCATTTCACAAATATTATATCATTGAATAGAAGACCACGATGGTCCTAGATTTGTTTTCGTATGGCGGTTCACACGGTGTCATCACATGACATCACATTTATTCATCACAGGTGTCCCGGTGATGCCGAAGTCCTATTTGGGCACTATGGTTCACATCGAACCATTTCATGACATTGTGAAATCATTCAAGGTGCTCCCCGAGTACCAGATTAGAACACATATAGGGGCATTTCATTACATTATCAAATCATGTAAGGCGTTCCACGAACACCGATCCTCTGTCCGTGTCCCCGGTTACACGCGACTTTTCTGTAACGCCATCTCATATCACTTTGCCTCAAAAGCATCATAATTCTGTTTATGGGAAATCCCCACGCAACCATTTCACTACATGACATCGACCTACAAAGCGTCGAAACTCTACCCGTGTGTCTGTACACACGTGGCCATCTCACGATAATTCATTAGGTACCCCAAAGGCATCGAACCTTTATCCATGCGGTAGCTCCCATGAGACATTTTCGCATTATTTTGCATAGCATTTGACACTCTTAGGATGCCCCAAACAAAAGAAATTCAAGCATGCAAAGATCATCCTCATTTTCATTTCCATTCACGAGGCATTATCCAAGCATCATTCTCCATAACACCACGTCATTCATTCGCCATCCCTAACTCTCCACTTATGATGTAGGACCATACACACGTGAGACTAGAAAAGGCTAAAGCTCCGCAGAGATAGTTCACAGGGTAAGCTGGATCAACCAAGGACAAGGTCTCAGGCTTTAAGGGCTGTTGGGGAACAGAGAGCAATAAAAACTGACAGTGATTCTGATTCTGGGGAGGAAGTGGAGATGGCTAATCAAACACCAGGTCTTGCTGATGCCCTAAAGGACTTCCTGAGATCTAAGGATTTTCGTGACATGCTGAAAGAAGAGATGCAGGCTGTTGTAAGGGAAACCGGGGAAACTGGAACCAGTAGCCCAGAAAGAAAAAGGTAGACGAATCTTCTCAGTACGGGGCTGATGTCTTAGCCAGTGTGGAGAAGCTGCAAGAGATGGAAGAAGCCATGGAAAAGAAAATGAAGGCCAAGTACTTTGAACTTGACGAAGTAGTCGTAAAGCTGAAGAAAGGGGCCAACATCAGTCTGGGCTCCAAGAGAGGGGTGAATGTAGATGCAATGATCAATAAGGGCATTGAGACCTTCCCCATTGGGTTTCAAGTGTCGAAGATTCCTTCTTATAAGGGGATTGGCTCCCTAAAAGCTCACGTGAATCTGTATGCTAGGATAATGCTGACAGCGGGCGCCATTAAACAGCAGCTGGTTAACTTCTTCCCAACCACACTGGAAGGGGAAGCCCTGAATTTGTATAACTCTCTGGCAGAGGATGTGCAATCTGACTGGGAAGCCTTATCAGTGTCCTTCATCAAATACGACAGCTTCAATACTAAGATCCAGGTGAAGCTGTACGATCTGGAGAGGGTTAAGCAGAAGCCTAATGAATCCTTTGATGCTTATTATCAGAAATGGATGAACAAAATGATCCTACTGAAGAACCGCCCCGACGAGGATGAGTTGATCTAGAAGTTGATTGATGGTAGTCGGGATATTTTCAGGAACAACATGAAATTCCACTCTTCCAGTGAGCTCAGCGAAGTATATAGCATGGCTATGAAAATTGAGAGAGATGAAGAACAAAGGGCAGTAAACCAAAGGAGCAGCAGAGGCTCCAGGTACAGTTTAGGGTATTGGTCAACTACTGCGACTGGGTCAAGCAGTGGGTCTAGGTCTGGTTTTGCAACTAAAAGTGGATAGTTTTCAGAGGGTAAACAAGCAGGGGTTACCGTTATGTCTCAGCAGCGGGGAAACCAAGGCAGAAATTCAGAAGGCCAGGGTATATCTCTTTGGGCTTTCTCCTTGGCTAAGATCTTTGCCAAGTGCAGGAATGGCGGTCTGTTAAGCTCTCTCAGGCCTTTTGAGAAACCAGCAGAGGAAGGCAAAGACAATTTCTGTACCTACCATTTTATGGTGGGACATAGAACCAACAACTGTCACAGGCTGAAGGATGCCATACAAAAGTTGATCGACGAAGGGAAGTTGCAGGAGCCTGCCAAGCCCAGTACTAAGACTAATCCTTTGCCAGAATTTGAAAGGCAAGTTAATATGGTGCATTTGGGCCTGCCAGACAACTTCATTTTTGCACAAGTCCTGCAAGCAAATCCCACCGTACAATCTGTAGTGGCTAGTAGAGCTGGGCAAAGTCTGATTGTGAGAAGTTGACAGAGCAGAAGGAAGTGAAGCCTGTGAGTCTGGATGATATGGAATTAAAAGATGAATACGAAGAATATGGCTTTATTGAGACAATCAAGCTGCCAGTAGTGGAGATAAAAGTTCTGAAGTCCAGAATGTAACCAGGAGTGGCCGAGTTTACCAGCCAGTGGTTCCACAGAGTGAGAAGGCTCCAATGACCGAGTCAGGCAGCATGTCAACATGAAAGGAAGTAGAAAAAGAAGACCTGGTTATTTCTCAACTGAAAAAGACTCCAGCACAGGCCAGTCTGTGGCATTTGTTGCTGACGTCCAAAGAACATAGGGCAGCGCTGGTTAAAAAGCTGTCTGAAATCGAAGTTTCTCCACTGGCATCTCCAGAGGCCATGTGTTGCTTACTGGACAAGATTCACATAGGGTCCCCTGAGATTGTATTTTTTGAAAAAAATTTGCCACACGAAGGGAGAGCTCACAACAAAGCCCTTTATGTCAAGGTTAACCTCCTGGACCGAGTTATGCCATGCGTGATGGTGGACGATGGCTCTGTCCTGAATATATGTCCACTGAAGATGCTGCCATTCCTGGGTCTGAGTGAAGACAGTCTGAAAAAGTCCTCCACTGTGATTAGGGCCTATGATGATTCCAAAAGGACTGTAATTGGGACTTTCGAAGCTGAAGTGGAAGTGGGACCAGTCAAGTTAACTGTCACCTTTACTGTGATTGACATTCCAGTCACCTTTTCCTTGCTATTGGGGAGGCCATGGTTCCACCTGTTAGGGGATGTCCCTTCAACTTTGCACCAGAAGATCAAGTTTTCAATAGGCAGTGAGGTTGTGACAGTCGAGGCAGATTCTCAGTCCGTGATTGCTGCCGTTAGTGAGGAGACCATACCATTCGGTGGATTCCAAGTTGCCATGGTTAGTGAGGAGGAAGCTACGGATGCCCCGATGGTTATCTATGAAAACTATATGCCAGAATGGTTGTCCAAATACCTTCGCAGGCATGACTTTGTTCCGAGCATGGGACTCGGAGTCAATCTACAGTGGGTGCTCGAATTTAACATTGATTCTGGAAAGCCGAGGCAGTTTGGCTTAGGCTACACGGCTGAGGTGTCTGAGCAGAAAGGTCTGAGGAAGGGAAAGAATGGCAAGCCCTTGATCAAACCATTCATTAAGGCTGGCGAACAACTGTACAAGGGGCAAACTGAACTAGTGAAGGTTGGGAGTATCAAACTCCCAGGCTTTGAGATATTTTCTGATGTTATAGACTTTGAAAAGAGCCAGGAGGAGTCAGCTGCACTAGTGATAGTGGAGGAGGCAGTTGTTAAGCCTGTCATCTCCTAGGAGAAACCATCTGAAGTAATGGCAGAAAGAGTAGAAGTGGCCAAGGAGAAAGTTGAGGAAAAAGTCTGTGATGAATCTGTGAAAGCAATTTCAGAGGCACTGACTACTGCCTTAGGCAAGGCATTTGAAAAGTCGAAAGAGGGATCCACTAAGGAGCTGATGACCAAGGAAAGCCTGGATTCTTTGGTTGCCGAGATAGCAGGTATCATGATGAAAGCAAGACATAGGTGGCTGAGATTAAGAAGACTACTCTTCATGCTGAATAAGAATCTGAGATTGTTGCTGACCTGGACAACATCCTGGAGCTGAGCAAGGATGCTGAAGAAGTTCAAGCCCCTCCGCCTGTGGAGAATGAAAATGCTTTTTTTTTGTATCTATTTCTTCTCTTTTTGATGTGAACGATTACTCTTTAACAAGTTTAATGCAATGAAATCCCAGTTTGCTTACTTGTGTGATGTTTATCCTGATAATTCTGTACATGCATTTGAATCACCATAAAGCATATTTAGCATTCATGACACTACATTGCATGAAATTAACATAAGTACAGATGAAAACCCCAAAATTGTATTCATTTCACACGAACTAAGATCCGAAGAAGAGAGAGAACTGACAAAAATACTGCAAAAACATGTTAAGGCTTTTGCTTGGTCATACGAAGACATGCCAGGGGTCGACACAGAAATAGCAGTTCACAAGATTCCAACGGATCCTAGATTTAGACCAGTAAAACAGAAGTTGAGACTACTAAGACCAGAATGGGCTGTATTAGTAAAGGAACAAGTGGCTAAACAGATTGAAGCTAAGTTCCTTGAAGTGGTAGAATACACAGAATGGTTAGCCAACATTGTGCCAGTGCCTAAGAAAGATGGAAGGGTTAGAGTGTGTGTCGATTACAGTGACCTAAACAAGGGCTGCTCAAAAGACAAATTTCCCTTACCCCACATTGATGTTTTAATCGACAGCGCAGCCAAAGCAGCAATGTACTCCTTTATGGACGGATTTTTCGGATACAACCAGATCTTAATGGATGTAATTGACAAGGTGAAAACATCCTTTATTACAGAATGGGGCACCTTTTGCTACAGGGTAATGCCCTTCGGGTTGAAAAATGCTGGAGCCACTTACCAAAGGGCTGTCACAATGTTGCTGCATGACATGATTCATAAAAAAGTGGAGGTGTATGTCGATGACATGCTTGTTAAATCAATGACCCGGGAGGAGCATCCCGCTATCCTGGATAGATTTCTTACACGCATTGGAGAATACAACCTACGGCTTAATCCCAAGAAGTGCATATTCGGGGTTACATCAGGTAAGCTGCTAGGTCATGTGGTCAGCCAGAGAGGAATAGAGATGGACCCAGACAAAATCAAAGCCATCCAAGATATGCCAGCTCCTAAGATAGAAAAGGAGGTCCGATCATTCTTGGGTTCCTTGCAATATGTCAGTCGTTTCATAGCACGATTAACTTCAGTGTGTGAACCAATTTTCAAACTATTAAGGAAAGATCAGCCGATTGTATGGGATGACAGGTATCAGCTAGTATTTGAAAAGATCAAAGCTTACCTGGTAAATCCACCGGTTCTCAGCCTGCCAACTATAGGGAAGCCTTTGATTTTGTATTTAGCTATCGAAGATTCCTCCATTAGGGCAATGCTGGCACAGGAGCAGGATGGGAGGAAGGAGTATCCCATCTACTACCTCAGTAAGAAGCTGCTGGAATATGAAACCAAGTACACACTGGTGGAGAAGACATGTGTGGCGATGATTTGGCTGACTAAGAAGCTGTGCCATTACTTCCAGTCATACAAGGTACAAGCCGTGGCTAAAGTGGATCCAATGAAATACCTATACGAAGCACCGGTGTTGGTTGGAAAATTATCCATATGGCTACTACTTCTGTCAGAATTTGACATCGAGTACATCACTAGAAAAACCATCAAAGGCGAGCTGTGGCAGAATTCCTAGCAAACCAGCCATTAGAATTGGACTGCGCAGAAAATCTGGAATTCCCCGACGAATAGTTGGCTCTAGTGGAAGTAAGGAGATAGGTTATGTGCTTCGACGGTGCCATAAATAGAAAAGGTGCTGGAATTGGGGTGATCATAGCAACGCCAGATGGCGAGATTATTCCACTATCGAAGAGATTGGACTTCTCCATAACCAACAATGGGTCAGAGTATGAAGCGTGCTTATTCAGAATGGAAGCCCTCCTGACACTAGAGGCAAACAATATCTTGATTGTTGGAGACTCACTCTTGGTGATTAGGCAAGCACAAGGCGACTGGGATTTAAGAGAAGAAGCCTTAAGGCCTAACTTAGAACTGCTACAATACAGAAGAGGGTTATTTGACCAATGCGATTTCAGACATGTTCCCAGAGAAGAAAACAAAACGGCGGATGCACTAGCAACCTTGTCCTCGATGTGGGAAGATCTGAAAAAGACACAGATACAGCCTTTGGTCATAGCAATTTCTAAACAACCCTGCTTTAATATGCATGAAGTGATGGAGTTAACAACCGAGGAAAAGCCCTGGTTCCTTGACATTTATCAATATGTAAGAGAGGGAAAGTACCTAGAAGAAGCTACCATTGCTGATAAGATGTCATTAAGAAGATTAGCCAGCCAGTTCAGAATCTTCGAAGATAAGCTGTACAAGAGAAATGCAAATGGGGTCCTTCTAAGATGTCTGACAGAATGAGAAGCAGAAACTGTAATGCAGCAAGTACATGCCGGATCCTGCGGGCCGTATATGAATGAAATTGCTATGGCTAGAAAGATAATGAGACAGGGGTACTTCTGGATGACAATGCAATCTAATTGTGTGAAGGAGGTAAAGAGATGTCACGAGTGCCAAATCTATGCGGATATCAGTCATCTGCCACCACTCGAACTACAGAACCTAGCATCTCCTTAGCCATTCTCGGCGTGGGGATTGATATCATCAGAGAAATTCATCCTGCAGCTTCTAACGGGCACAGATTCATAGTGGTTGCAGTAGACTATTTCTCAAAATGGGTAGAAGCGGAATCCTTCTCCAATGTGACAGCTAAGTAGATGGTCAAGTTCATTCAGAGGAATATCTTCTCCCGATATGGAATCCCTCACCATATAGTGACTGACAACGGAGTACAGTTTCAAGGGGCTACAGCTAAGCTATTCTCAGAACATGGCATTGAACATCACAAGTCTTCTCCTTATAGACCGCAGGCTAATGGTGTAGTGGAGGCGGCTAACAAGTTGATTAAGAAGATTTTGTCAAAAATGGTAACCACCTACAGGGACTGGGCTGACAAACTGCCATATGCCCTCTGGGGTTACAGAACCAGCATCAGAACACCGATAGGAGAAACTCCTTACGCCTTGGTGTACGGAATGGAAGTAGTGTTGCCAGTGGAAATGGAACTCAAATAACTCAGAGTAGCTTTGGAAGCCTAACTACCAGAAATGGGATGGGCTCAGGCTAGATACGAATAGTTGGCAGTGTTAGATGAAAAGTGGTTGAAAGCAATGGATCACCTACAGATGTATCAGCGCAGAATGGCTAGGGCCTATAATCGAAACGTGAAGTATCCCAGATAGCAACTGAGAGTCGGGGATTTGGTTCTGAAACAGTTAAGCCCTATAAATGTGGACGCCCATGGGAAATTCAGACCGAATTAGGAGGGCCCTTATGTTTTGAAGAAAGTGCTATCAAAGGGTGGTGTAAGCATCACAGACATGGATGGGAATGAATTCGCAAACCCTGTCAACCAAGACCGCCTGAAGCCTTACTATGTTAAAAAAAAAAAGGGAGTCCGCTAGGTTGAAAACTTGAAAAGGGCGGCCTAGGCAAAAATCAGGATACGAGCAAAAATAATCAGTCGAAAAATCCGCAAGGGACGGCTGGTGACGGATTCAGGTTCTATGTGGAGTATCTACCATTTTGGGAACCAACCTTTTCAAATGTATTCATGCTACTTTCATCAATAAAGTGTGATGTTTTGTTTAAATATGTTTGCATGGTTATATTGCAATGCATTAACAAAGTTATCTCGCCTAAACATCCATTTAAAGAAAGCACTTTGCATTAAACTGGTTAAAAGACTTGCATTATTCAATGATGAAATGTGCTAAAATGCTTACAACTCACAATCTTTTCTTTTCCTTCGAATTCAATTCATCGTTCCTTAGAGCGATCGAAAATTTCGAAACAGATCCAAGTTTAAGAGCCACAGAACCTTAAAAAAAAAAAGAAGAAGAAGTTCACTAAGGTGAAAACCAAAAAGGCACCTTAGGCAAAAATTAGAGCAGCTCGCTGAGCTGAAAACCCACGCCAGGCAGTTGAAGCAAAATTTAGAGCATTTCCGAACTCACCACTCCTAGGGACAAAAAGACAAGACACTTTCGTCATTCCCCAATGGAGACACTTCCATTCCCTAGCGGAGATCCCTTTCACCATTCCTCGATAGAAGCCTTTCCACATGTCCTCCAGCAGGATCACCTACACTATTCCCCAGCGAAATTATCACAAAGAGTGCCATCACTTTCTACCCAGCAGGAACCCTTCCATGATATGTTCCCCAGTAAGAGCATCCACATTACTCTCAGTAGGACCTTTACAAGGGGCATATTCATTTCCTCCCCAGTTAGTCATCGCACATCCCCAACAAGTCTCTAAGGATCACACTGCCCAAAGGGCGTACTTCCTCAGTTAAAAGCCAGTCAAAGTCATGGCATAACCTCCACAAACATCCTCAGCAGGAATGTGAGACGCTCGAGTCAGATATGGCAGGAAACACATCTTTCAGAATCTACATTCATATGCATCGTCATGCATACATACATATCATGTGTAAAGCATCATTCCCAGCTAGTCTTCGTTCTTGATCGAAGGGGCAAAAATTTTTGCTCAAAATCTCTCGATCAATGAATGAAGACTTGCTGTTTCAAATGCAAGAATTCATCAACCTTGGTCTGCCGCGGATACAGATAGATCCAGTATCGGCTTACATCAACTTCCTAGCAGATCCACCTCGAGTAACCTAAACCCGATATTGGTTCAGATCGGCTTTATTCCAGATCGCGAGCAGAACTTTGCCTCGGGTAACCTAGACCCGGTATCGGCTTATTTCACCAACCTTACCTCAAGTAACCTAGACCCAGTATCGGCTTATTTCTTCCCCTACCTTGCCTCGGGTAACCTAGACCCGGTATTGGCTTATTTCTTCCCCTACCTTGCCTCAGGTAATCTAGACCCGGTATCAGCTTATTTCATCATCAACCTTGCCTCGGGTAACCTAGACTCGGTATCGGCTTATTTCACCAACCTTGCCTCGGGTAACCTGGGCCCGGTATCGGCTTATTTCATCACCAAATTTTCCTCGGGTAACCTAGACCCGGTATCAGCTTATTCCAACTTATCGCTGCAGTTCAGGTATTTCTTTCTTCCTTTCACTTACGGTGCTTCTTTCGCGTTCTCAAATTCCCCTCAGGTAACCTAAACCTGGTATCAGGTATTGAATTTGATCACGTGAGGGGCATCTGTAAGCGCTGGGTTTTCCCGACCTCTATTATGAGAATTCCTGTGTTACTTGTCGAACGGACAGACACGAACTGGACTTGAAAATGATGTAATGTTGCCTGGAGTTTCTCAAACATCCTGAAAACCAAACTATCCGCGATCCGAAATCCCCATAGAGGTCTCCCGAGTGGTTTCTAGGGTTTGGGGTACGCATCTGATTTTTGAAATTTTGCCCCGGCTCTTGCTAAAGCCACACGGCTCTAGCTTTTAAGCTAGAGCTGGGCGGCTCTAGTGGGTGAGCCAAGTTGCTCTACAAACCAGAGCAACTTAGCTCCGCAGAAGGGATTTGGGCAAAATCAAAAAGTCAGGTGGCCATTTAATGTTTAAAATGATATGTGAGAGGAGAGTATGAAAGGAAGAAAATCAAATCAAAAGAAAGGAGGAGAGATTTTTGCAACCTTAGGCAGAAAACACTTTCCAAAGAAACAAAAAAAAAGAAGCAAAGAAAAAGAAAGGTGGAGACCGAAACAAAGCAACCAAGTGAGGTCCCAGAAACATAAGGACTAAGACTTAAAATCAATCTAAAAACATCAAACACAAGTTGCTTAACCTTTGCTCATTGATCGGGGATCATATCGGATTGTTTCGGATTGTTACGGTTTTCGGCCGGCTGAGTTCCCAGGAAACATTCCAAGCTTTCAATCTGTTTCTTGAAGTTCAAAGCATCAAAACAACATCAAGGTAAACTCTAAGAGGCCTTAAACCTGTTTGCATTGTCTTTTCTGTGTGTTTTCTTCATTTTTACAACTTTCAGAAACCGGGTCGCCCGAATAGACCCGGGCGGCTGTGTTCTTCATGAACACATCCGCACGGTTGTGATCACGATGAACAGAGCCGGGCGGCTCTTGTACCCAGAGCCGCCCGGTTCTATTTTGTAGGGGCAGATTTCCAATTTGTCCTGATCGGCCGAAAATAGTCCGTTTTCCATTTTGCGCATTCTGTTGTGATCATTTTCGGCCCAAATCCATCCGTATGTTATAAAATTTTGGTTTTCGGATTTCTGTACATACGGATATTAGGGTTTTCGATTTTCCCGGGGTGTTATTTTCTGAGTTTCGGGGTTATTTTATCCAAATCGGATCTATAGTCCAGCATTAGCGGACCCCCGAACCCTATAAAATCCCTAAAAAATATTGAAAACGAGCAAAATGGTATTTTTACAAACGTTTTTGGTGTGTTTATTACATTTTGGACCCTAGATGGATTGTGTATTTAGGAACCCGCACGAACGGAATTCTGGATCCTGGAATAACAGACCCATAAAAAATGGAAATTTGCATGTAACCAAGCCAATGGTTTTTCAAAAAATGATTTTTCAGCACAAAAATTACAGGGCGTTTCAAAACCGTTTTCCAGGTCTAACCGGTCGGGTCAACCCGGTTACCCCCTAAATACATGCCCTCGTTTCCTAAATTCCCAATTCTGTCCTATTTGAGTCTTATCTGTGTGTGTAATATAAATTGTGCAAACCAATTTGTTTTGCAGCTTTTATTTTATTTTCGCTGTAATTAATAGATTACCCCGTGTATTCTAGGTGGATGAAATTTTTAGATCATCATGTACTTAGGCGATTGTAACGTGAGGACAAGGGTTTTTATCTTTTATTCGATTGGGTTGTATAATCGACCTATATTTTTTTTTTTTTTTGTATTTTGGATGTATGCTTTATTTTTCTGCAATTTATTTTCTGCATTTTTTCCTTAGCATCGGCTGATTAAAAATAACAAATTGGAGTTAGAGAAAGATAATAAAGCAAATTAAATATGGTAATATAAACTGTAAAGTGAAAGCAAACTAGAGGTTAATTAAGTCACTTGCCCAAACCCTAAATCTCTGGATTAGGTACAGCAGTCTGTCCTCGGTAGGGAGCTGTACCGGAATTCTCAGATGAACTGATCCGGGTGGCGACTCTGTCACTGATCTCGAGATTTAAGTTTCAAGGTCTTTATGTTAAAATGGGAAAATGTTTTCTACAAAGGAATTTCCAAATCAAATCCATGATTTTCCTAACTCAAGATAATCAAAACCCGTTTTAACAAAACCAAAACGAATCAAAACTTTTTCCCCGGTTCACTTTGCCACGTCCCGATTTTCTTTTCGAAAACGGTCGTCCGCTCACAATATCAACGACATTAGGGGTCGGATTGGCCATCTCAAATTCTTCAACAGATTTTGATTCTTCACTTGCCATAACTGTCTTCCTCTCCTTACGTTCTCTTGTAGTCTGTAACCTTATTCGAGATGGCTCCAGTTTAGTCCTGTTTCAAATCACACGAGGAACGTTAGGGCTAATAAATGCATGGTTGGATGACATGGAGGATGATGCTTGAATGATGCTTCGTGCATAAGGATGACAATGAATGTGACTTCTTTCGTTTTCATTTTTTTTCTTTACTTTGGATATCCCAAGTGCGCCCAATGACATGTAAAAGATGCAAAAAGAGTCGTGTGCGAGCCGCCACACAGACAGAGGTTCAGAACCTTCGGGGCACCTAATAAATTGTCGTGAAATGACCACATGTGTACCGACACACAGGTAGAGTTTCAACGCCTCGTAGGTCAATGAGATGACATGAAATGGTCGCTTGGGGACTGTCCCACGGATAGAGTTCTGATGCTTTTGAGGCATGTGATATGAGATGATGTTATAGAAAAGTCACATGTAACTCGGAACATGAACAGAGGTTCGGCGTTCGTGGAACACCTTGTATGATTTGATGTGGACTAATGATAAATGCTATGAAATGCTATGAAATGCCTCTATATGTGTACTAAATGGTTTCACAATGTTATGAAATGATCCGATGTGGACCGTGATGCGCAAGCAGGACTTCGGCGTTACCATAACACCAATGATAAATGACATGATGCCATGTAATGATATCGTGTGACCTGCCACACGAAAATAAACCTAAGACCATTGTGGTCTTATATTGAATGACATGGTATAGTGAAATGGCCGAGTGCAATCCGGTGCACGGGCGGAACGCGGGTATTTTTGGGATACCCGATATGTTATGGAATGAAATGATCGTGAGGAGCACACTTGGAACATCCTTTATTAGGTGGATGAGATGGAATAAATGTCTATGTCACACAAAATGCAAGTGGCTGCACGAAAACGTGGTTAGGATGCATGACACACATGATGATGTTGTGTATGCTTCGTGGAAAATGTCACACACGATATGCAAAATAGCATACAAATAAAATGTTATGGTTGCACGAAAGCGTGGTTAGCGTCACACATATGTCGATCCTTTGAAAATGGCCGCAAAAAGATGTGGTTAGAATGGCACATGAATGATTATGCATGTTTGATGCTTTGTGAAAAGGTAAAAGGAAAACCATCACAGAACAAACGTTAGCACACGCAAAAATATACACTCCCTTCTAACCTTATTTCTCCTTTCAAATGGTCTCGCATTCTTCCTAGGTGTTGGGTCTCTTTGGCATCAACGGGGGATACCAAAGGTGCACTCTCGATGTCCAATTTAAATTTTCATTTTGGTAATCCCAAGGGGAAGTTACTAAGCCATTACATGTAGGCCAAAGTCAAAACCAAGGGTCGTACAGGCTCCCATAGCAAATATACACTCATCACCATAGAACACGATGTAAGGTCATGCGGTCCTATGAGTTGTTTACCCCTTCGGGTGCCTCCAATCCTGGCGGTAGAGGTAGGTCACCTTCTTGAGTAAACGGGGCTAATCAGTGTATTTGAGGGGTTGAGAAGAAGAAAATGTCATGATATATAGGTGCAAACAAATATGGTATTATAAACTAATAAAGTGGCTGCAAGCGAGGTTATTTTTCAGTAGTTGCCTAAGTTCCTTAAGTTTTTGTAAAAACTTTTTTAAGAAACCACCATCTTCCCCAGCAGAGTCGCCACTGTGAGCGGACGACCTTTAAAAATGAAATTAGCAAACGCGGTGAAGCGAACCGGGAAAAAAGAAATTAGTAAAATGTGTGTTGGGGTTTTTGAAAAATGGGATTTTGATTATGTGTTGGGGTTTTTGAAAAATGGATTTTGATTATCTTATAAAAATTAGTGATTTTATTTTGGAAATCTGTTTATAGAAAACCCTTTTCCCATTTTTTTAACTTAAAAACCTCGAAACCTAAATTCCAAGATCAATGACATAGTCGCCACCCGGATCAGCTCATCCGGAAAATTCCGGTACAGCTCCCTATCGAGGGTAGACTACCGTACCTAATCCAGAGATTTAGGGTTCGGGCAACTTACCTATTCAACCTCTAGCTTGCATTCACTTTATAGTTTATATTAGCATATTTTGTTCGCTTTATTATCTTTTCCTATCCGATTTTGTTTTATATTTAACCCATGCTTATACAAAATAAATGGAATAAATTGCATAATGAATAAATAAATCATACATTCAGATAGTTCAAAAGAATAGAGATAAAGTCCACTTATACAACCAAATCGAATAAAAATAGAAAACTCTCAATCTCACATTACAAACACCTAATATACACGGGGATCTAAAAAATTACAATTGCCTAAAATACATAAAACTCTATAAATTACATAAGAAATAAAAATTAAAAGCTGCAAAACAATTGGTTAGCACAATTTAATTATAAACACACATAGGACTTAAACAAGACAGAATGGGATTTTAAAGAATTCGAGGGCATACATTTAGAGAGATAGTCGGGTGAACTCGGCTAGTTCGCCTGGCTAGACCTGGAAAACGGTTTTGAAACGTTCATATATTTTATTTCATGAGAAAATTCATTTTGAAAACTTTTTCTTTTTCTGGTTTACTTTCATTTAGCATGTGAGGTAGGTCGGTTTTCGGGAGATTTGGATCTCCGTCGTTACATTTTTCTAAGTGCAATAATTTCGAAAATTAAATATAAGGTCGTGAATGCATACAACAAAATTCAATTTTGATGATTTTATGATTTTTCTGAATTTTTGTGAATTTTCTGATTTTTTATAGATTTTTCTAGATTTTCTGCTCCTGGACGAAAATTACAGTCGCGTGGCTGTGATTACAGCCGTGCGACTGTAATTACAGTCATATGAATGTAACTCACCCAAATGCAGAAAATCGCCAAAATTATTTGAATGAAAAAGAGACAACGAGAGAATTCAAGAACGGTCGTATGACTATAGCTACGGTAGCACGACTGTAATTATAGTCGTGCGACCATTCATTGCTGCAAGAATAGTAGTACGACTGTTCTTCCTACCCAGAAATAGCAGACCAAAAATATGAATTTTTATGCATGTAAATGAACCAAAACACCCAGAAAGAAAAGCAAAACAAAGGATTCAAGTGTAGTTACCCTTGTTGGGCAGAACCACCGTCGATTTGCCTCGAGAAATGCCTTGGATTGGCTTCAAATTGCTCCTCCCTCCTTGTATGTCAAGGTACTAAAATTCGTCCAAAAACTCCACCAAGTCACGAATTTATGGTTGTGGGATGATTTGAGGTTGTTTGTCCAATTAAAACCTATGATTTCTATCATTTTTTGCTTCACAAACACCAGAATTGAAGGAGAAGAAGAATAGAAAATGAGTAGTTTTTTTTTCTTTCAATTTCTGTCCAAAAAAATGTCTCCCTTTTCTCTTTCTTTCCTGCCCCTTTTATATCTCTTCCTCTCCCCTTCTTGCTGGCTGAAACGGGCATTAAATACCTCTCAAATCACACCATTTTTTTTCTCACGGTATGGGCTTCTGCTACCTACTACGGACCAACAGTCGTACGACTGTAATTTTTTTATTACAGTCGTACGACTTTAATCACAGTCGTGTGACACAAGTCTTCTTTTTTTTTTTTACTGGAAAATTCAGGCCCTTACAAGAGTAGCGCGCGATCTTGAACGGAAGGAGGAGGAGAGATCGTAGAACGAGAGAGGAGGGCTTTCCGTGGTTTTTACTTTTAATGAAAGCTACAATTTGGGGCTTTGGAGGAAAGCTGATAAAACTCCTTCCCGTCCATATTGCTTTTCCAATTTTATTTTTACCAAACACCACCGATTGCTGCTTTTATGGCCTTACTCCAACGTTGCTTTCCCCATCAAGGAAAGCAATTCCAAACGGGACAAACGGGACCTAAGTCTATCATTAGGTTCCCAGAAGAAGAAAAAGCTGAAAATCACCTAGAAAATGAAGCATGGCCAATCATAGATATCGGAAGACAGCACCTCGAGGGGACTACGAGACCGAATAGCAGGAGGATCCAAACGAACGTAGAGAACATACATAAGTAAAACATAACAATTTTTACAAACTAGTTTGTCCTCTAGATTACCGAGTAACTACTAGTAACTTTGAAGCAAGCATTTTGGCCTACAGTCTCAGCAAAAAATAACATGAAAAATTAGAACCCATGAACATGAAGAACTAAGACATATGGGATAAACATAAATTGCGAGGCAATTAGATTGAAGAAGTAGCAAATGGAAAATTAAAAATTACCTGAAAGGGGGGGGAAAGTAGAAATAACAGAAAGACTAGATAATCAGAAGAATCTGAACAAGGTGGTTGATATCTTTTAGTTGTAAGATTTTTAATTTAAACATTATTTTTTTTTTATTATTATTATTTAAATATGAAATAAAATGAGATTGGGTGTTACATCCATCACTATTCACCTATTGTATAAATGTCTCATTCAACTACATTTAATTGGTATAGGAAAGATTATACAACTATATTACAACCTGAGGCAGTCTCGCAAATGCTGCAGTTGCACATATGTAATGTCTCAAAACAATGATCGTTGAACCGACTGAAAATTAGCCAGAACAGAATGTTGTTTGTCTGTGACAAGTGCTGCTTCACTCAAATGGAAAACGGGAACACCGTGCCGTGTCCAAGCTTTTATCTAGACTAACTGAGGTGTTCTTGTAAAGTTTTGAAGAGGAAGCAACTCTTTGTAAGTTACTCACGATCCTTAGAATTTTGATTTGATTGCTCTGAAGACGGTTAAAGTGTTAATTGTCTATTGGAATCAATCATCTTCCAATGATTACGTACACTGCTACGCCTTACTATTAAGGCACAAAGGATTTACTACATTTTCTGACAAATCCGGTCCTAAAAAAGGGTCACATCCCTACATGTTTTCTACCTTAATATCAAATAAATCTTCCATTTCAAAAGATTCCGTCGCTCTTTCATGTTCAATCCAACTATACCCTGGATCTTTAACAACTTTCTTATCACTCATCAGCTCTCTAACAGCACTTACATTATCCCATCGTCCTAAAGATGTATAGATATTTGCTAGAAGTATATAAGGAGACGAATTTTGGGGGTCTAGGCGGATTAGTTCCTCCGCTGCCTTTTTCGCTAACCGCACATTTGAATGGAGTCTGCAAGAACTAAGCAAAACCTCCCATACAATTGGATCATCTTTATACGGAATCTTGTCAATCAGCACTTCTGCTTCATCGAATCTACCAGCTCGAGCCAAAGCATCGATAATACAAGTATAATGATCCAAAACTGGCTCCAGCCCGTGGTCTCGTGCCATTGAGTTAAATATTTCGATACTTGTGTCAACTAATCCCGAATGACTACATGCAGTCAACACAGCAACAAAGGTTATCTCATCAGGTTTCTCGCATGCATCAATCATGTTTCTGTACAGATTCACAGCCTCACATCCACGCCCGTTTTGAGCATACCCATGAATCATCTCATTCCATGTAACAGTATTTTTAATGGGCATCATATCAAAGAATTGCCGGGCCAAATCCACCTCACCACATTTACAATACATGTCGATAAGAGCAGATCCCACATAGACATCATTCACAAATCCTTCTTTTACAATCAGTCCATGAGCCTGTCTCCCTTGAAACAACCAAGACAATTTTGCACAACAGCTTAAAATAGTAGTATAAGAGAATGGGGTAGGCAACAAGCCATTTTGTCGCATCTGCTGAAAGAAACTCAAAGCCTTTTCGTCTAATGAATTAAGGGAAAAACCTGAAATCACTGAATTCCAACAGACAACATCTGATTCCGGCATTTTCTTGAATATGCATTCTGCTATATCTACCTTCTTAAACTTTGAATACATACCAATGAGTCCACTAGCAACATATATATCATTATGAAGAGCAGCTTTTTGTGAGGCAGCATGCACCTGTTTTCCAGCCTCCAATAGCTCCATCCTTGCACACAAGCTTAATATAATAGCTAAAGTAGTTCTGTCAGGTTTCACGTTTCGGAACTGCATTTCTCTAAATAATTTCATTGCCTCCATGTGATTACCGATCCGGAAATAGCCAGATAGTATAGCATTCCATGAACTTACTCTTGGGCATGCCATGTAGTCAAACATTTGACGTCCGATTTCTATATCTCCAGACTTGACACATGCTACAAGCATATTAATATAAGTAACATCATCTGGTTCAAACCCACAAGATTCCATTGTTTGCAGATATTCTATAGCTTTTTCACTTCTGCATTTCTGACCATACCCAGCTATCATGACATTCCAGGAGACAACACTAACTTCGGGTAGAGTAGCAAAAACCTCCTCAGCACTAACCATGTCACCATTCTTTGCATACATATCTAGTAATGAATTAGATAAATGGAGATTATTTTCAAACCCAAGTTTGACTACAAGTCCGTGTACTAGTTTCCCGAGGGTATGACAAAAAGCACCATTATTCTGTTCATATAAAGCAGATTCTCCATTTCCTCCTCTGCTGCAAACACCCAAAACACTAGACAATGAGACACTATCAATACGAATCCCTTGCCTGTGCATCAACCTAAATACTTCCAAAGCCTCCAGAATCCTATCAGTTTGTCTGAACCCATTCATCATGGCAGTAAAGGTAACTTCGTTAGGTTTATCCATGTCTTTAAAAAGTTGAATTGCATCTCTAACAAGTCTGCACTTAGCATACACACTAAGCAATGAATTATTGACATACAAATTCTTCTCAAGTCCAATTTTAACAAGGAGGCTATGGCATCTTCTTCCATATTCCACATCCAAGAGTGTGGCACATGCACTCAAAACACTGGCCAAAGTGAAATGGGTGGGTATAAAACCTTCCTGAATCATTTCATCATAAACAATCAAAGCTTGTCGTTCTGACCCACCATGCACTAATGCACTAACCAAATTGTTCCAAGACACAATGTTTCTCTCAGGCATCTGGACAAACAGTTTATGTGCACTCCCAACATTTCCGGCTTTGCAATACTCAGTTAAGATTGCATTCCAGGAATAAATGTTCTTTTGGGGCAGTATATCAAACAAATGATGAGCATACTCACTGTTCTTGCATTTGAAGTAGAGCTCAATGAGGCGGTTTGAGAGGAAGGTGTCTGTGGAGAGGCCAATGCGGAAAATATAGGCATGTAGTATCTTCCCAAATAGATGAGATTTGCTGTTGATGCAAGACTGCAAGAGATTTGCAATGTAAAGAGTGGTTCTTGTTTCCATTGTTTATGGGTTTGAGACCCTGCTCCAATTAGAAGAGGGTACAATCAGAAGAACAACATGAAATTTACTATTAAGTTAGCATTGTAATTGTATTGAAATTTGAGAAATCATCAATGGTAGTCACAGACCTTGATAATTGGATGAAATGTACGTTGGATGAACACAAGGGAAATGAGATGACATAAAGAAGCAAATTACATAACAACTCAATTAACAAATTAGCAGCGAAAAGTAGCAGTAACTGATAGTACAGAGCATATACACCAGATGAGGGAAAGTCGCGGAGAGTGGAAAAGGGTCAGTTGCACCGCTAGTAGAAAGCTTAGGTGCCAGTTTAATTAGAACTTCATTTCATGTATTGCTATAGTGTAACCTCCAATTTCATTGTCCAGCCCATGTAGCAATGGGTTCAGATGGTGCACAAAAACAAGTGTTTGTCCTCACAGAATTGCAGCAAAACCAATACGACTGAATAGCAGGAGGATCCAAATGAATGCAGAGAACATACATAAGTAAAACATATCAATTTCTACAAACTAGTTTGTCCCCAAGATTACCGAGAAACTACTAGCAAACTTCGGAAAATTAAAACCCATGAACATGAAGAACAAAGACATACGGGAGAAGCATAAATTGAGAGGCAATTAGATTGAAGAAGTAGCAAATGGAGAATCAAAAATTACCTGAAAGTAGAAATAAGAGAAAGAGCAGATAATCAGAAGAACTGGAACAAGGTGAGTGATAGGACGGCGCGAGGAGAGCCGGGCCTAGTTAACCCATCAATTCCTTCTGCTTAAACCGCTGTGAGGTAAAAGCGAGCTTCTCCTAATCCGTTTCGGAATCGGCGTACACCAAGCTCCGACGCATGTAAATGACTAATGAGACGACGAGTCTTGTTATTGCTTTCATATGGCGCCGTTTGGTATAGCTGGACTTAGAAAAAAGTAAAAATTGTAAAATTTCATTGTAGGGAGTCAAAACCGAATCTTTCAGGGCGAGAACTGTTGGGGAGCACATGTCGGTTAGCTAATCCATACAAAATATTATAAACGGTTAACTGTTTAAACGATTTTTCTAATTTATTAAACATATATTGTTTATTAAATTTAATTAACCGTTATTCGGTTAATTATTAACTTCGGTCGGTTAACCATTTACAAAATAAAAGTTGTATAGAAGTAATTAGAATTGTAATTTTGTAACTAAACGATATCCATTAATAATGAGTTTTGGCAATTAAAGGACTCATATATAATTAAACCAATTTGATTAATTGATTATAAGTAAATATTTAGTTTTGTATTATTTAACTAAACCAATTTGATTAATTGATTGTGAGTGGTTGATCACATGATTCATAATCATTTACTGAACTGAGCACCAACTTAAAAGCTATGCAGCACTTGTTCTTGCTACCATCCAACTCCAAGCATTAAAATTAAGGACACTTTTTAGCAAAGCTCAATATCTATTTTATATACTAAAACTGAATACTTTATGATGATGTGGAATTTTCTTCTTTTTTTTAATTATTATTAATTTTATTTATTTAACTCTCTTTTTTATAGACTTTATATATTTAACTCATAATTATTAAGTTAATAGATAATATATAATTTTAAAATTAATTGAAATTGTTCTTATTCCTCATTTTCACACTTGGATATAATCTCTTCCTTCTCTTCCTAATTTCAAATCTCAAGATTCTTATGTATCATTTAAAATTGTTTTCTAAATAAAATATAAAAGAATATAAATTTAGCTTATTTTTACTGTTGCAAATATATATATATATATATATATATATATATATTTCTTCCAGCCTCTCGCATTTGCTCTTTTATACCCTATTTTCTAATTATCTTTTCAATTCTTGACGGTAATTCTAAAATGATTACCTTGAACTTCACTATCTATCTTTCATGCCAATTCCCTACTCTCTAACGTTTTATAATTAATATCAAAATCATCTTCAGGTTCATAATTTCATAATCCGTGCATATATCACAGCTTAATCCTTGGGAAAAAAATATTGACAATCGACCAAGGTCAACCAAACAGAAGAAGAAATAGTTCTAACGGTACCGTAAGAAAAATCAAAGTTGGTAAAACAATTAAAGAAGATTAAGGACAAATCTTAAACCGTATCTTATACAGAGTAAAGATTCTGTAACATAAAAGAGGAAAAAAATAATAAAAACTCTAAAATAAGAGAATTTACATAAATATTTATAAGTATTCACTTTTGGTAAAACTAATCTATCTATTATATATACTAAAAGTGGATACATCTTGCTGAGTTGTCATTTTGTGGATTTTCCTAAATTATTTTTAATTAATTTTAAATAAACTAAATCATTTATCATTTATATATACTATAATTGAATACTCATGTGGATACATCTTGCTGAGTTGTCATTTTGTGGGTTTTTTAAAAATATTTTTAATTAATTTTAAATAAATTAAATCATGATCATCATTTATATATACTAAAACTAAATATTCTTACTCTTTAATGACGTGGAATTTTTTCCTTTTTTTTAGTTATTCTTAATTATTAGTATTTTCTCTTAATTCTCTCTTATATCTGATGATGTAAAATTTTTTATTTTTCAGTTTTATGAATTAAAATTTTTATTATTATCTATTATCATTTTTCTATTATATATACTAAAAGTAGATACACCTTGCTGAGTTGTCATTTTGTGGGTTTTTCTAAATTATTAATAATTAATTTTTTTTAACTTTTAAACATTTAGGTACTTCAATATTTAATTTATTTAAAATTAAAGAGCTAAAAGTGGATACACCTTATCGAGTTGTTATTTTGTGGGTTTTTTCTAAATTATTAATAGTTAATTTTATTTAACTTTTAAACATTTAGTTATTTCAATATTTAATTTATTTAAAATTAAAAAAAAAAATTCATCTTCCCCGATTCACAAATGTTTCTTCCACTTAGAGTTTAATCTCTATGATCTTCTCTGTCATTAGCTCTCTCTCTCTCTCTCTCTCTCTCTCTCTCTCTCTCTCTCGCTCTCTCTCTCTCTCATTTCTACATCCTTTTCGATCTTCCCTGTCATCAGCTCTCTCTCCCTCTTTTTCTCATTTCTGCATCATCTTCGATCTTCCCTACCATTAGCTCTCTCTCCCTCTTTTTCTCATTTTCGCATTTCTCCGATCTTTCCTGTCATCAGCTCTCTCTCTCTTCTTTCTCATTTTTATATCCTTTTGGTAAGTGGTTTCAAGCTCAATCTCTATTCTAATGTTTTGCATTATCCATTTTTGGAATTAAAATTTGTCATCAATTATTAATAATTAATTTTATTTAACTTTTAAATATTTAGTTACTTCAATATTTAATTTATATAAAATCTATTATCATTATATATACTAAATATATAGATTTAGTATATATAATGACTAGCCTAATGCCCGTGCAATACATGGGTAACATGTTCTTTGTTGTTGTTTCTAAAAAAACATATCTTCATTATTGCTTTAATCGTTCCTATTTAATATTATATTTTTATTTAAAATCTATTATCATCATCATTATATATACTAAATCTAAATACTGAACACAGACATGTAATTTTATTCTAATTTTGAGTTAATTAATAATTATTATTAATTTAAAGTAAATTTCAATTATTTAGTTAATGTTAACATATAATAAATTATCTTAAACTTTTTCAAAAGAAACGTCTTCCACTCTACCTAAAAAACCCAACAACTTCAATTTTCAAAATCTCATTTTATCTTTTTCTTCTCCATTTCTCATATCACGATTTTCACTCTTCTCAATTTTCATTTTCTATTGCAGCTTGCTTCTTTGCTTCAGACTCAACTTCTGCAATAATGGCTTTCAATTTCATTCTACCTTTGCCAATCTGCATAGTAGCATTTCAAAGAGTCTTATTGTGGTCTGATGCGACACTCTCGATGTTTAATTAGGTAAAACCTAGGCTCTATTCTAAATTTTTTCAATTTCTCTTTTTGGGAAATCCCTTTTTTGATTGAATTGTTTCTTATGTTTTTCTTCCTTACGTAATTCGCATCCTGTTGATTCAATGGTTTCCGTCTTCTTTTCTTCACTTTTTGCAGCGTTGATAAGAAAATTCTTGACCTTTACTTTATTTTCTTCGACTAACGCGATTGCTTTTGGCCATTTTTTCATGTATATAATTAAATTTTTCTAATTTAGGTTAGTTTTGTGGCAAGAATTGCTTCCCTATTTGCAATTTGCGGATGCCAATAGATTAGAAGTAAGCGTTCACTAACTCAATTCGCATATTTTTGTCTTAATTGTTTCTGTTTCTGTTCCAATTCGCAATGTCTTTTTCATTATATTTTGTCCTTGGCCACCAATTTTCTTCTCTTCATCCAGTTGAAATTATTTTGCTAGATGTTTGCTGATTTAGAAAGTGCAACATCAACAACGAAGAAAGGAGAGTTGGCCATATTGGAATTATTCTTACTTTAATTAATTTTAGCATTTTCCTATTTCGTTTGTTTTATTGATAGTTTGTTATTCTTCTCAATTGAGTTATATATATATTAAATCTGAATAATGAATGCTGGCATATAATTTTCTCCTAATTTTGAGTTAATTAATAATTATTATTAATTTAAAGTAAATTTCGATTATTTAGTTAATATTAACAAATAATAAATTATCTTAAACTTTTTCAAAAGAAACGTTTTCCACTCTCCCTAAAAAAACCCAACAACTTCAATTTTCAAAATCTCATTTTATTTTTTCTCTTCCATTTATCATATCACGATTTTCACTCTCCTAAATTTTCATAATCTATTGTAGCTTGCTTCTTTGCTTCAGACTCGACATCTGCAGTAATAGCTTTCAATTTCATTCTACCTTTGTCAATCTGCTTAGTAGCATCTCAAAGAGTCTTCTTGTGATCTGATGCGACAGTCTTGATATTTAGTTAGGTAAAACCTAGGCTCTATTCTAAATTTTTTCAATTTCTGTTTTTGGGAAATCCCTTTTTTGATTGAATTGTTTCTTATGTTTTTCTTCCTTATGTAATTCGCATCCTGTTGATTCAATGGTTTCCGTCTTCTTTTCTTCATTTTTTGCAGCGTTGATAAGAAAATTCTTGACCTTTGTCTTATTTTCTTCGCCTAACATGATTGCTTTTGGCCATTTTTTCATGCATATAATTAAATTTTTCTAATTTAGGTGGGCTTTGTGATAAGAATTGTTTTCCCTATTTGCAATTTACGGATGCCGATAGATTAGAAGTAAGCCTTCACTAACTCAATTTGCTATAGTTTTTGTCTTAATTGTCTCTGTTTCTGCTCCAATTCGTAATTTTTTTTCATTATATTTTGTCCTTGGCCACCAATTTTCTTCTCTTCAACCAGTTGAAATTATTTTGCTACATGTTTGCTAATTTAGAAAGTGCAACATCAACAACGAAGAAAGAAGAGTTGGTCATATTGGAATTATTCTTACTTTAGTTAATTTTAGCATTTTCCTATTTCATTTGTTTTATTGCTAGTTTGTTATTCTTCTCAATTGAGTTATATTTTTTCTAATAAAATTGATAAATGTGGCTCTAGTGACTCACATTCACGCAAATTGTATTTGTTAGTGGATGGAATATAAAATTTGTATTTATTTTTTTGTATTTATTTAATTTTATTGTTATATTCAATTTATAAAGGCAACAATATTGGTCATGATGTAGTATGGAGAAAAATTGAATTTTCAAGTTTGGGTTGTTGAAGACAGAGGGACTTAGAGAATTAAAATATGGAGGAACAAATTAACCGTTTTTAAAGAAAGAAACAAATTAACACTAATGAAACGTCAAATATGAACAGTTAAAAAGTATGGGTACTGTGATATTAATTTATAGCTGACAACTTGACACGTTTAAAGTTTTACTTATCCCAATCAAAACAAAACAAATTATGAGGGGATAAAGTTACCAAAAGTTAAAATAAAATTGGCTGAATTCAAATTCAACAAATATTTTTAAATTTTAGATTACGACTAAAAAAAATGGATGATACTCATAATATTTCTACAAGAATCTATACCATGTTTTCTTATGTTTAAAATATTATATATGTTTTGCAAAATATTAAATTACTACTATAAAGTTTCTACTTTCATGTTTAAAAAACTTTAAATATTGAGTAATGTTAAATTATACTGTAAAATTATTATGTATGTAATTTCTATCTATTAAAAAATATAATATTAAATAGAAACGATTAAAGCAATAATGAAGATATGTTTTTTTAGAAACAACAACAAGGTACATGTTACCTATGCATTGCACGGGCATTAGGCTAGTTATATCTTAAACTAGTAAGGCAACAACAACACACGAAATTAATTTCTAATATATTAGAGGATATTGTGACAGAAAACCAACAAGTCAGCAACAACACTTACAGCTAGTGGTGGTGTTATTTAAGTTTCCGCCTGCCTCTAATCGACCGGCCACCAGTGGTGCTTGTTATCTTTCCTCTTCTTGTTACTGATTGAAATTAAGGATTGAAATAAAAACTCATGGAGTTGCGATTTGCCAGAAAAGAAGAAGGATTAGGGATTGAGAATCTAAGATTTGCAATTTGGGAGTGAAGGAGAAGTTGCGTCAATGAGTCTAATGAAATTAGGGATTGAGAATGAGATGGGAGATTGGGAGTGAGCAACTGAGCGTAAGGAATTAATGAAGAAAAATTACATTAAAGGTTCAAATGTTTCACTTCTTATTAATATTACCTATATACGTAATTATATAAAAATTTTTTAAAAAATATATTTTTTTTAAATGGTCGGTTAACCAAGTCCATATGAACTTTTGGTATAAAAACCGAAACCGAAACCGAAATCGAAATCGAAATCGAAACCGAAACAGAAACCAAAACCGAAACCGTTAATTTTTAAAAATAAAAACCGTACAATAGTCCATCGATTTATGTTAACCATATTTTTAGTTCGATTTCATAGTTTTTTGGTTTTTTTTTTTTTTACAGCCCTAAAGAAACGCATATCCCAACCAGTTAGACTTCAACAGAAAATGTAAGAATGTCAGGTGTCCAATAAAAATTTATGTACGAGATTCTATTGAACATCATAGGAAAATATGGACAAGATATTTAGTTATAAGATTTTTAATTTAAACATCATATTTATTTTTATAAATATGAAATAAAATTTCTTCTTTTTACCCCTAACATGTATGTGCGATTGAGGGACTAGAGTTACCAATTAGAACCAATATTTAAACCCTTAACGGCTTAAATTGGCTCGCAAAAGAGCTTAATTTGCCATACTTTGTAATGTTAGGTCTATAGGTGAACAAATATTGGTTTTGGTCTGAAAATCAAACCAAATCAAAAACTAATATATGTAGAAAAGGAAAATCAAACCGAATCAAATTAAATATCGATTCGATTTAAACAAAACCAAATTAATTCTACTTTGTTTTGTTTTGGTATGGGTAAAACCCAATTAATAGAATTTCTTAATTTTGTCCCATATAATTTAATCAATGTGAATTTAATATAATAATACCACATGATTTACATGAGTGCATTATAAAAAAATGCTTTTACATGAATAAATGTTAGGGATAATTAAAAAAAAAAAACTTGTGGTTAAAAGTGATTGTAAATAAGTCCTACATGTTTGATTTTTTGCAAAAAAATTATTGTGATTTCTGCCTGTTAACAAAAAGCGGAAAATCAACTAACA
Organism: Euphorbia tirucalli; assembly: GCA_039660915.1. Lineage (NCBI taxonomy): Eukaryota > Viridiplantae > Streptophyta > Magnoliopsida > Malpighiales > Euphorbiaceae > Euphorbia > Euphorbia tirucalli. Next base: position 71,541,770 of record CM077641.1, read on the forward strand.
TCATCTATAATTGCTGACATTGCAGGGGTAATTTTGTCCAAATAAATTTTTATTATTTTTATATTATAAATTTTACATTCTCTCTCCTCTCTCATGAATCCACCTCTTCTCTCCTCTTCTAACTCAGTATCTTCCTTCGTTACAGTGTGTTTGTATGGAAGGATTGAGGAAAGGATGGACATGGAAGGATGGATGAATTAGCAAATTTCTCTTTTTTGTTTTAGGTGATGGGGGAGAGGATGAATTGAGTTGCATCCATCCTCTCCTTCGTGAGTCCTATTAAAATTGGTCCTTCCAATTTAAGAGAATTGGGACGGAAAACAAATGAAAGAAAAGGCTATTTACTAAAATGTCTTTGTTAAAATCTAATATTTATTATGCTTTCTTTGCATCTTCTTCTTTGTTTTCCATTTCAACTTTCAAATTGCTCTCCAAATTTCAAAATCTAGCAACTCAATCTTCAATATAGTTTTAGAAAACTCTTTTTCTTGTCCATACAAATGGTATATTTGGCAAACTCTTCCTTTTGTTAGCAATAGATGATAAAAATTTATGATTTCCTCTTTTATTTAGGTAGTGCAGACTTGCTAGTGATTTCAGCATTATTGAAGGGAAAAATCAAAATTTGACATGTTTGTTGAGGTAATTTTCCAAATCTTTGTAATTTATTCAAATTTTTACACTTGCGCCATGTTCACTCTAATTTATTAGGAGACTCATTTACTTATTCAAGCTTTGGATAATTGTCATTAACTAGTAATTAGTTCATCCAAATTGTTTTTGCTGTTTGTTTATCTAGTATTGAGTTTACAAATATATACATATTAGTACACATCTTTCACGTTGCTTTGGGTTATTAAAAACATAAGTTACTTAAAATTGTATTATAGGAAAAAAAAAAGCAAAAAAAAATTATACATTGAAATTTAAAGAACATCTCCCTGCATAAAATAAATGCAAAACTTATGAAATTTAAGTGCCATTTTCAAAAAAAATATCCTTATAAATATTTTTTGGAATATAAATCACTGTATTAATTTTTTTAAATGAATTTGAAGTAATTCGTTCACCACTATGTTGCTTTTATCAGCCATTTCTTTTTCACATTCCTCTACAGGACCATGCAGTTGTCATTGTACCAAGATGTGTGTTCATGTTTTCCATAAAGCTATTGAAATTCGAAGAAACATTTTGAAATGCAAAAATCATTTGTGGTTCTTGAGATTCTTTTGACTCCTTAAACTTATGTTGCTTCCTTGCTCCTTTAAGTCTAGAAAAAGCTTTAGGTTGAGTCATAGATATGCCATCATCTTCTTCATTGTCATCTTCACTCATGAGATTTGTCTCATTTTCCATCTCCTTGTCCATGTTATCCACAGCATTACCAAAAGCCTCAACATTTATACCTGATGTTCTATCTTTTCAATTAAATTTCTAATTTCGTCAAAGAATGGAAATGATACATTCCAAATGCCTTTTGCATCTTTATGATTCTAACATTAAGGGAAAAATAGATTAATTACACAAACAATAACAAAATAATTCATAATATTAAAGATTGAAAGCTGTAAATTTTACCTTGCGCCATTCATCATAGACACTCTTTTCACATTGTATCATCTTTCTTGTGTCATCCCTATCAAACCCAGATTTGTTCAACATTTCAGTAATTGCATTGTATTTGGCTTTCAATGTTTTCCATTTTGAATCAATATGTGGATCGGCTCTTATACAACTCATAGGAAGTTTTTGATTAATAAACTCTTCAGCTCGAATCAAATATCCATTCTTCCATGTATTATCTTGGTTAAATCTAGGATCAATAGTCAGCTCCTGTAAGCATTCTATTAGAGGTTCGCCCTCTTGTAAAGTCCAAACTCTTTTGTTTTAACATCTACCACGAGTACCTTGACTATTTGCGATTGAATCCATCCTAATGTAAATACAAGAAAATAAAGTTATGTAACACAAGAAATCATAATTTGAAAGTTATCATTAGTTAAAAGTCAATTATTTATACCAAATATAAGTCAAGTGCAAGTTACAAAAATAAACATAAAATAAAAAGCTACTAATGACTAGTACATCAAAGTCTCCAACTATTAAACATTTCTTGGGCAACTGTATTTCTAAAATTAGACCAACGATTAGAAGTTTGAATTATGGTGATAAACTTAGATTAATTAACACCAACAACATTCTTATAATCTTCATCAACTTCTTCATAAAACTCATCCTCAATAGAATCAGTAGGCATATATGTTCTAATAACTGTCCTTAGGCCCTTATTGGATAGTAAGAACCACTTCTAAGTATAGACCATCAACCCTTAAGTAAGCCAAAACATCTTTCAATGACATTTATAACTTTGGAGTGTTTCATATTAAAATACTCCTTGGCAATTTGAGGTTGTTTACTACCTCTCTGTTCATTAAAGTTGTAACGTTGGCCTCTATATGGGGCAAGAAATCCATCTCCATTAGTGTAGTCAGAATCAATCAAGTAATAACGACCTTCACATTTGTTAAAAAGAATAAATGAATTAATTTTTTTGAAAAAATATATTTTATTTTCGTGGAAAAATAATTATTATATTACCTTGAGGTATTTTTAAACCATCAGTTTTAGAGATAGCATATAGAAGGACAAGACCATCATGAGCTAAACCCTCCTAACTAGGTAATACGTAAATGAATTGCATATCATGTGAACAAACACTCAAGACATTCATTACAATTGTATCTTTTCTTGTTCGATATTTTGTTGTATCCTTAGTTAGTACTGATACATTAATAAAAGTAGCATCTAATACTCCTAGCAATTCTACAACAATAATACAAAAAAAAAAAAAATCATCTAATTTGGGTAATATTTATGTAACATAATTTAAGTTATCTAGAGTAATATTTGTGTACCTCGAAAGGCTTCCATCTATATTCTGTGCGAGCATCTCCTATCGTTATAGGCTTCTTAAGTAATGTAGTATGTAATTTTAGAACAACCTTTAAACAACGATTAAATTGTCAACTCATAATTTTGCCACTTATAAGAAAAAAAGCACCCATTATCCTATTATTTTTATGATGAAATGATACATATAAAAACATTACAATGATTTCGTCAATTGACATATTTCTAGTTCCTGTCAAACCCCCTACATCTCTAAGCATCTCACAAAGCACTCCAAATGTATATCTATTCATGCGAAGTTCACTTTTATATTGAACATCACTCTCTCTAATTAGTATAGTTAAATTTGCAATTCTCAAACTCTTTTTATTTTTCTTGTTTCCTCTCACATTCTAACCACTAAAAATAGTTGATCCCATAAGAAATCATATGACATGCATTATAAAACTATATTAATAAGAGTGACAATAAATTGTAGTTCTTGCAAATTTTGCTTCCTTCTCATTAATAGGCCAAAATGATCCATTATCTACATTGTCATATATATGTTCAAAACACTATCATGATTTCAAAACAGAAAAACGCAGTAAGATAAATGCAAAAATGGAAAAAAAAAGAATGATAAACCAACAAGCAAGGGCTTTCAAATTATAAAGAAAAAGAATTGAAATTTTGAGCAAAAACGATAATAAAGGAACAATAATTGAATTATGAATAATGTACAACTTAGGATGAAGAAAACTATCTTTAAATACTAATAAATTACATTTCATGGCGTTATAGAATATATGAACATATAACAGTAGACATAAAGAGAAGATTTAGCTTAGAAACAACATGACATTGACACTTAGCTATCAAAGTTTTACCTTGAAACAACACATTGTCACTTAGCTAATAACATTTTACTTTTTCTCTTTATAAACCAAAAAGATCACTCCATATATTGTAGCAGCCATAATTACATGGCCATTGAAAGAACAAGTATTTTTATAAATCAACATTTTACATGGTCATAGAAACAGCAAGCTCATCATTCATCGTAGCAGCCATAATTACAATAATAAAAAAAATTGGAGACTTCCTAACTCAATTGAAAAGCGCAGCAAACTAAAAAACTGAAAGAAAAAGAAAGCTATCAATAGAGTATTAGTAGATCGGTAGAATTCGCAACAGCTACTGAAAACGCAGCAATCAACAAGTAGCTCATTAATTAAATTCTACATTAATGGTATTGGCGTGAAGGAATTGTGAAATTATTCATAGTTTTTTGTGAATTTTAGGTTCAACAATTTTTTTTGCCGATTAGACGCACAAAGGAAAAAGAAGAAGAAAAGAAAAGATCGTGTTGAGATAATTACAAAACCATAATTTTAGCAACACAATCCACGAATTTGATATAATGAAACGAAGCAAAGATTCAACAAAAGATTAGTACTTTAGTTCTTGAAGATAATTACAACCAAAGCGATGGAAATTTTTTGAAGTTGAATGGTCTGAGTGAAAAGGAAAAAGGAAGGAGGCGTGAAAGGGATGGAGGAAACGTGCATGTAATTATTTTGATTCCATCAAGGAATCAGAACTAATTAACAAATAATTAGGTGAGAATCACTCATTGCATTACTTTTGGGAATCTTATTCCTATTCCATTATTAATTTTGTCCAACCAAACAATAGGAATGAGAATAAGTCATTCCCATTCCTAATCCTAAGTATATATTTAGTGAACCAAACACCCCCTGAGAATTAAAAATGAAATATGAAATTAATATTAATAAATTCTCCGTTTTTTCAGTCCTGTTCTCGATCTAATTCAATTTAGGCCAATCCTCAGTCCGGTTCTAGATAAATTTCTATCTAGTTCAGTCCAATTCTTTAAAAATTCAATGGTCAAATTTGATCTAGTTCTTTGAAGAAAAAAATATATATACATAGTTCAGTCCAATTTTAAATATTTTTCCTCAGATATTTGGTTCAATCCAATAAATCTAGTCTCATGCCTAGCCCTAGATTGTATATAATAAAATGTAAAGTAAATAAATATTCTCATTGTTATCGTTCATGGCAATTTGTGTTTTATGTAGTGTAAAATTCCTAATAATTAGGACTTATTGAAAAGAGTCTGTATGTTGCTAAAATAATTAAATATATAGTTTAATGAATGTAAATTATAATAAATATTATAATGTAACATAAATTGATCAGTTATTAACTTATTAGAGATATCTCGAAGGGAAATTAAGAATTGAAGAAAAAATGAAAGAGGGGCAAATAAGTAAATTTGGTGCAAAAAAGAATAGTTTTATTTGATTTTTATTTGTCACATCAATAATAGTAATAAAAATTTCCATCACCTCCTCTTTTCAATCCAAACAATTCAAAGAAAATTTTTCATCTGTATTTTCCATCTAGGCGGAAAGGAATAAGAAGAATGGATGTAAAATTTTCTTTCTTTCTACTCAAAAGTTGAAACTTTAGAAATACTATTTTTGAGCGAGAAAGAAAAGAGTGACAGAGTCATTAACACTTTTAAAATTATTAAATAATTTTACAATTACATAAATTTAAATTCTAATTTAAAAAAGTAATTAGTTAAACTTAAAGTAAATAAGTGATTACATAAAATTAATAAATGACATAATTAAAACTCCTAGATATATATATATAATAATCTATTTTCACACTTAAAATTAAAAAATTAATGATGATCAAAGTAATAAAACTCAAAAGAAAATCAAAAGTTTTTATAACGTGCGAAACGCGCGAGGAATACAAACTGTTTAAACACTGGTACATAAGAATAAGATATGAAAATTTAAACAGCCCTGTAAGAGGAGGTATTATGAGGACGAAAAGTTGATCATATGAAATTGTTCATGTTGGAATTAGAAGAAAGTGGAATAATTGAAATCTTTTGGCAGTCGCAGATTTCAATCATGAAAGAATAATTGATCAACCTTCTTCCCTCCTTCTTCCACCACTCCTCTCACATCCCTCCTTCCTTTTTCTTCCACCCTCCTCTTCACCTCCCTTACACTGCATCCATTAACTCACTGTTTCACCACCACTACACTAATTTTTTAATTTTGCACCCAATACCAATATCCAAAAGTTCTTTTCATATATTATATTATATTAATCATAGTAAAATTATATCAATTTTGTGCAATTATATATAGCAACGATTTTTTTTATAAATTTTTACCCTTTTGATTACTATTAAATTTTGTATTTCTTGTAATATGTACACCTAATTTTGACACATTTGGTAATCACAATATATTTCAGAGTAGGCTTGTCCACATGACGGGCTTAGACGGGCTTGGATCGGGCCTTGCAGACCTAAGTAAAAACATTGAGCCCAAATCTAATGCGACTCACATTGAGGCGGGCTCGGACCAAACAAAGAAAATCCTGACCCAGCCCATTTGATAATAATATACTTTAATATCAAAATTATATAATAAAATATAATACAATTTATATATCTACAATATTATAAAAGGAAATTGTCACAAATATGCTCGTTTGGGCTTTTGTTTTTGGACCTACGTTTTCATATTTACTGAAATACGTTTTTTTATTTTTATTTTTTATTTTTTACGTTGTGCGGTTACGCTTTTCTTTTTTATGTTTCTCATTTGTTTTGTTTGCCTTTTTGTATTCACTCATTTCTGCTTCATTTTTTGTTAGTGGTAATCATGTTTTTCAGTTTTCTTCTTCCTACTTTCTTCGATCTTTCTACTGTCGTGGTTGTTCATCATTTTCTTCTTTGCGGTTCGTCGGTTTGTTTGCGTTTTATTATTTTTGTTTACGGTTCATCATTTTTCTAGGTATTTTTTTGCGTTCGTTTAGGGTTTTTTTTTCATGCATTTGGTTTTTTTTTTTTTTTGTCATTGTTTGTTTGTGAGTTTTGTAGTTTTGTTTTGCAGTACTATATTGTATAAAATGGTGAAGGGTTCTAAAAACTCTGATTCTCAGAAGGGTAAAAATGTGCCTGTTAAGAAGTTGCTTACTTTTTTTAAAGGAAAGAAGAATGATGGTGCTATTAAGGGAAATTCAGAGACGATATTGTTTCTAAAAAGCTTGTGGTAAGTTTTTATGTCATTTATGATTTTGAATTTATCTTGTATTTATAGTTTGTGTATATTTGTTTGTTGTTATTATGTTTTCTAGGTTTTTTAAGCTACTGATTTTTTGATTATTTGTACACTGATTATACCTTATATCTTAGTTTTTTTTTAATGATAGATTGATTAAACATAGTTTATACTTTTGTTATACATTGATTATACATTAATTATACCTTGTGATACACCAATTATACATTAGTTATACCTTAGTTATACTTTAATTATACCTTAGTTATACATTAAGATACACTATACAGTGATCATACCTTAGTTATACCTTAATTATATGTTAATTATACCTTAAGATATATTATTACGTTTATTATACCTTAGTTATTCCTTAAGATACACTACTATAATGATTATACACTTATTATACTATTTATACACTGATTATACACTTATTATATCTTAGTTATACATTTGATACTTCTATTATACCTTACTTACACCTTGTAATATTGTTATATCTTAGTTATAATTCAGTTATACCTTACTTATTTTGACCGCGGGTTTCCCGACCTCTATGATGAGAGTTCACGTGTTACCTGTGGAGTAGACGAACATGAATTGGGCTCAAAAGCGACCGAAATATGGACTGGACTATCTCAAACGTCCTGAAAACTCAGCTATCCGCGATCCGAAACCCCCGAAAGAGTCTCCCGAATGATTTCTAGGGTTTAGAGCATGTGTCCGATTTTCAAAATTTTGCTCCGGCTTTGGCTAGAACACGGCGGCTCTGGTTTTTGAGCCAGAGCTGGGCGGCTCTAGTGGGTAAACCAAGTTGCTCTGCAAAGCAGAGCAACTTGGCTTGACAGAAAGCATTTCGGGTGCGAAATTAGAATGTCAAATGGCTATTTAATGAAATGAAGTGATAGGAGAGAGAGAAGGATAAAAGAGAAGAAATCATATCTGCAGGAAGGGGGGATTTTGGCAATCGGGGGAGAGAGAAAATCATTTTCCAGAGAGAAAAAGAGAAAAAGAAAGCAGAAGAAAAGGGAGGAAGTGAGACCGAAAGAAAAAGGAAGAAAAGGGAACCAAAACAGGAAAGTTAAAACCCTACATCATTCTAAAGACATTAATATCAGGTTCTACAACCTTTGTTAATCGATTCGGGATCATTTTGGGGTTGATTTCGGATTGCTTCTAATTGTTGTGGTTTTCGGTCAGTTGAGCTTCCAGTACCAATTCCAAGCTTTCAATCTATTCCTGCGTATCTAGTACACTGGAACAACATCAAGGTAAACTCTGAGAGGCCTTAAACATGTTTGTATTGTCCTTTCTACGTGTTTGTCTCTGTTTTACATTTTCCGAAAAATAGACTCAATCCATCATAGCCGTACGGCTGTGTTCTTCATGAACACAGCCGCACGGCTATGTTCATGATGAATAGAGCTGACTGGCTCTGGTACTCAGAGCCGCCCCGCTCTGTTCTGCAGGGACAGAATCCCGATTTGTCCCGATCAGCCGAAAAGAGTCTGTTTTCCATTTTGTGCATTCTGTTTTGGTATTTTTCAGCCCAAAAATATTCATACGTCATTTTAGCTTCGGTTTTCGGATTTCTGGACGTATGAATATTGGTTTTTTTGGCTTTTCTAGGGTTTTATTTTTTAATTTTGGGGTTGTTCGATCCGTTTCGGATCCGTAGTTCAGCATCAGCGGACCCCCGAACTCTACAAAATCTCTGGGAAACATTGAAAAACCAACAAAATAATGATTTTTCAAAAAATGAGAAAACCGATTTCAAGTCCGGGTATTACAGCCGCCCAGCATGAGTTAGAGCTGCCTAGCTCTAACCAGAGCCGCCCGGCTCTATTTTCAGCAGCGCGGCTATAGTTCCAGGAAAAGAAAGAATCGCAGAACGACCTGTACAGACGTCGTTGCGTGATGCTGTTTTCGGATTCAGACTGTTTTTGGTAAGTTTACTGCTTTTTAGACCCTAGATGTTCGTGAAAATTAGGAAAACCCGCACGAACGGAACCCCGAGTTCTGAGATAACAGACCCCTTAAAATATGGAAATTTGTATGAAACTGAGACAAATGGTTTTCAAAAATTGTTTTCCAGCACAAAAATTTACAGGGAGTTTCAAAACCGTTTTCCAGGTCCAACCGGTCAGGTCGACCTAGTTACCCCCTGAATGCATGCCCCCGCTCCTAAAAATCCCAATTCTGTCCTGTTGTGAGTCCTATCTGTGTTCATAATATAAATTGTACTAACCATCTGTTTTGCAGCATTTATTTTTATTTTTACTATTTTTTATGTAATTAATAGATTAATTCGTGTATTTTAGGCATTTGTAAATTTTTAGATTTTCGTGTACTCTAGGCGATTGTAAATGTGAGGAAGAGAGTTTTTTCCTTTTTATTCAATTTGGTTGTATAAGCGGCCTTTATTATTCTTTTGTATATTTGTGTGGATGATTTAATTTCCTGCGATTTAATTTTGTCATTTGCTTGAGCACGGGCTAGTAAAAATAAACGAAATTGGGTTAGAGAAAGATAATAAATTGAATAAATATGGTTTTATAAATGATAAACGAATACAAGCCTAAGGTTAAGTAGGTAAGTTGCCCGAACCCTGAATCTCTAGATTAGGTACATTAGTCTGCACTTGGTAGGAAGCTGTACCGGAATTTCCCAAATGAGCTGATCCGGGTGGTGACTCTGTCACTGATCTTGAAATTTAGGATTCAAGGTCTTTAAGTAATAAAACGGGAAAACATTTTCTACCAAACAAGTTTCAAAACAAATAAACTATTTTTCCTAAAGCAAGATAAACAAAAACCCGCTTTCCAAATCAAAACAAACTTAAAAATGTTTTCCCCGATTCGCTTCGCCGTGTCCGCAAACCCTCCGTTTCAGGTCATCCGCTCACACTTATACTTTAAGATACACTATTAAAGTGATTATACCTTTAGTTATACCTTAATAATACCTAAAGATACATTATTATAGTGATTATACCTTAGTTATACATTAACTATACCTTAATTATACATTAATATACACTATTATATTGATTATACCTTAGTTATACATTAAGATGCACTATTATATTGATTATACATTAGTTATACATTTTTTATACCTTACTTATAACTTTTTTTGTTATATTTGTTAATGATACACTGATTATACACTTATTATACCTTAGTTATACATTAAGATACACTATTATATTGATTATACATTAGTTATACATTTTTTATACCTTACTTATACCTTTTTTTGTTATATTTGTTAATTATACACTGATTATACAATTATTATACCTTAGTTATACATTTGTTACTCCTATTATACCTTACTTACACCTTTGTAATATTGTTATACATTAGTTATAGTTCAGTTATACCTTACTTATACTTTAAGATATACTACTAGAGTGATTATACCTTAGTTATACCTTAATTATACCTAGAGATATATTATTATTATTATAGTGATTATACCTTAGTTATAGATTAATCATACTTTAGTTATACATTACTTATACATTAAGATGGATTATTACATTGATTAGACATTATTTATACCTTAGTTATACATGAAGATACACTATTATTTTGATTATATATTAATTATACATGTTTTATACATTACTTATACCTTTTTTGTTATATTTGTTAATGATTCACTGATTATACAATTATTATACGTTAGTTATGCACTGATTATACCTTAGTTATACCTTCTGGTGTATTGATTATAACTTGGTTATACCTTCTTGTACATTGATTACATCTTAGTTATATCTTTAGTTTGTTATTTTGTTATGTATACACTGATTATACACAGTTTATACCTTAGTTATATATTGTATAATCACTTGTTATACCTTAGTTATACATTGTTTATAACTTACTTATACCTTAGTTTCTTATTTTGTTAATGATATATGTTTTAGTCCTATTGTTTATATTTTTATGATACATTTTTTGATATATTTTTATTACATTTTTCAAGGTGGTAGACCTATATATAAGAAACGCGAGTATTAGGGAAGCCGTGTTTCTGTTTTTTCTGATGATGACTTGTTAACATTCTTGAAATTAAATCTTCCTGAACAAGTGATTAAGCTGTTTAAGGAAACCATATTTGGTTATTTCTTAGATTTGCCAATTTTGAGGGTTATAAAGTAGTTGATCCATTCTTTATTGGTAAGAGAGATTTATCATGAGGAAGAAAATGATTCCATTGTTGTTGAGGTTGCTGGCAATGAGTTGAGGTTTGGTGTTGAAGATTTTTTGTTGATTTCTAGTTTGAAGTCATTTGCTGATGATGATTTTGTTCTTTGTTCTACTGGTGTGGGTTCTTGATTACTTTCCCGTTATTTTGCTAATAAGAGTGAGGTGAGGAAGAAAGATGTTGAAGAAGTTCTGAAGAAAGATTCTAATGTTCTTAACGATGATTCTACTGAAGCTTGCCTTAAGATTGCACTGGTATATTTTATCAGTTTCTACCTAATGGGGATAGATTTTTCAAAATCTATTCCTAGTTACTATTTTGATGTGATAGAGTCGGGTGATTATGTGAAGGCTGCATGGGGTTACGAGTCTTATGATGAAACCATTTTTTCTTTAAAGAAGACTGGAATTTCTTTATCAAAGCCTACCTCTTATCGGGTTGAGGGTTGTCCGATTTTTTTCCAATTATGGTTTTATGAGGTTTGTCATATATGCGATGGATTAATATGTGACAAAGTTATTAGTCAGAAGGGTGCAAATTTTCTTCCAAGGGTCTTCAATTGGTGGACTTATGTTGAGAAGTTCCACAGAGAAAAATTAGACAAACTTATATTCAACAAGTTGGCCAAAAGCGTATGTTATTCCTCACTTATTCATTAATTATACCTTTGTTATACATTTTTTATACCTTAACAGACATTATTACATTGATTATAACATAGTTATACCTTAATTATACCTTAAGATACACTTTTACAGTAATTATACCTTAATTATACGTTAAGATAGACCATTACTGTGCTTATACCTTAGTTATACCTTAATTATACCTTAAGATACACTATTACATTGATTATACTTTAGTTATACGTTTTTTATACCTTACTTATATCTTTTTTTGTTATATTTGTTAATGATACACTGATTATACACTTATTATATATTTTTTATACACTGATTATACCTTACTTATACTTTCTGATATTGTGATTATAACTTGTTTACACTTTAGTTATACATTGTTTATACATTACTTGTACCTTAGTTTGTTATTTTATTACTAACAGACTAGTTGCACACTAATTATACCTTAGTTATACATTATTACAGTGATTATACCTTAGTTATACCATAATTATACCTTAAGTTACATAATTACATTGATTATACCTTAGTTATACCTTAATTATACCTTAAGATATACTATTACAGTGATTATACATTGATTTTAAGTTTTGTTATGCTTTTGCTATACCTTAACAGACACTATTACATTGATTATACCTTAATTATACCTTAACATGCACTTTTTCAGTAATTATACCTTATTTATACCTTAACTATACCTTAACATACACTATTATATTGATTATACCTTAGTTATACCTTAATTATACCTTAAAATGCACTTTTTCAGTAATTATACCTTATTTATACCTTAATTATACCTTAAGATGCACTTTTTTAGTAATTATACCTTATTTATACTTTAGTGATACTTTAATTATACCTTAATTATACTTTAGTTATACCTTAAGATATACTATTACAATCATTATACCTTAGTTATACATTAATTATACCTTAAGATGCACTTTTTCAGTAATTATACCTTAGTTATACCTTAATCATACCTTAAGATACACTATTACATTGATTATACCTTAATTTTAACTTTGTTATATTTTAGATATTGTTTGTGATACACTAATTATACCTTAGTTATACATTTTTTCTTATTTATTTTTTTTTTAGTTAGGATTAAAAAATATCTATGCTACTGATGAGGAGCTTTCTTTGGGAAATTTTTTTGTGAAAAGGGACTTTTCTTTGCAAAATTTGGATAAAACAGATGAAGTTGATGGTGATAGTGATGATAAGCCTGTTGAGGTTGATATTAAAGAAGGTGATGGTGACCATGTACAGGATGATGTTGAAGTGGATGATGATGATTTGAAGGTTCTTTTCTCAATCTCGGGCTTCTAGTTAATGAGCTGTTTTATCTGAGATTGCATTATTGAGAAAATATGTTGAGCAATCATTTGACATAGTTATTTAGAAGTTGGATAATATTAGCAGTCGTGTTGATAAACTGGTATTTTTTTGTTTACTTATGCTTTTATTCTTATATATATATATATAAATATATATATATATATATATATATATATATATATACATATATATATATATATATATATATAAACTTCAAGGGACTTTTTGAATAAGGTTTGTTTTTGTTCTTATTTTTTGTTTATACCTTACTTATACAGTTATTATATCTTTTATTACTCTTTGGTTATAGCGTTTTTTATTATATCTTTATTTTTTTGATTAACTTTTGTTTTTTCTAGGCTGTTTTTAATGAGGATGTCAAGGAATCGAGCGATGAGAGTGAGGATGATTTTGATGTATTTGATGAGGATAATATTATGAATGATGAGGTTAGTAAATTGAGCATCACTATCTTACTATATGGATTTTGATGTCTTTAATTATACATTTTCTTGTTATATTTTCATTATACGTTAGTTGTACATTATAATACAAGGATTATACATGAGTTATGCATTGTGATAAACTGATTATACCTTGGTTATACTTTCTGATACGTTAGTTATACCTTAGTTATACATTGTGATACAATGATTATACATTAGTTATACCTTAAGATACACTATTATACTGATTATACTTTAGTTAGACCTTAATTATACCTTAAGATACACTATTACATTGATTATACATTAGTTATACATTAATTATACCTTAAGTATACCTTAGTTATAACTTAATTATACCTTAAGATACACTATTACAGTGATTATACCTTAGTTATACCTTAATTATATCTTAAGATATACTATCACAATGATTATACCTTAGTTATACATTAATTATACCTTAGTTATACCTTAAGATACACTATTAAATTGATTATACCTTTTTTATACATTAATTATACCTTTCTTATACATTTTTTATGCATTAACAGACACTATTACATTGATTATACCTTAGTTATATCTTAATTATACCTTAAGATACACTATTTATATTTTAGTTATACCTTAATTATACTTTAAGATAGACTATTACAGTGTTTATACCTTAGTTATACCTTAAGATACACTATTACATTAATTATACCTTAGTTATATATTTTTATACCTTACTTATACCTTTTTTTGTTATATTTGTTAATGATACACTGATTATACACTTGTTATACCTTTTTATACACTGCTTATACCTTTTTTATACCTTTTTATTGTTTGACTATACATTTGCTTATATATGAGATGTTAATTTTACTTACTGATACACTTATTATACACTTATTATACATTATTTATACCTTAAAATACACTAATATAGTTATTATACCTTATTTATAAATTAAGATACAATAATATAATGATTATACCTTTTGGTACTCTGTTTATACAATAGTTATACTTTGTGATACACTCATTATACTTCAGTTATATACTTTTTTATACATTTAAATACTTTGTTTATACATTTATTTATACATTTGTTTTTTATTTTTTTTTCTTTTGCAGTGTGTTGATAGTCAAGCAAAGGAGGATAAGGCTGAGAATAAGGAGGATAAGGATGATAATGTTGATATGGATGATAATGTTGTTGTTATGGAAGAGGAGATGAAGATTGATGGTATGGAATTTGATGATAAAAAGGATAGTAATGAAGATAGTTTCACTTTTGACAATGTGGTGACAGAGAGGGCAATAGTTTTATACAAACCTTATGTTTTTCCACCAATAACAGGAAATGATCCTGACTTTGATTGTACTAAGTATTTTAACTTCGATGCTATAACTGCGATTACTGATGAAGTTGTGTTATCTTTGAGTGATCATTTAGAGATTCCTGATATTGTTCATAAGGAGAATGTTGGTGAGGAGGGTGAGCAAGAAGGTGCTGGTGTTAGTTTAGACATTCCTATTGTTAATAAGGAGGGTTCTGAGTTTGGTAATAAGGAGGTTTCTGTTGTTGCTGAGAATAACGAAGTAGCTGCTGTTGAAAAACTGGATTCTGTGGAAGATGATAAGGCTGACAGAGTAGCTGCTGGAAGTAATAAGAGAGAGCATGAAGCTGTTGCTCTTAAAAAGCTTAAACAAGCTGTATGTTTTTCGTTTTTATGATTTTTTTTCTTCTTTTTTTGTGTGTGTTTTGTAATCTTTATTTTTGTATTTATTGCTTTTATACTTTGATTATATCTTGTATTATACACTGATGCATTAGTTATACATTATCTAAACCATCTTATACTTTGAATATACTGATTATATTTCTAACTTTACTCATTACATATTATAGGGGATTGGTTCTATGTGTTTCTTAGACTTTATTAATCCTGATATTTTGGATCAACTTGAAGTTGAGAGTTATGAGAGAGTATATTCTATCAAAGATGTGCGTATGTGTTTTTTTGTTTGTTGTTGTTGTTTATGTGGTGTTTATCTTTCTTATTTTTTGCTTGCTTTTTTAGGATGATGATATTATGGTGATTGATGATGAAATTGTCAAGAAGGGGATTTATAAAAGAAGGAAGAGGGTTGGTGGTCATGCGGTTTCTTCACCATATACTACTAAATTTGGGTCTGATGAGAAGGTTGTTTTGAAGTCTGTTCGTGGATCAACTGTATTAGATGATTTGTGTGAGTTAGGGGAGTATCCTAGTGATTATCAACTTACTAGTGATTTCATCCGCTTTATCAACAAGAATAAATACCCAGCTAAGAAGTAATTTTCTTTTTTTTTATTTCTTTTAAGTTGTTTTTTTTCTTTGTATTTTTTATTTATGTTGTTTTTTTTAAGTTCAAGGAACAACTGGTATTCTCCTTAGAATAATTTGATAAGTCCACCTTTCCGTTACGGTGTTGGTTCAGTAAATTCAAAGACTTTCTTTCTAGAATTATATATTCCTGTGGAGTATTTAAGTAGCATTGTAAGTATTTGTTTCTTATAACTTGTTTATATTTTGTAATACATTGATTATTTTTTAAGTTTTACTAAATGATACACTTTTTATACATTACTTATACCTTTTTGATACTCTGATTATACATTAGTTAAACCTTTGGTTACACAGATTATACAATAGTTATACCTTCTGATAAATTGATTATACCTTTGTGAAACTGTCACACTTTATTTATATTTAGTTTTTTATACCTTATGATATTCTGATTTATATCATGTAAAACTTTTAGACGTTAGTTATACTTACTGATACACTTAATACACGTTATTTATACCTTTTGATAAAATGATTATACTTTATTTATACCTTATGATAAGCTCATTATACCTATGTAAAACTGTTAGACCTTAGTTATACTTACTAATACACTTACTATACTTATTTATACCTTATGATAAACCGATTATACCTTATTTATACCTTATGATAAGCTTATTATACCTATGTAAAACTGTTAGACCTTAGTTATACTTACTGATACACTTATCATTCTTATTTATACCTTATGATAAACTGATTATACCTTTTTTATACCTTATGATACGCTTATTATACTTTATTTAGTTTATATTTATTTTAAAGACTGATTTTTTAACTTATGATTCACTGAGTATACATACTATTACATTTATATTACAATGATTTTTTTTTGTAAAACAGTGTTTATACCTTTTTTGATACTGTTATATTTTTTTAGTACATGGACATAATTGTGTATTATTTGAGAAAGAAGGGGAAATACTGTAATCGGATAACATATAACTTCACAACTACTAATATGAGGTTTGATGCTAGAGTGAAGTATATGCATGGACTTGTGAAGAGTATTCTTGGGACTGATGAGGTACTTGAACACATAAGATTTAATGATATCATCACCAATTTGATGATGGGTTATGATATTTGGACGGGGAAGGCATGGTTTGATGTAGATGAAGCGTTGATGCCAATTCATGTTGGTCAAAACTATTAGGTGTTAGGAAGGTTTTGCTTGAATTTGAGGAAACTCTTTATCTACGATTCTTATCTGGGTAGACGTAGTGCTGATTCCACTGCTAAAGGCGCTAATGAGTATGCTATTATACTTCCATACTTTTTGCATCAATGGTCAATTCTCGGTAGCAGGGTTGATCTTATGGAATCTGATGTGTATAAAGTAGGGAATCCTCTAAGTCCTCTTGAAGTGGAATTTGTTGAAGGCATACCTTAACAGATTGACTGGTGTGTTTTATTTCTTCTTGTTATATTTTCATTATACGTTAGTTGTACCTTGTAATACAAGGATTATACATGAGTTATTTTTGTGATAAACTGATTATACCTTGATTATACTTTCTGATTCGTTAGTTATACCTTAGTTATACAATGATTATACCTTAGTTATACCTTAAGATTAGGGGTGGCAACGGTGCGGGTGTGGGAGTGGGGGTGCATTCCTCACTCCGCCCTTAATGATTATGGGGGCGGTTTTGGTGATTTCCTATTTAATATTTCGGGGTTTTTTTCACCCCCATCCCCTCCCCGCGTTGGTGCCTACGGGTATCGATGAATTCCCACCCATATCCAATAAATAAGATAAATTAATATTTCATTATTTTAATAACCATTTTAACATTCAATATCCAAAATACAAATTCTATCGCATCACAAATGTGGTTTAACATCAAATATCCAAATTACAAAATATTTCCAATATTACAATCAATTAAGTTCCAAGTGAACTTTCTTTGAACAACTTGAATTTGAAGCCCAATCATTTAAGAGCTATGCCTTGAGCTACCAAATTGTGTGTACTTTTTATGTGGCAACTAATGATCTTATGTTTCTAAATCATTTTCTAGAAGAATCTTATTATCATTATTATTATTTAAACAAAGCCACAGAAGTAAGGTATCGAAGTGATACTACTCATGTTTTGCTAGTAAGCTTAAATGACGAAGCATATGATATAATTAACTTCAATTTTCTATTACTAGGACAAGGAACACATGTATTGGATTTATGAGAAGAATAAGTCATTTGGTTTATAGCTTAGAGCGAAAAATCCAAGAATTTATACATGATCTGTCTAACACATTTAAACCATGTGAAATAGGAATTTACTTGAATGTGCCAGTAAACAACTACTATGGATTTAGATTTTTAAGAAGTCCAGTTTGTCTTATTGCCTTAGTTTCCTAAGAGGGATTATTTCTATGCTTGAGCATTCTCTTCTTCTTGATTTGTTTTCACGTCTTAAATAAAATATTAATTTGACATCAGTACTAGTAAAAGAATTATCATAATGGTGTGTATATATATATATATATTTATGTACGGGGATTTATTCGGGAGCGGGGCGGGGATAGTACTTCCCGCCCCCACGCCCATTTAAGTACTGGGGATAAAATAACCCCCACCCCCATCCCCGTGGGGGATAATATCGGTTATTCCTCGCACCCACCGGTTCAAATCCCCACGGTTTTCGGCACAAGGATTATACATGAGTTATCCTTTGTGATAAACTGATTATACCTTGGTTATACTTTCTGATTCGTTAGTTATACCTTAGTTATACAATGATTATACCTTAGCTATACCTTAAGATACACTATTATACTGATTATACCTTAGTTATACCTTAACTATACCTTAAGTACACTATTACATTGATTATACATTAATTATACCCTAAGTATACCTTAGTTATGCCTTAAGATACACTATTACAGTGATTATACCTTAGTTATACCTTAATTATATCTTAAGATACACTATTACAATGATTATACCTTAGTTATACATTAATTATACCTTAGTTATACCTTAAGATACACTATTACATTGATTATACCTTAGTTATATCTTAAGATACACTATTATATTGATTATACCTTAGTTATACCTTAAAATACACTATTACAATGATTATACCTTAGTTATACTTTAATTATACCTTAAGATACACTATTACAT
This sequence comes from Euphorbia tirucalli, assembly GCA_039660915.1. Classification (NCBI taxonomy): domain Eukaryota; kingdom Viridiplantae; phylum Streptophyta; class Magnoliopsida; order Malpighiales; family Euphorbiaceae; genus Euphorbia; species Euphorbia tirucalli. The sequence goes on from CM077641.1 coordinate 71,560,966, forward strand.
TGATTATACATTAGTTATACCTTAAAATACACTATTATAATGATTATACCTTAGTTATACATTGTTATACCTTAGTTATACATTGTGATACAATGATTATACCTTGGTTATACCTTTTGTAAACGTGATTGACCTTAGTTATACCTTAATTACACATTATTTAAGCATTTTTATACATTGATTATATCTTCTGATATTGTGTTTACTGATTATACATTTTATGTGGTTACTGATACCCTGATTATACCTTTTTTTAAGTGATTGTGGAGTTTTTATTTTGAACTTTGCTGAGTATCTGATAGAGCAAAAGCCTTTTCCAGATCTATTTGATGTTAAAGCTCATAGGACAAGGTTGGCAGTTTCTCTGTACAACCATGGATTATTGAGGAATTAGGAGGAAGAAGAAAGTGATAATGAATATTTGCATCGACTGGATGAGTGATGTTTTTTTTCTTATGATGTTTTTTTATTTTTTATTTTTTCATATACAGAGTTTATACATTTTTAGATTTTGTTTTCATTTTTTATACAGTTTTTACATTTCAAATGTAGCGTTTATCGAATGAAAATTTGCAAGTATAATGTATTTTTTATTCAATACAATTCAATTCAATACAACATCAGTTAATCATTGTTTTTCTCCTCCACATGTTCTCTTGTTATGGCCTGGATTTCCACAAGTTCCACATTTTACTTTCATTTTTGTTTTTCTTTCCCAAGCTACTCTGAATCTTTATTTTCTTAGTCTTCCTGCTTTTTGTTTTGCTTCTGGTGCATTGAGTTTTTTATCCCTTATTTCTTGAGGTATGTCCCACATATCTTTTGATGGCATTGGGTATATTGTTCCTTCATAAGTTGCTAACATTTTTTGTTTTATGAAGTAATGTGAGCAGTAATTATATGTGTTGAGTTGGAATTTCCTTATGTATGCAAGGGCATGTGGACATGGAAGTTCATCCATTTGTACTCTATCCCATTTCTTGTGGCTGTTACCAGATTACTTGTGGATGGTTTTACCTGCATTTTTGTAATCAATATTATGTGTATGTAGTGTATATTGAATGTATAATAGAAGTGATCAGTTGTGAATTTGAACCTGCATTTTCAATGCTGGTATGTAGTTTGCTTGCAATACTTGTTCTTGCTTTTGTGTGAGCATTGTCATCATTGCTTATGCAGCTTCTGTTTTTATAGAAGAGCTCTTGTAGCATGCTCTGTAAGTACTCCATAAGAGTCATTATTGGTAGGTCTTTTGCTGCTTTGTTCACAAAGTTTATTGATTCTACAATGTTTGATGTCAAGATGTTGTATCTGTTGTTTGTTGAGTGTACTCTGCTCCATTTGTCAAACCCAACGTCTTGAAGGTACATTGGGATTTTTTTATTGATATTTTCTACTTCAGTCATGTACTTATTGAACTCCTCTATTGTGTATGCTCTTGTTGCTTTGTTGAAGTCTTCTTCATGTCTTTTGTGTTGTTTTTTTATTTGATTTTGAGGTTTTACAGCAGATGGAATGCACAAACACAATGTGGAACATCTGGTAGCACTGTTTTTGAAGCTTTTTCTATGCTTTTATGTCTCTCTAAAACTATAACAATTTCTTGTTTTTGTCATCAAGTACTGCAAATGCCAACAGGAAGATCATCTCTTCATTTGTCAGTTTGTTGTATATTAGTTTGATATTTTGTAGTCTGATATTTTTGGTAGTCTGATATTTTGTTTTTACCTTTGTTATACCTTAGTCACATTATTTTATACCTTAATTATACCTTAGTTATACACTATTATAGTGTTTATACCATAGTTATTACTTATTTATACCTTACTATTACCTTACTTATACCTTAATTATACTACATATTACAGCCGTTATAGTTTAGTTATACCTTAGTTATAACTTCGGTATACCTTTGTTATAACTTATATTATTACAGTTATTATACCTTACTTATATTTTGCTTATACTTTGCTTATATTTTAGTTCCAATAATTTATACCTTAGTTATACATTTAAGATACAGTATTACAGTCGTTATACCTTAGTTATACCTTAATTATACCTTATTTATACATTAAGATACACTATTATATTGATTATACCTTAATTGTACCTTAATTATACCTTAGTTATACTATAATTATAGCTTAATTATACCTTAAGATACTCTATTACAATCATTATACCTTAGTTATACCTTAATCCTATCTTAGTTATACCTTAAGATACACTATTATAGCTATTATACCTTAATTATAACTTAAGATACACTATTACAGTGATTATACATTAGTTATACCTTAATTATACTTTAATTATATCTTAAGATACACTATAACAAATGATTATACCTTAGTTATACACTATTACAGTGTTTATACTTTAGTTATTACTTATTTATACCTTACTTATACCTTAATTATACCTTATTTATACCTTAATTATAATTTAGATATACATTTAAGATACAGTATTACAATTGTTAAACCTTAGTTATACATTAATTATACCTTATTTATACATTAAGATACACTATTATATTAATTTTACCTTGATTATACTTAATTATAACTTAGTTATACCTTAAGACACACTATTACAATCATTATACCTTAGTTATACAATAATTATACATTAGTTATACCTTAATTATACCTTATTTATACCTTAGGATACACTGTTACAATCATTATACTTTAGTTATACCTTAATTATACCTTAGTTATACCTTAATTATACCTTAAGATACACTATTGCAGTGATTAGGTTTAATAATTAAGGTTCAATTAGTGTATTACTGTATCAAAAGGTAACACATAGTTTTTCTTCTTTTTTTTTCCCTTAAGCATCTTGCGTGCAGGTTGAGATGAGTGTTCCACTGTAACATGTTCTGCGGAATGTGGCATCAACAACAACAACTGGTTTGCAATGTTTCCATCCTTGTATTGAACCTTGCATTGCTACAAATAGGTACAAAAATCTGTTTTCTTTTGTTTCCAGACTGATTATTATTCATGGTTTGTTTTTTGCAGCATATAGAGGTAGCTTGGTAACATGTTGTATGATTCAGATGGTGAACCTCTGATTATTTTGAGTGCTTCTTCTTTTGAACGCCAGGCTTTTTGGTAATTGATTTCTGCCCCTATTTGTTCTTTCATGTCATATACTATATCTTTTGTTGTGTATATTCTTTTCAGTCTGATGTATTTGTTAAGTGCCTTTGTTGCCTGTCTTTTATCACCATTCCTGTCATCGATGTTGCATGTGTGGCTTTCAACATATTTTCTTATTATGAATCTTTCTGTATTTTTTTCCTTGATGCACTGAATCTCCATGTACACTGTTCATTGATGCACTATAGGAAGTACTGTTTTGGACAGGATTTTTGAACCTTGAATTGGAAATTTTTTCTTATTGCATAAAGACTAATTGCTTCTTTGAGTGTCTTTTTGTTTGTATAGATTTGTCCAGCTTGTATGTAGTCAACATTGGCATCTGATATTTCATTGTCTTCTTCTCCTCCTGTAATTGTGTTTGCATGTTTTGTGCTGTATATTTCCTCTATTGTTCTTTCTGTTATGTTTCTTATGTAAGCTATATGATCATCTTCTTCATCTTCTCCTTCTACATTATACTGATTGAACTCTATTTGGTACACAGATTCTTCCATGTTACTGTTGTGCTCCTTTTCTTCATTTCCTATTATATATATACAGACAATGTTACATGTTAGGTGCATTAATTATACATTAGTTAAAATTTCTACATTGTGATACATAGATTATACCTTACTTATACATTGTGTTACACTGGTTATACTTTTTTGTAAAACTGTTATACATTAGTTATACATTAGTTATACATTAGCTATACCTTAGTTATACATTAGTTATACATGAAGTCAAAATGATTATACTTTAGTTATACATCAATTGGTACTTTGATTATACATTAGTAAAAACTTCTACATTGTGATACACAGATTATACCTTAGTTATACATTGTGATACACTGGTTATACTTTTTTGGAAAACCGTTATTCATTAGTTATACATTAGTTATACCTTAGGTATACATTAATTATACCTTATGTATACGGTAAGATACACTATTATAGTGATTATACCTTAGTTATACTTTCTGATACATTAATTATACCTTAGTTATACATTAAGACACAATGATTATACTTTAGTTATAGGCTGTGATACACTAATTATACCTTTTGATACACAATATGCCTTAGTTATATTTTCTTATACATTAATTATACCTTAGTTATACATTAATTATATCTTAGTTATATGTTAAGATACACTATTATAGTGATTATACATTAGTTATACTTTATGATACATTAATTATACCTTAGTTATACATTAAGACACAATGATTATACTTTAGTTTTAGGCTATGATACACTAATTATACCTTTTGATACACAATATGCCTTGGTTATACTTTCTTATACATTAATTATACCTTAGTTGTACATTAAGATACACTATTACATTGATTATAACTTTAGTTATACTTAAATTATACATTAGTTATACCTTAAGATACACTATTATAGTGATTATACCTTAGTTATACTTTCTGAAACACTGATTAAACTTTGGTTATACACTAATTAAGGTTTAACTAATTATACCTTAAATATACCTTTTGATACACATTATACCTTATTTATATTATCTGATTAACTGATTAAACTTTCTGAGATATTGTGATGATTTTACCTTGTTCATCTTCTATTTCTCTCTGAATTGTTGTTATGCATAGTGGATACTCCATTAGAATGTTGCTTGCACTCTTTAGCTGTAAATAGAATCTAATGGACATGTCGTTCATTATTTCCATTGGCGGATATCCTTCTGTTACCTGGAATTGGATCTGTTAATCTTCTTTTTGTTGATCGATCTTGATGTTTCCTTTGATAGTTCAGTTGAAGTCATTGAATGTTGATGTTATTGGTACTAGGACGCCACTTACTTTGTAGTTGATGAATCTGTAATCTTCAGTCTAAGTTCCATTATGATGGAGTAGAATTGCGATTTCTTGCATATCTCTGTGATCTATTGAATGTTTTTGTTGAATTGCTGTGTTTGTTTGCAGTGAGGCAATGATCGATTGAGTTTTGCGATTCTGAGATTGTCGCGATTTGGAGGTTTTTGCGTTTGAGAAGGTATGCATTTTGGAGATTATGATTTTTTGCTTTTTTGTTTATTGCAAAAGAATCACGTAAAATTGGAATTTTCTGTTTTAGGTATTTTTGAAATTTTGGAAAGTTTTTAATGTATTTATGCAAACTTTTTCTTTGTAGGTAAAAAAGTTACATGGTGCTAAAATGTAAGTATTTATGTAAAAAGCCCTATTATAAATTATACATGTCCTATGTTTATGATACCCAAGTCTGGTCCAAAACTAGTCAGGCTTGGGCTCAGACCGGGCTTTTAATTTTAATCTGCCCAAGCCCGAAAGGTGGTGGGTTTTGGCAAGCCTAAGGGCCACGGACAAATCTATTTCAGGGTATATCATGTGCACTGTTAAATGGAGTGGTAAAAATTGTCATCCAAGAGTAATATTATACCTGGAAGGAGAAGTGATTGTCCTTGGGATTAACGGGATGTGGTTGAATGGTGGGTTGAGGATTCTCAATCGATTGTATCCCTATCCCATAAGTAAAATTAAGAAAAAGTTGGACCAAGTCATTTTTTTATATATAAATAATTATTTAGAACTATAATACATTAAATTGTTACTAAAAAAAAGACAGTAATTAGCAAGCTCCATTGAAATTGAAAGAAGAGGGACGCTTGACTAGTTCAAAACCCAAAACACCTTCATAAAACTTTACTGAATCCCAAACTGATCTGCACAGCAAAGAGATATGATTTAATAAAATAAGAGGCAATCTCAACCTGTAAAAAAAAAAAACCATTGAAATGAATGATGAGATAAAAAAAAATCAATTAAATAATCCTATTAATTATGTACTTGTACTCCATCAAGTCAAGACTAATTTAGGACAACTTTAATTATAAGCTTCACGTCAGGGGTGGTACAAAGTGATGGCCAATAGTGGTCATGGCCCCCAGTAATTTTTGTTTCTTTGGGGGTGTTATATATAATTTATACTAATTTACAGTGATAATTTTCAATTTGGCTCCTCCGATAAATCTAAGCTAATTTAACTATGATGGATTTCGCAATTGATCTCCTAATCAAATTTTTAACACAATGTGTACTGATTTTTCTATTTTGATAGTATAAGTTCTAAAGTTGACATTTTTGTCTCACGTGTGTTACAATATCTATAAACTAGCACGTGATAGAATTTTTTAGAGAAATAGAAGACTTCAAGATATGAATCATACTTCTTATACAGCACTGCAATAGCTACGAATGTGAACCACACCTCCAATTTAGTCTCACGTGGCCAAAAAATATTATGTCACATGTTAACGGATATTACAATGCATGCGAGAAAAACATGTTAAATTTGAAGCTAATACTATCAAAACAGAAATATAATGTACCCAATGTGTTGAAAAGTTTAATTAAAAGACGATTACGAAAAGTTAAGAGAATCTAGAATGGGTTTTCCAATAGCTTAGCCTTGGTTGGAAGTTTATGAGCCAGAGAAAGAAATGTAGAGCAAGTGAGTTGGCTTTGTTATTTTGAAAGAGGAAATGTATGTTATAGTGGAAAGAAATGTTAGGGCCTAATTGTATAGATGTTGGTTAGGGCCCTTGAGCACTAATTTATTTAGTGGGTCAAGTACAAGACATCCCATTTCAATTGCTCCTAATTTTCTCAACAACAATGCAATGCACCTCTATTTGTTTGCTTTCCTTGTCTTTATTTGGATTTTGACAACTAAAACACATGGACCTTCCTTCATTCACTAAGGCCAAAGGTAGGGGTGCATACGGTCGACTTTTACAAACGGTTAACCATTGGAACGTTTTTTTAATTTACTAACCATACACTGTCCATAAAATTCGGTTAACCATTAATTTTGGTCGGTTAACCATTTTTTTACGGTTAACCATTTACGAAATAGACATTATGATTTTGCTAAATTTATAATATTTGAAACCTCAAATAAATAGACCATAAATCTCAAACGTTAAATAAAAATATAAAATTACAAACCATAGTCTTAATTATTAATTAAAATAACATTTTAACCATAAACTCCAATAATTAAAACATTAATAAAAAAAAGTTTCCAAACATGGAAATTGTTGTACAAGATCAAACATTAATTAATAAAATTGTATCTTCATTGTTTGTTTTTTAGGGAGTGTGAAATTAAGAATTGAGAGGAGATGAGATTGGAAGAGAGTGACTAAGACTAATTGATGTTGTATAATAAGGAAGTAAAATAACATCAAAGGCCTAAATGTTTCACTTATTATTCATATATATATATATATATATATATATATATATATATATATATATATATATATATATATATATATATATATATATATATATATATAAGTACATAATTTTTTGAGAAAAATATTTGTAAAAAGTCGGTTAACCGCGATTCCACATGGACTTTTGATGTAAAAACCTAAACCGTAACCGTTAACTTTTAAAAATAAAAACCGTACACTAGTCCATCGGTTTCGGTTAACCATATTTTTAGCTCGATTTTGGTTCGGTTTCATGGTTTTTCGGTTTTTTTTTTTTGCACCCCTAGCCAAAGGGGGGCCTTTTCACTTGCTTCCTTTTGGTTTTTACTTGATTCAATGGCTTCAAATTTCCCTATTTCTTAGTTTGATTCAAGATATTTCTTAATCATATTTATTAAGGGATAAAATACAAGTAAAATAAATTTATGTGATTGCTGTTCTTTTCCATGTCCATATCTACCATATATGCGTGCATGTAGAAGGTAGACAACAAGGTATTTAAATTATTTAGTTGTTTTCATTAATTATAAGTTTAATTAATTTAAGTGTGATTTGATTAGGTTTTAGCTAATTAAATGAACTTAATAGCTATTGGTTAGAACGTTAAAGAGCTCCGTTCCCTTTGTAAGGGAATTATAATTGTATCATAACTCCATTGTATGTATCCTGTTTAAAATAGGACTAGGAGTCCCTATGTAATTGTAATACCCTAATTAGGGTTTCTCTCCTTGTATATATATTCATCTCAATCAATGGAAATACTACGGCTTATTATCCTTTCATGGTATCAGAGCACTAAGGTTTCATTAACCTAGCCGAAATATTTTTTCTTTTCCTTACTCTCTATTTCGCCGACGTCATGGCCACCAGTCCTTCTTTGAACTCCTCCTCCAACATCTTTACCGATCAATTTGAGTCTATAACCATTGCTCCCCTTTTCTCATCTTCCATTCCCGCCCCTATTCATCCCAACAATCGCTTATCCACCAATAATTTTCTGATTTGGAAGAGTATTGTTACTCCCATGCTCAAGGGGTATGGTCTTATGGGGTACGTTGATGGCAGGATTACGCCTCCGACCCAGTTTAATGAAGAAGGTGAAGAAACGCCTAAATATCTAGCCTGGGAACGCAGGGATCAGCAGGTTCTTACTTGGCTACTCAGTTCCATTGGTGAAACTCTTCTACCGTAGGTCGTTGGCTTGGCAACAGCCAAAGACGTTTGGGATCGTTTGCTGGCCGCATATTCTGTTGGAGCCAGACCGCAAATCCACAATCTTCGCCACCAATTGGCTCATCTTCATCGCGGTAATCATTTTATCACTACTTATGTGACAACCCCGACCTCGATAAGCGTGCAAAGGCGGAATTCAATGCACGAGATCGGTAATCATCGAGTAAACCAACTATCTAACTATATAAATTGAGCCTTAAAAATGCTAAGTAATGAATAAATAAATAAATAAATATCCTTACAAACCATTGTTAAGCAATAAATGAATAAATGAAATAAAGTCTAGTAATATGCCCAACTATAGTAGCTAATGCCTAAAAGAATCCGTCCACTCGCCCAAGTCCCATCACAACACAACAATCACACGTCAAGCATCGGCATCGGTACCTACAAAATCTGAAAAAAATGGTCGCCACTTAGTGACGAGTAACTACAGTGTCCATATTCGAACACCTAAAACCGAATAGCTTGAAAATAAGGCAAAATCAAATTGAAATAAAGCTGAGCGAGTAAAACAGTTTAAATAATAAAACAAGAATAAAGTAAAGCGAAGAAAAAGAGTTTAAACTAATTAAATTAAGAAACATGATACGAAATCAAACCAACATTGGTATAAAAATCTCATGATAAAAAAAATCAGTCTCGGATATAAAACTCATCAGTCAATTTCTCAATCCAAAATCGCCAACGAATAGCAAATAGGTCGGACGCTCGGGAAAAAAAACGCAGTCCCCTAATCCCACAATCAATCAAAAAGTCTAAGCTGGCCAACTCTCCCATTTACGAGGGAAAAACCGCAGTCCACTCGCCTAACGAGAACGACTAGACCGCCTACTCGAAAAACGGCAGTCAAGCAGGTCCATCATTGGACAAATACCAATGAAGAGGTCTATGACCACTCAATCGAAAAACCGCAGTCGAAAGAGTCCATCATTGGACAAATACCAATGAAGAGGTCGGACCACTCACAAGAAAAACCGCAGTCAAGTGAGTCCATCATGGGCCAAGTGCACCATGAAGAGGTCAAAAATATCACAAGGGAAACACTGTCCATATGCCAGAAAAACCGCAGTCCGGCAACTCCCATATGCAATCGTGTATCAAAAACCAATTTTCAAACCAATCTCATCAAATCAACATTAGGGTGCCACTTTAGGCTTAACCCAAAATCAATATCAAATCCAAGGACCAATTGTCCAAAACATGCCATTATAGGCTATTCTTCCTCAATATAAAACCAAAGGACCATGTGTCCACATAAACCAATTCAGTTCATCAAAAATCCACCAAGTGTGGTATAAAAACATCCTTAATCCAAAACACCAAATATGGCAGATCCACTGGCTGAATTTCAAAACAGTATAAACCATATGAAAACTCTTCCAAAAATTCTCAAAATTTTAAGGAACCAAGTTCAATTTAATACACACAAAATGCAATTCGTTTCGTGTCATTCGGATAAGTGTACAAAAAAATATAGGCCAAACAGTGAGGCTGTCCCGAAAACAGGGCAGGCAGCAGGTCAGGAAAACAAAATTCAGAATAAAATAGTTGCACTTGTCCAAAAATCATGAAATAATTCAGGGAGCAACATAGCATTATAATCTTCAAATACCAACTGGAATTTCATGCATTCATTAACCAGAGCAAAAGTTAAAAGCGTCCAAAGATTACTGATCACAGATTCCTGGAAACAGAGCACCAAATTTTACACTATCTTAAAATCAGTATAACCCCAGTTTATCATCAGAATTAGAAGAGAAAATATAAAGCACTTTTGTAGTTCATAATCTTAGAAAAATTTTGCAAGTGGTTTCATGTAAAAATTCGAAGTACACAAAAAGATATGAATTTTCAAACATTATAGGTCAGTGCTGAAAACAATCAGGGGCAGTTTCAAGCAACAGTTTTGGGTGAATTTTTAGGACATGAAAACCAATGAATTTTGACATGGTTTCTTCTACGAATTTTCAGTTTAACATGTTATCTAAAACATATAAAAATTTCAGAAGTTTCTGAGAACCATAACCTATTTAAAACGAATTTAGAAAAATGTTGTGCAGGCTGTCCAGCAAGGGTATTCTATCAAACACCTTATGTGCAAGTTTTTAAATCATCATACCAGTCCTATAATTCGAATTCTATCAACCCAATTGACCAAAATCAGTAAACAAATCATGCCAATTCAAATTCTAGCAATACCAATCAAGTTATTACAATTAATTTAATCAAATCCAACATAAAAAAAAAACATAAAAGCCCTAATTTCTACCATTCAACCCTAAGTGTAGGAGTATGGATAGAGTAGTTACCTTTGATTGCTAAGTCCTATTGCTCAAATTGATGATCCAAGGGAAGAATTAAAGGTGTTGATGGCCAAATCCAAGGAGCAAATCAAACCCAAAACCAACTTCCCAACAATTGTTGAACAAAAAGTTTAAACCCTAAATTCTTTGTCATGGTCGAAACTTTTAACAAGGAAAAGGGAGGGGAATACCTTGAATTGAGCTTCTAAACCTCAAGTATGCAATGAGAACAATCAATGAAGGGGTGTGGTAGAGGTAGGAGGTCGAAAATTTGAGAGAGGGGAAGGTGGGATGCTTGGCCGAATTGCACACACAAGGGAGAGGGGGAGATGAGCTTTAGTGTAGTTAGGACTTTATGTTGTAGAATGAGTGTGAATTAGGTTAAGGAGGGATTAAATAGAGAGGGATTATGATAAATACAAGTTGGCCGAAATGTCTAAATATATTAGTCCTAAAATATATAATTTTCCTAACCCCAAAATATTCACAAAATTTAATCATGTTTAAAGATGCATTTAAATATAATAAGCTTAAGGTATTAAATTAAATTAATTAATTAAGCCTAAAAATATTAAATGCCATAAAATTAAAATAATGAGAATAATAAAAATAATGATGAAAAATATTATTAAAATATTTGGGGTATTACAATCATTCCCCCTTAGAAAAGTTTCGTCCTCGAAACTTCAAGGACCACAGAAAACCAGAAAGCATCACAGTCACACAGCGAACAATCAAACAAAACAAAACACAATCACAGCATCGGAAGCTAATCCCTAAATAACTCGGGGTATCTAGCGCGCATCGCTTCTTCCGTCTCCCAAGTCGCTTCTTCGTACTTCTGACTGCGCCACAGAACTTTCACTAAAGGCACTTCCTTTCTTCGGAGAACTCGAACTTGACGGTCCAAAATGCGAACGGGCTTCTCCTCGAAAGTCAAATTGGGCTCAACCTCTACGGCATCGATGGGTATAACTTGAGTCGGGTCGCTGATGAATCGTCGAAGCTGAGAAACATGGAACACGTCGTGCACTTTATCCATTCCGGGCGGTAGGGCCAAACGGTAAGCCACTTCGCCGATCCTCTCCAATACCTCGTAAGGTCCAATATACTTCGGTGTCAACTTACCCTTCTTCCCAAACCGGTACACTCCCTTCATAGGCGAGACCTTCAAAAGAACCTTGTCGCCCACAGCGAACTCAATTGGTCTCCTCTTCAAGTCGGCATAAGATTTCTGACGATCCTGGGCCGCCTTCATCTTAGCTTGAATCATTCGGACCTTCTCAACTGTATCATGAATCAACTGAGGACCCAAAACCAAAGCATCGCTGGTGTCCCTCCAACACATCGGGCTACGACACTTCCGACCATAAAGTGCCTCGTATGGTGCCATCTGAATGCTCGCATGGTAGCTATTGTTGTAGGAGAACTCAACTAAGCTCAATGACTTAACCCATGATTTCTGAAACTCCAATGCACAAGCGCGGAGCATGTCCTCAAGTGTCTGAATGGTCCTCTCAGTCTGACCATCGGTAGCAGCATGAAAAGCAGTGCTCAACTTAAGCTTCATACCAAAAGCTTCTTGAAGAGCAGTCCAAAATTGCGATAGAAAAAGTGGATCACGGTCAGAAATGATCTCCCTCGGTATGCCATGAAGTCGAATGATCTCGTTAGTGTAGGCTTCGGCTAGCTGTTCCATAGACCAGGTCTTCTTCATGGGAACAAATCTAGCGACCTTAGTCAACCGATCCACAATCACCCAAACCGAATCTAAACCTCCAACAGTCCTCGGAAGTCCCATCACGAAATCCATGGATATAGAGTCGAACTTCCAAGCAGGGATAGGCAATGGCTGTAGCAAACCACCAGGTCTCTGATGCTCTATCTTTACCTTCTGACATATCAAACACTTTGCAACAAACTCGGCAACTTCCTTCTTCATCTTAGGCCACCAAAAGTGAGTCTTAAGGTCCTTGTACAACTTAGACCCACCAGGATGAACAGAATACGGTGTGTTATGAGCTTCCTTAAGAATTTGATCCTTCAAAGCTGAATCATTAGGCACACACCATCTCCCTTTAAACTTCAAACTGTCGTCACTCAAAATCTCAAAATCCTCGGCACGGCCCGCAGCTTTCGCAGCTCGAATTTTCTGAAGTACTAGATCAGCTTTCTGCTTTTCTCGTATCTCGGCAAACAAAGTGGGCTCAATGCTCATGGCACTCAACTGAGCTTGAGCACAACCCTCGGGCACAAATTCAATCTCCAATCGTCGAAACTCATTGCACAAATCATCCGCCAAAACCCTTAAGTAGTTCGATGTGTGAGCACTCTTCCTACTGAGGGCATCGGCAACTTTATTCGCTTTTCCTTCCTTGTACTCCAAAGTCAGGTCATAGTCTTTAATCAACTCAAGCCATCTCCTCTGGCGCATATTAAGCTCTTTCTGAGTGAAAATGTACTTGAGGCTCTTGTGATCCGTGTAGATCTTACATGGAACCCCATACAGATAATGTCGCCAGATCTTCAATGCAAAAACAACAGCCGCTAGCTCAAGATCATGTGTCGGGTAGTTCTTCTCATGTACCCTCAACTGTCGAGAAGCATAAGCAATCACCTTACCATCTTGCATCAACACGCAACCCAGACCATTCTTAGATGCATCGCTATACACCTCGAACTCAATCCCTTCTGTCGGCAAGGTAAGGACCGGAGCAGTAGTCAACTTCTCTCTCAACAACTGGAACGCCTTCTCACATTCCTCGGTCCAACGGAACTTACTATTCTTCTTTAATAGCTTAGTCAACGGCTGAGCAATAAGGGAGAAATTATGCACAAATCGACGGTAGTAGCCGGCCAAACCCAGAAAACTTCGAACCTCCGTCACATTGGTCGGGCTAGACCATTCCACAATTGCCTTAATCTTCGAGGGGTCCACCTTCACACCATCCTTACTGATTACATGCCCCAAAAAGACGACTTCTTTCAACCAGAAATCACACTTTGACAACTTAGCGTACCACTTTTGCTTCCTCAGAATATCCAACACCCTTTTAAGGTGCACAACATGCTCCTCTTCGTCCCTCGAGTAAACTAGGATGTCGTCAATGAAGACAACCACGCAGACATCTAGCAGCTCATGAAAGGTTCTGTTCATCTGATCCATGAACACAGCGGGGGCATTAGTCAAGCCAAAAGGCATGACCTCGAACTCATAGTGCCCATATCGAGTCCGGAAAGCAGTCTTCGGAATATCTTCCTTTTTCACCGGTATTTGATGGTAACCGGATCGAAGGTCGATCTTAGAGAACTCTCCAGCATCCTTCAGCTGATCAAACAAATCTTCAATCCGAGGCAAAGGATATTTATTCTTGATCGTAGCCTTATTCAACTCTCGGTAGTCGATGCACAGTCTCATACTACCATCCTTCTTCTTCACAAATAACACAGGAGCACCCCACGGTGAAGCACTAGGCCTTATAAAGCCCTTATCAATCAATTCTTGGAGTTGAGATTTCAGCTCCAACATTTCGGACGGAGCCATGCGGTACGGGGCTTTAGAAATTGGTGCAGTGCCCGGAACAAGGTCAATAGAAAATTCCACATCCCTTTCAGGTGGAATACCCGGTAACTCATCAGGGAACACATCAGGATAATCACAAACAACAGGGATATCCTCAAGCTTTTTCCCTTCAGCGATGTCTGTGATACTACACAAGAATACTTCATTCCCCTTCTTAAAAAGCTTCTTCATTCTCAAAGCAGCAACAACCTTAACAGAGGGTTTCAACTTTACATTCGAGTAAGAGACTCTCTTCCCTTTGGAATCCCTCAATACCACCTTCTCATCTCTACAGTAAAAGATAGCACGGTGCTTTTTCAGCCAATCCATGCCCAAGATAACATCAAACTCTTCTAAGGGAAGTTCCTTCAAAGTTGCAGTCAAAACAATTCCCTCTATCACAATCGGAACATCTCGAAAGGCACGTCGACAAGAAAGGTTCTCTCCATTCGGGAGGGTAACCAAGGATTTAATAGGCACAGAAGATTGCAGTTTAGCCTTCTTAACAAAGGCAGTAGAGACACAAGATAGAGAAGCACCAGTATCGAAAAGTACAAAAGCAGGTAAAGAATTCACAAGTATAGTACCTGTCACCACGTTAGCGTCGACATCATCCTCAGCCTCATACTCAGTCTCTTCCATGTTGTAAACACGGTTCCGCACAGGAGCTCCTTGTCTAGCAGGGGGTCTCACTTGAGTAGCATTAGGGTTCTTGGGACAAGCGAATGAGCGGTGTCCCTCACCATTACAGAAAAAGCACTTCACCACCGATCCGTCACAATTCTTGCCAGGGTGGTAGTCTTTCTGGCATTTAAAGCACTTCCTAGAATCAGTACCCGAAGCATTAACGACTCTTTTTGCAGGCGCAAACCTCGGCTTCTTGACAGCCGGAAGAGCAAAACCAGACTGCTGAGTCCTCTTCACAAGATTAGCACGTCGAGCGGCGTCTTCCTCTTGGACTTTCGCAGATACACTAAGAGCAACCTCATACGCTCTTTGAAAGGTAGAAGCTCCGGAGACTAGGACCAAATTACTGATGCGGGGGTCCAGTCCCTTAACATACATCTGTACCTTCTCCATCTCATCGGGCAGCAAAGTAGGAACAAAACGGGCCAATTCAGAAAATTTGTCGGTGTACTGCTGCACCGTCATAGTACCTTGAGTCAAACGGAGGAATTCAGTCCTCTTCTGCCATCTCAGCTCCTTTGGATAGAAGCGATCCTTCAATTTCTCTACAAACTGATCCCAGCCGAAGGCAGCATCGGCCAAACATTCATCTTGCACCAATCCCCACCAATTGTCAGCTTCCTTTCGGAGATAGTAAGTGGCAATGGCTACCTTCTCTTCAGCAGGGCAGCCAGTCGCTGCGAACAGCTTCTTCATCACTCGTACCCACTCCTCTAAGACCACGGGGTCAGGCTTCCCATCATAAATCGGGGGTCGGTGTCTATCGAAGCGATCGAAAACAGTTTGGTTATTAACCGGAACCGCAGGTGGAGGCGGCGGCGGCGGAGAAAGGGGATTCTCCTGACGATTCGCAAGAGCTATGACAACCTCCTCCAAAGTCTGGAGTCGGTCAGGGTTCTGTCGCGAGGCTCTTCTCGGAGGCATACTGAAATTAATGATTCAAGTAAAGCACAAACATAAGCACACATGTAAGAACAGATAAGCAATTAGTACACAAAGCAGGTAACGTCCCGTTTCTACCTACCCAGCACTCTCGCTAAAGTTTTAAGTCTCTATCCTATTTTCCTAGTTCAGTTCCAAGTGACTTACGCTTTGTAAGCTTTGGAACCAAATTCGGCTCTGATACCAACTGTGACAACCCCGACCTCGGTAAGCGTGCAAAGGCAGAATTCAATGCACGAGATCGGTAATCATCGAGTAAACCAACTATCTAACTATATAAATTGAGCCTTAAAAATGCTAAGTAATGAATAAATAAATAAATAAATATCCTTACAAACCATTGTTAAGCAATAAATGAATAAATGAAATAAAGTCTAGTAATATGCCCAACTATAGTAGCTAATGCCTAAAAGAATCCGTCCACTCGCCCAAGTCCCATCACGACACAACAATCACACGTCAAGCATCGGCATCGGTACCTACAAAATCTGAAAAAAATGGTCGCCACTTAGTGACGAGTAACTACAGTGTCCATATTCGAACACCTAAAACCGAATAGCTTGAAAATAAGGCAAAATCAAATTGAAATAAAGCTGAGCGAGTAAAACAGTTTAAATAATAAAACAAGAATAAAGTAAAGCGAAGAAAAAGAGTTTAAACTAATTAAATTAAGAAACATGATACGAAATCAAACCAACATTGGTATAAAAATCTCATGATAAAAAAAATCAGTCTCGGATATAAAACTCATCAGTCAATTTCTCAATCCAAAATCGCCAACGAATAGCAAATAGGTCGGACGCTCGGGAAAAAAAACGCAGTCCCCTAATCCCACAATCAATCAAAAAGTCTAAGCTGGCCAACTCTCCCATTTACGAGGGAAAAACCGCAGTCCACTCGCCTAACGAGAACGACTAGACCGCCTACTCGAAAAACCGCAGTCAAGCAGGTCCATCATTGGACAAATACCAATGAAGAGGTCTATGACCACTCAATCGAAAAACCGCAGTCGAAAGAGTCCATCATTGGACAAATACCAATGAAGAGGTCGGACCACTCACAAGAAAAACCGCAGTCAAGTGAGTCCATCATGGGCCAAGTGCACCATGAAGAGGTCAAAAATATCACAAGGGAAACACTGTCCATATGCCAGAAAAACCGTAGTCCGGCAACTCCCATATGCAATCGTGTATCAAAAACCAATTTTCAAACCAATCTCATCAAATCAACATTAGGGTGCCACTTTAGGCTTAACCCAAAATCAATATCAAATCCAAGGACCAATTGTCCAAAACATGCCATTATAGGCTATTCTTCCTCAATATAAAACCAAAGGACCATGTGTCCACATAAACCAATTCAGTTCATCAAAAATCCACCAAGTGTGGTATAAAAACATCCTTAATCCAAAACACCAAATATGGCAAATCCACTGCCTGAATTTCAAAACAGTATAAACCATATGAAAACTCTTCCAAAAATTCTCAAAATTTTAAGGAACCAAGTTCAATTTAATACACACAAAATGCAATTCGTTTCGTGTCATTCGGATAAGTGTACAAAAAAATATAGGCCAAACAGTGAGGCTGTCCCGAAAACAGGGCAGGCAGCAGGTCAGGAAAACAAAATTCAGAATAAAATAGTTGCACTTGTCCAAAAATCATGAAATAATTCAGGGAGCAACATAGCATTATAATCTTCAAATACCAACTGGAATTTCATGCATTCATTAACCAGAGCAAAAGTTAAAAGCGTCCAAAGATTACTGATCACAGATTCCTGGAAACAGAGCACCAAATTTTACACTATATTAAAATCAGTATAACCCCAGTTTATCATCAGAATTAGAAGAGAAAATATAAAGCACTTTTGTAGTTCATAATCTTAGAAAAATTTTGCAAGTGGTTTCATGTAAAAATTCGAAGTACACAAAAAGATATGAATTTTCAAACATTATAGGTCAGTGCTGAAAACAATCAGGGGCAGTTTCAAGCAACAGTTTTGGGTGAATTTTTAGGACATGAAAACCAATGAATTTTGACATGGTTTCTTCTACGAATTTTCAGTTTAACATGTTATCTAAAACATATAAAAATTTCAGAAGTTTCTGAGAACCATAACCTATTTAAAACGAATTTAGAAAAATGTTGTGCAGGCTGTCCAGCAAGGGTATTCTATCAAACACCTTATGTGCAAGTTTTTAAATCATCATACCAGTCCTATAATTCGAATTCTATCAACCCAATTGACCAAAATCAGTAAACAAATCATGCCAATTCAAATTCTAGCAATACCAATCAAGTTATTACAATTAATTTAATCAAATCCAACATAAAAAAAAAACATAAAAGCCCTAATTTCTACCATTCAACCCTAAGTGTAGGAGTATGGATAGAGTAGTTACCTTTGATTGCTAAGTCCTATTGCTTAAATTGATGATCCAAGGGAAGAATTAAAGGTGTTGATGGCCAAATCCAAGGAGCAAATCAAACCCAAAACCAACTTCCTAACAATTGTTGAACAAAAAGTTTAAACCCTAAATTCTTTGTCATGGTCGAAACTTTTAACAAGGAAAAAGGAGGGGAATACCTTGAATTGAGCTTCTAAACCTCAAGTATGCAATGAGAACAATCAATGAAGGGGTGTGGTAGAGGTAGGAGGTCGAAAATTTGAGAGAGGGGAAGGTGGGATGCTTGGCCGAATTGCACACACAAGGGAGAGGGGGAGATGAGCTTTAGTGTAGTTAGGACTTTATGTTGTAGAATGAGTGTGAATTAGGTTAAGGAGGGATTAAATAGAGAGGGATTATGATAAATACAAGTTGGCCGAAATGTCTAAATATATTAGTCCTAAAATATATAATTTTCCTAACCCCAAAATATTCACAAAATTTAATCATGTTTAAAGATGCATTTAAATATAATAAGCTTAAGGTATTAAATTAAATTAATTAATTAAGCCTAAAAATATTAAATGCCATAAAATTAAAATAATTAGAATAATAAAAATAATGATGAAAAATATTATTAAAATATTCGGGGTATTACAACTTATGTTCAATCCACCAAAAGTATTAGTGATCAATTAGGTGCTTTGGGTTTTCAATTGCCTGAAGAGGATTTGGTTGATGCAATTGTTATTGGTTTAGGTAACCCTTATGATATTTTTACGCGTACTATGGCAACAAAAATTGAGCCCATTAGCTTCTCTAATCTTGTTGGTTTGCTTCTTACTGAGGAACGACAAATTAAATTTAATGGTGCCTCATCGGGAATTCCTCCAACTGCCCAATATGTTGGTCGTGGCTTTGGTTCCACTCGAGGGCGAGGCGGAGGTCGACATTCTGGCCGAGGAAGGGGCTTGGTCGCTTCAGCCAACAGCAACAATTCGGGCAGCCTCACCAGCCACATAGGATGTCTACTTCAGCTCCTCTACAAAGGATACAATGTGCTATAATTATCGGGGTCTTGGTCAGAAAGCTAATGTATGTCCCTCTCCCAAACGAAACAGACAACGCACCTCAACCTCTCCCTCATCTAACGTTACTACCACCCACCCTCAACAATGGGTTGTTGATACCAGGGCCACTCATCATCTAACATCAAATGTGGAAAACCTAGCTCTTCACTCTGAATATAATGGGCCTAAGGAAGTTCAGATTGGCAATGGTAAATTCCTTCCTATTTCTCATGTTGGTTCAAATACTTTTTCAGTTGGCAATTTATCTCTCAAATTTCGCAATATTCTTCATGTTCCTTCTGCTAACCAAAATTTGTTATCTGTTTTTGCACTAACTAATTCTAATCCTATTTCTATTTAATTCTTTGCTGATTATTTTCTTATAAAGGACCTGGCATCAAAGGAAACTTTGTTCCGCGGCTGGATGGCATGCCCGCTTGGGGCACCCTTCTTTGTCAACTATTAAACGTACTTTAAATTTAAATAAAATTCAGTTTTCTTCTTCACATGCCTCATTGTGTAATGCTTGTGCCATAAGCAAAAGTCATAAAATACCCTTTCCAATCTCAGATTCGGTTTTGTCTGCCCCTCTTGAATTAATTTGTGCTGATGTATGGGGACCTGCTCCAATAAAATCTTATGATGGTTATTCTTGCTATGTGTTTTTCCTTGATTATTATTCCAAATATACATGGTTGTATTTCATGAAGAACAAATCGGAAGTTTATGATATATTTGTTCAATTCCGTACTCTTGTTGAAAAATATTTTGCCAAGCCAATTAAGATTTTTCAGTCTGATGGGGGGGAGAGTTTCAAAAATTAATACCATACCTAAGAGACAATGGCATATCTCATTGTGTTTCTTGTCCATATACTCCTGAACAGAATGGTAGGGCTGAGAGGAAACACAGACATGTAGTTAAAACAGGTCTCTCTTTACTTCATCATTCTCACATACCTCTCTGTTATTGGACTACTGCCTTTGAATGTGTTATGCATAACATTAATCAGTTACCTACACCTACTATCTCTTATTATAATCCTTTTCATAAACTTTTTGGTGAAAACCCTGATTATACCTTTCTAAAAGTCTTTGGTTGTTTATGCTACCCCTGGCTACGTCCCTATACCAAGCACAAATTAGAACCTCAGTCTCTTCCATATGTCTTCTTGGGCTACAGTAAAACTCACAAGGGTTATAAATGTCTTGATTCTTGTTCTGGAAAAATTTTTATCTCACACCATGTCCTTTTTTATGAACAGGTGTTTCCATTCTCTGATGTTCAAGATACTTCCATGACGTCGGTATCAACATCTCCTCACGATCCGCTACCATATATTCCCACACCTATACAAACCGTAACCAAGCCAGCCCCCAAAACCACAATACCAGTTACCCTGAAACCGAACCAGCGATCAGTGAACCAGCGCCCAGAAACCGACCTTGAACCCGCACCAGAACCAGAAACCGAACCAGAACCAGAACCTGCACCTGAACCATAAACCGAATCTGAACCAGTAACCGAACATGCCTCTGAACCAGAACCCGAACTCACTCCTGAACCAAAAACCGAACCAGACCTTCAGTCCTGATCAGACCCGCTGACTTCTATAGTTCATTGTTCCTCTTCCACTGAACCAGGCGTTCCTCTTATGGTTGATCTCCAGCAATATTCAACTAGTGCTCTGCAATCATCCCATACAAATTCTGGTCCTGTTGTTACCCGCAGTAAATGAATGGTGAAGCCACGTAAAGTACTTAATCTTTTGGCTTCCACTTCTCCTTCCACAGCAATAGAGCCCTCGAGTTACAGTCAAGCTGTCAAATTGGCTGAATGGAGGTAAACTATGCAAGATGAATTTGATGCACTCATAGCAAATAAAACATGGGATCTTATACCAGGCACTAGAATCCAGAATGTAATTGGTTGCAAATGGGTTTATAGGGTTAAACAGAAAGCAGATGGGACCATAGATCGTTACAAAGCTCGTTTAGTGGCCAAGGGATTTCATCAACGTTCGGGGATTGATTTTCATGACACATATAGCCCAGTGGTTAAACCCACTATCATCCGATTGTTGCTATCATTGGCTCTCACTTTTAAATGGATTACTATTCAACTGGATGTTTCTAATGCTTTCTTGCATGGTTCCTTGGATGAAATTGTCTACATGACTCAACCACCAGGATTTGTCAGCAAGCAGTTTCCCCATCATGTCTGTCGTCTGAAGAAATCCCTTTATGGCCTCAAACAAGCACCTAGAAAATGGCACCGATGTCTTACAGCTGCTTGACTGCGATTTGGCTTTCATGACTCCAATTTTGATGCTTCCTTATACTTCTTTTCCAGTCCAACGGTAAAAGTCTTTTGTCTTATCTATGTGGATGACATCTTACTTCTAGGTAACTCTCAATCCTTTATGGATCAAGTTGTCAATTTTCTTCAAAGTCAATTTGCTGTCAAAAACTTAGGTCGTCTCCACTATTTTCTTGGCATTGAGGCTGATTGGTGTTCTAAGGGGCTCTTTCTACATCAGACTAAATATGTGAATGATTTACTTGCTCTGGCTCAGATGTATTCTTACAGTTCTATTTCTTCTCCTGTCAACACTAGTCAAAAATTGACCCTCAATGGTGGTGAGCCCTCTTCGGATTCAACACTTTTTTGATCCATTATTGGTGGCCTCCAGTACTTGACATTCACACGACCTGATATCTCCTTTGCGGTTAATCGGGTCTTATAATACATGCACTCACCCACCGTTGAGCATTGGAGTGCGGTCAAACGGATTTTACGGTATCTTCAGGGTACAGTTAGTCATGGTCTCCTTATGCTCCCTTGTCACATTGCTCTCAATGGATTTTCGGATTCTGATTGGGCTAGTTGTCTTGATGACCGCAAGTCTACCACTGGCTTTGTTATATATCTCGGTTGCAATGTGATATCATGGTCTTCAAAGAAACAAAAGGCTGTGTCACGTTCTTCGACGGAGGTTGAGTATCGTGCACTTGCATCTGCCACTTCTGAATTGCAGTGGCTTCAAACCTTTCTTCATGAAATCGTTTTTTCTCAATTGCCAGTGCCCTCTCTTTTTTGTGACAACTTAAGTGCTACTTATTTGACCCTCAGTCCTGTTTATCATAATCGCAACAAGCATCTTGAGGTGGATTTCCATTTTGTCTGTGATCGTGTACGCCAAGGGGTTCTTGTATCATTTATTGGTTCTGTTGATCAAATTGCCGATGTCTTGACTAAAGGGCTATCTAAGTCTCGTTTTCTCTGGTTACGTGACAAGTTGACTGTTCAATCCTTTCCCAGTTCAACTTGAGGGGGAGTGTAAGGGAATTATAATTGTATTATAACTCCATTGTATGTATCCTGTTTAGAATAGGACTAAGAGTCCTTATGTAATTGTAATACCCTAATTAGGGTTTCTCTCCTTGTATATATATTCATCTCAATCAATGGAAATACTACGGCTTATTATCCTTTCACCCTTAAGCAAAGTTTCAGCTTTGAGTCTTGTGAATGGAAAAAACAGTTATCAGGATATTTTCACTTCTTTGAAATGGTCCATCTTAGCTCAAATCCATATTCAACTCCCAAAAAAAAAAAAAAGAAAGAGCGAATTAAATGATGTGACATGTTTTTTTCATGAAGTATCTGCTCTTATTGGAAATTAGGTAATACATATTTTTTAAAATCAATTTTGTAAGGTTAGAAGAGTTATTCATTTGTTAATTAATTAACATAGTTTTCATCAATTTAAACCGTATGGTTAATCAACAAGCTAAGGCTCCTCTATGTAAATAATTCAAGTATATTGCTAAAGAGTACTATTCTTCTCTTCCCTGAAAATTTTGGCAGCAAGATTTTCAGCACTTCTTTGCTTCTTTAAAAGAATCTTAAAAACTATGCTGCAACTCCCTGAATGGGAATGCAAGAATTTGTCATTCTTATCGATAACAAAGATATTTACGACAAGAAAGACATTTACGTGTTACGGTTATTTCTGAAGTCTCTATATGGATTATATGGATTAATAATTTCCAGAGGGCTCAATGATAATTATAGTCTTTTTAAAATTTTACAAATTTTCTTCAAAATCTTTTTTGCTCTAAAGGATGTTGTTTCACTTTGAATCCAGAATTAATATAAATATGAAACCCTTTTAGAAGATTTAGTCTTAAATATATTTAAGTAACTCTCAAAATTTAGTCGAGTATGAATTACATTGCTTATGAGTGTTTTAGCAATGACATATTCAATTATGGCTAGCTCAGAGATAAAACAAATTAGAGAGATTAGACTACGGCCATTGATAGAGGCTCGGCTACATCATCTCCTCAGGAGCACCTCTTAGAGAGTTTTATTCTTTGATTTTCTTTTGGGCAAGAATCAAGTATTTGGAGCTTTTACAACTTAAAAGCTACCCAAGTGAATATCTACTATATATTCAATTTTTTCAATCTTCAAAAGTGTTTGAGAAACTCCCCCCTCAATTTTTACAAGATCTATTGAGAAACTTACAACCTCAACCTTCAAAGGTGCTTGAGAACCTAGCCCACCTTTCTCAAAGATCAAGTGAGAAACTTGGAATCCACACACAAATGTGTATCTTTACAAATTTTATTTGAATATGAAAGAGTAGTGTAAGGAGAATGCTCAATATAAGCTCAATAAGGTTGAGAGAATTTACTCTTGATGTTCTTTTATCAATGTTGGCTTATGGATTCAAGTCTTTAAGTCTCCAATGAAGATTTGAGTCCCTTTTTATAGAGAAAATTGAAAATTAGACGCTATTAGTTCTTGGTTAATAGTGCCAACAAGTTGTCTTGTCAATTTCAGCTTTAAAAAAGTATTCAGACTCTTTTTGATAGTCAACTATTGACTGGCCATGGTTCCTAATAGCTGACTATTGACTAGTCGTTATTCCCCAATAGTCGATGATTGAGACTGGTTTTTCTTCTAAAACATTCAACCTCGGTTTTTTCCTTTATACTGTTGTTTGTTTTCTAAACTCTGATAGTGAATTGTTTTTCCTAAAACACTTTATAGTGGATTAGTAATCATCAAAAGGATACCCAATGACAAAAAATAACCTACTAATTAATATTCTCAACCTTATATAATATTTATTCCTCCTTTAATATTACTGGGCATAAACTATATATGGTAAACTTATGCTTTTGGTCTATACTTTAGTTATTTATACAAAATATCTCTTTTGTGCATACAAAACATCTCTTTTGTGCATTTATCTTCAATATGCAATGTAGCTCTTTGTTTGTAATCATAAAAAATTCTTAGTTCAACACTTTTGCCTATATCCATAGACGTGGAGAAGAACATAACTTACTAGTAATCGACAAGTTGGTACAATGGTAAAGAAATCACATCGTTTACACAAGTGCCTAACTGAAAAGACTTTATGGAATTAATCTATACCACTTATATGTCACTCTTGGATTTGTACATCAGTTATCATTGTCAAACACTCTTTGATCTATCTTTTTTTAGGCTCAAAGTAACAGGTCTAATCTTTTCTACTAGCCTAAACTCTACTATGTTATTAAATACGAGGTAAGGATCTTTTGATTGCTAGGCCTTCTTTTGATACCATGAAAAGACTTCTTGAGTTTTGAAAGTGATGGGCTCCACCGCATAAGTGAGCACATATATAAAGTTGAAACTCATGTAACATAAAACCAATTAGTTTCTGCTAACTCCCAATTAACATTATCTATATGACATTCTTTAATAAGTAATCATTCTTTGTATTAGGATTCACTTTAAAAGAAAGTTTAAAATTTCTATTATAATTAGGCAAATCAATCTAAATAAAATTCTAAGTATATCTTAATAATTGTATTAGAAGAATATTCTAATCATCGACAACAATAATAATAATAATAATAATAATGAAAACCATTGTGGTGATAGTTTGGTTGGCAGCTGCTACCACAAGTCCTCAGTTGAAAAAGAAGGCATGCATGTGCTTCAGAGTTCAGACTATACTTTATTTATTTCCTTTGTTTTTTAGTGTGCATGTATATATTTTTCAATTTCCTTCCTTTTTTTATTCTTAAATATAAATTACTCACATGGTTTAAGATTTCCTATATCTATCGAGTAATCTATTTATTTCCATTAAATAATCAAAATATTGTGAAGCCTCACTTTTTATAATGACAATTAGAATATAAAATTTCTCCAACAATATATGCTCGATCCTTTATTCCAATGACATATATTATTAATTATTGCAAAAATTTTAAGAAAAAAAATTAGGAGTCGTATTTTTACGTGTTAAAATTATTCTGTCTGCCAGTGACTTTTTAAATTTATTTTGTTTTATTTAAAAGAGAAAATATTTGTATATGGATTTTGCATTTGTATATATATATATTCTTTTTCAAAAGAAGGAAACTGAATTTGATGAGAAACAAAAATACCAAAAACAAAAACTAAAGAAAAGAAAATAGAAAAAATTATAATGTTGACATGAGAAATTATAGAATATGCTTGGTACATCACATCATTTTTGCTTCAAGCCAGTAAAATCATACTACATATTTAGATTTAGGATTTATAAATTAGCGTTTAGAGTTTTTATTTTAGGGTTTAGAATTTTATTTAAATAATAAACTATTAATTAATTAATTACACCTTATTATTTTTCTATTGGTTGAGACATGATTTATGATAATATTATTGACTTGACACACGAATGACGCGGTGTAACAGGCATACTCTATAATTTCTCCTCCAACATATATATATATATATATATATGATGATAATGATGATCACATATATATATTCCATAATTTAGCTGTAGAATGTACAAAAAAGAATTATTTATCAATAGAAAAGTAGATTTATGACTTCTTTCCCTTCTTTTTTTTCGTACATATGCAAATTAGAATAGTAATAATAATAATAATACGAAAATAATTAAAATTCATTGTGTCGTTCCTCACATGGGATGTTTTACATATTTGCCAATTTTGCTTTTAGTCAAAACAGTCTCCCACTTTATCAAATTATTGAATGAAAACTCAATCTCAATTTTAATTATTGGTCCTAAGGTTTACAATTACATACAGATGCTGTTTGTACAAATCAAAGGACGTGGAACTGATTGGTGTTAATTATTTGGTGTTGTTATTCCATATTTCATATGATAATTATATAGTCTCTAAGTTTTGGATAAAAGTTATTAGTAGCTGTTTGAGGAAAATTATGCCTCAGCTCATCCAACCTAAGCAGACTAGTTTTGTTCATGGAAGAAGCATTATTGATAATATCATCCTTGCACAAGAGGCGATCCACACTGTGCGAGGCAAGCAAGGGAAAGAGGATTTCATGGCTA
Source organism: Euphorbia tirucalli (assembly GCA_039660915.1). NCBI lineage: Eukaryota > Viridiplantae > Streptophyta > Magnoliopsida > Malpighiales > Euphorbiaceae > Euphorbia > Euphorbia tirucalli. The sequence continues at coordinate 71,587,966 of CM077641.1, forward strand.
TCAAAATTGACCTCGAAAAAGCCTATGATAGCTTGGATTGGGGTTTTATTAAGGATAACCTAGTATGAGAAAAATAAGAAGCTAAGAGAGAAATGTTTAATGAATGACTTTATTGCCTTTATTATTGCAAGAATTTACCTATTTACACACATAAACCTTGGTGGCCAAGTTTTTCTAAACTTGATGACAAAACTTAGTGACCGCTCAATCTAAACTTGATGACTAAGTCAATTTACAAATTTACAGCTATATGTTTTATATTTACATCTAATACCCACATTAATTGAATCTTATATGGTAACATCCCCTCAAATTGATGTTGGTTGATCAAAAAGCATCAATTTGTTAATAAGAAATTGGTGACGCTGTTGAGTGGGAGACTTAGTAAACACATAAGCTATCTGCAAGGCTGTGGAAACATGTGAAAGAGAAAGAACAAGAGTGGTAATTGCTTCTCACATATAATGACAATCCACTTCGATGTGCTTCGTACGCTCATGATAAACTGGATTATTAGCAATTTGGATGGCACTAATGTTATCAACATGGAGAGGAGTGGGTTCATGTTGAGGAAAACCAAGCTGACCCAACAATCCTCGAAGCCAAGTAATTTCAAAACATGCAGCAGACATGGCACTACAACTCAGAATCGGTGGAAGACTTGGAGACACGATCTTACTTCTTACTCTTCCATGATATTAAAGAACTTCAAAGAAAAATGCACCAACCAGTGACAGGCTGATGAGCATTAGGACAACCAGCCCAATCAGCATCAGTAAAGCTATGTAATTGCATAGATGAGCCAACAGGAAAGCATAAACAATGACTAGGATATCTTTGAGATTACGAATGATGCGTTGAACAGCTGCTACATGTAGATGTCGTGGAGAGTGTATGAGTTGACTTACTGGACAACAAATGATATATCAAGCCTGGTAATCGTAAGATAGTTTAAGCTACCCACTAATGATCGATACAATAAAGGATCAGAAAGTAGATATCTCCCTTATTAATGTGAGATAACAGGAGTAATCATCAAAACCAGAAAGAAAAACAACTTCAGCTGGAAGAGAAATATGATGTGGAAAGAAAATTGCTTTTCAAAGAAAATATATTGCGAGAAACACGCATGTTGTTAGAACTAGGATCATAGCAAAAAAACCTTTGTGATTGAGACTATATCCTATGAAGGCACATTTTACCAATTAAGCAGAGAGCTTATGTCGTTCTTGAGATGACAAGTGAAAAAAAGACACACAACCAAATGTATGCAAGTGCTGATATTTAGGATATATATGATAAAGATAAAAATAAGGAGAATCAAGGTGTAATACTTGATAAGGTAAACGATTAATGAGATATAATGCTGTGCATTAAGCTTCTTCCGAGAATTTTGATGGAACTAAAGACTAAAGTTATAATGTACGAGTCACATTTAAAAGATGACAATTCTTACATTTCGCTACACCATTTTGTTGTGATGTGTACGGACAAGAACATTGTCATAAAATACATTTCCGATTCAAAAATTCATGAAAGGCAATAGATAAGTATTCTCCACCAAAATTGGATCTAAGTACCTCAATTACAGCATAAAATTGGGTTTCAACATTTGAAAGAAAGGTCTTGAAAATTGTGAAAACCTCAGATTTAGAATGAAGGAAGTAAATCCAAGTAAATCGACTATAGTCATCAATAAATGTCACATAATACTTATAATGTGCATGAGAAATAACTGATGATATTCCCTAAACATCATTATGAATCATATCAAAGCATTTCTCTGCATGACTACTAGCAATACGAAACAGAATTATTTTACTTTTTCCCAATTTATAAGAGGAACAATCAAAAGAAAGTGGAAAAGATTTGAATTGATCAGTGTTTTCTAATAATCTGGAGTTGAACAAATGCGATAAAATAACAAAATTGGGATGTCCTAAATGCTTGTGCCATATTTCACTCGTATTGATAATAGAAGAACAAGCCAAAATAACATTACTAGGAACAACGGTATGCAATGGAAACAAATGCCCAACTTTAGGCCCTGCGCGATCACTTTCCCTAACACCTGATCCTGCACACAATAACCATAATATGAAAAATGCATATCACAATTATTTTCCACTAGTTGTCTAACATAAAAGAGATTATTAGAGAGACTAAGTGACAAAAGCATTATTCATAACAAGTCTAATATCTCTAACAGCAATAACAGGTAAAGTGTTTCCATTAGCAACTTGAGTATGGTCTAATCCAAGGTAAGGACAGAGATTTTTAGCAATTCAGCCTAATTATTCATATGATTTAAAGCATCAGAATCAATAAGCTAAGTTTTTTATGAAAGATTACCATTATCTTGAAGCCCTAAAGCTGAAAAGGCAAAAAGGATCATTTGTTGCACCATTTCAAGAGTAAGAATGGTTAGTGCAATAGTGCTTGTGGAGGCAGGTGGATTAGTTAGAGTGTGAACAGTAGCCTGGAAAGCACTATTTTGGCAATTTTAAGGATGAGTTGTACATTATATGATGATGTGCCCAAAATTTTTGCAGTAGTTGCAAAATTTTTGGTTACAATTTGCTGCAATATGACCATAATTTTTACAACTAAAACATTGGACTTTACTCATATCTCTTCCTTTACCTTTTCTATGAGCCAAAAAAGTCATAAGTGTTGTAGTCAGTTTCTCTTGTTCAAGAGTGGCTTGTGTAAGAAGATGCTGCTCTTCTCGAATCAGTTCACCAAAGCACTCATCCAAGATAGGAGGAGGATAATGGTTCATCAAATTGGAATGAGCAGTCTCGAAATCTGACCGCAACTTCATCAAGAACTGATCTCGTGGATAACTAGTATATCAAAAAGAGAGCTTTGGTAGACATTAGTACAAACAATATCGGAAAATTCAATCCATAGATTCTAAAACCAGAAAAATAATCCTAAATAGATAGACCTTCCTAACAGTAATTTACAATCTCACACTCCAATTGGAATCTTTGAGTTGAAGGCATTTGATTGTACACTTTTTACGGATACTCCCATATTGTTTTTGCTGTCTTATATGGACGTAAATTTAGGACAATTTGAGGATCACATGACCCGTTAATCCAATACATGATCCAAGCATCCTTGACTTTCCATTGAGTCGACTAAGTGGCATCTATCGGAGCTGGAAAATATCCATTTATATGTCCTTGCCAGTAACATATAACTGAAACTGAAATTATCATGTCGAATAATTCTTCTTGGTGAACATGACACAAAATTTAGAATTTGAGCTGCTGCCCATCATATTGAAATTGAAGAATCTCTTCACCAAAATAATACAAGATGCTAGAAAAAATTCCCAAAACACTGCTCTAAGATTCCAAAATAGCGCCTAAAAACAATAAGCAACAACAAGATACTCTCTCAAGGCCAAAATCAAAAAGACTTAAAAAGGATTATCTTAACAAAAAATACCTTTAGAAAAAAAAACACTAAAGCCTATGCTCTGATACCATCACAAAAATAAAAAGCTAAAGAGAAATGTTTGATGAATGATTTCATTGCCGTTATTACTGCAAGAACTTACCTATTTATACACATAAAACTTGGTGGTCAAGTTTATCCAAACTTGATGACCAAGCTTATCACCAAACTTGGTGATCACTCAATCTAAACTTGATGACCTTGTTAATTTACAAATTTACAGCTATAGCCTTTATATTTACAACTAATACCCATATTAATTAGATCTTATATGGTAACATAGTGGATGTTGGCATCCCGGATAATCTCTACAAGCTCATTATGAGTTGTATTTCCATGGCTTCTTTTTCAGGCCCTGTGGAATGGCTTTCCTACTGCCTTTTTTGGCCAATCTAGAGGTATCCATCAGGGAGACCAAATGTCCCCTTACCTTTTTTTGTTATGTATGGAGCGCCTGAGCCATAGAATTAATCTTGTGACCGATTTTCGGCTTTGATGATTTACTTAGCCATCTCTTCTTCATTGATGATTTACTTCTCTTTGCTCATGTCTCTACTTCAAATTTGATTTACTTATGTTCTACCGGGGTACAAGGTCAATAATACCAAGTCAAATGTTTTCTTCTAAAAAATATTAATTGTCAAGTTAGTCAAAGTTTGGCAAGTACTTTGGGCTTCTCTATTACTTTTAACTTGGGGAAATACTTTAGGGTTCCCATTCTCCATGCTCAAATTTCGAAACAAATTTATGGCTTCATTATTGATAAGATGAAATCTCGTCTCTCCAGTTGGGTGGCTAGCTCTTTATCTTTTGTTGACAGAGTTACTCTTATTAAATCGGTCCTCTCTTTGATTCCTTACTATTTAATGCAATCCTCTCCTCTCCCAAGCTTGGTTTATGAGAAGATTGAAGAATTGATGCAAACTTTATTTGGGGTTCTATAGGGGATGCCAGGAAAATTAGCTTAGTCTAGTGGTCAAAAGTTTGTCAACCGCCTAAATGTGGAGGACTGGGATTTAGACATACTAAGCTCACGAATAATGCTTTTATCATGTAATTGGGTTTCAAGATGGCGGCGGATCCCTCTCTTTGTAGGTTAGAACTCAACTAGATAAGCACAAGTGGAACTCCTTCACGGAAGCTAATTTCAAAAATGGCCAATCGATAACTCCCCTTAGGAGGGGTATTATATAGATTAAAGAGGTTATCTATTTAGGTTCTAAATGGGCGATTAGTAATGGGTCCTCTACTAGCTTCTGGTTCGAAAACTGGGCCGAGGATTTGGGCTTGTTACATCTCCTTTCCTTCAGACATATAGACCCTCTTTGTAGAAGCTTCAGAGTCAAAGACTGTGTGACTGAGTTTGGTTAGTGGGATTGGAATCACTTTAGAGATATTTTTCCTCCCTCTTGTAATCTGCAAATTGCAGCTATTGAAGCAAATGAAGACTGATGCTTTTGGGTAGGAGCCTTTGGAAAATTCACTATCTCGTCAACCTATAGGACTCTTGATGATTTACCCTACAATGTTGTTTCCAATAAATGGGATTGCATCTGGAATTGGTAAGGTCCTTAAAGAATTCATAGTTTCTCTAGCTTGTTACCAAGAGAAAGATCCTAACTAATAAAGAGCGCACATGAGACACTTGGCAAACTCCCCCTATTCTCTCTCTATAGGTATTATGATGAAACTGCTCTACATGTGCTTAGGGATTGTATTTGGGTGAGATCAGTTTGGACTAAGTTAGTTGACCGTAATTCTTTTGATTAATTCATCTCCAACAATCTTGATTCTTGGTTATCGATTAACCTAAATTCCAACCATACTTGATGGGGGGAGTGGTTCATTATCTTTGCAGTCACTATTTGGTTTCTCTAAAAGAACATGAATAATTTTAGTCTTCAGAATCTATAGATCAATAGTGATAATTTCCTGCATCAAATCCATAATTTTGTGTAGAATATATGTTGCGCTTGAGCTTCTCTTGATTCCCCAGGATCGTGCCCAACCTGCTCGTAGGATGAGAAGTTGATTGAGTGGAATAAACCCAAGTTTGGTTGGTGGAAGCTCAATACAAATGGAGTGGTTATGAAGAGATCTTTCATAACTTGTACATGAGGGATTGTGATCATAATGGCTCATGGATTACTGGCTTTGCCTGAAAATTGGTATATGATATATTATCGAGGCGGAGTTATAGGAGATTTTAAAGGGTTTGCGTATGGCCTAGAACTATCACTGTGTTCAACCCGTGGTCGAGGTGGATATCAAGCTTGTAGTTGATGTCCTCAACAAGAGTTCAACAAATGTTAATGATGCTCAGGTTCTTATCATTACCATTAGGATGGAGCCAGCCAGAGATTGGATTGTGGAAATTGTCTATAACTTCAGAGAAGGAAATCGATATGCTAATTGGCTTGCCAACCATTCCTTTGATCTTCCCTTAGGACTTCACTGGATTACTAATCCTCCTCTTCAGCTTAATCGGCTGCTGATGCAGGACATTTTGGGAGCGTCCTTCCCCAGGTTTTGTCTATCGTAGCCTTGTGGCTCTTTCTTATCTAACCTAAAAAAAAGACGAGCTAGAATTGATTGATGTTAATTAATAGGGTAAACAGTTTATTAGTCCATATGTTTTTAAATATTATATTAGTCAGTCTATATGATAATTATATAGTCCCTAAGTTTTGTCATTGTCAATTATTTAGTCCTTTAATATAGCTAACAGTCAAACTAGACTAAAAATGCTAAAATTACATTTTATTCTATTTTACAATGACAAAACTTATCACCTTTTCTATATTTTTTCCTCACATAGTCCTAATATTACTAATATTGATTAATTAATTTATTAAATTTATATAATTATAGAACTAAACTCTATTGACATAGAGTTTGTTTTATTAAAAATAACTAAAAAAATATTTCAAAAAATATAAATTAGGAGCAAAACCATATAAAATCATAAATTCGAACTTTTCATTTCTATTATACATAATAAATAATATTAATAAACAAAAAGATGTCATCTTAAAAAAAATTATGTTAGTTTATAAATGTTATATTAAACTAATTAACAATGACAATATATATTGAAGAGAATAAATCATAGCGATATTTTTTATTTTTACAACTAATATATAAGTATAGAAATATCTTTGCATAAGTATATACTACAAAAACTTTTATTAAAAAATACTTTAATTAAATTTGAAAATTAAAAGATATTTTTTACTTATAACTAAGGGTAATTTTGTACTTTCACATGCAAAAATAAAGAAAAGAACTAAAGAGTTTATTGAGATAAAACTTAAGGACCTTAAAATATATCTATGGACTAACTAATATAATAGGTAAAAACATAGGGACTAGTAAATTGTTTAGCCTAATTAATAAAAGCTAGAAAAAGTTACTCAATCTTAACACCAAAACTTGTAACTGTTCCAATTTGCTTAGCTCAACTAAACAGGAATGTATTCAGTCTCTTAGCTTCATTTAACCTTTGTTTGGAACAAATTTCATATGAAAAAAGAATTACATTTTTTTTTTGGTAAAATTCAGTTCAGTTCAATTCAATTAACAAATTATTTTTTATCTTTCAAAAATATTTTTAATATAAAGGAATTAGAGGTATCTTCTATTAACCATTCACAACTAAATTCTCATAAAATCACAATAACTTTGGCATGATTTGTAATGCTCACATCATAACCTATTTTTAACAATGAGGGAAATCAATTTTTATATATTTTTTTTTCGTCCAAATATAAGACTTTATAAAAAATGCAATGCAATTCATTGAATTCTTTTCAAACCAAGAGTGTTAATGCCAAATTGTGTCTTAGTTTTTGAAGATGATTATGAATTATCACAAAATAAGTCCAAATTATCACAAAATAAGCCCAAATAAAATTCAGTTCAATTCAATTCAATTAACAAATTATTTTTTATCTTTCAAAAATATTTTTAATATAAAGGAATTAGAGGTATCTTCTATTAACCATTCACAACTAAATTCTCATAAAATCACAATAACTTTGGCATGATTTGTAATGCTCACATCATAACCTATTTTTAACAATGAGGGAAATCAATTTTTATGTATTTTTTTTTCGTCCAAATATAAGACTTTATAAAAAATGCAATGCAATTCATTGAATTCTTTTCAAACCAAGAGTGTTAATGCCAAATTGTGTCTTAGTTTTTGAAGATGATTATGAATTATCACAAAATAAGTCCAAATTATTTATTGATGTATTTATTTTAAATTATTGGACTGACCTGAATTTACTGTTTCGAGACTTTTGTGTAGGGACTCTTAGTACAAGAGAAATAAAAAGCATGATACTAAAAATGGTAAATTGGATGAGTTCAAATAAGTCGCATGTTGAACATTGGAAGAAGTAAAAATTGTGTGCACACTCTCCAGGTAATAATTTTCACCTACTTTTTGTTGGAACACGGAAAGTATCTATCCTTATTTATGATAGTAGGAGATTTTCATTTCTAATATGAAAAAAAAAAAGCAGTATCCATTTTGACGTAGTAAAATCGCGGAAACAATGGGAACAAATCAACAATTAATTCAGAAGTAACGATTCAAACTGATGGAAGATTAAAAGTTTGTAATTTCTCATTAAAATTGAAATCTGCCTTAACAAAAAGAAAAACACATTTATATAAGGTGCTAAACGCAACTCTAGAATGGAAAGGAAAATTAATCCTAAACAAAAAAGGAAAATAATAAATAGTGAAATAGCAAAATTGACAAAACTTAAAATTCATGGAGAAAGGCCTAAACAACATTTTTTAGTCCCCAAAATGGGCCGACATAGATGAACCTAATAAATAATGTAGATCTCAAAATGATAAATAGTGAAATAGCAAAATTGACAAAACTTAAAATTCATGGATAAACGCCTAAACAATATTTTTTAGGTCCCAAAATAGGCCGACATAGGTAAACCTAATGAATAATGTAGATCTCAAAATTACATTTTCAAAAACATATTATAATAAGCAATCAGACACATGTAGCAAAAGTTAAGCCAGTTTTTAGATTTATCGACAAAATCCCTATTTAGATTTCTTATTTGCCCTTTTAGGCTTGTGGGCCTATTTCTTCTTATCTACTTGATCCAAAAGCTTATCATCTATCAGCTCTACATCACATTTTCAGAATACTAGTTGCACCAAGTTGCTATTGAAGCATCTATAATGTTGAAGAAATCATTTGCTTCAAGCAATACAAAAGGGGTTCAAATTTATGGCTATTTCCATAAATGAGACTTCAACTCATCTCTCAAATGGATCTGTCTATGTATCAAATAGATATCTAACGGTCAAATTTGATGAGATCCTATAAATTCAAGCATTAAACTCTTTTGAAAAGCCACTAAAGATATTAGAGAAGGAAATCAAGTGAATAGTTTGAGTGCTCTAAATTTATTTGTACTCTTTCTTCATTGGTATACATCTTTTAATCAATTACATTTGTGTTGTGCTACTTAAAAAGTCGGAACTTAGTATATTAATCTTGTAAGAAGGGTACTCACTGTAGAGAGATATCATTAAGTTGTAAATAAGTTTGAATTCTACTATTGAAAAGAATTCACCGTGATTAGAAAGTCTAAAAAAAAGGCACCTTATGGAGATAGAATAGGCAAGGAAGATCCAACATCTATAAAATCTATTGTGTTTAATTTTCTTATCTCTATCTCTTTACTTTATTTCATTACTGATTGCATATCAATATTTGTCTTTGCACTTTATTAATATTGCTTCTAAACTGAATCTCTTTTGAAATATATTAATGTTGGTAATTTAACTAATTGAGTATTGTGGTAATACTATTGGTCAAGAATATAATAGTACTTAAGAATAACGTATTTTACCAAAGAATTAGAGATTACTATTGGCAACTATTAACTTATCATATTAATCGCTATTGAATTAATTAACTAGTCAGATACACAACATTGGATATCAATTGTTGTTTGATTGAACAACTTCCATCAATAGTATTCTATTTTTACTAAGTTGGTATTGAAAATTTAATTCCTCAAAAGTTTTAAAATTCAATTTACTTTCCTTTTGGACTACAATAACCTAACGAGGACTAATAACAAAGAATTCATTCCAAACACACGCTTAGATAGGAAAATCCAGTTGCATCAACATTCAACAACAACACAACACTAGGAGCTCAACTTCAAGAATGAACAGAAACAAAAAAAAAAAAAAAGAAAAAAAAAAAAGAAAAAAACATACCAAAAAAAAATTCGTAATAAAAATTGATTAGAAAGGTACAGTAAAACCTATATAAATTAATAATGTTGGGACCATGAAATTTTATTAATTTATAGAGATATTAATTAATCAATAAATTATTAATTATTAATTTATAAAGTGATTTTAAATTTTTTTAAAAATAAATTTTAAATTACTAATTTAAATAAAGTTTTTGTCTAAAATCAATGAACAATAAAGTTTTTGTCTAAAATCAATGAACTATATTCATCATATTTTTACGTAATAAAATTAAATGTGCATTATATAAGTTTATTAAACTTGAAAGTTCATTGTACTTATGTTAAAAATATTCAGTGTATCATAATTAATGAATTACTATATAAATTTCTATGGAGTGTTCTTTCAAATGATACCAAAAATGGCTTCTCATCTAAAAGGTGTCAATAAGTCAATCATGACCGATCAAATCAGAAAAGCATTGTGTGAATACAATAGAGATCACTCTGTATGCACTCAAAAGAGTTTACAAGATTGGCTAAATGAAACATATCATTTGAAAGTTAGTCAAGGTACGATATCTAACACTCTTAAGAGATCATCTGAATATCTTTCTGCTAATTTTGGAAAGGGAGCAGATATCAAGCGACACAAATCAACCAAGTATCTAGACATGGAGAAGGTTGTTTATGAATGGTTTCTCCAATACCAAGCTCGTGTGAATATAACATGAGAGTTAATTTTGGAGAAGGCAAAAGAGACGATGAAAATTTTATATCCTTATGATAAGTGCATTTTATGCACGTAATCTATCTTTGTTTACAGGCTTTAATTGATATATTTTTAGTTAACTTAGGTGGATTTACTTCATTTTGTGTAATTACTCATGCTAGGGACTCTAAAGTTGGAAATGAGCTTAAAGAGCCGTATTTGGGAGCTTGGAGTGCAATGAAGTTGGAGCTTGAAGTCCTAACCCATGGCTTATGGAGTGCTGTTAATGCTGAAAATGAGCCTAGGAAGCTGTTTTGCATAAGCCAAGATCCTGGCTTAAGGGGAGCTGCGAATTTGAAGAACTTTTATGGGATTAGAAGACTTCCTATTTTAGTTTTAGTTTATTTGATTCAGCCTTTTTGTGATAGGCTTTTGGGATATTTTTATTTCTAGTATAACTCTAATTAGATTTTCCTACAAAAATCTTAATTACAGTTTTTTCCTTTTTAGAACTCTTTCCTTAGTTGTTTAGGTTTAAAAGAGTTAGGTCAATTGTTTCTTCCTTCTGGGCGAGGGGAAACTTTTGAAAAAAAAATTGCAGTAGCTTTTCTTTTTCTCTCTTGAACGTGTTCTTCCTCCCATGAAGAACTAAAACCCTAATTTCTAGCTAGAAGGAAATTCGGTCTTGTAAAGTCAACTGTGAGATCAACTTTCTTAATTTCTTCTTTAATTCAAGTAATTGATTTCATTTTGTTCTTATTACTTTTGCATGATTTAATTGAATCCTTTATTTAATTAGTTACTTGTGATTGATCTTCTAGTTAGATGATTAAAAACGTAATCGTTTAATTCACTTAACCTAGGTAGCGAATAACACGATTAATTATGGACAAGTTTTTGTGTTATGGATGAAATTAATATGCTTTAAATAATCTAGCTTGTGTGATTATTGAGTAGAATTAGTGTCTCTTTCGTGTGTTAATGCTTTTGATTGAATTAAATTTCGAAGCTTGTTTGGAACTGTTTGATTAAATAGAGATAATTAATGAGCTTCTCTTAGTTATCTATTATGTAAGAAGAGACTACGTGATTCATGCTTTATGATAACCATAGCTAATTTATTTGAATGTATTGAAGTTATCCTTTGTGTTTGATTGATGATCGGTTGGTTTGACTCAAGACTTGAATCTGCCTTCTAGCTGGAATTAACCTCATATAGATTTTTATCAAATTATTTCATTTCTGTTATTTTTAGAATTTCAATTGCAATTTATAAACAACCCCCTTTTACTTTTCTTGCTTAATTTTAGAAGAAATAATCCAACCAATCCATGTGGATTCCACCCTGCTCCATCTGTACTACAAAATTTTGTTCCCGAGAGTAGGTATTTATTTTTTGTGTGCTCGACATGCATCACCTCATAAGCCTTTTGAATTCAACCTATCCCAAGGTTGGCTTGAGAAGTTCAAGCAACGATATGTTATCAAGTCATTTTGTCGTTTTAGAGAAAGTGGTTCAGTCGACACATAAGAAGTGGAGAAGAATTTGGAGTCCATAAGGGAACAAATAAACCAGTTCCCTATGAAAGATGTTTTTACTATGGACGAAACTAGTTTATTTTTCAGGTTACAGGCTGATCATTCTCTTGCAACAAAGCAACTTGAAGGAAGAAAAAAAGACAAAGAAAGGCTTACAATTGTTATTTGTTGCAATGAGGATGGCTCTGAAAAAATTCCATTATGGATTATTAGGAAGTATGCAAAGCCACGTTGCTTCAAAAATGTCAACATGACTAACCTCAATTGTACATATCATGCCAACAAAAGAGCATGGATGACATGTTTGCTTTTTGATGAATATGTTCATTGGATATATAAGAAAATGCATGGTAGAAAAATATTATTGGTGGTAGATAATTATCCAGCCCATTCAAAAAATATTGAAGGCCTACAAAATGTGGAGTTTTTCTTTTTTGCCACCTAAGATGACATCAAAAATTCAACCATGTGATGCTGGAATAATAAGAGCTTTCAAGATGCATTATCGCAAGAGATTTTATCGAAAACTATTGGAAGGCTATGAGTTGGGACATTCCGATCCAGGAAAAGCTAATGTGTTAGATGCTATAAATCTTGCAGTCTCATCTTGGAAAATAGATATCAAACAAGAGACAATAGCAAATTGTTTCAAACATTGCAAAATTCGTTGAGACAGAGTCATGAACTTGAGGGAATGATTGGTCAGCTTGGTTACCGCAATCAAATGAATGTCAATCAAATATTGGATTTTCCAGGTGAAAACAATAAATGTTCATAAGTCCAAAGTTTAGAAGAAATTGTGGAGAGTGTCATGAAAAATTCAATTGAGAATGAAGCTGAGGATGATTCGGTACCTTTGGAACCAGTCACAAGAAAGGAAGCAATTATAGCATCAACCACTCTTTACAATTTTTTGTTACAATTTGACAAGGGTACACCAGAACTTTTAAATGCACTGAGAATAGTTAGAGATGAAATTCAACTAGATTTAAATTTCAAGAAAAAAAAAATACTATAGAGTCATATTTTGCTAAATTATCCTAAGTATATATCTATATATACTTGTAGGGGTGCACAAAAAAAACCGAAAAACCAAAAAACCGTGAAACCGAACCGAAATCGAGCTAAAAATATGGTTAACTGAAACCGATGGACTAGTGTACGGTTTTTATTTTTAGAAATCAACGGTTACGGTTTAGGTTTAGGTTTTTACACCGAAAGTCCATGTGGACTCGCGGTTAATCGACTTTTTACAAATATTTTTCTTAAAAAATTATGTAATTATATATATAGGTAATATGAATAATAAATGAAACATTTGAGCCTTTGATGTTATTTTACTTCTTTACTATACAACAACAAGTAGTGTCAGTCACTCCTTTCCAATCTCATCTCCTCTCAATTCTTAATTTCACACTCACTGAAAAAGAGTAGCGAAGAACAATTTCATTAATTAATGTTTGATCTTATACAACAATTCTATGTTTGGGAACTTTTTCTTATTAATGTTTTAATCATTGGAGTTTATTGTTAAAACGTTATTTTAATTAATAATTAAGACTATGGTTTGTAATTTTATATTTTTATTTGATATTTAAGATTTATGGTCTATTTATTTGAGGTTTCAAATATTATAAATTTTGTAAAATCATAATGTCTATTTCGTAAATGGTCAACCGTAAAGAAATGGTTAACCGACCGAAATTAATGGTTAACCGAATTTAATGGATAGTGTATGGTTAGTAAATTAAAAAACCGTTTAAACGGTTGACCGTTTGTAAAAGTCTACATGGACCGGTTAACTGACCGTGTGCACCTCTATATACTTGGCATATGTATTTGAGAAATTATTAATTTATAGAAATAATAAAACAATGTATTTATAAAGGGTTGTTCCAAAAAATTATCATCTTATTAATTTATTAAAATTGATCATTTTTTAAACTGGTCCAAGTCGGGACTAGAAGAAATTATTATTTTAAAGAAATTATTAATTTATCGAGTATTAATTTACGAAGGTTTACTGTATACATAAGATAATTGGATATTAATTAAATAACATAACTAATGACTTTAAGTAAAATTAGTCCTTCCAGTTGTAAATGGGTTACGATGTTACAATAAAAATACATAAATCTTGCCTTCATTAGGCATGGTGTCATTATTTCCATGCTATTAAAAATAGATTGACTTTGACCCAATTCAGTGCTAAATCTTAATCATTGACATTAACAACTAATCAACAAAATTAATTAAGATAATAAAAAAAAAATCCATAGAAAAATAGTATATATGGATGCTCTTTCCTTTTCTTCAATCTTTACTATAAACAAATCGAAAACCCATCGCTCTGCTTCATTGTCCTATCTTTCTACAAATGAAACTATTTTATCTAAATTAAAAAAACATTCCAAAAAAAAAAAAAGTTAATATATCCTGAATAAATTTGAATATACGAACATCTGTCCGAACAAGATATTGTCTGGACAAATTAATGAAACATTTTTGTCCATCCTAATTTGAGAGATGAGGACATTTAATTTAAATATAGAAAATAGAGAATTTGAATCTTTCTAATAATTAAATATTACTCAAAGTATTTTCAAAAAAGTCATTCTAGCTAGTTTGCTCAAAATTTTATAATTAGATAATTTATGAACAGTCCAATTTCAATTCGAGGAAATTCTGAATTAAATATTTGGTAAGGTTAAATTAGCTAGTTCCTATTCTTATAAAGTCAATAATCAGATATTTTCTTCACGTTTAAGTCTAACCGTTTAATTAAAGTGCAAACAACTAATAAACAATGAAAAATAAAACAAATTAACAAAATAGTTTCTTTTGTTTCATGAAAATTCTTTTTTAGTAAATTCTATTTTTGTTTTGTAAAGGATTTATGAGGACAATAAATTATTAGTCAAAAGAATATCTGAAAGGTACAAAAATAAAACATGTGATTTTGGCAATCTATAAATTATTACACCAGGTTTAAAATGTTATAAACTGGAACATTTGATTTTACAGTCTTAATAAAAGTAATCCATTGTCTAATACACTTCCTTAAAAATCTCTTTTATCCATTAAATTTTAATCTAAAATTTTGCACTTTGGTTGCTTAAAATATAATGGACATTGTTGTCGAATCTTGAAAATTTTCAAGAAATTCATATATTTTTTAATTAATATTTCGAATAAATAAATAAAACTCGCAAAAAATAGAAAATTGGCTAGAAAATGTTCAAAATTTTAAATCTTGATGTAAAATTATTAAATAATATTTATAAATTACCAGGATACTAAATTGTAGAAAACATTGAGTTTTGTACGGAGATGATGTTAAAAACCTAAAATTTTTACCATTAATCCGCTCCATATGTTTAGCATTTTAATAGTTTACCTACACCATTTAAAAATATATTCCAGCTATTTTTATATTTTTGTGATTTTTTATATCTTTTGTATTATTGATTAGAAAAATATATGCGTTTCTCAAAAATTTTTAAGCATTGTCAGGAATGTTCATTGTATTTTATCAAAAAAAAAATTTAAAAGTGCATATGAAGATTCAGAGGAAGAGTTTTTAGGGGAATGTATTGAACGATAGACTACTTGTGTTAGTATTATGAAACCAAGTATCTCTGTTTATAATATTTTAAACCACATCTACCAATTTACAAATATGCGCAACCCTGTTTGAAGTTATGTTACAAAATTTAGTAAAGAAAATGATAAAAGAGAGTTTCCATTTCTAGGTCAACTTTCAAGTGATTGCCAAATAAATAAAAAAATTAATTTTTTAAACTCATTTCTCCGGTAAAACATTCTTACAAGAGAAATGTTTTATATGCTCTAAAATAGAATCTAATTATTAAAATATTCAACATATATATATTTGCCAAAGTGTGTTAAGTTATTATTTTAAATAAGTTGGAGCACTATTCCATAGAAATAGATATTTAATTTTAAAAACATTTTACACAAATAAATGACGCTATATATTATATGGAATGACATAGTTCAATAAATATTGAGAGCCGGTTCGGGATTGCTGTAAGAAAAAGTATTGTTAGGGAAAACTAGATTTCATTGTTTTCTTTAAAAGTATTTTTAAGTATTTTTCCAATGCTTTTCGGAACACAATCTGACTTTTACTAATTATGTATTTGAGGCTGCTTTCCGCAGCTACAAAAGTAACTTTCAGCCAAAGTACGGTTCTGATGCTTTAACTGAAAGCTGCTTTCCGGGCTACTGAAAACTGCCTCCAAACTGGCCGTGAATTAAAGGTGTACAAAATAAGCTGTGAGTTGTGACCGCCCAAAAGCAAAAGGCTTATTGAAAAAGCAAGAAAAAGCAATCATGTGGAATAATAAGCTAAACTAACTATATGATGATACTATTTTTGAACTAACATACAATTAATCTTGATTAGTAAGCAAATTAGTTAATAATATTAATTTAAAGTTAGAATATCAAATTAAGGAGATGTTAGCTTTTAGCGCGGTTGTTTTAAATCAAAGGACAATAAATACCCATACAGAGCAGCCATGAAAGCTACCAACTAACCTTTTTAATTCCATTTCTCCTTTCTCAATTTCCCCATTTTTCATTTCAATTCCATCCAATTATCGGCAGAGAAGGAGAAAACACCTCCAATTCCGTTTTCTCCCTTTCTCTGTTCGCTGTTTTTTTTCCCCCTCCCCGTACAAGTTCAGAACTGCTGCATGAGGTAAGAGAACCATGGTTGTTTTTTTTTTTTTTTTTCCTTTGAATTCTCTTTTACAATGCAGTTGGCGAACAATTTGTTTTTGCAAAATGCAGGATGATTTTGCTTTTCAAATTTTGTTTCCGAGATTTCTCGTTAATCTGCGATTAAGTTTTTTCTGTTTGGCATTTTTAAAGGTAAAGTGAAACTTAGGAAGCAGAAAATCCAAACTCCCTTCAAAATTGGGGGCGTTTGGTAGTCATACAGGTAATCTGCACATGGAGTAAGTGGAGATTCTTCCGGAAGGTTCAAACATTCTTGGAAAGGGACTCTGAATTCTCACTGTTCAAGGTTCGGAATAAATATTAGTTTATTTTATAGATTCCGAATTATATTGCACATCCATAGGGTTTAATGTAATTAGAGAAGGTAGAGGTGTTTTGACAGTCTGTTAATGGGACCATTTGAGAAAGATACAAATTTGTCAATTAAATTAGACGACTACCATTATTTGTTTGACTTGATGAATAATAGCTTGTGAATGGGCTTTTGTATTTAGTCAGGCGTTTATTTATTTATTTATTTCTATTATAAAAGAAAAGAAAAAGAAATGATTTTCTTGCTTGTGAGACAAAGAACTGACGAAAACTGTCGGTGAATTTAGCACTAAACCATGATTTGTTGCTGATGCATATGAGTGGCTGTTGAGGTCCTGTGGTCCTTACGTTCTATAAGACTTCAATTTTATTTTATTTTATAAATTCTTGCCATAATATATTAAGTTGAATAACAAGGAAAAGATGAGAGAAAGAGAAAATTTCCAAAATGAGGCATTTGAATGGGTTGTATTAGCATGTCTTGACTTGTTTAGTAGTTTACACGGTGAATAATTGCGACAGAAGCAGAGAGATGGGGGCAGCTGATGAAGAGAATATGCCATACCAGAGTGGTGGTGAGGAGAAAATTCTTGTTTCAGTTCGGTTGCGGCCTTTGAATGACAAGGAAATTGCAAGAAATGACGTATCAGATTGGGAGTGTATCAATGAAAACACTGTCATATATCGGAATAATCTTTCAGTTTCAGAGAGATCCATGTACCCAACTGCCTATGTCTTTGGTAAGGAGTTCAATCTATTACAAGCATAGTTAATTTGTTGTCGTGTAGATAATTCGGCTTTCTCAAAAAACGAATTGCTTGATTCCGTGCAAATGTTGGGAACCTGGATATCATATTGATCCTACATGATACATCTTTGCTTTGTACCTTTCATTTATCTTTTCTTTGTTTGGTTAATTTTTTATTACAGACCGAGTATTTAGGCCTGATTGCGCGACAAGGCAGGTATATGAGGAAGGGGCTAAAGAGGTTGCACTATCAGTTGTCAACGGTATAAACTGTAAGTGAACTTTTTCTTTTCCCTCTTTTACTGTGGGATAAACTTTACAATAAACTTCATCTTATGTTTTCTGCTAATTTTTTCCTTCCCGTTCTGATGATGATTATTTTCAGCAAGCATATTTGCATATGGGCAAACAAGTAGTGGAAAGACATACACCATGAGTGGTATAACTGAGTACACTGTAGCAGATATATATGACTATTTAGACAAGGTGATAACAAAATAGTAGATTTTTTGGGTTTCTTTTTTCTTTTTCTGGTGCATATTATGTTCCCTAGATTTACCTTTGATTTGATGAAAGCATTCTTCTCTTTGTCCCTTTCCTACAGCACAAGGAAAGAGAATTTATTTTGAAATTCTCTGCCATGGAGATTTACAATGAATCTGTCAGAGATCTTCTTAGTACGGATACAACTCCTCTTCGGCTTCTAGATGATCCTGAGGTAATTCTTATTTTTTGTATGGTGAAAAACGGCAATATGCATTGTCAACTAGAATAACAGTTGTTAATGTTTACAGAAAGGGACAGTTGTTGAGAGGCTCACTGAGGAAACTCTAAGGGACTGGAATCATTTTAAAGAACTTCTATCTGTGTGTGAAGGCAAATCACTACCTTTGACTAATTTTTGCTTCCATTAAAAGATTGGTGAGTGAAAATTTATCAATGTTCTGGTGCATTTCTGCAGCTCAGAGACAAATAGGGGAGACTTCCATGAATGAAACAAGCTCTAGATCTCATCAGATTCTGAGACTGGTATTGCTTAATAGTTATTTCACAATGAAATTTCAAAGTTAGTGCTGCTTGATGATTGCTTGTTGAGTTGGTTCCTTTATTATGCATTCATGACAGACAATTGAGAGTTCTGCCCGGGAGTATTTAGGCAATGACAAGTCCAGTGCCCTTGCAGCAACTGTGGTTAGTACGAATTACTGAATTTTTTAGATCATTGGCTCTTACAATAGTACTGATTAGAACATGTCTAATCATCATTTTCTCCACACAGAATTTTGTTGATCTCGCAGGAAGTGAGCGTGCATCTCAATCTATGTCAGCTGGGATGAGGTTGAAAGAAGGATGCCACATCAATCGCAGTTTACTGACATTGGGAACTGTTATCCGTAAGCTAAGGTCAGATTCAGTTGCTTATCAATTTTCACATATCAGTAATGCTCAAGAAACAGTGTTGATACTTGATACCATCAATTTTCTGTAACTTATAGCATTTGCAGGAAACAGAATGTAGGAAATTAAAATGCGCCTACATGTTATAGGATTAGCAGCTCAACATGATGTTGTCAGTCCATAAATTTTGCATCTGTGCATTTACGTTGCTCACAAATAACAGGCTATTTGAGTCATGAAATTCATGGAATGAAAGATATATGAGGCCTGCTCCATTGGAGAATAAGATTTCATCATTCAGTATCTTATGAAAAGATGCAATTGATAGTTTTTTTGATATGTAGTCTATTTGCCATAAAATTAGAAAGATGATCATGCAGGAGATAGATTGATACCTGGAAAAGACTAACATCAGCTATTGTCCTGTAATTGTTCTTTTTCCATTTATTACAAACACAAACACCTTTCCTATTTCTGTTCCCCTTTTCTGAGTGGTGTAAACATTGACAAAACTCGCATTCGACAATATCCTCAAAAATCTATGATGCCCACCCAATTCACTATAACAGTAAGTTTTGAACAATTATTATTCAATTTATTAGACTATTGGTAAACCTTTCTGCTATTCAGAAACATACATCTATGTTGCGCTAATAAACCTGAAAAAATATATGGATTGTATTACCTTACAAATGCATTATATCAACTACATACTTTATATTTTAACTGTACCATATGACAGTTGGGATATGCATCCATGGTTAACGTAATATCACACATGCAACTTTCTTGAATTATTATAAAGAATTTCCACAAAAAAGTAGCTATGATCTTTCCAGTAGCCTAGTTATTTATTTCTTTTGTAATGGGATCTGCATTTTTTTGTAGCTTCATATCTTTTCTGTTTTCTTCTCCCTTCAGGTTTGCAAATATCAAATCCTATTATTTGAACTAGAATCTGCTGCTAATGAGTACAACTTTTTAACTGAGTGCAGCAAAGGTAGAAATGGGCATGTTCCTTTTAGAGACTCAAAACTGACCCGCATTCTGCAATCTTCCTTAGGAGGCAATGCAAAGACTGCCATCATCTGTACCATAAGCCCTGCACGAAGCCATGTTGAGCAATCCAGAAACACCCTCCTGTTTGCAAGCTGTGCTAAAGAAGTGACAACCAATGCTCGTGTTAATGTTGTTGTTTCTGATAAAGCATTGGTAAAGCAACTGCAAAGAGAATTGGCTAGATTAGAGAGCGAAATGCGAAGCACTGGATCAAATTCTGTCACTTCAGATTTCACGTCATTACTGAGAGAAAAAGACCTTCAGATTGAAAAGGTGATGTTTTAGGCTGTCATATTTGAGCTCTCCTTGCATCCTGTTAATAAGCCTACATTTTAGCAGATTGAAGTAAGGATAATGGAGGTACATAAGAAAGAATTGAACATATGAGGTATATGTGCCATATTTAGCTATAACAGGAAACTGATCTCTTTGGGCTGAAAAACTTAATTTTTCATATTGCATTGATGCTTTCCATATTTGCCCATCATCTTTTGGAAAGCAGGGTAAGTTGAAACCATCCTTCGGATATTTCTCTTGACAATGGACATACTTTTTAGTGTGTGCATCGTAGATATATGCAGACATATACATAGTAATGCTGCATCATGATGAAACCAAGGCAAAAGTGTCAAGCCCAGGAGACTGGGCAGCAATTCCTTCCATATCCTAGGTAGATCAAATGCAGGATTCAGAACCTTGATCAACTTCTAATCATTTGAAGTTGCTAAAGATGGTATGCATTATGGACTTCACTCTGACTGAACTTCGATAGTCCATGTATGATTTCAACTGAATGTCTGAAAAACCTTAGATTTTTCTTTTAATTTTGGGAGCACTACATGATTAGAACTCAACTAGAGCAGAAAAAGGGGTGGATTGTTCACGTATCTCCCTAAACGAAATTTGAATTTGAACTCCAGCATTCTCTCACTGTCATATTAGGTTTGGCGATCAACGACCATTATGAACGAGTCCTCTGTAGCTATTTTTTAGAACTCTCTTAGTTGACTTATTCAAATACTGATTTATAATTTTACTATATGCCAGCACGTGTATATGCCAATAACTGGAACTTGGGATAAAAGTAATTGTTCCATTCTTGCATGCATGATTTTTTTTTTCTTGGCTAAACCTTTAACTTTTGTTTTCTCCCTTCATGCAGCTACTGAAAGAAGTTTCAGATCTGAACCAACAACTAGAAATTGCTCATTCTCAGATTGAGCACCTACTAAGAGAAGCTGAGGATGATAGATCATCAATAATATCAGTAAGTGCACTTTCCCCTTTTCTGCTTATTTACGTTTTATCTTGCTGAAGCATTCAATATTTATCCATTTTCCTCATATGTGCTTAATTCTTTCTCCAGGTAGAACCGGATCATCATTACCCTCGATTGCGCGTTCGAAGCTCATTTAGATCTGAAAATTCAGTTTCTTATTCTCCCTCTGTGGAAGATCCTCGATTCCTAGATTATAGCATCAGGTCTTTTAATGCATCGCAGTTCTCAGCCGGAGACAATAGTAGTATTTCAGGGAATTCCATCCATCTTGCCGACTTTGATGAGAATTTTGTTCAAACAAATTTCTCTCAAGAGCTACCAAACTCTGCTGCTAACCCTAACCTTGTTGGAGATAATCTACATGTTTCAAATAGCAAAGAACAAAGTGAAGATGATGTATGCAAGGAAGTGCAATGCATCACAGAGACAGGATCAAGTGTGAATAGTGGTTCCAATTCACAAATGTTGGAGAGTGGCCCTCAAAGATATGCAGAGTCTAACATTGCATCTCCAAATGCAAACACATGCAACTCAGGTTTGACCGAGGCTGAAAATGATGACACAGGAACTCAAGAAGCAAGGACACCCCCATTGAAGGAGCAGACAGATTTGAGTCTCTTGCATTATGATTTTATAGTACCATCTCCTGAAAAACCATCTCCATGGGTGCCAGATGTCTTATCTAGGTCTAGAAGCTTCAACATGATCAGGAGTAGAAGTTGTAGAGCAAGACTTATAAGTAGTCCTCTAAGGTCTGAGATGGTAGAAAAGAACAAAGGCCTCCCACCTATTGGGTCGAAGAAAGATTTCATGAGGGAATTTGAAGTTTCTCAACAGATACTTTCTGCAACGAAGGATGCTATTGATGTTGAAAAATCAGCTAGAAATAGCTCTTCAACTTCTATGGGTAGTGATGAGTATCAACTGCGGAGCATTGCAAGTCCCATTGACGTCAAGAGTACTGGTAGTGTTAGTGACTTGGATGGAGGAATGAAACATTTGGTAGATGTTCATTTGGTGAGTTTTTGTTGTATATATTCCGCAAATAATCAGTTCTTTCCTCTTCCACATTCTTTACAAATCAATCACCAACCTTGTTGTTTGATAATAACTGAAAAGTACTAAAAATTGGCGCTAACACATTATCAAGTTCTGTAATGGTGAAAGGTGATTCTGTGTATTAGTAATTTGCTAAGCCATGTCTTCAAATTCTCCCCTCTTTTTTACTTAGTTCTCATGTTTGATAGGAACAAGAAACAAGATCAAAGGCCATTGAATCTACTAAGAATGTGAAAAATGTTGGATTGGATCCAATTGAAGCTGATTTGGACAGTAGTACTAGCAACTGGCCCGCGGAATTTAAGACGCTCCAACAGCAGATAATTGAACTTTGGCAGTCTTGTTGTGTATCACTCATTCACAGGACCTACTTCTTCCTGCTGTTTAATGGTGATCCGTCTGATTCTTTCTACATGGAAGTTGAGGTTAGGAAGCTAACTTTCCTCAGGGACACATTCTTCAAGGGTAATGAGACTATGGTTGATGGAAGGATTCTAAGTCTCACTTCAAGGTAAAAACTCTATTTACATATTTTGCATCATTTTACCTACATTCAAAAGCCCCAATTTTAAAGATAATAAAAACTATGCGTATAACCTTGTGAATTAGTTTAAGCTTTTGGATTAAATGATGTTCGTTGATATTGGCACCAGAGCTTCCTAAATCAAGAGTTCTAAAGTTTGAGACAACCCCTATAGATAGATATCAGCATTTAATCGCGTGTTCTTATAACTGTAATTGTAGGGCTTTTAGGATAAAATAGTTCTTTGACAAGGAAGATAACCAAAAAGCCTTTTTATATATGTTCAATGATAAGGAAGCAACCGTTGTGGCATCCCACTTAGGTTCATACCTTAGGTTTTTCTGGCCCAGGAGTGGAAATACCCTTCTACCTGTAAACTTTTTATTAAGTCACTATGTAAGTAAGGTAATATGAGTTTTGTTTGGATTGTGAACAGCAAGAAAGCATTGAATGATGAGAGACAGATGTTATGTAGACAAATAGAGAAGAGGTTGTCAAGAGAAGAAAAAGAGAACCTATTGTTAAAATGGGGAATACCCTTGAATTCAAGCAATAGAAGGATGCAGTTGGTCCACCGGTTATGGACAAAGACAACAGACATGGACCATATAATAGAAAGTGCAACTCTTATTGCAAAACTGGTTGGTTTCGAAGGGCAAGAGCAAACTTTGAAGCATATGTTTGGCCTTCTCAATATTACACCTCAACAACGAAGGAGGAAATCTTCTATTTGGAGACGCAGTGTGTTGTTTCGATCGTAATAATAATATGATATAATATAATACACGAACACTTGACACTACCCATCATCATACGTAGAAGTTGTCAATTTTAAAAGATAATTTTTGACTTGCAGTTTATGGTTCTAACTCCAATTTGTTGTGAGACAGATTGTACCTTAGATATTATGGTGTATTCTTTGCCAGGCTGATATGATATTTTTTTTTTTCTTTTTTTTTTTTGGTGTAAAGTAAAGAAGAAACTATGTAAAATGAGAGACATAAAGAGTGCGTCAATATGTAATATGGTTCTGTAATTTGGATGAAGATATATACAAGTTCCTTGATTTTGGTTATGGAATGTAACCTTTAGGAAAATTAAATCAGTCTGTGGTTTGCGAATAATTTCTTGAAACTGACCAAAAACCATGCCAGTCGACTAGAGGAAACAAAAATAAAAAAAAAGTATTTATTTACTAGAAAAAAAGAATTAAAAAAATATATATTTTTAATTCAATTGGACTGAGGAAAAATTCTCTTGTGAGTGACGGAGGTCCGTCACTTGAGCACCAAAAAGAGAGGATAGGTTGGGTGTCATGACTAGCAGGAAAAAAAGAAAATGTAAATGAAAGAGTTAAGTAATGATTTTGAACTAAACATGGGGCTGACATCTTATGCAGGGGCAATGTGGTGTGCCTTAATAATTAGGTTTTAACTTAGAACGTAACTCTTCCACATAAAACATGGGTAGAAATTAGTCTCTTTACTGTACAAAAGTTCCTATTGAGGCAGGTATTATATTCTCTTATTTGGGTGAGAAACGCATACCTGCGAAAGATTCAGACCTTTCATCTGGTTTATCATTAGAACTTGACCTTTTGTTCGGTTTAATGTTCAGACCCAGTTAGAGATTTTACTGTGGTCCAAGAACTACATAACCGATATGTTAAATAATTGACACATCAACATAATTGATGACGTGTCAATCATTCAACGATACGGACCGCGTCATCTCCTAATAACACTAAGATTTTTTCTTTCCCGTATATCAATTGATGGATTGGACAATTCTTATTCCAATTTTATTAATGAGAAAAAGAATATATTGTAAATGACTTAATCAGTGTTGTTTCAGGTAAAAGGATAAAAGGAAAAGGGTATCCGAAGGTACTTCTATCTACATAAGATTTTTTCTTAAAAAAATATATATATATATCATCTTTATCTCAATCCTGTTAGGAGGATCGAGTTGCATCAGTTGTGATTTCGTAAAAGTATATATATATATATATATATATATATGACGTCAAAAAGGAAAAAGAAGTGCCTTATTTGTCTTTGTTTCAGTATTTTTGTTAATTTAATTGCATGTGGGTGTCCATATATGGGTGTCCATATATAAAATATCCCAAGTTCCTCAATGGCATCATCATCTCCATTTGCCACCTATTCTTGTTTCATTACTGAAATTCATTACATGCAATTTCAAATCCTATATATTATATTATATTATGTGTTAATCATGAAAGAAAACAAAACAAATTCATATGGATTTTCTCCTCGTTATTTCCAATAGCTACAAGTCTCTTTCCATTCCTCCCACTACTCTACAATATACATCACAATTAATATATCTACCAATTAGTCAACTCCATGATCCTAATTTGATCATCAATTATTCCTCCTTTCTTTCTTCTCACAGAAAAAAAAAATGATGATGGAGAATAAGAATTGGATAGACAAGTTATTTGGATCAAGAATATTCTGGATAATAATGGGGATACAAGCAGCAGGGACAGGAGGAATAGTATTAGCAGCAGTAACAATGGATATCAAATATATAGAAGAAGAAGACAGTCCAGGAACTACTTTTATTACTTTCTTAACTGTTTTTGCAATTCCAGTTGTTTGCTTCTGTTTTCTATTTGCTGGTGCTGCTTTCTTCAATGCTTTTCATTTATTCATTTCTTCCAACAAATCTTCTTCTTCTTCTTCACTTCCTGCAAAGATCAAGATTGATTCTTCTAATTTTGATTCTTTGATGCCTCAGGATGTTCAGTCTTTGGTTTAGTTTGCTTCTTCTGTAAGTGCCCTTCTATTTCCCATTCTCCATTTCTTCTTTTAAATTCCTTCATATCTAGACTTGTACCTAAAAAATATTCTCATCTATCCCAATTTCTTGCATAAATTTGCCTTTCAGTTGCCAGTTTTTATTTTCATTTTTTTTTCTTTCTTTTTTGGATGGATTAATGACAAGATTATATGTATTTTTGCTGAATTTACTAATATAGCTATTATTACCTTTTAAACAACTTTTGCCGGCAAAATGTATTATTATACTTGGTTCTTTCATTGTATTTGAAAGAAACAGACAAACAAACAAACACAAGGCGTAAAGAAAGGCAAAACACATCCCCAGCATTGATTTTTTACCAAAACCATACTTGGCATTCTGATATATATTGTTTTAACACATTGGTCACTTGATTTTTTTCATTTTAATATTATTAGCTCCAAACTTGACCTATCTTTTATGTATGTATAACATGCTTTATTGAATGACGGAAATGTAAAATAAACACTTCTAAATAATTCAAGAATTACATAGTTTTATCGCCTGAAACTGTGAAATGGACACTTCCAATAAATCTGTTTTCTTATCCACACAATATTCTGAAATCGTGTTAAATGCGGAAATATTATTGATTGTGCCACTTAACAGAGCATGTCACACAGACGCAAAATAAGGTCAAGTTTGTGACTAATAATATTAAAATGAAAAGATCAAATACCCAGTATATCTAAAAAATTGATCAAAATGTCAATTATAATTTTGATAAAAGATGGAATGGCTAGGGATGAATTTTGCCCCCAAGAAATAAAGTACCATCTTATTAGCAAGGTGAAGTTCCATCAATTAGACCATGAATTCTAAATATATCCACTAGATAATCCGACTTAAAAAAACGGTGAAGTTCCATCAATTAGTGCATGAATTCTAAATATCCACTAGATAATCCGACTTCAAAAAACGAAAATCCACTTTTAGTTAATTTTGGTTCTATTTTTTTAAACGAAAATTCACTTCTAGTTAATTTTGGTTTCATTTTTTTTTAATCTAAGGACCCGTGTTGTACATCTACTGATACATTTTTATGACGTAACGTTCTAATTAGCAATTATAACGAACCTATCTGAGTCTCGTAATAAACGGCATTTTTTTTTACTACTTAAAATAGGGGACATTTTACAGATTTCGCACAGCCTTCTGTTTTTTTTTTTTTTTACCATTTCGCAATAGGAACATAGCCATCAATTCCACATTGAGACAAGTAACAGGTTTAGCACCCCAAATCATTACCACCCCCATACGATTAGGAAAGACGCACTATCATCTAATTCAATTTGAAACGATTTAACAAATCTTATGTACCTTAACCCTGTCGTACTATGTTATAAGGTACTCGAGTCATCAGCTGTGACATGTTAATACATGCCATGTGATTGTAATAAGATGCTATCATTGTCCATTCATCCTCAATAAACAGTGAACAAGTTATGCACTGCGCTTGTTTCATCATGTGGGCTTTTTTCCTTTAAAAAAATAAACTTAACATTAGAAAGCAATTGTTTCAGTTGTCTGGTAAAAGCAGAAAATATACATTTACATACCCAATTTAGTGTAATTAATCAACAAAACAAATGTGGTTAAACCAGACAAATGATATACTGCCGAGTTCAAAACATAGCTACCCTATTCCACCTCAGCCAAGTAATCATCAATTTCAGCTGGAGTTATTACCCTGCCATACAAGAATCGAATAAAAACACGTAAGAAACATTTTCCTTTTCGAATCATTAAATATTTGGCAAGCTAGATTTTATTAAAGCATAACAAATTTCTAGCTAATACAATACAGTTAATCAAAGGTTGCATGGAATTCTGTTATGTGCCAACAGTAGTACTACTGCTTTTTATTGTGTGTGTATTGTGTTAATTATGTTTGTTAGTGTGTTTGTCTTGGTTTTCTATAGATAGGGTAGTTATTTATAGTTATTGCTACTTATCCAAGGAAGTTACTGCGATAGGCAGCAATTACTGGATTCTTTGTACTATTTAAATTTCCAAGGAACTTAATGGAAAACAAGCAAGAATTCCAGAAAATTAGTCCAATAGATTAGAGGGTTCTGTCTTTCAAATGAGCCCTTAACCAAGACTCGAAGGGTTCTCTCTAAGCGAGCCCTAAACAAACTAACCAGAAAATAAACCCAATCCCATAACTAGATCCTAGGACCATTACAAATTCATTAGTCACAATTGTTAAATTTCATATATAATGAAAAATCGATACTATTATACAAGTAATTCATCAAGGCCAGAAAACAGTGTCACATATCAAGCCATTCCTTCTAGCTAGGAAGGACCAAGATCCTGGATGGAATGCTGAATGGAATTGACAATTAATTAAATTTTAGTTGAACAAGGAAAAATCGCTCACATGAATTTTTTATCAGCACCAATTATGCCAATCTCAATGTTTTTGCCTGAGATTTGTCCTTCAAACCTACAATAAGATAAAGGAAGAGAGGCTATTGTTACGTAAACAAGTAAAAAAAAGAACCAAGTAAAACAAGTAAAATTAACAGTTTTCTTGAGGTGGATTATCAGAAACCTTAGATGCCTACCCTTCTTTCAATGTCAATATTGCAGTATGAACGGCATCATCGAGCTCCATATCATCTGCATACCTCTTCTCAAGAAATGTCTTCGCATTGGAAACATTTTTCCCCATAGCTGAAGCTTTCCAAGAGAAATATGAACCTGAGGGGTCCACCTACAGCAAAATATAATATATATATATATATAGCAGGTGATACAATCAAGACTCCAGCTGTTTAAAGTAGAACTTCATTGTATAAATTCAAATGCAGAAGCTGTAATTTCAATATCTTGAGTGGTCCAATATCTTCCCCAAAATAAAGTGTCCAACTAAGGTTAAAAAAGCCCTAAATGAGTCAATTACAACCTAGTCTGAGTAACTATGTTGCTACTTCATGAAGAATAAATGGCAATTAAACATCACAACAACTCAATTACAGCCTGCAAACTTATGCTAAGTTCTATACAGAGGCTCACAGTGATTCTCCAAGAATCATGTATCCTGGGAATTTCAATCATGGGCATGTAGTAAGTGCCTCTACCAGATTGAAGTTTAATGACAAAACCACCAAAAATTGTAAACATAAATATGCTCAAAGGAAATACCTGATATAATTGCGGACCTTTGTCATCATAACCTGCAACCAACAGGGATACACCAAATGGCCGAACACCACTGAAAGAATAAAAGAAGACATCAACCGTTTAAAAAAAAGCTTTATCAAGCAGAAAACTCAACAGCTGGCAGCCTGCCATAATTCTCTTATTGCTTTTCACAAACAAAACCAGGTATCTGAGAAGTAATAGTCCTCAAAGAGGACTTGAACATATTAAAGTTAATAGAAGTTAGTTACCATTAATGTTATCAAGAATTTGGGAAAACATCTAAGAAAAGAAGTGATATTTACCCAGATTGAGTGAACTCTTGCATAACAGCAGCAGTTTCCCTTACAAGTTGCGTAACAGGGATTGGCTCCTGTTGAACACAACCATCAAATCATGACATCACATTGCATGGCAGAGTTTCCAAAATAGAAAACTGAAATAAGTAATAAGGATACAGAATTGCAAGCAAGAAACACTACCCGAACATGTGTACAATATTTGATGGTGTTTAAAAGAGAAAGGAAAGAAAAACATGAGAATAAAAGGGAAAGCAGTAAAACTATCAATATTGACAGTAATAAAGAAAATTAATGTGAGCAAAAAAAGGAAAAGAGATGCAAAATTCATGGGTTCAACATCAGAATCCAAAAATGATAACATGATCATGAAAGCTGGGGTACTAACATAAGCTGAAAAATTTAATGAAATAAAATTATCCACCAGAAAACATTCAGAGTTAACAAAATAAGATTTCAACAACCAACAAGAGAAAAAGAACCGCAATATGTAAAACTCCGGACATCCAAAACTGTATCAGTGTCATAACTAAAAGAGAACAGTTTAGAATGAGAATTGAGATTGTACAACAGGTTGAATTATAAGGTTAAGAGAAGCTGGTTGTCATTGAACTCTCAAGCTGGCTAGACACATTATTACAACAAGCAGTTAAGAACTGAAGCATCGTTGACTTGTTCTCTGATACTCCAAAGAACTACCATTTCGCTTTATATCAATTGCAATAACATGAACGTACAATTGAAATCGTAGGCATTGGAGTTTAGAAACAAAGCAACATTGAATGAGTTCTAAACACAGTATCCATACAAAATCACAAAGAACCAGATGCATATATTTGATGAAAATCGCAAAACTCAAACACAGAGGAACAAGCACTAATATGAGTAATAGAACTGATATCGTTGATAACAGTGAAATAGTTAAAAATAGAACAAGGAAATGATTACCTGACTAGCCTGAGGAGAGAAACTCTCCTCTCCCAAGTCAAGAGGCCGGATCCCAAAATGAATTAACAAAAATTACCTCCTATCTTTCCCAATCTGATCTAAATATTACCTCTAACAGAATATATACATTTAGCAATAACCATGTGTCCCTTCATTCCTATTATTCTCATCAATATTAATATAGATTGAATATAAATGATGGAAGTTGAAGGAGTACTTTGTATAATTGATGATATTGCTCAGCCTGCTTCCTGCTTTTTCGAACTAGAACTCTGAAATCAGGACCCATGCCACTGCCAAAAAAAAATTAGTTGAGAACGTACGACCAAACAGAAGGGGTGAAATCAATCACTGGCATGCAGAGAAAAAGGGCAATATAGTGAATGTAACGTACGACCAAACCCAAATCTCCCATATTGTTCGTATAACACTAAAAATATCCAATAAGGTCCTAGTAAAGGTCACGTATGACCAAACCCAAATCTCCCATATCTTTTTGGTACAACACTAAAAATATCCAATAAGGTCCATGAAAAGGTCGCTAAACGTAGAACTAGAAGAAATTGTGCTTAATTCCACAAATTCCAGCTAACAAGCAGCATCAAGGTTTTTTTCATTGTCTTTTTGAGAGGACTTGAACTAGCCAACATGATTACTGCAAACCCTTTCAGTGCTTCTCACCATCCTTAGAACAAATATACTCTGATGTTTGATAGCTTCAAAATATTCAAATACGTATCAGAAAACATACCTATAAACCACTCCAATGTTTGGAGTCAATGACTGAATCTTTTGAACCTGCCATGAAGAATATGCCCAAAAACGATAAGATGACAAAACAGTGGTGAAAAATTAAACCACAAAACAACCGAGTAGAAAAAAAAAATAAGAAGAAAGGTTACCCACAGATGCTTCATCCACTAAAATAGATGGCAGTTTCTTCTCTGTTGCGATGACAACACCATTAGCAGCTACAACCATTGATAATATATCTGTCATTGACATTACAGAAGAGACCAATACTACAACAATAGGAACCAACTTGGATTTTTGTTTAAGTGCCCGTGACTATGCAATAATTACAACTTCATTTATTAGACCATATATGTTTAACTTCTCTAATCAAGTCACATTAAAGATGGCAGCTAACTCGAACACGCCAATGCAAGTTCCAACAGAATTCAGATTGGAGTTGATTACAACTTACAATTAGGCAATAAAATTACTTCAACATTGGGACGAAAATTCAACGCATAACTTGTCTTATCATCTTTCACATGAAAGAGACTTCCAACTTCATTTTTAGAGGATTTGAAGTCAAATAGAAAAAGAGAAACGGAAAGCATTAAAAATCACCTTTGATCCCTAAAGATGTTTGGCCCGATCCAACAGCTGTTAGGGCATGTTCAATTTGAACAAGCTTCCCAGATGGACTGCAAAGGAAATGGAAAATCATACAATCAAACCATGCAAAAATCAAATTAAGTAAAAATACATATATATATATATATATATATATATATATATAGATATATATATATATATAGAAGATAGTGATTTGAAGCCGTACCTGAAAGTGGTGAGAGAAAACGAGTACTGACTATCTCCCATTATGCGCTAAAAAAGAAGAAGAAGAAGAAGAAGAAGAAGAATATTAAACAATCAATCTTACTATAGAGAAGGCGACAATATATTATTTGAATAATGAGAAGTAGCAGAAATTTGGGAAGGGATTCTTCAGCAACTTACCTAGAAACTCTACTCAAATGTTTTAACGCAGAGAGAGGGAAGCACATAGACTACGGGGTTTCTTGCAGAGGGAGACAGTACACAAATTGAAATGTTAACAATCTGCAACATACATAATAAACGGGACCCTAAAACGACATCCCAAACTGTCGTTACAGCCACACTTACACGCCGATACAAATAATTATTTGAGAAAAGTACGAAAATACATTTTTCTTAATTTTGCGCATTCGTAAAGACTATTTTGATGGTTTAAAAGTTTTTGTATCTATGCGTAGAATGACAAATTAGGTATAATTCATTTGGTCCATGTCTCAAAGAGCAAGCGGGATGTCATGAATTCAATACTCAACCTTTTCAGAATCTATAATTATAAAAAAAAAAAATTACAGATATGAAATATTAACCATTTAAAAACAGACAATTTTCCATTACAATCTTTTCAATAAATTTACTAAAGTAGCAAACATTAAAAAATATTACCTCATCTGTTTTTCATTTAATTTTTACCCCTTCAAAATCTAAATGCATAAAATAATTTATAGTAGAAAAATAATGACTAAAATTTCGTTTGTTGTTTTTGACAATTTTAGTGAAATAGTCGGACTTTACAGATATATGTTACTTTAGACTTGTATTTGCATATGTTTAAAACATAAAAATATATTTATAAATATGCGAAATTACAAGGTTTTTTTTTTTTTTTTTTCTACTGAACCGTAACAATTACTCATTAAATTGGTACAATTCTAGTAATTTTATACAACGACATGTTTCAGCAATTCCAAAAAGCAAAAATAGTCCAAAGAAATCTTAAAACATCCACAAGTTTGTCTATAAAAACATCATGCGTAGAAGAAATTAAATAGTGATTTGTGGTGTCAATTCACTAATCCAATTGAATTAAAAAAAAAAAATAATTAAACTAAAATCACAACTTGTTAAGAAATTAAATCGAAAAGAACTATATAGATAATATAGAATTAACCAAACCCAACATTTCTGTTTGGATTGATTTCAAACGGAAATAGCCTAAATAAATTATTAATTCAATTTAGTTTTTATTTTCACTTTTATTTATATTGAAAAAAGAAATAATAAAATAGATACTGTGTACATAATATATATGAAACTAAGGAAAAACTTTGGGTTATACACAATAAAATATTACAGAAAAGTAAATAAGCATTAGAGCTCGGCCATTTCAGTTAACTGAAATTTTAATTGTCTAAACATTAAAATGTAATTTTTAAAAGAAAAAGGAACCGAATCAAATTAGAAAAATAAAAGTGTTTTATTTTTACAGTTTTGGTTCGATAATCAGTTATTACATATTAATATTCTGAAGTCTTAAAATGAATTAGATGAAGAATAAGTAAATAATTGTCTGCGAATCCACTTCTAAATAAGGTGTAATATCCATTTGAAATTTTATGTCCTTCTGGTAGTGATTATGGGCGGCGAATTCACTGAATTCTTAAAATCAAAGTATCAAGTTATTTTTAGTGACAAGTGCAAAAGACTTTGCCGCTCGCAGCCTTTTCTATGATTTTTTGACAATTTTTACAATTAACGCCAAGTTATCAAAAATAATATATAAAAAATTTGAAGGAAGATCATAATGTGTAGAACCAAAAATATAGAGAAATATAAATTAACTAAATAACACGTAGAAAATAATTATGTATTTAATCAAACCTAAAGAGATTATGAATGTTTTCTCTAACTTTTATCTAACAATGGTTTTTTTTTTTTTTTTTTTTAAGCTTTCTAATGTCTTCAAGAATGAAGGTTCTCCTTGATGAGATCCATTACTCACTCGGTCCCATAAAAGTAGTCAATATTATGATTTTGGTGTGTCTTAAATTATTCTCTAATTTCTTTTTTATATCATAATCAAATTTTAAGTTTGTCAATATGCCTTTATTTAATGTACACTGGTATTCATGTATGAGAAAAATATTAATTTTTATTTGAAACTATCAATTGACCAATAGTATCAGGTATAAAGGGGGTTAAACAAGGAAAGTAATGTATAAAAATTTGTTGACATTTTAGATTTGTTAAAAAAATCTTTTATGGGTGAAGTTTTGTGTTTTTTATA
Organism: Euphorbia tirucalli; assembly: GCA_039660915.1. NCBI lineage: Eukaryota > Viridiplantae > Streptophyta > Magnoliopsida > Malpighiales > Euphorbiaceae > Euphorbia > Euphorbia tirucalli. The sequence continues at coordinate 71,622,160 of CM077641.1, forward strand.
ATTTTTTGGCTAGTTTATCCTATATTTATCCTCGTTTAACATGTATATCTTTTTTTATATATGTAGTTTATCTATTTCAATAAATAGAATACATCAAGTTTGATTTACTGGTTCTAAAACCAAATAAATCTAACATTTCTCTTATAACTATTGAAACAAACATAATAACAAACACAACGCAAGCTATATTAGTGACAAACAAGTCACATGGGCAAGAGAAAAATACATAAAATAAACATAATAAAAACATAATAATAGTGCATCCAATATTTTATCAAATTACACATACTTTAGCGAAGATCCACGGCAATGAGGATTCTTGCATCTCACATACCAAGTGATAACTCAATTTCATATAGATATTTGAATAGGTTATAGAGTAGTATGAAATCAATATCCTAAATGCATTCTCTTATTGAATTCTCTTTAAATTATTTTATTTGCTTTTATTATTTTTAATCAATTTCTTAGCTTAATAAATCTCAAATCCAATTATTCGTTATTTGTTTAGTTAATAGATTCAGTAGATTAATTGGTAATTGATAAGCAATATCCATGGGAACGATCTTTACTTACATTTTATTACTTGGTACGATTTTGTGCATCTGCAAATTTTCACATCATTAAACAATTTAACAAATCTGGATAATATTTCCAGATCTTGTGTAAAAAGAATAGAGTTAAGTACCTTGAGTATAAAGATTTCATAGAATCTTTAACTAAGAACTAATGACGAGTGACGACCAACCCATAGGAAAAGAGCTATCAAACCTGTGATGTGTCAGAGGATCTATCATTGAAGAAATTGCTTCATGGGATGAACTAGAAAAACACTGAATGTAACTTATATCACTTAAAATAGGACAACAAACACATTAGAAAAAGAGAAAAATAAAAGAGAGATGGATGGAAGGAAGGAGGAAAAAATATGGTGATTTTCCCCCTCCTTCATTAAGAGATGTGACAAATGGAGTTTTTTCTTCAAGAATTCTAGAGATAGAAAAAGGTAGAAATAGAGGTTTAGTTTGTACATGTTAAATGAATGCTACACTCAATAAAAATAGGATAACCAATAGGAGTATATATGCCCACATTATCGGGACATGATTTAAAATTAATGAAATCATTACATTATTGGAAAGAGATAGTATTACCTTTGGGGAATAGATTTTGGAAGGAAATTAATAAGAGTAAAGTTGTTATACACATTACCTATTTAATGTATTTTTTATCCTAGCAATTTACCTTAAACATTAAGCATGTAAAAATGGAAGGAGTATTAACTACTCCCATTTTGATATAACAATTTGTCATTTTGGTCTATTTCAAATTATAGGCAGCTTTTCATTTACGAAAAGTAGTTCAATTCTTATTTATTGTGCATAAAATTTATCATATTAATTTAAAATTATAAATATTCTTTCAATCCTAATGAGTACTCCCTCCCATTATTTTTATATGAATGTTAGGATTTTCAACTTGGTCATTTTTATAAGATGTTTTGTATTATCAATACACTTTTGGATATATTTTCTCAAATATATCCTTATTTATGATAAAAGAGATGTATAATTATTAATAAGAAAGAGAATTTTAGTAAAGATAAATAAGTCACTGTAATATCCTAATTAATATTTCATTGGTTTTGGTGAAGAATCTTAAACGTCATATAAAAATTATCGAAGGGAGTACAATGTTTATTGAAAATTGTTATTTATAAAAAGATATATATCTATTTTTATTGGTTAGTTAACAAGGTTAAAATAGAAATAGTATACATAAAAATTATTTTTTAACTATCTGAACTAAAAAATTTTATGGTGTGATTACGTTTTTTAAACTACTCAGCTGAACTATTTTTATAGGGAGAGAGAGTATTACATTTCTAATTTAAAATATATATATATATTGATATTGTAATTTTCAAAACGAAAGTCTCAGTTATTATTAGGAAAAAACAATGTGCACATTCATTTACATATACAATATACACCACGTTGCGTTGCAAGTAGCAATCAATAAAACAGTTGTAGAAAAACATATTTTTCAGCTTGCTGCAATAAAGTACTGAACATGTCGTAATTGCTACAATAAATATAGCTCAACTTTTTTCTCTTTTTATTCATAAAATAAAATAAATACTCTTCTCTCAAATCATATTATAATTATTTCTCTTAATTCAAAAAAATATTATAATTATTTCTTTATGCAAATTCTATGTTCAATTAAACCATCAGGGGTAGCTTTTGCTTTGTACTCATTTGGAATTTTGGATTTATCTAATTGAATCTTTTTATCTTTCCCCCAAAAAAAAAAAAATCCCATTTTTCAACATTATAATTTAGACATGGAAACCTACTCCCGCTAACTTATATTATTTCAAATTCCCACCCCAATTTTTTAAAGTTAATTAATGTATTTTTGAAATTCTAAGAATTGTTAATTGCCTAATCTTTTGCATTATTATTCAATTTCGAAGTTTATGAGTCCACAATCCATCTAAATTCCTGCCCATCTAATTAATTGACTTTTTATACAGTGGACCTCTTCTTTTTAATTTTGTTTTTGTCTTATATATCTTGCAGGTTTTTCGGTTCAAAAAGAAGAAAAGCATACTATATTTTAATAATAATAATAATAATAATAAAAGAGAGAAAAGAAATTTTGATCTTTAATTTTCATTTTCATTTGCTCTTAGGAAATATATCATCCGCTTGTGACTAAGAAGCTCTCTCTTGGATTAAAAGCTTTAGTTATCCACATGTCATACGAAGCTCGATAGTTTTCTAGTTTACAATAAAATTGTTAATAATTATCCTCTTAATTCTTATTTTGGTATGATAGTAAAGAAATAGTATGAGCGTAGATTTTTGTCTGACTTCAATGATAATGATTTCTTATTATCATTTATCTGAAATTGTCTGAAATACGATCCGAGAAGTAAAAAACATACTATAACTCGTACCGAAAATAGAAATAGGGGTTGTCATCATTACAGAATGGGTCGTACGGGCTATTTTAGAAGGAGGCACGGTCCAACTTTTAAGGGTTAAGCAGTGAAAGAGAGCTAGTTAAAATGGGTACAGCTGTGATTTGAAGATGAGTCGTACGACTCAAAAGATAGGCTGCACGGCCCAATTTGGGAGGCATATGGATCGTACGGTCCATCTCTTAAAAAGTCAGTTAGCCAACTTAGCCACTTGTACAGAATAGAAAATGATTTTATTGGATTGTGATGTCATTACAGAAAGGAGGGATGTATTATAGGAAATTCAAGGGAAAGATGGAAAAAAATCACACTTACCAATTTTTGCTAAGACCTACGGTCCTTCTCTCCTCTCTAGCAACTTCTTCTTCTTCAACTCTTTCATTTTTTCCTTAAGCCCTTAAAAAACCATTTAACAATACACAAAAGCTTTCAAGCTCAAATCGAAGCCAAATCAACCCAAATCCAACACTAAACCACATTTCCACACATAAAACACCTCGTTTTGAAGCTATATACGGCTGTATTTCGGTTTCCCGGTAAGTTTCGGTTCGTATTCACGAGTTACATCGGTTTAAAGCTCCAACGAACGGATTCGGATCATTTCTCAAAAATCTAGATAAACAAGCTAAAGGTAATCACTGAGAGGGCATAAAATCCTATCTCTCTATTCTTGCATTGTTTGATTCGTCTGTACTGTGCTAAAACGAAAAAAAAAATCGTTTGCTGTAAATTTCAAGAATAGGATCGTACGGCCCATCTTTAAGATGAATTGAGCCGCATGGCTCATCCTGGCCTATGAGCCGTGCGTTCAAATCTTTCTCTGTTTTCTATGAATTTTAATTTTATGAATCCGGGGCGAAAATCTCCAATTTCCAGTCTAATCAATTGATAGACCCCTAATGGATCATGAAATTTAAAAGAAGAAAACCCTAAAATGAATTTTTATGTGTTAAAATCACCAAATAAAAATTGTTTTTATCGTTAGATCTGTTTTCGAACCCCTGCGGTACCAGAACTTCATTCCATAAGCATAGCATTTATTATTCATTCGGCACACATTTTTTATAAAGTGAATTTTGGGTGTTTATGCTCTTTATTGACCTAGATTTAATTTTGAAGAATTTTTCAGGACTCGCACGAAAGAGGTTTTCGATAAATATGTGGATAACCAACTCACGTTTGCCATGTGGAATAACAAATATAAATTGGCAAAACTCTTTTCCAAAATTGTTTTTCCCAGATCTAAAAATACAGGGAATTGATAGAACTGTTTTCCAGGTCTAATCGGGTAAACATGTTGGGTTTTCCCGATTATCCCCTAAATGCATGCCCCCGAGCTATCTGGATATCTCATTCTGTCAAATCTTATTCCAATGTGCTTATATTTATCTATATCACTAACCTCTATGTTGCATATAGATGTATATTAGATTAGATGAACGTTAACTTTCTTTTTTTTTTAGAATAACTCGTGTAAATTGGACGATTGTAGCCGTATCCCATTTTTATCAAATGTATCCCCTAAGATAGTTTATTAGATTGGGTTGTAATAATTTTATTTCCCGAATTTATTTACCGCTTTCTGAATTTATTTATAGCTTTCTGTGTGAGCATATAACAAATATCTATGGTTGAATACTGAATAGGGAATAAAATAACAAAAAGTGCAAATTTGGTATAGTTAAAGCTATTTCACAATGAAGCAGAAATAAGTGATATGTACGGACCAGAATCACTGTCTTAAAGGTATATGAATCCCTATCGGGCTTGGCTATACCACAATTTCCTAGTGAGAGCTGAGCCGGGTGGCAACTCCTATCAACCTTTAAGGCACGAGGAATCGGTTTCGTATGTTCCTTTGTTTTGCCTTAATATTTTCTGAAACCTAAAAACCATGTTTTCTATTCTAGATATTAAAGCCCCCTGACCCGGTCTCGCGACCCTTAAAACATCACCGAAAGGATCGTGCGTTCATAGTGGCGACTCTGTTGGGTAGATTTTTATAAAAATCAATAGACAAACACTGAAAATGCTTTATGTGAAATAGCCTAACCTTACCGATCTGCACTCTTTTGTTCGCATCATATCATGGGCACTTATGCACACATGTTCCGGAAAAAAATTCCCTTATTCACCTTGATGTACTGTTGACGTGTAGCCGATGGACCGAAGGCTCCCCAGGACACGAACATGGTACATCACTCGTAGCCTAGTACGAATCCCTTCGTACGGACCCTTGAGTAGGGAGAAGTGATGAGTATATATCGCTACGGGAACCTTGATGTTAACCCTTGGCGTGACCATTGACTCATATAAAAACCCGTAGTAATTTCCCCAGGCATCTAGAACTACAAAAGTTGCATTCTTTGAGAGATACCTTTTTATCCCCGATGATGAGGCCATCTCCAACCATAACTCCAAATTTTCCACTCCAAATCCAATTTCCTCTATAATTTAGAGTGAGCTACAGTTCTTTTTCTCCAACCCTCCACTCCAAATTTCCACTCCAAATTAAAATATTATTACTTTATTCTTTTCCACCTAACTTTTTATTATTATTATATTCCTTTTTACATATATTTATATTATTCATATCTTTTTATTAAATCATAAAAAAAAATTAATATTAATAATTTATAAATAAATATATTTAATTACATAAAATTTTTTTAATGAATCAATAATTTTATTAAATAAAATCGTATCGGATGAAATAAAAATTTTATATTTCCAAGTTGTACGTATATTAATATTTTTTTTATTTTCACCATTTTAATTTATTTTTGATATTTTATCATTATCAATTAATCAAATTTCAAGAATTTAAGCAAAATTATTAACATAATTCAAGACCACAAATACACATATAAATTAAATCAAACACACAAATTAATAAAAACGCATAACCCAAATACTATAAATTGAATTTTTTATTTTTAAAACTAAAAAAAAATTCAAAGAAAAAAAAAAGAAAGTAAGGAACAAATAAAAAAAGAAAAAAAAACAAATAAAAAAAAAGGAATGGTAAAAACAAATAAACCAAAAATAAAACAAAAAAAAGTAAGAAAAAGTAAGAAAAGAAAAAAAAAAAAAAAAGAATGGAGGGGAACAGTACCCCGCCAACTTTGGAGGGGTATTGTTCCCCTCCAAAATTTTAGTCTTAAATTTGGTGGTGGATTGGAGCAACCCACCACCAAAATTTGCATTTCCAACCCCAAATGGAGTGGGGTTGGAGATGCTCTGACAAAGAGATCCAACTCCTAGGACAGTGTTGAATTGACCAAATCGAGGAGAAATAAGATTGGAAGGGTGAGCATTCTTTAATTAATCTTTAAGGCACAAAGAATCGGTTTTGTACGTTCCTTTCTTTTGCGTTAATATTTTCCAAAACCCCAAAACCATGTTTTCTATTCTAGATATTAAAACCCTCGGCCTGGTCTCGCGGCCCGTAAAACATCAACCAAAGGATCGTCCGCTCACAAATAGCTTCAGGTTTTCTAGATTGTAAGTTTTATGTTATCAAAAAGCAAGATAATCAAGTTGCCCATTGCATGGTTATGACAAGTTCTTTGGATAAGGCAATTGGAGTAAGGTTTACATTCCTTTTATTTTGTACTGTTAATATTATACCATCTTCAAAAAAAAAAAAAAAAAAAAAAAAAAAAAAAAAAAAGAGAAGATTATACTCTTGTCCGGAAAATAAAATGTAGTGACATTAAAATTAATATAAAGGATATAAAATTAAAATTAAAAGTAATACCGTTTTATTTGAATAAGTAGGAAAATTGCATTCAAAATTAATTAATGAACCAATTTAGCTAAGTCCTTTAAATTTGTATTTTCAAATACTTTTTACAAACTAACAATAATTTAATTATGAAAAATTCCTCATGTACTTTCCTTTAATAAAGCTAATCAACCTTGAAAGAATATTGTAATGATTTTATCTTTTTCAACGTAATTTCTTATTTAACATTTTGACCATTGAAATCAAACAGAGAAAGATGCAAATAAAAAGAATGTTGGAGAAGCGATATATAAAAGTCAGAAAAATAAGGAAAAGTAGAAAAAGATAAAAAGATAATAAAAATAGTCAAAGCATAACAAAAAAAAAAGTGTAAATTCCATAGACAGCATGAAGGTTAGAAATTTATTGGCAGAAAGAAATTTTTTTTTTTTCGTATTATTATCGATTTATCCTTTTGACCACTGTTTTATTGATATTTCCTTTTTACTCTTATGATGTGCAAAAAATTTTCAAAATAACACCTAAAAAATATTTTATATCAAATTCCATTAACAATTTTATTAATAAAATCTGACAAAATATGCTTATTAGGAGGCGATTTGTATTTTTTCTAATAGCATATGAGGTGAAAAGAAAATTTCAATAAGACAAGAATAAAAAAAAAAAAAAACTAATAATAACACAGAAACAAAAAAAGTATTTAATCCAAAATTTATTATACCTCTGCGATAATCGGATAAAAAAAGTGAGTCTACTTTCTGTTTATATATCAAAAAGTTATTACCCTACTTATCATCCTCTAACTATGAATATAATTACCATGAAGTTTTAATTTGTAATTAAAATTTCCTATAGTTTAATCTTTTTTTATTCCAAAATTTGCCATATCAATTTACTGAAAATATTATTTAAATACTAAATTATTAATATTTTGACACATAAAAAATGAATAAATAAATAAAAAAATAAAATTTTAGGTTATTCCTTTTAATATCTTATGTCTCAAAATTGGTGGTTTTAATAGTACATCAAATTTTCCGCGAAGGAATTTGTGGGGTTATCGAATAAAAGACAATAGAAAATATATTAATCAAACTGTTTTACTTACAAATTAAAATTTAATGGTAACTCCGTCCCATTTATGTTACTTCAATAACGTAAATAAAATTAACCCAAATATAAACTCATCATATATTTACGATAATAAATTCTCGATCAAATTCCAATATATTTATTATTGGGAAATTATCAAATTTACGTTGGATTTGGGCTTTTGTTTTTGGGCCTACCTTTTCTTATTTACTGAAATACGTTTTTTATTTTTTTTATTTTTTATTTTACTTTCTCTTGTTTACGCCTTTCTTTCTTACGCTTTTCATTTCTGCATTCCATAGCTTTTTGTATTCCACTGTTCTTCTTCGTTTTTTCGACGTTCTTCTTCCTGTTTTCTCTTCGATTCTTCTGCTGCACGGTTTTGCTTCGTTTTTTCTACTTCCGGCGTTCATCATTTTCTTCTTGGTTCGTGTACTTTGTAAGTGGTTTTGTTCATCATTTTTTTTGCGTTGGTTTAGGGTTTTTTTACATGCGTTTTTTTTGTTCGTTTAGGGTTTTGTTTATGATTTTTGTAGTTTTTTTTTGCAGTGTAATATTTTTCTAAAATGGTGAAGGGTACAAAGAACACTGGGTCTCAGAAGAGAAACAATATTAAGAAGCCTCTTGCTGTTTTTCAAGGGCAAATGCAGGAATGATGTTGTTGCTGAAAAGTTTGTGGTAAGTTTTTTTGTTTAATTTATCCTGTATTTTATAGTTTTTGTTATTTGTTCTGTGTTTTTCTGGGTGTGTTTGTTTTTGTGGTACTGTAATACTGCAATAGTGTATTTTATAGTCTTTGTTTTTTTTTCTGTGTTTTTCTGTGTGTGTTTATTTGTCTGTTACTGTAATAGTGTATCTTATACCTTAGTGTATCCTATTATACATTAGTTATACCTTAATTATACTTTGATTATACCTTTGTTATACCTTATTTATACACTGATTATACCATAGTTATACCTTAATTATACATTTTTGATACACTATTACTTTGATTATACCTTGGTTATACCTTAATTATACCTCTTTAATACATTATTACTTTGATTATACCTTTGTTATACATTTTTTATACTTAAATTGCACTTTTTCAGTAATTATACCTTAGTTATACCTGAATTATACCTTAGTTATACTGAGTTATACATTAGTTATACCCTAAGATCACTGTTATTGTGATTATCTCTTAGTTATACATTCTGATACACTATTTTTACTGATTATACCTTAGTTATACCTGAATTATACCTTAGTTATACTGAGTTATACCTTAGTTATACCCTAAGATACACTGTTATTGTGATTATACCTTAGTTATACATTAAGTTACACTATTTTCACTGATTATACATTAGATATACCTGATTTATACCTTAGTTTTACTGAGTTATACATTAGTTATACCTTAAAATACACTGTTATACCTGATTTATACCTTAGTTATACCTTTAAAATACACTGTTATACCAGATTTATACCTTAGTTATACCTTAGATACACTGTTATCTTGATTATACCTTAGTTATACCTGATTTATACCTCAGTTTTACTGAGTTATACATTAGTTATACCTTAAGATACATTGTTATATCTGATTATACCATAGTTATACCTTAATTATACATTTTTGATACATTATTACTTTGATTATACCTTGGTTATACCTTAATTATACCTCTTTGATACATTATTACTTTGATTATACCTTTGTTATACCTTTTTTATACTTAAATTGGACTTTTTCAGTAATCATACCTTAGTTATATGTTATGCCTACTATTTTGGGAATTTTATTGGCTATTTATCCCTTTTTCCTATTTAGGTTTTCTTTATTTTGGGGTAAATATATCAGACTTTGTATTTTTGGTTGTTCAGGAGCTATTTGGGAAATTCACAACTGTTGGAGCAAAAGTAGCAGCATTTTCGGGCTGGAGTCAAGTGTTCAGCTAATTGTGGGAACTGCAAGCTTAGCCTTGCCCAAGGCTAAGCGCCGGATTCGGTCACAGCTCAGCTTTCCTTATTTTGAAATTCGAATTTTATTTTAGGATAGCATTTACTGGTCTTATCTAGCTAGGTCGAAATTTGTATAAATAGGGTAGGAGGAGAACTCTTTAGGCATCAATTCTTTTACTTCTTTATTTCTTATTTTTGGGGATTGTTAACCCGAGCCTCCATTCTTTTTATTTTCAGCATTTTTCTTTTAGTTTGTAAGTGGTTACTCAAACAATGAGTAACTAACTTCTTTTCTTTTTCAATTGAAAGTTTCGTTTGGTTTATCATCGATTGTTTGTGAGATTTATTGTTCTTAACCATTTAATTTCGAAATTCTATATTTTGTTTTCTTGCCTAAGAGAAATCCGATCTCTAATATCAAGTTTTTCTAATTAATCAAAAGGCCAATTGATTTAATTAGGGTTTGATATTCAGTTGAATAACAAGAAGTAAATACGCAATCGTTTATTTCTTTTATTTGCTAGAACATTCAAAAGAAAACAAGATTTAAGTTTGAATCAATATCACGAAGAATTGATTAACTTAATTTGGGTTTTTCTAGATCTTAAAGTTTTCAACAAATTGAATCCTAAACCACGAAGGAAGGATTATTTGATTTGGAAAAGAAACTTAATTAAGTCGTCTTGTTCTGTTTCACTTAAGGAAAAACTGGTTCGAAAGCACGAAGCCTAGAACTTTAACCGAATTGGAATTTTGAGATTTGAATCCGCTTGTCGAGTCTATGATCAAACAATGATGAGATGCCATCGAAGAAACTTTCAATTGAATTGTTAATTAATTGTTATATCTCCTGATTTTTACTTTTGCTCAATTGCACTTTTAAATAATTTTATTTTTCTGCATCATCTTCACTAAAACCCCCCTTTTTTATCTTTTACAAATTTTGAAATAAACCGATTGGTTATTTTTGAGAAGCAAATTAAATCGCTAATCCTTTGGGACACGACCTCGACTTACCACCTACTACAAATAAATTGTTTTAGAAAAAGACGAGATTATAAAATTATATTTGACGGATTCGGCACCTGTCAAATTTTGGCGCCGTTGCCGGGGATTAACTAATTTGATTTTTTTTTTTCTCTTGATGACCAGGTCTGAAACATCGGGAAATCTACTCTTTGATACAGAAATCGAAAAGACAGCAAAAAGAATTCGCAAGGAGACCCGATTACGACTAGAGCAACTCAATACAGCCTCTAGCTCAAACGAATCCTCTTCTGACGAATCAGAAAATTCACCCAACGAAACAGAGATGGCAGAAAGGACGTTGCGAGAACTTCAAACCCCAGAAGTGGTTCAGCAACCATTGTGCATAAATTGTCCGCAAGCTGACGCGAACTTTGAATTGAAATCAGGTTTAATCCACTTATTACCAAAGTTCCATGGAATGGAGAGTGAAAATCCTCACATGCACCTAAAAGAATTCCATGTGGTGTGTTCAGGTATGAAACCGAATGGAGTTTCAGAGGAATTGATAAAACTAAAAGCTTTCCCTTTTTCCCTGCAGGATACAGCGAAGTCTTGGTTATTCCATCTTCGACCCGGTTCAGTAAATACATGGACGGATATGGCACGTTTATTTCTGGATCGATTCTTCCCTGCCACTAGAGCAGCCGCAATCCGCAGTGAGATAAGTGGAATCAAACAGAGAGAAGGAGAAACACTGCACGAATATTGGGAAAGATTTAAACGCTTGTGTGAAAATTGCCCACAGCATGGAATAACTGAGCAATCTCTGCTGCAGTATTTTTACCAAGGAATGTTGCCCATGGAAAGACGTATGATTAATGCAGCAAGTGGAGGAAGCTTGATTAATAAAACACCAACTGAAGCACGTGCCTTGATCCAGAGCATGGCGGATGATTCCCAACAATTCGGAGTCTGTTCTGAACCGTCCAGGAAAGTTCACCAGGTAAGCACTTCTTCCTTAGAAGAAAAGATTAATAAATTAACAAATCTTGTGCAAAATATGTCAGTCGGAAGGGACAATCAGCAATCTGTTTGTGGAATATGTACCTCACCGAGCCATCATACCGATTCTTGCCCAACATTTCAAGTGGAGACCACAGAACAAGTAAGCGCAATGGGATTCCAGCAAAACAACCAGCAAAGATACAATCCGTATTCCAGTACATATAATCCCGGTTGGCGCGACCACCCCAACTTCAGTTATGGTAATCGGAATCAGCATTACCAAACTAACCAGAAAATTCAGCAACCAACAACTTCAGCTCCGCCCAAACCAGGTTTGTCTCTTGAGGAAATTGTTCATTCTCTTGCTTCTAATGTTCAGCAATTTCAGCAGGACATGAGAACAAGTCACCAAAACCTTGAGAAAAGAATGGATACCATGGCATCATTAATAAGCGAATTACAGTCAAAAGGAAAATTACCGTCTCAAACGGTTGATAATCCTAAACAAAACGCAAGTGCCATAACATTAAGAAGCGGTAAACAGCTGCAAGATACAAAGAAGACAAGTGTGGATCATGAAGAAAAGGAATTGGAAATAGGGCAGTCCGGTTCAGCCAGCAAGGAGCAAGAAGAAATTACAGCCGAGACCCAAAGGGAAATCTCACAACCAACTATCACAGTCCAGCCACCTTTTCCCGAAAGGCTTTCAAAGTCAAAGAAGGTAAAAGAAGACAAAGACATCCTTGAAACATTCCGCAAAGTAGAGGTAAACATTCCTTTATTAGATGCAATAAAACAAATTCCAAGGTATGCCAAGTTTCTCAAAGAATTATGTGTGAATAGAACAAAGTTGACTGGTTATGGTAAAGTTTTGGTTGGTGCTAATGTGTCGGCTGTTTTGCAGAAAACGATGCCCCAAAAATGTCAAGATAAAGGTATGTTTGCAATTTCGTGTAGAATAGGTGATACTCGCATAAAGAGGGCAATGTGTGACTTAGGTGCTTCAATCAATGTAATGCCTAAATCAATTTATAATTCTCTTAATGCTGGTCCATTAGAAAAAACAGGTATAATAATCCAACTTGCAAACCGATCCTTAGTTTACCCACTTGGAATCTTGGAAGATGTTTTAGTTCAGGTTAATGATTTGGTTTTTCCAGCAGATTTTTACATATTGGATATGGAGGATGATTCATCTCCCGAATCCACTGAAATTTTATTAGGAAGACCGTTTTTAACCACTGCAAGAACTAAAATTGATGTTCATACCGGAGTTCTTTCTATGGAATTCGATGGAAAAACAGTTAAATTTAATGTTTATGATGCAATGAAATTTCCATCGGAAGTATCCAATGTATGTTGTGTTGATATAATTGAACCTTTATCTCAAAAATTGCTGCAAAGAATTGGGTGTGATAAATTGCAGGCTGTTCTTAGTGGAATTGTAGACCCGGAAGAAGAAAGTGATGCTGAATTGTTGGAAATTTGTTCAAATTTAACAGTTCATAATCAGCAGGTGGGTACTGCCTCTAACGCACCACTTTCAGCTACTAATTCCCATCAATTACCATCTGTTTTGCAGGCACCAAGTGTAGAACTAAAGGAGCTGCCTACGCACTTGAAATATGCCTTCTTGGGGGACAACCAGACGCTTCCAGTCATAATTTCGAGTAAGTTGAAACCGGAAGAAGAAGATCAGCTCGTGACTGCACTTCGGAGTCATAAATCAGCAATAGGATGGACAATAGCGGATATAAAAGGAATCAGCCCCACAACTTGTATGCACAGAATTCATTTGGAAGAAGGAGCAGTTCCAAAAAGACAGGGTCAGAGAAGATTGAACCCACCGATGATGGAAGTTGTCAAAAAGGAAATTCAGAAGATGTTGGATGCAAATGTGATTTTTCCTATCTCAGACAGCAATTGGGTGAGCCCAATCCATGTGGTTCCTAAAAAAACGGGGGTAACCGTTATCAAAAATGAGCAAGGTGAAATGGTTCCCACCCGTGTTCAAAATGGGTGGAGGGTTTGTATTGATTATAGGAAGCTAAACTCTTTAACTAGAAAAGACCATTTTCCGCTTCCCTTTTTGGATCAAATGTTGGAAAGATTAGCTGGTAAACATTTTTACTGTTGTCTTGATGGATATACAGGTTTTTACCAAATTCCAATCGCTGCCGAAGATCAAGAAAAGACGACCTTCACATGTCCATTCGGAACTTTTGCATTTAGAAGGATGCCCTTTGGCCTTTGCAATGCACCCGCAACCTTCCAAAGGTGCATGGTAAGTATATTTTCTGATTACATTGAGAAAATCATTGAGGTATTCATGGACGATTTTACTGTATATGGGAACTCATTCACTGAAAGCCTTGAAAATTTGATCAAAGTATTGGTAAGATGTAGAGAGTCTAACTTGGTTTTGAATTATGAGAAATGTCACTTCATGGTAGACCAAGGGCTGGTTCTTGGGCATATAGTTTCATCCAAAGGAATTCAAGTGGACCAATCAAAAATTGATGTTATTAAATCTATTCCTTACCCCGAAAATGTTCGGGAGATTCGGTCTTTTCTTGGACATGCAGGATTTTACAGGCGCTTTATCAAAGATTTCTCCAAGATCACTCAACCACTTTGTAATTTATTAAAAAATGATGTTCGGTTTGAGATGGATGATGCGTGTAAACAAGCTTTTGATGAATTAAAAGAGAAGCTTATCACTGCTCCAGTGATTCAGCCCCCGAACTGGGAATATCCTTTCGAAATCATGTGTGATGCAAGTGACTTTGCGGTAGGGGCTGTACTTGGACAAAGAATTGATAAGAAGCCCCATGTTGTGTGTTACGCCTCAAGAACCTTGGATTCAGCTCAAAGCCATTATTCGACAACAGAAAAAGAACTTTTGGCTATAGTTTTTGCTTTAGAAAAATTCCGTCAATATTTATTGGGCACTAAAGTAATAATTTTTTCTGATCATGCAGCTCTAAAATATTTGCTGAACAAGAAGGAATCGAAGCCACGTTTGATACGTTGGATTTTACAACTTCAGGAGTTTGACATTGAAATTCGGGACAAGAAAGGCAGCGAAAATTTGGTGGCTGACCATTTGAGTCGAATAATGTCTAAACAGGAAGATTGCCCTTTAAATGATCAATTTCCAGATGAAAATTTATTTGCTGTAGACACTATAATTCCTTGGTATGCTGATTTGGTAAATTATTTGGTTACAGGACTTTTTCCGGAGGAATTTTCAGCCCATGACAGAGATAAACTTAGACGGGATGCCAAGTACTATGTATGGGACGACCCCTATCTATGGAAGCAGTGCTCAGACCAAATCATACGCAGATGTGTTCCCGAAAGTGAAGTACAATCTGTTTTGCAATTTTGCCATACCGAAGCCTGTGGAGGGCATTTTGGTCCGAAACGTACAGCTAGGAAAGTTCTTGAGAGCGGTTTGTTCTGGCCAACAATATTCAAAGACTCATACCTGTATTGTAAGTCATGTTTTAATTGCCAGAAAACAGGTAACTTAAGTCAGAAAAACCAAATGCCTCTTACTCCAATTATTTCTTGCGAAATATTTGATGTATGGGGAATTGATTTCATGGGTCCTTTTCCTAATTCCTTTGGCAATTCCTATATTCTGTTGGCTGTTGATTATGTTTCAAAGTGGATTGAAGCAAAGGCCACAAGAAAAGATGATGCTGCAACTGTGATTAAATTTGTCAAAGCTAACATTTTTTGTAGATTTGGAACGCCAAGAATTCTTATCAGTGATCGTGGGACGCATTTTTGCAATAAAATCATGACAGCACTGTTAAAGAAATATGGAGTGAGTCACCGGATGTCAACAGCTTATCATCCGCAGACTAATGGGCAAGCAGAAGTTTCCAACAGAGAAATTAAATCCATTCTGGAGAAAACGGTGAATTTCACAAGGACTGATTGGAGCACTAAATTGGAAGATGCATTATGGGCATACAGGACTGCCTTTAAAACTCCGATCGGAATGTCACCGTATCGATTGGTGTTTGGTAAACCATGCCATCTACCGGTCGAATTGGAACACAAAGCTTTTTGGGCAGTTCGGAAATGTAATTTATCCTACGACATGGCAGGGGAGCAAAGGAAGTTACAGCTGATGGAACTAGAGGAATTACGGAATGAGGCGTATGAAAGCTCCTACATTTACAAAAAGAAAGTTAAACAACTTCATGACCAAATGATCAGCAGGAAACAATTTCAAATTGGTCAGAAAGTGCTGCTTTTTCAATCTAGACTCAGATTGTTTCCAGGGAAATTGCGCTCGCGATGGATAGGCCCTTTCGTGGTGCAAAAGATATATGATCACGGTGCAGTAGAAATTTGCAGTCTTGAAACCGGAAAAATTTTTAAAGTGAACGGACATCGGTTGAAACCGTTTTATGAAGGATTTGAGGCTCACAGTGCGGAAGAGGTACAATTAATGGCACCAGAGCAGCGGGGTTAAGTAATGTACATTGTCTGGCCATAGACGTTAACTAGAGGCGCTAACGGGAGGCAACCCAAGATTAGCCTTGCCCAAGGCTGATGACCAGGCTTTTTCTTTCTCTTAGTTTGAATTATTTTCTTTTATTTATTTTTTTTTATTTTCTTCTCATCTTCTACCTTAATTTTTTCTAACTTTCTGCTAAATCTGGGTTTTCAGGGGCTTATTAAGGAGAAAAGAGTTCAGTTGATTTAAAGCTTGTTTTGGGCCTGGAGATATAAAGCTCTATGTGTGGAGATATTTCAAGTTTTACCATCACTTAAAAGGGTAATTATTTTGGATAAAAGAAAAAAAATTTTAAAGCCCTTTTTAATGTACAGCCGGCCCATTATCTCTACCCTTTACACACCCATCTTCATCTCTACCCCTCACTTCTCTGCAAATCATAAATCCCTAAGCCCTCTCTTTTTCCCTTTTTGCGAAACCCAACCATGGCTCGTTCGAAATCGACGGCCAAAAGAGATTCCAGCCGTCCAGCACCGATCGCAGACCCCCAACCACCCAGTCCGCCACCTCCAGTCTCCTCGCCGTCTCCCCTTCCTGAAGCAGAACCGGCCGTCGTTGAGACAGAGCCGCAGCTCTCTAATCGCCCGCCACCAGTACAGCCGGCGAAGAGAAGAAGGCGCGCCACCATCGAAAGAACAGGGGATATCGAAGATCTGACCTTGGGTGATCGACCGGACGAAAGCGCGCATCCCGAGAACGAACACAGTGAACGAGGCGTTGAGGAAGAAACGCAGCAAGAAGAAGGAAGTTTAGAACCGGTCCAAGCTCCATCACCGCCAAAGAAGAAGAAGAAGCAGCCGTCACAACCTGCAGCAAAGAAATCAAAAACTCCAAACAGGAATCAGCCTACCACCTACACCAGCAAGCAGGTGACGAAACCTTCTAGAGCAAAAGGGAAGCGGCCAATTTCTGAATCCTCCTCAACAGAATCCAACCTGAGTCTATCCTCTGCGTCTGATAGCGATTCTTCCAGGGAGTCTGCACCTCCTCCAAAGAAAACAAAGAAAACCAGGGCTGGGATGCAGGGAGGAAGATCCCATTTTCGACCAAGAGCCAATCTGCAATTCAACAACACTGAACATGCTACCAGGTACACTTCTCTACTTAACGCTCAATTCGTTTCTGCAAGATCATTGCATGTTCCCACTTTAAATGCACTGAATGTTAGGGAAGAGGTGTTTAATTTTCTGTTCAACATTGGATGGATGAAATTTGTAACTTTCAATCAACCAATTTTTGATGCACTGACTTTGGAGTTCTATAGTAGTTTCAATTTTGACATGCGTAAGGCAAACTTTTCTGTGAGGGAGCCATGCATTACTTTCCAACTGTTTGGTGTGCTTCACAACTTGTCTATTTCACAATTCACATCAGCCCTAGGATTAATGAGTACTGATCTAATTGCTTCACAAGACTTTGACAATTTGCTCTGTGATTACCCTGATGATTTCAATGCCTCTCTAGTCTTTAACCAATTATGTGCAGATGATAGTGTTGAATTTAAGCCCGGCAAATCTAAAGCCAATTTGATTATTAGTCCTGCCCTTAGACTAATCCATAGGTTTCTCGCCTACACCTACTCTGGTAGGAATGATGACACAACTGTTATTACAAAGGCAGAATTATTTTTTCTTTGGTGTATGGAAAACAGGAAAGCAGTAAACATAGGTTACTGGATAGCTTTGAAATTCAAGAAATTAGTCAAGAACCCAAAGAAGCTATACCTCGGTTCTTATATTACTGCCTTAGCTGTCAATTTGCACAATTTCGATGTTAAAAATAACAATTTTTGTAAAGTGGCTGATATGCTTCTGTTGGACATACGTATGCTTTGTGAGATGCGTTTAATCGCCAAGGGCGAGGATGGTACTTTTTCTTTTGTGGATGCAGGAAAACTCCCGGAGGCTACCACGAGCACTAGAGCAGCTATGCCCTCAATTCCATCCGTTTCTCAAGCGCCTCCAGCTGCGGCAAATGAGATTCAGCACTTGCAGAACAGCATCGATTCCTTGACCAGAATGGTACAGCAACTCCAAACTCAAATCCAAGCTTGGTTTGCCCATGTTGGGTTTGAACCGCCTACTCCACCACCATAAAAATTTTTGGGCAGCCAAGCAGTCCCTCCAGGTCGTCTTCTTTCCCTCTTATCTTTTAAAGCTTTATTTTATCTCCTTGGGGGCAAGTAGATTCTAGGTGTGGGGGAGGGATTAAGTTGTGGTTTGCTGGAAAAGGTTGATTATGACTGAAGTAGGTAGGATTTTCTGTTCTGTTCTTGCATCTTTCTTTCTATATACTGTGGTTTGCTGGAATGGGTCATTGTTTCTCTTTGCTTGGCTGATTTTGCAAAAACATTTAGCCTTAGGAGAATGTATTTGTCCTATGATAGAAAATTCTGGTTTTCTGTTTTTTTTATTGCACTCCATTAACTCTTGCAAAAACACCATCACTTATTGCTAAATTTTTCCTTGATATAGCATTTTATAAAGAAAGTCCTAGCTTAGGTAATTAGGGACTCAAAAATTTTTATATGCATCTTGCATTCTTGCTTTGACCAAAGAAAGCCTGATTCTAACTGTTCTTGTTTTAAATTGCTTTGAGAGACAATAATTGTAGCATGCTGCCTTTATGCACTGGTCCCGCTGTCCAAAATGGTTAAGGGCCGAGCTAGTAGCCGTTAGGAAGGGTAATGTGGTCGGGGGTACTCGGCTCAGTAACCGGGAATGCCTCGATATGCATACTCTCCGAAATAAGACAATTTTTGCATAAAAAAAAAAAAAAAAATAATAATAAAATAAAAAAAAAGCTGCTGCATATCTATAAAATTTTAATTTCTCTTTAGCTTTGACAAACAAGGATTTGGTTAGTGATTAAGGTCTAATTGATGTTAAGTAAGAATGCAAGAACAATTGATTGTGATTGAGGAGTCCCGAAATTGCCTTGGTATGATGATTAATTATAAGTGTTTATCTTGAGTTTTATGAAGCAATGCAGTGTGTGGTGGGTAATCATGGTTCGGAGTGTCAATTCAAGTCATGAAAACTTAGAAATTCTTGCTGGGGTGAATTACTTTAGAGAGGGCTGAATTTTTCCAAATCAGTTTTTAGCACTTGAGGACAAGTTTGGTTTAGGTGTGGGGGTATTTGTTATGCCTACTATTTTGGGAATTTTATTGGCTATTTATCCCTTTTTCCTATTTAGGTTTTCTTTATTTTGGGGTAAATATATCAGACTTTGTATTTTTGGTTGTTCAGGAGCTATTTGGGAAATTCACAACTGTTGGAGCAAAAGTAGCAGCATTTTCGGGCTGGAGTCAAGTGTTCAGCTAATTGTGGGAACTGCAAGCTTAGCCTTGCCCAAGGCTAAGCGCCGGATTCGGTCACAGCTCAGCTTTCCTTATTTTGAAATTCGAATTTTATTTTAGGATAGCATTTACTGGTCTTATCTAGCTAGGTCGAAATTTGTATAAATAGGGTAGGAGGAGAACTCTTTAGGCATCAATTCTTTTACTTCTTTATTTCTTATTTTTGGGGATTGTTAACCCGAGCCTCCATTCTTTTTATTTTCAGCATTTTTCTTTTAGTTTGTAAGTGGTTACTCAAACAATGAGTAACTAACTTCTTTTCTTTTTCAATTGAAAGTTTCGTTTGGTTTATCATCGATTGTTTGTGAGATTTATTGTTCTTAACCATTTAATTTCGAAATTCTATATTTTGTTTTCTTGCCTAAGAGAAATCCGATCTCTAATATCAAGTTTTTCTAATTAATCAAAAGGCCAATTGATTTAATTAGGGTTTGATATTCAGTTGAATAACAAGAAGTAAATACGCAATCGTTTATTTCTTTTATTTGCTAGAACATTCAAAAGAAAACAAGATTTAAGTTTGAATCAATATCACGAAGAATTGATTAACTTAATTTGGGTTTTTCTAGATCTTAAAGTTTTCAACAAATTGAATCCTAAACCACGAAGGAAGGATTATTTGATTTGGAAAAGAAACTTAATTAAGTCGTCTTGTTCTGTTTCACTTAAGGAAAAACTGGTTCGAAAGCACGAAGCCTAGAACTTTAACCGAATTGGAATTTTGAGATTTGAATCCGCTTGTCGAGTCTATGATCAAACAATGATGAGATGCCATCGAAGAAACTTTCAATTGAATTGTTAATTAATTGTTATATCTCCTGATTTTTACTTTTGCTCAATTGCACTTTTAAATAATTTTATTTTTCTGCATCATCTTCACTAAAACCCCCCTTTTTTATCTTTTACAAATTTTGAAATAAACCGATTGGTTATTTTTGAGAAGCAAATTAAATCGCTAATCCTTTGGGACACGACCTCGACTTACCACCTACTACAAATAAATTGTTTTAGAAAAAGACGAGATTATAAAATTATATTTGACGGATTCGGCACCTGTCATTATACCTGAATTATACCTTAGTTATACTGAATTATACATTAATTATACCCTAAGATCACTGTTATTGTGATTATACCTTAGTTATACATTCTGATGCACTATTTTCACTGTTTATACCTTAATTATACCTTAGTTATACCGAGTTATACCGAGTTATACCCTAGGATACACTGTTATTGTGATTATACCTAGTTATACCTGAATTATACCTTAGTTATACTGAGTTATATTGAATTATACCTTAGTTATACCTGAATTATACCTTAGTTATACTGAGTTATACCTTAGTTATACCCTAAGTTACACTGTTATTGTGATTATACCTTCGTTATACATTCTGATACATATTTTTCACTGTTTATACGTTAGTTATACCTGAATTATACCTTAGTTATACTGAGTTATACTTTAGTTATACCCTAAGTTACACTATTATTGTGATTATACCTTTGTTATACATTCAGATATACTCTTTTCACTGATTATACCTTAGTTATACCTGAATTATACCTTAGTTATACTGAGTTATACTTTAGTTATACCTTCAGTTACACTGTTATTGTGATTATACCTTAGTTATACGTTCTGATACACTTTTTTCACTGTTTATACCTTAGTTATACCTGAAATATACCTTAGTTATACTGAGTTATACCCTAAGATACATTGTTATTGTGATTATACCTTTGTTATACATTCAGATACACTATTTCCACTGACTATACCTTACTTATACTGAGTTATACCTTAGTTATATATTCTGATATACTTTTTTCACTGTTTATATCTTATTTATACCTGAATTATACCTTAGTTATACTGAGTTATACCTTAGTTATACCCTAAGTTACACTGTTATTGTGATTATACCTTAATTATACATTCTGATACACTTTTTTGGCTGTTTATACCTTAGTTATACCTGAATTATACCTTAGTTATACTGAGTTATACTGAGTTGTAATTGATGAATCTGTAATCTTCAGTCCAAGTTCCATTATGTTGGAGTAGAATTGTGATTTCTTGCATATCTCTGTGATCGATTGAATTGCTATGTCTGTTTTGCAGTGATCGGTTGAATTGCAGTGATCGATTGAATGTGTAGGAGAGAGATCGATCGATACAGATGTGCGATTTCTAGATGGCGAAACTGATCTGTGATTATCGATCCAGGTATGCGATTCCAGGTGAAAAAACTGATATGTGATTTTTGGCGAAATTGATCTGCGATTTCTTGGCGTTTGGGAGGTTTTTGAGCTGGCGGGAATCACGTATTTTGGAGATTTATGTTTTTCTGTTTTTTGTTTTTTTCTGCAGATTTACGTAAAACAGGAATTTCCTGTTTTATGTATTTTTGTAATTTTGGAAAGTTTTTAGAGTATTTAAGTAAACTTTTCCCTTTGTAGGTAAAAAAGTTAGGTGGTGTAAAAAGGTAAGTATTTATGTAAAAACCCCTTTATTATTTTGTTGTCTATTTTAAATCAAAGTATAGAGGCACAAGAAAATAGGATTCATATTTTACAGATTTAGTCTGCTGCAAATTAAACCCTAATTATCTATTGTATATATCCTTATTTATTATGCATAAAAATCAATAAATTATAGTAAATTAATTTAAAATTATAAAACTTTTTCATATCATAATTAGTTTAATTAGTATTTATATTCTTACTTTTATATAATTAGGAATTCTAGTATCTTTAGGATAGTTAGCCTATAATATTAGGCCATTTGATTGTAATATATTATTAGCACTTTCAAACATTGATTAATAATATTTTTCTTTGAAATTTTTTTCAAATTCTCTTAGATTGGTCCAAGTGGTTGCTAAATTTGTTCTAATGTTCATCAATTTTTTTATCAAATTTTTTTACTCGTGCTATGCACCAGCTGTATCAATTGGCTTAACTAATGAATAATATAAAATTATATTGATATTAAATATTAAAGATGTGATGTGTTAATTCAGAAATTATAGTGTTAATTACACAAAATAATATATTATAATATAATATATAAAGGGTAAATATACTAATTAATGTTATATATATATATATATATATATATATATATATATATATGGATGGGTTGGAGATCTTCATGGAGCAGGGATGGTTATTATCATTCTCGTCCCTCTGCGAAAATGAAAATAATATCTAACCCTAAGGAAATGGGTTATGAGGATCCTTAACGCTAATGGGCGATTACTAATAGATTTTTTTAGTGCATATCCATCTGATTGACAAGCCTAATTATCTTACATTAAGGTGACGAACCAAAACCATATTTTGACATAAATATGAGCAAAATAGTAGTATTTTAAAACGAAAACACACGTGTATAATAAATTATTTTTGCTACAGATTGAGTAAATTTTATTATTAAAATGTCATATTATTACTGTTTTAAATAAATTGTAATATATTATGTAAAAATGAATTTGATAAATTTTTAAAAAGGAACTGAACATATAAAAGATAATAATTTTAATTTTTGTTAAAAAAATAAATTTTACTAATTTCTTGTAAAAAAAATAAAATATTAGCCGCTCTCTTCTTCCTAAAAACAAAAAACTCTAACAAAGTAAAAATGCTATTTCATAGACAAAAACACAATCTGAAATTAAATATTTCATTCATACATAATTTTTTTCATGCGAGGAGAGTATTAACTAAGAGCCTGTTTGGTTCAACTGTTAGTTAATTGTTACTGCTGTTGCTGTTAGCTGTTTGCTGTTTGCTGTTTATTGTTGCAGTAAATTGTAAGCTGTTAGTTACTAGCTAATTAATTGATAGTGTTTGGTAAACTTATGATCGACTGTTGTTGTTAAGATATAAAAAGACTAATATAGATATATATTTTACACAATTATACAATAATTATACAAAAATAATAATATTAAATAAATATCAGTAAAAATAATTACATAATTAGATAATTTAAAAATAATTTTAATTTATTATGCATTTCAAAAATTATTATTTTCATTAAATAATGACTTCATAAGTGTATAAAAATAATTTAAATTATAGTTTCATCTATGTAAAATGCATTAAAATAACATGTTTTTAATTTTTGACTAAATTAATATATATATAAATTTTAAAAAATATGAAACCATCCTAAATAATTAATTTGAGAAATTGATTTCGTTTAATTTTTCAATATTTATAGACATAACAAAAAAAAAATCTACATAATTATATAAAAGAATAATTTATTATTTTGGAAAAGTTAAATTTGTAAAATCCAAACAATTATAAAAATCTTTTTGTGAAAATATTTAATAATGAGCTTTTCATGAAAAGCTACTTTTTTTTGCAGAATAGTTAAAAGTTGTTGTTTAAAAAACCTAATCAAACACTAGGTTTTCTGCTTTTCAAGGTGAAAAGCTAAAACTGCTTCAAAAAGGATAAACAAACGCCCCCTAAATCAAAGAATCTCATTCCTATGTAGCTTCATCATATTAAGAAAAAAGAAAAATCTTTAATATTGAAATTAAGAATTTTCCTTCTGTTAATAGAGATTCGTCAGTTGATAATAGTATTTCTTTCAAAATAGGGCTTCCATATATATACTAAACAAGTTATCACACTTTTTCCTTTTCGTTTTATGTGGTATGACAGTTACCCATTTGCCCTATGAGGTATGCAACAATACTTCAAAATGGTTCTTAATAAGCATATTCTGTCATATTTCGCTAGGAATATGATAAAATATGTTTTTTATGAGCCATTTTTAGTTTTTTTGAATAACACATGTGGCAAAAAGAGAACTTTAATAGGATAAGAAGCAAAAAAGACAAACTGTTAATAGTATAGGAGCAAAAATTTGTCTAGCCTATGAAAGGAACTCACTATATGTATAAATTAAAAATATAAAATATGTAAAAAGAAATTCTAGAAATGTTATTAAAATTAGGGGTGCACACGGTCGGTTAACCGGTCCATGTGGACTTTTACAAACGGTTAACCGTTTAAACGGTTTTTCTAATTTACTAACTATACACTGTCCATTAAATTCGGTTAACCACTAATTTCGGTCGGTTAACCATTTCTTTACGGTTAACCATTTACAAGATAGATATTATGATTTTTCAAAATTTATAATATTTGAAATCTCAAATAAATAGACTATAAATCTCAAACGTCAAATAGAAATATAAAATTACAAACCATAGTCTTAATTATTAATTAAAATAACATTTTAACCATAAACTCCAATAATTAAAACATTAATAAAAAAAAGTTCCCAAATATAGAAATTGTTATACAAGATCAAACATTAATTAATGAAATTGTTCTTCGCTATTCGTTTTTCAGTGAGTATGAAATTAAGAACAGAGAGGAAATAAGATTGGAAGTGAGTGATTGACACTACTTGGTGTTATATATTAAGGAAGCAAAATAATATCAAAGGTCCAAATATTTCATTTATTATTCATATTACCTATATATATATAATTATATAATTTTTTAAGAAAAATATTTGTAAGGAGTCGGTTAACCGCGAGTCCACATAGACTTTCAGTGTAAAACCCTAAACCTAAACCGTAACCGTTAATTTCTAAAAATAAAAACCGTACACTAGTCCATCGGTTTCGGTTAACCATATTTTCAGCACGGTTTGGGTTCGGTTTTACGGTTTTTCAGTTTTTCGGTTTTTTTTATGCACCCCTAATTAAAATCAGACCGAACAATGAACCGATAAACCAATTGGTTCGTAGTTCGACTGGTGGTTTAATTGGATATCATTTTTTGAAAAATATTATTTAATTACAAATATTATTAACTTTTAATTCAACCGGTTAGTTTAATGGTTCAACCTCCGATAAAATCATTTTAGCGGTTTTAATAGCAATCCAAATTTTTGATCAAATAGATTAAAGCCATAATCAGTTCGTGGTTGAACCGGTTGATCCAATCGGTCTAGTCCGGTTTTGATTGAAGTCTATAATCATAATATTTTTAATTGAAAAAAGCCTATAAATTCATCTTTTAATTTTATTCTTTTTTTTTTTTATTTGGTTACATCTTTTAATTTTATTCTAACGAGGCTCGTAGTGACTATTGCATAACAGTTAATAGCCAATTGTAAATTTTGAGCAAAAAAAAAAAAAAAAAAAAAAAAAGCCTGCAAAATTCCGAAATTACCAATTAGTCTATTAAATATATTGGGTAAATGGACCACATGCATCTCTTGACAATTTATGCTGTAACTAATTCAATTGTATGAAAAGATGGAAAAATGATAAGAATACATAAAATTATTTAATTAAATTATGAAAAAGAATTTATTTTATGAAACGAAAAAGAATTCCAAAAAAAAAAACTATGAAAAAGAAACTGCTAAAGTTTTAAGACCTCTTTTCATTTTCTATAAAGAGTTGAAATTTATTTTAAGAATATAAGTTTGACTCTGATATTAAAAAAAAAATTGTCAATTTATGGGATTGAAGAAGAAAAAAAAAACCTTAGAACTCGAAATAATAATATTCACGAAAATACTATTTTTCTTACCACACTACATACCTCATGATGCAATTATATCAACAATAATAATATTGTTTGATAAAAAGAAAAAAAGATAATAATAATAATAATAATATTGTTCACTTAAGAATGAAAAGCCTAAAGTAATGATGTTCACGAAAATACTATTATTTCATTGTTTATTCCACATTAGCATTTAAAGCCCAAAGTCATAGGAAGTTGAAGCCATGAAAATCATTGACATAAATGAGAGAGGATTCGTACTTGTTGTAAAAGATGTTAGTATTAATTAATTTCTTTTAACTTTGACAAATGATATTTTAAACTTCAACTTAACTAGCTTACCATGATTAATAAATTGATCCAAAATTAACCCATTCTATTCTACACAACTGTACTAACGATCATTATGAAGACTTCTTAGAATAATTTGATTACGATTTATTAGGATAAATAATTTTAGCAAACTATGTTTATCAAAAAGACAACTTATTTTTCTATTAGTATTATATTAGTGACAACGTATAATTTGTTAATTTTTTCTACATATATCGATTTTTAAAACTACCTTATGTGAAAAAATCTGGTTTTTTCTAAGTAGGGTTAACCAACATGGAACTAAATATTTCTAAATAATTCTCTTAAATATATATATATATATTTCTAAGTAATTCATATTTTAAAAACCAAATTACTATATTTTAAGATTTCAAGTCATGATTATAGTTTAAGCATTTTGACACTCATTCAACTTAAACCTAAACCAAATTAGTTATTGTTCTTAGGCTATAAGTATAAATATATTAATTACAAAAATGTTGCTCAATGCACGAATAATGTTAAGGGCAAACTAATATAATAATTGTCAATGAAAATTGATTCATCGATCATTGTGTCACTTCCATCAGAATTTGAATCCACTACCGCGGAGCATATGCATAGCGAAACCACATGTCTATACAAAAATACTTAGGTTTTTTCTTAGATAAAAATAATAAACATATAACTAAAAAAAAAAAAAGAAATTTTTTCTATTTGAAAAGGACAAAAAGAAAAAAGAAAAAAGGAAAAGCAAAACGACAACGGAGCAAGGATAAGATGGCACATATAAGGACGTACACACAACACAGGGCTCAATGATTCAACCCACATAGTATCATATGAGGTTAAAAAGGTCCACCATTTCCCGTTTTTGAAAAGTTCTTATTCAAAGCCTTTTGCATAATAAATTCCTAAACTACCCTTATCCTAATTTAATTCTTTTTCAAAAGAATCTCTGCAATTTCTATGTTTGTATTTTGTTGTTGTTTGTTTATCTCTGAATGCGTGTGGGTCTCTCTGTTTCGGTTTCTCTGCAATTCTTTTTCACTCTGCCTCTCTACACATGGACTTGCTCTCTTTCTCTTCTTCTTCCTCTTGCTTCCTCTTTCATTTCTATTACGCTCCTTCTCCTCCTTTCTTAGCTCTTTAATTCATCTTTACTTCATTCTTTGATTCTTTTGTTTTCAACTTTCTCTTCTCTATTTTTCTTTTCATGGCCGCCGTCACTGATTTTTGCTTCATCTTATTCTTTCTGTTTCTCTCTGCATGTGCGCAGCGGAGCCCTGAAAATCTGGCTGAGATTCAAGCTTTGATGTCTTTTAAACTCAGTCTCCATGATCCGCTTGGGGGTTTGATAGGTTGGGATTCTTCTACTCCGGCGGCTCCCTGCGACTGGCATGGGGTTGGTTGTATAAACAACCGAGTCAGTGAGGTCCGTCTTCCTAATCTTCAACTCGGTGGTCGACTCAGTGACCAGTTAGCTAATTTGCACATGCTACGAAAGTTGAGTCTCAGGTCTAACTCCTTTAATGGAAGTATTCCTTCTTCTCTCACAAAATGTACCCTGCTTCGTGCTGTTTTTTTGCAGTATAACTCATTCTCCGGTAATCTTCCGCTGGAGATCGGTAATCTAACCCGGCTTCAAGTCTTAAATGTTGCTCAGAATCATCTCTCCGGTGAAATCCCTCCTTATCTCCCTGCAAACCTTGTGTATATGGATCTTTCGTCGAACACATTCTCTGGTTCGATTCCACCTTCTATCGCCAACCTCTCTCAGCTTCAACTCATCAATCTTTCGTATAATCAGTTCTCCGGTTCCATTCCGGCGAGTTTTGGTCACCTTCAGTATCTCCAGTACCTCTGGCTTGATTACAATCTTATAGAAGGGACTCTGCCGTCCGCCATTGCTAATTGCTCTTCGCTTGTGCATTTGAGCGCCAATGGCAATGCCCTTGGTGGTGTGGTCCCCGCTGCCATTGGAGCTCTGCCTAAACTACAGGTCATTTCTCTTTCGCAGAATAACCTTTCTGGTTCGGTTCCGTTGTCCATTTTCTGCAATGTATCGGTTTTTCCGCCGTCCCTGCGGATCGTGCAGCTTGGATTTAATGGATTCACGGAGGTTGAAAGCCCCGAGTCAGGGGATTGTTTTACTGTTTTGCAGGTTCTAGATGTTCAACAAAATCGGATACACGGTGTGTTTCCTTTATGGTTAACGAAAGTGGTTACTTTGACAATACTAGATGTTTCCGGGAATTTGTTATCCGGTGTGATTCCGCCGGAGGTTGGGAATATGTCGAGCTTAGAGCAGCTAAGAATGGCTGAAAATTCCTTCAGTGGAGTAGTTCCGGTGGAGATAAAGCAATGTAGGTCATTGCGTGTTCTTAATGTTGAAGGGAATCACCTTTCTGGTGAAATCCCTGCATTTTTGAGTGACATGAGAGGTCTGAAAGAGTTGTACCTAGGCGGAAATCAATTTTCCGGTTCAGTTCCGGCGACATTTCGAAGTCTCACTGAACTGGAAACATTGAGTTTACATGACAATGGTTTGAACGGAAGCTTACCGGAGGAGCTTATCAGGTTAAGCAATTTGACTACTTTGGACCTCAGTGGAAACAGATTTTCTGGTGATATTCCTGCAAATATTGGAACTTTGAGTCAGATTATGTTACTGAATTTGAGCAGAAATGGTTTTTCTGGGCAGATTCCTGCTAGTTTGGGAAATCTATTGAGGCTTACAACTCTGGACTTGAGTAAACAGAATCTATCGGGCCAGTTGCCTTCTGAGCTTTCTGGTTTGCCTAATCTTCAAGTGATTGCTTTGCAGGAAAATAAGTTGTCCGGGAATGTTCATGAAGGGTTCAGTAGTTTGATGGGTTTGCGCTACTTAAACCTAAGTTCCAATTCATTATCTGGTCAGATTCCATCAACTTATGGCTTTCTTCTTTCATTACTTGTTCTTTCACTATCCGGTAATCATATATCTGGGTTTATTCCACCAGAGCTTGCTAATTGTTCTGATCTTGAAGTTCTTGAGTTACATTCAAATTCATTGACTGGTCAGATTCCAGCTGATCTGTCTCGCTTTTCTCATTTGAAAGTGCTTGATCTTAGTCGGAACAATTTATCAGGAGAAATCCCAGAGGAAATCTCTGAATGTGAGTCTTTAACTTCACTCTTGCTTGATGCTAATCATCTCTCAGGCAGCATTCCAGATTCATTGTCCAATTTATCCAACTTAACATCTCTTGATCTCTCAACCAACAACTTGACTGGGGAGATTCCTTCCAACCTTACTCAAATTGTTAGCTTGGTGTACTTAAATGTGTCCAGCAATAACCTTGAAGGCGAGATTCCAGTGGTGTTGGGTTCCAGATTCAACAATCCATCGACATTTGCAGGCAATGCAGACCTTTGTGGCGAGCCACTGGACAAAAAGTGTGTGGATGAAGCTGAAAGGGATAGAAGGAAAAAGTTGATTCTGTTTGTTGTTGTGGCTGTAATTGGAGCTTTGCTATTGTCGTTATGTTGTTGCTTCTACATTTACAGCCTCTTGAGATGGAGAAAGAAGCTAAAACAAGGGGCAACAGGGGAGAAGAAGCGAAGCCCTGGAAGGGCAAGCTCAGCAGGCAGTGGGGGTCGTGGCAGCACAGATAATGGAGGGCCAAAGCTTGTTATGTTTAATAACAAGATCACACTTGCAGAAACAATGGAAGCAACAAGACAATTCGACGAAGAAAATGTACTTAGCAGAACTCGATATGGATTAGTCTTCAAGGCGTGTTATAATGATGGAATGGTACTCTCAATAAGGAGACTCCCAGATG
The DNA here is from genome assembly GCA_039660915.1 of Euphorbia tirucalli. NCBI lineage: Eukaryota > Viridiplantae > Streptophyta > Magnoliopsida > Malpighiales > Euphorbiaceae > Euphorbia > Euphorbia tirucalli. The sequence goes on from CM077641.1 coordinate 71,652,511, forward strand.
GATCAATAGATGAAAACATGTTCAGGAAAGAAGCCGAGTTTCTAAGCAAAGTGAAGCACCGAAACCTCACAGTTTTACGTGGATACTATGCAGGGCCACCGGATTTAAGACTTCTCGTCTTCGATTACATGCCAAATGGGAACCTTGCCACTCTCTTGCAAGAAGCATCTCATCAAGATGGTCATGTACTTAATTGGCCAATGCGGCACCTAATAGCTCTTGGGATCGCCAGAGGACTAGCATTCCTACACACATCAAACATGGTTCACGGAGACATCAAGCCACAGAATGTTCTATTTGACGCAGACTTCGAAGCCCATCTATCCGATTTCGGTCTAGACAGGTTAACAATGGCAACACCAGCAGAACCCTCAACTTCAACAGCTGTTGGCACATTGGGTTATGTATCACCCGAAGCAGTACTAACAGGAGAAGCCACAAGGGAATCAGATGTCTACAGCTTTGGCATTGTGCTGCTGGAGTTGCTAACCGGAAAAAGACCCGTCATGTTCACTGAAGATGAAGATATAGTGAAATGGGTGAAGAAGCAGTTGCAAAGGGGTCAAATTACTGAACTTTTAGAGCCGGGTTTGCTTGAACTTGACCCGGAATCATCAGAATGGGAAGAATTCTTGCTAGGAGTGAAAGTTGGGTTACTCTGCACAGCACCAGACCCACTTGATCGACCAACAATGTCCGATATTGTTTTCATGCTTGAGGGTTGCCGTGTTGGTCCCGATATTCCGTCTTCAGCCGATCCGACATCTCAGCCTTCTCCGGCACAGCAACCCGAAGCATTTTGAGACCCGGCAAATTTTAATTATCAATTTCTCAGAGTTAACTGTAGCATTGTTAATTTTTTTTTTTTCCTTCTCAATTTTTTAGTGTTAAAAATTGGTGTTTCAATTTATTTCGATAAATTTGCGCTCTCTATCTATCCTTTTATTATTATTATTATTATTATTGTTAATTATTAATTAGATCCTTTTACTTGATTACTGCCGGCTTGGGGGGAAGGGGTGGGACCGAACATATTCAGTCAACGACAGGGACAGGCTACGCAAAAGATGACGGTAAGAGGACAAAAGTGGGCCAGGGGAGCCCGCCTTTTTCTCCCGCCAAATCAGAAGAAGAGAGAGAGAGAATCACGTGGCAGAGGAAGCGCTATTTAGTAGTGGAAAAAGTAGCCGTTAATGTGGTGGGGCCGGAAGTACAACTAAGTCTGGCCTAATTAAAAAGATAAAAGAAAGAAGTGAGAAAAATAAGTGTGCTTTTCAATTGGGGGGTTGGGTTTGATGCAGACCAACTAGGGGGTATAGCTTCGTAGAGGCTTTGCATCTATGCTGATGCCACGTGGCTTCTCTGTTGCCCTTAGTTTTATTTTCTCTGTGCACAGGGCATGCGCAAGAGGTTACAAAAATTTAGACCCCTCTCATTAACAGAGGGCAAAAAGAGAGAAAATGATGGTTCAACCTCCACAGATTAAATTTCTATGAAAAATTACCCCCTCCTGTCACAATTTGACCGGGAATATTTAAACTTTTTTGTCGAACCTAAATTATTGGAAATATTTATTTTATAGAAATTAATTATTTTTAATTTTTTTAATATATTTATATTTATTATGGATGATAATTAATAAAATATTTTAATATTTATATATAAATTACATATATTCCACTGGTCAAAAACTAAGTTGTAATAATTTAATATTCAACCATTTATGTTTAAAATTTAAAGGAGGGTATATTAAAAAAATTTATGAATACAAATTGTTCCTTCAATTATTTTAACTATATTTTCTTAAATCACGTAAAAGCTCAAAGTATTTTATCAAACCCGGATGTAAGGAGTACTTCTTACATACAACGTAGGTTTCAATAATATTAAATACAAATAAGATCACTTATATTCTCTCCGTCCAATTTTGATAAGGAAAAAATCTATTGTGGATGTTCAATAATATATGTATTTTTCAATGTTTAATTATTAATTAAGTGATAAATTGTCAAAAATACTTTTGTCACATGTACCTAGGTAATTAAAGTGACAACATTTACTTTACTTAATCGTTTGGTATAGTGAGGATCTTTTAGTAAAAATATAGTGTATTAATTAATTTTCTTAATTATTATGTAATTAAAATATTACCTATCAAAATTGGACCGAAAAAGTATTATTTACTGAGAAATTTATACTAATCGTATAATCAGAATTTTTAGCGTTCGGATCTCTCACCCTGACAAGAAAGAAAGAAGAGCTCTCAAGCAAATGATTTTTCTAGAATCCTTATTCCTTGTGGTGCAGCAGAACCATGACAATTATTATGACAATTGTTTGATAATATTGAATACTCAGTTGATCCATTTTATTAAGTTAAAGAAAAAATTCATCTGTCTTGGGAACTTTAATAATATTCTTTTTTTTGGTAAGGTTTTAAATCTTACTCCTTAATACAAACATAGTAGCTGTATTTTGCTTTTTGAAGCTTAATATATTCGGTTTGCAATAAAATAAAGGATTAAAGAGGAATTAGAGTAATGTTTCATAATTTTATTAAGATTTTAATTATTATAAATTGGGAGCCAAAAAGAGAAAAACAAATAAAAGCACTAAAAGAAGAAAGAATAAAAGACAATGATAGAACAATCACAGAGCACACAAGGTTTTTGGTGGTTAATTGGTCAGTGTAATAAATATATAATTTCTTTTTTTTTTTTTTTGAAAGAAATATAAGTCCATTTAATTGTATTACATATTTAGAGTTGACAATTACTACTAGAAATAAGCAACAACGAGTCAAAACTCCGAGCTTATGCGCTGCCGCTCTCATTCAACAAGCTCAACATCATTTTTTTACATACTTATCATTAATTTAGATCATATTAATTTTTCTTTTGGAGATTATCATAATTGAATTTGTAACTTTTTAACATGCAGCAAGGATTGAGACAGTAAATCAGTCAAAAAAAAAAATCCTAAACTGGTTTAACTTTCATCAATTTTATAATTCGTCTTTGGTTGAATTTTTTCAGTATATTAAGTACAGATCTTTCTTGTTTGATATTATTAGCCCTAAACTTGACACATTTATTTTGCATTGATTATAGTATCCATTAACTGATGGGTGACACAATTTTTGTGAACACGTAAGACTAAATCAAAAGCGAGGACATATAGTTTAAATTTATAACTATGAGATGTCTGCATATAAAGTATGATTAAATTTTAAACAGTGAACTCTAAAGTATTCTAGTTTTCATAAGAATTTTGTCACGTGCTAGTTAACACAGCCCACACGAAATAAAATTATCAAGTTTGAGAGTAAGTATTATCAAAACAAATTGATTATATAATACTTAAATATGTTGAAAAGTTGATGATGAGACTAATTGTGAAATTTATAAAAGTGAAGGGATTCAGAATGTGAGTTGCCAAATTATATTTGTTGACATAACCATTGATTTTAGTTAAAAAAAAAAAAACAAGGGAGACGAAGGGGTAGTTGAAAATTTGGAGAGGAGTAATGTGAATTAATTTAGAGAAGTGGGATTATATAATTTGTTGGGATGGGATGGAAACAATTGAAGAAAGTGTGTGGAAAGTGTAAAATATCAGCTTTTATATGGAGGGAGGCACATGCACATTATGTAAAATGCAGCCATGCCAGTCATATTATTATTATTATTATTATCACATTTTTAAATTAAATTTAAATACAATTGCAGTGACCGTTAAAGCCTCAACTTATTTGTTTAATGCATTCATTTCTTCGATTGCTACAATCCTTCTGGATTTCTGTTTCCCTTTGTCCTCGTCTTTCTTTAATTTTTTTAAATACAAATTTGCCCGTTTTTCATTGGATTTCCCTTCACGTAAAAACAATTTCTTTTTATTAGCAATAAAAACACAGTAGTGGTCTATGTTTGCTCAAAAATTAAATGTGAAAGATCTGGACCATTCCTTGGATTTTCTATGTTTACAATCTAAATTCTAAACTCAATCCTTTTCACATTGTTTGTTTTGTGTTTTATTAAGGTAATTGTATGAAAGTATATGTATTTGTTCTGAGACCTTAATAATATGTATGCTTATTGATGGTTACAAAATGTAGATTTTTTTAATATTTCAAATTGGGTTAACAAAAATTGGGATATTTTTGTAGTAATGTAACTATATATTACAGTTTTATACTCCCCACATTTTTAATTTTGGAAAAATAATCTTTTCGATCCCAGTACTATTATTCAATTGCCTATGCTATTGTTCTTTTCTATACGAAATCATACCCAACTGGACTACAATCGACTCTTTTTACCTTTTGGATGAGTTAAAATTGAATAGTAAAAGGGTCCTTTGTGATATAATTGGGTATATTTTCATATAAGATAAGGTTTAAAAAATTAACCTTGAAATGATAAAGGTTAAAGAGCAACTAATTAAACAAAGGAAAAGGAAAATATTTTGTTATATATATATATATATTTATCTTTATTTACCTTGAAACCAAACATGACATTATTCAACCTTTATTTTATCTTACCTTGATTCGAACATTACAAGTTATTCCATACTTTATTACTAACTTTACATTATTTGTTATATGTTGAAAAATTGGTATGTGACAAAGTGATTATTTATCAGTTTTAGGCTTAATTATATTATGGATAATTTACGATTCGAATAACATGAATTATTTTATCTTATTCTATGCAAAATGATATTTCCAACGGTATATAATACACCTAAAATAGATTAAAGATGAATGAGAAATTAATGCTCAAAATGAACTTGGGGGAAATGAAATTATAGAGGAAAATAAAGTATCATTCCCATATCTCACATTCTCTTTTATACGCGTTGGAGGTGCAAATCCAAGCCTAGCCTTCTAAAGGCATGCGGACCTGAATGATGGGCATGTTTACATTTGTTCCAACCCATTGTTTTTTCCCTCTACAAATTAGAGATTTTTTATATTCTCCAACTCATTTCCTATTAGTTTAATTGTTTTAATTAATAAACTAAATATGATATAATTATCATTTATGTAAATTAATGCCATTTAATTTTCTGCAACTCTTTTGCAGTCTTTATATATTTTTTCAATTCTGTTTTAAAAAAAAAAATTTCAAAACAAACTTTTTCTTTTTATTTTTCACAATTCAAGGTTGCTGCTAGGTTTTTTAGTTTGGTGATATTTCTAGCACACGATTGAGTTCGGTTTTGTTATTGTTGTATCCTGGAAGGCGAAAGTTCAACGCGAACTAATCCGTCTTAAGGAGACTGATCTTATTCGCACTTCAGCATACCGTTCATTGTTGTTTCTCTATTTAAGGTTTAATCATTGTCCCTGTAATTTGTGATTTTATATTTCAATAAAATTCTATTACTTTTCGTTCTTATATATTTATACTCCTTCTAAAACTATATATGGTTTATAATACTTTAATTATATCTCATCCAAATAAAGTGTTCACTCTTTAATAAATCCAAACTTTTAGTTACTAAATTTATATACATGAGTAAATAAATTCCAAGAGTTGGCACACAATAAATTTTTTTTAAGGAAATTTATTCAACATATAATAACTATTTTTTTTTTTTGGTTAAAATCCTATTAATCGGTTCAATATTTCGATACATTATGAATTTTTAAGACAATTTAAATGTTATTAAATTCAAACTTTTAGGTTGATGTATTTAAAGGATGGAACTTGAACCATGATGAGTTGCAATTTCTCTCTCTATGTAAAAAGTAATTTTTTTTGAGGATGAATACATCATTTGCTCACAGAATTTGATACTAAACGTTTACTGACTCCTTGAACTTGCATGAAGTTTAGTTTGCTCCCTCAACTCGGTAAAACCGATCCAAAGTTCCCACTAAATTTGACGTGACACTGATATTTTTTTCACATGTTTGGTAATATTTGAAATTCAATTTTAGTACTACGTCAGATTTAGAGGGGATTTTGAGTCGGTTTTACCAAGTTGAGGGAGCAAACTGAACTTTATGTAAGTTCGGAAGATCAATAGGCGTTTGGTACTAAGTACATGGAACAAATGATGTATTTGGTCTTTTTTTTTTTATCACAATTAAATTATTTGTAAATTTTTAGTAAAAAAAAAAAAAAAAATTTGTAAATGAATTCGTATAGAATGAGAAGCTGGATAAAAACGTTTTCTTACTGTTTGTACTTGGAACCAATTTTACTCTGATATACAAATTTTTTTGCTTGTAATTTTTTTAAGTATAAAATCCACTTTGTATGAAACAGATCAATGCACAACTTAATTGACTAATTCATTTCTAGCATTTCTTATAGAATGTTAAAAAGATTTGATAATAATTAAAACAGACATTTCACCAGATGATACAACTTTACTAACCCCCCCCCCCCTTTTTTTTTTTTTCAATTATTCTAAAAAAGTTATAAATTAATTAAATTCAAGGGGCTTGTCAAAAAAATTAAATCAAATCAACAAAGGTTCAGCCTCTGTATCCATTAATTATCCTGTCACAAAACTTTCATTATCGACAAATACTTCCCAACAAACCAATTCATACTCTCACAAATCACAATCGATTAACTATTTAACTTGGACAAGACTTCGCTAAAGTGACGAATTAATTAATTGCTTTTCCTTCGCTGGATTCGTGCAAGCAAAGCCACTTAACACTGTGTTGTCCAATGCATGCATATCGATTGTGCACTATTTCCTAATCTCAATTAGATCAAGGATAATTAATATAAATATTTAATCATGTTAATCAGCAATTACATTCTTTGCCAAAGTGGCATGGAGTTGAACTCTTTAATTAGAAGTCTACGTTTCAAGTTACCTCTCACTAACCCATAACAATTTCACTGAAAAAAAAATTAAGTTAAAAAGCTAAAGTTCAATAATAGCTTTTATATTTGTCCTCTACATGATTGTCTCTTGGGATTGAATTACGTACAATACAATTATCATGTTTGGTTCATGGAGTAGAGGATGAATATAATAGCTATTCCAATGTAGAATAGCTATTCCAATGTTTGGTTTAATATGTGACCATAGAATAGCTATTTCATGAAATAACCATTCCTCAAAGTAAAGAATAACTATTCTTTATGGAACCAAAGAATTGTTATTTTATACTTCTCCACATGTTATAATTTTTTATATTAATTTTTATTTTACTCATTTTTCTCCAATTTCTTTGTTATTCTTTGATATTCTATTTTGATTTTTTTCTTCTATTTTCTTAGTCTTTTGTCGTTTCTTTTTTTTTTTGTCCATTTTTCTTTATTTTACTCAATTTTATACATTTTTTTATTCTATCTCATTTTTCATTTTTTTTCTTCATTGTTTTATTTTTTTTCTTTGTTTAACCTATTTTTACCAAGTTTTCTTGATTTTTTTTTTCTATTTCATTAAGTCATATTCCATATATTATTTTAGCGTTGAATCAAACATTGGAATAAGGTGAGAAAAAGAATAACTATTCCATTCCTCTTCTATTCCATTTCATGTAATAACTATTTTATTCCCACCCTATCCCATTTCATAAACCAAACATTGTCAATCTTCATTATGGATAATTACATCATAGTACATAGTCTTTAGCAGATTTTACATTTTTATATTCAAACTTTATATATAGATTTCGTGAAGTGCGCGAAAGTTATAATTAATTAATTGATTGATATATAAGAGACTCAAGTCAATTTGAGTGAAGTTTTGAGTTTAATTTTTGATATATGCAAAAAAAAAAAAAAAAAAAACCTTCATTAAAAGAATAATCACTCAATTGTATCTCTCAAAGCAATTAATTACATATATTAATGAGGTCCTTTAGGGAGGTAATATTATTCTTGTCGCTGCAGTTGCATTGAGAAGTGACCATGTTGAGACTCCGATGATTAAGTTAGTACTGAGATAAAAAGAGCACAATGATTGAATACCTTTAGTCTGGAGGGTTCTTGTCCCTTTATAGATTTTAGATTCTCTACTATTGCTAGTCAACTAGACCAAGTAGCTTTGTTGGCCAAGTATCATTTCTCTAGTTGGAAAGCTTTTCGTGAGTAAGAATATGGGTCGAGCCGGGATGAGTGTATACCGTATCATGTATGGAAAATGAAAGTAGTATATGCCAATTTTGGTTATTGAAATTTGACTTTGGTATATATATATATATATTCTAATGTGTGAAGGTAAATGAGTTGTATTTACACATTTTATCATTCTATTTTGGAAAATTGATTTTTGAGAAGTTAAGTTTGAGTTTTTGGTGAAAGAATAATCAATGATATATATTGTAATACATGAATTCAAAATTTATAAAATGTCAATTCTTAAACACACGTGATATTCTCATATAAACAATCAAGCATAATTACGAATCACATTATATCTTATCATAAACGTCCTGAATTGAACTTTGCTAAGAAAACACCAACCAATCAACCATATCAAATCAAGCATCAACTCTATTTCTTTATACTATAACTAGTTTTACCAAATTCACATATTTTAAGAATCAATTAACTAAAGGTGTTTAATTACTAATTTACCCTCAAAGTAGTCTCTTCGTCTAATCCTAAGTGCAGCAACTAATCCCATTTAGGAAAAAAAAAAAATAGGAAAAAAATACTTGGGAAAGAGAGAACGTGTAATAAAAAGAAATTTTGGATTTTTGGTATTGCCAACAACTTGTCAGCTCTATAAAGTTTAAACAACTTTTGAAAAATATGTATAATTGTCAATTAATCCCCACCAAACATTCGCATTAATTAACATATATATATATATATATATATATATTTATATGAGCCGAAAGATAGACATGACCTTCAATTCAATATTTGAAGACGAAGATTTGATATATATGTACTTAATTAACAAAACATCTACTCTCAAAAACAACAATTGCTTTTTCATAATTCACATTTAAATTAGCCCAAACCAATTTTTTCATTCTTATAAACTTAATTACTCTTTTGAGAAATTAGAGAGAGATGACTACTAACATGTGCTGTCTACGGATAAATTACTTTTTATTTTCTTTTGCTAAATATAGAAAAAAAAAATGATTTAGCATTGCATAATTCGCTGTACACTTAAAAAAAAAAAAGGATGATTTTACAAAAATACTTACCTTTTGACACCTTATAACATTTTTATCTGAAAAAAAAAAGTTTATATAAATACATTAAAAATTTTCCAAAATTTCAAAAATACCTAAAACAAAGCATTCTCTTTTTATGTGATTCTTCCTCAAAAAATAACAAAGTAAAAAATCATAATGTCCAAAATACATTTTTTAGTTTGTCCACTTTTTTCTCATATCTTTTATAATTTTAATCTAATTTTGTATTTATCTCACAATCTATTTATTTTTTCGTCATGCGACTTTCGAAAGTTTTTTTTCGTTTTTTTTCCTCTTCGAAACGAGATCCATATGTATATATTTTTTCCGATGTTTTTTGTCACCTTCAGTTTTTGTATAAATAGTATATAAACAATGCATAAACAGTATATAAATAATGTATGAAAATAGTATATAGCAGAAAAAAATATATAAACGACGTATGTGACAATGAAAACATATATAACAACAATAAGAAACTGTTATAAGGTATAACTAAGGTATAATAATTGTAATAATGTATTTTAGGATATAACTATGGTATAATCAATGTAATAGTATATCTTAAGGTATAATCACTGTAATAGTGTATCTTAGGATATAATTAAGGTATAACTAAGGTATAATCATTGTAACAGTGTAACATAAGTGATACGTAATAAATACACACACTAATAGAAAGTGCACTTCGTCGCTTAAGTAATATAGAGTAAGAAGGATGTCGATCCCACGAGGACTAACTTATGCAAATCCTAAACGCAGTCGGATTTCTATTAATTTAGGCAGAGAGAATAATATATCTTTGATTTTGGTTGTGAATTAAAATTACTGCTAAAAAACAAATAAATTAAAATTAAGAGCGTAACAAAATTGTAAGTAAGCAATTCAATGAGAAAGCTAACTAAGGCGTCCGGCTTCACTTAGCATTAATTCCAGTAATATTTTAAGTTATGCGACTAATCCGATTAAATTACAAAATGGCAATTTCCATAAATAATCAATACCGGTTAGGCTATCAATTTTAATTCTTAACCTAAACACTTAAACCTCTCAGTTCTAAGCGATCAAGCAAGAAAGCATTAAGTCCAAGAAATCCTAGTACTAACTAGTGAGCCACTAGAGCAATGGTCATGCAAAAGTCGTGTTGTATGATTCCGTTAATCTAGTCCTTTGGTCAATTATAGATTAACTGAGAACATTGGAATTGATGGTCACGCATCTAAAGCATTAAACATACACAACATAATATTGGAAAATAATACGAATTAAATTGCATTAACCATAAAATAATTACATGGAACAATTGCTAAGACCCACCATAGCCTTAGCTATGGTGGAATTAGTTCATCGTTAAACTAATAACACACAAACGAATTAAAGAAAACATGGTAAAGAGAAGGTTTAGAGAAAACTAGAATCGAGGTGGTTGATGGAAAGATGTACGGATCGTTGAGGCGGAAAGATGAATGCTCCTCCAAACCTAGCTCCCAAGAACACATTCTCCCAATACGTTCTTCCAAGAGAGAAAAATAAAAATAAAATAAAAATCTGAAACTAAATAAAAAAACTCCACAGCTCACTAACTTTTTTTCTTTTAACTCTTCCCCCATTAACAAAGGAAAAAAGAGTCCCAATAAGAGTCCAATGCAATTCCTTTTTTAAGAGGGAATAACAAAAATGGACATTCCTACTTAGAAAAGGAGTAGACTAACTAGGAAGAAATCTCAGCAAAAAGACTTTTAGTTCTCTCCCACTTAGATAAAACCCGCAGCCCTTCCTTGGCCCATTACGAACGCAGGCCTAAATCACCAAACCATCTCTAAAACTCCAAAATCAGCATTCCCTAAGGCATGACCATGCCTTCAGACTGCTCCTGGGCTGTTTCGAGTCAATTCCGCTCCTTTATCATGCACTTTTAGCTCCGTTTTCTCCTTAGGGGTCCTAACAAGGAAAATAGTACAAAGGAAGTAAAATACGCCTTTAAGTGAACAAAAGCAACCCAAATAAAGCATAAAAACAAAGACGAAATAAGTATAAAAAATACACTTATCAATAAGGTATAACTAAAGTATCTATAAGGTATAATCATTATTATACCTTAGTTATACCTTTGATACTCTTATTGTACCTTTTGATACGTTGATTATACCATAGTTATACCTTTTGATACACTTAGTTATACCATTGAAGATATTATTATACCTTTTGATACGTTGATTATACCATAGTTATACCTTTTAATACACTTAGTTATACCTTTGATACTCTTATTATACATTTTGATACATTGATTATACGATAGTTATACCTTTTGATACATTGATTATACCTTCTGATACATTAATTATAACTTATTTATACATTATTTAAATAATATGGTGTATAAGTCATATATAACAGTGTATATGCAGTGTATAAGCAGTGTATTTATAACTTTTATAAATATTTTACGTTAGCTATACATTGTGACACAATAGTCATACTTTAGTTATACATTGTTTATACATTTGCGAAACTGTTAGACCTATTTATATATTATTTGTACCTTATTTTATATATTGTTTAAGCATTATAGTGTATAACCAATGTATAAAACAGTGTATAACAATGTATAAGCAGTGTATACCTTTGATACTCTTATTATACCTTTTGATACGTTGATTATACCACAGTTATACCTTTTGATACACTTAGTTATACCCTTGATACTCTTATTATACCTTTTGATACGTTGATTATACCATAGTTATATCTTTTGATACACTTAGTTATACCTTTTGATACGTTGATTATACCATGGTTATACCTTTTGATACGCTGATTATACCTTAGTTATACCTTCTAATACATTAATTGGTCGGGTGTCGAATCCGCCAAAAATAATTAAAGAATTTTCTCGTCTATTCCTAACAATAAATAATTGTAGCTGGATAAGTCGAGGTCGAACCCTAGGGATTTATTACTCAATTTAGCAATTGCTTCTTAACAAAAAATAACTTAAAACAGAAAATTAAAAACAGGTGGGGTTTGTTGATGATTTTCGAAACGAAGAAACTAAGATTAAATAACTAAAACAAGAATTAAAGATTGCTGGAATTTTAGTGGAGTAAAAAGAATGGTATAAAAATGTACTTCGCCCTAGGACATTCATTAACTTGAATATTAGTATTGATCATTGATATTAAAGATAATCTTTTAATTTCCCCTAGACTAGTTAAAACCTCTAGCTTAGCGCATCGAGATCAACCTTCCCAGAATCAGATTTACCTAGTACGACTCAAATAAACCTCTTCCCGAAAGACAACCCCTCCTTAGCGGGTTAGAGTTTAATCCAATGGGAGCTTTAAGTTCAAGGAAAGCCTAGCCTAAACCAATTAAATTCTTAGCGAAAATAATTTAAATTCAAGTTTTTAATCCCTTTAAACGTTCTCAGGTTAATAATTGAGATTAGAACGAATCTAATTACTAACAACAATTTATTAAATTGCAATCTAAGAATCTGGCCAAGAAATCTAAATTACAATATAATAAAAGAGAAAATAATCTCTTGAAGCAAGATTAAAAACATAGGGGAATTAAACGAACAATAAAATAATCGATCTCACAATACTAATTCAAGCATTGAATTCCTTAGGCAAAGTAGAGGAATTAGTTACTCATATCTAAAAGAAAATAATACATGAAGAGAAAAATAATGTTGAAGAAAGATAGAACTTAGAAGAAAGAAGGAGAAGAGGGCGTTGGAGCTGTTCTCAAATCAGCCTATACTTGTGCTATTTATAGGCTCCCTAAAAACCTAAAAGAGAATCTTAGTAAAGAAATAATCCTACTAAAAATAAAACTCCTAAATAACTAATTAATTATCTCCCACTATTTGTGCAATTTACAAGTTTGACCGCTTCAAAATCAAAACAGGAAGCTTCTAAAAAGGAGGGCTGGAAATTAAATCCTGAATAATTCTGCCAGCTCGTCGAAGGTTTAGCCTTGCCCAAGGCTAATCGCCAAAAACTGGACAGCACTCCATTATAGCGCGGAATCGGCTCCCATTAATCCAAATCAGCCCAAAAGTTACCTCCTGCACAAATAAAACCAAACCACAGCAGTATCCACCAAATATATCCACAAAATCACAAATAAAGTCTATATAAATCACCCAAAATCAAGAGAATATATGATTTCATCACATCCCCACACCCATTACATGCTTGTCCCCAAGTATGGACTGAAATAATTCTAAACAGAATCCTTTTTAAAGACAAAATCATCCAAAAACAAATTTCCAGTCAAGAGCAACAGGAGGAAGAAAAATATTTTTAAGGAATCTATTCAAAGACACAAAGTTGCTAATCATCCTTTTAACCTACATCCACAAACACATTGCTTTAATTCTTTTTCTAATTCTCGATGTCAAGTCGCAATTTTTAATTCATGCATATTTTGTAGTTCTCTATTTATTCCATCTCGTAAACAAGGGTCTCCATTAAAGTCAGCCCATGGACCTATCAAACAAATGTATTTCCTGGTTAAAAAGAAAGGGGAAAAGACTGCCAATTATTCAGGACAAAGATTAGATATGTTTTTCTCTTTTTTTTTTTTTTTTTTTTTTCGATAAAGCTTACTTCGGGTTGTAGATGTCTTTTTGACGTGAGGGTACCCGGTTCTGACCCGCATACACCCGGTTACTCAGACAACACGGACCCTTGCGGCTACTAGCTCGGTTCATGGCGCTTGGGCCAGCGGAACCTTTATTCAAGATTGACACAGGAGCCAAGAAAGAGCAGTAAAATAGATAATTTCCCTTCCTTTAAACCAAGAAAACAAATATGATTCAGTTCTTAAGAAAGACTTAACAGAACCTTTATTACACAGGATGGCAGAATTCTTTTAGTTCCACACAAGATTTACTGTTTCGATAATTAGATTCAGACTTGACAGAGAGAATTTAGTAAAGTTTCAACTTTGTGTGAGAGAGCAAGCAAAATTTTGATTTTTGCTACAAAGTGCTTCTTCAAGAATCCCTTAATTTGATGATTTTCTAACTCAAGCAAACTCTATATTTTGGAAAAAATTTCTGGACAATTATCTTTCTCTAGGGTTCTAATTTAAAATTTCAGCACAGATGACAAGACTCAAGACAATTCAATTCAGCGGGGAATATTCAACAATTCAACAAAAATTTTGTCAAAAGGCATCCAAACGGAGCATCCACAAGACTCGACTATGAAAGACCACTAGTACCTACATAAAACCATCCCCACACCCACTCATAGCTTGTCCCAAAGCTACAGCAAACACAAGGAGGGAGAAGATAAGAAACTTACATGGGTCTTCGGCTTGCGATGTGGAGGCTGGGTTGGAGGTTGCTGGTGACGACGGGCCTGATGATGGCTGAACAGCAGCGGCTGGTTGTGGTCTATCCATGAGGAAAAAGGAACGGGATCACGGTTTTTCAAGGAAACGCGATGTGGGCTGATGGCGGCGGCGGCCTGAGGGGCGGAGTGAAGGAAGGCGGCGACCTGAGAGGCGGAGGCGGTGGAAGGGTTGATGGCGATTTGGAGAGGGATGGGTGGAGAGATATGTGAAAAGGCAGATGTTGAAGTAGGGAGAGAGATGAGTGAAGTAGGTGTAATTAATGTAGGTAGGTGAGTGTAAGTAATGGGTAGGTGAGTAATTAATGTGTAGGTGAGAGAAAATTTAAAAAAAAGGAATAAAATAAAGGAAAGAAAAGAATTGGATGTGGTAAAAAAAATGTAGCAGACAAAACTTAAGGGAAAACAAAAGTGACTTTTTGTTTTTTTTTTTTTGTTTTTTTTTTTTTAAATAAATAAAAGCAACGGCCCATTACTTACATGTATGGGTTTTTTTCTTTTTTAAAAACAAAAAACCATTAAAGGCCCTTGAAGCTCTCAAAATCAGCCCAGAAATCTGCAGACACCCATAAAAAAGAAAAACAAAGGTTGAAGATGACAGTTATGTTAGTTAACTAAAAGAAAAAAGGAATAAACGAAATAAATTAGCCCTGGGCAAGGCTAAATCGGGTTGCCTCCCGGAAGCGCCTCTAGTTAGAGTCTATGGCCAGACATGAGTTCTGAGGTTGCTATGGTGGCCTGGGTGGTTCCTCTAGCTGCACCTCTTGCTCAACTTTAGGCTCGAATCCCTCATAAAATGTTTTGAGTCTATGACCATTAACTTTAAAAATTTTTCCATTCCCTAAACTTTGAATCTCCACTGCTCCAGGATCAAAAATTTTCACCACCAAGAACGGACCAATCCATCGGGAACGCAATTTACCCAGAAATAGTTTCAACCGAGAGTGGAAAAGCAAAATTTTCTGTCCTATCTTGAAATGCTTCCGGTTTAACATTTTGTCATGAAATTTCTTTGTTCGATCCTTGTAGACCATAGAACTCTCATAAGCTTCGTTCCTCAGTTCTTCTAACTCGACTAGTTCCAATTTTCTTTCCTCATCGGCATCGTCATAAGAAGAGTTGTACTCCTTCAATACCATTACCAATTGTTGCTCTTCTTCCTGAGTTAATTTATTCGAAATTATCACCGGAAGAGTTCCATTTTCTCCAAGGAAAGCGTACTTTAGGTGTTGAGGTAGTTCCTTTAATTCCAATTTTGGTGCCTGCAAAATAGACGGAAGCAGCTTTGTATTAGAACCCGGAATTTTTATTTGAGCATCATTACTCACCTGAGTTATTGAAGTGGCTATTTCCCTTGAGATTTCGATTAAGTCCTCTTGCTGGAATTCTTCCAATGCTTCCTCATTGACGTCTTCACTCAAGAATACCTGCAACTTGTCATCACCGCTAACTCGAAAAAATTGTTGGGTTAATGGGTCAATAATATCAATACCACAAACAGTAGATATATCACTAGGATACTTCTTAGCATCATAAACATTAAAGTGTACCATTTTCCCATCAAATTCCATGGACAAGACACCCTTATGGACATCTATTTTTGTTCTAGCAGTGGTAAGGAAAGGTCTTCCTAATAATATTTCAGATGATTCCGGTGAGTTATCGTCCTCCATGTCAAGAATATAAAAATCAGCAGGGAAAATCAAATCATTCACTTGCACCAAGACATCCTCCAAAACTCCCTTAGGGTAAACTAGTGTTCGATTAGCCAATTGAATTACTATTCCTGTATCGCCTAGGGGACCAGCATTTAAAGTGTCATAGATTGATTTGGGCATGACATTTATTGAGGCTCCTAAGTCACACATGGCTCTTTTTATGCAAGTATTCCCTATTTTACAAGAAATAGCAAACATTCCCCTATCATTACACTTTTGAGGCAGATTTCTTTGTAGGACAGCAGATACATTAGCTCCTACGACTACTTTTTCATCACCTTTTAACTTAGATTTATTAACACACAATTCCTTCAAGAATTTAGCATACCTAGGACTTTGTTTAATAACATCAAGTAAAGGAATGTTTACCTCAACCTTTCGGAAAGTCTCGAGTATGTCTTTATCTTCCCTCTTCTTCTTTGAAGTTGCAAATCTTTCGGGAAAAGGTGGAGGAATCACAATGGGACGAGGCTGATTTTCATCCTTGTGCTGGGATGATGGGTTGTGCTCCTTTCCTTCCAGATTCTCGGCTTCTTTATGGACTTTGACCTCCAACTCTTTCTCGACCCTTTCTTTATCTTTTTCAACAGCTCCCGGAATTTCCTTCCCATTTCTAAGGGTAATTGCACTTGCATTTTCCCTAGGATTTTCAACTGTTTGGGAAGGTAACTTCCCTCTAGACTCTAGGGCACTCATTGATGTGGCTAGTTGACTCATTTGCTTCTCCAAATTCTGAATACTAGCCTTTGTTTCTTGCTGATGTTGTTACATATTTGTAGCTAAGGAGTGCACAATATCTTCAAGAGACATTCCGGGTTTTTGGGTGGATGAAGATGGCCGATTTCTTACTGGAAACAGGTTGTGAGGTGGTTGTTGAGAACGATTTCCATAGCTAAAATTCGGGTGATCATGCCATCCTGGATTATAAGTTTGAGAGTACGGATCATATCTCCTCTGATTTTGTTGTGGAAAACCTGAGGCGGCATTTATGTGCTCGGAATCTATGGCAAGTGTTGGACAAGAATCAGTTGGGTGTCCTGATATTGCACAAATTCCACATACCATGCCTTGGGCTCCGCCTCCAGTTACTAAAGATCGAACCAAAGTAGTAAGTGAGTTGATTTTATTTTCCAAATTATGAGTGTTCACCTCATGTGCTCTTCTAGTGGTCTCGGCTGGGTTTTCAAATTGCCTGGAATTTTCAGCCACATTCCGAATCAGCTCCCACGCAGCAGTTGGCGTTTTGTTGATTAAACACCCACCACTTGATGCATCTATGATTCTTCTCTCAATCGGCAACATTCCCCTATAAAAGTGTTGTACAAGAGCTGACTCTGTCATTCCATGTTGGGGGCAGCTGTCTCTTAGATGCTGAAATCGCTCCATATAGTCATAGAGTGACTCAATTTCTTTCTGCTTAATGCTACTGAGTTGACTCTGAAGCATGGCTGCCTTGGATGCCGGAAAGAACCTTTCCAAGAATAATTTTGCCATATCAACCCAAGTTGTAACCGATCCTGGAGGTAAGTAAAATAACCAAGTCTTAGCTTTATCCGCCAATGAGAACGGAAAAGCTTTCAATTTGATTAGTTCCTCGCTAATCCCATGGGGTTTCATCCCTGAACATACTGCGTGAAATTCCTTTAAGTGCATATAAGGATTCTCACTTTCCATCCCATGAAATTTTGGTAAAAGATGTATCAGCCCTGATTTGAGTTCAAAGTTTGCTTCGGTGTCCGGATACGTAATGCACAAGGGCTGCTGATCTATGTTGGGGGTCTGTAGTTCTCTGAGAGTTCGAGCAGCCATTGTCTCGGCTTCTATCTCTGATTCACTCGAAGGGTCTGCTGAAGTTTCAGTCTCGGCGTCACTAATTTCAGCACTTGAACGCTTCTCTTCGGCCCTTCTCAGCCTTGTCTCCTTTCTTAATCTTTTTGCTGTTTTTTCTATTTCAGCGTCGTACTCTAATTCCTTGGAGACTTCAGACCTGGTCATAAAGCAAAAGAAAATTAAGTGAGATTAAATCCCCGGCAACGGCGCCAAAATTTGGTCGGGTGTCGAATCCGCCAAAAATAATTAAAGAATTTTCTCGTCTATTCCTAACAATAAATAATTGTAGCTGGATAAGTCGAGGTCGAACCCTAGGGATTTATTACTCAATTTAGCAATTGCTTCTTAACCAAAAATAACTTCAAACAGAAAATTAAAAACAGGTGGGGTTTGTTAATGATTTTCGAAACGAAGAAACTAAGATTAAATAACTAAAACAAGAATTAAAGATTGCTGGAATTTTAGTGGAGTAAAAAGAATGGTATAAAAATGTACTTCGCCCTAGGACATTCATTAACTTGAATATTAGTATTGATCATTGATATTAAAGATAATCTTTTAATTTCCCCTAGACTAGTTGAAACCTCTAGCTTAGCGCATCGAGATCAACCTTCCCAGAATCAGATTTACCTAGTACGACTCAAATAAACCTCTTCCCGAAAGACAACCCCTCCTTAGCGGGTTAGAGTTTAATCCAATGGGAGCTTTAAGTTCAAGGAAAGCCTAGCCTAAACCAATTAAATTCTTAGCGAAAATAATTTAAATTCAAGTTTTTAATCCCTTTAAACGTTCTCAGGTTAATAATTGAGATTAGAACGAATCTAATTACTAACAACAATTTATTAAATTGCAATCTAAGAATCTGGCCAAGAAATCTAAATTACAATATAATAAAAGAGAAAATAATCTCTTGAAGCAAGATTAAAAACATAGGGAAATTAAACGAACAATAAAATAATCGATCTCACAATACTAATTCAAGCATTGAATTCCTTAGGCAAAGTAGAGGAATTAGTTACTCATATCTAAAAGAAAATAATACATGAAGAGAAAAATAATGTTGAAGAAAGATAGAACTTAGAAGAAAGAAGGAGAAGAGGGCGTTGGAGCTGTTCTCAAATCAGCCTATACTTGTGCTATTTATAGGCTCCCTAAAAACCTAAAAGAGAATCTTAGTAAAGAAATAATCCTACTAAAAATAAAACTCCTAAATAACTAATTAATTATCTCCCACTATTTTTGCAATTTACAAGTTTGACCGCTTCAAAATCAAAACAGGAAGCTTCTAAAAAGGAGGGCTGGAAATTAAATCCTGAATAATTCTGCCAGCTCGTCGAAGGTTTAGCCTTGCCCAAGGCTAATCGCCAAAAACTGGACAGCACTCCATTATAGCGCGGAATCGGCTCCCATTAATCCAAATCAGCCCAAAAGTTACCTCCTGCACAAATAAAACCAAACCACAGCAGTATCCACCAAATATATCCACAAAATCACAAATAAAGTCTATATAAATCACCCAAAATCAAGAGAATATATGATTTCATCATTAATTATACCTTATTTATACATTGTTTAAACATTATAGTGTATAAGTCATATATAACAGTGTATATGCAGTGTATAAGCAGTGCATTTATAACTTTTATAAATATTTTACGTTAGCTATACATTGTGATACAATAGTCATACTTTAGTTATGTTGGAAATGCCCTAGTCCCGAGGCATTGGCCCTTGTATTTGTATTATACATTTATTGGATTTATGTATTATACTCATTTGTGTTATTAATAAAGGCATTAATTCATTTATTATATTTATCTTGTGCAGTATATTAAATGAAGTATCCAATGGACATATCTATATCCATGATGACGAGTGTCATGTACTTGGCAGTAAGACCATGGATAGGGTAAACGATATGACCATAAATAGACCCGTAGTCTGTTCCAGTCATGGGAATGAATGGAACAAGAGGCTATCATTAACCTGGTTGTATGGCGGTGTCTTACCGGTCATTGGACATAGAATGTCAACCAAGTTAATGGGTACATGCATGGGGGCATGGTACTGGATAGATCCACTAAACGAGTAATCCACATGATACAGTATCACAAGTGATTCTCATGTAGTACCTGTATGGATCCTTTGACCTGACCATATGATGGTGTTACATGTAAGGTCACATGCTTAGGGGTACGCCTAAAGGGCCTGTAATAGGGTGCCAAGTATGGGTACTTTCGGGTATGTCACTTAGCATGGTAATGTTATGGATATGCAGAAGGGATTTGTCACTCAGTAGTCTACTGAGAAGATATCACCGGCCTCTTGATGAATGTAACTGATAAGAGTGTGGCCACACCCAAACAGGTGGGAACTTGTTTGTGTGCTTCAGTGCATTCGGGATCAAGTTAATGTCCGACACAAAAGAGGGTGATCAATCCATGCCTCTGTGTTAGACACCGATATCAATGACATGGGATGTACAAGTTTAAACTACAGGGCTATGATAACAGTTAGACTGCCATCTCCATCTTAATTGGGGGCTGCAGTGGCTTGCTAGAGCCCAACTGCAGTTTGCGGGCCAAAGGCCCGCTGCCAATATAAAGATGGGCCCACGGGATCGTACACATAGAACGACTGAACACAAACTTAAGGAATCACATGTATACTTGGAGTATACACTATGGAGAGAGAGGTGTATATATATTAATTATATTATAAAGGTCAATTGGATTGATCCTGATAATAAAATTAATATATTCAATTGGCTCTTCATAATTAATTAGATTAATTATGAGATTATTTCCTAGGTGGAAATATTCATATGTATAGGTTTACATATGATTTTATTTTGTGAAGATTTAATTTTAATTTGATGGATTAAATTAATTGGTCAAACTAATTTTAATTTAAATGTAAATAATATATTACTTGGTGTAATATATTAAATACATGGGTATATTAAAATTGGGCTTGAAATTAATTTAAACCAGAATAATTAAAATTAGACTGGGCCTAAATTAAAACATGGAAGCCTGCACAAAATGAAAAAGAGCCAAGCTGGGCCTGAATTCCCCTAGGGGAATTCGGCCACCCTAGGTATAAAAACCTAGGGTGAAAATTTCGGCCACCTAACCAAGAGAAAGAGATAGCCGAAATTCTTAGCCCCCTCTCACCATAGTTTTTGTTTTTCCAACACTAGCACGGGTCGTGTTCGTTAGGCGTTCGTGTACGAAAACGAGGAGGGAATCTAATTTGGTTTCTGCAGTCTTCATCCATCTCTTGAAAGAGATTTTCCTGGTAAGAATTTAATCTCTTTCTATTATAATTTTGAGTTTTACAATTTTCACTTCAATTGCTCCTGGGACTGGATTTGAGGAAATCATCGCGTTTTTCCACTTTTATCGGGTGATTTCCGGTGAAAAATCCCAACAAGTTATACATTGTTTATACCTTTGTGAAACTGTTAGACCTATTAATATATTATTTGTACCTTATTTTATATATTGTTTAAGCATTATAATGTATAACCAATGTATAAAACAATATATAACAATGTACAAGAAGTGTATAACAATGTATAAGAAGTGTATAGACAATGTATAACAATGTATAACAGTGTATAAGAAGTGTATAATAGTGTATAACAATGTATAAGAAGTGTATAAATGGTGTATAACAATGTATAAGCAGTGTATAAGAAGTATGTAAACAGTGTATAACAATGTATAAGAAGTGTATAAACAATGTATAACAATGTATCTGTAGTGTATAAGAAGTATATAAACAATGTATAACAATGTACAAGAAGTATATAACAATGTATAAGCAGTATATAAAGAGTGTGTAACAGTGTATAATAAGTGTATGACAATTTATAAGCAGTGTATAAATAGTGTATAACAATGTATAATAAGTTTATAAACATATAACATTGTATAGGAAGTATATAACGATGTATAACAGTATAGAAGTAGTGTATAAACAATGTATAATAATGTATAAATAGTGTATAACAACGTATAAGAAGTGTATAAATAGTATATGATAATATATAATAAGTGTATAAACAGTGCTCATGTTTATAAGTGTATAAACAATGTATAGTTAAATTTAAAAAAATAATAAAAAAAAGGGCTCTGCAAGCTGTTCATGTTTTAGAGGTGCCAATTACTGATCAAATTCAACAAAATGCAGTCCCAAAGTGCAGTTCAAAAAGATGAAATCCCAATAATAAAATGCAGTCTCAAAAATGCAGAATGCAGTCCCAAAATTACAGTCCTAAAATACAGTCCCAAAGTGCTGTCTCACTAATAAAATGCAGTCCCAAAAGTGCAGTCCTAAAATACAGTCTCAAAGTATAGTTTCAATAATAAAATGCAGTTTCAAAGTGCACTTTCAAAATGCAGTCCAAAAAGATGCAGTTCCAATAATGCGTCTCAAAGTGTAGTTTCAATAATAAAATGCAGTTCAAAAAGATGCAGTCCCAAGATGCAAAATGCAGTCCAAAAAGATGCAGTTCAAAAAAAATGTGGAGCCATTAATAAAATAAAATAAAGTCCCAAAGTGCAGTCCTAAAATGCAGTCCCAAAAGGTATAATTAGTATATTAGAAGGTATAACTAAAATATAATCAATGTATCGGTTTAGCAAAAGGTATAATCAAAATATCAGATGATATAATCAATGTATGAACAAGGCTAACAGTTTTATAAAGGTATAAACAACATATAATTAAGGTATAATTAATGTATCACAAGGTATAATTAAGGTATAATATTTATAAATATTATAAATACACTGTTATAAGCTGCTTATACACTACAACCTTTAAACAATGTATAAATAAGGTATAATAAGTGTATCAGAAGGTATAACTAAGGTATAATTAGTGTATCAATGTATCAGTAAGTATAACTAAGGTATAATCGGTATACCAGAAGGTATAACTATGGTATAAGTAATATATTCAAAGCTACAATAAGTATATCTTAAAGTATAATTAAGATATAACAATGGTATAATTAGTGTGTTAGTATCTCAGATGGTACAACTAAGGTATAAATAAAGTATAACTAAGTTATAATTTGTGAACTTAAACTATAAACAAGGTCTAATGTATATTTAACCTGAATAACTGTATCAAACTATAAAAACAAAAAAGTATACAAAATGTATATAACAATGTTATGCAAAATTCATACAAAATCAAAAAAGAAAACACACTATTACCACATAGAATACAATCAGAGCATTAGTAAGGTATAAACAAGAGATAATCATTGAATTAGAATGTATAATAAAAGAGTCACAATGTATAATCAGTGTAAAAGTGCATTAGTAAGTATAACTAAGGTAGAAACATCAGAAGCTGTAACTAAGGTATAACTATAACAATTGTACAAAAGGTAAAACTCAGAAATAACAAGAGTAAAAAGAAACATAATTCTAACAATCTTTCACCATTTTTGTATAAGAAACAAAAAGAAACGCATAATCAAAATTTTTATGCAACAAAAAATGAAAAAATGAACGCAGAAACTAAACAAACACGAACATGAAAACAAAAAATGAAGATCGAAACACCTGATCATCTTTCAAATGCAGAAAGTGAAGATGAAGAAAAAAGTTTCATCGATAACACTAGCAAAATCATGATAAACGATAAAGAATGTGAAAAAGAAAATATAAAAAGATAGAAAAGAAATAAAAAAACGTAAAAAAAAAGGAACTCAAACGGTAATGTAAAAAAGAATTGGATTAAAAAAAAAAAATAATAGAAAGTAAACCACCAAAATAAACCTTGAAACAAGGGTAGTTTTGACAATTTCCCCTTAAAAAATTGATTGTGTATGCATGTAAAATAAAAGCCCATAATCACTAAAGCTCTTCAAGTTTCACATTTCTGAATAAAAACAAGACAATTTAGTAGACACATTTTTCTTTTTCTCCGAACTTATTATCTGAAAATGTATCAAATCGGTTTATGAAATTACCTTGCAGAATCAATTTATCTAGTTCAAAAGTAAAATTTGAATATCAATTTGCTCCTCGTATTTGGTCGAATTAGTCTAAGGAAAAAGCAACACATTTGAAAAAAAGAAAACAACAGAATATTAATTGCGAAAATAATTTTAAGCTTAGAGGAATCGAAATGCTCAAAAGTAAATTGCTTTGATTCTGCTCTTTTCTTCTCTTTTTGAGTATTTAACACCTTTATCTAATAAACACAAGGAAGAATAACATTTCGGTTTTGTGGATAATCCTCGAATTTTCGTAGGTACCACCTATGTGTCTCTGCTGCTGCAAACGCAAGATTCGCCACCTGCCATAATCATTCGACAGCTTCAACTTTCAAACATCATATTCAGGCAAAACACAAATTTCGGCCCTGTACTTAGGTGCGTAAGTTCAATTTGGTCATGGAAAATGATCCACACAAAACGTAAAGGGGAGAGCCTCTTGTAGATACTGTTAAAAGCGCAAGATTCTAAGTTGTTCTCCACTTCAGAACCAAATTTGCTCATTGAACCAAGTACATATAGGGCCGAAGTTTTTAGTTTCGCCAAAGAAGCAACATAAGTAGAATAGGATAAGTGAGCAGCCAAGAGGAGTTTCACTCCAAACTCACCACAAATAGAAAAAGTAGCCATATGACGAAGTCGGTTCCTCCACTCGCAACCAGTAGGCCTAAATATATTACCTGCACATGAGAAGCATGGTTCCAATTACTGAAACGAGTCTAAGTACTCATCCAAGCCTAGTTCTTTGACTTTGCTTTGCAGGTTCTTCATTTCAGTCTATGTAAAACATGCAGGAGCAGGAGAGATAAAGGGGAAGAGGTAGTACTATTTCTGCCAAGTAGTGTGGACTTGAAACCAATTCGAACCAATCACCACGAGGTAGTACATACACATCATTCTGTTCTCCATGTTCTCGCAAAGATCCCTTCAGAAAAGCAAGAAATTTAGTTCAGTAACTGCATACAAAATACTAATAAATGCTAAACAAGATACTGTTTCAAAGACGAACAATAAAAAACAAAGCATACATTTTTATACATTATTTATAGATTTCACGAGGACATTTTTGATGCACTTGTGTGGTGAGTGCTTCTGCACAAAGTTACTGTTGGATACAACTAATATAGACCAATGCTAATTAACACTTTTATAAATTTTGCAAAGATTTTGAATGCAATTATACACTAAACTACGAAGCCGCACAGAATAGCAGCTACTTGACAAATTTAAAGCTTGATTGTTGGTTGTATTTACTAAAGGTGTCTGTTGCGGAAGAGAGATATCAAGATAAGTAACTACCAATATAGCATGACACCGCTGTTGATGCACCCACCCACAGGCAAATATGGCTGCTCCGGCCCACTGAAACCATCGAATAGGCTTCACATATCCGCACCAATCGAAATCAATAACAGAAACCTTCTGGTTATTAACATTGAACTCGATTGCTCGATATTCTGCTAAGTTAAGAGCCTCAAATGCACAACAGTGGCAAAGCGACAAAGGTGCCGCTGTATAGAAACTGCACTTGGAACAATTACATAGGTAAACAAATGCGCACATTACAGCACAGCAATTAAGAGAAATAGACCGAGTTTAAAGCACAGACAGACCTTGTTTCATGACAACCACAAATATTTAATGTATCACTAAAAACCCATACTTTGATTAAATTTCACTACGATCCTTTCTAACACAATGACCAAAATTCTCACTAGAATGATGATATGAAATATGTATTAAACTTGTTAATCGGAAAGTCATGTGTATCCAGGTCATCGCTAAAATCATTCTATTTTGATCATGGTGTGTCTAGTTAATGGATTTATATAGAGTCCATTCCAGTGAAGTTTTTAGTGATGTGAAACTAGACTGTTCGTGCATTTAACCCGAAATAGCTCACAAGAATGCAAGATGACAATAAGCTAGGCATATCTATCCTATTGGATAGATAAAAGTAGTGATTTGAGACTGATAAGTAAAGAGATTGAAATGTTGAGAAACTCACAAAAGTCCAGTAAGATAACCAAAAATGTGCATACGAGCTGAAGAACTGTACTGAAAGACATAAACAGTTTCATATAGGCGCCTCCATACATGAATCTCCATCAATAGAAGCGTAAACACAGACAGCCAAACCCTGTATCTACTCTCTACAGAGGAAAAATCATGCCTATGTAAGGTAAATATATGTGAACCTCCCATCAAAGTAGCAGCAGCAGCACGGTAATTCAATGAACCAGAATCCAAAAGAGCCAATTCATATCCGAAATGCCAAATTATGATTAGCAAAAAGGATGTCCACACCACTCCCAACAGGTAAAAATGCAGGAAGAATCTCTGAGGCACTGTGAACCTCTATTCTAGCATTGGGAATGAAAGCAAAATAATACATACCCAAAATCAGCTTCTCATTTTACACTAAAAGTGAATTCTGATACAGATTAACAAAATCTTGCAGGGAAATAAAAAAGCCCAATTGGTAAAAGTTTGAATCTTTGCAACTTACAGATGATGATTGTTGCATGAGCTTGCCCCTCTTAGCAAAACCTAACAGAAGATGATTAAAAGAGTTGAGACGAGAAGATGGAAAAGAAGCAATTAAAATGGGTAAAGTTCCAGCAAGCCAAGCTGAACCCAAAAGCCAGTCAAGGCGCATCTCCATTGCTATGCTTATGCTGCAAAAAAAAAAAAAAAAACCACTAATCTACCATTGTTCAACTTCAAAAGTGGGCAACTACTCTGCTTCGTTTAGCAGATTTTCATGCCATGTGTAAAACACGTGTTGTGCTTTTGGCCCATTTCAGTTAATCTTGACCTTGGTCAAACGGGAACTAGAGAAGAAAGTTCATAATTCTTTTATTTAAACGTGAAATTTAATTTAAAATGGTACGAGGCCCAAATGCATTTTAATTCGCAAAAGCCCATATTGAACAGAGAACAATGCTCTTTTTTTTCTTTTTTTGGGAAATTTAGCCAATTAGCATGATTGGAGAAAAAAAATCTTTCAAATAACCCAACAATTAATTATAAATTCTTAATAACTAAAAGATTGAAATAATATACTAATTGGTACAGAGCATAATTTTTGTCAAATCGTTAATTCCCTATATTTTAGGTAAAAATATTATCAAGCGAAAAATTTCAAAACATATAAGATAATTGCATTAAATAAATATATTAGTATTAACACATAATAATAAAGAGTCCTAGTGTAAATATAAAACATAGAAATAGAATATTTAATTTTTGGATAATTTGTAAACGTCAGAATAGTTTCTCCTAGCTTCTACCCACCATCTTCTGATTTTGCAAAAGAAATAAAAGAAAAAAAAAAAAAAATTCCATTGATATACTTGATTGCACTTTTTGCAAGAGGGAAGTGATCACCTTAATATGCATAAAATATTCATTACATATACTTCCAATATACCCTAAATAATACGTAAAATCTTATTTAAACAATGAAACCATAAAAAGTTTTAATTGTAATAATATACTCATATGTAGAACAGCAAAACATAAAATCCGAAAATTCTTTGATTACAATGTGCTAATATGTATAAAATTTCATATATTAAATATACATAAAATATTCTCTGAATATACATATAAAATAAATGCTTCATGAATAGTCAAATACTAAAACTAAAAAGAAAATTTGAAAAACAAAAAAAAATCAGATTTTATTGACAAGAAAACCGTAAAACCTTTAATTTTTTTTTTAAAAAAAAGCTGATATACAATGAAACAAAAGCTTGATTAAAAAATGTTAACATACCCATAAAAATAACATGCAGTAGATCAATTGAAACTGAGAAGCCCAACATCCATCCAAAGTTTAATTAAAAGTTGAACCATAAATCTAGCAAGAGATCAACAAATTAGGCGTAAAATCTTCAATGCTAAACTCCTCATTTCGCATCAACATTGAGTCAATATTTGATAACAACTTATTTAGGCATCTACACCTTTAAATAAAACATAGGGGTAAAGATAAGAACTAAAAAAAAAAAGATAATTAATAACAAAAATAAAAAATAAAAAATCAATGAAAATCTCTTGAGAGTGTGAATGTTGTAAAATAGGTTAAAAGGAAAATAAATTAAGTTATGATTTAAATACAACAAATGAGGGATGCTATAAGAAATAATAAAATGGATATTTAGATATATAGAGTAATTTCCCCTTTTTTTAAGAGGAATAAAGGGATCAATCGACTTCTGGTAGATGCAATATTGAGATCAGGTGTAAATTCTACTTATGTAGGGGTTTCAATTTCGGATTGTAAAGAGCTTACTCTCTCTTTTCTATTTTGCTCTTTTTCTTTGGTCTCTCACTCAGCGAATAGCCATGGTGTTGCTCATTCTCTTGCAATAGGTTCTTGTTCTTTGTTTGAATCAATGAGTTTCGAGTTGATACCCCCCGTTGTTGATTCAAGATGTTCTTACTCTGAACCTTTAATATAAATATTTTTTTCTTTGTAAAAAATTAAAGCTGAGCCAAAAAAAAAAAAAAAAAAAAAGGGCAACTTAAGCCGAAGGAAATGTAACTCAAACTTGAGTCACCTCATCCTGAAAACAAGCCCAGGCCAATATGTGGGCGACTTGATTAGCCTGGTGCCAAGCTAAACTAACAACTAATAAATGTTGAAGCTTTTTTTGTTACGATAAAAGTTGAAGGTAATTGTTTACAGTCGATCACTAACGATAGTTTTATATCCGGAGTCCAGATGAGGCACACCTCCCTCCTTCTCATAATGAGCAAGTAACTCATTGAAGTTTCCATAATAATCCAAGTAGAGAGGTTTTAGAATGAATTTCACGCAGAAGGGTCCAAAATAGATGGTGTAAATACTTCTTTGAGTTTCCATAAAAGCCGGTAAATAACCCTTTAGCAAGAAGAGATTGAATCCGATTAATCTCAACTGAAATATGAGACACAGAGTAACTTGTTAGTTATGACTTGTACTAGATAATTCTGCATAAGAGTTAATAATATTTTGTTGATGCTAAAAGGTATAACAATAATTTTTACATATTTTGGTAGGAGGAAAAAAAAAAAAAATCAAATATTTTATGTAAGATGTTTAACGAAACAAGTTAGAATTATGGCTTAACATTTCAATTGCAGTATAGTATAACAATGGATTAATGAATTAGATAACCAAAACGTGCGAGTTAATGCTTAAAATGCAATGGTACGTGATGAAGTTTTGGATAAAAAAGGAAATTTCTTACATCATTTTTGTCACTTTCATCATTCATTGTTAAAATTCATATAGTGCAAGTGCTCAAATGAGATTATTTTCTTTCCTGGCGGAAAGTATAAAAGTTAATCAACTTTATGCCTTTTTCCAATTGATTGTGCTTATTAGGGTTTCTGTTATAATGAATTATTACTTTCAAACAGATCGAAAGAATATATATAATAATAATAATATTGTTGTGGATACATTGAGGTACACGTTCAAATTATAGAGTAGAGATTGAGGACAAAATGTAAGAAACCCATTGGAAGCATATCACTTTGAAATTATTACAATGATTATTTGGCAATCTGTTAGAGGACTAATTGTTCTTTAATTTAAGCTCTTTTTTTTTTTTTTTCGTTTGGTGACCATTAATTTGAATGAGACAACTCTATGCCATCAATGAGATCATTCCCAAAATCCCAAGATCAAACTGTCATCAAGTAAAGTGACAAATATGCACGTCGTTGGGGTTTTTTTATTGGTGAATTCGATCCAAGTAATGACCTAAATATGATTTGATTTCATCATTGTTAGTATGTTAATTCTGTAAGTTGCAAGTAAATAAGGATTGTTATTGCTTCCAAATTAATGCTCTTCAAATTAATTTCGACCATAAAAGTTGAATAAAAATTATAAATTCATTTTATAGCAATCTTGTACATATTTTAAAATTTTGTTAATGAATTTTCACAGGCTAACTCTAATATATTGATTTATAAGATTGAATTCTCTTCAAGTGCAAAATTCTATATGTGGGATAAACTTTTAATTGGAGGGATAAGTACAAGAGTTGAAAATCTTGCTATTACCTATAGTTAACAGTTAACTCAATAAAGCTGAAAAAGTAATTAAGTAATGTTTTACTAATTAAAATAAATCATAATAATGCACATATGCCAAAAGTGTATAATGAGAATTAACAAAAGAAAGTTCCTTGACTTGAAAGATCACAAATCCAAAAAATTATGAAAAAGAAAAAGGGAAAATGCCCACCAAAAAAATCATACCTTTTTGACAAACAAAACAAAACAAAAAAATGTAAATATGTGCATCTAGAACCCTATAATTAATAATTAAAAAAAAAAAAAAAGAAAAAGAAAAAAGCAAACGAAAATGGGATGGTAACAGAAGAAGAAGAAGCAACAAACCAGATCTAACTTGTCAATTCCAACGCGGTTAATCATTGATATTAAAATTGGACCCCATTTTCTTATATATTAACTACTACTTCTTCTACTGCTACCAAATCTATGTTCAATCCAATTTCAAATTTCCCTCATAATAATTTCTTTTTTGCAGATTTTGAGAATGGGTGTGGCACCCAACACATTCCCATTCGTCTAATTTCTGTACTTTTAATATTTTTAAATTATATTACCAATTTTTACTTGTTCATATATATTGTTGTTGCAGGACCCTTCTCCTGTGACCGTCAATATATGCCACCTATTTCTTTGTATTTCCCGTTCTTTCTCAATCAATTAATGGTCCATCTATGTCTTAACCCAATATTCCTCCTCAAGAGTTCGTCTTCAACTTCACTACTTATATCTAACTCTCAATATCTTATACACCTATTCATCTCTCAATATCTATTTTCCTCTACTATACTTATTTTGACCTCACGGATGAATGAATAGTATCATGTGTTGGTTAATAGATATTGAATCATACACGAAACAAAAATAACTATTTTGTAGTTAATATTATCAAAAGAAAAGATCATATGTACTCAATATGTTTGAAAAAATTGACCAAAGTACTAACTTAGAAATTTAAAAAAGTTCAAAGAATTTATGATGCTTTCTGTCTTAAAATTATTTGTAAAATCATAAAGGTCTACTTACGTGTTTGGTCAAAATAAAAAAAATAACATCATGAGATTTCTGAGTTATTTTACTTTTATGCATTAATTCTATAATTTTTAAATTTATCACACTTATTATAATTAACGGGTTTAGACCACTTGTTGGGAACACCAAAATTTGATAAAAATGCATCACATATTTTATTTATGTTCAAAATTACATTTTTTATATTTCAAAAGGAGATTATTACATTTTCTTTGAAGCCGCATCAATCATATATTTTTTTTGTATATTATTAATTGCGAACACTGCAAGAAATATTAAATTTAACAGTAAAATATTAAGCAACGAAATAAATTTTCCTGCCACAAATGTTATAAAGAGTCATTTAGAAGTTTTTATATGTATATTATGATAACAAAGTTATATTAAATTTTGCGGTAAGTATTACAAGATATGTTAGGTTTAACAGCAATAAAGTTTGCAACAGAAAAAGTTTTTTTACCAAAAAACTCATTTAATAGTAATATCAAAAAGTTGATGTCAAAAAGCACATTTAATTAGCAAAAAAATTATATTAAATTTTACTATAAATACCTACAGTTGCGATTTTATAACAGCAACATTTAACAAATTTTTTTATTATTGTCTAAAGTTATCGCCACAAGTTTCATACTTTTGGTAGCAATTGTTTTTCTACCAAATCTTGTATTTATTGTAGTGAAACAAATACAGTGACAACTTTACAACAACAAATTTTATATTGCTATCAAAGCTATGGCAACAATCTTTACACTTTTAGCAACAAATTTTTTATGCTAAATCTAGTATTTCTTCTAATGGGGTTTGATGTTCATGAGAAAAATCTAGATTCAAGTGAAATAAGCTTGTTGAATTAACAAGCTAGAGAGAGTTTCAGTTCATTATTATCTCAAAATTGATTAACAACAAACCATTATAAGTGTGTTTATAACCACAAATTAGCTAGAGTAGCTCTTAATTACATTTCTCGCCATTTCAACTAACCAAAACCATCGAACCTTTAAGAATGACAGTTGGTAAAATGATCAATACTTAACACTGCATTGTGCATAATACTGCTGCTCTAGCTGATGTATGCAAATTGCTCATGCATGTGCTCTTCAGCTTTAACTTACATATTAGTAACTTTCTCAACACTCCCCCACATAAGCTGAAACTGCTATTATTTGAATAATTCCAATTTACTTTAGAGTAAGAAGTATTTGAGAACGACTCAAGTTTTTGGTAAAGAGATATGCAAGTTACAATTTGGTTGAAACATATGAAGTGGCAATAAATCATTTTTCCACTGCATTTCCCACCACATGACAATCTATCTCCATATGCTTAGTTCTTTGATGGAACACATGATTTCATGTAATTGCAATTGCTACCTTATTATCACAATGAACAGAAACTGACAGTTAAACTTAAATTCCAAAATCTGACATCAAGTAAGTGATTCACTTTAGTTCACATGTGGTAATCATAATAATTCTGTATTTTGCTTCAGCAGAAGATCTAATTACCACAGATTGCTTCTTCATTTTCTAGGAAATCAATGAGTTTCCAAGAAAAATGCAGTATCCAATAAGAGATTTCCTTGAAATTTTGTAAGATCCCTAGTCAGAATCACAGAAAGCTTCCAATTATAGTTCTGGTTCATATTGATAGAGATAAAACAGTCCATAGTCAAGATCCCTTTTAGATACCACATGAACTGTTGTTTGGAAGTGATTCTCATAAGGATTTTGCACATGCTTACTTAATTTTTGTGTAGCATATGTGATATCTGGTCTAGTGAAGCCCATATATAGTAACTTGCCCATAATTTTTATTTATTTAGCAGGATCCTGCAATAGTTCTGAAAAAATGTTAAATCCATCCCATTTGTCATTGGACTTAAGACTGATGTAGCATTAGGAATACATGATCTCTGAGCATGTCATTGATTTAATTTGTCTAAGATAAAACTGTTCGTTTTGCTGATCTAGCAAATTCTCCAAAAAAAAAAAAAAAAATCTGTTAATAGTGAACTTCTTATGCAGAAAATCTTTCACAAATAAGATTTCTTCTTCAATTGCACTTGTAATCAAGATGTAATCTACATAAATGACCACATAAACTTATCTGCCTTTCCCCACTAATTTGACAAATAAACAGTGACATTGACTGATATATGAAAACCAAAGTGAATGAGATATGAAGACAACTCCTTGTGCCATTGCCTCCCTACTTGTTTCAAGCCATAGAGAGACTTGATCAAATAGCAAACTTCACCTTCCTTGCACTTGTTGTACTTTTGAGGTGCCAATAGATATATATCATCCTCTAAAAATCCATGCAAATATACATTATTAACATTTCTTTGGTGCATAAGCCACCCTCTTGCTACTGCAATAACTAAGACAAGTCTGACAGTGGCCACCTTGGCCATTAGACTGAAAGACTCATGATAATCAACTCATATGTGTTGATTGTAACCTTTAGCAACCAATCTGGCTTTGTACCTATCAACTTCTCCATTCTATTTATATTTTATAGGAAAAGTCCATTTAGAAGCAATTTCTCTTTCTCATGCAGGCAATTTTGTAAACCTCCTATTTACCATTATCCCCCAAGTCTTGCAATTCTTGCTCCATAGCCTGAATCCATTCATTTTACTTTATAGCTTCCTCATAATTAACAGGTTCCTTCAAAATAGAAATATTAAATAAAAAATTTTGGTGTGCATTAGAAATAAGCTTCAATTGAGGTAGCTTAGTATGTGTGGCATCAAAAAATGAAACAAAGTCATGCGGCCACTATGGTGGATGTATGACTTTGCTAGCTCTGCTTGTCACCATAAGTACCACAGAAGGACTAGGCTCAAAAAACTTTACAGTGTCAAAGACTTACCATTTTTCTGTTACAAAGTAGACAAAGTTGACTGATAAGGAAAAACATTCTGAAGAAAAGTCACATATCTTGAAACAACCATCTTGCATAGTCAATTAAAGTATTTTATAACCCTTTTGATTGATAGGAAAACCTAAAAATAGGCCTTTTTATGTCCTGGGCTCCAACTTATCCTTGTAGGGACATTTCTATAAGGACACTGACAATTGAACACTCTAAATTAATCATAATTAGGTAACTTGCATACAATCTATAAAAATGAGAATCCCAATCTAGCACCTTTTTAGGTAAAACATTTATGATACTAGTGACCATTAAAACAACTTTCCCCCTAGAATTCAACAGGTCATGATGCTTGAAAATGCAAAGCTTTAGAAATTTAAAGTAAATGTTTATGTTTCTCGCTACAACACTATTTTGTTAGTGTGTGTAAGAGCAAGTTCTTTGATGCAACACTGCATTCTATTGACAAAACAACTAGCATTGCGTATTCATAAACTTTCCTCCATTGTCAGTTTGAATGACTTTAATAGTGACATCGAACTAATTCTAAATCATAGTAAAAAACACATCATTTGCATTCATTACTTGAGACTTTTTGTATGATAAAACAGTCTATACAACTTTTGAGTAATCGTTAATTATTGTTAAGAAGTATGTAGATCCATTAAAAGAAGCTATTTTATAGGGGTCCCTATACATCAAAATGTACAAGTTGAAAAATAGATCGAGAACAAGTAGAATTTGTGCGAAGGCTTAACTTACGCTATTTTGCAGAAATACATAAATCACAAACAACATCATTGGATTGCACATTTGGGATATGACTCAAAACTGCTTTGGACACATTTCCAAGCCTCAAATGCTAGGGAGAAATATCTAAATTCTTAAAAAATGCTAGATTACTAGAAAAATGACTTTGAGAAACCTACTACAGAACTTCTGGAGCAAAAGATCTTTTATCCAATTAGTACAATCCATTCTTGAAGCATCATATGAACAAAGTTGTCTTAGTTTAAAGGTCCTGCAAATAATAATGATTTGCATAAAAGTTGATACAAATGGATGGATCTTTTAACATTGTCCAACTGAAAGCAGATGATAGTGAAATCTTGGTATATGGAGTACACCATAAAGTTGCAATACTTTTGTCAATTTAACTGTTCCCCTATGTGTAACTAGCTTTATGTTCCCATCTGATAACAACACAGTCTGACTTCTTTCTATTTTCTTATTAATTTGAATAAAAATATTAAGATCTAGCATTATGTGTGTGGTAGCACCACTAGCTATGATCCAAGCATTTGTAAAACTAGAAGCATGAGAAGAGAGTGTTGAAACTTTACCAAAAAAACCATCAAATATAAACTAATTTGTTGTTATAATATGATAAACAATGTTATTGCCTTTCACCATTTTTGATATATTTCTTGGATTATAAAGTTCATCTATTTGACATCTGGTACTTCTTTAGCTTTCATAACTGATTCTACATTTGGATCTGCCTGAGTCTGCATAGAATTAGCTGCATTTTATACTTTTTCATGACCTACTCCTATGCTTTTCTTAGGTGAATTTTTCCACCAATCCGGATAGCATATCAATTCAAAGCATATAGCTCTAGTGTGTTTATAAGTATAATAATTATCATGATACAATTTACTCTCATATATTTTTCCTTTAGGACCAGATCTACACTAGAATCCTTTTTCACATTAGATTTAGATTTGGAAGTAGAAAAGTTCGCAATCTCAACAGTATGATCAATAAACGATTCTTTATGTTTTTCTATCTTAATGAACATTAATTTAAGCCTTATATACATTAGGCATAACATCTAAAAACAATATCTGATTGATAACATGTTCATAGCCTTCATTTACTGTTAAGAACTGTAAAACCCTATCCTCCTCCTGCATATTTGAAAAGCTTTTGAAAGCAATATACACACAATCTTTTGTAATACCACACTTGTATGAAGGTAACAGGAGTCAACAGATCTGCTTCATTCCATAGTTTCTTCAATTAAAGGAAAAAACTAGTAAAAAGTTATTTCCTTGTATAACAATGCTTACATCTCTTTTGATTATGAACAGAGTTGGTCCATTGCCATCACCAAAGCAATTTTCCAACTCTGTCCACAAAGATCTAGTAGATGAAACAAACTTGAAAACTTTTGCTAAATCTTTTGAAATACAGTTTAAATTCCAGAATATTAACATACAATCTTGCTCCTTTTAGGTCTCACACTCAGGTGTTGCTTCATCCAAAAATTTCATGTCAAGGCTCTGATCATTTCATGACTCCAGGGAAGGTAATTACCACTTTCTTTGAGTTGATTACTCACAAGTATTATACCTGGATTATCTGTATTTGTTGCTACATTTTGTATTTTTTTGTTGTTATAAAGGGATTGCATTTGCTTCAACTTCATCAAAGACTGGAAGATATGTAGTAACATGAAGAGTTGAAGTATGTTGCCTTCTCACCATTGTTGAACTCTACAACTCTAATACCATGAGAAAAATCTAGATTCAAGTGAAATAACTTGTTGAATTAACAAGCTAGAGAGAATTTTAGTTCATTATTATCTCAAAATTGATTAACAACAAACTGATACAAGTGTATTGATAGCCATAGATTAGCTAGACTAACCCTTAACTACATTTTCCGCCAATTACAACTAACCAAAACCACCGAATCTTCTAAAATGACAACTGGCAAAATGATCAGTACTTAACACTACATATATTATGCATAATACGGCTGCAGTAATCTCTGAGAAAACAATTGAATGAACAAAATGAATCTTTATTATTATTTCTCTCTAGTATTGATACATGATACAAGCTTATTTATAGAGGAAAGGATTGACTGAAGTAAAAGAAAAGAAGGGGGAAAAAGAGGTGGGAAATTTGTAACTGAAATAACAAATTTTGCCACCTAATCAACACGCCAATGCTTGCTACCTTTCTCTTCCTCTTCTGCATTTCATCTTGCTGCCTTTGTGTGTTTTATTTTCAAAGCCCATCTGGTTGCTGGCTATACTTAACATCCCCCCCTCACGATGAGAATCAGCGTGTCTGATGACAACAAGTCCTAATTGAGACAAAGCAGAAAGCATTTGGTGATGAGGTTTGGCTTTGGTAAAAAGATCAGCCAATTGATTCTGGGAAGAAAGGTAAGGAGTGCAAAGGAAGCCAGAGTCAACACAATCACGAACCAGGTGACAATCAATTCCAATGTGCTTGGTCCTCTCATGGAAAATAGGATTTTTGGCAATGGCAATGGCAGCTATATTGTCACAATGAAGAGGGATGGGGAGTTGGACTGGAATGGCTAAATCTTGAAGTAAATAGCTGAGCCACTTTAATTCACAAGTGGCAGAAGCCATGCTCCATTGTTCTGCCTCCGCGGAGGATCTACTAACAGTGGATTACTTTTTAGATTTCCAAAAGATGAGAGAGGAACTAAGATACAGAATCCAGTGATAGACCAGCGACTCTGCTTACAGGTGGCCTAATCAGAATCGTAATAACCTGTAAGCTGAAGAGTGGACTGAGAGGAGTAAAACAAACCATAGTGCAGAGCACCTTTGAGATATCAAAGAACATGGAGGGCAGCTTGCAAATGATGCAAACAGGGAGATTGCATTAATTGACTAAGCTGCTGAGTGATAAATGAGATGTCAGGGCGAGTAAGCCAAGGTAAAGTAACCGGACCACAAGTCTACGGTATATCTCAGGATCATCAATAGGAGGACCTGGATCAGTGAGAGTAATGCTTGAAGAGAAGGGACTAGGAGCAGCAGTCACCTCTTGATAGCCTATATGAGTGAGCATATTCATGATGTATTTTTCTTGAGAAATCAAAATGCCATCTGGAGTGCGGGAGAGTTCAACACCAAGGAAGAAATGTTCTTGACCAAGATTCTTGATTGTATACAATTGATGGAGATAATCCTTGAATTGTTGAATCTGGGAAGGATGAGAGCCACATATGAGAATGTCATCAACATAAATGGCAACCATGAGAAAACTATCTGCTGTGGTCATGGTGTAAAGGCAAGTGTCATGAGAGGATCTCTGTAATCCAAATTGGAGAAGTTTGCTGGTAAACTCTTTGTGCCACTGGCGACCAGCTTGCGTGAGCCCATATAAAGACTTGGTGAGTTTGCAGACTTGGTTAGAATCAGCAACAGAATACCTATCTGGAGGTTGAAGATAGATTTCTTCATCAAGGAATCCATGGAGGTATGCATTCTTAACATCAACTTGATGGATCTCCCAATGCTTGGCAGCAGCAATGGCAATTAAGAGCCTAACAGTGACAATGCAAGCAACTGGACTAAAGCAATCATGATAATCAATTCCAAAGGTCTGATTATACCCTTTGGCAACAAACCTGGATTTGAATTTGTCAATGGCCCCTGTTGGTGTGTCTTTGATCCTATAGACCCATTTGGAAGTAAGAGCATGCTTGCCTGGAGGTAAAGTAGATAACTGCCATGTTTGATTAGCTTCAAGGGCTGAGAGCTCTTGCAGCATAGCTTCCATCCATCTAGCATCCTGACTGGCCTCTTTGTAATTCTAGGGTATTTTGTCCTACATAACATTACTAAGAAAAGCCATTTGGTGCTCAGAAAGAGGAATTTCTGGCAAAGAGTGAGAATCAATAGCAGCAGTAACATAATCAGAAAACCAATGAGATCGATGAGTTACTCTGAAGGACCTACAAAGATCAGCAGAGGCTAGTTGGAGAGGAGGTTCAGTAGAATCAGGAGCTGAGAGAGATGAAGACAAAGAACCATGTGTAGCAGCAAAGGGAAAATTGTCTTTATGAAATATCACCTCTCTGGACACTATAAACTTGTGTGCTGTAGTATCCCACAGTTTATACCCCTTTTGGCCTGGGGAAAAACCTATGAATACACCAGGGAATGCTCTAGGTGCAAATTTATTTTTCTGAGGTTGAGTGCTAGTGTAAAAACACTGACATCCAAAAACATGAAATCTGCCATATTCTGGAGGAGATTGATATAAGAGAGCATGAGGAGTTTGCCAGTTTAGTACCTTACTGGGTAATACATTAATGATTGCAGTAGCATATAGTATAGCTTCACCCCAAAACTCAATAGTTAAAGAAGCTTGAAAGAGAACAGACCTGGCAACATTCAATAAGTGTCTATCACAACACCATTCTGCTGAGGTGTATAGACACAGCTTCGATGATGTATAATACTAGGGGTGTCAATTTTTGACACGACACGATAACACGACACGACACGACCTGCATTTTTGCGGGTTTGGGTTGGGGGTTAAACGGGTTCGGGTCATAAACAGGTCAACACGTTTATGACACGAAATAAACGTGTTGTAAATGGATCAACCCGCATAACCCGTTTATGACCCGCGTAACCCGTTTATTTTATTATATTTTATTAGGCATATATAAATAAGTTAATAATTATATATAGTAAGTATATATTATATCAATTAAATATAAATTATTAATATTTATTTATATAATTAATTATATTGTTGGATGATGTTAGATTTTAATTAATGGTATTAACTAATATTTATAGTCGGGTTGCTAAACGGGTCGTGTTGCTAAACGGGTCGTGTTATATATGGGTATCGTATAATTGATTTTTTTTATTAATCGTGTTAAACGGGTCGTGTCGTGTTACCCGTTTATTAAATGGGTCGTGTTTGTGTTTCAATTAATCGTGTCAAACTTAAACGGGTCGTGTTCGTGTCGTACTTAAACGTGTCATCAGAATATCCAAACACGACACGAACACGACCCGTAAACACGAATTGACACCCCTATATAATACCCCTGTCATGGAACACTTTTGCAACTTTATGATTCAAAAATTCACTGCCATTATTAGATGGAATTATCTTCACATTTCTTTCAAATTGGTTCTGGATCATATTAAGAAAAATGTTTAAAGCAGATGCAGTTTGTGTTTTGTGTTGAAGCATGATTATCCAAGTGTATCTGGAGTAGTCATCAACAATGGTAAGAAAGTACCTGCCACCACTTTTAGAAGGAACAGAATAGGGGCCCCAAAGATCTACATGCATCAATTGAAAAATATCTGTAGAAGAGATACAACTTCGAGAGAAAGGAAGTCTACTCTGAGTAGCTATGGGACAAATAGAACATACATGATCATTATATTGGTATTTTATTTCTGGAATATGAAGTAAAGTTTTAGCAGAAACATGGCCCAATCTTAAATGCCAAATGTTTAGCTTATTAGAGTCAACAATGTCAATCGAATTCACACTACTAAAACAAACTGTAGTCTGTAAAACATGAGGGGCAAAAGAGCTTGTATCCAGCTTGTATAATCCTCCAATCTTCCACCCTACTGCCAACAATTAACTTGTATTTCGATCCTGTAAATAGCATTGATCAGTACTGAAAACGATATTCACATTTCCTTCTTCCAGTAACCTCCCAACAGACAATAAATTGTATTGAAAAGAAGGAATATGAAGGACATCTTTCAGAATCAAATTGTAGGATAAAGTCACTTCTCCGACATGCTGTACTGTTTGTTTAGAACCATCAGGAAGCAAAATTACTTGTTTTCTAGTTGGATACGATTTCCTTGTAAAAAGATTTAGTTGAGAACTCATATGTGAGCTTGCTCCACTATCCACTATCCATTCATCCATTTTTAGATCAAAAGAGTGTAAAGAGAAAGAGGTGGAGGTATGCTCACCAGAACTGGAGCCAGAGAATGCTGTTTGTTTCAATGGAGGTTTTGTTTCAAGGAATCCCGCTGAACCTACAAAATTCGAGAGATCAGTGACATCGACAGATGTATCATAATGTTGCTTCATTTTATGTTTCTCTCCTGTCACTTTATCTTTCTCTGTATACTGTCTATACATCTCCTCAATCATATTTGCCATGTGCTTCTTATTGATGAAATCTTCTTCACTAAAAGTAGAATCTGAATCTGCTTCAGCCACATGTGCCTGAGTTTGTTTCTTTTTCAAATCTATATACCAATCTGGATAACCAATTAACTGAAAACAGGATTCTTTGGCATGACCTGGAGTATCACAATGTGCACAAACAACACCTTTTTTGCTTCTATCATCCTTTTTCTTCTTCTTAAATCCTGATCCAGAACCTTGAGAAGGTTTAAAAACAGATCGATGGAAGCGATTTTGAGATAGATTTGCGATTTCAATCATGTTGTCTGCTGATATCTCATGCTGTTTTTCTACTCTTGTAAGAATTGAATAAGCTTTATTTGAGGAAGGCAAGGGATCCATAAGCAAAATTTGATTCTTCACATGCTCATAGTTATCATTAAGTCCCATCAAAAATTGTATAAGCCTATCTTCTTCTTGTAAATCTGAAATTCTTTTAAATGCATTACATGCACAATTCTGTGAAACTCCACAATGAAACATGGGATTTGGTCTTAACAGATTAAGTTCATACCATAATCTCTTCAATTTTGTATAGTATTGCATCATAGACATATTACCTTGAGTAAACAAATTGATGCTTCTTTTTATCTGATAAAGCAAGGGGCCATTGCTGTCACCAAAACGCTGCTCCAACTCCTGCCACAGATCTCTTGCTGTTTCTGCATAGAGAAAATCTTCACACAGTTCTTTAGACATAGAGTTAAGAATCCACGAAGATACTAAACAATTGATTTTCTCCCATCTCTCATACTCTGGAGTGTCTACTTCTGGCTTGAGATTATCTTCAAGGATGTATTTCAGTTTTTCTTTAGCTGTCAGTGCTCTTTTGATGGCTCTGCTCCATGGTAAGTAATTCTTTCCTGTAAGCACAGCATTAACCAAAGAGATCCCTGGATTCTTCGGCTGATTGATCTGCACAATCCAGTTGCTCTGTTCTTCTTCATTGTTGTGAGCTTCATGATTGACAACTTCTTCTTCATGGAAAACTTCATACCGATTTGCATTCCTCCTCACCATGGCTCTGATACCATGAGAAAACTATTGAATGAACAAAATGAATCTTTATTATTATTTCTCTCTAGTATTGATACATGATACAAGATTATTTATAGAGGAAAGGATTGACTGAAGTAAAAGAAAAGAAGGGGGAAAAAGAGGCGGGAAATTTGTAACTGAAATAACAAATTTTGCCACCTAATCAACACGCCAATGCTTGCTACCTTTCTCTTCCTCTTCTGCGTTTTATCTTGCTGCCTTTGTGCGTTTTATTTTCAAAGCCCATCTGGTTGCTGGGCTATACTTAACAATCTCTAGCTGATGTTGAAACGTATTGATCATCCATGTGCCCATTAGCTTTAGCTTGCACATTTGTAACTTTTTCAACAGTTTCTATACTAGCCATTTTATTAAACTGTGATTCAATATATGTGATTATAGTTTATTGACAACTTGATGTGATAATTAGAGGTCCATGAACTTAATGTATAAAAATAAAAAAGATCAAGGATTGCACAATATTTTTTTTTCATTCAACATTAATTAGCAAATTTAATAATAATAATAATAGCTTATTTGGGTATGTAAATCTGGTCAATAATATATGCAATAAGTAAGTTATAAGAAGAGTAGGCATATATATATGACATGCCTTGAATATTCCTTTTTGGAGTTTTTCCCTTCACGTTACTGTCTTTATTTCATCATGCAAAGAAAGGTTCATCTATGGCTGGACCTCTATGCTTTTTGTTTTTTGTTTTTTTTTTTTCTTTATATTTACTACTACTATTATTATTTTTTTCTATATCTTTTGGACACTATATATTATAATATCAAGATATGGTAATTAAGAAGGGTTATACCTTCAATACACTGCTTTTATTTACTAGATATACAATGATGTAAATATCCAATAGGAATATCACTAATCAACAGAGTATAGTAAGAAAAATCTGTTAGTGCACCTTACATGTCAACTTAAATTTTTGAATTAAATGGTTCCTTGATATTGTATCAGAACCTTTTAGATCTAAAAGTTAATACTTTTCTATTTATTGATTAAGTTAATTTTGACACATGGTAGAGTAAGCCTATAGAGAGATTATAGTGTAAGCTCGTAGTATACTACGTATTTCTGGCCAATCAAAATATGTCACATCAGTAAGGATGCTTACTGCCATATTTTGATTGGAGGGAGTAGCGTATTCCCAGCTTATACTAATATTTTCTAAGTCTGTATGTGTTTTTATATACTTCAAATCCAATAGATATTCACGTATGGGAAAGTGTTATAAATAACAATAAAAAGATATTATTACACCTTATCTACCGTTTTTTTTTTTTTTTTAGCAATCAATCGATAGCTTGATTAGCTTCCTTTCTCAAAATATGATCATAGAAGCAGAAATTATTCAAGGGCATATCGGCTCCAAAATTATATATGTATATATGATGGTCAATCGTAATCTCATAGAATGACAAATTACTAGTAAAATTTAATAATAAAAATATTAACTTTTTGTTTTAATTGCACATCAATCAATCGATGAAAGGATACAAAGAATTCCATCAAATTTGGTCCAAATTTTGTTGTTTTCTAATCATAGTCTTGTACCAGAGTATATGAAAATTTTGAATGTCTTGAAAGTATTTATTTTATTTATTTTCATCAAAATTGGAATATTTGAAATAAGTTCCTACAATAGGGTGCAATCATAGTTCATGTTCCAAAAAAAGAAGCTTGTGTATCACAACTTAGCATACAGAGAAAAAACAATTCGGTAATTTTTACTAGTGGGAACATAGACAGGAGTGTACTTGAAGAGTTTCTTCACTAACTTCCCATATAATGACCAAAAATATACAATTTTTTTTGTTATTAGTTGTATTCTTGTTTATATTATATAGTCTTAATTAGTAAATTTGATATCAAAATTAAGGTCATAGACTCATATATAGTTATAATTAATCACGGCTAATCTTGTTATAATAACAATCGATGATGAATTGATATATTTTCCACGTTTCAAATTTGATCGCCATTTGGTTATTTAGCTTACTCTTTTTTTTTTTTTAAATATATATATATTATAAATCTAATTAATTTGTTCGACCTCTCATCGAATACTTTTTAAATTATTTCTCCTATATGGTATCAAAGTTTCTGAAATTCTAGAAGTTAAATTGACAATTGTAATTTGTTAATTGAAATTTCACCACAATCAAGGTAAAATAGGTGTGTGCCATTCAACAGTTATATGAGAAATTTTATAGTACTCTAGAAGTACATACTCCTTTAATTAGTTATAAAAAGATATTTATATATTTTTTTTATTGTACACTAAAAGTATATATATCAATTATTTTTACTAATATATTAAAAAAAAAAATTATACGCTTAAAACATTCTAAACTTTTTATTGTTATAAGTATTTATATAAAAAGATTTATTCGATATGATAAAACTACTATTAGAGATGCATATCAGCTTCATTGAGTTACTTAAAATTTTAAGTTAGATGATTTACAAAAATTTAATTTCATTTCTAACATATGAATTTAATGTTAATAAAATAGTAAACATAGTAAATAAAAAAGGAAGAGGTAGGAGAAGTGTCAATTTACAAAAGGTTAATTAAGATCCAAATAGGACCCCCCAGAGGATCTCTCCTTTTGCAGCTTACGCTAACTCTATCTGTCTCTTTCCACATTGTTTTTTCGAAAACAAATTTTTTTTTGAAATTTTGTATAGTAATTAGTTAAATAATATATATATATATATATACAAAAGAGATGGGAGGGAGCTTGATACTGAGCTCTCCTCTCACCGCCCCT
Organism: Euphorbia tirucalli; assembly: GCA_039660915.1. Taxonomy (NCBI): domain Eukaryota; kingdom Viridiplantae; phylum Streptophyta; class Magnoliopsida; order Malpighiales; family Euphorbiaceae; genus Euphorbia; species Euphorbia tirucalli. Next base: position 71,697,360 of record CM077641.1, read on the forward strand.
AGCTAGCTTTGAGAAGTGGTGGCGGGGGCCACATTTGGAGGGGGAAGTAATGAGTAAAATGATGCGGTCCGCCGCATGATTGGTGGCCAAGGCCGACCACCACCGTCCTACGTGTACTACTATTACTCATCTTCCTTAATTGTTCAAGGTTGTGGTAAAATCTCAAATCTTGGAGCCTGAATGAGTAAGCTTATTTACTATGGCTTAAATTAGTTAGCTTTTTGTATTATTAACTAATTATTAGAAATCTAACCAATTAAGGTTGGCTTGAGTAGTAAAAGCCTCAGTCGGTTAAACTAAAAATCTTAAGTTCGAGTCCTAGTGTATTCAAAAAATTTTAATTGAAAGATGGACCACTTAACAAGTGCATGATCAATTTCAAATCGAGTAATCAGATATACTTAAAAAAAATTTAATTTGAATATGTAAAGTTTTGAAGTTTTTATGATTGTGATTTGATTAAAGTAACCAAAACGATATGACTTAAGTTGAGATTTTGAATCCTAAAATGTAATTTTTGGCCTAAATTTTAATCGAAATCATAAAATTTAAAAATCTTTTAAATCGAATTCCATTATCATGTGCAAAAATTTATGGGCTAACTAAGGATCAATCTTAGGGTTATCAATCGGGTAACGGGGACCCGTCTCAGTGGAGGTCCGTTCGGAGGGGAATAGAAAATCCAAGATTAAAATCCTTGCGGGACGGGGACGAAAATGAATTTGTCCCCTTTTATTAATCAGGGACGGGGACGGTAATAGTCTTACCCGCTCCGGAGCTTCCGTCCCCATTCCCAATTAAAACCCGCGGGGATCCCCGATAAAATACTCAAATCCCCATTTATATTTCTTTAATTAATATTATTACATTATATTATTATCATTTATTATTTTATAAAATAAAGTAAACAAAACTAATTTTATAAATTAAATCCACTCGATTCCTATACACCTACACCTACTCTGCTTCTTCTCACTTTTTATTTATAATTTTATAAAATAAAGTAAATAAAACTAATTTTATAAACTAATCGCCCAATTCTTACTCTGCTTCTTCTCATCTCACTTTGTTATTTTATATATAATTATTAATTATATATTAGTGTATTTGAGAATTTTATGTTTACAGTTTAATGCACATTTAGATAAGTTTAAGGGTAAAAATTGAAATTTTACAGGGTTTTTTTATAAAATATAAAACTAGTTAAACAGAAACGGGGATCCCCGCGGGGAATTGATTTTACACCGGGATCGGGGATGAGACAGAGATTTATCCTCGATTAATAAACAGGATAGGGACGGAGATCCCTGATTAGTCTGGGGACAGGGATGGGAAATGCAATCATCGCCCCGCCTCGCCCCATTTACAACCCTAATCAATCTACACTGGCTACTTATATGATATTTTTAATCTAATATAAAATTTGACGGGCAAATATTATGTTTTTCTCTTACATTCTCCCTAAGTATAACTAATCCTCAACCAGATGTCGTGTAAAACATTAATCCTTGGCTTATCTCTTATGAGGTCGAATATCATAAAAGGTTTTAGTGTAAACTCTACCAGACTGTTAAATACCAGCCTATATATGATATTTTAATTATTAGTTTTTCTTATATTTTGATACTATAAAGAGACTATGGGGGTATCTAGAGAGATGAACCGAACTGCAAACCACACTTATGGAGCTGAACACGTGTAACACAAGATCGATAGATCTAGACTTATTTTAATACCTAATCTACACAACTTTTATCACTTCTTAATCTAATTTATTTCCAACGTGAAACTATTATTGGTTCTCCAACATGTATTACAAAGGTTCATTTTCTTATGATGAAATTGTCAGATATAAAAATAAAAGTGATCATTGGATTTTACCTATCATGTTAAGTTTTTGGTGTTAGTTGCATGAAATTGAAATACAATTGATTTAAGTAAATTGCAGATTATAGAATACACAATTGAAATAAACTGAAGAACAAACGACAGAGCTAAAATACTTTTCAACCTTAACAGAAGGAAGGAAGCAGTAGAGCCGATGTCTGTATAGATAGTTTCCTTAAGACAATTATCTGCCCGGTAGTGGCGATTTGTCTCCCAGGATACAACGACTCTCGAAGGCGAACCGAACTGTGCGTACTGGGCTATCACTGAAAAAAAGAAGGCTTTCTTGAAGGAAACAGAATGCAGAGATGGAGAGGAATTTTAAATTTTTTCAAGGGATAGAACAAAAAGAAAAATAGACAGAATTCAAATAAGCTCAAAAATATATGGAGAAAATTTAGTTAGGCCGGAGCAAAAACTAGGCAGGCCCGTAGTGGCCCATTTCGGTCCGGCATTCGCGACGCCCACGTCGTGCGGGTGCGCATTGAGCCTTTAAAGGCTCGGGGCTAGGATTTGCACCCCCCCTGCGTGCGCAAGAGAGAGCCTTTTGGCTTATTCAAGTTAACACCTTACAAAAGCGTGTTTCAATATAAACACCTTTTCCACTTTATATTTTTCCCATGTGGGATAAGTTAACATAAGCCAAAATTTTCTCCAAATATTCCATTCCATTAGGCTAACTTTGAGCAACAATTTCTCATTCACTACTTGTCTGTTTTGGGTAAATTATATACCGTTGGAAAGCTCATGTTACGTACTATATAATGACACTAATCATTTAATTAAATACGCTTCCTTTCCATAATATAATTTGGCCCAAAGTTGACAAATAGTCACTAATATATAATCCAATATATTTGTCAAATTTCCAACATTTGGGTCAATCGGTTCCATGATATAGTATCAGAGTCTCTTAGATCTAGAAGTTAGGGATATAAATTCTTTTAAAAAATAAACTATCCTTTCAGCATATTTTGGAATTCTTCTTTTTGCTAAAGGAGGGCAAAGTCGCAAAATAATGGAAAAGTATTTAAAAATAATTTACCTTCGAAAAACCAATAGGCAAACTCTAAATTTTGGTGTCTATATGTGTGTATTTATATATATTTGGTCATAATTAATTCATGTATTTTTCAATTCCGTCAAATGGAATTAACTACTTGGCAAACTCTAAATTTGGATGTCTGTTTCAAAATGGCTTAATTTCACTCATGGTATACCAACTATCTCCCTAATTACAGTTTGGTATACCAACTACCGTTTTGCACACTGTAGTACCCCAACTTCTAGGTGACCTCCCATTGTGGTACATGTGACATGTTATTGCAGGTTAACTGTACCACGTCAGTACTTTGTTGGGCTTAATTTCACTTATGGTATACCAACTATCTCCCTAATCACAGTTTGGTATACCACTTAATACGTATTGTTTCATTTTATTTTTTTTTTAAAAAAATAACAGAAATATATAGATCAAAGAAAATAAAAGAAAAAAATTGATTTATATATTTCTGTTATTTAAAAAAAAACATAAAATGAAACAATACGTATAAAGTGGTATACCAAACTGTGATTAGGGAGATAGTTGGTATACCATAAGTGAAATTAAGCCCAACAAAGTGCTGACATGGCGCAGTTAACCTCCAATAACAGGTCACATGTACCACAATGGGAGGTCACCTAGAAGTTAGGATACTACAGTGTGTAAAACGGTAGTTGGTATGCGAAACTGTGATTAGGGAGATAGTTGGTATACCATGAGTGAAATTAACCCGTTTAAAAATATATATATTATTAATAAAACATTAAGCAAACATATGGTCCAATATCCAAATATTATTTTCGTTCTTTGATTGAAAAATTGTTGTTTGTTTCATGGTCTTAATAAATTTATAATTTAAATGGAATTAACTTCTGTGAAGTTTGGAAGAACTTAAGAGGATTAAATAAATCTAGGGGCAAAAGGATGATAATATTAAAAGGTTGGGAGGTAAAAGTGCAATCTGTTTATATTGGTCTTCTCGTAGCAGTTGTCGATATGATACTAATATTCACTTTTAATCACATTTGATCATTCATACTTTACTCTTGGATTAATTATGTTCAAATCTCAAATTGTTGGGATTCGTCACCGGAAATCGATCGATAAAAGCGGAAATACGTGTCGATTTCCTCGAATCCGGTCCCAGGAATTTAAGTGGTGGAAATCAAAACCACAAAGCATAAGAAAGAAGGTTTTAAAATCTCACCTTAAAATCTGTCCAAGAGACAGATGAAGACTGCAGAAACCAAATTAGATTTCCTCCTTCGTCCCGTACACGAACGACTCTCGGACTGAAACCCGTGCTAGCGATTCGGAAAATTAACAAGAGAGAGTATAGGGCTATGTTGGACGTCCAAGTGAAGTGTGTTATGGCTGATTTTTTTTTTCCTCTCTTATAACATAAGATCGATATCGGAGTCCAACACAGAGGCATGGTTTGATCACCCTCTATTGTGTCCAGACATTAACTTGATCCCGAATGCATTGATATTCACAAAGAAGTTCCAACTTGTTTAGGTGTGGCCACACTCTTATCAGCTGCATTCATCAAGAGGCCGGTGATATCTTCTCAGTGGAGCACTGAGTGACATTCCCATCTGTATATCCATAGCACTGCAATGTTTATTAACATACCCGAACGTACCTGTAATTGGCACCCTTTTATAGGCCCGTTGGTTGTACACCAAAGTATGCCACTTCACATCCAGTACCATCATATGGTCAGGTCAAAGGATCCATACAAGTACTATACGAGAATCTGATGTGATGTGATACCATGTGGATTCCCGTTAAGTGGATCGATCCAGTACTATGCCCTTTTGCATGTACCCATTAACATGGTTAACATTCCATGTTCTATGACCGGTAAGACACCGCCATACAACCAAGGTTAATGATAGTCTTTAGTTCCATTCATCCCCATGATTGGAACAGACTACGGATGACTTTATGGTCATATCGTTTTTCCTATCCACAGTCTTACTGCCAAGTGCCTCACACTTGACAACATGGATATGGATATGTCCATTGGATACTCTATTGAAAATATTGCACAAGACATATAGTAAATAGATTGATGCCTTTATTTATTAACACAAATTGTATAATACATATCTTACATAAAATGTACAAATGTATAATACAAACACAAGGACCAATGTCTTGGGACTAGGGCATATCCAACACAAATTACATGCCAACTTTGAACCAATTCAAAAACCAAAAATTATGTTCTACCTAGCCAATACCACAAAAGCCCTTGTACCAAATTCATTAAACGTTTGTTTTAAATACCTTTCTGGCTCAATACTATCTAAAAAAAGCCCTTTTACCCTATGAACTACTGGAATGCTTTTGCCCCTCAATAATATTAGACTAATATCACCCTTATAAAATGTGGCGCATTTTTACAGAAATCACTATGTTTTAACTATGTTTTATGTATTTCTTGTTGGATTTATGAAAATACAATATATATTGTGTAGTTCATTGATTCCTCTTAAAAGATCAATTGGAATGAAACAAAGTGATATTGTTCCGAATTGTGATATTATAGGAGACGAATGTTCCATTTTAATAGTCATCCCGCAGATAATAAAGGGATAGAAGGATACTTTATCCTTTGATGTCTTAGAAAACGTATATTATATATGTAAACAAATGCCTAACTCACCTTAAAAGGTACCTATGAGCGGAGGACGTTTTTGACGGAACGCGGGACTCCCTTTCGGAATGGGCACCTCGATTTCGGGCGGGCCCCTCCCTCTCGTGGGGTTTTTATAAATGAGAAACTTGCTTTTGAAAAATAAATGGAATTGATTTTTAAAAGAACCGAGACCTAAGTCTTGATGAATATTGTAGGAGTTGCCACCCGGCTCAGCTCAACTGGGAAATTTATAATGTAGCTGAACCGGATGAACGGCCGCTACACTATCCAGAAATCTAAGTCTGGACAAGTCCCTTATTTCGTGTCTAATTAAAATAAAATTAGCCAATGTTCTCAAATGGTATTTCATAATTCTAAAGTAAATTTTATTGAAATAAATCATACAGCGCGCATACATACATAATACAAAATAAAAGTAAAATAGTAAATATTTAAATGACTTACAACCCAATCGAATGGAAAATAAAAACCCTCGCCTCACTTTTACAATCGCCTAATATGCATGATTTATCTAAAAAAAAAATACAATCACCTAGAATACACAGTTAAATCTATCAAATACATATAAAATAAAAATAAAAATAAAAGTAAAAAGCTACAAAACAAAGGGTTAGCACAGTTTACGGCACATCACAAATAAGACTCAAATAGACAGAATTGGGAATTTAGAAATTGGGGACATGCATTTAGGGGAATAACCGGGTTGGCTCGGCTAGCCAGCCCGGTTAGACCTGGAAAACATTTTGAAACGTCCCTGTATTTTTGGTTTTGTGAAAAATTCATTTTGAAAACAATTTTACCGGTTTACATGCATTTTTTACATATGAGGTGGGTCGATTTTCGGGAGAATCTGGTCTCCGTTGTTGTATTGTTCTAAATGCAAATTTACCGAAAATTAAATCTAAGGTCGTGAATACACACAACAAAATTCATTTTTGGTTATCTATGATTTTCTGGCTTTCTTCAATAAAATCTGGGGCAATTAATTACCAATCTTTCCGCTCTTTTTTCTTATGTTATGGGCATGGTGTTCTGCACCTGCTCCGATCGTACAGTCGTACGACTGTAACGACAGTCGCACAATTGTATATTACAGTCGTGTGACCCCTGTGTTTTTTTTAACGGAGTAAAATTCCGACGATTACAGCTGCCCCTCGCGTGATCAAATTCGGCACCCGGATGAGATAATGAATTTGAGATCGTGAACGAAAGCACCGCAAACACAAGAAAGAACTCACTACTGAAATAAGCCGATACCGGGTCTAGGTTACCCAAAGCAAAGGAAGGGTGAATTGCGATTTAGCAGATATCGGGTTTAGGTTACCCGAGGCGGAGGAAGGGTGAAAGGCAGATTGGCCAATACCTGGTCTAGGTTACTCGAGGCAAAGGAAGGTGGATCGTGGATTGGCCGATACTAGGTCTAGGTTACCCGAGGCGATGCTGGAGATGAGATAAGCCGATACCGGGTCTAAGTTACCCGAGGCGATGCTGGAGATGAGATAAGCCGATACCGGGTCTAGGTTACCCGAGGCAAAGGAAGGTGGATTGTGGATTGGCCGATACCGGGTCTAGGTTACCCGAGGCAAAAGTTGATAATGAAATTAGCCGATACCGGGTCTAGGTTACCCGAGGCAAGGTTTACTGGGGTTTGAAAATGAAGTCGATCTGGGCCGATACCGGGTTTACATTACTCGACGCGGATCTGCTGGGGAACTTAGATGAAGCCGATCTGGGCCGATATCGGGTTTACATTACCCGAGGTGGATCTATTGGGGAACTTGAGATGAAGCCGATCTGGGCCGATACCGGGTGTACATTACCCGAGGCGGATCTGCTGGGGAACTTGAGATAAAGCCGATCTGGGCTGATACCGAGTTTGCATTACCTGAGGTGGATCTGTTGGAGAATTAAAGCTGGGGATGATGAATTCCTGCATTTGAAACAACAAGTCTTCATGCCTTGATCGAAACATTTTGAACAAAAATTTTGCCCCTTCGATCAAGAATGAAGACTAGCTGGGGATGAATAATTGATGTATGCAATGTATGCATGCATAATGGTGTATATGTACATGCATGTACTCTCTACTATTTGATGTTTTCTCTTTCTGTTGGGAAGAGATATGTTGTGCCCCCGATTGACTTTGTCTTATGAGAGATATTGCTTGATGATTGTTGGAGTAGTGAGATAATCGTTAGGGATGTACGATATTGCTGGGGAAATGATTATAGTGTTCTTTACAGAGATTCTGCTGGGGAATAGTGTGGAAAATCCTGCTGGAGAATAATGTAAAGGCTCCTATGGGGATTTGCCAGGGAAATTCTACGTTTCTGCCCCTAGAGAATTTATGCATCTGTAGGTGCTCTAAATTTTGCCTGGGTTGCCCAATGTGGGTTTTCAGCCCAGCGAGCTGCTCTAACTTTTGCCTGAGGTGCCTTTTCGATTTTCACCTCAACGAGCTGCTCTAATTTTTGCCTGAGGCGCCTTTTCGGTTTTTACCTCAGCGAGGTTTTTTTTTTTTTTTTTTTTTTTGCAAAAGAATGATTAAAATGGCACCGTGACCACTTGTTGCTCTTTTAGGAAGATGAATCGGATTTTGGAGGACGATGAAAGATTTCAGATTGCATGTATTTAGTACATCTTCATTTGTTAGATAACACGATGATTTTAACCAGTTGAATGCAAAGTGCTTCCTTTAAATGTATGTTTATGCAAGACAACTTTGCTTATGCATTTGTCATAACTATGCAAATATATTTAAACAAACATTTCACTTTATTGATGAAGTCAAAATGAGTACATTTGAAAGGATTGTATCCCAAATGGTACACACTCCACACTGAGCCAGAATCCGTCACCAGCCGTCATTTTCAGATTTTTCGATTGATTATTTTCTCTTGTGTCTTAACTTTTGCCTAGACCACCCTTTTTGAGTTTTCAATCTAATAGACTTTTTTTTTACACATGATAAAGCTTCAGCCGATCTTGATTGATGGGATTGGTGAACTCATTTCCATCCATATCCATGATCCTGACACTACCTTTCGATAGCACCTTCTTCACCATATAGGGCCCTTCCCAATTAGGACTGAATTTGCCCCTAACATCGACGTTTGAAGGCCTTAGCTGCTTCAGAACCAAGTCCCCTGCTTTCAACTGTCGCTTGGAGTACTTCACATTTCGGTTATAGGCTCTGGCCATTTTGCACTGGTACATTTGCAAATGATGCAGTGCTTTTAGTCGCCTTTCATCCAGCGCTGCCAACTATTCGTATCTCACTTGGACCCACTCCGTCTCTGGTAACTGAGCTTCCAAGACAAATCTGAGTGACTTGAGCTCTATTTCCACTGGCAACACCGCTTCCATACCGTACACCAAAGCATAAGGAGTTTCCCCTGTTGGCGTTCTGACACTGGTTCTTAACCCCAAAGAGCATAAGGTAGTTTGTCAGCCTAATCTCTGTAGGTGGTTACCATCTTTGATAAGATCTTCTTTATCGCCTTATTAGCTGCTTCCACTGCACCGTTGCCCTGTGGCCTGTATGGAGAAGACTTATGATGCTCAATGCCATGTTCTGTAAGCAGCTCAGCTGTTGCCCCTTGAAATTGTACTCCATTGTCAGTCACTATGTGATGGGGAATCCCGTATCTGGTAAAGATATTCTTCTGGATAAACTTGACCATTTGCTTGGCTGTTACATTAGTAAAGGATTCTGCCTCCACCCATTTGGAGAAGTAATCCACTGCTACAACTATGAATCTGTGCCCATTAGATGCTGCAGGATGAATTTCACCAATCATATTTATCCCCTATACTGAAAACGGCCACAGAGACGCCAAATTTTGTAGTTCAAGTGGTGGAAGATGACTGATATCTGCATAGATCTGACATTCATGACATCTCTTCACTTTCCTTATGCAATCTGCCTGCATTGTCATCCAGAAGTACCCTTGTCTCATTATCTTCCTAGACATAGTGAGTCCGTTCATATGTGGCCCGTAGGAGCCTACATGCACCTGTTGCATCACTTCTTCTGCTTCTCACTCTGTCAGGCACTTCAAAAGAACTCCAAGTGCTGTTCTTTTGTATAGCTTATCCTCGAAGATTCTGAATTGACTGGCTAATCTCCTTAGTGACAGCTTATCAACAGCATTGGCCTCTTCTGGATATTTTCCTTCCTTAACATACTGGTAGACGTTGAAGAACCACAGCTTTTCTTTAGCTGTCAATTCCATTACCTTATGTACTTCGAAGCAAGGATGTCTGGACGTGGCTATAACCAGTGGTTGTACTTGTGTTTCTTCCGGGTTCTCCCATATGGAGGATAATGTTGCTAGAGCATCAGCCATCTTGTTCTCATCTCTGGGGACATGTCTGAATTCACACTGGCCATATAATTCTTTTCTGAACTGTAGCAGCTCCAAGTAAGGCCGTAAGGCTTTTTCTTTCAGCTCCCACTCACCCTGAGCTTGTCTGATCACCAGAAGTGAGTCTCCAACAATTAAGACATCATTCGCTCCCAATGTTAATAAAGCTTCCATCCCGATCAGATATGCTTCATACTCAGCTCCATTATTGGTTATGGGAAAATTCAACTTCTTTGATAAAGGAATGACTTCACCGTCTGGCGTTGCTATTAGTACCCCGATTCCAGCACCCTTTCTATTCACTGCCCTATCAAAGCACATAACCCATCTCTTTACTTCAACCATGGCTAACTATTCATTTGGGAACTCTAAATTTTTTATGTAATCCGATTCCAGCGGTTGATTGGCTAGAAATTCCGCTACAGCTTGCCCCTTAATGGTTTTCTTAGTGATGTACTCGATGTCAAACTCGGATAAGAGTAGTAGCCACCTGGATAACTTCCCAACCAGCACCGGTGCTTTATACAGATACTTCATTGGATCTACTTTGGCGACAACTTGTATCTTGTACGACTGGAAGTAGTGGCGTAGCTTCTTGGTCAGCCAGATCATCGCCACACATGTCTTCTCCACTAGTGTGTATTGTTGGGATTTGTCACCGGAAATCACCCGATAAAAGCGGAAGAACGCGGCGATTTCCTCAAATCCAGTCCTAGGAGCAATTGAAGTGGAAATTGAAAAACTTAAAATTAAATAGAAAGGGATTAAATTTCTTACCAGAAAAATCTCTTTCTAGAGATGGATGATGACTGCAGAATTCAAAATAGAATTCCTCCACTCTCACGTACACGAACGCTTGGCGAATGCAACCCGTGCTAGCGTCGGAAAAACGGAACAATGGAAGGGGAGAGCTATGGAAATTTCGGCTAGGAGGCTCTAAGCTTAGCTTGGCCGAAATTTCTAACCCTAGGTATATACCTAGGGTTGGCCGAATTCCCTTAGGGGAATTCAGGCCCATCTTGGCTCCTCTCTATTCTGTGCGGGCTTCATGTTTTAATTTAGGCCCAGTCTAATTTTAATTATTCTGTTTAAATTAATTTCAAGCCCAATTTTAATATATCCATGTATTTAATATATTACTCCAAGTAATATATTATTTACATCTAAATTAAAATTAGTTTGACAATTAATTTAATCCATCAAATTAAAATTAACTCTACACAAAATAAAATCATATGTAAACCCATACATACAAATATTTCCACCTAGGAAATAATTTCATAATTAATCCAATTAATTATGAAGAGCCAATAGAATATATTAATTTTATTATTATGACCAATCCAATTGATCCTTATAATATAATTAATATATACATGCTTCTCCCTCCACTGTGTATACTCCAAGTATACAAGTGATTCCTTAAGTCTGCATTCTATTGTTCTATGTGTACGATCCTGTTGGCCCATCTTTATGTTGGCAGCGGGCCTTTGGCCCGCAGACTGCAGTTGGGCTCTAGCAAGCCACTGCAGCCCCCAATTAAGATGGAGATGGCAGTCTAACTGATATCGTAACCCTGTAGTTTAAACTTGTACATCCCATGTCATTGATATCGGTGTCCAACACAGAGGCATGGATTGATCACCCTCTTTCGTGTCTGGACATTAACTTGATCCCGAATGTACTGATGCTCATAAACAAGTTCCAACTTATTTGGGTGTGGCCACACTCTTATCAATCACATTCATCAAGTGGCCGGTGATATCTTCTCAGTTGGTTACTGAGTGACAAATCCCTTCTGCATATCCATAGTATTACCATGTTCAGTGACATACCCGAAAGCACCCATACTTGGCACCCTATTACAGGCCCTTTAGGCGTATCCCTAAGTATGCGACTTCACATGTAACACCATCATATGGTCAGGTCAAAGGATCCATACAAGTACTACACGAGAATCCATTGTGATACCATACCATGTGGATTACTCGTTTAGCGGATCTATCCAGTACCATGCTCCCAGGCATGTACCCATTAACTTGGTTGACATCCCATGTCCAATGACCGGTAATACACCGCCATATAACCAGGTTAATGATAGTCTGTTGTTTCATTCATTCCCATGACTGGAACAGACTACGGATCTATTTATGGTCATATCGTTTACCCTATCCATGGTCTTACTGCTAAGTGCATGACACTAGTCGTCATGGATATAGATATGTCCATTGGATACTTCATTTAATATATTGCACAAGATAGATATAATAAATGAATTGATGCCTTTATTAATGACACAAATAAGTACAACACATAAATCCAATAAATGTATAGTACAAATACAAGGACCAATGCCTCGGGACTAGGGCATTTCCAACATGTATTTGGTTTCATACTCCAACAGTTTCTTGCTGAGGTAGTAGATAGGACACTCTTTCTTCCCATCTTGTTCCCATGCCAGCATTGCCCCTATAGAGGATTCTTCAACTGCAAAGTACAAAATTAAAGGCTTCCTTGGGATTGGTGGACTCAAGACTGGTGGCTTTACCAGATAAGCTTTAATTTTCTTGAAGGCTAGCTGACACCTGTCATCCCACACAATCGGCTGATCTTTCTTCAGTAGCTTGAAAATTGGCTCACAAGTAGAAGTCAACCTTGCTATAAAACGGCTGACATACTGTAAGGAACCCAAGAATGACCGTACTTCTTTTTCTGTTTTTGGGGCTGGCATATCTTGGATGGCTTTAATTTTGTCTGGATCCATTTCTATTCCCTTTTGGCTGACTACATGGCCCAACAGCTTCCCTGATGTGACTCCGAATACGCACTTCTTGGGGTTAAGCCGTAAGTTGTATTCTCCAATGCGTGTTAGAAATCTATCCAGGATAACAAGATGCTCCTCCTGGGTTGCTGATTTGATGAGCATATTATCGACATACACTTCGACTTCTTTATGGATCATATCATGTAACAGAGTTGTAACAACCCTTTAATAAGTGGCTCCAGCGTTCTTTAATCCGAAGGGCATTACTCTGTAGCAGAAAGTACCCTATTCTGTGATGAACGACATCTTCACCTTATCGATCACATCTATCAGGATCTGGTTGTACCCTGAAAAGCCATCCATGAAGGAATACATCGCTGCTTTTGCTGCACTGTCCACCAAGACATCAATATGAGGCAGTGGGAAGTTGTCTTTAGGGCATGCCTTATTCAGGTCCCGGTAGTCAACACATACTTTGACCCTTCCATCCTTTTTGGGTACTAGGATGATATTAGCTAGCCATTCTGTGTATTCTACCACTTCAAGAAACTTGGCGTCTATCTGCTTAGCCACCTCCTCTTTTACCAGTGTAGCCCATTCTGGCCTCAACCTCCTCAGCTTCTGTTTTATTGGTCTGAACTTGGGATCGGTTGGGATCTTGTGCACTGCTATCTCTGTATCTACACCCGGTATGTCTTTGTACGACCAGTCGAAAGCTTTAACATGTTTTTGTAGTATTCTTATTAATTCTTTCTCTTTCTCGGATTTTAGCTCACGTGAAATGAGTACCATTTTGGGGTTTTCATCTGTACTTATATTGATTTCATACAATGCAGTGTCATGTATGCTAAATATGCTTGATGGTAATTGAAATGCATACACAGAATTATCAGGATAAACATCACACAAGTAAGCAAACTGAGACTTCATTGCTTTAAACTTATCGTAAAGTACATCGTTTACATTGAAAATGGAAGAAATAGATACAACAAAATAATTTTCATCCTCTACAGGCAGAGGGCCTTGCATTTCTTCAGCTTCCATCTTCATCTTCAGAGCATTGTCCGGGATCACAGCTGCTTCAGCTTCTTTTTCAGTCACCTGTGCCTTAGCCCTTTCTATGATCTTGGTAATCTCGGAAACCACAGAGTCCAGGTTCACCTTGGCCATCAGCTCTTCATCAAACCCTTCCTTGGTCTTCCCAAATGCCTTGCTTAAAGCAGCAGTTAAAGCACCCGAAATCACTTCTACAGCTTCATTACAGGCTTTCTTTTCATCTTTCTCCTCGGCCACCTCTACTGCTTCTGCTATCTCTTTGGATGGCTCGCCTTGCAGAACATCAGATTCAATAGCTACCTTTTCTATCACCACTGGGGCCACTGGTTCTTCCTAACTTTTCTCAAAGTCAACAACATCAGCAAAGATTTCAAAGCCAGGGTATTTAACATTTCCGGCCCTTACTGGTTCAACCTAACCCTTGTATAGCCATTCTCCTGCCTTCAGAAATGGTTTCATCATAACTTTGCCATTTTCGCCCCTTTTTAGGTTCTTCTGATTAGATGACTCTTTCATGTACCCAAGGCCGAACTATTTTGGCTTCCCCGAGTCGATCTTAAACTCTAGTACCCCTTGCAAGTTGATCCCAAGTCCCATGCCAGAGACAAAATTCTTCTTGTATAAGTATCGGGATAGCCACTCCGGCATATAATTTTCATAAAGGAACATGGAAGCATCCGTAGTTTCTTCTTCCTTGATCACAGTGACTTGGAACCCGCCGAAAGGGACCATTCCTTCGTTCACAGCAGCTATCATCAATTGGGCATCTGCCTCAACAGTCACTATCTCGCCTTTTATCGAGAACTTGATTTTCTGGTGCAATGTAGAAGGGCCACCTCCTAGAGGATGGAACCATGGTCTTCCTAACAGTAGAGAGAAGGTGATCGGAATGTCTATCACTGTGAAAACAACTATGGATTTGATGGGCCCAACCTCTACTTCCGTTTCAAAGGTCCCTATCACTGTTCTCTTGGAATCGTTGTATGCTCAGATGACTGTTGAGGACTTCTTTAATACTTCTTCATTCAGCCCTAGAAATGGCAACATTTTCAGTGGACATATATTCAGTGCCGAACCATCATCCACCATAACGCACGGCATCACCTTATCCATCACATAGGCCCTAATGTAAAAGGCCTTGTTGTGAGCCTTTCCCTCACCAGGCAGATCTTTCTAGAAAAGGCTATGTCAGGAGTTCAAAAATGGACTTTATCAAACAAACAGCACATAGCCTCTGGCTAAGCTATGGTGGAGACTTCAATCTCTGATAGTTTCTTCACTAAAGCAGCCCTATGCTCTTTGGAAGTGAGAAGCAAGTGCCACAGACTGGCTTGTGCAGGGGTCTTCTGTAATTGGGAAATGACTAAGTCCTCTTTCTCAACTCCTTCTGGTGCCGATGTACTACCCGACCCAGTCATCGGGGCTTTGTCCTTTGCTTGATCCGCTGGCTGATACACCCTACCACTTTGGGTCACATGCTGTACCTCCTGGATCTTCAGCTTCTCAATGGCTGGGAGCTTAATTGTCTCCTCTCCGCCAAACTCTTCATACTCGTCTTCAAAATTAAGATCATTCAAGCTTATTGGCTTGATCTCCTTTCTCTCCTCCTTTTTCTCACATCCTGGTTCTACTTCAGCTTCCCCTACTGCCACAGCCTGAATTGTAGGGTTTGCTTGGAGAACTTGGGCAAAGATAAAGTTAGCTGGCAGCCCTGAATGAACCATATTGATCCGCTTCTCGAATGCTGGTAGCGGGTTGGTCTTTGTGCTGGGCTTGGCTGGTTCTTGCAGCTTCCCTTCATCTATTAACTTCTGAATGGCATTTTTTAATTTGTAGCAATTGTTAGTTCGATGCCCAGCAACAACATTATATGTGCAGAAATTGTCTTTATCCGCCTCAGAAGGATTTTCAAAGGGCCTTAAGGACTGTAGCAACCCCCTATTTCTGCATTTAGCAAATATTTTAACCAAACGGAGAGTCCAAGGCGATATGCCCTGACTTCCCGGATTCCTGCTCTAATTGCCTTGTTGCTGGGTCACTGTAGCAACTTCCACTTGCTTTACTTCCGAGGTCTGCCCCCCTTTGCTACCGGAACTTGAGTCAGAACCACTGCCAGACCCAGTTGCTACAGTTGATCTATAACCAGAACTGTACCTCGAGCTTCTACCACCCTTGTGACTGGCCGTCTTCTCTTCTTCATCCCGTTCAATCTTCATTACCATACTGTAAACCTCACTGAGCTCGTTGAGGGGATGGAATTTCATGTTGTTTTTGAAGATGTCCTTACTGCTATCAATCAACTTCTGTATCAGCTCATCTTCATCTGGTTAATTCTTTAAAAGGATCATCTTATTCATCCACCGTTGGTAGTACTCGTCGAAAGGCTCGTTAAATTTCTACTTAATCCGCTCCAAGTCGTACAGCCTCACCTGAATTCTGGTGTTGAAGCTGTAGTACTTAATAAAAGTTACTGACAGAATCTCCCAATTTGACTGTTCCTCCTCCGTCAGTGAGTTGTACCAGCCTAGTGCTCCTCCCTCCAATATGGTCGGGAATAAATTGATCAACTGTTGTTTTGTGGCGCCCACCATCAGCATAACTCGGGCATACAGGTTTACATGGGCCTCTGGCGAGCCCATTCCTTTATAAGAGGGTACCTTCGGCACTTGGAAGCCAATGGGAAAAGTTTCGATGCCCCTACTGATCATGGCATCAACGTTCACCCCTTTCTTAGATTCAGCACTGACATTGGCTCCCCTCTTTAACTGGGCCATCACTCATTTAGTTCGAAGCATTTCGCCTTCATCTTTTGTTCCATGGCTGCCTCTATTTCTTGCAGCTTTTCAAGAATGGCCAAAGTATCACCACCTTGCTGGGATGACTCGGCTTCCTTCTCTTTTCCGGATCCACTACCACCGGTCTCTCCAGCTTCTCTTACTACTGCCCTCATTTCTTCCTTTAACATATCACGAAAGTCTTGTGATATGAAGAAATCCTTTAGGGCATCAGCTATGGTTGATGTTGGGTTTGCCATATTCACTTCTTCCCCAGATTCTGAATCACTGTCACTTTCGACTGCACTCTGTTCCCTAACTGCCCTCAAAGCCTGAGATCTCGTCCAAGGTCGCTCCAAAGTATTCTGCTTGGGAGTAGACGGGAAACATTTGGGGCATGAATGAATGACGTGGTGTCATGAAAAACAAGGCATTGAAAATGCTTGAAATAAATGAATGGAGTGAGATTATGTATGAAATGATGGTATGAATGGTCTCTTTTATTCTTTTTCTTCTTTTGGGAGACATTCTTAGAACACCTAATGCTATACAAAAATGTCACGTGTGGGCCGCCATATGGACAGAGGTTCAGTGCCTTTGGGGCACCAAGTGAATTCGTGAAATGGTCACGTGTGTACCGACACACGGACAGAGTTTCGACACTTTGAAGGTCTATAGGATGATGTGAAATGGTCGCATGGGACCGCCTCTTGGACAGAGTTCTGATGCTTTTGGGGCGTATGATATGAAATGATGTTATAAGAAAGTCGCATGTAACAGGGACACGGATAGAGATTTGGCATTCTGGGAACACCTTTTTATGATTTAGTAATGTTATGAACTTTTATGTGTACTAATTAGGCATTCGGGGAGTACCTTGAATGATATATATTAATGTTATGAAATGATCCGATGTGGATCACGATGTTTTATGATAAATGAGCATGATGTCATGAAGTGCATCGTGTAACTCATTACATGAAAATGGGCCTAAGACCATTAGGGTCTCTATTGAATGAAATGATTTAGGTAAATGGCCAAATGCAATCCGGTGCATCGGCAAAACACGGGGTAATTTCGGGATACCCGATATGTTATGGGATAAGATGATCGTGATGGGTGCTCTCGGAATGTCCTTAATTTAATTTAAGTGATATGTTATAAATGCTTATGACACACAAAATGCAAATGGCTACACAAAAGCGTGGGTTAGGATGCATGACATACATAACGATGTTGTGTATGCTATGTGGAAAAAAATGCTAATCACACAAATAAAATGTCATGGCTGAAAAAGAAATGGTTAGTATGAATGGCAAGCGAATGATTTAATGTTTTTACACGCGAAAATAAAATGCAAGTGGCTGCACAAAAATGTGGGTTAATTATCACACAAATGTTTAATGTATGGAAAATGTCATGTGTATGGTAAATATGAATTATGGTATGTTATGCATGTGTAGGTAGCAATGGCGATGTGTCATGGGATGGCGAGAAACACATAGCACACGAAACATATTCTTCCAACCTTATTCCTCCAAATGTGGTCAATTTTGGCAAAAATCTAACCGAGTCTTAGGTGCGGTTTACTTCGATCACCAACCGGGGATGATGAAGGCGCGATTTATATTATTTACACACAATTTATTTTGGTATCCTAAGGGAATCCAACTAAAGCTGCTTATATGAGTTCGGTCTAAGTCGGGATAACATCAAGGCTCCCATAGCACAATATACTCCTCACTTCTCCCCACTTAAGGGTCTAAACGAAGGGGTTCGTACGAGGCTATAGGTGGTGTTTCGTATCCGTGCCCCCAAGACCAAGAGAAACTTAGGCGATACTTCAACAGTTCACCGGGCTAAAATGGGATACTTAACCTAATGCAAGCATGTCTAACTAAAGAATGCAAAATAAAACACCAATCAAGAATCATCCACCTTATTTTAATTAGACACTTTTCAGGGCTTGTCAAATTCTTTTAAGTTTTTAAGAAAACTTTTGTAAGAAATGCACAGCGGAGTGGCCACTGTGAGAGGACGACGTTTTTGACGGAATGCGGGACTCCCTTTTGGGAGGAGCGCCTCGATTTCGGGCAGGCCCCTCCCTCGCGTGGGGTTTTTATAAATGGGAAACTCGGTTTGAAAAATAAATGGAATTGATTTCTAAAAGAACCGAGACCTAAGTCTCGATTAATATTGTAAGAATCGCCACCCGGCTCAGCTCAACCGGGAAATTTATAATGTAGCTGAACCGGATGAACGGCCGCTACACTATCCAGAGATCTAAGTCCGGACAAGTCTCTTATTTCGTGTCTAATTAAAATAAAATTAGCCAATGTTCTCAAATGGTATTTCATAATTCTAAAGTAAATTTTATTGAAATAAATGATACAGCGCGCATACATACATAATACAAAATAAAAGTAAAATAGTAAATATTTAAATGACTTACAACCCAATCGAATGGAAAATAAAAATCCTCGCCTCACTTTTACAATCGTCTAATATACACGATTTATCTAAAAAAAATTACAATCGCCTAGAATACATGGTTAAATCTATTAAATACATATAAAATAAAAATAAAAATAAAAGTAAAAAGCTGCAAAACAAAGGATTAGCACAGTTTACGGCACATCACAAATAAAATTCAAATAGACAAAATTGGGAATTTACAAATAGGGGGCATGCATTTAGGGGGATAACCAGGTTGGTTCGGCTAGCCGGTCCGGTTAGACCTGGAAAACATTTTGAAACGTCCCTATATTTTTGGTTTTGTGAAAAATTCATTTTGAAAATAATTTTGCCGGTTTACATGCATTTTTTACATATGAGGTGGGTCGGTTTTCGGGAGAATCGGGTCTCCGTCGTTGTATTGTTCTAAATGCAAATTTACTGAAAATTAAATCTAAGGTTGTGAATGCACACAACAAAATTCATTTTTGGTGATTTTCAGATTTTCTGAATTTTTAGGAATTTTTAGGAATTTTTAGAAATTTTTATGGGTTAAAATGGAAATTCTGATTCTGGACGAGCACTACAGTCGTGAGATTGTAAATCATTCCACACTCAGAATTTCGACAAAATTTATTCAAAATAAAATTGAAAGAAAACAATCTGGAAATTAAAAACACTCGTACGGTTGTTCATCAAACTCAAGAATAGTCGCATGACTGTTCTTGGTTTCCAGAAACAGCAAGCGAGAAAGCTGAACAAAAATGCACAAAAAGCACACCAATTACCCAGAAAGCATGGAAAATAGAGGGGATAAAGAGTGTTTACCTCTTAGGCGCTTATCCATCGTAGGATTGACCCCTGGCGTCGCTCCAATCCACACAAATTTGCTCTTTTCTTCTTGAGTTGAAGTTGGGAACTTTGGGTCCAAAAAGCTCCAAATGCCATGGTTTCTGATGATTTTAGTCCGAGATTTTAATTTATTTGTGGAGTCAGATTGTTAACCTATTGATTTCTAACAAATTTTAATCCTATCTTTAAGAATTAAAAGAAAAATTGAAGAGGAAAAGAAGTTGGAAGTGGTTTTCTTTTTTTTTTTTTACTCTTTTCCTTGTCTCTTTCTCCCTTTTTCTCTCTCTAAATTTCCGAGACCAAAATCCAATCCTTTCCTTCTCCCTTTTTATCTCTGATTTTTTGGCTTTCTTTAACAAAATCCGGGGCAATTAATGCCCAATCTTTTCCCTCTTCTTTCTTATGTCATGGGCATGGTGTTCTGCACATGCTTAATTTTTTAAATTACAGTTGCATGACTGTATATTACAGTCGTGTGACCCCTGCTTTTTTTTTTAACGGAGTAAAATTCAGGCTTTTACAGTACCTCAAAAGATTATGATTGTCTAATCAATATAAGGAACAACATAATACCATAAATAAAGTGATGTGAGATTCCAACACACCCTTCTCAATCCCACATCCATCTGGATGCGTGAAACTCATGGTGTCCCAACTTTGGGGTTACTCTTAGATCGCTCACACGGCTCTAACACTATGTAAACAAATGTTTAACTACGAACAAAATGTATCTTAAAGATTTAGAATTGTCTTATCAATATAAGGAGCAACATAGCTCCATAATCAAGCAATGTGATATTCCAACAGTATAGACATAAAATGCTAAAAAGTAATCCTTAACAGTAAATTTGCAATTAGAGTACAAATTAACATCACATAATATATTGAATCGACTAGCATTAAAAAGAAAAGTTGCTATTTTTAGTCTCCGAATCTAATAATATTTCTACTAATGATAAAAAAAAAAATATTTAGCTTTCGACCTTGTAATTAATAGAAGGAAAGATAATTTGTTTTAAATGACAAATAATGCAAGGAAATGACACGTGGACCATGCATGCTTATATCAAAATCAAATATTCGCTCCCAAAGTACTCATGATTTAATTTGCATAACAAGTCAAAAAACAGAAAATAACCCACAGCCACAGACCCATGCGAGAGAATTTCTATATCAAACACTTCAAAATATATATACACACACCATAGCATGCATTGCTCCATCATCCATCAAATCATAATCAAATCATATATCACTCTCTTAATTAAAACAAATTCCTTTCCTATTTTGGTCGTCCTCTAATTATTTTCTTAATTATTATCATTATTTTAACTCATTCACGAAGTCTACCTTCTATTTTTCTTCCCTTTTTACTTCAATCACATGCGTTTTCAACTTCTGGTGTTAGTTGCATATGGACATCAACCCCAGTATTTCTAGGAGTCTATCATAGCCTAAGTATGATAAAATTAATTAGTTGAAAATTCTCTGTATTGATTTGATTTTAAAACCTTCAGAAAATGATTGCTTTTACATACCAAAACATTTAGGAGGATGAGCTTCAACCAATTCTCCTAGTTATTAATTTTTTTTCCATTATTTTACAATTAAACTCTATAAAGATGTTCGGTTCAAAAAATAAGAAAAAATTTAATAATCATTTAATGTGGAATAAAAATTGGCCATGGAATAACTATCCTCAAACTAAGTAATATTTAAGTTTTTATTAAAACTTACATGAAGAAAACGTTTCCTTTGAGCTATAATGGAACTTTTGGGTGAAATATGAATTTTTAAATTTGTATGTACGTGGTCATTAAATTTTAATTTGTGTCAATAAAATCATTAAACTTTTATATTGGTGTCAAGAAAGTCACTCTTACCTTAACAAAATCAATACTTTTCTAAAATACCAATATAGCACCACGTCAGTACCAACTAACTTTGAATAACTTTATTAACACTAGAATGACCGTGGACGTACAAACTCCAAACTTCAATGACTATCAGTATAATTGAGCTATCAGGAACTAGTAGGTAGAGAGGAATTGATATAATAAATAGATAGAAGGGAAGGGAAGGGAGGGATATAAAAAGGAAAAAAAAAAAAAAAAAGTTGTCGAGATGAGATGAGAAAACGAGGAGAGAAAAAGAAGATAGTGAGTGACGTAAGGAACTGGGGACAACCTCAAACCCATGCGCAATTGAGCGGTCCTCCCCTTCCTTTTATATTCTCCTCCTCCTTCCTCTCTTCTCCGATTTTTCCTTCTTCTCTCTTAATTTCAGATCCCTCCATTCTTCTTCTTAATTTTTACACTCCATCACTCACCACCACCAGGTATTCACCTTCATTTCACTGCCATTCTAAATCATACATTCTTTACCAACATTTCCTCTCTCTCTCTCTCTAGTTGCAATGTATTC
Source organism: Euphorbia tirucalli (assembly GCA_039660915.1). Lineage (NCBI taxonomy): Eukaryota > Viridiplantae > Streptophyta > Magnoliopsida > Malpighiales > Euphorbiaceae > Euphorbia > Euphorbia tirucalli. Next base: position 71,719,648 of record CM077641.1, read on the forward strand.
TCTCTCTCTTCTTCTTTTTTTTTTTTTTTTTAATTTCGTTTATTTGGTTTGTATGTATTTCCTCCTGTTTTCAAAGTATATGATACTAGAGTTTGGTAAAATTAAGATAGTTGGGGATTAATAATTAATTAAGTTGATTTCTTGAGTTATAATAATAGGTGAACCTTCCTACTCTCATCACCAATTCTCTCTTTCTCTCTCAAACTAAAAGCTTAAACTTGAAAAGGAAATCACATCTAATTTATTTTGACCAGACTGAAACAATTTCAATTGAGACTGATCATTTTGTTGATTTGAATAAGGTAGGATAAAGAGGGATTACCATAAATGTAGATATGTTATTGTTTTTGGGTCTGCATTTTTTGTTTCTTGATTGAGATCAAAGAAAGAGCGAAAAAAGTGGGAGTTTCTTCTGCCATGGAAATCCTCGACAAACAGACAAATTGGTCAGAACCAGTTTCAGCTATGACAAACACACTCTGCAATACCCTAATTAAGAGTGCTTTTTCTTTTCTTTTCTTTTTATACTTTTTCTCTTCAATTCTCCATTCTCATTGCAGGCTTCAATTCATCGGTAAAATAAACTTTTTTGGTGTCCTGTTCTATAAACCAATTATGTTTTCTTTTTTAGCTCATGCTATATTAAAGTTGTTTTTTTAATCCTTATCCTATTCGAAATCATATCCAATTGGATCATAAATGATTCTTTTATCGTTCAGCTTATTTAACTTAACTGAATGGTAAAATGTTTAATTGTGATCTAATTGTAAATAGTTTTGTATAGTGCAGAGTCAAAATTCAACTTTGAAACGGTAAGAGTTAAAATTTCAGTTAGATAATTGAACAGCCGAGAAAAAAGATATATAATTTGTCCTTGAATTCATCTAATGGAAACCGTGTCTTTCTTTATCCCTTCTTCTCTTCTTGTTTTCTCTTTCAACTAACGCGTGCTTATTTTTGTGATTACGTCATCTTCTTTGTGTTTGTCCAACTTTCTTAATCCACATATAAAACACACTAATCACTGTTACTTAATCTTTTTTTTATATATATCTGCACCTCAATTTCCACATCTCTAATAACTATTCTGTGTTTCTTTTCTCCATCTTGTGTCATAGCTTTATTAGATTAGATTAGACATACGTAAAGTAGTTCCAAAAAGTTATTTTTGTTTTTCTTATCCTTTTAATTAAATTTATTTATTTATTTACTCTGGGGGTATGTATTAATTAGTTTGTGTTATGATTCAATTAAATAAAATTTAAAAGATATTACTTTATTAGTTAATACAATCATAATGAAAACCCCGTTCTTTGATGCATCATTTCTACCATTCACCAACACAAGACAACATCATTAGCACAAACCTCTAGTTGTCCGTTCTTGAGACTTGGGGCTAAGTTCCAACTTCCCTCTCTCTTGGTTTTTATCAACTTTATTTAATTGCAAAAACAAAATCTCTCTTCTTCTTATTCTTCTTCTTCTTTCTCTCCATTTATGTCTATAAAGATCATACTGTGTTTCTTTTTGTTAATGATTATACTTTATAAGACTTGTCACGTTTTAATTGGATGGGTATACTTTTCATTTTCATTAATTTTTTTGTTTTTCTTCTTTTGAAATATGTATATTATATAAAGAGAGGAATTGATGGTGGTGAATTTGATGCAGTAGGAGCAGCAACAGCAGTGATGATGGAATGTTGTGTCCCACCTGGATTTCGGTTTCATCCTACCGATGAAGAACTTGTTGGATATTATTTGAGGAAGAAAGTTGCATCTCAAAAAATTGACCTTGATGTTATTAGAGATATTGATCTTTATAGGATTGAACCATGGGATCTACAAGGTATTTTCTATTCTCTTTTCTTTGTCTTCTTCATCAATATTATCGAAAATGCTTATTAGATATATCATTGTTCGTCAAATCTTATCTATCAGTATACAAAACGGCCAACTGAACCGAAAGAGAATTAATTCCTTAGTTAGACTGTAAAATGGATATTAGTACGTTAGGGTTTTTGATAGTATCTAATTAAGTATAATATTTTTTCCGATAAAATGTGGAATTATTTATTTATTTATTTTTCTGTAATTGCATAGAGAGGTGCAGGATCGGATATGAAGAGCAGAATGAATGGTATTTCTTTAGCCACAAGGATAAGAAGTATCCGACAGGAACAAGAACGAACAGAGCTACTATGGCTGGTTTTTGGAAGGCGACGGGGCGAGATAAGGCGATTTATGACAAAGGAAAACTCATTGGAATGAGAAAAACACTCGTTTTCTACAAAGGAAGAGCTCCAAATGGACAAAAAACTGACTGGATTATGCATGAATATAGACTCGAATCCGATGAGAATGGTCCTCCTCAGGCAAGCCTCATCCTTCTACCTCCTTAATTCTTATTGATCCTCTCTATCTCTTCTTAATCTAATGATAATGAGCAGTTAGACACACCCAGGAACGAGAAGTCTTAAATGCGATTAACTAGCAAATAGGATTATCTCGAAACCGTAAGTGATTCTTCAGTATGCAAATTAGGTAAGTGAAGTTCCCATAGGTTTGTCCTGTCTATATTGTAAAATATAGAAGGTTTGTTAGGAATCCATTACTATCACTTCATGAATGAGAAAAGTTGTAAAGGTATAACACCTGGATCCTTCTGCCTCTATCTTTCCATTTATCACTTATGGACAATATAATTACCACTTGAAAAATGCTTCATGGATTGGCACCAAACCTAACACTAGTACTGCCCATATGGGATTTTAGATTCTTTTCAAATTTAACTAATTAATTAAAATTTTTTAAAAAATATTACATAAAAATTTAAATTGCTTTATCCATGCATTGACCACTGTATAGTTACTTATAAGTATATGTTGCTCAGAAAGAAAGAAAGATGACTTCCTTCCACCTTCTTGTCTAAGTCAAAAGGTGTTAGTCATTTTAAAAGCATATATATGAATAGCTTTTTCTGTTCCTGTTCCTTTTGTGGTATGGCCTCTCTCTTTGCACATTTTGTCAAAGGAAATATTCCAAATTCCCCTCTTTGTTTTCTCATCATCATTTTACCTTTGACTGCTTCCCACCCACTATGTTAACTTCTCTTTTATTCCCAACCTCGTAAAGTTAATTACATGCACAAATTTAAAAACATTATGGAATCTCACTTTCTAGCTATAAGGTAACTCAATTTGAGAGCTTTCTCTTCTTCTTTCCCTTTTATGCCATAAATTCGAATTAATACTTTTGAGAGGGCAATTGGAAGTACTTGCCCAACAATTACTTAATCTAGAAGCTTAAGCTGATACATAAGGTTGCAAGATACTATAATAAATGTTAGATTTTGACAGCAAAATTTGTTTAAAATAAAAGTTCTTTTAGAAACAATATTCAATAGTTGTTCTCATTTAGCAGCTAAATTATATTCAATTTTTGTTGCAAATACATACAATAACAACTTTATAACAGTAATTGCATGCATCAACTTTTTTTTTATTGCTGCGTAAAGTAATAGTATCAAGTTTTATACTTTTAGCAGCATTGTTACAAAATCTTAGATTTCTTATAGTGAGAATAGTTTTTATTATCTATACCAATACTGATTATCATATCTTTGGGTCACTATTGCAGGAAGAAGGATGGGTAGTTTGTCGCGCATTCAAAAAGCGAAGTACTAGCCAAACAAAAAACATTGAAGGTTGGGATTCAAGCTACTTCTATGATGAATCAAGTGTGGTTAGCTCAGTGTTGGATCCAATCGATTATATATCGAGGCAGCCTCAAAATTTCTTGGCACAAAATAATATCTTATGCAAGCAAGAAATAGAAGCAGATAACTTAAGTTTTATCCAAGCTGAAAGTTTTGTACAGCTTCCTCAGTTAGAGTCTCCATCTCTGCCATTAATAAAGAGGCCTAGCTCGGTCTCTCTTATACCTGCCGAAAAAAGTAATAACAACAACAATAATAATAGCGAAGAAGATCTCGAGCAAGGTATCAGAAGCAAGAGAGTAACAGATTGGAGAGCACTTGATAAATTTGTTGCTTCTCAGTTAAGTCAAGAAGATAGATATGAAAATGGTGGTGATAACGCAATTTCTTGTAGCTTTGGTGCAGCAGAAAATGCTTCAGATATTTCACCATTGCTGTTATTGGAGAGTGGTAGAGATGAAAAGTTTAATGGTTTTTTAAGTTCAAGTTCTGACTGTGATATTGGAATTTGCATATTTGAAAAATGAAGGCAGATTTGAAGGGTAACTGGAAGGTACTACTTGATGAAGAGGACTTTGATTAATTATTTTTAGTATTATATATGATATAAATATTAATATGCATATGTTTGACAATATAAATATTTTTGTAAAAATATATGTTAATTTATGCATATGAGTGGCAAATTCTCTAACTTAATTTCTCCAAAAAAAAAAAAAAAAAAAATACTAGTGTTATAGTTGATACTTAATTTCTTCATACCACTTTGACGGTACCAAATTCTGTTACAATAAGAAAACTAGGATACATATCTAGGGATATTAATGGGTACAAATTTCGTGGATATCCGATACTATCTAACCATAACGAGACTCCTCAATTCTTGTATGATAGGGTTTGGGATGAAAATGGAAACTAAAAGGATGTCCACAGCAGGCGTGGCTCGGGTATAGAAATACACACTCTATTAACATTTAACCTAAACCCGTTTATGCATTGTTTGTTATGTTTGAAATTTATATAATTTGCTTGTTAAATATATGCATGGTTTGTTAAAAGGTCTTCATCTATTAGGTGAATTGATTTCTTTAAATATTTTTGTTACCTCTTAAACTAAAAGTTCAAGTGTTAACTCATTATTGATGAAATTTTAATATGACATGTTGTACATGCTTTAAGCCTAAAAAAAATTTCAGTGCAGAGGTGTGTCAAAATTAATGTCACAAAAACTATGAGGTTAAGTTTTTATTCAAATTGGTTTCACTGTATGATATCAGAGTTTTTTAAATTACTAAGTGACTGATGGTTCAAATCCTAACAATTCCATTTATTAATGAAATTTTAATGCATGGTATGATTGATATATTTTAAATTTAATGAGCATTTAGGTGTATTATGACCCAAAAAAAAAAAAAAGTACTAAAATCTATTATTGTAATTTATCTATTAACATAACGTTTTGGGTCAAATTGAATGTTTGATATTTGTTTTAACCATAAAAATTAAGAAAATCGTGTGCTTCTTTAGTAGAGAGACAGGGGAGAGAAAAAGAAGGCCTATAATGAGCATGCCTTACTCGGGATATGAAATCTCTTTTAGTTAAAATCATTAATCCTTCATGATTATACCTTTTAAAGGACACATTTTTCTTCTTCTTCATGCTACATATTTACTCCATTCACGGATTAAAAAGAAAAAAAAAAAAAAAAACCTAGGCCATAGAAACTTACTATATTAACAATACCCATAGAAGCTTCAACATAAATTCAAAAAATTAACTTATGAAAATAATGTAATAAAATAATACTATAATTACAATATTTTAACTACCTTTTCAATTTATATAGCATATTTAAAAAAAAAAAAAATCAATATTACGGAATTGAATCCAAGAGAAAAGAACACTACTACAAGAATGAGTCAAACGAGGAGAAATTTTATAGCGGACCGGGTCCATGTGGACCGTTCCAATGAAAAACTGACACATAAGCAACACGAACATTAGAAAAATAAAAAACACTTATGTGTCAGTTTTTTATGAAAAAGGTTTAAATAGACCAAGTCCATTGTATAATTTGCCATCAAACGATATGGAGTACTAATTCAGTTCACCATATATAATATATAGTCTTATTCATAAGTTTTTAATGTTACTTGTAATGGAAGTTAGAAGTTTAAATCCTACAAAAATTTTCATTTTATTAATGAAATTTCAATACAATAGAGCTGAAATTCCAGTATAACATAGAGCAGTCTTTGTAGTTATACATAGGGGCAGAGGAAGAGAGTCATAGAGATTCATTGACTGCTGGGTTCGTTGATGGCATTAAGTTCTATCCATAGAGGGGTTCATTCAGCACCTTTTTCCTCTCATTTCCTCTTGTATATCTAAAATTTGTAATGACTTTGCGCTAATTGTATATACTTCAAGCTCAAAGACTATTTACTTGTAAGTAATAGTGTGTTAAAAACAATAAATACTAACATTGAAACTTTGTTTTATATCAATTTATGCTTACATATTAAATGCTTCATTTAAAGTCACAACTCTAACTTTTTAGAATATATACATATATATATAAGCGAAGCATTTTATTTGAAGAAATTTAGAATCAGAATGGATGGTTTTATGTACGTTACCAGTTTTTCCTCCCGAGTTGAGACTGATCATTCACATAGATGGGGTAACATGCGCACACACACACACACACATATATATATAAAATTTACCCAAAAATTGGTTAAATAAATTAAAGAAAAATCTCAGGATAAAAGTCTAGTATAGTGTATTATTCGATTAATTAGTTTTCCTATATTGTATGGATTAATTAGTTAAACACTTAAAAAAAAGAAAAAAAAACTTACGATTGAGTCAAATTATAGGTTAAAATATCCAAGTATCCCTAATAAACCATTTTATTTTGTTATAATCCCAGCTATAGGTGTAACAAAATAAAAGTGTATTCTTAAAAAAAAAAATGTTAAAATATAAATAAAATCTCAATTTATAGACGCCGTTAGTACTCTATATAAATTTGGCGACAGATGAAAAATAAAAATTTAAGATTCAGCAATCAGGTTCTGTTAAGGTTATCTTAACATTAAAGTTAAATAAAAATTAATGTGATGATTTAAGGATGAAAACGTGGGAGTATAAGACATAAATTAAAGGCGCAAAAATTAGAAATAAAAATAGAGGAGAGAAGCATGGGTGTGGGCTTTAGGTGGGACCAGGGCTTGTCTGGCATGCGTTATCCTGTTGAGCATGCTTTGTCTGGTTTAGATTTGTATATATATATATATATTTGACGCTGTTAGGGTTTCACATGTCTTCTTAGTGCCACACATCACTAATAAAAACTCAACTCTCTATTTCTAATTCCTTTATTTTTGTTTTTAATTCCTTCAAATCTTTTTATTTAGACACACACAAGCAACCCATTTTTCATCAGACTTTTTTTTGTTTTTTTTTTTAGTTTGATAGTTAATAATTCCAACAAAAAGAAATCATTAATTTGATTGGACAAACAGCTGAAATATGTGTGTGACATGGCGTTTTCACATTTAGGTACGTGGTCCAGAAGCTTAACTTTCTAACATGGCTCCACTATCTAATATGTTTATTTATGTCATTAATTAGCTTTTCTTATATATATATTTATAGTTGAACAATATTAATCTTCTTTATCTCTGTTAAACATTATACAATTACATGTCTTTCTCTTTTTAGTATTTAGATTTTTATGTGTTTTTTTTTTTTTTTTTTGGTACCCTAAGAAGACATGCATGATCATCCATGATATTTACACACATGCCTATTACCTAATTTATATACTTAAAGAAAAATGCCTATTTTGATGAGATTAGGTTACTCTCACATTTTTCAAATATTGAAATTTCACGAGTATTCCACACCACACACAACTGGTGGAGTACTTCAAGGAGAACTCCAATGGTCAAAGGTGTAGCTCTTCCAGGTTTTTAGCCCCTTATATTTGTACCTGCTCATCATACAAAACAACTCAATACTATTCTTATAGTAGAAATTTTAGTTTGAAACTAAATTTATATTAGGAGTATTACAAAAATTTTCAATTATAAATTTTTATTTAGAAATATATAAGATTGGGTTATATTTTTTTATTATGGTATAATATTGAGTTTTTTTTAATAGGTAAATTGGTAAATCGATTCGAAGTTTATGCTCCTTCTAAATGGTTCGTCTTTCAATTAAAATTTGTTATCTACACTAAAATTAGAAGTCGAAATCTCCATTTTAAAAAATTTGAAACCCTTAACCATAGCTAATGTTAATTTTTGTTAGTCTGTTTCATATTATAACCTTGAAGCAAAATATTTGATAAAATTTGTCTATGAGATATTCTTTATAATTTTATTTATTTATTTATAATTAGATTTCACATATATTCATATTTATAAAAGAATGGCAAGAAGCTTCTAATTGGAAACCTATATCAGAATGCTCAACTAATTAATTGACAGATGGACAAATTGTTTTCATGAAAGATGAACACTAGCTAGTAGCCTAGTAGGACCTGATGGGTATATTACCAGTTTCAAACGATAAAAATGTACAGTCAAAGACTCTATTTTCCATTATAACACTATATCCTACATATTTCAGTGATGGAACTTTATTACATTTTGCATACTCACCAATAGGAATGAGACATATCAGCAAGTAATTTCATTTTATGGGGAATAATTACCACACTTTTAGTCTCCCCTTATCATTCAATTAATGTAATACAATCGGATTTTTCCCTATGTTTTCATGAAGTGATTGACAATCGAACACAAATTGACCTTTTAACCGAAAATAATAATAACTATAATAATAGGTGATCTGTTGTTGAAAGCTGTAGTAATTTTTATTTAATTTAATTACTCTCACCAACAAATATATATATATATATATTTATATAAAAGTAATTAAAAAAGAAAAAATTTAATCTCAAATTCAATTTCTAAATAAGAAATGAATTAGCTCAAAAAAATATAGCATCAACTAGTAATTAAATTCAATAAAAGAAAAAACAAACACTCATAGCTGAAGTTGTAAAAACAATATTTATTGCTTTTACAAACAACCTCATGCCCCTGAGCGCATACTCTCACTTTTTTTTTTGTTTTTTTATTGAATGATGTGTTATAGCTTTATTAAATCAGAATGAAGAGCATCCATAATTTCAGTTGACTGATTACTCATAAAAATACAAGGGGAGAAACTTTGAGAACCTAATTTAGCAAGAATGTGAGCTATATATTGTTTGCATTCCTTATAGGAAAACCAAAGCTAAGAGAAGAGAAGCCATTAGCTAACAATTCACAATCCTCTAAAACTAAGCCCACTGCAGAGAAGTCTTTATTAGTTTTATCCTTGAGAGAATAAATAACCATTTGATTGTAGCCTTTGAAAATGACTTGCTTGTAAGGAAGAGTGAGCATCCTACCAACAACTTCACAACAACTAAGAGTTTCAATAAAAAGAAAGCCTAGAGAACCATGCATATTGCTTATTTTAGCGGCTTAAAATCATCCATAATGACCATGAATAACACAACAAAAAAACAATAGAATTTGAAAGGAATATTGCTGCGTCAAAATTACACTTTACGAAGTACATCATAACAGCTTTACCAAGACATAATATATCTCAATGTGAGAGTTAGGGTTAGAGAAGACTTAGGGTTTGGGCTCTCAATCAAAATTATATTGAGAGTTAGTGAAATTAATATATATAGGTATGGAAATACAATTGGGTAATTACATAATGGGCTTTACAATTAATAAATATACAATTAACTATAATACATAATGGGCTACTCTATCACTCCCCCTCAAGTTGAGCTGGGGCAGAGACCACAGCCAACTTGTCACGAAGAACTTGAAACCGAGTCCGAGGCAGAGCTTTAGTGAGAATGTCAGCAGCTTGATCATCTGTGGAGATATACCGAACAATAAGGTGCTTGGAAGAGACTCGCTCACGAACAAAATGGAAGTCTAATTCAAGGTGCTTGGTGCGAGTATGAAAAACAGGATTCGCAGTCAGATAGGTAGCACTGAGATTATCACACCACAAGGTTGGAGCCACTGGTAAAGGAAAACCAATCTCAAGGAGAAGCAACTGAAGCCAGGATAATTCAGAAGTAGTAGTAGCAAGGGCCCTGTATTCGGCCTCAGTAGAAGAACGGGAAACAGTCCGTTGTTTACGTGATGCCCAAGAAATCAAGTTGGTGCCATAGAATACACCAAAACCAGATGTGGATCGTCGATCATCAACATCGCCCCCCCAATCCGAGTCAGAGAAGGCATGTAAGGCCATGTCCTTTTGGGGCCGAAAACGCAAACCAAAGGCTACAGTGGCCCGCAAATACCGAAGAATGCGCTTAAGCGCCTGCCAGTGGAGAGAGGTGGGATTGTGCATAAACTGAGCCACTTTGTGAACCGCAAAGGCAATGTCAGGGCGAGTGAAGGTCAGATACTGTAAGCCCCCAACAAGACTGCGATACAGAGAGACATCATCAACTGGGGTACCACCATGGACAGATAACTTATCAGTTGAACAGGCAGGAGTAGCCACAGGTTTGGAGTCAAGCATACGGGCTCGGGCTAAGAGATCAAGAATATACTTCTTCTGCATTAAAAACATACAATCATGGCGACGCACTATCTCAATGCCAAGAAAATACTTTGCAGGACCAAGATTCTTAATAGCAAACTGTGATTGTAAATTGCGGATGAGAGCCGCAGCAGAGGAGGTATCATTGCCCAATATCAATAAATCATCCACATAAATGAGGCAAAATAAGAGAGTAGTACCATGGCGCAGAAAATAGAGGGAAACATCAGCTCGTGAACACTGAAAACCATAGGCAATGAGGGCCTGAGTGAGGCGCCTATGCCACATCCGAGGGGCCTGCTTAAGGCCGTACAAAGATTTCCGAAGGCGACAGACATGAGATGGGTACATAGGATCAACAAAACCAACAGGCTGAGTCATAAACACCGGCTCATCAAGATCGCCATGGAGGAATGCATTGGAGACATCCAAATGAGTCACAAACCAATTAAAAGAGACAGCCAAGGAGAGAAAGCCGAATAGTGGTGGGTTTGACCACCGGACTGAAAGTATCCTGAAAATCAAAACCCGGACGTTGATGAAAACCCTTAGCAACAAGCCGCGCTTTGTAGCGCTCAATAGAACCATCTGCCTTCAACTTGGTCTTGAAGACCCACTTACAACCAATAACATTATGAGCGGTGGAAGGAGGCACAAGCTCCCAAGTGCCATTAGATATAAGAGCAGAAAATTCAGCAGCCATAGCTTGACGCCAGTGTGCACTCTTGACAGCCTCACTGTAACAAGTAGGGTCCGGAGGATGAGCTGAAGTGAGAAACAACCTCAGGGGCAGTTTGCCAGACATTTGGCGTGTAACCATACGCCGCTCAGGAGCCGGACAAGGGGCCTTTGTAGTGCTGGTGGGGACAGCATCAGTAGGCATATCATAATGTTGAAGGTCAACAACCAAAGGAATACCAGGGGAAGGAGGGTTGGTGTTTGGAGGTGAAGAGGTGGGGTTTGTGTGTGGGGAAGAGGGCGAAGTGGGCGACGGCGGGGAGGAGGTGGGCGGGTGAGGCGGGTGGGGCTGGTTCTGGTCGGGCGGGCTGGACGTTCCCTGGGGCGGGCTGTTCGTTAGGGTAGGCGGGTGGGTGGAAGGGCTAGACGGGCTATGCGGGTGGTGAGAGGAAGGCGTGGGGCTGGTGTGGGAGGCTGACGATGTGTGGGGAATAGGTGGAGGGGAGAGGGGTGTTGGAGAAATGTGGATTGAGGGTAAAGAGGCGGGTACAACACCTGGATCAGCATTGGCTGAGTGGCACAGCTCCGGATAAGGGAACACCTGTTCATCAAAGACAACATGGCGTGAGACAAAAAATTTTCTAGAAACAGGATCAAAGCAACGATAGCCTTTATGAAGCTTACTATAGCCAAGAAAAACACATGGACGAGACCGATAATTCAGCTTATGTGAAGAGTATGGACGCAACCATGGATAACATAAACAACCAAAAATACGCAAAGATAAATAATCAGGTTGCTTTCCAAATAATCGAAAGAAGGGAGACATATGATCAATAGTAGGAGATGGCATGCGATTAATTAAGTAGACAGCAGTATCAAAAGCAGAAGACCAAAAAGAAAGAGGTAAATGTGCACGATTTAACAATGTGAGGCCTGTTTCGGTGACATGACGATGTTTACGCTCCGCTGCCCCGTTTTGTTCCGGGGTGTACGGGCATGACATCCGGTGTTGAATGCCATTTTGGGACAAATAATTTTTCATGGCAACAAATTCTCCCCCCCCCCCCCCCCATCAGATTGAAAAGTTTTAATGGAGCGCCCAAAATATTTTTCAACCAAAGAACGAAATTTGATAAAGCAACTCAGCACTTCAGACTTATAGTGAAGAAAATAAATCCAACAATATTTACTATAAGCATCATAAAGCAAGAGATAGTAAGAAAATCCATCATGTGATTGAACAGGGGCAGGACCCCAAACATCCGAACAAATTAAATCCAATGGTCCAGCAACAACAGAATCAGAAAAATTAAAAGGTAACTTATGACTCTTACTGACCGCACAACTTGAACAAATGTGACGGTCAGATTTATTGGAAAAAGAAATATTATTGTGACGCAAAATATGACTGACAACTTGTGTAGTTGGATGACCAAGCCTCTCATGCCAAGTGGACAAAGAGGTGAGATGAGACTGGATAGGAGCATTCGGCAAGGCTGGCATTGTGTATAACCCATTCTTATTCGGGCCGCGAAGTATCACCTGTTTGGAATTCAGGTCCTTCACAACAAAAAATTTGTCAAAAAACTCAACAGAAACATCATTAGCTTGAGTTAAAGCACTAACAGAAATTAAATTGGAATTAGAGGCAGGAACATGTAAAACGTTAGATAAATGAAGTGCATGAGCAGAATTAACAGGAATAATTGAAGAACCAACATGTTTAATGGATAAGGAAGAGCCATTACCAAGATGAACCTCTTCAGGTCCAGAGTATTCAGAGTGGAGATTCAAGTGACCCAAATCCGAAGTAAGATGATGAGTTGCCCACTATCCATGATCCAGGAGGGGGTTGTGGGTTGTATGGTCGTATGGTTAGAGGCGGGATAGTGGGGTTGCTGATTCCTTTGGGTGTTTAACCTTGGGGATGGACATTGGCGAGCATAATGGCCCAGTCCCCGATAATTATGACATGTAACCGAAGCAATGTCCACTGGAGCTGTTGGAGGAAGGTGCCCTTGCTGTGGGTGGGATCCAAGAAGACCAGGGGAGGAGGAGGGCGTGAAACCAGGTTGAGAACGTCTCCCATAACCCGTGTGGGGCTGCTGATGTTGAGATCTTCCACGCCCTCTCCCTCTAGAGCCGGAAGGGGGCTGCCTAGACGTAAAGTGGACTGTTGGGGCATTAATATCATCAGAACCAGCCTTTTCCCTTTTAATATGACGCTCTTCCGTGAGCAACAGCCCATACAAATCATCAAAAGTAACTAATTTGGAGCCCAAACTACGACAAAAATCCCGGAAGGGACCCCTAAGACCATCAAGAACAGCATCAACCAAATCTTCATCCGAAACAGAGTATTGTAAAGAAATTAGTCTATCCGCAATTAACTTAGCCCGCTGCATATAATCAGCTATAGACTCGGAATTTCCCTTCACTAAAGCATGCAATTGTTGTTTTAATTCTCTAATTTGGGCCCTAGACCCGGAGGCATAAGCACATTCAAGTTTCATCCAGGCTTCACGAGCCGTTTTCACACCAATGACTTGAGGAAGAATAGAAGGAGAAATTGAATTGAGTAACCAGCTTAATACCTGCTGATCACGACGATACCAGAGGAGATAAGAAGGATTGGGGCTGCCATCGGCCATGCACTCGGCTGGAATGGGAGCCGTTCCATCAACATGATTCATAAGGTCACAACCGGCAAGCATTGGCAAAAGAAGAGTCTTCCATAACACATAATTACCGGAATCCAACTTCAGAGGTAATTGATGAGAAAAGGAGGGTGTAACACCCGTCATAGAGGAGGAAGAAATCGAAGAGTGGGCTGTATCAATGAGAGCAGATTCGGTAGACATCTTGAGGAGAAAGAAAGGAGAAAATTCTGCAGAAAATAGAGAGCAACAGCGCTGAAAGAAAGGAGCAGCAGAGGACGACGGCAAGAACAGACCAGCGGCAGCAAGAAGGCTGCAGTTCCGGCAAGCAGAAGAGGTGGACGGCTGGTCGGCTATGAGACCCTTAGGGCTCTGATACCATGTGAGAGTTAGGGTTAGAGAAGACTTAGGGTTTGGGCTCTCAATCAAAATTATATTGAGAGTTAGTGAAATTAATATATATAGGTATGGAAATACAATTGGGTAATTACATAATGGGCTTTACAATTAATAAATATACAATTAACTATAATACATAATGGGCTACTCTATCACTCAAGAGTTGGACACCTTGCCGTGAAGATGAGTTTATTGCCACCCAATGACAATACTGAAAACTGAGTTGACAATGTACTCAATTAATTAGATTGTTTAATTCCAAATGATAAGACTAGCTAGTTTTAGTACCTTTGTCTCTTTCATTTACGCTAAGAAAAATAAAAATAAAAATTACATTGTACTATGTGTGTGTATAATTAAAGTTTATGATTATTAATGATTATTCCCGTTAATTAATTAGTATAGTTATGTATAATTTGGTCAATGATTCAAATTAGGAATTAATGACTAATGATGATTTTTTATTAATTTACTTAGTATAGCTGTGCTTAATTTGGTCAGTGGTTCAAATTAGGAATTAATGGACAACTCATTTTATAATATAACATTAGTTTGAATTTGTATCTTAATTATCCGTTGTTTTAAAATTAAGAGCCAGTTTGGGATTACTGTTAGTGAAAATACTGTCAGGAAAAGTTATATTTTATTGATTTCTTTAAAAGTAGTTTTAAGTGTTTTTCCAGTGCTTTATTGAATACAATCTGATTTTTACCAATTGTGCATTTAAAGCTGCTTTTCCAAAAGCAGCTTTCAACCAAAGTAAGGTTTCCCTTGCTTTGGCTGAAAGCTGCTTCCGCAGCCCCAAACACAGCCTAAGACAATGAACTCTAGATTCTAAATGGAACTCTAGCTTCTCCCTCTCTAAAGAGGCAAAAGTAGTCTTCTTTAGTGGATTAAGGTTTTCAACCTAGCTAGAATTTTGGTTTTGTTTGGTTACTGACCATTACGGACAAGGACCTTAAACAACGATATAAAAAACTAATTGTAACTAAAGTGGAAAATGACGTTGTTGTGGTTGAAAACCCTACGGCAGTGGCATTGCAAAAAGAAACCTACTTTCTTTGGTAAATCTTTATCAAAGGATCTTTTGGAAGGAGCCATCAGAAAAAAAACCCGAAAAACCGTGAAACCGAACCGAAACCGAGTTAAAAATATGGTTAATCGAACCCGATGGACTAGTGTACGGTTTTTATTTTTAAAAATTAACAGTTACGGTTTAGGTTTAGGTTTTTACATCGAAAGTCCATGTGGACTCGCGATTAACCGACTTTTTACAAATATTTTTCTTAAAAAATTATGTAATTATATATATATATATATATATATAGGTAATATGAATAACAAGTGAAACATTTGGGTTTCTGATGTTATTTTACTTCCTTACTATATAACACCAAATAGGCTCAGTCACTCCCTTCCAATTTCATTAATTAATGTTTGATCTTGTACAACAATTTTCATGTTCGTAAACTTTTTTTAATTAATATTTTAATTTTTGGAGTTTACGGTTAAAATGTTATTTTAATTAATAATTAAGACTATGGTTTGTAATTTTATATTTTTATTTGACATTTGATATTTATTGTCTTTTTATTTGAGGTTTCAAATATTATAAATTTAGCAAAATCATAATGTTAATTTCGTAAATGGTTAACTGAAAAGAAATGGTTAACTGATCGAAATTAATGGTTAACCGACTAATGGTTAACCGAATTTAATAGACAGTGTATGGTTAGTAAATTAAAAAAATAGTTCAAACAGTTAACCATTTGTAAAAGTCCACATGGACCGGTTAACCGACCGTGTGCACCCCTATTCCAAACTTGAAGCCAAAATTTGGACTCCCACCTACTTATAAACCTCTTGCTGCAACACAACCATTGGTAACTATTAAACTAGCGAAACCATGTCACTAGTGCACTAGTCAACTCACCAGTCAACTCAGTTTATACCATTAACAAGCTTGTAGGCAATGCTCTTTTCATCATAGAACTGGTGGTCTTAGGGAGCATCGATGTGAGTACGGGTTTTTCCGACATCTGTGATGAAAGTCCTATGTTACTTGTTAAGCAGACGGGCGTGAATTGGACTTAAGAATGAGCTGTATATCGCTAGGAATATCTCAAACGCTCTGAAAATTGAACGTTCCTCAATCCGAAACCCCGAGAAAGGTCCTTCGAGTGATTAGAGGGCTTAGAGGTGAGTGTAGGATCTAGGAGAATCCATCGCGGCTCTGTCGTTAGGCCAAGTTGCCTGGCAGAAACTAGAGCAACTTGTTTGCAAGGGGGTCAGGCTCAAGAATTGGCCGAATTTTTTTAGAGGCTAATCAATTGAGAAATGACCAGAGGGCAGAGAGAGTAGACAAAAAAGGAGATTGAGATACAATTAGGGTGGACAAAAAAAAATTGAGGATCAGAATTGAGAAAAAAAAGAGAGAAAAAAACAGAGAGAGGGAGAATGAAAGCAGAAAGAGGGAAAGACCAGTAACGAAAGCGCAACAAACACAATAGAAACACATTGAGTAGCAAATTCCTAATCATATCACATTCATCCGGACTTGTTCTTGGGTTTATTCGGATCGATCACGGCTTATTTTTGGATTGTTTCGGATCTTTTTTGGCATTCAAGGTGCATTTTGATTTCTCAATCCATTTCCGGATGTTCAATACGTTGGAACATCAACAAGGTAAACTCTGAGAGGCCTTAAATAGTGTTCATTGCTTTTTCATGCATTTTTCTCTGTTTCATCAAATTTCCGGAAAATTGGCTGCCCAACTAGAGCCGCACGGCTAGATTTACTTTGAATACAGCTGCATGGCTATAGTTCTATAGAACAGAGCCGCACGGCTATGCTCTTATGGGCAGAAACCTGAAAAGCCCCGAAACAGCAGAAAGCAGTCCGTTTTCCATTTTGTTCATTCTATTATGATCTATTTCGGTCCAAACACATCTATGCAGTACAAAATTTTGGTTTTCGGATTTCTAACTACACGAATGTGAGGTTTTCGGTTTCCTGGGTTTCCATTTTCTGAATTCGGGGTTGTTCGATCCAAATCAGATCCCTTGTCCAGCATTAGCAGACCGGACTCCATGAAAATCCTTAGGAATCATAAAAACCAAACAAGATAGTGATTTTCAAAGCGAGAAAACCAATTTCGGGTTCTAGTATTACTGCCACACAGCTGTAGTGGTTAGAACCTCAAGGCTGTAGTCTCCAGAAGAAGGCAGAATTATGGGACGATCCGCACAGATGTTGTTGCATGATGCTGTCTTTAGAATCAAGCTGTTTTTGGTGTGTTTATCGTTTTTAGACCTTAGATGTATGTCGAAATTAGGAAACCCACACGAACAGGATCCCGAGTTCCTGGATGACCGACTCGCTGAAAGGAAGAAATTTACATGAAACCGAGCCAAATCGTTTTTCAAAACTGTTTTTCAGCATAAAACCTATAGGAGGTTTCAAAACTATTTTCCAGGTTTAGTCAGGCCAACTGGCTGAATTGACCCAGTTATCCCCTAAATGCATGCCCCCGCTCCTAAAATCCCAATTTTGTCCTGTTGTTAGTCCTGTTCGTGTTTATAATATAATTGTACTAACCATTTGTTTTGCAGCTTTTATTTATTTTTATTATTTTGAATGTATTTAATATATTAACTCTTGTATTTTAAGTGTTTGTAATTTTTAGATCTTCGTGTATCTAGGCGCTTGTAATGTGAGGATGAGTTTTCCTTTTTGTTCGATTTGGTTGTATAAGCTGGCCTTTATTTCTTTGGATTGTATGGATGCATGTTTACTTTTCTACACTTTATTATTTTGCAATTTATTTCTGTCATTTGTATAAGCATCGGTTGATAATTAAACATAAAATGGGTAGAGAAAGATAATAAGTGAATGCAATATGGTAATGTAAATTAGAAAATGAATGCAAGTTTGAGGTTGAATAGGTAAGTTGCCCGAACCCTAAATCTCTGGATTATGTACAGTAGTCCACACTCGGTAGGGAGCTGTACCGGAAGAGCTGATCCGAGTGACGACTTTGTCACTGATCTCGAAATTTAGGTTTCGAGGTCTTTAAGTAATAAAACGAGATTTTTTTTGAAAATGCAAATCCAGTTTTCCAAAGATTCACATTCTAAAGGAAAGGTTTTCTTGGGATTTTTCACTAGAAATCGCCCGATTAAATGCAGAAGAACGCAGTGATTTTCTCAAATCCGTGCCCAGGAGCAATTGAAGTGGAAATTAAAAAAAACATATTAAAATTGAAATAGAAGAGATTAGATTCTCACCAAGAATATCTCTTCTAGAGATGGCTACAGAAACCAAAATTGATTCCCTCCGCGTTCACGTATATGAACTGCTGTCGAACACGACCCGTGCTAGCGAGAGATTGAAGGAAAGAGAGAAGGGGGCTGCTCTAAATTTTTGGCTGCCTATCTTGCTTACCTTGGCTGAAATTCCATTTGGAAATTTTAGGCCCAAATTCATTTAATTTCAAACGGGCCTTTCTCCTCTTCAAGCCCACGTCCAAATTAATTCTTTTGGTCTAATTTAATTTCAAATTTAATTTCTATTTAACATGTATGCTATCATATTATACTATATAATATATTACATATATTTAAATTGAAATTAATTTGACCAATTAATTTAACCGATGAATTAAATTAGACTTTCATGAAATCAAATACATGTAAACCTATACATGTAAAATATTTCCACCTAGGAAATAATCTCATAAATTAATTCATTGAATTAATTATGAGAAGGCCAATACAAATATTAATTTTATTATTTTGATCAATCCAATTGATCTTTATAATATAATTAATATGATCCTCTCTCTCCGATGCGTATACTCCAAGTATACTGGTGATCTCTTAAGTCTGAGTTCAAACGTTCAATGTGTACGATCCTGTGGGTCCATCTTTATATTGGCAGTGGGCCTTTCGCCCACAGACTGTAGGCGGGCTCTAGCAAGCCACTGCAACCCCCAATTAAGATGGAGATAACAGTCCAACTATAATCATAACCCTGTAGTTTAAACTTGTACATCCCATGTCATTGATATCGGTGTCCAACACAGAGGCATGGATTGATTACTCTCTTTTGTGTCCGGACATTTACTTGATCTCGAATGAACAAGTTTTTTCCCAACCTCTGTGATGAAAGTCATTGTTGCCTTTTTCACGGATTAGTGTGAAGCAGATTCGCACCGACCGGAATAATGTCGAAAATGTCCCGGATGACCCAAGTGTGTGTGACAAGTCTTGGAACGGAGCCCCGAAAGAATTCTAGTGAGTATTTAAGAAAATCGAAGAAAAAAACTGAAAAAAATGAAAAAAATAAGCCAATCTGGTGGCTACAATCGCCCGACTGTAGTGCCTACAACCGCGCAATTGTAATCATCAGATTTTCTTTTTTACCAAAAATCAGCATTTAATTCGGTCTTTTTAAAAAAAATAAGCTAATCTGGTCACTACAGTAGCTCGACTGTAGTGCCTACTGCAGCGCGATTGTAGTACAGTCGCGCAACTGTAGTACACTACAGTCGAGCGACTGTAATAACTAGACTTCCTTTTGTACCGAAAAGCAGCAATTAATCCGATTTTTAGCCAAAACGGGGAGATATAAAAATCTTGTATTCGGGATTAGGGTTAACAGAACGAAAAGGAGGCAGAAACAGAAGGGTTTTGAGAGAAAAACACAAAAAAACATACAATAACACAGATTTTGAGACTTTTTCTAGGGTTCTTAAGAAAAATAAAAGGGTTTGATGTAAAAAAATTCAACGAAACACATAGAAACCCTGGTAAGGTGTTTTTAAATCATCACTACTCACTTAATCTCTCTCGGGTTCCGTTCAGGCTTCGTTGATCGCACATTTTTCGAGTTGTTTGTGACTGCAAGACACTTTCCTACATCCTAATCCATCTCTGGTGATCCAAACACTGGAACACAGAGCAGGTAACATTCTGAGAGGCCTTAAAAATCCATTTTTGTTCATTCTGGGTGTTGTTGATTGACTTTTTTTTTTGAATTTTTATGATTTCAGAAGCGAATTTTGATTACAGCCGCCTCGTTTAAGATCACAGTCGCCCGGCTGTAACCTACAGCCGCACGACTGTGACCTACTGTAATCTCTAGGGCAGAAGCTCCGAATGCCCCAAAATCGGCCGATAACGCTTCCGTTTTTTGATTAAATGTGTTCTTTATGTTTTTTATCGGCCCAATTACATCCCTATATGCTTGGATTCCTGGTTTTCTGATTTTTGATTGATGGATGTAATTTAAAGTTTGGTGATTTTAAGGGATTAAGGATTTATGGATTTGATTCTATCCGTTTCAGATCCGTTTTGTTGATTTTAGTATATTTCCAGAAATCCCAGACCCCCCAAAATCATTAAATTTGCAAAGCGGTTTTCAAAAACGAGAAAAGAAGGCCGAAAAACAATTCTGGAGCATTACAGTCGTGCGACTGTAACCTACAGCAGCGTGGCTGTAACCTATAGCCGCACGACTGTAGTTTAGGCAGAATTATAGTTTTTCCCTTTTGGGCCTCAACTTGTAATTTTGCATCTTTTTCTATTCAAAACTGAATTTTGGTGTGTTTACATTCTTTTTGGACCCTAGATGGATGTTTAACTTAGGCACACACACGAACGGGACCTCCAGGTCCCGGGATATCCGACCTGCTAAAGTTGGAAAATGCATGTAAATGATCCAAATGGTTTTCAAAATTGGTTTTTCATCCATAAAACCTACAGGGCATTTCAAAAAACCGTTTTCCAGGTCTAACCGGGCCGACCGATCGGGTCAGCCCGGTTACCCCCTTATGCATGATCCCGCTTCCTAAAATACCCCTATTCTTTCCTATATAAGTGCTTGGTGTGATTTATTTACTTATGCTAACCGTATTTGGATGCAGCTTTTACTTTTACTTTTACTTTATTTTTATTTTTGAATATATTTTACAGATTATATCATGTATCTAGGCGATTGTAATTTTTTAGATCATCGTGTATTATAGGCGGCTGTAATGGTGAGGATGAGAGTTTTCTGTTCTTGGGTTGTATAATTTGGCCTCTGATTTACTTTTCCACACTTTTATTTTTCCGCACTTTATTTTAATATTTATATTCATGTCATTTGCATGAGCATCGATTAATAATTAAAAGAAGATAAAATGAGTAGAATTAAGTGAATGGAACATTACGTTATGAAATAATAATTGAAAATAAGTGAAGATTAGTAGATATGTTGCCCGAACCTCGAATCTCTAGATTAGGTACTGCGTCTACACTTGGTAGGGAGCTATACTGGAATTTCCCGGATGAGCTGATCCGGGTGGCGACTCTGTATCTAATCTCGAAGTTTGTGTTTCGAGATCTTTAAGTTAAATTGTGATTTTCTAAAAGAAAAACTTGTTTTCCAAAATTCACACTTCACCATTAAAATTAAGTTTCTATGAAAAGGGTTTTCTTAAATAAAATGAAAGGTTTTCTTAAAGAAGATTAAAGATCCGTTTTCAAAACCCCGACATCACACCTTCAAAAAGAAAATTTATGGTTCCCGCTTCACTGCGCATTCCTTAAAAAGGTCGTCCGCTCATAATGATACTCACTAACAAGTTCCAACTTGTTTTGGTGTGGCCACACTCTTATCAGTTGCGTTCATCGAGAGGCTGGTGATATCTTCTCAGTGGACTACTGAGTGACATTTCCCTTCTGCATATCCATAGTACTGCCATGCTTAGTGACATACCCGAACGTACCCATACTTGGCACCCTTTTACAGGCCCTTTAGGCATACACCAAAGTATGTCACTTCACATGCAGCACCATCATATAGTCAGGTCAAAGGATCCATACAAGAACTACACGAGAATCACTTTTGATACTTTACCATGTGGATTTTTCGTCTAGTGGATATATCCAGTGCCATGCCCTTTTTGCATGTACTCATTAACTTGGTTGACATCCCATGTCCAATGGCTGGTAAGACACTACCACACAACTAAGTTAATGATAGTCTCTACTTCCATTCATTCCTATGATTGGAACACACTACAGATCTCTTTATGGTTATATCACTTTCCCTGTCTATGGTCTTACTGCCAAGTGCATGACACTCATCAACATGGATATGGATATGTCCATTGGATACTCTATTTAAAATACAGCTGTGAGCAGACGACAGTCTTTCGCGACCCTCTCGGAAGGGAGCCTCGATATCGGGCAACCCTCCCTCGCGTGGGGTTTTTACAATGGAAAAAATCGGTTTGGAAAATTAAATTGCTTCTTAAAAGAACCGAGACCTAAGTCTTGATAGAGAGTGTAGGAGTTGCCACCCGGCTCAGTTCAACTGAGAAATTACAGCGTAGCTAAATCAGATAAAGGCCGATACACCATCCTGAGATCTAGGTCCGGACAAGTCCCTTATTTCATGTTTAATCAAAATAAAATTGGCCAATATTCATTGATGATATTTTAAATTTCTAAAATTGATTTTTATTAAATTAAATTAAAACACATAGCGTACACACAGATAAAAATGAAGCAGTAAATAATTAAATTATTACAACCCAATCGAATAAAAATAAAAACCCACATCCTCACATTACAAGCACCTAAAATGCACGATTATCTAGAAAAATACAATCGCCTAAATACAAAATAAAAATAACAAGAAACTAAAAGCTGTAAAACAGATGGTTAGTACAATTTATAGCACGTCATAAATAGGATTCAAATAGGACAGAATTGGAAAATTAGAGATTGGGGGTATGCATTTAGGGGAGATAGTCGAGTAAACTCTGCTAGTTCACCCAACTAGACCTGGAAAATGGTTTTGAAACGTCCCTGTATTTTTGTTTTGTGACAAAACACATTTTGAAAACATTTTCTTATTCCGGTTTGCTTTCATTTAGCACGTGAGGTGGGTCGGTTTTCGAGAGATTTGGTTCTCCGTCGTTGCATTGTTCTAAGTGCAATAACTTCAAAAATTAAATCTAAGGTCATGAATGCACACAACAAAATTCATTTTTGATGATTTCCTGATTTTCTGAATTTTTATGAATTTTTGGAAGTTTTTGTGGGTTATTCTGGAAATTCTGCCTCCGGATGGAAATTACAGTCTTCCGGCTATTATTACATCCGTACGACTATAACTACAGTCGTACGATTATAACTACAGTTGTGCTACTGTAATTCATCAAATTACAGAAAATCACCAAAATTTGTTCAAATAAAACTAATAGCCGTGGGAATTTAAGAACACTCGTACGACCGTATATACAGTCGTGCGACTGTTCTTTGACACAAGAATAGTCGTATGGCTATTCTTATTTCTCAGAAACAGCAAGCCAAAAATATGAGTTTTATGTACGAAATCACATCAAAATACCCAAAAAAAGCAGCAAAATGGAAGTTTTAGGTATGATTACCTTTATGGCGCTGTTCCACCGTTGGTTTGACCGCTGGAAACGCCCCAATCGACTCCAAATTGCTTCTTTTTCCTTTTGTGCTAAGGTTCGAAAAGTTGTCCAAGATTCTCCAAAAAGTCACAGATTTTGGTGGATTTGAGGTTTGGAATTGATTTAATTTAGTGTGTCAAGTTTTAACCTATGATTTCTAATAGATTTTAAACTTTAACACTCTAGAATTAAAAGAAAAAGAGGAGAAACAGATGATGCTTGTTGAGTTTTTCTTCTTTTCATCTCCTCTTTCCTTCTTTTCTTTACTTCAATTTCTCTCTCTAAAATCTGCCAAAATCCCCCAAGAATCAAAAGCCTTTCACTTTCCTCTCTTTCTTCCTTTTATTTCTGCTTTCTTGCTGCTCAAATCGGGCATTAATTGCCCTTCAAATCACTCCCATTTTTTTATTCACAAGGTATGGGCTCCTGCTACTTGCTACGAACTTATAGTCATACGACTGTAATTTTAATTACAGTCGTGTGACACAAGGCTTTTTTTTGTAAGGAAAATTCCGGCACTTACGGCTGCCCCTCGCGTGATCAAATTCTATACCCGATTCCAGGTCTAAAATACCTAAGGTGATAAATTTAAGAGTGTGGATTGAAGTGTCGCAAACGCAGGAAAGAAAACACAACTGATCTACACATATCTGAGACAAATCTGCTGGAATAAAGAATCTAACATAAGCCGACACCCGAGGTGAGGTTGAAGATCAAATAAGCCGATACCGGGTCTAGGTTATTCGAGGCGAGGTTAAGGATAAAATAAGCCGATACCGGATCTAGGTTACCTGAGGTGAGGTTGAAGAAGAAATAAGCTGATACCGGGTCTAGGTTACTAGAGGCGAGGTTGAAGAAGAAATAAGCCGATACCGGGTCTAGATTACCCGAGGCTAGAGGTGGCAATTTCTGACATGATAACATGATTTACAAAGACAACCCGACTAACACGACCCGTTTGACACGAAACTCATTTTTGTTGCTTTTATGTTATCTATAATCATGTGAAATGCATTAAACAACATAACACGATTATGACACGATAACACGAATTGACACCTCTACCCGAGGCGAGGTCTACTGGGGGTCTGGAATGAAGCCGATTTCGGACGATACCGGGTTTACATTACACGAGGAGGATCTGCTGGGGACCTGGAATGAAGCTGATCTGGGCTGATACCGGGTTTATATTACCCGAGGCGGATCTGCTGGGAACCTAGAATGAAGCCTATCTGGACTGATACCGGGTTTACATTACCCGAGGCGGATCTACTGGGGATTTAAAGTGAAGCCGATTTGGGCTGATACCGAGTTTACATTACCCGAGGCAAATCTATTGGGGATCTGGAATGAAGTCAATCTGGACCGATACCGGGTTTACATTACCCGAGGTGGATCTGCTGGAGATATGGAATGAAGCCGATCTAGGTCGATACCGAGTTTACATTACCCGAGGTGGATCTGCTGGAGATTTGGAATGAAGCCGATCTGGGCTGATACCGAGTTTACATTACCTGAGGCAGATCTACTGGGGATTTGAAGTGAAGATGACGAATTCCCTGCATTT
This sequence comes from Euphorbia tirucalli, assembly GCA_039660915.1. Lineage (NCBI taxonomy): Eukaryota > Viridiplantae > Streptophyta > Magnoliopsida > Malpighiales > Euphorbiaceae > Euphorbia > Euphorbia tirucalli. Next base: position 71,744,785 of record CM077641.1, read on the forward strand.
GAAATGGCGAGTCTTCATTCCTTGATCGAGAGATTTTGAACAAAAAATTTTGCCTCTTCGATCAAGAATGAAGACTAGCTGGGGATGAATGCTCCATGTATGTTATGTATGCATACATAACAGTGCATATGCATGTGGATCCTAAATGATGCATTTCCTACTATTTGTTCAATATTAATGTTTCTCCTTTTTACTGGGGAAGGTATGTCGTGCCCCTGGCTGACTTTAGCTGGTGTGGGGCATTGTATGATGATCGTTGAACAAATGAGATGGCCACTGGGGATATGTGACAACTACTGGGGAAAGGATTGTGGTGTTCTTTATAAAGATTCTGCTGGGGAATAGTGTGGAGTATCCTGCTGGAGAATACTGCAAGGACTCCTACGGGGAAATGATGGAGAGATTCTTCCTTTCTGCCCCCAGGAATTTATGAATCTAGAGCTGCTCTAAATTTTGCCTAGGTTGCCCAATGTGGGTTTTCAACCCAGCTCGCCGCTCTAACTTTTGCCTGAGGCGCCTTTTCGGTTTTCACCTCCGCGAGCCTTTTTTTTTAAGTTTATGATGAACCCAGACTGATTGAAATGGCGTCGTGTCCAGTTGCCCCACTGTCCTTCTGGTGCTGAGATATGCTATATGGAGCAGCATTTGGGTTCAATTTCTTGTTAGAAGCTATTGATGGTGGAAAATAAGGTCTCACAGAATTGATCTCCTCAACAGTCAAGTTCTTAGACAACCACTGTTGCTCTTCAAAAAGATAAATTAGGTTTGGAGGATGATAAAAGATTTCAAATTGTATGTCTTTAGTACATTTTCATTGTTAAATAACGTGATATGTTTAACCAGTTAAATACAAAGTGCTTTCCTTAAATGGATGTTTAAGCAAGATAACTTTGTTTATGCATTCGACATAACTATGCAAATATATTTAAACATACACTTCACTTCATTGATAAAATCAAAATGAGTACATTTGAAAGGATTAGTTCCCAAAATGATATACACTTCACACAGAGCCCGAATCCGTCACCAGTTGTCCCGCTCGGATTTTTCAACTGATCATTTTCTCTTATGTCTTAACTTTTGCCTAGACCGCTCTTTTTTGAGTTTTCAGCCTAGCAGACTTCTTCTCTTTCTTTTTTTTATACATGGCAAAGCTTTAAGCGGTCTTGATTGACAGCATTTGTGAACTCATTTCCATCCATATCCATGATGCTGACACCACCTTTCGATAGCACTTTCTTCACAACATAAGGTCCTTCCCAATTAGGCCTGAATTTCCCCCTAACATCGACATTTGAAGGCCTTAATTGTTTCAACACCAAATCTCTTACTTTCAACTTTCGCCTAGGGTACTTCACATTCCGATTATAGGCTCTAGCCATTCTACGTTGGTACATCTGCAGATGATCCAGTGCTTTCAGTCGCTTTTCATCTAGCACTGCCAAATGTTCATATCTAGCTTGAGCCCACTCAATCTCTGGTAACTGAGCTTCCAAGGCGACTCTAAGTGACTTGAGCTCTAGTTCCACTGGTAACACTACTTCCATACCATATACCAAGGCATAGGGAGTTTCCCCTGTTGGCGTTCTAACACTAGTTCTGTAACCCCAAAGAGCATACGGCAGTTTGTCAGCCCAATCTCTGTAGGTAGTTACCATTTTTGATAAGATCTTCTTTATCGCCTTATTAGCTGCTTCCACTGCACCGTTAGCTTGAGGTCTATATAGAGAAGATCTATGATGCTCAATGCCATGTTTTGCAAATAACTCAGCTATTGCCCCTTGAAATTGCACTTCGTTGTCAGTCACTATACGATAGGGAATTCCATGTCGAGCGAAGATGTTCTTTTGGATGAACTTAACCATCTGCTTAGCTATTACACTAGAGAAGGATTCTGCTTCTACCCAGTTTGAAGAGTAATCAACAGCAACCACTATGAATTTGTGTCCATTAGACGCTGCAGGATGAATTTCACCAATCATATCTATCCCCCATGCGAAGAATGGCCAAGGAGACGCCAAATTCTATAATTCGAGCGGTGGAAGATGATTGATGTCGGCATAGATCTAACACTCGTGACATCTCTTTACTTTCCTTATACAATTTGCTTGCATAGTCATCCAGAAGTACCCCTGTCTCATTATCTTCCTGGCTGTAAGCACCGGAATTTTACTAAAAAAAAAAAAGAAGAATAGTCGTACAACTTTAACTACAGTCGTACTACTGTAATCAAACTACAGTCGTACGACTGTAGATTCGTGACAGGTGAGCCAACCCATACCCTAAAAGTAGAAAAAAGGGGAAAAGAAAGAGGCCGAACAGAGAAGAAACAAAGAGAGGGAAAACCTTGGACTTAAACCATCAGAATCCGTGACATTTAGGATTATTTTGGACAAGTTCTTCAAACCTCAATCTCAAGGAAAAGGAGCAAATTTCAGTAGATTAGAGCGACGCCAGGGGTCAATTCGACATTCGATTAGCTTCTAAGAGGTAGGAACTTCTTTTCCCTTCTCTTTTTTCCTGCTTTCTGGGTGATTGGTGTGATTTTCGTGCGTTTTTGCTTTAGTTTTCGCGTTTCTGCTCTTGGAAATCAAGAACAGTCGTGCGACTATTCTTGAGTTTGATGAACAGTCGTACGACTGTATTTACAGTCGTACGAGTGTTCTTGATTTCCAGTTGGCTTTCTTTCAATTAATTTCAAATAAAATTTTGGAGAATTTTGATTCTAGGTCGCTTATAGTCGGACGACTGTAATTTACAGTCGTACGACTATAACATGATTTCCAGAATTAGAATTTCCGTTTTTAATCCCAAAAATTCCCAAAAATCCATAAAAATCCAGAAAACCCCAAAATTCATCAAAATGAATTTTATTGTGTGCATTCATGACCATAGATTCAATTCCCAGTAAAATTTCATTTAGAACAATGCCACGACGGAGACCCGATTCTCCCGAAAACCGACCCACCTCACATGTAAAAAATGCATGTAAACCGGAAAAATTGTTTTCAAAATGATTTTCCCCACAAAACCAAAAATACAGGGACATTTCAAAATGTTTTCCAGGTCTAACCGGACCGGCTAGCTGAGCCAACCCGGTTATCCCCTAAATGCATGCCCCCAATTCTTAATTTCCCAATTCTGTCTGTTTGATTTCTATTTGTACCGTGCTATATATTATGCTAACTTTCTGTTTTGCAGCTTTTTATTTTTATTTTTGATGTATTTAATAGAATTAATCGTGTATCCTAGGCGATTGTATTTTTCTAGATTCTCGTGTATCCTAGGCGCTTGTAAAAGTGAGGCTGAGAGTTTTTATTTTTTATTCGACCGGGTTGTAAAAATTTACCCATGTATTATTTTATTTAACCTGTATGCGCGCTGTATATCTATTTATTTCAATAAAATTGACTTTTAGAGTTTGAAATACCATTCGAAAACATTGGCCAATGTTATTTTAATTAGACAGGAAATAAGGGACTTTTTCGGACCCAAATCTCCGGATAGTGTAGCGGCCGTTCGTCCTGTTCAGCTGCATTATAAATTTCCCGATTGAGCTAAGCCGGGTGGTGACTCTGCAATATTCATCGAGACTTAGGTCTGGATTCTTTTAAGAATTAATTCCATTTATTTTCCAAAATTGATTTTTCATTTATAAAAACCCCACGCGAGGGAGGGTCCTGCCCGAGATCGAGGCGCCCCTTCCGAAAGGGAGTCTCGCATTCCGTCAAAAACGTCGTCCGCTCACAATGGCGACTCTACCGGGGATTTCTTCAAAAAGTTTTCTTAAAAACTTAAAAGAATTTGACAAGCCCTGAAAAGTGTCCAATTAAAATAAGGTGGATGATTCTCGATTGGTATTTCATTTTGCATTTTAGTTAGACATGCTTGCATTAGGTTAAATATCCCATTTATAGCCCGGTGGATTATTGAAGTGTCGCCTTTGTTCCTCATGGTCTTAGGGGCACGGATACGAAACACCACCCATAGCCTTGTACGAACCCCTTCGTTCGGACCCTTGAGTGGGGAGAAGTGAGGAGTAGATTTTGCTATGGGAGCCTTGATTTTAACCCGACTTGGACCGAACTCATATAGGCAGCCCTAGTTGGATTCCCTTAGGATACCAGAATAAATCGTGTGTAAATAATATCAATCGTGCCTTCATCACCCCCGGTTGGTGATCGAAGTGAACCCCACTTGGGACTCGGTTAGAATTTTTGAGATCGACCACGCTTGGAGAAATAAGGTTGGAAGAATTTGCTTCGTGTGCTACGTGTTACACGCTTCTCGACATTTCACGACATATCATAATCACCATTTTCCATACACGATTAACATTTTCCATTCATAAAACATTTTGTGTGATACTAACCCACATTTTTATGCAGCCATTTGCATTTTATTTTCGTGTGAAAACATTAAATCACCCGCTTACCATTCATACTAACCATTTCTTTTTCAGCCATAACATTATATTTGTGTGATTAGCATTTTTTTCACCTAGCATACATAACATCATTATGTATGTCATGCATCCTAACCACGTTTTTGTGCAGCCATTTGCATTTTGTGTGTCATAAGCATTCACGACATATCATTTAAATTAAATTAGGGGCATTCCAAGGATGCCCACCACGATCGTATCATTCCATCATATATCGGGTATCCCAAAATACCCCTGTTCTGCCAATGCACCGGATTGCATTTGGCTATTCCACCAAATCATTTCATTCAATAGAGACCACAATGGTCCTAGGTATATTTCCGTGTGACAATCTACACGATGCATCTCATGACATCATACCCATTCGTTATAAACATCATACAACACTGTGATCCACATCGGGTTACTTCATGACATTACTATATTATTCAAGGCGCTCCCTGAGTGCCGGGTTAGTACATATGTAGGAGCATTTCATAACATCCCAAATCATGCAAGGTGTTCCCCGAACGCCGGAATTCTGTCTGTGTCTCCTATGGCACATGACTCTCTTACAACATCATTTCATTTCATATGCTCAAAAGCATCAGAACTCTATCCATGGGCCGGTCCCATGTGACCATTTCATATCATCTCATAGACCTACAAAGCATCGAACTCCGTCTGTGTGTCGGTACACACGCGACCATTTCATAAAATTCATTAGGAGCCCCAAAGGCGTCGAACTTTTACCCTGTGGCGGTCCACACGTAACACTTTTTGCATAGCATTGGGTGTTCTTGGAATGTCTAAAGTCCAAAAAAAAAAGAATAAAAACAAGGGAATCATCCTCATTATCTCACGATGTACATTTCATTCATCTGCAAACATTCAAGCACTCCACAAATACCAAGTACTTTACCACATGCACTAAGTCATTTAAGTGTTCCAAAAACGATAGAAACTTCATCAAGCCCCTTAGGTCTTCCATAATCATTAGAAATCCTATCCTTATGTCCCGCGCACATAAGCTCCAAAATCTCTTCCCGTGCAAGACACGCTCTGCACGTATTGCATCAAACTCTACACTTCCTCCCCGTGTAAGACAAGCTCTACACGTATCGCTCCAAATATCTTTCCGTGCAAGACAAGCTATGCACATATCCTCCCCGTGTAAGATACGCTCTACACGTACCATTCCAAATTTCTTCCCGTACATGACAAGCTCTACACGTACCGCATCAAACTCTACACATCCTCCCTGTGTAAGACAATCTCTACACGTATCGTTCCAAATATCTCCCCTTGTAAGACACGCTCTAAACGTACCGCTTTAAACTCTACACTTCCTCCCCGTGTAAGACATGCTCTACATGTACCGCTCCAAAATATCTCCCCGTGTAAGACACACTCTATGCGTACAGTTTTAAATTCTACCCTTCCTCCCCGTGTAAGACAAGCTCTACACGTATCGCTCCAAATATCTCCCCATGTAAGACACGCTCTGCACGTACCGCATCAAACTCTACACTTCCTCCCCGTGTAAGATACGCTTTACACGTACCGTTCCAAATATCTCCCTGTGTAAGACATGCTCTACACGTACCACTTTAAACTCTACCCTTCCTCCCCGTGTAAGACAAGCTCTACACGTACAGCTCCAAATATCTTCTCGTGCAAGACAAGCTTTGCACGTACCGCATCAAACTCTACACTTCCTCCCCGTGTAAGATACGCTCTACACATACCGTTCCAAATATCTTCTCGTGCAAGACAAGCTCTACACGTACCGCATCAAACTCTACACTTCCTCCCCGTATAAGATACGCTCTACACGTACCGTTCCAAATATCTTCCTGTGCAAGATAAGCTCTACACGTACCGCTTTAAACTTTACACTTCCTCCCCGTGTAAGATCTGCTCTACATATACCACTTCAAATATTAACTCTCCTCGCGTGTAAGATACGGTTTACACGTAAGCACTTCGCAAATATCACCTTGATTCGATCCGTGGACACCTTGTGTGTCATTTTATCCATGTGGTGTATATTTATATGCCACGCTCTACTTCAGCACATATCTTCATCAACAACATTCATTACACTTTGCACGTCTCCATTTCTAGCTTTGTGTGCACTTGACTAGCATAGGATTGCATAACATGACATGGCATCACATGACATCATCCTTCATACATGCATGCATCACATCTCGTACTCATGCCTACATCATCCCTTGACTTGGTATCCTCTATGCGTATGTCCCAGTCAATGCTAATAGTTGTTTTTATCAGGACAGAAAGGGAAGGAGTCTTGAGAATGGCTGGCCCAATGAACTTCAACACCGTAATAAATGTCCTAGATGATTATGTTGCTTCATCACGATTTCGAAAGATGGTTAGGGAAGAGGCAACGGCAATGTTAAAGGAGATGCTAGGAGGTGATCTTGATAAGGTGGAAAAGCTGACGACAAGGTGCTCTGAATTGGAGGCACGTGTGATTGAGCTTGAGGGAGTAATAAGAGGGCTGAATGGTGAAGCAGAACCGACGACCTCCCCCAAATCCAATACTGACCTTGTTCTACGACAAACTAGGAGTCCACTACCCAAGGGTGATGGAGAGGGCATATCCCCGTGGCCTATTTCACTGAGCCAATTATTTGCCAAATGTAGAAAAGAGGGACTACTACAGAGCGTTAAGCCGTATGTGGAGCCGGTTCCAGATCAAAAGAACAACTTCTGCACCTATCTTGTAGTGATAGGTCATCAAACCAATGTCTGCTATGTTTTAAGGAAGGAGATCCAGAAGTTAGTTGATGAGGGAAGGTTAAAGGTGCCACCCGCTACAAATGAGCGACTGGGGGCAAGCAGGGAGACTGGTAAAGAAATCCCTCAAACCTCCCAGGGAGAGGAATATGATGAAGAGCTCCAAAGCCTGATCTGATGAGAGTGGGGCAGTGACATTGAAGCTGGGGCAGTGACTGGATAAGGAATAGTCGGACGTTGTGAGATCAATACCTTTAGAGGCTCCTTCCCGTAGGGAACTCATTTTGTTTGTAAAGTGTATTGAAATCATTTTGAATGCAATGCATCTTGTTATTTTCTTACTTATGTGATGATTAAATGTACATAGCATTAAGGATGCATTTGATCATCTGAAATGACATGTCCATCACGCATAATATGAAGATGCATGGCATCAATCTGAGTCTTACAGGGAATTTAAAAGTGAACCTGACTTCGGACAAATCACTCTCTTAAAAAAAAAGCCCAGTACCGATGGAAGACGACATCTCTCCCTTACAGTGAGATTTCTGCTCTTGGCCTAAAGTTGTGCTCTCTTCAATCATAGAGTTAAACTCTATTGAGTGCTTGATAAATCCGAGGGTGGCCCGTCTATTGCATGAAATGCCGGGGTCAGTGAGTTGAGACATGGAGATAAGTATGTTTTTGCCTGTTTTGAAAAGTTAACTTCGCACGGTGGCAGAGAAGATCAGTGTCTTTATCTATCTCATACAGCCATAATTAAGTTTGGAGTGTCCCATGGCGTTAAATGGAAAGGCACAACACCTTCATCTTCTCCCTTGAACCAATTCTGTGAAGTCTTATTTTCTGCCATCAATGGCTTCCAATAAGAAATTGAACCCCAATGTTGCTCAATATCGTATTTTTCTACATCATCTCATCACCAGAAGGGCGACATAGCAGAGAGAGGATTTGAATATGAGTCTACTTCAAATGAGCTCAACAATGGTTACCCAAGAACCTAACTATTGATGAGATCAAGTCGAATAAGAGGGAGATCAATGCCAATCTGGGTGAGAAAACAAGCCTGATGATCAGAAATCTACCAAGCCAGTTTCAAAGACATAATCTGCCACAAATTCTGGTCAAGAGTAGGTCCAAAGGGAAGTCTGCTTATGGTTTCCCCTAGTCCCCTATGGATTTCAAGACTAGAGGAAATGTCGGTTATGCATTTGTGAATTTCACCTACAGTGTTAGAGCAACTTGGTTTTACAAAGCCTTCAACAATCATGAAGGGGACGATACCATCAACAGGAAAGCTTACAAAGTCTATTGTGCTCATATTCAAAGGGAAAGTTGCATTTACCAACCATTTCAAGGATTCAGTCTTCGGGAACCGTGCCTGAACTATAATCTGGGGTGAATTGGAAACATGAATATGGCATTAAACCGCAGGAGAATCCAGTGGTTAATTGAATTCATCTCAGGTTGTCCGTCCACAATAGCAACTCTATCCAGTGATCGGGCTTAAAAAAAATCTCTATCCAATGTGCAAAACCGAAAGGGCATATTGGTAATTTGAAGGGGCATCAATTAAAACCAGAGCCACATTTTAGATTTTCCTAATGCATCCGTATTCATTATGCCACGAACGTTCTATATTCAACTTTGGTGTTCAATATGCATTTGTTGTGTTATTGCATGTCAATGTTCACTTACGGGTTACGTCGTGCTTTACTCCCAAAACACAAACCTATAATACTCCCCAAACACAAACCTATGATATCAGGGGCAAGTAAAAAACCTAACCACTGGGTATCATCGACAACAGTATCTTCGCGAGTCGCAATGAACATGTCAAAGTATATTTTTCCCGTCCTAAGACAAACCGTTGCAAAAGGGATAAACGCAGGCAAAATGCCCATCACAGAATCTTTCTAAAAAAAAAAAAATTTTTTTGTTGACACGGAAAACCGCAAGGACGTGTCGGTAATAGGAGGGGGGTGATATACAAAGTCAGAGTCAATCTCACTTTCCCTATTATACTCTTTTTGATGTCACCATTGCAATATTGTGTATGCTTGGATTTCTGATCAGATGTTCATCTTGCATACACCATGCCAATACATATAAACATCCATCAGTAGGACATTGCATCCAAGCCCATGATAATACCTCAGGAACTCCTATTATACGGTACGGAAATGCAAGGTCTCGCTCTCATCTTCTTGCTCAACCAAACGGACCATCCGTCGGTGCAGCCTATTACTCTGATCCACTGAGCCTGACAACGCTTCAGAATATGCAGAGGGTAAAGTGGAAAGTCACTCAAGACGGTCAACTCCTCTAATACCTAGATCAGTGTAATAGTCAGTCGGTCATAAAACAAGTTGGAACAATCGGACTAGGTCACCTGGGCTACCATCGGGGCCAGTCACAAGCTGTGAATTCCGTCTCCGGGCTCACACGGATACCAAGAACAAAGCATAAGCCACATGTTGCATACATACATAAATTTAGCACTATACATGCATCCGTACATACGTGCATATGTTTAAAGTAAACACGCACAATTCATATGCATATGCATCACAACTTATCCAAGTGCAGGTACCCGTTGCCATCATCGGGCTATTCCGAACTAGGATAACTCTCAAAGCAGAGATGGCACAACGCCGGGGGGTTTATTGGCCCTTAAGCATCAGTGCAAACCCAAATCTCAACATATCAAATCTCCAAAGGGCAGAACAACCAAGCCGTATTTATCCTTGATCGAAGGGGTAAAAATTTTTGTTTCCAAAATTATCGATCAAGGGATAAATACTCATCTTCCAGCTAACATCAAAATTATCATTCCTAAAGCCATCTCCTTATTTCATTCAAGCCAGATTTCGAACCCTTGAACTCCATTACGTTCAAGCATGGTTGTAAATCCTTGAACCCCTTACTTCATTCAGGCTAGATTTCAAACCCTTGGAACTCCATTACGTTCAAGCATGGTTACAAAGCCTTGAAACCCTTTTCTTCAGTCAAACCAGATTTCGAACCCTTGAACTCCATTACGTTCAAGCATGGTTGCAAATCCTTGAATCCTTTTCTTTATTCAAGCCAGATTTCAAACCCTTGAACTCCATTACGTTCAAGCATGGTTGCAAATCCTTAAATCCCTTTCTTCGTTCAAGCCAGATTTTGAACCTTTGAACTCCATTACGTTCAAGCATGGTTTCAAATCCTTGAACCTTTTATTTCATTACTTCGAGTCCATCCAATTCCAGCAAGATTTTGAATCATCAAAATTCCAGCAGATTTACCTTGGGTGACATAGGCTCGGTATCGGTTTATCCACCTTCCATCTTCTTTTGCCTCGGGTAGCATAGACCCGGTATCGGCTTATTTCTTCCTCAGCTTTGCCTCGGGTAACCTAGACCCGACATCGGCTTATTTCTTCCTCAGCTTTGCCTTGGGTAACATTGACCTGGTATCAGCTTATTTCTTCCTCGGCTTTGCCTCGGGTAACCTAGGCCTGACATCGGCTTATTTCTTCCTCAGCTTTGCTCGGGTAACCTAGACCCGAGATCGGCTTATTTCTTCCTCAGCTTTGCCTCGGGTAACCTAGACCCGACATCGGCTTATTTCTTCCTCAGCTTTGCCTCGAGTAACCTAGGCCCGAAATCGGCTTATTTCTTCCTCAGCTTTACCTCGGCTAACCTAGACCCGACATCGGCTTATTTCTTCCCCAGCTTTGCCTCGGGTAACCTACACCCGATATCGGCTTATTTCACCGGTGGGTTCTTTCCTGTGTCTACGGCGCTTTGAGTCGTGTTTCTCAAATTCGCATCAACTATCCTAGACTAAGATCGGGTGGTGAATTTGATCACGCGAGGGCCAGCTGTAAGCGCCAGAATTTTACTCCCACAAAAAAAGAATAGTCGTACGACTTTAACTACAGTCGTATGACTGTAATCAAACTACAGTAGTACGACTGTAGATTCGTGGCAGGTGAGCCAACCCATACCTTAAAAGCAGAAAAAAAGGGAAAAGAAAGAGGCCGGACAGAGAAGAAAAAAGAAGAGGGAAAACCTCAGAAAATTAGAGAGAGAGAAAGGAGAAAAGAGAGAAGAAAAAGAAAGGAAGAAAACTTAACACAAAAAAACTTACTTTCCCTCTTCTATTTTCTTTGATTCTCATAGTTTAAACTCAAAATCTGTTAGAAACCCCTAGGTTAATAACTTGATTTCACAAACATATCAAAATCTTGGACCTAAACCATCAGAATCCGTGACATTTGGGATTATTTTGGACAAGTTCTTTAAACCTCAATCTCAAGGAAAATGAGCAAATTTCAGTGGATTGGAGCGACGCGAGGGGTCAATTCGACGTTGGATTAGTGATGGGTCCTAGGCGAAGTATTGAAACTAAACCTAGAAACGCACAACTAAGGTAGTGTACCTATCGTTGACAAGTAATAATTCTGGTTGGTCCAGGTATCGATCCCACAGAGAAAAAAATATTCTGCAAACACTAAACTACTTGGGTTCCTTGCGTGTCCTAGGCAGAACTTAGTTTTTGGATTCGATTATACGAACAACTAATTATCCTACTCCTAGTTGATCTATTCCAGCTTACTTTGCACTTGAATTTGGGTTATCAGTTGGTGGCTTACCGACCTATGAATGCTAATGGAGATGGCTTTATCAATTAACTACAATAGATGAATTTAAATCAACAATTAACCCTTAATTATGTTCTTTCGATAATTTAACCTAGCGTATCTAGATCTTTTAGGTCCTTAGCTGGTTTCCCTTGTTTAGAGGCGGTCTAATTCTAAAGCTCAGAAAATAGGGGCACGTAAGTTCCACAGTGTCGTCAATACTAATGGTTTCCTAGGTGTCAATCTAGGTAATGCCACAAATATGAACTTAATAAATTAAGATCTTATGAGACTAGATTAACATTAAAAGAATTGCATAAAGAAGAGGAATAAAAACTAAAATTGAATTGCAATCAATTGTATTAATCAAGAATGGTGATATAAATTCAATGTTTACAACCAAACACAATCAATTGCGGAATCAAAACTAACTTAATCAAATTACAAAAGAGAAGAAAAACTTATGCCCTTTTGGTCCGATTAACCGGATTCCGACGGTGTGAAGATGCTTGGGGTGTACCTCTATAGACGAACTCAAGCCGGAACCAAGAACGTCGCAAAAGGGGAAGGTTCTATGTAAAACTACTACCAATTGATGGTTCAAAACTCAAAGAAAACAAATACTTCAAGCTAAAACCTAGCTACAAGTTTCTGCTCTCACTCTAAAAGTCTGGAAAAAGATCCTTAAAACTCAGAAAATAACCTATTTATACGGCTAGGTTAAAACCAGGAAAAAGAAAAGATGAAAGTAGGGCAACAGCAGAATTCCGGAGCTCGGCACGCCGTGCTGCTAGAGGTGGCACGCCGTGCTGTGTAGTTTTGGGGGTGGCACGCCGCGCTGGTATGAGTGGCATGATTTCGTGTCACTCCACTGGATTGCATCTCTTGGCCCGCCGGATTGGCACGCCATGCCCTAATTATGGCACGCCGTGCCACCTTGATTTTCAGCGCCTCGAACTCTTCCTTGCCGCCGATGCTCCAACTTCCGGTCCGGGTCATAATACTTGTCCAAAACAAGCATAAAGAAACATAACCGCACCAACGCCACGGACCATGAAAACGACATATTGTCCAAAATTACAAAAACAACCCTAGAAAACATGAAAAATACTAAAAGTTATAAAAATCTATCCAAAACATAAAAATCACAAAAATACTCAAAAACCACACAAATATTCACACAAAGGACTCTAAAAATTGCCGTTCAAACCACGAAATTGCCTAAAAGATAAGGTCAAAAACCGACCTTATCAACCACCCCACACTTAAAGTCTTGCTTGTCCTCAAGCAAATCAACTAAAGACAAAGGAGTAAACTTGCTCGCTTTTACTTGCAAATCCAACTAAGGGTTTAACCGTACGAAATTCATAAACTCAAAAAGGTAAAGCATCACTTTCGAAATGACACTAGGCGCACCAGGTTCAAAACCACTCAATACCCGAACCCAACAAAATTTAGCTAGTCAAAGGGCGAGGAACAAACAGAGTTTATACGACCACAAAGTACCTCACAAGATGTCACTCCAACGCTCAAGTTCAAGGTAAGGCAGATGAGCACACAAAACAAACAATGGCACACATCACATAGCGAATTAATGGCAATCCCGGTGAAGTCATTGGTCAAGGAGCAACATCAGAGAACCTGGGGCTTGTAATGTTACGGCTTGGGGTAGGTTTGATAAAAGGGAAATTTTAGGTATACAACTCCTACAAATCAAGTAAAATATACAAATTGACTAAGTACTATAGACGGGTCATGCAACTTTCAACTCAAAACTAATCCTAAGAGTGTTTGCTTTGCTCTCTCTCTCTCTCTCTCTCTCTCTCTCTCTCTCTCTATATATATATATATATATATATATATATATATATATATATATATATATATATTGAAATTAAATTGACAATAAGAAGGCCTTATCCACACCCAACGGCCAAAACACAACTTAATGGGGAAAAGAAAAAAAAAATGACAAGACATGGGTCAAGGCAATTAGATGATCGCCCTAATCCTTTATTCAACAAATGAACTGAAACATGGAACACAAATACCGGCTTAAAGATGCAAACCGGACAAACAAGACATGCGTTCACAAACTCTGAATTTTACGAAAAGGAACTAAACATATATATTAACTCTATTTGGATTTTTTTTTTGCACAATTTTTCCATAGGACTAGATGTGAAAGAGTTGAAATGCAAACGGTGATTGACCCAAAATAAATGAACAACTTAGCCAATTACTTGATTTAGGAGAGGAGGGTAAGAAAGGAAAATCAAAGTGAGTGGTAAGAAGTTAGGATGATAGATTTGGCTTGGTGAAGGTTTTTAAAGGTCTCCACATATTAAGCTCTCGATGCCAAGTGCAAAACGACACCGGGTTCTACGATCTAGTGTGCCACGATTGTTTTTACCCTCACAAAGAAATAGAACCGATGTGAAATGGTTCCAAAGGCTCAAATTCTCACAAATGTACTAGGGGTTGTATGCTAGGTCATGTGACTCAACCAATGTTCCAAGGCGTAATCCTAGCTCGATCATGCAAGTAGAGGTAGAGGATTAATTCCCTAATGCAACCTTAATGACAAATCTAACCAATGGTTACCATCAAGAATCACAAATCACGCACAAACAAGCTAATGACTTGCAAACAACTCCTAGTATCCCTAGCCAATTGCTACCAATCCAAGCACAGAGACTTAGGTTTGAGGGTGGATTAAACAATGTTATTCAAACAGCAATTGACACATAAACAACCTAAAAACACTATCAAACCAAAACCAACTCCATATGCATTAAAAACTAAAGCCTAAATCTAACCAAAAACCAACACAAAACATCCAAATATGTAAAAACACCAATAAACATATGAAACAAACAATCAAAAAGTGCAATGTAAAAAGAAGCAAAAGAAAGGGAGAAATCCCTTTACCCACCCCACACCTAGATTGCACTTACTTCCAAAAGTGCAATGGAAGAAGGAGCAAACTAAGTGGGAAAGGAAAAGGGTTACCTCACATATCGGGGGCTGGTGGCGGTGGGTATGGCCACCCTTGGGCTACATAGAAACGAGAGGCGAACGCCTCGACGTTGGCGAGCTGAGCTGCTTGCCTATCAAGGTGCGCGTTCATCTGCTGCTCAAGCAGAACCTGATGGACTGTTAAGCCTTCCAGTTGTTCAATTATGCCATCCAACCATCCTTCGATCCGCCCCATAAAATCTAGGCCCACTGAAACATTCTCCTCATCCTCCTCGCTATCTCAGCTTCCTCACTCTCGTCCTCCTCATCTACGTCCATAGGAGCCTTTCCCCTACTCGAACCTCCCGCACTTGAAGTACCTGCAGCTGTCACAACATGGGAGCAAGACAAGATTCCCCTCGAAAGCTTCTTGGGAAGGATGCTATCGAGGTTCCTATAACAAGTATTACTATGAAAGAAGCATGTAATACAAGTTACAATATGTCCTAACCCTAGTTCAGACTTAGCTCGGTTGTGGTGGTTGTATAAGGCTTCCATGACAAAGAAGCCCATATGCACCTTAATCTCACTATGCATATGCCACAGGATTAAAAGTTCAAATGCATTAACTCGGTTGCTCTCAGTTTTTCCAGAAAAATTAAAACACACAAATTTGTGAATTAATTGCAAAATAGGGTCATGAATTTGGGAAGTTTTGGCAAACCTAGTTTGGTATACCCCTTGCCCTACCATGCGCCAAAATTTCTTGGCATCCATATTCTCCGGCCATTTGTAACCATTCCCCTCAATACCTATGCAAGCCTTAAGGCCCTCAATATCTAAAGACCGTTCAGTACCAAAGAGGCGGAATGTCATGCTCCTAAGGCCCGTATCAAGGTTTGTGTTAAAGCTTAAGGTGGAGTAGAATTCGAGGTTCAACTCCCTAAAGACGGGTCGATTAGACTTCACAAACTCATACCACCCAAGACTAGTCAATTTAGCTCGTACCGCCTCCGACCTATCTTGCACAAATAAAAATTCCCAATCGAAAGTTCGAAAGGGGGTGCTTTCTAAAGGAAATAGGGTTTTATATTTTTTACCTTCATCATCCGAAAGTAAAGGGAAGGGGCATTTGTACTTCCTTGAGAGGCTCGTCAAATGGGCCATCAACTGTTCGGTAGGTAATTCGTCGCGTGGCACCGGTTCTAGTGACGGGTCTATGGGCCGTCGTGACGAACCGTGTCTCCGATCGGCAACGGTCTTCTTCTTCATCCTACAATTGCACAACCATAAAAATAAAACAAAAATAAAAAACAAAAGAACCCAAATCCAAAGAAAACCTACTGTCATAAATACAAACCACTAAAAAGAAAAAGAATGCAAAACAATCATCCTATTAAGCAGTCAATTAATTAAAATCAAAGTGAGAAAAAGAACAAACAATAAAAAGAGTAAAGGGAGAACAAAGCATGAATTCATACCTGGTTGCAAGGAAAATGAAGCAAAAGAAAATCCTAGGGCAAAATCAGAGTGGAAGAGAAGGTGAGAGGGAGAAGATGAGAAAGGAAGGAAAAATAAGGGTAGAGAGGGAAAAGGGGAGAGTTGTTTCTAGAGAGAGAAAGTGGAGAGGGAGAGAGAAAGTGAGAAGGTGAGAGAAAGTGAGAAGGTGAGAGAAAGTGAGAAAAAGGAAGAAGAAGAAGAAGAAGAAGAAGAAGAAGAATGGGCGAAGAAGAAGAAGAAGAATGGGAGGTTACAAAGAGAAAAATAGGAGAGGGGTTTATATAGGCGGGCAGATTTGACCTAGAATTTCAAAATTTAAACGCTCGGCACGCCGTGCCAAACAATCAGCACGGCGTGCTGAGCAGAGCATAAACACTTACCTGGAAACAGTGTGAGGGCACGCTGACGTGCTGGATCGGTACGTCGTGTTGCCTTGAAAATTTCATATGCAGCACGGCGTGCTCCAATTTTGACACGGCGTGCTGTTTGTTCTACAACAACTCACTTTGGAAACAGCGTGACGGCACATTGGCATGCTGTATTGGCACGTCGTGCCGCCTTGAAGACCCTATAATTGGCACGGCGTGCTGAATTTGGCACGGCGTGCTGCTCGCTTATGCACAACCCTCTTCCGGAACAGCACGACGGCATGTGGGCGTGCTGTATTAGCACGTCGTGCCATTTTGAAGGCCATCACTTTGGCACAGTGTGCTCTATGTCAGTCACGGCGTGCTAAATTGCTCTTGCACGTGATTTTGGAACAGCGGCCTGACACGATTGCGTGCCACCTTGGCACACCACGTGCTACTTCCAATTTCACCTTGGCACGGCGTGCTGCTTGTGGCACGGTGTGCCAATCTGAATTCTGCCAACCTTTACTTTTTTCCACATTTTGATCACGATTTTTGATTAACTTGCTTGATTACCTATTCCTACACACAAAAACACACACAAAAAAAAAAAAACATATTAACATAAAAATTAATGTACAAGGGAGGCACACGTACCTCATTGCTATGTTTATAGTCGGAATAGCTCGACTTCTACGTCCACGATTTAACATTACACATCACAAAGGAGTAAGACTTGCTTCTCCTCCTTCATTCCTCCGCTGACGTAGGGCTTTAACCGATGCCCGTTTACTTGTTGAATTCCCTCCGGGGTTTCAATTTCCACCATCCCGGAGGGGTAGACCTTATGTATGGTAAACGGCCCCGTCCATCGACTTCTCAGTTTGCCCGGAAATAGTTTCAACCGGGAGTGATATAAGAGCACCAACTCCCCTTGATTGAAACCTTTCTTTGTTACATGCTGGTCATGCCACTTCTTGGTCCTCTCCTTGTAGATCTTGGCATTCTCATACGAACTCAACCGAAGCTCATCTAGCTCCATGAGTTGCCTTAATCGAAGCTCACCTGCAGCTTGCATATCAAAGTTAAGAAATTTTAAAGCCCAATATGCCTTGTGCTCTAGTTCTACAGGTAGATGACAGGATTTACCGAAGACTAAACGGTAAGGGGACATCCCTATAGGTGTCTTAAAAGCAGTCCTATATGCCCATAGTGCATCGTCTAACCTTAGACTCCAATCTTTCCTAGATGCACTTACCTTTTTTTCTAAGATTCGTTTTAGTTCCCTATTCGAAACCTCAACTTGCCCACTCGTCTGAGGATGGTAAGGAGTTGCTACCTTGTGCTTAACCCCATGCTTGTGCAAAAGATTGTCAAATTGCCTATTACAAAAATGGGAACCCCCATCACTTATGATAGCTCTTGGGGTTCCAAAGCTAGTAAGAATGTATTTCTTTAGAAACTTGACAACGACCCTTGCATCGTTGGTTGGTAAAGCGACAGCTTCTACCCACTTAGACACATATTCAACCACCACAAGAATGTATTGGTTGTTGTGAGATATTAGGAAGGGTCCCATGAAATCTATGCCCCAAACATCAAAAAGTTCACACACCAAGATACCCTGTTGGAGCATTTCATTCTTTTGGGAGATATTTCCCGTCCTTTGACACGCATCACAGGATCGAATATAACTAATGACATCCTGTTTCATGGTTGGCCAATAAAACCCACTAGATAAAATTTTTCCTACAGTTCTATCAGGTCCAAAATGGCCACCCGCTTCTCTATCATGGCACATCTCAATAATGGAGGGAACCTCCTCACAAGCAACACACCACCTAATCACATTATCAGCATAAAATCTAAAAAGATAAGGGTCATCCCAAAAATAATCCTTAGCATCATGAAAGAATTTACGTCTCTGTGCATGTGAGAGGTTAGGTGGAAGAATGTTACCGACTTTGAAGTTTACGATGTCCGCAAACCATGGTATAGAGGTTACCCCACACAACTGTTCATCGGGGAATGTGTCACGGATGTCTGCTTCCAGAGAGGATACGGATCCTTCACTTGGTAGTCTTGACAAATGGTCGGCCACTACGTTCTCTACTCCCTTCTTATCCTTAATCTCCACATCGAACTCCTGGAGGAGTAGAATCCATCGAATCAACCTGGGCTTTGCATCCTGTTTAGCCAGCAAATACTTAAGAGCAGCATGGTCAGTATACACAATGACTTTTGATAAGACCAAGTAAGACCTGAACTTATTAAGAGCAAACACAACAGCTAGTAATTCTTTCTCAGTCACAGTATAATTCATTTGAGCACCGTTTAATGTCTTACTAGCATATTAAATTTGGTGAAAAATTTTGTTCACCCTCTGACCTAAACATGCCCCAACAGCTATGTCACTTGCATCGCACATAAGTTCAAAAGGGGTTTCCCAATTCGGACTCACCATGACCGGTGCCTCAATCAATTTCTGCTTAAGCAAATTAAAAGCATACATACATTCATCATTGAAATTAAATGGGGCATCCTTTAGGATTAGCTCAGTCAACGGCTTAGCAATCTTAGAAAATTTTTTTACAAAACGCCTATAAAAGCCCGCATGTCCCAAGAAGCTCCTAACTAACTTAATCGAACTTGGGGGGAGGCAGTTTCTCAATCACCTCAATCTTGGCCGGATCGACCACGATCCCCTTTCCCGACACCTTATGCCCTAAGACAATGCAATCCCAGACCATGAATTGACACTTCTCCCAACTAAGTGCCAAATTGGTGTCTTCACATCTCTGAAGCACCTGGTCCAAGTTCCCCAAGCATGACTCAAACGTATGACCAACAATAGAAAAATCATCCATAAAGACTTCCATGAAATCCTCAATCATATCTGTAAAAATGGCTAGCATGTATCTTTGAAAGGTGACCGGGGCATTACACAACCCAAAAGGCATTCGCCTATATGCAAATGTCCCGTATGGGCACGTAAACGTGGTTTTCTCTTGATCGAGAGGGTCCACTGGAATTTGCATATACCCGGATAGCCTATCCAATGTACAAAAATATTCATGGCCGGCCATCCTTTCTAATATTTGATCAATAAACGGTAATGGAAAATGATCTTTCCGGGTGGCGTCATTCAACTTCCTATAATCAATACACATACGCCAACCCGTGACAGCTCTAGTAGGGATTAGTTCCCCTTTATCATTTTTCACTACCGTCGTGCCTCCCTTTTTAGGCACACATTGGACCGGACTCACCCACTGACTATCAGAAATAGGAAAGATGATACCTGCGTCGAGGAGTTTTATCACCTCGGTTCTTACCACTTCCTTCATGTTTGGGTTCAACCGACGCTGAGGCTGTGCACATGGTTTTACCTCATCTTCCAGGAAAATTCTATGCGTGCAAAAAGTCGGACTTATTCCCTTGATGTCGTGGATTGTCCACCCGAATGCTCCTTTGTGCTTCCTTAGCACCTCTAGCAGCTTGTCCTCCTCCTCTCCTGTTAACAAAGAAGAGATTACAACAGGTAAGTCCTTTGGAGGGTGCAGAAAAACATATTTAAGTTTAGGGGGGAAGGGTTTTGAGCTCCAATGTTGGAGGTTCCTCCAATAAGGATTTAGGTGCCGGCTTGACTTCACGCTCCAGCTTATCAAACCGTCCCTTCACCCATGAGCATTCCTCACTTAACACTTCATTTGCCTCACTTTCACTTAGACATTCTCCTACGATGCATTCTAGTTCACTGCACAAATTCTCAACCACACAAGCATCAATAGGACAAAAGGAGTCCACAAAGTTACAATTTTCAACATCTAATGGATATTTCATTGAGGTATAGACATTGAAACTTACCTCCTCGTTGTGCAACCTAAGAATAATCTTACCTTCCTGGACATCTATCAAAGTCCTACCGGTTGCGAGAAAAGGTCTTCCAAGTAGAAGGGGCACCGAGCTATCTTCCTCCATATCCATTACCACAAAGTCCGCGGGGAAGATAAACTTGTCCACCTTTACTAACACATCCTCGACCACTCCCTTTAGTCTCGTAAGAGATCTATCCGCCAATTGGAGGGTCATATTGGTTGGCTTTGGGTTTCCCAATCCGAGTCTCCTGAAAAACGACAGAGGCATCAAATTTATACTTACACCCAAATCACATAGGGCATTGGCAATCTCCAAGTTTCCTATCCGGCATGGAATAGTAAAACTGCCCCTATCTTTGAGCTTAGGTGGGAGTTTTTTAGTGATAATCGTTGAACATTCCTCTGTTAAAGCCACCACTTCATCCTCGCCTAGCTTTCTTTTCCCTGCAAGAAGTTCTTTAAAGAATTTAGCATAAGAGGGCATCTCTTGGAGAGCCTCAATCAATGGCATATTAAATTCTAACTTCTTAAAAATTTCCAGGAATTTGGAATATTTCTGCTCCAATTTATCTTTCTTCTCCCTTTGAGGATAAGGAAGTTTAGGCACATAGGCTCTCACTGGGTCAAGAATTTTCCCTTTTTCATTTGTACTAGGTTCAGGTTTAGAAATCGAGTCGGGGTTGCTTACCTCTCCCGACTCTTCACTTACCTCAGTAGGTTGGGATGGAATATCAGCGTTTTGCACTCGGTCCTCCACTTGCCTACCACTTCGTAGGGTTATAACTTGAGCTGTCTCCCATTGATTACCCTTAGGGTTTTGTTCAGTTCTACTCGGGAGTGCTCCTTGAGGTCTCTCCTGCCTCTCCCTACTCATTTGAGCCACCTGCTTACCCAAATCCCTACAGTATGCTTCATTATCAGCAAGCCGAGACGAGATGTCTTTTAATAAAGACAAAACCATCTCATCTTGCTTAGACTATTGAGGTTGCTGCGAGGATTGATCATTAGGAATAAATGGGGCCTTACCTAACCCCTGCTCACGGTGCTCATAATGGAACCCGGAATGAGGTCTCAACACATTTTGGTTATTACCATAAGACATGTTCGGGTGTTGATACCTTCTTCCGTAATTATTATTATTATTGAAATTTTGTGGGTAAGAGTTAGAATTATTGTACCTTTGGTTTCCTCCCACAAAACTTACATTTTCGGACGGTTGGGCGAATGGGTCGCCCAATGCACATTCTTGCCCGGGATGCTCCACTCCACACGATACACACAACACCGGCTGGTATTGTGGCCCATTTAAATTCAGACGGGACATCAACAGGTCCAGCTTCTTGTTCACATGGTCCATGGCTGCATCTTGACGTCCCAAATCTGCAGCTCGAACCTCATTCCTTGTTGGCGTGTCCGACTGCCACAAGGTACTCTTCCTAGCCAGCTCCGCAATCAACTCCTCGGCTTGTGTAGCAGTCTTCTTAAAAATGTCCCCACCTGTAGAAGAATCAATAATGGCACGGTTAGCTGGTGTCAAACCATGATAAAACGTGCTTACCTAAGTAAATCGCGGCATGTCATGGTGGGGACAGTTTCGTAATAACCGTTGAAATCTCTGCCATGCTTCATTAAGAGTCTCAGTCCCAAATTGCCGGAATCCCATGATATCGTTCCTTAACTGAACCGTCTTTGATGGTGGGAAGTAGTATGCTAAGAACTGTTCTTCCAATTGATCCCACGAAGTCACTGACTCGGGCCTCAAGGACTTATACCATTCCATTGCTCCCCCGCATAGGGAAACAACTTCAACCGCACCGCATCTTGGGGCACTCCACCAATTCGGACTGTATCGGCCACCATGAGAAACCGGTCTAAGTGATCATTGGGGTTGTCACTTATTCCACCACTGAATAGTCCATTCTCTTGGATCAAATTGATCATGCTGGACTTCAACTCAAAGTGATTGGTAGTAATGGCTGGAATAACCACTCCGGATCTGTTCTGGGCCGATGTGGAGCCATTAGGTCAGTCATGACCATGTTGTCTCTATCACCACCCCTTCTTCTATCAAACTCCTCCCGCTCTCGCCGGAATTGCTCTTGCTCATCTCTTTCCCGGAGCTGTCTCTCCTCATCGTCCTGTTGATGATGATCCATTTGGACAATTTGCTCTTGTTGTACTCTGTGATTCCTGCTACACAAACGTTCAATTTCAGGGTTATAAGGTACAAGCTCAGGGTGTTGAGAACGAGTTCGCATAAGCTAGAAAACACACACACACACAGAGAAACTAAAGAAAACTAAATTGCAACAAATATCCAAAGAAAAGAAAAATTATTTAACTATATGCACAAGAATAGTGCCTAGATCAGCAAATAGACTTTTGGCTTAATGATGCAGAAAAATAAATCTCCCCGGCAACTGCGCCAAAAACTTGATGGGTCCTAGGCGAAGTATTAAAACTAAACATAGAAACGCACAACTAAGGCAGTGTACCTATCATTGACAAGTAATAATTCTAGTTGGTCCAGGTATCAATCCCACAGAGAAAAAAATATTCTGCAAACACTAAACTACTCGGGTTCCTTGTGTGTCCTAGGCGGAACTTAGTTTTTGGATTCGATTATACTAACAACTAATTATCCTACTCCTAGTTGATGTATTCCAGCTTACTTTGTACTTGAATTTGGGTTATCAATTGGCGGCTTACCGACCTATGAATGCTAATGGAGATGGCTTTATCAATTAACTACAATAGATGAATTTAAATCAACAATTAACCCTTAATTATGTTCTTTCGATAATTTAACCTAGCGTATCTAGATCTTTTAGGTCCTTAGTCGGTTTCCCTTGTTTAGAGGCGGTCTAATTCTAAAGCTCAGAAAATAGGGGCACGTAAGTTCCACAGTGTCGTCAATAATACTAATGGTTTCCTAGGTGTCAATCTAGGTAATGCCACAAATATGAACTTAATAAATTAAGATCTTATGAGACTAGATTAACATTAAAGGAATTGCATAAAGAAGAGGAATAAAAACTGAAATTGAATTGCAATCAATTGTATTAATCAAGAAAGGTGATATAAATTCAGTGTTTACAACCAAACACAATCAATTACGGAATCAAAACTAACTTAATCAAATTACAAAAGAGAAGAAAAACTTATACCCTTTTGGTCCGATTAACCGGATTCCGACGGTGTGAAGATGCTTGGGGTGTACCTCTATAGACGAACTCAAGCTGGAACCAAGAACGTCGCAAAAGGGGAAGGTTCTATGTAAAACTACTACCAATTGATGGTTCAAAACTCAAAGAAAACAAATACTTCGAGCTAAAACCTAGCTACAAGTTTCTGCTCTCACTCTAAAAGTCTGGAAAAAGATCCTTAAAACTCAGAAAATAACCTATTTATATGGAGCTCGGCACACCGTGCTGTGTAGAATTGTGGGTGGCACGCCGTGCTGCTGGAGGTGGCACGCCGTGCTGTGTAGTTTTAGGGGTGGCACGCCGCGCTGGTATGAGTGGCACGATTTCGTGCCACTCCACTGGATTGCATCTCTTGGCCCGCCAGATTGGCACGCCGTGCCCTAATTATGGCAGGCCGTGCCACCTTGATTTTCAGTGCCTCAAACTCTTCCTTGCCGCCTATGCTCCAACTTCCGGTCCGGGTCATAATACCTGTCCAAAACAAGCATAAAGAAACATAACTGCACCAACGCACAGACCATAAAAACGACATATTGTCCAAAATTACAAAAACAACCCTAGAAAACACGAAAAATACTAAAAGTTATAAAAATCTATCCAAAACATAAAAATCACAAAAATACTCAAAAACCACACAAACATTCACACAAAGGACTCTAAAAATTGCCGTTCAAACCACGAAATTGCCTAAAAGATAAGGTCAAAAACCGACCTTATCAATTAGCTTCTAAGAGGTAGGCACTTCTTTTCCCTACTCTTTTTTCCTGCTTTCTGGGTGATTGGTGTGATTTTCGTGCGTTTTTGCTTTAGTTTTCGCGTTTCTGCTCCTGGAAATCAAGAACAGTCGTGCGACTATTCTTGAGTTTAATGAACAGTCGTACTACTGTATTTACAGTCGTACGAGTGTTCTTGATTTCCAGTTGGCTTTCTTTCAATTAATTTCAAATAAAATTTTGGAGAATTTTGATTCTGGGTCGCTTACAATCGTACTACTGTAGTTACAATCGCACGACTATAACATGATTTCCAGAATCAGAATTTCCGTTTTTAATCCCAAAAATTCCCAAAAATCCATAAAAATTCAGAAAACCCCAAAAATCATCAAAATGAATTTTGTTGTGTGCATTCACGACCATAAATTCAATTCCCAGTAAAATTTCATTTAGAACAATGCCACGACGGAGACCCGATTCTCTTGAAAACCGACCCACCTCACATGTAAAAATGCATGTAAACTGGAAAAATTGTTTTCAAAATGATTTTCCCCACAAAACCAAAAATATAGGGATGTTTCAAAATATTTTCCAGGTCTAACCGGGCCAGCTAGCCGAGCCAACCTGGTTATCCCCTAAATGCATGCCCCCAATTCTTGATTTCCCAATTTTGTCTGTTTAAGTCCTATTTGTGGTGTGCTATATATTGTGCTAACTTTCTGTTTTGCAGCTTTTTATTTTTATTTTTGATGTATTTAATAGAATTAATCGTGTATTCTAGGCGATTGTATTTTTCTAGATTCTCGTGTATCCTAGGCGCTTGTAAAAGTGAGGCTGAGAGTTTTTATTTTTTATTCGATCGGATTGTAATAATTTACCCATGTATTATTTTATTTAACCTGTATGCGCGCTGTATGTCTATTTATTTCAATAAAATTGACTTTCAGAGTTTGAAATACCATTCGAGAACATTGGCCAATATTATTTTAATTAGACACGAAATAAGTGACTTGTCCGGACCCAAATCTCTGGATAGTGTAGCAGCCGTTCGTCCGGTTCAGCTGCATTATAAATTTCCCGGTTGAGCTGAACCGGGTGGCGACTCTACAATATTCATCGAGACTTAGGTCTCGGTTCTTTTAAGAATTAATTCCATTTCTTTTCCAAAATTGATTTTCCATTTATAAAAACCGCACGCGAGGGAGGGGCCCGCCCGAGATCGAGGTGCCCCTTCCGAAAAGGAGTCTGGCGTTCCATTGAAAATGTCATCCTCTTATACTGGCCATATCGACTCCATTCATATGTGGCCCGCAGGACCCTGCATGTACTTGCTGCATCACTATTTCTGCCTCCTGTTCTATCAGACACCTCAAAAGAACCCTATTCACTGTTCTCTTGTACAGTCTATCTTCAAATATTCTGAACTGAATGGCTAATCTTCTTAATGACATCTTATCAGTAGTACTAGCTCCTTCTGGATATCTTCCTTCCTTCACATATCGGTAGATGTCAAAGAACCATGGCTTTTCTTTGGCTGTCAATTCCATTACTTCGTGCACTAAGTTGCTATAACCAGTGGTTGTACTTGAGTTTCTTCTGGATTTTCCCACATATAAGATAGTGTTGCTAGCACATCAGCCATCTTGTTCTCGTCCCTAGGGACATGTCTGAATTCATATTGGCCAAATAACTCTTTTTTGTACTGAAACAGCTCAAAGTAAGGCTGTGGGGCTTCTGCTTTTAACTCCCATTCGTTATGAGCTTGCCTAATCACCAAAAGAGAATCTCTAATGATCAAGACATCATTTTCCCCTAGCACCAACAAAGCTTCCATTCCAAATAGGCATGCTTCATACTCTGCTCCGTTATTAGTTATAGGAAAATCCAATCTTTTTGTCAAAGGAATAATTTCACCGTTAGGCGTCGCTATGATCACCCCGATTCCAGCATCCTTTTTATTCACGGCACCATCGAAGCACATGACCCATCTCTTTACTTCCACCATGGCCAGCTGTTCATCCAAGAACTCTAAATTCTCTGTGTAATATGATTCGCTAGAAATTCTGCTACAACTCGCCCCTTGATGGTTTTCTTAGTGATGTACTCAATGTCGAATTCTGACAAAAGTAAGAGCCACCTAGATAATTTCCCAACCAACACCGGTGCTTCATACAGATACTTCATTGGGTCTACTTTAGCCACAGCCTGTACTTTGTATGATTGGAAGTAATGGTGCAGCTTCTTGGTCAGCTAGATCATTGCCACACATGTCTTCTCCACTAGTGTGTACTTGGTTTCATACTCTAGAAGTTTCTTGCTGAGGTAATAAATAGGGTACTCCTTCTTCCCATCTTGCTCTTGTGCTAGCATTGCCCCTATAGAGGAATCTTCGACGGCCAAATACAAAATCAGAGGCTTCCCTGGAATTGGTGGGCTCAGAATTGGCGGATTCACCAGATAAGCCTTGATTTTCTCAAATGCCAGCTGACATCTGTTATCCCATACAATTGGATAATCTTTCTTTAACAACTTGAAAATTGGCTCGCAAATGGAAGTCAACCATGCTATGAAGAGACTGACATACTGTAAGGAGCCCAGAAATGACCGGACTTCCTTTTCTGTTTTTGGAGTTGGCATATCTCGAATGGCTTTGATTTTCTCTGGGTCCATTTCTATTCCCTTCTGGCTGACTACATGACCGAACACCTTCCTTGATGTGACTCCGAATACACACTTCTTGGGTTTAAATCGCAAGTTATACTCTCCAATGCGTGTAAGAAATCTATCCAGGATAACAGGATGTTCCTCCCGGGTCATTGTTTTAACAAGCATATCAACGACATACACCGCGACTTCTTTATGGATCATATCATGCAATAATATTGTGACAGCCCTTTGGTAAATGGCTCCAGTGTTCTTCAACCCGAAGGTCATTACTCTGTAGCAGAAAGTACCCCACTCTGTGATGAACGATGTCTTCACCTTATCTATCACATCCATCAGGATATGGTTGTACCCTGAAAACCCATCCAAGAAGGAATACATTGCTGCTTTTGCTGCACTATCAACCAGGACATCGATATGAGGCAGTGGGAAATTATCTTTTGGGCATGCCTTATTCAGATCTCTGTAGTCGACACATACTCTGACCCTTCTATCCTTTTTAGGTACTGGGACGATATTAGCTAGCCATTCTGTATACTCCACCACTTCGAGGAATTTGGCTTCTATCTACTTAGCCACTTCTTCCTTTACCAATGTAGCCCATTCTGGCATCAATCTCCTCAGCTGAACTTAGGGTCCGTTGAGATCTTGTGAACTGCTATTTCCATGTCTACACCCGGCATGTCTTCGTATGACCAAGCGAAAGCTTTAACATGTTTTTGCAATATTCTTATTAATTCCCTCTCTTCCTCGGGTTTTTGCTCATGTGAAATGAATACAATTTTGGGATTTTCATCTGTACTTATATTGATTTCATGCAATGCAGTGTCATCTATGCTAAATATGCTTCATGGTGATTCAAATGCATGCACAGAATTATCAGGATAAACATCACACAAGTAAGCAAACTGAGATTTCATTGCATTAAACTTGTCATAAATTACATCATTTACATTGAAAATGGAAGAAATAGATATAACAAAATCATTTTCATCTCCACAGGCGGAGGGCCTTGCTTCAGCTTCCACTTTCATCTTCAGGGCATCACTCAGAACTACAGCTGCTTTGGCTTCTTTCTCAGCAGTAACAGTGGTCTTCTCAATTTCAGCTGTCACATCCCCTTTAAATAAAACTAAGCAAGTATATCACATTCCAATAACCAAGGGTGTCATAAAATCATCACCCTATATTCATAATAACCTGCTAAACTCAGAAAATATCTATTAATTCAGTCCATTCATCATTTTTCCATACGTCATATATATATACATCGCAAAAATTTATAATACTTAGAATAAATATTCACAACTCCAAAGCTTTAAAATAAAGTATTCCAAATGAAACTCCAAGTTACAATTTTAACCATTTAGTACATGCCATACTATTGCAACAATTCACCAATATATATACATTATACTAAATATCCACCTTAGCACGCTTCCACTTTCAGCTCTGCAGACTTGATCCACTTCTACCGCTGGTCCAGACTATCTACAGCTCCAAAACTGCGTATAGAAAAACAAACTACATGCTAAGCAAATTTGCTTAGTGGTATACACTAACTTTATTTCATAAACTTCCATCACTCAATTTTTCCTTTAAAAACAATCACTTAAATATATAAAAAGTACAATTAAATAAAATTGGCCCAAAAACCATATATGGCTCCATAAAAATGTCATTACATTTATTTATCCAAATATCTTAAAAATAATATCAAATATTATTGCCCAAAGTAACTCAAATAAAATATAAACAGGAATTGGATACGGAGGCGGACAATCCCGAAGCCGAAGCTCCAATAAAAATAATATCGGTCAAGCCCGAAGTCAAAGCTCCAAAATCAAATATTCATAATTATCGGACCAGCCCGAAGCCGAAGCTTCAAAATCAAATATCCATAATCTTAATAATATCATAATTTTGCCCAAAGCCCAAAGTAAAAGCTTCAATTGTTTGTGCAGTATCGCACCCCCCCTTTATTGGCACCAATCTACCCGAACCCGTTTTCTTTTACCTGAATACTAAGGGCAATAAAATTTATCTCATATAAGCTAAAACTCAATTTTCATAATATGAACAACCCAAAAATCATAACACAAACCAATTTAACAACACAACTCTACAATTCACTCCATAACACAAAACAACATCATTTCTTCTCAAAAAAAAAAAAAAGGACAGCTTTCAACATTAATTTTGAAACTCAAGTTTTAACCTCTAACCAATCCAAATGTCTCAAATAAACTCCACAAACATGTTCCCCTACATCTTAAGTTTACTAGGAATTTTGAATCATGAAATTACAAGCTATACACACCAAGTTATAGCCACATAAACACATCATACTTAAAGAAGTATTGCCCAGAAACAGAATTCATGCATCAACTTCAACCATGAATTCGAACCAGAAATCAATTGAATTTGACAAAATTTTCTCCTAAACATATCTTTTTCTATGTCTTAAGAATCCACAGAGTTGGAATTACGAAAATTGGAGTTATAAAACACAAGAAAAGTCACCAACAACAAAGAGTGTTCAAAACTGAAATTTACAGCAAAACACAAGGAAAAAAAATTAGTGTACACAAACTTTATCAAGCCCTCACTAGCCTTCTTCTACCTCTTTTCCTCTTTCCCTACTTGACCTTGATTCCTCTACAAATAACCACAGTTGATTCAAGATATATAACACATAATTAAACCATCAAATGCATAAAACATACTTAATTAACCTTAAACCCGAACTTAAAAGCTTCAATTTCATCAATTTCTACTTACCTCAAATTTGGGTTACTATTCACCAAGAACCCTAACTTCTTTAAATCCTCTTTTCTTGACTTAATAGGTGAAATTGATGAGCTTAATGAGCTTAATCATCAATTTCTAACAAAAATTTGACATTGGATTGAAGGGAGGTGAAGATTTCGGTTTCTTTAAGAAAATTGGTGAGAAATGGCTTAAGAAGAAGAAGAAGAAGAAGAAAGAAGACGTGAAATCTGATGAAAAATCAGATTTTTATTTTGGTCGAAGGTGTAAAATTACACTATAGTCCTCGAAGAAAAATAATTCTTCACAACACCCGTCACAACTTAATTCGTTAACCCTTTCTCGTATTTTAACTCTATAAACGAATAATATACACTACATTCATTATTTCCACCATCAATTATGTCATCACACTTCCGTATATATTTAATTGAGAAATTTTTGGATTTCAATTTTACCGATTACGGGTACAAATTTGACCATCGGTCAAACTTGTCTCATATTTATTTCACACCATGACTTTAACCCTTAATTATTACTTCTATAATATTGTCTTAACCCAAAATTTATCTCCAATTATATTGTTCATGAGTTCAAACAATATTATTTGAGATTTCTAAATTTCGGGTCGTTACATCAGCCATCTGTGCCTTAGCCTTTTTTATGATCTCGGCTATCTCAGCAGCCACGGAATCCAAGTTTACCTTGGTCATCAGCTCCTCACCGAACCCTTCTTTAGACTTCCCAAATGCCTTACTTAAGGCAGCAGTCAGTGCCCCTGAAATTACTTCTAACAGTTTCATTACAGGCTTTCTCTTCATCTTTCTCCTTGGACATTTTCACTGCTTCTGTTATCTCTTCAGGCAGCTCCATTTGTAGAATGGCAGAATTAACAACTACCTCTTCCCCACCACGGCGGTTACTGGTTCTTCCCAGCTCTTTTCAAAGTCTTCGACATCAGAAAATATTTCAAAGCCCTGATATTCAATGTTCCCGACCCTCACTAGTTCGACATGGCCATTGTATAGCTCTTCTCCTGCCTTTAGGAATGGTTTCATCATCGGCTTGCCGTTCTTGCCCCTTCTCTGATTCTTCTGGTAAGATGTTTCTTCTGCATACCCTAGCCCAAACTGTTTTGGCTTTCCCGAGTCAATGTCAAACTCAGGCACCCCTTGCATATTAATTCTGAGTCCCATGCCTGGGACAAAATTCTACTTATACAAATATCTGGACAGCCACTCCAGCATATATTTTTCATAAATGGCCATTGGACCGTCTGTGGCTTCCTCTTCTCCGACCATGGCGATTTGGAATCCGTCAAATGGTGCAACCCCTTCATTTACAGCGGTAATCATGGATTGGGCATCCACCTCAATAGTCACAATCTCCCCATTTATTGAGAACTTTATTTTATGATGCAAAGTAGAGGGGACACCTCCTAATAGGTGGAACCATGGTCTTCCCAACAGCTGGGAGAAGGTGACCGGAATGTCTATCACAGTGAAGGTGACCATTGACTTGACTAGCCCGACCTCCACTTCAGCTTCAAAAGTCCCAATTACAGTTCTTTTGGAGTCATCATATGCCCAGATCACTGTTAAGGACATCTTCAGAGCATCTTCATTCAGACCTAAACATGGTAGCATTTTTTACGGACATATGTTCAGCGCCAATCCGTCATCCACCATCACACATGGCATTACCTCTTCCATCAAATGGGCTCTGATGTAGAGGGCTTTGTTGTGAGCCTTTCCCTCACTGGGAAGATCTTTTTCAGAAAAAACAATGTCGGGAGACCCAGAATGGATCTTATCTAGCAGACAACACATGGCCTCCGGTGATGCAATGAGAGAAACCTCGATTTCCGATAACTTCTTCACTAAAGCTGCCCTGTGCTCCTTGGAGGTTAAAAGCAGATGCCACAAACTAGCTTGGGCAGGGGTTTTCTTTAACTGAGAAATAACCAGGTCTTCCTTCTCAACTCCCTCCTATGTTGATATGCTACCCGACCCAGTCATCAGGACCTTGTCTTTTGATTGGACCATGTATAATAAACAGATTAATACCTTTATTTAATGACACAAAATATGTATAATACACGAATCCAATAAACCTATAATACAAATACATGGTCCAATCCCTCGGGAGTAGGGCATATCCAACAATCTTCCACTTGCACTAGTTCCAACTAGGCATGGGCCTAATCCCTATAGATCTAGTATAAGCCTCGTGCTTGGGCTAATCCAATGCCTTGGTCAAAGGATCTATGACATTAGCCTTGGTCAAAGGATCTGTGACATTATCCTTGGTGTCCACTCTATGTAATGAAATGTCACTCCTCTCGGCGATTTCTCGTATGAGGTGAAACTTCCTGAGCACGTGCTTTGTGTTCTTGTATGACGGGGGCTCCTTAGCTTGTGCAACGGCCCCATTGTTGTCACAGAATATATCAACTGGGTCCTAGATAGTGGGTACTACTTCCAACTCAGTGATAAACTTTCTTATCCATATAGCTTCCTTAGCTACATCACATGCTGTAATGTGCTCAGCTTCTGTTATAGAGTCCACGATGGTCGGTTGCTTTGAGCTCCTCCAGCTTACAGCACCACCATTTAGCAAAAACACGTACCCAGACTATGACTGGTACTCATCCTGGTCGGTCTGAAAGCTTGCATCAGTATACCCAGTAACTGATAGCTCTTCCTGACCTCCATACACTAAGAAGCTATCCTTATTCCGGTTAAGGTACTTTAGGATTGCTTTGACAGCCTTCTAGTAATCCTCCATGGGATCCTACTAGTACTAGCTTGTCATACTTAGCTCAAAGGCGACATCAGGTCTCGTACATAACATGGATTACATGATTGATCCTATAGCCGAGGCATATGGGACCAACTTCATGTTCTCCCTATCCTCCCTTGTCTTAGGACAGTTCTTCTTACTAAGTTTTAGCCCATGGCTCATCTACAAGAAACCTTTCTTGGCCCGATCCATGCTGAATCTTTTCAGAACTTTGTCTATGTACGTGGCCTAACTTAGGCCTAGAAGCCGATTGGATCTATCCCTATAGATCCTGATCCCTAGGATCGTCTCAGCTTCGCCTAATTCCTTCATTGCGAAGTACGTACACAACCACTGCTTTACCCCTTGTAGTGTTGGTATGTCACTTCTAATTAGAAGGATATCATCTACATATAATATCAGGATTGTGACAATGCTCCCACTAATCCTTTTATATAGACAAGGCTCATCTTGATTCTATATGAATCCGTATTCCTTTATGGCTTCATTGAATCTAAGATTCCAACTTCAGGATGCTAGCTTTAGTCCATAAATGGACCTTTGAAGCTCACATACCCTCCTAGGATACTCTGGATCGACAAAACCCTCAAGTTGTGTCATGTAGAATCTTCCAGTAGCTTTCCATTAAGGAAAGAGGTTTTGACATCCATCTGCTAGACCTCATAGTCGCACCATGTGGCTATAGTCAGCAAGATCCTAATGGATTTGAGCATAGCAATTGGTGAGAAGGTTTCATCACTGTCTATTCCATAGACTTGTCTAAAACTTTTTGCAACCAAATGCCCCTTGAAGGTGTTGTCGGCTTTTAGCTTGTAACACCACTTGCAAACTATTACCTTAGCACCCGGAGGTGGATCAACCAGGTTTTAAACCTAGTTATCATACATAGATTGCATCTCTGCCTCCATGGCTTTACGTCAATTTGTAGAATATGGGCTAGCCATAGCCTCCTGGTAGGTTTTGGGCTCTTCCTCATCAAAGACGAGAAGAGTGTAATCATCGGTTATGAGAAAACCATATCCCTCCGGTTCCCGACAATCTCTACCAGACCTTCTAGGTCCTTGTGCGACCTGGGTCGGTGCTTCCTGCCATGGAAGCTCCTCCCTGGTCTCCGAGTTATCCTCTTCAGGAGTTTGTGAGCTTTGAACTTCCTTGAGTTCAACATTCCTCCCACTATCTTTCTTGGAAATGAAACCCTTTTCTAGAAAGACCCCCTTCCGTGCCACGAACACATTGTTCTCAGTGGGGTTGTAGAAGTAATACCCTGTGGTTTCCTTAGGGTAGCCCACAAACAGGCATTTGTCAGTTTTGGGTTCTAGCTTGCCCCCAGTCAATCTCTTAACATGTGCATTACATCCCCAAATCCGCAGGAAAGACACATTGGGCGCCTTGTCAGTCGGAGTATTATTTAAAATGAGAGCTGTTGTCTCAAGAGCGTATCCCCAGAAACTTATTGGGAGAGAGGCATGACTCCTCATTGAGTGGACCATGTCCAACAAGGTCCTATTCCACTGTTCAGACACCCTATTCCACTGTGGTGTTCCTAGAAGAGTAAGCTGTGGAACTATTCCATGCTCTCTCAAGTGTTAGAGTAACCTATACTCCAACCCAATACAAAATGATGATACTCCAGTGTATCTAGTGAGGGCATGGTCTACAATTGGCCTATCCCCACTTCGAGTCAGTTTTGAATGAGGGAAGCACTTTTAAGCGACTTAGTAATTTCTGTTTGGTAATTAGATTCATTCAATGACGGCTTACATGCATAAGCGGTGAGAATGGGTTTGGATCATACATAGATGCATGCATATAAATATAAAGCATAATTAAATAAGTAAAATTGGACTGCTATGGGCATATATTACAACCTAATATAATTCTAGTAAACCTATACTAGAAAATACATCAGGTGGGCCTCCTTTTCCTTCTTTCTGGGCTCGCCTCTGCACTGGGCTCACCTCTCCACTGGGCTCACCTCTCCACTGGGCTTCTTCTTTACAAATTTTATAACAAATAAATAAAATAAAATTACATTAAAAAAGAAAAATGGCGCAGAGGCCATATTTACCCAAAAGAAAAATTACAACTGTGAGCGGACGACCTTT
The DNA here is from genome assembly GCA_039660915.1 of Euphorbia tirucalli. Taxonomy (NCBI): domain Eukaryota; kingdom Viridiplantae; phylum Streptophyta; class Magnoliopsida; order Malpighiales; family Euphorbiaceae; genus Euphorbia; species Euphorbia tirucalli. The sequence goes on from CM077641.1 coordinate 71,779,549, forward strand.
TCTCTCGGACGGGACGCGACGCGGGGCCCGGCGAGGAAAACTTGCGTTTTTGGTTTTGAAACGTTCTTCCTTTTCTTCATGGTGAGATTTTGGGAAAAAACAGGATTTGTTTATCTTACTTAGAAAAATCCATTCATTCGTTTCGGAATTCCTTTTGTAGAAAACATTTTCCCATTTTATTACTTGAAAGATCTCGAAACTTAAATCCCAAGATCAGTGACAGAGTCGCCACCCGGATCAGCTCATCCGGGAAATTCCGGTACAGCTCCCTACCGAGTATAGACTGCTGTACCTAATCCAGAGATTCAAGGTTCGGACAAGTCCCTTATTTCATGTCTAATCAAAATAAATTTGGCGGATATTCTTTGATGGTATTTTACGTTTCTAGAGTTGATTTTTATTGCATTAAGTTAAACACACGGCGCGCACACAAATAAAACAGAACAAAGCAGCAAACAATTAAGTTATTACAACCCGATCGAATAAATAATTAAATTATTACAACCCTATCGAATAAAAATAAAAATTCACTTTACAACCGCCTAAAATACACGGATAAATCTATTAAATACATCCAAAATAAAAAATAAAAGGCTGCAAAACAGAGGGTTAGCACAATTTATATTGCACACGCAAATAGGACTCAAATCAGGACAGAATTGGGAATTTTAGGAAATGGGGGCATGCATTTAGGGGATAACCGGGTCGACCCGACCGGTCAGACCGGTTAGACCTGGGAAAACGGTTTTGAAACGCCCTGTGATTTTATGCTGGAAAATCAATTTTTGGAAAACAATTGGCTTGGTTACATGCAAATTTTGATTTTCGTGGGTCTGTTGTCCCGGAATCCATGGATCCGTTCGTGTGGGTTCCTAAATTCATCGTCCATCTAGGGTCCAAAACGCAATAAACACACCAAAAATATTTATTTAAAATGCAATTTTATTTTAATATTTTCCAAGGACTTATAGAGTTCAGGGGTCCGCTAACGCTGGACAATTGATCCGGTTCGGATGTAACAACCCCGAAACTTGAAAAATAAATCCCAGAAAACTCGAAAATATTAATATCCGTACGTATAAAAGTTCAAAAATAAATATTTTATGGCATACAAACAAATTTGGGCCGAAATATATCACATCAGAGTGCATAAAAATGGAAAACGGGCTATTTTCGGCATTTCGGGACAGATCGGGGAGCTGTCCCTGAAGAACAGAGCCGTACGGCTCTAGGTTAGAGCCGGCCGGCTCTGTTCTAATTGGACCAGAGCCGGCCGGCTCTGTTCTTGAAGAACAGAGCCGTACGGCTCTATTCGGGTAGCCAATTTTTCGGATTTTCAGAAACAGAGAAAAATCACACGAAAAATGCAATAAACACAAGTTTAAGGCCTCTCAGAGTTTACCTTGGTGTTGTTCCAGTATATTTAATGCACAAGAACGGTTTGAAAATCGAGAATGTAACTCGAATCCTCGAATATCCCGAAAATCCGAAAGTTTACCCGAACGAATCCGAAATCGAACCGAGAATCGTTGTGAATCGGAGAGTAAATACTAGAGTGAATGGTTGTGTGCTAAGAAATTTGATTTCAAAGATAAAATTAAAAAAGATTTTTTTTTTCTGTCTCTCTTTTCTCTGTGTTTCTTTTTTTTCTTTCTCTTTTCTTTTTTTTTCCAAATCCCCCCTCTCCTGTGTTTTGATCCTTCTCTCTTTATCATTCAATTGTTCAATTATTTCTCAGACAAAATAATTTCCCAATTAAATGCGTCGATTAATGGTTTTTGTCGTTTTTTTTATCAATGTCACAGAATTGGGACAAAGTGTGCCACCCATGCCCGCCCACTAGAGTCGGCCGGCTCTAGTTTGCACTATAGCCGGCCGGCTCAATCTAGAGTCGGCCGGCTCTGGTTTGTGAACCAGAGCCGGCCGGTTCTGGTTGAACCGGGGCCCAATAATTAATTATTATTATTTTTTTTTTTTTTATGACGCGCCTGAAAATCACTCGGAGAACCCGCTTTACGGTAGTTTCGGATTGCGGATAATTTCGTTTTCGGAGAATTTGAGACGTTTCGGGTCATATTCTGCTCTTTTCTGTGACCGAAGGTAATAAAGATTTCTCATCACTGAGGTCGGGAAAACCCGTGCTCACAGGCTGCCCCTCGCGAGATCAAAATCGACTAGATCGGTAGCTTTCGTCCGATTTGAGTTTTTGGTCTCGCGATTGAGAGCGCGGTGAGTAAAGGATAGAAAAACGCACCTGATGCCCCTCGCAGAGGGTACAGAGTAATCGACTCGCTGTGGTGGAGTGTGCCCGTGGTATCGACTCGCTGTGGTGGAGTGTGCCCGCGATACTGTCTTCTCCGTGTGGTGGAGTGTGCCCGATGATTTTTTTTTTTAACTTTGCTCCGTATGGTGGAGCGACCAAATGATAATGTCTTCTCCGTATGGTGGAGTGTGCCCGATTCTCCGTGTGGTGGAGTGTGCCCGATGATTTTTAACTTTTCTCCGTATGGTGGAGCAACCAAATGATACCGTCTTCTCCGTATGGTGGAGCGTGCCCGATTCTCCGTATGGTGGAGTGTGCCCAATGATTTTTAACTTTTCTCCGTATGGTGGAGTGTGCCCGATGATTTTTAATTTTTCTCCGTATGGTGGAGCGACCAAATGATACTGTCTTCTCCGTATGGTGGAGTGTGCCCGATGATTTTTCAACTTCTCTCCGTATGGTGGAGTGTGCCCGATGATTTTTAACTTTTCTCCGTATGGTGGAGCGACCAAATGATACTGTCTTCTCCGTATGGTGGAGTGTGCCCGATTCTCCGTATGGTGGAGTGTGCCCGATGATTTTTAACTTTTCTCCGTATGGTGGAGTGTGCCCGATGATTTTTAATTTTTCTCCGTATGGTGGAGCGACCAAATGATACTGTCTTCTCCGTATGGTGGAGTGTGCCCGATTCTCCGTATGGTGGAGCGTGTGGTTGGAATTGCGTCAAGTTGCGTATTTATTCTTTGATCGATAATTTTGGAAACAAAAATTTTTGCCCCTTCGATCAAGAATAAATACGGTTTGGTCATTTTTCCTTTGGATGTCTGCAAAAATCAACAAAAAGAAAATACCCTTCTCGGGATCAAATTGGACTAAATTAAAATTAATTTCATTTTTATTCTTATTATTTATATTTTATTTGGTTTTTTTTTTTTTTTTTTTGAGGAATCAGAGACGGGCGGCTCTGTCAGAAGAGGCAGAGCCGGCCGGCTCTGACCAGAGTCGGCCGACTCTGACCATAGTCGGCCGACTCTATCTTGCCAAGATAGAGTCGGCCGGCTCTAGTTGGGCGGCCAACATAGTTTTAAAAGGGGCTTCCTCTTTCTTTCACCCATTTCATTTTTCTTTCTTCAATTTCTTTGCATTTCTTACCAAGATGAGGAAGATGAGGAGAGCTGTGCTCCCTAATGCTCCTTCCCAACCTCCATTCCATGTGAGATACACATTACCTGAGGGTGAGTTTTTTCTATCCACTGAATCTACAGTGGAGGTATACGGGTTGGGAGAGACGGTTCCTTACTGCGGAATCGGGAGGAACGATCCAGTACCCGTAACTTTAAGCCCATCCACGCACATCATCAAAGATCTGGTTACTTTTTTCTTCAATTTTCCCTTTTTTTCCACTTTTTGTATTCCTGCAAAAATATGCAAAATTAGACAAGATTATGTGAAATTGATGCATGTTTAGAGTAGATTTCGTCCCTAGGGAACCTAATCGATGATTTAAAGTTGGTTAGAAATGATTTTAGGACAAAAAAGTGCAAAAAACGGGACTGAAAAAAGCTTTTTCCGGACAGAGCCGGCCGGCTCATTGTTAGAGCCGGGCGGCTCTGTTCCTGGTTCTGGTTAAGAACAGAGCCGGCCGGCTCTGTTCTTTCCAGAACCGAACCGTCCGGCTGTGGTTCAGCGGGGCGGTTCGACCGGTTTTTTTTTTATTATTTTATTTTATTTTATTTTTTTTATTTTTTTTTTAAACCATGTTCATAAGTACCTCTCCCGTGGGAGGGGTGCACGGTTAACCTTCAATTCGAATAAAATAGCTAAAATAACGACGTATACTATTAGGACAAACTGGAATAAAAGAAGCGATGTTTCGGAATCCATAGTGATAGAGATGTAGAAATTAGATTTGGAAGAAGGAATGTATGAAATGAGTTGGAATGGAGACGTATATATACTCGTCGTCTCCAACGGCCATGTGACCGTTGAAAAACTGGCCGTTGAGCGCCGTTTCAACGGTTACTGAGCCGTTGGACACGCCGAATATTTTTTTTTTTTTTTTTAATGCATGTATATATATGTATATGTATAAAAGAGATGCAATATATAAGTGATTGAGAAAACTCCCTGATTATTGTTTTGTAGGATCAAAAAGATAACCGGGGCGCCGGTTCTGTATCCGATGCGCTAATTTGGTATAAGAGGCTCCCTGACGAAGTGCGGGAGTTGGTTGAATTAACCGGATTGGATCGGTTTATTTGTTCTATGTGTGAGACCCCACCTCGGACAAGCAGGGGTTTGCTGATGGCGCTTCTAGAGCGGTGGATGGATTCCACCCACACTTTTCATTTCCCGATCGGGGAGTTTACGATCACACCCGAGGACTTTGTGGCTATCACGGGATTATCTTTTGGCGGGCGCACCGTCGAGTTCAACCAGACCTTTGGGCGAGGGGGTTTTAATCCCGACGTGATTGCCATGTTGATCGGCTTGACTCCCGTAGGCAGGCGGATCCAGGGGAGCGCCTTGAGGGATTATTGGCTGGGTAGACAGGACAGCCTTCCCGAGGATTCTGCATTCTCCCTTATTGATGTGAGACGCTATACTCGGGCGTTCCTGCTTTACGCTTTGAGTACTTTGTTGTTTCCCACAGGACAGAGTGACCTGAATCTTGCTGTGCTCCCCTCTTTAATACAATTGGAGGACGTGGGGAGCTTGAATTGGGGGCGAGCCGGGCTAGCCCAATTATATTACGGCCTCGATGTCTGCGCCCGCGGAAGGCACAAGGAGGTGAAGGGCGCGTGGATTATCCTTCATGTGAGTCTCTCTCTCTTTTTCTTTTCTTTTTTTTTTCTTTTTTTTTCTCTTTTTTTTTTTTTTTTTTTTTTGAAATAATAATTCTCTCTCTTTATTGTGTAGATTTGGGCGTATGATTATGCTTTCGTTCCTCAGCCAAAGTTGGCTATACCGGCCAATGCCGAGATTCTTGATTTCCCCCGGTTGCGGCGGTGATTGGGCTTTAGTTGGAGCGATTTGGACACCGACATTTGGGCATGCCGCCAGCTCTTAGCAGGCATGAGCTTCGAGCAGGTAAAAAAAAAAATTTTTTTTTTTTTTTTTTTTTTTACCTTCGTCTGCCTTCAGGTGATTAGGGAGCCTTGGGGGCATGCTGCGTGGTTCCCAGAGCTTTTCGATGCTCGGAGACTGTTACCTCGGCGATTCGTTATGGAGAGCCCTGTCAGTCTCGAGTGGTATCTCGGGGAGAGAGTATCTGATTGGCGTGCTGGTCCCCCCGAGCGTAGGATACTGCCTGCACCTCCTGTCGGATTGTTCTGGTCACACCTGCTACCAGTGGAGGAATATCAAGATCTGTTTGGGTCTGGTTACACGGTTATGGGGGGTGATGGCGACTATCTCGAGTTCATCAGGACACAGTTTCTTCCCCCTACCGTGGATGTACTGCAGGAGGATATGCCAGCTGAGGTATACCTTTGCCTTACTCTTACTTTCTGCTGGTTTGAGATTATTCTGCTACCTGTTAAATTTTTTTTTTTATTATTTTTTATTTTTTTTTTTAGCCATCTGAGAGGGGTAAGCGCCCTCGTGCATCTTCAGGTAGACGTTCCAGCGGTCGCGGGTCTGGGACTTCCCGCGGCAGGGGAGATGGAGATTCTTCTGCTCACACAGCTGTGTTCGGAGGTGACACCGAGCCTGTCCCTTCAAGGGTGTCCCCTGTTGGTTTTGTTTCAGGTCATCCAGAGCACAGAGTTGAGCCTTGGGTGATGCTCCATAATGCGGCGGGAGAACTCTACCGGGCTGAGTTGTACACTGAGCAATACCCTTCTCCTGCTTATGTTCCACCTAACGCGACCCATGTGAGTATTTCTGTCCCTGTTTAATTTCGGACTGCTCTTGTTGCCATTGTCCTGATCCGTGCGCTATCCTTTGTTCAGATTCCAATACCACATGCGACGGCTCTGTATCAGGTGGCTTATGCGTTCAAAGACCTCTCGCTTCGGGATAACAGCGTCATGAATGTAAGTACCTATGTCCCCATGTATATATGCATGTATGTATGCTTCAAATGCATATATGTATGACATGATGCTCTCTCTTTTTTTTTTTTTTTTTTTTTAGGCTGCACTTGCCGCTAGCCGTTGTGAAGAAGCTCGCTTGAGAGCGGAGATAGAGAATATACAGAGGTCTACGAGAGTGGAGAGGGAGACTATGCAGAGGTCTATTTCAGATCTTCGTGCTCGGTTGGAAGACTGGGAGTCTGGTCGGCGTTTCTTTGGTGATGGCGTCGAGCCCCAGGACGAGGAGGACCACGACTCGACTGACGGAGGGCAGTCGTAGACTTTAATCTGTTCATTCGTAGCTTCATGTTTGATGTAGTCTGTCTGTAGGCCTGGATCTTATGCCACTTGTATTGTACTCATTTATTTATTGTTATAAATTTTTTATTATTACTTTTTTTTTTTTTTTTTTTTTTTGCAAGATGTTCGCAATTGTACACTTTGGGCGTCTAAATGTCTCTGTTTATCTGGATGTTTTGACAAATGAATCATGTAACATACTCCAAACATTCATGCAATGTGTTGAGCAAAACGCACTTCATTAATGAAATTTAATTATCGTATCAATTGAAAATTTTAAAATTAGTACATATCTCGAACGAACTCATTCCTGTTATCAACCATCCTATTCTGGTTTTCTGGCCGATAAGCTAACTCTCGTTGCCCTAATTTTTGCTTAAATCGCCCTCACGGGTTTTCGACTTAACAGGCCTTTTTTTTTTTCACACATGGTAGCGTTTGAGGTGATCTTGATTAATCGGGTTGGTAAACTCGTTGTCATCCACATCCATAATCTTCACTGCACCTTTGGAGAGTATCTTCTTAACCACATACGGCCCTTCCCAGTTGGGTTTAAACTTGCCCCTCGCGTCCATATTGGTCGGTCTCATCTGTTTCAATACTAGATCTCCCGCTTTCAGAGGCTGTTTCTGATGACGAACCTGTCAATTATAGGCCCTAGCCATTCTTTGGTGGTACATCTGTAGATGATCCAAAGCCTTGAGACGCCTTTCATCGACCATAGCCAGTTGCTCAAATCTCGCCTTTACCCATTCCGTCTCAGGTAATTGGGCCTCCAAAACCGTTCTCAGTGACTTCAACTCCACTTCAATAGGGAGGACTGCTTCCATCCCATAAACCAGCGAATAAGGTGTTTCTCCAGTTGGCGTTCTAACACTGGTTCTGTACCCCCACAGAGCATAAGGTAATCTATCTGCCCAATCTCGGTAGGTTGAAGTGGTCTTGGACAAGATCTTCTTGATGGACTTGTTTGCTGCCTCCACTGCTCCATTGGCTTGTGGCCTATATGGTGAAGACTTACGATGTTCCACGTTGTATTCTTTGAACAGTTCAGCTGTGGCTCCTTGGAATTGCACTCCGTTATCAGTTACCATGTGATGCGGTACACCGTATCTTGCGAAGATGTGCTTCTTTACAAACTTAGCCATATTCTTAGCTGTGACCGTGACATAAGATTCAGCCTCAACCCACTTAGAGAAATAATCCACTGCCACCACAATGAACTTGTGCCCATTCGATGCTGGAGGTCGAATTTCACCAATTATGTCTATGCCCCACACCGCAAACGGCCAAGGAGTCATGAGATTCTGCAATTCCATAGGTGGGAGATGGTTGATGTCCCCGTAAATCTGGCACTCGTGGCACTTTTTCACCTCTTCTGCACAGTCTGTTTGCATGGTAAGCCAAAAATACCCTTGTCTCATGATCTTCTTTGCCAGAGCTAATCCATTCATATGCGGGCCACAAATCCCTGAATGCATTTCTTGCATAACCTTCTTGGCTTCTGCTTCCGTCAGACACTTTAATAACAATCCATCCGTGGTTCTTCTGAAAAGTTGTCCGTCAAACCATCTGAACTGGGCTGCTAACTTTCTTAAAGTGGTCTTATCTGATGCATCTGCTCCTTCAGGATATTGGCTATTTTGCAGAAAGTTGGCTATGTTTTGATACCAGGGCTTATCATCTACAACTAAAGCCAAGACCTCGCTGGAACGATAAAATGGTGTTCTAGCTGTTTCCAGGATCAAAGGCTGCATCGGTGCTTTCTGAGGTCCTTCCCACATGGATGACAAAGTAGCTAATGAATCTGCCATTTGATTATCATCTCTGGCTACATGCTTGAATTCGATATGTCCGAACACTTTCATCATTTCCCATAAAGTCTCCAAGTATGGGCGAAGTGATTCTTCTTTGATTTCCCATTCCCCAGTGGCTTGACGGATTACTAACAGCGAATCTCCAATGATGGTCACATCGTTTGCCCCTAGTGCGGCGAGAGCATCAATGCCAAACAAACAAGCTTCATATTCTGCACCGTTGTTAGTTACTGGGAATTCTAGCCGTTTTGACAAAGGAATTATCTCTCCCTCAGGAGTTACAATGATTACTCCGAGGCCTGCTCCCCTCTTGTTTACAGCTCCATCAAAATGCATAATCCATTTCCTGACTTCCACCTCCACCAAGGCCAACTGTTCATCCGGAAATTCCAGGTTTTCTACATAATCAGATTCAAGTGGCTGATTGGCCAGGAACTCAGCCACTGCTCTTCCTTTGATCACCTTTTTCGTCACATACTCGATGTCGAACTCTGATAACAAAAGTAACCACCGGGACAATTTCCCTGTCAACGAAGGAGCAGAGCAGAGATATTTCATCGGATCAACTTTTGCCACAGCTTGTATTTTGTAGGATTGGAAATAGTGTCTCAATTTCTTCGTAAGCCAGACCATAGCAGTGCAAGTCTTTTCCACCACCGTGTATCGAGTTTCGTAATCCAGTAGCTTCTTACTGAGGTAGTAGATAGCATGCTCCCTCTTGTCATCTTGTTCTTGAACCAACATTGCCCCTACGGAGGTTTCTTCAATGGCTAAATACAGAGTCAAAGGTTTTCCCAGAGTTGGAGGTTTTAGCACTGGTGGATTGATCAAGTATTCTTTGATCCTATCAAATGCAACCTGACACTGGTCATTCCACACGACGGGTTGTTCTTTCCGAAGAAGCTTGAAAATGGGCTCACAGACCGTGGTCAATCTGGCAATGAACCTGCTGACGTACTGAAGTGACCCTAGGAAAGATCTGACTTCTTTCTCTGTTTTCGGTGCTGGCATTTCTCGAATAGCTTTAATCTTGTCCGGGTCCATCTCAATGCCTTTCTGACTGACAATGTGCCCCAGCAGCTTGCCCGATGCAACTCCGAATACACATTTCTTTGGGTTAAGGTGCAAGTTGTACTTCTCAATCCTGGTCATAAATCTATCCAGAATAGCAGGATGTTCCTCCCAAGTCATAGATTTCACCAGCATATCATCAACATATACTTCGACCTCTTTGTGGATCATATCATGTAGCAATGCTGTGACTGCCCGTTGATAGGTTGCCCCAGCGTTCTTCAACCCAAACGGCATCACTCTGTAGCAATACACCCCCCACTCAGTGATGAAGGCTGTCTTGACCTTATCGATGACATTCATTAAGATCTGATTATATCCTGAGAAACCATCCATGAATGAGTACATAACTGCCCTTGCTGCACTGTCGACCAGGACATCAATGTGAGGAAGTGGGAAGTCATCCTTTGGAGAGGCCTTATTCAAATCCCGATAATCCACACAAACTCTTACTCTTCCGTCCTTCTTGGCAACTAGGACTATGTTGGCTAACCATTCAGGGTAATCCACCACCTCTAGGAAGTTGGCCTTGATCTGCTTTGCTACCTCTTCCTTGACTTTCTCAGCCCATTCTGGACGTAGACGTCTGAGCTTCTGCTTTACTGCACTGAACTTGGGATCAATCGGAATTCTGTGCTCTGCTATCTCTCTGTCAACCCCCGGCATATCGTCGTAAGACCAGGCAAACGCTCCCACATGCTTTTTAAGTATTTTTGGCAATTCTCTCTCTTCTTCAGGATTGAGTTCGTTAGAGATGGATACCATTTTAGGATTTTCAATTGTACCCAAATTAATTTCATGTAATGCAGTGTCGTGAATGCTGAACACATTGAATGAATGATTGCATGTATGCACAGAGCCATTAGGAAAAACATCACACAAATAAGCAAAGTTAGACTTCATTTCATTCATCGCCTTATAAGCGGAATTGTTCACATCAAGTACATATGACAAGTTTACAAAGAAATCATTTTCTTCCTCCACATGCGGAGGGTCTTCTGCAGCAGGGTCTTCCGGGTTGGCAGGCTCTTCTTCGAACAAGTCACTCAAATCAGCTTCAAGAGTCTCTTTCTGTGCTTCAGATAAGGCATCTTCTTCCACTTTCGCTTTCCCTTTGGCCATCATCTTGGTGAGTTCAGCAACAGCTTTTTCCACTAACTCTGCCTGTCCTGAAATAGCTTCCTTCTTCACAGGGCTCTCTTTTAACCCTTTCTTCAGTAATTCAGCAAATGCTTTGGTAATGGCGTCTACCAGGGGGTCTGTATCTTCTTCTGATTCCTTTTCTGGAGTGATGGGAGCCACCACTTCGGCTTGGCTCATCGGAGGAGGATTGATCACTTGCACCGCTTCCCACTTAAGCATTCCTTCCACTGAAGCAATCCCATATTTTGAGAAGTTGACAACATCAGCGAAAATCTCAAATTCGGGGACTGTTTCCCCATCAATAACCATTGGCTCTGGATCACCACCATATGGCCCACCACTTGCTCGGACAAAAACGTCCAAAAGATGGACTTTCTTAGTTTCCGGGACCTCCTTCTCTTTGGCGCCTTCGTAACCAAGACCCCTTCGGTGTGATTGGCCTATGGCAATATCAAACTTTGTGACCCCTTGTTGATTGACCCCAAGTCCCTTTCCTGGGATGAAGTTCTGTTTCTGAAAATACTTATGGATCCATGGAGAAAATGTCAAGTCTTTCTCCTTATGCTCTGAGACAACCGCCACTTGAAAGCCGGTCAAAGGTTGTTTAGATGAGTTCAGAGCTGCCACCATAGAAGATTCATCTGCCTCAAGTGTTACAACCTTTCCCCCCATTGGAATCTTCACCTTTTGGTGTAAGGTTGATGGCACACCTCCCAAAGCATGAAACCAAGGTCTTCCCAAAAGCAAGGAGAAAGTCACAGGAATATCAATGACAGTGAACAGTACGGTTGACGTAACTTCCCCCACCGACACTTCTGCTTCAAAGGTTCCAATCACAGTACGCTTGGAATAGTCATAGGCCCGGATCACCGTGTTAGACCTTGACAATGCTTCTTCGGACAGATGAAGACTAGGTAAAACTTTCAGAGGGCAGATATTCAATGCTGAGCCGTCATCAACCATCACACAAGGTAGGGTTCTATCCATCATTTCCACCTTGAGATACAAGGCACGATTGTGGTTAGTCCCTTCCGGTGGTAAGTCATCTTCGGTGAAAGTGATCCCCTTGGGGTTATCAGACTGCTGACTCTTGATACTCCCAATCACCATACATACTTCCTCGGGAGACATCAATGGATTGGCATCCATCTCCATGAGCTTTTTCACTACTGCGGCCCGGTGCTTTTGGGACTCCATGAGCAGATGCCACACAGATGCACGTGCAGGCATCCTTTTGAGTTGCTCCACTACCAGGTCTTCTTTCTCATTCACTCTGATGGGCAAATAATCTTCAACCGGTGCTTCTACCCTCTTACTCGGCTCTCCCAACCGTTGTGGCTCGGGTTGATATACCCTTCCACTTCTTGTGACATTATTCACTGGAGCATTTTCCTTCCTTATATACATCCCATCCTTAGTGCAAACAGGATAGACAGGTGTCGTCTGGTTCACAGGCTTGAGTCTACTCATCAACTCAAATTCATCCGCATCATCATCTAATTCTATATCATCCAGATTCATAGGTTTGCTCTCCTTCATAGATGACTCAACATCTTCACCCACTACCACTTGAATTGCGGGATTCGCTCTTGCAATCTGGGTTAAGACAAAGTTAGGAGATAATCCTGATTGCACCATGTTCACTCTCCTTTCAAATTGGGGCAGTGGATTACTTTGCACATTGGGCTTAGAGCGTGGAGCTTCTATCTTCCTTTCGTCAATCAACTGTTGGATCGCCTTTTTCAAAGAATGGCATTCGTTGGTTCGATGCCCCTTAGTCACATGATAGGAGCAAAAGTCATTCTTGTCCACCTCGGCCGGAGGTGTGTACGGCTTCAAACTTTGAAGAAAGCCCAGATTCCTACACTTCAGAAAGATCCGCCCCAAAGAATCCTCCCCAAGGAGAGATCCCTTTTCCAGCTACCTGTTGACTGGACCCTTGTGCAACTGTTGCCACCTCTACTTGTTTAACAGGTGCAGGCGGCTGACTTGGCTTAGCACTCGTTGACGAAGAAGCTGTAGGGTTGTTATTACTTTTATACCCTGAAGAATAAGTCCGGCTTCGATACCCTCCTCCAGAACTGTTGTGAGCCGGGTCAATCTCATACTTTTCCACCTTGCGAGCCAACTCATGCACTTCTATCAAAGACTGAAACTTGTGGTACTTCATCACATTCCTATAAACCTCCAAGCTCCCATCAATCAGCTTCACAATCAGTTCATCTTCCAACGGCTTCTGATGGAGGAGAATCATCTTATCCATCCACCTTTGGTAATATTCAGAAAAGGTCTCATTCGGCCTCTGCCTCACCGCCTCTAAATCCTGCAACTTGACCTCCAGCTGTGTGTTGAAACTGAAGTACTTGATGAAGGCATCGGACAGTGCATCCCAGTTGCCTTGCACACTCTCGGGTTGTTTATTGTACCATGTGATAGCACCCCCCTCCAAAGTGGTGGGGAACAATCCCACTAATTGATTCATAGTGAGCCCAGCCATAGTCATAATCCGCACATACTGATTCAAGTGGGCCGTGGGTGGACTTTTCCCAACATATGATGCAATCCTAGGCATTTGGAAGCCTACTGGTAACATTTCAACCCCTCCGGCTATGAGCATGGACGGGTCAATACGCTTGGCGGATTGAACCTTAGAACTGGCACGCAGCTCCGCTATGGTCTCCTCCATTTCCTTCATCTTTCTTTCTAAAGCTGACTCCACAGGTCGCTCAGTATTATCCCTTCGACCCTCATCAGCATCCGACTGCCCATCATTCAGTCTCCCTCCACTACTTTCTTCTCGAGCATGCCTTTCCGGCCTTTGATTAGGCGACTCATTCAAAGCATTCTGCACTTGATTTTTGATAAGGTCCTTGAACTCATCAGAACTCATGAATTCTTGAATAGCAGTGGTGGCCATCATGGCAGCAGCAGCTTCGGGTGTGATCGCCATATCTTGAAACCTCTGTTGCAACTGTTCAAATCCCTGTGGGAACTCAGCACTTAAATCAGATGATGCTTCAACCTCCCCAAACTGAACAAGCTCCTCAGACTCACTAGACGATGGTTCACTGCGTTCTATTCTCACAAGTCTTCGTCCGGATCGGAGCCAAACTTCAAAGTGATTTGGACAAAGGTCAGTACAAAGAAATGATCACCTAAAGAGTTATAAACTCTAAGGGATATGCATGTATGCATGACGTGTTAGATGAATGATGTGCAGGTGTTGCATGAAATGTGTTTGTAACGCGAACCTTGAACAACCAATCCTTCGGGGGTGAAGTATGCATGAATTCTTATTTATGCATGCACGAATTGCAATCTAAGTGTTAGATGCGTGAATGAGACCTTTGGTGCTCGGGGAGTACCTCGGGTTTTGTGAAATGATGTGAATGCCCTTAATGAATGGACAAAGCTTCGGCACTCGTGGAGTGCCTCAGATTTTTATGATGCAAGATCGACACGCGCATGGCACTTGGTCGAAGTTTTGGTGTCCGGGGGACACTTCGGGTTTTTGATGATGTGAAATGAACTCGTGCTTAATTTGCGAGTGGAATTTCAATACTTGGGGAGTATCTCAATTTCCATGCCGCGATGTGGAGTGAATGCGTTCTTAGTGAACGGGCAGAGTTCCGGCGCTCAGGGAGCACCTAAACGTTTTGATCCGTGAAATGAAATTTTCGGCACTCATGGAGTACCTAAAATGATTTGATGAAGTGATGGATTTTGTCGACACTCGTGGAGTATCGAAAGTGATTTAATGAGATGTGATGAATTTTATCGGTACTCATGGAGCATCGAAAGTGATTTAATGAAATGTGATGAATTTTGACGACACTCGTGGAGCATCGAAAGGTGATTTAATGAAATGCGATGGATTTTTGTCGATACTCGTGGAGCGCCTAAAATGAAATGCAATGAAATTCGTTCATACTCGTGGAGCACTTAAAATGCGATGATGAATTTTGTCGGCACTCGTGGAGCGCCTAAAATGACTTAATGAAATGTGATGAATTTTGTCGACACTCGTGGAGCATCGAAAGTGATTTAATGAGATGTGATGAATTTTGTCGGTACTCGTGGAGCACCAAAAGTGATTTAATGAAATGTGATGAATTTGGTCGGCACTCGTGGAGCGCCTAAAATGAAATGCAATGAAATTCGTTCGTACTCGTGGAGCACTTAAAATGCGATGATGAATTTTATCGGCACTCGTGGAGCGCCTAAAATGACTTAATGAAATGTGATGAATTTTGTCGACACTCGTGGAGCATCGAAAGTGATTTAATGAGATGTGATGAATTTTGTCGATACTCGTGGAGCACCAAAAGTGATTCAATGTGATGCATTTGGTCGGCACTCGTGGAGCGCCTAAAATGATTTAATGAAATGCGATGGAATTTTGTCGGCACTCGTGGAGCGCCTAAAAGTGATTTAATGAAATGTGATGAATTTTGTCGACACTCGTGGAGCATCGAAAGTGATTTAATGAGATGTGATGAATTTTGTCGATACTCATGGAGCACCAAAAGTGATTCAATGTGATGCATTTGGTCGGCACTCGTGGAGCGCCTAAAATGATTTAATGAAATGCGATGGAATTTTGTCGGCACTCGTGGAGCGCCTAAAAGTGATTTAATGAAATGTGATGAATTTTGTCGACACTCGTGGAGCATCGAAAGTGATTTAATGAGATGTGATGAATTTCGTCGGTACTCGGGGAGCACCGAAAATGATTTCCTACTCGATAGGTGGTGCGATGTATGTGGCCCGTATGGGGTCATTCAAGGTCCGTGCAAATGCTTTATGCATGACACGCGTTTCCCATGGCTGCAGAATAAGACGGTTAGTGCTTATGACACTCGAGTGATGCATGTGGATTGATTAATTAATTCTTCATACAATAAAAAAATGCATGGCTACAAAAGATGTGATTAGTTTTATGTCACACGGGTGATTTAATGTATTTACACGCGAAAGATGAAAATGGCTGTACAGAAGATGTGAGTTAGAATCACACAAATGCTTTGGATGTGGTATGTTATGCTCGTGAAAAATGTGGATGATGACATGTTATGGAGGGACAAAAAGACACGTAGCAATTAGCACGCAGATCGTATTCCTCCAACCTTATTTCTCCAAACGTGGTCAAGTCGATAAAATTCTAACCGAGTCCTAGGAGGGGTTCTCTTCAATCACCAACCGGGGATGATGAAGGCGCAATTTATTTTATTCACACATCTTATTTTGGTATCCTAAGGGAATCCAACTAAGGTTGCCTAAATGAGTTCGGTCCAAGCCGGGATAACATCAAGGTCCCCATAGCAAAATATACTCCTCACTTCTCCCCACTCAAGGGTCCGATCGAAGGGGTTCGTACGAGGCTATGAGTGGTGTTTCGTATCCATGCCCCTAAGACCAGGAGGAACATAGGCGACACTTCAACAATTCACCGGGCTAAATATTGGCTACTCAACCTAATGCAAGGATGTCTAACTAAAATGCAAACATAAAATACCATGTAAGAATCATCCACGCTATCTTGATTAGACATTTTTCAGGGCTTGTCAAATTCTTTTAAGTTTTAAGAAAACTTTTGTAGAAATCCCCAGCAGAGTCGCCACTGTGAGCGGACGACCTTTTCTCTCGGACGGGACGCGACGCGGGGCCCGGCGAGGAAAACTTGGGTTTTTGGTTTTGAAACGTTCTTCCTTTTCTTCATGGTGAGATTTTGGGAAAAAACAGGATTTGTTTATCTTACTTAGAAAAATCCATTCATTCGTTTCGGAATTCCTTTTGTAGAAAACATTTTCCCATTTTATTACTTGAAAGATCTCGAAACTTAAATCCCGAGATCAGTGACAGAGTCGCCACCCGGATCAGCTCATCCGGGAAATTCCGGTACAGCTCCCTACCGAGTATAGACTGCTGTACCTAATCCAGAGATTCAAGGTTCGGACAAGTCCCTTATTTCATGTCTAATCAAAATAAATTTGGCGGATATTCTTTGATGGTATTTTACGTTTCTAGAGTTGATTTTTATTGCATTAAGTTAAACACACGGCGCGCACATAAATAAAACAGAACAAAGCAGCAAACAATTAAGTTATTACAACCCGATCGAATAAATAATTAAATTATTACAACCCGATCGAATAAAAATAAAAATTCACTTTACAACCGCCTAAAATACACGGATAAATCTATTAAATACATCCAAAATAAAAAATAAAAGGCTGCAAAACAGAGGGTTAGCACAATTTATATTGCACACGCAAATAGGACTCAAATCAGGACAGAATTGGGAATTTTAGGAAATGGGGGCATGCATTTAGGGGATAACCGGGTCGACCCGACCGGTCAGACCGGTTAGACCTGGGAAAACGGTTTTGAAACGCCCTGTGATTTTATGCTGGAAAATCAATTTTTGGAAAACAATTGGCTTGGTTACATGCAAATTTTGATTTTCGTGGGTCTGTTGTCCCGGAATCCATGGATCCGTTCGTGTGGGTTCCTAAATTCATCGTCCATCTAGGGTCCAAAACGCAATAAACACACCAAAAATATTTATTTAAAATGCAATTTTATTTTAATATTTTCCAAGGACTTATAGAGTTCGGGGGTCCGCTAACGCTGGACAATTGATCCGGTTTGGATGTAACAACCCCGAAACTTGAAAAATAAATCCCAGAAAACTCGAAAATATTAATATCCGTACGTATAAAAGTTCGAAAATAAATATTTTATGGCATACAAACAAATTTGGGCCGAAATATATCACATCAGAGTGCATAAAAATGGAAAACGGGCTATTTTCGGCATTTCGGGACAGATCGGGGAGCTGTCCCTGAAGAACAGAGCCGTACGGCTCTAGGTTAGAGCCGTACGGCTCTATTCGGGTAGCCAATTTTTCGGATTTTCAGAAACAGAGAAAAATCACACGAAAAATGCAATAAACACAAGTTTAAGGCCTCTCAGAGTTTACCTTGGTGTTGTTCCAGTATATTTGATGCACAAGAACGGTTTGAAAATCGAGAATGTAACTCGAATCCTCGAATATCCCGAAACTCCGAAAGTTTACCCGAACGAATCCGAAATCGAACCGAGAATCGTTGTGAATCGGTGAGTAAATACTAGAGTGAATGGTTGTGTGCTAAGAAATTTGATTTCAAAGATAAAATTAAAAAAGATTTTTTTTTTCTGTCTCTCTTTTCTCTGTGTTTCTTTTTTTTCTTTCTCTTTTCTTTTTTTTTCCAAATCCCCCCTCTCCTGTGTTTTGATCCTTCTCTCTTTATCATTCAATTGTTCAATTATTTCTCAGACAAAATAATTTCCCAATTAAATGCGTCGATTAATGGTTTTTGTCGTTTTTTTTATCAATTTCACAGAATTGGGACAAAGTGTGGCACCCATGCCCGCCCACTAGAGTCGGCCGGCTCTAGTTTGCATTAGAGCCGGCCGGTTCTAGTTGAACCGGGGCCCAATAATTAATTATTATTATTATTTTTTTTTTTTATGACGCGCCTGAAAATCACTCGGAGAACCCGCTTTACGGTAGTTTCAGATTGCGGATAATTTCGTTTTCGGAGAATTCGAGACGTTTCGGGTAATATTCTGCTCTTTTCTGTGACCGAAGGTAATAAAGATTTCTCATCACTGAGGTCGGGAAAACCCGTGCTCACAACAACCCATCTTGAATAAGGCTCAATAGCATCCAAACATATATACATGTAATCATAGAAAATGCATCTAATACATCAATTTATAAGAATGTTATAATGCATGAATTTAAGCCCATTTCAATTATGTCCAAAGCCATTATTTTGAAATTGCCAATTTTGGTCCATCATGGTTCTAGCCCATAGTAGGCTTTGGGCCTCCAGCCCAAGCAGATAATGGCTCCCACTGGAATTGGGAAACCATGAGTCCATATCAGCCGCCTGGGTAATTGTGCCAAAATAACCTAAACCAATTTCAATTAACCATATTAATTTCTAAAATTACTATCCCATGAATAAAATTAAAATTTCATCCAAGAAACCGTATGCATTTAAATTACAAAAATTTAAACACACAAAATTTTAAAACCCATTAAAATTTCAAAACTGGACCCCGGGCTTGAAACCCGCCAAATCCAAAACTGAGCCCGCCCGCTGTAGCTAGGGCAACGGAATTGCCCTAACCGCTACCCAACAGCAGCCGCTGCTACCGAGACAGCAGCAGGCAGCGGCTGCTGCAGCTGCTACGCCACCGGCAGTCTTGTATATGTGGAAGCAGGCTGTGATTTTCGCTAGAAAATAAAATCTACAGCCATGAAATTTAAATCACCAAGAAATAATCTCCAACAACAGAAAATTAAAATCAACATAAACCCATATGCAAATTAATTTTCAATTGCAAAATCCAAGGGGAAAAATCACAAACCCCAATCCAAGAATCCCAAAACAAAATCCATCAATTTCAAAACCAAGGGATTCAAACCAATTTAATAATTTCCACAGATCAAAAGCCTGCTCTGATACCACTGTTGGGATTTTTCACCTAAAATCACCGGATTAAATGCAGAAGAACGCGGTGATTTCCTCAAATCCTTGCCCAGGAGCAATTGAAGTGGAAATTAAAAAAACATTAAAATTGAAATAAAAGATATTAGATTCTCACCAAGAATATCTCTTCTTGAGATGGATGCAGAAACCAAAATTGATTCTCTCCACGTTCACGTACATGAACGGCTATCGAACATGACCCATGCTAGCGAGAGATCGAACGAGAGAGAGAAGGGGGCTGCTCTAAATTTTCGGCTGCCTATCTTGCTTACCTTGGCCAAGTATACTGGTGATCCCTTAAATCCGAGTTCAGACGTTCAATGTGTATGATCCTGTGGGTCCATCTTTATGTTGGCAGTGGGCCTTTCGCCTACAGACTGTAGGCAGGCTCTAGCAACAACTACAGCCCCCAATTAAGATGGAGATAGCAGTCCAACTGTAATCATAACCCTGTAGTATAAACTTGTACATCTCATGTCATTGATATCGGTGTCCAACACAGATGCATGGATTGATCACCCTCTTTTATGTTCGGATATTCACTTGATCCGGAATGAACTGATGCTCACAAACAAGTTCCAAGTTGTTTAGGTGTGGCCACACTCTTATCAGTTGCATTCATCAAGAGGCCGGTGATATCTTCTCAGTAGACTACTGAGTGACATTTCCCTTCTGCATATCCATAGTACTGTCATGCTTAGTGACATACCCAAACGTACCCATACTTGGTACCTTTTTACAGGTCCTTTAGGCGTACACCGAAGTATGCCACTTCACATGCAGCACCATCATATGGTCAGGTCAATCCATACAAGTACTACACGAGAATCACTTATGATACTTTACCATGTGGATTTCTCGTCTAGTGGATCTATCCAGTACCATACCTTTTTTGCATGTACCCATATACTTGGTTGACATCCCATGTCCAATGGCCGGTAAGACACCCTCATTCAACCAAGTTAATGATAGTCTCTAGTTCCATTCATTCCCATGACTGGAACAGATTACGGATCTCTTTATGGTCTTATCGTTTTCCCTGTCCATGGTCTTATTGCTAAGTGCATGACACTCGTCAACATGGATATGGATATGTCCATTGGATACTTTATTTAAAATACAGCACAAGATATATAATAAACAGATTAATAAATTTATTTAATGACACAAAATATGTATAATACACGAATCCAATAAATGTATAATACAAATATAAGGTCCAATGCCTCGGGACTAGGGCATTATCAACAGGTTTTCTACAAAAAGATTTCCAAACAAAATCAATGGTTTTCCTAAACAAGATACAACCCCATTTTCAAAACCAAATTCAGAAAACTATTTCTTTTTCCCCGGTTCACTTCACCGTGTTCCGCCTTAAAGGTCATCCACTCACAGTTGACACTCAATAATGCAAGCATGCAAATTGCTCTAATGTGCGGATAAGGCATAGCAAGTCAAGGGGCCGTAGCAGTATGGGTAGGAAGCAAGAGTATACTAGGCACATTAGCCTTCACCGGTAATTTTGGTGGGCAAGGAATAATGATGCCATTTACCAGCCAAATTACCAAATATTTTTCTCATCCGTCAAGTTCTCAAAGCAAGCACAGTAACATTCCCTGTATAAACCTAACTTTCATCAACTTATTCAAATTTTGTTGACCAATTTTTTAGTACCATACAACAACCAACCCTCGAAAATATGGAGTCTCTTTTTATGTCAAACATCGTGTAGCAACCCATGAATTTTATAATTTCAAATTACTGCACTTAGTAAAGTATGATGCACATCGAACACACTAGCAAATGCACTAGTTGAACAAGTACTTAAGTGAATAAAAATTTGGGTTATTGTTCCCACGAGGATTGATGGAGAAAAACAAAGTTTAATCAAATATTGAAGGTTTAAAATAGGTAACTTCTTTCAAAATTTTGATTTAATAACCTAAAGATGATCACATAAGACGAAGATTACTAAAATTAATTAAAAGCCTATAAAACTAAAATTAAAGAAATGAATAGTTGGTTTGACACTAGGTCAGAGTAAAATAAGCAGAGGGTAAAAACAGATTACATGGCGCACAGGGTAAGATCCAGCTTCGAACAAATGGTTTTAGTAGCTCTTTCAAAATCAAGGATCTTTTCAAATAATGGATTTGGATAAATATCAAATACAATAGCTTCAAGTATATCTATATATCATGAAATCCTTCCCGAAAATTATATCTCTATGCAAGTTTCATATACAAATTAGCATTCGGTCTTTTGGGACATTTCATCAAACATCTAACATGCATAACAAAATAACCAACATATCTAACAATAATATCTCTGTTCAAAGTCAAATATGAGTTAAGAAGTAGTTCCACCAAAAAAAACTTTTCTCAAAGACACATTCAAGAAAAAAATTAAGTTTGATCAAGGGTCTAATGCAATCCACCTTAACATCTCAATTAAAAGAAAATAACATTCATAGAGTTAATTACAACCAAGTTCTAACTAACCTACTCATGTCTTCAACTTACCCTCTTTCAACAACAGAAACATTAGGAGTTGCACAATGTATTCAAAAAGTAACACAACCATGAAAAAGAGCAAAAATGGGGGAAAGAAAGGGTAATACGGCTGAGAATTTCTAAAAAGAATATCGTGATATAAAGATCCATAAAACTCAGAAATGACACTATATATAACTGGCGTTCAAACAAGAAAAAGAGAATGTCCAAGCACGGGGCTGTACACACAAGGTAGAAGACACAATATGGTAAATAAAAAAAGGTTTACCCTTAAAAAGTTTTTTTATAAGTATGTCCGATTACTTGATTCGAGGTTGATAAAGGCATCAGTTCGGTGGGTTTTCTCTTAGTTAGAGTTTTTTGCATACACTGACTCAAATTCGAGATCTCTAGTTTAAGAGATTGAGACTCTTACCACTCAAACAAACCTTAATTGGTAGTTTACCCTTAAAATAAAATAAAATAAAAGCAGAAATTACATTATACTCTAACGCGCTCATATAATAATATCATCTACAGAAATAACAAACCAGTTAACCAAAAACATTCCAAGCATTCTACCTGTTGGGATTCGTCATTGGAAAAATAACGTGGCGCAGCGGAAAATACACCGTTTAAAATTTCCTAGAATCCACCTATCGTGTCCAATTACCATTGATTAGAATAAAATCAAATAAGAATCAAGAGAGATTAACTCACCAAGTTCGTCTCCTCTAGAGACTGATGCAGAATCGTTACTTGAAACTGCGATCTCCAAAGTCCGGTGCACGACCAACTATTGAGCGGGAACCGGTGCTAGCCGAAGATGCGAAGGAATGGAGGTTTAATGCTGGGATTTTCGGCTGTTTTGGGGCTGCAATTGGTGGCTGAAATTTTCAGCAATTAATTAGAGTTGAATTAGGTTTTTATTCCTTAAGTGTGCCCTTTTATAGACACTTTGTCTAATTGGGTTCTAATTAGGTTAATTAAACCCAAGCCCACTAGGATTATAATTACATAAATAAACTTTAATTAAAAAGTATATACTATGTAATTTAATTCTATTTGGCTAAATTTAATTAGCCCTAAATAAAATTAAATCACACTTAAGTTAATACAACACATGTATTTAATTTTCTTACTTAGGAAAATTATTTAATTAATTGTTTACTTTATGTAATTCAATTAATTGATAAATTAATTAATTATATTACGTAAACTTATTAATTAAATTAAATTCAACCCAATGTCAATTAATTACCTTGACACCGAATGTCAACTAATTAATTAACGCATTCCTTCCAATGTACATTACATGTAAATTTCTATAAGTTCCAGCTCAGTTGATCTATGTGCACGATCCTATGGGTCTGTCTTTATGTTGGCAGTAGGCCCAAGGCCCACAGACTGTAAGTGGGTTCTAGCAAACCATTACAGCCCCCAATTAAGACAGAGATGCAGCAGTCTTTAGAAGACACTCACCCGGTAGTAATCTCATAGTGTCCTTTGCCTAGCGATATCGATATGAATAAACAAGAGGCATGGTGTCCGTCATCCTCTTCTGTTGTTTATTATATTTCTTGATCTTGAGTTGACTGATTAATCAAATAAGCAACCAACTTATTTGGGTATGGCCATACACTTATCAGTCCCACTCATCAAGTGGCCAATGATATCATCTCGGTGTCACCCGAGTGGCAATTCCATCACTTCATCATCAATATCAACATGTTCACCGGTCCACCCAATCATACCCGTATTTAGCATCCTTTTACAGACCTGTTAGACGTATGTCAAAGTGAACCGGATTCCACATTGATATTATAATGAAATCTGGTCTGAGGACAAAAGAGACCTACTCAAGAAAGACCTATGACATGACAACCATGTGGCTTTCTTGTGCGGATCGATCCAGTCCCATGTCAATGACATATACCTATATTCATGACTGACTATACAAGTACTATGGCTAGTTAAGAACTACCATACAGTAATCGAATATACAAGTCTGTGGTTCTATTCGTTCCCACGATTAGAACAGACCTGGGATAGGTTTTATGATTATCAATCAATGGATACTCTACTCATATTATAGCACAAGATATAAATGAAATAGATTAATTGCCTTTATTAATGTGACACAAATAATGTATTTATACAATGAGTCTTAATGTATAATACAAAATACAAGAATCCAATGCCCTAAGAACTAGGGCACACCAACAATCTCCCACTTGCACTAGTTCCAAGTGGGCATTGCCCTAAGTCCTATAGATCTGGTATGACCGTCGTGATGTGTCTGTGGCAGCGCTTTAGTCAATGGATCAGCGACATTATTCTTGGTGTCAACCCTCTGCAATGATATGTCACCTCTGTTCACGATCTCCCGAATGAGGTGAAACTTTCTGAGCACATGTTTGGATCTCTTGTGTGACCGGGGCTCCTTAGCTTGTGCGATGGCCCTGTTGTTGTCACAAAAGACATCAACTGGGTCTAGGATAGTAGGTACTACTCCCAACTCGGTTATGAATTTCTTGATCCAAACGGCTTCCTTTGCAGCTTCGCACGTAGCTATGTACTCAGCTTCCGTTGTAGAGTCAGCAACGGTGGCCTGCTTTGAGGACTTCCAACTAATGGCACCGCCATTCAAGAGAAAAACATAACCAGACTGTGACTGGTTCTCATCCTCATCGGTCTCAAAGCTTGCATCAGTGTAACCTGACACTACGAGCTCATCTTGACCTCTATACACTAAGAAAGCATCCTTAGTCCGATTAAGGTACTTTAGGATTGCCTTGACAGCCTTCCAGTGTTCCTCCCCGGGGTCTGACTGGTACCGGCTGGTCATACTTAGTGCAAACGCGACATCAGGCCTCGTACATAACATGGAGTACATGATAGATCCAATAGCAGATGCATAAGGGATCTTTTCCATGTTCTCCCGGTCCTGCTTTGTTTTAGGACCATCTTTCTTACTCAGCTTCAACCCATGGCGCATAGGCAAGAATCCTTTCTTTGCCTTGTCCATGCTGAATCTTTTCAGAACCTTGTCAATGTACGTGGCCTGACTTAGGCCTAGAAGCCGATTGGATCTATCTCTGTAGATCCTGATCCCTAAGATCGTCTCAGCTTCGCCTAAGTCCTTCATTGCAAAGCACCTACTCAACCACTGCTTAACTCCTTGCAGTGTTGGTATGTCGCCTTCAATGATAAGGATGTCGTCAACATACAGCACTAGGAAGGTGGAAACGCTCCCACTAACCATCTTATACACACAGGGCTCATCAGAATTCTGTGTGAAGCCATATTCTGTAATGGCCTCATTGAATCTCTAATTCCATGACCTCGATGCTTGCTTCAATCCATAAATAGATCTTTGAAGCTTGCATACCCGGTTTGGATACTTTGGATCGATAAAACCCTCAGGTTGTGCCATGTACACATCCTCGAGTAGCTTTCCATTAAGGAAAGCGGTCTTAACATCCATCTGCCATATCTCATAATCGTACCATGCAGCTATGGCTAGTAGTATCCTAATGGATTTGAGCATAGCAACTGGTGAAAAGGTTTCATCATAGTCAATTCCTTGAACTTGCTTGAATCCTTTTGCCACCAATCGCCCCTTGAAGGTGTTGTCGACCTTTAACTTGAAACACCACTTGCAACCTATCACCTTAGCACCCGGAGGTGGATCCACCAAGTTCCATACTTGGTTATCATGCATAGATTGCATCTCAGCCTCCATGGCTTTGCGCCATTGATCTGAGTGTGGGCTTTCAACAGCCTCCTGATAGGTCTTGGGCTCCTCTTGGTCCACGACCATAAGGTCCCCATCATCAGTCACGAGAAAGCCGTACCTCTCTGGCTGATGACATGTCCTACCAGACCTTCTAAGGTCCTGTGCAACCGTTTCTGGTTTCTCAATTTCTTGAGTAGTCAGATTGGTTCCCAAAGCATCCTCAGCAGTAGCTGCAGGAGTTTGTGAGTCTTGAACTTCTGAAAGTTCAACATTACTCCCACTGTCTCTCTTGGAAAGGAATTCCTTCTCCAAGAAGACTGCATTTCTGGCTATGAAAACTTTGTTTTCGGCCGGATCGTAGAAGTAATAACTCTTAGTTTCCTTAGGGTAACCCACAAACCGGCACTTGACAGATTTGGACTCGATTTTGCCACTTGTCAATTTCTTAACATGTGCATCACAGCCCCAAATCTTCAAGAAGGAAACATTAGGCTTTCGGCCTTTCCATAGTTCATATGGTGTTCCCTCAACTGCCTTGCTTGGTGTATTATTAAGAATGTAAGCAGCTGTCTCTAAAGCATATCCCCAAAAGGAGACAGGGAGTGTAGCATGACTCATCATCGAGCGGACCATGTCAAGTAAGGTCCTATTCCTCCTTTCTGACACTCCATTCCACTGGGGTGTACCAGGAGGAGTGAGTTGGGATATGATCCTACACTCTCTCAAAAACGAGTCAAAATCTTGGCTCAAATATTCACCCCTTCGGTCAGACTGAAGTGCTTTTATTTTCTTGCCAAGTTGGTTTTCTACTTCATTCTTAAAGTCCTTGAACCTTTGGAGAGTCTCAGACTTATGCTTCATCAGATACACGTAATCGTATCTGCTGAAGTCATCCGTGAAGGTGACGAAGTAAAGAAAACCAGATCTAGCACTAGTGCTCATTGGGCCACATACATCGGAATGTATTAGCTCCAATAGCTCTGAGGCCCTTTCAGCAGTCTTGCTAAAAGGCGTGTGAGCACGGGTTTTCCCGACCTCAGTGATGAGAAATCTTTATTACCTTCGGTCACAGAAAAGAGCAGAATATTACCCGAAACGTCTCGAATTCTCCGAAAACGAAATTATCCGCAATCCGAAACTACCGTAAAGCGGGTTCTCCGAGTGATTTTCAAGCGCGTCATAAAAAAAAAAAAAAAAATAATAATAATAATTAATTATTGGGCCCCGGTTCAACCAGAACTGGCCGGCTCTGGTTCACAAACCAGAGCCGGCCGGCTCTAGATTGAGCCGGCCGGCTCTAGTGCAAACTAGAGCCGGCCGACTCTAGTGGGCGGGCATGGGTGCCACACTTTGTCCCAATTCTGTGAAATTGATAAAAAAAAAAGACAAAAACCATTAATCGACGCATTTAATTGGGAAATTATTTTGTCTGAGAAATAATTGAACAATTGAATGATAAAGAGAGAAGGATCAAAACACAGGAGGGGGGGGATTTTTGAAAAAAAAAAGAAAAGAGAAAGAAAAAAAAGAAACACAGAGAAAAGAGAGACAGAAAAAAAAATCCTTTTAATTTTATCTTTGAAATCAAATTTCTTAGCACACAACCATTCACTCTAGTATTTACTCACCGATTCACAACGATTCTCGGTTCGATTTCGGATTCGTTCGGGTAAACTTTCGGATTTTCGGGATATTCGAGGATTCGAGCTACATTCTCGATTTTCAAACCGTTCTTGTGCATCAAATATACTGGAACAACACCAAGGTAAACTCTGAGAGGCCTTAAACTTGTGTTTATTGCATTTTTCGTGTGATTTTTCTCTGTTTCTGAAAATCCGGAAAATTGGCTACCCGAATAGAGCCGTACGGCTCTGTTCTTCAAGAACAGAGCCGGCCGGCTCTGGTCCAATTAGAACAGAGCCAGCCGGCTCTAACCTAGAGCCGTACGGCTCTGTTCTTCAGGGACAGCTCCCCGATCTGTCCCGAAATGCCGAAAATAGCCCGTTTTCCATTTTTATGCACTCTGATGTGATATATTTCGGCCCAAATTTGTTTGTATGCCATAAAATATTTATTTTTGAATTTTTATACGTACGGATATTAATATTTTCGAGTTTTCTGGGATTTATTTTTCAAGTTTCGGGGTTGTTACATCCGAACCGGATCAATTGTCCAGCGTTAGCGGACCCCCGAACTCTATAAGTCCTTGGAAAATATTAAACAAATAAAATTGCATTTTAAATAAATGTTTTTGGTGTGTTTATTGCGTTTTGGACCCTAGATGGACGATGAATTTAGGAACCCACACGAACGGATCCATGGATTCCGGGACAACAGACCCACGAAAATCAAAATTTGCATGTAACCAAACCAATTATTTTCCAAAAATTGATTTTCCAGCATAAAACCACAGGGCGTTTCAAAACCGTTTTCCCAGGTCTAACCGGTCTGACCGGTCAGGTCGACCCGGTTATCCCCTAAATGCATGCCCCCATTTCCTAAAATTCCCAATTCTGTCCTGATTTGAGTCCTATTTGCGTGTGCAATATAAATTGTGCTAACCCTCAGTTTTGCAGCCTTTTATTTTTTATTTTGGATGTATTTAATAGATTTATCCGTGTATTTTAGGCGGTTGTAAAGTGAATTTTTATTTTTATTCGATCGGGTTGTAATAATTTAATTATTTATTCGATCGGGTTGTAATAACTTAATTGTTTGCTGCTTTATTCTGTTTTATTTGTGTGCGCGCCTTGTGTTTAACTTAATGCAATAAAAATCAACTCTAGAAACATAAAATACCATCAAAGAATATCCGCCAAATTTATTTTGATTAGACATGAAATAAGGGACTTGTCCGAACCTTGAATCTCTGGATTAGGTACAGCAGTCTATACTCGGTAGGGAGCTGTACCGGAATTTCCCGGATGAGCTGATCCGGGTGGCGACTCTGTCACTGATCTTGGGATTTAAGTTTCAAGATCTTTCAAGTAATAAAATGGGAAAATGTTCTCTACAAAAGGAATTCCGAAACGAATGAACGGATTTTTCTAAGTAAGATAAACAAATCCTATTTTTTTTCCCAAAATCTCACCATGAAGAAAAGGAAAGAACGTTTCAAAACCAAAAACCCAAGTTTTCCTCGCCGGGCCCCGCGTCGCGTCCCGTCCGAGAGAAAAGGTCGTCCGCTCACAGTGGCGACTCCGCTGGGGATTTCTACAAAAGTTTTCTTAAAACTTAAAAGAATTTGACAAGCCCTGAAAAATGTCTAATCAAGATAGCGTGGATGATTCTTACATGGTATTTTATGTTTGCATTTTAGTTAGACATCCTTGCATTAGGTTGAGTAGCCAATATTTAGCCCGGTGAATTGTTGAAGTGTCGCCTATGTTCCTCCTGGTCTTAGGGGCATGGATACGAAACACCACTCATAGCCTCGTACGAACCCCTTCGATCGGACCCTTGAGTGGGGAGAAGTGAGGAGTATATTTTGCTATGGGGACCTTGATGTTATCCCGGCTTGGACCGAACTCATTTAGGCAACCTTAGTTGGATTCCCTTAGGACACCAAAATAAGATGTGTGAATAAAATAAATTGCGCCTTCATCATCCCCGGTTGGTGATCGAAGAGAACCCCTCCTAGGACTCGGTTAGAATTTTATCGACTTGACCACGTTTGGAGAAATAAGGTTGGAGGAATACGATCTGCGTGCTAATTGCTACGTGTCTTTTTGTCCCTCCATAACATGTCATCATCCACATTTTTCACGAGCATAACATACCACATCCAAAGCATTTGTGTGATTCTAACTCACATCTTCTGTACAGCCATTTTCATCTTTCGCGTGTAAATACATTAATCACCCGTGTGACATAAAACTAATCACATCTTTTGTAGCCATGCATTTTTTTTTTATTGTATGAAGAATTAATTAATCAATCCACATGCATCACTCGAGTGTCATAAGCACTAACCGTCTTATTCTGCAGCCATGGGAAACGCGTGTCATGCATAAAGCATTTGCACGGACCTTGAATGACCCCGTACGGGCCACATACATCGCACCACCTATCGAGTAGGAAATCATTTTCGGTGCTCCCCGAGTACCGACGAAATTCATCACATCTCATTAAATCACTTTCGATGCTCCACGAGTGTCGACAAAATTCATCACATTTCATTAAATCACTTTTAGGCGCTCCACGAGTGCCGACAAAATTCCATCGCATTTCATTAAATCATTTTAGGCGCTCCACGAGTGCCGACCAAATGCATCACATTGAATCACTTTTGGTGCTCCACGAGTATCGACAAAATTCATCACATCTCATTAAATCACTTTCGATGCTCCACGAGTGTCGACAAAATTCATCATATTTCATTAAGTCATTTTAGGCGCTCCACGAGTGCCGACAAAATTCATCATCACATTTTAAGTGCTCCACGAGTACGAACGAATTTCATTGCATTTCATTTTAGGCGCTCCACGAGTGCCGACCAAATTCATCACATTTCATTAAATCACTTTTGGTGCTCCACGAGTACCGACAAAATTCATCACATCTCATTAAATCACTTTCGATGCTCCACGAGTGTCGACAAAATTCATCACATTTCATTAAGTCGTTTTAGGCGCTCCACGAGTGCCGACAAAATTCATCATCGCATTTTAAGTGCTCCACGAGTACGAACGAATTTCATTGCATTTCATTTTAGGCGCTCCACGAGTACCGACAAAAATCCATCGCATTTCATTAAATCACCTTTCGATGCTCCACGAGTGTCGTCAAAATTCATCACATTTCATTAAATCATTTTCCATGCTCCATGAGTACCGATAAAATTCATCACATCTCATTAAATCACTTTCGATACTCCACGAGTGTCGACAAAATCCATCACTTCATCAAATCATTTTAGGTACTCCATGAGTGCCGAAAATTTCATTTCACGCATCAAAACGTTTAGGTGCTCCCTGAGCGCCGGAACTCTGCCCGTTCACTAAGAACGCATTCACTCCACATCGCGGCACGGAAATTGAGATACTCCCCAAGTATTGAAATTCCACTCGCAAATTAAGCACGAGTTCATTTCACATCATCAAAAACCCGAAGTGTCCCCCGGACACCAAAACTTCGACCAAGTGCCATGCGCGTGTCGATCTTGCATCATAAAAATCTGAGGCACTCCACGAGTGCCGAAGCTTTGTCCATTCATTAAGGGCATTCACATCATTTCACAAAACCCGAGGTACTCCCCGAGCACCAAAGGTCTCATTCACGCATCTAACACTTAGATTGCAATTCGTGCATGCATAAATAAGAATTCATGCATACTTCACCCCCGAAGGGTTGGTTGTTCAAGGTTCACGTTACAAACACATTTCATGCAACACCTGCACATCATTCATCTAACACGTCATGCATACATGCATATCCCTTAGAGTTTATAACTCTTTAGGTGATCATTTCTTTGTACTGACCTTTGTCCAAATCACTTTGAAGTTTGGCTCCTATCCGGACGAAGACTTGTGAGAATAGAACGCAGTGAACCGTCGTCTAGTGAGTCTGAGGAGCTTGTTCAGTTTGGGGAGGTTGAAGCATCATCTGATTTAAGTGCTGAGTTCCCACTGGGATTTGAACAGTTGCAACAGAGGTTTCAAGATATGGCGATCACACCCGAAGCTGCTGCTGCCATGATGGCCACCACTGCTATTCGAGAATTCATGAGTTCTGATGAGTTCAAGGACCTTATCAAAAATCAAGTGCAGAATGCTTTGAATGAGTCGCCTAATCAAAGGCTGGAAAGGCATGCTCGAGAAGAAAGTAGTGGAGGGAGACTGAATGATGGGCAGTCGGATGCTGATGAGGGTCGAAGGGATAATACTGAGCGACCTGTGGAGTCAGCTTTAGAAAGAAAGATGAAGGAAATGGAGGAGACCATAGCGGAGCTGCGTGCCAGTTCTAAGGTTCAATCCGCCAAGCGTATTGACCCGTCCATGCTCATAGCCGGAGGGGTTGAAATGTTACCAGTAGGCTTCCAAATGCCTAGGATTGCATCATATGTTGGGAAAAGTCCACCCACGGCCCACTTGAATCAGTATGTGCGGATTATGACTATGGCTGGGCTCACTATGAATCAATTAGTGGGATTGTTCCCCACCACTTTGGAGGGGGGTGCTATCACATGGTACAATAAACAACCCGAGAGTGTGCAAGGCAACTGGGATGCACTGTCTGATGCCTTCATCAAGTACTTCAGTTTCAACACACAGCTGGAGGTCAAGTTGCAGGATTTAGAGGCGGTGAGGCAGAGGCCGAATGAGACCTTTTCTGAATATTACTAAAGGTGGATGGATAAGATGATTCTCCTCCATCAGAAGCCGTTGGAAGATGAACTGATTGTGAAGCTGATTGATGGGAGCTTGGAGGTTTATAGGAATGTGATGAAGTACCACAAGTTTCAGTCTTTGATAGAAGTGCATGAGTTGGCTCGCAAGGTGGAAAAGTATGAGATTAACCCGGCTCACAACAGTTCTGGAGGAGGGTATCGAAGCCGGACTTATTCTTCAGGGTATAAAAGTAATAACAACCCTACAGCTTCTTCGTCAACGAGTGCTAAGCCAAGTCAGCCGCCTGCACCTGTTAAACAAGTAGAGGTGGCAACAGTTGCACAAGGGTCCAGTCAACAGGTAGCTGGAAAAGGGATCTCTCCTTGGGAGGATTCTTTGGGGCGGATCTTTATGAAGTGTAGGAATCTGGGCTTTCTTCAAAGTTTGAAGCCGTACACACCTCCGGCCGAGGTGGACAAGAATGACTTTTGCTCCTATCATGTGACTAAGGGGCATCGAACCAACGAATGCCATTCTTTGAAAAAGGCGATCCAACAGTTGATTGACGAAAGGAAGATAGAAGCTCCACGCTCTAAGCCCAATGTGCAAAGTAATCCACTGCCCCAATTTGAAAGGAGAGTGAACATGGTGCAATCAGGATTATCTCCTAACTTTGTCTTAACCCAGATTGCAAGAGCGAATCCCGCAATTCAAGTGGTAGTGGGTGAAGATGTTGAGTCATCTATGAAGGAGAGCAAACCTGTGAATCTGGATGATATAGAATTAGATGATGATGCGGATGAATTTGAGTTGATGAGTAGACTCAAGCCTGTGAACCAGACGACACCTGTCTATCCTGTTTGCACTAAGGATGGGATGTATATAAGGAAGGAAAATGCTCCAGTGAATAATGTCACAAGAAGTGGAAGGGTATATCAACCCGAGCCACAACGGTTGGAAGAGCCGAGTAAGAGGGTAGAAGCACCGGTTCAAGATTATTTGCCCATTAGAGTGAATGAGAAAGAAGACCTGGTAGTGGAGCAACTCAAAAGGATGCCTGCACGTGCATCTGTGTGGCATCTGCTCATGGAGTCCTAAAAGCACCGGGCCGCAGTAGTGAAAAAGCTCATGGAGATGGATGCCAATCCATTGATGTCTCCCGAGGAAGTATGTATGGTGATTGGGAGTATCAAGAGTCAGCAATCTGATAACCCCAAGGGGATCACTTTCACCGAAGATGACTTACCACCGGAAGGGACTAACCACAATCGTGCCTTGTATCTCAAGGTGGAAATGATGGATAGAACCCTACCTTGTGTGATGGTTGATGACGGCTCAGCATTGAATATCTGCCCTCTGAAAGTTTTACCTAGTCTTCATCTGTCCGAAGAAGCATTGTCAAGGTCTAACACGGTGATCCGGGCCTATGACGATTCCAAGCGTACTGTGATTGGAACCTTTGAAGCAGAAGTGTCGGTGGGGGAAGTTAAGTCAACCGTACTGTTCACTGTCATTGATATTCCTGTGACTTTCTCCTTGCTTTTGGGAAGACCTTGGTTTCATGCTTTGGGAGGTGTGCCATCAACCTTACACCAAAAGGTGAAGATTCCAATGGGGGGAAAGGTTGTAACACTTGAGGCAGATGAATCTTCTATGGTGGCAGCTCTGAACTCATCTAAACAACCTTTGACTGGCTTTCAAGTGGCGGTTGTCTCAGAGCATAAGGAGAAAGACTTGACATTTTCTCCATGGATCCATAAGTATTTTCAGAAACAGAACTTCATCCCAGGAAAGGGACTTCGGGTCAATCAACAAGGGGTCACAAAGTTTGATATTGCCATAGGCCAATCACACCGAAGGGGTCTTGGTTACGAAGGCGCCAAAGAGAAGGAGGTCCCGGAAACTAAGAAAGTCCATCTTTTGGACGTTTTTGTCCGAGCAAATGGTGGGCCATATGGTGGTGATCCAGAGCCAATGGTTATTGATGGGGAAACAGTCTCCGGATTTGAGATTTTCGCTGATGTTGTCAACTTCTCAAAATATGGGATTGCTTCAGTGGAAGGAATGCTTAAGTGGGAAGCGGTGCAAGTGATCAATCCTCCTGCGATGAGCCAAGCCGAAGTGGTGGCTCCCATCACTCCAGAAAAGGAATCAGAAGAAGATACAGACCCCCTGGTAGACGCCATTACCAAAGCATTTGCTGAATTACTGAAGAAAGGGTTAAAAGAGAGCCCTGTGAAGAAGGAAGCTATTTCAGGACAGGCAGAGTTAGTGGAAAAAGCTGTTGCTGAACTCACCAAGATGATGGCCAAAGGGAAAGCAAAAGTGGAAGAAGATGCCTTATCTGAAGCACAGAAAGAGACTCTTGAAGCTGATTTGAGTGACTTGTTCGAAGAAGAGCCTGCCAACCAGGAAGACCCTGCTGCAGAAGACCCTCCGCATGTGGAGGAAGAAAATGATTTTTTTGCAAACTTGTCATATGTACTTGATGTGAACAATTCCGCTTATAAGGCGATGAATGAAATGAAGTCTAACTTTGCTTATTTGTGTGATGTTTTTCCTAATGGCTCTGTGCATACATGCAATCATTCATTCAATGTGTTCAGCATTCACGACACTGCATTACATGAAATTAATTTGGGTACAATTGAAAATCCTAAAATGGTATCCATCTCTAACGAACTCAATCCTGAAGAAGAGAGAGAATTGACAAAAATACTTAAAAAGCATGCGGGAGCGTTTGCCTGGTCTTACGACGATATGCCGGGGGTTGACAGAGAGATAGCAGAGCACAGAATTCCGATTGATCCCAAGTTCAGTGTAGTAAAGCAGAAGCTCAGACGTCTACGTCCAGAATGGGCTGAGAAAGTCAAGGAAGAGGTAGCAAAGCAGATCAAGGCCAACTTCCTGGAGGTGGTGGATTACCCTGAATGGTTAGCCAACATAGTCCCAGTTGCCAAGAAGGACGGAAGAGTAAGAGTTTGTGTGGATTATCGGGATTTGAATAAGGCCTCTCCAAAGGATGACTTCCCACTTCCTCACATTGATGTCCTGGTCGACAGTGCAGCAAGGGCAGTTATGTACTCATTCATGGATGGTTTCTCAGGATATAATCAGATCTTAATGAATGTCATCGATAAGGTCAAGATAGCCTTCATCACTGAGTGGGGGGTGTATTGCTACAGAGTGATGCCGTTTGGGTTGAAGAACGCTGGGGCAACCAATCAACGGGCAGTCACAGCATTGCTACATGATATGATCCACAAAGAGGTCGAAGTATATGTTGATGATATGCTGGTGAAATCTATGACTCGGGAGGAACACCCTGCTATTCTGGATAGATTTATGACCAGGATTGAGAAGTACAACTTGCGACTTAACCCAAAGAAATGTGTATTCGGAGTTGCATCGGGCAAGCTGCTGGGGCACATTATCAGTCAGAAAGGCATTGAGATGGACCCGGACAAGATTAAAGCTATTCGAGACATGCCAGCACCAAAAACAGAGAAAGAAGTCAGATCTTTCCTAGGGTCACTTCAGTACGTCAGCAGGTTCATTGCCAGATTGACCACGGTCTGTGAGCCCATTTTCAAGCTTCTTCAGAAAGAACAACCCGTCGTGTGGAATGACCAGTGTCAGGTTGCATTTGATAGGATTAAAGAATACTTGATCAAT
Organism: Euphorbia tirucalli; assembly: GCA_039660915.1. NCBI lineage: Eukaryota > Viridiplantae > Streptophyta > Magnoliopsida > Malpighiales > Euphorbiaceae > Euphorbia > Euphorbia tirucalli. The sequence continues at coordinate 71,814,997 of CM077641.1, forward strand.
CCACCAGTGCTAAAACCTCCAACTCTGGGAAAACCTTTGACTCTGTATTTAGCCATTGAAGAAACCTCCGTAGGGGCGATGTTGGTTCAAGAACAAGATGACAAAAGGGAGCATGCTATCTACTACCTCAGTAAGAAGCTGCTGGATTACGAAACTCGGTACACTGTGGTGGAAAAGACTTGCACTGCTATGGTCTGGCTTACGAAGAAGTTGAGACACTATTTCCAATCCTACAAAATACAAGCCGAGGCAAAAGTTGATCCGATGAAATATCTATGCTCTGCCCCATCCTTGACGGGGAAATTGTCCCGGTGGTTGCTTTTGTTATCAGAGTTCGACATCGAGTATGTAACAAAGAAGGTGATCAAAGGGAGAGCAGTGGCTGAGTTCCTGGCCAATCAGCCACTTGAATCTGATTATGTAGAAAACCTGGAATTTCCAGATGAACAGTTGGCCTTGGTGGAGATGGAAGTCAGGAAATGGATTATGCATTTTGATGGAGCTGTAAACAAGAGGGGAGTAGGCCTCGGAGTAATCATTGTAACTCCTGAGGGAGAGATAATTCCTTTGTCAAAACGGCTAGAATTCCCAGTAACTAACAACGGTGCAGAATATGAAGCTTGTTTGTTTGGCATTGATGCTCTCGCCGCACTAGGGGCAAACGATGTGACCATCATTGGAGATTCGCTGTTAGTAATCCGTCAAGCCACTGGGGAATGGGAAATCAAAGAAGAATCACTTCGCCCATACTTGGAGACTTTGTGGGAAATGATGAAAGTGTTCGGACATATCGAATTCAAGCATGTAGCCAGAGATGATAATCAAATGGCAGATTCATTAGCTACTTTGTCATCCATGTGGGAAGGACCTCAGAAAGCACCGATGCAGCCTTTAATCCTGGAAACAGCTAGAACACCATTTCATCGTTCCAGCGAGGTCCTGGCTTTAGTTGTAGATGATAAGCCCTGGTATCAAGACATAGCCAACTTTCTGCAAAATAGCCAATATCCTGAAGGAGCAGATGCATCAGATAAGACCACTTTAAGAAAGTTAGCAGTTCAGTTCAGATGGTTTGACGGACAACTTTTCAGAAGAACCGCGGATGGATTGTTATTAAAGTGTCTGACGGAAGCAGAAGCCAAGAAGGTTATGCAAGAAATGCATTCAGGGATTTGTGGCCCGCATATGAATGGATTAGCTCTGGCAAAGAAGATCATGAGACAAGGGTATTTTTGGCTTACCATGCAAACAGACTGTGCAGAAGAGGTGAAAAAGTGCCACGAGTGCCAGATTTACGGGGACATCAACCATCTCCCACCTATGGAATTGCAGAATCTCATGACTCCTTGGCTGTTTGCAGTATGGGGCATAGACATAATTGGTGAAATTCGACCTCCAGCATCGAATGGGCACAAGTTCATTGTGGTGGCAGCGGATTATTTCTCCAAGTGGGTTGAGGCTGAATCTTATGTCACGGTCACGGCTAAGAATATGGCTAAGTTTGTAAAGAAGCACATCTTCGCGAGATATGGTGTACCACATCACGTGGTAACCGATAACGGAGTGCAATTCCAAGGAGCCACAGCTAAACTCTTCGAAGAATACAATGTGGAACATCGTAAGTCTTCACCTTATAGGCCACAAGCCAATGGAGCAGTGGAGGCAGCAAACAAGTCCATCAAGAAGATCTTGTCCAAGACCACTTCAACCTACCGAGATTGGGCAGATAGATTACCTTATGCTCTGTGGGGGTACAGAACCAGTGTTAGAACGCCGACTGGAGAAACACCTTATTCGCTGGTTTATGGGATGGAAGCAGTCCTCCCTATTGAAGTGGAGTTGAAGTCACTGAGAACCGGTTTTGGAGGCCCAATTACCTGAGACGGAATGGGTAAAGGCGAGATTTGAGCAACTGGCTATGGTCGATGAAAGGCGTCTCAAGGCTTTGGATCATCTACAGATGTACCACCAAAGAATGGCTAGGGCCTATAATCGACGGGTTCGTCATCAGAAACAGCCTCTGAAAGCGGGAGATCTAGTATTGAAACAGATGAGACCGACCAATATGGACGCGAGGGGCAAGTTTAAACCCAACTGGGAAGGGCCGTATGTGGTTAAGAAGATACTCTCCAAAGGTGCAGTGAAGATTATGGATGTGGATGGCAACGAGTTTACCAACCCGATTAATCAAGATCACCTCAAACGCTACCATGTGTGAAAAAAAAAAAAAAAAAAAAAAAAAAAAAAAAAAGAGGCCTGTTAAGTCGAAAACCCGTGAGGGCGATTTAAGCAAAAATTAGGGCAACGAGAGTTAGCTTATCGGCCAGAAAACCAGAATAGGATGGTTGATAACAGGAATGAGTTCGTTCGAGATATGTACTAATTTTAAAATTTTCAATTGATACGATAATTAAATTTCATTAATGAAGTGTGTCTTGCTCAACATATTGCATGAATGTTTGGAGTATGTTACATGATTCATTTGTCGAGACATCCAGATAAACAAAGACGTTTAGACGCCCAAAGTGTGCAATTGCGAACATCTTTCAAAAAAAAAAAAAAAATAGATCGCATCAATAATAGAAAAGACGGATATGAATGATAATAATGATAGCCAATACATGCATGATAATGAAAATCACATTTTTTCCTCTTTTGTTTTTCTTTTCTTAACAGAAAGTGGTCCCGCGGTCTCAGAAGGAGCCAGCCAACGGGAAGACGCACTCTTACGCGCCTCACGGGTCGATAAACCCTGGATCTCGGCTAGCCACTGCTTGTAACTGTCATATGTCTCTGTGGGAGCGAGCGATGCATAATTCAACACCACATGATGGGTGTCTCCAGCCCAGCGAAGTCTGACGTGATCTGGCCAAGAAGTAGTATATTCCTCACAACTGGTGACACAAGAGTGCCGAGGGATACCCTGCAGACGACCGTACTGCCGGCAGAGGCGACTCGGAGAATAGAATGTCACTCTGGTCTGCCCCAGCAATTGCACACCATGTGCCCACATGTCCACAATCACGTGAGAGATCTTCCACCAAGGGCACACCCACCTAATCTGGTCATCAGTCAGGCGAGATAGCCAAACGCCCCACTCATCAGCAGACATATCAGTGTAGGAGTCAATGGAGAAGCCTCGTTCCCTGAAATTGGCCGGGTGGTATTTCTTGAAGTTCCCTCTCGGAATCTTAAGAATTGATAGCTTCTCCAATAACCAGATCTGCAGTTGACAGCAAGCAATGGTTAGAAGTTCATTCGACCCAGAAATGCATCAGACAACAAGGAATTTCACCTGGAGCAGTGTGAGGTGAGGGCCAATGTGGAGAACACCGCTTGCCTTAGATGCATGTAAACTGATCAGTGTCTCAGCAAGTGCGAAAGGAGCTGGAGATGCTCCCACAGCCATCTGAGAGATAAGGGAGACAGCCCTGAAGGAGACAACCCCATCATTAGGACCACAGAAATACTGACTCACCAGTAACAGGCTAACCATGTAGGCCCAGCTCATGTGGTCCCTAGGAGCATTGACACACCACTCCAACACAAAATTCGAGTTCAACCTGGGAAAAGGGGAACCAATAGCAAATAAAGATCCCACCTCGGGATCAGAAAGCCCGAACAAGCTCACCAAGGAGGAGGTGCTACCAAAAGTGAAATCGGGGATGGCAATGTCCACTCCTTTGTGGCAGGGAATGTTCAAGATAGCACTAAACTCCTCATATAAGGGGCAGAGCTCTTGGCATGAGAAGCGGAAAACGTTATCCACTGGATCCCAGAAGCGATAACAGGCATTCAACAGCTCGATGTTCCACGAGTGCTTGTAATAGGCCTTGAGATTCCACAACCCGAAAGGCTTCAATTTAAGCCAATCAGAGTCTTGTAACGATTCTAAGAAATTGTAAAAGCCTGGATAAAAAGAGAAAAAGAAAAAATTGAAGAAGAAAGTGAATTTCCAAATATCAATGAAACAAGAGTAAATCACATAATCCGAAAAAAAAAAAATGAATGAAGACATCAAATAAGAAGAGCAGGGCGCTCCATATAGTTCTCATCCTGCCCCTCATCTTCCTCCCCCTCCTCGAACTCATTCTGATGCGTAACCTTGTAGGAGTCAAAGTCCGCCTGTAGACGAGCCATCCCAGCCCGTAGCCTGGCTATCTCGGCCCTCGCCCTGTCCACCTCTTGGCTCGCGGCCCGGGCCTGAGCCACGGAAGAGGCGACCTCCCTGGTCTGCTCTCAGAACATCTCAACTCGGGACTGCAGTCGACAGCATAAATTAACATTCATACATACATACATATGCATTCAGGTATTGCATAACTTATGATGCAGGGAACACGGGATGCTTACCGCCCAAACGCCGTTCTCCCGGACTAAGAAGTCTCCTAGACCCTCGTGCCGAAATTCAAAAAAATGAAAAAGGGGAAAATGGAAGAAAAACTAACCAGATTTTTGATGATGTGCGTAGATGGGCTTAAAGTTACGGATACTAGATCGTTCCTCCCAATTCCGCAGTAAGGAACCGTCTCTCTCGAGCCGTTTACCTCCACTGTAGATTCAGTGGACAGAAAAACCTCACTCTCAGAGAAAGAAATTAAAGAAAGAAAAGTGAAATGAGTGAAAAGAGGAATCCCCTTTTAAAACCAAGTTGGCCGACTCTGGTCAAAGCCGGCCGGCTCTACCTCTTCTGACAGAGCCGCCCGTCTCTGATTCCTCAAAAAAAAAAAAAAAAAAAAAAAAAAAAAAACGAAATAAAATATAAATAATAAGAATAAAAATGAAATTAATTTTAATTTAGTCCAGTTTGATCCCGAGAAGGGTATTTTCTTTTTGTTGATTTTTGCAGACATCCAAAGGAAAAATGACCAAACCGTATTTATTCTTGATCGAAGGGGCAAAAATTTTTGTTTCCAAAATTATCGATCAAAGAATAAATACGCAACTTGACGCAATTCCAACCACGCGCTCCACCACACGGAGAAAAGTTAAAAATGATCGGGCACACTCCACCATACGGAGAATCGGGCACACTCCACCATACGGAGAAGACATTATCATTTGGTCGCTCCACCATACGGAGAAAAGTTAAAAATCATCGGGCACACTCCACCATACGGAGAGAAGTTGAAAAATCATCGGGCACACTCCACCATACGGAGAAGACAGTATCATTTGGTCGCTCCACCATACGGAGAAAAATTAAAAATCATCGGGCACACTCTACCATACGGAGAAAAGTTAAAAATCATCGGGCACACTCCACCATACGGAGAGAAGTTGAAAAATCATCGGGCACACTCCACCATACGGAGAAGACAGTATCATTTGGTCGCTCCACCATACGGAGAAAAATTAAAAATCATCGGGCACACTCCACCACACGGAGAATCGGGCACACTCCACCATACGGAGAAGACATTATCATTTGGTCGCTCCACCATACGGAGCAAAGTTAAAAAAAAAATCATCGGGCACACTCCACCACACGGAGAAGACAGTATCGCGGGCACACTCCACCACAGCGAGTCGATACCACGGGCACACTCCACCACAGCGAGTCGATTACTCTGTACCCTCTGCGAGGGGCATCAGGTGTGTTTTTCTATCCTTTACTCACCGCGCTCTTAATCGCGAGACCAAAAACTCAAATCGGACGAAAGCTACCGATCTAGTCGATTTTGATCTCGCGAGGGGCAGCCTGTGAGCACGGGTTTTCCCGACCTCAGTGATGAGAAATCTTTATTACCTTCGGTCACAGAAAAGAGCAGAATATTACCCGAAACGTCTCGAATTCTCCGAAAACGAAATTATCCGCAATCCGAAACTACCGTAAAGCGGGGTTCTCCGAGTGATTTTCAGGCGCGTCATAAAAAATAAAAAAAAATAATAATAATAATAATAATAATTAATTATTGGGCCCCGGTTCAACCAGAATCGGCCGGCTCTGGTTCACAAACCAGAGCCGGCCGGCTCTAGATTGAGCCGGCCGGCTCTAGTGCAAACTAGAGCCGGCCGACTCTAGTGGGTGGGCATGGGTGCCACACTTTGTCCCAATTCTGTGAAATTGATAAAAAAAACGACAAAAACCATTAATCGACGCATTTAATTGGGAAATTATTTTGTCTGAGAAATAATTGAACAATTGAATGATAAAGAGAGAAGGATCAAAACACAGGAGGGGGGGGATTTTTGAAAAAAAAAAAGAAAAGAGAAAGAAAAAAAAGAAACACAGAGAAAAGAGAGACAGAAAAAAAAATCCTTTTAATTTTATCTTTGAAATCAAATTTCTTAGCACACAACCATTCACTCTAGTATTTACTCACCGATTCACAACGATTCTCGGTTCGATTTCGGATTCGTTCGGGTAAACTTTCGGATTTTCGGGATATTCGAGGATTCGAGCTACATTCTCGATTTTCAAACCGTTCTTGTGCATCAAATATACTGGAACAACACCAAGGTAAACTCTGAGAGGCCTTAAACTTGTGTTTATTGCATTTTTCGTTTGATTTTTCTCTGTTTCTGAAAATCCGGAAAATTGGCTACCCGAATAGAGCCGTACGGCTCTGTTCTTCAAGAACAGAGCCGGCCGACTCTGGTCCAATTAGAACAGAGCCGGCCGGCTCTAACCTAGAGCCGTACGGCTCTGTTCTTCAGGGACAGCTCCCCGATCTGTCCCGAAATGCCGAAAATAGCCCGTTTTCCATTTTTATGCACTCTGATGTGATATATTTCGGCCCAAATTTGTTTGTATGCCATAAAATATTTATTTTTGAATTTTTATACGTACGGATATTAATATTTTCGAGTTTTCTGGGATTTATTTTTCAAGTTTCGGGGTTGTTACATCCGAACCGGATCAATTGTCCAGCGTTAGCGGACCCCTGAACTCTATAAGTCCTTGGAAAATATTAAACAAATAAAATTGCATTTTAAATAAATGTTTTTGGTGTGTTTATTGCGTTTTGGACCCTAGATGGATGATGAATTTAGGAACCCACACGAACGGATACATGGATTCCGGGACAACAGACCCACGAAAATCAAAATTTGCATGTAACCAAACCAATTATTTTCCAAAAATTGATTTTCCAGCATAAAACCACAGGGCGTTTCAAAACCGTTTTCCCAGGTCTAACCGGTCTGACCGGTCGGGTCGACCCGGTTATCCCCTAAATGCATGCCCCCATTTCCTAAAATTCCCAATTCTGTCCTGATTTGAGTCCTATTTGCGTGTGCAATATAAATTGTGCTAACCCTCTGTTTTGCAGCCTTTTATTTTTTATTTTGGATGTATTTAATAGATTTATCCGTGTATTTTAGGCGGTTGTAAAGTGAATTTTTATTTTTATTCGATCGGGTTGTAATAATTTAATTATTTATTCGATCGGGTTGTAATAACTTAATTGTTTGCTGCTTTATTCTGTTTTATTTGTGTGCGCGCCGTGTGTTTAACTTAATGCAATAAAAATCAACTCTAGAAACGTAAAATACCATCAAAGAATATCCGCCAAATTTATTTTGATTAGACATGAAATAAGGGACTTGTCCGAACCTTGAATCTCTGGATTAGGTACAGCAGTCTATACTCGGTAGGGAGCTGTACCAGAATTTCCCGGATGAGCTGATCCGGGTGGCGACTCTGTCACTGATCTCGGGATTTAAGTTTCGAGATCTTTCAAGTAATAAAATGGGAAAATGTTCTCTACAAAAGGAATTCCGAAACGAATGAACGGATTTTTCTAAGTAAGATAAACAAATCCTGTTTTTTTTCCCAAAATCTCACCATGAAGAAAAGGAAAGAACGTTTCAAACCAAAAACCCAAGTTTTCCTCACCGGGCCCCGCGTCGCGTCCCGTCCGAGAGAAAAGGTCGTCCGCTCACAAGGCGCCTTTGTCATCTTGCCTCTCAAACAAGATTCGCATGTGTCATAAGGCTGGATGTCAAATGACCCTAGCACTCCACTAGAGTGAAGCCTAGCTATGCGCTTCTCATTTATATGGCCAAGTCGACAATGCCAGATGTAAGTAGGATTAATTTCATTTTGTTTAATCCTTTTAGTATTTATGTTATAGATTGAACTTTCACGTTTTAGATCAAGGATATATAAGCCATTTTCAAGAAATGCTGTTCCATAAATAATATTGCCACATTGCATAGAAATTCTACCATGTCCAATATTAAATACGAAACCAGAAATATCCAACAAAGAAACGGAAATAATATTCCTGCGCATCGCAGGTACAAAATAACAGTTTCTTAGTTCCAAAACAAGTCCACTAGGCATCTCCAAGAAATAATCTCCGATCTCCATGGCCTGAACCCGAGCACCATTTCCGACTCGAAGATCTACTTCTCCAGATCCTAATAATCTCCTATTTCTTAGACCCTGCACATTTGAACAAATGTGAGATCCACATCCAGTGTCCAAGACCCAAGATGTAGAAATAGCCAGATTAATCTCAACAACATAAATACCTGAAGCAGCAGTTTTGCCCTTCAGTTGCTCCCTTAGCTTTGGACATGAGCTCTTCCAGTGCCCCTTCTCATGACACTCATGGCAAACATCGTCATGAGAGGCAACCCTTGCTTTAGGTTGGGCCACCACCTTTTTGCCCTTAGCCTTGGCCTTTTGGGCCTTAGCCTTGGCCTTAGATTTGGCCTTTCCCTTAGCAATGGGCGTATTGCCCTTGTTCACCAGCAATACTTCAGGAGTCTTCTTAAGAGACTGCTCAGCAAGCTTGAGCATGCCATGCAGCTCAACAACCGATTTATCCAACCCTGGCATATGGTAATTCATGATAAACTGGTTGTAAGACTCAGGAAGTGGCCCGAGAATAACGTCTGTTGCCAAGTCCTGCGGAACTGGCGAGCCGAGGCGGGCAAGTGTATCAATATACCCCTTCAACTTTAGCACATGAGTGCTAACAGAAGTCCCAGCTGCCATCACAGTCGTGCAAAGTGCCTTGGTTGTCAGGTAACGTTCCTGACGAGCCTGATCTTGGAACATCTTTTTAAGCTGATCCATCATCTCATAAGCATGCTCGTCCATGAATTGTTTCTGAAGATCAGAAGCCATGGTACCCAGCATGAGGCACGAGACATCTCGGTCATCCCTCACATACTGATCGTACTGCTCCACCATCGCCGTGGTGATGCCTCGACCTGCGGGAGGGCCAGCTGGTAAAGGAGCATTTAGTACATACTCCTTAGACTCTTGTCTAAGAACTATTTGTAAGTTCCTAGCCCAGTCCAGGAAGTTAGTCCCCGAAAGCTTCTCCTTCTCCAAGAGTGACCTAAGTGAGAGTGAGTTGTTGTTTGTTGCAGCCATTTAATTGCTTAACTGAAATGGGATTATCTACATGGAAGAAATCATTGCTTGAGTTAGAAATAAAGGACTTTTAAGCCAATTCAAATTAATAATCCGATTTTAATTTGTTTGTTGGTGTTGTTAATTGGCTGACTTGACCAAGATCCACAACTTATCAATGACTGGCCGAACTAGGGCTCGCTAACCAACCATTGAGTCGTTTGGTAGGACAACCTATCCAATCCTTCCATGAAGGACTCTTGGTTTGATGGACTTATTGACACTTTACCCATTTGTGCTTAGGGCCCGCTCTGAGCTAATGCTACCCATGTTGAGTCAAACCACCATTCACATGTTAACCATACCAAGTATCTTAACCCTCGACGGCCCACCGAATACTACAATATACCCAGCTAGGGCATGGCGCACATTGCAGCATCAATGGGAGGAAGAGGTGTGAATGTGGGAAGCACTTTTAAGCAACTCAATATTTTAATTTCCGGATTATAATTAAGTGATACGGCTTAGCATGCATAAACGCGGGTAATAATTTGGTGATCCATACATCCATATTATATGACAAATGCAATAGCATACTTAATTTAAAATAAATGAGATCCTATGGGCCTTTAATTACAACCTAATGAAAAACTAGATATCCTATCTAATTCTTCATGGGCCGGACTGCAATCCTTCTTGGGCTCCCACCATGGGCTTGCTCCATTTGGGCCTTCCTCCATACTTGATGCAATTACAATAATTTTGTAAAATAAAATCTATTCTAAAATTACATCAAAATAAAAAATGGCACGCAGGCCATATTTTCCAAAATTAAATTACAACCGATAATAATTTAGGGCCCATAGAACTCAACATAACATTTCAAACAAAGTACCTGTCGTGCACATACATACCAATATGATGCATGATCATGGCATTCCAAATTATAAATATAAATGTTAAGCCGAGTTACTTAGGGTGAAATCGCCAATTTTAACAAATGTGACTAAGGCCCATAAAGGCCCAATGGATAACATCCATAAATGCAAAATTAACAATTTTGCTCCCACTTGAATTTGGGTTGTCACAAATTTAAAATTTAGCTCTCCCAATTTTAACCGGTGTCACGATTTATTGGGCCAATTTCACAAAGTCCATATTCAATTTAATATGCAAACAATTAAATTAAATATGCATGCCAACAAAATAAATAATTTTAAATACAAATTAATTAAAAAAAATTTAATTTAATTTGCATTAGGGTCCGGAATAAAAAAATACCCGTAAAATCCAAAACCAGGCCCAAAACCCGCGCACGGCGCCGCTGTCCGGGCGGGGCAGCAGTGCCGCTGCGCGGCAGCAGCAGGGCTGCTGCCGCAGCTGCTGCCGCTGGATGGAATCGCAATTTGCGATTCCATCCAGCCCAAAATACATATATATATATATATTTTTTTTTAAATCATAAACAAAAAAAAAATGTTTCCAAAAAAATATATATATATAATTAATATACAAAACAATTTTAGAAGGAAAACAATTGGGGAAAAATAATCAAAAACCCCAATCCAAAAATTCTAGGGTTTATCAAAACCAAAACCAATTGAATAAAAACCCTAAAATAACAAACTTGAAACCTATTCTTTCTTCAAGAACGCTTTCAAGAACCAATTCTAATCAATCTAATGGACAAAACCTAGGCTCTGATACCACTGTTGGGATTCGTCATTGGAAAAATAACGTGGCGCAGCGGAAAATACACCGTTTAAAATTTCCTAGAATCCACCTATCGTGTCCAATTACCATTGATTAGAATAAAATCAAATAAGAATCAAGAGAGATTAACTCACCAAGTTCGTCTCCTCTAGAGACTGCTGCAGAATCGTTACTTGAAACTGCGATCTCCAAAGTCCGGTGCACGACCAACTATTGAGCGGGAACCGGTGCTAGCCGAAGATGCAAAGGAATGGAGGTTTAATGCTGGGATTTTCGGCTGTTTTGGGGCTGCAATTGGTGGCTGAAATTTTCAGCAATTAATTAGAGTTGAATTAGGTTTTTATTCCTTAAGTGTGCCCTTTTATAGACACCTTGTCTAATTGGGTTCTAATTAGGTTAATTAAACCCAAGCCCACTAATTACATAAATAAACTTTAATTAAAAAGTATATACTATGTAATTTAATTCTATTTGGCTAAATTTAATTACCCCTAAATAAAATTAAATCACACTTAAGTTAATACAACACACGTATTTAATTTTCCTACTTAGGAAAATTATTTAATTAATTGTTTACTTTATGTAATTCAATTAATTGATAAATTAATTAATTACATTACGTAAACTTATTAATTAAATTAAATTCAACCCAATGTCAATTAATTACCTTGACACCGAATGTCAACTAATTAATTAACGCATTCCTTCCAATGTACATTACATGTACAATTTCTATAAGTTCCAGCTCAGTTGATCTATGTGCACGATCCTATGGGTCTGTCTTTATGTTGGCAGTAGGCCCAAGGCCCACAGACTGTAAGTGGGTTCTAGCAAACCATTACAGCCCTCAATTAAGACAGAGATGCAGCAGTCTTTAGAAGACACTCACCCGGTAGTAATCTCATAGTGTCCTTTGCCTAGCGATATCGATATGAATAAACAAGAGGCATGGTGTCCGTCATCCTCTTCTGTTGTTTATTATATTTCTTGATCTTGAGTTGACTGATTAATCAAATAAGCAACCAACTTATTTGGGTATGGCCATACACTTATCAGTCCCACTCATCAAGTGGCCAATGATATCATCTCGGTGTCACCCGAGTGGCAATTCCATCACTTCATCATCAATATCAACATGTTCACCGGTCCACCCAATCATACCCGTATTTAGCATCCTTTTACAGACCTGTTAGTCGTATGTCAAAGTGAACCGGATTCCACATTGATATTATAATGAAATCTGGTCTGAGGACAAAAGAGACCTACTCAAGAAAGACCTATGACATGACAACCATGTGGCTTTCTTGTGCGGGTCGATCCAGTCTCATGTCAATGACATGTACCTATATTCATGACTGACTATACAAGTACTATGGCTAGTTAAGAACTACCATACAGTCATCGAATATACAAGTCTGTGGTTCTATTCGTTCCCACGATTAGAACAGACCTGGGATAGGTTTTATGATTATCAATCAATAGATACTCTACTCATATTATAGCACAAGATATAAATGAAATAGATTAATTGCCTTTATTAATGTGACACAAATAATGTATTTATACAATGAGTCTTAATGTATAATACAAAATACAAGAATCCAATGCCCTAAGAACTAGGGCACACCAACACTACCACAACTACATAACGTACTTTTTCAGTATACCAGAACATATTTTCTGAAATTATTTTATTTTCAAAGTATTTCTGCAAGGCAGCTAAAATATTCACCAACTCAAAAATAGGATGGTCGTCCACAGAACAACTACCCATCTGAAGAGGAAAAAAAACATACTTGCCCTGCCCAATCGCAATAACTGCCAATAATGCCACTTTGCTTGAATTCTATATTGATAACAGTAATTTAGTTTTGAAATTTTGTTTCAATGAATTCACCAACATATAGTTCAGCGCAATTCTAAGTTCTAACTGATTAAAGCACATTATTTTCCCTTTTTTTTATTTTTTTTATTTTTTTTTTAATGAAGCATAGAAGCTCCATATTTACTAAATCCCAATGTTTCCAATCACCAGTGAAATAAATACTAATATGTGAAATAGCTTAAGCTCGGTTTCCAAAAACTGTGGTACAATTCTAAAGGTAACAAAAACCGGTTTGATATGCAGTTGGTTGCAGTTTCAGAATAAAGCTTTCAAATTCCAAAGAGGCCCAATTTACATCACACACGAAGGGCTTCTAACAAAGTAGCATGAAACTTCCGGGGGAATATCAAAAATAGTAGACAAGAATTATAAAGTTACAAAAATGCCAATAAATATGAAGTATCAATTCAATATGAAATAAATTTATAACTAAAACTAATTTAAAAGATGAATTTACACAGGAATATCCTTGTCCTAAAAATGAATTTACACAAACTAATTTAAGAAAATTACTACTCTTAACAGCTAGTTTCAGCCCATATAGCAGATTCCCAGCAACCGATGTTAGCCCACAAAGCTACCAAGACCAGCCTCCTCTCTAGAATTCATTCAATGTTTTGAGCAAATTCAAAAACTAATTAGTAATTACTCAAAAAATTCCTATGCGGCCAAAAAGAATTCTTCAAAAGGTTACAAGATTTGTCCCAATGCTATAAAGAATTACCCATGATGTTTTAACAATTCTCTAACTCCATGTCCACCATGTAGCAAATTTACTAATAAAAAAACTCCCATATACCAAATCCCCAAAATGCTTCTACATCAACAAAGGGAATGAGAGTTACCACATACCCCAAGGAAAATACATTATTTCATCAGGTATTTGGCACAAAACCTATTTTATCAAAAGCAGAAGCTCTTCTGCCGCTCACAGCTGACCACTATACTTAAAAAAATAAAACCAGCCATTCTAATTCTATTATAAAATTTTTACTTGACACAATATCCAAGAGACAAGAATTGGCAAGCATCATTGCAGGACAGCATCTACAGCGCTATTTGTATGCCCAAACAAATAGAATAAGAAATCAAAGAACTTCCACGTGCAGATATTTTCAGAATAAGATTATCTGAAGGGGCTCAGGCAGCATACAAAGTAAGAAATCTACACAGCAATGAAGTAGAAAACAAAGGATCGAAAAAGAGAGAACAAGGTTGACATAATACCACAAATACTGTCATCAAACAAGGTAAAGGGGTCATAATACCATAATGTGTCATCTTTAACAATAAGTTGAATTATACAACACTACAAGCAATCAGTAAGTAGACTTCCAGCATACAGAAATTCAGATTTGAATAGCACAGTAGACAGACAAGTGGAAGCACGAAAGAAACCTAAATGAACAAACAGTGATCGTTCTTTAGGCTCTTTCACCACGAATACGCCTAGCAAGTTGGATATCCTTGGGCATAATGGTGACCCTCTTGGCATGGATCGCACAGAGATTAGTGTCCTCAAACAACCCAACAAGATAGGCTTCTGCAGCCTCCTGAAGTGCAAGAACTGCATGGCTCTGAAACCTCAAATCGGTCTACACAAGAAAGAAAACCAGAATAATTAAATGGCGGAAAAATATAAATCATAATAAATTTAACCAAAATCCATGAGCTTTTTCAAAAATTTATAACCTTGAAGTCTTGAGCAATCTCACGAACAAGGCGTTGGAAAGGAAGCTTGCGTATCAAAAGTTCAGTGCTTTTCTGGTATTTACGTATCTCACTGTACAAAAGACGTGAAGTTACAAAATTAATTACAGGTGTGTGATAAAATTATAAAGAGGGGATAATAAAAAAAAGTTTACAGTGAGATGAGAATCAAAATCCCTACCGAAGAGCCACAGTACCAGGGCGATAACGATGTGGCTTCTTAACTCCCCCAGTAGTTGGTGCAGACTTCCTTGCAGCCTTTAAATTCAAAAAATTAAGCACCAAATATCAGAAGGTATTCCATGGTTGTATAACAACACACAAGTTATATCTATCCTCAATAACTCAAGTACAAAATATTTATTTTCTCTGCATAGATAACAATGATTAGCAATCACCGTGTTAGAAACTTTTGAATTCCTAATGGTGAATCATTGTCTAAGACTACCACTAGGTAGAACAATGGGTGTTAACAATGGGTGTTATAAACACAATCAAACTTGTACCAAAAGCAATAAGTTGCGCTATATTACCATTTGAATAGATTACATGTCGTTCATTACCATAACAGAATATACAAAAAATCGGGAAGACATGCATGATGTAACAAATACTTCATGCAAACACCGAGATAAGCTCTGTTTTAATTCATCATTGTGAAGGCTTTGGGAAACATCTCAACAAACAGTAAACACCAGACAGGAAATTTTGTGCAAAAATGTTTTGTTAGCAAAAATATCAGCCAGATGACATCTCATAACAGAGCCAAGATTTAGGCTAGTTTAGAAACTTTTTCAGAATACCCAGGGAGCTGCAATAACGCAGCATTTTATAAGTACAGCATATATGAACCTCAATTGCTGTGCGGATCTCCTAACCCACATGGGAGCAGCTACAGATTATGGATATCCACGCAAGTGCAAGGCATTGTTTGGACAGCAAAAAATAATAACAGATAAGATTAAACCTGAAATTTGAATGGCATCCGAACATTGTCTAGTAGCTAGCTCATAAGAGCATCGTTAAAAGATTCACAAAAGTAAAAAATAAAATGAGTTTAACTCAGGTAACTGACTGAAAGTCCTTAACTAAAATATCACCGAATTCCCAAAAAAAAATATATATATAATAATAATAATAATAATAATAATAATAATAATAATAATAATAATAATAATAAAAGAAAATTGATATTGAGTGGATCAACAAAAATTTCCCACATTGAATAATTTCTTTCATCAGAAGGAAGAATTCAGGTGTGCAACATATTGGAAAGCAAAAAACTAGCGAGGGAGCAAAAAAATCATAGAAAAGAGACCTCGGACATGGAAGCAAAATCAAAAACTATAAATATGAAAAAGGAGTGCCAAATCACCGCATATACAGACATATACGCAAGAAAACAAATAAAGAAGTAAACGGGAAAGAAAGGTACCTTAGTGGCGAGTTGCTTGCGGGGAGCCTTTCCACCGGTGGATTTCCGAGCGGTTTGTTTGGTACGTGCCATTACTCAACTGCAAAGAAAAGAAGAATAATCAAGTTATTGAGGAAAATGCGTAGATAATCGCGCAGATCGGAGAAGACAAACTTTTGAGGATTTAGGGTTTCTTCGAACACCTCAGAGAATAAAGACTCGTAACTCCGAATTCGAAAATGTGGCCGTAAAGAAAACTTGTCCTTGCTTGGATTTTATACAGAGGGGTTGAGCTGCAATGGAGTGATGAACGACGTCGTAACAGTGTGTGGCGCAGATTTTGATTATTAATTGATTATTCAGAAAAATCGGGTTTTAAATTTAATCCGTCTCATTTAAATTTAGTATTAACCATGTGTTAGTAATTCATTTTATTATAATTATATTGTACATATTCATGTATGTTTTATTAAAAATTTTCGTAAAATTAGAGTTTGATTCCGAATTAAACCAAACAAAGTTATAAAATAATGATTCCGATTCCAATTCCAATTCCGTATTATTCTTATTCTGATCTTGAAATTTAAACCAAACGCTCCCTTACTTATGTAAAGGTAATATGATGATATTTGAACTCAATAATAAAATAAGCGACTTAATTGGCACTTTACTTGGATTTTTATTAAATTTGATATAGAATAAACAACATATATATATATATAAATCTTGATAATTTTTTATGCTTTCTTTGGTTTCTAAAATTTTAAAATATTTTATTTATAAAAAAAAGATCAATAATTAAAAGGCTAAATAATTTAATAGTCCCTATGATTTTACCTATTATATTACTCAGTCCTAAATTTTAACTCACTCAATAGTTTTATCCTTCTGTCTATTTTTTAAGGTTAACCGTTATGAAGAGTAATGAAAATACGAAATTATCCCTAGTTACAATTAAAAACCTTCTAATCTCACTTCTTCATCTAACCCACTACACAACTCAGATTATAGAGAAAACCTAACCCTAAATCGCTATTTTGTTCTTTAAATCACTATTGTGCTTGTTTGTGGTTTCTGCGGAATCATTAACGAATTGAAAAATACAATGGCGGAAAAACCAAGATTAGTAAGCCTTCACTCTTTCTCCAACTGTTCTTTTACTTTTGAAAGGGGCTTTGCATATTTGTTTAATGACTGTAATAGGCTACAATTAGGTTTTATTTTTGACATTCACTGCAAAATCTAAAATACTTGTTTCTTTCTACTCAATCATTTTCAATTTTGGAGTTTTATTTAGGAAAAAGGGATGTGTTCTGAAACTTGAAGCATGTTGTTCGATAGCTTGATTGAAAAAGGGATCTGTCCACTTCACTTGTGTCCTCCTATGGCCATATTGTTGAACTTTAGGTTGTATGATGCATATCACTCATATAACTAAGAATTCCACTTGTCCAAATGTGACAAGTTAAATAGCAAAAGTGTAAGTCAACAAGGTTGGAGTGAATACCAAATAAGTCACATGTTCGAAAAAGTTAGCTTTCTTCATAATTGGTAGTGGCTTTCTTCATAATAGTCACATTTGTAGGCTTTACTTAGCATGTATCAGTGTGTGTTTGTGCAGATTATAAAATTTCAGATTAAATACTAGTATGTATTAGTGATTAATATAATTACTGTAAATTTTGCAGATGGAAAATGGTGTCAATGAAGATGAAAATGGCAGAAAATATCCTGTGATAAGTGAAAATGCATTTGATATAAATTTAAACTTCTAAGATGAAGACTTCAATCCCTTTGAAGATCACTACCAACCAATGAACAAAGTTGTCAGTGATGTTGTAAATTTTATACAACAAACTGCAAACCAGGTTCTGAGCCAACCAACTACCCAACTAGATTGTCCAGCGGCAAATAATAATGGTGAAGTTAGGGGTAGAGGTATATTTCCTCACAATTTGTTTGAACAACATTCATTTGATAGAAGGGGAAGACCTCGTACTAAAATCAATGAAGGAAGGGGCGGTAGCAACAACATCAGCAAAGTAGTAATCAGAAAATGTGGGTGTTGAAGAAACTCCAATTGTGGGTCAAGAGGGTCAAATGGAAGAGAACGACATTGACAGTGATGAAGACTATTAGTTATCCGAAAATGACGACGAGGATGATATTGTAGGAGAAGAAGGGGGTGAAGAAGCTAAACAATGAATATAATTTTGACCAAAATCTTGAAAGTGATGATTTTGATTTAAGTGAAGCAGAATCTGAAAAAGAGGTGGTTGTTTACTCTTCAAGTGAGGATAACGACGATGATGCAATCCATCGTAAGCGGAAGAGGAGTGAATTGTTCCAGGGTTTGTATAACAACCATTTTATTGATCTTGGAATGGAAACATCACTTTTCAAGTAGGTCAAGTATTTGATGATGTTGAAACATTGAGGGGAGCATTACTAGACTATTCAGTTAATTCTGGATTATTACTTACTAGAAAGAAAAATGACTTAAAGAGGCTTATAGCTAAGCGTAGCCATAATGACTGCAATTAGAGAATTCATGCTTTTGTGCTACCTGATCAAAGAACCTTTATGATTAAGAAACTCCATGATATGCATTCTTATATTAGAATTGTAGGAAACAAGAATCCTAAAGCAAAGACCAAATGGGTTGCTAAGAAACTTAATGTGTTACTGCAAGGGGATACAAATGTCACGTATAAGTCAATGCAAGCGACTTTACTACATGATTGGGGCATTGAAGTTCTAGGGTGGCAGTTGTATCGGGCTAGAAATATGGCTAGATATAGTGATGAGGGGGTGCATGCTGAATCTTATAAGCTACTTCACACATGGATTTTAGATATACAAAGATATAATCCTCGCACATGTTTTAAGTTGGAGTACCAACCAAGGGATAACTTCAATCATGCACCACAATTCAAGAGATTATTTGTTTGCTTTGAAGGGATGAGAAAGGGATTTCTAGAAGGATATAAGCCATTTATTGGATTAGATGGATGCCACTTGAAAGGTCCTTATGGTGGTGTCTTATTGGCAGCAGTTTCTATGGATGGGAATAGAGGAATCTTTCCACTAGCAATTGGGAAAGTTGAAGTTGAATGCTACAGTGCATGGGGTTTCTTTTTAGAGAGTCTTAAGTCATGCATAAATGAGGGAACTGAAGATAGGCCATTTACTTTCATGTCTAATTGGCAAAAAGTAAGTATAATTTTTCAATTATTTTCATAATTGTTTGATTTTGAATGAGAAACATATGAAATTTGATTGGTTGAAGTTGTTTATTAATATTAGAATATCAAATTATGTTTTTAACTATGCTGCAATAAGTTTTATTGATGGGAATCATTGATGTTGTAAAAGAAATATTTCCTAATGCAAGTCCTAGACACTATGCTCAACACTTGTGGATGAACTTCAAATTCAAATTTCCTGGTTCAGGTGGTTTAAGGAAAGATTTTTGGGGTGCTGTTAAGGCAACTAGTTGCTTTGAATTCTGGAGTTTCATTAGGCAAATAAAGGATAAACTTGGCAACGAAGCCCAAGATTGGTTACTACAACTTCCGCTATCACAACGGTCTAGACATGCATATTGGCCCGAAGCGAAGTCTGAACATGTAACTAATAACATGATAGAAACACTTAATTCTTGGATTCTGAAAATAAGAGGTCGTCCGATCGTCCGTCTACTTGATTCTTATAGGCAGAAATGTATGTTAGGTTACACAAGGGACACACAAAAGGATGTGCAATGGAGGGGGAAATAGTACCGTTAGCGAAAAAAAAACAATTAACAAGGTGAAAAAGGGTGCCAGGCAATGCAAATCAATTCCTAGCAGAAATGAAGAGTTCGAAGTGAAGGATGGCAATGCTAAGTTTGGAGCAAACATGGCAGCTAGAAAATGTAATTGCGGATGGTGGGAAATCAGTGGAATTCCCTATACGCATGCTGCCTTATGCATAGGGTCTAAAAAGGAGAGAATAGAAGACTATATGCATTATTATTTCAATGTTGAAACATATACGAAGGCATATGATGATGCAATTCACCCTGTTCCAAGTTATGGGAATTTGAATGATAATCCATTGCAAGCAATTGAACCTCCTCCTCTCAAAAGGCTACCTGGTAGACCTAGGACATCAAGAAGGAGACAAGAAGGCGAAGAGCAGGCTTTTGCAACAAGGACTACCTATTCTACTATGAAGTGTAGTATTTGCAAGAGATATGGCCACGCAACATGCCAAAGATCTACCCAAGATCCAAGGGTAACATAAACATTTTGTCACGTTAATAAACTATTTGGTGTTGAACATTGACAATATTTTGTTTGATTTATTATCTTCTTAGTTTTTTTCCCAACTTATTTGAAGCTTATGCATGCATCAAAAGTTATTTTGTTTGAAATAGTAATTATTTTAGATTTGCCTCCCAATTTGATTAACTTATAAATGCCAAAAAGTTATGGATAATATGGGAACATTTGATTAAAGAACCAACCTTCAATACTGATGTAGGAACCAAGACAACCAAGTGAAGGCATTGAATCGCAGGCATCCAAAAGAGGTAGGGGAGGCAGCAGAGGTACGAGAGCCAACAGAGGTAGGGGAAAAGCTAAGGGAGCCAGTAGAGGCAACTTTGAACCACTAGGTAGAACAAGAATTAACAACTCACAACCAGCAGATATAACGGCTTCAACCTCTACAAGATTCTCACAACTAAGTAGTTCATCCCAACCTACATCATCTAGTTTGAGAGGAGGATCTGATAGAGGTAAAAGAAACAGAGCATCTATTGGAAGCAAAGGAAATAGAGGTGCATTTGGTAGAGGAAGAAGGGCTTCAGGTGGTGCTGTCAACGTAGGTGGTTGGCCACAATAAATTAGAATTTATGGCTTAGGGTTTGAGATCTTTCAGTAGCATATATATATGGGTGCACACGGTCGGTTAACCGGTCAATGTAGAATTTTGCAAACGGTTAACCATTAGAATGGTTTTTTTAATTTATTAACCATACACTGTCCATTAAACCATTAGTCGGTTAACCATTTACGAAATAGACATTATGATTTTGCTAAATTTATAATATTTGAAATCTCAAATAAATAGACCATAAATCTCAAATGTCAAATAAAAATATAAAATTACAAAGCATAGTCTTAATTATTAATTAAAATAACATTTTAAACATAAAATCCACTAATTAAAATATTAATAAAAAAAGTTTCAAAATATAGAAATTGTTGTACAAGATCAAACATTAATTAATGAAATGTTCTTCGCTGTTCGTTTTTTAGTGAGTGTGAAATTAAGAACTGAGAGGAGATAGGATTTGAAGAGAGTGACCGAGACTACTTGGTGTTGTATAGTAAGAAAATAAAATAACATCAAAAACCCAAATGTTTCACTTATTATTCATATTACCTATATATATATATATATATATATATATATATATATATATATGTATATACATAATTTTTTAAGAAAAATATTTGTAAAAAGTCGGTTAACCACGAAATCACATGGACTTTTGATGTAAAAACCTAAACCGTAACCGTAACCGTTAATTTCTAAAAATAAAAACCACACGCTAGTCCATCGGTTTCGATTAACAATATTTTTAGCTTGGTTTCAGTTCGGTTTTTTTGTTTTTCCCTTTTTTTTTTTTTTTTTTTTTTTTGGCACCCCTACATATATATTATGCACCCAACCTTTTTGTGGCTTCAGGGACTACTTCTTCATTGAAGAAGGGAATCACTATATACTATTTTATTTTGGATTACTGCTCATTAAAACAATATTTTTGGACAGATTTGTAGGGTGCATATTCTTAATGGAATCTTTTTTTTTTTTTTTTTGATATGGTTGTAAAATACATTAATTGATGCTTTTTTTTTTTTTAGATTATCTTCTTTTTACTGTCATTTTTCTTCTTCTTCTTCTTCCTTTTTTTTTTTTTTTTTTTTTTTTTTTTTTTGGCTTTGGATTCTTTACTTTGAAGACTTTAACAGGTGCAAATAGATGAGTTTAAAATTTAAACTCTATATAATTAATCGGTGCTTTAATTATGTTTCAAAGCAACACATATTTGATTATAAATAAAAGAAAATAATACCCCGTTTATTTATAGCAGTATTTGGGCATTGTACAAAAAAAAGCAGTAATTGGATATTGCAATTTTTTAATATCTCAAATTCATAAATTTAAATTTAGTCAGTAAAATAATTGTAAATTTATTCAAATGCTATTGTGTAATTGGTTCAAAAAGAGCCATCATTATTTGGGACAAAAGAACAAAAGAGTTGTACAAGTAAAGTTGAGGGTAATTTTGTTTTAAAATTTTATTTAGTGATTTTACGGTTGACTAACAGTTTTTTGGATAGAATTGCAATAGAATGACTAAGCAGTTGTGCTGATTAAAATGGGACCTTATAATTAACTAATGGACTAAGTAATATAATAGGTAAAAATATAGGAACAAATAAATTATTTAGCCTAATTAAAATATGTTAAATACATTATTTTGACATATTCAAGTCAAAATTTTGTAGTATACTATTTAAATGTTATTTTTATAAATATTTAAATGTAATTTTAAAGAATTGTGTATGATTTGAATATCTTATATAAAATAAAAGAATTGTTTGATCCAGCTATTAACTAATGATGTTGTTGTTGCTACTAATTTTTTACTGTTCATATTAGCTGTTTGTAGTTACAGTAAACTGTTAGCTAATTAATTGACAGTGTTTGATAAACTTATGATCAACTGTTGTAGTTAAAATGTAAAAAGATATATACAGACATATGTTTTATACCAGTGTACAACAATAATACAAAAATAAAAGAGGCTAATATACCCTAAACTTATCCAAAAACGCCTAATGCCCCTGGAATTTGAAAGTGTCATGTTATTCCCTTTAAGTTGCATAAGAGTAAACCAGTTTGCTCTTTGAGTATGACTGAACCAGACAATATAAGGCGTTTGTAATACACGCGCACCACATGTTGAGTTTGAAAAGTTAAACCATGAAATAACCAATAAAAACTTGTCACGTGGCAACAAAAACCTTAAAATTAAAAAACCCAAATGGAAAACCCCCAGTCTTCTATATATCAAAATGACAAACAAATTTAAAAGTAAACACAACAGAAATGAAAAAAATCTTGATTCCAATCCAATATTGAATAGATCCAAAAGCAAATTTCATGGTATATGAATCGCCCAGCTACGGAATGTGGATTATTAAATTGTGGGAAAAAACAAGTAGATGATTCTTAAATTTCAATAAACCAACCTGTAATTAATCTTGTCTTCTACTTGCTATCTTAAACACAACAGATGGCCCAACTAACCAATTCAATAGATGTTTTCCAACATTAAGTAAAGTAATTCTTATGTAGCGAAACGAATCTATAAGTTTAAACAAGAAAAATTGAAAATCTTAAAGAAGAGAAATTATTTGGTTGATGACTTTGCAAGATCGTGAGAGAGGGAACTGGGTTCTCTTTCATCTTTTAATTCACTGTAATATCTTCCCTGATTCAACACATCTCCTTTCTCGCTCTCCGTCAAAGATTTCATAGCCAGAGGCGAAAGCATCACGTTGAGAGTCGTAAGCAGAGGTTTCGAAACCTTACAGATCAAGAGCCAAAATTTTGAGAAATAAGTGGCGACCTCCTTTGGATCGAGTTTGATCTCAAATTTGTGGTGAATGAGCAGGGGGAGTAAGAGAGAAGAAGTGGTACGTTTCGAGAGAAAAGCGGTAGAAAAAGAAAAGAAAGTGACCCTCTTTTTTGGTTTAACATATATTTTTGTTTTTTTTCTTAAGTTTTTAACATTTTTCTAATTACTTTATTAGTTGCGTTTGATGATTCACGCGCTAATTATCAATTGAATTATACTTCGACACGTCACATTTAGGGGCTATTTGTATCACTTTATGCAAGTTAAGAGGGTAATATGACACTTTCAAAATTCACAGGACAGTAGGTATTTTTGGCCAAGTTCATGGGGTTCTATATGTATTCGGCCAAAATAAAACTATTACATAAATATAAGCAAAAATAAAAACATAATTAGTGATAAGTGCATTTAATACATGTATTCTGCCTTTGTTTGTAAGTTTTAATTGCTATATTTTTCATTAATTTAGGTGGATTTATTTCATTTTGTGTCATTGTTCGTGCTAAGCACCTTGGAGTTGGAATTGAGATTAAAGTGTCAATTTTGAGAGCTTGGAATACATAGAAGATGGAGCTGTGAAGTCGTAACACATGAGCACGACTTGTGGTATGCTGATGCTGAAAATGGACATAAAAAGCTGTTTTGCATAAGCCAAGATCACAGCTTAAGGGGAGCTACGAATTTATAGAATTTTTATGAGATTAGAAGACTTTTAATTATTTTTTATTTTAATTATTTCAGCCTTTTTGTAGTTGGATTTTAGAATATTTTTATTTTTATTCTTAGAATAAGTCTAATTAGATTTTTCATACAAATTTTAATTATAGTTCTTTCCTCTTTAGGTCTCTTTCCTTAGTTGATGGGGGAAAACTTTCCTTTCTTCTTCTCCAACTTTTTGAACGTGAATTTTAGAAGCCTTATTCTTCTTTTTAGCGTTTTCATTCTCCTCCATGAAGAATTAAACCTTAATTTCTAGCTAGAAGGATTTGAGTCTTAAACAATTGGTTGTGAGATCCTTTTGTATGTAACTTTATTTATTTCATTCAGGTAATTAATTCAATTATATATTTATTCTTATTGCATGATTTAGGTAGATCCTTGATTTAATTAATTACTTGTGATCGATTTGCTATCTAAGTGGTCAAATACGTAATCGTTTAATTTCATCTAGAATATATAGCGCATAACATTATTGATTATGACATGTTTTTAATTCATGTTGTGAATTGAATTGATATGCTTTAAATAATCCCACTTGTGTGATTATTGAGTAGAATTAGTGTTTCTTT
Source organism: Euphorbia tirucalli (assembly GCA_039660915.1). Taxonomy (NCBI): domain Eukaryota; kingdom Viridiplantae; phylum Streptophyta; class Magnoliopsida; order Malpighiales; family Euphorbiaceae; genus Euphorbia; species Euphorbia tirucalli. The sequence goes on from CM077641.1 coordinate 71,840,020, forward strand.
CATATGTATTGCAATTGAATGAATTAAATTCTAAAGCTTGTTTAGGACTGTTTGTTCAATTAGGGATAATTAACGAACTTTTCTTAGTTATCTAATTTGTAAGAAGAAACTAGGTTATATGGCGCTTCGTCAATAACTATAGCTAATTTATTTGAATGATTTGATGTTAAATTTGGAATATGATCAATGATCAATTAGTTCAACTTGAGACTCAAATCATCCCTTTAGCTGGAATTAATCTCATATAGATTTTCCATCAATTTACTTTTGCTTTTGTTATTTTTACAATTAATTGCAATCTACAAACCCCCTTTTATTTTTCTTTGTTTAAATTTTGGAAGAAATAACTCATTCAATCCCTATGGATACGATTCTGCTTCACTCTTGCTACAAAATTTGGTTCTGAAGAGTAGATATTTATTTTTGGTGTGCTCGACACGCATCAATTAGATAATTAAAAATAATTTTAACTTATTATACCTTTTAAAAATTATTATTTTCATTAAATATCGACTTCATAAGTGTACAAAAATAATTTAAAATTAGTTTCATCTACGTAAAATGTATCAAAATAATATGTTTTTAATCTTTGACCAAGTTAAAATATATAAATTAAAAAAAATGTAAAATTGGCCTGAATAAATTAATTTAAAGAATTTATCTTGTTTAATTTTTTATTATTTATAGATATGAAAAAAATTCTATAGAAGATCTACATATTTATATAAAAGTATACTTTATTATTTTGAAAATATTAAATTTATAAAAGCGTTATAAAAGTTTTCAGTGAAAAGCTACTTTTTCTTATAAAACAGCTAAAAATTGTTATGTAATAAAGATTTTTCAAACTTTTAACAACTCACTTTATGATGTAATTAGACTTTTTTCGATGAAAACTTTTTGTTTTTTTTAAACCATTGTAATTATACTTAATGGTATACTTATATAATTGATTGATTTATTTTTATTTTTTAAAACAAATTGTATGTTATTAAAAATACATCAAAATAAAAATAAAAATAAAACTAACCACCTTCTCTTCTCTTTCAAAGAAAAACACTTTTAAAATTTCAATTTTTAAGGAGAAAAAACAAACTCTTCTTTTCATCTTTGTGTTCTCATGATTTTTATCGTTTTCAGTAATTTATTAAAAATACTTCGTGAAAAATTGATTAACTTTTAGATCAATGTCTTTGTTTCACTATCTACTCAATTTATATCCTTTCAAGACTACTAAAACAAACAGAAACATTTATTTCTATCAAAAACTTTCAGTCATTCCGTTTTGAAAATGCTTGGAGGGCTATTCCAAAATGTAGAGATGTAGTAGCTAGAGTTTGGATTGAAACCGAGGTGGACGTAGATCCAGTTCAAAATGGGTTGCGGAAGTTGAAGGCTTATGGTGAGGTGTTGTATTTATGGGGGTAGACGTACCGAACTTACTTTAGGCGGCAATTAAGGCAGTGTAGGAAGAATTTGTAGTGGTTGAGTATGCATATTGATGAGGACATGGATGAGCAAGTGGCGATGGTCAAGGCCGAATATAATCAAATTTTGCAGCAGCAGAATTTTTATTGGCGTCAGCGTGCTAAGAAAATGTGGCTAGCTAGTGGTGATGTTAATACAACGTTCTTTCACGGAAGTGCAACTTTTCGGCAAAAAAAGAATTCCATAAAGTCATTGGTGGATGTGAACGGCGTGTCGTTGACTTTGGGTGACGGTTTGGAGCAGCATGTGCAAGATTATTTTCAATCTATTTTCTAGGCCATATGGGGTGATATGGAACAGATTTTGCAATGTGTGTTGAACAGGGTAAATGATGATATGAGTATGGATTTATCGAGGCCGTTTGATGATGATGAAGTAAAGAGAGCTTTTTATGATATGCATCCTGACAAAGCTTTGGGTCCTAATGGATTCAATCCAGGGTTCTTCCATAGTTATTGGGACATTATAGGTAGGGATATCACACGCTTATGCTTGTATTGCCTGAACAACTCTTACATACCTAATGAGCTTAATGCAACCGCAATAATTTTGATTCTTAAGATAAGGAACCCTGTGCGTGTGACGGATCTGAGACCCATTTCTCTTTGTAATGTTATTATGCGAGCTATTTCGAAGTGTATTTCAGCACATTTGCAGCCACACATGCATTCTTTAATATCAGCAAATCAGAGTGCTTTTATCCCAAAATCGATTAATCTCTGATAATATTATGATTGCATTTGAGCTGAGTCATTTCTTGAGATGGAAAAAGAGGGGTCAGTTCAGCTTTGGAGCTTTAAAAATTGACCTATCGAAAGCCTATGATCTTGTTGAATTGGCTTTTATAGAGGCCATGCTGTTGCAATTAGGGTTACCGAATGCTTTGTTGGACTTGTATGCAATGTGTTACATCTGTGTCATATTCTATCGATTATAGAAGGGCTGCGGGGTTATCGAATGCTTTTATTGGACTTGTTATGCAATGTGTTACATCTGTGTCATATTCTATCGATTATAGAGTGGCCATATTCCAACCTTTTATGCCAAGCTGTGGGGTTCACCAGGGAGATCCCATATCTCCATATTTGTTCTTATTATGTGAGAGGGTTTGTTTTCTTTGTTGAATACATGGGTGGATAAGGGTTTATTGCATGGCCGTGCAATTGCTACAAATGCCCCAGAAATTTCACATCTATTTTTTGCTGATGATAGTATATTTTATTTTCGGGCAACTACGGAGGAGGCTACTATGTTGCGACATGGTTTCTATCTATATGCCTAGGCTTCAAGGCAGCAGTTAATTTCGAGAAGTCTAGTATCATGTTTAGTATGAATACCGCGGCAACTAATCGTCATAGTATTTGTGATATCCTGCAACTGTAATGTGTTCCCTCCAATGGTACGTATTTGGGCTTCCCCTCAACGATTGGCCGTAGTAAGGACATTGCTTTTAATTTTTTGGTGGACAAGTTAGCTAGTCGCATTCAAGGTTAGTGTAAATGAGGAATTTCACAGGCTTGTAAGGAAGTATTACTTAAATCTGTTGCTCAAGCGCTACCAGTGTATGCACTTGGAACTTTCTTGATACCTGGAGGAAGTTGTGACCACTTGGAGAAAATGTTGAACTCTTTTTGGTGGGATAACAACATTTCACTTCGCCGAGGGGTGCACTAGATGTCGTGGTCTAGATTATGTCAACCTAAAGAAGATGATGGCCTTAATTTCAGGAACAATTTGGCTTTGCTTGGTAGATCGGTGTGGCGGTTATTGGCTCACCCTGATGCGTCGGTAAGTCGTTTGTTGAAAGGAAAGTACTATCCAAATTATAATGTAATTTAACGGGTTTTTTGGAATAATGATAGCTATTTGTGGAAGAGCCTTATTGCCGCTATTCCTCTGGTTTGTGCTGGGACTCGGTCGGTGATTGGGGATGGAGCGAGTCCTCGGGTTTGGCATGTTGTGTGGCTGCCAGATGATCGGCCCCCTAGGATACTAACGCCGATGATACCGGGGGGGGAAACTATGAGGGTTCGTGATTTATTTTTACCGGGGCAACAAGCTTGGGATATGGATTTGATTCAGTCCCTTTTTAACCAAAGAGATGTGGACTTAATACTGCGAATACCTTTACCTTATAGTTGACGGCATGATCATATAAGATAGATGCATGAAGAAAAGGGCCAGTATACGGTAAAAAGTGCTTACCATGTGTTGATGGAACAATATAGATTGAGAGATGTTAATACTTCAGCCCATTGGATTTTTATATGGAAATTGCATTTGCCTCCATGAATTAAAAATTTTTGGCGACGATGGGTGACACATTGTCTGCCAACTAAGTATAATTAAGAGGATGGGGTGTTGCGGTTGATGAAGACTATGTGTTTTGTGGTACCTCGAATGAGACAATTGAACATGTCTTGTTTTTATGCCCACAAATTGCGTATGTATGTACTGATTTCCAAGAATTACATCAACTTCATGACGACTTGACGTTGGCACAATGGGTACAATTTGTATCGTTGTCGAATGTTTAATAGGTGCATCTAATGGCCTATGCTAAGAGTGTGTGGGCAAATGAGAATAGTGTACTATGGCGACATGAGCAGACTGATATTCATCGGATAAAATTTTTACCAGCAGCAACAGTCCAGGATTCACGACTTGCCCAGCCAGCAGTGCGTAATCCGACAGGTCCAGAGGCGGCGCAGACATCAATGGGGAAAATTAAATATAACATTGATGCTAACTTCTTAGCACAGAGTGATGATGTAGATGGTGAAATGGTTATTTGCAATTCATTAGGACAGATGTTAACTTTCAAATATCTCACGTTAGATGGTGCTTTTTCGACGGTAGAAACAGAAGCTATGATATGTAGGGAAATATTTTCATAGTTAAAAGAACTAGGTTATTCATTTATAATCATCAAAATTAGATGTTCGAAAATTTATTGGTTATATAAATTCCCAAACTCGTATTTGTACACTTTTAAGCTTCGTTATTGATGATTGTATTACTTTAGCTCGTATTCTAGGTGATATATGTTTTAAGTTTGTTCGTCGTGCTGCAAACAAGATAATGTATAAATTAACATAGATAGCTTAACTTTAATAAATATTACATTATTTCAAAAAATAACAGTGACATATTATATTTATTTATTGATGTATTATTTCCCTTATTATCACTAAAAAAAACCAAAAGAAAAAATATCACAATGCCACCTCGTGAGACTTTCCCATCTATCATTACCACTTGAAATTCCATCCATTCTATCTTAAATTTATGAAATTAAAACTTACATTATTTTAGTTGACTTCAAAGTCCTGCTGTGATTTTTTTTTTTTATGTAAAATAAAATAAAATTAACAAACCAAAATTTGAGTTCCATTAAAGCTCAAGGGAGATTTACAGATTTAGAAAACACTAGAAGTCTAGACCAACTACTACATACACACAGATTATTTCTAAAACACCACCCACCACTTATTCCATTTTTTTCATTATTTACAGAACATTAGCATGTCACATAATCAAGAAGCAGAAGCAACCACAGAAGTAGCTTTCCTTGTTCTCTTAGCAGCAGGAGATTTGATTGATTTTGGCTGTTTAGGTTTATTAGCAGCCGTTGATCTCTTTGCCTTCTTTGCCCCAACTTTCTTATTAGCTCCGCCCTCTGTTTTTTTATTCACAGACCTTGTTTTTCTGCTGCTAACTGTTCTCGGTTTCTTCTTCTGTTTCTTCTTCTCCTCCGCTTCATTACTTGCACCAGCTTTTGCCTTCTTTGCTGTCTGCTTTGTCTCTTCAGATAGCTTATAAGATGCCTTGATCTTGATCAGCTTTCCTCTTGCTGCTGAGTTTTTCAATTGCAAACCCATAATTTTCTTAAAATTCGCAGGCAATACCGCCTTGTGCTTCTCTTCCATGTATTTGGCTATGGCGTACGGACTCGATCCACTCTTCTCGTTCAACGCCATAAGTGCTTCTTTTATCATCTGCCGCCAAATAAAAAAAAAAAATCAACAAACGATTTCAACATTTTGCGCGATATTGAAGCTGTAATTTCGTCTAACCACTTTTTTGATTCAATCGAATTGAGTGAATTTATTCCGTACCTGAAAATATGGAGGATGGGAAGCTGTTTTAGGCTTCTTTTCTCTTGGAGCCTTGGTTTTCTTCTCCTTCACCGGCTTGGCCTCCTCCTCCGCCACAGGCTCAGGCCGAGGCCGCAGCTGCTCGACTGTGGCCGCCGCTTCTTTTGTTTCTTCGTTTGCCATGAATATCCTAAACAGAGATCACAATTGATTTAGCTGAGCATTTTTTCCAAATACCAGCTGCCATTTATAGCAAGTGAAAAATCTTTCTAATTGGTTAATTCGGATGGTTGAGGATTGCCAACGTGTACAAGGAGAAATCTAGAACGTACACGTAGATAAATATCCAAACGTTTGTTTTTATTATTAAAAAAAGAAAAGAATAATAATGGTAATTGTGGATTGGACCCTCCATCATGGCCAATTTGAGATTTTTCTTGGAGTTGTTTATCAATATAATTTACTGGAGTGTGTGTTTCTTGGTTGAATTTGGAACTTAAGTTTTATGAACATCTGAGAGTTGGTGATGAGGGATTTTATTCCCATTATAGATGTGAAAATGTAGATTTTAATGTTGTTTAAATGCGGAAAAATGGTTGACATTTGAGTGCTAATTTGAAGCTTTTAGAGAAGATAAACTACGGGTGCCTTGTTTCTGTTGTTGTTTTTTTTTTTTTTTTTGCCTTTTTAAGTGAATATTTTGTTCTATTTTTGAGGTTTAATAATTTCAAATTATGATATCCTTTCCTATTATGATGATTTATATAGTTTCAAATATAAATTGTCTATAATTTATGATTTAACCCATAATTATTTAAATTTTTATTTTTTATAAAAATTTAATTAGTTGTAAAAAATGATATACCGTGGAATATAAAATCTTGCATCATTGTAAGATTTCAAAATTGAATAAGAATTAAAATTTTAGAAATACATAATGTTGCTTTATTCATATATTTTTGAAATTAATTAAAGTTTTAATTGAATTTTAAATTTCACATTTCATTTTGTGCATTAGAAAAAAATTTGTCTCTTATTTTTATTATTTAAAATTAATCAAATTATTAGGTGGGAATTTATGAGATTATATTTTTTAATATTGTCTATTAATTCCGTTTTTATTTTATTGTTCAAGAAATATAATCAAGTTATTTACATTATTTAAGGAGTTATACCAAATCAAAAATTTAGTTTGGTTACATGTATTATTAACACTTGATAACCTTTTGATACCAAAATAAATAAAAAGTTTTCATATTATGAGTCAAGGAAAAATAAATATTATATCATTTCATATGTTTTTTTTTTTCATTGTATTAGATCATTCTTCAAAAAAATCAATAACATCGATTGGTAGACCATTAAGATTGAAAAAAAATTTTTTGAGAAGGATAAATGCCTTTGTGAGCTAACTTATAAGCAATAGAGTCGCAAGATCTTTTAACAATAGATAACCAAACAAAGAATATAGAAGAAACTTAAATCTAGTAACCTTCCATAGTGTAAAGTGTAAATTTTATGTAATATAGTTTGTTAGGTGTTGATAAGAAGATAAAATATACTCCATCCCTCACAGTACACGTGCACAGCTAGGATCATACCGTACTCACCAAGCTGAGCATCCACTCTACACGTGAAGGACCTAGATCGCACCTTGACCACCAAATTGAGCAAAGGTGTGAAACCTCATCTTCCCAACACAAGAGGATCCGAATCACGTCTTGTAATATCTCGAATTTTCTATATGTGTGAATTTTCAATAAAAGTATATATATTGTTAGAATAATCATAAGTTCAAATAAGTTTTGGGAGATAAGATTACAATAATAAACAACTTAGGGGGTGAAAGTAATATAAACAGTAAGGGTATACTTGAAAAAAATCAAAAGTTATATGACAAAATTTGAAATTAGAAATATGTTTCTATTGAAATACTCCTCTAAATATCAAAATGATTGAATAGTGTTAAATAACAATATCCGTAATACCAAATAGTAAAAGGAAAAATGATAATTTTCATAAAAAAAAATCTTAAATTTTCTCTATTGCATAAGGAGAAGGAATTGCTCTGCACTTTTTGTCTAGAGCTAAGGAGAAGAAGAAACAAATTGATAAAAAAAAAAGAAAAAAAAATTGATAATTTGAGTTTCTACAGTCCGATCTTGATGATTTTTCATGTATGTTCAGTATTTGGTGGTTCTCATTTTATACTGTTAAAATTTTGATTCGAGGTCTAATATTTAATATGTTTGGGAGAGAAAATATGAGAGATTTATATAGTTTCCGGACAAAAGATAAAGAATTTGAAGATAAAATTAGTGCTAATGAACTCCTAGCGGTGTCATTAGTCTGTTGGTACCAACAATTCCAATTGATTACGTCGATTTTTAGTTATTATTTTGTTGAGCAAAAGTATCTTGTAAGAGTATTTTAATTGACAGTTATTTTTATATTAATTTGTATAACATTCTTATTAACTTTAGTTCTTAGAGTTTGAAGAAATTCTGAGCATTTGAATTTATATGAATTTCTGAACATATAAATTAATTATATATATTGATTAATTTGATTACATGCATAAATAAATTAATTGAAAGATATTTTGTATGTAAGAAAAATATATGAACTAGATAGAAATGGAATTGGGTGAATTTAGGATTTTTTAAGGAATTCATATTTCTAATGAATAATGTCATACGTGAATAGCGACCACATAGATGGATGGTAATCGAATAAGTGTAAACTGACACATATAAATGAATAGTATTATCAGAGATTAATATCATAAATATAAGTAAGGCATAACGTCTTACGAGAAAGTGAAAAATATCGTATATGTGAACAGTAACAAGTATAAATAAATAGTGGCATATATGTATGGTAACTATATAAATAAAAGGATTACACATGCATAAGAGACTAAAATGAATGTTATGATTAGCTAGTTGGACATTGTGAAACTACAAGAATTACAAAAGCATATGACTCTATTTGGCCAGTTATATGAATACATGATCACATAATTATATAAACCTATATGGTTAGTGAATTATAGCAATACAAAATTACAGAATCATATGGACCTACATGACCAATTACATGAATTACAAAATTACAGAATTATATGGACCAAAAGGTCACTACAAATTTACAAAGCTAGCCAGCAAAATTGTATGTTACACAATGGTTAACTATTTAAGTCACAAAAAATTAGAGATGGACCGCTTATTCACATGAGCATTTTATGTGGTCATGATGTATAGTAATAGAAATATGTTCACAATTAAATAAGGTATAAATATGGTATTTGGGAAATAGGGTCTTACAAGTGTTATATGAAATGTTTGTGATTTTGATTGAATAAAGAACAACATGGTTTTGATTTCCATTATTGTTTATATGAATTCGTAGGAAGTGTGATAATGAAAAATTATCAAGTTCAAAACAAATATAACAACAAAGTTAACTGGATGACTTGAGTTTAAGAGTTTAATTGTGATTGTCAAATAGAAGTATTAATTAACAAAAGGAAAGGTAACACGTTTGTAGATTATAATACATGAAAAGATAACTTTATAAGTGAAAATTTTGTAATACATCATAATTATAGTACATAATTCATGAATAATACTTGGAAAAAAAAAATTACGACGTTACATTTTAGTATCACAGCAGAGATAATACCTTATGAGATATATACAAAGTATGTGGAAATAGTAATAGAATGAAAGTATACACTTGAATATGAATAGTAATATCAAGAGATAACAAGAATAATATTTGATATGATTTTTTATGATGTATGTTTGTATCCAGATATGATATTTTATCAATACATGATCAAATTATAGGAACCCATCCCGGTTGTAAACAAAAATTTATGGAACAAATCACATACGACTAAGGTTTCGTGCCCAAAATCACATGGCTAGATTATGAATAAACAAGAAATCAAAGAGGAGAGAAAAGTTTTATTTTCACTTTAGCCGTCCTAGCACAAAAACCATTTCAGTTACAAACTCATGTGGATCGTAAGTGCACTTTCTAAAGTCCAAATTCGTTCTGCACCGTCTAGAATCGAGCCATGGATGTCAGAAACTTCCAGTTAAAACTTCAGACCGATTAGACGGTGCAATCTCTAGTAATAAGCAAAACACTGCGACTGGTCAGATTTGACAAGAGGTTCAAACGTCCTTGCTTTTCGTTCACACATGCGAAGGCATTACGAGTAGATAGTGTGCTAGCTCTGGACCTAATCTCCAATGGAAGCAAAACCATTTTCTTCCAATGTCTCTAAAATCCTAAGAGATGGAGAGGATGAGAGTGGAGGTTAGAGATGAGATTAGAGAATAGAGTTTCATCATATTCCTTTTCTATAACACATAAAAGGTAGGAATTCCTATTCTACCCCTCCTTTATAAAAATATCTAGATATTTTCTCTTATGAAATATTTAGAATATTTTACCATACTTTTAACTCAACTAAAATTCATCATGTGATAATTTTAATAAGTTAAATGTAATAACTCTCGTAATGAGATTATATAATTTTATTTGACCTTAAACATTTAAGTGCATAAAATCAATATAACCCATTATATAAAATATTAATATGTAACCATTACATATCAAAACGGTCCATAAGAAAACCACCCAGACTTTTATGCGTGTGATTATGTAGGTTCATCCATATGTTGGCAGGGGGCCTAAAACTACGGTTTGGCCCACAGATTGTAAGTGGGCTCTAGCAAGCCGTTACAACTCCAATTAGGATGAAGATGTCAAAATCAAGCCAACATACACCTGTAGTATTCTTATACGATCTCTTGCACATTTGATATCGGTGTCCTACATAAGGCATGGCTCTGTTATCCTTTTACATGCTAGGACTTTACTTGAAATCCAAGTAGACTGAAGAAATCAAATAAATGATTATCCAATAATTGTTCTATTTGGGTACGACCGTACACTACTCCATCTCACTCATCAAGAGCCCGGTGATATCATCTCTTTAGTAAAGAGATAGGCAATTCTTTCACATTACTTAAAATCCTAGTATGATTCCCGATATACCCAATACACCCATACCTAGCACACAGTTATGGGCCCGTTAAGCTCACATCAAAGCATATAATGTAACGCCCCAGATATAAGTTGACTTAGTTATGTTGTGATGTGTGCATATGAGTGAGCATTTTTGCATTTAACCGATGTTTTGTATGCTTATAACAATTCGTAGGCTTTGGCCTAGCGGTAGATAGTCCTGACTAATAGCTAGTGGTCTAGAGTTCGAACCTTACCTGGCTTAAATTTATTTTTTTTTTTTGTGCCTTTTTATTTTTGTGTTGGGAAGGTTGGAATTCCGAAAATCCATGATAAATATCCCATTTTTCAGTTGACCAATTCAAAAAAATTAGGAATCCTTAACCTAAGGAGAAAATCTCTCCTTAATCTCTTCCCCTTTCCAAGTTTCACTCCAAGGCAATCTCTTCATCTCTATTAGGGTTAAAATTTCGGCCATTCCATTGTGTGGAGCTCCAGTGCAGCCGAAATTCTTAACTTTCTCTCCCTCACTTTCATTCATTCAGACTCTGCTTCATTCTTCTCCATTCCGAGTTAATTGCCTCAGTTGGTTTCACTGCAAACAGGGTAACAACTAAACCCTAAATGTCGGTTCGAAATTTATATAGGATGTATGGTAGATGAATTTGATCCTAGGTTGTATTATTACTGAAATTATTGTTGAGACATGAATGTATATGATATTGGTGTAAGAAATTGCTTTTAGGTTAAAAGATTGGTAGAAATATGAAAATACATGTGATTGAGTCGAAATTGGTAAGCTGCTGTATTTTCAGAATTGACTGTTTATGGTAATTATGGCATAACTTCCGTTATATAACTCCGATTGGCATAATTCAACTTTCTGTGTTTTCCTGAGATATAGGTGTACAAGGTTGTTTTACATTATTTTGGAAAATTCCGTGAGTAAAGTGCTCATATTCCCTATTGAAACTGCCTTATGTGCATTGTGCCGATTTTTCTTGAACTGCTGAATTTCAGATTGTACAGGTTGTGATAATTTTAGCTTTATTTTCGTTATATAACTCCGATTGGCATGATTAAACTTTCTGTGTTTTCCTGAGACATAAATGTACAAGGTTGTTTTATACTATTTTGGCAAATTCTGTGAGTAAAGTGCTCGTATTCCCTGTTGAAACTGCCTTATGTGCACTGTGCCGATTTCCTGGAACTGCTGAATTTCAGTTTGTACAGTTTGTGTTGATTATGGCTTTATTTTCTCTCTGTAGCTCCGTTTGCCATGAAACAAAATTCTATGTATTCCTGAAATTCTGATGTTCAATGTTGCTTTATATTATTTTTGCTAAATCAGTGAGTAACACATCTGTTTTGTCTGTTGAAGTCAGACTATGTGCAGTGATCTGAAGTGAATTTACAGATTGCATGTTTTTAGTGTTTCCTTAATATCTTTTGCTATAGGAATCCGAATTGCATGATTTAAGTTGGCGTGTGTTCCTAAGATGTAAGGCTAAATTCACCTTTGTATTGCCATGCTGAATTCTGAGTCTAACCTACTGGAATATTATATGCAAGTTGAGGCATGAACTATGAATTCTGAAATTTTCACCTTAGGCCTTGAACTGATTTTTTTAATGTGTGCAAAGCATAATTTGATTCTAGGAATTTATGCTAGAACTCTTGACATGAAATCTAATAATTACATATATGGTTTGGTAAATTTAATACATGTTGGAATTATGAAATCGAGTTTGGGGTAAGTCCTATTTTTTTTATGGCACCATGTGTTTATTGATGTATCAGATTATGTTTTGGGGTAAGTCCTATTTTAATGGCACCTTATGGTTATTGAATTGGTTGGGATAAGTCCTATGTTAAAGGCACCTTTTGAATATTGATATAATTATGATAATTAAATTGGTGTTTGTAGTGGCATATACTCTGGTGTCTTGGTTAGTTTGGCTAAGTGTTTACCATGTTTGATTGGTTGACACTAGGACAGCGCCCTTTGTTTCGAGGTAAGTCCCTTCGTTGGCACTCAGAGAGGTAAATCCCTTCGTGGTACTCTAATTTATTTTATTTTTGAGGTAAGTCCCTTCGTTGGCACTCTGTGAGGTAAGTCCCTTCGTTGGCACTCTGAGGTAAATCCCTTCGTGGTACTCTTTTCTTATTGATAAGGGGGTAAGTCCCGTTGTGGTTCCCCGAAGCGTCTGAGCCGAACTCTCTAAGGACATAGGTGTATAGGTCAATACAAATGATTTATACGCGTATACCACAAAATTAATAAAGGTTAAGGTATAATTGAGTTGATGTCAAGTTTGTGATGAAGTACTTTGATTTGGGATGTTGGTATGTATTTGTATGTACATGACTTATCTTGGAAATCTGAATTTTGATGATATTGATTATCCACTTGGAATGTTTTGTACTATTATTTGAAATAGATAATTATGTGATATGCTGAACTCGAACTTTATATGTTGTATGTGATGCAGCTAACAAATAAGGGTAAGATCCCTGATACATGATTGTTACTATGAGAATTATGCATGCTTGTATAAATTGATAAATTTGCTTTCTATTAATCATGATGAAGTATACTTAAGTAATGTAATATGAAATTTATGATCTGTCATCTTCCTATGTGAACTTTGAATTGATGTTTGGGATTTATTAGTTACTCGTCACTAAGTGGCGCTGTTGATATTTTCAGATTTTGCCGGTGCAGAATAGGAGATGCCTGATGTCTGTTCTCGGGGATTGTGTGGAGAGTTTCCGTCATGTTATTTTATCATCTATTCGTAGTTATGGATGTTCAAAGATTTATTTATTTATTTATTTATTTATTTTTTTTTTACTCCGTTATATTACCTTTTGAAATACCTATTTATGTTAAATTACTGTTTTTGAAATGGAAATTTTCGAGTACTCATTTATGATTATGTTATTTTAAAGATAAAAAGGAAGTTTTGAAAATGATGACCTAAACTTTATGTAATGTTTCCGCCATTGCATGCTTGCAAAAGTTAGGGTTGTCACATATAAGGTCACATCCAGGAGTGTAGCAATATCTAGTCTAAGGATCCAATATAAGCAATACGTGAGAAGCACTTATGACACTGACCATATAGTGTTCTCACAAGCGGATCGGTCCACTACATTGTTCACTAACATATACCTATGTCCTTGATAGACTTTCCAAGTCCTCTAGTCGGTAAGACACCACCCATCCCACAAGAAACATACTAGTCTTTAGTTATATTCATTCCAATGATTATAACAGACTAGGAGTAGCTTTAAAACAGTGTTCCTTAAACTCATGGTCTTACTCGTTCAGTACACACTGCTAACAAACATGAGCGAACACCAGTTTATAGATTCTCAATATTTATTAATTGTACAAGTAATTCAATAAATATGATTATGCCTTTTATTAATATTTAGAAAATGTATATACAAATATACAAAATACCAAATATAACATCTAGGGACTACAGCATACATCAACAATCTCCCACTTGCACTAGTCACTACTATGCCAGTGTCTAGTCCTTATAGATCTCACATGACCCTCTCGTTGTGGCCTCACCAATAGGTTTGGTCAAGGGACCAACAATGTTATCCTTGGAAACAACCTTGCTAAAATTCACATTTCTTCACGGAACTTATCACCAATAAGATGGAATCTACTAAGTAGGTATCTGGATTACAAGTGTAACCATGGCGCCTAAGCTTGTGTGATGGCCATGTAGATGTTACAGAAGAAGTCAACTAGGTCTAGGAGAGAGTTACAAACTGCTAACTCAGTGATTATCTTCCTAATCCAAATGGTTTACTATGCATCCGCTATGCAGTAAAATACTCAGTTTCTGTTTTAGAATGGCAACAAAATATGGTCTGGAGTTTGCTCACTTGCAACACTCATACAAGTTTCAAATGTTGGATATGCCCTAGTCCCGAGGCATTGGACCTCGTATTTGTATTGTACATTTATTGGATTCATGTATTATACATATTTTGTGTCATTAATAAAGGCATTAATTCATTTATTATATATATCTTGTGTAGTATTTTAAATGAAGTATCCAATGGGCATATCCATATCCATGTTGACAAGTGTCATGCACTTGGCAGTAAGACCATGGATAGGGGAAACGATATGACCATAGAGAGATCCGTAGTCTGTTCCAGTCATGGGAATAAATGGGACTAGAGACTATCATTAACATGGTTGTATGGTGGTATCTTATCGGTCATTAGACATGGGATGTCAACTAAGTTAATGGGTACATGCAAAAAGGGCATGGTACTGGATAGATCCACTAAACGAGAAATCCACATGGTAAAGTATCACAAGTGATTCTCGTGTAGTACTTGTATGGATCCTTTGACCTGACCATATGATGGTGCTGCATGCGAGGTCGCATACTTAGGGGTAAGCCTAAAGGGCCTCTAATAGGGTGCCAAGTATGGGTACTTTTGGGTATGTCACTAAGCATGGCAGTGTTATGGATATTCAGAAGGGATTTGTCACTAAGTATTGGCCTTCTCATAATTAATTAAATTAATTTATGAGATTATTTTCGAAGTGGAAATATTTTACATGTATAGGTTTACATGTATCTTTATTTTATGAAAGTCAAAATTAATCCGATGGTAAAATTAATTGATCAAATTAATTTAAATTTAAATGTATCAAATATATTATTTGGAAAAATATGTTAAGGATACATGTTAAATAAAATTAAGTTGATAATAAACTAGACCAAGGAGATTAATTTTGGACTGGGCCCCGCATAAAGTAAATGAAAGGGATTGGGCCAAGTCTTGGGCTTAAAATTTCGGCCAACCCTAGGTATAACACCTAAGGCAATTCGGCCAAGAGAAACATACCAAGGTAGCCGAAATTTTGAGCTTTCTCTCTCACAAAATTTTTGATTCCAACGCTAGCACGGGTCGTGTTCCAAAGGTGTTGGTGTACGTGAGAGTGGAGGGAATCTCCTTTGATTTCTGCAGGCATCTCTTGAAGAGATATTCTGTGTAAGAATCAATTCTCTTCTATTTAATTTTAATGTTTTATAATTTTCAGTTCATTTGTTCCTGTGCACGGATTTGAGGAAATCATCGCATTGTTCCGCTTTTATCGAGTGATTTCCGGTGAAAAATCCCAACAGTGGTATCCGAGCGGGTTTTTGATCCGTGAAAATTGTTTAATTGGATTGAATCCCTTGGTTTTGAAATTGGAGATTTTAATTTGGGATTCTTGGATTGGGGTTTGTGATTTTCCACTTTGGATTTTTGCAATTGAAAAGTAATTGGCATATAGGTTTATGTTAGATTTAATTTTCTATTGTTGGATGATCTTGGTGATTTATTCTTCCTTGGCTGCAATTCTTTTTATTGTTTTGTTTAAAATCACGGGCTGTTTCCGGGCATGCGGGACTGCCGCCGGCGGCCGCCGCATGCTGGGGCAGCAGCGGCTACTCATGCGGCCGCAGCCGCTAGTTCCAGCAACAGCCGCTACCTCAGCAACGAGCTGCTACTGGGTGGCCACTGCACTGCAGCAGCACTGCTGCCTTTGCCTAGCCGCAGCGGGCGGGGCCCAGTGTTTTGGATTTGGCGGGTTTTGGGCCCGGGGCCCAGTTTTAAAATTTTAATTGGTTTTAAAATTTCATATGTTTAAATTTTTGCAATCTAAATGCGCATGGTTTCTTGAATGAAATTTTAATTTTATTCATGGGATATTAATTTTGGAAATTAATATGGTTAATTGAAATTGGTTCGGGTTATGTTGGCACAATTACCCAGGCGGCTGATATGGACCCATGGTTTCCCAATTCCAGTGGGAGCAGTAATCTACTTGGGCTGGAGGCCCAAAGCCCGTTAAGGGCTAGAACCATGGTAGGCCAAATTTGGCGATTTCAAAATAATAGCTTGGACATAATTGGAATGAGCTTAATTTCATGCATTATAACATGCTTATAAATTGATGTATTGGATGCATTTTATATGATTGAATGGATGTATGATTGGATGCTATTGGGCCTTATTTCAAGATGGGTTGTATTTTCTTTTTTGGGTAAATACGGCCTGCGTGTCGTTTTTCTTTTTTTTTTTTTTTTCTTTTATGTAATTTTATTTTATTTATTTATTATAAAATTTGTAAAAGAAGAAGAAGCTCATGGAGTGGTGAGCCCAAGTAGAGAGGCAAGCCCAGAAGGAAGGAAGATGGAGGCCCATCTGATGTATTTTCTAGTATAGGTTTACTAGAATTATATTAGGGCATTTTACATATATATATCTTTTTTGGCACCATATAACATTTTTACCTCAAAAGGAAAAGTTTACATAAATACATTAAAAACTTTTCAAAGTTTCAAAAATACCTAAAACAAAAATTATCAGTTTTACGTGATTCATTCATCAAATAAACAACAAAATACAAATCAAAATTTCCAAAATACCTTCTCTACTTTGTCCACGTTTCTCTCTCCTCTTTTTATAATTTTTAATCTAATTTCGCATTTATCTCTCAATCCGTTTATTTTTTTGTCATGCGACTTTAGCAAGTTTTTTTTATTTTTTTTTATCTTCGAAACAAAGTCCATATGTATATACTTTTTCCGACATATTTTTTTCACTAAAGTATAACTAATTATCCCTTTGTATATTAAGGTATAACTAAGGTATAATTAAGGTATAACTAAAGTATAATCACTGTAATAGTGTATCTTAATGTATAACTAAGGTATAATTAAGGTATAACTAAGGTATAAACACTGTAATAGTGTATCTTAATGTATAATTAAGGTATAACTAATGTATAATTAATGTAATAATGTATCTTAAGATATAACTAAGGTATAATCACTGTAATAGTATATCTCAAGGTATAACTAAGGTATAATCACTATAATAGTGTATCTTAAGGTATAGTTAAGGTATAATAAATGTATAATCAATATAATAATGTATCTTAGGATATAAATAGGGTATAAATAAGGAATAACTAAGGCATAATCACAAGAATAATGTATCTTAAGGTATAATTAAGGTATAACTAAGGTATAATCAATGTAACACTGTATCTTAAGGTATAAGTAATGTATAAATAATGTATAATTAATGTAATAGCATATCTTAAGGTATAATTAAGATATAACTAAGGTATAATCACTGTAATAGTGTATCTTAAGGTATAATTAAGGTATAATCACTGTAATAGTATATCTTAAGGTATAACTAAGATATAATTAAGGTATAACTAAGGTATAATCATTGTAATAGTGTATCTTAAGGTATAATTAAGGCATAATCACTGTAATAGTATATCTTAAGGTATAATTAAGGTATAACAAAGGTATAATCACTCTAATAGTGTATCTTAAGATATCATTAATGTATAAGTAAGGTAAAATCAATATAATAATATATCTTAGGGTATAAATAGGGTATAAATAAGGAAAAACTAAGGTATAATCACTAGAATAGTGTATCTTAAGATATAATTAAGGTATAATCAATGTAATAGGGTATCTTAATGTATAAATAGTGTATAATAATGGATAAGCAGTGTATAAAGAGAGTATAACAATGTATACTAAATGTATAAACAGTGTGTAACAATGTATAAAGAGTGTATAAACAACGTATAGAGTGTATAAACGATGTATAAACAATGTATAATAATATATAAGAAGTGCATAATAATGTATAACAATGTATAAGAAGTGTATAGATAGTGTATAATGTTGGAAATGCCCTAGTCCCGAGGCATTGGTCCTTGTATTTGTACTATACATTTATTGGATTTATGTGTTGTACTCATTTGTGTCATTAATAAAGGCATCAATTCATTTATTATATCTATCTTGTGCAATATATTAAATGAAGTATCCAATGGACATATCTATATCCATGACGACTAGTGTCATGCACTTAGCAGTAAGACCATGGATAGGGTTAACGATATGACCATGAATAGATCCGTAGTCTGTTCCAGTCATGGGAATGAATAGAACAACAGACTATCATTAACCTGGTTGTATGGCGGTGTCTTACCGGTCATTGGACATGGAATGTCAACCAAGTTAATGGGTACATGCCTGGAAGCATGGTACTGGATAGATCCACTGAACGAGTAATCCACATGGTATGGTATCACAATGGATTCTCGTGTAGTAGTTGTATGGATCCTTTGACCTGACCATATGATGGTGTTACATGTGAAGTCGCATACTTAGGGGTACGCCTAAAGGGCCTGTAATAGGGTGCCAAGTATGGGTGCTTTCGGGTATGTCACTGAACATGGTAATACTATGGATATGCAGAAGGGATTTGTCACTCAGTAACCAACTGAGAAGATATCACCGGCCACTTGATGAATGTGACTGATAAGAGTGTGGCCACACCCAAACAAGTTGGAACTTGTTTGTGAGGTTCAGTGCATTCGGGATCAAGTTAATGTCCGGACACAAAAGAGGGTGATCAATCCATGCCTCTGTGTCGGACACCGATATCAATGACATGGGATGTACAAGTTTAAACTACAGGGTTATGATATCAGTTAGACTGCCATCTCCATCTTAATTGGGAGCTGCAGTGGCTTGCTAGAGCCCAACTGCAGTCTGCGGGCCAAAGGCCCGCTGCCAACATAAAGATGGGCCCACAGGATCGTACACATAGAACGATAGAATGCAGACTTAAGGAATCACATGTATACTTGGAGTATACACAGTGGAGGGAGAAGCATGTATATATATTGATTGTATTATAAAGATCAATTGGATTGGTCATAATAATAAAATTAATATATTCAATTGGCTCTTCATAATTAATTGGATTAATTATGAACTTATTTCCTAGGTGGAAATATTCATATGTATGGGTTTACATATGATTTTATTTTGTGTAGAGTTAATTTTAATTTGATGGATTAAATTAATTGTCAAACTAATTTTAATTTATATGTAAATAATATATTACTTGGAGTAATATATTAAATACATGGGTATATTAAAATTGGGCTTGAAATTAATTTAAACCAGAACAATTAAAATTAGACTGGGCCTAAATTAAAACATGGAAGCCCGCACAGAATAGACAGGAGCCAAGATGGGCCTGAATTCCCCTAAGGGAATTCGGCCAACCCTAGGTATAAATACCTAGGGTTAGAAATTTCGGCCAAGCTAATGCTTAGAGCCTCCTAGCCGAATTCTCTAGCTCCTCCCTTCCATTGTTCCGTTTTTCTGACGCTAGCACGGGTTGCATTTGCCAAGCGTTCGTGTACGTGAGAGTGGAGGAATTCTACCTTGAATTCTGCAGTCATCATCAATCTCAGAAAGAGATTTTTCTGGTAAGAATTTAATCCCTTTCTGTTTAATTTTAAGTTTTTCAATTTCCACTTCAATTGCTCCTGGGACTGGATTTGAGGAAATCACCGCGTTCTTCCGCTTTTATCGGGTGATTTCCGGTGACAAATCCCAACAGTGGTATCAGAGCAGGCTTTTGATCCGTGGAAATTGATTAATTTGGTTGAATCCCTATTTTGAAATTGGATGTTTTTGATTGGGATTCTTGGTATGGGTTTTATGGTTTTTCCCATATGTTTTAATACAATGAAAATTAATATTGCATATTGGTTTATGTTGTTTTAATTTTGTTGTATTATTGTAATTCTTGGTGAATTGCTATGGATGATGGATGGATATTTTTTTTTATTTTAATTCTTTAAAAAAAAAAAAAAAAAATCGGCCTCCCGGGGTGCGGGGCTGCCGCCGGCGGAATCGCCGGCGGCGGCGGGAGGCTAGGCGGCAGCCGCTGCTGCTGCTAGGGCAACCCCGTTGCCCTAGCTGCAGCGGGCCGGGCCCAGTTTTTGGATTTTCCGGGTTTTAGTCCGGGGCCCAGTTTTGAAATTTTAATTGGTTTTGAAATTCGTGTGTTTAAATTTATGAAATTTAAATGCGCATGGTTTCTTGGATGAATTTTATTTCGTTCATGGGATATTAGTTTTGGAAATTAATATGGTTAATGGAAATTGGTTCGGGTAATTTTGGCACAATTACTCGGACGGCTAAATTGGACCCGTGGTTTCCCAATTCCAGTGGGAGTAGTTGGACTGCCTGGGCTAGAGGCCCAAAACCCGTTAAGGGTTAGAACCATGGTGGGCCAAAATTGGCGATTTCCTAATAATGGCTTTGACGTAATTTAAATGGGCTTAAATCATGCATTATGACATGCTTTTGAATTGTATGTATTGGATGCATATGAATGGTTGAATGAATGTATGATTGGATGCTATTGGGCCTTTTACGAGATGGGTTGTATTTTTCTTTTAGGTAAATACGGCCTGCGTGTCATTTTTCTTTTAATGTAATTTTATTTTATTTAAATTAAATATTATAAAATTTGTAAAAGAAGAAGCCCATGGAGTGGTGAGCCCAAATGGAGGTGCAAGCCCAAATTGGAGGTGCAAGCCCAGAAGGAGAAGATGGAGGCCCGCCTAATATATGTTTCTAGTATAGGTTTACTAGAATAATATTAGGATGTAACATAGGCCCATAGCAGTCCATTTTAATTTTATTTAATCATGTTTTATATTCATTTGCATGTATGTATGTATGTTTCAATAGCTCATTCACCCGCTTTATGTATGTAAGCCGTTATAATTGAATCTAATAACCAAAAGGAAATTACTAAGTCGCTTAAAAGTGCTTCCCTCATTCAAAACCGAATCGAAGTGGGAATAGGCCAGTTGTAGACCATGCCCTCGCAGGATGCACTGGAGTATTGTCATTTTGTATTGGGTTAGAGTATGGGATACTCTAACACTTGGATGGAGGTTTTGACTTAGCGTGGGTAGTAGGATTCTCCTGGCCCTAAGCACAGATGGGTAAGTGCCAACAAGCCCATCAAACCGAGAGTCCCTAGGTTGGGATTGGACGGCGTTCCTACCTAAATAATTAAGGTATAGTTGTACCAAACCCTCGTTTGGCTATATCTTGATGAAATATGGATCTCGGCCCATGAGCCTAACAAATCGGTTTAAATTAATAACTTGATTCATTATTAATTTTATATGGGAACAACAAAGCAAAGCCTTTTATTAACACTCTCAATGTTTTTCTGTGTAGAAACACCCAAATGGCAAACACAAATACCTTATCACTGCGATCAATTCTTGAAAAGGACAAGCTTTCCGGTCCTAACCTTTTAGACTGGTCTAGGAACTTGAGGATAGTTCTAAGACAAGAGTCAAAAGAGTATGTGCTAGAAAGGCCTGTGCCGGCTGCGCCTCAGGGACGTAATCCACCGGCTGCCCAGCTGGAGGAATACGAGGTACACGTCAAGGACAACCGGGATGTGACATGCCTTATGTTGGCTTGCATGGTCCCCGAACTGCAAAAACAGTTTATGGACCATCAAGCCTATGCTATGATAACAACTCTTAATGAGATGTTTCAAGAGCAAGCTCGTCAGGAAAGGTACCTGACCAATAAGGCATTCCACTCTTGTAAGATGGGGGCCGGGACATCTGTGAGTGCACACGTGCTCAAGATGAAGGGCTATTTGGATACTTTGGCCCGTCTCGGATCGCCTATCTCTCAAGAGTTGGCGGTGGACACAATCCTCGCGTCCTTGCCGGATTCTTATGATCAGTTCATCCTTAACTATAACATGCAAGGGATGAACCGCACTGTCAGTGAGCTGCATGGGATGCTTAAGCTTACTGAGCAGTCGATCAAGAAGACTCCGCCGGTGCTGCTGGTTAACAAGGGGAACGCTCCTCTTGCTAAGGGTAAGTGTAAGCACCGGAATTTTCCATACTTAAAAAAAAAAAAAAAAAAAAAGAGAAAGAGAGTCGTACGACTATTGATACAGTCGTACGACTGTAATTTAAAAATTACAGTCGTACGACTGTAATGTCGGGCAGACTGCAGAGGCCCATACCTCTGCAGCAGAAATGGAAGAAAAAAAGGAGGAGCATTAATTGCTCGGGTTTGGCAGCAAGCAAGGTAGAGGCAGAGAGTAGAAAAAGAGAAAAAGGAGAAAGAAAGAGGGAGATTTTCTGGTGAAGGAAAAAGCTTAGAGAGAGAAAGAAAAGAGAGAGAGAAAGAAAACCACCAAAACTCATCTTCTTCCTCTTTAATTTTCTTTAATTCTCGAAATTAAGCCTAAAACTTGTTAGAAATCCCTAGGTTAATCAGTTAACTACTCAAACAAATCAAGAACTCGGACTTAAACAATCAGAATCCCTTGCAAATTTGGATTTTTGGACTCAAACTCCCAACCTCCATTTCAAAGGAAAAAGTGCGAATTTGTTGGGATTGGAGCGACGCCAGGGGTCAAAAACGACTTGGAATAGCTTCTAAAAGGTAGTCACTTCTTTTCCTTACACTTTTCCTTCGCTTTCTGGGTGTTTGAAGTGAATTTTGTGCGTTTTTCCTGCATTTTTCGTATTTCTGTTCCTGGAAACTAAGAACAGTCGTACGACTGTTCTTAGTTTTCATGAACAGTCGTATGACTGTATATACAGTCGTACGACTGTTCTTGTTTCCAGGCGATTTTTCTTCAGTTTTTGCTTAAAAATGGCTTTTGGCGAAATTCTGATCTTGGACTGATTACAGTCGCACGACTGTAAACTACAGTCGTACGACTGTAATCCATGTTCCAGAATCAAGATTTCAACCTTCATCCCAAAAATTAGAAAATCCCGAAAATCGTCAAAATGAATTTTGTTATGTGCATCACGACCGTAGATTTAATTTTCAGTAGATTCGCATTTAGAACAATTCAACGACGGAGACCCAGTTCTCCTGAAAACCGACCCACTTAATATGTAAAAATGCATGTAAACCGGAAAAATTGTTTTCAAAATGATTTTCCCACAAAACCAAAAATACAGGGACGTTTCAAAATGTTTTCCAGGTCTAACCGGGCCGGCTAGCCGAGCCAACCCGGTTATCCCCTAAATGCATGCCCCCAATTCTTGATTTCCCATTCTGTCTATTTGAGTCCAACTTGTGGTGTGCTGTATATATTGTGCTAACCCTCGGTTTTGCAGGTTTTAATTTCTTTTTATTTTTATTTTTATTGTATTTTAATAGATTAAATCGTGTATTTAGGCGGTTGTAATTATTTCTTAGATTTTCGTGTATTCTAGGCGATTGTAAAAGTGAGGCGAGTGTTTTTATTTTTCTATTCGATTTGGTTGTAAGCCAATTAATATTTATTTCTTTTCCTTATTTTTGTATTAAATGTTTTGTATGCGCGCTGTATGCCTTTTATATTCAATAAAATGGACTTTAGATTTTGAAATACCATTCGAGAACATTGGCAATATTTATTTTAATTAGACACGAAATAAGGGACTTGTCCGGACCCGAATCTCTGGATAGTGTAGCGACCGTTCATCCGGTTCAGCTACATAAGAATTTCCCGGTTGAGCTGAGCCGGGTGGCGACTCCTACAACATCCATCGAGACTTAGGTCTCGGTTCTTTTAAGATTTAATTCTATTTATTTTCCAAAACGCAGATTTCCGATTATAAAAACCCCACGCGAAGGAGGGATCCGCCCGAGATCGTGGCGCCCCATTCCGAAAGGGAGTCCCGCGTCCCGTCGAAAACGCGTCGTCCGCTCACAGTAAGGCCAAGGAAAAGGCCAAGGCTAAGGCCAAGAAGGCCAAAGCCAAGAAGGCCAAGGCCCAACCCAAGGCCCAGCAGAAGGCAGGTCCTGAGGACGTCTGTTTCGGGTGCAGACAGGCGGGCCATTGGAAGAGATCATGTCCCAAGCTGATGGGAGAGCAAAGAAGGGGCCAAGGTACGTCCTCTTCAGGTATTTATGTTATAGATATTAACCTTACTATTTCAACATCCTGGGTATTGGATACTGGATGTGGTTCTCACATTTGTTGCAATGTGCAGGGACTTAAGAACAGAAGGTTGCTGGGGTCGGGAGAGGTGGACTTATGGGTCGGGAATGGAGCAAGGGTTGCTGCCATAGAGATCGGCGAATACCACCTAATGATGCCCAGCGGATTGGTTTTAATTTTAGAACATTGTTACTTTGTACCTGCTATGTGCAGGAATATTATCTCTGTATCAATGTTGGATATTTCTGGATTTGATTTTACTATTATAAATGGTCGAATTTCTATATCCAGAGAGGGGTTATTTTATGGAGATGCTCTATTAAATAATGGCCTATATGTCCTGGACTTAAATGAAACCAATCATATCTATAACATAAACACGAAAAGGGTTAAGCCTAACGAACTTAATCCAGTCTACCTATGGCATTGTCGTCTTGGCCATATAAACGAGAAGCGCATAGCTAGGCTTCACAAAGCTGGAGTCCTAGGGTCATTTGACTTGGAGTCAATTGATACATGCGAATCATGTTTAAGAGGCAAGATGACAAAGGTGCCTTTTAGCAAAAGGGCTGAAAGGGCCACTGGCTTGTTGGACCTAATACATTCAAATGTATATGGACCTATGAGCGCAATGACCAGAGGTGGGCATCTGTACTTCGTCACGTTCACGGATGATTTCAGCAGATATGGCTATGTCTATCTGATGAAACACAAGTCCGAGACCCTTGATAGGTTCAAGGAATTTAGGAACGAGGTACAGAACCAGCTAGGCAGGAATATCAAAGCCCTTCGGTTGGACCAAGGCGGTGAGTATATGAGCCTAGAGTTTGACTCATACTTGAGAGAGCATGGAATAGTTCCACAGCTCACTCCTCCTGGAACACCACAATGGAATGGGGTGTCCGAACTGAGGAATAGGACTTTGTTGGACATGGTCCACTCAATGATGAGTCAAGCATCTCTCCCAATTAGCTTCTGGGGACACGCCCTCGAGACAGCAGCTCTCATATTAAACAATACTCCGACTAAGGCAGTGGAAAAGACCCCATATCAGATATGGACGGGCAAGGAGCCCAATGTGTCTTTCCTAAGGATTTGGGGATGTGAAGCACATGTCAAGAAATTGACTAGTGGCAAGCTGGAGCCCAAAACCGATAAATGCCTGTTTGTGGGCTACCCTAGGGAAACCAAAGGGTATTACTTCTACAACCCCGTCGAGAACAAGGTGTTCGTGGCAAGGAAGGGGGTCTTTCTGGAAAAGGAGTTCCTTTCCAAGAAAGATAGTGGGAGCAACGTTGAACTCAGGGAAGTTCAAGGTCCACAAGCTCCTGAAGAGGATAACTCGGAGGCCCAGGTGGAGCTTCCACAAGTGGAAGCACCGACCCAGGCCACACAAGAACCTAGAAGGTCTGGTAGGGATCGTCGGGAACCGGAGAGGTATGGTTTCCTCGTCACCGATGATCAAACTCTTCTCATTTGGGATGAAGAAGAACCTAAAACCTACCAGGAGGCTATGGCTAGCCCACAGTCTGCGAATTGGCGTAAAGCCATGGAGGTAGAAATGCAATCTATGTACGATAATCAAGTTTGGAACTTGGTTGATCCACCTCCGGGTGCTAAGGTAATAGGTTGCAAGTGGTGCTATAAGCTGAAAGCCGATAATACCTTCAAGGGGCGTCTGGTTGCGAAAGGTTTCAGACAAGTCCATGGAATAGACTATGATGAAACTTTCTCACCAGTAGCCATGCTCAAGTCCATCAGGATACTGCTGGCCATAGCCGCATGGTATGACTATGAGGTATGGCAGATGGATGTCAAAACCGCTTTCCTTAATGGGAAGCTACTCGAGGATGTGTACATGACACAACCTGAGGGTTTTGTCGATCCTAAGTATCCGGGAAGGGTATGCAAACTTCAAAGGTCCATTTATGGACTGAAGCAAGCATCCCGAAGTTGGAATCTAAGATTCAATGAGGCTATAAAGGAATATGGCTTCATACAGAATCCAGATGAGCCTTGTGTGTATAAGAGGACTAGTGGGAGCATTGTCACATTCTTGGTACTTTATGTAGACGACATCCTACTCATTGGAAGCGACATACCTACACTGCAAGGGGTAAAGCAGTGGCTGAGTAAGTGCTTCACAATGAAGGACTTAGGTGAAGTTGAGATGATCCTAGGGATCAGGATCTATAGGGATAGACCAAATCGGCTTCTGGGCCTAAGTCAAGCTTCGTACATTGACAAAGTTCTGAAAAGATTCAGCATAGACCGGGCCAAGAAAGGTTTCTTGCCAATGGGCCATGGGCTGAAACTTAGTAAGAAGAACTGTCCTAAAATAAGGGAGGACAGGGAGAACATGAAATTGGTTCCATATGCTTCGGCTATTGGATCAATCATGTACTCCATGTTATGTACGAGACCTGATGTCGCCTTTGCACTAAGTATGACAAGCCGATACCAGCAGGATCCCGGGGAGGATCACTGGAAAGCTGTCAAGGCGATCCTCAAGTACCTTAACCGGACTAAGGATAGCTTCTTGGTGTATGGTGGTCAGGAAGTGCTATCAGTTACTGGGTATACTGATGCAAGCTTCCAGATAGACCAAGATGAGTACCAATCGCAGTCAGGGTATGTATTCTTGTTGAATGGTGGTGCTGTAAGCTGGAGGAGCTCAAAGCAGCCAACCATAGCGGACTCTACAACAGAAGCTGAGTACATCGCTGCGTGTGATGCAGCTAAGGAAGCTGTGTGGATGAAGAAGTTTATCATTGAGTTGGGAGTAGTGCCAACTATCCAGGACCCAGTCGATATCTTCTGTGACAACAATGGGGCCGTCGCACAAGCTAAGGAGCCCCGGTCACACAAGAACACAAAGCACGTGCTCAGAAAGTTTCACCTCATACGAGAAATCGCGGAGAGAGGTGACATTGCATTGCACAGAGTGGACACCGAGGATAATGTCGCAGATCCATTGACCAAGGCGCTGGCCCAGCCTAAGCACGAGGGTCATACTAGATCTATAGGGATTAGGCCCATGCCTAGTTGGAACTAGTGCAAATGGGAGATTGTTGGAAATGCCCTAGTTCCGAGACATTGGTCCTTGTATTTGTACTATACATTTATTGGATTTATGTGTTGTACTCATTTGTGTCATTAATAAAGGCATCAATTCATTTATTATATCTATCTTGTGCAATATATTAAATGAAGTATCCAATGGACATATCTATATCCATGACGACTAGTGTCATGCACTTAGCAGTAAGACCATGGATAGGGTTAACGATATGACCATGAATAGATCCGTAGTCTGTTCCAGTCATGGGAATGAATGGAACAACAGACTATCATTAACCTGGTTATATGGCGGTGTCTTACCGGTCATTGGACATGGAATGTCAACCAAGTTAATGGGTACATGCCTGGAAGCATGGTACTGGATAGATCCACTGAACGAGTAATCCACATGGTATGGTATCACAATGGATTCTCGTGTAGTAGTTGTATGGATCCTTTGACCTGACCATATGATGGTGTTACATGTGAAGTCGCATACTTAGGGGTACGCCTAAAGGGCCTGTAATAGGGTGCCAAGTATGGGTGCTTTCAGGTATGTCACTGAACATGGTAATACTATGGATATGCAGAAGGGATTTGTCACTCAGTAACCAACTGAGAAGATATCACCGGCCACTTGATGAATGTGACTGATAAGAGTGTGGCCACACCCAAACAAGTTGGAACTTGTTTGTGAGGTTCAGTGCATTCGGGATCAAGTTAATGTCCGGACACAAAAGAGGGTGATCAATCCATGCCTCTGTGTCGGACACCGATATCAATGACATGGGATGTACAAGTTTAAACTACAGGGTTATGATATCAGTTAGACTGCCATCTCCATCTTAATTGGGAGCTGCAGTGGCTTGCTAGAGCCCAACTGCAGTCTGCGGGCCAAAGGCCCGCTGCCAACATAAAGATGGGCCCACAGGATCGTACACATAGAACGATAGAATGCAGACTTAAGGAATCACATGTATACTTGGAGTATACACAGTGGAGGGAGAAGCATGTATATATATTAATTATATTATAAAGATCAATTGGATTGGTCATAATAATAAAATTAATATATTCAATTGGCTCTTCATAATTAATTGGATTAATTATGAAATTATTTCCTAGGTGGAAATAGTCATATGTATGGGTTTACATATGATTTTATTTTGTATAGAGTTAATTTTAATTTGATGGATTAAATTAATTGTCAAACTAATTTTAATTTAGATGTAAATAATATATTACTTGGAGTAATATATTAAATACATGGATATATTAAAATTGGGCTTGAAATTAATTTAAACCAGAATAATTAAAATTAGACTGGGCCTAAATTAAAACATGGAAGCCCGCACATAATAGACATGAGCCAAGATGGGCCTGAATTCCCCTAAGGGAATTCGGCCAACCCTAGGTATAAATACCTAGGGTTAGAAATTTCGGCCAAGCTAATGCTTAGAGCCTCCTAGCCGAATTCTCTAGCTCCTCCCTTCCATTGTTCCGTTTTTCCGACGCTAGCACAGGTTGCATTCGCCAAGCGTTCGTGTACGTGAGAGTGGAGGAATTCTACCTTGAATTCTGCAGTCATCATCCATCTCAGAAAGAGATTAGTCTGGTAAGAATTTAATCCCTTTCTGTTTAATTTTAAGTTTTTCAATTTCCACTTCAATTGCTCCTGGGACTGGATTTGAGGAAATCACCGCGTTCTTCCGCTTTTATCGAGTGATTTCCGGTGACAAATCCCAACATATAATAATGTATGACAGTGTATAAATAATGTATAAACAATATATAACAGTATATAAGAAGTGTAAAAACACTGTATAAACAATGTATAAACATTGTATAAACAATGCATAACAATAAATAAATGTATATGAAGTGTACAACAATGTATAAACAGTGTATATTAATGTATAAGCAGTGTATAAAGAGTGTATAACAATGTATAATAAGTGTATAAACATATAACATTGTATAGGAAGTGTATAATGTATAACAATGTATAAGTAGTGTGTAAACAATGTATAAGCAGTGTATAAAAAGTGTATAACAGTGTATAAACAATGTATAAACAGTGTATAAACAATGTATAAACAGTGTATAACAATATATAAGAAGTGTATGACAATGTATAACAATGTATAAGAAGTGTATAAACAATGTATAAACAGTGTATAATAGTATACAACAGTGTATAAGAAGTGTATAAACAATGTATAAACAATGTATAATAATATATAAGAAGTGTACAACAATGTATAAGAAGTGTATAAACAATGCATGACAATTTATAACACTGTATAAGAAGTGTATAAACAATATATAAACAATGTATAAACAGTGTATAACAGTGTATAAGAAGTGTATAAACAGTGTATAAACAATATATAACAATATATAATAAGTGTATAACAATGTATAACAGTGTATAATAAATGTATAAACAATGTATAAACAGTGTATAACAGTATATAAGAAGTGTATAAACAGTGTATAAACGATGTACAAACAGTGTATAAAAAATGTATAAATAGTGTATAACAATATATAAGAAGTGTATAAACAATGTATAACAGTGTACAAGAAGATGTCATCTTGGACCAGACAATTCTATAGCATGTAGGTTCTCAGATGGAGCCAAATCTGAGGCAATGGATTTCGTTCTCCCATCCTTCTGCCAGTCCATCACCTTCAAGCATTCTCACAACCTCTGACATCTTAGGCCATTCCATTGGAGAGCTTTGCGTGCATAGCAATGCTACTTGAATCAGTTGTTCACTTCAGTATCAACATAATTGCTCTGTAGGTCTGGATTAACTAGCATTTCTAGCTTCTTTTCTTTCAGAAGGAATTTAACCTGCAAAATTCCCATTAGTGACATGAAAAATGGGAAAGCTTCGTACTGCTTAAAAGAAAGTAGAAGCAATAGCACCAGCAAGAAAAAGCTCTAAATTTGTTAGAAGAAAGATGATACTTCACACTCTGGTTCTACTCAATGTATGTAGACTGCAATGTTAATTAGAATAGATATATAATCTACAAGGCTGAAATAAATTACTGAGTTCAGCTGTGGTCTAAAGGTATATTTATCTTGTTCTCTCTGTACTATAATTAACAATTGACAGAAATGCAGTTGGTTATAGAAGTTCCTATTCTTTGTTTTAATATTATGCTGAGTAATCAACCAATACTAATATAAGAGTTTAACTCAAGAACATAACATAAATATTGTTCAAAATGACCAACAACCACCAGTAGATGATGGGATTGTAAACCTAAGACATAGTGTGTGTATATATATATATATATATATATATATATATATATAAACCAAACAAGATTCCAAGACAAACTTCATTTGAATTTAAGTTAGCATTATAAACAATGAAGTATTTGACTATAGTTTCATGAGATTGTGTGGATTTTCTTCTCCATAAAAGCTTAAACACCAACATGAATCTATTTAGAAGACAATTATGTTAATTAAGCGTCATCTAATGGCTAATTATATGAAATTAATCCAAATTTTAGAGCTGCAGCATATGGATCAATAAATTCTCTAAAATTTAGGGCTAGTATCTTCATCTGTTTAATAAAAAATAAAATTATAATCCAGCAAAATGAAGCAAAGAAAGAATCAGGTTTGTGACCCAAAATGAAGCAAAATAGCATAAAAGGACAACAAAAATCCAGCTGACTAATATATTCACATGTAACCCAGCAGAGTAGACGGGGAAAATTGAAAAGCAATAATGATAGCTATTTCAAGGTAATGATTACTAAAAAGGAAGACACTCCAACCGGTAGCAATGAGTTGAATGCACAAAACATTATTTTGGTGATGTCTGATATATATATAGTATATACTTTAATGGTATCTAAGTACTAGATGGTCAGGAAAAGTTTATAGCATAGGAAAGTTGAATAGTTGCCTTAAGTATGTTTATGAAGTTTATCAAAGTAAGAAAATTATATAAAACCTGGTGCCTATTCCAAAAAATCTACTCGATGCTCTGGATGACTATGAAGACCCATCAACTCAAATCTATACACAAAAACAACAATGAAATTCAACTCAACATTACTTGCACCAACTTGGTAGAAAGGTAGAATCAAATTTCATAAACCAAAACATAGTAAACCAGTAGTTAAGAATAGCATTTGAATTTTAAAATGATATCGAGAGAACTATCAAAATTTCCAAAATCTATACAAGCCAAAAACTAATAGTGAAGACAATAATAATAATAAAGCTGGCTTTAACACCCCGCAAGTAATGTCTTTAAGCATAATAAATCTGGCCTTTCGACTTGTCTGCTCCAAAGCTTCAGTCATTGTCTTTACAGGTGAAGAGCCAAGAACTCTTACCACTTGATTACTCAAGTCCACCTCCATATTCTTCACTCTTGATTTTACCTAAATATGGCACAAAGCAAAGAGCTTCATTATGCTATAAAAGCCATAAATTTAACTTACATTTGTATAATCAATGATTACTTATGCATATAACAGATTACCATTAACAGTTTGCAACTTATTCTTTACGGAATTACCACAGCCTTCACACTTCATATCTACCATGAATTCCGTCTGTTACCAAATCAATAACCAATTTCAAAGATATCAACAAAAAATCAGAATCTACAAAATGAAATACTATCCCTAATAGATACTTGATAGATACTATCCCTAATAGATACTTGATAGATACTATCCCTAATAGATACTATCAAGTATCATGATCATTAGCACAGTGATTATGATTATCAGCAAAGAAATCAACTTCCTCGACATGAAGATGGTGGTTGCCGTCGGCGGTGGGGCAGAGGGAAGCGCGATTGACAGGAAAAGGAAACATTCGAACAGAATCAGCCATACGAGTTGAATTGAAGTGAAAATTGAAGGAAGAAGAAGAAATCAAATTAGGATCTCGAGTGAGACAACATCCCTTGTCCATATAAAATAAAGAAGATGAAGAAGAAGAACATATATAGAAAGAGAAAGAGATGAGAGAGAGAGTTGATGTCGGAGAAGTGTGTGAAGTCTTTAACCAGAACTGCAGATTTACTTTGATGTTTGGTTAGGAAGAAAAAAGGGAGAATAGCGTAAAGAAGAATTAGATAAAAAAAAACGTAATAGTGTAAATAAGAAAAGGTATATCACTGAAATAAACCCTGAAATGAGGGCAATTTTGATAATTTCCCATTATATTAGGTTGTAATATAGGCCCATAGCAGTCCATTTTACTTATTTAATTATATTTTATATTTATTTGCATGTATGTATGTATGATCCAAACCCATTCTTACCCGCCTTATGCATGTAAGCCGTTATTAAATGAATCTAATAACCTAATGGAAATTACTAAGTCATTTAAAAGTGCTTCCCTCATTCAAAACCAGCTCGAAATAGGGATAGGCCAGTTGTAGACCTTGCCCTCGCAGGATACACTGGAGTATCGTCATTTTGTATTGGGATACTCTAACACTTGGATGGAGGTTTTGACTTAGCGTGGGTAGTAGGATTCTCTTGGCCCTAAGCACAGATGGGTAAGTGCCAACAAGCCCATCAAATCGAGAGTCCCTAGGTTGGGATTGGATGGTGTTCCTACCTAAATAATTAGGGTATAATTTTTCCAGGCCCTCGTCTGGCTATATCTTAATGAAATATGGATCTCGGCCCAAGAACCCAACAACTTGAATCAATTAATAACTTGATTCATTATTAATTATAAATGGGAAAAAAATAAAGTCCTTTATTAACACTCTTAAATTTTTCTGTGTAGAATTTAAATGGCAAACAACAACAACTCACTTTCACTGCGTACAATCCTGGAAAAGGACAAGCTTTCAGGTCCTAACTTCATGGATTGGTCTAGGAACTTAAGAATAGTTCTAAGACATGAATCTAAGGAGTATGTACTAGAGAGGCCTGTACCGGCTGTGCCTCAGGGACGTAATCCACCAGCTACCCAGCTGGAGGAATACAAGGTGCACGTGAGGGATAATAGGGATGTGACATGCCTTATGTTGGCGTGTTAT
This sequence comes from Euphorbia tirucalli, assembly GCA_039660915.1. NCBI lineage: Eukaryota > Viridiplantae > Streptophyta > Magnoliopsida > Malpighiales > Euphorbiaceae > Euphorbia > Euphorbia tirucalli. The sequence goes on from CM077641.1 coordinate 71,873,621, forward strand.
GGTCCCTGAGCTACAAAATCAGTTCATGGACCATCAGGCCTATGCTATGATAACAACTCTGAATGAGATGTTTCAGGAGCAAGCTCGTCAGGAAAGGTACCTGACCAATAAGGCATTCCACTCTTGTAAGATGGGGGCTGGGACATTTGTGAGCGCACACGTGTTCAAGATGAAAGGCTATTTGGATAATTTAGCCCATCTCGGATTGCCCATCTCACAGGAGCTGGCAGTGGACACAATCCTTGCTTCCCTACCGGATTCTTATGATTAGTTCATCCTAAACTATAACATGCAAAGGATGAACCGTATTGTTACTGAGCTGCATTGGATGCTGAAGCTCATGGAACAGTCGATCAAAAAGACTCCACCGACACTGCTGGTCAACAAGGGGAACCCTCCTCTTGCGAAGGGCAAGGCCAAGGAAAAGGCTAAGGCCAAGGCTAAGAAGCCTAAGGCCCAGCCCAAGGCCAGTCCTGAAGATGTCTACTTAGGGTGTAAGCAGGCGGGGCATTGGAAGAGATCATGTCCCAAGCTGATGGGAGAGCAGAGGAAGACCCAGGGTATGTCTTCGTCAGGTATTTATGTCATAGACATTGACCTTACTGTTTCATCATCCTGGGTATTGGTTACTGGATTTGGTTTTCACATTTGTTGCAATGTGCAGGGACTTAAGAACAGAAGGTCAATGGGATCGGGGGAGGCGGACTTGCGGGTCGGTAATGGAGCAAGGGTTGCTGCCATAGAGATCGACGAATATCACCTCATGATGCCTAGTGGATTGGTTTTAATTGTGGAACAATGTTATTTTTCACCTGCTATGTGTAGGAATATTATTTCTGTTTCATTGTTGGATATTTCTGGATTTAATTTTACTATTTCTAATGGTAGAATTTGTTTATCTAGAGAGGGATTATTTTATGTTGGATATGCCCTAGTCCCAAGGCATTGGTCCTTGTATTTGTATCATACATTTATTGGATTTATGTATTATACTTATTTGTGTTATTAATAAAGGCATTAATTCATTTATTATATCTATCTTGTGCAATATATTAAATGAAGTATCCAATGGACATATCCATATCCATAATGACCAGTGTCATGCACTTGGCAGTAAGACCATGGATAGGGTAAACGATATGACCATGAATAGATCCGTAGTCTGTTCCAGTCATGGGAATGAATGGAATAAGAGACTATCATTAACCTGGTTGTATAGCGGTGTCTTACCGGTCATTGGACATGGGATGTCAACCAAGTTAATGGGTACATGCATAAGGGGCATGGTATAGGATAGATCCACTAAACGAGAAATCCACATGGTATAGTATCACAAGTGATTCTCGTGTAGTACTTGTATGGATCCATTGACCTAACCATATGATGGTGTTGCATGTGAGGTCACATACTTAGGGGTACGCCTCTAGGGCCTGTAATAGGGTGCCAAGTATGGGTGCTTTCGGGTATGTCACTTAGTATGGCAATGCTATGGATATGGGGAAGGGATTTGTCACTCAGTAATCCACTGAGAAGATATCACCGGCCTCTTGATGAATGTGACTGATAAGAGTGTGGCCACACCCAAATGAGTTGGAACTTGTTTGTGAGCTTCGGTGCATTCGGGATCAAGTTAATATCTGGACACAAAAGAGGGTGATCAATCCATGCCTCTGTGTTGGACACCGATATCAATGACATGGGATATAGAAGTTTAAACTACAGGGTTATGATATCAGTTGGACTGCCATCTCCATCTTAATTGGGGGCTGCAGTGGCTTGCTAGAGCCCAACTATAGTCTGTGGGCCACAGGCCCACTGCCAACATAAAGATGGGCCCACAGGATCGTACACATTGAGCGACTGCACACTGACTTAAGGAATCACTGTATACTTAGAGTATACACTCTGGAGAGAGAGAGGAATATATTAATTATATTATAAAGATCAATTGGATTGATCATAATGATAAAATTAATATTTGACCGGCTTCCTCATAATTGATTAGATTAATTATGAGATTATTTCCTGGATGGAAATATTCATATGTATAGGTTTACATATGAATTTATTTTGTGAAGATCTAATTTTAATTTAATGGATTAAATTAATTAGTCAAACCAATTTTAATTTGAATGTAAATAATATGTTACTTGGTGTAATATATTAAATACATGGGTAAATTAAAGTTAGGCTTGAAATTAATTTAAACCAGACTGATTAAAATAGGTTTGGGCCTGAAATAAAAGATGGAAGCCCACACAAAAGGAGAAGCTAGTTGGGCAGAAATTCTCCTTGAGAATTTTGGCCACATAGGGTTAAAATAACCCTAGGATTTTCGGCCTAGAAAAAAAACACAAGCATAGCTGAAATTCCCAAGCCTCCCTCTCCAAAGCTTCGTGTTTTTCCGAAGCTAGCACGGGTTGTGTTCGTTGGGCATTCGTGTACGTGAACGAGGAGGGATTCTAGATTGATTCCTGCAGTCTGCATCTATCTCTTAAAGAGATATTCCGGGTAAGAGATTTATCTCTTGTGATTAAATTTTTGTTTTTCCAATTTCCATCTCAATTGCTCCTGGGCACGGATTTGAGGAAATCATTGCGTTCTTTCGCTTTAATCGGGTGATTTTCGGTGACAAATCCCAACACTTTCGACTTCTTCTTTACTTCCACTTTCCAACGCTAGTCCATCAACCACCGCTATTTTGTTCGCCTTCTTCACTTCCACCACCAATCAGTCGACCACGGCCTCCAATGCCAGTCCGTCCACCACCGGCTCCATTGCCAGTCCGTCAGCTACTTATTTTTAAATTATTATGAGTGATTTTTGATTTCTTAAGCACTGATTTTTCATAATAATTAAATTAAAGTGGATCTGAAATATTAATTAGAAATTTTTTTCCTTCAGATATTGATTAGATAATAGGGTGCTTTCTAATTACATTTTATTCTACTGCAAGTCTAATTAGATTAAGGTGATTTCTAATTCAATTGAAAGAAAGTGATTTCAACTAAATGATTTTGGATAAAAAAGTGCTTGTAAGATCCAATGCTTTAAATAATTATTAGATTAAGGGGTTTTTTTATTTCATTGTTTTGAAAGTTCAAGTAATCAAATTCTTATTCTTTTTTCCATTGTTTGGGATGGCTGAAGTTCCATTGTGCGGCGATAAGACTCCTATAACAACTGTTGTTTCTATTGCTCGATCTGATGCATCTACTGCATCAACTGCTGTTGTTAATGCTTCTACAAAACGAACAACGGATATAGAAAATACATCAGCAAATGACACTGCTGGTGAGCCTAAATTGAAGCATTCAAAGAGAACATCAAAAGTTTGGGACGATTTTACTCTTACAGATAATAATGGTAAAGTTATTTGTAAACACTTTAAGCGTACTCTTTTCGCTATAACTACGAGTGGCACTTCAGGGTCGACATTTAGTTCTTTGTAAAAAAAGGTCAATACTGATATAAAAAAGTACTTAGTTGCTTCTGATTCAACTCAAGGAGGCTAAAATACTCTTAGGACTTATAAGTATGATGCTAATGAATTGCGCAAATGTATTTGTTTGTTCATTGTAGAAGGTAATCATGCACTTTTTATGGTTGAAAAGAGGGGTTTTAGGATTATGTTGTCAAGAGCTAATCTTCAATTCAATCCATTTAGTAGGCATACTTTAAAGTGAGAGATCATGCATTTGTATAATTGTGAGAAAGAGAAAGTTCTAGAAATGCTTAACAGTACGAATGGGCGCATATGCATAACTACTGATAATTGGAGGTATAAGCACTCTAGAGATGAATACATTTGTGTCACTGCTCATTTTTTAGATAATAATTAGAGATTGCATAGGAAAATTATTTAGTTTGGCAATTAACACCACCATTTCTAGGTAGAAGTATTACTGTTGAAATTATCTCGACTTTAGTGGAATGGAATATTCAAAGTAAGGTTCTCACAGTCACAGTAGATAATGCAAGCTATAATGATGTTATGATCAAAAGTCTTAAAGAGCGTCTTATAGTAAAGAAGTTTCTAATTAGGGATGGTGATTTTTTCCACGTAAGATGTTGTGCGCACATACTAAATTTGATTATTCAATCGGGTTTGACAGTAATTAGGGATCCTTTAGATAAAATTTGTGATATGGTGAAATTTATCTATAGGTCTCCCATTCAAGCAAAGGATTTTTTTTATCTTGCTAAAAAGAACTTTGATTTAGAGACAAAGAGGAAATTTAGGCTTGACATGCATGTTGGATGGAACTAAACATTTAAAATAATTGATCATATGTTATATTTCAAGGATGCACTACTTTCTTTTTCTAAACGGGAACATGGCATGAATGTATTTGCTCTTTCGAGTTCTGAATGTGATGATTTAGCTTTGATTCACAAGCTTTTGAATGTTGTTTATGATGTGACTTGTATTTTTTCTGCTGTGAAAACTCCAACTGCAAATATGTATTTTCTTGGTGTATGGTTGGTACAAAAAGCTTTGTTGGAAGTTTGCACAAGGTGAACATAGTGTGTTGAGTGATATTGTAATTGCTATGCAAGATAAGTATTGGCTTGAGTTCAATGAGGTTTTTATGCTACTGCATTGTTAGATCCTCGATACAAAGAGAAATTTTTACTTTATTGTTATATCAAAATTTATGGAAATGACCAGGCTAGTAGTTATATGGCCAAAGTTGTGTGTGATATGCATTCTTTTTTTGAGGTATACAAGAATTCTGTTGGTAAGAGAATCATTAAGGGGTCATCTACTAGTTCTACTAGTATTAGGACTATGATTGGTGGGAAATTGGGTTTGGTTTGTAGTGATTATGCTTCATTTATGTGTGATGGTATGGAGAAATCTAAATTAGATCTCTATTTGGCAGAGCCTCCTCTCAAATTGGAAGAAGACATTGATGTTTTAGACTTTTGGAGTAGATATTCATTTAGGTATCCAGAACTTTCCAGAATGGCTTAAGATATTTTGTCAATTCTAGTTAGTACAGTTGCATCGGAGTCCGCTTTTAGCACATCCAGCAAAGTTATAACAAGTATTCGGAGTTCATTGAATTCGGAAACAGTTCAAGTCTTATGTGTTTGAGGGATTAGCTCAAAGCTCAAGGTATACTTGTATGTTTTTTATTTTTTCAATTGATATGTGTTACAAAGTGTAGAAATCTAACGTTAGACTTGTTTCTTTGTAGCTAATGATGATTTCACACATGAAGATTCAGATATTTCAAGTGAAGATGAAGATGATGTGATAAACATTAATTGAAGATCAAGTGAAATTATGTTGTTTTCTGTGGCAGTACACATTTGAACTTTTTTTTATGATAAACATTATGCTTCATTTGTAGTTTTGTGTGGCAATACACATTTGAATTTTTTTTTTGTGGAATTATGTTGTTTTTTTGGATGTTGTGGAGTTATATTATTTTTGGATGCTATGTTTTATTTTTATTATTGTATAAGCCCGAGCTCGAGCCTGAAAAAATTTTAGACGGGTTGGGCTAGGCTTGGACCAAACATTTTTAGGTGAAAGCCTATAAAGCCCGGCCCGAACCCAGCCCAGCCCGGCCCATGAACAAGTCTATATATGATTGGCACAGATTCCTTAACGCTTTAAGAATCTTGCTCAATCTCCAAACTATCCTGTTTAGGAGCTTGTGGTTGTTGAACTTTACTGAGTTTAATTCTACTCCCATTATCTTTCTTGGAAATGAATTCATTTTCAAGAAAAACAGCTTTCCAAGACATAAACATTTTGTTCTCATCACGGTTGTAGAAATAGTAGCATTTTGTTTCCTTAGGGTACCCCAAAAATAAGTACTTGTCAATTTTGGAAGATAGCTTGTCCATGCTCACCTCTTGACGTGGAGCTCACATCCCCAAATCCATAAGAAAGGCATATTGGGCACTTTACCTGTCCATATCTTATATGGTATCTTTTCAATTACTTTAGTTGGAGTACGTTTCAATAGGGACGTAACTGTTTCTAGGACATAGCCCCAGAATGATACTGGAAGAGCTGCATGACTCATCATAGACCTAACAATGTCTAACAAGGTCCAGTTCCTCCTATTGGACACACCATTCCACTAGGGTGTTCTGGGTGGAGTAAGTTGTGAGACAATCCCACACTCTCTAAGGAATGAGTCAAACTCTAGGCTAAGGTATTCGCCACCCCGATTAGATCAAATGGCCTTAATACTTTTGCCTATCTGGTTTTGTACTCGTTTCTAAACTCTCTGAACTTTTCAAGAGTTTTAGATTTGTGCTTCACCAGGTAGATATAGTCACACCTACTGAAGTCATCTGCAAAAGTCACAAGGTATTGAAAAACACTTCTTGGACTATTTCTCATGGTCCTACATACATCAGAGTGTATTAAGTCCAATAAGCCCAAAGACCTTTGGTATTAATGTTATAGATAGGCTTAGTATCACTTAGGTCTAGGATGTAAAGACCATTATTTAATAGTCCCCGACCATAAAGAATGTCTCCATGAAGAATACTAGTAATATTATTCCAAATAATAAAATTAAATCCATCATAATCCAATATAGAAACTAAAATGATGTTCCTGCTCATAGTAGGTACATAATAACAATTATTGGGAAGTAAGACTAATCCCATCGGCATCCTTAAGTGGGATTTCCTAACCTCAATGGCTGCAACCTTTACACCATTTCCAACTTGGAGGTCCACTTCACCAGATGCTAGTAATCTTCTATTTCTTAGTCCCTCCACATTGCAACAAATGTGAGTACCACATTCAGTATCTAATACCCATGATGTTGAAATAGAAAGATTCACTTCTATAACATAGATACCTTCATTGGAAGCAACACACTTGCTCTTCCTCAGCTCATCCATGTAGAGAGGACCAGATCTCTTCCAATGCCAAGGCAAGTTACAATGGAAGCGAATCTCATTTCCTTGGGTTGCTTCCTTTAGCCACAAAACCCCTCTTACCTTTAGGATCAACCTTGGTCCTTTTGCTTGCCTGTACAATAAGGATATTTCCTTTGTCTACCAAGAGCACTACATTATTCTTCTTGACCAACTGTTCAGCAATCTTCATCATCCCATGCAACTCTGAAACAGTCTTATTCATCCCTTCCATGTTGTAATGAAGGATGAATTGGTCAAAAGAATCCGGTAGAGATGACAAAACAAAGTCAATAGCTAAGTCCTATAGGATGGAAGTCCCGAGCTTAGAGAGCGTATCAATATACCCCTTCATCTTTTGCATATGAGGGCTAACAGATGCATGAACTCGTATTGTTCAAATTTTTGAAGGATGTGGTTAACATAAATTTACTCGGGAAAATTTATGGAAATAAGTGATAAAAAAAGATACAATATGTTTTCCTCTCCCTCAACTGATACATTTCGAACAAAATGTAAATCCCCTAGTCACTCCTTCTTTTGTCAGTTGTTGCCCCTCCTTTCCATTGTAATGACGCCTCCGCATGCCTCCGTCTTCCCTCTTCCACTATGCTATTTTGATCTGCACCACCACCCGAATAGATGCCATTCCCCTCCTAATCTTGATTTGCAGCACTGGTATAAGCTTTTTCATTGCTAGATTAAATCCGTCAGTGAGCAGATGGCATTTGCGAAAAACAAAAATAAATAAGCGCGCTGTTCAGAGGATCGCAAAATTGGGGGTTTTTTTTGTTGGATAAACAATAACATTATTATGTAAATTAATTTTTGGAAAATAATATTCATAAAAAATTTAAAACTAAAATTAAAAAAAAATATAGGAGTCACCATCCAGCTTAGCTCAATAGGGAAATTCAGTTATAACTAGAACCAAGTGAGAACCACTATACCTTCCAGAGATCTAGATTCATACGAGTCACTTACTTATTATCCAATTAAAATAACAACTTCAACATTCGATTATAACATTTTATAAAATTAAATGATTTTAACTTCATAGCATGCGGCGTTTATCCAAGGTACATAGAACAATAAATAAATCAGTCGTTACAAACCAGATTGTTGAATCGTGTTTCGATGATAACAACATATGGAAAGTTGACATTTATTAAAAATGGAAATATCATATTTACTTTTAATATTATTACAACTTAATTTGTAACTAATAAAGAAGTAAAGTATGATTATGAAAGAGATGAAGTAACCATACAAGAAGAAGAAGGACATCAACAAGTCTTGCAAACAGAAGCTTTTAAAGCATCAGGAGAAGAAAGAATATGACAAGTTGACTAAAAGATGAGCTTTGCTCATAAGATAAACAACTCCTTTACTATGATGTCAATGGCTATATTAGCTTCAAAAGGTGAAAAATGTTTCAAAACTTACAAGCTTCATGAAGATGAAAATGACCTTAAGAGCTGTAAGCTTCACTTATCACTTTAACTTTACTCTCTAACAGCTACATCTTCCTTCAAGAGCTAGATACAATGGTCGTAAACTGCTTTAGGAGCTCCAACGGATATAAGATGTTTGTGAGGTGATTCCAACAGCTATATTTCACTTGTGACCTTGATTCCAATGGTTAGTTCACTTATGAGGAGCCTTCTTTCACCTATAAAAGTAAGGCAAATCAAATTAAAGGAGTAAAGAAGACTTAGCTATATTTCACACAATTGAGAGCAAATTTATAAAGTCTTCCAACAAAATCCTTCAAGCAATCAAAGAGAGAAAGCTTCATTTTTGTTCATTCAAATATTCTATATTCAGGTTTTGTATTTCACACAAGGGATTTGTGTGAGGAGGTTTACTTTGTTAATAGTGTGACTTAACAAAGTTTGTAAAATTTTGATGCTCGAGCTTTCAAAAAGCATCGGTAAAAGTTTGGTAATTGAGCTTGTAAAAAATACCGGATAAGTTTGGTGCTTGAGCTTTGAAAAAGCATCGGAAGAGTTTTGTTAGTTGAGCTTGGAAAAAAGTAACGGTAGAGGTTTGATACTTAGTATACAAAAGTATTGAGTTTGTTACTTGAACTAGCAAAAAGTAACACAGGCTTGTTTCCTGCCCGTAAAGGAAACGATAATGGAAAATCTCAAGTGATTGGCTTAGGGATTGGACGTAGACCGGTTGGGTCGAACCAGTATAAATCTCGGTATCTTCAATTCTCTATCCCTACACTTTTTACATTTATTGCTATTTACATTTCCGCAATTTAAATTAATAGCATTATTATTTGAAGATATTTTATATTAATCAAGCAAATTTATATTTACAAGTTTTACTATTCTATCAATTCCGCATTTTTGTAAAATTTGTGTTTGTTAAAAGAAAATTGTTTTTCTTTAAAAAGAATTTTCTAAGTTGTCTATGAAATTTTTTATTCGGTACATAGTACTATTCACCCCCTCTAGTACTGTAGCTAGCCTATTTGGGACCGCCACGGATCAAGTAAGGTATTTTAGGAGGGGTACATATGAATCAAATAAGAAATCGAGGTACAACCACCTAAAATACATGAACTCGGCTAATATAAAGGTAAAAAAAAAAAAGTAAACTTAAACCTACAAGCAAATATTACGACAAATATATATGCACATAAGACTCGAACATAATAACGAGGGATAATAAACACCTTGAAATGGAAAACGGTTTTGAAACGTTCTTGTGTTGATTTTTGAGAAAACAGTTTTAAAAACGATTTTGCCAGTTAATCATTTAACATGTTAAATAAGTCAGTTTTCAAGACATCGAGTCTCTATCATTGATTTGGTCCATCATCAGCTCTATAAATTAGATCTAAGGTCCATTATACAATAAAATACTCAGAAAACATTTTTAAGTGCATTTTGCCCAGAAATAACATCCGTACGAACATAGATCACAGTCGTAGAGCTATGGTGATATCCGTGCCGACATCACTTCTGAGCGTGAAGCAAATTCAAAGTTTTAGCGCTTTATTTAGGGATTTCTAGATCTTAATGACCGTGTGACTAAAGACAACATCCGTACGACCATCACTACTGGGTAGAAACTAGAAATGAACAAAACAGAGTAAGTTGAAAAATGTGTGAAATAATGCCCAAATGATAAAAATATGTTGAAAAATTATCGGTTTCTCAAAAATATACCTTTGACGTGTGAATCCACAGCTTCAGGGGTTCAAAAACACCTAAGGAGAGCTCCGGATTGTTGAAATTCGATTGAGATTGTACAACTCCAAAAACTATTAAGATTCTCCAAAAGTTACGGATTTATGATTCATTTTAGTCCATGAATCTATTATTAATCTTAGTGAAGTGTTTACCTATGATTTTTTACAGATTTTAAAGCCTAATATTAGAGAATTTAGGAAGAAAAGGAAGAAAAAGCTTTGTGTTTTGCTCTTTCTCTCTTTTCTTTCTCTCTTCTCTCTAACTCTCTCTAAATCCTAATATGATTTTTAAGCTCCCAAATGACTGTCCCCCACTCTCTCCTTTTCTCTTTCTTTTTATATCCCTTTCAAATTAGAGATTTAGATCCGATCTAGATTCAAATAAGGGTGTTTTATTGAACATTCGTATGATTATTGTCTAAGACCGTACGAATATTGCACCACAACCGTACGATTATAGGTTATAGTCGTACAAATGTGACTTGTTTAGCTAGAACAAGTTCGATCAGTTTAGCAATCCGGAGCTTCGACTTTGAATTGGTTTTGACCCATGTGGCTGTAGAAACAAATCAAATTAAACTTTATTTTCATCACTAAAACTAGAGATTAAAATCACGTGCTCACACCGCCATAACTAGCTGCTCTATTTTCAATCAACGATGCATTTCCAATTGGTATTTTTACTCATCGCATTAATTCCTTCAAACAGGTATGTAAACGAAATCCATACAAGACATTAATTATTATAGCATTGGAGATGGAGAATATTCATTATTTTGGAAGAAAATGTGAATTTCTGAATTTTTTTTTCAAAATAACCAGGAACTTCATTCAAATTAATAAATCAGCAGTTACATAGAACCTGCAAAATTGGGAGGGGTACTCATCATATCAAACCCCAATATGTGTTGCCGAATCAGCTGCCCATGCAATTACATGAGCAACCATATTCGCCGATCTACGAACAAATTGAAAATGCAAATCACTAATATCCGTGCCAAAGCCTTATAATCTTCCAAAAGATACCCAAATATCCATCGATATTTCGCTGATTGACATAGATTAAAAGCATCCACTACCAGCTTGGCATCCATTTCTATCATCATAGGCCGAAAAGGTTGAGTTTTTAACCAACTTAATACTTCCTTACAACTCATCGCTTCAGCATGCTTACATGTGGAGCCCCCGACAAAACCATACACCAAGCAGCCACCACATTCCCCATCGAGTCCTGAACCACACAACTATGCCCTACACGATCCTCGTTGCTAAAAAATGTAGTGTCAATGTTACATTTAAAAACACCCGCATGTGGAACCTGCCACCTGTCTCCTGCCACTGCAACCGCTACCGGTCGAGCCTCCAATGCCAGCTATAATGTCACCTGCCTCCAGTCCGATGAAAATCGAATCCCAGCCTCCTTAATTGACGCCAAATTCAGCTGAATCCCCTTCCAAATTAATTGATTTCTAGCCTGTCAAACTCCCCAAGATCAAAGACAATACAAACCAACTCATCATCATATGAATTAATGTTGCTTTTAGATCTTTAAATATTGGGTTTTTTCGCTAATTGAATTTCTGTTGAGTTTAATGAATAAGTTTGAGAAATTAAAATAGGGTGAAGTTAAATTTATTAAAATTGTTACGATTTTATTTTTTTACTTTATTATTTATTATTATTTGGACTATTTATTTAATTATTCTTCATCAATTTAATAAATCGATACATCAATTTAAATTAAGATGAATAAATTAACATTTAAATTGAGTTAATTTGGCTTGAAACTGATAGATTAGAATTTTAAATTTATATTTAATAATTTGATTGTGTTGCTATTTAAGTAATAAGAAATATGAACAAGTTTATTATTAGAACTAAAACAAATTCAATTCAACTCAATTTTATTTAGCCAATTTTCATTTCTATAAACAAAAAACGTTAAAAGAGAAATGGATTCTTTCATGATTTACATTAGTCTCGATATAAAAAAAATGGAATTTATCTCAAATGTAGAGTGATTTTATGAAAATTCAATTAATGAAAAAGAATTGAATTGAATACCTTCCAAAATTGTTATTTTCAACACACTCATACAAGATCATACATAAAATTGGAATTATCAGTTTCCAAAGTATGAATATATGATTTTAAAAGTCAAATTTCCTGATTAATTACCACTATATTTTTCGAATTTGTTATCAATTCATTTTCAAAGAATCATTATAGACTTGATGCAAAGTAAGCTGATTACCAAAAGACAATTTAATTATGTTACTTGTATGCATTACGAAATACAACATTTGTGGTAAGTTACTACTTCCCAAGCTATACATGGTTTAAAATATTTCACAGTAATGAATTTATGTTCAAAATGATAGTTTTCATTAAAAAATAATTCAAATTCTATAGAATGTGAGTAATACGTACTAGTATAATTTAAGAAATTAACTCATGTTATTCAAAAATCGTACAATTTACGATTTAATTTTAAAATACAAGTATATGAACTCCTCCGTCAATTCTGAATTAAAAAAAAAAGGGAAAGTTCACCACATTTTAAAAGTTCATGTTCTGGTTGTTCCCACGACCCTGATAGATTCGAGCTCATTCTGTTATGAGATGCTACCTAAAGGCTCAACTTGAAACTTCAATGAAATGGTTGACGACTTATCACAACATTTCGAGTGATACCATAGTAGTTGATAGTGATAACAATTTTGGCAATTGCAATGTGGCAATGATTGTTCAAATAATTTATTGAGGTTGCGACTGCTCATGTTAATAGCAGTGACTTTCTAAGTGGCTATCATAGGCATGCCAGGTGTCAATAATGGTCATACATGCTGATAATGATACTGGGCCTGGTAGTAAGAAGCAATCAAGAATTATTCCTAAATCTTTTGTTTTCCAGTCCTCAAAAACTGCCTCGCATTGTTAGGACATTATGGGTAACACAACCATACAGTAAGTACTTTTCTTTTGCCTCATTAAATACTAAGGAAGATGGATTGTTGCAGGTCTATTGGTAACCTAAGAAACAAAGCACATGATGGCTAATAAGAGTGAGAATGAGCTATATCAAATTCGAGAGATAAAATACGTGAAACTAAAAATAGATGGGAGCAAGAACCAAGCACAATTGAGCAGGATACGAAGGGGCAAAAATCCAGGATTACAAGTTCACAAATTTGCAATTAAGTTTATTTGGGGTCAAAAGAGCGTGAGAGTGCAACGAGAGACAGAATAGTAGAAATACAAACCTGTGTGAGTGTGTGGAGAGAGAGAGAGAGAGAGAGAGAACGGGAACAAACATGATCGGTAAACACATCTACCTACAAGCATTATGGATAGTACACTGAAAAACAGAAGATTCAAAATTTTCAGAATCAACTGATTCAACTAGTTTTTGTCTTTTTTCTTTTTCACTTTCTCCAACAGTTTTCTTTAACTGATTTCATACCTACAACTAATTCTTTTCCTCAACAAAAACTGCACAGTACTTGCAAAAGGTTACTTGCTACTGAACTTTAAGTGAAACAGTTAGCAAAGTTTAGGATACTCTATTCATGAGTTCATCAATTTAATGTTTTCACTCATGAAAATAACATTTATTTGTTTTACTTCAAAACCATTTCCAAAATGATAAGTTCTAAAAGTCGAATATTCTGATTAATTACCACTATAATTTTCATATTTGTTATCAATTTATTTTCACATGATCATTATAGGTTTCATGCAAAGTAAGTTGCTACCACAAGACAACTTAATGATGTTGTATACATTAGAAAATATATCATTTGTGGTAAGTTGCTACTTCCCAAGTTATATTGGTTTAAAATATTTCACAGTAATGAATTTATGAAAAGCGTACAATTTGTGATTTATTTTTACAATACACAAGTATATGATTCTGAGCACTATATCTAGGAGTTTAAACCACAACTTAAGTTTCAAAAAAGAACTAAACCTAATATTCTAGTCTTATGGTAATATACAGTGTGTGTGAGTGTGGGACAGCAAACTCATAAACACATGCAACATGGCAAAAAGAATGTAACCTGTGGTCAAGGAAAGAAAGAAAGAAACTAATCTGCTAACGATTGTGCTATAGTTCTACAAGTACGTGTACGAACAGAGTAATTAATTCAAACACAAATAATCTTCTTAGAGAACTACAGATTGACAAAACTCGATTAAGAAAAAAAAAAAAAAAAAAAAAAAAAACAAAGCTAAACTAAAATTCAGAATACCACTAACCTACTTAACCCCATAGTCACTATGATTTTATAATTTCCTTCCATATCAATTTTCTAAGGTTTTCTGCACAAGATTACACCACCCACACAAGATAACGAGGGGTAAACTCGAAGTGAAACAAAATAATTAAATTTAGCAAGCTCTACACAGCAAGTCCAACTTCCTCATTTTTAAGAATCAGAACTACTTTCTCTATTTCTAGTTTTTTACCACACTCGGACTACAGTTCCATCATGAAAACATAATAATTTGTTCTCTATTATGAATCAAAATTAGCCAGATACCACACCGGTATCCAGAATTAACTTACCACCAATCAAAACCGCTTGAGAGCTTTGGCAAACACTTCAAAACTGAAGCATATAGGCATCTTACCATTAAACTGTGTTTTTTTGGAGGCACACCAATATCATCTCTTTCTAATATACATCAGAATAAAATGAAAAATACCACCTAAATCCTACTCCCAAACAAGTCTGTGTCAGAAGAAAATCCTGCTCCCAAACAAGAGATTCTATTCAGGAACTCCATAATATTTTTTTCTCAAAAAATATTAACGATGCTGAAACACCAAATGACAAAATGGACCCTTTAAATTATTTGTGATCCTCAAATTTAAGAAGTAAAGGATGCATTCAGATCTTAATTTCAACAGGGGGCATCAAACCTCTGAATGAATTAGAGCATCCATAATGGCAAAATATCAAATGACAGCCAAAACAAGTTGTTCACAAGAGAGAGTCGGGTAATTAAGATACAACGTCAATATCAAATGCCCCCTTGCAACTTGAAGAAACATTAACAATCTCAAAGCCAATTATCAGTCTCAACTTGTTGTATCCCTATGCATCACCATACAAATCCTAAACCTTTTCAATTTGTCACAAAAGTCTTCAAAATAGTCTCCATAATGCCTCCATCAGCATGCTTAATATTTCAACTTCAGCACATTTTCACTGATAACCCATTCATTAGGTTGTCTTCCATAAAAGAAAATCACCAATTTATTTCAATTCAGCTTCAAGATTAAGGATCTCAAACATATATTTAGCAGAATCCATTCTGATAATCCTCGAGCAGTTTAAACCTAGGTCAAAGGGCAAATAATGCCTATTCTAATCTCCAACATGCAGCGAGAATTTTACTTGGTCTATTTCCTCTGTAGACAACCTAAGCTAAGAACTAATAAATGCTAAGGATACTACACCGTATAGCTCAACACAGAGAGAGAGGGAGGCGGACTTGGTAAACAAAAAAAAAATGAATAAGTGACATGAGCAAAATAAAAGGTGACTTCAATTAATCTTTTCAGCAAGCCATTTGCCTGTATCAGGGAAGTGCATCTCGCTTGTCTAACCACCTAGACACAATTAAAAAGTAGAAGCTTTTTAAACTTATGCTATTTTAATAAAAGTTTAAGAGCAAAAGGCAATTGGCATTACCAATAATGCATGTCTCTAGTAGTAGTAACCACCTCCATAAGGCCTATCATTCCTGTAATATGGTGGATATGGATATGCACCATGCTGCAACAAGAACAAACAAGAAATTATGTTGATGCTGTCATCATTCAACTTATACATAAGAATGAGATCAGCAAGCAATAGATTACTCACTTCATGACCATAATAACCGTGTGAGTAATTATCGTGACGAGCTCCATAAGTATCTAATAGATGAAACAACAGAGAGATTACTATCTCAAAGCCAATAGAAGGCAATAATCAGAACGAAAGAAACCTACCACGATATTGCATCCCACGAAATGGAACTGCTGGATCAGAATAATCTAATCGAGGGCGGAGCCTACTAGGTTCTGGATACTCAGGATCGTGATCCTAAAAGCAATAGGAAAGTTTTGAACTCTAGTAAATAATAACATAGGGACCAAGGACAACAGAAACAAGTAAAAAAGAACAAAATCAGCACTTTTCATTATGTGGCAAACCCAAAAAAAAAAAAAAAAAAAAAAGAACTAAAATGTAAGAAAAGAACTTACAGTCATATAAAATGGCCGCTTCATCCCATGTGCACCATCATCATAGAAATAGGGGTCATCAAACTGCCTTCCAACATAAGGTCTATCAAATGCTTCTTCAGGAGAAAATGGATGCCTCCTAGAGGAAGGATGTTCCCTATAACCTCTCTCAGGAACATCATACCAAGGTCTATTGAAGTTAGATCTTGATGGAGCAGTAGCAGCTGCACCTCTGCCAGCAGGGTGATAACCACCTCTTAGAGGACCCCTTCTTCCTCCTATTTGTAGGATGACATATATTACATTGCTGACAGAACCTAAATATTACATTTATGAGTATGTAAATAATGGGGAGAGAGAGAACCTTGTCCAACGGTTTGCCTCCCATGAAATGTGCCATATCGGTTATTGAAATCATACTCATTGGGACCCATTCTACTGGGTTGACCACGTCCATGCTGATAAAAACCTCTATCATGCTGAAAATTTCCCCAATTGAAGCGTCCACCTGGTCCAAAACCCCTACCTGTTGACGGATACATAACAAATCAAATGAATGAAACAAGCCAATGCTGCCACATCTTGAAGAAGTGCAGGACGATAAGAAAGAATTGAGTACCAAATCTTGAAGAAGTTCCAGTGCCTGCACGATTAATTAGAAAACCACCACACATGCCGCCCTTCACAGCTTGAGTTTTAGGCATGGGATTTGACAGCCTTGCTTTTACTCTAGTCTGAATGAACATGGCAACAACAACATTAACTCAGTTTAAGCAACATCAGCTTCATGTTTCAATATTGAAAAGTTATCATGCACCATGAAAGTGAATGGAAGCATGCAACTGACATATATATTAAAACAGAATTATTTTTCTATTCGGACAATGTGAGGTGTGATATTATCGACATCTATACTAACAATAAGGTGGATTCATTAACTGAGACTCAACAGTACAAATCTATACTACCAACTTTCAGTTGCCACAGCATGCTTTCTCAAAGTCCAGCAGGAAACAAAAATAAGCAAAAAAAGATTCGCCACGAGCACCAAGAAAAATAGAAACTATTTTCGCATCCCCAGACTTTTCTTTATCAAGCTGTCCAGTATTAAAAGGATATATGACCAAAGAAATATACATAATAACTGATCACTGCTCCAAGTAAAATAATTAAATTATAAAAGAAAAAAATTAACAAAGGAAGAGGGCGAAATGCAAAAGGAAACTTCCAAAAAAGGAAGAGATACCAAAGCCACTGAAGCATGAAACAAGAGATTATACCTTTGAGTATCCATCACTCAGTTCCATGTTGTTTAATTTCTCAATACAAGCAACGGCAGCTTCATGGGATGAAAAATCAACAAAACCAAAGTCCTTCCTCTTCGCAGTTGACATATTCCGAGCAAGCACAATTCGCACGATCTCTCCATAACTATGCAAGTTCTCCCTAACTCTGTCTTCATCCCAATGAGGAGGAAGCCCATCAAGAAATACTGTCTTCACTTGAGCCATAATTTCTGGATCAGGCTCCCGTATGGGTTCAGCAAATGCTACTTTGGCAGTTCTCTCAGCATGGCCAAATACAACATCAGGCTTCTGAAGCCTCTTGTATGCATGCATGGCATCAGCATGGCAAGAGAATTCGAGAAATGCAAAACCACGGCTCCTCCCTTCATGTTGAACATCTGCAACAAGAGTGATGTTCTCAACCCCTTCCACACCATAGTCCTTCAACTTTTGTCTTATCTGTCAAGCAGTATTTTATCAGAAATCAGTAAATAACTGCAGGAGGCATCCATGCACTATCCACTAGATACTTACAGCTTCCCTGGTCCATGTGTTGCATATGTTGCCCAAAAACAGTGTATCATTGTCCTCACTTGGTGCTGTTCCACATCGCTTTCCACATATCTACAAGAACGAGGAATTAGAACAAAAATAAAATCACTGGGTGAAATGACTACAGACAATCCATACCACAGGGTTTTTCATTTCAGACAAAGCACGCTTTGCGTGCTCTTTGCTCGAATACTTCACAAATGCATATCCTTTGCTCTTATTCATTGAAAGATTCTTATGCAGTCTAACTTCAACTACTTCACCTATCTTCTCAAAAACCTTTTTCACATCCTCCTCTGTAGCTTCCTTATCCAGGCCACCAACAAATATCTCATACTCTTTCTTAATTTTACGCATCTTAGCAACAGCTGTTAATTCCTTTTGTTCCTCTTCCAGTGCCTCAGCTTCTTCAGTGATCTCCTCAGGATCTTCTTCTACAAAATCATCCTCGCCATGTTCTCCAAGGTCAACTCGATCAGCATACTCCTCGTATCCTTCATCACCACCATATTCAAGTTCAGCATCTTCCCTGGGCAACTGATTTTCAGTAGCTTTCTCTTTGTCAACAGATTCGATCTTGTTCTCTTCCTTGCCAACAATTGTTTTTGTCTGACCTTCCTTTGTTTGTTCTTCCACTTCTTCTCCTTTGTCTGCGTCATTTGGTTCTTGATTGTTAGAGATCCCAACAATCTCATTAGGAGGTATATCCACATGCATCTCATTCTGTTCATTCCTATCATCTTCTCCAACAATTTCTGCAGTAGATAGATCGTCCTTTCCAAATTCAACAGCAGGTTTTTCAAGGTCTATAGCATTTCCTTGTTCTGCAGGTTCTTCAACATTTTCAACAACAGAGTCTCCCATTTCACCAGCAATTTCTTCACCCTTGTTGGATTCTCCAACATTTTCCGGCACAGGCTCTTCTATTTTCTTCACAGAGTCAAAATCTTTAGCATCTACCTCTTCCACCTTTCTAATTTCTTCATCTTCATCCTTGACAGATTCCTCCGCATTAGGTGTCTCTTCAGATACAAATTTCGCTGCAACAGGAGTTTTATTCTTTCCAACCGGTTTCTTTACTATCTTTACAACTTTCTTCACTACCATTTTCTTGCGCGGGGTAACTTTCGCTTCAGGTGTCACTGAAGTTGCATCAGCAGATTCTTTTGCTTCTTCCACTATCAAACAGAGAGCGAAGAAGAAAACGAAGTCGTATGTTATAAAGCATCGAGGACGACTAAACCAATATGAAGAAACAAAAAGAAGAGCTACGGCCTCTTTCCAATCCAATTCAATCGAAGAAACTCTATATTCGCTAAATTAGCATGTTTTCATGTTGAATCGAATGGAGTACTTAGTAGCTAAACCTAGTGAATCGATGAAGCAATTTTGGATTCAAACATACCTGTAGACTGATCAGGTTTTGAATCAGAACGGGTCATCGGCGAGGGTGTGGATGCAATATTCTTTGCCTGCTTCGCTGTGGCTGCAGCGCTGCGTTTTGTGTCGGCGGTATTGGAATCCGCCGCAGTATCAGGAGGCGTCTTGATAGCAGATTTCCTCGCCGGCATCGTCTTTTTAGGGGTCGCCGATTTGCTGGCGTCTGCATTTCTAGTCCTCATATTGATACTGATATTTCGGTTCCAGGGTAGGAGACTGATTTTGGAAGGGGAAATACGGAAATAGGGCACAAAACGGCGTCGGTATCTAATCCTAACTTCAAACAAAGGATGGCAACGGTATCGTAACCGCAGGCCCCGAGACCACGTATTGTATTCCTGTTTATAAATATAATTATGGAAAATTATTGGATTTATCCAAAATCAAGTTGTATTTTATGTGTACGCTCATATCTTTTTATTTTCACGCTATTTTTTTTAACCATTTTCCTATATATACTAACCGCCGTTTTGAAATTATGTCTTCACTCCACGATCATTATATGCGCGATTTTTTCTGCACGGTTTCGCTTTGTTTTTTTTTGCATTTCTCTACAATTGTTCTTCTACGTTTGTCAAGCGACATTCATTTGCTTTTTTCTGCTTTATGTTTGAGGTAATTCTTCATCTCCTTGCTGTTTGACTTGATTTTATTTTTGTTTTTTTGATATTGTATTTAGGTTTTTCTTTGCTTGATTTTAGTTTAAAAATGACGAAGAGGACAAGGAAGGAAGTTAAGAGAGAATAAATTACGAGATTGGAGGTATTCAATTGATGCTCTTTTCATATTTTTTGTTTGTTTTGTTTTTTGATGCTATGTTGATAACTTTTTGATTTATTTTTTTTTTTATTATTTTATCTGTTTTTAGCAATATTCTGTGTTATATTTGATTTAATCTATTTTATTATGATACCTTTTTTCTGTCATTTTTGTTCTTTATTTTGTTTGTGTGTGCTTTTTCTTTTTTTCTTTTTTTTTTTTGGTATTGATACATTTTATATGTTTTGTTATTTCTGATATTTTTGTGGCTTTGATACAATTTTGATAATTTTATGTTACATTTTGTATATTGTTTTGTTATTCTGATACTTTTTTGGAACTTTGATACATTTTTTATACTTTTCTGATGTTCTGTTATATTATGAGTTTGATACATTTTTGACATATTTTTGATACTTTTCTAAAACTTGTTTGTAATATCTCTCAGGTTGATGAATCTGTGTATAATGTGAATGAGCGTTGGCAAGCTAGGGTCTATGTGTTTTTTGATCCTGATGTTATTTAATTTTTGAAGTTGTATTTACCTAAGAAAGTTATTGGTATGTTTAGGAGTAGCATTTTTGGTTTTTTTTTTTTTTGGATTTGCCTGATACTAAGGTGAGCAGATAGTTGGTGCATTATCTTTTGCCTAGAGAGATATACGAGGGAGATAATAATTCTATGTTGATTGAGGTGAATGGGAAGAAGGTTCGTTTTGGAGTTCAGGATTTTATGTTGATATCTGGAATGAAGATGTATGACGAGGAGGGTTTTGAGATTTGTTATAGTGGGATTGGTTCTAGGTTGGTGAAACTCTATTTTCCTAGAAAGTTTTAAGTCAAAAAAGAACTGTTTTAAGATTGTTCTATGCTATTTTTGGAGTGTTTTTTTGCTAGGTTTAGATCTGGATCATCTTGTATCGGAGGAGCATATTGATTTGGTTAAGTTTGGTGACTAAGTGAAGCATAGTTGGGTTCTATGGTGTTTGATAAGACCATATACCATTTGAAGAAAATTGGTCTTTCAAGGACTCATCCTGGCTACTATCGCTTGGAGGGCTGTCTTTTGTTTTTTCAGATTTGGTTTTACGAAGCGTGTCCTGGCTGTAATGGTGTTATTTACAGTAAGATTGGGAAGACTACTCTCATCCCTAGGATGTATAAATGGAAAGCTTTTGATAAACAGTTTCAGAGTGCTACATTGGATTTTCTAATTTTCTCAAGATCTGCTAAAACTTTATGTTTCTATACCTCTCATTCTTCTTTCTTTATTTTTTTGTGTTTGTTGTTATTATGATTGTTATTATTATTATTATTATTATTATTTATTTATTTATTTTTTATGTTTTTGTTTTTTCTTCAATTAGGTTTGAAGGATTTAGAAGCTTCTACTGAAGAGATTGAGAAGTTAGAGTTAGGGGATTTTCACTCCAAAAGTAAGGGTAAAAATGTTGTTGCTAAGGTTGGTGGTGAGAAGAAGTCTAAGAAGATGTTTTATGTTATATTTTGCATGTTTTGGCTTTGTTTTAGGGGCTTAAATGGATATATTTTAACAAATTCTTTGGGCTATCTACTGTATATGTTTTTACATTTGTAGATGCTTATTTGGAGATTTGGACTATAAAGGCTGATTTGGGCAAGATCTTTGCAAGACTAGAGCTGAAGTGCATTTTTCTGATTTTAGCTTTGCCCAAGGCTAAACTTCTTCCGTTAGGGGTTGTTTAGGAAATTTTCTAATTTCGAGCTGGTAGTTGTGGAAGCATCCGAGTTGGCAAAAATTAGAGCAGATAAAGGCCCTAATTTAGGGAATTTTGACGTGGGATTGAAGAGGCTATTTGGGAACATCTTTAATTTTTATGGTCTTTAGGGTTATATAAATAAGGAAGAGACGTTTGTTTCAGTGGAGATCAGAAAAACAATTTCTTTTTCTTAGGAGTTCTATCAATGTCAATGTGTAGCTAATCTTCTTCTTTCATCTAAGGGATTCAATGCTTGGATATCTTTGATTGTGAGATTGTTCCAAACCTTAATTTTCAATTAAATTCTCCATATTCTTATTCTTGCTTCAAGAAGGAATTCTCTCTTTTGTTATTTTATGATTTAAAATTCTTGGCTAGTTGTTTGAATTGCAATTTAATAAACTGTTATCAGTGAATAGGATTCGTAATCATTCGATTCATTGTATCTAGAACAATAAAAAGAATAAGAATTTAAACTTAAATCAATATCGCTAAGAATTGGTTGGTTTAGACTAGGCTTTTCTAAATCTTAATGCTTTTGGAGAACTAAATCCTAGCCGCTAAGGAAGGGTTGTGTCGAAAAGGGAATTATTTGAGCCGTGCTAGATAATTTCGCATTAGGAAAAGCTGATCCAGATGCGCTATGTTAAGGGTTATAACTAGTATGGAAGAATTAATTTATCTTTTCTCAATCAATGATCAATCCTATTAATTCCAAACCAAAGAATTGCCTTAGATGAAATTTCACATTAATCGATCTTCTTTATTCCCACATTAAATTCAGTTGTTAATTCAGTGTTAAAAAACGGTTACTTATTGAGATTATGGTTTAGTATTAATCCAAATCAATTCTCAACCCCCCCCCCCCCACTTTTTATTATTTATTTGTTTTAATTATATTTGGTATTTAGCAATCTTTAGTCAAGTATTAACTCCTTAGGGTTCAACCTCGACTTACCTACTACAAACTCATTTGTTTAAGGTTTAGGCGAATTTTATAAATTTATATTTGGCAGAAACAACTACCGACCAGAAGACTAATGCTGGGAATAAGAATACTGATGCTAGGAAAGGGTCTTTTGGTGAGGCTGGTTTGTTAGTTTGAGATTACCTCTTTTTGGGCATTTGTTGAGTCTTCTCTTATTTATATTGTTGGAATGCTCAATTCTATTAGCCAACATTTGGATATATTGGTAATTTCCCTTTATTTTTAGTATTTTTTTTCTTGGTTGTTTTTACAATGTGTTTTATATTTATTATTGTTTTCTTTCTGTGGTTTGTAGGAAACTGTGAGGTCTAATGGTGAAAAAGGTTTTTTTTTTTTTTTTTTTTGTTTATACATTTCTAATACAATCTGATACATTTCTAATATGTTTCTGGTACAAGTCTAATACATTTCTGATACAATTCTAATACATTTCTGATATATTTTATATTTTAAAATTCTGGTGGTGAATTTGGTTTTAATAAGGATGAAGATAATGAGAATAATGATAAAGATGAAGATCAGGATGAGGATGATGAGGAAGAATAATTTGAGGGGGAGGAGAATAGGGAGGACCAAGAAGTTGAGGGGGAGGAGGATGAAGAGAAGGATGAGAAGGAGGATGACGAGGAAGAGAAGGGGGATGATGCTGATATGGAGGATATTGATGAGGAGGTAAATGAGGAGGAGATCGAGAAGGAAGATGACAATGACAAGGGATATGAGAAAGAGAAGGGTTCTGAGGAGCAGAATCGTGATAGGGTTGATGGTTTAGAATAATGTGTCTAATGATAAGCATGATGTTATTGAGGGTGTTGTTGAACATTCTGATGTCGAAGGAGCTGTTCTTGATGCTAATCAGAGACATGGTAATGTCAATCCAGTCGTCACTTTTGATTCTATAACAGACTTTAGTGATGTAGTCGCTGTAGCTTCTAATGTTATGAAATCTATTGTGGATGATGAATTGACTCCTAAAACTGATAGTACGATAATTGACGAAGTTGTTGTTGTTGATAATATTGAGCATGAAGTTGTGGCTACTCTTGGAACGCTTAAGGAAGTAGTTTTTTTTTTAACTTTTATTGTTTTTATGATTCTTAAGTATTTACTCTTCTGTATAGTTTATTAATACTATTATGATACCCTTTTAATACATTTTTTTATACATTTCTAATACAAGTCTGATACATTTTTTATACATTTCTGATACAAGTCTGATACATTTCTGATAATTTTTATATATGTTCATGATTCTTCTAGTTGCTTTTTAGATTTTATTGATCCTGGTCATTTGGATAAAATTGAAGTTGATAGTATTAAGAGATGGAAGTTGTCATATTATGTGCGTATTTTTTTAATATTTTTTTTATTTTTATTTTTCTTTTTATTTTGGAATTTGGTTTTGATTTATTTTTTATTTTTTTTGGTTATAGAATGTGAGTGTAGATGAGGTCATTGTTGTTGGCGCTGATAAGGCAGGTTATTTCCGAAGCGAAAGAAGAGAGCTGGTCATGTGTTAAGCTCGCCCTATGTTCTTTTTTTTTTATCTATGCCAAAGGGTCCTTCTGTTGAGACAATTTTGGTTGAGATGTGTCTTTTGGACACTTTTGCTAAGTTTGGGGAGTATCCAAGTAGTAAGATGTGGCTTCGTTCTACAAATTTATTATTAAGAAGAAGTTGGCTGTCAGGAGGCAATTACTTTAAACCTTTTTTATGCTTTTTTTTTTGTCTTTTTTTATGTTTTGGTTTTCTTATGTTGTTTGTTTGTTTTTGTTTTTATGAGAAATTGAACAAGATGTATAGACCAGCGGAGAACGCTCTAAAACCATCATTAGATTTATAAATCTATTTAATTGACTGTAAGACACTCTTTTACAGACTCTATACACCAGGGGAGCTTTTGTCTAGCGCTGTATGTATTTTTTTTTTCTTTTTTATCTTTTCATTATACTTTTTTTATTTATACTTTTTGTGATAATTGTATTTTTGTTTTTGATTTTGTTTTCTCTTTTTTTTTTTGTGTATTTGTAGCACATGGATTTGGTGTTTTATTATTTGAGGAGAAAGGGCAAGTATTTGAAAAGTGTCACTCTGAGATTCACTACCACAGATTTGCGTTTTGACCAGAGGCTGAAATATCTTTTTATTATTGTGAAAGATATTTTACATACTGATAAGGGTAATAAGAAGTTGCAACTTACTGATACGATCACCAACTTTATGTTTGGTTGCAGTATTTGTTGTGGCAAGACATGAAGTGAGATTGATGCTGTTTCTTTTCCAATTCATATGAATCATAATCAATGGGTATTGAAAAGGTTTGTGTTTTTGGATCAGAAGATGTATATCTATGATTTGATGAAAGTGAAGACTGGTTTTTATAGCACATATGACTGTGTTGATGAGTATGCAACCCTGATTCCTTATTTCATGGAGAATTTTATATTTTTGCTTTGAGGCCTAACATTCTTGACCCTGAAGATTGCTTTGGGAAGGATCTTTTTCGTCCACATGCTATTGTGGTTGTTGATAATATACCTCAGCAAAGTGATTGGTATGATACATTTCTAATGCATTCTTGATACAATTTTGGTACATTTCTGATACATTTTTCGACATGGAGCTGATGATATTTTTCAGTGGTTGTGGAATATTTTGTTTGTCTTTTGAGAAGTATCTAATAAAACAAAAGGAGCTCCCTAATCCTATTGATGTGAAAGCTTATATGTTCAGGTTGGCCATTAGCTTATATAATCATGGGTTGACGAAGGTTGAAGAAGGGCTGAAGAGTGATACAGAGTATATTGAGATGCTAGATGAAGTGATTTTTTTATAAGGCAGTATTGTACATTGTAGAATAGTTTTTATTGATAAAGGTCTAGTTTATACACACACACACATTAGATGTATTTTTTTTTTATACAATTCAGGGTAAAGATATACAAGGGCTCAATTTGTTTGAATGTCTTTTTATATATATATATATTTTATTGAATTAGGAATTTATTTTATATTTTCTACAGTATTTGTTATTATGCTATTTGTAATGTGAAATTACATTAATTTTCTATTGGTCCTCCACGTATTCTCCTATTGTGCCCTTTTTGTCTACATGTTCCACATTTTAGTTTCTTTGTTGTTTTTCTTTCCCAAGCAGGTCTCATTCTCCGTTTCCTTGGTCGTTCTGATTTCTGTTTTGCTTCTGGTGGTTAGAGTTATTGATCTGTGATTTCTTCAGATATGTCTCATTTGTCTTTTGATGGTATTGGATATATTGTTCCCTTATATGTGTCTAACATCGTTTCTTTTTTGTAGTATTCTGAGCAGTAGTCATAAGTTTTGAGGTGGAATTTCCTTATGTATGCAAGGGCATATGCATAGGAATTTCATCTATTTGGAATCTGTTGTAGGTACATGTCTTTTCTTTCACATCAACTGTGTAGTCTATGCCATCTTTTGAGACTATCACTAGGTGACTTGTTGACGGTTTTACCTTTTTTCCTGTTTTATTTCTGTTAGTGATCAAATTGGATGATAAATGTATCATGCATATAGTTTATTTTGTATAATGTTTCATTATCGTATGAGAACTGTATGAGTTATGTTTGATACTTTTCTAATACATTCCTGATAGTTTTATGATACATTTCTCATAAAATAAGGAAAGTATCACAAAGGTATCAGGAATGTATCAGAATTATTTATGAAATGTATTGGGAATGTATCAAAAGAAAACCATAACACAAATGTTGTTATTATTGTTTTTTTATGTTTACCTCCATTTTCAATGCTGGAATATAGTTCTTTCGTATTCTCTGTTCCTGCTTTTGTGTTAGTTATGTAATTGTTGCTAGAGCGATATTTTTGTTTATGTAGAAGAGATCTTGGATCATGCTGCATAGGTACTCCATAAGTGTTGTGATTGGTAGTCCTTTTGCTGCTTTATTAATTGAGTTTATTGATTCTGCTATGTTTGTTGTGAGACTATTATATCTTTTATTGGGTGAATGTACTATGCTCCATTTTTCGTAACCAGCATCTTAGAGATATCTTGGGATTTTTTTTCTTCAATTCAAACATATACTTGTCAAACTTTTTTATTATATATGCTCTTGATGCTAGGTTGTAGTACTTTGTCATTTCTAGTCGTTTATAGTATATTGTTTTTGTATCTAGTCTTGAGGTTTTGGAGCAGGTGGAATGCACAAATACAGTGTGGTATTTCCAGGTACACTGATTTGGAAGCTTTTTCGATGCTTTTGTATCTGTCTGAAACTATAGTCATTCATGTTCTTTGGCTGTTCACTTGTTTAAATTGGTTAAAGAACCACTCCTAAGATTTGTCATTTTCTATATCGACTACCACATATTCGAGTGGGAAGATCTTCTCTGCATATACAAAGTACATTTTTATATTAGTTTTCTTGTTTTTTTTTCTTTTTAACTTTTGTTACTTAGGTGATACTTTATTGATACTTTTTTTATACTCTTTTGATATATAAATGATACAATGAAACAAGAATGTATCATAAATGTATTAGAAATGAATCAGACAAGTATCAGGAATGTATCACACAAGTATCAGAATCAAAATAGAACAGAAGTGTGTTATTATTGAATAATTTCCTTTACCTGAGGCATCATGTGTGCATGCTGATATTAATGTTCCGTTGTAGCATGTTTGTAGGAACATGGCATCAATAACTACAACTAGTCTATAGTGCTACGAACCTCGTATTAACGCTTCCATAGATAAGAAGAGGTATAGGAATCTGTATCCTCTTATTTCAAGGTTGATTATTGTTCCTAGATTTGTGTTTTTGAGCATGTAGAGGTAGCTTGGTAGGTTTTTGTATGATTCTGATGGTTTTCCTCTTATGATTTTAAACACCTCTTCTTTTGATTTCTAGGCTTTCTGGTAATTGATTTATGCTCTAATTTGGTCTCTTATATCATGTACTATATCTGAAGCTATGTATATTCTCTTTAGTCTCAGGTATTTGTTCTTGATCATTTTTGCAATGAATCTGCTCTTTACTTGTCTTTTTTCACTGTTTCTCTCATAGATGTTGCATGTGTGTTGTTCATTGTATTTTCTTATTACAAATCTTTCTGTTTTACCCTTTTTGAAAGCTCTGAATATCCATATGCATCTGTCATCAATGCAGTTAAGGTAGTATTGTCTTGGACATGATTTATTCACTTTGTACTAGAAAATTTATTGAATTGCATGATGAGCAATGGCTTCTTTTACTATGTCCTTGTTTTTATAGATCTGTCCAGTTTGTACAATGCCTACTGTTGGATATGCCCTAGTCCCGAGGCATTGGTCCTTGTATTTGTATCATACATTAATTGGATTCATGTATTATACTTGTTTGTGTTATTAATAAAGGCATTAATTCATTTATTATATTTATCTTGTGCAATATATTAAATGAAGTATCCAATGGACATATCCATATCCATGATGACCAGTGTCATGCACTTGGCAGTAAGACCATGGATAGGGTAAACGATATGACCATAAATAGATCCGTAGTCTGTTCCAGTCATGGGAATGAATGGAACAAGAGACTATCATTAACCTGGTTGTATGGCGGTGTCTTACTGGTCATTGGACATGGAATGTCAACCAAGTTAATGGGTACATGCATAAGGGGCATGATACTGGATAGATCCACTTAACGAGAAATCCACATGGTATAGTATCACAAGTGATTCTCGTGTAGTACTTGTATGGATCCTTTGACCTAACCATATGATGGTGTTACATGTGAGGTCACATACTTAGGGGCACGCCTAAAGGGCCTGTAATAGGGTGCCAAGTATGGGTACTTTCAGGTATGTCACTTAGCATGGTAATGCTGTGGATATGCAGAAGGGATTTGTCACTTAGTAGTCCACTGGGAAAACATCACCGGCCTCTTGATGAATGCGACTGATAAGAGTGTGGCCACACCCAAACAAGTGGGAACTTGTTTGTGAGCTTCAGTGCATTCAGGATCAAGTTAATGTCCCGACACAAAAGAGGATGATCAATCCATGCCTCTGTGTTGGATACCGATATCAATGACATGAGATGTACAAGTTTAAACTACAGGGTTATGATATCAGTTGGACTGCCACCTCCATCTTAATTGGGGCCTGCAGTGGCTTGCTAGAGCCCAACTGCAGTCTGTGGGCCAAAGGCCCACTGCCAACATAAAGATGGGCCCATGGGATCGTACACATTGAGCGACTGAATACCGACTTAAGGAATCACATGTATATTTGGAGTATACACTCTGGAGAAAGAGGTATATATATTAATTATATTATAAAAATCAATTGGATTGATCCTAATAATAAAATTAATATATTTAATTGGCTCTTCATAATTAATAGGATTAATTATAAGATTATTTCCTAGGTGGAAATATTCATATGTATGGGTTTGCATATGATTTCATGTTGTGAAGATCTAATTTTAATTTGATGGATTAAATTAATTGGTCAAACTAATTCTAATTTAAATGTAAATAATATATTACTTGGTGTAATATATTAAATACATGGGTATATTAAAGTTGGGCTTGAGATTAATTTAAGGGGTTTTTACATAAATACTTACCTTTTGATACCATCTAACTTTTTTACCTATAATGGAAAAGTTTGTATAAATACTTTAAAAACTTTCAAAAATTTCAAAAATACCTAAAACAGGACATTCCTGTTTTACGTGAATCTGTAACAATAAATCACAAAAACAAAAACCAAAATCTCTAAAATACGTGAATCGCACCTTCTCAAAAACCTCCCAAACGCAAAAAACTCTCAAACGCCAAGAATCGCAAATCAGTTTCGCCAAATATCACAGATCAGTTTCCCCAAAAATTGCAACATATCAACATCGATCAGAAACGCAAAAATCAGGATCGCACAACTGGATCGATCTCTCATAGCAATTCAATCGATTACTGTAAAAGAAACATAGCAATTCAATCGATCACAGAGATATGCATGAAATCGCAATTCTACTCCATTATAATGGAACTTGGACTGAAGATTACAGATTCATCAATTACAAAGTAAGTGGAGTCCTAATACCAACAACATTAACATTCAATGACTTCAACCAAACTATCAAAGCAAACATCAAGATCGATCAACAAAAAGAAGATTTAAAGATCCAATTTCAAGTAATAGAAGGATATCCGCCAATGGATGTAATGAACGACATGTCCATTAGATTCTATTTACAGCTAAAGAGTGCAAGCAATATCCTAATGCAGTATCCACTATGCATAACAACAATTCAGAGAGAAATAGAAGATGAACAAGGTAAAATCATCACAACATCTCAGTATAACTAAGGTATAATTCAGTATAACTCAGTATAACTAAGGTATAATTTAGGTATAACTAAGTTATAATCAGTTAAAAAAGTGTATAATCAATGTATAACAAAGGTATAATTAATGTATCAGAATGTATAACTAAGGTATAATCACAATAACATTGTATCTTAAGGTATAACTAAGGTATAAATCAGGTATAACAGTATATCTTAAGGTATAACTAATGTATAATTCAGTATAACTAAGGTATAAATCAGGTATAAATAAGGTATAATCAGTGAAAATAGTGTATCTGAATGTATAACTTAGGTATAATCACAATAACAGTGTATCTTAGGGTATAACTAATGTATAACTCAGTATAACTAAGGTATAATCAGTGAAAAAAGTGTATAATCAATGTATAACTAAGGTATACTTAATGTATCAGAAAGTATATCTAAGGTATAATCACAATAACATTGTATCTTAAGGTATAACTAAGGTATAAATCAGGTATAACAGTGTATCTTAAGGTATAATTAATGTATAACTCAGTATAACTAATGTATAAATCAGGTATGACTAAGGTATAATCAGTGAAAATAGTGTATCTGAATGTATAACTTAGGTATAATCACAATAACATTGTATCTTAAGGTATAACTGAGGAATAAATCAGGTATAACAGTGTATCTTAAGGTATAGCTAATGTATAACTCAGTATAACTAAGGTATAAATCAGGTATAACAGTGTATCTTAAGGTATAACTAATGTATAACTCAGTATAACTAATGTATAAATCAAGTATAATTAAGGTATAATCAGTGAAAATAGTGTATCTGAATGTATAACTTAGGTATAATCACAATAACATTATATCTTAAGGTATAACTGAGGTATAAATCAGGTATAACAGTGTATCTTAAGGTATAACTAATGTATAACTCAGTATAACTAAGGTATAATCAGTGAAAATAGTGTATCTGAATGTATAACTTAGGTATAATCACAATAACAGTGTATCTTAGGGTATAACTAATGTATAATTCAGGTATAACTAATGTATAATTCAAGTATAAGTAATGTATAAGTAAGTCGTACGAAAAAAATCACAATGTATAAGTAAGGTATCACATCTGTTTATCACAATGTATAAATAAGGTATAATCTATGTATAACCTGATATGTAACACGTGTGTGTCTATGTGTATATATTATAGGAAGTGAGGAAAAGGATTACAACAGTAACATGGAAGAATCTGTGTGCCAACTAGAGTACAACTAGTACAACACAGAAGCAGAAGATGACCATGTAGCTTACATAAGAAACATAACAGACAGAACAATAGAAGAAATATATAGCACAAAACAAGCAAACACAATTACAGGAGGAGAAGAAGACAATGAAATAACAGATGCCAATGTTGACTACATACAAGCTGGACAAATCTATACAAACAAAAAGACACTCAAAGAAGCAATTAGTCTCTATGCAATAAGAAAAAATTTCCAATTCAAGGTTAAAAAATCCTGTCCAAAACAGTACTTCCTGCAGTGCATTGATGAACAGTGTACATGGAGATTCAGCGCATCAAGGAAAAAAAATACAGAAAGATTCATAATAAGAAAGTATGATGAAAAGCACACATGCAACATTGATGACAGGAATGGTGATAAAAGACAGGCAACAAATACATCAGACTGAAAAGAATATATACAGCAAAAGATATAGTAAATGACATGAAAGAACACATAGGGGCAGAAATCAATTACCAAAAAGCCTGGCGTTCAAAAGAAGAAGCACCGAAAATAATCAAAGGTTCACCATCTGAATCATACAACATGCTACCATGCTACCTCTATATGCTGCAAAAAACAAACCCAGGAACAAAAATCAGTCTGGAAATAAAAGAAAACAGATTTCTGTACCTATTTGTAGCAATGCAAGCTACAATAGAAGGATGGAAACATTGCAAACCAGTTGTTGTGGTTGATGCCACATTCCTTAGAACATGTTACAGTGGAACGCTCATCTCAGCCTGCACGCAAGATGCTTCAGGTAAATAATTAATGTAATGTATAAATAATGTATAATTAATGTAACTAATGTATAATTACTGTTACAATGAATCTTAAGGTATAATAAAGGTATAATTAGTGAATCTTATAGTATAACTAAGGTATAATTAACGTATAACCAATATAATAGAATATCTTAATGTATAAATAATGTATAATTAATGTAAGTAATGTATAATCACTGTTACAGTGAATCTTAAGGTATAATAAATGTATAATAAAGGTATAATTAGTGAATCTTATAGTATAATTAAGGTATAATGAAGGTATAATTAGTGAATCTTATAGTATAATTAAGGTATAATAAAGGTATAATTAGTGAATCTTAAGGCATAATTAAGGTATAACTAAAGTATAATGATTGTAATAGTGTATCTTAAGTTATAACTAAGGTATAACTAAGGTATAATTGTGGTATAACTAAGGTATAATCACTGTAATAGTGTATCCTGAGATATAACTAAGGTATAACTAAGGTATAATTGAGGTATAACTAAGGTATAATCACTGTAATAGTGTAATTCAACTACAAATATAATTATGGTATAAAATAATAAACATAAATATTATACCAATATGCAACAAACTGACAAATGCAGAGATGATCTTCCCACTGGCCTTTGCAGTAGTTGATGGAGAAAATGATAAATCATGGGAATGGTTTTTCAAACAATTCAAAAACGCTTATGGATAGAGACAAGAAATGGTTATAGTTTCAGACAGACATAAGAGCATAGAAAAAGCTTCAAAAACAGTGCTACCAGATGTTCCACATTGTGTCTGTGCATTCCATCTGCTGCAAAACCTCAAACGCAGATACAAAAACAACACAAAAGACATGAAGAAGTACTTCAACAAAGCAACAAGAGCATACATGATAGAGGATTTCAATAAGTACATGACTGAACTGGAAAATATCAACAAAAAAATCCCAGTGTACCTTCAAGACGTTGGGTATGACAAATGGAGCAGAGTACACTCAACAAACAACAGATACAACATATTAACATCAAACATTGCAGAATCAATAAACTCTCTCAACAAAGCAGCAAAAGACCTACCAATAACGACTCTAGTGGAGTACTTACGGAGCATGCTACAAGATCTCTTCCACAAAAACAGAAGCATTGCTCAGGCAACGATGACAATACTCACACAAAGGCAAGAACAAGTACTGCAAGCAAACTACATACCAGCATTGAAAATGCAGGTTCAAATTCACAACTGATAACTTCTATTATACATTCAATATACACTACATACATATAATATTGATTACAAAAAATGCAGGTAAAACCATCCACAGGTAATCTGGTAACAGTCACAAGAAATGGGATAGATTACATAGTTGACATGAAAGAAAAGACATGTACCTACAACAGATTCCAAATGGATGAGCTTCTATGTCCACATGCCCTTTCATACATAAGGAAATTCCACCTCAACACATATAATTACTGCTCCCCTTACTACATAAAACAAAAAATGTTAGCAACTTATGAAGCAACAATATACCCAATGCCTTCAAAAGATATGTGGGACATACCTCAAGATATAAGGGATCAGAAACTCAATCCACCAAAAGCAAAACAAAAAGCAGGAAGACCAAAGAAACAGAGATCCAGAGCAGCTTGGGAGAGAAAAACAAAAATGAAAGTAAAATGTGGAACTTGTGGCAATCCAGGCCATAATAAGAGAACATGTGGAGGAGCAAAACAATGATTAACTGATTGTTGTATTGAATTGAATTGTATTGAATAAAAAAAACTTTACACTTGCATTTTTTCATTCAATAAAAATGTTGTATTTGAAACAAAAAATACTTTACACATCCATTGGACGAACATATTCATTATCGCTTTCTTCTTCGTTCTCATTCCTTAATACTCCATGGTTATACAATGAAACTGCTAACCTTGTCCGATGAGCTTTAACATCAAATGGATCTGGGAAAGGCTTTTGCTCTATGAGATACTCAGCAAAGCTCAACACAAAAACTCCACAATCACTAAAAAAAGAAAAAAGGTATAAACACGGTATTAATAACCATATAAATGATTAATGTATAAGTGATGTATAAATAAGGTATAATCACTGTAATAAGGTATCTTAAGGTATAATTAAGATATAACTAAGGTATAATCACTGTAATAGTGTATCTTAAGGTATAACTAAGGTATAATTGAGCTACAAATAAGATATAATCACTGTAATAGTGTAACTTGAGGTATAACTAAGATATAATTGATGTATAAATGATGTATAAACACTCTAATAGTGTAACTAAGGTATGTCTGAGGTATAAACACTGTAATAGTGTATCATAAGGTACAACTAAAGTATAATTAAGGTATAACTAAGGTAAAATCAACTGTAATAATGTATCTTAAGGTATATCTAAGGTATAATTGAGGTACAACTAATCCATAATCACTGTAATAGTGTATCTTAAGGTATAATCAAGGTATAATTGAGGTATAAATAAGGTATAATCACTGTAATAGTATATCTTAAGGTAAAACTAAGGTATAATTGCAGTATAAATAAGGTAAAAACACTGCAATATTGTATCTGAAAATATAATTAAAGTATAAGTGATGTATAATCAGTGTAATAAGGTATCTTAAGGTATAATTGAGGTATAACTAAGGTATAATCACTGTAATAGTGTATCCTAAGGTATAGCTAAGGTATAACTGAGGTATAAATAAGGTATAATCACTGTAATAGTATATCTTAAGGTATAACTAAGGTATAATTGACGCACAACTAAACCATAATCACTGTAATAATGTATCTTAAGGTATAACTAAGGTATAATTGAGGTATAACTAAGGTATAATCACTGTAATAGTGCATCTTAAGGTAAAACTAAGGTATAACTAAGGTATAATCACTATAATAGTGCATCTTAAGGTATAACTAAGGTATAATTGGGGTATAACTAAGCTATAAACAGTGTATCACAATGCATAACTAAGGTATAGCAAAGGTATAACTGAAGTATAACTAATGTATAACTAATGAATCAGAAAGTATAACTAAGGTATAATCAGTTTATCAGCAAGTATAACTCATGTATGATCCTTGTATTACAAAGAACAAATAACATTTAATGAAAATATAACAAAAATAAATAAAACACACCTGTCAGACTGCTGAGGTAAACCTTCGACAATTTCCACTGCGATAGGACGTAAAGGATTCCTAACACTATACACATCAGATTCCAGAAGATCAACCCTGCCACTGAGAATTGACCAATGATGCAGATAGTATGGAAGAATTACAGCATATTCATTAGCCCCTTCAGCAGTTGAATCAACACTACATCAACCCAAATAGGAATCGTATATGAAGAGCTTCCTCAACCTCAAGCAAAACCTTCCCAAAACCCAATGATTTTGACCAACATGAATTGGCATCAACACTTCATCAACATCAGACCATGGCCTCCCGGTCCATAAATCAGCACCCATCATGAATCTGGTGATGGTATCATCAAATCTTAACTGATTAAAAATCCCACCACTCCCAAGAATAGGATCCACTTGTCCAAACATATACTTCACACTTGCATCAAACCTCAAATCAGTAGTTGTGAAGTTATATGTTATGCGATCACAATATTTGCCCTTCTTCCTCAGATAATACATGATTACATCCATATGCTAACAAAAAAAAAACATTTATAAGTATAAATCAGTGATTATACAATGTATAATTAAGGTAAAAACTGTGTATAATCAGTGTATAAACTATGTATAATGTATGTTTAAAGTATAAACTGTGTATAATCAATGTACATGACAAAAATAACAAACTAGAGATATAACTAATATATAATCACTGTAATAAAAGGTATCAGTGTATAACTAAAGTATAATAATTGTATAATTAGTGCATCATAAACAAATATACAAAAAATGTATAAGTAATGTATAAAAAATGTATAATTCTTGTATAACATATAATAATAGTGCATCTAACTGTATACCTAAGGTATAAATAATGTATAACCAATGTAATAATCTCTCATAATGTAAAAATAACATATAACTAAAGTATAATTAACGTATAAATAAAGTATAATCACTATAATAGTATATCTTTTAGGTATAATTAATGTATAACTAAAGTATAATCACTCTAGTAATATATCTTAAAGTATAAGTAAGATATAACTGAAACATAAATAAAGTATAAGAGACAAAAATACTTACAGTACTACTTAAATACTCGCCAGGAGTATACAATTCAAGGAAGAAAGTCTTTGAATCGATTGTAGCAACACCATAATGCAAAGGAGGATTTAACAGATTATTCTTGGGAGCATACCAGTTGTTCCTTGAACTAGAAAAGAGGAAAAAAAAAACAAAGGACACAACATAAAAAAAAAAATTAAAAGAAAACAACAGAAGAAAAATAAAAAAAAAATTACTTTTTAGCTGCATATTTATTCTTGTTAATAAATCGGATGAAATCACGAGTGAGTTGATCATCACGAGGATACTCGCCTAACTCGCACAGATCATCCAACACAAATGATCCAGTAACAACCTTCAACACCTTCTCATCAGAACCAAATTTAATCGTGTAAGGTGAAGAAACCACCCGACCACCACCAACTCTCCTCCTCCTTTTATAAATTCCCTTCTTCACAACTTCATCCTCAATAACGACAATATCATCATCCTGAAAAAACAAAGAAAACAACAAGAAAAATAAAAACCAGGCATAAACAAAACAACAACAACAACAAAAAAAATAAAAAAATAAAAAAAAACATACGCACATCTTTGATAGAATATACTCTCTCATAACCCTCAACTTCAAGTTCATCCAAAATATCAGGATCAATAAAGTCTAAGAAACACATAGAATCAATACCCTATCACATGTAATCAGTAAAGTCAGAAATATAATCATTATATTCAAATAAGCAATGTATAAACAACGTATAAACAGTGTATAACAGGGTATAACAGTGTATAACAGTGTATAACATTGTATAACATTGTATAAACAGTGTACAAACAGTGTATAAACTATTCATAACAACATATAAATGCATAAAAAATTATAAGAAGTGTATAACAATGTGTAAACAATGTATAAACATTGTATAACAGTGTAAAAACAATTTATAAACTATTCATAAATGCATAACAATGTATAAGAAGTGTAAAAACAGTGTATAAAAGTGTATAAACAGTGTATCAACAATTCATAACAATATATAGATGCATAACAATGTATAAGAAGTGTATAACAATGTATAAATAGTGTAAAAAATAATGTATAAGCAGTGTATAAAGATTGTATAACAATGAATAATAAGTGTATAACAATGAATAATAAGTGTATAACAATGAATAATGTATTAGATTATAATACAACATATAATCAAAGTACAAAAAATACAAAAATCATAAATACGAAAAACATACAGCCTGTTTAAGCTTTTCAAGAGCAACAACAGCTTGGTGCTCTGTGTCAGAATCCAGATTTCCTTTTCCAGCACCTACTTCATTACCAACAACCCTTCTCATTAATAGCAACATCTTCTTGCTCACACCCCTCAGCAGCATTCTCCTTATTAGCAACATCAGGGATCTCTAATTGATCACCCAAAGAAAAAACAACCTCATCAGCAAATGCAGTGATAGCATCGAAGTTGAAATACCTTATGCAATCAAACTCTGGATTCCTCATTGTTATTGGTGGAACAATAGGAGGTTTATACACAACTATTGCCCTCTCTGGCACCACATCCTCAAAACTGAAACTTCCTTCAACAATATCCTCCTTCTCTTCAGAATCCAATCCATCATTCTTCAACCCCCCTTCCATACCAACATCCTCATTATCTTGAGCATCCATTCCATCACCCTTATCCTTAATATCCTCCATATTCTCATCCTTATCCTCCTATGCTTGACTATTAACATACTGCAAAGCAAAACAAATGTATAAATAAATGAAAGGTATAAAAGTGTATCTTAACGTATAATTAAGGTATACATAAGGTATAATCATTCTAATAGTGTATCTTAGAGTATAATTAAGGTATAATAGTGTATCTTAAGGTATAATTAAAGTATAACTAAGGTATAATCCATGAAATAGTGTATCTTAAGGTATATCTAAGGTATAATGACTGTATAACTAAGGTATAAGTGTATCTTAAGGTATAATTAAAGTATAACTAAGGTATAATCCATGAAATAGTGTATCTTAAGGTATATCTAAGGTATAATGACTGTATAACTAAGGTATAAGTGTATCTTAAGGTATAATCAAGGTATAACTAAGGTATAATACATGAAATAGTGTATCTTAAGGTATATCTAAGGTATAATGACTGTATAACTAAGGTATAAGTGTATATTAAGGTATAATCAAGGTATAACTAAGGTATAATCAATGTATAACTAAGGTATAATAGTGTATCTTAAAATATGATTAAGGTATAACTAAGGTATAATCACTGTA
The DNA here is from genome assembly GCA_039660915.1 of Euphorbia tirucalli. NCBI lineage: Eukaryota > Viridiplantae > Streptophyta > Magnoliopsida > Malpighiales > Euphorbiaceae > Euphorbia > Euphorbia tirucalli. The sequence goes on from CM077641.1 coordinate 71,912,621, forward strand.
ACAGTGTATCTTAAGGTATAATTAAGACATAACTAAGTATACTTAAAGTATAATTAACGTATCATAATGTATAACCAAGGTATAATCAGTTTATCCCAAAAAAATAACTCATGTATAGTAAGATACAAATAGTAAAAATAGTGATGATCAATTTACTAACCTTATGATCCATATCATCATCGCCCTCATCACCCCCATCAAACAAAACCTTATTCACAAAGTCCCTTGAGGTTTCCTTTAAAAAACAAAAAATAAAAACACAAAAGTTAAAAAATAGAAAATATATATAAGAATAAAATCATAAGTAAACATAGAAATACCAGCTTATCAACACGGCTGCTGATATAATCCAACTTCTGCATAACAAATTCAAATTGTTGCTCTATGTATTTCTTCAATAATGCAATCTCAGATAGAACAGCTCCTTGACTAGAAGCTTGAGATTGAGAAGAAGAACCTTTCAACTCATCAACTTCCACATCATTCTTATCATCATCAACTTGTACATGGACACCATTAACTTCTTCCATAGCAGGCTCAACATGATTATCATCACTATCAGCTTCTTCCATAGGAGGCTCAACTTGATTATCATCTATTTCAACCAAATTTTGTAAGGAGAAGTTCCTTTTCGTATAAAAATTCTCCAAAGATAGCTCCTCAATCTCCTCATCCGTAGCATATATATTCTTCAATCCCAACTAAAAAAAAAAAAAAGAAAAAAGGTATAACTAAGGTATAATTAGTGTATCACAAACAATAACTAAAGTACAACAAACTATAATTAATATATAATCAAAGTAATAGTGTATCTTAAGGTATAATAAAGGTATAATTAGTGAATCTTATAGTACAATTAAGGTATAACTAAAGTATCATGATTGTAATAGTGTATCTTAAGGTATAACTAAGGTATAATCACTGTAATAGTGTATCCTAAGGTAAAACTAAGGTATAACTAAGGTATAATCACTATAATAGTGTATCCTAAGGTATAACTAAGGTATAATCACTGTAATAGTGTATCCTAAGGTATAACTAAGATATAACTGAGGTATAACTAAGGTATAATCACTGTAATAGTGTATCCTAAGGTATAACTAAGGTATAATCACTGTAATAATATATCCTAAGGTATAACTAAGGTATAACTGAGGTATAACTAAGTTATAATCACAGTAATAGTGTATCCTAAGGTATAACTAAGGTATAACTGAGGTATAACTAAGGTATAATCACTGTAATAGTGTATCCTAAGGTATAACTAAGGTATAACTGAGGTATAACTAAGGTATAATCACTGTAATAGTGCATCCTAAGGTATAACTAAGGTATAACTAAGGTATAATCACTGTAATAGTGTATCCTAAGGTATAACTAAGGTATAATTTAGGTATAACTAAGGTATAATCACTGTCATAGTATAAAAAAATATAATTAATTAATAAATGAGGAATAACATACGCTTTTGGCTGACTTGTTGAATAAAAACTTGTCCAACTTTTCCCTTCGAAAATCCTCAACATAAGTCCTCCAATTGAAAACCCTAGGGAGAAAATTTGCAGCCTTCTGGTTAATAACTCTGTCGCAAATTAGTCCGCTGCATGTAGGACAAACCTCATAGAACCATAACTGGAAAAAATGGGACAGCCCTCAACCCGATAAGACTTGGGCTTCGATCTTGAAATTCCAGTTTTCTTTAAAGAAAATATGGTTGTATCGAAAGACTCACAACCCCATGCAGCCTTTACGTAGTCACCTGACTCCACCACATCAAAATATGAACTTGGAATAGATTTCGAAAAATCTATCCCCATTAGGTAGAAGCTGATGAAATATATCAGTGCAATCTTCAGGCAATCTTCAGCACAATCATCATCAAAAACATGAGAATCCTTCTTCAAGACTTGTTCAATATCTTTCTTCTTCACCTCAGTCTTCTTAGGAAAGTAGGAGGACAATAATCTAGAACCCACACCAGTGGAACACATTACAAAATCATCATTAACAGTTGATTTCAAGCCAGAAATCAATAAAAACTCTTCCACACCAAACCTCAGCTCAGTGCCAGCTACTTCAACAATAATTGAATCATTTTCATCCTCCTGATAAATCTCCCTTAGCAGCAAAGAATGTATGAGCTGCTTTGTAACCCTTAGAATAGGTAAATCCAAGAAGTAACCAAAAATGGTTTCCTTAAACATCCGAATTACTCGATCAGGTAGGTTTAACTTCAGGAATGTGAGCAGATCGTAATCAGAGAAAACAGAAAGATGACTTCCCCAATACTCCCATTTTTTGTAAATAGGTCTCCCAGCCTGAAAAATGTAATTAAAAAATAACTAAGGTATAATTACTAAAAAAGTGCAATTTAAGGTATAATCAAAGTAATAGTATATCAAAAAGGTATAATTAAGGTATAACTATGGTATAATCAGTGTATAACTTGGTTATACACTCATTATACCTTAGAAATTAAAAAATAACTAAGGTATAATTACTGAAAAAGTGCATCTTAAGGTATAATTAAGGCATAACTAAGGTATAACTACAGAAAAACTGCAACTTAAAGTATAAAAAAGGTATAAAGAAGGTATAATCAAAGTAATAGTGTATCTAAAAGGTATAATTAACATATAACTAAGGTATAATTACTCAAAAAGTACAACTAAAAGTATAATTAAGGTATAAACAATGTAATAGTGTCTGTTAAAATATAACAAAAACATAACAAAGTTAAAATAAAAAATATAATCATTGTAATAGCGTATCTTAAGGTATAACTAAGGTATAATTACTACAGAACTGAATCTTAGGTATAACAACGGTATAACTAACATATAATCACTATAATGATGTATAAGTAGGGTGTAATCAGTGTGTAACCAATCTATCAGTAACAAAACAGCAGAGTAAGGTACAAGTAATGTATAAACAATGTATAACTAAAGTATAAACAATGTATAACCACTCAAAAAATACGGTATAACTAATGTATAATGACTGTAATAATGCATATTAATGTATAAGTAAGGTATAATTAATCAATAAGTAAGGTATAGTCACTATAACAGTATATCTTAAAGTATAAGAAGGTATAATTCAGGTATAACAAAGGTATAATCACTCTAATAATGTATCTTAAGGTATAAGTGAGGTATAAAAAATGTATAACTCATGTATAATCAATATAATACTCTATCTAAATGTATAATGAATGTAATAGTGCATACTAATGTATAAATAAGCTATAATTAACGTATAAGTAAGGTATAATCACTATAATAATGTATAAAAAATGTATAAATAAGGTATAAACAATGCAAAAACAGTATAAATAAGTCTATAATAAGTGTATCTTAAGGAATAATAATTTATCTTAAGGTATAATTAACGTATAATCAAGGTATAACTAACTTATAAACACTGTATAACTAAGGTATAACTTAATGTATAACTAACGTATAAATAAAGTATAAATAAGGTATAACTAATGTATAATAGGATACACTAAGGTATAAAATATACTATTACAGTAACAGAAAAATAAACACACCTAGAAAAACACAGAAAAAAAACAAAAACTATAAAATACACTATTACAGTATTACAGTAAGCCCAAAAAATAAAAACACAGAAAACAAAACAAAAACTATAAAAATACCGGATAAATGAAACAAAAAAACTTACCACAAACTTTCCAGCAACAACATCCTCCCTGGATTTGCCCTTGAAAACAACAAGAGGCTTCTTAACATTTTTTCCCTTTTGAGACCGAGTGTTCTTTGTACCCTTCACCATTTTAGAAAAATATAACACTGCAAACAAAACTACAAAAATCACAAAACAAACACACAAACAAAACAAACAAACGCATGCAAAAAAAAACCTAAACGAACGCAAAAAAAAATGATGAACAACCCACGAACAAACCACATGAACAAAGAAGAAAATGATGAATGCCGAAAGTATAAAAAACGAATAAAAATCACGCAGTAGAAGAATCGAAGAAAAAGCAGGAAGAAGAACGCCGAAAAAACGAAGAAGAAAAGTGGAATACAAAAAGTTATGGAATGCAGAAATGAAAAACGTATGAAAGAAAAGCGTGACCCCGAAAAAGTAAAAAAAAAAAAATAATAACGTATTTCAGTAAATAAGAAAAGGTAGGCCCAAAAACAAAAGCCCAAATCCAACATAAATTTGATAATTTCCCTTAATTTAAACCAAATTAATTAAAATAAGATTGGGCCTGAATTAAAAGAAAGAAGCCCACACAAAATGAAGGAGCCAAACTGGGCCTCAATTCCCTTAGGGAATTCGGCCAACCCAGGGTTTTTAACCCTAAGAGAATTCGGCCAAAGAGGAGGTAACACACAATAACCGAAATTCACCAGCCTCTCCTCTCCATAGTTCGTGTTTTCCGACGCTAGCACGGGTTGTGTTCGTTAGGCGTTCGTGTACGTGAACGAGGAGGGATTCTATATTGATTCCTGCAGTCTGCATCCATCTCTGAAAGAGATATTCTGGGTAAGAGAATTATCTCTTTTTATTAAATTTTTGTTTTTACAATTTCCATTTCAATTGCTCCTGGGCACGGATTCGAGGAAATCATCGCGTTCTTCCGCTTTAATCGGGTGATTTCCAGTGAAAAATCCCAACAGTGGTATCAGAGCAGGCTTTTGATCCGTGGAAATTATTAAAATTGGTTGAATCCCATGTTTTAAAATGGGAGATTTTTAATTGGGGTTTTTGGTTTGGGTTTAAGATTTTTCCCATTTGATTTTCATACAATTGGAATTGAATATACATATTGGTTTGTGTTAGTTTAATTTAATTGTATGTTTTTGGAATTCTTGGTGAATTTCTTGTTGTTGGATGCTTTGATGTAATTTTATTTTTTGTTTAAAAAAAAAATCTGGCTGTTCCCTATGCCACTACTGCCCCTAGCAGCGGCTGCTGCTGCTGCTAGGGCAACTTGGTTGCCCTAGCCGCAGTGGGCCGGGTCCAGTGTTTTGGATTTAGCGGGTTTTGGGCCCGGGGCCCAGTTTTGAATTTTAATTGGTTTTGAAATTCGTGTGTTTAAATTTATGTAATTTAAATACGTGTAGTTTCTTGAATGAAATTTTATTTTATTCATGTGATATTAATTTTGGAAATTAATATGGTTAATTGAAATTGGTTCGGGTAATTTTGGCACAATTACTTGGACGGCTGAATTGGACCCATGGTTTCCCAATTCCAGTGGGAGCAGTTGGACTACTTGGGCTGGAGGCCCAAAGCCCGTTAAGGGTTAGAACCATGGTGGGCCAAGATTGGTGATTTCTACATAATGGCTTGGACATAATTGAAATGGGCTTAAATAATGCATTATAACATGCTTATGAATTATATGTATTGTATGCATATGGGTGATTAAATATTTTGTATGATTGGATGCTATTGGGCCTTATTCAAGATGGGTTGTATTTTCTTTTTTTTTTTTTTGGGTAAATACGGCCTGCTTGTCGTTTTCTTTTTAATGTAATTTTATTTTATTCAATTATTATAAAATTTGTAAAAAGAAGAAGCCCATGGAGTGGTGAGCCCAAGTGGAGGTGCAAGCCCAGAAGGAAGAAGATGGAGGCCCACCTGATATTTTTTTCTAGTATAGGTTTACTAAAATAATATTAGGATGTAATAAAGGCCCATAGCAATCCATTTTACTTATTTATTTAATTATGCTTTATATTTATATGCATGTTTGTGTGTATGATCCAACTGCATTTCACTCGCCTTATGTATGCAAGCCGTTGTTTATTGAATCTAAAAACCAAACGAAATTACTAAGTTGCTTAAAAGTGCTTCCCTCATTCAAAACTAGGTTGAAGTGGGAATAGGCCAGTTGTAGACCATGCCCTCACAGGATACACTGGAGTATTGTCACTTTGTATTGGGTTAGGGTATGGGATACTCTAACACTTGAATGGAGGTTTTGACTTAGCATGGGTAGTAGGATTCTCCTGGCCCTAAGCACAGATGGGTAAGTGCAAACAAGCCCATTAAACCGAGAGTCCCTAGGTTGGGATTGGACGGGCGTTCCTACCTAAATAGTTAGGGTATAGTTATACTAGGCCCTCGTTTGGCTATATCTTAATGAAATATGGATCTCGGCCCATGAGCCCAACAACTCGGTTTAATTAATAACTTGATTCATTATTAATTTTATATGGGAATAACAAAGTAAAGTCCTTTATTAACACTCTAAATGTTTTTCTGTGTAGAAACTCTAAATGGCAAACAACAATACTTTATCACTGCGATCAATTCTTGAAAGGGACAAGCTTCTGGTCCTAACTTTTTGGACTGGTCTAGGAACTTGAGAATAGTTCTAAGACAGGAGTCTAAAGAGTATATGCTGGAAAGGCTTGTACCGGCTGCGCCTCAAGGATGTAATCCACCGGCTGCCCAGCTGGAGGAATATGAGGTGCATGTCAAGGATAATAGGGATGTGACCTGCCTAATGTTGGCCTGTATGGTCCCCGAACTGTAAAAACAGTTTATGGACCATCAAGCCTTTGCTATGACAACAACTCTAAACGAGATGTTTCAGGAGCAAGCTCGTTAGGAAAGGTACCTAACCAACAAGGCATTCCACTCCTGTAAGATGGGAGCCGGGACATCTGTGAGTGCACACGTGCTCAAGATGAAGGGCTATTTGGACACTTTAGCCCATCTCGGATCACCTATCTCTCAGGAGTTGGCGGTGGACACAATCCTAGCATCCTTGCTGGATTCTTATGATCAGTTCATCCTGAACTACATCATGCAAGGGATGAACTGCATTATCAGTGAGCTGCATGGGATGCTTAAGCTTACTGAGCAGTCGATCAAAAAGACTCCGCCGGTGCTGCTGGTCAACAAGGGGAACCCTTCTATTGCCAAGGGTAAGGCCAAGGCCAAGAAGGCCAAGGCTAAGAAGGCCAAAGCCCAACCTAAGGCCCAACAGAAGGCAGGTCCTGAGGATGTCTGTTTTGGGTGTAGACAGGCGGGCCATTGGAAGAGATAGTGTCCTAAGCTGATGGGAGAGCAAAGAAGGGGCCAAGGTGTGTCCTCTTCAGGTATTTATGTTATAAACATTAACCTTACTGTTTCAACATCCTGGGTATTAGATATTGGATGTGGTTCCCATATTTGTTGCAATGTGCAGGGACTTAAGAACAGAAGGTCACTGGGGTCGGGAGAGGTGGACTTGTGGGTCGGGAATGGAGCAAGGGTTGCTGCCATAGAGATCGGCGAATACCACCTTGTGATACCTAGTGGATTGGTTTTAATTTTGGAACAATGTTATTTTGTACCTGCTATGTGTAGGAATATTATTTCAGTTTCTATGTTGGATATTTTTGGATTTTATTTTACTATTTCTAATGGTAGAATTTCAATATCTAGAGAGGGATTATTTTATGGAGATGCTCTATTAAATAATGGCCTGTATATTCTGGACTTAAATGAAACCAATCACGTCTATAACATAAACACAAAAAGGGTTAAGCCAAACGAACTTAATCCTGTCTACCTATGGCATTGTCGTCTCAGCCACATAAACGAGAAGCGCATAGCTAGGCTTCACAAAGCTGGAGTCTTAGGGTCATTTGACTTAGGGTCAATTGATACATGCGAATCATGTTTACGAGGCAAGATGACCAAGGCGCCTTTTAGCAAGAAGGCTGAAACGGCCACTGGCTTATTGGACCTAATACATTCAGATGTATGTGGACCTATAAGCACAGTGACCAGAGGTAGACACTTGTACTTCATCACGTTCACGGACGATTTCAGCAGATATGGCTATATCTATCTGATGAAACACAAGTCTGAGACCCTTGATAGGTTCGAGGAATTCAGGAACGAGGTACAGAACCAGCTAGGTAGAAATATCCAAACCCTTCTGTCGGACCGAGGTGGTGAGTATATGAGCCTAGAGTTTGACTCATATTTGAGAGAGCATGGAATAGTTCCATAGCTCACTCCTTCCGGAACACCACAATGGAATGGGGTGTCCGAACGGAGGAATAGGACCCTGTTGGACATGGTCTGCTCAATGATGAGTCAAGCCTCTCTCCCAATTAGTTTCTGGGGACACGCCCTCGAGACAGCAGCTCTCATCTTAAATAATACTCCGACTAAGGCAGTGGAAAAGACCCCATATCAGATATGGACAGGCAAGGAGCCCAATGTGTCTTCCTAAGGATTTGGGGATGCGAAGCATATGTCAAGAAATTGACTAATGGCTAGCTGGAGCCCAAAACTGATAAATGCCTGTTTGTGGGCTACCCTAGGGAAACCAAAGGGTATTACTTCTACAACCCCGCCGAAAATAAGGTGTTCGTGGCAAGGAAGGGGGTCTTTCTAGAAAAGGAGTTCCTTTCCAAGAAAGACAGTGGGAGCAATGTTGAACTTAGGGAAGTTCAAGGTTCACAAGCTCCTGAAGAGGATAACTCAAAGGCCCAGGTGGAGCTTCCATAGGAGGAAGCACCGACCCAGGCCGCACAAGGACCTAGAAGGTCTGGTAGGGATCGTCGAGAACCGGAGAGGTATGGTTTCCTCGTCATCGATGATCAAACCCTGCTCATCTAGGATGAGGAAGAACCCAAAACCTACCAGGAGGCTATAGCAAGCCCACAGTCTGCGAATTGGTGCAAAGCCATGGAGGCAGAAGTGCAATCTATGTACGACAACTAAGTTTGGAACTTGGTTGATCCACCTCCAGGTGCTAAGGTAATAGGTTGTAAGTGGTGCTATAAGCAAAAGGTCGACAATACCTTCAAGGGGCGTCTGGTTGCGAAAGGTTTCAAACAAGTCCATGGAATAGACTATGATGAAACTTTCTCACCAGTAGCCATGCTCAAAACCATCAGGATCTTGCTAGCCATAGCCACATGGTACGACTATGAAGTTTGGCAAATGGATGTCAAAACCGCTTTCCTTAATGGAAAGCTACCCGAGGATGTGTACATGACATAGCCTGAGGGTTTGTCGATCCAAAGTATCCGGGAAGGGTATGCAAGCTTCAAAGGTCCATTTATGGACTGAAGCAAGCATCCCGAAGTTGGAATCTCAGATTCAATGAGGCTATAAAGGAATATGGCTTCATACAGAATCAAGATGAGCCTTGTGTGTATAAGAGGACTAGTGGGAGCATTGTCACATTCTTGGTACTTTATGTGGACGACATCCTACTCATTGGAAGCGATATACCTACACTGCAAGGGGTAAAGCAGTGGCTGAGTAAGTGCTTCGCAATGAAGGACTTAGGCGAAGCTGAGATGATCCTAAGGATCAGGATCTATAGGGATAGATCAAATCGGCTTCTGGGCCTAAGTCAGGCCTCGTACATAGACAAAGTTCTGAAAAGGTTCAGCATGGACCGGGCCAAGAAAGGCTTCTTGCCAATGGGCTATGGTCTGAAACTTAGTAAGAAACACTATCCTAAGACAAGGGAGGACAGGGAGAACATGAAATTGGTTCCATATGCTTTGACTATAGGATCAATTATGTATTCCATGTTGTGTACGAGACCTGATGTCGCCTTTGCACTGAGTATGACAAGCCTGTACCAGCAGGATCCCGGGGAGGATCACTGGAAAGCTGTCAAGGCAATCCTTAAGTACCTTAACTGGACTAAGGATAGCTTCTTAGTGTATGGTGGTCAGGAAGTGCTGTCAGTTATTGGGTACACTGATGCAAGCTTCCAGACTGACTAGGATGAGTACCAGTCGCAGTCTGGGTATGTATTTTTACTAAATGGTGGTGCTGTAAGCTGGAGGAGCTCAAAGCAGCCAACCATCGTGGACTCTACAACAGAAGCTGAGTACATCGCTGCTTGTGATGCGGCTAAGGAAGCTGTATGGATGAAGAAGTTTATCATTGAGTTAGGAGTAGTGCCAACTATCCAGGACCCAGTTGATATCTTCTGTGACAACAATGGGGCCGTTGCACAAGCTAAGGAGCCCTGGTCACACAAGAACACAAAGCACGTGCTCAGAAAGTTTCACCTCATACGAGAAATCAAGGAAAGAGGTGACATCGCATTGCACAGAGTGGACACCGAGGATAATGTCGCAGATCCTTTGACCAAGGCACTACCCCAGCCCAAGCACGAGGGTCATACTAGATCTATAGGGATTAGGCCCATGCTTAGTTGGAACTAGTGCAAGTGGGAGATTGTTGGATATGCCCTAGTCTCGAGGCGTTGGTCCTTGTATTTGTATCATACATTAATTGGATTCATGTATTATACTTGTTTGTGTTATTAATAAAGGCATTAATTCATTTATTATATTTATCTTGTGCAATATATTAAATGAAGTATCCAATGGACATATCCATATCCATGATGACCAGTGTCATGCACTTGGCAGTAAGACCATGGATAGGGTAAACGATATGACCATAAATAGATCCGTAGTCTGTTCCAGTCATGGGAATGAATGAAACAAGAGACTATCATTAACCTGGTTGTATGGAGGTGTCTTACCGGTCATTGGACATGGAATGTCAACCAAGTTCATGGGTACATGCATAAGGGGCATGGTACTGGATAGATCCACCTAACAAGAAATCCACATGGTATAGTATCACAAGTGATTCTCGTGTAGTACTTGTATGGATCCTTTAACCTGACCATATGATGGTGTTACATGTGAGGTCGCATACTTAGGGGTACGCCTAAAGGGCCTGTAATAGGGTGCCAAGTATGGGTAATTTCGAGTATGTCACTTAGCATGGTAATGCTATGGATATGCAGAAGGGATTTGTCACTCAGTAGTCCACTGGGAAGATATCACTGGCCTTTTGATGAATACGACTGATAAGAGTGTGGCCACACCCAAACAAGTGGGAACTTGTTTGTGAGCTTCAGTGCATTCAGGATCAAGTTGATGTCCGAACACAAAAGAGGGTGATCAATCCATGCCTCTATGTTGGACACCGATATCAATGACATGGGATGTACAAGTTTAAACTACAGGGTTATGATATCAGTTGGACTGCCACCTCCATCTTAATTGGGGGCTGCAGTGGCTTGCTAGAGCCCAACTGCAGTCTGTGGGCCAAAGGCCCACTGCCAATATAAAGATGGGCCCATGGGATCATACACATTGAACGACTAAACACCGACTTAAGGAATCACATGTATATTTGGAGTATACACTTTGGAGAAAGAGGTATAAATATTAATTATATTGTAAAGATCAATTGGATTGATCCTAATAATAAAATTAATATATTTAATTGGCTCTTCATAATTAATAGGATTAATTATGAGATTATTTCCTAGGTAGAAATATTCATATGTATGGGTTTGCATATGATTTCATTTTGTGAAGATCTAATTTTAATTTGATAGATTAAATTAATTGGTCAAACTAATTTTAATTCAAATGTAAATAATATATTACTTGGTGTAATATATTAAATACATGGGTATATTAAAGTTGGGCTTGAGATTAATTTAAACCAGATTAATTAAAATAAGATTGGGCCTGAATTAAAAGAAGGAAGCTCACACAAAATGAAGGAGCCAAGCTGGGCTTTAATTCCCTTAGGGAATTCGGCCAACCCAGGGTTTTTAACCCTAGGAGAATTCGGCCAAAGAGGAGGTAACACACAATAGCCGAAATTCACCAGCCTCTCCTCTCCATAGTTCGTGTTTTCCGACGCTAGCACGGGTCGTGTTCGTTAGGCGTTCGTGTACGTGAACGAGGAGGGATTCTACATTGATTTCTGTAGTCTGCATCCATCTCTGAAAGAGATATTCCGGGTAAAAGAATTATCTCTTTCTATTAAATTTTTGTTTTTACAATTTCCATTTCAATTGCTCCTGGGCACGGATTCAAGGAAATCATCGCGTTCTTCCGCTTTTATCGGGTGATTTCCGGTGAAAAATCGCAACACCTACATCAGGACTTGTAAAGTTGTTGTCTTCTTCATCATCTTTTTCTATTGTTTGTTGTTTGTATATTTCTCAAATTGTGTTGGCTGTAATGTTACTTATGTAAAGTTGGTGATCATCATCTTTTCTTGGTTGTACACTATTGTGTACTAAGATTCTTGCATTTCTGCTTCTAATTGTTCATATTCTGTTATGTTTGGCATTATAATTGCACAATGAGCTACAAGAAGAGTTACCTTTTTATAAGTTTATAATACATTTTTATTGTATTAAAATTGCACAAAGAGTTATGTGTAATACTTTTCTAATACATTTATGATACAATTTTGATTCAATTCAGATATTTTTTTCATACCTCTGTGATTTTTTTAATACTTTTGTTATACTTTTTGTGATACTTTCTATGTTATGTATGTCCTTAAATCATTTCTAACTTTATAATACAGTTTATGTGATAATAGTACCTATCTGATCTAATGTTCCTTTTTGTGTGGTTGTAATGCACAGAGGGTATTGCATAAGATTGTTGCTTTGAGTTTTGAGCTGTAGATAGAATCGAATTATCATTACATTGTTGACTTGCATTGGTGGATACATGTCTGTTACCTGAACTTGTAACTGTATGCCCTTCTTGTTTTGATCAATGTTGCTGTTCTCTGTGATTATGCGTTTGAATTCATAGAATATAGAAATTGTTGGTACTAGAACTCCACTTACTCTATAGTTTATGTATCTATTTTCTTCATTTCATTTGCCATTATAGTGTAGTAGAATTGCGATTTTTGACATTGCGATTCCAGATAGGATGTTGCAATAGGAATAGATTTTAAATTTTGTCTGTTTGTTGCAGTTGTTTAAGCCAATCAGAGAGAGGGAGAGAGATCTCGATGTGAGAGAGACTGCGTCTTGGAGAATTAAGGTAATTTGAAATTTTTTAAACTCTAATCTGTTGTGTTTCGTTCATACTTGGTAGTAATTGAGGAATATTTGGATGAACATAATTGAAAAATGTTTCATATTTTGCAGCGTAATTTTGGGAATTTTAGCGCCTAACATAATTTTGTTATAATAGTCTATAATAGGTGTATTTCTCTAAATTATCCTATAACTATCCGTTCCATTCAATTCTATTATCCACGCATATTGACTAAGTAAATTTCATTCTCATTCCAACATGTAATTGTCAATTACTAGTCCCATGAAATTACCTATTTAATAAATAATAATAATAACATAAATAAACAAATTAATAATAAAATTAAAAATGTCATCCATAAATTAAGTTTATAATTCATAAATTAACAATCAAACTAAATTTAATAAAGAAAACAAACTTAAAAAGTTATAGAATACAAAAAGTTAATAAAACCACTTAACAAAAGCCGAATTTAATAATTTTTTTATTAATAATTTAATATATTAAATAAAAATAATTTAATAATATTCAAATGTAGTAAATAAATATAATTGGGTAAACAATTTATTAATTGCTATATTTTTATATATTATACTTGTTAGTCCATGAGATAATTATAGAATTCTTAATTTTTATCATTATCAACTGCTCAGTCCTTTTAGTAGATTCAATAGTCAAAGGCTAATAACACCAAAATTAGCTTTTATTCTATTTTAAAATATATCAGCTTTTATATTTTATTTTTTTTTCTCACATAATTCTAATATTACTAATATTGATTAATTAATTTATTAAATTTTATGTAATTATAGAACTAAACTCTATTGGCGTAGAGCTTATTTAATTAAAATAACTAAACAAAATAACATTTCAAAAAATGTAAAATTACGAGTAGAACTACATAAAACTATAAATTCGAACTTTTCATCTTTAATATATCTTATAGATAACATAAATAAACAAAAAGATACAATTTTAAAAAAATTATCAAATTTTATAATAATTTTTGTTGTTAGTTTATACTCAAATCAAAATTATGTTCCACTTATTTATTTATTGGACTTGATTATTTAAAATGTATAATCAATGATTGTGTCTTTTCGGTGAAAGGTTACGACGTTGAACCATTGTGTTGTTTCGATGAAAAGTTACATTGAACCATTGTGTTGTTTCAGTAAAAGATTATCTTGAACCATTGTGTTCTTCCATGGAAGGTTACATTGAACCATTGTGTTTGTTCCTGAACAATTGTGTCTCTTAATAGAACATGATGGAGGACTATATAAAGAGAGTTGAGTCTCTAAAACTAATACAAAAAATTATATGTATTCTTAACCATCAAAGATCTTATAAGGAATTCTAGTGTTGGTTTCTCGATAGGGATTTCATAGATCAAGTGGAAGTAAAAAATCCATTAACGATCCTGTAGCTATTGCTGAAGGTATGTATTCGGATGTAAAGTTAAATATTTATAACATATAGATTTATATTGACTAACAATCACAATATTTATTAAAGAGAATAAATAATAACAATATATATATATATATTTTTTATTATTACTACATATGATTATAGAAATGTTAGTTCATGTGTATATACAATAAAAAGTTCTTTAATTAAGTTTGGAAACTAAAAGATAAATTTTCTACTTATAATTAAAGGTAATTTTGTATTTTCATATGCATAAATAACGAAAATGATTAAAGAATTTATTGAGACAAAATTTAAGCACCTTAAAATATATATATGACTACTAAGTGTAACACATAAAAATATATGGACTAATAAATTGTTTAGCCAATATAATTACATGCATAAATTATTAAGAAACTAAAGTTGTCTTAATGGTTAACACTTCAATCAAGAGCTGGTGGGTTCGAATCCCACCATCAGCCGATGAATTATTTACAATATTTTGTGTGTTAACTACAATATATAAATGAGTTCGGGGTAGTGGGTACTTTAGGAGTAATCTCATTTCTATCCCGGACCCATGACATGTAGAGAAATAAATTTCATTTCAGTCTCATGCCCTTTTATACCAGATTTGAGTAATTCCATTAGGATTAGGTAGTGTTGGATACTCGTAAACCCCGTACCCGTAACCATCCCTACTTCAAACGAAGCACAATGTAGTCATTTCAAATAGTTGGACATGGCTTTGCTAATAATAATTCACTTGTGAGCAGGGACTTAAACCATGTCATCAATTTAATATTGAAACAATTTAGAATTAAAAAAAATTAAATAAATTCAAAATATAAATACAACTTGACAATTTTGTGAAAGTCAATTGTTTTTAATTTTAACAAATGGACTTATTAAAAAAACATATGTAGTTCATAAGAGATTAGATAAGACAAGAAAAATGTGAAATTCACAGTAGATTTTGTAAAACATAATCGCATTATATTTTGTCCAACACACAATAAATATTTTATAAAAGTTAACAATGTTGGGGCTGCAAATGTTTTTTTCATTTGGGGAAAAGTTAATTAATTGATTAATAAATAAAGGGTAGATAATTATGATCTTCCTGAGGTTTGGTTAAATGTATCAGTACCTACTTGTGTTTTACATATCCAATTTATACCTTCCTGAAGTTTGTTTTTATCACATTATTACCTCCCTCAAGTCATTATTAAGCATTTTCTTTTAAAATTATTAATGTTGTTAAAATTTGTAACTAAAATTAGCCTTGTCTACTATCTAATGTTGATTTTGTAATGTCCTTTGTCACAAAGTTAAGTTTAAAATTAATAATGTATAAGTTTTTGATTTATAATCAATGAAATTTCAAAAGAATATACAATTAAAATTACAACAATCACGATACATCATTCTTAAACGTATACATCACATTTTTGGACGCAGTAAAAAAAAAAAAATTAGAAATTACATTCACATAAATTTAAATTTAAAAGAAAATGCTATAGATTCATATTTTACTAAATTGTTTTAAGTATGCATATACTATGCAAATTTGAAAAATTATTAATTTATAAATGAGATAAAATAATGTATCTATATAATGTTGTCCTTAAAAAAAAAAGATTTATTATTTTATTAAAATGGATATTTTTTTAAAGTGGCCCGAGTTGGAACATGAAGGAAATTAGTGGTGATACATACACAACGAGGATTTTAACTTTTTTTAATTACAACTATCAACCACCAATAGAAAATTAATACTTGTACAAGATTAACTTTTAATACTCCCTCTATTTCCATATATAGGTCTGTGAGCGGACGACGTTTTTCAGAATGCACGGCGAAGCGGGAACCGAAAATTTTTCCTTTTTGTTTTGATGATGTGGTTTTGAAAACGGGTTTTAATTTTTCTTAAGAAAACCTTTCATTTTATTGAGAAAGCTCTTTTTGTAGAAAACTTAATTGTAAGTGTCAATTTTGGAAAATAGGTTTTTTAGAAAATCCCAATTTAAACTTAAAGATTTTGAAACCTAAATTTTGAGATTAGATATAGAGTCGTCACCCGGATAAGCTCATCCGAGAAATTCCGGTACAGCTCCCTACCAAGTGTAGACGCAGTACCTAATCTAGAGATTCAAGGTTCGGGCAACACATCTACTAATCCTCATTTGTTTTCAATTATTATTTCATAATATGATATGACATCCACTTAGTTCTACCCATTTTATCTTCTTTTATTTTTAGTTAATGCTCATACAAATGACATAAATATAAATCACAAAATAAAGTACAGAAAAGTAAAGTGCAGGAAAAGTAAAGTAATGACCAAATTATACAACCCGAAAAAGAAAAAAAAAAGCTCTCATCCTCACCATTTACAACCGCCTATAATACACAATAGTCTAAAAAGTACAATCGCCTAAATACACGAGATAATCTATTAAATACATCAAAAAATGAAAAATAAAAAAGATGCATCCAAATACGGTTAGCACAAGTAATTAAAGCACACTAAGGACTCACATAAGACAGAATAGGGGTATTTTGGGAAACGAGATCATAAATGTGGGGGGGGGGGGGGGGTAATCGAGGAGTCCGGATGACTACTCGATTAGACCTAGAAAAAATTTTGTAGAAACGCCCTGTAGATTTTGTGAATAAAAATCAATTTTGAAAACAATTTGGCTCATTTTACATGCATTTTCCAACTTTTAGTGAGCCAGATATCCCGAAACCCGGGAGTTCCGTTCGTGAGTAGGCCTAAATTGAACATCCATCTAAGGTCTTAAAATGTAAACACGCCAAAAATCCGTTTTGAATAGGAAGGAGACACAAAATTACAAGTTAGAGGCCCAAAAGGGCAAAACTATAATTCTGCTTCTCAAACTACAGCCGAGCGACTGTAGGGTATCACAGCCGCGCCACTGTAGTGGCTGGGGCGGCTGTAACACTTACAGTCGAGCGGCTGTAGTGCTCCAGAACCAACGTTCGGTTTTCTTTCTTGTTTTAAAAATCATTTCAGAACTTTTGATGATTTCGGGCAATCCGGGACTTCTGGAAACTCATGAAATTCCATAAAAACAGATCTGGATTGTATCAAATGAGTCCGAAAATCCCTAAAAACCCGAAATTGCCAAATTTCAATCCCACATCCATCAATTAAAAACCCAAAAACCATAAATTCAACATGGATGGATGTAATTAGACCGATAATATTCATGAAAAACACATTAGATTTGAAAACGGAAGCATTATCGGTCGATTTAGGACATTTGGAGCTTCTGCCCTAGAGATTACAGCCAAGCGGCTATAATCAGAGGATTACAACTGTGCCATTATAAGATTATAGCCGTGCGGCTATAATCATCACACGGGATGGCTGTAATCGGTTTCACTTCCAGATTTGGAAAAAACACAAAATCATAAACAAATCACCCATAACAGATCAAAAAGGAGTTTTTAGGGCCTCTCAGAGTATACCTTGTCTGGGTTCCAGTGTTTTGGATAACCAGGAATGGATTCGGACTCTAGAAAATCCTTTGAAATCATGAACAACCTGAAATTGGCTTCGATCCTCCGAAGCCCGAACAGAACCCCGATTCAAACCGAATGAACACTAATCTGAATCACTCCAGAATACTAACCCTCATAAAATCCTAATTGTTTCTATGGATTAAGTTAAAGTTTTTATGATTTTGATTGAATTATTTGATTTTCCTCTCTTCTCTCTCTAAAACCCTAATTTCTTATGTTTTGATTATAGAATAATTTGTCTATTCTTTTCTCTCTTGACCTAATTTGTTTTTTCGCTTTTATATGACCCAAAATAGGTTAAAAATCCGAATTAAAGATTGATTTCGCACTAATTAGGAAGTCTGATAATTACAGCCGAGCGGCTATAGTGGCAAGACTTGCCTTTCTCGTCCTTTTTCACTTCTTTTCTTTGGTTAGCTCACTCGGCCTTTTTTGGGGTTCCGCACCAAGACCTGTCACACACATTGGGGTTATCCGGGATATCTCTGGCATCATTTCAGTCGCTCTGAATCTGCCTCACGCTTATCCGTGAAAAAGGTAAAAAAAACTTTCATCATCGAGATCGGGAAAAAACCCGTGCTCACAAGGTCATTCTATCAAAAACTAAAAATTCCTTTTTATAAGACCTTTTTCTCTTTTCTATGTAGTTTTTGCTATTTCTTCTCAATTCTACTCTTATTCAATGAATAAGTAAATTCTTGCACTAATTCTATTCTTAGGATATGAATACATCTTGAAAGGAGAAACTTTGTAAGAGTTATTTAGGGGCAAATTTGTAATGCAATACCCTTTAATTAATTCATTCTTGATCTCTGTGAATTTTGTAGAATGACCTATATATTGAAATAGAGGGAGTATTACTTATTTCCTACAAAAACTTTCCAAATTACAACATTGTACACATATATTCTATAAATAAATAAAAAATTCTCTTAAGTTGCATATCTTTACTTCCCCATAGGTCTCATTACTCTTTTCAATCATCTTTTATAATTTTAATCTAATTTTGTATTTATCTCTCAATTCGTTCATTTTTTCGTCATGCCACTTTACGAAGTTCTTTTTATTTTTTTCTCTTCGAAATGAGATCCCTATGTATATATTTTATCCTCTATTTTTTTTAATGATATAACAATGGTATCTTATGATACTTTCATGATATTGTTTTTTTGTTTATATTTTATACCATTTTTATATCATTATAATACTATTTTTATACTCATAACGCCATTATGATACCTTATGATATCTTCATGATACTGTTTGTTATTTATACCATTGTTATACCTTCATGATACCATTACGATACCTTTATCATATTGTTTTGTTGTTTACACCACTGTTATACCTTTATGATACCTTATGATACTGTTTTGTAATTTATACCATTGATATACCTTCATGATACTATTTTTATATCTTCATGATACCATTATGATACATTCATATAGTGTTTTGTTGTTTATACCACATGTAAAATTTATCCATATGTAAAATCAAGATTTTGTACTTTAACCAATTTGAAATTTAAAAAAAAAAGAAGAATGGCCTGCTACTGTTCAGATTTGAATTATATAATTAGGTATGTACTTAATGTTGAAAACAAATAGCCTTAAGGTTATTCTGTGTAAACCATCTCTGCTAATGAAATTTAACTAAAATAACAGCGAAAGCTGTACTATTATTTTACTTGTTGTACTTGTATCTACTTGAATAATTTTGGTTGTGATATTATAATGTGGTATATTTACAATTTCAATGCTCTATAACTGAATTTGATCGGTGTAAAATATGAAATTCCAGTTAATAGATTAGATCAAAATTCAGCTTGGTTAATAAGTTAATGTCAATTACTTTTAATTATTCCTTTTGAGATTTATATATGTAATTCTGTAGAGGACAACTTTTTTATCCTATCAATTTGGTAGAAGTTGATAAAATTAGCTTTGTAGGTTTGCTAAAGTTGATAATTTTGTGAGTTAATAAAATTATGTTCCTTTTGGTTGATCCGATGAGTTTGCCTGAAGAGAAGACAGAGTATCCTTACCAAACTCTATTTGGGCTAGAGGAGTGTTTTAAGAAGGACTCTCAGGCCTCCATGTAGGGACTTGAGAGAGAGTTCTTCTACCCTGACTCTAATTGAAACTAAGGACATTCTTAGTCTAAATTGAACTCTACCACTAACCCTGTAAAAGGAGTAAGCATAGAGGTAAGGGACAGATAACTAATAATCAAGGTAATATAGCCAAAGATTAATATCATAGTCAAGGCTGACTTAGACATCAGAGAATAACCCAAAGGTCACTGGTGTCACATTCTCTTTCTTTTACAGGAATGTAAGCAGATCTGGCCTTAGCCTATTTTAGACCTGGATCTATCGAAGGATTTCAATAGAATCCATCGTTTGGTGCCGCGAGCATAGACGGGCTAAACAATGACTTCATCTGGTTCCGCTAACATGACAACTTCAGAAGCTATCATTGAAAATTGCCCCACTACCATAATGGCCCCACCACTAATGATGCTGAACTCATCAGTGTCTCCCCAAGTGGCGATGATTAATTGCATAGCCAGTAGCCTCAGCCCTACCGACACTAGAGACCTTAGGCACATGGTTCTGTAACTCTGAACTTTGGCATGGTAGGCTCCACCATTAGTGGCAGCATATCCTCCCTAATCACCAACATGGCAGGTGGCCTAGGATCAGAATCAGTAAGAAGCCTCTTCCTACAACCCCCACCTCAAAGAGGCCAGACAGTGCAATACAGGGCGGCCCCACCAGTTTTTGCTTTTTTTGGGGGTGCAAGGCAGGCAAACCAGCCTAATTTTGGTTTTGTGTAGCATGAAGAGTTCTCAGCAGCATACCAAAAATCTCTGATGATGGAGGCCTCACCTAATCCTTTAGGTTACCCAACAACCCCGCAAACAAGGCTTCCTAATTATCAGACCCTGATTTAGACTCCCCCCTAGCTACCATCTGACACACGGGTACAAGTTCGGACCACCACCGGCTCTGGCGGTAACGTCTGTACCAGAAGGGGCAGATAACCCGAAGATGATGGCCTTATTCAAACACCACTGTTCTCGGTTCTGAATACCAATCCAGGAGCCGTTGGTCGAAAATGGAGGTTCTTGCTTCATGAACCGAATCCTGGAGATGCCATGTGATCCAAAGTTTAAGTAGTTGAATTTCGAGAACTATAACGGGAAAACCGACCCTTATGTTCACTTTAGGAATTACAAAAACCGCATGGAGATAGTAGGAGTGAACGAAGGCCTGATGTGCAGCTTTTCTCATCTACACTCATGGGCCTAATATCCTATTAGTTTGAAACCCTAAAACTAGCCTTAATCAATAGTTGGAAGCAGTTGAGAGATCAATTTTGAATAAAGTTCTACAGATCTGTACCTACGGGAACGGCAAGCCAGATCCTGCATGATGTGAAGTAGCAGTAAGGAGAGTCCCTCTGGGACTTTGTTGATTGGTTCAATCCGGCAATGGTAAAGGTCCGGAAGCTCGACTTCCACACGACATTAAAGGCACTAATAGCTAACATCATGAATGAGCGGTTAAGGGCTGACCTAGTCTTGATAAAACCATAAAACATAACTCAGATTATCTCCATAGCCAAAACGTTTATCAAACTGAATAAAGTAGGAATACCTGTTAGGAATCGTTGGGACTCTAAAAGAAACAAGACAGATGACAGGCAGTTTAAGAGAGACGGAAGGGACTTCAGACAGTTTAGGGGATTCACTCCTCTAAACCGGCCACTCAGTGAAGTGTTAATTGTGGTAGAGAATAGTTCAGACAAGAGAAGTCTCTTTTATCCGGAGGCATGTAAAGGACAGATAATAGGCGAAGGCAAGAACGTCTATTGCAAGTACCACCGGGTAAACAGTCATGATACAGATAAATGCATGCACTTAGCAGAAGACATTGAGGAAATAATCAAGAGAAGTAGACTCCAAAAGTTTGTAATAAAAAAGCAAGCAAAGAAGAGCTAAAGGAACAAGATTCAAAAGGAAGCAAGCTCACCAAAAAGTCAAAGGGCGTAGTGATGGTGATAGCGGGAGGCGATCTGCCTAATAAGAAAGCCAAGAGGGCCCAAGAAATTGGAGAGAATGGCAAGTTGAACCTCGCTTTTTCGTCCATAAGCCAAATCCAAACGGGCCACTTAGACGCCCTGGTGATGGAGGCAGAGATAAAAGGTTACATAGTTAAACGAATATTGGTGGACATGGGGAGCTTGACCAACATCATCACAAAGCATGCAATGGAAAAATTGAGAATCACTCCTAATCGGATCTAACCGGTCCATACACCATTAGTCGGGGTTGAACGGTCAAACGGTATTGGTTGTAGGGTAAGTCACTCTAGACTTAGAAATTGGGGATGAGAAGCATGTTTCAAGATAAAAAGTTGACTTCACAATAATAGTCTCTCCACTGGCATACAATATAATCTTGGGAAGACCATTCTTATTAGAATTGGAAGCGATGTTGTCCATTCGATACCTGATACTATAGATACCGATTTCCACAAGCGTAGCAGTGACAAGGGGAAGCCAACCACCGGCATAGAGAACATATTTGGAGTCCTTATAGCCTGAAAAGATCAATCTAGAACCCAAAGAAGAAAGGAAAATGGAACCAGTAGATGAGCTGGAAACACTGGTGATAGCTTCAGACGGATCAATCTGGATCTCTAAGAAGCTTGATCAAGATACCAAATAACAAATAATTCAAGTGATAAGGGAAGAGCAGAACACCTTTGCTTGGAAGATCAGCGACATAGAGGGCATACCACCAGAGATCATAAAACACTCTTAAAATTGATCCGGAAGTGGCCCCAGTAATCTAGAAAAAGCAAAAGTATGCACCGGAAAGGTAGAGAGCGATAGAGCAAGAAGTCTAGAAGCTAATAGACGCGGGATCGGGAGGTCCATTACCTAAAGTGGCTAGCGAACATAGTGATGGTGAAGAAGGCAAATGGAAATTTACATATGTGCATAGATTTCACGAATCTCAACAAAGCATGTTCGAACGACAGCTATCCACTACCGAGCATAGACCAGTTGGCAGATTCCACAGTAACATATATCATATATTCATGCCTCGATGCAGCGTCTGGGTATCACCAGATCCCTATAGACCAGGCTGACCAAGAGAAAACCTCTTTTATTACTCATAAGGGAACCTACTGCTATCAGGTCATGCCCTTCAAACTGAAGAATGCCTAGGCAACTTACCGCAGATTGGTAAACTACATGTTCAGGGAACAAATTGGAAAAACGATTGAAGTCTATGTGGATGACATGATCATCAAACTCCTTGTCTAATTGGGTTTTAATTAGGTTAATTAAACCCAAGCCCACTAGGATTATAATTACATAAATAAACTTTAATTAAAAAGTATATACTATGTAATTTAATTACATTTGCCTAAATTTAATTACCCTTAAATAAAATTAAATCACACTTAAGTAAATACAATACATGTATTTAATTTTCCTGCTTAGGAAAATTATTTAATTAATTGTTTATTTTATGTAATTCAATTAATTACATTATGTATACTTATTAATTAAATTAAATCAACCCAATGTTAATTAATTACCTTGACACCGAATGTCAACTAATTAATTAACACATTCCTTCTAATGTATATTACATATACAATTTCTATAAGTTCCAACTCAGTTGATCTATATGCACGATCCTATGGGTCTGTCTTTATGTTGGCAGTAGGCCCAAGGCCCACAAACTGTAAATGGGTTCTAGCAAACCGTTATTACCCTAATTAAGACAGAGACGCAACAGTCTTTAGAAGACACTCACCTATTAGTAATCTCATAGTGTCCTTTGCCAAAAGATATCGATATGAATAAACAAAAGGCATGGTGTCCGCCATCCTCTTTTGTTGTTTATTATATTTCTTGATCATGAGTTGATTGATTAATCAAATAAGAAACCAACTTATTTGGGTATGGCCATACACTTATCAGTTCCACTCATCAAGTGGCCAGTGATATCATCTCGGTGTTACCCGAGTGGTAATTCCATCACTTCATCATCAATATCAATATGTTCACCGGTCCACCCAATCATATCCATATTTAGCATCCTTTTATAGACCTGTTAGGCATATGTCAAAGTGATCTAGATTCCATATTGATACTATAATGAAATCTAGTCTGAGGACAAAAGAGACCTACTCAAGAAAGACCTATGATGTGACAACCATGTGGCTTTCTTGTGCCGGATCGATCCAGTCCCACGTCAACGATATGGACCTCTATATTCATGACTGACTATACAAGTACTATGGCTAGTTAAGAACTACCATACAGTCATCGAACATATAAGTCTATGGTTCTATTCGTTTTCATGATTAGAACAGACATGGGATAGGTTTATGATTATCAATCAATGGATACTCTACTCATATTATAGCACAATATATAAATGAAATAGATTAGTTGCTTTATTAATGTGACACAAATAATGTATTCATACAATGAGTCTTAATGTATAATACAAAATACAAGAATCCAATGTTCTAAGAACTAGGGCACACCAATAGGTTAATCATCTCAGCTTTCATCACAGAGGTTGGAAAATTAGATGCTCACAGCTGCCCTTCACGTGATTAAATTCTCCATTAACAATGGGTTACTAATACCCAATATGAATTTAAGAATGTGAAGATGAGCACAGTGAACATAGAAAGAAAATACTTTCCTGGTTTCAGGTGTTGTTGCAGTAGTGCTCTAAACTTTAGATGCTGGTTCCACTGGAGGTTTGATTTTTATGAGTTCCGATGTTGTTATTCATCACTCTACTGGGGAATGATATGAACTTAATTGGCAACTGGATCAAAGAGAGATGCACTCCACTACCTTATGTGTTGCTTTATCCTGAAGTGTTTATAATCCTTTGTGTAAAGTGAAAATCTTCCTACTGGAGAGAAACAAATTTTGGTTTGGAGCAATGAATCTTCGTCTCTTGATTGAGAGATTTTGGAAACAAAAATTTTTACCCTTTCGATCAAAGATGAAGATTTGTTAAAGCATCTTTGGTTCCTATGTATGAATGTTTGATGTATGCTATATATGTATGCAAACATGTGCAATAGTTCCTCTATTTGTTTACTTGAGCTTCAAGTTTTATTGATATATGCCCCTAGTTAGTTGTGTTGGGGAAAAATGTATGCCCCTGGTTGACTAATACTTGAAAATGTACCACTTCTAATTGTTTACTGCTGAGGAAATGAATCTTGATTCTTTTTGTTTAATACTGGGGAGTGATGACATTTTCACTGATTATGTTGAAGATTAAAAAATACTTTTGACTTGGTATTTATGCTTATTCTGTTGAAGTTCAAAGACATCTCTCAATTAACTACCACTGGGGACAATATCAAAGAAGAATGGCCCAGCCATTTTTCTGAATTGTAGAGGCTCTAACCTTTGCCTAAGCTACCCAATGTAGGTTTTAAGCTTGCGAGTTGCTCTAAATTTTGCTTGAGATGCCTTTTTAAGTTTCACCTCATTGAGCTTTTTTATTTTTTACTTTCTTTTTTATTTTTTATTTTTTTACTTTTCACAGAAAATTGAGTTTAGTGCTAGCAATTTTTAGTGATTTCAAACGAAGATACGTCAGATTAGAGGATGAAATGATTTTATGTTATATCTGTTTAATATATTTCTAACATTAGATATTGTAGATATATAACAGAGTAAAATGCAAAGTTCTTTCTTTGGCATGATGTTTATAAAGACAAATCATGATTATGCATCTGTAATATCCATTGAAAAACACATTTAAACAAAACACTGCACTTTATTGATGAATTCAAAATAGATACATAAGAAATGATTAGTTCCCAAAATGGTATATATTCCACATAGAAACTCGACCCCTCACCAGTCGTCCCTTTCGGATTTTCCAACTGATCATTTTCTCTTATGTCTTAATTTTTACCTAGGTCGCCCTTTTTGAGTTTTCAACCTAGCAGACCTTTTTTCTTTTCTTTTATTTTTTTCTACATTTGGTAAAACTTCAAATGATCTTGGTTGATTCGGTTGACAAATTCATTCCCATCTATATCTGAAATTCTGACTCTACCTTTGGGAAACAATTTCTTTACAACATATGGGCCTCCCCAGTTCAATTTGAACTTTCCTCTGACATCTGTATTAGTCAACCTTAACTATTTTAGGACTACGTCTCTGACTTGCAACTGCCTCTTCGGGTGTTTGACTTTTTGGTGATAAGCTCTAGCCATTCTGTTCTGATACATCTACAGATAATTTAGCGCTTTTAGTCTCTTCTCATCAACACTTGCAAGTTGATCATATCTTGTCTGAATCCACTTTGTTTATGGCAACTAAGCTTTTAGATCTATTTTGAGCAACTTCAATTCAACTTCCACTAGAAGAACTGCTTCCATCCTGTATATAAGAGAATATGGTGTTTCTCCTGTTGACGTTATAACACTGGTTCGATAACCGAAAAGAGCAAATGTAACTTATCAACCTAATCGTGGTAAATGGTTACCGTCTTTGAGAGAATATTCTTTCTTGACTTATTAGCCACTTCTACAGCTACGCTAACTTGAGGTCATAAGAAAACGACTTGTGATGTTTGATGTTATGCTCTGTTAATAGTTCAACTATTGCCTCTTGAAACTGGACACCATTATCAGTACCCATATGGTGGGGAATACCATATATGCTAAAGATGTTCTTCTAAATAAACTTAGCCATTTGTTTAGCTGTAACACTAGCGAAAGATTATGCTTCAACCCATTTTGAGAAACAATCAACTACCACCACTATAAATCTATGTCCACTAGAGACTGCAGGGAGTATTTCTCCTATTATGTCAATCCCCCAGGTTAAAAATGGCCAAGGTGTAGCCAAGTTCTATAATTCCAGGGGAGGTAGATGATTGATATCAGTATAAATTTGGCATTCGTGACATTTTCTCACTTGTTTCACACAATTGGTTTGCATTATTAGCCAGAAGTAACCCTGTATCATGATTTTCCTAGCTAGTGCCACACCATTCATATGTGATCTGCATGATCTGAAATATATCTATTGCATCATCACTTTCGCTTCTTCTTATGTTAAACATCTCAGAAGAATCTCATTCGTAGCTCTTTTATAAAGCTTATCTCTGAAAATTCTGAATTGACTAACCAATTTTCTCAAGAAAACTCTATCAGCTGTGCTAGCTCCATTTGGATACTTTCCTTCCTTTACAAATCAAAGAATATCATAATACCATGGCTTTTCATCAGCAGTCAGCTTTATTGCTTCTTGAATCTCAAAGAAGAGCTTTTTAGAAGCTCTAAAACCCAAAGTTTCAATTTGTGTTCCTTCAGGATTTTCCCACATCGAAGATAATATGGCGAATGCATCCACCATTTTATTCTCTTCTCTAATGACATGCCTGAATTCACATTGCCCAAATAATTCTTTTCTATACCGCAAGATTTCTAAATAGGGTCTTAGAGCTTCTTCTTTCATTTCCCACTCACCCTGTACTTGTCTGATCACCAGTAATGAATCTGCAACCGTCAAAACATCATTTGCCCCTAGCAAGAGAAGAGCTTCTAAACCAAACAAACATGCTTCATAGTTCACTCCATTGTTGGTTATTGGAAAATCTAGCCTTTTAGATAGTGGGATGATTTCTCCATCTGGAGTGGCTATGATTATCCCGATTCCTACACCCTTTTTGTGAATTACTCCATCAAAGAATATTGTTTATCGAAGAAGTCTAAATCCTCTATACAATCAAAATCTATAGGTTGATTTGCAAGAAATTCTGCTACTGTACGACCTTTAATAACCTTTTTGGTAACGTACTTAATATCAAACTCTGATAAGAGTAACAACCATTTGGATAATTTCTTAGCAAGACTTGGTGCTTCATATAAGCACTTCATAGGATCCACCTTGGCTACTGCTTGCACCTTGTATGACCGAAAATAATGTCAAAGCTTCTTTGCAAGCCACACCATTGCAACATAAGTCTTTTCAACTGATGAATATCTGGTTTCATAATCTAGCAACTTTTTGTTGAGATAATAAATTGGATATTCTTTCTTGTCGTCATGTTCCTCAACTAACATTGCCCCTATTGATGATTCTTGAACTGCCAAATACAGGATCAGAGGCTTTCCTGGAACTGGAGGACTCAAAACTGGTGGATTAGCCAGATAAGTTTTTATCTTTTCAAAAGTAAGCTGACATCTGTCGTCCCACACAATAGGCTAATCTTTCTTTATAAGCTTGAAAATTGGCTCACAAACTAAAGTCAATCTCATAATGAAATGACTAACATATTACAGGGAACCCATAAAGGATCTAATTTCCTTCTCTATTTTAGGAGTCAGCATTTCTCTAATTGTTTTGATTTTATCCAGATCCACTTCTATCCCCCTTTGACTAACAACATGGCTTAACAGCTTTCTCGATGATGCTCCGAATACACACTTCTTGTGGTTAAGTTGGAGATTATATTTCTCAATGTGTGTTAAAAATCTATCCAGGATAGCAAGGTGCTCCTCCTGGGTCATCGATTTAACAAGCATATCATCGACATAAACCTTAACTTCTTTATGGATCGTGTTGTGTAACATAGTTGTAACAGCTTGTTGATAAGTGGTGCCAACATTTTTAAACCTAAACGGCATTACCCTATAACAAAAAGTGCCCCCTTTTATGATGAAAGATGTTTTGACTTTATCAATAACATCCATCAGAATCTGATTATATCCTAAAAACCCATCTATAAAGGAGTACATTACAGCTTTAGCAGTGCTATCAATCAACACATCAATGTGAGGCAATGGAAAATTATCCTTTGGGGAAGCTTTATTCAGGTCTCTGTAATCAAACAAACCCACTCTCCCATCTTTCTTAGCAATAGGCACCATATTAGCAATAGGCACCATCTTCCTTCAAGAAACTTGGCTTCAATTTATTTTGCAATCTCTTCTTTCACAAAAGTAGCCCGCTATGGCCTTAACCTTCTCAACTTTTGTTTAACTGGCCTGAACTTCGGATCTGTAGAAATTTTATATATGGCCGTATCAACCCTAGGCATATCTTCGTAAGACCAAGCAAAAGCCTCGACATGTTTCTTTAAAATGTTTATTAATTCTCTCTCTTCTTTGGGATTAAGATCGCATGAAATATATACCTTTTTAGGCTTTTCATGCCAATATTGATCTTATGTAATGAAGTTTCATGTATACTAAATATGATTAATGGAGATTCACATGAATGCACAGTTTTATCAGGATAAACATCAAGCAAGTAAGTAAACTGTGATTTCATTACATTAAACTTGTTATACACTACATTGTCAACATTGAAAATAGATGATATAGATACAGTAAAATCAGATTCATCCTTCATAGATAGAGGGCCTTCAGCTCCTTCATCCTCATTGACAACCACCTTCAAAATGGAATCTCCATCATCAGCTAGCTCCGACTCTTGTTCTTCAGAAAGAGTAGCTTCCTCAACCTCAGCTAGCTGAGCTTTGGCTTTCTTCATAGTTTCTGCAATCTCTGTGACTATAGAATTTAGACTTTCTTTATTCATCATCTTCTTTCCATCACCTTTTTTAGCCTTGTCAAAGGCATTTTTCAAGGCAACAGTCAACGCCTTAGTAATGACATCAGTAGCTTTATTACAAATATCCTGCTCAGCCTTCTTGCTAGACGCATTCTTCTTAGGACAAAATTCTTCTTTCTTCATTTCTTCTATAGGCACTGACTTTTCAAATACCTTCCTTTGACAAATAATGGGCTTTGGAACTATTTCCTCTTCACTCAGCATTGGTGCAACTGGTTCCTCCAGACTATTTTAGAACTCAACAACATCTGAGAATATTTTAAAACCATGCCATATTACGCCGTCGACCTTCATGGGCTTTGCATGTCCTTTGTATGGTTCCTCGCTAGCCTTGATAAATGGTTTCACTAAGAACTTGCCATTTTTCCCTTTCTTCTGCTTCTTTTTAGATGCCCCAGCCTTGTAGCCTAGGTCATTTTGATGAGACCTCCCACAATCAATGTTGAACTCTGGAATTCTTTAGAGATTGCTCCCAAACCCATGCCCAGGACAGAATTCTATCTGTGTAGATATTGAGACAACCATTCTAGTATATAGTTCTTGTACATCACCATAAAAGCATCAGAGATTTCCTCTATCACAACAACAACATAAAAACCCCCAAATTGCGGAACCTTAGAACTCAATGCAACAACAATTGATGGAGCATCAGCTGGGACTGTAACAACTTTATCTCTAACTAGGAACTTAATTTTTTAATGTAATATGGATGTAATATGGATGGAACACCACCTAGCAAATGGAACTATGGTCTGCCTAATAGCAATAAGAAGGTGACCATAATATCAATCACAGTAAAAGTCACTACAGACTTTATAGAGCCTACCTCAACCTCAACTTCAAACATGTCAATAACCATGCATTTGAATCATCATAAACCCAAATCACCTTAGAGGATTTCTTCAAAACATCCTTGCTTAAACCCAGATGAGGTAATATATTCTAAGGATAAATGTTTATAGTTGATCTGTCATCAACCATAACACATGGCATGACTTTGTCCAAAATATTAGCCCTCACATAAATGGATTGTTATAACTCTTCCCCTCTCCTGACAAGTCTTTTTTGGTAAAAACAATATCTAGATTAGCATGATCAACTTTATCCAGCATACAACACATTGCTTCTGGTGAGGTAATTGGTGATACCTTGATTTCTGAAAAATTCTTCACAAAAGCAGCTCTATTCTCCTTTGATACCAACAGTAAGTGCCACAAACTTACCTGTGCAGGAGTCTTTTTCAGTTGAGTAAAAAACAAATTCTCTTTTTGAACTTCCTTTGGTGATGCAGAACTACCTGATCCTTTCAGTGGTGCTTTATCACTCTGTAGAATAACCGACTGAGGAGGCTGATAAAATCTCCCACTTCTAACCGGTTCTGGTACTTGCCTTAGCCAGCTCCACTAACTTCCCTTCGTCAATCAATTTCTGTATCGCATCCCTCGACTTGTAACCGTTGTTAGTTCTGTGACCACCCGCCATATGTCTTTATCTTCTTCAACAGGCTTTTCAAAGGGCTTTAACGAAGACATCAAACCTTTATTTTTACATTTGGTAGAAATCTGGGACAAAGACATAACCCAAGGAGAAATCCCCAAGTTTCTATATCTCCTTTCCTGCTTAGGCTATTTGGTCACTGCAGCCATTTCAACACGATGTGTCTCTACTACTACTTATGAACTTCTACTCATGGAACCAGAAAATTGTCTTTATCTTTTTCAGCAGGCTTTTCAAAGGGCTTTAATGGAGACAGCAAACCTTTTTTTCTACATTTGGAAAAAATCTGGGACAAAGGCATAACCAAGGGAGAAATCCCCAAGTTTCCAAATCTCCTCTCCTGCTCAGGCTTTTTGAACACTGTAGCCATTTCAACACGATGTGTCTTGGCTACTGGTTGTGAACTTTTACTCATAGAACCAGAACTACTGGTGCCCATACTAGATGAACCCATAGCTTTGTACCCAGAGCCATAATGTCTGCCTCTATAGCTTGCTGAATATTCATTATCAAGCTCATCCATCTCGACTCAGCTTGTTTTATAAACATCCTCAAGAGTACTAAACTCCTGCAACTTCATCGCTTGTCCATAGACATCTCTGCTACCAGCAATCAACTTTAAGATCAATTCATCTTCATTAAGATGATTCTTTAGTTGAATCATCTTGGCTATCCGCCTATTATAGTAGTCATCAAAGCACTCATTTAGTTTCTACTTTATCCTTTCCAAATCTTGCAGCTTCACCTGAATCTTTGTATTAAAATTGTCATACTTTATGAAGGTTGTAGACAGACTCTCCTAATCCAACTGGGTCTCTTATGGTAATGAATTATACTAGGATAAGGCTCCCTCCTTCAAAGAGGTTGAAAAGAGATTGATCAACTACTGCTTCATTGTACTAGCAATCAGCATCACACAGATGTACTGGTTGATATAAGTTGTTGCTGAACCAATGGTATATAGATATCTTGGGCATTTGGAAACCCACAGGAAACCTCTCAATCCCCTGAATTATGATAGTATCAATATCTACATAGTTCTTGGAAGAGATATTAGTCTTTTTCATTTCAGAAATCACCTCATCTATTTCAACATACTTTGCCTTTATTTTCTTCTCCATCTCAGCTTCCACTTGATGTACTCTTTCGGCACAAAGATCATCCTTAGACCCAAATGATTCAGGAGCCTTGCCACTTTTGGTAGCACTGTGTTCAACATTCTCCCTCACAACAGCTTTTAGTTCCTCCTTCAGGATATTAAGGAAATCCTCAATACTGAATGCACCAAGTGTTGCCATTTCCATAGTTTCAACTATCTCAATATCAATATCAAATTAAAACAAAACAAAATCTGCCAAAAATCCTTCCGTCTCCTCTATTGGTTTAGATACACTGCCTTTCTCAATTGTAGTTGTTCTCGACCTTACTTTTTTCCTTTGACACCCATCAAACTCTTCACCTGAAAAAAGGCAACTCCTTCGATGCTTTTTGTGACAAGTCGTTTGTTAGGCGGTCTTTTCCACAAAGGGGCTGTTTCATTTAAACATGAAATAATGTTAATGACCTGGAAAATGTATATGAGCAGCACAGTAAAAGTCAACACGTATGGCCTATGACATGAATGTATGCATGATATGTGATGATGGTTATTGTATCATGCATGACATAACCAAAATGCATTGTGATACTAATGATAAAGTATATGGTTTTATGTAAAATATAAGAAATGTATGCACAGCCTTTGTTTATATGAAAATGCATAGAAATTTATGCAATTGGCTTATGAAATGTGTACACAACCTTTGTGTACATGAAAATGCATAGAAATTTATGCAATTGCTTTATGAAATGTGTACGTAGCCTTCGTGTACATGAAAATGCATAGAAATTTATGCAATTGCTTTATGAAATGTGTACACAGCCTTTGTGTACATGAAAATGCGTAGAAATTTATACTATTGGTTTTGTGAAATGTGTATTGAAATGCATAGAGATTTATGCAATCTAATTTTGAAATGTATAGAACCCTTGTGTATAAAAGAAATGCATAGCAATTTATGCAACAGGTTTATGAGATGTATGAACATGCTTAGAAATTTATGTGACTAGTTTTCAAATGTGTACACAGACCTTGTGTACAGGAAAAGTGCATAGAAATTTTTGCAATTTACGTTGTATTGAAAATCAATAAAAATTTATGCAGTTATTTTATGAAATGTGTATAGAAATTTATACACAATTTATATGAGAAATGCATAAAAATTTATGCATACGGTTTTGTGAAACGTGTATAGGAAGTTATATACAGGTTTTATGTGTTATGCACAAAAATTTATGCATATAGTTTTGTATAGGATTTTATGAAATATGCATAGAAGTTTATGCATGAGTATGAGTTTTAAATGGAATGTACACAACCTTTGTGTATAGGGTTTTATATGAAAAATGCACAGAAATTTATGCATGAATTTCACAAAATGTACATGACCTTGTGCGGAGATTTATATGGAAAATGCATATAAATTTATGCATGGGTTTGGTAAAATGTACAAAACCTTTATGTACAGAATTTTATATAGAAAATGCATCGAAATTTATGCATAGGTTTTTAAATTTTAAACCATTATGTTTAGACCACACAACGCATATGGCTGCATAAAAGGATTAATGAACAACATTCAATGTGATTGTGGAATGTATGATTTATTAAGATGCATGACACGATAAACATGGCTGTATAAAATGGGTTAATGAAAAATGTACACACGAATCTATTGAATGTGCATTTATGATTTAAATGATGAAAATGGTTATGAAAATGCTCATGATGTCCTGCACAGGGAACAAATTATTAGCGCATGTACAAATGCACACCCTTCCAACCTTATATCTCCACATTGGTCGACATAAATCTTTCCTAGGAATTGGCTTATTTATGACCAATAAAGGATAACAAATACATTTCTCTCAGAGTAACCAATGCAGTTTTATATTTCAGTTATCCTAAGGAAGATTACTATGGTGATATATATGGGTTAGAGTCAACAGTCTTAGGTTAACATCAAGGTTCCCATAGCAGAATATACCCCTCACTTCTCCCCACTTAAGGGTCCAAACGAGAGGGTTTGTACTAGGCTACAAGTAATGCACCAAATTCATGTCCCTAAAACCTAGTGGAACTTAGGCGGCACTTCAATAACACATCGAGGTTTAAAAAGGTACCTAAATTGATTATTAATTGTACTGAATTGTGCCTTTTGTATATTCTACATTGATTTTTATTATATTTACTCTAAATGCTTATACAAAAATAAATTTTGAAATATAAATAAATTCAGAAAAGATAAGATATTACAACCCAATCGAACAAAGTATCCTAGGGGATACATTTTCGATAAAAAAGGATCGAGGTACAAAATGCCTATATACAATAATATAATATTTACATTCGCCTATTTTTACATGAAGTCTAAAAATAAAAGCTAGCATGCAATAAACGAACAAAATGAGGGATTTAGATAGCTTGGGGCATGAATGGGGCAACCGAATAAATCCGGCATATTCACCTAAATAGATCTGGAAAATCTTTTAAAGTGCTAAATTTTTATAAAAACAATTTAGGAAACCATTTTAATCCAATTTCAATATATCACACATGTAAAAATCGGTCTTCATTCAAGAAACTGGTGTTTCTATCGTTACACTGGTCTATTATAAACAATAAAAACATGAAACTAGGTTAAAATGTATGAAAAATGATTTAAACTACAAAAAGAAATCCTGAATTTGAGACAATAGCCATGCGGCTCTTGCTCCAAATCGCTAAAATCCAAAAATTACTAAATTGAAATGAAGAGAGTGAATTCTGTAACTACAGATGATATGTTATAGTTTTACGGTTGTATCAATACCCGCATAGATCTAGTTTCCAGAATTGCAGAAATTAAAAAAATGACGCAAACAGCCAGAAATCAACGTAGAAAACTATAAACAGATTAAGGCCTCTCAGAAATTACCCTTGGAGAGTGTTTCCAGTGTAAATATCAAAGAAAACTAAGTCTTGAAGCTTGAAATCCAAAATTAATCAAACTTGAACTTTTGAATCCAAAGAAGAAATCTTCAAATTCAACCCCAAAATTCGTGAATCCGGCTGCAAATAAGTCTCTATAAGCTTAGGTAAGGTTTGGAATTCGGTTTTAGTGTGTGAATTAACTAGTTTCTGCTTAAGTTTTGATGAGGGGGGTTTGTAATTTTCAGTTTTCTTGAGATGGTGTCCTTCCTCTCTTTTTTTTTTCTTTCTGTTATTATCTTAATCTCTCTACAATACTCCCTTCTAATCCTCTGTCCTTGAGCTTCCTTCAATCCAGAGAAATCTTAAAACATCGATGAAATCGTAATTTTTATTGTCAACACCGCAAATCTCCACTTGTCTCTGTTTCTAGGCAGGCTATTGATTCAACAACACCCATACGGGTGTAACAACTATAGCCGTACAACTATTTCTATACCCGTACGGGTATAGTCCCATTTCGAGCCCTAAATTTCAATTTTTCTTTAGATTTAGTTCAAGTTCAATTAAATTGGTATCATTGCTTTAAGACTTGGTTTTGAAAGAGATTCATACACAAAGATTAATCATCTCGGCTTTCATCATAGAGGTCGGAAAAATCCGATGCTCACAAGTAACAGCTGCACGGCTGTTGACCCGAAGTCTATGATTTTGGTCAGTTTTGGGTTTGGTTTTTAGCTCGTTTAAATCTGATTTTTATTCCTTGGACCAAGTATCTACAGAAACCTTCCCGAACGGGTAACCAAGAGTTTTCATCACTTCGGCTAGAAAAATCCTTGCTCAGAACGACATCATGAACAAACTTTGAATGAACAAAATGAGCTGTTGGTGGGGCTTATTGATGATGAACAAAACATCCAAAAAGATCAGTTTAAAATTGAAACAAAAGCAGAAGATCTTAAACTTGAACTGAATTCTATGATACTGAAGTTGATCTAAAGGGGGTGAAAATCCTTCGGATGATCATAACGAATAACTTAGCTATATTGTTATTCATTTTAGTGTTCTATATTGTATAAAGAATATAATTTGCCTATATATTTGTGTCAAAGCAATTATATAGTATGTATGCTCTGCTGAATATATATATATATATATATATATATATATATATATATATATATATATATATATCTTAAGATGGACCTTTATATATTTTCTTTAAAATACTTTTGTTGTATATATCTTATTATTTGTTTTTTTATATTTGCTTCAAATTACTTATGCAAAATAATTTTCATTTTGTAATTATAGCTTGAGATAAAGATCGAGATAATGGCAGAAGAAATCTTAATAGAAAAGGCAATCGTGGAAGTAAATCAAGCAGACCAATTATTGTTACCAATTATATTGAAACCACACAAGTTATTTCAGGTTACAACGCGATAACTGCACAAGCTACTGCTGCTAGTAACAATGAGAGGACTACATAAAATGTGGTTACTGGTGTTAATAGGAGGACTACAGAAAATGTAGTTGCTGGTAACGTTGGAGCAAATCCTCAAACTATAGATGCTTGTATTGGTTACAATGGATTAACAACATAAGTTATTACTACTAGTAAAAAAGAGAGATCGACACAAAATATAGCTATTGGTATTAGTGGGAGAACTACACAAAATGTAGCCGCTGGTAACAATGGGAGTGTGAGCAGACGACCTTTGAAGAAAAAGATTTGGAACGCGGCGAAGCGAACCAGGGAAAAGGAAATTTGGAAAAGTGTTCGAGTTTTTGGAAAACGGGATTTTGATTATCTTGCTTTAGAAAACCATTGATTTCATTTTTGGAAATCCATTTTATAAAAAATCTTTTCCCATTTTAGCTTAAAGACCTTGAAATCTAAATTCCAAGATCAGTGACAGAGTCGCCACTCGGATCAGCTCATCTGGGAAATTCTGGTACAGCTCTCTACCGAGGGCAGACTACTGTACCTAATCCAGAGATTTAGGGTCCGAGCAACTTACCTATTCAACCTCTGGCTTGCATTCATTTTATAGTTTATGTTACCATATTTTATTCGCTTTATTATCTTATTCTATCCAATTTGGTTTTATATTTAACCCATGCTCATACAAAATAAATGGAATAAATTGCATAATGAATACACAAATCATAAATTCAGATGGTTCAAAAGAATAAAAATAAAAGCTACTTATGCAACCAAATTGAATAAAAATGGAAAACTCTCAACCTTACATTACAACCGCCTAAAATTCACGAAGATCTAAAAATTACAATTGCCTAAAATACATGAGAATCTATGAATTACATAAAAATAAAAATTAAAGGCTGCAAAACAATTGGTTAGCACAATTATATTATAAACGCACGTAGGACTCAAATAAGACAGAATGATAATTTAAGGGGTTCGGGAACATGCAACTGGGGATAGTCGGATGAACTCGGCTAGTTTGCCTGACTAGACCTGGAAAACGGTTTTGAAACGTCTCTATATTTGTTTATGAGGGAATGCATTTTGAAAACATTTTCTTTTTCCGGTTTACTTTCATTTAATATGTGAGGTGGGTCGGTTTTCGGGTTTGGGTCTCTTTTGTTGTATTGTTCTAAATGCAATAACTTGAAAAATTAAATCTAAGGTCATGAATGCACACAACAAATTTCATTTTTGATGATTTTCTGAATTTTTATGATTTTTCGGAATTTTTATGGATTTTTCTAGATATTTTGCCCCTAGACAAAAATTACAGACGCCCGGCTGTGATTACAACCGTGCGACTATAATTATAGTCACACAACTGTAACTACAGTCGTGCAACTGTAATTCATCCATTTGCAAAAAATTACCAAAATTTGAATGAGAAAAGATAATAAGGGGATTTGAAGAACAGTCGTACGATCATGGCTCCAGTGGCATGATTGTAATTACAGTCGTGCGACTGTTCATCGCCACAAGAACAGTCGTACGACTCTTCTTGCTACCTAGAAACAACAAAACAGAGAAAAACGATTTTATGCACATATATCAGCCAAAACACCCAGAAAGATCAGCAAAACGAAAGGTTTAAGTGTAGTTACCTTTGTAGAGCCGATTCACCTTCAATTTGACCACTAGAAACATCTTAATCGGCTCCGGATTGCTCCTTTTTCCTTATGTGTCAAGGTTCCAAAAATAGTTTGAAATCTCCCAGAAAGTCACGGATTGAAGTGAGTTAAGGATTTGGAATTGATTATGTCAAGTTGTAACCTATGATTTCTATCTGGTTTTAACTTTAACACACTAGAATCAAAAGAAAAAAGAGTAGAAGAAAATGATGGTTTTGGTTGGGTATTTTTCTCCTCTTCTTTTTCTTTCAATCTCCTCCCTTTCACTCTTTCAATCTGTCCCTGTAGAAGAAAAAAGTCCCTTTCTCCCTCTTTTTTCTTTCTTTTATTTTTTTCTGCCTTCTCCCCTTGATTTTCGGCTGCAGGGGCATTTAATACCCCTCTTTTTTTCTTCCTTTAAGGTATGGACTGCTGTACCTACTACGAACTTACAGTCATACGACTGTAACTGCGATTACAGTCGTACGACTGTAAAGACAGTCGCACGACTATAATTACAGTCGTGTGATGAAAGATTTTATTTTTTTTTTAACATGAAAATTCCGACACTTACAGCTGCCCCTCACGTGATCACATTCGACACCCCACTCCAGGTCTAAAATACCTGAGGTGATGAATTTGAGAGCACGAATTGAAGCACCGTAAACATAAGGAAAGAATTACGTACCTGATTTGTCGAAGTCCTGTTGTTGCTGAAGTGATTTGGTATAAGCCGATGCTGGGTTTATCTGTACCTGAGGCGAAGTTGATGATGAAATAAGCTGATACCGGGTTTAGGTTACCAGAGGCGAGGTTGATGATGAAATAAGCCGATACCGGGTTTAGGTTACCCGAGGCAAGGTTGATGATGAAATAAGCTGATACTGGGTTTATATTACCCGAGGCGAAGTTGACAATGAAATAAGCCGATACCGGGTTTAGGTTACCTGAGGCCAAGTTGATGATGAAATAAGCCGATACTGGGTTTATGTTACACGAGGCGAGGTTGATGATGAAATAAGCTGATACCGGGTTTAGGTTACCCGAGGCGAAGTTCTGCTGGGGATCTGGAATGAAGCCGATCTGGGCCGATACCGGGTTTATATTACCCGAGACGGATATGCTGAGGATTTGAAGTGAAGCTGATCTGGGCGAATACCGGGTTTATATTACGCTAGGCGGATCTGCTGAGGATTTGAAGTGAAGCCGATCTGGGCCGATACCGGGTCTATATTACCCGAGGCGGATCTGCTGAGGATCTGGAATGAAGCCGATCTGGGCCGATACTTGGTTTATGTTACCCGATGCGGATCTGCTGAGGATCTGAAATGTAACCGATATGGGTAGAACCGGGTTTATGTTACCCGAGGCGGATCTACTGAGGATTTTGAAATGAAGTCCTGTTGTTGCTGAAGTGATTTGGTATAAGCCGATGCTGGGTTTATCTGTACCTGAGGCGAAGTTGATGATGAAATAAGCTGATACCGGGTTTAGGTTACCAGATGCGAGGTTGATGATGAAATAAGCCGATACCGAGTTTATGTTACCCGAGGCAAGGTTGATGATGAAATAAGCTGATACTGGGTTTATATTACCCGAGGCGAAGTTGACAATGAAATAAGCCGATACCGGGTTTAGGCTACCTGAGGCCAAGTTGATGATGAAATAAGCCGATACTGGGTTTATGTTACACGAGGCGAGGTTGATGATGAAATAAGCTGATACCGGGTTTTGGTTACCCGAGGCGAAGTTCTGCTGGGGATCTGGAATGAAGCCGATCTGGGCCGATACCGGGTTTATATTACCCGGGACGGATATGCTGAGGATTTGAAGTGAAGCTGATCTGGGTGAATACCGGGTTTATATTACGCGAGGCGGATCTGCTGAGGATTTGAAGTGAAGCCGATCTGGGCCGATACCGGGTCTATATTACCCGAGGCGGATCTGTTGAGGATCTGGAATGAAGCCGATCTGGGCCGATACTTGGTTTATGTTACCCGATGCGGATCTGCTGAGGATCTGGAATGTAACCGATATGGGTAGAACCGGGTTTATGTTACCCGAGGCGGATCTACTGAGGATTTTGAAATGAAGCCGATCTGGGCCGATATCAGGTCTATGTTACCCGAGACGGATCTGCTGAGGATCTGGAATGAAGCTGATCTGGGTCGATACT
Organism: Euphorbia tirucalli; assembly: GCA_039660915.1. Taxonomy (NCBI): domain Eukaryota; kingdom Viridiplantae; phylum Streptophyta; class Magnoliopsida; order Malpighiales; family Euphorbiaceae; genus Euphorbia; species Euphorbia tirucalli. Next base: position 71,952,878 of record CM077641.1, read on the forward strand.
GGGTTTATGTTACACGAGGCGGATCTGTTGAGGATCTAGAATGAAGCTGATCTGGGTCGATACCGAGTTTATATAACCCGAGTCGAATCTACTGAGCATTTGAAGTGAAGCCAATCTGGGCCGATACTGGGTTTATGTTACCCAAGGCGGATCTACTGAGGATTTGAAGTGAAGTCGATATGGGCCGATACCGGGCCTATATTTCCCGAGGCAGATCTGCTAAGGATTTGGAATAAAGCTGATTTGGGTGTGAGCATGGGTTTTTTCCCAACCTCGGTGATGAAAGCTATTGTTACCTTTTTCACGGATAAGCGTGAAGTGGATTCGGACCGACCGGGATGACGTCGGAAGTGTCCCGGATAGTCCGGGGGTGTGTGACAAGTCCTAGCACGGGGGTGGCGACTCTGTATCTAATTTCGAAATTTAGGTTTCGAGATCTTTAAGTTCAAATTGGGATTTTCTAAAAACCTATCTTTCCAAAATTCACACTTACAACTAAGTTTTCTACAAAAGACTTTTTCAATAAAATGAAAGGTTTTTTCTAAGAAAGATTAAAACCCGTCTTCAAAACCAAAACACCAACACCCAAAAAAGAAAATCCCCGGTTCCCGCTTCACTGCGCGTTCCGAAAAAGGTCGTCCGCTCACAGTGGCGACTCCGCTGAGGATTAACTGTTTCTTCAATAGAGTTTTCACAAAAAACTTAAAGAACTTAGGCAACAATTGAAGTATATCCTCACTTATAGTTGATTATTAAATCGTAGTTCAATATTTCATTCATATTGCATAAAGCATGACATTTTCTCTTCTTAACCCGGTTTATTTCTAAAGGTGACCTACCTCTTCCGCTAGGGTTGGAGGCACCCGAGGAGGTAAACCACTCATAGCCTTGTACGAACCCCTTCGTTTGAACCCTTGAGTGGGGAGAAGTTAGGAGTATATTTTCGCTATGGGAACCTATACGACCCTTGGCTTGAATCATACCTTCATGTAATGGCCTAGCAACTTCCCTTTAGGATTACCAAAACCACATACTTGAAAATGGAGGAATGCGAGACCAATCGAATGGAGGAATAAGGTTGGAAGGGTGAGCATATTTTTGTGTGTGTGCTAACGTTTGCTCTATGGTTGTTTTATTTTCGACCTTTTCATACGACATAAACACGCATCATCTGTTTGCCATATTCTAATCACTTTCTTTGTGCAGCCATTTTAGAGCATCCTCATACGTGTGTGTTATACTAACCATATTTTCGTGTAGCCATAATCATTTTCCGTATGCCACATTCATTTTGTGTGCTCATGGATTCATAAAGCATACACGACATCATCTTGCGTGTCATACATTCTAACCACGTTTTTGTGTAGCCATTTGCATTTTTGTATGACATAGGCATCCACATCATTTCATTTCATTAAAAATGTAAGGATGTTCTAAGTAGGCCCTACATAACCATTTCATATCATAACATATCGGGAGTCCCCAAGGCTACCCGTACTCTGCCTGTGCACTAGCTTGCATTTGGCCATCCCATTACATTATTAGAAGACCACAACGGTCTTAGGCTTTCTTTTGTGTGACGGACCACGCGAAATCATCACATCTTGATCATTCACATTTGGTGTCATGGAGACGCCTTAGTTTTGCTTGCGTGTCCCAATCCATATCGGATTGTTACATAACATCGACAACCCATTTGAGGTACTCCATGAGTGCCGAGCTAATTTTCATATTAAGACATTTCATAGCATCCCTAAATCATGTAAGGTGTTCCACGAACACCGAAATGCTATCCGTGTTTTGATTCGCACGTGACTTGTATGTGACATCACTTTATGTTAAGATGCTATAAAAGCATCGGATGTCTATCTGCGGGATGGTTCCCTTACAACCATTTCATGCCATTACATTGACCTACAAAGTGTCAAACTTTTGTCCGTGTGTCGGCACATATGCGACCATTTCACGACATCCCCTAGGTGCCCCAAAGGCACTGAACCTCTATCCGTGTGATGGCTCGCACGTGACGTTGTTGCATTGTCTTGTGTATAGCATAGGGTATGCTTGGAACATCCGAAGAAAGAGAAAGAAAAGCACTAAAACCATCTTTAGCATCATCCACATCCATGAGACATTATCCAAACATGAGCATAAAAGTGCCATTTAGAGTGTCGAGTGTAGGACCACGACATCCATCTGAAACTCTAACCTTATGCTGATTGTACAGTTTGGAGTCGCATCTCGGGAAGGCTAATTCGAGTTGAATCAGAACCAAACACCCCAGTTCAGTTAATTCGATCAGAACCGGTCACTATGGAGGGAATCAGTTCAGGGTCTGATTCAGACACAGAAGTCGAAGTTTAGTTACCTACTCTACCGGTTGACAGTCAGACGTTGTTAGAGGAAGTTGACAGAGCACACATGGCTGACGGAAACAGTGGAACCATACCCTTCGACATGGTTGCCTTTATGAGGAGCTTCTTAAGCTTATATGAGTTCAGGGCTACCCTTAGGGAGTAGGTGCACGCGGTGATGACCACCCTCCCTGTTCCGGTTGTCCAACCAGCCCAGACCTCGGTTGGGAACGGAGGACGACAGCCTATTCAAGCCACTAATGGAACCGGGGGGAATACTCCTAGCAGGATTGGCGGAGTTGCCAATCACAGAGATCCAGACCATCAGTCCGAAGAGGATGAGGCTTTTGAGAAGGCGAGGGAAGCCTCGATTGAGTCGATGCTGGAGAAACGGCTCAACCAGAAATTTTCAGATATAGATGCTATGATGCCCAAACTAAAAGAAATGGTCCACTTCAACCCTATCAAGTGTGCTGATCCTACGACATTAGTGGCTGATGCGGAAGGACCACTCCCGGCCGATTTTCATATGCCATACCTCCCTCCCTACACTGGGGAAGGACCACCGGCAGCCAATTTGGATAGCTATGTGAGATTGATGACCCGTATGGGGATTGGAAAGGGTTATCTTCTAAATTTGTTCCCTACTACTTTGAGGGGCGCTGCAGCAAAGTGGTACATGAAGATGCCATTATATACCCGTTCCACTTGGGAAGATTTAGCTTATGCTTTTGTGAAGCAATATGCCTACAACACCTAAGTTGAGACAACTCTCGAGGATTTGGAGAGGATCCACCAAAAGCCGAACGAGTCCTTCCCAGCATATTACAAACGGTGGATGGATGTGCAGGTTTTGGTGGATGGGGCACCGAAGTTGGAATCTTTGATTGTGAAGCTTGTGGATGGCAGCTTGCCCTAATATAAGGACAAAATGAAGCTTAAGAGGTTCCATTCTTTCAATGAGGTGGTGGAGTTTGCCAAGCGTATCTAACGGTACGAAGAACAAGAGCAGAGAGGCAAGCAGGGTTCAGGCTCTAATAAAAGCAACCAGGGATACTCCTGAGGGTACAAGAGTGGAAGTTCTAAGACCACTGCGGTAGGACCTAGTTCAAGGACAACGCCAAAGGCAGCCTCTATTGAAACCCAGGAAGCAGAAGTAGCTATCGTGAATCAGGGGAGAGCAAATGTTCCAAGAATTACCAGTCCGTTGGCTGAGTCAGTCAGTCGAATCTTTGCCAAGTGTAGAAAGGCAGGGGTGCTACAGAGTCTAAGGCCATTCTCGCCTCTAGCGGAGGCGGATAAAGAGAATTTCTATTCCTACCATGTAATGGCGGGTCACCGTACGAACGAGTGTACCCAATTGATTAAAGCCATCAAATAGCTGGTCATAGATGGCAAGATAGTAGAGCCGGCTCTGAAACCGAATGTGCAGAAGAATCCACTCCCCACCTTTGGTAGCCAGGCAAACATGGTGCAGTTAGGCTTGCCAGCCAATTATGTGTTCACCCAGATCATTAAGGCGAATCCGAGTGTGCGAGCTGTATTGGTAGAAAAAGAAGAGCCAGAGGTGTTTGAAGAAGAGACTGCGACGGTAAGGGACAAGATATTTAGATGACTTTGAGGAGGAAGATGAGTATAATGAGTTTGAGGTGCAAGAGTTAAAGCCAGTATACCCGGTGGAGACAAGAAGAGGGACTGTAATAGAGAAAGATGGGCTGGTGATGCACATCACTAGGAGCGGTAGGGTTTATCAACCCATTAGTGCACCACCTCCAGCACCCCCAAGAAGGAACACAACATCGGTGCAGAACAATAACCCAGTGGTTACGGAAAAAGACATGGTTATAGACCAACTGAAGAGGACACCAGCCCGTGCCAGTGTGTGGCACTTACTTATGGAATCCAAGAGGCACCGAGAGGCGGTGGTAAAACAACTGATGGAGATGGATGCTAACCTCACCATGTCCCCCGATGAGGTGTGTGCAATGATAAGGGGAGGGGAGTTGAAGGTTAACAAGGCCCCGGAGATCAGTTTTGGGGTAGGGGACCTCCCATCTGAAGGTGTGAATCACAATAGGGCCTTGTACTTAAGGGTGGAAGTCATGGATAAAATAATGCCGAGCGTGATGGTGGATGATGGCTCGGCCTTGAACATTTGTCCTTCTCAAGTCCTACCTTTCCTGGGGGGGAGTCCTGAAGCTCTCTGTCGGTCCAACACTGTAATTAGAGCTTATGATGATAGTAAAAGAGCTGTCTTAGGGACCTTCGAAACGGAAGTCAAAGTAGGGGAGGTTAAATCGAAGGTGTTGTTTACCGTGATCGATATTCCTGTCACCTTCTCTCTACTCTTGGGGAGACCATGGTTCCATGCTTTTGGAGGAGTTCCATCAACTCTGCACCAGAAAGTGAAGTTCTTAATCGAAGGGAAAATAGTAACGGTGGAAGCTGATGAGCCTTCTGTGGTAACCGCATTAAGTGCTACAGAGCAGCCGATGACGGGGTTTCAAGTTGCTGTGATTGCTGACAAGCCTGAGTTTCCAGACTGGATTCATAGGTATTTTGCTAAATAGAATTATGAGCCGGGAAAGGGATTAGGGGCCAAGCAACAAGGAATCCCTGAGTTTAACATTGAGGCTGGGAAGTACCGACAATTTGGGCTGGGGTATCAAGAAGGAAGGGCCAAGCAGAAAAGGAAGAGTGTGAATCTAGGATACTTTTGTCCGGGCCATAGAATCAGCATATGATGGGACTCCTGAGCTGGTAATTGTGGAGGGAGGTCAGCTCCCTGGGTTTGGAATTTTCGCCAATGTGGTTGATTTCAGCAAGTATGGAGTAGAGCCGGTTGTGAACATGCTGCGTGCCGAAGCTGAAACTGGAAACAAGGGGGTTCAGAATCAGAAAGCTGTTGACCAAGTCAGGATTGAATTCAGGAATAAGGAAGAAGCTTTCAAGAAGACGGATCTAGTGAGAAGTGAGATGGAAGTGGCTATGGGGGTCATTACGAGAGCACTGTCCACCTTGATGAAACCAAGCAAGGGTGCAGAAGAGAAGACATCACCTGTGGAAAAAACACATGAAGACCTGGTAGAAGAAGCGGTAAAGGAACTCACTAAGCTGGTTATGAGGGGCAAGGCTCAAATGACAGAGGAAGAGCTGACTGACAAACAGAAAGAAGACCTAGAAGGAGACCTGGGATACTTGTTCGAAGAGGTCAACTGTGCTGCGGTTGATGAAGACCCTCTGCATGTGGAGGATGGAAACTTTTTAAATGTATCTACTTTTTCTATTTTCGATGTGAACAATTCTACCTACAAGGCATAAAATGCAATAAAATCTGATTTTGCTTACTTGTGTGATGTTTTTCCGGATGGAACTGTGCATACATACAAACATTCATTTAATGTCTTTAGCATACATGATGCATCATTGGATGAAATGAACCTAGGGACAGATGATGAACCAAAGATGGTATCTGTCTCGAAAGACCTCACGCCTGATGAGAGAAAAGAACTTGTAAAAATCCTGCAAAAACACGTCAAAGCATTCGCTTGGTCCTACGATGACATGCCTGGGGTTGACAGAGAAATTGTAGAGCATAGAATCCCAACAGATCCGAAGATGAAATCGGTTAAGCAGAAACTCAGACGACTTCGACCAGAATGGGCTGAAAAGGTTAAGGAAGAAGTAGCCAAATAGATAAAGGCCAAGTTCTTATAAGTGGTAGAATATCCAGAGTGGTTGGCCAATGTCGTACCAGTTGCAAAGAAAGAGGGTCGAGTAAGGGTTTGTGTGGATTACCATGATCTGAATAAGGCGTCTCCCAAAGATGACTTTGCACTCCCGCATATCGATGTTCTGATTGACAGTGCTGCTAGGGCAGCCATGTATTCCTTCATGGATAGGTTTTCGGGATACAATCAGATTTTGATGAATGTGATCGACAAAGTAAAGACAGCCTTCATCACAGAATGGGGAGTTTACTGCTACAGGGTTATGCCTTTTGGTTTGAAGAATGCCGGGGCAACTTATCAGCGGGCGGTCACAACACTTCTGCATGATATGATCCACAAAGAGGTCGAGGTTTATGTGGACGATATGTTGGTAAAATCGATGACCCAGGAGGTGCACCCAGCCATCCTGGATAGATTTTTAAATAGGATCGAGAAGTACAATCTTCGCCTCAACCCCGAAGAAATGTGTATTCGGAGTCACCTCAGGGAAATTGCTTGGTCATGTGGTCAGCCAGAAAGGGATTGAGATGGATCCGGACAAGATTAAGGCCATCAGGGATATGCCGGCACCACAGTCAGAGAAGTAAGTAAGGTCGTTTCTTGGTTCACTATAGTATGTCAGTCGGTTTATTGCGAGATTGACGACAATTTGTGAGCCAATTTTCAGACTACTGAAGAAGAACCAGCCCGTGAAATGGAACGAGCAGTGTCAGATAGCCTTTGATAGAATTAAAACTTATTTGATGAATCCCCTAGTCCTAAAACCTCCAATACCAGACAAGCCTTTGATTCTGTACTTAGCCGTTGAAGAGACTTCTGTGGGAGCCATACTAGTACAAGAGCAAGAGGATGGGCGTGAGTATGCGATCTATTATTTGAGCAACAAGCTACTAGTGTATGAGACTAGGTATACGATAATAGAGAAAACTTGTGCTGCTATGGTATGGTTGACAAAGAAGTTAAGACACTACTTCCAGTCATACAAGGTTCAGGCGGTGGCCAAGGTGGATACCATGAAGTACTTATGCCAAGCTCCAGTATTAGTGGGAAAGTTATCCAGGTGGTTGCTTCTGTTGTCAGAGTTTGACACAGAATATGTGACGAGGAAGACAATCAAGGGAAGAGCCGTAGCAGAATTCCTAGCTAACCACCCAATAGATTCAGAATATGTGGAGAACTTAGAATTTCCCGACGAACAGCTGGAGGTGGTGGAAGAGGAGTCGAATAGGTGGGTGATGTACTTCGATGGGGCGGTGAATAAACATGGCGCAGGCTTGGGGGTAATCATTGCTACACCCGAAGGAGAAATCATTCCTCTGGCAAGGCGACTTGACTTTCCAGTGACCAATAATGGGGCTGAATATGAAGCATGTCTCTTTGGTATTGATGATCACGCTGGGGGCAAACGAAGTACTAGTTATCGGGAATTCAGCCTTGGTGATTCGGCAGGTAACCGGAGACTGGGAAATAACTCCGACCCTATCTCGAGTTGGTTTGGGAAAGGGCAAGGGTATTTAGTCAGTGTGAATTCCGACATGTACAGAGGGAGGAGAATCAGATGGCAGACTTTTTGGCTACATTGTCATCAATGTGGGAAGGCCCCCGAAAACAACCAATACAGCCGGTCATCCTGGAAATCGCTTAAAACCCATGCTATTTTTCAGTCAATACGGTTGCAACTATTGAGGCACGCCCTTGGTATTATGATATTCTATTGTTCATCCAGAACGGTCAATATCCTGAAGACGCCAATGAATCTGATAAGGTTTCCCTCAGGAGGTTAGTAGCACAGTTTCGGATATTTGAGAATCAACTTTTTAAGAGGACAACTAACGGAATTCTTCTGAAGTGTATCACGGAGGAAGAAGCAGTCGTGGTTATGAAACAGATACATTCCGGCGCTTGTGGCCCGCACATGAATGGTTTGGCTCTAGCAAAGAAAATACTGAGACAAGGATACTTTTGGCTCACTCTATAAGTCGATTGTATCGAGGAAGTTAAGAAATGCCATGAATGTCAAATGTATGGAGACCTCAATCATCTCCCCCCGCTTGAACTTCAAGTATCCTCGACTCCATGGCCGTTCGCAGCTTGGGGTATAGACATAATTAGAGAGATAAGGCCGCCTGTTTCAAATAGGCACCGATTCATTGTTGTGGCTGTAGATTATTTTTCTAAGTGGGTCAAAGCAGAATCATTTGCTAATATCACTGCCAAGAAGATGGCCAAATTTATAGAAAGGAACATCTTCGCAAGATGTGGGATCCCTCATCATGTTGTGACCGATAACGGGGTACAATTCCAAGGGGTAACGGCACAGTTACTCCAAGAGAAGGGGATCGAGCACCATAAGTCATCCCCGTATCGCCCACAAGCCAATGGGGCGGTGGAAGCGGCCAATAAGTCCATCAAGAAGATTCTATCAAAAATGGTGGTAACCTATAGAGATTGGGCCGACATGTTACCATTGGCTTTGTGGGGATACCAGACAAGCATCAGAACCCCTACTGGAGAAACTCCATATTCACTGGTTTACGGGATGGAAGCAGTGTTACCGGTACAGATGGAAATCAGATCGTTAAGAGTGGTCATGGAGGCACAGTTGCCGGAGTCTGATTGGATTCAGTCGAGATATGAACAGCTAGCACTGATTGACAAAAAGCGTCTTCAGGCTTTAGATCGGATGGCTAGGACATACAACAACAAGGTTCGCCATTAGAAGCGTCCATTTAAGGCAGGGGATCTGGTACTCAAGCAGATGAAACAGACCAACATAGATGTTCGGGGGAAATTCAAGCCGAACTGGGAAGGTCCGTATGTAATCAAGAGGGTGCTTTCGAAAGGTGCCGCAAAAATTATGGATATGGACGGGAACGAATTCGTCAACCCCATCAATCAGGACAAGCTGAAACACTACTACGTGTAAAAAAAAGAGGGGGTCCGATGGATTGAAAACCAAAAAGGTGGTCCACGCAAAAATTAGGACAGTCCGATGGGTCGAAAACTGAAAAGGCGATCCATGCAGAAATTAGGACAGAGAGGTGAGGATTATCAACTGGAAAATCTGCAAAGACTGGTTGGTGACAAGCGTGGCTTCAGTCGAGACTTATACCATCGATAATTCTGTCCATAGTTCATTTCATCATTCGATGTACATTGTGCTAAAACATTATTTATGAATGAATGAATGAATGTTTGGTTTTGTTCACTTAAATGTCCCAAGTTCATCTGCAATTCAGATATTCTGTGCATATTTATCTTTATATATCTTCTGCATATCTCACATCCATAAATTGAACATATGCATTCAAAAAAAAAAAAAAAGGAGTCCGATAGATTGAAAACCTGAAATGGGCGGTCTATGCAAAAGATAGGACATAAAGTAAGGTCTGCTGAATTGAAAACCTAAAAAAGGGTAGTTCAGGCAAAAATAAATACAGTCTGATAGGCCGAAAACCCAAAAAGGGCGACCTATGCAAAAATTAGGACAAGCAATGAAAAAAAAAAGTCATACAGTAGTAATCAATCCTAATCATCTAGAGGCCAAGATACCGCAGCGTCAGTGCCTCACGTCCTCGCCGGGTGGGACAGCCGACCAGATCTGCCAACCAAGCCCTATAGCAAGCATCTAACCAAGCCCTGTAGCAAGCATCTGTCTTTATGGAGGCAAGATTATCATACTTCAAGACCTCAGTACGAGTAGGATGCATCCACTGTTGTTGCACATGCCGAGGCCACGGTGATGTAAACAACCCGCACTCAGTAGTACACAAAGATCGAGGAACCCCTTGCAGTTTCCCATACTGCCTGCACAGCCGAGCAGGAGAGTAGAAAGTCACACGGGTCAACCCAAGCAACTGGACACCCCCGGCCCAGGTCTCAGTAGTCACATTAGTAATATCCCACCAAGGGCAGACCCATCGGATAAAGGCATCAGATCGCCTCCTTAGCCAGTCGAACCAATGCTCCATGGACATGAAACCGAAATCTGGAAGCTCGATGTGCTGAGAACAATAACGCTTCGGAGCATACCTCGGACGAGGTGGAGGAGGACTCAAGAGGCATAGCTTCTCCATCAGCCAAATCTGCAGGCGGTTTAGTCAGGATGAAGGGGCAATGAATGTTTGAATTCAGAAAAGAGCAGAACTGAAGCATACCTAAAGCAGGAAGGGAGACCCACAGCTCTCGATAGAAGAATCAGAATCGATGGAGTCTAAGTGTATCAAGGTCTCAGCCAGAACAACCCCCATGAAAGATGCACCCTGAGACACCTGAGTCACTACTGAAGCCAGCCTAAGACTATAAGTATCATCTTGGGACTCGTACAGATAGCAAGCCATCAGTAACAGACCCATCAGCGGAGCCCACCCAGTGGCAGTGGGAGATAAAGCGAAACACAAGTCAGCAACGATAGAAAGACTAAGTCTGGATGAGGTAGACCTACCAGTAAGCGCACGACCTATGCCTACCATAAAAGGAGCGAACTGACTTAGGAATGTGTGGGCATCATCATAATCGGGGTCGGGAACAACCAACCGGACCCCCCAGCGGCAGGGAACACAGAGAATGGCACTAAACTCCTCTATCAAGGGGCATAACTCTTGACCAGAGAAACAAAACACATGATCCATCGGATCCCAAAAGCTGACAGCTGCATCCAAGAAGACCTGGTTCAGGGTCAAAGCGATGTAACACCTGAGATACTGCAAGCTAAAGGGTACAAGTAGGGCCCAATTGGAAGAGCGGATCGTACCCCAGTAGTCCCGGAGTCATCCTCTAAGCTGATCCATGCTAAAAGAGAAGCGAAAGAAGAAGAAGGGCTGAAGAATGAGTGGGGCAGCTGTGATGCACTACAGGGGCTCGGCTGTAGTATGTGGGGCGGCTGTAATATTTATAGGGGCTCGGCTATGCTGAAGAAAGCTTGCAAAATCGACATGGGATGGACTTTTTTGGTATAGGGCGGCTATAGTTGCTACAGGGGCGCGGCTGTAGCCAAAAGGGGCGCGGCTGTAATGAATGGGGCGGCTGTAATGTCTACAGGGGCTCGGCTGTGCTGAAGAAAGCTTGAAAATCGATGTGGGATGGACTTTTTGGCATCGGGCGGCTGTAGTTGCTACAGGGGCACGGCTGTAGTATGTGGGGCGAATGTAATGACTACAGGGGCACGACTGTAGCGCAGATAATCCTTTGTCTATGGCCTTAGATAATTTCTGATGATTGTGGTTGCATAAATAAGGGTTCTAAAGATCGCCTTTCAAAGAAAACAAAGTATAAAGGCACCAAGATGCGTCCTGGACCGGATCGAATTGAACAAAAGAGCGATAAAATGTAAGAGAAGGCGAGAAAATATATGGATAAGAAGTACAAGTGTCATACAAAAGTCATGTACATCGGACACATCCAATACAAAACTAAATCAGATCTACGCCAGGACCCGATATGTGCGAAGAGATGGCCCACAGATGGGCTAATACATCACAAATAAAGAATGGAAGGATAAGCCTAAGAAGAATCATCGTTATCCTCATCATCTTCTGCCTCGTCATCATCGTCGTCGTCATTGTCTGCATCTCCCATCTGGACATTCCAGTCACCTGCCTGGTGTCTGAAGGTCTGATTCATGACCTCTAATTCAGTGACTCGACGTCACAATTGATCGTTTTCCGCCCTCAAGCGAGCAGACTCACGGTGCTCTATCCCGATCGCCGTCTGCATTAAACAAAGCATGAGGAACATCACATTACATATGCATCCATGCATACACGCATACATCCAGACATAAGCATAGCATTATGTACAGGTACTTACTGTCCTAGTGGAATTGTCTCGAAAAGAGAGCGCCCTCAGCGCATTAATGGCCTGACCCATGTACATACCTTGCATTATCGGAATCTGCAAAGATTGGGATTCAGAGTATCAGCTAATGACAGAAGAAGGGAGAAATAGATGAACAAAGATATACTCATATGTGTGGTGTCAGAAGGAATAGCCGGGGGAAAATTATGGTCTTGCAGATGCAGATCAGCCCGATAAGATGGCTGGAAGTCATCATACAACTGAATGGAGTCTTCGATAGGGAATTCAAGCCAACCATACACATATTCGATCTCGGGGGCCAGAGGAGCCTAGAAATCAGGAATGGGAATATCCTCCGCGACGGTGGCAGAATCTGTTGGGATTCGTCATTGGAAAAATAACGTGGCGCAGCGGAAAATACACCATTTAAAATTTCCTAGAATCCACCTATCGTGTCCAATTACCATTGATTAGAATAAAATCAAATAAGAATCAAGAGAGATTAACTCACCGGATTCGTCTTCTCTAGAGACTGCTGCAGAATCGTTTCTTGAAACTGCGATCTCCAAAGTCCGGTGCACGACCAACTATTGAGCGGGAACCGGTGCTAGCCGAAGACGCGAAGGAATGGAGGTTTGATACTGGGATTTTCGGCCGTTTTGGGGCTGCTATTGGTGGCTGAAATTTCCAGCAATTAATTAGAGTTGAATTAGGTTTTTATTCCTTAAGTGTGCCCTTTTTATAGACACCTTGTCTAATTGGGTTCTAATTAGGTTAATTAAACCCAAGCCCACTAGGATTATAATTACATAAATAAACCTTAATTAAAAAGTATATACTATGTAATTTAATTCCATTTGGCTAAATTTAATTACCCCTAAATAAAATTAAATCACACTTAAGTTAATACAATACATGTATTTAATTTTCCTACTTAGGAAAATTATTTAATTAATTGTTTACTTTATGTAAACTTATTAATTAAATTAAATTCAACCCAATGTCAATTAATTACCTTGACACCGAATGTCAACTAATTAATTAACGCATTCCTTCCAATGTACATTACATGTACAATTTCTATAAGTTCCAGCTCAGTTGATCTATGTGCACGATCCTATGGGTCTGTCTTTATGTTGGCAGTAGGCCCAAGGCCCACAGACTGTAAGTGGGTTCTAGCAAACCATACAGCCCCCAATTAAGACAGAGATGTAGTAGTCTTTAGAAGACACTCACCCGGTAGTAATCTCATAGTGTCCTTTGCCTAACGATATCGATATGAATAAACAAGAGGCATGGTGTCTGTCATCCTCTTCTGTTGTTTATTATATTTCTTGATCTTGAGTTGACTGATCAATCAAATAAGCAACCAACTTATTTGGGTATGGCCATACACTTATCAGTCCCACTCATCAAGTGGCCAATGATATCATCTCGGTGTTACCCCGAGTCGCAATTCCATCACTTCATCATCAATATCAACATGTTCACCGGTCCACCCAATCATACCCATATTTAGCATCCTTTTACAGACCTGTTAGGCGTATGTCAAAGTGAATCGGATTCCATATCGATATTATAATGAAATCTGGTCTGAGGACAAAAGAGACCTACTCAAGAAAGACCTATGACGTAACAACCATGTGGCTTTCTTGTGCGGATCGATCCAGTCCCATGTCAACGACATGTACCTATATTAATGACTGACTATACAAGTACTATGGCTAGTTAAGAACTACTATACAGTCATCGAATATACAAGTCTGTGGTTCTATTCGTTCCCACGATTAGAACAGACCTGGGATAGGTTTTATGATTATCAATCAATGGATACTCTACTCATATTATAGCACAAGATATAAATGAAATAGATTAATTGCCTTTATTAATGTGACACAAATAATGTATTCATACATGACTCTTAATGTATAATACAAAATACAAGAATCCAATGCCTTAAGAACTAGGGGCACACCAACAATCTCCCACTTGCACTAGTTCCAAGTGGGCATTGCCCTAATTCCTATAGATCTGGCATGACCGTCATGCTGTGTCTGCAACAGCGCTTTGGTCAATGGATCAGCGACATTATTCTTGGTGTCAACCCTCTGCAATGATACGTCACCTATGTTCACGATCTCCCGAATGAGGTGAAACTTTCTGAGTACATGTTTGGATCTCTTGTGTGACCGGGGCACCTTAGCTTGTGCGATGGTCCCGTTGTTGTCACAAAAACATCAACTGGGTCTAGGATAGTGGGCACTACTCCCAACTCAGTTATGACTTTCTTGATCCAAACGGCTTTTTTTGAGCTTCGCACGCAGCTATGTACTCAGCTTCCATTGTAGAGTCAGCAATGGTGGCCTGCTTTGAGGACCTCCAACTAATGGCACCGCCATTCAGGAGAGAAACATAACCAGCCTGTGACTGGTTCTCATCCTCATCGGTTTCAAAGCTTGCATCAGTGTAACCTGACACTACCAGCTCATCTTGACCTCTATACACTAAGAAAGCATCCTTAGTACGGTTAAGGTACTTTAAGATTGCCTTGACTGCCTTCCAGTGTTCCTCACCGCGGTCCGACTGGTACCGGCTAGCCATACTTAGTGCAAACAAGACATCAGGCCTTGTACATAACTGGAGTACATGATAGATCCAATAGCAGATGCGTAAGGGATCTTTTCCATGTTCTCCTGGTCCTTCTTTGTTTTAGGACCATCTTTCTTACTCAGCTTCAACCCATGGCGCATAGGCAAGAATCCTTTCTTTGCCTTGTCCGTGCTGAATCCTTTTAGAACCTTGTCAATGTACGTGGCCTGACTTAGGCCTAGAAGCCGATTGGATCTATCTCTGTAGATCCTGATCCCTAAGATCGTCTCAGCTTCGCCTAAGTCCTTCATTGCGAAGCACCTACTCAACCACTGCTTAACCCCTTGCAGTGTTGGTATGTCACTTCCAATGATAAGGATGTCGTCAACATACAGCACTAGGACGGTGGAAACGCTCCCACTAACCATCTTATACACACAGGGCTCATCAGAATTCTGTGTGAAGCCATATTCTGCAATGGCCTCATTGAATCTTTGATTCCATGACCTCGATGCCTGCTTCAATCCATAAATAGATCTTTGAAGCTTGCATACCCGGTTTGGATACTTTGGATCGATAAAACCCTCAGGTTATGCCATGTACACATCCTCGAGTAGCTTTCCATTAAGGAAAGCGGTCTTAACATCCATCTGCCATATCTCATAATCGTACCATGCAGCTATGGCTAGTAGTATCCTAATGGATTTGAGCATAGCAACTGGTGAAAAGGTTTCATCATAGTCAATTCCTTGAACTTGCTTGAATCCTTTTCCCACCAATCGCCCCTTGAAGGTGTTGTCGGCCTTTAACTTGAAACACCACTTGCAACATATCACCTTAGCACCCGGAGGTGGATCCACCAAGTTCCATACTTGGTTATCATGTATAGATTGCATCTCAGCCTCTATGGCTTTGCGCCATTGATCTGAGTGTGGGCTTTCAACAGCCTCCTGATAGGTCTTGGGCTCCTCTTGGTCAACGACCATAAGGTCCCCATCATCAGTCACGAGAAAGCCGTACCTCTCTAGCTGATGACATGTCCTACCAGACCTTCTAAGGTCCTGTGCAACCATTTCTGGTTTCTCAATTTCTTGAGTAGTCAGATTGGTTCCCAAAGCGTCCTCAGCAGTAGCTGCAGGAGTTTGTGAGTCTTGAACTTCTGAAAGTTCAACATTACTCCCACTGTCTCTCTTGGAAAGGAATTCCTTCTCCAAGAAGACTGCATTTCTGGCTATGAAAACTTTGTTTTCAGCCGGATCATAGAAGTAATAACCCTTAGTTTCCTTAGGGTAACCCACAAACTGGCACTTGACAGATTTGGACTCGAGTTTGCCACTTGTCAATTTCTTAACATGTGCATCACAGCCCCAAATCTTCAAGAAGGAAACATTGGGCTTTCGGCCTTTCCATAGTTCATATGGTGTTCCCTCAACTGCCTTGCTTGGTGTATTATTAAGAATGTAAGCAGCTGTCTCTAAAGCATATCCCCAAAAGGAGACAGGGAGTGTAGCATGACTCATCATCGAGCGGACCATGTCAAGTAAGGTCCTATTCCTCCTTTCTGACACTCCATTCCACTGGGGTGTACCAGGAGGAGTGAGTTGGGATATGATCCCACACTCTCTCAAAAACGAGTCAAAATCTTGGCTCAAATATTCACCCCCTCGGTCAGACCGAAGTGCTTTTATTTTCTTACCAAGTTGGTTTTCTACTTCATTCTTAAAGTCCTTAAACCTTTGGAGAGTCTCAGACTTATGCTTCATCAGATACATGTAACCGTATCTGCTGAAGTCATCCGTGAAGGTGACGAAGTACAGAAAACCAGATCTAGCACTAGTGCTCATTGGGCCACATACATCGGAATGTATTAGCTCCAATAGCTCTAAGGCCCTTTCAGCAGTCTTGCTAAAAGGCGCCTTTGTCATCTTGCCTCTCAAACAAGATTCGCATGTGTCATAAGGCTGGATGTCAAATGACCCTAGCACTCCACTAGAGTGAAGCCTAGCTATGCGCTTCTCATTTATATGGCCAAGTCGACAATGCCAGATGTAAGTAGGATTAATTTCATTTTGTTTAATCCTTTTAGTATTTATGTTATAGATTGAACTTTCACGTTTTAGATCAAGGATATATAAGCCATTTTCAAGAAATGCTGTTCCATAAATAATATTGCCACATTGCATAGAAATTCTACCATGTCCAATATTAAATACAAAACCAGAAATATCCAACAAAGAAACGGAAATAATATTCCTGCGCATCGCAGGTACAAAATAACAGTTTCTTAGTTCCAAAACAAGTCCACTAGGCATCTCCAAGAAATAATCTCTGATTTCTATGGCCTGAACCCGAGAACCATTTCCGACTCGAAGATCTACTTCTCCAGATCCTAATAATCTCCTATTTCTTAGACCCTGCACATTTGAACAAATGTGGGATCCACATCTAGTGTCCAAGACCCAAGATGTAGAAATAGCCAGATTAATCTCAACAACATAAATAACTGAAGCAGCAGTTTTGCCCTTCAGTTGCTCCCTTAGCTTTGGACATGAGCTCTTCCAGTGCTCCTTCTCATGACACTCATGGCAAACATCGTCAGGAGAGGCAACCCTTGCTTTAGGTTGGGCCACCACCTTTTTGCCCTTAGCCTTGGCCTTTTGGGCCTTGGCCTTGGCCTTAGATTTGGCCTTTCCCTTAGCAATGGGCGTATTGCCCTTGTTCACCAGCAATACTTCAGGAGTCTTCTTAAGAGACTGCTCAGTAAGCTTGAGCATGCCATGTAGCTCAACAACCGATTTATCCAACCCTTGCATATGGTAATTCATGATAAACTAGTTGTAAGACTCAGAAGTGACCCGAGAATAATGTCTGTTGCCAAGTCCTGCGGAACTGGCGAGCCGAGGCGGGCAAGTGTATAATATACCCCTTCGACTTTAGCACATGAGTGCTAACAGAAGTCCCAGCTACCATCACAGTCGTGCAAAGTGCCTTAGTTGTCAGGTAACGTTCCTGACGAGCCTGATCTTGGAACATCTTTTTAAGCTGATCCATCATCTCATAAGCATGCTCGTCCATGAATTGCTTCTGAAGATCAGAAGCCATGGTACCCAGCATGAGGCACGAGACATCTCGGTCATCCCTCATATGCCGATCGTACTGCTCCACCATTGCCGTGGTGATGCCTCGACCTGCAGGAGGGCCAGCTGGTAAAGGAGCATTCAGTACATACTCCTTAGACTCTTGTCTAAGAACTATTTGTAAGTTCCTAGCCCAGTCCAGGAAGTTAGTCCCCGAAAGCTTCTCCTTCTCCAAGAGTGACCTAAGTGAGAGTGAGTTGTTGTTTGTTGCAGCCATTTAAATTGCTTAACTGAAATGGGATTATCTACATGGAAGAAATCATTGCTTGAGTTAGAAATAAAGGACTTTTAAGCCAATTCAAATTAATAATCCGATTTTAATTTGTTTGTTGGTGTTGTTAATTGGCTGACTTGACCAAGATCCATAACTTATCAATGACTGGCCGAACTAGGGCTCGCTAACCAACCATTGAGTCGTTTGGTAGGACAACCTATCCAATCCTTCCACGAAGGACTCTTGGTTTGATGGGCTTATTGACACTTTACCCATCTGTGCTTAGGGCCCGCTCTGAGCTAATGCTACCCATGTTGAGTCAAACCACCATTCACATGTTAACCATACCAAGTATCTTAACCCTCGACGGCCCACCGAATACTACAATATACCCAGCTAGGGCATGGCGCACATTGCAGCATCAATGGGAGGAAGAGGTGTGAATGTGGGAAGCACTTTTAAGCGACTCAATATTTTAATTTCCGGATTATAATTAAGTGATACGGCTTAGCATGCATAAACGCGGGTAATAATTTGGTGATCCATATATCCATATTATATGACAAATGCAATAGCATACTTAATTTAAAATAAATGAGATCCTATGGGCCTTTAATTACAACCTAATGAAAAACTAGATATCCTATCTAATTCTTCATGGGTCGAACTGCAATCCTTCTTGGGCTCCCACCATGGGCTTGCTCCATTTGGGCCTTCCTCCATACTTGATGCAATTACAATAATTTTGTAAAATAAAATCTATTCTAAAATTACATCAAAATAAAAAATGGCACGCAGGCCATATTTCCCAAAATTAAATTACAACTGATAATAATTTAGGGCCCATAGAACTCAACATAACATTTCAAACAAAGTACCTGTCGTGCACATACATACCAATATGATGCATGATCATGGCATTCCAAATTATAAATATAAATGTTAAGCCGAGTTACTTAGGGTGAAATCGCCAATTTTAACAAATGTGACTAAGGCCCATAGAGGCCCAATGGATAACATCCATAAATGCAAAATTAACAATTTTACTCCCACTTGAATTTGGGTTGTCACAAATTTAAAATTTAGCTCTCCCAATTTTAACCGGTGTCACGGTTTATTGGGCCAATTTCACAAAGTCCATATTCAATTTAATATGCAAACAATTAAATTAAATATGCATGCCAACAAAATAAATAATTTTAAATACAAATTAATTAAAAAAAAATTTAATTTAATTTGCATTAGGGTCCGGGATAAAAAAATACCCGCAAAATCCAAAACCAGGCCCAAAACCCGCGCAAGGCGCCGCTGTGCGGCAGCAGCTGCTGCCGCTGGATGGAATCGCAATTTGCAATTCCATCCAGCCCAAAATACATATTTTTTTTTTTAAATCATAAACAAAAAAAATGTTTCCAACAAAATATATATATATAATTAATATACAAAACAATTTTAGATGGAAAACAATTGGGGAAAAATAATCAAAAACCCTAATCTAACAATTCTAGGGTTTATCCAAAACAATACCAATTAAGCAAAAACCCTAAAATCACAAACTTGAAACCCATTCTTTATTCAAGAACGCTTTCAAGAACCAATTCCAATCAATCTAATGGACAAAACCTAGGCTCTGATACCATTGTTGGGATTCGTCATTGGAAAAATAACGTGGCGCAGCGGAAAATACACCGTTTAAAATTTCCTAGAATCCACCTATCGTGTCCAATTACCATTGATTAGAATAAAATCAAATAAGAATCAAGAGAGATTAACTCACCGGATTCGTCTCCTCTAGAGACTGCTGCAGAATCATTTCTTGAAACTGCGATCTCCAAAGTCCGGTGCACGACCAACTATTAAGCGGGAACCGGTGCTAGCCGAAGACGCGAAGGAATGGAGGTTTGATACTGGGATTTTCGGCCGTTTTGGGGCTGCTATTGGTGGCTGAAATTTCCAGCAATTAATTAGAGTTGAATTAGGTTTTTATTCCTTAAGTGTGCCCTTTTTATAGACACCTTGTCTAATTGGGTTCTAATTAGGTTAATTAAACCCAAGCCCACTAGGATTATAATTACATAAATAAACTTTAATTAAAAAGTATATACTATGTAATTTAATTCCATTTGGCTAAATTTAATTACCCCTAAATAAAATTAAATCACACTTAAGTTAATACAATACATGTATTTAATTTTCCTACTGAGGAAAATTATTTAATTAATTGTTTACTTTATGTAAACTTATTAATTAAATTAAATTCAACCCAATGTCAATTAATTACCTTGACACCGAATGTCAACTAATTAATTAACGCATTCCTTCCAATGTACATTTCATGTACAATTTCTATAAGTTCCAACTCAGTTGATCTATGTGCACGATCCTATGGGTCTGTCTTTATGTTGGCAGTAGGCCCAAGGCCCACAGACTGTAAGTGGGTTCTAGCAAACCATTACAGCCCCCAATTAAGACAGAGATGCAGTAGTCTTTAGAAGACACTCACCCGGTAGTAATCTCATAGTGTCCTTTGCCTAACGATATCGATATGAATAAACAAGAGGCATGGTGTCTGTCATCCTCTTCTGTTGTTTATTATATTTCTTGATCTTGAGTTGACTGATCAATCAAATAAGCAACCAACTTATTTGGGTATGGCCATACACTTATCAGTCCCACTCATCAAGTGGCCAATGATATCATCTCGGTGTTACCCCGAGTGGCAATTCCATCACTTCATCATCAATATCAACATGTTCACCGGTCCACCCATTCATACCCATATTTAGCATCCTTTTACAGACCTGTTAGGCGTATGTCAAAGTGAATCGGATTCCATATCGATATTATAATGAAATCTGGTCTGAGGACAAAAGAGACCTACTCAAGAAAGACCTATGACGTAACAACCATGTGGCTTTCTTGTGCGGATCGATCCAGTCCCATGTCAACGACATGTACCTATATTCATGACTGACTATACAAGTACTATGGCTAGTTAAGAACTACCATACAGTCATCGAATATACAAGTCTGTGGTTCTATTCGTTCCCACGATTAGAACAGACCTGGGATAGGTTTTATGATTATCAATCAATGGATACTCTACTCATATTATAGCACAAGATATAAATGAAATAGATTAATTGCCTTTATTAATGTGACACAAATAATTTATTCATACATGACTCTTAATGTATAATACAAAATACAAGAATCCAATGCCCTAAGAACTAGGGCACACCAACAGAATCCACCCCAGCGGCCCTAGGATCAGCGGTACATGACTTACCTCCTCTTCCCCTAGCTGATGAAGATGCGCGTACTCGTCCACCCCAGGAAGATGGCTGGAGTCAATTAAAAACCACGACGTAAAAAAAAAGGAGGGAGGGAGATTTAATTACCCCAGCGCCAGCACTAGCATCAGTGGACGGTGGGAGCAAATGGACGGTGATGAAGCGGCTATAATCACCATCTACACTGCCGGCCTCAACACCATAGAGGTCCGGATGCAACTCAAGAGATAGCAGGTGAGGCCAGAATAACCCTACTGGCAGGGCAGCCGGGATCCTACGTGCCCCAGGACCACAGCGCCAGTCGTAAGTCCTCTCCCCTAAGAACCACTCCTGGCCAAAGGGGCACTCCATCACAAAGCGCCTGCTCGCAAGCGCCTGCGCATCAACAAGCTGCTAGGGCAAATTTTCCCCCTCCCGACTCCAAGGGGCCTTGACAATCTGAGATTGAGGAACTAAAAAAAAAAATTATATATATACCCCCTCGAACGTCATATCTCTCAGAGCCTGCTGGCACTCCTCCTGGTTTTTATCAACCTCGCTCCAGACGTATCCCATGTAACGGCGGAGGCGGGGGAACTCAACCAAAACGACCCTTTTAGGAATCCACATGATCGGAGGAGGGACAAAACGGTACTCATAGACCCAAATCTGCAAGTGAAAATTCAAAGCAAGTCAAAAAAAAAAAAAAAACAAAAGGCCCAAGACACTCACGTGCTGCAAAATCCAAAAAGCCTTCAACTCCTTATGGGAGCCCCGAGCACAAAGATCTAGAGCATAATAAAGTTGGGCCTAGGCAGCCCGAGCCCAATTAAGAGTCCTCACGGACTCCAAGTCGATTAGCGAGGGCAGTAAAGCCAGATTCAGATTACTCCGGCCCATGGGGAAAAGAGTGGTGGAGAGAGCATGCAACAGGTAGGCTCTAGCGTACTTCCTCTCATCACCAACATCAAAGGTAGTTCCCTCCGGGAGCGCACGCTGCTACCCGAGCTAGTATTCGTGAATACTACTACATTGGATCCGGCTCTCGGGAGAACTAATCCCAATCAGCGCGGATATCAGATCCTGACGATAGCCGCCATGCGTGAAGACCTGATTGAAGTGGATCGTTTGACCGGAAAAGGGAAGACCCGTAATAGCGACAATGTCCTCCGGAAGGGAAATGAAATGTGTGGGTGGAGTCCATCCACCTCTCGAAAAGTGCGGCCAAAAGCCCCCGACTCGTGCGAGGAGTGGTAATCGACATGCTGCGAACCAGTCGGTGCAGGCCGGTGGAGTTCACTATATCCTTCACCCCTTGAGGGAGACGCCTATACCACTTTAAAGCCTCCGTTATGGATCCACTACCACAATGGCCGGATCTCGACTGCAAATTAATAATCAGAGAGTTTATGAGCTTTTTAGAATGCATACACATCATAAAAATTAAAGAAACATTATTCGAATCGAAAAAAAATGGGGTTGCCTTAAATCTGAAGGCTACAGTCGTGTGGCTGTAACCCCCCATGATCACAGCCATACGGCTGTGATCATACATGGGGCGGCTGTAGCTGCAAATTTTCGGCCCATTTGATTTTTTTTCGTTTTTT
The DNA here is from genome assembly GCA_039660915.1 of Euphorbia tirucalli. NCBI lineage: Eukaryota > Viridiplantae > Streptophyta > Magnoliopsida > Malpighiales > Euphorbiaceae > Euphorbia > Euphorbia tirucalli. The sequence continues at coordinate 71,975,578 of CM077641.1, forward strand.
CGGTTAAATCTCGTCCTAACTCAAGCCAAACCAACAATTAATCATCCTAGGGGCATAATCTACTTAAATCATGCATCAATTTCACATATTTTCCTCAATTTTTCAGAAATTGGAAACTTGGGAAAAATGGGAGAATTTAAGAAAACTAACCGGATTCGTGTAAGCATGGTTTGAAACTTGGAGTAAAATGGGCACCTGGTCGTCGATCTTCACTCCACAGTATACATCCTCCTCTTTTAACCCATAAATGCACTCAGTGGGTTCAAAGGGGAGAGTAAAGTTTCCTTCCGGGATGGAAAACCGAGTTTGAAACACGAGTTGAGCAGCAGGGATGAGACGGAGGACTCTACGCATCTTTCGCCTTATGGTTTCGGCTTGAGAGCAAGAAAATCACCAAAGGGGAGAATTTTTCATCCAAGAATGGGGTGAATGGGGCTGCCATATTGTGTGGCTTTTATGCACTCTTCCCCACCTACCACTACAGCCGAGCGGCTGTAGTTTTCAAAACTACAGCCGCGCGACTATAGCACAGCCGCGCGGCTGTAGCTTTCTTCCCTTTAAAATTTGTGTCGTTTTTCTTTTCCGAAACTTGTTTTATGTCCATTTGACCCCGAGAAAGGTAATTTTCTTGTTTTGCAGGCATCAAGGAACAAGATTTTAGGCTCATATTCGTTCTTGATCGAAGGGGCAAAAATTTTTGTTTCCAAAATTATCGATCAAGGAACGAATATGCGCCCAAAACGACTTCAAAACTTCAAGTGTTGACCAAAATTCTCAAACCGCCAAAGAACCATCTTCCCAGCTACATGAGCCCCGTGATGACATAATTATCCTTTCCTTCATTGACACATGCTTCAGAAGAAGTGAGATGACCAAAATGCGCTTCGGTTAATAACCACACCACCGGATGGCTAAAACATCTTCCCTTTAGCGACATGAGCTATATGGGAGACCAAGTCACCGAAATATTTCTTCCCTTTATGACACAGGCTCCATTAAGGGTGAAATGACTGAAATTCCTTTTGTCAGCCACCAAGCTGCCAAATGACCGAAATACCCCTTCCCACAAAAAAGGGAACACCAGATCATTAAAAACCCATTTCTTTTGTGACATAGGCACCAAAAAAGACCAAACGACCAAAGTCTCCTTACTTCAAGGAATACCAACTTCCCAAGTTGTAAAATTACCAAAATACCCTTCCCTTTCGTAGGCACCGAATGGCAAGGAGAATCCGATCTGGGCAAGTGCTCTGCTTCACAATGGAGTCAAAGCATGTCCCTGGCAAGTCAAACACGATCCAGGCAAGTCCTCTGTTTCACGATGGAGTTGAAGCATGTCCCTAGCGAATCAAACAACATCTGGGCAAAGTCCTCTGCTTTGCAATGAAGTCTAAGCATGACCCTAGATAATGTCAGAACAATTCGGGCAAAGTCCTATACTTCGTATCAGAATCGAAGTAAGACCCTGAAAAAATCAAATCAATTTAGGCAAGACCACTGTCTCAAAAGCAACCGAGACAAGTCCCTATAGACATCAAAACAAGTCAACATGAGGAGAACCCCTCAGGTACGTTCTCTTTTCCTTCTCACCGTGCTCCCTATCGTGAGACCAAACTCGAATCGGACACAAGCACCCGTTTAAGTCGACTTTGGTCGCTCGAGGGGCAGCCTGTGAGCATGGGTTTTTTCCCGACCTCGGTGATGGAAGTTATTGTTACCTATTTCATGGATAAACGTGCAACGGATTCGGACCAACCGGGATGACGTCGGAAGTGTCCCGGATAGCCCGGGGGTGTGTGACAAGTCCTAGTACGGAACCCTAAAGAATTCAAGTGAACATTTAAGAAAACCGAAGAACAAACCAAAAAATAATAATAATAAGTGGAATGTAATTTTATGGACATTACAGCCGCTCGGTTGTAACCTACAGCCGCGCGGCTGTAGTCTACAGCCACGCGGCTGTAATCTCCTTATTTCCTTTTTTGGGCAAAATTAGTATTTAATTCGGTTTTTAAGCAAAACAGGAATTTTGGCATCTACAGCCGCTCGGCTGTAGACTACAGGGGTGCGGCTGTGACCTACAGCCGCGCGGCTGTAATCGTCAGTTTTCCTTTTTTGGCGAAATCAGCAATTAATTCCAATTTAATACCAAAATAGGAGATATTTAAGGATCTTAATCCGGAATTAGGGCACAAGAAGAGGCAGAAAAACAAAAAAAAAAAAAAAAGAGAAAGAAAAAGAGAGAAATTTGGAGAGAAAGAAAAAAAAAACCATCACATAGTTTTTTTAGGGTTCTTAACACAACAACATAAAAAAAAAATTAGACAAAAAAGAAAGAAAAGAAAGGTTAGAAAAAGAGAGAACACTCGACAATCAATCCTTGAATCTTCCTCGTGGTTCCATTCGGGGTTCGAAAAACGCACTTTGCTCGGGTTGTCCGTGACTGTGGGACATTTCTGGCATCCAAATCTCTTTTTTGTGGTCCAAGCGCTGGAACACATACAAGGTAATTTTCTGAGAGGCCTTAGAAATCCATTCTATTCATCTTGGTTGTGATTCGATTACATGATTTAAGCTTTTCGCGATTGGTTGGTTTTTTTTTAGGCTACAGCCGCCCTACCCATGATTACAGCGGCCCTGCTGTAGCCTACAGCCGCGTGGCTGTGACCTAAAGGGGCGCGGTTGTAGTTCTTTTCCATTTTTCTTTCTCTTCTGTGGGATTTTTCTGATTATAGCCGCCCCATATGATCACAGCCGCACGGCTGTGACCTATAGGGGCGCGGCTGTAATGCTTTGTATTTGATTTTTTTTTTAAGTTTTCTGTGATTATAGGCACCCTGTATGATCACAGCGGTGCGGCTGTGACCTATAGGGGCGCAGCTGTAACCTACAGGGGCCGAAGCTCCATCGGTCCAAATTGATCGATAACGCTCCCACTCTTCAATTAAATGTGTTTTTCATATCTGTTATCGATCCAATCACATCCCTGCGTGCTTCGATTCCATGTTCTTCATTTTTTTATGGGTGGATGTGATGAAATTTGGTGATTTTGGACGATTAGGGATTTCCGGATTCGATTTGGTCCATTTTGGGTCTTTTCTGTTGGTTTTAATATTTTTCCAGAAGTCCCATATCGCCAAAAATCGTCAAACTTTGCAAAATGATCTTTGAAAACGCGAAAAGTATGCTGGAATCGATTCTAGAGCATTACAGCCGCCCGGCTATAAGCTACAGGGGTGCGGCTGTAATATGGGTAGAATTACAGTTTTGCCCTTTTGGGCCCCAAACTTGTAATTTTGCATCCTTTTCTCATCCAAAAATGAATTTTGGTGTGTTTGCATATTTTGGACCCTAGATGGATGCTCGATTTAGGCCCACACACAAACGGGACCCCCGGGTCCCGGGATACCCGACTCGCTAAAGTTGGAAAAGTACATGTAAATGAGCCAAACTGCTTTTAAAACTGATTTTTCATCCATAAAACCTACAGTGCGTTTGAAAAATCGTTTTCCAGGTCTAACCGGATCGACCGGTCGGGTCGACTCGATCACCCCTTTGTATGATCCTATTTCCTAAAATACCCCTATTCTGTCCTATATGAGTTCTTGTTGTGATTTATTTATCTGTGCTAATCATATTTGGATGCAGCTTTTATTTTTTTTTAATTTTTATTTTTGAATGTATTTTATAGATTAAATCGTGTATCTAGGCGATTGTAATTTTTTAGATCATCGTGTATAATAGGCGATTGTAAAAGGTGAGGATGAGAGTTTTCTTTTTCTCGGGTTGTATAATTTGGCCTCTGATTTACTTTTCTGCACTTTTATTTTCCTGCACTTTATTTTATTTTTATATTTATGTCACTTGCATGAGCATTGGTTAATGATTAAAGGAAGATAAGATCGGTAGATTTAAGTGAATGAAATATCAAATTGTGAAATAATAATTAAAAATAAGTGAGGTTAGTAAATCTGTTGCCCGAACCCTGAATCTCTGAATTAGGTACCGCGTCTACACTTGGTAGGGAGTTGTACCGGAATTTCCCGGATGAGCTGATCCGGGTGGCAACTCTGTATCTAATTTCAAAATTTAGGTTTCGATATCTTTAAGTTCAAATTGGGATTTTCTAAAAACCTATCTTTCCAAAATTCACACTTACAACTAAGTTTTCTACAAAAGACTTTTTCAATAAAATGAAAGGTTTTTTCTAAGAAAGATTAAAACCCGTCTTCAAAACCAAAACACCAACACCCAAAAAAGAAAATCCTCGGTTCCTGCTTCACCGCGCGTTCCGAAAAAGGTCGTCTGCTCACACTGGGCTGATACCGAGTTTATGTTACCTGAGGCGGATCTGCCGAGGATCTAGAATGAAGCCGATCTGGGCTGATACCGGGTCTATGTTACTCAAGGCGGATTTGCTGAATTTTGGAGATTGCTTTGAGGATAGGTATTTATTCCTTGATCGATAATTTTGGGAACAAAAATTTTTACCCCTTCGATCAAGAATAAATACAACTCGGTTGCTCTGCCTTTGAACATCTGTAAGAGATAAGAAATACCCTTCTCGGGATTATATTGGCTTCAACAAAATTCTGACAATTGAGAAATTTCTCATATCTAAGATTTAGAGTTGTAGAGTTCTGATTTTACATGTTGTAATCCTAAGGGTGCCCCTGGATTAGACCATTTCCGCCTTAGGAGCGATTCCGATCCAGGACGATACGATGATGATGATGAGTACCTGTACTTGGATCGATTTTGATGCACGTGCATATGAATTGTGTGTACACTTTAAACATCTACATGCATGCTTGAATGTATGTATGATTCTAAATGTATGCATGTATACGACATGTTGCTTATGTTTTGTTCTTGGTATCCATGCGAGCCTAGGGATAAAATTTATGGCTTACGATTAGCCTCAATGGTAGCCCAAATGACTTGTAGCACCACGTTTATATGGGTTGCTTCATTGAAACCGATGGATGCTTCTTCCCAACTCCAGGCATGTTTTGTATCGTGTTGACTCAATCTGATTGCCCCGACATCTTTCTGATTGACTCACTATCACATAGATCTGGGTATTGGAGAAGTTGAACCTCTCGAGCATCCTTCCACTTTATTCTTAGTATGTTCTGAAGTGCTATCAGGCTTAGTGGATCAGGATCACAGGCCTTGCCAAGGAATGGTCTATCTGGTCGAGCAAGAAGATGAGAACTAGACGTTGTATTTCTGTATTGTATAACACTCCAACCTGGTATCGATGTTTATAACATGAGTTCCATTTGCATTATCATGGGCTTGGATGCAATGACCTACTGATGGATGTTTACATGTAATGGCACGATGTATGCAAGATGAACATCTAATAAGAAATCCAAGCATGTATAATATCGCAATAACAACATTAGAATAAGTATAATAGGGAAATTAACAGTGACTCTGACTTTGAATGTCACCCTCTTCTTGTTACCAACACGTCCTCTCGGTTTTCCGTGCCAGAAATTTTTTCTTTGTGATTTTTTTTTATTAGGGATGAATAGCCCGAAAATTCTGTGCTAGCATTTCATCTGAATTGCACAGGCTTGTCTTAGGATTAAAAAAAATGTGCCTCGATATGTTCATCAGAATCGCAAAAACATTGCTGCTGATGACTATTGGGATTTGTCACCGGAAATCACCCGATTAAAGCGGAAGAACGTGGTGATTTTCTCAAATACGTGCCCAGGAGCAATTGAGATGGAAATTGTAAAAAAACAAAAATTCAATCAACAAGAGATAAATCTCTTACCCGGATTATCTCTACAAGAGATGGATGCAGACTACGGGAATCAAAGTAGAATCCCACCTTGTTCACGTACACGAACGCCTTACGAACACAACCCATGCTAGCGTCGGAAAAACACAACTATGGAGAGGGAGGAGGTGGAAAATTTAGCTAGTGTGGCTTGTGCATATAGTGGCAGAAATACCTATTCGGCCATCTAGGGTTATTTTAACCCTAGGTGGCCGAAATTCTCAAGGAGAATTTTGGCCCAATTGGCTCCTCTTATGTGGGCTTTCCTCCTTTCATTTTTAAGGCCCAAATCTATTTTAATTGGTCTGGTTTAAATTAATTTCAAGCCCAACTTTAATTTACACATGTATATAACATATTACACCATATAACATATTATTTACATTTAATTAAATTTGGTTTGACTAATTAATTTAATCCATGAAATTAAAATTAGATCTTCACAAAATAAATTCATATGTAAACCTATACATATGAATATTTCCACTTAGGAAATAATCTCATAATTAATCCAATTAATTATGAGAAAGCCAATCAAATATTAATTTTCTTATTATGATCAATCCAATTAATCTTTATAATATAATTAATATAGTCCTCTCTCTCCAGAGTGTATACTCCAAGTATACAGGTGATTCCTTAAGTCTGTGTTCAGTCGCTCAGTGTGTACGATCCCGTGGGCCCATCTTTATGTTGACAGTGGGCCTGTGGCCCACAGACTACAGTTGGGCTCTAGCAAGCCACTGTAGCCCCCAATTAAGATGGAGATGGCAGTCCAACTGTTATCATAACCCTGTAGTTTGAACTTGTATATCCCATGTCATTGATATCGGTGTCCAACACAGAGGCATGGATTGATCACCCTCTTTTGTGTCCGGACATTTACTTGATCTCGAATGTACTGAAGCTCACAAACAAGTTCCAACTTGTTTGGGTGTGGCCACACTCTTATCAATCACATTCATTAAGAGGCCAATGATATCTTCTCATTGGATTACTGAGTGACAAATCCCTTCTGCATATCCATATCATTGCCATGCTAAGTGACATACCCAAAAGTACCCATACTTGGCACCTTATTACAGGCCCTTTAGGTGTACCCCTAAGTATGCGACCTTGCATGCAATACCATCATATGGTCAGGTCAAAGGATCCATACAAGTACTACACGAGAATCACTTGTGATACTATACCATGTGGATTTCTCGTTTAGTGGATCTATCCAATACCATGCCCTTTTTACATATACCCATTAACTTGGTTGACATCCCATGTCCAATGACCGGTAAGACACCGCCATACAACCAGGTTAATGATAGTCTCTAGTTCCATTCATTCCTAACTGGAACAGACTACGGATCACTTTATGGTCATATCGTTTACCCTATCCATGGTCCTATTGTCAAGTGCATGACATTTGTCATCATGGATATGGATATATCCATTGGATACTTCATTTAGTATATTGCACAAGATATATATAATTAATGAATTAATGCCTTTATTAATAACAGAAAATGAGTATAATACATAAATTCAATGAATGATTAATACAAATACAAGGTCCAATGCCTCGGGGCTAGGGCATATCCAACAATCTCCCACTTGCACTAGTTCCAACTAGGCATGGGCCTAATCCCTATAGATCTAGTATGACCCTCGTGCTTGGGCTAAGCTAGCACCTTGGTCAATGGATCTGCGACATTATCCTCGGCGTCCACAATGTGTAATGTAATGTCACCTTTCTCCGCGATCTCTCGTATGAGGTGAAACTTTCTGAGCACGTGCTGTGTATTCTTGTGTGACCGGGGCTCCTCAACTTATGCAACGACCCCATTGTTGTCATAGAAGATATCAACTGGGTCCTGGATAGTTGGTACTACTCCCAACTCAGTGATAAACTTTCTTATCCATACAGCTTTCTTTGCTACATCACACGCCACGATGTACTCAGCTTCTATTGTAGAGTCCATGATGGTTGGCTGCTTTGAGCTCCTCCAGCTTACAGTACCACCATTTAGCAAAAACACATACCCAGACTATGACTGGTACTTATCTTGGTCGGTCTGGAAGCTTGCATCAGTGTACCCAGTAACTGATAGCACTTCCCGACCTCCATACACCAAGAAGCTATCCTTAGTCCAGTAAAGGTACTTGAGGATTGCCTTGACAGCCTTCCAGTGATTCTCCCTGGGATCCTGCTGGTACCGGCTCATCACACTTAGTGCAAAGGCGACACCAGGTCTCGTACATAGCATGGAGTACATAATTGATCCTATAGTCGAAGCATATGGAAGCAATTTCATGTTCTCCCTGTCATCTCTTATCTTGGGACAGTTCTTCTTACTAAGTTTCAGCCCATGACCCATTGGCAAGAAACCATTCTTAGCCCGGTCTATGCTGTACCTTTTCAAAACTTTGTCTATGTATGAGGCCTGACTTAGGCCCAGAAGCCGATTTGATCTATCCCTATAAATCCTGATCCCTAAGATCATCTCAACTTCGCCTAAGTCCTTTATTGCGAAGCACTTACATAGCCACTGCTTTACCCCTTGCAGTGTAGGTATGTCGCTTCCAATGAGCAGGATGTCGTCTACGTAAAGTACCAGGAATGTGACAATGCTCCCACTAGTCCTCTTATACATACAAGGCTCATCTTGATTCTGTATGAAGCCATATTCCTTTACATCTTCATTAAATCTAAGATTCCAACTTCGGGATGCTTGCTTCAGTCCATAAATGGACCTTTGAAGCTTGCATACCCTTCCGGATACTCTAGATCGACAAAACCCTCAGTTTGTGTCATGTACATATCCTCGAGTAGCTTTCCATTAAGGAAAGCGGTTTTGACATCCATTTGCCAGACCTCATAGTCGTACCATGCGGCTATGGCTAGTAAGATCCTGATGGATTTGAGCATGGCTACTAGAGAGAAAGTCTTATCATAGTCTATTCCATGGACTTGCCTGAAACCTTTCGCAACCAGATGCCCCTTGAAGGTATTATCAGCTTTTAGCTTGTAGCACCACTTGCAACCAATTACCTTAGCACCCGGAGGTGGATCAACCAAGTTCCAAACCTGGTTATCGTACAAAGATTGCATCTCTGCCTCTATGGCTTCACGCCAATATGTAAACTGTGGGCTTGCCATAGCCTCCTGGTAGGTTTTCGGCTCTTCCTCATCCCAGATCAGAAGAGTTTGATCATCGATGACGAGGAAACCATACCTCTCTGGTTCCCGACGATCCTTACCAGACCTTCTAGGTCCTTGTGTGGCCTGGGTTGGTGCTTCCTCCTGTGGAAGCTCCACCTTGGCCTCCAAGTTATCCTCTTTAGGAGCTTGTGGACTTTGAACTTCCCTGAGTTTAACATTGCTCCCACTATCTTTCTTGGAAAGGAACTCCTTTTCTAGAAAGACTCCCTTCCTTGCCATGAACACCTTGTTCTTGGAGGGGTTGTAGAAGTAATACCCTTTGGTTTCCCTAAGGTAGCCCACAAAAAGGGATTTATCTATTTTGGGCCCCAGCTTGCCACTAGTCAATCTCTTGACATGTGCTTCGCATCCCCAAACCCTTAGGATAGACACATTGGGCTCCCTGCCTGTCCATATCTGATATAGGGTCTTTTCCATTGCCTTAGTCAGAGTATTATTTAAAGTAAGAGCAGCTGTCTCGAGGGCGTGTCCCCAAAAACTAATTGGGAGAGAAGTTTGACTCATCATTGAGCGGACCATGTCCAATAGGGTCCTATTCCTCTGTTCGAACACCCCATTCCATTGTGGTGTTCCTGGAGGAGTGAGCTGTGGAACTATTCCATGCTCTCTCAAATATGAGTCAAACTCTAGGCTCGTATACTTACCTCCTCAGTCTGACCGAAGGGTTTTGATATTCCTGCCTAGCTGGTTCTGTACTTTGTTCCTAAATTCCTTGAACCTATCAAGGGTCTCAGACTTATGTTTCATCAGATAGACATAGCCATATCTACTGAAATCGTCCGTGAACGTGACGAAGTACATATGTCCACCTCTGGTCGCTGCGCTCATGGGCCTACATACGTCTGAATGTATTAGGTCCAATAAGCCAGTGGCCCTTTCATCCTTCTTGCTAAAAGGCACCTTAGTCATCTTGCCTCATAAACATGACTGCATATATCAATTGACTCCAAGTCAAATGACCTAAGACTCCAGCTTTGTGAAGCCTAGCTATGCGCTTCTCTTTTATGTGGCCTAGACAACAATGCCATAGGTAGACAGGATTAAGTTCATTGGGCTTAACCTTTTTAGTGTTTATGTTATAGACATGATTGGTTTCATTTAAGTCCAGGATATATAGGCCATTATTTAATAAAGCATCTCCATAAAATAATCACTCTCTAGATAAAGAAATTCTACCATTCGATATAGTAAAATAAAATCCAGAAATATCCAACATGCAAACTGAAATAATATTCCTGCACATAGCAGGTACAAAATAACACTGTTCCAAAATTAAAACCAATCCACTAGGCATCATGAAGTGATATTCGCTGATCTCTATGGCAGCAACCCTTGCTCCATTTCCGACCCGCAAGTCCACCTCCCCCGATCCCAGTGACCTTCTGTTCTTAAGTCCCTGCATATTGCAACAAATGTGAGAATCACATCCGGCATCCAGTACCCAGGATGTTGAAACAATAAGGTTAATGTCTATAACATAAATACCTGATGAGGATGCACCCTGGCCCTTCCTCTGCTCTCCCATCAGCTTGGGACACGATCTTTTCCAGTGGCTTGCCTGTCTGCACCCGAAACAGACATCCTCAGGACCTGCCTTCTATTGGGCCTTGGGCTGGGCCTTTGCCTTCTTAGCCTTGGCCTTCTTGGCCTTGGCCTTGGCCTTTTCTTTAGCCTTGCCCTTGGCAAGAGGAGGGTTCCCCTTGTTGACCAGCAGCACCAGCGGAGTCTTTTTGATCGATTGTTCAGTAAGCTTGAGCATCCCATGTGGCTCACTAACAGTACGATTCATCCCTTGCATGTTATAGTTCAGGATGAGCTGATCATAAGAATCCCCGCAAGGATGCAAGGATTGTGTCCATCACCAACTCCTAAGAGATAGGCGATCCAAGACGGGCCAATATGTCCAAATAGCCTTTCATCTTGAGCACGTGTACGCTCACAGATGTCCCAGCGGCCATCTTACAGGAGTGGAATGCCTTATTGGTTAGGTACCTTTCCTGACGAGCTTGCTCCTGAAACATCTCATTGAGAGTTGTTATCATAGCATAGGCTTGATAGTCCATAAACTGTTTTTGCAATTCAAGGACCATGCAGGCCAACATAAGGCATGTCACATTCCTATTATCCTTGACATGCACCTCGTATTCCTCCAACTGGGCAGCCGGTAGATTACATCCCTGAGGCACAGCTGGCATAGGCCTTTCCAGTACGTACTCTTTGGACTCCTGTCTTAGAACTATCCTTAAGTTCCTAGACCAGTCCAAAAAGTTGGGATTGATCGCAGTGATAATGAGTTGTTATTTGCCATTTAAGAGTTTCTACACAGAAAACATTTTAGAGTGTTAATAAAGTATTGGGATTTTTCACCGGAAATCACCCGATAAAAGCGGAAGAACGCGATGATTTCCTCAAATCCAGTCCCAGGAGCAATTGAAATGGAAATTGTAAAACATAAAATTTAAATAGAAAGAGATCATATCCTTACCCGGAATATCTCTTTCTAGAGATGGATGAAGACTGCAGAAATCAAATTAGATTCCCTCCTCGTTCTTGTACACGAACGCCTAACGAACACGACCCGTGCTAGCGTAGGAAAAACGAGCAATGGAGAGGAGGCTAGGGTTGAAAATTTCGGCTATAGTGGGTTGTTCCAGGGGCCGAAATTTCTCCTAGGTTTTTATACCTAGGGTGGCCGAATTCCCCTTGGGGAATTTAGGCCCAACTTGGCTCCTTTCATTTTGTGTGGGCTTCCATCATTTAATTCAGGCCCAATCTAATTTTAATTGTTCTGGTTTAAATTAATTTCAAGCCCCATTTTAATATACCCATGTATTTAATATATTACACCAAGTAATATATTATTTACATTTAAATAAAAATTAGTTTGACCAATTAATTTAATCCATTAAATTAAAATCAAATCCTCACAAAATAAAATCATATGTAAACCTATACATATGAATATTTCCACCTAGGAAATAATCTCATAATTAATCCAATTAATTACGAAGAGCCAATTGAATATATTAATTTCATTATTAGGATCAATCCAATTGATCTTTATAATATGGTTAATACATATATATATACCTCTCTCTCCACAGTGTATACTCCAAGTATACATGTGATTCCTTAAGTCTGTGTTCAGTCATTCTATGTGTACGATCCCGTGGGCCCATCTTTATGTTGGTAGCGGGCCTTTGGCCCACAGACTGCAGTTGGGCTCTAGCAAGCCACTGCAGCCCCCAATTAAGATGGAGATGGCAGTCTAACTATTATCATAACCCTGTAGTTTAAACTTGTACATCCCATGTCATAGATATCAGTGTCCAACACAGAGGCATGGATCGATCACCCTCTTTTGTGTCCGGACATTTACTTGATCCCGAATGCACTGAAGCTCACAAACAAGTTCCCACTTATTTGGGTGTGGCCACACTCTTATCAGTCACATTCATCAAGAGGCCGGTGATATCTTCCCAGTGGACTACTGAGTGACAAATCCCTTCTGCATATCCATAGCATTACAATGCTAAGTGACATACCCGAAAGTACCCATACTTGGCACCTTATTACAGGCCCTTTAGGCATACCCCTAAGTATGCGACCTCACATGTAACACCATCATATGGTCAGGTCAAAGGATCCATACAAGTACTACACGAGAATCACTTGTGATACTATACCCATTAACTTGGTTGACATTCCATGTCCAATGACCGGTAAGACACCGCCATACAACCAGGTTAATGATAGTCTTTTGTTCCATTCATTCCCATGACTGGAACAGACTACGGATCTATTTATGGTCATATCGTTTACCCTATCCATGGTCTTACCGTCAAGTGCATGACACTGGTCATCATGGATATGGATATGTCCATCGGATACTTCATTTAATATATTGCACAAGATAAATATAATAAATGAATTAATGACTTTATTAATAACACAAATAAGTATAATACATGAATCCAATTAATGTATGATACAAATGCAAGGACCAATGCCTCGGGACTAGGACATATCCAACATAAAGGACTTTACTTTGTTATTCCCATATAAAATTAATAATGAATCAAGTTATTAATTAAAACCGAGTTGTTGGGCTCATGGGCCGAGATCCATATTTCATTAAGATATAGCCAGACGAGGGCCTAGTAAAACTATACCCTAATTATTTAGGCAGGAACGCTGTCCAATCCCAACCTAGGGACTCTCGGTTCGATGGGCATGTTGGCACTTACCCATCTGTGCTTAAGGCCAGGAGAACCTACTACCTATGCTAAGTCAAAACCTCCATTCAAGTGTTAGAGTATCCCATACCCTGACCAAATACAAAATGACGGTACTCCAGTGTATCCTGCGAGGGCAAGGTCTACTACTGGCCTATCCCCACTTCGAGCTAGTTTTGAATAAGGGAAGCACTTTTAAGCGACTTAGTAATTTCATTTAGTTATTAGATTCAATTAATAACGGCTTACATACATAAGGCGGGTGAAATTGCTGTTGGATCATACATCCACACATGCAAATAAATATAAAGCACAATTAAATAAATAAGTAAAATAGGCTACTATAGGCCTATATTACATCCTAATATTATTCTAGTAAACCTATACTAGAATCCAATATCAGGTGGGCCTCCATCTCCTTCCTTCTGGGCTTGCACTTCCACTTGGGCTCACCACTCCATGGGCTTCTTCTTTTACAAATTTTATAATAAGTAAATAAAATAAAATTACATTAAAAAAGAAAAACGACACACAGGCCATATTTGCCCAAAAAGAAAATACAATCCATCTGGAATAAAGGCCCAATAGCATCCAATCAAACAAATATTTAATCACCCATATGCATCCAATACATATAATTTATAAGCATGTTATAATGCATGATTTAAGCCCATTTCAATTATATCTAAGCCATTATTGCCAATTTTGGCCCACTATGGTTCTAACCCTTAATGGGCTTTGGGCCTCCAGCCCCGGTAGTCCAACTGCTCCCACTGGAATTGGGAAACCATGGGTCCATTTCAGCCATCCAAGTAATTGTGCCAAAATTACTCGAACCAATTTCAATTAACCATATTAATTTCCAAAATTAATATCACATGAATAAAATTAAATTTCATTCAAGAAACCATGCGTATTTAAATTGCAAAAATTTAAACACAAGAATTTTAAAACCAATTCAAATTTCAAAAAGCCAAATCCAAAAACACTGGGCCCAGCCCGCTGCCGCTGTGCGGCAGCCACTGCCCAGCGGCAGCCCGCTGCTCCGGTAGCTACTGTCGAGCAGCGGTTGCTGCTGTTGGTGCAGCCGCTGTTCCCGTCACGTGCAACAGCCGCTAGCGGCGATTCCGCCGCTGGCAGCCCTACACGCCGGGAACAGCCAGATTTTTTTTAATCAAAACAGAAAATTAAAAAATATGCATCCACATCAAGAAATTCACCAAGAATCTCAAACATACAATAAAATTAAATAAACATAAACCTATATGCAAATTCAATTTCTATTGAACAAAATCAAAGGGGAAAAATAATAAACCCCAATCAAAATCCAATTTCAAAACAAGGGATTAAAACCAATTTTAACAATTTCCACGGATCAAAAGCCCGCTCTGATACCACTGTTGGGATTTGCCACCGGAAATCACCCGATTAAAGCGGAAGAACGCGGTGATTTCCTCAAATCCTTGCCCAGGAGCAACTGAGATGGAAATTGTAAAAAAACAAAAATTTAATCAACAAGAGATAAATCTCTTACCCGGATTATTTCTACAAGAGATGGATGCAGACTGCAAGAATCAAAGTAGAATCCCTTCTCGTTCACGTACACGAACGCCTTTCGAACACAACCCGTGTTAGCGTCGAAAAAGCACGAACTATGGAGAGGGAGGAGGTGGAAAATTCGGCTAATGTGGCTTATGCATATACTGGCCGAAATACCTAGGGATATTTTAACCCTAGGTGGCTGAAACTCTCAAGGAGAATTTCGGCCCAATTGGCTCTTGTGTGGGCTTTCCTCCTTTCATTTTTAAGGCCCAAATCTATTTTAATTGGTCTGGTTTAAATTAATTTCAAGCCCAACTTTAATTTACACATGTATATAATATATTACACCAAGTAACATATTATTTACATTCAAGTAAAATTGGTTTGACTAATTAATTTAATCCATGAAATTAAAATTAGATCTTCACAAAATAAACTCATATGTAAACCTATACATATGAATATGTCCACCCAGGAAATAATCTCATAATTAATCCAATTAATTATGAGAAAGCCAATCAAATATTAATTTCATTATTATGATCAATCTAATTGATCTTTATAATATAATTAATATAGTCCTCTCTCTCCAGAGTGTATACTCCAAGTATACAGATGATTCCTTAAGTCTGTGTTCAGTCGCTCAGTGTGTACGATCCCGTGGGCCCATCTTTATGTTGGCAGTGGGCCTGTGGCCCACAGACTGTAGTTGGGCTCTAGCAAGCCACTGCATGCCCCAATTAAGATGGAGATGGCAATCCAACTATTATCATAACCCTGTAGTTTGAACTTATATATCCCATGTCATTGATATCGGTGTCCAACACAGATGCATGGATTGATCACCCTTTTTTGTGTCCAGACATTTACTTGATCCCAAATGTACTGAATCTCACAAACAAGTTCCAACTTGTTTGGGTGTGGCCACACTCTTATCAGTCACATTCATCAAGAGGCCGGTGATATCTTCTCAGTGGACTACTGAGTGACAAATCCCTTCTGCATATCCATAGCATTACCATGCTAAGTGACATACCCGAAAGTACCCATACTTGGCACCCTATTACAGGCCCTTTAGGCGTATCCCTAAGTATGCGACCTCGCATGCAATACCATCATATGGTCATGTCAAAGGATCCATACAAGTACTATAAGAGAATCACTTATGATACTATACCATGTGGATTTCTTGTTTAGTGGATCTATCTAGTACCATGCTCTTTTTACATATACCCATTAACTTGGTTGACATCCCATGTCCAATGACCGATAAGACACCACCATACAGCCAGGTTAATGATAGTCTCTAGTTCCATTCTATTCCCATGACTGGAACAGACTATGGATCACTTTATGGTCATATCGTTTACCCTATCCATGGTCCTACTGCCAAGTGCATGACACTTATCATCATGGATATGGATATGTCCATTGGATACTTCATTTAATATATTTCACAAGATATATATAATGAATGAATTAATGCCTTTATTAATAACGTAAAATGAGTATAATACATAAATCCAATAAATGTATAATACAAATACAAGGTATAATGCCTCGGGACTAGGGCATATCCAACAATGATATCGAGTGGTTTGGCCTTATCTGCCCCTAGTATTCGAGATTTGTATTTGGGGTGTAAAACACTTCATCAGATATGGTTTGCTATGTGCTGTAACCTATATATGGACCTTGACATGCAATGACATGATGAATGCATGTTGAACATCAAAATTGAATACAAAACACCTATGACATAATAAATGTGGATGCATTAGGAAAATCCAAAGTGTGACTCTGGTTTTGATTGATGCCCTTTCAAATTACCAATATGTCCTTTCGGTTTTCCACATTGGAGGATTTTTTTTAGGGATGCCAGCACATGTCGAACTGAGCGTTGAACTGAATCAATTGATTACCCACTGAATCCTCCAAGAGTTTGAACCCATATACATGTTTCTAATTCACCTTAGATTCTAATGCGTGCACAGTTCCCAAAGATGGACACAGCTTTTAATCCTTCAGAGTGTGACCTGATTCAGAATGACTTGAGTTAATTTTGGTTTCCTTATGCTTGCCACTCATAATGACCCTATAGCAAATCACACCATCTTCCGGAGGTGAAAGAATCACTGGTAAGTAGTCATTTTTGTTGCAGTTGAAGACTAAGTTCTTGAAATGGTTGGTAAATGCAACTTCCTTCTGGATATTGGCGCAGGAGGCTTTGCAAGTCCTTCCATTCACGATTGTTGAAAGCTTTGTAAAACTCGGTTGTTCCAACACTGTTGATGAAATTCATGAGTGTACCACTAGGGTTTCTTCTGGCTTGAGAAGGGCTAAGTGTCAATCTCCATTTTCTCCTTATCACCTTTTGCTCAACTGAACTCCTTGTACCATCCCTTGCTGGGCTGAATGTTACTGGTGAACAATCATCCCTTTCGCACTCAAATATTGGCCTCTCAAAGTGCCTTACTAACTCCTTTTTGCTCTAAAGTCTAGCATAGGCTATAGTGCAGATCTTGCTGGGTAAGAAAAGTGGCCATCTCTTATTGAGAACTGCTCGCTGGAACTTGCATACGGCTTTTGGGTTTATGAAATTTACAAAAGCATACCCTTTGTTCACTTTGTTTTTGCGAACAATAGGAAGGCAAAAGAAATTGGGTATATTTCTAATCATCAAGCTTGTCTTCCCATCAAAGTTGACTTCCACCTTTCCTTGTTCAGCTTTGCCCCTTCAATGGTCAAGTTCTTGAGTAACTTCTGCTGCTCCTTATCCAGCTCACCTGAAGCAGACTTATATTCGAATCTTCTCTCTACCATGGAATGAAAGCCCTTCCCGCAGTCCAAGGGTACAAAAATCCGATAATGATGGAAATCAGGATGGTGAGACATTCCAGTATTAGCTGTAGTGGCCATGTATGAGAGAGAGAGGCTCTTCTGTCTGCACTGATTTTTTTTAAGGAGCTAAATCCAAGCGAAGGCACCTTTTGGTTTTCCCACTGTATTCAAATTCGTGCATATCATGTGTGTTTTATATGTCTTTTGGATGAACAATGCATGCTTAATGTCATGTGCACATGAATGACATACAAACAAGATTATACATGCACTACAACCAAGAACTGCTTTAAAGTTTTACTATATGGTGGGTGATGAAGGTCATTTGAATTTCTTAAGGGTTGGTGCTTTTGATGAGCTCGGGTTTTTAGATTCGGGGTTTTGGTACAGGGTACTTTCTTGGGTATGGAATTAGGTTTGAAGCCTCATTTTGGAGATTGACTCTGAATTTTGGCAATAGCCTTTGGTTTGGAAAAATTTAGGTATTATGTGGGCGGCTCAAGGTGAAACTTTGGGGTAAGGCCAATAGCATTTTAGATTGTGATTCGTGAGGACCATTGATCTGGGTTGGTGAATGGCTCGGCAGAGGTGATGCCATCATGTCATTTATTTATCTTACAAGCTCACTTTTCAAAAGAAGGGTCAATCAGAGTTAGATTCACTTTTAGATTCCTTACAACACTCAAATTGATGTCATTCATTTTAATATTATGTGTGTTGGATATGTCATTTAAAATGATCAAATGCATGCATAATGCCATGTACATGCAATCACCACATAAGTAAGAAAATAACAAGATGCATTGCATTCAAAATGAGTTCAATACACCTTACAAACAAAATGAGTCCCCTACAAAAAGGGAGCCTCTAAGGGTATTGATTTTATAGTTGACTATGCTCCGACCTCGTCGTCGCCTCGGTTTCAGTGCTTTATTCTTATCAAACCAGACTTTGTAGTTCTTCATCACAGTCCTTTCCCTGAGATGTTTGAGGGATTTCCTTGGCAGTCTCTTTGATTGCCCCTAATCGCTTATCAGTAGTAAATGGGACTCTTAACCTTCCTTCATCGATTAGCTTCTGGAACTCCTTTTGCAAAGCAGAACACACATTGGTTCGGTGACCTGTCATCACATGATAGCTACAGAAGTTGCTCTTTTGATCTGGCATTGGTTCTACATACAACCGAAGCTCTGCAGAAGTCCCTCCTTTCTACATCTTGTAAATAGTCTGCTCAACGAGCTAGGCCAAAGGGATATACCTTTTCCGTCACCCTTGGGAGGTGGATTCCTGGTGTGTCACAGAACAGAGTCAACATTAGCCTTGAGGGGAACCTTCAGTTCCACTTCATTGGTTAGCCCTTTTATTTTTCCTTTGAGCTTTACCACACGTGCTTCCAATTCAGTGCACCTTGCCGTCAGTCTTTCTATCTTGCCAAGATCACCCCCTATCATTTCCTTCAACATTGTTGCTACCTTTTCCCTAACCGCCTTTCGAAATTGTAATGAAGTGACATAATCATCCACGACATCTGTTATGGTGTTGAAGTTCATTAGACCAGCCATTCTCGAGATTCTTTCCCTTTCTCCCATGATAAGAACACTTGTTAGCATTGACGAGGTATGCGCACGAAGAATACCAAGTCAAAGGTGATGTAGGCATGAATGCATGAAGTAATGCATGCATGTATAAAAGGTGATGTCATGTGATGCCCTGTCATGTTATACAATTCCAAGCTAACCAAGTGTATACAAAGCCAAGAATGGAAACATGCAAATGTAATGAATGTTGTTGTGAGGCTATATGTTAAAGTAAAGCATGGTGTATAAATATACACCACATGGATAAAATGACAAGTAGGGTGTCCACGGATCGAATCAAGGTGATACTTACGAAGCGCTTGTACGTATAGAATGGATCTTACACAGGAGCTAGATTGACGTATAGAGCGGATCTTATACGGGTTTGGATCTACATATAGAGTGGATCTTATATGGGTTTGGAATCTACGTATAGAGCACATCTTATACGAGAACTGGTTTGACGTATAGAGCAGATCTTATACGGGTTTAGATCTATGTATAAAGCGGATCTTATATAGGTACCAGTTTGACATATAGAGCGGATCTTATACAGTTTTGGATCTACATACAGAGTGGATCTTATACGGGAGATGGTTTGACGTATAGAGCGGATCTTATACGGGTTTGGATACGTCTATGTGCGTGTGACACAGGGACAGGATTTCGACGCTCGGGGCGCCTTTGAATTTCATACTCTAATATGAGATGATATTTTTTGACGTTCGTGGAACATTAATGCCTGGAAAGGGTTTCCAATGATTACGGAATGCCTAAAAGGTTTGATGAAATTTCTGGCGTTCTTGGAACACCTAAATGACTCAGTGTATGAGATGAAGTCTTTGGTGCTTGTGAATCACTTAAACGTTTGACAGATGAATGAGATGTACATCGTGAGATGATGAGGATGACTTCCTTTGTTCTTATTCTTTTTATTTTGGACGTTCCAAGAATACCCGATGCTATGCAAAAATAATGCAAAGAAGATCGCGTGTGGACCGCCACACGGATAGGGGTTTGGCACTTTTTCGGCACCTAGTGGATGTCATGAAATAGTCACGTATGCGACAACATACAAACAAAGTTTTAACACTTCGTAGGTCTATAAGATGACATGAAACGGTCACGTGGGGCCATCCCACAGATAGAGTTCTGATGCTTTTGAGGCATATGATGTGACGTTGTATTGTAAACAAGTCGTGTGTAACTTGGGACACGGACAAAGGTTCGGCGTTTGTGGAACACCTTTCATGATTTGGTAATGATATAAAATGCCCCTATATGTGTACTAATCCGGCACTTGGGGAGCATCTTGAATGATTCCACAATGTCATGAAATGGTCCGATGTGGACCATGATGCACAAACAGGATTATGGCGTCACCGTGACATTTATGATAAAATGTTATGGTGTCATGTAATGACATCATATGAATCATCACATGGAAATGGACCTAGGACCATTGTGATCTTATATTGAATGACATGATATAGTGAAATGGCCGAGTGCAATCCGGTGCACGGGTAGAACACGGGTAATTTTGGGATACCCGATATGTTATGGAATGAAATGATCATGATGGGTATTCTCAGAACATCCCTAATTTAAATGAGATGATATGACATGAATGCCTATGCCACACAAAATGCAAATGGCTGCACGAAAACGTGGTTAGAATGCATGACATACAGGATGATGTCGTGCATGCAAGGAATGAATGCATATGTCACACAGATAAAAGATCATGACTACACAAAGACGTGGTTAGCACATATGACACACGGGGTGATGTTTTGTACGCTTCATGGAAATATCAACACACAAGGTGTGTATGGCATATGAATAAAATACCGTGACTACACACAGATGTGGTTAATGTCAGTGTCATACAGATGTCGATGTCGATGTCTTAAAAAAATGGTTGCATGAAGACGTGATTAGAATAACAAACGGATGATTATACGTGTTTGATGCTTCGTGAATGAAAATGATAATAGATGTGACTTTTTTTATTTCGGACATTCCAAGAGTGCCCAATGTCATGCAAAAAAAAATGCAAAGGAGTCGTGTGTCAGCCGACACATAGATGGAGGTTCGGCGCTTTCGAGGCCCCTAATGGACGTTATGTAATGGTTGCATGCGTGCCGACACACGGACAGAGTTCTGATGCTTTTGAGGTATGGATATGAAATGATGTTATAGATGAGTTATGTGTAGCTCAAGACATGGACAAAGGTTCGGCATTCGTGGAATGCATTGAATGATTTGGTAATGTTATGGAGTGTTCCTATGTGCATAAGAATTTGGCACTCGTGGAGTGCCTCAAATGAACTATCAATGTCATGAAACAAATCCGATGTGGTTTGCGACACACAAGCAGGGTTTCGGCATCACCGTGACACTAACAACGAATGGACATGAAATAGAGATGATGTAATGTTACATTGTCATGCAACTTACCACACAACCAGACCTAAGATCTTTGTGATCTTCTAGTGAATGATATGATGTGATGGAATGGCCGAGTGTGAACCGGTGTCATGAAATGAAATGATGATAGGCATTCTTGGAACTTCCCTTATTAGGTGTATTGAAATGAAATGGCATGAACATGTATGTCACATAAAATGCAAGTGGCTGCAGAAAAAATGTGGTTAGAATGGCACAAGGAATGATGTAGTGTATGTTTTATGGAAATGTTGGCACACGTGTTGTATATGGCACGTGAAAAAAATGTCGTGGCTGCATAAAAATGTGGTTAGTATCATGCGTTTGTTGATGCTTTGAAAATGGCTACAAAAGATGTAGTTAGTACGACACACAAATGGTCATGCATGTTTAATGCTTTATGAAAACGTCAAATAAAAACACCACGGAACAAACGTTAGCACACGCAATAATATGCACTCCCTTCCGACCTTATTTCTCCTTTCGATTAGTCTCGCATTCTCCCTAGGTGTTGGATCTCTTTGGTATCAACGGGGGATACCAAAGGCGCACACTCAATGTTCATTTTAAATTTATGTTTTGGTAACCCTAGGGAAAGTTGCTAAGCCATTACATGTGGGCCACAGTCAAAACCAAGGGTCGTATAGGCTCCCATAGCGAATATACACTCCTTATCGTAAAACACGATGTAAGGTCATGCGGTGCTATGAGTGGTTTACCCCGTTAGGTGTCTCCAATCCTGGCGGTAGAGGTAGGCCACCTTCTTGGGTAAAGCGGGTTTGATCAGTGTATTTGAGGGATTGAGAAGAAGAAAATGTCATGATACACAAGGTGCAAACAAATATGGTAATATGAACTAGTGAAGTGACTGCAAGCGAGGTTATATTTCAGTAGTTGCCTAAGTTCCTTAAGTTTTTGTAAAAACTTTTTAAGAAACCTTGAGATCCCCAGCAGAGTTGCCACTGTGGGTGGACAACCTTTTTAAGAAAAAGATTTGGAACGCGACGAAGTGAACCGGGGAAAAGAAAATTTGGAAAGTGTTCGAGTTTTTGGAAAATGGGATTTTGGGTATCTTGCTTTAGAAAACCATTGATTTTATTTTTGGAAATCCATTTTATAGAAAACCTTTTCCCATTTTAGCTTAAAGACCTCGAAATCTAAATTCCAAGATTAGTGACAGAGTCGCCACCCGGATCAGCTCATCCGGGAAATTCCGGTACAGCTCCCTACAAAGGGCAGACTACTGCACCTAATCCAGAGATTTAGGGTCCAGGCAACTTACTTATTCAACCTCTAGCTTGCATTCACTTTATAGTTTATGTTACCATATTTTATTCGCTTTATTATCTTATTCTATCCAATTTGGTTTTATATTTAACCCATGCTCATACAAAATAAATGGAATAAATTGCATAATGAATACACAAATCATACATTCAAATGGTTCAAAAGAATAAAAATAAAGGCCACTTATACAACCAAATTGAATAAAAGTGGAAAACTCTCAACCTCACATTACAACCGCCTAAAATACACGAAGATCTAAAAATTACAATTGCTTAAAATACATGAGAATCTATGAATTACATAAAAATAAAAATTAAAGGCTACAAAACAATTGGTTAGCACAATTATATTATAAATGCACGTAGGACTCAAATAAGACAAAATGGGAATTTAAGGGGTTCGAGAACATGCAATTGGGGATAGTCGGGTGAACTCGGCTAGTTCGCCCGACTAGACCTGGAAAACGGTTTTGAAACGTCCCTGTATTTGTTTATGAGGGAATACATTTTGAAAGCATTTTCTTTTTCTGGTTTACTTTCATTTAACATGTGAGGTAGGTCGGTTTTCGGGAGATTTGGGTCTCCGTCGTTGGATTGTTCTAAATGCAATAACTTCAAAAATTAAATCTAAGGTCGTGAATGCACACAACAAAATTCATTTTTGATGATTTTCTGATTTTCTGAATTTTTATGATTTTTGGGAATTTTTATGGATTTTTCTGGATATTCTGCCCCTGGACGAAAATTACAGTCGCCCGGCTGTAATTATAGCCGTGTGATTGTAATTACAGTCGTGCGACTGTAATTCATCTATTTGCAGAAAATCGCCAAAATTTGAATGAGAAAAGATAATAAGGGGATATGAAGAACAGTCATACGATCATGGCTCAAGTGGCATGACTGTAACTGTTCATCACCACAAGAACAGTCGTACGACTGTTCTTGCTACCCAGAAACAGTAAAACAGAGAAAAACGATTTTTTGCACAGAAATCAGCCAAAACACCCAGAAAAATCAGCAAAACGAAAGGTTTAAGCGTAGTTCCCTTTGTAGCGCTAATCCACAATCGATTTGACTGCTGGAAACACCTTAATCGGCTCTGGATTGCTCCTTTTTCCTTATGTGTCAAGGTTCCGAAAATAGTCCGAAATCTCCCAGAAAGTCACGGATTGAAGTGAGTGAAGGATTTGGAATTGATTATGTCAAGTTTTAACCTATGATTTCTATCCGGTTTTAACTTTAACACACTAGAATCAAAAGAAAAAAGAGTAGAAGAAAATGAAGGTTTTGGTTGGGTTTTAACCTATGATTTCTATCCGGTTTTAACTTTAACACACTAGAATCAAAAGAAAAAAGAGTAGAAGAAAATGAAGGTTTTGGTTGGGTTTTAACCTATGATTTCTATCCAGTTTTAACTTTAACACACTAGAATCAAAACAAAAAAGAGTAGAAGAAAATGATGGTTTTGGTTGGGTGTTTTTCTCTTCTTTTTCTTTCAATCTCCTCCCTTTCACTCTTTCAATCTGTCCCTTTAGAAAAAAAAAATCCCCTTTCTCCCTCTTTTTTCTTTCTTTTATTTTTTTCTGCCTCCTCCCCCTGATTTTCTGCTGCAGGGGCATTTAATACCTTCTTTTTTTTCTTCCTTCAGGATATGGGCTGCTGTACCTGCTACGAACTTACAGTCGTACAACTGTAATTTTGATTATAGTCGGACGACTGTAAAGACAGTCGCACAACCGTAATTACAGTCGTGTGACGCAAGATTTTTTTTTTTTTTTTTGAACATGAAAATTCCGTTACGTGCAGAGAGGAATACATAAAATGCATTTGTAGTAACATTGGAGAAAATACTCAAAATGTAACTACCGATGGCAATGGTACAAGTACACAAGCTGTGAATACTGATAGTAATGGAACAAATGCACATTCTGCAGGTTCTGGTAACAACACAAATTCACAATCTGTTGCAAGTGAAGAACAAATTTCAAATAAAGGTTCTGCAAATGAAGTTGGAAGATAATCATGTTTTGACATTGATAATAAGAGTATTTATGATGCTATTCATGTAAGATGAGCTGTTAATGGTCACAGGGTTATTCGGGTTATTGCAAATCAGTATGTATTTGACATTTTATGGAAATTTACTCGTACATCCATTTCTTAGTAATGCTTAAACTTTTTTAACCTTTTTATTTGTTTTTCCCATCATTATTGTTGTCTTCATTTTCCATTTTGCAGAATATAGTCATCTTGTGCTCGGCTAATATGAAAAACATTTGAAGAGAAAGTTGATGAAACTAATTGTTGTTGGAGGAAAATATCTTCAGAAACAAAAAAGTTGTACTTTGAAGAATTTAGAGTGTGAAAATAATTTGCTTTTATTTAAAATATATATTATTGGGATTGAATTCTGTGAAATCTAAATTTCCACAATTATTTAATTTAACTTTTCTACAAAAAAAAGTATATTGGGAGGAGTGCATGGAAGAATTGGTGAAGATGGTGTGAGAAAAATATGCAGAGAAGCGTTATAGTAATATGGTAAGTGATGCTAACAAAAAAGGGAAAAGCTTGATTTTGTTCCACAAAATATTTGGGATGAATGGCAAAAATACTTCTCTAGTGAGGAATATATTTGTATCTCAAAGAGGAATCAAGAAAATAAAGAGGAGGTAAGGACGGAGCTGGTCCTTCATGCCATACAAGCAGTCCATTTCTCACGGAGAGCATGGGTTCAGACTTGTGAGTATTCTAAAATTTTGATGTTACAAGTATTGTATTAAATGGCTATGGTTAGTTCCGGTAGCAACTATATTTTCTTATCCAGACAATTTTATAAAATTGTGTTGCGTATTAAAATATTATCGGTCGTGACACTTCACAAAGCTTCTTACATAGATACAAAATAAAGTCGAGTATGAGACTAATAATACTAAAATAAAACGATCGTGTACTCAATATATTTAAAAAACTGATAAGGGTGTTTATTATTATTTTAATAAAAGTTCAAGGGGCTCATGATGCATTTTGCCATTAGTATTTAGTCCTGATTTGAAACTGCACAAACAAGTATTACTAATATAATCTAAGGAGTTGGTATGAATTTAATCTGAATGTTACTCTCTGAATTATTGCTGCAAATCTTAAATCTTAAATAAAAATTTTGAGCATGTTTAAAAAGATTTAGTGATACTCATTGCTATCTTCTATTGATAGTATCTAAAGAGTTTGCTATTTGTTGATATTAATGTCTTTGCTGATCCTAAATGAGAAATTGATTTATTTTGGGTTAATTTAATTTTGTAAAATTTTAGTTTATTAAAAATTGATGTTATTGAATCATTGAATCATACTTAATGTATGTATGATGTCTATTTCACTAAAATGCAAGCCTTATACAGGCAAAATAGCTTGGACGACAACCTACTTTACATTAGCTTTTCAAAGCGATGCATAACCGAAAATATAATGGAAAACTGTTTGTGGATGATAAATCACATGAAGTTCGTGTGAGTAATACCACACACATATAAACTTATTCATTTTTAGTTATTTGTTTTTGTATCACAAATTAACTAAATAAAATTTCAATGTTTATAGGAACGTGTAATTAATTTACGTCAAGAGTGATTGGAGCAGCAAGAGGAGAGTTCAAATGAGTTGGATGATGATCAAATTTATATAGAGGCTACTGCTACAAAAAGGAGTGATCACATCTATGGAACTGGAGCAGTTAGTACTTTATAACGTAAAAATGAAGTCTTAACTTCTGCACCTCCTGCATTTGCAGCTTATACTGCTGCATTAGAGCAGCAAGTTCAACATTGGAATGAACAATATGGCACTATGAAGCAACAAGTGAATCACTTAAACCAATAACTACAAGACCAACATCAGAGGATAGATCAGTTGGTGGAGGAGCAATTGGTAAACCAGCGGCTAAAAGATCAAGTTAGAGAACTTGTTCATGAGATGTTAGCTTTCCAAAATTGCAACTAAACCTGGCAGAGTTTTATGAGTATGCCACCATTTCCTACCCCATCTAAGTTTGCAACTCCCAACCTAGGTAGTTGAATGTTTTCATGTCCACATTTTGATCACATGATGTGATTTGGTGGTATTGTCTAGTTAAATTCATCAAGGTAGATAGCACTTAATGTTTTCTTGCTGATTATTACTAATGGTTTTGAAGCTTTAGTGTCTCAAAAGTCTAAAACTTTAGGCTTAATTAATGTTTCATCTATACTTGTTGATTTGTTCTAATAGTAGGTTATAGTAGATATATCGAGTGAACTTCGGCAAACCAAGTTAATGTATATAAGAACTATCTTTTATGACTATGTCTATTTTCTAGCTAAGTTCTTACATTTTTTTCATATTCACAATAAGTTCATGATTTGATCATTTGTCTCCAACGACATGAAATTTTCAGCAAAATATTCTAATTAATTACTATTAATTATTAACTAATAAATAATATAACATTAAATTGAAATTCCAGTAAGAAAAAAAATATCCTTGGGGTTTTCTATTTGATTATATTGAAACTTAATGAATTGGGATTTCCCTATTGGGCCAGGTCTTGTCTATCATTATATATCAATAATAGACATTATTATTATAAATTGGCTCGCACCAAAAGTTGTGTCGAAAATGTAGTCTGACATACCGTAAAAACAGTACTATTTATCAAATTTTATATTGATTTTACCAACTATTTACCATTAAGGAGAACATTTCCGTCGACACCCCGTTGACACATTAGTGCTAATTATTCATGTTTTTCTTTTCATTACCAATGACACACATACAACAAATGTTTTTCAGTAGACATGGCGACGGCAATTTGACGCTATTATTTTGGTGCCCAACATTCGGCACCAAAATTTTTGTCAACATTAGATACAACATGCCAACAACATTCACTTTACTATGGATTTTCTGACGTCATCTTCAACGTTAGAAAGCGCGAGTTATTTTTGTACCAATTTTATGTAGAAAATATAGAAAACTTATAGTTCGCATCATATTGCCGACAAATTACCGACAAATCTAGCCATACATATTTGCAACATATGTTAATTCTTAGTTTTGCCTTGCTATGACTTACCGTCAACATTGTTGTTGGTATTATCGTCAATATTAGCGTGTTGTCAGCAAAAAATTTTCGGATAATGGATATGCCTTCCTCTGACATTTGGACTCAAGAATTTGATAGTTACCAAAGACTTTTTGTTGTTGGTAAACTGTTAATTTCTTGTAGTGTTACAAAATACACTAAATCACAAATTGATTTTAACACCAAATAATTATCAAAGTAAGATATAAAGAAAAGAAAAATGAAACAACATAAAACTAGAAAAAAAAAAAAAAAAAAAAAAAAAAAAAAAAAGAAACTTAAAGATGAAAGGAGATAATTGTAGAACTTCATCCAAAAGGGAATGTTATATATAAGACATTCAATCTTAGTTTATTAATTTCTTTAAGTATTATATTATTAATCCTATTTTCATAAATTGGATAAATTTTATTTATCAATATGTTTAATATATAAACAAAAAAGCACATATATTATTTTTTAACAGATTAATTGTCTTATGTTAATAAAGCAATTTTGACATTTCGTTTGTTTTAACTGAAAAAAATAACTAAAAGAAAATTGATGCAAATTAGAGAAAACATAAATATTACATAAAAAAAAAAAAAAAACTCAATGAGTTGTTAATATAATTTGGAAGATGAAAGTACTAGATAATGTAATGCGTAAAAATTCAGAATTAATAAATTACAAATATATTTAGTAATATGTAATTTAAAATTTAATTTACATTCTAAAATCCGATTTATTTCCAAATACACATTTCTCTTTCTAAAATCTTCTTTCTAGAGACTTTTTTATATTTGTAGATTTTTATGTATGAAATAAATTGTTAATAACGTTATTAAAAGCATTAGAGGTGCTGATCTAAGCGTTCATGAGTTTATATTTTCACTGATTTTAAAGAATTTTTGAGGAATGTTTCAAAAATTATGAGGTTATTATTATTATTATTATTATTATTATTATTATTATTATTATTTTACAATAGAGTAATTCAAATATTGTTTTAATGTTTTCGTAAAAAAGAAAGGAAGAAAAATGTTGGTAATAGAGAGTATCTCGAAACAGTCTTAGTCACTTTGTGTACCTCGAAACCATTGTTTGTGGCTGTTCCTTCCTCTTTCATGGCATTACAATTCATCATGCCTCGCAGCTCAACTTTTACTTTCTGAAACATGACGTTAGTGTACACATTTTGCAATTAGATCTCAAACAGAAGATTGGTGCATAGTTTTATTATATTGTACATGGTGTGGAAATCAATTGATTTTTCCTACTCGGCTCTATCTCTAACTGCAAGTTCGTACTAATGTATGGAATTGCTCAAAAAAGTTCTTCGACCATTATATCCATTGAAATAAGCATTCATGCCCTCGCTACATTGTCTAGAAAAGCTGGAACCCATCGACTTCTCTTGTTATATATGCAACCCAACCACTTGTGATTCTGTAGCCCAAACTTGTTAAGCATCTTAGTCCAACCTTTCTCAAACTGTTCGACGCTCAAGCTATAGGAAGGAAACAACCATGTGAAAAAAAGAATGCAGATAAGGGAAATCATCTCCTTTTCTTTTGATCTTTTCAGGAAACTTCTTGGTAATATGCCACAGACACCATCTGTGTTTTGCATATGGCAACTCTTTTCAATTGCATTATTTATGCTCAAGCATTAATCAGTAACGATTGCTTTTGGATGAATGTTATTCATACAGACAGCAAAGCCAAGTCCCAAAACACCATCTTAATGTTTCAACCTCCTTATCACATAATAGAGCACATCCTAGAAGAATGGATTGGACGTGATAGTTAACGCCAATAAACGCTGCAAAAGGCACTACCATGTATTGGTTTTTCATATATGCTGTATCAAATGTGATCACATCGCTAAATGCTTTATACGCAATCCTAGATAGAGAATCTGCCCAAAAAATATTAGTCAACCTACATGTGTCATCTTTTTCATATGAGTAGAAGGAATTCCTTCCATGCTCGTTCGTTGCAAGAATATGTTCAAAATAGCGGTTGCATCCCCTTGGCCGACAAGCCTGTCCTTCTTGTCTCTTTCAATGATTTTTTTACAGTCTTTTGGTAAATAAGTGAGGATTAAAGAATAATTTGTGGCACTATTCCAAACTATTACCTAATATAGGGTGGAAACTGAACTAATTACAATTTTATGGTGTTTTTGTAAAAGTCCGCATATGAGGTTGGCGGACATTATGATTTTGTGTGGTGGGCCAAGTCCGCTAGTGAAAAATATAGACCCAAACAGGTCCACAAAAACAAAAAGCGGACTCATAAAGTCCGTGGGTGGAGAAAGCGGACCAAAGAGTCCGTCAAATGTGAAAGCGGACTCTATCTGGACTCTATGAGTGCGTTTTCTCGAAAAGCGGACTAATTCAGTCCGCATTTTCAGAAAGTGGACTGTCTGAGTCCGTTTTCTGAAAAAACTGACGTTATCAGTCCGTTTTCCTAGAAAGAGGATTGAAAAAGCTGCCCACATAGAATGACGGGACTTGGCAGAGTCCACGTCTGGGGAATGCGGATATAAAGGTCCTCATTTCACAAAAGCAGATGTTTATGTCCGCATGTAAGACAAGTGGACTCAATCCTGTCTCCACTGAACCCCATCCATCCGATCAGAAAGTAAGTATTATCCCAGCCGTCTGATGAATTTTGATATTTATTGCCTTTACCTGCTTTCTTTCTCTTAGTCATTTATTCTCTCAGTTGAAAAAAAATTAAACCCAGCCTCTTTCCCTTGAGCCTTCTTCCCCTTCTTCTACAACCTTATTCAAAAAAATTTCATTCCTTCGATCTTTAACATTTTGAAAGCTAAATTTGTTCATCCTTCTGCCTCTTCAAGTAATTCTTCTGCCTCTTTTAAATTATCAATTTAATTAATTTTTAGTAAGTTATTACTAATTATAATTTTATTTTATATTTATATATATTTAATTAATTTATTAATTTTTTTGTAGGATTAACATCATCAAATTAGGAACGAAAATACTAGCAATACAACCATCAAATAACAGCTATTGTGAAGTATTCAACCCAAGAAATGTAAATATTAAAATTTTATGAAATTTTATATTTTGTATATTTTTTAGAAATTATGTTGTGAATTTTTTTAAATTTGTGTAATAATATATATGTGATGTATGAAAAAAATGGAATATGTATACAATGTTCGTTTATAAATTTATATTAGATTTTACTAATTATAATTTTATTTTATATTTATACATATTTATATATGTTTAATTAATTTATTAATTTTTTTATAATATTTATATAGGATTAGCATCAGCAAATTAGAAACGAAAATCCTAGCACTACAATCATCAAATAACAGCTATTGTGAAGTATTAAACCCAAGAAAAGTAAATATAAAAAATTTATGAAATTTTGTATTTTGTGTATTTTTTTGAAATTTTGTTGTGAATTTCTTTAAATTGGTGTAATAATATATATGTGATTGATGCATGCAAAAATGGAATATGTATATAATATTTGTTTATAAATTTGTATTAGATTGATTTTTGTGAAGTTAGTATATAAGACCATTTCCAACTCTCCACTCCAAATTTCCACTTAAAATTAAAATATTTTTAATTTATTCCTTTCCACCTAACATTTTTATTATTATTATATGGCAAAACATATCCAAAACCCCCTGATCTTTCTCTTTTTATGCAATCAGCCCCATGATCTTTGTTTTACCTGCATTTAGTACATGATCTTTTATTTTTTTTCTAGTCGCCCGCATTTTTCACGGCCCCTTACGTGTGTAATACAGTCTCCGTTATCTGGCGCGTCAACCGTTATGTATGCCACGTCATCCGTCACATTAGCGTTTTGGTCCCACTTACCCATACCTATACCCAACCCAACAAACCAACTAACCTAGCTAATATAACCCAACCCGAAATGCTGAAACCGGATTTTACATCCTAAAATAACGCATTCTTCTTCTTCTTCTTCTTGAATTCGTTCAAACCCTACAACAAAACCAGTTTTAGAAGAAGAAGAAGAAGAAGAAGGCATTATTTTAGAATGTAAAAATCCGGTTTCAGCATTTCAAGTCGGGTTATATTAGCTAGGTTGGTTGGGTTTTTGGGTTGGGTATAGGTATGGGTAAGTGGGACCAAAACGCTAATGTGGCGGATGACGCGGCATACATAACGGTTGACCCACCAGATAACGGCGACTGGCTTATACACGTAAGGGGCAGTGAAAAATGTGAGGGACTTAACAAAAAAATAAAAGATCATGTACTTAATGTAGGTAAAACAAAGATCATGGGGCTGATTATATAAAAGGAGAAAGATAAAGGGGTTTTGGATGTGTTTTTCCTGGCATACATAATGGTCGATGCGCCAGATAACGGGGACTGGGTTACATGCGTAAGGGGCCGTCAAAAATGCGGGCGACTAGACAAAAAAATAAAACATCATGTACTCAATGTAAGTAAAACAAAGATCATGGGGCTGATTGCATAAAAGGAGAAAGATCAGGGGGTTTTGGATGCATTTTGCCTTATTATATTCCTTTTTACATACAATTATATTATTCACATATTTTTTTATTAAATCCTTAAAAAAAATTTAATGTTAATAATATATAATAAATAATTTTAATTACATAATAATTTTTTAATAAATAAATAATTTTATGAAATAAAATCGTATATGATGAAGTTAAAATTAACACATTAATATATAATAGATAATATATATTAATTAAACTGGAGTACAACCACACCATAAAAATCCATATAAATACAATAATTTAATTAAACCGAAGAACAAAATAAATACGATAATATTACAATACTACATAGATATTATTCCAAATCACAAATACGTTTACTCTAAAATCACGATAAAAGTTAATAAAAAAAAGCACAATAGAAAGTAGTACATTATAAGCAATACAGTTAAAATAAAACAACACACGTAATTGAAATGTAAAAATAACACTTAATGATACAAAAATAGGATATAACAAAATTTATGATAGCTCCAAGTTGTATATTTATTAATATTTTTTTATTTTTCACCATTTTAATTTATTTTTGATATTTTATCATTATTAATTTAAAAAAATTTTAAGAATTTAAGCAAAATTATTAAAATAATTCAAGACCGTAAATACACATATAAATTAATTCAAACACACAAATTAATAAAAACCATAGTCGTGAAAACCAGAGTGGACCGACCGGTCTGCCTGGGTTCGACCGGAACCGAAGGTTAGACCGATCGGTTTGTATCCGGTTTTCACTATGGTCAACAACCGGTCAATTATCTGTCGGACAGTCAGACGAACCGAAAAACCGTGAACCGAACCGTTTTTCCGGTTCGACCAGGCTTTTTTTTTAAATTATTTAAATATAAAATTTAAGTTATTATTTTGAGGTGTTTTTAATTAAAATAAAATATATTTTGTATTTATAAATTATTTTAAATTAAATTGACATTTAATTGTAAGTACAAAAACTATATTTCATAAATTGAGCTTTTTAAATTACTATATTGTGTTTGAAATACTTAAATTTAAAGAATTATAATAAAAATGTTAAAATTTTCATATATTATAAATATAAAAATAAAAATATATTAATATTTTAATATATTTATTAAATCCGGTTTGATTTAGGTTTATTCCGGTTTAATCCAAAATCCATGAATCCATCCCTTCACCGGTTCGATGACCGGTCCAGGTCTGAAAACCATGATAAAAACACATAACCCAAACACCATAAAATAAATAGACATTTTGAAAACTAAAAAAAAAAATTTAAAACATTGAAAGAAAAAAATGAAAAAGAAACTAAAATAATAAAAAAAAAAAAAACAAAAAAAGAAATTGGAATTTGGTGGTGGGTTGGAGGTCACCCACCACCAAATTTTGGCTCTCCAACCCAATTTGGTGTTGGGTTGGAGATGCCCTAATGTTTATATGTTTTGAAAATCTTAAATATATGATATAAACTATATAGTTTGTTTAGAAATTTTTATTAGATTTATATATATATATATATTTTTGCATTTATGTTAGAATTAATTAAAAAAATATCTTAATTTTATTTAAGATAATTATATGGATATATATATATATGTATGTGTGTGTGTGTGTGTATATATATATATATTGTGAATGATTTTTAATTATATGACAGAATAATGTCGACTTCATTACCAATATATATTCATTGGGGTGGTCAAATAATAAGGAATCAATTTGGAGTTGATTATGAGAATGGATATTGCAAAGTAATATCAATGAATGGTTCATTCAATCTAAGCTCATTGTTTGATAAGATTATGACTGTTATGAATATACCAGCGAACGAAGATTTGATTAGGGTGCAATTTCGAAACCCAATTGCAATGAATGGAGTACAGTTAGTGTATAAGTGTTTTTATCTATGTGACGATGATGATTTGAATATGATGTTGGGGATAGTCAGCAGTTTATATCATAGCTTGTTCTGTATTGAATTATACGTCGAATGCAATCATAATACACCTTCTACACACACGAGGGATATAGCTGGACCATCTAATTCTCAAGCTATTGATTATGATGGTGGTGGTAGTGGTGGACTTGGAGGTTATGGTTGCGATGATGATGATGATAGCGATGATTATGAACCTATTGGTTTTAATGGTTGTGGTGGTGGTGGTGGTGGTGGTGGTGGTAGTGATGATGGTGATAGCGAATCTGATGGTGACGATGATGAAGAGGATGATATTAATGGTGATGATAGTGAATCTGAGGATTCTGCTGATGCTGATAATGATCATGATGGGTTGGAGAATGAGGATGAGGTTGAAGGGAATTGTAGGGCTTCTTCTTCAAATGTTGATGACACTAAATTACACAATAATTTTATTCCTATAATTTTCCCAAATATTTCCCAGCTTACCTAATTTGATGCATCAGCTATGACAGTCCATGATATTGATGAAAACAGGAATGCTATAAGATGGGATTCGTCAATGGAACTCTCAAAGGGGATGTTATTTTATTCAAGAGAAGCAGTTAAAACTGCAGCTAAAGAATACTCTATGAGAATTCAAAAAGAGTTTCGGAGTAGAGAGACAAGGCTGAATACTATCACATTGGTATGTCATTATTATGATGAGGGATGTCCTTAGAGGTTACGTGCGACGCTGAAGAAGAAGTCTCATCTGTGGGAGATCACAAAGTATGTCGGTGAACATACTTGTCATGGGTTGAAAAAGTCTCAAGACAATCGAAATCTTGACATGGCCTATATGTATCCCATAGTGGAGGGTATGATTAGGGAGGATCCCTCACTAAAGGTAAAGGTGATTGTTGCAAACTTTGATGAAAGATATAAGATAAAAATCTCTTACAAGAAGGCATGGTTGGCAAAAAATAAAGCGATTGAGAAGATATATGGAAGTTTTGAAGAGTCATATAACCATCTTCGCCCTTGGCTTCATGCTGTAACCCAAATGAACCCCATCTCAATCTACCATATTACTAAGTCTAATCACTTTGTCAATGGTGGATTTGTGCTAGGAGTTAAATGTTTTGAGCATCTTTTATTGATTTTGAAACCATGCATTGATGGGTTCAAACATTGTATGCCAGTCTTGTACGTTGATGCCACTTTTCTAACTGGAAAGTATAAAGGTGTAATACTAGTAGCATCAGCGCTTGATGGCGAACGAAACATATTTCCAATAGCATTTGCCATAGCTAAAGTTGAAAATACGACAAATTGGGAATTCTTCTTGTGTTGTGTACGGGATTTTGTTTGCCTAGACATGCCCGATTGATGGAGTAGAAGAATTGGCACTGACCTATTTAGAGAAATTCGAAGACGAAAAAAAAACAGCGAAGCGGTGAATTGTGCAATTTTAAAAAGTATCTGATTTGGTCTTAAAAATAGTGATTTTTCTTGGGAATCAGCCTGATGAACACAACCCACAACTTTGTTGTGAGCCCCACCCCAATTTGGCGAAAAAATGCCATCTAGTACTTCAATTTTGCGTTTTTATATTTTTAGGGACCTAATTGCAAATTTTTAAAAGTTTTTCCTTTATTCTGTTATTATCGAAATTTTAACCCTAGTTTCTAGTCACTATTTAAAGGCATGTAAGACATGAATTATATAGTTTTGATTGAATTCGAATTTTATTCTATTTTTCCTATCTCTTTGAATTTTTATAAATTCTAGGGTTAGAGGAATCGTTTCCGGTATCATGCGGGATCAACGGAATTCGATTGATTATCCACTGCATCAGTTGGTATCAGAGCCTAACCTTGCATCATCATGCCTCGAGGAAGAGAGAGACGAGTTGGTGACATCGCAGGGGAAGAGGACCTGGAACGACGGATTGAGCAACGCCTCAATCAAGCGATAGGACAGCAAATCCAAGCGGCTGTCGATCTATTGACTGAGAGGATGGGAGAGATGATTGCTGCCCAAGTTAGGGTTAATCAGCCCCATAGGAGACTAGCGAATCTGGTAAACCCCGTTCGGTAGAGACGAAGAGGACGAGGAAGAGGATTCAGATGGTGAAGAGGCTCCTAATCGGCGTCGTGTAGCAAGCGAAGATCGATGTTGGGAGAGTGGATTGCGGACTGAAATCCCAAAATTCCATGGTACCCTTCAACCTGAGGAATTCTTAGATTGGCTTGCGACTGTTGAGGAAGTTTTAGAGTTCAAGGGCGTTCCTGAGAATAGGCGAGTCCCGCTGGTTGCGACCAGATTACGGGGGAGAGCGATGGCTTGGTGGCAGCAGTTGAAGCTGACCAGGCAACGAATGGGAAAGTCTAAGGTTTTGACATGGGAGAAGTTAAAAAAACATATGCGGTCGAATTTCTTACCATATAACTATCAGCGATTGATGTATCAACGGTTGCAAAACCTGAGACAAGGGAATCGATCGGTCGAGGATTATACCACCGATTTCTACCAATTAATAGCCCAGAATGATATCCAAGAAATGGAGGAGCAGTTGGTGTCTCGTTATATTGGAGGATTAAGGGAGCAGCTCCGGGAATCAGTCAACGATTTTGATCCCCTGACTGTTTCAGAGGAGCATCAAAGGGCAGTGCGGATGGAGAGGAGACCGCGTCCTACAGGATTCGGCAGTAGCGGGTTACCCCGTACCTCAGGGGCAGTACCCCGACCTTCAGGGTCAGCAACAGCAATCACACCAAATTCCACACCTGTAACGGCCAGCAATAATAACAGAAGGGGAGGACAGAGTAGTGGTATGAAGTGTTTTACGTGTGGAGAGGTTGGCCATCGTCAGTCTGAGTGTAAGAAAGCAGGAAAATGAGCCATGTTTGCTGATGTGGCTGACGAAGAGGGTTAGATTAATGAGGATGTAGACGAACCAGTTTTTGAAGAAGAGGAGTTCGATGAAGAGATTGTGGGGGGAGATGTAGGCCCTGCACTGGTGGTGAGGAGGCTGTGTCTGGCCCCTCGAGTAGTCGAGGAGAATTGGTTGAGGCGTAACATATTCCAGTCGACTTGCACCATCAAATGTAAGATTTGTAAATTCATCATTGATTCTGGTTGCTGTGAAAATATAATGGCTGCTGAAGCTGTGAGGAAGTTAGAGCTTCCAACTGAAAAGCACCCTAAACCGTATAAACTGTCTTGGCTGAAACAAGGGGGTGAGTTGACAGTTTCACAAAGGGTGTTGGTTCCTTTCTCAATGGGCAGTAAGTATAAGGATGAGGTCTGGTGTGATGTTGTGGAGATGGACGCGTGTCACTTGTTGTTGGGGCATCCATAGCAGTTTGACAGAGATGTTCACCATGATGGGAAGAAGAACACTTATAGTTTCATGTTTGAGGGTGTGAAGATCATGCTGGTTCCTCGGAAAGAGACCAGTAAGGAGGCTGGAAGTTTATTGTCTTTGGCTCAGTTTGATGAAGAGTTGCAGGATTCGGATATTGTTTTTGTATTGGTGGGAAAAACAGTAGCAGAGGAACATCAAGTTCCTGGAGCAGTAAAGTCCCTGTTGCAGGAGTTTGAAGATCTGTTTCCTAAAGATTTACTAGATGGTTTGCCACCATTGTGAGATATACAACATCAGATTGATTTGGAGCCTGGAGCAGTTCTTCCAAATTGGCCCCATTACCGAATGAGCCCGGTTGAACATGAGGAGTTGCGGAGGCAGGTTGAGGAGCTATTGGCCAAGGGATATATCCGGGAGAGCCTCAGTCCCTGTGCTGTTCCTGCATTATTGATCCCGAAAAAGGATGGAATGTGGCGGATGTGTGTCGACAGCCGTGCCATCAACAAGATCACAGTTAGGTATCGATTTCCTATCCCTAGGCTGAATGATTTACTTGATCAATTAAGTGGTGCCACTGTGTTTAGCAAACTGGATTTGAAGAGTGGTTATTAGCACATACGGATTCGTCTGGGAGATGAATGGAAAACAGCATTCAAGACGAGAGAACGGCTGTATGAATGGTTAGTTATGCCCTTCGGGCTTTCGAATGCCCCTAGCACCTTTATGAGAGTAATGAACCAAGTGTTGAGGCCTTTTATTGGCAAGTTTGTAGTGGTTTATTTTGATGATATTTTGATATATAGTGCTAATGAGGCTGAACATTTGGGGCATTTGAGGGCCGTGCTTGAGGTGCTGCTGAAAGAGCGTTTATTTGCTGCCTTGAAAAAGTGCATTTTCTTGTCTAGTAGTGTTCTGTTTCTGGGGTATATGGTGTCGGACAAGGGGTTGCAGGTTGATGAGTCGAAAGTGTGGGCTGTTCAGCAGTGGCCTAGACCCGGTACAATCACTGAAGTCCGTAGCTTTCATGGGTTGGCCTCTTTTTATAGGCGTTTCATTCCCCATTTTAGCACTATCATGGCACCTATCACAGATTGTATGAAGCAGAAAGGGAAGTTCGAGTGGACGGAGGAGGCTGAAGCAGCGTTTAAACTAATTAAACATCGACTGACTACAGCCCCAATATTGGTTTTACCGGATTTCCAGCAGCCTTTTGAGCTGCATTCTGATGCTTTGAAATTGGGGATTGGAGCAGTGCTAAGTCAGGGCGGAAAACCAATAGCTTATTTCAGTGAGAAGCTGTTCGGAGCAAAATTGAATTACAGCACTTATGATGTAGAGTTTTATGCAGTTGTGCAGGCTGTTAAGCATTGGCGACATTATCTGTTCCAAAGGGAGTTCATCTTATACACTGATCATGAAGCACTCAAACATCTGCACAGCCAGGATAAGGTTTCCGCTAGGCATGCAAGATGGGTTGCCTATTTGCAGCAGTTTACATTTGTAGTCAAGCACAAGTCTGGGGTAGCAAATAAGGTGGTTGATGCGCTGAGTAGGAGAAAGACCTTGCTGACTCACCTTATAGTCCAGGTACCGGGATTTGAAGTTTTTTCTGAGTTATTTGATTCTGACCCGTACTTTGCTGCTGTCTTGAAAAAAATTGAAGCAGGAGAACGGACGGATTTCCATTTACAGGAGGGGTTTCTGTTTAAGGGTAATCAGTTGTGTATTCCTGATTGTAGTTTAAGGCTACATATTATACAGGAGCTGCACAATGAAGGTCATGTTGTTCAGGACAGAACATTACATTTGGTGCAATCTAACTATTTTTGGCCTTCCATGTGCAAAGAAGTGGAGAAGTTTGTGCAGCATTGCCGGGTTTGTCAGATATCCAAGGGAACAGCCACAAACGCCGGACTATATATGCCATTGCCAGTGCCGTCACAGCCATAGGTGGATATCAGTATGGATTTTGTATTGGGCTTGCCGTGTACTCAGTGTGGTAACGACTCAATTTTTATGGTGGTGGACAGGTTCTCTAAGATGGTGCATTTTATTCTGTGCAAAAAGACGACGGATTCAGTAAAAGTGGCTCAGTTGTTCTTGCGTGAGGTGTATAAGTTGCATGGGCTGCCCGAGTCCATTGTTTCTGATCGGGACACACGATTTCTAAGTCACTTTTGGCGGAGTTTGTGGAAGATGGTGAACACGCAGCTGAACTTTAACAGTGCGTATCATCCTCAAACGGATGGGCAAACCGAAGTAGTGAACCGTTCCTTGGGCAATCTGTTATGCAGCTTGGTAGGTGAACATGTGAAGAGTTAGGATTTGAAGCTGTGCCTAGCCGAGTTTGCCCATAATCATGCAGTGAATCGGAGCACGGGGTTCAGTCCATTTGCAGTGGTATACTCTGTTATTCCCAAGGGGCCGTTGGACTTGTTGCCTTTGCCCTCTCAAACTAAGATTCATGGCAAGGCAGAGGATTTT
The DNA here is from genome assembly GCA_039660915.1 of Euphorbia tirucalli. NCBI lineage: Eukaryota > Viridiplantae > Streptophyta > Magnoliopsida > Malpighiales > Euphorbiaceae > Euphorbia > Euphorbia tirucalli. The sequence goes on from CM077641.1 coordinate 72,015,902, forward strand.
GTTGGTAGTTTGCAGGAGGTCCACGAAGCAGTGCGCAACAATTTGCAGGCCTCGGTTGCCAAGTGTAAGAAGACTGCGGACAAGAAACGGCGACATGTGGAGTTTGAAGTGGGAGACTTTGTTTGGGCAGTGCTGACCAAGGATCGCTTTTCTGTTGGTGACTACAACAAGCTCTCAGCTCGGAAAATTGGCCCTGTAGAGATCATTGCGAAGATTAATCCCAATGCTTACCGTTTGAAGTTGCCAAGTTCGATTCGTACACATGACGTATTCAATGTGAAGCACCTTCTTCCATATGTCAGTGATTCTTCCAAGGATGAAAATTCGAGGGCGAATTCTTTCCAACCCGGGGAGAATGATGGAGTAGAAGAATTGGCACTGACCTATTTGGAGAAATTCGAAGACAAAAAAAAAATAGTGAAGCGGTGAATTGTGTAATTTTGAAAAGTGTTCGATTTGGTCTCAAAGATAGTGATTTTTCTTGGGAATCGGCCTGATGAACAGAACCCACGACTTTGTCGTGATCCCCACCCCAATTTGGCAAAAAAATGCCATCTAGTCCTTCAATTTTACGTTTTTATATTTTTAGGGACCTAATTGTAAATTTTTAAAAGTTTTTCCTTTATTCTGTTATTGTCAAAATTTTAACCCTAGTTTCTAGTCACTATTTAAAGGCATGTAAGACATGAATTATGCAGTTTTGATTGAATTCGAATTTTATTCTATTTTTCCTATCTCTTTGAATTTTTGTAAATTCTAGGGTTAGAGGAATCGTTTCCGGTATCGTGCGCGATCAACGGAATTCGATTGATTATCCGCTGCATCACCGATGTTTATGTCGTATCTGATAGGCATGCTGGAATCTTAAGAGCTATGGAGTGTGAAAAATGGAATATGGCACCTCATCGATTCTGCATTCGACATCTAGCAAGCAACTACAATAAGCAATTCAAAAATGAAGAAGTTAAAAACTTTATCATCAATGCAGGTATTTAAGAGTATTGCTTTTTCAATTGCCCTAAACCTAAACCATAATGAACAAGTTATACAATTGTTTAACTCATTATGCTTTGAAATATGTTTTCATGTTTTTTTAGCATATCAACAGCAACCTCAGAAATTTAATCTGATGATGAGGTTGCTTAAGGAGAAAGAACCCGATAGCTTTGAATGGTTGAATCAGTTTCTAAAGGAGAAATGGGCTCTTGCTTTTGATGGTGGCTGTCGATGGGGTAGTATGACAACTAACATTGCTGAATCAGTAAACAGATGGCTGCTAAAAGATATTCGGGGATTGCCAATAACAACAATGATGGAAAGCCTATTTTTTAAATTGGTCGATCGTTTCGAAAAACCATAGACGTGAAATCGCAGCCCAAATGCAAAAAGGATTCTCATATACTACTTTTGCAATAGACCTCTTGAGGACAAGGTTTGAAAAGGCACTTGGACATTTAGTACAAAGCTTTGATTCTAGGAATGGTCTATTTGAGATTAAAACTGCCAGTTGGAATTCAGCAAGGAAGGGAGGGCTCAAGCAAGTGGTCAATCTGAAAGAAATGACTTGCAGTTGTGGAAAGTTTCAACAATTGAGAATACCATGCTCCCATGCCATTGCTGGGTGTTTGGCATATGGCATTGACCATAGACAATTTATTCATCCAATTTATAAATTAGAAAACAACATGAAATGTTGGTCAATAACATTTATCCCACTTGGAGAACGTGACTACTGGCCAACAATCGATGGACCATCACTTGTACCAAATCCGAATTTGATGAGAAAGAAGGGTAGACCAAAAAAACAACGGATTCGGAATGAGATGGATTGGAAAGTTGTCGGTGCTAACACCACCAGTTTTTGTAGTAAATGTGGCTTACCCGGTCATAACACTAGGATATGTGGGCGCAGTTAAATGTATTGTAATTATAATGAATAATTTGTAATAGATTTTAATATGTTATTTGGAATGCTTGCTACTATGATAATGTGTGTTTTGTGACTATATTGCTTTAATAGTAATACATCAATTGGTAAAGCTTACTAGTATGTTGAATTCTTAATATGCATCATTTTATTCTAGTGACATCAATTGTTTGTGCTTTTAGGTATGTCAGGTAATCTACCACCACAGCGAGCATACATTAAGCTTGGGCCGATTGACCCTAGCGTTTTACATTCATAGAGATCACATAGATCGGAGGCAGTATGATTCAATGAGATGCAAATATGTCACTTTCTATTTACAAAATTGAACTATTAATTAAATAGTGTGTGATGAATTAAATTAATGTTAGTTATGATCATAATTGGCATTATTTTATAAATTTATCCAAAATTTTAAATTCTAAAAACATTGTCCTCTTTAATATATTAAGAAATATATTAAGTTCAATTGAGTTAATATATGAATGTTTAGTATATTAAGGTTCAGTATAGATCAAAACCCATAATCTCATTACATGTTTGTTTCTATTTCTAAGTGTATTTGTTTTGTTATATTTGTTACTATGTTATTCATTAATATAATTGTTGGTCAATATATTAGGATGAGGAGACAACACTTACTTGTAGGAGGGATGGTACGATCCTACGTGAAGAAGAAATTGATGATCGACTAGAACAAGTCTTGAGACAGACTGGTTTCTATGGAGTTGCACGTTTGGATTTTTTTCAGTTGGACCACCATCTCATAACTACTCTAGTTGAGAGATGGAGATCGGAGACTCATACTTTTCATCTTCCCGAAGGTGAGGCAACAATTACACTGCAGGATGTTGCTATACAAACTGGACTACCAATAGATGGTAATCCATTGATTTGCCCACTTCCTGCAAAATGGGTTGATGAGTGTGAAAGACTATTAGGCGTTCGTCCTCCTAGAAATGCCTTAAAAAAATATGCTGCAATTGAGTTGGTTGAATGCTAATTTTCCTGCTATGCCGGCTAATGATAATGAAGATGACATTGCACGGTACATCTGTGCATACTTTGTCACACCCAGCCCCAACTGGCCGCAGCGTGACGATGAGGCACTACCTTGCCGGGCGTCTAAGCCAAGGTATCGTTTCACAAAAATAATGATAATGAATAAAGAGTCAAAAGAGAAATACATATTTTAAGTTCTAGATTTCATACGGACAATATTGACATTTAAAATATACAGATACATTGCTTCATATTTCAATCCAAAATAACATTTTTGGAAATAACGTTCGTACAAAACAAAAGTAATAAATTCATGCTCATCATGCAATGCAATACCCTAGTGACGACTGACAATCCGCGGCCGCCTCCGAACCTCCCCTAGCGAATAGTACCCTCCTCGGTACCTACTTCCTCTTTGCCTAAAAACAATAAAAACATTTAAAGAAAAATGAGACAAAAATCTCAATAAGCAATTGTCAACTACATAAAATAATCATACCCGAAATAGCTATATATGCATATATTTACTTTTACCAAAAATCAACTATATTTAAATAAAAACTTAAGTAATCGTTTTTATTCCAACAACATTGATTTAAAATACCAAAATCCTTGCAAAAACATCTCACAACATAAATAGAAGTAAAATTAGATTATCTCATAAAAATTTCCAAATCAAAAGAAACACATATTTATTTCCAAATCATTCATTCTAAAACAAGTTGTATCCAATCTAGAGTTCATCCCTAATTGTATCAAAATCAATAATCACAATAAAGTCGAGATATCTCTTACATTGCCTAATCCCGCATGGTCTTACCCAACACTTCTTTGCCATACCTGATTAGGTCTTTAAGCTGTGTACACAGGCAATATCTCTCCCTAGATATGGTCTTCAAATAAAACCACCAAACCGAATCACTCTAGATGGATACCAAGACATTTCAATTCCAACATCAAAATAGAATTCATACAAAACCACTTCATATAAGCCAAACTTTCTCAAAATCACATTTTTGGGTTCAACAACCCCTTTTCAACACAATCTAAGATACTTTGAATTCTTCATTTTTCAAAACATAACTTACAAAAATATATATATATATCAAGAAATAATTCTACAATTATAGGGAAAACACATGCATATACTTAATCATCACAAAAATAACTTCAAACCATCATTTAAGAATTCAATTCACAAAATCCCCAAATTTAAAAATTTCTCACCCAAGAACCCTAATTATAAAATCTGGAAAATCAAAGTATGAATATCTTGATATAACTATATAAATATACTTAAAATCATAAGGGTAGTTGATAATCACTTACTTGAACAAGAAAAATTGAAAAGAACCAACCAATGATCAAGAAATCTCCCTAAATCTGCCCAGATACGAAATTGCTCTCTAGAACTCGAAATCCAATCTCCACCATGTAGACTAAAGGCTAATGTGTCTCAAATCTTCAGTTAAAATTTGGTGGCGATCCGACAGTTCAAACTTCGGCAAATTGCATTTTACTAAAACTGGTCAGTTTTTGGAAGTGAAAGAAGAGAAAGTGAAGAAGAAGAAGATTTAATTTAAGAAGAGGAAAATGGTTCTCACGAAAATTTAAGCTAAATTTCACCTTTCTATAGTGTAAAGATATCACTTTTGGTCCTCCTAATACTTTCCTCATTTAATTTTCTCCCCCCTTCAAAATTAGTTTTCTCTAAAACACACAAACTAATATATTTTTCCTAATTAACCACACCCAACCAAATAAATAATACTCTAATGCTAAAATAACAATTAATATAATTAAACTTGGGGTAATAATACTAGAAATATAGGGCACGGACGTGACAATTCTCCCCTCCTAAAAAAAATTTCGTCCTCGAAATTGCACTTACCGATGAAGTAAACAAGTGTGGATATTGTTGTCTCATATCCTCTTCTCTTTCCCAAGTTGCTTCCTCTCGCGAGTGTCGATGCCACAACACCTTCACTAATGGTCCTCTCTTATTCCTTAGAACTTTTTCCTCTCTCGCCAAAATTGCTATTGGTTCTTCCTTATATGTCATGTCTTGAGAAAGTTCAATTGGTTGCTCTTGGATGACATGCTTTGGATCACTTCTATATCTCCGCAACATTGACACATGGAACACATTATGATATTAGCAAGATTATCAGGTAAATCCAAATGATATGCAACTGGTCTAATTCTCTCGACGATCTCATATGGCCTGATAAATCTGGGACTCAACTTCCCCTTTTTGCCAAAACGAAGTAAACCTTTCCACGGTGATACCTTCAGAAAAACTTTATCCCCGACATCATATTCAATTGGTCTACGCTTCAAGTCTGCATAACTCTTTTGTCTATCTTGGCCTGCCTTCAATTTCTGGTGTATGATCTGAACTTTTTCCACCGTTAATTGGACTATCTCGGGTCCTAGCAACTGTCTCTCCCCAACTTCAGTCTAACATAAAGGAGTTCGACACCTTCTTCCATACAAAGCCTCATATGGTGCCATATCAATACTTGAATGATAACTATTATTATAAGCAAACTCCATTAAGGGTAAATGCTCATCCCAACTACCTTGAAAGTTCAAAATACAAGCTCTTAGCATATCTTCCAAAGTTTGGATGGTACGCTCACTCTGCCCATCTGTTTACAGATGGAAAGCAATGCTAAAATTCAATCTGGTTCCCAATGCATTTTGGAAACTAGGCCAAAATCTTGATGTAAACCTGGGATCTCTGTAATGATGGTAACTGGAACACCATGAATCCTCACAATCTCCTTAATGTACAACTGTGCCAATTTTTCGAAGGAATAAGTCACTTTCACTGGAAGAAAATGTGCTGATTTTGTCAGTCTATCCACAATTATCCTTATAGCGTCATAACCTTGCCGTGTGCGAGGTAACCCATTGACAAAATCCATGGTAATATGTTACCATTTCCATTCAAGAATAGCAAGCGGTTGTAGGGTACCTGCTGGTCTTTGATGTTCTGCCTTGACTTGTTGACAACTTAAACACTTATCACATATTCAGCTATCTCTCTTTTCATCCCGTTCCACTAAAAATGCTCACGAAGATCTTTATACATCTTAGTACTTCTAGGGTGCATTGCATAAGAGGAATCATGAGTCTCTTCTAAAAGTTCTTCCTTAATGTTATTGTTGTTGGGAATACACATTTTATTTCTGAACATAATCATATCATCATCCGCTAATCTGAACTCTGTCTTCTTCCCATAAATAATCTCCTTTCTAACTTGCTCCAAAAATTCATCTCGACTTTGAGCTTCTCGGATTCTATCTCTGAAAACTGGTCTCACTTTTAGCATTACATTCAACACCCCTTCTTTTCCACATGTCAATTCTACATTCAAAGCTCTTAATTGAAGCAACAAAGGCATTCTTACTACTCAAATAAAGCCAAGGTTCCTAACATTTTTGTGACTTAAAGCATCAGCTACAACATTAGCTTTACCAGGATGGTATTCAATCATCAAATCATAGTCTTTCAACAACTCTATCCATCTTCTTTGCCGCAAATTCAACTCCTTCTATGTCATTATGTACTTCAAACTCTTATGATCAGTGAATATACGACACTTTTCACCATACAAATAATGTCTCCATATTTTTAAGGAAAATATTACAGCAGCCAATTCAAGATCATGCGTTGGGTGATTCCGTTCATATGGTCTCAATTGTCGAGAGGCATAAGCGGTTACTTTGTCATTTTGCATCAACACCATTCCAAAACCTTGACCCGATGCATCACTATATATTGTATATCCTTCACCTACTACCGGCAGTGTCAACACTGGAGCACTAACAAGTCTTGACTTCAGAATATCAAAACTTTCTTGACAATCAGGTGTCCATTTGAACTTAATACCCTTCCTCAATAATCGTGTCAATGGTGAAGCTATGAGTGAGAATCCTTTTACAAATTTCCGATAATATCCAACTAATCCAAGAAAGCTACGTATTTCACGTATAGTTGTTGGTGACTGCCAGTTGGTTATTGCTTCCACATTCTTAGGATCGACCATAATTCCCTTAGTTGATACGACATGTCCTAAGAACTTAATTTCATGAAGCCAGAACTCACACTTGCTGAATTTAGCATATAGTTGTTTCTCCCTTAGAGTTTGTAAAACTATCCTTAAGTGCTCTTTATGCTCCTCCTTATTCTTAGAATACACAAGAATATCATCGATAAACACAATCACAAATGAATCCAAGTAAGGTTTAAAGACTCAATTCATAAGGTCCATAAATGCTGCAGGTGCATTAGTTAACCCAAATGGCATAACTAAAAATTCATAGTGCCCGTACCGAGTTCTAAAAGATGTTTTCAGTGTATCTTCTTCTCTGACTCCCAATTGGTAATATCATGTTCTTAAATCAATCTTTGAAAATTTAGTCGCCCCTTGCAATTGATCAAACAAATCATCAATTCTAGGCAACGGGTACTTGTTCTGGATAGTAACCCTATTCAATTGACGGTAGTCAATACACAACCTCAATGATCCATCCTTCTTCTTTACAAACAAGACTGCAGCTCCCCAAGGAGATAAACTTGGTCGTATGTACCCCTTGTCTAACAAATCTTGCAACTGCAGTTTCAATTCTCTCATTTCCGCTGGTGCCATTCTATAAGGTGCTAGTGATATAGGAGCGATACCAGGCTGTAAGTCAATCATAAACTCTACCTCCCTCACTGGTGGTAACCCCAGTAATTCCTCAGGAAATACATCTGGATATTCATTCACAATCGGCATATCTTCTATGTTGGCAGGTTCTTTCTCCCTATCTACCACATATGCTAAGAAAGCCTCACTCCCTTTCCTTAAAATTTTTGTGGCTGTTATAGCGGAGATTAAATTCCTATGCACTTCTCTTTCACCATAGAAAATATATTCCTCCCCACTAGCTAATACAAACCTAACTTCCTTCCTACAACAATCCACCGTTGCTTGGTACTTGGACAATGAATCCATGCCTAATATCACATCGAATGTTTAAATCTCCAATGGTACTAAATCAACATGAATAGTAGACCCTCTAAACTCCAACTCACAACTAGGATATACATGAGTGCAAACTAAAGACTCTCCCATAGGCATGCTAACGGTTAAACATTCAGGCATTAACTTCAACTCCCATGTTATTCCAGACATAAACAAAGGCGACACAAAAGAATGCATAGCACCAGGATCAATAAGCACATAAGAATCTTTTCCAAATAAAGAAATCATACCAGTAATTACTCCATTAGACATAACAGCCTCTTGTTGAGTCATAGCATAAACACGTGGTTGAGCTGAAACTCTATTGTTTTGAGTGCCCTGATTCCCAGTCCTTCGTGAAGCATTGCTTGTTCCTTGTCTATTTCCTCTTCCATAACCACTATCTCGACCTCCTCTAGTGACTTGTGATCCTCGGCTTCCCCCAGATTTGTTCAAGTTAGGACAGTTAAGGCGTACATGTCCTTCTTCACCACATTCAAAACAAGTGACCCTTATTTTAGATTCAGCTACCCTACCCAAAGGGCAATCTCTCTTCATATGTCCGCTTCCTCAACATTTGAAACATTCAAAAGATTGCTTCCTACATTGTCCTGAATGAAACTTCCTACACTGATTGCATTTTGGTACACTACCACTGCTAGCCATGGAAGAATGAGGTGCAGCTTGACTAGTAGTATTAGATGCTCGAGGAGTAGTGTGACTCATCGAACCTCCTCTCGTATACTGATTTAAAATACCAAAATCCTTGCAAAAACATCTCACAACATAAATAGAAGTAAAATTAGATTATCTCATAAAAATTTCCAAATCAAAAGAAACACATATTTATTTCCTAATCATTCATTCTAAAACAAGTTGTATCCAACCTAGAGTTCATCCCCAATTGTATCAAAATCAACAATCACAATAAAGTCGAGATATCTCTTACATTGCCTAATCCCGCATGGTCTTACCCAACACTTCTCTGCCATACCCGATTAGGTCTTTAAGCTGTGTACACAGGCCATATCTCTCACTAAATATGGTCTTCAAATAAAACCACCAAGCCGAATCACTCTAGATGGATACCAAGACATTTCAATTCCAACATCAAAATAGAATTCATACAAAACCACTTCATATAAGCCAAACTTTCTCAAAATCACATTTTCGGGTTCAACAACCTCTTTTCAACACAATCTAAGATACTTTGAGTTCTTCATTTTTCAAAACATAACTTACAAAAATATATATATATCAAGAAATAATTCTGCAATTATAGGGAAAACACATGCATATACTTAATCATCACAAAAATAACTTCAAACCATCATTTAAGAATTCAATTCACAAAATCCCCAAATTTAAAAATTTCTCACCCAAGAACCCTAATTATAAAATCTGGAAAATCAAAGTATGAATATCTTGATATAACTATATAAATATACTTAAAATCATAAGGGTAGTTGATAATCACTTACTTGAACAAGAAAAATTGAAAAGAACCAACCAATGATCAAGAAATCTCCCTAAATCTGCCCAGATACGAAATTGCTCTCTAGAACTTGAAATCCAATCTCCACGGTTCAGACTAAATGCTAATGTGTCTAAAATCTTCAGTTAAAATTTGGTGGCGATCCGACGGTTCAAACTCCGGCAAATTGCATTTTACTAAAACTGGTCAGTTTTTGGAAGTGAAAGAAGAGAAAGTGAAGAAGAAGAAGAAGGAAAATGGTTCTCACAAAAATTTAAGCTGAATTTCACCTTTTTATAGTGTAAAGATATCACTTTTGGTCCTCCTAATACTTTCCTCATTTAATTTTCTCCCCCCTTCAAAATTAGTTTTCTCTAAAACACACAAACTAATATATTTTTCCTAATTAACCACACCCAACCAAATAAATAATACTCTAATGCTAAAATAACAATTAATATAATTAAACTTGGGGTAATAATACTAGAAATATAGGACACGGACATGACATACTTGTTACAACTTTTATCGGGCATATTGTTTAGTACAAAAACATCAGGTTATGTCAACCTTATGTTTCTACCTTTGTTGGAGAATATTGCAACAATTGGTCAGTATAGTTGGGGTAGCGGGTGTTTAGCATATCTGTATAGAGAGCTATGTAAAGCCACCCGACACAATACTGTACAAATTGGTGGTGCTTTTATTTTGTTGCAGGTTTGGGCATATGAGAGATTGAGAGATATATCACCGAACCTAGGGAGTGGAGTTATCATGCCTGGTTTACCACTTGGTCGGTAGTACGTATATATAACACTTATGATAGATATGTATTAATATATAATTTTTTTTTTTCACTTGTATATATATATATAGACAAATCATTGAAATTACAAATAAGCGAGAGAAATCAATTTTGCTTTCCTACTTTGTAAAAGGAAACCAATATAGAATTCACATAGTGGATACCGAAAAATCAATAAAATACAACAAATTAGGGTAAACGATGCCAAACTTGTGTAATGAGTAAATATAAATTAATTAGGGTCATGACTTAAATGGTACATCAGGTTATAACACATGTTATACCATTCCATGAAAAAAAGAATCTAAACCAAAATTAATAACATGTTTAGTATTCAAAATTAACTTCTGCATATTTATATTTCTTTGTTATGATAGAGTTGTACAATTTATTTTAACATGTTTACTATGTAAATTAATATCTCCTAATTAATTACAGATGGAGCACACATAAGGATTCCACTGCTATGCTAACTCATACTCTCAGACATATACGATATGTACTTGATGACAAAGATTCTGTAAGTCATACAAATTAGGCATGCATTGATGTTAAACATTTATGACTAAAAATTTGCTTTGGAATGGTAAAATCATATACATATATATATAAACGTGTGTTGTTTGTAGTTCACTTGGGAGCCATACACTGATGATATCCGGGCAGCATTACCGGAATATTGTTTTCAAGGAAATCATTTATGGAGAGCTGTTGTGCCATTGATTTGCATGCACATTGTGGAATGGCATCAACCAGACAGAGTCCTTCGACAATTTGGTTTGCAACAACACATACCTGTTGCGCCCATGCAAACCAATAAGCTGCATGATATTGAACTAATTCAGGTTAAAGATTCCATTATGCAGAAAATGGCCTACTGGGTCGCAATCTGGAATAATAGGGCAAATTTGATATTTGCAGCTCAACCATGTGCCAAACCACTCCATTATCATTCTAAATACATGGAATGGTATAGGCGAATAACAAGGAGATGATTTTCTGTTAGAAGTGCCGCCCATGGTGCCACAGTAAGTCATTAAAATTGAAAATTCATGTGGTTAAGTTTTTTTATGCCCAACTACATAGTAATAATATATTTTATGTACAGGTTGATGGAATGGAGCAACTTGCCTTGGTTAGAGATTTGGATTTGGGGAGGAACGGCATTATGTTCGGGGTTCCCCACCTCCTCATCCAGCTCCGGCTGCTACTTATCCGAATATTGATGTGGATGAAGAGGAACCTGTTGCTGCCACTGGTAGACGCCGCCAACGTACCACATCGAGGAGACGTGAGGTCACAAGACCAACTGATCCTTCTTGTGACATTGTGCCACATCCAGTATCACATAATCCATATGGAGCAACACATCACAACAATCACAGCCAACACAGCAATATTCATCATGGGTTCCTAACCCATCTGCTCCTTGTTCATTTGTTAGTCCAACTGGTCCATCACAATATGGGTTTAACACTTCTCAAAACCCATTTACACAATAGACTAGGTCGGGCCAATCATCTTGGGCTATGCATAGTATGGGTACACCCCATACTCCCTTCTAATATGATATTTCCATCGTTTGCACAGCCATCTTCAGTGGAACAGTGTGTTGGTATGTCTAGGATGTACTCTTAGCAACAACCCACTTTTCCCTATTCCAACTATGGAACAACATCAAATGTTGAATATAATCCATTACAGTGTACTGATCCATCGCAGCCTTCGAATCGAAGTGGATGTAATATTTGATGTTTCATTTTAAATAATGTATAATATTTTTATGTTTTAGTTTGAGACTTATATCTTTGAATATTTAGAATATTTACTATAAATAATATGTCATATATTTTTTTTTATTGTGCATCTCAGTTCCTTTGAAATCGAACGAGTGGTAATTAAGATTTTATTACCATATCTATCATATTTTAAATCATAGTTTTTTTTTATAATGTATACTTTTTTAGTAATTGTATAATTGTAATTAATATACAAAGAACATTTTATAATTAATTAATTAAAAAATTGTATATTGTTATTAAAATTTTATCCTATTTTAAATCATAGTCTTTTTTACAATTAATTATTTAACCATTAAATAATTAATCGAACGAGTGTAATGCATATTTTCAAAGTAATGTAAAATTTTTCCACATACTCATTTTTTTTTATAATAACATTTTTATTTTATAAATTTTCATATAAAAACTATGTATATACAAATATTTTTTTACAAATAAAGAAAATTATTTTAAATTATACAATCAAATGGAAAAGAGATTTAGCGAAATATGCACTTGTGTATTAATGTGCCAAATCAATAAGTAATAAACTAAAGGGTCAGAATTTGAAATTTTTTTTCCATGGAACATATAAAACTTAATATCATAAATGTTTTTGTAATAACTTTGCTATACAAAATTAAAAAGTTTTTGTAACTTTTTATTGTTAGGATATTTATAAAAAGTAACTGAAGTTATCATTTTTTAAAATAACATATAGTAATATATATATGGATACAAACTATTGCATTATATTTTACGTATTAATAAATGTATTGAAAATAATAATAATAATAATGAAAATTAGAGATAAAAGAATGATATATTAAAATTGGAGATAGAAAATGATGGTAATCACTTTTCTAAAGGTAAGTTCTTAACCCTACTTAACACTAGCAAATGAGGTTCAAGGAATAATAAGATTTCTCATTATTGTGACAAGTAATTTTTTTTTTCTCAATTATTTAAATATTAAAATGATGGAGTTAGGCGAAGAAGACTTTTCAATAATGTCTCTTTACAGAAACATTAACCTAAAAGAAACATATTATAAACTGAAAAATGGATACTTAAGGTTGGATTTAATATTTTTTTTTAGGGTTTCTTTCCTTTGAGAAGTATAATTATAAATTAAGAAAAAAAAATGTTTCAAGCATTTGTTGTTACGACTACGTGTCAGAATTTGAGTAATGTCATACGCATTTTTTGGTTAAATATAAATACTACAAAGATTGTAATCTGAAGGAATTTTTTTTTAAATGAATGGTAAGATTTAAAATACGAGTGGTAATAAATTCTTTTCATATTTATTGTATTTTTTTTTCCCTATTGACTGTTATTAATGATACTGCAATAGTAAAATTGTATATTTATTCAACGATTGTTATAACTTTAGAATTCATTTATGTTCTATATAATTTAAGGACTTTACTAAAAATATTAACACTGAATTAGATAATCATAATACGAAATTACATAATAATATTAAATTACATTATAACATTAAACTACAAAAAACTACCTAAGTTACAAAATCATAAAATTAAACTACTACTATAGTCTTTTTTTAAACCTGAATTTGAAACCATTACTAGCGTTCACTTTATTACAATATTCTTCTTGACATATTGGCAGAGTTTCTAAAACTGTGCCAACCAATTCTTGGGGTAATTTAATAAATTTACTCTCATTCGTAATTAATATCTTCACCATATTGTCATAATCTACAGGTGATTCGTCGAAAATCTCATCCAATAAGCATTGATAACGCCAAGATAATCCATTTCTTAGCAGCGTCATTTGTTCCCTCGTTTGCACATCGAATTTGTAGCCAGACATTATTATGTCTTGCAACTTTTCATTTATATTTAGCAGGTACTCCAATAACTTTTTCCCCCATCTCATCCGAATTGCTTTTAAATTTTTTAATTTCTTCATTGCAAATTCCAGGTATCGCATCCTATTCGGCGTAGGTATTGTTTTAACCATTTATAAGTTGCATAAAAAAAATAACCTTAATTTAAACAATTCGAACACACATTAATTAATTAATTAATTTACAACTTAAATAAAAAATTCTACATCACTACACCAGTTTTTTTTAAACCCTTGTAATAATAATAATAATAATAATAATAACAATAATAAAAATAAAAATATAATTTTACACAAAAAAAGAAATCTACTTCACTACCCCACTTTTATTTTTTTTTCCAATAACTTGTAATAATAATAATAATAATAACAATGACAATAATAATGATAAAAATAAATATAAAATTTTACACAAAAAAATAAATCTATTTGACTAGCTCAGTTTTATTTTTTTTTCCAATAACTTGTAATAATAATAATAATAATAATAATAATAATAATAATAATAATTAAATTACAGCTATTTACTACCCCACTTTTTTTCCATAACTTATAATAATAATAATATTTCAAAATCTAATAAAAATTTCTAAACAAAACTAATACGGAAATTACATTTACTAACTATATAGTTTATATCATATATTTAAGATTTTTCAAACATATAAATATTATATACTAACTTCACAAAAATATATCTAATACAAATTTATACACGAATATTATATACATATTCCATTTTTTCATACATCTCATATATATATTATTCCACAAATTAAAAATTTTAAAAAAATTTTATATTTACCTTTTTTTTTTGTTTAATACTACAATAACTGTTATTTGGTGGTTGTAGTGATAAGATTTTTGTTTCCAATTTGATTATGCCAATCCTAAGAAAAAATCACAAAAAGTTAAATTAAAAGTATTACAAAAAAATTAATTAAATAATTATAAATATAAAATAAAATTAGGGTTAGTAATAAATTACTAAATAATAACGAAATTGATAGTTTGAAAGAGGTAGAAAATTGCTTCAAAGAGCTGAAGAAGAAGGAAAAGGATTCAGCTTCAAAGAGGACGAAGGAAGGCGTGAAAAATAAAAAGAAGGATGTATAATTTTTATAAGGGGAGAAGAACTAGGTGAAATGACTAAAAATCATTGGACGGTTGGATTCATTTTTAGTAATGATCGGACGGCTAGGGAAGGGACAAAATAAAAACGTCCACTTTTAGCACATGCGGACCATTAGGTCCGCTTTTGTCAAATGCGGACTTAATAAATGTCCGCTTTTTTGACACGCGGAAACAAAGATCCACTTTTTACAGATGCGGACACTAAGTCCATTTTCTGTAAACACAGACCTTGTTAGGTCGCGTCAGCGCAGGCCCAAGCCCGTTTTTTAAATATGTGGACCATTCTGTCCGCAATTTCAAACAGCGGACACCTTTAGTCCGCTATTCTCTCCTCCGGACCTTGCCACGTCATTTCATCCCTATTGTGTTTGCTTCTAGTAATTGCGAACTTTTTGAGTCCGCTTTTTGTTTTTGCGGACCTCCTTGGGTCTATACTTTTGACTAGCGGACTTGGCCCACCAGAAAAATCACGATGTCCGCCAACCTCATACGCGGACTATTACAAAAAAACCATAAAATTGGAATTAGTTCAGTTTTCACCCTATATTGGGTAATAGTTTGGAATAGTACCACAAATTATGTCCTCGTTCTCAACTATTACACTCCTAATATTTTAGCTTGGTCGTATACTAGAACGGACATTTAGAATCAACCGTCACTTGACGTGTGGAGAGAGATGTCTGTGTTGTCTTATATACCTTGACATCTTTGGATTAATTTTGTGATTGTGAACATTTGAAAATAAACTGATTTTCCACTTTCCATTGTTGGCAAGTTTTGCATTCAATCTTGCCTAGCAATTCGTTCCTTTTTGATGCAGCGGAAGAATTCAATATTGATGATACAAATTGAAAGGGGTTGTTGATTCTAAGAATACCCAAACCCTAACAACTACTAAAGTCCGTTGATCGCGCATGATGCTGGAGTTTAGTCTTCTACTAATTGAATTTCGCAAAATTCACAAAAGCAGGGTAAAGGAATAAACCCGAAATTTTATTGAATAATGAAAACTGATTACAATTGAGAAATAAAAGCCTATTTATAGGTAAACTACCCTAAATATAATAAAACTCCTAAACAATAAAAACTTCTAAATAGTTTAAACTTCCTAATTAAGCAAAATACTAAATAAATTAAAATATAAACAAATAGGAATCCTTATCAAATTAGGATCCTTACAATAAAATCTATTCCTAATTCGAATTATAAAATAATTACAATTAAAATAAAGATACAATTCCAAATATATCTTTAATTCATTTCCATAATAAATAGCTGTTTTCAAATTGAATTGCTGATCCTTTTTCTTATTTGTGGCCCGCATCATTCTCCTCCTTTTAGAATAAACTTGTCCTCGAGTTTTCCCATTAATAAACCAAGCTTTAATTTTATTAAATGAATCCACATTCAAAATATGGTTGACCCCAATAAAATCGATATCACAATTCCAATAAAAATTCTCATATTCATCTTCAAATAAATCATAAATTGGTTGTAAAGTTTCTTCAACACCAACAATCTTGTCACAAGATACATAATCTACTACTTCAACATAAGCATAATCTTCATCATATATTGGGGGTAATGAGAAATCAAAGAGTTTACCTTCACCAGGTTTTGATTCTTGAGAGAAAATTACTTCATTCTCTCTCTCATAGAACTCATCAAGCTCCTCATCACTAAAATGAATCTTTCTTTGCATTTTTCTCTACCCAAGGGCAAACCAAGCTCTGATACCAACTGATGCAGCGGAAGAATTCAATATTGATGATACAAATTGAAAGGGGTTGTTGATTCTAAGAATACCCAAACCCTAACAACTACTAAAGTCCGTTGATCGCGCACGATGCCGGAGTTTAGTCTTCTACTAATTGAATTTCGCAAAATTCACAAAAGCAGGGTAAAGGAATAAACCCGAAATTTTATTGAATAATGAAAACTGATTACAATTGAGAAATAAAAGCCTATTTATAGGTAAACTACCCTAAATATAATAAAACTCCTAAACAATAAAAACTTCTAAATAGTTTAAACTTCCTAATTAAGCAAAATACTAAATAAATTAAAATATAAACAAATAGGAATCCTTATCAAATTAGGATCCTTACAATAAAATCTATTCCTAATTCGAATTATAAAATAATTACAATTAAAATAAAGATATAATTCCAAATATATCTTTAATTCATTTCCATAATAAATAGCTGTTTTCAAATTGAATTGCTGATCCTTTTTCTTATTTGTGGCCCGCATCACTTTTGAAATCTCAGCATTTGGCCAAAACCTATAATGGCTACAAGCGAATGTTCGATTTCTTACGACACCAAGTTTAACATTGTTACTAGCCTTCACAACACCTAAACCTCTTTTATAACCATATTTCTAGTAACATTGGAACATAACTTCACAGTTATCAAACACCATTCCAACATCAAATACTGTGTTCACCTCTTCACCATCATCGTATGAAATTTCCCACCCCTAATAGCTTCGAGTTCATCGCGAACATTACTGACATCTTCATCCCTAATAACTTTGAGTTCATCACTAACATTACTAACGTTTTCACCATCATCAGTTGTATTAATTGGGCTACTAACATGACCAGATATAATCCCTTACTCTTCAATATCGTCATCATCACGACCAGATATAATTCACTCCTCTTCCTCTTCGATATCATCGTCATCACCATCAAACATAATCCCTTCCTCTTCATATCCTAAACTCAATTCCCTTCGATATCAATATCTTCATTGTTGTTGCTATTTGAAATTTCTTCGTTTAATCCTCCATTCAAAGAGTGATTTCTTTCATCGTACATGGTGGTGTTATGCTTGTTTGATTGTAGCTATGGAGGATAAGACCTAACGAATAAGGGAAATAATTTTTCTGTAAATTGAATTGAACTAGAGACTTGGGGGAACAAGAGTAATAATTACAACCGGCATTGCCGCAAATTTAATATTTCTCCCTCATTCATTAATATTTCTCCACCCCTTAATTTATGCCCCTATTGTAATTTCACGTTGTATTATATTAGCATTAGCATGCATTTGGCTTGCTAAAGTTTACAAAATGATCTAGGTTGGCTCAATGAGTTTTTTTATTTTTATTTTTTATTTTTTTAATACCACTGTTTTTCAGACAGCACATTAGATACCGATTAATCCGGTTTTGGAATAACAGTTCGGTGTATTATAATATCAAAACTCTTCTAAAGATTAATATCGAGACTCGAACACCTGTTCTATCCTTAATCCAACCCATTATCTGTTATCTTTTACTGCCAAACACACCATAGGTATGAGTGATTATTATTATTATTTTACAATAGAGTAATTCAAATACTGCTTTTCGTAAAAAAGAAAGGAAACAAATGTTGGTAATAGAGACCTGCCCTGTGGACCGTATACGGCCGTTCAGTTTATCCAGTTTTCACTAAGAAGAGTCGGAGTTAATATCGTTCTGTGAGAGTTCAAGTTATAATTACATAGTAGCAATTATGGGCGCTTCTGAATCCGCTCTCTCTAATTCACAGGTTTCAATTTCACAATCTACTACAAGTTTCAGTTAACTTACTTGCTCGTTAATCCTATTAACGCTTCTCTTTATTTCTCTAAGGGTCTGACAGATCAGATCACCACCGTCTCCGAGCGGTCACATACCACCGATCCCATTTTGGACAGGCTCAAATCCCTTAAGCTTGTATGTCCATTACTTGTAATTTCGTGGAATTCTTTGTTCAAAATTTTCTAATTGATTCATTTTGACTGTTTTAATTGTAGTCAAGGCCAATTCTGACGTCAGCTCCGCCGGAGGAGAGTAGCTTGACTGACATTTTGGTTAGGAAGCGGACATCTTCATCTGCAACCTGTAAGTCAAATGTCTCTGTTGTTTCCTTAAGTTCAAATTTAGGGTTCCGAAATTAGAGGTTTGCTTCTCTTTTGATACCATGATGATTACTAGAGGACTTTTTATTATTATTATTATCGAAAGTGCTTCACATGATTGTGATATTAATTTGAATTCATCAAAATCGCTGGGTTTTTGTTTTCTCTTTGGTACCTTTTGTGGCTTTTCGCCACTGTTTCTTGGGGGAATTCTTTTATTCAAATTTCTTTTCATGGTTTTAACTGCTACAATATTGTACACTCTCCCTCAGATAATAAGGTCATTCAAAACTTCCCAATTAATCAAATATTGAAAAAGAAAAATGTTAGAAACTACAAGCATAGTTGAGAGCCAGATTGTTGAGGTCGTTTTCTTGAAAAGATCATTGAGTTAAAGTCATTTTTACGCCTATATTTGAGCATGCTTTCATTGCTTTATTTTTATTTTTATTTTTTTTTTGCACAAGTCTATCTAGTGGAGAGATGTGGTTGACATAGTTGCCCTTGTACATTTGTGGAAGAGTAAACTCTCTCACGGAGAATTAAGTAACGCTAAATGCAATCTCAGGGGAAAAAGTATCTCTTTTATCTCAATGAAGTTAGCTTTAGAAGCTTTTTTTTTTTGGTCATGTGGTAATTCATGTGCACCTGGATGCTAATGAGACAGCACATTTAGTAACATACTTGAAGATGGAATCAAGTGCTCGATTTTAAGATGTGCTTAATATAATTATAAAGATCTTATCACGTATTCTTTCTTTGGAATTTCTGTGTGATTATACCTTTTCACTCTTTCTACTACCTATGGAATTCTTTTATTTCCAGTTAGCAGTTAATTCATAGTCAGGAGTGCCTCTCTTGCAGTCTTAATTGGTGTTATCTTGGAATAAATCTCATTTAATATCAAACATAATAGTTTTAAGTTGACATTTATAAGGCAAGGGTGGGGTGAACCTGAATAAAAAAAATAGGCCATTACATGGATTTCAAAAACCCCTCGGTAAATTGTTCCATTATTCAAAGTGGTTGGAGTTTTCATACCTACAACTATATCAGATGTTAGTGGCTTCTGTTACAATTGAAATACAATACCTCCTCCTCTTTATTGGTTTTGGGATTTGCCTAAACATTTGAGCCTTTTGTAAATGGTTTTCCGGGTATAATTCATTGTTCTTAAAGATGTCATTGGTTGCATTTGTCATTTCTGTATTTGAGCCTTTTTGCAAATGGTTTTCTGGGTAATAATTCACTGTTCTTAACGATGAAGTTGGTTGCATTCATCATTTGTATGTTGACGTTGTATATTGTTATACCAGCAATATTCTAAATACAAGGAGCTTAATATATAAAGATATAAGCATTTCTAGTATGCCCTTTTAGTACCCCTGTTTTTGTTACCAAATTTATGTGTGATGTTCCAGTTGCTCTCTGAGAGGAAAATTCATGTCCGCAATGGCTTTGAGCCTTTGCACAATTGCATAACATCCTAAATGGCTCTTCTCCTCTTGCACTGTGAATCCAGCCAATTAGGAGTACATTTTTGTGGGATGGTGGGATTTCAGGGATTTTAATCAATAACTTCGAACTTTATGATAGGTAGGAACTAAAACCCAGGTGGCAGTTTATCTTGCTGGAACACTTTTAATTTATCATCAATGCTGTGCTTGACCAAGGAAAATAACCAAATATTTTTGTTGTTTCCAATGTTATCATTCATCAAGATGAATCTCCAGCAAGTTGAAAATAGGTATCAGAAAATGGTTTCCATTCATTGTTGACCTACTAGTTCTGATTTTATAATACTTTCTCTTCATCCAAGGCATTTGTTAGGAACTTTTATCGCCATCAAATACTTGGATTTTTTCTTGCCTGATTTTCCTATTTGTTTTCTTGTATATTCTGAACTATATATGCTCTTTTTCTTAATGGCCAATGAAGCTACTGTTGATGCAAAGGTGTTATTGGAGCTCTTCTCAACATATCGTGAGTGGCAGGAGGAGAAGGCTCAGCAAATCGGCAGTAAGCAGGTTTGCCTTTCCTGTCATTGTGCGACGAGCTCAATAACAGCTTCTTATACATGATTATGCCTATTTACTAACAAGTTGTTCATTTATATTGAATCATAAGTATTTTCACACGAGTATAGTTTTGACATGGATTTAAGATTGAGGTTCGAATTTTGATAATGGGAAATAGCTACCTTGTGGACCTGAATATTTTAACTCAAGTCTATCCTGAGGACTGTATTAGAACTCAGATATGAACCAAGATATACTCCAAACGCATGTTGCAAGTGTTTTGCAACTACTCAACTCAGGATTTAGACTGTATGGATGAACAAATGAAATAATGGGAGGTTATGCTTGTGAATCAAATTGTACTCATAAATAGCTATTGTTTGTATTCTATCACACTTCTTTTGTCTTCCACCACATTTTCGCCTTAGTAGTCTGTCACTGTATAACTGATCAAGATCTCATTCTTGAATTTATCTGATTCTATGTCAACTATGTATGAGCAGCTGACAAAACTCTTTAATTGATCCCCTCTATAAATAGATCTATGGATTACAATTTCCTAATTTTGAGCACATGAAAATTTGTAGTCTTTCTTTTAGTGGATTATAATAGGATGTACTTGTTTTGTCTTCCGCTGCGTTCACATCTTAGTAGTCTGTTGGTAGGCTATGTTTTATACTCCCTCCGTGTCTAAATATATATCGTTTAAGGTTGTTCACTCAGACCAATGAAGAATTTATCAAGCTATTAAAATGACTTATTTACTCTTGATAAAATTCACTTTGTTCTTAATTACCATGTGATATTTTCAATTAATATTAAATATCTCTTTTGAAATAAATAAGGGGCAAATTAGAGAAAATAAAGTCAAAAGTGCATAGGTAATACCATAAAAAAAGGAACAAACTAAAAAAACTAAAACGACATTTATTTAGGAACGGAGGGAGTATATCTTTCAGTGGTTTGCTCTTGTTCGATATTCATAATGATTGACTTCTATTGCTGATTTATACTGTAGCACTAGGAGTGTTAGGGTGCTTGCATTTATGAATGTGGAATACTCCTTTTGCAGGAAGAGATTGAAAATAAGATTGAAGTTGCAGATGCTTTGGCGACCAAACTTCTTCAACGGTTTAATTACTCGGTCTCAGCAATGAAGACTACTTCACAACATCTATCAGAAGGTAGTTCAACAGATACTCTAGTGTGAGATACACAAAAATGCAACAGGCACAAATTGCTCCAAAAAGTCATTGGCATACTGCTCTTTTAAGCTGCTAAATAATTGCAGTTTCATCATTAGCTTCTTTATTAAGATTCTGATTGACATACGTTTTGGAAATGTATGCAGTTCATTCACTGCAGGTAGAGATTGGGGAGCTGAAAGGGCGGTTGACTGAGGTTATTAGCAACTGTGATGCATTATGCAAGAGAATAGCCATGGAGGGGCCAGAATCACTTCGTTCATCTATCAAGCCATTTACTTTTGTTACTGCCGACTCAGATATAAGCTGTAACTCATCTTCACAGCTAGATTTAAAAGGAAACCAGTTGTCAACCGAAAAGAAGGCAGACTGACTTTCTCTTTTTGGCACGTTTTTCTTTTTCTTGTATATAGTCATTCTTTAACCCAATTGGCAAGCAAATCTGATAAACATGAGAAAAATACTTGTTATTGTTGGCTTCATTTCTTTTAGCAGTAAATCCTCATTCCGGATTGTATACTTCTGTTGTACTTGGCAGGGCATCGATTGAAGCTGGCATTCGTTTTGCTGGACATGAACTTTTGATCAGACTAATCTCCAACTTCAAAGGATAAAATTTGATGAAAATATAATTTTGTACTACAAAATTAACTCTCATAATTTTCTTATTGTGGTATCCAACAAATTGAAAATTATATGTACTTGGATTTTGCTACCAACAAGTTAATACTTGTGTGCGCACAATTTGGAAGGAATTGCAGAAGATTTCATTGAGTGTATTTAGACATCAATTGAAATCTCTTTAACAAATCCATCCTCAATTTTTTACATTGTTCTAATACGTGCACGGTATGGTATTTTGATATTTCATTTTTCATTTGTCATATCTATTGGACCCGGAATCATAGTAGAACTTCTCTTCCGAAAGAGTTGGAGGAGAATATTGCAACCAACATGTAGATTGTTTTTTATCAATTAAATAGGTATAGATGTAATCAAGAAAAGTCCCACAGATAAATAAACCCATTGTTGCAACTTCAACAGACCAGCCATGTGCTCAGTACAGTGGCAGTGTACTGAGCATCAACTTCTTTACTTGTAAGCTGAAATTCCCCACCAGTTGAAATTAACAGCACCTGAATTTACGGACACAGGTTACTGCAGACTGCATAACATACTTATCACCGTATCAATAATGTCTTTTACGGTCCAAGGTTCAATTGAATTTACTGGCAAGTACAAGCCAGTAGCCTAGCAGTAAATAAAGGTCTGAAATTGAGAGATAGTTCCAATAAGGAATTACAGAAAAACAGACTCCATTGTTTAGCCGAAACGGAACCCACAAGTATCAAACAGAGAATGGCTGAAACTGAATTTGATTCCAGACTTCTATGTAACAAAACAAGGAATAAACATTAACGAAATACACTAATAAATTAAATGGACTACATAAATATTAAATACTCTCAACTGTAAAAGTAATGTAATGTAATAAGATATGGTTCAGAGTAGTGACACTACTCCAATAAACAGAATTTGGTATTTGATTGGAACCAGGAAAATGAATTCAGGGCTGCTGGTGTGCATCCAAGTAACCGGCATCAACAAGGACTTTCTCCCTCTTAGCTAATTCAACATCTTCATCAACCATCATCTTCACCAATTGCTCAAATCCAACCCTAGGCTTCCATCCAAGTACTTTCCTTGCCTTGCTTGAATCCCCTTTCAAATTGTCCACCTCCGCCGGCCTGAAATACCTCTTATCAATCTCCACATGATTTTTCCAATTCAATCCAACATATCCAAAAGCCACTTCCAAGAATTCCTCCACCGTATGCGACTCCTCCGTCGCCACCACATAGTCATCAGGCTTCTCCTGTTGCAGCATCATCCACATTGCTTCTACATAATCCCCCGCAAATCCCCAATCTCTTGACGCCTGCAAATTTCCCAAAAACAGTTTACTCTGTAATCCGATCTTAATCCTCCCTACTGCTCTTGTAATCTTCCTGGTCACGAAATTCTCCCCACGCCGTGGAGATTCGTGGTTGAACAAGATTCCGTTACACGCAAAAAGCCCATAAGCTTCACGGTAATTCACAGTGTACCAATGAGCAGCGCATTTCGATGCGGCGTATGGAGATCTGGGATGAAACGGAGTTGTTTCAGATTGGGGAGGCGGAGTAGATCCAAACATCTCCGATGATCCAGCTTGGTAATACCTTATGTCACTTCTCCCGGTAGCAGAAATATGAGATCTGACGGCTTCGAGGAGGCGGAGAGCTCCGGTGGCCACCACATCAGCAGTATAATCGGGAATTTCGAAGGAAACAGCAACGTGAGATTGAGCAGCCAGATTGTAGACCTCATCAGGAAGAATGGTGTCGAGCCACCGGCGAAGGGAGGAAGCATCGGAGAGATCAGCGTAGTGTAGCTTCATCCGAGCCTTATGGGCATTATGCGGATCGATGTAGATGTGGTTAATACGCTGCGTATTGAAATTAGACGACCGACGGATCAGACCGTGAACTTCATACCCCTTATTGAGGAGAAATTCCGTCAGGTATGAGCCGTCTTGTCCTGTTATTCCGGTAATCAATGCTATCTTGCGCTTTTGTGGAGCAGTAGAGTCGCCATTGACGGTGGGATTGGCGGATCCGGATCCAGGAGCTTCGTTCTCGGCTGCCATTGGAAATGGATTCGATTGATCGAGGGAAGAAGGGGAAATCGACGGTAAATGGATTACAATGCGATTGCTGTTTGATTGGAGAAAATTGAACTGGATGGAGAAATTGGAAGGTATACGGAATTCGTAAACGGAGGGAGGGGTTTAATAGAGGGATTACCATGGCAAAGAGAAGGCCAATTTGGTCAATATTTGGAATAGAGATCACCAAAATGCTGAGCTTGCACTAAATTGACAATTTTATCCTTCGTCGGTAGAAAAAATATTTCTATAAAATTTATAAATGAAATACATAATTCCTACCGCTAATTATTTTTATTATGGCAAAACTCATCCCGCTCTTCCGAATTTTATAGATTGCACAATTTGGGGTTTCATCAATTTTTTAATATATTATATATATAATTTTTTTTTAGAAAAATAGAAATTTTTTGAAATTTATTATAGACTTACGAGATATATTTCCTATACAAATGATCATATTAATAGATGTAAATCATATTTTCAATTTAACATATATATAATGTGATAAAAATTGATTGAAAGATAATTACAAACTTTATAAAAAAAATTAGAATATCAAGATGGATTTTACTTTTTATTATCAAATAAATTCCGGAGAGTTTATAAAAGAAATTTCAATTCTTCAATGCATATAATTTGTGAAAGAGTTTTTTTTTTTTTTTTTTTTTTTTTTTTTTCTGTCAACTTAATTGAGAATTTTTTACAAAAAATCTTAATACCATATGCCGTTTTTCGTTTTATTTTAAGTAATTTCTGAAGCATAATTTTGAAACCCGATTTGTTCAATCAAAACGAAATACCATGGACTATATAAATAAATGAACTTCCTATTAAAAACGATATTTTTTGTGATTAAAAATGTTACTTTCATTTCTTTTATATATATAGTGATAATATTAATTATATAATAAAGGTTAATAACTAATATTTGGTAGTTCAGATAGTAAATGATGAGTTGAGTTAGGGACAAGACATGTGTTCAAGTCCCAGTACCAACATTAGGAGGGTCTTGATATCATAATCCACCAAATTGTTACACTAAAAACGGATTAGTCGGCATCCAATATAGTATCCAGAAACCAGTGGTATCACAATATATATATATAAAATAAAGTTTAGTATATCATATATAGGTACACAATTATAACCAATATTCATATATAAATTTTCATAAAAAAAAAGAAGAAAAAAAGAGAGAGTATATGATAAGAGTTTATATATAATTTGAGTTAGAAATTGGGTGAGATTTTATGGGTTAATTTCACTCATGTTATACCAAATATCTCCCTAATTACAGTTTGGTATACCAACTACCGTTTTGCACACTGTAGTACTCCAATTTCTAGGTGACCTCCCATTATGGTACATGTGACCTGTTATTACAGGTTAACTGTGCCACGCCAGCACTTTGTTAGGCTTAATTTCATTTATGGTATATCAACTATCTCCCTAATCACAATTTGATATATTACTTTATACGTATTGTTTCATTTTATTATTTTTTTTAAATAACAGAAATATATAAATCAAATTTTTTTCCTTTTATTTTCTTTGATTTATATATTTTTGTTTTTTTAAAAAAAAAATAAAATGAAACATTATGTATAAAGTAGTATACCAAACTGTGATTAGGGAGATAATTGGTATACCATAAGTGAAATTAAACCCAACAAAGTGTTGACGTGACACAATTAATCTGCAATAACAGGTTACATGTACCACAATGTGAGGTCATCTAGAAATTGGGGTACTACAGTGTGCAAAACGGTAGTTAGTATACCAAATTATGATTAGAAAAATAGTTGGTATTCCATGAGTGAAATTCAGCCGAGATTTTATTATACTTTTTATAACTAAGGAACTAGCCACTACATAAATAGGAGATGTTGGTATTGAGAAATGAACGTGGACAAGTGGTGTTACTTAATTGGTTTTTTTTTTTTTTTTTTTTAATTTTGTTTATATATATATATATATATATATATATATATATATATATAAGTAAATTTTTTTGTATTTGTTAAATGAAGAAAAAAAATTCAATTTTGATAACATTATATTTCATTGACGCAGAGAAAGCAGTAAAAGAGTAATAATAAAATTAGAAATACAATTCATAAAGAAATGTATCTGCGAGTACAAACAAATTAAAGGAAGAAAAATATAAATAACAATTGCATGAGAATAATAATACAAAATCAAAGTACTTCAATGCTGCCTGCCTCCCGCCATGAATACTGATACATCAACAACTTCTATTCGATAATAAAAAAAAAAAAAAAAAAAAAAAAAAAAAAAAAAAAAGAAAAAAGAAAAAAAAGAGCGGGAAATCAAATATAAAAATGAAGAAGAATGAATCAGTTTTGAGTATTGAGGTAACCAGCATCAACAAGAAAAAATGAAGAAGAATGAATCAGTTTTGAGTATTGAGGTAACCAGCATCAACAAGAACTTTCTCCCTCTTAGCTAATTCCATATCTTCATCAATCATCATCTTCACCAATTGCTCAAATCCAACCTTAGGCTTCCATCCAAGTACTTTCCTTGCCTTACTTGAATCCCCTTTCAAATTATCCACTTCCGCCGGTCTAAAATACCTCTTATCAATCTCCACATAATCTTTCCAATTTAATCCCACATACCCAAACGCCACCCCCAAAAATTCCTCCACCGTATGCGACTCCTCCGTCGCCACCACATAATCATCCGGCTTCTCCTGCTGCAACATCAGCCACATTGCTTCCACATAATCCCCTGCGAATCCCCAATCTCTTGATGCCTGCAAATTCCCCAAGTACAATTTACTCTGCAATCCCATCTTAATTCTCCCCACTGCTCTCGTAATCTTCCTCGTCACGAAATTCTCCCCTCTTCGCGGTGATTCATGGTTGAAGAGGATTCCGTTGCAGGCGAAGAGTCCGTAGGCTTCGCGGTAGTTCACGGTGTACCAATGAGCTGCCACTTTTGATACAGCGTATGGAGATCTGGGGTGAAATGGTGTCGTTTCAGATTGGGGAGGCGGAGTGGCTCCGTACATTTCAGATGATCCGGCTTGGTAGTAGCGGATGTTCCTTCCCGTGGCGGCGATGTGAGATCGGACGGCTTCAAGGAGGTGAAGAGCACCGGTGGCCACCACATCGGCGGTGTACTCGGGAGTTTCGAAGGAGACAGCAACGTGCGATTGAGCTGCGAGGTTGTAGACTTCGTCAGGGAGAATGGTGTCGACCCAACGACGGAGGGAGGAAGCGTCGGTGAGATCGGCGTAGTGCAGCTTCATTCGGGCCTTATGAGCATTATGTGGATCGACGTAGATGTGGTTGATACGCTGCGTATTGAAATTGGATGAACGGCGGATAAGGCCGTGAACTTCGTACCCCTTGTTGAGGAGAAATTCCGTCAGGTAAGAGCCATCTTGTCCGGTTATTCCGGTGACCAATGCTATCTTGCGAGAGCCGCTGCCATTGACGGTGGAATTGGCGGATTCCGATTGAGCAGTAGCCATGGAAATCGAATTAGAGAAATAGAAAGAAAACCTAGATAGATTGAAATTGGAGTGGTGGAAGGTGTGCATAAATCGTTGATGGACGGAAGGTTTTAATAGAGAGGATTTTGATAGCAGAAAGAAGGATTTGAACTTTGTTGGAAGTTACTTAAAGTGTATTAAGAATAAAATAATCATTTATATTTAAAAAATCACATTTCCTGTTATAAAAACTTCTCTTTACTAGCTTCTTTTTCCCTCTTCTATATGTATTCTACCTTCACATTCTTCAATCCCAATGAGAATTTCAAACTGAAAAAAATAAAAATAAAATAAAATAAAATCTCAATACAATTGGCTTTTGTGTGATGAAATTGGTATCGCATTAATTAATCTTTAAATAATATTACCTTTTTTTTTTTTTTTTTTTTGTGAATTGGGTTAAAATTTAGGTCAAATATATATGTGGCCCTTTTAATTTTAATTTTTAAACCGCTTGACCCTTTCAACTATTTTAGCGATTTATCTAACCTCTCATTTAAAGGTAAAATACATACATAGCCCTTTCAATTTTTATTTTTGAGCCGTTTGGCCCCCTCAACTATTTTAGTAACCTATCTAACCCCTCATCTATTTTAAAGTGATATTTTTAAACCTTTGAGTGAACATAACCAGACACAACAGAGTACCATGCATTACACGCGTCCGATACTAAAGACATGTAGGACACACGCTGGAAACTATCTTCTATTTAATTAATATTACAAACTATTATAAAAGTGAAGATTTCTCAACAATTAATTAAACTCAAGAGGAGGAAGAAATACGACACATCAGTATTCAAATGTCTAAAAATACCACTTTAAAATAGATGAGGGGTGAGATAGGTTGCTAAAATAGTTGAGAGGGCTAAGCGGCTCAAAAATAAAAGTTGAAGGGGCTACGTATGTATTTGGCTTTTAGATAAGGGGTTAGATAGGTCGTTAAAATAGTTGAAGGGGTCAAGCGGCTCAAAAATTAAAGTTAAAAGGACCAGATATGTGTTTGGCCTAAAATTTATTGTGTTGGTTACTTGGGTTGAAATTTATTAATTTGTCCCATTCTAATTAATATAAAATTTTAAGGAAATGTAAAATAAATAAATAAATAAATCATCTCATTTTATGTAATTTTAAATTTCAAGTGGAGAATTGTAATTTTTTTTATTGTGAGTAAAAGTGATTTTTATTTTTACATGTCTATAGTATATATATAGTCGCAAATAAAATTTGAACACTTAACATCCTATTTGGAGAAAAATTGGAAGCATAAAATTAAGTGATCTTTTGATTTATGCCATCAATAAAAATACAAGTATAAAAAATATATTTTAATTTGCAGATATAACAATCAACATATTATTAAGTCAATATATATTATATTAATAAAATTTTTGCGGTACCATATAAAATTAACCTCTCAATAGATTTTTGTATTCTAATAGCATAAAGCATATATAATAAAATACTTTCAAGTTTATCAACTTGAAAAAATCATAAAATAAAACAAGTTTATATATATATATATATATATATATATATATATATATATATATATTGATGACATCCGGTCCGGCCTTACGGTTCGGTCCGGTACACCCAGCCCAGTCCGGCAGTCCGTACCCGCTTCACATCATCCGGCTTAAGAAACCGCCTTTCCGCATCCGGATCCCAACCACCCCTGAGCAGATTAAGTTCCCTAGATCCTCGGAGAGATCCTAGGGGAAGAGGTGGCGTCCAATTAGGAATCCACCTCCGTGTTTTACTAGGGCAGGAACACCACCCACGAGGAAGCTCTTTCAATATCGATCCAACTCTATTATTCCCTCCTATAAAAGGAGGATACCCTGCCTGAGGTAGGGGCTATTGAATTCTTTTCTTAATTCTCCTAAAAGTACTTTTCAACACACAAGAGCATACTAACTTAGGCATCGGAGTATACTCCAGAGGTTACCGGTGTCTCATCGTTTTGTCTTGCAGGAACCATATTGGATCCGGTCAGAGCAGCAACCGGGACCCGGATCATCCAGAGGATTTTACTGAATCCATCATTTGGTGCGGTGAGCGTGGACGGATAATCATGAATTCCAATTCCGCTAACATGACTTCAGACATTTTGGGAGATTCTCTCACAACCACAACTCCACAGGTGACGTTGAACCCTTCCATATGTCCCCAGGCAGCGATAATCAATCGAATAGCCAACAACTTGAGCCTCGCTGATGCCAAAGATCTGCGACAGGCGTTTCTCCAAATCCAGAATCAGGGCATGGTTGGACCAACCATCAGTAGCAGCACATCCCCTCTGATCACAGGAGTTGACGGCTTGGGAATGGGAGTAGCTCGGAACCTTTTCCCACTACCAGAATACACCAGGGCCCCCCCAACCACAAACCCAGCACCTGTTTTTCCAGAAGACACCAGGCAGATGAATCAGCCTAACACATTCCCTGGGTTTAGGGACCTCACAGCCCAACATGCGACTTTCGGGGCTCCACTGGCTCCGATGATGTCACAGGCCAGGCTACCCAGCTTACAAACCCTGGTCCAGACACCTCCACCGAGTTATCACCCGACCCACGGGTACATGTTGGGCCCACCCCCAACACAAGCGGCAACACCCACGCCGGAAGGGGCAGACGACCCAAAGATGATGGCGCTGTTCAAACACTACTTTTCCCGATTCTCAGTGCCCATACAAGAACCACTACTGGAAAGCGGAGGGTCCTGTTTCACCAATCGGATCCTGAGCATGCCACGTGATCCCAAATTCAAACAGCTAAACTTCGAGAACTACAATGGGAAAACAGATCCCTACGTCCACTCCAGAAACTACAAGAACAGGATGGAGATAGCTGGGGCCAACGAGGGTCTGATGTGCAGATTGTTCTCATCAACGCTGGTAGGTCCGGCTTCCTGTTGGTTCGAGACGTTAGAGCCAGCATCGATTAATAGTTGGGAACAGCTCCGGGAGCAGTTCTGCACGAAGTTCTATGGTTCGGTCCCCACCGGAACGGCTAGTAGAACCCTACATGACGTGAAACAGAGGCAAGGAGAGTCCCTCCGAGAGTTCGTGGACAGATTCAACTTGGCAACAGTGGAGATTCGGAGACTGGATTTCAACACGGCTTTAGAGGCACTGATCGCCAACACAACCAACGAAAGGTTAAGGGCCGACCTCGTATTGAGGAAGCCCCAAAACGTAACACAGATGATCTCGATGGCGAAAACATTCATAGAACTAGACGAAGTGGGTGCACCAACCCGACACCATAGAGATAGCGAGAGGGGATCAGAGGACAAGCGACCCAGGAGGGATAGAAGAGAGAGGAGGGATCACAGAAGACCGAAAGACTTCACACCCCTCAACCGCCCGTTAGGTGAGGTACTAGTGGCTGTAGAAAAGAGCAGAGACAAGAAGAGCCTCCCCTACCCAGAAGCTAGAAGAGGACAGATCATGGGGGAGGATGAGAAAGCATTCTGTAGATATCACCGCGTGAATGGCCACGACACGAACGACTGTAAACGGCTAGCTGAGGACATCGAGGAACTAATCAAGAAGGGCAAACTCCGAAAATTTGTAGAGAGAAAGGGCAAGGAGGAATCAAAGAGACCTGATGAAGACTGTCAACCGACCAAAAAAACGAAAGGAGTGGTCATGGTAATAGCAGGGGGAGATCCGCCAGCTAAAAAGATCAAAAGGAAAGCCGAAAGAGACGCTAAGCCTAACCCTCCCCTCTCGGAGAACGGAATAGCACCGGGTCACACCGATGCCCTGGTCATGGAAGCAGAGATTGAAGGTTATTTAGTCAAACGTATCTTGGTGGATATGGGGAGCTCGACAAACATCATCACAAGACATGCGATAGAAAAGCTGAGAGTTGCGCCCAGTAGAATCCATCCGGTTCATGCCCCACTAGTAGGCCTCAGCGGACACACTGTACCGGTCACAGGTCAGGTAGCGCTGGATATGGAGATAGGAGATGAGAAACACGTATGGAGGACAAAAGCTGACTTCACTATAATAGACTCTCCTTTGGCATACAACGCCATACTTGGTAGGCCGCTTCTCTCAGAATCAGAGGCCGTCTTATCGATCCGGTACTTGACACTGCAAATACTTACCGCCTCCGGATGGGCGATAGCCAGGGGGAGCCAGCAGACCGCCCAAAGAACATACCTCGCTTCCTTACAGCCAGAGAGGAGCCCGGAGGAAGAAGAAAGGAAGGCAGAGCCGGTGGACAAACTTGAAACGCTGACAGTGGCTTCAGACAGAAACGTGTGGATATCCCAAGAGCTAGACTGTAGCATCAAAGAGCAGATTATACAAGTAATAAAAGAAGAGCAGAACACTTTCGCCTGGAAGATTAGTGACATAGAAGGGGTACCATCAGAAATAATCAAACACTCACTCAATGTAGATTCGGAAGCAACCCCAGTAGTACAGAAAAGGCGAAAATATGCTCTAGAAAGGCAGAAGGCAATCGAGGAAGAGATCCAGAGACTACTCGACGCAGGACACATCCGGGAGGTTCAATACCCCAAATGGCTGGCGAACGTAGTGATGGTGAAAAAGGCGAGTGGGAAGTGGCGCATGTGCATCGATTTCACCGACCTCAACAAAGCATGTCCGAAAGACAGTTATCCACTGCCCAACATTGACCAGCTGGTGGATTCGACGGCCGGTTACGCCATATATTCATGCCTAGACGCAGCATCTGGATATCACCAGATACCTATGGACCCAGTGGACCAAGAGAAGACCTCCTTCATTACGCACAAAGGGACATACTGTTACCAGGTCATGCCCTTCGGATTAAAAAATACTGGCGCTACTTACCAAAGGTTGGTGAATCGTATGTTCAAAGGTCTGATTGGGAAAACGGTCGAAGTATACGTGGATGACATGATTGTCAAGAGCCGGACCATGGAGGACCATCCTAGGGATCTGCGGGAGGCATTCGACATCCTCCAGAAGTACAAACTCAAGCTGAATCCGGAAAAATGCATATTTGGAGTACGAGGCGGCAAATTCCTGGGATTCATGATCTCACAAAGGGGGATTGAAGCAAACCCGGAAAAGATAAAGGCAGTGTTAGAAATGGCTCTACCCAAAACCCTCAATGACATCCAAAAGCTAAATGGACGGGTTACGGCCCTAGGAAGGTTCATCTCATTCTCGGCAAAAAGATGCATGCCATTTTACAAAGCACTCAAGAAAGGGCAGGCCTTCAAGTGGGACAAGGAATGCCACGAAGCGTTTGACCAGCTGAAGAAGTTCCTCACATCACCCCCGCTGCTGAGCAGACCAATACCGGGAGAGAAATTGTATGTTTACTTGGCAGCGGTAGAGGAAGCCGTCGGATCGGTTCTCGTAAGAGAAGAGGACGGGCAACAGTATCCGGTGTATTACACCAGCAAGGTACTACGAGGGGCGGAGACGAGATACCCCAACATTGAGAAAATGGCACTGGCCCTGCTCTCGGCAGCCAATAGACTAAGGCCCTACTTCCAGGCACACACTATCATCGTGAGAACTGGGTTCCCACTCAAAAAGGTGCTGCAGCGGCCCGAAACGTCCGGGAGATTGGCGGAATGGGCGATACGCCTGGGGGAATTTGACATCAGATTCGAACCTAGGCATGCTTTAAAAGCCCAGATCCTAGCGGACTTCGTAACGGAGTTTCAAAATCTTGAGCACAACTCAACACCTCCATCTGAAGAATGGGACGTCTTTGTGGACGGAGCGTCATCAAAAGAAGGGGCCGGAGCAGGTGTATACATCAAAGGACCGAACAGGATCCAACTCTCCTATGCAGTGAAGTTAGACTTCCCAACAACGAACAATGCAGCAGAGTACGAAGCCATGATCAAAGGCCTGGAGCTAATTAAAGAAATAGGGCCAGACAGAGTCCGGATACTCAGTGATTCCAGATTGGTGTCCAACCAGATAAACAAACACTTTGAAGTCCGAGACCCAGCCATGAAGGGATATTTGGACATTGTCCGGAGTTTGCTGAAACAGATCGAGGCGCAGGGAACAATGTGGAAGATTGAAAACATCCCCCGGGAAGCCAACAGCCGTGCGGACGAACTTGCTAAAGCTGCTTCTGGCAAAGAAGAATGGCAACATCTACACTGTCCATACGAGGTACAATCTCACCCCAGCATTGAGAAAAACGAAGTCCTGACGGTAGGTCACCATGAAACCTGCTGGATTACAACCATCATGGACTTCCTGAAGGAAGGGAAATTACCGGATGACGAGCCAACAGCTCGCCGGATCTCGAGGAAATCTTCCAGATACGCAATCATAGACGGGCAACTTTACCGTAAGTCCTTCAGTCGCCCTTGGATGAAATGCATCCCGCTAGAAGAAGGCAATTATGTTTTGAGAGAGCTCCACGAGGGGATCTGTGGGTCACATCAGGCCGCCCTAACCATACTCCGTAAAGCAATGCTCATGGGATACTATTGGGAAACAATGAGAGAAGACGCAGAGGCCTACATTTATGCTTGCCACCAATGCCAAGTACACGCAAAGAAAACCAGTCAACCACCGGCAGAGCAACAGCCAATCCTAACGGCTTGGCCTTTCTCAACATGGGGGATCGATCTCGTGGGTCCGCTGCCGGAAGCAAGCAGACAGAGGAAGTGGATAATCGTAGCGGTCGACCACTTCACCAAATGGGTGGAAGCAGAAGCCCTCTCTACCATCACCCCTGAAAGAGTGATTTCCTTTGTCAAGGAATACATCCTGGGAAGATTCGGCATACTGAACACCATCATCACGGACAATGGGACCCAGTTCACCTCTAGAAAGTTCAAAGAATTCTGTGAAAGCTTCCACATCATACATAGGTGCAGCTCAGTTGCCCACCCACAGAGTAATGGCATGACAGAGGTCACCAACCGCACCATATGCGACGACATCAAAAAGAGATTGGAAGGACACAAAGGAGCATGGGCAGATGAACTGAACAGCGTACTATGGGCGTACAGAACCACCCCAAGACGGGCCACAGGGGAGACCCCCTTCGCCCTAACGTACGGTACCGAAGCAGTAATCCCGGTAGAAATTGGCTCCCCAAGTGACAGGATTACGTACTACAACGAAGCCCAGAATGACATCAACTTGTGCTTTCACTTGGACTCGCTGGAGGAAAGGAGGGAGAGGGCCTTCGTCCTCATGGCGGCATACAAAAACAAAGTCGCTCGGTACCATGACAAGAAAGTGAAGGCGGTAGCCTTCCAGCCGGGAGATCTAGTATTGCGAGACGTGGAGGCCTCACAGGCTAGAGAAGGCAGAGGAAAGCTGGCAGTCAAATGGGAGGGACCGTACCGGATCTTGAAGGTCCTTGGACCGGCTACATACAAATTATGCCACACGGACGGAAGAGACATTCCACGAACATGGAACTCCAGGGCACTTAGAAAATATTACCAATAGAGCACGTTGCACTCTTTTTCCCTCAGTAGCGGTTTTTTCCCACAGGGTTTTCCCTGCTGAGGTTTTTAATGAGGCAACTATAGCTGTAGTGCTGTAACTTTAACGCTGCAACTTTATATTGAATGGAGATTCGCTTTCGAATACATCATTTTATTATTCGCTTTCGAATACATCATTTTATTATTCGCTTTCGAATATTTCTTTGAGGTACTTGGCCAATTTAATTCGCTTTCGAATAAGTGCATGAACAACTCGCCCATTCGTATTCGTTGAAATTCAAGTCCAGGGTTAACATTCGACTCCGAATCTAGACTCGGCTTGAAAAGGGCAGCCATAAACAGATACGCTAAGTTTGCATTCAAACAGGAAAAATATCTGGAACCACATCGAAAAAAGAAATATATACTTGTTTCATTAATTGCCCTTAATGGGAAAAATGTACATGTACAAAATGTCAATTCTAATGGCCAGACCCCTCAGCTGATCCCTCCTGAGGCACTGAGGCGGTTGGGACATTGTCTCCCTCATCCGGAAGATCGGCTTCATCAGGGAAATCCACTTCTATGTCCCCGAAAGAGACATCCGGGTAGACCTCAGAGCACCTTTGAAGGATACGGTCCCCATACAGTAGGGCAAGACGCCCGTAGGTAAGGGTCCTCTCCTTCAACTTCTCCTCCGCCGCCAGTCGGTCACTTTCGCGGGATTTCCTCTCCTGCTCGAGGGCCGCTTCGGCTAGTTCGAGAGAACGCTTGAGGGCCACATTCTCGGTAGTCACTTCATCAAGCGCCTTCTTTTGTTGTTCCGCCTCGGCCTTTACTTTCGCCAGGCTCTCGTCCAGCTTCTTCCTCTCAAGAGCACTGGCAATGCTCTGATCGAGGATTCGATCAGCTTCTTCGACCCTCTTCAACTCCTCGTAGAGGAAGGGAATGGCCTGCAGAGAAACAGTTAGACACAGCCAGAAGGTAAAGGAAAGAGTCTAGGACTTACCGTGTACAGCTTGCTCAGGACCCTAGTCCCTATACTCCGGTTGGACATAGTCCTCACCCGGGAGGAGTCAGCAGGGAGATACATGCCATTGCTCAGCTCCAGCTGCACTAACGGATCAGCAAGGCTCGCATCTTGGCCAAATTTGGATATTAAAATATCCCGTATCGAGCTGTCAGTATTTACCGGACCCGAGAAGTCAGGTGCTACCTCCTGCATAACAAAAAGTAAGCACAATCCAGAGTAACAGTTTGAAAAAGAGAAGTAAAGAAGGTACCACTCAGGCTTTCTTCCCCTTATCCGATCCGGATACGAGAGCACCAGTCCTCTTCTTCCCCACAAGCTCCGCGTTCACTGCAGGAGCTACAGGACCCGGAACGGCCGGATTGATTGCAGGAACAGGAGCTGGCGCAGCAGTAGACGCCTTCGATCCGCTCTTTCGGGCACGCAAGGCTGCAACAGTATCAGCAAGTGATATCCCTGCCACAGAGGGAGAATACAAAAATAAGTAAATAAATACCTCAGCCCTCTAAGGGATCATTAAAGAACACAGGGAGACCGGTCCGGTCATCAAGCGCTGCCAGAGGCAACCCTTGACGGTAGGCTCTCGTGGCGTACTGCAGCTTCCAGTACTGAGTCGGGACCGCCGTCAACAGATCAAGATGGGCTTGTTCCTGGGGCGAGAGCTTATCCTTTCCCCCTCTCATCTCGCTCGCGGGCCGGAAAGACCAGGCGGTAG
Organism: Euphorbia tirucalli; assembly: GCA_039660915.1. Taxonomy (NCBI): domain Eukaryota; kingdom Viridiplantae; phylum Streptophyta; class Magnoliopsida; order Malpighiales; family Euphorbiaceae; genus Euphorbia; species Euphorbia tirucalli. The sequence continues at coordinate 72,053,432 of CM077641.1, forward strand.
GGAACGTCGGCACATTTTCCTTCAATTTGATGAAGAAAAACAGGCCTTTGAATCCCTTCACCGAAGAGGTGCGGCCAGAGAAAAACCGGAAGAGAGGCCCCTTAGCCATTGTCAGATGGTCGCTGTTGGTGTTCCGGAGAACCGGGGTGGCGATATGCCGGAAGAGAGAACCGGTCAGTTGGATGCTGAGGTTACTACACAACCAATACATGGCGCACATGTCCTCCATCACATTCGGGTGCAATTGGGCCGGACACACCCCGTACCGATTCAAGACAGAGCATATTCCCTCCGGGAGCGGATAAGTGAACCCGCCCACTACGTGGTGAAGATAGATGGAGAAATAGCCAGGCGGTGGTCGATGAACCCTCTGGTCGGAAGCGGGGATGAGGCACTCGCAGGCTTCTAACCAGGGGTAGTCAGAAGCCAACTGATTAATCTCGCGGAAAGCGATAGAGGAGGCCATCTGTGATATCCTGGGGGTAAGGGTTCTCCCTGAGGCACTTCTGACCAACCGAGAGGACTCAGGGAGGTTGACGGGTGCGCTGGTCTCTCCGGCGGAGCAAGTTCTTTCAGAGGACTCAGAGGTGGAGAGCCTCGCGGCGTCAGAATCCACCTCCACAGAAGGGGACACAGGGCGAGGAGCAGTGCTAGCGGTCCACGAATAGCTCGAAGAACCCATAATAAACAGTAATCCTAGAACTAAGAAATGAAGAAACACAGGAAAGTAGCAGAAATAAAAAACAAAGAAAGCACTTACTGGATTTTTTCAGAAATGAAAACGCCTGTGACTCAGAATGGTGCGCAAAAGCAGAAATCAGCGACTTAAATACCCTGCAGGTGGGAAATCGAAAGGTTGCAGCATTTAAGTCACATCGAAGGTCGCGTCCCTACGGCTGAACAGTACGTGGCAGACAGTGGGTGGGCGCGCATTCCTAGGCAGGGTTTTAGGCGCTAAACCCTAAAGGGCTTACTTCAGACTCGGGGGGGACTTCTGATGACTTCCGGTCCGGCCTTACGGTTCGGTCCGGTACACCCAGCCCAGTCCGGCAGTCCGTACCCGCTTCACATCATCCGGCTTAAGAAACCGCCTTTCCGCATCCGGATCCCAACCACCCCTGAGCAGATTAAGTTCCCTAGATCCTCGGAGAGATCCTAGGGGAAGAGGTGGCGTCCAATTAGGAATCCACCTCCGTGTTTTACTAGGGCAGGAACACCACCCACGAGGAAGCTCTTTCAATATCGATCCAACTCTATTATTCCCTCCTATAAAAGGAGGATACCCTGCCTGAGGTAGGGGCTATTGAATTCTTTTCTTAATTCTCCTAAAAGTACTTTTCAACACACAAGAGCATACTAACTTAGGCATCGGAATATACCCCAGAGGTTACCGGTGTCTCATCGTTTTGTCTTGCAGGAACCATATTGGATCCGGTCAGAGCAGCAACCCGGACCCGGATCATCCAGAGGATTTTACTGAATCCATCATATATATATATATATATATAATATGTGGCCTCATGCAATATAACTTTGCATGGATTCAACGAGAAAACCTTTCTTCTTTTGACTTTCTACGCATTTACTAATGAAAAGATTTGCATGTAGGATGGAGATTTTCTTCGCTTTTAAGCTAGTTAGTTTTTTTATAAATTTAATTTTACTTAATTCATTTATATATATTACCGCTGATGAATATTAACATGATATCATATATATTCATTTAAAGAACAACCATCTTCTTCTTCAAATAATAATAATAATAAGGCTTAGTAAGAACTTTTATTATTACATGTCATAATTTTATAAGTATTTACAGATTTAAAACTATAATCAATTTGAAAACATAATAAACACATGTTGTTTTCAGTTATTAGTAAATTCAAAAAAATGTGAAAATTTTGACAAGTTTTAATTTGACAATAAAATTGATTAGCATCTAGCATATCATTAAATCGACAAGTCACGTTATTAACGAGTTGAACTATAACCTTCATTTGTTAACATGAGAAATTACATTATTCTTTAACTTTTTTCCTATTAATCTTTTGTCGCTTTTTTTCTTTTTTTTTTTTTTTTTTTTTTTTTTTTTTTTTACAGGAGTAACTTATATAACAGTATAATTATAATTTAGTTTTGATTTTATATTAATATAATTTATTATTTTAGGATAAAAAACACGCCATAAAATTTTATGCAAAATGTGTCAAATACTCCAACGAGTTTTTTTATATAACTCGCAATTTCGATGCCAATTTCGTTGATTTTTCAAAAATAATCAATAATAAAATAAAATAACATCGACTACAATGGTTTTAAAGATGTGTTTACTTGCAAATAAAAAGGACAAAATGATATATATTTAATCTAAAAGTGTTGCTTCCCCTTCAATTATGTGAATATGGTAGAATATTGACAAACTTTGGGAATTGTAAAAAGCAAGCAAATAGCTAGCGAGCAGTCGACGTTTTATTTTTTCATCAAGCTGAGATTTGTGAACATGGTGAGAGTGAATCAAACACCTGTGTCGGTGGATCTATGAGTTGATTTTCTGGACCATTAGCTTCTTTTCGAACATTTTAACAAAAATGAATTCATAAAAATACATAAATACATAAAAAATAATGATTTAACATTTTAACATTTTCGAACATGTTAAAAACACATAAAAAAATATTCTCAGCTGCATCATTATTTTTAACCCAAAATATTAGTGATCCTTTTTTTCATAAAGATTAAAACTATAATCCTCGTTTTGCAAATAAAAAATCTATAATGCTCAATGTTTTGTTGGGTGTAACTACAGTATTTTTTTTTTTTTTTAATTTGCTCTAAATAAAATGGAAGAGCAATAATACTTTTTTGTAATCGAAGAAATGGCAGAAAGAATATACTTTTTGTATCTAAAAAAAGGGCACAACCGAATACTCGACAACGAAAAGAAATATTAGCTCAAATTATATATATATATATACACATTTATTGCTAAGAAAATAAAAATCTTAATAAGTCCAAAATTTCATATAATTAATATTAGCGGGCGACAGATATCTGCACAAAATCATAATTAACAACATTGATGATTAGTTTTTTATTAGGAAAATTGACGTTATTTGCTGGTTAGGGTAGAAAAAACAATAACCTTACTTATTTATTGTTGAATAAATTTAATCACATGTTAAATTATTTCACATAAAGTCTAATTTATAAAATATTGATTTATAAATATTATAATCTTCAATGTTTAGAGATATTAAGATATATGATATAATATTAAATTACAAATTTTGAGAGTGTAATGCCATTGCTCGAGTTGCTTTATGGTTAAACGGTCATATTTTCTATTACAGAAAAGGTAATTATTGGATATGTCCTAATCCCGAGATATTGGACCTTATATTTATATTGTATATTTATTGAATTTATGTATTATATATATTTTGTGTTATTAAATAGAGACATTAATCTGTTTATTATATATAGGGGTGGCAACGGTGCGGGTGCAGGGGCAGGGGTGCATTCCCCACTCCGACCCCATGATTGTAGCGGCGGTTTCGGGGATTCCCAATTTTATATTTTGAGGATTTTTTCACCTCCATTCCCGCCCCACGCGGGTGCCAACGGGTATCGGTGAATCCCCACCCATATCCAACAAATAAAAAAAAAATTAGTATTTCGTTATTTTAATAACTATTTTAACATTCAATATCCAAAATACAAATTCTACCACATCACAAATGTGGTTTAACATTAAATATTCAAATTACAAAATATATCCAATATTACAAAATATGTACAAATTCATTAGAAAGCTAAGCTTTAATAGAAAGAAAGGAAGAGAGATGGGCTTTAATCGTCCAAGCCCATCTCTCTTCCTTTCTTTCTTTCTTTCATATATTATACGAGAGCGGGGCGGGGATAGTACTACCCACCCCCACACCCATTTAAGAATCGGGGATAAAATAAGGCCCACCCCCATCCTCATGGGGGATAATATCGGTTATTCCGTGCATTCTACGGTTCGGATCCCCACGGTTTTCGGGGTAATCCCTGCCCTATTGCCACCCCTAATTATATATCTTGTGCTATATTTTAAATGGAGTATCCAATGGCCATATCCATATCCATATTGACAAGTGTCATGCACTTGGCAGTAAGACTATGAATAGGGAAAATGATATGAACATAAAGAGATCCGTAGTTTGTTCTAGTCATGGGAATGAATGGAACAAGAGACTATCATTAACCTCGTTGTATGGCGATGTCTTATTGGCCATTGGACATGGAATGTCAACCAAGTTAATGGGTACATGCAAAAAGGGCATGGTACTGGATAGATCTACTAAACGAGAAATCTACATGGTAAAGTATCACAAGTGATTCTCGTGTAGTACTCGTATGGATCCTTTGACCTGACCATATGATGATGCTATATGTGAAGTGGCATACTTTGGTGTACGCCTAAAGGGCTTGTAAAAAGGTGCCAAGTATGGGTACGTTCGGGTATTGTGAGCATAGGTTTTTCCCGACCTCTATGATGAGAATTCTTGTGTTATCTATGGACTGAACGGACTTGAATTGGACTTGAAAACACTCGGAATGTCGCCTGGAGTATATCAAATGTCCTGAAAACCGAGCTATCCGCGATCCAAAGTCCCTAAAAAGGTCTCCCGAGTAATTTCCAGGGTTTAGGATGCGCGTCGGACTTTCGAAATTTTGCCCCGGCTTTTGTTAGAGCGCACGGCTCCAGTTTTCAAACTAAAGCCGTACGGCTCTAGTACAAACTAAAGTCGACCGACTCTAGTGGGCAAGACAAGTTGACTGGTAAAATAAAGCAACTTGTCTTGCCAGACATAAGTATGGGCGAAATCAGAGAATCATGGGGCTGATTTAATTGAGGGAAATGAGTGTGTGAGATGGAGATAAAATGAAAAGAAATCAGAAAGAGAGGGGGGAAGCTTTTGGAATCTTAAAAGAAAAAAAAAAGAAACAGAGAAGAAAAAAGAAGTAGAGAAAGAGAGAAAAGTGGTGAACCAAAAAACACAAAAACTAAGACTTAAAATCAATCCTTAAACATTAAACACAAGTTGCTTAACCTTTGCTCATTGATCGGAGATCGTTTCGGATTTGTTTCGGGTTGTTTCGGATCTTCGTGGTTTTCGGCCGATTGAGTTCCCAGGATGCATTCCAAGCTTTTAATCTGTTCTTTGGACGTTTAAAGCATCCAAACAAGGGAGGGACGTGGCGAAGCGAACCAGGGAAAAAATGAACGGGGTTTTATGATTTGATTTGATGAAAACAGGTTTGGTGTTTTGTTTTTAGGGAAAGCTATTAATTTGTTTATAAATTCCTTTTGTAGAAAATATTTTCCCATTTTATTACTTAAAGACCTCGAAACCTAAATTTCAAGATCAGTGGCAGAGTCCCCACCCGGATCAGCTCATCCGGGAAATTCTGGTACAGTTCCCTACCAAGTGTAGACTATTGTACCTAATCCAGAGATTTAGGGTTCGGGCAACTTACCTATTTAACTCGAGCTTGTATTCATTTAATAATTTATATTACCATATTTATTCAATTATTTATTTTTCTCTACCCGATTTTGTTTAATTATCAGTCGATGCTCATACAGATGATAGAAATAAATTGCAGAAAAGTAAATCATGCATCCGAATTATACAAAAATAATAGAGGCTGTTTATACAACCAAATTGAATAACAAAGAAAAAAAACTCGCGTCCTCACATTACAAGCGCCTAGAATACACGGGTATCTAAAAATTTACAAACGCCTAAAATACACGAATCAATCTGTTAATTACATAAAAAATAATAGAAAGGGAAATAAATGCTGCAAAACAGACAGTTAGCATAATTATCACACAAACACAAATAGGACTCACACAGGATAGAATTGGGATTTTTAGGAACGGGGGCATGCATTTAGGGGATAAACGAGTCGACTCGGCCAGTTGAACCAGCTAGACCTGGAAAACGGTTTTGAAATACCCTGTAGATTTTTTATGCTGGAAAATAATTTTGGAAAACCATTTGGCTTGATTTCATGCAAATTTTTGTATTTCAACGGGTCTGTTATCCCGGAACTCGAGGTTCTATTCGTGCGGGTTTCCTAATTTCAACAACCATCTAGAGTCCAAAAGCAGTAAACACACAAAAAACTATTTGATCCTAAAGACAGCATCGTAAGACCACGTCCGCGTGGGCCGTCCCACGATTCTGTCCCCTTTCAAGAACTACAGCTATCCGGCTATTACTAGAGCCGTGCGGCTTTAAGATCCATAGCCGTATAGCTGTAACACCCAAAACTCAAAATCGGTTTTCTCATTTTTTCAAAAATCATTATTTTGCTTGTTTTCGATGTTTTCTAAGGATTTTTGTAGGGTTCGGGGGTCCGCTAATGCTGGATGATAGATCCAATTTGGATCGAACAACCCCGGACTCCAGAAAACAAAACCCAGGAAAAACCAAAAACCTAACTCCCGTACGTATGAAATCCAAAAACTACGGTTTGATAATGCACTAATGTATTGGTCGAAATATATTTCAACACGATGAACCAAATAGAAAACGAACTACTTTCGGCCGAATCGAGGGCTTTTTTGGGTTTCTACCTAGAAGGAACACAACCGTGCCGCTGTAGTAGTACAGCCGTGCAGCTCTGTTCCAAGAGATCATAGCTGCGCGGCTGTGTTTTAAGGAAACACAGTCGTGCGGCTTCATTGGGGTAGCCGGTTTTCTAAAAATTGACAAAACAGAGGAGAAAATGCACAAAACACAATGAACACAAGTTCAAGGCCTCTCAGAGTTTACCTTGTTGTTGTTCCAGTGTATTGGACAATCAAAAACCAATTGAAAAGCTAGCATATGCCTTGAATCTCCAACCTTCCTAAATTTCCAAAAAGGAATCCCGAATCAATCTGAAATGAATTCAAAAGTGTGTTCGGACGAGTGAGCAATGGTCGAGAATTGTTACTTGGTGTTTTGGGTTATGTTTCTGGGTGTGTTTCTCTCTATCTTTCTTTCTCTCTTTTTCTCTCTTCTTTCTTTCTCTGCTTTCTTTTTTGCCAAAAAAAATGTTTTAGCCAAAGACCCCTCTCAATCTGAAATTTTTTTCCTTATATATCATCTCTCTCTTTGTAATGATTTCATGTATTTAATGAGCCACCCAAACTTTTTGGGATTTCAGCTGAAATTGTAAAAGTCAGCCTCTGTTTCACAAAGTCGCTCTGCTTTTGCAGAGCAACTTAGCTTTGCGGCTCTGAGTGTTAGAGCCGTTATGAGTGAACGACCTTTTTTGACGAGGAACGCAGCGAAGCGAACCGGGAAAAGGAAATTTTGGAAAAAGGTGGGTTTGAGTTTTTGAAAACGGGATTTTGATTATCTTGATTTAGGAAAATCGTTGACTTGTTTAGAAATTCCTTTTATAGAAAACCTTTTCCCATTTTATTAACTTAAAGACCTCAAAACTTAAATTTCAAGATCAGTGATAGAGTCGCCACCCGGATCAGCTCATCTGGGAAATTCCTGTACAGCTCCCTACCGAGGGCAGACTACGGTACCTAATTTAGAGATTTAGAGTTCGGGCAACTTACCTATCCAACCTCAAGCTTGCATTCATTTTCTGGTTTATATTACCATATTTTATCTGTTTTATTATCTTGCTCTACCGTATTTTGTTTTGTATTTATTTAACCCATGCTCATGCGAATGACAGAAATAAATTACAGAACAAATAGAACATACATCTAGGAATTAAAAAAAAAAAAATAAAAGCAGTTTATACAACAAGATCAAATAAAAAGAAAACACTCTCGTCCTCACATTACAAGCGCCTATTATACACGAGGATCTAGGAAATTTACAATTACCTAAAATACAAGGTAATCTATAAATTACATAAGAAATAAAAATTAAAAGCTGCAAAATAAATGGTTAGCACAATAACATTATAGGCACACATAGGATTTAGACAAGACAGAATGGGAATTTAAGGAATTCGGGGACATGCAATTAAGGGATAGTCGGGTGAACTCGACTAGTTCGCCCGACTAGACCTGGAAAAAAATTTTGAAATGCCAATAGATTTTATGCTGAAAAACAGCTTTAGAAAACTGTTTGGCTCAATTTCATGCAAATACTTCCATTTAGCATGCAAATAAGAGTCGATTTTCGGGTGATTTGGATCTCGTCGTTGTTCTGTTCTAAGTGCAATAACTTCAAAAATTAAATCTAAGGTCGTGAATGCATGTAATAAATTTATTTTTGATGATTTTCTAATTTTTATGCATTTTTATAATTTTTATGATTTTTTTTATTTTTCTGAATTTTTTTTTGAATTTTTGTGATTTTTTGCTACTGACCAGAAACTATAGTCATGCTGACGAGATTACAGTCGTATGGCTGTAATTACAGTCGTATGGCTATAATTACAGTCGTACGACTCTAATTCATTTTTGATAAAAAAAGTTGAAATTATTTAAGTGATAGAAGATAATTGTGGGAGTTGAATACAGTCGTACGACCGTAATTACAGTCATACAACTGTAGTTACAGACGTACGTCTATTCATCCTACCCAGAAACAGTAGAGCAAAATATTTTGATTTTATGCACGAAATCAACTCAAAACACACAGAAGATTAAGCAAAGCATAAGTTTTAAGTGTAGTTACCCTTGTAGCGCTGATCCGCCGTCGATTTGGCTCGGAAAATGCCTGGAATCAACTCTAAATTACGCCTCCTCCTTTGTAAGTCAAGGTACCAAAATTTTGTCCAAAAATTCCAACAAGTTACGGATTTATGATTCTGGAATGATTTGTGGTCGTTTGTTAAGTTAAAACCTATGATTTCTACTGGTTTTTACTTCACAAACACAAGAATTGAAGGAAGAGGAAGATGTAGAAGAAGAGGTTTTTTTGTGCGTTTTCTTTTCCTTTTCTTAAATCTTAAGAGTTCCCTTCAATCCAAAAAAATCTCTATCGCCTCCCTTTGTCCTTCACCTTCTTTTTCTTTTCTACTCTTTCCTCCCCTCTTTTTTGATTGAAATTCACATTAAATGCCCCTCAAATCACGCCCCATTTCTCCTCCTCGTGGTATGGGCTGCAGCTACCTACTACGAACCTATAGTCGTACGACTGTAATTTTGTAATTACAGTCGCACGACTGTAATTACAGTCGTACGGCTCTTTTTCTTTTCTTTTTTTTTTATCGAGGCTGGAAAATTCCTGTGCTTATAGCTGTGCGGCTTTGATCTACAGCCGTGCGGCTCTAGACAGAGCCAGGGCAGACTCCCCTAATCCCTACACTCACCTCTAAACCCTGTGATCGCTCGAGGGACCTTTCTCGGGGTTTCGGATCTCGGGTGGTTTAGTTTTTGGAGCGTTTGAGGTATTCCAGGCGACCTTCTGCTCAATTCCAAGTCTGACTTCTTAACAGAGGTAATAAAGGATTCTCACCACGGAGGTTGGGAAAAACCCGTGCTCACACTTGGGATATGTTTTATGATTATCAATCACTGGATACTATATTTCATGTTATAGCACAAGATATAAATGGAACAGATTAAATACCTTTGTTAATGTGTCACAAATAATGTATACATACAAAGAGTCGTAATGTATAATACAAAATACAAGAATCCAATACCCTAAGAACTAGGCCACACTAACAATTAGTAATCATGAGTATATCGTAAATACCTCAGAATTCTTATGATAGCCTTCCAATGGGTCTCTCCAAGTTAACTTATGGATATGCTTAAAATTCTTACTATGGAAGCAATATGAGGTCTTGTAGAACTTGAGAGGTACATAAGATTGCCTATAACCCTTGCATATTCCACTTGGTCTATGTTTTCACCATTGTTCTTGGACAGATGTTGGCTAATTTCTATCAGAGTTCTTGCAATACCAATATCATCCTTAAACTTTCCAAGTATTTTGTCCACAAAGTGTGATTAAGTTAGAATGAGACCACTAGGTGATGTTTAACTTGGATGCCTTGTATCACATCCATTGTTGTGAGCGGACGACGTCTTCGTGAGACAAAAAATGAAATAAAGCAAAGCAGATTGCAAAATTGGGGTTTTTTTTATATTTGGATATGTGACATTATTATCATGGAAATTGTGTCTTGGAAAATATAATATTCATAAGAGATTCGAGACCGAGATCTCAAAAATAAAGTATTGGAGTCGACACCCAGCTTAGCTCAACTGGGAAATTCAAGTATAGTTGGAACTAGGTGAGAACCACTATGCCTTCTAGAGACTAGATTTGGACGAGTCACTTATTCAACATTCTATTATAGTATTTCATAAAACTATATTGATTTTAACTTTGTAGCATACACGTTCATACAATATACATGTAACAATAAATAAATTACAAACTAGATCAAGTGAGCTATCCTAAGAGGATACACATGAATCGAATGGGGGTCCAGGCACAACCGCCTAAAAGACACAAATTCACCTAATATAAAATTAAAATAATAAAAAGCAAATTTAAACCTGTAAACAAATGTTAGTAACATGACAAATATTATGCACATGAGATTCGAATACAATAACAAGGGATGGAAAACGATTTTGAAACAACGTTGTATTGATTTTCGAGAAAACGGTTTTGAAAATGATTTCATCCACTGACATTTAACATGTTAACTGAGTTGATTTTCAAGAGATCGGGTCGTTATCATTGATTTTGTGTGGATTCATCACAGAAAATCAATCTAATGCAGCAGAAGTCGATTTAAATTTTCTAGAATCCATGCCTAGGATTTTATGAAGACAAAATCAAAACCAAAATTGAGAGAAGAAAAGAGAGATCCGATCTCACCTTTACTAGTCTCTTTTATAGATGGCTGTAGAAACCAAAATAGATCTCCTCCACGTTCAAGTACACGAACGCCTAAAGAAGCAGCACCAATGCTAGCATCGGATCAAATCCGAGAGAGAGAGGAGCAAGTGGGACCGAAATTTTGAAGTAGAAAACTATAGCTTAGGGTTTTTTATTCTCTTAAGTGAGTATTTATACTCTTTTAACCCTAGGTCTTAGATTAATTACCTTAGTTTTTAATTTAATTCACAAATCAATTTAATCCCACATGTATGAATTAATTTGTACCATATAATATTATTCATACCATGTTAATTAAATTTAATTTTTTCAAATTAAATTAACCTAATTAATTAATTAGACATAACTTAAGAGATAATATATATAAACCTATATATATATTAATTATATTTCCATCCAGGAAATAAATACACAAAATTAATTTATCAAATTAATTCTATCTAACCCAATATATATTGATTATATTATTTTGATTAATCCAATTTATCTATAATTTAATCAACAAAGTCTTGCTCTTCGCTTAGTATACTCTAATATACAACTGACCCATTAAGTGCTGGGTCAGACGCTCAATGTGTATGATCCTATGGGCCTGTCTTATGTTGGCAGTGGGCCCATGACCCATAGACTGTAGTTGGGCTCTAGCAAGCCATTACAACACCCAATTAAGACAGTAAATGCAATCTAACGGAATTCTAACCATGTAGTTTAACTTATATGTCTCATGTCATCGATATTGGTGTCCAACATAGAGGCACGGTATTATCACCCTCATTTGTGTCCAGACATTCACTTGATACTGAGTGAACTGTTGCTCACAAATAAGTACCAACTTACTTGGGCGTGGCCACACTCTTGTCAGTTGCACTTATCAAGGGGCCGGTGATGTCTTCTCAATGAATCATTAAGTGACATATCCCTTTTACATATTCATGGCTTTGCCATACTCACTGGTACACCCAACTGTACCCGTACTGACACATCTGAGATATCTCCAAAGTCATTCCGATAGTTCCAAATCTGCCTCACGTTTATCCGTGAAGGTAATAAAAGCTTTCATCATCGAGGTCGGGAAAAAACCCCGTGCTCACAACAAGTAATATAGGATTTTCATCACAGAGGTTGGGAAAACCCGTGCTCACAACAGGTGTCATGGTTTATTGGGCCAATTTCACAGAGTTCATATTCAATTTAATATATAAAGCAATTACATTAAATATGCATGCCAACATAATAATCAATTTAAATACAAATTAATTCAAAATAAAAAATTTTAATTTAATTTGCATTATGGGCCCAGGTTTAAAAAAAATTAGGGCTGTCAAAATGGGTTCGCGTGTCGTGTTTGTGTCGTGTTGATACAGTTTGGTGACACTTATAAGGTCAACACTGACACTACCCATATATTAAATGGGTTGATATTACACAACACTATATTATAACAGGTTGACACTATTAACATGTTCAACCCATTTATTTAAAAATAGATTATTTATAGTAAAAAAAATAGATTATTTATTGATCAATTCATTATTGAACCACATTATCTATAAAAATAACAATTACCCTTCTAAAAATAAATCAATATGAATTCATCAACTCAATTAAACATGCAACAATGCAAATAGGCAATAGAAAGTAAAAATTAGTTTAAATTTCTGCACTTTTTACTAATTAAACAATATCTGGTGAACCTTTTACATCCCATTCAGCAGTCCTTCCAAAGCTGCAATTTCTACATCAAAAGCCATAATAGCTACTAGCCTAGTATAGTCCAAAAAATATCAATTAAATCACAATGAATAAGGGTTTGGAAGTATTAAAGAAAAAACAAATATATACTATCAGCGCTCAAGTGCATATGATAGTTTTAACCTTCATATTAGTCAAAATTATTAATTTGTTAACGGGTTATCCGGGTTCATGGGTTGACTCATGACCCAACCTGTTTATCTCATGTCATAAATGTTGGGATTCGTCATTGGAAAAATAACGTGGCGCAGCGGAAAATACACCGTTTAAAATTTCCTAGAATCCACCTTTCGTGTCCAATTACTATTGAGTAGAATAAAATTAACTTGAATCATGAGAGATTAACTCACCGGATTCGTCTCTTCTAGAGACTGCTGCAGAATCGTTTCTTGAAACTGCGATCTCCAAAGTCCAGTGCACGACCAACTATTGAGTGGGAACCGGTGCTAGTCGAAGACGCGAAGGAATGGAGGTTTAATGCTGGGATTTTCGGCTATTTTGGGGCTGCTCTTGGTGGCTGAAATTTCCAGCAATAATTAGGGTTGAATTAGGTTTTCCTTCCTTAAGTGTGCCCTTATATAGACACCTTGTCTAATTGGGTTTTAATTAGGTTAATTAAACCCAAGCCCACTAGGATTATAATTACATAAATAAACTTTAATTAAAAAGTATATACTATGTAATTTAATTCCATTTGGCTAATTTTAATTACCACTAAATAAAATTAAATCACACTTAAGTTAATACAATACATGTATTTAATTTTCCTACTTAGGAAAATTATTTAATTAATTGTTTACTTTATGTAATTCAATTAATTGATAAATTAATTAATTACATTATGTAAACTTATTAATTAAATTAAATTCAACCCAATGTTAATTAATTACCTTGACACCGAATGTCAACTAATTAATTAACGCATTCCTTTCAATGTACATTACATGTACAATTTCTATAAGTTCCGGCTCAGTTGATCTATGTACACGATCCTATGGGTCTGTCTTTATGTTGGCAGTAGGCCCAAAGCCCACGGACTATAAGTGGGTTCTAGCAAACCATTACAGCCCCCAATTAAGACAGAGATGCAGCAGTCTTTAGAAGACACTCACCCGGTAGTAATCTCATAGTGTCCTTTGCCTAACGATATCAATATGAATAAACAAGAGGCATGGTGTCTGTCATCTTCTTTTGTTGTTTATTATATTTCTTGATCTTGAGTTGACTGATTAATCAAATAAGCACCGACTCACTTGGGTATGGCCATACACTTATCAGTCCCACTCATCAAGTGGCCAATGATATCATCTCGGTGTTACCCGAGTGGCAATTCCATCACTTCATCATCAATATCAACATGTTCACCGGTCCATCCAATCATACCCGTATTTAGCATCCTTTTACAGACCTGTTAGGTGTATGTCAAAGTGAACCGGATTATATATTGATATTATAATGAAATCTGGTTTGAGGACAAAAGAGACCTACTCAAGAAAGACCTATGACACGACAACCATGTGGCTTTCTTGTGCGGATCGATCCAGTCCCATGTCAATGACATGTACCTATATGCATGACTGACTGTACAAGTACTATGACTGGTTGAGAACTACCATAGAGTCATCGAATATACAAGTCTATGGTTCTATCCGTTCCCACAATTAGAACAGACCTGGGATAGGTTTTATGATTATCAATCAATGGATACTCTACTCATATTATAGCATAAGATATAAATGAAATAGATTAATTGCCTTTATTAATGTGACACAAATGATGTATTCATACATGACTCTTAATGTATAATACAAAATACAAGAATCCAATGCCTTAAGAACTAGGGCACACCAACAATCTCCCACTTGCACTAGTTCCAAGTGGGCATTGCCCTAATTCCTATAGATCTGGTATAACCGTCGCGGTGTCTGTAGCAGCACTTTGGCCAATGGATCAGCGACATTATTCTTAGTGTCAACCCTCTGCAATGATATGTGACCTCTGTTCACGATCTCCCGAATGAGGTGAAACTTTCTGAGTACATGTTTGGATCTCTTGTATGACCAGGGCTCCTTAGCTTATGCGATGGCCCCGTTGTTGTCACAAAAACATCAACTGGGTCTAGGATAGTGGGTACTACTCCCAACTCAGTTATGAATTTCTTGATCAAAACGGCTTCCTTTGAGCTTCGCACGCAGCTATGTACTTAGCTTCCGTTGTAGAGTCAACAATGGTGGCCTGCTTTGAGGACCTCCAACTAATGGCACCACCGTTCAGGAGAAAAACATAACCAAACTGTGACTGGTTCTCATCCTTATCGGTCTCAAAGCTTGCATCAGTGTAACCTGACACTACCAGCTCATCTTGACCTCCATACACTAAGAAAGCATCCTTAGTCCAGTTAAGGTACTTCAAGATTGCCTTGACTGCCTTCCAGTGTTCCTCACCGGGGTCTGACTGGTACCGGCTAGTCATACTTAGTGCAAAAACGACATCAGGCCTCGTACATAACATGGAGCACATGATAGATCCAATAGCAGATGCATAAGGGATCTTTTCCATGTTCTCCCGGTCCTTGTTTGTTGTAGGACCATCTTTCTTACTCAGCTTCAACCTATAGTGCATAGGCAAGAATCCTTTCTTTGCCTTGTCCATGCTGAATCTGTTTAGAACATTGTCAATGTACGTGACCTGACTTAGGCCTAGAAGCCGATTGGATCTATCTCTGTAGATCCTGATCCCTAAGATCGTCTCAGCTTTGCCTAAGTCCTTCATTGCGAAGCACCTACTCAACCACTGCTTAACCCTTTGCAGTGTTGGTATGCACCTCCAATGATAAGGATGTCGTCAACATACAGCACTAGGACGGTGGAAAAGCTCCCACTAACCATCTTATACACATAGTGCCTTTAACTTGAAACACCACTTGCAACCTATCACCTTAGCACCCGGAGGTGGATCTACCAAGTTCCATACTTGTTTATCGTGCATAGATTGCATTTCAGCCTCCATTGCTTTGCGCTATTGATCTGAGTGTGGGCTTTCAACAACCTCCTGATAGGTCTTAGGCTCCTCTAGGTCAACAACCATAAGGTCCCCATCATCAGTCACGAGAAAGACATACCTCTCTGGCTGATGACGTGTCCTACCAGACCTTCTAAGGTCCTATGCAACCGGTTCTGGTTCCTCAATTTCTTGAGTTGTCAGATCAGTTCCCGAGGCATCCTCAGCAGTAGCTGCAGGAGTTTGTGAGTGTTGAACTTCTGAAAGTTCAACATTACTCCCACCGTCTCCCTTGGAAAGGAATTCCTTCTCCAAGAAGACTGCATTTCTGGCTATGAAAACTTTGTTTTCGGCCAAATCGTAGAAGTAATAACCCTTAGTTTCCTTAGGGTAACCCACAAATTGGCACTTGACAGATTTGTACTTGAGTTTGCCACTTGTCAATATCTTAACATATGCATCACAGCCCCAAAGCTTCAAGAAGGAAGCATTGGCCTTTCGGCCCTTCCATAGTTCATATGGTGTTCCCTCAACTGCCTTGCTTGGTGTATTATTAAGAATGTAAGCAGCTGTCTCTAAAGCATATCCCCAAAAGGAGACAGGGAGTGTAGCATGACTCATCATCGAGTGGACCATGTTAAGCAAGGTCCTATTCCTCCTTTCTGACACTCCATTCCACTGGGGTGTACCAGAAGGAGTGAGTTGGGATACAATCCCACACTCTCTCGAAACGAGTTAAACTCTTGGCTTAAATATTCACCCCCTCGGTCAAACCGGAGTGCTTTTTTTTTTTCTTGCCAAGTCGGTTTTCTAGTTCATTCTTAAAGTCCTTGAACCTTTAGAGAGTCTCAGACTTATGCTTCATCAGATACACGTAACCGTATCGGCTGAAGTCATTGGTGAAGGTGACGAAGTATAGAAAACTAGATCTAGCACTAGTGCTCATTAGGCCATATACATCAGAATGTATTAGCTCCAATAGCTCTGAGGCCCTTTCAGCCGTCTTGCTAAAAGGCGCCTTTGTCATCTTGCCTCTCAAACAAGATTCGCATGTGTCATAAGACTGGATGTCAAATGACCCTAGCACTCCACTAGAGTGAAGCCTAGCTATACGCTTCTCATTTATATGGCCAAGTCGACAATGCCAGATGTAAGTAGGATTAATTTCATTTTGTTTAATCCTTTTAGTATTTATGTTATAGATTGAACTTTCACGTTTTAGATCAAGGATATATATGCCATTTTCAAGAAATGCTGTTCCATAAATAATATTGCCACATTGCATAGAAATTCTACCATGTCCAATATTAAATACGAAACCAGAAATATCCAACAAAGAAACGGAAATAATATTCCTGCGCATCGCAGGTACAAAATAACAGTTTCTTAGTTCCAAAACAAGTCCACTAGGCATCTCCAAGAAATAATCTCCGATCTCCATGGCCTCAACCCGAGCACCATTTCCGACTCGAAGATCTACTTCTCCAGATCCTAATAATCTCCTACTTCTTAGACCTTGCACATTTGAACAAATGTGAGATCCACATCCAGTGTCCAAGACCCAAGATGTAGAAATAGCTATATTAATCTCAACAACATAAATACCTGAAGTAGTAGTTTTGCCCTTCAGTTGCTCCCTTAGCTTTGGACATGAGCTCTTCCAGTGCCCCTTCTCATGACACTCATGGCAAACATCGTCAGGAGAAGCAACCCTTGCTTTAGGTTGGGCTACCACCTTTTTGCCCTTAGCCTTGGCCTTTTAGGCCTTAGATTTGGCCTTTCCCTTAGCAATAGGCGTATTACCCTTGTTCACTAGCAATACTTCAGAGTCTTCTTAAGAGACTGCACAGCAAGCTTGAGCATGCCATGTAGCTCAACAACCGATTTATCCAACCTTTGCATATGGTAATTCATGATAAATTGGTTGTAAGACTCAGGAAGTGACCCGAGAATAATGTCTATTGCCAAGTCCCGGTGAGCCGAGGCAGGCAAGTGTATCAATATACCCCTTCAACTTTCGCACATGAGTGCTAACAGAAGTCCCAGCTGCCATCACATTAGTGCAAAGTACCTTAGTTGTCAGGTAACATTCCTGATGAGCCTGATTTTGGAACATCTTTTTAAGTTGATCCATCATCTCATAAGTATGTTCGTCCATAAACTACTTCTGAAGATCAGAAGCCATGGTACCCAACATGAGGCACGAGACATCTCAGTCATCCCTCACATGCCGATCATACTGCTCCACCATCGCCGTGGTGATGCCTCGACCTGCCGGAGGGCTAGCTGGTAAAAAAGAATTCAGTACATTCTCCTTGGACTCTTGTCTAAGAACTATTTGTAAGTTCCTAGCCCAGTCTAGGAAGTTAGTCCCCGAAAGCTTCTCCTTCTCCAAGAGTGACCTAAGTGAGAGTGAGTTGTTGTTTGTTGCAGCCATTTAAATTGCTTAAGTGAAATAGGATTATCTACATGGAAGAAATCATTGCTTGAGTTAGAAATAAAGGACTTTTAAGCCAATTCAAATTAATAATCCGATTTTAATTTATTTGTTGGTGTTGTTAATTGGTTGACTTGACCAAGATCCACAACTTATTAATGACTGGTCGAACTAGGGCTCGCTAACCAACCATTGATTCGTTTGGTAGGACAACCTATCCAATCCTTCCACGAAGGACTCTTGGTTTGATGGGCTTATTGACACTTTACCCATCTATGCTTAGGGCCCGCTCTGAGCTAATGCTACCCATATTGAGTCAAACCACCATTCACATGTTAACCATACCAAGTATCTTAACCCTCGACGGCCCACCGAATACTACAATATACCCAGCTAGGGCATGGCGCACATTGCAGCATCAATGGGAGGAAGAGGTATGAATGTGGGAAGCACTTTTAAGCGACTCAATATTTTAATTTCCAGATTATAATTAAGTGATACGGCTTAGCATGCATAAACGCGGGTAATAATTTGGTGATCCATACATCCATATTATATGACAAATGCAATAGCATACTTAATTTAAAATAAATGAGATCCTATGGGCCTTTAATCACAACCTAATGAAAAACTAGATGTCCTATCTAATTCTTCATGGGCCCGACTACAATCCTTCATGGGCTCCCACCATGGGCTTGCCCCATCTGGGCCTTCCTCCATACTTGATGCAATTACAATAATTTTGTAAAATAAAATCTATTCTAAAATTACATCAAAATAAAAAAATGGCACGCAGGCCATATTTCCCAAAATTAAATTACAACCGATAATAATTTAGGGCCCATAGAACTCAACATCACATTTCAAACAAAGTACCTGTCGTGCACATACATACCAATATGATGCATGATCATGGCATTCCAAATTATAAATATAAATGTTAAGCCGAGTTACTTAGGGTGAAATCGCTAATTTTAACAAATGTGACTAAGGCCCATAAAGGCTCAATGGATAATATCTGTAGATACCCGATTTTGTCCGGGTTAATTTTATTTTTATACGCGTAATTTATTGATTAACAATATATTTTAATTTTTTGAAATTTTAAAAATTGAATTACTAATAAAATGCACACAAAAAATTAAATGATCTTTTATAGTTTTTTTTTTTTTATTATTATAAGAGTAATGATAAAAAAAAAATAATAATAACAGAATTTAGCAGTAATAATAAAAATGATAATAATATTAAATAGGGTCCAATTTAGACAACAAAAGAAGCAAGGTATGAAACAAAGTATGGCCAACCTAATAAGAAAATCAGTCCCTAAAAATACACAATGGGCAAAACCCAAAATTACTAAAATTACAATTTTAGCCTTAAAAACTCTCTAATTTTACAAGTTTGGGGACTGCCCCTCTTTTGCCTATAAAAGGGCAGTCCCACAACACACAAAGGAGGAGGCAGATATGTATATATAAAAAACATACACCAGACGAAAAAAATCAAATACAAGAAGAATCAGGCTCTGGTTCTACTAGCCTCTCAATAAATTATATCAACTTCTTCACTTCCTCTTACTGCCCAGGTATCTTCTAAACTTCCCTAACTGTAAAACACACACCAACTATCAACAGGTGAGTAGAAAACCAGAAGCAAAGCAGCACAAGAAAAGCAACATCAGCTAAAACCAAACAAAACAAGTAACACAGGAAGTAAAATGTATATATCTCTCCTATTTTTCTTTGTAAAGCAACATACATAATATCTTGTATGATTCAGATGTGTCAATAATGAGTAGAGACATGTTATGTCTATACTAATTCCTTCATTTACTTATCTATCTACTCATTTTACAGTGTTGATTATTCTTCTTTGTTCTCTCTTATTTATACGTTCCTTAACACTAAACTGAAACCAGTATTTGACCAAGGGAAACATGCACATAATTCAGTCCATTTACAGCATCAATTTAATTCCAATACAGTTATAAATATCCTGTTAAAATCCAACCAAATACATATATAAATATCCTTCTAATCCAATCATATACATACAAGTATTCACAGCACAAATTTCGTTTTTCACATACAAGCACTTCATAACACAGATTTCATTTTTTTTTTATACACATGCATTTACATTATTTGCATCGTTATAAGTAAAGAGAGTCAGATTCTTAGCTGGGACAGTGTCATCACTTGAGGAACGCAACTGAAATTGGATAAAACCATATGTCTCCGAACCTGCAAAAGAGAAAAACACCAAATCACAAAATCAACTAAAAAAAAACCTAGAAAATACAAGAATCAACCAAAGGAATCTGTTTTCTCCATACCTGCGAAAATGAAACACAGACCAAAAAGAAAGGAAATAAACAAAAAAAAAATTAAAAGCCGAAGCAGAAAACACGAACCAAGAGAAAAAGCGAGAGCAGGGCTGATGGTGAGACGCAGATAGCCGGAGAAAACACAAACCAAGAGAAAAGCGAGAAAGAGAGAACGGAGAGAGCAGATCGATGGTGAGAACAGAGTGACGGTGAGAAGCAGATCGACGGAGAAAGCATAAACCGAGAGAAAGGGTGAGAGTGCTTGAAGAAAGAGAGGTGGGTTTGTGAAATCGGGCCGGTTTAGATCTTCGCCGGCAGAGCAGAGCTTAAGCCGTCAGCGTTAGTGAGCAGAGAGAGAAGAAGGTGACGGCTAAAGGGAGAAGAAAAAGGCGGCTGGTGTGGAGCCGCCGGCGAGAAAAAGGCCGGGATGGAGGGAGGCGGCCGGTGGTAAGATAGGGCTTTTAGGGTTTGAAGAGAGAAAAAGGGGAGAGGCAGCTAATAAAAATGGATCCTAGGGTTTGGAATGAAGAAAATTGGCTTTTATATGGTGGATAATATCCATTGGGTAGGAAATCCGGGTTGGGCTGGGTTTAGGGCCTAATTGCTGGTTTTTTTAAAAAATTTTTGGTTTAAGGTTATGTGAGTTAAGTCTTTTCTTTTTGGGCCTAAAAGAGGAATGGTTTAAAATTAATTGAATTAAGAACCATTTGTGGCCCAACTCGAATATTAAGCCTTTATTTCCATTTCCCTTTTTATTTTCATATTAATATATATGTATATTTACTTGGCATTAATTACGATTTGGGTATATAAAATTTAAAGATTTCTAAATTGAAAACTAAAATGACATAAAATAAATTAGTACACGTATAATTTTAGGGATTTTATTTCATAGCTATGTTATAGTTATGGAATATTAATTAAGTTAATTTATATGGTTAACTTCATATTGTAATCACGAATTTTTATTTTCATTGTTTGTTTTAGTAGCAAGCGGTATGAAATTCTTATTACTTTTTCCATTAAAATTCTTATCTAGGATATGCGTATATATTTTACATCCATGTTATGGAAGTAAAAATGCGAATTTTTTTTTAGTTATGAAGATAATATTTGTAAAAATTTTTATGTCCATGATATGGACATAAATAAATAAAATTAATTTAAATAAAACATCGTTATGAATTTATCTTTAGAAAAAATGTAATTATATCCGGATAAAAAATGAAAATGAAAGAAATACATCCCGCGAGAGTAATTTACGACTTTAGTACCTATTATGGGCGGGGTAGGGTGATTTTTATCTTCCCTACACGTAATTAGCGAACGAACCCATATGAATCTCTGGTTATTTAAGGTGTCCAATCGGACCCAAAATCGATTGGTGGTGACTCTATAAAATTTTGTTATCGATCAGATATCGCAATAAATTATTACACGAATAATCATAAAAAAACGAATTAAATAAAACTAAAAAATAAATTTAAGATTTTTCCGCCCGTCGGTACGGTTCCTACAGTTGGTGACTCCGCTGGGGACTTGCTAGGCGAATTATATGTTGCAAATTATCTTGTGGATGTATTATTTTTGTATTTAAATGATAAGTTTATTATGTTATGCATTCATCACGCATATACTCAACACATCGCACATACACTAAAAGATCATGTTATGATCTTACCCCGCTTTAGGATTGTAGGAGAGAATAAAGTACGGATGCCACCGTGAGAAATCTGGTTAAGCTCCCGAAACGTTCTCAACTTATGTTACTGCTTTACTAGTCATGCAATGGCGGCAGTAAAAAGGTGACTTAAGGACCTTAAAACATATTCTCGTACCCACCTGATAGAACTAGTAACCACCTAACACCAGCAATTAAAAACTCTAGGCATATGTATACTACTGCATATAATACATGTGCAATTCTTGTTTTATATCTATATGTGATAATCATAATGTTCCAATGAGCTAGAATAAGAGAATGACCTGGTCATATTTCATTTTTTTTTATCGTCATTATTAGAAATAGTAAGAGTTATTTTGACATTATTAGAAATAGTAAGAGTTATTTTGACAATCAATAATAGCTTTTGTTTATCAATTTTAAAAGTTCCCATATATTTTCACGTGTATATATCTCATTTTGTTGGGCGCTTCAATTAATTTACGCCTAAAAATCATTTCCTTTTTATTTTGAAGTGATTAAACATGTCATTACCATCATATATGTTCAAATTTTTTTTTTAAAAAAAAAAAATTTTTTTTATAAACAATATCATATTATGTTTATAAAAGAAGGAAAAATATACAAGCTTAAAGATAATTTCTTTTCTCTTGAGGTATGTCTGTACAATGTAAATTGATCCTGAAAGGATTTCGATAGGTGATATTACTCTTTCACCCATTTTTTTTTATAAAAAAAAAGGATTTTTTAAAAAAAAGAAAAATTAGATTTTATTTATTTATTTATTTATTTTATTTATTTTATTTTTTTTTAATAATTCTTGATACGTAAAGTAGTATTTCATAAAGTTGAAATTTTGCATAATAAGAGTGAATTCTTGAGGAATCTTTAAGAAAATGTTTGGCATGATACCTGAAATTAGGAATACACATCTATAAGGGTACATTTATGTACAAATTTTGTGATGTTTAAAATATGATATTTTTATTCATTCCATTTCAACTTTTGACTTTTATATGTTTTTTTTAAAAACAAAATAGATAAAATTCAAAGTTTTGATTTAGTTTTTTAATTTGTTCATTCATATATAGAACCCAAGCAAGCTCAAAGATGATGAATGCACAGAAATTAAAGGAAGTACAGAGAGAGATTGAAGAGATAAATGAGCAGATCGCTAGCTTCTCAGATTTGAAGAATCGGATGGCTAAATTTTTAGAATTCATTAAGGGAGAGGAGCTACAAAAGAGCATATACACTCCTTATGAGCAAGAACAAAATGAACCAAGGGGCTCATCATCATCGACATCGTTGATTACACCTCAAGAATGTAATTATAATGATTCATCAGGTGTGTCAAAGGACCAGGGAACCTCCAAATTAGGTTCCACAAGTCCATCCATTGGAAATTGCCAAGGAGAACAATCACTCCGTAAAAGGAAAATGGCGAGTGATCGATATGACCCCATCCCCATGTCATATGAAGAACTGTATTTAATCCTCCTCGAAAAGAATTTAGTCAGTCCATCACCTTTAGAACCATTAAGACCCCCATATCCAAATTGGTATGATCATGATGCTAACTGCATGTATCATACTGGAGCTCAAGGGCATACTGTTGAAAATTGCCTTGGTTTTAAGAAGAAGGTCCAATTGTTTATTAAGTCAGGATGGTTGAATTTTGAAAAGAATACTCCACTCGACGAGGAAAATGATACAATTACCTTTGAAGGTCAAGAATATCAGTTCAAGACAAAAGTTGAAGAAATATGCATGCCTATGCATATGCTTTTTCAACTACTTTATAATGCTGATTTGGTCCAAGTACAAAAATCTTCATCAGGTATGAGCAAAAGAGTTATATGTGAGTACCATAAGGGAGCTAGGGATCATATGATTATGGAGTGTTGGCCTTTCAGAAATAAGGTTCAGGAGCTAATGGACAAGAAGGTCATAATCTTTGGAATCCCAGAGAAGGAGTCAATGGTTAAAGAGGAAAAGGCAGCTTTGGAAAAGTTGATAATCCCACATCTTAAAATGATATTGTGAAATGTGTAATCTTGTCAACTCTTGTGTAAAAGTAGGATCTTCTTAAATTCTACCTAGGATTTAAGGAATCAAATTGTCACTCAAAGCTTTTGTTTCTAATGTTCTCAGGATAATAAAAGTGATTTAGTGGAATGCATTTTATCGTTTTGTGCGATTCTCTTGACTTAACTTTCTGCTCTTGTTTCTTGGTTCTTTTTTTGTTTTTTTTTCATCATTTGTTTATATACCTAATTTTTGTTATTAGATAATAAATAATTTGAAAAATGAAATGAATATATGAATCAAGGTAAATTTTTATTGCTCAAAGTGGATTATTCATTTGTTGATCATTTTATTATGGACTGCAAAGCAAAAAGCTAGGAACGAAGAAACACCTTATTGGTTCAAGGTGAATGCCCGTGAAAGTAGTTAGTGGGATGGCCCATCTCACTCATCTGCAGAGAAGTTACTTCATAACCTATTCATGCATTTCTAAATTTTTCTCGATAAATGAATAAGGTTAATTGCAAAACTCTAGAACTTATTTGATTATTCCTTGAGATGAAATGCTAGACTACTTGTGACTAAAGAAAGGACTAAGGCATTCTTTGGATTACACATTTAAGCCCTTTACCCACCTTTTCATTATATCCCTTTGTATACCCCTTTGAGATATAGCCCTTTCTTTGTATTCACCTTATCCATTCTACTAAAAATCAAGAAAACCATTTGATTGAGAGGGTGAGGAATAGGAACTTGACGGCAAGAACAAGCAGTGAGGAAATGATTACTGTCAGTAGATAGATACATTATCAGATTGTTAAAGTGCGCGGCTATGTTTTCTCTCATTGTTGTCAAAGTCTATTGGACTAAAAGGTGTTAATGTGGATATTGAGACAGGATATAATATGATATGGCAACATTATGAGAAGAAGCTTCTAATATATATAGGGGGAATCAAATTCTTATGAAGCATTCAGGTTTGGAGTCTCAAAATCATATACTCAAAAGAAAGTATTAGTATAAGAAGAATGCCTCTCATAAAATTCAAAACCTTTTAATGGTGATAGCACCGCTAAGAGATTTTTTTTAAGAAGTTCCCCTTGGTATCAATGATCACATCGGAGCCTAGTATAGTGGAAACAGTAAGGATAATCATCCTGGTAAGAATACATGGTCTTTTAAGGAATATTGTGTTTTTAAAACTGTCTAAATGACTTCTTTATGAGAATGATAAATGATAGTCTTTAAAAAAGCTCATAATACTTTTTAAAGAAGGTGTGCAATGTTGTGAGCTATTAACCCTGGTTAGGATGACGGCTTCCGTAGTCAGAATGTGATTGCATCGGATACTCCTCTAGAAAAATCTTAACTCATTAAAATAGATAGACAATAAGAAGAAAGTCTTAGAAGGAGTGAAAATTTACCAAAAGATGATAAATGATCCAAAAGTTTGAAATATTTTGGAAAAACATCTTTTATGAGAATTGTTGTCCGGAATCTAGGGTTTATCTCTTGATGACGTACATTTTTCAAAAAGGTCAAATCAAAGAAGTTGGATAATTCCATGGAGAATACCAAGATTATCAAATTTTTGGGACCCTAATCATAGGAAAAGTGGTGACTTTGAGTCTCGGAATCCAAGGTGGTAGAATATTTTAGATCCAATGAACTTTAGACGACTACTTATGTCAATATGTTGTCTAAGTGACCAAGTGAATTATCAAGTGAGGAATTCAAAAAAAAAAAAAAAAAAAACTTCAAATCGGATTTCCAAGCCCTGATGCCTTAATAAGATCAAGAAATAAAGTTATTAGGGGACCTTTATTTCATCTGGTTTTCTTAACATCCCTCTTATTCCTTTTACTCATCTCACTTGTAAACCTAATAAACCGAAAAAGTCCTTATGATCTCTAGTTATGATGTTAGTCTTCATTAATGAAGAGGAACATGAAAATAAGCATATAGCAGTTTAAAAAAATTAGCTCGATTCATTAATCTTGTTAACGTGTAGAAATGCATGAAAAGTAAGAAAATCAAGGCAAACAAGGATGAATGCAGGATCACCAGATAACCAACATATTCTTCTTAATTATCCAAGGCGATAAAAAGGAGAAATGTTTCATTCTAGGATGCAACATTGCAAATTAAGTGGGATATCCTAATTCATAAGGAACAAAATAAGCACATTGAGTCGAACGGATTCAAGTGGGTGCATTGCATCCATTCAAAAAAAGAAGAAGAAAAAAAGAAGAAAGAAAGAAAAAAGAAAAAAGAAAAAAAAAGAGAAAAAAAAAGAAAAAAAAAAGAAGAAAAAGAAAAGAAATCATTTCAGGACCCTTTACAAGGAATATGTCAATATTAGATGAGATTCGAGGGGGCATTATGAAATTGATAGTGGGAGTAACTAAGAAGATACCTATGATGAAACTCTAGATTAGCACAGATGGATAGGATCAAAGACTTCATCAACAACAAGTCTAGGGGCAATTGTGGAAAAGGCCTCTGATAAAAGTCAAAATTATCACAAGCCGATAAAAGTAAGAGCTTTATATGCAATAAACTCGGGAGGCAACCATGAAAATTTCTCCGATAAAAGTCAAAATCAGTACAAGCTGATCAAAGCAAGGATTTCATTGGAAACCAATTTAGGGGTAACTGCAAGGATGCCACCAATAAAATAGTGCAAGAACAAGGACATCATTGATAAAAGGATAAAGTCACTGTGAAATATCATTCCCTGAAGTCAAAAATTACTTAGGTTAGCAAGAGTAGTATCATCAACAAAGCAAGTGAAGACTGGGGGGCAATTAAAGTCACCACCAATAAGGATCAGAATAACATATTCCACTGGACAAGAGAAACTATGACAGAACATTTTGAGCAATGGAATTTATTTTGTTTTGTAATCGTTTGGATTTTTCATATGACTTTATTGTCTAAAAATTTTCCCATTTCCTTCTCGAACATATCTCATTATGAAATACCTAAGTCAAAAGGCAATTTCCCTCCCCTATCAAACAATCAATTCAAATTCACCATTCACCAATCTTTAGTAATCTGACCCAAAATAAAAGCATTTAAACGATTTTGTGCATTCACTGAATAATTATGATCTTGTGAACAGGAGAAGTGAGCATTTTCCAATTCCAGGGTTGTATTTTTGCTTTGGCAATGAGTGGACAAATTATGCTCTAACATATGTGCGGTTCAACATTGATCGCGTCATAACTACTCAAGGACTACGAGATGGATAATTTTCCAAAAATTCTTGC
This sequence comes from Euphorbia tirucalli, assembly GCA_039660915.1. Lineage (NCBI taxonomy): Eukaryota > Viridiplantae > Streptophyta > Magnoliopsida > Malpighiales > Euphorbiaceae > Euphorbia > Euphorbia tirucalli. The sequence goes on from CM077641.1 coordinate 72,080,811, forward strand.
ATATTCCACCAAGAGATGCCTAAGGACAACAAGCAATTTAGGTCTTTTGACCAAAATGCATAATTTTTATATCAACAACTTATTCATAAGAACAGGGGGGCACAGTTCATAAATATACACTGAGGTCTTGCTCAGATAAGCTGCAAGTAGAATAGGTTACTGCAAGTAATTTGTTCAAAATATAACGGAAGATGAGGATTAAACCATCACATTTATTCTCCCAAGAGCTACTCAATTTAGAAAAAAGGATCTCAGGGCATGGACTATGTGTATAGCTCTTGAGCGCTGGCATCAATCTTTTCGAAAGGAAAATTTACATGAGAAAAACTGTGCTTATTCGTTTGAAGAAATAATCACTATAAGATAGGGGCATTCAAAGTAAAAAAAATACTCTAAAGACTTGTTGGAAACATAAGACGATACATATTTAAAAATCTAAGGAAGATAATTGATGCCATCAAAGTATTTTCCTAAAAAGGCAACATTGGTTTTTCCTGGGTTATATATATGAATGAATCAAAGAAGTATTTTGTGAATTAAATTATTCATTTACTTCTCAGACCAATTTTGATCTTTCAGTAAATGATAAAAAATTTTTGAAAAATCATATCATACATTTTCATGAAGGTTCCTCTAAGAATATTTTCATAAAAGATAGATTAATTTATTTAGTTTATCTTGTACAAGAATTATATTTGCTTGTCATTTTAAAGGGCAGCTGTATGGCAATTCAATTACTTTTAGCATTTTGTGTTCAAAAAGCATGCCCACTGTAAAAATTGTGTCAAAATGTTTGAAATTTTTTATGACAAGCATATCCTTGTTTAAATTTGTCAAAATCAAACCCTTGGTGGAAACACAGGGATTAAGCATCAAGCATATCTTTCAACTAATATCAGTCAAAGTTCACTTTTTGTCTCTTGAGTTTCGATCAATAAAAAGTTGATTCTCCTTTTGACTGAATTTGGATGTCAGTCAGAATTAATTCTTTGTCTTGTGAAATTTGATTAATATAAAGATCAATTTCATCTCTTCTCCAAATTCGACTGGGTCGAGTTAATTCCCACCTTTTTGAAATTTGACTAGGGCATGCCAATTTCAATCTTTCATCAAAAGTCGACTGATACAAGTCAGCTTTACCCTTTGTTTTGCAAACCCCATCAATCGGAGTCCTTAGGGTCAAACCTTTTCATTTTTCAAAGACTAAACCTCTTATGATTCGAGTCCAAGAGGTTGAGCAAGAACTTTTCAAAGTTGAACCCCTAACGACGAGTTCTTAGAATGAATCTTTTTCCAAAATCTAGATTATTGTGATAAGAATCCAATAAGATGATGTAGAAATTTGTCAAGATTTAAACCTTTAATGACGGGGTTCATAGGGTTAAGATTTTAATTCTAACTTGTTATGATCACGGTCCATTGAGTCAAGATAGAATTCAACCTTTTTCAAAACAGAATCGTTTCTAGTTGAACCCACTCAAGTTAGGAATCAATCTTTTACAAGAAATCCAACCCTTAGCAGTAGAGTTTGTAGAGTCAAACTCTATCTTTTTCACAATCAAATCACTTATGATTGTAGTTCTCAGGATTTGAAATGAGGAGATTTCTTTTCTTCTTGAGAGTAGATTCCCTTAACATTTTGATTATTTTACTACGATTAGCTCCTTTTAATAAGTGTAGCTTTGTAATTCTAAAAATTAACTCGATAATGATTTCTAGACATATTTAATGATCATGTGATGACCATTAAACCACCAAAAATTAGTAAAAAATTTCTTTCATATTTAATTAAACTATCAATTTAATTTGAATCCACCAAGCGACTGCTACATAGTCGATCTTACAAAGAACTTCTAATAACTTTACGGTTATGTCATAACCGTAAAATGAAGATTTGAAAAATAAATTAATTCCTATGACAAGAATCGATTTAAATTCCTTGCTGGTGGGATCTGATCGTGAAATGATTGATATCATTTGGATTTCAATTATTAGAAAATTGATTCCAAATTTCTTGTCTATGAGATTTGATCATCATGTGATCGATCTCATTCGGATTTCAATTATTAGAAAATTGATTCCAAATTTCCTGCTTGTGAGAATTGATCGTCACGTGATCGATCTCATTCGGATTTCAATTATTAGAAAATTGATTCCAAATTTCCTGCTTGTGATAATTGATCGTCACGTGATCGATCTCATTCGGATTTCAATTATTAGAAAATTGATTCCAAATTTCCTGCTTGTGAGTTTCGATCTTCACATGATCGATCTCATTTTTCAATTATTAGAAAATTGATCCCAAATTTCTTTCTTGTGAGATTTGATCGTCACGTGATCGATCTCATTTTTCAATTATTAGAAAATTGATCCCAAATTTCTTTCTTGTGAGATTTGATCGTCACGTGATTGATCTCATTTGGATATCAATTATTAGAAAATTGATTCCAAATTTCCTACTTGTGAGATTTGACCGTCACGTGATCAATCTCATTCGGATTTCAATTATTAGAAAAGTGATTCCAAATTTCCTGCTTGTGAGTTTCGATCATCACGTGATCGATCTCATTTTTCAATTATTAGAAAATTGATCCCAAATTTCTTTCTTGTGAGATTTGATCGTCACGTGATCGATCTCATTTTTCAATTATTAGAAAATTGATCCCAAATTTCTTTCTTGTGAGATTTGATCGTCACGTGATCGATCTCATTCGGATATCAATTATTAGAAAATTGATTCCAAATTTCCTACTTGTGAGATTTGACCGTCACGTGATCAATCTCATTCAGATTTCAATTATTAGAAAAGTGATTCCAAATTTCCTGCTTGTGAGATTTGATCGTCACATGATCGATCTCATTCGGATTTCAATTATTAGAAAATTGATTCCAAATTTCTTGCTTGTGAGATTAGATCGTCACGTGATCAATCTCATTCGGATTTCAATTATTAGAAAATTGATTCCAAATTTCTTGCTTGTGAGTTTCGATCGTCACGTGATCGATCTCATTTTTCAATTATTAGAAACTTGATTCCAAATTTCCTGCTTGTGAGATTTGATCGTCACGTGATCGATCTCATTCGGATTTCAATTATTAGAAAATTGATTCCAAATTTCCTGCTTGTGAGATTTGATCGTCACGTGATCGATCTCATTCGGATTTCAATTATTAGAAAATTGATTCCAAATTTCCTGCTTGTGAGATTTGATCGTCACGTGATCGATCTCATTCGGATTTCAATTATTAGAAAATTGATTCCAAATTTTCTGTTTGTGAGATTTGATCATCATGTGATTGATCTCATTTGGTTTTCAATTCCCAAATTACTGATCCCAATTTTTCTGCTTGTGAAATCGATCACGAAGTGGTCAAATTTCGGTAAAATTTGATACGGATCTGATTACGTGAAAATCAATCATGTTTTTGAAATTCGATTGTGAAACAATCAATTTCGATGAAATTTGGTATGGATCCGGTTATGTATGTTTTCACTTTAAGGTCTGATCACGACAAGATCAACAAAAAGTAACGTTTCGCTGGCTTAACTAGATCAACAGCCTCAGATATAATTCCCTAGTTTGTTATTAGAGCATAAGCTGATATCATTATAATAATACATGTTTTGGGATTAAAAGTCATATCTTTGGTTTTGTAAAAAACAGGTTTTTAATGGCTATGCTATAGTCGTGACAAAATTAACAAAATCGGTATCTAATATTACTTTGTATAACTTTAAATTCTTAAAGCTATACAAAGGGGGGCAGCTGTAGATACTCGATTTTGTCCAGGTTAATTTTATTTTTATACGCGTAATTTATTGATTAACAATATATTTTAATTTTTTGAAATTTTAAAAATTGAATTACTAATAAAATGCACACAAAAAATTAAATGATCTTTTATAGTTTTTTTTATTATTATTATAAGAGTAATGATAAAAAAAAAATAATAACAGAATTTAGCAGTAATAATAAAAATGATAATAATATTAAATAGGGTCCAATTTAGACAACAAAAGAAGCAAGGTATGGCACAAAGTATGGCCAACCTAATAGGAAAATCAGTCCCTAAAAATACACAATGGGCAAAACCCAAAATTACTAAAATTACAAATTTAGCCTTAAAAACTCTCTAATTTTACAAGTTTGGGGACTGCCCCTCTTTTGCCTATAAAATGGCAGTCCCACAACGCATAAAGGAGGAGGCAGAGATGTATATATAAAAAACATACACCAGACGAAAAAAATCAAATACAAGAAGAATCAAGCTCTGGTTCTTCTAGTCTCTCAATAAATTATATCAACTTCTTCACTTCCTCTTACTGCCCAGGTATCTTCTAAACTTCCCTAACTGTAAAACACACACCAAATATCAACAGGTGAGCAGAAAACCAGAAGCAAAGCAGCACAAGAAAAGCAACAGCAGCTAAAACCAAACAAAACAAGTAACACAGGAAGTAAAATGTATACATCTCTCCTATTTTTCTTTGTAAAGCAACATACATATCCTATTTTTCTTTGTAAAGCAACATACATAATATCTTGTATGATTCAGATGTGTCAACAATGAGTAGAGACATGTTATGTCTATACTAATTCCTTCATTTACTTATCTATCTACTCATTTTACAGTGTTGATTATTCTTCTTTGTTCTCTCTTATTTATACGTTCCTTAACACTAACCTGAAACCAGTATTTGACCAAGGGAAACATGCACATAATTCAGTCCATTTACAGCATCAATTTAATTCCAATACACTTATAAATATCTTGTTAAAATCCAACCAAATATATATATAAATATCCTTCTAATCCAATCATATACATACAAGTATTCACAACACAAATTTCGTTTTTCACATACAAGCACTTCATAACACAGATTTCATTTTTTTTATACACATGCATTTACATTATTTGCATCGTTATAAGTAAAGAGAGTCAGATTCTTAGCTGGGACAGTGTCATCACTTGAGGAACCCAACTGAAATTGGATAAAACCATATGTCTCTGAACCTGCAAAAGAGAAAAACACCAAATCACAAAATCAACTAAAAAAAAACCTAGAAAATACAAGAATCAACCAAAGGAATCTGTTTTCTCCATACCTGCGAAAACGAAACACAGACCAAAAAGAAAGGAAATAAACAAAAAAAAAAAAATTAAAAACCGAAGCAGAAAACACGAACCAAGAGAAAAAGCGAGAGCAGGGCTGATGGTGAGACGCAGATTGCCGGAGAAAACACAAACCAAGAGAAAAGCGAGAAAGAGAGAACGGAGAGAGCAGATCGATGGCGAGAACAGAGTGACGGTGAGAAGCAGATCGACGGAGAAAGCATAAACAGAGAGAAAGGGTGAGAGTGCTTGAAGAAAGAGAGGTGGGTTTGTGAAATCCGGCTGGTTTAGATCTTCGCCGGCAGAGCAGAGCTTAAGCCGTCAGCGTTAGTGAGCAGAGAGAGAAGAAGGTGACGGCTAAAGGGAGAAGAAAAAGGCGGCTGGTGTGGAACCGCCGGCGAGAAAAAGGCCGGGATGGAGGGAGGCGGCCGATGGTAAGATAGGGCTTTTAGGGTTTGAAGAGAGAAAAAGGGGAGAGGCAGCTAATAAAAATGGATCCTAGGGTTTGGAATGAAGAAAATTGGCTTTTATATGGTGGATAATATCCATTGGGTAGGAAATCCAGGTTGGGCTGGGTTTAGGGCCTAATTGCTGGTTTTTTTTAAAAATTTTTGGTTTAAGGTTATGTGAGTTAAGTCTTTTCTTTTTGGGCCTAAAAGAGGAATGGTTTAAAATTAATTGAATTAAGAACCATTTGTGGCCCAACCGAATATTAAGCCTTTATTTCCATTTCCCTTTTTATTTTCATATTAATATATATGTATATTTACTTGGCATTAATTAGGATTTGGGTATATAAAATTTAAAGATTTCTAAATTGAAAACTAAAATGACATAAAATAAATTAGTACACGTATAATTTTAGGGATTTTATTTCATAGCTATGTTATAGTTATGGAATATTAATTAAGTTAATTTATATGGTTAACTTCATATTGTAATCACGAATTTTTAATTTCATTGTTTGTTTTAGTAGCAAGCGGTATGAAATTCTTATTACTTTTTCATTAAAATTCTTATCTAGGATATGCGTATATATTTTACATCCATGTTATGGAAGTAAAAATGCGAATTTTTTTTTAGTTATGAAGATAATATTTGTAAAAATTTTTATGTCCATGATATGGACATAAATAAATAAAATTAATTTAAATAAAACATCGTTATGAATTTATCTTTAGAAAAAATGTAATTATATCCGGATAAAAAATGAAAATGAAAGAAATACATCCCGCGAGAGTAATTTACAACTTTAGTACCGATTATGAGCGGGGTAGGGTGATTTTTATCTTCTCTACACGTAATTAGCGAACGAACCCATATGAATATTTGGTTATTTAAGGTGTCCAATCGGAATTGGTGGCGACTCTTTAAAATTTTGTTATCGATCAGATATCGCAATAAATTATTACACGAATAATCATAAAAAAACGAATTAAATAAAACTAAAAAATAAATTTAAGATTTTTCCACCCGTCGGTACGGTTCCGACAATATCCATAAATGCAAAATTAACAATTTTGCTCCCACTTGAATTTGGGTTGTCACAAATTTAAAATTTAGCTCTCCCAATTTTAACGGGTGTCACGCTTTGTTTGGCCAATTTCACAAAGTCCATATTCAATTTAATATGCAAACAATTAAATTAAATATGCATGCCAACAAAATAAATAATTTAAATACAAATTAATTTTTTTAAAAAATTTAATATAATTTGCATTAGGGTCCGGGATAAAATCCAAAACCGGACCCAAAACCCGCGCGCTGCGCGGCTGTCCCGGCCGAGCAGCAGTGCCGCCGCGCAGCAGCAGCAGCCAGCTGCTGCGTGGCATGTTGCTGGGCAGCATGCCATGGAGCAGCTCCTGCCGCTGGATGGAATCGCAATTTGAGATTCCATCCAGCCCAACTATATATATATATATATATATATATATATGTTTTATTTAACTTCTTAAATTATAAACATTCTAGCCAACAAATAAAAATGAATAATCAATAAAAAAAATGGATTGAAAACCAATTGGGGAAAAAAAAAAAACAAATCAAAAACCCCAATCCAAAATTCTAGGGTTCAACAAAACCAATTGAACAAAAAATCCTAAAATCACAAACTTGAAACCCATTCTTTCTTCAAGAACACTTTCAAGAACAAATTCCAATCAATCTAATGGACAAAACCTAGGCTCTGATACCACTGTTGGGATTTGTCATTGGAAAAATAACGTGGCGCAGCGGAAAATACGCCGTTTAAAATTTCCTAGAATCCACCTATCGTGTCCAATTACTATTGATTAGAACAAAATTAACTTGAATCATGAGAGATTAACTCACCGGATTCGTCTCTTCTAGAGATTACTGCAGAATCGTTTCTTGAAACTGCGATCTCCAAAGTCTGATGCACGACCAACTATTGAGCGGAAACCGGTGCTAGCTGAAGACGCGAAGGAATGGAGGTTTAATGCTGGGATTTTCAGCTGTTTTGGGGCTGCTCTTGGTGGCTGAAATTTCCAGCAATAATTAGGGTTGAATTAGGTTTTTCTTCCTTAAGTGTGCCCTTATATAGACACCTTGTCTAATTGGGTTTTAATTAGGTTAATTAAACCCAAGCCCACTAGGATTATAATTACATAAATAAACATTAATTAAAAAGTATATATTATGTAATTTAATTCCATTTGGCTAAATTTAATTACCCCTAAATAAAATTAAATCACACTTAAGTTAATACAATACATGTATTTAATTTTCCTACTTAGGAAAATTATTTAATTAATTGTTTACTTTATGTAATTCGATTAATTGATAAATTAATGAATTACATTATGTAAACTTATTAATTAAATTAAATTCAACCCAATGTTAATTAATTACCTTGACACCGAATGTCAACTAATTAATTAACACATTCCTTTCAATGTACATTACATGTACAATTTCTATAAGTTCCGGCTCAGTTGATCTATGTGCACGATCCTATGGGTCTGTCTTTATGTTGGCAGTAGGCACAAAGCCCACAGACTATAAGTGGGTTCTAGCAAACCATTACAGCCCCCAATTAAGACAGAGATGCAACAATCTTTAGAAGACACTCACCCGGTAGTAATCTCATAGTGTCCTTTGCCTAACGATATCAATATGAATAAACAAGAGGCATGGTGTCTGTCATCCTCCTCTGTTGTTTATTATATTTCTTGATCTTGAGTTGACTTATTAATCAAATAAGCACCGACTTACTTGGGTATGGCCATACACTTATTAGTCCCACTCATCAAGTGGCCAATGATATCATCTTGGTGTTACCCGAGTGGCAATTCCATCACTTCATCATCAATATCAACATGTTCACCGGTCCACCCAATCATACCCGTATTTAGCATCCTTTTGCAGATTAGGCGTATGTCAAAGTGAACCGGATTCTATATTGATATTATAATGAAATCTGGTCTGAGGATAAAAGAGACCTACTCAAGAAAGACCTATGACACGACAACCATGTGGCTTTCTTGTGCGGATCGATCCAGTCCCATGTCAACGACATGTACCCATATTCATGACTGACTATACAAGTACTATGGCTGGTTGAGAACTACCATACAGTCATCGAATATACAAGTCTGTGGTTTTATCCGTTCCCATGATTTGAACAGACCTGGGATAGGTTTTATGATTATCAATCAATGGATACTCTACTCATATTATAGCACAAGATATAAATGAAATAGATTAATTGCTTTTATTAATGTGACACAAATAATGTATTCATACATTCTTAATGTATAATACAAAATACAAGAATCCAATGCCTTAAGAACTAGGGCACACCAACAATAAATGTGTCGACCCTTTTCCGACACTAACCCTCATAAACCCAACCCTAATTCGTTAAATTCCGTGTTAAACGAATCGCGTTATCGTGTCACCACCCATTTTGACAGCCCTAAAAAAAAAATACCCACAAAATCTAAAACCAGACTCTAACACCATACAACGACGCTGCTGTGCGACAGCCTACTGCCAGCAGTAGCCTACAAGGGGCTGTTGGCACACAGCAGCTACGGCAAGCAGCAGTGCTAGCCAGAATTAGAATCACAAATTACGATTCCAATTTTGGCCAAACCATAATTTTCTTCTTTTTTTATTATTTTAAAAAAAATAAGCCACAGATGGAAAAACACAGCAAGCATAAAATTAATTCATAGTGGAAAATAAATCGCAACAGCAAAAAAAAAAAACAATAAAACTAATCAGGAAAAATTAACCAAAACCTAAAAACCATTCTTGAAACATTTTCTTCTTCAAGGACACTTTCAAGAATGAATTCCAATCAATCTAATGGGCAAAACCTAGGCTCCGATACCACTATTCGGATTCGTCATCAGAAAAATAACGTGGCATAGTGGAATTACACTGTTTAAAATTTCCGAGAATCCACTTATCGTGTCCTATTACCATTGATTGCAACAAAAAAATTTGAATCAAAAGAGATTAAACTCACCGGATTCGTTTCATCTAAATACTACTGCAGAATCATTTCTTGAAACTGCGATCTCTAAAATCCGATGCACGACCAACTATTAAGCGGACCTGGTGCTAGCCGAAGAAGCGAAGGAATGGAAGGATGTTGCTAGAAATTTTGGCTGTTTTTTGGGGCTGCTATATTAGGGGGCCGTAAATTTCCTTGCTGTAATTAGGGTTAGGGCAGATTTTTTTTTTCACTTAAGTGTGCCTTATATAGTCCTGCTATAATTAGAATTCTATTTAGGTTAATTAAACCTAAGCCTATTAGGATTTGGATTACATAAATAAACCTTATACCATAAGGTTTTTACTATGTAATTTAATTCCATTTGGCTAATTTAATTACCCCTAAATAAAATTAAATCACACTTAAGAAAATATAACACATGTATTTAATTTTCCTTTTTAGGAAAATAATTTAATTAATTGTCTACTTTATGCAATTCAATTAATTGATTAACTAAATAATTACATTATATAAACTTAGTAATTAAATTAAATCAAACCAATGTTAATTAATTACCTTGATACTGAATATTAACTAATTAATTAACGCATTCCTTTCAATGTACATTACATGTAAAATTTCTATAAGTTCCAGCTCAGTTGATCTATGTGCACGATCCTATGGGTCAGTCTTTATATTGGCAGTAGGCCCAAGGCCCACAGACTGTAAGTGGGTTCTAGCAGACCGTTACAGTCCCCAATTAAGATAGAGATACAAAAGTATTTAGAAGACACTCACCCGGTAGTAATCTCATCGTGTCCTTTGCCAAACAACATCTATATGAATAAACAAGAGGCACGTTGTCTGTCATCTTCTTCTATTGTTTATTATATTTCTTGATCTTGAGTGAACTAATTAATCAAATAACCTACAAAATTATTTGGGTATGGCCATATACTTATTAGTCCCGCTCATCAAGTGGTCAATGATATCATTTCGGTGTTGCCCGAGTGGTAATTCCGTCACTTCATCATCAATATGAACATGTTCACCAGTCCACCCTATCATACCCGTATTTAGCATTCTTTTACAAACTTGTTAAGCGTAAGTCAAAGTGAACCAGATTCCATATTGATAATATAATGAAATCTGGTATGAGGACAAAAAAGACCTACTCAAGGAAGACCTATGACATGACAACCATGTGGCTTTCTTATGTGGATCGATCCAGTCTCATGTCAATGACATATACCTATATTCATGACTGAGTTTACAAGTACTATGGCCAGTTAAGAACTACCATACAGTCATCGAATATACAAGTCTGTGATTCTATTCATTCCCACGATTAGAATAGACTTGGGATATGTTTTAGGATTATAAATCAATGGATACTCTATTCATGTTATAGCATAAGTTATAAATGGATTAAATTAGATGCCTTTATTAATGTGACACAAATTGTGTATTCATATAATAAATCTTAATGTATAATACAAAATACAAGAATCCAATGCCCTAAGAACTAGGCACACCAGTGTTGGTGTGCCCTAGTTCTTTGGGCATTGGATTCTTGTATTTTGTATTATACATTAAGACTCATTGTATAAATACATTATTTGTGTCACATTAATAAAGGCAATTAATCTATTTCATTTATATCTTGTGCTATAATATGAGTAGAGTATCCATTGATTGATAATCATAAAACCTATCCCAGGTCTGTTCTAATCGTGGGAACGAATAGAACCACAGACTTGTATATTCGATGACTGTATGGTAGTTCTTAACTAGCCATAGTACTTGTATAGTCAGTCATGAATATCGGTACATGTCGTTGACATGGGACTGGATCGATCCGCACAAGAAAGCCACATGGTTGTTACGTCATAGGTCTTTCTTGAGTAGGTCTCTTTTGTCCTCAGACCAGATTTCATTATAATATCAATGTGGAATCCGGTTCACTTTGACATACGCCTAACAGGTCTGTAAAAGGATGCTAAATACGGGGATGATTGGGTGGACCGGTGAACATGTTGATATTGATGATGAAGTGATGGAATTGCCACTCGGGTAACACTGAGATGATATCATTGGCCACTTGATGAGTGGGACTGATAAGTGTATGGCCATACCCAAATAAGTTGGTTGCTTATTTGATTAATCAGTCAACTCAAGATCAAGAAATATAATAAACAACAGAAGAGGATGACAGACACCATGCCTCTTGTTTATTCATATCGATATCGTTAGGCAAAGGACACTATGAGATTACTACCGGGTGAGTGTCTTCTAAAGACTGCTGCATCTCTGTCTTAATTGGGGGCTGTAATGGTTTGCTAGAACCCACTTACAGTCTGTGGGCCTTGGGCCTACTGCCAACATAAAGACAGACCCATAGGATCGTGCACATAGATCAACTGAGCTGGAACTTATAGAAATTGTACATGTAATGTACATTGGAAGGAATGCGTTAATTAATTAGTTGACATTCGGTGTCAAGGTAATTAATTGACATTGGGTTGAATTTAATTTAATTAATAAGTTTACATAATGTAATTAATTAATTTATCAATTAATTGAATTACATAAAGTAAATAATTAATTAAATAATTTTCCTAAGTAGGAAAATTAAATACATGTATTGTATTAACTTAAGTGTGATTTAATTTTATTTAGGGGTAATTAAATTTAGCCAAATGGAATTAAATTACATAGTATATACTTTTTAATTAAAGTTTATTTATGTAATTATAATCCTAGTGGGCTTGGGTTTAATTAACCTAATTAGAACCCAATTAGACAAGGTGTCTATAAAAGGGCACACTTAAGGAATAAAAACCTAATTCAACTCTAATTAATTGCTGGAAATTTCAGCCACCAATAGCAGCCCCAAAACGGCCGAAAATCCCAGTATTAAACCTCCATTCCTTCGCGTCTTCGGCTAGCACCGGTTCCCACTCAATAGTTGGTCGTGCACCGGACTTTGGAGATCGCAGTTTCAAGAAACGATTCTGCAGCAGTCTCTAGAGGAGACGAATCCGGTGAGTTAATCCCTCTTGATTCTTATTTGATTTTATTCTAATCAATGGTAATTGGACACGATAGGTGGATTCTAGGAAATTTTAAACGGTGTATTTTCCGCTGCGCCACGTTATTTTTCCAATGACGAATCCCAACAACCAGCACATGTGGACTCACACACTTTGACATGCACTTAACAGGCCTGTAATAGGGTGCCAACTATGGATGCGGTTGGGTGTGTTAGCGAGCAAGGCAAGACCAACAAAGTGTAGAAGGCAGTGTTTCACTGAGATGATATCATAGGCCTCGTGATGAGTGGAATTAATAAGAGTGTGGCCACACCCAAATAAGCTGGAACTTATTTGAGAGCATCAGTTCACTCGGTAGTCTGCACACAAAAGAGGGTGATAATACCTTGTCTCTGTCTTGGACTCCGATATCAATGACATAAGATATATAAATTATACTATAGGGTTACGACTTCCATTAGACTTTAATCTCCATCTTAATTGGGGATTGTAATGGCTTACTAAGCCCAACTACAGTCTGTGGATCATGGGTCCACTGCCAACATAAAGACAAGATCACAGGATTGTACACATTTAACGTCTGAACCAGCTGTGAACACGAATTTTTACTTAAAAAAAAAAAAAAAAAAAAATGGGGCCGTTGACCGTTGACCCACGACTGTAGTATACAGTCGTGGGAATTCACTACAGTCGTACGACTGTAGTGTAAGTACAGTCGTACGACTGTACTTTCGGGGAGCAGGTTTCAGCCCATACTTCTTTGACTTGAGAGAGAAGGGAAATCTTGAGCATTTAATGCTCAAGATTTCCGGGCAAGTGGGGTATATAAGGAAAGGAAAAAGCAGATTTTGGGATTTTTTGGAGGTTTTTGGAGTTGAAAACCAGAATTTTAGAGAGAGAAAAGGGGAGAAAAAGAAAGAAGAGAGAGAAGTGAAAAGGCTTGCTTTCTTCTCACATTTTCTCCTTGATTTCTTGCTTTTAATCTCTAAAACGAATTAGACATCTTAGGTTAACAATCACACTAACAAATTAAATCATCTCGGACCAAAACCAAACACAAATCCGTGACTTTTCTGGAGTTATTTGGACATACTTGAAACCTTGGCTTTTTGGGAAAAAAGTGCAAATTCACGTGGATTGGTGCGTAGCCAGGGGTCATTCCAGCTGTGGATCGTCACCAAGGAGGTAAACAATCTTTAACTTATCCTTTTTTCCAGCTTTCTGGGTGATTTGATTGTGTTTGGTGCATTTTTCTTCAAGTTTTTGCGTTTTTATTTCTGGCAAAGTAAGAACAGTCGTACGACTGTTCTTGAAATAAGAACAGGGGCACGACTGTAAATACAGTCGTGCCAAACGCACTACAGTCGTACGACTGTCCTTCCTTCTCCAGTTTTAGGGTTTTTGTTTAGGGTTTTTTTAGCGATTTCTGCCCAAACCAGGGCTACAGTCGCACGACTGTAGTAGACAGTCGTACGACTGTAACTACAGTCGTACGACTGTAGCTTGCGGCCAGGGACAGAAATCCCTAAAAAAAAATCCCTAAAATCCAAATAAAATTCTAAAAATCAAAAAAAATTTCATAAAAATTAGAAAATCCCAGAAAATCAGAAAAATTTGGAAAACCCTCAAAAATCATCAAAATGAATTTTGTTGTGTGCATCACGACCTTAGATTTATTTTTCAGTAAAGATGCATTTAGAACAATTCCACGACGGAGACCCGAATCTCCCGAAAACCGACCCACTTTACATGTTTAATTATAATAAACCGGAAAAATTGTTTTCAAAAATGATTTTTCTCACAAAACCAAAAATACAGGGACGTTTCAAAAATGGTTTTCCAGGTCTGACCGGGCCGGCCGACCGGGCCGACCCGGTTACCCCCAATTGCATGACCCCGAATTCTAATTCCCTATTTCTGTCTACTTGAGTCCTATTTATGGCGTGCTGTATAAATTGTGCTAACCTTTGTTTTGCAGCTTTTATTCTATTTTAATTTTTCTTTTTATTTGTATTTAATAGAATTAAATCGTGTATTTAGGCGGTTGTAATTTTTTAGATTCCCGTGTATATAGGCGGTTGTATCAGTGAGGCGAGAGTTTTATTTTTTTCTTTCAATTTGGTTGTAAGCCCTTAAATATTTATTCTCTTTACTTTATATTTTTGTATTATTATCCTGTATGCGCGCTGCGTGTATTCTTTTAATAAAAATAAATCTTTAGCTACGTAAAGTGTTGTAACTAGAACATTGACAATAATATTTAAATTAGACACGAAATAAAGGACTTGTCCGGACCCGAATCTCTGAAAAGTGTGGCAGTTCCCGCTTTGGTTCAGCTACACTGTAATTTCCCGGTTGAGCTGAGCCGGGTGGCGACTCCTATACTTTTTATCGAGATTTAGGTCTCGATTCTTTTTCAAAATAATCCGCCTTTTTCCAAAAACGAGTTTCCAAATCAAAAACCCCATGCGAGGGAGGGCCCCGCCCGAAATCGAGGCGCCCCTTCCGAAAGGGAGTCCCGCGTCCCGTCGAAAACGCGTCGTCCGCTCACAGTGGCGACTCTGCTGGGGATTTCTCAAAAGTTTTTCAAAAAACTTAAAAGAATTTGACAAGCCTTGAAAAGTGTCTAATTTAAATTAAGTGGATGATTCTTATATGGCACTTTATGCATTTTTGTAGTTAGGCATTTATTGCATTAAGTTAGGTATCCAATTTTAGCCCGGTGAATCGTTGAAGTGTCGCCTAAGCTCCTCTTGGTCTTAGGGGCACGAATACGAAACACCACCCATAGCCTCATACGAACCCCTTCGTTCGAACCCTTGAGTGGGGAGAAGTGAGGAGTATATTTTTTGCTATGGGAGCCTTGATGTTATCCCGACTTTGGACCGAACTCACTTAGGTAACCTTAGTTGGATTCCCTTATGATGCCAAAACAAATTGTGTGAATAAAATAAAATAAAATCCGCCTTCATCACCCCCGGTTGGTGATCGAAGAGAACCCCTCCTAGGACTCGGTTAGAATTTTATCGACCTGACCACGTTTGGAGGAATAAGGTTGGAAGAATACGATCCGTGTGCTAATTGCTACGTGTCTTTTTGTCCTTCCATAACATATCATCATCTACATTTTTCACGAACATAACATGCCGCATCTAAAGCATTTGTGTGATTCTAACTCACATCTTTTGTACAGCCATTTCCATTCTTTCGCTTGTAAATACATTAATCACTCGCGTGACATTTACACTAACCACATTTTTTGCAGCCATGCATTTTTTCTTCGTGTGAAAAATTAATTAACTCACGAACATCATTTGAATGTCATGAGCATTAACCATTTTATTTTGCAGCCATGGGAAACGCATGTCATACATAAAGCATTATGCAAATCTTGAATAATTCCACGAGGGTCACATACATCACGTTAACTACCAAGTAGGAAGTCATTTTAGGCGCTCCATGAGTGCCGACCAAAAAAAATAAAAAATAAAAAAAAAATAAAAAAAAATAAAAAAAAAAATTTTTCATCGCATTTCATTAAATCATTTTTTAGGCGCTCCACGAGTGCCGACAAAAATTCATCGCATTTCATTAAAGCATTTTAGGCGCTCCACGAGTGCCGATAAAAAAATTCTTTGCATTTCATTAAATCATTTTCGGTGCCCCACGAGGACCGGAAAGTTTCATTTCACACATCAAAACGTTTAGGTGCTCCCCGAGCGCCGGAACTCTGCCCGTTCACCAAGAACGCATTCACTTCACATTATGGTGCGGAAATCGAGATACTCCCCGAGTATTGAAATTCCACCCGTTAGGCCAAGCACGAGTTCATTTTACATCATCAAAATTCGAAGTGTCCCACGGACACCGAAACCTCGACCAAGCGCCATGCGCGTGTCGATCTCACTTCACAAAATCCGAGGCACTCCACGAGTGCCGAAAACTCTGTCTGTCCACTAAGGACATTCACATCATTTCACAAAAACCCGAGGTACTCCCCGAGTACCAAAGGTCTCATCCATGTATCCAGTTCTTGGATCGCAATATATGCATAAATGAATAAGAGTTCATGCATACTCCACCACCCGAAGGGTTAATTATTCAAGGTTTGTATTACAAATTCATTTCATACAACATCTATACATCTTCATTCAACACACCATGCGTACATGCATATCCCCTGGAGTTCATGACTCTTTGGGCGATCATATTTCACTAACTTTTGTTTGGAATATTTTGTAGTTTGGCTCCGATCGGGACGACGACTCGTGAGGATAGAGCACAGTGATTCATCATCTAGTGAGTCTGAGGAATCTGTTCAGTTTGGGGAGGTTGAGGCGTCATCTGAATTGAGTGCCGGGTTTTCATTGGAACTTGAACAATTGCAACAAAGATTTCAAGATATGGCAATCCCACCCGAAGCTGCCGCCGCCGCAATGGCTACCTCTGCTCTTCGTGATTTCATGAGTTCTGATGAGTTCAAGAATCTTATCAAGAGCCAAGTGCAGAGTGCTTTGGCCGAATCATCCAGTCAGAGGCCGGAAAGAGGTGCTCGGGAAGAAAGTAGTGGAGGGAGGCTGAACGACAGGCAGTCAGACGCTGAAGAAGGCCGGAGAGATAATGTTGAGCGGCCTGTGGAGTCCGCCTTGGAAAGAAAGATGAAGGAGATGGAAGAAACTATAGCAGAGCTGCGGGCCAGCTCTAAAATCCAATCTGCCAAACGGATCGACCCATCCACACTGATAGCCGGGGGGGTTGAAATGCTTCCAGTAGGCTTCCAAATGCCTCGGATCGCACCGTATGTGGGGAAGAGCCCTCCTACAGCCCATTTGAATCAATACGTGCGGATCATGACCATGGCCGGGCTCACTATGAATCAGTTGGTGGGACTATTCCCCACTACTTTGGAAGGGGGTGCTATCACGTGGTACAATAAGCAGCCTGAGGGGATACAAGGTGATTGGGATGCACTGTCTGATGCATTCATCAAGTATTTCAGTTTCAATACACAACTGGAAGTCAAGCTGCAAGACTTAGAAGCGGTGAGGCAGAAACCAAACGAGACCTTCTCTGAATACTACCAAAGGTGGATGGATAAAATGATTCTCCTTCATCAGAAGCCATTGGAAGATGAATTGATCGTGAAGCTAATTGACGGGAGCTTGGAGGTTTATAGGAATGTAATGAAGTACCATAAATTCCAGTCCCTGATAGAGGTGCATGAGCTGGCCCGCAAAGTTGAGAAGTACGAGATTGATCCAGCCCAGAGCAGTTATGGAGGAGGGTATCGGAGCCGTACATACTCCTCGGGGTATAAAAGCAACAATAACCCTGCGGCTTCTTCATCGACAAGTGCTAAACCGAACCAGTCACCCGTCCCTGTTAAACAAATAGAGGTGGCAACAGTTGCGCAAGGGTCTAGTCAACAGACGGCCGGGAAAGGGATCTCTCCGTGGGAAGAGTCCTTGGGGCGGATCTTTCTGAAATGTAGGAATCTAGGCTTTCTTCAAAGTCTGAAACCGTACACGCCTCCGGCTGAGGCGGACAAGAACAACTTTTGCTCCTATCATGTGACTAAGGGGCATCGAACCAACGAGTGTCATGCTTTGAAAAAGGCAATTCAACAGCTGATTGATGAAAAGAAGATTGAAGCGCCCCGTTCAAAGCCCAATGTTCAGAGTAATCCGCTACCTCAGTTTGAAAGAAGAGTAAACATGGTGCAATCGGGGTTATCTCCTAACTTTGTCTTAGCCCAGATTGCAAAGGCGAATCCCGCAATTCAAGTGGTGGTAGGTGAAGATGTTAAGCCCTCAGTGGAGGAGAGCAAACCTGTGAATCTGGATGATATAGAATTGGATGATGATGCGGATGAATTTGAGTTGATGAGTAGGCCCGAGCCTCTGAACCGGACAACACCTGTCTATCCTGTCTGCACTAAGGATGGGATGTATATAAGGAAGGAAGATGCTCCGGTGAATAATGTCACGAGAAGTGGAAGGGTATATCAACCCGAGCCACAGCGATTGGGAGAGCCGAGTAAAAGGGCAGAAGCACCAGTTCAAGATTATTTGCCCATCAAGGTGAATGAAAAAGAAGATCTGGTAGTGGAGCAACTCAAAAAGATGCCCGCACGTGCATCTGTGTGGCATTTGCTTATGGAATCCCAAAGACATCGAGCTGCAGTGGTAAAAAAGCTTATGGAAATGGATGCAAACCCATTAATTTCTCCCGAGGAAGTATGCATGGTGATTGGGAGTACAAAGAGTCAACAATCTGATAATCCCGGGGGGATCACTTTTACCGAGGATGACTTACCTCCGGAAGGCACTAACCACAATCGTGCCTTGTATCTGAAAGTGGAGATGATGGATCGAATTTTACCGTGTGTGATGGTTGATGACGGCTCAGCATTGAATATCTGCCCTCTGAAAGTTTTACCTAGCCTTCATATGTCTGAAGAAGCATTGTCAAGGTCTAACACGGTGATCCGGGCATATGATGATTCCAAGCGTACTGTGATTGGAACCTTTGAAGCAGAAGTGTCAGTGGGAGAAGTTAAGTCAACCGTGCTATTTACTGTCATTGATATTCCTGTGACTTTCTCCTTGCTTTTGGGAAGACCTTGGTTTCATGCATTGGGAGGTGTGCCATCAACTTTGCACCAAAAGGTGAAGATTCCGATGGGAGAAAAGATTGTGACTCTTGAGGCAGATGAATCTTCTATGGTGGCTGCTCTGAACTCATCTGAACAACCTTTGACTGGCTTTCAAGTGGCAGTTGTCTCAGAGCATAAGGAGAAAGACTTGACATTTTCTCCATGGATCCATAAGTATTTTCAGAAGCAGAATTTCATTCCGGGAAGGGGGCTAGGAGTTCATCAACAAGGGGTCACAAAGTTTGATATCACTATGGGCCAGTCACACCGAGGGGGTCTTGGTTACAAAGATACCGAAAAGAAGGGGATCCCGGAGACGAAGAAAGTCCATCTCTTGGACACTTTTGTTCGAGCCAGTGGTGGGCCATATGGTGGTAAACCGGAACCGATGGTTATTGGTGGGGAAACAGTCCCCGGGTTTGAGATTTTTACTAATGTTGTTGACTTTTCGAAATATGGGGTTGGCTCAGTGGAAGGAATGCTTAAGCTAGAAGATATGAAGGAGACCACTTCTCCTCCAATAAGCCAAGCTGAAGTGGTGGCTCCCATCATCCCGGAGGTGCAACCAAAAGAAGATACAGACCCCCTGGTGGATACCATTACCAAAGCATTTGCTGAACTACTGAAAAAAGGGTTGAAAGAGAGCACCGTGAAGAAGGAAGCTATTTCAGGACGGGCAGAATTAGTGGAAAAAGCTGTTGCTGAACTCACCAAAATGATGGCTAAGGGAAAAGCGAAAGTGGAAGAAGATGCCTTAACTGAAGCTCAGAAAGAGACCCTTGAAGCTGATTTGGGTGACTTGTTCGAAGAAGAGCCTGCTGACCCGGAAGATCTTGCTGCAGAAGACTCTCCGCATGTGGAGGAAGAAAATGATTTCTTTGTAAATTTATCCTATGTACTTGATATGAACAATTCCGCTTTTAAGGCGATGAATGAAATGAAATCTGACTTTGCTTATTTGTGTGATGTTTTTCCTAATGGCTCTGTGCATACATGCAATCATTCATTCAATGTGTTCAGCATTCATGACACTGCATTACATGAAATTAATTTGGGCACAATTGAAAATCCTAAAATGGTATCTATCTCTAACGAACTCAACCCTGAAGAAGAGAGAGAATTGACAAAAATACTTAAAAAGCATGTGGGAGCGTTTGCATGGTCTTACGATGATATGTCGGGGGTTGACAGAGAGATAGCAGAGCACAGAATTCCGATTGACCCCAAGTTCAGCGCAGTAAAGCAGAAACTCAGGCGTTTACATCCAGAATAGGCTGAGAAAGTCAAAGAAGAAGTGGCAAAGCAGATAAAGGCTAATTTCTTGGAGGTGGTAGATTACCCTGAATGGTTAGCCAACATAGTCCCAGTTGCCAAGAAGGACGGAAGGGTCCGGGTTTGTGTGGATTACCGGGATTTGAATAAGGCCTCTCCAAAGGATGATTTCCCACTTCCTCACATTGATGTCCTGGTCGACAGCGCAGCAAGGGCAGTTATGTATTCGTTCATGGATGGTTTCTCGGGGTATAACCAGATCTTAATGAATGTCATTGACAAGATCAAGACAGCCTTCATTACTGAGTGGGGGGTGTACTGTTACAGAGTGATGCCGTTTGGGTTAAAGAATGCTGGGGCAACATATCAACGGGCGGTTACGACGTTACTGCACGACATGATCCACAAGGAGGTAGAGGTGTATGTTGATGATATGCTAGTAAAATCAATGACCCGGGAGGAGCACCCTGCTATCCTGGATAGATTTATGACTAGGATTGAAAAGTATAACCTGCGACTCAATCCAAAGAAGTGTGTTTTTGGAGTTGCATCGGGTAAACTATTGGGGCACATTGTCAGTCAAAAGGGCATTGAGATGGACCCAGACAAGATCAAAGCAATTCGAGATATGCCAGCACCAAAAACAGAGAAAGAAGTCAGGTCTTTTCTGGGGTCTCTTCAGTACGTCAGCAGATTCATCGCCAGATTGACTACAGTCTGTGAACCCATTTTCAAGCTTCTTCGGAAGGAACAACCTGTTGTGTGGAATGATCAGTGTCAGATTGCATTTGATAGGATCAAAGAGTACCTGGTTAATCCTCCAGTGTTGAAACCCCCGACTCTGGGAAAACCTTTGACTCTGTACTTAGCCATTGAAGAAACCTCCATAGGGGCAATGTTGGTTCAAGAACAAGATGACAAAAGGGAGCATGCTATTTACTACCTCAGTAAGAAGCTGCTAGATTATGAAACCCGATACACTGTCGTGGAGAAGACTTGCACTGCTATGGTCTGGCTTACGAAGAAGTTGAGGCACTATTTCCAATCCTACAAAATACAAGCCGTGGCAAAGGTTGATCCAATGAAATACCTCTGTTCTGCCCCATCCTTAACGGGGAAACTGTCCCGGTGGTTGCTTTTGTTATCAGAATTTGACATCGAGTATGTAACGAAGAAAGTGATCAAGGGAAGAGCAGTGGCTGAGTTCCTGGCCAATCAACCGCTTGAATCTGATTATGTAGAAAACCTGGAATTTCCTGATGAACAGTTGGCTTTCGTAGAAGTGGAGATCAGGAAATGGATCATGCATTTTGATGGAGCTGTAAATAAGAGAGGGGCGGGCCTCGGAGTAATCATCGTAACTCCTGAAGGAGAGATAATTCCTTTGTCAAAACGGCTGGAATTCCCAGTAACCAACAACGGCGCAGAATACGAAGCTTGTTTGTTTGGCATTGATGCTCTCATCACATTAGGGGCAAATGACGTGTCCATTGTGGGAGATTCGCTGTTGGTAATCCGCCAGGCCACCGGAGAATGGGAAATCAAGGAAGAATCACTTCGCCCATACTTGGAGACTTTGCGGGAAATGGTGAAGGTATTCGGGCATATTGAATTCAAGCATGTGGCTAGAGATGATAATCAGATGGCGGATTCATTGGCTACCCTGTCATCCATGTGGGAAGGACCTCAGAAAGCACCGATGCGGCCTTTGATCCTGGAGACTGCCAGAACACCGTTTCGTTG
Organism: Euphorbia tirucalli; assembly: GCA_039660915.1. Classification (NCBI taxonomy): domain Eukaryota; kingdom Viridiplantae; phylum Streptophyta; class Magnoliopsida; order Malpighiales; family Euphorbiaceae; genus Euphorbia; species Euphorbia tirucalli. Next base: position 72,103,117 of record CM077641.1, read on the forward strand.
TCCTAGCGCGGTCCTGGCTTTAGTTGCAGACAATAAGCCCTGGTACCAAGATATAGCTGACTTTCTGCAGAATGGCCAATACCCTGAAGAAGCGGATGCATCGGATAAGACAACTTTGAGAAAGTTGGCAGCTCAGTTCAGATGGTTTGATGGGCAACTTTTCAGAAGGACTGCGGATGGGTTGTTATTAAAGTGCCTAACGGAAGCAGAAGCTAAGAAGGTCATGCAAGAAATGCATTCAGGGATCTGTGGCCCGCATATGAACGGATTAGCTCTAGCAAAGAAGATCATGAGACAAGGGTATTTCTGGCTCACTATGCAGACTGATTGTGCAGAGGAAGTGAAAAAGTGCCACGAATGCCAGATTTACGGGGACATCAGCCATCTTCCACCTATGGAGTTGCAAAACCTCATGACACCTTGGCCGTTTGCAGTATGGGGCATAGATATAATTGGTGAAATTCGGCCTCCTGCATCGAATGGTCACAAATTCATTGTAGTGGCAGTCGATTATTTCTCCAAGTGGGTTGAAGCCGAGTCTTATGTCACGGTTACAGCTAAGAACATGGCTAAGTTCGTGAAGAAGCACATCTTTGCAAGATATGGTGTACCGCATCACGTGGTAACTGATAACGGAGTGCAGTTTCAGGGGGCCACAGCTGAATTATTCGAGGAATACAATGTGGAACATCGCAAGTCTTCTCCTTATAGGCCACAAGCCAATGGTGCAGTAGAGGCAGCGAATAAGTCTATTAAGAAGATTTTATCCAAGACCACCTCAACCTACCGGGATTGGGCAGACAGATTACCTTATGCTCTGTGGGGGTACAGAACCAGTGTTAGAACGCCGACTGGGGAAACGCCTTATTCGCTGGTTTATGGGATGGAAGCGGTCCTTCCTGTCGAAATGGAATTGAAGTCACTAAGGACGGTCTTAGAGGCTCAATTGCCTGAAACAGAATGGGTGAAGGCAAGATTTGAACAGCTGGCTATGGTCGATGAAAGGCGTCTTAAGGCTCTGGATCATCTACAGATGTACCATCAAAGGATGGCTGGGGCTTATAATCGGCGGGTTCGTCATCAGAAACAGCCGTTAAAAGCGGGGGATCTGGTGTTGAAGCAAATGAGACCGACCAACACAGATGCAAGGGGTAAATTTAAACCCAACTGGGAAGGGCCGTATGTAGTTAAGAAGGTACTCTCCAAAGGCGCAGTGAAGATCATGGACATGGATGGCAACGAATTCACCAATCCGATTAACCAAGATCATCTCAAACGCTACCACGTGTAAAAAAAAAAAAAAAAAAAAAAGAAGCCTGTTAAGTCGAAAACCCGTAAGGGCGACTTAAGCAAAAATTAAGGCAACGAGGGTTAGCTTATCGATCAGAAAACCTGTATAGGATGGTTGATAACAGGAATGAGTTCGTTCGAGATATGTACCAATTTTAGAATTTTCAATTAATGCGATAATTAAATTTCATTAATGAAGTGCGTTATGCTCAACATATTGCATGAATGTTTGGAGTATGTTACATGATACATTTGTCGAAACATCCAGATAAGCAAAGACATTTAAACGCCTAAGTGTGCAATTGCAAATATCATCCAACCCTTTAAAAAAAAAAAAAAAAAAAAAAAAAGGGCCTGTTAAGTCGAAAACCCGCAAGGGCGGTTTAAGTAAAAGTTAAGGCAGGAAGAAAAGAGCCTGTTAGGTCGAAAACCCGCAAGGGCGGCTTAAGCAAATATTAAGGTAAAAAAAAAAAAAAAAAGGGACCGCATCAATAACGGAAAAGATGTATATAAATAATAATAATTGTAACCAATACATGCATAATAGTGAAAATCACAGTTTTTCTTTTTATGCTCTTCTTTTCTTGACAGGAAGTGGTCTCGCAGCCTCAGAGGGGGCCAGCCATCGGAAAGTCGCACTCTCACGCGCCTCACGGGTCGGTAAATCCTGGATCTCAGCCAACCACTCCTTGTAACGACTATCTGTCTCTGTGGGAGCAAGTGAGGCATAATTCAATGCCACACGGTGGGTATCTCTAGCCCAGCGAAGTCTGATATGATCTGGCCAAGCAGCAGTGTACTCCTCACAACGGGTGATACAAGAGCGCTGAGGGATACCTTGTAGATGACCGTACTGCCGGCAGAGGCGACTCGGAGAATAGAATGTTACCCTGGTCTGTCCTAATAACTGCACACCATGTGCCCACATCTCTACAATCACGTGGGTAATCTTCCACCAGGGGCACACCCACCTAATCTGGTCATCAGTCCGTTGAGATAGCCAAGCGCCCCACTCATCAGCAGACATATCAATATAGGAGTCGACGGAGAAGCCTCGTTCCCTCAGATTGGCCGGGTTGTATTTCTTAAAGTTCCCCCTTGGAATCTTAAGAATTGATAACTTCTCTAGCAACCAGATCTGCAGTTGGTGGTAAGCAAGGGTTAGTGGCTCATTCGACTTAGAAATACACCAGACAATAAGGAATTTCACCTGGAGCAGTGTGAGGTGAGGGCCAATGTGGAGAACACCATTTGCCTTGGATGCATGCAAACTAATCAGTGTCTCAGCAAGTGCAAAAGGAGCTGGAGATGCTCCCACGGCCATCTGAGAGATAAGGGAGATAGCCCTGAAGGAGATAATCCCATCACTAGGACCACAGAAGTACCGGCTCACCAGTAACAGGCTGACCATGGAGGCCCAACTCGTGTGGTCCCTAGGGGCATTGATACACCATCCTAACACGGAATCCGAGCTCAATCCAGGAAAAGGAGAATCAATAGCAAATAAAGCCTCCACGTCGGGATTGGGAAGCCCGAACAAGCTCACCAAGGAGGAAATGCTACCGAAAGTGAACTCGGGGACGGCGATGTCCACTCCCTTATGGCAGGGGATATTCAAGATAGCACTGAACTCTTCATATAAGGGGCAGAGTTCTTGGCATGAGAAGCGGAAAACGTTGTCCACTGGATCCCAGAAACGGTAACAGGCATTCAACAGCTCGATGTTCCACGAGTGTCTGTAATAGGCCTTGAGATTCCACAACCCGAAAGGCTTCAATTTGAGCCAATCAGAGTCTTGTAACGATTCTAGAAAATTGTAAAAGCCTGGATAAAAAGGAGCAAAAATTGAAGAAGAAAAGGAAGAAGAGTGAATTTTTAAACATCGATGAAACAAAAGCAAATCCAATAATATGAAAAGTGCAATTCACAATGTATCTAAAAAAAAATCCAGTACAAAAGAGCAAAAAACTGTGAAAATAATAAATAAGACAAGCAGGATGCTCCAACTAGCTCTCATCCTGCCCCTCGTCCTCCTCCTCCTCCTCGGACTCACTCTGATGTGTAGCCCGGTAAGAGTCAAAATCCGCCTGCAGACGAGCCATCCCAGCCTGCAGCCTGGCTATCTCGGCTCTCCCTCTCTCCACCTCTTCGTTTGCAGTCCGGGCCTGAGCCACAGCAGAAGCAGCCTCCCTGGCCTGTTCTCGGAATATCTCGACTCGGGACTGCAGTTGACAACATAAAGTTAGCATCCATACATACATACACACATATGCATTCATGCATCACATAAATTTTGATGCAGGAAACACGAGATACTTACTGCCCAAACGCTGTTCTCCCGGACCAGGAAGTCTCCTAGACTCCTGTATCGGTAGGCCACCTCCTCCATGTCAGCTCGCCGGACCTGAAAGAACATCAAAGATAAAAAAAAAAAAAAAAAAAAAGAGACTTACGTGGGTAGTGTCCTCCGGGAGGAACATGGCAGGCTCCTCACGAGAAATGCTCCAGGTCGTATAGGATTGGGTGCCATCCAACCCAATCAACGTGAAGCCGGTTCTGAGCTCGGAAATCAGGCGACCCTCCACGACACCACTAGCGCCGACGGCCTGCGAAGCCGAAGCTGCGGCGCTGCCTGCATGGACAGGGTGAGTCCTATCCTGAACCCGAGTATCCTCGTCTCCTGTGCCTACATCAGTGCTCCCACCAGCCGGCCCACTGGGCTGGGAGGACCCAGATCCCCTGCGCCTCTTAACCTGCAAGGAGAATATAAAGTTAAAAAAAAAAAAAAAAATGAATGAAATACGAATGAATACCTGACGAGGACGAGGAGGAGGAGCTGCTGGTGCGACGTCCGCAGCAGGCAATAAACACTGCTGGATATAGGCGGGGTAATCTCCGTCCACGGGATCCACGCTGTACCCCTCTCCAAATATCTCAGGGTCTGTCGCAGGGTCCGCCAGGTGTGGCCAGAAGAGCGCCTGAGGGAGCGGCGGGGGCACGAGCCGGCCAATCGGACCGTCGATATGGTCAGAAAGGAAAAGACGATCGCCCAAGTACCACTCTTGGGACATGGGGCTCTCCATGACAAAGCGGCGGCGGTCGAAGCGTGTCGAAGACTGGAAGAGGAGAGTGATGGCACCCAAATTCTCCCAAGGGTGGTGCCGGATCTGTAGAAGCGCAACAAAAGAAATTCAGTACAGGTAAGTAAAAAGTTATTCAAATTTTCATACTAACGATTTTTGTTTACTTACCCTCCTCCAGGACGGGTCGAGTACCTCCAGGACGGGTCGAGTAGACTCTGCCGTATCTCCTCGATATCACGGACGGCACCTTGCCACCCCTGCGTCCAGCGACGCAGAACAGTCGGATGAACGTCACCCTGGACGTCCCTCAAATCGGGCGGCTCCAGCACCCGATGCTCAAAAGCCCAGATCTGTAATTATAAAAATAATTATAATGTCAAAAAAAAGAAAAAAAAAAAAAAAAAAAAAACAAAAACAAAAAAAAAAAAAAAGAAGAAGAAAGAAGAAGAAAGAGAAGGAAGAGGCAATACCAAAAGGCCGAACCAGAATCCCAGAATCTCCTGCTGCTCTCCCCGGGCGCATAAGTCCAGCCCGTAATACAGCTGCCCCAACGCAGCTCGCGCCCAGTCCAGAGACGAGAAGGCAGCCAGATCCACCAATGTCGGGAGCAGAGTCAAATTGCAGGTACTCTGCCCAGTCGGAAATAATGTGCAGGACAGGAGGACAAGCACATAGGCCCTAGTGTACCGCTCCATGTCCTCCTCAGCCAGGTCTGCGCGGGTGGCCCAATAAGCCTCCACCCGGGAGCACAAGATCTTCCCCCTTTCAGGGGCGCAGCCAATCAATCTCTGGATATAAGTGTCCACCTGCTGGTATCGGGTCAGGCTGCAGTTAAAGATAATTGGGGTCCCGCCGAACCCAAAGCCAGTGATCGCCACGAAATCTGAGGGAGTGACGGTGAACTCCCCGATGGGCAGATGGAAGGTATGGGTAGTGCAAACCCATCTCTCGCACAAGGCCGTCAGCACGGCATGAGTGGTGTGCGGTGTGCTCATAGGCAAAGACAGGACGAAAGACTCCAGCCCTAGGAGCCTAACTCGAGCCCGCACGGGCTCCGGAAGTCGGTCCCACCAGACCCGGGGCAGGGAAAGATTCCCACTACCAGCAATCCTGTGCCTCTGCATTACGGGGAAGTACAACACACATGCATTCAGATTTTGTATTAAAAAAAAAAAAAAATTATTTAACCTGTTTTCTTGCTACAGTCGTACGACTGTAGTACGCATTGCACGAGCGTAGCTACAGTCGCACGACTGTAGTGCCCACAGTCGTACGACTGTTCATCATTTGCATGAACAGTCGCACGACTGTTCATATTCCTGCAGAAAAAAATTTGCAATCCGTATAATTTTCGCGATTTCTAACCTGTTTTTCCTAGTTTCTTGTTTCTATTGACTACAGGGGACTCCTAGCATGCATTCTACTCAATCAATTCAACCCAGAAAGCAGTAAATCATGCAAATCAGTTCCAAAAGTTCAAAGGGAAAAATATTGGAAAACTTAAAATCAAGGCATAGGAATCGAAAACTAACCTGTGTAACGGACAAATGGGAGTCCATTGCCAGCAGAATGGGGATCATCATCCCGAACCGGATCCCGAAGTGGTCCATATAAAGCGGGTGCCCGTATCCTTGGGCGATTCCTACGAAAGCAATCTCCTCCGGATTGTTGGGCTCCGGAACCGCACTGTTTTGGATCTTCTTCAACTTCTTTCCCATTTTCTTCAACATTTTGGATGGTTTTTTGAGTTTCTGCGTCGGTTTCAGAGAGAAGGAAATGAGAGGTTTTGAGAAAATGAAAAGTGGGAGAGAAAGGGGCGGAAACCGCCCCTTTTATTTTGGCTGCCCGCGAAGTACAGTCGTACGACTGTACTTCGCCTACAGTCGTACGACTGTATTCAAATTTTGAATACAGTCGTGCGACTGTAGTGAAAAAAAGGGGGGGAAAATTTTTATTTTATTTTCCTTTATTCCTATTTATTCCTTAAACCCATTTTCATTATCTCATGTGCGATAAATCCCTGCAGGGGCATTTTAGTAATTTTTGCAGGACTAATCCAGCGACGATTAATTTATTTCAATGACGGTCCGCCTCACCCAAGGGGCACGAAATCCAAGAAAAACCATGAAAAATTCACTGTAAGTATAATTACACCAGTCGCATTTTCAACGCGCCCCACGTGCCAAGCCACTCCGGGCCATTACATTCACACAAAAATCATAGTCCCCCACGACTTTAAAAGGGAACCCGAATCCGATTTTAGTCTGTCGAGTGCGCCCAGCCGCACACGATCGTCATGCATTCATACGAAATCATAGTCCCCCACGACTTTAAAAGGGAACCAAAAATCCTGTGTCAGTCCGTTGAGTGCGCCAGTCGCACACGACTATCACATCTTGCATTCACAAATCCAGTCCCGCACGACTATAAAAGGCAACCATGGCACGCATTCCCGTATTTATTCTTGATCGAAGGGGCAAAAATTTTTGTTTCAAAATTATCGATCAAGGAATAAATACGTTCATCAAACATGCATCACATGCATTTTTAGGCTCGGTGTGACAAACCATCCACAGCCTTTTGACTCCGAAAGTCATTTCATCTCGGCGTCATCCTTGCGCGAAAACCATCGCAGGGAACCGCCCGACTCCAAAAGTCATCCGAATTCTCGGTGTCATCCTCGTGTAAAAGGCATATGGACCACCTGACTACCAAAGTCACCTGCGAAAACTACCCTTGCATATTCGCGTTTTCGTGTTCTTTGTCGTGTACCTAAATCCGTTTCGGAAATCGGATTCCAGCTACACGAGGGGCAGCCTGTGAACACGAATTTTTACTTAAAAAAAAAAAAAAAAAAAATGGGGCCGTTGATCGTTGACCCACGACTGTAGTATACAGTCGTGGGAATTCACTACAGTCGTACGACTGTAGTGTAAGTACAGTCGTACAACTGTACTTTCGGGGAGCAGGTTTCAGCCCATACTTCTTTGACTTGAGAGAGAAGGGAAATCTTGAGCATTTAATGCTCAAGATTTCCGGGCAAGTGGGGTATATAAGGAAAGGAAAAAGCAGATTTTGGGATTTTTTGGAGGTTTTTGGAGTTGAAAACCAGAATTTTAGAGAGAGAAAAGGGGAGAAAAAGAAAGAAGAGAGAGAAGTGAAAAGGCTTGCTTTCTTCTCACATTTTCTCCTTGATTTCTTGCTTTTAATCTCTAAAACGAATTAGACATCTTAGGTTAACAATCACACTAACAAATTAAATCATCTCGGACCAAAAACAAACACAAATCCGTGACTTTTCTGGAGTTATTTGGACATACTTGAAACCTTGGCTTTTTGGGAAAAAAGTGCAAATTCACGTGGATTGGTGCATAGCCAGGGGTCATTCCAGCTGTGGATCGTCACCAAGGAGGTAAACAATCTTTAACTTATCCTTTTTTCCAGCTTTCTGGGTGATTTGATTGTGTTTGGTGCATTTTTCTTCAAGTTTTTGCGTTTTTATTTCTGGAAAAGTAAGAACAGTCGTACGACTGTTCTTGAAATAAGAACAGGGGCACGACTGTAAATACAGTCGTGCCAAACGCACTACAGTCGTACGACTGTCCTTCCTTCTCCAGTTTTAGGGTTTTTGTTTAGGGTTTTTTTAGTGATTTCTGCCCAAACCAGGGCTACAGTCGCACGACTGTAGTAGACAGTCGTACGACTGTAACTACAGTCGTACGACTGTAGCTTGCGGCCAGGGACAGAAATCCCTAAAAAAAAATCCCTAAAATCCAAATAAAATTCTAAAAATCAAAAAAAATTTCATAAAAATCAGAAAATCCCAGAAAATCAGAAAAATTTGGAAAACCCTCAAAAATCATCAAAATGAATTTTGTTGTGTGCATCACGACCTTAGATTTATTTTTCAGTAAAGATGCATTTAGAACAATTCCACGACGGAGACCCGAATCTCCCGAAAACCGACCCACTTTACATGTTTAATTATAATAAACCGGAAAAATTGTTTTCAAAAATGATTTTTCTCACAAAACCAAAAATACAGGGACGTTTCAAAAATGGTTTTCCAGGTCTGACCGGGCCGGCCGACCGGGCCGACCCGGTTACCCCCAATTGCATGACCCCGAATTCTAATTCCCTATTTCTGTCTACTTGAGTCCTATTTATGGCGTGCCGTATAAATTGTGCTAACCTTTGTTTTGCAGCTTTTATTCTATTTTAATTTTTCTTTTTATTTGTATTTAATAGAATTAAATCGTGTATTTAGGCGGTTGTAATTTTTTAGATTCCCGTGTATATAGGCGGTTGTATCAGTGAGGCGAGAGTTTTATTTTTTTCTTTCAATTTGGTTGTAAGCCCTTAAATATTTATTCTCTTTACTTTATATTTTTGTATTATTATCCTGTATGCGCGCTGCGTGTATTCTTTTAATAAAAATAAATCTTTAGCTACGTAAAGTGTTGTAACTAGAACATTGACAATAATATTTAAATTAGACACGAAATAAAGGACTTGTCCGGACCCGAATCTCTGAAAAGTGTGGCAGTTCCCGCTTTGGTTCAGCTACACTGTAATTTCCCGGTTGAGCTGAGCCGGGTGGCGACTCCTATACTTTTTATCGAGATTTAGGTCTCGATTCTTTTTCAAAATAATCCGCCTTTTTCCAAAAACGAGTTTCCAAATCAAAAACCCCATGCGAGGGAGGGCCCCGCCCGAAATCGAGGCGCCCCTTCCGAAAGGGAGTCCCGCGTCCCGTCGAAAATGCGTCGTCCGCTCACACCAGCACTTAACGGATCCTTATATACTTAGACTATATTGCTTGTAGGGAGAGTAATTAATTAAATTATAAATCAATTGGATTGATTAAAATAATTTAATTAATAGGGATTGATTATTTCATAGAATTAATTGAATTAATTAATTTTATGAATTAATTTCCTGCTTGGAAATTAAAATAATATATATATATATATATTATTTCTTAAGTTAGGTCTAAATAATCATTGGATTAATTTTAATAGACCAATTGTATTTAATAGACATGATACAAATTATATGATATGGTATGATTAATTTATATATATATGAATTAAACCAATTGGAAATTAATTTTAACCCATAGTAATTAATTAGACCTAGGGTTTTATGAACTTTAAATTCACAGTTAAGAAAGTCAACTCCTAACCCAATTTCATATTAGAAATTTGCCCCCCTTGCTCCCTTGGTGTCTAGATCCTATGCTAGCCCGGGTGTTGGTTCTGTAGCCTTTCGTGTCCATGAACGTAGAGAGTATCTCGTTTGGTTATTTAGCAGTCTCTAAAAGAGACATAAAAGGTGAGAGTTTATCTCTTAATTTTCCTTTTATTTTGTTTTTAATTTCATCTACATTAGTTCCTAGATCCAGATTCTAGAGAATTGAAAATGGCTTCCACTGCTTTTGATTCGATTTTGGAAGAAGAATCCGAACAGATTGCTTCTAATGTTGCATTATTCTCACCATTGTTGTTTGTTGTGGGCTCGGTTGTCGAAATGAGTAACCTTTTTATCAGTTGGATTGCACTTAGTTGGTGCATTAGCTGGTAAGTATCTTAATCAATGTGCAACTGGTTTTGTTGTGCCAGATAGCAGTGGAGTTGTGTTTTTGTCTAAGAGTGCTCTGATGGATGGTTGCTTGTCTTTTTCTCTTGCAAGATGGCTAGTTTGTGAGAAATGGTTGCTGGTATCTTGGCAAGCAGGGTTTCACAAGCTTGTCGTGGCCTTAGATAATAGTAGTGCAATGAGTCTTTACCAAAATTTATCCTTCTATGATTGGTATATTTGGAATGTGTTGGCTGTTAATCCCACTATAGCAGGGCGCTTGGATAGTATTAACTACAAGAAATGTTAGATTTAGCAACAAAAAAATAACAAAATAAATTTTTCTGCCAGAAAACCATTTTAGGAGTAATATTCAAAAGTTGCTGACAAAAAGCACATTTAGCAGAACAATTATTTGAAATTTTTGTTGTGAATACTTACGATAACAACTTTGTAGCATCAACATGCAAAACTACTTTATTGTTGCTAAAGAAGCTTTTTGGAGGTAGCTTTGAATATTGCTGCTAATTGAGCTTTTTAGCAGCAATAAGTAGTTGTTGCAGTTGCTGGTATAAAATTGGGATCATAGGTATTTGCAACAATAATTTGATACAATTTTACTGCTAAACGTACTTCTTGGCTTCAATTTTTGAATTTTGTGGCTAAATGAGCTTTTTGATAGCAAAATTTGTGTTTCTGAAAATTTTATTCTGCTGAATCCAACATTTCTTAGCATTTCTTATAGTGATTTCCTCCGCTCATGAGTTTCGCAGGGCGACTAGTGTCCCTCATAGTTTCGCACAATGGGGTTCATCTCTTCCCCGTGTAGTCATTTTATTATTTCCTTGTACATTTTTCCTTATACTGCTTTTAATTAAGTGTTTTTGGCTCGTTAATATAACAATTATTCTTGATAAAAAAAACAGGCAAAATGCATTCCAAACCCCCTAAATCTTTATTAAAATTATAACCAGTACCCTAATCAATTTTTTGAACATATTGAATACATGAATTTTTTATTTTAATATTATTAGCCCTAAACTCGACCTATCTTTTGTGGTGTGTAACACACTTCATTTCATGGTGGAACTGTGAAACATAAATTTCTAAATAATTTAAAAGTTACATGATTTTATCACTTGAAATTGTGATAGACACTTTTAACTACTCTGTTTTATCTAGACAATTTTCTGAAATTATGTTTCATACTGAAATATTATCGGTCATGCCACTTAACAGAGCTTATTATGTGAACACAATAAAGTCGAGCTTGGGGCTAATAATATTAAAATGAAAAGATCATGTACTCAATATATTCAAAAAATTGATCAAGGTGCCAATTGTGATTTTGGTGAAAGTTCAAAGCACCCAGAAAAAAAATCAAATATTTCGCCAAAGATAATACATGTGATCACAGAGGCAAGAGATTCATATTAGCGAAATATATAAAAGCCAAATTGCACGGAAGTCAGAAAAAATATTAAATGCCTATGAAGGAATGCTTGATAAAAATTAATAGGTAAAAAGGTTAATCCTAGAATATTTTTTTTTTTGGTATGTATATATATATAGGTTTTATAATAAAAGAAGTTGGTACACCAAATTAATACTTCTGAATAAATCTAATAAAAATTTTCTCTTATTAGATGTATTCGACCAGTCATATCTCTAAAATACTTTATATTATTTCCATTTGGTTAAACTTTCAATTCAAATGGCACCGCTTCCTTCTCAAATACGACAAACAATGCATTGGGGCAGATAATATTATTAATGTAGTTTCTTTCTTTGGGGAAAAAAAAAAGATGGCATAACATAATGGCAACCCAAAACGGCAGCGTGCAGAGAAATAAGCTCAAGTTTTCCAATTATAATTTATTCAATTCCATAAATATTTCATCAAACTAATAATGTAATAACTCTATTTAATATGTTTATTTGGTGCAAAATATGAATTACGTGGAAAAGAGAGGAGGAATGCTCTGTTCATGCTTGAAGAAATTATGAGGATCAACTCTAGCTTTAATCTTTGCCAACCTTGCGAAATTGTTTTTGAAATACTTTGTCCCATAAATTTCAGCTTTCTCCAAGTCTGTAAAATTGTTAGTATTCATGCCGATATCATTATCCCTATAATTAAGAAATGCTTCCCTTGGATTTCTTGATACATATGGAGTAATTGCTTCATACATTTTTCTTAACAAATTTAATTTCTCTTCGCTATCTACTTCTTCTATCCTTACGCCAGCGTATTGGATCAGAAATAGATTTTCGGCCCTATGAGGAAACGGGGTTTTCACTCTCTAAAATCTCGCTCATCCTTCCTCCATAAGGATTCCATTCCATCCAAATTAGCCCGTACTTAATCATCCACTTCCATATGTCTGCTAAACCCGATTTAGGAATCACATCTTTCACATAATCTAACTTTAACTTTGAATATACACTTGCCCTTTCTGGGCTTTCCAATAGTTTATCAATGGATGTTCCGTTAGGAAATTCTAACCAGAATAGTGTTGATTCGATGCAGCACATTTCATGGCAATCTTGTCACCGTAAACCCAGTTCAGGAAAACTTTTCTTCATCAATCCCATAAGCATGTTGGCTCGGCTAAGAAACTGGACAATGAATGAAATCTCGACTGTCCTTGCACCTACTTTGTTACCATTCACAACTATTGGCATTGCTCTAATATAAAGATCTTTATCTAATTTTGTAACAACCTGTTGCCACTTGAAAATCACGTCAGTTGCACCTTGTTCCAGGTTTTTGCTAATCCTAAATACAGTGACAATTTCAGTAACCAGAACCAAGTTAATAGACCATTCAAGAATAACTCCAATGCTCGCTCCGCCTCCACCTCTGATTGCCTAAAACAGATCCTCACCTATGGATCGTCTATCAAGTATATTTCCATTAACATCGACAATTCTAGCATCAACAACATTATCCACAGACAAACTATATTTTCTCATCAGATTTCCATATCGGCCTCCTGTAAAATGACCTCCAATTCCTACAGTATGAGATATACGAGCTGGAAATGCATGGATTTTGCTTATGTTAGCGATTGTATAATAAAGCTCACCCAATGTTGCTCCTGCTTCAACTCGTCCCAAAAGAGAATGACTATCTATATTGATCCTTCATAGATTGAACATGTCGATGACAACAAATGGAACATCCAATGTAAAAGAAAGGCCTTCATAATCGTGGCCTATGCTACGGATCCTGATCTGCAACCCATTGGATTTGGCGCAGATAATAGTCCTTTAAACATGAGTTTCGCCTTTGGCAGCTATTATGGCAAGAGGTTTCGGGGTTTTCACAGTCAGAAACCTGTGGTTTTTAACGTATGCTTTTAATTTTGATTTAAAAGAAGAATTGTTTTGTGTATAAATTGTTTCAAGAATTGGATTGGAGGAATTGGTATGATTAGGAAGACATTTTAGAAAGTTGAGGAATTCTGAATCACAAGTTGCCATAGAAACTGAGAAGAAATTTATGATAAGAAAAATTAAACTTGCAACAGAATTTGAAGCTTTCATCATGTTGTTTTCTTATGAATGTGATATATGACACCTTCTCTTGATAATTTGGCCTATATTTGTACTGGGAAAACGAGTTCAGATAAATGGCAAAGATTGGGACTTGTGTTAAATTAGGGAGTTTATTTACTGGAATCGAATTCTATATCAACTCATTAATAAATTTCACGGTTTATTTTCATTTAATTCAACTAGGACTGTTTTACATATAAAAAAATCAAGCGGGATTGAGAAAGTAGGTTTCTTTTACTTTAATTTCTTGCCTTTTTCTTTCAATTTCAACAACTACAATATGATTCGTCTATTCTCCATTTCTCCCCCTCTCACGTCCAAGAACCAAAATTTTTTTTCTTTTAATAATATTTTCTATTATTACCTTAATAATAATAATAATAATAATAATAATAATAATAATAATTGATGTGGAATATGAAAGCTCTATGGTGTTGCTTTGCAAGTAATTACAATTCAACCTGTCCAGTGTAATTGTTGTTGCAATATTTTCTTGAATCTCTACTTAATTTATGTACATCTTTATGGTGGGAGAAATTAAAGTATTTCTTTGAATAATTACAATATTGTAAAAACTGCTCATCAAAACGCCAATGACAGCATTAGATTTTCCATATAGACTCTAGTTGCTTGTATATTATTCGTACCATTATTCTATTCTAATTAGAGGAGCTCTATTTAATTATGGGCTCAAAATTAAAATCCTATTTTAATATGGATATAGAAATGAAATAAAAAATAAATATTTTCTACTTTAATATAAAGAAAATCCAAAATCAATTCAAACTCGAAAGATATACATAACTCTAAATAGTTTTCACAAAAGGACCGACAGTCAAAAATTAATACGTTAAAGTTTTAAATCATTTGTATCTTTGTAAAAATAATTAAATAATTTGTATAAAAAATTAATTAACATATGTTCACTACTATTGGATGGCGTCTTCTTTTTGCCATGAACTTCCTGTCCTGGAACATCCGGGGTTTAGGCTCACAGATTAAAAAGAAACTAGTGTCTAATTGGATTCGGAACAAAGATGTGGGAATGGTTTTTATTCAGGAAACTAAAATGCAGTCTTTTTGTCATAATGATGCTAGAAGGATTTGGGGCAAATGTGATTGTGACTGGAGAACTAATAATGCAAATGGGGCTAGTGGAGGCATTTTAGTCTCTTCGAGACTTCTCTAGCTATCACTTTGGCATAAGCTCCGCTTTGAATAATTTCCTTTGGAAGCAAAAATCCAGGATTAAATGGATCAATGAGGGAGACTGAAATACAAGATTCTCTCATATTGCAGTTTCGATTAGAGCCTCAAAGACTAGAATCTCTTAGTTAGATTCCACCGATGATCCAGTGTCAAATCCCCCCAAATTCATAGTATTTTTCATTTTTACAACAATATCTATTCCAAGAGAATTCCCATGTGAGACCTAATTTTCCTTTGAATCAGTTCAAAAAACTCTCATGAGTTTTCAGCTAATCAAATAGAGCTTCCATTCACCATTGAAAAAGGTAAAATTGGCGGTATGGAGCTGCAATGGATCAAAATCCTTGGACCTGATGGGTTCAACTTTGCGTTTTTAAAGGCATGTTAGGACTTTTTTGGTAATGATATTTTCTCCATGATTCAATGGTTTTATGACACAGGCTGGCTACCAGATGGCATTATATATAAATGAAAAGAACAAACAAAAGCAATAACAATATTTTATTTATATAAATAAGAATGCAAGAGTTCAGGATAAACCTTAACCAGAGAAAAGACAGAAGGAACACTGAGGCTTGAATAGAATCAGTTTCCTTTAGACAGATAAGTCCACAGTGAACTTTTGTCTCATATAATACAACAGCGACAAGGTCGAACTCAACCGTGTGCAAGAAATATCATCAAGCAGAAAAACCTAGAACTGGCAGTTTAAGGCTTTCGAAAGTAGAGAGAACAATTGTTCAGGATTTTTGTTTCTCTATATGTATTTAGAATGAAAATCCCCATTTTATATAAGCTGCAATGGAGTTATTGGAAATAAAATGGCAGGATTAAATATCAATTAATCCATATAGTGAGAATAAAACAGATTTAATTGTATTTAAATACAATTTAAACTGAAAGGAAAAATAAAACTGACCGGAGGAAAAGTAGACAGGCCCGTAGTGGCCAATTTCTGTACGGGTGCACATTGGGCGTTTAGAGGTTCGGGCTTGGATTTGCACTCATGCGAACGGAAGAGAGAGCCTCTTGGGTAATAATTCTTACCAACCTAAAGAAAAGCTTTTCCTTATAAACCTATCAACTATCTCTTAAGAAAGGGATGTGGGATATGGGAATTATATATCATTTACAATTTTTTTTCTTTTCTGGCTCACTTTAAGCATCAACTTCTCATTCACCTTTAATCTGTTTTACACGTATTATATACCGTTGGAAAGATTTTGTTGTGTAGAATACGATCACACAATTTACGTTATTTGAATCGTAATGTATCCGTAAAATAATTAAGCCTTAACTTGAAAAATAAATCACTTATGAAATGCCACTTTTCCAACAATCCCTCACATGAATGAAAATTGGAAAAGTGAAATGGACTTTTCGATATTCTAACTGGTGATAAGACTTAACAGTCGATATCTGCATAGGATAGGTAGACTACATCATTTGAACCTTCCCTTGTGAAAGTATATATACTTTACTTGTTGATGAGTAGACACGGTGTCCTTGAACTATTTTTTTGTTTATGTGAGCGATAATATAACCGACACAAACACCAACATAGCACGGTTTTTGGTTCTCATGGCTATGTTCATTATGGTCATAGACATCCACTGGTTTTGAAAGAGTTTCAAAAAGCTAAGCCTCATTAGTCTTCGTTGAAGCGACCCCACTTCACTCTGACATTGGTGATCTCTTTTATACAGACTTCTGATGTACAAAGAATAGTTAAAAGCATAGCTGAAACTTTTCATGTTGATTCATTGTTACATCACAAGAATGGACATAGGGTTGACCCCTACAATGACCTCCTAAGGCCTATACAATTAGGTTGTCCCATTGAACATAGATCTAGGGATCTCCAATCAATAAGGTTGGATTTTCAAGTGCCTGAAATTTTTATGGGCTTAAGTCCCATTTCTCTTGTTGACTTATCAACTTGATCTCAATTTAAACCCTTGGTTAGCAAATCCGCAATGTTATCCTTTGAACCTACAAAGTAAATTGAGATAACTCTTGTTGAGATCAGTTGTCTAATAATATTATGTTGATGATGCTTTGTCTCGACTTACCATTATACATCACGTTTTGTGCTCTTTTAATCGCTACTTGATTATCATAATGCATACAAATTGTGGTTATGAGCACGGTTTTCCCGACCTCTATGATGAGAATTCATATGTTACCTATAGGGCAGACGGACTTGAATCAGACTCGAAAGCGACCGGATTATTGCCTGGAGTGTCTCAAATGTACCGAAAACCAAGCTATCCACGATCCGAAACCCCCGGACAGGTCTCCTGAGTGGTCTGATGTTTCCTCTGTTGCTCCGGCCTTCGCTAGAACCGGGCGGCTCTAGTACACACTAGAACTAACCGGCTTTAGGGGGCAAGACAAGTTGCCTTGCAAAACCAGGCAACTTGTCTTTCAGAAAGGGGGGTATGGGCAGAATCAGAGTTCAGGCGGCCATTTAATGCGAGGTATGATATGAGAGAGAGAGGTATAAAAAGAGGAAGAGAGGAAATCTACAGGAAGGGGATTTTTGGACAATCTTGAGAGACAGAGAAAAGAAAAGAAAGAGGAGAAGCAGAGGGAAAAAGAAAAAGAGAAGGAAAGGAGAGGGACCAAAATAGAGGGAGCTGGAAGTTGAACCAAAGACTAAGATTAAAACCAAAACCAATGTGAGAACATTAAGACTGAAGTTCCATAACCTTTGCTCATTGGTTGGACATCATTTCGAGTTCGTTTTGGTTTGTTGTGGATTGTTGAAGTTCTTAACCAGTTGAGACTCCAGCAACAATCTCTAGTTTCTAATCCGTTCTTGCATATCCAGTACACTGGAAAGACACCAAGGTAAACTCTGAGAGGCCTTAAACCTATTTATATTGTGTTTTCTGTATGTTTTTCTCTTTTTAAATTTTTTTCGAAAAACAAACTCAACCCGTCATAGTCGTACGGCTGTGATTGTGAAGAACAAAGCTGGCCGGATCTGACCCTAGAGCCGCCCGGCTCTGTTCCTCAAGAATAGATTCCCGATCTGTCCCGAATGGCCGGAAGGGGTCTGTTTTCCATTTCATGCTTTTCTATTTTGTTATTTTTCGGCCCAAAAATGTTTGTATGTCGTAGTAGCTCTGGTTTTCAGATCTATGGGTGTATGAACATTGGTTTTTCGGTTTTTCCGGGTTTTATATTTCGGTTTCGGAGTCGTTCGATCCATTACGGATCCATAGTTTAGCATTAGCGGACCCCCAAATATCATAAAATCTTAGAAAAACATTGAAAACAAACAAATATAAATTTTTCGAAAAATAAAAAAACCAGTTTCGGGTCTAGGCATTACAGCCGCCCAACGAGGATCAGAGCCGACCAGCTCTAACCAGAGCCGGCCGGCTCTAACCAGAGTCACCTGACTCTATTTCCTGCTGTGTGGATGCAATTCCCGGGAAAAGACAGAATCGCGGAACGCCTCTCACGAATATTGTTGCGCGATGCTGTTTTCGGATTCCTACTGTTTTTGGCATGTTTATTGCTTTTTAAACTTTAGATGTTTGTGAAAATTAGGAAAACCCATATGAACGGAACCCCGAGTTCCGGGATAACAGACCCACAAATATGAGTATTTGCATGTAAACTGAGCCAAATGGTTTCCAAAAATTATTTTCTAGCACAAAAATCACAGGGCGTTTCAAAACCGTTTTCCAAGTCTAACCGGTCTGACCTGTCGGGTCGACCCGGTTACGCCCTAAAAGCATGCTCCCGATCCTAAAATCCGAATTCTGTCTTGATTTGAGTCCTACTTATGTTTGTGATATAAATTGTGCTAACTAATCTGTTTTGCAGCATTTATTTTTATTTTTATTGTATTTAATAGATTAATTCGTGTAATTAGGCGGTTGTATTATTTTTAGATCCTCGTGTACTTAGAAAATTGTAAAAGTGAGGATGAGTGATTTTATTTTTATTCAATTTGGTTGTATAATCGGCCTCTATTATTCTTTTGTATATTTGTGTGAATGGTTTAATTTCTTGTAATTTATTTTATGTATTTTGCCTTAGCATCGGGTTAATAAAGTAAACAAATTGGGTTATAGAAAGATAATAAATTGAATAAATATGGTTTTATAAATAATAAACGAATACAAGCTTGAGGTTAAGTAGGTAAGTTGCCCGAACCCTGAATCTCTGGATTAGGTACAGTAGTCTGCGCTTGGTAGGGAGCTATACCGGAATTTCCCAGATGAGCTGATCCGGGTGGTGACTCTATCACTGATCTCGAAATTGAGGTTTCAAGGTCTTTAAGTTATAAATGGGAAAATGTTTTCTACAAAGGAATTTCCAAATTGAATCAATAGTTTTCCCAACTCAAGATAAACAAATCTGTTTTTCCCAAAACATCACCAAAAACTAATTTTTCTTTCTTTTTCCTCCGGCCAGCTTCGCCGTGTTACCATTTATTTTCGTCGAAAAGGTCGTCCGCTCACAGTGGCGACTCTGTTGGGGATTTTATGCTTCTTAAAATGTTTTTCTTAAAAACTTAAGGAACTTAGACAACTATTGAAATATAACCTCGCTTGTATTCGTTTATCAATTTATAAACATCATATTTATTTATTCCTTGCATATCATGACATTTTCTTCTTCTCAACACCTCAAATACACTAATTTCACCCCGGTTTACCCAAGAAGGTGGCCTACCTCTACCGCTAGGATTGGAGACACCCGACGGGGTAAACCACTCATAGCCCCGCATGACCTTACATCGTGTTCTACGGTGGGGAAGTGTTTATTTGCTATGAGAGCCTGTACGACCCTTGGTTTGACTTTGGCCCACATGTAATGGCTAGTAATTTCCCCTAGGATTACCAAAACATAAATTCTAAAATTGAACGATTGAGTGTACGCCTTTGGTACCCCCCGTTGATACCAAAGAGACCCAACACCTAGGAAGAATGCGAGACCAATTGAAAGGAGAAATAAGGTTGGAAGGGAGCGAATATTTTTGTGTGGTAACGTTTGTTTTGTGATGAGTTTCTTTTTATCTTCCCATGGAGCATCCCATATGTATAGCCATTCGCGTGCCATTTCCAATCATGTTGTCCGTGCAAACATCTTCATATATCCAAATGTGTGGCATTCATACTTACCACATCTTCTTACAGCCATAACATTTTATTCGTGTGTCATTTACCCATTTCGTATGCCCACATTTCCATAACATAAACATGGCATCATTATGTATGTCATACATCCTAACCACGTTTTTGTGTAGCCATTTGCATTTTGTATGACACTTACATCCATATCATTTCGTTACATCTAATAAAGGATGTTCCCCATTTCATACCATGTTGGGTACCCAAAACTACCCGCAGTCCGCCTGTGCACTGGTTCGTACATGGTCATTCACTACATAGCATTATTCCCTATAAAATCTCAAAGATTTTAGGTAGGGTTATACGGTCACCCTCATGACAGCATAGGCATTTTTATTATCCATGTTTAGGGTCTATTGTTGATGGTGTTGCTGAGACACCAAAACATTGTTTGCGTGTCGCAATCCACATCGGGTTCACTTCATAACATAGACAAATCATTCAAGGTACTCCATGAGTGTCGGATCTCTTTTCGCATATAGGTATATTCCATAACATTCTTAAACCATGCAAGGTGTTCCACGAAAGCCGAATCTCTATCCGTGTTTTTGAGCACACGGGATTTATTTGCGACATCATAGCATATTTGATGCCCCAAAAGCGTCAGTTTTTTGTCCGGGAAACGATTTCCATATGACCATTTCACTTCATTTCATTTTGACCTACAAAGTGTCGAACCTCTGTCCATGTGTTTGTGCGTACGTGACCATTTCATAACATTTATTAGGTGCCCCAAAGGTACCAATTTTCTGTCTGTGTGATGGTTTGCACACGGTAGTTGTTTGCATTGTCTCTTGCATAGTTTCAGGGCATTCTTGGGACGTTCAAAAATAAAGACAAAGGAAATCACATTCAATGTCATTCTCATTCATGAATCATTGTTCAATCACAATTATTCAGTGATCACACCATCCATATCATATAGTACTGTACATCTAGGGTCACGACATTCATCTGTAATGCTAACCCTACGCTAAATGTGCAGTTTGGCGACGAACTTCGAAACAGCTTGAAAATGTTAGCTCAGGGACCAGACAATCAATTCAGTCAGTTTACACCGAATCAGCTACAGTGGAGGGGTTAGAGTCAGTTCAGATTCAGACTCAGAGTAAGAGTTTGTGGAGTAGTTACCAGTATTACCTGTTGACAGTCCATTTGTTTTAGAAGAAGTTAACAGAACTCAAATGGCCCAGGGCGGAAATGGAGGGAGTCCTCCTTTTGATATGAATGCATTCATGACAGCCTTTCTGAGTTTCGATCAGTTTAAAGCCACCATTAGAGAGCAGGTACAGACCGTAATGTCTGCTGCAGGGGGTGCAACCAGTCAGAGAGCCCAGGTTCCCATTGAGAATGAAGGGAACGCTATTCAGGGAGTCCCGAATCCAGGAAGGAATGCGCTAGGAAGTAGTAGAGTGGTCATTCCACCTAGGGAGATTAACCATCACTTTGAGGAAGATGAAGCCTTCGAGAGGGCAAGGGAGGCCTTAATTGAGATGGCTGCTGAGAAGCGTCTCAAGAAAAAATTTTCTGATTTTGAAGCACTATTGCCGAAGTTGAAAGAGATGGTGTACTACCAGCCTGTTAAATATGCGGATCCATCCACTTTATTTTTCAGAAGGGGGAGAGCCGCTCCCGTTTGGATTCCAGATGCCTTATTTACCCCCATATACTAGGGAAGGTCCTCCAGAAGCTCATTTGGACAGCTACATCAGGATTATGTCTAGCCTGGGGATTGGAAAAGTCCATCTCCTGAATCTATTCCTGACTATGCTACGAGGCGCAGTTGCCAAGTGGTATCTGAAAACGCCGACACCCGTTCTACTTGGGAGGATCTGTCAGAAGCATTTGTAAAGCAGTACGCTTACAATACCCAGGTTGAGACCACATTAGAAGACTTAGAAAGAATCCACCAAAGGCCCAACGAATCTTTTTCGGCCTATTACAAAAGGTGGATGGATGTCCAGGTGTTGGTGGATGGAGCCTCTAAATTGGAATCCTTCATCGTGAAGCTTGTGGATAGTAGCTTGCCAACTTATAAGGAGAAAATGAAGTTGAAGAGATTTCATTCCTTCAACGAGGTGGTGGATTTCGCAAAGCGGGTAGAGAGGTATGATGAAGAGGAACAACAAAGCAAGTAGAATGTGAGTACTTACCGGGGAGGCCAGGGATACACTCAAGGATACAAGGCCAGTGGTTCTACATCCTCCTCGACAGGGTCTAGCTCTAAGCCGGCCGAGATTACAGCAGCAGTTGACCGAGCAAAAGAGGCTGATGTGGCAATGGTGTCCCAAGGTGGCCAAGCAAGAATACCTCAGAGACCCACTAATCCATGGGCTGAGTCCTTGGGATGTATCTTTGCCAAGTGTAGGAAAGCTGGCTTGTTGCAGGGTTTGAAGCCTTAGGTTCCCCTGTGGAAGCTGATAAGGAGAATTTTTGTGCCTATCATGTAACGGTGGGTCACCGCATAAATGATTGTAACCGGCTTGATAAGGGCCATCCAAAGGTTCATCACTGAAGGAAAGATTGTAGAGCCTGCACTGAAGCCGAATGTGCAAAGGAATCCCTTGCCTAATTTTGGTGGTTAAGTTAATATGGTCTAGTCTGGCATTACAGCCAATAGTGTCTTTGCACAGATAATTGAAGCTAATCCGAGTGTTCAGGTGGTTATAGCCAAATTGGAATAGGAAAAACCGGAAGAGCCTGAACTCCAAACTTCAGTAGTGCAGAAGGAACAGGTTCCTATTGATCTAAATGATATTGACTTGGTAGGTGAGGATGAAGATTTTAGGTCTGAAGAGCCAAGCTTGTGTATCTAGTAGAAACGAAGTGGGGGACAGTGGTCATGAAAGACAGCCCTGTCATGCATATCACTAGAAGCGGTAGGGTTTATCAACCCATCAATATGGCTCCCCTAATGTTACCCAGAAGGAATCTTTCTACTGGAGAATCAAGTGCGAAGGCCTAGGGGTCGAAGAGTAAGGGGGATGACTTGATAGTCGAGCAGTTGAAGAGGACGCCCGCTAAGGCTAGTATCTGGCACCTCGTCATGGAGTCTAAGAGACATCGTGAGGTGGTAGTGAAGCAACTAATGGAAATAGCAGGAACTCCCATGATGTCACCAGATGAAGTTTGTGCAATAATAAGGGGAATTGATATTAGGGCCATCAAGGCCCAAGAAATCAGCTTTGGAGTATCTGATCTGCCACCGGAAGGTGTGAATCACAACAGGGCTCTATATCTGAGAGTGCAGATTATGGACAAGACCATGCCGTGCGTGATGGTCGATGACGGCTCAGCCCTCAATATTTGCCCTTTAAAAGTTTTGCCTTACCTGGGCATTGAAGTGGAGGCCCTCGGTAATTTTGGCACAGTGATCAGGGCATACGACGATAGTAGAAGATCGGTGATTGGTACCTTTTAAGCGGAGGTCAGCGTGGGAGAGGTCAAGTCAAATGTGCTATTCACAGTCATCAACATCCCTGTCACATTTTCTCTTCTCCTAGGGAGGCCATGGTGCCATGCCTTAGGAGGTTTACCTTCCACCTTACACCAGAAAGTTAAGTTCTTGATAGGAGGGAAAGTGGTGACAGTAGAGGCGAATGAGCAGTCAGTGGTAGCTGCACTAAAGGCCGAGGAGCAGCCGATGACAGGATTTCAAGTGGCTGTTGTATCGAAAGAAGGTTGTGATGAGATAAAGTTCCCAGAATGGATACATAAATATTTTGCCAATTAAAAAATTTAGCTTGGCAAGGGCTTGGGGGTGAGACTACAGGGTGTCCCCAAGTTTGACATAGAACTGGGAAAGTATCGTCAATTCGAGCTTGGTTATTATGAGAAAGGAGGTAAGCTGAGTAAGAAGTCTGTGAATTTGGTGGACACTTTCGTTCACCCATCAAAAAGGGCCTATGATGGGACCTCGGAGTCAATGGAAATGGAAGGGGAACGGTTCCCTGGATTTGAAATCTTTTCGGATGTTGTTGATTTCTGAAAATACGGAGTGGAGCCGATTGTCAGTATGCTCCGTACTGAGGCCAAAAATGACAAAGGGAAAGCTTTGAAAGTGGAGGAGGCAGTGATCAGCCGAGCTGAAGCAGAATTCATGGACAAGGAAGAGTCCTCTGAAAGAGTGGGTCCCAAGAGTGAGGAAGCTGAAGAGGTTATAGTGGCCGTCACCAAGGCGCTGGCCACTCTTATGAAAGCCATTACAGGGTCTGGGATAGAACAAGCGGCTATGTCAAAAACTCAAGAGGAGTTAATGAGTCAGGCTGTAAAGCAATTGGCCAAGTTGATTATGGCCGAGAAAACAAAGATGATCGAGGAAAGCCTGATTGTTGACCAGGAACAGTCTCTGGAAGGTGACTTAGGAGATTTGTTCGAGGAAGTGGAAGAAGCTGCAGCAGGGGAAGACCCTCCGCATATGGAGGGAGAAAATCACTTTGATGTATCTTCTTTTTCTATGTTTGATGTAAATAACTCTACCTACAAGGCCTTTAACGCAATGAAATCTGATTTCGCTTACTTGTGTGATGTTTTTCCAGACGGAACAGTGCATACATACAAACATTCATTTAATGTTTTTAGCATACACGATGCATGATTACATGAAATGAATTTAAGAACAGATAATGATCCAAAAATGGTATCCGTCTCAAAAGACCTCACACTTTAGGAGAGAAGGGAAGTGGTGAACGTGCTCCTGAAACATGTAAAGGCCTTCGCCTGGTCTTAAGATGATATGCCCGGAGTCGACAGGGAAAGTGCAGAGCACCGAATCCCAATGGATCCAAAAATGAAGCCTGTCAAGCAAAAGCTCAGAAGACTCAGGAAGGAATGGGCAGAGAAGGTTAAAGAAGAAGTAGCCAAGCAAATAAGAGCGAAATTTTTGGAAGTCGTGGAGTTCCCAGAATGGTTGGCTAACATAGTACCGGTCGCCAAAAAGGATGGCAGAGTCAGGGTCTATGTGGATTATAGAGATTTGAATAAAGCATCTCCCAAGGATGACTTTCCACTCCCGCATATCGATGTATTAATTGATAGTGCAGCTAGAGCCATGATGTACTCATTCATGGACGGCTTTTCAGGGTATAATCAGATCCTCATGGACATAGTTGACAGGGTGAAAACAGCCTTTATCATAGAGTTGGGGGTGTACTACTATAGGGTTATGCTATTTGGACTAAAGAATGCCCGAGCCACCTATCAGAGAGCCATCATGATATTGTTGCACGACATGATTCATGAAGAGGTTGAGGTTTACGTGGACGATATGCTAGTTAAATCTATGACTCGAGAAGAGCACCCCGCTATCCTGGACAAATTCTTAACTATGGTTGAAAAGTATAACCTCCGCCTCAATCCGAAGAAGTGTGTGTTTGGGGTCACCTCAGGAAAGCTTCTTGGTCATGTGGTAAGTCAGAAGGGCATCGAGATGGACCCCGATAAGATCAAAGCGATTAGTAACATGCCTGTGCCAAGAACAGAGAAAGAAGTCAGATCGTTTCTGGGGTCACTCCAATATGTCAGCAGGTTCATCGCGAGGTTGACTACAATTTGTGAGCCCATCTTCAAGCTCCTAAAGAAAAGTCAACCGACGGAGTGGAATGATCAATGCTAGTTAGCATTTGACAAAATCAAGGCTTACTTGGTAAATCCACTGGTGCTGAAGCATCCGATGCCAAATAAGCCTTTAGTTCTATATTTGGCCGTTGAAGACGCTTCAGTAGGGGCAATGTTAGTTCAAGAGCAAGAAGATGGAAGAGAGCATGCAATCTACTACCTGAGCAAGAAGTTGCTCGACTACGAAGCCAAATATACTATCGTAGAAAAGACCTGTACCATTATGGTATGGCTAACTAGGAAGCTAAGACATTATTTCCAATCGTACAAGGTTCAGGCAGCGGCAAAAGTCAACCTGATGAAATATTTGTGTCAAACCCCTACATTAAATAGAAAATTATCAAGATGGCTGCTTTAATTGTCTGAGTTTGATATTGAATACATGACTAAAAAAAATTAAAGGAAGGGCAGTGGTAGAATTTCTGGCTAACCAGCCGTTGGAGTCAGATTATGTTGAGAATCTGGAATTCCCTGATGAGCAGCTGGCTGCAATAAAAGCAGAATCGGGCAGATGGGTAATGTACTTTGATGGAGCCGTGAACAAGCATGGGGCAGGATTGGGAGTAATCATTAGCACTCCTGACGGAGAAATCATTCCCCTAGCTAAATGCTTAGAATTCCAAGTGGCTAACAACGCGGCAGAGTCCAAAGCTTGCCTGTTTGAGATTGATTCTCTTATTACATTAGGGGCAACAGAAGCACTGATAATTAGAGATTCGGCACTGGTAATTCATCAGATTGCAGGTGAATGGGAAATAAAAGAAGAGTCACTTCGGCCATATCTCCAGATGGTTTGGGACAAGGTAGAAGCTTTCAGGCTCTGTAAATTCAGACACGTGCAGAGAGAAGATAATCAAATGGCAGACTCTCTAGCCAGGCTCTCGTCAATGTGGGAAGAACCCCAGAAACACCCCATGTAGCCAGTGGTGGTGGAAGTTACACAGAATCCATGTTACTTGCCAGTCAGTGTTATAGTGAAGGCCGAAGAGCGCCCCTAGTATCATGATATTTTACAGCTCATTCAAAATGGACAGTATCCTGCTGATGCCAGTGAATCAGATAGGATCTCCCTCAGGAGGTTAGCTGCACAGTTTAGATTATTTAAGGGTCAGATCTTCAAGAGAACTGCCGGCGGCTTGCTACTGAAGTGCTTAACAGAAAAAGAGGCTAAAGAAATCCTGAGGCAAATCCATGCAGGGACTTGCGGAGCACACATGAATGGATTAGCTTTGGCCAAGAAAGTACTGCGGCAAGGCTATTTTTGGCTTACGTTGCAAGCAGATTGTGTCAAAGAGGTTAAAAGATGCCATGAATGTCAGGTATATGGAGACCTCAGTCATCTCCCCTGCTCGAACTTCAAATGTCAGCAACTCCGTGGCCATTTGCTGCTTGGGGAATAGATCTTATTAGGGAAATAAGATCGCCTGCGTCTAACAGGCATCGATTTATTGTTGTCGTCGTCGACTATTTCTCAAAGTGGGTAGAAGCGGAGTCATTTGCGCATGTCACAGCCAAAAAAAAGGCCAAATTCATCGAGAGAAGTATCTTCACTAGGTACGGAATTCCGCATCATGTCGTTACGGACAATGGGATACAGTTCAAAGGGGCTACTGTGCAGCTGTTTCAGGATAAAGGAATTGAGCATCACAAGTCATCTCCGTATCCCCTGCATGCTAATGGAGCAGTGGAAGCTGCTAATAAATCCATCAAGAAGATTCCTTAAAAAATGGTGGTCACCTATCGGGATTGGGCTGACATGTTGCCTTTTGCTTTGTGGGGTTATAGAACCAGCATCAGAACTCCCACCGAAGAAACACCATACTCCTTAGTCTATGGGATGGAGGCTGTACTGCCAGTAGAAACTGAGATTAAGTCATTAAGGGTGGTTATGGAAGCTTAGTTGCCAGAATCAGAATGGATTCAATCAAGATACGAACAGCTGTTGCTGATCGATGAATGATGTCTCAAGGCATTGGATCATTTACAGATGTATCAATAGAGGATGGCTAGGGCCTACAATAACAGAGTCTGCCACCAGAAGCACCTACTTAAGGCTGGAGACTTGGTGCTGAAACAGACAAAGCAGATTAACACGATGTGAGAGGGAAGTTCAGGCCCAACTGGGAAGGTCCATATTTGGTGAAGAAAGTACTCTCCAAAGGGGTTATAAAGATCATGGATATGGATGGAAATGAATTTGTGAACCCCGTCAACCAGGACAAGCTCAGGCGTTACTATATGTAAAAAAACAAAAAGCATATGGATCGAAAAGCGAAAAGGCGATTTGTGTAAAAGTCAGGGCAGGAGGTAAGCGCCATCAGTGGGAAAAGGCTTCAATGACCAGTTAGTGACATTCCCGATTTCAGTTAGAACGGATACCATTTTTTACTTTGTTCCTAGCTTTATTTCATTTTTGATACATGTTGTACTAAAACGTTATTAATGAATAAATGAATGAATGTTTCTTTTGTTCGATTAAATGTCTTGAGTTCACCTGAAATCAGATTTTTGTTATATGTTTGTGATTGTGCACTTCCCATGTTTTGAATGCATCATACATAAAAAAAATCTGGTGGATTGAAAACCGAAAGGCGGTCCACGCAAAATTTAAGATACAAATAAAAGTCTGTTGGATTGAAAACCCGAAAGGGCAGTCCAAGCAAAAGTTAAGACAATCCAATAGATTGAAAACTCACAAGGGTAGTCTATGCAAAAATAAGGACACAAAAATAAAACATCAAAGTAGATATTATCCAGTGATAACTCCATACAGCATAAAGGAGATCTACTGGCGGAGATACCTCATGGTTAGGACCCCACGTTCGTGCCTTGTAGAACAGGTCACCAGCGCATCTAACCAAGCTCTGTGCCTACCATTTATCTCTATCAAGGCTATTTCACCATGCCTCAAAACCTCAAAGCGGGTGGGATTCATCCACTACTGCTGCACGTGCCTGGGCCACTGTTGTGTAAATTCACCGCACTCTGTCGTACATAAAGAATGAGGCACCCCTTATGCCTGCCCGTATGGTCTATATAATCATACAGGAGAGTAAAATGTCACTCTGGACAGTCCGAGGAGCTGTACACCTCCTGCCCAAGTCTTCGTAGTCACCTGCGAGATTTCCCACCAGGGACACACCCAACGGATAGCTGCATCTGTTCTTTCTTTCAACCAATTGAACCACTCCTCTGTGTTCCGTGTGGCGAAGTCTGCAAGTTCTATACGAGTCTAGAAACATTTTGGAACATATCTCGGCTGAGGGGGAGGAGCACTCAGGAAATTCAACTTCTCCAATAGCCAAATCTGCAGAAAAGTGGTCAGTCAGTAGAGTGCACGTTTAATTAGAATGTCAAACTTGAAGTTGAGGGCCAACCTGAAGCAGAAAGGGACATCCATATGTTTCCATTGGATGACCAGAGTGGATAGAATCCAGATAAATTAAGGTCCCAGCTAGGATGATTCCTACAGGTGACGCACCGTCGGCCATCTGGGCCATTACCGGGATTAACTGGAAATCAATGGTCCCATCTCTTGATTCACACAGATAGAGGGAAATCAATAGCAGACCCATCAGAAAAACCCAACCAGGGGCAGAGGGGTCTAGGGCAAAACACACATCCATAATGATGGACATGTTGAATCTCCTAGGGGCAATCTCACCAGAGAGCAGACGGTCCAGCTGTGCTGTATTCAGTAACCCTCGAAGCATTTGTGGGTTATCTGAATTAGGATCAGGAACAGCTAACCTAACTTCACGAGGGCAGTGAACAAAGAGGATGGCCCCGAATTCCTCTACCATTGGGCATAATTCTTGCCCAGAGAAGTGGAAAACGTGGTCCATGGGATCCCAGAACCGGGCTGCAATCGCTAGAAAGGTCCGATTCAGGGGCACATTCATATAAAATCGCATGGAATGCCGGCTAAAGGGCACCAATACGGCCCAATTGGAAGTGCGACATGTTCTCCAGTAGTCCCTGAGGTGGTCATGAAGCTGATCCATCGGAGAAGGTGCGGGAAATGGAATTGAACGATTACTCTATTCTGCATAAAAAAAACAGATGAAATGCCATCAGTAAGGTAGGATCCCGCAATGAGGAGATAACAGATCAACAAGAAAGGGGGGAATTTCCATAGAACATCAATAAAAGTGGTACATCAGTCAATGGTCACATGATGAAAATATGTATGTGTACACAATGATGTTCTATCCTAGCCCATAGGTGGGTTACATCAGCACAAAACTACAAGACTACAAAAAGCAGGGTCTATGACTGTCCCCCATCAGTCGAGTCATCATCCTCCTCGCCCTCGGCTCCGATGCCATCACCAAAGATACGCTGACCAGCCTCCCAGTCATCTAGCTGAGTGCGAAGAGTCTCATTCATGAATGTGAGGTCTACGATGGTCCTCTACATCCCCTCCGTCTCCACTCTCGTACGGGCATCATCACTCCGGCGGGCAGTGAGTGCAGCCTGTACCATAAACAATAGGAGCATCATGTCATGCATACACGTGCATTTGAAGCATACATACATACATATGCATTGGTCAACGCAGGTACTTACTGTCAACACTCCATTATCTCGAAGAAAGAGATTCCTGAGAGCAGAAGTCGCCTGGCACAGGGCCATCCCCTGTGTCACTGAAATTTGTACAAAGAACAGCACACAAGATTGGATCAGCAGCCAAGACAGTAATCAAAAAGAGGCAGAGGCAGAGATACATACATGTGTCGTGTCAAGAGGAAAGGCTGTAGGAGGAGCGTGTTACTCGATATACAGATCTGCTCGATAATACTCCCCGGTTTCATTTTGTAGCATCACCCAGGGCTCCACGAAGTACTCTAGATGTCCTGGGATGAAGCCAGCAAGAGGAACCATCAGAGGGACTATAGGGGGAATAGGCTCAGTCTACCCCGCCTCAGTGTCGACACTATGCACACCAGTGTGGGCAGAAGAACCACCATCTCCTCGGCTGCTGGTAGTCCCAGATCCGCGACCACTGGAATGTCTGCCAGATGAAGAACGTGGATGCTTACCTCTATCAGATGGCTAAAGAGAAAATAAAGAAAGAAATGGTAAGTGGCGGATCGGCTTCAAAATAAGCAGAAAATAGAGCAAGGAAGAGAAATACCCCGACTGGCGCATTCTCTGGTGGTGCAGTCCTGACAGGAGGAGGAAGCTGTGTGCGGATGAACTGCGGGTAGTCGCCATCATCTCCCATAACTGTGTAACCAGACCCAAACAAATCCGGATGATCCTCCTCCGACAACAGATGTGGCCGGAATAGTCCAACTGGAGGTGCAGGCAGGATCCTACGCTCCCAAGGTCCAGCACGCCAATCAGTGACCCTCTCCCCGAGGTACCACTCCAAGCTAACAGGGCTCTCCACGACGAATAGTCAAGGGACCAGCCTTCGAGCATCTATAAGCTCTATGGACAACACAGCATTTCCCCATGGCTCCTGTATCACCTGAAAAACAGACATACGTCAAAAAAAAAAAGAGAAAAATGATGAAAAGAATGATAATGTTTGAATTAGAAGAATACCTACTCAAAAGTCATATTCGCCAAAAGCTGGCGACAAATCCAAGGTCAGTGTCTACATCGCTCCAGCCAAAACCAAGCCACCACTGTAGTTGAGGAAAGTCAGGAATCACAGCACTAGCCGGTATGGCTACTTTTAGTGGAGGAACAAAGGCGTACTCATACACCCAAATCTGTACAATAACCAAAATGGTCAATTAAAAAAAAAAGAGGAAAGAGGAAGGTAACTCATATGAAGGACTATCCAAGCACCCTTCAGCTCCTTGT
This sequence comes from Euphorbia tirucalli, assembly GCA_039660915.1. NCBI lineage: Eukaryota > Viridiplantae > Streptophyta > Magnoliopsida > Malpighiales > Euphorbiaceae > Euphorbia > Euphorbia tirucalli. Next base: position 72,134,423 of record CM077641.1, read on the forward strand.
ACCTCCTGCGGGCACAGACGTTAAGGCCATAGTATAGTTAAGCCAGCCCGGCTCGCCCCCGGCTCAAACTCCCAACATCCTTTAACTGAATCAGTGATAGGAGCACAACAAAGTTCAGGTCACTCTGACCTGTGGGGAATAGCAGAGTGCTCAAGGTGAATAGAACGTCTCACATCCAATGAAGCACCCTCAGGCAAACTGTCCTGACAACTCAACCAATAATCCCGCAGGGTGCTCCCCTGGACCCGCCTGCCCGCGGGATTCAAGCCAATCAGCATGGCAATCACGTTTGGCTTGAAGCCTCCTTGCTCCAGCGACTGATTAAAGTCTATAATGTGCCCACCGAAGGATAAACCAGTGATAGCCATAAAATCCTTGGGAGTAGCGGTGAATTCCCCGATCGGGAAATGGAAAGTATGGGTGGAGTCCATCCACCGCTCCAAGAGTGCCATCAACAAACCCCTACTCATCTGAGGCACAGTCTCACATATCGAACCAACAAACCGGTCTAGACTGGTTGAATCAACCAACTCCCGCACATCATCGGGGAGAAACCGATACCAGGACAAAGCGTCAGTCACAGAGCCAGCTCCCTGATTATGTAGCCTCCACTGCAAAATAATAAACAGGGAGTTTTATGAGTTATTTATTCATTATTTTGCATGAATAAAGCATTCAAAACAAAATTAGAGGCTTAGAATTCTGGTTTTGGTCGAACCAAAGCCGTCCGACCATGGTTAGAGCCGTTTGACCCTAACCATAGCTGGCCGGCTTTGCTCTGGCCAGAACAGAGCCGGCTGGCTCTGTTATTAACCAGAGCCTCTAGACGACGAACACAGCCACCCGGCTCTAGCGTTCAGCCTACCGGCTCTGTTCGGAAAACCGGCTGTTTGGTTTCTAAAACCTAAGTTTTGTGATTTCTCGCCTAAAAATCGATTATAATCAACTCTAAATCATCAATTAAGTTTCCTAGGGGCAAAATCTACTCTAAACATGCATCAATTTCATGTAATTTCAACTAATTTTACCAATTTTGTAGGAATTCAAAAATAGAGAAAAGAAAAGAAAAATAACCAAATTTTGCATAATGTGCGCAGATAGCTTCAAAGTCACAGGCACAGGATCATTTCTTCTAACGCCACAATATGGAACTGTCTCTCGCAATCCGTATATGTCCACTGTAGATTCAGTGGGTAGGAAAAATTCGCCCCCAGGTAAAGAATATCTCACGTGAGGGGATGGTTGTGTAGGAGTATTTGGAAGAATATCTTTTTGCATCTTCCTCATCTTGTGCTAAAAGGGATGAAGAATTTTTCTAGAGAGAGCAAACGAAGAAGAAGAAGAAGAATGAAAGAATTGAGTGCAGAAGCCCTTTTTATTTTTTAAATCTAACCCACTAGAGCCATACGGCTCTAGCTTATGTGGCAAGTTAGAGCTGGCCAGCTCTAGTCTTGAGCCCGGCGGCTCTATTTGTGAGCCGTCGGCTCTGCCCTACCAAGGCAGATTCGCCAGGCTCTGATTCATCCGGTATCATATTTTTCTTTGATTTTTCATGATTTCCACTTATTCCAATTTAATCCCGCGGAGGGTATTATTCGATTTTACAGGTATTTAGGGGCCAAAAAGTCCCAAGCCGTATTTATTCTTGATTGAAGGGGCAAAAATTTTTGTTTCCAAAGTTATCGATCAAGGAATAAATACGCGCTTTCAACTCAACTGTAATGGTCTACTCCACCACACGGAGAAAACGGTCTTACTTAGTCGCTCCACCACACGGAGAAGAGCTGAAAAATCATCAGGGGCACACTCCACCACAGCGAGTCGATATCACGGGCACACGCCACCACAGCGAGTCGATATCATGGGCACACTCCACCACAACGAGTCGATATTAGGGGCAAATTCCACCACAGCGAGTCGATACCACGGGCACATCCCACCACAGCGAGTCGATACCACGGGCACACTTCACCATAGCGAGTCGATATCACCGGCACACTCCACCACAGCGAGTCGATACCAGGGGCACACTCCATCACAGTGAGTTGATATCACGGGTACACACCACCACAGCGAGTCGATATCAGGGCACACTCCACCATAGCGAGTCCATACCACGGGCACAATCTACCATAGCGAGTCGTTACCATGGGCACACTCCACCACAGCAAGTCGATACCAGGGGTACACTCCACCACAGCGAGTCGATACTAGGGGCACACTCCACCACAGCAAGTCGACGACATAGTACCCCAATGAGGAGCATCAGGTACGCTTTCTCGTCCTTTCTCACCGAGCTCTTAGTCACGAGACCAAACTCATTCTAGGCTTCATAGCCCACTATGAGCCGACTTTGGTCCCGCGAGGGGTAGCCTGTGAGCACGGGTTTTCCTGACCTCTATGATGAGAATTCATATGTTACCTATAGGGCAGACAGACTTGAATCAGACTCAAAAGCGACCGGATTGTTGCCTAGAGTGTCTCAAATGTCCCGAAAACTAAGCTATCTGCGATCCGAAACCCCTGGAAAGGTCTCCCGAGTGGTCTATAGGGTTTAGGGTGCATGTCCGATGTTTCGTCTGTTGCTCCGGCCTTCGTTAGAACCAGGCGGCTCTGGTTTCTTAAACCAGAGCCAGCCGGCTCTAGTAAGAAAGATAAGTTACCTTGTAAAACCAGGCAACTTGTCTCGTAGAAAGGGGGGTATGGGCAGAATCAGAGTTCAAGCGGCCATTTAATGCGAGGTATGATATGAGAGAGAGAGGTATAAAAAGTGGAAGAGAGGAAATCTGCAGGAGGGGGATTTTTGGACAATCTTGAGAGACAAAGAAAAGAAAAGAAAGAGGAGAAGCAGAGAGAAAAAGAAAAAGAGAAGGAAAGGAGAGGGACCGAAATAGAGGGAGCTGGAAGTTGAACCAAAGATTGAGATTAAAACCAAAACCAATGTGGGAACAATAAGAATGAAGTTCCATAACCTTCACTCATTGGTTGGAGATCATTTCAAGTTCGTTTTGGTTTGTTGTGGATTATTGAAGTTTTTAACCAGTTGAGACTCCAGCAACAATGTCATGTTTCTAATCCGTTCTTGCATATCCAGTACACTGGAAAGACACCAAGGTCAACTCTGAAAGGCCTTAAACCTGTTTATATTGTGTTTTCTGCATGTTTTTCTCTTTTTTATTTTTTTCGGGAAAACAGACTCAACCCGTCATAGCCGTACGTCTGTGTTCTTCATGAACACAGTCGCACGACAGTGATTGTGAAGAACAAAGCCGGCCGGCTCTGAACCTAGAGCCGCCTGGCTCTGCTCCTCAGGGACAAATTCCCGATTTGTCCCCAATGGCTGGAATTTTCTGTTTTGTTATTTTTCGACCCAAAAATGTTTGTACGTCATTTTAGCTCCGGTTTTCAGATTTATGGGCGTATGAACATTGGTTTTTCGGTTTTTTCGGGTCTTATATTTTGGTTTCAGGGTCGTTCAGTCCATTACGGATCCATAGTTCAGCATTAGCGGACCCCCAAACATCATAAAATCTCAGGAAAACATTAAAAACAAACAAAAATATAAATTGTCCGAAAAATCAGAAAATCGGTTTCAGGTCCGGACATTACAGCCGCCCAGCGAGGATTAGAGCCGGCCGGCTCTAACCAGAGTTGCCCGACTCTATTTCCTGCTGTGTGGCTGTAATTCCTGGGAAAAGACAGAATCGCAGAACGCCTCGCTTGAATATTGTTGCGCGATGTTGTTTTCAGATTCAAACTGTTTTTGGCTTGTTTATTGCTTTTTGAACTTTAGATGTTTGTGAAAATTAGGAAAACCTATACGAACAGAACCCCGAGTTCCGGGATAACCGACCCACAAAAACGAGTATTTGCATGTAAACTGAGCCAAATGGTTTCCAAAAATTATTTTCCAGCACAAAAATCACCGTTTCAAAACCGTTTCTAGGTCTAACCGGTCCGACCGGTCGAGTCGACCCGGTTACCCCCTAAAAGCATGCTCCCGATCCTAAAATCCCAATTCTATCTTGATTTGAGTCCTACTTGTGTTTGTGATATAAAATGTGCTAACTAATCTGTTTTGCAGCATTTATTTTTTATTTTTTTTGTATTTAATAGATTAATTCGGGTAATTAGGCGGTTGTATTATTTTTAGATCCTAGTGTACTTAGGCAATTGTAAAAGTGAGGAAGAGTGATTTTATTTTTATTCAATTTGGTTGTATAATTGGCCTCTGTTATTTTTTTGTATATTTGTGTGAATGGTTTAATTTCCTGCAATTTATTTTATGCATTTTGCCTTAGCATTGGGTTAATAAAGTAAACAAATTGGGTTAGAGAAAGATAATAAGTTGAATAAATATGGTTTTATAAATAATAAACGAATACAAGCTTGAGGTTAAGTAGGTAAGTTGCCCGAACCCTGAATCTCTGGATTAGGTACAGTAGTCTGTGCTTGGTAGGGAGCTATACCGGAATTTCCCGGATGAGCTGATCTGGGTGGCGACTCTGTCACTGATCTCAAAATTGAGGTTTCGAGGTCTTTAAGTTATAAAATGGAAAATGTTTTCTATAAAGGAATTTCCAAATTGAATTAATATTTTTCCCAACTCAAGATAAACAAATATGTTTTTCCCAAAACATCACCAAAAACTAATTTTTCTTTCTTGTTTCTCCGGCCCGCTTCGCCGCGTTACCATTTTTTTTCGTCAAAAAGGTCATCCGCTCACAGTGGTTACAGGTTTTGGCCATTTAGGAATATCCTTTAAGAATTTTTGTAGCCACTCGGCTTCTTCTCAGTTTTTATCTAGAGCTACAAACTCAGCTTCCATGGTAGATCTACTTATGATTTTTACCTTGAGGATTTCCAAGACACTGCTCCTCCTTATATGGTGAACAAATATCCACTTGTACCTTTGAAATTCTTGATATCAACATTCCAATTAGCATCAGAATGTCCTTCTAGTACAATTAGTTATCATGTACAATGCAATCCGTGTTGGGATTCATCACGGGAAAAGTAACAGGGTGCAACAAAATTTGGTCCATTAAAATTTCCTAGAATCCACCTATAATGTCCTATCACCATTGATTGGAACAAAATCAAAGAGATAAAACTCACCAGGTACGTCTCTTCTAGAAACTACTGCAGAATCAATTCTTGAAACGGAAGTGACCTCTAAAGCTCGGTGCACTATCGACTCACTAGAGAGAACCGATGCTAGCCAAAGAATGGAAGAATAGCACTAAGAATTTCGGCAATGGGGCTGCTCTATTATGGCTGCCCGAAATCTCCTTATGCACTAGGGTTAGGGTTGATTTTTCTCTTTAAATGTGCCTTATATAGTCTTCTACTATAATTGGGTTTTAATTAGGTTAATTAAACCAAAGCCCATTAGGATTACAAATATATAAATAAACTGTTTATTAAAAGTTTATACTATATAATTTAATTCTATTTGGTTAAATTTAATTACCCCTAAATAAAAATAAATAACACTTAAGTAAATACAATATATGTATTTATATTTCCTTAGGAAAATAATTTAGTTAATTGGTTAATTTATGTAATTCAATTAATTGATTAATTAATTAATTACATTATGTAAACTTATTAAATAATTAAATCAACACAATATTAATTAATTACCTTGACACTGAATGTCAACTAATTAATGAACGCATTCCTTTCAATGTACATTACATGTACAATTTCTATAGGTTCCGGCTCAGTTGATCTATGTGCACGATGTTGGGATTTTTCACTAGAAATCACTCGATAAAAGCAGAAGAACGCGGTGATTTCCTCAAATCCGTTCCCAGGAGCAATTGATGTGAAAATTGTAAAAATTAAAATCAAATAGAAAAGAATAGATTTCTCACCAGAGATACCTATTCTAGAGATGGCTGCAAAAACCAAAATTAATTTCCTTCACGTTCACATAACGAACGACTATCGAACACGACCCCTGCTAGCGAGAGGACCAACCGAGAGAGAGAGAGTTTGGTGGCTGAAAATTTCTCTCCTTTTACCTTATCCCTTGGCCGAATTCCATCCTAGGTTTTTAACCTAGGGGGTTGAAATTCCCATAGGGAATTTTAGGCCCAATTCGATTTAATTTCATACGGGCTTTTACCTCTTTAAGCCCACATCCAATTTAATTCTCCTGGTCCAACTCAATTTCAAATTAAATTCTATTTAACATGTTTGCTAACATATTATACCATATATATATATATATATATATATATATATATATATATATATATATATATTACATACATTTAAATTGAAATTAATTTGACCAATTAATTTAACCAATGAATTAAATGAGACATTCATGAAATCAAATACATGTAAACCTATACATGTAAAATATTTCCACCTAGGAAATAATCTCACAAATTAATTCGTTAAATTAATTTTAAGAAGGCTGATGCAAATATTAATTTTATTATTTTGATCAATCCAATTGATCTTTATAATATAATTAATATAATCCTTTCTCTCCTGTGTGTATACTCTAAGTATACAGGTGATCCCTTAAGTTCGAGTTCAGACGTTCAATGTGTATGATCCTATGGCCCATCTTTATGTTGGCAGTGGGCCTATGGCCCACAGACTGTAGGCAGGCTGTAGCAAGCCATTGCAGCCCCCAATTAATATGGAGATGGCAGTCCAACTGTAATCATAAACCTATAGTTTAAACTTGTATATCCTATGTCATTGATATCGGTGTCCAACATAGAGGCATCGATTGATCACCAGACATTTACTTGATTCCGAATGTATTAATGCTCACAAATAAGTTCCAACTTGTTTGGGTATGGCCACACTCTTATCAGTCACATTTATCAAGAGGCCGGTGATATCTTTTCAGTGGACTACTGAGTGACATATCCCTTCTGCATATCCATAGTACTGCCATGCTCAGTGACATAACCAAACGTACCCATACTTGGCACCCTTTTACAGGCCCTTTAGGCGTACACCAAAGTATGTGACTTCATATGCAGCACCATCATATGTTCAGGTTAAAGGATCCATATAAGTACTACATGAGAATCACTAGTGATGCTTTACCATGTAGATTTCTCGTTTAGTGAATCTATCCAGTACCATGCCCCTTTTGCATTACCCATTAACTTGGTTGACATCCTATGTCCAATGGCGGGTAAGACACCGCCATACAACCAGGTTAATGATAGTCTCTGGTTCCATTCATTCCCATGACTGGAACAGACTACGTGTCTCTTTTTGGTCATCTCGTTTGCCCTATCCATGGTCTTACTGCCAAGTGCATGACGCTTGTCAACATAGATATGGATATGTCCATTAGATACTCCATTTAAAATATAGCACAAGATATATAATAAACAATTTAATGCCTTTATTTAATAACACAAAATATGTATAATACATAAATCCAATAAATGTACAATACAAATACAAGGTCCAATGCCTCGGGACTAGAGCATATCCAACAATCTCCCACTTGCAGTAGTTTCAACTAGGTATGGGCCTAATCCCTATAGATCTAGTATGACCCTCATGCTTCGGCTGGGCCAACACCTTGGTCAATGGATCTGCAACATTATCCTCGCTGTCCACTCTATGCAATGAAATGTCACCCCTCTCAGCGATTTCTCGTATGAAGTGAAAATTCCTGAGCATGTGCTTTGTGTTCTTGTATGACAGGGGCTCCTTAGCTTGTGCAACATCCCCATTATTGTCACAGAAGATATCAACTAGGTCCTGGATAGTAGGTACTACTCCTAACTCAGTGATAAACTTCCTTATCCATACAACTTCCTTAGCTGCATCACACGCTGCAATGTACTCAGCTTCTATTGTAAAGTCCGCGATGGTCAGTTGCTTTGAGCTCCTCTAGCTTACAGCCCCACCATTTAGCAAAAACAAGTACCCAGACTGTGACTGCTACTTATCCTGGTCGGTCTGGAAGCTTGCATCAATATACCCATTAACCGATAGCTCTTCCTGACCTCCAAACACTAAGAAGCTATCCTTAGTCCAGTTAAGGTACTTGAGGATTGCTTTGACAGCCTTCCTGTGATCCTTCCCTGGATCCTGTTGGTACCGGATTATCATACTTAGTGCAAAGGTGACATCAAGTCTCTTACATAGCATGAAGTACATGACTGATCTTACAGCCGAGGCGTATGGGACCAACTTCATGTTATCCATGTCCTCCCAAGTCTTAGGATAGTTCTTCTTACTAAGTTTCAGCCCATGGCTCATCAACAAGAAACCTTTCTTGGCCCGATCCATGCTGAATCTTTTCAAAACTTTGTCTATGTACGTGGCCTGACTTAGGCCCATAAGCCGATTGGATCTACTCCTGTAGATCCGGATCCCTAGGATCATCTCAGCTTCGCTTAAGTCCTTTATTGCGAAGCACTTACACAACCACTGCTTTACCTTTGCAGTGTTGGTATGTCACTTCCAATAAGAAGGATATCATCCACATATAATATTTGGAATGTGACAATGCTCCCACTAATCCTTTTATACACACAAGGCTCATCTTGATTCTGTATGAAACCATATTCCTTTATAGCTTCATTGAATCTAAGATTCTAACTTCGGGATGCTTGCTTCAGTCCATAAATGGACCTTTGAAGTTTGCGTACCCTCCTAGGATACTCTGGATCGACAAAACCCTCAGGTTGTGTCATGTACACATCCTCGAGTAGGTTTTCGTTAAGGAAAGCGGTTTTGGCATCCATCTGCCAGACCTCATAGTCGTACCATATGGCTATGACTAGCAAGGTCCCAATGGATTTAAGCATAGTGACCGGTGAGAAGGTTTCATCATTGTCTATTCCATAGACTTGCCTAAAACCTTTTGCAACCTGAAGCCCTTTGAAGGTGTTGTCGACTTTTAGCTTTTAGCACCACTTGCAACCTATTACCTTAGCACCTGTAGGTGGATCAATTAGGTTCCAAACGTGATTATTGTACATAGATTACATCTCTGCCTCTATGGCTTTACACCAATTTGAAGACCGTGGGCTAGCCATAGCCTCTTGGTAGGTTTTAGGTTCTTCCTAATCAAAGATGAGAAGAGTGTGATTATCAGTGACGAGAAAACCATATCTCTGTGGTTCCTGACAATCCCTACCAGACCTTCTAGGTCCTTGTGTGACCTGAGTCAGTGATTCCTCCTGTGGAAGCTCCACCCTGGTCTCTGATTTATCCTCTTTAGGAGTTTGTGAGCTTTGAACTTCCCTGAGTTCAACATTGCTCCCATTGTCTTTCTTGGAAATGAAATCCTTTTCTAGAAAGACCCCCTTCCTTACCACGAACACCTTGTTCTCGGTGGGGTTGTAGAAGTAATACCCTTTGGTTTCCTTAGGGTAGCCCATAAATAGGCACTTGTCGGTTTTGGGTTCTAGCTTGCCCCTAGTTAATCTCTTGACATGTGCATTGCATCCCCAAATCTGCAGAAAAGACACATTGGGCTCCCTGCTCGTCCATATCTCATATGGGGTCTTTTCCACTGCCTTAGTCGGAGTATTATTTAAAATGAGAGCGGCTGTCTCGAGGGTGTATCCCCATAAGCTTATTAGGAGAGAGGCATGACTCATCATTGAGCGGACCATATCCAACAAGGTCCTATTCCTATGTTCGAATAACTCATTCCATTGTGGTGTTCCTGAAGGACTGAGCTGTGGAACTATTCCATGCTCTCTTAAATATGAGTCAAACTCTAGGCTCATATACTCGCCTCCTTGGTCTGACCGAAGGGATTTGATATTTCTGCATAACTGGTTCTGCACTTTGTTCCTAAATTCTTAGAACCTAATCGTCCATAAACGCGATGAAGTACAGATGTCCACCTCTGGTAGCTATGCTCATGGGCCCACATACGTCTAAATGTATTAGGTCCAATAAACCAGTAGCCCTTTTAGCTTTCTTGCTAAAAGGTGCTTTAGTCATTTTGCCTTGTAAACATGATTCATATACATCAACTGACCCAAGTCAAATGACCCTAGGATTCTAGCTTTGTGGAGCCTAGCTATGTGCTTCTTATTTATGTAGCCTAGACGACAATGCCAAAGGTAGATAGGATTAAGTTTGTTAGGCGTAACCCTTTTAGTGTTTATGTTATGGACATGATTGGTTTCATTTAAATCTAGGATATATAGGCCATTATTTAATAGAGCTTCTCCATAAAATAATCCCTCTCTAGATAAACCAATTCTACCATTAGAAATAGCAAAATTAAATCCAGAAATATCCAATATTGAAACAGAAATAATATTCTTGCACATTATAGATACATAATAACAATGTTCCAATAACAAAACAGTTCCACTAGGCATCATGAGGTGATATTCGCCGATCTTTATGGCAGTAACCCTTGCTCCATTACCGACCCGTAAGTCCACCTCCCCCGATCCCAGTAACCTCCTGTTCTTAAGTCCCTACATATTACAACAAATGTGAGAACCACATCGAGTATCCAATACCCAAGATGTTGAAATAGTGAGGTTAATGCCTATCACATAAATACCTGATGAAGACACACCCTGAGTCTTCCTCTACTCTCCCAACAGTTTGGGACATGATCTCCTTCAATGCCCCGCCTGCTTGCACCCGAAGCAGACATCATCGGGACTGGCCTTGAGCTGGACCTTGGGCTGGGCCTTAGGCTTCTTGGCCTTGGCTTTCTTAGCCTTGGACTAAGCCTTTTCCATGGCTTTGCCCTTCGCAAGAGGAGGGTTCCCCTTGTTTACCAGCAGCACTGGCGGAGTCTTCTTGATCGACTGTTCAGTAAGCTTGAGCATCCCATGCAGCTCACTAGCAGTTCGGCTCATCCCTTACATATTATAGTTCAGGACAAACTGATCGTAAGAACTTGGTAAGGAGGCAAAGATTGTGTCCAGTGTCAGCTCCTATGAGATAGGCGATCCGAGATGGGCTAAAGTATCCAGATAGCCCTTCATCTTAAGCACGTAACGCTCACAGATGTCCCAACCCCATTTTACAACAGTGGAATGCCTTATTGGTCAAGTACCTTTCCTGACGAGCTTGCTCTTGAAACATCTCATTTAAAGTTGTTATCATAACATAGGCCTAATGGTCCATGAACTGCTTTTGCAGCTCGGGGACCATGCACACCAATATAAGGCATGTCACATCCCTATTGTCCTTAACTTGCACCTCATATTCCTCTAGCTGGGCAGCTGGTGGATTACGTCCTGAGGCACAGTCGGCACAGGCCTTTCCAGCACATACTCCTTCGAGGGCCTTGAAAAACTATACCTTAATTATGTAGGTAGGAACGCCGTCCAATCCTAACCTAGGGACTCTCAGTTTGATGGGCTTGTTGGAACTTACCCATCTGTGCTTAGGGCCAGGAGAATCCTACTACCCACGCTAAGTTAAAACCTCCATCCAAGTGTTGGAGTAACCTATACTCCAACCCAATACAAAATGACGATACTCTAGTGCATCCAGCGAGGGCATGGTCTACAACTGGCCTATCCCCACTTCGAGTCGGTTTTAAATAGGGAAGCACTTTTAAGCGACGTAGTAATTTCCATTAGGTTATTAGATTCATTTAATAACAGCTTGCATGCATAGGCGAGTGAGAATGGGTTTGGATCATACATTCATACATGCAAATAAATATAAAGCATAATTAAATAAGTAAAATGGACTGCTATGGGCCTATATTACAACCTAACATAATTCCACTAAACCTATACTAGAAAATACATCAGGTGGGCCTCCTTTTCCTTCCTTCTGGGCTTGCCTCTCCACTGGGCTTCTTCTTTACAAATTTTATAATAAATAAATAAAATAAAATTACATTAAAAAAGAAAATGGCACGCAGGCTGTATTTACCCAAAAGGAAAAATTACAACCTAACTTGAATAAGGCCCAATAGCATCCTACCATACATACATTTAATCACACAAAATGCAATACATAAATTTATAAGCATGTTATAATGCATGAAATTAAGCCCATTTCAATCATATCCAAAGCCATTATTTTGAAATCGCCAATTTTGGCCCATCATGGTACTAGCCCTTAACGGGCTTTGGGCCTCCAGCCCAGGTATATAACTGCTCCCACTGGAATTGGGAAACCATGAGTCCATATCAGCCGCCCGGGTACTTGTGCCAAAAAAACCCAAACCAATTTCAATTAACCATATTAATTTCCAAAATTAATATCCTATGAATAAAATTAAAATGTCATTCAAGAACCATCCGCATTTAAATTACAAAATTTAAACACACAATTTTAAAACCCATTAAAATTTCAAAACTGGGCTCGGGCCTGAAATCCGTCAAATCTAAAACTAGGCCCAGCCCGCTGCAGCTGGGGCAACAGAGTTGCCCTAGCGGTAGCAGCCGCTGTGCGGCAGCCATTGAGCAGCTGTTACTACCGAGTCTAGCAACGGCTGTTACCTGTGGCGCCTAGCGCCGCAAGCAGCGGTTGTTGCCACTGTTTCCGCCGCATGGCGCGGCTACCGGTGGCAATTCCACCATCGACAGTCCCTTATGCGCGGAAACAACCTATGATTTTCATCGGAAAAATAAAAACGCAGCCAAGAAAAAAAAACCAATAAATATAATCCAATGAATAGAAAATTAAATAAACATAAACCTATATGCAAATAAATTTTCAATTGAAAAATCCAAGGGGAAAAATCACAAACCCCAATGCAAGAATCCCAAATCAAAATCTTCAATTTCAAAACCAAGGGATTTAATCGAATTTAACAATTTCTATGGATCAAAAGCCAGCTCTGATACCACTGTTGGGATTTTTCACCTGAAATCACCCGATAAAAGCGGAAGAACACGGTCATTTTTATAAATCCGTGCCCAGGAGCAATTGATGTGAAAATTATAAAACTTAAAATCAAATAGAAAAGAATAGATGTCTCACTAGAGATGGCTGTAGAAACCAAAATTGATTCCCTCCACGTTCATGTACACGAACGGCTATCGAACACGACCCGTGCTAGCGAGAGGATCAACCGAGAGAGAGAATTTGGTGGCTAAAAATTTCTGTCCTTTTACCTTGTCCCTTGGTTGAATTCCACCCTAGGTTTTTAACCTAGTGGGCCGAAATTCCCATAGGGAATTTAGGCCCAATTCAATTTAATTTCATGCAGGCTTTTACGTCTTTAAGCCCACGTCCAATTTAATTTCAAATTAAATTCTATTTAACATGTATGCTAACATATTATACCATATAATATATTACATACATTTAAATTGAAATTAATTTGACCAATTAATTTAACCAATGAATTAAATTAGACATTCATGAAATCAAATACATGTAAACCTATACATGTAAAGTATTTCCACCTGGGAAATAATCTTACAAATTAATTCATTGAATTAATTTTGAGAAGCCCAATGCAAATATTAATTTTATTATTTTGATCAATCCAATTGATCCTTATAATATAATTAATATAATCCTTTCTCTCCAGTGTGTATACTCCAAGTATACAGGTGATCCCTTAAGTCCGAGTTCAGACATTCAATGTGTATGATCCTGTAGGCCCATCTTTATGTTGGCAGTGGGTCTATGGCCCACAGACTGCAGGAGGGCTCTGGCAAGCCACTGCAGCCCCCAATTAAGATGGAGATGGCAGTCCAACTGTAATCATAACCTTGTAGTTTAAACTAGTATATCCCATGTCATTGATATCGGTGTCCAACACAGAGGCATGGATTGATCACCCTCTTTTGTGTCCGGACATTTACTTGATCCCAAATGTACTGATGCTCATAAACAAGTTCCAACTTATTTGGGTGTGGCCACACTCTTATTAGTTACATTTATCAAAAGGCCGTATCTTCTCAGTAGACTACTGAGTGATATATCCCTTCTACATATCCATAGCACTGCCACGCTCAGGGACATACCCGAACGTACCCATACTTGGCACCCTTTTACAGGCCCTTTAGGCATACACCAAAGTATGGGACTTCGCATATAGCACCATCATATGGTCAGGTCAAAGGATCCATACAAGTACTACACGAGAATCACTAGTGATGCTTTACCATGTGGATCTCTCGTTTAGTGGATCTGTCCAGTACTATGCCCCTTTTGCATGTACCCATTAACTTGGTTGGCATCCCACATCCAATGGCCGGTAAGACACCTCCATAATACCAAGTTAATGATAGCCTCTGGTTCCATTCATTCCCATGACTGGAACAGACTATAGATCTCTTTATGTTCATATCATTTTCCCTATCCATGGTCTTACTGCCAAGTGCACGACTCTTGTCAACATGGATATGGATATGTCCATTGGATACTCCATTTAAATTATAGCACAAGATATATAATAAACAGATTAATTCCTTTATGTAATGACATAAAATATGTATAATGAATAAATCTAATAAATATGTAACACAAATACAAGGTCCAATACCTCAGGACTAGGGCATAACCAACACATGATCTAATGGGTCTATCTAGATATTGGCAATAAGTCCAAGGTCCATAGACTGTAAGTGGTTTCTAGCAAACCGTTACACCCCCAATTAAGACAGAGATATAGCAGTATGTTGAAGACACTTACCCTGTAGTAATCACATAGTGTCCTTTACCAAATGATATCGATATGAATAAACAAGAGGCATGGTGTTCTTAATCCTCTTCTACTGTTTATTATATTTCTTGATCTTAAGTTGACTGATTAAACAAATAAACAACCAACTTATTTGGGTATGGCCATACACTTATCAGTCCCACTCATCAAGTGGCCAGTGATATCATCTCGGTGTTACCCGAGTGGCAATTCCATCACTTCATCATCAATATCAATATGTTCACCTGTCCACCCAATTATACCCATATTTAACATCATTTTATAGATTTGTTAGGTGTATGTCAAAGTGAACCAGATTCCATATCGATACTATAATGAAATTTGGTCTAAGGATGAAAGAGATCTACTCAAGAAAGACCTATGATGTGATAGCCATGTGGCTTTCTTATGTGGATCGATCCAGTCCCGTGTCAGCGACATGTACCTATATTCATGATTGACTTTACAGGTACTATGGCTAGTTAAGAACTACCATACAGTCACCGAATATACAAGTCTGTGATTCTATTCATTCCTACGATTAGAATAGACTTGGGATATGTTTTATGATTATCAATCAATGGATACTCTATTCATGTTATAGCACAAGATATAAAAATGGAATAGATTAAACATCTATATTAATGTGAGCTAAATAATGTATACATACAAAGAGTCTTAATATATAAACAAAATATGTGAATCCACTGCCCTAAGAACTAGGGCACACCAACAATCTCCCACTTGCACTAGTTCCAAGCAGGCATTGCCCTAATTCCTATAGATCTGGTATGACCTTCGTGTTATGTCTATGGCAGTTCCTTGGTCAATGAATCAGTGACATTAATCTTGGTGTTAACCCTTTACAATGATATGTCACCTATGAGTGGACGACCTTTAGAGTGGACCGGCGAAGTGAACCAGGGAGGTTTTTATAATGGTGTGTGGAATGTTTGTTTTGATGGAAAAACGGGTTTGATGATCTTGCTTAAGGAAACCAGTTGATATGATTGAAAACCCCTTTTGTAGGAAACATCATTTAGAATGTGAGTTTTGGGAAAACTGGTTTTATATTTTAGAAAATCCCATTTTATTAACTTAGAGACCTCAAAACCCAAATTTCGATATCAGTGATGGAGTCGCCATCTAGATCAGCTCATCTAGGAAATTTTGGTATAGCTCCCTACCAAGTGTAGACTGCCATACCTGATTCAGAGATTCAGGGTTCGAGCAACTTACCTATTCAACCTCAAGCTTGCTTTTATTTAATGATTCATACCAACATATTATACCCACTTTTTCTCTAACCATTTTATCTTTTAATGTTATCCCATGCTCATTCAAATGACATAAATAAATTGCATAAAATTAAAGTGCAAAAAAGTAAACCATACATCCAAACTAAACAAAAGAATAGAGGCCACTTATTACAACCCAAAAAGAAAAAGACTCTCATCCTCACCTTACAACCGCCTAGATACATGAAAATCTATAGAAAAGTACAATCGCATAGAATATACGATTTGACCAATTAAATACATCCAAAATAAAATTAAAAAGAAAGAAAAGTTGCAAAACAGATTGGTTAGCACAATTATATCACAAACACATGTAGGACTCATACAAGATAGAATGGGGATTTTAGGAAGGGGGAACATGCATTTAGGGGATAACCGACAAGTCCGAGAGACTTGCTCGGTTAGACCTGGAAAATAGTTTTAGAAATGCCCCATAGGTTTTGGTGGTTGAAAATGGTTTTGGAAAACAGTTTGGCTCAATTACATGCAAATTCCATCGGTTTAGTGGATCAGTTATCCCAGAACTCAGGGTTCCATTCGTGGGAGTTCCTAATTCCAAACATCCATCTATGGTCAGAAAACAGTAAACATGCCAAAAATAGGTTTGATTCTGAAGACAGCATCACGCTACGATGTCCGTGTGGGTCGTGATTCTACCTTCTGCCAGTCACTACAGCCGTGTGACTGTAATACAGTCGTGCGACTGTAATGGTTACATCAATGCGACTATAATGAATAGTGCTCAACAGTGCTTTTCTTGCTTTCTAAAATCACTTGTTTCAATAGATTTTGATGATTTTTAGGGTTTCTGGGAAATCTGAGAGTCCGTTATCACTGGACAAGGAATTCGGTTAAGGATTTAACAATCATGAATTCCAAGAATAGAAACCAACAAAACCCGAAATCTCACATCTATATCATTGGAAATCCAAAAACCACAATTTTATATTATACAGATGTGATTTGACCGAATTGAATCGTGAAAAATCATCACGGGCCCGGGTTTAAAAAAATACTCATAAAATCCAAAACCGGACTCTAACCCAGCACAACGACGCTGCTGCGCGGCAGCTTGCTACCAGCAGTAGCCTACAAGGGGCTGCTGGCACACAGCAGCTACGGCAAGCAGCAACGCTGGGCAGAATTATAATCACAAATTGCGATTCCAATTTTGGCCAAACCATAATTTTCTTTTTCTTTTTATTATTTTAAAACAAAAGAAAATCCAGCCACAGATAGAAAAAACACAGCAAGCATAAAATTAATTAGTAGTAGAAAATAAATCGCAACAGAAAAAAAAAAACTAATAAAAAAAATTATCAAAAACCAAAAAACCATTCTTGAAACATATTCTTCTTTAAGGAAACTTTTAAGAATGAATTCCAATCAATCTAATGAACAAAACCTAGGGTGCGATATCACTATTGGGATTCGTCATCAAAAAAATAACGTGGCGCAGTGGAATTACACTGTTTAAAATTTCCGAGAATCCACTTATCGTGTCCTCTTTCCAGTGATTGCAAAAAAAAAAAAATTTTGAATCAAGAGAGATTAAACTAACCGGATTCGTTTCTTCTAAATACTACTGTAGAATCGTTTCTTGAAACTGCGATCTCCAAAGTCCGATGCACGACCAACTATTAAGCAGACCCGGTGCTAGCCGAAGAAGCAAAGGAATGGAGGGATGTTGCTAGAAATTTTGGCTGTTTTTTGGGGCTGCTATATTAGGGGGCCGAAAATCTCCTTGCTGTAATTAGGGTTAGGTCTATTTTTTTTTTTCACTTAAGTGTGCCTTATATAGTCCTTCTATAATTAGAATTCTATTTAGGTTAATTAAACCTAAGCCTATTAGGATTTGGATTACATAGATAAACCTTATACTATGTAATTTAATTCCATTTGGGTAATATAATTACCTCTAAATAAAATTAAATCACACTTATGAAAATATAATACATGTATTTAATTTTCCTTCTTAGGAAAATAATTTAATTAATTGTCTACTTTATGTAATTCGATTAATTGATTAACTAAATAATTACATTATATAAACTTATTAATTAAATTAAATCAAACCAATGTTAATTAATTACCTTGACACTGAATGTCAACTAATTAATTAACACATTCCTTTCAATGTACATTACATGTACAATTTCTATAAGTTCCAGCTCAGTTGATCTATGTGCACGATCCTATGGGTCTATCTTTATATTGGTAGTAGGCCCAAGGCCCACAGTCTGTAAGTGGGTTCTGTTGTGATTTGTCACTGGAAATCACCCGATAAAAGCGGAAGAACGCGGTGATTTCCTCAAATCCAGTCCCAGGAGCAATTGAAGTGGAAATTGAAAAGCTTAAAATTAAATAGAAAGGGATTAATTTTCTTACCAGAAAATCTCTTTCTAAAGATGGATGGAGACTGCAGAATTCAACGTAGAATTCCTCCACTCTCACGTACACGAACGCCTAACGAATGCAACCCGTGCTAGCGTCGGAAAAACGAAACAATGGAGAGCAAAAAGCTAGAAAATTTCGGTTAAGAGGCTCAACACTTGTGTTAGCCAAAATTTCTAACCCTAGGTATTTATACCTAGGGTTGGCCGAATTCCCTTAGGGGAATTTAGGCCCATCTTGGCTCCTGTCTATTCTGTGTTTGCTTCCATGTTTTAATTTAGGCCCAGTCTAATTTTAATTGTTCTGATTTAAATTAATTTCAAACCCAATTTTAATATACCCATGTATTTAATATATTACTCCAAGTAATATATTATTTACATCTAAATTAAAATTAGTTTGACAATTAATTTAATCCATCAAATCAAAATTAAATCTACACAAAATAAAATCATATGTAAACCCATACATATGAATAATTCCACCTAGGAATTAATTTCATAATTAATCCAATTAATTATGATGAGCCAATTGAATATATTAATTTCATTATTATGACCAATCCAATTGATCTTTATAATATAATTAATATATACACACTTCTCCCTCCATTGTATATACTCCAAGTATACAAGTGATTCCTTAAGTCTGCATTCAGTCGTTCTATGTGTACGATCCCGTGGGCCCATCTTTATGTTGGTAGTGGGCCTATGGCCCACAGACTGCAGTTGGGCTCTAGCAAGCCACTACAGCCCCCAATTAAGATGGAGATGGCAGTCTAACTGATATCATAACCTTGTAGTTTAAACTTGTACATCCCATGTCATTGATATCGGTGTCCAACACAGAGGCATGGATTGATCACCCTCTTTTGTGTCCGGACATTAACTTGATCCCAAATGTACTGATGCTCACAAACAAGTTCCAACTTGTTTGGGTGTGGCCACACTCTTATCAGTCACATCATCAAGTGGCCAGTGATATCTTCTCAGTGGGTTACTGAGTGACAAATCCCCTCTGCATATCCATAGTATTACCATGTTCAGTGACATACCCGAAAGCACCCATACTTGGCACCCTATTACAGGCCCTTTAGGCGTACCCCTAAGTATGCGACTTCACATGTAACACCATCATATGGTCAGGTCAAAGGATACATACAAGTACTACACGAGAATCCATTGTGATACCATACCATGTGGATTACTCGTTTAGTGGATCTATTCAGTACCATGCTCCCAGCCATGTACCCATTAACTTGGTTGACATTCCATGTCCAATGACCGGTAAGACACCGCCATACAACCAGGTTAACGATAGTCTATTGTTCCATTCATTCCCATGACTGGAACAGACTACGGATCTATTTATGGTTATATCGTTTACCCTATCCATGGTCTTACTGCCAAGTGTATGACACTTGTCATCATGGATATAGATATGTCCATTGGATACTTAATTTAATATATTGCACAAGATAGATATAATAAATGAATTGATGCCTTTATTAATAACACAAATGAGTACAACACATAAATCCAATAAATGCATAGTACAAATACAAGGACCAATGCCTCGGGACTAGGGCATTTCCAACAATCTCCCACTTGCACTAGTTCCAACTAGGCATGGGCCTAATCATTATAGATCTAGTATGACCCTCGTGCTTGGGCTGGGCCAGCGCCTTGGTCAATGGATCTGCGACATTATCCTCGGTGTCCACTCTGTGCAATGCAATGTCACCTCTCTCTGCGATTTCTCATATGAGGTGAAACTTTCTGAGCACGTGCTTTGTGTTCTTGTGTGACCGGGGCTCCTTAGCTTGTGCGACGGCCCCATTGTTGTCACAGTAGATATCGACTGGGTCCTGGATAGTTGGCACTACTCCCAACTCAGTGACAAACTTCTTCATCCACACAGCTTTCTTAGCTGCATCACACGCAGCGATGTACTCAGCTTTTGTTGTAGAGTCCGCTATGGTCGGCTGCTTTGAGCTCTTCCAGCTTACAGCACCACCATTCAGCAAGAATACATACCCTGACTGTGATTGGTACTCCTCCTGGTCTGTCTGGAAGCTCGCATCAGTATACCCAGTAACTGATAGCACTTCCTGACCACTATACACCAAGAAGTTATCCTTAGTCTGGTTAAGGTACTTAAGGATCGCCTTGACAGCTTTCCAGTGATCCTCCCCGGGATCCTGCTGGTATCGGCTCGTCATACTCAGTGCAAAGGCGACATCAGGTCTCGTACATAACATGGAGTACATGATTGATCCAATAGCCGAAGCATATGGAACCAATTTCATGTTCTCCCTGTCCTCCCTTGTTTTAGGACAGTTCTTCTTACTAAGTTTCAGCCCATGGCCCATTAGCAAGAAACCTTTCTTGGCCCGGTCCATGCTGAATCTTTTCAGAACTTTGTCAATGTACGAAGCCTGACTTAGGCCCAGAAGCCGATTTGATCTATCCCTATAGATCCTGATCCCTAGGATCATCTCAGCTTCGCCTAAATTGCGAAGCACTTACTCAGCCACTGCTTTACCCCTTGCAGTGTAGGTATGTCACTTCCAATGAGTAGGATGTCGTCTACATAAAGTACCAAAAATGTGACAATGCTCCCACTAGTCCTCTTATACACACAAGGCTCATCTAGATTCTTTATGAAGCCATATTCCTTTATAGCCTCATTAAATCTTAGATTCCAACTACGGGATGCTTGCTTCGGTCCATAAATGGACCTTTGAAGTTTGCATACCCTTCCCGGATACTTAGGATCGACAAAACCCTCAGGTTGTGTCATGTACACATCCTCGAGTAGCTTACCATTAAGGAAAGCGGTTTTGACATCCATCTGCCATACCTTATAGTCATACCATGCGGCTATGGCCAGCAGTATCCTGATGGATTTGAGCATGGCTACTGGTGAGAAAGTTTCATCATAGTCTATTCCATGGACTTGTCTGAAACCTTTCGCAACCAGACGCCCCTTGAAGGTATTATCGGCTTTTAGCTTATAGCACCACTTGCAACCTATTACCTTAGCACCCGGAGGTGGATCAACCAAGTTCCAAACTTGATTATCGTACATAGATTGCATCTCTGCCTCCATGGCTTTATGCCAATTTGCAGACTGTGGGCTAGCCATAGCCTCCTGGTAGGTTTTGGGTTCTTCTTCATCCCAGATGAGAAGAGTTTGATCATCGGTGACGAGGAAACCATACCTCTCCGGTTCCCGACGATCCCTACCAGACCTTCTAGGTTCTTGTGTGGCCTGGGTCGGTACTTCCACCTATGGAAGCTCCACCTGGGCCTCCGAGTTATCCTTTTCAGGAGCTTGTGGACCTTGAACTTCCCTGAGTTCAACGTTGCTCCCACTATCTTTCTTGGAAAGGAACTCCTTTTCCAGAAAGACCCCCTTTCTTGCCACGAACACCTTGTTCTCGGCCGGGTTGTAGAAGTTATACCCTTTGGTTTCCCTAGGGTAGCCCACAAACAGGCATTTATCGGTTTTGGGCTCCAGCTTGCCACTAGTCAATTTCTTGACATGTGCTTCGCATCCCCAAATCCTTAGGAAAGACACATTGGGCTCCTTGCCCGTCCATATCTGATATGGTGTCTTTTCCACTGCCTTAGTCGGAGTATTGTTTAAGATGAGAGCTGCTGTCTCGAGGGCGTGTCCCCAGAAACTAATTGGGAGAGGTGCTTGACTCACCATTGAGCGGACCATGTCCAACAAGGTCCTATTCCTCCATTTGGACACCCCATTCCATTGTGGTGTTCCAGGAGGAGTGAGCTGTGCAACTATTCCATGCTCTCTCAAGTATGAGTCAAACTCTAGGCTCATATACTCACCGCCTCGGTCTGACCGAAGGGTTTTGATATTCCTGCCTAGCTGGTTCTGTACCTCGTTCCTAAATTCCTTGAACCTATCAAGGGTCTCGGACTTGTGTTTCATCAGATAGACATAGCCATATCTGCTGAAATCATCCGTGAACGTGACAAAGTACAGATGTCCACCTCTGGTCGCCGAGCTCATAGGTCCACATACATCTGAATGTATTAGGTCCAATAAGCCAGTGGCCCTTTCAGCCTTCTTGCTAAAAGGCGCCTTCGTCATCTTGCCTCTTAAACATGATTCGCATGTATCAATTGACTCCAAGTCAAATGACCCTAGGACTCCAGCTTTGTGAAGCCTAGCAATGCGATTCTCGTTTATATGGCCAAGACGACAATGCCATAGGTAGACTGGATTAAGTTCGTTAGGCTTAACCTTTTTAGTGTTTATGTTATAGATATGATTGGTTTCATTTAAGTCCAGGATATATAGGCCATTATTTAATAGAGCATCTCCATAAAATAATCCCTCTCTAGATATAGAAATTCGACCATTTAAAATAGTGAAATTAAATCCAGAAATATCCAACATTGATACAGAGATAATATTCCTGCACATAGCAGGTACAAAGTAACAATCTTCTAAAATCAAAACCAATCCACTGGGCATCATTAGGTGGTATTCGCCGATCTCTATGGCAGCAACCCTTGCTCCATTCCC
Source organism: Euphorbia tirucalli (assembly GCA_039660915.1). Lineage (NCBI taxonomy): Eukaryota > Viridiplantae > Streptophyta > Magnoliopsida > Malpighiales > Euphorbiaceae > Euphorbia > Euphorbia tirucalli. The sequence continues at coordinate 72,157,274 of CM077641.1, forward strand.
GACCCGCAAGTCCACCTCTCCCGACCCCAGCAACCTTCTGTTCTTAAGTCCCTACACATTGCAACAAATGTGAGAACCACATCCAGTATCCAATACCCAGGATGTTGAAACAGTAAGGTTAATATCTATAACATAAATACCTGAAGAGGACGCACCTTGGCCCCTTCTTTGCTCTCCCATCAGCCTGGGACACGATCTCTTCCAATGACCCACCTGTCTACACCCGAAACAGACATCATCAGGACCTGCCTTCTGCTGGGCTTTGGGTTGGGCCTTGGCCTTTTTGGCTTTGGCCTGTTTGGCCTTGGCCTTGGCCTTTTCCTTGGCCTTACCCTTAGTAAGAGGAGGGTTCCCCTTGTTCACCAGCAGCACCAGCGGAGTCTTCTTGATCGACTGCTCAGTAAGCTTAAGCATCCCATGCAGCTCACTGACAGTGCGGTTCATCCCTTGCATGTTATAGTTAAGGATGTACTGATCATAAGAATCCGACAAGGACGCGAGGATTGTGTCCACCGCCAACTCTTGGGAGATAGGCGATCCGAGACGGGCCAAAGTATCCAAATAGCCCTTCATCTTGAGCACGTGTGCACTCACAGATGTCCCGGCCCCCATCTTACAAGAGTGGAATGCCTTATTGGTCAGGTACCTTTCCTGACGAGCTTGCTCTTGAAACATCTCATTAAGAGTTGTTATCATAGCATAGGCTTGATGGTCCATAAACTGTTTTTGCAGTTCAGGGACCATACAGGCCAACATAAGGCATGTCACATCCCGGTTGTCCTTGACGTGCGCCTCGTATTCCTCCAGCTGGGCAGCCGGTGGATTACGTCCTTGAGGCGCAGCCGGCACAGGCCTTTCCAGCACATACTCTTTTGACTCTTGTCTTAGAACTATCCTCAAGTTCCTAGACCAGTCTAAAAAGTTAGGACCGGAAAGCTTGTCCTTTTCAAGAATGGATCGCAGTGATAAGGTATTTGTGTTTGCCATTTGGGTGTTTCTACACAGAAAAACATTGAGAGTGTTAATAAAGGGCTTTGCTTAGTTGTTCCCATATAAAATTAATAATGAATCAAGTTATAAATTTAAACCGAGTTGTTGGGCTCATGGGCCGAGATCCATATTTCATTAAGATATAGCCAAACGAGGGTTTGGTACAACTACACCTTAACTATTTAGGTAGGAACGCCGTCCAATCCCAACCTAGGGACTCTCGGTTTGATGGGCTTGTTGGCACTTACCCATCTGTGCTTAGGGCCAGGAGAATCCTACTACCCACGCTAAGTCAAAACCTCCATCCAAGTGTTAGAGTATCCCATACTCTAACCCAATACAAAGTGACAATACTCCAGTGCATCCTGCGAGGGCATGGTCTACAACTGGCCTATTCCCACTTCGATTCGGTTTTGGATGAGGGAAGCACTTTTAAGTGACTTAGTAATTCCGTTTGGTTATTAGATTCAATTATAACGGCTTACATACATAAAACGGGTGAATGAGCAATTGGAACATACATTCATACATGCAAATGAATATAAAACATGATTAAATAAAATTAAAATGGACTGCTATGGGCCTATGTTACATCCTAATATTATTCTAGTAAACCTATACTAGAAATAGATATTAGGCGGGCCTTCATCTTCTCCTTCTGGGCTTGCACCTCTAATTGGACTTGCATCTCCAATTTGGGCTCACCACTCCATGGGCTTCTTCTTTTACAAATTTTATAATATTTAATTTAAATAAAATAAAATTACATTAAAAAAAAAAAAGAAAAACGACACGCAGGCCGTATTTACCCAAAATAAAATTACAACCCATCTTGTTCAAGGCCCAATAGCATCCAATCATACATTCATTCAACCATTCATATGCATCCAATACATACAATTCAAAAGCATGTCATAATGCATGATTTAAGCCCATTTAAATTATGTCTAAGCCATTATTAGGAAATCGCCAATTCTGGCCCACCATGGTTCTAACCCTTAACGGGCTTTGGGCCTCCAGCCCAGGCAGTCCAACTGCTCCCACTGGAATTGGGAAACCATGGGTCCAATTTAGCCGTCCAAGTAATTGTGCCAAAATTACCCGAACCAATTTCCATTAACCATATTAATTTCAAAAATTAATATCACATGAACGAAATTAAAATTCATCCAAGAAACCATGCGCATCTAAATTACATAAATTTAAACACACGAATTTTAAAACCAATTAAAATTTCAAAACTGGGTCCCGGACTCAAAAACCCGCAAAATCCAAAATTACTGGGCCCGGCCCGCTGCAGCCGCCTAGCGGCTGCCCGCTGGGCAGTGGCCCCAGCAGCAGCCCGCTGCTTCGGCGGCGGCAGCTGCAGTCCAGCAGCAGGCAGCGGCTGCCGCCGCGCCTCCTGCCGCGTGCGGCGGCGGCCTGCGGCGATTCCGCCGCCGGCAGCCCCGCACCCCGGGAGGCAGATTTTTTTTTAAAAACAGAATTAAAATAAAAAAAATATCAATCCATCATCCAAAGCAATTCACCAAGAATTCCAATAATACACAATAAAATTAAACTAACATAAACCTATATGCAAATTTAATTTTCATTGTATAAAACATATGGGAAAAATCATAAAACCCATACAATGAATCCCAATAAAAAAAATCCAATTTCAAAATAGGGATTCAACCAAATTAATCAATTTCCACGGATCAAAAGCCTGCTCTGATACCACTGTTGTGATTTGTCACCGGAAATCACCCGATAAAAGCGAAAGAACGCGGTGATTTCCTCAAATCCAGTCCTAGAAGCAATTGAAGTGGAAATTGAAAAACTTAAAATTAAATAGAAAGGGATTAATTTTCTTACCAGAAAATCTCTTTCTAGAGATGGATAGAGACTGCAGAATTCAACGTAGAATTCCTCCACTCTCACGTACACGAACGCCTAACGAATGCAACCCGTGCTAGCGTCGGAAAAACGAAACAATGGAGAGCAAAAAGCTAGAAAATTTCGGCTAGGAGGCTCAACACTTGTGTTAGCTGAAATTTCTAACCCTAGGTATTTATACCTAGGGTTGGCCGAATTCCCTTAGGGGAATTTAGGCCCATCTTGGCTCCTGTCTATTCTGTGCGGGCTTCCATATTTTAATTTAGGCCCAGTCTAATTTTAATTGTTTTGGTTTAAATTAATTTCAAACCTAATTTTAATATACCCATGTATTTAATATATTACTCCAAGTAATATATTATTTACATCTAAATTAAAATTAGTTTGACAATTAATTTAATCCATCAAATTAAAATTAAATCTACACAAAATAAAATCATATGTAAACCCATACATATGAATAATTCCACCTAGGAATTAATTTCATAATTAATCCAATTAATTATGATGAGCCAATTGAATATATTAATTTCATTATTATGACCAATCCAATTGATCTTTATAATATAATTAATATATACACACTTCTCCCTCCATTGTATATACTCCAAGTATACAAGTGATTCCTTAAGTCTGCATTCAGTCGTTCTATGTGTACGATCCCGTGGGCCCATCTTTATGTTGGTAGTGGGCCTATGGCCCACAGACTGCAGTTGGGCTCTAGCAAGCCACTGTAGCCCCCAATTAAGATAGAGATGGCAGTCTAACTGATATCATAACCCTATAGTTTAAACTTGTACATCCCGTGTTATTGATATCGGTGTCCAACACAGAGGCATGGATTGATCACCCTCTTTTGTGTCCGGACATTAACTTGATCCCGAATGTACTGATGCTCACAAACAAGTTCCAACTTGTTTGGGTGTGGCCACACTCTTATCAGTCACATTCATCAAGTGGCCGGTGATATCTTTTCAGTGGGTTACTGAGTGACAAATCCCCTCTGCATATCCATAGTATTACCATGTTCAGTGACATACCCGAAAGCACCCATACTTAGCACCCTATTACAGGCCCTTTAGGCATACCCCTAAGTATGCGACTTCATATGTAACACCATCATATGGTCAGGGCAAAGGATCCATACAAGTACTACATGAGAATCCATTGTGATACCATACCATGTGGATTAATCGTTTAGTGGATCTATCCAGTACCATGCCCCCAGGCATGTACCCGTTAACTTGGCTGACATTCCATGTCCAATGACCGGTAAGACACCGCCATACAACCAGGTTAACGATAGTCTATTGTTCCATTCATTCCCATGACTGGAACAGACTATGGATCTATTTATGGTTATATCGTTTACCCTATCCATGGTCTTACTGCCAAGTGCATGACACTTGTCATCATGGATATAGATATGTCCATTGGATACTTCATTTAATATATTGCACAAGATAGATATAATAAATGAATTGATGCCTTTATTAATAACACAAATGAGTACAACACATAAATCCAATAAATGCATAGTACAAATACAAGGACGAATGCCTCAGGACTAGGGCATTTCCAACAGGTTCAGCAAACTGTTACAGCACGGAATTAAGAAAGAGATACAATAGTATTTAGGAGACGCTCACCCAGTAGTAATCTCAACGTGTCCTTTGCCAAACAACATCGATATGAATAAACAAGGGGCACGGTATCCGTCATCCTCTTCTACTGTTGATTATATTTCTTAATCTTGAGTGAACTGATTAATCAAGTAACCTACAAACTTATTTGGGTATGGCCATACACTTATCAATCCCGCTCATCAAGTGGCCAATGATATCATCTCGGTGTTACCCCGATCGCCAATTCCATTACTTCATCATCAATATCAACATGGTCACCAGTCCAGCCGATCATACACGTATTTAGCCTTCTTTTACAAATCTATTAAGCGTATGTCAAAGTGAACTAGATTCCATATTGATATTATAATGAAATCTGGTATGAGGTCAAAAGAAACCTACTCAAAGAAGACCTATGATGTGACAACCATGTGGCTTTCTTGTGCAGATCGATCCAGTCCCATGTCAACGACATATACCTATATTCATGACTGACTTTACAAGTATTATGGCCAGTTAAGAACTACCATACAGTTATCAAATATACAAGTCTGTAATTCTATTCGTTCCCACGATCAGAATAGACTTGGGATATGTTTTATGATTATCAATCAATGGATACTCTATTCATGTTATAGCACAAGTTATAAATGGATTAAACTAGATGTCTTTATTAATGTGACAAATTGTGTATTCATATAATAAATCTTAATGTACAATACAAAATACAAGAATCCAATGCCCTAAAAACTAGGTACACCAACACATGTGAACTCGCACACTTTGACATGTGCTTAACAGGCTTGTAACAGGGCACCAACTATGGATACAGTTGGGTGTTTTAACGAGCAAGGCAAGACCATCAAAGTGTAGAAGGCAGTGTTTCACTGAGATGATATCATAGGCCTCGTGATGAGTGGAACTAATAAGAGTGTGGCCATACCCAAATAAGCTAGAACTTATTTGAGAGCATCAATTCGCTCGGTATCAAGTGAAAGTCTGTACAAAAAAGTGGGTGATAATACCTTGCCTCCGTCTTGGACTCCGATATCAATGACATAGGACATATAAATTATACTATAGGGTTACGACTTCCATTAAAATTTAATCTCCATTAGTATGTCCAGTCATAGGAATGAATGAAACTGGAGACTATCATTAATCTGGTTGTATGGCAGTGTCTTACTAGCCATTGGACATGGGATGTCAACCAAATTAATGGGTACATGCAAAAGGGGCATGGTACTGGATAGATCCACTTAACGAGAAATCCATATGGCAAAGTATCATAAGTGATTCTCGTGTAGTACTTGTATGGATCCTTTGACCTGACCATATGATGGTGCTACATACGAGGTCGCATACTTAGGGGTATGCCTAAAGGGCCTGTAAAAGGGTGCCAAGTATGGGTACTTTCGGGTATGTCACTAAGCATGGCAGTGCTATGGATATGCATAAGGGATTTGTCACTTAGTAGTCCACTGAGAAGATATCACCGGCCTCTTGATGAATGTGACTGATAAGAGTGTGGCCACTCCTAAATAAGTTGGAACTTGTTTGTGAGCATCAGTACATTTGGGATCAAGTAAATGTCCGGACACAAGAGAGGGTGATCAATCCATGCCTCTATGTTGGACACCGATATCGATGACATGGGATATACAAGTTTAAACTATAGGGTTATGATTTCAGTTGGACTGCCATCTGCATCTTAATTGGGGCCTACAATGGCTTGCTAGAGCCCGCCTGTAGCCTGTGGGCCATAGGCCCACTACCAACATAAAGATGGGCCCATATGATCGTACACATCGAACGTCTGAACACGGACTTAAGGAATCACCTGTATACTTGGAGTGTACACACCGGAGAGAGAGGATTATATTAATTATATTATAAAGATCAATTGGATTGATCATATTAATAAAATTAATATTTGCATTGACCTTCTCATAATTAATTAAATTAATTTATGAGATTATTTCTTAGGTGGAAATATTTCACATGTATAGGTTTACATGTATCTTTATTTTATGAAAGTCAAAATTAATCCCATGGTAAAATTAATTGATCAAATTAATTTAAATTTAAATGTATCAAATATATTATTTGGAATAATATGTTAAGAATACATGTTAAATAAAATTAAGTTGATAATTAACTGGACCAAGGAGATTAATTTTGGACTGGACTCTAAAAGAAGAAAATCCCATATAAAATAAATGAAAGGGATTGGGCCAAGTCTTGGGCAAAAATTTCGGTAATTCGGCCAAGATATGGAACACACCAAGAGCCGAAATTTGCTGGCTCCTCCTCTCTCAAAACATTTGATTCCAACGCTAGCACGGGTCATGTTCATTAGCCGTTCGTGTGTGTGAACGAGGAGGGAATCTACTTTGATTTCTACAACCATCTCTTGAAGAGATATCTCAGGTGAGAAATCTTTTCTTTGTTGTTACATTTTTTATTTTACAATTTTCACATCAATTGCTCCTGGGCATGGATTTGAGAAAATCATTGCGTTCTTCTGCTTTAATCGGGTGATTTCCGGTGAAAAATCCTAACAGTAGTATCAGAGCGGGTTTTTAATCCTGAAAATTGTTTAATTGGATTGAATGCCTTGGTTTTGAAATTGGAGATATTAATTTGGGATTCTTGGATTGGGGTTTTATATTTTTCCCCAATGGATTTTCAAATGGAAATTGGTTATGCATATTTGGTTATATGTATGTTTTCTATTTGATTATGTGATTTTAATTTTTGTTGGATGGTTGTATTTCTTGGTGAATTACATGTTGTTTGGCTGTAATTTTTGGGGGAATTAAAAATCACGGCTGTTTCTTGGTACATTTTTGTATAACCCGCATGTACATTATAGGCTGCAAAATGAGCTTCTTCCATGATCTCCTTTCTCAAATTATCCACATTAGGAACACACAGTCGATCCCCATAATGTAGATATCCATCATCATCAATTCTAAAATCATGAACATTACCGCTTTTCAACTCAGTCAAAATTTTGCACAATTGAGGATCTTTGGCTTGAGCAGTTTTGATTCTATCAAGTAACACTGATCTCACTTTGAAATGTGCCAATATTGTTCCAGAGTTGACCAGTTCTAATTGCACTCCAGAATCACATAAATTATGCATCTCCTTAATCAAAGGCATTCTTTCAACACTAATGTGAGCTAACTGTAGCGGGCCGGGCCCAGTGTTTTGGATTTGGCGGGTTTCGGGCCCAGGGCCCAGTTTTAAAATTTTAATTGGTTTTAAAGTTTCGTGTGTTTAAATTTTTGCAATTTAAATGCATATGGTTTCTTGAATTAAATTTTAATTTTATTCATAGGATATTAATTTTGGAAATTAATATGGTTAATTGAAATTGGTCAGGGTTTTTTTGGCAAAATTACCTAGACGGCTGAGATGGACTTATGGTTTCCCAATTCCAGTGGGAATAGTTATCTGCCTGGGCTGGATGCCTAAAGCCCGTTAAGGGACAGAACCATAATGGGCCAAATTGGCGATTTCAAAATAATGGCTTGGACATAATTGAAATGGGCTTAATTCATACATTATAACATGCTTATAAATGGATGTATTGGATGCATTTTGTGTGATTAAATATTTGTTTGGTTGGATGCTATTGGGCCTTATTCAAGATGGGTTGTATTTTTCTTTTTTAGGTAAATACGGCATGGGCGCCATTTTTCTTTTTAATGTAATTTTATTTCATTTACTTATCATAAAATTTGTAAAAGAAGAAGAAGCCCAATGGAGTGGTGAGCCCAAGTGGAGGTGCAAGCCTAGAAGGAAGGAAAAGGAGGCCCACCTGATATTTCTTTCTAGTTTTCTAGTATCGGTTTACTAGCATAATATTAGGTTGTAATATAGGCCCATATCAGTCCATTTTACTTGGTTAAATATACTTTATATTTATTTGCATGTATGTATGTATGATTCAAACCCATTCTCACCTGCCTTATGCATGTAAACCGTTATTAAAATGAATCTAATAACCTAATGGAGATTACTAAGTTGCTTAAAAGTGCTTCCTTCATTCAAAACCAGCTCGAAGTGGGGATAGGCTAGTTGTAGACCATGCCCTCGCTGGATGCACTGGAGTATCGTCATTTTGTATTGGGTTGGAGTATTAGTTACTCTAACACTTGGATAGAGGTATTGACTTAGCATGGGTAGTAGGATTCTCCTGGCCCTAAGCACAGATGGGTAAGTGCCAACAAGCCCATCAAACCGAGAGTCCTTAGGTTGGGATTGGACGGCGTTCCTACCTAAATAATTAGGATATAGTTTTTCCAGGCCCTCATTTGGCTATATCCTAATGAAATATGGATCTCGGCCCATGAGCCCAACAACTCGGATTAATTAATAACTTGATTCATTATTAATTATGTATGGGAAACTATTAATAAAGTCCTTTATTATCACTCTTACACTTTTTCTATATAGAATTTCTAAATGGCAAATAACAACTCACTTTCATTGTGATATATTCTTGAAAGCGATAAACTTTCTGGTCCTAACTTCTTAGACTGGTCTAGGAACTTAAGGATAGTTCTAAGGTAACAGTCAAAGGAGTATGTACTAGAAAGGCCTGCACTAGCTGCGCCTCAAGGATAATAGGGATGTGACGTTCCTTATGTTGGCATGCATGGTCCCTAAGCTGTAAAAGCAGTTCATGGATCATTAAGCCTATGCTATGATAACAACTCTGAATGAGATGTTTCAAGAGCAAGCTCATCAGAAAAGGTACCTGACCAATAAGGCATTCCACTCCTGTAAGATGGGGGCTGGGAAATCTGAGTGCACACGTGCTCAAGATGAAGGGCTATTTGAATACTTTGGCCAGTCTCGGATCGCCCATCTCACAAGAGCTGGCGGTGGACACAATCCTTGCTTCCTTACCAGATTCTTATGATTAGTTCATCCTGAAATACAATATGTAAGGGATGAACTGTATTGTTAGTGAGCTGCATGGGATGCTTAAGCTTACTGAATAGTTGATCAAGAAGACTCCACCCTTGCCCTCCTCTTGCGAAGGGTAAGGCCAAGGCTAAGAAAGCCAAGGCCAAGAAGCCTAAGGCCCAGCCCAAGGTCTAGCATAAGGCCATTCCCCGAGGATGTCTGCTTCGGGTGCAAGCAGGAGGGGCATTGGAAGAGATCATGTCCCAAACTAATGGGAGAGCAAAGAAAGACCCAGGGCGCGTCTTCATCAAGTATTTATGTCATAGACATTAACCTTACTGTTTCAACATCCTGGGTATTGGATACTGGATGTGGTTCTCACATTTGTTGCAATATGCAGGGACTTAAGAACAGAAGGTCACTGGGATCGGGGGAGGTAGACTAGCGGGTCGGTAATAGAGAAAGGTTTACTACCATAGAGTTCAGCGAATATCACCTCATGATGCCCAGTGGATTGGTTTTGATTTTGGAACAATGTTATTTTGTACCTGCCATGTGCAGGAATATTATATCTGTTTCAATGTTGGATATTTCTGGATTTAATTTTTCTATTTCTAATGGTAGAATTGTTATATCTAGAGATGGATTATTTTATGGAGAAGCTCTATTAAATAATGGCGTATATATCCTGGATTTGAATGAAACCAATCATGTCTATAACATAAACACTAAAAGGGTTAAGCCTAACGAACTTAATCCCGTCTACCTTTGGCATTATCGTTTAGGCCACATAAACGAAAAATGCATAGCTAGGCTCCATAAGGTTGGAATCTTAGGGTCATTTGACTTGGAGTCACTTGATGTATGCGAGTCCTGTTTACGAGGCAAAATGACTAAAGCACCTTTTAGCAAGAAAGCTGAAAGGGCTGCTGGCTTATTAGACCTAATACATTCAGATGTATGTGGGCCTATGAGTGCAGCTACTAGAGGTGGACATCTATACTTCGTCACGTTCACAGATGATTTCAGCAGATATGGCTATGTCTATCTGATGAAGCATAAATCTGAAACCTTTGATAGGTTTAAGGAATTTAGGAATGAAGTACAGAACCAGCTAAGTAAAACCATCAAAGCCCTTCAGTCGGACAGAGGAGGCGAGAATATAAGCCTAGAATTTGACTCCTACTTGACGGAGCATGGATTAGTTCCACAGCTCACTCCTCCATAACACCACAATGGAATGGGGTGTCTGAACGGAGGAATAGGACCCTGTTGGACATGATCCGCTTAATGATGAGTCACACCTCTCTCCCAATATGTTTTTGGGGACATGCTCTCAAGACAACCGCTCTCATTTTGAATAATATTCTGACCAAGGTAGTGGAAAAGACTGTTGGATATGCCTTAGTCCCGAGGCATTGGTCCTTGTATATGTATTGTTCATCTATTGGATTTATGTATTATACATTTTGTGTCATTAAATAAAGGCATTAATCTCTTTATTATATACCTTGTGCTATGTTTTAAATAGAGTATCCAATGGATATATCCATATCCATGTTGACAAGTGTCATGCATTTGGCAGAAAGACCATGGATAGGGAAAACGATATGACCATAAAGAGATCCGTAGTCTGTTCTAGTCATAGAAATGAATGGAACTAGAGACTATCATTAACCTAGTTGTATGGCAGTGTCTTACCGATCATTGGACATGGGGTGTCAACCAAGTTAATATGTACATGTAAAAAGGGCATGGTGCTGGATAGATCCACTAAACGAGAAATCCATATGGTAAAGCATCACAAGTGATTCTCGTGTAGTACGTGTATGGATACTTTGACCTGACCATATTATGGTACTGCATGCGAAGTCGCATACTTTGGGATATGCCTAAAGGGCCTGTAAAAGGGTGCCAAGTATGGGTACTTTCGGGTATGTCACTAAGCATGGCAGTACTATGGATATGCAGAAGGGATATGTCACTCAGTAGTCCACTAAGAAGATATCACCGGCCTCTTAATGAATGTGACTGATAAAAGTGTGGCCCTACCCAAACAAGTTGGAACTTGTTTGTGAGCATCAGTACATTTGGGATCAAGTAAATGTCCGGACACAAAAGAGGGTGATCAATCCATGCCTCTGTGTTGGACACCGATATCGATGACATGGGATATACAAGTTTAAATTATAGGGTTATGATTTCAATTGGACTGCCATCTCCATCTTAATTGGGGGCTACAGTGGTTTGTTAGAGCCCGCCTGTAGTCTGTGTTCCATAGGCCCACAGCCAACATAAAGATGGACCCACAGGATCATATACATTGAACGTTTGAACACGAACTTAAGGAATCACCTATATACATAGAGTATACACACCGGAGAGAGAGGATTATATTAATTATATTATAAAGATCAATTGGTTTGATCATAATATAATAAAATTAATATTTGCATTGGCCTTCTCATAATTAATTAAATTAACTTATGAGATTATTTCCTAGGTGGAAATATTTCACATGTATAGGTTTACATGTGTCCTAATTTTATGAGTGTCAATATTAATTCCATGGTGAAATTAATTAATCAAATTAATTTTAATTTAAATGTATCAAACATATTATATGGTATAATATGTTAGAATACATGTTGAATAAAATTAAGTTTGATAATTAATTGGACCAAGAGAATTAATACTGGCCTCGGCTTTAAAAGGGAGAAAAGCCCGCATGAGATGAAGGAAGGAATGGGCCGAAATTTTTGTTAAAATTTCAGCCCACTAGGTTAAACATAACCTAGTAAAATTCGGCCAAGGGGGTTAGGGAAGGGAGAGCCGAAAATTACAACCCCCAATACTCTCTCAAACTTTGATTCCATCACTAGCACGGGTCATGTTCGTTAGCAGTTCGTGTACATGAACGCGGAGGGAATCTACTTTGATTTCTGCAGCCATCTCTAGAAGAGATATCTCAGGTGTGAAATCTTTTCTTTGTTGTTAAATTTTTTATTTTACAATTTTCATATCAATTGCTCTTGGGCACGAATTTGAGGAAATCATTGCGTTCTTCCGCTTTTATCAGGTGATTTCCGGTGAAAAATCCCAACAAAGACCCCACATCAGATATGGACAGGCAAGGAGCCCAATGTGTCTTTCCTGCGGATTTGGGTATGCGAAGCACATGTCAAGAGATTGACTGGAGGCAAGCTAAAACCTAAAACCGATAAGTGCTTATTTGTGGGCTACCCTAGGGAAACCAAAGGGTATTACTTCTACAACCCCACCGAGAACAAGGTGTTCATGGCAAGGAAGGGGGTCTTTCTAGAAAAGGATTTTATTTCCAAGAAAGACAGTGGGAGCAATGTTGAACTCAGGGAAGTTCAAAGCTCACAAGCTCCTGAAGAGGATAACTCAGAGACCCGGGTGGAGCTTCCACAGGAGGAAGCTCCGACCCAGGTCACACAAGGACCTAGAAGGTCTGGTAGGGATCGTCGGGAACCGGAAAGTTATGGTTTCCTCATCACCGATGATCACAGTCTTCTCGTATTTGATGAGGAAGAACCTAAAACCTACCAGGAGGCTCTGGCAATCCCACAGTCTGTAAATTGGCATAAATCCATGGAGGTAGAGATGCAATCTATGTACGATAACCAGGTTTGGAACTTGGTTGATCCACCTCCAGGTGCTAAGGTAATTGGTTGCAAGTGGTGCTACAAGCTAAAAGCCGATAATACCTTCAAAGGGTGTCTGGTTGCAAAAGGTTTCAGGCAAGTCCATGGAATAGATACAATGAAACTTTCTCTCCGGTCGCTATGCTCAAATCCATCAGGATCTTGCTGGCCATAGCCGCATGGTGCGACTATGAGGTCAGGCAAATGGATGTCAAGATAGCTTTCCTTAACGGAAAGCTACTCGAGGATGTGTACATGACACAACCTGAGGGTTTTGTCGATCTGGAGTATCCTGGGAGGGTATGCAAACTTCAGAGGTCTATTTATGGATTGAAGCAAGCATCACGGAGTTGGAACCATAAATTCAAACAAGCTATAAAGGAAATGGCTTTATACAGAATCAAGATGAGCCTTGCTTGTATAAGAGGATTAGTGGGAGCATTGTCACGTTCTTGGTGTTATATGTGGAAGACATCCTACTCATTGAAAGCGACTGATAAGGTCAGTTTTTGACCTTATCTTTTAGGCAATTTCATGGTTTGAACAGTAATTTTTAGAGTCCTTTGTGTGAATGTTTGTTTGGTTTTTGAGTATTTTGTGATTTTTATGTTTTGGATAGATTTTCATAACTTTTAGTATTTTTCATGTTTTCTAGGGGTGTTTTTGTAATTTTGGATAATATGTCATTTTTATGGTCCGTGGTTTTGGTGCGGTTATATTTCTTTATGTTTGTTTTGGATAGGCATTATGACCCGGACCGAAAGTTGGAGCAACGGCGGCGAAGAAGAGTTTGAAGTGCTGAAAAGCAAGGTGGCACGGCGTGCCACAATGAGGGCACGACGTGCCATTTCAGCATGCCAAGGGATGGGATCCAGCAGATCGGCACGAAATCGTGCCACCCCTACCAGCGCAGCGTGCCAACCCCAAATCTACACAGCACGACGTGCCACCCACAATTCTGCACAGCACGGCATGCCATCTCCACCAGCACGGCGTGCCGAGCTCTGGAATTCTGCTATTGCCCTACTTTCATCTTTTCTATTTCGTGGTTTTAACCTAGCCGTATAAATAGGTTATTTTCTAAGTTTTAAGGATCTTTTTCCAGACTTTTAGAGGGTATGCAGAAACTTGTAGCTAGGTTTTTGGCTTGAACTATTTGTTTCTTTGAGTTTTGAACCATTAATTGGTAGTATTTTACATAGAACCTTCCCCTTTTGCGACGTTCTTAGTTCCGGCTTGAGTTCATCTATAGAGGTACACCCCAAGCATCTTCACACCGTCGGAATCCGGTTAATCGGACCAAAAGGGCATAAGTTTTTCTTCTTCTCTTTTGTAATTTGATTAAGTTAGTTTTTGATTCCGCAATTGATTGTGTTTGGTTGTGAACACTGAATTCGTATCACCTTTCTTGATTAATACAATTGATTGCAATTTAATTTCAATTTTTATTCCCCTTCTTTATGCAATTCCTTTAATGATAATCTAGTCTCATAAGATCTTAATTTATTAAGTTCATATTTGTGGCATTACCTAGATTGACGCTTAGGAAACCATTAGTATTGACGACACTGTAGAACTTACGTGCCCTTATTTTCTGAGCTTTAGAATTAGACCGCCTCTAAACAAGGAAAACCGGCTAAGGACCTAAAAGATCTAGACACGCTAGGTTGAATTATCGAAAGAACATAATTAAGGGTTGATTGTTTAGTTAAATTCATCTATTGTAGTTAATTGATAAAGCCATCTCCATTAGCATTCATAGGTCGGTAAACCACCAATTGATAACCCAAATTCAAGTGCAAAGTAAGCTGGGATAGATCAACTAGGAGTAGGATAATTTAGTTGTTAGTATAATCAAATCCAAAAACTAACTTCCGCCTAGGACACGCAAGGAACCCGAGTAGTTTAGTGTTTGTAGAATATTTTTCTCTGTGGGATCGATACCTAGACCAACCAGAATTATTACTTGTCAACGATACGTACACTGCCTTAGTTGTGTGATTCTAGGTTTAGTTTCAATACTTCGCCTAGGAGACATCAAGTTTTTGGCGCCGTTGCCGGGGAGATTTATTTTTCTGCATCATTGAACCAAAAGTCTATTTGCTGATCTAGGCACTATTCTTGTGCATATAGTTAAATAATTTTTCTTTTCTGTGGATATTTGTTGCAAATTAGTTTTCTTTATTTTCTGTCTGTGTGTGTTTTCTAGCTTATGCGAACTCGCTCTCAACACCCTGAGCTTTTACCTTATAACCCTGAAATTGAACGTTTGTGTAGCAGGAACCGTAGAGTACAACAAGAGCAAATTGTCCAAATGGATCATCAGCAACAGGAGGAAGAGGAGAGACAGCTCCGGGAAAGAGTTGAGCCAGAGCGACTCCGGCGAGAGCGGGAGGAGTTTGATAGAAGAAAGGGTGGTGATAGAGACAACATGGTCATGACTGACCTAATGGCTCCACATCGGCCCTGAAACAAATCCGGAGTGGTCATCCCAGCCATTACTGCTAATCATTTTGAGTTGAAGTCCAGCATGATCAATTTGATCCAAGGGAACGGACTATTCAGTGGTAGAATAAGTGACAACCCTAATGATCACTTAGATCGGTTTCTCATGGTAGCCGATACAATCCGAATCGGTGGGGTGCCCCAAGATGCTGTGTGGTTGAAGTTGTTTCCCTTCTCATTATGCGGAGGAGCAATGGAATGGTACAAGTCCTTGAGGCCCGGGTCAGTGACTTCATGGGATCAATTGGAAGAACAATTCTTAGCATACTACTTCCCACCATCAAAGACGGTTCAGTTAAGGAACGAGATCATGGGATTCCGGCAATTTGGGACTGAGACTCTCAATGAAGCATGGCAAAGGTTTCAACGGTTGTTGCGGAACTGTCCCCACCATGACATGCCGCGATTTACTAAGGTAAGCACGTTTTATCACGGTTTGACACCAGCTAACCATGCCATTATTGATTCTTCTACAGGTGGAGACATTTTTAAGAAGACTGCTACGCAAGCCGAGGAGTTGATTGCAGAGCTGGCTAGGAAGAGTACCTTGTGGCAGTCGGACACGCCAACAAGGAATGAGGTTCGGGCTGCGGATTTGGGATGCCAAGATGCAGCCATGGACCATGTGAACAAGAAGCTGGACCTATTGATGTCCGCCTGAATTTAAATGGGCCACAATACCAGCCAGTGTTGTGTGTATCATGTGGAGCGGAGCATCCTGGGCAAGAATGTGCATTGGGCGACCCATTCGCCCAACCGTCCGAAAATGTAAGTTTTGTGGGAGGAAACCAAAGGTACAATAATTCTAACTCTTACCTATAAAATTTCAATAATAATAATAATTACGGAAGAAGGTATCAACACCCGAACATGTCTTATGGTAATAACCAAAATGTGTTGAGACCTCCTTCCGGATTCCATTATGAGCACTGTAAGCTGGGGTTAGGTAAGGCCCCATTTATTCCTAATGATCAATCCTCACAGCAGCCTCAACAGTCTAAGCAAGATGAGATGGTTTTGTCGTTATTAAAAGACATCTCGTCTCAGCTTGCTGATAATGAAGCATACTGTAGGGATTTGGGCAAGCAGGTGGCTCAAATGAGTAGGGAGAGGCAGGAAAGACCTCAAGGAGCACTCCCGAGTAGAACTGAACAAAACCCTAAGGGTAATCAATGGGAGACAGCTCAAGCTATAACCCTACGAAGTGGTCGGTAAGTGGAGAACCGAGTGCAAAACGCTGATATTCCATCCCGACCTACTGAGGTAAGTGAAGAGTCGGGAGAGGTAAGCAACCCCGACTCGATTTCTGAACCCGAACCTAGCGCAAATGAAAAAGGGAAAATTCCTGACCCAGTGAGAGCCTACGTGCCTAAACTTCCTTATCCTCAAAGGGAGAAGAAGGATAAACTGGAGCAGAAATATTCCAAATTTCTGGAAATTTTTAAGAAGTTAGAATTTAATATGCCATTGATTGAGGCTCTCCAAGAGATGCCTTCTTATGCTAAATTCTTTAAAGAACTTCTGGCAGGGAAATGAAAGCTAGGTGAGGACGAAGTGGTGGTTTTAACAGAGGAATGTTTGGCAATTATCACTAATAAACTTCCACCCAAGCTCAAAGATAAGGGCGGTTTTACTATCCCATGCCGGATAGGAAACTTAGAGATTGCCAATGCCCTATGTGACTTTGGTGCAAGTATAAATTTGATGCCTCTGTCGTTTTTCAGGAGACTCGGACTGGGAAACCCAAAGCCAACCAATATGACCCTCCAATTGGCGGATAGATCTCTCAAGAGGCCAAAGGGGGTGGTCGAGGATGTGCTAGTAAAGGTGGACAAGTTTATCTTTCCCACAGACTTCATGGTAATGGATATGGAGGAAGATAGCTTGGTGCCCCTTTTGCTTGGAAGGCCATTTCTTCTAACCGGTAGGACTTTGATAGATGTCCAAGAAGGTAAGATTATTCTTAGGTTGCACAACGAGGAGGTAAGTTTCAACGTCTATAACTCAATGAAATATCCATTAGATGTTGAAAGTTGTAATTTTGTAGACCCTTTTTGCCCTATTGATGCTTATGTGATAGAAAAGAGTTTCAACCAAGGGGAGTTGGAGCTTTTGTATAACTTCCAATTGAAACTATTTACGGGCAAATTGAGAAGTCGGTGGACGGGGCCGTTTACCGTGCACAAGGTCTATCCCTCCGGGATGGTGGAAATTGAAACCCCGGAGGGAAATCAACAAGTAAACGGGCATCGGTTGAAGCCCTACGTCAGCGGAGGAGTGAAGGAGGAGAAGCAAGTCTTACTCCTTCGTGATGTGTAATGCGAAATCGTGGACGTAGAAGTCGAGTTATTCCGACTATAAACATAGCAACGAGGTATGTGTACTTCCCTCTTACATTATTTTTTTTGTGTTAATATATTTTTTTGTGTGTTTTTGTGTGTAAGAATAGGTAATTAAGCAAGTTAATCAAAAGTCTTGATCAAAATGTGGAAAAAAGTAAAGGTTGGCAGAATTCAGGATGGCATGTCGTGTCACCATGGGCACACTGTGCAAAGGCGAGATTGGGATAGCACGTGGCGTACCAGTGTGGCACGCAATCGTGCCAGGCCGCTGTTTCGAAATCGCGTGCAAGAGCAATTCAGCACGTCGTGACTGACATAGAGCACGCCGTGCCAAAGTAAGGGTCTTCAAGGTGGCACGACGTGCCAATACAGCATGCCAACGTGCCATCGCGCTGTTCCGGAAGAGGGTTGTGTATAAGCAATCAGCACGCCGTGCCAATTACAGGGTCTTCAAGGTGGCACGACGTGCCAATACAGCACGCCAACGTGCCGTCGCGCTGTTTCTAAAGTGCATTGTTGTAGAGTGAGCAGCACGCCGTGCCAAATATACATTTTTCAAGACAGTACGATGTGCCGGGACAGCACGCCGGCGTGCCCTCACGCTGTTTCCAGGTAAGTTTCAATGCTCTGCTCAGCACGCCATGCTGTTTGTTTGGCACGGTGTGCCGAGCATTTGAATTTCGAATTTTAGGTCACAATTCATCCGCCTATATAAACCCTTCTCTTCTTCTCCTTCTAAACCGCCCATCTTCTTCTTCTTCTTCTTCTTCTTTCTCACTTTCTCTCACTTTCTCACTTTCTCTCTCTCTCCACTTTCTCTTTCTAGAACCAACCCTCACCTTCTACCTCTTTACCCTTATTCTTCCTTCCCTTCTCATTTTCTCCCTCTTACCTTCTCTTCCACTCTTATTTTGACCTAGGATTTTATTTTGCATCATTCTCCTTGCAACCAGGTATGAATTCATGCTTTGCTCTTCCTTTACTTTTTGTATTGTTTGTTCTTTTTCTCACTTTGATTTTGATTGATTGACTGCTTAATAGGGTGATTGTATTGCATTCTTTTTCTTTTTAGTGGTTTGTATTTATGACAGTAGGGTTTCTTTGGATTTGGGTTCTTTTGTTTTTTATTTTTGTTCTGTTTTTCTGGTTGTGCAATTGTAGGATGAAGAAGAAGAAGACTGTCGCTGATCGGAGACACGGTTCGTCACGATGGCCCATAGACCCGTCACTGGAACTGGTGCCAAGCGAAGAATTACCTACCGAACAGCAGATGGTCCCTTTAACGAGCCTCTCCAGGAAGTATAAATGCCCCTTCCCTCTACTTTCGGATGATGAAGGTAAAAGATACAAAACTCTGTTTCCTTTAGAAAGCACCCCCTTTCGAACCTTCGATTGGGATATTTAATTTGTGCAAGATAGGTCAGAGGTGGTACGTGCTAAATTGACTAGTCTAGGATGGTATGAGTTTGTGAAGTCTAATCCACTTGTCTTTGGGGAGTTGAACCTCGAATTCTACTCCACCTTAAGCTTCAAAACAAACCCTGATACAGGCCTTAGGAGCATGACATTTCGCCTATTTGGTACTGAACGCTCTTTAGATATTGAGGGCCTTAAGGTTTGCATAGGCATTGAGGGGAATGGGTACAAATGGCCGGAGAATATGGATGCCAAGAAATTTTGGCGTATGGTAGGACAAGGGGTATACCAACCTAGGTTTGCCAAAACTTCCCAAATTGATGACCCTATCTTGCAATTAATCCACAAATTTGTGTGTTTTAATTTTTCGGGCAAAACTGAAAGCAACCGAGTTAATGCATTTGAACTTTTAATACTGTGGCATGTGCGTAATGATATTAAGGTGCACATGGGCTTCTTCGTCATGGAAGCCCTATACAACCGCCACAACAGATCTAAGTCAGAACTAGGGTTAGGACATATTGTAACTTGTATTGCGTGCTTCTTTCATAGTAATACTTGTTATAAGAACCTCGATAGCATCCTTCCCAAGAAGCTTTCGAGGGGAATTTTATCTTGCTTCCATGTCATGGCAGCTACAGGTACTTCAAGTGCGAGAGCTTCGAGTAGGGGAAAGGCTCCTATAGACGTAGATGAGCAGGACGAGAGTGAGGAAGCTAAGGATAACGAGGAGGATGAGGAGAATGTTTCAGTGGGCCTGGATTTTATGGGGCGAATCAAAGGAAGGTTGGATGGCATAATTGAACAACTGGAAGGCTTAACCGTCCATCAGCTTATGCTTGAGGAGCGGATGAATGCGCGCCTTGATAGGCAAGCAGCTCAGCTCGCCAATGTCGAGGCTTTCGCCTCTCGTTTTTGTGCAGCCCAAGGGTGGCCGTACCCGCCGCCGCCACCACCAGCCCCAGATATGTGAGGTAACCTTTTTCCTTTCCCGCTTTATTTTGCGCCTTCTTCCATTGCACTTTTGGGAGTAAGTGCAATCTAAGTGTGGAGTGGGTAAAGGGATTTCTCCCTTTCTTTTGCTTCTTTTTACATTGCATTTTTTGATTGTTTGTTTCGTATATTTGTTTGTGTTTTTGCATATTTGGATGTTTTGGGTTGTTTTGGGTTAGATTTAGGCTTTAGTTTTAATGCATGTGGAGTTGGTTTTTGTTTGTTTTTGGTTTGATAGTGTTTTTAGGTTGTTATATGTCAATTGTCGTTTGAATAACATTGCTTAATCTACACTCGAAACTAAGTCTCTGTGCTTGGATTGGTAGCAATTGGCTAGGGATACTAGGAGTTGATTGCAAGTTATTAGCTTGTTTGTGCGTGATTTGTGATTCTTAATGGTAACCATTGGTTAGATTTGTCATTAAGGTTGCATTAGGGAATTAACCCTCTACCTCTACTTGCATGATCAAGCTAGGATTACGCCTTGGAACATTGGTTGAGTCACACGACCTAGCATACAACCCCTAGTACACTTGTGAGAATTTGAGCCTTTGGAACCATTTCACATCGGTTCTATTTCTTTGTGAGGGTAAAAACAATCATGGCACACTAGATCGTAGAACCCGGTGTCGTTTTGCACTTGGCATCGAGAGCTTAATATGTGGAGACCCTTAGGATTAACCCCTTGACTTAAATGAGCCTAACCCTAACTACTACTTTAGCCCTTAGATCACCCAAAGCCACTAAATTAACCTTTTTGACTTAAAAAACCTTCACCAAGCCAATTCTATCATCCTAACTTTTTACCACTAACTTTGATTTTCCTTTCTTACCCTCCTTTCCTAAATCAAGTAATTGGCTAAGTTGTTCATTCATTTTGGGGTCAATCACCGTTTGCATTTCAACTCTTTCACATCTAGTCCTATGGAAATATTGTGTTTAAAAAAAAATCCAAATAGAGTCAATGTGTATGTTCGGCTTCTTTTCGTAAAATTCGGAGTTTGTAGACGCATGCCTTGTTTGTCCGGTTTGCATCTTTAAGCCGATATATGTGTTCCATTTTCAGTTCATTTGTTGAATAAAGGATTAGGGCGATCATCTAATTGCCTTGACCCATGTCTTGTCATTTTTTTTTCTTTTCCCGTTAAGTTGTGTTTTGGCCGTTGGGTGTGGATAAGGCCTTCTTATTGTCAAGTTAATTTCAAAAAAAAAAAAAGAAAAGAAAAAAGAAAAAAATATATAGCAAAGCAAACACTCTTAGGACTAGTTTTGAGTTGAAAATTGCATGACCCGTCTTTAGTACTTAGTCAATTTGTATATATATCACTTGATTTGTAGGAGTTGTATACTTAAAATTTCCCTTTTATCAAACCTACCCCAAGCCGTAACATTACAAGCCCCAGGTTCTCTGATTTTGCTCCTTGACCAATGACTTCGCCGGGATTGCCATTAGTTTTCTATGTGATGTGTGCCATTGTTTGTTTTTGTGTGCTCATCCACCTTACCTTGAACTTGAGCATTGGAGTGACATCTTGTGAGGTGCTTTGTGGTCGTATAAACTCTGTTTGTTCCTCGCCCTTTGACTAGCTAAATTTTGTTGGGTTCGGGTATTGAGTGGTTTTGAACCTGGTGCACCTAGTGTCATTTCGAAAGTGATGCTTTACCTTCTTGAGTTTATAAATTTCGTACGGTTAAACCCTTAGTTGGATTTGCAAGTAAAAGCGAGCAAGTTTACTCCTCTGTCTTTAGTTTATTTGCTTGAGGACAAGCAAGACTTTAAGTGTGGGGTGGTTGATAAGGTCGGTTTTTTACCTTATCTTTTAGGCAATTTCGTGGTTTGAACGGCAATTTTTAGAGTCCTTTGTGTGAATGTTTGTTTGGTTTTTGAGTATTTTGTGATTTTTATGTTTTGGATAGATTTTCATAACTTTTAGTATTTTTCGTGTTTTCTAGGGGTGTTTTTGTAATTTTGGATAATATGTCATTTTTATGGTCTGTGGTTTTGGTGCGGTTATGTTTCTTTATGTTTGTTTTGGACAGGCATTATGACCCGGACCGAAAGTTGGAGCAACGGCGGCAAAGAAGAGTTTGAAGTGCTGAAAAGCAAGGTGGCACGGCGTGCCACAATGAGGGCACGGCGTGCCATTTCAGTGTGCCAAGGGATGGGATCCAGCGGATCGGCACGAAACCGTGCCACCCCTACCAGCGCAGCGTGCCAACCCCAAATCTACACAGCACAGCGTGCCACCCACAATTCTGCACAGCACGGCGTGCCATCTCCACCAGCACGGCGTGCCGAGCTCCGGAATTCTGCTATTGCCCTACTTTCATCTTTTCTATTTCGTGGTTTTAACCTAGCTGTATAAATAGGTTATTTTCTAATTTTTAAGGATCTTTTTCCAGACTTTTAGAGGGTAAGCAGAAACTTCTAGCTAGGTTTTTGGCTTGAACTATTTGTTTCTTTGAGTTTTGAACCATCAATTGGTAGTATTTTACATAGAACCTTCCCCTTTTGCGACGTTCTTAGTTCCGGCTTGAGTTCGTCTATAGAGGTACACCCCAAGCATCTTCACACCGTCAGAATCCGGTTAATCGGACCAAAAGGGCATAAGTTTTTCTTCTTCTCTTTTGTAATTTGATTAAGTTAGTTTTTGATTCCGCAATTGATTGTGTTTGGTTATGAACACTGAATTCGTATCACCTTTCTTGATTAATACAATTGATTGCAATTTAATTTCAATTTTTATTCCCCTTCTTTATGCAATTCCTTTAATGATAATCTAGTCTCATAAGATCTTAATTTATTAAGTTCATATTTGTGGCATTACCTAGATTGACGCCTAGGAAACCATTAGTATTGACGACACTGTGGAACTTACGTGCCCTTATTTTATGAGCTTTAGAATTAGACCGCCTCTAAACAAGGAAAACCAGCTAAGGACCTAAAAGATCTAGACATGCTAGGTTGAATTATCGAAAGAACATAATTAAGGGTTAATTGTTGAGTTAAATTCATCTATTGTAGTTAATTGATAAAGCCATCTCCATTAGCATTCATAGGTCGGTAAACCGCCAATTGATAACCCAAATTCAAGTGCAAAGTAAGCTGGGATAAATCAACTAGGAGTAGGATAATTTAGTTGTTAGTATAATCAAATCCAAAAACTAAGTTCCGCCTAGGACACGGAAGGAACCCAAGTAGTTTAGTGTTTGCAGAATATTTTTCTCTGTGGGATCGATACCTGGACCAACCAGAATTATTACTTGTCAACGATAGGTACACTGCCTTAGTTGTGCGATTCTAGGTTTAGTTTTAATACTTCGCCTAGGAGCCATCAGCGACATACCAACACTGCAAGGGGTAAAGCAGTGGTTGTGCAAGTGCTTCACAATGAAGGACTTAGGCGAAGTTAACACGATCCTAGGATCAGGATCTACAGGGATAACTCCAATCGGCTTCTGGGCCTAAGTCAAGCCACGTACATAAAGAAAGTTCTAAAGAGATTCAGCAAGGATCGGGCCAAGAAAGGTTTCTTGCCAATGGGTCATGAGCTGAAACTCAGCAAGAAGAACTGTCCTAAGACAAGGGAGGATAGGGAGAACATGAAATTGGTCCCATATGACTCAGCTATAGGATCAATTATGTACTCCATGCTATGTACGAGACCTGATGTTGCCTTTGCACTAAGTATGACGAGCCGGTACCAGCGGGATCCCAGGGAGGATCACTAGAAGGCTGTCAAAGCGATCCTCAAGTACCTCAACCGGACTAAGGAGAACTTCTTAGTGTATGGAGGTCAGGAAGTGCTATCAGTTACCAGGTATACTGATACAAGCTTCCAGACTGACTAGGATGAATACCAGTCATAGTCTGGTTATTTGTTTTTGCTAAATGGTGCTTTTGTAAGCTGGAGGAGCTCAAAGCAGCCAACCATCGCAGACTTTACAACAGAAGCTAAGTACATCGCAGCGTGTGATGCAGCTAAGGAAGCTGTATGGATAAGGAAGTTTATCACTGAGTTGGGAGTAGTACCCACTATCCAGGACCCAGTTGATATCTTCTGTGACAACAATGGGGCTGTTGCACAAGCCAAAGAGCCCCGGTCACATAAGAACACAAAACACGTGCTTAGGAAGTTTCACCTCATACGAGAAATCGCGGAAAGAGGTGACATTTCACTACATAGAGCAGACACCGAGGATAATATCGTAGATCCATTGACCAAGGTACTGGCTCAGCCCAAGCATGAGGGTCACACTAGATCTATAGGGATTAGGCCCATGCCTAGTTGGAACTAGTGCAAGTAGGAGATTGTTGGAAATGCCCTAGTCCTAAGGCATTGGACCTGGTATCTGTATTGTGCATTTATTCGATAATTGTATTATACATATTTTGTGTCATAAATAAAGGCATTAATTCATTTGTCATATATCTTGTGCTGTATTTTAAATGAAGTATCCAATGGACATATCCACATCCATGTTAACAAGTGTCATGCACTTGGAAGTAAGACCATGGATAGGGGAAATGATATGATCATAAATAGATCCGTAGTCTGTTCCAGTCATGGGAATAAATGGAACTAGAGACTATCATTAATCTGGTTGTATAGCATGTCTTACCAGCCATTGGACATGCGATGTCAACCAAATTAATGGGTACATGCAAAAAGGGCATGGTACTGGATAGATCCACTTAACGAGAAATCTATATGGTAAAGTATCACAAGTGATTCTCGTGTATTACTTGTATGGATCCTTTGACCTAACCATATGATGGTGTTGCATCCGAGGTCGCATACTTAGGGGTATGCCAAAAGGGCCTTAAAAGGGTGCCAAGTATGGGTGCTTTTGGGTATGTCACTAAGCATAACAGTACTATGGATATGCAGAAGGGATTTGTCACTCAGTAGTCCACTGAGAAGATATCACAGGTCTCTTGATGAATGTGACTGATAAGAGTGTGGCCACACCCAAACAAGTTAGAACTTGTTTGTGAGCATCAGTACATTCGGGATCAAGTAAATGGCCGGACACAAAAGAGGGTGACCAATCCATGCCTCTGTTTTGGACATCGATATCGATGACATGGGATATACAAGTTTAAACTACAGGGTTATGATTTCAGTTGGACTGCCATCTCCATCTTAATTGGAGGCTGCAGTCGCTTGTTAGAGCCCGCCTGTAGTCAGTGGGCCATAGGCCCACTACCAACATAAAGATGGGCCCACAGGATCGTACACATTGAAGGTCTGAATACGGACTTAAGGAATCACCTGTATACTTTGAGTGTACACACCGGAGAGAGAGGATTATATTAATTATATTATAAAGATCAGTTGGATTGATCATAATAATAAATAAAATTAATATTTGCATTGGCCTTCTCATAATTATTTAAATTAATTTATGAAATTATTTCCTAGGTGGAAATATTTCACATGTATAGGTTTACATATATCTTTATTTAATGAAAGTCAAAATTAATCCCATGACAAAATTAATTGATCAAATTAATTTAAATTTAAATGTATCAAATATAATATTTGGAATAATATCTTAAGAATACATGTTAAAAAAAATTAAGTTGATAATTGTAAGCGCCGGAATTTCAATCCTAAAAAAAAAAATGTATATGGTCGTACGATTGTCCTTACAGTCATGCGACTGTAATTTAAAAATTACAGTCGTACGACTGTAATGTCAGAGAAAGTGTAGGAGCCCATACCTCTGTAGCAGAAAATGGAGGGAAGAGGGAGGAGCATTAATGGCTCCGTTCTTGCAGCAAGAAACCTCAGAAAAGGCAGAATAAAAAGAAGGAAAAGGAAGGGAGAGGGAGGCTTTTGGATTCTGGTTGTTTAGTGAGAGAAATTCAGAGAGAAAGAGAGATAAAGAGGTGAAAGAGAGAAAAATACCAAGAACTCAACTTTCTTCCCTTTCTTTTTCTTTTGATTCTCAAGATTAAGATTAAAACTTGCTAGAAATCCTTAGGTTAATCACTTAACCTCACAAACAAATCAAAATCTCGGACTTAAATCATCAGAATCCCAAGCATTTTGGATTTTTGGGCACAAAGCTCTCAACCTCAATCTCAAAGGAAAAGTACAAATTCGTGTGGATTAGAGCGACGCCAGGGGTCCAAACGACTTGGATAAGCTCCTAAGAGGTAGGCACCCCCTTCTCCTTTCACTTTTTCCTGCTTTCTGGGTGCTGGATGTGATTTTCGTGCATTTTTACCGTATTTCTGCATTTCTGCTTCTTGAAATCAAGAACAGTAGCACGACTGTTCTTGAATTTGGTGAACAGTCGTACGGCTGCATATATAGTCGTACTAGTGTTCTTGATTTCCAGCGTTTTCTTTCCAGTTTTCTTCAAATAAAATTTTGACGAAATCCTGAGTCTAGAGTGTTTACAGTCGCACAACTGTAATTTACAGTCGTACGACTGTAGTTACAGTCGAATGACTGTAACGTGGATTCTAGAACCAGAATTTCCCTTTTAACCCTAGAAATTTCCAAAAAGAAACCCTTAAAAATTCAGAAAACCCCAAAAATCATCAAAATGAATTTTATTGTGTTCATGCACGACCCTAGATTCAATTTTCAGTAAAATTACATTTAGAACAATGCCACGACAGAGACCCGATTCTCCCGAAAACTGACTCACCTTATATGAAAAAAAAAATGCATGCAAACCAGAAAAATTGTTTTCAAAATGATTTTCCCATAAAAACCGAATATAGGGACGTTTCAAAATATTTTCCAGGTCTAACCGGGCCGGCTAGCCGAGCCAACCCGGTTATCCCCTAAATGCATGTCTCCAATTCTTAATTTCCCATTTTGTCATGTTTGAGTCCAATTTATGGCATGCTATATATATTATGCTAACCTTTGTTTTGCAGCTTTTATTTGTATTTTTATTTTTTATGTACTTAATAGATTAATACGTGTATATTAGGCGATTATAATCTTTTAGATAAATCGTGTATTCTAGGCGATTGTAAAAGTGAGGCGAGAATCGTTTTATCTTTTATTCGATCGGGTTGTAATAATTTAATCTTTTACTATTTTACTTAACCTGTATGCGCTCTGTATGTCTATTTATTGCAATAAAATTGACTTTAGATTGAAATACCATCTTTGAACATTGACCAATATTTATTTTAATTAGACACAAAATAAGGGACTTGTCCGGACCTGAATCTCTGGATAGTGTAGCGGCCGTTCGTCTGGTTCAGCTATATTATAAATTTCCCCGGTTGAGCTGAGCCGGGTGGCGACTGTCTATTTTAATTAGACACTTAGGTCTCGGTCCTTTTAAGGATTAATTCCAATTATTTTCCAAAAATTGATTTTCCATTTATAAAACCTCATGCGCGGGAGGGGCCCACCCGAGATCGTAGCTCCCCTTCCGAAAGGGAGTCCCACGTTCCATCGAAAACACGTCGTCCGCTCACAGTGGCGACTCTGCTGGGGATTTCTTAAAAAAGTTTTCTTAAAAACTTAAAAGAATTTGACAAGCCCTGAAAAGTGTCTAATTAAAATAAGGTGGATGATTCTCGATTGGTATTTCATTTTGCATTTTTAGCTAGACATTCTTGCATTAGATTTAGTATCCATTTATAGTGCGGTGGAGTGTTGAAGTGTCGCCTTTGTTCCTCATGGTCTTAGGGGCACGGATACGAAACACCACCCAAAGCCTTGTACGAACCCCTTCGTTCGGACCCTTGAGTGGGGAGAAGTGAGGAGTATATTTTGCTATGGGAACCTTGTTTATTAACCCGACTTGGACCGAACTCATATAAGCTGCCCTAGTTGGATTCCCTTAGGATACCAAAATAATTGTGTGAATAAAAATAAGAGCGTGCCTTCATCACCCCCGGTTGGTGATCGAAGTGAACACCGCTTAAGACTCGGTTAGAAATTTTTGAGACTGACCACGCTTGGAGAAATAAGGTTGGAAGAATTTGCTTCGTGTGCTACATGTTACACGCTTCTCGACATTTCATGACATACCATAATCACCATTTTCCATACACAATCAACATTTTCCACACATAAAGCATTTTTGTGTGATATTAACCCATATTTTTATGCAGCCACATGCATTTTACTTTCGTGTGAAATCATTAAATCGCCTGCTTGCCATTCATACTAACAATTTCTCTTTCAGCCATAACATTATATTTGTGTGATTAGCATTTTTCACATAGCATACGTAACATCATTATGTGTGTCATGCATCCTAACCACATTTTCGTGCAGCCATTTGCATTTTGTGTGTCATAAGCATTCACGACATATCATTTAGATTAAATTAGGGGCATTCCAAGGACGCCCACCACGATCATATCATTCCATCATATATTGGGTATCCCAAAATACTCATGTTTTGCTAGTGCACCAGCTTGCATTCGGCCATCCCACCAAATCATTTCATTCAATATAGACCACAACGGTCCTAGGTATATTGCCGTGTGACAATCCACACAATGCATTTCATGACACCATGCTCATTTATCATAAACATCATATGACATCGTGATCCATATCGGGTGACTTCATGACATTACTGTATCATTCAAGGCGCTCCCCGAGTGCTGGATTAGTACATATGTAGGGACATTTCATAACATCCCAAATCATGAAAGGTGTTCCCTGAATGCCGAATCTTTGTCCGCATCCTCATCACACGCGACTTTCTCATAACATCATTTCATATCATATGCTCAAAAGCATCAGAACTCTATCCATGGGCCGGTCCGATGTGACCATTTCATATCATCTCATAGACCTTCAAAGCGTCGAACTCCGTCCGTGTGTCAGCACACACGTAACCATTTCACGAAATTCATTGGGTGCCCCAAAGGCGCAGAAATTTTATCCGTGTGGCTGTCCACACGTGACATTTTTGCATAACATCGAGTGCACTTGGAATGTCCAAAAAAAAAAAAAAGAAATGAATAAAAAAGGTCACATTCATTATCATCCACATTCATGAAGCATCATCCAAGCATTATCATCCATACCATCCAACCATGCACTTTTTAGCCCTAACAGTCTTTATGTGCATTAAAACAGAATAAGCTAGGACGTCCTAGAATAAGATCCCGGGCTGCAAAAGCACGTTAGAGTGAAAGATTAGTCGAATCAAGCAACACAACAGAATGGCTGATCAAATGCCAAGCATTGCTAGTGTTCTGAAGGATTTCTTTCGTTCCCAAGACTTCCGGGATATGCTAAAGGAAGAACTGAGGGCTGTTGTTAGGGAAAGTGGTGAAGCTGGTAATGGTGGAATCGGGAAAGAAAAAGAAGGGGAGACCTCTTAACATGGGGCTGATGCTTCGGCCAGCATAGAAAAGCTGCAAGAAATCGAGGCAGCTATGGAACAGAAGATGAAGGCCAAATACTTTGAGCTGGATGAGATGCTAGCTGAACTGAAAAAGGGAGCCAACATCAGTTTGGGTTCCAGGCAAGGCGTCAATGTGGATGCCATGATAAACAAAGGCATCGAAACATTCCCTGTGGGGTTCCAAGTCCCCAAAATTCCTTCTTACAGAGGGCTCGGATCACCAGAAGCTCACATCAACCTTTATGCCCGTATAATGCTGACCGCGGGTGCTACCAAATAGCAGTTGGTCAAGTTTTTCCCAACAACACTAGAAGAAGGAGCTTTGAACTAGTACAACTCTCTGACAAAGGAAGTACAGTCGGATTGGGAAACACTATCAGTGGCCTTCATCAAATACTATAGCTTCAACACAAAGATCCAAGTGAAGCTATATGACTTGGAGAGGGTTAAGTAAAAGCTCAATAAACCCTTTGATGAGTATTATCAAAGGTGGATGAACAAGATGATCCTGCTAAAGAATCGCCCCGATGAAGACGAGCTGATTCAGAAACTAATTGAGGGTAGCAGGGATGTCTACAAAGCCAACATGAAATTCCGTGCTTTCAATGAACTCAGCGGGGTCTACAGCATGGCCATGAAGGTTGAGAGGGACGAAGAAGAAAAAGCGGCCAGTCAAAAGGGGAGCAGAAGCTTCAAGCATGGTCTGGGGTATCGATCGACAATTGCCACTGGATCAAGCAGTGGATCCGGTTTTGGCTTTACAAACAAAGGTGACCAATCCCCAGAGGATAAGCCAACTGAAGTTGCTGTGGTGTCCCACCAACAAGGAGATCAAGCTGGAGATTCGCAAAATAGAGGCCTATCCCCATGGGCCCTTTCCTTGGCTAAGATTTTTACGAAGTGCAGGAATGGTGGCCTCTTGAGTTCTCTGAAGCCGTTCGAGAAGCCAGCTGAGATAGACAAAGGCAAATTCTGCTCCTATCATGTGACAGTGGGGCATCACACGAATGACTGCAAGCAACTACTCAGGGCTATTCGTCTACTGATCGCGGATGGGAAATTTTGGAGCCACCTTTGAAGCCCAGTGTGTAGACCAATCCTTTGCCCAGCTTTGACTAGTCCAATCGAAGTAGGCGATACAACAACAAAAGAAGACCCTCAGTATGTGGAGAATGTTAATTATTTTGGTGTATCTATTTTGTTCTTTATCTTGCTTTATGAACAATGCAGCCCACAAGGCCTTTAATATAATTCAATTTGACTTCAATTATTTATGTGATATTTTCATGGACGGAACATTGTGCGTGCATACAAACATTCATTTAATGTCTTTAGCATACATGACACATCATCACAAGAAATGAGCCTAAGGACAGATGAGCATCCAAAATGGTATCTGTCCTGAAAGACCTCACGACTGATAAGAGAAAGAGAAATTGCAAAATGCCTAAAAGCATGGAAGACCTTCGCCTAGTCCTATAATGACACACCTAGAGATCGACAAAGGATTGCAAGATGCAGAATTACAGAGAATCCGGAAGACAAGTCCAGCTAAGCGAAAGTTCCATAGACGACAACAACAAATAAAATAAACATGGTTTCAAGTTCCAAAATAAGAATGCACATCTGTATCATATGATGTTTCGCACCATATCATCCCCTATAATAGAACGCAAGTTCTGGGGCAACAATGCAACTATTCCAGAATAAAAGAGAGAGGCATCATGCATCACCTCCGTATAACCCAAAAGTCAGCAAGATAGTATAAGCACCTAATAAGCACATCAAAAAGCGTAGCCATTAACCTGCAGGGTCGAAGCAGTCCTACAGAGAAAGACAGAGACCAAGTCGTCAACCCCTTTCAATCAGGACAGGCTCAAGTTTCCATAAAAAAAAAGTCTGATGGATTGAAAATCATGAAAACAATCCATGCAAAAGTTAGGACAGTGAGGTGAGCACCACCGGTAGGAAAATCCGCAAGGACTAGTTGGTGGTAGTCGTGGGTTCGACTGAGACAGATACCATACTCATCTTGTCCTTAATTTCATTTCATATACAATGTGTATTATGCTAAAACATTATCAATGAATGAATGGATGAATGCCTTGCTCTGTTCATTTATATATCCCAAGTTTGCCTAAAATTGAATTCACATCGTGCATCATACATGGCTATACGCATGTGAGCTTCAGCAACAGCGAGGAAGCAACCAAGTCCTACAAGACTTCCCATAATCATCTCATCATCAGAGGGTGTATTGCATTGGAAGTCTTCTTCTCATTCCACGACATCTTAAAAAAAAGGAGAGAAAAAGAAGCTCGCTGAGGTGAAAACCGAAAAGGTATCTCAGGCAAAAATTAGAGTAGCCCGCTAAGCTGAAAACCCATGTTGGGCAGTTTAGGTAAAAGTTAGGGCATATGAAAAGCTTGCTAAGGTAAAAACCAAAAAGGCGCCTTAGGCAAAAGTTAGAGCAGCTCGCTGAGTTGAAAACCCACTTCGGGTGGCTCAGGAAAAATTTAGAGCACTTCCAAATCCATGAAGCCTAGGGGCAAAGAAGGCAAAAACCTCTCCGTCGTTCCCCCAGCAGGAACATCTCATTAACCCCCAATAAGATCCTCAACATTGTTTCTCAACGACATCGTTGCCAAGAACAACATCACTTTCTCTCCAACAGTCATCATATTTCCGCATTAGCCATCAAATATCCCTGGCAAGATCGCAAGAATTACATTACACCCAAAATGTTGCTTCTCCAACTATAGATGATCAATGGCACAACACGTCTTCCCCAACAAGAACCTTGAATGTAAAGATTGAGCAAATGGCGCAAAATGCATTTTCTAAAGCTCATTTGCACATGCGCACATTGAAATATATACATGCATTCAAATCATACATGCATACATGCACATACATATCAGAGCCGACCCAAACGCAGGTGTCCACCATTGTCATCGCATTGTTCCGAACCAGGGTTGCTCTCAAAGCAGAGATGGCACAACGCCGGGGCATCTATTGGGCCTTAAGCATCAGTGCAAACCCAAATCTCAACATATCAAGTCTCCAAGGGGCAGAAAAATCAAGCGGTATTTATCCTTGATCGAAGGGGCAAAAATTTTTGTTTCCAAAATTATCGATCAAGGGATAAATACTCATGCCCCAGCCAACATCAAAATTATCCTTCCTAAACCTATCCACCTTCTTCATTCAAGCAAGATTTCAAGCCCTTGAACTCCAGTACGTTCAGCCATGGTTACAAATCCTTGAACCCCTTTCTTCATTCAAGCCAGATTTCAAACCCTTGAACTCCGTTACGTTCAAGCATGGTTACAAATCCTTGAACCACATTTCTTTGTTCAAGCTAGATGTCAAACCCTTGAACTCCATTAGATTCAAGCATGGTTACAGATCCTTGAACCCATTTCTTCATTCAAGTTAGATGTCAAACCCTTGAACTCCATTACGTTCAAGCATGGTTACAAATCCTTGAACCCCTTTCTTCATTCAAGCCAGATTTCAAACCCTTGAACTCCATTACATTCAAGCATGGTTACAAATCCTTGAACCACATTTCTTCATTCAAGCTAGATGTTAAACCCTTGAACTCCATTACATTCAAGCATGGTTATAGATCCTTGAACCACATTTCTTCATTCAAGCTAGATGTCAAACCCTTGAACTCCATTACATTCAAGCATGGTTACAGATCCTTGAACCCATTTCTTCATTCAAGCTAGATGTCAAACCCTTGAACTCCATTACATTCAAGCATGGTTACAGATCCTTGAACCCATTTCTTCATTCAAGTTAGATGTCAAACCCTTGAACTCCATTACGTTCAAGCATGGTTACAGATCCGTAAACCCCTTTCTTCATTCAAGCCAGATTTCAAACCCTTGAACTCCATTACGTTCAAGCATGGTTACAAATCCTTGAACCACATTTCTTCATTCAAGCTAGATGTCAAACCCTTGAACTCCATTACGTTCAAGCATGGTTACAAATCCTTGAACCCCTTTCTTCATTCAAGCCAGATTCAAACCCCTGAACTCTATTACGTTCAAGCATGGTTACAAATCCTTGAACCACTTTTCTTCATTCAAGCCAGATTTCAAACTCTTGAACTCCATTACGTTCAAGCATGGTTACAGATCCTTGAACCCATTTCTTCATTCAAGCCAGATTTCAAACCCTTGAACTCCATTACGTTCAAGCATGGTTACAAATCCTTGAACCATATTTCTTCATTCAAGCAAGATTTCAAACCCTTGAACTCCATTATGTTTAAGCATGGTTACAAATCCTTGACCACTTTTCTTTGTTCAAGCCAGATTTCAAACCCTTGAACTCCATTACGTTCAAGCATGGTTACAAATCCTTGACCTTCTCATTCCATTATTTCAAATCCATCCGATTCCAGCAAAATTTCAAATCCTCAAAATTTCAGCATATTTGCCTCGGGTAACCTAGACCTGGTATCGGCTTAGTTCTACCTCAAACCCCTTATTTCATCCAAGCTAGATTTCGAATCCTTGAACTTCTTCAAGCGTGATTCCCAATCCTTGTAAACCTCCTCAAGCGTGATTTTGAATCCTCAAAACCTCTTCAAGCTTGATTCTTAATCCTTGAAAATCACCCAAGTCAGATTTCGGATTCTTGAAGATCGATTCAAGCAAGATCCTAGATCATGGAACCCAATTCAAATCTCCAACATTACCTCGGGTAACGTAAACCTGATATCGGCTTATTCCACCCAATCGACTCAACACATCACCACAGCAGTGAAGCTTCAACAACTCAGTTCCATGTTTTATTTCCTGTGTCTGCGGTGCTTTGAGTCGCGTTTCTTAAATTCACATCAGCTATCACAGACTAAGATCGGATGGTGAATTTGATCACGAGGGGGGCAACTGTAAGCGCCGAAATTTCAATCCTAAAAAAAAGTATATGGTCGTACGACTGTCCTTACAGTCGTGCGACTGTAATTTAAAAATTACAGTCATACGACTGTAATGTCAGAGAAAGTGCAGGAGCCCATACCTCTGTAGTAGAAAATGGAGGGAAGAGGGAGGAGCACTAATGGCTCCGTTCTTGCAGCAAGGAACCTCAGAAAAGGTAGAATAAAAAGAAGGAAAGGAAGGGAGAGGGAGGCTTTTGGATTCTGGTTGTTTAGTGAGAGAAATTCAGAGAGACTAAGAGATAAAGAGGTGAAAGAGAGAAAAATACCAAGAACTCAACCTTCTTCCCTTTCTTTTTCTTTTGATTCTCAAGATTAAGATGAAAACCTGCTAGAAATCCTTAGGTTAATCACTTAACCTCATAAACAAATCAAAATCTCGGACTTAAATCATCAGAATCCCAAGCATTTTGGATTTTTGGGCACAAAGCTCTCAACCTCAATCTCAAAGGAAAAGTGCAAATTTGTATGGATTGGAGCGATGCTAGGGGTCAAAACGACTTGGATAAGCTCCAAAGAGGTAGGCACCCCCTTCTCCTTTCACTTTTTCCTGCTTTCTGGGTGCTGGATGCGATTTTCTTGCATTTTTACCATATTTCTGCATTTCTGCTTTTGGAAATCAAGAACAATCGCACGACTGTTCTTGAATTTGGTGAACAGTCATACGACTGTATATATAGTCGTACGAGTGTTCTTGATTTCCAGCGTTTTCTTTCCAGTTTTCTTCAAATAAAATTTTGGTGAAATCCTGAGTCTAGAGTGTTTACAGTCGCACAACTGTAATTTACAGTTGTACGACTGTAGTTACAGTCGCACGACTGTAACGTGGATTCCAGAACCAGAATTTCCCTTTTAACCTCAGAAATTCCCAAAAAACAAACCCATAAAAATTCAGAAAACCCCAAAAATCATCAAAATGAATTTTGTTGTGTGCATTCACGACCCTGGATTCAATTTTCAGTAAAATTGCATTTAGAACAATGCCACGACGGAGAACCGATTCTCCCGAAAACTGACCCACCTCATATGCAAAAAAAAAAATGCATGCAAACCGGAAAAATTGTTTTCAAAATGATTTTCCCACAAAAACCAAATACAGGGACGTTTCAAAATGTTTTCAGGTCTAACCGGGCCGACTAACCGAGCCAACCCGGTTATCCCCTAAATGCATGCCCCCAATTCTTAATTTCCCATTCTTTCATGTTTGAGTCCAATTTATGGCGTGCTATATATATTGTGCTAACCTTTGTTTTGCAGCTTTTATTTGTATTTTTATTTTTGATGTACTTAATAGATTAATACGTGTATATTAGGCGATTGTAATCTTTTAGATAAATCATGTATTCTAGGCGCTTGTAAAAGTGAGGCGAGAGTCTTTTTATCTTTTATTCGATCGGGTTGTAATAATTTAATCTTTTACTATTTTACTTAACCTGTATGCGCGCTGTATGTCTATTTATTGCAATAAAATTGACTTTAGATTGAAATACCTTCTTTGAACATTGACCAATATTTATTTTAATTAGACACGAAATAGGGGACTTATCCGGACCCGAATCTCTGGATAGTGTTGCGGCCGTTCGTCCGGTTCAGCTACATTATAAATTTTCCGATTGAGCTGAGCTGGGTGGCGACTCTACAATATTCATCGAGACTTTGGTCTCGGTCCTTTTAAGGATTAATTCCATTTATATTCCAAAAACCGATTTTCCATTTATAAAACCCCACGCGAGGGAGGGGCCCGTCCGAGATCGTGGCGCCCCTTCCGAAAGGGAGTCTCGCGTTCCGTCGAAAAAGCGTCGTCCGCTCACAATAATTAATAGGACCAATGAGATTAATTTTGCACTAGGCTCTAAAAGAAGAAAAGCCCGCATAAAATAAATAAAAGGGATTGGGCCAAGTCTTGGGCAAAAATGTCGGCCAACCCAAGGTATATTACCTTGGGCAATTCGGCCAAGATATGGAACACACCAAGAACCAAAATTTGCTCCCTCCTCCTCTCTCAAAACATTTCATTCCAAAGCTAGCACAAGTCGTGTTCGTTAGCCGTTCGTGTACGTGAACACGGAGGGAATCTACTTTGATTTCTGCAGCCATCTCTTGAAGAGATATCTTAGGTGAGAAATATTTTCTTTGTTGTTACCTTTTTGATTTTACAATTTTCACATCCATTGCTCCTGGGCACAGATTTGAGGAAATCATTGCGTTCTTCCGCTTTAATCGGGTGATTTCCGGTGAAAAATCCCAACAGAGATTATCTCATTTGGTTATTTAGCAGTCTCTAAAAGAGACATAAAAGGTGAGAGTTTATCTCTTAATTCTCCTTTTATTTTGTTTTTAGTTTCATCTACATTAGTTCCTCGATCCAGATTCTAGAGAATTGAAAATGGCTTCCACTGCTTTTGATTCGATTTTGGAAGATGAATCCCATCAGATTTCTTCTAATGTTGCATTATTCTCACAATTGTTGTTTGTTGTAGGCTCGGTTGCCGAAATGAGTAACCTTTTTATAAGTTGGATTTAACCTAGTTGGTGCATTACCTGATAAGTATCTTAATCAATGTGCGACTGGGTTTTGTTGTGCCAGATAGCAATGGAGTTGTGTTTTTGTCTAAGAGTGCTCTGATGGATGGTTGCTTGTCTTTTTCTCTTATGAGATGGCTAGTTCGTGAGAATGGTTGCCGGTATCTTGGCAAGCAGGGTTTCGCAAGCTTGTCATGGCCTTAGATAATAGCAGTGCAGTGAGTCTTTACCAAAATTTATACTTCTATGATGGGTATATGTGGAATGTGTTGGTTGTTAATCCCACTATAACAGGGTGCTTGGATAGTATTAACTACAAGAAATGTTAGATTTAGCAACAAAAAGATAACAAAATAAATTTTGCTGCCAGAAACTATTTTAGGAGTAATATAAAAAAGTTGCTGACAAAAAGCACATTTAGCAGCAAAATTATATAAAATTTTTGTTGTGAATACTTACAGTAACAACTTTGTAGCATCAACATGCAAAACTACTTTATTGTTGCTAAAGAAGCTTTTTGGAGGTAGCTTTGAATATTGCTGCTAATTAAGCTTTTTAGCAACAATAAGTAGTTGTTGCATGTTGCTGGTTCATAGGTATTTGTAACAATAATTTGATACAATTTTACTGCTAATCATACTTCTTGGCTGCAATTTTTGAATTTTATGGCTAAATGAGTATTTTGATAGCAAAATTTGTGTTTTTGAAAATTTTATGCTGTTAAATCCAACATTTCTTAGCATTTCTTATAGTGATTTCCTTCGCTCATGAGTTTCGCAGGGCGATTAGTGTCCCTCATAGTTTCACATAATGGGGTTCATCTCCTCCCCGTGTAGTTATTTTATTATTTCCTTGTGCATTTTTCCTTGTACTGCTTTTAATTAAGCGACTTTGGCTCGTTAATATAACACTTATTCTTGATAAAAAAAAGGCAAAAAGCATTCCGAACCCCCTATGTTTTTACTAAAATTATAATCGGTACCTTAATCAATTTTTTGAACATATTAAGTACATGACTTTTTTATTTTAATATTATTAGCCCTAAACTCAACCTATCTTTTATGGTATGTAACACACTTCGTTTCATGGTGGAACTGTGAACCAAAAATTTCCAAATAATATAAAAGTTACATGATTTTATCACTTGAAAATTGTTAAAGAGACACTTTTAACAACTCTGTTTTCTTATCTAGACAGTTTTCTAAAATTATGTTTCATACTGAAATATTATTGGCCATGCCACTTAACAGAGCTTGTTGCGTGAACACAATAAAGTCGAGTTTGGGGCTTATAAAAAAAATCAAATATTTTGCCAAAAACAATACATGTGATCACAGAGGCAAGAGATTCATATTAGCGAATTATATAAAAGCCAGATTGCACAGAAGTCAAGAAAAATATTAAATGCCTATGAAGGAATGCTTGATAAAAATTAATAGGTAAAAAGGTTAATACTAGATTTTTTTTGGTATATATATATATAGGTTTTATAATAAAAGAAGTTGGTACACCAAATTAATACTTCTGAATAAATCTAATAAAAATTTTCTCTTATTAGATATATTCGACCAGTCATAACTCTAAAATACTTTATGTTATTTCCATTTGGTTAATATATATTCACTTTCAATTCAAATGGCACCGCTTCTTTCTCAACTATGACAAACAATACATTAGAAATTTAAAGTATATATGACGTGGGCAGATAATATTATTAATGTAGTTTCTTTCTTCGGGTAAAAAAAAAACAAAATGGCGGCGTACAAGGAAATAAGCTCAAGTTTTCCAATTATAATTGATTCAATTCCACAAATATTTCATCAAACTAATAATGTAATAACTCTATTCAATATGTTTATTTGGTGTAAATTATGAATTACGTGGAAAAGAGAGGAGGAAAGCTCTGTTCATGCTTGAAGAAATTATGAGGATCAACTCTAGCTTTAATCTTTGCCAGCCTTGCGAAATTGTTTTTGAAATACTTTGTCCCATAAATTTCAGCTTTCTCCAAGTCTGTAAAATTGTTAGTATTCATTCCAATATCATTATCCCTATAATTAAGAAATGCTTCCCTTGGATTTCTTGATACATATGGAGTAATTGCTTCATACATTTTTCTTAACAAATTTAATTTCTCTTCGCTATCTGCTTCTTCTGTCCATACGCTAGCGTATTGGATCAGAAATAGATTTCCCGCCCTATGAGGAAAGGCGGTTTCACTCTCTGAAATCTCGCTCATCTTCCTCCATAAGGATTCCATTCCATCCAAATTAGCCCGTACTTAATCATCCACTTCCATGTGTCTGCTAAACCTGATTTAGGAATCACATCTTTCACATAATCCGACTTTAACTTTGAATATACACTTGCCCTTTCTGGCCTTTCCAATAGTTTATCAATAGATGTTCCGTTAGGAAATTCTAACCAGAATAGTGTTGATTCGATCCAGCTCATTTCATGGCAATCCTGTCGCCGTAAACCCAGTTCAGGAAAACTTTTCTTCATCAATCCCATAAGCCTGTTGGCTCGGCCAAGAAACTGGCCAATGAATGAAATCACGACTGTCCTTTCACCTACTTTGCTACCATTCACAACTATTGGCATTGCTCTTATATAAAGATCTTCATCTAATTTTGTAACAACCTGTTGCCACTTGAAAATCACGTTGGTTGCACCTTGTTCCAGGTTTCTGCTAATCCGGAATACAGTGGCAATTTCAGGAATCAGAACCAAGTTAATAAACCATTCAAGAATAACTCCAAAGCTCGCTCCGCCTCCACCTCTGATTGCCCAAAATAGATTCTCACCCATGGATCGTCTATCAAGTATATTTCCGTTAACATCCACAATTCTAGCATCAACAACATTATCCACAGACAATCCATATTTTCTCATCAGATTTCCGTATCCGGCTCCTGTAAAGTGACCTCCAATTCCTACAGTATGAGATATACCAGCTGGAAATGCATGGATTTTGCTTATGTTAGAGATTGTATAATAAAGCTCGCCCAATGTTGCTCCTACTTCAACTCATCCCAAAAGAGAATGACCATCTATATTGATCCTTCGTAGATTGAACATGTCAATGACAACAAATGGAACATCCGATGTAAAAGAAAGGCCTTCATAATCGTGGCCTCCGCTACGGATCCTGATCTGCAACCCGTTGGATTTGGCGCAGATAATAGTCCCTTGAACATGAGTTTCGTCTTTGGCAGCTATTATGGCAAGGGGTTTCGGGGTTTTCGCAGTTAGAAACCTGCGGTTTTTAACGTATGCTTTTAATTTTGATTCAAAAGAAGAATTGTTTTGTGTATAAATTGTTTCAAAAATGGATTGGAGGAATTGGTATGCTTAGGAAGACATTAGGGAGTTTTGAATTCTGACCTGGTGATTTTATTATTGGTCGGTATTTCTATAGAAATTAAGTACATAATTAGAAAATTCAGTGACATAGTAATTTGGAAAAAATTGCCAGTAATAACAGTTGAGATATTGATGAGATTGAGACCATACGTTGATTCTTCCGGAGTAACTGTTTTAATTTTTAATTGTATTCAAAAACATTCAAAAAATAAAAATTGAATAATAAAAATTTAATAATAAAAATTTAATTTTTGAATCTTTTAAAATTTTAAAACGCATCAATTAATTTTGGAACCAATTGATTATCAAAATCTAATAAAAACAGAAGTGCCTTGAAAAATTAGTATATTCCTGTAAATGTTTATTAAAAATATAAATTTTATAATTTTATTTCAAAAATAATAATCATTCTTGACAAATATTTCTCCTGATATTCTAGGCTTGACCCATTTTGAATTAATTCTAATTAAAAATTTGCAAATACTTTTTTATATTGTTTAATCCACTTTTATTAGAAAAGAATTTATGAGATGGAAAAATAAAAAAAAAAATAAAGAAAGAATGGGACCGAGAGGGAGGGTAAGTAGGCACATGAAAAGATACTAAAGTATTTTCCCTTTATTCAGTTTGGAAATGGATGATGAGTGGTGACCAAATGTGACCAAATATTTGTAATTCAATTCAATTCCAAAGTTGGATTTGGATTGGGACACTTGTATCTGCATTAATCACAGCATCTACAACATTTAAGGATGCATTATTTCTTACATATTTTTATGTTATACTTTTTTTTTGTTTTTTTGTCTGTTTAGTTAGGAAGTTACTCAAAATTAATTTATGCTAAATGGGTTAGCTTGCAATCAAATTACCTATTTAGCTGAAACAGTTACTCCGGAAGATAATAATTAGAAAATTAATTTCTAACTAAGTACATAATTAGAAGATGTTTTGCTTTTGAATACAATTAAAAATTAAAACAGTTACTCCGGAAGAATCAACGTTATGGTCTCAAGCTCATTAATATCTCAGCTGTTGTTACTGGCAATTTTTCCAAATTACTATGTCACTGAATTTTCTAATTATGTACTTAATTTCTATAGAAAAATCGACCAATAATAAAATCACCAGGTCAGAATTCAAAACTCGCTAATTTAACACAAGTCCCAATCTTTGCCATTTATCTGAAGTCGTTTTCCCAGTACAAATACAGGCCAAATTATGAAGAGAAGGCGTCATATGTCACATTTATAAGAAAACAACATGATGCAAGCTTTAAATTCTGCTGCCAGTTTAATTTTTCTTATCATAAATTTCTTCTCAGTTTCTGTGGCAACTTGTGATTCAGATTTCCTCAACTTTCTAAAATGTCTTCCTAAGCATACCAATTCCTCCAATCCAATTCTTGAAACAATTTATACACAAAACAATTCTTCTTTTGAATCGAAATTAAAAGCATTTAGAAAAAAAAAACACTCTTAAAGAAAATTTAGAAAACAAAGGACAAAAAATCAACAAGAAAAAGTTAAAAATATAACAATTTTGGTAATTTCTTCAAATTTTAACAAAAAAAAAAGTTTTTAAGTTAGGATGGGCTTGAAATTCCTTTCAGTGTGCAGTAATATTAGATGGGTTAAGGCTGGAATTGGGGTAATTTTTCCTTTATAGTAATCAGTAAGTAGAGTCACTCAGGCCCAGAGCAAGCTTGTTCATATTTGGCCCACAATCAGGCATATATTTCTTTTTAGTTTATTAAAACTAAACTAGAGACAATCTTGCTAAACTATGAGTTGCATCTCAGTTGACAATATATACTGGATTTATAGATTGAGAGTTAGGTTCAAATCTCACTAAATACATTTGCAATGAGATATGATGAGCCTTAATTGTAACTAAATCTTGAATATAATTGTTCCAATGAGGATGCTCATGTGTACATAAAAAAAATATTAAAAAAAGACAAGGATTTAATTAAGATGAAATCACGGGGGGAAGTACAGCTTGATTGGTGCCCCTACAAAAAAGAAAATCCTTTGAAATTTTTATATATAGCATTACAAATATTTAAGGACTAAACTAGAAATTATACAAATAAAGCCCTATAAAATATGAAAATTTCTAATATGGATCGGATCCATGTAATCCGTACCATTGGATGTGTGACATGTCAGCAATGAAAATTATAAATACAAGACTTCTTAATAAGATAGAGGATAAACAAACTTCTTACAAACAGTTTAAGAGGGAAACAACAAAAATTGAAAAATAAAAATTTAATTTTTGTATCTTTTAAAATTTTAAAACGCATCAATTAATTTTGGAACCAATTGATTATCAAACTCTAATAAAAACAGAAGTGCCTTGAAAAATTAGTATATTCCTGTAAATATTTATTAAAAATATAAATTTTATAATTTTATTTCAAAAATAATAATAATTCTTGACAAATATTTCTCCTGATATTCTAGGCTTGACCCATTTTGAATTAATTCTAATTAAAAATTTGCAAATATTTTTTTATACTGTTTAATCCACTTTTATTAGAAACGAATTTATGAGATGGAAAAATAAAAAAAAAAAATTAAAGAAAGAATGGGACCGAAAGGGAGGGTAAGTAGGCACATGAAAAAATACTAAAGTATTTTCCCTTTATTCAGTTTGGAAATGTATGATGAGTGGTGACCAAATATTTGAAATTCAATTCAATTCCAAAGTTGGATTTGGATGGGGACACTTGTATTTGCATTAATCACAACATCTACAACATTTAAGGATGCATTATTTCTTACATATTTTTATGTTATACTTTTTTTTTTGTCTGTTTAGTTAGGAAGTTACTCAAAATTAATTTATGCTAAATGGGTTAGTTTGCAATCAAATTACCTATTTAGCTGAAACAGTTACTACGGAAGATAATAATTAGAAAATTAATTTCTAATTAAATACATAATTAGAATATGTTTTACGTTTGAATACAATTAAAAATTAAAACAGTTACTCTGGAAGAATCAACGTTATGGTCTCAATCTAATCAATATCTCAGCTCTTATCACTGGCAATTTTTTCCAGATTACTATGTTAATGAATTTTCTAATTATGTACTTAATTTCTATAGAAAAACCGACCAATAATAAAATCACCAGGTTAGAATTCAAAACTCCCTAATTTAACACAAGTCCCAATCTTTGCCATTTATCGGAACTCGTTTTCCCAGTACAAATACAGGCCAAATTATCAAGAGAAGACGTCATATGTCACATTCATAAGAAAACAACATGATGCAAGCTTCAAATTCTGCTGCCAGTTTAATTTTTCTTATCATAAATTTCTTCTCAGTTTCTATGGCAACTTGTGATTCAGATTTCCTCAACTTTCTAAAATGTCTTCCTATGCATACCAATTCCTCAAATCCAATTCTTGAAACAATTTATACACAAAACAATTCTTCTTTTGAATCAAAATTAAAAGCATACGTTAAAAACTGCAGGTTTCTAATTGCAAAAACCCCGAAACCCCTTGCCATAATAGCTGCCAAAGATGAAACTCATGTTCAAGGGACTATTATCTGTGCCAAATCCAATGGGTTGCAGATCAGAATCCGTAGCGGAGGCCATGATTATGAAGGCCTTTCTTTTACATCGGATGTTCCATTCGTTGTCATTGACATGTTCAATCTACGAAGGATCAATATAGATGGTCATTCTCTTTTGGGACGAGTTGAAGCAGGAGCAACATTGGGTGAGCTTTATTATACAATCTCTAACATAAGCAAGCATTTCCAGCTGGTATATCTCATACTGTAGGAATTGGAGGTCACTTTACAGGAGGCGGATACGGAAATCTGATGAGAAAATACGGATTGTCTGTGGATAATGTTGTTGATGCTAGAATTGTCGATGTTAACGGAAATATACTTGATAGACGATCCATGGGTGAGGATCTGTTTTGGGCAATCAGAGGTGGAGGCGGAGCGAGCTTTGGAGTTATTCTTGAATGGTTTATTAACTTGGTTCTGGTTCCTGAAATTGTCACTGTATTCAGGATTAGCAGAAACCTGGAACAAGGTGCAACCAACGTGATTTTCAAGTGGCAACAGGTTGTTACAAAATTAGATAAAGATCTTTATATAAGAGCAATGCCAATAGTTGTGAATGGTAGCAAAGTAGGTGAAAGGACAATCGAGATTTCATTCATT
This sequence comes from Euphorbia tirucalli, assembly GCA_039660915.1. Classification (NCBI taxonomy): domain Eukaryota; kingdom Viridiplantae; phylum Streptophyta; class Magnoliopsida; order Malpighiales; family Euphorbiaceae; genus Euphorbia; species Euphorbia tirucalli. Next base: position 72,202,003 of record CM077641.1, read on the forward strand.
GGCCAGTTTCTTGGCCGAGCCAACAGGCTTATGGGATTGATGAAGAAAAGTTTTCCTGAACTGGGTTTACGGCGACAGGATTGCCATGAAATGAGCTGGATCGAATCAACACTATTCTGGTTAGAATTTCCTAACGGAACATCCATTGATAAACTATTGGAAAGGCCAGAAAGGGCAAGTGTATATTCAAAGTTAAAGTCGGATTATGTGAAAGATGTGATTCCTAAATCGGGGTTTAGCAGACATATGGAAGTGGATGATTAAGTACGGGCTAATTTGGATGGAATGGAATCCTTATGGAGGAAGGATGAGCGAGATTTCAGAGAGTGAAACCCCCTTTCCTCATAGGGCGGGAAATCTATTTATGATCCAATACGCTAGCGTATGGACAGAAGAAGCAGATAGCGAAGAGAAATTAAATTTGTTAAGAAAAATGTATGAAGCAATTACTCCATATGTATCAAGAAATCCAAGGGAAGCATTTCTTAATTATAGGGATAATGATATTGGAATGAATACTAACAATTTTACAGACTTGGAGAAAGCTGAAATTTATGGGACAAAGTATTTCAAAAACAATTTCGCAAGGTTGACAAAGATTAAAGCTAGAGTTGATCCTCATAATTTCTTCAAGCATGAACAGAGCATTCCTCCTCTCTTTTCCACATAATTCATAATTTACACCAAATAAACATATTGAATAGAGTTATTACATTATTAGTTTGATGAAATATTTATGGCATTGAATCAATTATAATTGGAAAACTTGAGCTTATTTCTCTGTACGCTGCCATTTTGGGTTGCCATTTTGTTCATGCCATTGTTTTTTTTTTTACCCAAAGAAAGAAACTACATTAATAATATTATCTGCCCACGTCATATATACTTTAAATTTCTAATGCATTGTTTGTCATAGTTGAGAAAGAAGCGGTGCCATTTGAATTGAAAGTGAATATATATTAACCAAATGGAAATAACATAAAGTATTTTAGAGATATGACTGGTCGAATATATCTAATAAGAGAAAATTTTTATTAGATTTATTCAGAAGTATTAATTTGGTGCAAAAAAAAAATCTAGTATTAACTTTTTTACCTATGAATTTTTATCAAGCATTCCTTCATAGGAATTTAATATTTTTCTTGACTTCCGTGCAATCTGGCTTTTATATATTTCGCTAATATGAATATCTAGCCTCTGTGATCACATGTACTATGTTTGGCGAAATATTTGATTTTTTTTTATAAGCCCCAAACTCGACTTTATTGTGTTCACGTAACAAGCTCTGTTAAGTGGCATGGCCGATAATATTTCAGTATGAAACATAATTTCAGAAAACTGTCTAGACAAGAAAACAGAGTTGTTAAAAGTGTCTATTTCACAATTTTCAAGTGATAAAATCATGTAACTTTTATATTATTTAGAAATTTTTGGTTCACAGTTCCACCATGAAACGAAGTGTGTTACATACCATAAAAGATAGGTTGAATTTAGGGCTAATAATATTAAAATAAGAAAGTCATGTACTCAATATGTTCAAAAAATTTATTAGGGTACTGGTTATAATTTTAGTAAAAACATAGGAGGTTCGGAATGCGTTTTGCCTTTTTTTTTATCAAGAATAAGTGTTATATTAACGAGCCAAAGACACTTAATTAAAAGTAGTACAAGGAAAAATGAAGAGGGAAATAATAAAATGACTACACGGGGAGGAGATGAACCCCATTATGTGAAACTATGAGGGACACTAGTCGCCCTGCGAAACTCATGAGCGAAGGAAATCACTATAAGAAATGCTAAGAAATGTTGGATTTAACAGAATAAAATTTTCAGAAACACAAATTTTGCTATCAAAATACTCATTTAGCCGCAAAATTCAAAAATTGCAGCCAAGAAGTACGTTTAGCAGTAAAATTGTATCAAATTATTGTTTCAAAATGACTTTCAAATCTTGGAAGAAACGGTGAGTTCCATTTCATTCGGCTTCAACCTTCTAAACTTTTATTCATAATTGTATTTTCCTAATGCCTAATTTAACTTTGAATATAACTATACTATTAAATCCATGTATTAAGTGTTACCGAGTCATAAGATTTTAGTCTTATAATCAGTGCAAGCTGTTGTTTTCCATTTCTATTTTGTTTGCTTCTCTAACTGAGAATTATATAACTGAAACATAAATAATTTTTTTTTAGAAGTCAGAAGTTGTATATTGAAAGGAAAAAAAAAAACTGATAGTAGTAGACATAATTTTATCTTACGTTCACTGTACATTTTTGTACTTAAAATGATAATAGGTACTAAACAAATTAAAATAGCACACCTGACATTAGTTTACACTTCAAATTAAGAACAATATATAATGCTTTTTGTGGTAATCTGGGTTATAAAGCATTATGTGGTTTCTTAAATATATATATAGATCGTGTAGTGCATATATAGTTCTTTTGTTTTCTATTTGCCGTCATTTATGCTGGTTCTGTTGTTGGAGATTGGACCATAGGAAGTTTGAGCAGACCTAGGAGGTACTACTACAGCAGCATCTGATATAATAAACAAAATAACAAATCTATTAGAAAGTAGAATTACGGACTATTGCACAAATGTGAAGTATTCACAATTTCATTTGTTTGAATGTATCTATTTTGCAGAGTAGTTGAATTTGGAATGCAATATATATATATATATATATATATATATATATATATATATATATATATATATATATATATATATATATCAACTTCGGTTGGATATTGATTTATAGAAGCATGATACGTGCCTAAAGTCATCTGCATTTTTTTTATACATAAAAAACACTTTCATTGAAACTCATTTAATTCAATAATGTAATTGTGTTAAATATGATTATTTTATTCTTTATGTAATTAATTAATGTCTTCTTATAGGAAATTACCAAATAAATGGAATCGTAGAAATCCATCGTCCCACATTTTTAGGAAATGAATCAAATCCACAAGGAAATGGTAAGTGGTTTTTTGCCTTAATTTTGATTTTTATTATAATAGATAAAGTGGAAATTGATATTAATATATTTAAACAATCATGACAGGCGATTCAAGTAAAATTTGGTCATTTGGTAAGCCAAATTTCATATGTCAATTTTGCAATGCATTATTGTGGTATGAAGAAAGGAATAGAACATTAGACAAGTAGCAAATCTGAAGTTCTCCTTGTGTTGTATGGAAGGTAAAGTTGAATTGCCAATGTTGAAACAACCACCTGCTATATTAAAAGGCCTATTGGATTACCATGGTGGAAGAGAAGGAAAGCATTTCCGAGCAAATATTCGAGCATACAATTCTATCTTCTCATTCACTTCTATGGGTGGTAAAATTGATAATGACATCAATAAGAAACCAGGTCCTTATGTTTTTAGACTTAATGGATAGAATTTGCACCATATTGGTTCATTGTTACCTCCTCCTGATTGTACACCAAAGTTTGCACAACTTTATATATACGACATAGACAATGAAGTACAAAATAGGATTGGAGCTCTGAATGATGGGAGGAAGACTGTGGATGCTGTAATAGTGGAGTCGTTGATGTCAATGCTAAATGAAAACAATGTATTGGTTCAAACATTTCGTTTCGCAAGAGATAGATTGAAGGACTCTGATGTACCGGAGTTTAAATTGAAATTGATGCATACAAGAAACTATGATGGAAGACAATATAATTTGCCAACATGCTCGGAAGTTGCTGCATTTGTAGTAGGAGATTTCGACGTTGAAAATGATCAGCGAGATATCATTGTGGACAACAAAAGTATAGGCTTGCAAAGGATCAGTGAAACAGTTATAATTAAAAATTAAAACAGTGGATACAATAAATGGTTTTTGAAAACAGGTTATAATGGCTGTATAGACTAAAAATAAATACTAAGGCTATAAGAGCCTAGTAGACCATGTCCAAGGAAATAATGAATTATGTATTATAAATAGGTCAATTGTTTTGAACAATTCTTTAATCGGTTGTCCAAAACTAATGATTTATCTTATTTACAACTTGAATTTGATTGTCAAAGAAAAATATAAGTATGTTTAATTATATGGATTTAGTTTAATATGGTTGTGAGCACGGGTTTTGTCCCAATAAATGTGAAGCGGATTCAGACCGACCGGGATAATATTCGGAAATGTCCTAGGTTGCCTGAAGGTGTGTGACAAGTCCTAATACGGAACCCTGAAGAATTTGAGTGAGTATTTTAGAAAGAACTGAAGAAAAAATAGAAAACGGACAAAATAGGCTTTGCTGGCCACTACAGCCGCGCAGCTGTAAGCGTGAGTTTTCCTTTTTTGCCGAAATCAGCAATTAATTCCGATTTAATGTCAAAAAGGGAGATATATAAGCATCATAATCCGGGATTAGGGTTCAAGGAGGCAGAAAACAAAAAATAGAAAAGGAGAAAAGGGATTTTTGAGAGAAAATAACACTTCACTTAGTTATTCTCTAGGGTTCTTAAAGCAATTGAAAAAAAAAAAAGAGTTTGACCTAAATAATAATCTCAATAGAACACATAAAAATAATCATATGGTTTTGTGATATCATAATCAATCCTTCAATCTTCTTCGGGGTTCCGTTCAAGCTTTGGAAATCGCACACTATTCGGGTTGTTCGTGTCTGTAAGACGTTCCCGGCATCCGAATCCATTTTTCGTGGTCCAAATACTGGAACAAAGACAAGGTAATCTTCTGAAAGGCCTTAGAAATCCACTTTGTTCATTCTGGTTGTTATTTGATTGCATGTTTTGAATTTTTACGATTTTTGGGAGTTTTTCCGGTTACAGCCGCCCCACTCATGATCACAGCCGCCCGGCTGTAACCTACAACCGTACGGCTGTGACCTATAGGGGCACGGCTGTAACCTATAGGGGCAGAAGTTCCAATCACCCCAAATCGATTGATAACGCTCCCATATTTCAATTAAATGTGTTTTTCATATTTGTTATCGGTCTAATTACATTCCTGCATACTTAGATTCCCTGTTCTTTGATTTTAATGGATGGATGTAGTATGAAATTTGGTGATTTTAAACGATCAGGGATTTCTGGATTCGATTCGATCCGTTTCGAGTCTTTTCTATTGATTTTGATGTTTTTCCTGAAATCCCAGATCACCCAAAATCATCAAACTTTGCAAAACGATTTTCAAAAACGTAAAAAAGCACACTGGAATCGATTTTGGAGTATTACAGGGGCGCGGCTGCAGCCTACAGTGGTGCGGCTGTAGTTGAGGCAGAATTACAGTTTTGCCCTTTTAGGCCCCAAACTTGTAATTTTGCATCCTTTTCTTATTCAAAAATTAATTTTGGAGTGTTTGCATACTTATGGATCTTAGATGGATGTTTGATTTAGGCCCACACACGAACGGGAACCCCGGGTCCTGGGATATCCGGCCCACTAAAGTTGGAAAAGTGCATATAAATGAGCCAAACCGCTTTTAAAATTGGTTTTTCATCCATAAAACCTATAGGACATTTAAAAAACCGTTTTTCAGGTCTAACCGGGCCGACCAACCGGGTCGACCCGGTTACCCCCAAATGCATGTCCCTCACTCCTAAAAATCCCTATTCTGTCCTATTTGAGTCTTTTGTATGCCTTGATTATTTATGCTAACCCTATTTAGATGTAGCTCTCATTTTTTAGTTTTCTTTTTACTTTTAATGTATTTAATAGATTATCCTGCGTATCTAGGCGATTGTAATTTTTAGATTATCGTGTATAATAGGCGGTTGTAAAAGATGAGGATGAGAGTTTTCTTTTTCTTAGGTTGTATAATTTGGCTTCTGGGTTACTTTTCTGCACTTTTATTTTTCCGCACTTTATTTTAGTATTTATATTTATGTCATTTGCATGAGTATTGGTTAATGATTAAAGGAAGATAAAATGGATAGATTTAAGTGAATGAAATGTCATATTACGAAATAATAATTAAAAATAAGTGAGGATTAGTAGATATGTTGCCCGAACCTCGAATCTTTGGATTAGGTACTTTGTCTACACTTGGTAGGGAGCTGTACCGGAATTTCCCAGATGAGCTGATCCGGGTGGCAACTCTGTATCTAATCTCGAAATTCGTATTTCGAGATCTTTAAGTTAAAATGGGAATATTCTAAAAGCCTGTTTTCTAAAATTCGTGTCTAAAATTAAGTTTTCTACAAAAAAGACTTTTCCAATAAAATGAAAGTTTTTTCTAAGAAAGATTAAAACCCGTTTTTAAAACCAAAACATCAACACTTAAAAACAATATCCCTGGTTCCCGCTTCACCAAGCGTTCCCAAAAAGGTCGTCCGCTCACATAGGCAACTCTGCTGGGGATGCCGGTTTCTTCAAAAAAGTTTTCACAAAAACTTAAGGAACTTAGGCAACAATTGAAGTATATCCTCACTTATAGTTGATTCTTAAATCGTAACTCAATATTTCATTCACATTGCATAAAGCATAACATTTTCTCTTCTTAAATCCCTCCAACACTTATTTAAGCTCGGTTTATTTCCAAAGGTAACCTAACTCTTCCGCCAGGATTGGAGGCACCTGAGGGGGTAAACCACTCATAGCCTTGTACAAACCCCTTCGTTTGAACCCTTGAGTGGGGAGAATTGAGGAGTATATTTTCGCTATGGGAACCTGTATGACCCTTGGCTTGACTCGTACCTTCATGTAATGGCCTAGCAACTTCCCCTTAGGATTACCAAAACATATACTTGAAAATGGACATTGAGAGTATGCCTTTGGTATCCCTCATTGATGCCACAGAGACCCAATACCTAGGAAGAATGCGAGACCAACGGAATGGAGGAATAAGGTTGGAAGGGTGAACATATTTTTATGTGTGTGCTAACGTTTGCTCTATGGTTGTTTTATTTTCGACCTTTTCATATGACATAAACACGCATCATCTGTATGCCATATCCAAATCACTTTCTTTATGCAGCCATTTTAGAGCATCCTTATACGTGTGTGTTATGCTAACCATATTTTTCATGTAGCCACAATCTTTTTCCGTATGCCATATTCATTTTGTGTGCTCATTGATTCATAAAGCATACACGACATGATCTTGTATGTCATGCATTCTAACCACATTTCTGTGTAGCCATTTGCATTTTTGTATGACATAGGCATCCACATCATTTCATTTCATTAAAAATGTAAGGATGTTCTAAGTATGCCCTTCACGACCCGTTTCATCTCATAACATATCGGGAGTCCCCAAGCTACCCGTACTTCGCCTGTGCACTAGTTTGCATTTGGCCATCCCATTACATTATTAGAAGACCACAACGGTCTTAAGCTTGCATTTGTGTGATGAACCACATGACATCATCACATCTTGATCATTCACATTTGGTGTCATGGAGACGCCTTAGTGTTGCTTGCATGTCCCAATCCATATCGGATTGTTACATAACATCGACAACCCATTTGAGGTACTCCACGAGTGCCGATCTAGTTTTCATATTAAGACATTTCATAGCATTCCTAAATCATGTAAGGTGTTCCACAAACACCGAAATGCTGTCCGTGTTTTGACTTGCACGTGACTTGTATGTGACATCACTTCATGTTAGATGCCATAAAAGCATCGAACGTTTGTCTGCGGTACAGTTCCGTCAGGACCATTTCATGTCATTACATTGACCTACAAAGTGTCAAACTTTTGTCCGTATGTCAGTACATATGCGACCATTTCATGACATCCCCTAGGTGCCCCAACGGCACCGAACCTCTGTCCGTGTGATGGCTCGCACATGACGTTATTGCATTGTCTTTTGTGTAGCACAGGGTATACTTGGAACATCCGAAGCAAGAGAAAGAAAAACACTAAAACCATCTTCAGCATCATCCATATCCATGAGACATCATTCGAACATGATCATAAAAATACCATTTAGAGTGTCGAGTCTAGGATCACGACATCCATCCGAAACTCTAATCTTATGTTTATTGTGCAGTTTGGAGTCGCATCTCGGGAAGGTTAGTTCGAGTTGAGTCAGAACCAAACACCCCAGTTCAGTTAGTTCAATCAGAATTGATCACCATGGAGGGAATTAGTTCAGGGTCGGATTCAGACAGAAAGTTTGAAGTGCAGTTGCATACCCTACCAGTTAACAGTCAGGTTTTGTTGGAAGAGGTCAACGGAACAGAGATGGCTGAAGGAAATAATGGAAATAATGGGAACAATAGGAACAATGGAAACCTACCTTTTGACATGGCTGCCTTTATGAGGAGCTTCTTAAGCTCAGATGAGTTCAGAGTCACTCTCAAGGAGCAAGTGCCGGCGGTGATGAGCACCCTCCCTATTCAGATTATCCAATCGGCCCAAATGTCAGATGGAAGTGGGGGACAACAGTTTGTCCAAGTTACCAACAGTGCTGGAGGAAGTCTTCCCAGGGGGAATGGCCCAGTGGTGAACCAGAGAGAACCCGATCGGCAGTCGGAGGAGGATGAAGCCTTTGAGAAGGCAAGGGAAGCTTCGATTGAGACGATGCTAGAGAAGCATCTCAATCAAAAATTTTCTGACATTGATGCCATGATGCCCAAGTTGAAGGAAATTGTCCACTTGAACCCTATCAAATGCGCCGATCCTGCCATGCTGGTGGCTGATGCGGAAGGACCACTTCCAGCTGGTTTTCATATGCCATACCTTCCTCCCTACACCAGGGAAGGACCACCGAAATCCCATTTGGACAGCTATGTGAGGTTGATGACCATCATGGGGATTGGAAAGGGTCATTTGTTGAAATTGGTTCCAACTACTCTGAGGGGTGCTACGGCAAAGTGCTACATGAAGATGCCCATACACATTCGCTCCACCTGGGAGGATTTGTCTTATGCTTTTTGTGAAGTAGTATGCCTACAACACCTAGACTGAGACAACTCTTGAGGATCTAGAAAGGATCCGTCAGAAGCTGAATGAGTCTTTCCCTGCTTATTACAAAACGGTGGATGGACGTGCAGGTTTTGGTGGATGGGGCACCAAAGTTGGAGTCTCTGATTGTGAAGCTGGTGGATGGAAGCTTACCCCAGTACAAAGATAAAATGAAACTGAAGAGATTCCATTCCTTCAATGATATGGTGGATTTTTCCAAGCGTATCAAGCGGTACGAGGAAGAAGAGCAGAGGGGTAGATAGGGTTCAAGCTCCTATAGAAGCAACCAGGGGTACTCTCAAGGGTACAAGAGTGGAAGTTCTAAAGCTACTGTAGTAGGATCTAGTTCAAGGACAACACCAAAGGCAGCCTCTATTGAAGCTCAAGCGACAGAAGTGGCTGCTATGAATCAGGGGAGAGCAAGTGTTCCAAGAATTACCAGTCTGTGGGCCGAGTCAGTCAGTCGAATCTTTGACAAGTGTAGGAAGGTAGGGTTGCTACAGAGTTTGAGGCCATTCTCGCCTCCAGCAGAGGCAGATAAATAGAATTTTTGTTCTTACCATGTAATAGGGGGTCACCGTACAAACGAGTGTACCCAATTGATTAAAGCCATCAAACAGCTGGTCACAGATGGCAAGATAGTAGAGCTGGCTTTGAAGCCGAATGTGCAGAAAAATCCACTCCCACCTTTGGTAGTCAGGTGAACATAGTGCAGTCGAGCCTGCCAGCCAACTATGTATTTGCCCAAATTATTAAGGCGAATCCGAGTGTGCGAGCTGTACTGGTAGAAAAGGAGGAAAAGCCAGAGGTGGTTGAAGAATAGGCTGCGGCGGTGAGGGACAAGATGTGTCCTATTGATTTAGATGAATTTGAGGTCCAAGAGTCGAAGCCAGTTTGTCCGGTGGAGACAAAACGGGGGACTGTGATAGAAAAGGATGGGCCGGTGATGCACATCATAAGGAGCGATAGGGTTTATCAACCCATTAGTGGACCACCTCCAGCACCCCCAAGAAGGAACACAACACTGGTACAGGGTGATACTCCAGTGGCTAAGGAGGAAGACATGGTGGTGGACCAACTGAAAAGGACACCGGCCCGTGCCAGTTTGTGGCACTTACTTATGGAGTCCAAGAGGCACCGAGAGGTGGTGGTAAAACAACTGATGGAGATGGATGCCAACCCCACTATGTCCCCTGATGAGGTGTGTGCAATGATTAGAGGAGTGGATTTGAAGGCTAACAAGGCCCCGAAGATCAGTTTTGGGGTAGAGGATCTCCCACCTGAAGGGTAAACCACAACAGGGCCCTGTACTTAAGGGTGGAAGTCATGGATAAAGTGATACCAGGTGTAATGGTGGATGATGGCTCGGCTTTGAACATTTGTCCTCAGATCCTACCTTTCCTGGGGGTGAGTCCTGAAGCTCTCTACTGGTCCAACACCGTAATTAGAGCTTATGATGATAGCAAGAGAGCTGTCTTGGGAACCTTCGAAACAGAAGTTAAAGTGGGGGAGGTCAAATCGAAGGTGCTGTTTACCATGATTGACATTCCTGTCACCTTCTCTCTGCTCTTGGGGAGGCCATGGTTCCATGCTTTGGGAGGAGTTCCATCAACTCTGCATCAGAAGGTGAAGTTCTTAATTAAGGGGAGAATAGTAACAGTGGAAGCAGATGAGCCTTCTGTGGTAGCCGCATTGAGTGCTACCGAGCAGCTGATGACGAGGTTTTAGGTTGCTGTGATTTCTGGCAAGCTTAAGTTTCCAGACTAGATTCATAGGTATTTTGCCAAATAGAATTATGAACCGGGAAAGGGATTAGGGGCCAAGCAACAAGGAATCCCTGAATTTAACATTGAGGCTGGTAAGTACCGACAATTGGGGCTGGGGCATCAAGAAGGAAGGGCCAAGCAAGAGCGAAAGCATGTGAACCTGGTGGATACTTTTGTCTGGGCCACAGAATCAATGTATGATGGGACTCCTGAGACGATAATTATAGAGGGAGTTCAACTCCCTGGATTTGAAATTTTTGCTGATGTGGTTGATTTCAGCAAGTATGGAATAGAGCCAGTTGTGAGCATGCTGCGTGTCGGAGCTGAGGATGAAAACAAGGGGGTTCAGAGTCGGAAAGCTATTGACTAAGTCAAGGTTGAATTCGGGGACAAGGGAGAAGCTTTTAAGAAGACAGACCTGGTGAGAAGTGAGATGGACGTGGCTATGGGGGATATTACAAGAGCACTGTCCACCTTGATAAAGCCAAGCAAGGGTGCAGAAAAGAAGACATCACCTGCTGAGAAAACACATGAAGAACTAGTAGACGAAGTAGTGAAGGAGCTCACTAAGCTAGTTATGAGGGGCAAGGCTAAAACGCCAGAGGAAGAGCTAACTGAGAAACAGAAGGAAGACCTGGAGGGAGACCTGGGATACTTATTTGAGGAGATCGACTATGTTGCTATTGACGAAGACCCTCAACATGTGGAGGATGGAAACTTTTTGAATGTATCTGCTTTTTCTATTTTTGATGTGAACAATTCTTCCTACAAGGCATAAAATGCAATAAAATCTGATTTTGCTTACTTGTGTGATGTTTTTCTGGATGGAACTGTGCATACATACAAACATTCATTTAATGTCTTTAGCATATATGATGCATCATTGCATGAAATGAACCTAGGGACAGATGATGAACCAAAGATGGTTTCTGTCTCAAAAGACCTCACGCCTGATGAGAGAAAAGAACTTGTAAAAATCTTGCAAAAACACGTTAAAGCCTTTGCTTTGTCCTACGACGACATGCCTAGGGTTGACAGAGAAATCATAGAGTATAAAATCCCGATAGATCCGAAGATGAAACCGGTTAAGCAGAAACTCAGATGACTTCAACCAGAATGGGCTGAAAAGGTTAAGGAAGAAGTAGCTAAATAGATAAAGGCCAAGTTCTTAGAAGTGGTAAAGTATCCAGAGTGGTTGGCCAACGTAGTGCCAGTTGCAAAGAAAGATGGTCGCGTAAAGGTTTGCGTGGATTACCGTGATCTGAATAAGGCATCTCCCAAAGATGACTTTCCACTCTCATATATCAATGTTTTGATTGACAGTGCTGCCAGGGCAACTATGTATTCCTTCATGGATGGGTTTCGGGGTACAATCAGATTTTGATGAATGTGATCGACAAAGTAAAGACAGCCTTCATCACAGAATGGGGAGTTCATTGCTACAGGGTTATGCCTTTTGGGCTGAAGAATGCCGAGGAAACTTATCCGCAGGCAGTCACGACTCTTCTACATGATATGATCCATAAGGAGGTTGAGGTTTATGTGGACGATATATTGGTAAAATCCATGACCTGGGAGGAGCACCCAGCCATCCTGGATAGATTTTTAACTAAAATCAAGAAGTACAATCTTCACCTCAACCCTAAGAAGTGTGTATTCAGGGTAACCTCAGGAAAATTGCTTGGTCATATGGTCAGCCAGAAAGGGATTGAGATGGATATGGACAAGATCAAGGCCATCAAGGATATGCTAGCACCGTAGTCAGAAAAGGAAATAAGGTCGTTTCTGGGTTCACTACAGTATGTCAGTCGGTTTATTGTGAGATTGACGATAGTTTGCTAGCCAATCTTCAGACTGCTGAAGAAGAACCAACCAGTAGAATGGAATAAGCAATGTGAGACATCCTTTGACAGAATTAAAACTTATTTGATGAACCCCCCAGTTTTAAAACCTCCAATACCAAACAAGCCTTTGATTCTATACTTAGCCATTGAAGAGACTTCTGTGGGAGCCATGTTGGTGCAAGAGCAAGAGGATGGGTATGAACATGTGATCTATTATTTAAGCAACAAGCTACTAGAGTATGAGACTTGGTATACAATAGTAGAAAAGACTTGTACTGCTACGGTATGGTTGACAAAAAAACTAAGACACTACTTCCAATCGTATAAGGTTCAGGTGGTGGCCAAGGTAGACCCCACGAAGTACTTATGCCAAGCTTCAGTATTAGCAGGGAAGATATCTAAGTGGTTGCTTTTGTTGTTAGAATTCAACATGGAATATGTGACGAGGAAGACAATCAAGGGAAGGGCTGTAGCAGAATTCCTAGCTAACTAGCCAATAGATTCAGACTATGTGGAGAATTTAGAATTTCCCGATGAACAACTAGCGGTGGTGGAAAAGGAGTCGAATAGGTGGGTGATGTACTTCGATGGAGCGGTGAATAAACACGGCGCAGGCTTGGGGGTAGTCATTGCTACACCCGAAGGAGAAATCATTCCTCTAGCGAGGCAACTTGACTTTCAAGTGACCAATAATGGGGCCGAATATGAAGCATGTCTCTTTGGTATTGATGCCTTGATCACACTGGGGGCGAACAAGGTGTTAGTTATTGGGGATTCAGCCTTAGTGATTCGGTAGGTGACCAGGGACTGGGAAATAAAGGAAGAATCGCTCCGACCTTATCTCGAGATGGTTTGGGAAAAGGCAAAGGTATTCAGTCAGTGTGAATTCTGACATGTATTGAGCTAAGAGAATCAGATGATAGACTCCTTGGCTACACTGTCATCAATGTGGGAAGGTCCCTGAAAATAGCCAATACAGCCGGTCATCTTGGAAATTGCTCAGAATCTGTGCTATTCGTCAGTCAACTCAATCACAACAATCAAAACACGCCCTTGGTATTATGATATTGTACAGCTCATTCGGGATGGTCAGTACCCCGAGGATGCCAATGAGTCTGATAGGGTTTCCCTCAAAAGGTTGGCAGCACAGTTTCGGATATTTGAGGATCAACTTTTCAAAAGGACAGCTAATGGAGTTCTTCTTAAGTGTTTAACGGAGGAAAAGGCAGTGGTAGTTATGAAACAGATACACTCTGGTGTATGTGGCCCGCACATGAATGGGTTGGCTCTAGCAAAGAAGATACTAAGACATGGATACTTTTGGCTCACTCTACAAGCTGACTATATCAAGGAAGTTAAGAAATGCCACAAATGTCAAGTGTATGGAGACCTCAATCATCTTCCCCCACTTGAACTTCAAGTATCTTCAACTCCATAGCCGTTTGCAGCTTGGGGTATAGACATGATTGGAGAGATAAGGCCACCTGCCTTAAATGGGCACCAATTCATTGTTGTAGCTGTGGATTATTTCTCTAAGTGGGTTAAAGCGGAATCATTTGCAAATATCACCGCTAAGAAAATGGAAATTTATAGAAAAGAACATCTTCACAAGATATGGGATCCCTCATCATGTCGTGACCGATAATAGGGAAATTCCAAGGGGTGACGACACAGTTATTCCAAGAGAAGGGGATTAAGCACCACAAGTCATCCCCATATCGACCACAAGCCAATGGGGCGGTGGAAGCGGCCAATAAGTCCATTAAGAAGATTCTGTCAAAGATGGTGGTAACCTACAGAGATTAGGCCAACATGTTACCATTGGCTTTGTGGGGATACCGGACAAGCATCAGAACTCCTACCAGAGAAACTCTGTATTCATTGGTTTACGGGATGGAAGCTGTATTACCGGTAGAGATGGAAATCAGATCATTAAGAGTGGTTATGGAGGCACAGCTGCCAGAATCTGATTGGCTCCAGTCGAGATATGAACAGCTAGCACTGATTGATGAAAACTGTCTTCAGGCTTTAGATCGGTTGCAAATGTACCAACGGAGGATGGCTAGGACATACAATAACAAGGTTCATCATCAGAAGCGCCTATTTAAGGTAGGGGATCTGGTACTCAAGCAGATGAAACAAACCAGTACAGATGTACGGGGGAAATTCAAGCCGAACTGGGAAGGTCCGTATGTAATCAAAAGGGTACTTTCGAAGGGTGCTGCAAAGATTATAGATATGGACGAGAATGAATTTGTGAACCCTATCAATCAGGACAAGCTAAAACACTACTACGTTTAAAAAAAAAGAGTCCGGTGGATTGAAAACCGAAAAGGCAATCCACGTAAAAGTTAGGACAGTCCAATGGGTCGAAAACCGAAAAGGCAATCCATGCAAAAGTTAGGACAGAGAGGTGAGGACTATCAGCTGGAAAATCTACAAAGACTATTTGGTGGCAAGCGTGGCTTTAGAAAAGACGTATACCATCAATAATTCTGTTCATAGTCTCATTTCATCATTCAATGTACATTGTGCCAAAACATTATTTATGAATGAATGAATGAATTTTCGGTTTTGTTCGCTTAAATATCCCAAGTTTATCTGCAATTCAGATTATTCTGTGCATATTTATCTTTATATATCTTCTGCATATCTCACATCCACAGATTGAACACATACATTAAAAAAAAAAGTTCGATAGGTTGAAAACCCGAAAAGGGTGGTCTATGCAAAAGATAGGACATAAAATAAGGTCTGCTGAATTGAAAACCCAAAAAGGGCGGTTCAGGCAAAAATAAAGACAGTCCGATAGGCTGAGAACCCAAAAGGGTGGCCTATGCAAAAATTAGGACAATAAATGCAAAAAATAGAATAAAAGTCATACAGCAATAATCAATTTTAATCCTAGTCATTTAGAGGCCCAGATACCACAATGTCAGTGCCTCACATCCTCGCCTGGTGGGACAGCCGATCAGATCCGCCAACCAAGCCCTGTAGCAAGTATCTGTCTCTACAGAGGCAAGACTGTCATACCTCAGAACCTTAGTGTGAGTAGGATACATCCACTGGTTCTGCACATACCGAGGCCATTGCGGCGTAAACACCCCGCACTCTGTAGTACACAAAGATCTAAGAACCCCTTGTAATTGCCCATACTGTCTGCATAGCTGAGCAGGAGAGTAGAAAATCAAATGGGTCAATCCAAGCAACTAGACACCTCCGGCCCAGGTCTCAGTAGTCACATCAGTGACATCCCACCAAGGGTAGACCCATCGGATTGAGGCGTCGGACCACCTCCTCAGCCAGTCAAACCAATACTCCACGGACATAAAATCGAAATCCGGGAACTCGATGCACCGAGACCAATAGCGCTTCGGAGCATATCTCGGATGAGGTGGAGGAGGGCTCAGGAGACACAGCTTCTCCAACAGCCAAATCTGCATGTGGTTTAGTCAGGATGAAGGGGTAACAAATGTTCGAATTCAAAAAAGGGCAGTACTGAAACATACCTAAAGTAGAAAGGGAGACCCACAGCTCTCGATGGGAGAATCAGAATGGATTGAATCTAAATGGATTAGGGTCTCAGCCAAGATAACCCCCATGGAAGATGCACCCTGAGACACCTGAGTCACTACTGAAGCCAGCCCAAGACTACAAGTACCATATCGGGACTCGCGCAGATAGCAAGCCATCAGTAACAGACTCATCAGCAGAGCCCAGCCAGGGGCAGTGGGAGATAAAGCGAAACATAAGTCAGCAATGATAGAAAGACTGAGTCTGGGAGAGGTACACCTACCAGTAAGTGCACGACCCATGCCTGCTATAGTAGGAGTGAACTGGCTCAGAAATGTGTGAAAATCACCAGAGTTCGTGTCAAGACCAGCTAGCCGGACCCCCCGAGGGTGGGGAACTCAGAGAATGGCACTAAACTCCTTTATCAAGGGGCTTAACTCTTGACCGGAGAAACGGAATACATGATCCATCGGATCCCAAAAGCTGACAGCTGCATCCAAGAAGACCCCGTTCGGGGTCAAAGTAATGTAACACCCGAGATACTGTAAGCCAAAGGGGGCAAGTAGAGCCCAATTAGAAGAGTGGGTCGTACCCCAGTAGTCCCGAAGTCATCCTTTGAGCTGATCCATGCCGAAAGAGGAGTGAAAGAAGAAGAAAGGCTGAAATTTGAGTGGGGCGGCTATTGCTTATGGCGTGGTTGTAATCTGCTACAGGGGCACAGCTGTAATGCATGGGGCTGCTGTAACATTTATAGGGGCTCGGCTGTGCTAAAGAAAGCTTGTAAATCGATATGGGATGGATTTTTGGTGTAGGGCGGCTATAACCATATATAGCCGCGCGGCTGTAGCCTACAGTGGGGCGGCTATAGCATATGGGGCGGCTGTAATGCCTACAGGGGTGTGGCTGTAGTACAGACAACACTTTACCTATTTGATGATTATGGCCGCATAGCTATGGGTTCTGGGGATCGTCTTTCAAGGAAAACAAAGTCTAAAGGCACCAAAATATATCCCGAACCCGACCAAATTGAACAGAAGAGTGGTAAAGTGTAAGAAAATGCGAGGAAATATGTGGATAAAAGGTACAAATGTCATACAAAAGTCATGTACATCAGATACATCAGATACGTCACGAAACATGGCCTACAGAAGGACCTAAAATGTGCGAAGAAATAACCCACAGACGGGTTAATACATTACAAATAAAGAATGGAGGGATAAGCCTAAGAGGAGTCATCATTATTTTCATCATCTTCTGCCTCGTCATCATCATCCTCGCCATCACCTGCATTCCAGTCGCCCGCCTGGTCTCTGAAGGTCTGATTCATGACCTCCAATTTGGCGACCAAATGCCACAATTGATCATTCTCGGCCCTCAAGCGAGCGGACTCGCGGTGCTCTATCCCGATCATTGTCTGCATTGAACAAAGCATGAGAAACATCACATTACATGCATATGCATCCCTACATACATGCATACATCCAGAAATAAGCATACTATCATGTACATGTACTTACTGTCCTAGCGGTATTGTCCCGAAAAGAGAGCGCCCTCAGTGCATTAATGGCCTGACCTATGTACATACCTTGCATCACCGAAATATGCAAAGATCGAGATTTAGAGGATCAGCTAATGACAGAAAAGGGGCAAAAATAGATGAGCAAGGAAATACTCACATGTGTGGTGTCAGGAGGAATGGCCGGGGGAAAGTTATGGCCCTGGAGATGCAGATCAGCCCGATAAGATTGCTGGGAATCATCATATAGCTGAATGGAATCTTCAATTTGGAATTCGAGCTGGCCATATATATATCCGACCTCGGGAGCCAGAGGAACCTAGAAGTAAGGAATAGGGATGTCCTCCGCACCGGTAGTAGAGTCCGTCCCAGTAGTCCTAGGAGCAGCGGTACCCGACCTACCTCCTCTTCCCCTGGCTGATGAAGACGCGTGTGCTCGCCCACCTCATGAAAATGGTTGGAATCAATTAAAAACAATAATGTCAAAAAAAAAAAATTTAATTACCCCAGCACCAGCACCAGCATCAACAGATGGCGGAAACAAATGAACGGTGATGAAGCGGCTATAATCGCTGTCCACACTATTAGCCTCGTATCCAACACCGTAGAGGTCCGGGTGCAACTCAAAAGGCAGCAGGTGAGGCCAGAATAACCCTACCGGCAAGGCAGCTGGAATCCTACGTGCCCAAGGACCAGAACACCAGTCATGAGTCCTCTCACCTAAGAACCACTCCGGACCATAGAGGCACTTCATCACAAAGCGCCTACTCGTGAGCGCCTGTGCATCACGAAGCTGCTGGGGCAAATTTTCGCCCTCCCGACTCCAAGGGGCCTTGGCAATTTGAGATTGAGGAACCAAGAAATTAAAAAAAAAATACCCCCTCAAATGTCATATCTCTCAATGCCTGCCGGCACTCCTCTTGGTCTTTATCAACCTCGCTCCATACATATCCCATGTATTGTCGGAGATGGGGGAATTCAACGAGGACGACCCCTTCAGGAATCTACACAACTGGGGGAGGGACGAAATAGTACTCGTAGACCCAGATCTGTGAAGGGAGATTTAAAGCAAGTAAAAAAAAGGGAGTCCAAGATACTCACGTGCAGCAGAAGCCAGAAAGCCTTCAACTCCTTGTGGGAACCCTGGGCGCAGAGATCTAGGGCATAGTAAAGTTGGGCCAAGGTAGCCCGAGCCTAATTAAGAGTCCTCATAGACTCCAAGTCCATTAGTGAAGGCAGTAATGCCAGATTCAGATTGCTCCAGCCCATAGGAAAAAGTGTGGTGGAGAGAGCGTGCAACAAGAAGGCTCTAGCATACTTCCTCTCATCAGTAGCATCGAAGGTAGCCCCCTCCAGGAGCGCATGTTGCTGCCCGAGCCGGTACTCACGGATACTACTACATTGGATCCGGCTCTCGGAAGAGCTAATCCTAATCAGCGTGGATACCAGCTCCTGACGATAGCCACCATATACAAAGACCTGATTGAAGTGGATAGTTTGGCCGGAGAAGGGAAGACCCGTGATAGCAATAATATCCTCCGGGGTCACCGTGTACTCCGCGGAAGGGAAATGAATTGTGTGGGTGGAATCCATCCAACTCTCCAGATGTGCGGCTAAAAGCCCTCAGCTCGTGCGAGGAGTAGTGATCGACATGCTGCTAACCAGTCGGTGCAAGCCAGTGGAGTTTACTATGTCCTTCACTCTTTGGGGGAGATGCCTATACCACTTCAGGGCCTTTGTAATGGATCCGCTACCACAATGGTTGGATCTCGACTACAAAATCAATAATCAGGGAGTTTATGAGCTTTTTAGAATGCATACATATCATAAAAATCGAAGAAACATCATTCGAATCGCGAAAAACTGGATCGCCTTGATTCTGCAGGTTACAGCCGCCCAGCCATTGGGTCACAGCCGCATGGCTGTAATACATGGGGCATCTGTAACTACAAATTTTCGGCCCATTTGGTTTTTTTTGTTTTTTACGGTTAAATCTGGTCCTAACTCAAACCAAATCAACAACTAATCATCCTAGGGGCATAATCTACTTAATCATGCATCAATTTCACATATTTTCTCTAATTTTTTAGAAATTTGAAACTTGGAAAAAGTGGAGAAATTTGAGAAAACAAACCGGATTCGTGTAAGCATGGTTCGAAATTTGGAGTAAGATGGGCACCGGGTTGTCGATCTTCACTCCACAATACTCATCCTCCTCTTTTAATCCATAAATGTACTCTGTGGGTTCAAAAGGTAAAGTAAAGTTTCCCTCCGGAATGGAAAACCAAGTTTGAAATATGGGTTCAGCAACAGGGACGGACCGGAGGACTCTAAGCATCTTCCGCCTTATGGTTCTGGTTTGGGAGCAAGAAAATCACCAAAGGAGAGAGTTTTTCATCCAAAAGTTGAATAAATGAAAGCTGCCTTGGTTTTGTGGCTTTTAAGCCATTCCCTTACCTACCACTACAGCCAAGCGGCTGTAGATTTCAAACACTACAGCCGCACAACTGTAGCTTTTCTCCCTTAAAAATTTTTATTCTTTTTCTTTTCTGAAACTTGTTTTATGTTTATTTAACCTTGAGAAAGGTAATTTCCATGTTTTGCAGGCATCAAAGAACAAGATATTAGGCCCACATTCATTCTTGATCGAATGGGTAAAAATTTTTGTTTTCAAAATTATCGATCAAGGAATGAATACGCACACGAAATGACTTCAAAACTTTAAGTGTTGACTAAACTTCTTAAACTGCCAAAGCATCATCGTCCCGGCTACATGAGCTCCATGGGAAACATAATTATCCTTTCCTTCAGTGACATAGGTTCCACCAGAAGGGAAATGATCAAAATGCCCTTCAGTTAATAACCACACTACCGGATGGCTCAACCCAAGCATGAGGGTCACACTAGATCTATAGGGATTAGGCCCATGCCTAGTTAGAACTAGTGCAAGTAGGAGATTGTTGGAAATGCCCTAGTCCCAAGGCATTGGACCTCGTATCTGTATTGTACATTGATTCGATAATTGTATTATACATATTTTGTGTCATAATAAAGGCATTAATTCATTTATCATATATCTTGTGCTGTCTTTTAAATGAAGTATCCAATGGACATATCCACATCCATGTTAACAAGTGTCATGCACTTGGAAGTAAGACCATGGATAGGGGAAATGATATGATCATAAATAGATCCGTAGTCTGTTCCAGTCATGGGAATGAATGGAACTAGAGACTATCATTAATCTGGTTGTACAGCGTGTCTTACCAGCCATTGGACATGGGATGTCAACCAAATTAATGGGTACATGCAAAAGGGGTATGGTACTGGATAGATCCACTTAACAAGAAATCTACATGGTAAAGTATCACAAGTGATTCTCGTGTATTACTTGTATGGATCCTTTGACCTGACCATATGATGGTGTTGCATCCGAGGTCGCATACTTAGGGGTATGCCAAAAGGGCCTTAAAAGGGTGCCAAGTATGGGTACTTTTGGGTATGTCACCAAGCATAACAGTGCTATGGATATGTAGAAGGGATTTGTCACTCAGTAGTCCACTGAGAAGATATCACAGGCCTCTTGATGAATGTGACTGATAAGAGTGTGGCCACACCCAAACAAGTTAGAACTTGTTTGTGAGCATCAGTACATTTAGGATCAAGTAAATGGCCGGACACAAAAGAGGGTGACCAATCCATGCCTCTGTTTTGGACATCGATATCGATGACATGGGATATACAAGTTTAAACTACAGGGTTATGATTTCAGTTGGACTGCCATCTCCATCTTAATTGGAGGCTGCAGTCGCTTGTTAGAGCCCGCCTGCAGTCTGTGGGCCATAGGCCCGCTGCCAACATAAAGATGGGCCCACAGGATCGTACACATTGAAGGTCTGAACACGGACTTAAGGAATCACCTGTATACTTTGAGTGTACACACCGGAGAGAGAGGATTATATTAATTTTATTATAAAGATCAGTTGGATTGATCATAATAATAAAATTAATATTTGTATTGGCCTTCTCATAATTATTTAAATTAATTTATGAAATTATTTCCTAGGTGGAAATATTTCACATGTATAGGTTTACATGTATCTTTATTTAATGAAAGTCAAAATTAATCCCATGGTAAAATTAATTGATCAAATTAATTTAAATTTAAATGTATCAAATATATTATTTGGAATCATATCTTAAGAATACATGTTAAAAAAAATTAAGTTGATAATTGTAAGCACCAGAATTTCAATCCTAAAAAAAAATGTATATGGTCGTACGACTGTCCTTACAGTCATGCGACTGTAATTTAAAAATTACAGTCGTACGACTGTAATGTCAGAGAAAGTGCAGGAGTCCATACCTCTGCAGCAGAAAATGGAGGGAAGAGGGAGGAGCATTAATGGCTCCGTTCTTGCAGCAAGAAACCTCAAAAAAGGCAGAATAAAAAGAAGGAAAAGGAAGGGAGAGGGAGGCTTTTGGATTCTGGTTGTTTAGTGAGAGAAATTCAGAGAGAAAGAGAGATAAAGAGGTGAAAGAGAGAAAAATACCAATAACTCAACTTTCTTCCCTTTCTTTTTCTTTTGATTCTCAAGATTAAGATTAAAACCTGCTAGAAATCCTTAGGTTAATCACTTAACCTCACAGACAAATCAAAATCTCAGACTTAAATCATCAGAATCCCAAGCATTTTGGATTTTTGGGCACAAAGCTCTCAACCTCAATCTCAAAGGAAAAGTGCAAATTCGTGTGGATTGGAGCGACGCCAGGGGTCAAAACGACTTGGATAAGCTCCTAAGAGGTAGGCACCCCCTTCTCCTTTTCACTTTTTCCTGCTTTCTGGGTGCTGGATGTGATTTTCGTGCATTTTTACCATATTTCTGCATTTCTGCTTCTGGAAATCAAGAACAGTCGCACGACTGTTCTTGAATTTGGTGAACAGTCGTACGACTGCATATATAGTCGTACGAGTGTTCTTGATTTCCAGCGTTTTCTTACCAGTTTTCTTCAAATAAAATTTTGACGAAATCCTGAGTCTGGAGTGTTTACAGTAGCACAACTGTAATTTACAGTCGTACGACTGTAGTTACAGTCGTATGACTGTAACGTGGATTCTAGAACTAGAATTTCCCTTTTAACCCCAGAAATTTCCAAAAAGAAACCCATAAAAATTCAGAAAACCCCAAAAATCATCAAAATGAATTTTGTTTTGTGCATTCACGACCCTAGATTCAATTTTCAGTAAAATTGCATTTAGAACGATGCCACGACAGAGACCCGATTCTCCCGAAAACTGACTCACCTCATATGTAAAAAAAATACATGCAAACCAGAAAAATTGTTTTCAAAATGATTTTCCCACAAAAACCGAATACAGGGACGTTTCAAAATATTTTCCAGGTCTAATCGGGCCGGCTAGCCGAGCCAACCCGGTTATCCCCTAAATGCATGCCTCTAATTCTTAATTTCCCATTTTCTCATGTTTGAGTCCAATTTATGGCATGCTATATATATTGTGCTAACCTTTGTTTTGCAGCTTTTATTTGTATTTTTATTTTTAACGTACTTAATAGATTAATACGTGTATATTAGGCGATTGTAATCTTTTAGATAAATTGTGTATTCTAGGCGCTTGTAAAAGTGAGGCGAGAGTCTTTTTATCTTTTATTCGATCGGGTTGTAATAATTTAATCTTTTACTATTTTACTTAACCTGTATGCGCGCTGTATGTCTATTTATTGTAATAAAATTGACTTTAGATTGAAATATCATCTTTGAACATTGACCAATATTTATTTTAATTAGACATGAAATAAGGGACTTATCCGGACCCGAATCTCTGGATAGTGTAGCGGCCGTTCGTCCGGTTCAGCTACATTATAAATTTCCCGATTGAGCTGAGCCGGGTGGCGACTCTACAATATTCATCGAGACTTAGGTCTCGGTCCTTTTAAGGATTAATTCCATTTATTTTCCAAAAACCGATTTTCCATTTATAAAACCCCACGCGAGGGAGGGGCCCGCCCGAGATCGTGGCGCCCCTTCCGAAAGGGAGTCCCGCGTTCCATCGAAAAAGCGTCGTCCGTTCACAATAATTAACTGGACCAATGAGATTAATTTTTCACTAGGCTCTAAAAGAAGAAAAGCCCGCATAAAATAAATAAAAGGGATTGGGCCAAGTCTTGGGCAAAAATTTCGGCCAACCCAAGGTATATTACCTAGGGCAATTCGGCCAAGATATGGAACACACCAAGAGCCAAAATTTGCTCCCTCCTCCTCTCTCAAAACATTTCATTCCAAAGCGAGCACAGGTCGTGTTCGTTAGCCGTTCGTGTACGTGAACGCGGAGGGAATCTACTTTGATTTCTATAGCCATCTCTTGAAGAGATATCTTAGGTGAGAAATATTTTCTTTGTTGTTACCATTTTGATTTTACAATTTTCACATCCATTGCTCTTGGGCACAGATTTGAGGAAATCATTGCGTTCTTCCGCTTTAATCGGGTGATTTCCGGTGAAAAATCCCAACAGAGATTATCTCATTTGGTTATTTAGCAGTCTCTAAAAGAGACATAAAAGGTGAGAGTTTATCTCTTAATTCTCCTTTTATTTTGTTTTTAGTTTCATCTACATTAGTTCCTCGATCCAGATTCTAGAGAATTGAAAATGGCTTCCACTGCTTTTGATTCGATTTTGGAAGATGAATCCCAACAGATTGCTTCTAATGTTGCATTATTCTCACAATTGTTGTTTGTTGTAGGCTCGGTTGCCGAAATGAGTAACCTTTTTATGAGTTGGATTTCACCTAGTTGGTGCATTACCTGATAAGTATCTTAATCAATGTGCGATTGGGTTTTGTTGTGCCAGATAGCAATGGAGTTGTGTTTTTGTCTAAGAGTGCTTTGATGGATGGTTGCTTGTCTTTTTCTCTTGCGAGATGGCTAGTTTGTGAGAATGGTTGCCGGTATCTTGGCAAGCAGGGTTTCACAAGCTTGTCATGGCCTTAGATAATAGCAGTGCAGTGAGTCTTTACCAAAATTTATACTTCTATGATGGGTATATGTGGAATGTGTTGGTTGTTAATCCCACTATAACAGGGTGCTTGGATAGTATTAACTACAAGAAATGTTAGATTTAGCAACAAAGAGATAACAAAATAAATTTTGCTGCCAGAAAACTATTTTAGGAGTAATATAAAAAAGTTGATGACAAAAAGCACATTTAGCAGCAAAATTATATAAAATTTTTGTTGTGAATACTTACGGTAACAACTTTGTAGCATCAACATGCAAAACTACTTTATTGTTGCTAAAGAAGCTTTTTGGAGGTAGCTCTGAATATTGTTGCTAATTAAGCGTTTTAGCAACAATAAGTAGTTGTTGCATGTTGCTGGTTCATAGGTATTTGTAATAATAATTTGATACAATTTTACCGCTAAACATACTTCTTGGCTGCAATTTTTGAATTTTGTGGCTAAATGAGTATTTTGATAGCAAAATTTGTGTTTTTGAAAATTTTATGCTGTTAAATCCAACATTTCTTAGCATTTCTTATAGTGATTTCCTTCGCTCATGAGTTTTGCAGGGCGACTAGTGTCCCTCATAGTTTCACATAATGGGGTTCATCTCCTCCCCGTGTAGTCATTTTATTATTTCCTTGTGCATTTTTCCTTGTACTGCTTTTAATTAAGCGTCTTTGGCTCGTTAATATAACACTTATTCTTGATAAAAAAAAAAAGGCAAAACGCATTCCGAACCCCCTATGGTTTTACTAAAATTATAATCGGTACCTTAATCAATTTTTTGAACATATTGAGTACATGACTTTTTTATTTTAATATTATTAGCCCTAAACTCAACCTATCTTTTATGGTATGTAACACACTTCGTTTCATGGTGGAACTGTGAACCAAAAATTTCCAAATAATATAAAAGTTACATGGTTTTATCACTTGAAAATTGTTAAATAGACACTTTTAACAACTCTGTTTTCTTATCTAGACAGTTTTCTGAAATTATGTTTCATACTGAAATATTATCGGTCATGCCACTTAACAGAGCTTGTTACGTGAACACAATAAAGTCGAGTTTGGGGCTTATAAAAAAAAATCAAATATTTCGCCAAAAATAATACATGTGACCACAGAGGCAAGAGATTCATATTAGCGAAATATATAAAAGCCAGATTGCACGGAAGTCAAGATAAATATTGAATGCCTATGAAGGAATGCTTGATAAAAATTAATAGGTAAAAAGGTTAATACTAGATTTTTTTTTGGTATATATATATATATATATATATATATATATATATATATATATATATATATATATATAGGTTTTATAATAAAAGAAGTTGGTACACCAAATTAATACTTCTGAATAAATCTAATAAAAATTTTCTCTTATTAGATATATTCGACCAGTCATATCTCTAAAATACTTTATGTTATTTCCATTTGGTTAATATATATTCACTTTCAATTCAAATGGCACCGTTTCTTTCTCAACTACGACAAACAATACATTAGAAATTTAAAGTATATATGACGTGGGCAGATAATATTATTAATGTAGTTTCTTTCTTCGGGGTAAAAAAAAAAACAAAATGGCGGCGTACAAAGAAATAAGCTCAAGTTTTCCGATTATAATTGATTCAATTCCACAAATATTTCATCAAACTAATAATGTAATAACTCTATTCAATATGTTTATTTGGTGTAAAATATGAATTACGTGGAAAAGAGAGGAGGAATGCTCTGTTCATGCTTGAAGAAATTATGAGGATCAACTCTAGCTTTAATCTTTGCCAGCCTTGCGAAATTGTTTTTGAAATACTTTGTCCCATAAATTTCAGCTTTCTCCAAGTCTGTAAAATTGTTAGTATTCATTCCAATATCATTATCCCTATAATTAAGAAATGCTTCCCTTGGATTTCTTGATACATATGGAGTAATTGCTTCATACATTTTTCTTAACAAATTTAATTTCTCTTCGCTATCTGCTTCTTCTGTCCATAAGCTAGCGTATTGGATCAGAAATAGATTTCCCGCCCTATGAGGAAAGGGGGTTTCACTCTCTGAAATCTCGCTCATCTTCCTCTATAAGGATTCCATTCCATCCAAATTAGCCTGTACTTAATCATCCACTTCCATATGTCTGCTAAACCTGATTTAGGAATCACATCTTTCACATAATCCGACTTTAACTTTGAATATACACTTGCCCTTTCTGGCCTTTCCAATAGTTTATCAATGGATGTTCCGTTACGAAATTCTAACCAGAATAGTGTTGATTTGATCCAGCTCATTTCATGGCAATCCTGTCGCCATAAACCCAGTTCAGGAAAACTTTTCTTCATCAATCCCATAAGCCTGTTGGCTCGGCCAAGAAACTGGCCAATGAATGAAATCACGACTGTCCTTTCACCTACTTTGCTACCATTCACAACTATTGGCATTGCTCTCATATAAAGATCTTTATCTAATTTTGTAACAACCTGTTGCCACTTGAAAAGCACGTTGGTTGCACCTTGT
The DNA here is from genome assembly GCA_039660915.1 of Euphorbia tirucalli. Classification (NCBI taxonomy): domain Eukaryota; kingdom Viridiplantae; phylum Streptophyta; class Magnoliopsida; order Malpighiales; family Euphorbiaceae; genus Euphorbia; species Euphorbia tirucalli. The sequence continues at coordinate 72,229,076 of CM077641.1, forward strand.
TCCAGGTTTCTACTAATCCTGAATACAGTGACAATTTCAGGAACCAGAACCATGTTAATAGACCATTCAAGAATAACTACAAAGCTCGCTTCGCCTCCACCTTTGATTGCCCAAAACAGATTCTCACCCATGGATCGTCTATCAAGTATATTTCCGTTAACATTGACAATTCTAGCATCAACAACATTATCCACAGACAATCCGTATTTTCTCATCAGATTTCCGTATCCGGCTCCTGTAAAGTGACCTCCAATTCCTACAGTATGAGATATACCAGCTGGAAATGCATGGATTTTGCTTATGTTAGAGATTGTATAATAAAGCTCGCCCAATGTTGCTCCTACTTCAACTCATCCCAAAAGAGAATGACCATCTATATTGATCCTTCGTAGATTGAACATGTCAATGACAACGAATGGAACATCCGATGTAAAAGAAAGGCCTTCATAATCGTGGCCTCCACTACGGATCCTGATCTGCAACCCATTGGATTTGGCGCAGATAATAGTCCCTTGAACATGAGTTTCGTCTTTGGCAGCTATTATGGCAAGGGGTTTCGGGGTTTTCGCAGTTAGAAACCTGCGGTTTTTCACGTATGCTTTTAATTTTGATTCAAAAGAAGAATTGTTTTGTGTATAAATAGTTCCAAGAATAGATTGGAGGAATTGGTATGCTTAGGAAGACATTAGGGAGTTTTGAATTCTGACCTGGTGATTTTATTATTGGTCTGTATTTCTATAGAAATTAAGTACATAATTAGAAAATTCAGTGACATAGTAATTTGGAAAAAATTGCCAGTAATAACAGTTGAGATATTGATGAGATTGAGACCATACGTTGATTCTTCCGGAGTAACTGTTTTAATTTTTAATTGTATTCAAAAGCAATCAAAAAATAAAAATTTAATAATAAAAATTTAATAATAAAAATTTAATTTTTGAATATTTTAAAATTTTAAAACGCATCAATTAATTTTGGAACCAATTGATTATCAAACTCTAATAAAAACAGAAATGCCTTGAAAAATTAGTATATTCCTATAAATGTTTATTAAAAATATTAATTTTATAATTTTATTTCAAAAATAATAATAATTCTTGACAAATATTTCTCCTGATATTCTAGGCTTGACCCATTTTGAATTAATTCTAATTAAAAATTTGCAAATACTTTTTTATATTGTTTAATCCACTTTTATTAGAAAAGAATTTATGAGATGGAAAAATAAAAAAAAAAATAAAGAAAGAATGGGACCGAGAGGGAGGGTAAGTAGGCACATGAAAAGATACTAAAGTATTTTCCCTTTATTCAGTTTGGAAATGGATGAAGAGTGGTGACCAAATGTGACCAAATATTTGTAATTCAATTCAATTCCAAAGTTGGATTTGGATTTGGACACTTGTATTTGCATTAATCACAGCATCTACAACATTTAAGGATGCATTATTTCTTACATATTTTTATGTTATACTTTTTTTTTTATTTGTCTGTTTAGTTAGGAAGTTACTGAAAATTAATTTATGCTAAATGGGTTAGCTTGCAATCAAATTACCTATTTAGCTGAAACAGTTACTACAGAAGATAATAATTAGAAAATTAATTTCTAACTAAGTACATAATTAGAAGATGTTTTGCTTTTGAATACAATTAAAAATTAAAACAGTTACTCCAGAAGAATCAATGTTATGGTCTCAATCTCATCAATATCTCAACTGTTATTACTGGCAATTTTTTCCAAATTACTATGTCACTGAATTTTCTAATTATGTACTTAATTTTTATAGAAAAACTGACCAATAATAAAATCATCAGGTCAGAATTCAAAACTACCTAATTTAACACAAGTCCCAATCTTTGCCATTTATCTGAACTCGTTTTCCCAGTACAAATACAGGCCAAATTATGATGAGAAGGCGTCATATGTCACATTTATAAGAAAACAACATGATGCAAGCTTCAAATTCTGCTGCCAGTTTAATTTTTCTTATCATAAATTTCTTCTCAGTTTCTATGGCAACTTGTGATTCAGATTTCCTCAACTTTCTAAAATGTCTTCCTAAGCATACCAATTCCTCCAATCCAATTCTTGAAACAATTTATACACAAAACAATTCTTCTTTTGAATCGAAATTAAAAGCATTTAGAAAAAAAAACAATCTTAACGAAAATTTAGAAAAAAAAGGACAAAAAATCAACAAGAAAAAGTTAAAAATATAACAATTTTGGTAATTTCTTCAAATTTTAACAAAAAAAAAAGTTTTTAAGTTAGGATGGGCTTGAAATTCCTTTCAGTCTGCACTAATATTAGATGGGTTAAGGCTGGAATTGGGGTAATTTTTCCTTTATAGTAATCAGTAAGTAGAGTCACTCAGGCCCAGAGCAAGCTTGTTCATATTTGGCCCACAATCAGGAATATATTTCTTTTTAGTTTATTAAAACTAAACTAGAGACAATCTTGCTAAACTATGAGTTACATCTCAGTTGACAATATATACTGGATTTATAGATTGAGAGTTTGGTTCAAATCTCACTATAATCAGTGCAAGCTGTTGTTTTCCATTTCTATTTTGTTTGCTTCTCTAAATGAGAATTATATAACTGAAACATAAATAATTTTTTTTTTAGAAGTCAGAAGTTGTATATTAAAAGGAAAAAAAAACTGATAGTAGTAGACATAATTTGATCTTACGTTCACTATACATTTTTGTACTTAAAATGATAATAGGTACTAAACAACTTAAAATAGCACACCTGACATTAGTTTACACTTCTCATTAAGAACAATATATAATGCTTTTTGTGGTAATCTGGGTTATAAAGCATTATGTGGTTTCTTAAATATATATATATCGTGTAGTGCATATATAGTTCTTTTGTTTTCTATTTCCGTCATTTATGCTGGTTCTGTTGTTGGAGATTGGACCATAGGAAGTTTGAGCAGACCTAGGAGGTACTACTACAGCAGCATCTGATATAATTAACAAAATAACAACTCTATTAGAAAGTAGAATTACGGACTATTGCACAAATGTGAAGTATTCACAATTTCATTTGTTTGAATGTATCTATTTTGCAGAGTAGTTGAATTTGGAATGCAATATATATATATATATATATCAACTTCTGTTGGATATTGATTTATAAAAGCATGATACGTGCCTAAAGTCATCTGCATTTTTTTTGTACAGAAAAAACACTTTCATTGAAACTCATTTAATTCAACAATGTAATTGTGTTAAATATGATTTATTTTATTCTTTATGTAATTAATTAATGTCTTCTTATAGGAAATTACCAAATAAATGGAATCGTAGAAATCCATCGTCCCACATTTTTAGGAAATGAATCAAATCCACAAGGAAATGGTAAGTGGTTTTTTGCCTTAATTTTGATTTTTATTATAATAGATAAAGTGGAAATTGATATTAATATATTTAAACAATCATGACAGGCGATTCAAGTAAAATTTGGTCATTTGGTAATCCAAATTTCATATGTCAATTTTGCAATGCATTATTGTGGTATGAAGAAAGGAATAGAACATCTAGACAAGTAGCAAATCCGAAGTTCTCCTTGTGTTGTATGGAAGGTAAAGTTGAATTGCCAATGTTGAAACAACCACCTGCTATATTAAAAGGCCTATTGGATTACCATGGCGGAAGAGAAGGAAAGCATTTCCGAGCAAATATTCGAGCATATAATTCTATCTTCTCATTCACTTCTATGGGTGGTAAAATTGATAATGACATCATTAAGAAACCAGGTCCTTATGTTTTTAGACTTAATGGACAGAATTTCCACCATATTGGTTCATTGTTACCTCCTCCTGATTGTACACCAAAGTTTGCACAACTTTATATATACGACATAGACAATGAAGTACAAAATAGGATTGGAGCTCTTAATGATGGGAGGAAGACTGTGGATGCTGTAATAGTGGAGTCGTTGATGTCAATGCTAAATGAAAACAATGTATTGGTTCAAACATTTCGTTTCGCAAGAGATAGATTGAAGGACTCTGATGTACCGGAGTTTAAATTGAAATTGATGCATACAAGAAACTATGATGGAAGACAATATAATTTGCCAACATGCTCCGAAGTTGCTGCATTGGTAGTAGGAGATTTCGATGTTGAAAATGAGCAGCGAGATATCATTGTGGACAACAAAAGTATAGGCTTGCAAAGGATCAGTGAAACAGTTATAATTAAAAATTAAAACAGTGGATACAATAAATGGTTTTTGAAAACAGGTTATAATGGCTGTACAGACTAAAAATAAATACTAAGGCTATAAGAGCAGAGTAGACCATGTCCAAGGAAATAATGAATTACGTATTATAAATAGGTCAATTGTTTTGAACAATTCTTTAATCGGTTGTCCAAAACTAATAATTTATCTTATTTACAACTTGAATTTGATTGTTAAAGAAAAATATAAGTATGTTTTATTATATGGATTTAGTTTAATATGGTTGTGAGCACGGGTTTTTTCCCGATCTTGGTGATGAAAGCTACTGTTACCTTTTTCACGGATAAACGTGAAGCGGATTCAGACCGACCGGAATAATATTCGGAAATGTCCTGGATAGCCCGAAGGTGTGTGACAAGTCCTAATACGAAACCCCGAAGAATTCGAGTGAGTATTTTAGAAAGAACCGAAGAAAAAATAGAAAACGGGCAAAATAGGCTTTGCTGGCCACTACAGCCGCGCGGCTGTAGCTGCTAAAACCGGTTGGCTGTAGCACAGCCGCGCAGCTGTAAGCGTCAGTTTTCCTTTTTTGCCGAAATCAGCAATTAATTCCTATTTAATGCCAAAAAGGGAGATATATAAGCATCATAATCTGGGATTAGGGTTCAAGGAGGCAGAAAACAAAAAATAGAAAAGGAGAAAAGGGATTTTTGAGAGAAAATAACACTTCACTTAGTTATTCTCTAGGGTTCTTAAAGCAATTGAAAAAAAAAAAGAGTTTGACCTAAATAATAATCTCAATAGAACACATAAAAATAATCATATGGTTTTGTGATATCATAATCAATCCTTTAATCTTCTTCGGGGTTCCGTTTGAGCTTTGGAAATCGCACACTATTCGGGTTGTTCGTGTCTGCAAGACGTTCCCGGCATCCGAATCCATTTTTCGTGGTCCAAATACTGGAACACAGATAAGGTAATCTTCTGAGAGGCCTTAGAAATCCGCTTTGTTCATTCTGGTTGTTATTTGATTACATGTTTTGAATTTTTACGATTTTTGGGAGTTTTTCCGGTTACAGCCACTCCACTCATGATCACAGCTGCCCGGCTGTAACCTATAGCCGTGCGGCTGTGACCTATAGGGGCACGGCTGTAACCTATAAGGGCAGAAGCTCCAATCGCCCTAAATCGATTGATAACGCTCCCATATTTCAATTAAATGTGATTTTCATATTTGTTATCGGTCTAATTACATTCCTGCATACTTAGATTCCCTGTTCTTTGATTTTAATAGATGGATGTAGTATGAAATTTGGTGATTTTAAACGATCAGGGATTTCCGGATTCGATTCGATCCGTTCCGAGTCTTTTCTGTTGATTTTGATGTTTTTCCTGAAATCCCAGATCACCCAAAATCATCAAACTTTGCAAAATGATTTTCAAAAACGTAAAAAAGCACACTGGAATCGATTTTGGAGCATTACAGCCGCGCGGCTGTAAGCTACAGGGGCGCGGCTATAGCCTACAATGGCACGGCTGTAGTTGAGGTAGAATTACAGTTTTGCCCTTTTGGGCCCCAAACTTGTAATTTTGCATCCTTTTCTTATTCAAAAATTAAATTTGAAGTGTTTGCATACTTATGGATCTTAGATGGATGTTTGATTTAGGCCCACACACGAACGGGACCCCTGGGTCCTGGGACATCCGGCCCACTAAAGTTGGAAAAGTGCATATAAATGAGCCAAACAGTTTTGAAAATTGGTTTTTCATCCATAAAACCTACAGGGCGTTTAAAAAACCGTTTTTCAGGTCTAACCGGGCCGACCCGGTTACCCCCAAATGCATGTCCCCCACTCCTAAAAATCCCTATTCTGTCCTATTTGAGTCTTTTGTATGCCTTGATTATTTGTGCTAACCCTATTTAGATGTAGCTCTCATTTTTTAGTTTTCTTTTTACTTTCCTGCATATCTAGGCGATTGTAATTTTTAGATTATCGTGTATAATAGGCGGTTGTAAATGGTGAGGATGAGAGTTTTCTTTTTCTTAGGTTGTATAATTTGGCCTCTGGGTTACTTTTCCGCACTTTTATTTTTCCGCACTTTATTTTAGTATTTATATTTATGTCATTTGCATGAGCATTGGTTAATGATTAAAGGAAGATAAAATGGATAGATTTAAGTGAATGAAATGTCATATTACGAAATAATAATTAAAAATAAGTGAGGATTAGTAGATATGTTGCCCGAACCTCGAATCTTTGGATTAGGTACTTCGTCTACACTTGGTAGGGAGCTGTACCGGAATTTCCCAGATGAGCTGATCCGGGTGGCAACTCTGTATCTAATCTCGAAATTCGTATTTCGAGATCTTTAAGTTAAAATGGGAATATTCTAAAAGCCTGTTTTCTAAAATTCGTGTCTAAAATTAAGTTTTCTACAAAAAAGACTTTTCCAATAAAATGAAAGTTTTTTCTAAGAAAGATTAAAACCCGTTTTCAAAACCAAAACATCAACACTTAAAAAGAATATCCCCGGTTCCCGCTTCACCACGCGTTCCCAAAAAGGTCGTCCGCTCACAGAGGTGACTCTGCTGGGGATGCCGGTTTCTTCAAAAAAATTTTCACAAAAACCTAAGGAACTTAGGCAACAATTGAAGTATGTCCTCACTTATAGTTGATTCTTAAATCGTAACTCAATATTTCATTCACATTGGCTTGACTAATACCTTGGCTTGACTCATACCTTCATGTAATGGCCTAGCAACTTCCCCTTAGGATTACCAAAACATACACTTGAAAATGGACATTGAGAGTACGCCTTTGGTATCCCCCGTTGATGCCAAAGAGACCCAATACCTAGGAAGAATGCGAGACCAACCGAATGGAGGAATAAGGTTGGAAGGGTGAACATATTTTCATGTGTGTGCTAACGTTTGCTCTATGGTTGTTTTATTTTCGACCTTTTCATATGACATAAACACGCATCATCTGTATGCCATATCCAAATCACTTTCTTTATGCAGCCATTTTAGAGCATCCTCATACGTGTGTGTTATGCTAACCATATTTTTCATGCAGCCATAATCTTTTTCCGTATGCCATATTCATTTTGTGTGCTCATTGATTCATAAAGCATACACGACATCATCTTGTATGTCATGCATTCTAACCATATTTCTATGTAGCCATTTGCATTTTTGTATGACATAGGCATCCACATCATTTCATTTCATTAAAAATGTAAGGATGTTCTAAGTATGCCCTTCACGACCCGTTTCATCTCATAACATATCGGGAGTCCCCAAGGCTACCCGTACTCCGCCTGTGCACTAGTTTGCATTTCGCCATCCCATTACATTATTAGAAGACCACAACGGTCTTAAGCTTGCATTTGTGTGATGAACCACATGACATCATCACATCTGGATCATTCACATTTGGTGTCATGGAGACGCCTTAGTTTTGCTTGCGTGTCCCAATCCATATCGGATTGTTACATAACATCGACAACCCATTTGAGGTACTCCGCGAGTGCCGAGCTAGTTTTCATATTAAGACATTTCATAGCATTCCTAAATCATGTAAGGTGTTCCACGAACACTGAAATGCTGTCCGTGTTTTGACTCGCACGTGACTTGTATGTGACATCACTTCATGTTAGATGCCATAAAAGCATCGAACGTTTTTCTGCGGTACGGTTCCTTCAGGACCATTTCATGTCATCACATTGACCTACAAAGTGTCAAACTTTTTTCCGTATGTCGGTACATATACGACCATTTCATGACATCCCCTAGGTGCCCCAACGGCACCGAACCTCTGTCCGTGTGATGGCTCGCACATGACATTATTGCATTGTCTTTTGTGTAGCACAGGGTATACTTGGAACATCCGAAGCAAGAGAAAGAAAAACACTAAAACCATCTTCAGCATCATCCATATCCATGAGACATCATCCGAACATGAGCATAAAAGTACCATTTAGAGTGTCGAGTCTAGGATCACGACATCCATCCGAAACTCTAATCTTATGTTTATTGTGCAGTTTGGAGTCGCATCTCGGGAAGGTTAGTTCAAGTTGAGTCAGAACCAAACACCCTAGTTCAGTTAGTTCAATCAGAACTGATCACCATGGAGGGAATCAGTTCAGGGTCGGATTCAGACAGAAAGTTTGAAGTGCAGTTGCATACCCTACCAGTTGACAGTCAGGTTTTGTTGGAAGAGGTCGACGGAACAGAGATGGCTGAAGGAAATAACGGAAACAATGGGAACAACAGGAACAATGGAAACCTGCCTTTTGACATGGCTGCCTTTATGAGGAGCTTCTTAATCTCGGATGAGTTCAGAGTCACTCCCAGGGAGCGAGTACAGGCAGTGATGAGCACCCTCCCTATTCAGATTGTCCAATCGGCCCAAATGTCAGACGGAAGTGGGGGACAACAGTTTGTCCAAGTCACCAACAGTGCTGGAGGAAGTCTTCCCGGGGGGAATGGCCCAATGGTGAACCAGAGGGAACCCGATCGGCAGTCGGAGGAGGATGAAGCCTTTGAGAAGGCAAGGGAGGCTTCGATTAAGACGATGCTGGAGAAGCGTCTCAATCAAAAATTTTCTGACATTGATGCCATGATGCCCAAGTTGAAGGAAATTGTCCACTTGAACCCTATCAAGTGCGCCGATCCTGCCATGCTGGTGGCTGATGCGGAAGGACCACTTCCAGCTGGTTTTCATATGCCATACCTTCCTCCCTACACCAGGGAAGGACCACCAAAAGCCCATTTGGACAGCTATGTGAGGTTGATGACCATCATGGGGATTGGAAAGGGTCATTTGTTGAAATTGGTTCCAACTACTCTGAGGGGTGCTGCGGCAAAGTGCTACATGAAGATGCCCATACACACTCGCTCCACCTGGGCGACACCCAGACTGAGACAACTCTTGAGGATCTAGAAAGGATTCGTCAGAAGCCGGATGAGTCTTTCCCTGCTTATTACAAAACGGTGGATGGACGTGCAGGTTTTGGTGGATGGGGCACCAAAGTTGGAGTCTCTGATTGTGAAGCTGGTGGATGGAAGCTTACCCCAGTACAAAGATAAAATGAAACTGAAGAGATTCCATTCCTTCAATGATGTGGTGGATTTTTCCAAGCGTATCAAGCGGTACGAGGAAGAAGAGAAGAGGGGTAGACAGGGTTCAAGCTCCTATAGAAGCAACCAGGGGTACTCTCAAGGGTACAAGAGTGGAAGTTCTAAAGCTACTGTGGTAGGATCTAGTTCAAGAACAATGCCAAAGGTAGCCTCTATTGAAGCTCAGGCGGCAGAAGTGGCTGCTATGAATCAGGGGAGAGCAAGTGTTCCAAGAATTACCAGTCCATGGGCCTAGTCAGTCAGCCGAATCTTTGCCAAGTGTAGGAAGGCAGGATTGCTACAGAGTTTGAGGCCATTCTCGCCTCCAACAGAGGTAGATAAATAGAATTTTTGTTCTTACCATGTAATGGCGGGTCACCGTACAAACGAGTGTACCCAATTGATTAAAGCCATCAAACAGCTGGTCACAGATGGCAAGATAGTAGAGCTGGCTTTGAAGCCGAATGTGCAGAAAAATCCACTCCCCACCTTTGGTAGTCAGGTGAACATAGTGCAGTCGGGCCTGCTAGCCAACTGTGTATTTGCCCAAATTATTAAGGCGAATCCGAGTGTGCGAGCTGTACTGGTAGAAAAGGAGGAAAAGCCAGAGGTGGTTGAAGAGCAGGCTGCGGCGGTGAGGGACAAGATGGGTCCTATTGATTTAGATGAATTTAAGGTCCAAGAGTCGAAGCCAGTTTATCCGGTGGAGACAAAAAGGGGGACTGTGATAGAAAAGGATGGGCCGGTGATGCACATCATAAGGAGCGATAGGGTTTATCAACCCATTAGTGGACCACCTCCAGCACCCCCAAGAAGGAACACGACACTGGTACAGGGTGATACTCCAGTGGCTAAGGAGGAAGACATGGTGGTGGACCAACTGAAAAGGACACCGGCCCGTGCCAGTTTGTGGCACTTACTTATGGAGTCCAAGAGGCACCGAGAGGCGGTGGTAAAACAACTGATGGAGATGGATGCCAACCCCACTATGTCCCCTGATGAGGTGTGTGCAATGATTAGAGTGGATTTGAAGGCTAACAAGGCCCCGAAGATCAGTTTTGGGGTAGAGGATCTCCCACCTGAAGGGTGAACCACAACAGGGCCCTGTACTTAAGGGTGGAAGTCATGGATAAAGTGATACCAGGTGTAATGGTGGATGATGGCTCGACCTTGAACATTTATCCTTCTCAGATCCTACCTTTCCTGGGGGTGAGTCCTGAAGCTCTCTGTCGATCCAACACCGTAATTAGAGCTTATGATGATAGCAAGAGAGCTGTCTTGGGAACCTTCGAAACAGAAGTTAAAGTGGGGGAGGTCAAATCGAAGGTACTGTTTACCATGATCGACATTCCTGTAGCCTTAAAGTGGGGGAGGTCAAATCGAAGGTACTGTTTACCATGATCGACATTCCTGTCGCCTTCTCTCTGCTCTTAGGGAGGCCATGGTTCCATGCTTTGGGAGGAGTTCCATCAACTCTGCATCAGAAGGTGAAGTTCTTAATTAAGGGGAGAATAGTAACAGTGGAAGCAGATGAGCCTTCTGTGGTAGCCGCATTGAGTGCTACCGAGCAGCTGATGACGGGGTTTCAGGTTGCTGTGATTTCTGGCATGCTTAAGTTTCCAGACTGGATTCATATGTATTTTGCCAAATAGAATTATGAACCGGGAAAGGAATTAGGGGCCAAGCAACAAGGAATCCCTGAATTTAACATTGAGGCTGGTAAGTACCGATAATTGGGGATGGGGCATCAAAAAGGAAGGGTCAAGCAAGAGCGGAAGCATGTGAACCTGGTGGATACTTTTGTCTGGGCCATAGAATCAATGTATGATAGGACTCCTGAGATGATAATTATAGACGGAGGTTAGCTCCCTGGATTTGAAATTTTTGCTGATGTGGTTGACTTCAGCAAGTATGGAATAGAGCCAGTTGTGAGCATGTTGCATGTCGGAGCTGAGGATGGAAACAAGGGGGTTCAGAATCGGAAAGCTGTTGACTAAGTCAAGGTTGAATTTGGGGACAAGGGAGAAGCTTTTAAGAAGACAGACCTGGTGAGAAGTGAGATGGAAGGGGCTATGGGGGCTATTACAAGAGCACTGTCCACCTTGATAAAGCCAAGCAAGGGTGCAGAAAAGAAGACATCACTTGCTAAGAAAACATATGAAGAACTAGTAGAGGAAGTAGTGAAGGAGCTCACTAAGCTAGTTATGAGGGGCAAGGCTAAAACGCCAGAGGAAGAGCTAACTGAGAAACAGAAGGAAGACCTGGAGGGAGACCTAGGATACTTATTTGAGGAGATCGACTATGTTGCTACTGACGAAGACCCTCAGCATGTGGAGGATGGAAATTTTTTGAATGTATCTGCTTTTTCTATTTTTGATGTGGACAATTCTGCCTACAAGGCATAAAATGCAATAAAATCTGATTTTGCTTACTTATGTGATGTTTTTCCGGATGGAATTGTGCATACATACAAACATTCATTTAATGTCTTTAGCATATATGATGCATCATTGCATGAAATGAACCTAGGGATAGATGATGAACCAAAGATGGTATCTGTCTCGAAAGACCTCACGCCTGATGAGAGAAAAGAACTTGTAAAAATCTTGCAAAAACACGTCAAAGCCTTTGCCTGGTCCTATGATGACATGCCTGGGGTTGACAGAGAAATCGCAGAGTATAGAATCCTGATAGATTCGAAGATGAAACCAGTTAAGCAGAAACTCAGATGACTTCGACCAGAATGGGCTGAAAAGGTTAAGGAAGAAGTAGCTAAATAGATAAAGGCCAAGTTCTTAGAAGTGGTAAAGTATCCAGAGTGGTTGGCCAAACGTAGTGCCAGTTGTAAAGAAAGATGGTCAAGTAAAGGTTTGCGTGGATTACCGTGATCTGAATAAGGCATCTCCCAAAGATGACTTTCCACTCTCATATATCGATGTTCTGATTGACAGCGCCGCCAGGGCAGCTATGTATTCCTTCATGGATAGGTTTCGGGGTACAATCAGATTTTGATGAATGTAATCGACAAAGTAAAGACAGCCTTCATCCCATAATGGGGAGTTCACTACTACAGGGTTATGCCTTTTGGGTTGAAGAATGCCGGGGCAACTTATCAGCAGGCAGTCACGACTCTTCTACATGATATGATCCATAAGGAGGTCGAGGTTTATGTGGATGATATATTGGTAAAATCCATGACCTGGGAGGAGCACCCAGCCATCCTGGATAGATTTTTAACTAAAATCGAGAAGTACAATCTTCACCTCAACCCTAAGAAGTGTATATTCAGGGTAACCTCAGGAAAATTGCTTGGTCATGTGGTCAGCCAGAAAGGGATTGAGATGGATCTGGACAAGATCAAGGCCATCAGGGATATGCTAGCACCGCAGTCAGAAAAGGAAGTAAGGTCGTTTCTGGGTTCACTACAGTATGTCATTCGGTTTATTATGAGATTGACGACAGTTTGCGAGCCAAACTTCAGACTGCTGAAGAAGAACCAACCAGTAGAATGGAATAAGCAATGTGAGACATCCTTTGACAGAATTAAAACTTATTTGATGGACCCCCCAGTTTTAAAACCTCCAATACCAAACAAGCCTTTGATTCTGTACTTAGCCATTGAAGAGACTTCTGTGGGAGCCATGTTGGTGCAAGAGCAAGAGGATGGGCATGAACATGCGATCTATTATTTAAGCAACAAGCTACTAGAGTATGAGACTAGGTATACAATAGTAGAAAAGACTTGTACTGCTATGGTATGGTTGACAAAGAAACTAAGACACTACTTCCAATCGTATAAGGTTCAGGTGGTGGCCAAGGTAGACCCCACGAAGTACTTATACCAAGCTTCAGTACTAGCAGGGAAGTTGTCTAGGTGGTTGCTTTTGTTGTTAGAATTCAACATGGAATATGTGACGAGGAAGACAATCAAGGGAAGGGCTGTAGCAGAATTCCTAGCTAACTAGCCAATAGATTCAGACTATGTGGAGAATTTAGAATTTCCCGACGAACAACTAGTGGTGGTGGAAAAGGAGTCGAATAGGTGGGTGATGTACTTCGATGGAGCGGTGAATAAACACAGCGCAGGCTTGGGGGTAGTCATTGCTACACCCGAAGGAGAAATCATTCCTCTTGCGAGGCGAATTGACTTCAAGTGACCAATAATGGGGCCGAATATGAAGCATGTCTCTTTGGTATCGATGCCTTGATCACACTGGGGGTGAACGAGGTCTTAGTTATTGGGGATTTAGCCTTAGTGATTCGGTAGGTGACCAGGGACTGGGAAATAAAGGAAGAATCGCTCCGACCTTATCTCGAGATGGTTTGGGAAAGGGCAAAGGTATTCAGTCAGTGTGAATTCTGACATGTACTGAGCTAAGAGAATCAGATGGCAGACTCCTTGGCTACACTGTCATCAATGTGGAAAGGTCCCCGAAAACAGCCAATACAGCCGGTCATCTTGGAAATTGCTCAGAATCTGTGCTATTCGTCAGTCAACTCAATCACAACAATCAAAACACGCCCTTGGTATTATGATATTGTACAGCTCATTCGGGATGGTCAGTACCTCGAGGATGCCAATGAGTCTGATAGGGTTTCCCTCAGAAGGTTGGCAGCACAGTTTCGGATATTTGAGGATCAACTTTTCAAAAGGACAGCTAATGGAGTTCTTCTTAAGTGTTTAACGGAGGAAAAGGCAGTGGTAGTTATGAAACAGATACACTCTGGTGTATGTGGCCCGCACATGAATGGGTTGGCTCTAGCAAAGAAGATACTAAGACATGGATACTTTTGGCTCACTCTACAAGCTGACTATATCAAGGAAGTTAAGAAATGCCACAAATGTCAAGTGTATGGAGACCTCAATCATCTTCCCCCACTTGAACTTCAAGTATCTTCAACTCCATGGCCGTTTGTAGCTTAGGGTATAGACATGATTGGAGAGATAAGGCCACCTGCCTCAAATGGGCACCGATTCATTTTTGTAGCTGTGGATTATTTCTCTAAGTGGGTTAAAGCGGAATCATTTACAAATATCACCGCTAAGAAAATGGCTAAATTTCTAGAAAAGAACATCTTCGCAAGATATGGGATCCCTCATCATGTCGTGACCGACAATGGGGAAATTCCAAGGGGTGACGACGCAGTTATTCCAAGAGAAGGGGATCGAGCACCACAAGTCATCCCCGTATCACCCATAAGCCAATGGGGCGGTGGAAGCGGCCAATAAGTCCATTAAGAAGATTCTGTCAAAGATGGTGGTAACCTACAGAGATTAGGCCAACATGTTACCATTGGCTTTGTGGGGATACAGAAAAAGCATCAGAACCCCTACCGGAGAAACTCTGTATTCATTGGTTTACGGGATGGAAGTAGTATTACTGGTAGAGATGGAAATCAGATCATTAAGAGTGGTTATGGAGGCACAGCTGCCAGAATCTGATTGGCTCCAGTCGAGATATGAACAGCTAGCACTGATTGATGAAAAGTGTCTCAGGCTTTAGATCGGTTGCAAATGTACCAACGGAGGATGGCTAGGACATATAATAACAAGGTTCATCATCAGAAGCGCCTATTTAAGGTAGGGGATCTGGTACTCAAGCAGATGAAACAAACCAACACAGATGTACGGGGGAAATTCAAGCCGAACTGGGAAGGTCCGTATGTAATCAAAAGGGTACTTTCGAAGGGTGCTGCAAAGATTATAGATATGGACGAGAATGAATTTGTCAACCCCATCAATCAGGACAAGCTAAAACACTACTACGTTTAAAAAAAAGAGTCCGGTGGATTGAAAACCGAAAAGGCAATCCACGCAAAAGTTAGGATAGTCCAATGGGTCGAAAACCGAAAAGGCAATCCATGCAAAAGTTAGGACAGAAAGGTGAGGACTATCAGCTGGAAAATCTACAAAGACTAGTTGGTGGCAAGCGTGGCTTCAGAAAAGACGTATACCATCAATAATTCTGTTCATAGTCTCATTTCATCATTCAATGTACATTGTGCCAAAACATTATTTATGAATGAATGAATGAATGTTTGGTTTTGTTCGCTTAAATATCCCAAGTTTATCTGCAATTCAGATTATTCTGTGCATATTTATCTTTATATATCTTCTGCATATCTCACATCCACAGATTGAACACATACATTAAAAAAAAAAGTTCGATAGGTTGAAAACCCGAAAAGGGCGGTCTATGTAAAAGATAGGACATAAAATAAGGTCTGCTGAATTGAGAACCCAAAAGGGCGGCCTATGCAAAAATTAGGACAGTAAATGCAAAAAATAGAATAAAAGTCATACAGCAGTAATCAAATTTAATCCTAGTCATTTAGAGCCCGAGATACCATAATATCAGTGCCTCACGTCCTCGCCTGGTGGGACAGCCGATCAGATCTGCCAACCAAGCCCTGTAGCAAGTATCTGTCTCTACGGAGGCAAGACTGTCATACCTCAGAACCTTAGTGTGAGTAGGATACATCCACTGGTGCTGCACATACCGAGGCCATTGAGGCGTAAACACCCCGCACTTTGTAGTACACAAAGATCTAGGAACCCCTTGTAATTGCCCATACTGTCTGCATAGCTGAGCAGGAGAGTAGAAAATCAAATGGGTCAATCCAAGCAACTGGACACCTCCAGCCCAGGTCTCAGTAGTCACATCAGTGACATCCCACCAAGGATAGACCCATCAGATTGAGGGTCGGACCGCCTCCTCAGCCAGTCAAACCAATGCTCCACGGACATGAAATCGAAATCTGGGAACTCGATGCACTGAGACCAATAGCGCTTCAGAGCATATCTCGGATGAGGTGGAGGAGGGCTCAGGAGACACAGCTTCTCCAACAGCCAAATCTGCATGTGGTTTAGTCAGGATGAAGGGGTAACAAATGTTCGAATTCAAAAAAGGGCAGTACTGAAACATACCTGAAGTAGAAAGGGAGACCCACAGCTCTCGATGGGAGAATCAGAATGGATGGAATCTAAATGGATTAGGGTCTCAGCCAAGATAACCCTCATGGAAGATGAACCCTGAGACACCTGAGTCATTACCGAAGCCAGCCCAAGGCAATAAGTACCATCTCGGGACTCGCGCAGATAGCAAGCCATCAGTAACAGACTCATCAGCAGAGCCCAGCCAGGGGCAGTGGGAGATAAAGTGAAACATAAGTCAGCAATGACAGAAAGACTGAGTCTGGGAGAGGTAGACCTACCAGTAAGTGCACGACCCATGCCTGCTATAGTAGGAGTGAACTGGCCCAGAAATGTGTGAACACCACCAGAGTTCGGGTCAAGACCAGCTAACCAGACCCCCCGAGGGTAGGGAACTCAGAGAATGGCACTGAAATCCTTTATCAAGGGGCTTAACTCTTGACCGGAGAAACAGAATACATGATCCATCGGATCCCAAAAGCTGACAGCTGCATCCAAGAAGACCTGGTTCGGGGTCAAAGCAATGTAACACCCGAGATACTGTAAGCCAAAGGGGGCAAGTAGAGCCCAATTAGAAGAGCGGGTCGTACCCTAGTAGTCCCGGAGTCATCCTCTGAGCTGATCCATGCCGAAAGAGGAGTGAAAGAAGAAGAAAGGCTGAAATTTGAGTTGGGCGGCTATTGCTTATGGGGTGGCTGTAATCTGCTACAGGGGCACAGCTGTAATCCATGGGGTGGCTGTAACATTTATAGGGGCTCGGCTATGCTGAAGAAAGCTTGTAAATCGATATGGGATGGATTTTTAGTGTAGGGCGGCTATAACCATAAATAGCCACGCGGCTGTAGCCTACAGTGGGGCGGCTATAGCATATGGGGCGGCTGTAATGCCTACAGGGGTGTGGCTATAGTATAGACAACACTTTACCTATTTGATGATTATGGCCGCACAGCTATAGGTTCTGGGGATCGTCTTTCAAGGAAAACAAAGTCTAAAGGCACCAAAATATATCCCGGACCCGACCAAATTGAACATAAGAGTGGTAAAGTGTAAGAAAACGCGAGGAAATATGTGGATAAAAGGTACAAATGTCATACAAAAGTCATGTACATCAGATACATCAGATACGTCACTAAACATGGCCTACAGAAGGACCCAAAATGTGCGAAGAAAGAACCCACAGACAGGTTAATACATTACAAATAAAGAATGGAGGGATAAGATTAAGAGGAGTCATCATTATTTTCGTCATCTTCTGCCTCGTCATCATCATCCTCGCCATCACCTGCATTCTAGTCGCCCGCCTGGTCTCTGAAGGTCTGATTCATGACCTCCAATTCAGCGACCAAATGCCGCAATTGATCATTCTCGGCCCTCAAGCGAGTGGACTCGCGGCGCTCTATCCCGATCATTGTCTGCATTGAACAAAGCATGAGAAACATCACATTACATACATATGCATCCCTACATATATGCATACATCCAGAAATAAGCATACTATCATGTACATGTACTTACTGTCCTAGCGGCATTGTCCCGAAAAGAGAGCGCCCTCAGCGCATTAATGGCCTGACCCATGTACATACCTTGCATCACCGAAATATGCAAAGATCGAGATTCAGAGGATCAGCTAATGACAGAAAAGGGGCAAAAATAGATGAGCAAGGAAATACTCACATGTGTGGTGTCAGGAGGAATGGCCGGGGGAAAGTTATGGCCCTGGAGATGCAGATCAGCCCGATAAGATTGCTGGGAATCATCATACAGCTGAATGGAATCTTCAATTTGGAATTCGAGCTGGCCATATATATATACAACCTCGAGAGCTAGAGGAACCTAGAAGTGAGGAATAAGGATGTCCTTCGCACCGGCGGTAGAGTCCGTCCCAGTAGTCCTAGGAGCAGCGGTACCTGACCTACCTCCTCTTCCCCTGGCTAATGAAGACGCGCGTGCTCGCCCACCTCATGAAAATGGTTGGAATCAATTAAAAACAATAATGTCAAAAAAAAAATTTTAATTACCCCAGCACCAGCACCAGCATCAACAGATGGCGGAAGCAAATGAACAGTGATGAAGAGGCTATAATCGCTGTCCACACTATTAGCCTCGTATCCAACACCGTAGAGGTCCGGATGCAACTCAAGAGGCAGCAGGTGAGGCCAGAATAACCCTACCGGCAAGACAGCTGGAATCCTACGTGCCCAAGGACCATAACGCCAGTCATGAGTCCTCTCACCTAAGAACCACTACTGACCATAGGGGCACTCCATCACAAAGCGCCTGTGCATCACGAAGCTGCTGGGGCAAATTTTCGCCCTCCCGACTCCAAGGGGCCTTAGCAATTTGAGATTAAGGAACCAAGAAATTAAAAAAAAAAATACCCCCTCAAATGTCATATCTCTTAATGCCTGCCGGCACTCCTCTTGGTCTTTATCAACCTCGCTCCATACATATCCCATGTATTGTCGGAGATGGGGGAATTCAACGAGGATGACCCCTTCAGGAATCTACACAACTGGGGGAGGGACAAAATAGTACTCGTAGACCCAGATCTGTGAAGGGAGATTTAAAGCAAGTAAAAAAAAAAGGGAGTCCAAGATACTCACGTGCAGCAGAAGCCAGAAAGCCTTCAACTCCTTGTGGGAACCCCGGGCGCAGAGATCTAATGACACCTTATTAGCAGTACTGGCTCCCTCTGGGTATCTTCCTTCCTTCACATACTGGTAAATGTCAAAGAACCATGGCTTTTCTTCCGCTATCAATTCCATTACTTCATGCACTTCAAAGCAGGGTTGTCTGGAAGTTGCTATAATCAATGGTTGTACTTGAGTTTCTTCTGGATTCTCGCACATAGAAGACAATGTTGCTAATGCATCAGCCATCTTATTCTTATCCCTGGGGACATGTCTGAATTTACATTGGCCAAATAACTCTTTTCTATACTGTATAGCAGTTCCAAGTAAGGCTGTAAGGCTTCTTCTTTCTGCTCCCATTCACCTTGAGATTATCTAATCACTAAAGGTGAATCTCCGATGATCAAAACATCATTTGCTCCTAGTGTCAATAGAGCTTCCATCCCAAATAAGCATGCTTCATACTCTGCTCCGTTGTTGGTTATAGGAAAATCCAATCTCTTTGACAAAGGAATGATTTCACCATCCAGTGTTGCTATGATTACCCCGATTCCAGCACCTTTCCTATTCACGGCACCATCAAAACACATAACCCATCTTTTTATTTCCACCATAGCCAGCTGTTTGTCTGGGAACTTTAGATTCTCTATTTAATTTTATTCCAGCGGCTGATTTGCTAGAAATTCTGCTACGGCTTGTCCTTTGATGGTCTTCTTAGTGATGTACTCAATGTCAAATTCTGATAAGAGTAACAGCCACCTAGATAACTTCCCAACCAATACTGGTGCTTCATACAGATACTTCATCGGATCCACCTTAGCCATGGCTTGCACTTTGTATGATTGGAAGTAATGGCGCAGCTTCTTGGTCAGCCAGATCATCGCCACACATGTCTTCTCTACCAGTGTGCACTTGGTTTCATACTCCAGTAGCTTCTTGCTGAGGTAGTAGATAGGGTACTCCTTTCTTCCATCTTGTTCTTGCACCAACATCACCCCTACGGAGGAATCTTCGACGGCCAAATACAAGATCAAAGGCTTCCTTGGAATTGGTGGACTCAAAACTGGGGGATTTACCA
Organism: Euphorbia tirucalli; assembly: GCA_039660915.1. Classification (NCBI taxonomy): domain Eukaryota; kingdom Viridiplantae; phylum Streptophyta; class Magnoliopsida; order Malpighiales; family Euphorbiaceae; genus Euphorbia; species Euphorbia tirucalli. The sequence continues at coordinate 72,249,031 of CM077641.1, forward strand.
GACAAGCCTTGATTTTCTCAAATGCCAACTGACATCTGTCATCCCATACAATCGGTTGATCTTTCTTTAAGAGCTTGAATATTGGCTCATAGGTGGAAGTCATCCGTGCTATGAAGCTACTGAAGTATTGTAAGGAGCCCAAGAATGAACAGACTTCCTTCTTTGTTTTCGGAGCTGGCATATCCCGAAAGCCTTGATTTTATCTGGGTCCATTTCTATTCCCCTCTGGCTGACTACATGACCCAACAGCTTCCTCGATGTGACTCCGAATATGCACTTCTTAGGATTAAGTCGTAAGTTATACTTTCCAATACGCTTAAGAATTCTATCCAGGATGGTAGGATGATCTTCCTGGGTCATTGATTTAACAAGCATATCATCGACATACACTTCGACTTCCTTGTGGATCATATCATGAAGCAAAGTTGTGACAGCCCTTTGGTAAGTGGCTCCAGCGTTCTTCAATCCGAAGGGCATTACTCTGTAGTAGAAGGTACCCTACTCAGTGATGAATGACATCTTCACTTTGTCGATTGTGTCCATCAGGATTCAATTGTGCCCTGAAAATCCATCCATGAAGGAATACATTGCTGCTTTTGCTGCACTATCAACTAAGACATCGATATGAGGCAAGGGGAAATTATCTTTTGGGCATGCTTTATTCAGGTCCCTATAGTCGACACATACTCTGACCCTTCCATCCTTTTTAGGTACTGGGACGATATTGGCTAGCCATTCTGTATACTCCACCACTTCGATAAATTTGGCTTCTATCTGCTTAGCCACTTCTTCTATTACCAATGTAGCTGAATCTGGCCTCAATCTTCTCAACTTATGTTTCACTGGCTTGAACTTAGGGTCCGTCGAGATCTTGTGAACTGCTATTTCCGTGTCCACACCCGGCATGTCCTCGGATGACCAAGTGAAAGCTTTAACATGTTTTTGCAATATTCTTGTCAATTCTCTCTCTTCCTTGGGTTTTAGATCATGTGAAATGAATACCATTTTGGGATTTTCATCTGTACTTATGTTGATTTCATGCAATGCAGTGTCATGAATGCTAAATATGCTCGATGGTGATTCAAATGCATACACAGAATTATCAGGATAAACATCACACAAGTAAGCAAACTGAGATTTCATTGCATTAAACTTGTCATAAAGTACATCATTCACATTAAAATGGAAGAAATAGATACAACAAAATTATTTTCATCCTCCACAGGTGGACGGCCTTACACTACTTCAGCTTCCACTTACATCTTCAAAACATCATCCGGATCTATAGCTGCTTTAGCCTCTTTCTCAACAGTAATAGTGGTCTCCTCAATTTTAGCCACTTGCACCTTAGCCTTTTCCATGATCTTGGCTATGTCAGCAACCATAGAATCCAAGTTTACCTTAGTCATCAGCTCCTCTCTGAACCCTTCTTTAGATTTCCCAAACGCCTTGCTTAAGGCGGCGGTCAGCGCATTTGAAATTGCTTCTACAATTTCATCATAGGCTTTCTCTCCATCTTTCTCCTTGGGCACTCTCACTGCTTCTACTATCCCTTCAAGCGACTCAATTTGCAGAACAGCAGACTTGGCAATTGTATATTCCACCACCACGGGTGCCACTAGTTCTTCCCGGCTCTTCTCAAAATCTACGACATCAGAAAATATTTCAAAGCTGGGGTATTCAATGTTCCTGACCTTCACTGGCTCGGCTTAGCCATTATACAGCTCTTCCCCAGCCCTTATGAATGGTTTCATCATAGGCTTACCGTTCTTGCCCTTTCCCTAATTCTTCTGGTTAATTGTTTCTTCTGTATACCCTAGCCCAAACTGCTTTGACTTTCCCGAGTCAATGTTAAACTCAGGGACCCCTTGCAAGTTGATTCCAAGTCCCATGCCCAGGACAAAATTCTGCTTATGCAAATATCTGGCCAGCCACTCCGGCATATAGTTTTCATAAATGACCATTGGAGCATCTGTGGCTTCCTCTTCTCAGACCTTGGCGATTTGGAACCCGCCAAATGGTATAACCCCTTTATTTACAGTAGCAATCATGGATTGGGCATCCAACTCAACAGTCATAATCTCTCCATTTATCGAGAACTTTATTTTCTGATGCAAAGTAGAGGGGACACCTCCTAAGTGTGTTTTAGTTAAGTCTTAATAAATACATATGTGTGTTTAAGTTTAGTGTTAAGTAGTTTAGTGTTAAGTATATACTATGATAAAGTGATGTTAAATAGAGAAAATGCATAAAATGATGCAATTTGAATGCATCACGATCGTGACACCTGCATTTTCAGATTTTTGACTTTCGGTTATTTTTTATTCAAAACGACCATAAGTAGTTAACTATCATTCTTATCCATTTTCAACTATCATATCCACTCCAAAAGTCATGTCTTTTCAATGCTTTCACTATAAATACAAATCTATCCATTTTGATTTTCTCACTTTCATAGAATTCAAACCCTAAACCTATCATACTTTCAAAAAAGAGCTTTCTCTCAATCCTTTAATCCTTTTTCCTGTAACAATAGTGACCCGTGTAAATGGAAGAGTTGATTTAAGGGAGGAGTATGTAGCACCTTTCCCGATCCGTAGTGTTCATGAGGGGAAACGGTATGCACGGTTGAAGAAAATAGACTTTTGAGGAATGTTGTTTCTTAATATCTTCTTTCTTATTAACAACGATATCTGATATGCAGTGTTCATGTACTTGTAATACCTAGGATGGAGTAAGTTTGGGGCAATGTTATTCCCCTAAAAGGATATTTATGTATTGGAGATGTTATACATATTTCAGTTTTTGGATAGCACAAGGAGAAGTTTCTTGTTTCGTAATAATGGAGTCAAATATACCGTAGTACACGATTATGCCCGAGGACTTTACGGCGATTATCGGGCTTCCTTTTGGTGGGCACATGATTGAGTTCAACCAGATGTTAGAGAAGGGAGGCTACTAGGTGACTCCTACACTTTTTATCGAGACTTAGGTCTCAATTCTTTTACGTAATAATTTAATTTTCCAAAACCTAATTTTCATTATAAAAACCCACGCGAGGGAGGGTTACCCGATACGGAGGCTCCCTTTTAAGAGAGGTAAAACATCACTCGCTCACACTATCAAGTGCTAGTTTATGGGTTACCCTAAGGAAACTAAGGGTTATTACTTCTACGATTTGGCAGAAAACAAAGTTTTCAGAGCCAGGAATGCAGTCTTTTTGGAGAAGGCATTCCTTTCCAAAAGAAACAGTGGGAGCAATGTTGAACTTTCTGAAGTTTAAGACTCACAAACTCCTACAGCTAATGTTGAGGATGCTTTAGGAACCGAACCAATGACTCAAGAAAATGAGGAAGCTGAACTGGTTACACAAGGCCTTAGAAGGTCTGGTAGGACACGTCATCAGCCAGAGAGGTATGGCTTTCTCATGATTGATGATGGGGACCTTATAGTCGTTTACCAAGAGGAGCCCGAGACCTATTAGTAGGTTGTTGAAAGCCCACACTCAAATCAATGGCACAAAGCCATGGAAGCTGAGACGCAATCTATGCACGATAACCAAGTATAGAACTTGGTGGATCCAGCTCCGAGTGCTAAGGTGATAGGTTGCAAGTGGTGTTTCAAGTTAAAAGCCGACAACACCTTCAAGGGGTGATTGGTGGCCAAAGGATTTAAACAAGTTCAAAGAATTGACTATGATAAAACCTTTTCACCAGTTGATATGCTCAAATCCATTAGGATACTACTAGCCATAGCTGCATGGTACGATTATGAGATATGGCAGATGGACATTAAGACCGCTTTCCTTAATGGAAAGCTACTCGAGGATGTGTACATGGCACAACCTAAGGCTTTTATCGATCTGAAGTATCCTAACAAGGTATGCAAGCTTCAAAGATCCATTTATGGATTGAAGCAGGCATCCAGGTCTTGGATTCAGAGATTCAATGAGGCCATTACAGAATATGGCTTCACACAGAATTCTGATGAGTCCTGTGTGTATAAGATGGTTAGTGGGAGAGTTTCCACCTTCCTAGTGTTGTATGTTGATGACATCCTTATCATTGGAGCCGACATACGAACACTGCAAGGGGTTAAGCAGTGGTTAAGTAAGTGCTTCTTAATGAAGGACTTAGGCGAAGCTGAGACAATCTTAGGGATCAGGATCCACAGAGATATATCCAGTCAACTTCTAGGCCTAAGTCAAGCCATGTACATTGACAAGGTTCCAAAAGGATTTAGCATGGACAAGGCAAAGAAAGGATTCTTACCTATGCGCCATGGGTTGAAGCTGAGTAAGAAAGATGGCCCTTAAACAAAGGAGGACCAGGAGAACATGGAAAAGATCCCTTATGCATCTACTATAGGATATATCATGTACTCTATGTTATGTACAAGTCTTGATGTCATGTTTCAACTAAGTATGACTAGCTAGTACCCGTCGAACCCCGAGGAGGAACACTGGAAGGCTGTCAAGCCAATCCTGAAGTACCTTAACCGGACTAAGGATGCTTTCTTAGTGTGTGGAGGTTAAGATGAGCTGGTAGTGTCAGGTTACACTGATGTAAGCTTTGAGACTGATAAGGACAAGAACCAGTCACAGTCTGGTTATGTTTTTCTCCTAAATAGTGGTGCCGTTAGTTAGAGGTCCTCAAAGCAAGCCACCATTGCTGCCTCTACAATGGAAGCTAAGTACATAGCTGTATGCGAAGCTGCGAAGGAAATTGTTTGGATCAAGAAGTTCATACCTGAGTTGGGAGTAGTACCCACTATTCTAGACCCAGTTGATGTTTTATGTGACAACAATGGGGCCATCGCACCAGCTAAGGAGCCCCGGTCACACAAGAGATCCAAACATGTGCTCAAAAAGTTTCACCTCATTTGGTAGATCGTCAACAAAGGTGACATATCATTGCAGAGGGTTGATGCCAAGAATAATGTCGTTGATATGTTGATTGTTGGATATGCCCTAGTCCCGAGGTATTGGACCTTGTATCTATATTGTACATTTATTGGATTTATGTATTATACAGATTTTGTGTCATTAAATAAAGGCATTAATCTGTTTATTATATATCTTGTGCTATATTTTAAATGGAGTATTCAATGGACATATCCATATCCATGTTGACAAGTGTCATGCACTTGCCAGTAAGACCATGGATAGGAAAACGCTATGACCATAAAGAGATCCGTAGTCTGCTCCATTCATGGGAATGAATGGAACCAGAGACTATTATTAACCTAGTTGTATGGCAGTGTCTTACCGGCCATTGGACATGGGATGTCAACCAAGTTAGTGGGTACATGCAAAAGAGGCATGGTACTGGATAGATCCACTAAACGAGAAATCCACATGGTAAAACATCACTTGTGATTCTCGTGTAGTACTTGTATGGATCCTTTGACCTAACCATATAATGGTGGTGCATGTGAAGTCGCATACTTGGTGTACGCCTAAAAGGCCTGTAAAAGGGTGCCAAGTATAGGTACGTTTGGGTATGTCACTAAGCATGGTAGTGCTATAGATATGTAGAAGGGATATGTCACTCAGTAGTCAACCGAGAAGATATTGCCGACCTCTTGATGAATGTGACTGATAAGAGTGTGGCCACACCTAAACAAGTTGGAACTTGTTTGTGAGCATCAGTACATTCGAGATCAAGTAAATGTCCATACACAAAAGAGGGTGATCAATCCATGCCTTTGTGTTAGACACCTGTAAGCTCTGGGTTTTCCCGACCTCTATGATGAGAAACCTGTATTACCTACTAAGCAGATGGATGTGAATCAGACTTAAGAATAAGCAGAATGTCACCCAGTGTTGGGATTTTTCACCAGAAATCTCCCGATAGAAGCGAAAGAACGCGATGATTTCCTCAAATCCATGACCAAGAGCAACTGATATGAAAATCGTAAAATCAAAAATTAAACTAGAAGAGAATCAATTCTTACCAGGATTATCTCTTCTGGAGATGCCTGTAGAAATCAAAATAGATTCTCTCCATGTTCACATACACGAACGGCTGTAGAACACGACCCGTAAAAAGCAATAGAATCGAATGAGAGAGTGTGTGTTAGGGCTGGAAATTTTGGCTATCTCTTTCCCTTGTCTTGGCTGAATTGTTTCCCTAGGTTTTAACCTAGGGTTGGCCAAAATTTTTACCCAATTTCGGCCCAATTCCCTTCTTCTATTTTATGCGGGCTTTTCTCCTTTTAAAGCCCAAGCCAATATAAATTTCCTTGCTCTAATTGATTATCAAACTGACTTTTATTTAACATGTATCCTTTACATATTATTCCAAATAATACATTTGATACATTTAAATTAAAATTAATTTGATCAATTAATTATACCACGGAATTAATTTTGACACGCATAAAATTAAGATACATGTAAACCTATACATGTGACATATTTCCACCTAGGAAATAATCTCATACATTAATTTAATTAATTATGAGAAGGCCAATGCAAATATTAATTTTATTATTATGATCAATCCAATTGATTCTCATAATATAATTAATATAATCCTCTCTCTTTGGTGTGTATACTCCAAGTATACAAGTGATCCCTTAAGACCGTATTCAGACGTTCGATGTGTACGATCCTATGGGCCCATCTTTATGTTGGTAGTGGGCTTAAGGCCCACAGACTACAGGCGGGCTCTAGCAAGCCACTGCAGCCCCAAATTAAGATGGAGATGGCAGTCCAATTGAAATCATAACCCTGTAGTTTAAACTTGTATATCCCATGTCATCGATATCGGTGTCCAACACAGAGGCATGGATTGATCACCCTCTTTTGTGTCCGGACATTTACTTGATCCCGAATGTACTGATGCTCATAAACAAGTTCCAACTTATTTGGGTATGGCCACACTCTCATTAGTCACATTCATCAAGAGGCAGTGATATGTTCTCAGTGGACTACTGAGTGACATATCCCTTCTACATATCCATAGTACTTAGATGCTCAGAGACATACCCGAACGTACCCATACTTGGCACCCTTTTACAGGCCCTTTAGGTGTACACCAAAGTATGTGACTTTGCATCCAACACCATTATATGGTCAGGTCAAAGGATCCATACAAGTACTACACAAGAATCACTTGTGATACTTTACCATGTGGATTTCTCGTTAAGTGGATCTATCCAGTACCATGCCCTTTTTGCATATACCCATTAACTTGGTTGACATCCCATGTCCAATGGCTGGTAAGACACTGCCATACAACTAGCTTAATGATAGTCTCTAGTTCCATTCATTCCTATGACTAGAACAGACTACGGATCTCTTTATGGTCATATCGTTTCCCCTATCCATGGTCTTACTTCTAAGTGCATGACACTTGTTAACATGGATATGGATATCCATTGGATACTTCATTTAAAATACAGCACAAGATATATAATAAATGAATTAATACCTTTATTAATGACACAAAATCTATACAATATAAGAATCCAATAAATGTATAATACAAATACGAGGTCAAATGCCTCGGGACTAGGGCATATCTAACAATCTCCCACTTGCACTAGTTCCAACAAGGCATGGGCCTAATCCCTATAGATCTAGTATGACCCTTGTGCTTGGGTTGAGCCAGTGCCTTGGTCTATGGATCTACGACATTATCCTCAGTGTCCACTCTATGTAGTGAAATGTCACCCTCTCAGTGATTTCTCGTATGAGGTGAAACTTCCTGAGCACGTGCTTTGTGTTCTTGTGTGACCCGTGGCTTGTGCAATAGCCCTACTATTATCATAGAAGATATCAAGTGGGTCTTGGATAGTGGGTACTACTCCTAACTCAGTGATAAACTTCCTTATCCACACAGCTTTCTTAGCTGCATCACATGCTGCAATGTACTCAGCTTCTATTGTAGAGTCCGCAATGGCTCGTTGCTTTGAGCTCCTCCAGCTTACAACACCACCATTTAGCAAAAACACATAACCAGACTATGACTGGCATTCATCCTGGTCAGTTTGGAAGCTTGCATCAGTATACCCAGTAACTGACAGCTCTTCCTGACCTCCATACACCAACAAGCTATCCTTAGTCCGGTTAAGGTACATGAGGATTGCTTTGATAGCCTTCCAATGATCCTCCCCATGATCCTATTGGTACCGGCTCATCATACTCAGTGCAAAGGTGACATCAGGTCTCATACATAGCTTAGAGTACATGATTGATCCTATAGCCGATGCATAAGGGACCAATTTCATGTTCTCCCTGTCCTCCCTTATCTTAGGATAGTTCTTCTTGCTGAGTTTCAGCCCATGACCCATCGGTAAGAAACCTTTCTTAGCCCGATCCATGCTGAATCTCTTTAGAACTTTGTCTATGTAAGTGGCCTGACTTAGACCCAGAAGCCGATTGGAACTATCCTTGCAGATCCTGATCCCTAGGATTGTCTCAACTTCGCCTAAGTCCTTCATTGTGAAGAACTTACACAACCACTTGTTTACCCCGTTACAATGTTGGTATGTCACTTCTAATGAGCAGGATGTCGTCCACATATAATACCAGTTATGTGACAATGCTCCCACTAATCCTCTTATACACACAAGGCTCATCTTGAATCTATATTAAGCCATAATCCTTTAGAGCTTCATTGAATCTAAGATTCCAACTTCGGGATGCTTGCTTCAGTCCATAAATGGACCTTTGAAGTTTGCATACCCTCCCAGGATGCTCTGGATCAACAAAACCCTAAAGTTGTGTCATGTACACATCCTCGAGTAGCTTTCCGTTAAGGAAAGCGATTTACATCCATTTGCCAGACCTCATAGTTATACCATACGGCTATGGCCAGTAAGATCCTGATGGATTTGAGCATAGCAACTGGAGAGAAAATTTCATCATAGTCTATTCCATAGACTTGCCTGAAACCTTTTACAACTAGATGCCCCTTGAAGGTATTATCAGCTTTTAGCTTGTAGCACCACTTGCAACCAATTACCTTAGCACCCGGAGGTTGATCAACCAAGTTCCAAACTTGGTTATCGTACATAGATTGCATCTCTGCCTCCATGGCTTTACGCCAATTTACAGACTGTGGGCTTACCATAGCCTCCTGGTAGGTTTTAGGTTCTTCCTCATCAAAAGAGTGTGATCATTGATGATGAGGAAACCATACATCTCCAGTTCCTGACGATCCTTACCAGACCTTCTAGGTCCTTGTGTGACCTGGGTTAGTGCTTCCTTCTGTGGAAGCTCCACCCGGGTCTCCGAGTTATCCTCTTCAAGAGCTTATGAGCTTTGAACTTCCCTGAGTTCAACATTGCTCCCACTATCTTTCTTGGAAATAAAATCCTTTTCTAGAAAGACCCCCTTCCTTGCCACGAACACCTTGTTCTTCGACGGGGTTGTGGAAGTAATACCCTTTGGTTTCCCAAGGGTAGCCCACAAACATGCACTTATCGGTTTTGGGTTCTAGCATGCCCCTAGTTAATCTCTTGACATGTGCTTCGCATCCCTAAATCCACAGGAAAGATACATTGGGCTCCTTGCCCATCCATATCTAATATGGGGTCTTTTCCACTGCCTTAGTCAGAGTATTATTTAAAATGAGAGTGGCTGTCTTTAGAGCATGTCCCCAGAAACTTATTGGGAGAGAAGCGTGACTCATCATTGAGTAGACCATGTCCAACAGGGTCCTATTCCTCCATTCAGACACCCCATTCCATTGTGGTATTCACAGAGGAGTCAGCTGCGAAACTATTCCATGCTCTCTCAAGTAGGAGTCAAAATCTAGGCTCATATACTCGGCTCCTCGGTCTGACTGAAGGGCTTTGATGGTTCTGCCTAGCTGGTTCTATACTTCGTACCTAAATTCCTTGAACCTATCAAGGGTTTTGGACTTATGCTTCATCAGATAGACATAGCCATATCTACTGAAATCGTCTGTAAACGTGACGAAGTACAGATGTCCACCTCTAGTAGCTGTGCTCATAGGCCCACATATTTCTAAATGTATTAGGTCTAATAAGCCAGTAGCCCTTTCAGCTTTCTTGCTAAAAGGTGCTTTAGTCATTTTGTCTCGTAAATAGGACTCGTATACATCAAGTGACTCCAAGTCAAATGACCCTAGGATTCCAGCCTTGTGGAGCCTAGCTATGCATTTCTCGTTTATGTGTCCTAAACGATAGTGCCAAAGGTAGACAGGATTAAGTTTGTTAGGCTTAACCTTTTTAGTGTTTATGTTATAGACATGATTGGTTTCATTTAAATCAAAGACATAAAGGCCATTATTTAATAAAACTTCTCCATAAAATAATCTCTCTCTAGATATAACAATTCTACCATTAGAAATAGAAAAATTAAATCTAGAAATATCCAACATTGAAACAGATATAATATTCCTGCACATGGCAGGTACAAAATAACATTGTTTTAAAATTAAAACCAATCTACTAGGCATCATGAGGTGATATTCAACCCTTGCTCTATTACCAATCCGCAAGTCCACCTCCCCTGATCGTACTGACCTTCTGTTTTTAAGTCCCTGCATATTGCAATAAATGTGAGAACCACATCCAGTATCCAATACCCAGGATGTTGAAACAGTAAGGTTAATGTCTATGACATAAATACCTGATGAAGACGTGCCCTGGGTCTTCCTCTGCTCTCCCATCAGTTTGGGACACGATCTCTTCCAATGCCCTGCCTGTTTGCACCCAAAGCAGACATCCTCAGGACTGGCCTTAAGCTGGGCCTTTGGCTTCTTAGCTTTGGCTTTCTTAGCCTTGGCCTTAGCCTTTTCCTTGGCTTTGCCCTTCACAAGAGGAGGGTTCGCTTTGTTAACCAGCAGCACCGGCGGAGTCTTCTTGATTGACTATTCAGTAAGCTTAAGCATCCTATGTAGCTCACTAACAGTACGGTTCATCCCTTGCATGTTGTAGTTCAGGATGAACTGATCATAAGAATCCGGTAAGGAGGCAAGGATTGTGTCCACCACCAGCTCCGGTGAGACAGGCGATCCGAGACGGGCCAAAGTATCTAGATAGCCCTTCATCTTGAGCACGTGTGTGCTCACAAATGTCCCAGCCCCTATCTTACAAGAGTGGAATGCCTTCTTGGTCAGGTACCTTTCCTGACGAGCTTGCTGTTGAAACATCTCATTCAGAGTTGTTATCATAGAATAGGTTTGATGATCCATGAACTGCTTTTGCAGCTCAAGGACCATGCATACCAACATAAGGCATGTCACATCCCTATTATCCTTAACATGCGCCTCGCATTCCTGCAGCTGGGCAGCTGTCGGATTACATCCTTGAGGCGTAGTCAGTACAGGCCTTTCCAGTACATACTCCTTTGACTCGTATCTTAGAACTATCCTTAAGTTCCTAGACCAGTCTAAGATGTTAGGACCAGAAAGCTTGTCCCTTTCAAGAATAGATCACAATGAAAGTGAGTTGTTATTTGTCATTTAGAAATTCTACATAGAAAAAGTTTAAGAGTGTTAATAAAGGACTTTATTATCATTTTCCCATATATAATTAATAGTGAATCATGTTATTAATTAATCCGAGTTGTTGGGCTTATGGGCCGAGATCCATATTTCATTAAGATATAGCCAGACGGGGGCCTGGAAAAACTATACCCTAATTATTTAGGTAGGAACGCCGTCCAACCCAACCTAGGGACTCTCGGTTTGAGGGGGTTGTTGGCACTTACCCATCTGTGCTTATGGCCTGGAGAATCCTACTACCCACGCTAAGTCAAAACCTCGATCCAATTGTCGGAGTAACCAATACTCCAACCTAATACAAAATGACAATACTCCAGTGCATCCAGCGAGGGCATGGTCTACAACTAGCCTATCCCCACTTCAAGCTGTTTTTGAATGAGGGAAGCACTTTTAAGTGACTTAGTAATTTCCATTAGGTTATAAGATTCATTTTAATACCGGCTTACATGCATAGGCGAATGAGAAAGGGTTTGGATCATACATACATACATGCAAATAAATATAAAGTATAATTAAATAAGTGAAATGGACTACTGTGGGCCTATATTACAACCTAATATTATTCTAGTAAACCTATACTAGAAAGAAATATCAGGTGGGCCTCTTTTTCCTTCCTTCTAGGCCTGCACCTCCACTTGGGCTCACCACTCCATTGGGCTTCTTCTTCATTTACAAATTTTATAATAAATAATAAAATAAAATTACATAAAAAAAGAAAAACGGCGCACAGGCCGTATTTACCCAAAAAGAAAAATTACAACCCATCTCGAATAAGGCCCAATAGCACCCAACCAAACAAGTATTTAATCATATAAAATGCATCCAATACATCCATTTATAAGCATGTTATAATGCATGAATTAAGCCCATTTCAATTATGTCCAAACCATTATTTTGAAATCGCCAATTTTGGCCCATCATGGTTCTGTCCCTTAATGAGCTTTGGACCTCCAGCCCAAGCAGATAACTGCTCCCACTGGAATTGGGAAACCATGAGTCCATATCAGCCGTCTGGGTAATTGTGCCGAAAAAACCCGAACCAATTTCAATTAACCATATTAATTTCCAAAATTAATATCCCATAAATAAAATTAAAATTTCATTCAAGAAACCATACACATTTAAATTGCAAAATTTAAACGCACAAAATTTTAAAACTGGGCCCCGGGCCCTAAACCCGCCAGATCCAAAACACTGGGCCTGGCCCGCTGCAGCTAGGGCAACGGAGTTGCCCTAGCAGCAGCCAGCATTGCTAGAGGTAGCCCACTGCTGCTGGTTCCAGCGGCAGCGGCTACACAAGCAGCTGTTACTGACAGTACGGCAGCAGGCAGCAGCTGCTGCCGCTATTTCCGCCGCACGCAGCGGCTGCTGGCAGCGATTCCGCCACCGGTAGTCCCTTATGCATAGAAACAACCCGTGATTTTTAACCCAAAAAAAAAATCCAAAGGAGAAAATCACAAACCCCAATCCAAGAATCCCAAATCAAAAACTCCAATTTCAAAACCAAGGAATTCAATCCAATTAAATAATTTTCACTGATCAAAAGCCCGCTCTGATACCACTGTTGGGATTTTTCACCGGAAATCACCCGATAGAAACGGAAGAACGCGATGATTTCCTCAAATCCGTGCCTAGGAGCAATTGATATGAAAATTGTAAAATCAAAAATTAAACTAGAAGAGAATCAATTCTTACCAAGAATATCTCTTCTAGAGATGGCTGCAGAAATCAAAATAAATTCTCTCCACGTTCACGTACACGAACGGCTGTGGAACACGATCCCGTAAAAAGCGATAGAATCGAATGAGAGAGTGTGTGTTAGGGCTGGGAATTTCTGCTATCTCTTTCCCTTGTCTTGGCCGAATTGTTTCCTTAGGTTTTAACCTAGGGTTGGCCAAAATTTTCACCTAATTTCGGCCCGATTCCCTTCTTCTATTTTATGCAGGCTTTTCTCCTTTTAAAGCCCAGGCCAAAATAAATTTCCTTGGTCTAATAGATTATCAAACTTAATTTTATTTAACATGTATCCTTTACATATTATTCCAAATAATACATTTGATACATTTAAATTAAAATTAATTTGATCAACTAATTATACCATGGAATTAATTTTGACACACATAAAATTAAGATACATGTAAACCTATACATGTGAAATATTTCCACCTAAGAAATAATCTCATACATTAATTTAATTAATTATGAGAAGGCCAATGCAAAAATTAATTTTATTATTATTATCAATCCAATTGATCCTCATAATATAATTAATATAATCCTCTCACTTTGGTGTGTATACTCTAAGTATACAGGTGATCCCTTAAGTCCGTGTGCAATGTGTAGGATTTTGTGGGCCCATCTTTATGTTGGTCGTGGGCTTATGGCCCACAGACTGTAGGCGGGCTCTAGCAAGCCACTATAGCCCCCAATTACGATGGACATGGTAGTCCAACTGAAATCATAACCTTGTAGTTTAAACTTGTATATCCCATGTCATCGATATCGGTGTCCAACACAGAGGCATGGATTGATCACCCTTTTTTGTGTCCGGACATTTACTTGATCCTGAATGTACTGATGCTCACAAACAAGTTCCAACTTGTTTGGGTGTGGCCACACTCTTATTAGTCACATTCATCAAGAGGCTAGTGATATCTTCTCAATGGACTACTGAGTGACATATCCCTTCTGCATATCCATAGTACTGCAATGCTCAGAGACATACCCGAATGTACCCATACTTGGCACCCTTTTACAGGCCCTTTAGGCGTACACCAAAGTATGCGACTTTGCATCCAGCACCATCATATGGTCAGGTCAAAGGATCCATACAAGTACTACATGAGAATCACTTGTGATACTTTACCATGTGGATTTCTCGTTAAGTGGATCTGTCCAGTACCATGCCCTTTTTGCATGTACCCATTAACTTGGTTGACATCCCATGTCCAATGGCCGATAAGACACCACTATACAACCAAGTTAATGATAGTCTCTAGTTCGATTCATTCCCATGACTGGAACAGACTACAAATCTCTTTATGGTCATATCGTTTCCCCCTATCCATGGTCTTACTTCCAAGTGCATGACACTTGTTAACATGGATATGGATATGTCCATTAGATACATCATTTAAAATACAGCACAAGATATATAATAAATGAATTAATGCCTTTATTAATGACACAAAATATGTACAATACAAGAATCCAATAAATGTATAATACAAATATGAGGTCTAATGCCTCGAATCTAGGGCATATCCAACACCCAAAATATCTCAAACACTCCAAAAATCGAGCTATCCTCGATTCAAAACCACGAGAAAGGTCCCTCGGGTGATTTTAGGGTTTAGAGTGAGTATTGGTTTTTTATGGAATCGGCTCTGGCTCTGCCTATAGCCACACGGCTGTAGTTATAAAACTACAGCCGTATAGCTGTAGATTAGAGTAGTACGACTCTAATATTAGAGTCGCATGACTCTAATGTTAAAGTTGCACGACTCTAAATTTTGAGTCGTGCGGCTCTAGTGGGTCAGTCAAGTTACTCCACAAAGCAAGGCAACTTGACTAAAACGGGAGAAAAGTGGGCGAAAATCCAGCGAAAATCAGATGAATCATTAATTGTTAGGAATGATTAGATTTTGTGAGATATAAAAAGAAAAAAATTAATCAAAGGGGGAGGAAAAAAATTGTATCCAAAAACAGAGGAGAGAGAAAAAGAAAAAGAGGAGAGAAATAGAAACCGTAAAACACAAAGGAGGAGAGTGAGCAAAAACTAAAAAACTTAACAGTAAAATCAATTCCTAAACATCAAAGGAAGTGTTCTTAACCTTTATACATTCAATTGGGATCATTCTGGATTGGTTTCGGATCGATACGGATTCATTTTTGCAATTTCAAACCCATTGAGGATACGAGGAGCATTTCGAGTTTTCAAATCAATTCTTGACGATAAACAAATCAAAACAATATCAAGGTAAACTCTAAGAGGCCTTAAACATGTGTACATTGCTTTTTCTTTGCATTTTTCCATGTTTCTTAAATTTTTAGAAAACTGGTTGTGAGCGGACGACGTTTTTTACGGAACGCGTGGTGAAGTGGGAACCGGGGATTTTCTTTTTGAAGGTGTGATGTTGGGGTTTTGAACATGGGTCTTTAATCTTCTTTAAGAAAACCTTTCATTTTATTGAAGAAAACCCTTTCCATAGAAACTTAATTTTAATGGTGAAGTGTGAATTTTAGAAAGCAGGTTTTTTGGGAAATCCCAATTTAACTTAAAGATCTCGAAACATGAATTTCGAGATTAGATACAGAGTCGGCACCCGGATCATCTCATCAAGGAAATTCTGGTACAGCTCCCTACCAAGTGTAAACGCGGTACCTAATCCAGAGATTCAAGGTTTGGGCAACATATCTACTAATCCTCACTTATTTTCAATTATTATTTCATAACATAATGTTGCATTCACTTAATTTTACTCATTTTATCTTCTTTTAATTATTAATTGATGCTCATGCAAATGACATAAATATAAATATTAAGATAAAGTGCGGAAAAATAAAAGTGCAGAAAAGTAAATCAGAGGCCAAATTATACAACCCAAGAAAAAGAAAACTCTCATCCTCACCATTTACAACTGCCTACTATACACGATAATCTAAGAAATTACAATCGCCTAATTACATGAGATAATCTATCAAGTACATTAAAAATTAAAATAAAAAAATAAAAAAATAAAAGCTGCATCCGAATACGGTTAGCACAAATAATCAAGGCATACAAAAGACTCAAATAGGATATAATAGGGATTTGTAGGAGCGGGGACATGCATTTAGGGGGTAACCAGGTCGACCCGATCGGTCAGACCGGTTAGACCTAGAAAACGGTTTTTTGAAATGCCCTGTAGGTTTTGTGGGTGAAAAACCAAATTTGAAAATGGTTTGGCTCATTTACATCCATTTTTCCAACTTTAGGGGGTCCCGTTCGTGTGTGGGCCTAAGTTAAACATTCATCTAGGGTCCAAAAAGAATGTAAACAAGCCAAAATTCAGTTTTGAATAGGAAAAGGGTGCAAAATTACAAGTTTGAGGCCCAAAAGAGCAAAACTGTAATTCTGCCCCCTGAACTACAGTCGAGCGACTGTAGGGCATTACAAACGCGTGGCTTTAACATAGCCGACCAGCTATAACACCTATAGTCGAGCGACTGTAGTGCTCCAGAATTGATTCCAATATTCTTTTCTCGTTTTTTTGAAAACCACTTTGCAAATTCAATGATTTTGGGGGGTTTGGGATTTCTGGAAATATACTAAAATCAATAAAACGGATCCGAAACGGATCAAATCAAATCCAGAAATCCCTAATCCCATAAAATCACCAAACTTTAAATTACATCCATCAATCAAAATTCAGAAAACCAGGAATCTAAGCACATAGGGATGTAATTGGGCTGATAATAAACATAAAGAACACATTTAATCGAAAAACGGAAGCGTTATCGGCCGATTTTGGGGCATTCGGAGCTTCTGCCCCAGAGATTATAGTCGAGCGACTGTAATCAGAAGATTACAGTTGTGCGACTATAAGTAACAGCTGCGCGGCTGTAGGTTACAGTCGGGCGACTGTGATTTTAATCGAGGCAGCTGTAATCGAAACCACTTCCGAAATCATATAAAATTCGAAAAAAATCAATAAACAACACCCAGAATGAACAAAAATGGATTTTTAAGGCCTCTCAGAATGTTACCTGGTCTGTGTTCCAGTGTTTGGATCACCAAGGATGGATTCAGATGTAGGAAAGCGTCTTGCAGTCACGAACAACCCGAAAAATGCGCGATCTCTGAAACTCGAACGGAACCTCGAGAGAGATTGAGTGAGTGGTGATGATTTAACAACACTCTACAACGGTTCCTTTGTGTTTTGTTGAAATTTTTTAAGTTATTTTTAGATCAAACCCTTTTATTTTTCTTAAGAACCTTAGAAAAAGTCCCAAAATCTGTGTTATTGTGTGTTTTTCTCTCAAAATTCTCTAATTTTCTGCCTCCCCTCTGTTCTGTTAACCCTAATCCCAGATATGAGGCTTTTATATCTCCCGTTTTGGCTAAAAATCAGAATTAAATGCTGACTTTTGGTAAAAAAAGGAAGTCTGGTGATTACAGTCGTGCGGCTGTAATGTACTACAGTCACGCAGCTGTAGTACAGTCGTGCTGCTGTAGGCACTACAGTCGAACGATTGTAGTGACCAGATTGGCTTATTTTGTTTAAAAAGACCGAATTAAATGCTGATTTGGGCGAAAAAGGAAATGTAATGATACTACAGCCGCGCGGCTGTAGGCACTACAGCCGAGTGGCTGTAGTGACCAGATTAGCCTATTTTGCTTATTTTTCATTCTTTTCTTCGATTTTCTTAAATACTCACTCGAATTCCTTCGGGGTTCCGTACCAAGACTTGTCACACATATTCGGGTCACCTGAGATATGTTTAACCTCATCCCGATCATTCTGAATATGCTTCACGTTTATCGGTGAAAAAGATAATAATGGCTTTCATCATCGAGGTCGGGAAAAAACCCGTGCTCACAAGCTGCCCCTCACGTGACCAAAGTCGACTTGAACGGGTGCTTGTGCCCGATTCGAGTTTGGTCCCGCGATAGGGAGTACTGTGAGAAGGAGAAGAGGACGTACCTGGTGGCTCCTCCTGTGTCGAATAGCTTTGATGTTTATAGGGACTTGTCTCGGTTGTTTTGTGAAATAGCGGTCTTGCCCAGGTTGATTTGATTTTTCGAGGACTTACTTCGACTCTGTTATGAAGCATAAGACTTTTCCCGAATTGGGTTGATATTTTCCAGGGACGTGCTTCAATTCCATCGTGAAGCAGAGGACTTTGCCCAGATTGTATTAGTTTTCTAAGGCCGTGCTTCAACTCTGTTGTGAAGCAGAGGACTTTGCCCAGATTTTATTGGCTTTTTAGGGACATGCTTCAACTTCATTGCGAAGCAGAGGACTTTGCCTGGATTGGGTTGATGCTCTAGGGACGTGCTTCGACTCCATTGCGAAGTAGAGGACTTTGCTCGGATTGGGTTGATGCTCTAGGGACGTGCTTCGACTCCATTGCAAAGCAGAGGACTTTGCCTGGATTGGGTTGATGCTACAGGGATGGGCTTTGACTCCATTACGAAGCAGAGGACTTTGCCCGGATCAGATTCTCCTTGTGAATTGATGTTCATGAAGGTGAAGGGTATTTTGGTAATTTTGTAGCTTGGAAAGTTGGCGCCCTTTGGAGGAAGGTTATTTTGGTAATATCACCTCTAGTGGAGCCTATGTCACTAGGGGAAGACATATTTCGATGATTTGGTTTCCCGTGAAGCTTGCGTCACTAAAGGGAAGTTGTTTTAGCCATTTGGTAGTTTGGTTACTAACAGAAGGGCATTTTGGTCATTTCACTTCTAGTGGGGCCTGTGTCACTGAAGGAAAGGATGATAGTGTTTCCCGTGAAGCTTTTGTGGCTGGGAAAAGATGCTTTGGTGATTTGAGAAGCTTGATGATTTCCTTTGATGTTTTGAAGTTGTTTCAGGTACGTATTCGTTCCTTGATCGATAATTTTGGAAACAAAAATTTATGCCCCTTCGATCAAGAATGAATATGGACTAAATATCTTGCCCCTTGATATTGTTGAAATCGACTCTCTGTGGTGGAGCAATACCATTGAAACTGGCTCTTTGTGGTGGAGCAATACCGTTGAAACCGGCTCTCTATGGTGGAGTAGTACCGTTGAAATCGGCTCTCTGTGGTGGAGCAATACTGTTGAAACTAGCTCTCTGTGGTGGATCAATACCTTTGAAATTGGATCGGGGGTACGTATTTATTCCTTGATCGATAATTTTGGAAACAAAATTTTTGCCCCTTCAATCAAGAATAACTATGGCTTGATTGTTTTGCCCCTGGATACTTGTAAAAGACAAGGAATACCCTTATCGGGATTATATTAGTGTAAAGATGAATTCTAAAATTGAGAATAGTCTCTTACTTGGGATTTGAGGATGCCCCAGTGTCAGGTTATTTCCGCTTTCGGAGTACTCATGGCTCGAGACAGCCTGACGATTACAGCATGTACCTGTACTTTAGTACACATTGATGTGTGTATGTATATGTGTGTTCATGTTTTGAGTGTATATGTATATGCATGTCCTGGATGCATATGCATATGATTATGGTGCTTTTTATGGTTTGCTTGGTGCAGACACTGATTGGGATTGAGCGCCGTGAGTCTGCTCATTTGAGAACAGAGGTTGATCAGTTGCATCGACGGGTCACCGAGCTGAAGGTCATGAATCAGACTTTCAGGGACCGGAAGGACGATTGGGATGCCCAAATGGGCCTATCCTTGGTGGGATATCGCATTGAAGTTTGGTTGATTGACCTGATTGCTTGCTCCACGAGGCGTGGGTGTGAGGCACTGGCTTTGATATACCTCGGTTTTTACAGGATTAGGGTTGTCTGAGCTTGATACTACTGTATAACTTTTGTTTTATTTTCATTGCTTGTCCTGATTTTTGTATAGGTCGCTCTTTTTGGTTTTTCAGCCTATCAGACTGTCTTTATTTTTGACTGAACCGCCCTTTCGGGTTTTCAATTCAGCAGACTTTATTTTATGCCCTAGCTTTTGCATAGACCGCCCTTTTCGGGTTTTCGATCTATCGGACTGTCCTTATTTTTGCATGGACTGCCTTCGGTTTTTGATCCATCAGACTTTTTTTTTTAAGTGAGATGTATGTAAACAGAAAATGTGCACATTCGTACGAATTCAATTTCAAGCAGACTTGGGACATTTAACCTGAACAAAAAACAGCATTCATCCACTCATTTATAATGTTTTAGCACAATGCACATCAAAGATGAAATGAAGCTAAGGACAGAATCAGTAATGGTATCCATCTTGACTGGACCCACGCCTGCCACCAACTGGTCTTTGTAGATTTTTCCGCTGATGGTGATTGCTTCTCTGTCCTAACTTTTGCATGGATCGCCTTTTCGGTTTTTCGATCCAACCAACTGTCCTGATTTTTGTATGGATCGCCTTTTCGATTTGCGACCTATCGGACCTCTTTTTTTTTTTAAGTAACAACACCTAGGCTTGCCTGGGTTGATGGGGCTGACGACTTAGTCTTTGTCTCCCTTGGTGGAACCACCTCCATCCTATAGGCTATAGAGTATGACGTTTCTTCAGTGCCTACTCTGATGCTATCTCTGTGTCCTTGCAAAACAGATGGTAATATGTTGACCCATATTCTGTAGGCAACCACTACTTTTGACGGAATCCTTTTGATGGATTTATTGGCCGCCACTATCATCCCACCAGCTTATGAGGGATATGGAGATGGTCAATGATGTTCAACCCTTTATTCTGGAACACTGCATTGTTGCCCCTCAGAATTATAGGCCATTATTGGCCGTGATGTGATGTGTTTTTTTTTTTTTTTTGCTATGATACTCATATATAACTCCTCTTCTACCCACTTTAAGAAGTAGTTTGACGGACATGACCATGAATCAATGTTCGTTTGATGTGGACAGTTTATTTTTCCAACACTATTAATTCCTCATGTTGTGACAACTCTCCTTTTTCTGGCTTGAGTTTGTGGAGCTCCTGCTTGGCTGGTTTCATCTTTGAATCCTTTAGAACTTGATGTTTAGTAATTTTTCCATCAACCCACGCACGACACTGTACAGCCAAGCAAGGATTTCCATGCACTCTTATGGTACTTTTAATTTCTTTCCTCTCATCAGGCGTGGGGTCTTTCAAGACGGATATCATTTTTGGGTCATCATCTGTCCCTAGATTTATTTCATACAATGGTGCATCATGTATGCTAAAGGCATTAAATGAATGTCTGTATGCACGTAAAGTTCCATTCGAAAAATATCACACAAGTAATTGAAACCAAATTCTATTGAATTACCCACTTTAAGGTTTGAATTGTTCACATGGCATAAGATAAAAATAAAAATAAACTAAAACACCAAAACCAATATCGTCCTCCACATGCGGAGGGTCTTCTCTTTATTGCAGCGTCATGGACCTCAATATCTTGTGCACCCGAATCATCCGAGGTGGGGCAAGGGATTATTCTGAATGCTAGGTTTCAAAGCTGGCTCGACAATCTTTCCCTCAGCGACCAACTGCTTGATGGCCTTAATCAACTGGGTGCACTCATTTGTGTGGTGACCCGTCATCACATGGTAAGAGCAGAGATTGTCTTTATCCGCCTCAACCAGAGGTGAAATGGCCTCAAACTCTACAACAACCCAACTTTTCTACACTTAGCATAGATCAGGCTTACTGACTCAGCCCACAGATTAGTGACCCTCTGAGGAGTATGTCTTCCCAGGTTCACAGCAGCTGCGTCCTCCCATTGCACTTCAATCGGGGCTACATTCTGAGTCGATTTAGCACTGGACCCTACTGGAGTGGCCTTAGAGCTGTTGGCCTTGTACCCTTGAGAGTACCCCTGATTGCTTCTATTGGAGCCCAAACTCTGTCTGCCCCTCTGCTCCTCTTCTTAGTATCGCTCGATACGTTTGGCAAACTCCACCACCTTATTGAAGGAGTGGAATCTCTTTAGCTTCATCTTATCCTTGTATTAGGGGAGACTACCATCTACCAGCTTCACAATGAGCGACTCCAACTTTGGTGCCCCATCCACCAAAACTTGCACATCCATGCACCTTTTGTAGTAAGTCGGGAAGGACTCATTTGGCCTCTGGCGGATTCTTTCCAGGTCTTCAAGGGTAGTCTCTACTTGGGTATTGTAAGCGTACCGCTTTACAAAAGCTTTAGATAGGTCCTCCCAAGTAGAACAGGTATAGATAGGCATCTTCATATACCACTTCGTCGCAGCACCCCTCAGTGTAGTCGGAAACAGATTTAAAAGATGACCTTTCCCAATCCCCATGCTAGTCATCAACCTCACATAACTGTCCAAATGGGCTTCCGGTGGGCCCTGTCCGGTGTACAAAGGCAGGTAAGGCATCTGAAAACCAGCTGGGAGTGGCTCTCCTCCATCAGCCATCAAAGTAGTCTGGTCGACATACTTAACAGGGCTATAGTGCACTATCTCCTTCAGCTTAGGTAGCATGGCTTCAATATCAGAAAATTTCTGATTAAGACGCTTCTCTAGCATCGTCTCAATCGAGGCTTCCTTTGCCTTCTCAAAGGCTTCATCCTCTTCAGACTGACGATCAGGTTCTCTATGGTTAACCACTCCACCACTTCCTCCAGGAAGGCTTCCTGCGGCACCATTAGTAATTTGGACAAACTGTTGTCCCTCACTTCCAACCGAAGTCTGAGCCGGTGGAATAGTCTAAACAGGGATGGTGCTTATCAAAGCTTGCACTTGTTCCTTAAGAGTAGCCTTGAACTCGTCTGAGGTTAGAAAGCTCCTCATAAAAGCAGCCATGTCAAAAGGCAAGTTTCCATTGTTTCCGTTGGCCATCTTCGCGCTGTTAGCTTCTTCTAACAAAATCTGACTGTCAACTGGTAGAGCAGGCAATTGAGTTTCGACCTCCCGATCTGAGTCTAACCCTGAACTGATCCCCTCCATGGTGATTGGCTCTGATTGAATTGATTGAACTGATGGGTTTGGCACTGACTCGACACGAACTAACCGCTTTGAGATTCATCTCCAAATTGAACATTCAACACAAGGTTAGAGTCGCAGATGGATGTCATGGACCTAGACTCGACACCCTAAATGGAGTATGTGGTGTGTTCATGTCCATGATTGGATGATGCTTTATGGATGTGGATAATGATGAAAATGACTTTTGTATTTTCTTTCTTTTTGCTTTGGATGTTCCAAGCATGTCCCATGCCATGCAAAAGATAATGCAAAAATGTCCCTATGGACCGGCACACGGACAGAAATTCAGTGCCTTTGGGGCACCTAGTGGATGTCGTGAAATGGTCACGTGTGTACCGACACATGGACAGAGGTTCGACGCTTTGTAGGTCGATGAAATGGTATGTGATGGTCATATGGGAACCGTTCCATAAACAGAGGGTGGATGCTTTTGCTGCATCTAGGATGAAATGATGTCATAAACAAGTCACGTGTAAATAGAGACATGGACAGCATTTCGGCATTCATAGAACACCTTGCATGATTTAGGCATGTTATGAAATGTCCTAGTACAAGTTCTAATTCGACACTCGTGGAGTACCTTGAATGAATTTTCAATGTTATGAAACAATCTGATGTGGATCGTGATACACAAATAAGACTTTAGTGTCGCCATGACACCATGATGAATGGACATGATGTCATGTAATGGTATTGTGTGGTCCACCACACGAACACGAATTTCGAGATTAGATACAGAGTCACCACCTGGATCAGCTCATCCGAGAAATTCTGGTACAACTCCCTACCAAGTGTAGACGCAGCACCTAATCCAGAGATTCGAGGTTCGGGCAACATATCTACTAATTCTCACTTATTTTCAATTATTATTTCATAACATAATGTTGCATTCACCTCATTCTACTCATTTTATCTTCTTTTAATTATTAATCGATGCTCATGCAAATGACATAAAGATAAATATTAAAATAAAGTGCGGAAAAGTAAATCAGAGGCCAAATTATACAACCCAAGAAAAAGAAAACTCTCATCCCCACCATTGACAACCACCTACTATACACTATAATCTAAGAAATTATAATCGCCTAATTACACGAGATAATCTATCAAGTACATTAAAAATAAAAATAAAAGACAAAAATAAAAGCTACATCCAAATACAGTTAGCACAAATAATCAAGGCATACAAAAGACTCATATAGGACAGAATAGGGATTTGTAGGAGCGGGGACATGCATTAGGGGGTTAACCAGGTCGACCCGACCAGTCGGACCTGTTAGACCTGGAAAACGGTTTTTTGAAACGCCCTGTAGGTTTTGTGGGTGAAAAACCAAATTTGAAAATGGTTTGGCTCATTTACATGCATTTTTCAAACTTTAGTGGGCCAAATATCCCGAGACCTGGGGGTCCCGTTCGTGTGTGGGCCTAAGTTAAACATTCATCTAGGGTCCAAAAAGAATGTAAACACGCCAAAATTCAGTTTTGAATAGGAAAAGGGTGCAAAATTACAAGTTTGGGGCCCAAAAGGGCAAAACTGTAATTCTGCCCCCTGAACTACAGTCGAGCGACTATAGGGCATTACAACCACGTGGCTGTAACATAGTCGGGCGGCTGTAACACCTACAGTCGAGCGACTCTAGTGCTCGAGAATTGATTCCAATATTCTTTTCCAGTTTTTTTTAAAACCGCTTTGCAAATTTAATGATTTTGGGGGGTCTGGGATTTCTGGAAATATACTAAAATCAATAAAACGGATCGAATCAAATCTGGAAATCCCTAATCCCTCAAAATCACTAAACTTTAAATTACATCCATCAATTAAAAATAAAAAAACAAGGAATCTAAGCATATAGGGATGTAATTGGGCCGATAATAAACATAAAGAACACATTTAATCGAAAAACGGAAGCGTTATCGGCCGATTTTGGGGCATTCAGAGCTTCTGCCCCATAGATTACAGTCGAGCGACTAAAATCAGAAGATTACAGCCGGGCGACTATAGGTCACAGCCGCGTGACTGTGATCTTAAACGAGACGGCTGTAATCGAAATCAGTTCCGCAATCGTAAAAAATTAGAAAAAAAATCAATAAACAACACCCAGAATGAACAAAAATGGATTTTTAAGGCCTATCAAAATGTTACCTGGTCTGTGTTCCAGTGTTTGGATCACCAAGGATGGATTCGGATGTAGGAAAGTGTCTTGCAGTCACAAACAACCCAAAAAATGTGCGATCTCCGAAGCCCGAACGAATCCCCGAGAGAGATTGAGTGAGTGGTGATGATTTAACAACACCCTACAACGGGTTCTATGTGTTTTGTTGAAATTTTTTAAGTTATTTTTAGATCAAACCTTTTTATTTTTCTTAAGAACCCTAGAAAAAGTCCCAAAATCTGTGTTATTGTGTGTTTTTCTCTCAAAATTCTCTAATTTTCTGCCTCCCCTCTATTCTGTTAACCCTAATCCCGGATAAGAGGCTTTTATGTCTCCCATTTTGGCTAAAAATCGGAATTAAATGCTGATTTTCGGTAAAAAGGAAGTCTGGTGTTTACAGTTGCACCGCTGTAAGCAATACAATCGAGCGACTGTAGTGACCAGATTTGCTTATTTTGTTGGAAAAAAAAGGAAATCTAATGATTACAACCGCGCGGCTGTAGGCACTACAGCCGAGAGGCTGTAGTGACTTGATTAGCCTATTTTGCTTATTTTTCATTCTTTTCTATGGTTTTCTTAAATACTCACTCGAATTCCTTCGGGGTTCCGTACCAAGACTTGTCACACATATTCGGGTCACCCGAGATATTTCTGACATCATCTCGGTCATTCTGAATCCGTTTCACGTTTACCCATGAAAAAGGTAACAATGGCTTTCATCACCGAGGTCGGGAAAAAACCTGTGCTCACACCGGTTGCCCAATAAAAGCCGAATGGTTGTGTTTTGACAAGAACACAACCGCACGGCTATAGTTCTGAAGAATAGAGCTGCACGACTCTAATCTAAAGCCGTATGGCTCTGTCCTTCTAGGCAGAAACCTGAAACTGCCCCGGATTGGCCGAAAACAGCCCGTTTTCCATTTTTTCCATTCTATTATGATATATTTCAGCCTAAACACACCCGTACACCATCAAACTTTGGTTTTCGGATTTATATTTATGCGGGTGTGAGATTTTCGGTTTTTATGGTTTCAATTTTCTGGAATCTGAGGTTGTTCTATCCAAATCAGATCCGTTATCCAGCAATAGCGGACCCCTGGACTCTATAAAAATCTCGAGGAACCATTAAAATCGACCGAATCGGTATTTTCAAAACGAGAATACCATTTTTGGGGTTCTGGATGCTAAAGTCGCATGACTATTTGTTATAGTCACACGACTGTAATTAGAGCCGTACGGCTCTAACTACAGTCGCACGACTATAATAAGAGCCGCACGGCTCTAATTACAGTCACACGACTGTAGTCTCCAGAAGGAGACAAAATCACGGAACGACTCGTACGGAAGACGTCGCGTGATGCTGCCTTCGGATTCAAACCATTTTTGGCTTGTTTACTGCTTTTGGACCCTAGATGAATGCTGAAATTAGAAGACCCGCACGAATGGAACCCCGAGTTTTGAAATAACAGACCCACTAAAAAGGGAAAATTTGCATGTAATTGAGCCAATTGATTTCCAAAAATAGTTTTTCCAGCACAAAAATTACAAGGCGTTTCAAAACCTTTTTCCAGGTCTAACCAGGCCGGCTACCCGAGTCGATCAGGTTACCCCCTAAATGCATGCCCCTCCGTTCCTAAAATCCCAATTCTGTCCTGTTTGAGTCCTATTTGTGTTGTGATATAAATTGTGTTAACCGTCTGTTTTAAAGCTTTTAGTTTCTTTTTATTTTCATTTTTTATGTAATTAATAGTTTAACTCGTGTATTTTAGGCGGTTGTAATTTCTAGATCCCCGTGTATTTTAGGTGCTTGTAATGTGAGGACGAGTGCTTTATATTTTTATTCAATTTGGTTGTATAAGCGACCTCTATTTTCATTCTTTTAACTGCTTGAATATATGGTTTACTTATTCTGCAATTTATTTCTATCATTTGCATGAGCATCGGCTAATAAATAAACGCAAATTGGGGTAGAGAAAGATAATAAAGCAAATAAAATATGGTAATATGAATTGTAAAGTGAAAGCAGGCTTGAGGTTAAGTAAGTCACTTGCCTAAACCCTAAATCTCTGGATCAGGTACAGTAGTCTACCCTCGGTAGGGAGCTGTACAGGAATTTCCCGAATGAGCTGATCTGAGTGGCGACTCTGTCACTTATCTTGGAATTTGAGTTTCGAGGTCTTTAAGTAAAAAATGGGAAAAGGTTTTCTATAAAAGGGATTTCCAAATAAACCAACGATTTTCCTAAGATAATCAAAATCCCGTTTTCCAAAAACCAAAACGCCATTCAAAACGTATTTTCCAAAAAGTTACCTTTTCCCCAATTCGCTTCGCAGCGTTCCGCTAGGTCATCTGCTCACAGTGGCGACTCCACTAGGGATAAGGTTTCTTAAAAAAGTTTTCACAAAAACTTAAGGAACTTAGGCAACTTCAAAATTATCACTCCTAGAGCCTACCCTAATTCAATTCAAGCAAAGATTTTGAATCCTTGAAACCCATTCAAGCAAGATTTCAAATCCTTAAACCCATTCTATTCAAGCAAGATTTCAAATCCTTGAACCTCATTCAATTCAAGCAAGATTTCGAATCCTTGAAAGCCATTCGAGCAAGATTTCAAATCCTTGAACCTCATCCTATTCAAGCAAGATTTTAAATCCTTGAACCCCCCCATTCAATTCAAGAAAGATTTCAAATCCTTGAACCTAATTCAATTCAAGCAAGATTTCAAATCATTGAACCCATTCAATTCAAGCAAGATTTCAAATCCTTGAACCCATTCAATTCAAGCAAGATTTCAATTCCTTAAACCTAAGTCAGTTCATGCAAGACCGCTGTTTTGTACAGACATCAAATCAGGTCCCTGAACTAAAACTCAACTCAGTTCACCACAGCCTCGGGTACAAATAAACTCGGTATAGGTTCATTCCACCACAGCCTCGGGTACAGATAAACCCGATATAGGTTCATTCCATAGCCTCGGCTATAGATAAACCCAGTACAGGTTCATTCCACCATAGCCTCGGGTACAGA
Organism: Euphorbia tirucalli; assembly: GCA_039660915.1. Lineage (NCBI taxonomy): Eukaryota > Viridiplantae > Streptophyta > Magnoliopsida > Malpighiales > Euphorbiaceae > Euphorbia > Euphorbia tirucalli. The sequence goes on from CM077641.1 coordinate 72,277,335, forward strand.
TAAACCTGGTACAGGTTCATTCAACCACAGCCTCGGGTACAGATAAACCTGGTACAGGTTCATTCCACAGCCTCAGGTACAAATAAACCTGGTACAGGTTCATTCCACCACATCCTTGGGTATAGATAAACCCAGTACAGGTTCATTCCACAGCCTCGGGTACAGATAAACCCGGTACAGGCTCAGTTCACCATCGCCTCGGATACAGATAAATCCGGTTCAGGCTCATTCCATCATCGCTTCGGGTACAGATAAACCCGGTACAGGTTCATTCCACAGCCTCGGGTACAAATAAACCCGGTACAGGTTCATTCCACCATAGCCTCGAGTACAGATAAACCCGGTAAAGGTTCATTCCACAGCCTCGGGTACAGATAAACCCGGTATAGGCTCAGTTCACCATTGCCTCGGATACAGATAAATCCAGTTCAGGCTCATTCCACCACTGCCTCAGGTACAAATAAATCCGACTCAGGCTTATTTCACCACTACCTCGGGTACAGATAAACCCGGTACAGGTTCATTCCACAGCCTCGGGTACAGATAAACTGGGTATAGGTTCATCCTACCATAGCCTTATAGGTTCATTCCACCACAGCCTCGGGTACAGATAAACCCGGTACGAGTTCATTCCACCACAGCCACGGGTACAAATAAACTGGGTACAGGTTCATTCCACAGCCTCGGGTATAGATAAACCAGGTACAAGTTCATTCCAGCACAGCCTCTGGCACAGATAAACCCGGTATAGGTTCATTCCACCTCGGCCTCGGATACAGATAAATCTGGTACAGACTGAGTTCACCATCGCCTCAGATACAGATAAATCCGGTTCAGGCTCATTCCACCACCGCTTCGGATACAGACAAATCCTACTCACGCTTATTTCACCATCGCCTCAGATACAGGTAAATCCGGCTAAGCCTAATTCCACCATCGCCTTAGATATAAATAAATCTTGTTCAGGCTTAGTTCACCATCGCCTCGGATATAGATAAATCTGGGTTAGGCTCACTTCACCACCGCCTCGAATACAAATAAATCCAGTACAGGGTTAGTTCACCATCGCCTCATATACATATAAATACGGTTCAGGCTCATTCAACCACCGCCTCGGATACAGATAAATCTGGCTCAGACTCATTTCACCATCGCCTCGGATATAGATAAATCTGACTCAGGCTCGTTCCACCATCGCCTCGGATGCAGATAAATATAGTTCAGGCTTAGTTCACCATAGCCTCGGATACAGATAAATCTAGCTCAGGCTCAGTTCACCACCGCCTCGGATACAGATAAATCCGGTACAAGCTAACCCGGATAAAAGAAATTAAAAATAATACTGTATAAAATGGGTATCTATATTGAGTAAATTAATATCTCTTCTGTGTGCTAATACTTTTGATTAAATTATATTCTGAAACTTATTTGGAATTGTTTGATTTAATAGAGATAATTAAAAAACTTTTCTTAATTGTCTAATTTGTTAGAAGAGATAGGTGATTCATCCTTTTTGACAGACATAGCTAATTTATTTGAATATGTTGAAGTTATCTTTTGATTTTGATTGATGATCAGTTGGTTTAATTCAAGACTTGAACTTACCTTCTAGTTGGACTCCATTTCATAGAGATTTTTTTATTAGTTTATTTTTGCTTTTGGTATTTTTACATTTAATTGCATAATACAAACCCACCTTTTTTACTTTTCCTTGTCAAATCTTGAAAAAAATAGTTCAACCAATTTTTGTGGATTCGATCTTACTCTACATTTACTACAAAATTTAATTTTCAAGAGTATTTATTTATTTTTGGTGTGCTTGACACAGATCAATCATTAATTATTTTGAAAATACAAGCAAATCCACTATTATGATTTTTTTTAAAATTTTTTGTAAGAGTCTAATAATAATAATAATATGTTTTAGCTCAATTTTATTAAGCTAACTTGATGCGGATCATCAAGGCAAGAAGAAGGCTGGAAATGGTGTGAAGCAGTGCATGACTCCATTATTTATTTCAATTGGGCTAGCTGCAGGAGCTAGAGCTAAGAAAATTAAACAAGTTTTATTTGACTATTAAAACCTTTGGACCAAATCAAATAGGCTGCCCCGCATGCCACACATTTTGGGTTTGATTTCAAGTCTATTAATAGTCCCATTTGAATTGTTGTAAAAGGTTGGCCTAATCTTAAGCGCATGTATGAGATTTTAAACATGCATATGCTTAACATATAGGATTGTAAATAGAGCGGGAGATTCCTGTAGCTGATTGGGGTAGAGAATCTCCGGTAAAAATTCTCGGTAAAAATTTTTCTTATCCCCGAATCTCTAATGAGAATGGAAACAAGGATACATCACCCACGTTGAGAATTCCCGTACCCCGACCCTAATAATCCCCGTTGGAGATCCCAAAAAATTCCCGACCACTTCCAATATGTTATTTTATTTTTTAACTTTAGTCTTTTTATTAATTTTTAGGCCAAATTCTCTATTGACTTTGCACATTAATTTTCTGAAATCTTTAATGAGAACTTTCTTTTTATGATGACCGCATGTAACATAACCACTAGAAATGTCGGTTTTCTCAAATCTGTTTTTCCAATTAAATTTTTTGATGAGTTACTAGTTTTATTGTGATTCCAACAATCATGCGATTTTTATTTGTTCCTTTAGATGCTATTGTATTTGTCTCTATTTGTCTTATGAATATTATATAGGTGTTTGATTACTTCATTTTCTGGTAAACTTTATTTTGTATTACTGATCTAAAAAAATTATTTAAATATTGTTTTGATCGAAAAAAATTATATATGTTGTTTTTTTTTTAATAAGGAATGATGATCTTTACGGTGATTAAATTCTCCGCAAGAATAAGGATGGGAAAAAAAAATTTTCCTAATTCTTTAATGAGTGTGGAGATAGAAAACTTTTTTCCCAAAGTTTTTAATAGAAATGGTTGAGGATTACGTTCCCTATCCCGTTAAGGCAGTTTATAATCGTACTAACACATATGTAACCTGATGAAAATCTAAATTAGGCTTGATGAAGGATGTGCCTGCCTTACTTTTTAAAGTCAAATAAGTTGTTTCAACCTTTATTTCTTAGTTTTCTGATTAATTTCATGGGATTTTCGAATTAGGAATTTTTCAAGTGAGCTTAATAAAGCCCAATTTTTCATCCTTTTGCTATTTCTTTATTGTACTTATTTGTTATCTTTTCAAAATAGGAATTCTTGCTAGACGAAAAGACAATACACAAAATTGATATCTTTTCAATATATTCTTAATTAATAAAGTGATTAATATATAATAAATTTAATTAGTTTTAAATTTATAACTTTTACACTATAATAGATAGAAATACAATTGAAAACCAGTAGTAATTTGTCATTAAATAAGTAGTTGTATTTAGCATGGTTTTCGGACCCGGACCGGTCATCGAACCGGTGAAAGGATAGATTCATGGATTTTGGATTAAACCGGAATAAACCGGAATCGAATCGGATTTAATAAATATATTAAAATATTAAAATATTTTTTATTTTTATATTTATAATATATAAAAATTTGAACATTTTTATTATAATTCTTTAAGTTTAAGCATTTCAAACACAATATACTAATTAAAAAGCTCAATTTATGAAATATAGTCAATTTAATTTAAAATAATATAAAAATACAAACTATACTTTATTTTAATTAAACACACCTTAAAATAATAAATTAAATTTTTAATTCAAATAATTTTTAAAAAAAAAAGTCTGATCGAACCAGAAAATCGATCCGGTTCAGGTTTTCTGGTTCGATCTGTCAGTTCGACCGGATACAAACTGACCGAACTTATCTCAGGTTCAGATTGAACCCGATCCGACCAGCCGGTCCGGTTTTCACAACTATGGTATTTAGTAATGAAATGCTAAAATTTGATATTTTAGCTATATTTGTTGGATCAACTATGGAGGAAGTATTTATTATTATTATTATTATTATTATTATTATCACAAGAGATAAATATTTGATTTGATCAATTGACAAATGAAAAATTGGGAGAATTTATTTCTACAAAAGAAGCAATTTAAAAATATAAAGTTTTTATCAAAGAAAAAAGAACCAATTTCAATCTAAATCAGGCGAATGACAGCTCAGCAGAGTATCTACCCTACACCCCGTTGCTGCGCTCCAATATGATGAGCTGTTGTTTGTTCGACGTTCCTTCCTTTCCGACTCTCATTATGATTTGATTTACATTAATAAAATAAATTAATATAAATAATTAAAAATAAACTCTACATAAAGCCCTCGAGGTTTCTTAATCTAGGGATTCATATTTTTCTCCTCTCATACCGTCTTCTCTTCACAGACGCCTCTTCCTCTCTTGCGATCATCTTCTCCTCTTCTTAATTCGCATATATAGATTAAAACTCTTAGGTCTAGATCTGACTAATTTTGCTTAATACTACCTAGTTCGTATTTTCTAGGGTTTTGTTTTGTCATTAGATCTGATTAATTTTTAAGAGATCGGAAAGAATCAAATCATTAAAAGATATGAAGCGATCGAGGAAATCCAACAGGGTAACTTGGGCATCAGGCCTTAATCTTTGTCAGGTATACCTTCCACATGATATTTTTCATGCAGATTTGGTTATCGTTTCCTTTTTCCTAATCTTCTCTTTGTTACGAGTTTCGACCTTTTTTATTTCTTATTTATTATTATTATTGATTATTGATTCTTTTCAGCGATTTAAACTTGAATTTATTTAATATAAACCGGATGATAAGAAGATCTAAAATCTCTGCACCCAGTTTCCACCGTTCAATTTACAGATTTTTGATGGATTGAATGGCGAGAGTGGTGCTACAGAAATGCTTAAATCTCCTCGGGGTGTCTGTAAACCAATGGCCGAATTGTGGTTTTATTGCATTTTCGCCATAGAACACCGCGGAAATCTCTTCTCTTTTTCTAAATTATTTTAACGATATTCGAATATGAGAAAAAACTGGTTGATAAATATGTTAATCTGTGGCCTAAACTTGCAAGAAGAATGTTAATTCATATCTAAGGATCCCAAATAAGATCCTGACTCAGAATAAATTGAAAAATAATTATAAATTTATACGTAAATGCTGAGTAAAGCTAATATATGTGAAGATCTTGAGAAAATTATAATTGATAAAGCTGTAATATCGCCTAATCTTCCTTCAACAAGACTATGTATGAACAATTTAATTCAAAATAAAAGTAAGGTAATAGGAGTATATTAAAGCAGGATGTAGTAGTCATTGTACAGTTAATAAACAGAACTTTTAGGGGTAATTATTTACAGACTAAAGTAATGGATCTGCAATATTTTAATCCTAATGCGTAATAATGGTGAAAAAGAAATGACATAAAATGTGGCAATTACAAAAAGAAGAGAAAGAAAACCAAAGTGAAGACGAAAGCAGAATTAAATAGAAAGTGACGTGTGCTGTTATGTTTTTTTAAGGCGGAATGGCCATGTAACTGTAATGTAAACCTACGAATAGTTATTGTATGATTTTGGCCCAGAAGATAAAAGAGGATTGAGTACCTCTAATGCACCAACTTTGTGTCAGGTATCACCATGCCTTAATTTTTAACCTGCTTTTGCTTAGTTATGTCTGCCTTAGTACCTTGGTTAAACCACGAATCTTCGAACTCCAGAACCATGCGGTAAAAGATTTATCTTAAACATTCTCTAATCCTAGGATAATATTATTTGTTTTACAATACATAAGGCTGTTGGACAATGCTAATATGAACAGTTTTAGGGACCAACTTGGCATCTTATGCTAGTCTTAGCTACTTGTCTTTGAAAGTTAAAGAGTAAAAAGTCTCATCTTTGGATTAGTTTTGGGATCAAAATGTATCGTATTGTAACTTGTTGCACCTGCCTGGTCATACTTAGAGGCGGGAATTGGGATAAAGAATCCATTTAAGCATTATAGTTTGGTGGTTATTGATAGGTGTCTAGGCTGGTTATGTTTTCCCTCATTACATTCTTTTCTTCAGACTTCTGGTAAAATGCAGTTTTAACAGATTGCATTTATTTGATTGTTGTGTTGCTTTTTTGTTTATGTTTTGGTCAAGCATGTAATACTTTAATAGTACTCAAGTAGGTAGCAGAAAAGTAAAAGGATTTTCTTCTAATTGGGAACTCGATAACAATTTTTAACTTGTCTTTGGCAATTGTTTATTGTCGTCGATTGAAGTTGTAGTTGCGCTTCCAAACAGATATCAGAAATTTTCTAGGATATAATTATTTGGATTGTGAAATCATTGTAATGTATAGCTTGAACGAAGGCCATTGCCCGATGCCATGGCTGCATTAATCAGAAGGTTAATTGTTTTGGGATGACACTAGCATACTACTGTGTCAACTGTCTGACTAAACTAAACACATGTCGTTAAATAAGTAAATTCCTTGTTAGTTTCATTAGACATCACTTCTAAACTTGGGCTTCTACTCTAGTATCGCCTATAAATCAAATGGCTGTTGTAACAGAGAGTACTAGGTTTGCTAATATCCATATTGATTCAAGTTTCTTTATTCTTCATCTTTGAGCATGAAATGTTTCTACTGTAGTTTGAATTTATGCTTCTTACATTGTAGGAAAAAAAGCCTTTCGATTTAAATGTTGTAAGTTATATAAGTCATCCCTTGGTGGTTATAGTCATAGCTTGAATTTTTAGTTCCTGTTCGTGTTGGGATATAATGCTTTTATGTTCTCAATTTGGTATCTGCCTTGCTGTTAAAATAAGAGGATTTAAAATTTTAAAGCCTCGAACATTCAACAGTTGAGAAATTAAGACTACCACATCTGGTATTAAGGAGTCATCCAGTATTTCCATGCTATATCGGCTGAAATTTTAATGTCAGATCATAGTTTCACTGCTTTACATGCTTCTTTGTTTTGTTTTTGTATACAACGTGGACTCTGATGCACCAGTTTCTGTGTACTTAGTTGTTGATGGATGTGTTCATTTACAGTCAGATTGATAGATTATAGGGAGTTCTTGTCAGATTTATTAATTTCTTGTTCAGATTTTTGCTGTAATCATAAATAGTCTGTGCTTAACCTGTGGTGAATTTTTTTTTTGTGAGCAGGTGAGACAATTTCTAGCTGAGGATTGTCCTTCCAAAGTTGGCGCACAAACTCAAGAACATCTTCAGAATGACTTTCCTCCAGGATTTGAAGACGGTCAATATTTGAATCGTGAAAAAGATGCATCTTCTTGCATCCCCAGGACTGTATGGAAGTGTCCTCCCAAAGTAAGTATATGTTTCATTTCATCACGCCCCTTTGTGTTCAGAAAGCATCGATATCGCCATGAAAAAGTTCACATTTGGTTTTATGGCCACACCTGTAGTTAGTACATAGAGTTGTGAAACGAGTATGAATGCATACTTTTTCAAACAGGTTCTTATGGGTAGCAACTGGTACGTTGCAGCAGGTGAAGAAAGCCAGGAGGCAGAGATACAAAAATTGAGGGAAATGAGAACACTTGAAGCAGTTTTTCCCCATCCTGCTGTCATTCCTCCTAGGTGAATATCCTAATCCTGAAACTTATTTTGCTTATTACTTGTGGTACCCTCTATTAACCGTGTTATCTATCCTTTTGTAGCCCCTCTGTTTCATTGAACATAAAAGAAGAATGTTATGATGATAGCCTTACTCCGGTCATTCCTCACACTCCGGAAGAAGAAGAAGCAGCACCTGCCGACATGCCATCTGAGTTATCACCAGCAGTTCCCCAAGATCCTATATCGTCTGAAACCTGTAACACCCCTATGCTACAGCCGCCTACGAGTAATAAACCTAAGCTTGGAGCTTTATCTGATGTGGGTGCTGATATTATCTTAGCTGCTTCTGCAGCAGTAGATGCACTCAAGAAAAGTATGGACGGAAGCTCCATTGACACTGAGTTACTGGTTAAGATATTTAGTGATCCAAAAATGATTGAGAATCTAATGAAAGGTGGTCTAGCACCTGACTTCACCACTAGTGTACCCACCACAGTTATACCTAGATCAATTTCCCCGCCGTGCTCAATTCCACCGACGCCAGCTCCAGCACCAGTACTGGTTGATCGATCCTGTGGGTTTCAATTTCAAACTGCCTCAAAACCAGAGTCTAGATATACATCGCCTGTGCCTGCACATGAAAATTTGCACCATACAAAGAATGAGGTGCAACCAACTATATCTAGGATGCCACCCCAGCTAGAGACATTTGGTTCAGTTTCTTTATCGGGACTGGATATCCTCAGTAAATTGGTGCATAAGCCTGATCAGGTGCAATCAGCAAGTAACATGGCACATAAGCCTGATCAGGTGCAATCAGTTAGTAACATGGGTGCTTGGCCAATACTGCCACCTGGTTCAGGCTTAGGAATGATGCCTGTTCAACCTGAACCATGCAGTGCCCTTAAAAGTAACATGGCGACTATGAAACCGAACCCAATAACAGATATGAACTATATCAAGAATCTTATTAAGGAACATGGTACAGAAAAGAAGGAATTGCTAAATCCTAATAGAAACTATAACGGTCATTATCCAAATCAAAATCAAAATCTGGAGTGTGGACAAAATGTTGAAAGTATGATGAGATCGAAATTTCGGAAGCCGTGCATGTACTTTGGAGGCCCAAAGGGATGCCGCAACGGCTCCAATTGCCCCTATCAGCATGATTTGTCCTTTAAGTTTCAAAATAGAGGTCCATTAGACGTACCAGTTGCAAAGAGAATGAGATTTGGAGGTGAAATGACTACTGGTAGGGCGTAAATGATACTGGCCTGTGGGTAGATTGTGGTAATTGGCTAATATCCACGGCTTTTTGAGTGGCTTTTGTATATACGTCGGGAGGAATTGAATTGATAGTTTCAAAGTTGAATTTCTCTAATTTGAAATTTTGCGTTTCAGTTGGTAAATTGAATTTCGAGGGTTTTTTTTTTTTTTTTTCTTGGGGAAAAGAAGACAACAAATGAAGAAAATAAACTGGTACGTTATATATTCATTTTTTTGTAATGCATAAAAAGAAATCGAGCGGTAATATTTTTATGTTATTTTATTGGAAAATTACAATTTGAGGGATAGTAAAGAAAATGCAATCGACTGGTAGATTATTCTTTAAGAAACAGAATCTATATATTTTTAATAAAAAATTCTATTAAGAAACAGCCCCGGAGGGAAGAACAAAGACCACAACATATTTCATAAATTTTACTAAAGGAAATCTCATTATAGTGGTCAACTGAATAGTTTTTAATTTAAAAAAAAAAAACTTGGTGAATAAATCTTTCACAGAATATAATTCTCAAAGAAGATGACAAAGCATGAGCTTTGAACAAAAGTTGCTTAATTAGAAAAATATGGTTGAGCCTTTGTGATATACTTGAAAAGGTGTCAATCATAAATGATAAACATTCTATAACTATGTCTAAGGAAACAATTATGGACAAGCATTTGTAAAATTTGTATATATGCGTGTTGATGATGAACCAAGGAGATATTGTTTCCAAAAAAAAAAAAAAGACACAGAGATATTCTATAAAAAAAGATACAGGCATTTACTTAAAATATAAATAGTAATATAATACAATTAATTTTATTAAATAAAATTGATAAAAATTAACAATTGACAAAAGTAAAACAAATTTTCAGGATACTGATAGACTAATAATAGAGCAATTATTCAGTTTAACAAAATTCAAAACATCAACTCATTTAATTATGGATATTATCAAATGTTTAATATCGGTGTTAATATCTCAATATTTTATCACTTTGTTTCTTGAGAATTTTTGAATTCAATAAGTTTCTATACGGATCGTCAAAAAGAAAATTTGCTTTGAATATGGGTAACATTTAAAAGAAATATTTATGTAACATGTTATCAAATTAAGGAATGATTATAAAATATTAATTTTTATTTACATTCAATAACATTAAATTTTTATTAAAATTAATATTATAATTATTATAGTATATCTCTTAGTCTATAATTTATTATTTACAAACCTAATTTAATTGTATTATATTTTAATTATATTTTCCTTTTCTTTACTTAAACCTTTTTCTCTCCTCTTCTATATATGATTGAAAATATATTTTTTTATTTATTTTTATATTAGTTCATTTTTCTGGTTATCCGATTTTAGAAATTTCACCTTTTTTTCTTTTCATATATATATATATATATATATATATATATATATATATAAATATATATATATATATATATTATATATATATATATATATTTTCCTTTTTTCTTTTTTTTCTTTTTTTTTTTTTTTTTTGTGCCATTGATACTATACGAAATTTGTAAATATTTTGTATATACTGTTTTTATACCAATCTTCTCTACTTTTCTGCACATATATTGCTCATACCAATTTTCTACTAATTTTACACAACGATCATATTGATTGTATATTACAAAAAGGGCAAATTACAAAAAAAAAAAAAAAAATCATGTGGTTTCACTTTTTTGCAAATAAAAGACTGTGGTTTTTTTTATTTAAAAAAGAGGATTGTGTTTTAAAATGTTAACAAAAAAAGGATAACTAATATTTTTCCGTTAAAAATGATGATATAGCGGATGATATTTTTAGTTATTTAATATACCAATAACTTATGTATATTATTTAAGAATTTTACATCAAAATTTGAATATTTTTCAAAGATTTTTCAATTTGTTATGATTTTTTTAAATTTATTATCATTATTTAATTTATAAAAATATTTGCGCGTTTCAAAAATTTTCAAAATTTATCATTCATGTGTATTGTATTTTTATTAACCAACTTGAAAATTTTGAGTTCAAAATGAACAAGAATACCCTACGCAATGTCATAATTTAATTTTAGTTGTCCTTTTTTTGTTAACATTTTAAAACATAATCCTCTTTTTTAAACAAAAAAAACCACAGTCCTTTATTTGCAAAAAAAATGAAACCACAGAGTTTTTTTTTTTTTTGTAATTTGCCCTTACAAAAATGATGAATAAAAAATTGACAGATGATATTATCATGACATCACCTTTTACATTTTAAAGAGTATATTTTATCTCCTGTGAAAAAAAATACTATGCATTATAATTTATAATGAAAATAACAATAACTTTGTAATTTATTTTTTAGGATGGAAAACCCAAAAACTTTACCTAGTGATCCATCACAACAAAACTAGAAATAGAGATGCAATGTTATCTATTTAAAAACAGGTATTTATGCACAACAAAATATGCATGGATTGTACTAATTTTATATCATCTGTCAATTGTTCGTTGTATAAAATTAGTAGAAAGCAAGTAATTTTTTTTTTTTTTTTTTATAACTACCCGTATGATTGATATTGCACAAACAAAAATGGAAATTTTCATCACGAAATTATAAAATCAAACATTAAAATAACACTTATTAATTTTCATCAAGCATATATATTTACATATGACAAGAATTTAGAATCAAATGGTAGTTGTATCATTGCAAATATTTGGAGACATTTGTATATTTCACATAAGCTAACACAAAAAATATTTGGAGAAAACTTATATACACTTAGAACCAAATGGTAGTTGTATCATTGCAAATATTTAGAACCAAATGGTAGTTGTATCATTGCAAATATTTGGAGACATTTGTATATTTCACATAAGCTAACACAAAAAATATTTGGAGAACACTTACACAATCTAACACAAACTCCCGCTTAATAATTACCATGTTTATTAAAAAGATAAAGTTGGGAATGATAATTAATTATTATAACATATAATAATCAATTAAGCTAATCTTGAAGCATCTTACCAAAGGGGAAAGGGAATAACAAATATATCCTTATATCCTTATATCTAAATTTTTTTAATATATATATATATATTAAAAAAATTAATTTATATGTAATTTGCATATTTGTGCTCCCATTCATTCATCATAAAATATATACATCATTTCTTGAAAAAAAAAAGTATTGTTGGTCATTATTCACCAAAAGCAAGTACATAAATAACATTTTTTATATAAAAAATAACAATAAACACTTGATTATCCAAAATAAAATGTAGTCTTTGAATGCATGTCTAATTTTTTTAAAAAAATTTCATATAAATGTCTAAAACTTTTCTTCTATGTAAAATAAATATTTTTTGTGTGTTTATGTTGTAATTTTATGTAGATAATGAGTCAATTTTATAACAATATTAAAAAATTATGAGGACTCATGGAACAATTGAAAATGTTTTATACAAATAACAATTTTTTTTTTTGTTACTAGTTCTACAATTGCATTAAGTAGTTTTGGTTTGATATATTTTGAAGATAAGGCTTCAATTAGATCTTAAAATTATTGAGGAAGATTAGTTCAATTTTATAAATTTTTAACTATACGCTAGTGAAAATCATCAGTAAAATGGTTTAAGAATGACAGATTTGAGCTAAAGTTCCTACAATGAAAGCAACATTGGATGATTTCATACTGGAAAAATAAAATTTGTATTTTTTTTTTAATAACTTTAAAGGTAAAAATGACCCCTATATCCCTCATTTTTATGATTAAATTTCTAAGATGTTATATAGTAATAATTTTTTTTTTTAAATAAAATATATTAATTTTTTTGTGCTCCCATTATATCTAAATTCTAGAACTGCCCCTGCTTATATTATATTATGTATAATAATTAATTTCCAGAAGTACTGTCATCCTCTCGGTAGTTGTGAACACGAAATTTTTCATTAAAAAAAAAAAAAACTGACCGTTGACCCACGACTGTATTTATAGTCGTGGGGTTTTGGTTACAGTCGTACAACTGTAATATAAGTACAGTCGTACAACTGTATTATCGGAAACAGGTTGCAGAACCCATACCTCCTGAATTAAAAAATTGAGGAAAATCTTGAGCATTTAATGCTCAAGATTTTCCAGAAAGAGATAAAAGGGCAGAAAACAGAAGGAGTGGGGACTTTTGGCCATAATTATCAGATTTAGACCAATTTAGAGAGAGAGAAGGAAGAAAAAGAGGGAAGAGAGAAAAGAGAAAAAAATCTTGCTTTCTTCTACCTTTTTCTTCTTGATTACTTGATGTTAACATTTAAAACGGATTAAAAATCCTAGGTTGACATTCACACAAGAAATCTAAATCATCTCTGGACAAAAACAAACCCAAATCCGTAGCTTTTTGGAGAATTTTTGGACTCTATTTGCAACCTTGACATTTCAAGGAAAAGGAGCGAATTCGCATGGATTGGTGTGTAGCCAGGGGTCATTCCAGCTGTGGATCGGCGCCAAGGAGGTAAACAATCTTCAACTTAACTCTTTTTCCAGCTTTCTGGGTGATTTGGTTGGTTTTTGTGTGTTTTTGTTCAAGTTTTTGCACTTCTATTTTTGGAAAAATAAGAACAGTTGTACGACTGTTCTTTTCACAAGAACAGAGGCACGACTGTAATTATAGTCGTGCCATATCTCTTACAGTCTTACCACTGTTTTTATTTTTCCAGTTTTAAATTTCTCATTTTAGGTTTTTTTTAGCGATTTCTGCCTCAGGTAAGGGCTATAGTCGCACGACTGTAACTACAGTCGCACGACTATAGTTCTCGGCCAGGAGCAGAAATCCCTAAAATAAAAAAAAATTCATAAAACTCCAAAAATTTCATAAAAATCAGAAATTCAGAAAAATTCAGAAAAATCTTGAAAAATCAAAAATCATCAAAAATGAATTTTGGAGTGTGCATTCTCGGCCCTAGATTTATTTTTCGGTGAAATTACATTTAGAACAAAACCACAATGGAGACCCGGTTCTCCCGAAAACCGACCCACCTTGTATGCTAAATTAATATAAACTGGAAAAATGTTTTCAAAAACGATTTTCTCACAAAACCAAAAATACAGGGACGTTTCAAAATGATTTTCCAGGTCTAACCGGACTGGCCTACCGGACCAACCCGGTTACCCCCAATTGCAGGACCCCAAATCCTAATTTCCCAATTCTGTCTATTTGAGTCCTACTTGTGGCGTGCCGTATAAATTGTGCTAACATTTGTTGTGCTAACATTTGTTTTGCAGCTTTTATTTTATCTTAATTTTCATTTTACTTGTATTTTAATAGAATTAATCATGTATTTAGGCGGTTGTAAATATTTCTAGATTCTCGTGTATCCTAGGCGATTGTATCAGTGAGGCGAGAGTTTTTACTTTTCCATTCAATCGGGTTGTAAACCTCTTAAATATTTATTTCCTTACTTTTATGCTTGTATTATTGTGTATGCGCGCCGCATGTATTATTCAATAAAAACCAATTTTTAGCAATTTAAAGTGTCGTAACTAGAACATTGGCCATTATATTTAATTTAGACACGAAATAAGGGACTTGTCCTAACCTAGATCTCTGAAAAGTGTGGCAATTCCCGCTATGGTTCAGCTACACTATAATTTCCCGGTTGAGCTGAGCCGGGTGGCGACTCCTATACTTTTTATCGAGATTTAGGTCTCGATTCTTTTTCAAAACAATTAATTTTTCAAAAAACAAATTTCCAAACTAAAAAACCCGATTCGAGGGAGGACCCCGCCTGAAATCATGGCGCCCCTTCCGAAAAGGAGTCCCGCGTCCCGTCGAAAATGCATCGTCCGCTCACAGTGGCGACTCCGCTGGGGATTTCTCAAAAGTTTTTCAAAAACTTAAAAGAATTTGACAAGCCCTGAAAAGTGTCTAATTTAAATTAAGCGGATGATTCTTATATGACACTTTATTCATTTTTGTAGTTAGACATTTGCTGCATTAGGATAGGTATCCATTATTTAGCTCGGTGAATCATTGAAGTGTCGCCTAAGTTCCTCTTGGTCTTGGGGGCACGGATACGAAACACTACCCATAACTTCGTACGAACCCCTTCGTTTGGACCCTTGAGTGGGGAGAAGTGAGGAGCATATTTTGCTATGGGAACCTTGATGTTATCCCGACTTTGGACCGAACTCATTTAAGCAACCCTAATGGGATCCCCTAGGATACCAAAATAAATCGTGTGAATAAAATAAAATGCGCCTTCATCATCCCCGGTTGGTGATCAAAGAGAACCCCTCCTAGGACTCGGTTAGAATTTTATCGACTTGACCATGTTTGGCAGAATAAGGTTAGAGGAATACGATCCGTGTGCTAATTGCTACGTGTCTTCTTGTCCCTCCATAACATATCATCATCCGCATTTTTCACGAACATAACATACTGCATATAAGGCATTTGTGTGATTCTAACTCACATCTTTTGTGTAGCCATGTCCGATATTTTTCGTGTGCAAATACATTAACCACATTTTTTTTGTAGCCATGCATTATTTCATCGTGTGAAAAAACATTGATTCACATACATCATTTGAATGTCATAAGCATTAACCAACTTGTCTTATAGCCATGTGGAATGCGTGTCATGCATAAAACATTCATGTGGACCTTGAAAAACCTCATAAGGGTCACACACATTACACCGCCTACTAAGTAGGAAATCATTTAGGTGCTCCACGAGTGCCGAAAAATTTATTTTACACATCAAATCATTTAGGTGCTCCACGAGTGTCGAAAAATTCATTTCACACATCAAATCATTTTAGGTGCTCTACGAGTGCTGAAAAATTCATTTCACACATCAAATCATTTTAGGTGCTCCACGAGTGCCGAAAAACTCATTTCATTACATCAAATCATTTTAGGTGCTCCACGAGTGCCGAAAAACTCATTTCATTACATCAAATCATTTAAGTGCCCCTACAAAATTCATTTCATTAAATCTTTTAGGTGCTCCACAAGCGGCGGAACTTTGCCCTTTCACTAAGAACGCATTCACATCATGACGCGGAAATCAAGATACTCCCCGAGAATTGAAACTCCGCTCGTACACCAAGCACGAGTTCATTTCATATCATCAAAAAATCCAAGGCGTCCCCCGGACACCGAAACCCCAGCCATGTGCCATGCGCATGTCGATCTCACATCACAAAAATCTGAGGCACTCCCCAAGTGCCGAAACTCTATCCGTTCGCTAAGAACATTCATCTCGTGTCACAAAACCCGAGGTACTCCTCGAGCGCCAAAGGTTTCATCCATACATCAAATACTTAAATTGAAATTCACGACATACATAGGAATTCATGCATACTTCACCGCCCGAAGGATCAGTTGTTCAAGGTTCGTGTTACGAGTTCATTTCATATAACATCCACATGTCATTCATCTAACACGCCATGCATACATGCATATCCCCTAGAGTTCATAACTCTTTGGGTGATCATTTTTCACTAACTCTTGTTCAAAATTTCTTGTAGTTTGGCTCAAATCGGGACGGAGACTCGTGAGACTAGAGCACAGCGATTCGTCGTCCAGTGAGTCTGAGGAGTCCGTTCAGTTCAGAGAGGTTGAGACGGCATCTGAATTGAGTGCTGAATTTTCACCAGAGTTCGAACAGTTACAGCAAAGCTTTCAAGACATGGCACTTACACCAGAAGCTGCAGCAACCATGATGGCCACTACTGCCATCCGGGAATTCATGAACTCTGATGAATTCAAGAACCTCATCAAGAACCAAGTGCAGAGTGCATTGAGTGAGTCGTCCGATCAGCGACCAAAGAGGGCTGCCCGAGAGGAGAGTAGTGGAGGAACACTGAATGATGGGTAATCAGATGCAGAAGAAGGCCGAAAGGATAACACTGAACGACCCATTGAGTTTGCTTTAGAAAGTAAAATGAAGGAAATGGAGGAAACTATAGCAGAATTACGCGCCAATTCCAAGATCCAATCCTCTAAGCGCATTGATCCATCCACACGCATAGCCAGAGGGGTTGAGATGTTACCTGTAGGCTTCCAGATGCCTAGAATTGCACCTTATGTCGGGAAAAGCCCTCCCATGGCTCACTTGAACCAATATATACGGATCATGACTATGGCGGGGCTTACAATGAATCAATTAGTGGGACTATTCCCCACTAGTCTGGAAGGAGGAGCCATCACTTGGTACAACAAGCAGCTCGAGAATGTGCAAGGTGATTGGGATGCACTGTCTAATGCTTTCATAAAGTATTTCAGTTTCAATACGCAGCTAGAGGTTAAACTACAAGACTTAGAGGCAGTGAGACAGAAACCGAATGAGACCTTCTCGGAGTACTATCAAAGGTGGATGGACAAGATGATCCTCCTCCATCAGAAGCCGTTGGAAGATGAGCTGATTGTGAAATTGATTGATGGGAGCTTAGAGGTCTATCGAAACGTGATGAAATATCACAATTTTCAATCCTTGTTGGAAGTGCATGAATTGGCCCGTAAAGTGGAGAAGTACGAGATCGACCCGGCCCATAATAGTTCTGGGGGAGGATATCGAAGCCGGACGTATTCCTCAGGGTACAAGAGCAATAGCAATCCTG
Organism: Euphorbia tirucalli; assembly: GCA_039660915.1. Taxonomy (NCBI): domain Eukaryota; kingdom Viridiplantae; phylum Streptophyta; class Magnoliopsida; order Malpighiales; family Euphorbiaceae; genus Euphorbia; species Euphorbia tirucalli. The sequence goes on from CM077641.1 coordinate 72,294,762, forward strand.
AAGCCTCCTCGTCGACAAGTGCCAAACCGAGTTAGCCACCTGCTCCTGTCAAGCAAGTAGAAGTAGCGGCAGTGGCACAAGAGGCAAATCAACAAATAGCTGGAAAAGGGATTTCTCCTTATGAGGATTCTCTTGGGTGGATCTTTCTGAAGTGCAGAAATTTGGTTTTTCTTCAAAGCCTAAAACCGTACACGCCTCCGACTGAAGCGGACAAGAATAATTTTTGCTCTTATCATGTGACTAAGGGGCATCAAAATAATGAATGCCATGCATTGAAAAAGGCAATTCAGCAGCTGATTGATGAAAAAATTATAGAAGTGCCTCGCCCAAAGCCTAATGTTCAGAGCAATCCACTACCTCAGTTTGAAAGAAGGGTGAACATGGTACAATCGGGCTTGTCTCCTAACTTTGTCCTAGCTCAGATTGAAAAGGCGAACCCAGCAATACAAGTGGTAGTGGGCGAGGATGCTAAACCACCTGTGGAGGAGAACAAGCCCGTGAATTTAGACGATGTGGAGTTGGATGACGATGCAGATGAGTTTGAACTATTGAGTAGACCCAAGCTTGTGAGCCAGACAGCACCTGTTTATCCCATTTGCACCAAGGATGGGATGTACATAAGAAAGGAGGATGCCCCTGTGAACAATGTCACGAGGAGTGGAAGGGTGTACCAACCTGAACCACAACGGTTAGGGGAGCCAAGTAAAAGAGCAGAAGCCCAGGTCCAGGATTACTTGCCCATCAAGGTGGATGAAAAAGAAGATCTAGTGGTGGAACAGCTCAAAAAGATGCCTGCACGCATATCTGTGTGGCATCTACTTATGGAGTCCCAAAGGCACCGGGCTGCGGTAGTGAAGAAGCTTATGGAAATGGATGCTAATCCGTTGATGTCTCCTGAAGAGGTGTGCATGGTAATTGGGAGTACAAAGAGTCTGTAACCTGATAGTCCCAAGGCGATCACTTTCACTGATGATGACCTGCCACTGGAAGGGGCTAATCACAACTGTGCCTTGTACTTGAAAGTTGAAATGATGGACAGAACTTTACCTTGTGTAATGGTTGATAATGTGTCAGCACTGAATATCTGTCCTTTGAAAGTATTACCTAGCCTCCACCTATCTGAAGGAGCACTATCACGATCTAACACAGTGATCCGGGCCTATGACGATTCGAAGCGTACCGTGATCGGTACTTTTGAGGCAGAGGTGTCAGTTGGGGAAGTTAGATCGACTGTGCTGTTCACCGTCATCGACATTCTGGTGACATTTTCCTTGCTTTTGGGAAGGCCCTGGTTCTATGCATTGGGAGGAGTGCCCTCAACCCTACATCAGAAAGTAAAGATTCCAATGGGAGGGAAGATCGTGACTCTTGAGGCAGATGAATCTTCTGTGGTAGCTGCATTGAATTCATTTGAACAATCCCTGACTGGCTTTCAAGTGGTAGTCGTCTCAAAACACAAGGAGAAAGACCTGATGTTTTCTCCATGGATCCATAAGTACTTCAAAGGCAGAATTTCATCCCAGGAAAGGGGCTTGGAGTCCACCAGCAAGGGGTTGCAAAATTTGATATCACTATGGGCCAATCACACCGGGGAGGTCTTGGTTACAAGGGTACTGAAAAGAAGGAGATCCCTGAGACAAAGAAAGCTCATCTTTTGGATACTTTTGTTCGAGCAAGTAGTGGGTCATATGATGGTAAGCCGGAGCCGATAATGATTGATGGGGAAACAGTCCTCGGGTTTGAGATCTTTGCTGATGTCGTCGACTTCTCGAAGTATGGGTCGGTTTGGTGGAAGAAATGCTTAAGCTTGAAGCTGTGAAAGAGATCAATACTCCTCCAATAGCTCGAGATGAAGTATTGGCCCCCATCATTTCGAAGGAGCAATCAAAAGAAGATGCAGATCCACTGGTAGTTGCCATCACTAAGGCATTTTCTGCTTTGCTGAAGAAAGGGTTAAAAGAGAATCCTGTGAGAAAGGAAGCTGTTTCGGGACAGCAGAGTTGGTAGAAAAGGCTATTGCTGAGCTCACCAAGATGATGGCTAAAGGGAAAGAAAAGAAAGAAGAAGATGTTCTGTCAGAAGCACAGAAAGAGACCCTCGAGGCTGACCTGAATGACTTGTTCGAGGAAGGACCTGCTGATCCAGAAGACATTGCTGCTGAAAACCCTCCGCATGTGGAGGAGGAAAATGATTTCTTTGTAAACTTATCCTATGTATTTGATGTGAACAATTCCGCCTATAAGGCGATGAATAAAATGAAGTCTAACTTTGCTTATTTGTGTGATGTTTTTCCTAATGGATCTGTGCATACATGCAATCATTCATTTAATGTGTTCAGCATTCACGACACTGCATTACATGAAATTAATTTGGTTACAATTGAAAATCCTAAAATGGTATCTATCTCTAACGAACTCACTCCTGAAGAAGAGAGAGAATTGACAAAAGTACTTAAAAAACATGTGAGAGCGTTTGCCTGGTCTCACGATGATATGCTGGGGGTTGACAGAGGGATAGCAGAACACAGAATCCCAATTGATCCCAAGTTCAGTGCAGTAAAGCAGAAACTCAGGCGTCTATGTCTAGAATGGGCTGAGAAAGTCAAAGAAGAGGTAGCAAAGCAGATTAAGGCTAACTTCCTGGAGGTGGTAGAATATCCTGAATGGTTAGCCAATATAGTCCCAGTTGCCAAGAAAGATGAAAGAGTCAGAGTTTGCGTGGATTACCGGGATTTGAATAAGGCCTCCCCAAAGGATGACTTCCCACTCCCTTACATCGATGTCCTGATCGACAGTGCAGCAAGGGAAGTTATGTACTCATTTATGGATGGCTTCTCTGGGTATAATCAGATCTTAATGAATGTCATTGATAAAGTCAAGACGGCCTTCATCACCGAGTGGGGGGTATACTGCTACAGAGTAATGCCTTTCTGGTTGAAGAATGCTGGGGCAACTTATCAGAGGGCGGTTACGACATTGCTACATGACATGATCCACAAGGAGGTCGAGGTGTATGTCGATGATATGCTGGTGAAGTCCATGACCCGGGAGGAGCACCCTGCTATCCTGGATAGATTTATGCCCAGGATTGAAAAGTATAACTTACGGCTCAATCCGAAGAAATGTGTATTTGGAGTTGCGTCGGGCAAATTATTAGGGCACATTGTCAGTCAGAAAGGCATTGAGATGGACCCAGATAAGATTAAAGCTATTCGAGATATGCCAGTGCCGAAAACAGAGAAGGAAGTTAGATCTTTTCTAGGGTTGCTTCAATATGTCAGCAGATTCATTGACAGATTGACCACTATCGGTGAGCCCATTTTCAAGCTTCTTCGGAAAGAACAACCCGTCATGTGGAATGACCAATGTCAGGTAGCATTCGATAGGATTAAAGAATACTTGATCAATCCACCAGTGTTGAAGCCTCCAACTCTAGGAAGGCCTTTGACTCTGTACTTAGCCATTGAAGAGACCTCCATAGGGGCAATGTTGGTTCAAGAGCAAGATGATAAGAGGGAGCATGCTATTTACTACCTTAGTAAGAAGCTGCTAGATTATGAAACTCAGTACACCGTGGTGGAAAAGACTTACACCGCTATGGTTTGGCTGACAAAGAAACTGAGACACTATTTCCAATCCTATAAGATACAAGCTGTGGCGAAAGTTGATCCGATGAAATACCTCTGCTCTGCCCCATCCTTAACAGGGAAACTGTCCCGGTGGTTGCTGTTGCTATCAGAATTAGACATTGAGTATGTGACGAAGAAGGTGATCAAAGGAAGAGCAGTGGCTGAGTTCCTAGCCAATCAGCCGCTTGAATCTGATTATGTGGAGAACCTGGAGTTTCCGGATGAACAGTTGGCCATAATGGAAGTAGAGGTCAGAAAATGGATCATGCACTTTGACGGAGCCGTAAATAAGAGAGAAGCAAGTCTCGGAGTAATTATTGTAACTCCTGAGGGGGAGATAATTCCTTTGTCAAAGCGGCTAGAATTCTTGGTAACTAACAACGGTGCAGAATATGAAGCCTGTTTATTTGGCATTGATGCTCTCATCACACTAGGGGCAAATGATGTGACCATTGTTGGAGATTCACTATTGGTGATCCGTCAAGCCACCGGGGAGTGGGAAATCAAAGAAGAATCACTTCGCCCATACTTAGAGACTTTGTGGGAAATGGTGAAAGTATTCCGGTATATTGAATTCAGGCATGTAGCTAGAGATGATAATCAGATGGCTGATTCGTTAGCAACCTTGTCATCCATGTGGGAAGGACCTCAAAAGGCACCAATGCAGCCCTTAATCCTGGAACTGCTAGAACACCATTTCATCGTTCTAGTGATGTCTTGACATTAGTAGCAGATGATAAGCCCTGGTACCAAGATATAGCTGACATTCTACAAAATGGCTAGTATCCTGAAGAAGCTTATGCATCATATAAGGTGATGGAGTAGAAGAATTGGTACTGACCTATTTGGAGAAATTCGAAGATGGAAAAAAAACAGCAAAGCTGTGAATTGTGTAATTTTGAAAAGTGTTCGATTTGGTCTCAAAAATAGTAATTTTTCTTGGGAATCGGCCTGATGAACAGAACCCACAAATTTATTGTGGGCCCCACCCCAATTTGGCAAAAAAATGCCATCTAGTCCTTCAATTTTGCATTTTTATATTTTTAGGCACCTAATTGCAAATTTTTATAAGTTTTTCCTTTATTCTGTTATTGTCAAAATTTTAACCCTAGTTTCTAGTCACTATTTAAAGGTATGTAAGACATGAATTATGCAGTTTTGATTGAATTCGTATTTTATTCTTTTTTTTCCTATCTCTGTGAATTTTTGTAAATTCTAGGGTTAGAGGAATCATTTCCGGTATCGTGCGCGATCAACGGAATTCGATTGATTATCCGCTGCATCATAAGGCCATATTAAGGAGATTGGCAGCTCAGTTCAGATGGTTTAATGGACAGCTTTTCAGAAGGACCGCTGGTAGATTGTTGTTGAAGTGTCTGACGGAAGCAGTAGCCAAGAGAGTTATGCAAGAAATTCATTCAGGGATTTGTGGTCCGCATATGAAAGGTTTAGCTCTGGCAAAGAAGATCATGAGACAAGGGTACTTCTGGCTTACCATGCAAACAGATTGTGCAGAAGAAGTGAAAAAGTGCCATGAGTGCCAGATTTACGGAGATATCAGCCATCTTCCACATATGGACTTCCAGAATCTCATGACTCCTTGGCCATTTTCAGTGTGGGGTATGGACATAATTGGTGAAATTCGACCTCCAGCATCGAATGGTCACAAATTCATTATAGTGGCAGTGGATTATTTTTCCAAATGGGTTGAAGCCGAGTCTTATGTCACGATCACGGCTAAGAACATGGCTAAGTTTATAAAGAAGCACATCTTCGCAAGATATGGTATACCACATCACATGGTGACCGATAACGAAGTGCAATTTCAAGGGGCCACAGCTGAACTATTCAAAGAATACAATGTAGAACATCGTAAGTCTTCACCTTATAGGCCACAAGCCAATGGAGCAGTGGAGGCGGCAAACAAGTCTATTAAGAAGATCTTATCCAAGACCACTTCAACCTATAGGGATTGGGCAGATAGATTACCTTATGCTCTATGGGGATACAGAACCAGTGTTAGAACGCCAACTGAGGAGACACTATATTCGTTGGTTTATGGGATGGAAGCAGTCCTTCCTACTGAAGTGGAATTGAAGTCGCTAAGGACGATCTTGGAATCCCAATTGCCAGAAACACAATGGGTAAAGGCGAGATTTGAGCAACTGGCTATGGTCGACGAAAAGCACCTCAAAGCTCTAGATCACTTACAGATGTACCACCAAAGGATGGCTAGGGCCTATAATCGACGGGTTCGTCATCAGAAACAACCTCTGAAAGCGGGAGATCTAGTGTTGAAACAGATGAGGCCAACTAACACGGATGCGAGGGGCAAATTCAAACCCAACTGGGAAGGGCCGTATGTGGTTAAGAAAATACTCTCCAAAGGTGCAGTGAAGATCATGGACATGGATGGCAACGAGTTCACCAATCCGATTAATCAAGATCATCTCAAACGCTACCATGTGTAAAAGAAAAAAGAAAAAAAAGCCTGTTAAGTCGAAAACCCGCAAGGGAGGCTTAAGCAAAAATGAAGGCAACGTGAGTTAACTTGTCGATCAGAAAACCTGTATAGGATGGTTGATAACAGGAATGAGTTCGTTCGAGATATGTACTAATTTTGGCATTTTTAATTGATACAATAATTAAATTTCATTAATGAAGTGCGTCTTGCTCAACATATTGCATGAATGTTTGGAGTATGTTACATGATCCATTTGTCGAAACATCTAGATAAACAAAGACATTTGGACGCCTAAGTGTGCGAATAGCGAACATCATCCATTCATTCAAAAAAAAAAAAAAAAAGAGAAGAGCCTGTCAAGTCGAAAACCCGCAGGGGCGATTTAAGCAAAAATTAAGGCAAAAAAAAAGGGGAGGGTCGCGCCAATAATGAAGGAGATATATATAAATAATAATAATGATAGTCGATACATGCATAATAATGAAAATCACTTTTCTTTCATGATCTCTTTTTCTTGACAGGAAGTGATCTCGCGGCCTCGGAAGTGAACACGAAATTTTTAACAAAAAAAAAAAAAATCCCGTTGTTAACCGTTGACCCCACGACTGTAGTTACAGTCGTGGGGATTTTGTTACAGTCGTACGACTATAACGTAATTACAGTCGTACGACTGTACTTTCGAGGGAAGGTTGCAGAACCCATACCCCCTTAACTTAAAAAAGGTGGGGAAATCTTGAGCATGGAAATGGGAGAGAGAAAGGGACTTTTGGCAAAAAAGAAATCTGGAACTAGAGATTTGAGAGAAAGAAAAAGGGAGAAAAAGAAAGAAGAGAGACAAGAAAAGCTTGCTTTCTTCTCACATTTTCTCCTTAATTTCTTGTTGTTAATCACTAAAACGAATTAGAAATCCTAAGTTAACATCCACACTAGAAATCTAAATCATTTTGGGACAAAAATAAACACAAATCCGTGACTTTTCTGGAATTATTTGGACACTTTTGTAACCTTAACTTTCCAAGGAAAATGAGCGAATTCACGTGGATTGGTGCGTAGCCAGGAGTCATTCCAGCTATGGATCGTCGCCAAGGTGGTAAACAACCTTTAACTCAACTCTTTTTCCAGCTTTCTGGGTGATTTACTTGTGTTTGGTGTGTTTTTATTCAAGTTTTTAAGTTTTTATTTCTGGATAAATTAGAACAGTCGTACGACTATTCTTCACACAAGAACATGGGCACGACTGTAATTACAGTCGTGCCAAACCTTTTACAGTCGTACCACTGTGTTTATTTTTCTTAGTTTTAAGCTTCTCATTTAGGGTTTTTTAGCGATTTTCTGACTCTGGTGAAATTTACAGTCGCACGACTGTAGTCCTCTGCCAGGAGCAGAAATCCCTAAAAAATCCCTAAAATCCAAAAAATAATAAAATCCCAAAAATTTCATAAAAATCAGAAAATTTCAGAGAATCAGAAAATTTTGAAAAATAAAAAATCATCAAAAATGAATTTTGGTGTGTGCATTCATGACCTTAGATTTATTTTTCGGTGAAATCGCATTTAGAACAAAACCACGACGGAGACTTGGTTCTCCCGAAAACCGACCCACTTTGCATGCTTAATTGTAATAAACCGGAAAAATATTTTCAAAAATGATTTTCTTACAAAACCAAAAATACAGGGACGTTTCAAAAATGGTCTTCCAGGTCTAACCGGGCCGGTCGACCGGGCCAACCCGGTTACCCCTAATTGCATGACCCCGAATACTTAATTTTCTAATTCTGTCTACTTGAGTCCTACTTATGGCGTGCCGTATAAATTGTACTAACCTCTGTTTTGTAGCTTCTATTTTATATTAATTTTCTTTTTATTTGTATTTTAATAGAATTAAATCGTGCATTTAGGAGGTTGTAAATATTTTTTTAGATTCTCGTGTATTCTAGGCGATTGTATCAGTGAGGCGAGAGTTTTATTTTTTCTTTCAATTGGGTTGTAAGCTCTTAAATATTTATTCTTTTTACTTTTTATCATGCTGTACTATTACGTATGCGCTCTGCGTGTATTATTTAATAAAAATCAATCTTTAGCAATTTAAAGTGTTATAAATAGAACATTGGCAATAATATTTAAGTTAGACACGAAATAAGGGACTTGTCCGGACCTAGATCTCTGAAAAGTGTGGCAGTTCCCGCTTTGGTTCAGCTACACTGAAATTTCCCAGTTGAGCAGAGCCGGGTGGCGACTCCTATACTTTTTATCGGGATTTAGGTCTCGATTCTTTTTTTCGAAATAATCCGCTTTTCCAAAAAATGAATTTCAAATCAAAAACCCCACGCGAGGAAGGAATTCGCCCGAAATCAAGGCGCCCCTTCCGAAAGGGAGTCCCGCGTGCCGTCGAAAACGCGTCGTCCGCTCACAGTGGCGACTCCGCTGGGGATTTCTTACAAAAGCTTTCAAAAACTTAAAAGAATTTGACAAGCCCTTTAAAGTGTCTAATTTAAATTAAGCGGATGATTCTTATATGGCACTTTATGCATTTTTGTAGTTAGACATTTATTGCATTAGGTTAGGTATCCATTATTTAACCCGGTGAATTGTTGAAGTGTCGCCTAAGTTTCTCTTGGTCTTAGGGGCACGAATATGAAACACCACTCATAGCCTCGTATGAACCCCTTTGCTCGGACCCTTGAGTGGGGAGAAGTGAGGAGCATATTTTGCTATGGGAGCCTTGATGTTATCCCGACTTTGGACCGAACTCATTTAGGCAACCTTAGTTGGATTTCCTTAGGATACCAAAATAAACTGTGTGAATAAAATAAAATACGGCTTTATCATCCCCGGTTGGTGATCGAAGAGAACCGCTCCTAGGACTCGGTTAGAATTTTATCGACCTGACCACGTTTGGAGGAATAAGGTTGGATGAATACGATCCGTGTGCTAATTGCTACGTGTCTTCTTGTCTCTCCATAACATATCATCATCCACATTTTTTTCACGAACATAACATACCGTATATAAAGCATTTGTGTGATTCTAACTCACATCTTTTGTACAGCCATTTCCATTTTTCCCGTGTAGATACATTAATCACCTGCGTGACATTTATACTAACCACATTTTTTGTAGCCATGCATCTTTTCATTGTATGAAAAAATTAATTAATCAATTTACATACATCATTTGAATGTCATAAGCATTAACCATTTTATTTTGTAGCCATGGGAAGTGCGTGTCATGCATAAAGCATTCATGCGAACCTTGAATAACCCCGTAAGGGTCACACACATCGCACCGCCTACCAAGTAAGAAATCATTTTAGGCGCTCCACGAGTGCCGACAAAATTCATCACATTTCATCAAATCATTTTAGGCGCTCCACAGGTGCCGACAAAATTCATCACATTTCATCAAATCATTTTAGGCGCTCCACGAGTGCCGACAAAATTCATCACATTTCATTAAATCATTTTAGGCGCTCCACGAGTGCTAAAAAATTCATTTCATGTCATTAAATCATTTTAGGCGCTCCACGAGTACCGAAAAAAAATATTTCATTTCACATATCAAATCGTTTAGGTACTCCTCGAGTGGCGGAACTCTGCCCGTTCACTAAGAACGCATTCACCTCACATCGCGGCATGGAAATCGAGATACTCCCCGAGTATTGAAACTCCGCTTGCAAACCAAGTACGAGTTCACTTCATATCATTAAAAATCAGAGGTGTCCCCCGGACACCGAAACCTCGACCATGTGCCATGCACATATCGATCTCACATCACAAAAAAATCCGAGGCACTCCCCGAGTGCTGAAACTCTGTCCGTTCGCTAAGAACATTCATCTCATGTCACAAAACCTGAGGTACTCCCCGAGCGCCAAAGGTCTTATCCATGCATCAAACACTTAGATTGCAATTTGTACATACATGAATAGGAATTCATGCATACTTCACCACCCGAAGGATTAGTTGCTCAAGGTTCATGTTGCAAATCCATTTCATACAACATCCGTATATCATTCATCTAACACGCCATGCATACATGCATATCCCCTAGAGTTCATAACTCTTTGGGTGATCATTTTTCACTAACTCTTATTCGAAATGTTTTGTAGTTTGGCTCCGATCGGGATGAAGACTCGTGAGACTAGAGCACAGTAATTCGTCGTCTAGTGAGTCTGAGGAGTCTGTTCAGTTCGGGGAGGTTGAGGCGACATCTGCACTAAGTGCTGAGTTTTCACCGGAATTTGAACAGTTACAACAAAGATTTCAAGATATGGCACTCACACCTGAAGCTGCAGCTGCCATGATGGCCACCACTGCTATTCATGAATTCATGAATTCTGATGAATTCAAGAACCTTATTAAGAACCAAGTGCAGAGTGCATTGACTGAGTCGTCTAATCAGTGACCAGAAAGGGCTGCCAGCGAGGAGAGTAGCGGCGGGAGATTGAATGATGGGTAGTCAGATGCCGAAGAGGGCCGAAGGGATAATGCTGAACGACCTGTGGAGTCTGCTTTAGAAAGAAAGATGAAGGAGATGGAAGAAACTATAGCGGAGCTGCGTGCCAGTTCTAAGACCCAATCCGCCAAGTGCATTGACCTATCCACACTCATAGCCGGAGGCATTGAAATGTTACCTGTGGGCTTTCAGATGCCTAGAATTGCACCATATGTCGAGAAAAGTCCTCCCATGGCTCACTTGAATCAGTATGTGCGGATCATGACCATGGCAGGGCTTACAATGAATCAATTAGTAGGACTGTTCCCCACTACTTTGGAGGGAGGAGCCATCACATGTTATAACAAATAGCCCGAGAGTGTGCAAGGTGACTGGGATGTGCTGTCTGATGCTTTCATAAAGTACTTCAGTTTCAATACACAGCTAGAGGTCAAGCTACAAGACCTAGAGGCATTGAGACAGAAGCCGAATGAGACCTTCTCAGAGTACTATCAGAGGTGGATGGATAAGATGATCCTTCTTCACCAGAAGCCGTTGGAAGATGAACTAATTGTGAAGTTGATTGATGGGAGCTTAGAGGTTTATCGGAATGTGATGAAATATCACAAGTTTCAGACCTTAGTGGAAGTACATGAGTTGGCCCGCAAAGTGGAGAAATACGAGATTGATCCGGCTCATAACAGTTCTGGGGGAGGGTATCGAAGCCGGCCATATTCTTCAGGGTACAAGAGTAATAACAATCCTACAGCTTCCTCATCGACAAGTGCCAAGCCAAGTCAGCCACCTGCCCCTGTTAAGCAAGTAGAAGTAGCGACACTAGCACAAGGGTCCAATCAGCAAACAGCTGGAAAAGGGATTTCTCCTTGGGAGGATTCTCTGGGGCGAATTTTTCTGAAGTGCAGAAATTTGGGTTTTCTTCAAGGCCTGAAACCGTACACGCCTCCGGCCCAGGCGGACAAGAACAATTTTAGCTCCTATCATGTGACCAAGGGGCATCGAACCAATGAGTCCCATGCTTTGAAAAAGGTGATTCAACAGTTGATTGATGAAAAGAAGATAGAAGCACCTCGCTTAAAGCCCAATGTTCAGAGTAATCTACTGCCTCAGTTTGAAAGGAGGGTGACTATGGTATAGTCGGGATTATCTCCTAACTTTGTCCTGGCTCAGATTGCAAAAGTGAATCCTGCAATACAAGTGGTAGTGGGTAAAGATGCTGAGCCATCTGTGGAGGAGAATAAGCCCGTGAATTTAGATGATGTGGAGTTGGATGACGATGCAGATGAATTCGAATTGATGAGTAGACCCAAGCCTGTGAGCCGAACAACACCTGTTTATCCTGTTTGCATCAAGGACGGGATGTATATAAGAAAGGAGGACGCTCCTGTGAATAATGTCACGAGGAGTGGAAGGGTATATCAACCTGAGCCACAGCGGTTAGGGGAGCCGAGTAAAAGAGCAAAAGCCTCGGTCCAGGATTACTTGCCCATCTGATGATGACCTACCACCGGAAGGGACTAATCACAACCGTGCCTTGTATTTGAAAGTGGAAATGATGGATAGAACTTTACCTTGTGTAATGGTTGATGATGGTTCAGCACTGAACATCTGTCCTTTGAAAGTATTACCTAGTCTCCACCTGTCGGAAGAAGCATTATCACGATCTAACACAGTGATCTAGGCTTATGACGATTCGAAGCGTACTGTGATTGGTACTTTTGAGGCGGAGGTGTCAGTTGGGGAAGTTAAATCGACTGTGCTGTTCACTGTCATTGATATTCCGGTGACATTTTCCTTGCTTTTGGGAAAGCCTTGGTTTCATGCATTGGGAGGCATGCCATCAACTCTACATCAAAAAGAGAAGATTCCAATGGGAGGGAAGATTGTGACTCTTGAAGCAGATGAATCTTCTGTGGTAGCTGCGCTGAACTCATTTGAACAACCCCTGACTGGCTTCCAAGTGGCGATTGTCTCGGAACACTAGGAGAAAGACCTGACGTTTTCTTCATGGATCCATAAGTACTTTCAGAGGTAGAATTTCATCCTAGGAAAGGGGCTTGGGGTCAACCAACAAGGGGTTGCAAAATTTGACATCACTATGGGCCAATCACACCGAGGGGGTCTTGGTTACAAAAGTGCTGAAAAGAAGGAGATCCCTGAGACAAAGAAAGTTCAACTTTTAGATACTTTTGTTCGAGCAAGTGGTGGGTCATATGATGGTAAGCCGGAGCCGATGATTATTGATGGGGAAACAGTCCCCGGGTTTGAGATCTTTGCTGATGTTGTCGACTTCTCGAAGTATGAAGTTGATATGGTGGAAGAAATGCTTAAGCCAGAAACTGTGAAGGAGATCAGTATTCCTCCAATGCCTCGGGTTGAAGTAGTGGCCCCTATTATCTCGGAGGAGCAATCAAAAGAAGAGGCAGACCCACTGGTAGATGCCATCACTAAGGCATTTTCTGCTTTGCTGAAGAAAGGGTTGAAAGAAAGTCCTGTGAGAAAGGAAGCTGTTTCGGGGCAGGCAGAATTGGTAGAATAGGCTGTTGCTGAGCTCACCAAGATGGTGGCTAAAGGGAAAGCGACGGCAGAAGAAGATGCCCTGTCAGAAGCACAGAAAGAGACCCTCAAAGCTGACCTGAGTGACTTATTCGAGGAAGGACCTACTAATCCAGAAGACCATGCTGCTGAAGACCCTCCGCATGTGGAGGAAGAAAATGATTTCTTTGTAAATTTATCCTATGTATTTGATGTGAACAATTCCGCTTTTAAGGCGATGAATGAAATGAAGTCTAACTTTGCTTATTTGTGTGATGTTTTTCCTAATGGCTCTGTGCATACATGCAATCATTCATTCAATGTGTTCAGCATTCACAACACTACATTACATGAAATTAATTTGGGTACAATTGAAAATCCTAAAATGGTATCTATCTCTAACGAACTCAATCCTGAAGAAGAGAAAGAATTGACAAAAATACTTAAAAAACATGTGGGAACGTTTGCCTGGTCTTACAACTATATGCCGGGGGTTGACAGAGAAATAGCAGAACATAGAATTCCGATTGATCCCAAGTTCAGTGCAGTAAGGCAGAAACTCAGGCGTCTACGTCCAGAATGGGCTGAGAAAGTCAAGGAAGAGGTAGCGAAGCAGATTAAGGCCAACTTCCTAGAGGTGGTGGACTACCCTGAATGGTTAGCCAATATAGTCCCAGTTGCCAAGAAAGATGGAAGAGTCAGAGTTTGTGTGGATTTTCGAGATTTGAATAAGGCCTCCCCAAAGGATGACTTCCCACTTCCTCATATTGATGTCCTGATCGACAGTGCAGCAAGGGCAGTTATGTACTCATTCATGGATGGTTTCTCCGGGTATAATCAAATCTTAATGAATGTCATTGATAAATTCAAGACGGCCTTCATCACCGAGTGGGGGGTATACTGTTATAGAGTAATGCCTTTTGGGTTGAAGAATGCTGGGGCAACCTATCAGCGGGCAGTTACGACGTTGCTACATGACATGATCCACAACGAGGTCGAGGTGTATGTCGATGATATACTGGTGAAGTCCATGACCCGGGAGGAGCACCCCGCTATCTTGGATAGGTTTATGACCAGGAATGAAAAGTATAACCTACGGCTCAACCCAAAGAAATATGTATTCGGAGTTGCATCAGGCAAGCTATTGGGGCACATTGTCAGTCAGAAAGGCATTGAGATGGACCCGGACAAGATTAAAGCCGTTTGAGATATGCCAGTGCCGAAAACAGAGAAAGAAGTCAGATCTTTTCTAGGGTCGCTTCAGTATGTCAGCAGATTCATTGCCAGATTGACAACTGTCTGTGAGCCCATTTTCAAGCTTCTTCGAAAAGAACAACCCGTTGTGTGGAATGACCAGTGCCAGGTTGCATATGATAGAATCAAAGAATACTTGACCAATCCACCAGTGCTGAAGCCTCCAACTTTGGGAATGCCTTTGACTCTGTACTTAGCCATTGAAGAGACCTCCATAGGGGCGATGTTGGTTCAAGAACAAGATGACAAAAAGGAACACGCTATCTACTACCTTAGTAAGAAGCTGCTAGATTATGAAACTCGGTACACCGTGGTGGAGAAGACTTGCACTGCTATGGTTTGGCTGATGAAGAAATTGAGACACTATTTCCAATCCTACAAGATACAAGCTGTGGCGAAAGTGGATCCAATGAAATACCTCTGTTCTGCCCATCCTTAACAGGGAAACTGTCCCCGGTGGTTACTTTTGCTATCGGAATTCGACATTGAGTATGTGACAAAGAAGGTTATCAAAGGAAGAGTAGTGGCTGAGTTCCTAGCCAATCAGCCGCTTGAATCTGATTATGTGGAAAACCTGGAGTTTCCGGATGAGCAGTTGGCCTTGGTAGAGGTGGAGGTCAGAAAATGGATTATGCACTTTGATGGAGCCATAAACAAGAGAGGAGCAGGCCTCGGAGTGATTATAGTAACTCCTGATGGAGAGATAATTCTTTTATCAAAATGGCTAGAATTCCCAGTAACTAACAACGGCACAGAGTATCAAGCTTGTTTGTTTGGCATTGATGCTCTCATTACACTAGGGGCAAATGATGTGCCCATTGTTGCAGATTCGCTGTTGGTGATCCGTCAAGCCACCGGGGAATGGGAAATCAAAGAAGAATCACTTTGCCCATACTTGGAGACTTTGTGGGAAATGGTGAAAGTATTCAGGCATGTTAAATTCAGGCATGTGGCCAGGGATGATAATCAGATGGCAGATTCGTTAGCTACCTTGTCATCTATATGGGAAGGACCTCAGAATGCACCGATGCAGCCCTTGATCCTGGAGACAGCTAGAACACCATTCCATCGTTCTAGTGAGGTCCTGGCATTAGTTGCAAATGATAAGCCCTGGTACCAAGACATAGCTGACTTTCTACAGAATGGCCAATATCCTGAAGAAGCAGATGCATGAGATAAGGCCACGTTAAGAAGATTGGCAGCTCAGTTCAAGTGGTTTGATGGACAGTTTTTTAGAAGGACCGCTGATGGGTTGTTATTAAAGTGCCTGACAGAAGCAGAAGCCAAGAAGGTTATGCAAGAAATACATTCAGGGATTTGTGGTCCGCACATGAACAGCTTAGCCCTGGCAAAGAAGATCATGAGACAAGGGCACTTCTGGCTTACTATGTAAACAGACTGTGCAGAAGAAGTGAAAAAGTGCCATGAGTGCCAGATTTACGGGGACATCAGCCATCTTCCACCTATGGAGTTGTAGAATCTCATGACTCCTTAGCCGTTTATAGTATGGGGTATAGACATAATTGGTGAAATTCGACCTCTAGCATCGAATGGGCACAAGTTCATTGTAGTAGCAGTGGACTATTTCTCCAAGTGGGTTGAGGCCGAGTCTTATGTCATGGTCACGGCTAAGAATATGGCTAAGTTTGTAAAGAAGCACATCTTTGCAAGATACGGTGTACCACATCACGTGGTGACTGATAATGGAGTGCAATTTCAAGGGGCCACAATTGAACTATTCGCAGAGTACAATGTGGAACATCGTAAGTCTTTACCTTATAGGCCATAAGCCAATGGAGCAGTGGAGGCGGTAAACAAGTCTATTAAGAAGATCTTGTCCAAGACCACTTCAACCTACCGGGATTGGGCAGATAGATTACCTTATGCTCTATGGGGGTACAGAACTAGTGTTAGAATGCCAACTGGAGAAACACCTTATTCACTGGTTTATGGGATGGAAGCAGTCCTTCCTATTGAATTGGAATTGAAGTCACTAAGGACGGTTTTGGAAGCCCAATTGCCTGAAACAGAATGGGTAAAGGTGAGATTTGAGCAACTGGCTATGGTTGATGAAAGGCGTCTCAAGGCTCTAGATCATCTACAGATGTACCACCAAAGGATGGCTAGGGCCTATAATCGACGGGTTCGTCATCAGAAACAGCCTCTGAAAGTGGGAGATCTAGTGCTGAAGCAGATGAGACCGACTAGCACAGATGCGAGGGGCAAATTCATACCCAACTGGGAATGGCCGTATGTAGTTAAGAAAATACTTTCCAAAGTTGCAGTGACGATTATGGACATGGATGGCAATGAGTTCACCAATCCGATTAATCAAGATCACCTCAAACGTTACCATGTGAAAAAAAAAATCGGGGGGGGGGGCCCTGTTAGGTTGAAAACCCACAAGGGCGACTTAAGCAAAAATAAAGGCAGCGAGAGTTAGCTTATCAATCAGAAAACCTGTATAGGATGGTTGATAACAGGAATGAGTTCGTTCAAGATATGTACTAATTTTGGCATTTTCTATTGATACAATAATTAAGTTTCATTAATGAAGTGCGTTTTGCTCAACATATTGCATGAATGTTTGGAGTATGTTACATGATTCATTTGTCGAAACATCCAGATAAACAAAGACATTTAGACGCCTAAGTGTGCAATCGCGAACATCATCCATTCATTCCAAAAAAAAAGAGCCTGTTAGGTTGAAAACCCGCAAGGGCGATTTAAGCAAAATTTAAGGCAAAAAAAAAGGTTGCGTCAATAATAAAGGAGATATATATAAAATAATAATGATAGTCAATACATGCATAATAATGAAAATCACTTTTTCTTTCATGTTCTCCTTTTCTTGACAGGAAGTGATCTCGCAGCCTCAGAAGGAGCCAGCCAGTGGAAAGTCGCATGCTCATGCGCCTCACGGGTCGGTAGGTCCTAGATCTCAGCTAGCCACCGTTTGTAATGATCATCTGTCTCTGTGGGAGCAAGAGAAGCATAGCTCAATGCCACATGATGGGTATCTCTAGCCCAGCGAAGTCTGATGTGATTCGGCCAAGAAGCAGTGTACTCCTCACAACTGGTGACACAAGAGCGCTGGGGGATATCCTGTAGATGGCCGTACTGCCGGCAAAGGCGACTCGGAGAATAAAATGTCACCCTGGTCAGTACCAACAACTGCACACCATGGGCCCACATGTCCACAATCACGTGGGTGATCTTCCACCAGGGGCACACCCACCTAATCTGGTCATCAGTCAAGCGAGATAACCAAACGCCCCATTCATCAGCAGACATGTCAATATAGGATTCAATAGAGAAGCCTCTTTCCCTGAAATTGGCAAGGTGATATTTCTTAAAATTCCCTCTCGGGATTTTAAGAATCGATAGCTTCTCCAATAACCAGATCTGCAGTTGATAAGAAGCAAGGGTTAGAAGTTCATTTGGCCCAGAAATACACCGGACAATAAGGAGATTTACCTGGAGCAGTGTGAGATGAGGGCCAATGTGGAGAACACCGCTTGTCTTAGATGTATGCAAACTGATCAGTGTCTCAACAAGTGCAAAAGGAGCTGGAGATGCCCCCGCAGCCACCTGAGGGATAAGGGAGACGGCCCTGAAGGAGACAACCCCATCACTAGGACCACAGAAATACCGGCTCACCAGTAACAGGCTAACCATGCATGCCCAGCTCATGTGGTCCCTAGGGGCATTGATGCACCACTCTAGTACAGAATCTGAGCTCAACCCGAGAGAAGGGGCATCAGTGGGAAGTAGAGCTTCCACCTCGGGATTGGGAAGCCCGAACAAGCTCACCAAGGAAGAAATACTGCCAAAGGTGAACTCAGGGACGGCAATGTCCACCCCTTTGTGACACGGGATGTTCAAGAAGCGGAAAATGTTATGCACTGGATCCTAGAAACGATGACAGGCACTCAACAGTTCGAGGTTCCAGGAGTGTTTGTAATAGGCCTTGAGATTCCACAACCCGAAAGGCTTCAATTTAAGCCAATCAGAGTCTTGTAATGATTCTAGAAAATTGTAAAAGCCTGGATAAAAAGAAGCAAAAATTGAAAAAGAAAAGAAAAAGAAGAAGAGTGAATTTTCAAAGATCAATAAAACAAAAGCAAATCCCATAATGTAAAGAGTGCAGTTCATAATGTGCCTAAAAATCCAATACAAAAAGAAGAGAAACCATAAAGACAACAAATAAGAAAAACAGGGCGCTCCATCTAGCTCTCATCCTGCCCCTCATCCTCCTCCTCATCCTCGGACTCACTCTGATGTGTGGCCCTGTAGGAGTCAAAGTCCGCCTGCAGTCGAGCCATCTCGGCCTGCACCCTGGCTGTCTCAGCTCTCGTCCGATCCACCTCTTGGTTTGCAGCCCAGACCCGAGCCTCAGAGGAAGCAGCCTGCCTGACCTGATCCTGAAGCATCTGGACTCGGGACTGTAATCAATGACATAAATTAACATTCATACATACATGCATGCACATTCATGCATTACATAAATCATAAGATAATGCAGAAAATGCAGAATGCTTACCGCCCACATGTCGTTCTCCTGGACCAAGAAGTCCCCCATGCCCTTGTACTGGTAGGCTATCTCCTCCACATCAGCCCGCGGAACCTAGAGAATACCAGAAAATTATATAAAAAAAAAGAATCTTAAACTTACATGGGTGGTGTCCTCCGGGAAGAACCTAGCTGGCTGCTCGCGAGGAATATGCCACGTCCTGTAAGAATGAGTGCCATCCAGCCCTATCATGCTAAAACCAATCCGGAGCTCGGTCACCAAATGGCCCTCCACCACATCGACAGCTCGAGAAGCCGAGGCTGCAGCGCTACCCGCCTGGACGGGATGGCTCCTATCCTGAAGAGGAATATCCTCACTAGCTGTGGCCGGGTCAACACTCTTACCGGCTGGGCCACTAGGCTGAGATGACCCTGTTGGAAATGCCCTAGTCCCGAGGCATTGGTCCTTATATTTGTATTATACATTTATTGGATTTATGTATTTTACTCATTTGTGTTATTAATAAAGGCATCAATTCATTTATTATATCTATCTTGTGCAATATATTAAATGAAGTATCCAATGGACATATCTATATAAATGATGACAAGTGTCATGCACTTGGCAGTAAGACCATGGATAGGGTAAACGATATGACCATAAATAGATCCGTAGTCTGTTCCAGTCATGGGAATGAATGGAACAACAGACTATCATTAACCTGGTTGTATGGCGGTGTCTTACCGATCATTGGACATGGAATGTCAACCAAGCCAAGTTAATGGGTACATGCCTGGAAGCATGGTACTGGATAGATCTACTTAACGAGTAATCTACATGGTATAGTATCACAATGGATTCTCGTGTAGTACTTGTGTGGATCCTTTGACCTGACCATATGATGGTGTTACATGTGAAGTCGCATACTTAGGGGTACGCCTAAAGGGCCCGTAATAGGGTGCCAAGTATGGGTGCTTTCGGGTATGTCACTGAACATGGTAATACTATGGATATGCAGAAGGGATTTGTCACTCAGTAACCCACTGAGAAGGTATCACCGGCCTCTTGATGAATGTGACTGATAAGAGTGTGGCCACACCCAAACAAGTTGGAACTTGTTTGTGAGCTTCAGTACATTCAGGATCAAGTTAATGTCCGGACACAAAAGAGGGTGATCAATCCATGCCTCTGTGTTGGACACCGATATCAATGACATGGGATGTACAAGTTTAAACTACAGGGTTATGATAACAGTTAGACTGCCATCTCCATCTTAATTGGGGGCTGCAGTGGCTTGCTAGAGCCCAACTGCAGTCTGCGGACCAAAAGGCCCGCTGCCAACATAAAGATGGGCCCACGGGATCGTACACATTGAGTGACTGGACACCGACTTAATGGATCACAGGTACACTTGGAGTGTACACACTAGAGAGAGAGAAGTATATATATTAATTATATTATAAGGATCAATTGGATTGATCATTATAATAAAATTAATATTTGGCTTCACATAATTAATTGGATTAATTATGAAATTGTTTCCTAGGTGGAAATATTCATATGTATAGGTTTACATATGAATTTGTTTTGTGAAGACTTAATTTTAATTTGATGGATTAAATTAATTAGTCAAACTAATTTTAATTTAAATGTAAATAATATGTTACTTGGAGTAATATATTAGATACACGGGTTAATTAAAATTGGGCTTGATATTGATTTAAACTAGACTAATTAAAATAAGTTTGGGCCTGAATTAAAAGGAGGAAGCCCACACAGACACAGAAGCCAGACTGGGCCCAAATTCCAACAAGGGAATTTGGAAGCCCTAGGGTTAAAACCCTTAGGGGAATTCGGCCAACACACATGTGAGTGTAGTCCCCCCTTTTTGGCCGAATTCTCCCCACCTCCTCACTCTCTAATCTTCGTGATTTTTGACGCTAGCACATGCGGTGTTCGTTAGGCGCTCGTGTACGTAAACGACGAGGGATTCTACTTTGAATTCTGCAGTCATCATCCATCTCTAGAAAGAGATTTTCTGGTAAGAAAATTAATCCCTTTCTATTTAATTTTAAGTTTTTCAATTTCCATCTCAATTGCTCCTGGGACTGGATTTGAGGAAATCACCGCGTTCTTCCGTTTTTATCGGGTGATTTCCGGTGAAAAATCCCAACAGTGGTATCAGAGCGGGCTTTTGATCCGTGGAAATTGATTAATTTGGTTGAATCCCATTTTTGAAATTGGATGTTTTTTATTGGGATTCATGGTATGGGTTTTATGATTTTTCCCATATGTTTTATACAATGAAAATAAACTTTGCATATTGGTTTATGTTATTTTATTTTTGTTGTATGTTATTGGAATTCTTGGAGAATTGCTTTATGTTGATGGATGGTGTATTTTTTTTTTATTTAATTCTTTTTTTTTTTTTAAAAAAAAAAAATCTGCCTCCCGGGTTGCGGGGCTGCCGGCGGCCACCGCACGCGGCGGGAGGCACGGCGGCAGCCGCTGCCCGTGGCTCTGGGTGCCACAGGCAGCTGCTGTGCAGTGGCCGCTGGGCCACCACTACACAGCGGCAGTGTCGTTGCAGGCGGCAGCAGCGGGCAGCCGCTAGGCGGCTGCAGCCGGCCGGGCCCAGTATTTTGGATTTTGCGGGTTTTGGGCCCGGGACCCAGTTTTGAAATTTTAATTGGTTTTAAAATTCGTGTGTTTAAATTTATGTAATTTAAATGTGCATGGTTTCTTGGATGAATTTTAATTTCGTTCATGTGATATTAATTTTGGAAATTAATATGGTTAATGGAAATTGGTTCGGGTAATTTTGGCACAATTACTTGGACGACTAAATTGGACCCATGGTTTCCCAATTCCAGTGGGAGCATTTGGACTGCCTGGGCTGGAGGCCCAAAGCCCGTTAAGGGTTAGAACCATGGTGGGCCAAAATTGGCGGTTTCCTAATAATGGCTTGGACATAATTGAAATGGGCTTAAATCATGCATTATAACATGCTCTTGAATTGTATGTATTGGATGCATATGTGTAATTGAATGGTTGTATGGTTGGATGCTATTGGGCCTTTTACAAGATGGGTTGTATTTTTCTTTTTGGGTAAATACGGCCTGCGTGTCGTTTTTCTTTTTTAATGTAATTTTATTTTATTCATATATTATAAAATTTGTAAAAGAAGAAGCCCATGGAGTGGTGAGCCTAAGTGGAGGTGCAAGCCCAGAAGGAAAAGATGGAGGCCCGCCTGATATTCATTTCTAGTATAGGTTTACTAGAATAATATTAGGATGTAATATAGGCCCATAGCAGTCCATTTTACTTTTATTTAATTATGTATTTTATTCATTTGCATGTATGTATATATGATCCAGTTGCCATTTCACCCGCTTTATGTATATAAGCCGTTATAATTAAATCTAATAACCAAATGGAATTACTAAGTCGCTTAAAAGTGCTTCCCTCATTCAAAACCGAATCGAAGTGGGAATAGGCCAGTTGTAGACCATGCCCTCGCAGGATGCACTGGAGTATTGTCACTTTGTATTGGGTTAGAGTATGGGATACTCTAACACTTGGATGGAGGTTTTGACTTAGCGTGGGTAGTAGGATTCTCCTGGCCCTAAGCACAGATGGGTAAGTGCCAACAAGCCCATCAAATCGAGAGTCCCTAGGTTGGGATTGGACGGCGTTCCTACCTAAATAGTTAGGGTGTAGTTGTACCAAACCCTCGTTTGGCTATATCTTAATGAAATATAGATATCGACCCATGAGCCCAACAACTCGGTTTAAATTAATAATTTGATTCATTATTAATTTTATATGGGAACAACAAAGCAAAGCCCTTTATTAACACTCTGAATGTTTTTCTGTGTAGAAACACCCAAATGGCAAACACAAATACCTTATCACTGCGATCCATTCTTGAAAAGGACAAGCTTTCCGGTCCTAAATTTTTAGACTGGTCTAGGAACTTAAGGATAGTTCTAAGACAAGAGTCAAAAGAGTACGTGCTGGAAAGGCCTGTGCCAGCTGCGCCTCAAGGACGTAATCCACCGGCTGCCCAGCTGGAGGAATACGAGGCGCACGTTAAGGACAACCGAGATGTGACATGCCTTATGTTGGCCTGTATGGTCCCTGAACTGCAAAAATAGTTTATGGACCATCAAGCCTATGCTATGATAACAACTCTTAACGAGATGTTTCAAGAGCAAGCTCGTCAGGAGAGGTACCTGACCTATAAGGCATTCCACTCTTGTAAGATGGGGGCCGGGACATCTGTGAGTGCACACGTGCTCAAGATGAAGGGCTATTTAGATACTTTGGCCCGTCTCGGATCGCCCCTCTCTCAAGAGTTGGCGGTGGACACAATCCTCGCGTCCTTGCCGGATTCTTATGATCAGTTCATCCTAAACTACAATATGCAAGGGATGAACCGTACTGTCAGTGAGCTTCATGGGATGCTTAAGCTTACTGAGCAGTCGATCAAGAAGACTCCACCGGTGCTGTTGGTCAACAAGGGGAACCCTCCTCTTGCCAAGGGTAAGGCCAAGGAAAAGGCTAAGGCCAAGGCCAAAAAGGCCAAAGCCAAGAAGGCCAAGGCCCAACCCAAGGCCCAGCAGAAGGCAAGTCCTGAGGATGTCTGTTTCGGGTGCAAACAGGCAGGTCATTGGAAGAGATCGTGTCCCAGGCTGATGGGAGAGCAAAGAAGGCGCCAAGGTGCGTCCTCTTCAGGTATTTATGTTATAGATATTAACCTTTCTGTTTCAACATCCTGGGTATTGGATACTGGATGTGGTTCTCACATTTGTTGCAATGTGCAGGGACTTAAGAACAGAAGGTTGCTGGGATCGGGAGAGGTGGACTTGCGGGTCGGGAATGGAGCAAGGGTTGCTGCCATAGAGATCGGCGAATACCACCTTATAATGCCCAGTGGATTGGTTTTGATTTTAGAACATTGTTGCTTTGTACCTGCCATGTGCAGGAATATTATCTCTGTATCAATGTTGGATATTTCTGGATTTATTTTCACTATTTCAAATGGTCGAATTTCTATATCTAGAGAGGGATTATTTTATGGAGATGCTCTATTAAATAATGGCCTATATAGCCTGGACTTAAATGAAACCAATCATATCTATAACATAAACACTAAAAGGTTTAAGCCTAACGAACTTAATCCTGTCTACCTATGGCATTGTCGTCTTGGCCATATAAACGAGAAGCGCATTGCTAGGCTTCACAAAGCTGGAGTCCTAGGGTCATTTGACTTGGAGTCAATTGATACATGTGAACCATGTTTACAAGGCAAGATGACAAAGGCGCCTTTTAGCAAGAAGGCTAAAAGGGCCACTGGCTTATTGGACCTAATACATTCAGATGTATGTGGGCCTATGAGCGCAGCGACCAGAGGTGGGCATCTGTACTTCGTCACGTTCACGGATGATTTCAGCAGATATGGCTATGTCTATCTGATGAAACACAAGTCCGAGACCCTTGATAGGTTCAAGGAATTTAGGAACGAGGTACAGAACCAGCTAGGTAGGAATATCAAAACCCTTCGGTCGGACCGAGGTGGTGAGTATATGGGCCTAGAGTTTGACTCATACTTGAGAGAGCATGGAATAGTTCCATAGCTCACTCCTCCCGGAACACCACAATGGAATGGGGTGTCCGAACGGAGGAATAGGACCTTGTTGGACATGGTCCGCTCAATGATGAGTCAAGCATCTCTCCCAATTAGTTTCTGGGGACACGCCCTCGAGACAACAGCTCTCATCTTAAACAATACTCCGACTAAGGCAGTGGAAAAGACCCCATATCAGATATGGACGGGCAAGGAGCCCAATGTATCTTTCCTAAGGATTTGGGGATGCGAAGCACATGTCAAGAAATTGACTAGTGGCAAGCTGGAGCCCAAAACCGATAAATGCCTGTTTATGGGCTACCCTAGGGAAACCAAAGGGTATTACTTCTACAACCCCGCCGAGAACAAGGTGTTCGTGGCAAGGAAGGGGGTCTTTCTAGAAAAGGAGTTCCTTTCCAAGAAAGATAGTGGGAGCAACATTGAACTCAGGGAAGTTCAAGGTCCACAAGCTTCTGAAGAGGATAACTCGAAGGCCCAGGTGGAGCTTCCACAAGTGGAAGCGCCGACCCAGGCCACACAAGAACCTAGAAGGTCTGGTAGGGATCGTCGGGAACCGGAGAGGTATGGTTTCCTCATCACCGATGATCAAACTCTTCTCATCTGGGATGAAGAGGAACCCAAAACCTACCAGGAGGCTATGGCTAGCCCACAGTCTGCAAATTGGCGCAAAGCCATGGAGGCAGTAATGCAATCTATGTACGATAATCAAGTTTGGAACTTGGTTGATCCACCTCCGGGTGCTAAGGTAATAGGTTGCAAGTGGTGCTATAAGCTAAAAGCTGATAATACCTTCAAGGGGCGTCTGGTTGTGAAAGGTTTCAGACAAGTCCATGGAATAGACTATGATGAAACTTTCTCACCAGTAGCTATGCTTAAATCCATTAGGATACTGCTGGCCATAGCCGCATGGTTTGACTATGAGGTATGGCAGATGGATGTCAAAACCGCTTTCCTTAATGGAAAGCTACTCAAGGATGTGTACATGACACAACCTGAGGGTTTTGTCGTTCCTAAGTATCCGAGAAGGGTATGCAAACTTCAAAGGTCCATTTATGGACTGAAGCAAGCATCCCGTAGTTGGAATCTAAGATTCAATGAGGCCGTAAAGGAATATGGCTTCATACAGAATCTAGATGAGCCTTGTGTGTATAAGAGGACTAGTGGGAGCATTGTCACATTCTTGGTACTTTATGTATATGACATCCTACTCATTGGAAGCGACATACCTACACTGCAAGGGGTAAAGCAGTGGCTGAGTAAGTGCTTCGCAATGAAGGACTTAGGCGAAGCTGAGATGATCCTAGGGATCAGGATCTATAGGGATAGATCAAATCGGCTTCTGGGCCTAAGTTAGGCTTCGTACATTGACAAAGTTCTGAAAAGATTCAGCATGGACCGGGCCAAGAAAGGTTTCTTGCCGATGGGCCATGGGCTAAAACTTAGTAAGAAGAACTGTCCTAAAACAAGGGAGGACAGGGAGAACATGAAATTGGTTCCATATGCTTCGGCTATTGGATCAATCATGTACTCCATGTTATGTACGAGACCTGATGTCGCCTTTGCACTGAGTATGACGAGCTGATACCAGCAGGATCCCGGGGAGGGTCACTGGAAGGCTGTCAAGGCGATCCTCAAGTACCTTAACCGGACTAAGGATAGCTTCTTAGTGTATGGTGGTCAGGAAGTGCTATCAGTTACTGGGTACACTGATGCGAGCTTCCAGACAGACCAGGATGAGTACCAGTCGCACGACTGTTCATATCCCTGCAGGCAGAATTTGATTTTTGTGCAATTTTCGTGATTTCTAACTTGTTTTTCCTAGTTTCTTGTTCCTATTAACTACAAGGGACTCCTAGCATGCATTCTACTCAACCAATCAACCCAGAAAGCGATAAATCATGCAAATCAATTCCAAAAATTCAAAGGGAAAAATATTGGAAAACTCAAAATCAAGGCTTAAAAATCGGGTACCAACCTGAGTAACGGACAAGTGGGAGTCCATCTCCAGCATAATTGGGATCTGCATCCCGAAACGGATCCCGAAATGCCCCATGTAAAGCGGGTGCCCGTATCCTTGTGCAATACCCATAAAGGGATCTCATTCGGGTTATTGGTTCCTGAAATCAAGTTACTCTAGATCTTTTCAACTTCTTTCCCATTTTCTTCAACATTTTGGCAAGATTTTGAGGATTGGAGTCGGTTTCAGAGAGAAGGAGAGAAAGGGTTTTCAGAAAAAATGAAGGTGGAAGAGGAAAGGGCGGAAACCGCCCCTTAAATTCTTTCTGCCCGCGAAGTACAGTCGTACGACTGTACTTCGTCTACAGTCGTACGACTGTATTCAAAATTTGAATATAGTCGCATGACTGTAGTGGGAAAAAGGGGGGAAATTTTGATTTTTTCTATTTATTCTTTAAACCCTATTTTTCATTACCCAATGCTTAATTTTTCCCCACGGGAAGATATTTCAGTAAATTTGCAGGGCTAACCCAGCAACGACTAAATTTTTCCAATGACGATCCGCCTCACCTAGTGGGCACGAAATTCGAGAAAACTGCAAAAAATTCACTGTCGGTACAATCTCACCAAATTGCATTTTCAACGCGTCCCGTGTGCCAAGTCACACCTGATAATCACATTCTCACAAAATCATAGTCCACCATGACTTTAAAAGGGTACCCAAATCCAGTCTCAGTCCGTCAAATGCGCCCAGCCGCACGCGACTGTCACCCATTCTCACAAAATCACAGTCCATCACGACTTTAAAAGGGAACCCAAATCCCGTGTCAGTCCGTTGAGTGCGCCAATCGCACACGACTATCACATTTCACATTTACAAGTTCAGTCCTGCACGACTATAAAAGGCAACCCGGACACGCATTCCCGTATTTATTCTTGATCGAAGGGGCAAAAATTTTTGTTTCAAAATTATCGATCAAGGAATAAATACGTTCATCAAGCGCGCATTACATGCATTTTTGGCTCGGTATGACAAACCATACATGACCTTTTGACTCCAAAAGTCATTTTATCTCGACGCCATCCTTGCGCGAAAACCATCGTAAGGAACCGCCCGACTCCAAAAGTCATCTATTTTCTCAGTGTCATCATCATGCAAAAAGCATATAGACCACCTGACTAACAAGGTCACCTGCAGTTCACCTGCGAAAACCACATTTGCATACCATCGTGATTTCGTGTTCTTTATCATGTTCCTAAATCCGTTTCGAAAATCGGACTTCAGCTACATGAGGGGCAGCCTGTGAACATGAAATTTTTAACAAAAAAAAAATCCCGTTGTTGACCGTTGACCCACGACTGTAGTTACAGTCGTGGGAATTTTGTTACAGTCGTACGACTGAAACGTAATTATAGTCGTACGACTGTACTTTCGGGGCAGGTTGCAGAACCCATACCCCCTTGACTTAAAAAAGGTGGGGAAATCTTGAGCATTTAATGCTCAAGATTTCCGGGAAAAGAAGATATAAAAGGCTGGAAATGGGAGAGAGAAAGGGACTTTTGGCAAAAAAGAAATCTGGAACTAGAGATTTGAGAGAAAGAAAAAGGGAGAAAAAGAAAGAAGAGAGACAAGAAAAGCTTGCTTTCTTCTCACATTTTCTCCTTAATTTCTTATTGTTAATCACTAAAACGAATTAGAAATCCTAGGTTAACATCCACACTAGAAATCTAAATCATTTTGGGACAAAAATAAACACAAATCCGTGACTTTTCTGGGATTATTTGGACACTTTTGCAACCTTAACTTTCCAAGGAAAAGGAGCGAATTCACGTGGATTGGTGCGTAGCCAGGGGTCATTCCAGCTGTGGATCGTCGCCAAGGAGGTAAACAACCTTTAACTCAACTCGTTTTCCAGCTTTATGGGTGATTTGCTTGTGTTTGGTGTGTTTTTATTCAAGTTTTTAAGCTTTTATTTCTGGAAAAATAAGAACAGTCGTATGACTGTTCTTCACACAAGAAATAAGAACAGTCGTATGACTGTTCTTCACACAAGAACAGGGGCACGACTGTAATTACAGTCATGCCAAACCTTTTACAGTCGTACCACTGTATTTATTTTTCTTAGTTTTAAGCTTCTCTTTTAGGGTTTTTTAGCGATTTCTGACTCTGGTGAAATTTACAGTCGCACGACTGTAGTCCTCTGCCAGGAGCAGAAATCCCTAAAAAATCCCTAAAATCCAAAAAATCATAAAATCTCAAAAATTTCATAAAAATCAGAAAATTTCAGAGAATCAGAAAATTTTGAAAAATAAAAAATCATCAAAAATGAATTTTGGTGTGTGCATTCACGACCTTAGATTTATTTTTCGGTGAAATCGCATTTAGAACAAAACCACGACGGAGACTCGGTTCTCTTGAAAACCAACCCACTTTGCATGCTTAATTGTAATAAACCGGAAAAATATTTTCAAAAATGATTTTCTCACAAAACCAAAAATACGGGGACGTTTCAAAAATGGTTTTCCAGGTCTAACTGGGCCGGTCGACCGGGCCAACCCGGTTACCCCCAATTGCATGACCCCGTGTACTTAATTTTCCAATTCTGTCTACTTGAGTCCTACTTATGGTGTGCCGTATAAATTGTGCTAACCTCTGTTTTGCAGCTTCTATTTTATATTAATTTTCTTTTTATTTGTATTTTAATAGAATTAAATCATGTATTTAGGCGGTTGTAAATATTTTTTTAGATTCTCGTGTATTCTAGGCGATTGTATCATTGAGGCGATAGTTTTATTTTTTCTTTCAATTGGGTTGTAAGCTCTTAAATATTTATTCTTTTTACTTTTTATCATGCTGTACTATTACGTATGCGCGCTGCGGGTATTATTTAATAAAAATCAATCTTTAGCAATTTAAAGTGTTATAAATAGAATATTGGCAATAATATTTAAATTAGACACGAAATAAGGGACTTGTCCGGACCTAGATCTCTGAAAAGTGTGGCAGTTCCTGCTTTGGTTCAGCTACATGATGGGTCCTAGGCATAGTAGTAAAACTAAACCTAGAAACGCACAACTAAGGCAGTGTACCTATCGTTGACAAGTAATAATTATGGTTGGTCCAGGTATCGATCCCAAAGAGAAAAGAATATTCTGCAAATACTAAACTACTCGGGTTCCTTACGTGTCCTAGGCAGAACGTAGTTTGGGTTGATTATGTTAACAACTAAACTATCCTACTCCTAGTTGATCTATTCCAGCTTATTTTGCACTTGAGTTTTGTGTTATCAATTGGCGATTTACCGACCTATGAATGCTAATGGGCATGACTTTATCAATTAATTACAAAAGATGAATTTAACTCAACAATTAACCCTTAATTATGCTCTTTCGATAATACAACCTAGCGTATCTAGATCTTTTAGGTCCTTAGCCGGTTTCCCTTGTTTAGAGGCGGTCTAATTCTAAAGCTCAGAAAATAGGGGCACATAAATTCCACAGTGTCGTCAATACTAATGGTTTCCTAGGTGTCAATCTAGGTAATGCCACAAATATGAACTTTATTAAATTAAGATCTTATGAGACTAGACATTCATTAAGAAATTACATAAAGAAAAGGAATAAAAATTGAAATTAACTTGCAACAATTGTATTAATTAAGAAAGATGAATGAATTCAGTGTTTACAACCAAACATAATCGATTTGCGGAATCAAAACTAACTTAATCAAATTACAAAAGAGAAGAAGAAAAACTTATGCCCTTTTGGTCCGATTAACCGGATTCTGATGGTGTGAAGATGCTTGGGGTGTACCTTTATAGACGAACTCAAGCCGGAACTAGGAACGTCGTAAAAGGGGAAGATTCTATGTAAAACTACAACCAATCGATGGTTCAAACTCAAAGAAAGCAAATAGTTCAAGCTCAAAACCTCACTACAAGTTTCTGCTCTCACTCAAAAAGACTGGGAAAAAGATCCCTTCAAACATAGAAAATAACCTATTTATACGGCTAGGTTAAAACCAGGAAAAAGAAGAGATGAAAGTAGGGCAACAGCAGGTTTCGGAGCTCGGCACGCCGTGCTGGTGGAGTTGGCATGCCGTGCTGCTGGAGGTGGCACGCCGTGCCGTGCGAATTTTGGGGTTGGCACGCCGGGTTGATCTGAGTGGCACGTTTTCGTGCCACTCCACTGGACTACTCCTCTAGGCACGCCGGGTTGGCACGCCGTGCCCTAATTTTGGCACACCGTGCCACCCTGATTTTCAGCACTTCGAACTCTTCCTCACCGCCGATGCTCCAACTTCCAGTCCGGGTCATAATACCTATCCAAAACAAGCACAAAGAAACATAACGGCACCAACGCCACGGACCATAAAAACAACAAATTAACAAAAATTACAAAAACAACCCTAGAAAACACGAAAAATACTAAAAGTTATAAAAATCTATCCAAAACATAAAAATCACAAAATATTCAAAAACCACACAAACATTCACACAAAAGACTCTAAAAATTGCCGTTCAAACCACGAAATTGCCTAAAAGATAAGGTCAAAAACCGACCTTATCAACCACCCCACACTTAAAGTCTTACTTGTCCTCAAGCAAATCAACTAAAGACAAAGGAGTAAACTTGCTCGCTTTCACTTGCAAATCCAACTAAGGGTTTAACCGTACGAGATTCATAAACTCAAGAAAGTAAAGCATCACCTTCGAAATGACATTAGGTGCACCAGGTTCAAAACCACTCAATACCCAAACCCAACACAATTTAGCTAGTCAAAGGGCGAGGAACAAACAGAGTTTGTACGACCACAAAGCACCTCACAAGATGTCACTCCAACGCTCAAGTTCAAGGCAAGGCGGATGAGCACACAAAAAACAAACAATGGCACACATCACATAGCGAACTAATGGCAATCCCGGTGAGGTCATTGGTCAAGGAGCAAAATCAGAGAACCTGGGGCTTGTAATGTTACGGCTTAGGATAGGTTTGATAAGGGGAATTTTAGGTGTACAACTCCTACGAATCAAGTAAAATATACAAATTGACTAAGTACTAAAGACGGGTCATGCAACTTTCAACTCAGAACTAGTCCTAAGAGTGTCTGCTTTGCTTCTTTTTTTTTTTTTTTTTTTTTTGAAATTAACTTGACAAAAAGAAGGCCTTATCCACACCCAATGGCCGAAACACAACTTAATGAGAAAACGAAAACAAAAATTACAAGACATGGGTCAAGGCAATTAGATGATCGCCCTAATCCTTTATTCAACCAATGAAAAATTACAAGACATGGAACACAAATACCTGCTTAAAGATGCAAACCGGACAACCAAGACAAGCGTTTACAAACTCCGAGTTTTACAAAAAGAAACCGAACAAACACATTGACTCTATTTGGATTTTTTTTATTTAATTTAATTTTTTTTTTATTTTTTATATATATATGTATATTTTTTTTAAACACAATTTTTCCATAGGACTAGATATGAAAGAGTTGAAATGCAAATGGTGATTGACCCCAAAATAAATGAACAACTTAGCCAATTACTTGATTTAGGAGAGGAGGGTGAGAAAGGAAAATCAAAGTGAAATGGTAAAAAGTTAGGATTATAGAGTTGGCTTGGTGAAGGTTTTTTAAGTCAAAAAGGTTAATTTAGTGGCTATGGGTGATCTAAGGGATGAATTAGTAGTTAGGGTTAGGGTTATTTAAGTCAAGGGGTTAATCCTAAGGGTCTCCACATATTAAGCTCTCGATGCCAAGTGCAAAACAACACCGGGTTCTACGATCTAGTGTGCCATGATTGTTTTTACCCTCACAAAGAAATACCGATGTGAAATGGTTCTAAAGGCTCAAATTCGCACAAGTGTATTAGGGTTTGTATGCTAGGTCGTGTGACTCAACCAATGTTCCAAGGCGTAATCCTAGCTCAATCATGCAAGTAGGGGTAGAGGACTAATTCCCTAATGCAACCTAAATGGCAAATCTAACCAATGGTTACCATCAAGAATCACAAACCACGCACAAACAAGCTAATGACTTGCAAACAACTCCTAATATCCCTAGCCAATTGCTATCAATCCAAGCACAGAGACTTAGGTTCGAGGGTGGATTAAGCAATGTTATTCAAACGGCAATTGATAAATAAGCAACCTAAAAATACTAACAAACCAAAACAACCAAAACCAACATCACATGCATTGAAAAGTAAAGCCTAAATCTAACCAAAAACCAACGCAAAACATCCAATCATGCAAAAACACCTATAAACACCAACAAACGCCAACAAACATGCGAAACAAAAAATAAAAAAAAAATGCAATATAAGAAGAAAAAGAAAGGGAGAAGTCCCTTTACCCACCCCACACTTAGATTGCACTTACTTCCAAAAGTGCAATGGAAGAAGAAGCAAACTAAATGGGAAAGGAAAAGAGTTACCTCACATATCGAGAGCTGGTGGTGGCGGCGGGTACGGCCACCCTTGGGCGGCACAGAAGCGGGAGGCGAACGCCTCGACGTTGGCGAGCTGAGATGCTTGCCGATCAAGGCGCGCGTTCAGCCGCTGCTCCAGCAGAACCTGATGGACGGTTAAGCCTTCCAATTGCTCGATTATGCCATCCAACCGTCCTTCAATCCGCCCCATAAAATCTACCCCCACCGATACATTCTCCGCGTCCTCCTCGCTGTCCTCTCCTTCCTCACTCTCTTCCTCCTCGTCGACTTCCATAGGGGCCTTTCCCCGACTTGAACCTCCTGCACTTGAAGGACCTGCAGCTGCCCCAACATAGGAACAAGACAAGATTCCCTTCGAAAGCTTCTTGGGAAGAATGCTCTCGAGGTTCCAATAACAAGTATTACTATGAAAAAAACATGCAATACAAAGTCACAATATGTCCTAACCCTAGTTCGGACTTAGCTCGATTGTGATGATTGTATGAAGCTTCCATGACAAAGAAGCCCAAATGCACCTTAATTTCACTATGCACATGCCACAGGATCAACAGTTCAAATGCATTAACCCGGTTGCTCTCAGTCTTTCCCGAAAAATTAAAGCATACAAATTTATGAACTAATTGCAAAACAGGGTCTTGGATTTAGGAGGTTTTGGCAAACCGGGGTTGGTATACCCCTTGCCCTATCAAGCGCTAAAATTTCTTGGCATCCAAATTTTCGGGCCATTTATAACCATTCCCGTCAATCCCTATGTAAGCCCGAAGGCCATCAATATCCAAAGTCTGCTCAGTGCCAAAGAGGCGGAAGGTCATGCTTCTAAGGCCCGTATCCGGGTTGGTTTTAAAACTCAAGGTGGAGTAAAATTCTAGGTTTAACTCCCTAAAGACTGGAGGATTAGATTTCACAAATTCGTACCACCCTAGACTAGTTAACTTAGCTTTCACTCCCTCCGACCTATCTTGTACAAAGAGAAATTGCCAATCGAAAGTGCGAAATGGAGTGCTTTCTAAAGGAAATAAAGTTTTGTACTTCTTACCTTCATCGTCCAAAAGTAAGGGAAAGTGACATTTGTATTTCCTTGAGAGATTTGTCAGCGGGGCCATCAATTGGTCGGTGGGCAATTCGTCACATGGCACCGGCTCCGGTGACGGTTCCATGGGCCGGCGAGACGAACCGTGTCTCCGATCAGCGACGGTTTTCTTCTTCATCCTACAATTGCATAACCACAAAAATAAAACAAAAATCAAAAACATAAGAACACAAAGCCAAAGAACATCTAATGTCAAAGATACAAACCACAAAAAAGAAAAGAAAAAGAAAGTAAAATAAAACCCTATTAAGCAGTCAATCCATCAAAACCAAAATGAAGAAAAGAACAACAATAATAAGAATAATAAATAAAAGAAAGAATAAAGCAAGAATTCATACCTGGTTCAATGAAATTGAAGCAAAATAAAACCCTAGGGCAAAATAATGGAGGAAAAGGGATGAGATGGAGAAGAAGAAGAAAAAGAGAAGGAGAGTAAGAGGGGATAGGGAGAAGGAGAGAAAGGAAGGAAGAAGAATAAGAATAGGGAAGGAGAAGGAGAGAATGGATTCTAGAGAGAGAGAGTGAAAAGGGGAGAAAGAAAGTGAGAGGGTGAGAGAAAGTGAGAGAGAGGAAGGAGAAGAAGAAGAAGTGGTTGGTTATGAGAAGGGGGGAAGGTGGAAAGAGCATTAAATAGGCGGTGGAAAAACCCTTGGAATTCAAAATTTAAACGCTAGGCACGCCATGCCAAACACTCAGCACGGCGTGCTGAGCTGGTCAAAAACACGTACCTGGCAACAGAGTGACTGCACACCAGCGTGCTATCTTGGCACGGCGTGCTACCTTGAAATTTGAATATGTGGCACGGCGTGCTGAAGCCTTGACACGGCGTGCTGCTCCTTTTTCTCAAAACTCACTTTTGGAATAGAGGGACGGCACGTTGGCGTGCCATATTGGCACGTCATGCCGCCCTTCAGAACTGTGATTGGCACGGCGTGCTGCTTGGTGACACGGTGTGCTGCCCTTTTATGCACAAACCTCTCGCGGAACAGAACAACGGCACGCGGGCGTGCTGAAATGACACGCCGTGCCGCCCTGCACACCATTACCTTGGCACGGCGTGCTGTTTACTTATGCACAAATTTCATCTGGAACAGCAGCCTGGCACGATTTCGTGCCACTTTGGCACGCCTCGTGCTACACCCAACTTCACCGTGGCACGACGTGCTGATTAGTGACACGGCGTGCCACCCTGAATTCTGCCAACTATTGCTTTTTTTCCACATTTTGATTACGATTTTCGATTAACTTGCTTAAGTACCTAATCCTACACACAAAAACACACAAAAACATATTAACGTGAAAACTAATGTACACGGGAGGTATACGTACCTCAGTGCTATGTTTATAGTCGGAATAGCTCGACTCCTATGTCCGCGATTTAGCATTACACATCACGAAGGAGCAAGACTTGCTTCTCCTCCTTTATTCCTCCGCTGACATAGGGCTTCAACCGGTGCCCGTTTACTTGTTGAATTCCCTCCGGGGTTTCAATTTCCACCATCCCGGAAGGGTAAACCTTATGCACGGTAAACGGTCCCGTCCATCGACTTCGCAGTTTGCCCGGAAAGAGTTTCAACCGGGAGTTATACAAGAGCACCAACTCTCCTTGGTTGAAACCTTTCTTTATTACATGTTGGTCATGCCATTTCTTGGTCCTTTCCTTGTAAATCTTGGCATTCTCATACGAGCTCAACCGAAGCTCATCTAGCTCCATGAGTTGCCTTATTCGAAGCTCACCTGCAGCTTGCATATCAAAGTTAAGAAATTTTAAAGCCCAATATGCCTTGTGCTCGAGTTCTACAGGTAGATGACAGGATTTACCGAAGACCAAACGGTAAGGGGACATCCCTATAGGTGTCTTAAAAGCAGTCCTATATGCCCATAATGCATCGTCTAACCTTAAACTCCAGTCTTTCCTAGATGCACTTACCGTTTTTTCTAAGATGCTTTTTAGTTCCCTATTCGAAACCTCAACTTCCCCACTCGTCTGAGGATGGTAAGGAGTCGCTACCTTATGCTTAACCCCATATTTATGCAAAAGATTGTCAAATTGCCTATTACAAAAATGGGAACCCCCGTCACTGATGATAGCTCTTGGGGTTCCGAACCTAGTAAGAATGTTTTTCTTTAGAAACCTGACAACTACCCTTGCATCGTTGGTTGGTAAAGCGACAGCCTCTACCCATTTAGACACATACTCAACCGCCACAAGAATGTATTGGTTGTTGTGAGATATTGGGAAGGGTCCCATGAAATCTATGCCCCAAACATCAAAAAGTTCACACACCAAGATACCCTGTTGGAGCATTTCATTCTTTTGGGAGATATTTCCCGTCCTTTGACATGCATCACAGGCCCGAATATAACTAATGACATCCTGTTTCATGGTTGGCCAATAAAACCCACTAGATAAGATTTTTCCTACAGTTCTATCAGGTCCAAAATGGCCACCCGCTTCTCTATCATGACACATTTAAATAATGGAGGGAACCTCCTCATAAGCAACACACGGCCTAATCACACTATCCGCACATAATCTAAAAAGATAAGGGTCATCCCAAAAATAATCCTTAGCATCATAAAAGAATTTACGCCTCTGTGCATGTGAAAGGTTAGGTGGAAGAATGTTACTGACTTTGAAGTTCGCGATGTCCGCAAACCATGGTATAGAAGTTACCCCACACAGCTGTTCATCGGGGAATGTGTCACGAATGTTCGCTTCCGGAGAGGATACGGATCCTTCACTTGGTAGTCTTGATAAATGGTCGGCCACTACGTTCTCTGGTAGTCTTGACAAATGGTCGGCCACTACGTTCTCTACTCCCTTCTTATCCTTAATCTCCACATCAAACTCCTGGAGGAGTAGAATCCATCGAATCAATCTGGGCTTTGCATCCTGTTTAGCCAACAAATACTTAAGAGCAGCATGGTCAGTATACACAATGACTTTTGATAAGACCAAGTAAGACCTGAACTTATCAAAGGCGAACACAACAGCTAGTAATTCTTTCTCAGTCACAGTATAATTCATTTGAGCACCGTTTAATGTCTTACTAGCATAATAAATTAGGTGAAAATTTTTGTTCACCCTCTGACCTAAACATGCCCCAACAGCATTGTCACTTGCATCGCACATAAGTTCAAAAAGGATTTCCCAATTCGGACTCACCATAACCGGTTCCTCATGGTGGCCGATACAGTCCGTATCGGTGGGGTGCCCCAAGATGCTGTGCGGTTGAAGCTATTCCCCTTTTCACTATGCGGGGGAGCAATGGAATGGTACAAATCCTTGAGGCCCGGATCAGTGACATCATAGGACCAATTGGAAGAGCAATTCTTAGCATACTACTTCCCACCATCAAAGACGGTTCATCTAAGGAACGAGATCATGGGATTCCGGCAATTTAGGACGGAGACTCTTAATGAAGCATGCCAGAGATTCCAACGGTTATTGCGGAACTGCCCCCACCATGACATGCCACGTTTCACTCAGGTAAGCACGTTTTATCATGGTTTGACACCAGCTAACCGTACCATTATTGATTCTTCTGCAGGTGGGGACATTTTTAAGAAGACTGCTACACAAGCTGAGGAGTTGATTGCGGAGCTGGCTAGAAAGAGTACCTTGTGGCAGTCGGACACGCCAATAAGGAATGAGGTTCGAGCTGTAGATTTGGGACGCCAAGATGCAGCTAAGGACCATGTAAACAAGAAGTTGGACCTGTTGATGTCCCACCTGAACTTAAATGGGCCACAATACCAACCGGTGTTGTGTGTATCATGTGGAGCGGAGCATCCCGGGCAAGATTGTGAATTGGGCGACCCATTCACCCAAGCGTCCGAAAACGTAAGTTTTGTGGGAGCAAACCAAAGGTACAATAACTCTAACTCTTATCCACAAAACTTCAATAATAATAATAATTACGGAAGAAGGTATCAACACCCGAACATGTCCTATAGTAACAACCAAAATGTGTTGAGACCTTCTTCCGGATTCCATTATGAGCACCGTGAGCAGGGGTTAGGTAAGGCCCCATTTATTCCTAATGATCAATCTCCACAGCAGCCTCAACAGTCTAAGCAAGATGAGACGGTTTTATCGTTACTAAAAGACACCTCAATACTAATGGTTTCCTAGTGTCAATCTAGGTAATGCCACAAATATGAACTTTAATAAATTAAGATCTTATGAGACTAGACATTCATTAAGAAATTACATAAAGAAAAGGAATAAAAATTGAAATTAACTTGCAACAATTGTATTAATTAAGAAAGATGAATGAATTCAGTGTTTACAACCAAACATAATCGATTTGCGGAATCAA
Organism: Euphorbia tirucalli; assembly: GCA_039660915.1. Classification (NCBI taxonomy): domain Eukaryota; kingdom Viridiplantae; phylum Streptophyta; class Magnoliopsida; order Malpighiales; family Euphorbiaceae; genus Euphorbia; species Euphorbia tirucalli. The sequence continues at coordinate 72,333,080 of CM077641.1, forward strand.
AACTAACTTAATCAAATTACAAAAGAGAAGAAGAAAAACTTATGCCCTTTTGGTCGGATTAACCGGATTCCGACGGTGTGAAGATGCTTGGGGTGTACCTCTATAGACGAACTCAAGCCAGAACTAGGAACGTCGCAAAAGGGGAAGATTCTATGTAAAACTACAACCAATCGATGGTTCAAACTCAAAGAAAGCAAATAGTTCAAGCTCAAAACCTCACTACAAGTTTCTGCTCTCACTCAAAAAGATTGGGAAAAAGATCCCTTCAAACATAGAAAATAACCTATTTATACGGCTAGGTTAAAACCAGGAAAAAGAAGAGATGAAAGTAGGGCCGGGTTGGCACGCCGTGCCCTAATTGTGGCACGCCGTGCCACCCTGATTTTCAGCACTTCAAACTCTTCCTCTCCGCCGATGCTCCAACTTCCGATCCGGGTCATAATACCTATCCAAAACAAGCACAAAGAAACATAACGGCACCAACGCCACGGACCATAAAAACAACAAATTAACAAAAATTACAAAAACAACCCTAGAAAACACGAAAAATACTAAAAGTTATAAAAATCTATCCAAAACATAAAAATCACAAAATATTCAAAAACCACACAAACATTCACACAAAAGACTCTAAAAATTGTCGTTCAAACCACGAAATTGCCTAAAAGATAAGGTCAAAAACCGACCTTATCACTACACTGAAATTTCCCGGTTAAGCAGAGCCAAGTGGCGACTCCAATACTTTTTATCGAGATTTAGGTCTCGATTCTTTTTTTCGAAATAATCCGCTTTTCCAAAAAATGAATTTCAAATCAAAAACCCAACGCGAGGAAGGGATTCGCCCGAAATCGAGGCGCCCCATCGGAAAAGGAGTCCTGCATCCCGTCGAAAACGTCATCTGCTTATAGTGGCGACTCCGCTGGGGATTTCTTACAAAAGTTTTTCAAAAACATAAAAGAATTTGACAAGCCCTGAAAAGTGTCTAATTTAAATTAAGCGGATGATTCTTATATGGCACTTTATGCATTTTTGTAGTTAGACATTTATTGCATTAGGTTAGGTATCCATTATTTAACCCGGTGAATTGTTGAAGTGTCGCCTAAGTTCCTTTTGGTCTTAGGGGCACGAATATGAAACACCACTCATAGCCTCGTACGAACCCCTTCGCTCGGACCCTTGAGTGGAGAGAAGTGAGGAGTATATTTTGCTATGGGAGCCTTAATGTTATCCCGACTTTGGGCCGAACTCATTTAGGCAACCTTAGTTGGATTTCCTTAGGATACCAAAATAAATTGTGTGAATAAAATAAAATACGCCTTCATCCTCCCCGGTTGGTGATCGAAGAGAACCCCTCCTAGGACTCGCTTAGAATTTTATCGACCTGACCATGTTTGGAGGAACAAGGTTGGAGGAATACGATCCGTGTGCTAATTGCTACGTGTCTTCTTGTCTCTCCATAACATATCATCATCCACATTTTTTTCACGAACATAACATACCGCATCTAAAGCATTTGTGTGATTCTAACTCACATCTTTTGTACAGCCATTTCCATTTTTCACGTGTAGATACATTAATCACCTGCGTGACATTTATACTAACCACATTTTTTGTAGCCATGCATCTTTTCATTGTATGAAAAAATTAATTAATCAATTTACATACATCATTTGAATGTCATAAGCATTAACCATTTTATTTTGTAGCCATGGGAAGTGCGTGTAATGCATAAAGCATTCGTGCGAACCTTGAATAACCCCGTAAGGGTCACACACATCGCACTGCCTACCAAGTAAGAAATCATTTTAGGCGCTCCACGAGTGCCGACAAAATTCATCACATTTCATCAAATCATTTTAGGCGCTCCACGAGTGCCGACAAAATTCATCACATTTCATTAAATCTTTTTAGGCGCTCCACGAGTGCCGAAACTCTGTCCGTTCGCTAAGAACATTCGTCTCATGTCACAAAACCCGAGGTACTCCCCGAGCGCCAAAGGTCTCATCCATGCATCAAACACTTAGATTGCAATTTGTACATACATGAATAGGAATTCATGCATACTTCACCACCCGAAGGATTAGTTGTTCAAGGTTCGTGTTGCAAATCCATTTCATACAACATCCGCATATCATTCATCTAACACGGCATGCATACATGCATATCCCCTAGAGTCCATAACTCTTTGGGTGATCATTTTTCACTAACTCTTGTTCGAAATGTTTTGTAGTTTGGCTCCGAAAGGGACGAAGACTTGTGAGACTAGAGCACAGCGATTCATCGTCTAGTGAGTCTGAGGAGTCTGTTCAGTTCGGGGAGGTTGAGGCGACATCTGCACTAAGTGCTGAGTTTTCACCGGAATTTGAATAGTTACAACAAAGATTTCAAGATATGGCACTCACACCTGAAGCTGCAGCTGCCATGATGGCCACCACTGCTATTCGTGAATTCATGAATTCTGATGAATTCCAGAACCTTATTAAGAACCAAGTGCAGAGTGCATTGCCTGAGTCATCTAATCAGTGACCAGAAAGGGTTTCCCGCGAGGAGAGTAGCGGCGGGAGATTGAATGATGGGCAGCCAGATACCGAAGAGGGCCGAAGGGATAATGCTGAACGACCTGTGAAGTCTGCTTTAGAAAGAAAGATGAAGGAGATGAAAGAAACTATAGCGGAGCTGCGTGCTAGTTCTAAGAGCCAATCTGCCAAGCGCATTGACCCATCCATACTCATCGCCGGAGGCATTGAAATGTTACCTATGGGCTTTCAGATGCCTAGAATTGCACCATATGTCGGGAAAAGTCCTCCCACGGCTCACTTGAATCAGTATGTGCGGATCATGACCATGGCAGGGCTCACAATGAATCAATTAGTTGGACTGTTCCCCACTACTTTGGAGGGAGGAGCCATCACATGGTATAACAAACAGCCCGAGAGTGTGCAAGGTGACTGGGATACGCTGTCTAATGCTTTCATAAAGTACTTCAGTTTCAATACACAGCTAGAGGTCAAGCTACAAGACCTAGAGGCAGTGAGACAGAAGCCGAATGAGACCTTCTCGGAGTACTATCAGAGGTGGATGGACAAGATGATCCTTCTTCACCAGAAGCCGTTGGAAGATGAACTAATTGTGAAGTTGATTGATGGGAGCTTAGAGGTTTATCGGAATGTGATGAAATATCACAAGTTTCAGACCTTGGTGGAAGTACATGAGTTGGCCCGCAAAGTGGAGAAATACGAGATTGATCTGGCTCATAACAATTCTGGGGGAGGGTATCTAAGCCGGCCATATTCTTCAGGGTACAAGAGTAATAATAATCCTGCAGCTTCCTCGTCGACAAGTGCCAAGCCAAGTGAGCCACCTGCCCTTGTTAAGCAAGTAGAAGTAGCGACAGTAGCACAAGGGTCCATTCAGCAAACAGCTGGAAAAGGGATTTCTCCTTGGGAGGATTCTCTGGGGCGGATTTTTCTGAAGTGCAGAAATTTGGGTTTTCTTCAAAGCCTGAAACCGTACACGCCTCCGGCCGAGGCGGACAAGAACAATTTTAGCTCCTATCATGTGACCAAGGGGCATCGAACCAATGAGTCCCATGCTTTGAAAAAGGTGATTCAACAGTTGATTGATGAAAAGAAGATAGAAGCACCTCGCTCAAAGCCCAATGTTCAGAGTAATCCACTGCCTCAGTTTGAAAGGAGGGTGAATATGGTATAGTCGGGATTATCTCCTAACTTTGTCCTGGCTTAGATTGCAAAAGTGAATCCTGCAATATAAGTGGTAGTGGGTGAAGATGCTGAGCCATCTGTGGAGGAGAATAAGCCCGTGAATTTAGATGATATGGAGTTGGATGACGATGCAGATGAATTCGAATTGATGAGTAGACCCAAGCCTGTGAGCCAGACAGCACCTGTTTATCCTGTTTGCACCAAGGACGGGATGTATATAAGAAAGGAGGATGCTCCTGTGAATAATGTCATGAGGAGTGGAAGGGTATATCACTCTGAGCCACAGCGGTTAGGGGAGCCGAGTAAAAGAGCAAAAGCCCCGGTCCAGGATTATTTGCCCATCAAGGTGGATGAAAAAGAAGATCTAGTGGTGGAACAACTCAAAAAGATGCCTGCACGTGCATCTGTGTGGCATCTGCTTATGGAGTCCCAAAGGCACCGGGCTGCGGTGGTGAAAAAGCTTATGGAAATGGATGCTAATCCTTTGATGTCTCCTGAGGAGGTGTGCATGGTAATTGGGAGTACAAAGAGTCAGCCATCTGATAGTCCTAAGGGGATCACTTTCACTGATGATGACCTACCACCGGAAAGGACTAATCACAACCGTGCCTTCTATTTGAAAGTGGAAATGATGGATAGAACTTTACCTTGTGTAATGGTTGATGATGGTTCAGCACTGAACATCTGTCCTTTGAAAGTATTACCTAGTCTCCACCTGTCTGAAGAAGCATTATCACGATCTAACACAGTGATCCGGGCTTATGACGATTCGAAGCGTACTGTGATTGGTACTTTTGAGGCGGAGGTGTCAGTTGGGGAAGTTAAATCGACTGTGTTGTTCACTGTCATTGATATTCCGGTGACATTTTCCTTGCTTTTGGGAAGGCCTTGGTTTCATGCATTAGGAGGCGTGCCATCAACTCTACATTAGAAAGTGAAGATTCCAATAGGAGGGAAGATTGTGACTCTTGAAGCAGATGAATCTTCTGTGGTAGCTACGCTGAACTCATTTGAACAACCCTTGACTGGCTTCCAAGTGGCGGTTGTCTCGGAACACAAGGAGAAACACCTGACATTTTCTCCATGGATCCATAAGTACTTTCAGAAGCAGAATTTCATCCTAGGAAAGGGGCTTGGGGTCAACCAACAAGGGGTTGCAAAATTTGACATCACTATGGGCCAACCACACCGAGGGGGTCTTGGTTACAAAGGTGCTGAAAAGAAGGAGATCCCTGAGACAAAGAAAGTTCATCTTTTGTATACTTTTGTTCGAGCAAGTGGTGGGTCATATGATGGTAAGCCGGAGCCGATGATTATTAATGGGGAAACAGTCCCCGGGTTTGAGATCTTCACTGATGTTGTCGACTTCGCGAAGTATGAAGTTGATCTGGTGGAAGAAATGCTTAAGCTGGAAAATGTGAAGGAGATCAGTATTCCTCCAATGCCTCGGGTTGAAGTAGTGGCCCCCATTATCTCGGAGGAGTAATCAAAAGAAGAGGCAGACCCATTGGTAGATGCCATCACTAAGGCATTTTCTGCTTTGCTGAAGAAAGGGTTGAAAGAAAGTCCTGTGAGAAAGGAAGATGTTTCGAGGCAGGCAGAGTTGGTAGAAAAGGCTGTTGCTAAGCTCACCAAGATGATGGCTAAAGGGAAAGAGAAGGCAGAAGAAGATGCCCTGTCAGAAGCACAGAAAGAGACCCTCGAAGCTGACCTGAGTGACTTGTTCGAGGAAGGACCTGCTAATCCAGAAGACCCTGCTGCTGAAGACCCTCCTCATATGGAGGAAGAAAATGATTTCTTTGTAAATTTATCCTATGTATTTGATGTGAACAATTCCGCTTTTAAGGCAATGAATGAAATGAAGTCTAACTTTGCTTATTTATGTGATGTTTTTCCTAATGGCTCTGTGCATACATGCAATCATTCATTCAATGTGCTCAGCATTCACGACACTGCATTACATGAAATTAATTTGGGTACAATTGAAAATCCTAAAATGGTATCTATCTCTAACGAACTCTATCCTGAAGAAGAGAGAGAATTGACAAAAATACTTAAAAAACATGTGGGAGCGTTTGCCTGGTCTTACGACGATATGCCGGTGGTTGACAGAGGAATAGCAGAACACAGAATTCCGATTGATCCCAAGTTCAGTATAGTAAAGCAGAAACTCAGGCGTCTATGTCCACAATAGGCTGAGAAAGTCAAGGAAGAGGTAGCAAAGCAGATTAAGGCCAACTTCCTGGAGGTGGTGGACTACCCTGAATGGTTAGCCAATATAGTCCCAGTTGCCAAGAAAGATGGAAGAGTCAGAGTTTGTATGGATTATCGGGATTTGAATAAGGCCTCCCCAAAGGATGACTTCCCACTTCCTCATATTGATGTCCTGATCGACAGTGCAGCAAGGGCAGTTATGTACTCATTCATGGATGGTTTCTCCGGGTATAATCAGATCTTAATGAATGTCATTGATAAAGTCAAGACGGCCTTCATCACCGAGTGGGGGGTATACTGCTACAGAGTAATGCCTTTTGGGTTGAAGAATGCTGGGGCAACCTATCAGCGGGCGGCTACGACGTTGCTACATGACATGATCCACAAAGAGGTTGAGGTGTATGTTGATGATATGCTGGTGAAGTCCATGACCAGGGAGGAGCACCCCGCTATCCTGGATAGGTTTATGACCAGGATTGAAAAGTATAACCTGCGGCTCAACCCAAAGAAATATGTATTCGGAGTTGCATCGGGCAAGCTATTGGGGCACATTGTCAGTCAGAAAGGCATTGAGATGGACCCGGACAAGATTAAAGCCATTCGAGATATGCCAGCGCCGAAAACAGAGAAAGAAGTCAAATATTTTCTAGGGTCGCTTCAGTATGTCAGCAGATTCATTGCTAGATTAACCACTGTCTGTGAGCCCATTTTCAAGCTTCTTCGGAAAGAACAACCCGTTGTGTGGAATGGCCATTGCCAGGTTGCATTTGATAGAATCAAAGAATACTTGACCAATCCACCAGTGCTGAAGCCTCCAACTTTGGGAAAGCCTTTGACTCAGTACTTAGCCATTGAAGAGACCTCCATAGGGGCGATGTTGGTTCAAGAACAAGATCACAAAAGGGAACATGCTATCTACTACCTCAGTAAGAAGCTGCTAGATTATGAAACTCGGTACACCATGGTGGAGAAGACTTGCACTGCTATGGTTTGGCTGACGAAGAAATTGAGACACTATTTCCAATCCTACAAGATAAAAGCTGTGGCGAAATTAGATCCAATGAAATACCTCTGCTCTGCCCCATCCTTAATAGGGAAACTGTCCCGGTGGTTACTTTTGCTATCGAAATTCGACATTGAGCATGTGACGAAGAAGGTGATCAAAGGAAGAGCGGTGGCTAAGTTCTTAGCCAATCAGCCGCTTGAATCTGATTATGTGGATAACCTAGAGTTTTCGAATGAGCAGTTGGCCTTGGTAGAGGTGGAGGTCAGAAAATGGATTATGCACTTTGATGGAGCCGTAAACAAAAGAGGAGCAGGCCTCGGAGTGATTATTGTAACTCCTGAGGGGGAGATAATTCCTTTATCAAAACGGCTAGAATTCTCGGTAACTAAGAACGGCGTAGAGTATGAAGCTTGTTTGTTTGGCATTGATGCTCTCATTACACTAAGGGCAAATGATGTGACCATTGTTGCAGATTCGCTATTGGTGATCCGTCAAGCCACCGGGGAATGGGAAATCAAAGAAGAATCACTTTGCCCATACTTCGAGACTTTGTGGGAAATGGTGAAAGTATTCGGGCATGTTAAATTCAGGCATGTGGCCAGGGATGATAATCAGATGGCAGATTCATTAGCTACCTTGTCATCCATGTGGGAAGGACCTCAGAATGCACCGATGCAACCCTTGACCCTGGAGACAGCTAGAACACCATTCCATCGTTCTAGTGAGGTCATGGCATTAGTTGCAAATGATAAGCCCTGGTACCAAGACATAGCTGACTTTCTACAAAATGGCCAATATCCTGAAGAAGCAGATGCATCAGATAAGGCGACGTTAAGAAGATTGGCAGCTCAGTTCAGGTGGTTTGATGGACAGCTTTTCAAAAGGACCGCTGATGGATTGTTATTAAAGTGCCTGACGGAAGCAGAAGCCAAGAAGGTTATGCAAGAAATGCATTCAAGGATTTGTGGTCCGCACATGAACGGCTTAGCCCTGGCAAAGAAGATCATGAGACAAGGGTACTTCTGGCTTATTATGCAAACAGACTACGCAGAAGAAGTGAAAAAGTGCCACGAGTGCCAGATTTACGGGGACATCAGCCATCTTCCACCTATGAAGTTGCAGAATCTCAGGACTCCTTGGCCATTTGCAGTATGGGGTACAGACATAATTGGTGAAATTCGACCTCCAGCATCGAATGGGCACAAGTTCATTGTAGTGGCAGTGGACTATTTCTCCAAGTGGGTTGAGGCCGAGTCTTATGTCACGGTCACGGCTAAGAATATGGCTAAGTTTGTAAAGAAGCACATCTTCGCAAGACACGGTGTACCACATCATGTGGTGACTGATAATGGAGTGCAATTTCAAGGGGCCACAGCCGAACTATTCGAAGAGTACAATGTGGAACATCGTAAGTCTTCACCCTATAGGCCACAAGCCAATGGAGCAGTGGAGGCGGCAAACAAGTCTATTAAGAAGATCTTGTCCAAGACCACTTCAACCTACCGGGATTGGGCAGATAGATTACCTTATGCTCTATGGGGGTACAGAACCAGTGTTAGAACGCCAACTGGAGAAACACCTTATTCACTGGTTTATGGGATGGAAGCAGTCCTTCCTATTGAAGTGGAATTGAAGTCACTAAGGACGGTTTTGGAAGCCCAATTGCCTGAAACAGAATGGGTAAAGGCGAGATTTGAGCAACTGGCTATGGTTGATGAAAGGCATCTCAAGGCTCTAGATCATCTACAGATGTACCACCAAAGGATGGCTAGGGCCTATAATCGATGGGTTCGTCATCAGAAACAGCCTCTGAAAACGGGAGATCTAGTGCTGAAGCAGATGAGACCGACTAACACAGATGCGAGGGGCAAATTCAAACCCAACTGGGAAGGGCCGTATGTAGTTAAGAAAATACTTTCCAAAGGTGCAGTGAAGATTATGGACATGGATGGCAACGAGTTCAACAATCCGATTAATCAAGATCACCTCAAAAGCTACCATGTTGTGAACATGAAATTTTTACATTAAAAAAAAATCCGTTGTTGACCGTTGACCCACAACTGTAAATACAGTCGTGGGATTTTGGTTACAGTCGTACGACTGTAACGTAAATTACAGTCGTACGACTGTATTATCGGGGCAGGTGAGCCAACCCATACCTCAACAGCTGAAAAAGCAGAGAAGGGAAAAAAAAAAGACAGACGGGGAAAAGAGGAGAAAAGGAAGAAGAAAAAAAGAGAAAAGAGGAGAAGAGAAAATCAAAAAAGGAGGAACTCCTCATCAAAATCTCTCAGCATTTGGAAATCTCTGGACCCAAATCTCAAACCCTAACTCAAGGAGAAAAGTCCAGATTTTAGTGGACTGGAGCGACGCCAGAGGTCAATCCTACGGTGGACGCACGCCACAGAGGTAAATACCCCTTTTCCCTTCTCTTTTACAAGCTTTCTGGGTGATTGGTGAGCTTTTTCTGCATTTTTATCCGTTTTTCTGCGTTTCTGTTCTGGAAATCAAGAACAGTCGTACGACTGTTCTTGAGTTGATGAACAGTCGTACGACTGTAGTTGATTTCCAGGTGATTTTCTTTCCAGCTTGTTTTAAATAAGTTCTTAGTGAAATCTTGAATTTTCAGCATTTACAGTCGTACGACTGTAGTTGAGTTTGCACGACTGTAATTTACAGTCGTACCACTGTAGTTCTCAGAATCAGAATTTCACCTTTAAAACCCAAAAATTTCTTAAAAAATCCATAAAAAATTCCCAAAAAATTAGAAAACCCCAAAAATCATGAAAATGAATTTTGTTGTGTGCATCAGGACCCTAGATTCAATTTTCAGTAAAATTGCATTTAGAACAATTCAATGACGGAGACCCGGTTCTCCCAAAAACCGACCCACTTTGCATGCTTAATTATAATAAACCGGAAAAATGTTTTCAAAAATGATTTTTTTTTTACAAAACCAAAAATACAGGGACGTTTCAAAATGGTTTTCCAGGTCAAACCGGGCCGGCCGACCGGGCTAACCCGGTTACCTCCAATTGCATGACCCCAAATCCTAGTTTCTCAATTCTGTCTACTTGAGTCCTATTTATGGTGTGCCGTATAAATTGTGCTAACTCTGTTTTGCAGCTTTTATCTTAGTTTAATTTTCTTTTTATTCGTATTTAATAGAAGTAATTGTGTATTTAGGCGGTTGTAATTTTTTAGATTCTCGTGTATTATAGGCGGTTGTATTAGTGAGACGAGTTTTATTTTTCTTTCGATTGGGTTGTAAGCTCTTAAATATTTATTCTTTTTACTTTTTATATTGTATTATTATTACGTATGCGCGCTGCGTGTATTATTTAATGAAAATCAATCTTTAGAAATTTAAAGTATCGTAAATAGAACATTGGCATTAACATTTAAATTAGACACGAAATAAGGGACTTGTCCGAACCTAGATCTCTGAAAAGTGTAGCAGTTCCCGCTTTGGTTCAGCTACACTGTAATTTCCCGGTTGAGCTGAGCCGGGTGGCGACTCCTATACTTTTTATCGAGATTTAGGTCTCGATTCTTTTACGAAACAATTAACTTTCCAAAAAACGAATTTCCAATCCAAAAACCCCACGCGAGGGAGGGCCTCGCCCGAAATCAAGGCGCCCCTTTCGAAAGGGAGTCCCGCGTCCCGTCGAAAACGTGTCGTCCGCTCACAGTGGCGACTCCACTGGGGATTTCTCAAAAGTTTTTCAAAAATTTAAAAGAATTTGACAAGCCCTGAAAAGTGTCTAATTTAAACTAAGCGGATGATTCTTATATGGCACTTTATGCATTTTTGTAGTTAGACATTTTTGCATTAGGTTAGGTATCCGTTATTTAGCCCGGTGAATCGTTGAAGTGTCGCCTAAGTTCCTCTTGGTCTTAGGGGCACGAATACGAAACACCACCCATAGCCTCGTATGAACCCCTTCGTTCGGACCCTTGAGTGGGGAGAAGTGAGGAGTATATTTTGCTATGGGAGCCTTGATGTTATCCCGACTTTGGATCGAACTCATTTAGGCAACCTTAGTTGGATTCCCTTAGGATACCAAAATAAATTGTGTGAATAAAATAAAATCCGCCTTCATCATCCCTGGTTGGTGATCGAAGAGAACCCCTCCCAGGACTCGGTTAGAATTTTATCGACCTGACCACGTTTGGAGGAATACGATCCGTGTGCTAATTGCTACGTGTCTTTTTTATCCCTCCATAACATGTCACCGTCCACATTTTTCACGAACATAACATACCGCATCTAAAGCATTTGTGTGATTCTAACTCACATCTTTTGTATAGCCATTTTCATTTTTCACGTGTAAATACATTAATCACCCGTGTGACATTAAACTAACCACATTTTTTGTAGCCATGCATCTTTTCATTGTGTGAAAAAAAAAAATCACTTGAATGTCATAAGCATTAACTATTTTATTTTGGCAGCCATAAGAAACGCGTGTCATGCATAAAGCATTCATGCGAATCTTGAATAACTCCATAAGGGTAACACACATCACACCACCTACCAAGTAGGAAATCATTTTAGGCACTCCACGAGTGCCGACAAAATTCATCGCATTTCATTAAATCATTTTAGGCGCTCCACGAGTGCTGACAAAACTCATCACATTTCATTAAATCATTTTAGGCGCTCCACGAGCGCCGAAAAAATTCATCACACTTCATTAAATCATTTTAGGCGCTCCACGAGTGCCGACAAAATTCATCACATTTCATTAAATCATTTTAGGCACTCCACGAGTGCCGAAAATTTCATTTTACACATCAAACCATTTAGGTGCTTCTCGAGCGCCGGAACTCTGCACGTTCACCAAGAATGCATTCATTTCACGTTGCGGCGTGGAAACCGAGATACTTCCCGAGTATTGAAATTTCGATCATACACCAAGCACGAGTTCACTTCATATCATCAAAAATTCGAGGTGTCCCCCGAACACCGAAACCCCGACCATGTGCCATGCACATGTCGTTCTCACATCACAAAAAATCCGAGGCACTCCACGAGTGCCGAAACTCTGTCCGTTTGCTAAGAACATTCATCTCATTTCACAAAACTCGAGGTACTCCCCGAGCGCCAAAGGTCTCATTCATGCATCAAATCACTTTGGTGCTCCACGAGCGTTGAGAAATTACATTTCATGCGTTAAATCACTTAGGTGTTCCACGAGCGCCGAAAAATTACATTTCATTCATTAAATCATGTAGGCGCTACACAGGTGCCGAAAATTCCATCGCATGCATTAAATCATTTAGGTGCTCCCCGAGCACCGAAAATCCCAACCATGTGCCACGCGCATGTTCATCTCATTTCATATCACAAAAACCCAAGGTGCTCCAAAAGCACCGAAAAATTCATTTCATTCCATTTAGGTGCTACACGAGCGCCTAAAACTTTTCATTTCACACATTAAATCATTTAGGTGATCCACGAGTGCCAAAAAATTCCATTTTATTCCACTAAGTCATAGGTGCTCCACGAGCACCGAAAAAATTCCATTTCATGCATTCAATCATTTAGGTGCTCCACAAGCACCGAAAAATTTCATTTCATGCATTAAATTATTTAGGTGCTCCACGAGCGCCGAAAATTTCATCGCATCCATCACATCATTTAGGTGCTCCACGAGCACCGGGAACCCATTTTATTAAATTGTTTAGGTGCTCCACGAGCACCGAAAAATTTCATTTCATGCCATCAAATCATTTAGGTGCTCCACAAGCGCCGTAAAATTTCCTCGCATACATCAAGTCACTTAGGCGCTTCACGAGCGCCGAAAAATTACATTTCAAGTATTCCATCATTTAGGTGCTCCACGAGCGCCGAAAAATTCATTTCATTCCATGAAATCACTTAGGTACTCCACGAGGGCGGAAAAATTCATTTCATTCCACCAGATCATTTAGGTGCTCCACGAGCACCAAAAGTTCATTTCATTTCATCGAATCATTTAGGTGCTCCACGAGCGCCGAAAAATTATATTCCATGCATTCAGGTGCTCCACAAGTGCCGAAAAATTCCATCACATACATCAAGTGACTTAGGCACTCCATGAGTGCTGAAAATTTATATTTCATGCACCAAATCATTTAGGTGCTCCACGAGCATCGAAAAGTTCATTTCACTTCATCGAATCATTTAGGTGCTCCACGAGCGCCGGAAAAAATTACATTTCATCCATTAAATCATGTAGGCGCTCCGCGGGTGCCGAAAATTCCATCGCATGCATTAAATCATTTAGGTGCTCCCCGAGCATTGAAAATCCCGACCATGTGCCACGCTTATGTTCATCTCATTTCATATCGCAAAAACCCAAAATGCTCCCTGGGGCACCGAAACCCTACCTGTTCATTAAGAACTTATTCATTTCATATCATGATTTGGAAGTTAAGATGCTCCCCGAGCATAGAAATTCCATTCGTGCACCAAGCACGAGTTCATTTCATATCACGACATTAAAACTCAAGGTACTCCCCGAGCACCGAAAATCCCGACCATATGCCACGCATAATCCCATTTTATATCGCAAAAACCTAAAATGCTCCCTGGGGCACCGAAACCCTACTTGTTTATTAAGAACTTATTCATTTCATATCATGATTTGGAAGTTAAGATGCTCCCCGAGCATAGAAATTCCATTCGTGCACCAAGCACAAGTTCATTTCATATCACGACATTAAAACTCAAGGTACTCCCTGAGCGCCGAAAATCCCGACCATGTGCCACGCGCATGTTCATCTCATATCATATCATGAAGTCCCAAGGTGCTCCTCGAGCGCCGAAACTTTGCTTATGTGTCATTCTAACCATGTTCTCGTGCAACCATTTTCAAGACATCTACATAAGCATGACATTTAGTCTAACCACATTTTCATACAGCCACGACATTTTATTTGCGTGCTATGCATATTTATGTCCTGCATATTATTATTTTCACGAAGCAAACACGACATCATCATGTATGTCATGCATCCTAACCACATTTTCATGCAGCCATGACATTTTATTTGTGTGCTATGCATATTTATGTCCTGCATATTATTATCTTCACGAAGCAAACACGGCATCATCATGTATGTCATGCATCCTAACCACGTTTTTGTGCAGCCACTTGCATTTTGTGTGACACAAGCATTCACGTTATCTCATATCATTTAAATTAAGGACATTCTGAGGATACCCTTCACGGTCACTTCATTTCATAACATATCGGGAGTCCTAAAACTACCCGTGTTCTGCCCGTGTACCGGAATACACTCAGCCATTTCACTAGACCATTTCATTCAATAGGAGACCATAATGGTCTTAGGTCTATTTTCGTGTAGTAGGTCACATGATATCATTGCATGAATTCACGTCATTTATCATTGGCATCGTGGGGATGCCGAAGTTCTATTGGTGCATCGCGATCCATTTCGGATTGTTGCATGACATTGACATTATCGTATCATTTGAGGTGCTCCACGAGTACCGGATTATTACGCATATAGGGGCATTTCATAGCATTACCGAATCATGAAAGGCATTCCATGAATGCCGAATTTCCGTCCGTGTCCTTGCCTACACGTGACTTGTCTATAAACATCATCTCATATCATATGCTTCAAAAGCATTAGAACTCTGTCCGGGAGCCGGCCCCTGCGTGACCATTTCACTTCATCTCATAGACCTACAAGGTGTCAAAACCCTATCTGTGTGTTGATACACACGCGATCATTTCACAACATTCACTAGGTGCTCTAAAAGCACCGAACCCCTGTTTGTGTGGCGGCCCACACGTGGTCTTTTGCATGGCATCAGGTGTTCTTAGAATGTCCCAAAAAAAAAATTCAAATCATCCTCATCATTTTCTCCTTCATGACATCATATATGCAACTCATTCATGCACATACATATCCCATCATGCATTCATGAATAAACCATCTGTGATTTGGTGTTCTTCACGCGTATGAGCCCGTTAATGCTAATAAGTGTTCTTATCAGAGGAAGAGGAAAGATTTTGGGGATGGCCAACCCAATGAACTTCAACTCCATAACGGATATCATGGAGGATCATCTCGCCTCATCGCGGTTCCGAAATGCAGTCAGGAAGGAAGCGGCGGCAATGCTGAGAGAAGTGCTGGGGGACGACCCTGACAGAATAGAAAGGCTGACAGTGAGGTGCACTGAATTAGAAGCACGAGTGGCAGAACTCGAAAGGAAAATGAGAAATACGGCATCCTCAGACTCCAATACTGATGCTAGCAAGGGACAGAATGCCAGTTTGCTAACACTCGCCCTCGACACCTTGGAAGACCCTCTCTCCGGGATTTAGGTTTGCCAAGGCTAACTGATGAGGTAGAACTGAAGAGGCCCCTCAAGACGAATGTTGGTACCGACTCCGTTCCACGGCATACCAAAAACTCGCTTATCGGGAGTAGTGGGAAAGGCATTTTTCCATGGGCTGACTCATTAGGTGCTCTATTCCTCAGGTGCAGAAATATGGGTCTATTGCAGAGTGTTAGACCGTATGTGCCGCCAACGCCAGAGAAAAGGAGTAATTTCTGCAACTATCACATGATCACAGGCCATCGGACCAATGAATGTCATGCTTTAAGAAAGGAGATCCAGAAGCTGGTCGATGATGGAAAATTAGAAATCTCAGCTTTCTCTGATGACCAACCAGGGGCAATCAGGGAAACCACTAAGGAAATTTCTCAAACCTCCCGAGGAGAGGAATATGATGAAGAAATTCTGAGTCTGCTCTGATAAGAGTGGGTCGAGGATGTTGAAGCTGAAATGGTGTCGGCGAATAATCAAATTCTGTGAGATTGATACCTCTTGAAGATTCCTTCTTACAAGGGACTCATTTTGTTTATGGGATGTACTGATTTCATCATGAATGCAATGAAATTTATTTTTGTCTTATTTGTGTGATGATTACTTGTACATGGCATTATGCATGCATTTGACAATCCGAAATGACATGTCCAACACACATAATATCAAAATGCATGACATCATTCTGAGTATCGTGGGGAACCTAAAAGTGAACCTGGCCCTGAACGAACTCTCTCTTGAAAGGTGAGCTTATGAGAAAAATAAAATAATACGATGGTACCACTTCCGCCGAGGCATCTGCTAATTCAATTCAACAATCCTTGAAAGACACTACCAATCCTGCCCCAAAGCTTCAATTTAAAAAGCACGTACAATACCCAAATCACCCAAACCCAGAAAGCCTTTCTTAAGGCAAAACAAAACCAAAAAGCCCTCCTTGAGGCACCCTAAACCGAAAAGCCCTTCTTAGGGCAAAACAAAACCAAAAAGCCCTCCTTGAGGCACCCTAAACCGAAAAGCCCTTCTTAAGGCAAAACAAAACCAAAAAGCCCTCCTTGAGGCACCCTAAACCAAAAAGCCCTTCTTAAGGCAAAACAAAACCAAAAAGCCCTCCTTGAGGCACCCTAAACCGAAAAGCCCTTCTTAAGGCAAAACAAAACCAAAAAGCCCTCCTTGAGGCACCCTAAACCGAAAAGCCCTTCTTAAGGCAAAACAAAACCAAAAAGCCCTCCTTGAGGCACCCAAAACCGAAAAGCCTTTCTTAAGGCAAAACAAAACCAAAAAGCCCTCCTTAAGGCACCCAAACCCAGAAAGCATTCTTAAGGTAAAACAAAACCAAAAAGCCCTCCTTGAGGCACCCAAACTCAGAAAGCCTTCTTAAGGCAAAACAAAACCAAAAAGCCTCCTTGAGGCACCCAAACTCAGAAAGCCTTCTTAGGGCAAAACAAAACCAAAAAGCCCTCCTTGAGGCACCCTAAATCGAAAAGCCCTTCTTAAGGAAAAACAAAACCAAAAAGCCCTCCTTGAGGCATCCAAACCCTGAAAGCCTTTCTTAAAGCAAAATAAAACCAGAAAACTCCAATTAAGGCAAGATTGAACCAGAAAGCCTTCCTTAAGGCGAAATCAAACCAGAAAGCCCTCCTTAAGGCAAGATCAAACCAGAAAGCCCTCCTTGAGGCGAAATCAAGCTTATCCAAACTTACCCAAAGCACCAAAATGACCTTCACTATCCAACTTATTGTGAAACTCTGGGCCTTTCCTTGGTTGTAGTGCATGTATAATCTTGTTTGCATGACATTCTGGTGCACATGACATTTCGCATGCATTGTTCATCCAAAAAGGCATATTAAGCACACATGACATGCATGAATTTGAATGCAGCAGGAAAACCAAAAGGTGGCTATGGCTTTGATTTAGTTCCTTCAAAAAAAAAAAAAACCTCAATGCTGCTCCATATCGCATTTTTCTGCATCATCTCATCACTAAAAGGGTGACAGAGCAGAGAGAGAATTTGAATACAAGTCTACTTCAAATGAGCTCAACAATGGTTACCCAAGAAATTGACTATTGAAGAGACCAAGCTGAATAAAAAAAAATAGATTGAAGTTAATCTTGGTGGAAAAACAAGCCTGATGATCAGAAATCTACCAAATCAGTTTCCAATACATAATCTGCTACAAACTCTGGGCAAGCATTGTCTGGAGGAAAACAAGAATAAGTCCAAAGGGAAGCCTGCTTATGATTTCCTCTATTTTCCTATGGATTTCAAGACTGGAGGAAATTTTGGTTATGTATTTGTGAACTTCACCAACTGTGTTGGGGCAACTTGACTTTACAAAGCTTTCAACAATCATGAAGGGGACGATACCATCAACGGGAAAGCTCACAAAGTCTGTTGTACTCATATTCAAAGGGAAAGTTGCATTTACCAACCATTTCAAGAATTCAGTCTTCGGGAGCCGTGCTTAAACTGAAATTTGGGGTGAATTAGAAACATGAATATAGAATCAGACCACAGGAGAATCCAGTGGTTACTTGAATTCATCTCAGGTTGTCTATCCACAATGGCAACTCTATCCAGTGACCAGGCATTCATCCAAAAAAAAAAAAAACTCCAATGTGGAAAATCGAAAGGACATGTTGGTAGCTTGAAGGGGCATCAATCAAAACCAGAGCCACACTTTGGATTTTCCTAATGCATCTACATTCATTGTGTCATAGATGTTTTATATTCAATTTTGATGTTCAATATGCATTCGTCATGTCATTGCATGTCAATGTCCATATACAGGTGACAGCATGCAACGAACCATGTCCGATTCAGTGTTTCATACCCCAAACACAAACCCTTAATGCTAGGGACAGGTAAAAGCCAAACCACTGGGTGTCATCAACAGCAACGTCCTTATGACTTCTGATGAGCATTGTCAAGGTGTACTTTCTAATCTCGAAACGGATCAATACAAAGAGATCAATTCGGCTGGGACGCTCGTGCAAAACTCTTGGACCATCTCAAAAAAAAATCGCAAAGAGAAAATTTCTGACACGGAAAACCGAGAGGACGTGTTGGTAACAAGAAGAGGGCGATGTCTAAAGCCGAAGTCACTGTTAATTTCCCTATTGTACTCATTATGATGTCGTCGTGATGATATTATGCGTGTTTGACATTCTGCTTAGATGTTCATATCACATACATCGTGCCATTACACATAAACATCCATTAATAGGTCATTGCATCCAATTCCCATAATAATAAAGATCAAGTCCATGTTGTGTAAAAAAAAAAAAAAGAGAGGTGTAGTACAGAGCACTCTATCTGGCTCTCATCTTGTCCCTTACCCACCTCCTTCTCCTCGGACTCACTCTGATGCGAAGCTCTATAGGCGTCAAAGTCCTCCTGCACCCGAGTCAAATCAGCTTGCATCTGGGCCATGTCAACTCACACCTGAGTTAACTCGTGGGTCGCAGCCAAAGCCCGAGCCTCAGAAGTAGCTGCCTGTCTGGCTTGATCCTAGAGCATCTGCACTCGAACATGCAAAATAACAACATAAGTTAACATGCATACATACATGCATATTCATCCATGCATTGCATAAATCATGTAATGATACAGGGATTGTAGAATGCTTACCACCCAGCTGGCGTTCTCCTGGACCAGATGAGCCTCCAAGCCCAAAGCGACCTGAGAAGTAGATGCTGCAACACTGGCAGAACATACGGGATGACTCCTATCCTGACCAGGGCCATGCCCACCAGCAGTGGCACTCTCAGCACTTTCATATGTTGGGCTAGTCCGCTGAGCAGAACTGGATCCCCTACGTCTCTTGATCTGCAAACGGAAGAGCAAAAAAAAAGGGGGAAAGACGATACCAGAAGGTCAAAACAGAAACCAAGGATCTCCTGCTGCCACCCCCTGGCGCACAAGTCAGGTCCGTGGAAACTGCTCCAACGCAGCTCGAGCCCAATCCAAAGAAGGAAAGGCATCCAGGTTTGCTAGAGTGGGGAGTAAAGTCAGATTACAAGTGCTCTGCTTGGTGGGAAAAAGCGTGCATGATAACAAGACAAACACATAAGCCCGAGCACACCGCTCCAAGTCCTTCTCGGACAGGTCTGGGCGAGCAGCCCAATAAGCCTCCACCCTGGAGCATAAGATCTTCCTCTTCTCAGGGGTGCAGCCGATCAACCTGCCTATATAATCATCCTCCAACTGATGGCGAGTAAAATAGCAGTTGAAGCTGATCGGGGGTCCGCCGAACCAGAACCCAGTGATAGCAACGAAATTTGAAGGAGTAACGGTGAACTCCCTGATGGGCAAATGAAATGTGTGGGTGATGCAAGCCCACCTCTCACACAAAGCCGTCAACACAGCATGGGTAGTAGGTGGCGTGCTCATCGACAATGACATAATAAAGGTCTCTGGACCCTGAATCCTAACCCGATCTCTCACAGACTCGGGGAGGCGGCCCCGCCAGACCCTGGACGGAAAGAGATTTATGCTGCCGGAAATTCCCCAGTCCTACACATTGAGGAAAGCCAGCAAGCCAGCGGTTAATCTTTCTAACAATGGTCCGCCTCATCCAAGGGGCACGAAATCCGAGAAACCTAAAAAAAATCACTGTAAGTACAATTTCACCAAGTTTCATTTTCGACATATCCTGTATGCCAAGTCATACTAGTCTGTCACACACACACACACGCACGCACGTACCCTTTACCAAATCTCAGTCCCCCCGCGACTATAAAACGGAACTAGGTTTTTTGTGTCAGTCCGTTGAGTGCGTCAGGTCGCACATGACTGTCACACATTCACATTCACACATTTCACAAATCTCAGTCCCACATGACTATAAAAGGTGACCCGAAATGCATCTTCTCGTATTTATTCTTGATCGAAGGGGTAAAAATTTTTGTTTCAAAATTATCGATCAAGGAATAAATACGTTCACTATGCACACATCGCATGCTTTCTTTTGGCTCTGTATGGCAAATCATACACAACCATTTGACTCCAAAAGTCATTTTATCTTGGCGTCATCCCTACGCGAAAATCATCGTAAGGAACCGCTCGACTACAAAAGTCGCATTCCACTCTTCATTATCTTGGCGTCATCCCTAAGCGAAAACCATCGCAAGGAACCGCCCGACTACAAAAGTCGCATTCTTCACTTCATTATCTTGGCATCATCCCTACGTGAAAATCGTCGTAAGGAACCGCTCGACTACAAAAGTCGCATTCCACTCTTCATTATCTTGGCGTCATCCCTATGCGAAAATCGTCGCAAGGAACCGCCCGACTACAAAAGTCGCATTCTTCTCTTCATTATCTTGGCGTCATCCTTACGTGAAAATCGGCGTAAGGAACCGCTCGACTCCAAAAATCGAATCCTTCTCTATTTTATCTTGGCGTCATCCTTATGCGAAAATCGTCGTAAGGAACCGCTCGACTCCAAAAGTCGAATCCTTCTCTACATTATCTTGGCGTCATCCTTACGCGAAAATCGTCGTAAGGAACCGCCCGACTCCAAAAGTCGTATTCTTCTCCATTT
Source organism: Euphorbia tirucalli (assembly GCA_039660915.1). Classification (NCBI taxonomy): domain Eukaryota; kingdom Viridiplantae; phylum Streptophyta; class Magnoliopsida; order Malpighiales; family Euphorbiaceae; genus Euphorbia; species Euphorbia tirucalli. Next base: position 72,353,918 of record CM077641.1, read on the forward strand.
TATCTCGGCGTCATCCTTACGCAAAAATCATCGTAAGGAACCGCTCGACTCCAAAAGTCGCATTCTTCTCTGTATCATCTCGGCGTCATCCTTACGTGAAAATCGTCGTAAGGAACCGCTCGACTCCAAAAGTCACATTCTTCTCTATATCATCTTCTTGGCGTCATCCTTACGCGAAAATCGTCGTAAGAAACCGCCCGACTCCAAAAGTCGTATTTTTCTCCACACACGAGTCACACGCTTGCATATCATCTCGAATTTCGTGTTCTTTGTCGTGTACCTAAATCCATTTTGAAAATCGGACTTTAGCTACACGAGGGGCAGCCTATGAACACGAAATTTTTACATTAAAAAAAATCCGTCGTTGACCGTTGACCAACGACTGTAAATACAGTCGTGGGATTTTAGTTACAGTCGTACGACTGTAACGTAAATTACAGTCGTACGACTGTATTATCAGGGCAGGTGAGCCAACCCATACCTCAAAAGATGAAAAAGCAGAGAAGGGAAAAAAAAAAAAGACAGACGGGGAAAAGAGGAGAAAAGGAAGAAGAAAAAAAAGAGAAAAGAGGAGAAGAGAAAATCAAAAAAGGAGGAACTCCTCATCAAAATCTCTCAGCATTTGGAAATCTCTGGACCTAAATCTCAAACCCTAACTCAAGCAGAAAAGTCCGGATTTTAGTGGATTGGAGCAACGCCAGGGGTCAATCCTACGGTGGACGCACGCCACAGAGGTAAATACCCCTTTTCCCTTCTCTTTTACAAGCTTTCTGGGTGATTGGTGAGCTTTTTCTGCATTTTTATCCGTTTTTCTGCGTTTCTGTTCTGGAAATCAACTGTTCTTGAGTTGATGAATAGTCGTACTGTAGTTGATTTCCAGGTGATTTTCTTTCCAGCTTGTTTTAAATAAGTTCTTGGTGAAATCTTGAATTTTCAGCATTTACAGTCGTACGACTGTAATTATAGTCGCACGACTGTAATTTACAGCCGTACCACTGTAGTTCTCAGAATCAGAATTTCACCTTTAAAACCCAAAAAATTTCTTAAAAAATCCATAAAAAATTCCCAAAAAATTAGAAAACCCCAAAAATTATCAAAATGAATTTTGTTGTGTGCATCACGACCCCAGATTCAATTTTCATTAAAATTGCATTTAGAACAATTCAACGACGGAGACCCGGTTCTCCCAAAAACCAACCCACTTTGCATGCTTAATTATAATAAACCGGAAAAATGTTTTCAAAAATGATTTTTTTTTACAAAACCAAAAATACAGGGACGTTTCAAAATGGTTTTTCCAGGTCAAACTGGACCGGCCGACCGGACCAACCCGGTTACCCCCAATTGCATGACCCCAAATCCTAGTTTCCCAATTCTATCTACTTGAGTCCTATTTATGGTGTGCCGTATAAATTGTGCTAACTCTGTTTTGCAGCTTTTATCTTAGTTTAATTTTCTTTTTATTTGTATTTAATAGAAGTAATCGTGTATTTAGGCGGTTGTAATTTTTTAGATTCTCGTGTAGTATAGGCGGTTGTATTAGTGAGACGAGAGTTTTATTTTTCTTTCGATTGGGTTTTAAGCTCTTAAATATTTATTCTTTTTACTTTTTATGTTGTATTATTATTACGTATGCGCGCTACGTGTATTATTTAATGAAAATCAATCTTTAGAAATTGAAAGTGTCGTAAATAGAACATTGGCATTAACATTTAAATTAGACACGAAATAAGGGACTTGTCCAAACCTAGATCTCTGAAAAGTGTAGCAGTTCCCGCTTTGGTTCAGCTACACTGTAATTTCCCGGTTGAGCTGAGCCGGGTGGCGACTCCTATACTTTTTATCGAGATTTAGGTCTCGATTCTTTTACCAAACAATTAACTTTCCAAAAAACGAAGTTCCAATCCAAAAACCCCACGCGAGGGAGGACCTCGCCGGAAATCAAGGCACCCCTTCCGAAAGGGAGTCCCGCGTCCCGTCGAAAACGCGTCGTGCGCTCACACATGTGTAAAAAAAAAGGGCGGGGGGCCTATTAGGTTGAAAACCCACAAGAGCGACTTAAGCAAAAATAAAGGCAGCGAGGTTAGCTTATCAATCAGAAAACCTGTATAGGATGGTTGATAACAGGAATGAGTTCGTTCAAGATATGTACTAATTTTGGCATTTTCAATTGATACAATAATTAAGTTTCATTAATGAAGTGCGTTTTGCTCAACATATTGCATGAATGTTTGGAGTATGTTACATGATTCATTTGTCGAAACTTCCAGATAAACAAAGACATTTAGACGCCTAAGTGTGCAATCGCGAACATCATCCATTCATTCCAAAAAAAAAAAAAGAGCCTGTTAGGTTGAAAACCCGCAAGGGCGATTTAAGCAAAATTTAAGGAAAAAAAAAAGGTCGCGTCAACAATAAAGGAGATATATATAAAATAATTATGATAGTCAATACATGCATAATAATGAAAATCACTTTTTCTTTCATGTTCTCCTTTTCTTGACAGGAAGTGATCTCGCAGCCTCAGAAGGAGCCAAACAGTGGAAAGTCGCACGCTCACGCGCCTCGCGGGTCGGTAGGTCCTGGATCTCAGCCAGCCACCGCTTGTAACGATCATCTGTCTCTGTGGGAGCAAGAGAAGCATAGCTCAACGCCACACAAAGGGTATCTCCAGCCCAGCGAAGTCTGATGTGATCCGGCCAAGAAGCGATGTACTCCTCACAACTGGTGACACAAGAGCGCTGGGGGATATCCTGTAGATGGCCGCACTGCCGGAAAAGGTGACTCGGAGAATAGAACGTCACCCTGGTCAGTCCCAACAACTGCACACCATGGGCCCACATGTCCACAATCACGTGGGTGATCTTCCACCAGGGGCACACCCACCTAATCTGGTCATCAGTCAGGCGAGATAACCAAACGCCCCATTCATCAACAGACATGTCAGTATAGGAATCAACGGAGAAGCCTCTTTCCTTGAAATTGGCAGGGTGATATTTCTTAAAATTCCCTCTCGTGATTTTAAGAATCGATAGCTTCTCCAACAACCAGATCTGCAGTTGATAGGAAGCAAGGGTTAGAAGTTCATTTGGCCCAGAAATACACCGGACAATAAGGAGATTTACCTGGAGCAGTGTGAGATGAGGGCCAATGTGGAGAACACCGCTTGTCTTAGATGTATGCAAACTGATCAGTGTCTCAGCAAGTGCAAAAGGAGCTGGAGATGCCCCCGCAGCCACCTGAGGGATAAGGGAGACGGCCCTGAAGGAGACAACCCCATCACTAGAACCACAGAAATACCGGCTCACCAGTAACAGGCTAACCATGCAGGCCCAGCTCATGTGGTCCCTAGGGGCATTGATGCACCACTCCAGTATAGAATCCGAGCTCAACCCGAGAGAAGGGGAATCAGTGGGAAGTAGAGCTTCCACCTCGGGATTGGGAAGCCCGGACAAGCTCACCAAGGAAGAAATGCTGCCAAAGGTGAACTCAGGGACGGCAATGTCCACCCCTTTGTGATACGGGATGTTCAAGATGGTGCTGAATTCTTCATATAAGGGGTAAAGCTCTGGACATAAGAAGCGAAAAATGCTATCCACTGGATCTCAAAAACGATGACAGGCACTCAATAGTTCGAGGTTCCAGGGGTGTTTGTAATAGGCCTTGAGATTCCACAACCCGAAAGGCTTCAATTTAAGCCAATCAGAGTCTTGTAATGATTCTAGAAAATTGTAAAAGCCTGGATAAAAAGAAGCAAAAATTGAAAAAGAAAAGAAAAAGAGGAAGAGTGAATTTTCAAAGATCAATAAAACAAATGCAAATCCCATAATGTAAAGAGTGCAGTTCATAATGTGCCCAAAAATTCAATACAAAAAGAAGAGAAACCATAAAGACAACAAATAAGAAAGACAGGGCGCTCCATCTAGCTCTCATCCTGCCCCTCATCCTCGGACTCACTCTGATGTGTGGCCCTGTAGGAGTCAAAGTCCGCCTGCAGTCGAGCCATCTCAGCCTACACCCTGGCTGTCTCAGCTCTCGCCCGATCCACATCTTGGTTTGCAGCCCAGACCCGAGCCTCAGAGGAAGCAGCCTACCTGACCTGATCCTGAAGCATCTGGACTCGAGACTGCAATCAATGACATAAATTAACATTCATACATACATACATGCACATTCATGTATTACATAAATCATAAGATAATGCAGAAACTGCAGAATGCTTATCGCCCATATGCCGTTCTCCTGGACCAAGAAGTCCCCCATGCCCTTGTACTGGTAGGCTATCTCCTCCACATCAGCCCGCGGAACCTAAAGAATACCAGAAAATTATAAAAAAAAAAAAGAATCTTAAACTTACATGGGTGGTGTCCTCCGGGAAGAACCTAGCTGGCTGCTGCGAGGAATATGCCACGTCCTATAAGAATGAGTGTCATCCAGCCCTATCATGCTAAAACCAGTCCGAAGCTCGGTCACCAAATGGCCCTCCACCACACCGACAGCTCGAGAAGCCGAGGCTGCAGCGCTACTCACCTGCATAGGGTGGCTCCTATCTTGAAGAGGAATATCCTCGCCAGTTGTGGCTGCGTCAACACTCTCGCCGGCCGGCCACTAGGCTGAGAAGACCCGGTTCCCCTACGTCTCTTAACCTACGAAGAGAATAAAGTTAAAGAGAATAACGCACGGATGTCTACACAAGTAGGACGATGGCACCCAGACCCTGCTAAGGATGGTGCCGGATCTGTAGAAGTACAACAAAGGAAATTCAGCATAGGTAAGTAAAAGCTGATTAAATTTTCTCACTAATGTGTTTTGTCTACTTACCCTCTGCCAGGTGGTGTTAAGCAAACTCTATCTCACCTCCTCCAAGTCGCGGCCGATGCCCTGCCACCCCTGCGTCCAGCTAAGCAGGACAGTCATCTGAACATCACCCCGAACATCCCTCAACTCGGGCGGCTCCAACACTCGATGCTCAAAGGCCTAAATCTGTAGTTAATAAAAAAGTATTAAAAAAAAAGAAAAGAGATAATACCAGAAGGCCAAACCAGAAGCCCAGAATCTCCTGCTGCGCTCCCCGGGCGCATAAGTCCAGCCCATAATACAGCTGCCCTAATGCAGCTCGTGCCCAGTCCAGGGATGGGAAGGCAGCCAAGTCTGCCAATATGGGCAGCAAAGTCAGATTGCAAGTACTCTGCCCGGTAGGGAACAGCATGCATGATAGAAGTACAAGCATGTAAGCCCGAGTGTACTGCTCCACATCCTCCTCGGACAAGTCTGCGCGAGTGGCCCAATAAGCCTCCACCCGCAAACACAGTATGTAAGTATCCACCTGCTCGTGACGGGTCAAGCTACAGTTGAAGATGATGGGGGTCCCGCCGAACCCGAATCCCGTGATCGCAGCAAAATCTGAAGGAGTGACGGTGAACTCCCCGATGGGCAGATGAAACGTGTGGGTGGTGGAGACCCACCTCTCACATAAGGCCGTCAACACAGCATACGTAGTCTATGGAGTGCTCGTGGGCAAAGACAATATGAAGGACTCTAGCCCCAGAATCCTAAACCGGCACCTCACAGGCTGGGAAGCCGGTCCCACCAAACACGTGGCAGGGAATGATTCCCGCTGCCAGAAATCCTGTGTGCCTGCATTATGGGGAAGTACAAAACACATGCATTCAATTTTTGCATAACTGTAACATAGAAAAAATTAATCGAAAAATAAAATTTAAGGCCTGATTTTCTTGCTATAGTCGTACGACTGTAGTACGCTTTGCACGAGCATAACTACAGTCGCACGACTGTAGTGCCTACAGTCATACGACTGTTCTTTTTTGGCATGAACAGTCGCATGACTGTTCATATCCCTGCAGGCAGAATTTGATTTTTGTGCAATTTTTGTGATTTTTAACTCGTTTTTCCTAGTTTCTTGTTCCTATTTACTACAGGGGACTCCTAGCATGCATTTTACTCAACCAATCAACCCAGAAAGCGATAAATCATGCAAAATCAATTCTAAAAATTCAAAGGAAAAAATATTGGAAAACTCAAAATCAAGGCTTAAAAATCGGGTACCAACCTGAGTAACAGACAAGTGGGAGTCCATCTCCAGCAGAATTGGGACCTCCGTCCCGAAACGAATCCCGAAATGCCCCATGTAAAGTGGGTACCCGTATCCTTGTGCAATACCCACAAAAGGGATCTCATTCGGGTTATTGGTTCCCGGAATCAAGTTACTCTGGATCTTTTTCAACTTCTTTCCCATTTTCTTCAACATTTTGGCAAGATTTTGAGGATTGGAGTCGGTTTCAGAGAGAAGGAGAGAAAGGGTTTTCGGAAAAAATGAAGGTGGAAGAGGAAAGGGGCGGAAACCGCCCCTTAAATTCTTTCTGCCCGCGAAGTACAGCCTTACGACTGTACTTCTTCTACAGTCGTACGACTGTACTCAAAATTTGAATACAGTCGCACGACTGTAGTGGGAAATGGGGGAAATTTTGATTTTTTCTATTTATTCTTTAAACCCTATTTTTCATTACCCAATGCTTAATTATTCCCCACGGGATGATATTTCAGTAACTTTGCAGGGCTAACCCAGCAGCGACTAAATTTTTCCAACGACGATCCACCTCACCCAGTGGGCACGAAATTCGAGAAAACCGTAAAAAATTCACTGTCAGCACCATCTCACCAAATTGCATTTTCAACGCGTCCCGTGTGCCAAGTCACACCTGATCATCACATTCTCACAAAATCATAGTCCACCACGACTTTAAAAGGGTACCCAAATCCAGTCTCAGTCCGTCAAGTGCGCCCAGCCGTACGCGACTGTCACCCATTCTCATAAAATCACAGTCCACCACGACTTTAAAGGGGAACCCAAATCCCGTGTCAGTCCGTTGAGTGCGCCAATCACACACGACTATCACATTTCACATTTACAAGTTCATTCCCGCACGACTATAAAAGGCAACCAGGACACGCATTCCCATATTTATTCTCAATCAAAAGGGCAAAAATTTTTGTTTCAAAATTATCGATCAAGGAATAAATACGTTCATCAAGCGCGCATTACATGCATTTTTGGCTCGGTATGACAAACCATACACGACCTTTTGACTCCAAAAGTCATTTTATCTCGGTGTCATCCTTGCACGAAAACCATCGTAAGGAATCGCCCGACTCCAAAAGTCGTCTATTTTCTCAGTGTCATTTCATGCAAAAAGCATATAGACCACCTGACTACCAAGGTCACCTGCAGTTCACCTGCGAAAACCACGTTTGCATACCATCGTGATTTCGTGTTCTTTGTCATGTACCTAAATCCGTTTCAAAAATCAGACTTCAGCTACACGAGGGGCAGCCTATGAACACGAAATTTTTAAGAAAAAAAAAATCCCGTTGTTGACCGTTGACCCATGACTGTAGTTACAGTCGTGGTGATTTTGTTAAAGTCGTACGACTGTAACGTAATTATAGTCATATGACTGTACTTTCGGGGGCAGGTTGCAGAACCTATACCCCCTTGACTTAAAAAAGGAGGGGAAATCTTGAGCATTTAATGCTCAAGATTTCCGGGAAAAGAAGATATAAAAGGCTGGAAATGGGAGAGAGAAAGGGACTTTTGGCAAAAAAGAAATCTGGAACTAGAGATTTGAGAGAAAGAAAAAGGGAGAAAAAGAAAGAAGAGAGACAAGAAAAGCTTGCTTTCTTCTCACATTTTCTCCTTAATTTCTTGTTGTTAATCACTAAAACGAATTACAAATCCTAGGTTAACATCCACACTAGAAATCTAAATCATTTTGGGACAAAAACAAACACAAATCTGTGACTTTTCTGGGATTATTTGGACACTTTTGCAACCTTAACTTTCCAAGGAAAAGGAGCGAATTCACGTGGATTGGTGCGTAGCCAGGGGTCATTCCAGCTGTGGATCGTCGCCAAGGAGGTAAACAACCTTTAACTCAACTCTTTTTCCAGCTTTCTAGGTGATTTGCTTGTGTTTGGTGTGTTTTTATTCAAGTTTTTAAGTTTTTATTTCTGGAAAAATAAGAACAGTCGTACGACTGTTCTTCACACAAGAACAGAGGCACGACTGTAATTACAGTCGTGCCAAACCTTTCACAGTCATACCACTGTATTTATTTTTCTCAGTTTTAAGCTTCTCTTTTAGGGTTTTTTAGCGATTTCTGACTCTGGTGAAATTTACAGTCGCACGACTGTAGTCCTCTACTAGGAGCAGAAATCCCTAAAGAATCCCTAAAATCCAAAAAATCATAAAATCCCAAAAATTTCATAAAAATCAGAAAATTTCAGAGAATCAGAAAATTTTGAAAAATAAAAAATCATCAAAAATGAATTTTGGTGTGTGCATTCACGACCTTAAATTTATTTTTCGGTGAAATCGCATTTAGAACAAAACCACGACGGAGACCTGGTTCTCCCGAAAACCGACCCACTTTGTATGCTTAAATGTAATAAACCGGAAAAATATTTTCAAAAATGATTTTCTCACAAAACCAAAAATACAGGGACGTTTCAAAAATGGTTTTCCAGGTCTAACCGGGCAGGTCGACCGGGCCAACTCGGTTACCCCCAATTGCATGACCCCAAATACTTAATTTTCCAATTCTGTCTACTTGAGTCCTACTTATGGCGTGCCGTATAAATTGTGCTAACCTCTGTTTTGCAGCTTCTATTTTATATTAATTTTCTTTTTATTTGTATTTTAATAGAATTAAATCGTGTATTTAGGCGGTTGTATCAGTGAGGCGAGAGTTTTATTTTTTCTTTCAATTGGGTTGTAAGCTCTTAAATATTTATTCTTTTTACTTTTTATTATGTTGCACTATTACATATGCGCGCTGCGTGTATTATTTAATAAAAATCAATCTTTAGCAATTTAAAGTGTTGACCTAGATCTCTAAAAAGTGTGGCAGTTCCCGCTTTGGTTCAGCTACACTGAAATTTCCCAGTTGAGCAGAGCCGGGTGGCGACTTCTATACTTTTTATCGAGATTTAGGTCTTGATTCTTTTTTTCGAAATAATCCGCTTTTCCAAAAAATGAATTTCAAATAAAAAACCCCACGCGAGGAAGGGATTCGCCGGAAATCGAGACGCCCCTTCCGAAAGGGAGTCCCGCGTCCCGTCGAAAACGCGTCGTCCGCTCATACTTACCATGCAAACAGATTGTGCAGAAGAAGTGAATAAGTGCCACGAGTGCCAGATTTATGGATATATCAGCCATCTTCCAGATATGGAGTTACAGAATCTCATGACTCCTTGGCCATTTTCAGTGTGGGGTATAGACATAATTGGTGAAATTCGACCTCCAGCATCGAATGGTCACAAATTCATTGTAGTGGCAGTGGATTATTTTTCCAAGTGGGTTGAAGTCGAGTCTTATGTCACGGTCACGGCTAAGAACATGGCTAAGTTTATAAAGAAGCACATCTTCACAAGATATGGTTTACCACATCACGTGGTAACCGATAACGGAGTGCAATTTCAAGGGGCCACAGCTGAACTATTCGAAGAATTCAATGTAGAACATCGTAAGTCTTCACCTTATAGGCCACAAGCCAATGGAGCAGTGGAGGCGGCAAACAAGTCTATTAAGAAGATCTTATCCAATACCACTTCAACCTACAGGGATTGGGCAGATAGATTACCTTATGCTCTATGGGGATACAGAACCAGTGTTAGAACACCAACTGGGGAGACACTATATTCGTTGGTTTATGGGATGGAAGCAGTCCTTCCTATTGAAGTGGAATTGAAGTCGCTAAGGACGGTCTTGGAAGCCCAATTGCCTGAAACAGAATGGGTAAAGGCGAGATTTGAGCAACTAGCTATGGTCGACGAAAAGCACCTCAAAGCTCTAGATCACCTACAGATGTACCACCAAAGGATGGCTAAGGCCTATAATCGACGGGTTCGTCATCAGAAACAACCTCTGAAAGCGGGAGATCTAGTGTTGAAACAGATGAGGCCAACTAACACGGATGCGAGGGGCAAATTCAAACCCAACTGGGAAAGGCCGTATGTGGTTAAGAAAATACTCTCCAAAGGTGCAGTGAAGATCATGGACATGGATGGCAACGAGTTCGCCAATCCGATTAATCAAGATCATCTCAAACGCTACCATGTGTAAAAAAAAAGGAAAAAAAAAGCCTGTTAAGTCGAAAACCCGCAAGGGAGGCTTAAGCAAAAATAAAGGCAACGAGAGTTAGCTTATCGATCAGAAAACCTGTATAGGATGGTTGATAACAGGAATGAGTTCGTTCGAGATATGTACTAATTTTGGCATTTTTAATTGATACAATAATTAAATTTCATTAATGAAGTGCGTCTTGCTCAACATATTGCATGAATGTTTGGAGTATGTTACATGATCCATTTGTCAAAACATCTAGATAAACAAAGACATTTAGACGCCTAAGTGTGCGATTTGTGAACATCCTCCATTCATTCAAAAAAAAAAAAAGAGAAGAGCCTGTTAACTCGAAAACCCGCAGGGGCGATTTAAGCAAAAATTAAGGCAAAAAAAAGGGGGAGGGTCGCGCCAATAATGAAGGCGATATATATAAATAATAATAATGATAGTTGATACATGCATAATAAGGAAAATCACTTTTCTTTCATGATCTCCTTTTCTTGACAGGAAGTGATCTCACGGCCTCGAAAGGAGCCAGCCAGTGGAAAGTCGCACGCTCACACGTCTCGCGGGTCGGTAGATCCTGGATCTCAGCCAACCACTGCTTGTAACGATCATCTATCTCTATGGGAGCAAGAGAAGCATAGCTTAATGCCATATGGCGTGTATCCCTAACCCAGCGAAGTCTGATGTGAGCTGGCCAAGAAGCAGTGTACTCCTCACAAGTAGTGACACAAGAGCGCTGGGGGATATCCTCTAGATGGTCGTACTGTCTGGAGAGGCGACTCGGAGAATAGAATGTCACCCTGGTCAATCCCAACAACTGCACACCATGTTCCCACATATCCACAACCACGTGGGTAATCTTCCACCAGGGGCACACCCACCTAATCTGGTCATCAGTCAGGCGAGATAACCAAGCACCCCACTCATCAGCAGACATATCAGTATAGGAGTGAATGGAGAAACCTCTTTCCCTGAAGTTGGCCGGATGGTATTTCTTAAAATTCCCCCTCGGGATCTTAAGAATCGATAACTTCTCCAACAACCAGATCTGTAGTTGATAGGAAGCAAAGGTTAGAAGTTCGTTTGGTCCAGGAATACACTGGCCGATAAAGAGATCTACCTGGAGTAATATGAGATGAGGGCCGATGTGGAGGACACCGCTTGTCTTAGATGTATGCAAACTAATCAGTGTCTCAGTAAGTGCAAATAGAGCTGGAAATGCTCCCGCAGCCATCTGAGGGATAAGGGAGACAGCTCTGAAGGAGACAACCCCATCACTAGGACCACAGAAATACCGGCTCACCAGTAACAGACTAACCATACAAGCCCAGCTCATGTGGTCCCTATGGGCATTGATACACCACTCCAGTACAGAATCTGAGCTCAACTCGGTAGAAGGGGAACCAACGGAAAGTAGAGCTTCCACCTCGGGATTGGGAAGCCCAAACAAGCTCACCAAGGAAGAAACGTTGCCAAAGGTGAACTCGGAGCAATGTCTACCCCTTTGTGACATGGGATGTTCAGAATGGCACTGAATTCTTCATATAAGGGGTAGAGCTCTTGGCATGAGAAACGAAAAACGTTATCCACCAGATCCCAGAAACGATCACAGGCACACAACTGTTCGATGTTCCAGGGGTGTTTGTAATAGGCCTTGATATTCCACAACCCGAAAGGCTTCAATTTAAGCCAATCAGAGTCTTGTAACGATTCTAGAAAATTGTAAAAGGCTGGATAAAAGGAAGCAAAAATTGAAAAAAAAAAAAAGAAAAAGAGTGAATTCTCAAAGATTAATAAAATAACATCCCATAATATGAAATATGCAGTTCAGGACGTGCGTAAAAATCCAATACAGAAAAAACAAGAACAATGTATATAAAAAATGGAGCACTCCATCTAGCTCTCATCCTCTCCCTCTCCCTCTCTGTCCTCCTCCTCCTCTTCGGACTCACTCTGATGCGTAGCCCTATAGGAATCGAAGTCCGCCAGCACACGGACCAGCTCAGCCTGTACCCTGGCTGTCTCAGCTCTCATCCGATCCGCCTCTTGGGTCGCAGCCAAGACCCGAGCCTCAGAGGCAGCAGCCTGCCTGATCTGGTCTTGAAGCATCTGGACTCGAGACTGTAATCAATAACATAAATTAACATGCATACATACATACATACATACATGCATTGCATAAATTATAAGATGGTGCAGGAAATGCAGAATGGTCACCGCCCAGACGGCGTGCTCCTGGACCATGAAGTCCCCTATGCCTATATATTGGTAGGCTATGTCTTCCACCTTGGCCCGAGGAACCTAGAGCATGTCAGAAAGTCAAAAAAAAAAAAAAAAAAAAAAAGAAGCTTAGACTTACATGGGTGGTATTCTCTGGAAAGAATCTAGCCGGCTGCTCGAGGGAAACCGACCACGTCCTGTAAGAGTAGCTGCCATCCAGCCCCATCATGTTGAAGCCGGTCCGGAGCTCGGTCATCAGATGACCCTCCACTACACCAGTAGCCCGGGAAGCTAAGGCTGCGGTGATACCCGCATGGACAGGGTGGCTCCTATCCTGAATCGGAGCATCCTCACCAATCTTGGCCGCCTCAGTACTCCCATCGGTAGGCCCACTCGGCTGAGTGGACCGGGTTCCCCTGCGCCTCTTAATCTGCAATTAGAATGGCATTCAAAAAAAAAAGGAGTAAATACCTGACGAGAAGGAGGAGCCGCTGGCGTGCCACCCACAACCGGCAGTAGACACTGCTGGATATAAGTCGGATAATCCCCGTCAACGGGTCCAACGCTGTAGCCCTCCCCAAATATGTCATGATCTACAGTGAGATCAGCTAGGTGAGGCCAGAACAACGCATGTGGAAGCGGTGGAGGCACAGGCCGACCAGCTAGACTGTCCACATGGTCAGAAAGAGTGAGGCGCTCGCCTAAATACCACTCTTATGACATGGGACACTCCAGAACAAACCGGCGAAAGTCAAATCGCACGGATGTCTGCACAAGGAGGGAAACAGCACCCAGACCGTGCCAGGATGGTGCCGGATCTGTAGAAATACAACAAAGGAAATTCAACACAGGTGAGTAAAAGTTAATTAAATTTTCCTACTAATGAGTTTCATTTACTTACCCTCTGCCAGGTAGTGTCGAGCAAACTCTGCTTCACCTCCTCTAAATCCCGGCCGATACCCTGCCATCCCTGCATCCAGCAACGCAGGACCGTCGGTTGAACATCGCCCTGGACGTCTCTCAGCTCTGGCGGCTCTAAAATGCGATGCTCGAAGGCCCAGATCTGTAGTTAACAAAAGAATTTTAAAAAAAAACAGAAGAAGAGATAATACCAGAAGGTCGAACCAGAAGCCGAGGATCTCCTGCTGCTCCCCCCCCCCCCCCCGCACACAAATCTAATACATAATATAGCTGGCCTAGTGCAGCTCGAGCCCAATCCAGAGAAGGGAAGGCAGCCAAGTCCGCTAGAGTGGGCAGCAGAGTCAAATTACAAATACTCTGCCTAGTAGGAAACCGCGTGCAGGACAAAAGGACGAGCATATAAGCCCGAGCATACCGCTCCACATCCTCCTCCGATACGTCTGGGCGATTGGACCAGAAAGCCTCCACCCTGGAGCACAGGATCATCCCCTTTTCAGGGGCGCAGCCAAGCAATCCCCTATATAATCATCCACCAGCTGCTGAAGGGTCAAGTAGCAGTTGAACACAATAGGGGTCCTGCCAAACCCGAAGCCGGTGATCGCTACGAAGTCCGAGGGAGTGACGGTGAACTCCCTGATGGGTAGGTGAAATGTATGGGTGGTACAGACCCATCTCTCGCATAGAGCCGTCAGCACGGCGTGAGTGGGATGTGGTGTACTCGTAAGCAGTGATAATATAAAAGCCTCAAGACCCAGGGTCCTAACCCGAGCCCTCACAGGCTCGGGGAGACGGTCCCACCAGACCCACGGCAAGGAAAGATTTTCGCTGCCGGAAATTCTGTTCGCTTGTATTTTTAGGAAGTACAATACATATATATTCAATTTTTGCATAACAGTAACATAATCAAAATTAATAAAAAAAATAAAATTTTAAGGCTTATTTCTTGCCACAGACGTACGACTGTAGTACGCTTCGCACGAGTGTAACTACAGTCGCACGACTGTACAGCCCATAGTCGTACGACTGTTCTTCATTGGCATGAACAGTCGCACGACTGTTCATATCCCTGCAGACAGATTTCAAATTTCATATGTTTTTTGCAATTTCTAACTCGTTTTTCCTAGTTTCTTGTTCCTATTAACTATAGGGGACTCCTAGCATGCATTCTACTCAATCAATCAACCCAGAAAGCGATAAATCATGCCAAATCAGATCCATGCATTCAAAGGAAAAAATGTCCAAAAAACTCAAAATCAAGGATTAAAATCGGATACCAACTTGAGTAACAGATAGATGGGAGTCCATCTCCAGCAAAATTGGGATCTCCATCCCGAGCCTAACTCTGAAGTGCTCCATGTATAGCGGATGACCGTATCCATGTGAAATGCTCACGAAGGAGATGTCGTTTGGATTGTTAGGTCTCTGAATCAAGTTGCTCGAAAGTTTCTTCACTTTCTTTCCCATTTTCTTCAACATTTTTGCACGATTTTGGGGTTAGGAGTCGGTTTTGAGAGAGAAAGGAGGTAAGAGTTTTCGGAAATATGGAAGAATGGGAGAGAAAGGGGCGGAAACCACCCCTTTATTTCATTCTGCCCGCGAAGTACAGTCGTACGACTATACTCAAAATTTGAATACAGTCGCACGACTGTAGTGGAAAAAAGGGGAGGAATTTTCTAATTTTCTCATTTATTCTTTAAACCCTATTTTTATCACCAAATGCTTAATTATTCCCCACGGGAAGATATTTCAGTAATTTTGCAGGGCCAACCCAGCAGCGACTATTTTTTTCCAGCAACAGTCCGCCTCATCCAAGGGGCACGAAACCCGAGGAAACCGCGAAAAATTCACTGTAAGTACAATCTCACCAAATTGCATTTTCAACACGTCCCATGTGCCAAGTCACACCCCGATCATCACATTCTCACAAAATCACAGTCCACCACGACTTTAAAAGGGAACCTAAATTCAACCTCAGTCCGTCAAGTGCGCCCAGTCGCACACGGCTGTCACACATTTTCACAAAATCACAGTCCACCACGACTTTAAAAGGGAACCCAAAATTCAATTCCAGTCCTGTGAACCAAGTTGCGCGTGACTAACACAATTCCCAATTTCAGTCCACCGCGACTATAAAACGGAACCAGATTTCTCGTGTCAGTCCACTGAGTGCGCCAAGTCTCACATGGCTATCACACCTTTCACCCAATCTCAGTCCACCGCGAATATAAAACGGAACCAGAATTTCCGTGTCAGTCCGTTGAGTGCACCAATCACACACGGCTGTCACACACATCCTCATTTACAAGTTCAGTCCCGCATGACTATAAAAGGCAACCAAGACACGTATTCCCGTATTTATTCTTGATCGAAGGGGTAAAAATTTTTGTTTCAAAATTATCGATCAAGGAATAAATACGTTCACCAAGCAAGCATTACATGCATTTTTGGCTTTGTATGGCAAATCATACACGACCATTTGACTCTAAAAGTTATTTTATCTTAGCGCCATCCTTACGCGAAAATCATCGTAAGGAACCGCCTGACTCCAAAAGTCATCTTTTTCTCGGTGTCATCTTCATGCAAAAGGCATATGGGCCACCTGACTACCAAAGTCATCCGCCAAAAATAATTAAAGAATTTTCTCGTCTATTCCTAACAATAAATGATTGTAGCCGGATAAGTCGAGGTCGAACCCTAGGGATTTAATACTCAATTTAATAGTTGCTTCTTAACCAAAAGTAAATTAAAACAGAAAATTAAAAACAGGGGGGTTTTGTTGATGATTGTTGAAACAAAGAAACTAAAGTTAAATAACTAAAACAGGAATTAAAGATTGCTGGAATTTTAATGAAGTGAAAAGAATGATATAAAAATGTACTTCGCCCTAGGACATTTGTTAACTTGAACGTTAGTATCGATCATTGATGTTAAAGATAATCATTTAATTTCCCCTAGACCAGTTAAAACCTCTAGCTTAGCGCATCGAGATCAACCTTCCCAAAATCAGATTTACCTAGTACGACTCAAATAAACCTCTTCCCAACAGACAACCCCTCCTTAGCGGTTTAGAATTTAGTCCAATGGGAGCTTTAAGTTCAAGGAAAGCCTAGCCTAACCAATTAAATTCTTAGCGAAAATAATTTAAATTCAAGTTTTTAATCCCTTTAAATGTTCTCAAGTTAATAATTGAGATTGGAAACGAATCTAATTACTAACAACAATTTATTAAATTGCAATCTCAAAATCTGGCCAAGAAATCTAAATTACAATATAATAAAATAGAAAATAATCTCTTGAAGCAAGATTAAAAACATAGGGGAATTAAATGAACAATAAAATAATCGATCTCACAATACTAATTCAAGCTTTGAATTCCTTAGGCAAAGTAGAAGATTTAGCTACACATATCTAAGAGAAAATAATACATGAAGAGAAAAATAATAATGTTGAAGAATAATAGAACTTAGAAGAAAGAAGGAGAGAAGCACGTTGGAACCTCTAGAGATTGACTCCTAA
Source organism: Euphorbia tirucalli (assembly GCA_039660915.1). NCBI lineage: Eukaryota > Viridiplantae > Streptophyta > Magnoliopsida > Malpighiales > Euphorbiaceae > Euphorbia > Euphorbia tirucalli. Next base: position 72,370,725 of record CM077641.1, read on the forward strand.
AAATCTCTTAAATACTAACCTCTTGAAAACCTATTTTGAATCCAACTCTAATTAGGAGAAATAACAATACTCCTAAATAAGAAATATAACTAATTTAGAAAATAATTAACTATCCTAAATTAATGCAGTCAAATCTTCCTAAGTAATTACTGGAAATTAGCTTCCATGATAAGCCTTTTTTCCTTAATTTCAGCCCTTCCCTCTTTTGCAAAACAGCCCCTGCCGCAGCTCCCCTAGCCTTGGGCAAGGCTAATTATGGTTCAGTTCCAAAAGACCCCAAATTCTCCACATTTTGTCTCCTTTTCTTTAAAACATTCCTGAAAACACACATTTCACTGGAAGCAAGTAAAAGGGCCCAAAATTGTGGATTTAAAAATCAAAATGAAACATATTTCATAGCAAAATACCAATATAAAAACGAGTTATCAAATTCCCCCACACTAACTCCATACTTGTCCTCAAGTATGAATCAAAACAAAATCACAACCCTCTCTAATGTCATTCACCCAAGATCGAGCTAATTTAGAGAAAACCGAAAAAAAACATAACTTCATTAGGCAACCTCCACACTCAAGTCACTTTTGTAAAATTCAAGCAAAATGGCTTTCACAATATTTTCATTCAAACCAAAGCAATTGAGTCCAATTAATTATATATAGCACACATAATTAAGTTACCACTTCGAGATTTTAATCTTGTACTTATGGAATTCTCAACCAAGACTAAACAAAATACCTCATCAAATCACACAACCACTTGATTAAAGAGGACAGAAAATAATTTGGACAATTAATCTTTGAAACCGTTTTGTCTCATTTTTTTCTTTTCTTTTGGGGATGCGAATATCTGTTCCTATTAGAGCATTCCCGGTTGCTAGCCGAGTACCCCTAATGATAGTAAATATTGCGGTCCTTAACCTTACTTTGGGACGTAAATATCCGTTCCTATTAGAGCATTCCTGGTTGCCAGCCGAATACCCCTAATCATAGTAAATATTACAGTCCCTAGCGGCTACTAGCACGGACCATAACCACTTTTGTGGATAGCGGGACCTATGAGACAATTAATATGAGACTTATTATAACCAAAAGAAAAAAATTATCCATCTCTTTAACCAAACAATTCATGGATTTAACAAAGCAGTAAGCTAGCTCAATTAGAATTTTCATAATACAAGAAAGATTAAGAGCATGCAATAACTTTTAGTTTTATCCAAATTTGAACTCAAATCGCACAATTGTTTGAATTATCTTCTTGCTTAGCCCATGTACTCAAACTGAATTCAGTGACAGAGATGGGGTATCCCTTGAATGTTATGCTGATCAATTTATTCTTAAAAAAAATTTAGAAATCTTCTTGGACAAATACAATCTCCTAGGGTTGTAAATTCAGCAATGATTCAGAGGACAAGTTTATTTTCAAATGCAATCAGCCCAAATTTAATCAGAAAAAAAAAGTCAGCAGCTTCTAAAATAAAAAAAATTCACTTATCAAATGTAAACCCAATTCACCAATTCATAGCAAATACCAATCAATTAGCAGCTCATAAAAAAAATCAAAAATCAATTCATAGATTACTTCATCAATTCACAGCAAATATACCACTCCCCCACACTAAAAAAAAACTTGTCCACAAGTTTGAAATAGATGAAAATTAACACACAAAAGGCAAGAAAAGGAAAGAAATTACCCGGAGTTGACGATTATACTGTGGTGACTACTGGTTCTAGCGTTGGCCGGAAGAGGTACTGCTCGTGGTAGATCGGTTGTTGCTGCACGTTTAGACTCCGGTAGGTGATGAGATCGAGGCAGATGCGAGGGGAGCGGGGCATCGTTTGCTGCGGCGGTGAAGGGAGGGTGGCTGATGGCGACGGCGATGTGAGGGTGGAAGTGATGGACGGCGGCTAGGAGTAGAAAAGAGGAGAGTTAGGGTTTCTTTGAAGTGAGAGTAAAAGATGGGTATGGATTGGAGAAGAAAACGTGAAATGGGTAAATGGGTGGTAGTTGTAGGTTAATTAAAAGGAATTAATATAAAGAAATAAAGAAAAGGTAAAAAAAAGGAATGATTTAATTAGTAGCAGTAACTTTTTCTCACTTCTCCTTTTATTTACTTTCACTTTTTGTTTCCAAATAACTCCTTGGTTTTACTTAAGCCCACTTAAGCCCATAACTCATAAAACTCCATTTCTTCTTGGACCAAGCTTTCCTGCACATGAAATAAAACCCAGCAATCAACTAAAATAGAGAAGATGATCTACAGCGATTAACTAAAAATAATAGAAGTAAAAATAAGAAACTAGAACCGGGTTGCCTCCCGTCCAGCGCCTCTATTTACTGTCTATGGCCAGACATGAGTTCTGAGGTTGTTATGGTGCCTTGGGTGGTTCCTCTAGCTGCACCTCTTGTTCAATTTTAGGCTCGAATCCCTCATAGAATGTTTAGAGTCTATGACCATTAACTTTAAAAAATTTTCCAGTCCCTAAACTTTGAATCTCCACTGCTCCAGGATCAAAAATTTTCACCACCAAGAACGGACCAATCCATCTGGAACGTAATTTACCAGGAAATAGTTTCAACCGAGAGTGGAAGAGCAAAACTTTCTGGCCTATCTTGAAATGCTTCCGGTTCAACATTTTGTCATGAAATTTCTTTGTTCGATCCTTGTAGACCATAGAACTATCATAAGCTTCGTTCCTCAGTTCTTCTAACTAGAGCAGTTCCAATTTTCTTTCCTCATCAGCATCCAACATCTTCTGGATTTCTTTCTTCACTACTTCCATGATGGTGGGGTTTCAGCGTCTTTGGGCTTGCCTTTTTGGTTCCGCTCCATCCTCTAAGTGAATTTTGTGCATGCAAGTTGCTGGACTTAGTCCCTTGATATCAGCAATGGTCCAACCAATTACGGATTTATACTCTTTCAAGGCTGCCACCAATTTCCTTTCTTCTTCCGATGCTAACTTGTTTGAAATAATCACTGGAAGAGTCTCATTTTCTCCTAGAAACGCATATTTCGGGTGCTGAGGTAATTCCTTTAATTCCAATTTTGGAGCCTGCAAAACATAAGGCAACTTCCTATTTTCAGATTCTGAAATTTTCAATTTGGCAACCTTACCTACCTGAATTGGCAAATCTGCCATGTCTTTTGCGATTTCCAATAAATCATCTTGTCGAATTTCTGCATCTCCCTTGTGATCAATGCTCTCACTCAAGAGTACTTGTAACCTGTCTTCACCACTAACTTGGAAAAATTTTTGGGTCAGTGGTTCAATAACATCAAGGCCACAAACAGTAGATATATCATCTGGATACTTCATGGCATCATAAACATTAAAATTGACCATTTTCCCATCAAATTCCATGGATAAAATACCCTTATGCACATCAATTTTTGCTCTAGCTGTGGTGAGGAATGGTCTTCCTAACAAAATCTCAAAAGATTCATGTGAGTTATCATCTTCCATTTCAAGGACATAAAAGTTAGCAGGAAATACAAGGTCATTAACCTGCACTAAAACATCCTCTAAAACTCCTTCAGGATATACAAGTGTTCTATTAGCCAATTGAATCACAATTTTTGTTTTTTCTAGGGGTCCAGCATTCAGAGAGTCATATATAGATTTAGGCATAACGTTTATGGAGGCTCCTAAATCACACATAGCCCTTTTTATGCTAGTGTTCCCTATCTAACATGAGATTGCAAACATACCTTTGTCTTTGCATTTTTGAGGTAATTTCCTTTGTAGGACAACTGATACATTAGCTCCCACTATTACCTTTTCCACTCCTTTTAACTTGGACTTATTAACACATAATTCCTTCAAAAATTTTGCATATCTAGGAATTTGTTTAATGGCATCAAGTAAAGGGATGTTTACCTCAACCTTTCGGAAAGTCTCGAGTATGTCTTTATCTTCCCTCTTCTTCCTTGAAGTTGCAAATCTCTCGGGAAAAGGTGCAGGGATCACAATGGGACGAGGCTGACTTTCATTCTTGTGCTGGGACGACGGTTTGTGCTCCTTCTCTTCCAAATTCTCGGCCTCTTTACTGCCTTTGACCTCCAACTCTTTCTCGACCCGTTCCTTCTCTTTTTCAACAGATCCTGGAATTTCCTTCCCATTTCTAAGGGTAATTGCACTTGCATTTTCCCTAGGATTTTCAACTGTTTGGGAAGGTAACTTCCCTTTAGACTCCAGGGCACTCATTGATGTGGCTAGTTGACTCATTTGCTTCTCCAAATTCTGGATACTAGCCTTTGTTTCTTGCTGATGTTGTTGCATATTTGTAGCCAAGGAGTGCACGATATCTTCAAGAGACATTCCGGGTTTCTGGGTAGATGAAGATGGCTGATTTCTTACTAGAAACAGATTGTGAGGTTGCTGTTGAGGACGATTTCCATAGCTAAAATTCGGGTGATCACGCCATCCTGGATTATAAGTCTGAGAGTATGGATCATATCTCCTCTGATTTTGTTGCGGAAAGCCTGAGGCGGCATTGACATGCTCAGAATCCATGGTAAGTGTTGGACAAGAATCAGTTGGGTGTCCTGATATTGCACAAATTCCACAAACAATGCCTTGGGCTCCGCCTCCAGTTACTAAAAACCGAACCAAGGCAGTCAGTGAGTTGATTTTATCTTCCAAATTATGAGTGTTCACCTCATGTGCTCTTCTAGTGGTTTCGGTTGGGTTTTCAAATTGTCTTGAATTTTCAGCCACATTCCGAATCAGCTCCCACGCAGCAGTTGGTGTTTTGTTGATTAAACACCCACCACTTGATGCATCTATGATTCTTCTCTTAATCGGCAACATTCCCCTATAAAAGTGTTGCACAAGAGCTGACTCTGTCATTCCATGTTGGGGGCAGCTGTCTCTCAAATGCTGAAATCGCTCCATATAGTCATAGAGTGACTCAATTTCTTTCTGCTTAATACTACTGAGTTGACTCTAAAGCATGGCTGCCTTGGACGCCGGGAAGAACCTTTCCAAGAATAATTTTGCCATTTCAACCCAAGTTGTAACCGACCCTGGAGGTAAGTAAAATAACCAAGTCTTAGCTTTATCCGCCAATGAGAACGGGAAAACTTTCAATTTGATTAGTTCCTCGCTAATCCCCTGGGGTTTCATCCCTGAACATACTGCATGAAATTCCTTTAAATGCATATAAGGATTCTCACTTTCCATCCCATGGAACCTTGGTAATAAATGTATCAGCCCTGATTTGAGTTCAAAGTTTGCATCAGTGTCCGGATACGTAATGCACAGGGGCTGCTGATCTATGTTGGGGGTCTGTAGTTCTCTAAGAGTTCGAGCAGCCATTGTCTCGGCTTCTTTCTCTGATTCACTCGAAGGGTCTGCTGAAGTTTCAGTCCCAGCGTCACTAATTTCAGCACTTGAACGCTTTTCTTCGGCCCTTTTCAACCTTGTCTCCTTTCTTAATCTTTTTGCTGTTTTTTCAATTTCAGCGTCGTACTCTAATTCCTTGGAGACTTCAGACCTGGTCATAAAGCAAAAGAAAATTAAGTGAGATTAAATCCCCGGCAACGGCGCCAAAATTTGGTCGGGTGTCGAATCCGCCAAAAATAATTAAAGAATTTTCTCGTCTATTCCTAACAATAAATGATTGTAGCCGGATAAGTCGAGGTCGAACCCTAGGGATTTAATACTCAATTTAATAGTTGCTTCTTAATCAAAAGTAAATTAAAACAGAAAATTAAAAACAGGGGGGTTTTGTTGATGATTGTTGAAACAAAGAAACTAAAGTTAAATAACTAAAACAGGAATTAAAGATTGCTGGAATTTTAATGAAGTGAAAAGAATGATATAAAAATGTACTTCGCCCTAAGACATTCGTTAACTTGAACGTTAGTATCGATCATTGATGTTAAAGATAATCATTTAATTTCCCCTAGACCAGTTAAAACCTCTAGCTCAGCGCATCGAGATCAACCTTCCCAAAATCAGATTTACCTAGTACGACTCAAATAAACCTCTTCCCAACAGACAACCCCTCCTTAGCGGTTTAGAATTTAGTCCAATGGGAGCTTTAAGTTCAAGGAAAGCCTAGCCTAAATCAATTAAATTCTTAGCGAAAATAATTTAAATTCAAGTTTTTAATCCCTTTAAACGTTCTCAAGTTAATAATTGAGATTGGAAACGAATCTAATTACTAACAACAATTTATTAAATTGCAATCTCAAAATCTGGCCAAGAAATCTAAATTGCAATATAATAAAAGAGAAAATAATCTCTTGAAGCAAGATTAAAAACATAGGGGAATTAAATGAACAATAAAATAATCGATCTCACAATACTAATTCAAGTTTTGAATTCCTTAGGCAAAGTAGAAGATTTAGCTACACATATCTAAAAGAAAATATTACATGAAGAGAAAAATAATAATGTTGAAGAATAATAGAACTTAGAAGAAAGAAGGAGAGAAGCACGTTGGAACCTCTAGAGATTGACTCCTAAAAATCTCTTAAATACTAACCTCTTGAAAACCTATTTTGAATCCAACTCTAATTAGGAGAAATAACAATACTCTTAAATAAGAAATATAACTAATTTAGAAAATAATTAGCTATCCTAAATTAATGCTGTCAAATCTTCCTAAGTAATTGCTGGAAATTAGCTTCCATGATAAGCCTTTTTTTCCTTAATTTCAGCCCTTCCCTCTTTTGCAAAATAGCCCCTGCCGCAGCTCCCCTAGCCTTGGGCAAGGCTAATTATGGTTCAGTTCCAAAAGACCCCAAATTCTCCACATTTTGTCTCCTTTTCTTCAAAACATTCCTGAAAACACACATTTCACTGAAAGCAAGTAAAAGGGCCCAAAATTGTGGATTTAAAAATCAAAATGAAACATATTTCATAGCAAAATACCAATATAAAAACGAGTTATCAGTCATCTTCATGCAAAAGGCATATGGGCCACCTGACTACCAAAGTCATCCGAAGTCTACACACGAACCACACACTTGCATATCATCACGAATTTCATGTTCTTTATCGTGTACCTAAATCCGTTTCGAAAATCGGACTTTAGCTACACGAGGGGCAGCCTGTGAACATGAAATTTTTCGTTAAAAAAAATCTGACCGTTGACCCACGACTGTATTTACAGTCGTGGGGTTTTGGTTACAGTCGTGCAAATGTAACATAAGTACAGTCGTACGACTGTATTATCGGGAGCAGGTTGCAGAACCCATACCCCCTGAATTAAAAAATTAGGGTGCTCAAGATTTTCCAGAAAAGAAAGAGATAAAAGGGCAGAAAACAGAAGGAGTGGGGACTTTTGGCCATAATTATCAGATTTAGACCAATTTAGAGAGAGAAAAGGAAGAAAAAGAGGGAAGAGAGAAAAGAGAAAAAAATCTTGCTTTCTTCTATCTTTTTCTTCTTAATTTCTTGATGTTAACATTTAAAACGGATTAGAAATCCTAGGTTGACATTCACACAAGAAATCTAAATCATCTTTAGACAAAAACAAACTCAAATCCGTAGCTTTTTGGAGAATTTTTTGACTCTATTTGCAACCTTGACATTTCAAGGAAAAGGAGCGAATTCGCGTGGATTGGTGAGTAACCAGGGGTCATTCCAGCTGTGGATTGGAGCCAAGGAGATAAAAAAAATCTTCAACTTAACTCTTTTTCCAGCTTTCTGGGTGATTTGGTTGGTTTTTGTGCGTTTTTGTTCAAGTTTTTGCACTTCTGTTTCTGGAAAAATAAGAACAGTCGTTCAATCTTCAACTGAATTCGCGTGGATTGGTGCGTAGCCAGGGGTCATTCCAGCTGTGGATTGGAGCCAAGGAGATAAACAATCTTCAACTTAACTCTTTTTCCAGCTTTCTGGGTGATTTGGTTGGTTTTTGTGCGTTTTTGTTTAAGTTTTTGCACTTCTGTTTCTGGAAAAATAAGAACAGTCGTACGACTGTTATTTTCACAAGAACAGGGGCACGACTGTAATTACAGTCGTGTGATATCTCTTACAGTCGTACCACTGTTTTTATTTTCCCAGTTTTAAATTTCTCATTTTAGGTTTTTTTTAACGATTTCTGCCTCAGGTAAGGGCTATAGTCGCACGACTGTAGTATACAGTCGTACGACTGTAACTACAGTCACACGACTATAGTTCTCGGCCAGGAGCAGAAATCCCTAAAATGCAAAAAAAAAAAATCATAAAACCCCAAAAATTTCATAAAAATCAGAAATTCAGAAAAATCTTGAAAAATCAAAAATCATCAAAAATGAATTTTGGAGTGTGCATTCACGGCCCTAGATTTATTTTTTGGTGAAATTGCATTTAGAACAAAACCACGATGGAGACCCGGTTCTCCCAAAAATCGACTCACCTTGTATGCTAAATTAATATAAGCCGGAAAAATGTTTTCAAAAACGATTTTCTCACAAAACCAAAAATACAGGGACGTTTCAAAATGATTTTCCAGGTCAAACCGGGCCGGCCGACAGGGCCAACCCGGTTACCCCCAATTGCATGACCCCAAATCCTAATTTCCCAATTCTGTCTATTTGAGTCCTACTTGTGGCGTGCCGTATAAATTGTGCTAACCTTTGTTTTGCAGCTTTTATTTTATCTTAATTTTCATTTTACTTGTATTTTAATAGAATTAATCGTGTATTTAGGCGGTTGTAAATATTTCTAGATTCTCGTGTATCCTAGGCGGTTGTATCAGTGAGGCGAGAGTTTTTACTTTTCCATTCAATCGGGTTGTAAACCTCTTAAATATTTATTTCGTTACTTTTATGCTTGTATTATTATATATGCACGCCGCATATATTATTCAATAAAAACCAATTTTTAGCAATTTAAAGTGTCGTAACTAGAACATTGGCTATTATATTTAATTTAGACACGAAATAAGGGACTTGTCCGAACCTAGATCTCTGAAAAGTGTGGCAGTTCCCGCTATGGTTCAACTACACTGTAATTTCCCGGTTGAGCTGAGCCGGGTGGCGACTCCTATACTTTTTATCGAGATTTAGGTCTCGATTCTTTTTCTAAACAATTAATTTTCCAAAAAACGAATTTCCAAACTAAAAAACCCCATGCGAGGGAGGGCCCCGCCTGAAATCGTGGCGCCCCTTCCGAAAGAGAGTTCCGCGTCCCGTCGAAAACGTGTCGTCCTCTTACAGTAGTGTTGTTGAGAGCTAGAATAATAGCAATGGTATTATCATTTTTAGTTGGGATTAAAATAGGGAAGGAAGAATTGAATTTAAATATTAATGGAGAAGCAAATATGATAGAATTAGGTGAAGAAGAAAGAGGACCAGAGAGTTTTGTGTTTAATGGCCATGGGAGGGGGCAACCTATGGTATTTTATGAAAAAGGGGAAAGAAGAGAGCAATTAAGCAGAAATATAAAATTGAAATATATTTTGGTATTTTTCTTTCTCTTGTTAAATTTTTATTAAATCTTGTTGTGGTGTTGGTATTTTCAGAAATTAGAAAAGAAAGGTATTTTAGGAATATTAAAACTATTTTATGGTTTTTTTAGAAAAGTTTTTCTTAGTAGAGAAAAAAAGTTAATAGGTGCCAAAACAGTGATGTTTTATTAAAACCCCTAAAACTGTCACCTTTTGGTAATATAACACCATATTGGTATTCTTAAAATCTATAACAAATCAAATTGACACATCCAATTATATGGGTAACATCACACACTTATAATACTATAATATGACAACTCATATTCCCACTTGTAACTACGAGACTCTCAATTATGAATAGAGCCTACAAGTTCACATCATTAAAGATTCATCCACATTTATTAAATCAGATTTCCATACGCCTAATGAGGGGCTTAAAATCAGTAGGAATTCCAAGGACTGGATTTTGCTCATTTGTGTGTCAGAAATTTGGAAAACAGAATAACAACCGACACTAGAATAAAAACCCTTATTTTAGTCGGTTTAATAATATTATCCCAAGCCACAATCAGAAATTTTCATGAGGCAACATAAGAAAATAACATAAATGTTGTATCTCGATATGTTGATTTTACACTAACATCAAAAGCAATCTTGTCATTCTGAGTCCAATTGAAAAATCATTCATTGAACTTCATAGTTCTTACTTATAGAATCATCCAGTCCTCAAGATAATGTGCACTCCACTGTCAGTATCCACAATTTCGCTTATCTCACCAACCTGAAGAGCAAATGCGGCGTCTTCAAAAGGCTTCTGCATCTGGCCTCGACCGAATGGACCTGCATAAATTTTTGCAATAGCTTAGCTCAGACCATAGTATGCAAATACTTCACTGAACTTCATAGTTCTTACTTATACAAGTACTTCGTCAAATAAGAAGGACAGAGAATCACATAATAGTTCAACATCTGTGGAACTAACTTGGAAGAAACCCCAAAATTTAAGAGTGATCCGCATTTCAATGTGTACACACAATATCCCTGCAGTTGAAGTGGTGGATTTCATCTTGGAGGTCTCAGGTTGACCATCATTAGGGTTGCGGTCCCACTTACACTTACACTTTCATGATTGGACTTCCAAAAGCTATTAAAACATAGTTAAAAACACTTGATGAAATATCATATATGTACTCCTTTTTTGTTCTGTTCACCTTTCATAATTCTGCTTTCTAACGTTGTATCCTTTTCCTCATTGAACCTATGCCATAAAATCCATTCTACGCTTTCAAATTGCTGCATCTGTGATTTAACACAACGAAAGAGTCTGCCTAATGGTTCGATAAGTCTTCAACTTGCACACTTCTGTAATAATGACCTATGAATTTATTTGTGTCAATTTGATGAGTTACTGATTTATGCATCCCACACTCAAAACTTTGGGCAAAATTTGCTACTCTGGAGGATATGGTACATGTCTTAACTGTAAAAGCCACTAAAAATAAGGCAATTGTTGGAACACCTTGATAATCTAAAGGAGGCTGCAATTTTTAAAGTTCCTTTCATATAGAAAGATATTCCCTCTGTTATAGAAGACATGTCAACTTCATATTCTTAGATTCCCTCTGTTATAAAAGCATAACCAATTTTCTTTTCACTGATTATGTTTATCCCTTCCACTTTAATGTTTCAATTATTGATATTCTTTTCCAGCATTATATCTTTTTTTACATCTTCGAAATATCAACTGGTTGTCTAAAGTACAACTACAGTAAACTAAAAACGAGCAGATGTTATTTTCTGATTCCACTTTGAAGTTCACCTTTTATTCCCTTGTAACATGCTCAAGTGTTGCAAAACAACAATTATGTTGTTGACAAGAATTATAAGCTCAAAAAACTCTGAATTTCATATACAAAATAAAGTCTATGGAAAAGAAAAGGTTTAAATCACAATTTTTGAGCCAATACAAGCATTAACCGAACTTAACATACTGCATAAGAGATGAACTAGTTTTTTTTTTTTTTTTGGTTTTCTTGCCTTGATTAAATTTACAAGTTAATTTGAACTCAGTACCCTCCGTATATGGTATAAAATGCACCAATCTGAAATTAAAAAGTTCACTGCAAGTTAAATTCCAGTGACGCATATAAATTGCAATTTTTCTCGGTCAATCACACATCAACTGTAGAAGAACAAACTATTATATCTAAATTAAAAAAAAAAAAATAATAACTTGCTAGCTTAAAATAATTCTTTCCTAAAATGCAATAACATTCCCCAGAATTTTGGGAAAAATTCATCAACCAATTTGACAACCATACATATACATCTCAGGAAACCAACGTCCTCTAGCTGTATAACCAAATAAAAAGTCTCACAGAAAAAAATTTACTAAATGAAATCTGCAAATAATGCAAGCATCGACATCAATAAATCTAAGTTAATAGGATCTAGTTGCAATTCTAATTGAAATATTAGAACAAAAGCCCAACCAAAAACCGAGAAAGCCTTCAATATAATAGCTAAGTCCGGAGATCTCCATACTAGAATTGCTCAAGAAACAGAGAATATCGGTAAATAACTAAAACAAAGCGAAGTAAACTAACCGAGATCGCCGCCGCGTTTGGCGGAGCTACAATCGGAGAAGCGAGAAGCGATGTCCTCAAACTTGGCCTTCCCAGAAACGATATCTTCACGGAAAACTTTGAGCTGAGAGACGGCGCTATCTCTGGTTGTATTCTTAATAACACGACCTTCAGGATCTTTCCAAGAAGCCTTCCTTCGAGATCCCTCATGCTTTATGAGTATATGAGAAGCCCTAACCTGATTCCCAGATGACATTTTGGTCCTTTTCTTGTTCTTTTCTCTCTCTTTATCTCTTTCTCTTTGTTTCTCCTTTGATGTTCGATCTGCAGAGGAGATCGAGTCCTTCTTCCTCTTCCGATCGGAATCTATTTTCGCTGCTCTTTCAATTGTGAAGTTGTGCTTCTTCTTTCTCTACTTTCTCTGCCGGAGGAGTCCAACTTTGAGTCCTCTTCTCTTGTACGCCAAAATGGAGGAGACTAACAAAATAAAAGATGAGGTATTGAGGTTATGTTGTGTGAATAAAGGTCAACTATAATAATACTGCAACTTTTTTTTTTTTTTTTTTGCCCCTTTTTTCTTCACAAAATGGAACTTTTTCATCAAAATAAAGGGCGATTTCCCTAATAACTAAAAGACAAAATACATATACACCCTTAAACTTATCTAAATATAGCTACTATTTTCTAGAATTTTGAAAAAGTAATCCAATTTATCCTCTTACTGCTACGTATTACTTAATTATTGGTTATCTTATGTTTGATATTTCAAAACAAACTCTGATTTTTATGGGACTTAAGGGATAAACAGAGCCTATTTTAAGAATTTTAGGGGGATATTAGAACACTTTTAAGAAGTTCAGAGAGGTATTAGGACATTTTCAAAATTCAAGAGGATAGTAGATATTTTTTGACGAAGTTCAAGGGTATTTATGTATTAGTCCTAACTAAAAACTAAAAAGTATTGGCGATGGTTACTAGTTCTTAATAATAACTAGCCTAATGCACGTGCAATGCACAGGTAATATGTTTTTTGTTGTTGTTTCTAAAAAAACATATCTTCATTATTGCTTTAATCGTTTCTATTTAATATTATATTTTTTAATAGATAGAAATGACATATATAATAATTTTACAATATAATTTAACATTACCAAATATCTAAAGTTTTTTAAACATGAACTATCCATTTATTAGTAGAAACTTTTTAGTAGTAATTTAATATTTTGCAAAACATATAGAATATTTTAAATATAAGAAAACATGGTATAGATTCTTGTAGAAATATTATGAGTATCATCCATTTTTTTTAGTCGTAATCTAAAATTTAAAAATATTTGTTGAATTTGAATTCAGCCAATTTTATTTTAACTTTTGGTAACTTTATCTTCTCATAATTTGTTTTGTTATGATTGGGATAAGTTTTAAACGTGTCAAGTTGTCAACTATAAATTAATATCACAGTACCCATATTTTTTAACTGTTCATATTTGACGTTTCATTAGTGTTAATTTGTTTCTTTCTTTAAAACGGTTAATTTGTTCTTCCATATTTTAATTCTCTAAGTCCCTCTGTCTTTTACAACCCAAACTTGAAAGTTTAATTTTTCTCCATACTACATCATGACCAATATTGTTGCCTTTATAAATTGAATATAACAATGTAATTAAATAAAATACAAAAAAATAAATACAAATTTTATATTCCATCCACTAACAAATATAATTTGCGTGAATGTGAGTCACCAGAGCCACATTTATCAATTTTATTAGAAAAAAATATAACTCAATTGAGAAGAATAACAAACTATCAATAAAACAAACGAAATAGGAAAATGCTAAAATTAAATAAAGTAAGAATAATTCCAATACGACCAACTCTCCTTTTTTCGTTGTTGATATTGCACTTTCTAAATCAGTAAACATGTAGCAAAATAATTTCAACAGGTTGAAGAGAAGAAAATTGGTGGCCAAGGACAAAATACAACGAAAAAAAATTGCGAATTGGAGCAGAAACAGAGACAATTAAGACAAAAATGTGGCGAATTGAGTTAGTGAAGGCTTACTTCTAATCTATTAGTATCTGCATATTGCAAATAGGGAAGCAATTCTCGTCACAAAGCCAACCTAAATTAGAAAAATTTAATTACATGCATGAAAAAATGGCCAAAAGCAATCGTGTTATGCGAAGAAAATAAGGCAAAGGTGAAGAATTTTCTTATCAACGCTGCAAAAAATGAAGAAAAGAAGACGGAAACCATTGAATCAACAGGATGCGAATTACGTAAGTAAGAAAAACATTAGAAAAGATTCAATCAAAAAAGGGATTTCCCAAAAAGAGAAATTGAAAAAATTTAGATTAGAGCCTAGGTTTTACCTAACTAAATATTGAGAGTGTCGCATCAGATCACAAGAAGACTCTTTGAGATGCTACTAAGTAGATTGACAAAGGTAGAATGAAATTGAAAGCCATTACTGCAGTGTCGAGTCTGAAGCAAAGAAGCAAGCTGCAATAGATTATGAAAATTGAGGAGAGTGAAAATCGTGAAATGAGAAATGGAAGAGAAAAAAATAAAATGAGATTTTGAAAATTGAAGTTGTTGGGTTTTTTAGAGAGAGTGGAGAACGTTTCTTTTGAAAAAGTTTAAGATAATTTATTATTTGTTAACATTAACTAAATAATTGAAATTTACTTTAAATTAATAATATTTATTAATTAACTCAAAATTAGGAGAAAATTACATGCTAGCATTCAGTATTCAGATTTAGTATATATATAACTCAATTGAGAAGAATAACAATCTATCAATAAAACAAACGAAAAAGGAAAATGCTAAAATTAATTAAAGTAAGAATAATTCCAATATGACCAACTTTCCTTTCTTCATAGTTGATGTTGCACTTTCTAAATCAGCAAACATCTAGCAAAATAATTTCAACTGGATGAAGAGAAGAAAATTGGTGGCCAAGGGCAAAATTTAATGAAAAAGACATTGCGAATTGGAGCAGAAACAGAGACAATTAAGACAAAAATGTGCGAATTGAGTTAGTGAAGGCTTACTTCTAATCTATTGGCATCCGCAAATTACAAATAGGAAAGCAATTATTGCCACAAAGCCAACCTAAATTTGAAAAATTTAATTATATGCATGAAAAAATGGCCAAAAGCAATCACGTTAAGTGAAGAAAATAAAGCAAAGGTCAAGAATTTTCTTATCAACGCTGCAAAAGTGAAGAAAAGAAGACGGAAACCATTGAATCAACAGGATGCAAATTACGTAACGAAGAAAAACATAAGAAACAATTCAATAAAAAAAGGGATTTTCCAAAAAGAGAAATTGAAAAAATTTAGAATAAAGCCTAGGTTTTACCTAACTAAACATCGAGAGTGTCGCATCAGACCACAAGAAGACTCTTTGAAATGCTACTAAGCAGATTGGCAAAGGTAGAATGAAATTGAAAGCCATTACTGCTGATAAAGTCGGTTTTTTACCTTATCTTTTAGGCAATTTCGTGGTTTGAACGGTTATTTTTAGAGCTCTTTGTGTGAATGTTTGTGTGGTTTTTGAGTATTTTGCGATTTTTATGTTTTGGATAGATTTTTATAACTTTTAGTATTTTTCATGTTTTCTAGGGTTGTTTTTGTAATTTTGCACAATATGTCGTTTTTATGGTCCGTGGCGTTGGTGCGGTTATGTTTCTTTGTGCTTGTTTTGGACAGGTATTATGACTCGGACCGGAAGTTGGTGCATCGGCGGCAAGGAAGAGTTTGAAGTGCTGAAAATCAAGGTGGCACGGCATGCCACAATTAGGGCACGGCGTGCCAATCCGGCGGGCCAAGTGAAGCAATCCAGTGGAGTGGCACGAAAACGTGCCACTAAGATCAGCGTGGCGTGCCAGCCCCAAAACCACATGGCACGGCATGCCACCTCCAGCAGCACGGCGTGCCATCCCCAATTCTGCACAGCACGGCGTGCCACTTCCACCAGCACGGAGTGCCGAGCCCCAAAATCTTGCTGTTGCCCTACTTTCATCCTTTCTTTTTCCTGGTTTTAACATAGCCGTATAAATAGGTTATTTTCTAAGTTTTAAAGGATCTTTTTCCAGACTTTTAGAGTGAGAGCAGAAACTAGTAGTGAGGTTTGAGCTTGAACTATTTGTTTTCTTTGAGTTTTGAATCATCGATTGGTAGTAGCTTTACATAGAACCTTCCCCTTTTGCGACGTTCTTAGTTCCGGCTTGAGTTCGTCTATAGAGGTACACCCCAAGCATCTTCACACCATCGGAATCCGGTTAATCGGACCAAAAGGGCATAAGTTTTTCTTCTTCTCTTTTGTAATTTGATTAAGTTAGTTTTTGATTCCGCAATTGATTGTGTTTGGTTGTAAACATTGAATTCGTTTCACCTTTCTTGATTAATACAAGTGATTGCAATTTAATTTCAATTTTTATTCCTCTTCTTTATGCAATTCCTTTAATGATAATCTAGTTTCATAAGATCTTAATTTATTAAGTTCATATTTGTGGCATTACCTAGATTGACGCCTAGGAAACCATTAGTATTGACGACACTGTGGAACTTACGTGCCCCTATTTTCTGAGCTTTAGAATTAGACCGCCTCTAAACAAAGGAAACCGGCTAAGGACCTAAAAGATCTAGATACGCTAGGTTGAATTATCGAAAGAACATAATTAAGGGTTAATTGTTGAGTTAAATTCGTCTATTGTAATTAATTGATAAAGCCATCTCCATTAGCATTCATAGGTCGGTAAACCGCCAATTGATAACCCAAATTCAAGTGCAAAGTAAGCTAGAATAGATCAACTAGGAGTAGGATAATTTAGTTGTTAATATAATCAAACCCAAAATTAGGTTCCGCCTAGGACACGCAAGGAACCCGAGTAGTTTAGTGTTTGCAGAATATTCTTTTCTCTGTGGGATCGATACCTGGACCAACCAGAATTATTACTTGTCAACGATAGGTACACTGCCTTAGTTATGCATTTCTAGGTTTAGTTTTACTACTTCGCCTAGGTACCATCAAGTTTTTGGCGCCGTTACCGGGGAGATTTATTTTTCTGCATCATTGAGCCAAAAGTTTATTTGCTGATCTAGGCCCCATTCTTGTGCTTATAGTTAAATAATTTTTCTTTTCTGTGAATATTTGTTGCAATTTAGTTTTCCTTATTTTCTGTGTGTGTGTGTTTTCTGGCTTATGCGAACTCGCTCTCAACACTCTGAGCTTGTACCTTATAACCCTGAAATTGAACGTTTGTGTCGCAGGAACCGTAGAGTACAACAAGAGCAAATTGTCCAAATGGAGCATCAGCAACAGGACGATGAGGAGAGACAGCTCCGGGAAAGAGTTGAGCAAGAGCGACTCCGGCGAGGGCGGGAGGAGTTTGATAGAAGAAGGGGTGGTGATAGAGACAACATGGTCATGACTGACCTAATGGCTCCACATCGGCCCCGGAACAGATCCGGAGTGGTTATTCCAGCCATTACTGCCAATCACTTCGAGTTGAAGTCCAACATGATCAATTTGATCCAAGGGAACGAACTATTCAGTGGTGGAATAAGTGACAATCCCAATGATCACTTAGACCGGTTTCTCATGGTGGCCGATACAGTCCGAATCACTGGGGTGCCCCAAGATGCTGTGCGGTTGAAGTTGTTTCCCTTCTCATTATGCGGGGGAGCAATGGAATGGTACAAGTCCTTGAGGCCCGAATCAATGACTTCATGGGACCAACTGGAAGAACAGTTCTTAGCATACTACTTCCCACCATCAAAAACGGTTCAGCTAAGGAACGAGATCATGGGATTCCGGCAATTTGGGACAGAGACTCTTAATGAAGCATGGCAGAGATTTCAACAGTTATTGCAGAACTGGCCCCACCATGACATGCCGCGTTTCACTCAGGTAAGCACGTTTTATCATGGTTTGACACCAGCTAACCGTGCCATTATTGATTCTTCTGCAGGTGGGGACATTTTTAAGAAGACTGCTACACAAGCCGAGGAGTTGATTGCGGAGCTGGATAGAAAGAGTACCTTGTGGCAGTCGGACACGCCAACAACGAATCAGGTTCCAGCTAAAGATTTGGGACGCCAAGATGCAGCCATGGACCATGTAAACAAGAAGCTAGACCTATTGATATCCTGCCTGAATTTAAATGGACCACAATACCAGCCGGTGTTGTGTGTATCATGTGGAGCGGAGCATCCCGGGCAAGAATGTGCATTGGGCGACCTATTCGCCCAACCGTCCGAAAACGTAAGTTTTGTGGGAGGAAACCAAAGGTACAATAATTCTAACTCTTACCCACAAAATTTCAATAATAATAATAATAATTACGAAAGAAGGTATCAACACCCGAACATGTCTTATGGTAATAACCAAAATGTGTTGAGACCTCCTTCCGGATTTCATTATAAGCACCGTGAGCAAGGGTTAGGTAAGGCCCCATTTATTCCTAATGATCAATCCTCACAGCAACCTCAACAGTCTAAGCAAGATGAGACAGTCTTGTCTTTATTAAAAGACATCTCGTCTCGGCTTGCTGACAATGAAGCATACTGTAGGGATTTGGGTAAGCAGGTGGCTCAAATGAGTAGGGAATGGCAGGAAAGACCTCAAGGAGCACTCCCGAGTAAAACTGAACAAAACCCCAAGGGACATCAACGGGAGACAGCTCAAGCTATAACCCTGCGAAGTGGTAGGCAAGTGGAGGACCGAGTGCAAAACGCTGATATTCCATCCCAACCTACTGAGGTAAGTGAAGAGTCGGGAGAGGTAAGCAACCCCGACTCAATTTCTGAACCCGAACCTAGCATTAATGAAAAAGGGAAAATTCCTGACCCAGTGAGAGCCTACGTGCCTAAACTTCTTTATCCTCAAAGGGAGAAGAAAGATAAATTGGGGCAGAAATATTCCAAATTCCTGGAAATTTTTAAGAAGTTAGAATTTAATTTGCCATTGATTGAGGCTCTCCAAGAGATGCCCTCTTATGCTAAATTCTTTAAAGAACTTCTTGCAGGGAAAAGAAAGCTAGGTGAGGACGAAGTGGTGGTTTTAACAGAGGAATGTTCGGCAATTATCACTAACAAACTTCCACCCAAGCTCAAAGACAAGGGCAGTTTTACTATCCCATGCCGGATAGGGAACTTGGAGATTGCCAATGCCCTATGTGACTTGGGTGCAAGTATAAATCTGATGCCTCTGTCGTTTTTCAGGAGACTCGGACTGGGAGACCCAAAGCCAACCAATATGACCCTCCAATTGGCGGATAGATCTCTCACGAGACCAAAGGGGGTGGTCGAGGATGTGTTAGTAAAAGTGGACAAATTTATCTTCCCCGCGGACTTCGTGGTGATGGATATGGAGGAAGATAGCGCGGTGCCCCTTTTGCTTGGAAGGCCATTTCTTGCAACCGGTAGGACTCTGATAGATGTCCAGGAAGGTAAGATTATTCTTAGGTTGCACAACGAGGAGGTAAGTTTCAACGTCTATAACTCAATGAAATATCCATTAGATGTTGAAAGTTGTAATTTTGTAGACTCTTTTTGCCCTATTGATGCTTATGTGATAGAAAAGATTTTCAACCAAGGGGAGTTGGAGCTCTTGTATAACTTCCGTTTGAAACTATTTCCGGACAAACTGAGAAGTTGATGGACGGGGCTGTTTACCGTGCATAAGGTTTACCCCTCCGGGATGGTGGAAATTGAAACCCCGGAGGGAATTCAACAAGTAAACGGGCATCGGTTGAAGCCCTACGTCAGCGGACGAATGAAGGAGGAGAAGCAAGTCTTGCTCTTTTGTGATGTGTAATGTTAAATCGTGGACGTCGAAGTCGAGCTATTCCGACTATAAACATAGCAATGAGGTACGTGTGCCTCCCTTGTACATTAATTTTTGCGTTAATATGTTTTTGTGTGTTTTTGTGTGTAGGATTAGGTACTTAAGCAAGTTAATCGAAAATCGTGATCAAAATGTGGAAAAAAAGCAAAGGTTGGCAGAATTCAAGATGGGACGCCGTGTCACAAGCAGCACACCGTGCCAAGGTGAAATTAGAAGTAGCACGTGGAGTGCCAGGATGGCACGAAATCGTGCCGAAACGCTGTTCCAAAATCGCGTGCAAGGGCAATTCAGCACGCCGTGCCCGACATAGAGCACGCCGTGCCAAAGTGATGGTCTTCAAAGTAGCACGCCGTGCCAATACAGCAAGCCCACGTACCGTCGTGCTGTTCCGCAAGAGGGATGTGCATAAGCAAGCAGCACGCAGTGCCACATTCAGCACGCCGTGCCAATTACAAGTCTACAAGGCGGCACGACGTGCCAATATGGCATGCCAACGTGCCGTCACGCTGTTTCTAAAGTGAGTTGTGGAAGAGAGAATAGCACGCCGTGTCAAAACTGGAGCACGCCGTGCTACATATTCAAATTTCAAGGTAACACGCCGTGCCGAGCCAGCACGCCGGCATGCCCTCACGCTGTTTCCAGGTAAGTGTTTTTGTTGTGCTCAGCACGCCGTGCTGATTGTTTGGCATGGCGTGCCGAGCGTTTAAATTTTGAAATCCTAGGTCTAATCCGCCCGCCTATATAAAGCCCCTTTCCCCTTCCCCCCATTGTAACCGCCCATCACTCTTCTTCTTCTTCTTCCTCTTTCTCACTTTCTCTCACCTTCTCACTTTCTCTCTCTCTCTAGAATCAACTCTCCCCTTCTCCCTCTCTAACCTTCTTCTTTCTCCCCTTCTCCCTATCTACTCTTATTCTCCCTTCCTTCTTCATCTTCTCCCTCTCACCTTCTCTTCCACTCTGATTTTGCCCTAGGGTTTTCTTTTGCTTCATTTTCCTTACAACCAGGTATGAATTCATGCTTTGCTCTCCCTTTATTTTTTTTCTTTTATTGTTTGTTCTTTTTTCTTCTCATTTTGATTTTGATTGATTGACTACTTAATAGGGTATTGTTTTGCATTCTTTTTCTTTTTCGTGGTTTGTATTTTTGACAGTAGATGTTCTTTGGATTTGGATTCTTTTGTTTTTGATTTTTGCTTTATTTTTATGGTTGAGCAATCGTAGAACCCGGTGTTGTTTTGCACTTGGCATCGAGAGCTTAATATGTGGAGACCCTTAGGATTAACCCCTTGACTTAAATAACCCTAACCCTAACTACTAATTCATCCCTTAGATCACCCAAAGCCACTAAATTAACCTTTTTGACTTAAAAAACCTTCGCCAAGCCAACTCTATCATCCTAACTTTTTACCATTCACTTTGATTTTCCTTTCTCACCCTCCTCTCCTAAATCAAGTAATTGGCTAAGTTGGTCATTCATTTTGGGGTCAATCGCCGTTTGCATTTCAACTCTTCCACATCTAGTCCTATGGAAAAATTGTGTTAAAAAAAAATCCAATTAGAGTCAATGTGTATGTTCGGCTTCTTTTCGTGAAATTCGGAGTTTGTAGACGCATGTCTTGTTTGTCCGGTTTTCATCTTTAAGCCGGTATATGTGTTCCATTTCCAGTTCATGTGTTTGAATAAAGGATTAGGGCAATCATCTAATTGCCTTGACCCATGTTTTGTACTTTTTTTTCTCTTTTCCCCATTAAGTTGTGTTTTGGCCATTGGATGTGGATAAGGCCTTCTTTTTGTCAAGTTAATTTCAAAAAAAAAAAACAAAAAAAACAAAAAAAAAACAAAAAAAAAGAAGAAAAAAATATTTAGCAAAGCAAACACTCTTAGGACTAGTTTTGAGTTGAATGTTGCATGACCCGTCTTTAGTTCTTAGTCAATTTGTATATTTTACTTGATTCGTAGGAGTTGTATACCTAAAATTTCCCCTTATCAAACCTACCCTAAGCCGTAACATTACAAGCCGCAGGTTCTCTGATTTTGCTCCTTGACCAATGACTTCACCGGGATTGCCATTAGTTCGCTATGTGATGTGTGCCATTGTTTGTTTTTGTGTGCTCATCCGCCTTACCTTGAACTTGAGCGTTGGAGTGACTACTTGTGAGGTGCTTTGTGGTCGTATAAACTCTGTTTGTTCCTCGCCCTTTGACTAGCTAAATTTTGTTGGGTTCGGGTATTGAGTGGTCTTGAACCTAGTGCACCTAATGTCATTTCAAAGGTGATGCTTTACTTTCTTGAGTTTATGAATTTCGTACGGTTAAACCCTTAGTTGGATTTGCAAGTAAAAGCGAGCAAGTTTACTCCTTTGTCTTTAGTTGATTTGCTTGAGGACAAGCAAGACTTTAAGTGTGGGGTGGTTGATAAGGTCGGTTTTTTACCTTATCTTTTAGGCAATTTCGTGGTTTGAAGGGCAATTTTTAGAGCTCTTTGTGTGAATGTTTTTCGTGGTTTTTGAGTATTTTGCGATTTTTCTGTTTTTGATAGATTTTTATAACTTTTAGTATTTTTCGTGTTTTCTAGGGTTGTTTTTGTAATTTTGCACAATATGTCGCTTTTATGGTCTGTGGCATTGGTGCGGTTATGTTTCTTTGTGCTTGTTTTGGACAGGTATTATGACCCGGACCGGAAGTTGGTGCATCAGCGGCAAGGAAGAGTTTGAAGTGCTGAAAATCAAGGTGGCACGGCATGCCACAATTAGGGCACGGCGTGCCAATCCGGCAGGCCAAGTGAAGCAATCCAGTGGAGTGGCACGAAAACGTGCCACTCAGATCAGCATGGCGTGCCAGCCCCAAAACCACATGGCACGGCGTGCCACCTCCAGCAGCACGGCGTGCCATCCCCAATTCTGCACAGCACGGCGTGCCACTTCCACCAGCACGGCGTGCCGAGCCCCGAAATCCTGCTGTTGCCCTACTTTCATCCTTTCTTTTTCCTGGTTTTAACCTAGCCGTATAAATAGGTTATTTTCTAAGTTTTAAAGGATCTTTTTCCAGACTTTTAGAGTGAGAGCAGAAACTTGTAGTGAGGTTTAAGCTTGAACTATTTGTTTTCTTTGAGTTTTGAATCATCGATTGGTAGTAGCTTTACATAGAACCTTCCCCTTTTGCGACGTTCTTAGTTCTGGCTTGAGTTCGTCTATAGAGGTACACCCCAAGCATCTTCCCACCGTCGGAATCCGGTTAATCGGACCAAAAGGGCATAAGTTTTTCTTCTTCTCTTTTGTAATTTGATTAAGTTAGTTTTTGATTCCGCAATTGATTGTGTTTGGTTGTAAACATTGAATTCGTTTCACCTTTCTTGATTAATACAAGTGATTGCAATTTAATTTCAATTTTTATTCCTCTTCTTTATGCAATTCCTTTAATGATAATCTAGTTTCATAAGATCTTAATTTATTAAGTTCATATTTGTGGCATTACCTAGATTGACGCCTAGGAAACCATTAGTATTGACGACACGGTGGAACTTACGTGCCCCTATTTTCTGAGCTTTAGAATTAGACCGCCTCTAAACAAGGGAAACCGGCTAAGGATCTAAAAGATCTAGATACGCTAGGTTGAATTATCGAAAGAACATAATTAAGGGTTAATTGTTGGTTTAAATTCGTCTATTGTAATTAATTGATAAAGCCATCTCCATTAGCATTCATAGGTCGGTAAACCGCCAATTGATAACCCAAATTCAAGTGCAAAGTAAGTTGGAATAGATCAACTAGGAGTAGGATAATTTAGTTGTTAATATAATCAAACCCAAAATTAGGTTCCGCCTAGGACACGCAAGGAACCCGAGTATTTTAGTGTTTGCAGAATATTCTTTTCTCTGTGGGATCGATACCTGGACCAACCAGAATTATTACTTGTCAACGATAGGTACACTGCCTTAGTTGTGCGTTTCTAGGTTTAGTTTTACTATTTCGCCTAGGACCCATCAACTGCAGATGTCGAGTTTGAAGTAAAGAAGCAAGTTGTAATAGAAAATGAAAATTGAGAAGAGTGAAAATCGTGATATGAGACATGGAGGAGAAAAAGATAAAATGAGATTTTGAAAATTAAAGTTGTTGTGTTTTTTAGGGAGAGCGGAAGACGTTTCTTTTGAAAATGTTTAAGATAATTTATTATCTGTTAACATTAACTAAATAATTAAAATTTTTTTAAATTAATAATAATTATTAATTAACTCAAAATTAGGATAAAATTACATGTCAATATTCAGTATTTAGAGTTAGTATATACAAAGGATACATTTGACGTACATGCGAGAGGATACATTATTAATTAATTTAAATAATTAATACTGAAACCTAAATCCTTTGTATATCATTTGTATATCATTTAGTATATACAAAGGATACATTTGACATGTTGCTTGTAACTCTATAAACTGCAACATACATTTGACCATGACTAAAAACTGGGCGAGGAAGATATAAACCAACATGTGAAAGAGATTGTCCTTAACTTTTATTTATTGTCATGGCGAAACAAACAACAAAAGGAAATTGCCTTCGTTGGAATTTGAACGGCAATCTAATATCTAATGGAGTCAAAGCAATCCAAGGAATGAAAACCTTTTGAGTTTAGTATATACTAAACCCTTTAATATCTAATGGAGTCAAAGGATAAATAATTAATACTGAATCCTTTATATATCTTTTAAATTATTAATTAATTTAAATAATATTAAATTCCACGTCATTAAAGAGTAAGAATATTCAGTTTTAGTATATATAAATGATTTAATGATTTAATTTATTTAAAATTAATTAAAAATAATTTTAAAAAGCCCACAAAATGACAACTCAGCAATATGTTTCCACTTGAGTATTCAGTTTTAGTATATATAAATGATAAATGATTTAGTTATTTAAAATTAATTAAAAATAATTTAGCAAAACCCACAAAATAACAACTCAGCAAGATATATCCACTTTTAGTATATATAATAGATAGATTAGTTTTACCAAAAGTGAATACTTATAAATATTTATGTAAATTCTCTTATTTTAGAGTTTTTTCTATTTTTTTCCTTTTTTATGTTACAGAATTTTTACTCTGTATAATATACGGTTTAGGATTTGTTCTTAATCTTCTTTAATTGTTTTACCAACTTTGATTTTTCTTACGGTACAGTTGGAACTATTTCTTCTTCTATTTGGTTGATCTTGGTCGATTGTCAATATTTTTTCCCAAGGATTAAGTTGTGATATATGCATGGATTATGAAATTATGAACCTTAAGATGATTTTGATATTAATTATAAAACATTAGAGAGTAGGGAATTGGTATGAAAAATAGATAGTGAAGTTCAAGGTAATCATTTTAGAATTACCGTCAAGAATTGAAAAGTTAATTAGAAAATAGGGTATAAAAGAGCAAATGCGATAGGCTGGAAGAAATTTTTATATATATATATATATATATATTTTACAACAGTAAAAATAAGCTAAATATATATTCTTTTATATTTTATTTAGAAAACAATTTTAAATGATACATAAGAATCTTGAGATTTAAAATTAGGAAGAGAAGAAAGAGATTGTATCCAAGAGTGAGAATGAGGGATAAGAACAATTTCAATTAATTTTAAAATTCTACATTATCTATTAACTTAATAATTATGAGTTAAATATATAAAGTCTATAAAAAAGAGAGTTAAATAAATAAAATTAATAATAACTCAAAAAAAGGAGAAAATTCCACATCATCATAGGATATTCAGTTTTAGTATATATAATAGATCATATGAATAGTAAATTAGTTCTTCTCTGATAATAGTAAATTAGTTAATACATTTTTTTTTATTGATTACTTTATTAATTTAAATATTCTTTAGTTATATCTTAAAATTAATGTCTAAAAGAAAATAATTCGATACTTAAAAAAAAAAAGGAAAATATTCTTTATAAATACTTAAGGATTATAGCTCGATTTCATTCAAAAAAAAAAAAAAAAGATTATAGCTAGAGGTACACACGGTCGGTTAACCGGTCCATGTGGACTTTTACAATCGGTTAACCGTTTGAACGGTTTTTTTAATTTACTAACCATACAATGTCCATTAAATTCGGTTAACCATTAGTTTCGATCGGTTAACTATTTCTTTACTATTCACCATTTATGAAATAAACATTATGATTTTGCTAAATTTATCATAGTTGAAACCTCAAATAAATAGACCATAAATCTCAAATGTGAAATAAAAATATAAAATTACAAACCATAGTCTTAATTATTAATTAAAATAACATTTTAACCATAAACTCTAATAATTAAAATATTAATAAAAAAAGTTTCCAAACATAAAAATTGTTGTACAATATTAAACATTAATTAATGAAATTGTTTTTCGCTATTCGTTTTTCAGTGAGTGTAAAATTAAGAATTGAGAGAAGATGGGATTGGAAGAGAGTGACCGAGACTACTTGGTGTTGTATAGTAAGGAAGTAAAATAACTTCAAAGACCTAAATATTTTACTTATTATTCATATTACCTATATATATATATACATAATTATATAATTTTGTAAGAAAAATATTTGTAAAAATTCGGTTAACTGCGAGTCCACATGGACTTTCATTGTAAAAACCTAAACCGTAACCATAACCGTTAATTTCTAAAAATAAAAACCGTACACTAGTCCATCGGTTTCGGTTAACCATATTTTTAGCTCGGTTTCTGTTCGGTTTCATTGTTTTTCGGTTTTTCGGTTTTTTTTTGTGTACCCCTAATTATAGCTCAATTTATAATGTGTATTAAGTTTGTGGATTTATATTCTATTAAATATATCCTACAAGGAGAGGTAAGAAGTAATAATTGTAACTAAAATCCAAACAGAATTCTCACGACAAAACACCAATAGTGTATAAAAAAAATATAATTTACATATATATATTTATTCAAAATAGGATTAAAAAACAGTTAATCAAATAAGTTAATTAATATGAGCTGAAAATACAATATAAACATATGCTCATATACATATATAGTTTTCAGTTAATTAATTATATATTTTTAAAATAAAAAATTTAAACTTAACCAATCAGGTTAGATCATGGTTTTCAGACCCGGACCGGTCATCGAATCGGTAAAATGATGGATTCATAGATTTTGAATTAAACCGGAATAAACCGGAATCGAACCGGATTTAATAAATATATTAAAATATTTTTATTTTTATATTTATAATTTATGAAAATTTGAATATTTTTATTATAATTCTTTAAGTTTAAGCATTCCAATATACTAATTAAAAAAACTCAATTTATGAAATATATTTTTTATAGTTACAATTAAATATCAATTTAATTTAAAATAATTTAAAAATACAAACTATATTTTATTTTAATTAAAAACACCTCAAAATGATAACTTAAATTTTATATTTAAATAATTTTTTTTTAAAAAATAGTCTGGTCGAACCGAAAAATCGATCCGGTTCATGGTTTTTGGTTCGACCGATCGGTCCGACTGAAAATTGACCAGTTGTTGACCAAAATGAAAACCAGATAGAACCCGACCGGTCTGACCTCCAGTTCCTGTCGAATCCGGTCCGACCGGCCGGTCCGATCCGGTTTTCACAACTATGGGTTAGACTCACATTTCCTTAGTTTTCAATTTCAGCTTTTTCTGATGTAAACTTATTTAACATGTACATCCTTCCAATTTTTATTTACATTTTTATCTTGTTTTTAGTGTATTTTGAATTATTTGAAAGATTTTTTTTTTTATCTTTGTTTATAGTGTATCTTATAGTTAGGGTTGTAAAAGGAGCAGGGTATCATTCCTGTCTCCAGATTATTCAGGCATCCCC
The DNA here is from genome assembly GCA_039660915.1 of Euphorbia tirucalli. NCBI lineage: Eukaryota > Viridiplantae > Streptophyta > Magnoliopsida > Malpighiales > Euphorbiaceae > Euphorbia > Euphorbia tirucalli. The sequence continues at coordinate 72,398,413 of CM077641.1, forward strand.
GTCCCGACCCATTTATTAATCGGAGATAAATTTCTGTCTCATCCCTGATCTCGTTGGGGAATCGGTTCTCCACGGGAATCTCCATCCCCATTAAATAATTTTCAATTTTATAAAAAGACCTTGTAAAATTGAAATTTTTACCCTCTAACTTATCCAAATTTGCATTGAACTATAGACATAAAATTCTCAAAACTCAATTCTCAAATACACTAAAATATAATTAATAATTATTCATGAGAAATGTTTGTTTTCTTCGGTTTATAAAATTATAAATAATAATAATGTAATGTAATAATATTAATAATAAATAAATATAAATTGAGAATTGTCGAGGATTTGAGTATTTAATAGGAAAATTTATCTGGGACTCCCGTGGTTTTTAAACGGAGATGGGGACGGGGACCCGCGAGATGGGTAGAGCCATTACCATCCCCTTCCTTGATTAAGAAACGGGGATAAATTTGTTTCTGTTCCTGCGGAAATTTTAATCAGGGATTCCTGTTCCTGTCTGGACGGGCCCCCACTGGAGACGGGTGCCTGTCACCCAATTGACAACCCTACTTATACTGAAAAAATGCTTCATAATTTTGGGTTACTTCAACTTGTACTTAAAAAAACCACATAGCTACTTCAACTTCAAATTTCACATTTTTATCTGTTCAATTTGTACCAAAAAACCATTTAGCTCTTCCAAATTATCTGATATGTATATATTCACCCCTTGTGTCCTGTACGAACTGATGTAGCTAATGAATACATAGGATGCAAAAGGCAGATAGATACCGTTAGACAAGTTGGAGGAGTTAGGTAATTTTTGGATACAAGTTGAACTAGCTATGTGATTTTTCAGTTAAGTTAGAGGAGAAAAAAATAAAATCTTAATTCAAAAAGGTTACGTAGTTTTTTTGATAAAGTTAGAGCGGTCAAAATGAATTAAGCCTTAAATAAATAACCAAATTCATAAATTCAATGGAAACGTAATAAACGAATTGCAATTTTCGGAGACTAAAATCTTATTTCTACTGCAGTGCCGTCGACAGCACTTGGGTTATTCGATTCGACCCGAAAACTCACTGTGAGAGGAACCCCCCAGATGGCTTCCTCTCTCCTCTTCGCTTTATTCACGATTTCATTGGCCTATCAATCTTTCGCCATTCGCGTGCCCTCAGATCACGTCTCTATACTTTCCACTGCTCCGTCCGATTCACTCCTCAAAACAGCCGTTTTCGCTCTCGGTAGCTTCTGGAGATCCGAAGCGGTTTTCGGATGCCTGAATGGCGTCGTACGAACCACCGCGGGTTATGCCGGTGGTTCCAAATCTAACCCGGAGTATAGAAGCTTTGGCGATCATGCGGAGTCCGTACAGGTCCTCATTTTTCTTCTGTTCTTGTAATTGAGATTTTCTTATTTCTTCAATTGCTATCGTGTAAAGTGATCTTGATTGAAATGAATTTGTTATACATGTAATGCAGGTTGAGTATGATCCAAGGGTTGTCAGTTTTAGGCAGCTTTTAGAGGTTTTCTGGTCTAGTCATGATTCAAGGCAAGTATTTGGCCAGGGTCCTGATGTGGGCAGCCAGTACAGGTAATTGATAAACGTCAAAAACCTAGAGATTTTGTTTTAATTTTTCTGCTTGATTCTTATCCATGAACAATGATGTTTATGCAGGTCTATTATCTTTGCAAATGGAATGGAAGAGTTTAGATTAGCAGCTGTTAGCAAAGAAAAGGAGCAATTGAGATCAAGGAGCAGTGTTGTCACTACTCAAATTCAACAGCTTGGAACATTTTATCCTGCAGAAGCTGAGCATCAGGTGTTTTTTTCTTTCCTTAGGTTTTTATTTGTATACAGTTTCTTGCAGAAGCTACATGTGAAAGGTAACATGATATTCATGTAGCTTCATATAAGATTTCTGTTCGATTCTTGTTCATCGGAAAAATAATCTCGCCCGCGTTTCTGCATTAGCTAAGAAACACAATTTTTGTACAAATGATTGTCTGAGCCGTAAGTTGAGTGGCAAATAATGGAATTGACATAGAGGTTCTAAAATACAAATTACATTCATTGACAACAAATTTTGGTCACTATGCACATCGAATGAAGCATGTTTAATATTTTTGCAATTCGTAGAAACAGAAAAGCTTTGGTTTACTTATTGTATCACTTGCCTGCATTATTAGACAAGTTATATCAGATAATTTTTCCAGGTTTGATTACTGTTTTAATGAAATCATTTATTTTTGCAGCATTACTCGCAAAAATTGTAATTTGATGAATAGTACAGGACGTGATTGTTCTATTACGAAATTGTTTTTGTTGCTGATTGGGTTGGAAGAATTTCTTGTTGTAATGTGAACGTTGGAGTTACTCTGTTGGATGTGAGAATTCCATATGCATAAATTGAATGGGATTTTATGATTCTTTGCATTCCTGCTTTGTCTTGCGGTTTTGAGGTTAACAGTAATTAGTTAATCAATTACATGTGACTTCTTTTTCAGTTTTGGATAAACTCTGTAACTTGTACAGTTTAACCATGAATTAGACTCCTCATGGTACTAGAAATAGATTTTGAACTTGTTTTTTCTTTTAATGTAGCCTGATAAAAATATGTAAAAGTTTGATAGCTTTTTACTTTTAACAAAGTTAATACATCTGCTCACGCCTTGAAGCAAAAATTGAATGCATTGGGGTAGCTCTTAAATCTCAGAATGATTTTACGTGCATGTCCAATGAAATAATTTGCACTTCTATGGAGAGGGAGAGAGAAATTTCTTTGATCTGAGTTGCGATGACATAAGACAACATAATAGAAGTTTCATAGCGGCCTTGAAGCATGTATTCTAAGGTCAATCTGAAGTGATCTTGTAATCAACTATTGAATGCATCAATTTATTTCTTTTCTGTTTGATCAACAAATTATTTTTTGAACCCGAGAACACAGACTGGTTCTCCTCTCTTGTGAAGTTTTCTGCACTAAAGAGTCTTTTTCAACCTTTTCCCCTATCGTTTCTGTACCCAGCTAACATCTCTTCTCTAGGAAACTTAGGGTTTGATACTCCGCAATTGTAAGTTTGGACTGCTCTGATGGATTCTGGATGGTGAGCAAACCTAGATGGATGATGCCATTTAGGTGTAAGAGATGAAAATGGCGAGGGTAGAGAGTTCTCTGATTACCTAGATTTTCTATGTGAACCATGGGTTAGATGGTGGTGCAAGTTTGACTGAGTTTTGATCTTAAGATGCTTGATCATGTTTGACCATCAAGTTGAATTTTGTAATTAAAGAGTTTCTCCAAACAGAATAATAGGTTTGGCTGTCATTGCAACTATCGATTGGTTGTGATTTGATTAATGACTCAAAGATACTAAGTAAGATACTAAGTTTTCTTTTTCTATTACACTCGAGGTTAAAAGATACAATGATATGATACTAAATTACTAATGCCAAAATCATTAGGTGTATGTCTGTGTATATATGTAATTGGCTTTTGGCGCTAATGTAATTTATGTCTTCATACGCTCAAAACTGGGTTGTTGTTTGAAATTGTTGTCTTGGTTATTTTTGATAGAGTTTAATCTTATATCATCCATTTATAACTATCTTTTTAAGAATATCATTACATGAGACAAATGTCTTATTGCTGTGTGTTTCAATAAACACAGCGCGAGATGTTTGCATGTGTTGTGAGCTAAGATTTTGAAAAGCAAGCTCTTGCAAATTATAACCGATGATCATCACATGCTTGACCTGTGATTAAACATTAGTAATTTTGACATCATATAAACAAATTATGCTGAAAAATAAAAACCAGTATGTCGTATCTGATTAAATTTAGTGACTGCAGAAATTTGAGCTCAAGAGAAAGCCATTCCTCCTTCAGTTGATGGGAAATTTGCCGGAAGAGGAGCTTGAGAGGTCAAGTTTGGCAGCCAAACTGAATGGGTATGCAGCAGAATTATGTCCTCCAAAGATTCAAAACCAAATTGAAGCAAAAATCAATGACATTGTTAGGAAAGGATGGCCTGTTTTGAAATATGTGTAGTTGCCTTTTGCAAGACAACTTCTTTTACAAAAATGCTTAATTGCCAGACGCCCTCTCTTGATTTGATGCCATTGTTATTGTCATGCTATCAATGACCATGAACTTTAGATGACAGAAGCAGGCAGATTTTCGGTACCCCTCAATGAATTCGGGGTTCTTGGACTACAAAGTCTTGATCTCCTCTTGATTTTTCAGAAGGAATTTAGAGCTTCGCAATTATTGATTTTTTTGTTCATATTTTAGTTTTATAGTTGGACATTCTGGACTGAAGAAGGTGAACATTTGAAGATTTGATGTGCAATTAAATGTACATGTTTAGTGTCTTCTTGGTGCTAAACAAAACTACTTGTATGAACACTTTCAATATTTGGACAATGATTAGATGGAAACAACAATTGTTACCAAGGTTTTTAGTTCAATTCGTTTTTACATTTTGGTGCATAAAATTGGACTATTTTATCCCTCTTTGACTCGTGGAATATTTGATTATGATATTTATTTGAGAGATGATTAATCATATATGTAACACTGAATGAGTGCATAAAGAGGTTTTTATCTTTCTGCTTCAAGTTCCCTTCATAGTTTTACAAATGCGATTCCTATGAGACCTTGAGTCTTGATTTGGAAGTTTCTTCTATTTTCTTGACTGGGGGGAAAAACAGCTGCTGCCGCTATTTATATACAATGGAAAAAAATTTCAAAGCTTGACAGTTAGTTGAATGGTTTAAAAGTACATTTGTTCTATGAATTACACAAAATATTTGAGATTGCTTTCGGTTATACGATTTTAAGATATTTACCCATTGTTTTATACAAAATTTTTGCGCTTGCCTCTTCTCCTATAATTTTGGAATATTTGTCTCTTGTCATATAAAAATTACAATCATATGCAACAAAATGGTGAAAAAACGTTCATGCAAATAACTAAATGTTTAGTGGTAATTCGTTCACCTTTTTTTTTTTTTGCACAACCACAAATGGTAACATTTATGCTACCGAACGAGTGTTTTCTAGGCTATTTTGGTGAAGATAGTCATAATTTGTACATTATAGGGGAAGATATTTTAAAATCATACGACAAGGGGCAACACAATATGAGACATGAGGCAAATGTTTCAAAATCATAGGACAAGAGGCAAATGCAATCATTTTGTATGATCCAGGGGGCAAATGAACCTTAAGCACATGAAGTGTTAGTCTTAAACCCTTTATATATATATATATATATATATATATATATATATATATATATATATATATATATATATATATATATATATAAGGAAAAAAATCATCTAGTTTGGGCGGTTTGCAGATCAAGGGCTGTGTTTCAGAAGTTTACAAACGGATGCCCCATGTTTTACTCCATTACCAAATGGGTTTCGACCTTTTTGAGTGTTAATTCAAAGGGCATTGACAAAAATGGCAAGGGATACGTTCTTATTAACAATCAAGGGATATTTAAATGAGTACAAGAGAGAACCTTAGTATTACATCTAACTAGAAAATTACAACAATCAAATACTTCTAGATAATGTTGTCCTTTGCATAATTACGCCCTATTAACAAGTAATAGGTTTGTTAATGTGGTGGATCATGGATGAGGCGAGCCATGCCATCTCCATCCCCATCCCATTAAAAAAATTGGGGATAAATTTATCACTATCTTCACCTCAATAATTATAAAGATTCTCCATTAGGATCCCGCATCATTTTATTATTATTTTTTTCTAAATTAATTTTTAATAAATTTACATTCAATTTGTTAAAAAGTCTAAAATAACTAAACTTGGAATTAAGTTAAGGTAAGATTTTTAGATTTTAGATTAATGGAATAAATTATATTTTTTATTGTGTTAATTAATTAATGAAAATAAAAGACATTGATGTTATGTAACTAATAGTGTAATATGTTAGTATGTTGCCTATTCAGCTACATTCTAGTGGTAAGAACATCTCTTTTCGACTGGAAGGCTTACGGTTCAAATCCCATAGAGATTAGATATTGCATCTTTGAAAAGAATGAAGATTGTAAAAAAAAAAATGAGGTGTAATATGTTAATTCAAAAACTATACTATTAGTTAAGAAACATCTATTGTATATCATGATATATCCCTATATTATAATACATAAATGTTAAATATATCATTAATAGGTATCTTTATGGGTATGTCCTAATTTATGGGTATGTCCAACGGTAATACGTTAGGATTCCCATGGGATGGAATGATTATTACTATTCGTGATCCAGATATAAATGGGTTATTGGTATTCCCAATAATAGATATGAGTATTACAAGTTGATGTTCTGGGCAAGTAAATTTGGATCCACAAACCCTCTAGGTTCAAATGACCAGATGGATTCACCTGAAAAATTAGGTAACTACAAGAAAATAATAGTAAAACACCTAGTAACCTGAGGGTACACTCTTGGATTGTTATGTACGACTCAAATGCCATTGGTTTCACATTTGTGAAGTAATAATGAGCTTACTCATTGACCTTATATGTGTAGAACCTGGTTCAACTGGTCCTTTACTATACTTGCTGCACAAGGAGTATAATCTTAGCTCTACACGTGTAGGACTTGGATCAACAGGTTCTTTATGTTGGGATTCGTCACGGGAAACCGACCGATAAAAGCGAAAATACGCGTCGATTTCCTCGAATCCGGGCCCAGGAGTTTAAGATGTGGAAATCAAAAACTTAAAGCATAAAGAAGGAAGTTTGAAAAACTCAGCTCAAAGTCTCTCTTAGAGATGGATGTGGACTACAGGAGTCGAAGCCGACTCCCTCCAACATCACATACACAAACGGCTCTTGGACCCAACCCATGCTAGCGGCTCGGATTTTCCAAGAAGAGAGGGAGAGAAGTACGGCCCAAGATGAATAATATGGCTGTTCTATATTTCTTTCTAAAAGAAATAAACCAATTTATCAACCTGGGCACATCATTTCTTACCAAAAGAAAAAAGAAATCCCACACAAAATTGGGCAAAACCATTTCTTCTTTTTAAAGAAATAATTGGGCGGCCAAAAGATAGGAAAAAAATGGCAACTTGGATACACGGCTAACAATAGGATAAATGGTAGCAAAATCCAATTTTTCCACCATGTGTGACTCACCCCGTTCTAATTGGTCCACCAAGTAGCAAACTCCAACTTAGCTTCCTTGAGTCAAACCATGACTCACCTTTTGTCCCATGCATGACTCATCTCTCTTATCCATTGATTGACTCACCATGCAAGCCAAATACCCACCATGAATTTTGGCCAACTCAATATGCGTGGGCTTTAACATTTCAAGCCTTTTTGCCCATTTAATTCTATGGTTTTAAATTAATTCCAAATAGAATTTTAATTTAACATGTGTGTAAATATACTATACTATATAATATATAATACATATATTTAAATTAAAATTAATTTGACCAATTAATTTTAACCAAGGAATTAAATTGGACTCACATATTTACATTTAAACCTATACATGTAAATAATATTTCCACCTAGGAAATAATCTCATAAATTAATTCATTGAATTAATTAAAAGAAGGCCAAAATAAAATTAATTATATTATTTTGATCAATCTAATTGATCCATATAATATAATTAAAGTATCTCACTCTCTTCCATGTGTATACTCCAAGTACACACATAATCCGACTTAGTTAAAGTCCAGACGTTCAATGTGTACGATTCGATGGGTCCGTCTTTATGTTGGCAGTGGACTAATGTCCACAGACTGCAGGAGGGCTCTAGCAAGCCACTGCAGCCCCCAATTAAGATGGAGATAGCAGTCAAACTATCACCGTAGCCCTTTAGTTTGAACTTGTATATCCCAGGTCACTGATATCAGTGTCCAACACAGAGGCATGGAAGTATCACCATCTATTGTGTCTGGACATTGACTTGATCCTGAATGAACTAATGCTCACAAACAAGATCCAATCTTGTTTGGGTGCGGCCGCACACTTATCAGTAGCATTCTTCAAGAGGCCGGTGATATCGTCTCAGTGTACTACTGAGTGACATTCCCTTCTGCATATCCATAATACTGCCATGCTTAGTGACACACCCGAACTTACCCGTACTTGGCACCCTTTTACAGGCTCGTTGGGCGTACACCAAAGTGTGCCACTTCACATGCAACACCATCATAGGGTCTGGTCTAAGGATCCATACAAGTACTACACGAGAATCATTTGTGATACTATACCATGTAGATTCCCGTTGAGTGGATCGATCCAGTAACATGCCCTTTTTGCATGTACCCATTAACCTGGTTGACATTCCATGTTCTATGATCGGTAAGACACCGCCATACAACCAGGCTAATGATAGTCTTTGGTTCCATTCATTCTCATGATTGGAACAGACTACGGATGATTTTATAGTCATATCGTTTTCCCTATCCACAGTCTTACTGCCAAGTGCCTTACATGCAGCACCATCATATGGTCTGGTCTAAGGATCCATACAAGTACTACACGAGAATCATTTGTGATACTATACCATGTAGATTCCCGTTGAGTGGATCGATCCAATACCATGCCCTTTTTGCATGTACCCATTAACCTGGTTGACATTCCATGTTCTATGACTGGTAAGACAACGCCATACAACCAGGCTAATGATAGTCTTTGGTTCCATTCATTCCCATGATTGGAACAGACTACAGATGACTTTATGGTCATATCGTTTTCCCTATCCACAGTCTTACTGCCAAGTGCCTCACACTTGCCAAAATGGATATGGATATGTCCATTGGATACTCTATTTAAAATATGGCACAAGACATATAATAAATAGATTAATGCCTTTATTTCCTTGACACAAATTATATAATACATAAAGTTCACATTAATGTACAAATGTATCATACAAACACAAGGACAAATGCCTCGGGACTAGGGCATAACCAACACTTTATTATACTTGCTACCATAGGAGTAGACTATTAGTTCTACATGTGTAAGCCAACAATGATCCTTCTTTAAGTTTTCGTCTTTATTCGACATGTGTCTCCTTCCATGTATTCAAGATATAAATTCCTTACCAAATGCCTTTAGTCATCCATTTCTGATAAGGCCATTCAACCAAGCTAGTTCACACGTAACCTGACATTCTATTGGAATCCGACTCATTCTGGTGACCTAGTCAAGCTATTTAAAAGTATATGTTTCATTCACCGGCCCTTTCCATGCTGATAGGTGGTTTATTTACATATATTTTAGGTCACATTTTCCGTTTTATATTAGTGCTTTCTTTCATGTTTAGGTGCATTTTACTTAGTTTTGTATGTTTTTAGGTGGTTTTGAGATTTAATGTAAATGGAGGCTAGATCGCCTATTTTTGGAGCTTAAATGTGCTTTTTAGAGGAACAATGAAGTCCTAAGGCATGGGCATGCTTTATGGAAAGCTGGAATTGAAGAATTTTAAAAGAATGAAAGCTGTTCAGTCTTAAGGCACTCCCGAGCTGCAAAGATCCAAATTTAGTAATCAAAGTGGAGTTAGGAGACTTGACTTTTTAGCTTTATTCTATTTTAGCTCCTTTAGTTTTTATGGTTGGGATAGGAAGAAACAATTTTTAAACAATATTTTATTTGAGAATTAACTCTTTTTAGGATTTTTTTCATATAATCCTATTAGGGAGTTAGTGCCAAAGAAGATTCCTTTTTCTCCCTTTTTGGAACGTAGAACGAAAAGAAAAAGGGTGGAGACATTTTTTTTTATTCAACAATCTTTTAATATTTTAATTTGGTTGCACAAGAAGAACGTGATTCTCAAGGGTCTAAGAAAAGCTAGGGTTTTGAAGGTTTTATCAACCATTCTTCTTCTCTGATTTCTCTCTACAAGCCACCATTGGATTCTTCATCTTTCTACTTTTATTCTCAACTCTTTTTATCATTTCTCCTGTATATTCTTGTTTGTTTTTAGTTTGATTATGAACTAAACTATGGTGGAGCTTAGTAAGTTTTCTATGTAATTTTCTTAAGTTTAATGCAATTGACTAGTATTATTTTTCCATGGATTGTGTTGTGATTGCTTAAAGCTTGAATGTGTGGCCATATATTTCAAAGATCATAGTTAGTTTATAATTGACCAAAGGATCAAATTAACAGAAATTTATAACACAACAATTGTATGATCATTGCTTTTGCGGCTCACTAGTTTATACTAGGTTTCCATGAACTTATTGCTTTCCCATCTAATTGCTTAAGACCGAACCTATTTAAGTGCTTAGGTTGGAAATTAGAATTGATAGCTATGAGCACGGGTTTTTCTGGTCTCAGTAATGAGAATCCCTTGATTACCCATGGACCGAAGGGCTTGAACGGGATTTGAAAGTGACCGAAATATTGCCTAGGGAATCTCAAACGACCCAAGAACCAGGCTATCCATGATCTGAAGCCCAAAAAATTTCTCTCGAATCATTTCTAGGATTCGGTCTGCACGTCTGCCTTTTCGAAATTCTGCCCTGACTTTTGGTTGAACCGGGCAGCTCTAGTTTGTTGAACCAGAGCCGGCCGGCTCTAGTGGTCAAGAACAGTTGCTTTGTAAAGCAGAGCAACTTGTCTTAATAGGTGAAAAAAGGGGCAGATTTTTAGGGATTCTTTGACAGTCTGTGGATGGATGGAACGGGAGAAAGGGAGAGATAGATAAAAGGAAAAGGAAATGAGAGAGTAAGGGACTTTTGGTCCTCAAACAAAAAGAAAAAAAAAGAAACAGAGAGAAAAAAAAGCAGAGAAAGAAAAGAGAGAAAGGCCAAGCAAGGTGGTGGACCAAAAACACCAAGACTAAGACCCAGAATCAATCCCCAAACATTGGTAACAGGTTGCTTAACCTTTGCTCATTGATTGGAAATCGTTTCGGATTTATTTCGGATCATCATGGTTTTCAGCCGATTGAGTTCCAAGGAGGCATTCCGAGCTTTCAATCCGTTCTTTGGACGTTTAAAGCATCCAAATAATATTAAGGTAAACTCTGAGAGGCCCTAAAACTTGTTTGCATTTGATTTTCTGTGCGTTTTTGTTATTTTTGCAAAAATCCGGAAGTGGTGCTGCCCATCACAGCCGTACGGCTGTGTTCCTCATGAACACAGCTGGCCGGCTGTGCTTCTGAAGGACAGAGCCGGCCGGTTTTGACCCAGGGTCGGTCGACTCTGTTCCTCAGGGACAAATCCCTGACCTGTCGCAATAGGCCGAAACAACCCGTTTTCCCATTTTGATTTTTCTGTTGGGATCATTTTCGGCCCAGAATCATCTTATATATCTGTATTTTGATTTTCTGATTATTGCATGCTCGGATATCTGGGTTTTCAATATTTCCCGGATTTATTTTCTGAGTTTCGGGGTCGTTTCATCCATTACGGATCTGTAGTTCAGCATTAACAGACCCCCGAATCCTGGAAAATCCCCAGAAAATATTCAAAACGAGTAAAACAATATTTTCACAAATATTTTTGGTGTGTTTATTGCATTTTAGATCATAGATGCTATGTGTATTTAGGAACCCACACGAACGGAACCCCGAGTTCCGAGATAACCGACCCACAACAATGGAAATTTGCATGAAACCGAGCCAAATATTTTCTAAAAATTACTTTCCAGCACAAAAATCACAGGGTGTTTCAAAATAGTTTTCCAGGTCTAACCGGTCCGACAGGTCGGCTCGAGCAGGTTATCCCCTAAATGCATGTTCTCAATCCTAAAATACCTATTCTGTCCTGATTTGAGTCCTGTTTGTGTTTATAATATAAACTGAGCTAACCAATATGTTTTGCAGCATTTATTTTTAGTTTTATTGTATTTAATAGATTAATTCATGTATATAGGCGGGTGTATCATTTTTAGATCCTCGTGTATCTAAGCGATTGTAAAGTGAGGACGAGAGATTTTATTCTTATTCAATTTGGTTGTATAATCAGCCTCTATTATTCTTTTGTATATTTGTGTGGATGGTTTAATTTCATGCAATTTATTTTATGCATTTTTGCTTTAGCATTGGACTAATAAAATAAACAAACAGATTGGGTTAGAGAAAAGATAATAAATTGAATAAATATGACTTTATAAATAATAAACGAATACAAGCTTGAGGTTAAGTAGGTATGTTGCCCGAACCCTGAATCTCTGGATTAGGTATAGTAGTCTGTGCTTGGTAGGGAGCTGTACCGGAATTTCCCGGATGAGCTGATCCAGGTGGTGACTCTGTCACTGATCTCGAAATTGAGGTTTTGAGGTCTTTAAGTTATAAAATGGGAAAAATATTTTCTAAAAATGAGTTTCAAAACAAACGAATGGTTTTCCCAACTCAAGATAAACAAAAACCCATTTTCCAAAGCACCACATTCCAAAATAGATTTCTGATTTTCGTAAAAACCTCGGCCCGTTTCGCCGCGCTTATTTCCTCGCTTGTTAAAAGGTCTTCCGCTAACAGTGGTGACTCTGCTGGGAATTTCAAGTTTCCTAAAACGTTTTTTTATTAAAACTTAAGGGACTTAGGTAACTATTGAAATATAACCTCACTTGTATTCGTTTATCAATTTATAAACATCATATTTATTCATACCTTTGCATATCATGACATTTTCTTCTTCTCAACCCCTCAAATACACTGTTTTGCCCTGGTTTACCCAAGAAGGTGGCCTACCTCTACCGCCAGGATTGGAGATACCCGATGGGGTAAACCGCTCATAGCTCGCATGACCTTACATCGTGTTCTACGGTGGGGAAGTGTTTATTCGCTATGAGAGCCTGTACGACCCTTGGTTTGACTTTGGCCAACATGTAATAGCTTAGAAACTTCCTATAGGGTTACCAAAACATAAAATTAAATTGAATATTTGAGTGTGCGCCTTTGGTATCCCCCGTTGATTTTTCAAGATTTTTTGATTTTTCTGAATTTTCTGATTTTTATGAAATTTTTGGAATTTTATGATTTTTTTTTTGGATTTTTAGGGATTTCTACTTCTGGCTGAGAACTATAGTTGTGCGACTGTGGTTATAGTCGTACGACTATAAACTACAGTCGTGCGACTGTAGTCTTTACCTGAGGCAGAAATCGCCAAAAAACATAAAACGAAGGACTAAAACTGAGAAAGTTAAAAACAGTGGTATGACTATATATCAAATGGCCCGACTGTAATTGCAGTCGTGCCCCTATTCTTTGTGACAAGAACAGTCGTACGACTGTTCTTAATTTTCCAAAAACAGAAGTGCAAAAACTTGGACAAAAATGCACGAAAATCAACTAAATCACCCAGAAAGCTGGAAAATGAGTTAAGTTGAATTGTGTTTACTTCTTTGGCACCGATCCACAGCTGGAATGACCCCTGGCTACGCACCAATCCACGTGAATTCGCTCCTTTTCCTTGAAATGTCAAGGTTGCAAATGAAGTCCAAAAATTCTAAAAAAAGCTACGGTTTTGATCTTGTTTATGTCCAGACATGAGTTAAATTTCTTGTGTGAAGATTAACTTAGGGTTTCTAATTCATTTTAACCATTAACATCAAGAAATCAGGAAGAAAAAGGTAGAAGCAAGTAAGTCTTTTTTTTCTCTTTTCTCTCTTCCCTCTTCTTCTTTCTTTTTCTCTCTCTAAATCTGCTCTAACTCAGAAAAAATGGCCAAAAGTCCCCTCATATCACTTCTGCCTTCCTTTTATCTTCTCTCTCCTGGAAAATCTTGAGGCATTAAATGGCCAAGATTTTCCACCAATTTTTTATTCTTGGGGGTATGGGTTTTGCAACCTGCCCTCGACCATACAGTAGTACAACTATACTTATGTTACAGTCGTACGACTGTAACCAAAACCCCACGACTGTAAATACAGTCGTGGTTCGAACGATCAGATCTCTTTTTTTTTTAATGCGAAAAAATTTCGTGTTCACAGGCTGGCCCTCGTGTAGCTAAAGTCTGATTTTCGAAACGGATTTAGGTACACGACAAACAACACGAAATTCGCGATGATATGCAAGTGTGTGACTCGTGTGTGAACTTCAGGTGACTTTGGTAGTCAGGTGGTCCATATGCCTTTTGCATGAAGATGACACCGAGAAAAATACGACTTTTGGAGTCGGGCGGTTCCTTACGATGATTTTTACGTAAGGATGACGCCAAGATAAAATGAGTTTGAGAGTCAAATGGTCGTGCATGATTTGCCATACAGAGCCAAAAATGCATGTAATGTGTGCTTGGTGAACGTATTTATTCCTTGATCGATAATTTTTAAACAAAAATTTTTGCCCCTTCGATCAAGAATAAATATGGGAACGCGTGTTTTGGTTGCCTTTTATAGTCGTGCGGGACTGAACTTGGAACTGTGGAGTGTGTGACAGCCGTGTGTGATTGGCGCACTCAACGGACTGATATAGAATTCTGGTTCCGTTTTAAAGTCGCGGTGGACTGAGATTGGTGAAGGATGTGACAGCTGCGTGCGACTTGGCGCACTCAAAGGACTGACACGAGAATTCTGGTTCTGTTTTATAGTCGCGGTGGACTGAGATTGGTCGAAGGGTGTGACAGCCTCGTGCGACTTGGCGCACTCAACGGACTGACACGAGAATTCTGGTTCTGTTTTATAGTCGCCGTGGACTAGGCTTGGGAAGTGTGATAGTCACGTGCAACTTGGTGCACAGGACTGAAATTGAATTTTGGGTTCCCTTTTAAAGTTATGGTGGACTGTGATTTTGTGAAAATGTGACGATCTGGTGTGACTTGGCACCCGGGATGCGTCAAAATGCAATTTTGAAGAATTGTATTTACAGTGAATACTTCGTGATTTTTCTCGGGTTCCGTGCCCCTTGGATATGGAGGACCGTCGTAAGAAAAAATTAGTCGCTGCTGGGTTGACCCTGCAAAAATTCTAAAATATCTTCCCCGTGGGGAATGATTAAGCATTTGGTGATAAAAGTAGGGTTCAGAGAATAAATAAGAAAATTAAAAAAATTCCCTCCCTTTTTTCCACTACAGTCGTGCGACTGTATTCAAATTTTGAGTACAGTCGTATGACTGTAGATGAAGTACAATCGTACAACTATACTTCGCGGACAGAAAGCATAAAAGGGGCGGGTTCCGCCCCTTCTTCTCCCACTTCTCAAATTTCTGGAAATTCTAACCTCCTTTCTCTCTCAAAACCGATCCCTAACCCCAAAATCTTGCAAAAATGTTGAAGAAATTGGGAAAGAAAGTGAAGAAACTCTCAAGCAACTTGATTCAGAGGCCCAACAATGCAAACGATATCCCTTTCGTGAGTATTTCGAACGGATACAGCCATCCACTATACATGGAGCACTTCGGGTTAGACTTGGGATGGAGATCCCGATTCTGCTGGAGATGGACTCCCATCTGTCTGTCACTCAGGTTGGTACCCGAATTTAATCTTTGATTTTGAGTTTTGAGCATTTTTTTTCCTTTGAATGCATGAATCTGATTTGGCATGATTTATTATTTTCTAGGTTGATTGATTGAGTAGAATGCATGCTAGGAATCCCCTATAGTTACTAAGAACAAAAAACTAGGGAAAACAGGTTAGAAATCATGAAAAATTGAAAGAAAATCAAAATCTGCCTGCAGAGATATGAACAGTCGTGCGAATGTTCATGCTAATGATGAACAGTCGTATGACTGTAGGGTGTACAGTCATGCGACTGTAGTTACGCTCGTGTGAAGCGTACTACAGTCATACGACTGTAGCTAAAATATGCCTAAAATTTTACTTTTTTAATTAATTTTTGAATATGCTACTGTTATGCAAAAATTGAATATATATGCATTGTACTTCCTAAAAATGCAGGCGAATAGGATTTCCGGCAGCGGAAACCTTTCCTTGTCGCGGGTCTGGTGGGACCACCTTCCTGAGCTTATGAGGGCCCGGGTTAGGACTCTAGGTCTAGAGACCTTTATATTATCACTGCCTACGAGCACGCCGCACACCACACATACCGTATTGACGGCCCTATGTGAGAGGTGGGTCTGCACCACCCACACGTTCCACCTGCCTATTGGGGAGCACTCCCTCCGACTTCGCGGCTATCATCGAGTTTGGATTCGTCGGGACTCCGATCGTGTTTAACTGCTATCTGACCCGTCAGCAGCTGGTGGAGGACTATACTGAGAGGCTGATTGGCTGCACCCCTGAAAAGGGGAAGATCCTATGCTCGCGAGTGGAGGCTTTCTGGTCTGATGGCCCAGATTTATCCGAGGATGATATGGAGAGGTATATCCGGGCTTATGTGCTCGTCTTATTGTCATGCAACTTATTCCCTACGGGGCAGAGTACCTGCAATATGACTCTGCTCCCCACCTTAGCGGACCTGACTAACTTTCCCACACTGGGCTGGGCCCGAGCTGCGTTAGGGCAGTTATTCTATGGATTAGATTTGTGTGCTCGGGGGCAGCAGCAGAAGATCCTCGGCTTTTGGTTCGGCCTTCTGGTATTATCTCTTCTTTCGCTTTTTTTTTAAAACTCTTTTGTTAACTACAGATTTGGGCCTTTGAGCACCGTATTTTAGAGCCACCGGAGTTGAGGGACATCCAGGATGACGTTCAGCCGACCGTCCTACATTGCTGGATGCAGGGGTGGCAGGGTATTGGCCGGGACTTAGAGGAGGTCAGGTAGAGCTTGCTTGATACTTCCTGGCAGAGGGTAAGTAAACAAAACTCATTAGTAGAAAAATTTAATTAACTGTTACTTACCTGTGTTGAATTTCTTTTGTTGTATTTCTACAGATCCGGCACCATCCATGGCATGGTCAGGGTGCCATTTCCCTACTCGTGCAGACATCTGCGTGATTTGACTTCTGCTGGTTTGTCTTGGAGTGTCCCATGTCGCAGGAGTGGTATCTAGGCGAGCGCCTCACTCTTTCTGACCATGTAAACGGTCCGGCTGGTCGACCTGTACCTCCACCGCTTCCGCATGCATTGTTCTGGCCTTACCTCACTGATCCTGCTGTAGATCGTGACATATTCGGGGAGGATTACAGCACTGGACTTGTCAACGGGGACTATCCGACCTATATCCAGCAGCATCTACTGTCGGTTGCGGGTGACACACCGGTGAATCCTCCCACTCGTCAGGTATTTACTTCTTATTTTTTATTTTTTATTTATTTTTTATAACGCCTTTCTGCTTACAGGTTAAGAGTCGTAGGGGAACCGGATCCACTAAGCCAAGTGGGCCGGCCGGCGGGAGTGCCGAGGCGGCCACGATTGGTGGGGATGCCCTGATTCAGGATAGGAGCCACCCTGTCCATGTTGGTAGTGCCGCAGCCTCAGTTTCGAAGGCTGCTGGTGTAGTGGAGGGTCACCTGATGACCGAGCTCAGGACCGGCTTCAATATGATGGGGCTGGATGGCAGTTATTCATACAGGACATGGTCAGTTTCCCGCAAGCAGCCGGCTAGATTCATTTCAGAGGACACCACTCAAGTAAGTTTAAGCTCTTTTTTTTTTTTTTACTTTCTGGTATGTTCTAGGTTCCACGGGCCGAGGTGGAGGACATAGCTTACCAATACATAGGCATGGGGGACTTCATGGTCCAGGAGCATGCTGTTTGGGCGGTGAGCATTCTGCATTTCCTGCACCATCTTTATAATTTATGCAACGCATGAGTGCGTATGTATGTATGTATGCATGTTAATTTATGTTATTGATTGCAGACTCTAGTCCAGATGCTCCAGGACCAGGTCAGACAGGCTCCTGCTTCTGAGGCTCGGGCCTTGGCTTCGGCCCAGGAGGCGGACCAAATGAGGGCTGACGTGACCAGGCTGCAAGCTGAGCTGACCCGAGTGCGGGCGGACTTCGATTCCTATAGGGCTACGCATCAGAGTGAGTCCGAGGAGGAGGAGAACGGAGAGGGACAGGATGAGAGCTAGATAGAGTGCTCTGTTTTTCATACACATTGTTCTTGTTTTTCTTGTATTGGATTTTTACGCATATCATGAACTGCATATTTCATATTATAGGATGTTATTTTATTAATCTTTGAGAATTCATTCTTCTTCTTCTTTTTTCAATTTTTGCTTCCTTTTATCCAGGCTTTTACAATTTTCTAGAATCGTTACAAGACTCCGATTGGCTCAAATTGAAGCCTTTCGGGTTGTGGAATATCAAGGCCGATTACAAACATCCCTGGAACATTGAATTGTTGAATGCCTGTTGTCGCTTCTAGGATCCAGTGGATAATGTTTTCTCATGCCAAGAGCTCTGCCCCTTGTACGAAGAATTTAGTGCCATTCTGAACATCCCGTGTCACAAAGGGGTAGACATTGCCATTCCTGAGTTCACCTTTGGCAACATTTCTTCATTGGTGAGCTTGTTTGGGCTTCCTAATCCGGAGGTGGAAGCTCTAATTTCCATTGGGTCCCCCTCTCCCGGATTGAGCTCAGATTCTATACTGGAGTGGTGCATCAACGCCCCTAGGGACCACATGAGCTGGGCTTGTATGGTTAGTCTGTTACTGGTGAGCTTGTATTTCTGTGGTCCTAGTGATGGGGTTGTCTCCTTCAAAGCCGTCTCTCTTATCCCTCAGATTGCTGCAGGGCATCTCCAGCTCCTTTTGCACTTGCTGAGATATTGATCAATTTACGTGCATCCAAGACAAGCGGTGTCCTCCACATCGGCCCTCATCTTATACTACTCCAGGTAAATCTCTTTATTGGCCTGTGTATTCCAGGGACCAAACGAACTTTTAACCCTTGCTTCATATCATACTACAGATCTAGTTGTTGGAGAAGCTATCCATTCTTAAGATCCCGAGAGGGAATTTTAAGAAATACCATCCGGCCAACTTCAGGGAAAGAGGCTTCTCCATTGACTCCTATACCGACATGTCCGCTGATGAGTGGGGTACTTGGTTATCTCGCCTGACAGATGACCGGATTAGGTAGGTGTGCCCCTGGTGGAAGATTACCTACGTGATTGTGGATATGTGGGCACATGGTGTGCAGTTGTTAGGATTGACCAGGTTGACATTCTATTCTCCAAGTCACCTTTGCCGACAGTATGGCCATCTACAGAACATCCCCCAGCGCTCTTGTGTCACCACTTGTGAGGAGTACACTGCTTCTTGGCCAGATCACATCAGACTTCGCTAGGCTAGGGATACCAGCCGTGTGGCATTGAGCTATGCTTGTCTTGCTCCCACAAAGATAGATGATTGTTACAAGCAGTGGTTGGCTGAGATCCAGGACCTACCGACCCGTGAGGCGCGTGAACGTGCGACTTTCCATTGACTGGTTCCTTCTGAGGCTGCGAGATCACTTCCTGTCAAGAAAAGAAGAACATGAAAGACAAGTGATTTTCATTATCATGCATGTATGGACTATCATTACTATTTTTTATATATATTTTCCTCTTCTTCTTTTTTTTGCCTTAATTTTTGCTCAAATTGCCCTTGCGGGTTTTCGACTTAACAGGCCTTTTTTTTTAATGAATGGACGATGTTCGCAATTCACACATTTAGGCGCCTGAATGACTTTGTTTATCTAGATGTTTTGATGAATGAATCATGTAACATACTCCAAACATTCATGCAATATGTTGAGCAAGACGCACTTCATTAATGAAATTTAATTATTGTATCAATTAAAAATGCCAAGATCAGTACATATCTCGAACGAACTCATTCCTGTTATTAACCATCCTATGCAGGTTTTCTGGTCAATAAGATAACTCTCGTTGCCTTTATTTTTGCTTAAGCCGCCCTTGCGGGTTTTCGACTTAACAGGTTTTTTTTTTTTTTACACATGGTAGCGTTTGAGGTGATCTTGATTAATCAGATTGGTGAACTCATAGCCGTCCATGTCCATAATCTTCACTGAACCTTTAGAGAGTATTTTCTTAACCACATACAGCCCTTCCCAGTTGGGTTTGAATTTGCCCCTTGCATCCGTGTTAGTTGGCCTCATCTGTTTCAACACTAGATCTCCCGCTTTCAGAGGCTGTTTCTGATGACGAACCCATCGATTATAGGCCCTAGCCATCCTTTGGTGGTACATCTGTAGATGATCTAGAGCCTTGAGGCACTTTTTGTTGACCATAGCCAGTTGTTCAAACCTCGCCTTTGCCCATTTTGTTTCAGGCAATTGAGCTTCCAAGACCGTCCTTAGTGAGTTCAATTCCACTTCAATAGGAAAGACTGCTTCCATCACATAAACCAGCGAATACGGTGTCTCCCCAGTTGGCGTTCTAACACTGGTTCTGTATCCCCATAGAGCATAAGGTAATCTATCTGCCCAATCCCTGTAGGTTGAAGTGGTCTTGGATAAGATCTTCTTAATAGACTTATTTGCCGCTTCCACTGCTCTATTGGCTTGTGACCTATAAGGTGAAGACTTACGATGCTCTACATTGTATTCTTCGAACAATTCAGCTGTGGCCCCTTGAAATTGCACTCCGTTATCGGTCACCACGTGATGTGGCCTACCATATCTCGCGAAGATGTGCTTCTTTATAAACTTAGCCATGTTCTTAGCCGTGACTGTGACATAAGACTCGGCTTCGACCCACTTGGAAAAATAATCCACTGCCACTACAATGAATTTGTGATCGTTCGATGCTGGAGGCCGAATTTCACCAATTATGTCTATACCCCACACTAAAAATGGCCAAGGAGTCATGAGATTCTATAACTCCATAGGTGGAAGATGGCTGATATCCCCGTAAATCTGGCACTCGTGGCACTTTTTCACTTCTTCTGCACAATCTGTTTGCATAGTAAGCCAGATGTACCCTTGTCTCATGATCTTCTTTGCTAGAGCCGAACCGTTCAAATGTGGACCATAAATCCCTGAATGCATTTCTTGCATAACCCTCTTGGCTTCTGCTTCCGACAAACATTTTAACAACAATCCATCAGCGGTCCTTCTAAAAAGTTGTCCGTCAAACCATCTGAACTGAGCTGCCAATCTCCTTAGTGTGGCCTTATCTGATGCATCAGCTTCTTCGGGATATTGGCCATTTTGTAGAAAGTCATCTATATCCTGGTACCATGGCTTATCATCTGCAACTAATGTCAGGACATCACTAGAACGATGGAATGGTATTCTAGTGGTCTCCAGGATCAAGGGCTGCATTGGTGCCTTCTGAGGTCCTTCCCACATGGATGACAAGGTGGCTAACGAATCTGCCATCTGATTATCATCTCTAGTCACATGCCTGAATTCAATATACCCGAATACTTTCACCATTTCCCACAAAGTCTCCAAGTATGGGCGAAGCGATTCTTCTTTGATTTCCTATTCCCCGGTGGCTTGACGGATCACCAACAGCGAATCTCCAACAATGGTCACATCATTTGCCCCTAGTATGATGAGAGCATCAATGCCAAATAAACAGGCTTCATATTGTGCGCCGTTGTTAGTTATCGAGAATTCTAGCCTCTTTGACAAAGGAATTATTTCTCCCTTAGGAGTTGTAATGATTACTCCGAGGCCTGCTCCTCTCTTGTTTACGGCTCCATCAAAGTGCATAATCTATTTTCTGACTTCCGCTTGCACCATGGCCAAATGTTCATCCGGAAACTCCAGGTTCTCCACATAATCAGATTCAAGCGGCTGATTGGCTAGGAACTCAGCCACTGCTCTTCCTTTGATCACCTTCTTCATCATATACTCAATGTCGAATTCTGATAGCAAAAGCAACCACCGGGACAGTTTCCCTGTTAAAGAAGGGTAGAGCAGAGGTATTTCATCGGATGAACTTTCTCCACAGCTTGTATCTTATAGGATTGGAAACAGTGTCTTAGTTTCTTCGTTAGCCAAACCATAGCAGTGCAAGTCTTTTCCACCATGGTGTGCCGAGTTTCATAATCTAGCAGCTTCTTACTGAGGTAGTAAATAGCGTGCTCCCTCTTATCATCTTGTTCTTGAACCAACATTGCCCCTATGGAGGTCTCTTCAATGGTAAGTATAGAGTCAAAGGCTTTCCCAGAGTTGGAGGCTTTAGCACTGGTGGATTGATCAAGTATTCTTTGATCCTATCGAATGCAACCTGACATTGGTCATTCCACACGACGGGTTGTTCTTTCCGAAGAAGCTTGAAAATGGGCTCACAGACAGTGGTCAATCTGGCAATGAATCTGCTGACATATTGAAGCGACCCTAGGAAAGATCTGACTTCCTTTTCTGTTTTCGGAGCCAGTATATCTCGAATGGCTTTAATCTTGTCCGGGTCCATCTCAATGCCTTTCTGGCTGACAATATGCCCCAATAGTTTGCCCGACGTAACTCCAAATACACATTTCTTCAGATTGAGCCGCAAGTTATACTTTTCAATCCTGGTCATGAATCTATCCAGGATAGAAGGGTGCACTTCCCGGGTCATGGATTTCACCAGCATATCATCAACATATACCTCGACCTCCTTGTGGATCATGTCATGTAGCAATGTCGTAACTGCCCTCTGATAAGTTGCCCCAGCATTCTTCAACCCGAAAGGCATTACCCTGTAGCAGTACACCCCCCACTTGGTAATGAAGGCCGTCTTGAATTTATCAATAACATTCATTAAGATCTGATAAACCAGTACATAACTGTCCTTGCTGCACTGTCGATCAGGACATCAATGTGAGGGAGTGGGAAATCATCCTTTGGGGAGGCCTTATTCAAATCCCGGTAATCCATACAAACTCTGACACTTCCATCTTTCTTGGCAACTGGGACTATATTGGCTAACCATTCAGGATATTCTACCACCTCTAGGAAGTTGGCCTTAATCTGCTTTGCTACCTCTTCCTTGACTTTCTCAGCCCATTCTGGACGTAGACGCCGGAGCTTCTGCTTTACTGCACTAAACTTGGGATCTATTGGAATTCTATGTTCTACTATCCTTCTGTCAACCCCTGGCATATCGTCATAAGACCAGGCAAACGCTCCCATATGTTTTTTTGTTTATTTTTGTTAATTCTCTTTCTTCTTCAGGAGTGAGTTCGTTAGAGATAGATACCACTTTAGGATTTTCAATTGTACCCAAATTAATTTCATGTAATGCAGTGTCGTGAATGCTGAACACATTGAATGAATGATTGCATGTATGCACTGAGCCATTAGGAAAAACATCACACAAATAAGCAAAGTTAGATTTCATTTCATTCATCGCCTTATAAGTGGAATTATTCACATCAAATACATAAGATAAGTTTACAAAGAAATCATTTTCCTCCTCCACATGCGGAGGGTCTTCAGTAGCAAGGTCTTCTGGATCAGTAGGTCCTTCCTCGAACAAGTCACTCAGGTCAGCCTCGAGGGTCTCTTTCTGTGCCTCTGATAGAACATCTTCTCCTTTCTTTGCTTTCCCTTTAGCCATCATCTTGGTGAGCTCAGCAACAGCCTTTTCTACCAACTCTGCCTGTCCCGAAATGGCTTCCTTTCTCACAGGACTCTCTTTTAACCCTTTTTTCAGCAAAGCAGAAAATGCCTTAGTAATGGCATCTACCAGTGGATTTGCATCTTTCTTTGATTGCTCCTCCGGAATGATGGGGGCCACTACTTCAACTCGGGTTATTGGAGTATTGATCTCTTTCACAACTTCAAGCTTAAGCATTTCTTCAACCAAACCGACCCCATACTTTGAGAAGTCGACGACATCAACAAAGATCTCAAACCCGGGGACTGTTTCCCCATCAATCATCATTGGCTCCGGCTTACCATCATATGACCCACCACTTGCTCGAACAAAAGTGTCCATGAGATGGACTTTCTTTTTCTCAGGGATCTCCTTCTTTTCAGCACCCTTGTAACCAAGATCTCCCCGGTGTGATTGGCCCATAGTGATATCAAATTTTGCAATCCCTTACTGGTGGACTCCAAGCCCCTTTCCTGGGATGAAATTCTGCCTTTGAAAGTACTTATGGATCCATGGAGAAAACATCAGGTCTTTCTCCTTGTGTTCTGAGACAACTGCTACCTGAAAGCCAGTCAGGGGTTGTTCAAATGAGTTCAATGTAGCTACCACAGAAGATTCATCCGCCTCCAGAGTCACAATTTTCCCTCCCATTGGAATCTTTAATTTCTGATGTAGAGTTGAGGGCACTCCTCCTAATGCATGGAACCAGGGTCTTCACAAAAGCAAGGAAAATGTCACTGGAATATCGATGACCGTGAACAGCACAATCGATCTAACTTCCCCAACTGACACCTCCGCCTTAAAAGTACCGATCACGGTACGTTTCCAATTGTCACAGGCCCGGATCACGGTGTTAGATCGCGATAGTGCTTCTTCAGATAGGTGGAGGCTAGGTAGTACTTTCAAAGGACAAATATTCAGTGCTGACCCATCATCAACCATTACACAAGGTAAAGTTTTGTCATCATTTCAACTTTCAAGTACAAGGCTCGGTTATGATTAGTTCCTTCCGGTGGTAGGTCATCATCAGTGAAAGTGATCCCCTTAGGACTATCAGGTTGCTGACTCTTTGTACTCCCAATTACCATACACACCTCCTCAGGAGACATCAACGGATTAGCATCTCTTTCCATAAGCTTCTTCACCACCGCAGCCCGGTGCCTTTGGGACTCCATAAGTAGATGCCACACAGATGCATGTGTAGGCATCTTTTTGGGCTGTTCTACCACTAGATCTTCTTTTTCATCCACCTTAACGGGTAAGTAATCCTGGATCGGGGCTTCTGCTCTTTTACTTGGCTCCCCTAACCGTTGCGGTTCAGGTTGGTACACCCTTCCAGTCCTTATGACATTGTTCACAGAGGCATCCTCCTTTCTTATGTACATCCCGTCCTTGGTGCAAACGGGATAAACAGGTGCTGTCTGGATCATAAGATTGGGTCTACTCATTAGTTCGAACTCATCCGCATCGTCATCCAACTCCACATCGTCTAAATTTACGGGCTTGTTCTCCTCCACAGGTGGTTCAACATCCTCGCCCACTACCACTTGTATTGCAAGGTTCGCCTTTGCAATCTGAGCCAGGACAAAGTTAGGAGACAGCCCCGACTGCACCATGTTCACCCTCCTTTCAAACTGAGGCAATGGATTGCTCTGAACATTAGGTTTTGGGCGAGGCTCCTTTATCTTCTTTTCATCAACCAGCTGCTGAATTACCTTCTTCAATGCATGGAACTCATTAGTTCGATGCCCCTTGGTCACATGATAAGAGCAAAAATTGTTCTTGTCCGCCTCAACCGGAGGCGTGTACGGTTTCAGGCATTGAAGAAAACCCAAATTTTTGCACTTCAGAAAGATCCGCCCAAGAGAATCCTCCCAAGGAGAAATCCCTTTTCCAGCTGTTTGTTGATTTTCCCCTTGTGCCACTGCCGCTACTTCTACTTGCTTGACGGGGGCAGATGGCTGACTCGGTTTGGCGCTTATCAATGAAGAGGCTGTAGGATTGCTATTGCTCTTGTATCCTGAGGAATACGTCAGGCTCCGGTATCCTCCCCCAGAACTGTTATGGGCTAGATCGATCTCGTGCTTCTCCACTTTTCAGGCCAACTCATGCACTTCCACCAAGGATTGAAACTTGTGATATTTCATCACATTCCGATAGACCTCTAAGCTCCTATCAATTAACTTCACAATCAGTTCATCCTCCAACGGCTTCTGATGAAGGAGGATCATCTTATCCATACACTTTTGATAGTACTCCGAGAAGGTCTCATTCGGTTTCTGTTTCACTGCATCTAAGTCTTGTAGCTTGGCCTCTAGTTTTGTGTTGAAACTGAAATACTTTATGAAAGCATCAGACAGCGCATCCTAATCACCTTGCACACTTTCGGGCTGCTTTTTGTACCAAGTGATGGCTCCTCCTTCTAGAGTAGTGGGAAACAGTCCCACCAAATGATTCATCGTAAGCCCCGCCATAGTCACGATCCGCACATATTGGTTCAAATGAGCCGTAGGAGGGCTTTTCCCGATATAAGGTGTAATTCTAGGCATCTGGAAGCCAACAGGTAACATCTCAACCCCTCCGGCTATGAGTGTGGATGGGTCAATGCGCTTAGAATATTGGATCTTAGAGTTGGCGCACAGTTCTGCCATAGTTTCCTCCATTTCCTTCATTATCATTTCTAAAGCAAACTCCATGGGCCGTTCAGTGTTATCCCTTCGGCCTTCTTCTGCAGCTGATTGCCCATCGTTCAGTCTTCCCCCACTACTCTCCTCTCGGGCAGCCCTTTCTGGTCGCTGAATGGACGACTCACTCAATGCACTCTGAACTTGGCTCTTGATGAGGTTCTTGAATTCATCAGAGTTCATGAATTCCCAGATGGCAGTAGTGGCCATCATGGTGGCTGCAGCTTCTGGTGTGAGTGCCATGTCTTGAAAGCTTTGCTGTAACTGTTCGAACTCTGATGAAAACTCAACACTCAGTTCAGATGCCGTCTCAACCTCTCTCAACTAAACGGACTCCTCAGACTCACTGGACGACGAATCACTGTGCTCTAGTCTCACGAGTCTCCGTCCCGATCTGAGCCAAACTACAAAACATTTTGAACAAGAGTTAGTAAAAGAAGATCACCCAAAGAGTTATGAACTCTAAGGGATATGCATTTATGCATGGCGTGTTAGATGAATGATATGTGGATGTTGTATGAAATGAACTCGTAACGCGAACCTTGAACAACTGATCATTCGGGTGGTGAAGTATGCATGAATTCCTATTTATGTATTTATGAATTGCAATTTGAGCATTTGATGCATGGATGAAGCCCTTGGCACTCGGGGAGTACCTCGGGTTTTGTGACATGAGATAAATGTTCTTAGCGAACGGACGGAGTTTCGGCACTCGGGGAGTGCCTCAGATTTTTGTGATGTGAGATTGACATGCGCATGGCACATGGTCGGGATTTCGGTGTCTAGGGGACACCTTGGATTTTTTATGATATGAAATGAACTCGTGCTTGATGTACGAGTGGAATTTCGATACTCGGGGAATATCTCGATTTCTGTGTCGTGATATGAAATGAATGTGTTCTTGGTGAACATGCAGAGTTCCGGTGCTCGGGGAGCACCTAAATGATTTGATGTAATAAAAATTTTTTTTTCGGCGCTCGTAGAGCACCTAAATGATTTTAATGAGATGAAACGAATTTTGTCGACGCTCGTGGAGCACCTAAATGATTTAATGAAATGAAATGAATTTTTTTGGGCACTCATGGAGCACCTAAATGATTAAATGAAGTGAAATGAAATTTTTTTATTAGGCACTCGTGGAGCACCTAAATGATTAAATGAAATGAAATAAATTTTTTTTAGGCAATCGTGGAGCACCTAAATGATTTCCTATTTGGTAGGCGGTGTAATCTGTGTGACCCTTGTGAGGTTGTTCAAGCTCTGCATGAATGTTTTATGCATGAAACAAGTTCCACATGGCTACAAGACAAATTGGTTAATGCTTATGACATTCCAATGATGTATGTGAATTAATTTTTTTTCTTTTACACAATGAAAGTATGCATGGCTGCAAAAAAATGTGGTTAGTGTAAATGTCACGCGGGTGATCAATGTATTTACACACGAAAAATAATGGACATGGCTGTACAAAAGATGTGAGTTAGAATCACACAAATGCCTTATATGCGGTATGTTATGTTCGTGAAATGATGTAGATGATGGTATGTTATGGAGGGACAAGAAAACATGTAGCAATTAGCACACAGATCATATTCCTCCAACCTTATTCCTCCAAACGTGGTCAAGTCGAGAAAATTCTAATAGAGTCCTAGGAGGGGTTCTCTTCGATCACCAACCGGGGATGATGAAGGCACATTTTATTTTATTCACACGATTTATTTTGGTATCCTAAGGGAATCCAACTAGGTTGGCTTAAATGAGTTCGGTCCAAAGTTGGGATAACATCAAGGCTCCCATTGCAAAATATACTCCTCACTTCTCCCTACTCAAGGGTCCGAACGAAGGGGTTCGTACGAGGCTATGGGTGGTGTTTCGTATCCGTGCCACCAAGACCAAAAGGAACTTAGGCGACATATCAATGATTCATCGGGCTAAATAATGGATACCTAACCTAATGCAACAAATGTCTAACTATAAAAAATACATAAAGTGCCATATAAGAATCATCAGATTAATTTAAATCAGAAACTTTTCAGGGCTTGTCAAATTCTTTTAAGTTTTTTTAAAAACAGCTTTTAAGAAATCCCCAGCGGAGTCGCCACTGTGAGCGGACGACGCGTTTTCAACGGGACGCGGGACTCCCTTTCGGAAGGGGCGCCTTGATTTCGAGCGGACCCTCCCTCGCGTGGGGTTTTTTATTTGGAAATTCGTTTTTTGAAAATCGAATTGTTTTAGTAAAAGAATCGAGACCCAAATCTCGATAAAAAGTATAGGAGTCGCCACCCGGCTCAGCTCAACCGGGAAATTACAGTGTAGCTGAACCAAAGTGAGAACTGCTACACTTTTCAGAGATCTAGGTTCGGACAAGTCCCTTATTTCATGTCTAATTTAAATATTGTTAGATAATGTTCTAGTTACGACACTTTAAATTGCTAAGATAAATTTTATTGAATAATACATGCGGCGCGCATACATAATAATACAGCAAAAATAAAAAGTAAAAGGAATAAATATTTAGGAGCTTACAACCCAATTGAAAGAGAAATAAAACTCTCGGCCTCACGATACAAGCGCCTAGAATACACGAGAATCTAAGAAAAATTTACAATCACCTAATATACACGGTTTAATCTATTAAATACATTAAAAATGGAAAATAAAGAAATTAAAGCTGCAAAACAAACGGTTAGCACAAATATAATACACTCCACACTTAAGACTCAAGTTTGACAGAATTGGAAATTCAAGGATTCGGGGTCATGCAATTGGGGGTAACTAGGTTGGCCTGGTCGGCCGGCCCGGTTAGACCTGGAAAATCATTTTGAAACGTCCCTGTATTTTTGGTTTTGTGAGAAAATCGTTTTGAAAACATTTTTGCGATTTATTTTGGTTTAGCATACGAGGTGGGTCGGTTTTCGGGAGAACCGGGTCTCCGTCGTGGTTTTGTTCTAAATGCAAAAACACCGAAAAATAAATTTAGGGTCGTGAATGCACACTCCAAAATTCATTTTTGATGATTTTTTATTTTTCAAGATTTTTTTTATTTTTCTGAATTTTCTGATTTTTATGAAATTTTTGGAATTTTATGAATTTTTTTTGGATTTTTAGGGATTTCTGCTTCTGGCCGAGAACTACAGTCGTGCGACTGTGGTTATAGTCGTATGACTATAAACTACAGTCGTGCGACTGAAGTCTTTACCTGAGACAGAAATCGCCAAAAAACTTAAAACGAAGGACTAAAACTGAGAAAGTTAAAAACAATGGTACGACTATATATCAAATGGTACGATTGTAATTACAGTCTTGCCCATGTTCTTTGTGACAAGAACAGTCGTACGACTGTTCTTAATTTTCCAGAAACAGAAGTGCAAAAACTTGAACAAAAATGCACGAAAATCAACTAAATAACCCAGAAAGCTGGAAAATGAGTTAAGTTGAAGTGTGTTTACCTCTTTGGCACTGATCCACAGCTGGAATGACCCCTAGCTACGCACCAATCCACATGATTTCGCTCCTTTTCCTTGAAATGTCAAGGTTGCAAATGAAGTCCAAAAATTCTCCAAAGAGTTAAATTTCTTGTGTGAAGATTAACGTAGGGTTTCTAATTCATTTTAATCATTAACATCAAGAAATCAGGAAGAAAAAGATAGAAGAAAGTAAGTCTTTGTTTTTTCTCTTTTCTCTTTTCCCTCTTTTTCTTCCTTTTTCTCTCTCTAAATCTGCTCTAACTCAGAAAAAATGGGCAAAAGTCCCCTCCTATCACTTCTGCCTTCCTTTTATCTTCTCTCTCCTGAAAAATCTTAAGGCATTAAATGCCCAAGATTTTCCACCAATTTTTTATTCTTGGGGGTATGGGTTCTGCAACCTGCCCCCGACCATACAGTTGTACGACTGTACTTATGTTACAGTCGTACGACTGTAACCAAAACCCCACGATTGTAAATACAGTCGTGGTTCCAATGGTCAGATCTCTTTCTTTTTTTTTTTAATGCGAAAAAATTTCTTGTTCACAATAATCATTTTCGAGACATCAACATTTGTATGACATTGACACTAGCCACGTCTTTATGCAGCCATTTTTGAACATCGACGTATGTGTGACACTAATCACATTTTCGTGTAGCCATGACATTTTATTTATGCATCATTTACATCTCGCGTGCGATAATTCCACGAAGCACGCACGACATCACTTTGCATGTCATACATCCTGATTATATTTTTCTGCAGCCACCTGCATTTTGAGTGACATACGCATTTGTTCCTTGTACGCACGACATCACTTTGCATGTCATACATCTTGATCATATTTTTCTGCAGCCAACTGCATTTTGAGTGACATATGTATTCATTCCTTACACACACGACATCACATTGTATGTCATACGTCTTAACCATATTTTCTGCAGCCGCCTGCATTCCGTGTGACACGTGCATTCATACCGTTTCATTCAAAGGACATTCCAAAGGTCCTCATGATAAGCATTTCATTTCATAACTGGTGCCCTAAAGTCACCGGTATTTGCCTGTGCCTTGGTTTGCACTGGGTCACTCCTACATACCATTACATTCATTAGAAGACCACAATGGTCCTAAGCCTACATTCATGTGGAGAGTCACATGATAAGCATTACACTACATCTCATCTGTCTATTCACGGTGTCATTGGGATACCGAGATCCTGCTTGGGTGTCGCGATCCATGTCGGATTGCTCATGACATTATTCAATCATCTAGGGTATTCCATGAATACCCAATTACTACATATATAAGGGCATCTCATGACATTGCTAAATCATGTAAGGCGTTTCATGAACGCCAAACTTTGGTCCGTGTCTCAAGTTACACATGACTTGTTTGTAACATCATTTCATGTCAGATGCATCAAAAGCATCAGAGCTCTATATGTGTGTCAGCATACACACGACCATTCCATAACATTCATTAGATGCCTTAAAAGCATCAAAACTCTATCCGTGTGTCAGCCACGCGAGACCATTTCATGATATCCACCAGGTACTCCTAAAGCACCGAACCTGCATTCGCGTGTCGGTTCACACGCGATTTGTCTGTATTGCCTTTAGCATAACGTTGGGGCATCTACGGAACGTCCAAAATAAATAATAAAGAAAATCATACTCATTCATGTTTCCATCCGTCTAATATCATTCATCCGCATCAACCCCGTGATCGTGCATCTCATTCATATATAAACATAAGGCGCTCCCTGAGCACTGAAATTCAGCCTGCATGCCAAGCACATTATCTCCCCTCGAGTACCGAAAATCCATCCGCATGCCAAGCGCTTTATTCTGTCTCACCTCATATCATGTTTCATCATCTAAGGTACTCCATAAGTGCTGAAGATTATGTTACATCGCCATGCGCATACACACCACCATAGCATTCAACTTCCCTTGCAAGCAATGTCTTACTTCGACTCGTGGCCAGGGGCATAACTATGCACCCTATTGCAAGCAACGTCTTGCTTCGACCCGTGGACACCCTAGCGTGTCATTCTTCCTAGGGGCATAACTATGCACCCTATTGCAAGTACCACTTGCTTCGACCGGTGGACACCCCAGCGTGTCATTCATCCCAGGGGCATAACTATGCACCCTATTACAAGCAATGTCTTGCTTCGATCCGTGGACACCCCAGTGTGTCATTCTTCCCAGGGGCATAACTATGCACCCTATTGCAAGCAACGTCTTGCTTCAACCCGTGGACACCCCAGTGTGTCATTCTTCCCAGGGGCATAACTATGCACCCTATTGCAAGTACTACTTGCTTCGATCCGTGGACACTCATGAGTGTCATTTTATCCCTGTGGTGTATATTTATACACTATGTTTTGTTTTAGCATGCATCATCCCCACCAGCATCCATTGCATCTGAATCATTGGTCCCGAATAGTATAGCATGACATGGCATTGGATGACATCCCATGTGCAACTCATCATCCATACATATGCACGTCATGTCACACAGTTATGCATACATCGTTCCCTGCTTGGTATCTGCCTGTCACCCTAATAAGTGCTCTCATCAGGAGGAAGGATCTTGAGAATGGACAGCCAACAGGACGTCAACACCATAGCAGATGTGGTGGAAGACTATGCTGCTTCACCACAATTCCAAAAGGCAGTTAGGGTGAAGCAGTGGCAATGTTGAGAGAAATGCTGGGGGATGATCTTGATAGAATAAAGAGGCTAACGGCGAGATGTGCTGAGCTGGAAACCCGGGTGGCAAGGCTCGAAGGGAAAATAAGAGACATGATGAGCACGGAATCCAATGTTGGCATTGATGAGGAGCAGAACGCCAAGATTGCCGACACTCCTCCTAGTCACCTGTGAGGCTCTCTCACCAAAATTTGGGCTTACCGGGGTCATCCAGTGAAGGAGAACCGAAGAGATCTCTTGACGCCAATGCCAACATTGACTCTGTGTCGCAACAAGTCCAGAATTCACCTCCCGAAGACACAGGGGAAGTCACATCCTTTGGGCCTCGTTCAGTGACCAGACTATTTACCATTTGTAAAAAAATGGGCCTGTTGTAGAGTGTCCGACCATACGTTTCGCCAACACCAGAACAAAAGGATAACTATTACAGCTATCACGTGGTAGCAGGCTACCGGACTAATGAATGTGTCGGTCTGTGGAGGAGGATCCAGAAGCTGGTCAACGAAGGAAAATTAAGGGTTTTGTCTACCTCTAATGGGCAATCAGTGATAAGTAAGGGGACCACCAAAGAAATTCCTCAAACTTCCCGAGGAGAGGAATATGATGAAGCTACAAGGTCTAATTTGACGAGAACGGGGCAATGGTACTGAAGCTGAGGCAGTGAACAGTCAGGGAAAAAAAATCAATCAATCAATCATCATTACCCTTAGAGCCTTCCTTTTTACAAGGGACTCATTTTGTTTCCACGATGTATTGATATCGTTTTGAATGCAGTGCATTTTGTTATCTTCTTACTTATGTGGTGATTGCATGTATATGGCATTGCGCATGCATTTGATCATCTAACATGGCATACCAAACACGCATAATATCAAAATGCATGACACCAATCTGAATACTATAGGGAACCTAAAAGTGAACCTGGTTCTGACCGAACTCTCTCTTGAAAGGTGAGATTGTGAGATAAATAAAATAATATGATGGCACCACCTCCGCCGATGCATCTACTGATCCAACTCCGTGATTTTTGCAAGACGCTACCGATCCTACCCCAAAATTTCAACTGGAATGGCACACACGATACTCAAACCACTCTAAACTGAAAGACATCTTTGAAACTCCAAATCCTACCCCAAAAGGGAAAAAGCCCTTCTTGAGGCATCCAAACCGAAGATAGCCCTCTCTGAGACAACATCAAACCTAAAAAGCCCTCCTTGAGGCAACTACACCCAGAAGTCCTCCCAGAGGCAAAACTTAACCCCATATCCAAGGGGGCATCCCAAGCCAAAACCCTAAAACTAAAATCCCCAACCTCACCATAATCCCCAACCTGTGGGAAATTCAAATGGCCTTCATCATCCTCATCACCCGTCACGTGTAAAATGCTAAAGCAATTTTGGTTGTAGTGCATACATTAGCTTGTTCGTGTGACATTCATATGTACATGACATTACGCATGCATTGTTCATCCAAAAAGCATATCAAACACATATGACATGCATGAGTTTGAATACAACAGGAAAACCAACAGATGGTCATGGTTCGGGCTTGGTTCTTAAAAAAAAAAGATGTGTGCAGAGGAAAAGCTCATTCTGACAGTGCAGACGGAAGACTCATTCTCTTTCTTGTAGTGAGGCTTTTGCTATAAATATATGGTCTTGCTATCTTCTTCCATTGATGCATGACTTTACCAATCTCTGCATGGTGTTGCAACAATGACGACACAAACAAAGTTAAACCCAGAAGCACATGAATCCTCCCCGACCAATTACCAATTAACCCGTCACTCTGACATCAAACCACTTCTTTTCTAGTTTCCATTGCCAAACTCCAATCCCTCTATCTACTAGTCCAATCCCCTATCCCCTCCTAATCCTTCATCCCTTGTACAGTTTTCCAATTCTTCCTATCCAAACAATGAAACCCTAGCAAACCTTGTTGAGCGCTTGATGAATCCGGGGATGACTCATCCATTACATGAAGTACCGGTAACGGTGAATTTGATGCATACATACCTGTCATAGCTAACACTGGAATATCTCATAGCATTAAATGGCAAAGTACGATGCACATCCCTAACTTCAACTCCAAAGCACTTTCCCTTTTCCACATTCTTATCTACCTTCCTCCTTCCCTTCATCATCCATACCCCCATTCCCCTTTTACCTTTTCTCTTGAACTGATTCTGTGAAGCCTTGTTTTCCACCATCAATGGCTTCTAACAAGAAATTGAACCCCAATGCTATTCCATATCACATCATTTCATCACCAGAAAGGCAATGGAGCAGATGATCACAACACTGCTTCAATTAGTCTTTATTTATCACCAACTCCCACCAGCTTGGGGATTCTATTTCTATCTTGTTCCAATCCTCTTCAACCTAAGCCCCAAACCACCTATTTTGTAACCTCAGACTTTTGAAAGGGTTTAACTTTCATGACAGAGACAGGATTTGAATATAAGCCTGCCTCAATTAACCTGGAGTTTACCTATACATGAGCAACTACTGGTGGAACTCCTGGATGAGCACTGCATAAAAGAGAATTATAATAATGATGAGTAGTTGACAATAAGAGATGGCCACAGTTCCTGTCCAGCAGAATTTGCACTATAACCTATGCTGGGCTCCAAGGAAAAGAGGAATTGGTGAGGCACTTTGAGAGGCATATATTTGGGATGATCACTCACCAGTAACATTTAGCCAGCAAGAGATGGTTCTATTGAGTAAAATGCGCTAGGAAAGGAGAAGACTGACACTTGCCCCTGTGAACTTCACCGACAGTGTTGGAGCAGCCAGGTTGTACAAAGCTTTCAACAATCATGAATGGGGTATTCCTATCAACAGGAAAACTTGCAAAGCCTGCTGTGCTAATATTCAGGGAAAGTTGCATTTACCAACCATTTCAAGAACTCAGTCTTCAACTGCAACAAAAGTGACTACTTACAAGTGGTTCTCTCACTTCCTAACCATGGCCATGCCTTGAAGGACTAAAAGCCGTGTCCATCTTTGGAAACCGTGCGTAAATTGGAATCTGGGGTAAATTGAAGGCATGAATACAGTCTCCTACCTTAGGAGAATCTAGTGGTTAATTAACCCCATCTCTGATTATCTGTTCACTGTGGCGCCTCTGCTTTGGTTACATGGTCCGATCAAACTAGAACCATGAGTTGAATTTTCCTAATCCATTCACATGCATCATGTCATAGATGTTTTATATTCTGCTTTGATGTTCAATATGCATATGTCATGCCATTGCATGTAAATGTCCATGTTTAGGTTGCCACACGCAGTAAACCAGATTTGATGAAGCGTTTTACATCCAACCCTAACCTCCAACACTTGGGGCAGGCAAAAGTTAAATCACGAAACATCATCAAGGACAATCCTATCATGATCCCCGGTGGAATCGTCAAGGCGCATTTACCAATCCTAAGACAAGCCAATGTTAAGAGATCCACTTAGCTGGCATGCTTTTGCAGACTTGCCCATCGGTAAAAAAAAATCTCCAGTGAGAGAATCTTTGACACGGAAAACCAAAAGGACTTGTTAGTAACAAGAAGAAAGTGACATTCAGGGGCAGTGTCACTTTTGATTTTCCTATGGTATTCATTCTGATATCATCATAAGGATACTAGGCATGTTTGATTTTCTACTTAGATGCTCATATTGCATGCATTGTACCATATAAACGTCCATCAATAGGTCATTGCATCCAAACCACAGTGGCATCAACGAAATTGTCACTACAAATGGCAACTACCGGCTCAGTTGTACCATCCCCAATATAATTATCCTCAGCACAGTGATCCCCGGCGAGGTCTCCCACAGAGTCTCCAACAAAATCCCCAGTCGGGTTCACAGCTAAGACATTTCCCACTGAATCAGAATCTCCAACAGATTCCCTGGTAGGATTAAATGGATCAGAATACTCCCCAGCTGAGTTCTCAGCCAAAATGATCCCCACTAAATCAAAATTCTCGGTGAAGTCATCTGACGGAAACGGTCCCCATATGAGATCATCAGAGTCACAAGTTCTCTCCCCAGCATAGTGCAGATACAAAACATATTATCAGAAGCATCATGACGCATGCAAGCGCACAAGAATCATGCATGCCTTCACGCATACACACATCAAACCAAATTAGCGGTGTTTATTCTTGATCGAAGGGGCAAAAATTTTTGTTTCCAAAATTATCGATCAAGGAATAAATGCGTGCTCTTGCATACAAATTTCTTGAGATGCTCATCATCACCATTAGGTTGTCTCGAGATGGGATCCTTCCCAATTCAGAAAAGATTTAATTCAGGGGTACCCTCAGAGCCATAGCATGCAGATCAAAGCCCAATGACTCCAAATCTCAGGTATGGAAAATTTCTCTAAAACTATCAGTTCTTTTGTTCACGCCAATATCACCCTGAGAAGGGTATTTCTTGCCTTCAACAGGGATCTGGGGACAAGCCAATTCATCCAACCTCGTGCTGCTTCTTCGCCACATAGAAGGGACAACATATCATCTTATTTCGACCTTGTCGTCACATGGGCAGGGAAGAAATGTCTGTTGAAGAACTTCTCGCCTTTAACAGGTATCCAGGGGCAGAACAACAGATTAGCTCGTTCAACCTTTTTGTCACATGACAAAGGAAGAACATCCATTTCAATCATGTCGTCATATGGGCAGGAAAGAAATGCCTATTGAGGAATTTCTTGCCTTTAACAGGGATCTGGGGGCAAGCCAATTCATCCAACCTCGTGCTGCTTCTTTGCCACATAGAAGGGACATCACATCATCTTATTTCAACCTTGTCGTCACATGGGCAGGGAAGAAATGTCTGTTGAAGAACTTCTCGCCTTTAACAGGTATCTGGGGACAGAACAACAGATCAGCTCGTTCAACCTTTTTGTCACATGACAAAGGAAGAACATCCATTTCAATCCTGTCGTCACATCGACAGGAAAGAAATGTCTATTAAGGAATTTCTTACCTTTAACAGGGATCTGGGAGCAAGCCAATTAATCCAACCTCATACTGCTTCTTCGCCACATAGAAGGGACATCACATCATCTTATTTCGACCTTGTCATCACATGGGCAAGGAAGAAATGTCTGTTAAAGAACTTCTCACCTTTAACAGGTATCTGGGGGCAGAACAACAGATCAGCTCACTCAACCTTTTCATCACATGACAAAGGAAGAACATCCATTTCAATCCTGTCGTCACATCGACAGGAAAGAAATACCTATTGAGGAATTTCTTGCCTTTAACAGGGATCTGGGGGCAAGCCAATTCATCCAACCTCATGCTGCTTCTTCACTACATAGAAGGGACATCACATCATCTTATTTCGATCTTGTTGTCACATGGGCAGGGAAGAAATGTCTGTTGAAGAACTTCTCACCTTTAACAGGTATCTGGGGGTAGAACAACAAATCAGCTCGTTCAACCTTTTCATCACATGACAAAGGAAGAACATCCATTTCAATCCTGTCGTCACATGGGCAGGAAAGAAATGCCTATTTGTGAGCACGGATTTTTTCCGACCTCGGTGATGAAAGCTATTGTTACCTTTTTCACGAATAACCGTGAAGCGGATTCGGTCCGACCGAGATAATGTGGAAAATTTCCCGGATAGCCCAAAGGTATGTGACAAGTCCTAATACGGAACCCCGAAGAATTCGAGTGAGTATTTAGGAGAACCGAGGAAAAGAATGAAAAATAAGTGAAAGTGGCCTTATATGGACATTACAGCCATGCGGTTGTAGTCTATAGGGGCGCGACTGTAACCTATAGCCGCGTGGCTGTAATCAACATATTTCCTTTTTTTTATCTAAATCAGTATTTAATTCGGTTTTTAAGCAAAATAGGCATTTTTGTCACTACAGCCGCGTGGCTGTATGTGTTAGTTTTCCTTTTTTGCCGAAATCAGTAATTAATTCCGATTTAATGCCAAAAAAAGAGGTATTTAAAAATCATAATCCGGGAATAGGGTTAAGGGAAGCAGAAAAAAAAATAGAAAAAAGAAAAAGAGGATTTTGAAAGAAAAAAAGACCATCACTTAGATTTTTCTCTAGGGTTCTTAAGACAATTGGGGAAAAAAGAGAGTCTGACCTAAAGAAAAAAGAAAACAAAAATAATCTCAATAGAACACATAATAATCAACCCTTCAATCTTCTTTGGGATACCGTTCGGGCTACGGAAATCGTGCTTTGGTCGGGTTGTCCGTGACTGCAAGAGTTTCTGGCATCCGAATCCATTTTTTGTGGTCCAAGCACTGGAACACAGACAAGGTAATCTTCTGAGAGGCCTTAGAAATCTGTTTTGATCATTCTGGTTGTGATTTGATTACATGTTTTGATTTTTTTATGATATTTGGGAGTTTTTTTTGTTACAACCGCCCCCCTAATGATCACAGCCGCTCGGTTGTAACCTATAGCCGTGCGGCTGTGACCTATAGGGGCGCGGCTGTAACCTACAGGGGCAGAAGCTCCAATCTCCCCAAATCGATCGATAACACTCCCATATTTCAATTAAATGTGTTTTTTATACTTGTTATCGGTCCAATTACATCCCTGCATACTTAGATTCCATGTTCTTTGTTTTTTTAATGGATGGATGTGGTAAAATTTGGTGATTTTGGACGATTAAGGATTTCCGAATTTGACTCGATTCGTTTTGGGTCTTTTCTGTTGGTTTTAATGTTTTTCCAGAAATCCTAGATTGTCCAAAATCATCAAACTTTGCAAAACGATTTTTGAAAACTCAAAAAGTACATTGGAATCGATTCTGGAGCATTACAGCCGCGCGGCTGTAGTTGGACAGAATTATAGTTTCGCCCTTTTGGGCCCCAAACTTGTAATTTTGCATTCTTTTCTCATTCAAAAATGAATTTTTGACGTGTTTGCATACTTTTGGACCCTAGATGGATGTTTTATTTAGGCCCACACACAAACGGGACCCCCGGATCTCGGGATATCCGGCCCACTAAAGTTGGAAAAGTGCATGTAAATGAGCCAAACCTCTTTTAAAATTGGTTTTTCATCCATAAAACCTACAGGGCGTTTAAAAAACGGTTTTCTAGGTCTAACCAGGCTGACGGGTCAACTCAGTTACCCCCTTTGCATGATCCCGTTTCCTAAAATACCCCTATTCTGTCCTATATGAGTCCTTGGTGTGATTTATTTATCTGCGCTAACCATATTTGGATAAAGCTTTTATTTTTGCTTTATTTTTGTTTTTGAATGTATTTTATAGATTAAATCGTGTATCTAGGCGATTGTAATTTTTTAGATCATCGTGTATTATAGGCAGTTGTAAAAGGTGAGGATGAGAGTTTTCTTTTTCTTGGGTTGTATAATTTGGCCTCTGATTTACTTTTCCGCACTTTTATTTTTCCGCACTTTATTTTAGTATTTATATTTATGTCATTTGCATGAGCATTGGTTAATAATTAAAGGAAGATAAAATGGGTAGATTTAAGTGAATGAAATGTCATATTCGAAATAGTAATTAAAAATAAGTGACGATTAGTCGATATGTTGCCCGAACCTCGAATCTCTACACTTGGTAGGGAGCTGTACCGGAATTTCCCAGGTGGCGACTCTATATCTAATATCGAAATTCGTGTTTTGAGATCTTTAAGTTAAAATGGGAATTTTCTCTAAAATTCGTGTCTAAAATTATGTTTTCTACAAAAAAGACTTTTCCAATAAAATGAAAGGTTTTTCTAAGAAAGATTAAAACCCGTTTTCAAAACCAAAACATAAGCACTCAAAAAGAAAATCCCCGGTTCCCGCTTCACTGATCGTTTCGAAAAAGGTCGTCCGCTCACAATGGCCACTCCGCTGGGGATTAACGGTTTCTTCAAAAAGTTTTCACAAAAACTTAAGGAACTTAGACAACAATTGAAGTATATCCTCACTTATAGTTGATTCTTAAATCGTAACTCAATATTTCATTCACATTGCATAAAGCATGACATTTTCTCTTCTTAAATCCCTCCAACACTCATTTAAGCCCGGTTTATTTCCAAAGGTGACCTACCTCTTCCGCTAGGATTGGAGGCACCCGAGGGGGTAAACCACTTATAGCCTTATACGAACCCCTTCGTTTGAACCCTTGAGTGGGGAGAAGTGAGGAGTATATTTTCACTATGGGAACCTGTACGACCCTTGGCTTGACGCATACCTTCATGTAATGGCCTAGCAACTTCCCCTTAGGATTACCAAAACACATACTTGAAAATGGACATTGAGAGTACGCCTTTGGTATCCCCCGTTGATGCCAAAGAGACCCAATACCTAGGAAGAATGCGAGACCAACCAAATAGAGGAATAAGGTTGGAAGGGTGAGCATATTCTTTTGCGTGTGCTAACATTTGCTCTATGGTTGTTTTATTTTTGACCTTTTCATACGACATAAACACGCATCATCCGTATGCCATATTCTAATCACTTTCCTTGTGCGGCCATTTTAGAGGATCCTCATACGTGTGTGTTATGCTTACCATATTTTTCGTGCAGCCATAATCTTTTTCCGTATGCCATATTCATTTTATGTGCTCATTGATTCATAAAACATACACAACATCATCTTGTATGTTATGCATCCTAACCACATTTCTGTGTAGCCATTTACATTTTTGTATGACATAGGCATCCACATCATTTCATTTCATTAAAAATGTAAGGATGTTCTAAGTATGCCCTTCACGACCCGTTTCATCTCATAACATATCAGGAGTCCCCAAGGCTACCCGTACTCCGCCTGTGCACTAGTTTGCATTTGGCCATCCCATTACATTATTAGAAGACCACAACGGTCTTAAGCTTGCATTCGTGTAACGGACCACACGACATCATCACATCTTGATCATCAACAATTGGTGTCAAGGAGACGCCTTAGTTTTGCTTGCGTGTCCCAATCCATATCGGATTGTTACATAACATCGACAACCCATTCGAGGTACTCCATGAGTGCCGAGCTAGTTTTCATATTAAGACATTTCATAGCATTCCTAAATCATTTAAGGTGTTCCACGAACACCGAAATGCTGTCCGTGTTTTGACTCGCACGCGACTTGTATGTGACATCACTTCATGTTAGATCCTATAAAAGCATCAAATGTCTGTCTGCGGGATGGTTCCCTCAAGACCGTTTCATGTCATCACATTGACCTACAAAGTGTCAAACTTTTATCCGTGTGTCGGTACACATGTAACCATTTCACGACATCCCCTAGGTGCCCCAAAGGCACCATACCTTTGTCCGTGTGATGGCTCGCACGTGATGTTATTGCATTGTCTTTTGTATAGCATAGGGTATACTTGGAACATCCGAAGCAAGAGAAAGAAAAGAACTAAAGCCATCTTCAGCATCATCCATATCCATGAGACATCATCCGAACATGAGCATAAAAGTACCATTTAGAATGTCGAGTCTAGGACCACGACATCCATCCGAAACTCTAATCTTATGTTGATTGTGCAGTTTGGAGTCGCATCTCGAGAAGGTTAGTTCGAGTTGAATCAGAACCAAACACCCCATTTCAGTTAGTTCAATCAGAACTGATCACCGTAGAGGGAATCAGTTCTGATTGAACTCAGACAGAGAGTTTGAAGTGCAGTTGCATACCCTACCAGTTGACAATCAGGTTTTGTTGGAAGAGGTCGACGAAATAGAGATGGCTGAAGGAAATAACAGAAACAATGGGAACAATGGGAACAATGGAAACCTACCTTTTGACATGGCTGCCTTTATGAGGAGCTTCTTAAGCTCGGATGAGTTTAGAGTCACTCTCAGGGAGCAAGTGCAGGCGGGGATGACCACCCTCCCTATTCAGGTTGTCCAATCGGCCTAAACGTCAGATGGAAGTGGGGGATAATAGTTTGTCCAAGTTACCAACAGTGTTGGAGGAAGTCTTCCCAGGGGGAATGGCCCAGTGGTGAACCAGAGGGAACCCGATCGGCAGTCGGAGGAGGATGAAGCCTTTGAGAAGGCAAAGAAGGCTTCGATTGAGATGATGCTGGAGAAGCGTCTCAATGAAAAATTTTCTGACATTGATGCCATGATGCCTAAGTTGAAGGAAATTATCCACTTCAACCCCATCAAGTGCGCCGATCCTGCCACGCTGGTGGCTGATGCGGAAGGACCATTTCTGGTTGGTTTTCATATGCCATACCTTCCTCCCTACATTGGGGAAGGACCACCGGAAGCCCATTTGGACAGCTATGTGAGGCTGATGACTAGCATGGGGATTGGAAAAGGCCATTTGTTGAA
This sequence comes from Euphorbia tirucalli, assembly GCA_039660915.1. NCBI lineage: Eukaryota > Viridiplantae > Streptophyta > Magnoliopsida > Malpighiales > Euphorbiaceae > Euphorbia > Euphorbia tirucalli. The sequence goes on from CM077641.1 coordinate 72,440,947, forward strand.
CTTGTTTCCAACTACTTTGAGAGGTGCTGCGGCAAAGTGGTACATGAAGATGCCCATACACACTTGCTCCACCTGGGAGGATTTATCTGATGCTTTTGCGAAGCAGCATGCCTACAACACCCAGACTGAGACAACTCTTGAGGACCTAGAAAGGATCCGTCAGAAGCCGAATGAGTCTTTCCCGGCTTATTACAAACGGTGGATGGACGTGCAGGTATTGGTGGATGGGGCACCAAAGTTGGAGTCTCTGATTGTGAAGCTGATGGATGGAAGCTTGCCCCAGTACAAGGATAAAATGAAACTGAAGAGATTCCATTCCTTCAATGATGTGGTGGATTTTGCTAAGCCCATCGAGTTGTACGAGGAAGAAGAGCAGAGGGGCAGACAGGGTTCAGGCTCCTATAGAAGCAACCAGGGATACTCTCAAGGGTACAAGAGTGGAAGTTCCAAAACTATTATAGTAGGATCTAGTTCAAGGACAATGCCAAACGCAGCCTCTATTGAAGCTCAGGAGGCAGAAGTGGCTGCTGTGAATCAGGGGAGAGCAAGTGTCCCAAGAATTACCAGTCCATGGGCCCAGTCAGTCAGCCAAGTCTTTGCCAAGTGTAGGAAGGCAGGGTTGCTATAGAGTTTGAGGCCATTCTCGCCTCTAGCAGAGGCAGATAAAGAGAATTTTTGTTCTTAGCACGTAATGGTGGGTCACCGTATAAACGAGTGTACCCAATTAATTAAAGCCATCAAATAGCTGGTCACGGATGGCAAAATAGTAGAGCCGGCTTTGAAGCCGAATGTGCAGAAAAATCTACTCCTTACCTTTGGTAGTCAGGTGAACATGGTGCAGTCAGGCCTAGCAGCCAACTATATATTCGCCCAAATCATTAAGGCGAATCCAAGTGTGCGAGCTGTACTGGTAGAAAAGGAGGAAAAGCCAGAGGTGGTTGAGGAACAGATTGCGGCGGTGAGGGACAAGATGGGTCCTATTGATTTAGATGAATTTGAAGCAGATGATGATTACAATGAATTTGAGGTCCAAGAGTCGAAGCCAGTCTATCCGGTGGAGACAAAAAGGGGGACTGTGATAGAAAAGGATGGGCCGGTGATGCACATCACAAGGAGCGGTAGGGTTTATCAACCTAATAGTGCACCACCTCTAGCACCCCCAAAAAGGAACACAACACCGGTACAGGGCGATACTCCAGTGGCTAAGCAGGAGGATGTGGTGGTGGACCAACTGAAAAGGACACTGGCCCATGCCAGTGTGGGGCACTTACTTATGGAGTCCAAGAGGCACCGAGAGGCGGTGGTAAAGCAATTGATGGAGATGGATGCCAACCCCACTATGTCCCCTGATGAGGTGTGTGCAATGATTAGGGGAGTGGATTTGAAGGCTAACAAGGCCCCAGAGATCACTTTTGGGGTAGAGGATCTCCCACCTGAAGGGGTGAACCACAACAGGGCCCTGTACTTAAGGGTGGAAGTCATAGATAAGGTGATGCCAGGTGTAATGGTGGATGATGGCTCGGCCTTGAACATTTGTCCTTCTCAGATCCTACCTTTCCTGGGGGTGAGTCTTCAAGCTCTCTGCCGGTCCAACACCGTAATTAGAGCTTATGGTGATAGCAAGAGATCTGTCTTAGGAACCTTCAAAACGGAAGTTAAAGTAGGGGAGGTCAAATCGAAGGTACTGTTTACCGTGATCGACATTCCTGTCACCTTCTCTTTGCTCTTGGGGAGACCATGGTTCCATGCTTTTGGAGGAGTTCCATCAACTCTGCATCAGAAGGTGAAGTTCTTAATCAAGGGGAGAATAGTAACAGTGGAAGCAGATGAGCCTTCTGTGGTAGCCGCATTGAGTGCTACCGAGCAGCCGATGGCGGGGTTTCAGGTTGTTGTGATTTCTGACAAGCCTGAGTTTCCAGACCGGATTCATAGGTATTTTGCCAAACAAAATTATGAACCGGGAAAGGGATTAGGGCCCAAGCAACAAGGAATCCCTGAATTTAACATTGAGGCTGGTAAGTACCGATAATTTGGGCTAGGGTATCAAGAAGGAAGGGCAAGCAAGAGCAGAAGCATGTGAACCTAGTGGATACTTTTGTCCGGGCCACAAAATCAGTGTATGATGGGACTCTTGAGCCGATAATTGTAGAGGGAGGTCAGCTCCCTGGATTTGAAATTTTTGCTGTTGTGGTTGATTTCAGCAAGTATGGAATAGAGCCAGTTGTAAGCATGCTGCGTGTCGGAGCTGAGGATGGAAACAAGCGGGTTCAGAATTGGAAAGCTGTTGACCAAGTCAGTGTTGAATTCGGGGACAAGGGAGAAGCTTTTAAGAAGACAGACCTAGTGAGAAGTGAGATGGAAGTGGCTATAGGGGTCATTACAAGAGCACTGTCCACTTTGATGAAGCCAAGCAAGGGTGTAGAAAGGATGACATCACCTGCTGAGAAAACACATGAAGACCTGGTAGAGGAAGCAGTGAAGGAGCTCACTAAGCTGGTTATGAGGGGCAAGGCTGAAATGACAGAGGAAGAGATGACTGACAAACAGAAGGAAGACCTGGAGGGAGACCTGGGATACTTATTTGAGGAGATCGATTGTGTTGATGTTGACGAAGACCCTTCATATGTGGAGGATGGAAACTTTTTGAATGTATCTGCTTTTTCTATTTTTGATGTGAATAATTCGGCTTACAAGGCAATAAAATCTGATTTTGCTTAATTGTGTGATGTTTTTCCGGATGGAACTGTGCATACATACAAACATTCATTTAATGTCTTTAGTATAGATGATGCATCATTGCATGGAATGAACCTAGGGACAGATGATGAACCAAAGATGGTATCCGTTTCGAAAGACCTCATGCCTGATGAGAGAAAAGAACTTTTAAAGATCTTATAAAAACACGTCAAAGCCTTTGCCTGGTCCTACGACGACATGCCTGGGGTTGACATAGAAATTGCAGAGCATAGAATTCCGACAGATCCGAAAATGAAACCGGTTAAGCAGAAACTCACACGACTTCGACCAGAATAGGCTGAAAAGGTTAAAGAAGAAGTAGCCAAACAGATAAAGGCCAAGTTCTTAGAAGTGGTAGAGTATCCAGAGTGGTTGGCCAACGTAGTGCCAGTTGCAAAGAAAGGCGGTCGAGTAAGGGTTTGCGTGGATTACCGTGATCTGAGTAAGGCATCTCCCAAAGATGACTTCCCACTCCCGCATATCAATGTTCTGATTGATAGTGCCACCAGGGCAGCTATATATTCCTTCATGGATGGGTTTTCGGGGTACAATAAGATTTTGATGAATGTAATCGACAAAGTAAAGACAGCCTTCATCACAGAATGGAGAGTTTACTGCTACAGGGTTATGCCTTTTGGGTTGAAGAATGCTAGGGCAACTTATCAGTGGGCGGTCACGACACTTCTGCATGATATGATCCACAAGGAGGTCGAGGTTTATGTGGACAATATGTTGGTAAAATCCATGACCCGGGAGGAGCACCTAGCCATCCTGGATAGATTTTTAACTAGAATTGAGAAGTACAATCTTCGCCTCAACCCTAAGAAGTGTGTATTCGGGGTAACCTTAGGGAAATTGCTTGGTCATGTGGTCAGCCAGAAAGGGATTGAGATGGATCCGGACAAGATCAAGGCCATCAGGGATATGCCAGCACCGCAGTCAGAGAAGGAAGTAAGGTCGTTTCTAGGTTCACTACAGTATGTCAGTCGGTTTATCACGAGATTGACGATAGTTTGCGAGCCAATTTTCAGACTGCTGAAGAAGAACCAGCCAGTAGAATGGAATGAGCAATGTCAGATAGCCTTCGACAGAATTAAAACTTATTTGATGACCCCCCCAGTTTTAAAACCACCGAAACCAAACAAGCCTTTGATTCTGTACTTAGCCATTGAAGAGACTTCTGTGGGAGCCATATTGGTACAAGAACAAGAGGATGGGCATGAACATGCAATCTATTATTTGAGCAAGAAGCTACTAGAGTATGAGACTAGATATACGATAGTAGAGAAGACTTGTGCTGCTATGGTATGGTTGATGAAGAAACTAAGACACTACTTCCAGTCGTATAAGGTTCAGGCGGTGGCCAAGGTGGACCCCATGAAGTACTTATGCCAAGCTCCAGTACTAGTAAGGAAGTTATCCAGGTGGTTGCTTTTGTTGTCAGAATTTGACATAGAATATGTGACGAGGAAGACAATCAAGGGAAAGGCCATAGCCGAATTCCTAGCTAATCAGCCAATAGATTGAGACTATGTGGAGAATTTAGAATTTACCGATGAACAACTGGCAGTGGTGGAAGAGGAGTCGAATAGGTGGGTGATGTACTTCGACGGAGCGGTGAATAAACACGGTGTAGGCTTGGGGGTAATCATTGCTACACCTGAAGGAGAAATCATTCCTCTGGCGAGGCGACTTGACTTTCAAGTGACCAATAATGGGGCCGAATATGAAGCATGTCTCTTTGGTATCGATGCCTTGATCACACTGGGGGCGAACGAGGTGTTAGTTATTGGGGATTCAGCCTTGGTGATTCGGCAGGTGACCGGGGACTAGGAAATAAAGGAAGAATCGCTCCGACCTTATCTCAAGATGCTTTGGGAAAGGACAAAGGTATTCATTCAGTGTGAATTTTGACATATACCGAGGGAAGAGAATCAGATGGCAGACTCTTTGGCTACACTGCCATCAATATGGGAAGGTCCCCGAAAATAGCCAATACAGCCAGTCATCCTGGAAATTACGCAGAATCCATGCTATTCGTTAGTCAACTCAATCGCAACAATGGAAACACACCCTTGGTATTATAATATTGTACAGTTCATTTGGGATGGTCAGTACCCCGAGGATGCCAATGAGTCTGATAAGGTTTCCCTCAGAAGATTGGCAGCACAGTTTTGGATATTTGAGGACCAAGTTTTCCAAAGGACGTCTAATGGGGTTCTTCTTAAGTGTTTAACGGAGGAAGAGGCAGTGGTAGTTATGGAACAGATACACTCTGGTGTATGTGGCCCGCATATGAATGGGTTGGCCCTAGCAAAGAAGATACTAAGACAAGGAAAATTTTGGCTCACTCTACAAGCCGACTGTATCAAAGAAGTTAAGAAATGCCATGAATGTCAAGTGTATGGAGACCTCAATCATCTTGCCCCACTTGAACTTCAAGTATCTTCGACTCCATGGCCGTTTGCAGCTTGGGGTATAGACATAATTGGAGAGATAAGGCCACCTGCCTCAAATGGGCATCGATTCATTGTGTAGCTGTGGATTACTTCTATAAGTGGGTTGCAGCGGAATCATTTACAAATATCACTGCTAAGAAAATGGCCAAATTTATAGAAAAGAACATCTTCGCAAGATATGGGATCCCTCATCATGTCATGACCGACAATGGGGTATAATTCCAAGGAGTGACAGCACAGTTATTCCAAGAGAAGGGGATCGAGCACCATAAGTCATCCCCGTATCACCCACAAGCAAATGGGGTGGTGGAAGCGGCCAATAAGTCCATTAAGAAGATTCTGTCAAAGATTGTGGTAACTTACAGAGATTGGGCCGACACGTTACCATTGGCTTTGTGGGGATACCGGACAAGCATCAGAACCCCTATCGGAGAAACTCCATATTCACTGGTTTACGGGATGGAAGCAGTATTACCCATAGAGATGGAAATCAGATCGTTAAGAGTGGTCATAGAGGCACAGTTGCCAGAATCTGATTAGCTCCAGTCGAGATACGAACAGCTAGCACTGATTGATGAAAAGCGTCTTCAAGCTTTAGATCGTTTACAAATGTACCAACAGAGGATGGCTAGGACATACAATAATAAGGTTCATCATCAGAAGTGCCCATTTAAGGCAGGGGATCTGGTACTCAAGCAGATGAAACAGACCAACACAGATGTACGGGGAAAATTCAAGCCGAACTGGGAAGGTCCGCATGTAATCAAAAGGGTACTTTCAAAGGGTGCTGCAAAAATTATGGATATGGACGGGAATGAATTTGTCAACCCCATCAATCAGGACAACCTAAAACATTACTACGTGTAAAAAAAAAGTCCGGTGGATTGAAAACCAAAAAGGAAATCCACGCAAAAGTTAGGACAGTCCGATGGGTCGAAAACCGAAAAGGCGATCCATGTAGAAGTTAGGACAGAGAGGTGAGGACTATCAGCTGGAAAACCTACAAAGACCGGTTGGTGGCAAGCATGGCTTCAGTCGAGACATATACCATCAATAATTTATTTTATAGTTTCATTTCATCATTCGATGTACATGGTGTAAAACATTATTGATGAATGAATGAATGAATTTTCGGTTTTGTTTGCTTAAATGTCCCAAGTTTATCTGCAATTCAGATTATTCTATGCATATTTATCTTTATATATCTTCTGCATATCTCACATCCACAGATTGAACATATACATTCAAAAAAAAAAGTCCGATAGATTGAAAACCCGAAATGGGCGGTCTATGCAAAAGATAGGACATAAAATAAGGTCTGCTAAATTAAAACCCCAAAAAAGGGCGGTTCAAGCAAAAATAAAGACAGTCTGATAGGCTGAAAACCCAAAAGGGCGGCCTATGCAAAAATTAGGACAATAAATGCAAAAAAAAAAGTCATACAGCAGTATTCAATTTTAATCCTAGTCATCTAGAGGCCGAGATACCGTAATGTCAGCGCCTCACGTCCTCGCCTGGTGGGACAGCCGACCAGATCCGCCAACCAAGCCCTGTAGCAAGCATCTATCTCTACGGAGGCAAGACTGTCATACCTCAGAACCTCAGTGCGAGTAGGATGCATCCACTGGTGCTGCACATGTCGAGGCTATTACGGCATAAACACCCTACGCTTAGTAGTACACAAAGATCGAGGAACCCCTTCTAGTTGCCCATACTATCTGCATAGCCGAGTAGGAGAGTAGAAAGTCACATGGGTTAATCCAAGCAACTAGACACCTCCGGCCCAGGTCTCAGTAGTCACATCAGGGATATCCCACCAAGGGCAGACCCATCAGATAGAGGTGTCAGACCGCCTCCTCAGCCAGTCAAACCAATGCTCCATTGATATGAAACCGAAATCGAGGAGCTAGATGCACCGAGACCAATAGCGCTTCGGAGCATATCTCGGATGAGGTGGAGGAGGGCTCAGGAGACACAACTTCTCCAACAGCCAAATCTGCATGTGGTTTAGTCAGGATGAAGGGGTAATGAATGTCTGAATTCAGAAAAGGTCAGTACTGAAGCATACCTGAAGCAGAAAGGGAGACCCATAACTTTCGATGGGAGAATCAGAATGGATGGAATCTAAGTGGATTAGGGTCTCAACCAAGACAACCCCTATGGAAGATGCACCCTGAGACATTTGAGTCACTACTGAAGCCAGCCTAAGGCTACAGGTACCATCTTGGGACTCGCATAGATAGCAAGCTGTCAGTAACAGACTCATCAGCGGAGCCCAGCTAGGGGCAGTGGGAGATAAAGCAAAACATAAGTCAGCAATAACAGAAAGACTGAGTCTGGGAGAGGCAAACCTACCAGTAAGTGCACGACCCATGCCTACTACAGGAGGAGCAAACTGGCTCAGAAATATGTGAAAATCACTAGAGTCGGGGTCGAGAACAGCTAACTGGACCCCACGAGGGCAGGGAACACAGAGAATGGCACTAAACTCCTATATCAAGGGGCATAACTCGTGACTGGAGAAACGGAATACATGGTCCATCGGATCCCAAAAGCTGACAGCTGCGTTTAAGAAGACCCAGTTCGGGATCAAAACAATGTAACACCCGAGATACTGCAAGCCAAAGGGGCAAGTAGAGCCTAATTAGAAGAGCGGGTCATACCCTAGTAGTCTCAGAGTCGTCTTCTGAGTTGATCCATGCCGAAAGAGGAGCGAAAGAAGAAGAAAGGTTGAAAAATGAGTGAGGCAGCTATAGCTTATGGGGCGGCTGTAATCTGCTACAGGGGCACGACTGTAATGCATGGGGCAGCTGTAATCTGCTACAAGGGCGCGACTTTAATGCATGGGGCGGCTGTAATACTTATAAGGGCTCGGCTGTGATGAAGAAAGCTTGTAAATCAATCTGGGATGGATTTTTGGTGTGGGGCAGCAATAACCACCAACAGCCGCATGTCTGTAGCCTACATGGGCATGGCTGTAGCAGATGGGGCAGCTATAATGCCTATAGGGGCATGGCTGTAGTACAGGCAACACTTCATCTACATCTTTATATGATTTTTGATATTTATGGCTGCGTAGCTATGGGTTCTGAGGATCGTCCTTCAAGGAAAACAAAGTCTAAAGGCACCGGAATATATCCCGGACCCGACCAAATTGAACAAAAGAGCCATAAAGCGTAAGAAAAGGCGAGGAAATATGTGGGTAAAAGGTACAAATGTCATACAAAAGTCATGCACATTAGATACATCAAATACGTCACTAAACCAGGCCTATGCAAGGACCGAAAATGTGCGAAGAAAAAACCCACAGACGGGTTAATACATTACAAATAAAGAATGGAGGGATAAGCCTAAGAGGAGTCATCATTATTCTCATCATCTTCTGCCTCGTCATCATCATCCTCGTCATCACCTGCATCTCCCATCTGGGCATTACAGTCGCCCACCTGGTCTCTGAAGGTCTAATTCATGACCTTTAATTCAGCGACCCGACGTCGTAATTGATCGTTCTCAGCCCTTAAGCGAGCGGACTCACGGCACTCTATCCCAATCATCGTCTGCATTGAACAAAGCATGAGAAACATCACATTACATGCATATGCATCCATACATACATGCATACATCCAGACACAAGCATACTATCATGTACAGTACTTACTGTCCTAGCGGCATTGTCCCGAAAAGAGAGCGCCCTCAGCGCATTAATGGCCTGACCCATGTACATACCTTGCATCACCGAAATCTACAAAGATCGAGATTCAGAGTATCAGTTAATGACAGAAAAGGGGCGAAAATAGATGAGCAAGGAAATACTCACATGTGTGGTGTCAGGAGGAATAGTTGGGGGAAAATTATGGTCGTGGAGATGCAGATCAGCCCGATAAGATCGCTGGGAATCATCATAGAGCTGAATGGAATCTTCAATCGGGAATTTGAGCCGGCCATATACATATCCAACCTCGGGAGCTAAAGGAACCTGGAACTAAGGAATAGGGACATCCTCTACACCGGCAGTAGAGTCCTGCCCAGCGGTCCTAGGAGCAGCGGTACCCGACCTACCTCCTCTTCCCCTGGCTGATGAAGACGCGCGTGCTCGCCCACCTCCTGAAGATGGCTGGAATCAATTAAAAACAATAATGTCAAAAAAAAATTTAATTATACCAGCACCAGCATTAGCATCAACAGATGGCGGAAGCAAATGAACAGTGATGAAGTGGCTATAATCGCCGTCCACACTACCAGCCTCGTATCCAATACCGTAGAGGTTCGGGTTCAACTCGGAAGGCAACAGGTGAGGCCAGAATAACCCTACCGACAAGGCAGCTGGAATCCTATATGCCCCAGGACCAGAACGCCAGTCATAAGTCCTCTCACCTAAGAACCACTCCTGACCGTAGGGGCACTCCATCATAAAGCGCCTGCTCGTAAGCGCCTGTGCATCATGAAGCTGCTGGGGCAAATTTTCACCTTCCCGGCTCCAAGGGGTCTTGACAATCTGAGATTGAGGAACCAGGAAATAAAAAATAAATAAATAAAATAATACCCCTTCAAATGTCATATCTCTCAAAGCTTGTCGGTACTCCTCTTGGTCCTTATCAACCTCACTCTAGACATATCCCATGTATATTTGGAGGCGGGGGAATTCAACGAGGATGACCCCTTCAGGAATCTGCACAACTAGGGGAGGGGCGAAACAGTACTCGTAGGCCCAGATCTGCGAAGGGAGATTTAAAGCAAGTCAGCAAAAAAAAAAAAAAACAAAAGAGAGAGAGAGAGAGAGAGAGAGGAAGGTCCAAGACACTCACGTGCAGTAGAATCCAAAAAGCCTTCAACTCCTTACGGGAACCCAGGGCACAGAGATCTAGGGCATAGTAAAGTTGGGCCAAGGTAGCCCGAGCCCAATTAAGAGTCCTCACAGACTCCAAGTCGATCAGTGAAGGTAGCAAGGCCAGATTCAGATTGCTCCGACCCGTAGGAAAAAGGGTGATGGAGAGAGCATGCAACAGTAAGGCTCTAGCATACTTCCTCTCATCACTAGCATCGAAGGTAGCCCCCTCCGGGAGTGCATGCTGCCGCCCGAGCCAGTACTCACGGATACTACTACATTGGATGTAGCTCTAGGAAGAACTAATCCCAATCAACGTGGATACCAGCTCCTGATGATAGCCACCATGCACAAAGACCTGATTGAAGTGGATCGTCTGGCCGGAGAAGGGAAGACCCGTGATAGCAACAATATCCTCCGGGGTCACTGTGTACTCCCTGGAAGGGAAATGAAATGTGTGGGTGGAATCCATCCACCTCTCCAGAAGTGCGGCTAAAAGCCCTTAGCTCGTGCGAGGAGTAGTAATCGACATGCTGCGAACCAGTCAGTGCAAGCTGGTGGAGTTTACTATATCCTTCACCCCTTGAGGGAGACGCCTATACCACTTTAGGGCCTCTGTAATGGACTTGCTACCAAATGGCCTGATCTCGACTGTAAAATCAATAATCAGGGAGTTTATGAGCTTTTTAGAATGCATACATATCATAAAAATTGAAGAAACATCATTCGAATCGGGAAAAAACGGCCTGCCTTAAATCTACAGGTTACAGCCGCCCGGCTATAAGGTCACAGCGGTGCGGCTATAACCCCCCATGATCACAACCACACAGCTGTGATCATACATGGGGCTGCTGTAGCTGTAAATTTTCAGCCCATTTGATTTTTTTTTTTTGTTTTTTAAATCTGGTCCTAACTCCAACCAAACCAACAACTAATCATCCGAATCATGCATCAATTTCACATATTTTCTCTAATTTTGCAGAAATTTGAAACTTGAAAAAAGTGGAGAAATTTGAGGACACTAACCGTATTGGTGTAAGCATGGTTCGAAATTTGGAGTAAGATGGGCACCAGGTCGTCGATCTTCACTCCACAATACTCATCCTCATTTTTTAATCCATAAATATACTCTATGGGTTCAAAGGGTAAAGTAAAGTTTCCCTTCGAAATGGAAAACCGAGTTTGAAATATGGGTTGAGCAGCAGGGACGGGTCAGAGAACTCTACGCATCTTCTGCCTCATGGTTCAGGTTTGGGAGCAGGAAAATCACCAAAAGAGAGAGTTTTTTTCGTCCAAAGATGAGTAAATGAAGGCTGCCTTGTTTTGGTGGCTTTTAAGCTACCACCTCACTTACCACTACAGCCAAGCGGCTGTAGTTTTCAAACACTATAGCTGCCCGGCTATAGCTTTTCTCCCTTAAAAATTTTTATTCTTTTTCTTTTCCGAAACTTGCTTCATGTTTATTTGACCCCGAGAAAGGTAATTTCCATGTTTTGCAGGCATCAAAGAACAAGATATTAGGCCCATATTTGTTCTTGATCGAAGGGGCAAAAATTTTTGTTTTCAAAATTATCAATCAAGGAACGAATACGAACATGAAATGACTTTAAAACATCAAGTGTTGACTAAACTTCTCAAACCGCCAAAGCATCATCCTCCTGGCTACATGAGCTCCATAGGAAACATAATTATCCTTTCCTTCAATGACACAGGCTCCACCAGAAGTGAAATGACCAAAATGCCCATTAGTTAATAACCACACTACCGAATGGCTGAAACACATTTCCTTTAGCGACACGAGCTATATGGGAGACCAAATCACCAAAATATTTCTTCCCCCAATGACATAGGCTCCATTAGGGGTGAAATAACCGAAATTCCCTTTTGCCGGCCACCAAGCTGCCAAATGACTGAAATACCCTTTCCACAAAAAGGAGACACCAAATCACTGAAACCCATTTCTTTTGTGACATAGGCACCGCAAAAGACCAAAGTACTCTTACTTCAAGGAATGCCAACTTCCCAAGTTGCAAAATTACCAAAATACCCTTCCCTTTCGTAAGCACCGAATGACAAGGAGAATTCAATCTAGGCAAGTCCTCTGCTTCGTAATGGAGTCGAAGCATGTCCCTGGCAAATCAAACAAGATCTGGGCAAAGTCCTCTGCTCTGCAATGGAGTCGAAGCATGACCCTGGATAACATCAGAACAATTCGGGCAAAGTCCTATGCTTTGTATCGGAATCGAAGTAAGACCCTGAAGATTCAAACCAATTTAGGAAAGACCACTGTCTGAAAAAGCAGCCGTGACAAGCCCTATAAACATCAAAGCGAGTCAATGCGAGGAGAACCCCCAGGTACGTTCTCTCTTCCTTCTCACCGTGCTCCCTATCGCGAGGCCAAACTCAAATCGGGCACAAGCACCCGTTCAAGTCAACTTTGGCCACGCGAGGGGTAGCCTGTGAGCACGAGTTTTTCCTAACCTCTGTGATGAAAGCTATTGTTACCTTTTTCATGGATAAACATGAAGTGGATTCGGACCGATCGGGATAATGTCGGAAATGTCCCGAATAGCCCGAAGGTGTGTGACAAGTCCTAATATGGAACCCCGAAGAATTCGGGTGAGTATTTAAGAGAACCGAGGAAAAGAATGAAAAATAAGTGAAAGTGGCCTTATATGGACATTACAGCCGCGTGGCTGTAGTCTACAGGGGCGCGGCTATAACCAACAACCGCACGACCGTAATCATCATATTTCCTTTTCTTGTCAAAATCACATTTCATTCGGTTTTTAAGCAAAATAGTCATTTTTGTCACTATAGCCGCTCGGCTGTAAGCTATAGCCGCGCGGCTGTAAGTGTCATTTTTCCTTTTTTGCCGAAATCAGCAATTAATTCCGATTTAATGCCAAAAAAAGAGGTATTTAAACATCATAGTCCGGGATTAGGGATAAGGGAAGCAGAAAACAAAAAATAGAAAAAAGAAAAAAAGGATTTTGAAAGAAAAAAAGACCATCACTTAGATTTTTCTCTAGGGTTCTTAAGACAATTGGGGAAAAAAGAGAGTCTGACCTAAAGAAAAAAGAAAACAAAAATAATCTCAATAGAACACATAATAATCAACCCTTCAATCTTCTTTGGGATTCCGTTTGGACTTCGGAAACCATGCTTTGTTCTGGTTGTTCGTGACTGCAAGAGTTTCTGGCATCCGAATCCATTTTTCATGGTCCAAGCACTGGAACACAGACAAGTGTGAGCGGACGACGCGTTTTTGATGGGACGCGAGACTCCCTTTCGGAAGGGGCTCCTCGATTTCGGGCGGGGCCCTCCCTCGCATGGGGTTTTTGGTTTGGAAATTCGTTTTTAGAAGAGCGGATTGTTCCGCAAAAGAATCGAGACCGAAATCTCGATAAAAAGTATAGGAGTCGCCACCCGGCTCAGCTCAACCGGGAAATTACAGTGTAGCTGAACCAAAGCGGGAACTGCCACACTTTTCAAAGATTCGGGTCCGGACAAGTCCTTTATTTCGTGTCTAATTTAAATATTACTGCCAATGTTCTATTTACGACACTTTAAATTGCTAAAGGTTGATTTTTATTAAATAATACATACGGCGTACATGCAAGATAATAATACAAAATATAAAGTAAAGAAAATAAATATTTAAGAGCTTACAACCCAATCAAAAGAAAAATAAAACTCTCTCCTCACTGATACAACCGCCTATATACACGAGAATCTAGAAAAATACAACCGCCTAAATACACGATTTAATTCTATTAAATACAAATAAAAAAGAAAATTAAAATAAAGATAAAAGCTGCAAAACAGAGTTAGCACAATTTATACGGCACACCATAAATAGGACTCAAGTAGACAGAATTGGGGAATTAGGATTTGGGGTCATGCAATCGGGGGTAACCGGCTCGGCCCTGCCGGCCGGCCCGGTTAGACCTAGAAAACCATTTTCGAAACGTCCCTGTATTTTTGGTTTTGTGAGAAAATCGTTTTTGAAAACATTTTTCCGGTTTATTACAATTAAGCATGCAAAGTGGGTCGGTTTTCGGGAGAACCGGGTCTCCGTCGTGGAATTGTTCTAAATGCAATTTTACCGAAAAATAAATCTAAGGTCGTGATGCACACAACAAAATTAATTTTGATGATTTTTGGGATTCTCCAATTTTTCTGATTTTCTGAAATTTTCTGATTTTTATGAAATTTTTTGGATTTTTATGACTTTCTTTGGATTTCAGGGATTTTTTAGGGATTTCTGTTTCTGGCCGAGGACTACAGTCGTGCGACTGTAGTTACAGTCGTACGACTGTATACTACAGTCGTGCGACTGTAGTCTTGGCTAGGAAGAAATCGCTAAAAAAACCCTAAAAAAACAAAACCCTGAAACTGAGAAAGTAAGCACAGTCGTACGACTGTAGAGGATTTGACACGACTGTAATTACAGTCGTGCCCCTGTTCTTGTTTCAAGAACAGTCGTACGACTGTTCTTACTTTTCCAGAAATAAAAACGTAAAAACTTGAAGAAAAATGCACCAAACACAAACCAAACACCCAGAAAGCTGGAAAATGAGTTGAGTTAAAGGTTGTTTACCTCCTTGGTGACGATCCACAGCTGGAATGACCCCTGGCTACGCACCAATCCACGTGAATTTGCTCTTTTTCCTTAAGAAGTCAAGGTTACAAAAGTGTCCAAATAACTCCCAAAAAGTCACGGATTTGCGTTTGTTTTTGGTCTGAAATGATTTAGTTTGTTAGTGTGAGTGTTAACCTAGGATTTCTAATTCGTTTTAGTGATGAAAAACAAGAAATTAAGGAGAAAACGTGAGAAGAAAGTAAGGTATTTTACTTCTCTCTCTTCTTTCTTTTTCTCCCTCTTTCTCTCTCTAAAATCCTGATTTTTTTTTGCCAAAAATCCCCCAAATCTGGTTTTTCTCCCCTTTTATACCTCACTAACCCGGAAATCTTGAGCATTAAATGCTCAAGATTTCCCTTCTCCTTTAAGTCAAATAGGTATGGGCATGAACCTGTTCCCCGAAAGTACAGTCGTACGACTGTACTTACACTACAGTTGTACGACTGTAGCAAATTCCCACGACTGTATTTTACAGTCGTGGGTCAACGGTCAACGGCACTCTTTTTTTTTTTTTTTAAAAAAAAAAGAAAATTTCGTGTTCACAGGCTACCCCTCGTGTAGCTGAAATCCGATTTCCGAAACAGATTTAGGTACACGACAAAGAACACGAAATCACGTGGATATGCAAGGGTAGTTTTTGCAGGTGACTTTGGTAGTCAGGTGGTCCATATGCCTTTTGCATGAGGATGACACCGAGAGTACAAATGACTTTTGGAGTCGGGTTGTTCCCTACGATGGCTTTCGCGCAAGGATGACGCTGAGATGGAATGACTTCTGGAGTCAAAAGGCTGTGTATGGTCCATCACACCGAGCCTAAAAATGCATGTGATGCATGTTTGATGAATGTATTTATTCCTTGATCGATAATTTTGAAACAAAAATTTTTTCCCCTTCGATCAAGAATAAATACGGGAATGCATGTCATGGTTGCCTTTTATAGTCGTGCGGGACTAGATTTACAAATACAAGATGTGATAATCATGTGTGACCGGCGCACTCAACGGACTGACACTGGATTTTTGGTTCCCTTTTAAAGTCGTGGGGGACTATGATTTTTATGTGAATGCATGACGATCGTGTGCGACTGGGCGCACCCGACAGACTGAAATTGGATTTGGGTTCCCTTTTAAAGTCGTGAGGGACTATAATTTTTGTGAATGCAACGGCCCGGTGTGTCTTGGCACACGGGGCGCGTTGAAAATGCGATTGGTGTGATCATACTTACAGTGAAGTTTTCACTGTTTTCCCGGGTTTCGTGCCCCTCGGGCGAGGCGGACCGTCATTGAAATAAATTAGTCGTCACTGGATTAGTCCTGCAAAATTACTGAAATACCCTTGTAGGGAATAATTACACATCAGATAATGAAAATAGGGTTTAAAGAACAAATAGGAAAAAAATGAAATTTGCCCCTCTTTTTTACACTACAGTCGTGCGACTGTATTCAAATTTTGAATACAGTCGTACGACTGTAGACGAAGTACAGTCGTACGACTGTACTTCGCGGGCAGATCAAAATAAAGGGGCGGTTTCCGCCCCTTTCTCTCCCACTCTCCCATTTTTCCGAAAACCTTTCTTCTCCTTCTCTCTGAAACCGACCCAAATCTTCGAAAACTCGCCCAAAATGTTGAAGAAAATGGGAAAGAAGTTGAAAAAAATCCAAAACAACGCGGTTCCAGAACCCAATAACCCCCATGAGATCGCTTTTGTGGGGATTGCACAAGGATATGGGCATCCTCTTTATATGGACCATTTCGGGATCCGATTCGGGATGGAGATCCCTATTCTACTGGCTATGGACTCCCATTTGTCCGTTACACAGGTTAGTACCCGATTCTTAGGCCTTGATTTTGAGTTTTCCAATATTTTCCTTTTGAACTTTTGGAACTGATTTGCATGATTTACTGCTTTCTGGGTTGAATTGATTGAGTAGAATGCATGCTAGGAGTCCCCTGTAGTCAATAGAAACAAGAAACTAGGAAAAACGAGTCAGAAATCGTGAAAATTAAACGAATTGCGAATTTTTTCTGCAGGAATATGAACAGTCATGCGACTGTTCATGCCAACGATGAACAGTCGTACGACTGTGGGCACTACAGTCGTGCGACTGTAGTCACGCTCATGCAAAGCGTGCTACAGTCATACGACTGTAGCAAGAAAAATGGCTTTTAAAATTTGTTCTGTTCAATTAATTTTGCAAAATCTGAATGCATGTGTGTTGTACTTCCCCATAATGTAGGTACACAGGATTGCCGGCAGTGGGAATCTTTCCCTGCCACGGGTCTGGTGGGATCAACTTCCCTAGCCCGTGCGGGCCCGAGTTAGGCTCCTAGGGCTTGAGTCCTTCGTTTTGTCCTTGCCCATGAGCACACCGCACACCACACACACCGTGCTGACGGCTCTGTGTGAGAGATGGGTCTGCACCACCCACACCTTCCACCTGCCCATCGGGGAGTTCACCGTCACTCCCTTGGATTTTGTAGCGATTACGGGCTTCGGGTTCGGCGGGACCCCTATCATTTTCAACTGCAGCTTGACTCGACACCAGCAGGTGGATAGCTACATCCGGAGGTTGATTGGCTGCACCCCTGAGAAGGGGAAGATCCTATGCTCCCGGGTGGAGGCTTATTGGGCCACCCGTGCAGTCTCGACTGAGGAGGACGTAGAGCAGTACACCAGAGCTTACGTGCTCGTCCTCCTATCTTGCACGTTGTTCCCCACCGGGCAGAGTACTTGTAATCTGACTCTGCTTCCGATGTTGGTGAACTTGGCTGCTTTCCCGTCTTTGGACTGGGCGCGGGCTGCGCTAGGGCAGCTATATTACGGGCTGGACTTGTGTGCCCGGGGGGCGCAGCAGGAGATCCTGGGCTTCTGGTTTGGCCTTCTGGTATTGCTTCTTTTCCTCCTTTTTTTTTTACATGTACTATAATTATTATTTTTTTTTTGTAACTACAGATCTGGGCGTTTGAGCATCGCGTATTGGAGCCGCCCGAGTTGAGGGACGTCCAGGGCTATGTGCGTCCGACCGTTCTGCGTTGCTGGATGCAGGGGTGGCAGGGCACCGCCCGTGATATAGAGGAGGTACGGCAAAGTTTGCTCGATACGACCTGGAGGAGGGTAAGTAGACAAAACTCGTTAGTTAGAAAACTTGAACAACTTTTGTTTACCTATACTGAATTTCTTTTATTGCACTTCTATAGATCCGGCACCACCCTTGGGAGAATCTGGGTGCCACCACCCTTCTTGTTCAATCCTCCGCACGCTTCGACCACCGCCGATTCGTCATGTAGAGCCCTATGTCCCAAGAGTGGTACTTGGGCGAGCGCCTCCTCCTTTCCGATCACATCGATGGCCCAGTCGCCCCTCTTGCGCCCCCGCCACTTCCACAGGCGCTCTTCTGGCCACATCTGGCGGATCCTACAACATATCCAGGCATATTCGAAGAGGGGTATAGTGTAGACCCCGTGGATGGAGATTACCCGGCTTATATTCAGCAGTGCTTACTGCCTGCTGCGGGTGTCGCACCAGTGGCTCCTCCTCCTCGTCCTCATCAGGTATTCATTCATATTTCATTCTTTTTTTTTTTTTTACTTTTTTATTCTCTTTGCAGGTTAAGAGGCGTAGGGGAACCGGGTCCTTTCAGCCCAGTGGCCCGGCCGGTGAGAGTGCTGATGCAGGTACGGGCGGAGAGGATACTCCTGTTCAGGACAGGACCCACCCTGTCCATGCAGGCAGCACCGCAGCTTCGGCGCTAGCGGTGTAGTGAAGGGCCGCTTAGTGTCTGAGCTTAGGGCCGGCTTCACTTTGATAGGGTTGGATGGCACCCAAGCTTACACGACATGGAGTATTCCTCGTGAGGAACCCGCTATGTTCTTTCCAGAGGACACCACCCACGTAAGTCCTTGTCTCTTTTTTTTTATCTCTGATATTCTTCTAGGTTCGGTGAGCTGATGTGGAAGAGATAGCCTACCGGTACAAAGGTCTAGGAGACTTCTTAGTCCGGGAGAATGGCGTCTGGACGGTAAGCATCCCGTGTTTCCTGCATCATAATTTATGTAATGTATGAATGCGTATGTATGTATGTATGAATGTTGATTTATGCTGTCGACTGCAGCCCGAGTCGAGATGTTCCGAGAGCAGGCCAGGGAGGCTGCTTCTGCCGTGGCTCAGGCCCAGACGGCGAACCAGGAGGTGGATAGGGCGAGAGCCGAGATAGCCAGTCTGCAGGCTGGGATGGCTCGTCTGCAGGCAGATTTTGACTCCTACAGGGCTACACATCAGAGTGAGTCTGAGGAGGAGGAGGAGGATGAGGGGCAGGATGAGAGCTAGATGGAGTGTCCTGCTCGTCTTATTTATTGTCTTTATAGTTCCTGTCTTTTGTATTGAATTTTCAAACACATTATGAATTGCATTTTTATATTATGGGATTTGCCTTTATTTGATTGAATCTTTGGAAATTCACTCTTCTTCTTTTTCTTTTTCAAATTTTTTCTTTTATCCAGGCTTTTACAATTTTCTAGAATCATTACAAGACTCTGATTGGCTCAAATTGAAGCCTTTCGGGTTGTGGAATCTCAAGGCCTATTACAAACACTCGTGGAACATCGAGTTGTTGAATGCCTGTTATCGTTTCTGGGATCCAGTGGATAATGTTTTCCGCTTCTCATGTCAGGAGCTCTGTCCCTTATATGAAGAGTTTAGTGCTATCTTGAACATCGCTTGCCATAAAGGAGTGGACATCGCCATCCCTGAGTTCACTTTTGGTAGCACTTCCTCCTTGGTGAGCTTGTTCGGGCTTCCCAATCCCAAGGTGGGAGCTTTATTTGCTACTGGTTCCCCTTTTCCCGAGTTGAGCTCAGACTCTATACTAGAGTGGTGTATCAATGCCCCTAGGGACCACATGAGCTGGGCCTCCATGGTTAGTCTGTTACTGGTGAGCCGATATTTCTGCGGTCCTAGTGATGGGGTTGTCTCTTTCAGGGCTGTCTCCCTTATCTCTCAGATGGCTGTGGGAGCATCTCTAGCTCCTTTCGCACTTGCTGAGACACTGATTAGTTTGCATGCATCTAAGACAAACGGTGTTCTCCATATTGGCCCTCACCTCACACTGCTCCAGGTGAAATTCCTTATTGTCTGGTGTATTTCTGGGTCAAATGAACTTCTAACCCTTGCTTTCCATCAACTGTAGATCTAGTTGTTGGAGAAACTATCAATTCTTAAGATTCCGAGGGGGAAATTCAAGAACTACCACCCGGCCAATCTCAGGGAACGAGGCTTCTCCATTGACTCCTATACTGATATGACCGCTGATGAGTGGGGTGTTTGGTTATCTCGCTTAACCGACGACCAGATTAGGTGGGTGTGCCCCTGGTGGAAGATTACCTACGTGATTGTAGAGATGTAGGCACATGGCGTGCAGTTGTTAGGACAGACCAAGGTGACATTCTATTCTCCGAGTCGCCTTTGCCGTCAGTACGATCATCTGCAGGATATCCCCCAGCGATCTTGTGTCACCAATTGTGAGGAGTATACTGCTGCTTGGCCAGATCACATCAGACTTCGCTGGGCTAGAGATACCCACCGTGTGACGCTGAATTATGCCTGTCTTGCCCCTACAGAGACAGATGATCGTTACAAGCAGTGGCTGGCTGAGATCCAGGATTTACCGACCCGTGAGGCGCGTGAGAGTGCTACTTTCCGCTGGCTGGCTCCTTTTGAGACCTCGGGACCACTTCCTGTCAAGAAAAGGAGATCATAGAAAAAATATGATTTTCATTATCATGCATGTATTGGCCACCATTATTATTATTTATATACATTTTTCTATTATTGATGCAATCCCCTCTTTTTTTTTTTTACCTTAACTTTTGCTTAAGCCGCCCTTGCGGGTTTTCGACTTAACAGGCTTTTTTTTTTACAAATGGACGATATTCGCAATTGCACACTTAGGCTTCTAAATATCTTTGTTTATCTGGATGTTTCGACAAATGTATCATGTAACATACTCCAAACATTCATGCAATATGTTGAGCATAACGCACTTCATTAATGAAATTTAATTATCGCATCAATTGAAAATTTTAAAATTGGTACATATCTCGAACGAACTCATTCCTATTATCAACCATCCCATACAGGTTTTCTGGTCGATAAGCTAACCCTCGTTGCCTTAATTTTTGCTTAAGTCGCCCTTACGGGGTTTTCGACCTAACAGGCTTTTTTTTTTTTTTACACGTGGTAGTGTTTGAGATGATCTTGGTTAATCGGATTGGTAAACTCGTTGCCATCCATGTCCATAATCTTCACTGCACCCTTGGAGAGTATTTTCTTTACCACATACGGGCCTTCCCAATTGGGTTTGAATTTGCCCTTGCATCTGTGTTAATCGGTCTCATTTGCTTCAACACTAGATCTCCCGCTTTTAAAGGCCGTTTCTGATGACGAACCCGTCGATTATAAGCCCTAGCCTTTGGTGATACATCTGTAGGTGATCCAGAGCCTTGAGACGCCTTTCATCGACCATAGCCAGCTATTCAAATCTCGCTTTTACCCATTCTGTTTCAGGCAATTGGGCTTCTAAGACCGTCCTTAGTGACTTCAATTCCATTTCAACAGGAAGGACTGCTTCCATCCCGTAAACCAGCGAATAGGGTGTTTCTCCAGTCGGTGTTCTAACACTGGTTCTGTACCCCACAGAGCATAAGGTAATCTATCTGCCCAATCCCGGTAGGTTGAGGTGGTCTTGGACAAGATCTTCTTAATAGACTTATTTGCCGCCTCTACTGCTCCATTGGCTTGTGGCCTATAAGGGGAAGACTTACGATGTTCCACATTGTACTCTTCGAACAGTTCAGCTGTGGGTCCTTGAAATTGCACTCCGTTATCAGTTACCACGTGATGCGGTACACCATATCTTGCAAAAATGTGCTTCTTCACGAACTTAGCCATGTTCTTAGCTGTGACTGTGACATAAGACTCGGCCTCAACCCACTTGGAGAAATAATCGACTGCCACTACAATGAATTTGTGACCGTTCGATGTGGGAGGTCGAATTTCACCAATTATGTCTATGCCCCATACTGCAAATGGCCAAGGAGTCATGAGGTTTTGCAACTCCATAGGTGGAAGATGGCTGATGTCCCCGTAAATCTGGCATTCATGACACTTTTTCACTTCTTCTGCACAGTCAGTCTGCATAGTAAGCCAGAAGTACCCTTGTCTCATGATCTTCTTTGCCAAGGCTAATCCATTCATATGTGGACCATAGATCCCTGAATGCATTTCTTGCATAACCTTCTTGGCTTCTGCTTCCGTCAGGCACTTTAGCAACAATCCATCCGCAGTCCTTCTGAAGAGCTGTCCATCAAACCATCTGAACTGAGCTGCCAACTTTCTTAAAGTGGTCTTATCTGATGCATCTGCTCCCTCGAGATATTGGCTATTTTGCAGAAAGTCAGCTATATCTTAGTACCAGGGCTTATTGTCTGCAACTAAAGCCAGGACCGCGTTAGGACGATGAAACGGTGTTCTAGTAGTCTCCAGGATCAAAGGCTGCATCGGTGCTTTCTGAGGTCCTTCCCACATGGATGACAAGGTAGCCAATGAATCCGCCATCTGATTATCATCCCCGGCCACATGTTTGAATTCAATATGCCCGAATATCTTCACCATTTCCCACAAAGTCTCCAAGTACGGGCGAAGTGATTCTTCTTTGATTTCCCATTCTCCAGTGGCTTGAGAATTACCAACAGCGAATCTCCGATAATGGTCACATCATTTGCCCCTAATGAGATGAGAGCATCAATGCCAAATAAACAGGCTTCGTACTCTGCGCCGTTATTAGTCACTAGGAATTCTAGCCGTTTTGACCAAGGAATTATCTCTCCTTCGGGGGTTACGATGATTACCCCGAGACCTGCCCCTCTCTTATTTACAGCTCCATCAAAATGCATAATCCATTTCCTGATCTCCACCTCTATCAAGGCCAACTGTTCATCCGGAAATTCCAGGTTTTCTACATAATCAGATTCAAGCGGCTGATTGGCCAGGAATTCAGCCACTGCTCTTCCTTTGATCACCTTCTTCGTCACATACTCGATGTCGAATTCTGATAACAAAAGTAACCATCGGGATAATTTCCCCGGTCAGGGATGGGGCGGAGCAGAGATATTTCATTGGATCAATGTTTGCCACGGCTTGTATTTTATAGGATTGGAAATAGTGTCTCAACTTCTTCGTAAGCCAGACCATAGCAGTGCAAGTCTTCTCCACCACAGTATATCGGGTTTTGTAATCTAGCAGCTTCTTACTGAGGTAGTAGATAGCATGCTCCCTTTTGTCATCTTGTTCTTGAACCAACATCGCCCCTATGGAGGTTTCTTCAATGGCTAAATACAGAGTCAAAGGTTTTCCCAGAGTTGGGGGCTTCAACATTGGAGGATTGATCAAGTATTCTTTGATCCTATCAAATGCAACCTGACACTGGTCATTCCATACAACGGGTTGTTCCTTCCGAAGAAGCTTGAAAATGGGCTCACAGACTGTGGTCAATCTGGCAATGAACCTGCTGACATACTGAAGTGATCCCAGAAAAGATCTGACTTCCTTCTCTGTTTTCGGCGCTGGCATATCTCGAATGGCTTTAATCTTATCTTGGTCCATCTCAATACCTTTTTGACTGACAATGTGCCCCAACAGCTTGCCCGATGCCACTCTGAATACACACTTCTTTGGGTTGAGCCGTGGGTTATACTTCTCAATCCTGGTCATAAATCTATCCAGGATAGCCGGATGCTCTTCCCGGGTCATAGACTTCACCAGCATATCATCAACATACACCTCTACCTCCTTGTGGATCATGTCATGTAGTGACGTTGTAACTGCCTGCTGATAGGTCACCCCAGCATTCTTCAACCCAAAAGGCATTACCCTGTAGCAGTATACTCCCCACTCAGTGATGAAGGCCGTCTTGATTTTATCAATGACATTCATTAAGATCTGATTATATCCCGAGAAACCATCCATGAACGAGTACATAACTGCCCTTGCCACACTGTCAACCAGGACATCAATGTGAGGCAGTGGGAAATCATCCTTCGGAGAGGCCTTATTCAAATCCCGATAATCCACACAAACTCTGACTCTTCCGTCCTTCTTGGCAACTGGGACTATATTGGCTAACCATTCGGGGTAATCCACCACCTCCAGGAAATTGGCCTTTATCTGCTTTGCTACTTCTTCTTTGACTTTCTCAGCCCATTCTGGACGTAGACGCCTGAGCTTCTGCTTTACTGCACTGAACTTAGGGTCAATCGGAATTCTGTGCTCTGCTATTCTCTGTCAACCCCCGCATATCATCATAAGACCAAGCAAACGCTCCCACATGCTATTTAAGTATTTTTGTCAATTCTCTCTCTTCTTCAGGACTGAGTTCGTTAGAGATAGATACCATTTTAGGATTTTCAATTGTGCCCAAATTAATTTCATGTAATGCAGTGTCATGAATGCTGAACACATTGAATGAATGATTGCATGTATGCACAGAGCCATTAGGAAAAATATCACACAAATAAGCAAAGTTAGATTTCATTTCATTCATCGCCTTAAAAGCGGAATTGTTCATATCAAGTACATAGGATAAGTTTACAAAGAAATCATTTTCTTCCTCCATATGCGGAGGGTCTTCTGCAGCAGGGTCTTCCGGGTCGGCAGGCTCTTCTTCAAACAAGTCACCCAAATCAGCTTCAAGAGTCTCTTTCTGTGCTTCAGATAAGGCATCTTCTTCCACTTTCGCTTTCCCTTTAGCCATCATCTTGGTGAGCTCAGCGACAGCTTTTTCCACTAACTCTGCCTGTCCTGAAACAGCTTCCTTCTTCACAGGGCTTTCTTTTAACCCTTTCTTCAGCAATTTAGCAAATGCTTTGGTAATGGCATCCACCAGGGGGTTTGTATCTTCTTTTGGTTGCTCCTCCGGGATGATGGGAGCCACCACTTCAGCTTGGCTTATTGGAGGAGGACTAATCTCCTTCACACCTTCAGGCCTAAGCATTTCTTCCACTGAGCCAACCCCATATTTCGAGAAGTCAACGACATCAGCAAAGATCTCAAACCCTGGGACTGTTTCCCCATCGAGAACCATCGGTTCCGGCTCACCACCATATGGCCCACCACTGGCTCGAACAAATGTGCCCAAGAGATGGACTTTCTTGGTCTCTGGGATCTCCTTCTTTTCAGCACCTTTGTAACCAAGACCCCCTCGGTGTGATTGGCCCACAGTGATATCAAACTTTGTGACCCCTTACTGATGGACTCCTAGCCCCCTTCCCGGAATGAAATTCTGCTTCTGAAAATACTTATGGATCCAGGGAGAAAATGTCAAGTCTTTCTCCTTATGCTCCGAGACAACTGCCACTTGAAAGCTAGTCAAAGGTTGTTCAGATGAGTTCAGAGCAGCCACCATAGATGATTCATCCGCCTCAAGAGTTACAATTTTTCCTCCCATTGGAAATTTCACTTTTTGATGTAGGGTTGATGGCACACCACCCAATGCATGGAACCAGGGCCTTCCCAAAAGCAAGGAAAAGGTCACCGGAATATCAATGACAGTGAATAGCACGGTTGACTTAACTTCTCCCACTGACACCTCTGCCTCAAAAGTTCCAATCACAGTACGCTTGGAATCATCATAGGCCCGGATCACCATGTTAGACCGCGACAATGCTTCTTCGGACAGATGAAGACTAGGTAAAACTTTCAGAGGACAGATATTCAATGCCGATCCGTCATCAACCATCACACAAGGCAGAGTTCTATCCATCATCACTACTTTCAGATACAAGGCACGATTGTGATTAGTGCCTTCCGGTGGTAAGTCCTCCTCGGTGAAGGTGATCCCCCTGGGATTATCAGATTGCTGACTCTTTGTACTCCCAATCACCATGCATACTTCCTCGAGAGAAATTAATGGATTTGCATCCATTTCCATAAGCTTCTTTACCACTGCAGCTCGGTGCCTTTGGGACTCCATAAGCAAATGCCACACAGATGCACGTGCAGGCATCTTTTTAAGTTGCTCCACTACCAGATCTTCTTTCTCATTCACTTTGATGGGCAAATAATCCTGAACCGGTGCTTCTACCCTCTTACTCGGCTCCCTTAACAGTTGTGGCTCGGGCTGATATACCCTTCCACTCCTTGTGACATTATTCACAGGAGCATCCTCTTTCCTTATATACATCCAGTCCTTGGTGCAGACAGGATAGACAGGTGTTGTCCGGTTCAGAGGCTTGGGCCTACTCATCAACTCAAATTCATCCGCATCATCATCCAATTCTATATCATCCAGATTCACAAGTTTGCTTTCCTCCGCAGATGGTTCAACATCTTCGCCTACTACCACTTGAATCGCGGGATTCGCCTTTGCAATCTGGGCTAAGACAAAGTTAGGAGATAACCCCGATTGCACCATGTTTACTCTTCTTTCAAACTGAGGTAGTGGATTATTCTGAACATTGGGCTTTGAACGAGGCGCTTCTATCTTCTTTTCATCAATCAACTGCTGAATCACCTTTTTCAAAGCATGGCACTCGTTGGTTCGATGCCCCTTAGTCACATGATAGGAGCAAAAGTTGTTCTTGTCCGCCTCGACCGGAGGCGTATACGGCTTCAAGCTTTGAAGAAAACCCAAATTTCTGCACTTCAGAAAAATGCGCCCGAGAGAATCCTCCAAAGGAGAAATCCCTTTTCCGGCTGCCTGTTGACTGGACCCTTGTGCAACTGTTGCCACCTCTAATTGCTTAAAGGGTGCAGGCGGCTGACTTGGCTTAGCACTCGTTGATGAAGAAGCTGCAGGGTTATTATTACTTTTATACCCCGAGGAATATGTGCGGCTCCGATACCCTCCTCCAGAACTGTTCTGAGCTGGGTCAATCTCGTACTTCTCAACCTTGCGAGCCAACTCATGTACTTCTATCAAGGACTGGAACTTATGGTACTTCATCACATTCCTGTAAACTTCCAAGCTCCCATCAATTAGCTTCACAATCAGTTCATCTTCCAACGGCTTCTGATGAAGGAGGATCATCTTATCCATCCACCTTTGATAATATTCAGAAAAGGTCTCATTCGGCTTCGGCCTTACCGCCTCTAAATCTTACAACTTGACCTCCAGTTGCATGTTGAAACTGAAGTACTTAATGAAGGCATCGGACAGTGCATCCCAGTCGCCTTGTACACCCTCTGGCTGTTTATTGTACCATGTGATAGCTCCTCCCTCCAAGGTAGTGGGGAACAGTCCCACTAATTGATTCATGGTGAGCCCGGCCATAGTCATAATCCGCACATACTGATTCAAATAGGCTGTGGGAGGACTTTTCCCAACATATGGTGCAATCCTAGGCATTTGGAAGCCTACCGGTAACATTTCAACCCCTCCGGCTATAAGCGTGGATGGGTCAATATGCTTGGCGGATTGAATCTTAGAACTAGCACGCAGCTCCGCTATGGTCTCCTCCATTTCCTTCATCTTTCTTTCTTAGGCAGACTCCATAGGCCGCTCAGTATTATCCCTTCAACCCTCTTCAGCATCCGACTGCCCATCATTCAGTCTCCCTCCGCTACTTTCTTCTCGAGCACCCTTTTCCGGTCTTTGGTTAGACGATTCGGCCAAAGCATTCTGTACTTGGTTTTTGATAAGATTCTTGAACTCATCAGAATTCATGAATTCACGAAGAGCAGTGGTGGCCACCATGGCAGCAGCAGCCTCGGGTGTGATTGCCATATCTTGAAACCTCTGTTACAATTGTTCAAATTCCGGTGAAAACCCAGCACTTAACTCAGATGACACTTCAACCTCCCCAAACCGAGCAGATTCCTCAGACTCAGTAGATGATGAATCGCTGTGCTCTATCCTCACGAGTCGTCGTCCCGACCGGAGCCAAACTACAAAATGTTTCGAATAAAAGTTAGCGAAATATGATCACCCAAAGAGTCAGAAACTCTAGGGGATATGCATGTATGCATGGCGTGTTGGATGAATGAAGTGTGGATGTTATATGAAATAGATTTGCAACACGAATCTTGAATAACCAAGCCTTCGGGGGTGAAGTGTGCATGAACTCCTATTTATGTATGCATGTATTGCAATCCAAGTATTAGATGCATGGATGAGACCTTTGGTGCTCGGGGTGTACCTCGGGTCTTGTGAAATGATGTGAATGTCCTTAGTGAATGGACAGAGTTTCGGCACTCGTGGAGTGCCTCGAATGTTTGTGATGTGAGATCGACACGCGCATGGCACTTGGACGAGGTTTCGGTGTCCGGGGGACACTTCGGATTTTTGATGATATAAAGTGAATTCATGCTCAATTTGCGGGTGGAACTTCAATACTCGGGGAGTATCTCGGTTTTCGTGCCGCGACGTGAAATGAATGCGTTCTTGGTGAACGTGCAGAGTTCCGGCGCTCGGGGAAGCGCCTAAATGGTTTGATGTGTAAAATGAATTTTTTCGGCACTCGTGGAGTGCCTAAAATGAAATGCGATGAATTTTTATCGGCACTCGTGGAGCACCTAAAATGAAATGCGATGAATTTTTATCGGCACTCGTGGAGCACCTAAAATGAAATGCGATGAATTTTTATCGGCACTCGTGGAGCACCTAAAATAAAATGCGATGAATTTTTATCGGCACTCGTGGAGCACCTAAAATGAAATGTGATGAATTTTTATCGGCACTCGTGGAGCACCTAAAATGCTTTCCTATTTGGTAGGTAATGTGATGTGTGTGACCCTTGTGGGATTATTCAAGATTCGTGTAATGCCTTATGCATGACACGCGTTTCCCATGGCTGCAAAATAAAATGGTTAATGTTCATGACATTCGAATGATGTATGTGAATTAATTAATTTTTCACACGAAGAAAAGATGTATGGCTACAAAAAATGTGGTTAGTGTAAATGTCACGCGAATGATTAATGTATTTACAAGAGGAAGAATGGAAATGGCTGTACAAAAGATGTGAGTTAGAATCACACAAATGCTCTATATGCGGTATGTTATGTTCGTGAAAAATGTGGATGATGACATGTTGTGGAAGGACAAAAAAAAGACACGTAGCAATTAGCACACGGATCGTATTCCTCCAACCTTATTCCTCCAAGCGTAGTCAGGTCGATAAAATTCTAACCGAGTCCTAGGAGGGTTCTCTTTGATTGCCAACCGGGGACGATGAAGGCGCATTTTTATTTTATTCACACATTTTATTTCGGTATCCTAAGGGAATCCAACTAAAGTTGCCTAAATGAGTTCGATCCAAAGTCGGGATAACATCAAGGCTCCCATAGCAAAATATACTCCTCACTTCTCCCCACTCAAGGGTCCGAACGAAGGGGTTCGTACGAGGCTAGGAGTGGTGTTTCGTATTCGTACCCCTAAGACCAAGAGGAACTTAGGCGACACTTCAACGATTCACTGGGCTAAATAGTGGATACCTAACTTAATGCAATAAATGCCTAACTACAAAAATGCATAAAGTGTCATATAAGAATCATCCGCTTAATTTAAATTAGACACTTTTCAAGGCTTGTCAAATTCTTTTAAGTTTTTGAAAAACTTTTAAGAAATCCCTAGCGGAGTCGCCACTGTGAGCGGACGACGCGTTTTCGACGGGACGCGAGACTCCCTTTCGGAAGGGGCGCCTCGATGTCAGGTGGCGCCCTCCCTCGCATGGGGTTTTTAGTTTGGAAATTCGTTTTTAGAAAAGCGGATTGTTCCGCAAAAGAATCGAGACCTAAATCTCGATAAAAAGTATAGGAGTCGCCACCCGGCTCAGCTCAACCGGGAAATTACAGTGTAGCTGAACCAAAGCGGAAATTGCCACACTTTTCAGAGATTCGGGTCCGGACAAGTCCTTTATTTCGTGTCTAATTTAAATATTATTGCCAATTTTCTATTTACGATACTTTAAATTGCTAAAGGTTGATTTTTATTAAATAATACATACGGCGTACATGCAAGATAATAATACAAAATATAAAGTAAAGAAAATAAATATTTAAGAGCTTAAAACCCAATCGAAGGAAAAATAAAACTCTCTCCTCACTGATACAACCGCCTATATACACGAGAATCTAGAAAAATACAACCGCCTAAATACACGATTTAATTCTATTAAATACAAATAAAAAAGAAAATTAAAATAAAGATAAAAGCTGCAAAACAGAGTTAGCACAATTTATACGGCACACCATAAATAGGACTCAAGTAGACAGAATTGGGGAATTAGGATTTGGGGTCATGCAATCGGGGGTAACCGGGTCGGCCCGGCCAGCCGGCCCGGTTAGACCTGGAAAACCATTTTTGAAACGTCCCTGTATTTTTGGTTTTGTGAGAAAATCGTTTTTGAAAACATTTTTCCGGTTTATTACAATTAAGCATGCAAAGTGGGTCGGTTTTCGGGAGAACCGGGTCTCCGTCGTGGAATTGTTCTAAATGCAATTTTACCGAAAAATAAATCTAAGGTCGTGATGCACACAACAAAATTAATTTTGATGATTTTTGGGATTCTCCAATTTTTCTGATTTTCTGAAATTTTCTGATTTTTATGAAATTTTTTGGATTTTTATGACTTTCTTTGGATTTTAGGGATTTTTTAGGGATTTCTGTTTCTGGCCGAGGACTACAGTCGTGCGACAGTAGTCTTGGCTAGGCAGAAATCGCTAAAAAAAACCCTAAAAAAAAAACCTGAAACTGAGAAAGTAAGCACAGTCGTACGACTGTAGAGGATTTGGCACGACTGTAATTACAGTCGTGCCCCTGTTCTTGTTTCAAAAACAGTTGTACGACTGTTCTTACTTTTCCAGAAATAAAAACACAAAAAGTTGAAGAAAAATGCACCAAACACAAACAGAACACCCAGAAAGCTGGAAAATGAGTTGAGTTAAAGGTTGTTTACCTCCTTGGTGACGATCCACAGCTGGAATGACCCCTGGCTACGCACCAATCCACGTGAATTTGCTCTTTTTTCTTAAGAAGTCAAGGTTACAAAAGTGTCCAAATAACTCCCAAAAAGTCACGGATTTGCATTTGTTTTTTGTCTGAAATGATTTAGTTTGTTAGTGTGAGTGTTAACCTAGGATTTCTAATTCGTTTTAGTGATGAAAAACAAGAAATTAAGGAGAAAATGTGAGAAGAAAGTAAGGTATTTTACTTCTCTCTCTTCTTTCTTTTTCTCCCTCTTTCTCTCTCTAAAATCCTGATTTTTTTTTTGCCAAAAATCCCCCAAATCTGGTTTTTCTCCCCTTTTATACCTCACTAACCCGGAAATCTTGAGCATTAAATGCTCAAGATTTCCCTTCTCCTTTAAGTCAAATAGGTATGGGCATGAACCTGCTCCCCGAAAGTACAGTCGTACGACTATACTTACACTACAGTCCTACGACTGTAGCAAATTCCCACGACTGTATTTTACAGTCGTGGGTCAACGGTCAACGGCACTCTTTTTTTTTTTTAAAAAAAAGAAAATTTCGTGTTCACAACAAGGTAATCTTCTGAGAGGCCTTAGAAATCCGTTTTGATCATTCTGGTTGTGATTTGATTACATGTTTTGATTTTTTTATGATTTTTGGGAGTTTTTCCAGTTATAGCCACTCTACTCATGATCACAGCCACTCGGCTGTAACCTACAGCCACGGGGCTGTGACCTATAGACAGCCGCTCGGCTGTAACCTACAGGGGCAGAAGCTCCAATCGCCCCAAATCGATCGATAACACTCCTATATTTCAATTAAATGTGTTTTTCATACTTGTTATCGGTCCAATTACATCCCTGCATACTTAGATTCCATGTTCTTTGTTTTTTTAATGGATGGATGTGGTAAAATTTGGTGATTTTGGACTATTAAGGATTTCTAGATTTGATTCGATCCGTTTTGGGTCTTTTCTATTGGTTTTAATGTTTTTCCAGAAATCCCAGATCGCCCAAAATCATCAAACTTTGCAAAACGATTTTCGAAAACGCAAAAAGTACACTAGAATCGATTCTGGAGCATTACAGCCGCGTGGCTGTAAGCTACAGGGGCGCTGCTGTAGCCTACAGGGGCACGGCTGTAGTTAGGCAGAATTATAGTTTCGCTCTTTTGGGCCCCAAACTTGTAATTTTGCATTCTTTTCTCATTCAAAAATGAATTTTTGGCGTGTTTGCATACTTTTGGACCTACATGGATGTTTGATTTAGGCCCACACATGAACGGGACCCCCGGGTCCCGGGATATCCAGCCCACTAAAGTTGGAAAAGTGCATGTAAATGAGCCAAACCGCTTTTAAAATTAGTTTTTCATCCATAAAACCTACAGGGCATTTAAAAAATCGTTTTCCAGGTCTAACCAGGCCGACCGGTCGGGTCGACTCGATTACCCCCTTTGCATGATCCCGTTTCCTAAAATACCCCTATTCTGTCCTATATGAGTCCTTGGTGTGATTTATTTATCTGCGCTAACCATATTTGGATGCAGCTTTTATTTTTGCTTTATTTTTATTTTTGAATGTATTTTATAGATTAAATCGTGTATCTAGGCGATTGTAATTTTTTATATCATCGTGTATAATAGGCGGTTGTAAAAGGTGAGAATGAGGGTTTTCTTTTTCTTGGGTTGTATAATTTGGCCTCTGATTTACTTTTCCGCACTTTTATTTTTCCGTAATTTATTTTAGTATTTATATTTATGTCATTTGCATGAGCATTGGTTAATAATTAAAGGAAGATAAAGTGGGTAGATTTAAATGAATGAAATGTCATATTATGAAATAATAATTAAAAATAAGTAAGGATTAGTAGATATGTTGCCTGAACCTCGAATCTCTGGATTAGGTACTGCGTCTACACTTGGTAGGGAGCTGTACCCGAATTTCCCGGATAAGCTGATCCGGGTGGCGACTCTGTATCTAATCTCGAAATTCGTGTTTTGAGATCTTTAAGTTAAAATGGGAATTTTCTAAAAGCCTGTTTTCTAAAATTTGTGTCTAAAATTAAGTTTTCTACAAAAAAAACTTTTCCAATAAAATGAAAGGTTTTTCTAAGAAAGATTAAAACTCGTTTTCAAAACCAAAACATCAACACTCAAAAAGAAAATCCCCGGTTCCCGCTTCACTGCGTGTTCCGAAAAAGGTCATCCGCTCACACTATTGAAGACATTTCTTACCTTTAACAGGTATCTGGGGGCAAGACAACGTCAACCTCGTGCTGCTTCTTCACCACGTAGAAGGGACAGTACATCATCTACTATTTCAATCTTGTCGTCACATGGATAGCAAAGAAACGTCTACTGAAGGATTCATTTGCCTTTAACAGGAATCTGGGGGCAAAGCAATACAACCGTATTTATTCTTGATCGAGGGGGAAAAAATTTTTGTTTCTAAAAATTATCGATCAAAAAATAAATACGCGACTCGACATCAATCTCACGGGAACTCCACCATACAGAGAAGAACTCCAAGTTTGTGCTGCCTTTTCATCACGTAGGAGTGACAATATGTTTCATTCAACCTTTCCATCACATAGGAAGGGAAGAACAGTCATTTTAACCTTTTCACCACAAGAAAGAGGCAAAAAATGTCTATTGAAAAAGAAAGGAAGAGGTGTCTACTCAATGCCACACTACAAGGAAAAGAATTAAATCTCTTACCAGGTACGCTCTACCACAGAGAGCCAACATCACAGGCACGCTCTGCCACAGAGAGCCAACACCAATCATGCTCTGCCACAGAAAGCCAACATCACAGGTACGCTCTGCCACAAAGAGCCAACATCACAGGCACGCTCTGCCACAGAGAGCCAACATCACGCATGCTCTGCCACAGAGCGCCGACATCACAGGCATGTTTTGCCACAAAGAGCCAACACCAGGCATGCTCTGCCACAGAGAGTCAACATCATAGGCATGCTCTGCCATAAAGAGCCAACACCAGGCAAACTCCGCCATAGAGATCTAACATCACAGGCACGCTCCGCCACAGAGAGCCAACATCACGGTCGACTTGGAACCACAGCAGGCGACCCAAGCAAGGAACGCCAAGTACGTTTCCTTTTCTTTCCTCACCGCGCTCCCAGTCGCGAGACCAAACTCGATCTAGGCTTTACAGCCCATGATGAACCAACTTTGATCCCGCGAGGGGCAGCCTGTGAGTATGGGTTTTTCCGGTCTCGGTAATGAGAATACCTTGATTACTCATGGACCGGACAGGCTGAACAGGATTTGAAAGCGACCGGAATATCGCCTGGGAATCTCAAACGACCCAGGAACCAGGCTATCCATGATCTAAAGCCTCGAAAATGTCTTTGGAATCATTTCTAGGATTCAGTTTGCCCGTCTGTCTTTCTGAAATTCTGCCCTGACTTTTGGTTGAACCGGACGGCTCTGGTTTGTTGAACCCGAGCTGGCCGGCTCTAGCTAGAGCCGTAGGGCTCTAGTACCAACTAAAGCCGGTCGGCTCTAGTGGTCAAGTTGTCTTAACAGGTGAGGAAAGGGGCAGATTTTCAGGGATTCTTTGACAGTCTGTGGATGGATGGAACGGGAGAGAGGGAAAGATAGATAAAAGGAAAAGGAAATGAGAGAGTAAAGGACTTTTGGTTCTCAAACAAAAAGAAAAAAAAGAAACAAAGAGAAAAAAAAAGCAGAGAAAGAAAAGAGAGAAAGGCCAAGAAAGGTGGTGGACCAAAAACACCAAGACTAAGTCCCAAAATCAATTCCCAAACATTGGTAACAAGTTGCTTAACCTTTGCTCATTGATTGGAAATCGTTTTGGATTTGTTTCGGATTGTCGTGATTTTCGGCCGATTGAGTTCCCAGGAGGCATTCCGAGCTTTTAATCCGTTCTTCAGACTTTTAAAGCATCCAAATAATATTAAGGTAAACTCTGAGAGGCCCTAAAACTTGTCTGCATTTGATTTTCTGTGCGTTTTTGTTATTTTTACAAAAATCTGGAAGTGGTGCTGCCCATCACAGCCGTACGGCTGTGTTCCGTATGAACATAGCTAGCCGGCTCTGACCCAGAGTCGGCCGACTCAGTTCCTCAGGGACAGATCCCCGACCTGTCCCAATAGGTCGAAAAAGCCCGTTTTCCCATTTTGATTTTTCTGTTGGGATCATTTTTGGCCCATAATCATCTGTATATATTTGTATTTTGATTTTCTGATTATTGCATGCCCGGATATCGGGGTTTTCAGTATTTTTCGGGATTCATTTTCTGAGTTTCGGGGTCGTTTCATCCGTTGTGGATCCGTAGTTCACCATTAGCAGACCCCTGAATCCTGGAAAATCTCCAGAAAATATTCAAAACGAGTAAAACAATATTTTCACAAATATTTTTAGTGTGTTTATTGCATTTGTTATGTGTATTTAGGAACCCACACGAATGGAACCCCGAGTTCTGGGATAACCGACCCACAATAATGGAAATTTGCATGAAACCAAGCCAAATATTTTCTAAAAATTATTTTCCAGCACAAAAATCACAAGGTGTTTCAAAATCGTTTTCCAGGTCTGACCGGTCCGACCGGTTGGGTCGACCCGATTATCCCTTAAATGCATGCTCCTAATCCTAAAATCCCTATTCTATCTTGATTTGAGTCCTGTTTGTGTTTATAATATAAACTGAGCTAACCAATATGTTTTGCAGTATTTATTTTTATTTTTATTGTATTTAATAGATTAATTCGTGTATATAGGCGGTTGTATCATTTTTAGATCCTCGTGTATCTAGGCGATTGTAAAGTGAGGACGAGAGATTTTATCCTTATTCAATTTGATTGTATAATCGGCCTCTATTATTCTTTTGTATATTTGTGTGGATGGTTTAATTTCCTGCAATTTATTTTATGCATTTTTGCTTTAGCATTGGACTAATAAAATAAACAAATAAATTGGGTTAGAGAAAAGATAATAAATTGAATAAATATGACTTTATAAATAATAAATGAATACAAGCTTGAGGTTAAGTAGGTAAGTTGCCCGAACCCTGAATCTCTGGA
Organism: Euphorbia tirucalli; assembly: GCA_039660915.1. NCBI lineage: Eukaryota > Viridiplantae > Streptophyta > Magnoliopsida > Malpighiales > Euphorbiaceae > Euphorbia > Euphorbia tirucalli. Next base: position 72,476,634 of record CM077641.1, read on the forward strand.
TTAGGTACAGTAGTCTGCGCTCGGTAGGGAGTTGTACCGGAATTTCCTGGATGAGCTGATCCGGGTGGCGACTCTGTCATTGATCTCGAAATTGAGGTTTTGAGGTCTTTAAGTTATAAAATGGGAAAAATATTTTCTACAAACGAGTTTCAAAACAAACGAATGGTTTTCCCAACTCAAGATCAATAAAAACCCATTTTCCAAAGCACCACATTCCAAAATAGATTTCCGATTTTCATAAAAACCTCGGCCCGTTTCGCCGCACTTATTTCATCGCTTGTTAAAAGGTCATCCGCTCACAATAGCCCTAACCGGTTTTGATTTCTTGAGGAATTCACCATCCTTAGAATTTAATCAAGTTAATTGCATAATTTAATGAGTCACTATAATGAATACTAGGTGAAACCATACACCTTAGTTAACTCTTTCATCGAATTTTATCTTATCATTTTAATCGTTTGCTTTAGTTATTTTATGTAATAGCTTCCTATTATAAATTTAGGTTTAGAAATCAACAAAATCAAATATATAATATTTTTCACCTAGTTAATAAATAACCCGAGTGCGTTTAGTTTTCGTATGATAGTCCTCATGGGTACGACTTTCTACTTTCTTTATTACTTGGTCGATAGAATACATTTGCTCTTTAGTGTGTGTTTTAGACACAACACATGTCATTCATTCGGCTCTTTAGAGACCCTGGATGAGATAATTTTCCATTATACCATCAGAAAGTCTAATTAATGATTGGTTGAATTTATATGTACTTTATTATTAAGAGTATGAGTATTGTGAGCAATAAGTGAGTATAGGAGATTTAAACATGCAAAAACTCAATCGTTGGACTTATTTATTTGGGGTTATTTTAAAAAATCTCACCATTGAAATGGTCAAATGGACTCGTTTGAAAAAAAAAATTAACGTATTATAAAGTTGTTACTTAGGTAAACATAAAGATAGAATGAAAACAATAAAAAATAAGGGATTTAATAATAAAAATTTTTTACTACGAAAAGTTATTGATACAGCTTTAAATAACAATAAAAAAAGATAATTGCATATTATAGGGTTACGACTGTATTGTAGGTTTTTCAAAGAGAAATATAAAATAAGAAATTAAGAACTGAATATTGCAAATGCAGTATCCTTGGGCACACTTTATTAGAGGACTGTTAATGCCTATTTATAGGCTAATAAGACAACTATATCACATAAAATCAGTAACCACTAGATAACAATTTAAATTCAAAATCTAATCTTTATCTATTTCTAACAAATTAACTAAATCTAAAAAATATAATTACAGATTTTGTTATCAAATCTCCAACACTCCGTGATTCAAAATCTGTAAAAGAAATCCAAAATTTTCATGGAGCACTATCTCCCCATATTATTATCTTGAGAAGCACTTCTCTTCACATTTAAGAACTGAATAATGCAAATGCAGTATCCTTGGGCATATTTATTATAGGACTGTTAATGCCTATTGTGAGCACGGGTTTTCCCGACCTTTGTGATGAGAGCTTTTTGTTACCTCTGTTAAGAAGCCGGACCCCGAAAAAAGCAGAATGTCGCTTGGAACGTCTCGAATTTTCCCAAAACCGGACAATCCTCGATTCGAAACTCTGAGAAATGTCTCCCGAGTGGTTTCTAAGATTTAGGGTACACGTCGGATTTTTGAAATGTTACCCCGGCTCCCGTTAGAACCACACGGCTCTAGTGGGTGAGCCAAGTTGCTCTACAAAGTAGAGCAACATGGCTCGACATTAGGGATATGTGGGCAAAATCAGAAAGTCAGGCTGCCATTTAATGTTCGAAATGATATAAGTGAAGAGTATAAAAAGAAAAGTAAAAATCAAATCAAAGGAGAGGGAGAGGACTTTTTCATTCGGCCAAAAGGTGGAAAAGGAAAAAAAGAAAGATAGTTACAGAGAGATAGAAAAGTGAGGAAGAGGAAGAAGAGAGAAAGAGAGAAAAAAAAAAGCTTTGATTTTCAAACCCGAAACTCATTGCCTAATCGTTCTATAACTCATCCCGATCAGTACTCATTGGTTCGTACACATTCTCGATTTTGTTTTAGATTTATTCGGATTCATTTTCGGGATTTCAGAATATTCAAGGATTCAAGTCACATTCTTGATTTTCAATCCGTTCATGCGTATCTAATACACTGGAACAATACCAAGGTAAACTCTGAGAGGCCTTAAACTTGTGTTCATCGCATTTTTTATGTGATTTTTCTCCGTTTCTCAACTTTCGGAAAGCCGGCTACCCGGATATAGCCATATGGCTCTATCTCTCTGGAACAGTACCGGGCAGCTCTAACCCTAGAGCCGCACGGCTCTGTTCCTCCTAGGTGAAAACACAAAAATGCCCGATCAGCAAAAAATAGCCAGTTTTCCATTTTTATGCATTCTGTTGTGATATCATTCGGCCCAAAAATATTCATACGTTATTTTAACTTCGGTTTTCAGATTTCTATACGTACGGATATTAGATTTTTTATTTTTCCCGGATTTTATTTTCCGATTTCGGGGTCGTTTAATCCAAACAGGATCCGTAGTCCAGCATCAGCGGATCCCCGAACCCTATAAAATCTTTGGGAAACACTGGAACCGAGCAAAATAATGATTTTTCAAAAAAAGAGAAAACCGGTTTCGGGTCCGGGTGTTGCAGCCGCCCCGCATGGGTTAGAGCCGCCCGGCTCTAGTTACAGCCATGCGGGTGTAGTTCCTGGAAAAGACAGAATCACAGAACGACCCGTACGGACATCGTTGCATGATTCTGTTTTCATATTCAGACTGTTTTTGGCATGGCTATTGCTTTTGGGCCCTAGATGTTTGTAAAAATTAGGAAACCCGCACGAACTGAACCCCGAGTTCCGGGATAACAAACCCGCTGAAATATGGAAATTTGCATGAAATTGAGCCAAATAATTTTTTAAAATCGTTTTTCAGCACACAAAAATTACAAGGCGTTTCGAAACAATTTTCCAGGCCTAACCGGTCTGACCAGTCGGGTCAACCTGGTTACCCCTAAAAGCATGTCCCCAATCCTGAAAATCCCAATTCTGTCCTGATTTGAGTCCTATTTGTACTGTGCCATAAACTGTGCTAACCATCTGTTTTACAGCATTTATTTTTCCATTTTATTATTTTTACTGTATTTAATAGATTAATTCGTGTACTTAGGCGATTGTAATTTTTAGATCCTCGTGTATTCTAGGTGTTTGTAAATGTGAGGATGAGAGTTTTTTTTTTTTTTTATTCAATTTGGTTGTATAAGCGGCCTCTATTATTCTTTTGTATATTTGTGTGGATGATTTAGTTTCCTGCAGTTTAATTTTGTCATTTGCTTGAGCACGGGCTAGTAAAATAAAATTAATCGGGTAGAGAAAGATAATAACTTGAATAAATATGGCAATATAAATCATAAACGAATACAAGCTCGAGGTTAAGTAAGTAAGTTGCCCGAACCCTAAATCTCTGGATTAGGTACAGTAGTTTGCGCTCGGTAGGGAGCTGTACCGGAATTTCCCAGATAAGCTAATGCGGGTGGTGACTCTGTCACCTATATTGAAATTTAGGTTTCGAGGTCTTTAAGTAACAAAATTAGAAAACGTTTTCTACAAGACGAATCAAAACGAATAAACTGTTTATTCCTAAAGCAATATAAACAAAACCCGTTTTCAAAACTCCTCGGTTTGCTTTGCCGCGTTCCGCTTTTCAGGTCGTCCGCTCATAGTGGCGACTCTGCTGGGGAAGCAAGTTTTCTTAAAAGTTTTCATTAAAAACTTAAGGAACTTAGGCAACTATTAAAATGTAACCTTGCTTGTATTCATTTATCGATTTATAAATGCCATATTTATTCATGCCTTTGCATATCATGACATTTTCTTCTTCTCAACCCCTCAAATACACTGATTAGCCCCAATTTACCCAAGAAGGTGGCCTACCTCTATCGCCAGGATTGGAGACACCCGACGGGGTAAACCACTCATAGCACCGCATGACCTTACATCGTGTTGTACGGTGGGGAAGTGTATATTCGCTATGGGAGCCTGTACGTCCCTTGGTTTGACTTTGGCCCATATGTAATGGCTTAGTAATTTCCCCTAGGATTACCAAAACATAAAATTAAAATTGAACATTTAAGTATGAGCCTTTGGTATCCCCCGTTAATGCTAAAGAGACCCAACACCTTGGAAGAATGCGAGACCAATAGAAAGGAGAAATAAGGTTGGAAGGGAGAGCATATTTTTGTGTGTGCTAACATTTGTTCTATGGTGATTTTCTTTTTACCTTTTCATAAAGCATCTAAAATGCATAATCATTCGCGTGCCATTTCTAATCACGTTTTCATGCAGCCATCTTTTACATATGTATATGTATAGCATTTGAACTAACCACATCTTTGTGCAGCCATAACATTTTACTCGTGCGACATATATATACATCTCGTGTGCCAACATTTCCATAAAGCATACACGACATCATCCCGTATGTCACGCATCCTAACCACATTTTTCTACAGCCACATGCATTTTGTGTGACATACACATTCATGCCATTTCATTCCATTCCATCTAATAAGGGACGTTCTGAGAATGCCTACCATGATCATTTCATTTCATACCATATCGGGTACCCAAAACTGCCCGTAGTCCTCCTGTGCGTCGGTTCGCACTCGACCATTTATTACATCATATCATTCACTAGAAAATCACGAAGATTTTAGGTCTATTTTAAGGCCGGGTTTTCCCTTCTCTTTTGGTTGTGTGGCAAGTTGCACGATAACATAACACCATATCATCTCCATTTCATGTCCATTTGCTGTTGGTGTCACGGTGATGCCGAAATCTTGCCTGCGTATCGCAATCCACATCGGACTTGTTTCATGACATTTATAACTCATTCGAATTACTCCACGAGTGCTGAACTTTTACGTACATAGGAACATTCCATGACATTACCAATTCATGCAAGGTGTTCCACGAATGCTGAACCTCTATCCATGTCCCTGCATACACGTGACTTGTTTGCAAATCACTTCATATTAGATGCACCAAAAGCGTCAGAACTCTGTTCGAGGAACGGTTTCTATGTGACCATTTCATGCCATTTCATTTTAACCTGTAAAGCGTTGAACCTCTATCCGTGTGTCGGTACATACGTGACCATTTCATAACATCCATTGGGTGCCCCAAAGGCGCCGAACCTCTTTCCATGTGACGGTTCGCACGCGATGTTTGTTTGCATTGTCTTTTGCATGGCTTTGGGCATTCTTGGGACGTCCAAAATAAAACAAAGGAAACCACATCCATTATCATTTTCATTCATAAAACATCATCCGATCACAATCATCCCACGATCATACCATACATACCATTTAGTACTTTCTGTTTAGGGTCATATAATTCATCCATGATGCTAACCCTATGCTGAATGTGCAGTTTGGAGTCGAACTTCAAAACGACTAGAACAGGTCAGTTCAGGGTCTGCTCAATCAGTTCAGTCAGCTCAGATTCAGACTCAGAGCAAGAGTTTGGGGGATAGTTGCCTTCTTTACCAGTTGACAGTCCATTTATGTTGGAAGAAGATAGCAAAACAGAGATGGCTTAAGGTGGAAATGGTGGAAGTCTTCTCTTTGACATGAATGCATTTATGACTGCTTTTTTGAATTCGGATCAGTTCAAAGCTACCATCAGGGAACAGGTGCAGACTGCGGTGACTGCTGCTGTGGGCCAGACTAACCAGTAAGCCAAAGCCCCAATTGAGAACGAGGGGAATGTCATTCAAGGGTGCCCTAATTTAGGGAGGAATGTTCCTATCAGCAGCAGAGTGGTCATCCCACCTCGCGAAATTGACCATCATTCTGAGGAGGACGAGGCTTTTGAAAGGGCTAGGAAGGCTTCAATTGAGACGGCCGCTGAAAGGCTCCTCAAGGAGAAATTTTCTGATTTTGAAGCACTGTTGCCAAAGCTGAAGGAGATGGTGCATTATCAGCCTGTTAAGTGTGTAAATCCATCTACTTTACTAGCAGAGGGGGGAGAGCCACTCCTGGTTGGGTTTCAGATGCCTTATTTACCCCTGTACACTGGGGAAGGTCCACCGAAAGCTTACTTGGACAGCTATGTGAGGATTATATGTAGCTTGGGGATTGGAAAGGTCCATTTGCTGAATCTGTTTCGACTACTTTACGGGGTGCAGCCACTAAGTGGTATCTAAAGACTCCAATCCACACCCGTTCCACCTAGGAGGATCTGTCTGAGGTGTTTGTGAAACAATACGCCTCTAACACTCAAGTAGAAACTACGCTGGAAGATATAGAGAGGATCCACCAGAGACCTAATGAGTCCTTCTCGGCCTATTACAAGAGGTGGATGGATGCACAAGTGTTAGTGGATGGAGCTCCTAAACTGGAGTCTCTCATTGTGAAGCTTGTCGATGGTAGCTTACTGCCTTACAAGGAGAAAATGAAACTGAAAAGATTCCATTCCTTTAATGATGTTGTGGATTTTGCCAAGCGCATTGAGAGGTATGTTAAAGAGGATCAGTTGAACAGACAGGGTTCGGGTACTTACCGGGGCAGCCGGGGATATACTCAAGGGTACAAGGCCAGCAGTTTTACAACTGCCCCGTCAAGGTTTAGTTCTAAATCGGCCTAAACTACAGTGATAGATCGGGTACGAGAGGCAGATGTAGCGGTAGTAGCCCAGGGTGGATAGCCAAGGGCCTCTCCAAGACTCACAAACCCATGGGCCGACACCTTGGCCTGCATTTTTGCCAAATGCAGAAAGGCTGGTTTGTTACAGAGTATGAACCCATATGTTCCTCCTTCTAAAGTAGACAAAGAAAATTACTGTGTCTACATGTGACAGCAGGTCACCGCACCAATGAGTGTACCGGTCTGATAAGGGCCATTCAAAGGCTGGTCACTGAGGGAAAAATTGTGGAGCCTGCATTGAAGCCTAACGTTCAGAAAAACCCCTTACTTGATTTCAGGGGCCAGGTTAGCATGGTTCATTCTGGGATACTGGCCAATAGTGTGTTTGCTCAGATAATAAAGGCTAACCCGAGTGTTCAAGCAGTTACAGCTGAAGTAGGAGAGGAAGAGCCAGAGGAAACTGAAGTGCAGACATCAGTGTTACAGCTAGGATAGGTTCCTATCGATCTGAATGACATTGATCTCGTAGATGATGATGAAGATTTCGGATTTGAGGAGCCAAAGTTGATGTATCCAGTGGATACGAGACAGGGGACAATGGTCACAAAAGATGACCACGTCATGCATATCACCCGGAGCGGCAGGGTTTACCAACCTGTCAATGTAGCTCCCTAGGCGCCGCCCAGGAGGAACTATCCTGCTATAGAATCAGACACTATAGCCCAGGGTTGAAAGGTGAGGAAGATGATGTGATAGTTAAGCAACTAAAGAGAACGCCCGCCCGGGATAGCATCTGGCATCTCCTCATAGAATCCAAAAGACACCGTGAGGTTGTAGTAAAGCAACTAATGGAAATGGAGGCAACCCCCATGATGTCTCCAGATGAAGTTTGTGCAGTGATAAAAGGGGTTGATCTGAAGGCCACCAGAGCCCAGGAAATCAGTTTCGGGGTATCTGACCTGCCACCAGAGGGGGTGAATCATAATAGGGCTCTATATCTGAAGGTAGAGATTATGGATAAGACTATGCCATGTGTAATGGTAGATGATGGCTCGGCCCTCAACATTTTCCCCCTTAAAATTTTACCGTACCTGGGCATTGAAACAGAAGCCCTCTGTAATTCCGGCACAGTGATCAGGGCTTATTACGACAGCAGGAGATCTGTAATCGGCACCTTCGAAGCCAAAGTTAGTGTGGGGGAAGTCAAATCCAATGTCTTGTTCACAGTCATTGACATCCCGGTTACCTTTTCCTTACTCCTAGGGAGGTCATGGTTCCATGTCCTAGGAGGTGTACCCTCCACTCTGCATCAAAAGGTGAAATCCCTGATAGGTGGAAAGGTGGTGACTGTGGAAGCAGATGAACCATCAGTAGTAGCTACTCTAAATGCTGTGGAGTAGCCAATGACAGGCTTTCAGGTGGCAGTTGTGACAGAGGAAAATGGTGATGGACCAAAGTTTCCAGAGTGGGTATACAAGTACTTCGCCAAGCAGAAATTTGAGCCCGGTAAGGGCCTGGGGGCAAGACAACAGGGAGTCCCCAAATTTGACATTGAACCAGGGAAGTACCGTTAACACAGACTTGGCTATCGCGAGAAGAGAGATGGGCCAAGTAGGAGATCCGTGAATCTGGTTGACATGTTTGTACGTCCGGTTAAGAAAGTGTATCGATGGACTCTAGAGCCAGTAGAAGTTGAGGGGGGTCAACTCCCTGGATTTGAAATCTTTTCTAATGTTGTAGATTTTGGGAAGTACAAAGTCGAGCCAATTGTCAACATGCTCCGTGTTGAGGCTAAGGATGATAAGGGAAAAATTCTGGAAAGGCAGGAGACAACAGTCAGTTGAGTCAATGTTGAGTTCGAGAATAAGGAAGAATCTACTGAGAAAGTGGGTCCTGGGAGTGGGGAAGCCGAAGAGGTCATCATAGCCATCACCAAGGCATTGGCCGCATTGATGAAAGCCAACACAGGTTCTGAACCAGGGGAAGCAGCTATGCCAAAGACTTAGGAGGAGAACCGGGTTGTGAAAGAATTGGCTAAGCTAATGATGACACGGAAGGCAAGGATGGTCGAGGAAGAACTTTCCACTGACCAGGAACAGGCCCTTGAGGGTGACCTGGGAGATCTGTTTGAGGAAGTTGAAGAAGCTGCAATAGGACAAAACCCTCCACATGTGGAGAGTGATAATCATTTTGATGTATCTGCTCTTTCTGTTTTTGATGTAAACAACTCAGCTTACAAGGCTTTCAATGCAATGAAATCTGATTTCGCTTACTGGTGTGATGTTTTTCCGCATGGAACTGTGCATACATACAAACATTCATTTAATGTCTTTAGCATACATGATGCATCATTACACGAAATGAATCTAGGAACAGACAATGATCCAAAAATGGTATCCGTCTTAAAAGACCTTACGCCTGAAGAGAGAAAAGAAATCACAAATGTGCTCTTAAAATAGGTAAAAGCCTTCGCGTGGTCCTATGATGACATGCCCAGGGTTGACAGGAAAATTACGGAACACAGAATCCCAACAGATCCAAAAATGAAACCCATCAAACAGAAACTCAGAAGACTCAGACTGGAATGGGCAGAAAAGGTCAAGGAGGAAGTGGCCAAGTAGATAAAAGCTAAGTTTCTGGAAGTTGTGGAATATCCGAAATGGTTGGCCAACATAGTGCCCGTTGCTAAAAAGGATGGCAGAGTCAAGGTCTGCGTGGATTACAGAGATCTGAATAAATCTTCTCCCAAGGATGATTTCCCGCTGCCTCATATTGACGTGTTGATCGACAATGCCACCAGGGCCATAATGTATTCATTCATGGACGGGTTCTCGGGGTAAAATCAGATCCTCATGGACATAGTCGACAAAGTGAAGACAGCCTTCATCACAGAGTGGGGGGTTACTGCTACAGGGTTATGCCATTTGGATTGAAGAATGCCGGAGCCACTTACCAGAGGGCTATCACAACACTGTTGCATGATCATAATGAGGTTAAAGTTTATGTGGACGATATGCTAGTCAAATCGATGACTAGAGAAGAGCACCCTGCTATCTTGGATAGATTCCTGACTGGGGTCGAAAAGTATAACCTCCGCCTCAACCTAAAGAAATGTGTGTTCAGGGTGACCTCAGGAAAGCTCCTCGGCCATATGGTAAGTCAGAGGACAATTAAAATGGACCCGGATAAAATCAAAGCTATCAGTGACATGCCTGCGCCAAAGACAGATAAAGAGGTAAGGTCATTTCTGGGGTCACTGCAATATGTCAGTCGGTTCATTGCAAGGTTGACAACGGTCTGTGAACCTATCTTCAAGCTTTTAAAGAAGAACTAGCCGACAAAGTGGAATGATCAGTGCCAGTTAGCTTTTGACAGGATCAAGGCTTATTTGATGAATCGGCCAGTCCTGAAGCCTCCGATGGTGAACAAGCCCTTGATCCTGTACTTGGCTATCGAAGATGCCTCGGCGGGGGCAATTTTGGTTCAAGAACAGGAAGATGGACGAGAACATGCAATCTACTACCTGAGTAAGAAGCTGTTCGACTATGAAATCAGATATACCGTAGTAGAAAAGACATGTGCTATTATGGTATGGCTAACTAAGAAACTGAGGCACTACTTCCAGTCGTACAAGGTTCAGGCAGTAGCAAAGGTTGACCCGATAAGTATTTATGTCAGACGCCCGCATTGGTCGGGAAGTTATCAAGATGGCTATTCCTTTTATCCAAATTTGACATCGAATATGTGACCACGAAGACAATCAAAGGAAGGGTTGTGGCAGAATTTCTGGCCAATCAACCTCTGGAGTCAGATTATGTCGAGAATTTGGAATTCCATGATGAAAAGTTGGCTGTAATAGAAGCAGAACTGAGCATATGAATAATGTACTTCAACGGGGCTGTAAACAAGCATAGGGCAGGACTGGGAGTGATCATCGGTACATCTAATGGAGAAATCATTCCCCTAGCTAAATGCCTTGAATTCCTAGTGACTAATAATGGGGCAGAGTATGAAGCTTGCCTATTCGAGATTGATGCTCAAATCACTTTAGGGGCACGTCAAGTACTGATAATTGGAGATTTAACACTAATAATTCATCAGATCACCGGCAAATGGGAGGTAAGAGAAGGGTCACTCCGGCTGTATCTCCAGTTGGTTTGGGACGAGGTGGAAGCATTCAGGCTGTGTGAGTTCAGGCACGTACCGAGGGAGGAGAATCAGATGGCAGACTCTTTGGCTACACTCTCATCAATATGGGAGGAACCCTGGAAGCACCCCTATGCAGCCAGTGGTAGTGGAGATCGCACAGAATCCTTGTTACTTATCGGTCAGTGTTGTAGCAATGACAAAATAGCTTCCTTAGTATTAGGATATTCTACAGTTTATTCAGAACGCGCAGTATCTTGAAGATGCTAGCAAGTCAAATAAGATCTCCCTCAGGAGGTTGGCAGCGCAATTTAGATTGTTTGAGGGCCAGATCTTCAAGAGAAGCACCAATGGCCTGCTACTGAAATGCCTAACGGAAAAAGAAGCCAAAGAAGTCATAAGGCAGATCCATGCGGGGACTTGCGGGCCACATATGAATGGGTTAGGTTTGGCTAAGAAAGTATTAAGGCAAGGCTAGTTTTGGCTTACACTGCAAGCAGATTATATTGAAGAAGTGAAAAGATGTCACGAATGTCAAGTGTACGGAGCTGCAATCACCTCCCATAGCTTGAAGTTCAGATATCGTAAACTCTATGGCCATTCGCTGCTTGGGGATAGATCTCATCGGAGAAATAAGGCTGCCTGCATCAAACGGACACCGGTTTATAGTTGCGGCTATTGACTACTTCTCGAAGTGGGTGGAAGTGGAATCATTTACTTATGTTACAGCCAAGAAAATGGCCAAGTTCACTGAGAAAAGTATCTTCATGAGGTACGGAATTCCGCATCATGTTGTCACAGATAATGGGGTACAGTTTCAAGGGGTTACGGCACAATTGTTTCAGGATAAGGGGATTGAACACCACAAGTCATCTCCGTACCGCCCATAAGCTAATGGTGCGGTAGAGGTGGCTAAAAAATCCATCAAGAAGATTCTATCAAAAATGGTGGTCACCTACACGGATTGGGCCGATATGTTGCCGTTTGTTTTATGGGGTTACAGAACCAGTGTCAGTACCTCTACCGGAGAAACACCGTACTCCCTAGTCTATGGAATGGAAGCTCTCTTACCAGTAGAAACTGAGATCAAGTCGTTAAGGGTGGTTATGGAGGCATAGTTACCAGAATCAGAATGGGTTCAATCAAGATATGAACAGTTGTCACTGATTGATGAGAAGCATCTCCGAGCACTAGATCACTTACAGATGTATCAGTAGAGAATGGCTAGGGCTTACAACAGCAAAGTCCACCATCAGAAACACTCACTCAAGGCTGGGGACGTGGTTCTAAAGCAAATGAAACAGGTCAACACAAATGTGAGGGGAAAATTTAGGCCTAATTGGGAAGGTCCGTATGTGGTAAAGAAAGTACTCTCGAAAGGCACCGTAAAGATTATGGATATGGATGGGAACGAGTTCGTCAACCCTGTCAACCAAGACATGTTCTGATGGTACTACTTGTAAAAAAAAAGTCCGATGGATCAAAAACTGAAAAGGCGGTCCACGCAAAAGTTAGGACAGTCCGATGGATCGAAAACTGAAAAGGTGATCCATGTGAAAGTTAGTTTAGAAAGGTGAGCACCATCGGTGGGAAAATCTGCGAAGACCAGTTGGTGGCAGTCGCGAGTTCAGTCGAGACGGATACCATTTTTAACTCTGTTCTTAGCTTCATTTCATTATTGATACACGTTGTACTAAAACATTATCAATGAATAAATAAATGAATGCTTTTTCCGTTCGTTTAAATGTCTTGAGTTTGCCCGAAATTGGATTTTTGTTATACACATATATATATGATTGTGCACATTCCATATTTTGCATGCATCACATATTTAAAAAAAATCTGATGGGCTGAAAACTGAAAGGCGGTCCATGCAAAATTTAGGATACAAATAAAAAGTCTGCTGGGTCGAAAACTCGAAAGGGTGGTCCAGGAAAAAGTTAAGATAGTCCGGTAGATTGAAAACCTGCAAGGGCAGTCTATGCAAAAGTAAGGACATAAAATAAAACAGCAAAATAAAAACCATACAGCAATAACTCCACACAACTTGATAGAAACCTACAAGCCGAGATATCTCAGGGTCAGGATCTCACGCTCGCGTCTTATAGGACAAGTCACCAAGTCTGCTAGCCAGGCCCTATAACGACCATCCGTCTCCGCCGAGACTACCTCGCTATATCTCAAAACCTCAGAACGGGTGGGGTTCATCCACTGCTGCTGCACATGTCAAGGCCACTGTTGTGTGAATTCCCCATACTCGGTCATACACAAGGAACAAGGCCCCCCTGTACTTGCCCGTATTGTCTGTAAAACCGCGCAGGAGAGTAAAACATTACTTTGGACAGTCCGAGGAGCTGCACACCTCCTGCCCAAGTCTCTGTAGTCACCTGCGAAATGTCCCACCAGGGGCAAATCCAATGGATGGATGCATCCATCCTTTCTCTCAGCCAACTAATCCATTCCTTTGTAGTCCGGGTGGCAAAGTCTGTAATTTCGACACACCAGGCCCAAAACGTTTCGGGACGTATCTCGGCTAAGGTGGAGGAACACTCAAGAGATTCAGCTTCTCTAGTAGCCAGATCAGCAGAAGAGACAACCAATCAGTGGGATGCAGAATTAGTTAGAATGTCAAACATGAGTTGGGAACAAACCTGAAGCAGAAAGGGACACCCGTAGGTCTCGATCGGGTAACCAGAGTGGACAGAATCCAGATAAATCAGGGTCTCAGCCAAAATGACCCCCATAGGTGAAGCACCGTCGACCATCTGGGCCACTACTGGGATTAATCGGGAATCACAGGTCCCGTCTCTTGACTCGTACAGATAGAGGGACATCAATAACAGGCTCATTAGAAAAGCCCAACCAGGGATAGAGGAGTCCAGGGCAGAACACAGGTCCATAACAGCAGACAGGTTGAATCTCCTAAGGGCAGCCTCGCCAGGAGGCAAGCAGTTTAAATGTGCCATGTCCAGCCCAGTCAACCTCTGAAATATTTGTAGACTGTCCGAATCGGGTTCGGGGATAGCTAACCTGACTCCACGTAGACAGGGGACGTAGAGGATGGCGCTGAATTCCTCAACCATGGGGCATAACTCTTACCCAAAACATAGAAATATATGATCCATCAGATCCCAGAACCTAGCTGCAGCCGCCAGAAAGGTCCGGTTTAGAGTCAGATTCATATAAAAGCACATGGAATGTACACTATAGGGTGCCAGTAAGGCCCAGTTGGAAGAACAAAATGTCCTCCAATAATCTCTGAGGCAGTCACGGAGATGATCCATTCGAAAAAAGGGACAGAAAGAAGAAGAAATAACTGAAATACAAAGAAGAACCAGACGGCTATGGTTTGGGTCGGGCGGCCCTGTCTTGGTCTGGGCGGCTCTGGTCTGGGTTGGGTGACTCTAGTCTGGGTTACACAGCTCTGATCTGGGTTGGGCGGTTCCGTTCTGGGTCAGCGGCTCTAGTTAGGGTCGGACGGCTCTATTCTGAGCCGAACAGCTCTGGTCTAAGTTGGGCGACTCTGGGTTTTCTACAGCACATACTATATACTTATATGCAGGATTTTGGATCTAGAGCCGTGCGGCTCTGCTGCGCGGAATTGGTATCTGGCCGAAATCAACCCCAGAATCGTGAAATAAAGTCTCCGGGAAGCATAAATCATGTCAGAGGGTGATAAAATGAGTGAAAACAGATAAAATGCACTCAGAAAAATAAGTCCAACAAAGGAAAGTAACAGAACAGCCAAGTGAATAAAGAATGCTATAAAATGCCAATACAAACAAATACACCAGTCAGCAGTCACATAACAAGAAGAAAAAGCCTATAAGCGGGCAATATGTCTAACAACATCAAATCCAAGCCCACAGACGGCTGCATCAAAATAAACTACAAAGGCTACAAGGGGAGGGCTACGACTGTCCCCCGTCAGTCGAATCATCATCCTCCTCCGCACTGTCAACCCCGCCGCCATTGCCAAAGATGCGCCGGTCGGCCTCCCAGTCATCCAACTGAGTGGAGAGAGTATCAATCATGAATTTGAAGTCTGTAGTGGTCCTCTGCATCTCTTCCATCTCCGCCCTCATACGGGCCTCCTCACGCCGACAAGCGGCGACTACAGCCTGTATCAGAATCAAACAACATAGGCATCATGTCATACATACACATGCATCTGAAACATACATACACGCATATATACATATTAACGCAGGTACTTACCGTCATCGCCCCATTATCCGGAAGCGAGAGGTACCTAAGAGCAGAAGTCACCTAGCACGGAGCCATCCCCTGTGTCACTGAAATCTGCACAAAGAATAGCACAAAGGTCAGACCAATGGCAACAGTAACGGTAAAAAATAAGCAAGGGCAAGTGTAAGCATCAGAATTTTTTTTAAAAAAAGAGTAAAAGTACAGTCGTACGACTTTACCTACAGTCGTGCGACTGTAATCAAACTATTCGTGGCAGGTGAGCCAGTTCATACCCTAAAAGCTGAAAAAGGGGGAAAAAGAGAGACGCTCTGGCAGAAAAAGAAAAAGGAGAAAAAGAGAGGAGAGAGGAGCTTTTGGATCTCAAAAATTTAGAGAGAGAAAGAAGAAAAGAAACAAGGAAAAGAAAGGGAAAAACTCATCATCATAATCCCTAACATTTGCAGATCTTTGGACCCAAAGTTCCTAACCCTAAATCAAGGAGAAAAGTGCAGATTTTAGTGGATTGAAGCGACGCCAGAGGTCAATCCTATGGTGGACGCGCGCTTAAGAGGTAAACACTCCTTTTCCCCACTATTTTTCATGCTTTCTGGGTGATTGGTGTGCTTTTTGTGCTTTTTTATCCATTTTCTGCATTTTCTGTTTCTGAAAATCAAGAACAGTCGTGCGACTATTCTTGAGTTTGATGAACAGTCGTACAACTGTATTTACAGTCGTACGAGTGTTTTTGGTTTCCAGATGGTTTCCTTTCAGTTTTATCTCAAATAAATTTTGGCAAAATCCTGAGTTTGGGTTGCTTACAATCGCATGACTATAATTTACAGTACGACTGTAGTTACAGTCGCATAACTGTAAGATTATTTCCAGAATCAGAATTTCCAGAATAAATCCCCAAAATTCCGAAAAATCCCTAAAAATTCAGAAAATCCAAAAATCATCAAAAATGAATTTTGTTGTATGCATTCACGACCTTAGATTCAATTTTCAGTAAAATTGCATTTAGAACAATGCTACGACAGAGACCCAATTCTCCCGAAAACCGACCCACCTCACATGCCAAAATTAATTAAACCTGACAATAAAGCGTTTTCAAAATGATTTTCCCACAAAACCAAAACACAGGGACGTTTCAAAATATTTTCTAGGTCTAACCGAGCCGGCTAGCCTAGCCAACCCGGTTATCCCCTAAATGCATGCCCCCAAATTCTAATTTCCCAATTATGTCCTATCTGAGTCCCATTTATGGCATGCTATATACTGTGCTAACCCTCTGTTTTGTAGCTTTTATTTTTATTTTTATTTTATATGTATTTAATAGAATTACTCGTGTATTCTAGGCGATTGTAATTTTTAGATAAATCGTGTATACTAGGCGCTTGTAAAAGTGAGGCGAAAGTTTTTATCTTTTATTTGATCGGGTTGTAATAATTTAATCATTTACTATTTTACTTTACCTGTATGCGCGCTGTATGTCTATTTATTTCAATAAAATTGACTTTTAGAATTTGAAATACCATTTAAGAACATTGGCCAATTTTATTTTAATTAGACACGAAATAAGGGACTTGTCTGGACCCAAATCTGTGGATAGTGTAGCGGCCGTTCGTCCAGTTCAGCTGCATTATAAATTCCTCGGTTGAGCTGAGCCGGGTGGCGATTCCTACAATATTCATCGAGATTTAGGTCTCGGTTCTTTTAAGAGTTAATTCCATTTTTTTTAAAAACGAATTTCCATTCTAAAAACCCCACGCGAGGGAGGGGTCCGCCGAAATCGAGGTGCCCCTTCTGAAAGGGAGTCCCGCGTTCTATCGAAAACGTCATCCGCTCACATCAAGGATACTCACATGCGTCACATCAGGAGGAATAGCAGTAGGAGGGGGGTGTGCCTCGATGTGCAGATCAGCTCGATAAAATTCCCCAGCCTCATTATGCAGCATCACCCTAGGCTCCACCAGGTACTCCAGACGGCCTGGAATAAAGCCGGCCTGCGAATAAAGCCAGCCAGGAGAACCATCGGGGGTACTACCGAGAGAATGGGCTCAGTGTACCCCGCCTCGGCGTCAGCACCAAGCACGCCCGTGTGAGCAGAGGAACCTCCATCTCCCCGGCCACCAACGGTCCCAAACCTACGGCCACTGGAATGTCTGCCCGATGATGTGTGAGGGCGCTTACCCCTCTTAGATGGCTGTAAAAAAAAGGGGTCAGCAAGTAGCAGAATAGTCCAAACAAGCAAAGGATGAAAGCAGAACAAAGGCATACCCCAGCTAGCGCATCCTCTAGCGGTGCAGCCCCTGTGGGAGGAAGAAGCTGTGTGTTGATGAACTGGGGGTAATCGCCATCATCCCCCATAACTGCATATCCAGACCCAAATAGATCCGGGTGGTCCTCCTCTGGCAGTAGGTGCCGCTAGAACAGTCCGACTAGAGGTGCAGGCGGGATCCTACACTCCCAGGGCCGACACGCCAGTCGGTGACCCTCTCCCCAAGGTACCACTTAAAGCTGATGGGACTCTCCATTATGAATCGTCTGGGCATCAGCCTCCGAGCATCCATCAGATCAGGGGACCACACAGCGTTCCCCCATAGCTCTTTAATTACCTGGAAACAGAAGGTAGTAAAAAAAAAGATGAGGGAGTACCTGCTCAAAACTCATACTCGCCAAGAGCTGGCCGCAGATCCAAGGGTCGGTGTCCATCTCACTCTAACCGAAACTCAGCCATCGCCGCAGTCGGGGAAATCAGGAAGCACAGTATTGGCCGGTATGGCCAATTTTGGTTGAGGGACAA
The DNA here is from genome assembly GCA_039660915.1 of Euphorbia tirucalli. Lineage (NCBI taxonomy): Eukaryota > Viridiplantae > Streptophyta > Magnoliopsida > Malpighiales > Euphorbiaceae > Euphorbia > Euphorbia tirucalli. The sequence continues at coordinate 72,494,437 of CM077641.1, forward strand.
AGGCGTACTCATACACTTAAATCTGCACAATGAAAAAGTCTGTTAAAAAAAAGGTAACTCAAGTGAAGAACTATCCACGTGCCCTTCACCTCTTGGTGCCTCCAGTGGGCGTAGATATTGAGGCCATAGTACAGCTAAGCTAATCTGGCTCATCCCCAGTTTAGGCTCCCCACCTCCTCCAGCTATATCAGGGAAGGGAACAAGGCCAGATTCAGATCGCTCTGACCCTTAAGGAATAGCAGAGTACTCAGGGTGTACAACTGAAACGCCCAAGCATAACACCTCGCATCCCTGGGTAAAAACGCAGAGCCCTCAGGCAGGTTACTTTGCCTACTCAGCCAATAATCTTGCAATACGCTCCCCTAGACTAGCCTGCCCAGAGGAGTTAGGCTAATCAAATGGCGATGAGGCCTGGATTGAAGCCCTCTCGTTCTAGTGTCTGATTGGACTCAATGGTACGCCCGCCGAAAGATAGCACAATGATGGCCACGAAGTCCTTAGGCATGATAGTGAATTCCCCAATCAGGAAGTAGAAGATGTGGGTGGAATCCATCTATCGCTCCAGGAGCGCCATCAGTAGACCCCTGCTAATCCGAGGTAGGACCTCACACATGGAGCAGACAAACCGGTCCAGACCGGTAGAGTCAACTAGCTCCCGCACCTCATCAGGGAGCCTCAGGTACCAAACCAGCGGATCAGATACAGAATAGGCCCCCCGGTTATGGGGCTGCGTTTGCCAAACAATGAACAGGGAGTTTTATGGGTCATTTATATTGTGCATTGCTTGAATAAATTGACTGAAAGTATTTAAAATAAAATTAGAGCATTGAAAAATCTGGTTTTGGTCGAACCAGAGCAGTCTGGCCCTAACCACAGCCGCCCGGCTCTGTTCTGGAAAGAATAGAGCCGTCCGGCTCTGTTCTTCACCAGAGCCGTCGGGCGAAGAACAGAGCCGCCCGGCTCTAGAATTAAGCCGCCAGCTCTATTCGGGAAACCGATGGTTTTGGTTCGTAAACCTAGGTTTTACAATTTTTTGCCATAAAATTGATCCTAATCAAATTTAAATCATCAATTAAGTTTTCTAGGGGCAAAATCTACTCTAAACATGCATCAATTTCACATAATTTTGCCTATTTCGCGGAAATTCAAAAAATGGAGGAAAAGAGGAAGTTTGAAAAAACTAACCAGATTCTAAATGATGTGTGTAGACGGCTTCAGAGTCACGGGTATGGGATCATTTCTCCTAACTCCACAGTACGGAACCGTCTCCCGTAATCCGTACACCTCAACTGTAGACTCGGTGGGTAGGAAAAACTCCCCTTCAGGTAAAGCATATCTTACATGGGGGGAGGGTTGTATGGGAGTATTTGGAAGAATAGCCTTTCGCATTTTCCTTATCTTGGCTAGAAGAATTTTAGAGAGAAATTTTCAGATAAAAAGTGAGAAGAAGAGGAAAAAATATGAAGGTGGAGAAGAAAGAGGCCGGCGCCCCTTATATTCACCTCACCCCCACCGGCTAGAGCCGGGTGGCTCTAGCCCTGAGCTGCCCGGCTCTGATTCTCCATGTATCGTATTTTTCTCGATTTTTCATAATTTTCATTTATTCCAATTTAATCCCGAGAAGGGTATTTCTCGCTTTTACAGATATCCAGGGGTAAAAATAACCATGCCGTATTTATTCTTGATCGAAGGGGCAAAAATGTTTGTTTCCAAAATTGCCGATTAAGGAATAAATACGCGCTTTCGACTGAACTTCAACGATCCACTCCACCACACGGAGGGAAAAAGAAAATTTTTTGTTCGGGCGCTCCACCACATGGAGAAAATAGTCTTATTCGGTGCTCCACCATACAGGGAAGGATTAAATTTTTATTGGGCACTCTACCACAGTGAGTCGATATCGCAGGTACACTCCACCACAGTGAGTCGATATCGCGGGCATACTCCACCACAGCCCGTCGATATCACGGGCACACTCCACCACAGCGAGTCGATATCGTGGGCACACTCTATCACAGCGAGTCGATATCACGGGCACACTTCACCACAGCGAGTCAATATCACGGGCACACTCCACCACAACGAGTCGATATCACGGGTATACTCCACCACAGCGAGTCGGTTCGAGACCAAACCAGCACCCCAAATGAGGGACATCAGGTGTGTCTTCTTATCCTTTCTCACCGCGCTCCCAATCGTGAGACCAAACTCGTTCTAGGCTTTATAGCCGACCATGAGCCGACTTTCGTCCTGCGAGGGGCAGCCTAAGAGCATGGGTTTTCCCGACCTCTATGATGAGAGCTCTTTGTTACCTCTGTTAAGCATTCAGATCCCGAAAAGAGCAGAATGTCGCTTGGAACGTCTCGAATTTTCTGAAAACCGGACAATCCTCAATCAGAAACTCTGAGAAAGGCCTCCCGAGTGCTTTCTAGGATTTAGGATGGGTGTCGGATTTTCAAAATTTTACCCCGGATCTTGTTAGAGCTACACGGCTTTAAAACAAACTATAGCCGTACGGCTCTAGTGGGTGAGCCATTTAATGCTCGAAATGATATGACTGAAGAGTATAAAAAGAAAAGTAAAAATCAAATCAAAGGAGAGGGAGAGGACTTTTTCATTCGGCCAAAAGGTGGAAAAGGAAAAAAAGAAAGATAGTTACAGAGAGATAGAAAAGTGACGAAGAGGAAGAAGAGAGAAAGAGAGAAAAAGAAAGCTTTGATTTTCACACCCAAAACTCATTGCCTAATCGTTCTATAAATCATCCCGATCGTTACTCATTGGTTCGTACACATTCTCGGTTTTGTTTCGGATTCGTTTGCAGGATTTCGGAATATTCAAGGATTCAAGTCACATTCTTGATTTTCAATCCGTTCCTACGTATCCGATACAATGGAACAACATCAAGGTAAACTCTGAGAGGCCTTAAACTTGTGTTCATTGCATTTTTTCATGTGATTTTTCTTCGTTTCTCAACTTTCAGAAAGCCGGCTACCCGGATATAGCCTTACGGCTCTGTTCACTAAGAACAAAGCCGCACGGCTCTGTCTCTCTGGAACAGACCCAGGTCGCTCTAACCCTAGAGCCGCACGGCTCTGTTCCTCAAGGGTGAAAACCCAAAAATGCCTGATCGGCCGAAAATAGCCAGTTTTCTATTTTTATGCATTCTGTTGTGATATCTTTCGGCCCAAAAATATTCGTATGTTATTTTAACTTTGGTTTTCGGATTTCTGTATGTACGGATATTAGATTTTTGGTTTTTCTCGGATTTTATTTTCTAAATTTGGGGTCATTCGATCCGAACAGGATCCGTAGTCCAGCATCAGCGGACCCCTGAACCCTATAAAATCTTCGAGAAACACTAGAAACGAGCAAAATAATGATTTTTTGAAAAATGAGAAAGCTAGTTTCGGGTCCGGGTGTTGCAGCAGCCGGGCATGGGTTAGAACCACCCGGCTCTAGTTACAGCCACGCGACTGTAGTTCCTGGAAAAGACAGAATCGCAAAACGACCCGTACGGACGTCGTTGCGCGATGCTGTTTTAGGATTCAGACTATTTTTGGCGTGTCTATTGCTTTTGGACCCTAGATGTTTGTAAAAATTAGGAAACCCACACGAACAGAACCCCGAGTTCTGGGATAACAGACCAGCTGAAATATGGAAATTTGCATGAAATTGAGCCAAATAATTTTTCAAAATTGTTTTTCAGCACAAAAAATTACAGGGCGTTTCAAAACAGTTTTCCAGGTCTAACCGGTCTGACCGGTCGTGTCAACCCGGTTACCCCCTAAATGCATGCCCCCAATCCTAAAAATCCCAATTCTGTCATGATTTGAGTCCTATCTGTGCTGTGCCGTAAACTATGCTAACCATCTGTTTTGCAGCATTTATTTTTCCATTTATTATTTTTACTATATTTAATAGATTAATTCGTGTACTTAAGCGATTGTAATTTTTAGATCCTCGTGTATTCTAGGCGTTTGTAAATGTGAGGACGAGAGTTTTTTTTTATTTATTTTTATTCAATTTGGTTGTATAAGTGGCCTCTATTATTCTTTTGTATATTTGTGTAGATGATTTAGTTTCCTGCAGTTTAATTTTGTTATTTGCTTGAGCATGGGCTAGTAAAATAAAATTAATCGGGTAGAGAAAGATAATAACTTGAATAAATATGGCAATGTAAATCATAAACGAATACCAGCTCGAGGTTAAGTAATAAGTTGCCCGAACCCTAAATCTCTGGATTAGGTACAGTAGTCTGCGCTCGATAGGGAGCTGTACCGGAATTTCCTGGATGAGCTGATCCGGGTAGTGACTCTGTCATTGATCTTGAAATTTAGATTTCGAGGTCTTTAAGTAACAAAATTAGAAAACGTTTTCAACAAGATGAATTTCAAAACAAATAAACGGTTTATTCGTAAAGCAATATAAACAAAACCCGTTTTCGAAACTCCCTGGTTCGCTTCGCCGCGTTCCGCTTTTCACGTCATCCGCTCACACCTATTTATAGGCTTATAAGACAACTATATCATATAAAATCAATAAGCACTATATAACAATTTAAATTCAAAATCTAATCTTTATCTATTTTTAACAAATTAACTAAATCTCAAAATTATAATTTCAGATTTTCTAATCAAATCTCCAACACTACCTCTTGATTCAAATTCTGTAAAAGAAATCTAAAATTTTCATGGAGCACCATCTCCCCATATTATCATCTTGAGAAGCACTTCTCTTTACACTCCCTACCTAATACACTTCCCACCAGAAACAAAAAAATTGTTGATGCACTTCCTCACCAATCTTGGGTGCACTTTCTCACCAACATATCTCAAAAACGATCGTTTTCTTTCATATTTTTTTTTTCTAATTCTGCAATTTATTGTAGATGCCCATATCTCTTAAATTTGCAACATTGAGACTTTTCCTTCTGTCAACAATCATTCTCACTCAAAAATGTATTTAATCTCTTAAGTATTTATTTTGGTACCACATCCTCACATACCCTTAAGACCATGACACTCTGATACTAATTGGAGGTTTTTTAGAGAGAAACATAAACTGAGAAATTAAGAACTGAATACTGCAAATGCATTATCCTTGGGCACATTTTATTAGAGGACTGTTAATACCTATTTATAGGCTTATAAGATAACTATATCATATAAAATCAGTAACCATTAGATAACAAGTTAAATTCAAAATTTAATCTTTATCTATTTCTAACAAATTAACTAAATCTCAAAAATATAATTAGAGATTTTGTAATCAAATCTCCAATATATATATATATATATATATATAAAATCAAAGTTGATAAAATTTTCGCTTTTTGACAGTAAAATTTATATTACTATAAATTATTTTGGTATCCAAACTAACATTTTTTATAGTGATAATCTTTTTAGTAAAATTACCTTTATATATATATATATTTTTTTTTCTTTTCTTTTTAACACTATCATTTCGTTATACATTTTCTATAATAACTTTGTAATCAATTAAATTTCTTCAACAAGGTAGCCGAATGGCCTAGAATGTTAAAACCTAATAAAATTAAAATTGGAAGCAGTATAAATAGTTAAGCATAAGAAAGGGGGAGAGTGATTGGTTGAATGATGCCACAGCCTGACAAAGAGAACCTAATCGACTCAACTTTTGGCTGAAACTGCTAATTGCATTTTGTAATTTTATATAGTAGGAGTAGGAGGCTAGGTAGCAGGTTTGAATGGACACGTCAAAATAAGACTTTTGTTTTCAGACGTAAAAGTCCACGTTCCACTTTCCAATACTAAAACTTTATTTTATATTAAAAAGTCCAAATATATATGCGGCCCCTTCAACTTTTATTTTTGAGCTGTTTGACCCTTTCAACTATTTTAGCGACCTATCTAACTCCTTATCTAAAAGCCAAATACATACGTGGCCCCTTCAACTTTTATTTTTAAGCCGCTTGGCCCCCTCAACTATTTTAGCGACCTATCTAACCCCTTATCTATTTTAAAGTAGTATTTTTAGACACTTGAATACTGATGTGTCGTATGATCTAGAGGTGAAAGAAATCTTATCGCGTTTGGGATAAAGTTTACGATTTTAAAAGGGTAATATTTTGTAAATATTATATAAAAAATTATTTGTATTTTTTTCTCCCTCTCTACTCACTTTGGTTAAATTCTTTTCGTTCTTCTTTGTTGTCTCTTCTGCAATCATATTTCTTCCTCCTCTTGAGTTTTATTAATTGCTGAGAAATCTTCACTTTGTAATAGTTTGTAATATTAATTAAATAGAATATGGTTTGAAAATGGTTTCCAGCGTGTGTCCTACGCGTCTTTAGTGTCAGACGCGTCTAATACATGATACTCTGTTATGTTTGGTTATGTTCACTCAAAAGTTTAAAAATATCACTTTAAAATAGATGAGGGGTTAGATAGGTCGCTAAAATAGTTGAGGGGGCTAAGCAGTTCAAAAATAAAAATTGAAGAGGCTACGTATATATTTAACCTTTATATGAGGGGTTAGATAGATCGCTAAAATAGTTGAGGGAGTCAAACGGCTTAAAAATAAAAGTTGAAAGGACCGCGTATATATTTGGCCTATTAAAAAATGTAAAACTTAATTTATAGCTTTCAAGTTCCTTAATGAGGATTATCAAAAACAAAAAATTACTTATATATATATATATTTGCATAAAATCATTTTTCATTAAATATTTAAAAGTTGCTTCTATTTAAAATATTATTGGTAGCTAAATTTATATCAAATTTTACTCTAAATACATATAATCACAACCTTATGTTAATAATATGCAACAACTTGTTTATTACTAACTAATCTCATGACAACAAAATTTCTTGTTGTCAAGTCTCATATTTCTTATAGTGAGTATATATATATACACACACACATAATCACTTCATCAAACAAGTCATATATATATATATATACACACACATAATCACTTCATCAAACAAGTAAGAATAAAGAACCCGGGAGGTGAAAATGACAAATAGACATTTCAATGATTCAATAATAATAATAATAAAAATAAAATTTAGCTCAAGACTTCCATCATTATATCAAAATTTCAGAAAAAAAAAGAGAAAATGTAAATATGTAAATACATGATAATATCCACATCTAATAACTAAGTTAAACAATGCTTTAATCTTGGTTAGGGTTTGGAAACAGATGAAGAAAAAAAGAGAGAAGAATTAAAGCTTCATCATATATTTTCCTCACACAGTGTATAAATGTAGTCTTCATCATGAAACAAACCCTTTAATTAGTATTTTTTTTTTTTTTTAAATTTTATCTGATGATAGGTGCAAGAGATTGAAATACAACTTCTTCACAAGGAATAGTAATACCCAAAGCATGTTTAAACCCAAACTCCTCTTCAGCTCTATGAAGCAAACTCTGAAATTCAGGATGATCTAACCATGAAATTGGTACTATATATCTGCTTCTATTTTCCCCAACATACACTGCAAAATGCCCTTTTGGTACATCTTCATACCCATTTTTCTTCCCAAAACTTGAACACCTTTTCAAAATCTTTTTCAATGCTGCTGTCTGTGTAAGCTTGTTTGATTTGCTCGTCCCCATTATCATTAATTTGTGAAGAAAAAAATATATATCAGAACACAAGCTAAAATAATTAAAGAAGAAATGTGAAATTGAAGGATTGAAGGGAAGAAGGAGAAGTATTTAAAGGAAGGGAAATTGAAACAAAGACATGTGATGTGTAGGGAAAATGGAAAGAAGAAAGTACGTATATTTTTATTTTTATTATATTTTCGTAGAGTTGTTACTGAAATTAAGTTGAATATTAGTTTAGGACAAGCAGTTCCCAACCCTAATGAGGCTTATCCTATACTTTTGTTGCCTAAAGACATCATGGGTCCATCATTTCTTAATGTCTCAAGTTTTCTAATTTTTGTCTCCAATTGATGGACCCTTGCTTATTCGAATTTCTGAGGTTATAAATTTTTGTGCTTTTTTTTTTATATTATTCTTTTAGCTGTCCAAATGGACCAATGATGGCTTTTCTTTAGTGAAGTCATATTTGGCTTTTTTTTTTTTATATATATATATAATATATCATGTATGCAGCAATATAAACATGAATGGTCAAATTCACCAAATTTAGCTTGGAATGTGATATTGTACATATTTCAGAATTTTTTCTGCCTCCTTTCTTTAGATATACAATTTTTCTCATTCATTCACATTCTCGAGAAAATCTTTTTCTGCGAAGACTAGACAATCTTTTAGGACTAAGGGTCAAATATGCTACCTAATATAATGGGGAAATTTAAGTTCTTGTAGCATACAAAATAGTCCAATTTCACTCCTATAATAAAAATTAAACTCAATTCTATGTATATCCTCATGACCTAGTCCAATTTTACCCTTCATAAACTTAGACAAAATTCCTTTAAAAAAGGGTAAAATTGAGCTATAATTTATATAATGTGGAAAAAATTGAGTTATTTTGTTTGATGAGAATAGCATTGAACTTCTCCAATAATTTTACAGGAAAATTTAAAACTTATGTCAGATATGTTCATGATGAATCTAATTACTGATTAAACTTGAAATCCATCGTAATAAATTTCACTTACCGTCTCCAACTTTTCAATGTATACCCTAACTAACACTAAACTCATTTTTGTAACCAAATTGCCATAAACTTTTAACATCTTTCACCCACCGTCCCTTTAGCGAAAATTCAGTGAAAACTAAAAAGAAAGCCAAACCTTGAACACTGCATGCCTTCATATTACTAATTATAATCTCAAGATCTTCCATAACTGGTGTAATCATTCCTACATGTGATTAATTGGCCGTTATAAAATATTTTAACAAGGGGATAAGTACAAATATAAATTATGTGGTTTTGGCCATTTATAAACTAGTAGTTAGTTTATATTATAAACTGGGACCCGTGGAGTGGACCTTTAGACAAACATAGTCTTCTGTCCAAATACACCCCTTTATACAGAGTTTCAAGTTAAAGGTGTGGTGGGAATAAGGCATGGCATGAGAGTGAAATGTTGGGCAAAGCAAAAAGGAATAGTGGCAGGGTATGCTGAAGCCACCAATTATAGGACCACCAATGGAGTCCTGAATGGTACGAGAGGATATTGATTAATTGCAATTGAATGGTCCGATATTAAGGATAAAGCCAAGCTGCAATTGGTCCCCTTAATTTGTTTTCTTTTATTATTTTTTGGTTTATATCAGGGGACATATTTCTGGTAATTTGTGAAAAAAATAAGCTGTACGTACAGCATTAAAGTAACGATGAAGACTACGAGAACCACAATCTACTACTCTTTCCAGTTTCAAATATTAATCATTTTAAAATTTTTATTTTGATTTTTTTTATATGTCATCTTAGATTACTAATGTATTTTTTGTAATATTTTATCATATTTACCTTTATTAAAAGTATGAGAGAAGTTCAATATTTAATACAAATTAGTCTTAATCATTAAGAAAGAAGATAACTTTAATATAGAAAGTAGAGTTTTAGTACAAAATTATTAATAGTAAATTAGTCATTTTAATAACACAATTAATAATTTATTGATTTTGATGAATAACTTTAAACGACAAATATTCAAAACCGGAAAGAGTAACCCGTACTTTCTTCATTTTTGGAATACTAACACTAATAACTTCCACTAAAAGCTATGCCCAAAAACATTGAATCTTAATTAGCAGCTCATTGCATCTAATTGTCCTTTAAACTCTCAACTTAATAACCATTTATGGCAACATGTCTCTCTAAATTATGACCATCTGTGAAAGAATAAATCTAACTTATCTTTGTCATTTCACATCTAACACTACTTTCATAGTACATATTCCTTAAAAATAAAGAAAATGTAAAAAATAGATAATTCTTGTTTACAATTAATACGAATGAAAAAATAAAAATCATATATATATATATATATATATATATATACGTAAATGTAAGATTCATGATTCCGAGGCTAATTGCAACTAGATATCATGCGCTAAAAAATAATAATAATATACCATTTTAAATGTACATAAATTGAATTTACGAACTTACAATTAGTTTTTCCTGTATTAGGTAGTAATCATTTGATATTGTGTTTGATTAGCTGGATTCCAATTACGGACAAATAAAATTAAAAAGTAAGAATGATTCTGATTAGATTGCTATTAACCAAAAGAATTAAAATAAAAATATGATAGATATCCTTTTCTCTCAAATGAAACAAAGAGTCCATTAGATAGACACGATTAAATGGTTTCTGTTCTGTACTTGTTGTAAGATTCCTTCATAAGTACGTGAGCACAAATAATTAAAGGAGCTCCACTGTGAAAAATAAAACTGTTTTGTTGGCTAATCTTTAAAAATTTGTTTGATGACCAACCTAAATTGATACAAACAATAGATTAATTTAGTTTAACAGTTGGGATGCAAATTAAATTTCACCAGTTGATAATGTCGTTGAATGGGATAGTCCTCGAACTTCTACTAAGTATTTCTCACTCTACTCCCTCAACTTCACTTTCTCACATAAAAATGATTGAACTCAATAAAAGTGTAACAAAAATGTCTTTTCAACAAGTTCAATCGAATTCCTTGAGATTTTATTATATTATCAACCACACAGAAACTTATTCACAGAATAATTCCTTCTAGTTGCCCTCCAATATAAACAGTTTACTCCATGAATAGGTAAATAGATAAAGTTTTCGCGGCTTGATTAGTGTAATATATAAATCTACATCAAAGTATGATTCTCCACATAGAGTTCCCCCATATATACTTAAAATTAAATTTAAGATTAAATATGTCCACATAAAAAATTTAAGAGATCTCCAATAAGATTTGGAGTGATTTTTTTTTTTTCTTACAGTTTTAGTAAGTTTGATTGTTTCTATGTGATAAAGAGAAGTTAATTAAGAGGTTAAAAATTAAAATGAAAAATATTTTAGGGGTATAATAGATTTGCAACTACAGTTAGTGGGAAAGCAATTAGTAGGAAAGATCAGTTTTAGCCTTCACATACAAACTGACTTGATGTTATCCTATGGTGAAAATCCTAGTTCAGTTTGACAAAATTCCTTTTAGTAAAACTAATCTAGATTTTCTACCATGTAGATGATGTTGTATTGTTTGGTACTGTAAAAGTAAAATTAATATGGAGAGTCAAAATTGACTCTAATCCTGATATGAAAAGGAAATAGTATAATAACGGAAGACAGAAGGACTCATCCAAAATTTTACAAAAGCTCCACCTTTGGTGAGATAGAAAAACTCAATCTGGTGCAATTCAATTCGACCCCATCAAATGCAAAACCAGCTGTCCCTACTAATTAATCAACCAACTTTTGTCTAATCTTTGTAGTTTTCGTCCTTTCAGCCAATGAACTTGGCTGGGAATAATTTCCGCTGACCCAATGTGCCCTCCTATATGACATCTGGCGAAGCTGTTTTATTTCCATCCACAACTAATAGCTTAACGTCCTACCTGAAACTGAACATAAATCTCTATTTTCCTTTTACTCCCCAACTTCATAAAATGCATTCATATCTTCTCTCACATGTTTTTTAGCCCACGGTGAACTGTACCGGCAATCCCTTTTAATCAATTCCTAAGAATACTACTTTTTTCCTCCTTTTTTCAGCCGACGAGAATGCCTAGCGCACGCATTAATACAAATAGTTATGCCAGGTCTCCCAACCAGCCAAAACACAGTTTTGTAGTTTTCTTTATGCTGACGCGAATGAACAAATAAATATTACGGCTTTCTAAAAAATTATGGGTCCGCTCTTTTAATTAATCCTCAATAATAAAGAAAAGAAAATTCTAATGAGGATCATATATACTGGCTTAATCATATTCTTTGTAATGATGCTTAATGGTCAACTAAAAATGAGCTCCCCAAAGTTATCAAGATGTATCATTCCCCTAACTTTTTATTAATTGTTAGATACTGATTGGTTTTTAGGGAAAAAGATAGAAAGGGACAGAAGTTAGGAATGCCCATGTGTCCCTGCCTAAACAATCAACACACAAAGCAATATAGATAAGAAGCAAGCAGACATTTATTTCTTCTAAACCTGAGCACCACTAATATCTTCAGCCTTTGCTGGGATGATACTAGTTATTTCATGTTCTAAGGTTGAGTCTTACCTGTCTGTGTTGTAAATCTCTTTCGTTTGTTTTCATGTTCAAACAGACAAGTCCGGCAATGGAATGCCAAAATGAAATGTATGTTCAGTTAAGTGGATCAAAAGTTTCGCATATCAATCAGTAATATGATTGATAGTACTCAATTAATCACGGTTGACTAATTTTTTTTAATCACCTAAAGTTCAGAAACGAAACAAAAAGGAATACCACAAAGGACGAATTTCTAATAGCAAAAAAGTCACTAAATCCATCTTCTTCGAAAGAAAATAACAAGGGATGTGAGACAAAAAAGGGGACAATAGCCAGTCGTAGTGGCCTAAACAGTTCCATAGGTGAATCACAAGACAAGTCCTTTTGATGGATAGTGACCTTATCAAATGATTACCACGTGAAGGCCATGTTACCTTTGTCTTCACACTCGTACTTTAATACGTAAGGCAATAAAACATTAATTAATTCCGACAACACCTTACGAGAATTTCATAACCTTCAACTTTCTTTAAGAGTCAGCCTTATCTATTTCATGTCTCGGCTTTTAAAAAGGTCAATGGTTTATAAAGATCCGACCATAAGAACTTTAAACCAATCACTACTTAATTGGAGTATTTTGAAATAAAAGGGGAGGCTCTTAATTGATTGAGACGAGTAAGCCAGCTGCTACCATTCACTCCGAAAATTAACAGCTTCACAATATAATTATACCAATTATGGTATAGGCTTGAAAAAAGGGTCTCAAGCCGCTTAAACTAGAGATGTCGATTTCAAGTACTAATGCATGCAAGAGACTTTGAATAAGAGAAGGGCTACTGAAACGGTGTTTGATTAACCTCAAACTAAATTCACATGCACAAGAGCAAATATGAAAAAGCTTATAGCTCTGCTAAAACCCTGAAATTGATGAAGAAAATCGTTTTCTCATCACTGAGAAAAGTTACAGAATATATTAAATTAACAGCAAGAAGAAAGTAGTCGCACCTGTTAGAGTATCATACCCCAAAATGCAGACTGATAAAGTGGTGATCATACCGAAAAGTGATAATGATCTGCTTCATTGAATTCCTGCGAAAAGGTTTCAATTCGAAGTATCCACTCAATGAACTCTATTCCCCAGCTGCAAGACTACTTAAAAGGCCTAAACATATGCTGAGTAATAAATTAAACATAAGCACCACGCAGTGCAAACATTTCACCTGAATGTCCTCTTTGAAAGGAATGTGCATTCCAAGCAACTTCTGCCAATTTTCTTTACATACGAGTACAGAAAAGAAAAATGCCCATCAACTCTTTCTCTAGAGATGTTAAACAAAGACATATCATTCATGGTATTCTTCCCAAAACAATTAGCCCTTTGCAAAGAAATAAATTTGATAACCTAAAGCAAGTACTACAAAGAAAGTCGTAGAGGTGTTCTCCGCATATTTTACATCTCATTACCATGAGCAGATGTTTTCTATGATCTAAATTTGATCACGCGATTCCCTACACAATCTAGCATGATCACGTACATTCATAAGCCATAAGAGTTGACAGTTATTGGAGGTTGAGGAAGCCCATCTATCACATTCAGTTGTCTTCTCAGCTTAACAATATGAGCTTTCACCTATCACATTTTGCTTATCATCAGATACGCATCATGAATAGTTCTATAATCAGTGCAAAAACAGTACAATTAAGCCTACAAGATGGAGCAAAAAAGCCAATAAATGATACTCTCAAGTCTCATTATCAACAATATGATGCAAAAGAAACTGTTTAACACGATAAACCTGCAATCAAGATGGGATATTATCAAATTATGAGACCATTTCTTACATGACTTTCTTCAATCGTACAATTGAGCAAACTAGGCATATCAGATATTGAATGCACTGGGTATCGACGCTCTCTTTAAAGTTTCTGACCTTCCAATCCAATTAATAAAAAAACATGAAGCAGAAGAGAAAGAGATGTAAGATTTCTTTCATGACTCTCTTCAATCATGCTATTGAGCAAACTAGGCATATCAGATATTGAATGCAATGGGTATCGCCCTCTTGAAAGTTTCCGACCTTCCAATAAAGTTAATGATAAAACATAAAGCAGAGGAGATGTAAGACTTTTTTCATGACTTTCTTCAATCATACAATTGAGCAAACTAGGCATATCAGATATTGAATGTACTGGTTGTCGCCCTCTTGAAAGTTTATGACCTTCCAATGGAATTAATATATAAAGAAACAAAACGCAGAAGAGAGGTAAATTTTTTCACCATTTACTGGATGAAATAACTGTTTTCACGTCATGGAAAGGTTCTTTTGGAAAGAAGTTATCATATTTCTCAGGCTAAAATTGTCGTTAAACCTGACTGATCTGCAAGCATAATTGTCTGACCAAATTATTCAGAAAAGAAATGCTAACCTCCTGACGAGCAGCAGTAAGTTTCAAAAGCTCATCTGCTTCTGAAAAACTCAAAAACCAGCGGCTTAAGGGATGATCTTTTGTGTCTCCTCTCTCTGTCTTATTTATATTTCCAACAGGAACTACAAAAAGCTCAAACAGCTATAACAATGAAAGAGTCATCAAAGCAACTTTATTTAAGAAGCACAACTATGTCACTCAGATCCTCACCCTGGACTATCGCAGTCCAACACATTTTCATGGACATGCACATGGGTGAAGCACATCCATAAGTAAGAAATATCTCCAAAAGATGCTTCGATATGTAAAGTAAAACAGTAAAACGAAAATAACAGGATGCGATGTAATAAAGAATTCATCATGAAATTTTACCAGGAATAGGCAAGTGAAATCCAGAAGGTAGTCGGGGAACAACTGCAACACGGTGACTATGCACACGAGCCAAAAAATTTTCTGAAGGATCAGGAAAGACAATCTCATTGTAAGATTCCACAACAACTGGCTTTTTCATTGACTGAGGGTAGGTTTCATCTTCAGGATATAGCTTCAACTGGTGATACCTGCAGAAATTAAACTGCTACTGGTAATCTCCTCTTCAAGTAACTCAATGCATTACCAATTGTAACTACTCACAAGTCTAATTGCTTATCGCAGACATCGCTATGAAAGTGAAGAGTCATTGCAATTTCAAATTCACCCCAGCCACATTCGGATATCTCAAAAGGAGGCGACTCGACCACTCTTGTGGGATTATTGAAACTGGGATGCAAGTGGAACACAACTCTCTTTATCACTACACCAAGGTCTTCATTAGTTGCCCCACGAACATAGACAGTCCACTTATGTGACTCGGTCCTAATGCATGAAGAAGCATTAGTGATAAACCATATAAGTATATTGCAGGGATTTTGAAACGTTAAATAGAAAGGTTAAGGTATATAATTATCCTATTAGAAAAAAACTTACTCACTAGCCTTTCGACCAAGGTAAAATGCAATTGTTCCACATACCACAGGAACACTTACTTCCAAGTCATCGATTCTCCTGTTTGCGACCTAAATGGTGAGGGTACAAAATATAATATCAGTATTCGCCAAAACTTGAAGTCGAACATAGGTATCAGAATATGCAGCTTCGTAGCCTAAAAGTGGAGGCTAACTATAGCTCGGACAAAAATGTATGCTGCTTGAACAGCTCAACAAAGCTCAAAGCCTCTATTTTTAACAAAATTGACGATGAATACCAAAAAACGTCATATCCAATGGAGAAAACAAGCAGTCAAAATTAACTATTCAAGCATTTTGATATTAGCTTTACTCAAAATTTAGGAGCAAAATGACCGTCAGAACGATCAGCAACCAAAAAATTACGCAGGTAGAGTACGATAAATTCTAATCGGAAAAGATTCAAGACCTCAGAAGATGAAAAACAATGCAATTAAATTCAAACTTGAAAAGATAATTGAATGAAACGAGCAAATGATTTTCGTTTTCAGATCGCAAAGTGAGAATAAAAGAGATTACCACATTGTCGCTCGCTTCAGTATCCTTCCCAAATATGATGCGCTGCGGCTTCGCAGCAGAGAAAAAGTCTTCCGGTTGAGACTCAACCGGCGTTGTCCTAGCAGGAAATGAGGTTGCATTAACCATTTCGCGATCAGGGTTTTCCCGCTTGAAATTCCAGGCTTCACGGTTTTATGATGAGTTTAAAGTTTTTAGCTACGTTTTGTTGTCAACAAATGATAAACGGGAAAATGACCTTTTTACACGTCTCATTGGTTCCTTCATTATTAATTTTGATACATCTATTGATTATATTTGGTTTAAGTTCGACATATTATTATAATACATATAACTTGGGTAAATGAGCAGAACTTGTGGTTTGGATACATGTCTAAAATGAAACAATTGTTCTCTAAATAATGAGCTAAAGGTGTTCAATTCTAATAAATCATAAGTTAAATATGTTAATTTAATAAATTAAAGATGAAAGAAATGCATTTTGAAAATTTTAAAATAGAAAAGAAAAAAGTTCCATAACAAACCCTTTTCGCCAATCTTCGTAAATTATATTTTTTTACAAGTTTTAGGTTAAAAAATATATATGTGCATAAATTCTTTTAACCAGAATTGTAATGAATAGTATGATATTATATTATAATTACGGATTTGAACAGATAAAAGATGGCTAATGAAAGCTACAGAGTGTGTAAAAAAATTCTAAGATGAGACCGTCTATACTGTTCAATACTTAAAAACTCCGACGGTTCAGTGAGATGCAAGACTGAACCATATTATTTTGAAAAATATTTGTTTGTGGTACCAACAAATGTGAAAAATATTAGTGTATATATATATATATTCAAAAACTTGGTGAGAATTATTTTCATTGGATTATAATTTGATTAATTACTACTCGTTAAGCAAAAACAACAAAATTAAATCACTATATAAAATGTATAACAAGGACTGAAAAAGTAAACCAAGGGTTTTGAAAAGTTAGGCGGTATCACCTATCAAGAGTCGGCGGGGTGTTTAGCCAACTGCACTATTGTCTGTGGAATTGGAGCCAATCAACAATTGAACTTGTTGCCTTCCGATGGGGTTAGTTATTATTCTTTGATGCTTTTGATTTTGTTTGTCGATCGGTGGAATTGCCTCTCTCATTAATAAGGAATATCTACAGAACCTGTACTTCCCCAGAGAAAGGAAAAGAGAACAGCAATGGTGGCCGCTAGGAAAAACGTTGTTCCGGGAGGTCGGAAAGCGAGGGGAGCCGCCGGTGAGGATGACGAGTTGGTTTTGGAGAGCACAGAGGGTGTACAGGCCATAACTAGCTTCGACGATATGGGCATAAAAGACGATGTATTACGCGGTATTTACGCCTACGGATTTGATAAGCCATCCCCAATCCAACAGAGGGCTGTTTTGCCCATAATCAAAGGCCGCGATGTCATAGCGCAGGCGCAATCCGGTACTGGAAAGACCTCCATGATTGCGCTTACTGTTTGTCAACTCGTTGATACCTCTCGTAGAAAGTAAGTTTGAGAACCCTAATTCCCAAATTTCTTCTGGCTTTTTTTTCCATTAATTTAAATATTTTAAAGCTTGATTTGTGGACAGCTGAAGGTCTTATGTGTAGTTAAAATTGTTGAGTGTTGTCACATTGCTGCATGTTTTTCGAATATTTGGTAGTTCGTTAATTAATTCCTATAAATTTGATGTAATCCCTAATTTCAGTTACCTATTATCTTTGCTTCTATGATAAAAATGCAAGGCTGCTATATTTACTTGTTAGAGAATTGAAGTTATGTAACAGTGAGTAGAGTTGCAATTGGTAGCTGTGTACTTTTTGAAGCTAAAAATCTAGCACGGTCCTGATCCAAATGGACCTTTCCAACGAAAAATAGTCACTTGTTTTTTCCTACCCATTATGCCCTTAAAATGCCTATGTGGCTACTTTTCATTGGAAAGGTCCATTTGGACGAGGACCATACTAACACTATCTGTGTTCTTGCTGGGTATTTGTCTGGTGTGACTGCGGAAGAGGCCTACTTATATTGTTCCTTTACAACTAAATGATATTCTGTCTATTCTGCATTGGTTTCCAACTTTTCTCCGTATTCTGTTATTATTGAAAACAGAACTTGTATAAGTGGGTTGAGCTAAATGATGTTGTTTTGAAATTGATAGGGTTCAAGCATTGATATTGTCACCCACCAGGGAGCTTGCAGTTCAGACAGAGAAAGTAATATTGGCAATTGGTGATTACATTAACATACAAGCACATGCATGCATTGGAGGCAAAAGTATGGGTGAGGATATCAAGAAGCTACAGCGTGGAGTTCAAGTTGTGTCTGGAACTCCTGGCAGAGTTTTTGACATGATAAAGAGGAGGACTTTAAGTACTAAAGCAATTAGGTTATTAGTTCTTGTGAGTTGGTGACTTTGTTTCTTAGTTGCATTTATATCATGTGCTTAATTGCTTTTGTTGGCATTACAAATTCTTTTCTTATGTCTTCATTGTAGGATGAATCTGATGAGATGTTGAGCAGAGGGTCCAAGGATCAAATTTATGACGTCTATAGATGTCTTCCTCCAGACCTTCAGGTTCTCTTACTTTTTCTACACAGCTTCATTCAGATATTTCCTTTTCAGTATGCATCCACGAATATTGCTATATGTTGTTTGGCATGCATATTTGATTTTGTTTATATCCTTGATGGATCGCATGCCTTGATGAACCAATATTTCTTTTCCCATTTCACAAACTTTCATACTTGTTGGAGTTCTGAGCTAGGTTTGATTCCCACTGCTGTTCTTGGAGTCCTCATAGGTGGAGCGATTTGTAAGCTCTCCCATAAATCCCTCAGTGGTGTTGAGGCTTTCCCTTGGCCTGGGCTAGAGATACCCCTCCTTCCCCTGAACTTTTATATTACACTGAAAAAAAAAATCATGCTAGTTACGGAAAACCAGTATAAAATATGTTCTTCCAGCCCATAACACTTCATTTTTCGTGGACTTGTAACCAATTTTATTATCAATAAGTTTCAGAGCATTGTAATGAATTTATGCATTACAGGTTGTCATGATTTCAGCTACCCTTCCTAATGAAATTTTGGAGATGACAAGCAAGTTCATGACAGATCCTGTAAAGATTCTTGTGAAACGTGATGAATTGACTTTGGAAGTGAGTATATGTTTGAAATTTTTTTGTCAATGAAAATCTTCATCTGACTGGAGATTTTATCAATGTTCTTGTTTCTGTTTTCTTTCATGGTAGGGCATTAAGCAATTTTTTGTAGCAGTTCAAAGGGAAGATTGGAAATTTGATACTTTATGTGATCTTTATGAACGTCTTACCATCACCCAAGCTGTTATTTTCTGCAACACAAAGCGAAAGGTAAAATTGTCACTTTTATCTCTTCTTTTTTTCCTCTGTAGTCTAACTTTAGGATCATATATTATGGTAAACATATCTTATCCTTGAATAAACCTTGGTGGCCTTAGCAGATTATCTTCAATTTAATTTTAATGTCTTTAAATATTTAAATTGATATTGATAAACTGGTGTGTGCAGTTATTCTTAACTTATTTGCTTGGGTATCACATCTAGTTTTAGTTGATCTATGAGCTTCTATGCTGGTCCGAGGCAGTAAATATTTTTGCTGTTAAATTAAAGATTGTGAATTTCGTCCCGTTGTTTGAGATATATGGTGGGCTAAAGTATATTTGTATATAGAATCAGTATTTTGATATGCTCTTAATTACATAAGAGGGAAAGTGCTGTTCTACTTGGTCAATGAATCACCCTAATGGGAATCAGATCTTTATTATCAATCAATTGAGAGATAGGATTTGCAGTTTTGCTTATTACCTCCCAAAGGATCATCTATTGTTTGTTAATGTTGTCTGATAAATTGGGGATAGAGTTGAAGAATAATTCTTTTTATGCTTATGGCAGGTGGATTGGCTGACTGAGAAGATGCGGAGCAATAACTTTACAGTCTCATCAATGCATGGTGACATGCCCCAGAAGGAGAGAGATGCCATTATGTCAGAGTTCCGGTTCGGCAAAACAAGAGTTCTAATCACAACTGATATTTGGGCTCGAGGAATTGATGTTCAACAGGCAAGTTCTTTTTAATTATATCATCTTGATATCCTAAGTGCAATTGTTTCATGTCAATAGAGGAAAAATGGTTATTTTTAGGATAGCTTTTTCTGTTTTTACCTAGCATTTCTACTAATTGATCAGCTTCTATCAACGAATGCTAGGTTGATGACTTTCAACGCTTGGTTTTGCCCTCTATCCAAAAAACAAAAGTAAAGAAGGAAAAAAAGAACTAAGAAAAATTTTATGCTATTGTAAGAAATTAGTCCTTTTAACATACTGTATTACCCAAGTTTGAATTTATGCTTTGTCCTTCCCCTCAGATATTGAGCAAGTTCATGTGCTCAACCTTAAAATCACTTGCACAATTCTAACAAAAACGCTGTCTTGATACTATCTCAACTTAGCTCTTTTGTTTCTGGGCTCCAGAAAAGATTAAATTATTGAGCAAGTTTTTGTTCTAGTTTGTATTTTTGGTAACTTCTTGTGGTTAACCTTTTATTGAATATAATCGCATAATATGCAAATATTTGTTATGTTGGGATTAATATATTGGATAGCATTTCTACTGTTTGGTTCTTATCATGAAAACTTCATCTCTCAGGTATGTTTGGTGATTAATTATGACTTACCAAACAATCGAGAGCTTTACATTCATAGAATTGGTCGATCAGGTCGTTTTGGGCGTAAGGTATTAATTTTTCTTGTGTGTTTGTGTCTATACTTTTGGTTGTATTTATTGAAACAAATAGGTTATGGATGTTTTGTGCAGGGTGCTGCTATAAATTTCGTGAGAAATGAGGACATGAGGATCTTAAGAGATATAGAGCAGTTTTATAGTACTCGGATTGGTGAATTGTCAAGTGATGATGTGAAGAATTTCCAACAGTCTCTCAAATATTAACAAAAAGGTGTTCCATAGCCAAAGCCCGGATGATTCATCCGGAAAATTTTGCTTTTTCTCATTTTGCTTAACGCTTAAAAGTCCATTTGCTCTCCGTTTTATAGAAAAATTGTGTTTGCTCGTGTTCTATTATTTTAAAATATTTGCTCCTGTTCTACATAAATCGCAATTATTCGCACCAAAACAGATGAGAAATACAAGTTTATGAAAACCAGAGTTGTTGTTAGACAATTATTATGTCTTGTAAGATTTATATGTTTTTTTTAAGTTAATATATGTTCTGGCCGTGTGAGAATAAAATCCACTGTGTTATAAATATATGATAATATAATATGCTTTGTTAATTACAATACATAGTAAACAAGCGTAACTAAAGAAAATTAACAATGAACTGATTTTATGCAACAAAAATAGAGTATAATTTGGGACATGGAAAAAATAGAGATACAGACTTTTGGGACACAGTAATTAGTAGAAAATGGCTAATTAAGAAAAACTGAAGCTCAACAGAATCGACCGAAAAAAAAAAAAAAGAAAGAAAGTTGTATGAACTAAAAGCAAAAATCAAGCCCTTAAAATGATTGGTATGCTAAAAAATCTCAAGTCTTTTTGTTGGGCTCAAAAACATACTTAATAATTGAATCTTTAATTGACAACAAATGAGGAAACTCGTTGGTCAACTTGGAAGCATCTAGCTCATTATTACTCCTTGGTGCTACTATGACTTTGGCTTGCTCTTCCAGGCTGAAGTTAGTCCACTTGAATCCAGGATCTATATACTTGTTGTATAATTCTAAAATTTCATTATGGCTTATTACACCTGGATTTGTGAAGTTCCATATTCCTTTGCAATTTCTTTTTGCCATCTCAATTGAAATTGGCAATAGCTCGTCCAATACTGTCATGCTATTTTGTATGTTCACAACCTTGTTATAACGGCTTATTTTTGTGATGAAGTTTCTTGGGTTGCTAAGATCAGATGATATTGGCATTCTGATCCTCAATGTGCATACGTTTTCGTACTCTTTTAATAGTTCTTCCGCCTACAAAATATACAACAATATTAGACTTTAATTGCGAATTTATATCCTAGGATTACTTTATTATTATTATTATTTTTAATAAATGTTTCTAGACATGTATGAAATTATTTGATACTAGTGCCATTTTATATTGATTTATCAAAAAATATTAAATATCAATTGTGCAAAAAATTTAAAAATTTATTATTGAAGTGAAGGAATTTAGAAAACTAAGTTGAAAAGTCAAGTTAATAACCATGACCGATATTTTTTCGCATCTATCACCAATTTCTAGTAATAATGTTACTAAGAACTTTACTAGCACAATTGACGTGATTGATACATCCAGAGCGTTCATTTATGAAGACTTCATGTGAATCTTACGAATTTTATATGGGCCCATTCAAATGAGAATTATTATACTCCTTTAGTTATAAAAGGAGATTTTTATTTTAATTTTTTTTTTTACACTGTAAAAGTTCATGCAACAACTCTTTTATTTCATACTTTTTCAGGGAGTACCATACTCTACAAGTAATATGAAATTTTCCTTATCATAGAATGATTCGGGTCAGTTTGAACTCTACCAATGAGAGATTAACACGTCTGCACGTAGTGTTAATGTTATGTCCACGTGGACAAAGACAATGATAGGATCTCTTTGCAAATGGATAGTCCCGATGTGTCAATCACATATCAAAGCCAACTAATAATAGTAATTTTCCGAGATTGAAAGAAAAATAAATAATGAGTGACATACCATAGCCTTGGTTTTGGAGTAGAAAGAACCTAGGAAATTAGGTTTATCATCTTCCTTGAATCCAATGCCAGACCCTTGTTGATGCTCTTTATCATACTCAAAAATGCACCCTGTAGCAAAATTCATAATCAAAACATTATGCTGTCTACAAACATCAGCCAAAGTTAGTGTGCCCACCAAATTACTCCTAATTGTTTCCACCTTATGAGATTCACACCAATCAACATTTGGCCTACCAGTAATCCCAGCAGCATTAAACACATGGGTTGGCCTAATTTTTCTCAAATCCTCATTAATTGACTCCCTATCTTCTAATCTCCCTACCCCATATTCATATTTTATACCCTTCTTTTCACAAATCTTCCCTAACAAACCCCCAATCCAACCTGTCCGACCGTATATCAACAACTTCATCTCAACTTCTTTTGCATTATTATCACTTACAAATCCATTATTTAGTACCCAAACATCATCATTTGATTGAACAACAATTGAAATCCTAGGATGTGGATGAAGTGCAGCTGAAACATCTCCCCACCAATTAGGGTTTTTTATGTACCATTCCATTGTCATCTTCAACCCTTCTTCCCAATTAGTCCTCTCTTTCCAACCAAGTTTTTTCAACTTTTGATCATCTAAAAAATACCTTTGATCATTAAAAGGCCTATCTTGAACAAAGTTTATAGCTTTTTCAGGATCTTTACTAAACAACCTACAAATATCACTTGCCACATCTAAAACTCTCCTCTCCCTTTTAGTACCAATGTTATAAACATGCCCAATTGCTCCTTTGTGAAGAATTACATCAAATGCTTCCGCGACGTCGTCAGAATGTAGATAGCTTCTAACATTGGATCCATTTCCATGTATTGGAAGTTGTTCTCCTCTCATCAAGAGAAGAATGAATTTGGGGATAAGTTTTTCAGGGTATTGGTTAGGGCCATACACATTATTTCCTCTAGTAGTGATAGTAGGAAGGCCATAAGATCTATGGTAAGCCATCACAAGCATTTCGGCTCCAGCTTTTGTGGCAGAATAAGGATTTGTAGGAAGAAGTTGAGATGCCTCAGGATTGCCTATGTCAGTTTCCATATCGGTTTCACCGTAAACTTCATCTGTGCTAACATGGATGAATCTTTTGATTCTTTTAGTGACTTTGCAAGCTTCAAGAAGAACATGTGTACCATAAATATTGTTGGTAGTGAATTCAAATGAATTGCCAAAGGAATTGTCCACATGGGTTTGAGCAGCAAAGTGCATAATTGTATCAATATCTTCATCTATCAAAAGGTGATTTATAAGATCTGCACTAGCAATATCGCCTTTCACAAATTTGAAGTTTGGAGAAGATCTTGATGGGTTGAGATTCTTGAGGTTTGAGCAATAGTCTAGCTTGTCAAGGGCTACAATTTTGTAACTTGGGTAGTTTTTCATTATCCTATTGGTGACATGAGAGGCTATAAAACCAGCTGCTCCTGTTATAAGGATCTTTTTTGGTGAATAAGGAGCAGGATCACTAGACATGATTTCGGTTTTTCTTCTTTTTTTGTTTTTTTGTCACTGCATGACATAATTCAAAGATATAATTTCAGAAATGTTGAATTTAAGAAACTTAATCTAATAACGCATCATATTTATAGATCAAAGTCAGTTTTTACATCTAGGCAATGGCATCACCAAAACGGAGGTTTCTAGTCTTTAAACACGCACATACAAATAGAATTCTATTTGTAATTTTAGAGCCTTATTTTATGAGAAATTTTATAATGGTTCTAATTCAATATATTAAATCACCTAGTACACAAATACAGATCTAAAAGCATACAGGGAGCAAAAACATGGCAGCTTTTCATAATAAAAAATCACTTTATAATAAGCATCGGTCATGTATTAATGCACTTTGTTATTTGATCTATTGAATGATTAAGGATTGTTAAGACATTTCTTGCAAATTCTATTTCTATGTGTGTTTATATACTAAAGAACTAAGTTTCAATGATATAATGGGCTTATATATAATTTTTCGTCAAAGAACATATTGGATATTATGTTTCTTGGAGATTGAATAGTGTTAGCTTTGACAATATATAAATAACATAGAGAGTAGAATGTAAGAACAGAGATAAATTTTGTAATAGTGAAACTACAAATGCATAACAAAGAGAGGAACAAAGATCAATTAAATAAATTAAGCATGATGATGTATACGAGAAAGGAGAAGAGAGGATAAAACTTACAACTAGTGAGAGAAAAGCTCCAGAAAATGTACTCATAGATGTTAAAGGGAAAGAATAATGTTTGTGAAATTATTTAATTTAAGGTTAAAGAAAAAAATAATATAATAGTTAGGTTGTTAGAGAATAAAGAGATCTCTGACTCTATTTTAGTCTCTAAACTCGTATAAAACTTTGTTATTTTCCCTTCTACTTGGAATTAACTGTTAAAAAACTCCTATTTTGTTGCCATTAATGTGTATATATATATATTATTTCACAAATTAAAATAAAACTAAACTGAAGTTATTGACCACTAGATTTATGCTGCTACATATTTCAATTCATTTTAGAACAAAATCATATTAAACTTTAATAGCTAATTCAACCTTAAAAAGCTATGTTTTGGGAATTAGAGCCAAGCATATGTATAAAAAAAATTCTCATAAATCGTTTAATTTAAAGTCAAATTTGATTATGCAAATTCTTCATTTAATAATAGCATTCACTGTTAACAAATGAAGCAATAAAATATAAAGTCGACATCATCTCACGATTAATCAAAACTATTGCAGCAGCTCCAAATTACTCATTGCAACTAGGGCTGTCAACGAGGACCCGGGGACCCGGTTCCGCCGGTAGCCCGTCCGAACCGAGACGGGGATTCCCAGTTTAGGATCCCTGCGGGGCGGGGAAGGGGACACTTTTGTCCCCGTTTACTAAACGGGGACGGGGATGGGATTTATCTCCCCCGCCCTGCGGACCCGTCCGCATCCCCGTTTAGTTCCCGATGAGGATTTTCGTAAAATCCTCGTTTATTTGTTTATTTTATTATTTATTTATACATATACATAAATAATTAAATTTTATAATAATAAAACTAAAACTAGGGATTGGTTTATATCCCTAGATGCAAAACTTAAAATTTAGCCTTTGCACTTGATAGAATTTATCAATTTAGAAACCTCTAATTTAATTTCTGTATATTGGACTCATGTACTCTATTTTGAAATAATAATATTAGTAATTGTAATATTTTAATTAAATATCACTTTCTTTTAAGAAAAATTAAGTGATTTATTTAATGGTCTCCAAACTGTAATGCTTTTTAACTTATTTTTGTACCAAATTAAATTTTATTTAAAATTTCAAAAAAAAAAAAAAAATCTTAACGGGGACTGGGATCCCCGCGGGGAAACCGTTCCCCGACGGGGCCGGGGATGGGGATGAAGATCATCCCCATTTACTAAACGGGGACGGGTACGGGGATCCCTGCCTAGCCGGGGAACGGGATTGGCCCGCCCCGCCCCGTTTACATCCCTAATTGCAACACTAAAATATCTTCACCAAATATGACTATATCATATTGGTAAAAGTGGTCAAGTTCAGTTAAATATGAAAAAATATAGGCCATTGATTAATTATCTGTATGATTATATCATTATATATCTTTATTTTTTTTATCTCATAATCATTGTGACATAAACAATATTTTGATATATCTTTTGTGTTTATGTAATGAATAAATTTTTATTTTCTTATCAGTTTGTTTTTTCTACTCTTTCTTTGGGTTCTTTATTTTCCATTTGTGTTTCTCAAATAGTTTCATTTCTTATTTTTTAAATTTGAGTTGTATTAAGATGTTGGTAACTTGTTCTAGTTCTTCTAAGTGAAGAAGTAGTGCAAAATGATATTGGATTCATTTTCAATACAACATAGGACTGTTACATTTGTAAATCATATCAATCCATTCAATTTTTTCTTACCAAGCTTTGTACCAAAATCTACAAATTGAATCTCATCCCTAGTCTACAGAAGGAGAAAATGAGAAACAAAATTTAATACTGTCCTAAGGAATTTGACAAAAATACTAAAGGAAACAATACAATTTAATACAATTTTGATAAACAATATTAGCACTAAAGGAATTTGACAAAAATACTTGGATACAATAGTGTCTCTTCTATTTTTGTGAAAATTATAAACAAAGCAACAAACACAAACAATTGTCTCCTGCTAGTAGGAAGATCTTAACAAAAACTCAGATATGAAACTATTCTCATCTATAGTAATAGCGTTTGTTGATAATCTTCATACTCACCATTTCAAAAACATGGAACAACATAAATGAGTAAAAAAATTAAAACAAAAAACAACTTCTAAGCTAATAAATTAAAGCAACTTAGCTTGAAAGGGAAATAGGACGAGGTTTGATCCATCTTTTATAAATCAAAGTTAAAAACATCAAACGATACAGCATAGCAAGAAAGAAACTGCAATTTCTGAACCTATAAGCTTCATGTTCTTTCAAAGTAGGTTAAGAACCTCCCAAATTTCAACAAATAATCAAAGTTTTTATATCAATAATGAGTTTGAACTGCATTTAGTTCATTATTAGCTAATTCATTCAGAAGCTCAACTTGAAAAGGAAGTATGACTAATGAGAAGTTAATATTTGACAAAGTCATTAGGCCTTAAATATTAAATAAAGTCAAAAAGAATTGATTTTTTATGAACTAATTATAAAAGTGAGTGCTGCCAAAGGCTACTGCAATTCCCCAAGCCGCCTAGGAAGGAGCCAAAAGCTGGAACAACCTTAAAAAACCAAGTTTGCCTCTCCAAGTCAACCAATGAAGCAAAAAGGTGGAGGAGAGTCCCCGGAGCCATATCAGACATTCAAAAATGCTTTTTAACTTTTAGCTAAAATCCTAGTCATGTGATAAGTTCTATTTTTTTGTTTGACTTGGGGATTGTTTTGTGTCTTGTAGTAGTCAAACTTTAGGCTATAAATTATCCTTTGCTAGGTTATTATTGGCATTACATTGACATTGTAATATCAACATTTCTTCCTTTTTACTCTCTGTATTACTCGAATGTTAGCTATTTTTAACTTTAATGAAACTGTTTCCTTCAAATATGTGTGAGTAGTCTATCGTAACAAGTTAGGCCGGATAGCCGGGCCTAAGTAGGTATTCCTTACTATTCATATCATGAATGAAATATTTTGATGGATGTCTAAAGGTGAACTCAATGTACATGAATTAGGCCAATTCATACTTTAGTTCATTAGTGAGAGGACCAATTGATCTAATGAATGAAAATGTCATTAGTCACATACTTATCCATGAGATAGACCACATAATTGGATTATATGTTGGGGTTTTTACCTTGTGTAAAATGCTTATTTGTATGTAATGCTTGAAAACTATGTCTAGAGAAGGCTTGATAGAATGGTTTTTAAAGACTCTCTTGTTAAAAGACCACTTTAGCTTGAGTGATAAATAAGCTTAATATACCTTAGTCCTACGTGTGTTAATCTCATTCATGTTTTTAAAGAAACTTTGAATATGGAACAGCCTGTTCTAGTCTGTGCTTAGCTTGTTCTCTTAATATTGATAGTAAAAGTCATTCGTTTACCTTGTCATCGCCATATTTATTGTCGCATTTACTTTGCATGCTCTTTGCTTTATTTTTAGTCATAAATCCATTAGAAAGAAGAAAAAAAAAACCTTGTTTGTTCTCTATAAGTTTTATTATTTTTCACTTCTTACACTCCTTGAAGACGATATTTTGGACTTTATCCACTTATTAATTGTGACTAGTGCACTTGCTAGTATTATTATAGTGACACAACTAAAGTTCTTGATCCATATTTTCTAGTTAAAAGTTTTTGTTTTCCCATTAACAATTCTCAAAAAAACTTTTGTTTATCTACTAAAACTTTTGAACATGGAGTAACATTATTGATTTTTTTTTGCAACTACATTTTGCTATTGAAATTACTACTTTAAACTTCTAAAGTACATATCTTGCATATAAGGTTAAGGAATCACAAAGTAATGAATCAATGAAAGACTATCACCAAACCTTTTGAAAAAGATTTGCCTAAAATTGACCAAATCTACATGTAACATACACACTAAAAAAAAATTCAGGTATCCCATCACTTTTTGCTTTAGTTTCGTTCTCTTTGGCTTCATTGCATCTCCATATTTGTTTCTCTTTTTTAGTTTTCTGATCTTTTGTTCAATGAAAAGTAAGACTATTGTTTCACTTCATGTGAGTATATTTGTTATAGATAGGCTTGCGTCGGTGAAAAATTTGATTTTTCTGCGTTTAGTAACATTTAAGAAAAAAAAGTCAAAATAAAAATATCTAACACAAGAAAATACATGGCAATTGAAAAAGAATCCAACTCACCTAATAGATAGAAGCAATACGAATATGCCAACTTGAAAAGGGACAAAATAAAAAGGAATTGTTAAGAAGTAAACAACCAAAGTAGAGATGGCAAAAGGAAAAGTAAAATCGCAAATGAAAATCATTTTAATCACTTTTATGGACAAAAATGAAATGAAAATCTATTTGTTTCATGAATAGGAATCAGGAGGTAGGACAGAACAGCCATAAAATATATATGATCCATTGGAATTGAGCAATTAGGGCAACATCAATAGGAGACCCAATGATATGTCTTGTACATATTGTTCCCCAACGACATCATTTTGAATGCGATAGGTTGAGACACTCAAATGACTATATTGCCCTTAAATTTAAAAGCCCTATGTTGAAAGACTAATGATGCAAACAGTGAAAACATTGTTTTAAATTGAAACTAGCTTTTTTTTTGTTTTACTTTTTAAATTTTTTTAAATATATTTAGGTATCCCAGTTAATTTAACAAATCAAATTTTTATTTTATACTCGTGGATAATATTGAATGTATAACTTTATATTTAATGGTAAGCGCCGGAATTTTCCGTCCTAAAAAAAAGAAAGAGCACGTGTCACACGACTGTAATTACAGTCGTGCGACTATCGTTACAGTCGTGCAACTATCGTTACAGTCGTGCGACTGTAATTGAAAATTACAGTCGTACGACTGTAATCATAGAACAGGTGCAGCAGCCCACACCTTGAAGGAAGAAAAAGTGGAGGAGCATTTAATGCTCCTCCGACCAGAAGAAGAGGGGCAACCAGAAGATAAAAGAAAAAGGGAAAAGAAGGGAAAAAGGAGGGACTTCTGGTTCTTGAAAAATCAGAGAGAGTTTAGAGAGAGAATTGAAGAAAAAGGGAAGAAAAAGGAAAAACTCAAACTTAAAAGCATTCTTTTTCTCTTCTTTTTCTTTTTAATTTTTAAGTATTTAGATTAAAAATCTATTATAAATCTAGGTTGATAATCTGAGTCCCTAAACTCAACTAATTTCGGACTAAAAACCCTAACATTTTAGAGATTTTGGACCCAACTCTTCAAACCTCAACTCAAAGGAATAGAAGCAATTTGGAATGGATTGGGGCGATTCCAGGGGTCATTCCTACGGTGGATCAGCACTAAAGAGGTAAATATACTTCA
This sequence comes from Euphorbia tirucalli, assembly GCA_039660915.1. Classification (NCBI taxonomy): domain Eukaryota; kingdom Viridiplantae; phylum Streptophyta; class Magnoliopsida; order Malpighiales; family Euphorbiaceae; genus Euphorbia; species Euphorbia tirucalli. Next base: position 72,524,884 of record CM077641.1, read on the forward strand.
ATCCCTCATTTTCTTAAGCTTTCTGGGTGATTATGTGTGGTTTGGTGCATAAAAGTTCAATTTTCTCGTTTGCTATTTCTGGAAATCAAGAATAGTCATACGACCGTTCTTGAGTTGATGAACATTCGTATGACTGTAAATACAGTCGTACGAGTGTTCTTGATTTCCCTGATTTCTTTTAGTTTTATTTGAATAATTTTGGCGAAACTCTAAAATTGGAAGATTTACAGTTGCACGACTGTAATTACAGTCGTACGACCATAGTTACAGTCACATGACTGTAATGCTCGTCCAATGGCAGAATTTCCAGTTTAGTCCATAAAAAGTTCTAAAAATCCATAAAAATTCAGAAAATCATCAAAAATGAATTTTGTTGTGTGCATTCATGACCTTATATTTAATTTTTAGTGTAATTGCATTTAGAACAATGCCACGATAGAGACCCGATTCTCCTGAAAACCGACCCACCTCACATGCTAAGTTAAATTAAACTGGAAAATAAATCGTTTTCAAAAATGATTTTCTCACAAAACCAAAATACAGAAACGTTTCAAAATGTTTTCCAGGTCTAATTAGGCCGGCTAGCCAAGCCGACCCGGTTATCCCCTAAATGCATGCCCCTGATTTCTAGTTTCCCCGATTCTGTTCTATCTGAGTCCTATTTGTGGTGTGCTGTAAATTGTGCTAACCCTTTGTTTTGCAGCTTTTTATTTTTATTTTGGATGTATTTAATAGATTTATTCATGTATTTTAGGCGGTTGTAATTTTTAGATAAATCGTGTATATTAGGCTGTTGTAAAGTGAGGTTGAGAGTTTTTATTTTTATTCAACCGGGTTGTAATAATTTAATTACCTACTGCTTTATTTCATTTCATTTTAAAATACCATCTATGAACATTGGCCATATTTATTTTAATTAGACACAAAATAAGGGACTTGTCCGGCCCTAGATCTCTGGATAGTGTAGCGGCCGTTCGTCCGATTCAGCTATGCTATAAATTTCCCGGTTGAGCTGAGCTGGGTGGCGACTCCTACAATATTCATCGAGACTTAGGTTTCGGTTCTTTTATGAAATAATTCTATTTTTTCCAAAATGTGATTTCCATTATAAAAACTCCACGCGAAGGAGGGTTGCCCGATCTCGAGGCTCCCTTTCGAGAGAGTCCGCATTCCGTTGAAAACATCGTCCGCTCACAGTGGCAACTCCGCTGGGGAATTCTTATAAAAAGTTTTCTTAAAAACTTAAAAGAATTTGAAAAGCCCTGAAAAGTGTCTAATTAAAATAAGGTGGATGATTCTTGATTGGTATTTTATTTTGCATTTTTAGTTAGACATGCTTGCATTAGGTTAAGTATCCCATTTTAGCCCGGTGAATTGTTGAAGTGTCGCCTATGTTCCTCTTGGTCTTAGGGCTACGGATATGAAACACCACCCATAGCCTCGTATGAACCCCTTCGTTCGGACCCTTGAGTGGGGAGAAGTGAGGAGTATATTTTGCTATAGGAGCCTTGATTTTAGCACGACTTGGACCGAACTCATATAGGCAACCTTAATTGGATTCCCTTAGGATACCAAAATAATCATGTGAATAATATAAATCGCGCCTTTATCATCCCCGGTTGGTGATCAAAGAGAATCCCTCCTAGGACTCGGTTAGAATTTTCTCAAAAATTGACCACGTTTGGAGGAATAAGGTTGGAGGAATACGCTTCGTGTGCTATATGTTACACGCCTCTCGACATTTCATGACATATCATAATTAACATTTCTCATGCATATGACACACCATACATGAAACATTTGCGTGATAATTAACCCACATTTTTATGCAGCCACTTGCATTTTATTTTCGCGTGTGAAACATTAAATCATCCATTTGCCATTCATGTTAACCATTTCTTTTTCAGCCATGACATTATATTTGTGTGCTTAGCATTTTTTTTCACATAGCATACATAACATCATTATGTATGTCATGCATCCTAACCCACGTTTTGTGTAGCCATTTGCATTTTGTGTGTCATAAGCATTCATGACATATCATTTAAATTAAATTAAGGACATTCTAAGGATACCTATCACGGTCATTCCATTTTATAACATATCGGGTATCCCAAAATTACCCGTGTTTTGCCAGTGCATCAGATTGCATTCGGCCATTTCACCAAATCATTTCATTCAATAGAGACCGCAATGGTCATAGGCCCATTTTCGTGTGACGATTTACATGATGCATTTCATGGCACCACGCTCATTTATCATAAACATCATATAACACTGTGGTCCACATCGAATCATTTTATGACATTATCATATTATTCAAGGCACTCCTCGAGTGCCGGATTAGAACACATATAGGTCTATTTCATAACATTGCCTTAATCATGAAAGGTGTTCCCCGAACACTGAACCTCTGTCTGTGTTCCTGTTACACGTGACTTTCCTATAACATCATTTCATATCATATGCCTCAAAAGCATCAGAACTCTGTCCAAGGGGCGGCCCTATGTGACCATTTCATATCATCTCATAGACCTATAAAGCGTCGAAACTCTGTCCGTGTTTCAGTACACACGCAACCATTTCACAGAATTCACTGGGTGCCCCAAAGGCGCCGAAACCCCATCCATGTGACGGTCCACACGTGATCTTTTTGCATAGTATTGGGTGTTTTTGGAATGTCCCAAAAAGAAAAAAAAAGGAATAATGAATAATATCATCCATATCATCATCTCCCCATGACATCATTTTTATCCATTCATCACAAAGCACTTTCAATATGTCACTCTTCATTGTCATCATTCCATTCATTCATATCCCTAACACTTCTCGTATGATGCCGAGCAGAATAAGCTAGATCGTCCTAGAATGAGATATCAAGCTTTGAAGGCTGTTGGGGAACGGAGAGTGATAGAACCAAAGAGTGAATCCGATTCAAGGGAAGAAGTTGAGATGGCTAATCTGACACCAAGTCTCACGGATGCTTTAAAGGATTTCTTGAGATCGCAGGATTTCCATGATATGCCTGTAGTAAGAGAGGCCAAGGAAACTGGTGGTAGCAGAACCGGAAAGAAGAACGAGGCCGAATCATCCCAGCAAGGTGGTGATGCCTCGGCTAGCCTAGAAAAGCTGCAGGAAATAGAGGCAGCTATGGAATGAAAAATAAAGGCTAAGTATTTTGAGCTATATGAAGTGGTGGCTGGATTGAAGAAAGGGGCCAACATCAGCTTGGACTCCAACTGAGGAGTAAATGTTGATGCGATGATCAACAAGGGCATTGAAACATTCCCTATCGGATTTCAGGTGCCGAAAGTCCCTTCCAACTAGGGGATTGGCTTATCGGAGGCCCATTTGAACCTTTATGTCAGAATCATGTTGACGGTAGGCTCAACCAAGCAGCAGCTGATCAATTTCTTCCCCACTACACTTGAGGGAGGAGCATTGGGCTGGTATAATTCTTTGTCAGAGGAAGAGCAATCTGATTGGGAGGCTTTATCAGTAGCCTTTATCAAATATTACAGCTTCAACACCAAAATTCAAATGAAGCTGTAGACCTAGAACGAATCAAGCAAAAGCCTAACGAGCCCTTCGATGAGTATTTCTAGCGATGGATGAACAAGATGATTCTTTTGATAAACCGTCCTGATGAAGACAAATTGATACAGAAACTAATTGACGGCAGTAGAGACATCTTTAAGAGCAATATGAAGTTTCATCCATTCAGTGAGCTTAGCGAAGTATATAGCATTACCATGAAAATCGAGAGGGACAACGAAGAAAAGGTAGTGAAACAAAAGTATGGCAGGAGCTCCGGGTATGGCCTTGGGTATCGATCAGTGACTACCATGGATCAGGCAGTGGATCTAATTCTGGATCGATAGACAAAGACAGGCAATCCTCAGAAGACAAGCTAGCTAAAGTTGCCGTTGTGTCCCAGCAACTAGACAGCCGAGATGGAAATGTACAAAATCAAGGCCTATCTCTTTGGACTCTTTGTTTGGATAAAACTTATGCGAAATGTAGGAACGACGGCCTATTGAGTTCTTTGAAGCCGTATGAAAAGTCGGCTGAGACAGACAAGGGAAAGTTCTGTTCCTATCATATGATGGTGGGACACCACACAAATGACTGCATGCAATTAATAAAGGCTATCCGGCAATTGATCGCTGAAGGAAAGATTATGGAACCACCTTTGAAGCCTAGTGTCTAGAACAATCCATTGCCCAGCTTCGACTGACCCATGTGTTCAAGCCATTTAAGGAGGCAACGCGCAGCAAAAGAAGGCCCTCCGTATGTGGAGGATGATAATTATCTTGATGTATCCGCTTTTGTTTTCTTTTCTGTTTTGTGAACAATTCAGCCCACTAGTCGTTTAATGTAATGCAATTTGATTTCAATTACTTGTGCGATATTTTTTTGGATGGAACAATTTGCATACATACAAACATTCATCTAATGTATTTAACATACATGATACATCACTGCATGAAATGAATCTAAAGACAGATGACGATCCAAAAATGGTATCTATCCTGAAATACTTCAAGCCTGCGAAGAGAAAAAAATAGAAATTGCAAAACACCAAAAGCACGTAGCGACCTTTGCCCGATCCTACCACAGCAAGACTAGGGGTTGACAGAAAAGCTACCAAACGCCAGACTCCAAGGGATTTAAGGGAAAAACCAGCTAAACATGAAATCCACGGACTCAGACCGGACAAAGAGGGAAACAACAGGAGGAACTGACGTTGCTAGAAAAAACAAGACTATTCACGGCAAACGGCATCAGTTCATAGCCATGCCCGTCAACCACCCAAAGTGGACAAAAACGGAGCCGACCATGATGTCACAACAAAAAAAAAAGAAAAAAAATTAATAAAAAAAATTAATAAAAAAAAAGTGCACCCAAATTCAGGAAAGAAGAACACAGATACACGGTATGGAGTTCCACATTCCATCATGACCAAGAGGAGACTATGGTTTCAAGGGGCAATGACGCATGTGTTCCAGAATAAAGGGTTGGGGCATCGATCAACTCCACATCATCCACGAACCAGTGGGGTGACAAAAGGAGCCAACAGATATGTCAAAGGGATTTTATCAAAAGTGGATTGGCATGTCATTATTCGCCTTGTAAAGACTCTAGACTGGCCTCAGAATACTCACCGGGGAGGTGCTGTAGGCATCGACCTTCAAAGTGGAAATGGTCTTACCAAGGAAAAGAAAGACCAACTTATCAATTCCCATCAACCAAGATGGGCTTAAAAAAAGTCCAATGGACCGAAAACCGAAAAGGCAGTCCATGCAAAATTTAGGACAGTCAGGCGAGCACCCCCAACAGGAAAATCTGTAAGGACCGGTTGGTGGCGGTCGTGAATTCGATCGAGACGGATACCATTGCTGACTCCGTTTTTAATTTCATTTAATCTATGATGTGCATTATGTTAAAACATTATCAATGAATGAATGAATGAGTGTCTTGCTCTGTTCATTTAAATGTCCCCATTCTACTTGGAATTAAATTCACATTATGCGCTATACATGGTTGTACACGCCTTTCACTTTTATGCGTCGCATTAAAAAAAAAAAAAAAGCTCGCTGAGGTGAAAACCAAAAAAGCGCCTCAGGCAAAAATTAGAGCCGCTCACTAAACTGAAAACCTGTATTAGGCAGTTTAGGTAAAAGTTAGAGCACCTTCAAAAGAGGCTCACTAAGGTGAAACCCGAAAAGGCGCCTCAGGCAAAAGTTAGAGCAGCTCGCTAAGCTGAAAACCCACATCGGGTAGTTCAGGCAAAATTTAGAGCATTTCTAGATTCACCACTCCTAGGGGCAGAAAAGTGTAACCTTTCCACCATTCCCTTACAAAAGCTTTTCTACTCTTCTCCAGCAGGATCCTCTGTACTGCTTCCCCAGCGGAATCATAAAAAAAAAAGCCACCACTTTCTCATCAACAGTCGCGGGACTTCTCCAATAGCCATTGCACACCTTTGCATATCCCTAGCAGAAGTGTGAGAACCTCATCACATAAAGAATATACTCCCCAGCCAGATCAGCCATGGATGGGATGTACCTTCCCTAGCTAGAGGTGTGACCCAATCTCCCCAGCGAGGGCATAACATTTCAAGACTTGACGAATAGCGAGAAACGTGTCTCACAGTGTCATTTGCACATGCATATATTGACGCATACATGTACATACATTCAAAACTTGCACACACATACATGCATCACGACCAATCCAGGTACAGGTACCTCCGCCATCGCCTAGCGGTCCCGAATCAGGATCACTCGTAAATAAGAAAATAGGCCAACACTGGGGCATCCGCTAGGTCTCAAGAGATAAGTCAAAGCTGTGCAAACCCAAGCCTCAAGGTCTCAAGTTTCCGGGGGCAAAGCAAATAAACCATATTTATTCTTGATCAAAGGGGCAAAAATTTTTGCTTCCAAAATTATCGATCAAGGAATAAACACTCATCCTCAACCAGATTCCAAAATTATCACTCCTAAAAGTCCCACTTCTCAAGCCAGATCTTGAATCCTTAAAACTCCTTCAAGCGAGATTCCTAATCCTTGAAAACCTCTCCAAGCTATATTTTGAATCCTTGAAAACTCCTTTAAGGGAGATTCCTAATCCTTGAAAAGCCTCTCAAGTGTGATTTTGGACCCTTGAAAATTTCTTCAAGTGAGATTCCTAATTCTTCAAAACCTCTCCAAGCCAGATTTTGAATCCTTGAAAACTCCTTCAAGCGAGATTCCTAATCCTTGAAAAACCCCTCAAGCGTGATTTTGGATCCTTGAAAATTCCTTCAAGCGAGATTCTTATTCCTTGAAAAATCTCTCCAAGCCAGATTTTGAATCCTTGAAACTCCTTCAAGCGAGATTCCTAATCCTTGAAAAACCTCTCAAGCGTGATTTTGGATCATTGAAAATTCCTTCAAGCCTGATTCTTAATCCTTGAAAACCTCTTCAAGCCAAATTTTGAATCCTTGAAACTCCTTCAAGCGAGATTCCTAATCCTTGAAAACAGTTCAAGTCAGATTTCGGGTCCTTGAGAACCAGCTCAAGCAAGATCCTAGATCCTTGAAGCCAATTCAAACCCCCAGTCTAACTTCCACTTTCCCTGCCTCGGGTAAACTAAACCCGGTATCGGCTTATTTCTCCATCAACTTCGCCTCAGGTAACCTAGACCCGGTATCGGCTTATTTCTTCTCCAGCATCGCCTCGGGTAACCTATACCTGGTATCGGCTTATTTCAACTGTGGGTTCTTTCTTGTGTTTGCGGCGCTTTAATTCGAGTTCTTAAATTCATCATCTCGGGTATTTTAAACCTGGATCAGGGTGTCGAATTTGATCATACGAGGGGCAGCTATAAGTGCCGGAATTTCCCATCCTAAAAAAAAAAGAAAGAGCACGTGTCACACGATTATAATTAAAGTCGTGCGACTGTAATTGAAAATTACTGTTGTATGACTATAATCATGGAGCAGGTGCAGCAGCCCATACCCTGAAGGAAGAAAAAGTGGAGGAGCATTTAATGCTCCTCCGACCAGAAGAAGAAGGGCAACCAGAAGATAAAAGAAAGAGGGAAAAGAAGGGAAAAAGGAGGGACTTCTGGTTCTTGAAAAATCAGAGAGAGTTTAGAGGGAGAATTGAAGAAAAAGGAAAAATTCAAACTTAAAAGCATTCTTTTTCTCTTCTTTTTCTTTTTAATTTTTAAGTATTTAGATTAAAAACCTATTAGAAATATTAGGTTGATAATCTGACTCCCTAAACTTAATTAATTTTGGACTAAAAACCCTAAGAATCCTTGACATTTTGGAGATTTTGGACCCAACTCTTTAAACCTCAACTCAAAAGAAAAGAAGCAATTGGGAGTGGATTGGGGCGATTCCAGGGGTCATTCCTATGGTGGATCAGCGCCAAAGAGGTAAATATACTTCAATCCCTTATTTTCTTGAGCTTTCTTGGTGATTGGGTGTGTTTTGGTGCATAAAAGTTCAATTTTCTTGTTTGCTGTTTCTGGAAATCAAGAACCGTCGTACGACCGTTCTTGAGTTGATGAACAGTCGTACGAGTATTCTTGATTTCCCTGATTTCTTTTAGTTTTATTTGAATAATTTTGGCGAAACTCTGAAATTGGAAGATTTACACTCGCACGACTGTAATTACAGTCATACGACCATAGTTACAGTTGCACGACTGTAATGCTCGTCCAATGGCAGAATTTCCAGTTTAGTCCATAAAAATTTCTAAAAATCCATAAAAATTCAGAAAATCAGAAAATCATCAAAAATGAATTTTGTTGTGTGCATTCACAATCGTATATTTAATTTTCAATGTAATTGCATTTAGAACAATGCCACGACGGAGGCCTGATTCTTCCGAAATCCGACCCACCTCATATGCTAAGTTAAATTAAACCGGAAAATAAATCGTTTTCAAAAATGATTTTCTCACAAAACCAAAATACAGGGATGTTTCAAAATGTTTTCTAGGTCTAATCGGGTCGGCTAGCCGAGTCGACCCGGTTATCCCCTAAATGCATGCCCCCGATTTCTAGTTTCCCCGATTTTGTTCTATCTGAATCCTATTTGTGGTGTGTTGTAAATTGTGCTAACCATTTGTTTTGCAGCTTTTTATTTTTATTTTGGATGTATTTAATAGATTTATTTATGTATTTTAGGCGGTTGTAATTTTTAGATAAATCGTGTATATTAGGTTGTTGTAAAGTGAGGTTGAGAGTTTTTATTTTTATTCAATCGGGTTGTAATAATTTAATTACCTACTGCTTTATTTCATTTTATTTGTATGCGTGCTGTATACTTAATTTAATGCAATAAAATTTGTTTTAGAATTTAAAATACCATCTATGAACATTGGCCATATTTATTTTAATTAGACACAAAATAAGGGACTTGTCCGGACCTAGATCTCTGGATAGTGTAGCAGCCGTTCGTCCGGTTCAGCTACGCTATAAATTTCTCGGTTGAGCTGAGCCGGGTGGCGACTCCTACAATATTCATCGAGACTTAGGTCTCGGTTCTTTTATGAAATAATTCTATTTTTTCCAAAATGTGATTTCCATTATAAAAACCCCACGCGAAGGAGGGTTGTCCGATCTCGAGGCTTCCTTCCGAGTGCCGCGTTCCGTCGAAAACATCGTCCGCTCACATTAATATAATCTTTCTTTCATTTTTTTCTTTTTTTGCATAAACAGAAGCAATAATCGTATGATTTATTAAATTAGTGGATAAATCAGTGATTACAATTATTGATACTTTAATATTTTTTCATTAATATTTTTTATATTGTTATAATTCTAAGATATTTTATTTTGTTTGAATATAACAATGAATATAATAATCAATATGATCTAGTTTATCTTGTTTTGTTATAATATGTAGGTAGTCTTCTGCTCAATTTTCATCATGGGAAAATATAATTTGAAGTATGTATATTTTTTCTAGATTTGTCATTATTTGAAATGTTTATTGTAGGCTTGATAATATGTATTCAAAATTTGACATTAAAAATAATGTTTTAAAGAATCTGCACCTGTTTGATTGTCTTAAGATAGCATTCTCATTAATAAGTTCTACATAGCATTGACTGTATTTGTACGTATTGCCTGTTTTAAGTATTGGGTCTCTTTTTGTTTTTTTGTTAAAAATAGATGTGCCAATAAAAAACAATAGTTTATTAGCAAATATTTGGAGGAATTTGAGGTTACTTTGGTTTAAATGGTAGACCTTATCATATTATCAATATATATTATGAATTTTAGTACTTGTGTGTCATTTGCTATTGTCAATCTTTTTATTTTTAAATTACTCATTGTAAATGTCATTAATTAAAAATTGTAATAATGAGATATTGATTTATGTTATCAATACATATAATCATATTAAAATTAATTATTAATAATTTTTAATACGCAGAGAATTTGTAACACATATATAATAAAAACTAATGTTAAATTTCAAAACTGAAAATTGAATATAAAAATTTAATTTAATTTATTATTGTTGTTATTATTATATATCATTATAGTAATGAAATATGGAATAATATTTATATATTTAACTTTTCTATTAATTACACATGAATGATCTGTGAGCGGACGATCCTCAGAATGGACAGTGAGGTCGGGCTGGACTTTTTATACATCTTATTCTGTTTTATTTTTAGAAAAACAGTTTTAGGGTTTGGAAAAAGCGAAACAAGAAGGAATGAACGAAACTGATTACTCGCGCCTTAAAGATTTAGGAGTCGTCACCTAACTCAGTTTGTACAGGGAAATTGTGATATAGCCAAGTCGATAGGAATTCCTACACCTTCAAAATAGAGATTCTGGTCCGAACAAACTGCCTATTTCTGCTTTATTTTGAAATAACTTTAACCATTCCAGATATGCACCTTTAGTTATTTAGTTCCTATTCTGTTTTGAACCCTAATTATATTTTTTATATGCTAATGCCGAAAGCTGTAAATAAATACCGAAAGCGATAAATAAATTCAGGACATAAATATTACAACTAGATCGAATAAACTAACTTAGGGGGTACATATCACCTAGATACACGAAAATCTATTATTTACAATTGCTTAAATACACGAGATAAAATGAAAATAGAAAGCTAACATGCATATAACCTAACATACTTCTACTTGCAAAATAGAGGTTAGTGGCACAAATAATATATACATATATTGGACTCAAATGAGATAGAATTGGATAAAATGATAGCTCAGGGTTAGGCATTTAAGGGAAAATCGAGAAAACCCGACAGGTTTAATCGATTAGACTTGGAAAACAACTTTATAAATGCCTTGTATTTTGGTTGGAAGAAAATGATTTTTGAAAATGATTTTTCCAATTTAATTATTGTTAAGTATGCCAAATTCGGGTCGGATATCCAGGAATCTATTGAAAATTCCTTTCGTTTGGGTCCTAAAAAATCTATGAAATTAAACCTAGTTTAAAAAACATATAAACACCCCAAAAATCAATTTTTAAAATAAATAATGCAAAAAAAAAGAGATAAATAAACTGAAAGAAATTCTGGAATAGCAAGAAGAGCCGTAAGGCTCAAAACATCAAAGATAAGTCTTTCGGCCAAAAACTAGAAAAATAGTGCAAACATAAATCCTGGAGAAAGTTGGATCGCACGGCTCAAACTCATATGAACAAGGTTATATGGTTATATTCTTACCAGAAAAGAGGGTCATGCAGCTCATCTTCAACAGAAAATTCAAGTTTTTCGATTTGGTTTTTAGCACGTGGAAATTCATTTTCGGTGTTCCTCTTTTCAATCTTGAGATCCTTTGTAGGTCTATTTATTACTTAGACTCAAAAGTCAAAGATTTTAGCCCCGGATTCCATAAAATCGAAGATCCTTGAAAAGGAATGATTTTGAATTGCAAAAACCCCACAGGCAATAGATGGGCTGTGCAGTTGAAAATCGCTCGAGATGAGCCATACGACTCAACAGATAAGCAATACGACTCAATTTTAAAACTTTATAGAAATTTGTTTTGGGTTTAAAGGTGAATATAAAATAACACATGCATATCAATCAAGACAGAAATGAAAAGGAGGGATTGTTGGATATACGCTAGTCCCGAGGCATTGGACCATGTATTTGTATTGTACATTTATTGGATTTATGTATTATACATATTTTGTGTCATTTAAATAAAGGCATTAATCTGTTTATTATATATCTTGTGCTATATTTTAAATGGAGTATCTAATGGACATATCCATATCCATGTTGGCAAGTGTCATGCACTTGGCAGTAAGAACATGGATAAGGAAAACAATATAACCATAAAGAGATCTGTGGTCTATTCCAGTCATGGGAATGAATGGAACTAGAGAATATCATTAGCTTGGTTGTATGGTGGTGTCTTACCGTCCATTGGACATGGAATGTCAACCAAGTTAATGGGTACATGCAAAAGGGGCATGGTACTGGATAGATCCATTAAACAAGAAATCCACATGCTAAAGTATCACAAGTGATTCTCATGTAGTACTTGTATGGATCCCTTGACCTGATCATATGATGGTGCTGGATGAAAGTTGCATACTTTGGTGTACGCCTAAAGGGCCTGTAAAAGGGTGCCAAGTATGGGTACATTCGGGTATGTCACCGAGCATGGCAGTACTATGGATATGTAGAAAGGATATGTCACTCAGTAGTCCACTGAGAAGATATCACTGACCTCTTGATGAGTGTGACTGATAAGAGTGTGGCCACACAAAACAAGTTGGAACTTGTTTGTGAGCATCGGTACATTCGGGATCAAGTAAATCTCTGGACACAAAAGAGGGTGATCAATCCATGCCTCTGTGTTGGACACTTATATCGATGACATGGGATATACAAGTTTAAACTACAGGGTTATGATTTCAGTTGGATTGCCATCTCCATCTTAATTGGGGGCTGCAGTGACTTGCCTGTAGTCTGTGGGCCATAGACCCACTGCCAACATAAAGATGGGTCCACAGGATTGTACGTATTGAACGTCTGAACACAAACTTAAGGGATCACCTGTATATCTGGAGTATACACACAGGAGAGAGAGAATTATATTAATTTATTATGATGATCAATTGGATTGATCAAAATAATAAAATAAATATTTGTATTGGCCTTCTCATAATTAATTCAATGAATTAATTTATGAGATTATTTCCTAGGTGGAAATATTTTACATGTATAGGTTTACATGTATTTAATTTCATGAATTGTCAAATTTAATTCCTTGGTTAAATTAATTGGTCAAATTAATTTTAATTTAAATTTATGTGATATGGTATGATGACATACATGTTAAATAGAAATTGAATTTGAAACTAAATTGGACCATAAGAATAATGATTGGACATGGGCTAAAGAGAAAAAAGCCCGCATGAAATAAAAATGGGTTTGGGCCTAAAATTCCCATGGGAATTTTGGCCCCCTAGGTTAAAAACCTAGGAGACTATTCGGCCAAGGGAACCAAGGTCTGGTAGCCGAAAATTTGTGCCTCCTCCCTCTCACACACATTTGATCTCATCGCTAGCACAGGTGGTGTTCGATAGCCGTTCGTGTATGTGAACACGGAGGGAATCAAATTTGGTTTCTGTAGCCATCTCTAGAAGAGATTCCTGGTGAGAATTGATTCTCTTCTTGTTAAATTTTAATTTTTACAATTTCCATTTCAATTGCTCCTGGGCACGGATTTGAGAAAATTACCGCGTTCTTCCACTTTTATCGGGTGATTTCCGATGAAAAATCCCAACAGGGATATATGGCCTCTCAGAAGTTACCTTTGAAGCATGTATCTAAGATTTGATTGAGTCCCCGGATCCAATCATTGAAGCCAAAATGGATTCTAACTAGCAAATTTCGAATTTGAAACTTGTCAAAAAAAACTTAAGAACCAGTGAAGTTTTCCTTGATTTATTATTGGTCTGTGAATGACGGTTTGGTTTGGATGTTGATTTCTCAAAAATGGTTGAGAATAAGTTGAGTTTTAGAGCTTTTGAAGGTAAAGGTGTTGATGGTGTTGGAGGTTGAAGAAGAGGAAAAAAAGTTCTTACTACTTAAGTTTTCTGTAATCTCTATGTCTACTGTAATAAGCCCCCCTCTCCATAATAGCTGAAGAAAAAAGCTTATATACTATGTCATATGCAAGTGACCTTCTCTCTTCTGCTTTTTTACTTTTAGAGATGAGCCGTATACCTCGTCTTTGCAAAAATTGAGTCGTACGGCTCATCTCTCAAAGATAATTATTTCCAATTTTAAGCAGCTATCTTATGCAACTCAACCCTCTTCAATATAGCTTATCTCACACCTATTTAGGTTGTACTGCACATCTCGTGAAATCAGCTTTAGTCTTTAGGCTTTTTGAAGACTTTCGGCCCGTTCCGACATAAGTTAGAATCCGAACCTTGCTTCTTGAATTGGTGTCTCTAGGAATCTCAAGCTAATAGATAACTAACTCAACTTTCATCATAAAGGTCAAAAAAATCCGTTCTCACAAGCTGCCCCTTGTGTAGTTAAATTCAGCACTAGCCAAGTCTTGTTAGATCTTAAAGTGAATTTAAGTACACGATAAAGAGCACGATAAACAAAGGACAAAAGGCTAACTTAATCATTATTGGAGTTAATCTTTGTTGAAATAAGGGAGTCAAAGCATTACACTGAACATCATTTTTCTCCCGAGTTTGGTACACTTCCTAGCTTTCATCTATAAGCTTGAGAATTAACTCATCTTCATCGAGCCTATTTTTCAGTTGAATCATATTTTTCATCCACCTTTGATAAAAGCTTGTAAAAGACTCATTGAGCCACAACCTAACTTGTTCAAGATCATCTAGCTTTATTTGCATTATGTTGTTAAAACTATAATGTTTGACAAAGGCTGTAGACAGAGCTTCCTAGTTCATCTGTATTTCTTCAAACAAGTTGCTATACCATGTTGATGCTCCTTCTTCCAAAGTAGTAGAGAACAAGTTGGTTAACCGCTTTTTGGTGACTCCCGTTGTCAGCATCACTTTATCATACAGATTCAAATGCACTTCTAAAGAGATCATGCCTCTATAAGCAACTATTCTCAGCATTTGAAAACTGACCAGAAGAACTTCTACTCGACTTATCATCTTGTCAACATTAATGTATTCGTTAGGTTTAGAGTTAGCCCTTTTTCTCACTTCAGACAACAATTCCTTAAGCTTGACATATTTTGCTTTCAAATTTTTCTTAAAGATGAATTCTTCTTCTATAATTCCGCCAGCCTAAAAAAGATTGCCCCTAGATTCAGGGGGCTCTGCATTTTTCCTTTTCTTGAAATCTCATGAAGAAAGACTATCCCTAAGAACTTCAGCTATATTGGTTTCCAAACGTTCAGCCATTCTGCTCTACTTATTGTTTCTGAATTGCTTACTAACACTATACTAATGACCCCTTCACTTGATTCTGATTCTGATTTTGACTCTCATTTGGCTATAAACCTAAATTCATTGTTCCTTAATCTTGATCTCAGTTCTGTTGCTTCTGTTACCCAGCTTGAGCCCAAACCTTTAACAACTAGCCTCTCTCTCAGCCTTATCCACGTTGGATCTGTTTCAAAATAAAGGGTTAGAAATCAACCAGATGTATGTGAATGCATGATAACTCAACATGTATCTTGGAAGAGTAAAGAAATTAAATAAATAAGTAGGAGGCAACACTAAGATATATATGCATGAAATGATGTGCATGTCTATATGAGACAATATGAATGCTACGATATGATAAATGTATACATGGGTGAGATGGTGCAGATGTATGTGTAGAATAACATGGATGCTAATGTATGGTGGACATGTGATTGCAAGGATTTTGCATGACACTGTATACAAATAAGGAACAAATGGAATAAGGACATAGGATGACCCTAAGCCGAAGCATGACATTGCATACGAATGAAGAACAAAGGGAATAAGGACATAAGGTGCCCCTAAGCCCAAGGCATGGCATTGCATGCGGATAAGCTATAAAGGGAATAAGGACATAGGGTGTCCCTAAGCCTAAGCTTGACATTACATGTGAATAAGGAATAAAGGGAACAAGGACACAGGGTACCTGATGCAGCAAGATAATACTAAATCCATTGATTACGCATGATGCCGGAAGTTAGCCTTCTACTTTAGAATTCAAGACGAAAAGGGAAAACAAAAACTGAAAAATTTCAAAAAAGGCCCGAAAAATATTAAAACGTAAAATTGAGGCCCTAAACAATGGAATTTGGCCAAAAAGTGATAGAACTCATGAGTAAAGCTAATAACTTTGAATCGTTGGCTTGATTGCAATAAAATATGGTTTAAAATCATTAAAAATGGAAAACCCAAACTTTTCAACATTTACCGTAATGCACTTCTCTAAAAATAAGAGAGTTTGTTCCTCTACTACATCATTCTCCCCTGGGTGAACAGAATTCGCCTTCAAATTTTTTTCATTCGATGAGTCATCATTATAGGGAATCAGGTGCTTGACATTGAAAACATCCGCTGTCCAGATATGACTATGCAACTTCAATCGATAAGCTTTCGGGTTGATCTTCTCAATCACTTCGTCAGGTCTAATCTTCTTCGTAGATAACTTGTTATACTCACCAATAGGGAAGCGCTCTTTGGTAAGGACTACCCAGACATAATCACTAACTTCAAACTCCACAATCCTATGTTTCTTATCAGTAGCTTCTTTATACTTAATGGAAGACCGTTGTCAATTGTCGTGGATAGTTTAGTGGATTGCCTACAACTCTAAAACAAAATTCTCAGCCATACTGTGAACTTTAGTCTTGTCCGATAAGGGTAGTAGACCAAGAGGCCCTCTAGGCACAACCGAGTAAAACATAACAAATGTATTGAACCCGATACTATGGTTGACAGCACGGTATAGGCAAATTCAACTTAGCACAACTTCTGATCCTAACTCTTCACATGTTCTCCAACCAAGCATCATATATTTACTACCTTAGTCTATTCTCTATTTGAGGGTGGCAGGTGTGAGTACGGGGTTTTTCCGACCTCAGTGATGAGAATTACTTAGTTGCATGTGGACCGGACGGACTCGAATGGAATTTGGAAGCAACCAGAATGCTGCCTAGAGAATCTCAAACCTTCTGAAAACCAAGCTATCCGTGATTTGAAGCCCCAAAAGGTCTCTCGAATCATTCCTAGGGTTTGGTCTGCATGTCTGACTTTTCGAAATTCCGCCTTAACTCTTGGTAGAACCGGGTGGCTCTGGTTTTTGAACCAGAGCCGGCTGGCTCTAGTGGTCAAGAATAGTTGCTCTGCAAAGCAGAGCAACTTGTCTTGGAAGCGAGAGTTTTTGGCAGGATTTTCAGAAAAGGAGACAGCTGATTGATGGAATGAAAATGAGAGAGAGAGAGGCAGATAAAAAGAGAGGAAAGAAATAAAAGGGGGGGCTTTTGGCTTTGGGGGGGTTCTGAAGCAAAAAACAGAAAAGAAAAAGAAAGGAAAGAAGAAGAAGAGAGACCAAGAGAAAGAGCCAATACAACTCCCACAAACCCTTTCATCTAACCCTAAATCAATCCTCAAGCAATAACAACACAACCAACAACCTTCACTCATTGATTCAGGATCATTTCGGCTTGGTTTCTAATCGTTCTGGGTCATCGAAGGATTTGGCCGGTTGAATTCCAGTGCACATTCCTAAACTTTTAATCCGTTTCTTGATGCTCTAAGCATCCAAACAACAATCTAGGTAAACTCTGAGAGGCCTTAAAACTTGTCTGCATTGATTTTCTGTACATTTTTGTTATTTTTACAAAAATCCAAAAATTAGTCTGCCCATCATAGCCGTACGGCTGTGTTTCTGATGAACAGAGCCAGCCGGCTCTGACCTAGAGCCGCCCGGCTCTGTTCCTCAGGGACAAATCCCCGATCTGTCCCAATCCGCCGAAACAGGCCGTTTTCCATTTTGATTTTTCTGTTGTGATCATTTTTGGCCTGGAATCATCCGTATGAGTTTGTATTTTGATTTTCAACTGATATACGTGCGAATATCGGGGTTTTCAGTATTTCCCAGGTTTATTTTCTGAGTTTCGGGGTTGTTTCATCCGATTCGGATCCATAGTCTAGCATTTGTGGACCCCCGAATCCTATAAAAACCCCCAAAAAATATTGAAAATAAGCAAAATAATATTTTCATAAATGTTTTTGGTGTGTTTATTACATTTTAGACCCTAGGTGGTCTGTGTATTTAGTAACCCACACGAACGGAACCCCGAGTTCCGTGATAACCGACCCACAAAAATGGAAATATGCATGTAACTGAGCCAAATCATTTATAAAAATTGATTTTCCAGCACAAAAATCCACAGGGCGTTTTAAAACCCTTTTCTAGGTCTAACTGGTCCGACCGGTTGGGTCGACCCGGTTACCACCTAAATGCATGCTCCCTTATCCTAAAATCCCCATTCTGTCTTGATTTGAGTTCTACTTGTGTTTATGATATAAACTGTGCTAACTAATATGTTTTACAGCATTTATTTTTATTTTTACTGTATTTAATAGATTAATTCATGAAATTAGGCGGTTGTATTATTTTTAGATCCTCATGTACTTAGGCGTTTGTAAAAGTGAGGACGAGAGTTTTTATATTTATTCAATTTGGTTGTATGATCGACCTCTATTATTCTTTTGTATATTTGTATGGATGGTTTAATTTCCTACAATTTATTTTATGCATTTTTGCCTTAGCATCGGATTAATAAAGTAAACAAATTGGGTTAGAGAAAGATAATAAATTGAATAAATATGGCTTTATAAATAATAAACGAATACAAGCTTGAAGTTAAGTAGGTAAGTTGCCCGAACCCTGAATCTCTGGATTAGGTACAGTAGTCTACACTCGGTAGGGAGCTGTACCGGAATTTCCCGGATGAGTTGATCCGGGTGGCGACTCTGTCACTAATCTCGAAATTGAGGTTTCGAGGTCTTTAAGTTATAAAATGGGAAAATATTCTCTACAAAATGGAATTTCAAAACAAATGAATGGTTTTCCCTAAAGCAAGATAAACAAACCCGTTTTTCTACCAAAACATCATCAATAACCAAAACCTTTCTTTTCTTTTTCCCCGGTTCGCTTCGTCGCATCCCGCTTTCATGGAAAAGGTCATCCGCTCACACAGGCACTATTGAAATTCAACTGAGTGTTCACTAACTTCCATAAATTGTGTCAGAAATGACTAAGGAAATGAGTATCCTAGTCAGAGATGATGGATTGAGGTAGCCCATGCAGCTTATACACTTCCCTGAAATACAACTGCGCCCCATTCACAACATCTGTGGTTTTCTTATAGGGAATGAAATGCACCATCTTTAAAAAATGGTCCACCACCATAAAGATTGAATCATTACCTTGTGTGTATGGTAAACCTAAAACAAAATCCATACTCACATCAACCCAGGGCTAGGAAGGAATCAGCAAGGGCATATATAAGCCCGCATTGGTGGCTGCTCCTTTTGACAACTGCTTGTCAACCTCCTTACGCATAGAAGACCAAAAATAATGGGACTACACCAACTGCAAGGTTCTGTCTCTACCCATGTACCCTTTTCTATGCAGTTCCTTGATGATCTTTAAGCGCAGACTGCAATATGGAATACAAAGTAGGTTGCTTTGAACAGGAACCCATCTTACAAGTGGAAATCTATAATTCTCTTGCCTAGATTTTTACCACAATGCTAGCAAAATACGAGTCCGATTCAAACAACTCAATAAATGTGTCAAAGCTAGGTACTTCCACAGAAAGACCAGTCAACAACCACTTTTGCCTAGTCAAAGCACATGCCACATGGTTGGAGACCCCTGCCTTTTGCTTCACCACAAAAGTGAACTGCTATAGGTAAGCAATCCACCGAGCATATTGGGTGGAAACCTTATCTTAACTATGCAAATGCCTCAAAGCATCATGATCGATATACAAAACAAATGCCCATTAAAACAGGAAATGATGCCAGTGTTTGATAGCCTATACCACAGCATAAAACTCCACATCATACGTACTATAACGTAGCTTTGCCCCAAATAAATTCTCACTATAATATGCAAAAGGCTATTATTCTGGCTCAACATAGTGCCGATATCCAGTTTGGATGCATCAGAATGCAATTTAAATGGTTGCTGAAAATCCGGCAACATTAAGATAGGAGCAAAAATCAAACACTCCTTAATCAATTGGAGTGCCCCTTCTACCTCGATAGTCCATTGAAACTTCTCACTCTGCTTCATGCAATCCATAATAGGAGCCATAATACTGCTAAAGTATGGGATGAAACGCCTATAAAACAAGGCTAGGCCATGAAAACTTCGAACCTCTATGATGGAATTGGGTTGGGGCCAATGTTTTACTACCGCAACCTTGGCTTCATCTACCTATAGACCCTTTGCTGACACCACATACCAAAAAAAAAAAAATTACACTATCAGCCATAAACACACACATCTTCATTGTTGCATACATCCTCTCTCCGCAATACCTGAAGCACTTCTTTTAACCGACTGATATGCTCTTTTGAGTTAGCACTATAAATCAATATATCATCAAAATAAACCACAATACATTTGCCCATAAAAGGTCTTAGTTACTAATTCATAACCAGCATAAAGGTACCTGGGGTGTTAGACAAACCAAAAGGCATAACCATCCATTCATACAACCCCTCTCTGGTACATTACATGGGCTCAAGCTCTCTTGAATATGCCCCTTAGCAAGAAGCTCCTCCACTTGCCTCTTCAAGTCCTCATGCGGTGATAGGGTCGAATGGGAAGGACTGCTCTAGGTTCTAGGTCAATATGATGCTGTATGTTATAAAGCAGGGGTATTCCACTAGGCAACTCCTTTGGAAATAGGTCACTAAATTCCTCAATAGGAGTTTTGATCAATAGGATGACACCTTCTTTACCCTTTTCCTGTTTCGGCCTAGTGTTATCTTCACACCTTCAAACATAAAGCTGTATGTATTTCTCTTCCTATTGTAGAACACCTCTCTATCATATGGCCACGGTTGACCCAAAAACAAGTGGCACACATCTAACTCAACTACATCACACTATAACTTATCCTTATACCAGTTTCCCACTGAAAACGACACCAAGGCTCGCTTTGCTACTGTCACCTCTCCTTTTTGTTTTAACCAAGTCAGCTTGTAGGGTTTTGGTGCTTTTCTAAGGAAGGCTCTACTTTTTGACTGCCTTCTAGGAATAATATTTTCACAGCAATCTAAATCAATAACGAACCGACACACTTTAAATTCAATCATCCTTAACAGCCCGTGGAGTCAAATAAGACCACCTCACAACCAAAGCAGTACCCACGTCTCCAGTCACTAACTCCACTTTTATCTCCTCTTGGTCATAATTTGGGTCACCAAAAGTCTTAGCTTCTGCATATTGATCTTCTTCCACTTCAGCAAATATGGCTCTTTTCCCAGCCTTTTTTACATTTTGCTTGCTTGTGCCCAACCTCACCATAAGCAAAGAACTTCATATTACTACTATGCCCGACTCTCCTATTATTGTTTGGGGCCAGAGTTATCAGGGCTACTAGCTTCAGTGCCATCACCTCTCCTAGGCAACCTCCACTACTGCCACCTTTGAAGTAACTAAAACCAGCAGGCCGCTACCTCTTTTCATGCCTCATAGCATGCTGGTGAGCTTCAGATATACGTAGGGGATCGAATCATTCACTGCTTCCCAAAGCTGCTCATCCAGACCTCCGATATACCGTGATACCAACTGCTCTTCGGTCTCACGTGTGTCATTGTGAGCAATTAATTGATAAAAATTAGTAGTATAATCTTCAACTGATTTACTTTGTTGCTTTAGATTCTACAACCTCTGGTACATTAAACTTTGGTAATTGTAAGGTAAAAACATTGCACTTATTTGTTTCTTTATCTTCTCCCATGTGGCAGTTTTTGATTTTCCCATCCTCAACCTAGTCTTCCTTAATTGCTGCCACCAAGCTATTGCTTTATCTCTCAACCTAGTCGCAACTAGGGATACTCTCTTATCATCAAGGACACCTTTAAAATCCAAGACCTCTTCCATTGTAGCCAACCAATCAAGGAACTCTTCGGGTAGGAGGGAACCCCGAAATTTCGATATCTCTGTTCTCACACCTGCCTCCTAGTGCCTGTCTTCCCAAATCCTCTCCTCCTCTACCCCAGGTCACCGACATTGTTAGTGTTCCTCTTCATATTCTTTATCAAGTTCATCCCTTTCCTCCTCCAATCCAGCAAAAAGCTTCCTGAATTCTACATGATTAGGGTTCCTCCTCAGTTGAGGATTTTCCCTAATTGTGAGTCGTAAACAACTCACCCATTCTTTCCATCAGTTGGTCCATAGCTATCTCCATTTGTTGACCAATCACCCGATTGATCCTCTGCTCAACCTGATCGATTCTCTAACCAATATGGTGAATCTCATCTTGATCCATGACTTCATCCACCCGTTGCTCCCTTCTTGGCAGCATGGTGAATAGGGTTTGGCTCTGATAACAAATGATGCAGCAGGATAATACTAAAATCTGTTTATAGCGTATGATGCCGAAAGTTAGCCTTCTATAGTTAGAATTTCGCAAAATTCTCACAAGTAGGAAATTGGAATAATTCCAAAAATATTATTAATCGTAAAAAACTAACTCCCAAAAAGTCATAATACAACTTAAATAGCAAAACCCTAATTAGAATCCAAAACAAAAAGGAAAAAAAAAACTAGAAATTACAAAAACGTCCCAAAAAATATTAAAACACAAAATTAAAGCCATAAATGATGGAATTTGGCCAAAAAGTGATGGACCACAAAACTAAAGCTGATGATTTTGAATTGTTAGCCCGATTCCAATAAAATTAGGGTCTGATATCACGAAAAACCGATAACCTGAACTTCTCAGCATTTACCGGAATGCCACTTCTCTAAAAACAAGAAATATTGTTCCTTTACTACATCAGTGCCTCTAAGCCCAAGGCATGGCACTACATGTGGATAAGATAAAAAGAATAAGGACACAGGGTGTCCCTAAGTCGAAGCATGATGCTGCATGCTAATAAGGGATATAGTCAGTGAATTGGAAATCTAAAAGGTGATATTAGGCACAAACTGGAAGGTTTGGACTCATACACGAGTGTGTACAAATGGTATTTTGGTGTAAATGTATGCCTACGTTGAGGATACAAGATATTGCATGCAAAGGTTTAAGCTCGTATATGAGTATGCACGAATGAAGGTTTGGCATGTTTGAACACCTAAGGTTGGAAGCAAGACATGGCTTGCGAAGGTGGATTCATATATAAGTGTGCACAGATGGAGGTTCGGCATGTTTAAATGCCTAAAATATTGTAAGCAAGAAGTGACTTGTGTGAGCGGACGACGCATTTTCGACGGCACGTGAGACTCCCTTTCGGAAGGGGCGCCACGATCTCGGGCGGGCCTCTCCCTTACGTGGGGTTTTTATGAATAGAAAACGAGTTTTGGAAAATAAATAGAATTAATTCTTAAAAGAACCGAGACCTAAGTCTCGATGAATATTGTAGAGTCGCCACCCGGCTCAGCTCAACCCGGAAATTCTTAAAGTAGCTAAACCGGACGAACGGTCGCTACACTATCCAGAGATTCGGGTCCGGACAAGTCCCTTATTTCGTGTCTAATTAAATTAAATGTTGCCAATGTTCTCAAATGGTATTTCAAAATCTAAAGTCAATTTTATTGAATATAAAAGGCATACAGCGCGTATACAAATATATAATACAAAAATAAGGAAAAAAAATATTAATTGGCTTACAACCAAATCGAATAAAAAAAATAAAAACACTCGCCTCACTGATACAATCGCCTAGAATACACGAGAATCTAAAAATAATTACAACCGCCTAAATACACGATTAATTCTATTAAAATAAAAATAAAAATAAAAATAAAAATAAAATGGAAGCTGCAAAACAAGGGTTAGCACAATTTATACGGCACGCCACAAATTGGACTCAAATAGACAGAATTGGGAAATCAAGAATTGGGGGCATGTATTTAGGGGATAACCAGGTTGGCTCGGCAAGCCAGCCCGGTTAGATCTGGAAAACGTTTTGAAACGTCCCTGTATTTTTGGTTTTGTGGGAAAATCATTTTTTTAAAAACAATTTTACCGGTTTACATGCATTTTCATATATTAAGTGGGTCGGTTTTCGGGGAGAACTGGGTCCCCGTCGTTGAATTGTTCTAAATGTAATTTTATTGGAAATTAAATCTAAGGTAGTGAATGCACATATCAAAATTCATTTTGATGATTTTCGGATTTTTCTGATTTTTATGGATTTTTAGAAAATTTGATGGGTAAAAACTGAAATTCTGATTCTGAAACAAGGGTTACAGTCGCGCGACTGTAACTACAGTCATACGACTGTAGTTTACAGTCGTGCGACTGTAAACGGTTCAGGATCAAGATTTCGCCAAAATTTATTCTGAATCAAAATGGAAGAAAAAGAATCTGGAAATTAAGAATACTTGTACGACTGTTCATCAAAACCAAGAACAGTCGTGCGACTGTTCTTAATTTCCAGAAGCAGAAGCACGAAAATGCAGTAAGAAAATGCACAAAACTCACTTCAAACACCTAGAAAGCGAGAAGAAGTGTAAGGAAAGGAAGTGTCTACCTTTCTAGAAGCTAATCTAAGTCGTTTTGACCCTTAGCGTCGCTCCAATCCTAACAAATTTGCACTTTTGCTTTGAAATTGAAGTTGAGAGCTTTATGTCTAAAAACCCAAATTGCAAGGGATTCTGATGAATTAAGTCCGGATTTTTGATTTGATTGTGAAGTTAATTGATTAACCTAAAGATTTCTATCAAGTTTTAGCTTTAATCCTAACAAATTCGAAAGAAATAGAAGAGAAAATGAGGATCCTTGAGCAAGCTTTTCTTTCCCCTTTTTCTTATCTCTTTCCTTCTCTTCTCTCTCTAATTTTTCACCAGAAATCCAATTGTTGCTTCTCTCCTCCCTTTCCTCTCTTTTATCTCTGCTTTTTTCGGCTTCCTTGCTGCAACAACAGAGCAATTAATGCTCCTTCTCTCTCCTCCATTTTCTGCTGCAGAGGTATGGGCTCAAGCAATTTTTTCGACATTACAGTCGTATGACTGTAATTTTTAAATTACAGTCGCACGATTGTAAGGACAGTCGTACGACCATACTCTTTTTTTTAAGTATAGAAAATTCCGGCGCTTATAGCTGCCCCTCTCGTGATCAAATTCGACACCTAGCTCCAAGTTTACAACACCTGAGATGATGAATTTGAGAGCGCGAATCAAAGAGCCGCGAACATTGGAATGAACTCTCTTGATGAGATAGGCCGATACGGGTCTAGGTTACCCGAGGCGATGTTGGGGAGGAAATAAGCCGATATCAGGTCTAGGTTACCCGAGGCAAAGCTGAGGAAGAAATAAGTCGATATCAGGTCTAGGTTACCCGAGGCAAAGGAAGATGAAATTATGGTTAAGCCGATATCGGGTCTATATTATCCGAGGCAAAGGAAAATGAAATTATGGATTGGCTGATACCGGGTCTATGTTACCTGAGGCAAAGGAAAATGAAATTGTTGATTGACCGATACCGGGTCTAGGTTATCGGAGGCAATGCTTTACTGGGGAAATAGACGAAGCTGATCTGGGCCGATACCGAGTTCACATTACTCAAGGCGGATCTGCTGGGGAAATGGATGATGAAGCTGGTCTGGGTCGATACCGAGTTCACATTACTCGAGGCGGATCTACTGAGGATTTGAAGTCAGAGATGATGAATTCCTGCACTTCAGATAGCAAGTCTTCATTCCTTGATCGAGAGATTTTTAAACAAAAATTTTTGCCCCTTCGATCAAGAATGAAGACTAGCTGGGGATGAGTGATCGATGTGTGTAATGTGTGAATGCATGATGATGCATATGCACGTGTATGCATTTTTTGTCATTTGGCGTTTTCGCCTTCCGCTGGAGAAAGATATGTCATGCCCCTGGTTGATTTTGCTTTCTTTGGGGCTTTGCTTGGTAATTTTTGAAGGAATGAGGTGACCATCAGGGATGTGTGATACTGCTGAAGAGATAATCATAGTGCTCCTTACAGAGATTCCGCCCGGGACGAGTGTAACAACTCGATCAGGGAAATAATTATGGCGTTCTTTATGTAGATTCTGCTGGGGAATTGTGTGATGACTCTATGGGGAGTCGATGTGATGACTTCTGCGGGGAATGTTGGGGACATTCTGCTTTTCCTGCTTTGTGGGGAAATTATGAGTTCGTAAGTGCTCTAATTTTTGCCTGGATTGCCTTTTTGGTTTTCAGCCCAGCGAGCCGCTCTGATTTTTGCCTAAGGTGTCTTTTCGGTTTTCACCTTAGTGAGCTTTTCATATGCCCTAACTTTTGCCTAAACTGCCTAATATGGGTTTTCAGCTTAGCGGGCCGCTCTAATTTTTGCCTGAGGTGCCTTTTTCGGTTTTCACCTCAGCGAACTCTTTTTTTTTTTTGGATGATTGAGATATCACCATGACCATTTTATTGCTCTTTTAGGGAGATGAACGGGATCTTAGAGGTCGACAAAAGATTTCAAATTGAACGTATTTAGTACATTTTCACTTGTTAAATAATGCGACGATTTCAATCAGTTGAATGCAAAGTGCTTTCTTTGAATGCGTGTTTATGCAAGACAACTTTGTTTGTGCATTTGTCATAACGACGCAAATATATTTAAACAAACACTTCACTTTATTGATGAAGTGAAAATGAGTACATTTGAAACAAGTTGGTTCCTAAATGATACAGATCCCACACTGAGCCAGAATCCGTCACCAGTCGTCCTTTTCAGGTTTTCCGACTGATCATTTTCTCTCGTGTCTTAACTTTTGCCTAGACCGCTCTTTTCGAGTTTTCAGCCTAGCAGACCTCTCTTTCTTCTTTTTTTTTATACATGATAAAGCTTTAGCCTGTCCTGGTTGATAGGATTAGTGAACTCGTTTCCATCCATGTCCATGATGTTGACAGCGCCTTTTGATAGCGCCTTCTTCACCACATAGGGCCCTTCCCAGTTGGGTCTGAACTTGCCCCTAACATCAACATTTGAAGGCCTTAGCTGCTTTAGAACCAAGTCACCTGTTTTCAACTATCGCTTAGAGTACTTCACATTACGGTTATAGGCCCTGGCCATTCTGCGCTGGTACATCTAAAGGTGATCCAGTGCCCTCAGTTGCCTTTCATCTAGTGCTACCAATTGTTCATATCTGGCTTGAACCCATTTAGTCTCCGGCAGTTGAGCCTCCAGGGCGACTCTGAGTGACTTGAGTTCTATTTCCATTGGCAACACTGTTTCCATTCCATATACCAAGGCATAAGGAGTTTCTCCCGTCGGCGTTCTGACACTGGTTCTGTTACCCCAAAGAGCATAAGGTAGTTTATCAGCCCAATCTCTGTAAGTGGTCACCATCTTTGATAAGATCTTCTTTATTGCCTTGTTAGCTGCTTCTACTGCACCATTAGCTTGAGGCCTATATGGTGAAGACTTATGATGATCAATACCATGTTCTGCAAGTAGCTCAGCTGTTGCCCCTTAAAACTGTACTCTATTATCAGTTACTATATGGTGAGGAATCCCATACCGAGTGAAGATGTTCTTCTGGATGAACTTAACCATTTGCTTGGCTGTCACATTAGTGAAGGATTCTGCTTCGACCCATTTGGAGAAGTAATCAACTGCTACAACTATGAATCTGTGCCCATTAGATGCAGCCGGATGAATTTCACCAATCATATCTATCCCCCATGCTGAAAATGGCCAAGGAGATGCTAGATTCTGAAGTTCAAGTGGAGGAAGATGACTAATGTCTGCATAGATCTGACATTCATGACATCTCTTCACTTTTCTTATACAATCTGCTTGCATTGTCATCCAGAAATACCCTTGTCTCATTATCTTCCTACCTATGGCAAGCCCATTCATGTGTGGCCTGCAGGATCCTGCATGTACCTGCTGCATCACTTCTTCTGCTTCTTGCTATGTTAGACACCTCATAAGGACTCCATGTGCGGTTCTTTTGTATAGCTTATCCTCGAAGATTCTGAATTGACTAGCCAGCTTTCTTAGTGTCAATTTGTTAGCAATACTAGCCTCTTCTGGATACTTTCCCTCCTTAACATACTGGTAGATGTCAAAGAACCATGGCTTTTCTTTAGCTGATAATTCCATTACTTCGTGCACTTCAAAGCAAGGATGTCTGGAAGTGGCTATAACCAGTGGTTGCACTTGAGTTTCCTCTGGATTCTCCCACATGGAGGACAAAGTCGCTAATGCATCAGCCATCTTATTCTCATCCCTGGGGACGTGTCTGAATTCACATTGGCCGAATAAACCCTTTCTGAATTGTAGCAGCTCCAAGTAAGACCGTAAGGCTTCTTCTTTCAGCTCCCACTCACTTTGAGCTTGCCTGATCACTAGAAGTGAATCCCCGACAATTAAGACATCATTTGCCCCTAATGTTAATAGCGCTTCCATTCCAAATAAACATGCTTCATATTCTGCCCCATTATTGGTTACGGGAAAGATTAGCCTTTTGGATAAAGGAATAATCTCACCATCCGGTGTTGCTATGAGTACCCCGATTCCAGCGCCTTTTCTATTCACTGCCCCATCGAAGCACATGATCCATCTTTTCACTTCCACCATGGCCAGTTGCTCATCAGGGAATTCCATCTTCTCCGTATAGTCTGATTCTAGAGATTGGTTTGCCAGAAACTCTGCCACGGCTCGCCCTTTAATAGTTTTCTTCGTGATGTACTCGATGTCGAATTCAGACAAAAGTAACAACCACCTGGACAGCTTCCCAACCAACGCTGGTGCTTCATAGAGATACTTCATTGGATCCACCTTAGCCACAGCTTGTATTTTGTAGGATTGGAAATAGTGGCGCAGCTTCTTGGTCAACCAGATCATTGCCACACATGTCTTCTCCACCAGTGTGTATTTAGTTTCATACTCCAACAGCTTTTTGCTGAGGTAGTAGATGGGATACTCCTTCTTGCCATCTTGTTCCTATGCTAGCATCGCCCCTATAGAGGATTCTTCGATTGCCAAGTACAAAATCAGAGGCTTTCCTGGAATTGGTTGACTTAACACTGGTGGCCTTACCAGATAAGTTTTAATTTTCTCAAATGCCAGTTGACACCTGTCATCCCATACAATCGGCTGATCTTTCTTCAGTAGCTTGAAAATCGACTCGCAAGTAGAAGTTAGCTTGGCCATGAAGCGGCTGACATACTGTAAGGAACCCAGGAATGATCTGACCTCCTTTTCCGTCTTTGGGGCTGGCATGTTTTGGATGTCTTTGATTTTGTCTGGGTCTATTTCTATTCCTCTCTGGCTGACTACATGACCCAACAGCTTTCCTGATGTGACCCCGAATATGCACTTCTTAGGATTAAGTCGCAAGTTGTATTCTCTAATGCGTGTAAGAAATCTATCCAGGATAACAGGATGTTCCTCCTGGGTCATTGATTTAACTAGCATATCATCGACATACACCTCGACTTCTTTATGGATCATATTGTGCAACAGAGTTGTAACAGCTCTTTGATAAGTGGCTCCAGCGTTCTTCAATCCGAAAGGCATCACTCTATAGCAGAAAGTACCCCACTCCGTGATGAACGATGTTTTCACCTTGTCGATCACATCCATCAGAATCTGGTTGTACCCTGAAAAGCCATCCATGAAGGAGTACATTGCCGCTTTTACTGCACTATCAACTAGGACGTCGATATGGGGCAGCGGAAAGTCATCTTTTGGGCATGCTTTATTCAGGTCCTTGTAGTCGATGCATACCCTGACCCTTCCATCCTTCTTAGGCACAGGGACAATGTTGGCTAGCCATTCTATATACTCCACCACTTCGAGAAACCTGGCATCTATCTGCTTAGCCACTTCTTCTTTCACCAGCATAGCCCATTCCGGCCTTAGTCTTCTCAGTTTTTGCTTTACCGGTCTGAACTTGGGGTCTGTCGGGATTTTGTGCACTGCTATTTCTGTGCCCACTCCTGGCATGTCTTCATACGACCAGGCGAAAGCTTTAACATGTTTTTGGAGTATTCTTATTAATTCTTTCTCTTCCTCGGATTTAAGCTCGTGTGAAATGAGTACCATTTTAGGGTTTTCATCTGTACTTATATTGATTTCATGCAATGCAGTGTCGTGTATGCTAAATATGCTTGATGGTGATTTAAATGCATGCACAGAAATATCAGGATAAACATCACACAAGTAAGCAAACTGGGATTTCATTGCATTGAACTTATCATAAATTACATCGGTTACATTGAAAATGGAAGAAATAGATACAACAAACTCATTTTCATCCTCCACAGGCGGAGGCCTTGTTCTTTATCAGCTTCTGTCTTCCTTTCCAGAGCATCATCCGGGGTTACAACTTTCTCTGCTTCTTTCCCGGTAGCTAGCATCTTAGCTCTTTCCATAATCTTGGCAATTTCAGCGACCACAGAGTCTAAATTCACTTTGGCCATCAGTTCTTCACCAAATCCTTGCTTGGTCTTTCCAAAAGCTTTGTTTAATGCAGCAGTCAAAGCACCTGAGATGATTTCTGTAGTTTCAGCACAGGTCTTCTTTTCATCTTCTTCCTCGGCCACCTCTATGGCTTCTGATACCACCTCAGATGATTCTCCTTGTAAAATCTCAGATTCAGCAATTGCTTCCTCCACCATTACAGGGGCTACTGGCTCTTCCTGGCTTTTGTCAAAATCAACCACATCTGCAAAGATCTTGAAGCCAGGATACTCGACATTTCCAACCATTACCAACTCAGCTTGACCCTTATAAAGGCTTTCTCCTGCCTTCAGAAATGGCTTCATCATGACCTTGCCATTCTTGCCCTTTTTCGGATTCTTCCGCTCAGATGTCCCTTCTTCATAACCAAGGCCATACTGCTTCGAATTCCCAGAGTCGATCTTAAATTCTGAAACCCCTTGTAAGTTGATTCCGAGTCCCATTCTTGGGACAAAGTTCAGCTTGTATAGATATCGGGATAGCCACTCCGGCATGTAATTGTCGTAAAGGACCATAGGGGCATCTGTGGTTTCTTCCTCCTTAATGACAGCAACTTGGAATCCACCAAAAGGAACCACTCCTTCATCCACTGCAGCTACCATCGCTGGGCGTCCACCTCAATAGTCACAATCCTGCCATTCATAGAGAATTTGATCTTTTGATGCAATGTGGAAGGGACACCTCCCAAAGGATGGAACCAGGGCCTTCCGAGCAACAAGGAAAATGTGACTGGGATATCAATCACTGTAAAAGCAACTGTGGACCTAACTGGCCCAACCTCTACTTCCGCCTCAAATGTCCCTATCACTATTCTTTTAGAGTCATCATATGCTCGTATGACTGTTGAGGATTTCTTTAACACTTCTTCACTCAGCCCCAGAAATGGCAACATCTTTAATGGACAAATATTTAGTGCTGACCCGTCATCCACCATGATGCAAGGCATGACCTTGTCCATCACACGAGCCCTGACATAAAGAGCCTTATTATGGGCCTTCCCTTCAGCAGGCAGGTCTTTCTTGGAGAAGACAATATCAGGGCTTCCAACACAGGCTTTGTCTAACAAACAGCACATAGCCTCTGGTGAAGCTATAGGGGAGACTTCAATCTCTGACAGTTTCTTTACTAGAGCAGCCCTATGCTCCTTGGAGGTCAGAAGCAAGTGCCATAAGCTAGCTTGGGCAGGAGTTTTCTTCAGCTGGGAAATGACTAGGACTTCTTTCTCAACTCCTTCCGGCGCCGAAGTACTGCCCGACCCATTCATCGGTGCTTTATCTTTGATCTGATCTACCAGCTGATATACCCTTCCACTTCGGGTCAGGTGCTACACTTCCTGAATCTTCATCTTCTCAACAGCTGGGAGTTTAACTGCCTCTCTTCTGTCAAATTCTTCGTACTCATCTTCGGAGTCGAGATCATCCAGACTTATGGGCTTCATCTCCTTACATCCCTCCTTTTCCTCACACTCCGGTTCCACTTAGGGTTCCTCTACCTTCACTTCCTGGACCTTAGGGTTTGCTTGTAGAACTTGGGCAAATATGAAGTTAGCCGGCAACCCTAACTGGACCATGTTAACCCGCTTTTCGAATGTTGGCAGTGGGTTAGTTTTAGTGCTAGGTTTGGCTGGCTCTTGTAGCTTTCCCTCGTCAATGAGCTTTTGGATAGCATCCCTTAGCTTGTAGCAGTTGTTGGTTCGGTGGCCTGTCACCACATGATAAGTGCAGAAGTTGTCCTTGTCAGCTTCAGATGGCTTCTCAAATGGCCTTAAAGATTGTAGCAGGCCACCATTCCTACATTTGGCAAATATCTTTGCTAAAGTAAGAGTCCAAGGTGATATGCCTTGTGCTCCAGGACCCCTATTCTGGTCTCCTTGCTGCTGATTCATAGTAGCCACTTCAACCTGCTTCACCTCTGATGACTGCCCCTGTTTGCCACTGGAACCTGAACCAGAACCACTGCCAGACCCAGCTACTGCAGTTGATCTATAGCCCGAGGTGTAGCTTGTGCTTCTTCCTCCCTTGTGAAGGGTCGGCTTCTCCTCTTCATCCCTCTCTATCTTCATAGCCATGCTGTAAACCTCACTGAGCTCCTTAAAGGGATGGAACTTCATGTTGTTCTTGAAAATGTCTTTGCTGCCGTCAATGAGATTCTATATAAGCTCATCTTCATCAGGGCAGTTCTTTAAGAGGATCATCTTATTCATCCACCTCTGGTAGTATTCATCGAAGGGCTCGTTGAATTTCTGCTTCAACCTCTCCAAATCATACAGCTTCACCTGGATTTTGGTGTTGAAGTTGTAGTATTTAATGAAGGCTACTGACAATACTTCCCAATCAGATTGCTCCTCCCCTGACAGTGAGTTATACCATCCCAAAGCACCTCCCTCCAGTGTGGTGGGGAATAGATTGATCAGCTGCTGCTTCGTGGCGCCCGCCGTCAGCATAACTCAGGGGTATAAATTCACATGGGCCTCCGGCAAGCCCATCCCTTTGTAAGTAGGGATCTTTGGCACTTGGAAGCCAATGGGTAATGTCTCGATGCCCTTACTGATCATGG
Source organism: Euphorbia tirucalli (assembly GCA_039660915.1). Classification (NCBI taxonomy): domain Eukaryota; kingdom Viridiplantae; phylum Streptophyta; class Magnoliopsida; order Malpighiales; family Euphorbiaceae; genus Euphorbia; species Euphorbia tirucalli. The sequence goes on from CM077641.1 coordinate 72,557,585, forward strand.
CATCCATATTCACCCCTTTCTTGGATTCAGCACTGATATTGACCCCCTTCTTCAACTGGGCCATAACTTCGTCTAGTTCAAAGCACTTGGCTTTCATCCTCTGTTCCATAGCTGCTTCTATTTCCTGCAGCTTCTCAAGGCTAGCCGAAGCGTCACCACCATGTTGGGATGACTCAGCCTCTTTCTCTTTCCCGGCTCCACTACCAACAGCCTCACCAGCTTCCCTTACAACTGCCTGCATCTCTTCCTTCAACATGTCGCGGAAGTCTTGGGATCTAAAGAAATCTCTCAAAACATCAGCCATGCTTGGTGTTTGTTCTGCCATATTCACTCCTTCCCCATGCTCAGAATCACTGTCACTCTCAACTACCCTCTGTCTCTTAGCTGCCCTTGAAGCTTGGGATCTTGTCCAAGGTCGCTCCAGTGTATTCTGCTTGGGAGTAGACAGGAGGTATTAGGGTTGTGAATGAATGACGTGATGTGACGTGAAAATTAAGGCATTGAGAATGCTTGAAATGAATGGAGTGGGGTTATGTATGAAATGATGGTATGAATGGTTTCTTTTTATTATCTTTCTTATTTTTGGGGCATTCCAAAAATACCCAATGCTTATGCAAGAATGTCACGTGTGGACCGTCACACGGACAGAGCTTCGGTGCCTTCGGGGCACCTAATGAATTCGTGAAATGGTCGCGTTTATACCGGCACATGGACGTAGTTTTGACGCTTTATAGGTCTATGAGATGATATGAAATGGTCGCATGGGCCGGGCCCACGGACAAGGTCTTGATGCTTTTGAGCATATGATATGGAATGATGTTATGAGAAAGTCACGTGTAACAGGGACACGGACAAGGATTCGGCATTCGAGGAACGCCTTTCATGATTTGGTGATGTTGTGGACCTATATGTATACTAATTGGGCACTTGGGGAGTACCTCGAATGGTAAATTAATGTCATGAAATGGTCGGATGTGGACCACGGTGTTATATGATGTTTATGATAAATGGGCATGATGTCATGAAATGTATCGTGTAAATTGTTACACGAAAATGGGCCTAAGACCGTTGTGGCTTTTATTGAATGAAATGATTTTGGTGGAATGGCCGAATGCAATCCGGTGCATCGGCAAAACACGGGTAATTTTAGGTCCTCGATATGTTATGAAATGGAATGGGATGGTCATGATAGGCGTCCTTGAAATGCCCCTTAATTTAATTTAAGTGAAATGTGGTGAATGAACATGTCACACAATATGCAAATGGCTGCACAAAAACGTGGGTTAGGATGCATGACATACATAATGATGTTATGTATGCTATGTCAAAAATAAAATGCTAATCACACAAGTATAATGTTATGGCTGAAAAAGAAATGGTTAGTATGAATGTCAAACGAATGAAATAATGTTTTTCACACGAAATAAAATGTAAATGGCTGCATAAAAATATGGGTTAGTATCACGCAGAAATGTTTTTGTATGGTATGTCACATGTATGGAAAATGGTGATTATGATATGTTATGCACGCGTGGGTAGCAATGGCGATGTGTCACGAGATGGCAAGAAACACATAGCAAGTAAAACGAATTCTTCCAACCTTATTCCTCCAACGTGGTCGGTCTCGAAAATTTCTAACCAAGTCCTAGGCGGGGTTCACTTCGATCACCAACCGGGGGTGATGAAGGCGCGATTTTATTATTATTATTCACACAATTATTTTGGTATCCTAAGGGAATCCAACTAAAGCTGCCTATATGGGTTCGGTCAAAGTTGGGATAACATCAAGGCTCTCATAGCAAGATATACTCCTCACTTCTCCCCACTCAAAGGTCCTAGCGAAGGGGTTCGTACGAGGCTATGAGTGGTGTTTCGTATTCGTGCCCCTAAGACCAAGAGGAACTTAGGCGACACTTCAACAATCCACTGGGCTATAAAGGGATACCTAAACTAATGCAAAAATGGCTAACTAAAATGCAAATAAAATACCAAAAGAGAATCATCCGCCTTATTTTAATTAGACACTTTTCAGGGCTTGTCAAATTCTTTTAAGTTTTTAAGAAAACTTTTTAAGAAATCCCCAGCAGAGTCGCCACTGTGAGCGAACGACGTGTTTTCGACGGGACGCGAGACTCTCTCTCGGAAGGGGCGCCACGATCTCTGGCGGGCCCCTCCCTCCCGTGGGGTTTTTATGAATGGAAAACGAGTTTTGGAAAATAAATAGAATTAATTCTTAAAAGAACCAAGACCTAAGCCTCGATGAATATTGTAGAGTCGCCACCCCACTCAGCTCAACCGAGAAATTCTTAAAGTAGCTGAACCGGACGAACGGTCGCTACACTATCCAGAGATTCGGGTCCGGACAAGTCCCTTATTTTGTGTCTAATTAAATTAAATGTTGCCAATGTTCTCAAATGGTATTTCAAAATCTAAAGTCAATTTTATTGAATATAAAAGGCATACAGCGCGCATACAAATATATAATACAAAAATAAAGAAAAAAATATTAATTGGCTTACAACCAAATCGAAAAAAAAAAATAAAAACACTCGCCTCACTGATACAATTGCCTAGAATATACGAGAATCTAAAAATAATTACAACTGCCTAAATACACGATTAATTCTATTAAAATACAAATAAAAATAAAAATAAATAAAATAGAAGCTGCAAAACAAGGGTTAGCCCAATTTATACGGCACGCCACAAATTGGACTCAAATAAACAGAATTGGGAAATCAAGAATTGGGGGCATGTATTTAGGGGATAACCGGGTTGGCTCGGCAAGCCGGCCCGGTTAGACCTGGAAAAAGTTTTGAAATGTTCCTGTATTTTTGGTTTTGTGGGAAAATCATTTTTTTAAAAAAAAATTTTGCCGGTTTACATGCATTTTCATATATTAAGTGGGTCGGTTTTCGGGAGAACTGGGTCCCCGTCGTTGAATTGTTCTAAATGTAATTTTACTGGAAATTAAACCTAAGGTAGTGAATGCACATATCAAAATTCATTTTGATGATTTTCGGATTTTTCTAATTTTTATGGATTTTTAGAAAACTTTATGGGCAAAAACTGAAATTCTGATTCTGGAACAAGGGTTACAGTCGTGCGACTGTAACTATAGTCGTACGACTGTAAACGGTTCAGGATCAAGATTTCACCAAAATTTATTCTGAATCAAAATGGAAGAAAAAGAATCTGGAAATTAAGAACACTCGTACGACTGTATATACAGTCGTACGATTGTTCATCAAAACCAAGAACAGTCGTGCGACTGTTCTTAATTTCCAGAAGCAAGAAGCACGAAAATGCAGCAAGAAAATGCACAAAACTCACTTCAAACACCCAGGAAGCGGGAAGAAGTGTAAGGAAAGGAAGTGTCTACCTTTCTAGAAGCTAATCCAAGTCGTTTTGACCCCTAGTGTCGCTCCAATCCTAACAAATTAGCACTTTTGCTTTGAAATTGAAGTTGAGAGCTTTATGTCCAAAAACCCAAATTGCAAGGGATTCTGATGAATTAAGTTCAGATTTTTGATTTGATTGTGAAGTTAATTGATTAACCTAAGGATTTCTATCAACTTTTAGCTTTAATCCTAACAAATTCGAAAGAAATAAAAGAGAAAAAGTAGATCCTTGAGCAAGCTTTGCTTTCCTGTTTTTCTTGTCTCTTTCCTTCTCTTCTCTCTCTAATTTTCCACCAGAAATCTAATTGTTGCTTCTCTCCTCCCTTTCCTCTCTTTTATCTCTGCTTTTTTCGGCTTACTTGCTGCAACAACGGAGCAATTAATGCTCCTTCTCTCTCCTCCATTTTCTGCTGCAGAGGTATGGGCTCCTGTAATTTTTCCGACATTATAGTCGTACGACTGTAAGGACAGTCGTAAGACCATTCTTTTTTTTTTAAGTATAGAAAATTCCAGCGCTTACAACTTGCGACGGTTGAATCGTACATGAGTGTGCACAGACGTAGGATAGGCATGTTTAAATGCCTAAGGTTGGAAGTTAGTCATGGCTTGTGATGGTGGGTTCGAACATAAGTGTGAATGGATAGAGGTTCAACGTGTTGAAATGCCTAAGGGATTAGATATAAGTAGAATGGCATGTGGTCAAAGGATAATGCGTGTACAACCATACATAGACATAGGATGGACGTGGGTACGACACGATAAAGACAACAGACAAGCATATGTGTATGACATACGGACCAGATATCGGTAAAATGATACGCCTAGAGCTTAGGGAAATAAGGTCATGTGAATGTCACATGATACATATGGCTGCACAAAAGGGTCAGCATGAATGCACACAAATGATTGTCGCATTTATGCTTCTGGTAGAAAACATGCTTGTCACTCAATGAGTATGGCTGCATAAAAAAGGTTAATGTGAATGTCACACAAGTGTTGCTGGGATGGATGCTTGCAGGAAAAGTGTGTATGTCACGTAGGAGCATGGTTGCATAAAAGTTAGTGTGAATGTCACACAAATGTGGGTTTAGATGGATGCTTTCTACAAACAAATATGCATGGCACGCAATATGTATGGTTGCATAAAAGGTTAATATGGACACAAATAATGCATATAGCCATATAAAAGAATTAATGCAGATGTCACACAAATTATGGCTTATATGATAGTGGGAAATGCATATGCATCCTACACAAGAAGGAAATCATTAGTATAGCATACTAAAGGACATGGACTCAGACACAATCATGTATGAATGGTATTTCAATGTATTCGTACACCTAAGGGAAGGATATAAGACACTGCTTGCAAGGGTCAAACTCGTACACGAGTGTGTATGGACGGTATTCTGGTGTATTTGTATGCTTAGAGGAAGGATACAAGACACTGTTTGTGAAGGTTTGGACTTGTACATGAATGTGTATGGATGATATTTTGGCTTATTTGTATGCCTAGAGGAAGGATATAAGACGCTACTTGTAAAGGTAGACTCAAACACGAGTGTGTATGAACGGTATTTTGGCGTATTGTATCATAAGGTAAGGATACAAGACATAACTTATAAAGGCTAGACTCATATGCGAGTAAGTACATATGGTATTTCGGCATATTATCCACCTAAGGTAATGATACAAGACATTGCTTGTAAAGATCGGACTTGTACATTAGTGTGTATGGACTGTATTTTGGTGTATTATACTCCTAGGGGGAGGATACAAGACACTGATTTTAAAGATGGACTATTATACGAGTGTGTATTTCAACGTATTGTATGCCTAGGGTAAGGATATAAGACACTGCTTGTAAGAAATAGACACATGTACAGATGCACATGAACGGTGTTATGGCGTAATTATAGGCCTAAGTGCAGGATACAAGTTACTACTTGTTAGAAATAGTCACATGTACTGGTGCACATGAATGGTACTAGCACGTAATTATATACCTAAGGGAAGGATAAGAGGCACTGCTTGTAAGAAATAGACAATGTACGGATGCAAACATATGGTGTTACGGCGTAATTGTACACCTAAGGGAAGGATATGAGACACTGCTTGTAAGAAATAGACACATATGTGGAAGCACACGGATGGTGTTACGACATAATTATATGCCTAAGTAATGGTATGATTTAGTTATGAATGTTTAAGTGTAGTTAATGACACATGAACATCAAGTATGGATGCGTAAATAAGTTAATCATGTATACATGCCACACATAATGCTTTATGCACATCACACATAATGCTTTATGCACAAAAGAAAATAAGTCTTGCACATCGAGCAAACATTTAACACAAAGCATGCATAAAGATGCATACCCTTCTAAATGTATTTCTCCACGACTGGATGATACAAAACTACCCTAAATGTTGGATCTCTTTATTATCATCCGTGGATAATAAATACATCTCTTAAAATGCAATTTTAAGTGAGTTTTGGTTACCCTATGGAAAGTTACTAAGGCTTTCTATGTGAGTTCAAGTCATGCCAAGGGGTTAAAATCAAGGTTTGCATAGCAAGATATACTCCTCACTTTTCCCCTTCAAAGGTTCAAACAAAGGGGTTCATACTAGGCCATGGGTGATATACTATATATGTGTCCCTAAGAGCTTTCAAACTTTTTTACCACACTTCACAAGCATATCGGGGTGAATAAAAGGAATTTCGAGAACGTGTGTGCATAAGTGCTTGTGATGTGATGCAAACAAAAGGTGCAAATTGGTAAAGTTAAGTTATTTCGAATAAAGCATTTTTAATGTTTATCTTTTGATTTTTATAAAATCTTCCTCAGTAGAGTTGCCACTGTTAGCGGACGATCCTCGAAACGGGCCGTAAGGTCGGGTCAGGCTTTTTATACAGTTGATTAGGTTTTATTTTTAGGAAAACAGTTTTAGGGTTTGGAAAAGGAGAAACAAGAAGGAATGAACAAAACCGATTCCTCGCGCTGTAAAGATCTAGGAACCGCCACTCGGCTCAGCTCTTATTAGGAAATTGTGGTATAACCAAGCCTAATAGGGATTCCTATACCTTTAAGACAGAGTTTCTGGTCAAGAAAAACTACTTATTTTTGCTTTATTTTTAAATAACTTTAACCATACCAAATATGCATATTTTGTTATTAAGTTTCTATTTCGTTTCAGTCGATTATATTTTCTATATGCTAATACAGAAAGCTGTAAAATAAATATAGAATGCGATAAATAAATTCAGGAAATAGAATTTAACAACCAGATTGAATAAATTAACCTAGGGGGTACACCTGATAAAAGGATCGGGGTACATATCGCCTAGATACATGGGAATCTATTATTTACAATCGCTAAAATATATGAGATGAACTAAAAGTAGAAAGCTAACATACATCTGACCTAACATACATCTACCTACATAATAGAGGTTAGTAACACAAATAAAATATACACACATTGGACTCAAATAAGATAGAATGAGATAAAAAGATAACTCGGGGTCAGACATTTAGGGGATAAAACATGTGGAATTAATGCATAACTCAGTACATAAAGTATCAGAAATGGATCAGAAATGTATCAAAAATATATCGGAACCGTATTAAAAAATGTTTGATACATTTCTGATACATTTTTGACAATCGGAAAAAAAATCAGAAAAAATATATACATATGGATCTCGTTTCGAAGATTAAAAGGAAACGAAAAGAACTTGCTAAAGCGAGATGTCGAAAAAGTGAACGGTTTGAGAGATAAATGGAAAAAATAACGTCTAAATTATAATGAAGTGTATTACAAGAATGTCTTGTAGTTTGGAAAATTTGAGATTTTCAACACTTAACATATATTTTGGATAATTAATGGAAATATGGAAATTTATCTAAATTATCCATTTAGTTTATATAATAACCGTTCCCCAACTTATTGCTCCGGTATGACACAAGCCTGGGTCAGGCTTTCTAGAAAAAGTTTTTATACAAGACCAACCTGTTGCTCATGGCTATTAATAATTAAAACTAATTATCCCATAGAAAATTAATGTCTCATATCAAGAATTATTAACAGAATATAAGACAGAGAAAAAAGAGAAAGATAAATTTACAGAGCCATATGTATCATAGAGGAGATTTTATTTATGGAAAAACTTATCTTACAAAGCCAGATAAGTCCTCATTTATAGAGGAGATGAGGACTTAGGAAAAGCAAAAGCATAAAACATGATTCCACGCAGGGCAGACAACTTTACAGTACAAGCTAGGATACCTCAAACCAAGGCGCAGCCCAGCTTGGTCCACATGAACTGTTCTTATTTTATTTTAGATAAATTAACATTCTACTTAGACCTGTGTAAATGACCCGCGGCCCGCAAAACCCGCCCAAACCCACCCGTTCTGGGTTGGGCTTAGACATACATATTTTACTTTAGGTCCGGCCCGGCCCGAACCCGTAGAAGTCCGAGTTAATGACGGGTTGGGCTTGGGAATAACTATAAGACCCATGACTGGTCCGGCCCGGCCCGAACAATTTTATAATATATACTTTTATATTTTTATTTATATAATTGTATACTAAATATTTAATCTGAACCATTGAAAAACTTATAGAAGATTTTGACCATTATAATTTCTCTATGAATATTATCTGTAAATTAAATTTGTCTTTAAATATTATCTGTAAATTAAATTTGTTTAAAATAAGTTATATTAGAAAAATATAAACATTTATTTGATAGGCTGGTTGGGCTGGGGTTGGGAATGAGGTTCAGTTGCCCAGCCGAGCCCGGCCCGAGCCCGATGTAAAATTAGTGCGGGCTAGGCTGGGTTTGGACAAGAGATTTTTATATCAAACCCGATGTAGTCCGGTCCGAGCCCGGTCCGGCCCGACCCATGAACATGTCTAATTCTACTTAACATTAAATATTAAAGAACAACACTGTAATTACAACCCCAGCCACCCAGTATACGTTTGAGTTGGAAAGAATCAATTAAAAATTAATATAAATAAAAAACATTGGAAAAAAAAAAAAAGAAAAAACCAGAGGCATCCACACATCCAACAAAATAATTAAAAATACAAATCTAGCATAACCAGTGATCAGCAAAAAGATGAATCCTTCCTCAGCTTTTAACACTCTATGCGCGTCAAAAAATCACAAATAAAATAAAATGAATCACTTTTCTCTATAACCTACTACTACCTATCAGATCCGAGAAAATAATAAAAGCAAAAAAATTTAAAATAATAAAATATTAAATAAAAAAAAAAAAAAGAAAGCGCCAAAAAGAAGATCTTGATAATATACGAGTTTTAAAGATATTATCCTATCATAATCGTGTTATATGATCTATGTATTGCATATGATTATATATGATAAAAACATAATAAAAATGATAGTTATGTCAAACAGATCGTGTTAGACGGATTGTTTCCGTAAATCGTGTTGTTCTGACCCATTTCAATAGTCCTAATTGATGATACCAGTTCACGGGCCTGGGGCCCTGGTGTGCAAAGGGCCATTCTTGAACAGAGTACTTTGACTTCGGCCCAGACCGGTCCAAGAAGAACCGGGTATGCTTTGGGTTGGGCTTGGGATCTGCCGCATATAGCCCGCAATACACAGTTAAAAACACAAAAACTTTTGTTATAATTCTAAACCTAATCAGGCGTTGGTTAATGTTTTCAAACCCTCACTCTCTTGAATTGTTCCCTCTGGTTCTGAATCCCTAAGCATCTCCGTTTCTCCCCTTGAACAGAGGCCGCAGCTGCTCTGCCTCTGCCTCTGCCTTCCTGCTCCTCTCTTCTCCATGGCGGTCAGTTTTTGTTTCAATTCTTATTTTTTTCTTTCTTTCTTTCTTTCTTATAAAAAATCCTCACTCTCTTTTGTGGCGAATTTCTCAGACCATACCAGTTAATCCTAAGCCTTTCTTGAACAACTTGACCGGAAAGACTGTTATTGTAAAACTTAAATGGGGAATGGAATACAAAGGTAAGCATTTCTCTCCATTTTTAATTTTTCTGAATGTTATCCTCATGTGTCGTTATATTGTATATTGAGTGGTTTCTCTTGCAGGTTTTCTTGCTTCAGTGGATTCGTACATGAACCTGCAGGTGCTTCTGTCTCTGTACCCGTTTTCCTATTTACTTTATTTAACTGCTCTTTGTGGCTTATGAAAATACTGAATTTAATTGATAATTAACATGTCATGCTAATCATGGAGTACATATTTAGTTTGAGCAAGTTGTATATTTTTGAAAGCTAGTTTTTTTTTATCTTAGTATCAATGGGTTTACATACTTTGAAACTAAACCTGATTATAAGGGACTCAGACATGTCAAATGTAACTATTGGATTAGGTCAATAGGGACTTTTCTTTGGTTCTTGATCTCATTAGTCATTTTCGGGAAGGCTTTATTTAATTTCAAGCTAAAATAGGATCCAGTTTGTATTTCTTGTGGATAAGTATGAATAGGTCTCTTTCTTTTTCAAATTGCTCCTGTTCCTAAATATATCTGGAAAATGTATGTACTTTAAGTTTTTGTTTCTGCAAATAGACTTTTGTTGGTCAACAAAGTCTGAAATGCTTGTATTTGGAAGGGTCTTAGCTGATCAGGAAGATACATATACCTTGAGTGCAAAATCGTTCTTTTGGCAAACATTCCACTGTCTCTTGAAACCTTAAAATGGGAAAAAATTTTATCCTCTTAAGTGCCTCTTGTAAGATTCCAAACCTCTTCTAGACAATGTTATTTTTGCATTTCTTAGAAATAAAAATAAAGAGGCATGTGCCTTTCTAGAACTGTTAATCTATTTACGTTCTAACTTCTGAGTCATAAGAATTCCATGAATGCAAATTAATAGTAAAAAGAAAAAGGAGGAAATTCTTACATGGAGTATCGCAAAACAACGGCCAGGGACAGTGGTTTTCCTCTTTTGGATTGACTGCTTTCATATTTACTATAAATATATTTGTCAATATACATATTCTTGTAGGTGATAGAGGATTTAGCCAACCCCAATTACATTGCAATATAAAATTGAATTGAGTTGTATTTAATCATTTAAACTATACAGCTCCTTAGTATTTTTTTAGTTTTCAACTTGTTCCACTTTCTTTCATCTCAATATTTCAGCTATTTTTCCTCTTTGGTACACTTTTTTTCTAATCGTTTATTTAATAAAATCTGATTGCAGCTAGGCAACACTGAAGAATATATTGATGGACAATTCACTGGAAATCTTGGAGAGATTTTGATCAGGTAAGTTGGAACTAGATTTGCTAGTATTACTTGTCGCTTGTCTTTCTGAGACATTATGTGATTTTTGGAGTCAGAAGTATTCTCAAAGTTTACATGTTGACCTCATGACTATTTCTAGTTTCTTGGAAGATGGATGGAAATAGAAGTTTGAGGTTTTGATTTTTCTTTTGTTGTTTTTTGGAGAAAAATGTTATGTTAAAATGGGGACGAAAGACCAGAGCAACAAAGTTTTCTGGAAATGAGAAGTATGTAAGAAGTCCTCATGATTGATTTAAGATGTTCTGAATTAAATGCATGCTGTTGCTTGGCTAGTAACATGCTCAGCAATGTAACTGTGGTGATTAATAGTTTAATACGGTTCAATGGATTTGCCCACTTTCTAGTCTTAATTTGAAGTCTTTCCTCTACCAGATGTCCAAAAAAAAAAAAAAAAAAAAAAAAGAATTAGGAAGGTGTAAACAATTAGTTCTTGAATAAATATTTGAGCTTTACGTGGTGAATGTAGCAGGAATAAATTTATTTCATTCTACTAGGGTTCTTAGACTTAAGTGGATCTTTTAGTTTGTTTGTACGGTTTTTTCAACTCTGTAACTGCTAGTATCCTTGCTGGTTGATGTACGTTTGTACTTTTAGAGCATAAACTTCCTTTAGAAATTGGCTCACTCTTACGTAAATCAATTTCAAACCAAGACTTTCATTCGGACATATTTACCACTTTTAAAGGTCAAAATTTTCATGAAGTTAATTATAAACAGAACCTCATGGGGAATGTACTAGCTTTATGCTATATAAATCCATCTGCCACATTAGTCTTCTGTAAATTTATGGAGAATCTTGTGTAAAGGTTTGCTAGAAGACTTGAAAAGATTTCTTTTTTTGTTTTTATATTCTGGCTGCAGATGCAACAATGTCCTTTACCTGCGTGGTGTCCCAGAGGATGAAGACATAGAAGATGCAGACCGTGATTGAGGAATTGAAATGGACTGTTGTATTTGAATGAATAGAACTTGTTGAGCCTTACTTTTGAAGCATGAGATGTTAGGGTTCTTTTTGCCTAATTTTACATTAGCCATGCTCAAATAACAATCTAGGATGTTTGTTTTGCCTTGAAAGTTGCCTATTGAAACAGTGAAGCTGTCAAATGCAGCATACAAGTCAATTAGGAAAAATGGACGCACTACTTTGATTAAAGGGTTTGATCAAATTACTTTTGTTGGCAATCACTTTTCTTTTTCTTTTTTGTTGATTCAGTTCTAACTTGTGACATGTCGGGTCAATTCATTGATTACATTAATTGGTTCCAATATGAAAGGTGAAGGAGTCTTGGGTTAAGAAACAAATTAAATGAAACAGAGAATTAGTTATCTTCCAGCCCTTGGATTAAGGACGATATAAAAACAATTTCAAGAAAAATCTGTCGATACAAATAATAATAATAATAATAATAATAATAAGGGTAAATTGTTTATGAGTCCTTGATTTTATCCAATACGTTAGTCAGTGGTTACATTATCTAAAATATATTACAAGGTTTATATCTGTTGTTTTGTTAACAAAAGTAATTACACTGATGGTGCCCCAACTATCAGAAATAGAGCTGAGTTATGTTGAAACTTAATTTATAATGCATAACCCTTCATAGTTTTTCTTTTATTGTCCTTTTGGTTGAATTTTACAAACTTAATTACACGATTGCTTGATAATTAATTTTTCTATACTTGGAATATGAATGAATAAAAGTTTTATAATAATTCTATTTTGTTTCTAAAAGTTGGAAAATCATGAATGTAATTTTTTTTATTCTTTGTTTACAATATGGATTAAACTATTCAACCTAACAAAATATAAGAATTTTATAATGTATTTTAGATAATATAAGAACTGACTAGTATATTTGGTAAAAGGTCACAGAGTAATAAATTATTTACCCTAATAATAATAGGGTAAACAATTTATTAGTTGTTACGTTTTTATTATATTATACTAGTCAGTTTCTATGATAATTATACAGTCTTTAAGTTTTGTCATTATTAACTGTCTAGTTCATTAAATAGAGTTAATGATAAAATTAGACTAAAGATAGGTCGAGTTTGGGGTTAATAATATTGAAATAAAAGATCAGGTACTCAATGTATTCAAAAAGTTGATCAGTGTGCCAATTGCAGTTTTGGTAAAAAATCAGGCGTTTGGGATTTGTTTTGCCAAAACAAAACTAACACAAAGTTATATAGAAAAAAAAAAAAAAAACCTAAAAAAAAATGAGGTCAATAATTTATAAAGGCCTAATAAGTAAGTTAATAATTTCCATAAATTATTTTCATTAGATGCACAAAATTAAACATGAAAAAAGAAAAAACAAACTGACCTTTTCTTTACGTATAACATCCAGATCAGAAATCATAGTTTGCTCAAGTTCGGAGAGTTCAACAAAGCTTAAATCATGTACATCTGTGCCCTTTCTTTGCCTGTTACAACAACGACAATTTAATTTATTTTTGCAAATGTTTTCAAAGTAAAAAAAAAAAAAAGGGATAATTTAAGAAATTAAGTCCTTAAATTTTTGGATTAAAAAAAAAGGGATAATTTAAGAAATTAAGTCCTTAAATTTTTAGATTAAAATAATCAATTTCTCTTCTTAGCATATTATTCCTCTCTCTCAGATTTTTCAGATGCTCTTGCATTTTCTGCAATTTTCAATTAAGCTAGCATATAATTATATAAAAAAAAAAATTTTCAACTCAAATATCAAAATTAAAACAGAGATATTGTAATTAAGAAACCTGGTATTGGGAATTCCGCAGATCTATCTCCTTGGTCTTCTGATATTTACCGCAAAATCTCCTTTGCCCTGCACAAATGAAAAAATAAATCAATAATTTTCAAGAATATTTAATTTGTATTTGAAAAAAAAAAATGATTGCATAATGCACTGACGTAGTGGTAGGGCTAATGTAGCAATATAATTTTCCAGTGCTGGAAACTGAAATGAAGAAGATCTGAGCACCAGAAAGAACACTAAATTGTTCAATTTTCTTAAAAATTCATTTTTTTCTTTTGAAGAAGCTAACAGACATATTGTTGGGGTTTTCAATCTTCATTATCTCAATCTTTCCACGACTCATGTTTTCTTGAAGGGAAAATAATTACAATTAATTTAACAGATCTAAGGGATTTTATGATTCTGAAAACAGAAGATAAAAATGTGGAGGAGGAGAAGAAGAAAGTAGAAGAGTTTCTATATCAGTAAATGGATAGCAAAAGAGGGTTTTGTTTTTAACTAAGATTAGTTTTAAGCGGAAGAAGATAAGAGTAAGTGAAGGGTTTCGTATTCAGTTAATTGTATCAGATATTTTACTTGTATACTTAGCTAAAGTTTTCCTCTTTTAGGGTTTTTATTTTTATTTTTGAAATTAACAAACAGTTTCATGTTGAGGCTTGTTGGGTTGATTAAATATCTAGTCCTTCAACTACAAGGATAAACAGAATAACCACAAGAAATTTAATTCCTAACAAACTTCTCACCGTTCGACTTTTGTTTCTTTCATTGTCTTGCTGGTTGGAATTTACTGAATTCGTTTACAAAAGATGTCACTTAAATGCTAGATCATCAATTTTTTTAACACTAATAATTTCAGATTTTTTTCTTTACTTTTACCTATAAAAAAATTGGTGATATTAATACCTTGGAATTTCCAGTGAATGAATTTGGTAGAGTCCGAACAAAAGGACAGTAAAAGAAATAAAATTCAAACTATGGAAAGTTTTGCGTTACAAATCAAAGTTTTGTGGCAACTTTATCCTATTTCTAATACTTTAAGGACCATGGGTGTAATTAACTTGATGCTTGTCATACATTATTTAGTTTGCGTCTATCCCAATTAAAATTTTCTATCTTTAAGAATTAAATTCAAGATTAGATTATTGGATGTGTTTTTCTTTTTGCATGAAAAAAGAGTGGAGGGAATGATGAAAAACACATTTTTTTAGGCATGAACCTAAACTTAGTTTTCCATTCTTCCCCTCTCTTCCTTAAGTTTTCTTTCTCTTCATATCCACTTCAATCAGATCTAACAAAAGCACGACCTGTTCGATTAAGGAGAGAGATGACCTTTTTGAAGCTGGAAATGGTGAGGTCAGTAAGATCGGAGCAATCAGTTTTCTTAGATTGGCGAAGGGTTACGTCGGCGAAAGCGGGAAAGCGGTGTGATAGAAGCTATACGCGGAAGAGATAGGGGGAGGGGAAATGGCGTTAGAGACGGATCTTAGGGTTAGAGAAGAAGAAAATTGATGAAAAATATAAAAATGCTCTTTTTAATAAGTTCGGTCACAATATTTTATGTTAAAAATGAGTAAGATGTTGATGTGTCATGTTATACCTTCGATAGCAGGTCAAATGTACCATGTTCTTAGATCATCTGCAAGTTTGGATATGATAGTGTGAAAAAATAAAGTTCATGTACCAAAGTATGAAATGTCATATATAGTTGGTGTAACATAGGTATAATTAACCCCAAATTCACATGTGTAAGAAAATTAATAATTATCGCAACTAAGAATGGGATCTTCTCATCATGGGATTCTCTTATTATATAAGCAGTTTCGTGCAAAGAGGCCTTATTTTGATTCCAGAGTCTTAATGTGCAAAATGTTTTCAAGTGGGGATGGATGCTCTGGCTATCTATAATGTCTTTGGTAGCTTTCCTTTTGGTTTTGATCGCCCTTCTTTAGGGCGTCTTCTTAATGATTATGATGAACTAACATCTACTTTTCACTTTTGTTCTCTTCTTTTTCGTTCATAGATCAATAAATAGTGTCATTCATGTTCTTCAGTGAGCCTCCAATTTTTCTTTGTTAAAAATAGTGTAACTCCTACTTGGATTTATAAAATTAGTTAGAGACTCTGTACTAAATGTAATTATTCGACACAGGTAATCATTGGTAGCTTAATAATTGGATAAATATAATTTGTTTCCTTTTAGGCTATAAATAGCAGTTTCCTTTGTAAAAAAAATGATTACTATAGTGGGCATTTCAATTGTATTTATTAATTTGTAGGTCAAATTTGATAGACGATTAATTATTTTATAATTTGATTGCTTTCTTCCATACTAGTTTATTATCTATATAAACCCAACTCAATTGAGTTCTCATTAAATCAGGCAAGTTTTGGCCCAATAACTTCTGAAAAAATTGAATTGTTTTAATTTTTTTAATTCAGAAATAGAAATTAAGAGAATTCCAATCCTATCCCTTGCAAAGTGTTGGTTGCAAACACAGTCCAAGACAATCCAATCCATGTAGAGCAATACTACCAAAATAGGGTTAAGGTTATGGAAAAGGGTTAAATAGTAACAAAGTAATAATATTATCTGCAGCAAAAGACGTACCATATCTTAGGCTATAGCTTAGCTTGCTTGATGAATATTAAACGTCATCGTACTGTATCAAAGATAGTTTACAACATCAACAGTCAAGTCAAACACATTCCCTGTTTTAAGACATAGATTCTTATAGTTAAGCTATATATATACATAGAGTAGCTTCAAAAGTAACAAATATATAATATATAATATAATTGATAGGTAGTCCAGTCTTGTTCATAGCTGCTAAGTAGCTATAATATCTCAATGGGCTCAGCCCTAAGAGCATGATTGAAACATCAGTCCAAGACATTTACGTTGTTGGATGTTCTTATTACTGTCTCACCTCACCTACCTAGCTACATAACAACTATATAACAACGTTACTTCTATTGCAAAAGGGTTCTTTTTCTGCAATTTATTTTCATCAAGTCATTAAATATCAATATTTAATTTCTTTGTTTATTTAACTAATAAATAATATTTTGAAAGATTATTTAGGCCTTGCATAACTGAATACATGAATGCAATTTTATCAAAAACTAGTAAACCACTTCGAACCAGTTCAACGAGTGATTTAACCGGTTAAACCAGTTAAACATATTGATTTTGTTGCACTTCTGTCAAATTTATAAGCAAATTCAGAGTTCAACAATAAAAAGAAACATGAATTAACAACGCATAGGATAATTCATAGGTACTTTCTAATATCCATCCATAAAACATCATTAACAACTTAATTATATCAGAGTTGATACATAATTAATTAAAGATCGAAATTAAATATCAGAGCAAGTCGGGGCGGGTGGGTGGAGTTCATGGTATCCGAATTGCATGGCCATGGTGAAGAGGGAAAGCATAGTAATGTGTTACTCCATATTCCGAATGATTCACTTGTGTAATTTCAGATAAATAATTTCCTTCTAGTAAATCATATTCCACAATTTTTTCACCCTACATTTTCAAACACAAAACATATGTAACATTTCCCTTTTTTGTTAAAAAAAAAAAAAAATTCTCATGATCTATTAATTAATTAATGTGTTCCTTTCATAATTTATACTCATATATTACCAAATCAGATTATAATTGGATTCTTACAACTTTATACTCTAGAACTTGATGTTGTTCCCCTAAACTTCTCACCTGCAATTGCACCACAACCATAAAAGAAAGGGAAAAAAATTGCTAATCGATTAGGATTTACAGCTAGAGAATTCTATAATTATGTATTCTTAATTATGTTAATTAACTAACCTTTTTGTTCAAGGTAATTGCCTTTTTCTTCATATCTTTCAGCTGAAAATAATCGAATGACATTTGAAATTTATTATTTACTTGAATCATATGTATGGATTAATTTGAACAATAATGATCATATTAACTTCTCATGGAATGTTCAATTTCCATATACATTGGCTTTTCCATTTCCTGATTTTATTTTTTCTAGTAGAACAATAATAAAGAATTAATGATTAATATATATTACAATTTGATTTCATATTTAACACGATAAATTGGTATTATGCGGAATTTTTTATTTTTTACATAAAAATAAATGTATAAGAAAACAGACCAAATATACTTTTTCATCACTTATCAAATATCTGTCAAGAAAAGTTCGAATTCAACAATTTTTTTATGATGTACAATAAGAAAAAAAGAAATAGCCACAAAATTCTGTAGCAAGAGATCTAAGTAAGAAGAGAGCAATCGGAAAAATAAACATAATCCCAACAAAAATTAAGAAAAATATATTATGAAACCCTAATAAATATGTTTTTCCCTTTTTAATTATTTTTCATACCAAGAAAAAAAAAAAAAAACACTAACCTTTGCTACATGTATAACACTCAAAGCAGAAGTCATTGTTTTCTCAAGTTCGATCAGTTCACCAAACCCTAGATCATGTAAATCTCTACCAGTCCTATGCCTGCAGTTAGAGCAAGAATTGATTTTTTTAACCAACAAAAAAAAAAAAAAAAAAAAAAAGAGAGAGAGAGAAAGAAGAGAGAAGATATAAGAAATTAAGTCCTTGTGGAGATGTAAATTAATTAATTAACTACCTGATTTCTCTTTTTAGCACAAAATTCTTCTCTCTCAGCTTTTTCAATTGCTCTTGCATTTTCTGCACTCAATTAAGCATATAATTAAATTTCAAAAAAAAAAAAAAAAATCATAAAATGCTTGAACCTAACAAAACTAGAGATGAATGAACCTCATATTGGGACTGCCACAGATCTGGGCTCTTTTGCTTCCGATATATGTCAAATATCTTCTTTGCACTGCAAAAATAAAAAAAAAAAAAAAATATTTTGTAGCTTAGAATCCATATATATATATATATATATATATATATATAAGAATAAATATATGAATAAATAATGTACAGACGACCTAGTAGTTTCAGGGGTAACAAGATGATAGAATCTTCCAGTGGTAGAGCAGATAATAAGAGAGATCTGAGCATCACAAAGAATACTAAGTTCTTGAGCTTTTTTGAAAATTCCAGATCTTCTTTTCGAAAAGGTTACTTGCAAATTTGTTGGATTCTCAATTCTCTTGTTCTCAGTTTTCCCACGACCCATTGTTTTTTTTTTTTTAGATAGAGAAAATTATGAGGCCTTGTAATTGAAAGATGCGATTCTGAAAGACAGATAAATGGGGAGAAGAAGAAGATGATGAAAAAGAAGAATTTCTATATTAGTCAATGGAAGCAAAAGAGGGTTTGTTGTTTAACTGAGAATAGTTTAATTAATTCTCAATTCAATTAAATTCACATTGTAACAAAAAATATTGAGAGTGGAACGTGTAATGTTGGCAACTGCTATGAGAAGGACAACACATGACTTTACTTAATTACTAATATAATGTTAGGTTTTGTTGTATGAATTTTAAATAAGGTTTAATTAAGCCATGCATGCAAAAATCTGAGTGTACAAGAAAAGGATTTGAATTTGCAATTGAATTGAAAAAACTACAACTCCAAGTTTAATTTAAATGGGGTAAACTCCATGGTTGGCCGTCTAAATTAGGCTTTTTTTTTCATGCTTTGATACTGAAACTTCAATTTTCATTTTCATTTTTTTAAGCAGAGAACTTCATTGGATATCCATTGCCAAGCTAGCACGGAGAAAGGGAGGAGGAACATTACTCCAACTACCCTAAACAGGCTCAGAACCAGACGCTCTAGCTGAAGCACGAGCAACTCGATTTGTTACTCTACAAACACAAACAAAAGAACAAGAGCAAAAGGACGAAAACTAATTGTTACAATCTTGAATAACTAGACCTAGATAAGGTCTATCAATAGTCAAAGAAGTGAGCGCGTTGTAGACAATGCTTGCTTGCATCCATTTCAATCATCACGTATGCAATTTGTTGATCTTTAAGCCAAGACATTGTAGAAGGAAAAGAGCCATTAATTACAGCCATAAATTCACCCTTATCATTCCTAAGAATGCAACCAAAGTCGCCCCTGCCTCATTGAGAGAAGAATGCTTCTTCAATGTTGCAATTCAAACACCCTGCTGAGACGGAAACCAGGCCTGAACCGGCATTGCATCTTGCTAATCTCCTCTAGGAGGCCGTCGAGCAAGCTGCTAAGCATTAAAAAAGGCACAAGCATGTGTGAAATTGTTACAGAAATGAAGAAGAAGAAGAAGATGGGCTTGAGGAAGATGGGCTGTATCTAATGGACTGCAGGAGCCAATCTCAACCATCAAATTTAGCAACAAAAGCTTCAATCTTAGCCGTAGATTTGAAACTAATTTTGGGCGGCAAAATAACAAATTCTATTTCTTGTTTTTTGCTTTACCTTTAAATACCAAATTCCTGTAATCAATTCTTCAAGTATCAATAATAAGAAATTCATTCTTGTTTTTCAATTTCTCCACATGGTATCAGAGCACCAGGAGAAGAGTGATTTCTGAAGATGGCGCCTCGAAGAAACAACGCCAATAGATTTCAAAATCTTCCACCAGAAGGTGTTGAGGAAGATGAAATTGAAGGACAAAATGCAATTACAGCTTCCGTAATGAGTCAAGTGAGTGAAAATCCTGGATTGATCCTCACATCAGTTCAACTTTCCGGAAATAATTACATGGCTTGAAGTAGAGCAATGGTGAGAGCTTTGAAGGTGAAAGAGGTCTCTGAGTATGTACTCGAAGATCTGGAAATTCCTACAGAAGGATCTTTAACCTATCGAAAGTGACTCAAAACGGATTGTTTAGTCACATCTTGGGTTCTGAATTCTATTTCAAAAGAGATTGCGGATGGATTTCAATATATATCTACAGCAAGGGAGTTGTGGAAGGATCTGGCTCATCGATACGGGGAGAGCAATGGACCTCAGATTTTTCAGATTAAAAGAGAAATCAGTCTCATACATCAAGGTACTCTTTCTATTATGTTGTATTTTAACAAGCTTAAAAGATGTTGGGATGAATTAGCATTTCTGCGGCCAATTCCTTCCCGTAAGTGTGAGCAGTAAGGCATTGTGTTTGCAATGCTTTTCAACGAGTTACAGACATGAATGAGGAAGACAAGCTAATTCAATTTCTGATGGGATTAAATGACCACTATGATCATGTTCGTAATCAAATATCTCTCATAGATCCTTTGCCTAATCTGAATAAGGCATATTCTATGTTGTTGCAAGTAGAAAAACAGAATGAGATAGCTGTTGAACAAATAATTGATATTGCTAGTTTTGCACGAAATGATAAACAAAAGAAAACTGGTTTGGTGAAAGGGAAAGGGAAAAAGAAGTATGAGTCTAAAGAGGATCTTTATTGTGACAATTGTGATTCAGTTGGGCATGTTAGAGCTACCTACTTTGAACTAATTGGTTATCCTGATTGGTGGAATAAAAACAAAGAGAATAGAAAGGAGAAAAATGCAGGAACAAGATCTGGATCAGGAGGACAATCAAGAGCTAATGCTGTTTGTCGTGGTAATAATTCAGTTAAGAATAATGATAATGATAGTGATTCTGAATCTTGTTCTGAAGAGCCAGACATGACAACAATGATTAAAGAAGTATACAAGATGATGAAGGGAAAGATAGTCACTGAATCACCTATGCATTCCACAGATTTCTCTGCCTTTGCTGGGTTTTCAGGTCAGTCTACTGCTTCTCCTGTTTCACTTGATAGTATTTATGTTTGGATTATTGATAGTGGTGCTACATCACACATGTGTTCTGTCAATGAGGTTTTTGAGCAGTTGAATTTACTAATGCATAGGCAAACCGTTACATTGCCTAATGGAAATGTGATTCAACTTAAATACAAAGGTGATGTATTGTTATCTCCACAGTTGAAGCTGAAGGATGTCTTGTTTATACCATAATTCATATATAACTTGTTGTCTGTCAGTCAATTAATGATGCAAACACAGTTGGAAGTAGTTTTTTCTAAAACATGCTGTTACATACAGGACCTGCACTCTAAGAAGCTTGTGGTAGTAGGTTGGAAGGTAGATGGTTTGTATTTGTTGGATACAAATTCTTTTTCATTTTCTGTATTAGAAAGAATACAAAGGTGTGTCAGCAATAAAACTGATGTTGTAGCTTCTGCTGTTTCTAAACCAAATCTTTGGCATTTAAGACTTGGTCATGCCTTTGTTGATGTTTTGAGTCATATTCCAAATAATGAAGTTACTTTTACCTGTTTGAATGAAGATTGCAATGTGTGTCATCTTGCTAAACAACATAGATTCTCTTTTAGCCGCAGTAAAATTGTTACCAAGGCAAAATTTGATTTGCTACATGCTGATTTATGGGGGCCATATAAAATTCCTTCTCTTACAGGAGCAAGGTATTTCTTAACTCTTGTGGATGATTTTACCCGCATTACTTGGGTCATTTTGTTGCAACATAAGTCACAAAACAGTCATGCCTTAAAGAATTTCTTTCTTTTAGTTGAAACACAGTTTTCCACTACAGTAAAAGTGTTGAGAACAGACAATGGTTCAGAGTTTGTTAGTCAAAATTGTCAAGAACTATTGGCAGGGAAGGGTATCTTGCATCACAAAACTTGTATTTATACTCCTTAACAGAATGGAGTGGTTGAAAGAAGGCATAGACATTTATTAGAGGTAGCCAGGGCTATTCTCTTCCAGGCATCACTTCCAGTGAAGTTTTGGAGTGAAGCAATATAGAGGCTGTTGCCATTATTAATGTCTTGCCCTCTAGAGTTTTGAACTGGAGCTCTCCATATCAAATGTTTTATGGCGCTGATCCTGACTATTAGAAATTCTCTGTTTTTGGTTGTCAATGTTTTTTTACAGATGCTCATCCCTTTAAAGACAAGTTTTCCCCAAGAGCTTCTCAGGGCATATTTTTGGGGTTTTCTACTGGCCAAAAGGGGTATAAAATTTCGGATTTGCAGCACCACAAGTTGATAGTGAGCAGAGATGTCACTTTTCAGGAACATACTTTTCCTTTTGCTAACAATACTGATTTGATGCAACTTCCTATTGATTCTGCTTTACCAGTTGTCTTACATAATAAGTATTCACCTGCTGTTTCTCCTTCAGTTCCAGAGGATGTTTTGCGTAGGTCCAGTAGAGTTAGAACCAGACCTAGCTGGATGAATGATTTTGTGGCATCTGTCAATAATAGTAATGTCTCCTCTCCTTCCTGTTTATATTTTTCTTCTGATCATAAAGCTTTTTTGGCCAATTTATTACAGGCCAAGGAGCCTAAGTCATACTTTGAGGCTTGTAAAGAACCTTGTTGGATTGAGGCCATGAATCAGGAGATTTCAGCTTTAGAAGCCAATCATACCTGGACACTTGTTCCTCTACCTCCAGGGAAAAAACCTTTGGCTACCAAATAGGTGTATAGGATCAAATATAAGTCTACTAGAGAGATTGACAGATATAAGGCCAGGTTAGTAGCTAAGGGGTATAATCAAGAGTTTGGCATTGATTATCATGATAGTTTTAGTCCTGTTGCTAAAACGGTTATTGTTAAGATTTTTTTCGCTATTGGGGCTGCTTTTGGATGGCATATTCATCAGGTAGATGTGAATAATGCCTATTTACATGGAGTGTTAGATGAGGAGATTATCTTCAACCACCTTTGGGCTATCACCAGGTAAGGGCAGGTTTGCAAGTTGGCAAAGTCTCTGTATGGTCTTAAGCAGGCAGGGAGGCAGTGGCATAGGGAGATTTCTACCAAACTGTTAAGTTTTGGATTCATTAGGTCTCATCATGATCACTGTTTTTTTACCTTTTATCAATCTGCAGGTTTTATTGGGCTACTCATTTATGTTGATGATATACTCATCTTAGGCAAAAATGAGGATCAAATTCTGACTGTCAAATCCTATTTGCATAAGCTTTTCACTATCAAGGATTTGGGTCCAGCCAAATATTTCCTTGGTATTGAAATAGCAAGATCTTCCTCTGGTTTATTCTTATCTCAGACCAAGTACATCACTGATATTCTCAAAGATGCACAGATGGCTGAAGCCAAGGAAGTTCATAATCCCATGACTCATGGAATTGATCTCACATCCGCAGGAGAACAGCTTCAAGATCCTTCTGTCTTTAGGAGATTGGTTGGCAGGTTATTGTATTTACAATTTACAAGGCCTGATTTGTCTTTCATTACGCAACAATTGAGTTAGTTTATGCAGCACCCTTGCACTCATCACCTACAGGCAGCATTATATGTTTTGCGGTATTTGAAAGGCACTTTACATTATGGATTGTTTTATCCAAGCAATTCAGACATTCACACAATTACTGCCTATTGTGATGCTGATTGGGGAAAATGTAAACTGAGTCGCAGATCACTCACAGGGTACTGCATTTTTCTGGGTCGATCCTTAGTGTCTTGGAAAACAAAGAAGCAAGCTACTGTTAACCGCTCAAGCACAGAAGCAGAGTACAGAAGCATGGCTTCCACTAGCTGTGAACTCAAGTGGATTCAGTACATTCTACAAGATTTTGGCATCCAGCTACATCTTCCTGTTACTATGCATTGTGATAGCAAATCTGCTATTGCACTTGCTCACAACCCAATTGCTCATGATTGAACTAAACACATTTTTATTAACTGCCATCTTATGAGAGACCACATTACAACTGGATTTCTTCATGCTTCTTATATTTCCACCACACAACAGATTGCTGACCTCTTTACCAAGGGACTCAGTTCAGATACAATGCGACCGGCACTTCACAAAATGGGTTTGGTTGTAGCTGCCCCAAATCCATCTTGAGGAGGGGGTGTGAACTTGTTACAGAAATGAAGAAGAAGAAGAAGATGGGCATGAGGAAGATGGGCTGTATCTAATGGACTGCATGAGCTAATCTCAACCATCAAATTCAGCAACAAAAGCTTCAATCTTAGCTGTATATTTGAAACTAATTTTGGGCGGCAAAATAACAAATTCTGTTTCTTATTTTTTGCTTTACCTTTAAATACTAAATTCCTGTAACCAATTCTTCAAGTATCAATAATAAGAAATTCATTCTTGTTCTTCAATTTCTCCACAACATGATTGAACACCTGAGTTGATGTACTTCGATGGTTTTGCTATACAATCGAATTTCGATAACCCCAAATTGCTCGTAGAGTAATAACAAATATATGTTGCTCTTCAACACTACGAACTAAAACCATCCACAACCACCAATCAGAGAAAGAAACAAATTATTGTTGCCTTGAGTTCCCTAGCAGACTCGCTTACCAAATGTTGGAAATTTGACAAATATATTAGATTATATACTAGTAATTATTTGTCAACTTTGGGCCAAATTATATTATGGAAAGGAAGCGTATTACATCAAATGATTAGTGTCATTGTATAGTACGTAACGTGAGCTTTCCAACGGTATATAATTTACCTAAAATGGACAAGTAGTGAATGAGAAATTGTTGCTCAAAGTTAGCCTAATGGAATGAAATATTTGGAGAAAAATTGGCTTATGTTAACTTATCCCACATGGGAAAAATATAAAGTGGAAAAAGTGTTTATATTGAAACACACTTTTGTAAGGTGTTAACTTGTGTAAGCGAAAAGGCTCTCTCTTGCACGTGCAGGGGGGTGCAAATCATAGCCCCGAGCCTTCTATATAGGCTGTCATTTTTCCTTTCTTCTCCGGTGATAGTCCGCTTCGCACAGTTGAGTTCGCCATCGAGAGTTGTTGTATCCTAGGAGACAAATCGCCAACTATGGGTGATAATTGTCCTAAGAAAACTGTATTTTTAGGCCTCAACTCTACTGTTCCTTTTTGTTAAGGTTGAAAAGTATCTTATTTTCTGTTCTTCGATTTATTTCATTTGTTCTTTGGTTTATTTTCAATTGTGTATTCCATAATCTGCAACTAACAATCTTAAGACAATTACACGTAGTACTTGGTTATGTTTTGTAGGATTACCTTGCCATTCTGGATAATTAATACCTTGACATTCTGGATAATTAATACCTTGACATTCTGGATATTTATACCTTGACGTTTAGACTGTTTGGACATTTGTTGTTCTAAATTAACAGTTCTTATTTTGTGATTTATTTTCTGTATTTGTTTTGTTGATTCTGCAATTTCACTAACTTTGTTTGTTTGAAATTTTCAGATTGAAAAATGGCTGATATTGTCCCACCTATTGTAGGTAATGGTTCTGAAACTGGCCAAGGCCAAAATAACCAACATGGACAAAACGGTCCTAGTGGTTCTAGGCTTGTTATGCCTAACGGTCCTGTAGCTGGTTCGGGTTCATACCCAGTAACAGTGCCTGAAAGGCTGGAAAAATTCAACGGATGAATTTTAAGATATGGCAGTAGAAAATGCTTTTCTACTTGACTAGCATACAATATCATAGGCTGCTGAAAGAAGATCCTCCTGTTGTTCCCGAGGGTGTGGCGGATCCTTCTATTCAATTAGCTGTTGATGCTTGGAATCACTTGGATTTCCTTTGTAGAATCCGCATCCTGAATGGATTGGTTCCTGATTTGTATGAGGTTTACACTGTTAAACGAACTGCAAAGGAATTATGAGACTCCTTGGATAGGAAGTACAAAACTAAGGATGCTGGTCCTAAGAAATACTTAGTAGGCCAATTCCTTAGTTATAAAATGGTTGATTCCAAATCTGTTATGAGTCAAGTGCAAAAAATCCAACTTTTGATCCATGGGATGCAAGCTGAAAGGATGGAGACTAGTGAAACCTTCCAAGTGGCTGCAATCATTAAGAAATTACCACCTGGTTGGATTGATTTCAAAAACTATCTCAAGCATAAAAGGAAAGAGATGTCTATTGAGGATCTAATTGTCCGACTTCGTATTGAAGAAGATAATAGAAGATCAGAGAGGAAATCTTCTGTTGCTGCTAATCAAGCTGTGGCTAGAGCCAATGTAGTGGAGGTCAAGAAAGACTCCAAGAAAGGCAAACAGCCTGCTGGATCTAAGTCCAAAGTGGGACCTAAAGGGGGCATTTCCAAGAAACCAAAGTTTAATGGGAAATGTTTCAATTGCAAAAAAATGGGACACAAGTCCTCTGATTGTAGGCTACCAAAAAGGGTCAACAAAAATGAGGCAAATGCTGTGGAAGAAATTGCTAAAGATATGTCAGACATCGATCTGTGTGCAGTGATTTCTGAAGTCAACCTGGTTGACTCGAACCCACGAGAATGGTGGCTTGATACTAGTGCAACACGCCACATTTACTGTGATAAAGGGTCTTTTACTGGATTGACTCTTACAAAGAAAGGAGAGAATCTCTACATGGGTAATTCTGCTACTTCAAAGATCAAGGGACATGGAACTGTCATTCTGAAAATGACTTCTAGGAAAGAAGTGAAGCTGCAAAATGTCTTGTATGTTCCTGAAATAAGGAAGAATCTGGTTTTTGGGAGCCTCTTGAGCTCACATGGCTTCAAGATGGTTTTTAAGTCTCAGAAATTTATTTTGTCTAAAGGGGTTATGTATGTGGGCAAGGGATATGAATGTAATGGGATGTTCAAATTTAATTGTATCTCTTGTAAATCAAATTCAATTGAAATGAATGAGAATAACGTTTCTTCTGCTTATATTATTGAGTCTTCTAATTTATGGCATAGTAGACTTGGACATGTTAATTTTGATACGTTGCGACGTTTAATTAACTTGAATCATATCCCCATGTTTCAAATTGATAAAAACCGTAAATGTGAAATTTGTGTAGAGACAAAATTGACAAGATCCTCGTTTCATTCTATTGAAAGAAATTCAAAACCACTGGATCTTATACACATAGATATTTGTGACTTGAAGTTTGTTCAATCAAGGGGAGGAAATAAATATTTTATTACCTTCGTAGATGATAGCACAAAATACTGTTATGTGTATTTGCTTAAAAGCAAAGATGAGGCTTTAGAGAAATTTGTTCTCTATAAGCAAGAAGTAGAAAACCAACTTAATAAAAAGATTAAGGTGTTAAGAACTGATCGTGGTGGTGAATATGCTGCACCATTTGGCGAGTTTTACTCCCAACATGGTATTATTCACAGAGTAACACCACCGTACTCTCCTCAATCTAATGGTGTAGCTGAACGAAAGAATCGTACCTTAAAAGAATTGATAAATGCGATGCTAACTAGTTCTGGGTTACCACAAAACATGTGGTGGGGATGCTGTTTTGTCAGCGAATTACCTTTTAAACAAGGTACCCCGTAAGAAACAAGACAAAACCCCTTATGAATTATGGAAAGGTAGAAAACCTTCTTATAATTACTTGAAAGTGTGGGGGTGTCTTGCCAAGTTAATGGCCCCATTACCTAAGAGAATGAAAATAGGCCTAAAAACAGTGGATTGTATTTTCATTGGATATGCGAAACACAGTAATGCGTATCGGTTTCTTGTGCATGAATCTAAAAACCCAGAAATACACAAGAATACATTCATGGAGTCAAAGGATGCCTCGTTCTTTGAAAACGTGTTTCCATGCAAACAAAATGATGTGGGGTCGGGATCTAAATGGTCTCGTGAGACTGTTGAAGTTCACAGTCAAGATGGTCAACATGACGAAGTCGAGAATAATGAAGAGCTTCAACAAGATGTGGAAGAGAATGTTCAAGATCTTCAAGAAGAGGATGAGATGGACATAGAGGTTGAACCTCGAAGAAGTAAAAGGGCAAGGGTGGAAAAATCTTTTGGTCCAGATTTTCTAACTTACATGTTAGAGGCTAAACCACAAACTTACAAAGAAGCTGTAAGTTCAACTGAAAGTCCTTTATGGAAAGAAGACATAAGGAGTGAGATTGATTCCATTCTACAAAATCATACTTGGGAATTAGTGGAACTTCCTCCCAGAACTAAACCACTAAGCTCTAAATGGATTTTCAAAATGAAATTGAAAGCAGATGGAACAATTGATAAGTACAAGGCTTGTTTGGTTATAAAAGGTTATAGACAAAAGGAAGGCGTTGACTACTTTGATACTTATTCTCCAGTGTCGAGAATAACATCCATTAGGATGGTACTTGCTATTGCCGCTCTACGGAATCTTGAGGTACATCAAATGGATGTGAAGACAGCTTTCTTGAATGGAGATCTGGAAGAAGAAATCTACATGGAACAACCTGAAGGTTGTGTAGTTCCAGGTCAAGAAAAGAAAGTCTGTAAATTGGTGAAGTCTTTATACGGTTTAAAGCAAGCACCAAAACAATGGCACAAAAAGTTTGATGATGCCATGATGGCTAGTGGCTATCGTATCAACGAGTGTGACAAATGTATTTATGTCAAAACTACAATAGAAGG
The DNA here is from genome assembly GCA_039660915.1 of Euphorbia tirucalli. NCBI lineage: Eukaryota > Viridiplantae > Streptophyta > Magnoliopsida > Malpighiales > Euphorbiaceae > Euphorbia > Euphorbia tirucalli. The sequence goes on from CM077641.1 coordinate 72,586,388, forward strand.
ATATGTTATCCTATGCTTGTATGTTGACGACATACTCATTGTGGGAAGCAATAAGAAGATGGTAAAGAGTACCAAGAACATGTTAAAGTCCAGATTTGACATGAAAGATATGGGACTGGCGGATGTAATTTTAGGCATCCAAGTTAAACTTTCACCTAACGGTCTCATTTTAACTCTGTCACACTACGTGGACAAGATACTTTATAAGTTTAACAAGGATGATTCTGGTATAGCTAAAACTCCATTAGACATTAGTCAACATTTGTCCAAAAACAAAGGTGAAGGCATAGACCAAGTGGAGTATGCTAGGGTTATAGGTAGTCTGATGTACCTTTCGAGTTGTACAAGACCAGATATTGCTTACACTGTAAGTAGTTTAAGCAGATATACGAGTAATCCAGGAAAGATTCATTGGGTAGCTATAATGAGAATACTAAGGTATTTGCGATATACTCGTAATTATGGTTTGCACTATACGAGAGAACCTGCGATACTAGAAGCGTATTTTGATGCTATTTGGATAGCTGACATCAAGAATTCTAAAGGTACAAGTGGGTACGTGTTCACTCTAGGAGGATGAGCAGTGTCCTGGAAATCCTCAAGGCAAACGATTATAACTAGATCCATTATGGAAGCTGAGTTTGTAGCCTTGGATAAAACTGGAGAGGAAGCTGAATGGTTACGGAATTTCTTAGAAGATATTCCAGAATGGCCAAAGCCTGTGCCCGCAATTTGTATACATTGCGATAATCAAGCAGCGATTAAAACAGCACATAACATTATGTACAATGGTAAGTTGAGACACATGCATCGTCGTCATAATACCGTTAGACAACTGATCTCAACAGGAGTTATCTTTATTGACTTTGTAGGGTCAAAGGATAACATTGCGGATCCGCTAACCAAAGGGTTAAACCGAGATCAAGTTGAAAAGACATCAAGGGGAATGGGACTAAAGCCCATGAATATTTAAGGTGCTATGTGAAGGAAAACCCAACCTTGTTGACTGGAGATCCCAAGATCTAGGTTCAATGGGATAACCTAATTGCATAGACCCTGTGAGGTCACTGTGGGGGTCAAACCCTTGTCCCTTCCTATGATGTAAATAATGATAAAATGTGGAAAGGTTAAGCTATGCTTTTAATGATTCTTTATGCTTCAAAAGTTTGAGCAAAAGAGATCACCTATGTAAGAGTGAAGTGGGGTCGCTTCAAAAGAGACTAATGGGGCTTAGTTATCTGAAACTCTTGCAGAACTAGGAGATGTCCATGACCGTAACGGATATAACCATGAGAACCAAAAACTGTGTTATGTTGGTATTTGTGTGGGGTATATCATTGTTTACACAAATGGCAGAATAGTTCAAGGACATCGTGTCTACTAGTCAGCCAGTAAAGTAAATATACTAGCACAAGGGAAGGTTCAAAGGTTGATGCCTACCTATCCTATGCAAATATTGACTGTAGTTTACTATCACCACTTCGATTTTGATTTTTCTTTTTGTCAATCAATTTCATTCATGTGGGGGATTGTTGGAAATTTGACAAATATATTGGATTATATACTAGTGATTATTTGTCAACTTTGGGCCAAATTATATTATGGAAAGGAAGTGTATTACATCAAATGATTAGTGTCATTGTATAGTACGTAACGTGAGCTTTCCAATGGTATATAATTTACCCAAAACAAACAAGTAGTGAATGAGAAATTGTTGCTCAAAGTTAGCCTAATGGAATGAAATATTTGGAAAAAAATTGGCTTATGTTAACTTATTCCACATGGAAAAAATATAAAGTGGAAAAGGTGTTTATATTGAAACACACTTTTGTAAGGTGTTAACTTGTGTAAGCCAAAAGGCTCTCTTTTGCGCGTGCATGAGGGGGGGGGGGTGTGCAAATCCTAGCCCTGAGCCTTCAAATGCCCAATGTACACCCGCACGACGTGGGCATCGCGAATGCCGGACCGAATTGGGCCACTACTGGCCTGCCTAACTTTTGCTCTGGTTCGACTAATTTTCTCCAGATATTTTATTTTTTGAGCCTCTTCAATTTTTCTGTCAGTTTTATTTTTCAAATAAAAAAAACTGCAGAATCAATTCTCTTTTAATAAGAGAATTAATCCAATTAATTGTCATTATTAATCCAATAAATCCTCTTAACCGGCCTATATTTTCTTGCTCCATCAGTTGCATAATACACTTGCAAGAAATTCGAATTTCCTTTCCTCCCTTTTTCTGCAATCTGTTTCCTTCTACATAGGCTGTCATTTTTCCTTTCTTCTCCGGTGATAGTCCGCTTCGCACAGTTGAGTTCGCCATTGAGAGTTGTTGTATCTTGGGAGACAAATCACCAACTACGGGCAGATAATTGTTTTAAGGAAACTGTATTTTTCAGGCCTCAACTCTGCTGTTCCTTTTTGTTAAGGTTGAAAAGTATCTTATTTTTTGTTCTTTAATTTATTTCGTTTGTTCTTTGGTTTATTTTCAATTGTGTATTCCATAATCTGCAACTAACACCAAATACCCACAGAAACTTCACACTCAAGCAAAATATGTTCAATTCTTTGACTTAACTAAATAACACCCATACTTCTCTAAGCTCCAAAACAGGAAGTCTACTCATTCCACCATTAGAATGGGAACACTGAGGATCCTTTGAATATCGATTTCAGGCACCATTTGTTGAAGTTTTTGAATATCCCATCGGTGCTCATCGATGAAAAAAAACTCAGCCACCAACGTGTCTTTAGGAGGATTCAGGAAAATAGGAGTTGAAAAAGAATTGGGACCGGGCAACCAAGGTGAGCCCTAAGCCCAAATCTAAGTACCATTCCCAATACGCCATCTAATACCCAATGAATCAAATCCTGCGTTATAAGGATGCTCCGCCAAACAAAACTAGGAATATTGCTTAAGTTTGTCTCGAAGAAACTCATGTTGGGAAAGTACCTGGCCTTTCTGAGTCAGTAAAAGAGATGGCCTCGTAAGGATTCACCACTCCTGTTTGTAGGGATTTTCAATCGCAAAACGTCTGTGTCATGACCGTGTCCTACATTTCTAGAATTATTACCCTAAGTTTAATCATACTATTTAATTATTTTAGCATTGGAGTATTAATTATTTAGCTGGGTATTTTCCAACATGAGGAAGCCCTTTTGGAGCTATCCTTTAGGAGATTAAACTTAGAGGCTATGAATTTATAAGGTGAGATATATGAATTTATAAGGTGAGAGATATGAATTTATAAGGTGAGTTTATAAGGTGAGAGATATGAATTTATAAGGTGAGTTTATAAGATTATAGATTTATAAGATGAGATATATGGATTTATAAGGTGTGATGTATGAATTTATAAGGTGAGTTTATAAGATGAAATATATGAGTTTATAAGGTGAGATATATGTCTTTATAAGGTGACATATATAAGTTTATGAGGTGAGATATATGGGTTTATGAGGTGAAATATATGTCTTTATAAGATGAAAATTTCATGCAACCCACTACACCATTTTCTTCTTTTTCTTCTTCATTTTCTCCTTTCTTCTTCATTTTCTATTCTGCCCAGCTATAGTAAAATTTAATTTTCTGGACTTTGAACCGTCGGATCGTCACCAAATTTTAACTAATACTTTTAGACTCAGAGTTCTTCATTCTGAACGGTGGAGATTGGCGTTGGAGGCCTAGAAAGTTATTTCATAGCTGGAAAGATTTAGGAAAATTTTTTGATCCTTGGTTGTTTCTTTTCATTCTCTTGTCTAAGTAAGTGATTATCAACTACCCTTGTAATTTTGAGTATATTTATATAGTTATATAAAGGTATTCATACTTTAGATTTTTTTTTAGATTTTATACTTAGGGTTCTTGGGTGAGAAATTGTTAAATTTGGGGATTTTATGAATTAAGTTCTTAAATGATGAATTGAAGTTATTTTGGAAGTGATTAAGTATATACATGTATTTTTCTCTATATTTGCAGAATTATTTCTTTGATATATATATATATATATATATATATATATATATATATATATATATATATATATATATATATATATATATATATATATATATATATTTGTAAGACATGTTTTGCAAAATGAAGAATTCAAAGTGTCTTTGATTATGTTGAAAAGGGGTTGTTGAACCCAGAAATATGATTTTGAGAAGTTTTGTTAGTGGTTTGTATAAATTCTGTTTTGATGCTGGAATTAAAATGTTTTGATATCCATCTAGAGTGATTCGGATCGGTGGATTTATTTAAAGACCATATCTAGTGAGAGATATGGCCTGTGTACATTGCTTAAAGACCTAATTGGATATGGCAAAGAAGTGTTAGGTAAGACCATGAGGGATTAGACAATCTAAGAGATATTTGACTTTATGTGAATGTTGATTGTGATACAAATGGGGATGAACTCTAGAATGGATATAACTTGTTTTGGAATGAATAAGGTTTGAAAATATATAAATATGTATGATATGTTTTGGGAATTTTTATGACATAATCTAATTTTATTTCCATTTATGTTGTAAGATGTTTTTGCAAGGATTTTAGTATTTTAATAATCGTTGTTGGATAAAAACGTTTATTTAAGCTTTTATTATAGTTGATTTTGGTAAAAACAATTATATATATATATATATATATATGTATATCTATTTTGAGTATGATTAATTTATGTAGTTGATAACGACTGATTGAGATTTTTTTGTCTCATTTTTCTTTAAATGTTTTTAATGTTTTTAGGCGAAGAGGAAGTAGGTACCGAGGAGGGTATACTGCGTCAGGGGAGGTTTGGAAGCGGCCAAGATTTTCAAGTCGTCACTAGGGTATAGCATTGCATAACGAGCATGAATTTGATTCTTTTGTTTTGTATGAATGTTATTTCCAAAAATGTTATTTTGGATTGAAGTGTGAATCAAAGTATATGTATATTTTTATTCTTAATATTTTGGGTATACAATCTAGAACTTAAAATGTTTATTTCTTTTATTCACTCTTTCATCATTATCATCATTTTTGTGAGGCACTATCTTGGCTTAGGTGACCACCAAAGCAGTGCCTCATCGTCACGTCGTAGCCAGATGGGGCTAGGTGTGACAGTCCGATTAAAGCGAAAGCACGAAACGTTTTCTTAAATCCAATAACCAATAGCAATTGAAGTGGAAATCAAAACAACAAAATTAAATGAGAAAATTCAGATTCTCACCAGAAATATCTCTTTTAGAGATGGCTGCAGAAATCAAACTCGATCTCCTCCACAATCCCATACACAAACGGCTATTGAGCGTGAACCCGTGCTAGCATTTGGATCGTCGGAAGAGAGGGAATGGTAGCTGAAATTTTCTACCTTAGAATCACTACCATGGCCAAAAATTCCCTAGGTTTTTTAACCCTCTTTGGTCGAAATTCACTTAGTGAATTTGGGCCCCTTTTTGGTTTTATTTCATGTGGGCTTTTCGCTCATTAAAGCCCAGGTTTGAAATCAATTCTCTAGGTTTGTTTTGATTGCAAATCTAATTTTAATTTTTCATGTATGTAAATATGTTATACCATATAGTATATTACATGCCATTTAAATTAAATTTAATTTGGCCAATTAATTTAACCTACGAGTTAAATTAGACTTTCCATAAAATTAAATACATGTAAATCTATACATGTGAAATATTTCCACTCAGGAAATAATGTCTTAAATTAATTCATTGAATTAATTATAAGGAAACTAATACAAACATCAATTATATTATTTTGATCAATCTAATTGATCTATATAATATAATCAATATAATCATTTCTCTCCAGTGGGTATACTCCAAGTATACGGTTGATCCTTTCAGTTCAGGCTCAGACGTTCAATGTGTACGATCCTGTGGGCCCATCTTTATGTTGGTAGTGGGCCTATGATCCACAGACTATAGGTAGGCTCTAGCAAGCCACTACAGCCCCCAATTAAGACAGAGATAGCAGTCCGATTGAAATCGAAACCATATAGTTTAAACTTGCATATCCCATGTTATTGATATCGGTGTCTAACACAGAGGCATGGAAAAATCATCCTCTTTTGTGTCCGGACATTAGCTTGATTCCGAATGAACCAATGCTCACAAATAAGTTCCAACTTGTTTGGATGTGGCCACACTCTTATCAGTTGGACTCATCAAGTGGCCGGTGTTATCTTATTAGTGGACTACCCAGTGATATTCCCTTCTGCATATCCATGGCCTTGTCATGTTTACTGACACACCCAAACGTACTCATACTTGACACCTTGTTACAAGCCCTTTAGGCGTACACCAAAGCATATCACTTCACATGCAACACTATGATATGGTCAAGTCAAAGGATCCATACAAGCAGTAAATGAGAATCACTTGTTATGCTATACCATGTGGATTTCTCGTTTAGTGGATCTATCCAGTACCATGTCCCATTGCATGTACCCATTAACTTGGTTGACATTCCATGTCCAATGGCTGATAAGACACCGCCATACAAACAAGCTGATGATAATCTTTGGTTCCATTCATTCTCATGACTGGAACAGACTACGGATGACTTCATGGTCATATCGTTATCCCTATCCATGTTCTTACTACCAAGTGCATGACACTTGTAAACATGAATATGGATATGTCCATTGGATACTCTATTTATAACATTGCACAAGATATATAAAAAATAGATTAATGCCTTTATTTATTGACACAAATTGTATAATACATAAATCTCATAACAAAGTACAAAATGTATGATACAAAATGAGGAGCAATGGCTCGGGAATAGGGTTTTCTAAGAAGTGCCAAAATGAGGAGCCAAACTGAACTCATAGAGTTTCAAAAATTAAGCCCGCCCACACTGAGAATCCACACAAAGCTTTTGCCACCAAATCCAATTAATGCTTTTATTTCCATTGTTACATAACCAAAAAATAGAAAAGCAACTTTCCTGGTCTTGGCACATAGAAATTGGAAGCAAGAAAACACTCATTAAGTGGGATGGAAGAGCATGAGAAATCGATTTCAATAAATCTATTTTGCCAATTTTAGAAAGCTTTTTTCAGTTCCATCCTTGTACTCTTTTATGAGCTTTATAAACAACATACTTGAATACTTCTATTTTATTCCTTCTAATCACTAACAGGAGCCTAAATACTTCTCAATTTGAAGATCTTACCTGATACCTAAAAAGTTACAAAAAAAAAAAAAACTCGATTTTGAATTATTAACTTTTTGACCCTAATTTCAAATGCAACCATAATGTTGTTAGTGATTAATCTCTAAGGAAGAAAGGCACTTTGATTAACAGAGATGACATTTTGTAATACTCTACGCAAGCGGTTTGCCAGAACCTTAGAGATAATTTTATAGAAGACATTACAAAATGCAATTGGCCGTAAATCAAAAACCTGCCCTGACTTTGTTTTTTTTGGGATCAAAACTAACTGAGTGTCATTTAAATAATGAGGAAGAAAAACCGTTATTTAAATAATCCAAGTAAAATTTAGTGACACCCATACCATAATATCCCAAAAAGTATGCAAAAAAAGCATTAAACCCATCTAGTCCCAGGGCCTTGTCTCCCTCCGTAGAATCAACAGTAATTTTAGTTTCCTCATCTTCAAAAGTAGCTGTAAGTAATTCGTGGTGCGAAGCAGTTACTTTAGGTTTGACTGAGTTCAAAAGAATGTCTACTCGACATCCATTTGACATAAAAAGGTCTAAGTAGAAGCTTTGAATCAACTCCCTCAACCTAGTATTTTTATCCTTCCAAATCGCATCTCCTCATGGAGTTGATCAACTGTATTCTTTCGCTTTCTAATGGTAGCGTACTGATGAAAGAAATAAGAATTATCATCTCCATAGCCAATCTTTTTTTGACTGTTGACACCAATAAGTTTCATGCGATTGTAGCAGCTGCTATAATTCATTTTATGCCTCTGTAACTGGTAAATTTGCACAACTGTATCACAATCCCAAAACTTGTCCATGAGTTACTTGTACTGATTAATTTCCTTTCTAAATTTCATTCGATGATTGTGCCCCATTTCACCCAATTAGCTGCAACCCTATAAAGCTTTTGTAAGAGCATGCATAGATCCTAGCCAGTTCCTGAATTCGACACCTAACACTACTGGATTAGGTTTTTGCATCCATCTTCCTTAATGCAGTAGGTATCAAATTTAATTTGACACCGAAAAGCCTTCCTCTTCAAGTAAGGAACTAGAAAAAGTGCCCCATGATGCAACTTCATTTTAACTTAATAAGCAAGGAACAAATTGAACCACATTCTAATGCAAAGACATCGATCAAGTCTAGCTTTTGTATTGTTTGAGTCCCATCTACTTTTTTCCTAGGTGAACGAATACCCACTCATCTCATTACCAAAAAGAGAATAATCTAAAAGAACTCCTCGAAAATGATTAATTAAAACTTAAGGATACCTTGTCCCTCTCCAATTCTCTTTGTGAGAAAGAATGGCATTAAAATCACCAATGACGCCCTAAGTCATATCATTTGATGTAGAGATGTGGTGAAGCTTATTCCATGACTCCACCATTTACTACAATCTAGATTTCCATAAAAGCTAGTTAAATGCCAGGGTGATGAACCTGGGTAGTTAATTTCCACATCAATAACCTTATTACATTTACTAATTAGTCGCACCATATTGGCTATCTTCCATAATAAGGCAATTCCTCCTCTGTTCCCATTACTCAGAACAAAAAAACTAGCTGTAAAAACTAATTGTACACGAATCTCCTCAACTCAAACTGTACTAATTTTTATTTCAATCAAGAACACAAACTCAAGCCTTTCACCATGTTCTAACTCTCCAAGCTCTTAAACTGTACTCCGGTTGCCTAAACTGCGATAAATCTAACTAATGCAGCTCATTGCAACTAACGTATCTGATCCACAGGGTATGCCAAAAAAAAAAAAGAAATTTGTTGAATTTCTCCATTATTAGCATATGCTTTAGTGCCTTAACCTGGTTTAACCAGATCATGAGAGATGAACTAGATCAACCAGTTAATCTGGCAATAAGAAAACTTAAAAGAAGTATTAAGTAAATTATACGACAACATTTATGATAATAATAACCATCATTTCATTACTACATATCCAAAACATTTACTACAATTATTCCAATCCCCAAAAATATACATGCCTCTAAGCTAGATTACATTCATACATTAATATTTACAACAAAATCTCAAAACCAATTAACCTTATAAAAAAGCTTCTTCCAAAATCTTCTACAGCACATTAGACTTCGCTATCGAATCTCTTTATTTTCACCCAATCCTGCGTATAAAAACACTATAAGCTGAGCAACAAAGTACTCAGTGGTACACTTGCTTGGCAGTTATAGCATAATTGAATCATTGAAATATTAATTATATTTAACCACATTAAGAATAGGAAATCATACCAGATCAATAGATGAATAAATTCAAATGAAAATATAAGGATAATTTCTTTCACATTAAAACCATATACATTTGTACAAAATGAATTGCCCTTAAAGAATTTCAAACTACTTGGTGAGTACGAGAAATAAACCCTATCAAATAACAAGTCATCACCGGGTCTTAATATTTGCATCATTATTCTCAAATAATATTATCAATCATATCTGGCCCAAGGCTAATTGTCACTGTTGGTTGGGTAGTATTACCACCCTCTACTTTGTTGGATCCAACCTAACATTACCAACCATCCGACACCTCTACAGGGCTACAACTGCATCCTATTATAAACGAAATCTCAAGTTATCATTCAGCAACCATTTCTCAAATCAACTAGATAACAAACTCAACCACATCTCATTACATCAACACTTATTATTCAAATCATAATTAAATCAATAGTACTATTCAAAACAGTTCATGGTCTTATAAATGAAATCAATAACTTTCCAAAATTTACCAAAATCAACCATTCTTTTTTAACAAACTAGATTTCGTGTGTGTGTGTGTGTGTATATATATATATATATATATATATATATATATATATATATAAGATCTCCATAAATCAAAACTAAGATTAAACTTCTAAGTTTGAATATTAAATCTTTAGCTCACAAACATCAAAATCATTTACGGATTCCAAGCTTCTAGGAAAAACTTATGTAAAACTTAACTTCTCATCATATGTACAACTTCTGGAAAATTTTCTCAAACACCATAGTTCAAGAAAGTTCATTATGCACAGTCTGAGATAATTTCATGCAAATTATACTTGACGAAATTAAAGATAATTTCCATTCAAGCATACTAACCTTAATCTGAAGCCCTTCAAGCACTCTTTTCCCCCAATCCTTCCCTTGATTCTCAGCTTCTACAAATTTTACAAATTCCTAATCAGCTATTGAAACTTTTCCAAAAATTTCTAGAGAAAAAAAGATTAAAATAGAAAATGTTATAAGAATATCCTTTTAGAATAAGACTAATTCTCTTATTAACCCATTGTTTTACCTACCCTCACCATCAAATTAAGACACCTATCCATCTAACTCCTAGACTACGTTACAAAGAAACAGCTGTAATCCGCCAATCTTTTACCCCATACTAACACGTGTAATAATTTATTTACTATCTCATCTAGTTTCATAACTCTGTTCATCTCCTTGCCATCTTCTTACTGACCTGATCATCTAACTCTTGTTCGGCGATGATTCTTCTCAGTTGTGAACTACTCCATCTGAGATCCAATGTAATCCAGATTCAGACAAGTCTGGATCTGAACCCTTCTAGCCTTCATATTCGACCATTACAAATACCATTTTTGTTGAATTTTTATTGCCAATTGTGGGTCCATATTTTGAGTTGGTGTTGCTTGTTTACTAAATCTCTAATTTAGCTTTTGCTAATAATTTTTCTAATAATAATTCCACTTAGAGATTAGTGCTCGCAAGTATATGAATCACAACGTAGTAATAAAAGATATCGATCCCACGAGGAATAAGTATGTACAATTTAGTTTGTTTTTCTTTGCGTTTATAGAGTATCGAATTATAAAGTGATATGGGGAAATGGGTAAATGGCAAGTTAAATAAATTAAAGTACTAATTATGAGCTGAGTTGTCGTTTAATATCTAGTTACATAAATATACAAGCATTTTATCTTATATATTCATTGCACATGCATTAATTATCTATTCAATCCCTATGATAAGAGTATGTCGAATAAGTCCTATTTCAACGAGCATGTCTAGAAATAGATTTTATTCAATAACTCATAGACAAATTACTAAATACCTTTGCCAAAATAACTAAAGGTCTTAATACACAATGGCCAAGCTATATTAAGATGATCTCCAATTAATTTAACAAAGTGAAGCAAAACAAACATACATCATAATTTATTCTATCTTAGTAACTAACCAAGACAAAGTAAAATGCGAAATTCTTTATATCTTATTATGAATCACAATACATACTTATCGTTAGTCATACAATGTAAAACAAGAAATCAAAACATACTTGGCGTTAGTCATGCAATGAAGAGTAAGATATAAGAAAACTTATAGATATTGATCTCATAAATATTCAATACAAATGCAAGTGTGACACTGTCATAAAGGAAAAGCATAAGAATAGACTTAAGAAAGCGATAGTATTCCCGTCTGTCACACGGGAAACACTCCATCACGCCTATAGGTATATTGTAACCTCGGGGCTATCTTTTCTCTATACAGTGACAATACTTGATTCAAGGACCTTGGCATTAGGCTCCCATTTACGTATACTAAATATTATAAACAATACTTAAGCTCTCTAGACACTTTATTTTTTCTAACTTTATATACTACAGGTATCTTCCATTTGCCCATTTTTCCTCCCTTTAGCATCCCATTGGGGGCACACCCTGCAATCTAGAATTCTTCTCTGTTATTAAAGCATTGTGTCTCTTTGTGAAAGATTGTGTTGATTCAATGAATGGTTGTATCTCTTTGTAGGGTTGTGTCTTTTCATGAAGGGTTATGTTGGTTCATTGAATGGTTGTGTCTTTTTGTAGGGTTGTGTTGGTTTATTCATTAGTTGTGTCTCTTGAATACTATTGGTTTTTCTTGAAAAGTTGTGTCCTTTCATGAAGAGTTGTGTCTTTACATAAAGGGTTGTGTCTTTTCATGAAGGGTTGTGTCTTTCCATAGTGGTGGTTGAAGTTCCGAATGGATAAGATCAAATAACTGATGCTGAGTGCATGTCACGATCGTGATAGAGTGTCGCGCTCATGATTCACACGTGTTTCTATAGAAAACACTGAAATCAAAGTCTGTCTAAGTGATAGGTCGTGCTCGTGATCTGTCTCTTTTCTTTAATTTCTCTTTGTTTTTGCTTCCTTTTATAGCTAAATTCCATATATTTGCATACTTAGTCTTTAAAACTATAAATCGTCAAAAACAAGCAATACCAACGTGAAATCTAATATATAATAAGTAAAAACATTTCAAATTCCTTATAGATTATAGCATTTATAAGTGCCTTTTTAGCACTTATCAGTTGGATTGGGGTGTTGTGCATCGTTTAACTCTGAATAAAGAAATACATGTTCATAAAAGAAGACATGATGTGAGATAAGCATTTGGGAAGAGACCAGGTCAAAGCATTTGTAGCCCTTGTGCATTTTTCTATAGCCAAGCAAAATGCATGCCTTTGATTTGGTTCAAATTTATTTTTAATATAAGGTTTCAACAAAGCATAGAAAAGGCAACCAAATACATGGAGAATTTGTAATGAAGAGAATCACCAAATAATTTCTAATAAGGTGTATAAAAATTTAATCACTGGTGTTTGTGTGTGACTAATTAAATAGACAATAGTATCAAAAGTTGATAAGTGCTAAAAAGGCACTTATATATAATATACTCTATAAGGAATTTGCATTGTTTTTACTTATTATATGTTAGATTTCATGATTGTATTGCTTGTTTTTGATGATTTACAATTTTAAAGACCAAGTATGCAAATATGTGGAATTTAGCTATAATAGGAAGTAAAAACAAAGAGAAATTGAAGGAAAGAGACAGCTCACAAGTGTGATGGATATCACGATCGCGACCTAGCCTATGGACAGACTTTGATTTTAGAGTTTTGTAAAGAAACCCGTGTGAATCACGAGCGCGACACTCTGTCACCATCGTGACATGCACTCAGCAAAAGTTACTTGATCCTATCCATTTGGAACTTCAACCACCACTATGGAAAGACACAACCCTTAATGAAAAGACACAACCCTTCATGGAAAGACACAACCATTCATGAAGACACAACTCTTCATGAAAAGACACAAGTCTTCATGAAAAGACATAACCCTTCATAAAAAGACACAACCGTTCATGAAAAGATATAACCCTTCATGAAAAGACATAACCTTTCATGTAAAGACACAACTCTTCATAAAAGGACATAACTTTCTAAGAAGAACCAATAGTATTTAAGAGACACAACCATTCAATGAACCAACACAACTTTACAAACAGACACAACCATTCAATGAACCAACACAACTTTACAAATAGACACAACCATTCATTGAATCAACACAATCTTTCACAAAGAGACACAATACTTCAATGCTTATAAATAGAGAAGGAATTCCAGATTGCAAGTGTGCCCCCAATGGGATGCCAAAGGGAGAAAACTCGGCAAATGGAAGTTACATGTAGTACATAAGTTAGAAAAATAAAGTGTCTAGAGAGTTTGAGTGTTGTAGTATTTAGTATATGTAAAGGGTAGCTTTACGCCAAGGTCCTTGAATCAAGTATTGTCACTGTATAGAGAAAAAATACCCCCGAGGTTGCAATATACCTATAGGCATGAGGGAGTGTTTCCCGTGTGACAGACGGGAATACTTTCGCTTTCTTAAGTCTATTCTTATGCTTTTCCTTTATGAGAGCCTCACACTTGTATTTGTATTGAATATTTACGAGATCAATATTAATAAGTTTTCTTATATCTTACTCTTCATTGCATGACTAACTCTAAGTGTGTTTTGATTTATTGTTTTACATTGCATGAATAACACAAGTATATATTGTGATTCATAATAGGATATAGAGAAGTTCGCATTTTATTTTGTCTTGGTTAGTTACTAAGATAGAATAAATTATGATGTATAATTATTTTGCTGCACTTTATTAAATTAATTGGAGATCATCTTAATATAGCTTGGCCATTGTGTATTATGACCTTTAGTTATTTTGGCAAAGGTATTCGATAATTTGTCTATGAGTTATTGAATAAAATCTATTACCAGACATGTCCGTTGAAATAGAACTAATCCGACATACTCTCACATAGGGATTGAATAGATAATTAATGTATGTGCAACGAATATCTAAGATAAAATGCTTGTATATTTATGTGACTAGATATTAAAACACAACTCAACTCACAACTAGTACTTTAATTGATTTAACTTGCCATTTACCCATTTCCCCATATCACTTTATAATGCGATACTCTATAGACGCAAAGAAAAACAAACTAAAGTGTACATACTTATTCCTCATGGGATCGATATCCTTTATTACTACGTTGCGATTCGTATACTTACGAGCACTAATCTCTAATTGGAATTATTATTAGAAAAATTATTGTCAAAAGCTAAATTAGAGACTTAGTAAACTAGCAACAAAAGCATATGTCCAAAATTTGGTAGGTAAATAAGCTTGATGCAAGAGTGCTAAGCTATGTTCTTGCGTTTTTGTTTGGTTGCCCTATTTTTTTCTAGGGTATAGGGACATGCTACATGATACGAAATACCATGTTCCAAAAAATATGAAGTTAAGTCTTGAAACTATCTCTCCAATTAGATTGAAAGGCTTTAATAGGCACATTTTAAAAAATTTCCATAAAGGTACAAAATCGGATGAAGACACTAAAGACATCATACTTGCATTTAAGAAAATACATCTTAGAGTAGACTAAAATATCCACAAACATAACATAATAGACAAAAACCATCAATAAACATGGCTGGAGTACGTCTCCAAACATCAGTACAAATCAATTCTAGAGGTGGAGTAGACACAGAATCAGATAAAGGAAAAGGAAATTTATGAATTTCATTAATTGAACAAGAATGACAAATAGCATTTTTGGAATCCAAAATGGCAATTTTATTTAAATGAAGTAATTATTTCACAATTGTGAGCACGGGTTTTCCCTATCTCTATGATGAGAATCCTATTTTGCCTGTTAAGCCGATGGATGCGAATTAGACTTGAGAATGAGTGGAATGTCGCCTGGAGTGTCTCAAACGCTCCGAAAACCAAGCTATCCTCGATCCAAAACCCCGAGAAAGGTCCTTCGAGTGATTTCAGGGTTTAGAGGTGAGCATAGGAATTAGGGGAGTCTGCCTTGGCTCTATCTAGAGCTGCACGGCTGTAAGCGCTGGGTTTTCCCGACCTCTATGATGAGAATTCCTCTGTTACCTGTGGACTGGACAAACTTGAATAGGGCTTGGAAACACCCGGAATGTCACCCAGAGTATCTCAAACATCCCAAAAACCGAGCTACCCGCGATCCGAAATCCCCGAAAAGGTCTCCCGAATGATTTCCAGGGTTTAGGATGCGTGTCGGACTTTCGAAATTTTGCCCCGGCTCCAGTGGGCAAGACAAGTTACCTTGCAAAACAAAGCAACTTGTCTCGCCAGAAGTAAGTATGGGCAAAATCAGAGAAAGTAAGGCAGCCATTAGTGTTGAAATGATATGTGAGCGGAGAGTATAAAAAGAAAATCAAATCAGAAAAAAAAGGAGGCTTTTCAATCTTAAGGAAAGAAAAAGATACAAAGAGAAAAAAAAAAGAGGAGGCAGAGAAAGAGGGAAAGGTGACCGTGAGCTTGAGAAACCAAAAACATAGGGATTAAGACTTAAAATCAATCCTTAAACATTAAACACAAGTTACTTAACCTTTGCTCATTGGTTGGAAACCATTTCGGATTCGTTTTGGCTCGTTTGGATTGTTGTGATTCTTTGGCCGATTGAGTTCCCAGGATATATTTCAAGCTTCCAATCCATTCTTTGACGTTCAAAGCATCCAAAAAACATCAAGGTAAACTCTGAGAGGCTTTAAACCTGTTTGCATTGTCTTTTCTGTGCGTTTTCTTCGTTTTCACAACTTTCAGAATTGGATTGCCCGAATAGAGCTGTATGGCTCTGTTCATGATGAATAGAGCTGGCTAGCTCTAGTACTAGAGCCGTACGACTTTGTTCCCCAGGGACGGCCTCTCGGTTCGTCCCAATCGGCCGAAAACAGTCCGTTTTCCATTTTAAGCTTTCCGTTGCGATCATTTTTGGCCCAAATCAACCCGTATGTCGTAAAATTTTGGTTTTAAGATTTCTATATGTACGGATATTAGTGTTTTCATATTTCCCGATGTTTTATTTCCTGAGTTTCGGGGTAGTTTTATTCAAATCGGATCCATAGTTCAACATTAGCGGGCCCCCGAACCTTATAAAATCCTCGGAAAATATTGAAAACGAGCAAAATAGTATTTTCACAAATGTTTTTGGTGTGTTTATTGCATTTTAGACCCTAGATGGATGTTGAATTTAGGAACCCACACGAACGGAACCCTGGATTCCAGGATAACAAACCCACAAAAAATGGAAATTTGCATGTAGCTGAGCTAAATGTTTTCCAAAAATTGATTTTCCAGTACAAAAAAAATTATAGGGTGTTTCAAAACTATTTTCCAGGTCTAACTGGTCCGACTAGTCGAGTCGACCTGGTTATCCCCTTGATGCATGCTCCCGTTTCCTAAATTCCTAATTCTGTCCTATTTGAGTCCTATCTGTATGTACAATATAAATTGTGCTAACCTATTTGTTTTGTAGCATTTATTTTTATTATTTTTATTGTAATTAATAGATATTATCGCATAAATTAGGCGGTTGTAACTTTTTAGATCCTCGTATACTTAGGCGATTGTAAAGTGAGGATGAGAGTTTTCCATTTTTATTCGATTGGGTTGTATAATCGGCCTCTATTTTTATTCTTTTGGCTGCTTGTATGCTTTATTTTTCTGCAATTTATTTTCTGCATTTTGCTTTAGCATCGGTTGAAATAAATAAACACAAATTGGGGTTAGAGAAAGATAATAAAGCAAATTAAATATGGTAATATAAATGGTAAAGTGAAAGCAAGCTAGAGGCTAAGTAAGTCACTTGCCCGAACCCTAAATCTCTGGATTAGGTACGATAGTCTACCCTCTATAGGGAGCTGTACCGGAATTCCCGGATGAGCTGATCCGGGTGGTGACTCTGTCACTAATCTCGGGATTTATGTTTTGAGATCTTTAAGTTAAAAATGGAAAAATGTTTTCTACAAAGGAATTTTCAAATCAAATTGATGGTTTTCCTAACTCAAGATAAACAAAACCCGCTTTTCCACCAAAATCCAAAACGAATGAAAACGTTTTCCCCAGTTCGCTTCGCCACGTTCCATTCTTTGTAAAAAGGTCATCCGCTCACAGTGGCGACTCCGCTGGGGAATGGTTTCTTAAAAAAGTTTTCACAAAAACTTAAGGAAGTTAGGCAACTACCGAAATATAATCTCGCTTGTAGTCATTTCACTAGTTCATATTACCATATTTGTTTGCACCTTGCATATCATGATATTTTCTTCTTCTCAATCCCTCCAGCACACTGATCAGCCCTGGTTTACCTAAGAAGGTGGACTACCTCTTCCGGCAGGATTGGAGACACCCGACGGGGTAAACCACTCATAGCACCGCATGACCTTACATCGTGTTCTACGGTGGGGAAGTTTTCACTATGGGAACCTGTACGACCCTTGGTTTTGACTTTGGCCCACATGTAGTGGCTTAGCAACTTCTCCTAGGGTTACCAAAACTTAAATTCAAAATGAACATTGAGCGTGCGCCTTTGGTATCCCCTGTTGATGCCAAAGAGATCCAACACCTAGGAAGAATGCGAGACCAATTGAAAGGAGAAATAAGGTCGGCAGGGAGCGCATATTTTTACGTGTGCTAACGTTTGTTCCATGTTGTTTTCTATTTTGACTTTTCATGAAGCATCAAACATGCATAGCTTTCGTGTGCCATTCTAACCACATCTTTATGCATCTATTTTTTTTTCGAATATTGACATTTTGTGTGATACTAACACACATTTTTATGCAGCCATTTGCATTTTATTTTCACGTGAAGACATTAAATCATCTGTGTGACATTCATACTAACCATTATTTTTGGAGCCATAACATTACATTTGCATGTAAACGTTTTCATAAAACATACATAGCATCATTACGCGTGTCATGCATTCTAACCAGATTTTTGTGCAGCCATTCACATTTTGTGTGACATAAGCATTCGTATCATTTCATGTAAATTAAGGCATTCCAAGGATGCTCACCACGATTATATCATTTCGTAACACATCGGGAGTCCCAAAACTACCCAAATTTTGCCAATGCATCGGATTGCATTCGGCCATTTCACGAAATCATTTCATTCAATAGAGACCTCAATGGTCCTTGGCCCAATTTTGTGTAATGGCTTACGTGATGTATTTCATGACATCATACTCATTTACCATAAAACACTGTGGTCCACATCGGATCATTTCATGTCATTATTATATCATTCAAGGTACTCCCCAAGTGCCGAATTAGTACACATATAAGTTCATAACATTCCCAAATCATGAAAGGTGTTCCCCAAACGCCGAACCTCTGTCCGTGTCCCTTGTTAC
Organism: Euphorbia tirucalli; assembly: GCA_039660915.1. Lineage (NCBI taxonomy): Eukaryota > Viridiplantae > Streptophyta > Magnoliopsida > Malpighiales > Euphorbiaceae > Euphorbia > Euphorbia tirucalli. The sequence continues at coordinate 72,605,122 of CM077641.1, forward strand.
ATGTGACTTTCTTACAACATCATATCATATCATATGCTCAAAAGCATCAGAACTCTGTCCATAGGGCGGCCTCATGCGACCATTTCATATCATCACATAGACCTATAAAGCATCAAAATTCTGTCTGTGTGGCGGCACACACGCGATGATATCACAAAAAATCATTAGGTGCCCCAAAGGCGCCGAACCCGGTCCGTGTGATGGTCCACACATGATCCTTTTTGCATAGCATTGGGTGTTCTTGGAATATCCGGAAAAAATATAGAATAATAAGTGGAAATCATTTTCATCATCATTTCATGCACGACATCACTCCATTCATTTATCATAAGAATTTTCAATATCTCACTCTTCATGACATCATTCCATACATTGACCCTAAACGTTTCTCGACTGATGTCAAGCAGAATAAACTGGAGCGACCTTGGACGAGATCTCAGGCTTCGAGGGCTGTTGGGAAATGGAGAGCTGTTGAAATGGAAAGTGATTCTGATTCTGGGGAAGAAGTAGAGATGGCCAATCCAATATCGAGTCTTGCTGATGCTTTGAAGGATTTCCTGAGATCACAGGATTTCTGTGATATGCTAAAGGAGGAAATGCGGGCTGTAGCGAGAGAAGCTGGAGAAACTGGTGGTAATGGAGCCGGAAAAGAGAAGGAAGCTGAATCATCCCAGCAGGGTGGTGATACCTCGGCTAGTCTAGAAAAGCTACAAGAAATAGAGACAGCCATAGAGAGAAAGATGAAGGCGAAATGCTTGGAATTGGAGGAGGCGCTGGCTTAGTTGAAGAAAGGGGCCAGTGTCAGTACAGAGTCTAAGAAGGGGATTAATGTTGATGCCATGATCAGTAAGGGCATCGAGACTTTTCCCATCGGCTTCCAAGTACCAAAGGTGCCTTCTTATAAGGGAATGGGTTCACCAAAGGCCCATGTAAATCTCTACGCTCGGGTCATGCTGATGGCGGGCACCACTAAACAACAATTGATTAATCTATTCTTGACTACCTTGGAGGGAGGAGCATTGGGCTGGTATAACTCTTTGTCAGAGGAAGAGCAGTCAGATTGGGAGGCTTTGTCAGTAGCCTTCATTAAATACTACAGCTTTAACACTAAGATTCAGGTAAAACTGTATGATGTCGAACGAATCAAGCAAAAGCCCAATGAGCCTTTTGATGAGTATTACCAGTGATGGATGAACAAGATGATCCTTCTGAAAAACCATCTTGATGAAGATGAGCTGATACAGAAGCTGATTGCAGCAAGGACGTCTTTAAGAATAATATGAAGTTTCATCCATTCAGTGAGCTTAGTGAAGTATACAGTATGGTGATGAAAATCTAGCGAGATGAAGAAGAGAAAGCAGTGAGCCGCAAGGGTGGGAGAAACTCAGGATACGGTTCTGGGTATAGATCAAAGCTGCAGCCGAATCTGTTGGCAGTTTTAGCTCAAGTTCTAGTGGAAAAGGGGGGCAGACTTCGGAAGTGAAATAAGTAGAGGTTGCTACAGTAACCCAGCAACAAGGCAGTCAGAAAAGGAATCCAGGGGGACAAGGCATATCACCTTAGACTCTTCCCTTGGTTAAGATTTTTACTAAGTGTAGAAACGATGGGTTGCTACAATCCCTGAGGCCATTTGAAAAGCCCGTCAAGGCAGATAAAGATAATTTCTGCACATACCATGTTGTCACTGGCCATAAAACCAACAATTGTTATAAGCTAAGGGATGCCATTCAAAAGTTGATTGATGAAGTGAAGCTACACGAGCCAGCTAAGCCCAGCACGAAGACCAACCCGTTACCGGCGTTTGAGAAACGGGTCAACATGGTACATTCAGGATTGCCTGCTAATTTCATTTTTGCTCAAGTCCTTCAAGCGAATCCTGCTATTCAAGCTATGGCAATAGGGGAAGTTGAAGTAGAGCCGGAATGTGGGAAGAAGGCAGAATAGAAGGAAATCAAACCAATAAGCCTGAATGACCTTAACTCAGAAGACGAATATGAAGAGTTTGATGGAGAGGAGATAGTCAAGCCTCTAGCCATTGAGAAGCTAAAAGTTCAGGAGGTCCAGAATGTGACCCGAAGTGGCAGGGTATATCAACCAACAGACCAAGTGAAGGATAGGGTCTCGATAACTAGATCCAGAAGCACTTAAGCACCGGAGGGAGTGGAGAAAGAGGACTTAGTTATTTCCTAGTTAAATAAGACTCTTGCATAAGCCAATTTGTGGCATCTGCTGTTGACCTCTAAGGAGCATAAGGCAGCCTTAGTAAAGAAGTTGTCAGAGATCGAGGTCTCCCCTATTGCATCTACAGAGGCCATGTGCTGTTTGTTGGATAAGATTCATACTGGGTCTCCTGACATTATTTTCTCTGAGAAAGATCTGCCTGGTGAGGGGAAGGCTCACAATAAGGCCCTTTACATCAGAGCCCATGTGATGGATAAGGTGATGCCGTGTGTGATGGTGGACGATGGCTCGGTATTGAATATGTCCGCTGAAGATGCTGACATTTTTGGGCCTGAATGAAGATTTTCTCAAAAGGTCCTCAACTATAATCCGAGCATATGACGACTCCAAGAGAACAGTGATAGGGACTTTTGAAACTGAAGTAGAGGTTGGGCCAGTCAAGTCAATGGTCGTTTTCACGGTGATAGATATCCTGGTCACCTTCTCCCTATTGTTAGGAAGGCCATGGTTCCACTCTTTAGGAGGTGTCCCTTCTACCTTGCATCAGAAGATAAAGTTTGCTATAAACGGCGAGATTGTGACTGTTGAAGCTGCTGCCCAGTCCATGATTGCTGCTATGAATGAAGGGGTCATACCTTTTGGCGGATTCCAATAGCCATGATCGGGGAAGAGGAAGCCATAGATGCCCCAATGGTCATTTATGAAAATTATATGCTGGAGTGGCTTTCCCGGTACTTGCACAAACAGAACTTTGTCCCGGGCATGGGACTTGGAATCAACCTTCAAGGAGTGCCTGAGTTCAACATCGACTCGGGAAAGCTAAAGCAGTTCGGCCTTGGGTATACAGCGGAGATGTCTGACCAGAAAAACCTGAGAAGGGGCAAGAACGGCAAGCTAATGATGAAACCATTCCTGAAAGCGAGAGAAGGGCTATACAATGGCCAGGCTGAACCAGTAAGGGTCGGGAAAATTCAATACCCTAGCTTTGAAATTTTTGCTGATGTTATAGACTTTGAGAAAAGTTGGGAGGAACCAATAGCCCCTGTGGTGGTAGAAGAGATAGCTGCTAAGCTTGTTGTTCTACAATGTTAGTCGCCTGAAATGATGACAAAAGCAATGGAGGTGGCCAAAGGGAAAAACAAAGAGAAAGCTTGTGATGAAACTGTGGAAGTCATTTTGGGTGCATTGACTGCTGCCTTAAGCAAGGCGTTTGGGAAGTCCAAAGAGGGGTTTGAAGAGGAGCAGATGGCCAAGGTGAACCTGGACTCTGTGGTCACCGAAATAGCCAAGATCATGGAAACTGCTAAGGCATAGGTGTTTGAAAAAGAAGCCGAAGCAGCTGCAGACCTGAATGATGCTCTAAAGATGGAAGTGGAAGCTGAAGAAGTGCAAGGCCCTCCGCTTGTGGAGGATGAAAATGATTTTGTTGTATCTATTTCTTCCATTTTCAACATGAATGATGTACTTTATGACAAGTTTAATGCAATGAAATCTCAGTTTGCATACTTGTGTGATGTTTATCCTGATAATTCTGTACATGCATTTGAATCACCATTAAGCATATTTAGCATACATGACACTGCATTGCGTGAAATCAACATAAGTGTAGATGAAAATCCCAAAATGGTATTCCTTTCACACGAGCTAAAACCCGAGGAAGAGAGAGAATTAACAAGAATATTGCAAAAACATGTTAGAGCTTTCGCTTGGTCATACGAAGACATGCTGGGTGTAGACACAGAGATAGCAGTGCACAAGATTCCAATGGACCTTAAGTTCAGGTCGGTAAAGCAGAAGCTGAGAAGATTGAGGCCAGAATGGGCTACACTAGTAAAAGAGGAAGTGGCTAAGCAGATAGATGCCAAGTTTCTCGAAGTGGCAGAATACCTAAGCAGATAGATGCCAAGTTTCTCGAAGTGGCAGAATACCCAGAATGGCTAGCTAACATCATCCCAGTGCCTAAAAAGGATGGAAGGGTCAGGGTATGCATCGACTATAGGGACCTGAATAAGGCATGCCCAAAAGATAACTTTCCACTACCTCATATTGATGTCCTGGTTAGCAGTGCAGCAAAAGCAGCAATGTATTCCTTTATGGATGGCTTTTCAAGATACAACTAGATCCTAATGGATGTGATTGATAAGGTGAAGACATCATTCATTAGAGAGTGGGGTACTTTCTACTACAGAGTAATGCCCTTCGGGTTAAAGAATGCTGGAGCCACTTATCAAAGGGTTGTCACAACCCTGCTATATGATATGATCCACAAAGAAGTTGAAGTGTATGTCGATGATATGTTGGTTAAATCAGTGATCCGGGAGGAACATCCTGTTATCGTGGATAGATTTCTTACACGCATCGGAGAATATAACTTGTGTCTCAACCCCAAGAAGTGCATATTTGGGTTCACATCAGGGAAGCTGTTTGGTCATGTAGTCAGCCAGAGAGGAATAGAAGTGGACCTAGATAAAATCAAAGCTATTCAAAACATGCTAGCTCCAGAAACAGAAAAGGAAGTCCGCTCATTCTTGGGCTCCTTGCAATACGTAAGCCGCTTCATAGCGCGGTTAACTTCCACTTGTGAACCAATTTTCAAGCTATTAAAGAAAGCTCAACTGATTGTATGGGATGACAGATGTCAGTTGACATTCGAGAAAATCAAGGCTTATCTAGTAAACCCGCCAGTTCTAAGTCCACCAATTCCAGGAAAGCCTTTGATCTTGTATTTGGTCGTTGAAGATTCCTCTATAAGGGCAATGTTGGCACAGGAACAAGATGATAGAAAAGAGTATCCCATTTACTACCTCAGCAAGAAGCTGCTAGAATATGAAACCAAATACACACTAGTGGAGAAAACATGTGTGGCGATGATTTGGCTGACCAAGAAGCTGCGCCATTATTTCCAGTCATACAAAGTGCAAGCCGTGGCTAAGGTGGACCCAATGAAGTATCTTTATGAAGCACCGATATTGGTTGGGAAGTTGTCTAGGTGGGTATTACTCTTATCCGAGTTTGACATAGAGTACATCACTAAGAAAACCATCAAAGGGTGAGCTGTAACAGAATTTTTAGCAAATCAGCCGCTGGAATTAGACTACAGCGAGAATCTGGAGTTCCCGGATGAACAACTGGCCATGGTAGAAGTAAAGAGATGGGTTATGTGCTTCGATGGTACCGTGAACAGAAAAGGTGTTGGAATCAAGGTAATCATAGCAACACCGGACAGTGAAATCATCCCTTTGTCAAAGAGGTTGGATTTTACTATAACCAACAACGGAGCAGAGTATGAAGCATGCTTATTCGGGATGGAAGCTTTGTTAACTCTAGGGGCAAATGATGTCTTGATTGTTGGGGATTCGCTTCTAGTGATTAGGCAAGCTTAAGGTGAATGGGATTTAAAAGAAGAAGCCTTACGACCCTACTTGGAGCTGCTACAGTATAGAAAGGAGCTTTTCAGCCAGTGTGAATTCAGACACATCCCCAAGGATAAGAACAAGATGGCTGATGCATTAGCAACTTTGTCTTCTATGTGGGAGAGCCTAGAACAAACTCAAGTATAACCATTGGTTATAGTAACTTCCAAACAACCCTGCTTTAAAGTACATGAAGTAATGGAGTTGACGGCTGAAGAAAAGCCATGGTTCTTCGATATCTGCTAGTATACGAAGGAAGGAAAATACCCAGAAGGAGCCAGTAATGCTGATAAGGTGTTGTTAAGAAAGCTCGCCAGTCAATTCAGAATCTTTGAAGATAAGTTATACAAGAGAACGGCAAATGGGGCCTCCTAAGATGTCTGATAGAACAGGAGGCAGAAACAGTGATGCAGCAGGTACATGCAGGATCCTACGGTCCACACATGAATGGGCTTACTATGGCCAGAAAGATAATGAGACAGGGGTACTTCTGGATGACTATGCAGGCATATTGTATAAGGAAAGTAAAAAGATGTCGCGAGTGTCAGATTTATGCTGATATCAGTCATCTTCCGCCACTTGAGCTACAGAATCTGGCATCCCCTTGGCCATTTTCAGCATGAGGGATAGATATGATTGGTGAAATTCATCCTGCAGTGTCTAATGGACACAGGTTCATAATTGTGGCAGTAGACTATTTCTCAAAATGGGTAGAGGCAGAGTCCTTCTCCAATGTGACAGCCAAGCAGATGGTCAAATTCATCCAGAAGAACATCTTTGCCAGAAATGGGATTCCCCATCACATAGTGACTGACAATGGAGTGCAGTTTCAAGGGGCAACAGCTGAGCTACTTGTAGAACATGGCATTGAGCATCATAAGTCTTCTCCATACAGACCCCAGCTAACGGTACAGTGGAAGCAGCTAATAAGATGATAAAGAAGATTTTGTTAAAAATGGTAACCACTTACAGAGATCAGGCTGACAAATTGTCGTATGCTCTTTGGGGTAACAGAGCTAGTGTCAGAACACCGACAGGGGAAACTCCGTACGCCTTGGTATATGGTATGGAAGCAGTACTACCAGTGGAAATAGAGCTCAAGTCACTCAGAGTCACCTTGGAAGCTCAGTTACCAGAAAATGAATGGGTTCAAGACAGGTACGTGTAGTTAGCGGTGCTAGATGAAAAGCTGCTGAAAGCACTGGACCATCTACAGATGTACCAACGCAGAATGGCCAGAGCTTATAACCGGAATGTGAAATGCTCTAAGCGGCCGTTGAAAGCAAGAGATTTTGTCCTGAAACAATTAAGGCCTTCAAATGTCGATGTTTGGGGAAAGTTCAGACCCAACTAGGAAGGGCCCTATGTTGTAAAGAAAGTGCTATCAAAAGGCGGTGTCAGCATCATGGACATGGATGGAAATGAGTTCACCAATCCTGTCAACCAAGACCGCCTAAAGCTTTATTATGTCTAAAAAAAATAAAAGAAAAAAAAAAGAAAGAGAAGACCTTGCTGGGTTGAAAACTTGAAAAGGGCGGCCTAGGCAAAAAGAGCCTGCTGGGTTGAAAACTCGAAAAGAGCGGCCTAAGCAAAAATTAAGGTACGAGAGAAAGTTATCAGTCAGAAAATCTGAAAGGGACGACCGGTGACGGATTCTGGCTCTGTGTGAAATGTATACCATCTAGGGAATTAATCTTTTCAAATGTACTCATTTTGATTTCATCAATAAAGTGAAATGTTTTTTTAAATATATTTGCATGGTTATGACGAAATGCATAAACAAAGTTATCTTCTTGAAACATCCACTTAAAGAAAGCGCTTTGCATTTAACTAGTCGAACATATCACATTATTTAATAATGAAAATGTGCTAAATACATACAATCTGAAATCTTTTATTGTCCTTTAAATCAAATTCAACTTTCCGAGGAGCGACAGCTATTGTCCAAGAACTTGCTGTTTCAATCGATTGGTCTCAAAAAAAAAAAAAAAAAAAAAAAAGAGCTTGCTGGGGTGAAAACCGAAAAGGCGCCTCAGGCAAAAATTAGAGCAGCTCACTAGGCTGAAAACCCGCATTGGGTAACCCAGGCAAAATTTAGAGCACTTCCAGATTCAGTAATTACAGGGGTGAGAAGCCAAGTCTTCCCATCATCCCCTCAGCAGGATTCTCCATATCACTCCCCAGCGGAATGTTTGCAAAGGATACTATGATCTTTTTCCCCATCATAGTCACGCATTCCTAGCAATTATCTCATTTTTTCCAGCAGTCCTCACATATATCTTCAACAAGGGGATGCCTTACGCAAAGAGCACCTTCCACCAGCTAGGAGCAAAACATGCCTTCACCAGTAGAAAAGGGGAAATATCAATCTTGCATAGACAATAAGAAATGCATCACTTAATCTCCATGTGCATATACATCATTATTCATGCATACATAGCATACACAAACCATTCATCCCCAGCTAGTCTTCATTCTTGATCGAAGGGGTAAAAATTTTTGTTCAAAATCTCTCGATCAAGGAATAAAGACTTGCCATTTCAAATGCAGGAACTCATCATCCACAGCTTCAAGTCTCCAGCAGATCCGCCTCGGGTAATGTAAACCCAGTATCGGCCCAGATCGACTTCATCTTCAAGTCCCAGCGAATCCGCCTTGGGTAATATAAACCCAGTATTGGCCCAGATCAGCTTCATTTTCAAGTCTCCAGCAGATTCGCTTCGGGTAATGTAAACCCGATATCTGCCAATCCGCCTTCCACCCTCCTTTGCCTCGGGTAACCTAAACCCGGTATCGGCCTATCCGCCTTCCACCCTCCTTCGCCTTGGGTAACCTAAACCCGGTATCGGCCTATCCGCCTTCCACCCTCCTTCGCCTCGGGTAACCTAAACCCGGTATCGGCCTATTCGCCTTCCACCCTCCTTCGCCTCGGGTAACCTAAACCCAGTATCGGCCTATCCGCCTTCTACCCTCCTTCACCTCGGGTAACCTAAACCCGGTATCGGCCTATCCGCCTTCCACCCTCCTTCGCCTCGGGTAACCTAAACCCAGTATCAGCCTATCCGCCTTCCACCCTCCTTCGCCTCGGGTAACGTAAACCCGGTATCAGCCTATCCACCTTCCACCCTCCTTCGCCTCGGGTAACGTAAACCCGATATCGGCTTATCCGCCTTCCACCCTCGTTCACCTCGGGTAACCTAAACCCGGTATTGGTTTATCCGCCTTCCACCCTCCTTCGCCTCGGGTAACCTAAACCCGGTATCGGCTTATCTCGCCTTCCACCCTCCTTCGCCTCGGGTAACCTAAACCCAGTATCGGCTTATTTTTGATCATCACTACAACAACGATGCTCCAATAAGTCAGGTTCTTTCTTTCCTTCCATTTACGGTGGTTCATTTGCATTCTCAAATTCGCCTCATGTAACCTAGACCTGGTATCGGGTATTGAATTTGATCATGCCAGGGGTTTTCCCGACCTCTATGATGAGAATTCCTGTGTTACCTGTGGACCGGACGAACTTGAATCGAGCTTGGAAACACCCGAAATGTCACCCAGAGTATCTCAAACGTCCCGAAAACCAAGCTACTTGCGATCCAAAATCCCCGAAAAGGTCTCCCGAGTGATTTCCAGGGTTTAGGATGCACGTCAGACTTTCAAAATTTTGCCCCGGCTTTTGTTAGAGCCGTACAGCTCTAGTTGTAACGCCCCAGATATAAGTTGACTTAGTTATGTTGTGATGTGTGCATATGAGTGAGCATTTTTGCATTTAACCGATGTTTTGTATGCTTATAACAATTCGTAGGCTTTGGCCTAGCGGTAGATAGTCCTGACTAATAGCTAGTGGTCTAGAGTTCGAACCTTACCTGGCTTAAATTTTTTTTTTTTTTTTTGTGCCTTTTTATTTTTGTGTTGGGAAGGTTGGAATTCCGAAAATCCATGATAAATATCCCATTTTTCAGTTGACCAATTCAAAAAAATTAGGAATCCTTAACCTAAGGAGAAAATCTCTCCTTAATCTCTTCCACTTTCCAAGTTTCACTCCAAGGCAATCTCTTCATCTCTATTAGGGTTAAAATTTCGGCCATTCCATTGTGTGGAGCTCCAGTGCAGCCGAAATTCTTAACTTTCTCTCCCTCACTTTCATTCATTCAGACTCTGCTTCATTCTTCTCCATTCCGAGTTAATTGCCTCAGTTGGTTTCACTGCAAACAGGGTAACAACTAAACCCTAAATGTCGGTTCGAAATTTATATAGGATGTATGGTAGATGAATTTGATCCTAGGTTGTATTATTACTGAAATTATTGTTGAGACATGAATGTATATGACATTGGTGTAAGAAATTGCTTTTAGGTTAAAAGATTGGTAGAAATATGAAAATACATGTGATTGAGTCGAAATTGGTAAGCTGCTGTATTTTCAGAATTGACTGTTTATGGTAATTATGGCATAACTTCCGTTATATAACTCCGATTGGCATAATTCAACTTTCTGTGTTTTCCTGAGATATAGGTGTACAAGGTTGTTTTACATTATTTTGGAAAATTCCGTGAGCAAAGTGCTCATATTCCCTATTGAAACTGCCTTATGTGCATTGTGCCGATTTTTCTTGAACTGCTGAATTTCAGATTGTACAGGTTGTGATAATTTTAGCTTTATTTTCGTTATATAACTCCGATTGGCATGATTCAACTTTCTGTGTTTTCCTGAGACATAAATGTACAAGGTTTTATACTATTTTGGCAAATTCTGTGAGTAAAGTGCTCGTATTCCCTGTTGAAACTGCCTTATGTGCACTGTGCCGATTTCCTGGAACTGCTGAATTTCAGTTTGTACAGTTTGTGTTGATTATGGCTTTATTTCTCTCTGTAGCTCCGTTTGCCATGAAACAAAATTCTATGTATTCCTGAAATTCTGATGTTCAATGTTGCTTTATATTATTTTTGCTAAATCAGTGAGTAACACATCTGTTTTGTCTGTTGAAGTCAGACTATGTGCAGTGATCTGAAGTGAATTTACAGATTGCATGTTTTTAGTGTTTCCTTAATATCTTTTGCTATAGGAATCCGAATTGCATGATTTAAGTTGGCGTGTGTTCCTAAGATGTAAGGCTAAATTCACCTTTGTATTGCCATGCTGAATTCTGAGTCTAACCTACTGGAATATTATATGCAAGTTGAGGCATGAACTATGAATTCTGAAATTTTCACCTTAGGCCTTGAACTGATTTTTTTTTAATGTGTGCAAAGCATAATTTGATTCTAGGAATTTATGCTAGAACTCTTGACATGAAATCTAATAATTACATATATGGTTTGGTAAATTTAATACATGTTGGAATTATGAAATCGAGTTTGGGGTAAGTCCTATTTTTTTTATGGCACCATGTGTTTATTGATGTATCAGATTATGTTTTGGGGTAAGTCCTATTTTAATGGCACCTTATGGTTATTGAATTGGTTGGGATAAGTCCTATGTTAAAGGCACCTTTTGAATATTGATATAATTATGATAATTAAATTGGTGTTTGTAGTGGCATATACTCTGGTGTCTTGGTTAGTTTGGCTAAGTGTTTTCCATGTTTGATTGGTTGACACTAGGACAGCGCCCTTTGTTTCGAGGTAAGTCCCTTCGTTGGCACTCAGAGAGGTAAATCCCTTCGTGGTACTCTAATTTATTTTATTTTTGAGGTAAGTCCCTTCGTTGGCACTCTGTGAGGTAAGTCCCTTCGTTGGCACTCTGAGGTAAATCCCTTCGTGGTACTCTTTTCTTATTGATAAGGGGGTAAGTCCCGTTGTGGTTCCCCGAAGCGTCTGAGCCGAACTCTCTAAGGACATAGGTGTATAGGTCAATACAAATGATTTATACGCGTATACCACAAAATTAATAAAGGTTAAGGTATAATTGAGTTGATGTCAAGTTTGTGATGAAGTACTTTGATTTGGGATGTTGGTATGTATTTGTATGTACATGACTTATCTTGGAAATCTGAATTTTGATGATATTGATTATCCACTTGGAATGTTTTGTACTATTATTTGAAATAGATAATTATGTGATATGCTGAACTTGAACTTTATATGTTGTATGTGATGCAGCTAACAAATAAGGGTAAGATCCCTGATACATGATTGTTACTATGAGAATTATGCATGCTTGTATAAATTGATAAATTTGCTTTCTATTAATCATGATGAAGTATACTTAAGTAATGTAATATGAAATTTATGATCTGTCATCTTCCTATGTGAACTTTGAATTGATGTTTGGGATTTATTAGTTACTCGTCACTAAGTGGCGCTGTTGATATTTTCAGATTTTGCCGGTGCAGAATAGGAGATGCCTGATGTCTGTTCTCGGGGATTGTGTGGAGAGTTTCCGTCATGTTATTTTATCATCTATTCGTAGTTATGGATGTTCAAAGATTTATTTATTTATTTATTTTTTTTTACTCCGTTATATTACCTTTTGAAATACCTATTTATGTTAAATTACTGTTTTTGAAATGGAAATTTTCGAGTACTCATTTATGATTATGTTATTTTAAAGATAAAAAGGAAGTTTTGAAAATGATGACCTAAACTTTATGTAATGTTTCCACCATTGCATGCTTGCAAAAGTTAGGGTTGTCACAGTTGGTATCAGAGCCCGCGTTGGTTCCAAGGCTTTGGTAGCATAAGTCACTTGGAACCAAAACTCAGAATCCTAGGATAGAGATTTGAACATAGTGTAAGGTGCATGGGTAGGTAGAACGGGTTTAATTGCTTTGGATTACTTGTTTTCTATTATTAGCTGTATGTATTATATGCTTAGACCTAACTAGAACAAAAATTTTAGAATGCCTCCACGTAGAGATTCCGTTCGCGATGACTCTCCTCAGCGACGTATGCGGCTGTTGGAAGATGCCGTGCTCGCTATGGCTCAAAGAAATCCAAATAACCAAACTGTCTTCGATCGCATTGCTCGTCACCGACCCCCAACTTATGAAGGATCTTCCGACCCGGTGGTGCTTGAGGGATGGATCCGGGAGATAGAGAAACTCTTTGATGTGACCGGCTGTCCGAACGCCGAGAAAGTCGTGATTGGAGCCTACTACTTGAAAGGCGAGGCTGATAACTGGTGGGGCATGGTTAAGGCTGAGTGCCTGGAATTGGCTGAGTTTGGATGGGGACAATTCACTGAAAGGTTGAAGAATCGTTTCTACCCAAGTGAGTTGAGGTGGCAGAAACGAGAGGAATTCCTATGCTTGACTCAAGGAAGCATGTCTGTTCAGCAGTACACCAACAAATTTACTGAACTGTCCAGATTTGCAGGTTCAGTCATCCCCACTGAAGAGGAGAAGGTGCAGTTCTATATCAAGCGGATGAGTCCCAAAGTGAGGACACATGTCCTATGTTCTGGAGCAACAACTTTCCAGAGAGCCTATGAAGTGGCTTTAGGAGTTTATGCATCCGTTCAGGAGGATGAAGCGGTGAGGCGGACCATGTTCTTAAAGAGGTCTCAGCCTACCTCGTATGTTCATCCGACTTCCAAGAAACCCAAGTATGTTCCGGCAAAGGAAGCTGCTAGTACCGCTCAGACTAGGGAGAAGAAGTGCTTCAAGTGTAAGAAAGAGTGGCACTATGGGAAGAACTGTGATGGGACGCCTGTCCGATGCTACACTTGTAAGGAAGAGGGTCACTACTCTCAATCTTGCTCGAAGAAGTCAGGAAGTAAGAAGCCCGATTCTAGCTCAGGAGGCCCTGTTCGCAACAGAGTCTATAACATGATGGAGTCCGAAGTTGACGAGGCAGGGAATGACATCGTTGCAGGTACCATCCTTGTCAAATCTTTTCCTGCTTATGTATTATTTGACACTGGTGCGTGTATATCCTGTATTTCTACTACTTTTGCTCAGAAGTTGAATTTATCTGTATCTGTTCCAATTAATTCTGTGGTTTCCCTCCCTAATGGGGAGAGTGTTGCTTGCTGTCGTGTTTTCCCCGAAGTTCCCGTAGTTATCGAGGGAGTTGAATTGAAGGCGAATTTGAGGGAATTTCCATTGACCGAATTTGATGTTATCTTCGGTATGGACTGGCTGAAGCAGCATCAAGCGGTGTTCTATTGTAGGGATGAGAAAATTGTGCTGAAGGACGGTAAAGGGAAGAGGGTTTCTTATTCAAATGTTAAGATGAAACCAGGAGTGAAGGTAGTTTCGGCTATGAAATTGAAAAAGATGGCGATGAAAGGCGAAGAAGTATTTCTGTGTAGAATAAAGGATACCTCGGAAGAACTGAAGATCGAGGATATTCCTATTGTTCGAGAATATGCGGATGTGTTTCCTGATGAACTGCCAGGGATTCCACCAGGAAGGGATGTAGAATTTGCCATCGACCTAATTCCGGGGTCAGCTCCAATCTCTAAAGCTCCTTATCGGATGGCTCCCTCGGAGATGCGAGAATTGAAGACCCAGTTGCAAGAACTTGTTGATAAGGGTTTTATTAGACCCAGCGTGTCACCTTGGGGTGCTCCGGTACTCTTTGTCAAGAAGAAGGATGGAAGCATGCGATTATGTATTGACTACCGTGAGTTGAATAAGGTGACCATCAAGAATAAATATCCCCTGCCAAGAATTGAAGATTTGTTTGATCAATTAAAGGGTGCAGGTGTGTTCTCTAAGATCGATCTGAGATCCGGCTATCATCAGATTCCGGTAAAAGAAGACGACATTCAGAAGACTGCCTTCCGGACAAGGTATGGGCACTATGAATTCGAAGTAATGCCCTTCGGTCTCACTAACGCACCAGCAGTGTTTATGGATCAGATGAACCGAACCTTCCACGAGCTCCTTGATGTGTGTGTTGTGGTATTCATTGATGATATCTTAGTATATTCGAAGAATGAAGAGGAGCATGCTAAGCATCTCAAAATGGTGTTGAAAGTATTAAGAGAGCAGAAGTGGTACGCCAAGTTCTCTAAGTGTGAGTTTTGGCTTGGAGAGGTGGCTTTTCTAGGCCATGTGATTACCAAAGAAGGTGTGAAGGTGGACCCGGCGAAGATTAAAGCCGTTCTTGAATGGTCCAGTCCTACTAATGTGACCGAAGTAAGAAGTTTTCTTGGTCTTGCTGGATACTACAGAAGGTTTGTGCACAACTTTTCAATTATTGCACGACCTTTGACTCAGTTGATGAAGAAGGACTGTAGGTTTCAATGGACTGCAGAATGTGAAGAAGCGTTCCAGATATTAAAAGAGAGACTTACTTCAGCCCCAGTTCTTGCATTGCCGACTGACGGAGTAGAGTATGAAGTGTTCAGTGATGCTTCCAAGTACGGACTTGGGTGTGTACTTATGCAGTTGGGAAAAGTGATTGCCTATGCTTCAAGGCAATTGAGGGTTCATGAAAGGAACTACCCGACTCACGATTTGGAGTTAGCTGCGGTGGTGTTTGCTCTTAAAATTTGGCTCCATTACTTGTATGGTGTGCCGTGCAAGATATACACCGATCATAAGAGCCTCAAATATATTTTCACCCAGAAAGAACTAAACATGCGACAGAGACGTTGGTTAGAGCTTATCAAGGATTATGACTTAACCTTGGAGTATAAAGAAGGAAAGGCAAACAGAGTCGCAGATGCATTGAGCAGAAAGAGCATCCATTCGGTGAACTTCATGAAAAGACTTCCTATTGATCTTTGCAAGGAGTTTAGCAAGTTGGAAATTGAAGTGGTCCCGAGAGGAGTGGTTCGGGCGAGTTTAAATGCAATCAGTGTGGAACCAGTATTGTTTGTAGAATTGAAAGAGAAGCAGTTGAGTGATCCTGTACTTCAGAAGATTCATGCAGCGAAGGAGCAGGGTAATGCTGTAGATTTCGAGATTCTTGCAGATGGGAGTATGAAATTTAAAGGCCGATGGTGTGTGCCTAATGATTCAATGTTGAAAGAGCAGATCTTAAGTGAAGCTCATTGCACTCCCTACTCTGTGCATCCGGGAGGTGCGAAATTGTACAAAGATTTGAAGATGCAGTTTTGGTGGCCTAGAATGAAGAAAGAGGTAGCTGAGTTTGTGGCCCGGTGCTTGACTTGTCAAAAGGTGAAAATTGAGCATCAGAGGCCTGGGGGATTATTGCAGCCCTTGGCTATTCCAGCATGGAAGTTTGACTCGGTTTCTATGGACTTTGTGTCGGGTTTACCAAAGGTTGCTAATGGTTTAGACACAGTGTGGGTTGTTATAGACCGTTTGACCAAGGTGGCTCGGTTTATTCCTATGAAGAAGACCTGGTCTATGGAGCAGTTAGCTGAGGCATATGCGAGTGAAATTATAAGGCTACATGGTGTGCCTAGGGAGATTGTGTCAGATCGTGACCCACGGTTCTTGTCACATTTTTGGACATCATTGCAAGAAGCTTTGGGCACTAGGTTGAAGTTGAGTACAGCTTTTCATGCTGCTACAGATGGACAGACGGAGAGGACAATCCAAACCTTAGAGGATATGTTGCGGTCATGTGCTCTTGACTTCCAGAAATCTTGGGTGAAATGTCTGAGTTTGGTAGAGTTCTCCTATAACAATAGCTATCACGCTAGTATCCGTATGGCCCCGTATGAAGCCCTCTATGGGAGGAAATGTCGTAGTCCAACATGCTGGGACGACATTAGTGACACATTGGTGTTGGGTCCGGAATTGATTCGGGATACAGTTGAGAAGGTGAAGGTGATTCAGGCGAATATGAAGGCTGCCCAGGATCGTCAGAAGTCTTATGCAGATCTCAAGAGAAGACCTCTTACCTTCGAAGTCGGTAGCAAGGTATTGCTGAAAGTATCTCCTATGAAGGGAGTGATGAGGTTCGGCAAGAGAGGCAAGCTCAGTCCCAAGTATATTGGTCCATATGAAGTGCTTGAAAGGATTGGGGAAGTTGCATATCGGTTGGCTCTACCACCGGAATTGGCAAAAGTTCATAATGTATTCCATGTTTCACAGCTACGAAGATATGTGAGCGACCCTTCTCACGTTATTGCTGTGGATTCGGTGGAGGTGGAACCCAATTTGACATATGAGGAGAAGCCTGTTCAGATCCTCGACCGTCAGGTTCGCAAACTCAGGAGAAAAGAGATGCCTTTGGTAAAGGTGCTTTGGCGTAGCCAGAAGTTTGAAGAGGCTACTTGGGAGCTAGAAGAGACCATGAGATCCAAATATCCGGAATTGTTTGCAACTAATCAAGGTTAGAACCTAGCTTACTCTTTTGTCCTTGAGTTTCGAGGGCGAAACTTTTTGTTAGTGGGGAGGATTGTAACGCCCCAGATATAAGTTGACTTAGTTATGTTGTGATGTGTGCATATGAGTGAGCATTTTTGCATTTAACCGATGTTTTGTATGCTTATAACAATTTGTAGGCTTTGGCCTAGTGGTAGATAGTCCTGACTAATAGCTAGTGGTCTAGAGTTCGAACCTTACCTGGCTTAAATTTTTTTTTTTTTTTTGTGCCTTTTTATTTTTGTGTTGGGAAGGTTGGAATTCCGAAAATCCATGATAAATATCCCATTTTTCAGTTGACCAATTCAAAAAAATTAGGAATCCTTAACCTAAGGAGAAAATCTCTCCTTAATCTCTTCCACTTTCCAAGTTTCACTCCAAGGCAATCTCTTCATCTCTATTAGGGTTAAAATTTCGGCCATTCCATTGTGTGGAGCTCCAGTGCAGCCGAAATTTTTAACTTTCTCTCCCTCACTTTCATTCATTCAGACTCTGCTTCATTCTTCTCCATTCCGAGTTAATTGCCTCAGTTGGTTTCACTGCAAACAGGGTAACAACTAAACCCTAAATGTCGGTTCGAAATTTATATAGGATGTATGGTAGATGAATTTGATCCTAGGTTGTATTATTACTGAAATTATTGTTGAGACATGAATGTATATGACATTGGTGTAAGAAATTGCTTTTAGGTTAAAAGATTGGTAGAAATATGAAAATACATGTGATTGAGTCGAAATTGGTAAGCTGCTGTATTTTCAGAATTGACTGTTTATGGTAATTATGGCATAACTTCCGTTATATAACTCCGATTGGCATAATTCAACTTTCTGTGTTTTCCTGAGATATAGGTGTACAAGGTTGTTTTACATTATTTTGGAAAATTCCGTGAGTAAAGTGCTCATATTCCCTATTGAAACTGCCTTATGTGCATTGTGCCGATTTTTCTTGAACTGCTGAATTTCAGATTGTACAGGTTGTGATAATTTTAGCTTTATTTTCGTTATATAACTCCGATTGGCATGATTCAACTTTCTGTGTTTTCCTGAGACATAAATGTACAAGGTTGTTTTATACTATTTTGGCAAATTCTGTGAGTAAAGTGCTCGTATTCCCTGTTGAAACTGCCTTATGTGCACTGTGCCGATTTCCTGGAACTGCTGAATTTCAGTTTGTACAGTTTGTGTTGATTATGGCTTTATTTTCTCTCTGTAGCTCCGTTTGCCATGAAACAAAATTCTATGTATTCCTGAAATTCTGATGTTCAATGTTGCTTTATATTATTTTTGCTAAATCAGTGAGTAACACATCTGTTTTGTCTGTTGAAGTCAGACTATGTGCAGTGATCTGAAGTGAATTTACAGATTGCATGTTTTTAGTGTTTCCTTAATATCTTTTGCTATAGGAATCCGAATTGCATGATTTAAGTTGGCGTGTGTTCCTAAGATGTAAGGCTAAATTCACCTTTGTATTGCCATGCTGAATTCTGAGTCTAACCTACTGGAATATTATATGCAAGTTGAGGCATGAACTATGAATTCTGAAATTTTCACCTTAGGCCTTGAACTGATTTTTTTTTAATGTGTGCAAAGCATAATTTGATTCTAGGAATTTATGCTAGAACTCTTGACATGAAATCTAATAATTACATATATGGTTTGGTAAATTTAATACATGTTGGAATTATGAAATCGAGTTTGGGGTAAGTCCTATTTTTTTTATGGCACCATGTGTTTATTGATGTATCAGATTATGTTTTGGGGTAAGTCCTATTTTAATGGCACCTTATGGTTATTGAATTGGTTGGGATAAGTCCTATGTTAAAGGCACCTTTTGAATATTGATATAATTATGATAATTAAATTGGTGTTTGTAGTGGCATATACTCTGGTGTCTTGGTTAGTTTGGCTAAGTGTTTTCCATGTTTGATTGGTTGACACTAGGACAGCGCCCTTTGTTTCGAGGTAAGTCCCTTCGTTGGCACTCAGAGAGGTAAATCCCTTCGTGGTACTCTAATTTATTTTATTTTTGAGGTAAGTCCCTTCGTTGGCACTCTGTGAGGTAAGTCCCTTCGTTGGCACTCTGAGGTAAATCCCTTCGTGGTACTCTTTTCTTATTGATAAGGGGGTAAGTCCCGTTGTGGTTCCCCGAAGCGTCTGAGCCGAACTCTCTAAGGACATAGGTGTATAGGTCAATACAAATGATTTATACGCGTATACCACAAAATTAATAAAGGTTAAGGTATAATTGAGTTGATGTCAAGTTTGTGATGAAGTACTTTGATTTGGGATGTTGGTATGTATTTGTATGTACATGACTTATCTTGGAAATCTGAATTTTGATGATATTGATTATCCACTTGGAATGTTTTGTACTATTATTTGAAATAGATAATTATGTGATATGCTGAACTTGAACTTTATATGTTGTATGTGATGCAGCTAACAAATAAGGGTAAGATCCCTGATACATGATTGTTACTATGAGAATTATGCATGCTTGTATAAATTGATAAATTTGCTTTCTATTAATCATGATGAAGTATACTTAAGTAATGTAATATGAAATTTATGATCTGTCATCTTCCTATGTGAACTTTGAATTGATGTTTGGGATTTATTAGTTACTCGTCACTAAGTGGCGCTGTTGATATTTTCAGATTTTGCCGGTGCAGAATAGGAGATGCCTGATGTCTGTTCTCGGGGATTGTGTGGAGAGTTTCCGTCATGTTATTTTATCATCTATTCGTAGTTATGGATGTTCAAAGATTTATTTTTTTTTTTTTTTTTTACTCCGTTATATTACCTTTTGAAATACCTATTTATGTTAAATTACTGTTTTTGAAATGGAAATTTTCGAGTACTCATTTATGATTATGTTATTTTAAAGATAAAAAGGAAGTTTTGAAAATGATGACCTAAACTTTATGTAATGTTTCCGCCATTGCATGCTTGCAAAAGTTAGGGTTGTCACACTAGTGGGCAAGATAAGTTGCCTTGCAAAACAAAGCAACTTGTCTCACCAGAAGTAAGTATGGGCAAAATCAGAGAATGTAAGGCAGCCATTTAATGTTGAAATGATATGTGAGAGGAGAGTATAAAAAGAAAATCAAATAAAAAAAAGGAGGCTTTTCAATCTTAAGGAAAGAAAAAGATACAAAGAGAAAAAAAAAGAGGAGGCAGAGAAAGAAAGAAAGGTGACCGAGAGCTTGAGAAACCAAAAACACAGGGATTAAGACTTAAAATCAATCCTTAAACATTAAACACAAGTTACTTAACCTTTGCTCATTGGTTTGAAACCATTTCGGATTCGTTTTGGCTCATTTGGATTGTTGCGGTTCTTTGGCCGGTTGAGTTCCCAGGATATATTTCAAGCTTCCAATCCATTCTTTGATGTTCAAAGCATCCAAACAACATCAAGGTAAACTCTGAGACGCCTTAAACCTATTTGCATTGTCTTTTCTGTGCGTTTTCTTCGTTTTTACAACTTTCGGAATCGGATTGCTCGTATAGAGCCGTACGGCTCTGTTCATAATGAACAGAGCCGGCTGGCTCTAGTACTAGATCCGTACAGCTCAATTCTCCAGGGACAGCCTCCCGGTTCATCCCGATCGGCTGAAAACAGTTCGTTTTCCATTTTAAACTTTCCGTTGTGATCATTTTCGGCCCAAATCCATCCGTATGTCATAAAATTTTGGTTTTTAGATTTCTATACATACAGATATTAGTGTTTTTGTATTTCCTGGGGTTTTATTTCCTGAGTTTCGGGGTAGTTTTATCCGAATCGGATCCATAGTTTAGCATTAGCGGGCCCCCGAACCCTATAAAATCCCCGAAAAATATTGAAAACAAGCAAAACAGTATTTTCACAAATGTTTTTGGTGTGTTTATTGCATTTTGGACTCTAGATGGATGTTGAATTTAGGAACCCGTACGAACGGAACCTTGGATTCTGGGGATAACAGACCCACAAAAAATGGAAATTTGCATGTAACCGAGCTAAATGTTTCCCAAAAATTGATTTTCCAGTACAAAAAAAAAAATTACCAGGCGTTTCAAAACTGTTTTCTAGGTCTAACCGTCCGACCGGTCGGGTCAACCTGGTTATCCCCTAAATGCTTGCTTCCGTTTTCTAAATTTCCAATTCTGTCCTATTTGAGTCCTATCTGTAATTGCAATATAAATTGCGCTAACCTATTTATTTTGCAGCATTTATTTTTATTATTTTTATTGTAATTAATAGATTATTATTGTGTAAATTAGGCGGTTGTAACTTTTTAGATCCTCGTATACTTAGACGATTGTAAAGTGAGGATGAGAGTTTTCCATTTTTATTCGATTGGGTTGTATAATCGGCCTCTGTTTTTATTCTCTTGACTGCTTGTATGCTTTATTTTTCTGCAATTTATTTTCTGCATTTTGCTTTAGCATCGGTTGAAATAAATAAACACAAATTAGGGTTAGAGAAAGATAATAAAGCAAATTAAATATGGTAATATAAACGGTAAAGTGAAAGCAAGCTAGAGGTCAAGTAAGTCACTTGCCTGAACCCTAAATCTTTGGATTAGGTATGGTAGTCTACCCTCGGTAGGGAGCTGTACTGGAATTCCTGAATGAGATGATCCAGGTGGTGACTCTGTCACTGATCTCAGGATTTAAGTTTCAAGATCTTTAAGTTAAAAATGGGAAAATGTTTTCTACAAATGAATTTTCAAATCAAATCGATGGTTTTCCTAACTCAAGATAAACAAAACCTGCTTTTCCACCAAAATCCAAAACGAACGAAAATGTTTTCCCCGGTTCGCTTTGCCGCGTTCCATTCTTTGTCAAAAGGTCATCCACTCACAACAGTTGTAGATCAGAGCCACGTGGCTCTAACACTTAGAGCCGCACGGCTCTGGTGGCAGCCAAGTTGCCTGAGCTACTTGGCTAGGGGCTAATTTCATTTCTCAGCCGAAATCCTTAGGTGGCTCATTAATGTGAGATGACCAGAGAGAGGGGGAAGTATAAAAACAAAGCAAAATAGAATTAGAAAGGGGAAGATATTGTAGGCAAAAAAGATCAGAACTTGAGAAGAGAGAAAGTGAGGGAGAAGAGAAACAGAGACAAAGAGAGAAAGGGAGAGACCCGAAATATATACCAAAAAAAATAAAAAAGTATTAAGGGAGAATTCTTAACCATTCCACACTTGATTGGAGCCATTTCAGATTGGTTTTGGATTGATTCAGATTTGTT
This sequence comes from Euphorbia tirucalli, assembly GCA_039660915.1. Taxonomy (NCBI): domain Eukaryota; kingdom Viridiplantae; phylum Streptophyta; class Magnoliopsida; order Malpighiales; family Euphorbiaceae; genus Euphorbia; species Euphorbia tirucalli. The sequence goes on from CM077641.1 coordinate 72,627,173, forward strand.
TTCAGAATTTCGGGACATTTGAGGATTCAAGGAGCATTTTGACTTCTCAATTCGAATCAGGACGTTAAACACATCAAAACAATAGCAAGGTAAACTCTGAGAGGCCTCAAACCCACTTTGGTTTGTTGTTGTTGTGATTTTTTTTCTCTTTTCTGTAAATTTTCCAGAAACTGGCTGTTGGTTACAGCCGGGCAGCTTTAATTCCTAAAGAACAGAGCCGTACGGCTCTATTTCTCGAGAACAGAGCCGCACAGCTATTTTTTTCAAGAACAGAGCCATACAGCTTTAACTAGAGCCTCTCGGCTCTGCTTTCCTGGGTAGAAACTCGAATAGCCCCGAAATGGCCAAACACAGTCCGTTTCCCATTTTGTTTTTTCTACAATGATCTACCTCGGCCAAATCACATCTGCCATGCTTAAGTTATGGTTTTCAGATTTCTAATTACGCGGATGTGAGGTTTTCGGTTTCTTGGATTTCGGTTTTTCTGAGATTCAGGGTTGTTCCATCCAATTAGGATCCATAGTCCAGCTTTTGTGTACCCCCCAGCTCCTAAGGAAACCCCTAGGAAACACTAAAAATGAACAAAATGGCATTATCAAAATGGGAAAACCATTTTTTGGATTCTGGACATTATAGCCACACGGCCATGGTTGTTAGAGCCGCACGGTTGTAGTCTCCAGAAGGAGACAGAATCGCAGAACCACCCATACGGACGTCATCGCACGATGCTGTCTTCGGATTCAAACTATGTTTAGCGTGTTTACTGCTTTTAGACCCTAGATGAATGTTGGAATCAGGAAACCCGCACAAATGGAACCCCGAGTTTCGGGATAACAGACGCGCTGAAATGTGGAAATTTGCATGAAATTGAGCCAAATGATTTTCCAAAATTGTTTTCCAGCACAAAAAACCTACATGGCGTTTCAAAACCATTTTCCAGGTCTAACTGGGCCAACTGGCCGAGTCGACCCGGCTATCCCCTAAATGCATGCCTCCGTTTATAAAAATCCCAATTCTGTCCTGTGTGAGTCCTATTTGTGTTTGTGTAATAATTGTGCTATCTCTCCGTTTTGCAGCATTTATTTCCTATTACTTTTGATGTAATTAATACGTTAATTCGTGTATTTTAGGCGTTTGTAAATTCTTAGATACCCGTGTATTCTAAGCGCTTGTAATATGAGGATGAGAGTTTTTCTTTTATTCAATTTGGTTGTATAAGCGACCTCTATTATTTTTGTATAATTTGGATGCATGATTTACTTTTCTGCAATTTATTTCTGTCATCTGTACGAGCATCGGCTGATAATTAAACAAATCGGGTAGAGAAAGATAATAAATTGAATAAATATGGTAATATAAATATAAAATGAATACAAGCTCGAGGTTGAATAGGTAAGTTGCCCGAACCCTAAATCTCTGGATTAGGTACGGCAGTCTACACTCGGTAAGGAGCTGTACCGGAATTTCTCAGATGAGTTGATCCGGGTGGCGACTCTGTCACTGAACTCGAAATTTAGGTTTCGAGGTCTTTAAGTAATAAAATGGGAAAATATTTTCTACAAAAGAAATTTATAAACAAACGAATGGTTTTCCCTAAAGCAAGATATACAAACCCGTTTTCATCAAATCCAATAATAAAACCCCGTTCTTTTCTCCCAGGTTCGCCGCGTCTCGCCTTTTTTTAGGTCGTCTGCCTAGAGTGGCTCTGCTGGGGAATAAAAGTTTCTTAAAATGTTTTTTTTTATAAAGAACTTAAGAAACTTAGGCAACTACTGAAATATAACCTCGCTTGTAGTCATTTACTAATTTATAAATACAGTATTTATTCATGCTTTGCATATCATGACATTTTCTTCTTCTCAACCCCTCAAATACACTGATCAGCCCGGTTTACTCAAGAAGGTGACCTACCTCTTCCGCTAGGATTGGAGGCACCCGTAGGGGTAAACCACTCATAGCACCACATGACCTTACATCTTGTTCTACGGTGAGGAGTGCATATTCGCTATAGGGACCTGTACGACCCTTTGGTTTGACTTTGGCCCACATGTAATGGCTTAGTAACCTCCCCTAGGATTACCAAAATGTAAATTTAGAATTGGACATTGAGTATACGCCTTTGGTATCCCCCGTTGATGCCAAAGAGACCCAACACTAGGAAGAATCACATGACCAATCGAAAGGAGGAATAAGGTTGGAAGGGAAAGCATATTTTTACGTGTGATAACGTTTGTTCTGTGATGGTTTTCTTTTAACCTTTTCACAAAATATCAGACACGCATAATCATCCGTGTGCCATTTTTTACCATGTTTTCATGCAGCCATTTTTAACAGATATACATATGTATGGCATTTATGCTAACCACGGCTTCGTGCATCCATGACATTTTATTTGTGTGCCATGTACATCTCGTGTGCCAACATTTCCATAAAGCATACACAACATCATCCCGTGTGTCATGCATCCTAACCACATTTCTTTGTAGCCACTTGCATTTTGTGTGACATACACATTCATGCCATTGCATTCCATTACGCTTAATAAGGGACGTTCTGAGAATGCCTGTCACGATTATTTCATTTCATACCATATCGGGTATCCCAAAACTACCCGTAGTCTGCCGTACACCGATTTGCACTTGTCCACCCCACTATACCATGTCATTCACTAGAGGATCACAATGATCTCAGGTTTGTGTTTGTGCGGCAAGTCGTGCAACAACATAACATACATCATTCATCGTTGGTGTCACAGTGATGCTGAAACCTTGCTTGCGTGTTGCAATCCATATCGGATTTGTCTCATGACATTAATGACTCGTTCGAGGTACTCCACTAGTGTCAAATTATTATGCACATAAGGGCATTTCATAACATTAACAAATCATGCAAGGTGTTTTACGAACGCCAAACCTCTGTCCGTGTTTACACGTGACCTGTTAGTAAATAATTACATGTTAGATGCCTCGAAAGTATCAGAAATCTGTCAATGAAATAGCTTCCACATGACCACACCATACCATTTCATTTTAACCTATAAAGCATTGAAACTCTGTCTGTGTATCGGTGCATACTCGACCATTTCATAACACCCACTAGGTGCCCCAAAAGTGCCGAACCTCCATCCGTGTGTCTGCCCACACATGACTCCTTTTGCATTCTCTTTTGCATGACGTTGGGTATCCTTGGAAAGTCCAAAACAAAGAAGTCACTTTTATTATCATTTTCATTCACAAAGCATCAAACACGCACAATCATCCGTGTGTCATTCTAATCACATATTTATACAGCCATTTTTAAGACATCGACATATGTATGACACTGACGCTAACCACATCGTCGTGCAGTCACGATGTTTTATTCATGTGCCATACACACCTTGTGTATTGACATTTCCATGAAGCATACAAGACATCATCTCGTGTGTCATATGTCCTAACCACGTCTTTGTATAGCCACGACACTTTATTTGTGTGACATATGCATTCGTACCTTGCATACGCTACATCATCCCCTGTGTCATACATTCTAAACACGTCCTTGTGCAGCCATTGGCATCTTGTGTGACATGAACATTCTCCCAAACCATTCATTCTATTTAAATAAAGGAGATTCTAAGGATGCCCATCATGGTCATTTCATTTCATATCGGGTGTCCCAAATCCACCCTTGTTTTGCCTGTGCTTTGGTTTGTACTTGGCCATTCCGTTACACCATGACATTCACTAGAGGACCATCATGGTCCTAGATCTGTGTTTGTGTGGTGAGTCATGTGATAAACATTGCATAACATCACATCCATTCATCATTGGTGTCATGGGGATGCCGAGATCTCGCTTGTGTGTCGCGATCCACATCGAATTGCTCATGACATTATCAAATCATTCGAGGTACTCCACGGGTACCCAACTACTACACATACAGGGGCATTTCATGACACTATCAAATCATACAAGACGTTCCACAAATGCCAAACCTCTGTCCGTGTCTCAAGTTACGCGTGACTTATCCATAACATTATTTCATATCAGATGTCTCAAAAGCGTCAGAACTCCGTTCGCGAGACGACCACCACAAGACCATTTCATATCACCTCATAGACTTACAAAGTGTCGAAACCTTATCTATTTTTTGGTACACATGTAACCATTTCATGACTTCCATTAGGTGCCCCGAAGACACTGAACCTCTGCCGGCGTGCTGGCCCACACGCGACCTGTTTGCATTTGCTTTTCGTATGACATTGGGTATTCTAAGAACATCTAAAATAAATAAAAAGAAAATAAAACAAAGCAAGCCATCCTCATTTTTGTTTCCATCCATCTGACATCAATCAATCATAATTAACTCACAACCGTACATCTCATTCACACATCAAGCCGCTTAGGTGCTCCACGAGTGCCGAAAACTTTATCTCATATGCCGAGTCATTTAGGTATCCCATGAACGCAGGAAAATCGATCAATCAATTTAAGTGCTCCATAAACATAGAAGACCCACTTCATTCATTGATATTCTATGAATATCGAATTTCATCTCATATCATCTCATTTCATTGCATGAAAACCCAAGGTGCTCCCCGAGCACCAAAACTCGGCTTACGTGCCAAGCACGCCATCTCATCTCATTTCATTGCATGAAAACCTAAGGTGCTCCTCAAGCGTCAAAAATCTACCCATGCACCAAGTGCGAGCTCATGTGACTTCGCGCATGAAAATCACCAATTCCCTTCACAAGTATCATCTTGCTTCGATCCGTGGATACCCCGCGTGTCATTTTATCCCCCTGGTGCATAGTTATGCACCCTATCCTAGTTCCCTTCGCAAATATCATCTTGCTTCGATCTGTGGACACCCCGTGTGTCATTTTATCCCCTGGGTGCATATTTATGCATCTATCCCAGTTCCCTTCGTAAGTATCATCTTATTTCGATCTTCGGACACCCCGCGTGTCATTTTATCCCCCGGTTAAGTAGTTGTGCACCTTATTCCAACTCTTTCTAAAGTATCATCTTGCTGGACACCCTACGTGTCATTTTATCCATGTGGTGTATACTTATACGCCATACCTCTGTCTTAATCTGTGACCATCTCAATAACATTCATTACATCTGTATATTTCTATTCTTGACTTTGCATACACTTGTTAGGTTCGGAATAATATAGCATAACATGGCATGGCATTACAACACATGTACAACTCACCACTCATACACGCACACATCACATTACACACTCATGCATACATCATCCTCTATTTGGTATTCTTCACACATGTGCCCATCGACACTAACAAGTGTTCTTATCAGGGGGAAGGGAAAGAATCTGGAGAATGGCCAACCCAATGAACTTCAACACCATAACATATTTCATGGAGGATTATGTTGCTTCATCATGGTTTCGAAAGGCAGTGAGGGAGGAAGTAGCAACAATGTTGAGGGAAATTCTAGGGCGTGATTTTAGAAAAGTAGAGAGACTGACAGCAAGGTACACCGAATTGGAAGCACGGGTGGTGGAGCTCAAAGGAAAAATAAGAGATATGGTACGCACAGACTCCAATGTCGATGCTAATAAGAAGCAAAACGCCATATTGATGACACTCACCCTCAATACCTTGGAAGGCCCTCTCACCAGGACTCTAGTCTACCAGGGCAGACCAATGAAGTAGAACTGAAGGTACCCCTCGAGACCAATGCCGATGCTGACTCTATTCCAAAACATGCTCGAAACCTACCTCCCAAGGGTAACGGGAAAGGCATATCCTCTTGGTCCCGCTCGCTGGACAATATTTAACAAGTGTAGAAGGGAGGGTCTGCTGCAGAATGTCAGGCCATATGTGCAACCAACACCAGCATAAAAGAGTAATTTCTACAGCTATCATGTGATGATGGGCCACCGGACTAAAGAATGTTTTTCTTTAAGAGATGAGATCCAAAAGCTAATCGATGAAGGAAAATTGGAAGTCCCATCTAGCTTTGATAGATGACCTGGGGCAACCAGAAAGACTGCCGAGGAAATTCCTCAAACTTCTCAAAGAGAGGAATGTGATGAAGAACTATAAGGTCTAATCTGATAAGAGTGGGGCAGTGACATTGAAGCTGAGATGGTGACTGGTCAGAGAACAATCAGATACTATAAAATCAATACCCTTAGGAGCTTCCTTCTTGTAGAGCACTCATTTTGTTTGTAAGGTGTATTGAACTTATTTTTGAATGCAATGCGTTTTGTTATCTTCTTATTTATGTGGTGATTACATATACATGGCATTATGCATGCATTTGACCATCTGAAACGATACATCCAATACGCATAATATTGAAATGCATGACATTGGTCTGAGTACTGTAGGGAACATAATAGTGAATCTGGTCCTGACTGAACTCTCTCTTGAAAAGTGAGCTTATAAGATAAATAAATGACGGGGATGGCACCACCTTCGTTGAGCCATCTGCCAATCCAAATAAGCAATCCTCATAAGTCACAATTCAAGATACTATTGGCCCCACTCTGGAGTTTCAACTTGAAGGCACACATGATGCCCGAACTGTTCCAAGCCAAATGCTACTATTGATCCTCAAAATCAAACTCCATAATGAAGCCCTAAGCCTAATTCCTTATCCAAGAAAGCATCCCATGCCAAAACCCTAAAGATAAAATTCCCAAACTCATCAAAATCTCCAACCCATTGGAAATTCAAATGACCTTCATCACCCCTCATGTGGTAAAACTCTAAAGTAGTTCTTGGTTGTAGTGCATATATTATCCTGTTCATATGACATTCATGTGTACATGACATTACATATGCATTGTTCATCCAAAAAGCATATTAAACACACATGACATGTATGAATTTAAATGCAACAGGAAAACCAAAAGGTGGCTATGATTTGGATTTAGCCTCTCTAAAAAAAAGAGTATATAATAGGGCATGCATTTGTAAATTTCACAAACCCAGAAGCCGTATGTAACTTTCAGCAAGTAGTTCACAATAAAAGATGGCTACTTTTCTTATCCAGCAAAGTCCACACTATAGCCTGTGCTAGGCTTTAAGAAAAAGAGGAGCTGGTAAGGCACTTTGAGAGGTCAATATTTGAGTGTGAAAGGGATGATTATTTCCCAGCAACATTCAGCCCAGTAAGGGATGATACAAAGGGTTTAGTTGAGCGAAAGGTGATAGGGAGAGGGAAGAAACTGACACCTACTTGTAAGTACTTGCTTAGGGCAGGTGGTAGGATTCTTCCTCTCATCTAAAGAAAAATAAAAGAAAAAACAGGCTGAATAAGAAAGAGATTGAAGTTAACTTTGGTGGAAAAACAAGCTTGATGATAAAAAATATATATAGAATCAGTTTCAGACCAGAGGAAGTTTTGGTTGTACACTTGTGAACTTCACCAACGGTGTTGGAGCAACCGGGTTTTACAAGCTTTCAACAATAATGGATGGAATGTTCCTATCAACAAGAAGACTTGTAAAGCATGCTATGACAATATTCAGGGGAAAGTTGCATTTACCAACCATTTCAAGAAATTGGTCTTTAGTTGTAACAAAAATGACTACTTACCAATGATCCTTTCACCTCCTAAAGATGGTGTCATTTGGTATAGGGTTATTGTGATTAGTAGGCATAAGGAAACCAAAATTAACTCAAGTCATTGTAATCATGTCATACTCTGAAGGACTAAAAGCTGTGTCCATCTTTGGGGACTGTGTGCAAATTGGAATCTGGGGTGAATTGAAAACATGAATATAGGTTCCTTGGAGAATCCAGTGGTTAATTAATTAACTTCATTCAATGTTTGGTTGTATACCTTGATGGCTTGCTTTTAACATCTATTAGTATTGCATAAAAAAAAATCTCTCCAATGTGGAAAACTGAAAGGACATATTGGTAGCACGAAGGGGCATTGATCAAAACCAGAGCCACAGTTTGGATTTTCCTAATGCATTCACATTCATTACGTCATAGATGTTTTATATTTTGTTTCAATGTTCAATATGCATGCGTCATGTCATCGCATATAAATGTCCATATACAGGTTGCAGCATGCACCGAGCCAGATCTGATGAACTGTTTTACACCCAAATACAAATCCCTAACACTAGGGGCAGGTAAAAGCTAAGCCACTGGGCATCATCGAGAATAATGCTCTCACGACTTTCGGTGAACATGTTGAGGAGTACTTTCCAGCCCTAAGACAAGCCAGTGCGAAGTGATCTACTCGGTTGGAGTACTCGTGCAAAATTTTCAGTCCATAAAAAAAAACAAAAAAAGAGGAAGAAAGAAAGAAAGAAAGAAAAAGGGAGTAATCACCAAGAGAAAATTTCCGACACGGAAAACCAAAAGGACATATTGGTAACAAGAAGAGGGTGATGTTCAGAGTCAGAATCGCTTTCGATTTCCCTATCGTATTCATTCTGAAGTCATCATAATGATATTAGGCATGTTTAATTTTCCACTTAGATGTTCATATTGCATTCATCATGCCATTACATATAAAACCCATCAGTAGGCCATTGCATCCAAGCCCGCGACGAAGCAAAAGGAATTCCTGTTATAGATGGCAATTCCGAGTCCAGATGTTATGTACAAGAATGCAATATAGAATACAAGATCCAACTCTCATCCTCCCACTCAGACAAATAGTCCATTCCTTGGCAAAACAGGTAGAAAAGTCTGTGGTATCGATATGCCAAGCCCCGTTGGAGCGTACCACAGATAAAATAGAAGAATACCCAAGAGGCTCAACTTCTCTAGCAACCAGATCTGTGTAATAGCTAGTTGATCAGAAAGGTCTGGAGAGTACCAAATTGAGTAAGCACGACAAAGAAACATGCCCAAAGCAGGGAAGAAGCTTCCGTCGGTCTTAATAAGGTGATTAGAATGAACATAATCTAGATGACTCAGGGTCTTAGCCAAGGTAAACCTCCCATGGATGAAACACCGTAAGCCATCTGGGCCACCACTGAAGCTAATCGAAAGCCACAAAATCCCTGGGCTCGCGCAGACACCAAGAACGATAATAGGAGCATCATGTCACATACATGCATACACTCAAGACATACACACATTCATGCATACATGCATCAAAACCGACCTAAGTATAGGTAGAATTATCATTGCAAGGCTATCCCAACTCGTGAGCATCCTGGAAGTAGAAATAGCCTAGCATTGGGGCATTTCCTTCGCTACTCATTGTGAATTGGAGCCATATGGTTCCAAATCTCCGGTAAGAGAATTTCCGCAATTCTTATTTTACGCCAATTTGATCCCAAGAAAGGTAGTTTTCATGCCTTGCAGATATCGAGGGGTAAGATGTTCGGTCTGTTGGGATTTTTCCCCGGAAATCACCCGATAAAAGCGGAAGAACGCGATGATTTCCTCAAATCCAGTCCCAGGAGCAATTGAAATGGAAATTGTAAAACATAAAATTGAAATAGAAAGAGATCATATTCTTACCTAGAATATCTCTTTCTAGAGATGGATGAAGACCGCAGGAATCAAATTAGAGTCCCTCCTCGTTCTCGTACACGAACGCCTAACGAACACAACCTGTGCTAGCGTTGGAAAAACATGAACAATGGAGAGAGGGGCTAGAAGATTCGGCTATGGTGGCTTGTAGTGTTAGGGGCCGAAATTTTTTTCCTAGGTTTTTATACCTAGGGTGGCCGAATTCCCCTAGGGGAATTTAGGCTCAGCTTGGCTCCTTTCATTTTGTGTGGGCTTCCATCTTTTAATTCAGGCCTAATCTAATTTTAATTATTCTTGTTTAAATTAATTTCAAGCCCAATTTTAATATACCCATGTATTTAATATATTACACCAAGTAACATATTATTTACATTTAAATTAAAATTAGTTTGACCAATTAATTTAATTCATCAAATTAAAATTAAATCTTCACAAAATAAAATCATATGTAAACTTATACATATGAATATTTCCACCTAGGAAATAATCTCATAATTAATCCAATTAATTATGAAGAGCCAATTGAATATATTAATTTCATTATTAGGATCAATCCAATTGATGTTTATAATATGGTTAATATATATATACCTCTCTCTCCACAATGTATACTCCAAGTATACATGTGATTCCTTAAGTCTGTGTTCAGTCGTTCTATGTGTACGATCCCGTGGGCCCATCTTTATGTTGGCAGGGGGCCTTTTGCCCACAGACTGCAGTTGGGCTCTAGTAAGCCACTGCAGCCCCCAATTAAGATGGAGAGGGCAGTCTAACTGTTATCACAACCCTGTAGTTTAAACTTGTACATCCCATGTCATTGATATCGGTGTCCAACACAGAGGCATGGATTGATCACCCTCTTTTTTGTCGGACATTAACTTGATCCCGAATGCACTGAAGCTCACAAACAAGTTCCCACTTGTTTGGGTGTGGCCACACTCTTATCAGTCACATTCATCAAGAGGCCGATGATATCTTCCCAGTGGACTACTGAGTGACAAATCCCTTCTGCATATCCATAGCATTACCATGCTAAGTGACATACCCGAAAGTACCTATACTTGGCACCCTGTTACAAGCCCTTTAGGCATACCCCTAATTATATGACCTCACATGTAACACCATCATATGGTCAGGTCAAAGGATCCATACAAGTACTACACGAGAATCACTTGTGATACTATACCATGTGGATTTCTCGTTTAGTGGATCTATCCAGTACCATGCCCCTTATGCATGTACCCATTAACTTGGTTGACACTCCATGTCCAATGACCAGTAAGACACCGCCATACAACCAGGTTAATGATAGTCCCTTGTTCCATTCATTCCCATGACTGGAACAGACTACGGATCTATTTATGGTCATATCGTTTTACCCTATCCATGGTCTTACTGCCAAGTGCATGACACTGGTCATCATGGTTATGGATATATCCATCGGATACTTCATTTAATATATTGCACAAGATAAATATAATAAATGAATTAATGCCTTTATTAATAACACAAATAAGTATAATACATGAATCCAATTAATGTATGATAAAAATGCAAGGACCAATGCCTCGGGACTAGGGCATATCCAACATGGTCCATATTCATTCTTGATCGAAGGGGTAAAAATTTTTGCCTCCAAAATTATCAATCAAGGAGCAAATGCCTACCCGAAACAACTTCAAAAGATCAAGAAGGGCAATCAAACTTCTCGAATCACCAAAGCATCTTTTCCCCAGCAACACAAGCTTCACGGGAAACACTATCATCCTTTCCTTTAGTTACACAGGCCCCAATAGAAGTGAAACGACCAAAATGCCCTTTGGTTAGCCACCAAACCCTTTGACTAGCCACCAAGCTACCAAATGACCAGAGTACCCTTCCTCCAAAGGAAACCAACTTTCCAAGCTACAAAGCCACCAAAATACCATTCCCCTTCATGAATATCGATTTGCAAGGAGAATCTAATCCGGGCAAGACCACTGCTTCGCATAAGACATCAAGGCAAGTCCCTGGAATCAAATCAACTCAACTTGGCCAAGAACGCTGCTTCACACAGACACCGACGCAAGTCCCTAAAATCAGTATAATTTCATCAATGGTATGGCTCCACCATAGTGAGACGATTTCAACGGTACGGCTGTGCCACAGTGAGACGATTTCAACAGTACGGCTTCGTCACAGTGAGACGATTTCAATGGTATGGCTCTACCACAGTGAGACAATTTCAATGGTATGCTCTATAACAGAAAGCCTATTTCAATGTGAGACAATTTAAATGGTATGGCTCCGCCACAGTAATACAATTTCGATGGTACGGCTCCGCCACAGTGAGACAATTTCGATGGTGACAATTTCAATGGTATGGCTTCGCCACAGTGAGACAATTTTGATGGTATGGCTCCGCCACAGTGAGACAATTTCAACGGTATAGCTCTACCACAAAGAGCCAAGACACGTCCCCTAATTAAACGTTGGGCCTAACTTCCTCGACAAACCAAGGTGTCAAGTATGTTTTCTTCTCTCTTCTCACCTCACTCTCTATCGCGAGACCAAACTCGAACTGAGCTCAATAGCCCGACCGTGTCGAATTTGATCTCGCGAGGGGCAGCCTGTGAGTACAAGTTTTCCCGACCTCTATGATGAGAATCCCATTTTGCCTGTTAAGAAGACAGACGAGAATTAGACTTGAGGATGAGCGAAATGTCCCCCTGGAGTGTCTCAAAAGCTCTGAAAACCAAGCTATTGTCGATCTGAAACCCCAAGAAAGGTCCTTCATGTGATTTCCAAGCTTAAAGGTGAGCATAATAATTAGGAGAGTCTGCCCTGGCTCTATCTAGAGCTGCACGGCTGTAGATCAGAGCCGCACGGCTCTGGTGGGCAGCCAAGTTGCCCTACAAAAGTTGCTGAAATGGGGGCTAATTTCATTTCACAGTCAAAATCCTCAGGTGGCTCATTGATGTGAGATGACCAGAGAGTGGGGGGAGTATAAAAACAAAGCAAAATAGAATTAGAAAGGGGGGAAGAAATTATAGGCAAAAAAGATCAGAAATTGAGAAAAAGAAAGAAAGCGAGGGAGAAGAGAAACAGAGACAAAAAGAGAAAGGGAGAGACCCAAAACATATACCAAAACAATACCAAAGCATTAAGGGAGAATTCTTAACCATTCCACACTTGATTGGAGCCATTCCGGATTTGTTTCGGATTGATTAGGATTCATTTTTGGAATTGCCGGACGTTTGAGGATTCAAGGAGCATTTTGACTTCTCAATTCGATTCAGGACATTAAACACATCAAAACATAGCAAGGTAAACTCTAAGAGGCCTTAAACCCACTTTGGTTGTTGTTGTTGTGATTTTTTTCTCTTTTCTGCAAATTTTCTAGAAACTGGCTGTTGATTACAGCCGCACGGCTCTAACCAGAGCCGGGCAGCTCTAATCCCTGAAGAACAAAGTCACACAGCTCTATTTCTCAAGAACAGAGCCGTACGACTCTAATTTTCAAGAACAGAGCCGCATGACTCTAACTAGAGCCGATCGGCTCTGCTTTCCTGGGCAGAAACCCGAATAGCCCAGAAATGGTCGAACACAGTCTGTTTGCCATGCTTAAGTTATGGTCTTCAGATTTCTAATTATGCAGATTTGAGGTTTTCAGTTTCCTGGATTTCGGTTTTTCTGAGATTCGGGGTTGTTCGATCCAAATCGGATCCATAGTCCAGCATTTGCGGACCCCCAGCTCATACGGAAGCCCTTAGGAAACACTGAAAATGAACAAAATGGTATTTTCGAAATGAGAAAACCATTTTTCGGGTTGTGTGCATTACAGCCACATGGTTATGGTTGTTAGAGCCGTATAGCTGTAGTCTCCAGAAGGAGACAGAATCACGGAACTACCTATACAGACGTCTTCGTGCGATACCATCTTTGGATTCAAATTGTGTTTGGTGTGTTTACTGCTTTTAGACCCTAGATGAATGTTGGAATCAGGAAACCCGAACGAATAGAACCGCGAGTTCCAGGATAATAAAACCGCTGAAATGTGGAATTATGCATGAAATCGAGCCAAATGATTTTCCAAAATTGTTTTCCAGCACAAAAAACCTACAGGGCATTTCAAAACCATTTTCCAGGTCTAGCTGGGCCAACTGGCTGAGTCGACCCAGCTATCCCCCAAATGCATGCCCCCGTTTCTAAAAATCCCAATTCTGTCTTGTGTGAGTCCTATTTGTGTTTGTGTGATAATTGTGTTAACCCTCTGTTTTACAGCATTTATTTCCTTTTTTATTATTTTGATGTAATTAATAGATTAATTCGTGTATTTTAGGTGTTTGTAAATTCTTAGATACCCATGTATTCTAGGCGCTTGTAATGTGAGAACGAGAGTTTTCCTTTTTATTTAATTTGGTTGTATAAGCGGCCTCTATTATTTTTGTATAATTTAGATGCATGATTTACTTTTCTACAATTTATTTCTGTCATCTGTATAAGCATCGGTTGATAATTAAACAAATCGGGTAGAGAAAGATAATAATTAAATAAATACGATAATATAAATTATAAAATGAATAAAAGCTCGAGGTTGAGTAGGTAAGTTGCCCGAACTCTAAATCTTTGGATTAGGTATGGCAGTCTACACTTGGTAGGAAGCTGTAGCGGAATTTCCCAGATGATCTGATCCGGGTGGCGACTCTGTCACTGATCTTGAAATTTAGGTTTCGAGGTCTTTAAGTAATAAAATGGGAAAATATTTTCTACAAAGGAATTTCTAAACAAACGAATGGTTTTCCCTAAAGCAAGATATACAAAACCCATTTTCATCAAATCCAATAATAAAACCCCATCCTTTTCTCCCCGGTTCACCGCGTCTCGCCCTTTTTTAGGTCGTCCGCTCACAACTACATGAAAAGAGACATGTCCTATATGATCATGCCAAGTAGAAATAGAAGCTAAATCTGTTGACACATTATCTAAAGCTGCAAGACATAATGAACAGAGCCTGTTTTGACTATGGCCTTTAAATATGATCCTCCCTATTGCCAAGTCCTCAATAACAAAAGATTCAGAGAAAAATTCCACAGATATCGGGTCAGCATTAGTAAGCACATAAACACATAATAAATTATTGGAAGACTTTGGAATTGATAAAATATCACAAAATTGATAATCTCTATCATCTATAGGTTATAAAGAAATACCAATGTGAGAAATAAAGAGTTGAGAACCATTACTAATTGTGACTTCTTTTGGACCTTGACACTCGGACTGAATGTTCAGGTTTCCCAAATTTGATGTTAAATAATGCATAGCACTCATATCAATGACCCAAGGCTAGTGAAAGGTGTGGCTAGTTGCAATGTTCAACACAAGGTGATAGTTTGAGTTCTCTTGTTGAAGCTTAGGAGTAGAGTAGCCCCATGCATAATGCCCAAAACCACGATAGTTATGGCAAACAATTGATGTATACACATAAGAGGAACACCGCTGATCGGACCAATGTCGTTGCTCAGAACTAATGGAGTAATACTATTCGAGCCACGATTGAGAGTTTGCAATTGTGTTCTTAGATTTCTAATTTGAGGCTTATAACCTAAAGAATATGCCCAAATTAATTTGTTACATACATCTGCAACAATGGTTCTGTTGATTCCATAATTCAATGATGGGTTCTTTATTTGTTCTAGTAAATATTGAACCAGAATAGGTTGTGTATCATCCAAATGATGCGCTAATTGACAGCCTCTGAATAACGGTAGCATTTGTGCTTTCCACAGCATAAAAGTTCCCAAATTCAACATGGAAATATATGGCTACAATGATTTGGAAAACCAATAGCAGGGGGTGAAAGTGAGGTGGCAGTGGATATTAGCAGTGGTGTTGAATAAATTAGGGAAGTAACATGAGGTGTGATCACATGAGAAATATAAGGTATGATAACACTGGATGAAATCAGTGAAATAATCGGTTGAGTTCTACTTAACGGAGCATTCATGGCGATGGTGGTCGTAAGAGGTGACAGCGGCAATAAAGGGTTCACGAGAGTGACTGCTGACGGACTGTGGTGACTAGTGGTGGTGGAACATTGGTTGAAGTTACTGTTCGAGAATTTTTTGTGATAGGCATATTTAGAGTTAGAGTTTTGGTAGCTGTGATACCATGAAGAATAGGAGGCAACTTGATGTATATTATTATCACAAAAGTAGTTATACATAAGAGATAACCCAAATGTAAATTACATTTACACCCATACATACATATACAAAGTATAACCTCTATAAGAAACCATCATCTAAGATCATAACTAACTCTAATTCCTACTTCATAATGGATTGTAGATTATAGTGCCACACATCATGTTACTGTTACCGTGGACCTTGGAAATCTAAATGTTCATTAAAAATATATTGGTTGATGAAGTTACTATTGGTAATAGATATTTTATCCTAATACGTATCTCATCTTATTGGTAAATATTCAGTGTCTTGAGTCTTCAGATATTTTCTTAATGAGTGGGCATATATATGAGGTTGTACTCATGTAACACAAAATCAATTGGTTTGTGTCAAGGCCAATCTATGCATACTCATTTATTTTCGATGTGGGGTCTCTAATAGTTCCTTATGAGGCTTTTGTTTTTTCCTTCTTTGACAAAATATGATTAATCTTATATTTGGCCTGTTTTTGCTAACCATATTATTGCAAAAGATTTGATTACCTACAAAGTCATATACCGCAATCATAATAAACATTGATGTTCTCTACATGATGACCTTGCACTGTTATGGAACCAATTGACTTTAAAGCTTAATTGATAAATAAAGATGAAAAATTATATTTTTATTATCTTTGACACAATTCATACAAGTGCTCTTTGAACTTGAAGCGTGTATAACATATGCTCATTCTAACAATAAATGGAATTGATAAGGTTTGAACTTTCAACCACTTTAGTCTAAGATTAAAAGGTTTTGATATTACCTCATGTAATCAATTCACCTAAAAATTTAAACGAACAAATAAAAGCCTTTTATTATTGTGTGTATGAGTTGGATCAATTTCTCATCCAATTCAATCTAATCAAGCATTTTCTAGAGACTCAGTGATGCATCCATTTCGCACCACCAAGAAGTTACTCCAGTTGATAATTTATTTTGAATTTATTTACACTGTGTTTAGAACTACACATTTAGATGGAATTTAATCTAATTCATTTTTATTTTATCAAACTTCATGTCTGGAAACAAAATAATTTGAAAAACTTCAATTCTACCAGATTTTAACTAAGCTTTAATGAGAAAATTAGAAATCAGGCCATAATTGTGGAAGAATTCAATTGAGCTAGACCACTAAATATAAGTTTTAATATAGTGCCCTAATATATCTCTCCTTTGTCCCTTCCATTAATTGTTCTCTTTGGCAAAAATAAAAAATGATCTCACCCTTTCAAGTGTAACTCTATCGTGCTGTTACTGTTTATGTTACTGCCAAACACAACTCTTGCCATCATCCGTCCACACACACACACACATACACACTCTCTCTCTCTCTCTCTCTCTTTGATCCCTCTATCTTGTTTCTTTTCCACCACCTCACCGACTTACTTCATCATTCTCATGGCCGAAAGGAAGAAAACCGAGAATAGAGTTTCTAAGGATTTACATCTCTTTGGATCTACTGGGTCACCACCATCTGCTATGCTCTCTTCTGTTGCAACTATCATATGCTTTAGTTCCTTCTCTCAACTATCTCCTTCTTAAACATAAGGATCTTTCTCTATCTTTGTTTTGTTATATTTGTGGAATTTTTTTTTTCAATCTCAGCCTAATTTGATTTGGATTTTGTTGTTTTGATTTGGAATTGCGTTTGGTGTTGTGAATTTAACAGTGTTTAGTATGAAACAATCTTTTTGTTTTGGGGTTAGTTTTCTTGTTAATTGATTTTATTCTTCAGCTAGTGTATAAGCTAAACTATACTCATGTTTGATTTAATAACAAAAATAAAATACTCTTCTTTTCCATTAATTTTGAGTTTCTAAGTTGAGTTTCGATTGGTATACTCTTATTTTAGATGTTAAAGTTGGAAAGAGACATTGTATTTGTTGTTTAGACTTGCTATTTATATACCTGCTATGTGTTTGTTAAAAGAATTGAGAAGGAATTGCAATAAAAAAATCCGACTTGTAAAATAAGAAAATATATAGTAAAACTAATTAAATTGTTTGTTGAAACAAGGAAATAAGTAGAATTATTGAAATAAATCCACTAATTAGTAATTAAATACTCTCATTTAAAAAGTGATTCCAAATACTGAAAATGAATTTGTTAATGAATCGAATTGAATTCCAATAAAAGATATGAATTCTTTTGTAGCAAAGAATTTGTTCAAAACACAATGATAATGTGTTGAGATGATGGAAAAAACTTATTAGATAATGTAACAAATATCATCAAAATAAACTCAACCTTTTGTACTAAAACTCTATATTTGAATGAAATCATGACATATCCCTTCACTTGCTTTTGATGTCTAAACGTCATCGTATTATATGTTTTCTATATTAGCAATTAATTGATTTATATTAAAGTCAATCCATACCACTTTTATGTCACTTTTTATACTCATTTATTTCTAACGTATAATTTTAGAGGTGGCCACGGTTCATGAACCGTCGGTTCAGGTTCATGAACCACCGGTTCAGGTTCAAAAAATCCTTGAACCTGAACCTTACCTTCAAAAGAGATGAACCGTTGGTCTGGTCCGGTCCCGTTCAAGTTCAGGGTTTGACCAGGTTCAGGTTTGGTCCGGTTCAGGTTCAACCCTTTTAAATAAATATTTAGAATTCAATTTACGTGTGGTTTTGATGTAGACATTTCTCGATAAACTATTAATATACGTAACAAAATAATATAATTTTTCAAATATGAAAAACAACTTACATTTTTTATTTTACATAATATTAATCTATTACAACTAACCCTTGATTGAACCTAAGGGTTGAACCACCGATTCACATACCAGTTCAGAATCGTCGGTTAACCGCTGGTTCAGAGGTTCAAGGATTGGTCGATCCTGAACCTTAACCTTTATTTCTTCTGAACCGCCAGTCCGGTTCCGGTCCGATCCGGTTCAGAGTTTGATCGGTTTTGATCCGGTCCGATCTGATCCGATTCGGTCGGTTCAAGTCCAATTTGGCCACCTCTATGTAATTTTCAACATTAAAAAGAAGCACCAGTAAAATTAGTTTACAAATATCAAACACTTTTTTTTTTAGGACATTTATTCTTTTAGTATAGCAAAATTAATAGGACTATAGGGTAGCTTTAGAAGCTAGCAATATAAATATTGGAATCCAGTCTTTTTGTGTAGCTGTTAAATAGAAAGCTATACCTCAAAGGCTTAGTCCTCTTTTTTACATTTACAATCGCTGTTATTAAGTTGTTTCTTGTTAATCATGACCTTCCAGAGCTTAACTGCCCATTCTTTTAGGATTTAGCTCCTACATTTTCCCATAAAAATATAATTTTAGTTTCATTGCATCATAAAAATATAATTTAATTCAGATGCTTAATTGTTTAATTAATAGTATCTAATCATTTAATTCAATTTAATTCAAAAGGTTAAACTAATAAGTGAAGCTTAATATTAGCTTTTTATAATTATCCTTCACAATCGCTCACACGAAAATGTCCAACGGTTTTGAGTCGTATATAGCACAAATCTATTTTATCATGTGTTGAAATTTAATTAATACATAGAGTCGTTAGGATCCGAATTTTCGATCCTTAGTTTAAAAGATTCTAATATCATATCATAGAACTAGTTAACTTAAAAAGTTAAACTAATCGGTAAGACCTAATAATAACTTTTTTTATTATTATTATGCTTGATGATATCAATGTTTGAGATTAATCAGTTATCGCTCTGCCATAATTAATTTGTTAATTTTATTTCAAGTAAGATAACAAATTAATCTATTATGTTTTGGCATCAGGCATTGCAATTGAGTCTGAAACAAAACTTACAGAAATGCGAGACAAGAAATTAAATTCCACGTAGTACAAATAATACCGAGTGGCTAAACCTTCCATAATAAAATAAAATTTTGAAAACAAATAAAATTAAAGAGGCAAATTAAATGTTTTTTCTTTTGCATAATTTTCAGAACTAGACCAGTAATTGAACCAATGGAGACTAAGGACCACTTTGGAATTGTTGTTAGTGAAAGTGTTTTTCCGCACAGCTAGGTTTCATTGCTTTCTTTAAAAATAGTTTTAAGTGTTTTTTCAGTGTTTTCCTAATACAATTTGATTTTTACCAATTGTTTATTTGAGGCTACTTTCTGCAGTTCCAAAAGCAACTTTCAGCCAAAGTAAGGTTCCTCTTGCTTTGGCAGAAACATCCCCAAACGCAGCCTAAGAGTGAAGGATTAAAAATTCAACCGGAATAATATTGCAGTTAAACTGGTTTTTGGAAAACATGTTAAATTGATAATATATTTATGCCTATAAGTTTATAACACTTTAAATTTTAACATTTTAACAACAATTTCATAGATAGTATAATATACTATATTAATATTTAGGGTAAATAATTTACAAGTTTTTATGTTTTACATATTACACTAGTTAGTGAAGTGCTTTTAGGAATAATTATATAGTTCGAAGTGTTGTCATGACCATAGGAATAATGATGCAGCAGAAATTTCGAACAAAGACACTAAAATCCGTTGATCGCTCATGATGCCGGAAATTAGTCTTCTACTAGTTGAATTTCGCAAAATTCACAAAAGCAAGGTAAGGGAAATAATTCAAAAATTTTATTAAAATCCAAAACTGCTTACAACTGATAAATAAAGGACTATTTATAGGCTAGAAATAAACCGTCCCAAAACACGAAACCCCTGCCTAAATAGAGTTCTAGCCAAATCAGGAAACCAAAACAAAAAAGGAAAAAAGAAAATAAAAACCGAAAATTTCTCGAATAGGCCTAAATACAATAAATAGCGATTTTGAGGCCCTAAACGACGTTTTTTGGCCGAAAACCAATGGACATCACAACCATAGGCTGTGTGTTTGAATCGTTAGCCCGATTCCAATAAAGTTAGGCTCAAGAATCACTAAAATCGGACATTTTTTTAGAAATTACTATTCATCATAAAATTTACCCAGGAAAGCTAAAGCTTGCTCCTCTACATCATTCTCCCCCGGCTGAAGAGAATTCGCCCTCGAATTATCATCATCTGAGGAATCGCCAGTATACGAGATCAAGTGCTTGACATTAAACACATCTGCTGTGCGAATGTGGCTAGGCAATTTTAACCGGTAAGCATTGGGATTAATTTTCTCTACAATCTCAACAGGACCAATCTTCTTGGCTGACAACTTGTTATAATCCCCAACAGAAAATCGGTCTTTGGTCAGAATGGCCCATACAGAATCGCCAACTTCAAATTCCACCAAACGACGCTTCTTGTCAGCAGCCCGTTTATATCTTGCAGCAGCTTTCTCCAGATTAGCATGGACAATTTGATGAAGTGAATGTAACTCAGCCACAAAAGTTTCAGCTTTACCGTGCACTCGAGTCCTGTCGAGAAGGGGCAAAAGATCAAGGGGGCCTCTCGGGACAACCGAATAAACCAAGGCAAAAAGGTTGAATCCAGTGCTTCTGTTGACTGCTCGATTATGCACAAATTCAGCTTGGCACAATTTCTGATCCCTACTCTTCACATGCTCACTGACCAAACAATGCAACATACTACTGAGAGAACGGTTAACTACCTTAATTTGGCCGTCGGTCTGAGGATGATATGTGTAAGCGCTGGAATTTTACTCCGTAAAAAAATACGCTGGAACCACACGACTGTAATATACAGTCGTGCGACTGTCGTTACAGTCGTGCGACTGTACGATCGGAGTAGGTGCAGAACACCATGCCCATGACATAAGAAAGAAGAGGGGAAAGATTGGACAATTAATGCCCGGGATTTGGTGAGGAAAATGAGAATCAAAGAGATAAAAAAAAGAGGAAAAAGAGAAAAGAAGAGATTAGCTTTGGATTCTGGAAGAAATTAGAGAGAGAAAAGGGAGAAAGAGACAAGGAAAAGAAAGAAAGAAAAAACCACTACAAAACTTCTTTTCCTCTTCTGTTTCTTTTAGTTCTCAAAGTTAGGATTGAAAACTTGTTAGAAATCAAAAGGTTAACAATCTAACACTTCAAATTCAATTAAATCCGGACTAGAAACTCTAAGAAACCGTGACATTTGGGAATTTTCGGACCAAATTTCAAACCTTGACTCAAGAAGAGAAAGAGCAAATTTAAGTGGATTGGAGCGACGCCAGGGGTTAATCCTACAGTGGAAAAGCGCCTAAGAGGTAAACACTCTTTATCCCCTCTATTTTTCATGCTTTCTGGGTGATTAGATGTGATTTTGTGCATTTTTATCCAACTTTTTGTGTTTCTGTTAATGAAAATCAAGAACAGTCGTGCGACTGTTCTTGGGTTTGATGAACAGTAGTACGACTGTAAATACAGTCGTACTAGTATTCTTGGTTTCCAGCTGTTTTCTTTCAGTTTTATTTCAAATAATTTTGGCAAAATGCTGAGTTTGAATGGTTTACAGTCGCACAACTGTAATACCCATTCAGAATCAGAATTTCCATTTTAATCCATAAAAATTTTCAAAAATCCATAAAAATTCAGAAAATCATCAAAATGAATTTTGTTGTGTGCATTCACGACCTTAGATTTAATTTCTAGTGAAATTGCATTTAGAACAATACCACGACGGAGACCCGATTCTCCCGAAAACCGACCCACTTCACATGTTAAATTAAATTAAATCGGAAAATAAATTGTTTTCAAAATGATTTTCTCACAAAACCTAAAATACAGGGACGTTTCAAAATGTTTTCCAGGTCTAATCGGGTCAGCTAGCCGAGCCAACCCGGTTATCCCCCTAAATGTATGCCCCTGATTCTTAATTTTCCAATTCTGTCATGTTTAAGTCCTATTTGTGTCGTGCCGTATATTGTGCTAATCCTCTATTTTGCAGCTTTTTATTTTTATTTTTGATGTATTTAATAGAATTACTCGTGTATTTTAGGTGATTGTAATTTTTAGATAAATCGTGTATTTTAGACGGTTGTAAAAGTGAGCTCGAGAGTTTTTATTTTTGATTCGATTGGGTTGTAAGCCATTTAAAAATTTACTGCTTTACTTTTTTATTTCCTATGTATGCGCGCTGTATGTTTAATTTAATGCAATAAAATTAACTTTAGAATTTGAAATATCTTCAAGGAACATTGGCCATATTTATTTTAATTAGACACAAAATAAGGGACTTGTCCAGACCTAGATCTCTGGATAGTGTAGCGGTCATTCTTCCGGTTCAGCTACAATATAAATTTCCCGGTTGAGCTGAGCCGGGTGGCGACTCCTACAGTATTCATCGAGACTTAGGTCTCGGTTCTTTCATGAAATAATTCTATGTTTTCCAAAACGTAAATTTCCATTATAAAAACCCCACGTGAGGGAGGGGTCCGCTCGAAATCGAGGAACCCCTTCCGAAAGGGAGTCCGCGTTCCGTCGAAAACGTCATCCGCTCACAGTGGTGACTCTGCTGGGGATTTCTTAAAAAGTTTTCTTAAAAACTTAAAAGAATTTGACAAGCCCTGAAAAGTGTCTAATTAAAATAAGGTGGATGATTCTTGATTGGTATTTCATTTTGCATGTTTAGTTAGACATGCTTGCATTAGGTTAAGTATCCTTCTTTAGCCCGGTGAATTGTTGAAGTGTCGCCTTTGTTCCCCATGGTCTTAGGGGCACGGATACGAAACACCACCCATAGCCTCGTACGAACCCCTTCGTTCAGAACCTTGAGTGGGGAGAAGTGAGGAGTATATTTTGCTATGGAACCTTGATTTTAACCCCACTTGGACCGAACTCATATAGGCAGCTTTAGTTGGATTCCCTTAGGATACCAAAATAATTGTGTGAATAAAATAAAATCGCGCCTTCATCATCCCCGGTTGATGATCGAAGAGAACCACACCTATGATTTGGTTAGAATTTTAAGACCGACCACGCTTGGAGAAATAAGGTTGGAAGAATTCATTTTGTGTGCTACGTGTTTCTCGCCATCCCGTGACGCATCACCATCGTTATCTACACGTGCATGACATACCATGATCAATATTTTTCATATACATAACATTTTCCATACATAAAACATTTGTATGCTAATTAACTTACATTTTTATGCAGCCACGTGCATTTTATTTTTGTGTGAAAACATTAAATCATCCGTTTGCCATTCATACTAACCATTTCTTTTTCAGCCATAACATTAAATTTGTGCAATTAGCATTTTTTCACATAGCATACATACCATCATCATGTGTGTTGTGCATCCTAACCACATTTTTGGGCAACCATTTGCATTTTGTGTCTCATAAGCATTCATGACATATCACCTAAATTAAATTAGGGGCATTCCAAGGACGCCCACCACGATCATCTCATTTCATGACATATCGGGTATCCCAAAACACCCGTATTCTGCCAATGCACCGGATTGCATTCGGCCATTCCACCAAATTATCTCATTTAAAAGAGACCAAAATGGTCCTAGGAATATTTCTGTGTGACAATCCATATGATGCATTTCATGACATCATACCCATTCATCATAAATATCATATAACACTATGATCCACATCGGGTTACTTCATGACATTACTAAATTATTCAAGGCACTCCCCGAGTGCCAGATTAGTACGTATGTAGGAGCATTTCATAACATCCCAAATCATGAAAGGTGTTCCCCGAACGCCGAACTTCTGTCTGTGTCTCCTGTGGCACTTGACTTTTCTTACAACATCATTTCATTTCATATGCTTAAAAGCATCAGAACTCTATCTAAGGGGCGGTCCCATGCGACCATTTCATATCATCTCATAGATCTTTAAAGTATCAAAACTCTGTCCGTGTGTAGGTACACGCACGACCATTTCACGAATTCACCTAGGTGCCCTAAAGACGCCGAACCTCTATCCGTGTGCCGGTCCACACATGACATTTTTGCATAGCATTGGGTGTTCTTGGAATGTCTTGAAAAGAAGAAAAATAAATAATAAAAGGAGACCATTCATACAACCATTTCATTCATAATCTCACTCCATTCATTCATTACAGGCACTTTCAATGTCTTATTCTTCATGTCACGCCATGCCATTCATTCATGATCCTAATACTTCCCGTATGATCCCGAGCAGAATACACTGAAGCGACCTTGGAGAAGATCTCAGGCTTCGAGGGCAGTTAGGGAACAGAGAGCTGTGGAAAAAGACAATGATTCAGAATCTAGGGAAGAAGTGAATATGGCAAATTCGACACCAAGCATAGCTGATGCTCTAAAAGATTTCTTCAGATCACAAGACTTCCGTGATATGTTGAAGGAAGAAATGAGGGCAGTTGTAAGAGAAGCTGGTGAGACCGGTGGTAGTGGAGCCGGAAAAGAAAAGGAAGCCGAATTATCCCAACAGGGTGGTGACACTTCGGCCAGTCTTGAGAAGCTGCAAGAAATAGAGGCAGCTATGGAGCAGAGAATGAAGGCAAAATGTTCTGAGCTAGATGAGGTAGTAGCCCAATTGAAGAAGGGGGCCGGTGTTAGTGTAGAATCAAAGAAAGGGGTGAACGTTGATGCCATGACCATTAGGGGCATCGAAACTTTTCCCATCGGCTTCTAAGTGCCGAAGGTTGCTTTTTATAAAGGAATGGGCTCGCCAGAGGCCCATGTGAATCTGTATGCTCGAGTTATACTGACGACAGGTGCCACAAAGCAGTAATTGATTAATCTTTTCCCCACCACACTGGAAGGAGGAGCTTTAGGCTGGTATAACTCACTGATGGAGGAGGAACAGTCAGATTGGGAGATCTTGTCAGCAGCTTTCATTAAGTACTACAGCTTCAACACCAAAATTCAGGTGAAGCTGTATGACTTGGAACGGATTAAGTAGAAATTTAATGAACCCTTCGACGAGTACTACCAGCGGTGGATGAATAAGATGATCCTGTCAGCAGCTTTCATTAAGTACTACAAGCACGTGGGAGATCTTGTTAGCAGCTTTCATTAAGTACTACCAGCACGCGGCGGGAGCAGCGGCCGCTGCCTCCTGCTGCTGCTGGAGCAGCGGGCTGCTGCTGGGCGGCAGCCATTGCTGGGCAGTGGCTACCCGCTGCTGCTGCTAGGGCAACTAGGTTGCCCTAGCCGCAGCGGGCCGGGCCCAGTGTTTTTGGATTTGGCGGGGTTTTGGGTCCGGGGCCCAGTTTTGAAATTTTAATTGGTTTTAAAATTCGTTTGTTTAAATTTATGTAATTTAAATGCGTGTGGTTTCTTGAATGAAATTTTATTTTATTCATGTGATATTAATTTTAGAAATTAATATGGTTAATTGAAATTGGTTCGGGTAATTTTGGCACAATTACTTGGACGGCTGAAATGGACCCATGGTTTCCTAATTCCAGTGGGAGCAGTTGGACTGCCTGGGCTGGAGGCCCAAAGCCCGTTAAGGGTTAGAACCATGGTGGGCCAAACTTGGCGATTTCTATATAATGGCTTGGACATAATTGAAATGGGCTTAAATCATGCATTATAACATGCTTATGAATTATATGTATTGGATGCATACGTGTGATTAAATATTTTGTATGGTTGGATGCTATTGGGCCTTGTACAAGATGGGTTGTATTTTTCTTTTTGGGTAAATACGGCCTGCGTGTCGTTTTTCTTTTTAATATAATTTTATTTTGTTCAATTATTATAAAATTTGTAAAAAGAAGAAGCCTATGGAGTGGTGAGCCTAAGTGGAGTTGCAAGCCCAGAAGGAAGAAGATGGAAGCCCACCTGATATTGTTTTCTATTATAGGTTTGCTAGAATAATATTAGGATGTAATATAGGCCCATAGCAGTCCCTTTTACTTATTTATTTAATTATGCTTTATATTTATATGCATATATGTATGTATAACCAACCGCATTTCACCCGCCTTATGTATGCAAGCCGTTGTTAATTGAATCTAAAACCAAATGAAATTACTAAGTCGCTTAAAAGTGCTTCCCTCATTCAAAACCGGCTCGAAGTGGGAATAGACCAGTTGTAGACCATGCCCTCGCAGGATACACTGGAGTATTGTCACTTTGTATTGGGTTAGGGTATGGGATACTCTAACACTTGAATGGAGGTTTTGACTTAGCGTGGGTAGTAGGATTCTCGTGGCCCAAAGTACAGATGGGTAAGTGCCAACAAGCCCATCAAACCGAGAGTCCCTAGGTTGGGATTGGACGGCGTTCCTACCTAAATAGTTAGGGTATAGTTGTACTAGGCCCTCGTCTGGCTATATCTTAATGAAATATGGATCTCGGCCCATGAGCCCAACAACTCGGTTTAAATAATAACTTGATTCATTATTAATTTTATATGGGAATAACAAAGGAAAGTCCTTTATTAACACTCTAAATGTTTTTCTGTGTAGAAATTCTAAATGGCAAACAACAATACCTTATCACTGCGATCAATTCTGGAAAGGGACAAGCTTTCCGGTCCTAACTTTTTGGACTGGTCTAGGAACTTGAGAATAGTTCTAAGGCAGGAGTCCAAAGAGTATGTGCTGGAGAGGCCTGTACCGGCTCTACCTCAAGGTCGTAATCCACCGGCTGCCCAGCTGGAGGAATACGAGGCGCATGTCAAGGACAATAGGGATGTGACATGCCTTATGTTGGCCTGCATGGTCCCCGAACTGCAAAAACAGTTTATAGACCATCAAGCCTTTGCTATGATAACAACTCTAAACGAGATGTTTCAAGAGCAAGCTCGTCAGGAAAGGTACCTGACCAACAAGGCATTCCACTCTTGTAAGATGGGGGTCAGGACATCTGTGAGCGCACACGTGCTTAAGATGAAGGGCTATTTAGACACTTTAGCCTGTCTTGGATCACCTATCTCTCAGGAGTTGGCAGTGGACACAATCCTTGCATCCTTGCCGTATTCTTATAATCAGTTCATCCTGAACTACAACATGCAAGGGATGAACCGTACTGTTAGTGAGCTGCATGGGATGCTTAAGCTTACCGAGCAGTCGATCAAAAAGACGCCGCCGGTGCTACTAGTCAATAAGGGGAACCCTCCTGTTGCTAAGGGTAAGGCCAAGGAAGAGGCCAAGGCCAAGGCCAAGAAGGCCAAGGCTAAGAAGGCCAAGGCCCAACCCAAGGCCCAGCAGAAGGCAGGTCCTGAAGATGTCTATTTCGGGTGTAGACAGGCGGGCCATTGGAAGAGATCGTGTCCCAGGCTGATGGGAGAGCAAAGAAGGGGCCAAGGTGCATCCTCTTCAGGTATTTATGTTATAGACATTAACCTTACTGTTTCAACATCCTGGGTATTGGATACTGGATGTGGTTCTCACATTTATTGCAATGTGCAGGGACTTAAGAACAGAAGGTCACTGGGGTCGGGAGAGGTGGACTTGTGGGTCGGGAATGGAGCAAGGGTTGCTGCCATAGAGATCGGCGAATACCACCTTATGATGCCTAGTGGATTGGTTTTAATTTTGGAACAAAGTTATTTTGTCCCTGCTATGTGCAGGAATATTATTTCAGTTTCTATATTGGATATTTCTGGATTTTATTTTACTATTTCTAATGGTAGAATCTCAATATCTAGAGAGGGATTATTTTATGGAGATGCTCTATTAAATAATGGCCTATATATCCTGGACTTAAATGAAACCAATCACGTCTATAACATAAACACAAAAAGGGTTAAGCCAAATGAACTTAATCCTGTCTACCTATGGCATTGTCGTCTCGGCCACATAAACGAGAAGCGCATTGCTAGGCTTCACAAAGCTGGAGTCTTAGGGTCATTTGACTTAGAGTCAATTGATACATGTAAATCATGTTTACGAGGCAAGATGATAAAGGCGCCTTTTAGTAAGAAGGCTGAAAAGGCCACTGGCTTATTAGACCTAATACATTCAGATGTATGTGGACCTATGAGCGTAGCAACCAAAGGTGGACACCTGTACTTCGTCACATTCACGGACGATTTCAGCAGATATGGCTATGTCTATCTGATGAAACACAAGTCTGAAACCCTTGATAGGTTCAAGGAATTTAGGAACGAGGTACAGAACCAGCTAGGCAGAAATATCAAAACCCTTCAGTCGGACCGAGGTGGTGAGTATATGAGCCTAGAGTTTGACTCATATTTGAGAGAGCATGGAATAGTTCCACAGCTCACTCCTCCCAGAACACCACGATGGAATGGGGTGTCCGAATGGAGAAATAGGACCCTATTGGGCATGGTCCGCTCAATGATGAGTCAAGCCTGTCTCCCAATTAGTTTCTGGGGACACGCCCTCGAGATAGCAGCTCTTATCTTAAATAATACTCCGACTAAGGCAGTGGAAAAGACCCCATATCAGATATGGATGGGCAAGGAGCCCAATGTGTCTTTCCTAAGGATTTGGGGATGCGAAGCACATGTCAAAAGATTGACTAGTGGCAAGCTGGAGCCCAAAACCGATAAATGCCTGTTTGTGGGCTACCCTAGGGAAACCAAAGGGTATTACTTCTACAACCCCGCCGAGAACAAGGTGTTCGTGGCAAGGAAGGGGGTCTTTCTAGAAAAGGAGTTCCTTTCCAAGAAAGACAGTGGGAGCAATGTTGAACTCAAGGAAGTTCAAGGTCCATAAGCTCCTGAAGAGGATAACTCGAAGGCCCAGGTGGAGCTCCCACAAGGGGAAGCACCGACCCAGGCCACACAAGGACCTAGAAGGTCTGGTAGGGATCGTCGAGAACCGTAGAGGTATGGTTTCCTCATCACCGATGATCAAACTCTTCTCATCTGGGATGAGGAAGAACCCAAAACCTACCAGGAGGCTATGGCTAGCCCACAGTCTGCGAATTGGAGTAAAGCCATGGAGGCAGAAATGCAATTTATGTACGATAACCAAGTTTGGAACTTGGTTGATCCACCTCTGGGTGCCAAGGTAATAGGTTGCAAGTGGTGCTATAAGCTAAAGGCCGACAACACTTTCAAGGGGCGTCTCGTTGCGAAAGGTTTCAGACAAGTCCATGGAATAGACTATGATGAAACTTTCTCACCAGTAGCCATGCTCAAATCCATCAGGATCTTGCTAGCCATAGCCATATGGTACGACTATGAAGTCTGGAAAATAGATGTCAAAACCGCTTTCCTTAATGGAAAGCTACTCGAGGATGTGTACATGACTCAACCTTAGGGTTTTATCGATCCAAAGTATCCGGGAAGGGAATGCAAGCTTCAAAGGTCCATTTATGGATTGAAGCAAGCATCCCGATGTTGGAATCTAAGATTCAATAAGGCTATAAAGGAATATGGCTTCATACAGAATTAAGATGAGCCTTGTGTGTATAAGAGGACTAGTGTGAGCATTGTCACATTCTTGGTACTTTATGTGGACGACATCCTAATCATTGGAAGCTACATACCTACACTGCAAGGAGTAAAGCAGTGGCTGAGTAAGTGCTTCGCAATGAAGGACTTAGGCGAAGCTGAGATGATCCTAGGGATCAGGATCTATAGGGATAGATCAAATCGGCTTCTGGGCCTAAGTCAGGCCTCGTACATAGACAAAGTTCTGAAAAGGTTCAGCATGGACCGGGCCAAGAAAGGTTTCTTGCCAATAGGCTATGGGCTGAAACTTAGTAAGAAACACTGTCCTAAGACAAGGGAGGACAGGGAGAACATGAAGTTGGTTCCATATGCTTCGGCTATAGGATCAATTATGTACTCTATGTTATGTACGAGACCTAATGTCGCCTTTGCACTGAGTATGATGAGCTGGTACCAGCAAGATCCCGGGGAGGATCACTAGAAAGTTGTCAAGGCGATCCTTAAGTACCTTAACCGGACTAAGGACAGCTTCTTAGTGTATGGTGGTTAGGAAGTGCTATCAGTTACTGGGTACACTTATGCAAGCTTCCAAACCGACCAGGATGAGTACCAGTCGTAGTCTGGGTACGTATTTTTGCTAAATGGTGGTGTTGTAAGCTGGAGGAGCTCAAAGCAGCCAACCATCGCGGACTCTACAACAAAAGCTGAGTACATCGCTGCGTGTGATGTGGCTAAGGAAGCTGTGTGGATGAAGAAGTTTATCACTGAGTTGGGACTAGTGCTAACTATCTGGGACCCAGTTGATATCTTCTGTGACAACAATGGGGCCGTTGTACAAGCTAAGGAGCCCCGATCACACAAGAACACAAAGCATGTGCTCAGAAAGTTTCACCTCATACGAGAGATCGCGGAGAGAGGTGACATTGCATTGCATAGAGTGGACACCGATGATAATGTCGCAGATCCTTTGACCAAGGCACTGGCCCAGCCCAAGCACGAGGGTCATACTAGATCTATAGTGATTAGGCCCATGCCTAGTTGGAGCTAGTGCAAGTGGGAGATTGTTGGATATGCCCTAGTCCCTAGGCATTGGTCCTTGTATTTGTATAATACATTAATTGGATTCATGTATTATACTTATTTGTGTTATTAATAAAGGCATTAATTCATTTATTATATTTATCTTATGCAATATATTAAATGAAGTATCCAATAGACATATCCATATCCATGATGACCAGTGTCATGCAC
This sequence comes from Euphorbia tirucalli, assembly GCA_039660915.1. Lineage (NCBI taxonomy): Eukaryota > Viridiplantae > Streptophyta > Magnoliopsida > Malpighiales > Euphorbiaceae > Euphorbia > Euphorbia tirucalli. Next base: position 72,658,318 of record CM077641.1, read on the forward strand.
TTGGCAGTAAGACCATGGATAGGGTAAACAATATGACCATAAATAGATCCATAGTCTGTTCCAGTCATGGGAATGAATGGAACAAGAGAATACCATTAACCTAGTTGTATAGCGGTGTCTTACCTGTCATTGGACATGGAATGTCAACTAAGTTAATGGGTACATGCATAAGGGGCATGGTACTGGATAGATCCACTAAACGAGAAATCCACATGGTATAGTATCACAAGTGATTCTCGTGTAGTACTTGTATGGATCCTTTGACCTGACCATATGATGGTGTTACATGTGAGGTCATATGCTTAGGGCTATCCCTAAAGGGCCTGTAATAGGGTGCCAAGTATGGGTACTTTCGGGTATGTCACTTAGCATGGTAATGCTATGGATATGCAGAAGGAATTTGTCACCCAGTAGTCCACTGGGAAGATATCACCGGCCTCTTGATGAATATGACTGATAAGAGTGTGGCCACACCCAAACAAGTGGGAACTTGTTTGTGAGCTTCAGTGCATTTGGGATCAAGTTAATGTCCGACACAAAAGAGGGTGATCAATCCATGCCTCTGTGTTGGACACCGATATCAATGACATGGGATATACAAGTTTAAACTACAGGGTTATGATAACAGTTTGACTGCCATCTCCATCTTAATTGGGGGCTGCAGTGGCTTGCTAGAGCCCAACTGCAGTCTGTGGGCCAAAAGGCCCGCTGCCAACATAAAGATGGGCCCACGGGATCGTACACATTGAGCGACTGAACACCGACTTAAGAAATCACGTATACGCTTGGAGCATACACTCTGGAGAGAGCTATATATATGTTAATTATATTATAAAGATCAATTGGATTGATCCTAATAATAAAATTAATATATTCAATTGGCTCTTCATAATTAATTGGATTAATTATGTAATTATTTCCTAGGTGGAAATATTCATATGTATAGATTTACATATGATTTTATTTTGTGAAGATCTAATTTTAATTTGATGGATTAAATTAATTCGTCAAACTAATTTTAATTTAGATGTAAATAATATATTACTTAGTGTAATCTATTAAATACATAGGTATATTAAAATTGGGCTTGAAATTGATTTGAACCAGATTAATTAAAATAAGATTGGGCCTAAATTAAAAGAAGGAAGCCCATACAAAATAAACGAGCCAAGCTGGGCCTCAATTCCCCTAAGGGAATTCGGCCAACCTAGGTTTTTAACCTAGGTATATTTCAGCCAAGGTAGATGAAGCACACGATAGCCGAATCCTCTAGCCCCGTCTCTCTATTGTTCGTGTTTTTCCAATGCTAGCACGGGTCATGTTCGTTAGGCGTTCGTGTACGTGAACTAGGAGGGACTCTGCTTTGATTCCTGCAGTCTTCATCCATCTCTAGAAGAGATATTCCGGGTAAGAGAATTATCTCTTTCTATTGTAATTTTTTTTGTTTTACAATTTCCATTTCAATTGCTCCTGGGTATGGATTTGAGGAAATCATCGCGTTCTTCCTCATTTATCGGGTGATTTCCGGTGAAAAATCCCAACAGTACACACTGGTGGAAAAGAAATGTGTGGTAATGATATGGCTGACCAAGAAGTTGCGCCATTACTTCCAGTCCTATAAAATACAAGCCGTCGCCAAAGTGGATCCAATGAAGTATCTTTATGAAGCGCCAGTATTGGTGGGAACGTTGTCTAGGTGGCTGTTACTCTTACCCGAGTTCGACATCAAGTACATCACAAAGAAAACCATTAAAGGGCGAGCCGTGGTGGAGTTTCTAGCAAATCAGCCACTGGAATCAGATTACACAGAAAATTTAGAGTTCCCAGATGAACAATTGGCTATGGTTGAAGTAAAAAGGTGGGTTATGTGCTTCGATGGAGCAGTGAACAAAAAAGGTGCTGGAATCTGGGTACTGATAGCAACGCCAGACGGTGAAATCATTCCTTTATCAAAGAGGTTGAATTTTCCCATAACCAATAACGGGGCAGAATATAAAGCATGCCTGTTTGGGATAGAAGCTCTACTGACATTAGGGGAAAATGATGTCTTAATTGTTGGAGATTCACTTCTAGTGATCAAGCAAGCTCAAGGCGAATGAGAGCTTAAAGAAGAAGCCTTACGGCCTTACTTGGAGCTGCTACAGTACAGAAAAGAGCTATTTGGCCAATGTGAATTCAGACATGTCCCCAGAGATGAAAACAAGATGGCTGATGCATTAAAAACACTATCTTCCATGTGGGAAAACCCAAAGGAAACTCAGTTCTCCAGCAGATCCACCTCGGGTAATGTAAACCCGGTATCGGCCCAGATTGGCTTCATCTCAGTTCTCCAGCAGATCCGCCTTGGGTAATATAAACTCGGTATCGGCCCAGATCGGCTTCATTCCAGTTCCTCAGTTGATCTGCCTCGGGTAGTACAAACTCATTATCAGCCTAGATCGGCTTCATTTCAGTTCCTCAGCAGATCCGCCTCGGGTAGTACAAACAAAGTATCGGCCCAGATCGGCTTCATTTCAGTTCCTCAACAGATCCGCCTCGGGTAATGTAAACCCGGTATCAGCCCAGATCGGCTTCATCTTCAAATCCCCAGTAAACCTTGCCTCGGGTAACCTAGACCCGGTATCGGCTAATTTCATTATCAACTTTTGCCTCGGGTAACCTAGACCCGGTATCAGCTTATCTCATCTCCAGCATCGCCTCTGGTAACCTAGACCCGGTATCGGCTTATTTCACCTTTCCTTTGCCTCGGATAACCTAAACCTGGTATCTGCCAATCCACAATCCATCTTCCTTTGCCTCGAGTAACATAGACCCGGTATCAGCTTAACCGCATTCCACCTTTCTTGTCTCGGGTGACCTAGACCCGGTATCAGCTTATTTCTTCCCCAGCTTTACCTCGGGTAACCTAGACCCGGTATCAGCTTATTTCAATAATGGGTTCTTTCCTGTGTTTGCGGCGCTTTGATTCGTGCACTCAAATTCATCACCTCAGGTATTCTAGACCTGGAGTCGGGTGTCGAATTCAATCACGCGAGGGGCAGCTGTAAGCGCCGGAATTTTACTCTGTAAAAAAAAAGCGCTGGAGCCACACGATTGTAATATACAGTCGTGTGACTGTCGTTACAGTCGTACGACTGTACGATTGGAGCAGGTGCAAAACACCATGCCCCTGACATAAGAAAGAACAGGAGAAAGATTGGGGAATTAATGCCCGGGATTTGGTGAGGAAAATGAGAATCAGAGAGATAAAAAAAAAGGAAAAAGAGAGAAGAAAAGATTTGCTTTGGATTCTAGAAGAAATTAGAGACAGAAAAGGGAGAAAGAGACAAGGAAAAGAAAGAAAGAAAAAACCACTACAAAACTTCTTTTCCTCTTCTGTTTCTTTTAATTCTCAAAGTTAGGATTAAAAACTTGATAGAAATCAATAGGTTAATAATCTAACACTTCAAATTCAATTAAATCCGGACTAGAAACTCTAAGAAATCTTGACATTTGGGAATTTTCGGACCAAATTTCAAACCTTGACTCAAGAGGAGAAAAGAGCAAATTTGAGTGGATTAGAGCGATGCCAGGGGTCAATCCTATAGTGGAAAAGCGCCTAAGAGGTAAACACTCTTTATCCCCTCTATTTTTCATGCTTTATGGGTGATTGGACTTGATTTTGTGCATTTTTATCCAACTTTTTGTGTTTCTGTTTATGGAAATCAAGAACAGTCGTGTGACTATTCTTGGGTTTGATGAACAGTAGTACGACTATAAATACAGTCGTACGAGTGTTCTTGGTTTCCAGCTGTTTTCTTTCAGTTTTATTTCAAATACATTTGGTGAAATGCTGAGTTTGAATGGTTTACAGTCACATGACTGTAATTACAGTCATATGACCGTAGTTATAGTCGCACGACTGTAATACCCGTTCAGAATCAGAATTTCCATTTTTATCCATAAAAATTTCCAAAAATCCATAAAAATTCAGAAAATCAGAAAATCATCAAAATGAATTTTGTTGTGTGCATTCACGACCTTAGATTTAATTTCCAGTGAAATTGCATTTAGAACAATACCACGACGGAGACCCGATTCTCCCAAAAACCGACCCACTTCACATGTTAAATTAAATTAAATCGGAAAATAAATTGTTTTTAAAATGATTTTGTCATAAAACCAAAAAATACTAGGACGTTTCAAAATGTTTTCCAGGTCTAACCAGGCCGGCTAGCCGAGCCAACCCGGTTATCCCCCTAAATATATGCCCCCGATTCTTAATTTCTCAATTCTGTCATGTTTAAGTCCTATTTGTGGCATGCCGTATATTGTGCTAACCCTCTGTTTTGCAGTTTTTTATTTTTATTTTTGATGTATTTAATAGAATTACTTGTGTATTTTAGGAGATTATAATTTTTAGATAAATCGTGTATTTTAGGCGGTTGTAAAAGTGAGGTCGAGAGTTTTTATTTTTGATTTGATTGGGTTGTAAGCCACTTAAAAATTTACTGCTTTACTTTTTTATTTCCTGTGTATGGGCGCTGTAAGTTTAATTTAATGCAATAAAATTGACTTTAGAATTTGAAATATCTTCAAAGAACATAGGCCATATTTATTTTAATTAGACACGAAATAAGGGACTTGTCCGGACCTAGATCTCTGGATAGTGTAGATGCCGTTCATCCGGTTCAGCTACAATATAAATTTCCCGATTGAGCTGAGCCGGGTGGCGACTCCTATAGTATTCATCGAGACTTAGGTCTCGATTCTTTTATGAAATAATTCTATGTTTTTCAAAACGTGAATTTCCACTATAAAAACCCCACGCGAGGGAGGGTCTGTGCGAAATCGAGGAACCCCTTCCGAAAAGGAGTCCGCATTCCGTCGAAAACTTCATTTGCTGACCATATGCACTGCTGAAATTCAGTTGGGTGTTGACAATCTTCCATAAACTACACCAAAAGTGACTGAGAAACCTGGTATCTCGATCCAAAACAATGGACTTAGGTAGCCCATGAAGCTTGTAAACCTCCCGAAAGAACAATTGAGCCACGTTTACTGCATCCGTTGTCTTTTTGCATGGAATAAAATGCACCATTTTTGAGAAGCGATCCACTACAACAAAACTAGAATCACTGCCCGTTGAGTATGTGGCAAGCCCAGCACAAAGTCCATGCTGATTTCTTCCCGTGGTTAAGAAGGAATAGGCAATGGCATATATAACCCCGTTGTGAGCGGACGACGTGTTTTCGACGGGACGCGGGACTCCCTTTCGGAAGGGGCTCCTCGATTTCGGGCGGAGCCCTCCCTCGCGTGGAGTTTTTTATTGGAAATTTGTTTTTGGAAAATCGGATTATTTCGTAAAAGAATCGAGACCTAAATCTCGATAAAAAGTGTAGGAGTTGCCACCCGGCTCAGCTCAACCGGGAAATTACAGTGTAGCTGAATCAAAGTGAGAACCGCTACACTTTTCAGAGATCTAGGTTCGGACAAGTCCCTTATTTCATGTCTAATTTAAATATTATTTGCCAATGCTCTAGTTATGACACTTTAAATTGCTAAAAATCGATTTTTATTGAATAATACATGCGGCGCGCATACATAATAATACAAACATAAAAGTAAGGAAGTAAATATTTAAGAGGTTTACCACCCAATTGAATGGAAAAATAAAAACTCTCGCCTCACTGATACAATCGCCTAGGATACACGAGAATCTAAAAAAATTACAACCGCCAAAATACACGATTAATTCTATTAAAATACAAATAAAAATAAAATAAGAAAAGGAATAAATAAAAGCTACAAAACAAAGGTTAGCACAATTTTACGGCACACCACAAATTGGACTCAAATAGACAGAATTGGGAAATTAGGATTTGGGGTCATGCAATTGGGGGTAACCGGGTTGGCCCAGCCGGCCGACCCGGTTAGACCTGGAAAATCGTTTTGAAACGTCGTTGTATTTTTGGTTTTGTGAGAAAATCGTTTTTGAAAACATTTTCCAGTTTATTTTAATTTAGCATACGAGGTGGGTCGGTTTTCGGGAGAACCGGGTCTCCGTCATGGTTTTGTTCTAAATGCAATTTCACCGAAAAATAAATCTAGGGTCGTGAATGCATACACCAAAATTCATTTTTGATGATTTTTTATTTTTCAAGATTTTTCTGATTTTCTGAAATTTTTTTATTTTTATGAAATTTTTTTTTGGTTTTTATGAATTTTTTGGATTTTAGGGATTTCTGCTCCTGGCCGAGAACTACAGTCGTGCTACTGTAGTTACAGTCGTACGACTGTATACTATAGTTGTGCGACTGTAGGCTGACCTGAGGCAGAAATCGCTAAAAAAACCTAAAATGAAAAACTTAACACTGGGAAAATAAAAACAGTGGTACGACTGTATGAGGTTTGGCACGATTGTAATTACAGTCGTGCCCCTGTTCTTGTGAAAAGAACAGTCGTACGACTGTTCTTATTTTTTCAGAAACAGAAGTGCAAAAATTTGAATAAAAACGCACAAAAAAACAACCAAATTACCCAGAAAGCTGGAAAATGAGTTAAGTTGAAGATTATTTACCTCCTTGGAGCCGATCCACAGCTGGAATGACCCCTGGTTACGCACCAATCCACTTGAATTTGATCATTTTCCTTGAAATATCAAGGTTGCAAAGAGAGTCCAAAAATTCTCCAAAAAGCTACGGATTTGAGTTTGTTTTTGTCCAAAGATGATTTAGATTTCTTGTGTGAATGTTAACCTAGGGTTTCTAATTCGTTTTAAAGATTAACATCAAGAAATTAAGAAGAAAATGATAGAAGAAAGCAATCTCTCTTCCCTCCTTTTCTTCCTTTTCTCTCTCTAAATTTGCTCTAAGTCTGAAAATTCTGGCCAAAAAGTCCTTACCTCTTTTGTTTTCTGCCTTTTATCTCCTTTTTTCGGGAAAATCTTGAGCATTAAATGCTCAAGATTTTCCCCAATTTTCAATTCAGGGGGTATGGGTTCTGCAACCTGCTTCTGATAATACAGTCGTACGACTGTAACCAAAACCCCACGACTGTAAATACAGTCGTGGGTCAACGGTCAGACTTCTTTTTTTTTTTTACGATAAAATTTCGTGTTCACAGGCTGCCCCTGGTGTAGCTAAAGTCCGATTTTCAAAACGGATTTAGTTACATGACAAAGAACACGAAAATCGCGATGATATGCAAGCGTGTGACTCGCGTGTGAACCTCGGGTGACTTTGGTAGTCAGGTGGTCCATATGCCTTTTGCATGAAGATGACACCGAGAAAAAGACGACTTTCGGAGTCAGGTAGTTCCTTACGATGATTTTCGCGTAAGGATGGCGCCAAGATAAAATGACTTTTAGAGTCAAATGGTCGTGTATGATTGCCATACAGAGCCAAAATGCATGTAATGCGTGCTTGGTGAACATATTTATTCCTTGATCGATAATTTTGAAACAAAAATTTTTGCCCCATCGATCAAGAATAAATACGGGAATGCATGTCCTGGTTGCCTTTTATAGTCATGCGGGACTGAAATTGTAAATGTGGAGTGTGTGATAGTCGTGTGCGATTGGCGCACTCAACGGACTGACATGGAAATTTTGGTTCCGTTTCATAGTCGCGGTGGACTGAGATTGGGTGAAGGGTGTGATAGCCCTGTGCAACTTGGCTCACAGGACTGGAATCGAATTTTGGGTTCCCTTTTAAAGTCGTGGTGGACTGTGATTTTGTGTGACAGTCGTGTGCGACTGGACGCACTTGACGGACTGAAGCTGAATTTAGGTTCCCTTTTAAAGTCGTGGTGGACTGTGATTTCGTGAGAATGTGATGATCGGGTGTGACTTGGCACACGGGATGTGTTGAAAATGCAATTTGGTGAGATTGTACCTACAGTGAATGTTTCACGGTTTTCTCGAGTTTTGTGCCCCTTGGATGAGGCCGACCGTTGCTGGAAAAAATTAGTCGCTGCTGGGTTGGCCCTGCAAAATTACTGAAATATCTTCCCGTGGGGAATAATTAAGCATTTGGTGATAAAAACAGGGTTTAAAGAATAAATAGGAAAATTAAAAAAATTCCCACCTTTTTTTCCACTACAGTCGTGCGACTGTATTCAGACTGTACTTCATCTACAGTCATGAAGTACAGTCATACGACTGTACTTCACGGGCAGAAAGGATAAAAGGGGCGGTTTCCGCCCCTTTCTTCTCCCACATTTAACATTTTCGAAAACTTCTACTTCTTTTCTCTCTGAAAACCGATTCCCATCCCCAAAATCTCGTAAAAATGTTGAAGAAAATGGGAAAGAAACTGAAGAAACTCTCGAGCAACTTGATTCAGAAACCCAATAATCCAAACGATATCCCTTTTGTGAGCATTGCACACGGATGCGGGCATCCGTTAGACATGGAACACCTCGGAGTTAGGCTTGGGATGGAGATCCCAATTTTGCTGGAGATGGACTCCCATCTATCTGTTACTCAGGTTGGTACCCGATTTTAATCCTTGATTTTGTGTTTTTTGCACGTCTTTTCCTTGGAATGTATGGATCTGATTTGGCATGATTTATCGCTTTCTAGGTTGATTGATTGAGTAGAATGCATGCTAGGAGTCCCCTGTAGTTAATAAGAACAAGAAACTAGGGAAAACGAGTTAGAAATCATGAAAATTGCATAAAAATCGAATTCTGCCTGCAGGGATCTGAACAGTCGTGCGACTGTTCATGCCAATGAAGAACAGTTGTACGACTGTGGGCTGTACAGTCGTGCGACTGTAGTTACGCTCGTGCGAAGCGTACTACAGTCTTACGACTGTAGCAAGAAAAACAGGCCTAAAATTTTTATTTTTTGATTAATTTTGATTATGTTATTGTTATGCAAAAATTGAATGTACGTGTATTTTACTTCCCAAAAATGCAGGCGAACAGGATTTCCGGCAGCGGGAATCTTTCCTTGCCGTGGGTCTGGTGGGACTGGCTTCCCGAGCCTGTGAGGGCCCGGGTCAGGACCCTGGGTCTTGAGGCCTTTATACTATCACTGCCCACGAGCACCCCTCATACTACCCACGCCGTGTTGACGGCTTTGTACGAGAGATGGGTCTGTACTACCCATACATTTCACCTGCCCATCGGGGAGTTCACCGTCACTCCCTCGAACTTCGCAGCGATCACCGAATTCGGGTTTGGCGGGACCCCCATCGTGTTCAGCTGCTGCTTGACCCGTCATCAGCTGATGGATTATTATATAGGCGGATTGGTCGGTTGCATCCCTGAAAAGGGGAAGATCCTGTGCTCCAGGGTGGAGGCTTTCTGGTCCTGTCGCCCAGACCTATCGTAGGAGGATGTGGAGCGGTATGCTCGGGCTTATGTGCTCGTTCTTTTATCCTGCATGATGTTTCCCACTGGGCAGAGTACTTGTAATTTGACTCTACTACCCACTTTGGCGGACTTGGCTGCCTTCCCTTCCCTGGATTGGGCGCGAGCTGCGTTGGGGCAGCTGTACTATGGGTTGGACTTATGTGCCCAGGGGGAGCAGCAGGAGATCCTCGGCTTCTGGTTCGGCCTTCTAGTATTATCCCTTCTTCTTTTTTTTTAATACTTTTTGTTAACTACAGATCTGGGCCTTCGAGCACTGCATTTTAGAGCCGCCAGAGCTGAGGGACGTCCAGGGTGATGTTCAGCCGACCGTCCTGCGTTGCTGGACGCATGGATGGCAGGGTATCGGCCGGGATTTGGAGGAGGTGAGGCAGAGTCTGCTCGACACTACCTGGCAGAGGGTAAGTAAACGAAACTCATTAGTAGGAAAATTTAATTAACTTTTACTTACTTGTGTTGAACTTCCTTTGTTGCATTTCTACAGATCCGGCACCATCCTTGGCACGGTCTGGGTACTGTTTCCCTCCTTGTGCAGACATCATCATGATTTGACTTTCGCCCGTTTGTTCTGGAGTGTCCCATGTCACTGGAGTGGTATTTAGGCGAGCGCCTCACTCTTTTTGACAATGTCGATGGTCCAGTTGGTCGGCCTATGCCTCCACCACTCCCACATGCGCTGTTCTGGCCTCACCTAGCTGATCCCGATGTAGATCATGATATATTTGGGGAGGGCCATAGCGTTGGACCCGTTGATGGGGATTATCCGACCTACATCCAGCAGTGTCTACTGCCAGTTGCGGGTGGCACGCCAGCGGCTCCTCCTCCTCGTCGGGTATTCACTCCTTCTTCTTCTTCTCTCTCTTTTTTTTGACTTCATTCTGCTTGCAGGTTAAGAAGCACAGGGGAACCGGTTCTACTCCGCAGAGTGGGCCGGCCGGTGAGAGTGCTGAGGCAGCCACGGTTGGCGAGGATGCTCCGATTCAGGACAGGAGCCACCCTGTTTATGCAGGTAGTGCCGCAGCCTCAGCTTCTCGGGCTGCTGGTGTAGTGGAGGGTCATCTAATGACCAAGCTCCGGACCGGCTTCAACATGATAGGGCTGGATGGCACCTATTCTTACAGGACGTGGTTGGTTTCCCGTGAGCAGTCGGCTAGATTCTTTCCGGAGGACACCACCCATGTAAGTCTAAGCTTCTTTTCTCTTCTTTTTTTTTTTTGACTTTCTGATATTCTCTAGGTTCCACAGGCCGAGGTGGAGGACATAGCCTACCAGTATATAGGCATGGGGGACTTCGTGGTCCAGGAGAACGCCTTCTGGGTGGTGAGCATTCTGCATTTCCTGCACCATCTCATAATTTATGCAATGCATGAGTGTGTATGTATGTATGTATGCATGTTAATTTATGTTATTCATTGCAGTCTCGAGTCCAGATGCTTCAGGACCAGGTCAGGCAGGCTGCTTCCTTTGAGGCTCAGGTCTTGGCTGCGACCCAAGAGACAGATCGGGAGAGGGCTGAGGCAGCCAGGCTAAAGGAGCTGACTCGGATGCGGGCGGACTTCAATTCCTACAAGGCCACGCATCAGAGTGAGTCCGAGGAGGAGGAGGAGGAGGATGAGGGGCAGGATGAGAGCTAGATGGAGTGCTCTGTTTTTCACATACATTGTCTTTGTTGTTTTTCTTTTTCTGTATTGGGTTTTTATGCACATCATGAACTGCATTTTTCACATTATGGGATTTTATTTTATTAATCTTTGAGAATTCATTCTTCTTCTCTTTTTTTTTTCAATTTTGTTGCTTCCTTTCATCCAGGCTTTTACAATTTTCTAGAATTGTTACAAGACTCTGATTGGCTTAAATTGAAGCCTTTTGGGTTGTGGAATATCAAGGCCTATTACAAACACCCCTTGGAACATCGAACTGTTGAGTGCCTGTGATTGTTTCTGGGATCCGATGGATAACATTTTCCGTTTCTCATGCCAAGAGCTCTGCCCCTTATATGAAGAATTTAGTGCCATTCTGAACATCCCGTGTCATAAAAGGGTAGACATTGCCGTCCCTGAGTTCACCTTTGGTAACATTTCTTCCTTGGTGAGCTTATTCGGGCTTCCCAATCCCGAGGTGGAAGCTCTACTTTCCACTGGTTCCCCTTCTCCCGAGTTGAGCTCGGATTCTGTACTGGAGTGGTGCATCAATGCCCCTAGGGACCACATGAGCTGGGCTTGTATGGTTAGTCTGTTACTGGTGAGCCGGTATTTCTGTGATCCTAGTGATGGGGTTGTCTCCTTCAGAGCCATCTCCCTTATCCCTCAGATGGCTACGAGAGCATCTCCAGCTCCTTTTGCACCTGCTAAGACACTGATCAGTTTGCATACATCTAAGATAAGCAGTGTCCTCCACATCGGTCCTCATCTCATACTACTCTAGGTAGATCTCTTTATCGGCCAGTGTATTCCTGGACCAAATGAACTTCTAACCTTTGCTTCCTATCAACTGCAGATCTGGTTGTTGGAGAAGCTATTGATTCTTAAGATCCCGAGAGGGAATTTTAAGAAATACCATCCGACCAACTTCAGGGAAAGAGGCTTCTCCATTGACTCCTATATTGATATGTCTGCTGATGAGTGGGGTGCATGGCTATCTCACCTGACGGATGACCAGATTAGGTGGGTGCGCCCCTGGTGGAAGATTACCTACGTGATTGTGGATATGTGGGCACATGGTGTGTAGTTGTTGGGATTGACCAGGGTGACATTCTATTCTCTGAGTCGCCTCTGCCGACAGTACGGCCATCCACAGGACATCCCCCAGCGCTCTTGTGTCACTACTTGTGAGGAGTACACCGCTTCTTGGCCAGATCACATCAGACTTCGCTGGGCTAGAGATACCCGTCGTGTGGCATTGAGCTATGCTTCTCTTGCTCCCACAAAGACAGATGATCGTTACAAGCAATGGTTGGCTAAGATCCCGGACCTACTGACCCGCGAGGCGCGTGAGCGTGCGACTTTCCACTGGCTGGCTCCTTTTGAGGCCGTGAGATCACTTCCTATCAAGAAAAGGAGAACATGAAAGGAAAGTGCTTTTCGTTATTATGCATGTATCGACTATGATTATTATTATTTATATATATTGTTGGGATTTGTCACCGGAAATCACCCGATAAAAGCGGAAGAACGCGGTGATTTCCTCAAATCCAGTCCCAGGAGCAATTGAAGTGGAAATTGAAAAACTTAAAATTAAATAGAAAGGGATTAAATTTCTTACCAGAAAAATCTCTTTCTAGACATGGATGATGACTGCAGAATTCAATGTAGAATCCCTCCACTCTCACGTACACGAAAGCTTAACGAATGCAACCCGTGCTAGCGTCGGAAAAACGAAACAATAAAGAGGAGAGGGCTAGAAAATTCGGCTAGGTGTGTAATGCTTAGAGGTGGCTGATAAGGTCGGTTTCGACCTTGTCTTCTAGCCAAATTCGTGGTTTGAGTGGTAGTTTTTAGAATCAGTTATGTGAATGTTTGATTGTTTTTTTTCGTATTTTGTGATTTTTATGTTTTGGTTTGATTTCTTATATTTTTAGTATTCTTCGTGTTTTTCGTGTTTTATGGTCCGTGGTTGTGGTGCGGTTATGCCCCTTTGTGTTTGTTTGGACAGGCATTAGGACCCGGATCGGAAGTTGGAGCAACGACGGCAAGAAGGGCTCGAAGTGCTGAAAATCAGATTGGCACGGCGTGCCACAATGGCAGCACGGCGTGCCAAGCCAACCAGCATGCCAAGAGTTCCAGAGAAGCAGCACGACGGCGTGCCATCCCAACCAGCGTGGCGTGCCGATTCCAACTCTGCATAGCACGGCGTGCCGACTTCACCAGCACGGCGTGCCGAGGCCGAAAATCTGCTGTTGCCCTAATTTCAGCTTTTCTTTTCTGTGGTTTTAACCTAGCCGTATAAATAGGTTATTTTCTGGTTTTTGGGGCATCTTTTTCCCAACTTGTAGAGGTAGAGCAAAACTTGTAGCTAGGGTTTAGCTTGACCTTTTTGTTTTCTTTGAATCTTGGAACCATCGATTGGTAGATTGCTTTGCATTGAACCTTCCCCTTTTGCAACGTTCTTAGTTTCGGCTCGGGTTCGTTAATAGAGGTACACCTCCAAGCATCTTCACACCGTCGGCATCCGGTTAATTGGATCAAGAAGGGCATAAGTTTTTCTTTTTGTCTTTTGTAATTCAATTTAGCTAGCTTTTGATTCCGCAATCGATTTTTGTTTGGTTGAAAACATTGAATCTGTTACATCTTTCTTGATTAATACAGTTGAATGCAAGTTAATTTCAATCTTTATCCCTTTTCTTTATGCAATCCCTTTAGTGATAACCTAGTCTCATAAGATCTTAATCTATTAAGTTCATATTCGTGGCATTACCTAGATTGACACCTAGGCAACCATTAGTATTGACGACACTGTGGAACATACGTGCCCCTATTTTCTGAGCTTTAAGAATTAGACCGCCTCTAAACAAGGAAAACCGGCTAAGGACCTAAAAGATCTAGATACGCTAGGTTGATTTAATTGGAGGAGTATAATTGAGGGTTAATTGTTGAGTTGACTTCGTCTTTTGTAGTTGATTAATTAAGCCATCCCCATCAGTCTTCATAGGTCGGTAAAACCGCCATTTGATATTCCAAATTCAAGAGCAAAGTAAGCTGGGATAGATCAACTAGGAGTAGACTAATATAGTTGTTAATATAATCAAACTTAAATTTAGTTCCGCTTAGACACGTAAAGACTCTTAGTAATTTAGTGATTATCGAGGTTTAAATTCCTTGTGGATCGATACCTGGACTTTAGGCCAGATTTTATTACTTGAACGACGAGGTACACTGCCTTTGTTTGTGAGTCCGTTCGGGCTCCATCAAGTTTTTGGCGCCGTTGCCGGGGAATTTTAACTTGTTTCAATAACATTAGATAAAAGGATTATTTTCTGATCTAAAGCATTGTTAATACTGTTCATATTCTGTTTCTGGTTTTATTATTTGTGTATAAAATTTATTTTCTTTTTGTGTGAGTGTTTCCTAGCTTATGCAAACTCGTTCTCAAAGTTCTGAATTATTACCTTTGGATACTGAAATTGACCGTACGTGTAGGAATATTCGAAGATCCCAAAGAGTGGTAACCGCAGCCATGGACGAGGATCAAAGGCGACAAATGAGGAATGAAATCGAAGCCGAGATGAGGGCAAGGATTGAGGCTGAAGTTCGGGAGCAGGAACGTCTCCGCCAAGAACGTCAATTGGAAGGAGCGGGAGATGATAGAATTATGGCGGATATGATGGCACCCCATCGTCCTAGAAACCGGGCTGGTGTTATTCTACCACCAATCACTGCTAACAACTTCGAGCTCAAGACGAACATGATCCAAATGGTGCAAAGTAACGGCCAATTTAGTGGAGCTAGCAATGAAAACCCGAACGATCATCTTGATCGATTCCTAATGGTGGCTGATACTGTAAGACTCAATGGAGTTCCTCAAGACGTGATCCGATTGAAGTTATTTCCATTTTCTTTAATCGGAGGAGCTGTTGAATGGTACAAGTCCCTTCGAGCGGGATCCGTAACGTCATGGGACCAGCTTGAGGAAGAATTTTTGGCTTATTACTTTCCTCCGTCTAAAACAGTCCAATTGAAGAATGAGATCACAGCCTTCCGGCAATTTGGTTCAGAATCCATGATGGAGGCATGGAGGCGTTTTCAAAGGCTACTCAGAAACTGCCCACACCATGACCTTCCTAAGTGCACTCAAGTAAGTATTTTCTATCATGGGATTTCGCCTTCTCACCGTGCTATCATTGACTCATCTGCAGGTGGGGATATTTTTAATAAAACCGCAACGCAAGCGGAAGAACTTATTGAGGAACTAGCTAGGAAAAGCCCCTTGTGGCAACAAGAAGTGCCAACGCGAAGAGATGTCCATGCTGTAGAAATGGGACGCCGTGATACAGCAGTGGAAGAATTGAATAAGAAGGTTGATCTTATGATGGCACATCTGAGTTTGAACCCAACACACCAACCTGTGCTGTGTGTGTCTTGTGGAGGGGACCATCCCAGTCAAGAATGTGGAATGGGCAATCCATCAGCCCAAGAGGTAAGCTATGTTGGAGGTAACCAAAGGTATAATCAACCACCCCTTCAAAATGCTTTCCAAAATAATAACAACTTTCAAAGAAGATTTCAACATCCGAATCTATCCTATGGTAACAATCAAAATGTGTTGAAACCTTCTAACGATTTTTTGCAAGACTTTCGTAATCAAGAGCTTGGTAGGGCTCCTCAATCTCAATTTGGTCAGAATAGTAATGCTCATAATGTTAAACAAGATGAGTCGGTATTAAGCCTTCTTAAGGACATATCAACTCGTCTGGCTACTAACGAAGCTCGTTTGGCCAATAGTGAAGCTTTGAACAGGGACCTCACCAACCAGTTGGCTCAAATAGCTAGAAGCTTGCAAGAACGACCTCAAGGAAGCCTTCCTAGTACGACGGAACCGAACCCAAGACAAAACCCAAGGGAGACAGCCCAAGCAATTACTCTAAGGAGTGGGAGGCAAACGGAAGAACCAAGGGTTGATCAACCCATGAGAGTAAGTAATCAATCGGAAGAAGTAAGTCATTCTAAACCCGAAAACATCTCTACTTCTTCTAATGCTCAAAAGGAAGATATTTCTGTTCCTATTAGTCCTTACATTCCTAAACTTCCTTATCCAAGGAAGGAGAGAAAGGACAAATTGGACCAGAAATACTCTAAGTTCCTTGACATCTTTAAAAAGCTTGAACTTAATATCCCTTTGGTGGAAGCTCTTCAAGAGATGCCCACCTATGCTAAATTTTTCAAGGAGCTAATTGCAGGAAAAAGGAGATTAGGGAATGACGAAGTAGTGGCCCTAACAGAAGAGTGTTCCGCGATTGTAAGCAACAGACTTCCACCTAAACTAAAGGATCGAGGCAGCTTCACGATTCCATGCCAAATTGGGAATCTTAAAATTGCAAATGCCTTATGTGATCTGGGAGCAAGCATCAACTTGATGCCACTTTCAATGTTTAGGAAGCTTGGTTTGGGGGATCCAAAACCTACAAACATGACACTCCAATTAGCGGATCGATCTATAGCAAGGCCACAAGGTGTAATAGAGGACGTGTTAGTCAAGGTAGACAAGTTCATTTTTCCAGCGGATTTTGTGGTACTAGACATGGAGGAGGACACGGTAGTCCCAATCTTGCTCGGGAGACCATTCCTTGCAACCGGTAGGACCTTGATCGATGTGCAAGAAGGTAAACTTATTCTACGGTTGCAAGATGAGGAGGTAACCTTTAATGTTTATAATTCAATGAAATATCCGCTGAATAATGAAAATTGTTATGCTATTTCCTCTATCTCTTCGGTTGATGAATGTGTGAGTGAGACTTTCTACAGTGAATTAGAGATCCCTTTAGATGAAGGTCTGAACCTGGAGGCGGAGCAAGATGAGGCGTCTGCCTCAGAAGAAGAAGAACATTGTGCATGGGTACAAAGGTTTGAGAGGCTAGAAAGAGAGATCAAACCAGCACCAAAGTCATCACTAGAAAAGCCTCCTACTTTGGAACTCAAAACTCTACCCATGAATTTAAAATATGCTTTCTTACATCCTCCCAATGACTTACCGGTTGTTATTTCTTCTTTATTGACAGTGGAGCAAGAAGAAAAACTTATCGAGGTGTTACGGAAGCATAAGGGAGCTTTTGGATGGACGATCCATGACATTAAAGGAATTAACCTAGCATTTTGCACCCACCGGATATTCCTTGAAGAGGCGGTGAAACCCTGCGTACAACCTCAAAGACGCTTGAACCCAAACATGAAAGAGGTTGTTAAAGCAGAAGTGATCAAACTCCTCGATGCGGGCATAATTTTCCCAATCTCTGACAGTCAATGGGTAAGCCCAGTCCAATGTGTGCCTAAGAAGGGCGGTATGACGGTAATTGAGAATGAAAAAGGTAATTTAAT
This sequence comes from Euphorbia tirucalli, assembly GCA_039660915.1. Classification (NCBI taxonomy): domain Eukaryota; kingdom Viridiplantae; phylum Streptophyta; class Magnoliopsida; order Malpighiales; family Euphorbiaceae; genus Euphorbia; species Euphorbia tirucalli. The sequence goes on from CM077641.1 coordinate 72,675,702, forward strand.
TCCATCTAGAACGGTCACCGGTTGGCGTATGTGCATTGATTATAGGAAACTAAACAACGCCACCCGGAAAGACCATTTTCCTTTACCGTTTTTGGACCAAATTTTGGAACGTATGGCGGGTCACGATTTTTTTTGTACGTTAGATGGCTTGTCCGGGTATATGCAAATCCCTGTGGATCCTCTTGACCAAGAGAAAACCACATTTACATGCCCATTCGAGACATTTGCATATAGACGGATGCCATTTGGCTTATGTAATGCACCAGCCACGTTCCAAAGGTGTATGCTTGCCATATTTACCGACATGGTTGAGGATTTCATGGAGGTATTTATGGATGATTTCTCTGTGTATGGATCTAATTTCTCTACTTGTCTTGGAAATTTGGATAAGGTTTTGCAGCGGTGCGAGGACACGAACTTGGCCCTTAGTTGGGAAAAGTGCCAATTTATGGTAAGGGAATGTATTGTGCTTGGACACAAGATCTCGGGGGAAGGGATTAAGGTCGACCCGGCCAAAATTGAGGTTATTGCAAAGTTACCTCCCCCTAGTTCAATTAAGCTTGTGAGGAGTTTTCTCGGCCATGCCGGATTTTATAGGAGATTTATAAAAGATTTTTCTAAAATCTCCAAACCACTAACCGAGTTACTCCAAAAAGATGTTTCTTTTGAATTCTCTGATAAATGTTTGCATGCTTTTGAATTGTTAAAACAGAAATTGATTGAAGCACCTATAATGATCGGCCCTAATTGGACTCTTCCCTTCGAACTGATGTGTGATGCATCCGATGGTGCAGTAGGTGCATGCTTAGGTCAGCGGGTGGATAAAATCCTCCGCCCAATTTATTATGCTAGTAGAACGTTGAATGATGCTCAAATGAACTATTCTGTAACGGAGAAGGAATTACTAGCTATTGTGTTTGCCTTTGATAAATTCCGGTCCTATTTGGTTTTGTCAAAAGTAATCGTGTTTACTGACCATGCTGCACTCAAGTATTTGATGTCTAAACAGGATGCAAAACCTCGTCTTATAAGATGGATCTTACTGCTGCAAGAGTTCGATATCGAAATCCGAGACAAGAAGGGAGTAGAAAATGTGGTAGCTGATCACTTGTCCAGGCTGCCGCAAGAAGGTGAAAGTAAGCAAGAACCGGAGATCCAAGATGCATTCCCGGATGAACAACTCCTTGCGGTCACTTCCGTGCCATGGTTTGCCGATATTGCAAATTATAAAGTTGGTAACATCATTCCGCCTGATCTCACACGAAACCAAAAGGTAAAATTTTTTCATGATGCTAAAAACTACTTTTGGGATGATCCTTTCTTGTTTAAGTCGTGTGCAGATGGTATTATTCGAAGATGTGTACCTTTTGAGGAAGTTACCTCAATCATCCGAATGTGCCATGATAGAGAGGCGGGAGGACATTTTGGACCGGATAGAACCATGGGGAAAATTCTGTCTTGTGGATTCTTTTGGCCAACAATGAGAAGTGATGTGGAGGCTTATGTTCGAGCTTGTGATGCGTGCCAAAGGACCGGAAATATTTCACAAAAAAATGAGATGCTCCAACAAGGAATTCTAGTGTGTGAGCTCTTCGACGTATGGGGGATCGATTTCATGGGACCATTCCCAAACTCTAATGGGAATCAGTTCATTTTGGTGGCGGTCGAATATGTGTCAAAATGGGTAGAAGCAGTAGCATTGCCTACGAACGATGCAAAAGTGGTAATCAAGTTCTTAAAAAGCAATATATTGACTCGTTTCGGGACCCCTAGAGCTATCATTAGTGATGGGGGCTCCCATTTTTGTAACAAGCAGTTTGATTCCCTTTTGCAGAAATATGGCGTTACCCACAAAGTAGCCACACCTTACCACCCTCAAACGAGCGGACAAGTGGAAGTGTCGAATAGGGAACTGAAAAGAATCCTTGAAAAGACGGTCAGCATGTCGAGGAAAGATTGGAGTTTAAAGCTTAACGATGCACTTTGGGCTTACCGGACGGCATTCAAAACACCAATAGGAATGTCACCATACCGTCTTGTGTTTGGAAAAGCATGCCATCTTCCCGTTGAGCTAGAGCACAAGGCCGGCTTCGTCAACTCTTCGAACTTGAAGAACTACGCCTCTCGGCCTATGAGAACGCCAAAATTTATAAAGAAAAGACCAAGAGGTGGCACGATCAAAGGATCCAGGAAAAGAGCTTCGAGGAGGGAGAAGCGGTACTCTTGTACAACTCAAGGTTGAGGTTTTTTCCCGGAAAATTGAAGAGTCGTTGGACAGGACCGTTTACCATTCACAAAGTCTACCCTTCGGGCATGATTGAGATACTTACTCCGGAGGGTATCCAAAAGGTAAATGGTCATCGCCTCAAGAAATATTTCACGGGGGCACAAGAGCAAAGGCAAGTGATGCTCTTGAGAGACCCATGAACACAAGAGAAGCGAGAGAGTCGAGCTATTCCGACTATAAACATAGCAAGGAGGTACGTGTGCCTCACTTGTACATTAATTGTGTTTGTATTATTATGTTTTTGTGTGTTTTTATGTGTAGGAATAGGGTATTGAGCAAGTTAGCTAGGAGTCATGATCAAAGTGTGGAACAAGGCAAGGATTGGCAATATTCAGTGCAGCACGCCGTGCCGAAATTCAGCACGCCGTGCCAATGTGCAATCTGGTCAGCACGTGGCGTGCTCAAGCGGCACGCCAACGTGCCGCGCTTCTGTCTCAACATCGCGTGCAAGCGACATCGGCACGCCGTGCCAAATCGGCACGCCGGCGTGCCGTCATTCTGCTTCAAAGAGGCATTGAGGAGTTGAAATCGGCACGCCGTGCCAAATCGGCATGCCGGCGTGCGGGTGTTCTGTTTCCAGGTATGTTTTCGTTGCTCTGCTCAGCACGCCGTGCTGAATCATTGGCACGGCGTGCCGAGCGTTTAAAATTTGAATTCCTAGGTCAAAATCTGCGCCCCTCTATTTAAACCTCCTTTTCCCCCTTCTCTTCTTCACGCCCCTATTCATCTTCTTCTTCTTCTTCTTCGTTTTTTCTCTCTGATTTCTCTCTCTCTCTCTCTCTCTCTCATCACTTCTCTCTCTAAACCTCTTCCCTTACTTTCTCTCTCTCCCTCTTATTCCTCTTCTCTTCTCCATTTTTCTCTCCTTTCCCCTTCTCCTCCACTCCCCTTTTGACCTAGATTTCTGCTTGTGCTTCATTTTCCTTATACCAAGGTATGAATCTAAACTTTATTCCTCTTTTTCTAGTTTTGATTTTTGCTTGGTTACTTGCTTAATAGGGTCTTTCTTTTGTTATGTTTTCTTTTAGTAAATTGAATTTCTGCACTTAGGTTGTTTATGGTTTTGCTTTCTTTTGTTGTTGAGTTTTGTTTTGTTTTGTTTTTTTTTGGATGTGCAATTGTAGGATGAAGAGAAAGTCTGTTCCCACTAAGAGACATGGTTCTTCCCGTCCGCCTGTGGATCCATCACCGGAATCGGAGCCACGCACCAACCTTCCTTCCGAGCCGCAAATGGCTCCTTTGACGAGCCTTTCAACTAAGTATAAGTGTCCTTTTCCTCTGCTCTCAGACGAGGAAGGTAAGCGCTATAAAACTTTGTTCCCTCTTGAAAGCACTCCCTACCGAATCTTCGATTGGGGATTTTTGAGTGTGCTAGATCGGTCTGATGCTTTATGTGCTAAATTGCATAGTATGGGTTGGTATTCGTTTGTCAAATCTAGCGTACCTGTTTTTAGGGAGTTGAACCTCGAGTTCTACTCCACATTGAGTTTCAAGACTGACCCTACTTCAGGCCTTCGGAGCATCACCTTCCGACTCTTTGGGGTTGCACACTCCCTAGACATCGATGGTCTTCGGGATTGCATAGGCATAGAAGGAACTAGTTATACATGGCCCGAAGATATGGATGCCAAGCAATTTTGGCGTTTGATAGGCACTGGGGTATACAAACCCCGGTTTGCCAAGACTTCCCAAATCCAGGACCCCATTTTGCAACTGCTGCATAAGTTTGTCTGCTTTAATTTTTCTGGGAAAACTGAAAGTAATCGGGTCAATGCCTTTGAGCTGTTACTCTTGTGGCATGTGCACAATGATGTTAAGGTGCACTTAGGATTTTTTGTCATGGAGGCCCTTTACCTTCACCACAATCGGTCCAAGTCTGAACTAGGATTAGGGCACATCGTCACTTGTATTGCTTGTTTCTTTCATTCTAATACTTGTTATAGGCACCTCGATAGCATTCTTCCCAAGAAGCTTTCGAAGGGCATTTTGTCTTGTGCTCCGAATGTGACGGCTGCAGGTACCTCGAGCGCGGGAGGTTCGCGTAAAGGAAAGGCTCCCATGGAGGTCGATGAAGAGGAGGCTTATGAGGAAGCAGAGGCCGCCAAGGAGGATGCGGAAAATGTTTCGGTCGGCGTGGATTTTATGGCTCGGGTTGAAGGACGGTTAGATGGCATCGTGGAACAGCTGGAAAACTTAACCGTCCATCAGGTTATGCTTGGGCAGCGGATGGCCAATATCGAGGCGTTTGCCACTCGTTTTTGTGCTGATCAAGGTTGGCCGTATCCGCCGCCGCCTCCTCCCGGACCCGATATGTGAGGTAACCCTTTTCTTCTCCCGCTTTATTTTGCTCTTTCTTCCTTTGCACTTTTGGAAGTAAGTGCAATTTAAGTGTGGGGTGGGTCAAGGGCTTTTCTCTCTCTCTCTTTTATTTCTTTTTACATTGCACTATTTGTTGTTTGTCTTGTATGCTTATTTTTGTTTTTGCATGTTTTGTGTGGAGTTATTTCTGGTTGTTTTTGGTTTGATAATATTTGTTTTTTTTGTTTGCCGCTTGCAACTTAATGATCCAACTCCTCATAAGCAATGTTTTACAATCTTTAATCTTAAAAAAAAAAAAAAAAAAAAAAAAAAAAGAAAAAAGAAAAACATAACCGCATAACCTCTTATTTTGCATCTTTCTAGGTTAAGTATGCTTGTTAATAGGGATGTTTACATTGAATGCAACATGAGGCCCCATTTGATTGTCACCTTTGGAATAATATAGACTTTGGGGTTGAGATGCATCGCTTTTAGACATATACTCTCTAAGAAGCTTCTTTTTGATTGAGCATGAGTAAAGAGATGAAATAGGCAAATTGTGTGTTTTATTTTGATTAATCTTGGGGTAAGGGAAACTAATTATCTGTACTTAATGAACATTGACAAAAAGTCAAGAATGAAAAATGGAAATTTATTCCGCTGGCTTCACTTACAAGGTGAAGTTATGAATAGTGTTAGTAGCCGCTTGATTGAATGTGCTTAGTTGAGTAAGTCGGGTGCATTGTGTTTGCTCCATCTTTGTTATCTGTTCGGAAAAGCTAAGTGACATCTCAAGTAAGGTCGAAAGTTATAAGGTCAATCAAATGGAATCGATCAATGCATCGTGATAATTTTGTTTTCCGCCCCAAGAAAATTGTGTGAATTCTAAAGTCCTATTGATCTTTATCTATGTGATTGATAGGGAAGTGACTTAGAAGTGTACTATTTTAGTGATGCAAATCATATTCTGATAGTCAATTGAGTTGCTTTGTGTGCATGAGTTTGGGGTTAAATGTTAAATTCTTTGTGACAGCCTTATTGATTGAGTATGCTTGACTTGTGGATAAATTTGAGGTTGTGGTTTGTGATTTGATCTTTAATTTTGCTTCATTGTTTTCCGGAGTTGGAGATGTTTTGTTTGCTTGAGGACAAGCAAGACTTTAAGTGTGGGGTGGTTGATAAGGTCGGTTTCGACCTTGTCTTCTAGCCAAATTCGTGGTTTGAGTGGTAGTTTTTAGAATCAGTTATGTGAATGTTTGATTGTTTTTTTTCGTATTTTGTGATTTTTATGTTTTGGTTTGATTTCTTATATTTTTAGTATTCTTCGTGTTTTTCGTGTTTTATGGTCCGTGGTTGTGGTGCGGTTATGCCCCTTTGTGTTTGTTTGGACAGGCATTAGGACCCGGATCGGAAGTTGGAGCAACGGCGGCAAGAAGGGCTCGAAGTGCTGAAAATCAGATTGGCACGGCGTGCCACAATGGCAGCACGGCGTGCCAAGCCAACCAGCATGCCAAGAGTTCCAGAGAAGCAGCACGACGGCGTGCCATCCCAACCAGCGTGGCGTGCCGATTCCAACTCTGCATAGCACGGCGTGCCGACTTCACCAGCACGGCGTGCCGAGGCCGAAAATCTGCTGTTGCCCTAATTTCAGCTTTTCTTTTCTGTGGTTTTAACCTAGCCGTATAAATAGGTTATTTTCTGGTTTTTGGGGCATCTTTTTCCCAACTTGTAGAGGTAGAGCAAAACTTGTAGCTAGGGTTTAGCTTGACCTTTTTGTTTTCTTTGAATCTTGGAACCATCGATTGGTAGATTGCTTTGCATTGAACCTTCCCCTTTTGCAACGTTCTTAGTTTCGGCTCGGGTTCGTTAATAGAGGTACACCTCCAAGCATCTTCACACCGTCGGCATCCGGTTAATTGGATCAAGAAGGGCATAAGTTTTTCTTTTTGTCTTTTGTAATTCAATTTAGCTAGCTTTTGATTCCGCAATCGATTTTTGTTTGGTTGAAAACATTGAATCTGTTACATCTTTCTTGATTAATACAGTTGAATGCAAGTTAATTTCAATCTTTATCCCTTTTCTTTATGCAATCCCTTTAGTGATAACCTAGTCTCATAAGATCTTAATCTATTAAGTTCATATTCGTGGCATTACCTAGATTGACACCTAGGCAACCATTAGTATTGACGACACTGTGGAACATACGTGCCCCTATTTTCTGAGCTTTAAGAATTAGACCGCCTCTAAACAAGGAAAACCGGCTAAGGACCTAAAAGATCTAGATACGCTAGGTTGATTTAATTGGAGGAGTATAATTGAGGGTTAATTGTTGAGTTGACTTCGTCTTTTGTAGTTGATTAATTAAGCCATCCCCATCAGTCTTCATAGGTCGGTAAAACCGCCATTTGATATTCCAAATTCAAGAGCAAAGTAAGCTGGGATAGATCAACTAGGAGTAGACTAATATAGTTGTTAATATAATCAAACTTAAATTTAGTTCCGCTTAGACACGTAAAGACTCTTAGTAATTTAGTGATTATCGAGGTTTAAATTCCTTGTGGATCGATACCTGGACTTTAGGCCAGATTTTATTACTTGAACGACGAGGTACACTGCCTTTGTTTGTGAGTCCGTTCGGGCTCCATCAAGTTTTTGGCGCCGTTGCCGGGGAATTTTAACTTGTTTCAATAACATTAGATAAAAGGATTATTTTCTGATCTAAAGCATTGTTAATACTGTTCATATTCTGTTTCTGGTTTTATTATTTGTGTATAAAATTTATTTTCTTTTTGTGTGAGTGTTTCCTAGCTTATGCAAACTCGTTCTCAAAGTTCTGAATTATTACCTTTGGATACTGAAATTGACCGTACGTGTAGGAATATTCGAAGATCCCAAAGAGTGGTAACCGCAGCCATGGACGAGGATCAAAGGCGACAAATGAGGAATGAAATCGAAGCCGAGATGAGGGCAAGGATTGAGGCTGAAGTTCGGGAGCAGGAACGTCTCCGCCAAGAACGTCAATTGGAAGGAGCGGGAGATGATAGAATTATGGCGGATATGATGGCACCCCATCGTCCTAGAAACCGGGCTGGTGTTATTCTACCACCAATCACTGCTAACAACTTCGAGCTCAAGACGAACATGATCCAAATGGTGCAAAGTAACGGCCAATTTAGTGGAGCTAGCAATGAAAACCCGAACGATCATCTTGATCGATTCCTAATGGTGGCTGATACTGTAAGACTCAATGGAGTTCCTCAAGACGTGATCCGATTGAAGTTATTTCCATTTTCTTTAATCGGAGGAGCTGTTGAATGGTACAAGTCCCTTCGAGCGGGATCCGTAACGTCATGGGACCAGCTTGAGGAAGAATTTTTGGCTTATTACTTTCCTCCGTCTAAAACAGTCCAATTGAAGAATGAGATCACAGCCTTCCGGCAATTTGGTTCAGAATCCATGATGGAGGCATGGAGGCGTTTTCAAAGGCTACTCAGAAACTGCCCACACCATGACCTTCCTAAGTGCACTCAAGTAAGTATTTTCTATCATGGGATTTCGCCTTCTCACCGTGCTATCATTGACTCATCTGCAGGTGGGGATATTTTTAATAAAACCGCAACGCAAGCGGAAGAACTTATTGAGGAACTAGCTAGGAAAAGCCCCTTGTGGCAACAAGAAGTGCCAACGCGAAGAGATGTCCATGCTGTAGAAATGGGACGCCGTGATACAGCAGTGGAAGAATTGAATAAGAAGGTTGATCTTATGATGGCACATCTGAGTTTGAACCCAACACACCAACCTGTGCTGTGTGTGTCTTGTGGAGGGGACCATCCCAGTCAAGAATGTGGAATGGGCAATCCATCAGCCCAAGAGGTAAGCTATGTTGGAGGTAACCAAAGGTATAATCAACCACCCCTTCAAAATGCTTTCCAAAATAATAACAACTTTCAAAGAAGATTTCAACATCCGAATCTATCCTATGGTAACAATCAAAATGTGTTGAAACCTTCTAACGATTTTTTGCAAGACTTTCGTAATCAAGAGCTTGGTAGGGCTCCTCAATCTCAATTTGGTCAGAATAGTAATGCTCATAATGTTAAACAAGATGAGTCGGTATTAAGCCTTCTTAAGGACATATCAACTCGTCTGGCTACTAACGAAGCTCGTTTGGCCAATAGTGAAGCTTTGAACAGGGACCTCACCAACCAGTTGGCTCAAATAGCTAGAAGCTTGCAAGAACGACCTCAAGGAAGCCTTCCTAGTACGACGGAACCGAACCCAAGACAAAACCCAAGGGAGACAGCCCAAGCAATTACTCTAAGGAGTGGGAGGCAAACGGAAGAACCAAGGGTTGATCAACCCATGAGAGTAAGTAATCAATCGGAAGAAGTAAGTCATTCTAAACCCGAAAACATCTCTACTTCTTCTAATGCTCAAAAGGAAGATATTTCTGTTCCTATTAGTCCTTACATTCCTAAACTTCCTTATCCAAGGAAGGAGAGAAAGGACAAATTGGACCAGAAATACTCTAAGTTCCTTGACATCTTTAAAAAGCTTGAACTTAATATCCCTTTGGTGGAAGCTCTTCAAGAGATGCCCACCTATGCTAAATTTTTCAAGGAGCTAATTGCAGGAAAAAGGAGATTAGGGAATGACGAAGTAGTGGCCCTAACAGAAGAGTGTTCCGCGATTGTAAGCAACAGACTTCCACCTAAACTAAAGGATCGAGGCAGCTTCACGATTCCATGCCAAATTGGGAATCTTAAAATTGCAAATGCCTTATGTGATCTGGGAGCAAGCATCAACTTGATGCCACTTTCAATGTTTAGGAAGCTTGGTTTGGGGGATCCAAAACCTACAAACATGACACTCCAATTAGCGGATCGATCTATAGCAAGGCCACAAGGTGTAATAGAGGACGTGTTAGTCAAGGTAGACAAGTTCATTTTTCCAGCGGATTTTGTGGTACTAGACATGGAGGAGGACACGGTAGTCCCAATCTTGCTCGGGAGACCATTCCTTGCAACCGGTAGGACCTTGATCGATGTGCAAGAAGGTAAACTTATTCTACGGTTGCAAGATGAGGAGGTAACCTTTAATGTTTATAATTCAATGAAATATCCGCTGAATAATGAAAATTGTTATGCTATTTCCTCTATCTCTTCGGTTGATGAATGTGTGAGTGAGACTTTCTACAGTGAATTAGAGATCCCTTTAGATGAAGGTCTGAACCTGGAGGCGGAGCAAGATGAGGCGTCTGCCTCAGAAGAAGAAGAACATTGTGCATGGGTACAAAGGTTTGAGAGGCTAGAAAGAGAGATCAAACCAGCACCAAAGTCATCACTAGAAAAGCCTCCTACTTTGGAACTCAAAACTCTACCCATGAATTTAAAATATGCTTTCTTACATCCTCCCAATGACTTACCGGTTGTTATTTCTTCTTTATTGACAGTGGAGCAAGAAGAAAAACTTATCGAGGTGTTACGGAAGCATAAGGGAGCTTTTGGATGGACGATCCATGACATTAAAGGAATTAACCTAGCATTTTGCACCCACCGGATATTCCTTGAAGAGGCGGTGAAACCCTGCGTACAACCTCAAAGACGCTTGAACCCAAACATGAAAGAGGTTGTTAAAGCAGAAGTGATCAAACTCCTCGATGCGGGCATAATTTTCCCAATCTCTGACAGTCAATGGGTAAGCCCAGTCCAATGTGTGCCTAAGAAGGGCGGTATGACGGTAATTGAGAATGAAAAAGGTAATTTAATTCCATCTAGAACGGTCACCGGTTGGCGTATGTGCATTGATTATAGGAAACTAAACAACGCCACCCGGAAAGACCATTTTCCTTTACCGTTTTTGGACCAAATTTTGGAACGTATGGCGGGTCACGATTTTTTTTGTACGTTAGATGGCTTGTCCGGGTATATGCAAATCCCTGTGGATCCTCTTGACCAAGAGAAAACCACATTTACATGCCCATTCGGGACATTTGCATATAGACGGATGCCATTTGGCTTATGTAATGCACCAGCCACGTTCCAAAGGTGTATGCTTGCCATATTTACCGACATGGTTGAGGATTTCATGGAGGTATTTATGGATGATTTCTCTGTGTATGGATCTAATTTCTCTACTTGTCTTGGAAATTTGGATAAGGTTTTGCAGCGGTGCGAGGACACGAACTTGGCCCTTAGTTGGGAAAAGTGCCAATTTATGGTAAGGGAATGTATTGTGCTTGGACACAAGATCTCGGGGGAAGGGATTAAGGTCGACCCGGCCAAAATTGAGGTTATTGCAAAGTTACCTCCCCCTAGTTCAATTAAGCTTGTGAGGAGTTTTCTCGGCCATGCCGGATTTTATAGGAGATTTATAAAAGATTTTTCTAAAATCTCCAAACCACTAACCGAGTTACTCCAAAAAGATGTTTCTTTTGAATTCTCTGATAAATGTTTGCATGCTTTTGAATTGTTAAAACAGAAATTGATTGAAGCACCTATAATGATCGGCCCTAATTGGACTCTTCCCTTCGAACTGATGTGTGATGCATCCGATGGTGCAGTAGGTGCATGCTTAGGTCAGCGGGTGGATAAAATCCTCCGCCCAATTTATTATGCTAGTAGAACGTTGAATGATGCTCAAATGAACTATTCTGTAACGGAGAAGGAATTACTAGCTATTGTGTTTGCCTTTGATAAATTCCGGTCCTATTTGGTTTTGTCAAAAGTAATCGTGTTTACTGACCATGCTGCACTCAAGTATTTGATGTCTAAACAGGATGCAAAACCTCGTCTTATAAGATGGATCTTACTGCTGCAAGAGTTCGATATCGAAATCCGAGACAAGAAGGGAGTAGAAAATGTGGTAGCTGATCACTTGTCCAGGCTGCCGCAAGAAGGTGAAAGTAAGCAAGAACCGGAGATCCAAGATGCATTCCCGGATGAACAACTCCTTGCGGTCACTTCCGTGCCATGGTTTGCCGATATTGCAAATTATAAAGTTGGTAACATCATTCCGCCTGATCTCACACGAAACCAAAAGGTAAAATTTTTTCATGATGCTAAAAACTACTTTTGGGATGATCCTTTCTTGTTTAAGTCGTGTGCAGATGGTATTATTCGAAGATGTGTACCTTTTGAGGAAGTTACCTCAATCATCCGAATGTGCCATGATAGAGAGGCGGGAGGACATTTTGGACCGGATAGAACCATGGGGAAAATTCTGTCTTGTGGATTCTTTTGGCCAACAATGAGAAGTGATGTGGAGGCTTATGTTCGAGCTTGTGATGCGTGCCAAAGGACCGGAAATATTTCACAAAAAAATGAGATGCTCCAACAAGGAATTCTAGTGTGTGAGCTCTTCGACGTATGGGGGATCGATTTCATGGGACCATTCCCAAACTCTAATGGGAATCAGTTCATTTTGGTGGCGGTCGAATATGTGTCAAAATGGGTAGAAGCAGTAGCATTGCCTACGAACGATGCAAAAGTGGTAATCAAGTTCTTAAAAAGCAATATATTGACTCGTTTCGGGACCCCTAGAGCTATCATTAGTGATGGGGGCTCCCATTTTTGTAACAAGCAGTTTGATTCCCTTTTGCAGAAATATGGCGTTACCCACAAAGTAGCCACACCTTACCACCCTCAAACGAGCGGACAAGTGGAAGTGTCGAATAGGGAACTGAAAAGAATCCTTGAAAAGACGGTCAGCATGTCGAGGAAAGATTGGAGTTTAAAGCTTAACGATGCACTTTGGGCTTACCGGACGGCATTCAAAACACCAATAGGAATGTCACCATACCGTCTTGTGTTTGGAAAAGCATGCCATCTTCCCGTTGAGCTAGAGCACAAGGCGTTTTGGGCCTTAAAATTCTTGAACTTTGATATGAAAGCAGCGGGAGAGCTCCGGCTTCGTCAACTCTTCGAACTTGAAGAACTACGCCTCTCGGCCTATGAGAACGCCAAAATTTATAAAGAAAAGACCAAGAGGTGGCACGATCAAAGGATCCAGGAAAAGAGCTTCGAGGAGGGAGAAGCGGTACTCTTGTACAACTCAAGGTTGAGGTTTTTTCCCGGAAAATTGAAGAGTCGTTGGACAGGACCGTTTACCATTCACAAAGTCTACCCTTCGGGCATGATTGAGATACTTACTCCGGAGGGTATCCAAAAGGTAAATGGTCATCGCCTCAAGAAATATTTCACGGGGGCACAAGAGCAAAGGCAAGTGATGCTCTTGAGAGACCCATGAACACAAGAGAAGCGAGAGAGTCGAGCTATTCCGACTATAAACATAGCAAGGAGGTACGTGTGCCTCACTTGTACATTAATTGTGTTTGTATTATTATGTTTTTGTGTGTTTTTATGTGTAGGAATAGGGTATTGAGCAAGTTAGCTAGGAGTCATGATCAAAGTGTGGAACAAGGCAAGGATTGGCAATATTCAGTGCAGCACGCCGTGCCGAAATTCAGCACGCCGTGCCAATGTGCAATCTGGTCAGCACGTGGCGTGCTCAAGCGGCACGCCAACGTGCCGCGCTTCTGTCTCAACATCGCGTGCAAGCGACATCGGCACGCCGTGCCAAATCGGCACGCCGGCGTGCCGTCATTCTGCTTCAAAGAGGCATTGAGGAGTTGAAATCGGCACGCCGTGCCAAATCGGCATGCCGGCGTGCGGGTGTTCTGTTTCCAGGTATGTTTTCGTTGCTCTGCTCAGCACGCCGTGCTGAATCATTGGCACGGCGTGCCGAGCGTTTAAAATTTGAATTCCTAGGTCAAAATCTGCGCCCCTCTATTTAAACCTCCTTTTCCCCCTTCTCTTCTTCACGCCCCTATTCATCTTCTTCTTCTTCTTCTTCGTTTTTTCTCTCTGATTTCTCTCTCTCTCTCTCTCTCTCTCATCACTTCTCTCTCTAAACCTCTTCCCTTACTTTCTCTCTCTCCCTCTTATTCCTCTTCTCTTCTCCATTTTTCTCTCCTTTCCCCTTCTCCTCCACTCCCCTTTTGACCTAGATTTCTGCTTGTGCTTCATTTTCCTTATACCAAGGTATGAATCTAAACTTTATTCCTCTTTTTCTAGTTTTGATTTTTGCTTGGTTACTTGCTTAATAGGGTCTTTCTTTTGTTATGTTTTCTTTTAGTAAATTGAATTTCTGCACTTAGGTTGTTTATGGTTTTGCTTTCTTTTGTTGTTGAGTTTTGTTTTGTTTTGTTTTTTTTTGGATGTGCAATTGTAGGATGAAGAGAAAGTCTGTTCCCACTAAGAGACATGGTTCTTCCCGTCCGCCTGTGGATCCATCACCGGAATCGGAGCCACGCACCAACCTTCCTTCCGAGCCGCAAATGGCTCCTTTGACGAGCCTTTCAACTAAGTATAAGTGTCCTTTTCCTCTGCTCTCAGACGAGGAAGGTAAGCGCTATAAAACTTTGTTCCCTCTTGAAAGCACTCCCTACCGAATCTTCGATTGGGGATTTTTGAGTGTGCTAGATCGGTCTGATGCTTTATGTGCTAAATTGCATAGTATGGGTTGGTATTCGTTTGTCAAATCTAGCGTACCTGTTTTTAGGGAGTTGAACCTCGAGTTCTACTCCACATTGAGTTTCAAGACTGACCCTACTTCAGGCCTTCGGAGCATCACCTTCCGACTCTTTGGGGTTGCACACTCCCTAGACATCGATGGTCTTCGGGATTGCATAGGCATAGAAGGAACTAGTTATACATGGCCCGAAGATATGGATGCCAAGCAATTTTGGCGTTTGATAGGCACTGGGGTATACAAACCCCGGTTTGCCAAGACTTCCCAAATCCAGGACCCCATTTTGCAACTGCTGCATAAGTTTGTCTGCTTTAATTTTTCTGGGAAAACTGAAAGTAATCGGGTCAATGCCTTTGAGCTGTTACTCTTGTGGCATGTGCACAATGATGTTAAGGTGCACTTAGGATTTTTTGTCATGGAGGCCCTTTACCTTCACCACAATCGGTCCAAGTCTGAACTAGGATTAGGGCACATCGTCACTTGTATTGCTTGTTTCTTTCATTCTAATACTTGTTATAGGCACCTCGATAGCATTCTTCCCAAGAAGCTTTCGAAGGGCATTTTGTCTTGTGCTCCGAATGTGACGGCTGCAGGTACCTCGAGCGCGGGAGGTTCGCGTAAAGGAAAGGCTCCCATGGAGGTCGATGAAGAGGAGGCTTATGAGGAAGCAGAGGCCGCCGAGGAGGATGCGGAAAATGTTTCGGTCGGCGTGGATTTTATGGCTCGGGTTGAAGGACGGTTAGATGGCATCGTGGAACAGCTGGAAAACTTAACCGTCCATCAGGTTATGCTTGGGCAGCGGATGGCCAATATCGAGGCGTTTGCCACTCGTTTTTGTGCTGATCAAGGTTGGCCGTATCCGCCGCCGCCTCCTCCCGGACCCGATATGTGAGGTAACCCTTTTCTTCTCCCGCTTTATTTTGCTCTTTCTTCCTTTGCACTTTTGGAAGTAAGTGCAATTTAAGTGTGGGGTGGGTCAAGGGCTTTTCTCTCTCTCTCTTTTATTTCTTTTTACATTGCACTATTTGTTGTTTGTCTTGTATGCTTATTTTTGTTTTTGCATGTTTTGTGTGGAGTTATTTCTGGTTGTTTTTGGTTTGATAATATTTGTTTTTTTTGTTTGCCGCTTGCAACTTAATGATCCAACTCCTCATAAGCAATGTTTTACAATCTTTAATCTTAAAAAAAAAAAAAAAAAAAAAAAAAAAAAGAAAAAAGAAAAACATAACCGCATAACCTCTTATTTTGCATCTTTCTAGGTTAAGTATGCTTGTTAATAGGGATGTTTACATTGAATGCAACATGAGGCCCCATTTGATTGTCACCTTTGGAATAATATAGACTTTGGGGTTGAGATGCATCGCTTTTAGACATATACTCTCTAAGAAGCTTCTTTTTGATTGAGCATGAGTAAAGAGATGAAATAGGCAAATTGTGTGTTTTATTTTGATTAATCTTGGGGTAAGGGAAACTAATTATCTGTACTTAATGAACATTGACAAAAAGTCAAGAATGAAAAATGGAAATTTATTCCGCTGGCTTCACTTACAAGGTGAAGTTATGAATAGTGTTAGTAGCCGCTTGATTGAATGTGCTTAGTTGAGTAAGTCGGGTGCATTGTGTTTGCTCCATCTTTGTTATCTGTTCGGAAAAGCTAAGTGACATCTCAAGTAAGGTCGAAAGTTATAAGGTCAATCAAATGGAATCGATCAATGCATCGTGATAATTTTGTTTTCCGCCCCAAGAAAATTGTGTGAATTCTAAAGTCCTATTGATCTTTATCTATGTGATTGATAGGGAAGTGACTTAGAAGTGTACTATTTTAGTGATGCAAATCATATTCTGATAGTCAATTGAGTTGCTTTGTGTGCATGAGTTTGGGGTTAAATGTTAAATTCTTTGTGACAGCCTTATTGATTGAGTATGCTTGACTTGTGGATAAATTTGAGGTTGTGGTTTGTGATTTGATCTTTAATTTTGCTTCATTGTTTTCCGGAGTTGGAGATGTTTTGTTTGCTTGAGGACAAGCAAGACTTTAAGTGTGGGGTGGTTGATAAGGTCGGTTTCGACCTTGTCTTCTAGCCAAATTCGTGGTTTGAGTGGTAGTTTTTAGAATCAGTTATGTGAATGTTTGATTGTTTTTTTTCGTATTTTGTGATTTTTATGTTTTGGTTTGATTTCTTATATTTTTAGTATTCTTCGTGTTTTTCGTGTTTTATGGTCCGTGGTTGTGGTGCGGTTATGCCCCTTTGTGTTTGTTTGGACAGGCATTAGGACCCGGATCGGAAGTTGGAGCAACGGCGGCAAGAAGGGCTCGAAGTGCTGAAAATCAGATTGGCACGGCGTGCCACAATGGCAGCACGGCGTGCCAAGCCAACCAGCATGCCAAGAGTTCCAGAGAAGCAGCACGACGGCGTGCCATCCCAACCAGCGTGGCGTGCCGATTCCAACTCTGCATAGCACGGCGTGCCGACTTCACCAGCACGGCGTGCCGAGGCCGAAAATCTGCTGTTGCCCTAATTTCAGCTTTTCTTTTCTGTGGTTTTAACCTAGCCGTATAAATAGGTTATTTTCTGGTTTTTGGGGCATCTTTTTCCCAACTTGTAGAGGTAGAGCAAAACTTGTAGCTAGGGTTTAGCTTGACCTTTTTGTTTTCTTTGAATCTTGGAACCATCGATTGGTAGATTGCTTTGCATTGAACCTTCCCCTTTTGCAACGTTCTTAGTTTCGGCTCGGGTTCGTTAATAGAGGTACACCTCCAAGCATCTTCACACCGTCGGCATCCGGTTAATTGGATCAAGAAGGGCATAAGTTTTTCTTTTTGTCTTTTGTAATTCAATTTAGCTAGCTTTTGATTCCGCAATCGATTTTTGTTTGGTTGAAAACATTGAATCTGTTACATCTTTCTTGATTAATACAGTTGAATGCAAGTTAATTTCAATCTTTATCCCTTTTCTTTATGCAATCCCTTTAGTGATAACCTAGTCTCATAAGATCTTAATCTATTAAGTTCATATTCGTGGCATTACCTAGATTGACACCTAGGCAACCATTAGTATTGACGACACTGTGGAACATACGTGCCCCTATTTTCTGAGCTTTAAGAATTAGACCGCCTCTAAACAAGGAAAACCGGCTAAGGACCTAAAAGATCTAGATACGCTAGGTTGATTTAATTGGAGGAGTATAATTGAGGGTTAATTGTTGAGTTGACTTCGTCTTTTGTAGTTGATTAATTAAGCCATCCCCATCAGTCTTCATAGGTCGGTAAAACCGCCATTTGATATTCCAAATTCAAGAGCAAAGTAAGCTGGGATAGATCAACTAGGAGTAGACTAATATAGTTGTTAATATAATCAAACTTAAATTTAGTTCCGCTTAGACACGTAAAGACTCTTAGTAATTTAGTGATTATCGAGGTTTAAATTCCTTGTGGATCGATACCTGGACTTTAGGCCAGATTTTATTACTTGAACGACGAGGTACACTGCCTTTATACCTAGGGTTGGCCGAATTCCTTAGGGGAATTCAGGCCCATCTTGGCTCCTGTCTATTCTGTGCGGGCTTCCATGTTTTAATTTAGGCCAAGTCTAATTTTAATTATTCTGGTTTAAATTAATCTCAAGCCCAATTTTAATATACCCATGTATTACATCTAAATTAAAATTAGTTTGACAATTAATTTAATCCATCACATTAAAATTAAATCTACACAAAATAAAATCATATGTAAACCCATACATATGAATATTTCCACCTAGGAAATAATTTCATAATTAATCCAATTAATTATGAAGAGCCAATTGAATATATTAATTTTATTATTATGACCAATCCAATTGATCTTTATAATATAATTAATATATACACACTTCTCCCTCCATTGTGTATACTCCAAGTATACATATGATTCCTTAAGTCTGCATTCTATCGTCCTATGTGTACGATCCCGTGGGCCCATCTTTATGTTGGCAGCGGGCCTTTGGCCCGCAGACTGCAGTTGGGGTCTAGCAAGCCACTGCAGCCCCCAATTAAGATGGAGATGGCAGTCTAACTGATATCATAACCCTGTAGTTTAAACTTGTACATCCCATGTCATTGATATCGATGTCCAACACAGAGGCATGGATTGATCACCCTCTTTTGTGTCCGGACATTAACTTGATCCCGAATGTACTGATGCTCACAAACAAGTTCCAACTCGTTTGGGTGTGGCCACACTCTTATCAGTCACATTCATCAAGCGGCCGGTGATATCTTCTCAGTTGGTTACTGAGTGACAAATCCCTTCTGCATCCATAGTATTACCATGTTCAGTGACATACCCGAAGGCACCCATACTTGGCACCCTATTACAGGCCCTTTAGGCGTACCCCTAAGTATGCGACTTCACATGTAACACCATCATATGGTCAGGTCAAAGGATCCATACAAGTACTACACGAGAATCCATTGTGATACCATACCATGTGGATTACTCGTTTAGTGGATCTATCCAGTACCATGCTTCTAGGCATGTACCCATTAACTTGGTTGACATTCCATGTCTAATGACCGGTAAGACACCGCCATACAACCAGGTTTATGATAGTCTATTGTTCCATTCATTCCCATGACTGGAACAGACTACGGATCTATTTATGGTCATATCGTTTACCCTATCCATGGTCTTACTGCTAAGTGCATGACACTTGTCGTCATGGATATAGATATGTCCATTGGATACTTCATTTAATATATTGCACAAGATAGATATAATAAATGAATTGATGCCTTTATTAATAACACAAATGAGTACAACACATGAATCCAATAAATGTATAGTACAAATACAAGGACCAATGCCTCGGGACTAGGGCATTTCCAACAATCTCCCACTTGCACTAGTTCCAACTAGGCATGGGCCTAATCCCTATAGATCTAGTATGACCCTCGTGCTTGGGCTGGGCTAGCGCCTTGGTCAATGGATCTGCGACATTATCCTCGGTATACACTCTGTGCAATGCAATGTCACCTCTCTCCGCGATTTCTCGTATGAGGTGAAACTTTCTGAGCACGTGCTTTGTGTTCTTGTGTGAGCGGGGCTCCTTAGCTTGTACGACGGCCCCATTGTTGTCACAGAAGATATCGACTGGGTCCTGGATAGTTGGCACTACTCCCAACTCAGTGATAAACTTCTTCATCCACACAGCTTCCTTAGCTGCATCGCACGCAGCGATGTACTCAGCTTCTGTCGTAGAGTCCGCTATGGTTGGCTGCTTTGAGCTCCTCTAGCTTACAGCACCACCATTCAGCAAGAATACATACCCTGACTGCGATTGGTACTCATCTTGGTCTGTCTGGAAGCTCGCATCAGTATACCCAGTAACTGATAGCACTTCCTGACCACCATACACCAAGAAGCTATCCTTAGTCCGGTTAAGGTACTTGAGGATCGCCTTGACAGCTTTCCAGTGATCCTCCCCGGGATCCTGCTGGTGTCGGCTCGTCATACTCAGTGCAAAGGCGACGTCAGGTCTCGTACATAACATGGAGTACATGATTGATCCAATAGCCGAAGCATATGGAACCAATTTCATGTTCTCCCTGTCCTCCCTTGTTTTAGGACAGTTCTTCTACTAAGTTTCAGCCCATGGCCCATTGGCAAGAAACCTTTCTTGGCCCGGTCCATGCTGAATCTTTTCAGAACTTTGTCAATGTACGAAGCCTGACTTAGGGCCAGAAGCCGATTTGATCTATCCCTATAGATCCTGATCCCTAGGATCATCTCAGCTTCACCTAAGTCCTTCATTGCGAAGCACTTACTCAGCCACTGCTTTACCCCTTGCAGTGTAGGTATGTCGCTTCCAATGAGTAGGATGTCGTCTACATAAAGTACCAAAAATGTGACAATGCTCCCACTAGTCCTCTTATACACACAAGGCTCATCCAGATTCTGTATGAAGCCATATTCCTTTATAGCCTCATTGAATCTTAGATTCCAACTACGGGATGCTTGCTTTAGTCCATAAATGGACCTTTGAAGTTTGCATACCCTTCCTGGATACTTAGGATTGACAAAACCCTCAGGTTGTGGCATGTACACATCCTCGAGTAGCTTCCCATTAAGGAAAGCGGTTTTGACATCCATCTGCCATACCTTATAGTCATACCATGCGGCTATGGCCAGCAGTATCCTGATGGACTTGAGCATGGCTACTGGTGAGAAAGTTTCATCATAGTCTATTCCATGGACTTGTCTGAAACCTTTCGCAACCAGACGCCCCTTGAAGGTATTATCGGCTTTCAGCTTATAGCACCACTTGCAACCTATTACCTTAGCACCCGGAGGTGGATCAACCAAGTTCCAAACTTGATTATCATACATAGATTGCATTTCTACCTCCATGGCTTTACACCAATTTGCAGACTATGGGCTAGCCATAGCCTCCTGGTAGGTTTTTGGTTCTTCTTCATCCCAGATGAGAAGAGTTTGATCATCGGTGATGAGGAAACCATACCTCTCCAGTTCCCGACGATCCCTACCAGACCTTCTAGGTTCTTGTGTGGCCTGGGTCGGTGCTTCCACTTGTGGAAGCCCCATCTGGGCCTTCGAGTTATCCTCTTTAAGAGCTTGTGGACCTTGAACTTCCCTGAGTTCAATGTTGCTCCCACTATCTTTCTTGGAAAGGAACTCCTTTTCCAGAAAGACCCCCTTCCTTGCCATGAACACCTTGTTCTCGGCGGGGTTGTAGAAGTAATACCCTTTGGTTTCCCTAGGGTAGCCCATAAACAGGCATTTATCGGTTTTGGGCTCCAGCTTGCCACTAGTCAATTTCTTGACATGTGCTTCGCATCCCCAAATCCTTAGGAAAGACACATTGGGCTCCTTGCCCGTCCATATCTAATATGGGGTCTTTTCCACAGCCTTAGTCGGAGTATTGTTTAAGATGAGAGCTGCTGTCTCGAGGGCGTGTCCCCAGAAACTAATTGGGAAAGATGCTTGACTCATCATTGAGCGGACCATGTCCAACAAGGTCCTATTCCTCCGTTCGGAAACCCCATTCCATTGTGGTGTTCCAGGAGGAGTGAGCTGTGGAACTATTCCATGCTCTCTCAAGTATGAGTCAAACTCTAGGCTCATATATTCACGACCTCGGTCCGACCGAAGGGCTTTGATATTCCTGCCTAGCTGGTTCTGTACCTCGTTCCTAAATTCCTTGAACCTATCAAGGGTCTCGGACTTGTGTTTCATCAAATAGACATAGCCATATCTGCTGAAATCATCCGTGAACGTGACGAAGTACAGATGCCCACCTCTGGTCGCTGCGCTCATAGGTCCACATACATCTGAATGTATTAGGTCCAATAAGCCAGTGGCCCTTTCAGCCTTTTTGCTAAAAGGCGCTTTTGTCATCTTGCCTCTTAAACATGATTCGCATGTATCAATTGACTCCAAGTCAAATGACCCTAGGACCCCAGCTTTGTGAAGCCTAGCAATGCACTTCTCGTTTATATGGCCAAGACGAAAATGCCATAGGTAGACAGGATTAAGTTCGTTGGGCTTAACCCTTTTCGTGTTTATGTTATAGATATGATTGGTTTCATTTAAGTCCAGGATATACAGGCCATTATTTAATAGAGCATCTCCATAAAATAATCCCTCTCTAGATATAGAAATTCGACCATTTAAAATAGTGAAATTAAATCCAGAAATATCCAACATTGATACAGAGATAATATTCCTGCACATAGCAGGTACAAAGTAACAATGTTCTAAAATTAAAACCAATCCACTGGGCATCATTAGGTGGTGTTCGCCGATCTCTATGGCAGCAACCCTTGCTGCATTCCCGACCCGCAAGTCCACCTCTCTCGACCCCAGCAACCTTCTGTTCTTAAGTCCCTGCACATTGCAACAAATGTGAGAACCACATCCAGTATCCAATACCCAGGATGTTGAAACAGTAAGGTTAATATCTATAACATAAATACTTGAAGAGGACGCACCTTGGCCCCTTCTTTGCTCTCCCATCAGCCTGGGACACGATCTCTTCCAATGACCCGCCTGTCTACACCCGAAATAGACATCATCAGGACCTGCCTTCTGCTGGGCCTTGGGTTGGGCCTTGGCCTTCTTAGCTTTGGCCTTTTTGGCCTTGGCCTTGGCCTTTTCCTTGGCCTTACCCTTAGCAAGAGGAGGGTTCCCCTTGTTAACCAGCAGCACTGGCGGAGTCTTCTTGATCGACTGCTCAGTAAGCTTAAGCATCCCATGCAGCTCACTGACAGTGCGGTTCATCCCTTGCATGTTATAGTTAAGGATGAACTGATCATAAGAATCCGGCAAGGACGCGAGGATTGTGTCCACCGCCAACTCTTGAGAGATAGGCGATCCGAGACGGGCCAAAGTATCCAAATAGCCCTTCATCTTGAGCACGTGTGCACTCACAGATGTCCTGGCCCCCATCTTACAAGAGTGGAATGCCTTATTGGTCAGGTACCTTTCCTGACGAGCTTGCTCTTGAAACATCTCATTAAGAGTTGTTATCATAGCATAGGCTTGGTGGTCCATAAACTGTTTTTGCAGTTCAGGGACCATGCAAGCCAACATAAGGCATGTCACATCCCGGTTGTCCTTGACGTGCGCCTCGTATTCCTCCAGCTGGGCAGCCGGTGGATTACGTCCCTAAGGCGCCGCCGGCACAGGCCTTTCCAGCACATACTCTTTCGACTCTTGTCTTAGAACTATCCTCAAGTTCCTAGACCAGTCTAAAAAGTTAGGACCGGAAAGCTTGTCCTTTTCAAGAATGGATCGCAGTGATAAGGTATTTGTGTTTGCCATTTGGGTGTTTCTACACAGAAAAACATTGGGAGTGTTAATAAAGGGCTTTGCTTTGTTGTTCCCATATAAAATTAATAATGAATCAAGTTATTAATTTAAACCGAGTTGTTGGGCTCATGGGCCGAGATCCATATTTCATTAAGATATAGCCAAACGAGGGTTTGGTACAACTACATCTTAATTATTTAGGTAGGAACGCCGTCCAATCCCAACCTAGGGACTCTCGGTTTGATGGGCTTGTTGGCACTTACCCATCTGTGCTTAGGGCCAGGAGAATCCTACTACCCACGCTAAGTCAAAACCTCCATCCAAGTGTTAGAGTATCCCATACTCTAACCCAATACAAAGTGACAATACTCCAGTGCATCCTGCGAGGGCATAGTCTACAACTGGCCTATTCCCACTTCGATTCGGTTTTGAATGAGGGAAGCACTTTTAAGCGACTTAGTAATTCCGTTTGGTTATTAGATTCAATTATAACGGCTTACATACATAAAGCGGGTGAATGAGCTATTGGAACATACATTCATAGATGCAAATGAATATAAAACATGATTAAATAAAATTAAAATGGACTGCTATGGGCCTATGTTACATCCTAATATTATTCTAGTAAACCTATACTAGAAACAGATATTAGGCGGGCCTCCATCTTCTCCTTCTGGGCATGCACCTTCAATTTGGGCTTGCACCTCCATTTGGGCTCACCACTCCATGGGCTTCTTCTTTTACAAAATTTTATAATATTTAATTTAAATAAAATAAAATTACATTAAAAAGAAAAAAACGACACGCAGGCCGTATTTACCCAAAATAAAATTTACAACCCATCTTGTTCAAGGCCCAATAGCATCCAATCATACATTCATTCAACCATTCATATGCATCCAATACATACAATTCAAAAGCATGTCATAATGCATTATTTAAGCCCATTTAAATTATGTCTAAGCCATTATTACGAAATCGCCAATTTTTTGCCCACCATGGTTCTAACCCTTAACGGGCTTTGGGCCTCCTGCCCAGGCAGTCCAACTGCTCCCACTGGAATTGGAAAACCATGGGTCCAATTTAGCCGTCCGAGTAATTGTGCCAAAATTACCCGAACCAATTTCCATTAACCATATTAATTTCCAAAATTAATATCACATGAACGAAATTAAATCATCCAAGAAACCATACGCATTTAAATTACATAAATTTAAACACACGAATTTTAAAACCAATTAAAATTTCAAAACTGGGCCCCGGACTCAAAAACCCGCAAAATCCAAAAACTGGGCCCGGCCCGCTGCAGCCGCCTGCAGCGGCACTGCCGCTGCGCAGTGGCCACCCAGCGGCTGCTGCTGCTGGCGCAGCAGCAGGCAACAGCTGCCGCCGCACCTCCCGCCGCGTGCCGCGGGAATCACCGCCGGCAGCCCCGCACCCCGGGAGGCAGATTTTTTTTTTTTTATTAAAACAGAATAAAATAAAAAGAATCACCATCCATCCACAAAGCAATTCACCAAGAATTCCAATAATACAACAAAATTAAAACAACATAAACCAATATGCAATATTAATTTTCATTGTATTAAAACATATGGGAAAAATCATAAAACCCATACAAA
Source organism: Euphorbia tirucalli (assembly GCA_039660915.1). Taxonomy (NCBI): domain Eukaryota; kingdom Viridiplantae; phylum Streptophyta; class Magnoliopsida; order Malpighiales; family Euphorbiaceae; genus Euphorbia; species Euphorbia tirucalli. The sequence goes on from CM077641.1 coordinate 72,700,249, forward strand.
GAATCCCAATAAAAAAACATCCAATTTCAAAATAGGGATTCAACCAAATTAATCAATTTCCACGGATCAAAAGCCCGCTCTGATACCACTGTTGGGATTTGTCACCGGAAATCACCCGATAAAAGCGGAAGAACGCGGTGATTTCCTCAAATCCAGTCCCAGGAGCAATTGAAGTGGAAATTGAAAAACTTAAAATTAAATAGAAAGGGATTAAATTTCTTACCAGAAAAATCTCTTTCTAGACATGGATGATGACTGCAGAATTCAATGTAGAATCCCTCCACTCTCACGTACACGAAAGCTTAACGAATGCAACCCGTGCTAGCGTCGGAAAAACGAAACAATAGAGAGGAGAGGGCTAGAAAATTCGGCTAGGTGTGTAATGCTTAGAGGTGGCCGAAATTTCTAACCCTAGGTACTTATACCTAGGGTTGGCCGAATTCCTTAGGGGAATTCAGGCCCATCTTGGCTCCTGTCTATTCTGTGCGGGCTTCCATGTTTTAATTTAGGCCCAGTCTAATTTTAATTATTCTGGTTTAAATTAATTTCAAGCCCAATTTTAATATACCCATGTATTTAATATATTACTCCAAGTAATATATTATTTACATCTAAATTAAAATTAGTTTGACAATTAATTTAATCCATCAAATTAAAATTAAATCTACACAAAATAAAATCATATGTAAACCCATACATATGAATATTTCCACCTAGGAAATAATTTCATAATTAATCCAATTAATTATGAAGAGCCAATTGAATATATTAATTTTATTATTATGACCAATCCAATTGATCTTTATAATATAATTAATATATACACACTTCTCCCTCCATTGTGTATACTCCAAGTATACATGTGATTCCTTAAGTCTGCATTCTATCGTCCTATGTGTACGATCCCATGGGCCCATCTTTATGTTGGTAGTGGGCCTTTGGCCCGCAGACTGCAGTTGGGCTCTAGCAAGCCACTGCAGCCCCCAATTAAGATGGAGATGGCAGTCTAACTGATATCATAACCCTGTAGTTTAAACTTGTACATCCCATGTCATTGATATCGGTGTCCAACACAGAGGCATGGATTGATCACCCTCTTTTGTGTCCGGACATTAACTTGATCCCGAATGTACTGATGCTCACAAACAAGTTCCAACTCGTTTGGGTGTGGCCACACTCTTATCAGTCACATTCATCAAGTGGCCGGTGATATCTTCTCAGTTGGTTACTGAGTGACAAATCCCTTCTGCATATCCATAGTATTACCATGTTCAGTGACATAACCGAAAGCACCCATACTTGGCACCCTATTACAGGCCCTTTAGGCGTACCCCTAAGTATGCGACTTCACATGTAACACCATCATATGGTCAGGTCAAAGGATCCATACAAGTACTACACGAGAATCCATTGTGATACCATACCATGTGGATTACTCGTTTAGTGGATCTATCCAGTACCATGCTTCCAGGCATGTACCCATTAACTTGGTTGACATTCCATGTCCAATGACCGGTAAGACACCGCCATACAACCAGGTTAATGATAGTCTGTTGTTCCATTCATTCCCATGACTGGAACAGACTACGGATCTATTTATGGTCATATCGTTTACCCTATCCATGGTCTTACTGCTAAGTGCATGACACTTGTCGTCATGGATATAGATATGTCCATTGGATACTTCATTTAATATATTGCACAAGATAGATATAATAAATGAATTGATGCCTTTATTAATAACACAAATGAGTACAACACATGAATCCAATAAATGTATAGTACAAATACAAGGACCAATGCCTCGGGACTAGGGCATTTCCAACATATATCTCCTTCATTATTGGCGCGATCCCTTTTTTTTCTTCTTTTCTTCTTTTTTTTTTCTTTTTTTTTCCTTAATTTTTGCTTAAATCGCCCTTGCGGGTTTTCGACTTAACAGGCCATTTTTTTAAATGAATGGTTGATGTTCGCAATTCGCACACTTAGGCGTCTAAATGTCTTTGTTTATCTGGATGTTTCGACAAATGAATCATGTAACATACTCCAAACATTCATGCAATATGTTGAGCAAGATGCACTTTATTAATGAAATTTAATTATTGTATCAATTGAAAATGCCAAAATCAGTACATATCTCGAACGAACTCATTCCTGTTATCAACCATCCTATACAGGTTTTCTGGTCGATAAGCTAACTCTCGTTGCCTTTATTTTTGCTTAAGCCTCCCTTACGGGTTTTCGACTTAAGAGGCTTCTTTTTTTTTTACACATGGTAGAGTTTGAGGTGATCTTGATTAATCGGATTGGTGAACTCGTTGCCATCCATGTCCATGATATTCACTGCACCTTTGGAAAGTATTTTCTTAACCACATACAACCCTTCCCAATTGGGTTTGACTTTTCCCCTCGCATCCGTGTTAGTCGGCCTTATCTGTTTCAACACTAGATCTCCCGCCTTCAGAGGCTGTTTCTGATGACGAACCCGTCGATTATAGGCCCTAGCCATCCTTTGGTGGTACATCTGTATATGATCTAGAGCCTTGAGACATTTTTCGTCGACCATAGCCAGTTGTTCAAATCTCGCCTTTACCCATTCTGTTTCAGGCAATTGGGCTTCCAAGACCGTCCTTAGTGACTTCAATTCCACTTCAATAGGAAGGACTGCTTCCATCCCATAAACCAGCAAATAAGGTGTCTCCCCAGTTGGCGTTCTAACACTGGTTCTGTATCCCCATAGAGCATAAGGTAATCTATCTGCCCAATCCCTGTAGGTTGAAGTAGTCTTGGATAAGATCTTCTTAATAGACTTGTTTGCCACCTCCACTGCTCCATTGGCTTGTGGCCTATAAGGTGAAGACTTACGATGTTCTACTTTGTATTCTTCGAATAGTTTAGCTGTGGCCCCTTGAAATTGCACTCCGTTATCAGTCACCAACTGATGTGGTATACCATATCTTGCGAAGATGTGCTTCTTTATAAACTTAGCCATGTTCTTAGCTGTGACATTGACATAAGACTCGGCTTCAACCCACTTGGAAAAATAATCCACTGCCACTCTAATGAATTTGTGACCATTCGATGCTGGAGGCCGAATTTCACCAATTATGTCTATACCCCACACTGCAAACGGCCAAGGAGTCATGAGATTCTGCAATTCCATAGGTGGAAGATGGCTGATATCCCTATAAATCTGGCACTCGTGGCACTTTTCACTTCTTCTGCGCAATCTGTTTGCATAGTAAGCCAGAAGTACCCTTGTCTCATGATCTTCTTTGCCAGAGCTAAACCGTTCATATGCGGACCACAAATCCCTGAATGCATTTCTTGCATAACCCTCTTGGCTTCTGCTTCCGTCAAACACTTTAACAACAATCCATCAGTGATCCTTCTGAAAAGCTGTCCATCAAACCATCTGAACTGAGCTGCCAATCTTCTTAAAGTGGCCTTATCTGATGCATCAGCTTCTTCAGGATATTAGCCATTTTGTAGAAAGTCAGCTATATCTTAATACCAGGGCTTATCGTCTGCTACTAATGTCAAGACATCACTAGAACGGTGAAATGGTGTTCTAGCAGTCTCTAGGATTAAGGGCTGCATTGGTGCCTTCTGAGGTCCTTCCCACATGGATGACAAGGTTGCTAACGAATCAGCCATCTGATTATCATTTCTAGCTACATGCCTGAATACTTTCACCATTTCCAACAAAGTCTCCAAGTATGGGCGAAGTGACTCTTCCTTGATTTCCCACTCCCTGGTGGCTTGGCGAATCACCAACAGTGAATCTCCAACAATGGTCACATCATTTGCCCCTAGTGTGATGAGAGCATCAATGCCAAATAAACAGGCTTCATATTCTGCGCTGTTGTTAGTTACCAAGAATTCTAGCCACTTTGACAAAGGAATTATCTCCCCCTCAGGAGTTACAATAATTACTCCGAGGCCTGCTCCTCTCTTATTTACGGCTCCGTCAAAGTGCATAATCCATTTTCTGACCTCCACCTCCACCAAGGCCAACTATTCATCCGGAAACTCCAGGCTTTCCACATAATCAGATTCAAGCGGCTGATTGGCTAGGAACTCAGCCACTGCTCTTCCTTTGATCACCTTCTTCGTCACATACTCAATGTCGAATTCTGATAGCAACAGCAACCACCGGGACAGTTTCCCTGTTAAGGATGGGGCAGAGCAGAGGTATTTCATCGGATCAACTTTCACCACAGCTTGTATCTTATAGGATTGGAAATAGTGTCTCAGTTTCTTCATCAGCCAAACCATAGCGGTGTAGATCTTTTCCACCACGATGTACCGAGTTTCATAATCTAGCAGCTTCTTACTGAGGTAGTAAATAGCGTGCTCCCTTTTATCATCTTGTTCTTGAACCAACATCGCCCCTATGGAGGTCTCTTTAATGGCTAAGTACAGAGTCAAAGGCCTTCCCAAAGTTGGAGGCTTCAACACTGGTGGGTTGATCAGGTACTCTTTGATCCTATCGAATGCAACCTGACATTGGTCATTCCACACGACGGGTTGTTCTTTCCGAAGAAGCTTGAAAATGGGCTCACAGATGGTGGTCAATCTGGCAATGAATCTGCTGACATATTGAAGCGACCCTAGAAAAGATCTGACTTCCTTTTCTATTTTCGGTGCTGGCATGTCTCGAATGGCTTTAATCTTGTCCGGGTCCATCTCGATGCCTTTCTGGCTGACAATGTGCCCCAATAATTTGCCCGATGCAACTCCAAATACACATTTCTTCGGATTAAGCTGCAGGTTATACTTTTCAATCCTGGTCATAAATCTATCCAGGATAGCAGGGTGCTCTTCCCAGGTCATGGATTTCACCAGCATATCATCAACATACACCTCGACCTCCTTGTGGATCATGTCATGCAGCAATGTTGTAACAGCCCTCTGATAAGTTGCCCCAGCATTCTTCAACCCGAAAGGCATTACTCTGTAGCAGTACACCCCCTACTTGGTGATGAAGGCCGTCTTGACTTTATCAATGACATTCATTAAGATCTGATTATACCCAGAGAAACCATCCATAAACGAGTACATAACTGCCCTTGCTGCACTGTCGATCAGGACATCGATGTGAGGGAGTGGGAAGTCATCCTTTGGGGAGGCCTTATTCAAATCCCGATAATCCATGCAAACTCTGACTCTTCCATCTTTCTTGGCAACCGGGACTATATTGGCTAACCATTCAGGATAGTCTACCACCTCTAGGAAGTTGGCCTTAATCTGCTTTGCTACCTCTTCTTTGACTTTCTTAGCCCATTCTGGACGTAGACGCCTGAGTTTTTGCTTTACTGCACTAAACTTGGGATCAATTGGGATTCTGTGTTCTGCTATCCCTCTGTCAACCCCCGGCATATCGTCGTAAGACCAGGTAAACGTTCCCACATGTTTTTTAAGTATTTTTGTCAATTCTCTCTCTTCTTCAGGAGTGAGTTTGTTAAAGATAGATACCATTTTAGGATTTTCAATTGTACCCAAATTAATTTCATGTAATGCGGTGTCGTGAATGCTGAACACATTGAATGAATGATTGCATGTATGCACAGAGCCATTAGGAAAAACATCACATAAATAAGCAAAGTTAGACTTCATTTCATTCATCACCTTATAGGCGGAATTGTTCACATCAAATACATAAGATAAGTTTACAAAGAAATCATTTTCCTCCTCCACATGCGGAGGGTCTTCAGCAGCAAGGTCTTTTGGATCAGCAGGTCCTTCTTCGAACAAGTCATTCTGATCAGCCTCGAGGGTCTCTTTCTGTGCTTCTGACAGAACATCTTCTTCTTTCTTTGCTTTCCCTTTAGCCATCATCTTGGTGAGCTCAGCAACAACCTTTTCTGCCAACTCTGCCTGTCCCAAAACAGCTTCCTTTCTCACAGGATCCTCTTTTAACCCTTTCTTCAGCAAAGCAGAAAATGCCTTAGTGATGGCATCTACCAGTAGGTCTGCATCTTCTTTTGATTGCTCCTCCGGAATAATGGGGGCCACTACTTCAACTCGAGCTATTGGAGGAGTATTGATCTCTTTCACAGTTTCAAGCTTAAGCATTTCTTCCACCAAACCAAGCCCATACTTCGAGAAGTCGACGACATCAGCAAAGATCTCAAACCCAGGGACTGTTTCCCCATCAATCATCATCGGCTCCGGCTTACCATCATATGACCCACCACTTGCTCAAACAAAAGTGTCCAAGAGATGAACTTTCTTTGTCTCAGGGATCTCCTTCTTTTCAGCACCCTTGTAACCAAGACCTCCCTGGTGTGATTGGCCCATAGTGATATCAAATTTTGCAACCCCTTGCTGGCGGACTCCAAGCCCCTTTCCTGGGATGAAATTCTACCTTTGAAAGTACTTATGGATCCATGGAGAAAACATCAGGTCTTTCTCCTTGTGTTCTGAGACGACTGCCACTTGAAAGCTAGTCAGGGGTTGTTCAAATGAATTCAATGCAGCTACCACAGAAGATTCATCTGCCTCAAGAGTCACGATCTTCCCTCCCATTGGAATCTTCACTTTCTAATGTAGGGTTGAGGGCACTCCTCCTAATACATGGAACCAGGGCCTTCCCAAAAGCAAGGAAAATGTCATCGAAATGTCGATGATGATGAATAGCACAGTCGATCTAACTTCCCCAATTGACACCTCCGCCTCAAAAGTACCGATCACGGTACGCTTCGAATCGTCATAGGCTCGGACCACTACATTAGATCGCGATAATGCTTCTTCAAATAGGTGGAGGCTAGGTAATACTTTCAAAGGACAGATATTCAGTGCTGACCCATCATCAACCATTTCACAAGGTAAAGTTCTGTCCATCATTTCAACTTTCAAGTACAAGGCACGGTTGTGATTAGTTCCTTCTGGTGGCAGGTCATCATCAGTGAAAGTGATCCCTTTGGGACTATTAGGTTGTAGACTCTTTGTACTTCCAATTACCATACACACCTCCTCAGGAGACATCAACGGATTAGCATCCATTTCCATAAGCTTCTTCACCACCGCAGCCCGGTGCCTTTGGGACTCCATAAGTAGATGCCACACAGATGCGCATGCCGGTATTTTTTTTAGCTGCTCCACCACTAGATCTTTTTTTTCATCCACCTTGACAGGCACGGGGCTTCTGCTGTTTTAATTGGCTCCCCTAATCGCTGTGGCTCAGGTTGATACACCCTTCCACTCCTTGTGACATTGTTCATAGGAGCATCCTCCTTTCTTATGTACATCCCATCCTTGGTGCAAACGGGATAAGCAGGTGATGTCTGGCTCACAAGCTTGGGTCTACTCATTAGTTCGAACTCATCCGCATCGTCATCCAACTCCACATCATCTAAATTCACGGGCTTATTCTCCTCCACAGGTGGTTCAGCATCCTCGCCCACTACCACTTGTATTGTAGGATTCGCCTTTGCAATCTGAGCTAGGACAAAGTTAGGAGACAACCTCGACTGTACCATGTTCACCCTCCTTTCAAAATGAGGCAATGGATTGCTCTGAACATTAGGCTTTGGGCGAGGCGCTTCTATCTTCTTTTCATCAATCAACCACTGAATTGCCTTTTTCAATGCATGGAACTCATTAGTTCGATGCCCCTTGGTTACATGATAAGAGCAAAAATTGTTCTCGTCTGCCTCAGCCGGAGGCGTGTACGGTTTCAGGCTTTGAAGAAAACCCAAATTTCTGCACTTCAGAAAAATCCACCCGAGAGAATCCTCCCAAGGAGAAATCCCTTTTCCAGCTGTTTATTGATTTTCCCCTTGTGCTACTGCCGCTCTTCTACTTGCTTGACAAGGGCAAGTGGCTGACTCGGTTTGGCACTTGTCGACAAGGAGGCTGCAGGATTGTTATTACTCTTGTATCCTGAGGAATAGGTCCGGCTTCGGTATCCTCCCCCAGAATTGTTATGGGCCGGGTCGATCTCATACTTCTCCACTTTACGGGCCAACTCGTGCACTTCCACCAAAGAATGAAACTTGTGATATTTCATCACATTCCGATAGACCTCTAAGCTCCCATCAATCAACTTCACAATCAGCTCATCTTCCAACGGCTTCTGATGGAGGAGGATCATCTTGTCCATCCACCTCTGATAGTACTCCGAGAAGGTCTCATTCGGTTTCTGTTTCACCGCCTCTAAGTCTTATAGCTTGACCTCTAGCTGTGTATTGAAACTGAAATACTTTATGAAAGCATCAGACAGTGCATCCCAATCACCTTGCACACTCTCAGGCTGCTTGTTGTACCAAGTGATGGCTCCTCCTTCTAGAGTAGTGGGGAACAGTCCCACTAATTGGTTCATTTTAAGCCCTGCCATAGTCATGATCCGCACATATTGGTTCAAGTGAGCCGTAGGAGGGCTTTTCCTAACATAAGGTGCAATTCTAGGCATCTGAAAGCCTACAGGTAACATCTCAACCCCTCCGGCTATGAGTGTGGATGGATCAATGCGCTTAGAGGATTGGATCTTAGAGTTGGCGCGCAGTTCCGCTATAGTTTCCTCCATCTCCTTTATTTTCCTTTCTAAAGCAAACTCCACGGGTCGTTCAGTGTTATCCCTTCTGCCTTCTTCTGCATCTGATTGCCCATCATTCAGTCTTCCTACACTGCTCTCCTCTCGAGTAGCCCTCTCTGGTCGTTGATTGGATGACTCACTCAATGCACTCTGCACTTGGTTCTTGATGAGGTTCTTGAATTCATCAGAGTTCATGAATTCCCGGATGGCAGTAGTGGCCATCATGGCGGTTGCAGCTTCTGGTGTAAGTGCCATGTCATGAAAGCTTTGTTGTAACTGTTCGAATTCTGGTGAAAGCTCAGCACTCAATTCAGACGCCATCTCAACCTCTCTGAACTGAACGGACTCCTCAGACTCACTGGACGACGAATCACTGTGCTCTAGTCTCATGAGTCTCTGTCCCGATCGGAGCCAAACTACAAAATATTTTGAACAAGAGTTAGTGAAAGATGATCACCCAAAGAGTTATGAACTCTAGGGTATATGCATGTATGCTTGGCGTGTTAGATGAATGATATGCGGATGTTGTATGAAATGGATTCGCAACATGAACCTTGAACAATTGATCCTTCGGGTGGTGAAGTATGCATGAATTCCTAGGTATGCATGTCGTGAATTGCAATTTAAGTATTGGATGCATGGATGAGACCTTTGGCGCTCGAGGAGTACCTCGGGTTTTATGACATGAGATGAATGTTCTTAGCGAACGGACAGAGTTTCGACACTCGGGGAGTGCCTTGAATTTTTCTGATGCGAGATCGACATGAGCAAGGCACATGGTCAGGGTTTCGGTGTCCGGGCGACACCTTGGATTTTTGATGATATGAAGTGAACTCGTGCTTGGTGTACGAGTGGAATTTCAATACTCGGGGAGTATCTCGATTTCCGCGTCGTGATGTGAATGCGTTCTTGGTGAACGGATAGAGTTTCGGTGCTCGTGGAGCACCTAAAAAAATTTAATGAAATGAATTTTGTCGACGCCCATGGGGCGCCTAAATGATTTGATGTAATGAAATGAGTTTTTCGGCACTCGTGGAGCACCTAAATGATTTGGTGTGTGAAATGAATTTTTCGGCACTCGTGGAGTACCTAAATGATTTGATGCGATGAAGTGAATTTTTTCGGTGCTCATGGAGCACCTAAATGATTTGATGTGTGAAATGAATTTTTTCGGCACTCGTGGAGCGCCTAAATGATTAAATGAAATGTGATGAAAAATTTTTTTTCGGCACTCATGGAGCACCTAAATGATTAAATGAAATATGATGCATTTTTCCGGCACTCGTGGAGCACCTAAATGTTTAAGTGAAATGTGATGAATTTTGTCGGTGCTCGTGGAGCACCTAAATGATTAAGTGAAATGTGATGAATTTTGTCGGTACTCATGGAGCACCTAAATGATTTCGTACTTGGTAGGCGGTGTAATGTGTGCGACCCTTATGAGGTTATTCAAGGTCCGCATGAATGTTTTATGCATGACACGCGTTCCATATGGCTACAAGACAAATTGGTTAATGCTTATGACATTCAAATGATGTATGTGAATTAATGTTTTTTTTTCACACGAAAAAAAAGGATGCATGGCTACAAAAAATGTGGTTAGTGTAAATGTCACGCGGGTGATCAATGTATTTACACACGAAAATTAATGGACATGGCTGTACAAAAGATGTGAGTTAATGTCACATGTGGTATTCTATGTTCGTGAAAAATGCTGATGATGATATGTTATGGAGGGACAAGAAGACATGTAGCAATTAGCACACGGATCGTATTCCTCCAATCTTATTACTCCAAATGTGGTCAAGTCGATAAAATTCTAACCGAGTCCTAGGACGGGTTCTCTTCGATCACCAACCGGGGATGATGAAGGAGCATTTATTTTATTCACACGATTTATTTTGGTATCGTAGGGGAATCCAACTAGGGTTGCTAAAATGAGTTCGGTCCAAAGTCGGGATAACATCAAGGCTCCCATAGCAAAATATACTCCTCACTTCTCCCCACTCAAGGGTCTGAACGAAGGGGTTCGTATGAGGCTATGGGTGGTGTTTCGTATTCGTGCCCCCAAGACCAAGAGGAACTTAGGCGACACTTCAACGATTCACCAGGCTAAATAATGGATACCTAACCTAATGCAACAAATGTCTAACTGCAAAAATGCATAAAGTGCCATATAAGAATCATCCGCTTAATTTAAATTAGACACTTTTCAGGGCTTGTCAAATTCTTTTAAGTTTTTGGAAAACTTTTGAGAAATCCCCAGCGGAGTCACCACTGTGAGCGGATGACGCGTTTTCAAAGGGACGCGGGACTTCCTTTCGGAAGGGGCGCCTCGATTTCGGGCGGGGCCCTCCCTCGTGTAGGGTTTTTGATTGGAAATTCGTTTTTGGAAAATCGGATTATTTCGTAAAAGAATCGAGACCAAAATCTCGATAAAAAGTGTAGGAGTCGCCACCCGGCTCAGCTCAACTGGGAAATTACAGTGTAGCTGAATCAAAGTGAGAACCGCTACACTTTTCAGAGATCTAGGTTCGGACAAAGTCCCTTATTTCGTGTCTAATATAAATATTATTTGCCAATGTTCTAGGTATGACACTTTAAATTGCTAAAAATCGATTTTTATTGAATAATACATGCGGCGCGCATACATAATAATACAAACATAAAAGTAAGGAAGTAAATATTTAAGAGGTTTACAACCCAATTGAATGGAAAAATAAAAACTCTCGCCTTACTGATACAATTGCCTAGGATACACGAGAATCTAAAAAAATTACAACTGCCTAAATACACGATTAATTCTATTAAAATACAAATAAAAATAAAATAAAGAAAAGGAATAAATAAAAGCTACAAAACAAAGGTTAGCACAATTTTACGGCACACCACAAATTGGATTCAAATAGACAGAATTGGGAAATTAGGATTTGGGGTCATGCAATTGGGGGTAACCGGGTTGGCCCGGCCGGCCGACCCGGTTAGACCTGGAAAATAGTTTTGAAACATCCCTGTATTTTTGGTTTTGTGAGAAAATCGTTTTTGAAAACATTTTTCCGGTTTATTTTAATTTAGCATACGAGGTGGGTCGGTTTTCGGGAGAACCGGGTCTCCATCGTGGTTTTGCTCTAAATGTAATTCCACCGAAAAATAAATCTAGGGTCGTGAATGCACACACCAAAATTCATTTTTGAAGATTTTTGATTTTTCAAGATTTTTCTGATTTTCTGAAATTTTCTGATTTTTATGAAATTTTTTTGGGTTTTTTATGAATTTTTTGGATTTTAGAGATTTTAGGGATTTCTGCTCCTGGCCGAGAACTACAGTCGTGCGACTGTAGTTACAGTCGTACGACTGTACACTATAGTCGTGCGACTGTAGGCTAACCTGAGGTAGAAATCGCTAAAAAAACCTAAAATGAGAAACTTAACACTGGGAAAATAAAAACAGTGGTACGACTGTATGAGGTTTGGCACGACTGTAATTACAGTCGTGCCCCTGTTCTTGTGAAAAGAACACTCGTACGACTGTTCTTATTTTTCCAGAAATAGAAGTGCAAAAACTTGAATAAAAACACACAAAAAAACAACCAAATCACCTAGAAAGCTGGAAAATGAGTTAAGTTGAAGATTATTTACCTCCTTGGCGCCGATCCACAGCTGGAATGACCCCTGACTACGCACCAATCCACGTGAATTTGATCATTTTCCTTGAAATGTCAAGGTTGTAAAGAGAGTCCAAAAATTCTCCAAAAAGCTACGGATTGAAGTTTGTTTTTGTCCAAAGATGATTTAGATTTCTTGTGTGAATGTTAACCTAGGGTTTCTAATTCGTTTTAAAGATTAACATCAAGAAATTAAGAAGAAAATGATAGAAGAAAGCAAGATATTTCTTTTCTCTCTTCCCTCCTTTTCTTCCTTTTCTCTCTCTAAATTTGCTCTAAGTCTGAAAATTCTGGCCAAAAAGTCCACACCTCTTCTGTTTTCTGCCTTTTATCTCCTTTTTTCCGGAAAATCTTGAGCATTAAATGCTCAAGATTTTCCCCAATTTTCAATTCAGGGGGTATGGGTTCTGCAACCTGCTCCCGATAATACAGTCGTACGACTGTACTTATGTTACAGTCTTACGACTGTAACCAAAACCCCACGACTGTAAATACAGTCATGGGTTAACGGTCAGACTTCTTTTTTTTATGATAAAATTTCGTGTTCACACCCGTATTAGTGGCTGCCCCTTTTGAAACCTGTCAAATTCGGCAACGCTGCACATATTTATCCACTTCTCTGCGCATGGATGGCCAAAATAGCTGGCTTGGATCAACTGCAATGTCCTATCTCTTCCGACATGTCCCTCGCCATGAACTTCTTGAATAATTTTCAGCCTTAAACTGCAATCAAGAATGCACAATTGGTTCCACTTAAAGAGAAACTCCTCAAACTGATGAAACTCTGATGGCTGCCCTTCTCAAATTTTCTGAGCAATAACTACAAAATATGGATCTGTGTCATACAGTTCAGCAAAAGACGCAAAACCAAGAACTTCAATTGAAATGCGAACAAGCAGCCCCTTTCTCCTACTTAATGCATCGGCCACCTTATTAGACACACCGGATTTGTGCTTAACGATAAAAGTAAACTGTTGTAGGTAAGCCACCCATCGAGCATGACTAGCTGAAACCTTATCCTGGCTATGTAAATGCCATAAAGACTCATGGTCAGTAAATGGTATGAATTCCCTCTGAAAAAGATAATGACGCCAACGCTTAACTGCCTGGACCACCGCATAAAACTCCACATCATACGTACTGTAACGAAGCTTTACACCAGATAGTTTTTCACTGAAATAAGTAACTGGTCTGTGGTTCTGACTCAACATAGCCCCAATACCTAACTTTGAGGCATCAAAATGCAACTCAAAAGGTTGTTGGAAATCCAGTAACATAAGAATAGGGGCTATAATCAATCTCTCCTTAATCCGCCAGAATGCTTCTTCTGCTTGTTCCGTCCACTCAAACTTCCCACTTTGCTTCATACACTCTGTGACTAGGGCCATTATGCTACTGAAATGTACTATAAATCACCTATAAAACGAGGCTAGACCATGAAAGCTTCTCACCTTAGTAACAGAGCTAGGTTTAGGCCAATTTTTAATTGCCTCCACCTTGGCCTCATCAACCTTCAAGCCCTCTGCAGAAACAATATATCCTAAAAACAGAACACTAGGGGATATAAAAACACACTTTTTCAAGGCTGTATACATTCTCTCTCTTTTTAACACTAGCAACACTTCTCTCAAGTGATGGAGATGCTCCTCCTGACTAGCACTATAAACCAGAATATCATCAAAGTATACCATAACAAATTTACCAATGAAGGGTCTCAACAGTTGGTTCATGATAAGCATAAAAGTGCTTGGTGCATTAGATAACCCAAACAGCATGACCATCCACTCATACAGCCCTTCCCTAGTTTTAAACGTAGTTTCCACTCATCCCCCGGTCTTATACAAATATGTTAATAACCACTCTTCAAATCTAGTTTAATGAAAATAGAAGCCCTACTGAGTTGGTCTAACAAATCATCCAAACGAGGGATAGGAAACCGATACCTGATGGTTATTTTGTTGATGGCTCTGCTTGTTGGGATTTTCATTAGAAATCATCCGAATAAATGCGGAAGATAGGGACGATTTCTTCAAATCCGTACCCAGGAGCAATTGAGATGAAAATTGCAAAAAAAAAAAATTTATCAAGAAGAGATTAAACTCTTACCAGGAGTATCTCTTCTAGAAATGGCTACAGAAATCAACTTAGATTCCCTCCTCGTTCACGTACACAAACGCCTGTGGAACACGACCCATGCTAGTGTTGGAATCGAAGAAATTTTTGGGAGGGAGAGGCTGCAAAATTTTGGCTAGAAGGAGTGTCGCTTGCCTTGGCCGAAATCCCTAGGTATTTTTACCTAGGGTGGGCCGAAATTCTCCTTGAGATTTCAGCCCAATTCCCTTCCTTGTCTCATGTGGACTTTTTCTCCTTTTAAAAACCCAGTCCAATATTAATTTGCCAGGTCCAATTAATTATCAAACCCAATTTCATTTAACTTGTATCTTAAACATATTATTCCAAATAATATATCTGATACAATTAAATTAAAATCAATTTGATCAATTAATTATACCATGGAATTAATTTTGACATCTATAAGACAAAGATACATGTAAACCTATACATGTGAAATTTTTCCACCTAGGAAATAATCTCATAAATTAATTCATTGAATTAATTATGAGAATGCCAATACTAATATTAATTTTATTATCATGATCAATCCAATTGATCTTTATAATATAATTAATATAATCCTCTCTCTCTAGTGTGTATACTCCAAGTATACCGGTGATTCCTTAAGTCCGTGTTTAGACGCCCAATGTGTACGATCCTGTGGGCCCATCTTTATGTTGGCAGTGGGCCTATGGCCAACAGACTGCAGGCGGGCTCTAGCAAGCCACTGCAGTCCCCAATTAAGATGGAGATGGCAGTCCAACTGAAATCATAACCCTGTAGTTTGAACTTGTATATCCCATGTCATTGATATCGGTGTCCAACACAGAGGCATGGATTGATCACCCTCTTTTGTGTCAGGACATTTACTTGATCCTGAATGTACTGATGCTCATAAACAAGTTCCAACTTATTTGGGTGTGGCCACACTCTTATCAGTCACATTCATCAAGAGGCCATTGATATCTTCTCAGTGGACTACTAAGTGACAAATCCCTTCTACATATTCAAAGCATTACCATGCTTAGTGACATACCCAAAAGTACCCATACTTAGCACCCTATTACAGGCCCTTTAGGTGTACCCCTAAGTATGTGACCTTCCATTCAACACCATCATATGGTCAGGTCAAAGGATCCATACAAGTACTACATGAGAATCACTTGTGATACTATACCATGTGGATTTCTCGTTTAGTGGATCTATCCAGTACCATGCCCTTTTTACATGTACCCATTAACTTGGTTGACATCCTATGTCCAATGACCGGTAAGATACCGCCATACAACCAGGTTAATGATAGTCTCTAGTTCCATTCATTCCCATGACTGGAACAGACTACGGATCCCTTTATGGTCATATCGTTTTCCCTATCCATGGTCTTACTGCCAAGCGCATAACACTTGTCACCATGGATATGGATATGTCCATTGGATACTTCATTTAAAATATTGCACAAGATATATATAATAAATGAATTAATAACTTTATTAATGACACAAAATGTGTATAATACATAAATCCAATAAATGTACAATACAAATACAAGGTCCAATGCCTCGGGACTAGGGCATATCCAACAATGTTATCCACACACATCCGCCAACTGCCATCTTTCTTTGGAATTAAGAGGGCTGGAACCGCACAGGGACTCAGACTTTCCCGGATATAGCCCTTCTGCAACAGCTCGTCAACTTGTCTCCTCAACTCCTCATGTTCCGCTAGGCTCATTCTGTAATAAGGATGATGTGGAAGGATTGCCCCAGGTTCCAAGTCATTCTGACATTTAATGTCACAAAGGGGCGGTAAGCCAGCAGGAAGTTCATCCGGGAACAGATCTTCAAACTCACTCAAAACGGGTTTGATCTGCTCGGGAATCACAACCTCTTTCTCCGTCATTTTCCTAACTAGTGTATACACCACCTCATTCTCCTTTACTTCCTCCTCAAACTGTGATAGGGTTAACAACACAATGTTATTAGCTCCAGCCTTATTCTTAACTTCATCTTTCTTTGGGACAAGGGTGATTTTCACTCCTTCAAACGCAAAGGTATAGGTGTTTGCCTTTCCTTGATGGGTCACATCTCTATCAAATTGCTAGGGTCTTCCTAACAACAGATGGAATGCATCCATCTCTACAACATCACACTTTACATCATCCTTACACCGAGACCCTATAGAAAAAGGTGCTACTGCCCTCTCGGTCACCAACATCTCTCCCCCTTGTTTCAGCCACGTTAACTTGTAGGGTTTGGGATGCTTTTCGGTTACCAATCCCAATTTTTGAACAGCCTCAGTTGCCACAATATTCTCATAACACCCTCCATCAATTACTAGCTTCCACACCTTTCCTTTAATGGTGCAAGTGGACTAGAAGATATTACTCCTTAGCCACTCATCATCAACAGCTGCCCAAGGTGTCAAACATGAATGACGCACCACTAAAGCAGCACCTGTATCACCAACCACAACCTCCTCATCAATTCCTCTTCCTCATCAGAGGCTGGATTTTCAAACTCACCAGAATCTGCCTCTACAAACATGGCTCTCTTCCCGGCCTTCTTACAATCAGATTGCCTATGTTCCAACTCTCCACAACCAAAACACTTTATGGTACTACTTTGGCCAGTCCTTCTAGGGGCAGTTTCAGGGGGTTTTAATGGAACCGCCTCTACAGTTTTCTTACTGCCTCTACCACCAGAAAAGCAATAAATCAGGTGTTACAACCTTTTCTCGAGCCTTAAGGCTCGTTGATGTGCATCAGATATATTTAATGGGTCAAAATCATTAACTGCCTCCCTAATCTGTTCTTTTAGCCCTCCAACATACCTAGACACTAACTATTTATCAGTCTCCATTATATCACTCTGTGCAATTAACTGATAAAACTCAGTAGTGTATTCATCAACCGACCAGCTTCCTTACTTCAAATTCTGCAACCTTTGATACGTTAGTCACTGGAAATTTAAAGGTAAGAAGGTGGCCCTCATCTGCTTCTTCATCTTCTCCCAGGTTACGATCCGTGGCTTGCCCATCTGCGGCCTAGTCTGCTTCACCTACATCCACCATGCCATAGCCTGATCTCGCAGCCTTGTGGCTACCAGGGGTACTCGCTTATCCTCCGGGACTCCTTTAAATTCAAGTACCTCTTCTACTATCACCAACCAATCAAGGAATTCTTCTGGTTGGAGAGTACCTTAAAACTCAGGTATCTTTGTCCTCAAACCCGACTCCTAACGTTGATCCTCCATCTGGGCATGACATTTTGCGTCAGTAAGGCTCACCGTCATCAAACTCATCTTCCTTCTCCTCGACCAATTCAGTAAACTGGTTCTGATGTTGAAAGTTTCTCAGATTAGGGTTCCTTCTTTGTCGGGGATTCGCCCTCATACGCAGTTAGCAGCTCATCCATCCGATCTGCTAATCGATCCATAATAGTCTCCATCTTCTGGTCTACTAGGGCATTAAGATGTTGCTCTAATCTCTGCTCTAATCTGTTCATATCTTCCTGTCCCACAACCTCATCGACTCTGTGCTTTCTTCTCGGTGGCTTGATGACAACTAAGGTTTAGGAATTTGGCTCTGATACCAACTGATGCAGCGAAAACTTCAAACAAAGACACTAAAAGCTGTTGATCACTCACGATACCGAAAATTAGTCTTCTACTAATTGAATTTCGCAAAATTCACAAAAGCAGGGTAAGGGAAATAATTCCGAAATTTTATTGAAATCCAAAACTGCTTACAACTGATAAATAAATGCCTATTTATAGGCTAGAAATAAACCGTCCCAAAACACAAAATCCCCTACCTAAATAGAGTTCTAGCCAAACCAGGAAACCAAAACAAAAAAGGAAAAAAGAAAATAAAAACCGAAAATTTCCCGAATAGGCCTAAAAACAGTAAATCGCGATTTTGAGGCCCTAAACGACATTTTTTGGCCGAAACGTGACAGACAACACGGCCAAAGGCCATAAGTTTGAATCGTTAGCCCTATTCCAATAAAGTTAGGCTCAAGAATCACTGAAATCGGACATTTTTTCGGAAATTACTATTCACCATAAAATTTACCCAATAAAGCTAAAGCTTGCTCCTCTACATCAAATAATAACATAATTCCTAATTTTTTCACACACATAATTCCAATATTTTTAATATTAATTAATTTATTAAATTTTATATACTTATATAAATTTAATCTATTGGCATAGAATCTGTTTCATTAAAATAAATACGAACATTTTATCTATAATATACCCTATGGATAACACTAACAAAAAAAACTTATGAGATTTTAAACATTATCATGATTTAACATTTATATTTTTTTATGGAAAGTTACATTTATTGTTAGTTTAAAAGGTAAATAATTACAACATCCCTGAGGTTTGCTCAAATACACCAGTACCTTCCTGTGTTTTACATATATAATTTATACCTCCTTGTATTTTACATCTATCACACTATGATATCCCTCTATTTACTATTGCTTTGTTTTCTATCAAAACATCTAACGTGATATATATTTACGGATCAATATCATCTCTTAAAATATTCTACATTTAAGTTTTTATTAATTAGACCACTTTAATGTCTTTTTTCTAATGTAATTACAACTTAAAAGGTATGGAAAAAGTCTCATAATAAGTGAAAAAAAAATTGTGACAAATGACTTTACAAAATCAACATTAGATAGGAGACAAGGCTAATCCTAGTCACAAATCTTAACAACGTTAACAACTTTAAAAGAAAATGCTTAATAATGAATTGAGAGATGTGATAATGTGGTAGAAACAAACTTCAGGAAGGTATAAATTAGATATGTAAAACACAAAGATGTACTAGTATATTTGACAAAATCTCAAAGAGGTCGTAATTATTTACCCTAGTTAAAATAATATAAATTTAAGATCGAATAAATAATGCAAAATTTTTATTTCTAAAACTAATATATACAAGTATTGAAATATTGATGTGCGCATATATATTACAAAAACTTTAGGGTAAACAATTATGACCTTACCCAGGTTTACCAAAATAGATGAGGACCTCCCTCTATTTTGCCAATTCAATTATTACCTCATTGTGTTTTGCCTCTGTTATATTAGTACCTCCATCTATCTATTTTGAAGCTTTTTGCATCAAAACTAATAATGTGGCATATTATTAATTTACTAAAATATCCTCTAATATCCATTTATCTCAATTTTCTTATAAGCCAAAATTTTATTAAAAGAAAATAATATTACTAAAAGTTGACAATAGAAAATTGTTTTTTTATGAACAATAAGAATCAGCATCCATACTTTAAAACACATACCACAGAAATCATATGCAAAAGGATCTTAAATTAGCAATCCATTTTTGTACACATAAGAGCTTACATTAATTAATTAGATTAATAATAATAAAACAAATATCTTCCCTACAAGCAAATATGTTGGGATAGTCACTCAATATCATGTCCAAATTACTTAAATTTCACTTTGGATTTTTCCAATTAACTAGGATATTTTAATTCTTGACTAAATTTACATAAATTGACGTTTAAGGATTTTGCCAATATTTACAATTTTTAACAATTAATTAGGATATTCTAGTTGCACATGATGTTGAGTGAATATCCAAGCAGATTTGCTTGTAGGGAAGAACTTTTTATTTTTCATTATTCTAAAATTAATTAATGTAGCCCTTGTGTGCTCAAAAATTGTTTGCTCAATTGACTTTTTTTAAGATAGACAAAAATCTGTCCTTATTTAAACTTTATTAAACATAACTTTCTAATTTAAAATCCCTTTGTCTTTAATATGTGGGTATGTTTCTTTTGCGAATGAATGTTGATATCTTATTGTTTGATGGAAAAAATAATTCTTTTGTCGTTAGCTTTTAGTAATATTATTTTCTTTTAATAAAATTTTGGCTTATAAAAAAATTGTGATAAATGGACATTAGAGTATATTTTAGTAAGTTAATAATATGTCACATCATTAGTTTGAATGGAAAAAGCTTCAAAATAGACGAAGGGAGGAATTAATATAATGGAAGCAAAACACAGAGAGTTAATCATTGAATTGGCAAAATAAAGGTAGGCATTCATCCATTTTGGTAAACTTGAGGGATTTCATAATAGTTTAAACATATTACATTAAATTAATAAAAATAATATAAATTTAAGATCGAATAAATAATGACAAAATTTTTTTGTTTAGAACTAATATATACAAGTATAGAAATATTAGTGTGTGCATATATATTACAAAAACTTTATTAGAAATATTTTAAGGAAACTTTAAAAACCACTCATGTGGTTTTACTCACTAACAAATCGGGGAATGTGTTACACATAGTTTCAAAAGTTAGCAAAAAAATATAACTAAAATTGGATTGGACTGAGAACTAGGCTCGACCGGTTTGACTGTAAATTGACCATGGATTTGATAAAAAATTCCAATTTAAGAAAAAACTAGTCAAAAACGGTTGGAACCGACGGTTAAACTAGAGAACTGGACAACTGAACCATTGGTTGAACCATAGTTAGTAATTAAGTGATATTTTCAAAAATAAAATAAATACACAATTGAACCACAGGTCGAACCAGTTTGACCAGTCAAATCATGAACTAGTAGTCTTACGCGTTCACTTTTCGGTCCGATTTTAATAATATTGATGACAATTCAACATTAAGTTTAACTTACTAGTAGAATGTGACACCAATTTAAGCCAATAAAAATTAATAAGTGTGACCGGTGTAACACCAACATATACATTGTACTAAAAAAATGAAAAATACGAATTTCAAAATTGATTGGAGTTGACATAGTGCGGCTTTGGTAGATTAGATTTGGTGTTGTATTACAATATTATCATTTTGGCAGCAAATGGGGATGGATTAGCGCAAAAGTGATTTTATTAATACTGTTTGAGTAAGTTGAGTGCAATTTACCTTTTTTTTTTTTTTTTTTTTCTCCCAACTTGTAGATATTACCTTTCAAGCAAAAGGTAAAGCACTTCATTTGGGTGATCTGGTGAACATAATTAATTATAACTACTTCTACATGTCTGATATTGGGAATTTGATGACAACAAATACTACCACCACCTCTGAAACTATCACTTCAAGGCTGGGGGAAGCTTTTGGAGATAGGAAGGACGATTTATGCTGCAGAAAAATTGATTATCATGGAATGTCTGTGAGTTTCTCAAGTAAAGTCGTAGTAAGGCATCAAAATGGATGTTAGTGTAAATGCAAGTTATATTCTCAGGTGCCTATTTTAGTTGTTTTACCTGATTTTTTGGTTTCTTGCAATTCTAAAATGCTTTTACCAAATTCATTCATGTACAAAAAATGGTTCACATGGCTCTGTTTATGCTGAATTTGAAAAATATAAATGAAAAGAGAAAATTGTAGCAACGAAAGCTATTGGCTACTGGTGTGCTGATGCTTGTGAAAGATATTTACTACCTTAGTTATAAAAAATACAATTTAGGAAATAATGAACACACCTAGATAGTATTTTTACAATTACAGGAGTACATATCTCCATGATATTATAAAAAAATTTCTGTGAAAGAGGCTAAAACTGGGCGGGATATTCAATGTAATACTAAGGACTCATTCATTAGAACAAATAAACTGATTTGATAATTGATAATTACTCTCTACCTAGGAATATCGCAAAATAGGGAAAATTTGAAAGAGAGCTAAGAGAAAAAAAAGTAAAATTTGAAGACTTCAATATTTTCATCTATATTATTTTTAGAAATATGAAATGGTAAAAGACTAAAATATAGTAAAAGAATTAGACCTTCAATCTCTTTTACATATAACCCCTTTTGTATATACTTAAATGATTTATACCATCATACTTAACATGATTTATCATTTTCATTCATTTATTTTAATTTTAACAAATTTTCTTGATAACACATGATCATGCTTTTGTTGTGAAGGATGTCTCTCGTCAACTTCAATCTTGTTATGAAGGTTCGAACCGATAGTTTATCGGATGTTTATTTTTTAAAAAATATTATTTAATAACAAATATTATTAAATTATGGTTCAACCAATCGGTTAGTCGAATCAACTGCAGATCAAATTATTTTGGCCGGTTTTTAAAAAAATTAGAACTTTTTATCAAACCGACTGGATCCAAAATCGATTTATGGTTGAACCAATCGGACCAACCATTCCGATCTGATTTTAATAACAGTAGCTCAAATTTTCAACACCCATAACTGGGGGAAATTCTATAAATTTCTCTTAAATTAAACTTTGGTTATAGATAGTAGAGTTTAGTTTGGAATTATTTCCTAGCATTATAATTATTAAATGAAAGTATATTTTGACTATCCGGTTATAGCTTGGCGGTAAATGCATCTCTCCTCGATCGGGAGATTAAAGGTTTGACTTTGTTATTATTATTAATACATCTTTTTCTTATTGTATAAAAATAGTGAAGAAATTAAATCTAATTGACCAGGATCTAGTTCTTATGCAGAAATCATTAATTAAATCGATAATAACGGAAGCTTACCTGGCTCCATGATCACAGCACGTTACAGAATCTGGGTATCCGATCTTCTAGTTGATTCGTAATTTTCTGAAGGCTCAGGGAAAGATGGGGTTTTTTAAGTCTCAGGAACGTATGTTTTCCTTTTTGAATTACGCTCAACCAGAGACCATGACCCCTATTTATAAAGACTGAATTGGTATAAAATTACTAATTAAGCCCATCATAAATGAGTTTTATACCCTGGGTTTCTACACCTATTATAAATTGACCCACACTTCTTTCTATAAAATGATATGACTCTATTAAATTAATTAGATCACTTCAATTGGGCCTTTAACTTAATTATAATGATAAATACACGATCCAAAACTGACAATGACATACGTCTACGTGCCCAAATACCGGTAATGTGTTATATACATATTATAAAGTCCACAAAATCCTAACAATCTCCCACTTGGACTTTATAAGCATGTATTCACACATTATGCTATATAATCGCGTATATATATATATATATATATATATATATATATATATATATATATATATATATATATATATATATATATATATATATATATATATATATATATATTACTTATCCATAGTTGTTCGAACAAATTATTCATACTTTGTCATTTTAAACCAATCCTGTCCATTAGTACATTAGCACAAGGATCAAAGGAGTTTTGGTTGCCAATATATGATACGACTAAACCCAACATGGTCACATATACTAACATAACTAAATGACCTAGATCAAGTGTGGAAGTGTAGCATGGAAATTACATGTGATGTGATCAGTACATGCCTATTTCCAACTGGTCCAACCTTAAACCATATGAGATCAAATAACATTCAGAGTGGAAAATCAAAACTGAGTATTTTATTTAACACTAAATTGTCATGACATTGATAAAAATAAAGTAATAGACTTAATTGTGTGTCAGAGACTCCCACTGAACCTAAAAATCCTCTAACAATCCAAGACCTATTCGGGGTACATGTTCGAGAAAAACCTTAGGTACCAATGCTTTAGTCAGTGGATCCGCAAGCATAGATCTTGTACCAATATGCTCAACACTAATTTGACCTCTCTGAACTCTTTCTTTAACAACAAGGAACTTTATTTACATTTGTTTAGAATTTGACGAACTCCTGTTGTTATTAGCATAAAGGACTGCGGCCCTGTTGTCACAGTATATCCTAAGTGGTTTTTCAACACCTCAACTATTCGCAATCCAGTAGCAAAATTTCACAGCCAAATAGCATGACTAGATGCTTGATAACACGCCACAAACTTTGATTCCATAGTGGAAGAGGTAACAAGTGTTTGCTTTACACTCTTCCAGGAAATTACTCCACCAGCAAGCAAGAAAATATATCCTAATGTAGATCTATGGCTATCTTTACATCCTCCATGATCAGAATCAAAATACCTAATGATCTCCAATTGATTTGATCTCCTATACATGAGCATGTGATTCTTTGTTCCTTGTAACTATCGCAATACTTTCTTGGTTGTTGTCTAATGTTCTTTACCCGGATTGCTCAAGTATCTACCTAGTACTCCGATAATGAATGCAATGTCTGGACGAGTACAGACCTGTGCATACATTAAACTGCCAACAATAGAGGCATAAGGAAAATTCTGCATTTCCCTTTTTTGCATGTCATTCTTAGGGCATTGATCGAGACAGAATTTGTCTCCCTTAGTCATAAGAGTATTAATGGGATTACAATCTTGCATGCCAAACCTTTTTAATATCTTATCGATGTAAGCCTTTTGTGACAAACCGAAAATACCCCGAGAAAGATCTTGGTATATTTGGATACCTAATACAAAAGATGCTTCACCAAGATCTTTCATCTCAAAATGTTTTGAAAGAAATTTCTTAGTCTCATGCAATAATCTTACATCATTAGTGGCAAGCAAAATGTCAACCACATATAGGATCAGGAAGATAAAATTACTTCCACAAAACTTATGGTACACATAATCTTCAACAGCGTTAGCTTCAAAACCAAAAGATAACACTACTTTATGAAATTTGTGATACCATTGATGAGAAGCTTGTTTGAGCCCATAAATGAATTTCTTTAATTTATAGACTAAATGCTTTGAGTCCTTTGAATCTAAGCATTCAGGTTGCACCATATAAATCGTTTCCTCAAGGTCACCATTGAGAAACATTGTCTTAACATCCATCTGATGCAACTCAAGATCATAATGTGCCACAAGTGCCATAATTGTCCTAAAAGAGTCTTTCGATGAAACTGGAGAGAAAGTCTCTTTGTAATCAATTCCTTCCCTTTCAGTGAATCCTTTAGCGACCAGACAAACTTTACACCTGACCAGTTTACCGTCTACATCCCTCTTGGTTGTAAATATTAATTTGCAACCATTTGGTTTTGCACCTTTAGGTAAAGGGACAAGCTCCCACACGTTATTATCTTTCATGGATTTCATCTCATCATTCATAGCATCAATCCATGATTGACAATTGGGACTTTCAATGGCCTGTCTGTCTCATGCTCTTGGAGAAAGACGATGCAGTCATCTGGAATCGCATTTCTCCTTTCCCTAGTGGATCTCCTAAGTGGCACTAGTTCTTGAGGTTGTTGAGCTTGCACTTCCTGAATATCTTGTTGATCTTGATTAGAGGAATTTTCAATATTATCTTCAGGTGCTGAATTTGCTTGTTGATCAAAACTAGGTATAAAGACCTGATCATGATCAGTAGCAACTGTAGGAAGAGAAATTACCTCTTCTTCAAAAACAAAATCTTGGGTATTCTTCCCCCCCCCCCCCCCCCCCCCAAAGCTCAATATCCTCAAGAAACTGAGCATTTCCCGTCTCAAAAAACATTCTTCCTTTAGGATCATAAAACTTCAAACCCCGTGATCTTTTAGAGTATCCAACAAAATAACAACTAACAGTCCTAGAGTCTAATTTCTTCTCATTAGGCTTGTAAGGCCTTGCTTCAGCTGGACATCCCTAAATACTTAAATGTTGTAGGACAGGTTTCTTGCCAGTCCACAACTCATAAGGGGTTTTGTTAGCAGCTTTTGTTGGAACTCTATTAAGAATGTAGACTGCGGTTTTCAGCGCCTCTCCCCAGAGTGAGTTTGGTAAGGTAGTACGACTTATCATTCTTCTCACCATATCCTTAAGGTTCTTATTTCGTCTCTCAGCCACCCCATTCATTGCTGGGCTACCTGGCATAATATACTGAGTGACGATCCCACATTCCTCTAGGAATTTGGCAAAAGGCCCTGGATGTTGTTCACCTGAACTGTCATACCATCCATAGTATTCACCACCACTATTGGATCTGACATGCTTTATTGTTTTCCTGAGTTGATTTTCAACTTCGGCTTTAAATGTTTTGAAAACATCCAAAGCTTGAGACTTCTTATGTATCAAGTATAGGTAGCCAGAACGAGAGTAATCATCTATGAACGAGGGTGTGGGGAACGGTCCACAAATGTCTGTATGTATTAGTTCTAAGACACCCTCAGCTCTCTTGGCTCCTAACTTTCACTTGTTTGTCTATTTGCCCTTAATGCACTTAACACAGATTTCATTACTTGAGGTGTCAAGTTCATTAAGTATCTCGTTTGACACTAGCCTTTCAATTCTCTGTTTAGAGATGTGACCTAATCGCTTATGCCATAACGTTAATGAATTCTCATTAGTTAACTTTCGTTTAGTGCCTCGTGAATTAACATGAAGGTTTTCATTATATGAGGTAACTGAATCAAGCAAATATAGGTTATCACAACTAGATAAAGTACTGGTTCCAATACATTTATTATCCAAATAGAGATGACATTGTCTATTGCCAAATGAACAAACATAACCTTTTTTGTCTAAAATAGAAATAGAAATTAAATTCCGTTTAAAAGAAGGCACAACACGTGTCTCAAGTAAATCCAAATAAAAACCAGACTTAAGCAGTAACCTAAATGTTGTTAAAGCCTCAACCTCTACCGAATTTGCATTCCCTACATAGATGAATCTTTCAGCATCACTTGGTTTTCGGCAGTTCAGGCAACCTTGTATGGATATACTTAAGTGAGTAGTAGCACCAGAATCTAACCACCAAGTATATCTCGGCACTGAAACTAAATTAACCTCAGAATAAACAAGAGTAAAAGATGTACAGTGATTCACGCACCAGGCGTGACACTTAGCACATTCTTTCTTCATATAAGAAGGGTCTTTACAAAAGAAGCAACCTTTTTGAGGTACCTTTTGTTTCTTCTTTTGTGGTTCATTAACCGTAATCTTTTTGCCCTTCCTCTTCTTATTATCTTTAGAAGATGATGCCAAATGAACACTTTCCGCCTTATGATGCCTCGACCTCTCTTCCTCTTGCACAAAGTGAGAAATGAGCTCATTAAGAGTCCATCTATCCTTTTGGCAATTATAGCTCACCTCAAATTGACTGAATTAAGGAGGAAGAGAGATCATAACCAAATACACGAGCAATTCTTCTGAAAGCTCTAACTTGAGTGTTTTCAGTTTTGAAGCCAAATAAGACATCTCAAGAATGTAGTCCCTTATGTTCCCATTACCTTTATACTTCATGGAAACAAGCTGTCGTAAAACGCCAGTTGTCTCTGCCTTTTCACTTTTGGCAAAGCACTCTTCAAACACTTCCAGGAACTTTTTGGCATTTGTCTCCTCAGACATAGCGCCCAGGAAAGTCTCAGGGATGGCTTGCTTCATGATCATTAGACTTATGCGATTTGAGCGCTCCCACTGAGCCATTTCCCTTTGTTGTTTAGAGGTACTCTCATCTGAAAGCTCAGCAGGATGCTCCTCCCTAAGTGCAAGGTCCAGATCCATGCATCCCAAAGCAATTAAAACCTTACTTTTCCAAAGCTTAAAGCTGGCTCCATTGAGTTTCGGAATGCTATTCATATTAACAGATATTGTAGCAGCAGTAACAAAATTAACTGTGTAGAGAACATAAGAATAAAAAAACACACTATGCTCATAAAAGTGATTAATCATAAATAACACCCATCACAAGAAAATCATCACAACCTTAAGTCTAGTCTTCAGACAAAGAGTTAACTTGTAAGTGATTTCCTTGGTGTAGTAATCAAACACTGATAATAAAATCCAGTCAAGTGTTAGGCCTTTCTTTGGACCGACTTAACACTCACAACGGACACCTAATAATTATCACACGTTTATTACCACATGTATATGTGAATTTCTGCCAAACAATAATAACCTTCCTTTGGGCCGGATATTATCCGCATGAAAAACACACGCACTAAAAACATCTTGGTAACGTAAAATTGAAAAATCTTAGACAGGAGAGGATACTTTGCTAACATGCCACTTTGATTAACCGATTCAAATTACTAGACATGCTTAAAAAGAAAAAAGCAACTTAATATTATAAATGATTCGAAATAATCACTCAACCAAAAAAAAAAATTATAAACCTTAATTGTTTTGACCAAATTCAAATTAACCATTTAATTTGATATCATAACACATTTTTATCACATAATTATTCGTTAATAAATCATAAAGAAATAAATAAAATAAACAAAACAACATAAAAGGACCAATTATGTAATTAAAATAAATTAGAGACTAAATCTGTAATAAAAAAATTAGGAATTTGTTTACTTTAGGGGCTAAAAGAGTAAAATTCCTAAAAACCATTATTTATTTATTACTATTATTATTATTTTTTTCTTCTACCTGGTTGTGGTGGTGTGCTAGGGTTGAAACCCTAGCCGCCGCCACCACAACCCTGCACCAGAATGACGGCGGCATCGTTCAACCGTCGAAATCGCCGGCGTCGGCGATGAACGGCAACCCCATGGCTGCGCGACGGAGAGCAGGAAACCTTGGATGGTTTCTTAGCCTTTAACCATCGCTTCCTTCCACCAGCGTGAACCAACTACCGACCAATTTCCGCCACCACTCACCCCTCTGAAAACCATCGATGCCGTATGCCGGTGGAGGGCTACTGCGATTTTAGTTTTCAATGTTGCTGGTTTGTCGATTTCAGATCCTGATTTTTTTTTTTAATAGATTTCCAAATTCAATCTGGTTTCTTGATTCTTTTAACCCATCAATCCAAATTCAATTGATTTGGGTAAAAACAAATTTGCAGCAATCGATTTCAATGATTTTTTTCAATTTCTTGATGCCGACAACCAGTAATAAAAAAAAAACTAATTCAATTAATTTTGTTTCAATTCCATAAACAAAATCAATAGATCCCAACCTAATTCTTAAATACCTAGATTTAATCATGGAAAAAAAAATTTATTGAATAAATCCTTAAAACCAACAATTCCGCAATAAGAAAAGCTCTGATACCACTTGCAGAAATTAAATCTAATTAACCAGGATCTAGTTCTTATACAGAAATCATTAATTAAATCGATAATAACGGAAGCGTACCTGGTTCCATGATCACAGCACGTGACAGAATCCAGGTATCCGATCTTCCAGTTAATTTGTAATTTTCTAAAGGCTTAGGGAAATATGGTGTTTTCTCTAAGTCTAAGAAACGTATGTTTTCCTTTTTGAATTACGCTCAACCAGGGACCGTAACTCCTATTTATAAGGGTGAGCATGGACCAGTTCGGTTCAAAAACCGAACCGAACCAAAAAAACCGATAAAAAAACACTGTATTTTATAAACCAATCCGATCCAAACTAAATTTTGGTTCGGTTCGGTTTGGACTGAACCGAACCAAAATTTAGTTTGGATCGGATTGGTTTATAAAATACAGTGTTTTTTTATTGGAGACTAGCTCGAACCAAAAACATCAACTTTTTTAAAAAAAAAAATCAAAATAAAAATTTTATATAAGTAGTTTGTTTTAAAAAAAAAATGAAATACATAAAAGTGAACTTAAAAAAAACAGTAATGCTAAATAATACTATTACATCACAATAAAATACTAAAATTCTCTTCTTCTTTTTTCAACTCTCAAGTTTTAACAACTATAAATTAGCATAAAAAAATCACAATATAAAACTATAAAACAATATAATGTCTAAAATTCTCTACAATTAGTATATATTAATTTTATAATTAATTTTAATATTTTACCAATTATTTGGTTTTTCAGTTTTTCGGTTTTGAACTGAACCGAACCGAACCGAACCGAAGTGCAAACTTCTTCATAACTTAAAACCAAACCAAACCAAACTATGAAATGGATCGGTTTGGTTCGGTTCGGTTCGATTTGGATTTTTGGTTTTTGGACATTGGTTCAGTTTTGCTCACCCCTACCTATTTATAAAGACTGAGTTGGTATAAAATTACTAACTAAGCCCATCATAAATTAGTTTTATACCCTGGGTTTCTACACCTATTATAAATTGATCCACACTTCTTTTTATAAAATGACATGGCCCTATTAAATTAATTAGATCACTTCAATTGGGCCTTTAACTTAATTATAAGGGAAATTGCCATATATACCCTGTTTTTGAGTTTACCTTTTGCTCATACATTTCCCTATTCTCTTAAATACGTTTTTCCCAAATTCTATTTCTTTCAATACAGTTTTTTCTTTTTTAAGAATTTAATTACGTTCTCTGGTCTTAGTTCTTGCATTCTTCGTTCTGCCTTTCTCCGTCTATGCTTTTCCCTCATCTGATGGCTTGGCAGATCTCATTTCGTGTTGGTGATCTGACGGAAGGCTTTCTGTTCATGATTCGAGTGATACTCTTCAATCCTCCTTGGATCTTACCAATCTCTTCTAGGTCTGTTTTTTTCCCTCTCTTCCGTTGCATTTTTAGCACAATCCAATTGAATAATCAATAATCTTTAGCTGTTATAATATGAATTTATTGTATCACTCTGCAAATCTTGTCTTCTTTTTACTGTATTGTTGAATTGGCTTGTACTTTGATTTGAGTTCTTTCAGTCCTTGCACTTCTTTTTTCTTTAGTTCATCCAACTTGATATATTAGCTTAAACAAATATGGAGTTTGATAATTGTATAGTAGCAATGTTCTACTATATGCTTCAATTTGTCATTCTTGTTTTACAATTTCCCCAATTTTACACTTGTTAAGCTGAATTTGAGATTTATGAATTGAAAGAAACTAAGATTTTATGAGTTAGGGCTGAATTGGTAGAAAAATAGAAATGGAGGGCCTAAGAGAGCCAAAATTAATGGGGATAGAGATATCAAGGGAATTTGCAGAGAAATTGAAGAAGGAAGCTGAGGAGCAATTGGCTAGTTTTGATCCTGAAAAATAGAAATGGAGGGCCTAAGAGAGCCAAAATTAATGGGGATAGAGATATCAAGGGAATTTGCAGAGAAATTGAAGAAGGAAGCTGAGGAGCAATTGGCTGTTATACACTGTTTATACATTGTTTATACACTTCTTATACACTGTTATTCATTGTTATACACTGTTTATACACTTCTTATACATTGTTATACATTGTTATACACTTCTTATATATTATTATATATTGTTTATACATCGTTTATACACTATTTATACACTTGTTATACACTGCTTATACATTATTTATACATTATTTATACACTATTTATACACTTCTTATACATTGTTATACCTTCTTATATATTATTATACACTGTTTATACATTGTTATACACTTCTTATACATTGTTATACATTTATATATTATTATGCATTGTTTATACACTACTTATACACTGTTATACATTATTATACACTTCTTATACAATGTTATATGTTTATACACTTCTTATACATTGTTATACACTCTTTATACACTGCTTATATATTATTATACATTGTTATACACTTCTTATACATTGTTATACATTTATACACTGTTTATACATTGTTTATACACTGTTTATATATTGTTTATGCACTGTTTATACTTCTTATACACTATTATACACTGTTTATATATTGTTTATACACTTCTTATACACTATTATACACTGTTTATACATTGTTTATACAATTTTTATACACTGTTATACATTGTTATACACTCTTTAGACACTGCTTATACATTATTATATATTGTTTATACATTGTTATACACTTCTTATACACTGTTATACATTTATATATTGTTATGCATTGTTTATACACTGTTTATACATTGTTTATACACTTCTTATATACAGTTATATATTGTTTATACATTATTTATACACTTCTTATACATTGTTATACATTGTTATACACTTCTTACATATTGTTATACATTGTTATACACTTCTTATATATTATTATACATTGTTTATACATTATTTATACACTGTTTATACATTGTTTATACATTATTTATACACTATTTATATATTGTTATACACTGTTTATATACTTTTTATACATAGTTATACACTTTTTATATATTATTATACATTGTTATACACTTATTATACATTGTTGTGCACTCTTTATACACTGCTTATACATTATTATACATTGATTATACCTTAAGATACACTATTCTGGTTATTATACTTTAGTTATTCCTTGGTTATTCCTTATTTATGCCCTAAGATAGATTATTATATTGATTACACCTTACTTATACCTTAATTATATATTAAGTTAAACTATTACATTGATTATACCTTTGTTATACCTTAATTATACCTTAAGATATACTATTACAGTGATTATACATTTGTTATACATTAATTATGCCTTAAGATACACTATTACATTGATTATACATTAGTTATACCTTAATTATACCTTAAAATACACTATTACAGTGTTTATACCTTAGTTATACCTTAAGATACACTATTACATTGATTATACCTTAGTTATACTTTAGTTATACCTTAGTTATACTTTAAGATACAAAGGTATAATTAGTTATACCTTAGTGAAAAAAAATATGTCGGAAAAAGTATATACATATGGAGTTTGTTTCAAAAATAAAAAAAAAAAACAAAAAAAACTTTCTAAAGTCGCATGACAAAAAAATAAACGAATTGAGAGATAAATGCAAAATTAGATTAAAAATTATAAAAAAAAAAAGAGAGAGAAACGTGGAAAAAGTAGAGGAGGTATTTTGGAGATTATGATTTTTTGCTTTTGTTGTTTTTTGGGCAAGAATCAAGTAAAACAGAAATAAGTTTTTTAGGTATTTTTGAAATTTTGGAAAGTTTTTTATGTATTTATGCAAACTTTTGCTTTGTATGTAAAAAAGTTAGATGGTGCCAAAAGGTAAGTATTTATGTAAAAAGCCCTAATTAAAATGATAAATACACGATCCAAAACCGACAATGCATGTACGTCTACGTGCCCAAATACCGATAATGTGTTATATACATATTATAAAGTCCACAAAATCCTAACAAATAGTACAAATTATTATTGAGTCTTGCCTATCAAAATAAGCTTTACGAATTTAGTGACTATAAGATACTTTGAAATATAGTGAACAATATTATATAAGATACTTTGAAATATAGTGAACAATATTATAAAAGTATTTTACTCAGATAATTAATTTTCAAGCAAAAGTTACTTTTTCAATTAAATAAGATATCGTCGATGGGAAAAGATTAAGGAAAACAATGTTCTATGAAAGATAGTAGTGCTAAACATATGCCAAAGAGAAACAATATCTAAGAGCAGAGCCATCCTACAAGAACTTCAGAGGCACTTAATGTATCAACATGCCATTAATTCTCAATTAACCTCCTATAATTGAGGAAATTTGGGACGCCGTTAAATCTTAAGGTGAAAATAAAGCTCTGGGTCCTGATGGTTTTAATTTCTATTTTTATAAAAGAGCTTAGTCTTTTGTCAAAGATGAGATTTCGAAGGTTATAGACTCTTTCCATTCTACTGGCTATCTCCCTCCTGCTTTAAAAACCTCCTTCACCACCCTAATCCCGAAAGTAGCGGGTTCTTGCAATCTAAGTGATTTTCGGCCAATTGCTCTCATTAACGGCATTTATAAAATCATTTCTAAATTGTTATCAAGGAGACTTCAGGCAATTTTGCCTTCTTTAATTTCAGCTTGCCAATTTGCTTTTGTTAAGGGTCGAAATATCCATGATTGCTCCTTCTTGGCATCGGAGGTTGTTCACTTCCTGAAATCTAGCAAGCGTCCTACCTTTGTTCTAAAATTGGATTTCCGAAAGGCTTTTGATTGCATATCTTGGGATTACCTTCATGCGATTTCTGTCCGGATGGGTTTTTGTGATAAATGGAATTCCTGGATGTCTGGTTGCCGTATGGATTCTTCTACATCCATCTTGATTAATGGCTCTCCGATTAAGCCTATTTATCTTCGTAAAGGGGTCAAACAAGGTGATCCTCTTTCGCCTTTTCTCTTCGTCTTGGCAGCGGAGGGTCTCACGCAACTTGTGAGGAAAGCTACGGAATTGGGTATTCTCAAGGGGTTTGGGACTTTGGATTTTCAGCCTCCGCCGATTCTACAATTTGCGGATGACACAATTTGTTTTATTCCAGCTGTTGAGGAAGAACTCACTATCTTCATTCGCATTCTTCGGTGCTTCGAGACTATTTCAGGCCTGCGAATTAATTTTCAGAAAAGCTCTCTTGTGGGATTAGGCGTTAATGCAGATTTTACAACTCACTGTGCTAACAGATTTGGGTGTTCGGTTTCTTCCCTTCCTTTTCAATATTTGGGAGTGCCTTTGACTTACAAAAGCTTACGTAGCCGCGATTGGGATCCCCTTATCTCTCGGTTTGAATCGAAGCTCGCCATGTGGA
The DNA here is from genome assembly GCA_039660915.1 of Euphorbia tirucalli. Lineage (NCBI taxonomy): Eukaryota > Viridiplantae > Streptophyta > Magnoliopsida > Malpighiales > Euphorbiaceae > Euphorbia > Euphorbia tirucalli. Next base: position 72,734,805 of record CM077641.1, read on the forward strand.
AGGGCTCTTGTCTTTCATATGCGGGGCGTCTCACCTTGGTTAAATCGGTTTTATGTAGCATCCTGGTGTACCTCTTATCCTTGTTTAAAATGCCCGAGGGTGTCGCTAATAAATTAGAAAGTTATATGCGGAACTTTCTTTGGAAAGGTGATGCGAATTCCCGGGGTTTTAACAAAGTTAGCTGGGAAAAAATCTGCCTCCCTTATCGTACTGGTGGTCTGAATATTCAGCGCCTTCATCTCAAAAATTCCAGCCTCCTTTTGAAGTGGTTATGGAAGGCTAGAACCTCAGATCATTCCTCTCTTTGGTTCCGATTTTGTGTCCAACAAACAGGTATGGCTGATTGGAATAACTTGTGTATTGTTGCTTCTTCCTCGCCTTTATAGAAGGGAATTTTCCCTGCTTGTGTTAAGAAGACTTCAATCTTTTCCTCCTTCATCTCAGGAATTCGTTTCCATCTTCGGAATGGTGAGAGTATTAATTTTTGGTATGATTCTTGGCTGGATCCCACCCCTCTAAAGGATTCTTTTCCTTCTCTCTTTGCCTTGTCAACCAATAAACATATTTCGGTGTCTTCGGCCTATTCTCAAATTTTTTCATGTGTGGGAAGGCCTTTTTGGAAGCACCGGCTTCGTCTTTCAGGCCAACAGCAGCTACGATCCTTGACCATGAATTTGCCTCCCCTCACTTCTACTGCCTCGGACATTTTCACTTGGTTTCCAGCCCCAAGCGGCCATCAATGTTTCACGCCAAGGTCCTTCACTCAGCATCATCTCGCCCTTAGTCTTCAGCCTCCAGTTTCGTCCGCTTTCTTGACTATCCGACGTGCTCCAGTCATTCCTAAAGTCCAATTTTTTATGTGGTTGCTGGCTCACGGGAGACTACCTTGTCGGTCGACTCTTGCATCCTTCAATATTATTCATGAGACTACTTGTCCATTTTGTTCAGAAGCTGAAACTCAAGATCATGCTTTGATTTTCTACCCATCAACTATAAGATTTGGTCTGATTTATTTAATTGGTTGGGGCTTAGTTTTGTTCTCCCTCGGACTGCTATGGATTTTTTCTTCCAATGGTCTGGGTGTTTTAAAAATGCTCGCCACAGGTTATTCTGTCAATAGCTTTGGATGTCCATTTGTTGGGAAATTTGGAAAAGGCGTAACCGTGCCTTCTTTAATGATTGCCACGACTCCAGAGACTTGCTTTTTTCTTGTATTTACCACACTTGGTATTTTGTTCGTTTTAAATCTAGGCGTCTAAATTTCACTGCTTCGGATGTAATTATTCACCCTGAACTTCTTCTTTTGTAATTTTTGACCTTTCCTCAAGGTCCATTTATGATATTTCTTCGGGTTGTTGTGTAGTAGTAGTGCTAGATGTGCCAACCTAGTTGGGATGTTTAAGCTACTCCTTCCTTCAATCCGCGTTAATTATCAAAAAAACAGTGGCGCATTCAGGCTCCAATCCTTGAGGTAAAAACTCATATGAAAAAAAAAAATGACGAACATAAGAAATTAAACGATATAAAATTCAATTAACAATTACTTTATTGGTATCTGTTAAACAAATATATCTGTACAAATACTAACAGTTTTGTTTTATTTTTGTCATGAAGAAGACTTGTGGTTTCAAAAGTTAGTAAAAAGAGGATAACTAACATTGTTCATTCAAAAATGATGATATAACATATGACATTTTTGTCTAGTAAACATTCTAATAATCTGCTAGCACGATGCCACATAAACTCCAACTAATTAAAAAAACTTGATATGTGTCATTAATCTGCCACATATGCATGTACAACATTCTACAAAAATAATAAAACATTCAAAATGAGTTGGAGTTGGCATGGTGCCGCGCTAGCAGATCAGTCAACTTATTATTGATTTGAAATATTATCATTTCGCCGCTAGATTCATTTGGACGAGAGTGACTTTGTTGACATGGAAATGAAATTTCACTGACTTGATAGATACAAATTAATGAATGCATAAATCCTAGACATCAATAACCGTCAGTTTAATTTACCCGAATTCACTGTACATATTTAAGAGTAATCATTGGTTGAATATGTAAAAATAATAGTCTAGTTCCTTTGTGCGTGAGAACATAAATTATCATAAACTTAACGTGACGATATAACAAATTAAAAAGCTTTAATATGTAAGAGTAACAAATATTTTATTCAACTATAGTCTAATGGTAAAGACCATCTCTTTCCAATTGGAAATTCAAAATTCGAGTATAGTAATCCAGTGAAATATTTGTGGCTCAGGATATGCTTTACTCCAATAATGTAAATAACTTTAATACTAATAAAGTAATAATAATCATCTTGATTTGTGTTCACTCACCTTCTTACTCAAGGTATTTGTCTTTTTCTGGATGGCATTCCTCTGCAAAAAAATCAATAAAAATTGAAATTAGTTAGGTTTAAATTTATCACTTAACATATAATGAACTGTATGCTAATTGGTTTAACTGAAGATTTTATACGAAGAGTTTGAAGGATAATTAATTTAAACAAACCCTTTCTATAAAAACCCGATCAAGGGCAGATTTCATTTTTTCTTCAAGATGAAATAGTTCCTCAAAGCTCATGTCATGCAAATCCTTACCCATCCTCTGTCTGTTTAAAACAACAATTTTACTTTTAAAAAGATAAATGAATCAGAGAAACTAATTAATTAATTAAGCAATTTTCTTAAATTTACAAGTAATTAAAATTACCTGATGGCTCTTTGCAGCTTATGATTAGTATCTCTCAGCTTTCTAGTTCCTCATGCATTCTCTGCACTCAATATTTTTTTAAGCAACTAATAAATTATTATTTTTTATTTTGTAAAAATACACAGATAAAAAGAAAATATTTAATAAATAAAACCTCACATTGAGTATGCCACAGATCTATCCCTTTAGCCTTCTGGTATCTATCAAACAACTTCTTCTGCCTGCATATTATTATATTTAATAATTTAATAGGGTTTTGTTATTTAAAATATATATATATATATATATATATATATATATATATATATATATATATATATATATATATATATATATTATAGAAGTACTTGCGTAGCGGTAGGGGTAACGAATTCATGGGATTTAGTATTGGAAGATCACATAATAAGAGAGATCTGAGCATCACAAAGAACACTAAGTTCTTTAGCTTTCTTGATAATTCCAGATCTTCTTTTTGAAAAGGTTACTTGCATATTTTGTTAGATTTTCAATTTTCTTGCTCCCAATCTTCCCACGACCCATTTTCATACACAACAGAGCACAACACAATAGAATTAAGATCTGAGGGATTTTTTATCAATTAAATTGAGGATATGTGTCTGAAACGGAAGATAAATGGGGAAAGTGTTAAAGAAATAAGAACTGAACAAGAGAATATGGACTGAATAGTCTATTTTATTGAATTGCAAAAATGGCTATATATATAGCCTTACAAAACAGAAAAAGGAGAGAAACTAGCAATCCACGTAGGAGAGCTTCAGCAGAAGATAATTTAAAAACAACAACTGCACTACCCTTTAGAATAGGACAATTCTAAGACCAGGAAATCTTATTAAACAGAAACTCCTAAAACCAAGGAAACAAAACTTATCAAACCCTCCCTTAAACTAAGCAATATAGCTTAGTTTACTTCACCTATTTCGCATACTCCTAGCAGACTTCTAAGCTTCTGAAATTGCTCCAACTTAAGAGGCTTTGTTAGAATATCTGCCACTTGTTCTTGAGACCTACAGTGTACCAACTGGATGACATTCTGTTTTGATAAGTAACGTAGAAAGTAATAACGCACATGGATGTGTTTACTTCGCCCGTGTAAAACCAAGTTTTTTGAAAGCTTGATTGTTGAACTATTGTCACAAAGGATTGTTGTGCATTCATTGGTTTTGCTGCCAAGTGTTTCAAGAATTCTCCTCATCCTTATTGCTTGACAAGCACAAGCAACTGCAGCGACGTATTCAGCTTCAGTTGAGGATAGAGCAACAATTGGTTGTTTTCTGAAAGACCATGCCACTACCCCAGAAATCATTATGAAAGCATAACCAGAAGTAGACTTTCTGTCATCCACACAACCTGCAAAATCACTATCTGTATATGCAATCATGTCTTCACTACCCTTCTTCTTGTACAAGATGCCATATCCCATGGTTCCTTTCACATACCATGGCACTCTCTTGGCTGCCATCAGATGAGATTCAGTAGGTTGTGACATATACCTACTAATGAGACTCACTGCAAACATTAAATCTGGACGTGTAGTAGTTAGATACATTAGACTACCAACCAATTGCTTGTAGTAGGTGCCATCTACTTCAGCTTCATGCTCAATTTTAAATCTTGGAACTATAGGATTCAACACTTCATTGCACTGCTCCATACAAAATCTTTTAAGAACATCCCTTGCATATTTCTTTTGACAAACAAAAATTCCATGTTCCAACTGTTATACTTCTAGCCCAAGAAAATATTTCATTTTTCTTAAATCTGTCATTTCAAACTCCTTCATCATAGAACTCTTAAGTTCTTGTATCATTAGCTCATCATTTCCAGTAAAAATTAAATCATCAACATATAAGCTAACAATTGAAAGTTTACCTTCACCATTGGATTTCACAAAAAGAGTTTGTTCACTGTGACAGTTTTGAAATCCCTCCCTTACGAAATAGCTCTCTATTCGACTGTACCAAGCTTGAGGAGCTTGTTTCAGTCCATACAGAGCTTTTCGTAATTTGCAAACTTTGTGTGGCTGCTCCTTTTTCTCAAATCCCTGGGGCTGTTCAACATAGACATCTTCCACCAATTCTCCATGCAAAAATGCCGATTTGACGTCTAGTTGATAAATTTTCCAAGTTTTTGCAGTAGCTAATGCAAGAATGATTCGCACTGTGTCCATTCTAGCTACCGGCGCAAAAACCTCAGAATAATCAATTCCGTATTCCTATGCATATCCTTTTGCAACGAGCCGGGCTTTGAATCTCTTAACTTCACTATATTCATTCAGCTTGGTCTTATAGACCCATTTGACTCCAATTTTCTTTGCTCCTGCAGGAAGATTCGTAAGAGTCCAAGTCCCATTTTTTTCAATGGACTTTATTTCACTTTCCATAGCTTGCCTCCATTCACCATGCTTTACTGCTTCCTTAAAATTCACTGGATCTATATTGATGACAAAATCATGGTTAGCAAAATTAATAGTGTCCTCTTCCTCTGACAGTCCTTCACCGCTTTCATAGTCATTCAACCAGCCCGGTGGCTTTCTTGTTTGTGCTACCAAGGTTGTTGACACTTCATTTTCTTCTCTTCCTTCCACTTCATCTTCTTTTTCTTCATCATTATCAACTTTTGCGTCTTCATTGTCACTATTATCTTCAACTTCTTCACTTCCTTCCCACTCTAAAATTGCAACTATCTCTGGTTCATGTTTTTTATCCCAGTCCCACTTCTTTCTTTCTTCAAATACGACATCTCGGCTGGTTGTTATTTTCTTAGTTATAGGATCATAAATCTTATAACCTTTCGATTCATCACTGAGTCCAAAGAACACTCCACTTGTGCTTTTGTTTTCTAACTTTGTTCTCGTTACATCTGGTACGTGTCTGTGGCACACACACCTAAAGACTTTGACATGTTCTACTGATGGTTTTACTCCACTCCAGGCCTCCTCCGGCGTCATATTCTTCAAAGCAATTGTAGGACATCGATTGAGCACATAGACTGCCCATTTAACTGCTTCAAGCCAAAATGTCTTTGGAACGCCCTTTTTAGAAAGCATACTTCTTACTGAATTCATTTTTGTATGATTCTTTCTCTCAGCAACGCCGTTCTGTTGCGGAGTCTATGCCATCGTCAACTGCCTTTTGATTCCATTTTCTTTGCAGAAATTGTTGAACTTACTAGAAGTGAATTCTCCTCCTTGATCTATGCATCGAGCTTTGATGACTAGACTAGTTTCTTTCTCAACAAAAATCTTAAACATTTTGAATGCAGCAAATGTTTCTGATTTATCATTAAGAAAGTAAGACCAAGCTTTTTGACTATAATCATCAATTAAACACATCACATATTTTTTGCCATTATTTGAGATGGGAGAGATTGGACCACATAAATCAACATGAATGAGTTCTAACCTCTGAGTTGCTCTCCACATGCTTTTCTTTGGGATAGGTTCACGATGTTGTTTACCTTTCAAGCAACCAACGCATATCTCTGTTGGGAGTTTTAATTGAGGTAGGGTTTGTGCCAAATTATTGTGTTGTAAGGCTTGAAGAGTTATGTTGCTGATGTGACCAAGTCTGCAATGCCAGAGGTAAGCCAAATCCTGTGCGTCAGTTGATGTGCTGAAGCAGATTTCTTCTCCTGTCTTCTCAGAGGATGATAGCCTTTTAATTACTAGAATGAACATCTGATTTGCGGATATCTCGGTTTGAATGATAAGACCCTTTGTTGGATGATAAATTCTACACTTTCCAAACCCTATAAGAATGTTGAGACCTTTCTCCTGAAGTTGGCCTAAGCTCAGCAGATTATTTCTAAGCTCAGGTATAAAGTACACATTATTGACAATACAATTAAGGCCGTCTACCTCTATTCTGACACTTCCTTTTCCATAAACCTACATTTGTGAGTTGTTTCCAAGTTTCACCGTGGTTAGAAAATTGGCATTCAGTTCGCAAAACATGGTTTTGTTGCTACACATATGGTTGCTACATCCTGAATCCAAAAACCTAATATCTTCTTTTTGCTCAATAATTTTATCAACATAAGCCATTAACAACAGTTCATCCTCCCCATCGAGCTCGGCATAATTTGCTCAATTTTCCAACGTGGGACATTCATAAGCAAAATGACCCAGCTGGTGTTGGGAATTAATCGCCAAAATAAATACGCAGCGGAAAGAAAAAAAAAACGGATTAATCCCCACCAAGGACCCATGTACATTGCATTGAATCGGAAGGAGGGTTAAAGAATTACCTTAATTCTTTGAAGATTGAATCAAAGGAACCAAGATAGCTTCCCTCTACGGTTGATCCACACGGAGCAATTCATTCACCGCGTGCTAGCGCCGGGATTGAAGAACGATTCTTCGAACGAGACAGAGAAAGCGAAAAATCAAATTTTTCCTTGGAGTTTTTTGAGAATTTCGGCTGCCACTATTCACCTTTTGGTGTGGCTGCCGAAATCAGTTTTGTTATATATTACAATTAGGTTATATTATTTCCTTATATATATAACCTAATAAGTTAATTATAATTATACCCTAATACACTTATTAGTTATAATTATAAATTAACCCACACAACTTAATATTAATTCTCAATTAATATTAAGTCAAATCAATTCTCCATAATACACATATGTATATACAATATTATAATTAATTATATCTCTATATAATTTAATTATAATATGTGGCATACCTTATGCAATATTAACCATATTAATATTCACATACACATGCATAAATATATATCACTATATATATATTTATTCTCTTCCTCATTCATAAATTATTATCTCATAATAATTTATACCCGTTAAGATGAACTTCATTTTGCTCTTGTGTGTGACCCCATAGGATCATATTAATTGGCAATAAGGAAATTACCATAATGTCCTTATAGGTCACAAGCGGACTCTAGCAAGCCATTACGACTACCCAATTAATACGATTGGAATGATCCAATACCTATTTATAGAATGTCATATTCCCTTTTGTCTCTTTGATATCAAGATTAATTATAAGACATGGTACACTTGTCAATCTTACATAATTAATCATATGCTTTCTCGATCTCAAAGTAAACTGTTTAGACAAATCAATTGATACTCTATCAATTATTTGAGCACGGCCATGCATTTAACAGTCTTACTTATCGAGGGGCCCAGTGATATCGCTCTCTTGTTAGAGAGGGACAAAATCCCATATCTGTCACTCACATCCCTAAGCATGAGTCATATTGTACCCAACCACAGCCTTTATAACTACTCTGTTACAAGCAGCGTTTGACTGCGTCAAAGCACAACATGAATTCATCCCGGAATCCATGGTGACCTCAGGTCAAAGGAATCAGCTAATGACACTACTATAATCAAGATCAGTTGTGACACATGACCATGAACTTGATCTCATAGTGGGTCTCCAGTAACATGTTCTCTAACATATTACCCGTGAGTATAATCTGTATCTGTATACACTATATTCATCTTATGAATATCCATTATCACTCACACTAGTCTTAGTTTGTTATTATTCCCATAATAACAATCGACTAGGGATATTTAGAATAACACGATTTATTCATGGATACTTATCATAAATGCTAACATACAAACATAAATGATAATATTAATCTACACTAGATTAATCTTAGAAGTCAAATTACATAATCCAATATTGGCCTTAGGGCACAATCTCCAACAATCTCCCACTTGCACTATGGCCAATCATACATGTATCTTATACCCATTGACCTACATGACTTTCATGTATTCATTCGTGCGGGAGTCTTTGTCAGTGAATTATTAATTTTCGCTTCCGTTGCTACTTTACACATTTTCACTCTTTCTTTAGAGACAGCCTCTCTAAATTAGTGAAAGACGCCTAAGTATATGCTTGTGTCATACAGGGTTCTTACGCATTGAACTATTGTCCCTACAATAGTCTCACAGGATAAGCAATGCTTAGAACAAAACACAAAAATTTTGATGAACTTCTTCATCCAAAATTTCTTTTACATCATATGTAACAATATACTTTGACTACTATTATAGATATTTAGCTATATTGTTTTATTTTGAACCTTTCAAAATCATAACATCTCTTTTTAAGAGAATACTAGATCTCGACTGATATATTGCAACTAATTGCAATCAGTTGTATATGTGCAGTTAACATAAGCAAGCTTCTATTAAGTCTTTTTACATTGAACGCTTTCAATGCTTTGACTTAAGCCAAAACATTCTTTTAGATCTATCTCTATAGATTCCAATTTCAAGAACACAGGCAGTCATGCTTATAACATTAACCGAAATTACTTTCTTAGCCAAGATTTTACTTCTTGCAAGGTAAGAATGTTATTTCCAACAAGTCATATGTCATCCACATATAGCGTTAGGAATACCGATATGCTCCCACTGATCCTTTTGAAACACAAGATTCATCATCCTTTTGATAAAATCAAACCATTTGATTTCTTTATCAAAACTATGATTCCAACTATTTGATGCATGTTTCGATCCTTATAAGAATCTTTGAAACTTGCATACGCTATTTGAATTCTTTGGATGCTCAAAACTTTGGGTTGTGTCACGTACACATCCTCAATCATGTTTTCACGTAGAAAACAGATTTTGATATCCATTTGCCATATTTTATAATCATATTATGCGGATGTGGCAACAAGAACTCAATTTGACTTGATCATGATTAATGACGAAAAAGGATTTTATCATAGTCCTACTATGAATTTGTTCGTATCCTCATAGTCACTACTATGAACTTGTTTATAACCCCTTTTTGTCACTAGTCGTGCTTTATAAGTTTGAAGATCACCATTCATGTCGGTTTTCAATTTGAAAACTCACTTGCAACCATTGCATATGCATCTTCTAAAAGATTTATCAAAGTCTATACTTTGATTGTCAGACATGGACTTATCTTCAACCTTTGTAGCATCAAGTCACTTATTAGATTCAAAATCTAACATTGCTTCTTCATAAAAGAAGACTTACTTCAATCTAGTAAAATTACATCATAACTTTGAGAAATCCATATCTCTCCTATTCATGTCGTATTCTACTAGACTTTCATTGGACTTGTGTAATTTCAACAATGATCATGAAACCATTTCCATGTTCCTCTTCAACGTTAATGTCACTTTGTGAATTACGAGTTTTGTAGGTGTACTTTACTCCCACTAACTCTTCTAGAAATTAACTCCCTCTTCAAGGGGAAACCATTTCTAGCTACAACTACTTTGTATCCCAAAGAAACACAGGAGTAACAACTCCTACTTTCCTTTTGAGTAATCCACAATACGACATTTAAATTTAGGTGCCAACTTATTCGAAATAAGCTTTACAGCCCTAAACTTATTCAATGAAACAACTTGGGTCTCTTACCCAACCATATCTCATATGTTGATTCATGAATTGTTTTAGACGGAACAATATACACAGCTGCTTTAATGGCATATTTTCGAGAAAACGATGATCAACTTGACTTCATCATAGATTGAACTATATCTGTATAGAGTTCGACTACTCCCTTTTCGACACAACATACTTTGTGGCGTACTTGGAGGAGTCAATTGTGAGACAGTCCCACAATCTCTAAGATGATTGTCAAAATCTTGACTCAAATATTCACCACTCGGATCATATCTAAGTGACTTTACTATCTTGTCAAGATACTTCATACTCCTTTTACAAGCTTTTGAACACTTCAAAAGTTCCAAACTCGTGTTTCATTAGATACTCTTATCTAGAGAAAAGTTCCATAAAGGTAATGAAGTATTAAAACCTCCTTTAGCAGTTGATTTATAATTCATATACATCCACATGTATAATGCTTAATAAATCGATTATTCTTTAACTACTTTTAGCAAGGAACCACTTTTGTCATCTTTTACAATAAACAACATTCGCATGATTCAAGATGATTCATAATCTCATGAATCCAAAAGTCCATTCTCATGGAGTTTCGTAATGCGACTTTGCTTATGTCTCCAAGACGACACTGCCAAAATAGGTTGGATCAAACTATTTGATTCGATCCTTACAGTATTTATGTTACAGATGGGCTCCACATATAAAGACAATTATGTAAATCTACATTTCATAATCATGTCTTTATAAAGTTTATAATTCACAATTATAAAATAAACAAAATTTGTTTACTCAAGCCAACAAGCTCAATAGGCAACAAGAGTTCGCAACTCACATGTAAAAGTTCATAACCTTTGAGTAACAACCTTTGCTTCTCTTGCCTATTCGCATTCTACCTTTCACCTTCATAAGGTTTCTATTCAAATTGCGATTCATCATATTCTACTAATATGAGATTCACAACGGTATCTAATACCTTTTGATATAGAAACAAGAGTAGAATAGTTAATAAATACTTAAGGTAGCAGTCTTACTGCCTTTCACCTTCTTATAGTTCTCCAAACAAGGTTTGCTATTTCTATTCTAATGAACGATTCATTCTAGAATTGGCAACACCCTACTTTTGGAGATCTCTCTATGCCAACAGCTTTGGCCTTTAAAACATGTTTCACCCGAACCTTTCGGTCTTTATGCTTTTCGACCTTCCTTTTATCCTTTCCTTTTGAACCATAAGCACACAATTCGAGGCGGGCTTATCCTTTATGGATAGCTTAACATTCTTTTGCATCCTATGCAACTAATTCACAATTTTCCCCATGTCATTCAAATGATAGTTCATCACCAATGACTATCAAATAATGAAATCAAGATCACATCTCAATGCCTTTTGGAGGCCAATGAGAAATTGTTGCCTCAAACACTTATCTTTTCTTGCTCACTAACTGATGGAACATTTCCATTTGTGATGTATCATATACCTCAAGTAAAACTTCCACGTGCGGAAAAATTGGTGGCAAGTGTAAGATAATAAATTTTAAACAGAGTCCCTTCGATGCTTCAAGTAAGCATCTTTTATACTCATGTTACAATTGCTAGTGGTTCATTGGGCAAAAGGATTATTGAGAACATATGATTCCTTTTGATTTGAGAACAATTCTCAAAGTTCAATAACAATCGAGATCATGGTAATAGCAATCATAACTATAATAAAGCGTGTAAAGATTTTTATTTAAATGCTCCCACTTAAATTATAAAACCCTTTAAAATATTTAAGTGGGTGAAAATCCAAAATCCATACTTAACCATAGCACTGCTTTGGCATGTCCCTATGATTAAATATAATTTCGGTAGGCAAAGACTCAAAATCATGCTTTAAACCATTTAAACATATTTTGGATGTGCACTTCTTTGCCAATTGCATCATTATGCAACTCTTCTAATTTATGAGATGCATGATATCATATATCATATTTAATTGTATGTTACTCATCTCATCTTTGCCTCGGGCTCAAACACCGTTTTGATTAACCCTTTGTTAAACCAATTACAACACAATGAGAATCACCATTTCTCATATTATCGCTTCGCTAAGGTCACAACATGCGTACCCGCTTTGGCGTGGCTACCATGATGCGAACATAGTACTTGACTAGTGTTATACGTAATTGGGTGGCAAAAATATAAACTTCATAAGTTTATTTAGGGTTTATTAATTCCTGTGATTAAAATGTATCTCATACAATACATGGCATTAACATTAATCTTTCTAAGTTAATATTAATTCTAGCATGGCATCCAATGTCATACATTCATCTAGCATGCATATTGAATATTTAGCATGGCATCACATGGCATTTAAATGTATCAAAACATGCATTTACATACATATATATTAACATTTGCATCACATGCAAAATAATTTCTAACATGCAGCAATATTTATTAACATGGCATCTTATGGCATGAAATAAATATAACATGCATAAGACTCAAAACCGTGTTATGGTATGGTTTTATCTACATTGATTTTCATAGGCCAATATGAAAATCAACAAGGCCATTTCCTAGGTGGTTGTAACCATCGCATGGTCACAGCTCTCCCGCACCCCTTGGATCCGTCCTCACGTCTTTGTTGCTTGGCACCATCTCATGGATTTACATATTTTACAAAATTGCAACCTATACAATTTTTTTTTAGTAAAATAAAATTTACATATTATAAATTGCATCCTATACAATTTATCTAGTAAAATTAAAATTAAAATTTACATAAATACAAACGACTCGCAGGTCGTATTTATATAAAACCATAATAAATAAAATAAAGCATCCACGGGGTCCAAAACCATACCATAACACCATGCATAAAATTATCAACAATAATTTTATATCTAAAATATTTAGGGTTCAAAGTGGTAAAATACAATCACATTGTATTTAGAATTAATTAATTTGGAAAAATTCGTAAATATGCAGAAACAATTTTCCACACTTAAAACGAAAAAGGGGTAAAACTGTCGGACAGCATGCTCGACGGGCCGCGCACTGCTGCGCAGCCCATGCTGCAGGAGCAGCATGCTGCTTACGCAGCATGAGAAGAAGGGCGTTGAAATTGCAATTGGTTTTGCAATTTCAATGCCCAAAAAAAAAGTTTCTGGGCGTCATGCCCAGAAAAAAAAAAACATTTTTTTTTTTTTTTTTTTTTTTTTATAATGATGAGTGTGGCAGTTGCAATTGCAATTGGTGTTGCAATTGCAATTACAACGCCCAAATAGGTTTCTGGGCGTCATGCCCAGAAAAGAAAAAAAAACAATTTTTTTTTTTTTTATTTATTAATTGAAACAATTTCAATTAAAAACCCATGAATCAAATTCATGACACCAACCCCTTAAACATTCCAAATCATTAAAATAAATTATTCACAATGATTAATGTATAAAATCAAATTTTAATTGTTATTCATAATAACATAGAACCCTAAATAAAAAACATACAAACCCCTAACAACAATTTTGATCCAATCAAAATATCAAATCCAATTCAACCAATGCACAAGTGGCTCTGATACCACTGTTGGGAATTAATCGCCAAAATAAATACGCAGCGGAAAGAAAAAAAAAAACGGATTAATCCCCACCAAGGACCCATGTACATTGCATTGAATCGGAAGGAGGGTTAAAGAATTACCTTAATTCTTTGAAGATTGAATCAAAGGAACCAAGATAGCTTCCCTCTACGGTTGATCCACACGGAGCAATTCATTCACCACGTGCTAGCGCCGGGATTGAAGAACGATTCTTCGAACGAGACAGAGAAAGCGAAAAATCAAATTTTTCCTTGGAGTTTTTTGAGAATTTCGGCTGCCACTATTCACCTTTTGGTGTGGCTGCCGAAATCAGTTTTGTTATATATTACAATTAGGTTATATTATTTCCTTATATATATAACCTAATAAGTTAATTATAATTATACCCTAATACACTTATTAGTTATAATTATAAATTAACCCACACAACTTAATATTAATTCTCAATTAATATTAAGTCAAATCAATTCTCCATAATACACATATGTATATACAATATTATAATTAATTATATCTCTATATAATTTAATTATAATATGTGGCATACCTTATGCAATATTAACCATATTAATATTCACATACACATGCATAAATATATATCACTATATATATATTTATTCTCTTCCTCATTCATAAATTATTATCTCATAATAATTTATACCCGTTAAGATGAACTTCATTTTGCTCTTGTGTGTGACCCCATAGGATCATATTAATTGGCAATAAGGAAATTACCATAATGTCCTTATAGGTCACAAGCGGACTCTAGCAAGCCATTACGACTACCCAATTAATATGATTGGAATGATCCAATACCTATTTATAGAATGTCATATTCCCTTTTGTCTCTTTGATATCAAGATTAATTATAAGACATGGTACACTTGTCAATCTTACATAATTAATCATATGCTTTCTCGATCTCAAAGTAAACTGTTTAGACAAATCAATTGATACTCTATCAATTATTTGAGCACGGCCATGCATTTAACAGTCTTACTTATTGAGGGGCCCAGTGATATCGCTCTCTTGTTAGAGAGGGACAAAATCCCATATCTGTCACTCACATCCCTAAGCATGAGTCATATTGTACCCAACCACAGCCTTTATAACTACTCTGTTACAAGCAACGTTTGACTGCGTCAAAGCACAACATGAATTCATCCCGGAATCCATGGTGACCTCAGGTCAAAGGAATCAGCTAATGACACTACTATAATCAAGATCAGTTGTGACACATGACCATGAACTTGATCTCATAGTGGGTCTCCAGTAACATGTTCTCTAACATATTACCCGTGAGTATAATCTGTATCTGTATACACTATATTCATCTTATGAATATCCATTATCACTCACACTAGTCTTAGTTTGTTATTATTCCCATAATAACAATCGACTAGGGATATTTAGAATAACACGATTTATTCATGGATACTTATCATAAATGCTAACATACAAACATAAATGATAATATTAATCTACACTAGATTAATCTTAGAAGTCAAATTACATAATCCAATATTGGCCTTAGGGCACAATCTCCAACAGCTGGTGGCAGCGATAACACTCCAAAGTGGCTTCAGAGGTGATCTTCCTCTTCCACGACCTCTGCCTCAGAAGCTTCTTCCTACACCTTTGCCCCTTCCACTCTCAACTTTCAGAACTTGTTCTTTTATGGAGATTTGCTTTTGGATTTTCTGTTCATGGACTAAGAGAGAGCTTCAGAGTTGATTCAGTGAAAGACTTTTGATATCTTTTGACTCTTCAATAGAACATACAACAAAGTTCCAGCTTTCAGGAAGTGTACGCAATATCTTCTCTACAATCGAAGCATCCTCCATCATTTCTCCTAGATTGCTTATGTTATTACATACCAACACTACTTTTGAGAAATAATCAGTGATGGACTCACCATTCTTCTTCTCAAGTGACTCAAATTCCCTATGAAGAGCTTGCAACTGAGCATTGTGTACCCTTGCATCTCCTTGGAATCTCGTCTTCATAGAATCCCAAAGTTGTTTCGTAGTGTCCTTCTGAGTGATAATCTTTAAGGTTGTCTTGTAAATAGTTTGAAAGAGGTAGTTCTTGACTTTTAAGTCTTTAAGCCGTAGGTCTGCCAATTCTGCTCTTTGATGGCCAGTCAGAATTTCGCCTTTTTCTGGTTCAGTGTAGCCTATGTCCACCAGATGCTACCACTCCTTTGAATGCAACAAGTTTTCCATGAGCATGAACCAGTACTCATAATCCCCATCAAATTTGGGAATTATTAATGTTGTGTCCTTCTCCTGCCATTATCCCCTTTTGACAACCTCTCTCGTTTCACACTCTTCTCACAAGTGTTTCTCTCTCACACAATCAGGCCCCTTGGTGATGGCTCTGATACCATAAAGAGACTCCATGGGCCTTGAGAGTGTTGGGCTTGACTTGATGATTGAGCATATAAGAGGGGTTGAATCCATGTAACACAAAACCAATTGGCTTCTGTTAAGGTCTAATCTACACCACTTATATACTACTCTTTGATCTTATGTATTTCCGATATGGGATTCATTCATCAACATCTCCTACACTATCCCTCAAATGCAACTGGGCCTAGACCAGTTGTCTCTTGTCAAACATTCCTTGGCCTATCTCCTTTGAGGCCCAAGGTCATCAACGGGTCTAGTTTTCACTACTAGCTCAAACTCTACTAGGACTTTAAATAAGGGCCCATGATCTTTTCTGTTGTCAGGCCTTTTTCTGTTCTGATACCAATTGTTAAAGAAATAAGAACGGGACAAGATAATATAGACTGAATAGTCTATTTTATTGAACTGCAAAAATGGCTGTATATATAGCCTTGTAAAACAGAAAAAGGAGAGAAACTAGCAACCCATCAGCATAAGATAATTTAAAAACAACAACTGCACTACCCTTTAGAATAGGACAATTCTAAGACCAAGAAATCTTATTAAACAGAAACTCCTAAAACCAAGGAAACTAAACTTATTAGGAAGAATGGTGAAATTGGAAATATAGACTAGACTTTCTAAATTGGGAGATTGAAATGGAAAGTGGATTTGTCGCCTAACTAAAAATACATAATTTCATATTGATGGTGTTAAGTTAAATTATGATTGTGGTAACCTGTTATCCATGTTGGGAATGGGAAGTCCAATGAAAACGATAAGCACTTTATAATTAGCTTTCCTTACTCTTTTACCAATGTTTGATCTTGTTATGTTAACAAGAGTTTAACAAGTAAGAATTAGCATATTAATATATTATTATAGCTAATTAAAATTTTATAATTTACCTATGATGTTCCGAGATGTAAACAGAGCAAGGAATGGTTCTCTCTTCTCCACTCCCATGAATTTTGGGGAATTCTCTCATTAGTGTCTCTATTTATGAGTTGGGAAAAATTTTTCCACATCCATGTTCGGAGGGGGTCCCCATGGATTTTTTTAAACAAAATTTTTAACATATTAATTAAAAATAAAATTTATATATATATATATATCAAATTAATTAAAAAAATTTATCATCCTTCAATATTTAAACTAAATAAAAATAAAATGTTTAAATTATTTAATTAGAATTACGATTTGATTAATTAAGTATAAAAGTAATATTAATATTTAAAAATTAGAAATAAATAAAATAAAATGATAATTTGAGAGACATGGTTTTAATAGGACGAGGAAGATCATTCTCGTCTCCATCCTCATTAGTTTTTGGAAATAAAATCATCTTTATTTCCACACCGCGAGGAATTTTAATTTCTCGTCTGCATCAAGGTAGATCCGCAATAAGTATGGAGAATTTTCACCTCATTTACATCCCTAGATCAATTGAAGATCGGAGTGAAAATTTCACCTCAACATTATTACTTATTAAAGTTACTACAAAACCCAGATTAAATCTTTGTCAAAATTTTGACCAAAGTCCAAAGAGGCATCTGGTGCTTTAATACTACAAAATTTGCTTCAACTTAAAGTACTTTTGGGTTTGAAGTAGAACGATTGTTTGATAAAGTTAGTTAACGTCATTTTACTATAGTGTTAGTCTAGATTATCATCATCGTCCTATTGATAGATATTTGTGCTACTTGTTTGACTAAATCTTTTAATTATTGGAATGTCCAATTGATAATAATTTTTTTGTTATAATCCAATTGATAATAATTTGAACATAAAGTTTTAAGTATTTTTTTTTTTTTTTCAACAATTGGGTTAAGGGTAAATAGCATAGATTGTCACTCAAATTTATCCAGTCTTTTAGTTAAATCACAAGATATTTTTTTCTAATAAAATAATGGAAAAGTAAAAAAAAAAAATAATGTGGTGATCGAATATTTTTATAGTATTGGTTCGGTCAACTGTCTAATCGAGCGTGAAGGAGTCATAAAGCAATAGTACTGAATGTAGTTCTGACTCCTGCATCTCACTACTAGATATTCGCTATTAACAGTAACCATCTTATCAATCATGGTTTGACATCTTTTTTGACTAAAAGGTATTTTAAGGATGAGTGATTTGTATAAACAGTCACTTGGAAAGAAATCAGATAAGATTTGAATTAATCAAAGACAGTTCAAACTCCAGCAAATCAAAAATTAGTAAAGCTAGGCAGAATGGAAGAATGAAGAACAAAGGATGGAGAAAATGAAGAAGAAAAAGAAGAAGATGAGAAATGTCTTCCACAAAATTTTCACGCGAAATCCTTATATTTATAGTGCAACTTTATCCCTTTTTGGTCCTCCTAATATTTTTCTCATTTAACTTTCCACCCTACAAAATTTAATTTCTCCAAAGCACACCAAATCAGCCCACAAATCACATCCCTGTAAAAACTTAATACTCTAATGATAAAATAACTACGTAGTTTGATTAAACTTGGGGTATTAATACTAGAAATATAGGACACGGATGTGACAATTTCATTTCTAAATACACTATCATATAAACCTCAAACTTTTAATTTTTTTTTATATAATCATCCTTACTGTGCATATAATTTTCATCCCCAAAAGTTTATATCTTTACATTGCCTCAATATAATATCACTTATAAATATTAATACTTATTGATTTTTTCGGGGTATTACATGAACAAAGAAAGTGGATCGTCATCAACATTGTATCATAAACACATATACATTGTTTATACTATGTTGATACATTGTTTATATATTGTCAATACATTTTTTATAATAAACGAAGATGGAAAAAATGATGAATATATATATATATATATATATATATATATATATATATATATATATATATATTATTTTGAAGAGAAAAAAAAAATGAATGAAAAAACTTGTTCAAATCGAATGACGAAAAATTGAATGGATACAGAGGTAAATAACGAAATTAATTTTTAATTATAGACGAAAATAGAGAAAAGTGGAGATAAGGGAGAAAAGTGAGAATGTGAAAGGAAGAAATACGCTCAAGAGAGTATTTAAGAAAAAAAGATCCATTATGATATTTAAAAAAATAAGTGTATACGAAGAAAAATATATTTAGAAAAATGGAAAAAGATGTAGGTGGAAACAAAAGTTAAAAATAGTATTTCTGGTAATTTTTAAAAGGTAAAAGGGATATTAGTTGGATGGATTGATAAGATTCCAAAAAGTTGATTAATGCTTAACTAAAAGAAAGTATACGACATATTCATATTCATATAAAGGTCTTTTTTTTTCAATATATAAATGGAGATTCATCATAACAAAGAAAAATATCCTCAACTTGTGAATCAATAATTAAGGCACTACATATATATATATATATATATATATATATATATAGATATATATATATATATTCATCAAGTTAATTAATTAGATCAGCAACACCACATAATTAATTTCAGATGCATTTTTCCACCGGACGGCCATTGTTGACAGGCCGGTAAGTGTAGAGATGTCTCACTCCATATTCTGAATTGGGATTGGCTACTGTAACTTCAGATAAATACTCTTCTTCAGCTTTTGCCTAATTTTTCAAACAAACAAAACATTTATCATTAATTTGTTTTCCAATTCTTACTAATCTTATATATCAATTTTTGGTCATGCTCATACCAAATAACATTATTAGATACTTACAATTTCATTCCTTAGATTGTATTGCATATGCTCTAAACCTTTTACCTGTAATTACACAGCAAAATAAGGAAAAAAAAATAGATGGTACAAAAGCTAATTGATTAAGATTAATGTTACATTAATTTGAATTCATAAACCAACTTTAAATTTATTGATTATTATATATGTTCACTAACCTTTTTTTTGGACACCCCTAAACTGAAAAAAAAAAATGAGAAGAAGAAGAAGAAGAAGAAGAAACTTAAACATTATTAACTGGTCCAACGAATTCAAGGTGGATTATTGCAAGAAAAATTTGAATTCAACAAATTTTTCTTTTACTAAGAAAAAATAATTTGAGATCCTATCTAAATTAAGAAAAAAAAAGTTTGAATTCAACAATTTCATTGTTTCCAAAAAGGAAAACAAAAGGGAAAACACATTATGAACCCCCTGATCTTTTATCAAAACTGTAATTAGTTCATAATCAATTTTATGAACACATTGAGTACCTTTTCTTCATTTTGATAGTATAAGCCCCGAACTCGATTTAATTTTATGTCTATGTAATAAGCACTATTAAGTGACATGACTAATAATATTTTCGTACGTAAACAATTTCATAAAATTGCTAAGATAAGAAAACAGATTTGCTGGAAATGTACATTTTACATTTTTCAAGCAATAAAACAATATAATTGTTAAATTATTTCGAATTTTTATTTCGCAGTTTCGTCACTGAACGAAGCATATTACACATACGCAAGTAATATCAAAATTATCCTTTGTAATGATAAACATATCACTTTTTCTATTTTATATTTTTTTTCCCTCACATAAACATTATATTGCTAATATTGATTGATTAATTTGTTAAATTTTATATAATTATAGAGCTAAAATTTATTAGCATAGAGCTTGTTTTATTAAAATAACTAAACAAAAAAATATTTCAAACAATATAAATTAGGAGTAGAATTATGTACAATTGTAAATTTGAATTTTCCATCTCTAATATACCTTATGAATAACATAAATAAATAAAAAGATATTATTTTAAAAAAATTATTAAGATTCACAATAACTTTTATTGTTAGTTTGAAGATATTATATTAAACTGATAAAAAATGATATTATATATCAAAGAGAAAAATAATACCATTATTTTTATTTTTATAACTAGTATTTATAAGTATAGAAATGTTGCTGCATATGTATATGATACAAAAATTTTTATTAGAAATACTTTAATTAAATTTGAAAACTAAAAGATAAATTTTTTACTCGTAACCAATCGTAATTTTGTACTTTTATATGTAAAAATAAAGAACATGATTAAAAAGTTTATAGGAACTAATAAATTATTTAACCACAATATTAATAATAATATTAACAATAACAATAATAATAATAATAATAACAATAACAACAACAACAACAATGACAATGACAATGGCGATGATCTTAAAAAGTAACTCTTATTTCACTTTGCAATATAATAGAGGTTCAGTTTGACAAGATAAACTGTGGTTTTAAGATCTGTACTGATCATCGAACTGGTAAAGAGATAAATTCATGAACTTTGGATTAAATTGGAATAGAACCAGATTTAAAAAATATATTATGAAAATAATAATATATTTATCTTATTTATCTTAATAACATATAAAATTTTAAATATTTTTATTATATTATTTAAATTTAAGGATTTTAAACACAATACATTAATTAAAAAAGCTTAATGTATTTAATATAATTTTTATAATTACTATTAAATGTCAATTTAATTTAAAATAATTTAAAAATTAAAATTATATTTTATTTTAATTTAAAAAATTAAAATAATAACCTAAATTATTAATAAAAATAATTTTCTTCGGACCAAAAAACGATTAGGTTCATAATTTTTCGTTTCGGCCGATTTCTAGTTCCAATCAAACTTGGTCCATTCTAGTTTTCATAATTATCCATAAAACTACTTTCTCCTTTCTGACACGTGTCACGCTTTTTTTCTTCCTGGCAATCTGTTAAAGAAAAGGAGGGACACAAGAAAATATTTGACTTTTTTTATTGCGTACATGAGCATGCTCGACTTAAAATTAATAAATTCTGCCTATTTAATTTCTAAATTAAAAAAAAAAAAAACACACTGAGATTTAATACTTTTTTTTACCCTAATGTAATTCATCCGTCAAACAGAAAAGTCATTGTCGAAAGATTGGAGGCAGTAAAAAAATTAGTAAAAGCCACATCTTGAAATCTGCCTAAATTTTTCCAAAAATCCCTATATACTTGGGTACAGTCTTTAGTTAGCCCTTGACTACTATTAATTGGCAACATAAACTAAGACGCTTACATCGATGCGGATGATGCGGCGATTAACAAATATTTACAGAAAAATCTGACACATTTGTAAATAAATGACCAAATTATTCCAAAATCACAAATACAAGCTAACATCCAAGTACAAGGAAATTTAGGAATAATTCCAAAGTCCGTAGCCATTTCCCTTTCTATTTTCCAGGACAATCTTCGATGCCCATCAAATTTCCTATAGTTTCCTTCCTCCAAAGCCATAAATTTGAGGCCAACAAAAATGACTGTAACATATCTATCTCCAAAAAAAAAAACTAACAGAGGCCAGTGTATTGAACTCATTATCAGGAGAAACAGTAACCATATACCTACATGCAGAACAATCTTCAACTTCAAGGAGTAAAAAATGGAGATCTCACTTATACAATGTGAGTGTAGATCATTATAGAATTACAGAAAACATGCAAAATTAATCAGCTACTCTATTAAATAACACGAATTTGCATTCACACAGCACTACTGTTTCATTAAGGCTTTTTCCAGCATAGGTTTTCCAACAGCACAAGAATGGGAATAGTAAACATGTTCACCGCGCTCTTCACAGATGTTACAGTTAACAGAAAAGATCTGAGATGCCTCAAAATGAAGCATAATTCAATTTCTCATTCTTCTTTGACATACCGGCAGCAATTGGGATTTAATCGAAGCAACCACCCAACAGAGACCACCAGAAGGCGGAACAAGATATCCTGGCCAAGTCATATATGAGAAGCACTCAAAGCCATTACCTTGCACTGTTCATTCATGGCCAGAAGTTGAGCCTCTTTCTTGTCAAGAAGAGCAGTCAACCTCACATTTTCTTCCATAAGTTTCTGCACCTCAGCTTCTTTCTGCATTTTCTCACCTTCTAATTGGGTTGTTTTCGCAACTAGCCTGACACAAAAAGATATATATAAGATTATAAGGTAATTGAGCAGGTAAAGTAACTGGCAAACGAGATAGAACTGAAAACTAGCTAGCTTTTCTTCTCAAACAAAATCAAATTTAAATAATGTGATTAGAGTACAAGATCAACATGCACTTACTAATATTGACATCATTATGATTCCAAAAAGACTAGACGGTTACACCTTCACCTATATTTTTCTTTAACCCATGAACTACCAGGTTTCAAATAATAAACATACCTATCAGAGACATAAGACCTAAAGTAACCATACCATATACCATTATGAGAGAGATGACACCACGAGGAAGATGAGTATGACATCCAACTCAAATAGAAGATTTCCTAGAATTCCAAATTCAAAATCTATCCTGAAACGTTATAATCTATTGATTCTCTCAAATGTGTAAAGAGCATCAGAAAAATGTCACCAACTAGTTTTTAGCCATAGGGGACAGAACTATCATTAAATCAAAAAATGCAAAAGACTAGCAGAATGGCTTATTTGAGAAAGCACTCACCGTTCAAAAAGCCTTTCAATAGTTTGAAATTGCTTTTCTGACGAAAGAAGTGTTTCTCTCACACTAATGAGACTGCTAACATAGGATTTCAGCGACTCAAAGTCCCTTTTAACACGGCATAGCTCTTGTTCATTTTCAGCAGCTCTTTGCCTCTGCCTAGATGTCTCTTCTACCAAATCTTCAACCCTCTTCCGCATCTCATTCAAAATACTATTTGTACCAAGAGCAAATCTTTCCATCTCTTCTAACTTTGACGACATGCTCTCAATTTGAACTGCCTTCTTCTTAATTTCTTCTTGACCTAAGGTTACCTTCTCTTTCTCAAATGCAGTTTCAGATTCTGCCATTATAACCCTCTTAACAAGAGCCTCCATCACATCTGTTACCATCTGCACAGAATTGAGTAATTCACCAATATAAACTTCATCCTGTTCATCATAGCTACCATGCTGCTTACTAAGTCGAATCCATGTTTCATCATCTGGACTGTCAAACGAAGAAAGATCAACATTCCTTGACCAACTTGACAACGGTGTACCCTCCTTGTCGACAAGTCCCACTCCTTCTAATTGTTTAATGCCACACGAGGTATGAGCTAAATCAGGAACAGCCATAATCCTTGCTTTTGATTTTAAATAGGTCAATAATGTTGCAGTGGTTTTCACTCTTCGCCAGAGAACATCCAGTTCCTTCTTTGCATCTTCATCAGAACCCTGTATACTAGCCTTTACCTCCATAAGCTTTGCTTGTAGTACATCTACTTGCGATTGATGCCGATCCATCTCCTGCTTCCAAACTTCATGAGTTTCGGTTAGCTGGGATTTCAAATTTGACAAATCGATATCCTCTGCTGCTGCCATGCCCGATCCTGGATCAAGAAACACATGTGAGAGCTCTAAATTTAGATCCAAAAACCATTTTACAATCATGTAAAATCCATATACAGGATCCACGAAAATATTATGTTCATGAAACAGAAGCATATGAGTAGCAACTTAACGGCTGAATTGGGATAAGGTTCAAATTACCCTAATGTTGGCAGGGAAATTGAATTTTATCCCTAACATACACAATGGGTCAATTGAGGGTCTAACATTATCGAACAAGCCAATTATGCCCATCACTAATGAATCATACTAACAATTTTGAAGCCACAATTATAAACTCCCTAACAACTTGTTATAAATTCTATTTACCACGATTCTATTTTGGTAAAAACCTAACGCCCCGTTAGTGAAGGGTATAATTGGCTCTGCTTAGTAACTTTGGGCACTCAATTGACCCGTTTTGCACATAAGGGGTAAAATTCAACTTCTTTGCCAACATTAGGGGGATTTTTTTTACCTTATCCCAAATGGATTCATGAAATTCTTAGCAAATAGAAAGAATACACAAATTTTGAAGTTCAACAAAGATCATACCACCGAAGATAATGTCTTAGCAAGTACATCCTCATTAGAAATGGTACCTGAGAGTGATATACTTATGGATGAGATTTCTCAGCATAGGTTTGTATAGGCTTCATTTCAGGACTAAAGCTTTACCCATATGAACACATTAACATAATCCATCACCGATAACTAAGCATACAATGGTAAAATTGCCCTATTCACATTGTTAATTGTCTTTGACATGGGAAAAGAGCAATTTCGGCAGAAATATCAAAAATATTAGAAATTGTTTTCAGGAAAACCTACAACATTAACATCTAATGGACAAACGAACATTTGTATTATCAGGAAGTTCCTCTCTTTACCCAAGCCCAATAATCAGATAGAATTACTTAAAATAAAAAGATAAAAAAAAAAAAAAATGGCGTTCAACGTTTCAGTGACAGCGTTTATCCAATGTAGAATTGTAAAACGACACGCCTTCTTTGAAAAAAGGGAAAACATCTAGCTTAATCAAAGATATGAAAGGTAATTTCGACGATCTGAACTAGGAAAAACCCAAAAAGAAAAATGAACATGAACATGAATAAAACCCTAATTGCAGATTAACTTAGCTAATTGAAGAACAAAAACAAATAACGTTCATAATCAGACACCATGAGAAAGGAAATAATCGACAAAAAAGGGAACCTTTACATGCATCAGACGACAAACAATGTATGGAAATGAATAGGCATAAAACAAAAAACTAACATCTTTGGAGGGCAAAAACAAAGAAGGAAAAGGAAAATTGAGAGATAAAAAAAAAAAAAGGAGAAGTGAAGGGGACCAGAAACAAAACCTTCGATTTGTGATTGAATCAGTGGAAAATGGAAGTGGTGTGGATTCTCAAAAAGAATTAAAAGCGTAAAACAAACAGCAGAGAAGGTAAAGAGAGAGGAAAGGAAAGTTATAGCTGGAGAGGTTTGGTTCCTTCCTGTCTTCTTTCTTTCTCTCTGCTTTTTCTTACCTAATGGATGATAATCGCTTACTTCCTAATATTGCTTTACCAAATACGGGTTCGGTTCGAAACCCAACCCAACCTACCAAATTAAATACCGACATATCAAAATAATTAACACCAAAATCCAACTAGGGATGAGCATCGGTCGGTTCGGTTACCGAACCAAACCGAATTTTTGGTTAACCGAACTGAATTGTCAGTAATAATTAGAACCAAACCGAACCAAACAAGGATGAAAACCGAACCGAACCTGGTTCGGTTCGGTTATTACCGAAATTTTGTATTTTTATCGAAAATAAATTAAAAAAATATTTGAAATGATTTTTAGGGCAATTAATTGAACCATTATATATTATTTTTGTAATTAATTGTTATTTAGTCATTTTATATTTTTTAATGAAATATAAAATTCAATTAAGTAAATTAGAATATTACAAACCTAATATATATATATATATATATATATATATATATATATATATATATATATATATATATATATATATGTATAATAATTCGGTTCGGTTTCGGTTAAACTGAATTTTTTTACGGAAAAACCGAACCGAACCGAATACCAAAATATATATATAATTGTTACCAAACCAAACCAAAAAAAATTCGGTAACCGAATCCAATTTTTTTCGGTTTGGTTCGGTATTAGTATTCGGTTAAACCGAATAGTGCTCACCCCTAAATCCAACCAAATACCATAAAACGGAACCATATTATTTTTTGGAGTTAAAAATATATCTTTCGTTAAAAATATATCTTTCGTAAAAAGAAAATGACAAAACATAGTTATTTTATTAATACCAAAGGGAGGGTTCTTTGGATATAAGATAATAGTTATATAAAAAGGTAAAAACATTAATTAAATAACAAAGATAAAAGAAAGAGAGAGAGAGAGAGAGAGAGAGAGAGAGAAAGGGAGAAGTGGGAGAGAGGCAAAAATGGATGATTTTGATAACCATGAGAATTAAATTTCATTCATTGGGATAGACGGAGGAATGATTGATTCCCCGTGTTACAGAGAATATCATTTTTATTCCCAACCTCTATTTTATTTAACAAACATAAGAAAAGGGAATTATTGATTTTCCCATTTTATAGTGTATTGGATATGTATCCTCACTTCGCTTCGGGGATTTTTTTTTAATATTATTAGATTTTAAATACAATATTGTCATTGGATAGTAATATAGTAGTTAGGAAAATTACCTTTATTTATTTATTAACTAAATAAAAAACAGGTAATAAAATTAGGGTGGTAAACTATAATTAGAACTAATATTATTTCAAGATATCATAATTATAATATAGGTACTAATAAAAAAAAGGGAGGGGGGGGCGGCGGCGCGGTGGCAATTGCTAAGTAAAGAGTAATATTTTAACCATTACATATTGGATATTAAGTGCTATATAGTATAATTATTAGTTAATACATATTAAGTCTCAGGATAATAAAAAAATAAAACATGAGCCATGATTATTTTTTCTTGGGGCCAAGAATAGAAGAACTGTAAATTATTAAAGAATATCAAAAGTAATTAGAAACACTTTTAAAAAATAATGATATTGAAGAGTTAAAATGAGGAAATGACTTACTCTAATTTTTTTATTTTTTCTTTTTTTTTATTTTTTTATTTTTTTATTTTTTTATTTTTTTATTTTTTTTTTGTGAGGTATCTGAGATTCTTCTTGAAACTGTAATGCACGTTGAACCAATGTTGCTAGTGTGAGTGTTGGTGAAAGGGATTTCAAATGAGAAGTTGTAGCCATCAGGGGATTTGGGATTTCCATTTTAGGAGTTTCAAACTTTTCTTTGAAGATGTACATTATTCTAAATGTTATGTTAGTTGTATCTTCAACAATATTGTTTAACTGAACCTGGAAAATTCTTTTAGTGATATTTGTGCCATTGATGATGAAATTTCATTTTTGTCTTTGTAAGAAAAGGTTAGTGTTTGGGCTTGCATGCTTATTAAATTCAAAACTATATTTCCAAAAGCAACGAATATAATTTTGCCAGATTCATCTTCAACAATCAATTTTAACCTGTATCTGAAACGGAACTAGCAAATTTTTGTATAAGTTTTATATTACGTTTTTTTGTTGTTTTTTATTTTCATATTATTATATTTACCATGGGATTGGAACAATTTCTTTGGAAGAACAATTTTTACACCAAATTTGATTATTTGAGATTTGGAGACCACCTTTGCAACTACGAGCTTTATATCACCAAGAATCAATTCATTTAACAGTTGCTTTTGCATGTGAATTTGGTTTCCAGCATACAGTATTATATATTATGCGTTATGTGTTATTTGTTATATGTCATAAATCAATGGTATGTTTATTTTCTTTCAAGAAGTGGGAAATAAAAACCTTATTTATGTGAATGTCAATTTGGAGAAATTCGGAAATTGTTTTCCTGTTGATTTATTTTTCGCTCTTAATGTCGAAAACTTGTTCTTGGTTGTCACGACCCATCCCTCGGTCCATGACCGGCACTAGGGAACGGGTAAGCTTAATGCCACTGGAACCCATAGTAAGCCTTAAAACCGTAATCAATATTAAATGCACATTCATGCAATAATTAGATAAATATATATATCGCCGTAGAAAACTTTAAACAACATAAAATTAACTAAAGTAATTAGCAATAGATGTTGCATAAATATATTATTTTTTCCGGAATATATTCTTTGTTTTTCACATGCCTACTTTATTGTTCTACTTGTGATTTTCTCGATCATATCCATAAATCATGCCACTATCATGTCATATAATCCCTTAAAATCAACAAGGGTATTCATGGTTAGTATGCAATTATACTCTTAACGTACGATCAATTCAATGCCAAAGCAGAAAATTACATTTTATTTTTATTAAAAATACAAAATACTTATATAACGAAAAGGACCATATTTCATAATCTATATAGCCATAAAGCTCTCTTAAATCCAATGACTGAGGGACCGAGAATAACTCAACCGAACCCGCAACCAGTCGGCAGGAGGACCAAGAATAACTCAACCGAACCCATACCCAGCCTCACTTATTTCCAATTCCATAATATCATATAGCCCGAGAATAACTCAACCGAGCTTATCCATAATCCACATCATTAACATTATAAATCCAATGACTGGGGGACCGAGAATAACTCAACCGAACTCGCACCTAGTCAGCTGGAGGACCGAGAATAACTCAACCGAACCCATATCCAGCCTCACTTCTTTCCAATTCCATAATATCCTATAGCCCGAGAATAACTCAACCGAGCTTATCCATAACACGTATTTAAACCACTATTGGAAATGTATATACATGTATAATTACATATATAGACAATACTTTTCTTAAAATAATTATAATAATCATGTAGTAAAATTACACTTAGAAAACACGTCGCGAATGCAAATGCTAAATTAAAAATGCACTACATATAATTAACTCACATATTCCTATATGATTTAATCTACTTATTTGGCTTGGACTTGATAATTATTTATTATCAAGCTTCCTACGTATCCCAATAATTCCAACTTGGGAATCAAAGTCACGTAGGTCTACTTATTTTAAATAACTTATTTATTATTCTAATGTAACTTGTTCTACATGATATACTCATTTATCATTATTCACATATACAGTCATTGTTCATGTATTTCTACAATGCTACCAGATAAATAATTGATTTATAATTGTTTTATTAAGTTAAGTGGATACTAATGATGAAAGAGAAGTGGGTAACGCACATTACTGTAATGAAATTAGGTGTTGCGGCCATGCATGTCTAATTACTTATTAATTAAAAGTGAGACTACTAAACTTTTTCTTTTTTTTTTTATATGATCATTCTTTTGCTTTGTTTAATACTTAAAGTTAATCCTTATTTATCCTTCTTTTTCTTTTAACTTTCATCCATAAAAGCATATGGCACGTTCAGTTGAGAAGTACAAATGCTCTATATTATCCTTTTGTTGCAGTGCTGAAAATTTTATGCTTCTATACTATACAAATGCTTCTATACTTCATTAGAAAGAACAAAGCATTTGAGATACCTTGAAACAGGAAAACACAACTACAGAGTTGCTAAAAAAAACACATTAGCAAAGATAATGTACAAAAGAATGAACCCCTTTACACACAGTAATGGCAGTATAGCTCGTTTCATGTTCCAATATAATCGGTAAGGAATTGTTTTAAGCTATAAGCACCGCTAACAAACTCACAACAACTAACAACCCTCTTTAGACCTATAGCTCCAGTGATACACAAAGCATACCATCTCAAATGAAATTTCTAAGTCAGCTTCATAACTGATAAGATGGAAACTGACATACCTTGACAAAAATATGCATGTAAACACTAGGAAATAGAGGTCTATGCGGCAAAGGTAAGGCCAGAACTTGTCCCAAAAGCATAAAAGATTAATTCAGTCTTAAAGACAACTAATAAATCCAAGCATTCATCAGGGATGCTTAGTGTAAATATCAAAAAACATAAATCATGGAAGCATGAACTAAAGCTCCAGAAACTATATGATGACCACAATACTAAGCACATCAAAGAAGGGAAATAAGCTCCACCATACATGCCATGTAAGCATCTTATAAAGTATAAAATATATTTGATTTATATAATAGGGAACTCATTAATTGAATTCACCTACCAATAAGAAATAAGAGAAAAACAAATACTCATGTTATAGGAAAATCCAAATTGATATTCGTTGTCAGCGTGAATTTACATTAATTTAGAAAATTCAAAAGACTCACTTATAATTGAATTAACAAATAAAACTTTTATTTATTGAGATGGAACCCACTAATGATTTTGATCATCTTGACCAAATTCTACTTCAAGCAAAGGATTTAATTTCATTATGACATTTTATCATAAAAGTACTAGGCGTGACTCACTACAATTTCTGACTAACCTATTGAATCATATACCAACCATCAATTTGCAAGAAACATTCAAAATCGCACACCCTAAAAGAGATTTAGAAGATTGCTTACAATTTGCGGAAACTCTCAAAGAAAACTGTTTGGTCTGCAGCCGCTTATTTCTCTACTTCTGACTTTCATCGACCAAAACCTTCACATCGAATCCCCTCACTTTGGTCTCCACCAGCTTCCTTTTACGGGTTTCGATTGCAGTATTCATTGGGAAAAGGCTTCGAACATAGAAAAAAGGATCCAAAATCTCACTTAGGGATTTGGCTACCCCCTTCTCATCGGCTACAGTTCTTTTTTTTTTTTTTTTTGTAAATATCTTTTTCCTAAAATTACCAATTTACCCTTGAAATAATATGTTTTTAATTTCTAAATTCCTCCACATAACTTTTAATTCCTTTCAATTATACCCTTACTGTGCATATAATTTTCACCTCCAAAACTTTCTATTTTTATATTCCCTCAATACAACATCACTTATAAATATTAATACTTATTGAATTTTCCGGGATATTACATTCTCCCCCCCCCCCCCCCCTCAAAAAAAATTTTGTCCTCGAAATTTCTAATTGCTATTTTCTATCGCAGATCAAAACTCTGTATACACTCAAATATCACTACGATTCCGCTACTGTAAAAGAGACAGTTCTTCTTTCAATCTGCATGCAAGGTCTATAAAAGGACTACAAGAACTTAATTCTTTATTCTCACCAAAGGTATTATTAGCGAACATAGAGAAGAATATGGCCGACCTATAGTAATTGTTGCTAATAGTTACAAATCACCTAAACTAAATTAATCAAAGTTGAGTTTCCTTGCACGTTCTCTTGTTTCATACAATGAATCAACAAAATGCCTTGCATAAAAGCCGATTATAATCAAACATTCAAAAGATATCAAAATGCCCAGCATAAAAGCTAATAGTAAAAGTATAAAAATATAAGTACATATACTCAATCATCAAGCAATGGTAGGAATTTTTCACTATATTAGTGTGGGGCAAAATCCCGCAAATAATATAAAATGGAATGCTTTGATGAGGGTGATACCTACTTATGAAAAAAAAAATAGGAGGAAAAATAATGGGTTCACCAAGCCTAGTTGCAATCAGCAAATCATAGAACAATAACCTAAAAATCAGCCATCTAAAATTGACAGTTTATTATGTTGGAGGGTCTCTATGTTACCTATCCTAACCTGATAAAGACATAGATACACCCAGTAGTTATTTATGCTGGCAACAACATGATACAGAGATTCTAAAAAGCATGCCAAAAATGTAAATGGCATACCTCATCAAAGAGTACTACAATACATGCATTTCGCACACTAATATTCACATTTGGGTAGCATAGCTTAAAAATGAAACCTCAAATAGCTCTCAGTTTGCAAGCCTAATACACACATATAAGACTAAATTTGTGAAAACAATGATCAAATAAAAATGAAATCCCAATATGAACATGACAGGCAAATTCATTTTTCTGTTAACACATTATAGCATAGTTCCTACTCCGTGCGAATTATTATTTACTTCAAACAGATCACACCAAAGTGAATATATAACATATTATATTACATTACCTGTGTCATTGTTCAAATAACATTCAAGCATAGCTTCTAAAGGACTAAAAAAAATCTAACAATTAGTCATATATTGCCCAATAAATTAATGCTCGACAGCGCCATCCACCAATTCAATATTTCAAACGACCTTTGTCTAACCAAGGT
Source organism: Euphorbia tirucalli (assembly GCA_039660915.1). NCBI lineage: Eukaryota > Viridiplantae > Streptophyta > Magnoliopsida > Malpighiales > Euphorbiaceae > Euphorbia > Euphorbia tirucalli. The sequence continues at coordinate 72,767,474 of CM077641.1, forward strand.
GTCTGCCAATTAGTTTAGTTTACCGAAATAAAAAGATTCTAGAGATTTAACTCTGTTTACATCATTAACTCTGCTTGCATCATTATCAAAATAAAATGATAAAACATTTAACTCTGTTCTAGTCTGGTTGGCTACAAACATTCCCAACAATGGTCAAAACTAATAAGGCAAAAAGACCAAATTCAGCTCATAAAAGCATCACAATAAATATATATATATATATATATTTTTAAGAAGCAGCAAATTGACCTATAAGCATACTTATAACGGCAAACCAATTACTGTGCAGAGAGATAAAGCAATCCAAAGTTATATGAAAACCAGCATTGAATACTAAGATAAGTAATCTAAAAGATAAAGGAATTCTCAAGAGGAAACCATTCTAGTACCAAGCAAACTTGATGTTGCTTATTCCCTATTAACCAAATGACCTCAGCTCACCATAAAGCACCATTTAGCAAGGAATTGTATTACATGCCTAGGCATAACCCTTTTAATTTTTCTTTTTTTTTAAAAAAAAATAAATTAATCAACTACACATTTTACTAGAATATGTAGCTAGTCAAATACAAATGCAATTCTGGGTCTAGTCGACCACTGATCTTTGAGCCAGAAGGCAACAACCTCTCTAAATTAGAATACCCCAATCATTCACAATGTAATGATCTTAGACTTTATATTTCTCACATAATATCTAGATTTTTTTTTCATCAATTATTATCTTCATCCACACTAGGTCCGAAGGAATTATAACCTAAGCTCCGATACCAACTTTGTCACGACCACTCCCTCGGTCTGTGACCGGCACTAGGGAACGGGCAAGCTTAATGCCACCGGAACCCCTATTAAGCCTTAAAACCGTAATCAATATTAAATGCACATTCATACAATAATTAGATGAATATAAATATCGATGTAGAAAACTTTAAACAACATTACAGTAATTAGCAATAGATGTTGCATAAATATATTATTTTTTCTCGACTATATTCTTTGTTTTTCATATGCCTACTTTATTGTTCTACTTGTGATTTTCTCGATCATATCCACAAATCATGCCACTATCATGTCATATAATCCCTTAAAATCAACAAGGGTATTCATGGTTAGTATGCAATTATACTCTTAACGTACAATCAATTCAATGCCAAAGCACAAAATTACATTGTATTTTTATTAAAAATACAAAATACTTATATAACGAAAAGGACCATATTTCATCATCTATATAGCCATAAAGCTCTCTTAAATCCAATGACTGGGGGACCGAGAATAACTCAACCGAACCCGCACCCAGTCGGCTGGAGGATCGAGAATAACTCAACTGAACCCATACCCAGCCTCACTTATTTCCAATTCCATAATATTATATAGCCCGAGAATAACTCAACCGAACTTATCAATAATTTACATCATTAAAATTATAAATCCAATGACCGGGGCAATTGCTAAGTAAAGAGTAATATTTAACCATTACATATTGGATATTAAGTGCTATATAGTATAATTATTAGTTAATACATATTAAGTCTCAGGATAATAAAAAAATAAAACATGAGCCATGATTATTTTTTCTTGGGGCCAAGAATAGAAGAACTGTAAATTATTAAAGAATATCAAAAGTAATTAGAAATACTTTTAAAATATAATGATATTGAAGAGTTAAAATGAGGAAATGGCTTACTCTAATTTTTTTATTTTTTTATTTTTTATTTTATTTTATTTTATTTTTGCGAGGTATCTGAGATTCTTCTTGAAACTGTAATGCACGTTGAACCAATGTTGCTAGTGTGAGTGTTGGTGAAAGGGATTTCAAATGAGAAGTTGTAGCCATCAGGGGATTTAGGATTTCCATTTTAGGAGTTTCAAACTTTTCTTTGAAGATGTACATGATCCTAAATGCTATGTTAGTTGTATCTTCAACAATATTGTTTAACTGAACCTGGAAAATTCTTTTAGTGATATTTGTGCCATTGATGATGAAATTTCATTTTTGTCTTTGTAAGAAAAGGTTAGTGTTTGGGCTTGCATGCTTATTAAATTCAAAACTATATTTCCAAAAGCAACGAATATAATTTTGCCAGATTCATCTTCAACAATCAATTTTAACCTGTATCTGAAACGGAACTAGCAAATTTTTGTATAAGTTTTATATTACGTTTTTTTATTGTTTTTTATTTTCATATTATTATATTTACCATGGGATTGGAACAATTTCTTTGGAAGAACAATTTTTACACCAAATTTGATTATTTGAGATTTGGAGACCACCTTTGCAACTACGAGCTTTATATCACCAAGAATCAATTCATTTAACAGTTGCTTTTGCATGTGAATTTGGTTTCCAGCATACAGTATTATATATTATGCGTTATGTGTTATTTGTTATATGTCATAAATCAATGGTATGTTTATTTTCTTTCAAGAAGTGGGAAATAAAAACCTTATTTATGTGAATGTCAATTTGGAGAAATTCGGAAATTGTTTTCCTGTTGATTTATTTTTTGCTCTTAATGTCGAAAACTTGTTCTTGGTTGTCACGACCCATCCCTCGGTCCATGACCGGCACTAGGGAACGGGTAAGCTTAATGCCACTGGAACCCATAGTAAGCCTTAAAACCGTAATCAATATTAAATGCACATTCATGCAATAATTAGATAAATATATATATCGCCGTAGAAAACTTTAAACAACATAAAATTAACTAAAGTAATTAGCAATAGATGTTGCATAAATATATTATTTTTTCCGGAATATATTCTTTGATTTTCACATGCCTACTTTATTGTTCTACTTCTGATTTTCTCGATCATATCCATAAATCATGCCACTATCATGTCATATAATCCCTTAAAATCAACAAGGGTATTCATGGTTAGTATGCAATTATACTCTTAACGTACGATCAATTCAATGCCAAAGCAGAAAATTACATTGTATTTTTATTAAAAATACAAAATACTTATATAACGAAAAGGACCATATTTCATAATCTATATAGCCATAAAGCTCTCTTAAATCCAATGACTGGGGGACTGAGAATAACTCAACCGAACCCGCAACCAGTCGGCAGGAGGACCAAGAATAACTCAACCGAACCCATACCCAGCCTCACTTATTTCCAATTCCATAATATCATATAGCCCGAGAATAACTCAACCGAGCTTATCCATAATCCACATCATTAACATTATAAATCCAATGACTGGGGGACCGAGAATAACTCAACCGAACTCGCACCTAGTCAGCTGGAGGACCGAGAATAACTCAACCGAACCCATATCCAGCCTCACTTCTTTCCAATTCCATAATATCCTATAGCCCGAGAATAACTCAACCGAGCTTATCCATAACACGTATTTAAACCACTATTGGAAATGTATATACATGTATAATTACATATATAGACAATACTTTTCTTAAAATAATTATAATAATCATGTAGTAAAATTACACTTAGAAAACACGTCGCGAATGCAAATGCTAAATTAAAAATACACTACATATAATTAACTCACATATTCCTATATGATTTAATCTACTTATTTGGCTTGGACTTGATAATTATTTATTATCAAGCTTCCTACGTATCCCAATAATTCCAACTTGGGAATCAAAGTCACGTAGGTCTACTTATTTTAAATAACTTATTTATTATTCTAATGTAACTTGTTCTACATGATATACTCATTTATCATTATTCACATATACAGTCATTGTTCATGTATTTCTACAATGCTACCAGATAAATAATTGATTTATAATTGTTTTATTAAGTTAAGTGGATACTAATGATGAAAGAGAAGTGGGTAACGCACATTACTGTAATGAAATTAGGTGTTGCGGCCATGCATGTCTAATTACTTATTAATTAAAAGTGAGACTACTAAACTTTTTCTTTTTTTTTTTATATGATCATTCTTTTGCTTTGTTTAATACTTAAAGTTAATCCTTATTTATCCTTCTTTTTCTTTTAACTTTCATCCATAAAAGCATATGGCACGTTCAGTTGAGAAGTACAAATGCTCTATATTATCCTTTTGTTGCAGTGCTGAAAATTTTATGCTTCTATACTATACAAATGCTTCTATACTTCATTAGAAAGAACAAAGCATTTGAGATACCTTGAAACAGGAAAACACAACTACAGAGTTGCTAAAAAAAACACATTAGCAAAGATAATGTACAAAAGAATGAACCCCTTTACACACAGTAATGGCATTATAGCTTGTTTCATGTTCCAATATAATCGGTAAGGAATTGTTTTAAGCTATAAGCACCGCTAACAAACTCACCACAACTAACAACCCTCTTTAGACCTATAGCTCCAGTGATACACAAAGCATACCATCTCAAATGAAATTTCTAAGTCAGCTTCGTAACTGATAAGATGGAAACTGACATACCTTGACAAAAATATGCATGTAAACACTAGGAAATAGAGGTCTATGCGGCAAAGGTAAGGCCAGAACTTGTCCCAAAAGCATAAAAGATTAATTCAGTCTTAAAGACAGCTAATAAATCCAAGCATTCATCAGGGATGCTTAGTGTAAATATCAAAAAACATAAATCATGGAAGCATGAACTAAAGCTACAGAAACTATATGATGACCACAATACTAAGCACATCAAAGAAGGGAAATAAGCTCCATCATACATGTCATGTAAGCATCTTATAAAGTATAAAATATCTCTGATTTATATAATAGGGAACTCATTAATTGAATTCACCTACCAACAAGAAATAAGAGAAAAACAAATACTCATGTTATAGGAAAATCCAAATTGATATTCGTTGTCAGCGTGAATTTACATTAATTTAAAAAATTCAAAAGACTCACTTATAATTGAATTAACAAATAAAATTTTATTTATTGAGATGGAACCCATTAATGATTTTGATCATCTTGACCAAATTCTACTTCAAGCAACGGATTTAATTTCATTATGACATTTTATCATACAAGTACTAGGCGTGACTCACTACAATTTCTGACTAACCTATTGAACCATATACCAACCATCAATTTGCAAGAAAACATTCAAAATCGCACACCCTAAAAGAGATTTAGAAGATTGCTTACAATTTGTGGAAACTCTCCAAGACAACTGTTTGGTCTGCAGCCGCTTATTTCTCTACTTCTGACTTTCATTGACCAAAATCTTCATATCGAATCCCCTCACTTTGGTCTCCACCCGCTTCCTTTTGCGGGTTTCGATTGCAGTATTCATTGGGAAAAGGCTTCGAACATAGAAAAAAACGATCCAAAATCTCACTTAGAGATTTGGCTACCCCTTCTCATCGGCTGCTGTTGTTTTTTTTTTCTTTCTTTTTTTTTTTTGTAAATATCTTTTTCATAAAACTACCAATTTACCCTTAAAATAATACGTTTTTAATTTCTAAATTCCTCCACATAACTTTTAATTCCTTTCAATTATACCCTTACTGTGCATATAATTTTCACCTTCAAAACTTTCTATTTTTATATTCCCTCAATACAACATCACTTATAAATATTAATACTTATTGATTTTCTGGGGTATTACATTAGTTGACTTCAACTATTTTTAGAAGTGGAAACAACAGAAGTATTCTAGTAAAAAGATAATTTTTTTTTAATTAGCATATAGTATTGTATTTGATTTAAATTGTCACATGGTTACCGTTCAATATAAGCAACCACTTCATCTATTGTGGATTTATGTATAACTTGGTCCCACATGAACTGTTGAGCTCAAAATCATCTACAGAATTTGATATTGAATACTAAATTGTTAGTTTAAGCATAAATGTCATTGAAGCAATTAGATTTAAACATTGTATACATACATTTGTATGCTTTTGGTATCATGGCCACAAATGCAGTCACAATGGATTTGTTTTTTGAGTTTTCATAAATTTCATTTTCTTAAAACTATTCTGCCACTTTTTCCCAATGAAGGACCCCCATTTATTTGCCACTAAATTTGTAAATTTGGGTAAATTGTAATTTATATGATATTAACACAACAATAGATAAAAATCTTTATAATTTATTTACCTGAAATCTAGAATTTTGAATGTTCTTTTGTTTTTTACTTGATCTAAAATACGAATTTGTTCGATGCATCCCATATTGGTTAGAAGTCCGAAAGTAACTATCATAGTAATAAAATTTTAGATATAAATAAAAAATTTTAATGGAAACTGAATATACATATAAATACATATATATAAATACAACATGTAATTATTAACATTTAAATATTTTAATAATTATTTAGGATTTAGTTTTGTAAATATATCACAAAGATAATTATCTAAATTAGCTCATGCTTTAATTTCTTCAAAAGATAGGAAATTGAACTTTTCATAAGGAATGTGGTCGATTTCTTCTTTTATTTTTTTTTTTATATATATGTAACTGGAGGGAGGCACACACGAAAAAGATGCACAATAATCTTGAATTTATTCTGAGCATAGATGACATCAAATTCTAATATGTGGAATACATTTCCTTCTAAAAGAGCGCTTCAAATTTTTCATCAAGATCTTAAATTGTTATGGCTTGTATTGCATTTCCCTAAAATAGAAATAGTAATCATTTATTTTAAATGTGTTTAATTTTTTTTAAAGTTGCTATAATATTTCATACATTTTCATCAATGAGCAAAAAGTCAAGGCCATATAAATGGGTTGCTCTTCTAGGATTGTAAAATCTCCAAGATCATACAATTCTTATTTTGATAGTTCTATGTTTAGTTCCTTTGTTAATTTCTTGAATTGTTGCAAACTCCATTACAATGTAAAGAAATATTCAAATTAAATAAATTAGTATAAAAAAAATTATTTATAGTATTCACAACATATTTATAAGTTAAAATTTTCAAATATTTCTTTATACACTGCATTTTTTTGAAATATAAAGTACAAATTTTTTCTTTTAAAAAAGAGTTTTCTATTGCTATATGAATTCCGTTTTCATTGGTAACTCTAGAAAAAGCAATGTATAACTGACCATAGGTAAATACCGGTTCATTTAGATATAAGCCATTATTTAAAGTTTGACCTTGGCTTTTATTTAGAGTCATGCAGTAACAAATTTTAATATGAAACTGACACCTTTGTAAAATGAATGGAAATTTGGGTTCTAAATAATTTAATGTGATTCTTAGTATAAATACGAACTCTCCTTTAAAAGATCCTGTCAGAATTCCTGTTTCTATTACTCAGTGGCCTAATTGAATAATTATTAATCTTGTGCCATTACAAAGGCATATAACAAGATTTATATTTCATAAAAGCATTATTAGAGTGTTGATTTTAAGAATTAATTTATGATAGGGACACCCATTTGGATTTATTATGTTTAAAAAATCTATTGGATAGAGGGTTTCCAATTCATCAATATTTGAGGCAGCCTTGCAAATTAAATCATTGCCAAAATAGTTATTAGATTCATAAGGAACCAATTATAATATAGAGGCATTTATCTTATTTGTTATTTTATTTTTTGGTGTTACTATTGCTCTTTTTATTAAATATTTAGAATCTTTATACTTAGATAAGAAATTTGGATATGCTCCGTTAACTAAATCACTCATAGGCTCTATTTTTAAATCTATCATTAAGCTAAGTGGTATTTCAATCCAATTATTATCATCATCAAATGTTTCTATGTTTTTCATTTATGTTTGTCTATCACCTACAACTAACAAACTCTCTGGAAAGGAATTGAAATTCTCAAACTAAAAATTAGCTTTATTATTTAATTAACGCATGTTTGTCTTTAAGCTAAAAATTTTAGAATCCTTCTATAAATATGAATTTGTAATTGAAGCATCTAAAATTTAATCTTTTGAACCATTTGGTATCACCATAAAATTTGTCTAAAATAACACCTAGAATTGTAGTTTTTCCTCCAAAGGGAAGGTTCTATTTACAGTTTCAAAATTAAAACAATGATTCATGGATGCTTAACCCCAAAATTTTAAAGATGTAGTAACTATTAATACTGGTCAGTTAGTTCCTTTTCCAATATTGCATGTAGAAACCTTGGAATTTCAATTGGAATTTTAAATCTAGAATGAGTTGTTCTACCACGTGGTAAGAGTAATGAAGCTATGTCTGAAGCAGCAATAATTAATACTATATTTAGTTTATATCTTAATATTGATATAATTGTTTCATGTAAATAAGTTTTTCCTGTGCCACCAAAACCTTATACAAAAAGTTTTCCCTATATTTTCATGTATTGATAACATAACAACACCATATATATATATATATATATATATAGATCTAAATTTAATGTGTTTAATGAATGTTCATGTTGTTCTTTTAATTACAAAACATCATATGATAATTCTTCTTAAATTAGTCTATTATATATATATATATTTATATGCAAATGATAGTTCTGGCAAATTATAATTAGATAGTGAGTAATCGTTACGATTGAAAATTTTGTCTAGATCCTTTAGCACATAATTCTTAATACGTTCATTAGTTAAATATGTATTTGGTCAATTTAAAGTTGTTTTCAAATTAAATATAATGTCTTCAGCCATATTTTTTAAAAATTCATTCAATAATTTTGTAGGATTCGTAATTTGACAAATAAAACTAATATAGTAAACATGTGCCTTAATTGTTTGGTTGAACGAATAAATGCACATTCTTTCATAGTTTTTATCCATTCTTCATCATTGCCTACTAAACCGCAAGCATTACATGCTAATTGAAATGTTTCATATAACTGTCCGTTGATTGTCTTTATTTCATCAAAGGTTTTTAGGCCTCTAACTATATTTAATAACATTCTAAGATAGTAAAACTTTCCCGAATTTGGACTAACATATGCTATTCTACCGAGGTTGAAGTCTTTTTCCCATTGCAGCCAAATTTTATTCTTTGAGTCCTAAACCCATTTGGATGGAAATTCTATAAATGTTAAAGAGCATGATATTTCTTCATTTGTTTTATTTATTTCTATCCATTCTATTAACATCGTTTTATGCGATTGAATGTTATTCAATATTTGATTTAAACAATCAGTTTTGTGAAATAATACAACATTTTTATTAGGCAAGTGAATGGATAAACGTTCTATTAATGGTTCTCTATATTGAATTGAAAATTCAAACAATCTCCAAGCTGCTTCACAGGCTGATATGTCGCGACAATCTAGATAATTTTGTATTTCATTGTTTAAAATATTTTGTTCTGTTGAGTTGTCATAGGAGGTCTCATTATTTTGAATTACTACGCGGGCTTTATCTATACCTTTGTTTATGTATTTAAATAAATATTTTATGACAGTTGAATGAAAACAATACTCTACATTCAAGTGAGCTTGATACCTTATAATTAAATCTCTATTATGTGGGACAACATATCAATTATCTATTTTAAATTCTTCCTTTTGTAAATATATTCCATTGTCTATTCTTTATAGGTTGGAAAATCATCTTTGTCAATTGTTGTTTTTTCTTTAAATTTTTTTAGAAAAAACTTTGAACATTTATTATTTTTCATACATGAAATTTTAGGATTAATTATACCGCATGGACCATGAACCATTAATTTAGATACAAGTTTATATCCAACAAGATCTCCTATCGGGCAAGGCAATCCTGCAAAAATAATTGAATCTATTTTAGACATTGTAAGTTTTTTTTTCTCTAACCAAATTACACAAAAGTCTACCCTTTCTTGTTTTAAACATGTATATACATCAACTATGTATTTTTGAAATAGATGCCTACTAAGAAATAAAGAAGAAATTTGTTGACAACGATCATGAATACGATATGCATAATATTCTGTCATAGTTATAGTTTTTCTTCTTTTTTTGTTAATAGAATTTACATAAGGTATATTCATAAAATACCCATCTTCACCATATCGAAATAGGATATGATACTGTATTGCCATTAAACTTAGATGTAATATGCTTATTCTTTTGAGAGAAATGTCCTAATTATATCTCTAGATATATCATATAAATCAAATTCATGAACTATTAAAGCTGCTATTTCCCTAGAGGATGGAACATCATATTGTCGATCATTGCCAAAATGACTTGCTATTAATTTTAGTTTAAAATTGGATACATTATCTTGTTTAAATCTATATTCTTGTCATCCGGAATGTTTTGACTGTTTGATTATGCTCATCAAATATTTCGATTAATTTTTCAATATTTTCTAGATTTAATTCATTCGGATTTGAATTGTTAAAAGCATGCATTCTGTTGGAAATTCAATTTGTTGTATCATAAACATAGAGTTGTACAAATTTCTTTTTTTTTTTTTTTTTTTTTTTGTTTACAAGAGGAATAAAAAAACTATTGTAAGTGCCAGAATTTTACTCCGTAAAAAAAAATTGCTGGAGCCACACGACTGTAATATACAGTCGTACGACTGTACTATCGGAACAGGTGCAGAACACCATGCCCATGACATCGTGAAGGATTGGGCAATTAATGCCCGGGATTTGGTAAGGAAATCAGCAATCAGAGAGATAAAAAAAAAAAGGAAAAAGAGAGAAGAGAGGGGTCAGTTTTGGATTCTGGAAGAAAATTAGAGAGAAAAAAGAGAGAAAGAGACAAGGAAAAGAAAGAAAAAAACCACTATAAAAACTTCTTTTCCTCTTCTATTTCTTTTAATTCTCAAAGTTAGGATTGAAAACTTTTTAGAAATTAATAGGTTAACAATCTAACACTTCAAATTCAATTAAATCCGGACTAGAAACTCTAAGAAACCGTGACATTTGGGAAATTTCGGACCAAATTTCAAACCTTGACTCAAGAGGAGAAAAGAGCAAATTTTAGTGGATTGGAGCGACGCCAGGGGTCAATCCTACGATGGAAAAGCGCCTAAGAGGTAAACACTCTTTATCCCCTCTATTTTTCATGCTTTCTGGGTGATTTGATGTATTTTGTGCATTTTAATCCAACTTTTTGCGTTTCTGTTTCTGAAAATCAAGAACAGTCGTGCGATTGTTCTTGAGTTTGATGAACAGTTGTACTACTGTAAATACAGTCGTACGAGTGTTCTTGGTTTCCAGCTGTTTTCTTTCAGTTTTATTTCAAATAATTTTGGCGAAATGCTGAGTTTGAATAGTTTACACCGTAATTACAGTCACACAACTGTAGTTACAGTCACACGACCGTAATTACAGTCGTACGACCGTAGTTACAGTTGCACGACTGTAATGCCCGTTAGAAATCAGAATTTCTATTTTAATCCGTAAAAATTTCTAAAAATCCCTAAAAATTCAGAAAATCATCAAAAATGAATTTTGTTGTATGCATCCACTACCTTAGATTTAATTTTCAGTGCATTTGCATCTAGAACAACTCAACGACGGAGACCCGACTCTCCCGAAAACCGACCCACCTCACATGTTAAATTTAATTAAACCGGAAAATAAATTGTTTTCAAAATGTTTTTCTCACAAAGCCAAAATACAGGGACGTTTCAAAATGTTTTCAAGGTCTAATCGGGCTGGCTAGCCGAGCCGAACCGGTTATCCCCCTAATTGCATGTTCCCGAATTCTTAAAATCCCAATTCTGTCATGTTCAAGTCCTATTTGTGGTGTACCGTAAACTATGCCAACACTCTGTTTTGCATCTTTTAATTTCTTTTATTTTTATTTTGGATGTATTTTAATAGATTAATTCGTGTATCTTAGGCGATTGTAATTTATAGTTAAATCGTGTATATTAGGCGGTTGTAAAGTGAGGACGAGAGTTTTTATTTTTATTCGATCGGGTTGTAATAATTTAATAATTTACTATTTTACTTTATCTGTATGAGCGCTGTATGTTTAACATAATGCAATAAAATTGACTTTAGAATTTGAAATATCTTCAAAGAACATTGGCCATATTTATTTTAATTAGACACGAAATAAGGGACTTGTCCGGACCTAGATCTCTGGATAGTGTAGTGACCGTTCGTTCGGTTCAGCTACATTATAAATTTCTCGATTGAGCTGAGCCGGGTGGCTCCTATAATATTCATCGAGACTTAGGTCTCAATTCTTTTAAGATAATTAATTCTATTTTTTCCAAAATCGATTTTTCCATAATAAAAACCCTACGCGAGGGAGGGGTCCGCTCGAAATCGAGGCGCCCCTTCCGAAAGGGAGTCTACGTTCCGTCAAAAACGTCGTCCGCTCACAGTGGCGACTCTGCTGGGGATTTCTTACAAAAGTTTTCTTAAAAACTTAAAAGAATTTGACAAGCCTTGAAAAGTGTCTGATTAAAATAAGGTGGATGATTTTTGATTGGTATTTCATTTTACATTTTTAGTTAGACATGCTTGCATTAGGTTAAGTATCCCATTTTAGCCCAGTGGATTGTTGAAGTGTCGCCTTTGTTCCTCATGGTCTTAGGAGAATGGATACGAAACACCACCCATAGCCTCGTACGGACCCCTTCGTTCGGACCCTTGAGTGGGGAGAAGTGAGGAGTATATCTTGCTATGGGAACCTTGATTTTAACCCGACTTGGACCAAACTCATATAGGCAGCCTTAGTTGGATTCCCTTAGGATACCAAAATAATTATGTGAATAAAATAAAATCGCGCCTTCATCATCCTCGGTTGGTGATCGAAGAGAACCCCGCCTAGGACTCGGTTAGAATTTTTGAGACCGACCACGCTTGGAGAAATAAGGTTGGAAGAATTCGTTTTGTGTGCTATGTGTTTCTCGCCATCCCGTGACACATCACCATCGATATCTACGCTTGCATGACATACCATAATCATTGTTTTCCATACATATGACATACCATTTACAAAACATTTTCTGTGTGATAATAACTCACATTTTTATGTAGCCACGTGCATTTTATTTTTGTGTGAAAACATTAAATCATCTGTTTGTCATTCATACTAACCATTTCTTTTTCAGCCATAACATTAAACTTGTGTGATTAGCATTTTTTCACATAGCATACATAACATCACTATGTATGTCATGCATCATAACCACGTTTTTGTGTAGCCATTTGCATTTTGTGTGTCATAAGCATTCATGACATATCACCTAAATTAAATTAGGGGCATTCCAAGAACGCCCACCACGATCGTCTCATTTCATAACATATCGGGTATCCCAAAATACCCATGTTCTGCTGATGCACCGGGTTGCATTCGGCCATTCCACCAAATTATTTCATTCAAAAGAGACCGCAATGGTCCTAGGTATACTTCCGTGTGACAATCCACACGATGCATTTCATGACATCATACTTTTTTTTATCATAAACATCATATAACACTGTGGTCCACATCGGATCATTTCATGACATTAATTTGTCATTCAAGGTACTCCCCGAGTGCCTAATTAGAGCTCATATAAGTTCATAACATTACCAAATCATAAAAGGTGTTCCCCGAATGCCGAACCTCTATCCATGTCCTTGTTACACGTGACTCCTTTATAACATCGTTACATATCATATGCTCAAAAGCATCAGAACTAAATCCAAGGGGTGGTCCCATGTGACCATTTCATATCATCTCATAGACCTTTAAAGTGAGAAACTCTATCCTTATGTTGGTATACGCGTGACCATTTCCTGAATTCACTTGGTGCCCTAAAGGCGCCAAACCTCTGTCCGTGTGACGGTCCACACGTGACATTTTTGCATAGCATCGGATGTTCTTGCAATGTCCCAAGAAAAAAAAAGAATAATAAAAAGCGACCATTCATATCAGCATTTCACTCATTTCACTCATAACCTCACTCCATTCATTCATTGCAAGCACTTTCAATGCCTTACTCTTCACACCATGCCGTTCATTCATGACCCTAATACTTCCCATATGATTCTGAGCAGAATACACTGGAGCGAACTTAGACAAGATCTTAGGCTTCGAGGGCAGTTAGGGAACAAAGAGCAGTCGAAAGTGACAGTGATTCAGAATCTGGGGAGGAAGTGAGTATGGCAAACCCGACACCAAGCCTAGCTGATGCCCTGAAGGATTTCTTCAGGTCATAAGACTGCCATGATATGTTAAAGGAAGAAATGCGGGCAGTTGTAAGGGAAGCTGGCAAGACTAGTGGTAGTGGAGCCGGCAAAGAGAAAGAGGCTGAGTCATCCCAACAGGGTGGTGATGCTTCGGCCAGTCTTGAGAAGCTGTAAGAAATGGAGGCAACTATAGAGCAAAGAATGAAGGCAAAATGTTTTGAGCTAGATGAGGTAGTGGCCCAGTTGAAGAAGGGGGCCAGTGTTAGTGCATAATCAAAAAAAGGGGTGAACATTGATGCCATGATCAGTAGGGGCATTAAAACTTTTCCCATCGGCTTCCAAGTGCTAAAGGTTCCCTCTTATAAAGGAATGGGCTCGCCAGAGGCCTATGTGAATCTGTATGCCCGAGTTATGCTGACCGCAGGCGCCACAAAGCAGCAATTGATTAATCTTTTCCCCACCGCACTGTAAGGAAGAGCTTTAGGCTGGTATAACTCGTTGACGGAGGAGGAACAGTTAGATTGGGAGATCTTTTCAGCAGCTTTCATTAAGTATTATATTTTCAACACCAAAATTCAGGTGAAGTTGTATGACTTGGAGCGGATTTAGCAAAAATTTAATGAACATTTCGACAAGTACTACCAGCGGTGGATGACTAAGATGATCCTTCTAAAGAGCTGCCCAGATGAAGATGAGCTTATACAAAAGTTGATTGATAGCAGCAAGGACATCTTCAAAAACAACATGAAATTCCATCCCTTCAAAGAGCTCAGTGAGGTTTACAGTATGGTAATGAAGATTGAAAGGGATGAAGAAGAGAAGGCGGGCAGTCACAAGGGCGACAGAAGCTTGGGGTACAGTTCTGGTTATAGATCAACTGCTGGGTCTGGCAGTGGTTCCAGCTCAAGTTCTGGTAGCAAAGGGGGGCAGACCTCAGAAGTGAAGCAGGTAAAAGTTGCTATAGTGACCGAGCAACCGAACAACCAGAGCAGGAATCCGAGAAGTTAGGGCATATCGCCTTGGACTCTTCCTTTGGTGAAGATATTTACTAAATGCAGAAATTATGGGTTGCCAGCATTCAAGAAGCGGATCAATATGGTTCATTCAGGGTTGCCGGCAAATTTTATCTTTGCCCAAGTTCTTTAAGCAAACCCTACAATTCAGGCTGTTGCAGTAAGGGAAGCCGGAGTAGAACCAGAATGTGAGAAGAAGGAGGAGAGAAAGGAGATCAAGCCAATAAGCTTGAATGATCTTGATTCCAAAGATGATTATGAAGAATTTGGCGAAAAGGAGATAGTTAAGCTCCCAACCATTGAGAAGCTGAAGGTCTAGGAGGTACAGCATGTGACCCGAAGTGGTAGGGTGTATCAGTCGGCGGATCAAGCAAAGGACAAAGCCCCGATGACTGGGTTGGGTAGTACATCGGCACCCGAAGGAGTCGAGAAAGAAGACTTAGTCATTTCCCAGTTAAAGTAGACCCTGGCACAAGCTAGCTTGTGGCACTTGCTTCTGGCTTCCAAAGAGCATAGGGCTGCTTTAGTGAAGAAACTATAAGAGATTGAAGTCTCCCCTATAGCTTCGCCAGAGGCTATGTGTTGTTTGTTGGATAAAGTCCATACTGGAACTCCTGATATCATTTTCTCTGAGAAAGATTTTCCTGATGAAGGAAAGGCTCACAACAAGTTTCTTTACATTAGAGCCTATGTGATGGATAAAGTAATGCCCTGTGTTATGGTGGATGATGGATCGGCACTGAACATTTGTCCACTGAAAATGTTGCCATTTCTGGGGCTGAATGAAGATGTATTGAAGAAGTCCTTGACAGTCATTTGGGCATATGACGATTCCAAGAGAACAGTGATAGGGACCTTTGAAACGGAAGTAGAGGTTGGACCCATCAAATCCATGGTTGTTTTTACAGTGATAGATATTCCGATCACCTTCTCTCTATTATTAGGAAGGCCATGGTTCCACCCTCTAGGAGGTGTCCCTTCTACCTTGCACTAGAAAACTAAGTTCTCAGTAAAGGGCGAGATAGTGACTGTTGAGGCAGATGCCCAATTAATGATAGCTGCTATGAACGAAGGAGTGGTCCCTTTCGGCGGTTTCCAAGTTGTCGTGATCAAGGAGGAGGAAGCAACGGACACTCCCATGGTCCTTTATGAAAATTATATGCCGGAGTGGCTTTCCCGGTATTTGTACAAGCAGAATTTTATCCCGGGCATGGAACTTGGGATCAACTTGCAAGGGGTACCAGAATTTAAGATCGACTCGGGGAAGCCAAAACAGTTCGGCCTTGGCTATACAGAGGAGACATCTGAGCAGAAAAACCCGAGAAGGGGCAAGAATGGTAAGTTTATAATCAAGCCATTCCTGAAAGCGGGTGAAGGGCTATACAAGGTCCAGGCTGAACCAATAAGGGTTGGAAATGTTGAATACCCTGGCTTTGAAATTTTTGCTGATGTTGTTGCTTTTGATAAAAGCCAGGAGGAACCAGTGGCCCCGGTGGTGATAAAAAAGGCAGCTGTTGAATCTGATGTCCTACAAGGCGAGCCGTATGCACTAATGTATAATACATAAACCATTACAAATGAGATACATTTCCTTGGGCCTAGGGCATACACTAACAATTCCTTGATTATGAGTAAACTAAAAAATAGAAGCAATTAATCACCTAGTGATTACTTTACTTAGGCATGGCCATGTTCTTCTCATTCTCACTCATCAAGTGGTCAGTGATATATACTCTCAATTAAAAGAGAGGTAAGTCCCTGTTGGGATTTTTCACTGGAAATCACCCGATAAAAGCGGAAGAACGCGGTGATTTCCTCAAATCCAGTCCCAGGAGCAATTGAAATGGAAATTGAAAAACTTAAAATTAAATAGAAAGAGATTAAAATTTCATACCAGAAAAATCTCTTTCAGAGATGGATGATGACTGCAGAACTCAATTTAGAATTCCTCCACTCTCACGTACACGAACGCTTGGCAAATGCAACCCGTGCTAGCGTTGGAAAAACAAAACCAATGGAGAGGGGAGCTAGGAAATTTCGGCTAGAAGTGTTTTTGGCTAGGTTGGCCGAAATTTCTAACCCTAGGTATTTATACCTAGGGTTGGCCGAATTCCCTTAGGGGAATTCAGGCCCATCTTAGCTCCTTTCTATTTTGTGCGGGCTTCCATGTTTTAATTTAGGCCCAGTCTAATTTTAATTATTCTGGTTTAAATTAATTTCAAGCCCAATTTTAATATACCTATGTATTTAATACATTACTCCAAGTAATATATTATTTACATCTAAATTAAAATTAGTTTGACATTTAATTTAATCCATCAAATTAAAATTAACTCAACACAAAATAAAATCATATGTAAACCTATACATATGAATATTTCCACCTAGGAAATAATTTCATAATTAATCCAATTAATTATGAAGAGCTAATTGAATATATTAATTTTATTATTATGACCAATCCAATTGATCTTTATAATATAATTAATATATACACACTTCTCCCTCCATGGTGTATACTCCAAGTATACATGTTATTCCTTAAGTCTGCATTCTATCGTTCTATGTGTACGATCCGGTGGGCCCATCTTTATGTTGACAGCGGGCCTTTGGCCCGCAGACTGCAGTTGGGCTCTAGCAAGCCACTGCAGCCCCCAATTAAGATGGAGATGGCAGTCTAACTGATATCATAACCCTGTAGTTTAAACTTGTACATCCCATGTCATTGATATCGGTGTCCAACACAGAGGCATGGATTGATCACCCTCTTTCGTGTCCGGACATTAACTTGATCCCGAATGTACTGATTCTCACAAACAAGTTCCAACTTGTTTGGGTGCGGCCACACTCTTATCAGTCACATTCATCAACTGGCCAGTGATATCTTCTCAGTTGGTTACTGAGTGACAAATCCCTTCTGCATATCCATAGTATTACCATGTTCAGTGACATACCCGAAAGCACCCATCAGCTTGGGACACGATCTCTTCCAATGGCCCGCCTGTCTGCACCCGAAACAGACGTCCTCAGGACCTGCCTTTTGCTGGCCTTTGGGTTGGGCCTTGGCCTTCTTGGCTTTGGCCTTTTTGGCCTTAGCCTTGGCCTTTTCCTTGGCCTTACCCTTAGCAAGAGGAGCGTTCCCCTTGTTAACCAGCAGCACCGGCAGAGTCTTCTTGATCGACTGCTCAGTAAGCTTCAGCATCCCATGCAGCTCACTGACAGTGCGGTTCATTCCTTGCATATTGTAGTTAAGGATGAATTGATCATAAGAATCCGGCAAGGACGCGAGGATTGTGTCCACCGCCAACTCTTGAGAGATAGGCGATCCGAGACGGGCCAAAGTATCCAAGTAGCCCTTCATCTTGAGCACGTGTGCACTCACAGATGTCCCGGCCCCCATCTTACAAGAGTGGAATGCCTTATTGGTCAGGTACCTTTCCTGACGAGCTTGCTCTTGAAACATCTCATTGAGAGTTGTTATCATAGCATAGGCTTGGTGGTCCATAAACTGCTTTTGCAATTCGGGGACCATGCAAGCCAACATAAGGCACGTCACATCCCAGTTGTCCTTGACGTGCGCCTCGTATTCCGCCAGCTGTGCAGCTGTTGGATTACGTCCCTGAGGCGCAGCCGGCACAGGCCTTTCCAGCACATACTCTTTTGACTCTTGTCTTAGAACTATCCTCAAGTTCCTAGACCAGTCTAAAAAGTTAGGACCGGAAAGCTTGTCCTTCTCAAGAATCGATCGCAGTGATAAGGTATTAGTGTTTGCCATTTGGGTGTTTCTACACAGAAAGACATTTAGAGTGTTAATAAAGGGCTTTACTTTGTGGTTCCCATATAAAATTAATAATGAATCAAGTTATTAATTTAACCGAGTTGTTGGGCTCATGGGCCGAGATCCATATTTCATTAAGGTATAGCCAAACGAGGGTTTGGTACAACTACACCTTAACTATTTAGGTAGGAACGCCGTCCAATCCCAACCTAGGGACTCTCGGTTTGATGGGCTTGTTGGCAGTTACCCATCTGTGCTTAGGGCCAGGAGAATCCTACTACCCATGCTAAGTCAAAACCTCCATCCAAGTGTTAGAGTATCCCATACTCTAACCCAATACAAAGTGACAATACTCCAGTGCATCCTGCGAGGGCATGGTCTACAACTGGCCTATTCCCACCTCGATTCGGTTTTGAATGAGGGAAGCACTTTTAAGCGACTTAGTAATTCCCGTTTGGTTATTAGATTCTATTATAACGGCTTACATACATAAGGCGGGTGAATGAGCTAATTGTAACATACATTCATACATGCAAATTGAATATGAAATGATTAAACAAAATTAAAATGGACTGCTATGGGCCTATGTTACATCCTAATATAATTCTAGTAAACCTATACTAGAAACACATACTAGGTGGGCCTCCATCTTCTCCTTCTGGGCTTGCAACTCCATTTGGGCTTGCACCTCCATTTGGGCTCACCACTCCATGGGCTTCTTCTTTTACAAATTTTATAATATTTAACTTAAATAAAATAAAATTACATTAAAAGAAAACGACACGCAGGCCGTATTTACCCAAAAGAAAAATACAACCCAACTCGTAAAAGGCCCAATAGCATCCAATCATACATTCATTCAACCATTCATATGCATCCAATACATACAATTCAAAAGCATGTCAAAATGCATGATTTAAGCCCATTTAAATTATGTCAAAGCCATTATTAGGAAATCGCCAATTTTGGCCCACCATGGTTCTAACCCTTAACGGGCTTTTGGCCTCCAGCCCAGGCAGTCCAACTGCTCCCACTGGAATTGGGAAACCATGGGTCCAATTTAGCCGTCCGAGTAATTGTGCCAAAATTACCCGAACCAATTTCCATTAACCATATTAATTTCCAAAACTAATATCGCATGAACGAAATAAAATTCATCCATGAAACCATGCGCATTTAATTACATAAATTTAAACACACGAATTTTAAAACCAATTAAAATTTCAGAACTGGGCCCCGGACCCAAAATACCGGCAAAATCCAAAACACAGGGCCCTGCCCGCTGCAGCCGCCTAGCGGCTGCCCACTAATGCCGCGCGGCAGCCACTGCCCAGCAGCAGCCCGCTGCTGCGGCAGCTGCTATCCAGCAGCGGCTGCTGCTGGAACCAGCGGCTGCAGCTGCTGGCGCAGCAGCAGGCAGCGGCCGCTGCCTGTGGCACCCAGCGCCACGGGCAGCGGCTGCTGCCGCGCCTCTCGCCGTGTGCGGCGGCCGCCGGCAGCCCCGCCCCCGGGAGGCCGATTTTTTTTTTTTTTAAACAGAATTAAAATTAAATAAAGCCAATCAATCACCATCCATAGCAATTCACCAAGAATCACAAAATACACAATAAAATTAAACTAACATAAACCTATATGCAAATTTAATTTTCATTGCACAAAACATATGGGAAAAATCATAAAACCCATATCAAGAATCCCAATCAAAAACATCCAATTTCAAAACAGGGATTCAACCAAATTAATCAATTTCCACGGATCAAAAGCCCGCTCTGATACCACTGTTGGGATTTTTCACTGGAAATCACCCGATAAAAGCGGAAGAACGCGGTGATTTCCTCAAATCCAGTCCCAGGAGCAATTGAAATGGAAATTGAAAAACTTAAAATTAAATAGAAAGAGATTAAAATTTCATACCAGAAAAATCTCTTTCAGAGATGGATGATGACTGCAGAACTCAATTTAGAATTCCTCCACTCTCACGTACACGAACGCTTGGCAAATGCAACCCGTGCTAGCGTCGGAAAAACAAAACCAATGGAGAGGGGAGCTAGGAAATTTCGGCTAAAAGTGTTTTTGGCTAGGTTGGCCGAAATTTCTAACCCTAGGTATTTATACCTAGGGTTGGCCGAATTCCCTTAGGGGAATTCAGGCCCATCTTGGCTCCTTTCTATTTTGTGTGGGCTTCCATGTTTTAATTTAGGCCCAGTCTAATTTTAATTATTCTGGTTTAAATTAATTTCAAGCCCAATTTTAATATACCCATGTATTTAATACATTACTCCAAGTAATATATTATTTACATCTAAATTAAAATTAGTTTGACATTTAATTTAATCCATCAAATTAAAATTAACTCAACACAAAATAAAATCATATGTAAACCTATACATATGAATATTTCCACCTAGGAAATAATTTCATAATTAATCCAATTAATTATGAAGAGCCAATTGAATATATTAATTTTATTATTATGACCAATCCAATTGATCTTTATAATATAATTAATATATACACACTTCTCCCTCCATGGTGTATACTCCAAGTATACATGTTATTCCTTAAGTCTGCATTCTATCGTTCTATGTGTACGATCCGGTGGGCCCATCTTTATGTTGACAGCGGGCCTTTGGCCCGCAGACTACAGTTGGGCTCTAGCAAGCCACTGCAGCCCCCAATTAAGATGGAGATGGCAGTCTAACTGATATCATAACCCTGTAGTTTAAACTTGTACATCCCATGTCATTGATATCGGTGTCCAACACAGAGGCATGGATTGATCACCCTCTTTCGTGTCCGGACATTAACTTGATCCCGAATGTACTGATTCTCACAAACAAGTTCCAACTTGTTTGGGTGTGGCCACACTCTTATCAGTCACATTCATCAAGTGGCCAGTGATATCTTCTCAGT
Organism: Euphorbia tirucalli; assembly: GCA_039660915.1. Lineage (NCBI taxonomy): Eukaryota > Viridiplantae > Streptophyta > Magnoliopsida > Malpighiales > Euphorbiaceae > Euphorbia > Euphorbia tirucalli. The sequence goes on from CM077641.1 coordinate 72,789,145, forward strand.
TGTTACTGAGTGACAAATCCCTTTTGCATATCCATAGTATTACCATGTTCAGTGACATACCCGAAAGCACCCATACTTGGCACCCTATTACAGGCCCTTTAGGCGTACCCCTAAGTATGCGACTTCACATGTAACACCATCATATGGTCAGGTCAAAGGATCCATACAAGTACTACACGAGAATCCATTGTGATACCATACCATGTGGATTACTCGTTTAGTGGATCTATCCAGTACCATGCTCCCAGGCATGTACCCATTAACTTGGTTGACATTCCATGTCCAATGACCGGTAAGACACCGCCATACAACCAGGTTAATGATAGTCTGTTTTTCCATTCATTCCCATGACTGGAACAGACTACGGATCTATTTATGGTCATATCGTTAACCCTATCCATGGTCTTACTGCTAAGTGCATGACACTAGTCGTCATGGATATAGATATGTCCATTGGATACTTCATTTACTATACTGCACAAGATAAATATAATAAATGAATTGATGCCTTTATTAATGACACAAATGAGTAAAACACATAAATCCAATAAATGTATAGTACAAATACAAGGACCAATACCTCGGGACTAGGGCATTTCCAACAGTCCCATCACATCACTCACTTCCCTAGTATAATCACTAACATATCCAACTGTACCTATACTTAGCACCCTGTTAAAGGCCTGTTAAGCATGTGAGTTATCACCTAGGTCTGTAGTGATATCAGGTTAAAGGATTCGATATAAGTACTACGTGATAACCACCTATGACATAGGAACCATGTGGTGTTCTAATAGCGTATCGATCCATTACCATGAAACCGAACATGTGCCCATGTTCTTGATTGAAATTCCATGTCCAATGGTTGGTAAGACAACACCATGCAATTAAGACACATGCTAGTCTTTAGTTAAAATCATTCCCATGAATTTAACAGACTAGGGATAGCTTTATAACTAGTGTTCTTTTCCCTATTATGGCCATATTGCCTAGAGAACATTACTGACATGCATGAGTAAAACAATAGTTCAAAGATTCTTTTTATTTATTAAATTGCACAAGAAATATAATAAACAAGATTATGCCTTTTATCGTGACAAATCATCCGATTACATAATACAGGGACTCAAGCATACACTAACAAATGAAACTCAGCTAGATTATAAAATTCTATTTCAAATACTCAATCCCTTTAAAAGTGGGCTTTGGGTTAGTCTATGTGAAGAAATTACTTCTGTAACAAATACAACCTTATATCTTTATGTCCTCATAATATGGATAAGCTTCCTTTAAGAAGGATTTTTTGAAAATATACACCACAATAGACCTAAGGCAAAATTCAAAGGCCAAACATTCAAATAAATAGGATTATTATCATGTTGATCCAAATTAGCATATGCTATTGACGCAAAAATGCATTTATATAAACACAAAAATAAGAATAAATCCAGAGCTATACCTCTAGTGTACTGCAAAACAATAATCTAACAACCAAAAGCAGTAGGCCAAGGCTATGCAGCCTGATCCGCAGGAAGAAAGAATTCAAGCAAAAAATAACTACAAAATGATCAAAATCTAGAAACTTAGCAAAACGCACAATACATCAACCATACAACAATAAACGAAGTATATCAGACCGAAAGTGAACGAAGGACATCGAAAAAAAGTTAAATCAAAGATTTAACTTTACAGGAACGATCGGCAACGGAAAAAGGAAGAAGAGATCGACGTTGCCGGTAGCACTGGACAAGTGGTGAAGATGAGAAGACAAAAGACCTGTAAAAGAATAGAACACAAATCAGGCCAAATCCAAAAGGAAAAATACCTCACATTGCAACCCGGTAGATCTTTGCTATTCCTCGAATGAACAGGTATCTGAGATCCCCACAAAGAAAAGGTCAGCCCGAAATGCGCCATTCGTAATAGAAAAGGAAGAAAACGGCAACTTAATCGATGGGAAGAGTAGAGAAATCAAAGGCAACAAACAGAGAGAGCTGGCACGATAGTTAGAGGGAAGGCAGAGAAGAGAAGTGGAAGAGAGAGAAAAGGCAAGAGGAGAATGGCTGTTAGGGTGACGAAGAAAGACATTTAAACAAATTTTTGGCGAAATGACATCATTTTGGATGGGGGAATTAAGGAAAAGGCAAAGGGGCAAATGAGGGAATCCAAGTCTTAGGGGCTCAATTAAAAAATGTTGGGAAAAAATTGCCAATTATACTGTTTAAGTTCATGGGTTTTATATATGTACTAGGTGATTACCCAAGTTTCGCTTCGGGAGATTTCTAATTAATTTGAAAACATAGCCAATTGCTGTTGGTAATTACTTGAATAATTTGTTGTTTAAATAAGGTGTCGGTATAATTTGGTATTTTACCACGGTAAAATAAAATTATTAATAATTTTTTTTAACGAGAACATAAAAAAATTTTAATTTAATTTTATGACAATAATATTCAAAATTTATAGAGGAATAATAACAATGATAATAATAATAATAATAAAATTTATTAAATATCAAAAAGAGAAGATAATGTTATAAAATTACATATAAAATAGAATATATAAATATAGAATATAATAAAGCAAGCTCAATAATATTGTTAGGATAAAATGCTAAAATATGGAAAAATTAGGCATACAATATGTTAAAATCATTGATGAGTTGACTTATTGTGATTTTGGCCAAAAAAAAAAAAAAATTATGTCCTCAAAATGAGATTTGCCATTCAAAAAATTGAAAAAAAAAAAAAAAATCAAAAACATCTCATTATTCAACAGAATAGCTCCCCCCCCCCCCCCCCCCCCCCCCACACACACACACACACACCCAAATTCCACTTTCCTCAAGCATTGTTTAAAAAGTTGACTCGAACTAATTCGTTGCTCACTCTGACCGAGTCAACTTAATTCAAGGAATTAAATCCCTCAACAGTTCACCCCATCATTTTTTTATCATTTTTTTCTTTCTCTCTTGCTTTTATTATAGGATTTTTGCCTACATTCAACATCACCATAATCCATTGCCTCTTCCACCGTTTGTGATTCGCATTGACGCTCAAAGGTTACTCATTGCCGATTAGTCAGGAACTCAAATCTAAAGAACAAATGCGCCACAATGGATGATGTATTTTTCAATTTTTTCATCAAAATAGAATTGTTCATCATCATGATATTTTTGAATATTATATATTTCATGCGTCGTTGATACACCATCATTGGTACCGCCATGACTGTCGGACATGGCTCTATCGCTTGGATCGTCAGCCAGTCTTTTTTATATAGATAAGAAAATTTTCTCTTTTTCACCCCTTTTACTTTTTTATTTCTACTATATTTTTTTTAAGAAATGCATATTTAAAGTGTAAGGAACGGATATTTTACTTTTTTTTTCTAGAATTTAGTATTCTTATTCATGTGTCTTAAGTTATTTATGAGTTTTGTATAATTTATATGTATTTATTGTAGGCTTAAACTAATATCCTTATTTGTGAACTTTATGTGTATATGAGATTGTATGCTTGCTCAATAAATTTGAGTTTTTATTAGTACGGCAAGAACAATAATCCTATTGTTGGAATAATAAGTTCACATATGAGTGCTACATAAAGCTTAAAAACTTATTAGTAAATCTTTTGAGAAATATAATAGAATCCAGATCTAAATGCATAGGGTAAACAAAATTGAAAATCCAATATTATAATGGGAAAATAATGATAATAAATTTATCTTAAAATCTCTTTGCAAAAACCTCAACTAAATTGATTTGGTAATCCACTAATAAAATAATTCGGTGTAAAGTAATTTAAAGATACGTAAAAAAAAAAAAGCATGAAATGGGTTCTTTTATTTATAGATTACATCTTATAATGAATGTCAGAACCAGACCGACGGGAGGTAAATCAAATTTATTTTATTTCAAATTTTTATTATTATATGTGTAATAATTTATCGTGATGTCTGGTCGATAATGAAATTTTAGAGAGTCGCCACCAATCGATTTTTTCGGTCCGATTGGACACCTTAAGTAACCAGAGAATTATGTGGGTTCGGTTGCTAATTACGTGTAGGGAAGATAAAAAATCACCCTACCCCGCCCATAATTGGTACTAAAGTTGTAAATTATGCTATTGGGATGTATTTCTTTCATGTATAAAGTTATTTTATTTTAACAAATTATATTTATTTAAACCCATAACATGGATTTAAATATTTATACACATGCTATATTTGTATTTAAATAAGCTTTGTATATATTTTTTTTACTTCCATAACATGGACGTAAAAATGCGTAAATACCATAAACCCAATAAAAGTATTAAAATATTCCCATATAATCACGTAAAACATATATCAATAGTCAATGCTTAAAATTAACCGGGATTTTATAACGCCCCTTATTAAATTAGCTCAGATTATTTTTATCATGAAATAAAGTTAATCTTGTCAACTTAAATCATATTTTTATAACCATAGCATAGTTATAAAAATAGAAATTTCAAAATCATACGTACACAACTTTATTTTATGTTATTTATTTATTTAAAAATCTTTAAATTTTTATTGCCCTAGTTTTTAATTAACAAAAACCTACATATGTATCTATATGAGAAACAATAAAAAAAGGACAAATTGGGCTGACTTTAACAAATACTATAAGCCCACCAAAATAAATCTAAAACCTAGAAAAAGGAAAAGAAAAGGAAAAAAAAGTTGACCAGAAATCAAGCCCAAAACCGAGCCCAACCCGATTTTTTAACCCATTAGGTATTGACCATGGTATAAAAGCCAAATTTTCTCATTCTAAACCCTAAAACCCACTTTCACCAGATGCTTCTTCTCTCTTCCTCTCTTTGCAACCCTAAAATCCAACCTCTCCTTCCCCACATCAGCCGCCGCCTCCTCTTGTCCGGCCATCTCGCCGGCCGCCTCTCACCGTTCTCGCTCTTCCTCTCCTTCTCCCACTCTTCTGTTCTCTCTATTTTTCGATCTGACCCTCGCCGCCGCCGGCCGGTCTCGCTCTTCCTCTCCTTCTCCCACTCTTCTGTTCTCTCTATTTTCGATCTGACCCTCGCCGCCGCCGGCCGGTCTCGCTCTTGCTGCTGTCTTCGTTCTCTCTCTCTCTCTCTCTCTGGATCTCTCTATTTTTCGTTTTCTCGTTCTCTCTCTCTCTCGTTTTCTCGTTCTCTCTCTCTCTCGTTTTCTCGGCCTGCCTTCGCCGGATTTTTCGCCCTCCGCCGCGATCTGGTGGTCAGATCTGAGACGATCCAACCTACATGCCGATTGGTTTTTTTTATTTTGTTTCTTTTTGTTTTTGCTTTTGTTGTTTTTTTGTTGTTTAATTTCTGACGTTTTTATTTTTGTGATTTACAGGTTCTGTGAGATGGCCAGACTAAGCCTAGCTTCAGTTTGTTTATTTTGGCTAAGTCTCTAAACCCTCTTTTTGTGACAAGCATGAGTATATAAAAAAGTGTACTCTGTTTATTTGAACTTTTAATGGCCTCTTTACACATACATGAACCTGATGTGCCTCTAAATTTGGATTTTTGATGTTGATGAATGGTTTTTACATGGTGTATTTGGTGCTGGAATTTTGATTAAAAGAAACAATTGTATGTTGAAATGGGACAGAAATACTGACTTTGCTATGCTGCTGATTTGGACCCGATTATTTATGTTAGTAAATGGCCTTTGTTGAGTTGGGTTTTCTGCTTTGTGAAAGATGATATTTAGAAGGGGCTGTGATGAAGAGGCCAAAAAAGACATTTCTTTTTAACCACATGGTTTTTGTTTTCTCTTAGTTTCTGGACACAAAAAATGAGTCTTGCATTCAGCCACCCTTTCTGTGTTAGGCTAATGTGGTTTTTTCTTGAAATTTATCCTTTTAAGTTGAAACCTCTGGTTTGAATTTTGAGAGCAGGAGGCAGAATGTGAGGCATTTTATAGTGTTCTTTGAGGCAAAGTACCCCAAAAATCATGTGTTCATATGATTTAAAAGATAATAAACTTCTGAGCCCATTTAACTAAAATTATTTTACTTGAATTTACAAATTATGGGAACCATCACCCTTCTATTAGGGTTACTAATGTGAGCTATGGTCATCACATGACCCTAGCTCCATTAGTGACAAATGCAGAGTAAAAACTAGTTATAGAAATGATTATTCATGAATGGTAAAGAGAAGGTAATAAAATTCAATCATTTGCTAGAAATAAGCACTAAATATTGGTATACTTACTTGATACTTGGATTAGGCTGAAAACTGAATAACTTCTCTTTGGGTTGCAGGTGTATTTTGCAGATTTTGAAAGGGAAAATCAGTGTATCAGGGGCTGAAGAATGGAAAAAGAAAACTGTCTTTTTTTTCTACTGAGCTGCCTTTTATAGGCCTCAAAATCACTGTATAAATGGTCTTAAGTGTAATTTTGTTTTGTATTTTCTGCCTCACTTGGTTTGTAACCAAAGGACAAACACTAAAACCTTGGGAATTGGCTGTATTCAGCCGTGAATTCCTTTCTGCCATTTGCTTTTCTGTTCTTTACCATGCTTTTGGCCATGCTGCCTTCTCTAGTCTATGATACTATATTTTTTTATATTTTTTTTAATTTATTTATTGATTCCTATTTTGTATTATAAAGGGCCCAAAAAAAAAAGCCCATTTAATTCCTCTTGTGCTTTCTATATAAAACACAAATTGATTTGTTAATTGGTAAATTATAATTATTGGAATAACAAAATTGATTTGGGCAAAAAAAAAACGGGTATCTACAGTTGCCCCCCGCTTTGTATATCTTTAAGAAATTTAAAGTTATACAAAGTCGTGCGAGATAGCCGTTTTTTGCCAATTTTGTCATCAAACGACTATAGCATAGCCATTAAAACCTCTTTCTGCCTTTTACGAAACTACGAATATGATTTTTTTAATTTCAAAACATGCGTTGTTATAATAAGAAAATTGAACTTATATTCTTCGTGATAGTTATCTAGTGTTTCATTATTCCTCGTGATCAAGCTTCCAAGGAAAATGCACACAATCGAACCAATGTCGAGATACTAAAACCAACTGATCCGCGACTGATCGTTGAAAACGAAATTGACCTTCATGTATCAAGTTTTATTGAAATGAAACATTTTATGAGCTAATTCGAGATTGACTTTCATGCAATCAGATCACAACTAATAAAAACCATATTGATTCTCTCATAATCAAACCTGCATCAAATTTCTCGAAATTGACTGCTTCACAGTCAAATTTCACACACAAGATTGACTTTCACACAATCAAACCACAGAAAATAGAAAGCCAAATTGATTTTCTCGTAATCAATCCTGCATCAAATTTTCCAAAATTGACTGGTTCGCAAACAAATTTCATGTACAAGATCGATTTTCACGCAATCAGATCATAATAAAAACCAGATTGATTTTCTCGTAATCAAACCTGTATCAAATTTCGAAATTGACTGCTTCACAGTCAAATTTCACGTACAAGATCGATTTTCACGCAATCAGATCATAAAAACCAGATTGATTTTCTCATAATCAGATCACAAAAATAAAAACCAGATTGATTTTCTCGTAATCAAACCTGTATCAAATTTCGAAATTGACCGCTTCACAGTCAAATTTCACGTACAAGATCGATTTCCCAAATAGTCAAAACTATATAATTTTTTCAAAATTGATTATAATTGAATCAAGTGGTAAAAAAATGTAGAGCGTTGGATCAAAATCCTAGTGACGACCTCATTCCTTTGCTAGGCTGTCCATCCCCGAACTTCGTGCTAAATAAGAATTACCAATGCTGAGTACTCTGTCATTTTGGATATGGAATTCGTTTACCCTTTTTATTTTCTATTTATGGAAGCTCGTCTTTCGTACAATTTATAAAGTAGATGACTTTGTTTGAAATTTTATGAATCATTCCGACTATATTTCCAACATTATCTTTCCGGAATAGACCTTTTCATATTTCAAAAGCCCGATCCTTATTCTCTTGAGTAGGTCAGACATTTTGAATTTCCTATAAAGGCTTTTCTTCTCTTTTTCTTTTTCTTCTTTCTTTTTCCTTTTTTTTTTTTTTTTTTTTTTTTACCATCCGCAATGGTCCCTGTTTAGTAATAGCAAGAATATTCGTGTCAATGGTTTATTAGTTTCCAATGATGAATGTAATTACTCATTTAATATTATGCATGCGCAAAGATTTGAAAATAACATCGTTATTCAGTTGGGACAACAAAAACATTTTTTATTGATAACCATGAGTACATTCATACATAATATCTTTTAACAGAATCTGAGTTTACAGGGTTTGGTAAATCCTTCCCATCCATATCTGTTAATATTAATGCTCCCCCAGAAAACGCCTTCTTAACAACATAAGGACCTTCATACTTAGGAGCCCATTTTCCTCGCAGGTCTTGATGCTTTAATACAATCTTTTTTAGTACTAAATCTCCCTCGTTGAATTGCCTAAGTCTTACCTTTTTTCCATATGACTTAATCATTCTTCTTTGGTATAGTTGACCATGACATAATGCTGTCAAACGTTTTTCTTCAATGAAATTCAGCTGGTCATACCTTTTTTGAACCCATTCAGTTTCTTCTAAATTCGCGTCCATGACAATTCTTAGGGAAGGAATTTCCACCTCTATAGGTATGACTGCCTCCATTCCATAGACCAAAGAAAAAGGGGTTGCTCCAGTCGAGGTTCGGATAGTAGTTTTGTATCCGTGTAGAGCAAAAGGAAGCTTTTCATGCCAGTCCTTGTATGTCATTGCCATTTTCTGCACTATTTTCTTAATATTCTTATTGGCGGCTTCGACGGCTCCATTCATTTTTGGTCTGTAAGGTGTAGAATTGTGATGTTTGATCTTGAATTGCGCACACATTTCTTCCATGCTTTTACTGTTGAAGTTCTTGGCGTTATCTGTAATAATGCGCTCTGGTAGACCATATCTACAAATGATATTATTTCTTATAAATTTTATCACTACTGCAGAGGTCACATTGGCATACGAGACGGCTTCCACCCATTTAGTGAAATAATCTATTGCGACCAAAATAAAACGGTGTCCATTCGAAGCTTTTGGTTCAATTGGTCCAATCACATCTATTCCCCAAATCGAAAATGGCCATGGTGATGCCATCACGTGCAGTGGTTCAGAAGGAGCATTTATGTCATTGGCATAAACCTGACATTTGTGACACTTCTGAACATATCTAATGCAATCAGACTCCATTTTTAGCCAATAATACCCCATCCTTAGTATCTTTCTTGCCAAGGCATACCCTCCGAGGTGAGTACCGCAAAACCCTTCATGTATTTCCTCCATTATCCTTTGATTTTGGGGATAATCAATACATCGTATTAGTGTAGTGTCATAATTCCTTTTGTGCAAAGCTTCCCCACTTAAAAAGAAATTCGTCGCCAACCTTCGCATGGTTCTTTTATCTGTACTTGATGCCCCCGGTGGGTAAACTCCCTCTTTGATGTATCTCTTGATATCGTAGTACCATGGTTTTCCATCAGGCTCTTGTTCCACGTTGCCGCAATAAGCCTGCGTCTTTTGCAGTTCAATTTTAATAGGTGACATTTCCTGACATCTTTCTATATCAAAAGCCGAAGCCAAAGTTGCCAATGCATCTGCTATTTGATTCTCACATCGGGACATGTGCTCAAATTCAATGGACTGGAAATTTTCAGCTATTACAGAAATGTATTCTTGATATGGAATGAGTTTGGCGTCTCGAGTTTCCCATTCTCCTTTTAGCTGATTAATAACCAATGCTGAATCCCCATAGACTTTTAATTTTGTTATTTCCATTTCTAGGGCAGCTCGAAGACCAAGAGCGCATGCTTCATATTCAGCCATGTTATTAGTGCATTGGAAGCATAGTTTTGCTGTGATTGGGAAATGTTTTCCTTTAGGAGATACTAACACTACTCCAATCCCGTGCCCTAGAGCATTTGATGCTCCATCAAATTTCATGATCCACGTATCTATCGATTCTTCCTCTACTTCAAGAGTAATAATATCCCCGTCTGGGAAAGCCATATCCATTATTTGATTATCTGTGCAGGGGCAATCGGCCAAAAATCCTGCAATCACAGATCCTTTTATCGCCTTTTGAGTGACATAAGTAATGTCATATTCAGATAGCATGACTTGCCACTTAGCCATTCTTCCAGTTAATGCTGGTTTTTCAAAGATAAATTTGATCGGATCCATTTTAGAAATTAGATGAGTGGTGTTGTTCAACATATAATGTCTCAGTTTATGGGTCGCCCAAGCCAATGCTGCACATGTCTTTTCTAAGGATGAATATTTTACTTCACAACCAGTAAACTTTTTACTGATGTAATAAATGGCGTGCTCTTTCCTACCCATCTCGTCATGTTGTGCCAAGAGTGCCCCCATGGAATTTTCATGTACTGTCAAATATAGTAGTAAGGGTCTATCAGGGTTCGGAGGTTGAAGCACAGGTGGATGTTGTAAGTATTCTTTAATTTTGTCAAAAGCCTCTTGGCATTCCTTGTTCCACTTGCAAGGATTGTTTTTTCTGAGCAATTTGAAGATTGGTTCACATGTGGCTGTTAGTTGGGAAATGAATCTAGCTATGTAGTTCAATCTTCCGAGGAAACCTCTTATTTCTTTTTCTGTTTTTGGAGGTGTCATCTCAGTAATTGCTTTGATTTTGTTTGGATCTATCTCAATTCCTCTTCTGCTCACCATGAATCCCAATAACTTCCCTGAAGTAATACCAAACACACATTTGGAAGGATTTAATCGGATTCTATATTTTAGAAGTCGATTGAAAACCTTCCTCAAAACTTCTACATGGTCCTCGTCTCTTTTGGATTTAGCAACCATGTCATCCACATATACTTCCATTTCTTTATGCATCATGTCATGAAAAAGGGTTACCATTGCTCTTTGGTAAGTTGCCCCTGCATTCTTCAGTCCAAAAGGCATGACCTTATAACAGAATGTTCCCCACATCGTTATAAAGGTCGTCTTTTCTTTATCTAATAAATCCATCAAAATTTGATTATATCCTGAAAATCCATCCATTAAGGATAACATATGATATCCTGCGGTGTTATCAACCAACACATCTATATGAGGCAAGGGGAAATTATCTTTTGGACTTGCACGGTTTAGATCTCTGTAATCTACGCACATCCGAACTTTCCCATCTTTCTTAGGCACCGGAACTATATTAGCCACCCATTCTGGATAGTTCGAGACTTCTAAAAACCCAGCATCAAATTGCTTTTTTACCTCATCTTTTATTTTCAAGAGCGTCTCTGGTTTCATTTTTCTGAGTTTCTGTTTGATTGGCTTAGCATCGGGCTTTAAAGGCAGCTTATGTACCACGATATCTGTATTCAATCCCGGCATATCTTGATATGACCATGCAAACACATCCTTGTATTCCCTTAGTAAATCAACGAGCTTCTTTTTTAGATCGTAATTCAAAGATCCATTTATCCTCACCTCGTTGGGTTTTTCCTCAGTCCCTATATTGACAGTTTCGACCACCTCATCCTGGGGTTCTAAGGTATTTTCTTTTTCTTCTACCATTTTTTCAAATTCGGGAGACAATTCATCTTCTGACTCCTCATCAGAATCGACGTCATTCACTGGATGGTCAAAATTGTATATGGATTCATGATTATCAATATTGTCAAGTTTTTCATCATCCTTCCTGAATATACAATGTGAAGAAGAGTAAAAAGGAAGAAGAAAGAAGGAAGTAAAAATCATAGCATAAAAAAAAAATTAAGAAGATTGTTTTTTTTTAAAAGAAAAAAAAAACTGCATTTTATTAAATATAGTCATTCATTTAACATTGGAAACGAAATGTCCATTTAACAAAGACTAGTAGTTACTATTACATTTCTATGGGAAGATCATAGACTTTCCAATTGCCCAATTCCTTATTACAAATGTGAATCCAATCTATTGATTCTGGTCCTTCTTCCTCTTCGCTTGTTGCTGCAACCGTATCCTCAATGTTTACTGTCAAGTCCTGATTTAATATGAATTTTCCTTTGCTCCAAAAGACATCCTTTATGGGAGGAAATAGCATTCCCTCTTCATTGATTTCTTTACCTTCTAGCCTAGCTTGTCGCTTTTCCTTTCTTTGCTGTCGAATTCTCCATTTGTCTCCTTTGGTAGGCTTGTATCCCAGACCCACCCGAAAATGGTTAGGTTGTGGGTCTAAAAACTTAATCATTCCTTGTCCATCCTTTCCTAAACCCTTAGTTATTTGATAGCAACCTGCTATCATTTCTTTGGCCATCATTAGAGATGCTCGTGAAGGTCTAGGAGTGAAAAAACATGCCCCCTCAGTAGTATATGTTGCATTTACAATTTCAAAGGTTTGGAATGAACTTTCCACTGCTTCCTCTGCGACTTCAATGTAGGGAATGGACGGGCATTTACTAATCAACAAGTCCTCTTCTCCTGACACCTCTATTAACTTCCCTTCTATAATGAACTTAACCTTCTGATGTAAAGAAGAAGGCACTGCACCCGACGTATGAATCCAAGGTCTTCCAAGCAACATGCTATAGGCTGGGTATATATCCATGACTTGAAAAGGAATATTAAAAGTTATCGGCCCTATTTGGATTGGCAACTCTACATCACCTATAACTTCCCTTCTCGTCCCATCGAAGGCTCGAACAATAACATTGCTCGGCTTGATATATGAACTATCAATTGGCAACTTGGCCAAGGTGGATCTTGGCATGATGTTGAGTGATGAGCCATTATCGATTAAGACTTTTGCTATTGAGTAATCTTTACACTTGACTGAAATATGTAAGGCCTTGGTGTGACCTGTTCCTTCATGAGGTATCTCATCATCATTGAATGTGAGATAGTTGGAAGAGACCACGTTTCCCACAATATTATTCAAATTTTCTACAGATATGTCATGACAGACGTAAGCCTGGTTCAAGATTTTCATCAATGCCTCACGATGGGATTCCGAGGATAGGATTAATGATAGTAATGATATGCGGGCAGGAGTCCGATTCAATTGCTCAATTATCTTGTACTCGCTTTGCTTTATCAATTTCAGGAACTCACATGCTTCTCGGTCAGGTATCAGATTCTTCTTTATTGGAATTTCTTCTAGCACGTCAGATCCCTCTCTTGAGAAATCGTTGATCCTTTCTCCTTCCTTTAGCTTACCCTTCCTTTGCCTTTCAATTGCTTCTCGACGTCTTTCTTCAACCTCATTCGAGCTAAAACATCTACCGCTTCTTGTCATTCCCATTAGTCCAGAAATATCCTCACGATGTTCTGCTTGATTTACATTACTGTTTCCCAATGACAAAGTGTTCTCATATTTCCATGGGACAGCTTTAGTATCTTTGAAAGGAAAAGGTTTCGGAGCTTGAATGATCAATTTCGTCATAAAAGATGATTCAAGAGCCTCAACTGTATTATCCTTCTTCAACACGTAATCGATTACCAAAGGCTTGGGTGGCCCATTTCCTTGTATCATATTGATTTCTTCTGCTTCTTTATTTGAATTTCCAAAAACCAGAAACTTAGCATCCATGCATTCCTGTACTTTTTGCTTAAATTGTTCGCATTCCCCAATCATGTGATCAACCTTTCCTTGATGGTATTGACAAGTCATACCTTTAAAGTCATGAGACCCTTTCTGAATTAATCCAACTTTACACATAATACCATATAATTGCTCCATAGGCATGATTATTTCATCAACCTTAGTTTTTATCAAACAGAAATCTTCCTCTATCACTGCATTTACTCCCTTATTTTCATGATTTGGTAACGGGTTGGTTTTTACATCTGGTTTTTGATTAAAATCAATCCAACCAGCTTTTATCAATTGCTGTACTTTCTTTTTGAAACCTGTGCAATTATCTATGGAATGCCCAGCAATCCCAGCATGATATTCACACTTTGCGTTAGGATCATACCATCTTGGATAGGGTGGCGTCAATGGTTCCAAAGGACAAGGACATACCCGGCCTGCTTGCAATAACAGAGGGTATAATTCTGAATACGGGATCGGAATAGGATCAAATGATTCTTTCTTCGGACGAGTACTCTGGTTGACCTTATCAGTTATGGTTCCCTGTGTTGGTTGAGTACTTCCTGTTGCATGAGTAACGAATCCGCCTTGAGGATAAGAGAAACTAGGCGTATAAGTTTGGACTGCGTGTGTTTCCTCCTCCTTTTTCTTTCCTGTTCCATTTTTCCGGAAGGTGAATTTATCTTGCTGAGGGTTTTCAAGCCTTCCTTTCTTAATCCCTTGCTCAATTCTTTCTCCAGCCATGACAAAATCGGAAAAACTTGTTGTAGTATTGGCGAGCATCATGCTATAAAATGGAGGCCTTAACGTGTCCAAGAAAGTAGATATCATCTCCTTTTCAGTTAATGGCGGATTAACCTGGGCCGCCTTATCTCTCCATTTTTGAGCATATTCCTTAAACGTCTCCGTATCTTTCTTTTCCATAGATCTCAAGTCCTCCCTATTTGGAGCCATATCCATGTTGTGTTTGTATTGTTTTAAGAATGCATCTGCCAAATCTTTCCATCTTCGGATATGGGCGCGGTCCAACTGCATGTACCATCTTAAGGCAGGTCCCTTAAGACTTTCTTGGAATACGTGCATTAAAAGTTTATCATTATCAGCATGTGCGGCCATTCTACTACAGTACATAATCAAATGACTCTGAGGACAAGCTGTGCCATTATATTTCTCGAATTCGGGTGACTTGAATTTATACGGGATCGTGACTCCAGGTACTAAACACAACTGAGTAGCATCAGTTGTTCCATTGAAACCCTCGATCGCCTTTAACCTTTCTTCTAGCATACCAACCTTTTTGTTTACTAATTCAGCCGATGCCTTTCTTAATTCTGCCATTACTTTTGGATCGTCCAAATCTGGGGTCACATGCTCTTCTTGCTCTTTTTCTTCAGAATCAATAAGAATAAATCTCTTGTCTGCTTTCCCTTCATTCTTCTGGAGTTGAGAATGAGACCCAGAAGGGGTATATTGACTTGTTTCTTGATAAGATGGCATTTCTGGGCTTTCGAGCGTGTGTTTATTTTTTATAGATGCCATGAGCTGAGCCAACTGATCTTTCATACTTAGCATTTCAGTCATCTGTTCTTTTAGCAATTCCATATCCCTTCGCATTTCTTCTTGGCTATGCTCATTCATGATTCTCGTTTTTAACCTAGTTCCGTATGGATGAGCCAGTAGGAAATGATCTTGTCACTAGGTGTTGTATCCAAATGCTCTAATTTTACGGAAAAAGGTATATTTTAGTTTTTTATCATTTTGATATTTTTAAAGGAGATAATATAAAAAAAGAGAATGAAAATAAACAAATAAATAAATAAAGTTTTTTTTTTTTAAAATAATAAAAAATAAAATAAAAAATAAAAAATAAAAAATAAAAATAAAAATAAATAAATAAATAAAAGATAAAACGTAATTCAAACACACATGCTAATATCATTGAAACACGTCATTCAAACAGATACATTAACAAACTATTTCCTACGAACAAGTAGAACCTTCAATAAATGCTACCCCATGATCACAAAATATGAAATGCAACAACTAATACTATTACTAATACTGTCTACAGGGCACAGATCTTTTAATAAAATCTCAATCTTCATCCGAGTTTTCCATAAAGCTCCATCTCCCTAATGAGCTTTCCCAGGTATCCTGTTATGTGTTCACTGACAAAGGGAGACACCTCAAGCTCATCATTCAATGGCTGTAATTCGATTGCAATTGAGCGTGCTCTTCCTGCTGCTGCTTGAAAATTTTCCCAGGCGTTTCTTATATTTTCTTCCTTAGCAGCTATTTGTTCTTGATAAAATATCTCTTTTTGCTGTAGTTCTTGCCACAACTGGTTTGCATGTTCTTGACTTTGCTGATATGCGCTTCTCCATTGATGAATTTCATTGTTATATGCTTGAAATTTTGCTTTTTCCTCATTTGCCTGAACTTGAAGTTTTTGCATTAAATCATACTTTTCTGCTTCCATTATTAGCTTCTCCCTTTCTAGAGCTGCATTCCTCATCCTTAATTCTTCTAATTCTATTTTCATTACTTGATTCTGAAAGTCGGCATTTTCTTCCTCCATTATAACCATACCCTCTGCGTGTGTCGGCGCTTCTTGTTCGGCACCATCATCTTTTCTTTCAAACACGACACCATTGACTCTTTGCTCACGCCAGATGAGATACTCCTCACTAACTCCTCCATTTGATTCTTTATTATTCACAACTCTTACTTCTCCCCAAGCTTCAATTATAGCTTTAACTCGCTCCTTGACTCGCGGTTCCCCGTAGGTGAAATTTACTTGATCCAGACCAGCTGTAGCAGGTATAAACTGTCGTGCTCCGTATTGTCTCCTAACAAGATATGAGGCATATGCTGTTCCTCCCCATGGACCAAGCAAGGGCACCCAAATGAATGTACCACATTTATAAACTGCTATACTTCCATCAAACCAGTCTGCTACCCATTTAATACTCTGCTCATCTAGATTCTGGAGAAATCTAATCCATTTTCTTTTTGAAGGATATTTCTTTGGCCAGCTGGCACTCCCGAAGTCAACAATATAATTTCTGCCAGCATTATATCTTTTTCCATAAGTAATCCTTGGAAAAGAGAAATTTTCTGGGAGTTGGAAATGATTCAGTGCCCATATGCATAAGAGTGGTGCACATCCTTCAAATTGCCCGCTTCCTTGTCTTCTGCAACGGTCCAGAGATCGGAAAGTTTCTGCCAAGATCCCTATAACTGGATTAACTCCCTTTTTTTCGTTCTGCACGACCTTGGCAAAGTAAATAATGACTTTAGGGTCAATTTTTCCAACCTGCCTCGGAAATAGCACTGTGCCATATATCATCATTGCTAGCATTTTCATGCCTTTATCATTGTCAATATTACCAACGGCAAAGTTTATCATTGGGGCTAGGCTGAAGTACTGGTTCTCTTCCCATTCTGCGACATCCTTTGCTTGCAACCCACAAACATACGCTAGCTGCTTCTTAGCTTTTTCTTGCTTATCATAACTGAAAAGTCTGTTCTTTTTGCTGAACGGGATATCCAACAGCTGATGATACTCCTCCAAGGTAGGTGTCATGTCGATTCTTCCGAAATTGAAGCATTTATAACTTGGATCCCAGAAGTGGATCAATGCCTTTAACAATGTATGATGCGTTGGCAAATACATTAGGTATGCAATCTTCCCATATTCCCTAGAGAAGGCTATCCTTCTATTATTTGGCAACATTTCAAAGACCTTCTTTATTTCTTCCAAATTATTTTGCGTGATTTCTACCCCTGACAAAATGGGTATTGCAGCAGCAGGTCCGGTCATGACACTGTCTCCATACTTGATTTGGCCTTCCCAAGACCAATCCCGCACCTGAGCTTCGTCATGGATTTCATACTCCGGGGAAGCCATTGAGATTTTATTAAATTCTCTGTGTTATGCATTCACAACAAAAAGGCAAACACGTAAGTATTATTTTCAAGCAAATAAACATGTTCCATAACACATGTACATTTAGGATATGAAATTTATTGATGCATGATTTGAGTCCCCTCAATATAAAATTATAGATACAATAATTAAATTTTCAAAACGGATTTGTCCATTAACCTTCCAAAATATTACATTATCCAAGGGATTACAAAACAGGGCTCGATGCCTTTACAAAGTCCTATATTGACAAAATAGTTAAAGGATTATCTTTAGAATATTTAGATGACAATCCCTTACATATTTTATCTTACAAAAAGAGACTACTACAGGCTATTTCGTACAGATCTACCATGAAACATTGAAAAGATCACATTTCCTATGTAACAAAAGATTATCTTTACAACTAACCATTTCCTACTTTTCTTCTAAAAGAAAAAGAAATTCCTAAGACCTACATCCCCTGGTAAATAAATTTTCACTTGGATAAGGACTTGCTTGGAGATTCTTCGTCAAATTCTTTACTGCTCTGATCATTTCCTGAGGTCCCCACTTCTTTATTTTCCCGCTCTTCCATATCTACCCATGGACTGTCTAAACTTTCTTTGACTTGCAGAACTTGGCATTGCTTAATTTCGCCGACGGACTCCTTTATCTCTATGTCTAGCCCTTCTTGCAACATTTCATTGTTGTCTTCTTCAGCAACCTCTGTAAGTCCTTCGGAGTCAGCTTCCGCATTTTCAACTACTACTTGTTCTTGGTGCAAACGCCTATCCAATTCTTCTTCTATGTCACTATCTTCTTCTTCGATTTCCATTGGTTCCCAATTCAGATATTCATCCCATTCGTTATCTAAGCCATCATTTTCCCCTTCAATGTCCATCATTCTCCAATCAAATTCGACCTCAGAGTCTTCACTCTCATCATCGACCTCCCATTCTTCAATTACCATTACTTCTTCATCTTCAAGGTTAACCGGATTTAGAATAGGAAAAATTTCTCTCCGATCTTCTATTTCCATAGCAGCTTGAAATTCTTGTATTTCAACTTCCATGAACTCAGGAAGACGATAAAAATTCGCCTCCACTTTGGCATACATGAGAACGGTTGGTCTCGGGAGTATGCCAAGACTAATCTTGATCCTTCCATCAGGGTGGTAATTTGCAGGTTCTAAAAGTCCTGGGGGGATATTAGCTCTATTCATATTATTTGCTCGGATCAGGCCATCTTTGACAGCTAACCATTCGGTCTTGTTCTTGATTGGATCAATCATGGGATTTTCCTTAAAACTATTTTCCAATGTGACAAAGTATTGATATGTGTTATTTACCCCATCTTCTTCCATGATCAGAGTTTCCATGATTGTAAAAATGTATAAACCATATGGCAGATCGGGCGATTCTTGAAAAATTTGTAGCCACTCATCTAAGTCCGCGAAATGGATCAACCATGTAGTGAAATAGCTATTTGTTTCCAGATTTTCCATCCATTGGTGGATGCATTGAGTCAACCATGCTTTGTCAAGAATGAGTCCCACTCTCCCAGTACGGGCGAGATACAACAGCATTGTGAGCGCTTCTTTCGTAAATTTAGTCACATGATCTGCGCCAAGATACAGGCAGTTGAGATGCGGGTAGGCGGGGTGCCAATCCAAGAATCTCAGTGGGGTCTCTTGCATCCCATGTTGGCGAAGGAGAACAGTTTGCAGATTGACTACCATTTTTATAGCTCGTAGGTCCAAAGTCCTTTTTAAAATGTCACGAATAATGTCATGAGGAAGTTGGACATTCATGGGAAGGTTTTCAGGTTGATTTTCCATTCCTGAAAAATTTAATTATTATACCTTATAATTTTAATGAGGGGATAATGATGATGTAAACAACATAAAAATATTTCACCCATTTTTACTTTAAATTAAACGTGATCGACATATGCAAATTATGAACCCCAGGGTTTACTCCTTTTGCTTCAAGAGGTGGTAAATATTGGAAGGTTTTTAGGCTAATACTACAGGGTGGATACGAGGATATGCTTTAAGGTCCTTAGGTTGCTATTTTATTAAGGCCATAGCATGGCTAATAAGACAGCAACCTAAGTTGAGAACGTTTCGGGAGCTTAACCAGATTTCTCATGGCGGCATCCGTACTTTATTCTCACCTATGATCCTAAAATAGGGTAAGATCATAACATGACCTTCTAGTCCACATGTGATAGTGTTGGGTGCATGCATGATAACTATATAATACCAAAATAATAATATTCACCATTTAAATTAATACATCCACAAGACAAAATACAACATAAAATTAGCCTAGCAGGTTAAATCCCCAGCAGAGTCGCCAACTGTCAGAACCAGACCGACGGGAGGTAAATCAAATTTATTTTATTTCAAATTTTTATTATTATATGTGTAATAATTTATCGTGATGTCTGGTCGATAATGAAATTTTAGAGAGTCGCCACCAATCGATTTTTTCGGTCCGATTGGACACCTTAAGTAACCAGAGAATTATGTGGGTTCGTTTGCTAATTACGTGTAGGGAAGATAAAAAATCACCCTACCCCGCCCATAATTGGTACTAAAGTTGTAAATTATGCTATTGGGATGTATTTCTTTCATGTATAAAGTTATTTTATTTTAACAAATTATATTTATTTAAACCCATAACATGGATTTAAATATTTATACACATGCTATATTTGTATTTAAATAAGCTTTGTATATATTTTTTTTACTTCCATAACATGGACGTAAAAATGCGTAAATACCATAAACCCAATAAAAGTATTAAAATATTCCCATATAATCACGTAAAACATATATCAATAGTCAATGCTTAAAATTAACCGGGATTTTATAACGCCCCTTATTAAATTAGCTCAGATTATTTTTATCATGAAATAAAGTTAATCTTGTCAACTTAAATCATATTTTTATAACCATAGCATAGTTATAAAAATAGAAATTTCAAAATCATACGTACACAACTTTATTTTATGTTATTTATTTATTTAAAAATCTTTAAATTTTTATTGCCCTAGTTTTTAATTAACAAAAACCTACATATGTATCTATATGAGAAACAATAAAAAAAGGACAAATTGGGCTGACTTTAACAAATACTATAAGCCCACCAAAATAAATCTAAAACCTAGAAAAAGGAAAAGAAAAGGAAAAAAAAGTTGACCAGAAATCAAGCCCAAAACCGAGCCCAACCCGATTTTTTAACCCATTAGGTATTGACCATGGTATAAAAGCCAAATTTTCTCATTCTAAACCCTAAAACCCACTTTCACCAGATGCTTCTTCTCTCTTCCTCTCTTTGCAACCCTAAAATCCAACCTCTCCTTCCCCACATCAGCCGCCGCCTCCTCTTGTCCGGCCATCTCGCCGGCCGCCTCTCACCGTTCTCGCTCTTCCTCTCCTTCTCCCACTCTTCTGTTCTCTCTATTTTTCGATCTGACCCTCGCCGCCGCCGGCCGGTCTCGCTCTTCCTCTCCTTCTCCCACTCTTCTGTTCTCTCTATTTTCGATCTGACCCTCGCCGCCGCCGGCCGGTCTCGCTCTTGCTGCTGTCTTCGTTCTCTCTCTCTCTCTCTCTCTGGATCTCTCTATTTTTCGTTTTCTCGTTCTCTCTCTCTCTCGTTTTCTCGTTCTCTCTCTCTCTCGTTTTCTCGGCCTGCCTTCGCCGGATTTTTCGCCCTCCGCCGCGATCTGGTGGTCAGATCTGAGACGATCCAACCTACATGCCGATTGGTTTTTTTTATTTTGTTTCTTTTTGTTTTTGCTTTTGTTGTTTTTTTGTTGTTTAATTTCTGACGTTTTTATTTTTGTGATTTACAGGTTCTGTGAGATGGCCAGACTAAGCCTAGCTTCAGTTTGTTTATTTTGGCTAAGTCTCTAAACCCTCTTTTTGTGACAAGCATGAGTATATAAAAAAGTGTACTCTGTTTATTTGAACTTTTAATGGCCTCTTTACACATACATGAACCTGATGTGCCTCTAAATTTGGATTTTTGATGTTGATGAATGGTTTTTACATGGTGTATTTGGTGCTGGAATTTTGATTAAAAGAAACAATTGTATGTTGAAATGGGACAGAAATACTGACTTTGCTATGCTGCTGATTTGGACCCGATTATTTATGTTAGTAAATGGCCTTTGTTGAGTTGGGTTTTCTGCTTTGTGAAAGATGATATTTAGAAGGGGCTGTGATGAAGAGGCCAAAAAAGACATTTCTTTTTAACCACATGGTTTTTGTTTTCTCTTAGTTTCTGGACACAAAAAATGAGTCTTGCATTCAGCCACCCTTTCTGTGTTAGGCTAATGTGGTTTTTTCTTGAAATTTATCCTTTTAAGTTGAAACCTCTGGTTTGAATTTTGAGAGCAGGAGGCAGAATGTGAGGCATTTTATAGTGTTCTTTGAGGCAAAGTACCCCAAAAATCATGTGTTCATATGATTTAAAAGATAATAAACTTCTGAGCCCATTTAACTAAAATTATTTTACTTGAATTTACAAATTATGGGAACCATCACCCTTCTATTAGGGTTACTAATGTGAGCTATGGTCATCACATGACCCTAGCTCCATTAGTGACAAATGCAGAGTAAAAACTAGTTATAGAAATGATTATTCATGAATGGTAAAGAGAAGGTAATAAAATTCAATCATTTGCTAGAAATAAGCACTAAATATTGGTATACTTACTTGATACTTGGATTAGGCTGAAAACTGAATAACTTCTCTTTGGGTTGCAGGTGTATTTTGCAGATTTTGAAAGGGAAAATCAGTGTATCAGGGGCTGAAGAATGGAAAAAGAAAACTGTCTTTTTTTTCTACTGAGCTGCCTTTTATAGGCCTCAAAATCACTGTATAAATGGTCTTAAGTGTAATTTTGTTTTGTATTTTCTGCCTCACTTGGTTTGTAACCAAAGGACAAACACTAAAACCTTGGGAATTGGCTGTATTCAGCCGTGAATTCCTTTCTGCCATTTGCTTTTCTGTTCTTTACCATGCTTTTGGCCATGCTGCCTTCTCTAGTCTATGATACTATATTTTTTTATATTTTTTTTAATTTATTTATTGATTCCTATTTTGTATTATAAAGGGCCCAAAAAAAAAAGCCCATTTAATTCCTCTTGTGCTTTCTATATAAAACACAAATTGATTTGTTAATTGGTAAATTATAATTATTGGAATAACAAAATTGATTTGGGCAAAAAAAAAACGGGTATCTACAATGAACATAAACATTTTTTTTTTGTCAATGATAGAAAAAAAAGTGTATGTTTAGGAAAAAATTTTATTCTCTTGAAAAAATTAAAAAAGAAAATTATTGTCTAAATTATCAATGCTAGTAGTACCTGATTAATGTCCATAAAAAAGTCTTGACTATGAATCCTACTACAAATTGCTTTGTCCCCCAAAAATGAATTCTTTCTCCTATTTTAAACTTCACACCAAATGATAAAAAGAAAAACACCATAAATAATAAATTCATATAAAGATAAAATTTTAAATATTACAAATTTTATCAACAATTTTTCAATAGATGCAATCCAAAGTGAATATTTTTTCCAATAAAAACTAGTTTGTTTACAAATAATAAAGCAATGGCTAATAATCATTTGTTCTCGTCAATGCTTTTATTTCAATTCCATATCTTTAATTAAAAATTTGTACGTGTAGGCACATCAAATATGTATTCTATTATATTCAGTTAACATAAAATGAATCTATAAGCATAAATTAATAATTTAGTTACAGAATTCCAATATATAATAATAACTAATCCCAAAAAAGGACATATTTACATTAGTAAATTTTAATAATGACAATTCAATAATAGATAGTTATAGAAGCGATGCAAAATTTGAATATTTTTTTCCACAACATATATGAAATATGTATTAAGTATGAAAACATAATATCTGGAAATAACTAATATAATTCTACTCTATCACTCCATTAAACTAAAAGAGATATATTATGCAATTAATATGCAATTAACTGAATAACTAATCAAAGATATTCAAACATTTTCCAACAACATCATCTTCTTTTTACCATGCCCATGTGTCCTTTGATAAAAGATTAGCACATTATGTATATATGCATATATATAGTATATCTTTTGTCATTTGTTTAATTTTTTTTTTTCAAATCAAACATAAATTACATATACTTTTTTCTTAATTATATTTTTTTCAAATTATGCTAGCATATATAAATTTTATATAACTATGTTCACCCATACAAATAGTAATAGCAAGTTTTCATTCATTGAAGTTGAATGCATTTAGCATGGTTGAGCTATTAGAATTATTGCTCATTATAGATATCAATTCTTGCAAAACAGAAGTAAGTTGATCAATGGTTTGAAATAGTATTTGTTGATTTTGGATGAATAACTTCTGATTTGACCCAATCTGATTTAATTGCAAAAGAGTATTTTCTTGATATTGTTTTTGTCTTCCTAAGATTGTCTTCAATTTCTTATAGAATACCCACTATTCGAAAATTGGTATAATTATTTTGCTCAACTAGTCGCTTATTTTTGGAACTTTTAAGTGCCTTTATATGTCTATGTTCCCCCATAATTTCTTCATTTATATGTTGTATTCTTAGTTAAACATATGAAAGGTTTTCAATTATTTTACATATCTCAACTTTGTCCAAAGGTTTTCCGTAACACTATAATTCGTTAGACAAATCAATTTTAAAATGCGAAAAAATACGTGTAAGAATTTTTTCAAAAGGAATTTCTCTTTCATTTATACTAACTACTTGATACATGTGTAATACAATAGAATTAGGAAGATTTATTTTTTCTGCTAATAAAAACATCGAAAGGTAAAAAATTCAGGTTAGCCTGGCTTTAGTAGTTTTTTTTTGTTTTTGGAGAAAAAGTGTTACAAAGCATATAATAATGTACTTGAGTAAACTGATATAATTGACAAAAATTAGGAATAGCTTTATTAAATGAAACACAACCTTTTATCAAGGCATTAATTTGGACATTAGAAGAGTAAGAAGAAATAAACCAATATGTTATAGACTAACTTTCACATGGAATTTGAAGAATTTGAGATAATGGTAGGAGAATAATGTTTAAACTGGAGGTTTGCATAAAATTAAAGAACTAAAGTTAGGAAAAAAAATCTTTCAGTGAGTAAATGAACCCAATGTCGATATTTAAATATTTTTATAATTCCCAAATCATTAAAAAAAGGCATATTGAAATCTTCTATATGTTTTGGAATTGCTATTTGATGATTTTGTAAGCTAGTAAATATATATTTAGCTTCATTGTTAATAAAAGAAAGAGGAACCGACGACATTGCTTCTAATACTGAAAGCCATTAGTTACTAAGAGGGAAAGAAAATGAAAAAGAGCTAAAAATGAGCAAAATGACCGGACAAAATAAGAAAAATGATAGATATATAGAAGTGCAAAAAGCAAAGTGAAAATGTGTATGACTTTAGAAAGGAAAAAGCGCACAAGTCTTGTCATATTTGGAATAGAGTAGGTTAGACGTGGAATCTTTTTTAACATTTGAAAAAATAGATTATAAAAGAATATTTATTGCTTAATTTAAAAACACTTAGCCACTTTTGTCTTCATGCAAAAAAAAAAAACCCTCAATATAGTAGCATTAACAAATTGAAATTTGATTTATTATTTAAATATGCAATAAAAATATATTTTTCATAACAATAAAACTATGGCATTATATAATTTAATATATATAATTTGTTATATCAATAAAAACATTAATCACACAATATTACTTGTGAAACATTTTTCCACTTTTGAGCTCCCTTGTAATTTGGAACGTGAAGATATCTACACAAATACATAATGAACAGAACAATATTATCAAAATTGTCTTCATGTAGAAAAAGAGCTCAATTATCACATTTTTATAACATTTGAAAAAAGATATTGTCAGCCCACTGACACATAGCAACATCTTTGAATAACATCATACATAGTTATAACTATGTAGAAATAATGAAAGGACAAAACTAATTAATTGAAAACTAGACTTAATTTTGAATTCAAATACATCAATATAAAATACAAAAAAGCAAAAACCAGAATTTAATTTTAAAAAAATGAATTCATCTTATCTCAATATCTATACTTAATTCACTCTAGTTATTGATAGTGATTGTAACATTGTGTTTGAATTCTCTTCTCCTTAATAGAAAATCTATATACTTTTTTCTAGTACCCTACATATGAACATAGACACGAATAACATATTAACTAATTGAAGGGAAAAAAAGTCAAATTAATAAATACAAGTAAATAACTTCATATAACTCTTTATGTTCACTGCAATTTTGCGTTATTATACAAAATCTGGATGTTGGCCCTAATTCCTTGTTTGCAGCAAATTTAGTTCCCGCAACTTCTAATTCTATGAATTTTCTAGCAAGATCCATTCATGAACATTCTTACATGGATTACATCTCTATTTATCTTTGATTAAGGATGATGAAAAGCTGTAATATAAAATCAAAGTATGAATGAGAGAATGCAATAGATAGAAACTACTAACGATTCCATATTAAACCAAGGAAAAGAAAAGCCAATTCAACTTTAAGAAATAAAAAATTCAAGGAATATTATTGGGTATAGGAGTAGTTGGGGATTCTTGAGACAATTTCATATTGGTATATCAATATATATATATATGACAATAAATCAACTACTCGAAGGGTGTTGTTATGTAATGTAAGTCATAACTAAAGCATTTAACTTAATTTGATTGGATTGCATCTAATATGTATTAGGCTCCTAAAGCAATATCATTCAGAAAACTGGTTTAGAAAACCCATATCAAGCTGCCATATTATCTTTTTTTTTTTTTTAACTCAGACACAATTTCATTAATAAAAGATGAAAGTAGCTAAGAATAAAAACCCAGAAAAAAGCTAGAGCAAATAATTGAAAAATATATGAAACAATAGCAAAAACAGCAGTAAAAAATCCTCGAAAAATCCTATAAAGCTTATAAGAAACACTAGCAATAGCTAAAAGATGTATTATACAAATAAAAGAATATTGAAGGGTAGAATATTCACCCGAGATGAAACCAACGTAGAAAAATTATTAATAAGCTACGAACAACAAAATAACAGGCTACTAAGAAGAACAACAATAAAATATGGAAGCATATATGGCAGAACAACTATACAGGTTAAAATTATTCTACAGCCAAATAAATAAATCGTACATTACACCTTTAATGAAAAGAATAAAGGAGTTTTGCATTTGATGTAGTTTTTAACTCCAGATAAAAGATTTTTTTTTTTGCACACCAGCACCTAACACTTGAAAATAAACATATTTCATCTTCAATCCTGAACTTTAAACCAGACACACTAATATGTGTTCCTGCAAAAATTTAATACCACCTGAGCACACAATGTTTTTAGGCATTACTTCAAAATCAATCCCTGAACAATCCCAAAAGGAAAAAATTGTCCCTCTCTCCATACAGTCTTCAATTAGATAGATAATAGATGCAAAGACAGAACAACATGTACAAACTAACAGAAAAGCCATTGTTCTCTTAGCTAGGAATGACCTCTCCATTTTAATACATCTCCCTCCACCTCATTATATCTCTAGGTGCTTCAAATTCATTAAAAAAAGGAGCAAAAAAATTAAGAAAAGAAACAATCAAATTGGAAAGCGAACCTAGTGAGAACAAATGCCAAGGAAACAGATTAAGCTACAATGACATACACAAATTGCACTTCATATGCTTAAATTATACAAATATAACATCTTGGTAAATCTAAAACAAAATATATGAACTTCTATTTCTTAATAACTATTAAATACTAATTAGCTCAATGAACAACTCAAATCAACAATCAATTTAATGATCATTACATAGCAGCAGTCTAAATGTAACTAAGTATACATCACACAACAATCATCTGACCATATTAGACATTGCATGTGGAAGCGTAAAAAATAAGGCCAAAAAGAAAAAGCACTGGAAAACTAATAAGCAAAGAACAAATACAGATGATTCATCAAGTATGCCTGAAAGAGAGCATTTATTGTAAGTGTATGCCTGAGTACCTGTATTATGTAATCGGACGATTTGTTATAATAAAAGGCATGATCCTGTTTATTATATTTCTTATGCAATTTAATAAATAAAGAGGATCCATTAACCGTTGTTTCACTCATGTCTGTCGTCAACGTTCTCTGGGCAGTAAGGCTATTAGTAGGGAAAAGAACACCAGTTATAAAGCTATACCTAGTATGTTAAATTCATGGGAATGATTTTAACTAAAGACTAGCATGTGTCTTGATTGTATGGTGGTGTCTTACCAACCATTCGACATGGAATGTCAATCAAGAACATAGGCATATGTTAGTTTATATGGTACTGGATCGATCCGCTACGAGAACACCACATGGTTCATATGTCACATGTGGTTATCAAATAGTACTTATATCGAATCCTTTAACATGATATCACTACAAACCTAGGTGCTAGCTCACATACTTTGACATATGCCTAACGAGCCTTTAACAGGGTGCCACGTATGGGTACAGTTGGATATGCCAATGATCATGCTAGGGATGTGAGTGATGTGATGGAACTTGCCTCTCTTTTGATTAAGAGTATATATCAGTGGCCATTTGATGAGTGAGATTGAGAAAAGCATGGTCATGCCTAAGTAAGGTAATCACTAGGTGATTAGTTGCTTATGTTTTTCAGTCTACTCAGGATTAAGGAATGTCCTTGCAACTAAAAAGGGTGGCATCGCCATGCCTCTTGTAGGACCTTGATTTCATTGGCATAAGATGTATAAGTTAACCACAAGGTTTACATCATTGTAGGATACATATTTCTATCTTATTTGGATAGCTGTAACGGCTTGCTAGATTTCACTTGCACTTTATGTTGGGATTTTTCACCGGAAATCACCCGATAAAAGCGGAAGAACGCGGTGATTTCCTCAAATCCAGTCCCAGGAGCAATTGCGATGGAAATTGAAAAACTTTAAAATTAAATAGAAAGGGATTAATTTTCTTACCAGAAATCTCTTTCTAGAGATGGATGAAGACTGCAGAAACCAAAGCAGATTTCCTCTTCGTTTTCGTACACGAACGCCTAACGAATGCAACCCGTGCTAGCGTCGGAAAAACGAATCAATGGAGAGGAAGGGGCTAGGAATTTCGGCTATAGTGTGAGTGGCTTAAAGTAGCCGAAATTTCTAACCCTAGGTATTTATACCTAGGGTGGCCGAATTCCCTTAGGGGAATTCGGGCTGTTGGAAATGCCCTAGTTCCGAGGCATTGGTCCTTGTATTTGTACTATACATTTATTGGATTTATGTGTTGCACTCATTTGTGTTATTAACAAAGGCATCAATTCATTTATTATATCTATCTTGTGCAATATATTAAATGAAGTATCCAATGGACATATCTATATCCATGACGACAAGTGTCATGCACTTAGCAGTAAGACCATGGATAGGGTAAACGATATGACCATAAATAGATCCGTAGTCTGTTCCAGTCATAGGAATGAATGGAACAACAAACTATCATTAACCTGGTTGTATGGCGGTGTCTTACCGGTCATTGGACATGGAATGTCAACCAAGTTAATGGGTACATGCCTGGAAGCATGGTACTGGATAGATCCACTAAACGAGTAATCCACATGGTATGGTATCACAATGGATTCTCGTGTAGTACTTGTATGGATCCTTTGACCTGACCATATGATGGTGTTACATGTGATGTCGCATACTTAGGGGTACGCCTAAAGGGCATGTAATAGGGTGCCAAGTATGGGTGCTTTCGGGTATGTCACTGAACATGGTAATGCTATGGATATGCAGAAGGGAATTGTCACTCAGTAACCCACTGAGAAGATATCACCGACCACTTGATGAATGTGACTGATAAGAGTGTGGCCACACCCAAACAAGTTGGAACTTGTTTGTGAGGTTCAGTGCATTCGGGATCAAGTTAATGTCCGGACACAAAAGAGGGTGATCAATCCATGCTTCTGTGTTGGACACCGATATCAATGACATGGGATGTACAAGTTTAAACTACAGGGTTATGATATCAGTTAGACTGCCATCTCCATCTTAATTGGGGGCTGCAGTGGCTTGCTAGAGCCCAACTGCAGTTTGCGGGCCAAAGGCCCGCTGCCAACATAAAGATGGGCCCACGGGATCGTACACATAGAACGATAGAATGCGGACTTAAGGAATCACATGTATACTTGGAGTATACACAATGGAGGGAGAAGCGTGTATATATTAATTATATTATAAAGATCAATTGGATTGATCATAGTAATAAAATTAATATATATATATTGGCTCTTCATAGTTAATTGGATTAATTATGAAATTATTTCCTAGGTGGAAATATTCATATGTATGGGTTTACATATGATTTTATTTTGTGTAGATTTAATTTTAATTTGATGGATTAAATTAATAGTCAAACTAATTTTAATTTGGATGTAAATAATATATTACTTGGAGTAATATATTAAATACATGGGTATATTAAAATTGGGCTTGAAATTAATTTAAACCAGAATAATTAAAGTTAGACTGGGCCTAAATTAAAACATGGAAGCCCGCACAGAATAGAAAGGAGCCAAGATGGGCCAGAATTCCCCTAAGGGAATTCGGCCAACCCTAGGTATAAATACCTAGGGTTAGAAATTTCGGCCACCCAAGGCATTACATACCTAGCCGAAATTTCCCTAGCTCTTCCCTCTCTATTGTTTCGTTTTTCCGACGCTAGCACGGGTTGCATTCGCTAAGCATTCGTGTACGTGAGAGTGGAGGAATTCTACCTTGAATTCTGCAGTCATCATCTATCTCAAAAAGAGATTTTTCTGGTAAGAAATCCAATCCCTTTCTATTTAATTTTAAGTTTTTCGATTTCCACCTCAATTGCTCCTGGGACTGGATTTGAGGAAATCACCGCGTTCTTCCGCTTTTATCGGGTGATTTCCGGTGACAAATCCCAACAGTGGTATCAGAGCGGGCTTTTGATCCGTGGAAATTGATTAATTTGGTTGAATCCCTATTTTGAAATTGGATGTTTTTGATTGGGATTCATGGTATGGGTTTTATGATTTTTCCCATATGTTTTAATACAATGAAAATTAATATTGCATATTGGTTTATGTTGATTTAGTTTTGTTGTATTATTGGAATTCTTGGTGAATTGCTATGGATGATGGATGGATATTTTTTTTATTTTAAATTCTGTTTTTAAAAAAAAAAATCTGCCTCCCGGGGTGCGGGGCTGCCGGCGGCAGAATCGCCGCCGGCGGCCGCCGCACGCGGCGGGAGGTGCAGCGGCAGCTGCAGCGGGCCGGGCCCAGTTTTTTGGATTTTGCGGGTTTTAAGTTCGGGGCCCAGTTTTGAAATTTTAATTGGTTTTAAAATTCATGTGTTTAAATTTATGTAATTTAAATGCGCATGGTTTCTTGGATGAATTTTATTTCGTTCATGTGATATTAGTTTTGGAAATTAATATGGTTAATGGAAATTGGTTCGGGTAATTTTGGCACAATTACTCGGGCGGCTAAATTGGACCCATGGTTTCCCAATTCCAGTGGGAGCAGTTGGACTACCTGGGCTGGAGGCCCAAAGCCCGTTAAGGGTTAGAACCGTGGTAGGCCAAAATTGGCGATTTCCTAATAATGGCTTTGACATAATTTAAATGGGCTTAAATCATGCATTATGACATGCTTCTGAATTGTATGTATTGGATGCATATGAATGGTTGAATGAATGTATGATTGGATGCTATTGGGCCTTTTACGAGATGGGTTGTATTTTTCTTTTTGGGTAAATACGGCCTGCGTGTCGTTTTTCTTTTTAATGTAATTTTATTTTATTTAAATTAAATATTATAAAATTTGTAAAAGAAGAAGCCCATGGAGTGGTGAGCCCAAATGGAGGTGCAAGCACAAATTGGAGGTGCAAGCCCAGAAGGAGAAGATGGAGGCCCACCTTGTTGGGATTTGTTGGGATTTGTCACCGGAAATCACCCGATAAAAACGGAAGAACGCGGTGATTTCCTCAAATCCAGTCCCAGGAGCAATTGAAGTGGAAATTGAAAAACATAAAATTAAATAGAAAGAGATTAAAATTTCATACCAGAAAAATCTCTTTCAGAGACGGATGATGACTGCAGAACTCAATTTAGAATTCCTCCACTCTCACGTACACGAACGCTTGGCGAATGCAACCCGTGCTAGCGTTGGAAAAACTGAACAAAGGAGAGGAGAGACTAGAGAATTCGGCTAGGAGGCTCTAAGCTTGGGTTGGCCGAAATTTTTCAACCCTAGGTATTTATACCCAGGGTTGGCCGAATTCCTTAGGGAATTCTGGCCCATCTTGGCTCCTCTCTATTCTGTGCGGGCTTTCTTGTTTTAATTTAGGCCCAGTCTAATTTTAATTGTTCTGGTTTAAATTAATTTCAAGCCCAATTTTAATATACCTATGTATTTAATATATTACTCCAAGTAACATATTATTTACATCTAAATTAAAATTAGTTTGACATTTAATTTAATCCATCAAATTAAAATTAACTCTACACAAAATAAAATCATATGCAAACCCATACATATGAATATTTCCACCTAGGAAATAATTTCATAATTAATCCAATTAATTATGAAGAGCCAATTGAATATATTAATTTTATTATTATGACCAATCCAATTGATCTTTATAATATGATTAATATATACACACTTCTCCCTCCATTGTGTATACTCCAAGTATACATGTTATTCCTTAAGTATGCATTCTATCGTTCTATGTGTACGATCCTGTGGGCCCATCTTTATGTTGGCAGCGGGCCTTTGGCCCGCAGACTGCAGTTGGGCTCTAGCAAGCCGCTGCAGCCCCCAATTAAGATGGAGATGGCAGTCTAACTGATATCATAACCCTGAAGTTTAAACTTGTACATCCCATGTCATTGATATCGGTGTCCAACACAGAGGCATGGATTGATCACCCTCTTTCGTGTCCGGACATTAACTTGATCCCGAATGTACTGATGCTCACAAACAAGTTCCAACTTGTTTGGGTGTGGCCACACTCTTATTAGTCACATTCATCAAGAGGCCGGTGATATCTTCTCAGTTGGTTACTGAGTGACAAATCCCTTCTGCATATCCATAGTGTCACCATGTTTAGTGACATACCCGAAAGCACCCATACTTGGCACCCTTTTATAGGCCCTTTAGGCGTACCCCTAAGTATGCGACTTCACATGTAACACCATCATATGGTCAGGTCAAAGGATCCATACAAGTACTACACAAGAATCCATTGTGATACCATACCATGTGGATTACTCGTTTAGTGGATCTATCCAGTACCATGCTCCCAGGCATGTACCCCTTAACTTGGTTGACATTTCATGTCCAATGACCGGTAAGACACCGCCATACAACCAGGTTAATGATAGTCTGTTGTTCCATTCATTCCCATGACTGGAACAGACTACGGATCTATTCATGGTTATATCGTTAACCCTATCCATGGTCTTACTGCTAAGTGCATGACACTAGTCGTCATGGATATAGATATGTCCATTGGATACTTCATTCACTATACTGCACAAGATAAATATAACAAATGAATTGATGCCTTTATTAATGACACAAATGAGTACAACACATAAATCCAATAAATGTATAGTACAAATACAAGGACCAATGCCTCGGGACTAGGGCATTTCCAACACACCTAATATCTGTTTCTAGTATAAGTTTACTAGAATAGTATTAGGATGTAACATAGGCCCATAACTGTCCATTTTAATTTTATTTAATCATGTTTTATATTCATTTGCATGTATGAATGTATGTTTCAATAGCTCATTCACCCGCTTTATGTATGTAAGCCGTTATAATTGAATCTAATAACCAAACGGAATTACTAAGTCGCTTAAAAGTGCTTCCCTTATTCAAAACCGAATCGAAGTGGGAATAGGCCAGTTGTAGACCATGCCCTCGCAGGATGCACTAGAGTATTGTCACTTTGTATTGGGTTAGAGTATGGGATACTCTAACACTTGGATGGAGGTTTTGACTTAGTGTGGGTAGTAGGATTCTCCTGGCCCTAAGCACAGATGGGTAAGTGCCAACAAGCCCATCAAACCGAGAGTCCCTAGGTTGGGATTGGACGGCGTTCCTACCTAAATAATTAAGGTGTAGTTGTACCAAACCCTTGTTTGGCCATATCTTAATGAAATATGGATCTCGGCCCATGAGCCCAACAACTCGGTTTAAATTAATAACTTGATTCATTATTAATTTTATATAGGAATAACAAAGAAAAGCCCTTTATTAACACTCTCAATGTTTTCTGTGTAGAAACACCCAAATGGCAAACACAAATACCTTATCACTGCGATCCATTCTTGAAAAGGACAAGCTTTCCGGTCCTAACTTTTTAGACTGGTCTAGGAACTTGAGGATAGTTCTAAGACAAGAGTCAAAAGAGTATGTGCTGGAAAGGCCTGTGCCGGCTGCGCCTCAGGGACGTAATCCACCGGCTGCCCAGCTGGAGGAATACGAGGCGCATGTCAAGGACAACCGGGATGTGAAATGCCTTATGTTGGCTTGCATGGTCCCCGAACTGCAAAAACAGTTTATGGACCATCAAGCCTATGCTATGATAACAACTCTTAATAAGATGTTTCAAGAGCAAGCTCGTCAGGAAAGGTACCTGACCAATAAGGCATTCCACTCTTGTAAGATGGGGGCCGGGACATCTGTGAGTGCACACGTGCTCAAGATGAAGGGCTATTTGGATACTTTGGCCCGTCTCGGATCGCCTATCTCTCAAGAGTTGACGGTGGACACAATCCTCGCGTCCTTGCCGGATTCTTATGATCAGTTCATCCTTAACTATAACATGCAAGGGATGAACCGCACTGTCAGTGAGCTGCATGGGATGCTTAAGCTTACTGAGCAGTCGATCAAGAAGACTCAGCCGGTGCTGCTGGTCAACAAGGAGAACCCTCCTCTTGCTAAGGGTAAGGCCAAGGAAAAGGCCAAGGCCAAGGCCAAAAAGGCCAAAGCCAAGAAGGCCAAGGCCCAACCCAAGGCCCAGCAGAAGGTAGGTCCTGAGGACGTCTGTTTCGGGTGCAGACAGGCGGGCCATTGGAAGAGATCGTGTCCCAAGCTGATGGGAGAGCAAAGAAGGGGCCAAGGTGCGTCCTCTTCAGGTATTTATGTTATAGATATTAACCTTACTGTTTCAACATCCTGGGTATTGGATACTGGATGTGGTTCTCACATTTGTTGCAATGTGCAGGGACTTAAGAACAGAAGGTTGCTGGGGTCGGGAGAGGTGGACTTGCGGGTCGGGAATGGAGCAAGGGTTGCTGCCATAGAGATCGGCGAATACCACCTGATGATGCCCAGTGGATTGGTTTTAATTTTAGAACATTGTTACTTTGTACCTGCTATGTGCAGGAATATTATCTCTGTATCAATGTTGGATATTTCTGGATTTGATTTTACTATTATAAATGGTCGAATTTCTATATCCAGAGAGGGGTTATTTTATGGAGATGCTCTATTAAATAATGGCCTATATATCCTGGACTTAAATGAAACCAATCATATCTATAACATAAACACGAAAAGGGTTAAGCCTAACGAACTTAATCCAGTCTACCTATGGCATTGTCGTCTTGGCCATATAAACGAGAAGCGCATAGCTAGGCTTCACAAAGCTGGAGTCCTAGGGTCATTTGACTTGGAGTCAATTGATACATGCGAATCGTGTTTAAGAGGCAAGATGACAAAGGCGCCTTTTAGCAAAAGGGCTGAAAGAGCCACTGGCTTATTGGACCTAATGCATTCAGATGTATGTGGACCTATGAGCACAGCGACCAAAGGTGGGCATCTGTACTTCGTCACGTTCACGGATGATTTCAGCAGATATGGCTATGTCTATCTGATGAAACACAAGTCCGAGACCCTTGATAGGTTCAAGGAATTTAGGAACGAGGTACAGAACCAGCTAGGCAGGAATATCAAAGCCCTTCGGTCCGACCGAGGCAGTGAGTATATGAGCCTAGAGTTTGACTCATACTTGAGAGAGCATGGAATAGTTCCACAGCTCACTCCTCCTGGAACACCACAATGGAATGGGGTGTCCGAACGGAGGAATAGGACCTTGTTGGACATGGTCCGCTCAATGATGAGTCAAGCATCTCTCCCAATTAGTTTCTGGGGATACGCCCTCGAGACAGCAGCTCTCATCTTAAACAATACTCCGACTAAGGCAGTGGAAAAGACCCCATATCAGATATGGACGGGCAAGGAGCCCAATGTGTCTTTCCTAAGGATTTGGGGATGCGAAGCACATGTCAAGAAATTGACTAGTGGCAAGCTGGAGCCCAAAACCGATAAATGCCTGTTTGTGGGCTACCCTAGGGAAACCAAAGGGTATTACTTCTACAACCCCGCCGAGAACAAGGTGTTCGTGGCGAGGAAAGGGGTCTTTCTGGAAAAGGAGTTCCTTTCCAAGAAAGATAGTGGGAGCAACGTTGAACTCAGGGAAGTTCAAGGTCTACAAGCTCCTGAAGAGGATAACTCGGAGGCCCAGGTGGAGCTTCCACAAGTGGAAGCACCGACCCAGGCCACACAAGAACCTAGAAGGTCTGGTAGGGATCGTTGGGAACCGGAGAGGTATGGTTTCCTCGTCACCGATGATCAAACTCTTCTCATCTGGGATGAAGAAGAACCCAAAACCTACCAGGAGGCTATGGCTAGCCCACAGTCTGCAAATTGGCGTAAAGCCATGGAGGCAGAAATGCAATCTATGTACGATAATCAAGTTTGGAACTTGGTTGATCCACCTCCGGGTGCTAAGGTAATAGGTTGCAAGTGGTGCTATAAGCTAAAAGTCGATAATACCTTCAAAGGGCGTCTGGTTGCGAAAGGTTTCAGACAAGTCCATGGAATAGACTATGATGAAACTTTCTCACCAGTAGCCATGCTCAAGTCCATCAGGATACTGCTGGCCATAGCCGCATGGTATGACTATGAGGTATGGCAGACGGATGTCAAGACCGCTTTCCTTAATGGGAAGCTACTCGAGGATGTGTACATGACACAACCTGAGGGTCTTGTCGATCCTAAGTATCCGGGAAGGGTATGCAAGCTTCAAAGGTCCATTTATGGACTGAAGCAAGCATCCCGAAGTTGGAATCTAAGATTCAATGAGGCTATAAAGGAATATGGCTTCATACAGAATCCAGATGAGCCTTGTGTGTATAAGAGGACTAGTGGGAGCATAGTCACATTCTTGGTACTTTATGTAGACGACATCCTACTCATTGGAAGCGACATACCTACACTGCAAGGGGTAAAGCAGTGGCTAAGTAAGTGCTTCACAATGAAGGACTTAGGCGAAGCTGAGATGATCCTAGGGATCAGGATCTAAAGGGATAGATCAAATCGGCTTCTGGGCCTAAGTCAGGCTTCGTACATTGACAAAGTTCTAAAAAGATTCAGCATGGACCGGGCCAAGAAAGGTTTCTTGCCAATGGGCCATGGGATGAAACTTAGTATGAAGAACTGTCCTAAAACAAGGGACGACAGGAAGAACATGAATTGGTTCCATATGCTTTGGCTATTGGATCAATCATGTACTCCATGTTATGTACGAGACCTGATGTCGCCTTTGCACTAAGTATGACGAGCCGATACCAGCAAGATCCCGGGGAGGATCACTGGAAAGCTGTCAAGGCGATCCTCAAGTACCTCAACTAGACTAAGGATAGCTTCTTGGTGTATGGTGGTCAGGAAGTGCTATCAGTTACTGGGTATACTGATGCAAGCTTCCAGACAAACCAAGATGAGTACCAATCGCAGTCAGGGTATGTATTCTTGCTAAATGGTGGTGCTATAAGCTGGAGGAGCTCAAAGCAGCCAACCATAGCGGACTCTACAACAGAAACTGAGTACATCGCTGCGTGTGATGCAACTAAGGAAGCTGTATGGATGAAGAAGTTTATCACTGAGTTGGGAGTAGTGCCAACTATCGAGGACCCAGTCGATATCTTCTGTGACAAAAATGGGGCCGTCGCACAAGCTAAGGAGCCCCGGTCACATAAGAACACAAAGCACGTGCTCAGAAAGTTTCACCTCATACGAGAAATTGCGGAGAGAGGTGACATTGCATTGCACAGAGTGGACACCGAGGATAATGTCGCAGATCCATTGACCAAGGCGCTGGCCCAGCCCAAGCACGAGGGTCATACTAGATCTATAGGGATTAGGCCCATGCCTAGTTGGAACTAGTGCAAGTGGGAGATTGTTGGAAATGCCCTAGTCCCGAGGCATTGGTCCTTGTATTTGTACTATACATTTATTGGATTTATGTGTTATACTCATTTGTGTTATTAATAAAGGCATCAATTCATTTATTATATCTATCTTGTGCAATATATTAAATGAAGTATCCAATGGACATATCTATATCTATGACGACAAGTGTCATGCACTTAGCAGTAAGACCATGGATAGGGTAAACGATATGACCATAATAGATCCGTAGTCTGTTCCAGTCATGGGAATGAATGGAACAACAGACTATCATTAACCTAGTTGTATGGCGGTGTCTTACCGGTCATTGGACATGGAATGTCAACCAAGTTAATGGATACATGCCTGGAAGCATGGTACTGGATAGATCCACTAAACGAGTAATCCACATGGTATGGTATCACAATGGATTCTCGTGTAGTACTTGTATGGATCCTTTAACCTGACCATATGATGGTGTTACATATGATGTCGCATACTTAGGGGTACGCCTAAAGGGCCTGTAATAGGGTGCCAAGTATGGGTGCTTTCGGGTATGTCACTGAACATGGTAATGCTATGGATATGCAGAAGGGAATTGTCACTCAGTAACCCACTGAGAAGATATCACCGGCCACTTGATGAATGTGACTGATAAGAGTGTGGCCACACCCAAACAAGTTGGAACTTGTTTGTGAGGTTCAGTGCATTCGGGATCAAGTTAATGTCCGAACACAAAAGAGGGTGATCAATCCATGCTTCTGTGTTGGACACTGATATCAATGACATGGGATGTACAAGTTTAAACTACAGGGTTATGATATCAGTTAGACTGCCATCTCCATTTTAATTGGGGGCTGCAGTGGCTTGCTAGAGCCCAACTGCAGTCTGCGGGCCAAAGGCCCGCTGCCAACATAAAGATGGGCCCACGGGATCGTACACATAGAACGATAGAATGCGGACTTAAGGAATCACATGTATACTTGGAGTATACACAATGGAGGGAGAAGCGTGTATATATTAATTATATTATAAAGATCAATTGGATTGATCATAATAATAAAATTAATATATATATATTGGCTCTTCATAGTTAATTAGATTAATTATGAAATTATTTCCTAGGTGGAAATATTCATATGTATGGGTTTACATATGATTTTATTTTGTGTAGATTTAATTTTAATTTGATGGATTAAATTAATAGTCAAACTAATTTTAATTTGGATGTAAATAATATATTACTTGGAGTAATATATTAAATACATGGGTATATTAAAATTGGGCTTGAAATTAATTTAAACCAGAATAATTAAAGTTAGACTGGGCCTAAATTAAAACATGGAAGCCCGCACAGAATAGAAAGGAGCCAAGATGAGCCTGAATTCCCCTAAGGGAATTCGGCCAACCCTAGGTATAAATACCTAGGGTTAGAATTTCGGCCACCCAAGGCATTACATACCTAGCCGAAATTTCCCTAGCTCTTCCCTCTCTATTGTTTCGTTTTTCCGACGCTAGCACAGGTTGCATTCGCTAAGCGTTCGTGTACGTGAGAGTGGAGGAATTCTACCTTGAATTCTGCAATCATCATCCATCTCAGAAAGAGATTTTTCTGGTAAGAAATCTAAGCCCTTTCTATTTAATTTTAAGTTTTTCGATTTCCACCTCAATTGCTCCTGGGACTGGATTTGAGGAAATCACCGCGTTTTTCAGCTTTTATCGGGTGATTTCCGGTGACAAATCCCAACATGGGCCCACCTTGACTCCTTTCTCTTCTGTGCGGGCTTCCATGTTTTAATTTAGGCTCAGTCTAATTTTAATTATTCTGGTTTAAATTATTTTCAAGCCCAATTTTAATATACCCATGTATTTAATATATTACTCCAAGTAATAAATTATTTACATTTAAATTAAAATTAGTTTGACAATTAATTTAATCCATCAAATTAAAATTAAATCTACACAAAATAAAATCATATGTAAACCTATACATATGAATATTTCCACCTAGGAAATAATCTCATAATTAATCCAATTAATTATGAAGAGCCAATTGAATATATTAATTTTATTATTATGACCAATCTAATTGATCTTTATAATATAATTAATATGTACACACCTCTCTCTCCATTGCGTATACTCCAAGTATACATGTGATTCCTTAAGTCTGCATTCAGTCGTTCTATGTGTACGATCCCGTGGGCCCATCTTTATGTTGGCAGCGGGCTTTTGGCCCTCAGACTGCAGTTGGGCTCTAGCAAGCCACTGCAGCCCCCAATTAAGACGGAGATGGCAGTCCAACTGTTATCATAACCCTGTAGTTTAAACTTGTATATCCCATGTCATTGATATCGGTGTCCAACACAGAGGCATGGATTGATCACCCTCTTTTGTGTCCGGACATTAACTTGATCCCGAATGTACTGAAGCTCACAAACAAGTTCCAACTTGTTTGGGTGTGACCACACTCTTATCAGTCACATTCATCAAGAGGCCAGTGATATCTTCTCAGTGGGTTACTGAGTGACAAATCCCTTCTGCATATCCATAGTATTATCATGCTCAGTGACATACCCGAAAGTACTCATACTTGGCACCCTATTACAGGCCCTTTAGGCATACCCCTAAGCATGTGACTTCACATGTAACACCATCATATGGTCAGGTCAAAGGATCCATACAAGTACTACACGAGAATCCATTGTGATACTATACCATGTGGATTACTCGTTTAGTGGATCTATCCAGTACCATGCTTCCAGGCATGTACCCATTAACTTGGTTGACATTCCATGTCCAATGACCGGTAAGACACTGCCATACAACCAGGTTAATGATAGTCTATTGTTCCATTCATTCCCATGACTGGAACAGACTACGGATCTATTTATGGTCATATCGTTTACCCTATCCATGGTCTTACTGCTAAGTGCATGACACTTGTCATCATGGATATAGATATGTCCATTGGATACTTCATTTAATATATTGCACAAGATAGATATAATAAATGAATTGATGCCTTTATTAATAACACAAATGAGTACAACACATAAATCCAATAAATGTAGAGTACAAATATAAGGACCAATGCCTCGGGACTAGGGCATTTCCAACACCTTATGGGCCTTACGGTATTGGGCCCACTGTCACTACATAATAGACGTACATGATTGCACACATAGGATGTCTGAATAAGTTTGTCACGGACCGTATGATATGTATTGGATATGTATGTACTTTGGAAATTTTGAATTTATGAGTTTTATGGTAAAGACTCGGTTATATAAATCCCGAGGGAGATTTATTTTATTTATATTATTAATTTATTACTGGATGATGAATTAATCAATAAAATAAAATTTATATAAAATATTGAATTAATTTATTTAATTTTGATTATAATTAATAAATATATGGGATATTTAATTTTAAGGTGGAAATTAAAATTGAGGTAAATTTATTTTAAATTAATTTGAATTTTAAATATTAGATTTTCTGGGTAGAAAATCTAATTTGGAAATTAGAATTAATAAAATATAAAAACACCCTAATTTCCCTCCCACCCCTTGTCTCTCTTTCTCTCTTCTTTCCTTGTCTATGAACATGAAACACACAAAAACATAACCTGTGAAACTTGGCCAAGGTGAAAAAGGAAGGAGAAGGTTTTTTTGGTCCAGTGCTAGCACGCCAGTTAATTCAAAAGGCATTTGTGCGCGAAACGGTAGAGGTTCTTCACACAAACTTAAGAATTAGGAATCAATCTTAATCAGAGATGACATAAGTATGGTTTTATCTTGCTTAATGGTTGAATTTATTCTTGTTGTTCTTCTGTAATAATTCTTGTTATTGGATTTGAGTGTAAGATAATTTGCTTTCGCTGTGATTTTGTATTGTTTTACACCGTGAGAATCCCAAAATTTAGACCCATAAAACAAAGGGTTGAGCACAAGTGACAGAACCGAACATAGGTAAATCAAAGAAATCTATAAAAAAGACACAATGTCATAGAAATCAAATCTATAAAAAAAGCATAAAAAGTACCTATACATAGGCAATTGCAAACTACGGTTCACTGCAACCAATGAACAAATAAAAAGATCAACGACTCACAGATGTAAAAATGAAGCCATCGCAAATCTTGATATGATTTAACCCGAACTCCTAAAGCTCGTTCATGGATTTGATAAACAAAATTTAACACATTCAACCAAGATCCAGACATGCATCAAGTAGAAAATTTATATCAATAATCGATCCCAAAAAACTACTCATCAAAGGAGAAAAAAATCGCAAAAAAAGGGCAAAAAGAAGAACTAACCCATCTATAAAAAAAAAAAGTAGCATAAACCATGAAGAACAGATGGCGCAGGCTAGCAACAACATGCCTCCTACGGCTAAAAAAAGCGAGTGAGAAAAGGAAAAAGGATTGGGAATCGAAGAGGCATAAAGGAATGCGGAAAAAAAAACCTCACCGATTTGTAATACGAAGGATAGAGAACACCAGAACTTTGAAGCAATCTTCCGGTAATGAACCACCACTACACTGGCCAAAGAAAGAGAAGGCAAGAGGGAGAGATGAAGAAATCAGTGTAGAGAGAGTAGAGAGAAGAAAGAAGAGACATAAAGAAAAGACATGGAAGAAGGGAAAGAAGAGAGAAGCCATAAAGACCAAATTGTTGTCCATGAAAACGAAAACCATGGTCAACAAATGAGTGAATTGAAGGTTTGATGCGGAGGAGAGATGCTTCTAACTAAGATTTGAGTCTTGAGATGAGATTTGGGACTGTGTGGTGAAGCTTTGAAAATTAAGTGCTTTGAAGTAGTTGGTGGAATCATAGTTGTGAAAATTGGACCGGACCGGGTTCGACCGGAACCGGAGGTCAGACTGGCCTATTTCTATCCGGTTTTTACTTTGGTCAACAACTGATCAACTTTCGGTCAGACCGGCTGGTCTAACCGGAAAACCGTGAACCGGATCTGTTTTCCAGTTCGACCAGATTGTCTAAAAAAAATTATTTGAATATAAAATTTAAGTCATTATTTTGAGGTGTTTTTAATTAAAATAAAATATAGTTTGTATTTTTAAATTATTTTAAATTGAATTAACATTTAATTGTAACTATAAAAACTATATTTTATAAATTGAGTTTTTTTAATTATTATATTGTGTTTGAAATGTTTAAACTTAAAGAATTATAATAAAAATGTTCAAATTTTCATAAATTATAAATATAAAAAAATATATATATTAATATTTTAATCTATTTATTAAATCTAGTTCGATTCCGATTTATTCCGGTTTAATCCAAAATCTATGAATCTATCGCGTCACCGGTCTGGGTCTGAAAACCATGGGTGGAATAGAAGGATATTCAAACAATCTCCTTTTTTTTAAAAAAAAAAAATCTATTGAGAAGTCTTAAAATACTTTAAAATTACAGTTTACAAGTTGAAATTGAAAGATAATTATAGAAAAAATTGAATTTCAGCCTTAAAGTGTCTAAAAAGACTGAAACATTCCCGAAGAAAGAAATACATATATTGGATTTGAGGGATGATTTTGACAATAATTACAAACAGTGTTCCAATTAACTATTCTAACCTTTCGCTTTTATATTCTTTATATAGACATAATTTCTTTCAAACTAAAAAATCTCTAATTTTTTATAAATATAAAAATATAAATAAATATCGTTATATTTCCTTAATTAATTTACCTCAACAATTTAAAAAACTCAAACAATATTTTCAATTATTACTTTAACAATAATAAAAATAAAAAGTTAATTTTTTTTTAACCTGACTAAATTTAATATTAATTTATCAATTAGAATCATCTGGCGAATCCAATTTAAAACAGTAAATTTACAGTTATGTCCTTAACCCCTTCATCAAACAAACAACGTTTTTGCGAGGAAAAATTCTGAAATGCACCGGGAGTAACTACTCCCGGTGCATTCATTGCTTGACCCGGTGCACCAGAGAACTTCTCTTTTGCGAGGGTCATCTTCGTCTTTTAATCAGGTTTCTTTTCACCGATCTCCCCTCTCTACCCTGGCTGTACACCCTCATTCGGTCATTCCTTACTGTTTTTTAATGATTCCGACTGATACGGTGACGCCATGATGATTTAACTATCCAGCATTCTCTGCAAATATTATCAAGAGGAGCTTTAAGGATATCAATAAGGGAGAAA
This sequence comes from Euphorbia tirucalli, assembly GCA_039660915.1. Classification (NCBI taxonomy): domain Eukaryota; kingdom Viridiplantae; phylum Streptophyta; class Magnoliopsida; order Malpighiales; family Euphorbiaceae; genus Euphorbia; species Euphorbia tirucalli. The sequence goes on from CM077641.1 coordinate 72,833,231, forward strand.
GATGGAGTTTTAACAAAATAAAAATAGAGATTAGCGCATTAGCTAACAATGGGTGCAAGGGCTTTGATCACATGTGAAGAATCCAATGGACTTTTATAGATTTAGTCAAATCAATTACCGTCAATTTCGACATGGTCAGCTTCAAAAGTTGGTTTTTTTTTTTTATTGGCTTTAATAGAGTTGAAGTTAGTACAATGAGGTTGAGTTGATGATTTTGATTGATGGGGATTTATTGGATTGAAATTGGGTAAAATAATGAAACGAGAGATGCATGTGATGGATTTGGAAATCTGTGTTCTTAGTCTTACACATTCACATGCTGCAATGCAACAAAATGGCGATTCTTTGTGTTATTTCTTAAAGATTCTTCTTCTTATTTTTTTTTTTTTTTAAATCCTTTTTCTTCGTGATGTGGCAGCTCCCTCGTTACCGAGGAAGTTACATTTCGCCGCTGCCAAGATTGTTTCTCAATCAGGTCTATTCGTTTATGCTGTAGTTTCTAGCATCATTGTTTGCTTGGGTTTGATCTGTTAGATATTCACTTATTCTTCATCTTTTCCTTGCATAGAGTCCCTGGCTTTAATTGTGAGTTAAAGGTCTTCTATTCTCTTTGTGGATCTTGCCGTTTAATTTCAGTCGGCTCGGCTTCTTCTTTTATTTCTGTTCTCTCTTTTCCTTTTTACTTTCGATACTTGTTATATTTGTTCTCTCATGCAGATTTTTGCTTATGGTTGTCATTTGCTACCTTTTATGAGGAAAATTTTAATGTATTACGTTTTGTTTTTTGCTTATTTGTCACTAGGAATTTAAATTGTTTTTAATTTCGTTTTTTATTTGGGTATAGTGAATGCAGTGGTTTATCATGATTTCTTCGGATCTGCATGTTGTTGCAAAGGAATTTGTTGATCCACGGGTGAGAATTTTTTATTGTTCCTATTTTATTTTTTTTAATCTATTGATTAATTCCAATCCGGTTTTCTCCTTTTTTTCATTGCTTATTTTGTTGTTTCTTTTCCGCCTGATATTGTTCTTCAATGGGAACTGCAGGTAAGGAAATGCAATTTCAGTAATTTTGGGTTCACCAACACTTCAGGTTATCTGAGAGCAACCAAAACGTGAAGAAGAAACCAGGCCCAGTGTCGGATCCAGTGTCTCCGAGGCCCAGGACTTGGAAAGTTTATACTAGGAGAAAGAAAGAGTAGGCGTGGGTTTTGGCTATGCTGTCAAAGGTTTATTGTCGGTGGTAGTTTTGTCTCTTAGTATGTGGGTGCCTTAATAAGGTTAGTGCTATGTCAGTAGAGGTACGAATGTTTTGTAATTTAGGAATTCTAGTTGTTGGAGGGAAAGGGGCCGCGCCCCTGGGTTGCTGTTAGTGCTGTATTCTTTTGTAGCAGTGATTGTCTTCATTCTGCCAGTAGTTTCCTTCATTTATAAGATTATTACTTCTCATATTGTATTGTTCATTTCATTGCTGAATCTTTGGGTAATAGAATTAGTTTCTACCATTATCATCTTTGAATTAGGGGATCTGTTTTTTGTGTTTAATTTTCATTATGAGAACACATATGATGGGTATAACCTGCTTCATTCACCAAGACAATTAGGATAAAGATTGCATACTGGAGAAAAGTAATTTTAATAGGCTTTCAGGTAATCCTTATGTGTCTCGATCGAAAAATGCTGGTATGAAATTGGGTATAACTTGCCTGGGAAGTATAGAGTTGCATTGGACAGTGATGCTTAGGCATTTGGTGCTCTTGGGAGGGTAAGAAACGGTGATGCAATTCTTCACTTGAACGATCACATTTTTGTACCTTAAACTTATTTACAACGGAACCAATTAACTAAATGATGCAGTGGAAAATAAATACTATACACATTTGCATACTAAAGTACTTTGGTATATAAAAGGCAGATCTGAAAACACCTAATATCATTGCCAATCGTACAATATTACTTGAAACTCTTGTAATTTCTATATTTTAGATAAAATTTTTTTGATTGATAAAGGTATTTTGATCCTTTTTTACAAAGTATTCGGTTTTTACTACAATTTTCACCTTTGTGGCTTTTTAGTCATGTGAAATAAGCGCTTAACATCTATCATATTATGTCTAATGCCAATGAGTAGGTAGCCTCTGATGAAGGATCCTGTTAATGAACAGCCCACGGTAAAGATCGATGGTTAGAAAGAGCATGAGAAGTTCAATGAACTTCTACACAAGTGTGAACTATAACACAAACATGGATAGCTGAAAGCAAAACATCTCGGGTGAGGAAGATTAATGTGAGATTTGTGAAGAGCATAAAGCGGGTGTAGAAAATTATGATGAAGGGCAACCTGTTTTGAGTTACAGAGCCACAGGTTATGGCAAGTAAAATTTTTTGTTTAACCACTATGCATTCTCTTCTTTTATTGTAATTCATTTTCCGTTGGTTGCACCATTTTTGGCATGGAGTATATTGCTGCTACACATTTTAACATAAGAATTGCGTCTTGGAATATTGCTTTTTGATTTTGAAGTTGGTAACTTTTTGTTTATAAATGAGGCCTCTTGATGTGTATGGCAGTATTTTTGGTGTTACTGGATATTTTGGTTTGTTAATAGAGGCTATTCCTTTGTTTAAAAAGACAAAAGGAGTCTATTCATGTCTATGGCACGTTGGCGGTGGCACTAAATGTAGTGTAATAAAGCTCTGAATATAAATGAAAGCTAATATTCGTAATCTATGTTTCATCGTTTTCAAATTGCGTAACATAAAACTTTCAAGGCATTATAATAGGTAGTAAATGTCAAGCCTGCTTTTTACTGCAATTTTTTTTTACCAATTTTTCATGTAGGATATGAAATGTAATATTAGTCATGCAGTGGATTAATTAAGAGAGTGGCCTTTTGAGAAGATGACATTAGAGTTGGAAACCGAAAAATATACTTTTTAGCAAATTGATTTTTAGAAAATATAGAATACAATTAATAATTTAGGGTATGTTTAGTTCTGCTGTTACTGGTAGCTTTTGTTTTTTACTGTAAGTGAACAACTACTGTTTACCTCCGAAACAGCTAATAATAACTATTTGATATTTATAACCAAATATTTAAAATCTGTTGTTTTAAACAGAAAAAGTAAAAAACTCTGTTAAAAGAAAACCAAACGTTTTAGAATTTAACTTCAAAATATGAAAAGAACTTCTGCTCTATTTGTCGGCATTTTCAAAACTAATAAATTGTACATAAAATATTAAAAACTTTTCATAATTTTGAACTCCAGTTATAGTCCTTAGCATAAATTATAGTATAAAAACATTAAGAACTCTTCCCAAATTTAGACTTGAGCTATAAAAATGAAAGGTTCACATTCTCATCTACTTGTGAAGAGTTTCAAATTTAGAAATTATCAATAATTCATGTGATTGAATTAATAAACAACTTCGATAAACTCTACAAGAAAGAGAAAGTGAAGAGAGAGAAAAGGAAAAGAGATTGGGTATGAATTGAGCGACTAGGACGAGTGAGACATGGAAAGTGTGGCAGGAATATGCTGATACTGTTATGAACAACGATAGGAGTACAAGAGAATGCAAAATGGGGTCGTTTTATTGTGGATTGTGGATTGTGGATGTAAATTAGAAACAAAGTTGGAAGTGCTTTAAAAAACCTTGCTAAAAAAAGCTACAGTGTGAAATTGAAGGGTAATTGGAGGAAATAATTGAAAATTGTATGTAAATATGAATTAGGATGATACTGTAAATGTTTTTAATCATCCTGTTTAATAAATAAAATTTTTCAGTTGAAGAACAATTGAAGAAGAAATTGAAAATGGTATTCCAATTGAAATTGAAAACATTATTAATTCCATCATTTTTTATAATCTTTATATATATTATTTGATGCTCTAATGTCTTATAATGTCTTATGTTATAATTTCCATGTTAACTATAATGTAATATCTTATACAGTACTCTTGTATTATTAGTTTGGCAAAACTAATTAATATTGTGTAGTTATATAAGTATATCATGTAAATTAATATCATAAAATTATAAATTTACATTGTAAGAATAATATTTAATTAAAATTTAAAATTTATAATATGTTTAGATTTTTATAGAATATGCGTCCGACGCAACGCGAAGGATTTAACCAATAGCGAATTTGCAATTCTTTTCAAATTGAATGTAAAAATCTGGATGGCAGATATCGTAATTAAATCAAAAATTCTGCCCAGTTATTAATTCCTTTGTCGGGCACACAAGATCCACACCAAAACGACGTCGTTGGTATGTGTCTCTCTCTCTACATTTACTGCTGCACGATGTTAGCGAAAACATTCCTTATCTTCACTTCTCTTCCTTTCTTCTAACCTTTCGTTCTGTAACTCCAAATTATCTCTTCAAATTCGCCGCCCTTTGATTATGCTGTAACACACACCAATTGTTGAAGAAGAAAAGATGTCAATCTCAGCTGTTTCACCATTATCGCAATGCTATTGCCCTTCGTCTCTTCTTAAAACCAGAACCCCCTACTCAGTCTCTTCCATGAAGTCCAATTTCCTCTCCTCCAACATCAAAACCCCTCTCACTTTCACCACTCAAACTAACAAATTTCGCTTCTCCATTGTCGCTATGAGCATGGAGGCCGGAGTTGGTCTTATGGGAACCAAACTTGGCATGATGAGTTACTTCGAGCCCAATGGTAATGTTGTGCCCGTCACCGTTGTCGGGTTTCGAGAAGGGAATATTGTTACCCAAATTAAAACTGAAGCTACCGATGGCTATGATTCAGTTCAGGTGGGTTACAGGAGGGTTAGGGATAAGAAGCTCACAAAGCCTGAATTGGGCCATTTGGAGAAGGCCGGCGTTATCCCCATGAGGCATTTGCAGGAATTTAGGCTCCAGAATATTGATGGCTTTGAGGTTGGCCAAAAGTTGGCACTTGAGGAAATTTTTAAGGAGGGGGACTTGGTTGATGTTGCTGGAACTACCATTGGAAAAGGATTTCAAGGTTTGTTCTTTTTGTTTTTCCCCCATTATTTTTATGTTAAGTTTGCTTGGTTTGGAATGTATAATGTTTCTCATTTTATGCTTCTTCTGCTATTGTATTTTGAGAAATAGTACTGGGAAAAGGTCCAGCTGTTACTTGTGCTCGAGGTATTGGTGATTAGCTGAAGAGTTTCAGGATTTCGAATTGTTGTGTTATTGTGGATTGTCCTGCTTGTAGGATTGATATGTGTTTAATCTTGAAATGCTTTCTGGCTGAAATTATAATGTTTTGCTGTTTGAGCCTATTTCAGCTATTGCCTCATGGCAGTGCTGCATACTTATTCCTGAGTTGGCCCCAAATCCTAAAATTTCTGATCTTTTATTTGTACAGCTGTGCTTAATCTGTGTTAACTGTGACTGAAAATGAAGTAGGAGTTTATTTGTGAATTAATGAAGGAGAAATTGTATTTTAGATTTGACAATTCATCTGAAAATGCTAACTTGAGAAAGCTGATTTGAGAGAAAACAGTAAAAGAAATCCTGACAGATTTATGAATGGTATATAAACTTTGTTTGGATTGAGGATTTCCGAAGTAAGGTGAAGTTTGGAAAGATACACTGTGCTGGTTGGTCGGAGGGTTTGGGGAAATGGAAGGATTTTGAGGGTAATCTGTGGGGTTGGTTGATCACCCTCAAAAGCCATGACTTGAGGAACATTTTAATTTTCACTTGCCTATGTTGCCTTTGCTGATTTTTAAACATCTCTAGATTGTCCTTCACTGTCATTCTCCTTTGCATCATTTATTAGGCATTCCTCTATCACTTGAGCTCTAACTTTCCAGCCAAACACCCAATTATCGTACCTTCACCACTAGTTAGAAACCTCCATGGTCTAGATTTCAGATTGAGATTAAGAATGCAGGTCTTTTGTGGCTGGTACATCTTAGCATGGGCATAAGCATAGAGAAGTTTTAAAAGAGTAAGAAAAACTGTGTTAGTGATGGAACTTGTGCTTTTAAAGATGCTGAATCAAAAGAACGAGTTGCCAGAAAAAAAGTGTTTGGCATAGCTGATAACTCCATGTGGATTATTTTGAGTAAGTGAGAAGGTAAAGGTAGAGTATTTTTATTTTTGTTCATAACTTTACCTTCTGGCCCTTCCCAAGCAAACAATGGAATAAATCAAAATTATAATGCCTTGCTCTCAAACAATGATATGAATAAAATAATTCTCCGTCTATTACCTTACCTAAATAAATCATATACGGCCCATCAAAGCATATCGTTGCAAGGCGTTAGATATTTAGTATGATAATCTTATGGAAAGGGATCTGCTTTTTACATTATGCAAAATCTCATTTGTGTCTTGCAGTCTGGCATCTTGTCACTTGAGGGTAATTCACACTTTAGAGAAGAATGAATAGATCCCTTATCCAACTGCTCATGAACATTTTACTTATATCGGGATAAGAGTAATGCTGATTCTGGGATGACTAAGCTTGCTTTGAAAAACCCGGAAGTTTTTTTTTTGGATCAATGGACCTCCTGTTTCCTTGTGTGGTTAATAATGGTCCCTGAAGTTGAAGATTAAGGATAAAACATTGACAAATGTTTGCTTAGGGCAGTGCATAGATTAAGTATTCCAGTCCTCTAAATCATAGTAAAATTCACTGTAGCTTAATTCCTTGACTGATATCGAATGTTTTCAAATTGCCAACAGGTGGAATAAAGAGGCACAACTTCAAAAGAGGTCAAATGACCCACGGATCAAAGAGTCATAGAGCATTGGGATCAATTGGTGCAGGAACAACACCAGGGCGTGTATACAAGGGAAAGAAGATGCCCGGTAGAATGGGTGGAACCAAAACAAAGATCAGAAAGCTCAAGATTGTTAAAATTGATAGCGATCTCCGGGTTGTGATGATCAAAGGTGCTCTTCCTGGTAAACCTGGAAATCTTCTACGAATAGCACGAGCTAAAATTGTTGGAAAAAACATACCAAAGAACTAGCTTCATTGTCATTTTTTTTTTTGTTGGTAATAAAATGCCTCAAATTTTCATGTAATTCTTCATGGTTAGTGATCTTAAAACTTGTAACATTGTAATCTGTCTTTCATATTGAGAATGAGAATGTTTCAGTAGTTGCTTTTGAAACAGAAATTAATTGAAGGCCAGTACTTGTATAGTTGCTATTGAAGGAGAAATTAACTTCAATTCAATTTTCAATATTGATGGGTATTTCATAGGAAAGTATAATCAAATTTAAGCTCAAAATTTGAACATTTGAAACTTTGTATTCTCAAGTTCATATACAAGTTGATATTTGACTGGATTTTAAGTAATTAACAAAAATAAAAAATACAAAGGTAGCAGAATTAATGTAACTTTATCTTAAAATTAAACATTTTGGCATTTCACAAGATATAGTATATGTAGCATACTGATGTAAAATAAATATATACATAATTGATATATCATATAAAATTATTTGAGGGAAGAGGTGGGTACTCCTAAGAAAAGAAAATATTTCAATTTCAATCCAATTAACATATATAACCAGTAACTAATTGTTTTTGGTTGAAGTGAGCGGATACGGTAACCTTTTTAGGACAATTCAATTAATGGAATCTTACGGAGAATTAAAAAGTTAACAAAGTACAGAAATGGAAACTAGGCTAATATGAAGTTAAATATACAACAGCTAAAAGTTTTAAATTCTTATTTAACTATTCTTTTTTTCTATATTTTTGCAGCAGATTTTTTGCCAAATACTGAAAATGGAGTCCTGCTGCCTACTCTTTATGCGGAGTGCGGCTGTGCTAGTGCAGGCTATGGGGTTAATTTCTACTTATAAGGTGTGACTATAACTTGAAAATACCGAGGATCATTTTCCCACCTTGCGGTTATGTTAGACTGTTTCTGTATATATATACGAAACACGGTAAAATTTGATTTTTTTGTTTTTGTAAAAGTCGAACCGAACAATTCTTTATTCATGCAAATTCAATTGGTTCAGCTTGGTTATTCAATTTTTACCAAATAATGTGCAGATATCCATTTTATCGGGATAATATTTTATTTTTTATTTTCTTTATGTTTAAGTATGTAAAAAAATTCAAAAAAGACAACAAACTTTTTATTTTAATTTAGCCTTTTTTTTTTTCATTTTCATAGACTAAGATGAGCAAAAAAGAAATAGAAATGGGAAACGACAAAGAAAATAAATGAATTATTTTATTAATTTCTTTCATTTTTACAAGTCTTAGTTACAAGCTTACAAACAGAAAATTACAGAAAAGAAAAAAAATAGCCCAATAGTTTGTAGGTTCAACAAGAGTCCAAAAAAGACAAAAGATAAAAATAAAAAATAAAAAGTAGGCAGCTGTGGTTCTCTTTAAGGGTGAGCAAAACCGAACCAATGTCTAAAAACCGAAAATCCAAACCGAACCAAATTGATCCATTTTATAATTTGGTTCGGTTTGGTTTTAAGTTTTTAAGAAGTTTGGACTTCGGTTCAGTTCGGTTCGATTCAAAACCGAAAAAACTGAAAAACCGAATTATTGGGAAAATACTAAAATTAATTATAAAATTAATATATACTAATTGTAGAGAATTTTAGATATTATATTCTTTTACAGTTTTATATTGTGATTTTTGGATGCTAATTTATAGTTGTTAAAACTTGAGAGTTGAAAAAAAAAAAGTAGATAATTTTTTTTTTTATTGTGATGTAATAGTATTATTTAGTATTATTGATTTTTTAAGTTAATTTTTTTGTATTTCTTTTTTTTTTTTTTAAACAAACTACTTATATAAAATTTTTATTTTGATTTTTTTTTTTTAAGAAGTTGAGACGATCTTAGGGATCAGGATCTACAGAGATAGATCTAATCAATTTCTAGGCCTAAGTCAGGCCACGTACATTGACAAGGTTCTAAAAAGATTCAGCATGGACAAGGCAAAGAAAGGATTCTTGCCTATGCGCCATGGGTTGAAGCTGAGTAAGAAAGATGGTCCTAAAACAAAGAAGGACCGGGAGAACATGGAAAAGATACCTTATGCATTTGCTATTGGATCTATCATGTACTCCATGTTATGTACGAGGCCTGATGTCGCATTTGCACTAAGTATGACAAGTCGGTACCAGTCGGACCCTGGGGAGGAACACTGGAAGGCTGTCAAGGCAATCCTAAAGTACCTTAATCGAACTAAGGATGCTTTCTTAGTGTATGGAGGTCAAGATGAGCTGGTAGTGTCAGGTTACACTGATGCAAGCTTTGAGACCGATGAGGATGAGAACCCGTCATAGTCTGGTTATGTTTTTCTCCTGAATGGCGGTGCCATTAGTTGGAGTTCCTCAAAGCAGGCCACCATTGCTGACTCTACAACGGAAGCTGAGTACATAGCTGCGTGCGAAGCTGCAAAGGAAGCTGTTTGGATCAAGAAATTCATAACCGAGTTAGGAGTAGTACCTACTATCCTAAACCCAGTTGATTTTTTTGTGACAACAATGGGGCCATCGCACAAGCTAAGGAGCCCCGGTCACACAAGAGATCCAAACATGTGCTCAGAAAGTTTCACCTCATTCGGGAGATTGTGAACAGAGGTGACATATCATTGCAGAGGGTTAACACCAAGAATAATGTCGCTGATCCATTAACCAAAGCGCTGCCGCAGACACAGTACGACGGTCATACCAGATCTATAGGAATTAGGGCAATGCCCACTTGGAACTAGTGCAAGTGGGAGATTGTTGGTGTGCCCTAGTTCTTAGGGCATTGGATTCTTGTATTTTGTATTATACATTAAAACTCATTGTATAAATACATTATTTGTGTCACATTAATAAAGGAAATTAATCTATTTCATTTATATCTCGTGCTATAATATGAGTAGAGTATCCATTGATTGATAATCATAAAACCCATCCAGGTCTGTTCTAATCGTGGGAATGAATAGAACCATAGACTTGTATATTCGATGACTGTATGGCAGTTCTTAACTAGCCATAGTACTTGTATAGTCAGTCATGAATATAGGTACATGTCGTTGACATAGGACTGGATCGATCCGCACAAGAAAGCCACATGGTTGTCGCGTCACAGGTCTTTCTTGGTTAGGTCTCTTTTGTCCTCAGACCAAATTTCATTATAATATCAATATGGAATCCGGTTCACTTTGACATACACCTAACAGGTCTGTAAAAGGATGCTAAATACGGGTATGATTGGGTGGACCGGTGAACATGTTGATATTGATGATGAAGTGATGGAATTGCCACTCGGGTAACACCGAGATGATATCATGGCCACTTGATGAGTGGGACTGATAAGTGTATGGCCATACCCAAATAAGTTGGTTTCTTATTTGATTAATCAGTCAACTCAAGATCAAGAAATATAATAAACAACAGAAGAGGATGATGGACACCATGCCTCTTGTTTATTCATATCGATATCGTTAGGCAAAGGACACTATGAGATTACTATTGGGTGAGTGTCTTCTAAAGACTGCTGCATCTCTGTCTTAATTGGGGGCTGTAATGGTTTGCTAGAACCCACTTACAGTCTGTGGGCCTTGGGTCACTGCCAACATAAAGACAGACCCATAGGATCGTGCACATAGATCAACTGAGCTGGAACATATAGATATTGTACATGTAATGTACATTGGAAGGAATGCGTTAATTAATTAGTTGACATTCGGTGTCAAGGTAATTAATTAACATTGGGTTGAATTTAATTTAATTAATAAGTTTACATAATGTAATTAATTAATTTATTAATTAATTGAATTACATAAAGTAAACAATTAATTAAATAATTTTCCCAAGTAGGAAGATTAAATACATGTATTGTATTTACTTAAGTGTGATTTAATTTTATTTAGGGGTAATTATATTTAGCCAAATGGAATTAAATTACATAGTATATACTTTTTAATTAAAGTTTATTTATATAATTATAATCCTAGTGGGTTTGGGTTTAATTAACCTAATTAAAACCCAATTAGACAAGGTGTCTATATAAGGACACACTTAAGGAAGAAAAACCGAATTCAACTCTAATTAATTGCTGGAAATTTCAGCCACTAAGAGCAGCCCCAAATCAGCCGAAAATCCCAGCATTAATCCTCCATTCCTTTGCGTCTTCAGTTAGCACCGGTTCTCGCTCAATAGTTGGTTGTGCACCGGACTTTGGAGATCGCAGTTCCAAGAAAACGATTCTGCAGCAGTCTCTAGAAGAGACGAATCCGTTGAGTTAATCTCTCTTGATTCAATTTGGTTTTATTCTAATCAATGATAATTGGACACGATAGGTGGATTCTAGGAAATTTTAAACTATGTATTTTCCGCTGTGCCACTTTATTTTTCCAATGACGAATCCCAACAAAGTCCTACCATAAAACTCATGACTGCAGTCTTCTCCCGCTGAGTGCGTTGTACTCGAACATCAGAACTAAAGGGCATCACATTATTCAATTCTTCATAAGTTTCTTAAAATTCATAAAATAGGCCTAAAGAGGTAACCCATTCTGTTGAGGTCGGTGAAAGTCCTTACAGATGTCATAAACATGGGAAATATTATCTTTTCCAGCAAAAAGAAATTCCAAATAGCTCATCAATTGTTTGACAAACTCACAGTGATTGGTAAGACTGATAATTGAATCATCAATAGAATTGTGGATTTGAAAAAAATTTCTGGAGTCAGCTCTCAACCATGCCCTATCATCCTCTGGTGGATCATCAGTGAGATGATCATCAAGTAAAATGGAGTGCAGATAAACACGAATCGTTTTGGACCAGTCCAAAAAGTTGGGTACAATTAACTTCTGTTCTGTAATTTTGACAAGGGTTGGAATAATCTCCATAATAACTACAACATCTTTCTTTCCGTCAGCCATGTAAAAAAAAAAAGAAGGCAGAAAACTAAAACTGAAGGTGAATTTCCGGTGGACTCGCCGGCGCTTGGAATTTCGGCGGATCAGTGACAGAGAGTGAGGCACACGCACTGTAGGATGGTGATCGGAGCTACACGAAACGCCCGATCAGTAGATGGGCTATCTTCCTAGGCCAACGGTGAGACAATGGTTGGTCTTGTGTGGAATTCCAGCGAAAAGCAGAAGAGGCGCATGAGACACAAGCGCTACAGGATGGTGGCCGGAACTGAACAGAACGGCCGATCGCCGGAGGGATGTTCTTCCTAGGCGGGCGGTGAGGCAAAACGAAGTATGGAACCTGGAGTACCGAAATGTCTGTTCTTAAGGACAGACCTAAAACCTAACAGAAAATGTCTGTTCTCAAGGACAAACCTGAATTCTAGACGGAAAAAGACTTCTCATAAAGGCAGCTCTGATACCATGTAATCTCAGAAAGTATGAGAGAATAAGTTGTGATTTATTGATGAATAGTCTAGGGTTTATATACAGAAAAGATACACAGAATAAGCAAACAATGTAAATACAATACCTAGGTTAGCTCCACTAATTTCTCTCTCATTACAGTTACATGCCATACAATTATGTAACAGTCAGCTTCAGTGATAAATAGTAACAATATCATCATATTTATTGGCAGCCAGGAATTCAAAGTCACATAAACAGATATGCATGCACTAATACCATCATAAATAGAGCACATTTTAGGAGCATTACACATGCCAATTCAATCAAACCTAGGTTCAATATACCAGCACACACACCACAAAGATGAGTATAATCATAGCATTTCACTTTTTTCCCACCAATAAATCCATTTCATTTCACACAAACTCAGATCGGTATGCATAGAGCTTTAAAGCCACGTAACAGTATAAGATTCCCTAAAATACAGAATCTGGTTTTAGTATCCAGCACACATAAAGGCCAATTATTCTCATGTCCAGTTCATCAACCGCATGCATATGAACTAAAACTCCATGATTAATTCCCCCATAAATTAGACACCATTCGTTCTTTTTAGTCATTAATTATAGTAACCATTCATTTTCAAGCACACATGCATATGAACTCATAAGAAGTCCATGTTCAGCATACATGCAAGTCAGTTAGCACTTTTGGTCACCCACAGTGGAGGGAATCATACGCATCACACAACACATGCAACATCATTTAGGAGAAAATCATAAAAAGGGATTTAGAGGCTTTGGAACCATTTTTGAGTCAGTAGTTTTTTTTTTAGAATTTCAGTTATGAAATAAACTCCGAAACCTGTAAAAATGGACAAGCCCAATTAGTCCTCAAATTAGAAGAACAACAGCAGTTAGAAGAGAAAGAGTGTAAAATAAAGAATAGAAAACAGAGAGAGAAAGGACACCTCTGACTCATTGTCGCGAACAGTAGGCTCCCTCCTCGCCACTGCCCGGACATGTTGAGTTCCAACCGAGCACCAGTGATTGAGCTTGGTTAGATTTGAAAAGATCTAAAAAGAGAACTAGCGAAATAAATAAATAAAAAAGATTTTGCTAAGATTTGAACTAAAAATTGAAATCAAAGTGGAAGTTAGTACCTTTTAATTGAGAACAGAAGGGAACATGAACTTATCTCGGTCCGGTGATTCTAGGAATCGAAGTTGTGAAAGTTGAGTCTTCGGGTCTAAATGATCATCCGTCTAGGGAAAAAGAGAGGAATATTAATCTCAGGTCACTAAGGATGAAAGGTTTCGTTCTTCATATGAAAAACAGAGAGAAGAAGAGATCTAGGCTAGAAATATAGAGATAACAAAGGATTCGGGCGAGGTAAAGTGAAAAAGAGAGTTTCCGGAAAATCAATGGTTCAGGTGAGATTGTGTGAGAGTGACCTGCCATGGAAGAGTGTCTAAGAGGAGTGGGAGATGCAATCGGCAACAAGGGGCGGTGATACTGGCTAGCGAAGAATGATAGGGAGAGGCGGCTGAGAGACAGAAAGTTAGGTTTGTGAAAGTGAGATAATGAGGGTTTTATACGGTGGTTATTAACCCTGGGGTTATCAGAGTAGGTAAAAAAACAAGGGGGGTTGGGCCAAGGGTATCCGGGGTAAATAGTATAGAATAAGGCCTTTTATGCTTTTGTGGTGTTTTGTCTTATTTTAGATCATGTTATTATTAGGCTATAGTATTAATTAAGTAAAATGTAATTTTAAATACTTTTGAAGATAGCTTAGTAATAAAACTCCTTAACGAGTGCTTATCTTGCAATGGCAACCCAACATGCATAAATGCTTTCGATTAATTATAGCCAGCATTGCAGACGAAGCGGAGAAAATCTGGCTTCAGTGGAGATTCGTCCAATGAGGACGAATAATCACCATTTAATTTCCCCACAAGGTAGGGATAGGGAAATATTTTCCCCAAAGACGAGAATGAGGACCTCTCTCTCATCCCAGGAAAATTCTATGGAATTATTTAAATAATAAAAATATAAATTTTATATATATAAAACTAAATTACAAGTATTTTTATAAAAAAAATTTCATAAAATCAAAACATGTTGGATTTGAAATTGAATACTAAGTTTGATTGATTAATATATATATATATATATATATATATATATATATATTTTGCATTAAATAATAAACATTGATTTTTAGATCTTATTTATACGTTTGGATAATTGTTATTTATATATACATTCAGTGGATTGGTTCCATTATGAATGAATTATAATCGATATATTTTTTGTATTTAGTAATTGGACTAATATTTTTTATTATATACACAAAGAATATATGTATTTTATCACAAAAGTTTTAAATTTCACCTAAAAAATTTAATTTTTTTTAAGAATTTTTAAAATAGGAAATAGGGATCCTCACGAGGATCCTAATCCCCACAAAAATAGCGATAATTTTTTCCCAATTCATAAATGAGATGGGTGGGAATGGGGAATCCCATCTAGACGAGAGCGGGGGCAAGGGAGCAGTCTCATCCCCTCCTCGCCTCATTTGCAATGCTCATTGTAGTCCATAAAAGCGAAGAGTCACAAGATTAAAACTACAATACAAAATAACTGGCTTTTATGTTATAAGAAAACAAAATTTTACAAAGAAAGCCCATGAAATTGGAGATTAGGGATCCTAACAGCAAAGGAGTCAACCACCAAGTGCAGAGACTCTGCTACATGTCCATTAATTATAACTTCACTCATTGTCTCTATGAGTGCGTATATACAAGGGATTTAATTTCAATTATATATCATCATAATTTCCATGTTTGAAATAACTAAAAATTAAAAGAATTCAATCCTTTCAAGATAATTTTCACTCAATTATTAAGGAATTAAAAATCAAGCAAAAAGGATAAACAGATAGATACCCCTGAACTTGGCCAAAAACGCCTACTGTCCCCCTGAACTTTGAAAATGTCTAATACCCTCCTGAACTTTATAAAAGTGTTCTAATGCCCACTTGAATTTCTTAAAATTGGCCCAGTTTGCCCTCTAAGCGACATAAAAATCAGAGTTTGTTTTGAAAAGTCAAACATGAGATAACCAATAATTGCGTGACACGTGGTAGCAAGAAGACAAACTGGGTCACTTTTTCAAAGTTCGGAGAACCACTAGGATATTTTAAAAGTTCAGAGGGGTAGTAAGTGTTTTTGGACAAGTTCAAAGGAGTATCTGTGCATTTTGCCAAACCTATTTGATAGGAACAATTGGATTGGACTTTATAACCCTAATAACTTTTCTTTCAACTTGGGTTGGGCTCAATAACTGAATTCTTCTACTTTAAAAGTAATTTCAAAAAAGGAATTGAATTTTAAATACCCAAAAGAGCAATACGAAAAAGGGTTAAAGACCAAACGCCAACAACAATATCCAAAGGATTATATACCCGCTATTATTATTATTATTATTATTATTATTATTATTATTATTATTAAGGGGAGGTCTAAAAATGCTTACCGAGGGCAAGACAAACACCCAGGTCAATATGCCAACTTTTAAAATAGATGTCCGATACATTCGGGACTTGGTTTTAATTGGGGATTTCATGGAAACGACAAAGTATCTTTGCGTTTTGAAGTTAAGGCCTTTACTTATTGACTACTTCTACATGAAAACAGATTTTTCAAATTTTTCTTACAGATAAGGTACGGAAACTTACATTTCATATATCAATTAATTATGCCAATAAACACCATATATACTTCAAATTAAACGAAGTTTTATTACAATAAAGTATTATTACAAAGTGTGCATGAAACAAATTTTGGTACGTACAAAGAATAATAAATCAAGCATATATATGGATGTCATCGAGCCAAGTAACATCCTTATTCTGGTATGATACAAATTAAGAAAAAAAAAAAAAAATCATTGATTTGGGTTTCACCAGGATGATAGAGGAGGGATGCTTTGTTCATTTCTAAAGAAATTAGCAGGATCAACTTGAGTCTTAACATGTACTAACCTGTCAAAATTAACCTTGAAATACTTAATACCCCAAATGCTAGCTTGTTTATAACTTGTGTTGCCTAGGTTGTTCACTCCAATGTCAAGATCCCTATAATTGATATATGCTGCTCTTGGATTTTTAGATACATAAGGACCCAAATACCTGTAAAGCCTTCTTATCCAATTTATATAAAAATTTGTTGCCTCAATTCCTTCCTCATCCCAATAGACCAAGTGTTGTATTTTGTACAAATTCCCAGCTCTATGTGGAAATGGTATGCTCGACTCCGATATCTCGCTCATTCTTCCTCCATATGGACTAAAGATTATTTGCCCCGTATTCGCTTCCAATTCCAACAGCCTTGACCATATCCCTTCCAATGCAATATCAGGCATTGGTGTGTTCACGTAATCCGATTTCGCTTTGAAGCTCCTCAAGGAAGGTTGAGTCCTGTTGAGCAAAATTTCCAATGATGAATTGGTTGGGAATCCTGCAAAGTACAAAATCGATTGGATCCAATCCAATTCGATACAATCTTCCCTCACCAAACCCAGTTCAGGAAAATTTTCTTGCATCAATGGAAGAAGCCTGTCAACTCCTCCAAGAAATAAGGATTCAAACAATCCTCTAATTGTGGAATTAACTCTCTCTAATACAATCCTAATGAAGAGATCTTCGTTGGCTTTTGGTGCAATACTTTGCCACTGGTTGACCAAATAAGTTAAGTTTTGTTCTAATGTTTTTTGCACTCTAAAAACAGTAACTGTAGAGGGAACTGGAACCAAGTTTATTTTCCAATTTACAACAATACCAAAGGTATTTCCTCCACCTCCTCTTATGGCCCAAAACAAATCTTCACCCATTGAAGCTCTATCAAGAATTCTTCCATTAACATCAATTAATTGTGCATCAACTATATTATCCGCCGCGAGGCCATATTTCCTCAGCAACATCCCGTATCCTCCACCGCTGAAATGGCCGCCAACTCCAACAGTAGGGCAAACTCCCGCTGGAAAAGCAAGATTTCTACTCTTCTGAGCGATACTGTAGTACAGTTTGCCTATTGTTGCACCGGCTTCGACCCAGGCCGTGTTGTTTTCTGCATCAACATTGATAGATTGAAGATTGATGAGATCAACTATTACGAAGGGGAGAACGGATACGTAAGAAAGACCTTCGTAATCATGTCCCCCGCTTCGTACTCTTATTTGGAGGCCGCTTTTCTTAGCGCAAATGATAGAGGCTTGAATGTCAGATAAGTTCAAAGGCGTGACGATAACTAAAGGTTTCGGGGTGAAAACGGTGTCGAATCGAGGGTTTTGTATGGAGGATTCCAAGACGGTTGAATATGAAGAGTTGAGGGGAGTGTAAATAAGTTTGGAGATGGAATTGGAGTTTTCAGATTCAGAGCGAAGACATGAAAGAAAATCTTCATGGGTATTAAGAGCTGAACTTAGCCATGAGATAGACAGGAAAATGACCAAAAGAAATTGAAACATGATTGGAGGAATGTTATAGCTTTTAGAATTCATTTTTTCTATTAATTGGTTTTGTGCATTATGCATTGGAGAAGTTGCTAGTATTTATAACACCAAGAACGTACAAGGATGATTTTTCTAGCTTGTGAAAAATATATGGGAGAAAAATCAACGGCTATACAAATTCAAATACAATGCAACTTGTTTGTCATGAATTGAAAAATCTCATAAGTCGTGTATTTATTTTTTTCTAATTGGAATTTATAAAATTGATTTTTACTCTATTCGTGACGTAGTTTCGATGCAGGTTTTTCAGACTAATCTTTTTTGCACAATATATTAAATTGCACATGACTTTAATGCCAAGTAATGGTTTCAGATGACAATTAGTTGACGGTCATTTCATTTCTCTACCTCCTCAACTTGGGTAAGGATGTAATTTAGGGATAG
Source organism: Euphorbia tirucalli (assembly GCA_039660915.1). Classification (NCBI taxonomy): domain Eukaryota; kingdom Viridiplantae; phylum Streptophyta; class Magnoliopsida; order Malpighiales; family Euphorbiaceae; genus Euphorbia; species Euphorbia tirucalli. The sequence continues at coordinate 72,851,512 of CM077641.1, forward strand.
GTAATAAGAGTTTGAGTAAACTCTTTCAAGAGGATCCTAATACGCGAAACCCAACCCTTGTTTGTACACATATACTTGTTGATCATACACATGATATAGAAAACTGAAATCCTCAAAAAATATATATTATATAATACATGATATAAAAAAAAGAAATCGTTATATATATATATATATATATACCATGAATGGTTATGAAAACTGAAACAGACCATTTGGTCTGACCACAATAAGAGACTAATCTGATCGGTTTTTATACGGTTCTTTGAGTTGGTCAAAATCAGCCATTGATCGGCCGAACTAGTTGATCGAACAAAAATCCAGTTAATAGGACCAATTTTTCGATTGGATCTGAAAAATTGTTTAAACATATATACATTATTTTAATTCAAAAACATGGTCCAATATGATTAATTCTTAATTTTTATTAGTAATACATTATTATAAAAAAATTTAAAATCTAAAATATTTTTCAAATCAAATTTGACTTTGATTGTAATTATTAAAAATTATAATGAATATATTTAACTTTTTAAATCAATATACTGCGTTTAAACTTCTTAATCTTACAAAATATTGTTAAAATGTTTGATTTTCACATGTAAAAAATTTAAATGATATAGTTATATTACTATTTTAACATATTTTATAAAATCTGTTTGAACCCAGTAGAACTATCTCCATCGGTTCAATAACCGATCTGGTGCTGAAAACTATGTATAAAATATTTATTAAATGGTTGTGAGGTTAAGTAAATTAAAGGGCTTCCTCCATAAATGCATGAAGGATTTGAAATAATAATAAAAAAAAAGCATCATAAAAAATAAATTACAAAGTTAGTGTTTGTGTAAATTATAAATTACAAGAAAAAACACATTAAGAAAAATGCTCCTTAAAATGTGGGGGTTAATGTCATAATGGCATCATCTCAATTTTTTGTGCAATATTTTCGTAATTTACAATCAATATATATCATAGTATAAAACCAATGTGAAATCAGTATAAGTGATATATGTGCAAAATAGGAAAAAAAAAAAAAAGAAAAAGAAAAGCTATAAAAGCAATATATAAGTAGTATTTGCAGATTGTGTGTAATGTTAGTGCCAAAAATGAATATGAAAGAAAAGAAAAAAAATATAGGTATGGATCTCATTTTCATTGTATACAATTAGTATAGTGGCAGATAAAATCAATATAAAATTGGTATAAAATCAATATAAAGAGATAAAGAAAAGCAATACAAAATCAGTTGAAAATTGGTAGTATATACATAGTACTTGCATATTGTGTGCAATATTAATTAGTGCTAAAAACGAAGATGAATATATATATCTCATTTCCAAAAAAAAAAAAATTCAAAAATCAAATAACGAAAAATGAACGGATAAAAAATAAGTAAAAAATAATAATAATTATAAAATATGAGAGAAAAAAGAAGATCTAGAGATATCCTCTGAAACCAAGTGATAAATCTTGGTAGTCTCGTATTATTAGAATATCAAGACATGCTAAAGTAGCATGTGTTTGCACATACTTCAATCCCAAGGACACTGGCGAGAGGAAAAGTGTTAGAAATAATAATAATAAAAGTTATCATTAGAACTTACCTATCAGTTTGAGTTTTTGTATTAATTGGTTACCTAAAAATTATAAACACATATGAATTATATCATATATCATTCATTTTGAGTTGGCTTGACTGTCCCTATCCGAAATGTATGAATTACTTTGAACTGAAAAATATATTTGCCCAACTTAAATGGTTTGCCATTTCTACGAACCAATTTGATATTGTCTTGCATTATGAATAACTTATTTACTTCATTGTTTGGATAAGAAATTTTATTATCATATGTTGATTGGATTTAATTATATATTCATTTACAAGGTTTTGGAATGTGACATAAAAAATATTAAATAAGTTTAATCTTTTTTTTTTAATATATTGATAAATAAGTTAATCTTAGTATTATCTTGGAGGAAAGAGATTGATTTCTTGCAAATATTTCACTGGAAGAAAAAAATGAAAACAAAGATTATTTTTATGATATTCAAGTTGATTTTACTACAACAAGATCATTTTCAGTATAATTATATAAAGTTATGCAAGTTGACGTCATTTTCATTATCTTAATTCGTGTACCTAAAAGGTATTGATAATATTTCTTTGAAAAATTAATGGAAATACCTTAATTATAGGATTATTTCCAAGGGGTGTCATTAGGCACTGTGGTTGCACATTTCTAATCTAACATGCTTAACTATTATTTACTCCAAGATGATGTTAAATTCTACCCCGATTTCGCATCTGCCATCGTCGAGATTTGGAAATCTTATCAACGGGAGTGTGAATCAGCGTGGAGGAGTAATCCTACTCCCAGCGTATGTCAACTTTTTTGCTCATGAATAGATTAGGAAAATCTGCAGTGCCATTAACTAGTTATCTGTCTAATGCGTTCAACTTTTATATATTGCAAATTTGTTTGAATTGATTTAGCTCTAACAATCCATTGTATATAGACTTTTGATATGTTAATTTGTTTTGGGTAATCAATTTATTAGTTGATATATTTTTATATATTATACTAGTCAATCCAGACCATAATAATATATTCCTAAATTTTATTATTATCAACCGTTTAGTCTTTTTAAGTTAGACTAATAATGTCAAAATTACCATTTATTTTATTTTATAATAATAAAACATATTATCTTTTCTATTTTATAGTTTTTCTTACATAATCCTAACATAATAATAATATCAATTAATTTATTAAATTTTATATAATTATAAAACTAAACTCTTGGGATAGAGCTTGTTTTATTAAAATAATTATATAAAAAATATTTTAATAACTTCGAAAAAATATAATTAATAGTGGAACTATATAAAATTATAAATTTAAATTTTTCATCCCTAATATACCTTAGATAACATTAATAAACAAAAAGATATTATTTTAAAATAATTAACAAAATCAATAATAATATTTATTGGTGGTTTATATATATTATATTAAACTAATAAAAATGATAATATATATTAAAGAGAATAAATAATAGAAATAATTTTATTTTTATAACTAATATATAAAAGTATACTACATAAATTTTTATTAGAAATATTTTAATTATATTTAAAAATTAAAAGGTAAATTTCTACCTATAATTAAGAGTAATTTTGTCCTTTCATAAGAAAAAATAAAAGAAATGTCTAAAAAGTTTATTGAAACAAAACTTAATGACCTTCAAGTTTATCTATCGACTAGCTAGTATAATACGTAAAAACATAAGGACTAATAAATTGTTTAGCCATTTGTTTTCATTGAATTCATTATTCCTCAATTACAATATTAATGCATATTGTTGTTATAAAGTTGTGATCATAGTTATTTGCGATAAAAAATTTGATATAATTTTATCACTAAATATACTTTTTGACAACAACATTTGGATATTGCTGTTAAATGAGCAAAATTTATTTTGTTGTAAATTTTTTCACTGCTAAATATAACATATCTGTTAGTGGATTATGGAATCCATAAACATGGTGTGTGAAGTTAACTAAATTCAAAGTGAGCCTTTTGCTTTAATTTGGTGGAGTCTGAATTTATTAGACTCTACGTAAAAGAAATTATAAACTGTCAAAAGTAGTGTATGTAAAATAAGAACAAACATGAATAAAAAAAACTATTTTATTAAATTGTAAAATTACAAATTACAATAAAAATAGACAAAACCTTAACCGAGCAAATTAAGGAATAATGTTGAGGTCTGTAAAAATAGTCTCCTTAAGACAAGATTTGTCCACTATGAACAACCTTCTCCCAGGATACAACAACAACATTAGCGAACTAAATTGTGTGAAGATGAATATCACAGGAACCTAGAACAACTAGCAACCTATTTTGAAAATAAAGGGAAAAACTTTGTGGAATTTGTAAGTGTCTAAAAACAGAATGAAAAACTCAATTTCATATAGGCCGCAGTAGGGAGTTTCAGAACTAATTAACAGACAAGGATTAATACAGAATTAATCCACTTAATGAGAATTAACAAGGATTATTCTGTAGAGAAAAAATAAATTAGGCTGTAATGACTCATTTCTGTGTGAGATTCATGTCGCCCGCATCGTGTGTGTGCGTCACCAACCTACTAGGAGGGGATTCCTCTACAAATTTCTTAGCAACAACTTACTTTGAGCATCAATTTCTCATTCATTATTCATCCGCTTTAGGCATATTACATACCGTTGAAAAAATCTTATTGCTTAAAATATGATGATATGATTCACATAATTTCAATCATAATTTATCCATAAGATAATAACGTTCAATGCTGACAGATAATCACATCGTAAAAAACCAATTTTCCACATTATAATTATATCTTTTATGATTCATTTTGAGTCCATTAGTTTGAGCTTTGCTATCCGAAATTTATGAATTACTTTGAACTGAAATATGTATATATTACCTACTTAAATGGTTGGCTATTTTTATAGACCAATTTGACATTGTCTTCATGTCTTGCATTATGAATAATTAACATCATTCTTTGATTGGACTAGAAATCTTATTATCATATGTTGATTGGGATATAATTATATTTCATTTACTAGGTTTTGGGATGAGACATAAAAAAATTAAATAAGTTCAATCTTTAGTATATTCTTGTAGGAAAGACTTTGTTGATTTCTTGTAAATATTTCACTTGAAAAAAAAAAATGAGAAGGGAGATAATTTTTATGATATTCAAGTTTTTTTTTTTTTTTTTTGAAATAAAGCAAATTCATTGAATTAAATCATTCTGTAGTACAGAAAGAAGAAAGGGAGGAGGTTCGTCAAACCATTCCCCTATTGTCGCTGAATAAGCCGCCCGAGCTAAACTATGGGCAACCATATTCGCAGACCGATGAGCATACTGAAAGCTAATCCCACCCATTACACGAGACAACGCAGGACAATCCTCAATAATAAACCCCAGCGAATTACATAAACGATCCTTGGGCATAATATGCTGGACAATAGTTTGTGCATCCAACTCAATAATGATATTCGAGTAACCTAACCTTTTCAACCATGATAATGCTTCTCGGCAAGTCATAGCCTCAGCTTCGAGAGCGGAAGATGCCCCATCTAGAAGGAAGCAACTGGCTGCAAGCATTTGTCCCATGGAATCACGAACCACCAAGCCACCCCTTACATCACCACTGTGAGCGGAAAAGCTTGCGTCCACATTACATTTAAATTTCCCCGGCGGGGGACGTTGCCAACCACTCGATTGATGTTGCACATCATTCAGTCCCACACCAGCAGTCATCACGGGTTTCGACGAAGCATGAGCCGGCGCCTGGGCAGTCCGCCACTCCTGCACAGTTAAGGCCGCTGTAAACTTTATGCGGCTGGTTTCTATTGCCTTTTGGTTCCAAAGCTTGTTGTTTCTAGCAGACCAAACCCCCCACGCTCTAGCAATTATCTGAATCCACTCGGGTTCTGTCATCCTAACGTCCTTCACCCATTGATGCAATAGCTGTCCTTGCAAGAGCGTCTGCACTCCCGGAATATCAGCCCACACATCTGCGATAATAGGGCATAAAAATAAAACATGTTCAAGTGATTCATCCACCCCACTGCAGAAGACACATTCTCCACCCAATCTGATCCCTCGTCTTCGAAGATTACTCTTTGTCGGTAGACACTGCATAATACACCTCCACTAGAAATTTTTGAGGCATGGTGGCATCTGTAGTTTCCATAAGATCTTCCAATGAGCTGAGAGTATATCATTTCTGATTCTGTATTGCTGCAAAAGTACATAATATGCACTCTTTACCGAATAAATTCCTTTTTCTTCATGCACCCAGCGTATACGATCAGCTTTCGGACAATACGGTAAAGGAATTTTGCGGATGAGGGCCACATCCCTTGGTTCCAATATTGAGTGAATCAAGGGCATATTCCACGTTTGCTGTCCCGGTATCAAAAGATCACAAACACGCATAGTCTCTCCATCCGGTATAATAGGCGTTTGCATCATTGGCAATGTATCATGAGGCAACCACGGGACATGCCAAACCCTTGTACTTCTGCCATCTCCTATCACTGATCTAATCCCATTACGGACCAGCGGGATAGCCGCTGCTAGGCTTTTCCAAAGATAGGTATCATTAGAACGATACACACCCTGTAAAACACTATAGTTCGGATAATATTTAGCTTTCATCAATCGACTCACCAATGCTTCAGGCTGAACCAACAAGCACCATACAGATCTACCCAGCAAGGCCAGATTATACTCCTTGAGCTTGCGAAAATTAAGACCCCCATTATCCTTCGGTTGTCATAATTTAGCCCAAGTCATCCATCGCACCCCTTTTCGACGAGATACATTATTATCCCACCAAAAAGCATTCATCATTTTTTCCATCCTATCACACAGTCCACCAGGTAATAAGAAAGTCCCTAGAGCATACACCGGAAGGGCTTGGGCAACCGATTTAAGAAGCACCTCCTTGCCGGCCTGTGAAATCCCTCTTTTACTCCATCCCTGAATACGAGCAGCTAGTTTCTCAATCAAATAATTAAATGTGGCATCTGGGGAACGACCAATTGTAGACGGAAGCCCCAAATACATGCCATGAGACGGGATACATTGAACCTGAAGCATATCACAAATCCTATTTCTTTCTTCCACCAAGGTGTTCATGCTAAATAAAATACTTGACTTTGAAAAATTAATCATTTGTCCCAAAGCCTGGGTATACAGATCAAAACCATGTTTTAGTCTTGAAGCCTCCTCCAAATTTGCCTTGAAGTAAAAGATACTATCATCCGCAAAGAATAAGTGAGAAATAGCAGGAGCATTAGTAGCGATTGAGCACCCATGAAGCAATCCTCTGTCCACCCATGAATTTAATAGGGATGACAAACCTTCAGCATAAAACAAGAATAAGTAGGGGGAGATTGGGTCTCCTTGTCGAACCCCACAGCTTGGCCGAAATCTTTGGAAGTCAGCCCCTTTATAATCAATTGTATATGAGACCGTAGAAACACATCTCATAATAAGTGTTACAAATGAGAACGGCAGCCCCAGTTTCAGCATCATAGCTTCGATGAATGCCCACTCAACCCGATCATAGGCCTTAGATAAGTCAATTTTTAATGCCCCATACCCGGTTCTTCCCTTCCTTTTCCGCCTTAGATAATGGCTTAATTCAAAAGCTACCATAATGTTATCAGATATCAAGCGATTGGGGATAAATGCACTTTGGTTTTCAGAAATTAAATGCTGCATATAAGGCTGTAAGCGAGCCGTAATACACTTAGACATTGCCCTCATAATTACATTACAGAGAGAGATGGGGCGTAAATCTGTTACTCTTGCTGGGTTTTTTATTTTTGGAATCAAAATAATTGTAGTTGCATTCAATTCCTCAGGAATATACGCATTATTCAGACAGTGCAAGCATAAGTTTATTACCTCCGATCCAATAATATCCCAGTATGTTTGGAAGAAACCTGGATTAAGTCCATCTGGTCCTGGGGCTTTATCCGGGTGCATGCTGAAGAAAGCATTTTTTACATCCTCCGCCTCAAAAGGGCGCAACAATTCAGTACACATATCATCAGTGCTTCGTCGATCAACACATTGGAGAATTGCTTCCATAGGTCCACCCTTGGACCGAAACAAACCTTGAAAATACTCCTGAACGTGCCGTTCCAGCCCCTCTCCCCACTGCAGAGTTACTCCATCATTATCCACCAGCGACGTGAAAGTATTCCTCTTTTGTCGAAATGTTGCACTTCGATGGAAGAAAGTTGTATTTACGTCGCCACTACTAAGCCACGATGCCTTTGCTCTTTGTTTCCAATATGAGTTTTGTTGAAACAATAGCTGATTATACTCCTCTTGAACTTTAACAAGGTGCTCCGATACGTCCCCATCAGTAGCCATATGTAGCGTTTTCAGCTGCTGTCTACACGTCTGTAATTTTTTCCGAAAAAAATTCCTGTAGTTCTGTCCCCATACAGCTAGTGCCTCCCTACATCGTTGCAATTTTTGAAGAGTATTTCCAACAGGATCAGCACCCACAACCAAACCAGTCCACGCCTTAATTATTACCTCCCTACACTCTAGATTGCCACGCCAGGAATTTTCAAACCGAAACGTATGATTACCGTTTACGGACCGATTTCGCGTCTGAACAACCAAGAAGGCGTGATCCGAATTAACAGCAGGAACAACTGTAGCACACATGTTCGGGAATTTATTTATCTAATCAACCTTCACCAGGACCCTATCCAACCTTTCCTTCAAAACTACAGTTCCGTTATGCCATCTCTGCCATGTGAACCGAGGTCCACTCCAATCCAACTCCACCAGCCGACATTTCTCAATTGTATCCCGAAAACCATGTAGTAACGGTAAAGGTTGCGGTTGTCCTCCCCATTTTTCATCCACAGCCACCATATCATTAAAATCGCCAACCACACACCAGGGTACTGGTGAAACCATTGCCAATCGAATTAAGCATTCCCAAGACTCCTTTCGACGACTCCTTTCCAGAAAACCGTAGAAACCCGTTAATCTCCATTCACCCAACTCAGTCCGCACAACAACATCAATGAAATTCGATGCCATTGACAAAAGCTCAATCATACCTTCCTCCTTCCAAAGAAGTGCCAATCCACCACCATGGTTCACATGAGTAACATACAAATAGTCATGAAAACCTAATCTTCGACACACAGCAGTAACTTTATTCCGATCAACCTTAACCTCCATGAGAAACACTATTTTGGGTCGATATGCAGAAATAATATTCTGCAACTCATGAACCGTCGCTGCTCGACCCAATCCGCGACAGTTCCAGCTTAAACAATTCATGGCTGTCGGCGGGCCCCCGTAAGACCGGCCGATATACTAGTGTGTGGTTCGTTATCAGTCTCCATTGTTTCAATAGCAGCCTCACTACCTTGCGCTCCATTTTCCAGTCTTTTCCGTTTCGGGTCGATCACCATTACTGTATTGTTTTCAGCATGCACCTATCTGGCTTGCATCTCCTGGACCGTTAATAAATCAATAAATCCCCCTGTCTGCGCCCCTTCTGTCACTGGGGCAGCCCTCATATTCGGTCCCTGCCTTAACCACGGGACAGACATTACTTCAAGCCTCCTAGGAATCGCACGTATATCGGCCCCATATAATTTTTCCACATTTGGATTTCCTAGGGTACGAAAGGCAGCACAAGAATTCTCACTATGCCCTAGCACACCACAAAAGAAGCAGAACAATGGAAGTTTCTCATACTTAAAATAAATCCAAAACCATTCCGACGAGTTTCTCCCAATTCTCATTCTTCGTTTCAATGGTTGACGTACATCCAACCGAACCCTTACTCGTAAGTATTCTCTATTCAGTCCAGAAAAGTCCTGAGGATCGGCCATGACAAATGTTCCGATATAATTTGCCGCTGTTTGGACTACCCTTTCGTTCCGGAAGCCCATTGGCAATCCATACAATTGTACCTAAAAATCAGCAAAATATAGCTCCACCGAATATAGTTCTTGCATCGTTGAAACCTTCTTAAAAACCAACAATCTATTTTCAAAACTCCACGGACTATTCCTTATCACCGGGTCTAAATCAAAGGCATGATTAAATTGAAATAGAAATTTGGAGTGTTGCAATGGGGTAATCGAGACTCCATCAATAGGCTTCCATACCTTTGCCAAAGTCATTCGCATTGCATCTACGTTCAGTTCCTTGTCCGTAAGGAAACGCCCTACAAAACTCAATCTTAGGTCGTACTCCTGTGTCTCCTCATCGGTAACCACCACCACCGGCTCCCCTTCTTCATCCGCCACTCTCATTCTCTCATACTCCCTTGCAATATCGTCTGCGTCTAAGGGTCCAGCCATACTGCAATCAGTCCGCGTCTTGGAGGAAACTTACAGGTGAAGAAAAACAGACGGTCAACAGTGAATGATTAAAGAAGAAAAGGAAAGAACCCTATTATGGGGTAGAACCAAGAACCCTAATTTTGGGTAGAGAACGCCAGCACTAAGTATACATGAAGTTAAGTTAATACAAAAAAGTACTTTATGATATTCAAGTTGATTTTTCTACAACAATGTCATTTTCATTATAATTATATCAAGTGATGCAAGTTGAACTTTCTACAATTCTGTCAAAAATTAAACTAATATAGTGGTAATATTCAGACATTGTTACCATATGTATTTCATGATAACAAAATTTATATTAAATTTTATCACAAATACAAACGGTCACAAAATTTCATAGCAGTAATATGCAATTATTTGTTTACTATTGCTTAAAGTTATATATGACATCAATTTTGATACTTTGGGTAACAGACATTGTATCATATTTCTTCTAGTGTTCATATTTATATGGAAAAAAAGATTCATTCGTTTTATCAATAATACTACTATTTTAATGTATATGATATTCACATAATATATAAAAATTAGATTAATTTTTATATGGAACTATAAGAATTTAGTAATAATATCATGTTTAGGGAAAGATATAGAAGGAAACTAATGAATTAAAAAATTGTTGTTAAAGGTAAACTAGACTATTTTTGAGTACGGAACAAAATATTATGAAAATATATGTACAGAAATGTGATGAACAAATTAGCTGCCAGCTAGCTAACTGATTTCCCGCCGTAAAGAACAACCTACAATTATCTCAAATTACATGAAAATGACATTGAAATTAACTTGATACTTAAGCAACACATATTTTCCATTTGATACATAAGCAAGAAAATGTGTTATTTATTCAAATGTGCTAAGTTTGGATAAACTTTGACCAAAAACAATTTAGACCGTACATTGATCTGTCCATGCATACTGTTTGTTAGGATAATTTATATTTTGATCTAATTTGTTTCATTTATTTATTTATTTAGATTTGTCTTGGAAACAAATCTGGATTAGGAAATAAATGTGTCTGTTATCATGTTTTTTTTTCCAATTAGTGATGTAACGCATGAGGTATAATTAATTAGTTCCTATAATGAGAATTAATGGTGATTCATCTAATTCAAATATCCATTAATTAGGTATATTTCAATAAATATATTCCAGTGGCAACTTCACCACTTTGTATTATAGTTAATTGTATATTTTGTTAATTGTAAAGCCTATTATGTAATTACCCAATTGTATTTACATTCCTATATATATTAATTTTCTAACTCTCAATACAATTGATTGAGAGCCCAAAACCCTAAGTCCTCTCTAACCTAATCTCTCACATGGTATCAGAGTCCTAAGGGCCTCACAGCCGACCAGCCGTCTCTCATTCTTGCTCGCCGGAATTGCTTCTTTTCTTGCTGCCGCTGGTTCTCATCTTGCCGCCGTCTCTTTCATGTCCTCTGCTGGTCTTTCTTTTCAGCCACTGTTGTCTTCTATTTTTCTGCAGATTTTCTCTTTTCTTTTGCCTCAAGATGTCTACCGAATCTGCTCTCATAGATGCAGCCCACTCTTCGATTTCTTCCTCCTCTATGGCGGGTGTTACGCCATCCTTCTCTCATCAATTAGCCCTGAAGTTGGACTCCGGTAATTATGTGTTATGGAAGACTCTTATTTTGCCAATGCTTGCCGGATGTGACCTTGTGACTCATGTTGATGGAACGGCTCCTATTCCAGCCGAACGCATGGCCGATGGCAGCCCCAATCCCTCTTATCTCCTCTGGTATCGTCGTGATCAGCAGGTATTAAGCTGGTTACTCAATTCAATTTCTCCTTCTATTCTTCCTCAAGTCATTGGTGTGAAAACGGCTCTTGAAGCCTGGCTGAAACTTGAATGTGCTTATGCCTCCGGGTCTAGGGCCCAAATTAGAGAATTGAAACAACAATTGCATGCTTTAGTGAAGGGAAATACCGAGTCTACAACTGATTATATGCAGTGGGCTAAGTTAATTGCGGATAGACTAATTTCATTGCAATACTCGATTTTGGATGAAGATTTAGTTGATGCTGTCCTTGATGGTCTTAGGGTTCCCTTCCGGGATTTTTGTCGTAGTTTGGGCTCCAAATTAGTTACTTTTGATGATTTGTATGGGCTGTTACTCACGGAAGAACGTCATATTAAACGAGAAAAGGCTGGTTCTGATGATATTAATGCCCCAACAGTCCACTTTATGGCTAGGCAGCCCACTTCCGGCTCTAGGGGGAGAGGGCGTGGAAGGTCTCACACTCAGCAGCCCCACACGGGTTATGGGAGACGTTCTCAGCCTGGTTTCACGCCCTCCTCCACCCCTGGTCTTCTTGGTTCACGCCCACAGCAAGGGCACTTTCCTCCAACAGCTCCAGTGGATATTGCTTCTGTTACATGTCATAATTGTCGGGGACTAGGCCATTATGCTCGCCAATGTCCATCCCCAAGGTTAAATACCCAAAGGAATCAGCAATCCCATTTTCCCACCTCTAACCATACCACCATTCAACCCACATCCCCCTCCTGGATCATGGATAGTGGTGCAACTCATCATCTTACTTCGGATTTGGGTCACTTGAATCTCCACTCTGAATACTCCGGACCTAAAGAGGTTCATCTTGGTAATGGCTCTTCCTTATCTATTAAACATGTTGGTTCTTCCATTATTCCCGTTAATTCTACTAATGCACTACATTTATCTAATGTTTTACATGTTCCTGCCTCTAATTCCAATTTAATTTATGTTGGTGCTTTAACTCAAGCTAATGATGTTTCTGTTGAGTTTTTTGACAAGTTTTTTGTTGTGAAGGACCTGAATTCCAAACAGGTGATACTCCGCGGCCCGAATAAGAATGGGTTGTACACAATGCCAGCTTTGCCGAATGCTCCTATTCAGTCTCATCTCACCTCTTTGTCCACTTGGCATTAGAGGCTTGGTCATCCCACTACACAAGTTGTCAGTCATATTTTGCGTCACAATAATATTTCTTTTTCAAATAAATCTGACCGTCACATTTGTTCAAGTTGTGCGGTCAGTAAGAGTCATAAGTTACCATTTAATCTTTCTGATTCTGTTGTTGCTGGACCATTGGATTTAATTTGTTCGGATGTTTGGGGTCCTGCCCCTGTTAAATCACATGATGGATTTTCTTACTATCTCTTGCTTTATGATGCTTATAGTAAATATTGTTGGATTTATTTTCTTCACTATAAGTCTGAAGTGCTGAGTTGCTTTATTAAATTTCGTTCTGTTGTGGAAAAATATTTTGGGCGATCCATTAAAACTTTTCAATCTGGCCATGAAAAATTATTTGTCCCAAAATGGCATTCAACACCGGATGTCATGCCAGTACACCCCGGAACAAAACGGGGCAACGGAGCGTAAACATCATCATGTCACAGAAACAGGCCTCACATTGTTAAATCGTGCACAATTACCCCTTTCTTTTTGGTCTTCTGCTTTTGATACTGCTTTCTACTTAATTAATCGCATGCCCTCTCCTGCTATTGCTCATATGTCTCCCTTTTTCCGATTATTTGGGAAGCAACCTGATTATTTATCTTTACGCATTTTTGGTTGTTTGTGTTATCCATGGTTGCGTCCATACTCTTCGCATAAGCTGAATTATCGGTCTCGTCAATGTGTTTTCCTTTGCTATAGTAAGCTTCATAAAGGCTATCGTTGCTTTGATCCTATTTCTGGCAAAATTTTTGTCTCACGTCATGTTGTCTTTGATGAACAGGTGTTCCCTTATCCGGAGCTGTGCCACTCAGCCAATGCTGATCCAGGTGTTGTACCCGCCTCCTTACCCTCAATCCAAATTTCTCCAGCACCCTTCTCCCCTCCACCTATCCCTCCGTCAACCTCAGCCTCACACACCAGCCCCATGCCTTCTCCTCCAGGCCCGCATAGCCCGCCCCACATGCTCCGCCCTTCAACCAGCCCGCAACGCCCTACGCCCAGCCCGCCCCACCAGTTCACGTCCCACCCGCCAGCCCCACCCTCCTCCTCCCCGCCGTCCACCACTTCACCGCCTTCCCCAAACACAACCGCCACCTCTTTACCTCCAAACACCAACCCTTCTCCACCCTCTTCCCCTGGTATTCCTTTGGTTGTTGACCTCCAACATTATGATGTGTCTGCTATCTCCACTGCTGCTGTTCCCAACAGCACTACAAAGGCCTCTTGTCCGGCTCCTGCGCGGCGTATGGTTACACGCCAAATGTCTAGAAAATTGCCTCCCAGGTTGTTTCTTACTTCTGCTCACCCTCCGGACCCTAGTTGTTACAGTGAGGCTGTCAAGAGTGCACATTGGCTTCAAGCTATGGCTGCTGAATTTTCTGCTCTTATCTCTAATGGCACTTGGGAGCTTGTGCCTCCTTCCACAGCTCATAATGTTATTGGTTGTAAGTGGGTTTTCAAGACCAAGTTAAAAGCGGATGGTTCTATTGAGCGCTACAAAGCGCGGCTTGTTGCTAAGGGTTTTCATCAACGTCTGGGTCTTAATTTTCAGGATAATTTCAGTCCGGCTGTCAAACCCACTACTATTCAGCTTCTTCTCTCCTTGGCTGTCTCTTTTAATTGGTTTGTGACTCATTTGGACGTCTCCAATGCCTTCCTACATGGTGAGCTTGATGAGCCAGTGTTTATGACACAGCCTGTTGGTTTTGTTGATCCAATGTATCCATCACATGTCTGTCACCTTCGGAAATCTTTGTATGGCCTCAAGCAGGCCCCTCGGATGTGGCATAGGCGCCTCACTCAGGCCCTCCTTGCCTATGGTTTTCAGTGTTCGCGGGCTGATGTCTCCCTCTATTTTCTGCGGCGTGGTAATACTCTCTTGTTTTCTCTCATTTATGTGGATGATTTATTGATATTGGGCAATGATACCTCCTCTGCTGCGGCCCTCATCAGCAGTTTACAGTCACAGTTTGCTATTAAGAATCTTGGTCCTGCCAAGTATTTTCTCGGCATTGAGATAGTCCGTCGCCATGATTGTATGTTTCTAATGCAGAAGAAGTATATCCTTGATCTTTTAGCCCGGGCCCGTATGCTTGACTCCAAACCTGTGGCTACTCCTGCAAGTTCTACTGACAAGTTATTTGTCCGTGGTGGTTCTCCAGTTGATGATGTCTCTCTCTATCGCAGTCTTGTTGGGGGATTGCAGTATCTTACCTTTACTCGTCCTGACATTGCCTTTGCTGTTCACAAAATGGCTCAGTTTATGCACAATCCCACCTCTTTCCACTGGCAAGCACTTAAACGCATTCTCCGGTATTTGAGGGCCACTGTGGCTTTTGGCTTGAGATTTCGGCCCCAAAAGGATGTGGCCTTACATGCCTTTTCTGATTCGGATTGGGGGGGCGATGTTGATGATCGACGTTCCACGTCCGGTTTTGGTGTCTTCCATGGCACCAACTTGATTTCTTGGGCATCACGCAAACAACGGACTGTTTCTCGTTCTTCTACTGAGGCCGAATACAGGGCCCTTGCTACTACTACTTCTGAATTGTCCTGGCTTCAGCTGCTTCTCCTTGAGATTGGATTTCCTTTGCCCGTGGCTCCAACCTTGTGATGTGATAATCTTAGTGCTACCTATCTTACTGCGAATCCTGTCTTTCATACTCGTACTAAGCACCTTGAATTAGACTTCCATTTTGTTCGTGAACGGGTCTCTTCCAAGCAACTCATTGTTCGGTATATTTCCACGGATGATCAAGCTGCTGACATTCTCACTAAAGCTCTGCCTCGGACTCGGTTTCAACTTCTTCGTGACAAGTTGGCTGTGATCTCTGCCCCAGCTCAACTTGAGGGGGAGTGATAGAGTAGCCCAATTGTATTATAGTTAATTGTATATTTTGTTAATTGTAAAGCTCATTATGTAATTACCCAATTGTATTTACATGCGTATATATATTAATTTCCTAACTCTCAATACAATTGATTGAGAGCCCAAATCCCTAAGTCCTCTCTAACCTAATCTCTCACATCTGTTATCATGTTTTTTTTTCCAATTAGTGATGCAATGCATGAGGTATAATTAATTAGTTCCTATAATGAGAATTAATGTTGATTCATCTAATTCAAATATCCATTAATTAGGTAAATTTCAATAAATATATTCCAGTGGCAACTTCACCACTTTAGGATTGTTTTTCAAGTCGTTTTCAATTTTTCAACGATAAGGACCCTTAATTAAATTTAAGCAAGTTTATATATAATATTTAAGAAATAAAAATGAAAACATAAATCTTTCATCTTGCTACGTTAATGTTTTCTTCTAACTTAGAATTAATAAAGAAAAAAATTAATAATTTTCTCATCCAACGAATTTTCACTTTCTTTTATTTAATTAGATGTCTGTAATTTCTAGAAAAAAGGAAACGTCTTCAAGTTAATTAAGATAATACTGAAAATCTTTCTACAATTAAAATGATCAGAATATCCTTTACCCACAAACTAAAACTTGCAAGAAAGTTCATAATTGAATTTATTCAATAAAATACGAGTAAATTTCAGCAATGGCTCCTCAACTTCAGCGTCTTTCACATTATGACACCTTGATTACTATTTTTAACATAAAAGTCATTAAAGTTGACAATATTTTAACTGAATCGCCAATCCAAATGAAATGACTGGATGACAATCGTTGGCCCTGTATAACAACCACATGTTTTTTTTTTTTTTTTTTTTTTAAGTATTTCTCTTCAACAATTAAATATCTTCAAACTTTTTAATTTGTTTTTATTTTCTTTTTTTCCATTATCTTTTTGAAATAATGCCATTTCATTAAATTAAGTCATTCTGTAATACATAAAGAAGAAACGGAGGTGGAACATTAAACCACACTCCAATTGTCGCAGACATAGCGGCCTTAGCTAAACTATGCGTAACCATATTGGCAGACCTACGAACAAATTGAAAGCAAACACTACCTATCTCCCGAGTTAAATCAATACAATCCTCAAAAATAAACCCCAACGAAGTACATAAGTGTTCCTTTGAGTTAATACCATTAACAACTACTTTCGCATCCATCTCGATGGTGATAGGCGAATAACCCATCTCTTTTAACCAGGATAATGCCTCTCGACATGTCATGGCTTCCGCCTCCGTCGCCGTGGAGGCACCTTGCAAACGGAAACATCTCGCCGCTATCATCTTACCCATCGAATCTCGAACTACCAATCCTCCTCCTACTTCGTTCCGATGTGCAGCATAGCTGGCATCAATATTACACTTAAGTTGCCCCGGTAATGGTCGCTGCCATCTTGCTATTACCCGCCGCTGCACGCCGTTAGTACCAGGAGACACCAACTCAGCCGCCGGTTGAGCAAGGATCCAGTCTTGAACTTCTGCAGCAGCCTTCCACACAATTTGAGTGATTTCCACCTTCTCATTATGCCAAAGCAAGGCATTCCGGGCTGACCATATACTCCATGCAGACGCTATTAGTTGCGCCCACCGCGAATCCGGCTTGAGTACTTCCGCTACCCACTGGTTTAGTCGCAATCCTTGGTGCATCAGCTGTACTTCTTGAAATTCAGTCCATACAGTAGCAATTTGAGGGCATAAAAAGAGGATATGTTCAACAGTTTCAAAGGCCTCGTCACATAAAACACAACCCCCATTTAACTGAATCCCCTTCCGGCAAAGATTGTCTTTTGTTGGCAAGCATTTGGAGACACATCTCCACCAGAAATTCTTCATTTTTGGGGGCACCTGTAGCTGCCATAGCAGTTTCCAATGTCCCACCATTGGGTCATTTCTGATTCTATACTTCTTCATCAGTTCATAGTAGGCACTCTTAACCGAGTACTGTCCTTTCTCCTCATATTCCCATCTCAATCGATCCGGTTTTCAACAATTTGGTACTGTCCTTTTTTCCATTATCTAATTAAATAAACACCTGCATTTATCAAAAATTTTAAATCTTCATTGCCAATGTCCACTATATATGCATTAATTAACGTGTAAAATTTCAACTAAAAATTCAAAAGATTTGGCAATTATTAAGGCATGTGTTAGATAAAAAAAAAAAACTTTTTTTTGCTAACGACAAAGTATATGTTTGCTAATGAAATGTAATATCTCAAGTTTTAAATTCTTGTGAATTTCGTTTAGTAAAATATATTGTTAAAATAATTATAAGTTTAAATAAGTTTTGGGGATAAAACTATACTAACAAAAGCTTAGTGGATGAAAATAATATAAGTAGTGTTAGTTGCAGATTATAGAAAAACAGAATTGAAAATAAAACGAAGAACAAACGAAAGATTTAAAATACTTTTCAACCTTAACAGAAGGAAGGAAACAAGAGAGCCGAGGCCTGTAAAAATAGTTTCCTTAAGACAATTATCTACCCCGTAGTGGCGATTTGTCTCCCAGGATACGACGACTCTCGAAGGCGAACCGAACTATGTGAAGTGTACTATCACCGAGAAAAAGGAAAGATTTTTTTTGGAGGAAGCAGAATGCAAGGGAAATACGAAATCAATAGAATGGAAGTGAAAGAAAAAATTGGCAGAAGGAGGATTTTAAAAGAATGGAAATAAAACTGTCACAGAGAATTTGAATAAGCTCAAAAAAAAAAATATCTGGAGAAAATTTTGTTGGGCTAGAGCAAAAACTAGGCAGGCCCGTAGTTGCCTATTTCGGTCCGGCATTCGCGACGCCCACGTCGTGCGGGTGCGCATTGGGCCTTTGAAGGCTCGGGGCTAGGATTTGCACCCCCCCCCTGCGCGCGCAAGAGAGAGCCTTTTGGCTTATACAAGTTAACACATTACAAAAGTGTGTTTCAATATAAACACCTTTTCCACTTCATATTTTTCCCATGTGGGATAAGTTAACATAAGCCAAATTTTTCTCCAAATATTCCATTCCATTAGGCTAACTTTGAGCAACAATTTCTCATTCACTACTTGTCCGTTTTGGGTAAATTATATACCGTTGGAAAGCTCACGTTACGTACTATACAATGACACTAATCATTTAATTAAATATGCTTCCTTTCCATAATATAATTTGGCCCAAAGTTGACAAATAATCACTAATATATAATCCAATATATTTGTCAAATTTCCAACAATCCCCCACATGAATGAAATTGATTGACGAAAAGAAAGATCAAAATCGAAGTGGTGATAGTAAACTACAGTCGATATTTGCATAGGATAGGTAGGCATCAACCCTTGAACCTTCCCTTGCGCTAGTATATTTACTTTACTGGCTGACTAGTAGACACGATGTCCTTGAACTATTCTGTCGTTTGTGTAAATGACGATATACCTCACACAAATACCAACATAACACAGTTTTTGGTTCTCATGGTTATGTCCGTTATGGTCATGAACATCTCCTGGTTCTGCAAGACTTTCAGATAACTAGGCCCCATTAGTTTCTTTTGAAGCGACCCCACTTCACTCTCATATAGGTGATCTCTTTTGCTCACACTTTTGAAGCACAAAGAATCATTAAAAGCATAGCTTAACCTTTCCACATTTTATCACTGTTTACATCGTAGGAATGGACAAGGGTTTGACCCCCACAGTGACCTCATAAGGTCTATGCAATTAGGTTGTCCCATTGAACCTAGATCTTGGGATCTCCAGTCAACAAGGTTGGGTTTTCCTTCACATAGCGCCTTAAATATTCATGGGCTTTAGTCCCATTCCTCTTGATGTCTTTTCAACATGATCTCGGTTTAAACCTTTGGTTAGCGGATCCGCAGTGTTATCCTTTGACCCTACAAAGTCAATAGAGATAACTCCCGTTGAGATCAGTTGTCTAACGGTATTATGACGACGACGCATGTGTCGCAACTTACCGTTGTACATAATGTTCTGTGCTCTTTTAATCGCTGCTTGATTATCACAATGTATACAAATTGCGGGCACAGGCTTTGGCCATTCTGGAATATCTTCTAAGAAATTCTGTAACCATTCAGCTTCCTCTCCAGTTTTATCCAAGGCTACGAACTCAGCTTCCATAGTGGATCTAGTTATAATCGTTTGCCTTGAGGATTTCCACGACACTGCTCCTCCTCCTAGAGTGAACACGTACCCACTTGTACCTTTAGAATTCTTGATGTCAGCTATCCAACTGGCATCAGAATATGCTTCTAGGACCGCAGGTTCTCTCATATAGTGTAAACTATAATTACGAGTATATCGCAAATACCTTAGTATTCTCACGATAGCTACCTAATGAATCTTTCCTGGATTACTCGTATATCTGCTTAAACTACTTACAGTGTAAGCAATATCTGGTCTTGTACAACTCGAAAGGTACATCAGACTACCTATAACCCTGGCGTACTCCACTTGGTCTATGCCTTCACCTTTGTTTTTGGACAAATGTTGACTAATGTCCAACAGAGTTTTGGCTATACCAGAATCATCCTTGTTAAACTTATCAAGTATCTTGTCCACATAGTGTGACTGAGTTAAAATGAGACCGTTAGGTGAACGTTTAACTTGGATGCCTAAAATCACATCCGCCAGTCCCATATCTTTCATGTCAAATCTGGAATTTAACATGTTCTTGGTACTCTTTACCATCTTCTCATTGCTTCCCACAATGAGTATGTCATCAACATACTAGTTTAGGATAACATATCCTTCAATTGTAGTTTTGACATAAATAAATTTGTCACACTCGTTGATACGATAGCCACTAGCCATCATGGCATCATCAAACTTTTTGTGCCATTGTTTTGGTGCTTGCTTTAAACCGTATAAAGACTTCACCAATTTACAGACTTTCTTTTCTTGACCTGGAGCTACACAACCTTCAGGTTGTTCTATGTAGATTTCTTCTTCCAGATCTCCATTCAGGAAAGCTGTCTTCACATCCATTTGATGTACCTCAAGATTTCGTAGAGCGGCAATAGCAAGTACCATCCTAATGGATGTTATTCTCGACACTGGAGAATAAGTATCAAAGTAGTCAAGGCCTTCCTTTTGTCTATAACCTTTTATAACCAAATGGGCCTTGTACTTATCAATTGTTCCATCTGCTTTTAATTTCCGTTTGAAAATTCATTTAGAGCTTAGTGGTTTAGTTCCAGGACGAAGATCCACTAATTCCCAAGTATGATTTTGCAGAATGGAATCAATCTCACTCATTATGGCTTCTTTCCATAAAGGACTTTCAGTTGAACTTACAGCTTCTTTGTAAGTTTGTGGTTCAGCCTCTAACATGTAAGTTAGAAAATCTGGACCAAAAGATTTTTCCACCCTTGCCCTTTTACTTCTTCGAGGTTCAACCTCTATGTCCATCTTATCCTCTTCTTGAAGATCTTGAACATTCTCTTCCACCTCTTGTTGAAGCTCTTCATTATTCTCAACTTCGTCATGTTGACCATCTTGACTGTTAATTTAGAACACAGAAAATGAATCATAAAAAGAACTGTTAATTTAGAACAACAAATGTCCAAACAGTCCACAATAATCCAGTAAAAGGTCCAAAAATTCTCCAAATGTCAAGGTATAAATATCCAGAATGTCAAGGTTTTAATATCCAAAATGTCAAGGTAATCCTGCAAAACTTAACCAAACACTACGTATATAATTGTCTTAAGATTGTTAGTTGTAGATTATAGAAATCAGAATTGAAAATAAAACGAAGAAGAAACGAAAGATTTAAAATACTTTTCAACCTTAACGGAAGGAAGGAAATAGTAGAGACGAGGCCTGTAAAACCAGTTTTCTTAAGACAATTATCTGCCCCGTAGTGGCGATTTGTCTCCTAGGATACAACGACTCTCGAAGGCGAACCGAACTATGTGAAGTGTACTATCACCGGGAAAAAGGAAAGATTTTTTTTTTTGGAGGAAGCGGAATGCAAAGGAAATACGAAATCAATAGAATGGAAGTAAAAGAAAAAATTGGCAGAAGGAGGATTTTAAAAGAATGGAAATTATTGACATTAAATTGGATTAATTCTCTCATTAAGGGAATTAATTTTGCAGTTATACTTTTATTCAAAAATAAAACTGTCACAGAGAATTTGAATAAGCTCAAAAAAAAAATATCTGGAAAAAATTTTGTTGGG
The DNA here is from genome assembly GCA_039660915.1 of Euphorbia tirucalli. Taxonomy (NCBI): domain Eukaryota; kingdom Viridiplantae; phylum Streptophyta; class Magnoliopsida; order Malpighiales; family Euphorbiaceae; genus Euphorbia; species Euphorbia tirucalli. The sequence continues at coordinate 72,873,545 of CM077641.1, forward strand.
CCGGAGCAAAAACTAGGCAGGCCCGTAGTGGCCCATTTCGGTCCGGCATTCGCGACGCCCATGTCGTGCAGGTGCGCATTGGGCCTTTGAAGGCTCGGGGCTAGGATTTGCACCCCCCCCTGCACGCGCAAGAGAAAGCCTTTTGGCTTATACAAGTTAACACCTTACAAAAGTGTGTTTCAATATAAACACCTTTTCCACTTCATATTTTTCCCATGTGGGATAAGTTAACATAAGCCAAATTTTTCTCCAAATATTCCATTCCATTAAGCTAACTTTGAGCAACACTTTCTCATTCACTATTTGTCCGTTTTGGGTAAATTATATACCGTTGGAAAGCTCACGTTACGTACTATACAATGACACTAATCATTTAATTAAATACGCTTCCTTTCCATAATATAATTTGGTCCAAATTTGACAAATAATCACTAATATATAATCCAATATATTTGTCAAATTTCCAACAGGGAATAGGATCTTACATGTGTTATATGAAATATATTTGATCTTTATTAAGTTAAGAATTACATGTTTTTGATTCTCAATATTATTTAATGAGATACGTAGGAAGCTTGATAATGAAATATTATTAAGTCAAAACTAGACACGATAACAACATGCATGTAGATTGCAATATAGGAAATAATTACATAATAAGTGTAAAAATTTGTGAATAATACTTGGAATAATGTAGGGTGTTACCTAAAAGAATCTGATACCTATGTTTATTAACTTTTAAAACAGATATTTATGTTCACAAAATTAGTAAACCACATGTTTTTTTTTTCTTTTTTTTTCTTTTTTTTAACTACTTTTCCTTGAAAATATTCTTATTATACAAATATGTTTTTATACTTTCTAACTTAGGCCATGTTTAAGACAAACTAACTTTAAAATTAAAATTCATTAATGAATGAATGAACTTCCCGTGGAATTCAATTGCATACTTGGTATGATAACTTGAAGAAAAGTAAAAACATTCATTTTTATTTCATGAATTATCTTTACAAATAAATTTTTATTATAAACAAAATAACTAGTGAATAATGTAGAATAACTATAAAATTAACTAACCAAGTTTATTTATATATATATATATATATATATATATATATATATATATATATATATATATATATATATATATATATATATATAAGTTGCAACAGCATTGAGACATGATTATTAGTATTGTATGAAATTGTATGCACGGTTCAAAAATAAAATATTAATTTTTTCTTCATTTTCTTGTCTCATCCTTCACAATAAAAGACATTAAAATCTAATCAATTAAAAACAAAAACATATACAATTAAAAAAAGCGATATTCATGTGTGAAATTCATATGTAAATTTCACATATTTTGATAGATTTTTGTAAAGCATAAAAAAATTCATGAAATTTAGTTCTAGAAATGAAATTTCTAATTTATTTTCATTCCAAACTGTGGAAATCATAATTCTAAGAAATTCATTCATTTTAATTATGGAGCCTTCTAGGATGGAGAGGGTTGAATTTGAAAGCACTTTAAATTGAAACAGTCATGTAACATAATCTTCAATTAAACAATTCAAAGTCCACATTCTAGTCATAGTTATAATTTTATATAAACTAATTTTTTAAATTAAAAGGATAAATAATTATCTAGTCATCTTTAATATTATTTGTTTAATTTTCTGGATTATTTTTTAATTAAATGATTTTGAACGAGACTATGAAATTTGTCCAAATTACTATTTTGATTTAGAACGATAAGAAGAAGGCAGAAAAGCGATGGATACGCGAAAGAGGCAGTGAGTTGTAAATAATGATTTCTGAAAAGGAAAAGTTTTTATTAATGTTGAAATCAAAATTGATTAACATTGGATGATCAGGAATGCGTAATTTTTCTATTTAAGAGAATTAATTATATTCCCATTTGACTCTTAATTTTACTTAAACAAAACAATTAGTAATTCTTTTTCTAATTCTTGGGTGACGCAGCAAATTCGTGTGAAAAACGGAATCAATCAACGATGAATCCCCAAAACCGAAAATTATGAAAATTCTAGACGAAAGTCTTCTTTATTATTGAATAATTCGAAAAGCTCCTTACAATAGAAAAAAAAAAAAAAAAAAGAGCCTTATATAGGTTAAAACCCAACCCTAACAAGAAAAACACAAAAAAAAAATACAAAAATACCCAAAAACTTAATACTGTCGGATGAAGGCTTAAACAACATTTTTTTGCATCCAAATGAGACCTGTTATAGCAAACTTGTAATAATTCTTATAGAACTCGAAAAACACATTCCGGAAACATATTATAATAGACAATCGAACTCTTATACGAAAAGTTATGTCCGATTAAAGATTTACCGAAATTAAAATTACTTATTTCCTCTCTTAGGTCTACGACCATTTTTTTCTCGATTCTCGGTCCAGGAACTCACCCGCTACCAGCTCTACATCATTCTCTCCCACCAGAGAAAAACTCGACCTCGAGTTTTCTGGCTCCAGGTACAGCAGCTCATCATCTTCATGATATGGATAGATATCTGCCACATTAAATGTATTGGATATACCTATACTGTTTGTCAACCCCACAACATAAGCATTGTCATTAATCTTCTTCTGAATTGGGTAAGGTCCATATTTCTTAGGCTGCAACTTGCTGTAAGTACCCACTGGGAACCGTTCCTTCCTCAAAAAGACCATCATCTGATCACCCACAGAAAACAATTTGACCCAGCGACGTCTATCAGCAGCGTCTTTATACTTAGCATTCGACTGCTCAATCTTCTGCCTTACTTCTTCAGCAACCGATTTCCAGTTTTCAGCCATATGCTTTACTGCTACACCGGTCTTCACTCCTTGAGGTAGTCTGATCAGATCAACAACTTGCTATGGCACCTTGGTATAAACCACTGAGAAAGGTGACCTGCCCGTTGTTCGATGTACAACACTATTGTAAGCAAATTCAGCCTCAACATCCCATTGTTTCTGCTTCTGCCCCACTAAACTTCAAAGTAAGTTGCCCAGGGTCCTATCAGTGGCTTCTGTCTGACCATCCATCTGAGGATGTGTTGTGCTACTATAGTTCAATGAAGAGCCAAACATATGCCATAAAGTCCTCCAAAAATGGCTAAGAAACTTACTGTCTCGATCAGAACTGATTGACTTAGGGACTCCATGCAAAAGAACAACCTCCCTATAGAATAGTTTGGCTATTCCCTGAGCATCATCAACTTTTCTATACGGAATGAAATGCGCCATCTTTGAAAACCTGTCAACGACAACAAAAACAGAATCTACACCTCTCTATGTTTGAGGCATGCTCGAGCACAAAATTCATCGACACATCTTCCCATATATTTTCAGGAACAGGCAAAGGCATATACAACCCAATGTTCTAAGATTGCCCTTTGGATGGCTGGCATACATAGCAACGCTCCATACATTCTGCCCATATCTCTAAGTAAATGAGGCCAATAAAACCTCTCTTCTACTGCTGCACAAGGTCTTGTCACGACCCAAATGGCCAGCTAGCCCCCCTGCCATGTAAATCTCAAATCAGTTTCTCCCTCGTAGACGACTGAGGAATGCATAACTGATTCCCCTTCATCAAGTACCCATCAAAAATATGAAAATCTGAACAGGTTTGGTTACTGGAACATTTTCCCCAAACCTCCTTAAAATCATCATCTGTCTCATATAGCTCTTTTAGATACTCGAACCCTACAATCTCATTGCTTACAGTCACCAACAAATGAGCCCTTCTGCTTAGTGCGTCTGCCACTTTATTCTGCACTCCCACCTTATGCTTCAGTTTGAAAGGAAACTTCTGCTGAAACTGCACCCACCTAGCATGCATATCTTTAATAATTTTGGTCATAACTATTCAGGTGTTTAAGTGTATCACAATCTGAATACAGCACGAATTCTCACCCTATTAAGTAATGCTTCCAAGTTCGTAGAGCCCTCATGACGAAATGAAATGTTTTATCATATGTGCTCCAATTTCGCCTGGAGTCGCTCAATGTCGTACTATTAAATGTGATAGGCCTCTTCTCTTGCAACAAAACTGCCCGAAATCCAACTCCACTTGCATCACAATCAGCTTCAAACAGCTTGTCAAAATCTGGCAATGCTACGACTGGGGCAGAACATAACTTGTCCTTCAACAATGCAAAACTAGTTTTGGCCTCCATACCTCACTGAAACTTCCCCTTTTTAGGCATTCTGTCAATGGAGCTGCAATCGTGCTAAAATACCTGATGAACAGTCTATAAAAACTAGCCAGTCCAAGAAAACTCCGCATTTTGGTTACAGTTTTTGGCCGGAGCCACTTTCTAATTGCTTTTACCTTTTCCTCATCCACCTGGATCCCATCAGCACTAATACAAAACCAAGAAACAACAGCTTTCTACACATAAAGCTACACTTCTTTAAGTTCACATATAGCTTATTTTCCAGCAAAACTGTTAGTATCTATCGTAAATGCTTAACATGCTCCTCTTCCAATCGACTATAAATCAGGATATCATTAAAATAAACAACAATAAATTTTCCAATAAAGGGCTTCAGTACCTGATTCATAACACGTATGAAAGTACTAGGAGCATTTGATAATCCGAATGGCATAACAAGCCACTCATACAGCCCTTCTTTGGTTTTAAAGGTTGTCTTTCACTTATCACAAATTCGAATCCTGATCTGATGGTACCCACTGCACAAATCAATCTTTATGAACACTACTGCTCCACGCAGCCTATCCAACATATCCTCCAACCTTGGAATGGGGAACTTGTATCCAATGGTAATTTTGTTGATCTCCCGACTGTAAACACACATCCTTCAGCTTCCATCCTTCTTTGGCTTCAACAAAGTAGGTACAACACATGGACTCATGGTCTCCTAAATGTATCCCTTCTGTAATAACTCCTGAACCTTCTCCTGCAAAATTTCACTTTCCTTCGGGCTCATCCTGTAATGAGGCAGATTCGATAAACTAGCCTCAGGGATTAGATCAATACAGTGTTGTATGTCCTTCATTGGAAGGAGCCCTTCTGGTAGGTCATCTGGCATGATCTCCTTGAATTCCTCCATCAATAGCTTCAACTTCTCTGGTAGCTGCTCATCATTCTGAGCATCCTCCATTATGATAACCTGTTTCACAATCAAAGCATGGACAACTTTCGACTCTTTAACCTCTTCTTTCATCTCCTGGGCAGATTGGGTAACTGTAAGGAAGGATTGTCCTTTCACCTTGGAGGTTTTGGGACTCACTTTTAGAGGCAGTAAAGAAAACCTCACCCCGTCCTTTTCGACTCTATACACATTCTCACTGCCTGCATGCTGTGCATTTACATCAAACTACTAAAGCCTCCCAAACAACACATGGCAAGCATCCATATCCACAACATCACAGTACACTTCATCCTTATATTTGCCAATGGAAAAAGGTACTTTACAACGATTTGTTACCTATATCTTCTTAACTGCTTAATCGACCCAATTGAGTATGGATTCAGATGCTTTTCCATTGGCAGCTTTAATGCCTCCATGATAACTCATATTCATATAGGCATTTTTAGGTCCATATTAACTTGTATTTCTAGTTATTTTTACATTTTTAGAGTTAGTTTTATTATTTACTTACCTAGTTTGTTTATCTTATTTTATTTATTCTTATTAGTGTTTTTCATCTCTTTTAGGTTTTTGGTAGCAGATTTTGGCTAATTAGGAATGTTGCTAGAAGAGGAGTTGTTGGGGGATGAACGTCAGCTGGACTGTCGAAATAATTAGAGTCTATTTTAGCTTTAGAATTATTCTACAAAGTTGTGTACCTATCCATTAGCTTTCCAGAGCATCTTAAATCGCGCCAATCGGAGCTGTATCGGAGAAATTAGCTGAGATGTTTTGCAACATGCTCGGGTCCTACTGGTCAACCTTTTCTGTTGACTTTTTCTTCTAAATTGGGCTTCCTAATTCACTTAGGAGACTTGGGATAAAATGGCTTATTTTTGGGAAAGTCTTTTTCTAGGAGGACTACTTTAAGGGCAGGAATTTGAGTTTAAGAGAATTTGAGGGTCTTGGAGCAAATTGTCCTGATTGGGTGAGGTGACCTAGTTTCTTTTTTTTAGGAGTCTTTTTTCTAAATGGGGTATCAGTTGTTAGGGGAGCAGCAGAGCTTAGAGGAGCACGTGAGAGGAGAATTTTCCAGCAGTTTGGTGAAGACGACAAAACGAAGGAATTCGGTGAAACATCTATATCAAATCATAGTTTTTCTTCTCTTTTCCATGCTTATCTTCATCTTTTCTTTTTATGTTTCAAATACTATGTGTTGCTAAACTCTATAATCTAGGGTTTTGATGTAGTACAATTCGTTTAAGCTAATGAAAGTATTATAGTTTTTCTTACTTTATTCGTACAATATCTATTATCTTGCTTATTGCTTGCTCTTGTCTGGCCATCAATTGCATGTTGTTGGATTGAAATAGTATAGAGTACCGGGAGGGAATACTATTGAAATCAGAACTAGATAATATGTATATAAATTAGGGTTTGAACGGAAGTAAACAAACCGAATTTATGCGAAGTTTTTAAGATGATTCAAACTTAATGAGTTAATTGTATGTTGTTGATCACTATTGAAAAATAGGGTTAGTAATATATATTTAATATTGATGACATATCTCGGGAGAGAGTGTTTTCGACATAAAATCATTCTCCGTTGTTTGAATAATTGAATTGTTTGATTACACAATACGTTGGTTAGCTAAGCATTGTATGAAATCGAAACCCTAGACACTCTCTTCTATTGAATTTCCTCTATATGTTTTCTTATATTTTCATTTAATTAGTAGCTAATACAAATCAAATTAACATTCGCTATCTACTTTAGTTTGTAGATTTTGTGATTATATTGAAATTAGTAGACAATCCTCATGGGAACGATCTCATATTTACACTTTATTACTTGAGGTGATTTGTGCACTTGGAAATTATCACATCAGGTTTTTGGCACCATTGCCAGGAAGTTGTTTGTTATTAATTTCAATTTTATTTCACCTGATCATTAACTTAAGCAGTTCTTCTGATTCTTTACATCGTTTTGTGTAGTGTATGCAAAGTTCTAGCAAATCAGAGTTAATTCTCTTTAATCCAGAAATTGAGAGGACCTGCAGACAACTAAACAAGAAAAGGAAAGAACGGATTGCACGAGAAAGAGCCAATCATCAGTTAGAGTTAGAATAACAAGAACAGGATTTCAATCTTAATTTTGAGATTTTAGCCAAAGAACCAATAATGGCTGACCCACAGAGAGCCATAAGAGATTATGCTACACCAATTATAGCTGATAATAATTCTGGAATTGTTAGGCTACATATGGAACACAACTTTGAAATTAAACCAGCTTTTATCCAGATGATTTCCAACACTGTTCAGTTTGGTGGAATGGCAACAGACAACCCTCATGCTCATATTCAGAATTTTTTGGAGATATGTGACACCTTTAAATATAATGGTGTGACACCGGATGCAATTTATTTGAGGTTGTTTCCTTTCTCATTGAGAGACAAAGCAAAAAGTTGGATCCAATCCTTACCGGCGATTTCCATCACATCTTGGGATGAGCTTTCCAAACAATTTTTGGCAAAATTCTTTCCTCCTGCAAAGATCGCTAAGTTGAGGAATGATATCACCAGTTTCAAACAACATAAGATGGACAGTTTGTACGAAGCCTGGGAGAGATACAAAGACCTCCTAAGAAAATGTCATCATCATGGTATTCCCGATTGGATGGTTTCAAACATTCTATAATGGATTAAGTGGATCAACCCGCTTGATGCTCGACACTTCTGCTGGAGGATGTTTATTACCAAGAGCCCAAAAGGATGGCTATAAGCTCATTAATGAGATAGCAACAAACAACTACCAATGGGGAACTGAAAGGGGACCATCCAAAACAATAGCTGGAGTTTATGAGATTGAGCCAAACTTGATGCTGTAAATAAAAAACTGGATTTTGTAAAAGCTGTAAAAGACTTAATGGTTTGTGAACTCTGTACAGGAAATCACAGTATTGGGGAATATGGATTAAGTGGAGCTGATTCAAATTCCATGACGAAACAAGCAAACTACATCTCTAATCAAGGAAGACAGCCAAACAACCTATATTCAAACACTTACAATCCGGGGTGGAGAAATCACCTGAACTTCTCATGGAATAGCAACCAAAACATTATTAAACCTCCACCTGGATTCCAAGCCCAAGAAAGAAAGCAGTCGCAAGAGGATACAATAGCCTCACTCACCAATGCAATGAATGCCATGATGCAGCGAATCAACAGCTAAGATGCTTCTATGAAGAAGATGGAGACACAACTTGGACAAATGGCTGAAGCATTAAGTAGAAGGGATCAAGGAACTTTGACGAGTAATACGGTGACCAATCCAAAAGAGCAAGTTCAAGCAATTACATTAAGAAGTGGGAAGCAACTTGAAGAGCTTGTTCCAAAAGAGAGGAAGGAAGAACAAGCAGAAAAGGAAGCACCCAAGGATGAGCTTAAACCACATCAGCCCAGGATTCCTTACCCTCAATGACTACGCAGAGAAAAGGAAGATTAAGGGTTCAAGAAGTTCCTTGACTGGTTGAAAAAGATTGAGATCAACATTCCTTTAGTTGAGGCATTAGCACAAATGCCTAAATGTGCAAAATACCTGAAGGAGATCATAACAAACAAAAGGAGAGTTGACAATCTTGGAACAGTCATGATGACTGAAGAACGCAGTGCTATTATTCAAAACAAACTTCCTAATAAAGTGAAAGATCCAGGGAGTTTTACTATTCCACGCATAATTGGTGATATTGAATTTAGCAAAGTTCTTTGTGACCTTGGAGCTAGTATAAATCTGATGCCTTTATCCATGTGCAGGAAATTAGGGATGATCAAGGAGCTTAAGTCCACTAACGTCTCTCTTCAGTTAACAAAAAAGTCAATTGCCTACTCGAAAGGTATGATAAAAGATATCTTGGTGAAAGTAGGAACATTCATATTCCTTGTGGATTTCATCATACTGGACATGGAGGAAGATAGAGAAGTACCACTTATTTTTGCAAGACCATTCCTAGCCATAAGCAAAGCTTTGATAGATGTGGAGGGAAGTAAGTTAACCTTAAGAGTGGGCCAAGAAGAGGTAACTTTTGTTGTTTCAAATCTATGAAATATCCCATGGAATATGAATCTAGCCTCAGGATTAATGTGATTAATGAATGTGTCCAAACAATTGAGGTTAGTTCTCAAGAAATTTGTATTGCTTCTGAAAAATGTGAGTTAGATGAACAGGAACAGGTTTTTGCCACTGAAGAACTTGAGCAAAATACCAAACATGTTCTCCCGTCCATAGAACAGCCTCTTATGCTTGAATTGAAACAATTACCTGTGCATTTAAAATATGCATTCTTAAGTGAAAAGTCTACTTTACCAGTCATTATTGCTGCATCTTTAAATAGAGAAAAGGAGGAAAATTTACATGTTTTAAAAGATCATATTAGGGCAATAGGTTGGACCATTACTGACATTAAGGGGATTAGCCCCTCCTTATGCATGCATAAGATTTTAATGGAGGAAAACCACACTCCCACCATTGAGCATCAATGTAGACTGAATCCTAACATGAAGGAGGTGGTGAAAAATGAAGTAATCAAATTATTTGATGCTGGAATTATTTATCCTATCTGTGACAGCCAGTGGGTGAGTCTGGTGCAAGTTGTACTTAAGAAAGGGGGGATGACAGTGATTACAAATGAGAACAACGAGTTGATTCCCACTAGGAAAGTAACGGGTTGGCGTGTATGTATTGACTATAGGAAACTTAATGATGCAACCCAAAAAGACCACTTTCCCCTTCCTTTTATATATCAAATGCTAGAGCGGCTTGCTAGACATGCTTATTATTACTTTTTAGATGGCTATTCAGGATACAACCAAATTTCCATTGCACCATTAGATCAGGAGAAAGCCACATTCGCATGTCCATATGGTACTTTTGCATATAGAAGAATGCCTTTCGGTTTGTGTAACACACCTACAACTTTTCAGTGGTGCATGATGGCGATCTTCTCAGATATGATTGAAAAATTTATCGAAGTATTTATGGATGACTTTTCTGTGTTTGGTTCCTCTTTTAATCAGTGCTTGGCCAATCTTTCTCAAGTTTTGCAGAGATGTGAAGAAACTAATCTTGTCTTGAATTGGGAGAAATGCCATTTTATGGTGCAAGAAGGAATTGTATTAGGACACAAAGTCTCAACAAAGGGAATTGAAGTGGATAGAGCAAAGATTGAAGTGATTGAAAAATTACCGCCACCAACTTCAATCAAAGGCATAAGAAGTTTCCTAGGGCATGCCGGATTTTATTGCCGATTCATCAAAGACTTCTCCAAGATCTCTAAACCCCTCTGTAATCTTTTGGTGAAGGACGTACCATTCGAATTTAATGAAGAGTGTGTGGAAGCTTTCAACAGGATAAAAAAGGAACTAATATCTGCTCTAATTATAACCACTCCAGATTGGGATGTCCCATTTGAATTGATGTGCGATGCACGTGATTTTGCTGTGGGAGCTGTATTGGGACAAAGGAAGGATAAAAAGCTTCATGTTATAGCTTATGTAAGCTGAACTCTCAATGATGCACAACTCAATTATGCAATAACTGAAAAAGAGCTCCTGGCTATTGTTTTCTCCTTCGATAAAATCATATCTTACCTGATGGGATCAAAAACAATAGTTTTTACTGATCATGTTGTAATTCGCTTTCTTCTTACAAAGAAAGATGCTAAAACGAGGCTAATTCGTTGGACTCTTTTATCGCAGGAATTTGACTTGGAGATCAAAGACAAAAAGGGAGTCGAGAATTCAGTTATGGATCATCTCTCACATCTAGAACACGTGGATAAGTCTGATGACCAATTGCCAATCACTGAAACATTTCTAGACGAACAACTATTTGCTATTCTCAAATCTATAACTACTGATGCGCCTTGGTTTGCTGATTTTGCCAATTATTTAGCATGCAATGTTATACCTAAAAACATGACATATCAGCAAAAGAAAAAATTCATGCATGAATTAAACACTATTTCTGGGATAAACCATTTCTTTATAAATATTATGCTGATCAAATAATTAGAAGATGCATTCCTAATGAAGAGGTGCACAGCATTTTGAACCATTGCCATGCATTAAAGTGTGGGGGGCATTTTAGTTCATCTAGGACAGCAGCTAAAGTGTTGCAAAGTGGTTTTTATTGGCCTACATTATTTAAAGATGCCCATGCTTTTGTTTTGAATTGTGATAAATGTCAAAGAATGGGAAATATATCTAAAAAGAATGAAATGCCACTGAACAACATCTTAGAAGTAGAGTTGTTTGATGTTTGGGGGATAGATTTCATGGGTCCATTTCCATCATCATATAGGAATCAATACATTTTGGTAGCAGTAGACTATGTATCCAAGTGGGTAGAAGCAATAGCTTTGCCCTCAAACGAGTCGAAGCATGTAGTAAAGTTCTTAAGGAAGAATATCTTCACAAAGCTATTGCTTCTACCCACGTGCTATTATAAGTGATGGTGATACGCACTTCTGTAATCGGCTATTTGATTCTTTGTTATCTAAATATGGTGTAACTCATCGTGTAGGTACCCCGTATCACCCTTAAACGAGTAGACAAGTGGAAATTTCAAACTGGGAATTGAAGCATATACTTGAAGCTACAGTTAATTCATCACAACAGGATTGGGCAATGAAGCTTGATGATGCTCTTTGGGCATATCAGACAGCTTTCAAAACTCTGTTAGGGATGTCTCTTATCGGTTGGTGTTTGGTAAAGCCTGTCATCTTCCTGTAGAGCTGGAACATAAAGCATATTGGGCAACCAAAATCCTAAACTTCAAACTTCGTATAATTGGTGATCGAAGAATGCTACAACTAAATGAATTGGATGAGCTTCAGCTTCATGCCTATGAGAATGCTCGAATCTATAAAGGGAGAACCAAGAAATGGCATGACAAGCATATCCGAAGGCAGGAGTTTTCTGAAGGTCAAAAGGTCTTACTTTTCAATAGCCGTCTCCAACTTTTTCCATGGAAGCTAAAGTCGAGATGGTCTGGACCATTCATTATTTCAAAGGTTTTTCCACATAGAGCAGTTGAACTTGAAAGTGACGAAAGAAAATTCAAAGTGAATGGTTAGCGTCTAAAGCCGAACAATGATGGTGGTTTTGATTCCTCTCAGACCACTATGCACCTCACATAAGAAGGACAAATCTGAAGTCGAGCGATCGACTTTAAACTCAGCTCTTATTGGGAGGCAACCCAAATTTTCATTCCATAGTGTTTTATTTATATGTGTTTTTCTAATGCATGTGTATGTGTTTATATATATATAAATATATATATATATATATATATATATATATATATAGGAGAAAAAGAGAAATAGAAAGTTGGCCTTCTCTGCTTACAGCTCGGTGAGCTGTATGGTGCGCCCTGCAACAGAAAGTCTTCCTTCCCTTCCTCATCTATAGCTCGATGAGCCAGTAGTTATCTGCTCCGCAGCAGCAAGTCACCTCCCCTCGCCTCGATGACAGCTCGATAAGCCAGCAGCTATGCACCTCGCAACAGCAAGTCGTCCTCCTCTGCCTTGACGATAGCTCGGCGAGCCAGCAGGCCACTCCACCAGTAACGAGTCAACTCGCCCGTGACTCATTGAGTCACATCTGCAAGTAAGTAAAAAAAAGGGAGAGAAAGAAATCGTATATTTTAACCTAAAAAGGAAGAAAAGAAATTAGGTATTTAAGACATCCCCTTCTTCTCTTCTCCCGTCCCCTGTTCTTCTTCTTCTTCTTCTTCTTCCTCTTCTTTCTCTCATTCCCTTCATCTCCATAGCACCCTTCCTTCTCTAATCTCTTTCCCTAATCTCACCTCTCCTAATTTCGACCCTTTCCTCACCTCGCCCCACTCTTTTCCAAATTTCTTTCCCTTGACCTAGAAATTTCAAACTAGGATTTTGGTGTCTTGTCTTCACCATGCCTCCAAGAGTTAAAATTGGTGCTAAGAGGAAGCCAATGAACACTTTTGAAGATGCAAAGAGGGAAAGGATCAGCATCTTTAACCGGGTAAGTAACATCTCTTCAAACTTTAATTGCCCTTTTCTTTTGAAGAGTAGGGAGAAGGGAGAGAAATATCTAAGTTTAGTCAATAGAGAGGTTCAACCTTTTGTTTATTTTAATACCATAATGTTGGATAAATTTGGGTTGAAAATTGAATTCAACAGTGCTATAGAAAAGCTTGGATGGAGAGGTCTAATTACTACTGAATTACCTTCTTTTCCTCAATTGATGCATAAATTTTTCACCACTATTGCTTACCATGAAAATGCTGTTGATGGTGATCTTATCAAGTTTAGACTTAAGGGAACTGAGTTTGATTTATCTGTAGAAGACTTGTATCATTTTTTTGGCTTAACTGTTGACAGTTTGCACTACATTGGGCCTAAGTTTGATGCAAATGAAATGTGGAATTATTTGACTGGAGAGGATGAGTTTAACACTCACAATGCACGGACGGTTTTAATTAGAAATAATTCTTTATTTCTGTTGTACAAATTCATGTGTCCATCAGTGGTAGGAAAAAAAAGAGTAATAGGGTAGCCACTAATGAATTGTTCTTCTTTTGGTGCCTTAGGCATGAGCGGCCCCTTAATACTGCAAAATTCATGTTTAAATTCTTGGTTGAGATGCCCAACTTTCCTAGAAAGGCATTGGGGCTTGGCCATTTAATAACTCGGATTGCTATTAAGAAGTTAAATCTTTTAAACCCCTATTTTGATCTACCTAAGGTTGGTGCATCTTCATTCACTTATGCTTATTTGAACAAAGTTAACTTTGGCTCTAAGTCTGGTGAAGTTTTTAACTATGATAAACGCACCAAAGGCAATGGTAAGGAACCTGTGGAGGAGGAGCGGGAAGGATGGCAAATAGTAGCTAACAAGATCGATGCTTATCAAGAGGAAGTGCGCGAGATGAAGCGGATGATGGAGCAATTTTTCTCTTGAGTCTCGCTGCATGATGCAAGTTCATCTCGCGATTGAGGGTGTCCCTTCTTCCCTCCTTTTTTTGTTCATTACTTGTTGCAAATTAGGACTATTTGTATGTTAAATGTGGGGGAAGGGAAGAATTAGGAAAATTAAGGGATAACTTTTAATTTCTAGGATAGTTTAATTTTTACTTTTGTTCTATTCTTATGCTACATAGGAATTGCATGTAGTTTTTGCATAATTTCCTCCATCAATCGGATTCTCAGTTGTTTGTCTACAAGCGAATTAGACTTAAATCTGAATTGTGAAATTGTCTTAGTTTAGCCCTTGGAAAATCCTAATTTTTGTCATCATCGAATATAATGAACCAGTTGGAAGTAGGAAGAATTAGAAACAAAGCATGTTAATGGTTTGTCATAAGGATTGCGGGTTGAGCTTGGTTTGCATATGCTCTACATTTGATTTTGACAGAATTTGGTGAAGTTTTATTGATCAATTGCTTGCAAAAAGTTTATTGGTTAATGTGAAGTAAGTGAGTTTATTGCCAACTTATGGAGGATGAGATAATTAGAGTTTAGCTTACAATTGATAATGATTGGTTGAATTATGCTGAGAATGTTAAATTTTAGAATTCAATCATCTCGATCACCTTTGAGTCTTGAATTGGGAGATGGGACCAATTCACCTTAAGCAAGGTATGAAAAAAAAAATCATTCCTTTTCATTGCTCGAAAAAGTGAGACCTTTCGCATTCCAACACCCATAAGTTTTTGATTTGGGGGATAGGCCCATCTCACCTTAAGCAAAGTTAAAGAAAAATAACTTTATGTATGGAGCGTAACTTATAGGCAGAGTTACCCCTCATTAGAGGCCTTTTCAATACTCACAAAATTGGGATGTTGACCCTGTGCTTAATTTGATAACTATTTTGGTTTGAAGTGCTTTAAGTGTGAATAAAAGCTTAAAATCTCTAGATGTCCTTCTAAGTTGGATGATTCACTTGCCTAAAGTTAGTTAATTAAATAATTTTGTGGTGGTTTTTCAATTGACTAAGGTTTTTCAATTGACTAAGTCTTGTGAAGTTGGGTTAGATGTTTTGTTTATGTCGACTTGTTTGATTTTCTGGTTTTTATGTTTAAGCTTATTAGCTTGTGGAGTTTTGAAACTTCTTATGGAATCTTGGTGACTTTAGCTTGCTTAAATGAACGGTTAAGGATTTACTCAGGTTCAACCATAGTCAATTTTGGGAGAAATTTTCCTTTGGTCCTAGTTTGCTTGAGGACAAGCAAAGATCCAAGTGTAGGGGAATTTGATAACTCATATTCATATAGGCATTTTTTAGGTCCATATTAACTTGTATTTCTAGTTATTTTTACATTTTTAGAGTTAGTTTTATTATTTACTTACCTAATTTGTTTATCTTATTTTATTTATTCTTATTAGTGTTTTTCATCTCTTTTAGGTGTTTGGTAGCAGATTTTGGCTAATTAGGAATGTTGCTAGAAGAGGAGTTATTGGGGATGAACTTCAGCTAGATTTTCGGAATAATTGGAGGCTGTTTTAGCTTCAGAATTATTCTACAAAGCTGTACGACTGTCCGTTAGCTTTCCAAAACATCTTGAATCGTACCAATCGAAGCTGTATCAGAGAAATTAGCTGAGATTTTCTGCAACATGCTCGGGCCCTGTGGGTCAACCTTTTCTGTTGACTTTTTCTTCTAAATTGGGCTTTCTAATTCACTTAGGAGACTTGGGATAAAATGGCTTATTTTTGGGAAAGTCTTTTTCTAGGAGGACTGCTTTGAGGGCAAGAATTTGAGTTTAAGAGAATTTGGGGGTCTTGGAGCAAATTGTCCTGATTGGGCAAGGAGACCTAGTTTATTTTATTTAGGAGTTTTTTTCTAAATGAGGGTATTGGTTGTTGGGGGACCAGCAGAGCTTAGAGGAGGATGTGAGAGGAGAATTTTCCAGCAGTTTGGTGAAGACGAAACAAAGGAATTCGGTGAAACGTCTATATCATATCACAGTTTTCTTCTCTTTTCCATGCTTCTCTTCATCTTTTCTTTTTATGTTTTAGATACTACGTGTAGCTAAACTCTATAATCTAGGGTTTTGATGTAGTACAATTCGTTTAAGCTAATGAAAGTATTGTAGTTTTTCTTACTTTATTCATACAATATCTATTATCTTGCTTATTGTTGGAAATGCCCTAGTCCCGAGGCATTGGTCCTTGTATTTGTATTATACATTTATTGGATTTATGTATTATACTCATTTGGTTTATTAATAAAGGCATCAATTCATTTATTATATTTATCTTGTGCAATATATTAAATGAAGTATCCAATGGACATATCTATATCCATGATGACAAGTGTCATGCACTTGGCAGTAAGACCATGGATAGGGTAAACGATATGACCATAAATAGATCTGTAGTCTGTTCCAGTCATGGGAATGAATGGAACGAGAGATTATCATTAACCTGGTTGTATGGCGGTGTCTTACCGGTCATTGGACATGGAATGTCAACCAAGTTAATGGGTACATGCATGGGGGCATGGTACTGGATAGATCCACTAAACGAGTAATCCACATGGTATAGTATCACAAGTGATTCTCATATAGTACTTTTATAGATCCTTTGACCTGATCATATGATGGTGTTACATGTGAGGTCGCATACTTAGGGGTACGCCTAAAGGGCCTGTAATAGGGTGCCAAGTATGGGTACTTTCGGGTATGTCACTTAGCATGGAAATGCTATGGATATGCAGAAGGGATTTGTCACTCAGTAGTCCACTGGGAAGATATCACCGGCCTCTTGATGAATGTAACTGATAAGAGTGTGGCCACACCCAAACAGGTGGGAACTTGTTTGTGAGCTTCAGTGCATTCGGGATCAAGTTAATGTCCGACACAAAAGAGGGTGATCAATCCATGCCTCTGTGTTAGACACCGATATCAATCACATGGGATGTACAAGTTTAAACTACAGGGTTATGATAACAGTTAGACTGCCATCTCCATCTTAATTGGGGGCTGTAGTGGCTTGCTAGAGCCGAACTGCAGTCTGCGGGCCAAAGGCCCGTTGCCAACATAAAGATGGGCCCACGGGATCGTACACATAGAACGACTGAACACAGACTTAAGGAATCACATGTATACTTGGAGTATACGCTATGGAGAGAGAGGTATATATATATTAATCATATTATAAAGATCAATTGGATTGATCCTAATAATAAAATTAATATATTCAATTGGCTCTTCATAATTAATTGGATTAATTATGAGATTATTTCCTAGGTGGAAATATTCATATGTATAGGTTTACATATGATTTTATTTTGTGAAGATTTAATTTTAATTCGATGGATTAAATTAATTGGTCAAACTAATTTTAATTTAAATGTAAATAATATATTACTTGGTGTAATATATTAAATACATGGGTATATTAAAATTGGGCTTGAAATTAATTTAAACCAGAATAGTTAAAATTAGACTGGGCCTAAATTAAAAGATGGAAGCCCGCACAGAGTGAAAGGAGCCAAGCTGGGCCCGAATTCCCCTAGGGGAATTCGGCCACCCTAGGTATAAAAACCTAGGGTGAAAATTTCGGCCAAGGTGAACAAAAAGAAAGAGATAGCCGAAATTTCCTAGCCCCCTCTCACCATAGTTTTTGTTTTTCCAACGCTAGCACGGGTCGTGTTCGTTAGGCGTTCGTGTACGAAAACGAGGAGGGAATCTAATTTGATTTCTGCAGTCTTCATCCATCTCTTGAAAGAGATATTTCTGGTAAGAATTTAATCTCTTTCTATTATAATTTTAAGTTTTACAATTTCCACTTCAATTGCTCCTGGGACTGGATTTGAGGAAATCATCGCATTCTTCCGCTTTTATCGGGTGATTTCCGGTGAAAAATCCCAACACTTATTGCTTGCTCTTGTCTAGCCATCAATTGCATATTGTTAGATTGAAATAGAATAAAGTACCGAGAGGGAATACTGTTGAAATTGGAACTAGATAATAGGTACATAAATTAGGGTTTAAACGAAAGTAACACAACCCGAATTTATGCGGAGTTTTTAAGATGATTCAAACTTAATGAGTTAATTGTATGCTATAGATCACTATTGGAAAATAGAGCTAGTAATATATATTTAATATTGATGACATATCTCGGGAGAGAGTGTTTTCGACCTAAAATCATTCTCCGTTGTTTGAATAATTGAATTGTTTGATTACACAATACGTTGGTTAGCTAAGCATTGTACGAAATCGAAACCCTAGACACTCTCTTTTATTGAATTTCCTCTATTTGTTTTCTTGTCTTTTCATTTAATTAGTAGTTAATACAATCAAATTAACATTAGCTATCTGCTTTAGTTTGTAGATTTTGTAATTAGATTGAAATTAGTACACAATCCTCGTGGGAACGATCTCATACTTACACTTTATTACTTGAGGCGATTTGTGCACTTGCAAATTCTCACATCACTCCACCGTATCCTTCCCAATGATATTCTCACAGCTCCTACTATCAATGATCAAATCAAATACACGCCCATCGATTGTGCACCTGGTGCGAAACAACTGGTGCCTTTAAGTATTATCTAACTGTTTCGGGGTCAGCATCAAATTTCTGATCACATATGCCTGTTCATCTTCATCATCTTCTACTTCATAAGCTACATACTCTTCATCCTCCTCCCCATCAAGGCTACAGTCAATTGTGTCATCATCCTTCTCAACAATATTAACTACCTTTTTATTAGGGCACTCATTCGACCTTTGTCTAAGCTGATTACACCTGAAACACTTCCTAGGGATTGGTCTTGCGTAGGGATTAGCGAGTTTTGGGACTTCCCTTTGCTCCATTGGCTTCTTCCCTACAGCTTTTTTTGCCGCTCGCTCTACCCGGAATTGTACTTCTAGGATAGATTTACTCTTCTCAGGATAACCTCTTGTGTACCCCTCAAAACTTCACTTCACAGAATCAAACCTATTACTCTTGTGTTGCTGAAGTTTAAGTTCTGCCTTAATGGCTATATTCTTGGACTCACTAAGACTACACACCACCTGCACGCCAATCTTCTCGCTGATCGGTTTCAACCCCTCCAAATATTTGGAAACCAACTGTGCTTCACTCTCCTGAACATCATTCCGCTCAACCAGTCACATAAACTCTGCAGTCTATTCATGGATAGTCCTTTGCCCCTGAAGGCATCTCTGGTACTGCTGGTAAAGGATCTGTTCATAGTCTTTGGGTAAAAATTCTCTCTACAACAACTGCTTCATTTTGTACCAGGTTCGAACAGGTTGCCTGCCATCTCGGTACCTCACATTTTGCAATCTCTCCCACCATGCAGAAGCACCCCCCCCCCTTTAGCCTACAAGCCACCAGCTTCACCTTTCTATCTTGTGGTATCTCCCCGTACTCAAAAAAACGATCGACTTCAGCTAGCCAATCAAGGAAATCCTCAATACCCAGATTACCACTAAAGCTAGGGATATCGACCTTTAATTTGAATTCACGATCCCCTTGTTCATTCCAGTTATTATTGCGACCACAGCCTCCTCTACCACCTCGCTTGAAAGGTCAACCGTTCCAAATACATCTTCATCCTCCTCTTCAGTCTCATCCTCATAGGCTTGACACAGATGACGATTTTCGGCAAGAGGTCGATTGACAGGTTCAGCTCGAGCAAGCTCATCTCAAGGTTGTATCCTTTCAATATTCCTTCCACCGTTGGCTTCGATCTCGAGGGCATCAAGTCGATCCAAGATTTGGTCCAAGCGCTCATCTAAACGCTGGGTAGTCGTTTGGATAGTCTGCACATTCAGCTCTAGGGTTCGAATAGCCGCCCCTTGAGCCTGTTGGGTAGCTCGCAAGGCTTCCATATCCTGAACAACGTTCGGAATATGATCGCGTTCTCCGTCATCTTCTCCCATCTGATTAGGGCGACTCGACTTGCTCTGATACCAACTGACGCAGCAAATTCACGTGAAAAACGGAATCAATCAACGATTAATCCCTAAAACCGAATATTATGAAAATTCAAGACGAAAGTCTTCTGTACTATTGAATAATTCAAAAAGCTCCTTACAACAGGAAAAAGAAAGCCTTATATAAGCTAAAACCCAACCCTAACAAGGAAAACACAAAAAAATAAAAAATAAAAATTATAAAAATACCCAAAAAACTTAAAACTGTCGGATGAAAGTCTTAATAGCGTTTTTTTGGGCCCAAACGAGACCTGTTACAGCAAACTCAAAATAATGCTTATAGAGCTCGAAAAACACATTTCGGAAACATATTATAATAGATGATCGGACTCCTATGCGAAAAGTTACGTCCGATTGAAGATTTACTGAAATTAAAATTACTTCTTTCCTCTCTTGAGCCTACAATCCTTTTTCTTTCTTGATTCTTGGTCCAGAAACTCATCCGCTACCAGCTCTGCATCACTGGGTGTGTTTTTATCCAACCAAATATCCCATTACAACTTTGAAACTAATTAACTTTCAGACAGTAGCAAAAAAAAAAAAAAAAAATCCATTCTAATTCTGAATTAATTGAGTCTAGAAGATACTTGAATAAAACAAATCTTCTTTTTTGGTGGAACTCTCTTTCTCCCTTACATACAATTAGAGGCAACCAGAAGATGAAAACTGAAACCACCCCCGCCCGCCGGCCCCCGCCATTTTCATTCTATGTCCCCTTTTCCAAATACGTGGGAACTCGTCATCCTTGTTTATGAACTAAAAAAAAAGGGAAATTATCAAAATTACCCTCGTTTCAGGGTTTATTTTGATATTTTACCTTTTTTATTTACATAATTACGTTTTTTTTTCAGATCAATTTCTTCTTTACGTTGTTTTTTAATTCTTCCTTTTCTACGTTTTTTTCAGATCAAGTTCTTCTGTTTTGTAGAACATTCACTTCTCCTTTTTCCCCTCTTTCTTCTCTGCCATCATCAACCCTAATCGCTCCCCTCTCTCTTCATCTCCATCGCCAAATCAGGTAATTTTCTGTTCTTCTCTGTGTTTTTTCTTCTCAATTTTGAAATTCCCCTCCTCTTTTGGATTTTTTTCAGCTATTCAATTTTGAATTTTACATGTTCCTATTACCGATTCCGATAACAAGATACTGAACATAGGTGTCAGATCTTATCTTCGTTGCCATATCTGCAAAGCAGCACCCTCAGCTTCTTATTACTTCTCGGAGGGCTGCCTGGATCAACCCCTCTAAGGGTGGATTCCAGCGACCGGAGTGCGACGGCACCCCCTTTCCTCTACCTCCTGAGTGCTTTTGGTTGATGACATGGTGGGGTCCCTGTTGCTCTCCAGATGATCCACTATGCTCTCTCTCTTGCCAAATCTCAGAAATCAGGTTTTTTTTTTTATTATTTACTTTAATTTTAATTTTGGGTTACAATTTGCATCAACTTCGTATTAATTTGGTTTTCTGCAACTTCATGATATGTACCAGAAAGTTATCGATGAAGTAGCTGGAAAGAAAGACTTCACTGACATGCATGCCTTATCAGCTTGTAACATGTCCCCGGACAAAGTTCTGCTGGCAGCCATTTGTGCCTTGGGGCAGCTTGAGGCGCATATGGGGTAAGCTTAGAGTAGTTTACCTTTTGGTGGTCATTCTGTTAATTGCATCATCTGCTCCCATATTTATCTTAATAAGATTTATTTCAGCAAATTTAATGATGCAGAGGAAACATTGACAAAGGCATTGAATAAAGCAGAGCAACTTTTTGGTAGGTTACTATGAAGTTATCTTCTTAATTTCAATTAATCTGGAACATTTACAGCAGATTTTTGGGTATATTATGCATTCTGGTTTCCATAATTGAAGTTAGGCTCATATAGATGCTGAAAAATGAAATAACTTATCCTTATCAACCAATTTATCATAGGAAAGTAATGTTTGTTTTGCACTCCTGTGGTTTGTGATTATATTGTCAAAAACTAACATTGTTTATTGAATTTCTTGTTTTAAAACATAGTTGCAAATTGAAATTTTCTGCTATTATAAATAATGTGTTCGTTGGTGAGACATGCTTTGGTTCGGGAAGATGGAGTGACTGAACTAAGGATTTGTTGGCTTTGATGAAATTTTTAGACGTAATATAACAAATTAAAGGTTGTTGAAATGTAGAATGGATGAATTGTCAATTAAAAGTCGAATACAGGTCTTCAATAATGGAATGTGTAGCTGCCTTTTTCTCCAGTTTCAAAGCCAAACCAACAAACCTTTAATCTTTTGGGTACTTGAAGAAGAAAGCCACGTGCTTAGCTTCATTCTCAATTACAAAGATTTCTTTTTATTTTATCAATTACCTGTTGGCTTCTGCTGCTATTTCTTCAGCAAACGGATTTCCTTCCTTTTTTGTATGTTACCAATGTTAATTAACCAATTTGGGAAATGCTAAGAGCCGTATCCTTTTTTATCTACAAAAACATCTTGGTCGTACAATGAGTCTGCGTTAGAAATGAAAATTTGTAATGGAATCACTTCCTTAATGTTCATGGCACAGTCTGAAGATCCAGGTGTACTAGTGGTTTTGGAAAGTATTTTCAGTTTTAATCTTTCACTTCCACTCAATTATCTCTTGGAAGGTTTTGAAGGAAAGGTCTTAATTATATAGGTGATTCTGCAAGCTGAAAATTGAAGTTTTATTTTCTCTCCATTTGCTTCATCGGCTTGGAATATTGGCTGTAAATGGTATTGATAATATTCTTTTAACTCTAGGGAATGAAAGATCCTATCTCTGATTCCAAGTCCAAAGTGGCCATGCTTAAGGAGCATTGCTCTGGAGTAGTGATCAGAGAGTTGGATGCCGGTAATTAATTCATTAGCCTATAATCAAGTTGCTTGTTTATAATTAATTTGTCGTAAATTATTCATGACGTCTGGTGAAAATAGCAGGGCATTGCCCCCACGACTAACGGCCTGAAGAAGTGAATGCAATCATTTGTGAATGGGTAGCGGCAGTGGAAACCAAAATTCTAGCAGAGAGTTTTGCGTAAAAAGTGTAAATCCTATAGAGTTGGAGTCATATGATGCTCGGTTCTAATTTAAACCAAAATATGAGGACAAACCAAACACCAGTAGTTTGCTCTGGTTTGATTCTCAGATAATAGAGATAAATGTTATTATCTGAAGTTGGAAATCTGTGGGGTTATGGTAAAGGTCACACCTTTATGTTACCCAGATTGTTGGTTGTACCTTTTAAAATTATAGCTATTGCTGAAGTTGGCAAGGCTTTCATTTAAATGAGCATGAACACTTAGCTTTTTGTTTTGTTGGGACTTTTGCAGTTGGAGAATGGCAACCAAAATAACACTGGCTGTAGCTGGGTCGTTTGCAATTGCGTATGTATGTGATCAACTTGTGTCTGACAAGAAGTTATTTGGAGGTGAGTTGCTATCTTCTCCCTTTAGATATATTTTTGGCCTGTTACTGTTTATGAGACTTGGTTTCACTGAAATTTCTACCTGAAATTTTCTTCCCAGGAACTACTCCTGGTACAGTGGCAAACAAGGCCTGGTGGGAAGAAACTGACAAGAAGTTTCAGGCATGGCCACGTACTGCAGGACCACCAGGACTGAAGATGGCACTTTAGGACTGCATTTCAATTTTGGGACTGCATCTGTACTAAGGATTGTATTTTTAGGATTGCAATTTTAGGACTGCAATTTTGGGATTGCACTTATATTGTTATATACTATTATACATTGGTTATACGCTGTTTATACATTGTTATACACTGTTTATACATCGTGTATATACTGTTTATACATTTGTTATACACTGTTTATACATTTCTTATACATAGTTATACATTGTTATACCTTCTTATATATTATTATACATTGTTTATATATAGTTTATGCACTGTTTATACATTCTTTATACACTGTTATACACTGTTTACACACTTCTTATACATAGTTATACCTTCTTATATATTATTATACATTGTTTATACATCGTTTATACACTTCTTATACACTGTTTATACACTTCTTATACACTGTTATACATCGTTTATACACTGTTTATACATCATTTATACACTGTTTATACATTATTTATACACTTCTTATACACTGTTTTATACTATTATACATTATTTATACATTGTTTATACATTATACACTGTTTATACATTGTTTATACATTATTTATACACTGTTTATACAATTCTTATACACTGTTATACATTGCTTATACATTGTTTATACACTATTTATACATTATTTATACACTTCTTATACGCTGTTTTATACTATTATACACTGTTTATACATTTTTTATACATTTTTTATACATTATACACTGTTTATACATTGTTTATACATTATTTATACACTGTTTATACAATTCTTATACACTGTTATACATTGCTTATACATTGTTTATACACTGTTTATACTTTGCTTATACACTGTTTATACATTGTTTGTATACTGTTATACTTTGTTTATACATTGTTTATACTCTTCTTATACACTGTTTATACACTTCTTATACACTGTTTATACACTTGTTATACATTATTATACACTTCTTTTTTATACACTGTTTATACATTGTTTATACACTGTTATACATTGTTTATGCATTATTTATATATTGTTTATACATTGTTTATGCACTGTTATACATTGTTTATACATTATTTATACATTATACACTGTTTATACATTGTTTATACATTATTTATACATTGTTTATACATTATACACTGTTTATATATTATTTATACACTGTTATACATTGTTATACGCTGTTTATACACTTCTTATACACTGTTATACATTGCTTATACATTGTTTATACACTCTTTATACATTGTTATATATTATTATACACTTCTTATATAATATTATACATTATTTATACATTGTTTATATACTTTATACATTGTTTATAAACTGTTTATACCTTAATTATACCTTAGTTATACCTTAATTATACCTTAGTTATACCTTAATTATACATTATTTATACATTGTTTATACACTACTTATACATTGTTAGACATTATACACTTCTTATACAATGTTATATGTTTATACACTTATTATACATTGTTATACACTCTTTATACACTGTTTATACATTGTTTATACATTATTTATACACTCTTTATACACTCTTTATACACTGTTTATACATTGTTTATACACTGTTTATACAATTCTTATACACTGTTATACATTGCTTATACATTGTTTATACACTGTTTATACAATCTTTATACCTTAGTTATACCTTAAGATACATTATTATAGTGATTATACCTTAGTTATTCCTTATTTATACCCTATTTATACTCTAAGATACATTATTATATTGATTATACCTTAATTATACCTTAGTTATACTTAAGATACACTATTACAGTGATTATACCTTAATTATACCTCAATTATACCTTAGTTATACCTTAAGATACACTATTACATTGATTATACATTAGTTATACCTTAATTATACATTAAGATACACTATTACAGTGTTTATACCTTAGTTATACCTTAATTATACCTTAGTTATACATTAAGATATACTATTACAGTGATTATACTTTAGTTATACCTTAATTATACCTTGGTTATACCTTAATATACAAAGGCATAATTAGTTATACTTTAGTGAAAAAAATATGTCGGAAAAAGTATGTACATATGGACTTTGTTTCGAAGATAAAAAAAAATAAAAAAAAAACTTTCTAAAGTCGCATGATAAAAAAATAAACGGATTGAGAGATAAATGCAAAATTAGATTAAAAATTGCAAAAAGAGGAGAGAGAAACGTGGGCAAAGTAGAGAAGGTATTTTGGAGATTTTGATTTGTGTTTTGTTGTTTATTTTGTGAACAATCACGTAAAAATGATAATTTTTGTTGTAGGTATTTTTGAAATTTTGAAAAGTTTTTAAGGTATTTATGCAAACTTTTCCTTTTGAGGTAAAAATGTTATATGGTGCCAAAAGTTATGTATTTATGTAAAATCCCCAAAAAAAAATAGTCCATGTGGTCATAGAATTTAGGATTTCCGCAAGAAACCTCGTTCCTCCTTTCACAAATTCTATTATTTTCAGTAACATTTTCTATTAAAATTTAAGAAAATGCAATATATTAAAATCGTGCAAATATAATGCGACAAACATTAGTATAATTATTTAGTACGAAAAATGCATCAATCATGATTCATAACCAATGCATTAATCCACCAAACATAAAAAATAAGCATCTAAAAGTCAATATACGCTATAAATTACTCGTTGCAGAAACAGTATCAATCTACCATATGTGATACTAGTATAGAATTATTAGTATTTGTGTGTTTTGATTATTTGATCTTGTAGAAACGTTATAAAAAATTAAAATAATTATATATAAATTTAACTATATACAAATATATTTTGTTTTGTTATTTAAATAAGTTCTATAGAGAATTGGAGATCACAAAGGGCATGGGGACATGGTGGAGATAGAGAATCCCTGGTATGGAGAGAAATGAAGTCTCCAATGTTGAAGCATATACTAGAGAAATGAAAAATAAAAATAAAAATGGAGTCTATGGTAAACCCCCAAAATGACAGATTTTTTTACATCGATAGAACCCAAACATCCATTTTGGTCCTCAAACATTTCCTTTCTTCTATAACTTATTCTTTTATTTCACATAAAAAAATATATATATATCAAATTAACCTCTATAATATATTTTTAATTCACACAATTAATTGACAACTAATTTATTGTTTTGAGGCTATTATGTATAAATTATTATATAGTCCTAAAGAAGATATTATTATTTTAGAATTTATAAAAAAAAAAACACGGGGAGTTTCCAGTAAAAATTGTCTATTGCACTAGAACACTGAAAAGCTTGTGACATATTAAACTCTATTAGTCAGCTGCAGGTACTGCTGTGCTACAATGCCACCTTGAGCTGAGCCACCATTGAAAAAATCATAAATTGTTGTCTTCTTCTTCTTCTTCCAAAGGCATTATTTAACGATCCTTCAAACGGGAATAAATATTTCAAATTTTCGTTTGGCCTTGTCCGCATGTTCCCTCCAAATCGCTGGAAACATTTAAGCTATTATCGAGTCTTTAGCTTATATCATATGCACATGTGTTGTGAGGATTGTATAACTCTGCAGATTCTATGACTTGCTTCAATGCAGTTGCTCCCAAATGCCTCAGAACCTGTGGCCATCAACATCATCCAAATAAGGAAAATTATTTTCCAAAACGGAGCCTAAAACTCAATTTTTTCATTCATGCAGCGTGCTACATTTTGGGGTAAAATGCAATGTTTCACTAATGCCTCTGAACTTCAATTTGTACTATAGACAATTGTTATAAATTTCCAGCTAAGTCTATGTCTGGACAGTGAACACTAACGTAACAAAACCTAAGAGAAGCCATGGCAGCTCTACAAAACCATGTCAACAGCAAAAACACCAAAAAATTCCATTTGTTGTTTATAGACCACAATTGGAGTGTTTCTATGCCTGAAATGGCACGGCTCGAAACCTAACATGGCTAATATCATCTTTTTTCTGGCATAGATTGGACTGAAAATTCAGAATAGTAATTTTCATGGAACAAAATTCAATGTTACTTTGTTCATTTCATCCCTGCATTTTCTCCTTTTCTGTACCAAGGGCTCACAGTAATATATTTGTTTCAATCCCATCCTAAAAGTACTTTTAACAAACATAGCAGAATTAAAAAGAGATCACGAAAGATTTTATATATATATACCTCACATTTACCGTTCTACTATTAGACTTAGCTGTAAAGTGTAAAATTATTTTTGTTGAAGTTTCTAAAAACCTGTCATTCAGGGTAGATTCCCCAATCTAAAAATTGATTCTTAAATTTACACTTCATACATTTTGATATAAATTGAAGATGTTGGCCACATTGTTTTATATGATTTTATAGCATATTCAGCCTAATATAGGAATTGCTAACTCACTTGAATATTTATAAATATATAACTGACAAAATTCTTGAGCGCTTGAGTTGTGACACGTTAGCTGAATGCCAGAAGATATGAAACATACCTCGTTTGCATCTTTGAAACAAGAAGACTCATCTTTCTTTGGCCATCGCACAACCCAACATCTAAAACAAGAAAATTATTTACCCCATCAAATGAAAGAACTGACATTTTCACTGTAAAAAATTGCAACAGGAAATGAAGTGCTGGTGATTTTGTCTTAATTCTCAATCATCTATTTGGTTGATCAAAAGTCTTGAAGTTATTGTTTGGTCTTTGGTATTAGTTTTCCGCTAAGGGTAACATATAATGTGAACATCAAGTTTCAATCATGAAGCAAAGCAAACGGAAGAAAATTCAGTAAATAAAGAAAATGAAATGAAACAACTTCACTAAGATTGATAAAGTAGGCAACAACATGGTGACCCTAGAAGCCACAAAGGCTAGGAAATCTCAAGATCTAAACTAATTACTAGTCCCTTATGTTCAATTTTAACTAACCTTAACCCTACTGATCTAGTCAACGAGAAGAAAAGTTTCTACGTGCATCAGAACAGTCAAACTATGAAATTTTCACCTTTCTTTTCCCAATCGGCGAGCTAACTCTTCACCCAACGCTTGTCCGCATGAATCACCATCAGTTGCCAGCACAATGCGGGAAACCTCAGAGACAATAATGTGTAACAGATTTAAAATATGTAAGAAAGAAGAACAAGCCGAAACTATATCCACCTTACTGACTACAAAATTCTGCTCAAAATGTACTCACCTTATCTAAGTATTCCTTGCAGTTCCATAGATACTGATATGCTTTGTCCTGGCTTCATATATGCATGCATAAAAGATATTAAAAATGGAAATCAGTAGAAGTGATATTTCAATCATCCTTTTCCTTGGACCCAAAATGTGAACAGGGAAAATTAAAAGGGAGATTTTGTTGTCATTTAATACACCATACACACGCAAAAACAGAATACAACACAGGAAAAAAGTCTATAACAAAGACATAATACAAAAAGGACATTAGTCCATACATTTTCCAATGCTGGTAATTCTTTAGTAGAAACAACTTGTGGTGCACCACCAGGAACACTAACACAATTACAGAGACCTGCTTCCTCTACTGAAAGCTTATCTAGTTCGCCTTCAACCTTTGAAGGCACCAAAGCAACCAATAAAGATCAGGGCTCGCAGAGATTTAAATAAATTATTGAAAAGAATAAGGTAATAGTAATACAATGACTATTTCAGAAGCTTCTTTTATGTCATCCAGCCCATAGAACCATTTTCCAGTGCCTTTATCCTGAAATAGAGCATCAGAAGTTCAAATATCGATCTGGTTAACTTAAAAAATATTACGGAATCAGCATAGGAACAAGATATTCTCATTTCTAATGTTTGCTTAACTGAAACTTGTTGTGGAATGGGAATGTGATTTCCTATAAATGATGGAATGAGCCGTTCCCTCTCTAATCCATGTTAATAAAATCCCATTCCCTAAGGAATATCAAAATAGATGACAATAATTTTTCTTCTCATCCATGTTTTCTATTTTTTAAATTTCTATTAAACTATTAGATGCATTAACCACTTCTATGTTTAAAATGGAAGTTTATGTTTACAAACCTCGGATGAAAACATAAACTTCCATCCCTGTCTCTTGATATTTCTATATCAAATTAATAATATATTTCGTACTTAATTTTTCATTTGTTTGAAATTTGAACCAACCACCTCCTAAGTTCAGTAGTTAAATTACAACTTATGTCAAATTCAATAATAAACAGCTACCTGCCAAAATTTTTTCTCCATGGTCCGATACTTGCAACCAACAAGTATGCCATTGTGTCTATAAGTAAATGCAATAATATCCTGTAGTCAATAACAAAATATCAGACTATAAATATTCACGTGACGTGACAGATCATGAAGATGAAAATAAAATTAATAACAAAGAAATACCACAAAGATAAAAATTATATCTATAAAAGAGCTTTGCTATAAGGAGCAATATATATATATAGAAATGCTAAAAAAATGGAAATCTATAAACAATTACAATATGTAATCTCGATATAAGTCAAATTGGTATGTATGATTAATTAAAATTAAATATCTGTAAGCCATTCTTCAGTCATATCATATAAAAAATCATGTGCGAGTCTGTGCTAGGCCTGCTAGCTCTTCAATCTTAAGTGGGAAAAAAAAATATGGTGCAAAAGCCTCAGTTCAAACCACATTAAGCTTTATTGTAACTCGAGGAGCTTAGGAAGGAATTCACATGTTGCAAGAAGATGGGCAGATGTGAGCAGTGTAGACCCAACAGCAGCCAACCATAGGAATTAAAAGAAGATTTAGTAGGCAGAGTTTGCTTAGTGGAATTCCTAATGAAGAATAAATTCCTATTGTCTTTAGAATTTCATTATTAGTCTTTTCCTATTTAGATTCTTATTTAAACTTTTCTGCCTTGTTTAGACAGACAGATTATCAGTAGAGAATGAAGT
Source organism: Euphorbia tirucalli (assembly GCA_039660915.1). Taxonomy (NCBI): domain Eukaryota; kingdom Viridiplantae; phylum Streptophyta; class Magnoliopsida; order Malpighiales; family Euphorbiaceae; genus Euphorbia; species Euphorbia tirucalli. The sequence continues at coordinate 72,904,187 of CM077641.1, forward strand.
TCAATTTTCCCAAATTTCAATGTTTTGAGGTGTGGGCTCTCTCTTAATAAGCAGAATAGGCATTTCGAGGAGTAGATTCTCTCTCAAAAAGTTCCAACTATTTCTAGATCAGGGACTTCCAGGTACAAGGTCCCATAACTAAAAACTTTTGTTAGTGACAGAAGAATTGGAAGGCACACAAACATGATTTGTGAAGTAGACTACTCTAGATAAAGTTTGCCCATTATTTTATTATGCGTTCACATACAATAGTCTTGAATTTGAGGGTTCCATGAAGAATTCCTAGGGCATGTACAGATTAATAGAGAAATGGAAATAAAGGAGAATGCAATTCAAGGAACCTCAACTGATAGTAAACACAGTCAGATGGCCCCATGTACTACCTCAATTGAAGCAAAGATGTATCGGAGTTCGGGTCATTTCTTTCAAATGATGGTAGAAATATACTTTTCATCTTAGAATTTAATGGACAGCGTAGTAACATGCAACAAGAAACCCAAAAGCAACATCTCACATAAGCATGAACTTCAAAGAGTTCTATCCAGTTAATAAAATCTCTAAGTAGATAAGTACTGTGATGGCATTATTGATGAACTTCACGGACCTTATCACCAGCTATCTGCATAACAGCGTTTCTATGAAGGGTTTCCTCAGATATCATTCTGTCAGCAAAGTATGCAATCAGCTGAAAAAGAAAACAAATTACTGTTCATGTCCATATCGTACTACCAGAAGTTCTATCAAGACTTAAGAAAGAACCAAGAATATTCAATTGTCATAAGTGCGGACACAACCAATCATATTGATGCACTTGGTACTTTATGAAGGCCACTAGACAATGCATCAAGAGGGCCATACGTGCATATGTATATATACATATATATGCGTGGAAAAGATTTTAGTCTCTCTTGTCTTCTTATTACTTTATTCATTTCATCTAAAGTCACTCATTTAGCTAAGAGTACAATCTGCGATAATTTCCTTGAGAAAACTAACAAAGCAATCTCAAATACCTTCTCTCCAAGTGGTTCTAGCATAGTGCTCTCTGTTGTCATTTGTCTAGAGGAAATAACTTTAAAAATTTTATGAAATCCTTGATTTGATACCCTTCCATCTGCAAAGACCTATAATGAAATGTTACCAATCATGCAATGCCTTTTTTTTTTTTTTTGTGCAAAAGTAAATAGAAACAGAATGCACATTGCTTAACCTGCCCAGCCCATCCGCAAGAAGTATGATAACACCTCCACATTGCGAAATCCCTACACAATTCCCATCACAGACTTCAACAAGTCGACTCATCATACAAATTAAAAGCATAAACAGGCATAAAAGGAAACTAGCACGAACAGCTTACGCGTCTTGGATGATATGTAAAGATAAACTCCTCTCCATTGATTTTCCACCCTTGCACTACATTGCAAATTCCACAAATGGAATCAAATAAGCATTCCAAGCCCTAATTTGATTAGGACTTGTAAAAACTATCCAAGTATCGAGAAGCCAAGGTAAGGAAAACAGATTATAGTAGCGGAAATCTATGCACATACAGGTGTCCGTAGCCATCAAAAGAGCATGTAAAGAGGAATTAAGAGAGTGGGTTAGTTACCTTTGGGCAAAATAAATGACCGAAATATCCAGGAACACAAGAGTCGTCGCAGTTAATTTGAAGTACCTCCATTTTCTGCTTCAAGACCTTCACTTGATCATCTAATACTTGATTCGAATTGGCTTTGACAACAATGGAAAATAATGTCAATTTTATTGCAGAGGATTCTAATATTGTATGCTAGTAAAAGGAAAAAAAGAGTGCAGTACCAGATTGTAGAACCGAGAGTTTGGAGAGAAAGCGAGTTCGAAAACGTCCTAATCTTGTTACAGGTGGTAATATCAATGGAAAACTGTGGTTAGCGAGGAAGCGTTTGAAAGGAAGATGATATCGAACCATGTAAGCAATCTGCATTTCCTCTGTCAGTTTTCTGTCACTCGATAACTGCCACTTGATACGATTAACCGTCGCTTGTTAGCTTATATATGCTTTCAGCTTTCCCCATACTTTCAAAAATGGAAACTTAAAAGTAAATTATTGAAAATCTTAACTTGTTTTATTAAACACAAGGAGAAGCGAAGAGAAAAACAGAATAAAGATGAAGATAAGAAAAGAAAAGAGACGAGGATAAATAAAGATGAAGACCCAGGCAACATGCCACGACGTCGTTTTGGGTATATGATGGAGACCCAGGTTTTTTTTCATTTATTTTTCCATATTAAACCTTTATTTATGCTTTGTATAGCATGAATTTTGTCTTTAAATAATTTATTAATCTTCCACTTTTTACCTAATACACTAGTTAGTCCTCTAATATTCAAAGTACATTGTAAGATCTTTATCTTTTGATATATAGAACAGTTTAGTCTCTCTCATAAAAAAAAATTAACAATGATAATTACATACATAATCATCCAATCATTCAGAATAGAATAGAATTACCAAAAACTTTTATTCATTTATATTCCAAATATAGAATTATTAATTATCTAAGGTCATTCCAACCCAATACGCAATATTCTCTACTCTTCTATACTTCATTTCGCATTCTTTCCCTTATCTATATAGTTGCTATAGTAATTGCACTCTAACCCATTATTCTACCTCCTACTCCAAGGAAAATAATTCCTTTCAAAAAGTAATATTTTATTATTATTATATTAATTTCTATAAACCATTATATTTTTATCATTATTTAACAATCCAAAATTAAATTTTTTCATTTTAATAAGTGTAAATTTAAAAAATAATATAATAAAACTAAATATTAAATCATCAATTATAAATTATTAAATAATTATTCTACAAATAAAAATTGTATAATTAACCTAATTATGACTATTATTATTAAATGAAATTTGACCCAGGTTATTGAAATATACAAATAATTAATTTACTGTTTTTTTTTTACAAACACAATCTAAAATTTATGCTAGCAGATTGACTGTACAAAGTAACCAATCCTAACCACTACCACCACCACCACCACCACCACCATCTAACATGGAAAATTTTGGATATTTCAATAATTTTGGTGGAAGTTAACATGATTTACTATCTTACTAATTTAATATTACGTATGTTAGTTTTTTTAATGTTGATGTATGTTATTTTAGTCTCCTTTTTAGTTTTTGTATTTTTACTTAAATGTTTTTATGTAGTGTTTGTATTTTTTTTTTTAATTATTATTTAATTTGTGTAATGTTTTTATCAAGTAATGTTTATATTTTTCTAAGAATTTTAAATCCTTATTATGCATTTTATTTTATATTATAATGTCTAATTCTAAAAGGCTATACACGAATTTAATAAATACAATTATAATTTAATATTTAAATAAGAAATATGTGTTATTATAAAATATAAATAAATTAAAATATCATTAATATATATTTAAACACATACAAATAATAAAATATATAACATGTACAATTAATTCATTAAAATTTAATTCATTATACAATTACAAATACATATAAATAATCCTGACAGTTTCAAATAGGCTAGCTACAGTACTATACTGTACATTGAATATAAAATTTACACAAACTCTTTTAAAAAAAATCTTTTTGATGGAAAACAATTTTTTTTAACTAACACAAGTTTTACAAAATTTGAGGAATTGATAAAACAGTAATACTTGTGAATATAAATTTGCTTGACTAGTATAATAATATCTTCAAATATAATGTTAGTAATTTAAATTGCGGAAATGTAAATAGCAATAAATATGAAGAATATAAGGATAGAGAATTAAAGACATCGAGATTTATACTAGTTCGACCCAACCGGTCTACGTTCAGTCCCCAAGCTAACCACTTGAGATTTTCCACTAGTATTTCTTTTACGGGCAAGAAACAAGCTTGAATTACTTTTTTTGAATTCAAGTAATAAACTCAATATTTTTGCAGGCTAAGTATCAAACCTCTACAGTTACTTTTTTCAAGCTTAAGTAACAAAAACTCTTCCAATGCTTTTTCAAAGCTCAAAGCATCAAACTTTAGAATTTGTTGTTTTTCAAAGTTCAATAATGAAACTTTTACAATCTTTGTTGATCACACGAACAACAAAGAAACCCGCTTCACATAACCCTGTGTGAAAGTACAATTCCCCTTGAATATGAATATTTGAATGAATAAAGATGAAGCTTTCTTTCTTTATTTGCTCTTTAAAGGAATTATGGAAGACTTGAGCAAAATAGATTGTATGCGTGATTAGAAATAAGTCCCCCACTTGATTAATTTAATATTTCTTGCTTTTATAGGTGTCAAAAGCTCTTCAAAAGGTGAACTAGTTGTTGCACTTAGCTCTTGAGCATATCATGGTTGTTGCTTCTAGCTTATAAGCAGGATGAGATAGTTGCTTTCATTATTCAAAGAGAATATGGTCGTTAAAGACTTTTAGTTCTTTTGGTAAGTGAAGCTTGCAGCTCTTGAGGTCATTTCCATCTTCTGAAACTATTGTAAACTCTGAGTTCATAAAGCCTGTATCTCTTGAATCAAATTTCACCTTCTGAAGCTAGTGTAAACTTTGAGTTCATAAAGCTTATATCTCTTTAATCAAATTTCACCTTCTGAAGCTAGTATAGTCATTGGAAGCTTTGAAGGTTATAAACAAAGGAATTATTGGCTTATAAGCAAGGCTATCTCTTGATAAAAAATGAGCTTATCATGTATAAGCTTTTAGTCTCTTGATTGCAAGACTAAATGATATCCTTCTTGAAGTTGTAGTAGCTTTGTCAAGCTAATATCATTTTACTTCTCTATTAATTACAAAATAATTTGTAATAATATTAAAGTAAAATATGATTTGCTTTTTGTCTTATATGTCAACTTATTATCTAGTTGTTATCATTAAAACACGATTCAACAAATTCATTAAAATAAAAGAAAAACAAAAAAAAAGGAAAAAACTAATATTTTCCAAAATTTGGAGTAGGATTTGGGAGAAGTATCCCAAGTCCTACTCCAAAAATAGAATTTTGGAGATAGTAAAATATCTATTTTTGGAGTGGCATTGGACTTGCCCTAATATTTCAGTGATATTTTTGACGAATTTATTTGGTAAATTCCATAAAAAAGGACAACAAAAAGTCAAACTATGGGTATTTTGCATTATAAATTAAAGTTTATAATAATTTTGTTTAATTTCTGATAGTTGGAGAACCATGAACGTAAGTATCGTAGTTTGTTTTTTACAGTAGGGACTAAATTGTCTAATGGAATAAGAGATAAGAATCTTATAATATATTTTTGATAATACAATGTGTTAGGGATAGGGGCAGCACTATTAATTGGCCCATAGTGGTCGTGGCCCCTATTGAGTTTTTTTAATTTTCTTTGGGATTACTCTTATAATTTTCAAATTTTATATGTGTCAATTGCAAATTTTTAATTTGGCCCCCCACAAAGAAATTCAACTTAACTTTTCAATGGTTACTATTCCCTCATTCTATTTCATGATGCACTAGAGCAACAATTGCAGTCTCCTAATTCATTAGGTTAAGCGAAATTGGATTGATATTTACGTATTTTCAATACAAGATCAGATTAATTTTAGTTTTTGCAATTCTAATTTTCTTGAGTATTGAACATTTTGTTTGTTATTTCTTCTCCTTCATGTGTGTTGTCGCTCCTGTTTTGATACTTTGATTAATTTATCTCTTAAATGTTCAATCAAATTCACATTTACAGTTAAGTTCAACTGACCTATATGCATGTAGCCCTTATCTGATGGCTGACTCTCATGGAATTTTTCCTAATTCTAAACTTATAATATTTTGAGATGTTGCTCCAAACAAAATAACAAACTAAAAATTGCAGTGCATTTAAACACTAAAAATTGGTCCAAGCATGCTGCATGATTGTGAGAATAGAGAAATAAGATTATAATTACATATTGTCTTATATATGGGATGGAATGGGAGTTAACACATGTACCCTTTGATCTTTGTTATTTTAATTATGAAATACAAAGAGATGACAGTTTTTAAATAAAAATATTATTTTGCTTTCTCTTATCATATTGCACTATTCATTTAATATATGTTTAACTTGTAATTTTTTTAACTCTTGATCTCTTAATATTTGGCCCCTGCGAAGAAAATGGTCTGGCACCATCCCTAGTAAAGGACTAATAAGTTATTTGTTTTCTTATTAATAACCATGGATTCGTTATAACCATTTCTGTAACAAATAACCCATTATGGTGATGGAAAAATATGGACTAAAGAAAGAAATTTGTCCAAGTGAGGAATTTTAGAGTTTAATCCACTATGCAAGACCTTTAAATAATACTAATTGATTTAGCTTGGCCTTACAATTATATTACAAACTAATATCTAGAAAATTATATACCTTGATTTTGATCCATAGTTAAACTATATGTTCCATCTCAAATATATTTTCTCCGTCTCTCTCTATAGACTATTATTGATTCTTTGATGATGAAAAATCTATTTACTTGTTTATAATATTTTATTTGTAATTAGGAAAAGTAAAGGGAATAAAAAAAAACTCATAAACTCTAAATTTCTCTTCTTTTTTATGCTAGCAACCGCCACACTAGCATCGTTTTATAGTAGAGCTAGTCTATATGTTTTATGTAAGCTTAATGTCACGAAGTCGTCCTCTTGACCCGCGTGGCGCTTAGGCACTTGCGACGTTTGTTACGCTAAACAAGCCTTTCGATGTGTGGGCGAAGGAATATGGTGGGCACTTGGATGTTTTAGAGGACTTGGAAATATATTTGAGAAAATACAATGGTTTGGGAATATGAGAGTAATTTTATTACTCAATCTAACACTCAACCAATACACCAAAGTATCTTACAATCCTTTCTTAGTTCGATGAGATTCCTTAGGATGAAGAGGTTATGTTACAAATGAGAGGGTGATGCCTATTTATAGGCATCCCACCTCCTTATAGGAATATTCTAGGCATATTCCTTGATTTTTACACTTAAAATATATTAAAGAATAGGTAGGGACGCTTTCTAGAAGGAGTAGAGTCGGTTTGGAGCGTTCTAGAGGCAATCCAACAAGTTACCGACCGATCTGCGACGCTCTAGCCGTTGCTGGAAGCTTCTGGCGCAATCTGGAACCGATTCAACGCCGAATTTCCGTCACTAACGCGCTGCGCGATGGACTGGGCTACTTTGCACGCTGGGCTAGGCTGCTTGCGCGCTGGCTGGGCCTGTTTTGCGGCAACCCGCATTTTCCACGCCACACTTCCATTTTTCTTCAACTTTTGCTGCACAACCACCCCTTCTTTAGCTTAATAATTATTTATTTGGCCTAAAGGCTTTGGGTTTGGTGCATTTGGTCCCTTGTGACCATTTTTCCCTCATTTTGGCCACATAAATCCCTTATGTGCGAGTTTCATCGCTCATATGCAACAATGCCTCGCGTAGCAAGATTGTCGGGGCGTGACATTAAAGTCACTTAGAGTTACATCCATTAAAATTCTAAGTTACATGCATATACATTAAGTTTTTGAGTTATATGGATTAAAGCCTTTAGTTACATGGACCACTAAAGAAATTAATTAATAAATTTAAATTAATTCAACAAGGAATTGATGGATTTTAAAGGTTGCAGCGAAGAACATTGAAAATACAATCTGAAACCCTTTGAAATTTAAGAATAATTAATACATAATAACTCAAAGTACATCAAAATTGGAAAAAAACAAAAAAAAAAACACATAGGACAGGATAGGGAAAAACCTGCTGAAAGAGAAGACTTGATGATTTGGTTTGCTAACAATAACAAATTAACTAACAAAAATTAAACTGCTGCATGAGAGAGAGAATTCCGCGGAAGTGGGAATATATTTGTTGAGGGATTTTAGGGATTGCGGTTATATTTTACAACTCTCACCTTTCAAATTAATTCTTTTTAATTTTTAATTTTTTAATTTTTTGGATTTAGCAAAAATCCTTTTCCAAATTCCAAGTTCCTTACCTGGCCAACAATTATTCCATATTGTCTATGAGGAAATTAATATTCCAACAGTATCTTCTAATTGTCAATATCCACCATAAAATATCAGACCAAAAATATTCTTGTCATGAGACATTCATAAAGATTAAAATAATAATAATAATAATAATAATAATAACAAATTGAGAAGATAACTGTATTTGTAAGAGATACAGTTTCTATAAAAAAAAATTAACTACATATATATGGTTTATGAGATTCCAAACGCACAAAAACTTTACACATGCTTTAAAAAAAAAAAATTGGGGTCATTTTGAGTAGAAAATTCTAAAATAATAAAAGACTAAATCCAAAAAGTTCAGGCATTTATATAAACGTTCGGGTCATTGCTTGATCATGATTCCAGCTAAATGTGAAAGTGGTAGAATAAAATCAAATTGAAACATTAAAAATGAAAAGAATTTTTCTTTTTCAAGATTAATAAAAATGCAAGTTATTTAATTTTTGGTTAATTAATTAAGTCATTGTAATTAAGCTAATTACTGTAGCATAACTGTATTATCCTAGAAAAGCTCAACGAACTAACTCCCACATGTCGCAATCTCTCTCATATATTAAGTTGTGGGTATAGCAGTTTCTTTTCCCTCCCTTTGCTCAACTGCTAATTTTAGTTAATTAGTAGAGATAGTTTTGTTAGTAAACCAATCTTCAAAATTAAGTGTCTATTTCTCTTTTTACAGGTATCTATCTCATCTCATCTCCTCTTGTCTTACGTTTTCTTTGTTTCTTTATTTGTCTATCTATTTCTACTTCTACTGTCTCTATCTCAAAATTTTGTTCAATAATTTTTTGTACAAAATTAATTAATTATTCATTTTGTTTCAGGTTACATTGTCAATGGCACTGAGTTATTGTTCAAGCTTGAGTCAGCAGGATTACTTGACTCAAACTGAACTGTCTGCAGCAACTGATGATAAGCTTCTTTATTTCAATGACAATTTCAACTACTTGTCATCAGATAATTTCATCAATCCGTTGCTCGAATTCGATGAATCCTTGTTCTACCCATCAGAAGATACTTTTAGCACTAACCTCCTTCCAGTCTGCTCTTCTCCGAAATGCCAAAAGAGCTATTTTGAGGACTACAATTCGTTCGATGCATTGCAAATTCCAGCTCAAGTGCCTAGGTTTGATGCATTTCAAATTCCAGCTCAGGTGCCTAAGTTTGAGGCTCCAGCAGCGGGTTTTTGCGAAGGAAGGAGCAATGAGAGTGTGATGAAGAAACAAAGTGGGTCAGCTCAGAGCATAGCAGCACGAGAACGGAGAAGGAAGATAACAGAGAAGACACAGGAGCTTGGAAAACTTATTCCAGGAGGGAATAAGATGAACACGGCTCAAATGCTTCATTCTGCTTTCAATTATGTCAAGTTCCTCCAGGCTCAGCTTCACCTTCTTCAACTAATGAACCAATTTGATGATAAGGAAAATCAGTTTCACACTAATGAACTCCAAGTTCTAGTTGCATCTCCAAAAATTCAAGAGAAATTGTATTCAGAGGAGAAATGTTTAGTTCCAGTAGAGTTCCTTCGCAACTTAGCTAATCACAATGAGATTCAACCTATTGATGAGATTCATCTCTTGCTAGGAAACAATTGCTGACTTACTGATTCTGTTTTTAATTTCTTTTTTCTAATTATCATGTAATTAGCTGCTAATTCTTAGCTTTACTGTGATCTAGGTGATTAGCTAGGTAGGGTTCTAATCCTTAATTGCTCAGTTTTAGGTGCTAATTCACTGATCAATCAATCTCTCATTGTATGTTTGCTCTTTCAAGGAATGCATTTCACACTTTTGCAGGTATTTTGTGCTTTCCTCGCTGATTATTTTTCTTCTCAATATAATAATAATAAAATAAACAGTATAAAATTCCATCTTTGTAACGAATCCAGAAAACCCAACTGCGTTCAATCTTTTGTCAACATGGTCTAAAGATTGTGGCTTTGTACTTGTCTTGCAACTTCTTTTGGAAATATTGCCCTTTCAGCATCCTCTCCATTGACTTGCCTAATAAATCTTTTTAATTTTCCTATTGATGTCTTCTCTTGTACTCAAATCCAGGCTCTCGATTTGAGTCTTAATGCCCTTCCTCTTGAGGCTTTTACTCCTCTTTCTTGAGGCTTTTACCCTGTGATTCTCCTGCACCACTGCCTGCGTTGGGTTCACCCCTGGCAGGGATCCAAAGCCCTCTCTAGCATGTTGCAGCAAGCTGCAACAGCTAAACTGTGAAAACAGTTGATGACAAGAAGGCTATTTGCAGGTGCCTCAAGACTGCATCCAAATCCATGGGAATTAAAGATCAGTTCCTGAGCAAGATTCCTACTTCTTGCAGTATTAAAGTTGGCTTCCCCGTCTCTACGGCCACCGTCAACATTTCTTCCACTGATATATTTTTTATTTTCTACTCAAATTCTACAGATTGGACAGATGACTTTTGCTATTTAACTAATAGCTGCATATTGTTAAAGGGGTGAGAAACTGATTTTTCTTGTGATTTTGCAGGATACACCAGACTGCAAATCGAATTGAGGAAGTTAGTAGTACCTAGAAAGTAATTGAATAAAACAGTACAGGGCAATGTATGCAGTCCCTGATGGATCCTTCTTTGAATCTTAATAAATGAATTCAGCTCTTCTTTTTCATATTATTCTGAAGCGAACCTTCACAATTACTATTCTATCTCATTTAGCTTGTGAAGACATACCAAGCTACACTTAATTTGTATAGTTTGGTATCTCATGTCCTAAATAAATTGCAGCTTTAATCCAATGAGCAATGGGATTCATAAGAAACAATCAGATAAAGATTTCTTTTACAAATAAATAAATACATTAGCAGTGAATGAATAAAATGCTTAACGTGTCAAGACTGTCACCAATTATCAAAAGCATAAAAGAAATACTTAGTGTCTTAGTCCCTCAGTTACCAAGGAATTTGTTGACCATCCCATGCAAAGAACTTCCCATTGTCATTGCTCGTGGCATTGTTGATGATGTTTAAGAGTTTTTGCACTGAGAACTCTTTGGTGAAAAGCTTGCCTTCAAGAACATTTCTCTGGTATGGCCTTGAAAGGTCTGTGTCCACGGTGCCTGGGTGCAAAAGAATGCATGCTATCGGATCTTTCTTTTGTGCAAACTCCACTGACACCGTTCTTGTCACTGATAGTATTTGCAGAGAGAAGTGTTATCACGACCGAAATGCAAGCAATAAAATCAATGACTGACTGCAAGGTAATATATAAAAATCGAACAGTAGAAACCACTAAAAAAGCAATTGCAAATGATGTCGCATTGTATGGAAGCCAGGGTACCAAAAAATTCAGAAGGATAAATTAATCAACCAAGACAAATCTGTGCAAAAGTAAGGACAAAAAGAATCACAACTTGACCAATGTAGTATTGATAGAGGTTGCCAAGTCACATCGAAAAGATCAATGGACGATGACAAAAAGCATTCTTAGCCACGCCAATCTTTACTAAAATGATCATGTTTGAACACTTCATATCATCAGATAGAACCATCCAGATATGGTTGAATATCGTTCTTGACATGCTGAAGCTGCTAAAGGAATACCAGACATTTTATAAATTGGAGGCACAGGATGAGAGAGGCCTAAACCTATTGGAAACCTAGAAGAGAATCATACACTGATTTAACGCAGCCTTTGAGGACCGATAAGCATGCCAGCCACCGAGGTAATTATCTCCAATGGATCCCACTCTGGCACTTAAATTGGCTACCACGGCCACATCTCTTTGAGTCCCTGGACCTCCGCCAGCTTTCAAAAGAGGCCACATGTGCTGCCAATGGCAAAATAATTCATCTACATCACTCTGTTAATCAGTAAAAAAACAACAAAGAAAACTCTTAATGCATGCATTCTATTGCAATGCATCATTCCAAAATAACTCTTTATTTATTACTGTCAATTTTATACTCGAAGATTTTTGTGTTAAGAAGTCACTTATTCATCCAGATATAGTATTTAGAACTTTACAATATCTTTTACTGATAACAAAATAACACAATAAAAGCTGTTGAGGGCTCTTTCTAATCCCCAAAGTCAAATTAAATTAAAATGCTTCTTCCACAATTTGATTAATACAATCAGGTAACATATTGGAACATGAAAATGAAATATCTTCATGTTAGATAGTCTTTTGCTTTTCACAGCTCAGAATGCTGCTTCTAATGGAAAAGTAGTCAATCCACATCTGGGTTATTCACAAAACATTTCATACCGTATGAATACAGGTCACAAGCAAAAAATGTTTCCATATACCTTAATTACAAGAATTGGACCCACAGCATTGACTTCGTAAGCAAGCATCAATGATGATTTCTCCACTTTCTTCAAGGTTTTTTCTGCATTTGAAACCAATGAAATTAACTTTATTCACCTTCCTGGATCAGGACTTTCATGGAAAGCTTAATTTTAAGGAAACAATAACACATATACGTACCTGGTTCCAACAAATTTGGAATTTTAAGGATGCCTGAGGTATTGATGAGAAGGTTCAGAGAGCCATATTTTTCTTTAATAGACGTTGCAGATGCCTGAAGTATGAAATTTTGTTAATAATAGTGTGAGTATATGGACAGTCAATAATGGTTGACCAACTAAAGTAATCAAAGATGAAAGACAGTAAAGCAAATAAACTAGATTAATTAATGGTCAAATTATATTATCACTTGAAGAAATTATTCAAAACCTTTCTGATCTTGAAGCAGAAGTAAGATTAAAGTTCCTCCACAATTTGACAATCATGGAAACTAAATACTTTTTTAAGTAAATTTATGTAGGAGAATTAGGATAACCATAACTGGTTCAAATTAAAATGAAAGAAGAAAACAATGGCGAATTTCTCATTGAGTGAACAGAACCAAGAGATAGGAAGATTGTTAACCTCAATGGAACTTTCAACAGTCACATCCAACTGCAATATGTTGAGGCGATCGGCAAATCTGTTCTTCAAATCAAGAAGTCCTGTTGCCCCATCAGGATTTCGACAAGTAGCGATTACATGCCCTTTTCTATCCGTCTCTAGTAGTTGTTTAACCTGGAACAGTCAGTAGAAGTGAACACTTCAAATTTCGTTGTTCACTCATATAATTGAAATTAAAATCTTATATAACGAGGCAAACACATCCAACAAAATGAAAGGTTTTCTTTCTATCCGTTGATTCCACAAGTAATCATATGAGTCAAATAAAAATGAATTTTCTACAAGATTTTAATTGAATTTTCTTCTCTCAATGATATTTCTGTCTATTCGTTGATTCTACAAGGTTTTCTTTCTCATATAATTGAATTTTAAGTTTCCTTGACACAGCTGCAACCAACAATTAGTGCAAGCTAAACGTGGTGATTTCTCAAGTATATGACTTTTGGCACTCGTAAGCATAAAAATGCATCATTTCTAGGAAAGGAAAATCAGGAACTCAGTCTGAACAAAAAGTAGTATTTGGTTTTTCCAACCTGGAAAATGAAAAGAGGATAAAATATTAAAATCAACAGAATTTATAAATTTTCATTCGAATTCATTGTGAGCTTTTCATCAGTTATGAGTCTGATTCAATATCGGTGATTACCATTTATGATTAGCTTTTTATAATCTTAAATCTGAAGAAACGTGAAGCAGTAAATGGGTAACGAAACTGATTAAGAAAGAGAGAAAGAAACTCACAAATTCAAGGCCAAGTCCCCTGGAAGCTCCTTGAACCATTGACACCCCACCTTCCCATTTGGCCGAATCTTGATAAGATGAAGAAAAAGCCCTATTTACACAACTCAAAGCCAGAGAAGTCGGCACAAATGACCGGTGATTCAGAGGGAAAAGCTTCATTTTTGCACTGATAAGTGTTGAAAAAGTGAGTCATATATCTCTCCGTCTCCGGTGGATGTGTTGCCATGGGAAATACAAAGACCATACTGCTGCTTGGTGCTTTAATTGAATCTCCCCTCTTAACTCGTGGCCAAAAGGTGACCATAAGCTCCTACAAATATTAAAAAAAACACAATTGTATTTATGATTTAGTAAAATGTGAAACTTTTAGACAAGCCAAATATAAATATTAATTGTATTAATCACATGGTACATTAAAAACTTGATATCTTTTCACAAAGGTGTGTGTTTCATAAACTATATATCTATTATTGAATTTTAAAGAAAACAAAAACAAAACTAATTCATCTCTTGTCATTACAGTAATAATTCTTTTGATATTTTCTCTTCAACATCATCATTTAGGAAGAGATGCTCCCACCGGTATCTACAAAAAGATTTCACTGCTTTGGTATTTTAAATAATTCAACTTATGTGTATTAAATTGAATTATTTTATTTCACAGTCATTATAATATAAAAAATAATAAGAAAATTATCATAAATTAAAAATATTATAGTATATCTAATTTAAAAATAATATATAAAATATATAATATCTAGTCCATCTTAATTGTTTTATTATTTTTAAACATTTTTAATTAATTAATCTAATTTTAAATATGTATTTAATATTAATATATCTAAGAAATAATTAGATGGGGTTTGAATAAAATGATTGATGATAGCTTTTTTCTTTATTGTTGTATGTTAACTTTAATCCTAAAAATTTATTTTAAAAAATTATAAAAGATACTCATTTTTTATTTTTTCTAAACCATCCAGTTGAATCTATATTCGAATAAAAGAGGTGAAGTTCTTCCAGTAATTTTATTTTATATTCACAAGACTCGAACTTGAAACCTTAATTAAAGAGAAGGAATCTCTTATTTCTCCAACCAATAACTTATGGTAAAATAAATAATTAAACAAGTTTTTAAAATATTAGCGTGGAAGGTAACAAATAAAAAGTTAAAATAAATTATCACAATTGACTGGTGCTCATAGTAATTTAGAAAAAAAAAAATTTAACACTAATATATTTATTTTTCTTTCAAAATTATTCCCTATATTTTATAGTATTTTATTAATTTTTCATAAGTTGATGTTAATTTTTTTTTTTTTTGTTATTTTCATTTTTAATTGAATTGTAATATATGATCTAAATAAGACCTAAACTCTGTAAAACCTGGTTGAAAAAAAATATATTTATCGCTAAATTATAACTGGATATATATAAATTAATTTTATTTAACTACTAATTTATATATTAATCTATAATTAATAACCACAAAAATAATTGACTCAAGTAGTATAAGACCTTAGCTGCTTAAATTAGAGTTTAGAACCTCACTCGAGTAATTGAATATAATTCAAAAAAAAAAAAAAAAAAGCTAAAATATCAATATAAAAATTAGAAAAATTGATTTTATTATTTCACAAACCAGGTAAATTCTATGGTTACTTTGTTGGAAAACAAAGTAACTAGACTTTGTTTTTATTAACCAATGATATTTTGATACATCAATAGTTTAAAATTAAAAATAAATAAATTATAAAAAGTTGACCTGTTATTACAGGTTATCAACAAGTTAAAGAAAATGTTAAAATTACCCAAGGTAGTATATAGTTTTCATGAACCCATCCATTTTATAAAAATTCATTCCTAACTACGTAAAAATTTCAAAACCTTTACAAATATCCGTAATATTATTAAATTTTTCGTAACTTAATTAATTTTTATTTCTTTATTAGTAAAAAGAATTTTATCCAATTTAAAATATATGTTGTATTTATAGATAATTTAGTACGCTTCAGTTTTATCATTAATATGAACTAAAACTATGTATTATAATCATTTTACGTAAATAAAATGAAAATAAATATATTTCAGTAGTTTCCATGTCATTTTTCGCGAAATTACAGAGTTTTTTGTAAAGTAATAATATTACAAGAATTGGATATCACTTCACGTAAAATATGCCTAGTATTGCAAGGTTTTAATAGAATTTAAAAGTTTTACGTGAAACCCAATTTTTCTACTTTTTTTGTGATATGCGGAATTTTTTCATTTTTATACGGAAAACAATTACTCAATTATTATATTCTTGTACAATATAAATATTTTTCGCGAATATATCTCAGTAGTTTCCTGATCATTTTTCGCGAAATTAAAGTTTTTTTTTTATAAAATAGTAATATTACGAGAATTGGGTTTTATTTTACATAAAAGATGCCTAGCATTGTAAGGTTTCCGTAGAATTTAAATGTTTTACGTGAAACCCAATTTTTCTACTTTTTTTGTAATATGCAGAATTTTTTCATCTTTTTACGGAAAACTACTACCTAATTATTATATTATTGTACAAATTAAATATTTTTCGTAAATATATTTGTGTAGTTACCATATCATATTTTGTGAAATTAAAGTTTTTTTTTTTTTTTGCAAAGTAGTAATATTACAAGAATTGGGTTTCATTTCACATAAAATATACCTAGCATTGTAAGGTTTCCGTAGAATTTAAAGATTTTACATGAAAACCAATTTTCTACTTTTTTTGTAATATGCGGAATTTTTCATCTCCCTACAAAAACAACTACTTAGTTATTATATCCTTGTACAAATTAAATATTTCTCGCGAATATATTTTAGTAGTTTCCATATCATTTTTTATTTTTTCTAAACCATCCAGTTGAATCTATATTCGAATAAAAGAGGTGAAGTTCTTCCAGTAATTTTATTTTATATTCACAAGACTCGAACTTGAAACCTTAATTAAAGAGAAGGAATCTCTTATTTCTCCAACCAATAACTTATGGTAAAATAAATAATTAAACAAGTTTTTAAAATATTAGCGTGGAAGGTAACAAATAAAAAGTTAAATTAAATTATCACAATTGACTGGTGCTCATAGTAATTTAGAAAAAAAAAAATTTAATACTAATATATTTCTTTTTCTTTCAAAATTATTCCCTATATTTTATAGTATTTTATTAATTTTTCATAAGATGATGTTTTTTTTTTTTTTTTTTGTTATTTTCATTTTTAATTGAACTGTAATATATGATCTAAATAAGACCTAAACACTGTAACACCTGGTTGAAGAAAAATATATTTATCGCTAAATTATAACTGGATATATATAAATTAATTTTATTTAACTACTAATTTATATATTAATCTATAATTAATAACCACAAAAATAATTGAGTCAAGTAGTATAAGACCTTAGCTGCTTAAATTAGAGTCTAGAACCTCACTCGAGTAATTGAATATAATTCAAACAAAAAGCTAAAATATCAATATAAAAAATAGAAAAATTGATTTTATTATTTCACAGACCAGGTAAATTCTATGGTTACATTGTTGGAAAACAAAGTAGCTACACTTTGTTTTTATTAACCAATGATATTTTGATACATCAATAGTTTAAAATTAAAAATAAATAAATTATAAAAAATTGACTTGTTATTACAGGTTACAAACAGGTTAAAGAAAATGTTAAAATTACCCAAGGTAGTATATAGTTTTCATGCACCCATCCATTTTATAAAAATTCATTCCTAACTACGTAAAAATTTCAAAACCTTTATAAATATCCGTAATATTATTAAATTTTTCGTAACTTAATTAATTTTTATTTATTTATTAGTAAAAAGAATTTTAACCAATTTAAAATATATGTTGTATTTATAGATAATTTAGTACGCTTCAGTTTTATCATTAATATGAACTAAAACTATGTATTATAATCATTTTACGTAAACAAAATGAAAATAAATATATTTCAGTAGTTTTCATATCATTTTTCGCAAAATTACAGAGTTTTTTTGTAAAGTAATAATATTACAAGAATTAAATATCACTTCACGTGAAATATGCCTAGCATTGTAAGGTTTTCATAGAATTTAAAGGTTTTACGTGAAACCCAATTTTTCTACTGTTTTTTGTAATATGCGGAATTTTTTCATTTTTATACGGAAAACGACTACTCAATTATTATATTCTTGTACAATATAAATATTTTTCGCGAATATATCTCAGTAGTTTCCAGATCGTTTTTCGCGAAATTAAAGTTTTTTTTATAAAATAGTAATATTACGAGAATTGGGTTTCATTTTACATAAAATATGCCTAGCATTGTAAGGTTTCCGTAGAATTTAAATATTTTACGTGAAACCCAGTTTTTCTACTTTTTTTGTAATATGCAAAAATTTTTCATCTTTTTGGGGAAAACTATTACCCAATTATTATATTCTTGTACTAATTAAATATTTTTCGTAAATATATTTGTGTAGTTTCCATATCATATTTCGCGAAATTAAAGTTTTTTTTGTTGTAAAGTAGTAATATTACGAGAATTGGGTTTCATTTCACATAAAATATGCCTAGCATTGTAAGGTTTCCGTAGAATTTAAAGATTTTACATGAAAACCAATTTTCTACTATTTTTCGTAATATGCGGAATTTTTCATCTCTCTACAAAAACAACTACTCAGTTATTATATTCTTGTACAAATTAAATATTTCTCGCAAATATATTTTAGTAGTTTCCATATCATTTTTTGAGAAATTAAAGTTTTTTTTTTGTAAAGTAATTATATTACAAAATTGGGTTTCATTTCACGTAAAATATCCCTAGCATTGCATGGTTTTCGTAGAATTTAAAGGTTTTACGTTAAACCCAATTTTTCTACTTTTTTTGTAATATGCAGAATTTTTCATCTCTATACGGAAAATAACTACTCAATTATTATATTCTCGTACAATATAAATATTTCTCGCGAATATATCACGGTAGTTTCCAGACCATTTTTCGCGAAATTGAAGTTTTTTTTTTGCAAAGTAGTAATATTACGATAATTGGGTTTCATTTCACATAAAATATGCCTAGCATTACAAGGTTTCCGTAAAATTTAAAGGTTTTACGTGAAATCCAATTTTTCTACTATTTTTTGTAATATGCGGAAATTTTTTCATCTTTATATGGAAAACTACTACCCAATTATTATATTCTTGTACAAATTAAATATTTCTCGCAAATATATTTTAGTAGCTTCCATATCATTTTTCGCGAAATTAAAGTTTTTTTGTAAAGTAATTATATTACAAGAATTAGGTTTCACTTCACGTAAAATATGCCTAGCATTGCATGGTTTCCGTAGAATTTAAAAGTTTTACGTAAAACCCAATTTTTCTACTATTTTTTGTAATATGCGAAATGTTTCATCTTTATATGGAAAATAACTACTCAATTATTATATTCTCGTACAATATAAATATTTCTTGCGAATATATTTCGGTTGTTTCCATATCATTTTTCGCGAAATTAAAATTTTTCTTGTAAAGTAGTAATATTACGAGAATTGAGTTTCATTTCACGTAAAATATGCCTAGCATTGCATGGTTTCTGTATAATTTAAAGGTTTTACGCGAAAACCAAATTTTCTACTTTTTTTGTAATATACGGAATTTTTTCATCTTTATACAGAAAACTGCTACCCAATTATTACATTATCGTATAATATAAATAGTTCTCGCAAATATATCTCAGTAGTTTCCAAATCATTTTTTGTGAAATTAAAGAATTTTTTGTAAAATAGTAATATTACGAGAATTAGGCATAATTTCACATAAAATATACCTAGCATTGCATGGTTTCTGTAGAATTTAAAGGTTTTACGTGAAAACCAATTTTTATATTGCTTTTTTGTAATATGCGGAATTTTTTTTTTATCTCTATACAGAAAACTACTATCCAATTATTACATTCTCGTACAATATAAATATTTTGCGCCAATATATCTCAGTAGTTTCCATATCATTTTTCGCGAAATTAAAGAATTTTTTGTAAAATATTAATATAATGAGAATTAGGTATCACTTCACGTAAAATATGCCTA
Organism: Euphorbia tirucalli; assembly: GCA_039660915.1. NCBI lineage: Eukaryota > Viridiplantae > Streptophyta > Magnoliopsida > Malpighiales > Euphorbiaceae > Euphorbia > Euphorbia tirucalli. The sequence goes on from CM077641.1 coordinate 72,924,023, forward strand.
GCATTGCATGGTGTCCGTAGAATTTAAATATTTTAAGTGAAAACTAATTTTTCTACTTTTTTTGTAATATGCCGAATTTTTTCACCTTTATACGGAAAACTACTACCCAATTATTATATTCTTGTACAAATTAAATATTTCTCGCGGATAGATTTCAGTAGTTTCCATATCATTTTTCGCGAAATTAAAGAATTTTTTGTAGAGTAATTATATTACAATAATTGGATTTCATTTCACGTAAACTATGCCTAGCATTGCATGGTTTCCATAAAATTTAAAGGTTTTACGTGAAACACAATTGTTCTACTATTTTTTGTAATATGCGGAATTTTTCATATCTATACAGAAAACAACTACTCAATTATTATATTCTCGTACAATATAAATATTTGTCGCGAATATATCTCAGTAGTTTCCAGATTATTTTTCGAGAAATTAAAGAATTTTTTGTAAAGCAATAATATTACGAGAATTGGGTATCACTTCACGTAAAATATGCCTAGCATTACATGGTTTCCATAGAATTTAAAGGTTTTATGTGAAACCTAAATTTTTTATTGTTTTTTGTAATATGCGGAATTTTTCATCTCTATATGGAAAACAACTACTCAATTATTATTTTCTCGTACAATATAAATATTTCTCCCGAATATATCTCAGTAGTTTCCATATCATTTTTCACGAAATTAAAAATTTTTTGTAAAGTAATTATATTACAAGAATTGGGTTTCATTCACGTAAAACATGCCTAGCATTGCATGGTTTCCGTAGAATTTAAAGATTTTACGTGAAATCCAATTTTTCTACTATTTTTTGTAATATGCGGAATTTTTCATCTTTATGCAGAAAACAACTACTCAATTACTTTATTCTTGTACAAATTAAATATTTCTCGCAAATATATTTCAGTAGTTTCCATATCATTTTTCGTGAAATTAAAGAATTTTTTCTAGAGTAATTATATTATAAAAATTGGGTTTCATTTCACGTAAAATATGTCTAGCATTGCATGATTTTCGTAGAATTTAAAGGTTTTACGTAAAACCCAAATTTTCTATTTTTTTTTAATATGCGGAATTTTTCATCTCTATACAGAAAACAACTATACAATCATTATATTCTCGTACAATATAAATATTTTTCGCGAATATATCTCAGTAGTTTCCATATCCTTTTTCGCGAAATTAAAGAATTTTTGTAAAGTAATTATATTACAAGAATTGGATTTCATTTCACGTAAAACATGCCTAGCATTGCATGGTTTCCGTAAAATTTAAAGATTTTACGTGAAATCCAAATTTTTCACTATTTTTTGTAATATGCGGAATTTTTCATCTTTATACAGAAAATAACTACTCAATTATTTTATTCTTGTACAAATTAAAAATTTCTCACAGATATATTTCAGTAGTTTTCATATCATTTTTTGTGAAATTAAGGATTTTTTGTAGAGTAATTATATTACAAGAATTGGGTTTCATTTCACGTAAAATATGCCTAGCATTGCATGGTTTATGTAGAATTTAAAAGTTTTACTTGAAACCCAAATTTTCTATTATTTTTTGTAATATGCGGAATTTTTCATCTCTATAAGGAAAACAACTACTCAATATAAATATTACTATATTCTCATACAATATAAATATTTCTCGCGAATATATCTCAGTAGTTTCCATATCATTTTTCATGAAATTAAAGAATTTTTTGTAATGTAGTAATATTACGAGAATTGGGTATCACTTCACATAAAATATGCCTAGCATTGCAAAGTTTCCATAGAATTTAAAGGTTTTACGTGAAAACCAATTTTTCTACTTTTTTGTAATATGCAGAATTTTTCATCTTTACACGGAAAACAACTACTTAAGTATTATTTTCTCGTACAATATAAATATTTCTCCTGAATATATTTCAGTAGTTTTCATATTATTTTTCGCAAAATTGAAGAATTTTTTGTAAAGTAATTATATTACAAGAATTGGGTTTAATTTCACGTAAAACATATCTAGCATTGCATGGTTTCCGTAGAATTTAAAGATTTTAGGTGAAATGTTTCTACTTTTTTTTTTTGTAATATGTGGAATTTTTCATCTTTATACAGAAAACAACTACTCAATTATTTTATTCTTGTACAAATTAAATATTTCTACAAATATATTTAAGTAGTTTCTATATTATTTTTCACGAAATTAAAGAATTTTTTGTAAATTAATTATATTATAAAAATTGTGTTTCATTTCATGTAAAATATGCCTAGCATTACATGGTTTCCGTAGAATTTAAAAATTTTACGTGAAAACCAATTTTTATACTATTTTTTTTAATATGTGGAATTTTTCAACTTTATACGGAAAACAACTACTCAATTATTATTTTCTTGTACAAATTACAATATTTCTCGCGAAATATTTGTTTTTTTATATTTCAGTATTTTTCATATCATTTTTTGCAAAACTAAAGAATTTTTTGTAAAATTCTAATATTACAAGAATTGGATATCATTTCACGTAAAATATGTTTAGCATTACATGGATTTCGTAAAATTTTAAGGTTTTATGTGAAACTTCATTTTTCTACTTCTTTGTATTATGAAGAATTTTGCATTTTTCTATAAAATAATATTACTGAATTATTAGATTGTCATAAAGTTAAAACAATTTTCTCGAAGTATTGATTTTTTTAATGTTTCAGTAGTTTCCATTAATTTTTTGTGAATTTGGAGATTTCTTTGTAAAGTAATAATATTAAGAGAATGAAATATCACTTCACATAAAATTTGTCTAGTATTACATAGATTTCATAAAATTTTAAGATTTTTTGTGAAATTTAGTTTTTCTTCTTTTTTTGTAATATGCAGAATTTTTCATTTTTCTACGGAATATTACTGAATTATTCTATTTTCATAAAATGAAAACAACTTTTTGCAAAGTATTTTAGTTATATTGAAGCAGTTTCCATTTATTTTTCGCGAAGTTAGATATTTTTTTATAAAATAATAATATTACGAGAATTGAATATCACTTCATAATAAAAATTTTATAGCAGTACATGGACTTCGTAAAACTTTAAGGTTTTACATGAAACTTAATAGTACGTTCCTCGCTCCTCGGGCCGTGCTTCGAATAATTTCAGATAGTACAATTTCAAATCATTTACAAGTATGCCACATTTTGTAGAAGTGAAGAAGGCTTTGCAGATCTCTTAACAACTGTATAGCCATGTGGTATACAAATTCAATAATCTATTTCAAGATTAAGCCAAAAGTATTAGCACCGTTTAAAGGTTAAGCCAAAAGTATTTACAACAGCTCACACCACAAAATACCTTAATTTCATCTGCGCCTTTTGTCCCTAGCCTCTGGTCAACATTACATAATAGTCTACTTATAAGTTCTTTAGCTTCTGGAGATAGTTTTGCTTCTTCTGGAAATTTTAAATGAGTTCTCCAATTAACAATTTGCATTATAAGTAAAGAATTCAATAAAAGATGATATTCAGTAAAACTAATAGAACTAGTGAGTCAAAAGACAGACAACCAAGCCAAACATAATACTAACATAAAATAGGCCAGATTTAAGTCAAATTTGTACATAAAAGAGAGGTCAGGAACATCAGTAGCTACAAATATAACAAGCAGAAGCCCAAGACGTGGATTTAAAAAGAAAGTGCTTACTTATGTTATTACCATTATTTTACTTCCGTGACAGCCATTTTTCTATTACAAAGGGCCAAATACATATTAAAAAGCAATGGCAAGAATTATCATTATTTCACATTAAAGAAACAAAAATGAGAAGAAAGAAAATAAATATATATGCATATTGAGTATATGAGAAGTTAATTCTTATTTACCTTCCTACAAGCGGACATAGGCTGATAAGAAACAGATACAAACAGAAATGGATGAACACTAATTAGAGAAGAAAGATAAGTGGAGAGCTAGGTCTTATTAGAATAAAGAAAACCGAAGAGAATTACAAGAAACAGGCAAAACTCCTCACAGGGAGAAGTATCCCCTCTCTACAGTGTAGAGCCCTGCAAAAGCAGAAATGGAAACCCAAAAACTACCTGCTCCCAATTCACGCAAAACATCCCCTATAACAACTACCTTGCCAGCTTACACAAAGATAACATAAGTTTCCCCAAATACCCTTAAGTGCCTTTCTTCTTCCTTTTGTACACAAGTGTGGGTTTGGGCCCAACAGTAGATTGATCTAGAATTAATCCGTTGGCCCGTTCTCTATCATTGCCTCCCTCTTCAGAAAGAGTCTTGTCCTCAAGACTTAAGCTAGGAAATTCACTGCGGATAATAAATTCATCTTCCCAAGTAGCTTCATCCATGCTATGAGCGGACGACCTTTTTCGGAACGCGCAGTGAAGCGGGAACCGGGGATTTTGATGTTTAGGTGTTGATGTTTTGGTTTTGAAAGCGGGTCTTTAATTTTTCTTAGAAAAATCCTTTCATTTTATTAGAAAAGTCTTTTTTATAGAAAACTTAATTTCAGGCGTGAATTTTAGAAAACAAGCTTTTTAGAAAATCCCATTTTAAACTTAAAGATCTCGAAACACGAATTTTGATATTAAATACAGAGTCGCCACCTGGATCAGCTCATCCGAGAAATTTCGGTACAGCTCCCTACCAAGTGTAGACGCAGTACCTAATCCAGAGATTCAAGGTTCGGGCAACATATCTACTAATCCTCACTAATTTTTAATTATTATTTCGTAATAAGACATTTCATTCACTTAATTCTACTCATTTTATCTCTTCTTTTATTATTAGCCCATGCTCATACGTATGACATAAATATAAAACCAAAATAAAAATGCGGAAAAGTAAAAGTGCGGAAAAGTAAACCAGAGGCCAAATTATACAACCCAAGAAAAAGAAAACTCTCATCCTCACCTTTTACAACCGCCTATTATACACGATAATCTAAAAATTACAATCGCCTAGATACACGAGATAATCTATAAAATACATTCAAAAATACAAATAAAGCAAAAATAAAAGCTGCATCCAAATATGGTTGGCACAGATAAATAGATCACACCAAGGACTCATATAGGACAGAATAGGGGTATTTTAGGAAACGGGATCATGCAAAGGGGGGTAACCGAGTCGACCCGACCGGTCGGTCCGGTTAGACCTGGAAAACATTTTTTTTAAACGCCCTGTAGGTTTTATGGATGAAAAATCAGTTTTAAAAGCGGTTTGGCTCATTTACATGCACTTTTCCAACTTTAGCGGGCCAGATATCCCGGGACCCGGGGGTCCCGTTCGTGTGTGGGCCTAAATCAAACATCCATCTAGGGTCCAAAAGTATGCAAACACGCCAAAATTCATTTTTGAATGAGAAAAGAATGCAAAATTACAAGTTTGGGGCCCAAAAGGGCAAAACTGTAATTCTGCCTATATCACAGCCGCGCCCCTGTAGCTTACATCCGGGCGGCTATAATGCTCCAGAATCGATTCCAGCGTACTTTTTGCATTTTCGAAGATCGTTTTGCAAAGTTTGATGGTTTTGGGCGATCTGGGATTTCTGGAAAAACATTAAAACCAACAGAAAAGACCCAAAACGGATTAAATCAAATCCGGAAATCCCTAATCGTCCAAAATCACCAAATTTTACCACATCCACCTATAAAAAAAATTGAAGAACATGGAATCAAAGCATGCAGGGATGTGATTGGACCGATAACAGATATGAAAAACACACTTAATTGAAGAATGGGAGTGTTATCGATCGATTTGGGCCTATTGGAGCTTCGACCCTTGTAGGTTACAGCCGCGCCCCTATAGGTCACAGCCGCGCGGCTGTAGGTTACAGCCCGGTGGCTGTGATCATGAGCGACGGCTGTAACCGAAAAATCTCCCAAAAACATAAAAAAAAAAATTAAAACATAGCACTACAGCCGCGTCCCTATAGGTCACAGCCGCGCGGCTGTAGGTTACAGCCGGGCGGCTGTGATCATGGGTGGGGCGGCTGTAGCCGGAAAAAATCCCAAAAATCATAAAAAACTCAAATCATGCAATCAAATCACAACCAGAATTAACAAAACGGATTTCTAAGGCCTATCAGAAAATTACCTTGTCTATGTTCCAGTGCTTAGACCACAAAAAAAAGATTTGGATGCCAGAAACATCTTGCAGTCATGAACAACTCGAGCAAAGTGAGCTTTCCAACTCCCAAACGGAACCACGACGAAGATTCAAGGATTGGTTGTTGTGTGTTTTTTTTTTTTTTGTCTTTGTTTTCTCTTTTTCTTTATTTTTGGTCTAACTCTTTTTTTTTAATTGTGTTAAGAACCCTAGCAAAAACTAAGTGATGGTGTTTTTCTCTCCAAAAACTCTCTTTTTCTTCTTTTCTTTTTTAGTTTTCTGCCTTCCTTACCCTAATCCCGGATTAGGATGCTTAAATACCTCCCTTTTTGGTATTAAATCATAATTAATTGCTGATTTCGGCAAAAAAGGAAAACTGACACTTACAGCCGCGCCCCTGTAGACTACAGCCGCGCAGCTGTAGGTTACAGCCGAGCGGCTGTAGATACCAAAATTCATATTTTGCCTAAAAACCGAATTAAATGCTGATTTTGACCAAAAAAAGAAATATGAAGATTACAGCCGCGCCTCTGTAGACTACAGGCGCGCGGCTGTAATACTCAGAATAGGTCATTTTCACTTATTTTTCGTTCTGTTCTTGGGTTCTCTTAAATACTCACTTGAATTCTTCAGGGTTCCGTACTGGGACTTGTCACACACTTTCGGGGCTATCCGGGACATATCCGACTTCATCCCGGTCAGTCCGAATCCGCTTCACGTTTATTCATGAAAAAAAAGGTAACAGTAGCTTTCATCACCGAGGTCGAGAAAAAACCCGTGCTCACACATGCCTTTAGAATTCCACTGGATAAGCCACTGTGGAACGAAGTCCCCATGCTTCTAGATAACCCTGGTGGCCAAAATTTTCTCCGGATAAATGTCAGAAGAAGCATCAAACACAAGTTCAGGGGGAAGATCAGTAGAACATGAATGAGAGCCAATGACTTTTTTAAGTAAAGAGGCATGGAAGACGGGATGGATTCTTCATGTATCCGGAAGTTGTAAGCGGTAAGCCACGTTTCCAATTCGAGTAAGAACTTTGTACGGCCCATAGAACTGACCTGATAGTTTGGGATGCACCCTTTGGACCACAGACTACTGGCGGTGAGGCTTAAGCTTCAGGTATACCCAGTCTCCAACATCAAATTGGACCTCCCGCCTGTGTTTGTCAGCCTGCTGCTTCATTTGTTGCTGTGCACGGAGCAAATGTTGCTTGAGTTGCTTAAGAGCTTCATATCTTTCCTTGAGAGCGAGAGCTACAGCTTCCACTTGCATCTCATTGGAACCAAAACTGAGGATAATCTGTGGCTTTCGACCATAGACAATTTCAAAAGGAGTTGTACCTGTGGTGATGTGGAAGGAGGTGTTGAACCAGAATTCTGCCCAAGGAAGCCATACAGACCAAAACTTAGGTTGATCCGAAGCAAAGCAGCGGAGGTAAGACTCAAGGCAATGATTCACAACCTCAGTCTGCCCATTCGTTTCAGGGTGGTAAGAGGAACTGTATTGCAGCCTGGTACCCTATAACTTGAAGAGTTCTTGCCAAAATCGACTCATGAACACCGGGTCTCTATCACTGAGAATGGATGAAGGGAAGCCATGGAGACGCATAATTTCTTTGACAAACAATTATGCTATGGATTTTGCTGTATATAGGTGTTTTAAAGCCACAAAGTGATATTTACTCAAGTGTTCAACCACCACCATGATAGCATCATAACCCTTAGATTTTGGCATTCCCACAATGAAATCCATAGATAGATCAGACCACACTTCAGCTAGAATCGGCAAAGGTTGGAGTAGACCCCCCGGCCCCAAGGTGGAAGCCTTGAAACGTTGACAAATGGAGCATTGGCAAACAAAGTCTCTGATAGTTTGCACCATCCCCTTCCAATAAAACTGTCCCATAATCCTTCTATAAGTACGATAGTATCCAGAATGCCCTCCCGTTTTAGTGTTGTGATATTCCGCCAAAATAGCAGGAATAAACTTAGAGGTGGCAGAGATGACAAGGCTACCTCACCGATAGAGAATTCCATTTTTCAGATTATAGGCTGAATAAGAATAGGGATCCTTTTGTAAAGCACAAATGAGAGAGTTGAGATGGGGGTCGGATTGTGCTTCTTTCAACAACTGCTCATAGTCCATCCAAGTTGGAGAAGACACCAGAGTAAAGAAATCACCATCATCATGCTGCCTTGACAGGGCATCAACTACCCGGTTTTGAGGACCGGGTTTGTATCTAACCTCAAAAGACTATCCCAACAGTTTTGACAACCAATTTTGCTGATCCATGGTGGTAATTCGTTGCTGTAGTAAATGCCGGAGGCTTTTCTGATCGGAGAAGATAACAAACTTCCGCCCTAAAAGGTAGGGACGCCAATGTTGAATCGCCAATACTAAAGCCATAAGATCTTTCTCATATGCAGACTTAGCCAAATTGTTAGGAGAGAGTGCCTTGCTGAAATAAGCTATTGGTCTCCCGCCTTGCATTAATACTGCACCAAGGCCAGCTCCTGATGCATCACACTCTATGCAAAATTCCTTAGCAAAATCTGGCAAAGCTAAGAGAGGAGTAGAGCTCAATTTATCTTTCAGTTGTTGGAAAGCAGCTTGTGCAGATTCATTCTATGAAAAATTATTTTTCTTAGTCAGCTCTGTTAGAGGCTTGGCGATCTTCCCATAACCCTCCACAAATTTCCTGTAATATCCTGTCAGGCCAAGGAATCCGCGAACTCCCTTAACATTTTTCGGTGGAGGCCAGTTTTGAATAGCTGAAACCTTACTTGGATCCATAGCAACTCCCTCCTCAGAGATGAGATGTCCCAGATATTCAATGGTTGTTAACCCAAAGGCACACTTCTTTTGGTTAACCCGAAAATGATTGTCTGCCAAGGCCTGTAGAATAATACATAGATGTTGTAAATGTGCCTCCCAAGTCCAGCTAAAACAAGTATGTCATCAAAAAACACTAGAGTGAATTTACAAAGCTAGGGACGAAGCAAGTCATTCATGGCACTTTGAAAAGTACACGGAGTGTTAGTAAGACCGAAAGGCATTACTAAATACTCATAATGTCCATCATGAGTGCGAAAAGTGGTCTTTTCGTCATCTCCTTCCCGCATTCTAATCTGATTGAAGCCCGATTTTAAATCCAGTTTAGAAAAAAACTAGGCTCCATGAAGCTCGTCTAACAACTCATCAACAACTAGAATCGGGTATTTATCAAGGATAGTGACTTTATTTAAGGCCCTGTAATCAATGCAAAGGTGCCATAAACCATCCTTCTTCTTCACTAATAAAACAAGGCTGCTGAAGGCACTTTGACTGGGCCTAATCACTCCCATTTGTAGCATCTCAGACACTTGGCACTGAATTTCCTCCTTTTGGATGTGCGGGTATCGATATGGCCTCACGCTAACAGCCCCCTGTCCCAGAAAAAGGTTAATGGCATGATCATGACTCCGCCTAGGTGGGAGATCCACTAACGGAGCAAATACGGACTGGTGTTGATTGAATAACACCTGTAGCTCTTCTGTTTGTTGGAGGGTAAGAGCAGGGGATGCACTTGTAGGAGGGCTTGGGTTCTCTAGTTCCAAAATACTCAATTGATGATCTCCGCCTAACCAAACCTGCAACGCTGCCAATTCATGTCGAGCTCCCCCAATCCCCTGAAGTTCTATGGATTTGCCTTTATAAAAAAACTTCATCCACTTTTGTTCCCAATTATGGAGCACTGCTCCTAAAGACCCTAACCACGCCATCCCCAAAACCATATCCAAATGGCCTAATTCAAAAACCAAGGCAGATAATTGAAAAAGAGTTTCTCCAATCAAGATTTCTACTGAACACTGCTTTTGAACAAAAACTGTATAACCATCACCCAATTTAATTGACAAAGAGGGAATGATCTCAGTAGACAGACCCAAAGATTGCACTAATTTTGGGAAATGAAGTTATGGCTTGCTCCAGAATCAATAAGCAAAACAATTGGAATCCCCTGTAATTTTCCCCTTACCTTCAATGTGTGAGGGCATTTTTTGGGTGGGAAAGTGGCCATCATAAGCTTTAGCACGGCACACTCTCCGTCAACTCCTTTATCTTCGCCTTCAGAAAAACCCGCCGTCACTGTCAAAATCCTCCGATTCCAGAAATGCCTCATTCTCTGACACAGTAAGGTGTAACTCACTAATACTGCACTTATGGTGTGGGCTGAAAGGTTGGGTATTTAAAACACAACCCTTCCATTGTCGTTCTTCAATCTCCTTGATAGAAAGGTGCCGTTGACCGTGATTTCTGGTGAAATTTTGGAAGGGGTGTGGAGAATTAGAGTTTGGTGGTGGTTGAGAATTTGTGGTGCATTAACTCTCTGATGGGCAATTAAAAACTAGTTTGGAGTCCTTGGGCCGGTTTGAGTAGCCCAATTCTCTTGTGGGTTGGGCTTTCCACATATAAGTTCCTACATGAGAACTTTCCCCAGAAAAGCAACATTGTTTCCTCCTTTGTCTCTCGCCACACCTTACCTACTGGACAAACCATTGGACAGCTCCACATCCTGAGCATATTCCATAGCATCATCATAGGTTTTCGGCTTCAGAGTCCGCACCCATGGCCTAATTGACTCGTGCAGTCCCCCTATGAAAAACCTAGAAATTGATCTTCTGATTCTTTTGGAATGAAGGCTGTAACCATCTCAAACTCCTCTATGTAATCATTGACTGACCCATCATGGTTTTTAGCTCTTCATAAGCATTTTGGACCCGTCTGTCACTAAACCGATGCTGCATCTTGGCCCCGAAAAGTCTCCCAAGACATCTGTGGGTCATCTCGAACCAAACGAGAAAACTAAGTGAGTGAGACGCCGGACATACACATCTGAGCCAGATTAAGCTTCAGAGCTTCCGGGGTATTGTGTACTCGAAAATATAAGTCAGCCTGGGTGAGCCAAGAACGGGGATCAAACCCAGAAAACACTGGTATCTTCACCTTGGGCACAGCTACAATAGACCCTTCCATCTGACTGGATCGAGAATGGGAACGGAAATCAGATGATTCTGCTTCTTTTTTCTTTTCAAGAGTGGCTTGTTTTTTTTTATCAAAATGAGTTTCATCAATTTGAATAAAGTTGGAAAAGATTTTAGAAGTCTCTTCAGCAGGTTGCTTCCCTTCACGTTTCAGGAGCTGAGCAGTGAGAACTTCCAGCTTGGAGTCCCAGGATTCCACCAAGCATTGCAAGCCATCCATGGTCTTCCTTATACCTCCCAGGGACTGATTGACTTTCGTAAACTGCTCATCGTGGCCCTCTATCTTGGATTGCAGTTCCAGAATGGATTGAAGATGAGTTTGAACAGCAGGTGGGTCGTTGCCTCCCATCGTTTCCCACAGACGGTGCCAATTTGATAAGAAATAGATACAAAAAGAAATGGATGAACACTAATTAGAAAAGAAAGATACGTGGAGAGCTGGGTCTTATTAGAATAAAGAAAACCGAAGAGAATTCCAAGAAACAGGCAAAATGCTCTATAGGGAGAAGTATCCCCTCTCTACAGTGTAGAGCCCTGCAAAAGCAGAAATGGAAACCCAAAAACTACCTGCCCCCAATTCACGCAAAACATCCCCTATAACAACTACCTTGCCATCTCACATAAAGATAATATAAGTTTCCCTAAATACCTTTAAGTGCCTTTCTTCTTCCTTTTGTACACAAGTGTGGGTTTGGGCCCAATAGCAGATTGATCTAGAATTAATCCGTTGGCCTGTTCTCTATCATAGTCTCATACCAGTAAAATGACGGATATCCCACAAGCATTTCGTACATAATTACACCAAGAGACCACCTGTGTATTTCATAATCTCATTTAAAATTTGTATTAGAAAAGATAAATGATGGACTGAAGAAGCAAGATTTCAGTTTACAAACCAGTCACATTCAATTCCATGTCCTTTCCTTAGTAAAACTTCTGGGCCGATGTAATAATGTGTTCCAACAATAGAATATGGCTGTAAAAAAAAATTTTACAAGTTAAAAAAATAGCCATTCCAATGCAAAGCCAAACCTCATGGTGTTACAACAGATCTAACAAAAGCAAAATATAAGAAATTCATGCATTTACTAGATCACTAATGTTGCAACTATTAAAAATAAGGAGAAAACCTACAAGCATCCTCCGATTCCTCTGCCAATGCTGCAATTGTTCCTGTTGTGTGGGTTTTGGTGCTGCAATAGTTTAACAATGCTATTGCTATCAACCTCTGCAAGTAGATTCCTTTCTGCTTTGACATGTTCAACCTGAATAGTTCATATCCAAAGTGGTAATGAGCACAATGAACAAAACTCTAGACTTATGTTATGGAAGGTTTAATAAAATAAAGTACCTGGCCTCTATGAAGCATCTCTGATTTCTTCAGCTTCTTCATGGCATATACATGACCAGTTGACTTTTCCCTACAAACGCGAACCTGCAATTTCACAAAATTAGAGAAGTGATTATAAAAAAGTTTAACTTAATTCAAGAAGCTGTTGGAAGAGCATCAATGTCTGCAAAAGTGAATTTAAGAATCATTTATATAGCCAACATATTTGTAAATATCATCAACAAGAGTAGTAGTATAATACTAGTAGTAAGCAGTACTCACTCAACCTAAAAATATAGAAAGAATGAGCACAAAAGTAGACAACAAAGAGACTAAAAAGATACGAAAAAACCCAATTACTTCTTTTCAATAAAAAGCCTCTTCACCACACAAGAAAAAAAAAAAAAAAAAACCTCCTTAATCCAACTGAAAGAGAATCTTTCTTTCTTCCTTTCTTTCTTTTTATTTTTAATTTTACCTTTTCAATTCCCACTACCTCAACAGAGAGTATAGAGCACTGAAATCTCCATCCATTCATAGTCTTAGTAAGCTCAAATTTACAACAACATAATCTCAAATTTACAGCCATAACAATAACTGAAATAGCTAACATTGTAAATTATCTAACCCAGACACAACAGAATCTTGAGTGCTCAGCAAGGCATTCATTCCAAATTGGAGATATAATCAATTGTAGATGGAATATTGTATCTAAAAGGAGTTAGAAGCTAAAATGAAGTGAAAGAGAGACAAGAGTAAAGAGAAATTATAACCCCAAGGGAAAAAGAGACAAAAAATCTCACCAGCAATACAGAGCAGCGGTGGAAAGCAGCAGCCAGTAAGAAGGAGAGAAGAAGGGGAGCAACAATTGTGATTTTGGGAGAGAGCACTGGTAGAGAACGAAGGAGTAAAGATTTATAGCAGAGAACGAAGAGAGCAGCATAGAGAGAGAGGGGAAAGGTGGATGAAGAAGAGCAGTTTTCGATCAAACCATCTTTACCAGTTGAAAGGGTTTCAACTTGATGATAGTTAAAAGAATTAAATGGATATGATTTGCTCTCTTTATAAAACAACGTTAGAGATTACAAAGTAGAGTTACTTTGTTTGCCAACAAAGTGAGCATAGCCGGCACCAGTATATATATATATATATACACATATATATATATACATATATATATATATATATATATATATATATATATATATATATATATATATATATATATATAATTGAAAGACCATAGATCTGAAATTGCTTAAATTAATCAACTTGATAATCTTTGTATTAAAACAAAGGATTACATATGAATTAATTTATGTGTCTGCAACATAATTGAGAAATGAATTAAGGGCATCCTTATAAACATAAAATATACAAGAAAATTTCACATCACATGATCTTCAATGCAGGCAACTCACTACAAGAAAAATGCCCATACCAAAACTTTAGTCACAAAATTTTTTGCGCGATTGGTAACTGAAATGAGTTCGGTTGGGGAAAATCTGGTTGGTAACATTTTGCCACTGAATTTTGTGTTCATCAGTGGTAATGATTACGACAAAAAATTTAGTCCAATTTAGACGGTAAATTTAGCGACCACTTTTTGCTACCAATATTTAGTCAAAGACTATTTTTACTATTTTAGTTCTATTTCCTTACTGATTTCTAGGAAAAATCCGTCAATAAATTAATTGAAAAAAAAAATTGGATTGAAGAGTCATTCCTATGCAATTATGAATCATCAGTTGATATAAAAACTACATTGTACAGTTCAGTAGACACTAACTATCAGAACACTGGCCTGTCATAATAAATTGATGAATCAATTCGAACTCTGAATCTAACAATATATTTGACATACAAACCTTTAGTACATTCAGTTGCTTGAAATCGTGTATCAAAATCTCAATCCAAGAATAAATAGATAAGACACAGAACTGCAGTAAAGTATATCTGCATACAGTTATCTGATATAGATGCTACTCAGTACAATCTAAGAATGAAGTGAAAAAGTTACACTCATATTACTGACATTGCAAAGTGATCATTCACCTGTAAGAGTAGAAAAGCAAATCCTAATCCCTCGAGTCAAACAAAGTAGTGTGATCGACTAAAATGAAAAGGAAAACAGTATATACATCATGTCAGCAACAAGATATAAAGAGTTTGTATACCATAAACAAGATAGCAATGTAAGCGAGGGGAAGCAAGATTATATAAATCCTTAAGTCAAGACACACAAGATTATCTCAAATTCAATCGAAAACATTTCAAGAGATATGTAATTGAGAGATTATAATTAATAATCAATAAATAATTCTCCTAAATTAATTGCAGTTCCACAAAAACTCTATCCTGTAGTCTTTTACTAATATATTTGGAGTGGGACCACTGAGATTGTAAAAGGATAAAATCCCTGCATAGTTTTGGGAAGCAAATTAGAAAAGAAACTCTATCCAAACTTGGCAACAAGTTCAGAAATCTATCCAGACTTGCTCCTATTGAGCCTTCTGAAAAAGACATCGGAGTAGAATAGATATTAAAATACCAATATTCAAAAATAATTTTTTTCTGGAAGAAATGGAAACATGAGAACTCACAAGTGTAACTTAGATGTGTCAGAAAACCTAATGAACTTGGAATTTCTCTAGCAAACTGGTTACCTGAGAGGTCCAGAATCTGAAGCTCTGAAAGTTTTCCAATCTCTGCTAGGATAGGACCAAATAACTGGTTGTTTTGCAATAGGCTGAAAGTACAGTGCAAAAATTTCAGCATGGATACATAACATAAAACAAATTTATCTTTCATCCCACTGCAAGCATCTTATTGCACCCTTAAAGCAGATGTTAGTGTGCAACCATTATAAAATCTGAGTTGTAAAATTTATCATAGCACAAAAGTTTGTTGTGTGTAAATTATGAGGATTTTTCTCAAGCCATTAGTTTTAATAATTATGAAAATTGGTGCCAACCACAAAAGAAAAGCAAATTAACATGTGATTTAGACCATTGTGACCTATGCATTCCATGATAAAGAATGCTCAAGTTGAATAGGCCTATCAAATCTACAACTCCTGGAATACGAGTGAAAATTAATTACAACTTCCAACTTTATACCAAATAGACTATGAAATAGATTGAAAAAAGTAATGAAACATTACGAGTTCAATGCGCATCTTTATATAAATTTGGTGATTTTATTTCACCTCAAGTCCGACTTCTGTAGGTTCCTTAAACCATCCAATTCTGCAAATATAACTATATCAGAGACTAAAACTTTAACTAAAAATAAATCATTAAATTTGCTATATCTAACCTTTGAAATTGAAGGATCCTTTTAATTGGTTGTACCCTAATTTATCTGTTATGCTAGCAGTTGATTCTTTTCTTGCTTGACTTTGAAATTCTTGAAGCCACCTCCCAAGTTTCACTCTTGCAGTTGCCATTGCACTTCTATATCGAATGCCGTCATGTTCATAACCATCTAGAGGATCTGAAAATTCATACGTCAAAGCCATAAGTCTTTGTCAGATCTTCTTGATTACCTAATTTAGAGAATGTCACAACGAGCTACTAATTTCGACTTAAGATGAGAACCTACTGCACCTTAATATCATTTTCTTGATTCAGTTCAGTACACCACTATTATTCCTAATCTCATACAGCATGAAAGCATCTAAAGATGCAACAGAAATTCATATTGCTCAATAGCATGCATGGCCTGTTATACATAAAATTTGAATGTATAGTTCCCTGATATAAATGCCTACACTTTATACACATATAGGTCAAACCAATTCCAATCTAAGCACATAGGAGCTCACTAATTATAAGACTAATTCAAAGAAACACCACTTTTAACTACATTAGTTAATTAAGAGCTGAATAAGATTATCAATAAGCACATTTATTTTGACAACAGAATCAACAATTCTAATCTAATTCTAGAAATTCTATTAAAAATTATAATTAAAATGGCTAAAATGAGAGTATTAATTAAGTAAATGCACGGGCAAAAGCCTTTAGAACATATGAGAAGTGAGTGTAAAAGTAGATAAATGAAACAAAACAAGAAACAAGCCAGGCTAGGAAAAATAGCAGAAACCTTAAGAGAGACAAAGATGAACATAACATTTCCCAAATAATACTGTTTTTAACCTGTTAGTACCAAATTTTGCAAAACCCACAAATCTCATCCAAAGCATAGATCTCAAACCAATTTATACTCAAAATCCAAATTGCAATTTCAAGCTAAATTAATAATACCCAATGTTCAATTTCAGAAATTAAACTAAAAGACCTGTTCATTGTCGATTTGCCTACCTCCGTAGGACTTCTTGCCGGAGAAATGCCGCTGCAACCACCAGCCACCTGCTCACTTTCGTCGTCAGAGTCATGCATTGCTCAAGTCTCACCGCCGTCAAGAACCACCGGGATCCATAAGAAACCCTAGGATAGAAAAGAAACAAAATCAAAATACCAGAGCTATATCCTATTAAGTTTCAACTACTTCAAATTCAATTGTAATGCATTAATTTCATGTATAACTAAAAAAAAAAAAATCAAAGCTAGCTGTTTATCGCCGGAAGAGCGACACGATGGCCTTCACCTAAACCTGACATGCTTCCTTACGAACGTCGATTTAGTCTGGGTCCAGGAATAAAACAGAATGGGGAGGCAAGAGGTGGGGAAGAAGAGAGCGCAATATCTATAGAGGCTTAAATCGATTTCTCGAGTAACACCGGCAAAGAAATGGAGGAAGTAGAGGAAGAAGAAGATCGAACTTTGCAGTTGAGTAGAAAAAATTTGGGGGAGATATCAGCATGTGGAGAACGAAGACGAGACTGAGGAAGAAGTTGAAATCATGAAGATGAAGAGCGGTTAAGAGAGAGTTTAATTCCAGATCAAAATCCACCGGCACAGGAAGTAACAGGTTAAAAATATTTAAAAGAATGAATGGACCATATTTCTTTGTTTTTTAATCAACGGTGTAAAAACAAAGTAGCTTTTACTTTATTTCCTCCCAGAGTGAGGATAGCCGGCACCCATAGACATAGTATCATTCTTTTAGAGCGACTCAATTTCAAATTTTGGAGAGAAGATTGCCACTGGCCCAACTCATCACTTACCTTGACAAAACCCTCTTTCCCCTCCTCCTTCACTCCCATCTTAAACCCTAATCTCTCCCCTCTCTCCATTTCCATCGCCAAACATGGTAAATTTTCATTATTGTTTGTATTATTTCACGTCAATTTTGAAATTATGTTCCTCTTTTGGATTTTCAGCAGTTCAATGATCATTGAAGCCAATCATTTTCTTTTTCTTTTGGATTATAGCAACGAGATATTAGGAAATGGTTTATGAAGGCCCATGACAAAGGGAATGACGATGCCACGAAGTCTGAGAAGAAACCTCCAGCGGCCGAGCCAAAGCCTGAAACACCAGTGAGTATTTATCGTAAAGCTGGAGTCGCATTTTATATCGTTTACATTTTCTTTAATCCTTTTTGCAACAATTTTAGGTGCAAGGAGGACATGAAAATCCAAGAAGGAAAACAAGCAAGTATTTCGACAAAGACAAACAAAAGCCAAAAGATGTGAAGGAAGTGGAGGAACTTCCAGCAAAGAGAAAAGCACACAACGATGGTCACCAATCGGTGAAACTCCCTCCTTCCAAGAAAGCTTACAAAGATGATGATACTGATGACGATTTTGTTTTGCCGCCGGATAAGAAGAAAAGTTCTGTTGATGTTACTCCCAATAAGAAATTGAAGAGTGGTTCAGGTAGAGGAGTTGCCCAGAAACCTATAGATAATGATGCTAGTGACGAGGATGATAAGGACACTGAATCTCCTGTTAAGTCCACTGGAAGAGGTCGTGGTGGTAGGGGTGGATCATCAGCATCAACTGGTGGAAGAGGCAGAGGAGGTGGAAGGGGTGGATTTATGAATTTTGGTGAGAGAAAAGATCCTCCACACAAAGGAGAAAAGGTAAAAAAAATAAAAATCATAGAAGCATGGTGCGCATTTAGATAAGCTTAATCATGATACTCTTTGTGCTAAAAATGAATCATTTTTTTCCTTTTATTTTAATTTTTTCACAATTCAGGAAGTCCCAGAGGGTAGTCCCGATTGTTTGGCTGGTTTGACTTTTGTAATCAGTGGGACACTTGACAGGTACTCTGTTTCTTCCTTTTTCCTTTTACCGTTTTCTAATTTCTTTGCCTTGGAGTTGCATTTTGAGAATATGCTACATATACGTCTTCGTCCTGGTGCAATTACAATCTTTTCCCTATTGAATATCCTGATGCGGTTCTGCATATGTGTGGTATCATACTTCTGAAATTGTATTATCTGCTGGGATAACTTAACCCTCTGATTATGTTTATTTAAGTGCCTTTAGCTTTGAAATGGGATCATACTGGCTATATTTTGAACTTTGATCACCTTCCAGTTTGGAAAGAGAGGAAGCAGAAGATTTGATTAAACGACATGGAGGTCGTGTTACTGGATCTATCAGCAAGAAAACGGTCATCTCTGGCTTCCAATTCGTATTGTGCTTTGTTTCACTTGGATTCACGTCTAGTTACTAACATGATCTGTATGCAGAATTATCTTTTATGTGATGAAGATATTGGGGGCCGGAAATCTAGCAAAGCCAAAGAGCTTGGGTAGGTGATCTCAGATAAAACATAATTCGGAACCTTTTCTTTTCCAGCTGCATTCCTGATTTGTATTTAATTATGTAGTACGAAATTCCTTACTGAGGATGGACTGTTTGATATGATACGATCATCAAATGCAAAAATTCAAGTTCAAACACAGGAAAAGGAACCTGTGCATGTTGTTGCATCTCAGCCGAAGAAAACTCCTCAGCGAGCTGAAGCAAAGAGCATGAGTATGCTCCAAAATGACCATCTTTCTTTTTCCTTCAAGATTATTTTAATCATTTATTAGCTTATATGTTGATTGGATTGCTGGTGTGGTTTTTGTGTTGTGCAGTTTTAGAATCAAACTAATTTCTTTGTTTAATTCTTGCCAATTTTTTTTTTGTGTGCTAGTTCAAACATAAAGAAGTTTGGATCTGTTACCAATTCATTCCTAGAGGTCCAGGTTTTTCGATGCAAATTTTGATACATAATGCTATCCGTAATTGGGATCTGTTACATAAAAATAACATAACATGGTTAATTTGTTCTGTGCTTTTGTTGCATAAGTTAAAGGATGATGTTGTGATGGGCTAGTTTGATATTCTTTTGTCACTCTGGGATAAGTATATCATTTGGTATTAAATTCTTTCGAGGTCGTCTGATTTCTTTTTCTATCTCTATCTCTTCCTGTATACGGTTCATTATCATTTTCCAATACTTAATCCTCTTTGTTAAACTTGTAATGATAAATTTTTAGCTCATATGTTATTGGAATAAAGTTGAAGTTATAATCTGATAACTAAGAACCCTCATCTGTTGCTGCAGAAGCTTCTAAGTGTAGGTGGTGTTAAGGATGATTTTCAATCACTAAAATCACTGTGCTTTTTGTGCTTTTTTTTATGGAGATAATAGATAGATAGGAAAATAAAAGAGAAATAATTAGGAGTTATACCTTGATTTTATGTTTAATGAGGAGGAAGGAAAAGGAAAAAGAAAAAAGAAAAAGAAAAAGCGGAATAGTTATCTCTTTGTGATCCATACTGCTATTCCTTTTCCGTTGAAGGAATAAGTGTTATCCTTTCTTGTCGAATAAAACTTTTCATATGATTGTTTCATCCTTTCTTGTCGGTTGATATCTATCTGTCTTGCACTCTTTATGTTGGTATCACGTTAAAAGGTGAATCTTTGGAGTTGCAGTTCATACGATGCATTAGAGTTTATCTGCAAAAAATAATTTATTTTCTTATTGGGTCCAAAGATATTTATCTAAATGGCGGTCAGAAAATTTGTACAGAAGTTATTGTGTAAGGTGTAAAGGCCAAAAATGAAGTTCTTTTCACTTCAGTATTTATATCGTTTTTCTAAGTCTGAATGACTACTCTACAGCCTGTCGATATTCTTCTTGGTTCTTTCTCCTTTCTGGTTATTTTAGTAGAGGGTGATGGTGATATGGAATTTCGGAGGTGGAACTGTATAGTTGTTGTGTTTTAGCTTCTACTAATGTGCTGGGCTTTAGTTTCTCTAATGATATATATTATCATTTGATCTTTGACTAAGCTGATGAAGATGTTGAGGGGGATCATTTTTGCTCTCTTTGCAAGTTTTGACCTGAATTCATTCTTGATATGAAAATGTAGCAAACTTTGAATTATTGATCAATTTTTTAACTCAAACTGCAAAGTTTAACAACTGTAGTCTATTAGAACATAGAGCAATGCAAACTTGCAAATAAACATCAAGAGAAAGTAATAGGAACTATAAAAGAACTCCTGCTCTCACACAGCAGAGGTCCCTCTCCAGGCCATAGGCTGAGATCTCAAATTCAGAAGTTCTCAGAAGCTGCCCTCGACACCAGCTGTCGTCTCTATATAAACACCTTCTTACTCTGCCTACTCTCTTTGCAAGCCTTTTATTGCATGTGTCCCTACTCCCCTTCTAGAATACGCCTTAGACCCATAGATGTGTTGGCCCAGCAAATAACCTTTGTTTTCACTCTTTCTATCTCTATGTGTTTAACAAGTGATCCTATCTTTGTTTTTTGGAGTAGTGATGTTTTACACCTATGACCTACCTTGTTGGCATGGGCCTGCTGAATTACTTGGTTAAATAAGTTTTTTGTTTAATATCTTCTCACAAATTTCATAAAGTTATTTTCATATCCAGGCAACTCTTTGACAGCAAATATGAGTCAGAAAATTTCAACTACTGGTGCCTCTCCTGCAAAAAAGAAAGAACAAACTATGAAGCATTCTACCCTTCCATGGACAGAAAAATATAGGCCAAAGGCTCCAAATGATATTGTCGGGAATCAATCACTGGTATGTGTATTAGTTTGTATTCATCCTTGTTTTCTTTTAACCATTCAGATTTTATTACTATTTGGTTTCATTCCTTAGAAGTGTTCTACTTAGCGTATTTTATGTATGTGATGTAGGTTAACCAACTTCATAGCTGGTTGAAAAATTGGAATCAGCAGTTCCTGAACAGTGGAAACAAGGGAAAGAACAAGAAGCAAACTGATTCTAGTGCCAAAAAAGCTGTGCTTCTGAGTGGGACGCCTGGTATAGGGAAAACATCTGCAGCAAAGGTGGTCAGTCAGATGCTCGGTTTCCAGGCAATTGAGGTTGGTGATGAGTGATGACATTGTTAACATCAATTTTTTTTTAGTGGTTAAATTTTTTGGCATAAAATTACTCTGCCTTGTGCTTGTGCTTTCTATCTTTGATTCTTTGTGTTCTACAGTAATGTATTTTGATGCTTCATATTCTACAATAAATGTCTTCTAGGTAAATGCTAGTGACAGTCGGGGAAAGGCTGTTGCCAAGATTAATAAGGGAATTGGTGGAAGCAATGCAAATTGTGTAAAGGAATCAATTAGTAATGAAACTCTGGGTGTTGGCATGAACAGGTTGATTTAGCGTTTTCAGCTTATTTTTCACGTTCTGTATTGTTAGTATAGATTTGTTCCTGACATGGAATTTGATTGCTATGAAATATAGGTTAAAGCATCCAAAAACTGTGCTAATCATGGACGAAGTTGATGGAATGTCTGCTGGAGATAGAGGTGGAATTGCTGATCTTATTGACAGCATAAAGAAATCCAAAATCCCTATTATCTGCATTTGTAATGATCGATATAGTCAGAAACTAAAAAGTCTAGTGAACTACTGCTTACTTCTCACTTTCAGAAAACCCACAAAACAGCAGGTCTATGTTCTCACCTTGTTCATATATTTTTATGGTATTGTATATTCTTTATTATGGTGTGGTTATGTTCCCACCTTGTCCATGAGTTGATATTGCGCAGTAGCATTGTTGTTTCTATTGCTGAAGAAGATGGATCATTTTCATTTTACTATATGTATCAATTGATACTTTGTATGCTTGGACATGGATGATTACTGTTCTCATGTTTCTTGCTTAGAGTTTTGCTAAAAGTCTTGAACTTCTTATTGATTCTGTAAAAGGCCTGATCTGTTGATTTATTTGTGAATTTTTTCCATTTCTTTCACTTAGGTCATTGAACATTTGAATATCATAATGAAGAATTACTGAACGGTGGCACTTAAAACAATATGGGATTAGTTTTCTCTTCTTAATCTGTTTCCCTTTCTAGTTTAGGTTATAGAAAATCACTCATTAGACTTCTGCCCATTAGTTGTTTTGAGTGCTTTTGTGATCTGGAAATTTTAGCAAATGATTTTCGATCTTGTACTTTTTTAGTGATAAGTAGCGATTGAACAAGCAGATTTTGAAACTAATGACCTCCAACCTCACGAGCTACATCCAGTATGTTGAGCTTCTATTAGTTGGTCAACTTTGTCTTTCTTTGCCAAAGAAACTCGAGAGATAATCGTATACGTGATCCATGTACTTGATTTTTTGTGGAATTCACAGGGAAGAAACCAGATTTTCTTGTAGATGTTCTGTATCAACACTTATTATGAAAGGAGCTCAATAAGTTTTGCCAATTTCAAATATGATTGCTATTTTAACTTATTTATTTACTATAAAGGAAAGGTTGTACGTCACCTTTTTTTCTCTTTGTGACTGTATGTATTAAGCAATCAGTTTGCCATTTTAATCCATGCTCAATTTCTTTCATGCACCACTTTTTTACTTTGTGAGACATCTTATGCAGAATTTGAGGTAGGTTGGTTTCAATGAATGTGATTCTAAGGCAGTGAGACAAATACTTCAAAATGTATGAAAAGCTAAGACATTATCTCAGTAGTCAACTAGTTGTTCAAGTTGTGAATGGGGAAAGCCTTAAGTTAACACTTGTAATTGCATGATTTTTTTTTTTTTGTTTTGTGCTATGAGCTATTTGTTTAAATGCATATGTGTGCAGGCACATGCATTTTATTGTTTGCTGTACTTGTACGATGTACATTCAGTTGTTACATATTTTGAGACAATTAATGTGGTATATGAGGTTATATGATAGAGAATATGCTAATAGCCAGGGCAATATGGGAATAAAGGGAGGCATGGTATTAGAATTAGTTACATGACAGAGAGGCTTAGTAGTATATATATGGATGTAGGGAGAGAGGAAAGGGAATGGGAGAATTATGTTAGTAGGCACCTTTTGTGTGTTTGGCTCTGCTCATTGAGTAGAGAGGGGAGAGTTCTTCCTGTGGGGATTTGGGTTTAGGCTCGGTCCATTTCTTTCCTTTGTTATTTGTTTCATTTCTTATTAGTTCTATTAATTCAATCCAAGAGCCTTTGTTCGGCTATTTCTCTGTTTCTGTTATTCTGTTTCTATCATTTTATTGGGGCTGAATTTGGTTCATGGCAGATGGCAAAAAGGTTAATGCAAATTGCAACTACAGAAGGCCTTAAAGTTAATGAGGTATGCTACTTGAAAATATTAGTGAAATTTTTAATTTTAGTTTGTATCATTTTGTGGATGCTCTCCATTATTTTTATCTTTATTTCAGGGTCATTAATTGTACGAGTTATTATTTGAACCAAGCGATTTGGTTCCAATAACCAACTTACATGATTTAATGCTATTCATTTATCAAAACAAGCACAAATTGGCTCTGATTTACCCAAATGGGAAGAGAACCAGTCATGTAGAAGTTGATACTCTTCATTGTCACTTAAAAATTTCAGGAGCTGTTTTGTAAAGAAGGAATTTTTGTAGAAAAAAAAAAAAAACTAGAAACCTTCCTAAAAACCAAAAAAAGAAACGAAAATATAAATTTACATACCAATAATAGTCCAAGACAGTGGCTCAATTGATAGAAGGAAAGATTTGTGCTGCTGAGTGGTGGTCACTCTGGAAGTATGCATGTCATATTCTACCAAAAATTTGCTTATGCCATTCACTTGCCCCTTTTTCTTGTTTGTTTGTGTTGTTCATTTATGCTGGATATATATATATATAATGGCACAATCATTTCGGGCGAGAGTGTTTTTACAATACACTTCAAGATCTCCTTCTCATTTATATAGTATGGCTTTTAATTTCAAGAACTTTTGCGTTCTTTTGTACACTTTATTGGAGTTCTTTATTACAGCCCTAAACTCTTGTTTGATTCTTTAACAGAAAATGAACATTACATTCTCAATGTAAATGTTGAGTTTACAACTATTATACGATGTATTAATCTTGTGGCATCTGGAGCCTCCAATGTCCAAATAATTTTTATCATGTTGTCCTACTTCAGTTTGCTACTTGATAAAATAATTTTATTTGTTGATGCAGTCCCAATATATAAATACTGACATAGTAGGCAATTATTGTTTATAAGTGGTATCTGGGACTTCGTTTACATTCAGTTTTAATGTTGATGTGTCCTAATGGCGGATACATTTTTAACATTCTTGAGTTGCTGGAACTAAATAAAGGGAAAGTTGAGGGATTCTCGCCCATTACATTTACTTTTTGATCATTAGTTCGTTAGTTTATAGCTTTATTTAATTACGTTTACTGTTTGATGTTTCTTGTATTGAAGCTCTGGTTGTTTGTCAGTTGACATGTTTTTTATGAGTCCACCTTTGTAATAAATTGTCTTTTCATCTTATTATAATATTATTATTGTTTTCTTTTTCCTTTCTGTTATTTAGATTGCTCTTGAGGAACTTTCTGAAAGAGTCAATGGAGATATGCGTATGGCGCTGAACCAGTTGCAATATATGAGTCTCTCCTTGTCAGCTATTAACTATGATGATATCAGACAGCGCCTTTCTAGCAGTAGAAAAGATGAAGATATTTCTCCATTCACAGCTGTTGACAAGTACGTCTTTGATCCTGTTTTTACTAATTCAACCATGTGCTTCATTTTCCACTCTATATAGCAGTGTTTTCTAATGTAATATATCAAATTGGCTACATCATGGTCTATGTTGAAGGATCCATTATTAGATCTGTCCTTTCTTTCATAATTAGTGACCTCGATAGTGCTGTGCTTTTATTTATTATAGGCCTGGGGTTTATAGTTATGGCATGAGTAAGATTTCGATTTGTTGCTGTTTTTGTTCCCTTAAAACATATTACATATACAAGCAAGGGCTCCTTGAGATAGAACCCTTCGATCTCTTGAACTAATTGTCTGAAATACTTGCTTGTCTACCATTTTATTTCCTTGAACATAATTGGTGCATAAGGCCTGTAACTGTAATATCTACCTAATACAGTTACTAAGAGGACAGCCAGTTTTATTACAAAATAAAATACTTGGCATAGGAAGAGCCTTGGGTCACATAGGCACATATTAATAACATTATATGGGTTGCTGCTTGCTAGCTCATGATAGTGTCATTTTTGTTTGCAGTTTTGGCCTATGTAATGTTTTGATGAAGATGTCATCCTTGCTGTAATTTCATATATTCAGAATTTTTCTCAGAAAACACTTAATATCTATTTATCCCTTCTGTTGTAGGCTTTTCGGCTTCAATGGAGGTAAGTTGAGAATGGATGAGCGCATCGACCTTAGCATGAGTGATTCTGATTTGGTTCCTCTTCTTATTCAGGTTTTTTCCTTTCATATTGCTTAGACTTTATTGGCGATTAAAAAAAAAAAAAAATTCATGAAAACTAGACCCTTGAAAAATGGTAACTAGAAAACTTAGTTCATTTACTTTAACCATAGGACACCCCAGCCTTGAAGTTGATTACTTTACCACTGGCATGCTGAATTCAACATTGAGAGGATCTTAATTTTTGGCTAATTTGGCAGGAAAACTATATTAACTATCGCCCGAGTTCAATTGCTAAGGATGACAACGGGATGAAGCGAATGGGCATGCTTGCACGTGCTGCTGAGTCTATAGCTGATGGAGATATAATTAATGTGCAGATTCGAAGATATCAACAATGGCAACTCGCTCCATCATGTTGTGTTGCTTCTTCTATTATTCCGTATGTATTCTCTTATGAGTTCACAAATGTAAATGTGCAGAACTCCTTTTATGGCTTTCAATGTGAAACTTTGGCTGTTATCTCATTGTAGTTTTTTGATTCAGTGCTGCATTGTTGCATGGATCAAGGGAGACACTTGAGCAGGTAATCATCATGCTCTCCCATTTTGAACGCGATGGTCATGTCTTTTGCGGTTCTACCATATTGATGGATTTTGAGTTGGTAGTTCTTTGTGCTTATTTTGCTAAATTAGTTAAATCTGTTATTCAATACATAGCATAAAGAGCCTGAAACTACATTGTAACCATGCTCTCGTTTCTTGTAATGGTTATATTTTTAAAGAAAGATTAGGTTGAGAAATATTTGAATAGCCAATTGATTTGGAAGTATGATTACTTACTAGTTTTGAAGGATGATTAGCTGGATGATTGGGATATGTCATTCCATTTATCTGAAATACTTCCAAACAAGAATATTACTTAAACAATGAATTCAACTTCTGTAGTTGATGATGTGGCTTGATGTCATCATTTAACGAAGTCTTGTTTGCTGCAACATCCAACAATTACTCTTAATTATCCATTTGTGTCATCTGCAAATTTTTAAGTATATCTCACATGGAATTCTCGCTCTATTTTCTTTTTCACATTATTGCTTCACATATATGTTGCTAACCACATCAATATGTCTCATCTATATATATATTTGTACTTTTAGAAGTTGTCACATCATTCCTGCTGTATGTTAACTTGTAGGTTTGAGGATAGGTTAATTTTCTTTCTCTTATACCATTAAACCATTTTCATCAGATTTTTCTGCATTGTAAGTAAAATTGTAATTAAAATTTACGACTTCATGATATAGTCGAGGTTAACTGAAACTTTAACAAAGTTTATTCCACATACAATAAATTTTAATGCTTCTTTTGATGCTTGGCAATGATAACATATATGTTAATTTTTTTGTTGTTTATTAAACTTGGTGATAATAGATTCAATTAGTATTCTATTTTTCCATATGTTTGATATGAATTCCTGGTATCATACATTTACTTTGATTATTTTGACTTGATAATTTGCAGTATTTTGACATTCTTTTTTCGTCTTATGCTGTTTGATATTTTTTAATGGATTTGTCTTCTTAGGGAGAACGAAATTTTAACAGATTTGGTGGTTGGCTTGGAAAGAATTCAACTATGAACAGAAATTATAGGCTTTTGGAAGATTTACACCTTCATCTTCTTGCATCTCGTAGATCTAATCTGGGGAGGTAACTCTTACATCCAAATTATAGTTTTTAGCATGAAGCACATTGTTTAGGATTCTGGTGCTGTTTATTAACAAGGGTATAAATATGGTAGAATTAGATGCTTCTCTCCCACTCCATCTGCTGCATGCTTTTCATAGTGCATGTGATGTTTTTTGCTATCGGTTTAGAAACAAATATGATATGATGTTTCTAAAGAATATTAGAGGAGGAAATGTACTAATGTTATGTAGCTGTGATGATGTTATGGCCTTTTCTAATTGTGGATTTAATTTCTGAAATGCCAATATACAACATTGTCATTTTTTCTCCTTTTAATCTACTTCTGATTCTGAAAATCTTACAGGGAGACTCTTCGACTTGAATATCATACTCTTCTTTTGAAACAATTGACTGATCCTCTTCGGTTGCTGCCTAAGGTTCTAAACATAACATTTTCTCGTTTTCCTTGTAAATTGGCTTCAGTATATCATTTATGTTCATGAGATACCAATATGCTTTCAATCGTAAATGAATTATTGGTTATTTCGGAAAGTGATTGATAATCTGTATTATGTATGAAATGATGGTTAGGATGAGGCTGTTGAGAAGGTTGTGGAGTTCATGAATATTTACTCGATAAGTCAGGAAGACACTGATACAATTCTGGAGTTGTCAAAATTTCAGGTGATCATATCTGCTCTTAAGAAAACCATTATTGTATTTACAAATTTTCAGAAGTTTTATGTTTGCTTCAATTATTAGGGGCATGCAAATCCCATGGATGGAATTCCATCTGCTGTCAAAGCTGCTCTGACCAGAGCATATAAAGGAAGTTCAAGGATGATACGTTCTGCAGATTTAGTCCCGCTTCCTGGCATGAAAAAGGTCCCTAAGAAGCGTATTGCAGCAATTTTAGAACCATCTGATGATGGTTTAGCTGCGGAAGATGGTGAGGCGTCGGGAGACTCGGAAGAAGATGATTCAGATGCTGAAGATTTGGGTAATTATTTTAGCTTAATTGTGGTTGATATCACCGTGCAGTTTCTGAATCTCATGGTAGAATTATTTGTGATCCTCCTTATTGACAAGAGAATTAATCGGTAATGATAAAAAAAAACCACCCATCTGAGTGTGTGCAAAGTGTGGGAGCTGAGTCTGTTAAGTGTTTAGCAGATGAATAAGTTATTATGGAGCTGCTTTTAGATTTTGTTTTGATTTTGCCCGTGTTTCAGAAGGAGCTGGTGATGGTGAGAAGCTGAAGTCTGAACTTGATAGTTTGAAATCAAAAGGTGTGATCTGTTGAAATGCATAAACTTTTAGCCTAGCTTTGCCTGTTAGTTACTTGAATAAAATTCACAATGTATGGGTACATTTTGCAGGAATCAAAGTAGAGATGGAACTAAAGGGAACGACAAAGTCGAATGGTACCAAGGCAGCAACAACCGGCAGAGGAAAAGGTGGGTCTTTCTCTGCAGAAAGGAAGCAGGCGGGCAGAGGAAGAGGAAGAGGGGATTCTTCTGGCTCTAAGAGAAAGAGATAGACATGACAGGAACTAGTGAAGTTACTGTTGATGAGACTGTCATTTGTTGAATTCCCAATCCCTACTTTTTCTGATCATTCTTTTTGTAAATCGGTTTTCCTGCTTTTGTGATCAGTTTTTGTAAATCGGTTTTCAGTTTACAGTTCGTGTAGCTCAAATAGTAATTAATGATGCAGCTTTTCTTTTGCAACCTCATTTTTTATTTTGCTTTCTACTTGCTAGCTAGACAGATAAATATCGCTTGGAATTAATAAATAAATAAATAAAAAATTAAATATTTAGGGTAAATTGTGAAAACTAGAAAATTTTTGAAGTTAATTTAGTGGAAAATTACTTCTAATTAATACAGGTTCATATTCATACCTTTAGACGACTCCAAACAAGCTATAAGAACATTGAATTGTTTAATGACTTGAATTTCGAAGAAGAGTTGAAGAGATCAAAACACTGAGACGGTAAAAAAAATAACACTGAGACGGTAATAGGCAGTAAGTAAAAAAATTTGGATTAAATTGAGCGATAGAGTTTACTGCATAAGTTAATTATGGAGAAAATGCAAAAAGTAGCTCGGTAATTAGAGGGAAAAAACATTCTGAGGGTTTATGAAGCTTAATTTAATTGTAATCTCAACATATGGGTTAAAACAGTTAGAGGTGTACATGCAGTTGAATGGGGAGCCATTAATTTAAAAGAATTATAAATATTTATATGTTTATGTATTTTTATAATATTTAAGGATATAAACATGTAATACCATAGTTGTGAAAACCGGACCGGACCAGCCGGTTGGACTGGGTTATACCGTAGAGATTAGTCCAGTTGGTTTGTAGCCGGTTTTTATTCAGGTAAACAATCGGTCAATGTTCGGTCGGATTGGCCAATCGAACTGGAAATCGCGAATCAGACCGGTTTTCTGATTTGATCAGATTGTTTTTTTTTTCTTAAATGATTTAAATTAATAATTTAGGTTATTATTTTTAGGTTTTTTTAATTAAAATAAAATATAATTTTAATTTTTAAATTATTTTAAATTAAATTGACATTTAATTATAACTACAAAAACTATATTACATAAATTGAGTTTTTTTAATTACTATATTGTGTTTAAAATCCTTAAGCTTAAAGAATTATAATAAAAATGTTCAAATTTTCATATATTATAAATATAAATAATATAAATATATTATTATTTTAATATATTTATTAAATTCGGTTCGATTCCGGTTTAATCTAAAATCCATGAATTCATCTTTTTACCGGTTCAATGACCGGTCCGGATCTGAAAACCATGTGTAATACCATTCTATTATGGTGCGTTGAAATGACTCGAGAACCGTATAAAGGCATTTCAACTGTCATTTTGGCTTTTACATTTCAAAAGAACTCTCTTCATCTTTGCAACTACATTTTAAAAATTCAATAATCTTGCGAATTTTCAGAAAGCCATCATCTTTTTCACCTTTTTTTGATCCTTGGAAAAAAAAAAGTCATTATCCCTTTGCGTTTGCTTATATTGTATTCAAATTTACGTTTTTGCCTTTCTAGTTCACTTTATTCTCTTTTGAACAATCATACCTTTGACTAGTTCCTCTGGAATCATCTCTCCATTTTCTTCTACTCCTCATAATCCAAAAACCTAAAAGAATAATGCTTCTTCTTCAAAGAACCAAAAACAACCAAAACTTAAAGCTTTTCACCCAGAATCAGAGAGATTGTCTCCCAAATTACAAAATTTGGCTAAATAACTACAAAATTCTTCTTCTTTTTGGAGACTAGGGAGTTCATTCATCTCCTTCAGATTATTTTTACATTTCTTATCACCAAATAAAATTAGGTTTCTCCTACCCTCTTCCGGTAGGTTATTTATTATCCCATTAATATTTGGTAACTTTATTATACATCAAAATTACATTCTCTTTAAAGAATAAATAACTTAAATTGCATAATTAATAGTCAGGTGAAATCGGACACTCTCGTTCCCATCTCATTGTGTATTCATCATCTTTTCAAGTGTTTTACTTTTCAATGCTTTAGTTGTTAATTTACTTTTAATTAATAAATTCTATTATTTATTTGTCATAAAATTTTTTTAGGTTGGTATCTATGCTTATAGTCTCTATGAAAATAATCTTTACTTACTAATTTATTACTTTTATGCAAAGGGGTGCACTTGTCCTCAGTTGTTTATTTTACACTGAGGAGTTCAGCTTGATGGTGAAAAGAAAAGTAGATAGTCCATTGTTGATGAGAATATCAAGGAACAATTCTCCTACCAAATATTCCTTTAAGAAGTGGATTAGAAAACGATAAAATAATTACGATCTCAATTTCTAATTCTTTCCATTTGTAATTGTCCACCTTCTGAAACCAATCTTAGCTACGACAAGCCGGACCTTTGCCACGTCATCTCGTCTTTTACTTCAATAACGCTATCATTCCTCGGCCAAATCCTAGCCTTCCTATCACTTGGCCCCACAAAATATTCTACGGCTACTCTCTTCATATATACCCTTTTGTCTCTATTTCATATCTCACTCCAAATTCCAGCATATATAAACACAAAGTACAATGGGAAACCAAATTCTGAACAAATTTAACCCCAATCAGACTAAAAACTGAATCTTTAATGATTATGGGTTGAAACTGAAAATTCACTAATTAAAATGGAAGGTAAAGCAGTAGAGTTGCAAAAATCCCAGAAATGGGAAGAAGAAGAAAAAGTAAAATCCAAAGGTTGGGTATGGTTTTTAATTGTGTTGATAATAGGAGTTATGGTTGTAACAGCAGCTGCTTTTACAATCCTAAGATACTTAAATAGCTTCAAAAACAGTTCCAGCCATCATCATGGAGGAGCTATTTCCAAGAAATATGGAGATGCTCTTGAAGTTGCCTTGCAGTTCTTCGATGTACAAAAGTGTGAGAGACCAATTACTTTTACAATTTTCTTTTTGTTTTTTTTTACAATTAATAATACTAATGCTAATTAATTAAAGTTTATTTTATTTTGTTAAGATGATGCAGCAGGTGAAGTGGTGGATAATAGGATAGAATGGAGAGGAGATTCAGGTGTGGAGGATGGAAGAGAAGAAGGAGTGGATTTATCAAAAGGAATGTATGATGCTGGTGATCTTATCAAGTTTGGTTTTCCCATGGCTTTTACAGCAACAATGTTGTCTTGGTCAATTCTTGAATATGGAAGTCAAATGGATGCTGTCAACCAATTGGATTATGCTCTTAATTCCCTCAAATGGATCACCGATTTTCTCATTAATGCTCACCCTTCTCCTCGTACGCTTTTTATTCAGGTTCCAATCACTTCACCCTCTATAATCACTTCACGCTTTTGTCATTAACATTCCCCTTATTGTTTAATTAAAATTTATTCCATTAATATATTGAAGGTGGGTGATCCAGAATTGGACCATAAGTGTTGGGTAAGACCAGAAGCAATGACAGAGAAAAGGCCAACTTGGCAAGTGAACACATCTTTCCCAGGGACAGATATAGCAGCAGAAACTGCAGCTGCAATGGCATCAGCATCTCTTGTTTTCAAGAAAATTAATTCCTCTTATTCTAATTTGCTGCTCAACCATGCCCAGCAGCTCTTCACTTTTGCTGACACTTACAGAGGTTCTTACAGTGTAAGCATTCCAAAACTACAAGAATACTACAATTCCACAGGTTATGGAGATGAACTCTTGTGGGCAGCAGCCTGGCTTTATCATGCTACTTCAGATGATTCATACCTTAATTATGCTACTGTAATTAATGGGCAAGAATTTGGTAATTGGGGATTTCCAACTTGGTTTAGTTGGGATGACAAGCATGCTGGTGCTCAGGTGTGTAATCTATTTTTACAAAGTAAGCTTGAAATTATTTCAAAAGAAGCATTTTAAGTCGAGAGATTAATCCTTCATCATAATTTTCAGTATGAGTAATGCGTATCGCGAGTCTTTTTTTAATTTTTTGTTGATTTGTTTCTAATCTTTCATACTGATATGTTGAGCACTTGATTAATTATAATCACACACATTAAGTCTCTTTCTGTCATATGAGTTAGCCATATATATGTAAACATCTAACTCAGTTACACGCATTTCATCTGCATCTAAATTGCAATTTCAATAGCATGAAATGGAATCTTTAGAGTTTTTCTATAGTCTATAAGGCATATTAAAAACTTCTTTCACATCATTAAATATCCGAATTTCAAATGCTAATGAAATGAACAACATTCTGTTAACCAAATTTTACATTCATATGTGACTTTCTTAATAACCAGAGAATTAATGGATGTAATTATAAGAGAATAAGAGTTGATGAATCACTCGAAATATCAAGTGCTCAATCAACAAATATCCAAAAGATCAAAGCTCTCATAATGCTTCTTTTTTTTTCCAAAAATATTAATATTTGATGGATTGAAAAAAGATTGTACTTTTTGTTTTTCTTTTCGGTTTATGGTATTGCAGGTTTTGCTGTCAAGGATAAATATGTTGGGTGCAACAAAAGGGATTTCAGTGAATGAGAATCTTGAGCTTCAGATGTATAGAGAAACAGCTGAGGAATTCATGTGTATGCTTCTTCCAGATTCTCCTACAGCCTCATCTAGCAGAACACCAAGTAAATTTTCTCTTTAATTTAAAATCTCCTGATCTCATTCTATATGATTTATTGGAACAAATTAATAATTCTTTCTATTGATCAAGTTGCCAAAAACATAAAATTGCATAAACCTGAAATTGATGGGTCGATTTTGTCTTGATAATTAATTATGCAGGTGGCTTGATATGGGTTCAAAAATGGAATGCTCTGCAGTATTCAGTGGCTTCAGCATTCTTAGCTCTTCTATTTAGTGATTACATGGTCTCCTCCCAAACTTCAACCCTATATTGCAGTGGAAAACTTTACACTCCAACCCATCTTCGCAGTTTCGCCATTTCTCAGGTATTCAAATCTTTGAGTAAGTAGGATAGTCTCAGCTTTTCATGTACAAAAGAGTTCAGTTGCAGGCAAACCTTTTAGTTCAAATAATTGTTTTACATGAAATATGGAAAAAGAAGTGCTACCTGGCCTATGTGCTTGGTAAATTTTGTCACCTACGATAAAGGTTAGAAGGAGCCGAGTGACTTGCGAAACCTCTTCAATGGGTTTTAGAGAGAGAAAATGTAAATAGTCCATAGGATAGAGAGACCCATACCTTGGCTATTATACTTAACCATGAAGAAGTGTTGCTTAGCTGTTACATTCTTTTATGTACGGCTAGTAATTAGGGATTGGTTCACGTGTTGTGGTAATAATAAGATCACTCATCTGCTATGCACATGTAAACACTGATGCAACCAGGCCGTAAGTGCAAGGTTGGATCATCCGGCCCTGCACGTATATAGAGATGCTGTGTTTTCCTAAACCTTTCGCCTTTACTTGCCGTGTGTCCTCTGATCGGAGTCACAGTGGATTTCGGATCCATATATGTGGCTGGCATACTATCTTTATATCTACTGTTATCAAACGGAAACAAGAACAACGTAGACTTGTCAATGCAGATAGAATAATTTGTTTCCAAGATAAAATATGAGCAAAATATGTCAGCCTGATTTTTTTTTTCAGGCAGATTATGTATTGGGGAAAAATCCGAGGGAGATGAGTTATGTAGTAGGATATGGAATGGATTACCCACAATATGTACACCATAGAGGATCGTCAATTCCAGTTGAAGCAAACACAGGGTGTGAAGATGGATTTAAGTGGCTTTACTCACCAAATCCAAACCCAAATGTAGCAGTTGGAGCTCTAGTTGGAGGTCCTACCTTTGATGAAACCTATAAGGACACTAAAACCAACAGAAACAACACATTTCAAGCTGAACCAACTACTTACAATTCTGCATTCCTCGTAGGCCTTCTATCTGGCTTGGTCTCAGATTCCTTTCGCCTTCAATCTTTCACACCTACCTAGCTAGATTCGATCCCTCAATCTACGATGTTAGGTATCCCATATTGCTAAACGAGGGAGTTATGAGGCATCTTACATATGTCAAGCAATTCTATCCCTTTGAGATACTTTTTGGGATAAGTTAACCCTTTATTGACATGGTATCAAAAACTTGTATGTGATGTTGGACGACTTGTGAATATTTTCTTGGTCCTAGATTTAGGACTCATTTCAAGAAATTGCTTGATCAGTTTGTTAACCAGTTGTGTTGTTGTTTTTCTTATGTTTACAATTTTGAAGATCTGTTTTTACTCTTAGAAAGCATAGCCTTATGTGCAAAATTTTGTAAATTAATTAATCTTACAACAATATAACAAAGGTAGTATATCACCGGTAGACATGACATAGCACTAATTAATTTTGCCAAAACATGCAATTAAAACAACACACAATTGCTATAAGAAAATATTGTATCTACATTCACAAGGCATGGATAAATTATTAAATATTTACAAGATATACTATGATGAAACACCCGGAGCTTTGTATTTTGTCTATTTTAATTATAATTTTTAAGTTGGAGACTGAAAGTAATTTGTCTACTTGGAATGGGGAGTAAATAATTTCTTCATTGTGCTTTCTATTTGTTATATATATCTTTATTTATTATTTTATAATACATTAGCATTTGATAGGATTATCAAATGGGTGGAGATTCGTTCCAACGGAAATGAGGAATTCTCATTTGTTTTCCACACAAGGTGTGAATGGGGAAAAAATTCCCCAAAGGCGGAGATGGGGGTGGGGATGAGGACGGGACCCCATCCCCACCATTGTCCTTATGGGACCTCCATGAAAATTCTTTGAATATAGCCGCCTTTTAATTATTTGTTTTTCAAGTCAGAATTCCATAATCAATATACAACGAATGTATAGTTACCATAAACAGAATAAATAAACAGACTTACAGTTTATATGCAGCGGAAACTCGTTTATGGAGTGGATCTGATGTACGCGAGAAACCGAATTGTTCTGGTTGCCTTTCCTATGAGCAGTGGCGGTGCCAGGAGTCGCCGGATGGGGGGGCGAAAATTTCCTGAAAAAATTTCCGGCCGACGATCAAAAATTTCCGGCAGACCGACGAACCTGAAATTAATTCAATCCAAGTCAATAACAATACAATCAAATCAATCCAAACAACAACTTCATTTTTTATACACATATAACATACCAAAACTTAATTTTTTCTAATCGATGGAGCCGATGAAGTACTCGTAGCATGAGAACTTTTAGGAGGTTTCAAGTAGTTTTTACGAGAAGCCAACTTTTGAAAACATTGCAAAATGGCTTCTTCGTCGATGCTAATGAATATCTTCTTCTCAATGTAACATAATAAGCAGTCCGATAGTAATTCATCTCCCAGCCGGTTGCGCAGATCAGTCTTCACAATATTCATAGCAGAAAAACATCTTTCAACGGTAGCTGTTGCAACTGGTAAGACTAATGCCAACTCAATAAGCCGATACACCAAAGGAAAATAAATGTGATATTTATTTTCCACCATCTTTTTTGCAAGAGCGCCAACATCATCAAGATTAGAGAATTCTGGATTATCTTTCACAGCAGAGATGTAGAGATCAAGTTGATAGTGAAGTTCAGCTAACTCAACACTAGAGAAATCATCAGAGTATAATCCAGCAAGATTCAGTATTTCATTATGATCAAAATGAACAAATGAGTTTGAAGGATCAAGACTCATTATGCCTCTAAGCAAAGCCGTGTTTGCCTCATTGAACCGATTGTTCAATTCCAAGGCAACCTCATCAATTACCTATCATTATATAATATAAAAATAATTTAGAACACAATACATTTAAAGAATAAAGAACAAAGTCATACATATATATCAATTATGAAAAAAATAAAATGCAATGGAATACCTTTGCAAAGATTTCCACACGAAAATGGTGAAAATAAGTTATCGGTTCTCCATCAATAAGTGTCCGGCTACGGCTTTCAACAATGTCATCCATATTGGGCACTTTAATTTTTTGTTGGACACAAAATTCAGTGGCTTCTTTCAACAAATTTGTCCAACCATCTTCTCTATATGTTTGTAACTTCTTTTTCAGTATTTCAACCATACGAACAGCATTTCCTATGTTTTGATCTTTGGCTTGAAGGATCTTTGATAAAGGGTCCGTCACTCCCAAAATATATAGCATTAATTTTCCAACAAATATAAATTCAAAAGAACCCATTTTATTCAACAAACCCTTAGCCGTGCCTCGATTTTTTCTTGTGTCACCATCTTTGTTTATTGTTAAAAGCACTTCTTCCACTGAATTCCACATATCAAAAAGCCGAAGTAGTGTTTTATAATGAGAACCCCAACGTGTAGTACCTGGTCGAGCTAAGCTTATTTCTTGATTCTTACCCTTTCCACTTGAAATCTCACCACTTTGTATTTTCTTCACTACTTCTTCATGGTGTAATTGGCGAAGAGCATCCTGCCTTTTACACGAACCTGCAACCATATTCACAATCATAGAAACATATTCAAAAAATTGACTGACATCATCATTTTCCTCGGCAGCAGACACAACAACTAATTGAAGCTGGTGAGCAAAACAATGAATATAATGTGCATGCTTGTTTTCATTTAGAATGAGTGATTTCAATCCATTAAGCTCACCTCGCATATTAGAAGCTCCATCATAACCTTGACCTCTAACTCTTGATAGTGATAATCCATTCTTCGCAAAGAATTCATCAACAGCATTCTTTAAACACTGTGCAGAAGTCTCAGTTACATGAACCACTCCAACAAATCGCTCTATAACCACTCCACTATCATTCACATATCTCAAAACTATAGCCATTTGCTCTTTCACAGAACTATCTCGGGCCTCGTCGAGTAAAAGAGAAAAGAACCTATCTCCAATGTCATTCAAAATAACTTTTCTCGTTTCTTTTGCACAAGCTTCAATTATTTGTCTTTGAATGGTAGACGAAGTCATTTGATTATTTTTAGGAGCATTTGATTGCATTACTTTATTTGCTTCCTCATTATACTTGCAAAACCAACTAATGAGTTCAAGAAAATGACCTCGGTGCATTAATTCCTCCGACTCATCGTGTCCTCGGAAACCCAAACCTTCCCCTAAAAGATATCGAGCTACTCTTACAACTGTAGTCAAACGAACACGATAATCATCATCTAAAGCAGCACTTTTTGATGCTAAAACAAAATCCACATTGTCCCTTTGGTTTTGGTATTGCTCAACCTTAATTCTAGCATATGTGTGTGGGCTATCCGAACTTCCTTCGTGAGCAATGAAGTTAGGTAAAGCATTTTTCCAATTGTTATATCCAACTTCTGTAAAAGCATTTCCTCCACTTTTATTGCTTTGACTGAACAAGTAACAATATAAACAAAATGCTTTATCTTTCGAGACACTATACTCTAGCCAAGCAAATTTCTTAAACCACGAACTTTGAAACCTCCTTTTACCTCCCTTAAGAATAGTTTGTGGAAATTGATGTCCAACTGGCTGACAAGGGCCTAGAGCTAAGTATCTCCTTCTTAATGAATCTCTAATCTGAAGGGGGTAACTATCAATTGGCTTCCGCAATCCTGGATCGCCAATGATATCATCATCTGAAACTTCTATCTCAATACAAGCTCTTTTTTCATTGCCTTTATCAAGAGATATTGCATGACTAGGTCTAGTTGAAGATTGACCGGGAGTTGAAGAATTGCTCTCAATTCTAGTTAAAAATTTCTCCATATTCTTGTTCCTAATATAGTAACACAATCAAATTATTAAATCTAAACTTAAAATCTAAAAACAATTTCAATTCAAATCATATCACAATATCACAATACTAAATGTACAAGCATAATGTATAAATTTCAAATTAAATTATATACCAATCGTAACAAATTCGCCATATATCAATCACAATTCAAATTATAACACAATTAATTCAATTCAATGGCAATATATTACAATCCCTAAATTAAAATCCCTAAATTAGAATCCCTAAATTACAAACCCCTAATTCAATTATTTGTCATATTAATTAAAAAAATTGATTCAAATAATAGTATTATAATAAAATACTAACATATTATTTGCAATTCCTAACCCTAATTCAACATCATAACAATCTCAATCAATATAATTTTAATTGTAAAATCTCAAATTTAATTTAGGGTAAAATATAAAATATTTAGGAATTAGAAATTGAAAGTTACCTAATTGAAGAGCCAGCAGACGGACGGAGCTGAGGGGCGGACAGTGGCCGGTCGACGGCGGCAGTGGCGGAAGAGGAAGTGGCGGTGGAGTGGAGGATTGGGTTAGGGGGCTGGTGGTGGTGGGAAGAAATTGGAACACAGAGGATTTTGATTTGTCGAAGAGGAGAGAATGATTTTGGTTTTTAAGTTTTTTGTTTCCTGCCTGGGCGCAAAACGACGTCGTTTTGCCTGGGCAGGGAAACAAAAAAAGAGGACGAAAGCCCCAAAGGGCTTTCGTCCTCCTCTGGTTTTGGGGGGGCTGTGCCCCCCCCAAAACCAGAGCTTTTATGTTATTTTGGCCGCCGGAAACACCCCTACTAGGGGTGTTCTCCGGCGGCTGGGGGAGCAACGGCCTACCCGTGCCCCCCCTCCTCCGCCACTGCCTATGAGTGTATGAATACACTGAGTACGGACTATATCCGTGAATTCTTCCGACGAACGAAGAAATAATTCGTGTTTTATCGGTAGGGACGTCTTCCCCGGGTTTAGAAGGGAATCTCTACGATTCTCTCTACGTTACGAAATAGAGAAACTTCTTCTCTATTTATAGTGGAAATCCCAACTTCCATCTATATATAGGGTCGGACCAAATTACACATTTGGTCCCTGTAATTTACACATAATTACAGTTTAGCCCTGCTATTCCAAAATGTCATGGGCGGACCAAAAACCAACATCTCCCACTCGCACATGACAAGACACACTTTCATTGCGATTGAACACACATACTTCCTTCAATTCTTATTCGGCGAATTCACGCAACCAATCAACGTAACGGTTAAACCTTGAAGCTCCCCTTCATCGTTCCACCTTTAGCTTAACGTGACTTCCCCCTAGTTCATTTTCCATGATCACTAGTTTTCGACTCACTTTTGATCTCACGAAAACATTCATATACACTACATACCTTTTCCATGAAAAAGTATTGAGCTCGAGTGTTATATGATTACCAAGTGCAATGTTACTGAAAATGTA
The DNA here is from genome assembly GCA_039660915.1 of Euphorbia tirucalli. Lineage (NCBI taxonomy): Eukaryota > Viridiplantae > Streptophyta > Magnoliopsida > Malpighiales > Euphorbiaceae > Euphorbia > Euphorbia tirucalli. The sequence goes on from CM077641.1 coordinate 72,964,498, forward strand.
CTTCCTCTCTATAAATAACATTCCGCCATATGTCTAATGCTTATCTGACTGGTCCTTATATGCCCGTTCATAGCTAACGAAGCCTGGTTTAGGGTTTCAATCAATTTAATCATCAAACATACCCTTCTTGTTATTTACAGGAGTCCTTAAGGGTGAACTTGAAACTCATAGTTTCATTTGGGTCTTACATTAGGAAAGTTGAGATCAATTTTCTTCTTTCCATCCTTTGGTCGGCTTTTACACATATTACTAAAATATGTCATAGTGTTAATCCACTTAGGACGTATGTTTTATAAACACTATGCGAAAGCATTCAGTCTCTAAATACAACTTATGCATTAGTACCTTTAGTCCACTTTTAAGCCTTTCACAGGACAGCTTTCGGTATAAACGAAATAATGATATTTCACATATCACATATGGAGTTTTTCACGCTCCCACTTTTACCTATGAACACATAACTCATAGTAACAGATTCATCTATGTGAGTAGATGACATTTCGCCAACATACTGAACTGTATTCAATAGCTCTATATGTATCGCTTTAAATAGTGAATGAATTTGAACACAACAAATAACTCACATTCTATCCCAATAGAATTTGCCCAAGTTATTATAACAGTTTAAAAACAACATGTTCCTATAACCTACGAAGACCAAATTCCAAAATGTGTTTACTAAAAACATTTGGAGCTATTGGCTTCGTAAACGAATCTGTAATCATATCACCAATTGGAACATACACTAAACTTATTTCTCCTTGTGCTATTTTGTCTTTAACAAAATGATATTTTATATCGATATGCTTGTTTTTTCCATGATAACAAATATTCTTAGAATAAGTTATCGATGCAGTGTTGTCGGAATAGATAGTCGTATATTTCCTTTTAGGCAATAGATCTAAAAGATCTATGAAGTGAACCAAACTGCTTCTTATACTGCAACTACTACAGCTATATATACCGACTCCATAGTCGATAATACCACGCAAGCTTGTTTCTTGCTACACCAGGAAATTGCACCATTTCCTAGAGTGAAAATATACCCAGACGTGGACTACCTCCCATCTTTATCAGTTCCGTGATCAGCATCGTATCCCTTTAACTGCAGATCCTTTCCTTTGTAATAAAGGGAATATTTTGAAGTCCTCTTCAAATATCTCAATATCCTTTTCACTGCTGCCCAATGCATCAAACCTGGATTAGTCTGATAACGGTTTGCGAGACCCACCGCAAAACCTATATCAGGTCGTGTACAAATCATAGCGTACATCAAGCTACCAATTGCACATCTATAAGGAATTCTCTCCATCCTTTTAGTCTCTTCTGGAGTCATGGGACACATACTTGCATTCAGTTCCGTACTTTATGCAATAGGGGTTGGATCGGGATCACAGTAAGCCATACTAAACCGTTCTAAGATCTTATTGATATACGTCTCTTGTGAAAGAGCCAATAATCTCTTAGATCGATCTTTGGAGATCTTAACCCCAAGAATGTAATTAGCTTCTCCTAGATCCTTCATCTCAAAGTTAGAAGACAGCTAAGTCTTTACTTTCTTGAGTAAGGAAGTGTCATTTCCCGCTAATAAAATATCGTCAACGTATAACGTTAGAATGACAAACTTCCCTCCGTTTTCACACTTAATGTAGACACACGAGTCTGCATTAATCACCTTAAATTGCATTGATATAATTGCTTCATGGAAACGAAAATACCATTGTCTTGAAGACTGCTTAAGGCCATAAATTGATCTTTTCAACTTACAAACCTTATGTTCTTGTCCCTGGACAATGAAACCTTCAGGTTGAACCATATAGATTTCTTCGTTCAGTTCACCATTTTAAGAACGTAGTCTTTACATCCATTTGATGTAGTTCAAGGTCCATACATGCTACAAAAGCAAGTACTATTCTTATTGACGTGAAACGGACAGCAGATGGAAAAATCTCTTGATAGTCAATTCCTTCCTGTTGTGTAAACCCCTTCACAACCAGCTGACTCTTAGTCTGGATAGGTTTCCTATCCGCTGATCGCTTTATCGTATGTACCATTTATTCCCAATGGCTCTACGCCCTTTGGGTAGATCAACTAGTTCCCAAACTTTGTTGACCCTTATTGACTCCATTTCACTTTCCATTGCTTTAATCCATTCTTCTTTCGCTGGGGATTCCAATAACTCTCTCATGTTAGTTGGAATATCTTTAATTTGAGCTATGATCGAGAGAGCTTTGCTATCAACTAAATGACGGCGTTGCGAGATATTTCCCCTCTGTGATCGTCTTAGAGGTTCTGCTTCTTGATAAACAAATCTCATATATTCATCAAGGTGTTGGGCAGAACTCCCACTGGGACCACTCCCACTGGGATCTATATCCATATTCACACTTGAATTTGGAACAAGACTCCCACTCAAATCAAGACCACTCAAGTCAGGGTCAGGATTACTCAAATCCGCTTGTGAAGGTTGAAAAACATCATTCTCTTCCCTTTCCCTTACGTCTTCAACTTCATTCCTCCCACTCGGATTGAGTGATCCTGAAGTTTCAAACTCTTGAGTTTCAAAGAAAGTGAATTCCTTATCCACCTCTCCCAGCTTAGGAAATTCATTCTCTAAGAATGTGACATCTCGTGACTCAAATTATGTTATTTGACCATTCACATTCTCTCCCACTAGAACATATCCTTTGGAGAGATCAAGATATCTTATAAAGATACCTTTCTTGCCTCTTGGGCCTAACTTGCCATGCTTGCTAGTTGTATCACGAACATAGGTAGCACATCCCTATGGTCGTAAATGGTTCAAATTGGGCTTGTGGCTCGTCCACAATTCACAAGGTGTGGTTTCAACGGATTTAGAAGGTACTCTATTGAGTACATATGTGGCAGTCAACAGTGCGTCTCCCCAAAAAGAAGATAAGCAAATTGGCTCCAGCCATCATAGACCTCACCATCTATCAGAAGGTTCGGTTTCTTCTTTTCGCGACTCCATTTTTGTTGTGGAGTCCTAGGTATTGTCAACTGATGTTCAATACCTATTTCATCACATAAAACTTTAAATTCCTCGGAGAGGTACTCTCTTCCCCGTTCGGTCCTTAAAGCTTTGATTCTCTACTCTAATTGATTTGCAACTAGAGCCATAAATCTTTTGAAACATGCTAATGCTTTAGATTTATGTGTAATCAAATAGACATGACCATACCTTGTATAGTCGTCTATAAATGTAATGAAATAGAACACACCATGCCTTGCCCGAACATTCATTGGACAATAGATGTCAGAATAGATTAGTTGCAATGGTTGGTCAGCTCGCTGTAAGCGTCGGAATTTTACTTTAAAAAAAATAAAAAAAATAAAAAAGAAATTAAAAAAAAAATTTAAAAAAATTAATTAAAAAATTAAAAAAAAATAAAATTAATTAATTAAAAAAAAATTACAGTGGTACGACTGTATAATCGGGGCAGGTAAGCCAACCCATACCTCAAAAGCTGAAAAAAGCAAAAAAAAAGAAAAAAAGAAAGAAAAACGGACGAAAAAAAAGGGGAGGAAAAAGAGAGAAAGAAGAAAAAGAGAGAAAAAGAGAAGAGAAGAGAAAACCAAAAAAAAAAAAAGGGAAAAACTTCTCAATCAGAATCTCTCAGCATTTGGAAATCTCTGGACCCAAATCTCAAACCCTAACTCAAGAAGAAAAGTCCGGGTTTTAGTGGATTGGAGTGACGCCAGGGGTCAATCCTATGGTGGACGCACGCCAAAGAGGTAAACACTCCTTTTCCCCTCTCTTTTACAAGCTTTCTGGGTGATTGGCGTGCTTTTTCTGCATTTCTATCCTTTTTTCTGCGTTTCTGTTCTGGAGATCAAGAACAGTCGTACGACTGTTCTTGAGTTGATGAACAGTCGTACGACTGTAGTTATAGTCGTACGAGTGTTCTTGATTTCCGGGTGATTTTCTTTCCAGTTTTTTTGGCGAAATCCTGAGTCTGGAGTGTTTACAGTCGTACGACTGTAATTACAGTTGTACGACTGTAGTTGCATTTGCACGACTGTAATTTACAGTCGTACCACTGTCGTTTCCAGAATCAGAATTTCACCTTTAAGCCCCAAAAATTTCTTAAAAAATCCATAAAAATCATAAAAAATCCCCAAAAATTCCCAAAAAAATCCCAAAAAATTAGAAAATCCCAAAAATGAATTTTGTTGTGTGCATTCACGACCATAGATTCAATTTTCAGTAAAATTGTATTTAGAACAATTCAACGACGGAGACCCGGTTCTCCTGAAAACCGACCCACTTAATATGTAAAAATGTATGCAAACTGGAAAAAGTATTTTCAAAATGATTTTCTCACAAAAACCGAAATACAGGGACGTTTCAAAATGTTTTCCAGGTCTAACCAGGCCGGCTAGCCGAGCCAGCCCGGTTATCCCCTAAATGCATGCCCCCAATTCCTGTTTTCCCGTTCTGTCATGCTTGAGTCCAACTTGTGGCGTGCTATATAAATTGTGCTAATCTTTGTTTTGCAGCTTTTATTTTTATCTTAATTTTCATTTTTATTTGTAATTTAATAGAATTAATCGTGTATCTAGGCGATTGTAATTATTTTTAGATTCTCGTGTATCCTAGGCGATTGTATAAGTGAGGCGAGAGTTTTTATTTTTCTATTCGATTTGGTTGTAAGCCAATTAATATTTATTTTTCTTTATTTTTATATTATATATTTGTATGCGCGCTGTATGCCTTTTATATTCAATAAAATTGAATTTAGATTTTTGAAATACCATCTTTGAACATTGACCAATTTTATTTTAATTAGACACGAAATAAGGGACTTGTCCGCACCCGAATCTCTGGATAGTGTAGCGACCGTTCGTCCAGTTCAGCTACCTTAAAAATTTCCCGGTTGAGCTGAGCCGGGTGGCGACTCTACAATATTCATCAAGACTTAAGTCTCGGTTCTTTTATTTATTAATTCCATTCATTTTCCAAAACGCGGATTTCCATTCATAAAAACCCCACGCGAGTGTGAGCGGACGACCTTTTTCAGAACGCGCGGTGAAGCAGGGACCGGGGATCTTCTTTTTGGGTGGTTATGTCTTGGTTTTGAAAACGGTTTTTTAATCTCTCTTAGAAAAAAAATCTTTCATTTTATTGAAAACATCTTTTGTAGAAAACTTAATTGTAAGTGTGAATTTTGGAAAGATAGGTTTTTAGAAAATCCCAATTTGAACTTAAAGATCTCGAAACCTAAATTTCGAAATTAGATACAGAGTCGCCACCCGGATCAGCTCATCCGGGAAATTCCGGTACAGCTCCCTACCAGGTGTAGACGCGGTACCTAATTCAGAGATTCAGGGTTCGGGCAACAGATTTACTAACCTCACTTATTTTTAATTATTATTTTATAATTTGATATTTCACTCACTTAAATCTACCCATTTTATCTTCCTTTAATCATCAACCAATGCTCATGCAAATGACATAAATATATAAAAATAAAATAAAGTGCAGAAAAATAAAAGTGCGGAAAAGTAAATCAGAGGCCAAATTACACAACCCAAGAAAAAGAAAACTCTCATCCTCACCTTTTACAATCGCCTATTATACACGATAATCTAAAAATTACAATCGCCTAGATACACGGGATAATCTATAAAATACATTCAAAAATAAAAATAAAGCAAAAATAAAAGCTGCATCCAAATATGGTTAGCACAAATAAATAAATCACACTAAGGACTCATATAGGACAGAATAGGGGTATTTTAGGAAACGGGATCATGCAATGGGGGGTAACCAAGTCGACCCGATCGGTCGGCCCGGTTAGACCTGGAAAACGGTTTTTTAAATGCCCTGTAGGTTTTATGGATAAAAAATCAGTTTTAAAAGCGATTTGGCTCATTTACATGCACTTTTCCAACTTTAGCGGGCCGGATATCCTAGGACTCGGGGGTCCAGTTCGTGTGTGGGCCTAAATCAAACATCCATCTAAGGTCTAAAAGTGTGCAAACACGCCAAAATTCATTTTTGAATGAGAAAAGAATGCAAAATTACAAGTTTGGGGCCCAAAAGGGAAAAACTGTAATTCTGCCTCCATTACAGCCGCGCCTCTGTAGGCTACAGCCGCGCAGCTGTAGCTTACAGCCGGGCTGCTGTAATGCCCCAGAATTGATTCCAGTGTGTTTTCTCGTTTTTGAAAATGGTTTTGCAAATTTAGTGATTTTGCTTCAACTACAGCAGCGCGGCTGTAGGTTACAGCCGAGCGGCTGTGATCATAAGTGGGGCCGCTGTAGCAAAAAAAACTTCCAAAAATCGTAAAAAGCTCAAAATATGGCATTACAGCCGCGCCCCTATAGGTCACAGCCGTGCGGCTGTAGGTCATAGCCGAGCGGCTATAGGTTACAGCCGAGCGGCTGTGATTATGAGTGGGGCGGCTGTAGCCGGAAAAGCTCCCAAAAATCATAAAAAACTCAAAACATGCAATCAAATCACAACCAAAATGAACAAAACGGATTTCTAAGGCCTCTCAGAAGATTACCTTGTCTGTGTTCCAGTGCTTGGACCATGAAAAATGGATTCAGATCCCAGAAACGTCTTGCAGTCACGAACAACTCGAACAGAGTGCGATTTTCGAAGCCCTAACGGAACCACGAAGAAGATTAAAGGATTGGTTGTTATGTGTTCTTTTAAGATTATCTTTATTTTTTTCTTTTTTTATTTTAGGTGCAACTCTTTTTTTTTTTCACTTGTGTTGAGAACCCTAGAAATATCTAAGTGATGGTGTTTTTCTCTCCAAAAATCCTTTCTTTCTTTTTTTCTTTTTTAGTTTTCTGCCTCCCCTTAACCCTAATCCCGGATTAGAATGTTTAAATACCTCCCTTTTTGGTATTAAATCGGAATTAATTGCTGATTTCGGCAAAAAAGGAAAACTGACGCTTACAGCCGCACCCCTGTAGACTACAGCCGCGCGGCTGTAGGTTACAGCCGAGCGGCTGTAGCGACCAAAATACCTATTTTGCTTAAAAACCGAATTAAATGCTGATTTTGATCAAAAAAGGAAATATGAAGATTACAACCGCGCGGCTGTATGTTGGCTACAGCCGCACGGCTGTAGCGACCAAAATACCTATTTTTCTTAAAAACCGAATCAAATGCTGATTTTGACCAAAAAAGGAAATATAAAGATTACAGCCGCGCGGCTATAGGTTACAGCCGCACCCCTGTTGGCTACAGCCGCGCGGCTGTAGGCTACAGCCGAGCAGCTGTAGCGACCAAAATGCCTATTTTGATTAAAAACCGAATTAAATGCTGATGTTGACCAAAAGAGGAAATATGAAGATTACAGCCGCACCCTTGTAGACTACAGCCGCGCGGCTGTAGTTTACAGCCGAGCGGCTGTAATGTCCAGAAAATACCATTTTCACTTATTTTTCGTTCTTTTCCTCGGTTCTCTTAACATACTCACTTGAATTTTTCGGAGTTCCGTACTAGGACTTGTCACACACCTTCGGGCTATCTGGGACATTTCCGACGTTATCCTGGTTGGTCCGAATCCGCTTCACGTTCATCCGTGAAAAAGGTAACAGTAGCTTTCATCACCGAGGTCGGGAAAAAAATCGTGCTCACAGGCTGCCCCTCGCGTGACCAAAGTTGATTTGAACGGGTGCTTGTGTCCGATTCGAGTTTGGTCTCGCGATAGGGAGTACGGTGAGAAGGAAAAGAGAATGTACCTGGGGGTTCTCCTCATGTTGACTTGTTTTGATGTCTATAGGGACTTGTCTCGGTTGCTTTTGAGACAGTGGTCTTGCCTAAATTAGTTTGAATCTTCAGGGTCTAACTTCGATTCCGATACGAAGCATAGGACTTTGCCCGAATTGTTCTGATGTTATCTAGGGTCATGCTTAGACTCCATTGCAAAGCAGAGGACTTTGCCCAGATGTTATTTGATTTGCCAGGGACATGCTTCGACTCCATTACGAAGCAGAGGACTTGCCCAGATCGAATTCTCCTTGCCATTTGGTGCTTATGAAAGGGAAGGGTATTTTGGTAATTTTGCAACTTGGGAAGTTGGCATTCCTTGAAGTAAGGGTACTTTGGTTATTTGGTCTTTCGTGTAGCTTGTGTCGCTAAAGGAAAGGTGTTTTGGCCATCCGATAATGCGGTTACTGACAGGAGGGCATTTTGGTCATTTCGCTTCTAGTGGAGCTTGTGTCACTGAAGGTAAGGATGATTGTATTTCCCGCGAAGCTTTTATGGCTAGGGAAAGATGCTTTGGTGATTTGCGAAGCTTGATGATCTCCTTTGATGTTTTGAAGTTGTTTCGGGGTACGTATTCGTTCCTTGATCGATAATTTTGGAAACAAAAATTTTTGCCCCTTCCATCAAGAATGAATATGGACTGAACATCTTGCCCCTTGATACTGTAGAAATCGGCTCTCTGTGGTGGAGCAATACCATTAAAATTGGCTCACTGTGGTAGAGCAATACCGTTGAAACCGGCTCTCTGTAGTGGAGCAATACCGTTGACATCGGCTCTCTATGGTGGAGCAATACTATTGAAACTGGCTCTCTGTGGTGGAACAATACCTTTGAAGCTGGATTGGGGGTACGTATTTATTCCTTGATCGATAATTTTGGAAACAAAAATTTTTGCCCCTTCGATCAAGAATAAATACGGGTTGATTGTTTTGCCCCTGGATACTTGGGATTTGAGGATGCCCCAGTGTCAGGTTATTTCCACTTTCAGAGTAGTCATAGCTCGAGACAGCCTGATGATAACAGTATGTACCTGTACTTGAGTACACATTGATGCGTGTATGCATGTGTGTGTGTATGTTTTGAGTGTATGTGTATGTGCGTGTCCTGGATGCATATGTGTATGATTATGGTGCTTTTTCTTTTGTTTGTTGCAGAAGACGATTGGGATCAAGTGCCGTGAGTCCGCTCGTTTGAGAACAGAGGTTGATCAATTGCGTCGGTGGGTCACCAAGCTGGAGGTCATGAATCAGACTTTCAGGGACCGGACAGACGATTGGGATGCCCAGATGGGTCTGTCCTTGGTGGGATATCGAATTGAAGTTTGGTTGATTGACCTGATTGCTTGCTCCACGAGGCGTGGGCGTGAGGCACTGGCTTTGATGTACCTCGGTTTTTACAGGATTAGAGTTGTCTGAGCTTGATACTATTGTATGACTTTTGTTTTATTTTCATTGCTTGTCCTAATTTTTGCATAGGTCGCCCTTTTTGGGTTTTCGGCCTATCGGACTGTCTTTATTTTTGCTTGACCTGCCCTTTCGGGTTTTCAATTCAGCAGACTTTATTTTATGCCCTAGCTTTTGCATAGACCGCCCTTTTCGGGTTTTCGATCTATCAGGCTCTTTTTTTCTCTTTTTTTTTTCTTTTCTTTTTTTTTTAAGTGAGATGCATGTAAACAGAAAATGTGCACATCCATACGAATTCAATTTCAAGCAGACTTGGGACATTTAACCTGAACATAAAACCGGCATTCATTCATTCACTCATTTATAATGTTTTAACACAATGCACATCAAAGATGAAATGAAGCTAAGGATAGAATCAGTAATGGTATCCGTCTCGACTGGACCTATGCCTGCCACTAACTGGTCTTTGCAGATTTTCCCGCTGATGGTGCTCGCCTCTCTGTCCTAACTTTTGCACGGACCGCCTTTTCGGTTTTCGATCCATCGGACTGTCCTGATTTTTGCATGGATCGTCCTCTCGGTTCACGACCCATCGGACCCCTTTTTTTATTTATTTATTTATTATTATTATTATTTTTAACACGTAATAGTGCCTGGGCTTGTCTGGGTTGATAGGGTTGACGACTTGGTCTCTGTCTCCCCTGGTGGAACCGCTTCCATTCTATAGGCTAAGGAGTATGACGTTTCTTCAGTGCCTACTCTGATGCTAGTTTTGTGCCCTTGCAAGACAAATGATAGCATATCGGTAAATCCTTTGTAGGTGATTGTCGTTTGGACGGAACCTTGTGAGCCGCTTCTACCGCCCCATTGGCTTGTGGGAGATGCTAAGATAATCTATGATGCTCCATCTTTGCCCCTCGTAATTGTAGGCCATTATTGGTCACGACATGATAAGGCTTTTTTTTTTGTTTTTTTTTGTTGTTGTTGTTTTTTTTTTTGTTTTTTTGGTCGGTGACATTCATATATGACTCTGTGAGCGGACGACCTTTTTCGGAACGCGCGGTGAAGCGGGAACCGGGGATTTTCTTTTTGTGTCTTGGTGTTTTGGTTTTGAAAATGGGTTTTAATCTTTCTTAGGGAAACCTTTCATTTTATTGAAAAAGCCTTCTTGTAGAAAACTTAATTTTAGGCATGAATTTTAGAAAACAAGCTTTTTAGAAAGTCCCATTTTAACTTAAAGGTCTCGAAATGCGAATTTCGAGATTAGATACAGAGTCGCCACCCGGATCAGCTCATCCGGGAAATTCCGGTACAGCTCCCTACCAAATGTAGACGCAGTACCTAATCCAGAGATTCGAGGTTTGGGCAACATATCTACTAATCCTCACTTATTTTTAATTATTATTTCAAAATACGACATTTCATTCACTTAATTCTACTCATTTTATCTCTTCTTTTATTATTAGCCAATGCTCATACATGTGACATAAATATATAAAAATAAAATAAAGTGCAGAAAAATAAAAGTGCGGAAAAGTAAATCAGAGGCCAAATTATACAACCCAAGAAAAAGAAAACTCTCATCCTCACCTTTTACAATCGCCTATTATACACGATAATCTAAAAATTACAATCGCCTAGATACACGGGATAATCTATAAAATACATTCAAAAATAAAAATAAAGCAAAAATAAAAGCTGCATCCAAATATGGTTAGCACAAATAAGTAAATCACACTAAGGACCCATATAGGACAGAATAGGGGTATTTTAGGAAACGGGATCATGTAAAGGGGGTAATCAAGTCGACCCGATCGGTCGGCCCGGTTAGACCTGGAAAACAGTTTTTTAAACGCCCTGTAGCTTTTATGGATTAAAAATCAGTTTTAAAAGCGGTTTGGCTCATTTACATGCACTTTTCCAACTTTAGCGGGCCGGGTATCCCGGGACCCGGGGGTCCCGTTCGTGTGTGGGCCTAAATCAAACATCCATCTAGGGTCCAAAAGTATGCAAACACGCCAAAATTCATTTTTGAATGAGAAAAGAATGCAAAATTACAAGTTTGGGGCCCAAAAGGGCAAAACTGTAATTCTGCCTCCATTGCAGCTGCGCGGCTGTAGTCTACAGCCGCGTCCCTTAGCTTACAGCCGGGCGGCTGTAATACCCCAGAATCGATTCTAATGTGTTTTCTCGTTTTTGAAAATCGTTTTGCAAATTTAGTGATTTTGCCTTAACTACAGCCGCGCGGCTATAGGTTACAGCCGCACCCCTGTAGATTACAGCCGCGCGGCTGTAGATTATAGCCGAGCGGCTGTGATCATGAGTGAGGCGGTTGTAGCCGAAAAACTCCCAAAAATCGTAAAAAACTCAAAACATGGCATTACAGCCGCGCTCCTATAGGTCACAGCCGCGCCCCTGTAATATACAGCCGCGCGGCTGTAGGTTATAGCCGAGCGGCTGTAGGTTATAGCCGAGCGGCTGTAGCCGGAAAAATTCCCAAAAATCGCAAAAAACTCAAAACATGCAATTGAATCACAACCAAGATGAACAGAATGGATTTTTAAGGCCTCTCAGAAAATTACCTTGTATGTGTTCCAGCGCTTGGACCACAAAAAAGATTTTTGGATGCCAGGAAACGTTCCGCAGTCACGGACGACCCGAGCAAAGTGTGTTTTCCGAACCTCGAACGGAACCACGAGGAAAATTTAAGGATCGATTTTTGAGTGTTCCCTCTTCTTCTAACCTTTCTTTTCTTTCTTCTTAGCCTAATTCTTTTTTTTTTTTTTTTGCGTTGTTGTATTAAAAACCTTAATAAAAACTCTGTGATTTCTTTTTTCTTCTTTTTCTCTAGGTTTTCTCTCTTTTTTTTCTTTTGTTTCTGCCTCCCTCTTCCCCTAATTCCCGAATAGCAACCTTAAATATCTCCTGTTTTGGTATTAAATCGGAATTAATTGCTGATTTTGTTAAAAAAGGAAAATTCAAGATTACAGCCGCGCGGCTGTAGGTCACAGCCGCGCCCCTGCAATATACAGCCGCACGGCTATAGGTTACAGCCGAGCGGCTGTAGCAACCAAAATGCCTATTTTGCTTAAAAACCGAATTAAATGCTGATTTTGACCAAAAAAGGAAATATGAAGATTACAGCCGCGCGGCTATAGGTTACAGCCGCGCCCCTGTAGACTACAGCCATGCGGCTGTAGTTTACAGCCGAGCGGCTGTAATGTCCAGAAAAGGCCATTTTCACTTATTTTTCGTTCTTTTGCTCGGTTCTCTTAAAATACTCACTCGAATTCTTCGGGGTTCCGTACTAGGACTTGTCACAAACCTTCGGGCTATCCGGGATATTTCCGACGTTATCCCGGTCGGTCCAAATCCGCTTCACGTTTATCCGTGAAAAAGGTAACAGTAGCTTTCATCACCGAAATCGGGAAAAAACCCGTGCTCACAGACTCCGCTTCTACCCACTCTGAGAAGTAGTTGGCGGTTGCGACCGTGGAGCCATGCCCATTCGAGTCTACAGAGCTCCTGCTTGATTAATTTCATCTTTGAATCCTTTGGAGCTTGGTGTTCAGTAATTTCCCCGTCAACCCCCGCACGACACTGTACAGCCAAGCAAAGATTTCCATGCGCTTTTGTGGTACTTTTAATTTTCTTTCCTCTCATCAGGCGTGAGGTCTTTTGAGGCGGATATCATTTTTGGGTCATCATCTGTCCCTAGATTCATTTCATGCATTGATGCATCATGTGCGTTAAAGGCATTAAATGAATGTTGGATGCATGCACAGTTCCATCCGAAAAATATCGCACAGGTAATTGAAATCAAATTGTATTGAATTAAACACTGAGAGGTTGAATTGTTCACAGAATAAATTTTAAAGATAAAAACTAAAGACATAAAAAAGAATATCGTCCTCCACATGCGAAGGGTCTTCCTTTATTGCTGCAACATGATCCTCGATAGTTGTGCACCCGAATCACCCAAGCTTGGGCAAAGGATTACTCTAAATACTGGGCTTCAAAGCCGGCTCGATAATCTTTCCATCAGCGACTAACTGTTTAATGGCCTTAATTAGCTGGCTGCACTCGTTTGTACGGTGGCCCGTCATCACATGATAAGAGCAGAAATTGTCTTTATCCGCCTCAGCTGGAGGCGAAAGTGGCTTCAAGCTCTGTAATAACCCAGCCTTTCTACACTTAGCAAGAATTTGGCTTACTGACTCAGCCCATGGACTGGTGACCCTTGAGGAGTCTGTCTTCCCAGGTTCACAGCGGCTACATCCTCCCATTGCACTTTGATTGAGGCTACATTCTGAGTCGAGTTAGTAATGGACCCCACTGGAGTAACCTTAGAGCTGTTGCCTTTATACCCTTGAGAGTACCCCTGATTGCTTCTGTAAGAGCTCGAACTCTGTCTGCCCCTCTGTTCCTATTCTTCGTATCGCTCGATACGTTTGGCAAACTCCACCACCTCATTAAAGGAGTGGAATCTCTTCAGCTTCATCTTGTCCTTATATTGGAGCAGACTACCATCTACCAGCTTCACAATGAGTGACTCTAACTTTGGTGCCCCATCCACCAAAACTTGCACATCCATCCACCGCTTGTAGTAAGCCGGGAAAGACTCATTTGGTTTCTGATGGATCCTTTCTAGATCCTCAAGAGTTGTCTCAGTCTGGGTGTTGTAGGCATACTGCTTCACAAAAGCATCAGATAAATCCTCCCAGGTGGAGCGAGTGTGTATGGGCACCTTCATGTACCACTTTGCCACAGCATCCCTCAGAGTAGTTAGAAACAAGTTCAACAGATGACCCTTTCCAATCCCCATACTAGTCATCAACCTCACATAACTGTCCAAGTGGGCTTTCGTTGGGCCCTCTCCGGTGTACGGAGGCAGGTAAGGCATCTGAAAACCAGCTGGGAGCGGCTCACCTCCATTAGCCATCAAAGTAGTCGGGTCGACATACTTAACAGGGTTATAGTGGACCATCTCCTTCAGCTTAGGTAGCATGGCTTCAATATCAGAAAATTTCTGATTGAGGCGCTTCTCTAGCATCGTCCCAATCGAGGCTTCCCTTGCCTTCTCAAAGGCCTCATCCTCTTCCGACTGGTGGTCTGGCTCTCTGTGATTGGCAACTCCGCCACTTCCACTAGGAGTATTCCCCCCGGTTCCATTAGTGACTTGAACAGGCTGTTGTCCCCCGTTCCCAACCAAGGTCTAGGCTGGTTGGACAGCCGGAACAGGGAGGGTGGTCATCACCGCCTGCACCTGCTCCCTAAGGGTAGCCCTGAACTCATCTGAGCTTAAGAAGCTCCTCATAAAGGCAGCCATGTCGAAGGGCATGCTTCCACTGGTTCCACTGTTTCCATTGTTTCCATCAGCAATGTCTGCTCTGTCAACTTCTTCTAACAACGCCTGACTGTCAACCGGTAGAGTAGGTAACTGAACTTCGACTTCCCTGTCTGAATCTGACCCTGAACTGATTCCCTCCACGGTGACCGGTTCTGATCGAATTAACTGAATTGGGGTGTTTGGTTCTGATTCATCTCGAATTAGCCTTCCCAAGATGCGACTCCAAACTGCACAATCAATATAAGGTTAGAGTTTCGGATGGATGTCGTGGTCCTAGACTCGACATACTAAATGGTACTTTTATGCTCATGTTTGGATGATGTCTCATGGATGTGGATGATGCTAAAGATGGTTTTAGTGCTTTTCTTTCTCTTGCTTTGGATGTTCCAAGCATACCCTATGCTAGACACAAGACAATGCAATAACATCACGTGTAAGCCTTCACACGGACAGAGGTTCGGTGCCTTTGGAGCACCTAGGGGATGTCGTGAAATGGTCACATATGTGCCAACACACGGATAAAATTTTGACACTTTGTAGGTCAATGTAATGACATGAAATGGTCATGAGGGAACCGTCCCGCAGACAGACGTTCGACACTATTATGGCGTCTACATGAAGTGATGTCGCATATAGGTCACGTGTGAGTCAAAACACGGACGGCATTTCGGTGTTCATGGAACACCTCATATGATTTAGGAATGCTATGAAGTGTCTTAATATGAAAACTAGTTCAGCACTCGTGGAGTACCTCAAATGGGTTGTCGATGTTATGTAACAATCCGATATGGATTGGGACACGCAAGCAAAACTAAGGCGTCTCCATGACACCAAATGTGAATGATCAAGATGTGATGATTTCGTGTGGTCCGTCACACAAACGCAAGCCTAAGGCCGTTGTGGTCTTCTAATAATGTAATGGGACGGCCAAATGCAAACTAGTGCACAGGTGGAGTACGGGTAGCCTTGGGGACTCCTGATATGTTATGAGATGAAATGGTCATGAAGGGCATACTTAGAACATCCTTACATTTTTAATGAAATGAAATGATGTGGATGCCTATGTCATACAAAAATGCAAATGGCTATACAAAAAACGTGGTTAGAATGCATGACATGCAAGATGATGTCGTGTATGCTTTATGACTCCATGAGCATGCAAAATGAATGTGGCATACGGAAAATGATTATGGCTGCACGAAAATATGGTTAGCACAACACACACATATGAGGATGCTCTAAAATGGCTGCATAAAGAAAGTGATTAGAATGTGGCATACGGATGATGCGTGTTTATGTCGTATGAAAAGGTCAAAAATAAAACAACCATAGAGCAAACGTTAGCACACACACAAAAATATGCTCACCCTTCCAACCTTATTCCTCCATTCGATTGGTCTAGCATTCTTCCTAGGTATTGGGTCTCTTTGGCATCAACGGGGGATACCAAAGGCGTACTCTCGATGTCCATTTTCAAGTATGTGGTTTTGGTAATCCTAAAGGGAAGTTGCTAGGCCATTACATGAAGGTATGAGTCAAGCCAAGGGTCGTACAGGTTCCCATAGCGAAAATATACTCCTCACTTCTCCCCACTCAAGGGTTCAAACGAAGGGGTTCGTACAAGGCTATGAGTGGTTTACCTCCTCGGGTGCCTCCAATCCTAGCGGAAGAGGTAGGTCACCTTTAGAAATAAACCAGGTTTAAATGAGTGTTGGAGGGATTTAAGAAGAGAAAATGTCATGCTTTATGCAATGTGAATGAAATATTGAATTACGATTTAATAATCAACTATAAGTGAGGATATACTTCAATTGTTGCCTAAGTTCCTTAAGTTTTTTATGAAAACTCTTTTGAAGAAACCGTTAATCCCCAGCAGAGTTGCTACTGTGAGCGGATGACCTTTTTCGGAATGCGCGGTGAAGCGGGAACCGGGGATCTTCTTTTTGGGTGGTTATGTCTTGGTTTTGAAAACGGTTTTTTAATCTCTCTTAGAAAAAAAATCTTTCATTTTATTGAAAAAGTCTTTTGTAGAAAACTTGATTGTAAGTGTGAATTTTGGAAAGATAGGTTTTTAGAAAATCCCAATTTGAACTTTAAGATCTCAAAACCTAAATTTCGAAATTAGATACAGAGTCGCCACCCGGATCAGCTAATCCGGGAAATTCCGGTACAGCTCCCTACCAGGTGTAGACGCGGTACCTAATTCAGAGATTCAGGGTTCGGGCAACAGATTTACTAACCTCACTTATTTTTAATTATTATTTTATAATTTGATATTTTACTCACTTAAATCTACCCATTTTATCTTCCTTTAATCATCAACCAATGCTCATGCAAATGATATAAATATATAAAAATAAAATAAAGTGCGGAAAAATAAAAGTGCGGAAAAGTAAATCAGAGGCCAAATTATACAACCCAAGAAAAAGAAAACTCTCATCCTCACCTTTTACAATCGCCTATTATACATGATAATCTAAAAATTACAATCGCCTAGATACACGGGATAATCTATAAAATACATTCAAAAATAAAAATAAAGCAAAAATAAAAGCTGCATCCAAATATGGTTAGCACAAATAAATAAATCACACTAAAGACTCATATAGGACAGAATAGGGGTATTTTAGGAAACGGGATCATGCAAAGGGGGGTAACCAAGTCGACCCGATCGGTCGGCCCGGTTAGACCTGGAAAACGGTTTTTTAAACGCCCTGTAGGTTTTATGGATAAAAAATCAGTTTTAAAAGCGGTTTGGCTCATTTACATGCACTTTTCAACTTTAGCGAGCCGGATATCCCAGGACCCGGGGGTCCCGTTCGTGTGTGGGCCTAAATCAAACATCTATCTAAGGTCTAAAAGTATGCAAACACGCCAAAATTCATTTTTGAATGAGAAAAGAATGCAAAATTACAAGTTTGGGGCCCAAAAGGGCAAAACTTTAATTCTGCCTCCATTACAGCCGCGCCTCTGTAGGCTACAGCGGCGCGGCTGTAATGCCCCAGAATCGATTCCAGTGTGTTTTCTCGTTTTTGAAAATCGTTTTGCAAATTTAGTGATTTTGCCTCAACTACAGCCGCGTGGCTGTAGGTTCCAGCCGCGCCCCTGTAGATTACAGCCACGCCGCTGTAGGTTGCAGCCGAGCGGCTGTGATCATAAGTGTGGCCGCTGTAGCCGAAAAACTCCCAAAAATCGTAAAAAACTCAAAACATGGCATTACAGCCGTGCCCCTATAGGTCACAGCCGCGCGGCTGTAGGTCATAGCCGAGCGGCTGTAGGTTACAACCGAGTGGCTGTGATTATGAGTGGGGCGGCTGTAGCCGGAAAAACTCCAAAAAATCGTAAAAAACTCAAAACATGCAATCAAATCACAACCAGAATGAACAAAACGGATTTCTAAGGCCTCTCAGAAGATTACCTTGTTTGTGTTCCAGTGCTTGGATCACGAAAAATGGATTCGGATCCCAGAAACGTCTTGCAGTCACGAACAACTCGAACAGAGTGCGATTTTCAAAGCCCGAACGGAACCACGAAGAAGATTAAAGGATTGGTTGTTATGTGTTCTTTTAAGATTATCTTTATTTTCTTCTTTTTTTTATTTTAGGTGCAACTCTTTTTTTTTTTCAATTGTATTGAGAACCCTAGAAAAATCTAAGTGATGGTGTTTTTCTCTCCAAAAATCCTTTCTTTCTTTTTTTCTTTTTTAGTTTTCTGCCTCCCCTTAACCCTAATCCCGGATTAGGATGTTTAAATACCTCCCTTTTTGGTATTAAATCGGAATTAATTGCTGATTTCGGTAAAAAAGGAAAACTGACGCTTACAGCTACGCGGCTGTAGGTTACAGCCGCGCCCCTGTAGACTACAGCCGAGCTGCTGTAGCGACCAAAATGCCTATTTTGCTTAAAAACAGAATTAAATGCTGATTTTGACCAAAAAAGGAAATATGAAGATTACAGCCGCGCGGCTGTAGATTACAGCTGCGCCCCTGTTAGCTACAGCCGCGCGGCTGTAGGCTACATCCGAGTGGCTGTAGCGACTAAAATGTCTATTTTGCTTAAAAACCGAATTAAATGCTGATTTTGACCAAAAAAGGAAATATGAAGATTACAGCCGCGCGGTTATAGGTTACAGCCGCGCGGCTGTAGGCTACAGCCGAGCGGCTGTAACAACCAAAATGCCTATTTTGCTTAAAAACCGAATTAAATGCTGATGTTGACCAAAAGAGAAAATATGAAGATTACAGCCGCACGGCTGTAGGTTACAGCCGCGCCCCTGTAGACTACAGCCGCGCGGCTGTAGTTTACAGCCGAGCAGCTGTAATGTCCAGAAAATACCATTTTCACTTATTTTTCATTCTTTTCCTCGGTTCTTGATAAGGTCGGTTTCGACCTTGTCTTCTAGCCAAATTCGTGGTTTGAGTGGTAGTTTTTAGAATCATTTATGTGAATGTTTGATTGTTTTTTTTTCGTATTTTGTGATTTTTATGTTTTGGTTTGATTTCTTATATTTTTAGTATTCCTCGTGTTTTTCGTGTTTTATGGTCCGTGGTTGTGGTGCGGTTATGTCCCTTTGTGTTTGTTTTGGACAGGCATTAGGACCCGGATCGGAAGTTGGAGCAACGGTGGCAAGGAAGGGCTTGAAGTGCTGAAAATCAGAATGGCACGGCGTGCCACAATGGCAGCACGGCGTGCCAATCCAACCAGCGTGCCAAGAGTTCCAGAGAAGCAGCACGCCGGCGTGCCATTCCAATCAGCGTGGCGTGCCGATCCCAACTTTGCATAGCACGGCGTGCCACAATGGCAGCACGGCGTGCCGAGGCCCGAAAATCTGCTGTTGCCCTAATTTCAGCTTTTCTTTTCTGTGGTTTTAACCTAGCCGTATAAATAGGTTATTTTCTTTGTTTTAGGGGATCTTTTTCCCAACTTTTAGAGGTAGAGCAAAAACTTGTAGCTAGGGTTTAGCTTGACCTTTTTGTTTTCTTTGAATCTTGGAACCATCGATTGGTAGATTGCTTTGCATTGAACCTTCCCCTTTTGCAACGTTCTTAGTTTCGGCTCGGGTTCGTTAATAGAGGTACACCTCCAAGCATCTTCACACCGTCGGCATCCGGTTAATTGGATCAAGAAGGGCATAAGTTTTTCTTTTTGTCTTTTGTAATTCGATTTAGCTAGCTTTTGATTCCGCAATCGATTTTGTTTGGTTGAAAACATTGAATCTGTTACATCTTTCTTGATTAATACAGTTGAATGCAAGTTAATTTCAATCTTTATTCCTTTTCTTTATGCAATCCCTTTAGTGATAATCTAGTCTCATAAGATCTTAATCTATTAAGTTCATATTCGTGGCATTACCTAGATTGACACCTAGGCAACCATTAGTATTGACGACACTGTGGAACATACGTGCCCCTATTTTCTGAGCTTTAAGAATTAGACCGCCTCTAAACAAGGAAAACCGGCTAAGGACCTAAAAGATCTAGATACGCTAGGTTGATTTAATTGGAGGAATATAATTGAGGGTTAATTGTTGAGTTAACTTCGTCTTTTGTAGTTGATTAATTAAGCCATCCCCATCAGTCTTCATAGGTCGGTAAAACCGCCAATTGATATTCCAAAATTCAAGAGCAAAGTAAGCTGGGATAGATCAACTAGGAGTAGACTAATATAGTTGTTAATATAATCAAACTTAAATTTAGTTCCGCTTAGACACGTAAAGACTCTTAGTAATTTAGTGATTATCGAGGTTTAAATTCCTTGTGGGATCGATACCTGGACTTTAGGCCAGATTTTATTACTTGAACGACGAGGTACACTGCCTTTGTTTGTGAGTCCGTTCGGGCTACACCAAGTTTTTGGCGCCGTTGCCGGGGAATTTTAACTTGTTTCGATAACATTAGATAAAAGGATTATTTTCTGATCTAAGCATTGTTAATACTGCTCATATTCTGTTTTTGGTTTTATTATTTGTGTATAAAATTTATTTTCTTTTTGTGTGAGTGTTTCCTAGCTTATGCAAACTCGTTCTCAAAGTTCTGAATTATTACCTTTGGATACTGAAATTGACCGTACGTGTAGGAATATTCGAAGATCCCAAAGAGTAGTAACCGCAGCCATGGACGAGGATCAAAGGCGACAAATGAGGAATGAAATCGAAGCCGAGATGAGGGCGAGGATTGAGGCTGAAGTTCGGGAGCAGGAACGTCTCCGCCAAGAACGTCAGTTGGAAGGCGCGGGAGATGATAGAATTATGGCGGATATGATGGCACCCCATCGTCCTAGAAACCGGGCTGGTGTTATTCTACCACCAATCACTGCTAACAACTTCGAGCTCAAGACGAACATGATCCAAATGGTGCAAAGTAACGGCCAATTTAGTGGAGCTAGCAATGAAAACCCGAACGATCATCTTGATCGATTCCTAATGGTGGCTGATACTGTAAGACTCAATGGAGTTCCCCAAGACGTGATCCGATTGAAGTTATTTCCATTTTCTTTAATCGGAGGAGCTGTTGAATGGTACAAGTCCCTTCGAGCGGGATCCGTAACGTCATGGGACCAGCTTGAGGAAGAATTTTTGGCTTATTACTTTCCTCCGTCTAAAACAGTCCAATTGAAGAATGAGATCACAGCCTTCCGGCAATTTGGTTCAGAATCCATGATGGAGGCATGGAGGCGCTTTCAAAGGCTACTCAGAAACTGCCCACACCATGACCTTCCTAAGTGCACTCAAGTAAGTATTTTCTATCATGGGATTTCGCCTTCTCACCGTGCTATCATTGACTCATCTGCAGGTGGGGATATTTTCAATAAAACCGCAACGCAAGCGGAAGAACTTATTGAGGAACTAGCTAGGAAAAGCCCCTTGTGGCAACAAGAAGTGCCAACGCGAAGAGATGTCCATGCTGTAGAAATGGGACGCCGTGATACAGCAGTGGAGGAATTGAATAAGAAGGTTGATCTTATGATGGCACATCTGAGTTTGAACCCAACACACCAACCTGTGCTGTGTGTGTCTTGTGGAGGGGACCATCCCGGTCAAGAATGCGGAATGGGCAATCCATCAGCCCAAGAGGTAAGCTATGTTGGAGGTAACCAAAGGTATAATCAACCACCCCTTCAAAATGCTTTCCAAAATAATAACAACTTTCAAAGAAGATTTCAACATCCGAATCTATCCTATGGTAACAATCAAAATGTGTTGAAACCTTCTAATGATTTTTTGCAAGACTTTCGTAATCAAGAGCTTGGTAGGGCTCCTCAATCTCAATGTGGTCAAAATAGTAATGCTCATAATGTTAAACAAGATGAGTCGGTATTAAGCCTTCTTAAGGACATATCAACTCGTCTGGCTACTAACGAAGCTCGTTTGGCCAATAGTGAAGCTTTGAACAGGGACCTCACCAACCAGTTGGCTCAAATAGCTAGAAGCTTGCAAGAACGGCCTCAAGGAAGCCTTCCTAGTACAACGGAACCGAACCCAAGACAAAACCCAAGGGAGACAGCCCAAGCAATTACTCTAAGGAGTGGGAGGCAAACGGAAGAACCAAGGGTTGATCAACCTATGAGAGTAAGTAATCAATCGGAAGAAGTAAGTCATTCTAAACCCGAAAACATCTCTACTTCTTCTAATGCTAAAAAGGAAGATATTTCTGTTCCTATTAGTCCTTACATTCCTAAACTTCCTTATCCAAGGAAGGAGAGAAAGGACAAATTGGACCAGAAATACTCTAAGTTCCTTGACATCTTTAAAAAGCTTGAACTTAATATCCCTTTGGTGGAAGCTCTTCAAGAGATGCCCACCTATGCTAAATTTTTCAAGGAGCTAATTGCAGGAAAAAGGAGATTAGGGAATGACGAAGTAGTGGCCCTAACAGAAGAGTGTTCCACGATTGTAAGCAACAGACTTCCACCTAAACTAAAGGATCGAGGCAGCTTCACGATTCCATGTCAAATTGGGAATCTTAAAATTGCAAATGCCTTATGTGATCTGGGAGCAAGCATCAACTTGATGCCACTTTCAATGTTTAGGAAGCTTGGTTTGGGGGATCCAAAACCTACAAACATGACACTCCAATTAGCGGATCGATCTATAGCAAGGCCACAAGGTGTAATAGAGGACGTGTTAGTCAAGGTAGACAAGTTCATTTTTCCAGCGGATTTTGTGGTACTAGACATGGAGGAGGACACGGTAGTCCCAATCTTGCTCGGGAGACCATTCCTTGCAACCGGTAGGACCTTGATCGATGTGCAAGAAGGTAAACTTATTCTACGGTTGCAAGATGAGGAGGTAACCTTTAATGTTTATAATTCAATGAAATATCCGCTGAATAATGAAAATTGTTATGCTATTTCCTCTATCTCTCCGGTTGATGAATGTGTGAGTGAGACTTTCTACAGTGAATTAGAGAACCCTTTAGATGAAGGTCTGAACTTGGAGGCGGAACAAGATGAGGCGTCTGCCTCAGAAGAAGAAGAACATTGTGCATGGGTACAAAGGTTTGAGAGGCTAGAAAGAGAGATCAAACCAGCACCAAAGTCATCACTAGAAAAGCCTCCTACTTTGGAACTCAAAACTCTGCCCATGAATTTAAAATATGCCTTCTTACATCCTCCCAATGACTTACCGGTTGTTATTTCTTCTTCATTGACAGTTGAGCAAGAAGAAAAACTTATCGAGGTGTTACGGAAGCATAAGGGAGCTTTTGGATGGATGATCCATGACATTAAAGGAATTAACCCAGCTTTTTGCACCCACCGGATATTCCTTGAAGAGGCGGTAAAACCCTGCGTACAACCTCAAAGACGCTTGAACCCAAACATGAAAGAGGTTGTTAAAGCAGAAGTGATCAAACTCCTCGATGCGGGCATAATTTTCCCAATCTCGGACAGTCAATGGGTAAGTCCAGTCCAATGTGTGCCTAAGAAAGGCGGTATGACGGTAATTGAGAATGAAAAAGGTAATTTAATTCCATCTAGAACGGTCACCGGTTGGCGTATGTGCATTGATTATAGGAAACTAAACAATGCCACCCGGAAAGACCATTTTCCTTTACCGTTTTTGGACCAAATTTTGGAACGTATGGCGGGTCACGATTTCTTTTGTACGTTAGATGGCTTGTCCGGGTATATGCAAATCCCTGTGGATCCTCTTGACCAAGAGAAAACCACATTTACATGCCCATTCGGGACATTTGCATATAGACGGATGCCATTTGGCTTATGTAATGCACCAGCCACGTTCCAAAGGTGTATGCTTGCCATATTTACCGACATGGTTGAGGATTTCATGGAGGTATTTATGGATGATTTTTCTGTGTATGGATCTAATTTCTCTACTTGTCTTGAAAATTTGGATAAGGTTTTACAGCGGTGCGAGGACACGAACTTGGCCCTTAGTTGGGAAAAGTGCCAATTTATGGTAAGGGAATGTATTGTGCTTGGACACAAGATCTCGGGGGAAGGGATTAAGGTCGACCCGGCCAAAATTGAGGTTATTGCAAAGTTACCTCCCCCTAGTTCAATTAAGCTTGTGAGGAGTTTTCTCGGCCATGCCGGATTTTATAGGAGATTTATAAAAGATTTTTCTAAAATCTCCAAACCACTAACCGAGTTACTCCAAAAAGATGTTTCTTTTGAATTCTCTGATAAATGTTTGTATGCTTTTGAATTGTTAAAACAGAAATTGATTGAAGCACCTATAATGATCGGCCCTAATTGGACTCTTCCCTTCGAACTTATGTGTGATGCATCCGATGGTGCAGTAGGTGCATGCTTAGGTCAGCGGGTGGATAAGATCCTCCGCCCAATTTATTATGCTAGTAGAACGTTGAATGATGCTCAACTGAACTATTCTGTAACGGAGAAGGAATTGCTAGCTATTGTGTTTGCCTTTGATAAATTCCGGTCCTATTTGGTTTTGTCAAAAGTAATCGTGTTTACTGACCATGCTGCACTCAAGTATTTAATGTCTAAACAGGATGCAAAACCTCGTCTTATAAGATGGATCTTACTGCTGCAAGAGTTCGATATCGAAATCCGAGATAAGAAGGGAGTAGAAAATGTGGTAGCTGATCACTTGTCAAGGCTGCCGCAAGAAGGTGAAAGTAAGCAAGAACCGGAGATCCAAGATGCATTCCCGGATGAACAACTTCTTGCGGTTACTTCCATACCATGGTTTGCCGATATTGCAAACTATAAAGTTGGTAACATCATTCCGCCTGATCTCACACGAAACCAAAAGGTAAAATTTTTTCATGATGCTAAAAATTACTTTTGGGATGATCCTTTCTTGTTTAAGTCGTGTGCAGATGGTATTATTCGAAGATGTGTACCTTTTGAGGAAGTTACCTCAATCATCCGAATGTGCCATGATAGAGAGGCGGGAGGACATTTTGGACCGGATAGAACCATGGGGAAAATTCTGTCTTGTGGATTCTTTTGGCCAACAATGAGAAGTGATGTGGAGGCTTATGTTCGA
Organism: Euphorbia tirucalli; assembly: GCA_039660915.1. Classification (NCBI taxonomy): domain Eukaryota; kingdom Viridiplantae; phylum Streptophyta; class Magnoliopsida; order Malpighiales; family Euphorbiaceae; genus Euphorbia; species Euphorbia tirucalli. Next base: position 72,989,480 of record CM077641.1, read on the forward strand.
GCTTGTGATGCGTGCCAAAGGACCGGAAATATTTCACAAAAAAATGAGATGCTCCAACAAGGAATTCTAGTGTGTGAGCTCTTCGACGTATGGGGGATCGATTTCATGGGACCATTCCCAAACTCTAATGGGAATCAGTTCATTTTGGTGGCGGTCGAATACGTGTCAAAATGGGTAGAAGCAGTAGCATTGCCTACGAACGATGCAAAAGTGGTAATCAAGTTCTTAAAAAGCAATATATTGACTCGTTTCGGGACCCCTAGAGCTATCATTAGTGATGGGGGCTCCCATTTTTGTAACAAGCAGTTTGATTCCCTTTTGCAGAAATATGGCGTTACCCACAAAGTAGCCACCCCTTACCACCCTCAAACGAGCGGACAAGTGGAAGTGTCGAATAGGGAACTGAAAAGAATCCTTGAAAAGACGGTCAGCATGTCAAGGAAAGATTGGAGTCTAAAGCTTAACGATGCACTTTGGGCTTACCGGACGGCATTCAAAACACCAATAGGAATGTCACCATACCGTCTTGTGTTTGGAAAAGCATGCCATCTTCCCGTTGAGCTAGAGCACAAGGCGTTTTGGGCCTTAAAATTCTTGAACTTTGATATGAAAGCAGCGGGAGAGCTCCGGCTTCGTCAACTCTTCGAACTTGAAGAATTACGCCTCTCGGCCTACGAGAACGCCAAAATTTATAAAGAAAAGACCAAGAGGTGGCACGATCAAAGGATCCAGGAAAAGAGCTTCAAGGAGGGAGAAGCGATACTCTTGTACAACTCAAGGTTGAGGTTTTTTCCCGGAAAATTGAAGAGTCGTTGGACAGGACCGTTTACCATTCACAAAGTCTACCCTTCGGGCATGATTGAGATACTTACTCCGGAGGGCATCCAAAAGGTAAATGGTCATCGCCTCAAGAAATATTTCACGGGGGCACAAGAGCAAAGGCAAGTGATGCTCTTGAGAGACCCATGAACACAAGAGAAGCGAGAAAGTCGAGCTATTCCGACTATAAACGTAGCAATGAGGTACGTGTGCCTCACTTGTACAATAATTGTGTTTGTATTATTATGTTTTTGTGTGTTTTTATGTGTAGGAATAGGGTATTAAGCAAGGTAGCCAAGAGTCATGATCAAAGTGTGGAACAAGGCAAGGATTGGCAATATTCAGTGCAGCACGCCGTGCCGCAATTCAGCACGCCGTGCCAATGTGCAATCTGGTCAGCACGTGGCGTGCTCAAGCGGCACGCCATCGTGCCGCGCTTCTGTTTCAAAATCGCGTGCAAGCGAAATCGGCACGCCGTGCCAAATCGGCACGCCGGCGTGCCGTCATTCTGCTTCAAAGAGGCGTTGAGGAGAGCACATCGGCACGCCGTGCCACATCGGCACGCCGGCGTGCGGGCGTTCTGTTTCCAGGTATGTTTTCATTGCTCTGCTCAGCACGCCGTGCTGAATTCTTGGCACGGCGTGCCGAGCGTTTAAAATTTGAATTCCTAGGTCGAAAACTGCGCCTCTCTATTTAAACCTCCTTTTTCCCCCTTCTCTTCTTCACGCCCCTATTCATCCTCTTCTTCTTCTTCCTCGTTTTCTCTCTCTGATTTTTCTCTCTCTCTCTCTCTCTCATCACTTCTCTCTCTAAACCTCCCCCTCACTTTCTCTCTCTCCCTCTTATTCCTCTTCCCTTCTCAATTTTTCTCTCCTTTCCCCTTCTCCTCCACTCCCCTTTTGACCTAGATTTCTGCTTGTGCTTCATTTTTCCTACACCAAGGTATGAATCTAAACTTTATTCTTCTTTTTCTCGTTTTGATTTTTGCTTGGTTACTTGCTTAATAGGGTCTTTCTTTTGTTATGTTTTCTTTTAGTAAATTGAATTTCTGCACTTAGGTTGTCTATGGTTTTGCTTTCTTTTGTTGTTGAGTTTTGTTTTGTTTTGTTTTTTTTTATGGATGTGCAATTGTAGGATGAAGAGAAAGTCTGTACCCGCTAAGCGACATGGTTCTTCTCGTCCGCCTTTGGATCCGTCACCGGAATCGGAGCCATGCGCCAACCTTCCTTCCGAGCCGCAAATGGCTCCTTTGACGAGCCTTTCAACTAAGTATAAGTGTCCTTTTCCTCTGCTCTCGGACGAGGAAGGTAAGCGTTATAAAACTTTGTTCCCTCTTGAAAGCACTCCCTACCGAATCTTCGATTGGGGATTTTTGAGTGTGCTAGATCGGTCTGATGCTTTATGTGCTAAATTGCATAGTATAGGTTGGTATTCGTTTGTAAAATCTAGCGTACCTGTTTTTAGGGAGTTGAACCTCGAGTTCTACTCCACATTGAGTTTCAAGACTGACCCTAATTCAGGCCTTAGGAGCATCACCTTCCGACTCTTTGGGGTTGCACACTCCCTAGACATCGATGGTCTTCGGGATTGCATAGGCATAGAAGGAACTAGTTATACATGGCCCGAAGATATGGATGCCAAGCAATTTTGGCGTTTGATAGGCACTGGGGTATACAAACCCCGGTTTGCCAAGACTTCCCAAATCCAGGACCCCATTTTGCAACTGTTGCATAAGTTTGTATGCTTTAATTTTTCTGGGAAAACTGAAAGTAATCGGGTCAATGCCTTTGAGCTGTTACTCTTGTGGCATGTGCACAATAATGTTAAGGTGCACTTAGGATTTTTTGTCATGGAGGCCCTTTACCTTCACCACAATAGGTCCAAGTCTGAACTAGGGTTAGGGCACATCGTCACTTGTATTGCCTGTTTCTTTCATTCTAATACTTGTTATAGGCACCTCGATAGCATTCTTCCCAAGAAGCTTTCGAAGGGCATTTTGTCTTGTGCCCCGAATGTGACGGCTGCAGGTACCTCGAGCGCGGAAGGTTCGCGTAAAGGAAAGGCTCCCATGGAGGTCGATGAGGAGGAAGCTTATGAGGAAGCAGAGGCCGTCGAGGAGGATGCGGAAAATGTCTCGGTCGGCGTGGATTTTATGGCACGGGTTGAAGGACGGTTAGATGGCATCGTTGAACAACTGGAAAACTTAACCGTCCATCAGGTTATGCTTGGGCAGCGGATGGCCAATATCGAGGCGTTTGCCACTCGTTTTTGTGCTGATCAAGGTTGGCCGTATCCACCGCCGCCTCCTCCCGGCCCCGATATGTGAGGTAACCCTTTTCCTTTCCCGCTTTATTTTGCTCTTTCTTCCTTTGCACTTTTGGAAGTAAGTGCAATTTAAGTGTGGGGTGGGTCAAGGGATTTTCCCTCTCTCTCTTTTATTTCTTTTTACATTGCACTATTTGTTGTTTGTTTTTGTGTGGAGTTATTTCTGGTTGTTTTTGGTTTGATAATATTTGTTTTTTTTTTTTTTTTTTTTTTTTTTTTGTTTGTCGCTTGCAACTTAATGATCCAACTCCTCATAAGCAATGTTTTACAATCTTTAAAAAAAAAAAAAAAAAAAAAAAAAAAAAAAAAAAACCTTAACCACATAACCTCTTATTTTGCATCTTTCTAGGTTAAGTATGCTTGTTAATAGGGATGTTTACATTGAATGCAACATGAGGCCCCATTTGATTGTCACCTTTGGAATAATATAGACTTTGGGGTTGAGATGCATCGCTTTTAGACATATACTCTCTAAGAAGCTTCTTTTTGATTGAGCATGAGTAAAGAGATGAAATAGGCAAATTGTGTGTTTTATTTTGATTAACCTTGGGGTAAGGGAAACTAATTATCTGTACTTAATGAACATTGACAAAAAGTCAAGAATGAAAAATGGAAATTTATTCCGCTGGCTTCACTTACAAGGTGAAGTTATGAATAGTGCTAGTAGCCGCTTGATTGAATATGCTTAGTTGAGTAAGTCGGGTGCATTGTGTTTGCTCCATCTTTGTTATCTGTTCGGAAAAGCTAAGTGACATCTCAAGTAAGGTCGAAAGTTATAAAGTCAATCAAATGGAATCGATCAATGCATCGTGATAATTTCGTTTTCCTCCCCAAGAAAATTATGTGAATTCTAAAGTCCTATTGATCTTTATCTATGTGATTGATTGGGAAGTGACTTAGGAGTGTACTATTTTAGTGATGCAAATCATATTCTGATAGTTAATTGAGTTACTTTGTGTGCATGAGTTTGGGGTTAAATGTTAAATTCTTTGTGACAGCCTTATTGATTGAGTATGCTTGACTTGTGGATAAAATTGAGGTTGTGGTTTGTGATTTTGTAAAAATCGATTATTTGATCTTTAATTTTGCTTCATTGTTTTCGGGAGTTGGAGATGTTTTGTTTGCTTGAGGACAAGCAAGACTTTAAGTGTGGGGTGGTTGATAAGGTCGGTTTCGACCTTGTCTTCTAGCCAAATTCGTGGTTTGAGTGGTAGTTTTTAGAATCATTTATGTGAATGTTTGATTGTTTTTTTTTCGTATTTTGTGATTTTTATGTTTTGGTTTGATTTCTTATATTTTTAGTATTCCTCGTGTTTTTCGTGTTTTATGGTCCGTGGTTGTGGTGCGGTTATGTCCCTTTGTGTTTGTTTTGGACAGGCATTAGGACCCGGATCGGAAGTTGGAGCAACGGTGGCAAGGAAGGGCTTGAAGTGCTGAAAATCAGAATGGCACGGCGTGCCACAATGGCAGCACGGCGTGCCAATCCAACCAGCGTGCCAAGAGTTCCAGAGAAGCAGCACGCCGGCGTGCCATTCCAATCAGCGTGGCGTGCCGATCCCAACTTTGCATAGCACGGCGTGCCACAATGGCAGCACGGCGTGCCGAGGCCCGAAAATCTGCTGTTGCCCTAATTTCAGCTTTTCTTTTCTGTGGTTTTAACCTAGCCGTATAAATAGGTTATTTTCTTTGTTTTAGGGGATCTTTTTCCCAACTTTTAGAGGTAGAGCAAAAACTTGTAGCTAGGGTTTAGCTTGACCTTTTTGTTTTCTTTGAATCTTGGAACCATCGATTGGTAGATTGCTTTGCATTGAACCTTCCCCTTTTGCAACGTTCTTAGTTTCGGCTCGGGTTCGTTAATAGAGGTACACCTCCAAGCATCTTCACACCGTCGGCATCCGGTTAATTGGATCAAGAAGGGCATAAGTTTTTCTTTTTGTCTTTTGTAATTCGATTTAGCTAGCTTTTGATTCCGCAATCGATTTTGTTTGGTTGAAAACATTGAATCTGTTACATCTTTCTTGATTAATACAGTTGAATGCAAGTTAATTTCAATCTTTATTCCTTTTCTTTATGCAATCCCTTTAGTGATAATCTAGTCTCATAAGATCTTAATCTATTAAGTTCATATTCGTGGCATTACCTAGATTGACACCTAGGCAACCATTAGTATTGACGACACTGTGGAACATACGTGCCCCTATTTTCTGAGCTTTAAGAATTAGACCGCCTCTAAACAAGGAAAACCGGCTAAGGACCTAAAAGATCTAGATACGCTAGGTTGATTTAATTGGAGGAATATAATTGAGGGTTAATTGTTGAGTTAACTTCGTCTTTTGTAGTTGATTAATTAAGCCATCCCCATCAGTCTTCATAGGTCGGTAAAACCGCCAATTGATATTCCAAAATTCAAGAGCAAAGTAAGCTGGGATAGATCAACTAGGAGTAGACTAATATAGTTGTTAATATAATCAAACTTAAATTTAGTTCCGCTTAGACACGTAAAGACTCTTAGTAATTTAGTGATTATCGAGGTTTAAATTCCTTGTGGGATCGATACCTGGACTTTAGGCCAGATTTTATTACTTGAACGACGAGGAACACTGCCTTTGTTTGTGAGTCCGTTCGGGCTACACCAGTTCTCTTAAAATACTCACTTGAATTCTTCGGGGTTCCGTACTAGGACTTGTCACACACCTTCGGGCTATCTGGGACATTTCCGACGTTATCCTGGTCGGTCTGAATCCGCTTCACGGTCATCTGTGAAAAAGGTAACAGTAGCTTTCATCACCGAGGTCGGGAAAAAACCCGTGCTCACAGCGAGGGAGGGGCCCACCCGAGATCATGGCGCCCCATTCCGAAAGGGAGTCTCGCGTCCCGTCGAAAACGCATCATCCACTCACAGTAGCGACTCTGCTGGGGATTTCTTAAAAAGTTTTCTTAAAAACTTAAAAGAATTTGACAGGCCCTGAAAAGTGTCTAATTAAAATAAGGTGGATGATTCTCGATTGGTGTTTCATTTTGCATATTTAGCTAGACATGCTTGCATTAGATTTAGTATCTATTTATAGCCCGGTGGATTGTTGAAGTGTCGCCTTTGTTCCTCATGGTCTTAGGGGCACGGATACGAAACACCACTTATAGCCTCGTACGAACCCCTTCGTTCAAACCCTTGAGTGGGGAGAAGTGAGGAGTATATTTTGCTATGGGAACCTTCATTTTTAATCCGACTTGGACCGAACTCATATAGGCAGCCCTAGTTGGATTCCTTTAGGATACCAAAATAATTGTGTGAATAAAAATAAAATCGCGCCTTCATCACCCCCGGTTGGTGATCGAAGTGAACCCCACCTAGGACTCGGTTAGAAATTTTTGAGACCGACCACGCGTGGAGTAATAAGGTTGGAAGAATTCGCTTCGTGTGCTACTTGTTACACGCTTCTTGACATTTCACTCCGTATCATAATTCATATTTATCATACTTATTAACATTTTCCATACATAAAACATTTTTGTGTGATACTAACCCACATTTTTATGCAGCCACATGCATTTTATTTTCATGTGAAAACCTTAAATCATCCGTTTGCCACTCATACTAACCATTTCTTTTTCAGCCATAATATTATATTTGTGTGATTAGCATTTTTTCTCATAGCACACATAACATCAATATGCGTGTCATGCATCCTAACCACATTTTTATGCAGCCATTTGCATTTTGTGTATCATAAGCATTCACGACATATCACCTAAATTAAATTAGGGGCATCCCAAGGATGCCCACCACGATCATATCATTCCATCATATATCGGGTACCCCAAAATACCCGTGTTTTGCCTATGCATCGAGTTGCATTCAACCATTCCACCAAATCATTTCATTCCATAGAGACCACAATGGTCCTAGGTATATTTCCGTGTGACAATCCACACGTTGCATTTCATGACATCATATCCATTCATCACAAACATCATATGACACCGTGATCCATATCGGGTTGCTTCATGACATTACTATATCATTAAAGGCGCTCCCCGAGTGCCGGATTAGGACGCATGTAGGGGCATATCATAATATCCCAAATCATAAAAGGTGTTCCTCGAACACCGAGCTTTTGTCCTTGTCCCTGTTACACGTGACTCTCTCACAACATCATTTCATTTCATATGCTTAAAAGCATCAGAACTCTGTCCATGGGCTGGTTCCATGCGACCATTTCATATCATCTCATAGACCTACAAAGCGTCAAACTTCGTCCGTGTGTCAGTACACAGTGACCATTTCATGAAATTCATTAGGTGCCCCAAAAGCACCGAACCTTCATCCGTGTGGTGGTCCACACGTGGCATTTTTGCATAGCATTGGGTGCACTTGGAATGTCCAAAGTCAAAAAAATAAAAACAAAGGGATCATCCTCATTAACTCACATTGTACATCTCATCTGTCCATCAAACATTCAAGCACTCTACAACCTTCGAGCACTCCACGAGCACCGAGTACTTTACCGCATGCACTAAGTCACTTAAGTGTTCCAAAAACGCTAGAAGCTTCATCGAGCCCCTTATGTCTTCCATAATCCTTAGAAACCCTATCCTTGTGTCCCGCACACCCAAATACCGAAATATCTTTCTGTGCAAGACAAGCTCTACACATTTCCTCCCTGTGTAAGACTAAGTTCTACACGTATCGCTCCAAAATATCTTCTCGTGCAAGACAAGCTCTGCACACTTCCTCCCCTGTAAGACTAAGTTCTACACATACCGTTCCAAATATCTTCTCATGCAAGACAAGCTCTGTACACTTCCTCCCCCTGTAAGACTAAGTTCTACACGTACTGCTCCAAATCTCCCCGTGCAAGACCAGCTCTGCACGTACCGCATCAAACTCTACCCATCCTCCCCGTGTAAGACTAAGTTCTACATGTACCGTTCCAAATATCTGCTCGTGCAAGACAAGCTCTGCACATTTCCTCCCCGTGTAAGACTAAGTTCTACACGTACCACTCCAAATCTCCCCGTGCAAGACCAGCTTTGCACGTACCGCATCAAACTCTACCCATCCTCCCTGTGTAAGACCAAGCTCTACACGTATCGTTCCAAATATCTCTTCGTGCAAGACAAGCTCTGCACACTTCCTCCCCGTGTAAGACTAAGCTCTACACGTACCGCTCTAAAATATCTTTCTGTGCAAGACAAGCTCTGCACAACCCGCTCTACACGTGCCGCTTCAAATATTAACTCTCCTCTCGTGTAAGATACGCTCTACACATAAACCATTCGCAAGTATCACCTTGCTTCGATCCGTGGACACCCTGTGTATCATTTTATCCATGTGGTGTATACTTATATGCCACACTCTACTTCAACGCATATAGTTTCGTCAACAACATTCATTGCATTTTGCATGTTTCTATTTCTGGTTTTGTGTGCACTTGACTAGCTTAGGGTTGCATAACATGACATGGCATCACATGACATCATCATTCATGCATGCATGCATCACATCTCGCATTCATACCTACATCATCCCTCGACTTGGTATCCTCTGTGTGCATGCCCCAGTCAGTGCTAACAAATGTTCTTATCAGGGGAGAAAGGGAAGGAGTCTCGAGAATGGCTGGCCCAGTGAACTTCAACACCGTAACAGATGTCCTAGATGATTATGTTGCCTCATCGCAATTCCGAAAGGCGGTCAGGGAAGAGGCATCGGCAATGTTGAAGGAAATGCTAGGAGGTGATCTGGACAAGATGGAAAAGCTGACTACAAGATGCTCTGAATTGGAGGCACATGTGATTGAGCTTGAGGGAGTAATAAAAGGGCTGACTGGTGAAGCAGAATCGAAGGCCCCCCTCAAAGTCAACACTGACCTTGTTCCGCGACCAACCAGGAGTCCACTCCCCAAGGGTGACGGAAAGGGCATATCCTCGTGGCCTATCTCACTGAGCCGATTATTTGCCAAGTGTAGAAAAGAGGGCTTACTACAGAGTGTCAAGCCGTATGTGGAGCCGGCACCGGATCAAAAGAATAACTTCTGCACCTATCACGTAGTGACAGGTCACCGAACCAATGCCTGTTATGTGTTAAGGAAGGAGATCCAGAAGTTAGTTGATGAGGGAAGGTTAAAGGTGCCATCCGCTACTAATGAGCAACCGAGGATAAGCAGGGAGACTGGTAAAGAAATTCCTCAAACCTCCCAGGGAGAGGAATCTTATGAAGAGCTCCAATGCCTAATATGATGAAAGTGGGGCAGTGACCGGATAAAGAATAGTCGGGCGCTGTGAGATCAATACCTTTAGAGGCTCCTTCTAGTAGGGAACTCATTTTGTTGTAAAGTGTATTGAACTCATTTTGAATGCAATGCATCTTGTTATTTTTCTTACTTGTGTGGTGATTATATGTATATGGCATTAAACATGCATTTGATCATCTGAAACGACATGTCCATCACGCATAATATTAAGATGCATGACATTAATCTGAGTCTTACAGGGAATTTACAAGTGAACCTGATTTCAGTTAAATCCCTTTCTCCAAAAAAAAAAAAAAAAAGAGAGAGAGAGAGAAAAAAGTCTGCTAAGCATAATGAGATGGCATCGTTGCTATCGAACCAATTGCCAATCTAGATCAGTGATCCCTACGAACCACGATCCAAAAACACTATTGGTCTTGCCCTAAAAGTTTCAACTTGAACAGCCCACAACACATCCAAATCATTCCAAACCAGGGACCATCCCCAAATTTCAGAGCCGATCCACAAAACGAACCTTTGAGCCTAATTCGTGCTCGAAAGAAGCATCTCACATCGAAAAAAAAACCAAACCCATCAAAAAGCACCAAGCCCTAAATATCCAAATGACCTTCGCCACCCACCATGCTGTAAAACTCTGAAGCAGACATTAGTTTTAGTGCATGTATAGTCTTGTTTGTGTGGCATTCATGTGCATATGACATCACACATGCATTGTTCATCCAAAAGGACATATCAAACACGCATGACATACATGGATCTGAATGCAGCAGGAGAATCAATAGGTGGCTGTGGTTTGGATTTAACTTCTTCAAAAAAAAAAAAAAAAAAAAAGAAAAAAGAAAGAAAGAAAAGCCAAGCACCGATGGAGGACTTCAGCTCTCTCTTACAATTCAATTTCTGCTCCTGGTCTAAAGTTACGCTCTCTTCAATCATAGGGTCAAACTCTATTGAATGCTCGATGATTCTGGAGGCGGCCCACCTATTGCATGAAATGCCGGGGTCAATGAGTTGAGACAATGGAGTTAAGTACGTTGTTGCCTATTCTGAAAAGTTAACTTCGTGCGGTGACAGAGAAGATCGGTGTCTTTACCCAAAGCAGTTCCCTTTTCATTCTCCTCTTTGTCTTCTCCGTTTGCCTTCAACACCTTTGTCTTCCCTTTATTGTCTTTCCTTCACTTTCATCTTCTATATTTCATCTTCTCTCTGGAACTTGAACCGATCCTGTGAAGCCTTATTTCCTACCTTTAATGGCTTCTAACAAGAAGTTGAAACCCAATGCTACTCCATATCATTTTTGTTCCGCACCATATCATCAGCGGAAGGGCATCGGAGCAGGTGGTTATGGCGCCATTTCAATCCGTCTTCGTTTATCATCAACCTGTACCAAATTGGGGATACCTTTTTAATCCCACGCCATTTCTCTTCAATCTAAACTCCCAGGCTAATTATTTAGTACCCTCAGATAGTGGGAAGGGATCTGATTTGATGATAGATAGAGGATTTGGATATGAGTCTGCTTCAAATAAGTTCAACAATACTGAAAAAAAGGGGGAAAATGAAATACATAGCTCCGAGATTCCAGAAGAAGAATATAATAGTTTTTGTAGGTGAAAAAGGAACGACAGGGGTCGCCTAAGAAATTGACTATTGGAGAGACCAAGCTGAATAAAAAGAGATTGAAGCTAATCTTAGTGGAAAAACAAGCCTGATGATCAGAAATCTACCAAATCAGTTTCAAAGACATAATCTGTTAAAAATTCTGGGCAAGCATTGTCTGGAGGAAAATAAGAATGAGTCCAAAGGGAAGCCTGCTTATGATTTCCTTTATTTGCCTATGGATTTCAAGACTGGAGGAAATTTTGGTTATGCGTTTCTGAACCTCACCAACTGTGTTGGGGCAACTTGGCTTTACAAAGCTTTCAACAAACATGAAGGGGACGACACCATAAACAGGAAAGCTTACAAAGTCTGTTGCACTCATATTCAAAGGGAAAGTTGCATTTGCCAACCATTTCAAGCATGCAGTCTTCGGGAGAATCCAGTGGTCACTTGAATTCATCTCAGGTCGTCCATCCACAATAGCAACTCTATCCGGTGATCGAGCAAAAAAAAAAAAAAATCCAATGTGTAAAACCGAAAGGGCATATTGGTAATTTGAAGAGGCATCAATTAAAACCAGAGCCACATTTTAGATTTTCCTAATGCATCCGTATTCATTATGGCATGAATGTTTTGTATTCAATTTTGGTGTTCAATATGCATTTGTTGTGTTGTTGCATGTCAATGTTCACTTACGGGCTACATCGCACAGCGAACCTTGTCTGTAGAAGTGCTTTACTTCCCAAACACAAACCTATAATACTCCCCAAACACAAACCTATAATACCAGGGGCGAGTAAAAAGCCAAACCACTGGGTATCATCGACAGCAGTATCTTTGTGAGTCGCAATGAACACATCAAGATCTATCTTTCCCATCCTAAGACAAACCGTCGCAAAAGGGATCAACGCAGACAAAATGCCCATCACAGAATCTTTCTCAAAAAAAAAAAAAGGAACTTGTTGACACGGAAAACCGAAAGGACATGTCGGCAACAGGAGAGGGGTGATATACAAAGTCAGGGCCACTGTCATACTCCCTATTATACTCATTCTGATGTCACCATTGCAATATTGTGCATGTTTGGATTTCCAATCAGATGTTCATCTTGCATACACCATGCCACTACATATAAACATCCATCAGCAGGACATTGCATCCAAGCCCGTGATAATATTGCAGGACCTCCTATCATGCGACACGAAAATGCAAAGTCTCACTCCTATCTTCTTGCTCAACCAAACGGACTATCCGTCGGCACGGCCTATTACCCTGATCCGCTCAGCACTGACAACGCTTCAGAATATGCAGAGGGTAAAGTGGAAAGTCACTCAAGACGGCCAACTCCTCTAATACTTAGATCAACGTAATAGTCAGTCGGTCAGAAGACACACCGGAACAATCGGGCTAGGTCACCTGGGCTACCATTGGGGCCAGCCATAAGCCGTGAATTCCGTCTCCGGGCTCGCACGGATACCAAGAACAAAGCACACACCACATGTTGCATGCATACATATATTTGGCACCATACATGCATCTGTACATACATGCATACGTTTAAAGTAAACACATACAATTCATATGCATATGCATCGCAACTCATCCAAGTGCAGGTATCCACTGCTATCACCAGGTCTCTCCGAACCAGGTTCGCTCTCAAAAGCAGAGACGGAACAATGTCGGGGCAGAACAATCAAGTTTCCAAGGGGCAGAACAATCAAGCCGTATTTATCCTTGATTGAAGGGGCAAAAATTTTTGCTTTCAAAATTATCGATCAAGGGATAAATACTCATTCCCCAGCCAACACCAAAATTATCCTTCCTAAACCTATTTCCTTATTTCATTCAAGCAAGATTTCGAACCCTTGAACTCCATTAGGTTCAAGCAAGGTTACAAATCCTTGAACCACTCTCTTCATTCAAGCAAGATTTCGTACCCTTGAACTCCATTACGTTCAAGCAAGGTTACAAATCCTTGAACCACTCTCTTCATTCAAGTAAGATTTCGAACCCTTGAACTCCATTACGTTCAAGCATGGTTTTAAATCCTTGAACTCCTTTCATTCAAGCAAGATTTTGAACCCTTGAACGCCATTACGTTCAAGCATGGTTTTAAATCCTTGAACTCCTTTCATTCAAGCAAGATTTTGAACCCTTGAACTCCATTACGTTCAAGCATGGTTACAAATCCTTGAATTCCCTTCCTTTATTCAAGCAAGATTTCGAACCCTTGAACTCCACTACGTTCAAGCATGGTTACAAATCCTTGAACCACTTCCTTCATTCAAGTCAGATCTTAAATCCTTGAACTCCATTATGTTCAAGCATGGTTTCAGATCCTTGAACCTCTTATTATTTGAAGCTCATCCAATTCCAGTAAGATTTCAAATCGTCAAAATTCCATCTTTCTTCGCCTCGGGTAACATAAACCCGATATCGGCCAATCCACAATCCACCTTCCTTTGCCTCAGGCAACATAAACCCGATATCGGCTTAACCGCAATTTCATTTTCCTTCGCCTCGGGTAACATAAACCCGATATCGACCAATCCACAATCCACCTTCCTTTGCCTCAGGTAACATAAACCCGATATCGGCTTAACCGCAATTTCATTTTCCTTTGCCTCGGGTAACATAAACCCGATATCAGCCAATCCACAATCCACCTTCCTTTGCCTCGGGTTACATAAACCCGATATCGGCTTAACCACAATTTCATTTTTCTTCTTCTCGGGTAACATAAACCCGATATCGGCCAATCCACAATCCACCTTTCTTTGCCTCGGGTAACATAAACCCGATATCGGCTTAACTGCAATTTCATTTTCCTTCGCCTCGGGTAACATAAACCCGATATCAGCCAATCCACAGTCCACCTTCCTTTGCCTCGGATAACATAAACCCGATATCGGCTTAACCGCAATTTCATTTTCCTTCGCCTCGGGTAACATAAACCCGATATCGGCCAATCCACAGTCCACCTTCCTTTGCCTCGGGTAACATAAACCCGATATTGGCTTAACCGCAATCTCATTTTCCTTCGCCTCGGGTAACATAAACCCGATATCGGCCAATCCACAATCCACCTTCCTTTGCCTCGGGTAACATAAACCCGATATCGGCTTAATCGCAATTTCATTTTCCTTCGCCTCGGGTAACATAAACCCGATATCGGCCAATCCACAATCCAACTTCCTTTGCCTCGGGTAACATAAACCTGATATCGGCTTAACCGCAATTTCATTTTCCTTCGCCTCGGGTAACATAAACCTGATATCGGCCAATCCACAATCCACTTTCCTTTGCCTCGGGTAATCTAGACCTGATATCGGCTTAGTTCTGCATCAAACCCTTTATTTCATTCAAGCTAGATTTTGAATCCTTGAACCTTCTTCAAGCATGATTCCCAATCCTTGAACATCTCTCCAAGCTAGATTTCGAACCCTTGAACTTCTTCAAGCATGATTCCCAATCCTTGAAAAATTGCCCAAGCCATATTTCGGATTCTTGAAGATCGATTCAAGCAAGATCCTAGATCTTTGAAACCAATTCGAATCCCACACTTCAAACTCACCTTTGCCATGGGTAACATAGACCCGATATTGGCTTATTTCTTCCTCAACTTTGCCTCGGGTAACCTAAACCTGATATCGGCTTATTTCCTCATCAGCTTTGCCTCGGGTAACCTAAACCTGATATCGGCTTATTTCCTCTCCAGCATCGCCTCGGGTAACCTAGACCTGATATCGGCTTATTTCAACGGCGGGTTCTTTCCTGTCTCTGGGGCGCTTTGAGTCGCGTTTCTCAAATTCACATCATCTATCCCAGACTAAGTTCGGGTGGTGAATTTGATCACGCGAGGGGCAGCTGTAAGCACCGGAATTTTACTTTCAAAAAAATAAAAATAAAAATGAATTAAAAAAATTAAAAAAAATAAAAAAAAAAATTGCAGTGGTACGACAGTAATTTAAAAATTACAGTCATACGACTGTATAATCAGAACAGGTAAGCCAACCCATACCTCAAAAGCTGAAAAAAGCAAAAAAAAAAAAAAAAAAGAAAGAAAAACGGATGAAAAAAAAAGGGGAGGAAAAAGAGAGAAAGAAGAAAAAGAGAGAAAAAGAGAAGAGAAGAGAAGAGAAAACCAAAAGAAAAAGGGCAAAACTTCTCAATCAGAATCCCTCAGCATTTGGAAATCTCTGGACCTAAATCTCAAACCCTAACTCAAGGAGAAAAGTCCGGATTTTAGTGGATTGGAGCGACATCAGGGGTCAATCCTACGGTGGACGCACGCCAAAGAGGTAAACACTCCTTTTCCCCTCTCTTTTACAAGCTTTCTGGGTGATTGGCGTGCTTTTTCTGCATTTCTATCCTTTTTTCTGCGTTTCTGTTCTGGAGATCAAGAACAATCGTACGACTGTTCTTGAGTTGATGAACAGTCATACGACTGTAGTTACAGTCGTACGAGTGTTCTTGATTTCCGGGTATTTTATTTCCAGTTTGTTTTAAATAAGATTTTGGAGAAATCCTGAGTCTGGAGTGTTTACAGTCGTACGACTGTAGTTGCATTTGCACGACTGTAATTTACAGTCGTACCACTGTCATTTCTAGAATCAGAATTTCACCTTTAAGCCACAAAAATTTCTTAAAAAATCCATAAAAATCATAAAAAATCCCCAAAAATTCCCAAAAAAATCCCAAAAAATTAGAAAATCCCAAAAATGAATTTTGTTGTGTGCATTCACGACAATAGATTCAATTTTCAGTAAAATTGCATTTAGAACAATTCAACGACGGAGACCCGGTTCTCCTGAAAACAGACCCACTTAATATGTAAAAATGTATGCAAACCGGAAAAAGTATTTTCAAAATGATTTTCCCACAAAAACCAAAATACAGAGACGTTTCAAAATGTTTTCCAGGTCTAACCAGGTCGGCTAGCCGAGCCAGCCCGGTTATCTCCTAAATGCATGCCCCCAATTCCTGTTTTCCCGTTCTGTCATGCTTGAGTCCAACTTGTGGCGTGCTATATAAATTGTGCTAATCTTTGTTTTGCAGCTTTTATTTTTATCTTAATTTTCATTTTTATTTGTAATTTAATAGAATTAATCATGTATCTAGGCGATTGTAATTATTTTTAGATTCTCGTGTATCCTAGGTGATTGTATAAGTGAGGCGAGAGTTTTTATTTTTCTATTCGATTTGGTTGTAAGCCAATTAATATTTATTTTTCTTTATTTTTGTATTATATATTTGTATGGGCGCTGTATGCCTTTTATATTCAATAAAATTGACTTTAGATTTTTGAAATACCATCTTTGAACATTGACCAATTTTATTTTAATTAGACACGAAATAAGGGACTTGTCCAGACCCGAATCTCTGGATAGTGTAGCGACCGTTCGTCCGGTTCAGCTACCTTAAAAATTTCCCGGTTGAGCTGTGCCGGGTGGTGACTCTACAATATTCATCGAGACTTAGGTCTCGGTTCTTTTATTTATTAATTCTATTCATTTTCCAAAACGCGGATTTCCATTTATAAAAACCCCACGCGAGAGAAGGGCCCGCCCGAGATCGTGGCGCCCCATACCGAAAGGGAGTCCCGCGTCCCGTCGAAAACGCGTCGTCCGCTCACACTCGCGTAGCTTTACCAAATGGTTTTCTTGTCATCTTTCCTTTTAAGCAGCTTTCATAAGTTGGGAGATCTACTTTTGATAAATCAGCCAACAAACCTGCTTTAGCCAATCGTACTAAACGATGTTGACCAATGTGACTAAGTCTTACATGTCACATTTTTGAAATGCTAACATTATCCACAGACGAGTTAACAGTAAAGGAAAAACTATTATGACACACATAATTTGGATCCAAATCCAAAACAATAAAACCATCCAACAAATGTCCACCACCAAAGCAGATATTGTTTATAAAGAGACTAAAATTGTTTAATTCAAAAGATAACATGAATCCCAAATTCATGAGGGTAGAAACAGATATCAAGTTCCTTTGAATTCCTAGGAGCATAGAGGACATCTTTAAGAAATAGTGGTCGACCACCATTCAAGACCAGCTGACAACAGCCAATCCCGAAGACTTCCTCTTTAGAGTTGTTTCCCACGTATATCCACTTAGTTCCCGGTAGAACACTACGGAACTTAACAAAAAAAATCTCAATCCTTTGTTATGTGGTCTGTTGCTCCTGAGTCTACGATCCAGTAAGGACGAGATTCAGTTAGGAAAACAGAACTTGAAACAAATGTATAACACTTATACACTTCGGTAACATTTACCTTAGGAGCTGTGCAATCTTTTGCAAAATACCCCTTCTGTCTGCGATTGTAACATTTCACCCTAGAAATGTTAAAATCTTTCTTGCCCTTCTTTTGAACTGGAACACTGCTCACCATTCCCTTTGCCTTCTTCTTGAAGAACCTCTTGTTCCTCTCCTTGGACTTCAGACCAGGACTTGAACTAGTCATGTGAACCTCAGATTTCACACTGAGAGAGGCCAGACGGTCCTCTTCCAGTTCAAGATGATGAATTGCATCGTCAAAGGTCTCAATGTCATTGGTATGGGTTAGGTGCAACTTCATATGCTCCTACCCAATCGGCAGAGAACGTATCACAGCTTGAATTTTCTACTCCTCAAGAGCATAAATCGCACTATGCATGTGTTGTATACGTGAAACTTTTTCACGATTTCATCATTCATCGCACCAAGCATAGTGATGTGGGCAGATGAGTTCTTCCTCTTCCAAGCTTGATAAGCCCCAAGGTCCCTCCTTGCCTGAACGGTGTTACCCTCTTCAGGAGGAACCATAATTCTCTTCAGAGTATCCAGAGCCTTTTGCTCTTCAATTATGTATTGGACTTTCATAGCCCAAACTTGATAATTGTCACCATTCAAACGAAGGTCCTTATTTAGTTAAGCAACTATTGCCTTTGAAGCAGTCATTGAAAAACTGTTAAAGACAAAATAGCACTAATAAGTAAGCGATATACCATATTTATTATAAGATCATTTAAAACTAAAAATAGTGTTTGGTTCATGTAAAATCGAACATCCATGCGCAATGCATCGAGTCACCATTTACATAGGCTAATACAAACACCATATTAGGTTTAAATTTCCAATAATAAATATATATTTAGTTTTGTTTTAGATTATATTTTAATTTATTTAACATTTATACTTCTCTTAAGTATAAAACTAATGAGCAATATAACACTTAGTTATAACCACAAAATAAATAAATTAAAATTACTAAAACAAATAACTAAAATAACAATGTTTAACAAATAAACATTTTATAATACCATAAAAAAATATCCGACATTTAGTCAAAATTACCACCACAATAAAAACTTTAGCACAAAGCCCTTCAATACAAAATTGAAACACAAAATCAGCAATAGAAAAAGTGAAAAATGAAGAGCTCAATCTTCATTTTCATCGAGTGGAACTGTCTCAATTTCTTTTGAGGCGACTGGGATCATCTCTACAAACTTATAGTAGAGACCCAAAAGCATGTTCATAACACCCTTAATAACAGCATCCAGACATGGGTGACGAACCAACTTGTCACTTCTAAGTAACATGGTTCTAGGATTATAAGATAACTTAGCTCCCGTTTCAGCCAAGTTCAACACAAATACTTTGCATTGGGATCCATAATCCTATTCAGGAACTAATCCATCAATGGAGTCCAACAGTTCGTCAAAAACAGAATTTTCTCCAAAACAGAATTTCTTAAAGTGCTTTTCACGAAAAGCCTTTTTCACAAATTTTAACATTTTTAATTGATCAATTCCAGAGGGAAATCCTCCTTTTCAGACAAGCTCTTGGATTTCCCGGTTTAACGCATTAAACCGTTCCATAACTCCAACAATATCCTTTTTTTCTAACGGAGGATACCGTTTAGAGAAAAGCTTATTTACAAGTTTTTGTAGAGTCCTTGCCTCCTCCTGAGACTGGATTATTTTCGTCCTTTTTGCGAAAATTGCCATTTCTATAACACATATAGAAATAACAAAAACTTGTTAATGATCAACCAAAAATCAGTATATAAATACACAATAAATATACTGAATTTTCTTGAATTTACTAAACATAGATTAAGCATTTATACACAACAAATACTAGTAAATTTAGTTTAAAAAATCAAATGAATTCCAAAAATTCATCACAATATACCAAAAATTCAAGAAAAATGTAAATTTTAATTCTGAAAAAAATTTGACGAAATTTGGACGCCGGAATCCACCGCACACACCCACACGCGCCGTTTGCAGCTGTTCCATGCGCTCCACGCGCGGACACGCACCTTCACGCGCTCTATAGGGTTTGCTGACTCACGTGACATGTGGCAACTTGTGATTCGTGCTGACATGGCCATCTGCCACGTGTCATCACCTGATTGGGTCAACGAATGACGTGGATGATGACGTGGCATGCTGATTTGGCACTCTCTTGACATGTGTCATCACCCTATTGGTCCACAGTGATGACGTGGTGGGTGACGTGTCATGATGACGTGGCAAAATCACATGTGTTTTGACACGTGGCAACATGCTATTGGTCCACGTTTTTGACACGTGGTAGTTGACCGTTGCAGAAGTAGTTGACTTTGATACGTGTCATAACATGATTGGTTGGACTTTTCAATAGTCAGAAAATCAACGAATCACGTTGTGCCATGTGTCTAGCAACAAAACTTCCCCAACCGCTTTGGAAACAAACTCCAGTCGTAGCGGTGGCGCGTGAGTGCCACGCGCCGCCTTCTGGGCCTCCGTTGGCCGTGAAATTTTACATTCCGACTCGATTTTTCATATTGATTTCAGTGGCGTGGTCAGATTTTTGAAATTCCGACAAAAAATTCTGACACTTTGTACTGTTGGATTAAATACGGTATCATTTTGACACGGATAAAAATGCAAATCCCTATCAAAACGAACAAAAAACGTATCCAAAATGAACAGAAACATATTCTTGTCATGGAATATCAGATTTCAATGTCTATGGAATCATTTTGACACGGATTTCAATATAAATCCGTATCAAAACGAACAAATATTTAACCGAATAAATACGCATTCAAGCGAATAAAGAAACTTATTCTTATTCACGAATTTCCATAAACCAAGATATGAACACATCTATTCATGGAATACTAGAAAATTAGATTCGAACACATCAATCTATAAACCTTTCGGCTCTGATACCGATGAAGTCAGAATTCCATAATCAATATACAACGAATGTATAGTTACCATAAACATAATAAATAAACAGACTTACAGTTTATATGCAGCGGAAACTCGTTTATGGAGTGGATCTGATCTATGCGAGAAACCGGATCGTTCTGGTTGCCTTTCCTACGAGTGTATGAATACACTGAGTACGGGCTATATCCGTGAATTCTTCCGACGAACAAAGAAGTAATTCGTGTTTTATTGGTAGGGACGTCTTCCCCGGGTTTAGAAGGGAATCTCTACGATTCTCTCTACGTTACGAAATAGAGAAACTTCTTCTCTATTTATAGTGGAAATCCCAACTTCCATCTATATATAGGGTTGGACCAAATTACACATTTGGTCCCTGTAATTTACACATAATTATAGTTTAGCCCCTGCCATTCCAAAATGTCATGGGCAGACCAAAAACCAACAGTTTTTAAATGTAGATACTTGTAATTTATTTTTAGATGTTTATTTTTATATTTACATACTTGTTATTTACTTTTATTTTTTTGAAATTGATGTATGCTAATGAATTATGATTGATAAAATTATTATACTAAGTAATTGCACTAATGTGTTGTACTATCATATTTACATGATTATGTCATATTAAAAAATGTTATTTAGAATATTAAAATTTTCCAAATGGGGAACGAGGATCTCCATGAAAACACTAATCCCATGAGATGAGGATGAGTAACATTTTTTCTCATTTCGTAAATGGGAATGAGAATGAGGATTTTCCACTTAGACATGCATGGGGATAGATGGGGGAGCAATGCTCATCCCCACCTGGCCTATCAACAATCCGAGCATTTGATCTAGCAGTATTACCTTCCTCTACAGTGATGAATTCAATTCTCATTCCTTGCAAAAGTCTCTCATCCTTACTATTTGTGTAAAATGAGGTGGTTAGGGTTCGAATCCAACTCATTCCGAAACCCAAAGTTTCCTCCCAATTGGATCAAGTCTAATTGGTTAAATAAATTAAGAGTTAAGAAGAAGAGAAATTATAAATAGAGAGGAAAAACAAAAGAGAAAAAATTATATAAGAAAACTAGTGGAGAGGATATGGGAAATGAGTAATAATAATTTATATGCAGGGAGCAGGTAACAACCAAAGTGCAAGTAATTAAATTGAATGAATTTGCACTTATGCACTTTCCCTCTAAAATTTCACCAAGAGAAGGAGAAGGAAGCATGGCTGAAATTGACTCCTCTGCCTTCTAAGGCAGTATGTCCTATTTGCTTCGAAGATCTAGAGCCCACCGATGAAGTTATCATTGTCATCTCCATTGTGGCCTATTGAAATATTCACCACCAACTTCAAGAATTTTCTTATATTTAAGATGTATAAATTAAAAAGAACTTTCTAGGCTTATATAAGTAGGATAGTTTAGATTAATGATGATAATTCCATAATAAAGAAGAAAAATGGTAGAGAAAAATATCCTAGATTTTTCTATTGTTGGCCAACATAAATTGTGCCCAAAATTTATGTTTCCACCTGATGCATGTCAAGAACACCAAAGATAAATACCTACACTTAGAATTAAGGATTTGTAGCAAATGTAGAGTAGGGTTGAATCCATAGAGATTGGTTGAATTATTTCTTCCAATATTTGACAAGAAAAGTAAAAAGAGGGAGGTTGTTTATAAAATGCAAATAATTTTAAAAATAACAAATGCAAAAATAAATTGATGAAAATTCTATATGAGACAAATTCCAGCTAGAAGACAAGTTCCACTCTTGACTTAAACCAACCAATCATTGATAATAATCAAAAGATACTTCAAAACATCCAAATCAATTAGCTATGGCTATCATTAAGCATGAATAACTTATCTCTTGTTAGTGTATGCCCTAATCCCTATATGATATAGTCAGATTTTATTATAAACAAAAAGGCGCAATCATTTTTATTATCTCTCTTATGCATTTAATAAATTATGACAATCCAATAACTATTGTTTTGCTCTTTATGCTGGTAACGTTTTTCGAGCAGTAAGACATTGAGTAGGGAAAGAACATAGTTATAAAGTCATCCATGATTTGTGAATGTCATAGGAATGATAATAACTAAAAACCAGCATGAGTCTTGATTTTGTATGGTGGTCTCTTACTGACCATTGGACATGAATTGTTAATCAAGGGCATGAGTACATATTATGTTACATGGTATTGGATCTATCTGCCTTGAGAGCACCACATGGTTCCTACGTCATAGGTGGCTCTCAAGTAGTACTTATGTTTAATCCTTTGACTTGATATTGATGCAGACCTAGGTGCATCAGGGTACCAAGTAGGGGTATGCAAGTGATCATGCTAAGGATGCGAGTGATGGGAAGGGATTTGCCTCTCTTTTAATTGCGGGTTGATATCACTGGCCTCTTGATGAGTAGGACCGATAAGAGTGTGTCCACACCCAAATAAGATAATCACTGGGTGATTAGTTATTTATGAACTTCAGTCTACTTGGTATCAAGAAATGTCCTTGCAGCATAGAGGGTGACTTCACCATGCCTCTTGCAGGACAACGATATCGCGTGATATGAGATATATAAGTTAACTATATGGATATCTTCTCCATTGAGATAATGTTTCTATCTTATTTGGATAGTTATAACAGTTTGCTAGAACCCTCTTATAGCTTATGGGCTTAATGGGCTATTGGGCCCACTACCAACATAAGATGGGCCCATAGATCACACACATAGAGCATCTAAATACGTTAGTTATCGACTTGTTGAAATATGTATTGGCTACATGTTTAATAAGAGCTTTTGGATTTGTGGGATTTATGGTAAAAGCCCAGTCAAATAAATTCACGTGAGAGTTTTCTTTTTATCTAGCAAATTAGTGGATTAATTAATCTATGGGATGGATTAATTAAATAAGTATATGTGATATATATATTTATTTACTGTATGGAAACTAAAACTAATTAAATTTGTTTTTTCTTGTTTAGTGTCTTTTAATTCTAATTAGGATTTTTCTATTATGGAAATTGCCTATAAGGTAATTAAAACAAATAAGAAGATATGACATAACCTAATTTGGTTTTAGAGATTTTCCTAACCAAGAAAAACTCACTCCATTCTCTCTCTCTCTCTTACTTTAGCAATTTGCCTAACAATAGTTTTTCCCTTGGGGAATTTGACCAACACCAGCAAATTGGGACACAACTCTTTTGGTCCAGTGCTAGCACACCGATGTGTTCCAGAGGTGTTTGTGTGCGTGAACATGGAGGTTCTTCACAAAAAAGCAAGAACTGAAATTCAATCTTTGTGTGAGGACGACATAAGTGTAAATTTTATTACGCTTTCTGGTTGAGTCGTGATTTTGTCTCATTTATTCTCTATATGGATTACTCCTGGGCATAGGTTTGAGTATAAATCGTTGTATGTTTCCGCTGAAATTTTTTTTATTTATACTGTAAAAACCCAACGCTCTTCTCACTGATTAGATAATTAAGTGAAAAGTACTTTAACTATTGTTACTCAATTAAACAATTCCAAACAAGCTTTAGAATTTAATTTAATCAAAAGCATTAACACATAAAAGAGATAGTAATTCCACTCAATAATCACTAAAGCAGGATTATTTAGAGCATTTCAATTTCATTCATAACATAGAGTAAAAACTTGTCTATAAATAATCATGTTATTTGCTACTTAGATTAGGCGAAGTAAACAATTACGTATTTAAACACCTAACTAGCAAATTGATTACAAGTAAATAATCAAAATAAGAATCTAATTAATCATGCAATCGAAATATGAACAAAATATAGTTGATTAATTGAATTAATGAAAAAAAATAAGAACTAGAGATCTCACAGCTGATTGTTCGAGACTAAAATCCTCCTACCTATAACCTAGGTTTTGGTTGTTCATGGCAAGAAAAAAAACGTCAAAGAGAAAAGAAACTCGAGAAAAAGAAACACAAAAGATGAATAAAAATCAAAGAAGAAGAAAGGAAGTGGATTAGAGAGCTAGGGTTTTCAAAAGTGACTTTTGTATTTTTTTTTTTTTTGAAAATAGAAAAAAAAGAACAGGTCTTGGACGAAAAAATAAATAAATAAATAAATAAGTAGTAAAGAGCAGTTCTTAAGGCATTACTCATGCCTTAAGAAAAAAATCCTTAATGCAAACATAAAAAAAAAAGAAAAAAAAAACTTGAAGAAAAAAAAAAGTAAAGAGCCGCGCCTAAGGCATGACTCATGCCTTAGGAAAAATCCTTTATGTAAAAATTATTTCAGCAAAGAACGGTTCTTAAGGCATGACCTATGCTTAAAGAAAAATCCCGAATGTGAAACAAATTGGCCTAAGGCATGGTCACGCCTTAAGCACTTTTCTCGAATCCTATTAGTGCGGAAATTAAATTTTAAAATCAGCAAAGAGCCTTTCTCAAGGTATGGGTCATGCTTAAGAAAAATTTACGTGTCAAAATTGAGATGAAAACCAGGCTTGAGGCACGGTCGCACCTAAAGATAAGACTTGCGGAAAAACAAAAATTAATATGATTAAATCCTTCAAATTAAAACTAAGAAGTACTAATTAACCAACAAAATAATAAAAACAAAAAACAAAAATTGGATTGCCTCCCAAAAGCACTAAGATTATAGTCGTTTAGCTCGAGTTGAACTTTCCTTTCATGTAAAAGTTTGGAGTCGTATGAGAAATTCAAACACTTTGAGAAAAATCTTGTGAATGCATATCGAAGGCTTTAGTTGATCCCAAGTTAAAGATTTCCATGCCAAAAGTTTGAGTTCTTTAACTAAAATTCTCGATTGCTCCCTTTGTGATTCTCTTGGTAGCTTACAAACAACATAAAATAATTGAACATGGGCCACCTCGAATTGTATATCCTTAATACCTATCATGGAAACTTCACACTTGGCCGGTTCACTAACAACCTCCAACATACCTTCTTGAATTAGAACTAACTCTAAATTTTCATCAATACTTTTTCCATGATGAGCTTCCACTAAGATAGAGATTTCAACATTTTCATTTAAATCGGCCTCTGTAATTAATGTGTCTGCAGCCATATCAACTACTAAACCTAGTCGCGTGCATAAATTTTGTATTGAACTGTACAAACTATCATGTTGAGCATCTTTTGAAGAGAGAAAATTCATCATTAGTTCCTCCATCGATGGCTCAAAAGGGTTAATCGCCATCACCTCACAAAATAAAAGAAAAAAAATAAGTGAAGAGAAAAATATATACAAAAAACCTAAATCAACAAAAACCCTTTAATCTAGCATTGCATAAAAATAGTCCCTGACAACGGTACCAAAAACTTGATGCATATTAAAATACACATACTATAAAGCAAGTGCACTCAGTCGCTTAAGTAATACAGAGTAAATAGAGTATCGATCCTAGGAGAACCAGTCATGCAATCACTAAACACAATCAGATTGCTTATCAACCTAGGCTAGATATTACAATTGATGATTTTTGTTTTCTAAATCTAAGATTAAAACTAAAGAAAGCAATTAATTAAAATGAAAGAAAATTAGGAGGAGTAAGTTTAATGGAAAGGCTAACTAGGCGTCCGGTTTCACCTAACATAAATTCTAGTAATTCTTTAAGTCATACAACTAACTTAATTAGATTCCAAAGATAGCAATTTCCATAAATAATTAATACCGATTAGGCCTATCAATTCTAATTCTTAACCTAAGCACTTAAACCACTTAGTTCTAAGTGATCAACCAAAAAAGCATTAAGTTCAAGAAATCCTAGCACGAACTAGTGAGCCACAAAAGTAATGGTCATGTAATGGCCATGTTATGTAGTTTCATTAATTTAGTCCTTTGGTTAATTATAAATTAACTAAAGAAATTGAAATTGATGGTCACTCATTCAAAGCATTAAGCAAACATAACACAATCAATGAAAAATAATATGAGATAAATTATATTAACTAAAAAGTAATCACATAAAATTTATACTAAGATCCATCATAGCCTTAGCTATGGTGGAATTAGTTCAGAACTAAACTAAATACAACCAAAAAGGACATAGAAAACATATTGGAGAAAAAGTTCAGAAGAAACTAGAGGATCGAAATGATTAATGGAGACTTGTAAGAATTGTTTATGGAGATCGGATGAAAAGTCCAAACCCTAGCCTCTTCTTTCACTGTTCCAAAAGTTCACATTCTTCTTGCCCAGGAAGAGAGATAAAAGAAAAACTAAAACTAATTCAACCTGAAAAAAAGCTCCTTCTAATAATTGTTGACTTCTCTTCTTAAAAACTAAAACTAAAAAGGAGATCTAAAAGCAATCCAATTGTAAAAAAGAAACAAGTTAATCAATCCTATTAGGAATAGGAATGGTACAAAAACAAGGAAAAACCCTAAAGAAATGGCTTGACTCCTTTCTCTTAAGTCAAACCTGCAGCTCCAAGTAGGCCCACCAATAAAGCTGGCCCAAATCACAATTTCAGCTCCAAGTCATCTAAATCATCACCCCTTAAGGCATGGTCATGCCTTAAGATTGCTTCTGGACTGATCCAAGCCAATTTCACTCCTTTTTCATGCACTTTTAGCTCCTTTTTCCTCTTCAAGGTTTTAACATGGAAAATAGCACAACAGAAGTAAAATACGCCTTAAATAAAGTAGAGCAACTCAATTACAGCTCATAAACTAAGGCAATATAAGCATATAAAATACACTTATCAGAGGCATTGCTAGCGTGTAGTCTGAAACTGTGAAAATTATTGGTCTGAGACCAAGCTTGATAAAGAGGAATTAATTAAGTTGTCATGGTAGATATGGAAACCGTGGTAAGCACTTTCGAAAAACTTAATTATAAAAAATATAATACTTGTAGTGTTCGTATGCAGTTTTATCTGCTCGACCAAGATTTGTGGAAAATAGTTAAAGGCAGTGAAACATCACCTCCGATAAGTGAAAATGACCTTAAAAAGTGAAAGGTCAAGTGTACTAAACCAATGTATGCTTTATCAATATTTATGGAGGATGACTTACTATAGTGCATCAAGGATGAGAAAACCCCCTAAGGAAGCATGAGACACTTTGGCGGAGTTATTTATGAGGATAAATGATGTAAGCTCCAACAACTCGAGAACGAGTTATTGTCGACATCACAATAAGATATGATAGTAAATGAGTGCTTTACTGAAATTAAGACTTTATGTAAAGAAATTTCAAAATTGGATCTCAAGAATAAAATCACAAAAATAAAAATGCGGAGAATTATAATCTATGGATTGTGTCTTAAGTTTAACGCATTCATGACTCCAACCCATAGATGGGGTAAAGAGCCAACTTTAAATGAGTTGGAAAATATCTTGGAAAATCAAAAGGATTTAAACACGCAAATGTCTAAAGTCTCAATTAAGGATGAATCCAATAGATAAGAGATCAAGCAATGGAGGAAGATTTGAACAAGAAGGTTTGCATAAAAGACAATAAGGAGGGAGTTGGCATTAAGAGAGAGCTCACTGTAACCATGGTCAAGCAGAGGACAAGGCATAATGGTGTAAGAATAGACAGTGTTATGTTTATGGCAAGATAGGTCACATAGCTCGAGAGTGCCGATATAAGAAAGGAGAAGGAAACTTCATCACATCTATACACTCCCAAAGTGAAAATGAAGAAGATTGGGATCTTCAGGCACCATGTGAAATTGCAGAGCCACTAATATGTGATTCTGTTATGCCGTCCAGAGCTGATAGGAAGGAAAAGCAATTACTTATTGTTGTAAGTAATAACTTTATTAAGAATGAAGATTAGATAGTGGACTCTAGATGCTCTAACCATATGACCAGAGATAAAGAAAAAATATCAAGCATGATAGAGTATAATAGGGAACAAGTTGTTTTCACCGTGAGTAACTCAAAGCTATTGTGAGCGGACGACGTTTTTCGGAACACACGGTGAAGCGGGAACCGGGGATTTTCTTTTTGAGTGTGAGTATATGGTTTTGAAAATGGGTTTTAATCTTCTTTAAGAAAGCCTTTCATTTTATTGGAAAAACCCTTTTTGTAGAAAACTTAATTGTAAGTGTGAATTTTGGAAAATAGGTTTTTGGAAAATAGGTTTTTAGAAAATCCCAATTTAAACTTAAAGATCTTGAAACCTAAACTTCAAGATTAGATACAGAGTCGCCACCCGGATCAGCTCATCCAGGAAATTCCAGTGCAGCTCCCTACCAAGTGTAGACGCGGTATCTAATCCAGAGATTCAAGGTTCGGGCAACACATTTACTAATCCTCACTTATTTTCAATTATTATTTCATAACATGATATAATATTCACTTAAATCTACCCATTTTATCTTCCTTTATTTTTAGTTAATGCTCATACACATGACATAAATAAATCATAAATAAAGTGCAGGAAAAGTAAAGTAGTGACCAAATTATACAACCCAAAAAAGAAAAACTCTCATCCTCACCATTTATAATCGCCTATAATACACGATAATCTAAAAAGTACAATCACCTAGATACACAAGATAATCTATTAAATACACCAAAAATGAAAAATAAAAGCTGTGTCCAAATACAGTTAGTACAAGTAAATAAAGCACACCAAGGACTCACATATGATAGAATAGGGGTATTTTGGGAAACGAGATCATAAATGGGGGGATAATCGAGAAGTTTGGGTGACTACTTGATTAGAGCTGGAAAACATTTTATAAAAACGCCCTGTAGATTTTGTGGATGAAAAACCAATTTTGAAAACAATTTGGCTCATTTTACATGCATTTTCCAACTTTTAGTGGGCCGGATATCCCGGAACCCGGGGGTTCCATTCGTGAGTGGGCCTAAATAAAACATCCATCTAAGGTCCAAAAATGTAAACACGCCAAAAATCCATTTTGAATAGAAAGGAGACACAAAATTATAAGTTAGAGGCCTAAAAGGGCAAAACTGTAATTCTGCTTCTCAAACTACAGCCGAGTGGCTATAGGGTATCACAGCCGCACGACTGTAGTACAGCCGAGCGGCTGTAATACCTACAGCCGAGCGGCTGTAATGCTCTAGAATCAACGAATCAAACTTCAATCTTACATCCATCAATTGAAAACCAGAAAACCATAAATCTAAACATGCATGGATGTAATTTGACTATTAATATTCATGACAAAACATATTTAATTTGAAAACGGAAGCGTTATCGGTCGATTTAGGGCATTCGGAGCTTCTACCCTGGAGATTACAGCCGAGCGGCTGTAATCAGAAGAGTACAGCTGCACCACTGTAGGTTACAACGATGCCACTGTATATTACAGCCGCACGACTGTAATACAGCCGAGTAGTTATAATCATGAGAAGGGCCGGCTATAGCTGGGTTCACTTCTAGATTTGAGAAAAACACAAAATCATAAATAAATAACACCCAGAACAAATCAGAATGAGTTTTTAGGGCCTCTCAGAGTATACCTTATCTGTGTTCCAGCGTTTTGGACCACCAGGAATGGATTCGGATGCCACATAATACCTTAAAATCACAAACAACTCGAAATCGTTTATGATCTCTGAAGCCCGAACAGAACCCAGAATAAAATCGAATAAATGTTAAACTGATCAGAACCACCCCAGAAAGTTAATTCTCACAGAACCCTAATCGTTTTGAGAATTAAATCAAGGTTTTGATGATTGTGGATTGAATTTTCTATTTTTTTTTCTCTTCTCTCTCTAAAATCTTAAAAAACCCTAATTTTTGTGTATTTGATTGTAGAGTAATAAGTCTGAGTCTACTCCCATTTAATTTCCATTTTTATTGCTTTTATATCGCCTAAAATAGGGTTAAAATCCGAATTAATGACTGATTTCCGCTTATTTAGGAAATCTGGTGATTACAACCGCGCAGCTGTAGTGGCCTATAGCCGGATGGCTGTAGGCACTATAGCCGAGCGGCTATATTGGCCAGACTTGCCTATTTTCACATATTTTTTTCTCTTCAGTTCTTTCAAACGCTCACTTGACCTTCTTCGGGGTTCTGTACCAAGACTTGTCACATGCATTTGGGTCATCCAGGATATCTCCGGCACCATTCCGGTCACTCCAAACCCACCTCATGTTTATCCATGAAAAAGATAACAATAGCTTTCATCACTGAGGTCGGGAAAAAACCCATGCTCATAGCTATCTATTACACATATTGGTAAGTCGACAGTATGCCACAATACAATTCTAAAGAAGTACAATTGGAGAATATGTTTCATGTACCTAAGATGTAAAAGAACTTAATATCAGTATCGCATTTGACATCCTCAGGCAACTACGTGGTGTTCGATCCAAACGATGTGAAAGTCTACAAAAGTTTAAAGCCGACGAGCAAACCACTCATGTAGTGGCGAGAGCTAAAGTCTGCCTATGTAATGTCAGCACAAACTACCTATGTAGAGATGGCTAGAAAGAATGACACACCTGATTATGCACGCCTGACATACGTAAGCTATCACAATCTAAAGGTGATGATGAAGAAGTTGATGCTTAAAGGACTTCCACAACTCGATGTACGAGAAGTTGTAGTATGTTCAAGGTGCCAGTTTGGGAAAGCACATCAACTGCCATATTAAGTTGGTGCACTCCGATGTATTTGGTCATGTGAAGTGACCATTGATAAGTGGTTATCAACACATGATAACTTTTAGTGATGACTTCTATGAGTGGATGACGTTTTTACGCTGTAAAGCGAATAGAGTAATTTTTATAAGCTTTGTTTTTGTCGTATAATTATGATATGAAATTCATTTTGGAAAAAATAATATTCATAAAAGATTTAAGACCGAAATCCCAAAAAGGAGTTGCCACCCGGCTCAACTCAATTGGGAAATTTAGGTATAGCCGAAACTAAGTGAGAGCAACGATACCATCTAGAGATCTAGGTTTGGATGAATCACTTACTTATTATCTAATCAAAATGGACACTTCAACAATCAAATCATAGCATTTTATAAAACTAAGTTGATTTTATTTAGAGCATACGACATTCATGCAAGGTACAGAAAGCAGTAAATAAATTAATTATACAGACCAAATGAAATAAACTACCCTAGGGGATAACATATGAATCAAATGAAAAATTCAGGTACAATTGCCTAAAATACATGAGTTCACCTAATGCAAGAATAAAACTTAAACATATATTTAATCCTGCAAAACAGATGTTAGCACACGAGTAATCGCATTTAGAACTTAACCATGACAGAACGGGATAATAAATGAGTCGGGATCATGCATTTGGGGGGATAGCCAAAGAAATTTGACAAATCTCATCGACTAAACCTAAAAAAATTTTAAAACATCCCTGCATTGATTTTTGAGAAACAATTTCAAAAACGGTTTTACTGGTTAATTATTTAGCATGGCAAGTGAGTAAGTTTTTAAGATACTAGGTTTCTATCATTGTTCTTATCTTATACATTCTTCTGGAATATAAATCTAAAGTTCAAATGTCATAAAATGTTTGAAAATTGGTTTTCGATGATTTTGTCCCGAGATGACACCCGCACGGGTGTGGACTCAATAACTATACGACTGTATATTTACACTCGTGCGAGTATCACTTCAAGACCACAGTCAAAATTTAAATTTTTTAACTTTCACACTGTTTTTCTGAGATCTAGAGCCGTGTGGATGTTGAAGCTATAGCCGTACAGTTGTAACTACAGCTGTGCGGTTGTTGCGATGGTTGTACGGCTTTGATTTTCAGACTAGAAAACCAAAACAAAGCAGTTTCAAAAATATGCAAATGATGCTCAAAATACAGCATAAACAAGTCAAATTGTTTCGGTTTCTCAGATATTTATCCTTGTAGCATGAATCCACAGCTTTAGGAAGCGAAAATCCTTCAAAAGAGGCTCCAATTGAACACCCGAACTTCAAGCTCCGAAAATTGTTTCAAGCTCCAAATGTTATGGTTTTGGTGTCCAGATTAGTCTCTAGTCCTGTTAAAAGTCTTAGTGAAGTGTTTTTCTAAGATTTCTAACCAATTTTTTCATAATCCTCTCTTTAGATTCAAAATTTTCAACCACTAAACCAGAAACACAATAGGTTTAAATAGGCATAGATATGGTCTTTTCTTATAGAATCCGCCCTGGTAAAATCCAAAAAATCATTTTGAAGAAAAAGATTATGGTTCTGTCAGAGGACGAGACCAACGCGGGTCTCGATATGATGGCCGTACGGCTGATGGAGTAACAACCATGCGTCTGACGTTACAATCGTGCGGCTATTGAACTAGGACAGCCTTCTCCTTTGTCCGAGAAATGATCCCAGGCTTGAAGTTCAGTTGACCCGAGCCTCAATCTTGAATTGACTTTGACCCCTGCAGCTACGGTAAGCTATAGAAGCAAATAAACGATAATTCATCACTGAACCCAAGGGATGAAAATCCTATGCTCACAACTTCTCAAGGTATGTGTAGGTGTATTTTATGAAGAATGAATCACAAGCATTTAGCAAACTTAAAGAGTTCAATGATAAGTTTGAGATAGAACTTGGTCGAAAGATCCGATGCCTAGGTACTGATAATGGAGGAGAGTATACATCAATCTAGTTTTTGAGGTACTTCTAAGAGAACAATGTTCGATGCTAGTTGACATATCCTAATACTCCGTAGCACAAGAAAGTAGCAGAAAGGAAGAATAGACATCTTAAGGAGATATGTGGGAGTATGTTACATGCGAAGAATATGGGAGTATGTTACATGCGAAGAATGTTCTACCTCGATTTTAGGCAAAGTGTATAAAGACGACTGCAGATATCATAAATAGACTACCACAAGCATTGTTGGGATTTGTTTCACCCTTTGAGAAGCTATGGAATATTAAACCCACTGTAAGTCATTTCCGAGTTTTTGGTTTTGTGTGTTTTGTTTTTGTTCCAGGTTATTTTTGCAGCAAATTCGACAAGAAAGTTATAAGGTTCATCTTTGTGGTTATGATAATTAAAGGAAAGGGTGGAAGTGTTGTAATCCCACAACAGGAAAATGTTATACTTTAAGGAATGTAATATTTGATGAGGCTTCATCCTAGTGGTCTCCACATGAAGTAGTTCTACCAAATACAAAGGAAATTAAGAAGAAACTAGAAGAAAGACTTGAAAAAGACAAGGTGAATGAAGAAATAACTCAAGAGGTGGGATCAATAGAGGAAGACCGTAGAAGCAAATCACCAAGGAAGACCCAATCTTCGTGGTACACAAGAGTATATCATTCAACACCCGAAGAAGAGAGCCTAAGTCAAATCGAGGGCATAATTGACGATGATAAGGCAATAGAAGAACGAATCATAGGTACAAAAGTCGATAAGGAAAAGAAGACTGAATCCTAAATATGCTAATGCGGCATTGTTTAAAGAATATGCGATGACAGGGCCATCGACATATGAAAAAGCTTTTTTAAGCATGATATAAGAGAAGTTGGTACTGAGGAGGAGTATTGAAATACTCACCACCAACTTTAAGGATTTTCTAGTATTTAAGATGTGTAAATTAAAAGAATTTTCTAGGCTTATATTAGTATGATAGTTTAGATCAATAATGATAATTCTAGAATAAAGAACAAAAATGGCAGAGAAAATATCCTAGATTTTTCTATTGTTGGACGATATAAATTGTGGCCAAAATTTATGTTTCCATCGACTTAGTATTAGTTTAAATAAGTGATGGGAAATGTAATGAGTGTGCAACAAATGTGTGGCAAATTGAGAGAGAAATAAGAGAATGTCGCTACAGGTGTGAGGCAGACTGGAAAAATTGTAAAATATTATTTTATAATAATAAATAATTAGTGTAATTAATTAGTCCATACTATTAAAATGGTCATGTCTTCCACCAAACTTGGTGTGAGCAGACGACCTTTTAAGCAGAACAAGGCAAGGTGAATGGGGGAAGAAGAAAAGTAGTTTTTGGATTAGTTTTGTTTTTGAAAACGGCTTTATATCTTGGTTAGGAAAACCATTGATTTGTTTTGGAAATCCTTTTGTAGAAAACCTTTTCTTTGAATGTGAATTTTTGGAAAAATGGTTTTTACCTTTTAGGAAATCCCGTTTTATTAACTTAAAGACCTCGAAACCTAAATTTCAAGATCAGCGACAGAATCACCACCCGGATCAGCTCCTCCGGGAAATTCCAATATAGCTCCCTACTGAACGTAGACTACTGTACCTAATCCAGAGATTTAGGATTCGGGCAACCTACCTATTCAACCTCAAGCTTGCTTTCATTTATAAGTGCATATGATAATATTTTATTCACTTAATTCTCTACCCATTTTATCTTGTATTATTTAGCCCATGCTTATTCAAATGACATAAATAAAGTGCATAAAATTAAACTGCAGGAATATAAACCATACATCCAAAAATAAACCAAAAGGAAATAGAGGCCGCTTATTACAACCCAGAAAAAAGAAAAAGCTCTCAATCTCACCAATATAATCGCCTAGATACACGAATATCTAAAAATTACAATCACCTAGAATACACGAAGATGATCTATAAAATACATCAAAATGATAAAAAAGAAAAATAAAAGCTACAAAACAAATGGGTTAGCACAATTATATTACAAGCACACATAGGACTCATACAGGACAGGATGGGGATTTCAGGAAGTAAGGGCATGCATTTAGGAGATAACCGAGAAGTCCGGGTGACTTGCTTGGTTAAACCTGGAAAACGGTTTTAGAAACACCTTGTAGGTTTTTATGCTTGAAAACAGTTTTGGAAAATTATTTGGCTCAATTTCATGCAAATTTGTCCACTTAATGGGTCGGTTATCCCAGAACTCGGGGTTCCGTTCATGGGGATTCCTAACTCCAAACATCCATCTAAGGTCCAAAAGCAGTAAACATGCCAAAAACAAATTTGATTCTAAAGATAGTATCACGCGACAACGTCCATATGGGTCGTCTCATGATTCTGCCTCCTTCTGGAGACTACAACTGTACAGCTCAGTTAGAGCCGTGCGGCTATAGAACTACAGCCTCATGGCGGTAGCACTACAGTCGTACGGCTGTAGCATCCAAAATCTGAAATTGGTTTTCTTTACTTTGAAAATCACTGTTTTGATCGTTTTTTATGATTTCTAAAGACTTTGAAGAACTTGGGGGTCCGCTAAAGCTGGACAATGGACCCGATTCGAATCGAACAACCCCAGATTTAAAAAAAATCAAAATCAAAGAAACCGAAAACCTCACATCGTGTTCTAGGAAAACCGAAAACCATGATTCTGAGTATAACGGATGTGATTGGACCGAAATAAATCATAACAAAATGAACAAAATGGATTCTGGTTGCTTTCGGTAGATTTTAAGGCTTTTTGAGTTTTTGCCCAGAAAAACATAGCCGTACGGCTCTAGTATTACAGCTGCGCGGCTCTGTTCTAAGATATTACAGCCGCTCGGCTCTAATTAGAGCCATACTACTGTATTCAAACAACCAGTTTCTGGAAATTTTGCAGAACACAGAAAAATCATACACAATCAAACAAGTACGAGTTTAAGGCCTCTCAGAGTTTATCTTGTTGATGTTCCAGCGTATTTGATGTCCAGAAGTGGATTGAAAGGTTGGAATGCACTTAGAATCCCACGAACACCCCTAAATCCTCAAGTATGCTCCCCAAATTGATCCGATTACAACCCGAGAACAGACCCGAATGAACGAAAGTCACTGGAACCTTTCACCTTTAAGTCTATTTAATGTGTTTCTGGTTTTGTTCTTTAATTTTACTTAGTTTTTCTTTCTTCTCTCCTCTTTTTTTTTTCTTCCTAGAATTCTTCCTCTGATTTTTCCCCTATTCTCTGTTCCCAATCCCTCTTTTTTTTCTTTTTGTGTTGGCCTCTTTATGCTCGCTCAAATTTCAGCAGAATCAATCCCTCTAATTCAGGAATTTTGCTCTATCAAAGATTTGTTCCGGTTATTTGGGAGGCAATTTGACCGCTCGCTAGAGCCGTGCGGCTTTGGAATTACAGCTGCTCGACTGTAGTTATGAAACTACAGCCGTGCGTCTCTAATCAGAGCCATGATAGATTCCTTTAAATCCCACATTCACCTCTAAGCCCTCTGATCACTCGGAGGATCTTTCTCTGGGTTTCAGATCAAGGACTTTTTTTTTGGCGTTTGAGACATTCCAGGCGACATCCCACTCATTCTCAAGTCCAATTCACGTTCGTCTACTTAACATAGGACTCTCATCACAAAGGTCGGGAAAACCTATGCTCACAGGCTACCCCTTACGGGGATCAAAGTCGACATAATTAGGCCATTATGCTAGGATCGAGTTTGGTCTCGCGATAGAGAGCACGGTGAGAAAGGAAAAGAAAACGTACCTGACGTCTTGGTTTTGTCAAGGAAATCAGGCGTAACATCTTGCTGGGGATGTTGCTTTGACTCTAAAGTTGGCTCTCTCTTAGTGGAGCTATACCTTTGAAGTTGGCTTACTGTTGGTGGAGCTATACCTTTGAAATTAGCTTTCTATTGGTAGAGCTATACCGTTGAAATCGGCTCTCTGTTGGTGGAGCTATACTGTTGAAATTGGCTCTCTGTTGGTGGAGCTATACCGTTGAAATTGGCTCTCTGTTGGTGGAGCTATACCGTTGAAATCGGCTCTCTGTTGGTGGAGCTATACCGTTGAAATCGGCTCTCTGTTGGTGGACCGTTAAAATCGGCTCTCTGTTGGTGGAGCTATACCATTGAAATTGGATAAAAAATGCGTATTTATTCCTTGATCGATAATTTTAGAAACAAAAATTTTTGCCCCTTTGATCAAGAATAAATACGGCTTGATTGTTTTGCCCTTGGATACCTACAAAAGGCAAGGAATACCCTTCTTAGGATTTTATTGGCATAAATAGGAATTATGAGAATTGAGGAAATTCTCTTACTTGAGATTTAGAGCCGCATGGCTCTAATTTAGAATAAATAGCCGAGGGAATGCCCCAGTGCTAGACTATTTTTGCTTCCAGAATGCCCCCGATTCGGGAGGATGTATGCATGTATGTGACATGATGTTTCTACTACTGGTCTTTGTGCTTGTGCCAGTCCAGAGATGGGATTTGTGACTTCCGATTAGCCTTAGTGGTGGCCCAGATGGTTTATGGCGCTTCAGCCGTGGGGGTTATCTTAACTGAGGCCCTGATCTTTCTGGTTTCTGCTCATTCTAGTTGCCTCATTGAGACCGATGGATGCTCCTTCCTACTTTGGGCATGTTCCTATGCCATGATTACTCGGAAACGCTATCAGGCATGGCATATCGAGATCACCAACTTTGCCATCCGTTCTGTAGAGGAATGGTCTACTTGGCTGAGATAGAGGATGAGAGTTAGACTCCGTATTCTATAATGCACTTTTGTACATAACATCTTGACCGGGCTTTGCCATTTATGACATGAATTCCATTCTTCCTCATTATGGGTTTGGATGAAGTGACCTACTAATGGATGTTTATATGTAATGGCACGATACGTGCAATATGAACATCTAAGCAGAAAATCACACATGCATAATATCATCATGATGTCATCATAATGAGCATGATAGGGGAATTAAAAGTGACTCTGACTCTGAACATCACTCTCCTCTTGTTACCAATACGTCCTTTCGGTTTTCCATGTCGAAAATCTTCTCTTTCTGATAGGTCTTTTTTTTTGGAATGGCCTGAAAATTCTGCACGAGTATTCCAGCTGAGTTGATCTCTTCATATCGGCCTGTCTTGGTATTGGAAAGTGTGCCTTAGCATGTTCATTGGAGGTTGTAAGAACACCGCCCCTGATGATATCCAGTGGTTTGGCCTCTACCCGTCTTTATTATTAGGGATTTTTATTTGGGCATAAAACGCTTCGTCAGATATGGTTTACTGCATGCTGTAACCTGTATATGGACATTTATGTGTAATGACATGACGTATGCATATTGAACATCGAAATAGAACATAAACAACCATGACATAATGAATATTGATGCATTAGGAAAATCCAAACTGTGGCTCTGGTTTTTATCAATGCCCTTCCGGGTTACCAATATGTCCTTTCGGTTTTCCGCATTGGAGCCTCTTTTTTTTAGGTTTCAGCGTGGACTGATGTATGTCATTTTGATATCTTTTATCCTAGGCTTTCTTCCATGTGAGGTTCGTCCTTCGAATTTGAAGCTTATAACCCTACCTTTGATGTAACGCCGAGTTTACTTTGAAGGTATTTCATCTATTGTCATACCCCTTGGCATACATAGATCTCTGTTCCTT
The DNA here is from genome assembly GCA_039660915.1 of Euphorbia tirucalli. Lineage (NCBI taxonomy): Eukaryota > Viridiplantae > Streptophyta > Magnoliopsida > Malpighiales > Euphorbiaceae > Euphorbia > Euphorbia tirucalli. The sequence continues at coordinate 73,027,954 of CM077641.1, forward strand.
GAGCAGTTTCTGGAATTTAGGTGATAGTCACTCTTTCATTTTTTACCCCTGGTGTAGGGGGGTTGTACAATGATCCTTTGACTTGTGGTGTTTGGATACCAAATTGTACTTACATCATCTGCATTATTAGCGTCCTGCCTTGGACACCAATAGCTTCATATTGGGTAACTACAATTGTCTTGGATCACGCTTGTTATGGCGAAATGAGAAAAGTGGGTGAGACAACATAGATGACGTTGTTCTGGGTTCGGACTTATGAAGGGAATGGAGTAATAGGATGACATGGGCGATGTGGCATGGTAATTTGGATGTGAGAAGAATTTGGTTTTTTTTTTGGGAAAGCACAACAGAAGGTGTCGGGAATCTCATATATCAAAGAAGTGCGGCTGATTTAAGAAATGGGTTGGTTATGACTTGCATAGGGAACTCAGGCTATGAATTTGGACGCCATTGGGGTCAAGATCCGTTAAGCCGTAATAGTAAGAACTTCGAACAACAGGTCAATCAACCATGTGAGTCTATCTCCCGCTGGTTGAATGTCTTATCAAGATACCTTTTTTTTATAAAGAAACTAAACCCAAGCCACAACCACCTTTTGGTTTTCCTCCTGCACTTAAATTCATGCATGTCATGTATGTTTAATGTGCCTTTTTGGATGAACAATGCATCCGTAATGTCCTGTACACATGAATGTCACACAAACAAGAATATACATGTACTATGACAATGAACTGTCTCTGGGTTTTACCACATGATGGGTGATGAAGGTCATTTGAGTTTCTCACGGGTTGGAGATTTTAGCGAGTTTGGAATTATAGCTTTAGGATTTTGGCATGTGGTACTTTCTTGGATGGGGAATTAGGCTTGGAGCTTCATTTTGGAGTTTGATTTTGAGGTTCAACAGTAGCTTTTGGCTTGGAATGGTTTAGATATGATGTGTGCCGCTCAAATTGAAACTCAAGATCGGGATTAATAGCATCTTGAATTGTGATTTGTAAGGATTGCCGATTTGGGTTGATAAATGATTAGGCAGAGATGGTGCTATTCCATTATTTATTTATCTCACAAGCTCACTTTTCAAGAGAGAGTTCAATCAGAGCTAGGTTCATTTTCAGGTTCCTTACAATACTCAGATTGACTTTATGCATTTTAATATTATGTGTGTTGGACATGTCATTTCAGATGGTCAAATGCATGCATAATGCCATGTACACGCAATCATCACATGAGTAAAAAGATAACAAATTACATTGCATTCAAACTAAGTTCAATACACCTTATAAACAAAATGAGTTTCCTATAAGAAGAAGCCCTCTAAAAGGTGTTGATGTCATTATTCTCCGATTAGCAACCATTTCAGCTTCAGTGCCACTGCCCCGCTCTTATCGGACCAGACCTTGTAGTTCTTTCATCATATTCCTTTCCTCGAGGAGCTTGAGGAGTTTCCTAAGTAGTTTCTTTTATCACCCCCGGTCATCTATCAAAGCCAGATAGGATTTTCAATTTTCCTTCGTCAACTAGCTTCTGAATCTCATCTCTTAAAGCTAAAAAATCTTTGGTCCGATGGCCTCCCATCACATGATAGCTGCAGAAATTACTCTTCTGTGCTAGCGTTGGTTCCACGTATGGCCTGAGATTCTGCAGCAGACCTTTCTTTCTACAGTCGGTAAATAGTATGTTTAACGAGTAGGGCCACGAGGATATGCCTTTTCTGTTACCCTTGGTAGGTGGGTTTCGGGCGTGTCGCAGAATGGAGTCGGTGTCGACAATCGGACTTGAAGGGCCCATTTAGTTCTACTTAATTAGTCAGCCCTTGAACACCTCCTTGAAAGATCTGATCTAGAGAAGTCGCCTTGGGGAGTATCATATGATTCCTTTGGCTTTTGATTCAAGTAGGGTGCCCCTGAAAGGCTACTACAACATCTTTTTTTGGATAGCCTACGGATTCCTTTGGTTCAAGAAGGTGTAGTAGTTGTGCTACAGTCTTCACAATGGTTGGAGGTGACTCTGCATCCATGTTCAGCCTTGGTAGACCCAAATCCCGGTAAAAGGACCTTTCAAGGTGTCGGGGATAAGCACCAGTAATCTGGGCATTCTACTTCCTGCTAGCATCGGCATTGTAGCTTATGCGCACCATATCTCTTATTTTTCCTTCGGACTCTGCCACTCTTACTTTTAATTTGGTGCACCTTGCCATCAGTCTCTCTACTCTGCCAAAATCACCCCCTAGTATTTCTCTCAGTATTGTCGCCGCTTCCTCCCTGACTACCTTTCGGAATCATGATGAAGCGACATAATCCTCCATAACAACTGTTATGGTGTTGAAGTTCATTGGGTTGGCCATTCTTGAAATTCGTCCCTTCGCCCTGATGAGAACACTTGTTAGTGTCAACGGGCGCATGCGTGAAGAATATCAAATAGAGGATGTATGCATGAGTGTGTGATGTGTGCATGTATGAATGGTGGGTTGTACATGTGACGCCATATAATGCCATGTCATGTTATGCTATTCCAAACCAACCAGGTGTATGCAAAATCAAGAACAGACATGTGAAATGTAATGAATGCCGCTGAGATGGTCGCAGATTAAGACAGGGTATGGCGTATAAGTATACACCATATGGATAAAATGACACGCAGGCTGTCCATGGATCAAAGCAAGATGATACGTGTGAAGGAACTTGAAATAGGGCGTATAACTATACACCCGGGGAATAAAATGACATCCGGGGTGTCCACGGATCGAAGCAAGATGATACTTGCAAAGGAACTTGAAATAGGGCATATGACTATACACCCGAGGAATAAAATGATACGCAGGGTGTCCATGGGTCGAAGCAAGATGATATTTGCAAAGGAACTTGAAATATGTTGTATAACTATACGCCCGGGGAAATAAAATGACACGCCGGGTGCCCACGGGTTGAAGCAAGATGATACTTGCGAAGGGATTTAAAATAGGGCGCATAACTATGCACCCAGGGAATAAAATGACACACAGGGTGTCCACGGGTTGAAGCAAGATGATACTTGTGAAGGGATTTGAAATAGGGCTCATAACTATGCACCCGAGGAATAAAATGACACACGGGGTGTCCACAGATAGAAATAAGATGATACTTGTGAAGGAACTTGAAATAGGGCGTATGACTATACACCCCGGGGAAATAAAATGACACGCAGGGTGTCCACGGATCGAAGCAAGATGATACTGGCGAAGGAATTTGAAACAGGGTGTATAACTATGCTATAGATGTGTGCATGTACATGGTGTACGAACGGAGTTTCGGTGCTCGGGGAGCACCTTGGGTTCTTATGCTGTGATGTGAGATGAGATTTTTCCATGTTCACGGAACATCAATGCATGAAATGGGTTTTCAATGCTCGTGGAGTGCCTAAATGGATTGGTGTGTGACATGAAGTTTCGGGTGTTTAGGGAACACCTAAATGACTTGGTGTATGAGATGAAGGTTTTGGTGCTCGTGGAGCACCTAAACGGCTTGGTGTTATGGAATGAAGTTTTCGACACTCGTGGAGCACCTAAACATTTGATGTATGAAGTGAACTGTACGGTCGTGAGCTGATCGCGGTTGAATGATGTCTCATGAGTGATAGTGAGGATGGTCTTTATGTTTTCCTTTTCTTTTATTTTGGAAATTCTGAGAATGCCCAATGTCATATGAAAGACAATGCAAAAAGGTCGTGCTTGAGCCATCACACGGACAGAGGTTCGGCGCCTTTGGGACACCTAGTGAATGTCATGGAATGATTATATATGTACTGTCACATGGATAGAGATTCGATGCTTTGTAAGTCAATGAAGTGATATGAAATGGTCACATGGAGGCCATTCCACGGACAGAGTTTTGACTCTTTTAAGGCATCCAACATGAAATGATGTTGCAAATAAGTCGCATGTAACATGAGACACGAACAGAAGTTTGGCGTTCGCGGAACACCTAGTATGATTTGGTAATGTCATGAAATACCCCCATATGTGTAGTAATCCGATACTTGGGGAGTACCTTAAATGATTCAACAATGTCATGAAACGATCTGATATGGATCGCAACACACAAGCAGGGCTTCAGCATCACCGTGACACCAATGATGAATGGACATGATGTCATGTAATGTTGTCATGTGACCTGTCACATGAAAATATGCCTAAGACCATCGTGGTCCTCTAACGAGTGAAATGATGTAATGAAATGGCCAAGTGCAATCTGATGCATGGGCATAACATGGGTAGTTTTGGGACACCCGATTTGGTATGAAATGAAATGATCGTGATGGACATTCTCAGAACATCCTTATTTTAGATGGGATGAGATGATATGATATACCCATGTCACACAAAATGCAAGTGGCTGCGCAAAGATGTGGTTAGGATGCATGACACACGGGATTATATCGTGTATGCTTTATGGGAATGTCAACACACAAGATGTAACGGTACACAAATAAAATGTCGTGGCTACACGAAGATGTGGTTAGTATCAATGTCACACATATGTTCATGTCTTGAGAAATGGCTGAACGAAAACATGATTAGAATGGCACACAAATGATTATGCATGCTTGATGTTTCATGTAAAGGTCAAAATAAAACAACCATGGAACAAACGTTAGCGCACTCAATAATATGCTCATCCTTCCAACCTTATTCCTCCTTTCGATTGGTCTACATTCTTCCTAGGTGTTGGGTCTCTTTAGCATCAGCCGAGGATACCAAAGGCGTACTCTTAATGTCCAATTTCAAATATATGTTTCGGTAATCCTAAGGGGAAGTTACTAGGTCGTTACATATAGGCCAAAGTTAATCCAAGGGTTGTATAGGTCCCCATAGCAAAAATACACTCCTCCACATAGAACATGAGAGGTTCATGCGATGCTATGAGTGGTTTATCCCTTCGGGTGCCTCTAATCCTAGCGGAAGAGGTGGGTCACCTTCGGAAGTAAACCGGGCTGATCAATGAGTTTGAGGGGTTGAGAAGAAGAAAATGTCATGATATGCAAGTGTGAGTAAAATATGGTACCATTAACTAGTACATAACTCCAAGCAAGGTTATATTTAAGTAGTTGCCTAAGTTCCTTAAGTTTTTATAAAAACTTTTTTGAGAAACCTGTTATCCACAGCGGAGTCGTCACTGTGAGCAGATGACCTTTTAGGCGGAACGCGGTGAAGCGAACCGGAGAAGAAGAAAAGAGAGTTTTTGGATTAGTTTTGTTTTTGAAAACGGGTTTATATCTTGCTTAGGAAAACCATTGATTTGTTTTGGAAATCCTTTTGTAGAAAACCTTTTCTTTGAATGTGAATTTTTGGAAAAATGGTTTTTACCTTTTAGGAAATCCCGTTTTATTAACTTAAAGACCTCGAAACCTAAATTTCAAGATCAGTGATAGAGTCGCCACCCGGATCAGCTCATCTGGGAAATTCCAGTACAGCTCCCTACTGAGTGTAGACTACTGTACCTAATCCATATATTTAGAGTTCGGGCAACCTACCTATTCAACCTCAAGCTTGCTTTCATTTATAAGTGCATATGACAATATTTTATTCACTTAATCCTCTACCCATTTTATCTTGTATTATTTAGCCCATGCTAATTCAAATGACATAAATAAAGTGCATAAAATTAAACTACAAGAATATAAACCATACATCCAAAAATAAACCAAAAGGAAATAGAAGCCGCTTATTACAACCCAGAAAAAAGAAAAAGCTCTCAACCTCACCAATACAATTGCCTAGATACACGAATATCTAAAAATTACAATCGCTTAGAATACACGAAGGTGATCTATAAAATACATCAAAATGATAAAAAAAGAAAAATAAAAGCTGCAAAACAAATGTGTTAGCATAATTATATTACAAGCATATATAGGACTCATACAGGACAGGATGGGGATTTCAAGAAGCGGGGGCATGCATTTAGGGGGTAACCGAGAAGTCCGGGCGACTTACTCAGTTAGACCTGGAAAACGGTTTTAGAAACGCCCTGTAGGTTTTTGTGCTTGAAAACAGTTTTGGAAAACTATTTGGCTCAATTTCATGCAAATTTCTCCACTTAGTGGGTCGGTTATCCCGGAACTCGGGTTCCATTCGTGGGGATTCCTAATTCCAAACATCCATCTAAGGTCCAAAAGCAGTAAACATGCGAAAAACAGATTTGATTCTGAAGACAACATCACATGATGACGTCTGTGTAGGTCGTCCCTTGATTCTGCCTCTTTCAGGAGACTACAGTCGCGCGGCTGTAGCATCCAGAACCCAAAATTGGTTTTCTTTGCTTTGAAAATCACTGTTTTGATCGTTTTCGATGATTTCTAAAGACTTTGAAGAACCTGGGGGTCCGCTAAAGCTGGACAGTGGACCCGATTCAGATCGAACAACCCCGGATTTCAAAAAAAATCAAAATCAAAGAAACCAAAAACCTTACATCGAGTTCTAGGAAAACCGAAAACCATGATTCTGAGTATAATGGATGTGATTGGACCAAAATAAATCATAACAGAATGAACAAAATGGATTATGGTTGCTTTCAGTCGATTTTAGGGCTTTTCGGGTTTCTGCCCAGAAGAACATAGCCGTGTGGCTCTAGTATTATAGCCGTATGGCTTTGTTCTAAGAGATTACAGCCGCTCGGCTCTAATTAGAGCCACTCGGTTGTATTCAAATAGCTAGTTTCCGGAAATTTTGCAGAACACAGAAAAATCACACACAAATCAAATAAGTACGAGTTTAAGGCCTCTCAGAGTTTACCTTGTTGATGTTCCAGCGTATTTGATGTCCGGAAGTGGATTGAAAGGTCGGAGTGCACTTAGAATCCCATGAACACCCCGAAATCCTTAAGTATACGTCCCAAATCGATCTGATTACAACCCGAGAACAGACCCGAATGAACGAAAGTCACTGGAACCCTTCACCCTAAGTCTTTCTAAGTCTGTTTAATGTGTTTTCGGTTTTGTTCTTCAATTTTACTTAGTTTTTCTTTCTTCTCTTCTTTTTCTTTTCTCCCTAGAATTCTCCCTATGATTTTCCCCTATTCTCTGTTCCCAATCCCCCTTTTTTTTCTTTCTATGTTGACCTCTTTATGCCTGCTCAAATTTCGGCAGAATCCATCCCTCTAATTCAAGAATTTTGCTCTATCAAAGATTTGTTCCTGTTATTTGGGAGGCAACGGCGCGGCTGTAGTTGTGAAACTATAGCCGTGTGTCTCTAATCAGAGCCGTGACAGATTCCTTTAAATCCCACATTCACCTCTAAGCCCTCTGATCACTCGGATAATCTTTCTTGGGGTTTTGGATCGAGGACCGCTCTGTTTTTAGGGCATTTGAGACATTCCAGGTTACATCCCGCTCATTCTCAAGTCCAATTCATGTTCATCTGCTTAACAGGTAACTTAGAACTCTCATCAAAGAGGTCGGGAAAACCCGTGCTTACACTTGGAATAATTAATTTTGTTTTACATTTATATTTTCAATATGTTCATTAATTGGTAATAAACCCTAGTCTGCAACAGTGGATCAATTAATCTTCAAGGAAGTGCACTTGTCATGTCTGCAAGTATAGATGCAAGAAATACAATCATCTTTATATCAAATCCGTTGAGGATCCAATTCAAAACCCGCCTCTTCATCATCAGCCTCACCGGGTAAATTTTTTTTTTTTTTTTTGGTTAAGTTTGCAGTAGATAAAAGTAGAAGGATAACTAGTGTGTTTGGGTGGAAGGAACCAAAGAAAATGCGAATGAGTGTATTTAGAAGTATGTCTAAATAGTGAGATAAAACTGATCAAAGACTCATATTGATAGCTATGCCTTACTATTATCTCTTACTCAACCGCACTCATATGTCCCTAGGCTTGAAATGTTTACAACACATTGTAAAAATGTCAATCTCTTTCGTTGAAATTCAAATAATCTGAGGTTGTAACAGTTTGAACCATCGACTGCTTGGTTTAAGAGGTTTGGATACCATGTTAAGGAACCAATTAACATAAGGCTTACATGATATCATAGCTTGGTTTGCAATTAGCCCACTCGTAGATATTTGCTTCATGCTCCATATTATCCAAGCATGAGGATAGTGTGTTAGATATCCATATTGCTTAACTAGTAATTTTTGGAGTGAGTTAAAATGTTGGTTGCAAATAGTTTTATGGTTTTTGGCTTTGGTTGATTTGGAACAGCAGGTTGATTACCTCTTAATGACTAACAAATATTATTAAAATAATGCAATGTACAAATCGCAAGAAATGGTAGCAAGGCAAGTGAATTTAGAAACAAATGTTGCATCATCAGTACCAGCAGTGACTGCAACCACTGAATCTATTGATTCATGTTCTTTAGGTCACTGCATCACAATACTAAATAGGCTGCCACATATTAATCACAACCTGTACAATGAGGCCATAGATTTATTTCGGAATCCTCACTGGAGAAAAATACTTATATTATCCGTATTAAGCAAGAGAAGGGGTGAAATGATTGTAAGCAATGTGCTTTATAAACATCTAGTGGTAAATACGAATGTCTTATTAGTTATTACTATCAAATTTTTGGAAAAGTCTCATCCTTATCGATCCTACTAATGAAAAATGGACACATCCATGTGTTTCAATTTTTATCGGTTAATCCATATGATAAGTCGAACTTATTAAGATTTAGATGGTTAATTTTGGTACTATGTATCTGATTTTGGGCTTTGATTCTTCAATGAATTTGAAGCTTGTTACTCATTCTCAATTATGGCATGAGTTATTTGACATATGAGTAATGTGAATGTTGTTTTGAATGGTATCTGAATTATGTAAAGTTAAACAAAGATGTCTGAAATTATCAAAATTTAACTCCTTTTAATATTTTGCTGTAATTTGATCTACCAAATACGTAACTGGTCATACATGAGAGACTATGTAATTGCATTTGCTTAAGACAATGAGAAAATTGACATAGAAAAACTTCCTGAGCCATTCAACAAATTAATGGTAAAAGATGGAATTAAAGTAAGCCATCAATCATTGACTTGCTGTAAAAAGCATGAAATTTGGGATCAATTTTTTCGATTGTTTCAGTCTCTTCGGAGAGACTTGATGCCGCCGTCTCTACATCACCTGATTTTGTGTTCTTCAAGTGTTGAGTGTTGTTTTGATCAAGTTGCATAGCCTGAAGAATGGCATCCAACCTCTGCCGCAGCCAAGTAACTTCCAAGCCTATTGATTGAAGATCATCCATGCTACTCAACATTGCCTTAATGTCGAGTTGTGTTAGATTTTTTAGCTCTATCGTCTGTAGCCTCTGGATGATGCCACAAACAATCTCCAAAAAGGACGAACGACATTCCACAGAATGCAAGGAGCAATGGGCCGCAATGTCTCCATACTTTAAGAGAATAGACTTATAAATACTGTCAAATTCTTCCTTGACCTTATACTCAGTTTTCTTCATCGGAGTACAACTTTCGCGATCGAGCTTAGTATTAATTCCTTCCGGGGCAGGAGATTTTCCTTCTGATTTCTGATACAAGGAAAAAGTTTTGAGTTGACTACAAAAAATGAAATTGCACATAAAAGGAATTAAATTAGTTATAAAAAAAAAAAAAGAAAAGAAAAGAAAAGAAAGAAGAGTACCTTGTTTTCCAAAAATTTGATGAGGCATTCTAGACTAGTCTTCGGACTTTTGGTCTTCATAAGTTCGCCGGCAACTTCAGCAGGGCTGACTTGAACTTGTCCGATGAGCTTTTCAATACGAGAAAAGAAAGGATGATCCCAAATGTCCAAGTAGTTAAATGCAAGCTGCTTGAAAGTGGAAAATGTGCAATATGAGAGGTAAATGTGCATGTCCATACGCCCAGCTCGTAGTAGAGCTGGATCGATTCGATCCTTGTAGTTTGTAGTGAAAACAATTATTCGTTCATCTCCACAACATGATAATAACCCATCAACCGCGTTCAGAAGCCCCGAGAGCGTTATCTTGGCATCAAAATAACAAATATAGCAAATTACATAACTTTATTAACAATCGACATATTGATATAATACGAGGGAATCATAAAATAAAAAATATGCCCTAATATATAATATTTGTGTATATGCCATTCTACAATTAAATTAGAAGAAGAGAATTCTAAACAGAACTCAACATTATGTGGACTACTTTGTCTTTATTGTTGTAGCTAATTAATTTATTCCATTTCTTAAATCAAACTCAGAGACTTCTCCTTCCATTATATATGTAAAAAAAATACCAAATGGCCTAACTTCCCTTTATTAAGGAGCTGAGTCAACTTTTTCCAATTAGAAAAAGACTCTCAAATCCAAACAAATGAAATTCAACACTTGGCACTAAACCCATAAAAAAAGTAACTTGCTCCTAGCCATTAATCTAGCCACTATATCCACCAATTTGAAGTACATCCAAGCATTTAAAGAAAAAAAGCCAAAGAAAAAGTTACTCAAACCACTTTGCACAAAAATAGTATAAAAACACTAATTAACAGAGTTCAACCATGGACCCTCCATAGAATCACAATTTAATGCATGCAGATATTACCAAAACCGAATAATAAAGGCGGTTAAATAATATTTTTTGCTCTCGTATCTCCTTAAGATTTTGATTTTTAATCTTGAATTTTGGTTAAAATTAATGAGTTGTTCATTATCAAAATTGGATATAAAGGTCCATCTGCCCCGTGTCTTACAAAAGAAAAAAAAAAAAAAAATTATTTGTGTTTACGTTTACACCTATCATTTTATTTTGCAACATTTTTCTTTGTTCTATGTAAATTACAATTACTCACAAAAAAAAAAAAAAAAAAAATACATATCCGTCAAAACCATTAACAGATTTATTGTTGCTAGACAAGTTTATCTTGTAAAATTACTCAAATTTGAGTAATTACACCAATTGGTAGTTTAATCCTTGTTGTTGTTAGACAATTTTGTCTTCTAAAATTCATATTTAGTTTAAGTTCATCTGTATTTTTAATTCTGTTAATGGTTTTGATGGATTTGTATTTCCTTATTTATTTTGGTGCGAGTTATTATCTTGTATAAGTCAGGAAATAAATATTTTAAAATAATATAATATTTTAACAAACACAAAAATTTTGCATTGAACAATCATTTTCGGGACAAATGGAACTTTAAGCCAACAGAATCATCATGATTGAACATTAACCGGAAAAAAAATAAAAAATAAAGAAACCACTCCTTATTTACTCGATTTGGGAACTAAGTTCATAGTGTGAAGGTTTTATCCATTGAGATTTATATTTTAACAAAAATAAAAATTTAGAAGATAAATTTCATATAGTTGAGAAAACAAAGTGAGAAAAAAATCCATTTTCTTGGAAGAAAATACGCAGAAATAATGAAAATTAAAGAGGTTTAAAAAAAAAAAAAAAAGAATATATAATGAGAGAAAATGGAACCTGGGGGCGAGTAATCTGAGTTTGGGTATTTTGATCTTGTTGATAATTATCAGGAGCAAGTCGATTAAGCAGCATAACAGAGCAGTCTATATCTTCCACCACCAGCAGTGACCGATTCGACATATGAAGCAAAAGATACTCAAGTGAAGAATCCGACATAACCGCCGACAAATTCAAATTATATATATCATAATTCAAATAATTCGCCATTGCAGCTATCAAGCTCGATTTCCCTGTACCTGGTGGTCCGTACAACAAATACCCACGTTTCCACACTTTACCTATCTTCTTATAATACTCTTTCCCTTTAATGAATCCATCCAGATCTTCAATCACTTTCTCCTTCAAATCACCGTCCATTGCCAGTGTTTCAAATGTCATGGGATGGTCCAAATTCATCCCCTTTGAACTCCATCCATCTCTCCCACCTCTTGTCGTGTAAAATTTCACCACTTTATTCTGATCCTTAATCCTCTTCGCCATCTCAATAATGTACGGCAGGTACTTGTTCTTCACTAGATCCGAATATTTCTTGTGGAATTTGAGTTCGTACCATCGGATTTCAAAGTGGAGTGTTGAATTGATGTCTGTGTAGTATCCCCACTTCATTTGAACGCCGTGAAAAAGATCGATTATTTCTGAATTTTGGTCTAATCCGTAGGTTAAGACTTTCATGCTTTCGTTTTTTCCGGCGGTGAGGCGGCGAGGGGCGGAGGAGGAGTTGTTGGCGGCGACGGCGTGCGTGCCGAGATAGGTGACTAGGGCATTGAAGAGATGATTGGTTGAGCCTTCGTGAGATTCTTTAACGACAATTGAAACTTCGGAGGAGAAACGACGTCGGATTTCCCATAAGTAAGTTCGAAGTTCTTGTGGGATGAATTCGTTGAATGAGGTACGAAGAATGGCAACTGAAGCAAGAAGTGACAAATTAGATCCCATAATTAAGTGTTGATGTTCTTGTTCTGCTTAATTCTTAATATTTGTGAAAGTTAAATAGATGTATTGGGTTGGGTTGGGTTGTGTTTTGTGTGATGATAAGGTTAGAAGGGGAAAACGCACAACATAGACAACTTTCGGCTCAATTGTATATTTGCGGTGGATTTGTGGAATTGTGCAATGTAGAAAGGGCAGTGGTGGGACATTTACTTTTGGTACACATAAATATCACACTTTCTTTTTTCTAAATAAAGAAATTGACGTTTGAGAATATAATTCCAAATACAATTGAGCTTCTTATAGTGGTAAAATGCACACGACGGGAATTTGAGTTTACTTCATATCAGACATTACATCTTTAAAAAAAAAAATGAGAATTTTATATATATATATATATAATTACTTATGCAAATTAAATGTTTTTATTTATTTATTTTTTTTATTTACAAGAAAAAGTTAAAAAACTTTGTGGTTTCTGCTTAATAATACTTCTAGGCCTACGGAATTTTCAGTGATAAAATGATATATTTGAATTTCAATATTACCAAAACAAGGAATTTTTAGTAAGAACGTGGAGTCAGAGGGCATTTTTGTTTGATCATATTTCTCTTTCTTTTTTTTCTCTTCATTGTTATCTATGAAAAATGAAAGAAAATGAAGGAATTATCGGTTTTTATTGCTTTAGCGAAAAAGTTACATAGCAAAGAGTTGCAGCAAGTTTGCTAATCCGAATCAAAGGTGCTGTACTACGGTTCAACTATTAAGTGGATTATCAGTCTGTGAAAAAGGAAACTTGATAATAGGGGAAATATAGAAAAATAAGAGAAAATTGATTCGACAAAATGTACTTATCCATGTTATTAACTCTAGTGGTGTTATGAAAAATTCCTTATTTTGCTAATGTGGAAACTACAAATACAATTTTGTGAAAAAAAAAAAAAAAAAACATAATAGTCCTATACAGTGGTGCACATAGTTGGTTAACCAGTGCAAATGAACTTAGTCAATTGGTTAACCATATAATCGATTTTTAAAAATTATTGACCATACACTAGTCTGTTAAATTTGGTTAACCAATTATTTCAATCAGTTAACTTTTTGTTTCGGTTTTTAACCATTATGAAATATACAAAATTTAAATCATATTTTCTTTTTTTTTCCCCTAAAATTTCAAATTAGGAAAACATCATAACATAAAGTGTCAAATTAAAATTTCAAACACAAACATCATCGGTTAATAAATAACATTACAATAGCCAAATTCAATATATTAAAACGCAGAAATTAAAGATAAAAGTTCATTATCAAATCTAAAAGATTAATTAAGGATAAAGATTCTCAAATCATATATAGAAATTAGTCTTCAAATCTTGATATCCCAATTGAACAACAAAATCTGCATAAATAATTGCAAAACTATCTCATTCACAGCTATAATTACGTATATATATATAATTTTTTTTTAACATATACTAAATGATCGGTTAAATGAGTCCAAATGGAATTTAAAAAAGAAAACCCACAAACCAAAAAAATTAAAATTAAAAATTTTAAACTAGTCTACCGATTTTGGTTAACCTAATTTTTAGTTTGGTTTCGTTTTTCCGTTTTTTGTGCACCTGTCAAACTGAAACCAAGATGTGTCTTTTTTTTTCTGAATTTTCTCTTTTATATATACATGATAAATATAAATGTTAGCAAGACCCATAAATTTATAAATTAATTTATAGTAAGAATTAAGAAACAAAGTAGGGTTAGGTAGCTTAGCTTATATCATCCAATATGAAGAAATTCAAATTGGAGTGGAGTTCAATCACCGCTTAAAGAACGACTCTAAATCAATATAAGTCTTTTAAGTGTGATTGTGATTAGAAATCTAATAAATTATATTAGCATCGTATCGAATTGTAAATGTATATAACCAAATGTTAACAATTAACATTAAGTACTATGTTATTGTTTCGAAGATATATATAGTTTTGGTTATTTAATATTAAAACCTTTCATCCCCACTTTATAGAGACGTCTCAGTTAAATTATTATCAATTAGTTAAATACGTAGGGAGAACTTAATTATATATGTGTATATATATATATATATATATATATATATATATATATATATATTGAATTGTATGTCAATACATATGTATGTAGTTTTAATTGAATTTTATATTTAAAAAATTTAAAGAATTGTATTTAAAAAATTATAAGAAAATGAAATCTGTTATGGTGTTAGTCAATCAGCTCATATAACACATAAAAAGAATCCACTATGACACACCTATAATGGGGCTAGGCTCACAAAAAACGTTAATAAAAAAAGGGACTCAAATAGATTCCAACTATAATTAAGGTTCAATTCTACCCAAAAATAAAATATAAAAATTCTAAGGTTTCAGTCCTTTAAGATAATAAATTTGGAAGTAACTTAAAAGAGCTTTCACACGAATTGTAAATTTCGGGCATCTAATAGAAGAAATTGCTTTGCAGGTGAGCTAACTTAAAATTAATTTTAGGATTAAAGATCCTTTTAGGCTCTATACTATTCACAAAATGTCTTCTCATTGTTGGACTATTGGAATAAACCGTTTGTTCCATATAATATCACAATTATAATAATATCACCTGTTATATGTCAATTCGCCTTTTAAGAGAAATTAATAAATTAAATAATATACTGTATTTTCATAAATCCATGAAAATTGTATAATACAAAGTTAAAACATAGTACTTTCTATATATAAAGCGTCATGTTCCTTGAAAAAAAAAAACGATATTGGTTCAGATTGTGATATTAATGCGCAAATAGACTATTCCAATAGTCCAACGATAAAAGGACATTCTATAGATAGTACAGGAACCAAAACGTTCTTTAATCCTTAATTTTATAAATTTCCTTTTCGAAAAAAATCATTTATTCGTTCGTTCGTGGTTGCATAATTCTGGTAAAGATGTTTCAAAACTTTGACAACGATATATTAATTAATTTATAATTATTGTTATGATATTTATTTACACAAACCAAACTTGGGGTGCAAGATCCATGAAGTTGAAAAGAAAGGTATGTGTTATGCCATGGGTGGAAATTTGTTTTTTCTTTTTCTTTCTAATTTTATTTAATAATAAAGGGAATTAAGGAGACTAAGAAATCAAGAAAGATGGGTCTTATTTATTTTTATTTTTAAAGAAAAGAAAAGAACAGAAACAGAGGCCTTTGAGACCAGTCAATATTTTATTATTAGATTAAGTAAGAAAAAAAAAAATAAAAAAAAGTAAGAATATGCATAGCTGAGTAGGAAAGTGGATTATAATTGAAAATGAGCAGGGCTGGCAATGGCATGTGATGCGATTGACGAAATGAACATCGAGTATGAAGAGATTATTGTCTTTTATGTCATGCAAAACAAGATTTACAAAATTAAATAATTTTGATTTGAGTACGTAATGATGAAATTCCTATATGACGTGTCAAAACTACATTGCTCCTGAATTTCCATGATTTTCATTGAGAGTCACAAAAGGGGGCTAAGCCAATAGGAGCCACACATTTTCCTTGCAATTCTACTACAAACCCACATGCATAATTTCCAACTTTCTACCAAAGAGCTTATCAAGTGGTAGAATAATTATTAATTTTTTTTCTCTTTTAGAGAGTGTTTGGTTTGCTTGAAAAATACCATGGAATGGGAATTGGAATGAAAAATTCTTATTTACAATGTTTGGTTAACTCAAATTTATTATGGAATGGGAAAGTGATTCCCATAAATGGTGGAATGGGTGATTCCCCCTCTAACCCATGTTAATTAATTTTGATTCCTTGGGAATCAAAACAAATGGTGGTTATAATGTGCATACCCACGTAAACATATTGGTTACTTTTTTTTTTTTTCAATTTCTTTAAAATATTTATTATAAAATTATTATGTGCATTATAATCTCTCCAATATCTCAATGAATGACAATTAAAATATTTCTTTTTTTTTTTTTTGTTACAAGAAAAACACTTATCATGATATAATTTGATTTTCATACTTTTTAGTTTTTATGACTTTTTATCTTATTTATTTATTTATAAATATTACTATCGTAAAATGAATTTTTTATTCCAAAACAATCGAATTCCAATTCCAGATTGAACCAAACAAAAGTTATAAATAGTCATTCCGATTCCGATTCCACCGTATTCCGATTCCGTTTCTGATTCCGATTCCAAAGTTCAAACCAAAAGCACCCTTATTTCTTTCACAATTGTACATTAAAAAAAACATTTTAATTCTAAAAAAGCTGAAGTGTGGTGGCATGATTAGTAAATTTTCGTTGATTCATAGTGCTGATTCAACGTTGGCGGCGGCATTCAACTGCAAGAAAGCACCCAATAGGGGTTAAACAAATTATATTTACCTACCATCATTCTAGAATTATATATTACTTCCCCCAATTTTTATTATATAATGTTTAAAAATATTAACTAAAAATAATAAAATATTAATAATATTACTAAAATAACTAGTTTATCCTTTATACTTTTCTCCTAAAACTCTATTTTTTATAAAAAAATTTTCTTTTTTCTTAATTATCAAAGCTTAATGTAATATTTTTTTATATTAAATAATAAACATCTCACATGCTTTAAATAAGGGTAAATATAAGAAAACATGGTAAAAATTACATTTGTAATGTAAAGTATCAAAAAAAAAAAAAAGTGAAAAACCTAAAACATCATAAAATAAAAAACGAAAGAAGTATCAATTTTATTACCATCTTAAATTCTAAAAATAGTAATATAACATAGGTATTTTAATTTTAGACCGTAAAAAGTTATTTCGGGATATTTGTTTTGTTAAAATTGTTTATGTTCATCGGTTTATGAATCAAGTTGTTCATTTGTTTGCCCAGATAATAAATTATTCAACAAGGAAATAGATCGATGGTATTTGATAAATTGAAAAATTAGAAGTTGAATTTTATTGAAGAATGTTGTGATGCTGTCATGTTGCTATGCATCCATGCATCCTGTTGTAGCTTATCAAGGCCTATGGTACAGCCGGCACATTCAACAGATTTTGGCGCCTTTTCTTAGTTAGTCAGCATCATCTTCTAGGACCCTTCTATACTCACCATGTAAGCATGTATAAGCTTGCATTGTAAGCAACTTTTCATGATGATCAAAATACAATATACATTTTGATTTTTCTCAAATTATAATAGCTCAATATTAAAGATTCTGAAAATGTTAAACCATGAAATTGTTTGTTTATATTGAAAATTAAGTACTTAATATGATTAACCTCTTTGATAAGTTCAATATGAAAAATTATCAAGTTATGAATAGGACAGTTTATCAGTTTTATATCATTTCAATTAATTTAAAGATAAAAAAAATTATAATAAGTTGGCTGAATATATGATAAATTTAATAAATATTTTTCACCCTAAAATAGAATTATAATTCTTAAAAAATATATAAATAATTAATCATACTTTAAATTAAATTGATTGAGAATAAAGCTTTATAATTGCATAACTTCACATAAGTAGAACTAGCTATAATATCCTAAATTATTTTTATCTTATAGATTAATTCTAGAAGAAATGTGTTTTACTGGAATTGTAAGGAGAAAAAAAAAAAAAAAAAAAAAGAGAATAAATATATGGTTAAACAGATTGGAAATTTGGAATTTGAAAATTTATCAAACTGTTACCTTAGCGAACGATTTCATAAAGAATTAAGTTAAAATTTGAAATTTGGAATATGACTATGAATTTATACAGAGAGATCAAGTTTCTACTGAAAGAAAATTACAGAACAATAGAAACGTTTTAATTAAGAAAATATGGATCTATTAACAGCATATTTGGTAGGCGGGATAAGAGGTGGGATAGGGATTTCTTATCCCTATCCCACCCCTTATCCCATGTTTGATACAAGCAATGGGGATGACATAAATTTGTTAACCTCCATCTTATCCCTTCTCTTCTATCTCAGCCCCCCCCCCCCCCCCCCCCCCCCCCCAAAGGGTATAAGGGTTGGGATAAATTTCATGAATGGGAATTTACCCATTTGACCAAATGAAGCTGTTAAAGGACACCTAAACTCCCCCCAACCCATTTCACGATCTGCATCTTGTTTGCCCAACTGAAGCTGCTTCAAAAAAATTCTCCATTTTCAATGGCGCCTCAGTTTCCCGTTTCTCTATCTCCGGTTACAAATTGAATTCGTTTGTCAGTTGGTATTTAACTCCCAAAAATTGGTAATATTAATCCCTTTTAATCTGAGCTCTGAGCATCGAAGAAACTAATTTGAGCGGGGAAAAGAGATAGTTTCATCTCTAAAGAGGCAAAGTCTCTAATCAGGGATTTATTCACCTGAAGGTGCATCTTTTCCAGTCGAAGATATTCTCCCGTCGAAATTCCTTTGGTCATTCCGGTCATCTGCCACCACGATCAGAAGGTACAAGCTCATCACACTTTTAATTCGTCTATCAGAGCATTTATCTCTAAAAAATTGGTATTATTCATGGGTTAAATTCCTTTGTATCTCAACTTTGATTTCCTTATGGATCCTATTGAATTCGACCTTGTGATTGTTTATAATTTTTGGCTGGTTGTTGGATAAAATATGAACTTGCAGTCATTTAGTTTTTGTTCTTCTATAGCTGCAAATGAAATTGCTGCACGATCTTGATCTTTGCTTGTTCAATCTTCAGGTGCTTAAATATCCTCTGTTTTTTTTTTTTTTGGCTGGTTGTATTAGGTTTGTGCTGTGATTAAGATTCCTGATCAGGGATGGTTAATGCCACACTAAAGGATTGTTCTTATCTTTGTAAGTATATTATTACTCTTAATAATCTCTGCTTTATTCTAAACCTATGCTGGTTTAATTTATAGCCTAGCAATTCGGTTTTTAAGATGGCATTTGAATGTATTAAGGCAACAATTTGGTCTATGAAAAATTGTGGTTTATGTTAATGAATTGCAGTGACATTCCCATAGCACAATTTATAATCAATATGAATGTATAACTTGGCTGCATCACAGAAGTTTATTATTCATGTTTTGGATAGGACTCACCTCTTGCTATCTCTGAATTTAGAGAGCAGATTTCCTATGAGAAGCCGAATTGATTCATTATTATTCTTTTCCCTGTTTTCATCATGTTATGAAGTTGATATTGAGATGAGCATATGATTCTGGGCCTAAATGCTGGCTTTAACATTGTTTCTAATGCTTTATTTCAGTCTTTTGTTTGCATCTCTCTTATGTATGAAGAAATAACTCATTTGCTCAATTTATGGGTGGGAATTTACCCATTCAATCCTTTTACTTGATTTTAGGGGTAATATCGTAAATTATATTGATTTATCCCTATCCCTATCCAACATAACAAACATATCTTTTATTATCCCTATCCCAATTTTAACTTTTATCCCTATTCCTATCCCAATTTTTTATCCCTATCCCTATCCCAATTTTTTATCCCTAAGGGTATTAAGGTTAGTATATACAAAAACAACAAAAATCCCTTGGTAAACGTTTTCAGAAAGAATTAAGTTAAAATTTTTGACTTTTTTTTTTCAGTTTAGTGAATTTTAACTGAAATAAATAATTTAAGTGATAACTAGATAAACATTATAAAACATATTTAATAAATTGAAGAAATTACTAAAAATACCTCAATTTTGACTTTCCTTTCATACATACCTTTTGTCATTCTTTGAAATACGCTCATTTAATTGTAAATTTTGCTTTTACTCACTTTCTTTCCCACCATGCGATTCTCTCTCCTCTTTTATATTTTTAATCTTAATTTCTTAATTTATTTCTTATTCCGTTAATTTTTTTTCCATGCAACTTTAGAATGTTTTTAGTATCTTTTTTTTTTTTTTAAAAAGATCCACAGGTATATATTTTTTCGGATTTACAGAAATGTATCAAAATTATATCATAAATGTATCATAATTATATAAAAAATGATTTTATCTTTAGTAGGGAACTAAACTGGTTTTTTTTTAATTGTTATGAAGGCTAAACAAAAGCTAACCATAGAAAAAAAATATAAAATAAAGTATATTGTATCAATGTTTGTTTGTCGATATTTTCTGATCCAATTTTGATACATTTCTGGTGCTTTGCGTTCTGTGTTTTATGTATTAATTCCACATGTTTTATCTATAGTGAGGAATCACCTGAATTGATTTCTTTTATTGTTATAGAATTAATGTATAACACAATACATAAAGTATCAGAAATGTATCAAAAAATTTATCAAAAATGTGTCAGAAATGTATAAGAGAAGTATTAAAAATAGATCTTTGATACAATTCTGAGACATTTTTAGGATTTTTTTTTATTTCCAAAAATGTATCAAAAATGATTTGATCTATAGTGAGGAACTAAACTGGTTTTTTTTTTGTAATTGTTATGAATACTAAATAAAAGCTAACCATAGAAAAAAAATATAGAATAAAGTATATTGTATCAATGTTTGTTGTTGATATTTTCTGATATAATTTTGATACATTTCTGATACTTTGAGTTATGTGTTTTATGTATTAATTCCATATGTTTTATCTGTAGTGTGGAATCACATGAACTGATTTCTGGAATTAATACATAACACAGTAAATAAAGTATCATAAATGTATCAAAAATGTATCAGAAATGTATAAGAGAAGTATAAAAAATGTATCTTTGATACAATTCTGATACATTTTTACGATTTTTTTTTAAATTTCTATAAATATATCAGAATTGTATAAAAAATGATTTTATCTGTAGTGAGGAACTAAACTGGTTTTTTTTTATTGTTATGAGAGCTAAATAAAAGCTAACCATAGAAAAAATATAGAATAAAGTATATTGTATCAATGTCTGTTTGTCGATATTTTTTGATACAATTCTAATACATTTCTGATACTTTGCGTACTGTGTTTTATGTATTAATTCAATGTGTTTTATCTGTAGTGAGGAATTACCTAAATTGAATTTTTTTTATTGTTATGGCATTAATGCATAACATTGTACATAAAGTATCAGAAATGGATCAGAAATGTATAAAAAATGTATCAGAAATGTATAAGAGAAGTATACAAAAATGTATCAGAAATGTATCAGAGAAGTATCAATAATGTATCTTTGATACATTTCTGATACAACACTGATGATCGGAAAAAAAACAGATAAAATATATACATATGGATATCAATTTGACGATAAAAGAAAAAACGAAAAGAACTTGCTAAAGCGGAATGTCGAAAAAGTGAATGGTTTCAGAGATAAATGGAAAAATAAAGCTTAAATAATAAAAGAGGAGAGAGAGAATAAGATGAAATAATTAAAGAATGCTTGGAGCATATAACAAGAATTGGCCATAGTTGTGAGACTATTTTTGAGAGAATTAGAGGAGAACGTATTTTTGATATTATAGTTGATAAAAGTAGTATTTCTCTATATTACCCAATAAATTATGTGTTGAATATATTCATTTTAAATGCTTAAATTCATTATCAAAGAGGCCCTTAGATTAATTCTTGTCCATCTACTATATACGATAGCCAAAGCAAAGAGAAAATAAGAAAAGTGGTTTTCAAAAGATTTTAGCTTAGGTGGTATTTTGTGAGGAAAAGTATTTTTTTCAGATTACGTTGTTGACTCTTGGGATATCATTTTATTGTTATTTTAGATTTTCGGATTGTTGACTTTAATTTTGATGATCACAAGTTTGACATTTAAATAAATTAAAGAGCTTTATGAGTTAAAATGTTTTTATAATCTACAAAAGCTCTTTATGGCATTTTAAGCTTAAATGAATACTTGGTTTATCTTATAAGTTGAGGATCAACTCTCTTGGTTATACTAAGTTTATATCATAAAAAGAATGATATATGGTTATTAGCTCAAAGTATCATATAAAGGTAAAAGATCAATGTGTATATATATATATGATTGAACTTATGTTTGCTTATGAGATAAAAAGATTTGAGATTATTATATTTCGGCCACATATATATATATATATATATATATATACTTATAAGATTGAACTCATGATAGCTTATGAGTTGAAAAGATTTGAGATCTTTTTGGCCATATATATATATATATATATATATATATATATATATATATATATATATATATATATATATATATATATATATATATATATATATATATATATATATATATATATATATATATGCTTACAAGATTGAACTCATGTTTGACTATGAGGTGAAAAGTTCCAAAGATTAATTCGGCTACATATATTGAACTCATGTTTGCTTATGAGGTGAAAAGAATTGAGATCAATATTTTAAGTCATATATGCTTATGAGCTTAAAGTCCTAAAAGTTAATAGCTTACAACTTGTGACAACTTAGCATTTTACTATAAATGATGTGACTTTATAATTTGAGTTTGAAACCAAAGCTAAATGAGTCTTCAACTTGAGATCACCTATGGATAAATAGTCAACTTTTATCTCAAGCCTTAAGACCAATTATATCTATGTCTTATCTATCTTTCTCTCTCTCTCTCTCTAGCTACGGTTTGATACTTAGGTTACACATGCTTTTCACTTGTCAAATTTTGTCACATGACTTTAATATGTAACGAACTCACATATACTTTTCTTTATGGCTTTATTAGTTAAGAATCAAAAGTACAAACAGCCATAAAACATTTATCATTTGAGATCAACGGCTATCTTTCTTTATGGATGCTTATCACTTTGAATCAAAGCTCATTCTTCTTCAAGAGATGAAACCAACGGCCATATACTCCTTGCGACTTGAAGCCAACAATCATCATCCTTTAGAAGGTATATCAAACAGCTATAATTTCTATTTTCTTATAAAAAGGATGAAGAAGGAGACTTTAAGGTAAGGGAAGACAAATTAAGAAATTCTCACACTTTAAGCATTCAACTCATAAGTCTTCCAAATTCCCAAAGAGATCAAATAGAAGAAGAAAAATATTATTTCATTCAAATATTCACATATTCGGGAATTGTATTTTCACACAAGGTTGTGTGAAGGGGGTTTTACTTTGTTGGTGGTGAGATCAACAATGATTGTAAAAGTTTGGTCCTTAAGCTTCAAAAAAGCATCAGTAGAATTTGTTACTTAAGCTCCAAAAAGTAACAGTAGAGGTTTGATACTTAGCCTGCAAAAGTATTGAGTTTGTTACTTGAACTCGTAAAAAGTAACAAAGGCTTGTTTCCTACCCGAAAAGGAAACGTTAGTGGAAATCTCAAGCGGTTGGCTTGGGGACTAGACGTAGACCGGTTGGGTCAAACTAGGATAAAACTCGGCGTCTACATTTTTCTATCCCTACTCTCTTATTATTTTATGCTATTTAATTTCTTGCAATTTAAGTTAGTCGCTTTAGTATTTAAAGTTATTTTTTACAAAAACAATTTTATATTCACAAGTTTTATTATAGTAATTAATTCCGTATTTTTTATAAAACTTGTTTTTGAAATAGAAACTTGTGTTTCTATAAAAAGTTTTTTTTTAAGAGAGTCTGCAAATTTTTATTCGCCCTACAGTACTATTCACCACCCTCTAGTACTGCAATTAGCCATTTGGGACCATCACGGATATTATTTTTGAATAATCTGTTATGTATGTGGTTACATTTTTAGGCTTGTATTATTGAATTAATGATCCTTTCTCCTTCTCAATTCTTTGATGTTAGTAAATACTAAATTACATCCTTTAATTGCATTAAGTTCAATAATATGTGAGAGAAATTTTATGATACTCCCGGAGTATATATTCCTGTAGTTATAAAAGGAGATTTATATTTTTTATTATACCCTAAAAAAACAAGCATCAACCCTTTTTGCTAATATATTTTCAAGGAGTATTATACTCTGAGATTATTCTAAAATTTTCCAATAAGTGAAGAAAGACAAAAGGTTTTTCTTTTTATGAACTTTTCTTCTTATTCATCCGCTTCCTTTTTTTTCAAATAATTTTATAAACAAATCCATTTTCTCCTTCTCAATTCGTCTCTAACCATTTAAAATTAAATTGGGATAGGTACAAAAATAAATCTTGTGGTTCCGGTTATATACAAAATGGCACCTATGGTTTACAAAATGAGACATATGGCTTCATAATGCTAACAAAAGTAGTCTATTGTCCAATACACTCCCTAAAAACTCACTTATCATTCGAATTTTTACTTGAAATTTCTCATGTTGGTTGATTAAAACATAAAGAACCTTAGTAACAAAGTTCATAAATTTTTGGAAAGTGGATGTATTTTTTTTTAATGAGAAAAAGTGAAAAAATTACAAAAAATAGAAAAAAGCCAAAAAAATTGTAAAACTTTGTAATATATTGTTAAATAATATGTATAAAATATAGAGATAATAAACAATAAAAAAATTAAGTTTCACATAAAAATTAGGTTAATGGTGTAAACTTTAGGTTCTTAACCTAATCTCCATGCAAAACCTAATATTTTCTACTATTTAGCATCCCAATAATTTATACACATTATTAAATAAATTTCTATAAAGTTTTGAAGATTTAAAAATTTTCTAGCCATTTTTAAATTTTTTTATGAATTTTTTTTTTTTTTTTGCGTTATTAATTATTAAAAATATAAGTACTTAACGAAAAATTCCAAGTTTCAATGTTATGGTCCATTGTATTTTAATTAACCAACATTCAAAATTTCAGATAAAAATTCAAAGGATAAGTGAGTTTTTAGGTAGTGTATTTGATGATAGACTACTTTTGTTAACATTGTGAAACCATATGTCCTATTTTGTAAAAATTTAAACCATAGGTACCATTTTATAAATGATGAAAACCATAGGGTTTATTTTTGTACTTATCCCAGTTAAATTAAAAAAAATCAATGTATCGATGATTTCTTTTCTCGCTACACATAGTGTTCATTCTTTTTCAATTTGCCTTTAACGCATCTTCTTTGCTCATACAACTCCATTCTATCCTTAAAATTAAAAAAAAAAAGTGAGTTTTGAATAATTCCAGCAATAATTCCAGCTTTTCAATGAGGTTCAACTCTATTTCTATGGTAAAATGGTTATTTTTGTAGAAGATAAAGACAACTCAACAGCCTATCGAGCTATAGTCTGGTGGCTAATGCATCTCTTTCCAACTGGAAGGTCCAAGGTCGAGTCTTATTGAGACCAAATACTACAATCTTAATTAAAAATGAGAATACTAGAAAAAATTGTGAAACTTTTCCCCCCTTTTAATAGTAACTGCAATGGCTCAGAATCGCGTTAATTAGAAACTGTTTACACATTTAAAATCATTTTGCTCATTGATGTGATTATTTTTACATATAACTATTATGCACATACACGCTGAATAGCTAAGCTTTTTCTCTATAACACTTTTCTAATATGGACACTCTAGGACACCAATATAACACATATTGAGTCATGACTCTTTAATGAATATCGTTTATCACTTCATCATATAAATTAGTTCAAACTGTCAAGTGTTGATTTCCATTTTGTGTTGGGATTCGTCATCGGAAAAATAACGTGGTGCAGCGAAAAATACACCATTTAAAATTTCCTAGAATCCACCTATCGTGTCTGGTTACCATTGATTAGAATAAAAACCAATTTGAATCAAGAGAGATTAACTCACTGGATTCGTCTCTTCTAGAAACTGCTGTAGAATCGTTTCTTGAAATTGGGATCTCTAAAGTCCAGTGCATGACCAACTATCGAGCGGAAACCGTTGCTAGCCGAAGAAGCGGAAGGAATGGAGAATTAATTGCTGTAATTTTCGGCTTTTTTAGGGCTGTAATGGGGCTGAAATTTCCAACAATAAATTTAGGATTAGGGTTAGGTTTTCTTCCTTAAGTGTGTCCTTATATAGATACCTTGTCTAATTGGGTTCTAATTAGGTTAATTAAACCCAAGCCTACTAGGATTATAATTACATAAATAAACTTTAATTAAAAAGTATATACTATGTAACTTAATTCCATTTGGCTAAATTTAATTACCCCTAAATTAAATTAAATCACATTTAAGTAAATTGTTTGCTTTATGTAATTCAATTAATTGATAAATTAATTAATTACATTATGCAAACTTATTAATTAAATAAAATCAACCTAATGTTAATTAATTACCTTGACACCGAATGTCAACTAACTAATTAACGCATTCCTTCCAATGTACATTACATGTACAATTTCTATAAGCTTCGGCTCAGTTGATCTATGTGCACGATCCTATGGGTCTGTCTTTAAGTTGACAGTAGGCCCAAGGCCCACAGACTGCTAGTGAGTTTTAGGAAACCGTTATAGTTTCCAATTAAGACAGAGATGCAGCAGTCTGTTAAAGACACTGACCCAGTAGTAATCTCACAGTGTCCTTTGCCAAATGATATCGATATGAATAAACAAGAGGCATGGTGTCCGTCATCCTCTTCTGCTGTTTATTATATTTCTTGATCTTGAGTTAAATGATTAATCAAATAAGTAACTGACTTACTTGGATATGGCCATACACTTATCTGTCCCACTCATCAAGTGGCCAATGATATCATCTCGGTGTTACCCGAGTAGCAATTCCATCACTTCATCATCAATATCAATATGTTCACTGGTCCACCTAATCATACCTATATTTAGCATCCTTTTACTGACCTGTTAGGCCTATGTCAAAGTGAACCGGATTCCATATTGATAGTATAATGAAATCTGGTCTGAGGACAAAAGAGACCTACTCAAGAAAGACTTATGATGCGATAACCATGTGGCTTTCTTGTGCAGATCGGTCCAGTCCCATGTCAACGACATGTACCTATATTCATGACTGACTATACAAGTACTATGGCTAGTTCAAAACTGCTATACAATCATCGAATATACAAGTCTGTGGTTCTATTCATTCCCACGATTAGAACAGACCTGTGATAGGTTTTATGATTATCAATCAATGGATACTCTACTCATATTATAGCACAAGATATAAATGAAATAGATTAATTGCCTTTATTAATGTGATACAAATAATGTAATCATACAATGAGTCTTAATGTATAATACAAAATACAAGAATCCAATACCCTAAGAACTAGGGCACACTAACATTTAGTTCATTATATAATAAAATAATATAACTTCAAATACATTAAATTAGTTTTTTTATAGTTTTTATGACACTGATATTTACAGGCTTAATACATCCGATATCTCCTAAACTTGGCTCCAAAATTCAAATGACACCCTAAATTTCGAGACTATCCAATTTTCCCACTGAACTTGGCTAAACCGACCCAATTTACCTCCTAAATTTGACGTGGTACATAGAGAATTTAAAAAAGTCAATTGTTTTTTCGCTCTAACATGTCAGATTTGGGGACAAAATGGGTCAACTTCAAGGGATAAACTAGACATTCTCAAAGTTTGGGGTATCATTTGGTGTTTAGAGCTAAGTTCAGGGGAAATTGATGTATTATTTAAGAGTTATGGAATAGCTAATACCAACTGTTAGTGGTAGTAAGCTCACACCGAGTGTGCATAAAACAACACCATTCCTAGGCTAAATAATGCAGCGTTGGTGAACTTGTTGCTCAACTACAACTAATAGTAAATACTAACTACTCCATAGACTATCAATGATCCATCTAGAGTATTACTAAAAGAGATACAATTAAGAAGGAAAAGAGGAAAAGTTTAGAAAGCATTGTGAGTAGACGACCTAAACGGACGAGGTGAAGAGAACCGGGGATCTGAGGAAATGCGGTTGCTTTCGTTTTGTTTTTGGTGGAAAGCCGGGTTTTGTTTATCTTGCTTTAGGGAAAACCATTCGTTTATTTTAGAAATTCATTTTGTAGAAAATATTTTTCTGTTTTATTACTTAAAGACCTCAAAACCTAAATTTTAAGATCAATGATAGAGTCGCGACCCGGATCAGCTTATCTAGAAAATTCAGGTACAGCTCCGAACTAAGTGTAGACTGCCGTACCCAATCCAGAGATTTAGGGTTTGGGTGACTTACCTATTCAACCTCGAGCTTGTATTCATTTATAATTTATATTACCGTATTTATTCAATGTATTATCTTTTTCTACCCAATTACGTTTATTTATCAGCTGATGCTCAAGCAAATGACAACAATAAATTGCGAAAAAATAAAACATGCATCCAAATTATACAAAAAATAATAGAGGCCGCTTGTACAACCAAATCGAATAAAAATAAAAACTCTCGTCCTCACATTACAAGCACCTAGAATACACGATTACCTAAAAATTTACAAACACCTAAAATACACGAATTAATCTATTAATTACACCAAAAATAATAAAAAGAAAAATAAATGCTGCAAAATAGACGGTTAGCACAGTTTATATCACAAGCACAAGTAAGACTCACAGCTGGATAGAATTGGGATTTTTAGGAACGACGGCATGCATTTGGGGGGTAACCGGGTCGACTCGGCCAGCCGGCCCGGTCAGACTTGGAAAACGGTTTTGAAATGCCATGTAGATTTTTTGCTGAAAAATAATTTTAGAAAATTATTTGGCTCTATTTCATACAAATTTTCATATTTCAGCAGGTCTATTATTCGAGAACCCGGGGTTCCATTCGTGTGGGTTTTCTAATTTTTACAAACATCTAGGCTCTGAAAACGATAAACACGCCAAAAAACGGTTTGAATCCGGAAACAGCATCGCGCGACGATGTCCGTATGGGTCTTTCTGTGATTTTGTCTCTTTCTAAAGACTACAGCTGTACGGCTGTAATTGGAGCCACATGGCTGTAGTTAGAGCTGTGCGACTGTAATTCAGGGCCTTGCGGCTGTAATTTCCAAAACCCAAAAAATGGTTTTCTCGTTTTTCAAAAATCGCTATTTTGCTCGTTTTCTGTGTTTCCCTAGGATTTTTATAGGGTTTGGGGGTCCGCTAACGCTGGACTAAGGATCCGGTTCAGATCGAACGACCCCGGAATTCAAAAAATAAAATCCAGGAAAAAACCGAAAACCTAACACCCGTATGTACAGAAATCCGAAAACCAAAGTTTAATGATGTACGAATGTGTTTGGGCCGAAAAACATCACAACAGAATGCATAAAAATGGAAAACGGGTTATTTTCGACCGATCGGGCATTTT
The DNA here is from genome assembly GCA_039660915.1 of Euphorbia tirucalli. Classification (NCBI taxonomy): domain Eukaryota; kingdom Viridiplantae; phylum Streptophyta; class Magnoliopsida; order Malpighiales; family Euphorbiaceae; genus Euphorbia; species Euphorbia tirucalli. The sequence goes on from CM077641.1 coordinate 73,057,459, forward strand.
CGGGTTTTTGCCCAGAAGGAACATAGCCGTGTGGCTCTGAGGTTAGAGCCGCATGGCTCTATTCCGAGGGGACATAGCCGTATGGCTTTGTTCTTGGAGAACACAGCCGTACGGCTCTATTCGGGTAGCCGGTTTTTTGAAAATTGAGAAAACAGAGGAAAAATGCACAGACAACCCAATGAACACAATTTTAAGGCCTCTTAGAGTTTACCTTGGTGTTGTTCCAGTGTATTGGATATTCAGAAATGGATTAAAAAGTGAGAATGTGCTCTGAATCCTTAAACATTCTGAAATCCTGAAAACGAATCCCGAACCAATCCGAAACGAATCCGAAAATGTATCCGGACGAACGAGTAATGGTCTAGACATGTTATAGGATGATTAGGGTACGAGTTTTAGGGTTAGATTTCACTTTCTCTCTTCTTCTTCCTCTCTTTCTTTTTCTTTCTTGTAACTCTTTCTCTATAACTTCTTTTGGCCGAATTCCTCTCCTTTTCTTTTTTTTTGATTTTTTCTTTTGTATTTCTTTTTTTAATTTTTAATCATTACGAGAATTAAATGTGCCTCCTGCTGATTTGAAATTTCAGCTGAAAGACTAAAAATCTCACCCGTTTCAGCAAGTTGCACTGCTTTGCATAGCAACTTATCTCACCCATTAGAGCCATGCGACTTTAAATGCTAGAGCCGTGTGGCTCTAGCAACTAAGGCCAGACTGCTGTAGTTCTGAAACTACAGCCGTGCTGTTCTGGATAGGGCCGAGTAGACAACCCTAATTTCTACACTCGCCTTTAAACCCTAAACTCACTTGAGGGACCTTTCTTGCGGTTTTCGGATCACGGGTGGTTTGGTTTCCGGAGCGTTCGAGGCATTCCAGGTGGCCCTCTGCTCTTTTCTGAGTCTGACTATTAAAAGGTAATAAAGGGTTCTCATCACAGAGGTTGGGAAAACCCGTGCTCACAGCCATATGAGTATTCACAGGAATTTTAATTTTTGGAAATCTTGCTTAATACAAACTGAGAAGTCCCCTTATATAGAGGAGGAAGACTCTTTTACACCCTTCATCTTTATCTGATAAGGAACCTTATCTGATAAGGATGATGTTAACAATAAAAGAAAGTGGCCATGCAGGACCATTATAAACCATTAATACTAATAGTACAAATAAGATTATGACAGCACATTAATATTAAAGTGATAATACACCATACAGCTTTAATTATTACATAAAACAAAGATACTGGAGACAACATGTGATGCTTAATGGCCATTTGTGGGGATCACCACCATTTCTTTTGAATTGGTTCATGTGATGGAGAAGCATTCATTTAATCTGGATTATATCACTGTTTCTCTTTGTATGAAGGAAAAAGGTGTTTAAACCATGATGGAACTTTAGGGCTATCTGGATTCTGGGAATCTTGGTACAGAGATGAATTAAGTATTGGAGAAGACACCTATTGAGATGATGAGGATGTTTGTGCAAGATAAATACTCCAATTGTTGGACTTTCAATGAACTGTCTTTGTGTTGTACAGCTTTTCATACATTGTTTGCCTCTGTAACTCATTTTACCACCATGAGAGTGGTGTAAACCAATCCAGAAAAGTAAATAATAGAGAACTTTGATGATAAGGATTAGTAATATAATGATACATCGGCAAAAGTGGAATTTGGACAGCAGTACAATAAAGAGTAACAAAACACCATAAAACACCATAGTTCATGTTCAAGAAGCTGGTGAAATGGTGATAGTGCCCAAACAAGGAGGAAAGGATAGTCTTTAAAGAAAGGAAAGGGATTGTATGGAATCCTTCTGAGCCAAATTATCTTGTCCAAATACCTGAAAAGATTATTTTTTGCAAACATTTGGATTTGTTGGGTAGTACTGAATCTTTCTCTTGGAGGAAATGTCATTTGGATTTTTGGGGAAAGTGATTAAAGCTATAGATTTTCTAAATTAGAATTGGAGGCCATGAAAATCAAAGGAATTGTTACTTTGGAAGTGATAAGAGAAATAGATTGATGCAAAAGTATTGGTCAGGATAAGAAGTCTGGCATCAAGTTCTTATCTCCTTTTATATGCTCCACAGAATAATCATATTTTACAAACCAATCCTTTAGCCGGAGAAGCTAATTACTAGGGATTAGTTTGTTCTGAAAGTTAAGAATCTTTGGGAAAGATGAGTTGTCCATTCTCACAGTGAAATGATGACTGATGAGATAGAATTCACATTTTTTTTATTCCATACTTTACAGCTAACACTTCTTTGATGGTCGAATGGTAATGTTTTTTTGACTCCTTGAATTGTCTGCTAGCATGTCCACAATAATGATATGTTCCATCCTTCAATCAAGACTGCTCCCCAGTACTCATCACTAGCATCTGTCTACAAAATCCTTTATCCATTTCCGAGAATCTTCAAAGGTGGAGGAGACTGTGCTATCTGCTTAAGCTGGCGAACAACTTTTATCTAAGCTGGACCCTATGGAGGAGGATTTTTCCTTGTCAATTTAGATAGCTGGCTAGTATGAATAGAAATTTGAGGAATAAAATCTCTGAGAGAAAATTTACTATGCTGAGAAACTGTTGAATTTGCTTTATAGTTAAATTTTCATCAGGGAATTTGAGTAATTCTTATGCAATATGGGGACCTAGAACATAGTGACCATCTTTGAAATGCATGCCAAGAAAGTCTATGGATGAGACTCCAATAGTGCTTTTCTTTTCTGAGAGCATAACACCATACGGTTTAACTAGTGAATGGAATTGGGCCAATAGATCACAGTATGCCTGATCATCTGGAGAAAACAACAAGATGTAATCAATTTAAATAAGAGCACTATACAAGATGGGTTGGAAAATTTTCATCTTGGACTTCTAAAATAAGAAAGGGGCTATCTTTAGTCTAAATGACATGACTTTCCACTAATACTAAGTTATAGGAATACAAAATGTTGTTTGTGTCTATCTATTGGATGAATTCCAAGTTGCCAGAAGCCTGCTTTTAAATCAAACTTTGAATATACACAGGCATTATTAAGATGAACAAATAAAGATTTGATCTTTGGAAGAGGGAACTTATCATCTCTAAGAAAATGATTTAAAGGTTTGTAGTCAATAACAAGTCTTTTCTTTCCTCGAACAAGCGCTGATCTTTTTTCCATATAGAATGCTTGACAAGCCTATTAAGACTGATTGGGCTTAACAAGTCCTTGGGCCAAAAGCTGTTAACATTCTTCTTGGGCCAAATTCAAGGTCTGAAGGATTCATTCCTTGATGGGTTGCTTTGGTTGGGTTAATTTCTTCATTAAGTTTAAAAGGTAGGGTTATGAAAAAGTTCGGATTAGTCCATAATGGGTCAGGGTGAGCAAATTGTGAATGAGAATCAGCACAGGAAGAAAGGATGAGATCTCTTATGGGCTGGTAACGAGGTTGGACATCTGAAAGGGAAAAGATCATTGGTGTATGGGTAAAGGGTTTATAAACATGTTTGATTTTAAGCCCAACAGGGAGGATTCGAAGCCCTTTCGCTTTCTTGTAATCTCTGAAGCTTATAAGAATGTCTTTGTCTGGCAAGGAAGATCCAAGAACTTTGGTCCATATAGTACAGTCTGGGAAGAACTGAATAATAATGGGTTTTTTGGTTTTGAGCTTTGTAGAAAAGATTTATCCATTTGCAGCTTTAAAACATGACTTAAGAAATAAGGCATTAGATCACCATCATTGGATGGAGATGGCATTCCTGCAAAGAATAAACAAGAAAAATTTTATTGTTAGAAAATGAAGACTTTGAAGAATCTGAATCTGATGAGTATTCATCTTTTGGAGGATCCCATTCAATGGTAAAGAGAGTGTTGTCATCCTCTTCACCCTGTTTAGAATACATAGATTCAATGTCTGCTGAAGCATCATCTATGTTGTACAAAGAGACAAACTTTTGAGCTGTAGCAGGTCTATTAGGATAATTTTTTATGAAATGCCCCATTTTGCCATATGCAAAGCATCTATTGGATCCTTTATACTTTCCTCTTTATTGTTTCTTGTGAAAGAACTTGAATCGCTTGAAAGGCTTCCCTTTAAACTTTGTAGAATGGAAGGAGTTCTTTTTGGAGAATCTTCTTGAAAGACCATGAGATTTACGGTCACACTTCTTTTTGCACTTAATCTTAAGATGAGAGTTATTACAAATTTGTTTGGCAATGTTGTTATTGTGAAGAATGTCTATAAATAAAGTTTACTATTCACTCATCTTCTCAAGAGCGATGAAGGTGAATTGATGAATTTCTCCAATAGTAACCTCAGTGAAAGGTTTACGAGTTTGAATAATCAGACGATTGATTTCAGGTTGAAGCTCTATAGGTACAGAGGTAATATAGACATAATGAAGGTTAGGATCATTTAAACCATTCAACATGTAATACCTTTTAGACATCCTCTTGTAGTGCTTATCAATATCCTGCTATTTAAGAGAACAACATTTCATATCGAAATATTCCTGATGAATTCATTTCTCATAAATGGAAAAGTCACCAATAAAATGTTGATGAATAATTACCAAGTCAGCAGCAGCACTAACAGTTTGGAGAAACTGAATCTGTCTGTATTCACCAAGACTTTGGTACCATTCGCTTAAAGTGCCAGTGAATCTGGAAACAAGTTCTTGCAAGATTGTATGAAACTGAGAACCTTGCTTTGTCATTTGAACATCTATTAAATCTCTCATTTCATCTATCACAATGTACCATTTATATGATGGGAGTTTTTCAAATAAAGATCATAGACTAAAACTTGATGGTGTTGATGAAGAATTAGTTGGTTGTTGATAGTGATAGCCATATGAAGATTCCATGTCATCCAAATCAGAATCAAATTCTACAACTCTAGGTTCAAAAGAAGGATTGGGCTCTCTAAAGGGATGAGATCTTAGATTATTATCTACCATAAGAATCTGTGTTAAATCAGCCATCTGGTGATCAGAAGTAACAGAAACATTAGAATCAGAAGAGGTATCAGAATTAGTTTGTGAAGGTGCATGATCAAGAGAATATTGCATGGGTTGTTTTCCTAGATTTTTTTAGGAATTTATAGGTTCTGTGTTTGGGGTAGATGAAGGTAAAGGTTTTGAAACTGTAGGTGTTGGTATTTTTGGAAAATTGGCAAAGGTTTCATAAATTGGTTTAAAGGGTTGAAAATGTATGTGAAGGTAGTGGGAAAGGAGTTTAATGGGTAAAAGGATAATGGAAAAAGAAATTTGGGGAATCATCTGGTGGTGAAGTTTGAGATTTAAGCTTGGCCAAATCATTCTCCATTTTTTATAGTTCGAGTTTAAGATAAAGAATCTCTACTTCTTTCTGTTTGAACTCTAGACCAAATTTCTTCCGTGCATTAAGAGATCGAAGAGATTTATCTAGTTGATCTATCTTCTCAAAAGTTTTCTGATAAGAGTCCTGTACAAAAGAAAACATAGAGTTAATTTCTTTTGAAGTAGAAGCCTGAGAAACCGTCAAATGATCTAACTTTCTGTCAATATGGTGGAGATAATGATTTTGAACTTTTGGATTATTTATATACGAGTTCAAAACTTCTTATGTTGGTTTTGGCTCTTCAAACTGTCCACTGGGTGTGATTATTTATGGAGAGATATAGGGAGTAGAAACAATTTTGGTTTGAAGGTTTTGTGGTTTTTGTTAAAGGAGGAAATTCCATTGGATCATGGGGATTGAACATCATACATGGAATAACAGGAAGTGGTGGTGGAGCAACTATTTGCTCCATATGGAGTTGTGCAAGGGCCTTTTCATAAAGAGGTAAAGGTTTACAATAAGAGTGAGAACTCTTGTTGTAATGTTCAACTTCTTTTTATTCCTTTTTAAGGACCTAGTCATGGATTCCGATCTAAGGTCTATCAGATTTCCTATCATGAAAACCAGTCTCATAAGGACGACATTTGGATTTAGGCTTAGCCTTCTCCTGTTTAATATCTTCTTCATCAGAATCATTCAAGTGGCAAATGCAAGTATAATCACACATACCACTACCAGGAGCATCCCAAATGAAATGACCATGAATCTTTGCGACATAATTATGGGAACCATCAGAATTGAAGCTATGAATGGGAACCTTCTTTTCTCTAGGTCTGGAAATCGAATAGAATGTCATAATCTGATGAAAATATCTCCTTGGAGGTTGGAAAAATGTACGGACCAAACCATCTAGTCTAGTCTGAAGTTTAAAACCTACTGAGTTTCAACAAGTTAAGAAGCTTGATGGAGGTTCTTATAATTTGTCAACCATTCAAGAGGCAAGAGTTGAGCTAATTCATCCTGGGAATCTATCTAGGAATTTGAATAATAGTGGGATCATCATCATTATCAGCACTTACAAATAGAGCTTCAGAAGAAGATTGTCCATGAGATGCAAGATTCATTGCATGGTCTTGTAACCGGTATACAACTTGATGATGAATTGTGGCAGCTACAGTAGTGAGAACTTGTTCAACTCTTGTGATTTGAACTTGGATCTTCAAAGCAGTTGGAAGATGTGGATCTTAAAGTGAAAAGTTGAAATTAGGGAAAAAATTAAGAACAATACTCCCAACATGGAGTGTTTTAACAACAGTCCCAGTTGTAGCCTTTTCATACTTTAAAAATCTAGAATCAACAAGACTGACTCTAAAGATAGCATCAAGAATGTGGCGACCATGAAGTGGCGACCATGAAGTGTTAAGATAATTCTTATAGCTCTAAGATGAAGATATGTGTAACCTTGGCGCTTCCAATGAGTAATCAAAGTTGGCTCAATTTGTATAGTGACATACTGTTCAGCTAAAGTAACTTTGAGATGACACTGATCCATTCTTGAAGTTTGAATATATTCCTTTACTACATGTCTGTTAGTAGAAATAAGATTCCTAATAGAAGAGGTCAAGGAACTGTCTTGCCTGTAAACTCTATATGGATTAAGAACATGAAGAGAAGTGGCTGAAACTTTAGCATCTTCTAGAATTGTAGAAAATTCAATCAGATTCGCAATTTTAGAGGTAATAGAGGATCTACATGGAGGTAGAATAGTAAGAGAAGAATTAAACCTGGGAAGATTAATCTTGACATATGTTATGAAAAAAGATCTATATTAGAAAAACTAGAAGTGGTTGAAATAGTAGGAGTGGAAGTAGAAGCATTTGAGGATGGGGTAGTAGTAATAGGGTAGTATTCATATTAGAATCTGTAGACATTGTATATGAATTCTCCTTCCTTCTTTTTCATATATCCAATAATAATACTCTCCGCACATATTAATTTTTAATTAGTGTTTATATGCGTGCAACATAGTCAACTTCACTTGAAAAGTGAAATAGTAATGTGCCAGTTACTATGTATGGTAAAATTTGTTAGCCTTTTACTATTTTGTTAGCTTAGTACCAAAACCAAAGAGTTTTGATTGTTTTGTTACCTCAAAATTATTGTAATCCAAAATCAGAAAACAAGTTGAGTTCGATTTTGCAAATTTATTAAAATTTAAATTTTTTTCCCTTTCATGTATCAAAGATGTCAAAATTATGCAAATGCAAAATTAGAGGTGTCATCTTTGCTAATGTATTTTTAAGGAGTATCATACTCTAGGAGTATTCTAAATTTTCCTATCGTATCATATCTTTAACAAAATATATTATCTTCATTTCTTAGAACTACAATGTAATATCTTAGAAATAGAATATAATACCTTATAAATATCGTACTTATAATAAAGTATTGTCATGACTTCAATTACAAATCAAGAACTACAAAATAACTAATATGTCCAATAATTAGTTTTAAAGTTAATTTTTTGATATCTCAGAGATATTATACGCTTTCATCTCTTACTTATATTAAAAAAAAAAAATTAAAAACACAATATTAATTTTGTAGCCTTAGATGTAGAATCAAAAAATTGTGAAGAGAAGTTTTTTTTCTATCTTAAAAATATTTCTGTAAAATTTCAAAATTTTTGGATAAGTAAAGTGGAGGGTAAGTTTTAAAATGTAATATTCTTAAAAATTGCATGAATTCATATTGAATCTAGTTTTGATGTTAGCGAGACAAAGAATATTTATAAAAAGAAGACAAAAATTATAAATATACTCAAAATAATTTAATTAAGATTATTTGAATTAATGTCTTAATTATATTACATGAAATATATTATAAAAGCTGAAGCTTAACTTTGAAGAAGAAAGTAATATATTCTCAAAGTGATTAACGTTAAAATTAAAATAAATAATATGCTCTTAATCAAGTATAGGGAGAGTATATTATTATAAATGGTGATGAAATTCAACAAGAATTAGAGACAAGGAAAAGACTACTATAGCACACAAGAGAATAATATGCTTAAAGGAGTTAATTATACAACAGAAGACTATAGATCTGCAGAAGCCAGAGTACTGCATAATAGTCACTTTAGAAGAAGTTAAAGCAGATCCAAAATGAACTATAGGAGGCTGAGCACCTCAAGTCAGAATTCTGTAAGAGTTTATGGCAATGCAAAAAGGAAGCTTTGGAGGCCTTTAGATAATAAAAACTCCATTATCAACATTTTTTTTATTAACGGTTATAAAAGGGCTAGTTTTTCATCCATAAAAAGAGAGTAATTACAACTTTCACAAGTGGAGAAAACATTTACAAAATCACAATACAAACAAATAATTAAGAGTTTTTTCCAACACAAATCTTCAAAAAGATGTTCAAGAATCAAAATCTTTATCTGCAAGTTCTCAAACAACAAATCTTTATTCAAAAAGGGAATTGTAATTCACACAATTAAGTTTGTGTGAATGGGAGCTTTGTTGTTAGTAATTGCAAGAAAGCATTGTAAAAAGTTTGACACTTGAGCTTGTAAAAAGTATCGATAGAGGTTTTGATATTTTACCTGAAAAATATTGATTTTGTTGCTTAAACTCATAAAAAGTAATATTTAGGCTTGTTTCTTACCCATAAAGGAATCATTAGTGGAAATCTCAAATGGTAGGATTGAGGACAGGAGTAGGCTGGTTGGGCCAAACCTGTATAAATTTTTGTATCTCCAATTTCTCGATCCCTACTCTCTTTATTTATAATTGAGCATTTAAACTAAAAGCACTGGTTAATTTTAGAGAAATTGTTTAATCTAATTACAATATTTATATTCACAAGTTTTACTTTCTATTTAATTCCGCATTTATAGTAAAACTTGTTTTATTTGGCAAAATTATTTTTTTTAAAAAAGGGGTAAAAAGATTTTTTTTAATCTATGATATATACTATTCACCCCTTCTTGTGTATCTCTAGCCTATTTTTAGGGCCAACAATACAGAAACAGGGTTATATAAGAAATTATTCTGTGATCTTTATAGCTCCTATAAAATTTTGATTTTTGAATATAAAATTACTTTATGTGTCTAGTTTAATTATCAAAAAAAAAAAAATCAGCTTGATCTAAATTTTACAAACAAAGTTATAACTGTTTGAGTAGGGGGTGTACATAGTAGTAACTTATGCAGAATGAGGACTTGGAAATAAATTTACTTGTAAATCGTAAGTTGGTTAAAAAATTACATAATTTTAGTATGTTATGCATGTGTATGTTAGGAGTATAATGGAAAAAGTTAAGTGTAATAAGGTGATGACAACTTTTATACAAAATATATATATATATATATATATATATATATAATTCTAATAAAAAGAGTATTTTACATATAAAAGAAACATAAAATGTACTTGAATTTGATGTAAATTTATATTTATAGGAGCTTAGAATCTTGAAGATATTTAGGAGGTGGGTGCAAATCGCATTCAAGAAAATTAATAATTAATTTTGTGACTATAAACTTGAAATGAATTTATATGTGATCTCTAGTTGTGTGTTATTGTGAATTATTGAAATAAATATTTGTTTCTTCCTTTTTTGAGTTATGAGCGTACTAGGAATTTTTTGTAGCCAAAGTTTCAAACGTATGAATGGAACTGCGTTAAGACTTCTATCAGAACGAATTTGTAAAATTTGAAAGGACGAAAGGAACTGAATTCAAAATTAGTCTTTGATGTTTAAGAATTAATTGTAATAAATGCATCAAAACTAGAATCTGCATGAATTGAAATGAATGTTTGAAAAACTTGAATCAATTGAAAATTAAAACTTACAGAGAGTTGTCACCAAAAGTGCACTGAAGACGATTTAAAGATGAACTAAAGAGGAACTAAAGAGTTGTAGTAAACTAAAGAGTTGTGTTGAGTTGTGCAAGCCTTCTTCTGTCTTTGAAACTTGTATTTATAGATGGAGAACTCAACTGCTTTCGAGAACTGCATAAACTGTAAGAAGTGGTGATGAACGTACATATAACCAACCTCAACTATCCATAACTGTACTTTGTCAAATTTCCAACCTCTACTTTCTTCTTAACTTTCAATTCTACCACTATTTTCAACTTACAAGAAGTTATTTAAAGGAAATTAAAAAAAAAAAACTAAATACAGATAATCAAGACCCATATACGACCTAATTAATTCGACCCAAATCAGAAAATAAAATATGGTGTAAACAATTGTGAGCGGACGACCTTTTTAGCTATACGGATGCAGCGAAGCCAACCGGGAAAAATTTTTCATTCGTTTTGATTTGGGAAAACGGGTTTTGTTTATCTTGGAAAAATCATAGATTTTATTTTGGAAGTTTATTTTGTAGAAAACATTTTCCCATTTTTAACTTAAAGACCTCGAAACTTAAATTCCATGATCAGTGACAGAGTCGCCACCCGGATCAGCTCATCTAAGAAATTCCGGTACAGCTCCCTACCGAGGGTAGACTACTGTACCTAATCCAGAGATTTAGAGTTCGGGCAAGTGACTTACTTAACCTCAAGCTTGCTTTCACTTTACAGTTCATATTAGCATATTTAATTTGCTTTATTATCTTTCTCTAATCCCAATTGTGTTTTTATTAATTTAACCAATGCTCGAGCGAATGACAGGAATAAATTGCAGGAAAAATAAATCATACATTCAAGTTATACAAAAATAATAGAGGCCGCTTATACAACCAAATCGAATAAAAATAAAAACTTCGACCTCACTTTACAAACTCCTATAATACACGAATATCTAAAAATTACAGCCGCCTAGAATACACAAAATAATTTATTAATTACAATAAAAATGATAAAAAGAAAAATAAATGCTGCAAGACAAATCGATTAGCACAATTTTATATTACAAGCACAGATAGGACTCACAGCAGGACATAATTGGGATTTTAGGAATGGGAGCATGCATTTAGGGGGTAACCGGGTCGACCCGACCGGTCACCTGGAAAACGGTTTTGAAAACGCCTTGTAAATTTTTGTGCTAGAAAACAATTTTTTAGAAAGAAATTTGGCACGGTTTCATGCAAATTTCCACAATTAGCGGGTCTGTTATCCTGGAACTCAGGATTCCGTTCGTGTGGGTTTTCCTAATTCTAACATCCATTTAGGGTTCAAAACGCAGTAAACACATCATAAACAGTTGGAATTCGAAGACAGCATCACGCAATGACGTCCGTACTGGTCATTCCACGATTCTGACTTATTCTGGAAACTACAGCCGTATGGCTGTAACTATAGCCGTGCGGATGTAATTAAAGCCGTGCAACTCTAAATTACAGCCGTGCGGCTATGTCTTCCAGAACCCGAAAAATGGTTTGCTCATTTTTCGAAAATGCCGTTTTGCTAGTTTTCGATGTTTCCCAAAGGTTTTCTAGGGTTCGGGGGTCTGCTAATACTGGACTATAGATCTGATTCAGATCAAACGACCCCGAAATTCAAAAATAAAACTCATAAAAAAACCAAAACCCTAATATCCGTACGTACAGAAATCCGAAAACCAAAATTTTACGACATACGGATGCATTTAGGCCGAAATTGACCACAACAGGTGCATAAAATGGAAAACGGTCTACTTTCGGCTGATCGGGGTAGTTTCGGGATTCTGCCCCTACAGAACACAGCCGTGCGGCTCTGGGTACCAGGGCCGCCCAATTCTGTTCATGAAGAACACAGCCGTATGGCTGTATTCGGGTAATCCGGTTTCCCAAAGTTACAAAATAAGAAAAACGCAGAGGAAAAAGCAATGCGCACAGGTTTAAGGCCTCTCAGAGTTTACCTTGATGTTATTTTGATATGTTTAACATCAAGAAATGGATTGAAAAGTCAAAATGTATCAGAAACCTCAACCGGCCGAAATCCGAAAGCGAAGCCGAAAACGATCCGCAACCAATCCGAAATGATCCCAAACAAGTGTGTAAAGGTTAAGAATGTCCCCTTTGATCTTTTTGGTATTGATTTCGGTCTTGGATTGTTGGTTTTTAGGATCCTCTTGCTCACAGTTTCTCCTGCCCTCTCTTCTCCCTTTCTCTCTTTTCTTTTTCGTTTATGTTTCCTTGAGAACCAAAATGTCTGCCTCCTTTCTGATTTGATTTTCTTTTTCTTTTATACCTCTCACTCGCAATCACTTCCAACAGTTAATGAGCTGTCTGAATCCCTGTTATTTTGGCCGAAATCCTTTTTGTTCAGCCAAGTTGCTTTGCTTTGCAGAGTAACCTGGTTGAACCCACTAGAGCCGGACCGAAATTCGTGAAAATCTGACGCTCACTCTAAACCCTAAAAATCACTCGGGAGACCTTCTCGGGGGTTTTGGATCGAGGATAGCTTGGTTTTCGGAATGTTTGAGATACTTCGGGCGACATTTCGGTCATCTTCAAGTCTGATTCATGTCCGTCTGCTCCACAGGTAATATAGGATTCTCATCATAGAGGTCGAGAAAACCCGGTGCTTATAGCTGCCCCTCGCATGATCAAATTCAATACTCGATACCAGGTTTAGGTTACCTTAGGGGAATTTGAGAACGTGAATTGAAGCGCCGTAAATGGAAGGACAGAAAGACATACCTGAGTTGTAGTGATGATTCGAAATATGCCGATACCGGGGTCTAGGTTACCCGAGGCGAGGTTGGTGATGAAATGACTCGATCTGTGCCGATACCGGGTCTAGGTTACCCAAGGTGGATCTGCTAAAGATTTGAAATAAAGCCGATCTGGGCTAATACTGGGTCTAGGTCACCAGAGGCGGATCTGCTGGATCTGAAATAAAGCTGATCTGGGCCGATACCTGGTCTAGTTTACCCAAGGCGGATCTGTTGGGGATTTGAAATAAAGCTGATTTGGGCCGATACAGGGTCTAAGTTACCCGAGGCGGATCTGCTGGGGATTTGAAATAAAACCGATCTGGGCCTATACGAGGTCTAGGTTACCCGAGGCAGATCTGCTGAAGATCTGAAATAAAACTGATCTGGGCCGATATCGGGTCTAGGTTACCCGAGGTGGATCTGCTGAAGATCTGAAATAAAGTCGATCTGGGCCGATATCGGGTCTAGGTTACCCGAGGCGGATCTGCTGAAGATCTGAAATAAAGTCGATCTGGGCCGATACCGGGTCTAGCTTACCCGAGGTGGATCTGCTGGGGATTTGAAATAAAGCCGATCTGGGCCGATACAAGGTCTAAGTTCCTCAAGGCGGATTTGCTGGGGATCTGAAATAAAGCTGATCTGGGTTGATACAAAGTCTAGGTTCCTCGAGGCGGATCTGCTGGATTTCTGAGGTTGTACTGACGACGCGTATTTATTCCTTGATCAATGATTTTGGAACAAAAATTTTGCCCTTTCGATCAACTTGGCTCGAAAGAAAAGAAAAGATGGGTGAAAAATCAGAGAATTTAGGCGGCACATTTAATGTTTGTTATGATGATGAGTGGAGAGCATAAAAGAAAAAAAAAATCAATAAAGGGGGATGGGATCTTAGGCAGAGGAGGAGAAAAAACTTAACAAAAGAAGAAAAGTTTATAGAGAAAGGGAGAGGGAAACTGTAGCAAGGAGGAACCAAAAAATCATAAATCCAAATCCTTAAACCAATCTTCAAACATCAATAACAAGTTCCTTAACCTTTGCACATTGATTTGGGATCATTTCGGATTGATTTCGGATCGTTTCGGTTTTTGGCCGGTTGAGTATCCAGGGCAAATTCAAAGTTCTTAATCCATTTCTTGACGTTCAAAGCATCAAAATAACACCTAGGTAAATTCTGAGATGCCTTAAACCTGTGTGCATTGCTTTTTCTTTATGCTTCTTCATTTTTGCAAGTTTCAGAAACCGGATTTTCCCAGATATAACTGTACTGTTCTGTAGGGGGTAGATTCCCGAGTTGTCCCGATCGGCCTGAAATAGTTCGTTTTCCATTTTGTGCATTCTTTTAGAATCAATTTCGGCCTGAATTCATCCGTATGTTGTAAAATTTTGGTTTTCAGATTTTTGTACGTACAGATATTAGGGTTTTCGGTTTGTCCGGGGTTTTATTTTCTGAGTTTCAGGATTATTTTATTCGAACCGGATCTGTAGTCTAGCATTAGCGGACCTTCGAACCCTATAAAATTCCCGAAAAATATCGAAAAACGAGTAAAACGGCATGTTCACAAAAAAATAAGAAAACTAATTTTCTCGGGTTCAGGGAATTACAGCTGCACGGCTATAATTACAGCCGTACGGTTATAGTTTCTGGAATAAAATGGAGCCGCGAAACGACCCGTACGGACGTCGTCATGCGATGCTATTTTCGGATTCAAATTATTTTTGGTGTGTTTACCACTTTCAGACCCTAGATGTTTGTGAAAATTAGGAAGACCCGCACGAACGGAACCCCAAGTTCCGGAATAACAGACCTGCTGAAATTTGAAAATTTGCATGAAACCAAGCCAAATAATTCTCTAAAATCGTTTTTCAGCACAAAATCTACAGGGCGTTTCAAAACCGTTTTCCAGGTCTAACCGGTCTGACCAATCGGGTCGATCCGGTTACCCTCTAAATGCATGCTCTTGTTCCTACAAATCCCAATTCTGTCCTGATTTGAGTCCTATCTGTGTTGTGCTGTAAACTGTGCTAACCGTCTGTTTTATAACATTTATCTTTATTTTTATTATTTTTACTGTAATTAATAGATTAATTCGTGTATTTAGGCATTTGTAAACTATTAGATCCTCATGTATGCTAGGCGTTTGTAATGTGAGGACGAGAGTTTTTATTTTTATTCGATTTGATTGTATAAGCGGGCAATTTATTTACGTCATTTGCTTGAGCATGGGCTGATAAATAAATGAAATTGGATAGGGAAAAGATAATAAATTGAATAAATATGGCAATATAAATTATAAAATAAATACAAGCTCGAGGTTAAGTAGGTAAGTTGCCCAAACTCTAAATCTCTGGATCAGGTGCGGCAGTCTACGCTCGGTAGGGACCTGTACGGAAATTTCCCGGATGAGCTGATCCGAGTGGCGACTCTGTCACTGATCTTGAAATTTAGGTTTCGAGATCTTTAAGTAATAAAACGGGAAAACGTTTTCTACAAAACGAATTTCAAAAACAAACGAATGATTTTCCCTAAAGCAAGATAAACAAAACCCGTTTTTTCAAATAAATCAAATTCATTCACTTTTCCCCGGTTCGCTTCGCCGTGTCTCGCCTTTTAGGTCGTCCGCTCACAGTGGCGACTCTGCTGGGGATAAAAAGTTTCTTAAAAAGTTTTTCATAAAAACTTAAGGAACTTAGGCAACTACTGAAATATAATCTCGCTTGTATTCATTTATCGATTTATAAATACCATATTTATTCATACATTGCATATCATGACATTTTCTTCTTCTCAACCCCTTAAATACACTGATCTGCCCCGGTTTACCCAAAAAGGTGGACTACCTCTACCGCCAGGATTGGAGACACCAGATGAGGTAAACCACTCATAGCACCGCATGACCTTACATCGTGTTCTACGCTGAGGAGTGTATATTCGCTATGGGAACCTGTAGGGTTTGACTTTGGCCCATATGTAATGGCTTAGTAACTTCCCCTAGGATTGCCAAAACATGAAATTAAAATTGAACATTGAGCATGCGCCTTTGGTATCCGCCGTTGATGCCAAAGAGACCCAACACCTAGGAAGAATGCGAGACCAATCGAAAAGAGAAATAAGGTTGGAAGGGAGAGCATGTTTTTGCATGTGCTAACATTTACTCCATGGTGATTTTCTTTTTACTTTTTCACGAAGCATCAAACGTGCATAATCATTCATGTGCCATTTTAACCACGTTTTCTTGTAGCCATCTTTAACACATATGCATATGTGTGACATCTATGCTAACCACGTCTTCATACAGCCATGGCATTCTATTTGCGTGTTATACATACATCTTATGTGCCAACATTTCCATAAGGCATACACGACATCATCCTGTGTGTCATGCATCCTAACCACTTTTTTCCTGCAGCCACTTGCGTTTTATGTGACATACATATTCATGCCATTTCATTCCATTACACCTATTTAGGGACGTTCTAAGAATGCCTATCACGATCATTTCATTTCATCCCATTTCGGGTACCCAAAGCTACCCGTGGTCTGCCTATGTGCCAGTTCGTATTTGGCCATTCTACTATATCATATCATTCACTAGAAAATCGCAAAGGTCTTTAGGTCTATGTCGTGTAGCAAGTCGCAAGACGACATAACACAACACCTTTTTCATTCCATGTCTATTCATTGTAAGCGTCACAGTGATGTCGAAGCTTTACTTGTGTGTCGTAATCCACATCAGAATTGTTTCATGACATTAATAATTCATTCGACGTGCTCCACTAGTGCCCAAATTATTACACACATAGGAGCATATCATAACATTACCAAGTCATGCAAGGCATTCCGCGAACGCCAAACCTTCGTCCGTGTCTTTATTTACACATGACTTGTCTGCAGCATCACTTCATGTTAGATGCCCCAAAAATATCAGAACTCTGTCCATGGAACGGCTTCCATATGACCATGTCACGCCATTTCATTTTGACCTATAAAGTGTCGAAACTTTGTCTGTGTGATGGTGCACACGTGACCATTTCATAACACCCGTTAGGCACCCCCAAAAGCGCCAAACCTCCATCCGTGTGTCGGCTCATGCACGATTTCTTTTGCATTTTCTTTTACATGACGTTGGGCATTCTTGGAACTTCCGGAACAAGGAAGTCACATTTGTCATCATTTTCATTCCCGAAGTGTCAAACACGCAAAGTCATCCGTGTGTCATCATAATCACATCTTTGTGCAGCCATTTTCAAAACATCAACATATGTATGACATTGACACTAACCACATCTTCGTGTAGCCACGACATTTCATCCATGCTCTGTTCACATCTCATGTGTGATATGTTCACGAAGCATGCATCACCTCGTGTGTCATTTGTGTGACTTATGCATTCGTACCATGCATGCACGACATTGTCATGTATGTCATTCTAACCACATCTTCGTGCAGCCATCCACATTTTGTGTGACATGAACATTCATTGAAACCATTTCATTTCGTTTTAAGTAAAGGATGTTTCAAGGATGCCCATCATGGTCGTCTTATTTCATATCGGGTGTCCAAAAACTGCCCGCGTTTTACCTGTGCCCTGATTTGCACTCGATCATTCTGCTATGCCATAACATTCACTAGGAGACCACAACGATCCTAGATCTATTATTGTGTGGGGAGTCACATGAAAAACATTGCACAACATTTTATCCATCCATCATTGGTGTCACAAGGATACCAAGATCTTGCTTCTGTGTCGTGATCCACATCGGATTGCTCATAACATTATCGAATCATCCAGGGTACTCCATGAGTGCCCAGTTACCACACATATAAAGGCACCCCATGACATTACCAAATCATGCAAGGCATTCCATGAACACCAAATCTTTGTTCGTGCCCTAAGTTACACGTGACTTATCTATAACATCATTTCATATCGGATGCCTCAAAAGCATCAAAACTGTGCCTTTGTGTCGGCATGTACGCGACCATTCCATAACATCCATTAGGGACCTCGAAAGTGTTGAAACTCTGTCCGTGTGTCGGCCACACATGACCATTTCACGACATCCACTAGGTGCCCCAAAGGCACCGAACCTCTGCCCGGGTGCTGGATCGCACGCGGCCTATTTGCATTACCTTTTGCATAGCATTAGGGCATCCACAGAACATCCAAAATAAATAAAAAGAAATAGAACAAATAAAGTCATTTTCATTCTAGTTTCAATCATGATTAACTCATGACCATGCATCTCATTCATACATCAAGCCGTTTAGGTACTCCCCGAGCGCTGAAACGTTGTCTGTGTGCCACGCACACCATCTCATCTCATATCATCATATAGAAACCCAAGATGCTCCCCGAGTGCTGAAAATCTACTCGCGCTCTAAGCGCGAACTCATATCATTCCATCGTACAAAAACCCAAGGTGCTCCCCGAGCACCGAAACTCGGTTTGTGTGCTAAGCACGTTATCTCATATCATGTCATCACATAAAATCTCGAGGTGCCCCCTAAGCGCCGAGATGTTGTCCGTGTGCCAAGCAAACCTTTTCATTCTATTCCACCCATGAATACCCAAGGTGCTCCCCGAGCGCCGAAACCTCCCCATGCACCAAGTGCGAGCTTATCTCACTTTGTGCATGAAAAGCCAGGGTACTCCTTGAGCACCGAAAGTAATTTATAAATTATAAATTATGTCCAGTCACTGTGTGTATGCATGCATCCATAGCATACGATTCCTTCATAAGTCATAACTTGCTTCGATCCGTGGACACCTCCGTGTGTCATTTTAGCCCCGGGGGCATACTTATACACCCTATCTCAGTTCCCTTGCAAGTCATACCTTGCATCTGCAGACACCTCCGTGTGTCATTTTAGCCCCGAGTGCATACTTATGCACCCTATCTCAATTCCCTTGCAAGTCATACCTTGCTTCGATTCGTGGACACCCTGCGTGTCATTTTATCCATATGGCGTATATTTATATGCCATGCCTTACTTTAGCAAGCAGCCTCTTTAACAGCATCCATAGCATCTATATGTGTCTGTTCTTGACTTTGCATACACTTGAGTGGTCTGGGAAAGTATAGCATAGCATGGCATTACATGACATCATATGTGCAAATCGCCATCCACACACGTACATGTCACATCACACACCCATGCATACATCATTCCCCACTTGGTATCTGCCACGCATGCACCTGTCGATGCTAATAAGTGTTCTTATCAAGGGTAAAGAACCTTGAGAATGGCCAACCCAATAAGCTTCAACACCACAATAGATATTGTGGAGGACTATGTCGCTTCATCGTAGTTTCGAAAGGTAGTCAGGGAGGAAGCGGCAGCGATGTTGAGGGAAATGATAGGGGGTGATTTGGACAAAGTAGAGAGACTAACGGCAAGATGCACTGAGTTGGAAGCACGGGTGGCAGAACTCGAAGGAAAAAAAAAGAGAAATGGCATGCATAGACTCCAATGCTGATGCAAACAGGAAGCAGAGTGCCCAAATTGCTGACACTCACTCTCGACACCTCGGAAGGCCCTCTCACCAGGACTTGGGCTTACCAGGGTTGACCGATGAAGTAGAACTGAAGGGGCCTCTTGACACTAGTGTCGATGGTGACCTTGTTCCACGACATATCCGGAGCTCACCTCCCGATGATAATGGAAAAATCACGTCCTCTGGGCCTCACTCGGTGAACAGGCTATTTGCCACATGTAGAAAGGTGGGTCTGCTACAGAGTGTCAGATCATATGTGGAGCCAACACCAGAACAAAAGGGAAATTTCTATAGTTATCATGTGATAGCAGGCCACCGGACCGATGAATATGTCCCTCTGCGAAATAAGATCCAGAAGATAATCGATGAAGGAAAATTGAGGGTCCCATCTACCTCTAATAAGCGACTAGGGGCAATCAGGGAGACTGCCAAGGAAATTCCTCAAACTTCTTAGGGAGAGGAATATGATGAAGAACTACAAGGTCTGGTTTGATGAGAGTGGGGCAATGACACTGAAGCCGAGACAGTGACTAGTCGGGGAATAATTAGATGCTATGAAGTCAATACTCTTAGAGGCTTCCTTTTTGTAGGGAACTCATTTTTGTTTGTAAGGTGTATTGAACTCATTTTGAATGCAATACAGTTCATTGTTTTCTTACTTGTGTGGTGATTGCATGTACATGGCATTGTGCATACATTTGATCATCTTAATGACATATCTAATATGCATAATATCAAAATGCACGACATCAATCTGAATACTGTAGGGAACCTAAAAGTGAATCTGGTCCTGATCGAACTCTCTTGAAAGGTAAGCTTGTGAGATAAGTAAATGATATGATGACACCAACTCAGCAGAGTCATTTGCTGATCCAAATGAACAATCCTTACAAGATGCTATTGGCCCTGCCCGAGAGTTTCAATTTGAATAGTACACATGGTACCCAAACCATTCCAAGCCAAGAGCTATTATTGAGACTCAAAATCAAACTCCAAAATGAAGCCCCAAGCCTAATTCCTTATCTAAGAAAGTACCCCATGCCAAAACCCTAAAAGCTAAAATTCCAAACTCACCGAAATCTCTAACCCGTGGGGAATTCAAATGGCTTTCATCATCTTCATCACCTATCATGTGATAAAACTCTGATGCAGTTCTCGGTTGTAGTGCATACATTATCTTATGCGTGTGACATTCATATGTACATGACATCACACATGCATTGTTCATCCAAAAAGACATATTAAACACACATGACATGCATGAATTTGGATGCGGCGGGAAAACCAACAAGTGGCTATGGCTTGGATTCAGTCCTCAAAAAAAAAAAAAAGAGGATCGGTGCAGGTGGAAGAATCTTTCTCTTTCATGCACGGCCGCCATACCTAAGGCTGGAGTGTCTCACCATCCCAATTCCCATCATTATCAGATTTTTGCACCCTTTCTATGAAAGATTTGAACTTTCCTGTCTTCAAAACCAAAGCCCTTCCCCTTCTTTCCTCCCTACCTTCATCCATACCTTTAACACCCTTTTTTTCTTCCGGTTATATGCAAAGCACAAACACCTGCTGGAAGAATCACCCTTTTTTATTTCCTCTCATGAACTGATTTTGTGAAACCTTATTTTCTACCATCAATGGCTTCTAACAAGAAATTAAACCCCAATGTTGTACCATATTACATCATCCTATCACCAGAAAGGCGACGGGGTAGGTGGTTACAGCACTGCCTCAATCAGTCTTTGTTTATCATCAACTTGTACTAGATTGGGGATTCTTTTTTTATCCCATGCCACTTCTCTTCAACCTAAACTCCCAAACTAATTGTTTTGCATCCTCAGATGACAGGAAAGGCCTTGATTTCATGACAGAGAGTGGATCTGAATATAAGTCTGCTTTAACTGAGCCGAAGATTGCCCATGCATAAGCAACTATTGGTGGAACTCCTGGATGAGCACTGCATGAAAGAGAATGAGAGTAATAATGAGAAATCAGTGTCAGCCTTTGATTTTATAGAAGGCTAGGAACGGTGACGCTTCAAATTAATCATTAATTGCAATCGGAGGAAGGATTTTGGTTCAATGCCCAATCATCGTATATTACCAGTTGAATCGGATGGCCAAGATACGACTGTTATGATCAGGAATATATCTAATCAATACATGTGGAAATTATTGATGGAATTCCTAGATGGAGAATCAACACTAGCCTTTGATTTCTTATACCTTCCTGCTGATTACAATGTGAACAAAGGGTATGCATTTGTAAATTTCACAAACCCAAAAGCTGCATGCAAGTTTCAACGAGCAGTTCACAATAAGAGATGACCACTGTTCTTGTCTAGCAAAGTCTGCACTAGCCTATGCTAGGTTTTAAGGAAAAGAGGAACTGGTGAGGCACTTTGAGAGGTCAATATTTGAGTGTGAAAGGGATGATTATCCACCAGTAACATTCAACCCAGCAAAGGGCGGTACAAGAGGTTCAGCCAAGCAAAAGGTGATAGGGAGAAGGTGGAGACCGACACCTAGTCCTTTTCAGACTGGAAAAGGTAGTAATGCAGCCATGGACTCCACCAACAGTGTTGGAGCAACCAGGTTTTACAAACCTTTCAACAATTATGAATGGGATGTTACCATTAATAGAAAGATGTGCAAAACCTGCTGTGCCAATATTCAGGAGAAAGTTGCATTTACCAACCATTCTAAGAACTCAGTTTTCAGCTACAACAAAAGTGACTACTTACCAGTGGTCCTTTCACTTCCCAAAAATGGTGTGATTTGAAACAAGGCTATTGTGGTTGATAGACGTGAGGAAGCCACAATTAACTCAAGTCATTATGAATCAGGCCACACCTTGAAGAACTGAAAGCTGTGTCCATCTTTGGAGATTGTGCATAAACTGGAATATGGGGTGAATTAAAAGCATGTATACAGTTTCAGACCCTTGGAGGATCTAGTGGTTAGTTGACTCCATATTAGGTTGTCCGCTCACAGTGGCGACTCCATTCAGTGTTCGGCTACATACCTTGGTGACTTGACCCCCAAAAAAAAACCCTCCAATATGGAAAACCGAAAGGACATATTGGTAGCATGACGGGGCATCGATCGAAACCGGAGCCACGAGTTGGAAGTTTCCTAATGCATTCGCATTCATCATGTCATAAATGTTTCATATTCTGTTTTGATGTTCAATATGCATGCGTCATGCCATTGCATATAAATGTCCATGTATAGGTTGCCGCACGCAGCAAACCAGATCTGATGAAGGGTTTTACACCTAAACACTGAACACAAACCTCTAACACTAGGGGCAAGTAAAAGCTAAACCGCTGAGTATCATCAAGAACAATCCTTTTACAACCCTCGGTGAACACATTGAGGCACACTTTCCAATCCTAAGACAAGCTAGTGCGAAGAAATCTACTTGGCTAGAGTGCTCAAGCAAAATTTTCATTCATTAAAAAAAAACAAAAAAAACCGAAAATATGTTGGAAATGCCTTAGTCCCGAGGCATTGGTCCTTGTATTTGTACTGTGCATTTATTGGATTTATGTATTGTACTTATTTGTGTCATTAATAAAGGCATCAATTCATTTATTATATTTATCTTGTGCAGTATAGTAAATGAAGTATCCAATGGACATATCCATATCCATGACGACTAGTGTCATGCACTTAGCAGTAAGACCATGGATAGGGTTAACGATATGACCATGAATAGATCCGTAGTCTGTTCCAGTCATGGGAATGAATGGAACAACAGACTATCATTAACCTGGTTGTATGGCGGTGTCTTACCGGTCATTGGACATGGAATGTCAACCAAGTTAATGGGTACATGCCTGGGTGCATGGTACTGGATAGATCCACTGAACGAGTAATCCACATGGTATGGTATCACAATGGATTCTCGTGTAGTACTTGTATGGATCTTTTGACCTGACCATATGATGGTGTTACATGTGATGTCGCATACTTAGGGGTACGCCTAAAGGGCCTGTAATAGGGTGCCAAGTATGGGTGCTTTCGGGTATGTCACTGAACATGGTAATACTATGGATATGCAGAAGGGATTTGTCACTCAGTAACCAACTGAGAAGATATCACCGGCCTCTTGATGAATGTGACTGATAAGAGTGTGGCCACACCCAAACAAGTTGGTACTTGTTTGTGAGCATCAGTACATTCGGGATCAAGTTAATGTCTGAACACAAAAGAGGGTGATCAATCCATGCCTCTGTGTTGGACACCGATATCAATGACATGGGATGTACAAGTCTAACTACAGGGTTATGATATCAGTTGGACTGCCATCTCCATCTTAATTGGGGGCTGCAGTGGCTTGCTAGAGCCCAACTGCAGTCTGCGGGCCAAAGGCCCGCTGCCAACATAAAGATGGGCCCACAGGATCGTACACATAGAACGATAGAATGCAGACTTAAGGAATAGCATGTATACTTGGAGTATACACATTGGAGGGAGAGGTGTGTATATATTAATTATATTATAAAGATCAATTGGATTGGTCATAATAATAAAATTAATATATTCAATTGGTTCTTCATAATTAATTGGATTAATTATGAAATTATTTCCTAGGTGGAAATATTCATATGTATGGGTTTACATATGATTTTATTTTGTGCAGAGTTAATTTTAATTTGATGGATTAAATTAAGTGTCAAACCAATTTTAATTTAGATGTAAATAATATATTACTTGGAGTAATATATTAAATACATGGGTATATTAAAATTGGGCTTGAATTAATTTGAACCAAATTAATTAAAATTAGACTGGGCCTAAATTAAAATATGGAAGCCCGCGCAGAATAAAGTGGAGCCAAGATGGGCCAGAATTCCTTATGGAATTCGGCCAACCCTAGGTATAAATACCTAGGGTTAGAAGAATTCGGCCAACCTAAGCATAAGGAAGCCTAGCCGAAATTTCCTAGCCTCTCCTCTCCTTTGTTTCGTTTTTCCGACGCTAGCACGGGTTGCATTCGCCAAGCGTTCGTGTACGTGAGAGTGGAGGAATTCTAAATTGAGTTCTGCAGTCATCATCCGTCTCTGAAAGAGATTTTTCTGGTATGAAATTTTAATCTCTTTCTATTTAATTTTATGTTTTTCAATTTCCACTTCAATTGCTCCTGGGACTGGATTTGAGGAAATCACCGCGTTCTTCCGCTTTTATCGGGTGATTTCCGGTGAAAAATCCCAACAGTGGTATCAGAGCGGGCTTTTGATCCGTGGAAATTGATTAATTTAGTTGAATCCCTGTTTTGAAATTGGATGTTTTTGATTGGAATTCTTTGTATGGGTTTTATGATTTTTCCCATATGTTTTATGCAATGAAAATTAAATTTGCATATAGGTTTATGTTAGTTTAATTTTATTATGTAATTTTGTGATTCTTGGTGAATTGCTATGGATGGTGATTGATTGGATATTTTTTTTTATTTATTGATTTTATTCTGTTTATAAAAAAAAAAAAAAAAAAATCGGCCTCCCGGCGGCGGGGCTGCCGGCGGCCGCCGCACGCGGCGGGAGGCGCGGCAGCGGCCGCTGCCTGCTGCTGGACAGCAGCTGCCGCTGGGCGGCAGCCGCTGCCGCAGCAGCGGGCTGCTGCTGGGCGGCCACTGCACAGCGGCAGTGCCGCTGCAGGCGGCAGCCACTGCTGGGCAGTGGCTGCCGCACGGCAGCAGCGGGCAGCAGCTAGGCGGTTGCGCCGCTGCTGCTGCTAGGGCAACTCTGTTGCCCTAGCTGCAGCGGGCCGGGCCCAGTTTTTTTGGATTTTGCGGGTTTTGGGTCCGGGGCCCAGTTTTGAATTTTTAATTGGTTTTAAAATTCGTGTGTTTAAATTTATGTGATTTAAATGCGCATGGTTTCTTGGATGAATTTTAATTTCGTTCATGTGACATTAATTTGGAAATTAATGTGGTTAATGGAAATTGGTTCGGGTAATTTTGGCACAATTACTCGGACGGCTAAATTGGACCCATGGTTTCCCAATTCCAGTGGGAGCAGTTGGACTGCCTGGGCTGGAGGCCCAAAGCCCGTTAAGGGTTAGAACCATGGTTGGCCAAAATTGGCGATTTCCGAATAATGGCTTTGACATAATTTAAATGGGCTTAAATCATGCATTTTGACATGCTTTTGAATTGTATGTATTGGATGCATATGTATGGTTGAATGAATGTATGATTGGATGCTATTGGGCCTTTTACGAGATGGGTTGTATTTTTCTTTTGGGTAAATACGGCCTGCGTGTCGTTTTCTTTTAATGTAATTTTATTTTATTTAAGTTAAATATTGTAAAATTTGTAAAAGAAGAAGCCCATGGAGTGGTGAGCCCAATTGGAGGTACAAGCCCAAATGGAGGTGCAAGCCCAGAAGGAGAAGGTGGAGGCCCACCTAATATGTATTTCTAGTATAGGTTTACTAGAATTATATTAGGATGTAATATAGGCCCATAGCAGTCCATTTTATTTTATTTTATTTAATCATTTATATATTCTTTTGCATGTATGAATGTATGTTACATTTAGCTCATTCACCCGGTTTATGTATGTAAGCCGTTATAATTGAATCTAATAACCAAATGAAAATTACTAAGTCGCTTAAAAGTGCTTCCCTCATTCAAAACCGAATCGAGGTGGGAATAGGCCAGTTGTAGACCATGCCCTCGCAGGATGCACTGGAGTATTGTCACTTTGTACTGGGTTAGAGTATGGGATACTCTAACACTTGGATGGAGGTTTTGACTTAGCGTGGGTAGTAGGATTCTCCTGGCCCTAAGCACAGATGGGTAAGTGCCAACAAGCCCATCAAACCGAGAGTCCCTAGGTTGGGATTGGACGGCGTTCCTACCTAAATAGTTAAGGTGTAGTTGTACCAAACCCTCGTTTGGCTACATCTTAATGAAATATAGATCTCGGCCCATGAGCCCAACAACTCGGTTAAATTAATAACTTGATTCATTATTAATTTTATATGGGATCAACAAAGTAAAGCCCTTTATTAACACTCTAAATGTTTTTCTGTGTAGAAACACCCAAATGGCAAACACTAATACCTTATCACTGCGATCGATTCTTGAGAAGGACAAGCTTTCCGGTCCTAACTTTTTAGACTGGTCTAGGAACTTGAGGATAGTTCTAAGACAAGAGTCAAAAGAGTATGTGCTGGAAAGGCCTGTGCCGGCTGCGCCTCAGGGACGTAATCCGACAGCTGCACAGCTAGCGGAATACGAGGCGCACGTCAAGGACAACCGGGATGTGACGTGCCTTATGTTGGCATGCATGGTCCCCGAACTGCAAAAGCAGTTTATGGACCATCAAGCCTATGCTATGATAACAACTCTCAATGAGATGTTTCAGGAGCAAGCTCGTCAGGAAAGGTACCTGACCAATAAGGCATTCCACTCTTGTAAGATGGGGGCCGGGACATCTGTGAGTGCTCACGTGCTCAAGATGAAGGGCTATTTGGATACTTTGGCCCGTCTCGGATCGCCTATCTCTCAAGAGTTGGCGGTGGACACGATCCTGGCGTCCTTACCGGATTCTTATGATCAGTTCATCCTAAACTATAACATGCAAGGGATGAACCGCACTGTCAGTGAGCTGCATGGGATGCTTAAGCTTACTGAGCAGTCGATCAAGAAGACTCCGCCGGTGCTGTTGGTTAACAAGGGGAACGCTCCTCTTGCTAAGGGTAAGGCCAAGGAAAAGGCCAAGGCCAAGGCCAAGAAGGCCAAAGCCAAGAAGGCCAAGGCCCAACCCAAAGGCCATCAGAAGGCAGGTCCTGAGGACGTCTGTTTCGGGTGCAGACAGGCGGGCCATTGGAAGAGATCGTGTCCCAAGCTGATGGGAGAGCAGAGAAGGGGCCAAGGTGCGTCCTCTTCAGGTATTTATGTTATAGATATTAACCTTACTGTTTCAACATCCTGGGTATTGGATACTGGATGTGGTTCTCACATTTGTTGCAATGTGCAGGGACTTAAGAACAGAAGGTTGCTGGGATCGGGTGAGGTGGACTTGCGGGTCGGGAATGGAGCAAGGGTTGCTGCCATAGAGATCGGCGAATACCACCTAGTGATGCCCAGCGGATTGGTTTTAATTTTGGAACATTGTTACTTTGTACCTGCTATGTGCAGGAATATTATTTCTGTATCAATGTTGGACATGTCTGGATTTGAATTTTCTATTATAAATGGTCGAATTTCAATATCTAGAGAGGGGTTATTTTATGGAGATGCTCTATTGAATAATGGCCTGTATGTCCTGGACTTAAATGAAACCAATCACATCTATAACATAAACACGAAAAGGGTTAAGCCAAACGAACTTAATCCAGTCTATCTATGGCATTGTCGTCTTGGCCATATAAACGAGAAGCGCATAGCTAGGCTTCACAAAGCTGGAGTCCTAGGGTCATTTGACTTGGAGTCAATTGATACATGCAAATCATGTTTAAGAGGCAAGATGACAAAGGCGCCTTTTAGCAAGAGGGCTGAAAGGGCCACTGGCTTGTTGGACCTAATACATTCAGATGTATGTGGACCCATGAGCACAGCGACCAGAGGTGGACATCTGTACTTCGTCACGTTCACGGATGATTTCAGCAGATACGGCTACGTCTATCTGATGAAACACAAATCCGAGACCCTTGATAGGTTCAAGGAATTTAGGAACGAGGTACAGAACCAGCTAGGCAGGAATATCAAAGCCCTTCGGTCGGACCGAGGCGGTGAGTATATGAGCCTAGAGTTTGACTCATACTTGAGAGAGCATGGAATAGTTCCACAGCTCACTCCTCCCGGAACACCACAATGGAATGGGGTGTCCGAA
Organism: Euphorbia tirucalli; assembly: GCA_039660915.1. Taxonomy (NCBI): domain Eukaryota; kingdom Viridiplantae; phylum Streptophyta; class Magnoliopsida; order Malpighiales; family Euphorbiaceae; genus Euphorbia; species Euphorbia tirucalli. The sequence goes on from CM077641.1 coordinate 73,085,760, forward strand.
CGGAGGAATAGGACCTTGTTGGACATGGTCCGCTCAATGATGAGTCAAGCAACTCTCCCAATTAGTTTCTGGGGACACGCCCTCGAGACAGCAGCTCTCATTTTAAACAATACTCCGACTAAGGCAGTGGAAAAGACCCCATATCAGATATGGACGGGCAAGGAGCCCAATGTGTCTTTCCTAAGGATTTGGGGATGCGAGGCACATGTCAAGAAATTGACTAGTGGCAAGCTGGAGCCCAAAACCGATAAATGCCTGTTTGTGGGCTACCCTAGGGAAACCAAAGGGTATTACTTCTACAACCCCGCCGAGAACAAGGTGTTCGTGGCAAGGAAGGGGGTCTTTCTGGAAAAGGAGTTCCTTTCCAAGAAAGATAGTGGGAGCAACGTTGAACTCAGGGAAGTTCAAGGTCCACAAGCACCTGAAGAGGATAGCTCGGAGGCTCAGGTGGAGCTTCCACAAATGGAGGCACCGACCCAGGCCACACAAGAACCTAGAAGGTCTGGTAGGGATCGTCGGGAACCGGAGAGGTATGGTTTCCTCGTCACCGATGATCAAACTCTTCTCATCTGGGATGAAGAAGAACTCAAAACCTACCAAGAGGCTATGGCTAGCCCACAGTCTGCGAATTGGCGTAAAGCCATGGAGGCAGAAATGCAATCTATGTACGATAACCAAGTTTGGAACTTGGTTGATCCACCTCCAGGTGCTAAGGTAATAGGTTGCAAGTGGTGCTATAAGCTAAAAGCTGATAATACCTTCAAGGGGCGTCTGGTTGCGAAAGGTTTCAGACAAGTCCATGGGATAGACTATGATGAAACTTTCTCACCAGTAGCCATGCTCAAATCCATCAGGATACTACTGGCCATAGCCGCATGGTATGACTATGAGGTATGGCAAATGGATGTCAAAACCGCTTTCCTTAATGGAAAGCTACTCGAGGATGTGTACATGACACAACCTGAGGGTTTTGTCGATCCTAAGTATCCGGGAAGGGTATGCAAACTTCAAAGGTCCATTTATGGACTGAAGCAAGCATCCCGTAGTTGGAATCTAAGATTCAATGAGGCTATAAAGGAATATGGCTTCATACAGAATCTAGATAAGCCTTGTGTGTATAAGAGGACTAGTGGGAGCATTGTCACATTTTTGGTACTGTATGTAGATGACATCCTACTCATTGGAAGCGACATACCTACACTGCAAGGGGTAAAGCAGTGGCTGAGTAAGTGCTTCGCAATGAAGGACTTAGGCGAAGCTGAAATGATCCTAGGGATCAGGATCTATAGGGATAGATCAAATCGGCTTCTGGGCCTAAGTCAGGCTTCGTACATTGACAAAGTTCTGAAAAGATTCAGCATGGACCGGGCCAAGAAAGGTTTCTTGCCAATGGGCCATGGGCTGAAACTTAGTAAGAAGAACTGTCCTAAAACAAGGGAGGGCAGGGAGAACATGAAATTGGTTCCATACGCCTCGGCTATTGGATCAATCATGTACTCTATGTTGTGTACGAGACCTGATGTCGCCTTTGCACTGAGTATGACGAGCCGATACCAACAGGATCCCGGGGAGGATCACTGGAAAGCTGTCAAGGCAATCCTCAAGTACCTTAACCGGACTAAGGATAGCTTCTTGGTGTATGGTGGTCAGGAAGTGCTATCAGTTACTGGGTATACTGATGCAAGCTTCCAGACAGACCAAGATGAGTACCAATCGCAGTCAGGGTATGTATTCTTGCTGAATGGTGGTGCTGTAAGCTGGAGGAGCTCAAAGCAACCAACCATAGCGGACTCTACAACAGAAGCTGAGTACATCGCTGCGTGTGATGCAGCTAAGGAAGCTGTATGGATGAAGAAGTTTATCACTGAGTTGGGAGTAGTGCCAACTATCCAGGACCCAGTCGATATCTTCTGTGACAACAATGGGGCCGTCGCACAAGCTAAGGAGCCCCGGTCACACAAGAACACAAAGCACGTGCTCAGAAAGTTTCACCTCATACGAGAAATCGCGGAGAGAGGTGACATTGCATTGCACAGAGTGGACACCGAGGATAATGTTGCAGATCCATTGACCAAGGCGCTGGCCCAGCCCAAGCATGAGGGTCATACTAGATCTATAGGGATTAGGCCCATGCCTAGTTGGAACTAGTGCAAGTGGGAGATTGTTGGAAATGCCCTAGTCCCGAGGCATTGGTCCTTGTATTTGTACTGTGCATTTATTGGATTTATGTATTGTACTTATTTGTGTCATTAATAAAGGCATCAATTCATTTATTATATTTATCTTGTGCAGTATAGTAAATGAAGTATCCAATGGACATATCCATATCCATGACGACTAGTGTCATGCACTTAGCAGTAAGACCATGGATAGGGTTAACGATATGACCATGAATAGATCCGTAGTCTGTTCCAGTCATGGGAATGAATGGAACAACAGACTATCATTAACCTAGTTGTATGGCGGTGTCTTACCGGTCATTGGACATGGAATGTCAACCAAGTTAATGGGTACATGCCTGGGTGCATGGTACTGGATAGATCCACTGAACGAGTAATCCACATGGTATGGTATCACAATGGATTCTCGTGTAGTACTTGTATGGATCCTTTGACCTGACCATATGATGGTGTTACATGTGATGTCGCATACTTAGGGGTACGCCTAAAGGGCCTGTAATAGGGTGCCAAGTATGGGTGCTTTCGGGTATGTCACTGAACATGGTAATACTATGGATATGCAGAAGGGATTTGTCACTCAGTAACCAACTGAGAAGATATCACCGGCCTCTTGATGAATGTGACTGATAAGAGTGTGGCCACACCCAAACAAGTTGGTACTTGTTTGTGAGCATCAGTACATTCGGGATCAAGTTAATGTCTGAACACAAAAGAGGGTGATCAATCCATGCCTCTGTGTTGGACACCGATATCAATGACATGGGATGTACAAGTCTAACTACAGGGTTATGATATCAGTTGGACTGCCATCTCCATCTTAATTGGGGGCTGCAGTGGCTTGCTAGAGCCCAACTGTAGTCTGCGGGCCAAAGGCCCGCTGCCAACATAAAGATGGGCCCACAGGATCGTACACATAGAACGATAGAATGCAGACTTAAGGAATAGCATGTATACTTGGAGTATACACATTGGAGGGAGAGGTGTGTATATATTAATTATATTATAAAGATCAATTGGATTGGTCATAATAATAAAATTAATATATTCAATTGGCTCTTCATAATTAATTGGATTAATTATGAAATTATTTCCTAGGTGGAAATATTCATATGTATGGGTTTACATATGATTTTATTTTGTGCAGAGTTAATTTTAATTTGATGGATTAAATTAAGTGTCAAACCAATTTTAATTTGGATGTAAATAATATATTACTTGGAGTAATATATTAAATACATGGGTATATTAAAATTGGGCTTGAATTAATTTGAACCAAATTAATTAAAATTAGACTGGGCCTAAATTAAAATATGGAAGCCCGCGCAGAATAAAGTGGAGCCAAGATGGGCCAGAATTCCTTATGGAATTCGGCCAACCCTAGGTATAAATACCTAGGGTTAGAAGAATTCGGCCAACCTAAGCATAAGGAAGCCTAGCCGAAATTTCCTAGCCTCTCCTCTCCTTTGTTTCGTTTTTCCGACGCTAGCACGGGTTGCATTCGCCAAGCGTTCGTGTACGTGAGAGTGGAGGAATTCTAAATTGAGTTCTGCAGTCATCATCCGTCTCTGAAAGAGATTTTTCTGGTATGAAATTTTAATCTCTTTCTATTTAATTTTATGTTTTTCAATTTCCACTTCAATTGCTCCTGGGACTGGATTTGAGGAAATCACCGCGTTCTTCCGCTTTTATCGGGTGATTTCCGGTGAAAAATCCCAACAAAATAATGGTCCCCAGGAGAAAAATTTCCGACACAGGAAACTGAAAGGACGTGTTGGTAACAATAAGAGAGTGACTATCAGAGTCAGAGTCACTTTTGATTTTCATTCATTCTGATGTCATCATAATGATGTTAAGCACGTTTGATTTTTCGCTTAGATGTTCATATTGCATACATTGTGCCATTACATATAAACACCCATTAGTAGGCCTTTGCATCCAAACCCACGACGGATCTGATGGAATTCATGTTATAGATGGCAAGTCCTAGTTCGAATGTGTCATCCCCAGCAGAATGCAATACAGGATATAAAATCTAATTCTCATTCCCCTACTCAGACAAATAGACCATCCCTTGGCAAAACAGGTAGCAAGTCTATGGTGTCGATATGTCAAACCCGCTAGTACAATTTATTAGAAAGATAAGGAGAATAATAGAGTAAGCAAGCTCGGCCTAGAAGCACACCCAAATCTGGGAGGAAGCATTCGTCGATCTCAATAGGGTGGATAGAATGAATGAAACCTAAATGAGTCAGGGTCCCCAACAGAATCCCCAACTAAGACAATCCCTACAGAAGATCATCGGAAGACACAAATCTTCCCCCCAACCTCGCACAGATACCAAGCACAGTAACATAAACGTCATGTTGTATACATGCATACACTCAAATCATGCACACATTCACATATACATGCGTCATAAACAATTCGGCCGTATTTATTCTTGATCGAAGGGACAAAAATTTTTGTTTCCAAAATTGTCGATCAAGGAATAAATACGTGCTCATGAATCAAATTTTATTTAGGCACTCATTACCATCATTGGGTCGAGCCGAATCGGGATCCTTCCTAAAGCGGACATGATTTAATCCAGGGGCACCTTCAAGTCATAGCGTCCAAATCAGAGCTACACAACTCCAAATCTCAGGTATGAAAAATTCTCCAATTATCAGAGTTTTTGTTCACACCAATATCACCCCGAGAAAGGTATTTCTTGCCTTTTGTAGGTCCAGAGGTAAGACAATTCACACCATATTTATTCTTGATCGAACGGGTAAAAATTTTTTGTTTCCATAATTATCGATCAAGGAATAAATACGTGTCCTTAGCACAGTTTCAAAAACCAAATGCTCCCAGGGCCGACCACAAAAACCAAAATGTCCCTTGGGCCGACCATAAAAACCAAATGCCCCCAGGGCCGACCACAAAAACCAAATGCCCCCTGGGCCGACCTCAAAAGCCAAATGCCCTCTGAGGCGACAAAAAAAAAACCAAATGCCCCCTGGGCCGGCCTCAAAAACCAAATGCCCGCTGGGCCGACCTAAAAAAAACCAAATGCCCCTGGGCCGATCTCAAAAAACCAAATGCCCTCTGGGCCGACCTCAAAAGCCAAATGGCCCCTAAGCCGACTTCAGGACTAAAGCCGACATCCCCAGCTGGATGTTGCGCCAGGGTTTAGGGTGAGCATCAAATTTTCCAGAATTTCACCTCGGCTCTTGTTAGAGCCGCGCAGCTGTAGCCTAGAGCCACACAACTCTAGTAAAAACTAGAGTCGGGCGGCTCTAGTGGGTAAGCCAAGTTACTCTGCAAAACAGAGCAACTTGGCTCAACAGAATAGAAAAGATGGGCGAAAAATCAGAGAATTCAGGTGGCACATTTAATGTTTGTTATAATGATGAGTGGAGAGTATAAAAGAAAAAAAATCAATAAAGGGGGATGGGATCTTAGGCAGAGGAGGAATAAAAACTTAACAAAAGAAGAAAAGTTTACAGAGAAAGGGAGAGGGAGACCGTAGCAAGGAGGAACCAAAAAATCATAAATCGAAAACCCTAAACCAATCTTCAAACATCAATAACAAGTTCTTTAACCTTTGCACATTGATTCGGGATCATTTCGGATTATGTCGGATCGTTTTGGTTTTCGGATGGTTGAGTATCCAGGGAAAATTCCAAGTTCTTAATCCATTTCTTAATGTTCAAAGCATCAAAATAACACCAAGGTAAACTCTCAGAGGCCTTAAACTTATGTACATTGCTTTTTCTATGCGTTTTCTTCATTTTTACAAGTTTCGGAAACTGGATTTTCCTGGATATAGCTGTACGGCTGTGTTCTCCATGAACACAGCCCTACGGCTGTGTTTGTGATGAACAGAGGCGGGCGGCTCTGGTACCCAGAACTGCACGGCTTTGTTCCGTAGGGGGTAGATTCCCGAGTTGTCCCGATCGGCCGAAAATAGTCAGTTTTTCATTTTGTGCATTCTGTTGGGATCAATTTCGGCCTGAATTCATCCGTATGTTGTAAAATTTTGGTTTTCGGATTTATGTACGTACAGATATTAGGGTTCGGTTTATCCGGGGTTTTATTTTCTGAGTTTCGGGGTTATTTTATCTGAACCGGATCTGTAGTCCAACATTAGAGGACCTCCGAACTTTATAAAATCCCCGAAAAATATCAAAAATAAGCAAAACGGTATTTTCACAAAAAATAAGAAAACTAATTTTGTCAGGTTCCTAGAATTATAGCTGTACAGTTATAGTTTCCGGAATAAAACCGAGCCGTAAAATGACCCGTACAGATGTCATTGCGTGATGCAGTCTTTGGATTCAAAATATTTTTGGTGTGTTTACCGCTTTCAAACCCTAGATGTTTGTGAAAATTAGGAAGACCCGCACGAACGGAACCCCGAGTTCCGGAATAACAGACCCGCTGAAATATGAAAATTTGCATGAAACCGAGCCAAATAATTCTCTAAAATCATTTTTCAGCATAAAATTTACAGGGCGTTTCAAAACCGTTTTCCAGGTCTAACCGGTCCAACCGGTCGGGTTGACCCGGTTACCCTCTAAATGCATGCCCCCGTTCCTATAAATCCCAATTCTGTCCTGATTTGAGTCCTATCTGTGTTGTATCGTAAACTATGCTAATCGTCTATTTTGCAGCACATATTTTCCTTTTTATTATTTTTACTGTAATTAATAGATTAATTCGTGTATTTAGACGTTTGTAATTTTTAGATCATCGTGTATTCTAGGCACTTGTAAATGTGAGGACGAGAGTTTTTATTTTTATTCAATTTGGTTGTATAAACGGCCTCTGTTATTCTTTTGTATAATTTGGGTGTATGATTTATTTTTCCACAATTTAATTCTGTCGTTTGCTTGAGCACGGTTAATTAAATAAACGAAATTGGGTAGGGAAAAAATTATAACTTGAATAAATATGGTAATATAAATTATAAATTGAATACAAGCTTGAAGTGGAATAGGTAAGTTGCCTGAACCCTGAATCTCTGGATTAGGTACAATAGTCTGCGCTCGGTAGGGAGCTATACTGGAACTTCCCGGATGAGATGATCCGAGTGGCGACTCTGTCACTGATCTCGAAATTTAGGTTTTGAGGTTTTTAAGTAATAAAATGGGAAAATGTTTTCTACAAAAAGAATTTCTAAAACAAATGAATGATTTTCCCTAAAGCAAGATAAACAAAACCCGTTTTTTCAAATAAATCAAATTCATTCACTTTTCCTCGGTTCGCTTCGTCGCGTCCCGCCTTTAAAGTCGTCCGCTCACAGCGAGCTCTCTTTTTTTTTTAAACATGGTAAGGCTTCAGGCGATCTAGGTTGATAGGATTTGCAAATTCATTCCCATCCATTTCCGCAATGCTTACACCACCCTTTGATAGCACTTTCTTCACTATGTACGGGCCATCCTAATTTGGCCTAAATTTCCCTCAGACATCGACGTTTGTAGGCCTCAACTATTTCAGAACTAGGTCCCCGACTTTCAACTACCTCCTAGGGTACTTTACATTCCGATTATAGGCCCTATCCATTTTGCATTGATACATCTGCAAGTGGTCCAGTGCTTTTCAACCGCTTTTCATCTACTGTTGACAACTGCTCGTATCTGGCTTGGACCCACTCGGTTTCTGGCAATTGAGCCTCCAAGGCTATTCTGAGTGACTTGAGTTCCATTTCCACTGGCAGCACTGCTTCCATCCTATACACCAAGGTGTAAGGAGTTTCACCAGTTGGTGTTCTGACACTAGCTCTATAACCCCAAAGAGCATATGGTAACTTATTGGGCCAGTCCCTGTAGGTGGTTACCATTTTTTATAATATCTTCTTGATTGACTTGTTAGCCTCCTCCATTGCACCATTAGCCTGTGGTCTATATGGAGAAGACCTATGATGTTCAATGCCATGTTCCAAGAGTAGCTTGGTTGTTGCCCCTTGAAACTGCACTCCATTATCAGTCACTACATGATGAGGGATTCCATATCGAGAGAGGATGTTCTTTTGAATGAACTTAACCATCTACTTAGCTGTCACATTGGAGAAGGATTCTACTTCTACCCATTTTGAGAAGTAATCGACTGTAACCACTATGAATCTATGCCCATTAGAAGCTGCAGGATGGATTTCTCCGATCATGTCAATCCCCCAAGCTAAGAACAGCCAAGGAGATGTTAGGTTTTGTAGTTCAAGTGGTGGCAGGTGACTGATATCAACATAGATTTGGCACTCGTGACATCTTCTTACCTCCTTCACACAATCGGCCTACATTTTCATCCACAAGTATCCCTGTCTTATTATTTTTCTAGCCATAGCGATCCTATTCATATGTGGCCCGCAGGACCCCGCATATACTTGTTGCATTACTATTTCTGCTTCCTGTTCTATCAAGCATCTTAGAAGAACCCCGTATGCAGTTCTCTTGTATAGGCTGGCCAATCTTCTTAATGAAACTCTATCAATGGTACTAGCCCCTTCTGGGTACTTTCCCTCTTTCACATACTGATAAATGTCAAAGAACCATGGCTTTTCTTTGGTTGTTAACTCCATCACCTCGTTCATATCAAAGCAGGGTTGCCTGGAAATTTCTATAACCAGTGGTTGTATCTGTGTCTTTTCTGGATCTTCCCACATAGAGGACAATGTTGCTAGTGCATCCGCCATTTTATTCTGTACTGCAGCAGCTCTAAGTAGGGCCGTAAGGCTTCCTCTCTCAGATCCCATTCTCCTTGTGCCTGCCTGATCACCAAAAGTGAGTCCCCAACAATCAGGACATTATCTGCCCCTAGTGTTAGGAGGGCTTCCATCCCGAATAAACATGCTTCATACTCTGCTCCATTGTTGGTTATGGGAAAGTCCAACCTCTTTGACAGTGGAATAATCTCACCATCTGGCGTTGCTATAGTTACCCCAATTCCAGCACCCTTTCTTTTTACGGCACCATCGAAGCACATAACCCATCTCCTCATTTCTACTACAGCCAACTATTCATCAAGAAATTCTAGGTTCTCCACGCTGTTCGATTCTAGTGGCTGATTTGCTAGGGATTCAGCCACAAATCGCCCTTTGATAGTTTTCCTAGTGATGTACTTAATGTCGAATTTTGACAGGAGTAGTAGCCATCTGGATAATTTTCCAACCAATACCGGTGCTTCATACAAATATTTCATCGGATCCACTTTAGCCACAGCTTATACCTTGTATGACTTTTAGTAGTGGCGCAGCTTCTTAGTCTGTCAGATCATTGCTACACACGTCTTCTCTACCAATGTGTAATTGGTTTCAATTCTAGCATCTTCTTGCTAAGATAGTATATGGGATACTCCTTCCTTCCATCCTGCTCCTGTGCTAGCATTGCCCCTATTGAGGAATCTTCAATGGCTAAGTACAAAATCAGAGCTTTTCATGGAGTTGGTGGGTTGAGAACTGGTGGATTTACCATGTAAGCTTTGATCTTGTTGAAAGCCAATTGACATCTGTCATCCCATACGATCGGCTGATCTTTCCTTAGCAGCTTGAAAATCAGCTCACATACTGAAGTTAATCGTGCTATGAAACGGCTGACATATTGCAAAGAGCCCAAAAATGATCGGACCTCCTTTTCTGTTTTAGGAGCTGGCATATCTTGAATGGCTTTGGTTTTATCTGGGTCCACCTCAATTCCCCTTTGGCTGATCACATGACCCAGTAGCTTTCCTGATGTAACCCTAAATATGCACTTCTTAAGGTTGAGTCGCAGGTTGTATTCTCCGATGCGTGTAAGAAATCTATCCAGGATAGCAGGGTGCTCCTCCCGGGTCAATGATTTAACAAGCATATCATAGACATACACTTCTACTTCCTTGTGAATCATGTCATGTAGTAATGTTGTGACAGCCCTCTGGTAGGTGGCCCCAGCATTTTTCAACCCGAAAGGCATTACTCTATAACAGAAAGTGCCCCACTTAGTAATGAAGGATGTTTTCACCTTGTCAATTACATCCATTAGGATCTGGTTATATCCCGAAAATCTATCCATAAAGGAATACATTGTTGCTTTGGCTGCGTTGTCAATTAAAATGTCAATGTGAGGCAAGGGGAAATTGTCTTTTGGGCAGGCTTTGCTCAAGTCCCTATAGTTGACACACACTCTGACCCTTCCATCTTTCTTAGGCACTGGCACAATGTTGGCTAACCATTCTATGTACTCCACCACCTCAAGGAACTTGGCTTCACTCTGCTTAGCCACTTCTTCCTTTACTAATACAGCCCATTCTGGTCTTAGCCGTCTCAACTTCTGCTTTATTGGCCTGAATCTGGGATCTGTTGGAATCTTGTGACCTGCTATTTCTGTGTCGACCCCTAGCATGTCTTCATATGACCAAGCAAAAGCCTTAACATGTTTTTGCAGTATTTCTGTCAATTCTCTCTCTTCTTCGGAATCTAGTTCATGTGAAATGAATACCATTTTGGGGTTTTCATCTGTACTTATGTTAATTTCATGTAATGCAGTGTCATGAATGCTAAATATGCTTGATGGTGATTCAAATGCATGCACAGAATTATCTGGATAAACATCGCACAAGTAAGCAAACTGGGATTTTATTGCATTAATCTTGTTAAAAAGTACATCGTTCACATCAACAAGAGAAGAAATTGATACAACAAAATTATTTTCATCCTCCATAGGCGCAGGGCCTTGAAATTCTTCGCCATCCTCGCTCAACTTCAGGATGTTGTCCAGGTCAGCAACAATTTCAGATTCCTGTTCAGCGGGTAGAGCAGTCTCCTTAATCTCGGCCACCTGCGCTTTAGCTTTCATCATGATACTTGCTATCTCTACAACCACAGAATCTAAGCTTGCCTTGGTCATCAGCTCCTTAGTGGATCCTTCCTCAGACTTTTCAAATGCCTTGCCTAAGGCGGCAACCAGTACTTGCGAAATTGCTTTCACAGATTCATCATAGACTTTCTCTTCAGCTTTCCCCTTGGCCACTTCTGCTGCTTCTGCTATTACCTCAGATGGTTTCTCCTGGGGGACAATAGGCTTAATAACTGGCTCATCACAGCCGTCGGGGCAACTGGCTCTTTTCAAAGTCCCCAACTGATGGCTCCTAGGTGAAGTAGTGAAACTAAACCTAGAATCGCACAACTAAGGCAATGTACCTATCGTTGACAAGTAATAATTCTGGTTGGTCCAGGTATCGATCCCACAGAGAAAAATATTCTGCAAACACTAAACTACTTGGGTTCCTTGCGTGTCCTAGGCGGAACTTAACTTTGGGTTTGATTATGCTAACAACTAAATTATCCTACTCCTAGTTGATATATCCCAGCTTACTTTGCATTTGAATTTAGGTTATCAATTGGCGGTTTACCGACCTATGAATGCTAATGGAGATGGCTTTATCAATTAATTAAAATAGATGAATTTAACTCAATAATTAACCCTTAATTATGTTCTTTCGAAAATTCAACCTAACGTGTGTAGATATTTTAGGTCTGTAGCCGGTTGCCCTTGTTTAGAGGCGGTCTAATTCTAAAGCTCAGAAAATAGGGGTATGTAAATTCCACAGTGTCGTCAATACTAATGGTTTCCTAGGCGTCAATCTAAGTAATGCCACAAATATGAACTTAATAAATTAAGATCTTATGAGACTAGATTATCATTAAAGGAATTGCATAAAGAAAAGGTGTAAAAATTGAAATTAAATTGCAATCAATTGTATTAATCAAGAAAGGTGATACGAATTCAATGTTTACAACCAAACATAATCAATTGAGGAATCAAAAACTAACTAATCGAATTACAAAAGAGAAGAAGAAAAACTTATGCCCTTTTGGTTCGATTAACCGGATTCCGATGGTGTGAAGATGCTTGGGGTGTACCTCTATAGACAAACTCAAGCCGGAACCAAGAACGTCGCAAAAGGGGAAGATTCAATGTAGAACTTCTACCAATTGATGGTTCAAAACTCAAAGAAACAAATAGTTCAAGCCAAAAACCTAGCTACAAGTTTATGCTTTACACTCTAAAAGTCTGGGAAAAGATCCATAAAACTTAGAAAATAACCTATTTATACGGCTAGGTTAAAACCACTAAACAGAAAAGATGAAAGTAGGGCAACAGCAGAATTCCGGAGCTCGGCACGCCGTGCTGGTGGATGTGGCACGCCGTGCTGTGCAGAATTGGGGGGGGGGGGCACGCCGTGTTGATGGGGGTGGCACGATTTCGTGCTGATCCACTGGAATCCGTCCCTTGGCAGGCTGGAATGGCACGCCGTGCCACCTTGCTTTTCAGCACTTCAAACTCTTCTTTTCCGCTGTTGCTCCAACTTTCGGTCCGGGTCATAATGCCTGTCCAAAACAAACATAAAGAAACATAACCACACCACAGCCATGGACCACAAAAAATGATGCTTTATCCAAAATTACAAAAGCACCCCTAAAAAATACGAAAAATACTAAAAGTTATGAAAATCTAACCAAAACATAAAAATCACAAAATACGCAAAACCAAACAAGCATTCACACAAAAGACTCTAAAAAATTACCGTTTAAACCATGAAATTGCTTAAAAGATAAGGTCAAAAACCGACCTTATCAACCACCCCACACTTAAAGTCTTGCTTGTCCTCAAGCAAATAAACTAAAGACAGAGGAGTAAACTTGCTCGCTTTTACTTGCAAATCCAACTAAGGGTTTAACCGTATGAAATTCATAAACTCAAGAAGGTGAAGCATCACTTTTGAAATGACACTAGCCGCGCCAGGTTCAAAACCACTCAATACCCGAACCCAACAAAATTTAGCTAGTCAAAGGGCGAGGAACAAACAGAGTTTATACGACCACAAAGCACCTCACAAGATGTCACTCTAACACTCAAGTTCAAGGTGAGGCGGACGAGCACACAAAAACAAACAATGGCACACATCACATAGCGAACTAATGGCAATCCCGGTGAAGTCATTGATCAAGGAGCAAAATCAGAGAACCTGGGGCTTGTAATGTTACGGCTTAGGGTAGGTTTGATAAAAGGGAAATTTTAGGTATACAACTCCTACAAGTCAAGTGATATATGCAAATTGACTAAGTACTAAAGACGGGTCATGCAATTTTCAACTCAAAACTAGTCCTAAGAGTGTTTGCTTTGCTATATTTTTTTTTTCTTTTTTTTTTCTTTTTTTTTTTACAAGAAATTTTACTAACAATAAGAAGGCCTTATCCACACCCAACGGCCAAAGCACAACTTAACGGGGAAAAGAAAAAAAAATGACAAGACATGGGTCAAGGCAATTAGATGATCGCCCTAATCCTTTATTCAAACAAATGAACTGAAAATGGAACACATACACCGGCTTAAAGATGAGAACCAGACAAACAAGACATGCTTCTACAAACTCCGAATTCTAAGAAAAGAAGCCGAACATACACATTGACTCTATTTGGATTTTTTTTTTTAACACAATTTTTTCATAGGACTAGATGTGAAAGAGTTGAAATGCAAATGGTGATTGACCCCAAAATGAATGAACAACTTAGCCAATTACTTGATTTAGGAGAGGAGGGTAAGAAAGGAAAATCAAAGTTAATGGTAAAAAGTTAGGATGATAGATTTGGCTTGGTGAAGGTTTTTTTAAGTCAAAAAGGTTAATTTAGTGGCTTTGGGTGATCTAAGGGATAAATTAGTAGTTAGGGTTAGGCTCATTTAAGTCAAGGGGTTAATCCTAAGGGTCTCCATATATTAAGCTCTCGATGCCAAGTGCAAAACGACACCGGGTTCTACGATCTAGTGTGCCATGATTTTTTTTACCCTCACAAAGAAATAGAACCGATGTGAAATGGTTCCAAAGGCTCAAATTCTCACAAGTGTACTAGGGGTTGTATGCTAGGTCGTGTGACTCAACCAATGTTCCAAGGCGTAATCCTAGCTCGATCATGCAAGTCAAGGTAGAGGGTTAATTCCCTAATGCAACCTTAATGACAAATCTAACCAATGGTTACCATCAAGAATCACAAATCATGCACAAACAAGCTAATGACTTGCAATCAACTCCTAGTGTCCCTAGCCAATTGCTACCAATCCAAGCACAGAGACTTAGTTTCGAGGGTAGATTAAGCAATGTTACTCAAACGGTACTTGACAAATAAACAACCTAAAAACACTATCATGCCAAAAACAAACCAAAACCAACTCCACATGCATTAAAAGCTAAAACCTAAATCTAACCAAAAACCAACGTAAAACATCCAAATATGCAAAAACACAAACAAACATACGAAATAAACAACCAAAAAGTGCAATGTAAAAAGAAGCAAAAGAAAGGGAGAAATCCCTTTACCCACCCCACACTTAGATTGCACTCACTTCCAAAAGTGCAATGGAAGAAGGAGCAAAATAAAGCGGGAAAGGAAAAGGGTTACCTCACATATCGGGGGCTGGTGGTGGCGGAGGCGGGTATGGCCACCCTTGGGCTGCACAAAAACGAGAGGCGAACGCCTCGACATTGGCGAGCTGAGCTGCTTGCCTATCAAGGCGCGCGTTCATCCGCTCCTCAAGCATAAGCTGATGGACGGTTAAACCCTCCAGTTGTTCAATTATACCATCCAATCGCCCTTCGATCCGCCCCATAAAATCCAGGCCCACCGAAACATTCTCCTCATCCTCCTCGTTATCCTCAGCTTCCTCACTCTCGTCCTTATCATCTACGTCCATAAGAGCCTTACCCCTACTCGAACCTCCCGCACTTGAAGTACCTGCAGCTGCCATAACATGGGAGAAAGACAAAATTTCCCTCGAAAGCTTCTTGGGAAGGATGCTATCGAGGTTCTTATAACAAGTATTACTACGAAAGAAGCACGCAATACAAGTTATAATATGTCCTAATCCTAGTTCTGTCTGATCTGTTGTGGTGGTTGTATAGGGCTTCCATGACGAAGAAGCCCATATGCACCTTAACATCATTATGCACATGCCACAGTATTAAAAGTTCAAATGCATTGACTCGGTTGCTTTCAGTTTTGCCCGAAAAATTAAAACACATAAATTTATGGATTAATTGCAAGATGGGGTCATGAATTTGGGAAGTTTTAGCAAACCTAGGTTGGTATACCCCTTGTCCTACCATATGCCAAAATTTCTTGGCATCCATATTCTCCGGCCATTTGTAACTATTCCCCTCTATTCCTATACAAGCCTTAAGACCTTCAATATCTAAAGAGTGTTCATCACCAAATAAGCGGAAGGTCATGGTCCTAAGGCCAGTATCGGGGTTAGTTTTGAAGCTTAAAGTGGAGTAGAATTCTAAGTTCAACTCCCTAAAGACGGGCGGATTAGACTTCACAAACTCATACCAGCCTAGATTAGTTAATTTAACACGTACAGCCTCTGACCTATCTTGCACAAACAAAAATTCCCAATCGAAGGTTCGAAAGGGGGTACTTTCTAATGGAAACAGAGTTTTGTATCGTTTACCATCATCATCAGAAAGGAGAGGGAAGGGGCATTTATACTTCCTGGAGAGGCTAGTTAAAGGGGTCATCTGCTGTTCGGGAGGTAATTCTTCGCTTGTCACCGGTTCCCGTGACGGGTCTATGGGCCGTCGTGAAGAACCGTGTCTCCGATCAGCTATAGTTTTCTTCTTCATCTTACTATTGCACAACCATAAAAACACAACAAAAATAAAAAACAAAAGAAACCAAATCCAAAGAAACCCTACTTTCATAAATACAAACCACTAAACATGAACATATAAAGAAAAAGAATGCAATACAATCACCCTATTAAGCAGTAAATCAACCAAAATCAAAATAAGAAAAAGAACAAACAATAAAAAGAGTAAAGGAAGAGCAAAGCATGAATTCATACCTGGTTGCAAGGAGAATGATGCAAAATAAAATCCTAGGTCAAAATAATAGTTGAAGAGAAGGTGAGAGGAAGAAAATAAGAAGGGAAGGAAGAATAAGGGTAGAGAGAGAGAAGGTGAGGGTTGGTTCTAGAGAGAGAAAGTGGAGAGAGAGAGAGAGAGAGAAAGTGAGAAAGGAGTAGAAGAAGAAGAAGAAGAAGAAGAAGAAGAAAAAGAAGAAAAAGAATTAGATGGGCAGTTTAGAAGGAAAAAGAAGAGGAGGGTTTATATAGGCAGGTGATTTTTGACCTAAAAATTCGAAATTTAAACGCTCCGCAGCACGGCGTGCTAAGCAGAGCACTGAAACTTACCTGGAAACAGCATGAGGGCACGACGACGTGCTGTCTTGGCACGTCGTGCTGTCTTGAAAACTCTATAAACGGCACGGCGTGCTACAATACAGCACGGCGTGTGGATCGCTCTTACAACAATTCACTTTAAGAACAGCACGACAGCACGATGGCACGTCGGCGTGCTGTGTTGGCACGTCATGCTCCTTTAAAAATCCCTTCTTTGGCACGGCGTGCTACATTTTGGCACAGCGTGCTGCTGTCCTAGCACAATCCTCTTTCGGAACAGCACGACGGCACGTTGGCGTACTGAGTTGGCATGTCGTGCCATCTTGGAAATTCCCCATTTGGCATGGCATGCTAAATGACGACACGGCGTGCTGCATGGCTCTTGCATGCGATTTGATCCAGCGAGCTGGCATGATTGCGTGCCACACTTAGCACGTCACGTGCTACCCCATTTTCACCTTGGCACGACATGCCCATGGTGGCACGGCATGCTATCCTGAATCCTGCCAACCTTTACTTTTTTCCACATTTTGATCAAGACTTGTGATTAACTTGCTTAGTTACCTATTCCTACACACAAAAACATATTAACACAAAAAATTAATGTACAAGGGAAGTACACGTACCTCATTGCTATGTTTACAGTCGGAATAGCTCGACTTCTACGTCCACGATTTTGCATTACACATCACGAAGGAGTAAGACTTGCTTCTCCTCCTTCATTCCTCCGCTGACGTAAGGCTTCAACCGATGCCCGTTTACTTGTTGAATTCCCTCCGGGGTTTCAATTTCCACCATCCCGGAGGGAAAGACCTTATGCATGGTAAACAGCCCCGTCCACCGACTTCTCAATTTGCTCGAAAATAATTTCAACCAGGAGTTATACAAGAGCACCAACTCCCCTTGATTGAAACCTTTCTTTATCAAATACCAGTCGTGCCACTTCTTGGTCCTCTCCTTGTAGATTTTGGCATTCTCATACGAACTTAACCGAAGCTCATCTAACTCCATGAGTTGCCTTAATCGAAGCTCACCTGCAGCTTGCATATCAAAGTTAAGGAATTTTAAAGCCCAATATGCTTTGTGCTCTAGTTCTACAGGTAGATGACAGGATTTACCGAACACTAAGCGGTAAGGGGACATTCCTATAGGCGTCTTAAAAGCAGTCCTATATGCCCATAGTGCATCGTCTAACCTTAGACTCCAATCTTTCCTAGATGCACCAACCGTCTTTTCTAAGATTCGTTTTAGTTCCTTATTTGAAACCTCAACTTGCCCACTCGTTTGAGGATGGTAAGGAGTTGCTACCTTATGCTTAACCCCATACTTGTGCAAAAGATTGTCAAATTGTCTATTACAAAAATGGGAGCCCCTATCACTGATGATAGCCCTTGGGGTTCCAAACCTAGTAAGAATGTTTTTCTTTAGAAACTTGACAACGACCCTTGCATCATTGGTTGGTAAGGCGACAGCTTCTACCCACTTAGACATATACTCAACCGCCACAAGAATGTATTGGTTGTTGTGAGATATTGGGAAGGGTCCCATGAAATCTATGCCCCAGACATCAAAAAGTTCACACACTAAGATACCCTGTTAGAGCATTTCATTCTTTTGGGAGATATTTCCCGTCCTTTGACAAGCATCACAGGCCCGAATATAGCTAATGACATCCTGTTTCATGGTTTGCCAATAAAACCCACTAGATAAAATTTTTCCTATAGTTCTATCGGGTCCAAAATGGCCACTCGCTTCTCTATCATGACACATCTCAATAATAGAGGAAACCTCCTCATAAGCAACACAACGCCTAATCACATTATCTGCACATAATCTAAAAAGGTAAGGGTCATCCCAAAAATAATCCTTAGCATCATGAAAGAACTTACGTTTCTGTGCATGTGAGAGGTTAGGTGGAAGAATGTTACCGACTTTGAAATTTGCGATGTCCGCAAACCACGGCATAGAGGTTACCCCACACAACTGTTCATCAGGGAATGTGTCACGAATGTCTGCTTCTGGAGAGGATACGGATCCTTCACTTAGTAGTCTCGATAAATGGTCGGCCACTACGTTCTCTACTCCCTTCTTATCCCTAATCTCCACATCAAACTCCTGGAGGAGTAGAATCCATCGAATCAACCTGGGTTTTGCATCCTGTTTAGCCAACAAATACTTAAGAGCAGCATGGTCGGTGTACACAATTACTTTTGATAAGACCAAGTAAGACCTGAACTTATCGAAAGTAAACACAACAGCTAGTAATTCTTTCTCAGTCACAGTATAATTCATTTGAGCACCGTTTAATGTCTTACTAGCATAGTAAATTGGGTGAAAAATTTTGTTCACCCTCTGACCTAAACATGCCCCAACAGCTATGTCACTCGTATCGCACATAAGTTCAAAGGACCTAAACATGCCCCAACAGCTATGTCACTCGCATCGCACATAAGTTCAAAGGGGATTTCCCAATTCGGACTCACCATGACCGGTGCCTCAATCAATTTCTGCTTAAGCAAATTAAAAGCATACATACACTCATCATTGAAATTAAATGGGGCATCCTTTAGGAGTAGCTCAGTCAACGGCTTAGCAATCTTAGAAAAAAATTTTTTACAAAACGCCTATAAAAGCCCGCATGTCCTAAGAAGCTCCTAACTAACTTAACCGAACTTGCGGGAGGTAGTTTCTCAATCACCTCAATCTTGGCCGGATCGACCTCAATCCCCTTGTGCCCTAAGACAATGCAATCTCGGACCATGAATTGACACTTTTCCCAACTAAGTGCCAAATTGGTGTCTTCACATCTCTGAAGCACCTGGTCCAAATTCCCCAGGCATGACTCAAAAGTATGACCAACAACAGAAAAATCGTCCATAAAGACTTCCATAAAATCCTCAATCATATTAGCAAAAATGGCTAGCATGCATCTTTGAAAGGTGGCCGGGGCATTACACAAACCAAAAGTCATCCGCCTATATGCAAATGTCCCGTATGGACACGTAAACGTGGTTTTCTCTTGATCGAGAGGGTCCACTGGAATTTGCATATACCCGGATAGCCCATCTAACGTACAAAAGTATTCGTGCCCGGCCATCCTCTCTAACATTTGATTGATAAACGATAATGGAAAATGATCTTTCCGGGTGGCATCATTCAGCTTCCTATAATCAATACACATGCGCCAACCTGTGACAGCTCTAGTAGGGATTAGTTCCCCTTTATCATTTTTCACTACCGTCGTGCCTCCCTTTTTAGGCACACATTGAACCGGACTCACCCACTGACTATCAGAAATAGGAAAGATGATACCTACGTCGAGGAGTTTTATCACCTCGGTTCTTACCACTTCCTTCATATTTGGGTTCAACCGACGCTGAGGCTGTGCACACGGTTTTACCTCATCTTCCAGGAAAATTCTATGCGTGCAAAACATCGGGCTCATTCCCTTGATGTCGTGGATTATCCACCCGAATGCTCCTTTGTGTTTCCTCAGCACCTCTAGCAGCTTGTCCTCCTCCTCTCCAGTCAACAAAGAAGAAATTACAACTGGTAAGTCCTTTGGAGGATGCAGAAAAACATACTTAAGGTTAGGGGGAAGGGTTTTGAGCTCCAATAATAGAGGTTCCTCCAATGAGGATTTAGGTGCTGGCTTGACTTCACGCTCCAGCTTGTCAAACCGTCCCTTCACCTATGAGCATTCTTCAATTAACACTTCGTTCGCCTCACTTTCACTTAAGCCTTCTCCTATGATGCACTCTAGTTCACTGCACAAATTCTCAACCACACAAGCATCAATAGGACACAAGGAGTCCACAAAATTACAGTTTTCAACATCTAATGGATATTTCATTGAATTATAGACCTTGAAACTTACCTCCTCATTGTGCAACCTAAGAATAATCTTACCTTCCTGGACATCTATCAAAGTCCTACCGGTTGCGAGAAACGGTCTTCCAAGCAGAAGGGGCACCGAGCTATCTTCCTCCATATCCATTACCACAAAGTCCACGGGGAAGATAAACTTGTCCACCTTTACTAACACGTCCTCGACCACCCCCTTTGGCCTTGTGAGAGATCTATCCGCCAATTGGAGGATCATGTTGGTCGGCTTTGGGTTTCCCAGTCCAAGTCTCCTGAAAAACGACAGAGGCATCAAATTAATACTTGCACCTAAGTCACATAGGGCATTGGCAATCTCCAAGTTTCCTATCCGGCATGGAATAGTAAAACTGCCCCTATCTTTGAGCTTAGGTGGGAGTTTGTTAGTGATAATTGCTGAACATTCCTCTGTTAAAGCCACCACTTCGTCCTCGCCTAGCTTTCTTTTCCCTACAAGAAGTTCTTTGAAGAATTTAGCATAGGAAGGCATCTCTTGGAGAGCCTCAATCAATGGCATATTAAATTCTAACTTCTTAAAAATTTCCAGAAATTTGGAATATTTCTGCTCCAGTTTATCTTTCTTCTCCCTTTGAGGATAAGGAAGTTTAGGCACATAGGCTCTCACTGGGTCAGGAATTTTCCTTTTTTCATTTGTGCTAGGTTCAAGTTCAGATATCGAGTCAGGGTTGCTTACCTCTCCCGACTCTTCACTTACCTCAGTAGGTTGGGATGGAATATCAGCGTTTTGCACTCGATCCTCCACTTGCCTACCACTTCGCAGGGTTATAGCTTAAGCTGTCTCCCATTGATTGCCCTTAGGGTTTTGTTCAGTTCTACTCGGGAGTGCTCCTTGAGGTCTTTCCTGCCTCTCCCTACTCATTTGAGCCACCTGCTTACCCAAATCCCTACAGTATGCCTCATTATCAGCAAGCCGAGACGAGACGTCTTTTAATAAAGACAAAACCGTCTCATCTTGCTTAGACTATTGAGGTTGTTGTGAGGATTGATCATTAGGAATAAATGGGGCCTTACCTAACCCCTGCTCACGGTGCTCATAATGGAATCCGGAAGGAGGTCTCAACACATTTTGGTTATTAGCATAAGACATGTTCGGGTGTTGATACCTTCTTCCGTAATTGTTATTATTATTGAAATTCTGTGGGTAAGAGTTAGAACTATTGTACCTTTGGTTTCCTCCCACAAAACTTACATTTTCGGACGGTTGGGCAAATGGATTGCACAATGCACATTCTTGACCAGGATGCTCCGCTCCACATGATATACACAACACCGGCTGATATTGTGGCCCATTTAAATTCAAGCGGGACATCAACAGGTCCAGCTTCTTGTTCACATGGTCCATGGCTGCATCTTGGCATCCCAAATCCGTAGCCCGAACCTCACTCCTTGTTGGCGTGTCCGACTGCCACAAGGTACTTTTCCTAGCCAACTCCGCAATCAACTCCTCGGCTTGTGTAGCAGTCTTCTTAAAAATGTCTCCACCAGCAGAAGAATCAATAATGGCACGGTTAGCTGGTGTCAAACCATGATAAAACGTGCTTACCTGAGTGAATCGCGACATGTCATGGTGGGGACAGTTCCGCAACAACCGTTAAAACCTTTGCCATGCTTCATTGAGAGTCTCAGTCCCAAATTGCCGGAATCCCATAATCTCATTCCTTAACTGAACCGTCTTTGATGGTGGGAAGTAATATGCTAAGAATTGTTCTTCCAATTGATCCCATGAAGCCACTGACCCGGGCCTCAAGGACTTGTACCATTCCATTGCTCCCCCGCATAATGAGAAGGGAAACAACTTCAACTGCACCGCATCTTGGGGCACCCCACCGATTCGGACTGTATTGGCCACCATGAGAAACCGGTCTAAATGATCATTGGGGTTGTCACTTATTCCGCCACTGAATAGCCCGTTCCCTTGGATCAAATTGATCATACTGGACTTCAACTCAAAGTGATTAGCAGTGATGGCTGGGAGAACCACTCCGGATCTGTTCCGGGGCCGATGTGGAGCCATTAGGTCAGTCATGACCATGTTGTCTCTATCACCACCCCTTCTTCTATCAAACTCCTCCCGCTCTCGCCGGAGTCGCTCTTGCTCAACTCTTTCCCGTAGCTGTCTCTCCTCTTCCTCCTGTTGCTGATGATCCATTTGGACAATTCGCTCTTGTTGTGCTCTATGGTTCCTGCTACACAAACGTTCAATTTCAGGGTTATAAGGTAAAAGCTCAGGGTGCTGAGAACGAGTTCGCATAAGCTAGAAAGCACACACACACAGAGAAAATTAAAAAAAATACTAATTTGCAACAAATATCCACAGAAAAGAAAAATTATTTAACTATATGCACATAAATAGTGCCTAGATCAGCAAATAGACCTTTGGTTCAATGATGCAGGAAAAATAAATCTCCCCGGCAATGGCGCCAAAAACTTAATGGCTCCTAAGCGAAGTAGTGAAACTAAACCTAGAATCGCACAACTAAGGCAGTGTACCTATCATTGACAAGTAATAATTCTGGTTGGTCCAGGTATCGATCCCACAGAGAAAAATATTCTGCAAACACTAAACTACTCGGGTTCCTTGTGTGTCCTAGACGGAACTTAACTTTGTGTTTGATTATGCTAACAACTAAATTATCCTACTCCTAGTTGATCTATCCCAGCTTACTTTGCACTTGAATTTGGGTTATCAATTGGCGGTTTACCGACCTATGAATGCTAATGGAGATGGCTTTATCAATTAATTAAAATAGATGAATTTAACTCAATAATTAACCCTTAATTATGTTCTTTCGAAAATTCAAGCTAGCGTGTCTAGATATTTTAGGTCTTTAGCTGGTTTCCTTTGTTTAGAGGCTGTCTAATTCTAAAGCTCAGAAAATAAGGGCACGTAAATTCCACGGTGTCATCAATACTAATGGTTTCATAGGCGTCAATCTAGGTAATGGCACAAATATGAACTTAATAAATTAAGATCTTATGAGACTAGATTATCATTAAAGGAATTTCATAAAGAAAAGGTGTAAAAATTGAAATTAAATTGCAATCAATTGTATTAATCAAGAAAGGTGATACGAATTCAATGTTTACAACCAAACATAATCAATTGAGGAATCAAAAACTAACTAATCGAATTACAAAAGAGAAGAAGAAAAACTTATGCCCTTTTGGTCTGAGTAACCGGATTCTGACGGTGTGAAGATGCTTGGAATGTACCTCTATAGACGAACTCAAGCCGGAACCAAGAACGTCGCAAAAGGGGAAGATTCAATGTAGAACTTCTACCAATTGATGGTTCAAAACTCAAAGAAACAAATAGTTCAAGCCAAAAACCTAGCTACAAGTTTATGCTTTACACTCTAAAAGTCTGGGAAAAGATCCAAAAAACTTAGAAAATAACCTATTTATACGGCTAGGTTAAAACCACTAAACAGAAAAGATGAAAGTAGGGCAACAGCAGAATTCCGGAGCTCGACATGCCGTGCTGTGCAGAATTGGGGGGCACGCCGTGCTGATGGGGGTGGCACGATTTCATGCCGATCCACTGGAATCCATCCCTTGGCAGGCTGGAATGGCACGTCGTGCCATCATTGCGGCACGCCGTGCCACCTTGCTTTTCAGCACTTCAAACTCTTCTTCGCCGCCGTTGCTCCAACTTTCGGTCCAGGTCATAATGCCTGTCCAAAACAAACATAAAGAAACATAACCGCACCACAGCCACAGACCACAAAAAATGACGCTTTATCTAAAATTACAAAAACACCCCTAAAAAATACGAAAAATACTAAAAGTTATGAAAATCTAACCAAAACATAAAAATCACAAAATACGCAAAACCAAACAAGCATTCACACAAAAGACTCTAAAAAATTGCCGTTTAAACCACAAAATTGCTTAAAAGATAAGGTAAAAAACTGACCTTATCACCAACATCAGATAATACTTCGAAGCCTGGGTATTCAATACTCCCGATCTTCACCGGCTCAGCTTGCCCCCTGTACAATTGTTCTTCAGCCTTGATGAATGGCTTCATCATAGGCTTGCCATTCTTTCCTTTCCTCAGGTCTTTCTTCTCAGATGCTTCAGCCGTGTAGCCTAAGCCATACTGCCTCGGCTTCCCGAAATCGATGCTAAATTCGGGCACCCCTTGTAGATTCGCCCCGGGTCCCTTTCCCGGAACAAGATCATGCCTGTGGAGGTATTTAGACAACCATTCTGCATATAATTCTCGTAGATAACCATTGGCGCATTTGTGGTTTCCTCCTCACTAACCATGGCAACTTGGAATCTGCCGAATGGTATGGTCTCCTCGCTAACAGCAGCAATCACGGACTGTGAATCTGCCTCAACTATCACAACTTCACCGCCTATTGAAAACTTGATCTTCTGGTGCAAGGTCGAAGGGATACCCCCCAACGGGTGGAACCATGGCCTCCCTAACAGCAAAGAGAAGGTGATTAGATTGTCAATCATAATAAAGGTGACCGTCGACTTAACGGGTCCCACCTCCACTTCAGCTTCAAAAGTCCCAATCACAGTCCTTTTGGAATCATCATAAGCCCTGATCATAGTAGAGGACTTTTTCAAATTGTCATCGCTCAGACCCAGGAATGGCAACATCTTTAATGGGCATATATTCGGGGCAGATCCATCGTCTACCATCACACATGGCATAACCTGGTCCAGGAGATTAACTTTGACATAAAGGGCTTTGTTGTGAGCCCTTCCCCCTTGTGGTAAGTCTTTTTCTGAAAACACGATGTCAGGGGACCCTACATGAATCTTGTCTAGTAGGCAACACATGGCCTCCGGAGATGCAAGTGAAGAAACTTCGATTTCAGACAGCTTTTTAACTAGCACTATGTTGTGTTCCTTGGAGGTCAGCAATAAGTGCCACAGAATGGCCTGTGCTGGAGTCTTTTTCAACTGTAAGATGACCAGGTCTTCCTTTTCCAGTTCCTTCGATGCTGACATACTACCGGACCCGGTCACTGGAGCCTTTTCATTCTGTTGGATCATTGGCTGGTAAACCTTGCCACTCCTTGTCATATTCTGTACTTCGAGAACAACTGGATTCTCAATAATTTACAGCTTAACTGCCTCATTATAGCCATATTCTTAATATTCATCTTCCAACTCCAGATCATCCAGACTCACAGGCTTCACTTCTTTTTGCTCTGTCAACTCTTCATAATCTAACTTTGCCCTAGTTTCATTGGCCGCCACAGACTGCATAGTGGGGTTTGCTTGCAGGACTTGGGCAAAAATGAAGTTGTCTAGCAACCCTGATTGTACCATATTAACCTGCCTTTCAAATGCTGGCAGCTGATTAGTCTTAGTACTGGGCTTGGCAGGCTCCTGTAACTTCCCCGCGTCGATCAGCCTTTGGATGGCATCCCTTAGCTTGTAGCAGTTGTTGGTTCTATATCTCACCATGACATGGTAGGTGCAGAAATTATCCTTATCTTCCTCCGCTGGCTTCTCAAAATTCTTGAGAGAGTTTAACAAACCACCATTCCTGCATTTGGCAAAGATCTTAGCCAAAGAGAAAGCCCACGGAGATATGGCCTAGCCTTCCGGATTTCTGCCTTGTTTTCCCCGCTGCTGAGACACAACGGCAACCCCTGCTTGCTTATTCTTTGAAAACTGTCCACTCTTGCCTGTAGAACTAGAACCAGACCCACTGCTTGACCCAGTTGCAGTAGTCAACCGATAACCTGAACTGTACTCGGAGCCTCTGTTGCCCCTATAGCTTGCTGCCTTCTCCTCTTCGTCTCTCTTAATTTTCGTAGCCATGCTATACATTTCACTGAGCTCGCTAAAGGAGTGGAATTTCATATGGTTCTTGAAGATGTCCCTACTATCATCAATCAGCTTCTGAATCAATTCATCCTCGTAGGGGCGATCCTTCAACAGAATCATCTTATTCATCCATCTCTGGTAGTATGCATCGAAGGACTCATTCTGCTTTTGCTTAACCTTTCCAGGTCATACAGCTTCACCTGGATCTTGGTGTTGAAGCTGTAATATTTGATGAAAGCCGCTGACAAGGCTTCATAGTCTGACTGCTCATCTTCTGACAGAGAGTTATACCAGCTCAGTGCACCCCCATCGAGTGTGGTTAGGAAAAAGTTGATTAGCTGCTGCTTGGTAACACCCGCAGTTAGCATGACCCATGCATATAGGTTCACGTGGGCCTCTGGTGAACCAATCCCCTTGTAAGAAGGAACTTTCGACACTTGAAACCCAATAGGGAAGGTCTCAATGCCTTTGTTGATCATTACATCTACATTCACTCCTCTTTTGGAGCCCAAACTGATGTTGGCCCCTTTCTTCAGCTCGGCGACTACTTCATCCAACTCTGAGTACTTTGTCTTCATTTTCTTTTCCATGGCTGCCTCAATCTCTTGTAGCTTTTCTACACTAGCTGAGACATCAGCCCCAAACTGAGAAGAATCATCCACCTTTTCCTTCCCAAGCGTACTGGTTCCGATTTCCCCACTTTCTTTTACGACAGCCCGCATCTCTTCTTTCAGCATGTCACAGAAATCCTGAGATCTCAGGAAATCCTTTAGGGCATCAGCAAGACTTGATGTTGGATTTGCCATTTTCACTTCCTCTCCGGAATCAGACTCACTGTCAGTTCCTACTATTCTCTGTTCCCCAACAGCCCTCAAAGCCTGAGACCTTGACCTTGGTCGATCCAGCTTACTTTGTGAATTATCTTTGCAGAGCTTTGATCTTTTTTAGTCTCACTTGCATGTTGTCCTACATCACATGTGGAGAGTTAGGGGTGGTAAATGAATGAGGTGATGTCATAAAGTATGATGCTTGGATGATGCTTCGTGAATGGAAATGAAAATGAGAATGAACTTTGTGCGTTTGATTTCCTTTGTTTAGGATATCCCAAGAGTGCCCGATGTTATGCAAAAATGCCTTGTGGGAGCCGCCACATGGACAGAGGTTCGCCACCTTTGGGGCACCTAATGAATTGTTGTGAAATGGCCGCGTGTGTGCCGACACACGAGCAGAGTTTCGACGCTTTGTAAGTCGATGACATGAAATGAAATAATCGCATGGGGACTATCCCATGGACAGAGTTCTGATGCTTTTGAGGCACGTGATATGAAATGATGTTACAGAAAATTCGCGTGTAACCGGGGGCACGGACAGAGGTTCGGCGCTCGGGGAACTCCTTGCATGATTTAGGTAATGTTATGAAATGCCCTTATATGTGTACTAATCTAGTACTTGGGGAGTACCTTGAATGATTTTACAATATTATGAAATGGCCCGATGTGAACCATGATGTACAAATAGGACTCCGGCATCACTGGGACACCTATGATGAATGTGTATGTCGCCATGTAATGACATCGTGTGATTCGCTACATGGAAATAGGCCTAGGACCATTGTGGTCTTATATTGAATGACATGGTATAGTGAAATAGCCGAGTGCAATCCGGTGCACGGGCAGACACACGGGTAATTTTGGGATACCCGATATGTCATGGAAATGAAATGATCGTGACGGGCATGCTTGAAACATCCTTTATTAGGTGGGATGAAATGGAATGAACATATATGTCACACGAGAATGCAAACGGCTGCACGAAAATGTGGTTAAGATGCATGACACATAGGATGATTTCGTGTATGTTTTGTGGAAATGCCGCACGCAAGATGAAAACAGCATACAAATAAAATGTTGTGGCTGCACGAAAATGTGATTAGTATCACACATATGTCAATGCTCGAAAATGGTTGCAATAAGATGTGGTTAGAATGGCACGCGAATGGCTATGCATTTTTAATGCTTCGTGAAAAAAGTCAAATAAAAACACCAAGGAACAAGCGTTAGCACACGCAATAATATGCGCTCCCTTCTGACCTTATTTCTCCTTTCGATTAGTCTTGCATTCTTCCTGGAATTGGGTCTCTTTGGTATCAACAGGGGATACCAAAGGCGCACACTCAATTTTCAATTTAAATTTATGTTTTGGTAATCCTAGGGAAGTTGCTAAGCCATTACATATGGGTCAAAGTCAAAACCAAGGGTCGTACAGGTTCCCATAGTGAATATACACTCCTCACCGTAGAACACGATGTAAGGTCATGTGCGGCTATGAGTTGTTTACCCCGTCGGGTGCCTCCAATCCTGGCAAAAGAGGTAGGCCACCCTCTTGGGTAAACGAGGCTGATCGGTGTATTAGAGGGATTGAGAAGAAGAAATCTCATGATATGCAAGGTGCAAATAAATATGGTACTATGAACTAGTGAAGTGACTACAAGCGAGGTTATATTTCGGTAGTTGCTTAAGTTCCTTAAGTTTTTGTGAAAACTTTTTAAGAAACTATTCCCCAGTAGAGTCGCCACTGTGAGTGGACGACCTTTTAGCAGAACATGACGAAGCGAACCGGGGAAAATGTTTTCGTTCGTTTTGATTTGGGAAAACGGGTTTTGTTTATCTTGGAAAAATCATAGATTTTATTTTGGAAGTTTATTTTGTAGAAAACATTTTCCCATTTTTAACTTAAATTCCAAGATCAGTGACAGAGTCGCCACCTGAATCAGCTCATCCGGGAAATTCTGGTATAGCTCCCTACCGAGGGCAGACTACTGTACCTAATCCAGAGATTTAGGGTTCGGGCAAGTGACTTACTTATCCTCAAGCTTGCTTTCACTTTACAGTTCATATTACCATATTTAATTTGCTTTATTATCTTTCTCCAATCCCAATTGTGTTTTTATTTATTTAACCAATGCTCAAGCGAATGACAGGAATAAATTGCAGGAAAAATAAATCATACATTTAAGTTATAAAAAAATA
The DNA here is from genome assembly GCA_039660915.1 of Euphorbia tirucalli. Lineage (NCBI taxonomy): Eukaryota > Viridiplantae > Streptophyta > Magnoliopsida > Malpighiales > Euphorbiaceae > Euphorbia > Euphorbia tirucalli. Next base: position 73,114,863 of record CM077641.1, read on the forward strand.
ATAGAGGCCGCTTATACAACCTATCGAATAAAAATAAAAACTCTCGACTTCACTTTACAAAGGCCTAGAATACACGAATATCTAAAAATTACAGCCGCCTAGAATACACGAAATAATCTATTAATTACAGTAAAAATAATAAAAAGAAAAATAAATGTTGCATGACAAATCGATTAGCACAATTTTATATTACAAGCACAGATAGGACTCACAGTAGGACAGAATTGAAATTTTAGGAATGGGAGCATACATTTAGGGGGGTAACCGGGTCGATCCAACCGGTCGGACCGGTTAGACCTTGAAAACTGTTTTGAAACGCCCTGTAAATTTTTATGCTAGAAAACAATTTTTTAGAAAGCAATTTGGCCCGGTTTCATGCAAATTTTCACAATTAGCGGGTCTGTTATCCCGGAACTCAGGGTTCCGTTCGTGTGGGTTTTCCTAATTCTGACATCCATCTAGGGTCCAAAACGCAATAAACATATAAAAAATAGTTGGAATTCGAAGACATCATCGCGCAACGACGTCCGTACGGGTCGTTCCATGATTCTGACTTATTTTGGAAACTACAGCCGTGCGGTTGTGATTAGAGCCGTGCGGCTCTAAATTACAGCTGTGCGGCTATGTCCTCCAGAAACCAAAAAATGGTTTTCTTGTTTTTCAAAAATACTGTTTTGCTCGTTCTCGATGTTTTTCGAGGGTTTTCTAGGGTTCGGGGGTCCGCTAATGCTGGACTACAGATTTGGTTCGAATCGAACGACCCCGAAATTTAGAAAATAAAACTTGGGAAAAACCAAAAACCCTAATATCCGTACGTATAGAAATCCGAAAACCAAAATTTTACAACATACGGACGCATTTGGGCCGAAATTGATCACAACAGGATGCATAAAATGGAAAATGGACTACTTTCGGGCGATCGGGGCAGTTTCGGGATTTTACCCCTACAGAACACAGCTGTGCGGCTCTGGGTACCAGAGCCACCCGGCTCTGTTCATGACAATTACAGCTGTACGGCTGTATTCGGGTAATCCGGTTTCCAAAAGTTACAAAAATGAGAAAAACGCAGAGGAAAAAGCAATGTGCACAAGTTTAAGGCCTCTCAGAGTTTACCTTGATGTTAATTTGATATGTTTAACGTCAAGAAACGGATTGAAAGTCGAAATGTATCCGAAACCTCAACCGGCCGAAATCCGAAAGCGAAGCCGAAAACGATCCAAAACCAATCCGAAATGATCCTAAACAAATGTGTAAAGGTTAAGAATGTCCCCTTTGATCTTTTTGGTATTGATTTCGGTCTTGGATTATTGGTTTTTGGGATCCTCTTGCTCACAGTTTCTCTTGCCCTCTCTTCTTCCTTTCTCTTTTTTCTTTTTCGTTTCTGTTTCCTTGAGAACCAAAATGTCTGCCTCCTTTCTGATTTGATTTTCTTTTATACCTCTCACTCACAATCACTTCTAACAATTAATGAGTTGTCTGAATCCCTGCTATTTCAGCCAAAATCCTTTTTGTTCAGCCAAGTTGCTCTGCTTTGCAGAGCAACCTAGTTGAACCCACTAGAGCCGCACGGCTCTATACTACAGCCGTGTGGCTCTAGCAAGAGCCGGGCTGAAATTCGCGAAAATCCGATGCTCACTCTAAACCCTAAAAATCACTTGGGGGACCTTCTCCGGGGTTCGGATCGAGGATAGCTTGGTTTTTGGATCGTTTGAGATACTCCGGGAGACATTCCGGCAGTCTTCAAGTCCGATTCGTGTCCGTCTGCTCCACAGGTAATACAGGAATTCTCATCATAGAGGTCGGGAAAACCCCGCGCTTACAACAATGTTATATAAATATTATATGTGATTGTATGAAAATATGTATGGGCTGGATTTAATTTTATATGGATACTTGTGAATTACAAGACACATGAATTATATGATACATGTATTTGTACATGAATATATGAAACATGTTCAGATACCGCAATTATATGAATCGCATAAATTAGTTGGACCTATATGATCAACCACATGGATTATCTGATTCTATGGATCGAAAGGTTAACCACATGTTACAAGGCTTGCCAACAAAATCATCTATTATATGTTAGGCGGAACTTATTTGGCTGGTTGTATCACAACAAATTAAAGAAATGACTCATTCATTTACATATGTATGACTGTCTAATTAATTAGTAGTAGTAAATTCATTGATTATTTATTTTCACTAAGTGGCGACTCACTTACGTTGCTAAATTATCCTATCTATTTGAAGAAGTAGATAAAGCTTGGATTGTTAAAAGGTTGAAACACTGTAGAAAGTATAGATGAAAGGTTGGGCAATTAAGTTTCATCTCACTCTCTCTCCTGTCATAAGAAGCATGTAGAATAAATAAAGTTAGGTTTGGAAATAATGAAAAATATGCTTGCTTTGTGATCTGTAAAATAGCAAAGCTGATATATTGTAAATGATGGTTTCTTTATTGATAAATAAATGCAGTGTGTTATGTTAATAAAAAAAATTTACGAATTTCTTTTAATAGAAAATGATAAGGGGTGTTACAATAATGTGCTCTTGATAATAAAAGAGAGATATAAAGTAAACTGCAAAGTATAAAATATGAATCAAACCTAACGGGGCTCACCCCTTTTATGTAGGCATAAAGAACTCCTAGTCGCACTACAATAAGAGCAACGTTCTTACTTGTTTAGGAGTTAGGTTCATGTTTGAAATGCGGTTCTCTTGTAGAGGACATGTTGGGGAAAATTGGCTTTTGACAAGTGATTTTTTGTCAACTTTAGGCTTAATTATATTGTGGTTAGTTTGTGATTCAAAAAACATGAATTAAGTTATCGTATTCTACGCAAAAAGATCTTTCCAACGGTATATAATATGCCTAAAATGGATTAAGAATGGATCAGAAATTGATGCTCAAAGTGAGCTTGAAAGAAAGGATTTTGTAGAGGAAAAGTTGTGAAATTCTCAAATCTCACATCCCTTGTTTATGATAAAGGTGAGTAGTTTATCAGAAATTACACAGTAGTTTATCAGAAATTACACTTTCTAAGGTTTGTAAGAATTTCTAGTCAAAAGGCTCTCTCTTAAGTGCGCAGAGGAGTGCAAATCCAAGCTTGAAACTCCAAAGGTCCAATGAGCACGAGCACGACACGGTCGACGCGAATGATGGGCCACTTTGGGCCTGTCTGCTTTTGTTCCGGCTCGTTTATTTTTTCTTCTAAAATAATCTTTTGAATTTCTCAACATAAATAACTATGGAGATTAATTGTATTAAATACAATTAATTCAGTTTTAATTCTCTTAATTCAAAATTTATTTTCTGTAACTCTCCTCCTGCAGCCTTATTATTCAAAATTTTCATTCTATTTTGAGAATTAGATTACAAAATTACAGAAAAGCTTTTTCTCAAGGCTGCTACTAGGTTCTACTCTGGTGAAATTTCTGACACACGGTTAAGTTTGATTCTGTTGCTATTGTATCCTGTGAGGCAGAATTTCAACGTGAACTAATCTCCATTAAGGAGACTGATCCTATTCGGACCTTAATATATATTCTTTGTTTCTCTTATGTTTAAGATTTATTCATTGTTTCTGTAATATTGAGTTTATTACTTTATCAATATAATTCTTTTTTTTTTCTTATATATATATATATATATATACTGCTGCTAACAGGACAAGCATGGGAATTAATTTCATGTTTAGACTATAGTTTATGACTATCTAAAGAATTAGACCTTATTGTCCAATGCACTACTAAAACTCATTCGAGAGTTCGGTGATTGCCAAGACAGACCTAATAGCTTTGAAAATATTCGGTGGTTGATCGTTTGAGTTTTATATGTTTCGCTTAGTGCGTGTTTAATTGCAATCGATAAAAAATGAATTATGATTTTTGGAGATTGGAAGGAATGCATTGATCTTGATTTTGTGGTTTGATTTGAATGAATGACTGATGTAATCGATGATCACGTTGAATTAATAATTGTTTGTTTGAATAAAAGATTGGGCCTCGGTTTATAAATGGGCTTGCTCGTCTTGGTCCAAATTGATTAGGCCCTGGCCTTCTAGTCAATTGAGAGACGCACGTGCGGGCACTTTAATCGATTTTCCTTCATCGGCCGGCAGCCATGTCCGCAACCAGAAAGCAAAAAAGCTGCCAACTTTCAAAAACTTGTTGAACAATAAATAATGGGAGAAGGGAGAGAAGGAGACTGGGAGTGCAGTGGATGCAATAATAGGAACTACGCTTTCAGATCCTTCTGTAACAGATGCAAGCAACCTCGACTCCTCGTCGATACCAAAACCCCTGCCGACTCTAAATGGCTTCCTCGTATCGGTGATTGGATCTGTACCGGTTAGGTTTATTTCCTTTTTACATTTTTCTTCATGTTTATATCGCTGTTCTTTCGGGTTTTGATGATTGATTGGAGGAGGATTAGGTTCTTTTTGTTTTTTATGGTATAATTGGTACCTGCTTTGGACGAGGAATTTATTTGTCTTTCTAAAATTTTGTTTTTCTTGTTGGAATTGATTGCTCTTTTTCTGAAAGCAATTTTGCCACTGGTTTCAGAACCTCTTTCAAAGTTTATCTGTCAATTTCCTGAGAAATTTTGCTAAGTTTAAGAACAAAGCAGCCAACTAGCCATGGTAATAACCAATTAACCTTCCACTCTGCAACATTGTTGCTGTTGTGTGTTTGTAAGGTGTAATTGGAGGGCTATTTAAAAAAACAATCTTTCATAGGCTGGCTTAGGCCAATGCAAACTTTTTTTTTTTTGGCTTAACTAAATTTTTTCGTTTGGAAATATTCATAAAGGAGATGATGAGTTTTCACTTCTATTTGTTGTCTATGATTTTGTCGCGTATTATTCTTTTCTTGTCAAATTTAAATAGAAAACTTGCTACCAATCAGGTTGAGGTTTTGTGTTTTTTGTATGTGTATAATTCTTATGGGATGGGCTGTTTGGTGTGCGTATACATGGCTCCCTTTTCCATCTTCGTGGCTGCATTATGGGTTGTGTGTGTATGGCAATGGATCAAATAGGTTGCACTAACAACAACTATGCATCAAGAGAAACGTGCAAAAAATGCGGGCAACCAAAGGAGGTAGCAGCAATGCCAGCAATTGCAATGCCTGGAGCTTCTCTCCCAACTTATTCACATTATTTTGCCAGGGCTCCAGGAGGACTAGAACAAAGGACGAATATCGGACTAGCAGGCAACGGTGCTTTACATCAGCCACACCCTTTAGCTTCAGCTTGGTCTGTGGGAGGAGTTCTTAAGTATGGAATTCAGTCATCTTCTACATGGCCTTTGAGTGGAAGCCAGATATCTGGACCTCCATATACAAATCCTGCGAATGATCCTCTCTCAGTTCCAAAAGGATGGCGAAATGGTGACTGGATGTGTAATTGTGGCTTCCACAATTACTCTTCACGTGCACAGGTATGAAGATTTTACCTGTGTGTTCTATTGTTTACAGGTTTTTTTTTTTTATTGTCTCTGATCTCGTTGTTTCTGCAAATTGCAGTGCAAGAATTGCAATGCATCTGTAGTGCCAGGTATGCTTTAATCCTTGATCCCGTAATAATTGGTAAGATTGTTGATACATTTTTGTGACTACCTTTTTTTTCGGCATGTTGGTTGAAAGGAAAATGATTGGATGATGATTTTTGTTGTTATTTTGTAAATAAAGCTGCATCAAAAGTCTGATATGTGATTTTAAGGGCTATGCATTCTGCAGAACTTTTTCATTTTTGTTTCAACTAACCACACTTGATTTTTGGTTAATACAGTGTTGTGAAATCTTGTTACTCTTACTATAAGTTGGACTCATGTAAATTTCACACATTTGTGATTTATTTCTTGATCATTATGATGTTTGTGGAGTTGTAGTCTGCCCATATATTGTTTATGGTAAGAGGGTTCAGTTTGCTAGATGCTTGTTATTGTTACGAGTCTTCAGCCCTTTTGCTGTTGTTTGCTACAGATTGTTTAACTTGTTTTCTATCTGACAATTTTATTGTATTTTAGTTCTTCCATTGTCAAATACTGCCTTCTGTGAATTTGTTACTTGCTGTAATTTATTTATTGCATTTCTGTTCCTCTTTGTTGTCCCAAAGCTCTTGGAACAAAGCGATTAGCATCTGAAGAGTTTAATCATGACTGGGAGAATAAGAGATTGAACTCAGGAAATGTAAGGAATAATTTTGTTCAGCATTCAGTTCATTATAGCTTATTTCAATTACTGCTGACAGAATATGCAGACATATGTAGGATTTGAGCAAATGATAGGGGCCGTTGGTGATGCAAGACCAGGGATGTATTCTAAATCTATTAGTGTAGGTCCAAATTGGCAAGCACCGGTGCAATTTCCACCCCAAGTACCGACACCTGCACTTCTTGGAAAAGGGTAACGTTAATCGAGTCTTGAACTCATCAAATTAGACATTTTCTGATAGAAACTTAGACCATATTTTACTTCTAACATAACGACTACTGCTGAGATCAAGCTTGGCTATCACTTTTTTTTTTAAGTCCTATTTGAAAATCGCCACTATGCATCAATCATGTGGCACAATAAAAAAAAAAATGTTACCTTCTAAATGCAAAGATAGCACTTTTCATGATCAAACGCAATCGCCTCTGCCACACTGAAGCGGTGCTGCTTCAGTCAGGAGCTCGCCTTCATCGACTAGGCGCCTGAGGCGTGGCGATTTCCAGGCAAGGCGCGAGGAGAAAATAAGAAAGAAAGATTTTTACAATTTTTTTCCGTTCATTTTCCATCATTAGGACGCTGTTTTCTTATTGTAGGAAAGAATAATAGGAAATCAGATTGATGGATCCTTTGCAATTCTTATCTCTTTCCTTAAGTTTAGAATTCTTTTCTCTGTTTCCTTTTTAGTATTTGATTTGAATCAAAATTTCCTGTTGTGATACATTAGTAATTTTCTCTATTTCCTTTTTAGTATTTTTATTTGAATCAAAACTCTTAACTTTCGGTGGATGTAAACTTCTACCTAATTTAGCTAGTGTAATTTTCTATTTAGGTACCTAATTTAATGTATTATTTCCCAAATACCAAGGAAAGAAAGTCTCATTTGAATAATTACTTTAAGAACGCTTGTACTCTAAATTTTCATCTGTATTCTCAGCGTTTTAATCTACTGGAACTCTAAAAGAAGGATGTGAGGCTGGTATTAGAGTTATATATATATATATTTAAAGACCTGCGCCTCACTTCACTCAGGCTATCGCTTTTTTTTTTCCGCCTTGCGCCTAAGGCTATACAGGAGTCTGTCGCCTTAGATGCGCCTAGCCCTTGGTCATGTTGAAGTTCATTGCGGTGAAGTAAGTTTTAGGATGTATTCTTTACTAAACGAAAAAAATATGCTGCAATGGTGGTCATCTGCTTGGGTTGTGTGGTATGTATTATTAGGATCCAGTCTAGGTACTTTGTTGGTTTTGTGTAATGTCTTTGGATCAATTAAAATAATTGTGGGACTTCCATGTTTTCTATATGATTTTGACAGTTGATCTATTAATACATTTTCCTGGTATGCTCTGACAGAGCAAAGCAATGGCGAAATGGAGATTGGATGTGTACAAATTGCAATAATCATAATTATGCATCTCGATCAGAATGCAATAGGTTTGTTTCAAATTGAAATTATGCTTTAACCTGCCTATTGAAATTAACATTTTCGACTTTCTAAAATCTTTTGCGGTTTTTACATTTCAGTTATTACACTTGGCTGAATTTTGAACTTGTTATATTAGGTGTAAGACGCAGAGAGATGCCATTGCAAAGCCAGTTCAGCAGGCAGTCAATGTTGTGTAGCCGTGATTTGGAGTCCACATTGTGTTTTAACATTGATGCCCCCTTGAGGTTTCTATTTGATTTTTGCTGCAATGTTTGATATCGGAAAAAGCAGATTCTTAAGTATGCCGTTTCCATTTCCCATATATCTTAGTCATTGTAGACATTAGTGGTGGTTGATATGCCAAATTCAAAGTATGTATCAATAGCATGTTGTAGTTATCCTTTGATAGCAGAGGCTTGGTGTGAGTACCATTTGTTTCATTTACTGAAATGAACGTAATGCTCTGTTTCGATTTGTATATCATTTTATTCAATGGACTACTTTCCTCTAATTGAATTCCAGTTTTTGCTGCCAAATTGTTGCAGTGAAAGTATGCTGTTTATTGTTGCCTCAAAGGATAATAAATTCACATGATTCTGTTTAGATGAATTGTTGGGGTCAGTTGCAGCTGACCAACAATTGATGCAGGTTTGATTTTTATGAAGACACGGAATTCGCATCAATCAGTGGTTAAGTTCAAATCCACACTCTTGTTTATTGATGTTGTACTAAAGATTCAAGGCTACAAAATTTCTGTGGAGTTAAAAGCCCCAACCGGAAACAGCCTCTCTTTCATTACATTACATTGCATTACAAGCGATTGATTCATTCAAGAGCCCTTAAAAATGGAGGAAGGAGGTAGAGGAGGAGTATCTAATTGGTAAAGATTGAGAGCAGGCCCTGCGAAACGGAACAAAATCCAGCCTCCAATCATAATGAAAATGGAAGCATAAGCAAACTTGTTGAGCCAAAAGAGCAGACCTTTCTCTCCAACATAGAGTTCAAGTGCCTTCTCTGTGAGGCTCATATCCTCCCACTTCTTTGGAGGAACGGGAGCTTTTGCCTTGGCAGTTGTGTCCGCTTGCATCTGTTTGTTCCTCCTTTTTGACCGGCGTTTGAATCTTATCTCCACCGTCTCCGGTGGTGGCGGTGGTATAGTGGGTGGAGATGGTTGGGGATTGTTTTCAGTACCTCCTTCAGTGCTGTTGGTGGAATTGAGCACCGGAGATCGTCTCCGGCTAGGTTTGAGAAAGAGAGTGTGTGGTGGTTTTAATGGTGAAGTGTTTGTGTTGGTGGGAATGGCTGGGGGGAGTGATTTTGAAGTAAGGAATTGAAAAAGCTTAGACTCCATTGATAGTCTGCCTTGCATACCAGCAGGACCAGTTGTTTGTCTAATGTTATCCCTTTTATCCACTACGGGATGTCTTCACCACCAATCATTTCGTGCCACGTGTCCTGCTAATTTTCGTTTGGGCCTGACAGAAAATATCATTTTTCAACGAAATTTGCACAGAACATCTCAGAAAGACAAAAAAAAATACGGATAGAAAAATATTTTAAAAAAAAAAAGGAATATGATTATAATTCTTTTTCATCAAATTATCAACAAATCATAACGAGTTAGAGGAAACTTAAATTTGTAAAATTGCTGTTTTTCTTTCAATGAAATATTCGCAACTGTAATCACCTAATAATCTTTCTTCGGAACTTTTGTAGAATACTGACCATAATTGTAGGGGTGCACACGGTTGGTTAACCAATCCATGTGGATTTTTGCTAACGGTTAACCGCTTGAACGGTTTTTCTAATTTACTAACCGTACTGTCCATTAAATTCGGTTAACCATTAATTTCGGTCGGTTAACCATTTCCGAAATAAATATTATATTTTAAACCTCAAAATTTTAAATCATAAATCTCAAATATCAAAGACAAATATGAAATTATAAACCATAGTCTTAATAATTGATTAAGAATGACATTACAACTAGAAGTGAACTAATTATGTTTTTCGGTGAATTAATTGTTACCAATTAACAGATTGGGACACCTGACTTACTTTAGAAGTATTGCAAGATAAACTGCTGTACAAGATTAGCTTTTTCTTCTAAGTTATGATGTAAATCCATATTGGCATTAGGCTTTCTACCTATAAATATGACAGAAACCTTGCAATCTAGTAGTCTTCCATCGTACAGATCATAAAAGAAAAAAAGGTAAGAATTAGCACAGATTTCATTTACGGATATTTAATTATGAAAGTAACATAACAAATTAATCAATATATCTTTCCAGTACATGACAAATTAAGCTATTCGGACTCTATAAACCTCAAGTATCGATGAATTTTTATAGTGATTCAGGACGATATCAATCTGGGACCATTACGATTGTGACATATCAATAATAGCATTGACGTATCAAAATCACAATGAATTTTTATAAATACTAGATTTTATTTGTGTAACACAAACTTAATTCTCAATCTACATCCATTACATACACTTATTGGTTTATAAAATCAAGAAATTATTAGATGGATTTCTATTTGGATTTGGGTGAGCAATGAGTTGAAATTTGAAAGTGATAGGTTGGGGTTTGACCTTTATAGGATGTAATAATTAATATTATTGTTGAATTACTGAAAAATGTTTCTCCATAATACATAAATGTATCTTTAGTATTTTCCTTTTCATCTTTAAAAATTCAATTTTCTTTTCTAGATATATATATATATATATATATATATATATTGGAAAATAAAAATTAAATTAAGGATTATATTAAACATATTGGAAACTATAGACGTAAAATTATATTAAACACCCCAATGTTTCACCATTAATTCATATAACCTATATATCCAATTATATATAAAAAAAAAAAAATTCAACGGTCGGTTAACCGAGTCCACATGGACTTCCGAAACCGAAACCGAAAATTTTTAAAAACAAAAACCGTACACTAGTCCATCGGTTTCTGTTAACCATATTTTCTGTCCGGTTTCGGTTCGGTTTCACGGTTTTTTGGTTTTTCGGTTTTTTTTGTGCACCCCTACATAATTGTTCTTGTGTTTCACATGAATTTTAATTTTGAAACATTTATTGGTTCCAACATTTCTGAAAATTAATAACTCTCGAAAACTTATACAAAACGCTGTGTTCACATTCCGTAATTTTAGAAAATTGAAACTTATTTTTTGGTAAGTTAGAAATTGAAAATTCGTATTTTCTATAGTTATTAAATTTATAGATATATCCTTAAATTTTATTATCTACATGTTTCTGTGTCCTATAATTGTTTACAGATATCATTTCACAGAGTCTATCTTCATTTGAACTAGATTTGAACCTGTGCGTTGCAGGATTTAATAAACTATGTTTTTCAATGCATGCGTATAAAAAGTAAAAATTTTCATGTAACGGAAATTTCTAATATTTTTTAAGCTGAATTAAAAATTAAGCAATTATTTTTATAAACGAAGAATTTGATATATGTGACGATGATTGAACAACAAATATATTTACACTATAAAACTTTTTTCTACTCAGTCTTATACTTTCTATATTACGTACAATATTTGATAGGGAAAAAAAAATATTATGGTTTCACTTTTTTGCAAGTAAAAGACTGGTTTTTTTTTTTTTTTTTTTTTTTTTTTTTGTTAAAAAATGAGAATTGTGTTTTAAAATGTTAACAAAAAAAAAAAGATAACTAATATTTTTTCGTTAAAAATGATTATATAGTGAAGGGTACTTTTGGTTATTTAATATGCCAATAATTTATATATATTATTTAAAAATTTTACATCAAGATTTGAATATTTTTCGAAGATTTGTCAATTTGTTATGATTTTTTTAAATTTATTATCATTATTTAATTTAGAAAAATATTTGCGCTTTTCAGAAAATTTCAAAATTTATCATTAATATCTATTGTATTTTTATTAACCAACTTGAAAATTTTGAGTTCAAAACGAACAAGAATACTCTATGTAATGTCATAATTTAATTTTTGTTGTCTTTTTTTTTTTAACATTTTAAAACACAATCCTCATTTTTTGACCAAAAAAAAAAACCATAGACCTTTATTTGCAAAAAAGTGAAACCACAAGTTTCTTTCTTTTTTTTTTTTTTTTTTTTTTTTTTGTAATTTACCCTATTTGATAATATTAGGGATTTTTTTTTTTTTGTTACACTATAAATTTTTTTTCTACTCAGTCTCATAATTTCTATACTACGTACAATGTATATGATAATATTAGGGGATTTTTTTTTTTTTACTTGAGATATTCAATTTCTTCATTTGGTACCTAATGTATTGATTGGGTCATAATCACTGTTGTTGTAATAAATAGATCCTTATATCTCTGTTGTTGGTGTCAATTACTGTAAATCCAAATATTTTCAATTAGTACAGGTTAGGTACTAAAAATACAAAATCAATAGAGTATGTGTCAATGCGCAAATTGTAGATATATTATGTTGTAAAAAGGTCTCTTGGCAATAATGTTAATATCAAATAATTTATTATTTTCCACCATTAACAAAAATCTAAACAAAATTAATCAATATTAATATAATTATGGCTTTTTCATAATGAAATTGTGTTGCTAAATCAAAATCTTGTTATAATGTGATTTTAATAAAAATATGTACTTTTAATTGATTTTGTTTTAAATTTTCAATAATTTTTATAAAAAAATATATTTAGTATAATAACTTAAAATTAAAAATTTTACTACTACTCTTAAAATAAAAAAAAAATTAAATTCTATTATGGTTTTTGTTTTCTTATTCATGATGTAAAAGAAAATAATACAAAATTTATAAATATATATAATATATTTAAAAAATAAACATTAATAAAATATATTTATAAGATTAAAATATAAAAAGTTTTTACTCAATTCAATTCAAATTATACAATTAATTTAAGCAATAGTTATAAAAATTAATGCACTATAATGACTTTAAACAATAAACCAATTACGATTTAAAAATTGACAATAACTCTCTTTTTTAATATCATGAGGAGTTACAAATTGATAAGAAAAAAATGACTTGAGTAATTTACAATAAATGAATTATATTAATTGATAAACAATTATATAACGCTCATTTAACTTAGAATTATAGACATATAAATTTTAAAAATATATATTATTGCCAACATAAAAAGGAATTAAACACGTGAAAACAACAATTGAAAATCGTAATTCATTTTTTATATGATTGTACAAAAAAAGCCATAAAACAAAAATAAGAATATAAAAATACAAAGTCACGATTTGAAATTATAACTGTAAAAAACAAATTATAATTTTCATACCTGATTCGCTAAAGTAAATAAAAGCAAAAAATATATCAAACAAAAAGAGGTGAAGAGAAGCAAATAAAATAACCTCAATGAAAATCCTTACAAATAATTTAAATTTCTTTTTATTTTTTTTTTCTCGAATCCATTTGCTCATACCAACATTTTCCAGTATCGATTAAGAAAAACCTATACAATGAATATATATATATATATAACAAAAATTATGATTTACAGCTGAAATTGTAATAAAAATTTATTTAATATCTCTACATGACTAGTTAAAAGGAAAGAAACAAAGAAAAAAAGACCAAACAAAAGCGATGAAGAGAAGACAAATAATTTTAACTTTTGTAAAAGCTTTACAAATATTTTATATATATATATATATATATATATATATATATATATATTGTTCTTTATTATAGTTGCTCATCGCCAATATCTTGAATTTTTATTAAAATAAAACCTATAAAATGACAAAAAAAATACAGAAGTCATGATTTGCAATTAAAACTTTACAAATAAAAATTTATTTAATATCCATACATGAATGATTAAATAAAAATTAAAAAAAAAAAAGACTAAACAAAGAGATGGAGAGAAGACAAATAATCTTTTAACTTTTGTGAAAGACTAACAAATGATTTATATGTTCTTTTTATTTTTTATTTTTTTTCATATTTCGTTGTTTCTTTCCAATATCTTCAATATCCATGAAAAAGGACTTATAAAGTGAAAACAAAAATCTAAAATACAAAACTTGTGAACTATAACTGTACAACAAAAAAAACAAAAAAACAAACAAAAAAAAAAAGAAGAAAAAGAGACCTCATAAAGAGAGAAAGATGAAGATATTAAAAAGAATACACATTTGATATGATTATTGAAAGGGAAAAAAAAAATCACTATGTGTGTAAAAAATGTATTGTCACTTATTTATAGATGAAAGATAATTGAATTTATATAATTTTAAAACCATTATCCATTAAACTATTAGAATTATTATATAATATTTTTTTATAACTTTTTTTTTTTTTTTGAATGACAATTAATTTTGTAACTGTTACAAATTTTTCTATAACTATTATTTTAATTGAATTATTAAAAAGGAAAAGGAGAATTAATAGTTAGAAATTTTGTGAATAAAATTTCAAAAATTCTAGAAAAATAGATAAATGGAATTGGGAGAAATTGAGAAATGAGAGATTGCTTAAAAGCTTGTTTTACTATGTATGTAGATTTCCATAACCGTGCAACGTAGCTTGTGCTTATTAACTGGTTGAAGCTGATTACATCCGCTTCGACGGTAGAAGAAGACAGTTTATTTATCGAGAAATTTTGGCAAATCTCAGGCCCTTTTTTTTTTTTTTTTTTTTTTTTTTGGAACAAAAAAATTCATTCCTTTTGCACCCACTGCTTCATTCCACCCTCTTAAGTCTAATTGTATAGCAATATGTTATCAAAGTGGCTCTTCAAATACTCTAGTTTAAGAAGAACAAAACATCTGTAACAAATCTCTAACAAGACCAGTTCTTTTTTTTTTTTTTCTTTTTCCTTTAAATACTAAACTAGTCTTTGCATGTTCATCCATAAAAGTTCAATTTGTCAAACAACATTCAATTTTCTTCTGAACAGCTCATGAAAAGGGTAGGAACCTGAATAGGCAAAATATAGCAACATAAGATTCTATTCGCATTGTTCACTTGAAATTTATCCAACCTTCAATTCCAGCATTTTTCAGTCTTTTGAAGTTATTACTAGCAACCCCAATGCACCAATCAGAATGTACTGCAAAAAGAAGACATAGTATTCATCGTATTAATAGACTATTCATGTAGTAACACAAAATTATGATCAAATTAATGGTCTATTCATGTTGTGGTTAGAAGTATCACAGACATTGTACAAATGAAACAAAAAGTAAAGAGGGGAAGATAACTTAGTAATCCTGCATTGTTTTAATGTTATTCGTGAAGGAGAGGGAAACACAAAATTAAACAAGATTTAAGCATCAACATTGGACTTATAAACTTGAACAATAAGTTTTGAAACTCATCAAATCAAACGAACCTTGATAATTGGCTTTTCAGTCATGATAATTGTCACCCATCCAACATAGGGCAAGAACCTGGAAATAGGAAAACGTAAGCAACATTACAAGTCTATCCATGCTATTCTGTGATACGCCCTACCATATCTTTAACTGACAATAGGAAGAGGTAAAACGAAAGCTTTTACCCAACAGCTCTGCCCATGATATTGTGCCGCTGCAGCCAGAGCTGACCTTGAGCATACAAAAGCCTATCGTCCCCATAATTATTATCCCCTGAGAAATGAGGTAATATAAGAACTTACACTTGATATCACCATAATTAGCAATATGGATAACATCTTTAGTATATTGAAGCAGCTGAAATTTTAAGAACAAAGGATGGGCACCGTAACGAGCAATGTGGTAAATTTTAGACGATTAATAAGTGAAGAAGCTTGTACCTTTTGTGAGGACATCAACTTCCTTAGTATCTTCCCTTTCATGCACCTGCATGACAATTGAATATCAGGACTTACTGAAACTAGTCTACCAAAAAGAAAGAGAGAATAAGGTCCTGCTCCACCCACAAACACTGTTATCTTAAAATGGTGAAGACTCTAATTGAAAAGCAGGCATAAGATCTGCTCAATGATATAGCATAACTTGAATTTCATTGCTACACACAATCAGGTTATTGCGGGTAATTTTTGAAAAAGTATGTCACATATGCAAAATTGTAAATGCTAGGGGAGGAGAACACTTACCTTAATTACACGGTGGACAATTGGAATTTCACGACCCTGATCAATAAAGCAGACTTTTTCAGAATGCGCATAGTAATTGAGAAAAAAAAAACAATAGAATAATGATTGCAGAAGTGGCGCTGTGGTGTGAAGAGGCGCATACAAAATGAAACATCCAACAAAACCAACCAACAAGTGATGAAGTCCTAAAATCCATGAGCAGAATATACAGCAAAGTAGTAATACTATCAGAGCAAATCTAATAACAAGAAAATTGTGTAGCATGTAACCTAATCATATGCTGAATTGCCAAATATATAATACCTTCCACTTGTGCCTTCAATAATTTTATGGAGGAAAAGAAAGGTGTGTTTTACATATATGGTAAAATAACATGTGAGATTGCCGAAATGAATTATCTAATATACAGTTGATTCTAAGACATTATCATTCCTACAGTGTGATTAACACTGTTGCATAAGACATCATCTTATGATTTTTTTTTTCTATCCCACAATCATGAATCCTATAAGGTACAGAAAGCAAGATTTATTTATTTTAATAATGAGCACTCATAAACATAAATCTATCAACGACAGAACTTGAAAAGGAGTAAAGGAAATCTCTGCCAACTCATGCATATGCTGAAGTAAATTATCAACATTTGGGCATGCTGCGCTATGAACTTCTTTACACTCAAAACACACAAGCATTTGTTGGTATTACTGCTACAATCTAAGGCAAAAGTTCATTTGTGTCTCTCAAAAATTCAATATAGGCAAACCAAGCTGTAGCACAAATTGAAAACACAATAGGATACAAAACAAAGCAGATCGAAGATAAAAGGAATAAACTTACATCAACATTGAAAACAACAATTTCCCCGGCACGAATAGGGTCTTTACTCATGTGTAAAAACAATATATCCCCCTGCAAGTGAGGTAATCATAATTAGTCAACCAGTGCTATAATTAGTTTAATTAATAAAGTTGGGACGCATAGATCACTCTGGATGAAAGTATCATCATCATTAGCCACAAGAAAGCAACATCACTGTAAATAATGTCTCTTTGAAAAAAACTTAATGTCAGTAATATCCCTGATCATCCCAGAAATAATTTGACATTAGTCACTAAACGACCAGTAAAGAAGAGAAAAATGTTATATTTTAATGCAAATATTTTCTTGAAAATATTTTAATGTCAGTAATATTTTAATGCAAATAATTTCATCAGCAACATGCTACACATTTAACTTTCATTGTGTGTCTGTGATGTGTTGAAAGTTAGTACATAGTAATGGCAACATATAATAACAAATATCCTTGGCAGATATATTAGTGCTGCTCCAGAAAGAATATTAAGCCACAAAAAAGATCCATCCTTTCCACAGATATATTACTAATAAAGTTTCATCGACAACATCAAACAAAGCACATTTGTATAGTGCCTATGGCAACAAGATGGGTAAAAAATAATCAAGCACAACTATAAGAATTAAACCATTTATTTTATCTTACCCTCTTGAATCCAGGTTCCATACTTCCAGATAGAACAACCACCACAGGAGATTCACTACCCGTGAAGCACATCAATGCCTTCCATATTATCAGGGCAGATGTAACAATCATTCCTGAAATTAATATGCAAACATACTATGAAAAAAAAGATATAATAACAGACGGCAAGACCACAAACAGAAAAAACAGCTTTCTTTGCTGTCCTCTAAAAATGCAGCTTTCAGTAATAAAGTCAAATGTCAGCATCATGATCTCCTAAAACTATGCTTCAATTTTGATAAGAAAATTCTACAAATATTCAGCAGATAAGGCAATTTTATCAATATTTACACACGAAGTAGCACTTCAATTATCCTTGAAGTACTTCTCTCACATATCCAACCAGAGAGAAATGGCAAACTATTGCAACAGCTAAAATGCCAAAAAACTGCATTCGATCACTTTCATCAGTAATTTGTGAAGAATGCGACGGAAACATGATCAATACAAGCCAAAAACACTGCAATTACGTACAATTTCTAATCAGAATTTTGAGCCATGGAAGAATAGAAATGCCAAAGATTTTAATTGTTTTCAACTCATATCTAACACATCAATAGCAACAACAAAAATCACATGCGACTAAATTCAATTTACCTGATATCGCTAATATATTTGACTGCTACAATTTGCATGTAAACGACTTCACTACCGTTTCATAATGCTGTTGCTATACTATAACTGATGTACTAAGAGAAATTATGAATGCTTGGTCTCATTCCAAAACTGTCTCATAATTCAATGGAATTTTGCATCAACAAGGTTAGGGCTGCGTTTCTCTTCAATAAACAATTATTTTTAATGACAATCAAACCCCTTCGAAACCCAATAGAGCACGTTAACTCTCTTCAATAAATTACAACTCTCTGTTTCTGTTGCAGAATGGGTGTAGAAATTGGATAATATAAAAGAAAGGGCAAGTATAGAAGTTTATTACCGATGCCTAAAACCCAGATTAAGCAGTGGAAATCACAAATTTTCTTCCAAAAACAGATGACTCAAAGACCAAAAATTCAATCGAAATAGAGACTGACCTAGACTGACGGCCTGAGTGAGGAGCTGACGGATCTGGATAGATTTGACAGAATCGACGGTATCCCCAACCCAACCCATTTCTTCTTCCGCTTCTTGTTTCACCTTCAGAAGAATTTCTTTGTTTGTTCGTTTGTTTCTGTGTTTCGTTTATTGACAAAACGCTGCTCGCCTTTCCAAATCGTCCTAATGAGGGCTTTTAAATGTCTTTATGAAAATATGACTAGAACAAAGACAAACAAGTTATATAAGAAAATAGCTAAATGTACCTTTAAGCCAACTAATCAATAATAAGAAGCTTTGTTGGAAAAAAAAAATTTCAAAAAAAAAATCTCTTTAATTGTTTTAGAGATAAATACAAAAATTAATCATGTAGTTTCGGCTATTTATCTACTAATACTTGTGGTTTTAAAATTTACAAATTTGGATTTATAGTTTTCCCATTATTAATAAAAGTAGTTTATGGTCCAATACAATCCCCTAAAAACTAATACATCCTTTAAATTTTCACTTGAAAATTTATACATTGATTAGGTAGAAGTACAATATATCTTTTAGGGCCAACTCAACGTGTAAAGAGACATAAACGAATTTTTCAAATCATCATTTTGAAATTTATATTAGAATTAAAAAAAACTTCTAATTTCTTTTTTATATAAAATTTATTTTTCTAGTTTTTTTTTATACAAACTTCTCAATTAGTTATCTATATTAAAAAAAATTTAAAAAGCTTAACCTAAATCAAAATAAAAATTTTCAACACTATTAAATATGAATGTAAAGTAATAATATATTATCAGATGTGTTTTTTTTTATCGACTATGTAATTTTTTTAACAAATTAAGTTTACCTTATGCACTTTATGACATAATATGAGCAATTGTGCCTAAAATAAAAATAATAATAATAATTCACTATATGTAATACCTGAAGTTCGGAAATTCTCCTTAAAGATAACACAAATCAAATTATTAAAGTATTGAAAAATTAATAAATTTAATTATTAAGATAAATAAAAATACCAATAATTAAGAAATGCAAGAAAATAAAAAATAGAGATTAGATATGAAGACAAGAGTAGAAAAAATTACGATAGAAGTGGGGGAAAAGAAGATCGTTAGATTGATATAAATGAAAATAAATATCAAAGATTGATTTACAAAATTTAATAAGAGAAAACTTATAGAAAATAAAGAAAAAGACATTGGAATGCTAAATCAAAAATATTTATGAAAAATTGAAATTATCAACTTATAAAATTTTTTGAATGAAAAATTTTTGGGAGCTAAAAAATATAAGGGTCTAAAACTTTTATTTTATTTAAGCTGGCCTTGAGGCCTTAGTGACGGATTTCAAAAAGATATAAAAAATGTATATTTTTTTAATTGATAATGTGAAAAATGAAAAAAGAAAAAAGAAAGATGACTTAAATACAAATTTGCATGAAATTTTTTAAAATAATATAAATAAATTATTAGGATGCTAAATAAATTTTGCAGGAGAATTAGTCTAATGATATAAGCCACATTTTTTTAACATAATCCTCATGTAAAATTTAATATTCTCTACCATTTAGTATTCTAATAATTTATCCACATTATTTATGAGTTTTCTATCAAGATTTGAACATCTTCCGGCCATTTTTCTATTTCTTATTTTTTTGTGCATTAATAAACACTCTTGCATCTCGAAAATTCTTAAGTTTTGTGATAAAAGTTTATCCTTTTTTTATTAACCAATGCGTAAAAGTTAGGTCCAAATCGAAACAATGAGATATTTTTAGGAAATGCATTAAATGAAAAATTGTGTTTGTCAATGCAAACCATAAATTACATTTCATAAAATTTTAAATTATAAATATGAATTTATAAATGATTCAAGCACATGGTTTGTTTTTGTAATTATCTAAATTTATGACTTATTTTTCTATCGGTTCCAAAATTTACTTTCGGATATTTGGTTTTTTTTTTAAATTTTTATCATGGCTTTCAGACTCGGACCGGTTATCGAACCGGTGAAGGGATGGATTCATGGATTTTGGATTAAACCAGGATAAACTGGAATCGAACCGAATTTAATAAATATATTAAAATATTAATATATTTTTATTTTTATATTTATAATTTATGAAAATTTGAATATTTTTATTATAATTCTTCAAGTTTAAGCATTTCAAACACAATATAATAATTAAAAAAACTCAATTTATGAAATATAGTTTTTATAGTTATAATTAAATGTGAATTTTATTTAAAATAATTTAAAAATACAAACTATATTTTATTTTAATTAAAAACATCTCAAAATAATAACTTAAATTTTATATTCAAATAATTTAAAAAAAAAAGTCTGGTCGAACCGAAAAATCGGTCCGATTCATGGTTTCTGGTTCGACCGGTCCGAATGAAAGTTGATCGGTTGTTGACCAAAATGAAAATCGGATAGAAACCGACCAGTCTAATCTCTGGTTCCGGTCGAATCCAGTCTGACCGGCCGGTCCGGTTTGGTTTTCACAACTATGATTTTTGTATACGCTTGATTAGAACGGGCTCAAGAGTGTGAAATTTCTGTGGCACAATAAAATAAAAGATCTTTTCTTTTTCAAAACCAAAACTTTTGGTCTGGTAATTGTAAAAACTTTTCAAAAATAAAATTATAAAACTAATTTTCTTGCTTTCCGATCCTAGATTTAGATAAGCTATTTTAGATTTTTTTTTTTTTTTCCTTTTGATAAGACATTGCAAAAGGTTTTAATTGTTGTTTCAACAATATATTATTTATTAGGAATTAAATGAAAGCCAAAATCAGAGTCACCCCATACGCTTTTTTTTTTTTTCTTTTCAATTCATTTAGGATATATATATATATATATATATATATATATATATATATATATATATATATATATATATATATTCAATGTTATGTCATTTACAATTAACTTTAATCCCTTTGAAATTTTTATTATGATATATTAAATGACATAACATTGAAATATGACACACACACACACACACACATATATATATATATATTAAAACATTGTCAATAAAAATCATTTTCAATCTAATAACTATTTAATTTCAATTAATTAATATAAGTAGTTAAATTTTTTTTTAAATATTTTAACGACTTATATTAGTTAATTAATTCAATTCGAGTCTCACTTACAATAGATACTACACCAAAAAATATAGCGATAAAAAGAAAGGCTAAATTATCTATTAGTCCTTATATTTTTACGTATTATATTAATTAATCCATAAATATATTTTAAGATTCTTAAGTTTTGTCTTAATAAATTTTTTAGTCATTTCCTTTAATTTTGCATATGAAAATACACTATTCCCTTAGTTATAAGTAAAAATTATATATTTTAGTTTTCAAATTTAATTAAAGTATTTCTAATAAAATTTTTTGTACTATATACACATGGACAATATTGTACTTTTTTATATATTAGTTATAAAAATAAGAAAATATCATTATTACTTATTCTCTTTAATATATATTATCATTTGTTCGTTTTAGATCTGCCCATGACATTTTGAAATGATAGGGACTAAACTGTAATTTGTGGTAAATTATAGGAACCAAATGCGTAATTTGGTTAAATCCTATAAATAGTTGGAAGTTAGTTATTTCCCTATATATAGAGATGGTTTCTAAATCATTTGGTAAAGACTTAGATAAGATTTGGAAAACCGCTCCTAAAGAGAAAACACGAAACGAAAACATATTTCTTTTGATCGTCGGAAGAATTTGTGAATATCGCCCGTATTTTGTGTATCCGTACACATGTAGGAAAGGCAACTAGGACGTTCCTGCTGGTGGTGTTGGTCATTCGCTTTGTAAACAATTTTTCTGCTGCATATAAACTGTAAGTCCGTTTATTTATGTTGTTTACGAAATCTATACATTAGTTGTATGGTTTATTTTCATTGGCATCAAAGCCGAATGATTCAAAGATTAATGTGTTCAAAGTCTTTATTCCTGGTTATCTGTGAATAGAATATGTTTTTTTGAGTTTTTGATACGGATTTGTGTTTATTTCCATGTCAAAATTATACCATATATGCTCTAATAGTATAAATGTGTCAAAATTTTTGTTGGATTTTTGAAAATCTGAGCACACCACTGAAATCAGCACGGAAAATTGAGTCAAAATCTCGATTTTCACGTCCAATGGAGCAGTTGAGGGAAGTTGGGATCATAGGACACATGGAGCAATGGGACTAGATAGTTATCGATGGTTGAAAAGTCAAAACGATAGAATGACCAATCACTTGTTGTCACGTCGACAAGCCTTAACCGCCTCTAAAATCGTCAACCCGACACGTGTCAACACCTGGCCGCCACATGTGTCCACGTGGACCAATCGGGAGATGACACGTGGCAGAATGAATGTTAGTATGACATGTCAACGTGCCACGTCAGCACCAGGACCAATTAGGTGATGACACATGGCATGCTAACTGATGATGTCATCTAGTCAACCTAATCAACTATCGCCATATGGCACATGGGTCAGGCAACCTTAGAAGGGCACGTGGCGGGAGCTACAGCGGCGCGTGTCCGCACATGGGGGTGTTTCCGACATCCAAATTTCATCAAATTTTTTCCAGATTTAAAATATGTATTTTTCTTGAATTTTTGATATATTTTAATGAATTTTTGGAATTCATTTGATAATTTTTAATTAATTTTTAAGCTAAATTTAATAGTATTTATTATGTATAAATACTTTACTTATGTTTTAAAATTTCAAGAAAATTTTAGTATATTTATTGTGTATTTATATACTATTTATTGTTGATTATTGATAAGTTTTATTGTTTCTATATATGTTATAGAAATGGCATCTTTCGTGAAAACGGTGAAGGAGATCCAGTCTCAGGAGGAGGCGAGGATTATGCAGAAACTTGAAGATAAGCTTTTCTCTAAACGATATCGTCCGTTGGAGAAAGAGGATATTGTAGGAGTGATGGAAAAGTTTAATGCATGAAACCAAAAGATCCAAGAGCTTGTCTGGAAATGAGGTTTTTCTTCTGGCATTGATAAACTGAAAATGTTAAAATTTACAAAAAGGGCTTTTCGTGATAAACATTTTGATGAATTCTGGTATGGTGAAAACCCTGTATTTGACAAAATAGTGGATTCCATTGAAGGCCTAGTTCCTAAGAGGGAGTATGAGTACCAATGTAAAGTTTTTGTGTTGAATTTGGCTGAAACGGGGGCTAAGGTAGCTCATAACCCTAGAACCATGTTACTAAGGAGTAACAAATTGGTTCGTCATCCTTGCCTAGATGCTACTTTTGAGAGTGTTGAGGACATTCCAATGGATCTCTACCATAAGTTCGTACCATTGATCCCCATCACTTCTAAGGAGATCGGGATTGTTGAGCTAGATGAAAAGGAAGAGGTGGAGATCGACACTAGTGTCGAGGATGATTCCATGACTCCAAAACATTACTACTATAAGGAGTATTGGGCTGGATTTTGGAAAAACTCTGGAGATGAAGATTAAGCTCTTCAGTTTCCTAGTTGAGACACACTTTTATTTTTGTTGCTGATTTCGTTTTGAATTTTGTTTTGAATGGCTTTGTGCTTGGAACATATTTTCTTTAAAGTGGTTGTAATCTTTGATTACTGCTGTTTATTTGTTAAACATTGCTATTTTGGTTAGTTGTTTTAGTTATTCTAATTTATTTATTTATTTTGAGACTATAACTAAGTGTTATATTACTCATTAGTTTTATACTTAAGAAAGTATGAATGTTAAAATAAATTATAATGGAATCTAAAGCAAAACTAAAAATAAAATATTTATTATTAGAAATTTAAACCTAATATAGTGTTTGTATTAGCCCATGTAAATGGTGACTCTGTACATCATGTAAAGTGTTCAATTTTATGTGAACCAAACAATATTTTTAGATTTAAATGATCTTATAATAAATATGGTGTATTGCTTACTTGTTTATGCTACTTTTTCTTTATAGTTTTCAATGGCTGCTTCGAAATCTATAGTTGCTAAACTTAATAAGGACCTTCGATTGAGTGGTGACAATTATGAAGTTTGGGCTATGAAAGTCCAATACATAATTGAAGAACAAGAGGCTCTTCACACTCTGGAAAGGATTATGGATACTCCAAAAGAGGGTAACACAGTTCAAGCGAGGAGGGACCTTAAGGCTTATCAAGTCTGAAAGAGGAAGAACTCTTCTGCACGCATCATCATACTTAGTGCTATGGATGATGACATCGCGAAGAGGTTTCGCATACACAACACAGCAAAAGAGCTGTGGGATGCTCTTAAGGAGAATTTTGGAGGTGTCTACACAACAAAACTCCATTCTTTAAGTATCAAGTTTGATACTTATAAGAAAAGAGCTGACCAGGGGCGGCGGCGGGGGGGGGGGTCACTGGGAGGCAGCTGACCCCCCAGCCGCCGGGAAAGCCCCTGAGTAGGGGGCTTTCCGGCGGCCCCCCGCCCCCCCAAGAGCAGGGGCAGCGCCCCTGCTCTGGCCCCTCTGATACAGGGGGCGAAACCCCCTGTATCAGGGGGGTAATTTTTTTTTTTTTTTTTTTTGTTTTTATGGGCAAAACGACGTCGTTTTGCTCAGTCATTAAAAAAAAAAAAAAACCTGCCAGGGCAAAACGACGTCGTTTTGCCCTGGCAGTAAAAAAAAAAAAAAATTAAAAGGTTTAACCTCCTTCCTCCCCCACCCTCCATCACATTTCACCCCTCAAATCAATCCTCCTCTCCCTCCCCTCTTTACTGCCGCCACTGTCATCCCGCCTGCCGCCGTCACCGCTCATCGTCCGTCCATCCTCACCTCTCCTCCTTTCCTCCTTGCTTCTAATTCCGGTTAGTTTTAATTTTAAATTTTAGGTTTTTGTAATTTATTTAGGTTTTATTGAAATTAGGTTTTAAATAAAAATATTTATGTAAATTAGGTTTGAATTAATAAATTGAGGTATTAATTGATAAATTAATAAATTGATTATGTTAATTGTGTTCTTATTTGATAAATTAGGTTTGAATTGAGGTTTGAATTGATAAATTGGGGAATTAATTGATAAATTGATAAATTGATTGTGTAAATTGCGTTGTTAATTTTAGTTTTGAGTTGATAAATTAGGTTTGAATGTGTGTTTGAATTGATAAATTGAGGAATTAATTGATAAATTGATAAATTGATTGTGTAAATTGTGTTGTTAATTTTAGTTTGGAATTGATAAATTAGGTTTAAATATGTGTTTGAATTGATAAATTGATAAATTATGTTTGAATGTGAGTTTGAATTAAATTGATTGTGCATTGTTATTTTTGGGTTTGAATTGATAAAATATGTTTAAATTTAGTTATGAATTGATTAATTGATTGTAGAATTTGTGTTTTTATTTATAGGAATTAGAAATATAGATAAGTTTATTACTAAAACAAAGCGGAATACTTTATCAAATCCCGAACCATCATCAACTAGTAATGAAACCCCTATTGATCAAGGTAGTGAAAAAAGAGCCCGCATGAACCTATGTTTTAAATGAAATTGTTGTTTGGATTAATTTAATTGTCTTTTTATTGAATTGAATTAAATTCATTCAGGATTGTCGGTCGATCGGAAATTTTGGTTCGTCGGCCGGAAATTTTTCTTAACCGGCCGGAAATTTTTCGAACCAAATTTCGCCCCCCCAGCGTACTCACCCTGGCACCGCCACTGGAGCTGACCATACAATAAAGTGGCATTTGAGGGAAATGTCTAACATGATTATTGAGCTTCATGATGCTGTTCATAAGTTGACCGAAGAGCAAAAGGTTTAAGCTGTGATATGTTCTCTGCCAAATGGGTGGGAGCATATGAATTTGCATCTTACTCATGCCAATGACATTAAGACCTTTCATGATGCAGTTCATCATCTTGAGCTGGAAGAGGACCGTTTGGCTTCTCTTAGTGTGAAATCTGAAGTTCACATAGCTAGTTCAAGTTCTGGTCCAAAGTCCAAGAAAAAGAACAAAAGTTCTTTAAGAAAAAGGTAAGGGGAACAACGGGCAGTGTTCCAGTTCAAAAGAAGGGAAAGAAGAAAGTTAACATTTCTTAGGTGAAATGTTATAATTACAAGCAAAAGGGTCATTTTGTAAGAGATTGCAAAGCTCCCAAGGTAAATGTTACCAAATTGTATAATTGTTATACATTTGTTTCAAGTTCTGTTTTCCTAACTGAATCTCATCCTTTATGGATTTTAGACTTATGAGCCATCGACCATGTGACAAAGGAACGAGATTCCTTTGTAGAGTTCTGAAGTGTTCCATGGGAATTAAGGTGGATGTACGTGGGAAACAACTCAAGAGAGGAAGTCTTAGGGATTGGCTGTTGCAAGCTAGTCTTAAATGGTGGTCGACCACTGTTTTTTGACGATGTCCTCTATGCTCCTGGAATTCAAAGGAACTTGATATCTATTTTTGCCCTTATGAATTTGGGTTTCATGTTGTCTTTTGATAAAAAAAAATTTTAGTCTTTTTATGAACAATATCTACTTTAGTGGTGGACATTTGTTAGATGGTTTTATTGTACTGGACTTAGATCCTAATTATGTGTGTAATAATAGTTTTTCCTTCACTGTTAACTCGTCTGTGGATAATGTTAACATTTCAAAAATGTGGCATGCGAGACTTAGTCACATTGGTCAGCATCGTTTAGCATGATTGGCCAAAGTAGGTTTGTTGGCTTATTTATAAAAAATAGATCTCCCAACTTGTGAGAACTGCTTAAAAGGAAAAATGACAAGAAAACCATTTGGTAAAGCTACACGAGCTAACCAACCATTGCAACTAATTCATTCTAACATTTATTGCCCAATGAATGTTAGGGCAAGGCATGGTGCATATTACTTCATTAAATTCATAGATGACTATACGAGGTATGGTCATGTCTATTTGATTGCATATAAATCTGAAGCATTAGTATGTTTCAAACAATAAATAACTCTGCTTGAAAATCAACTAGATAAGAGAATCAAAGCTTTAAGGACAGATCGGGGAAGAGAGTACCTCTCTAAGGAATTTAAAGTTTTATGTGATGAAAGAGGTATTGAACATTAGTTGTCCATACCAAGAACTCCATAACAAAATGGAGTTATGGAAAGAAGAAACCGAACCATCTTAGAGATGGTGAGGTCTATGATGGGGAGATGCATTGTTGACTGCCACATATGTACTCAATAAAGTACCTTCTAAATCCATTGAAACCACGCCTTATCAATTGTGGACCAGCCGCAAGCCTAATTTGAACCATTTACGACCATAGGGATATGCTACCTATGTTCATGACACATCTAGCAAGCATGGCAAGCTAGGCCCAAAAGGCAAGAAAGGTATCTTTATAAGATATACTTATCTCTCAAAAGGATATATTCTAGTGGGAGAGAATGAAAATGGTCAAACAACAGAATTTGAGTCATGAGATGCACATTCTTAGAAATGAATTTCCTAAGCTGGGAGAGGTGGATAAGGAATTCACTTTCTTTGAAACTTAAGAGTCTAAAACTTCAGGATCACTAAATCCGAGTGGGAGGAATGAAGTTGAAGATGTAAGGGAAAAGGAGGAAAATGATGTTTTTCAACCTTCACAAGCAGATTTGAGTAATCCTAACCTTGACTTAAGTGGTCTTGATTTGAGTGGGAGTCTTGTTCAAAATTCAATTATGAATATGGATTTAGATCCCAGTAGGAGTGGTCCCAGGAGGAGTTCTGCCCATGTCGGGTGTAGACACCGAGATAGCAGTGCACAAGATTCCAATGGACCCTAAGTTTAGGCTAGTAAAGCAGAAACTGAGAAGACTGAGGCCAGAGTGGGCTACATTAGTGAAAGAAAAAAGTGGCTAAGCAGATAGACGCCAAGTTCCTCAAAGTAGTGGAGTATACAGAATGGCTAGCCAACATTGTCCCAGTGCCTAAGAAAGACGGAAGGGTTAGAGTGTGTGTCGACTATAGGGACCTGAATAAAGCATGCCCGAAAGATAATTTCCCACTACCTCATATTTATGTCCTAGTCAATAGTGCAGCGAAAGCAGCAATGTATTCCTTTATGGATGGCTTTTCGGGATACAACCAGATCCTGATGGATGTGATTGATAAGGTGAAGACATCGTTCATCATAGAGTGGGGTACTTTCTGCTACAGAGTAATGCCCTTCGGGTTGACGAATGCTAGAGCTACTTATCAAAGGGCTGTCACGACTCTGTTCCATGATATGATCCATAAAGAAGTCAAAGTGTATGTCGATGATATGCTGGTCAAATCAGTGACCTGGGAGGAACATCCTGTTATCCTGGATAGATTTCTCACTCGTATTGGAGAGTATAACTTGCGACTTAATCCTAAGAAGTGCATATTCAGGGTCACATCAAGGAAGCTGTTGGGCCATGTAGTCAGCTAGAGAGGAATAGAAATGGACCCAGATAAGATTAAGGCCATTCAAGATATGCCAGCTCCAAAGATAGAAAAAGAAGTCCGCTCATTCTTAGGCTCCTTACAATATGTTAGTCGCTTTATAGCACGGCTGACTTCCACTTGTGAGCCAATTTTCAAGCTATTAAAGAAAGACCAACCAACTATGTGGGATGACAGATGTCAGTTGGCATTCGAGAAAATCAAAGCTTATCTTGTAAACCCACCAGTTCTGAGTCCACCAATTTCAGGGAAGCCTTTGATCTTATATTTGACCGTTGAAGATTCCTTTGTAGGGGCAATGTTGGCATAGGACAAAATGATAGAAAGGAGTACCCTATCTACTACCTCAGCAAGAAGCTGTTGGAGTACGAAACCATGTACACACTGGTGGAGAAGACATGTATGGCAATGATCTGGCTGACCAAGAAGCTGCGCCATTATTTCCAGTCATACAAAGTGTAAGCCGTGGCCAAGGTGGACCCGATGAAGTATTTGTACGAAGCATCGGTGTTGGTTGGAAAATTATCTAGGTGGCTGTTACTCTTATCGGAGTTTGACATTGAGTACATCACCAAGAAGACCATCAAAGGGTGAGCCGTAGCAGAATTTTTAGCAAATTAGCCACTGGAATCAAACTATACAGAAAATCTGGACTTCTTGGATGAACAGTTGGCTGTAGTGGAAATAAAGAGATGGGTTATGTGCCTCGATGGTGCCGTGAACAGAAAAGGGGCTGGAATCGGGGTAATCATAGCAACGCCAGATGGCGAAGTCATTCCTTTGTCAAAGAGGTTAGACTTCCCTATAACCAACAGCGGAGCAGAATATAAAGCATGCTTATTCGGGATGGAAGCTCTGTTAACTCTAGGGGCAAATGATGTCTTGATCATCGGAGATTCCCTTTTGGTGATTAGGCAAGGACAAGGTGAATGGGAATTGAAAGAAGAAGCCTTACGACCCTACTTGGAGCTGTTACAGTACAGAAAAGAATTATTTGGCCAATGTGAATTCAGACATGTCCCCAGAGATGAGAATAAGATGGCTGATGTGTTAGCAACTTTGTCTTCTATGTGGGAGAACCTAGAACAAACTCAAGTACAGCCACTGGTTATAGCAACTTCCAAACAACCCTACTTTGAAATACACAAAGTAATGGAGTTAACGGTCGAAGAAAAGCCATGGTTCTATGACATCCACCAGTATGTGAAGGAAGGAAAATACCCAGATTGAGCTAGTGCTGCTGATGAGGTGTCATTAAGAAAACTAGCCAGTCAGTTCAGAATCTTTGAAGATAAGCTATACAAAAGAACAACAAATGGAGTTCTCCTAAGATGTCTGACAGAACAGGAGGTAGAAACAGTGATGCAGCAAGTACATGCAGGATCCTGTGGGCCACACATGAATGGGCTCACTATGGCCAAAAAGATAATGAGACAGGGGTACTTCTGGATGATTATGCAGGCAGATTGTATAAGGAAGGTAAAGAGATGTCACAAGTGTCAGATCTATGCTGATATTAGTCATCTTCTGCCACTTGAACTACAGAACCTGGCATCCCCTTGGCCATTTTTAGCATGGGGAATAGATATGATTGGTGAAATTCATCCTGCAGCATCTAATGGACATCGATTCATAGTTGTGGCAGTTGACTACTTTTCAAAATGGGTAAAAGCAGAATCCTTTGCTAGCGTAATAGCTAAGCAGATGGTTAAGTTCATCTAGAAGAACATCTTTGCCCGATACAGGATTCCTCACCATGTAGTGACTGACAACGGAGTGCAGTTCCAAGGGGCAACAACTAAATTACTTGCAGAACATGGCATCAAGCACCATAAGTCTTCTTCATATAGGCCCCAAGCTAATGGTGCAGTGGAAGCAGCTAATAAGGTGATAGAGAAGATCTTGTCGAAAATGGTAACCACCTATAGAGATTGGGCGGACAAACTCCCATATACTCTTTGGGGTTACAGAACCAGTGTCAGAACACTGACAGGGGAAACTCCATACACCTTGGTATATGGTATGGAAGCAGTACTACCAGTGGAAATATAGCTCAAGTCACTCAGAGTCGCCTTGGAAGCTCAATTACTAGAAACTGAATGGGTTCAAGCCAGGTACGAGCAGTTAGCGGTGCTAGATGAGAAGCGGCTAAGAGCACTTGACCATCTACAAATGTACCAACGCAGAATGGCTCGGGCTTATAATCAGAATGTGAAGTACCCCAGGTGGCAGTTGAAAGCAGGGGACTTGGTTCTGAAATAATTAAGGCCTTCAAATGTCGATGTTCGGGGGAAGTTCAGACCTAACTGGGAAGGGCCCTATGTTGTGAAGAAAGTGCTATCAAAAGGCGGTGTTAGTATCATGGACATGGATGGAAATGAGTTCACCAACCCTGTCAACCAAGACCGCTTAAAGCTTTATCGAAAACTCGAAAGAGCGACATAGGCAAAAATTAAGATACGAGAGAAAATGATCAGTCGGAAAATCTGGAAGGGACGACTGGTGATGAATTCTGGCTCTGTGTGGAATGTATACTATCTGGGGAATTAATCTTTTCAAATGTACTCATTTTGATTTCATCAATAAAGTGAAATGTTCATTTAAATATATTTGCATGGTTATGACGAAATGCATAAACAAAGTTATCTTGCCTAAACATCCATTTAAAGGAAGCACTTTGCATTTAACTGGTCGAACATATCACGTTATTTAACAATGAAAATGTACTAAATACATACAATTTGAAATCCTTTGTCATCCTCCAAATATAATTCAGTTTTCCGAAGAGTGACAGTGATTGTCCAAGAACTTGCTGTTTCAATTGGTCTTTACTTCTATTAAAACAAAAGGGCTCACTGAGGTGAAAACCGAAAAGGTGCCCCAGGCAAAAATTAGAGCAGCTCGCTGGGGTGAAAACTGAAGAGGCGCCGCAGGCAAAAATTAGAGCAACTCGCTGGGCTGAAAACCCCCATTAGGCAACCCAGGCAAAATTTAAAGCAATTCCAGATTCATAAATTACAGGGATGAGAAGAAAAGCCTTTTCATCATCTCCCCCAGCAGGATTCTCCACATCACTCCCCAGCGGAACATTTACAAAGGATACTATGATCCTTTTCCCCAGCATCATCATGCATTCCCAGCAATTATCTCATTTCCCCAGTAGTCCTCACATATATCTTCAACAAGGGGAAGCCTTATGCAAAGAGCGTCTTCTACCAGTCAGGGGCAAAACATACCTTCCCCAGCAGAAAGGAGAAATATCAATCTTGCATGAATAATAAGAAATGCATCACTTAATCTCCATGTGCATATGCATCATTATGCATACATACACAACATACACAGAGCATTCATCCCCAGCTAGTCTTCATTCTTGATCGAAGCGGCAAAAATTTTTGTTTAAAATCTCTCAATCAAGGAATGAAGACTTGCTATTTCTAATGTAGGAATTCCTTATCACTGTCTCAGACACGGACAAATCCCTAGCAGATCCACCTTGGGTAACATAGACCCGGCATCGATCTAGATCGGCTTTACTCCAAATCCTCAGCAGATCCACCTCGGGGTAACATAAACCTGGCATCGGTCCAGATTGGCTTCACTCCAAATCCTCAGCAGATCCACCTCGGTTAATATAAATCCGGCATCGGTCTAGATCGGCTTCACTCCAAATCCTCAGCAGATCCACCTCGGGTAACATAAACCCAACATCGGTCCAGATTGGCTTATATTCCACATTCCCAGTAGATCCACCTCGGGTAACACAAACCATGCATCGGTCCAGATAGGCTTCATTCCACGTTCCCAGCAAATCCACCTCGGGTAACATAAACCCGGCATCGGTCCCGATCGGCTTCATTCTACGTTCCCAGCAGATCCACCTCAGGTAACATAAACCCGGTATCGGTTTATTTCATCTCCATCCTTGCCTCGGGTAACCTAGACCCGGTATCAGCTTATCCGCCTTCCACTTTCCTTGCCTCGAGTAACCTAGACCCGGTATCGGCTTATTCGTCTCCCACCTTCCTTGCCTCGGGTAACATAGACCCGGTATCGGCTTATCTGCCTTCCACGTTCCTTGCCTCGGGTAACCTAGACCCAGTATCGGCTTATCCGCCTTCCACCTTCCTTGCCTCGGGTAACCTAAACCCGGTATCGGCCTATCCGCATTCCACCTTCTTTGTCTCGGGTAACCTAAACCCGATATCGACTTATTTCATATCCAGCATTGCCTCGGGTAACCTAGACCCGGTATCAGCTTCCATCCAATCGACTCAGTGTATCACAACAACAGTGGGGCTTCAACAAGTCAATGCATGTTTCTTGTGTCTGCGGCGCTTCGATCCGCGTTTTCAAATTCATCACCTCAAGTATTCTGGACCTGAAGTCGGGTGTCGAATTTGATCACGCGAGGGGTAGTTGTAAATGCCGGAAATTTCTGCCCTAAAAAAAAAGAGAACAGTCGTGCGACTGTAATCGAAATTACAGTCGTACGACTATAACCTCGGAGCAGGTACATCAGCCCATACCTATGGAGCAGAAAAATGAGGAAAAGAAGGAGAACAATTAATGCTCCATTCTGGCAGCAAGGAAGCTAGCAAATAAAGAAGGAAAAGAGAGAAGTTTAGGGGGACTTTTGGTTGAGGAAAAATCAGAGAGAGTTTTAGAGAAACAATTTTGAAACGTCCCTGTATTTTGTTTTGTGAGAAAACACATTTTGAAAATGTTTTTGTAAGCGTCGGAATTTTACTTAAAAAAAAAAAGTATAGTCGTGCGACTTTAACTACAATCGTACGACTATAATTAAACTACAGTCGTACGACTGTAGATCGTGGCAGGTGAGCCAACCCACACCCTAAAAGCTGAAAAAACAGAAAGAAAAAAAAAAGAGGAGGCGGGGAGGAACAGAGACAGAAAAAAAAGAAAGAAAAGGGAGAAAAGAGAGAAAAGGGAAAGAAAAAAAGAAACAAAGAAGAGGAAGGGAAGAACTGATCATCAGAAACCCTTGCATTTGGAGATTCTGGACTCAAAAGCTCTCAAACCCTAACTCAAGGAGAAAAGTCCAGATTTCAGTGGATTGGAGCGACGCCAGGGGTCAATCCTACGGTGGACCAACGCCAAACAGGTAGACACTCCTTTTCCCCTCCCTTTTACAAGCTTCCTAGGTGTTTGGTGTGATTTTTATGCATTTTTACCTTACTTCTGCGTTTCTGCTTCTGGAAATCAAGAACAGTCGCACGACTGTTCTTGGATTTGATGAACAGTCGTACGACTGTAGTTACAGTCGTACAAGTGTTCTTGATTTCCAGATGTTTTCTTTCCAGTTTGCTTCAAATAAATTTCTGGTGAGATTCTGACCTTGGAATGTTTATAGTCGCACGACTACAGTCGCATGACTGTAACGTATTTTCCAAAATCAGAATTTCTGTTTTTATCCTTAAAAATTTTAGAAAATCCCAAAAAATTCAGAAAACCCCAAAAATCATCAAAATGAATTTTGTTGTGTGCATCCACGACCATAGATTCAATTTCCAGTAAAATTGCATTTAGAATAATGCCACGACGGAGATCCAGTTCTCCCGAAAACCGACCCACCTCACATTTTAAAATTAAATAAAATCGAAAAATTGTTTTCAAAAATGATTTTCCCACAAAAACCAAAATACAGGGACGTTTCAAAACGTTTTCCAGGTCTAACCGGGCCGGCTAGCCGAGCCAACCCGGTTATCCCCTAAATGCATGCCCCTAATTCTTGAATTTCCTATTCTGTCTATTTGAGTCCAACTTGTGGCGTGCTATATATTGTGCTAACCCTCTGTTTTGCAGGTTTTAGTTTCTTTTATTTTTATCTTGGATGTAATTTAATAGATTAAATCGTGTATCCTAGGCGATTGTATTTTTCTAGATAAATCATGTATAAATCATGTATTCTAGGTGCTTGTAAAAGTGAGGCGAGAGTTTTTATCTTTTATTCGATCGGGTTGTAATAATTTAATCTTTTACTATATTACCTTAACCTGTATGCGCGCTGCATGTCTATTTATTTCAATAAAATTGACTTTAGAGTTTAAAATACCATCTAAGAACATTGACCAATATTTATTTTAATTAGACACGAAATAAGGGACTTCTCCGAACCCGAATCTCTGAATAGTGTAGCTGCCGTTTTTCCGGTTCAGCTGCATTATAAATTTCCCGGTTGAGCTGAGCCGGGTGGCGACTCTACAATATTTATCGAGACTTAGGTCTCGGTTCTTTTAAGAATTAATTCTATTTATTTTCCAAAAACCGATTTTCCATTCATAAAAACCCCATGCGAAGGAGAGGTCCGCCCGAGATCGAGGCGCCCCTTCCGAAAAGGAGTCTCGCGTTCCGTCGAAAACGTCGTCCGCTCATAGTGGCGATTCTGCTAGGGATTTCTTCAAAAAGTTTTCTTAAAAACTTAAAAGAATTTGACAAGCCCTGAAAAGTGTCTAATTAAAATAAGGTGGATGATTCTCGATTGGTATTTCATTTTGCATTAGACATGCTTGCATTAGATTTAGTATCCATTTTTAGCCCAATGGATTGTTGAAGTGTCGCCTAAGTTCCTTCTGGTCTTAGGGGCACGGATACGAAACACCACCCATAGCCTCGTACGAACCCCTTCGTTCGGACCCTTGAGTGGGGAGAAGTGAGGAGTATATTTTGCTATGGGAACCTTGATTTTTAATCCGACTTGGACCGAACTCATATAGGCAGCCCTAGTTGGATTCCCTTAGGATACCAAAATAATTGTGTGGATTAAGTAAAATCGTGCCTTCATCATCCCCGATTGATGATCGAAGAGGACACCACCTAGGACTCGGTTAGAATTTTTTAGACCGACCACGTTTGGAGAAATAACGTTGGAAGAATTCGCTTCTTGTGCTACATGTTACACACTTCTCGACATTTCACGACATACCATAATCACTATTTTCCATACATGATTAACATTTTCCATACACAAAACAGTTTTGTGTCATACTAACCCACATTTTTATGCAGCCATTTGCATTTATTTTTGTGTGTAGAAACATTAATTCATCCGTTTGCCATTCATACTAACGATTTCTCTTTCAGCCATGATATTATATTTGTGTGATTAGCATTTTTTTCACATGGCATACATAACATCATTATGTGTGTCATGCATCCTACCCGCGTTTTTGTGCAGCCATTTGCATTTTGTGTGTCATAAGCATTCACGACACATCACCTAAATTAAGTTATGGGCATTCCAAGGACGCCCACCATGATCATATCATTCCATCATATATCGGGTATCCTAAAATACCCGTGTCTTGCCAATGCACCGGATTGCATTCGGCCATTCCACCAAATCATTTCATTCAATAGAGACCACAATGGTCCTAGGTGTATTTCCGTGTGACAATCCACACGATACATTTCATGACATCATATCCATTCATCACAAACATCACATAACACTGTAATCCACATCGGGTTACTTCATGACATTACTGCATTATTCAAGGCGCTCCCCGAGTGCCGGGTTAGTACATATGTAGGGGCATTTCATAATATCCCAAATCATGAAAGGTGTTCCCCGAACGCCGAGCTTTTGTCCGTGTCACCATCACACGCGACTCTCTCATAACATCATTTCATATCATATGCTCAAAAGCATCATAACTCTATCCATGGGCCGGTCCCATGTGACCATTTCATATCATCTCATAGACCTACAAAGCGTCAAACTCTACCCATGTGTCGTTACACATGCGACCATTTCACGAAATTCATTAGGTGCCCCGAAAGCACCGAACTTTTACCCGTGTCACAGTCCACACGTGACATTTTTTGCATAGCATTGGGTGTTCTTGGAATGTCCAAAGTCAAAAAATAAATAAATAAATAAATAAAAATAAAAACAAAGGAATCATCCTCATTATCTCACGTTGTACATCTCATTCATCCATCAAACATTCAAGCACTCCAGAACGTTCAAGCACTCCACAAGCACCAAGTACTTTACCGTATGCATTAAGTCATTTAAGTGTTCCAAAAACGCTAGAAATTCCATTAAGCCCCTTAGGTCTTCCATAATCATTAGAAACCTTATCCTTGTGTCCCCGTGCACCTAAATACCAAAATATATTCCCGTGCAAGACGACCTTTGCACACTTCCTCCCCGTGTAAGACAAGCTCTACACGTACCGCTCCAAAATATCTTCTTGTGCAAGACAAGCTCTGCACACTTCCTCTACATGTATCGCTCCAAATCTTCCCGTGCAAGACAAGCTCTACACGTATCGCTCCAAATCTTCCCGTGCAAGACAAGCTCTGCACGTCCCACATCAAACTCTACCCTTCGTCCCCGTGTAAGACCAAGTTCTACACGTATCGCTCCAAAACATCTTTCTATACAAGACAAGCTCTGCACACTTCCTCCCTGTGTAAGACTAAGCTCTACACGTACCGTTCCAAAATATCTTTTTGTGCAAGACAAGCTCTCCACACTTCCTCCCTGTGTAAGACAAGCTCTACACGTCCCGCTCCAAAATATCTTTTTGTGCAAGACAAGCTCTGCACACTTCCTCCCCGTGTAAGACAAGCTCTACACGTATCGTTCCAAATCTTCCCGTACAAGACAAGCTCTGCAAGTACCGCATCAAACTCTACCCTTCCTCCCTATGTAAGACTAGCTCTACATGTACCGCTCCAAAATATCTTCTTGTGCAAGACAAGCTCTGCACACTTCCTCCCCGTGTAAGACAAGCTCTACATGTATCGTTCCAAATCTTCTTGTGTAAGACAAGCTCTGCACGTATCGCATCAAACTCTACCCTTCCTCCCCGTGTAAGACCAGCTCTACACGTACCGCTCCAAAATATCTTCTCATGCAAGACAAGCTCTGCACACTTCCTCCCCGTGTAAGACAAGCTCTACACGTATCGTTCCAAATCTTCCCCTGTAAGACAAGCTCTGCACGTACCGCATCAAACTCTACTCTTCCTCCTCTTGTAAGACCAGCTCTACACGTACCGCTCCAAAATATCTTCTCGTACAAGACAAGCTCTGCACACTTCCTCCCCATGTAAACAAGCTCTACACGTATCGTTCCAAATCTTCCCGTGTAAGACAAGCTCTGCACGTACCGCATCAAACTCTACCCCTCCTCCCCGTGTAAGACCAGCTCTACACGTACCGCTCCAAAATATCTTCTCGTGCAAGACAAGGTCTACACACTTCCTCCCTGTGTAAGACAAGCTCTACACGTATCGTTCCAAATCTTCCTGTGTAAGACAAGCTCTGCACGTACCGCATCAAACTCTACCCTTCCTCCTCGTGTAAGACCAGCTCTACACGTACCGCTCCAAAATATCTTCTCGTGCAAGACAAGCTCTGCACACTTCCTCCCCGTGTAAGACAAGCTCTACATGTATCGCTCCAAATCTTCCCGTGCAAGACAAGCTCTGCACGTACCACATCAAGCTCTACCCTTCCTCCCCGTGTAAGACAAGCTCTACACGTATCATTCCAAATATCTTTCTGTGCAAGACAAACTCTACACTTCCTCCCCGTGTAAGACAAGCTCGACACGGATCGCTCCAAATCTTCCCGTGCAAGACAAGCTCTGCACGTATCGCATCAAACTCTACCCATCCTCCCCATGTAAGACAAGCTCTACACGTACTACTCCAAAATATCTTCCCATGCAAGACAAACTCTACACTTCCTCCCCGTGTAAGATAAGCTCTACACGTATCGCTCCAAATCTTCCCGTGCAAGACAAGCGCTGCACGTACCGCATCAAACTCTACACATCTTCCCGTGCAAGACAAGCTCTGCACACTTCCTCCCCGTGTAAGACAAGCTCTACACGTATTGCTCCAAATATTTTCCTGTGCAAGACAAGCTCTGCATGTACCACTTTAAACACTAAACTTCCTCCCCGTGTAAGATCCGCTCTACACGTACCACTTCAAATATTAACTATCCTCCCATGTAAGATACGCTCTACACGTAAGCGCTTCGCAAGTATCACCTTGCTTCGATCCGTGGACACCCTGCGTGTCATTTTATCCATGTGGTATATATTTATACACCACGCTCTACTTCGGCACATAGCTTCATCAACAACATTCATTGCATTTTGCATGTTTCCATCCTTAGCTTTGTGTGCACTTGACTAGCTTAGGATTGCATAACATGACATGATATCATCATTCATGCATGTATGTATCATATCCTGCATTTATACCTACATCATCCCTTGACTTGGCATTCTCCGTATGCACGCCCCAGTCAATGCTAACAAATGTTCTTATCAGGGGAGAAAAGGAAGAAGCCTTGAGGATGGCTGGCCCAATGAACTTCAACACCATAACAGACGTCGTAGATGATTATGTTGCTTTATCACGATTTTGAAAGATGGTTAGGGAAGAGTAGCAGCTATGTTGAAGGAAATGTTAGGAGGTGATCTTGATAAGGTGGAAAAGCTGACGACAAGGTGCTCTGAATTGGAGGCACGTGTGATTGAGCTTGAGGGAGTAATAAGAGGGCTGACCGATGAAGCAGAATCGAAGGCCCCCCTCAAAGCCAACACTGACCTTATTTCGCGACTAACCAGGAGTCCATTCCCCAAGGGTGACGGAAAGGGCATATCCCTGTGGCCTTTTTCACTGAGCCAATTATTTGCCAAATGAAGATAAGAGGGGCTACTGCAGAGCGTCAAGCTGTATGTGGAGCCGGCACCGGATCAAAAGAACAACTTCTGCACCTATCATGTAGTGACAGGTCACCGAACCAATGTTTGCTATATTTTAAGGAAGGAGATCCAGAAGTTAGTTGATGAGGGAAGATTAAAGGTGCCATCTGATACTAATAAGCAACTGGGGACAAGTAGGGAGAACAGCAAGGAAATTCCTCAAACCTCCCAGGGAGAGGAATATAACGAAGAGCTCCAAAGCCTGATATGATAAAAGTGGGGCAGTGACATTAAAGCTGGGGCAGTGACCGGATAAGCAATAGTCGGACGCTGTGAGATCAATACCTTTAGAGGCTCCTTCCCGTAGGGAACTCATTTTGTTTGTAAAGTGTATTGAACTCATTTTGAATGCAATGCATCTTGTTATTTTCTTCCTTATGTGGTGATTACATGTATATGGCATTAAGCATGCATTTGATCATCTGAAACGACGTGTCCATCACGCGTAATATTAAGATGTATAACATCAATCTGAGTCTTACAGGGAATTTACAAGTGAACCTGACTTCGGTTAAGCCCTCTTTTCCAAAAAAAAAAAGAGAGAGAGAAAAGTCTGCCAAGCAAATAATGGGATGGCACCATTTCCATCGAATCAATTGCTAACCTAGATTAGTGATCCCTATAAACCATGATCCAAAACACTATTGGTCTTACCCTAAAAGTTTCAACTTGAACAGCCCACAATACACCAAAATCATTCCAAACTAGGGAACATTGTTAAATTTCAGAGCCGATCACCAAAATGAAGCTTTGAGCTTTACTCATGCCCGAAAAAGCATCTCACATCAAAAACCCAAACCCATAAAAAAGGCACCAAGCCCTAAAAAATCCAAATGACCTTCGCCACCCACCATGTTGTAAAAATTTGAAGCAGACATTGGCTTTAGTGCATATATAGTCTTGTTTGTGTGGCATTCATGTGCATATGACATTACACATGCATTGTTCATCCAAAAAGACATATTAAACACGCATGACATTCATGGATCTGAATGCAGCAGGAAAATCAACAAGTGGCTGTGATTTGGATTTAACCTCTTAAAAAAAAACCAGCATTGATGGAAGACCTCAACTCTCCCTTACAGTGGGATTTCTGCTCCTGGCCTAAAGTTATGCTCTTTTCAATCGTAGAGTCAAACTCTGTTGAGTACCTGATGAATCTGGGGGCGGCCCATCTATTGCATGAAATGCTGGGGTCAGTGAGTTGAGACAATGGAGATAAGTACATTTTTGCCTGTTCTGAAAAGTTAACTTCACGCGGGCAGAGAAGATCAGTGTCTTTATCTATCTCATACACGACGACCATCATTAAATCTGGAGTGTCTTATAACATTAAATGGCAAGGCACAACACTTTCATCTTCTCCCTTGAACCGACTCTGTGAAGCCTTATTTTCTACCATCAATGGCTTCCAACAAGAAATTGAACCCCAATGCTGCTCCATATCGCATTTTTCTGCATCATCTCATCACCAGAAAGGCGACAGAGCAGAAAGAGGATTTGAATATGAGTCTACTTCAAATGAGCTCAATAATGGTTACCCAAGAACCTAACTATTGAAGAGATCAAGTCGAATAAGAGGGAGATCAACGCCAGTCTCGGTGGGAAAACAAGCCTGATGATCAGAAATCTACCAGACCAGTTCCAAAGACATAATCTGCCACAAATTCTGGTCAAGAGTAAGTCCGAAGGGAAGTTTGCTTATGGTTTCCCCTACTTCCCTATGGATTTCAAGACTGGAGGAAATGTTGGTTATGC
This sequence comes from Euphorbia tirucalli, assembly GCA_039660915.1. Classification (NCBI taxonomy): domain Eukaryota; kingdom Viridiplantae; phylum Streptophyta; class Magnoliopsida; order Malpighiales; family Euphorbiaceae; genus Euphorbia; species Euphorbia tirucalli. The sequence goes on from CM077641.1 coordinate 73,156,164, forward strand.
ATTTGTGAACTTCACCAACAGTGTTGGGGCAACTTGGTTTTACAAAGCTTTCAACAATCATGAAAGGCACGATACCATCAACAGGAAAGCTTACAAAGTCTGTTGTGCTCATATTTAAAGGGAAGGTTGCATTTACCAACTATTTCAAGTATTCAGTCTTCAGGAACCATGCCTGAACTAAAATCTGGGGTGAATTGCAAACATGAATACGGCATCAGACCGCAGGAGAATCCAGTGGTTAATTGAATTCATCCCAGGTTGTCCGTCCATAATGGCAACTTTATTCAGTGATTGGTCATTCATTCAAAGAAAAAAAAAAGAAAGAAAAAAAAACTCTATCCAATGTGCAAAACCAAAAGGGCATATTGGTAATTTGAAGGGGCATCAATTAAAACCAGATGTGAGCGGATGACGCGTTTTCGACAGGACGCGAGACTCCCTTTCAGAAGGGGCGCCTCGATCTCGGGTGGGCCCCTCCCTCGCGTGGGGTTTTTATAAATGGAAAATTGGTTTTGAAAAAATAAATGGAATTAATGCATAAAAGAACTAAGACCTAAGTGTCAATGAATATTGTAGAGTCGCCACCCGGCTCAGCTCAACCGGGAAATTTATAATGCAGCTGAATCGGACAAACGGCAGCTACACTATCCAGAGATTTAGGTCCGAACAAGTCCCTTATTTCATGTCTAATTAAAATAAAATTGGTCAATGTTCAAAGATGGTATTTCAAATTCTAAAAGTCAATTTTATTGAAATAAATAGACATACAGCGCGCACACAGGTTAAGTAAAATAATACATGAGTAAATTATTACAACTCGATCGAATAAAAAATAAAAACTCTCGAACTCACTTTTACAAGCACCTAGGATACACTAGAATCTAGAAAACTACAATTGCCTAGGATACACGTGTTAATCTTAAATATATCAAAAATAAAAATAAAAGAAATTAAAACCTGTAAAACAGAGGGTTAGCACAATTTACGGTACGCCACAAGTTGGACTCAAACACGACAAAATAGGAAATCAAGAATTGGAGGCATGCATTTAGGGGATAACCGGGTTGGCTCGGCTAGTCGGTCCGGTTAAACCTGGAAAATATTTTGAAACGTCCTTGTATTTTGGTTTTTATGGGAAAATCATTTTGAAAACAATTTTTCCGGTTTACATGCATTTTTTACATATGAGGTGGGTCGGTTTTCAGGAGAACTAGGTCTCCGTCGTGGCATTGTTCTAAATGCAATTTTATTGAAAATTGAATCTAGGGTTGTGAATACACACAACAAAATTCATTTTTGATGATTTTGAGGTTTTTTGAATTTTTATGGATTTTTGGAAATTTTTAGGGATAAAAACGGAAATTCTGATTCTGGAAATCACGTTACAGTCGTGCGACTGTAACTACAGTCGTACGACTATAAATTACAGTCGTGCGACTGTAAGTGGCCCGGAGTCGAAATTTCGCCAAAACTTTATTTGAAGAAAACTGGGAAGAAAACACTGGAAATCAAGAACACTCGTACGACTGTAACTAAAGTCGTAAGAATGTTCATCAACTCAAGAATAGTCGCACGACTGTTCTTGATCTCCAGAAATAGAAATACAGAAAAACGGATAAAAATGGCACAAAACCACACCAATCACCCAGAAAGCTTGTAAAAGAGAGGGGAAAAGGAGTGTTTACCTCTTTGGCGTGCGTCCACCGTAGGATTGACCCCTGGTGTCGCTCCAATCCACTAAAATCCACACTTTTCTCCTTGAGTTAGGGTTTGAGGTTTGGGTCTAGAGATTTCCAAATGCGAGGGTTTCTGATGAGTTTTTCCCTTTTCTTGTTTTTCTTTTCTTCTTTCTCCCTCTCTCTTTTTCTTTTCTTCCTTCGTTTTTCTCTTTTTTTTTTCTCTCTCTTTTTTTTTTGTCTCTCTGGCCTCTTTTTTGTGGCCCCCCTTCCTTTTGTTTTTTCAGCTTTTTGAGGTATGGGTTGGCTCAACTGCCGCCATCTATAGTCATACGACTGTAGTTTGATTACAGTCGTATGACTGTACTTTTTTTTTGAAGCAAAATTCCTATGCTTACAGCTGCCCCTCACGTGATCAAATTCATCACCCGATCTTAGTCTGGGATAGTTGATGTGAATTTGAGAAGCGCGACTCAAAGCGCCACAGACACTGGAAAGAACCCGCCGTTGAAATAAGCCGATGTCAGGTCTAGGTTACCCGAGGCGATACTGGGGAGGAAATAAGCCGATATCAGGTCTAGATTACCCGAGGCAAAGCTAAGGAAGAAATAAGCCGATATCGGGTCTATGTTACCCGAGGCAAAGTTGAGGAAGAAATAAGCCGATATCGGGTCTAGGTTACCCGAGGTAAAGGTGAGGAAGAAATAAGCCGATATCGGGTTTAGGTTACCCGAGGCAAAGATGATGAGGAAATAAGCCGATATCGGGTCTAGGTTACCTGAGGCAAAGCTGAGGAGGAAATAAGCCGATATCAGGTTTAGGTTACCCGAGGCAAAGATGAATTTGAAGTGTGGGATTCGAAGTGGTTTCAAAGTTCTAGGATCTTGATTGAATCGATCTTCAAGAATCCGAAATCTGGCTTGGGCAATTTTTCAAGGATTGGGAATCATGCTTGAAGAAGTTCAAGGATTCGAAATCTAGCTTGGATAGGTGTTTATCAAGGTTGGGAATCATGCTTGAAGAAGTTCAAGGATTCGAAATCTAGCGTAGATAGGTGTTCATCAAGTATTGGGAATCATGCTTGAAGAAGTTCAAGGATTCGAAATCTAGCTTGGATAAAATAAAGGGTTTGATGTAGAATTAAGCCGATACCGGGTCTAGGTTACTTGAGGCAAGGAAGGTGGATTATGGATAGGCCGATACCGGGTCTATGTTACCTGAGGCAAAGGAAGGGTGAAATTAGCCGATATCGAGTTTACATTATTCGAGGTGAAGTTGATGAAGAAATTGGCCGATATCGGGTCTAGGTTACCCAAGGCGATCTTTGCTGGGGAAATAGATGAAGCTGATCTGGGCCGATACCGAGTCCACATTACTCGAGGCGGATCTGCTGGGGAAATGGATGATTAAGCCAATCTGGGCCGATATGATAAGGTCGGTTTTTGACCTTATCTTTCAGGCAATTTCGTGGTTTGAACAGCAATTTTAGAGTCCTTTGTGTAAATGCTTGTTTGGTTTTTGCGTATTTTGTGATTTTTATGTTTTGGTTAGATTCTCATAACTTTTAGCATTTTTCGTGTTTTTTAGGGGTGTTTTTGTAAATTTGGATAATGTGTCAATTTTGTGGTCTGTGGCTTTGGTGCGATTATGTTTCTTTATGTTTGTTTTGGACAGGCATTATGACCCGGACCGAAAGTTGGAGCGACGGCGGCAAAGAAGAGTTTGAAGTGCTGAAAAGCAAGGTGGCATGGCATGCCGCAATGAGGGCACGACGTGCCATTCCAGCGTGCCAGGGGATGGAATCCAGTGGATCGGCACGAAATCGTGCCACCCTACCAGCACGGCGTGCCAACCCCAAATCTACACAGCATGGCGTGCCACCACAACCACCACGGTGTGCCACCCTCAAATCTGTATAGCACGGCATGCCACCTCCACCAGCACGGTGTGCCGAGCTCTGGAATTCTGCTGTTGCCCTACTTTCATCTTTTCTATTTAGTGGTTTTAACCTTGCCGTATAAATAGGTTATTTTCTAAGTTTTTTGGATCTTTTCCCAGACTTTTAAAGTGTAAAGCACAAACTTGTAGCTAGGTTTGATTGCTTGAACTTTTTGTTTCTTTGAGTTTGAACCCTCAATTGGTAGAAGTTTTGCATTGAACCTTCCCCTTTTGTGACGTTCTTGGTTCCAGATTAAGTTCGTATATAGAGGTACACCCCAAGCATCGTCACACCGTCGGAATCCGGTTAATTGGACCAAAAGAGCATAAGTTTTTCTTCTTCTCTTTTGTAATTCGATTAAGTTAGTTTTTGATTCCGTAATTGATTATGTTTGGTTGTAAACATTGAATTCTTATCATCTTTCTTGATCAATACAATTGATTGCAATTTAATTTCAATTTTTACACCTCTTCTTTATGCAATTCCTTTAATGATAATCTAGTCTCATAAGATCTTAATTTATTAAGTTCATATTTGTGGTATTACCTAGATTGACGCCTAGGAAACCATTAGTATTGACGACACTGTGGAATTTACGTGCCCCTATTTTTTGAGCTTTAGAATTAGACCGCCTCTAAATAAGGGAAACCGGCTAAGGACCTAAAAGATCTGGACACGCTAGGTTGAATTATCGAAAGAACATAATTAAGGGTTAATTGTTGAATTAAATTCATCTATTGTAATTAATTGATAAAGCCATCACCACTAGCATTCATAGGTCGGTAAACCGCCAATTGATAACCCGAATTCAAGAGCAAAGTAAGCTGGGATAGATCAATTAGGAGTAGGATAATTTAGTTGTTAGTATAATCACACTCCAAAATTAAGTTTCGCCTAGGATATGCAAGGAACCCAAGTAGTTTAGTGTTTGCAGAATATTTTTCTCTGTGGGATCGATACCTGGACCAACCAGAATTATTACTTGTCAACGATAGGTACATTGCCTTAGTTGTGCGATTCTAGGTTTAGTTTCACTACTTCACCTAGGATCCACCACGATACCGAGTTTATATTACTTGAGGCGGATCTGCTGAGGAATTGAAGCTGGGGATGATGAATTCCTGCACTTAAGATAGCAAGTCTTCATTCCTTGATCAAGAGATTTTTAAACAAAAATTTTTGCCCCTTCGATCAAGAATGAAGACTAGCTGGGGATAAGTGATTGATGTATGCAATGTATGAGTGCATGATGATGTATATGTACATGTATGTATGTATGTTTTGAATGCATGTATATGTTTCAATGCATGCATATGCAAATGCACTTTTGAAAATGCATGTCGCGCCATTTGCTCAATCTTGACATTCTAAGTTCTTGCTGGGGAAGATATGTTATGCGATTGATCGTCCATAGCTGGGGAAGCAAAATTTTGGGTGCAATGTAACCCTTGCGTTCTTGCCAGGGATTTGTGACAGCCAATGAGGAAGTACGATGACTGTTGGAGATAAAGTGATAAAGTAATGCTGTTATTGGCAACAGTGTCGTTGAGAAATGATACAAAGGATCTTGTTGGAGATTGATGAAATGTTTCTGCTGGGGGAGTGACGGAGAGGTTTTTGCCTTCTTTGCCCCTAGGCTTCATGGATTTGGAAGTGCTCTAAATTTTGCCCAAGCAGCCCAAAGTGGGTTTTCAACTCAGCGAGCTGCTCTAACTTTTGCCTAAGGCGCCTTTTCGGTTTTCATCTTAGCGAGCTTTTCATATGCCCTAACTTTTGCCTAAACTGCCCAATATGGGTTTTCAGCTTAGCGGGCTGCTCTAATTTTTGCCTGAGGCGCCTTTTCGGTTTTCACCTCAGCGAACCCCCCCCCCCCCCCCCCTTTTTTTTTAAGGTGCTCTGACTTTTGCCTAAACTGCCCAATATGGGTTTTCAGCTTAGCGAGCTGCTCTAATTTTTGCCTGAGGTGCCTTTTCGGTTTTCACCTCAGCGAGCTCTTTTTTTTTATGATGGAGACTTCTAATTCAGTACAGGTCGACGATAACCGGGAATTAATTGAAGCATCGCCATGCCCACTTGCTCTGTTGTCCCTCTGATGATGAGATGATTGTGGAAAGTCTTGTAGGACTTGGTTGTTCCATCGCTGTCGCTGAAGCTCACAGCCGTATAGTCATACATGATGCATGATGTGAATTCAATTTCAGGCAAAACTTGGAATATTTAAATGAACAGGGCAAGGCATTCATTCATTCATTCATTGATAATGTTTTAGCATAATGCACATTATATATGAAATGAAATTAAGGACAAGATGAGTATGGTATCTATCTCGACCGAACCCACGACTGCCACCAACTGGTCCTTGCGGATTTTCCTGTCGATGGTGCTCGCCTCACTGTCCTAACTTTTGCCTGGATTGCTTTCATGATTTTCAATCCATCAGACTCCTTTTCTTTCTTTTTTTTTTATGAAAACCTAAGCCTGTCCCGATTGAAGGGATTTATCTTTCTTGGTAGGACTGTTTCGATCTTGCAGGTTGATGGCCGCGCTTTTTGATGTGCTTGTTAGCTGCTTGAACCATCCTGCTGGCTTATGGGTGATACGAAGGCGGTGCAAGGTGCCTCTCTCCTTTATTCTGGAATGATTATACTGTTGCCCCAGAACTTGCATTTTATTATCGGGGATGATATGGTGTGAGACATCACATGATACAGATGCATACTTACTTCGGAGCTTGGAACCCCCCCCCCCCCCCCTTTTTTTTTGCTGCGGAACTTCGACTTGGCTGGACTTGTCTTCCGGATTCTTTGTAATTCTGCATTCTGCGATCCTTTGTTGATCTCTAGATGTGTCATCATAGGAATAGGCGAAGGTCTTCCATGCTTTTAGCCATTTTGCAATTTTTCTTTCTTTTATTAGTCATGAGGTCTCTCAAGACGAATAACATCTTGGATGCTCATCTATCCTTAGATTCATTTCATGTGATGATTTGTCATGTATGCTAAAGACATTAAATGAATGTTTGTATGCATGCACAATGTTCCGTCCATGAAAATATCACATAAATAATTGAAACCAAATTACATTACATTAAACTCCTTGTGGGCTGCATTGTTCACAAAATAAGATAAAGAACAAAATAGATACATCAAAATAATTAACATCCTCCACATACAGAGGGTCTTCTTTTGCTGCATCATCAACTTCGATAGCTAGTCAAAGCTGGGCGAAGGATTGCTCTGGACATTGGGCTTCAAGGGTGGCTCGACCATTTTCCCGTCAGCGATCAGTTGTCGAATAGCCTTCAGCAGTTGCTTGCAGTCGTTTGTGTGGTGCCCCACTGTCACATGATAGGAACAGAACTGCCTTTGTCTGTCTCAGCCGGGTTCTCGAACAACTTCAGAGAACTCAAGAGACCGCCGTTCCTACATTTGGCAAATAATCGACTCAACAAAATAGCCCATGGAGATATGCCCTTTCCGTCACCCTCGGGGAGTGGACTCATGGTTCATCGTGGAACAAGGTCAATGTTGGTTTTGAGGGGGGCTTTTGATCCTGCTTCACCAGCCATCCCTCTTATTACTCCTTCGAGCTCTGTTATGTGCCTCTAATTTAGAACACCTAGCCGCCAGCTTTTCTACCTTGTCACAATCATCTCCTAGCATCTCCTTCAACATTGTCGCCGCCTCATCCCTGATCACCTTTTGGAATCGCGATGAGGCTACATAATCATCCACGACATCTGTTATGCTGTTGAAGTTCATTTTGCCAGCCATCCTCAAGACTCCTTCCCTCTTCTGTCCTGATAAAAATACCTGTTAGCACTGACTGGGGCATGCGCACAGAGGATTCCAAGTCAAGAGATGATGTGAGCATGAGTGCGTGATGTGATGCATACATGCATGAATGATGATGTCATATGATGTCATGTCACGTTATGCAATTCTAAGCTAGTCAAGTGCACACAAAGCCAAGAATGGAGACGTGCAAGATGCAATGAATGTTGTTGATGAGGATATGTGCTAAAGTATATCGTGGTGTATAAATATACACCACATGGATAAAATGACACATAGGGTGTCCACAGATGGAAGCAAGGTAATACTTGCGAAGTGCTTACGTGTAGAGCGTATCTTACACGGGAGGAGAGTTAATATTTGAAGCGGTACGTGTAGAGCGGATCTTACACGGGGAGAGATGTAGTGTTTAAAGCGGTACGTGTAGAGCGTATCTTACACGGAAAGAGTTGGAACGATATGTGTAGAACTTAGTCTTACACGGGGAAGAAGGGTAGAGTTTAATACGGTACGTGCAGAGCTTATCTTGCACGGAAAGAGTTGGAACGATACGTGTAGAACTTAGTCTTACATGGGGAGGAAAAATAGAGTTTGATATGGTACGTGCAGAGCTTATCTTACACGGAAAGAGTTGGAACGATACGTGTAGAACTTAGTCTTACACGGGGAAGAAGGGTAGAGTTTGATGCGGTACGTGCAGAGCTTATCTTGCATGGAAAGAGTTGGAACGATACGTGTAGAACTTAGTCTTACACGGGGAGGAAGAATAGAGTCTAATGCGGTACGTGCAGAGCTTATCTTGCACGGAAAGAGTAGGAACGATACGTGTAGAACTTAGTCTTAGACGGGGAAGAAGGGTAGAATTTGATGCAGTACGTGCAGAGCTTATCTTGCACGGAAAGAGTTGGAACAATACGTGTAGAACTTAGTCTTACACAGGGAGGAAGAATAGAGTTTGATGCGGTACGTGCAGAGCTTATCTTGCATGGAAAGAGTTGGAACGATACGTGTAGAACTTAGTCTTACACGGGGAAGATTTTAGAGCTTATGCGCACAGGACACAAGGATAAGGTTTCTAATGATTATGGATGACCTAAGGGGCTTAATAAAGTTTCTAGCATTTTTGGAACACTTAAGTAGCTCGGTGTATGCTGTAAAGTCCTTGGTGCTTATGAAATGCTTAAACGTTGTGGAATGCTTGAATGTTTGATGGACGAATGAGATGTACATCGTGAGATAATGAGGATGACTCCCTTATTTTTATTCTTTCTCTTGTTTTTTATATTATTATTATTATATATATATTTTTATTTTGGACATTCCAAGTGCACCCAATGCTATGCAAAAATGCCATGTGTGGACCGCCACACGGATAAAAGTTCGGTGCTTTTGGGGTACCTAATGAATTTCGTGAAATGGTCGTGTGTGTACCGACACACGGACGGAGTTCGACGCTTTGTAGGTCTATGAGATGATATGAAATGGTCACATGGGACCGGCCTATGGACAAAGTTCTGATGCTTTTGAGCATATGAAATGAAATGATGTTATGAGAGAGTCGCGTGTGACGGGGACACGGATAGAGATTCGGTGTTCTGGGAACACCTTTTATGATTTGGGATGTTATGAAATGCCCCTACATGGGTACTAATCCAGCACTCGGGGAGCGCCTTGAATAATGTAGTAATGTCATGAAGTAACCCGATGTGGATTACAGTGTTATGATGTTTATGAAGAATGGGTATGATGTCATGAGATGCATCATGTGGAATCTCACACAGAAATACACCTAGGACCATTGTGGTCTTTATTGAATGAAATGATTTGGTGGAATGGCCGAATGCAATCCGATGCATTGGCAAAGGACGGGTATTTTGGGATACCCGATATATGATGGAATGATATGATCGTGGTGGGCATCCTTGGAATGCCCTTAATTTAATTTAGGTGATATGTCGTGAATGCTTATGAAATACAAAATGCAAATGGCTGCACAAAAACGTGGTTAGGATGCATGACATACATAATGATGTTATGTATGCTATGTGAAAAAAATGCTAATCACATAAATTTAATGTCATGGCTGAAAAAGAAATAGTTAGTATGAATGGCAAACGGATGATTTAATGATTGCACACGAAAATAAGATGCACGTGGCTACATAAAAATGTGGGTTAGTATCACATAAAAATGTTTCATGTATGGATAATGTCAATTGTGTATGGGAAATGGTAATTATGGTATGTCATGAAATGTCGAGAAGCGTGTAACACATAGCACACGAAGCGAAAACATCCAACCTTATTTCTCCAAGCGTGGTCGGTCTCAAAAATTCTAAATGAGTCCTAGGCGGGGTTCTCTTCGATCACCAACCGGGCGGCGCGATTTATAATTTTTATTCACACAATTATTTTGGTATCCTACGGGAATCCAACTAGGACTGTCTATATGAGTTCGGTCCAAGTCGGGTTTATAAAACAAGGTTCCCATAGCAAAATATACTCCTCACTTCTCCCCACTCAAGGGTCCGAACGAAGGGGTTCGTACGAGGCTATGGGTGGTGTTTCGTATCCATGCCCCTAAGACCATGAGGAACAAAGGCGACACTTCAACAATCCACCGGGCTGAAAATGGATACTAAATCTAATGCAAGCATGTCTAGCTAAGAATGCAAAATGAAATACCAGTCGAGAATCATTCACCTTATTTTAATTAGACACTTTTCATGGCTTGTCAAATTCTTTAAGTTTTTAAGAAAACTTTTTAAGAAATCCCCAGAAGAGTCGTCACTGTGAGCGGACGACGTGTTTTCGAATGGACGCGAGACTCCCTTTCGGAAGGGGCGCCTCGATCTCGAGCGGGCCACTCCCTCACGTGGGGTTTTTATAAATGGAAAATCGGTTTTGAAAAAATAAATGGAATTAATGAATAAAAGAACCGAGACCTAAGTCTCGATGAATATTGTAGAGTCGCCACCCGGCTCAGCTCAACCAGGAAATTTATAATGCAGCTGAACCGGACGAACGGCAGCTACACTATCCAGAGATTCGGGTCCGGACAAGTCCCTTATTTCGTGTCTAATTAAAATAAAATTGGTCAACGTTCAAAGATGGTATTTCAAATTCTAAAAGTCAATTTTATTGAAATAAATAGACATACAGCGCGCACACAGGTTAAGTAAAATAATACATGAGTAAATTATTACAACCCGATCAAATAAAAAATAAAAACTCTCGAACTCACTTTTACAAGCGCCTAGGATACACGAGAATCTAGAAAAATACAATCGCCTAGGATACACGTATTAATCTATTAAATAAATCAAAAATAAAAATAAAAGAAATTAAAACCTACAAAACAAAGGGTTAGCACAATTTACGGCAGGCCACAAGTTGAACTCAAACACGACCGAATGGGAAATCAAGAATTGGAGGCATGCATTTAGGGGATAACCGGGTTGGCTCGGCTAGCCGGCCCGGTTAGACCTGGAAAACATTTTAAAACGTCCCTGTATTTTTGTTTTTGTGGGAAAATCATTTTGAAAATAATTTTTCTGGTTTACATGCATTTTTTACATATGAGGTGGGTCGGTTTTCGGGAGAACTGGGTCTCCGTCGTGGCATTGTTCTAAATGCAATTTTACTGAAAATTGGATCTAGGGTCGTGAATGCACACAACAAAATTCATTTTTGATGATTTTGAGGTTTTCTGAATTTCTATGGATTTTTGGAAATTTTTGGGGATAAAAATAGAAATTCTGATTCTGGAAATCATGTTACAGTCGTGCGATTGTAACTACAGTCGTACGACTGTAAATTACAGTCATGTGACTGTAAGTGGCCCGGAGTCGAAATTTCGCCAAAACTTTATTTGAAGAAAACTGGGAAGAAAACACTGGAAATCAAAAACACTCGTACGACTGTAACTATAGTCGTACGACTGTTCATCAACTCAAGAACAGTCGCACGACTGTTCTTGATCTCCAGAAATAAAAATGCAGAAAAACAGATAAAAATGGCACAAAACCACACCAATCACCCAGAAAGCTTGTAAAAGAGAGGGGAAAAGGAGTATTTACCTCTTTGGCGTGCGTCCACCGTAGGATTGACCCCTGGCGTCGCTCCAATCCACTAAAATCTGCACTTTTCTCCTTGAGTTAGGGTTTGAGGTTTGGGTCTAGAGATTTCCAAATGCAAGGGTTTCTGATGAGTTTTTCCCTTTTCTTGTTTTTCTCTTTTTCTTTCTCCCTCTCTCTTTTTCTTTTCTTCCTTCGTTTTTCTCTTTTTTTTTCTCTCTTTTTTTTTTGTCTCTCTGGCCTCTTTTTCGTGCCCCCCCTTCCTTCTGTTTTTTCAGCTTTTTGAGGTATGGGTTGGCTCAACTGCCGCGATTTATAGTCGTATGACTGTAGTTTGATTACAGTCGTATGACTGTAGTTAGGTCGTACGACTGTACTTTTTTTTTTTGGAAGCAAAATTCCGGTGCTTACACTAGAGCCACATTTTAGATTTTCCTAATGCATCCGTATTCATTATGCCATGAATGTTTTGTATTCAACTTTGGTGTTCAATATGCATTTGTTGTGTCATTGCATGTCAATGTTCACTTACGGGCTACATCGCGCAGCGAACCTTATCTGTAAAAGTGCTTTACTCCGCAAACACAAACCTATAATACTCCCCGAACACAAACCTATAATATCAGGGCAAGCAAAAAACCAAACCATTGGGTATCATCGACAGCAGTATCTTCGTGAGTCGCAATGAACATATCAAGATATATCTTTCCCATCTCAAGACAAACCGTCGCGAAAGGGATCAACGCAGACAAAATGCCCATCACAAAATCTTTCTAAAAAAAAAAAATTTTTTGTTGACACGGAAAACCGAAAGGACGTGTCGGCAACAGGAAAGGGGTGATATACAAAGTTAGAGTCACTGTCATATTCCCTGTTATACTCATTCTGATGTCACCATTACAATATTGTGTATGCTTAGATTTTCGATCAGATGTTCATCTTGCATACACCATGCCATTACATATAAACATCCATCAGTAGGACATTGCATCCAAGCCCGTGATAATATCGCAGAAACTCCTGTTATACGATACGGAAATGCAAAGTCTCACTCTCATCTTCTTGCTCAACCAAACGGACCATCCGTCGGCGTGGCCTATTACCCTAATCCACTGAGCCTGACAACGCTTCAGAGTATGCAGAGGGTAAAGTGGAAAGTCACTCAAGACGGTCAACTCCTCTAATACCTAGATCAGCGTAATAGTCAGTCGGTCAGAAGACACGTCGGGACAATCGGGCTAGGTCACTTGGGCTACCATTGGGGCCAGTCACGTGTCGTGAATTCCGTCTTCGGGCTCACACGAATACCAAGAACAAAGCATAAGCCACATGTTGCATGCATACATTTAGAACTATACATGCATCTGTATATACACGTATACATTTAAAGTAAACACGTACAATTCATAAGCATATGCATCATAACTCATCCAAGTGTAGGTACCCACTACCATCACCAAGTCTCCCTAAACTAGGATCGCTCTCAAAGCAAAGATGACATAATGCCGGGGCATCTATTGGGCCTTAAGCATCAGCGGAAACCCAAATCTCAACATATCAATTCTCCGAGGGGCAAGACAATCAAGCTGTATTTATCCTTGATCGAAGGGGCAAAAATTTTTGTTTCCAAAATTATCGATCAAGGAATAAATACTCATCCTCAAGCCAGCATCAAAATTATCATTCCTAAAGCTATCCTCTTTTCCTCAGTCAAGCCAGATTTCAAACCCTTGAACTCCAGTACGTTCAAGCATGTTGCAAATCCTTGAACCATCTTCTTCATTCAAGCCAGATTTCGAACCCTTGAACTCTAGTACGTTAAAGCATGGTTGTAAATCCTTGAACCATCTTCTTCATTCAAGCCAGATTTTGAACCCTTGAACTCCATTGCGTTCAAGCATGGTTATAGATCCTTGAACCCATTTCTTCATTCAAGCTAGATTTTAAACCCTTGAACTCCATTACGTTCAAGCATGGTTACAAATCTTTGAATCCCTTATTTCATTATTTCGAGTTCATCCAATTCCAGTAAGATTTCAAATCATCAAAATTCCATCTTTCCTTTGCCTCGGGTAACATAAGCCCGATATCGGCTTAACCGCATTCCACTTTTCTTGCCTCGGGTAACTTAGACCCGATATCAGCTTAGTTCTACATCAAACCCTTTATTTCATCTAAGCTAGATTTTGAATCCTTGAACTTCTTCAAGCATGATTCCCAATCCTTGATAAACACCTATCCAAGCTAGATTTCGAATCCTTGAACTTCTTCAAGCATGATTCCCAATCCTTGAAAATCGCCCAAGCCAGATTTCAGATTCTTGAAGATTGATTCAAGCAAGATCCTAGATCTTTGAAACCAATTCAAATCCCACACTTTAAATTCTCTTTGCCTCAGGTAAAATAGATCCGGCATCGGCTTATTTCTTCCCCAGCTTTGCCTCGGGTAACCTAGACCTGATATCGGCTTATTTCAACAGCGGGTTCTCTCCTATGTCTGTGGCGCTTTGAGTCGTGTTTCTCAAATTCACATCAACTATCCCAGACTAAGATCGGGTGGTGAATTTGATCACGCGAGGGGTAGCTGTAAGCGCCGAAATTTTTCTTAAAAAAAAAGAGTATAGTCGTACGACTTTAGCTACAGTCGTACGACTGTAATTAAACTACAGTCATACGACTATAGATCGTGGCAGGTGAGCCAACCCACACCCTAAAAGCTGAAAAAACAGAAAGAAAAAAAAAGGAGGAGGCAGGGAGGAACAGAGACAGAAAAAAAAAAGAAAGAAAATAGAGAAAAGGGAAAGAAAAAAAGAAACAAAGAAGAGGAAGGGAAGAACTGATCATCAGAAACCCTTGCTGTAAGCGCCGGAATTTTCTATACTAAAAAAAAAGTTTATGGTCGTACTAATCTTACAGTCGTGCGACTGTAATTTAAAAATTACAGTCGTACGACTGTAATATCGGAAAAGTTGCAGGAGCCCATACCTCTGCAGCAGAAAAATAGAGGAGAGAGGAAGGAGCATTAATTGCTCCGTTCTTGCAGTAAGTAAGCCGAAAAAGCAGAGATAAAAAGAAGGAAAGGAGGGGAGAGAAGGACAAATTGATTTTTGGTGGAAAAGTAGAGAGAGAAGAGAAGGAAAGAGACAAGAAAAAGGGGAAAGGAAGTTTGTTCAAGAATCCTCTTTTTTTCTCCTATTTCTTTCAAATTCTTTAGGATTAAAGTTAAAAATTTATTAGAAACCCTTAGGTTAATCAATTAACTTCACAAACAAATTACAATCACGGACTTAAATCATCAGAATCCCAAGCATTTTGGATTTTTGGATATAAAGCCCTCAACTTCAATTTCAAAGAGAAAGTGCAAATTTGTTTGGATTGGAGAGACGCCAGGGGTCAAATCGACTTGGATTAGCTTCTAAAAAGGTAGACACTTCTTTTCCTCACACTTTTTCTCGCTTTCTGGGTGTTTGAAGTGAGTTTTTGTGCATTTTCTGCTGTGTTTTTGTGCTTCTGTTTCTGGAAATTAAGAACAGTCGCACGACTGTTCGTGGATTTGATGAACACTCATACGGCTGTATATACAGTCGTACGAGTGTTCTTAATTTCCAGATTGTTTTTCTTCCATTTTTGATTCAAAATAAATTTTGGCGAAATCTTGATCCTGAACCGTTTACAGTCGCACGACTGTAGTTACATTTGCACGACTGTAACCCTTGTTCTAGAATCAGAATTTCAGTCTTTATCCCCAAAAATTTCCAAAAATCCTTAAAAAAATTAGAAAAATCTGAAAATCATCAAAATGAATTTTAATATGTGCATTCACTACCTTAGGTTTAATTTTCAGTAAAATTACATTTAGAACAATTCAACGACGGAGACCCGATTCTCCCGAAAACCGACCCACCTAATATACGAAAATGCATGTAAACCGGAAAAATTGTTTTCAAAACAGTTTTCTCACAAAACCAAAATACAGGGACGTTTCAAAATGTTTTCCAGGTCTAACCGGACCGGCTAGCCGAGCCAACCCGGTTACCCCCTAAATGCATGCCCCTCGATTCTCTATTTCCCAATTCTGTCTATTTGAGTCCTATTTGTGGTGTGCCGTATAAATTGTGCTAACCTTTGTTTTGCAGCTTTTATTTATTTTATTTTATTCTTACTTGTATTTTAATAGAATTAATCATGTATCTAGGCGATTGTAATTATTTTTAGATTCTCGTGTATTCTAGGCGATTGTATAAGTGAGGCGAGAGTTTTTATTTTTCCATTCGATTTGATTGTAAGCCAATTAATGTTTATTTCTTTTCTTTATTTTTGTATTATGTATTTTTATGCGTGTTGTATGCCTTTTTATATGCAATAAAATTGACTTTAGATTTTAAAATACCATTTGAGAACATTGGCAATATTTATTTTAATTAGACACGAAATAAGGGACTTATCCGGACCCGAATCTCTGGATAGTGTAGCGACAGTTCGTCCGGTTCAGCTACCTTAAGAATTTCCCGGTTGAGGTGAGCCGGGTGGTGACTCTACAATATTCATCGAGACTTAGGTCTCGGTTCTTTTATGTATTAATTCCATTTATTTTCCAAACACAATTTTCCATTCATAAAAACCCCACGCGAGGGAGGGGCCCGCCAGAGATCGTGGCGCCCCTTCCGAAAGGGAGTCCCGCGTCCCGTCGAAAACGCATCGTCTGCTCACACTTGCATTTGGAGATTCTGGACTCAAAAGCTCTCAAACCCTAACTCAAGGAGAAAAGTCCGGATTTGAGTGGATTGGAGCGATGCCAGGGGTCAATCCTATGGTGGACGCACGCCAAACAGGTAGACACTCCTTTTCCCCTCCCTTTTACAAGCTTTCTGGGTGTTTGGTGTATTTTTATGCATTTTTACCTTACTTCTGCGTTTCTACTTCTGGAAATCAAGAACAGTCGCATGACTGTTCTTGGATTTGATAAACAGTCGTACGACTGTAGTTACAGATGTTTTCTTTCTAGATGTTTTCTTTCCAGTTTGCTTCAAATAAATTTCTGTCGAGATTCTGACCTTGAAACATTTACAGTCGCACGACTGTAACGTATTTTCCAGAATCAGAATTTCCATTTTTATCCTCAAAAATTTCCAAAAATCCCAAAAAATTCAAAAAACCCTGAAAATCATCAAAATGAATTTTGTTGTGTGCATCCACGACCATAGATTCAATTTCCAGTAAAATTGCATTTAGAACAATGCCATGAAGGAGATCCAGTTCTCCCGAAAACCGACCCACCTCACATGTTAAAATTAAATTAAATCGGAAAAATTGTTTTCAAAAATGATTTTCCCACAAAAACCAAGATACAGGGACGTTTCAAAACATTTTCCAGGTCTAACTGGGCCGGCTAGCCGAGCCAACCCGGTTATCCCCTAAATGCATGCCCCCAATTCTTGAATTTCCCATTCTGTCTATTTGAGTCCAACTTATGGTGTGCTATATATTGTGCTAACCCTCTGTTTTGCAGGTTTTAATTTCTTTTATTTTTATTATGGATGTAATTTAATAGATTAAATCATGTATCCTGGGTGATTGTATTTTTCTAGATAAATCATGTATTCTAGGTGCTTGTAAAAGTGAGGCGAGAGTTTTTATCTTTTATTCGATCGGGTTGTAACAATTTAATCTTTTACTATATTACCTTAACCTGTATGCGCGCTGCATGTCTATTTATTTCAATAAAATTGACTTTAAAGTTTGAAATACCATCTAAGAACATTGACCAATATTTATTTTAATTAGACACGATATAAGGGACTTGTTCGGACCCGAATCTCTGGATAGTGTAGCTGCCGTTTTTCCGGTTCAGCTGCATTATAAATTTCCCGGTTGAGCTGAGCCGGGTGGCGACTCTACAATATTCATCGAGACTTAGGTCTCTGTTCTTTTAAGAATTAATTCCATTTATTTTCCAAAAACCGATTTTCCATTCATAAAAACCCCATGCAAGGGAGGGGCCCGCTCGAGATCGAGGTGCCCCTTCCGAAAGGGAGTCTCGCATTCCGTCGAAAACGTTGTCCGCTCACAGTTTTCTTTTTCCGGTTTTCTTTGATTTAGCATGTAGGGCAGGTCGATTTTCGGGAGATTTGGATCTCCGTCGTTGCATTGTTCTAAGCATGATAATTTCAGAAATTAAATCTAAGGTCGTGAATAAAATTCATTTTTGATGATTTTCTGGTTTTTCTAAATTTTTATGATTTTTGTGAATTTTTATGGATTTTTCTGCCACTGGACGAGAATTATAGTCGAGCAACTGTAGTTCATCCCTTAGTAGAAAATCACCAAAATTATCTAAATGAAAAGAGAAAGGGGGGAAAAACTAAGAACAGTCGTATGACTGTTGTTTGGGTGGCACGACTGTAATTACAGTCGTGTCTCTGTTCTTTGTCACAAGAACAGTAGTACGGCTGTTCTTATTTTCAAGAAACAGCAAGCCAAAAATATGAGTTTTATGCACAAAAATCACCCAAAACACCCAGAAAATGAAGCAAAACGAAGGTTTCAAGTATAGTTACCCTTGTTGCATTGATCCACCGTTGGTTTGATCGCTGGAAACACCTTGATTGGCTTTGGATTGCTTCTTTTCCTTTGTGAGTCAAGGTTACAAAATGGGTCCGAAATTCTCCAAAAAGTCACGGATTTATGTAAGTCTAAGGTCTGGAATTGATTTAGTTTTTTTGTTTGACAAGTTTAACCTGCGATTTCTAATAAATTTTAAGCTTTAACACTCTAGAATCAAAAGAAAAGAGTGGAAGAAAAATGGAAGTTTTTGGTTTTTTCCTATTTTCTTCTCTTCTTTTCCCCCTCTTCTCTTTCAATTTCCTCTCAATCTTTTGTTGCCAAAAAGTCCATTCACTTTCATCTTTCTACCTTTTATTTCCCACCTTGCTTCTAGAGAAAAATGAGCATTAATTGCTCTGGAATTAAGCAATTTTTTTTAATTGAAAGTTATGGGCTCTGCTACCTGCTCCGATCTTACAGTTGTATGATTATAATTTCAATTACAGTCGTACGACTGTAATTAAAGCTCCATGATTGTAACTTCAATCGTGGGATACACAGCTTTTTTTTATGACCTGGAAAATCCCATGTTCACAGGCTGCCCCTCGTGTAGTTAAAGTCCGATTTTTAGTGCAGATTTAGGTACACGACAAAGAACATGGATTTCACAGCGGAATACACGTGTGTGACTCGTGTGTTTATCCTGTGTGACTTTTAGTAGTCAAGCGGTCCATACACCTTTCGTATAAGGATAACACTGGGGAAAGACGACTTTTGGAGTCAGGCGGTTCCTTACGATGATTTTCGCATAAGGATGACGCTGGGGAAAAATGAGTTTTGGAGTCAGGCGGTTCCTTATGATGATTTTCGCACAAGGATGACGCTGGGGAAAAATGACTTTTGTAGTCAGGCAGTTCCTTACGATGATTTTCGCATAAGGATGACGCCGGGGAAAAATGACTTTTGGAGTCAGGTGATTCATTACGATGATTTTCGCGTAAGGATGATATCGGGGAAAAATGACTTTTGGAGTCAAATGGTCGTGTATGACCTACCATACAGAGCCATAATACCGGTAGTGTGTAATTGGTGAACGTATTTATTCCTTGATCGATAATTTTGAAACAAAAATGTTTACCCCTTCGATCAAGAATAAATACGGGCAAAAGCATTTTGGTTACCTTTTATAGTCATACGGGATTGAATTTGTGAAGTGTGTGACAGTCGCTCGCAATTTGGTGCATGGAACACACCGAGATTGAATTTTGGGTTCCCTTTTAAAGTCGTGGTGGACTGTGATTTGTGAAAAGTGAGACGATCTCGTATGACTTGGCACACGGGATATGTCGAGAATGCAATTTTGTGAATTGACATGATGCATGAGATTGTGCTTACAGTGAATTTTTCGTGATTTCCTCGGGTTTTGTGCCCCTAGACGATGCGGACCATCGTTAGAAAAATTGGTCACTGATGTGTTGGCCCTGCAAAATCACTGAAATATTTTCCTGTGGGGAATATTAAATATTTGGAGATGAAATAGGGTTTTGAAAATGAATAAAGAGATTAAAGATATTTAAATAATAAAATAAAAATTAATAGCACAAAAATTTCCCCCCTTTTTTCATTACAATCGTGCAACTATATTTGAATTTCAAGTACAGTCGTACGACTGTACTTAACGGCCCAGAAAAATAAAAAAGGGC
This sequence comes from Euphorbia tirucalli, assembly GCA_039660915.1. Lineage (NCBI taxonomy): Eukaryota > Viridiplantae > Streptophyta > Magnoliopsida > Malpighiales > Euphorbiaceae > Euphorbia > Euphorbia tirucalli. Next base: position 73,175,893 of record CM077641.1, read on the forward strand.
ATTGCCCCTTCATTTCTCATTCTCCCTCTATTTTCATTTTCTCTCAAAAACCGAATTCCAAACCTCCCAATTCATAAATATGTTGAAGAAACTTGGCAAGAAGTTGAGGAAGCTCACTCCCAACCAAATTCAGCGACCCAACAACGTGCAGGATATCCCGTTTGTGAGTATTTTGGATGGGTATGGTCACCCACGCTACACGGACCATTTTGGAGTCCGTTTTGGGTCGGAGATCCCCATCTTGCTGGAGATGGATTCTCATTCATCGTCGCTCCAGCTTGGTACCTGAATCCGAGCTTTAATTTTGAATTTTTTGATATTTTCTTTTTCAATCCTTTTCGATTTGATTTGCATATTTTACTGCTTTTTAGATGAATTGGTTAAGTAGAATGCATGCTAGGAGTTCCCTGTAGTTCATAGAAACAAGAACCTAGGAAAAACGAGTTAGAAATCACAAAAAAATTAGATTTGGAATTTTTTTGCCCTCACGGAAGAACACACATACGAGTGTCATATGAACACTCATACGAGTGTGGCATGAACACTCATACGAGTGTTCCTGCAGTCGTACGACTGAGTTACAGTCATACGACTGTAGTTGCCGTTCTTACCTCTTTTTTTTTAATTACTATGAGTATTATAATTCCTGTTATGATGCATGTAAACCTCTTTTTTATTTTATTTTATAATGATGATTATTATGATAAATATGCAAACGTTAAATGTGTATGCATTGTACTTCCTGGATGTGTAGGATAGGGAGATTTCTGGTTGCGGGAACCTTTCCTTGCCTTGGGTCTGGTGGGGACGGTTTCCTGAGTCTGTGAGGGCCCGAGTTAGGATCTTGGGTCTAGAGGCATTTATTCTATCAATGCCGGAGAGTACCCTCATACCACTTATGCTGTGATGACGGCATTGTGTGAGAGGTGGGTCTGCACCACCCATACATTCCATCTACCTGTTGATTTCGCTACGATCATCGGATTTGGCTTTGGCGGGACTCCGATCCGGTTCAACTGCTTTTTGACCCGACAGCAACTGGCAGAGGATTATGTCAGCATATTGATTGGCTATTCCCCTGAGAAGGGGAAGGTCCTGTGCTCCCGGGTGGAGGCGTATTGGTCTGCTGGCCCGGATCCGTCCGAGGAGGATGTAAAGAGATATACTCGGGCCTATGTGCTCGTTCTGCTGTCCTGCATGCTCTTTCCTACCGGGCAGAGTACCTGCAACATGACTCTGCTCCTGACTCTAGTGGACCTGGCCGCCTTCCCTTTTCTGGATTGGCCCCGAGCTGTGCTAGGGTAGCTATACTACGGACTAGACTTGTGTGCTAAAGGGAGGTAGCAGGAGATCTTGGGTTTTTGGCTTGGCTTACTAGTATTACCCCTCTTCCCCCCTTTTTTTTTTTACTGTTTCATTGATTACAAATCTGGGTGTTTGAGCACCGTATTCTGGAGCCACCGGATTTGAGGGATGTTCAGGATGAGGAGCACCCTATCGTCCTGCGCACCTGGATACAGGGGTGGCAGGGCATCAGCCGCAATCTGGTGGAGATTCAGCAGGGTCTTCATGAGGTCTCCTGGGAGAGGGTAAGCAAACTAATTCCGTTAGTAATAAAAAATTTAATTCAGTATTTACTTACCTGTGCTGGAATGTTTACTTCTTTGATTGCATTTTTACAGCTTGATCACCTCCAGTGGCGCCATCAGGGAGTTCTGCCCCCCGTCGTATAGGCTTCCTTGTAGTTTGATAACCGCCGACTCGTCTTAGAGTGCCCGATGTCTAAAGAGTGGTATCTCGGCGAGCGCCTCCATCTTGTAGACTACATAGACGGCCCTGCTGGCCGGGCTGTTCCTCTGCCGCTTCCACGTGTCTAGTTTTGGCTGCACTATGCAGATCATGCCGAGTATCTGGACATTTACAAGGATGGATACGTAGTCGATTCTGCTGATGGCGACTACATAGCTTTCATCCGTGAGTGCTTGCTGCCCGTCTAGGGTAACATGTCTACGGCTCCTCCCCATTAGGTATCTTCTGTTCATTGCTGCTTTGTTGTTCGGTTTTGATTTTCTGTGTCTAACATCCTTTTACTTGCAGGCCAAGAGATGGAGGGGATCGAGTTTCGCTTGACAGTCTGCCCCCAGGAGATGAGGATACTGAGGCGGCCACTACTGGAGGGCACACACCTATTCATGACAGGACCATCCTGTGCATTCCAGCAGTGTTGCGGCATCCACCTCCCAGGCCGCCGGAGTAGTAGAGGGTCGGTTGGCGATGGAGCTGAGGATGAGTTTCAATTTGATGGACTTGGATGGCGGATACGCTTTTAGGGACCTGCCTGCCTATCGCCATCATCAGATTATGTTTGCCCTAGAGGACACTACTCATGTAAATATCCCGTTTTTTTTTACACTTTTTTTATTTACCCCTTCTTTTGTTTAAACAGATCACTCGGGCCTAAGCGCAGGACATGGCGTAGCAGTACTTAGGCCTAAAGTACTTCATGACTCAGGAGAATACCGCCTAGGTTGTAAGTATTCTGTAGTCTCTGTTTCTTCACATGATTTATGTAATGCATGAGTGAATATGTATGCATGTATGTATGTTAATTTGTATTGTCATTTTACAGACTCGAGTGCAGATGCTGCAAGAGCAGGCTAGGCAGGCAGCTGCTTCTGAGGCTCGGGCCCTAGCTGCGACACATGAGCTGACTCAGATGCAAGCTGATTACCAGGCTCAGTTAGGCCGGATGCAGGCTGATTTGAACCGAGTGCAGGCTGACTTCAATACTTATAGGGTGGTGCATCCGAGTGAGTCTGAGTCTTCGGAGGAGGGAGAGGATGAGAGCTAGATGGTTTTTTTTTTTATATTATATACTTTTTTGTACTGAATTTTTGCACACAACATGAACTTCATTTTCATTATTATGGCTTTTCACTTTGCTAATTTATGGGATTCACTCTTCTTCTTTTTTTCAATTTTTGCTTCCTTTCATCCAGGCTTTTACAATTTCTTAGAATCGTTATAAGACTCTGATTGGCTCAAATTAAAGCCTTTCGAGTTATGGAACATTAAGGCCTATTACAAACATCCATGGAACAGCGAATTGTTGAATGCCTGCTATAGCTACTGGGACCCGATGGATAATGTCTTTCGCTTCTTGCACCAAGACTTTGCCCCTTGTATGAGGAATTTAGTGCCATCCTGAATATCCTGTGTCACAAAGGGATTGATTTTGGAATTCCCGAATTCACCTTCAGCAACATTCCTTCGTTGGTGAGTTTGTTTAGGCTCCCCAATCTCGGGGTGGAAGCTTTTCTTTCTACCAGATCCTCTTCTCCTGGCCTGGGCCTGGAATCTATATTGGAGTGGTGTATCAATGCCCCTAGGGACCACGTCAGTTGGGCTAGTATGGTTAGCCTCTTACTGGTGAGCTGATACCTTTGTGGTTTTAGTGATAGGGTTGACTCCTTCAGGACTGTCTCTCTTATCCCTCAAATGGCTGCGGGAGCATATCCGACTCCGTTTGCACTTACAGAGACCCTGATCAACCTGCATGCATCCAAGACAAGTTGTTCCCTACATGTCGGTCCCCATCTCATACTACTCCAGGTAATTCTTCTCACTGGCTTGTGTGTACTTTAGCGCCCAAATGAGTTTCTGACCGCTACTTCATACCATGTTGCAGATCTAGCTCTTGGAGAAGTTGTCAATTCTTAAGATTCCGAGGGGGAATTTTAAGAAGTACCACCCATCCAACTTCAAGGAAAGAGGCTTCTCCGTCGACTCCTACACTGACATGTCTACCGATGAATGGGTTGTTTGGCTAGCTTGCCTGACTGACGATCAGATTAGGTGGGTCTGCCCCTCGTGGAAGATTACCCACGTGGTTGTAGAGATGTGGGCTCACGGTATCCAGTTGTTGGGATTGACCAAGGTGACATTTTATTTCCTAATCGCCTTTATCGGCAGTATGGCCATCCACAAAATATTCCTCAGCGTTCCTGCGTTGCCATATATGAGGAGTACACTGCTTCATGGCCCGATGATATCAGGTTCCGTTGGGTAACAATACTCACCATGTGACCTTGAGCTACACTACCCTTGCTTCCACAGAGACGGATGATTGGTACAAGCATTGGTTGGCTAAGATCAAGGACCTGTCGACCCGTGAGGCACTTGAGCATGCGACTTTCCATTGGCTGGCTTCTTCCGAGGCTACAAAATCACTTCCTGTCAAGAAAAGAAAGACATGAAAGAGACATGATTTTTATTATTATGTATATTATTTTATTATTATTATTATTATTATTTCCTCTTTTTTTGTCGTTTCTTCTTTTTTCTATTATTTTTTTTTCTTTCTTTCTTTCTTTCTTTCTTCTTTTTTTTTGTGATGTTCACAATTCGTATGCCTAAGCGTATGAACGACTTTGCTTACCTGGATGTTTTAGCAAATGAATCATGTAACATACTCGAAACATTCATGCAATATGTTGAGCAATACACACTTCATTAATAAAATTCAATTATTATAACAATTAAAAATGCCAAAATTGTTACATATCTCGAATGAACTTACTCCTGTTATCAACCATCCCGTACAGGTTTTTTAGCTGATAAACTACCTCTCGTTGTCTTAATTTTTGCTTAAGTCGACCTTGCGGGTTTTCAACTTAACAGACTCTTTTTTTTTTACATATGGTAGCGTTTGAGATGGTCCTGGTTGATCGGATTGGTGAACTCATTGCCGTACATGTCCATAATCTTCACTGCACCTTTGAAAGTACTTTCTTAACCATATATGGCCCCTCCCAATTGGGTTTGAATTTGCCCCTCGCATCCGTGTTAGATGGTCTCATCTGTTTCAACACCAGATCTCCCGTCTTTAAAGGATGTTTTTGATGACGAACCCGTCGATTGTAGGCTCTATCCATTCTTTGATGGTACATCTGTAGATGATCTAAATCTTTGAGGCATTTTTCATCGACCATAGCCAGCTGTTCAAACCTCACCTTTACCCACTCTGTCTCAGGCAATTGAGCTTCCAAGACGGTCCTTAAGGATTTCAATTCCACTTCAATGGGAAGGATTGCCTACATCCCATAAACCAGTGAATACGGCGTTTCCCCTGTCGGTGTTCTAACATTGGTTCTGTAACCCCATAAAGTATACGATAATCTATTTGCCCAATCTCTATAGGTCAAAGTGATCTTTGATAAGATCTTCTTAATAGACTTGTTCGCCGCCTCCATTGTTCCGTTGGCTTGTGGCCTATAAGGTGAAGACTTGCGATGCTCTACATTATACTCAAGCAATTCAACTGTGGCTCCTTGAAACTGCACCCCATTATCAATCACCACATGGTGTGGTATGCTGTATCTCGCGAAGATGTGCTTCTTTATAAATTTAGCCATGTTCTTAGCCGTGACCTTGGCGTAAGACTCGGCTTTAACCCACTTGGAAAAGTAATCCACCGCTACTACAATGAACCTGTGACCATTTGATGCTGGAGGCCGAATCTCACCGATTATGTCTATACCCCATACTAAGAATGGCCAAGGGGCTATGAGATTCTGTAATTCCATGGGTGGAAGATGGCTGATATCCCTGTAGATCTAGCACTCGTGACACTTTTTCAGTTCTTCGGCACAATCTGTTTGCATGGTGAGCCAGAAGTGCCCCTGTCTCATAATCTTTTTCGCCAAAGCTAGACTGTTCATATGTGGGCCACATATCCCAGAATGCATCTCTTGTATAACCCTTTTGGTCTCTGCCTCCATCAGACACTTCAATAGCAATCCATCAACAGTCCTTCTGAAGAGTTGTCTGTCGAACCATCTGAACTGGGCTGCTAGTGTGGCCTTATCCGATGAATCTGCTCCTTTGGGATACTGGCCATTTTGTAGGAAATCAGCTATGTCTTGATACCAGGGTTTATCATCCGCCGTTAGGGTCAAGACATCGCTAGAACGATGGAATGGTGTTCTAGCAGTTTCAAGGACTAAAGGCTGCATTGGTGCCTTCTGAGGTCCTTCCCACATGGACGATAAGGTTGCTAACGAGTCGGCCACCTGATTATCATCTCTAGTTACATGTCTGAATTCAATATGCCCGAATACCTTCACCAACTCCTATAAAGTCTCCAAGTATGGGTGGAGAGATTCTTCTTTGATTTCCCATTCCCCTGTGGCTTGGTAGATCACCAATAGTGAGTCTCCAACAATGGTGACATCATTTGCCCCTAGTGTGATAAGAGCATCAATGCCAAATAAGCAGGCTTCATATTCTGCACCGTTGTTGGTTACTGGGAATTCCAACAGTTTTGACAAAGGAATTATTTCCCCTTCGGGAGTTATAATGATTACTCCGAGGCCTGCTCCCCTTTTGTTCACAGCTCCATCAAAGTGCATGATCCATTTTCTGACTTCTACATCCACTATAGCTAACTGCTCATCTGGAAACTCTAGATTCTCCACATAATCAGACTCGAGCAGTTGATTTGCTAGGAACTCGGCCACTGCTCTTCCTTTGATCACCTTCTTTGTCACATATTCAATGTCGAATTTTGACAACAAAAGCAACCATCGGGATAGTTTTCTCATTAGAGATAGAGTAGAGCATAGGTATTTCATCGGATCAACCTTTGCCACTGCTTGTATCTTGTATGATTGGAAATAGTGTCTCAATTTCTTCATCAGCCAGACCATAGCGGTGCAAGTCTTTTCCACCACGGTGTACCGGGTCTCATAATCTAACAGCTTCTTACTGAGGTAGTAGATGGCGTGCTCCCTCTTATCATCTTGTTCTTGGACCAATATTGCTCCTATGGAGGTTTCCTCGATGGCCAGATACAATATCAAGGGCTTCCCCGGAGTCGGGGGTCTCAGCACTGGGGGATTGGTCAGGTATTCTTTGATCTTATCGAATGCAACTTGACACTGGTCGTTCCACTCGACTGGCTGTTCTTTTCGAAGTAGCTTGAAAATGGGCTCACAGACAGTTGTCAACCTGGCAATGAATCTGCTAATATATTGAAGTGACCCCAGGAAAGATCTGACTTCCCTTTCTATTTTTGGCGCTGGCATATCTCGAATAGCTTTGATCTTATCTGGGTCCATCTCAATCCCTTTCTGACTAACAATGTGCCCTGATAGCTTGCCCGATGTAACTCCAAATACACATTTCTTCGGATTGAGTCGCAAGTTATACTTTTTAATCCTGGTCATGAATCTATCCAGGATAACAGGGTGCTCTTCTCGGGTCATGGATTTGACCAGCATATCATCAACATACACTTCGACCTCCTTATGGATCATGTCATGTAGCAGTGTCGTGACAGCCCTTTGGTAGGTTGCCCCAGCATTCTTCAATCTGAAGGGCATCACCCTGTAGCAGTACACCCCACACTCAGTGATGAAGGCCGTCTTGACCTTGTCAATGACATCCATCAAAATCTGATTGTATCCAAAGAATCCGTCCATAAATGAGTACATGACTGCCTTTGCTGCACTATCGATCAGAACGTCAATGTGAAAGAGTGGAAAATCATCCTTTGGAGAGGCCTTATTCAAATCTCGGTAATCCACACAAACCCTGACTCACCTGTCCTTCTTGGCAAATGGGACTATGTTGGCTAGCCTTTCCGGGTACTCCACCACTTCTAGGAAGTTGGCCTTAATCTGCTTTGCTACTTCCTCTTTGACTTTCTTGGCCCATTCTGGACGTAGACGTCTGAGCTTCTGCTTTACCGCACTGAACTTGGGATTTATTGGGATTCTATGTTCTGCTATCCCTCTGTCAACCCCCGGCATGTCGTCGTAAGACCAGGCAAAAGCTCCCATGTGTTTTTTAAGTATTTTTATTAGTTCTCTCTTTTCCTTAGGAGTGAGTTCGTTAGACATAGATACCATTTTAGGATTTTCAACTGTACCTAAATTAATTTCATGTAATGCAGTGTCGTGAATGCTGAACACATTGAATAAATGTTTGCATGTATGCACAGAGCCATTAGGAAAAACATCACATAAATAAGCAAAGTGAGATTTCATTGCATTCATCACCTTATAGGCGGAATTGTTCACATCAAACAAAAAAGAAATGTTTACATAAAAGTCATTTTCTTCCTCCACATGCGGAAGGTCTTCAGCAGCAGGGTCTTCAGGGTCAGCAGATCCTCCCTCGAACAGGTCATTCAGGTCAGCTTCCAGAGTCTCTTTTTATGCCTTTGACAGAATAGCTTCTTCTTCCTTCACCTTTCCTTTGGCCATTATCCGGGTGAGCTCAGCTACAGCTTTTTCTACCAGCTCAGCTTGTTCCGAAGGAACTTCCTTCTTCACGGGGCACCCCTTCAAACCTTTCTTCAACAGGGCTAAAAATGCCTTAGTGATGGCAACCACTAATGCATCTGCATCTTCTTCTTTTGCCTTTTCCTCCGGAATGACAGGGGCCACCACTTCGACTCGGGTTTTTGGAGGGATGGTGATCTCGGTCGTCGCTTTGGCCTTGAGCATTTCTTCAACAGAACTAACTCCATACTTCGAGAAATCAACAACATCAGAGAATATTTTGAATCCAGGGACTGTTTCCCCCTCGACCATCATCGGCTCAGGCTTTCCATCATATGGCCTATTACTTGCTTGGACAAAAGTATCCAGGAGATGGACCTTCTTCAACTCCCACCCTTCCTTCTCATCAGCTCCTTTATAGCCAAGACCCCCACGGTGTGATTGGCCCACGCTGATGTCAAACTTTGTGATCCCTTGCTGATGGGCTCCAATCCCTTTTCCCGGAATGAAATTCTACTTTTGGAAGTACTTGTGGATCCTTGAAGAAAACATCATGTCTTTCTCTTCCTGTTTTGAAATGACTGTCACTTGAAAGCTAGTCAGGGGTTGCTCGAGCAAGTTCAGTGCTGCCACCATGGATGATTCATCAGCCTCAAGGGTTACAATTCTCTCTCCTATCGGAATCTTCACCTTCTGATGTAGAGTTGAAGGCACTCCTCCCAGTGTGTGGAACCAAGGTCGTCCCAGGAGCAAAGAAAACATCACCAGGATATCGATGATAGTAACCACCATATTAGATCTTACTTCTCCAATCACCACTTCTGCTTCAAAGGTGCCTATCACAGTGCGCTTTGAATCATCATAGGCTCAAATCATTGTGCTGGATTTCGAGAGTGCCTTTTCACTCATGTGAAGACTTGGGAGTATTTTCAAAGGGCAGATGTTTAATGCTGACCCATCATCAACCATCACGCAGGCAATATCCTATCCATCATCTCGACTTTTAAGTACAGTGCCCGATTATGATTAATTCCCTCTGGTGGCAGGTCATCATTGGTGAAAGTGATCTCTTTAGGGCTGTCGGGTCGTCGGCCCTTTGTACTCCTGATTGCCATCCACACCTCATCGGGGGACATCAGTGTACTCATATACATCTCCATGAGTTTCTTGACCACCGCAGCTTGGTGCCTTTGGGACTCCATCAGTAGATGCCATACGTATGTACGTGCAGGCATCTTTTTCAGTTGCTCCACCACCAAATCTTCCTTTTCTTCTACCTTAACCGACACATAGTCCTGAACTGGAGCTTCAGGTCTCCTGCTGGGCTCCCCTAGCCTTTGTGGCTCTGGTTGGTATACTCTTCCACTCCTCGTGACATGGTTCACAGGGGCATCTTCTTTCCTTAAGTACATCCTGCTCTTGGTGCAAATGGGATAAACAGGCTTTGTCTGCCTTATGGGCTTGGGCCTACTCATCAACTCAAATTCATCTGCATCATCATCTAATTCAATGTCATATAAATTGATAGGCTTATTCTCCTCCATAATCAGCTTAGCTTCTTCACCCATCACTAACTATATCGCCGGGTTTGCTTTTGCAATCTGTGCAAGCACAAAGTTAACGGGCAATCCTGTCTATACCATGTTAACCCTCCTTTCAAATTGAGGCAGGGGGTTGTTCTGGACATTGGGTTTCGGGCGAGGCTCCTCTATCTTCTTCTCATCAATCAGCTGTTGGATGGCCTTTTTCAAGGCATGGCATTCATTGGTTCGGTGCCCCTTTGATACATGATAGGAGTAGAAGTTGTTTTTATGCGCCTCGGCCGGAGGCGTGTACGGTTTCAAGCTTTGAAGGAAGCCCAAATTTCCACACTTTAAGAAGATCCTACCCAGAGAATCCTCCAATGGAGAGATTCCTTTACTAGTCACTTGTTGGTTCACCCCTTGTGCTACAGCTACTACCTCTGCTTACTTGACTGGAGCAGGAGACTGACTCAGCTTAGCACTCGTTAAGGATGAGGTTGCAGGATTGCTATTGTTCCTGTACCCTAATGAATATGTTCGGCTTCGATACCCTCCTCCAGAACTGTTCTGGGCTAGATTAATTTCGTACTTCTCTACCTTTCGGGCTAGTTCATGCACCTCCACCAAAGACTGGAACTTATGATATTTCATCATATTTCGATACACCTCTAAACTGCCATCAATTAGCTTTACAATCAATTCATCCTCCAATGGCTTCTGATGAAGGAGAATCATCTTATCCATCCATCTTTGGTAGTACTCGGAGAAAGTCTCATTAGGCTTTTGTTTCACAGCTTCTAAGTCTTGTAGCTTGACTTCCAGTTGAGTATTGAAGCTGAAGTAGTTTATAAACATATTAGACAATGCATCCTAGTCTCCTTGTACACTTTCTGGCTATTTGTTGTACCAAGTGATTGCTCCGCCTTCTAGAGTAGTGGGGAATAACCCCACCAATTGATGCATTGTGAGTCCAGCCATCGTCATGATTCAAACATACTGATTCAAATGTGCAGTAGGAGGACTTTTTCCAACATAAGGAGCAATTCTAGGCATCTGGAAGCCCACTGGCAACATCTCAATTCCTCCGGCTATGAGTGTGGATGGATCAATGTGCTTGGAAGACTGAGCTTTGGAGCTTGCATGCATTTCTGCCATGAATTCCTCCATTTCTTTCATCTTCTTTTCCAAGGCAGATTCTACTGGTCTTTCAACACTATTCCTCTGAGCTTCCTCTGCATCAGACAACCCATCATTCAATCTCCCCCCGGTGCTCGTTTCTCGAGTAGCTCTTTCTGGTCGCTGAGAAGACGACTCGTCCAGGGCACTCTGAACTTGACTCTTAATGAGGTTCTTGAATTCATCCGAGTTCATGAATTCCCAAAGAGCGGTAGTGGCCAACATGGCGGCAGCAGCATCAGGTGTGATAACCACTTCTTGAAAACTCTGTTGTAGTTGTTTTAGCTCTGGCAAAAATTTAGTATTTGACCCAGATGCTGCCTCAACCTCTCCCGAATGAATACACTCCTCAGACTCACTAGATGACGAATCACTGTGTTCCACTCTTTCAAGTCTGTGTCCTGATCTATGCCAAACTACAAAATATATTGAACCAGGGTTAGTGAAAGATGTCCACCTAAAAAGTTATGAACTCCAGGGGATGTGCATGTATGCATGGCAAGTTGAATGAATGATATGTGGATGTTGTATGAAATGGCCTTGTAATGCAGATCTTGAACAATTGATCCTATTGGGTGGTGAAGTGTGCATGAATTCCTACTAGGGTAGGTTGTGAATTAAGATTTATGTGCTTAGTGCACGGACGAAGCCTTGGCGCTCGGGGAGCACCTAGGGTTTTTATGTTGTGGTAGGAGATGAACACGTTCTTGGTGAACGAGCAGAGTTTCGGCGTTCAAGGGAGCATTTTGGGTTTTCATGTTGTGACATGAGACGAACATGTGCGTGGTACACGGTCGGGATTTTGGTGTCCGGGGAGCACCTTGGGTTTTTGTGATGTGAAATGAGATGAATGTGTGCTTAGCACACGGTCGGGATTTCGGCACTCAGGGAGCACCTAAATGAGTTGATGTATGAAATGGAATTTTTCGACGTTCGTGGGGCACCTAAATGACTTGATGTATGAAATGGAATTTTTCAGCGCTCGTGGAGCACCTAAATGAGTTGATGTATGAAATGCAATTTTTCGGCTCTCTTGGAGCACCTAAATGATTTGATGTATGAAATGGAATTTTACAGCGCTCTTGGAGCACCTAAATGATTTGATGTATGAAATGGAATTTTTCGGCGTTCTTGGAGCACCTAAATGATTTGATGTATGAAATGGAATTTTTCGGCGCTCGTGGACCACCTAAATGATTTCCTACTCAGTAGGTGATGCGATATGTGTGACCTTTATAGGATTATTCAAGGCCTACATGAATGCTTTATGCATGACATACATTCCATAAGGCTACAAAACAAATTGGTTAGTGCTTATGACATTCAAGTGATGCACATGAATTAAATCTTTCACACAATGAGGGGGGGCATGGCTACAAAAAAAATGGTTAGTGTAAATGTCACACGGGTGATTAATGTATTTACACACGAAAAATGCAAGTGGCTGTACAAAAGAAGTGAGTTAGTATCACACAAATGCTTTGCGTGTGGCATGTCATGTTCGTTAAAAATATTAATGATAGTATGTTATGAAGAGATGAGAGACACGTAGCATATAGCACACGAAGCGTATTCCTCCAACCTTATTCCTCCAATTGTGGTCAATTTTTGGGAAAATTCTAACCAAGTCCTAGGAGGGGTTCACTTCGATCATCAACCGGGGATGATGAAGGCGTTATTGTAACATTCATGCAATTTATTTTGGTATCCTAAAGGAATCCAACTAAGGTTGCCTATATGAGTTTGGTACAAGTCGGGATAAAATCAAGGCTCCCATATAAAAATTACTCCTCACTTCTCCCCACTCAAGGGTCCGAACGAAGGGATTCGTACGAGGCTATGGGTGGTGTTTCGTATCCTTGCCCCTAAGACCATGAGGAACAAAGGCGACACTTCAACAATTCACCAGGCTAAATATTGGATACTTAACCTAATGCAAGCATGTCTAACTAAGAATGCAAATTAAAATGCCATGCAAGAATCATCCGCCTTATTTCGATTAGACATTTTTCAGGGCTTGTCAAATTCTTTTAAGTTTAAAAAAAACTTTTGTAAGAAATCTCCAGCAGAGTCGCCACTGTGAGCGAGCGACGCTTTTTGGAACTCTCTCAGAAGGGAGCCTCGATATCGGGCAACCTTCCCTCGTGTGGGTTTTTATGTTGGAAATTTGGTTTTGGAAAAATCGTTATTACGAAAAAGAATCGAGACCTAAATCTCGATAAAAAGCGTAAGAGTCGCCACCCGGGTCAGCTCAACCGGGAAATTTCAGTATAGCTGAACCAAAGCGAGAACTGCTACACTTTCCAGAGATCTAGGTTCGGACAAGTCCCTTATTTCATATCTAATCAAAATAAAATTGGCCAATGTTCATTGATGACACTTTAAATTTCTAAAGATTGATTTTATTGAATTAAACACATAGCGTACACATAATAAAAATAAAACAGTAAATAAGTTAATTATTACAACCCGATCGAATGAAAATAAAAACTCTCGGCCTCACTTTACAAACGCCTAAAATACACGATTTATCTAAAAATTACAATCGCCTAAAATACACGATTTAAACTATTAATTATATTAAAAATGAAAATAAAAAGAAATTAAAAGCTACAAAACAGACGGTTAGCACAGTTTATAGCAAGCCAAAAATAGGACTCAAATAGGATAGAATTGGAGATTTTAGAGATCGGAGGCATCCATTTAGGGGGTAACCGGGTCGGCTAGGCTAGCCAGCCCGATTAGACGTGGAAAGCAATTTTGAAACGTCCCTGTATTTTTGTTTTGTGAGAAAACACATTTTGAAAACGTTTTCTTTTTCCGGTTTACTTTAATTTAGCATGTGGGGTGGGTCGATTTTCAGGAGATTTGGATCTCCGTCGTTGCATTATTTTAAGCGTGATAATTTCAGAAATTAAATCTAAGGTCATGAATGCACACAACAAAATTTACTTTTGATGATTTTTTGGTTTTTCTGAATTTTTATGATTTTTATGGATTTTTGTGGATTTTTGTGGATTTTCTGCCACTGGACGAGAATTACAGTCGCACGGCTGTAATTACAGCCGTGCGATTGTAGTTCATCCCTTAGCAGAAAATCGCCAAAATTATCTAAATAAAAAGAGAAAGGGGGCAAAAACTAAGAACAGTCGTACGACTGTTGTTTGGGTGGCACGACTGTAATTACAGTCGTGCCTCTGTTCTTTGTCACAAGAATAGTCGTACGGTTGTTCTTATTTTCCAGAAACAGCAAGCCAAAAATATGATTTTTATGCACGAAAATCACCCAAAACACCCAGAAAATGAAGCATAATGAAGGTTTCAAGTATAGTTACCCTTGTTGCGATGATCCACCGTTGGTTTGACCGCTAAAAACACCTTTATTGGCTCCGGATTGCTTCTTTTTCTTTGTGAGTTAAGGTTGCAAAATGGGTCTGAAATTCTCTAAAATGGCACGGATTTATGTAAGTCTAAGGTCTGGAATTGATTTAGTTTTTTTGTGTGACAAGTTTAACCTGCAATTTCTAATAAATTTTAAGCTTTAACACTCTAGAATCAAAAGAAAAGATTAGAAGAAAAATAGAAGTTTTTGGTTTTTTCCTATTTTCCTCTTTTCTTTTCCTCCTCTTCTCGTTTAATTTTCTCTCAATCTTCTGTTGCCAAAAAGTCCATTCTCTTTCATCTTTCTTCCTTTTATTTCCCACCTTACTTCTGGAGAAAAACGAGCATTAATTGCTCTGAAATCAAGCAATTTTTTTTAATTGAAAGGTATGGGCTCTGTTACCTGCTCTGATCTTACAGTTGTACGACTGTAATTTCAATTACAGTCATACGACTGTAACTACAGTCGTGGGACACACGGCTTTTTTTATGACCCAAAAAATCCCGTGTTCACAATTGTAGATACCCGATTTTGTCCGGGTTAATTTTATTATTTTTATATGCGTAATTTATCGATTAACAGTATATTTTGATTTTTGAAATTTTATTAATCATAAAAATTGAATTACTAATAAAAGCACACAAGGAAAATTAAATGATCTTTTATAGATTTCTTATAATATGAAAGTAAAGACACAAAAAAAATAAAAAAACAGAAGTAAAAACCAGAATTGAGCAGCAACAATAAAATAATAATGATATTGAAAAGGGTCCAATTTAGACAGCAAAAGTAGCAAGGTATGGCACAAAGTATGGCCAACCTAATAAGAAAATCAGTCCCTAAAATTACACATAGGGCAAAACCCAAAATTAGTAAAATTACAACTTTAACCTTTAAGAGTCCCTAATTATACAAGCTTGGGACTGCCCACCCTTTGCCTATAAAAGGACAGTCCCACAACACAGAAAACACACGGAAAAAGGAAAAAAAAAAAGAGACAAAAGTCCCATTCTTCAACTCTAAGAAGAACCAGGTTCTGGTTCTTTCAGCCAAAACAAATCATTTTCAGCTTCTTCATCTCCTCTTGCTGCCCAGATCTTTCTCTGAACTTCACCTATTGAAAACACACACCAAATATCAGAAAAAAGAACAAGACACAAAAAAAAAACATAGAAAGAGGAAGAAACATAATACAAATTTTTTTTCTTTTTTCTTTTCTAGTAAGGAGGACCAGGTTCTGGTTCCAATAATCTTAGAGAGAAAGAAGACTCCCTCTTTCCATTTCCTCTCTTTGTCCAGGTTTCTTTAAGTTTCACCTGTTGAAGACAAATATCGGAAAGGAAAATAAAAGCATAACTCATCAAAGTACCCAACAAGAATATAAATTAGAGAGATCTAAAAACAGCACATTAACAAAGCCAGAAGCTACAGGTCTGGGCAACAACTCGTGTATATATTCTTCTTATACAAATATCGCGTCTTGTTTAATACAGATTCGTCAAATATTGTGTAAAGACATGTTATGTCTATACCAAATATTGATGCCTATTTGGTTAATATATCTATCTATTGTGCTCTATTTCATTTAATCCTTTATTGTTTTTCCACTTTATTGCTTACTTCTCCTCTCTTTATTTTATATGATTATTCTAGAATTCTTAGTCGTATCCCAAATGATCAGTAATAGTCCATTTTTCCCAGATCCACACAAGTCTTAAATAGCACTCATATCACCATTAACACAAATCAGAAATTTTTCAACCAATTTTGAGCCAAGATTATAGAACCCAAGTTTCATTCTATTTTGGATATCAGAAACTTTAGCCAAACAAATAGGTGAAGCACCATTCCAATCCAACAACACACACACAAACAGGCATTTCACAACATTAATTTAATTTTTATACATTATATGAAGCTAAGAGTTTAGGAACTTAGCTAGACTGATTCTTATTAAAACCAAATAGCTTTCTTGAAGTCTCCAACCCTGAAAAATGAGCTCAGATCAGAAACTAAAAACCTTGAAATAAAGAGAAAAATCAAATAGTAAAAAATAAAAAAAAACAGAGAGGAAAAGAAGCAAGAACCTCAGATCGGTGGTGACGAGAATTGACGGTTCCAAAAACCCCACGGAAACAGTAACATCGACGATCAGCTGTCGTTAGATGGAAGAGAACAGTGAGTTCCAAAAAAAAAAACAAACAGAGAAAGAACAGCAGCAGAGGGAAAGAAATAGAGATCGATCTCGGTAGTAAGCTAGATGCCTTGATCTCAACGGCGAGAGGTGAGCAGAGACGACACCAACGAAACTGGTCTACAATGGTGTCAGGGACTGAGAGATTCTGATTTGAGCGACGGAGTCTTCCTGTCACCGCCGGATCCCTACTTAGGTTTCAAACGGAAATGAAAGAGACAGGGAGAGAGGAGACGACAGGAAATTGCCCGAAAAAAGAAGAACGAAACCGAGTGAGAGAGGGAGAGGCTGTGGTTAGAATGGTCGAAGTCTAGAAGCAGTGGACCGGCGTAGAGCTTAGTTTTTCTAAGAGGTAGGCGACTGATGAGAAAAGAGGGTGTTGGCTGGTGAGAGGATCTTAATCTTAGGGTTTGAAATTAGGGAAAAAGATGGTTCATCCATGATAGACAAGTGGCCAATGGGTCATTAGGTTCGGGTCCGGGTCAGGTCCTGGCTTTTGGGTTTAAACAAAAACTAGAGTCATAGTAGCTTAGGCCCAACAAAAGATTAAAGCCTTCTACTTTAACATCTCTCTTAATTCTATACTAATGCATGTATATAGATTAGTTAGAGGTTAATAAAAAAAATAAAACTTATGCTTATGAGATTTAAAAATTTTCTAAAAGTAAAATAAAAGATACGGAATAAAATTTATATTCTTATAATCATAAAAGTTTAATTTTACGACTATGCTATGGTTGTGAAATTTAAATTTAATTTGTATTAATACAATTAATTTTGTTTCATGACCAGACTTATATTCACTAATTTTATTTCAAATAAGCTTAGATTTGTTGTTTATTTTAATAATAGCAAGTAATATAATGTCCTTATTACTTTTGCATCAGGCATGTTATATACAATCACATGTAGATATTTGCATACTAATTGTATCTACATTATATATTATTCGTTTTACATTTTATGTCCATGTTATGGAGGTAAAATACAAATTTTATTTAAATATAATATCAGTACAAATTTTTATATCCATGTTATGGGTATAAATAAACAAAACCAATTAAAATAAAATGTCACTATATCTTTTCAATATGTAAATTTATATATTCGTGTATAAATACAAATAAATCATAATACATCCTATGAGAATTATTTATGACTTTTTAGTACCAATTATGGTCGGGGTAGGGTGATTATTATCTTCCCTACACGTAATTAGCAAACGAACTAATATAATCTCTGGTTATTTAAGGTGTCCAATCGGACCAAAACTCGATTGGTGGCGACTCTATAAAATTTTGTTATCAACCAAACATCACAATAAATTATTACACGAATAATCATAAAAACAGAATTAAATAAAATTAAATCAAAATTAAGATTTTGCGCCCGTCGGTACGATTCCGACAACAATCAGTTTTGATAAAACTCGTATTTGTGATGCATGTCGAAGAGGGAAATAAACTAGAAGCTCTTTTAATCCTAAAGGAGTTATCCCTACCTCTAGACCATTAGAACTGATGCATTTAGACTTGCTTGGTCCAATACAACCAACAAGTTTAGGAGGCATGAAGTATGCATTTGTCATAGTAGATGATTACTCACGTTTTACATGGACATTATTTTTAAGTAAAAAAGATGAGGCTTTTGAATAATTTTCTACCTTGTGTAAAAAGCTTCAAAATTTGAAAAACACTTCTCTTGTAACTATTAGAAGTGATCATAGAAAAGAATTTGAAAATCATCTTTTTGAAAATTTTTGCAATAAGCATGTTATGTCACATAATTTCTCAGCTCCTCGAACTCCTCAACAAAATGGAGTTGTTGAAAGGAAAAACAGGACTCTTGAAGAAATGACAAGAACCATGCTTAATGAAAATAATTTACCAAAATATTTTTGGGCTAAAGCTATGAACACTGCTTGTTATATTTTAAATCAAGCTTTAATAAGACCCATCTTAAAGAAAGCACCATATGAGTTATGGAATGGTAGAAAACCTAATATTGGTTATTTCCATCCATTTGGTTGTAAATGTTTTATTTTTAATAACAAGGAGTATCTTAATAAATTTAACTCTAAGTCAGATGAAGATATCTTCTTAGGATATTCTATGCATAGCAAAGCATACAGAGTCTTTAACAAGAGAACTCTCACCATTGATGAGTCCATACATGTAGTTTTTGAAGAAGCTAACTCTCTCCCAGATAAGGAATCTAAGGATACTCTTGAGATAATTAATTCACAGGTTGAGAACACTGAAAAAGATGGAAACGACATGCCAAACGAAGACAATTCTGGTGATCAAGATGAGAATAATGTGTAAGAGCTGTAAACACAAGGAACTCAACATCATGATCTACCAAAAGAGTTCAGATATCACAGATACCACACCAAAGATAACATCATTTATCATCCTTCACAAAGAGTAATGACAAGAAATCAACTAAAAGAATATTTTGTGAACATAGCATTTGTCTCTAAGATTGAGCCAAAGAATTTTAAAGAAGCTGAAACCGAGGAAAGCTGGATGATGGCTATGTAAGAAGAGTTGGATCAATTCAAAAGAAACAATGTTTGGAAACTTGTGCCAAAACCTTCCAATCAATCATTGATTGGAACCAAGTGGTTATTCAGAAACAAGTTGGATGAATTTGGCAATGCTTTGTGCATTCGCTTGCTACAAAGACTTCAAACTCTATCAGATGGATGTAAAGAGTGCATTCTTAAATGGATACATCAACGAGGAAGTCTATGTAAAGCAACCTGCAGGCTTTGAAGATTGTCACCATCCTAATCATGTCTACAAGCTTACTAAAGCCCTGTATGGACTAAAATAAGCACTACGAGCATGGTATGAAAGGTTAAGTACTTTTCTACTGGCAAAAGGTTTTATTCGTGGGAAAGTTGATACAACATTATTTATAAAGCATGAAAAGAACCATATATTACTTGTTCAAATATATGTTAATGATATTATATTTGGTTCTACTAACAAAAAATTTTGGCGAGCTAAATTTCTTCCTTGGACTACAAATCAAGCAAGGAAAGAAAGGAACTTTCATCTGCCAATCAAAGTACACTAAAGAACTCATAAAGAAATATGGAATGGAAAATTCCAAACCAGCAAGAACACCAATGAGTACATCAGTCTCTCTAGATGAAGACAAGAAAGGTAAAAATGTGGATACCAAGAAGCATTGAGGTATAATTGGTTCTCTACTCTATTTAACATCTAGTAGACCCGATATACAATTCAGTGTGTGTCTATGTGCGAGATTCCAAGCAAATCCCAAAGAGTCTCTATGAGTGGACGACCTAAAAAGCGGAACGCGGCGAAACGAACCAGGGAAAAGGAAAGTGTGTTTGAGTTTTGGAAAACATGATTTTCATTATCTTGTTTTAGAAAAACCATTGACTTGTTTGGAAATTCCTTTTTTAGAAAACATTTTCCCATTTTATTAGCTTAAAGACCTCGAAACCTACGTTTCAAGACCAGTGACAAAGTCGGCACTCGGATCAGCTCAACCGGAATATTCCGGTATAGCTCCCTACCGAGGGTAGACTACCATACCTAATCCAGAGATTTAGGGTTCGGGCAGCTGACCTATTCAACCTCAAGCTTGCATTCATTTTCTGGTTTATATTACCATATTTTATCCGCTTTATTATCTTTCTCTATCTGATTTTGTTTTGTATTTATTTAACCCATGCTCAAGCGAATGACAGGAATAGATTGTAGAATAAATAAATCATACACCCAAGCAGTTCAAAGGAATAAAAATAAAGGCCACTTATACAACCAGATCGAATAAAAAGGAAAACTCTCGTCCTTACATTACAAGCTCCTAATATACACGAGGATCTAGAAAATTTACAATTGCCTAGAATACAAGATAATCTATAAATTACATAAGAAATAAAAATTAAAAGCTACAAAATAAATGGTTAGCATAATTACATTATAAACACACATAGGACTCAGACAAGACAGAATGAGAATTTAAGGAATTCGAGGACATGCAATTAGGGGGTAGTCAGGTGAATTCGGCTAGTTCGCTCGACTAGACCTGGAAAACAATTTTGAAACGCCCTATAGATTTTATGCTGGAAAATATTTTTAGAAAACTACTTAGCTCAATTTCATGCAAATTCTTCCATATAGTGGGTCGGTTATCCCAGAACTCGGGGTTCCGTTCGTGCAGAATTCCTAATTTTTGACATTCATCTAAGGTCCAAAAGCCGTAAACGCATAAAAAATGGTTTGATTCTGAAGACGAGATCAAGCGACGACGTCCGTGTGGGTCATCTTGCGATTCTACCTTCTCTCTGTCACTACAGCCGTGCAGTTTAAACTACAACCGTACGACTGTAATATACAGTCGCACGACTGTAATCAAGGTTACAGTCGTACGACTCTAGTTTGAGTTGTACGACTATAATGGTATGTCTGCACGAATGCAATGAGCAAAACCCGAAAGTGGTTTTCTTTGTTTTCTAAAATCATTCGTTTCAAAGGATTTTGATAATTTCCGGGGTTCTGGAAATCCGAGGATTCGTTAACACCGAACCGGGGATCCGATTGTGGATCGAACAATCCCAAATTCCAAGAATCGAAATTAACAAAGCCCTAAAATCTCACATCCGTATTATTGGAAATCCGAAAACCACGACTTTAGAGTGTACAGATGTGAATTGACCGAATTAAATCATGAAAAATCATTTAAAATTGGAAAACCAACTGTATTCGATCATTTCCAGACTTTTCGAGTTGCTGCCCAGAAGAATACAGTCGTGCGACTGTAATATACAGCCGCACGGCTGTGTTCAAGAACAATTACAGTCGTACAACTGTAATTATAGTCGTACGACTATAATTACAGCTCTGCGGCTGTAATTGTGCAGACAGTTTTGCAGAAAATTTCAAAAACATAAAATACATACACAAATCAGCATGAATCGGGTTTTAAGGCCTCTCAGAGTTTACCTTATTGATGCTTTGATATGTTTGATGTCTGGAAGAAATATGAGAAGCCGGAATGCACCTTGGATTCCACAACTGACCCCGAAATTCTCGAACCGAGCTTTGGATCAATCCAAAATGAAATCGAGATAATCCCGGACAAATGAAACAAGGTCTGGAACGTGAGTCTCTCAGTTTTTTAGTTGTGTTTGGGGTGTTTTTCTTTCTTGGTTTCTTTTTCTTTTTTTTTTTCTCCCTCTCTTTCTCTGCCTCTGTTTTTCTTTTCTCTTCTTCTCTCCCTTAATTTTTTCCAATTCCTCTTCCTCTTAAATCCCTTTTCTAAGATTTTCCCCAAAAAATGGCCAAAATCCATGATAATCAACAAAAGCCCATCCCTATGTCACCAAGTCTCTGATTTTTGGCGGAAAATCTGACTGCCCACTAAAGCCGCGCGACTGTAATATTACAGCCTTGCGGTTGAAACTGCTACAGTCGTATGACTGTAACTACAGCCTTATGGCTTCAGATAGAGCCACCTAAGCTTCCAACTCCCTCGACGGACCTTATTCAGGATTTCAGACCTAATACCGCTCGGTTTTTGGGACGTTGGAGACACTCCAGGCAATATCCCCGTTCATCCTCAAGTCCCATTCACATCCATCATTCTAGCAGGTAACAAAAGGAGTTCTCATCATAGAGGTCAGGAAAAACCCGGCGCTTACAGCTGCCCCTCGAGTGATCAAATTTAGCACCTAATTCCAGGTCTAAAATACCTGAGGTGAATTTAAGAACACAAATTGAAGCACCGTAAACATAAGGAAAGAAAGACTTACCTGACTTTTCGAAACCTTATTGTTGCGGAGGTGATTTGATTTAGGTTGATATGCGAAGTTGCTGATGAAGCTAATTTAAGCCAATATCGGGTTTATATGTACCCGAGGCAAAGTTGTTGATGAATGTGATTTAAGCCAACGTCGGGGTTTATCTGTACCCGAGGTGAAGTTGATTTACCGATGCTGGGTCTATTTATACCCAAGGCGAGGTTGATTTATAGATGCTGGGTTTATCTGTAACCGAGGCGAAGATGATTTGCCAATGTTGGGTTTATCTGTACCCGAGGTGAGGTTGATTTGCCGATGCTGGGTTTATCTGTACCCGAGGTGAGGATGATTTACCGATGCTGCGTTTATCTATACCCAAGGCGAGGATGCTGATGGAGCTGATTTAAGCCGATATCGGGTTTATCTGTACTCTAGGCGAAGTTGATTTGCCGATGCTGGGTTTATCTGTACCTAAGGTGAAGATGATTTGCCGATGCTGGATTTATCTGTACCCAAGGCGAGGTTGATTTACCAATGCTTGGTTTATCTGTACCTGAGGTGAGGATGATTTACCGATGCTGGGTTTATCTGTATCTGAGGCGAGGTTGATTTGCCAATGCTGGGTCTATTTGTACCCGAGGCGAAGTTGATTTGCCGATGCTGGGTTTATCTACACCCGAGGCAAGGATGTTGGGTTTATCTATACCCGAGGCGAGGATGATCTGCCGATGCTAGTTTTATCTATATCCAAGGCGAAGATGATTTGCTGATGCTGGGTTTATTTGTACCCAAGGTGAGGATGATCTGCCGATGCTGGGTTATCTATACCCGAGGTGAAGATGATCTACTGATGCTGGGTTTATCTGTACCTAGGGTGAAGATGATTTACCGATGCTGGGTCTATCGATACTCGAGGCAAAGATGATTTACCGATGCTGGGTCTATCTGTACTCGAGGCGAAGTTGATTTACCGATGCTGGGTTTATCTGTACCCGAGGCAAAGATGATTTACCGATGCTGGGTTTATCTGTACCCGAGGTGAAGTTGATTTGTCGATGCTGGGTCTATCTATACCCGAGGCGAATATGATTTGCTGATGCTGGGTTTATCTATACCCGAGGCGAGGATGATGATGGAGTTTATTTAAGCCGATATCGGGTTTATCTATACTAGAGGCGAAGTCCATTTATATCCTGTATTTGAAATGATGAGTCTTCATTCCTTGATCAAGAGATTTTGAAATTTTTTCCCCTTCAATCAAGAATGAAGACTAGCTGGAGATGAATGATCCTTGTATGTTATGTATGTATGCATGATGATACGTATGCACATGGAATCTGAAGGATTCATTTCTCGCTATTTGTCCAGGCTTGATATCTCACATTTTTTCTAGGGAGAATGTGTCATGCCTCTGGCTGACTTTAGCTGGGGATAGTATATTCTTTACGTAATTCAACCTTTGTGTCTCTGTTGAGGCTGTATGATGTCTGTTGAGGAAAAAGGTAGTGATGTCCTGCGTAATGGTTCCACTGGGGAGTGATGAGAAGGCTTTACCATCTTGCCCCTAGGCAAAATGATAGACGAACTCTGCTGGGAAACAATGAAAGGTCTTTACCATTTTGCCCCTCAGTAGTATGCGATTAGGAAGTGCTCTAACTTTTGCCTAAGCTGCCCAATGCAGGTTTTCAACTTACGAGCTGCTCTAACTTTTGCCTGAGGTGCCTTTTTGATTTTCACCTCAGCAAGCTCTTTATTTTTTTTTAGTGCCCTAACTTTTGCCTAAGCTGCCCAATGCAGGTTTTCAGCTTAGCGAGCTGCTCTAACTTTTGCCTGAGGTGCCTTTTCGATTTTCACCTCAGCGAGCTCTTTTTTTTTAGTTCCCTAAATTTTGCCTAAGCTACCCAACGCGGGTTTTCAGCTTGGCAAGCTGCTCTAACTTTTGCCTAAAGTGTCTTTTCGGTTTTCACCTCCGCGAGCTTTTTTTTATACTAATACATGTTAAGAGCAAGTCACCAAAATATACAACCGAACATTGAACGAAGTTAATTAATTAACTGCTGAACACTGAATGAAGTTAATTAATTATCCACTGGATTCTCCAAGGGTCTGAACCTGTATACATGTTCCCAGTTCACCTCAGATTCCAGCTCACACACAGCTCCCAAAGATAGTCCTTCAAAGTATCGCCTGATTCAGAATGACTTAAGTTAACTTTGGTTTCTTACGCCTGCCAATCACAATAACCCTAGAGCAAACCACACCATCTATAAGAGGTGAAAGGAACCCTAGTAAGTAGTCACTTTTGTTGTAGCTAAAGACTGGGTTCTTGAAATGGTTGGTAAATGCAACTTTCCCCTGAATATTAGCACAGCAGGCTTTACAAGTCTTCCTATTGACAGGAACATCCTATTCATGGTTGTTAAAAGCTCTATAAAGCCTGGTTGCTCCCACAATATTGGTGAAGTTCACAAATGCACAACTAAGACTTCCTCTGGTCTGAAAACTGATTTGGTATATTTCTGATCATCAGGCTTGTTTTCACATCAAAGTTAACATCAATCTCTTTCTTATTCAGCTTGGTTTTCACCTTTATTTATATTTAGATAAGAGGGAGAATCCTACCGCCTGCCCTAAGCAAGGACTTATAGGGGTAGGTGCCAATCTCCATCCTTTCCTTATCACCTTTTGTTCAACTGAACCACCTGTACCATCTTTTGCTGGGCTGAATGTTACTGGTAATTAATCATCCCTTTCACACTCTGATATTGACTTCTCAAAGTGCCTCATCAGCTCCTCTTTTCCTGAAGCCTAGTATAGACTATAGTGCAGACTTTGCTGGATAAGCAAAATGGCCATCTCTTATTGTGGACTGCTCGCTGAAACTTGCATATGGCTTTTGGGCTTGTGAAATTTACAAATGCATACCCTTTGTTCACTTTGTTTTTGAAATCAATAGGGAGATATAAGAAATCAAAGGCTGACATTGATTTCTCATTATTATCCCCATTCTCTTTCATGCAATGCTCATTTAGGAATTTCATCCATAATCCTCCCATGTGTCGGTTGGGTATATTCCTGATCATCAGGTTTGTTCTCCGACTAAAGTTGACTTCAATCTCTTTCTTATTCAGCTTAGGCTCCTCAATAGTCAAGTTCTTGGGCAACCACTGTCGTTCCTCAAAAAGATGAATTAGATTTGGAGGACAAAAAGAGATTTCAGACTGTATGTATTTGGTACATTTTCATTATTGAACAACATAAGCCTTTTAAGTAATAAAATGCAAAGTGCTTTTCTTTAAATGGGTGTTTAGGCAAGATAACTTTGTTTATGCATTTGACATAACCATATGAACATATTTAGACAAACATCTCACTTTATTGATAAAATCAAGATGAGTACATTTGAAAGGATTGATTCCCAAAATGGTATACACCCCAACGGAGCCAGGATCAGTTACCAGTCGTCCCTTTTGGATTTTCCAACTGATCATTTTCTCTCATGTCTTAATTTTTGCCTAGGCCGCCCTTGTCAAGTTTTCAACCTAGCAGACTTTTTTTTATATATATAAACATGATAAAGCTTTAAACAATCTTGGTTGATGGGATTTACGACCTCATTTCCATCCATGTCCATGATGCTGACACCACCTTTTGACAGCACCTTTTTCACAATGTAAGAACCTTCCCAATTTGGCATGAACTTCCTTCGAACATTGACATCTGTAGGCCTTAATTGTTTTAGACCCAAATCTCCCATTTCAACTACCGTCTGGGACACTTCACTTTACCATTATACTCGATGCCATGTTCTGTAAGTAGCTCGGCTGTTGCCCTTTGAGACTGTACGCCATTATCAGTCACTACATGATGGAGGAATTCCTTATCAAAACAGGATGTTTTTCTGAATGAACTTGACCATTTGCTTAGCCGTTACATTAGCAAAGTTTTCTGCTTCTACCCACTTTGAAAAATAATCTACCACTATGACTATGAATCAGTGCCCATTAGATGCTGCAGGATGAACTTCTCCAATCATATCTATCCCCTATGCTGAAAATGGCCAGGGAGATGTCAGTAGTGGTAGATAACTGATATCAGCATAGATTTGGAGCTAGTGACATCTTCTCACTTCTTTCTCACAATCAAACTGTATTGTCATCTAGAAATACCCTTGCCTTATTATCTTTTTGGCCATAGTGATTCCATTCATATGTAGCCCATAAGACCCTGTATGTACTTGCTGCATCACTACTTCTGCCTCTTGCTTCGTTAAACACCTCAGAAGAATCCCATTTGCAGTCCTCTTGTATAGCTTATCTTCAAAGATTCTGAACTAGCTGGCTAATCTTCTTAATAAAATTTTATCAGTAATACTAGCTACTTTCGGGTGTTTTTCTTCCTTCACAAATTGATAAACGTCAAAGAACCATGGCTTTTCTTCAGCCGTCAATTCCATTACTCCGTACACATCAAAGCAGGGTTTTCTGGAAGCTGCTATGACCAGAGGTTGTATTTGCATCCTCTCTGGATTCTCCCATATAGATGACAATGTTGTTAGCGCAACAGCCATTTTATTCTCCTTCTCTAGGCACATGTCTAAATTCGCACTGGGTAAATGACTCTTTTTTACACTGCAACAGTTCCCAGTAGGGCCGCAAGGCTTTTTCCTCCAAATCCTATTCGCCTTGCGCTTGCCTGATCACCAAAAGGGAATCTCTGACAATTAACACATCATTTGCTCCTAGCATCAGAAGGGCTTCTATCCTAAATAAGCATGCCTCATATTTTGCCCCATTTTTTGTTATGGGAAAGTCCAACCTCTTTGATAATGGCATGGCCTCACCGCTTGGGGTCGCTATGATTTCCCCAATTCCAGTGCACTTTCTGTTTACAGCACCATCGAAGCACATGACCCATCTGTTTACCTCCACTATAGCCATCTGTTCATTGGGGGACCCCAGATTCTCCACATAACCTAACTCTAGCGGCTGATTTGCCAGAAATTCTGCCATAGCTCGCCCTTTCATGGATTTCTTGGTGACGTACTCAATATCGAATTCTGATAAAAGTAGAAGCCATCTAAATAATTTCCCAACCAACACTGGCATTCCATACAAATACTTTATTGGATCCACCTTGGCCATGACTTGTGCTTTGTATGACTGGAAGTAATGGCACAGCTTCTTAATCATCCAAATCATTGTCACACAGTGCGGATTCGGTTTCGTACTCCAGCAGCTTCTTGCTATGGTAGTAGATAGGGTATTCCTTCTTCCCATCTTGTTCTTATGCTAGCATTGCCCATATGGAGGAATTTTCAACAGCTAGATATAGAATCAAGGCCTTTCCCGAAATCAGTAGGCTCAGAACTGGCGGATTTACCAAATAAGCTTTAATCTTGTCAAATGCCAACTGACATCTATCGTCCTATATAATAGGCTAATCCTTCTTTAACAACTTGAAAATCGGCCCACAAGTTGAAGTCAACCGTGCTATTAAACGACTGACATACTGTAAGGAACCCAAGAACGACCGGACTTCCTTTTCTGTTTTAGGAGCTGGCATATCCTGAATAGCCTTGACTTTGTCTGGATCCATCATAACCCAGTACCTTTCCTGATATGACCCCGCCTCAAGAAACTCAGCTTTAATCTTCTTAGCCACTTCTCCTTTTACCAATGTAGTCCATTCTGGTCTTATCCTTCTCAGCTTTAGACTTACTAGCTTGAATATAAGATCTGTTGGAACCTTGCGTACTGCTATTTCTGTGTCAACCCCTGGCATGTCTTCTTATGACTAAGTGAAAGCTTTATCATGTTTTTTGTAATATTTTTGCTAATTCTCTTTCTTCCTTGGGTTCTAGTTCGCGTGAAATGAATACCATTTTAGGATTTTCATTCTTACATATGTTGATTTTATGCAATGCAGTGCCATGAATGCTAAATATACTTAATGGTGATTCAAATGCATGCATAGAGTTATCAAGATAAACATCGCATAAATAAGCAAACTGGGACTTCGTTGCATTAAACTTATCATAAAGTACATCGTTCAAATCGAAAATATACGAAACAAATACAGCAAAATCACTTTCATCCTCTACGGGTAGAAAGCCTTCAAATTTTTCATCTTCTTTGACCTACACTGGGATTCGCTGGCTCCTTTAATTTCCTTTCGTATATCAGCCTTTGGATGGCATCTCTCAGCTTATAACAATTATTGGTTTTATGACCAACAGCAACATGGTCTATACAGAAATTGTTTTTGTCTGCATCTGCTGGCTTCTCAAAGGGTTTCAAAGAGTTCAGTAAACCTCTTTGTCTGCATTCTATAAAAATCTGGGACAAGGATAAGGCCCAAGGAGAAACACCCTGATTCTTAAGCTACTCTCCTCATTGCCTTCCATTGCAACAGCCCATATTTCTTCTCTCAAGATATCATGGAAATCCTATGACTTCAAGAAGTCTTTCAGTATATCAACAATGTTTGATGTTAGTCTAGCCATCACAAGTTCCTCAACAGACTTGACCTCATTCTGTGTCACTTCGGCTTTCTTAGCAGACTGTCTAGTTGTGGTTTGCGAAATTCCTTTCCATTTACTCTCTTACCCAATTTTCTTTTCTATGTATGTACTGTTCCATGCCATGCACAAAACATTAGGGATGACTCATGATGAATGAATGCAGTGACGACATGAGGAAGAATGAGGGAATGAGTGAATGATTACATGTATGTGTATATGCAGAATGTTATGCATGCATGTAGAGCTAATATTATATGGGGTTTCGGAATGAAATGACATGCAGTTTAACTAAGGTATATAATTATATACCCAGGGAATGGAATGACACATAGAGTGTCCACGAATCGAAGCAAGATGATACTTGTGAAGGATTTTGAAAATGGGGTACATGATTTACACCCATGGAATTGCATGACACACGGAGTGTTCACGGATCGAAGCAAAATGATACTTGCGAAAGATTTTGAAAATGAGGTGTGTGATTTACACCCATGGAATTGAATGACACACGGAGTGTCTACGGATCGAAGCAAGATGATACTTGCGAAGGACTTATGTGCATAGAACTGATCCTATGCAGAGCCTGGGATCTACGTATGGAGCGGATCTTATATGAGGGTTTAGATCTATGTATAGAGCGGGTCTTATCCGAGGGTTTAGATTGTCGTATAGAGCGGATCTTATACGAGGGTTTATCTACGTATAGAGTGGGTCTTATACGGGGGTTTAAATCTACATATAGAGTGGGTCTTATACAAGGGTTTAGATTGTCGTATAGAGCGGATCTTATACGAGTGTTTATCTATGTATAGAGCGGGTCTTACACGGGGATAGGATTCAGTGCTCGGGGAGCACCTTGGGTTCGACATCATGATATAGGATGAATGTGTGTTTGGTGCATGGGTAGGGTTTCGGCGCTTAGGGAGCATCTTGGGTTCTTATGCGATGAAATGAATGTGTGCTTAGCACATCGATAGAATTTCAGCGCTCAGGGAGTACCTAAGCAGATGGATGTATGAA
The DNA here is from genome assembly GCA_039660915.1 of Euphorbia tirucalli. Taxonomy (NCBI): domain Eukaryota; kingdom Viridiplantae; phylum Streptophyta; class Magnoliopsida; order Malpighiales; family Euphorbiaceae; genus Euphorbia; species Euphorbia tirucalli. Next base: position 73,205,778 of record CM077641.1, read on the forward strand.
GTGATGTCTTTGGCGCTCGTGGAGCACTTAAACTACTTGATGCATAGAATATGTTTTTCGGTGCTCGTGGAGCACCTCGATAGCTTGAGGTATGGAATATGGTTCTCGATGCTCGTGGAGCACCTAAACTACTTTGATGTATGTAATATGGTTTTCGGCGCCCGTGGAGCACCTAAATGGCTTGATGCATGAGTGAGATGTATGGTCGTGAGTTGATCATGGTTGTATGATGTCTCATGAGTGAGAATGATAATGAGAATGATCTTTATGTTTCCATTCTTTTTATTTTAGACGTCCCAAGAGTGCCCAATGCCATGTAAAAGATAATGCAAAAAGGGTCACGTGTGGGCCACCACATGGACAGAGTCCCGGTGCTTTTGGGGCACCTAGTGGATGTTACGAAATGGTTGTGTGTGTGTCGACCCATGAATAGAGTTTTGACATTTTGTAGGTCAATGAAGTGATATGAAATGGTTCCGTCGGGACTGTTCCACGGATAGAGTTCTGATGCTTTTGAGGCATCCTATATAAAATGATGTTATAAATAAGTCGCGTACAACTTGAAACACGGACCCAGGTTCGGCATTCATGGAATGCTTCGTATGATTTGGTAGTGTCATGAAATGCCCCTATGTGCGTAATAATCTGGTACTCGGGGAATACCTTGAATGACTTAACAATGTCATGAAATGATCCGATATGGATCGCGACACGCAAGCAAAACTTAGGAGTCACCGTGACACCAATGATGAATAAGTATGATGACATGTAATTGTATCATATGACCCACCACACGAGTATAGATCTAAACATTATGGTTCTCTAGTGGATGTCATGGTGTAGTGGAATGGCCGAGTGCAATCCGATGCACAGGCAGAATACCGGTAGTTTTGGGACACCCGATATGTTATGAAATGAAATGATAATGAAGGGCATACTTGGAACGTCCTTTATTAGGTGAGATGAGATGATATAAATGTCTATGTCACACAAAATGAAAGTGGCTGCACGAAGATGTGGTTAGGACACATGACACACGGGATGATGTCATGTATGCTTGTAAAAATGTCGCACGCAAGATGTAAATGACATACGAATAAAATGTCATGGCTGCATGAAGATGTGGTTAGCATCTATGTCGATGTTTTGAAAATGGCTGCACAAAAATGTGATTAGAATGGAACACGAATGATTATACGTGTTTGATGCTTTATGAAAAAGGTCAAATAAAACACCATAGAACAAACGTTAGCACACACAGCAATATGCTCTCCCTTCCAACCTTATTCCTCCTTTCGATTGGTCACGCATTCTTCCTAAGTGTTGGGTCTCTTTGGCATCAACCGGAGATACCACAGGCGTACTCTCAATGTCCAATTTCAATTATGTTTCGGGAATCCTAAGGGGAAGTTGCTAAGACATTATATGTGGGCCAAAGTCAACGCCAAAGGTTGTACAGGTTCCCATAGCGAACATACACTCCTCATCGTAGAACATGATGTAAGGTCAAGCGGTGCTATGAATGGTTTACCCCATCGGGTGCCTCCAATCCTGGAGGAAGAGGTAGGTCACCTTTTGAAGTAAACCGGGGCTGATCAGTGTGTTGGAAGGATTGAGAAGAAGAAAATGTCATGATATGCAAGTGTGAATAGAATATTGTATTATAAACTAGTAAAATGACTGTAAGCGAGATTATATTTTAGTAGTTGCCTAAGTTCCTTAAGTTCTTGTGAAAACTTTGTAAGAAACATTTCTCCCCAGCAGAGTCACCACTGTGAGCGGATGACCTAAAAAGCGGAACGTGGCGAAGCGAACTGGGGAAAAGGAAAGTGTGTTTGAGTTTTGGAAAACGGGATTTTCATTATCTTGTTTTAGAAAAACCATTGGCTTTTTTGGAAATTCCTATTTTAGAAAACCTTTTCCCATTTTATTAGCTTAAAGACCTCGAAACCTACATTTCAAGATCAGTGACAGAGTCGCCACCCAGATCAGCTCATCCGGGAAATTCTGGTATAGCTCCCAACCGAGGGTAGACTACAGTACCTAATCCAGAGATTTAGGATTCGGGCAACTGACCTATTCAACCTCAAGCTTGCATTCATTTTCTGGTTTATATTACCATATTTTATCCGCTTTATTATCTTTCTCTAACCAATGTTGTTTTGTATTTATTTAACCCATGCTCAAGCGAATGACAGGAATAAATTGCAGAATAAATAAATCATACATCCAAGCAGTTCAAAAGCATAAAAATAAAGGCCTCTTATACAACCAGATGAAATAAAAAGGAAAACTCTCGTCCTCACATTACAAGCACCTAATATACACGAGGATATAGAAAATTTACAATTGCCTAGAATACAAGATAATCTATAAATTACATAAGAAATAAAAATTAAAAGCTACAAAATAAACGATTAGCATAATTACATTATATACATGCATAGGACTCAGAAAAGACAGAATGGGAATTTAAGGAATTCGGGAACACAATTAGGGGGTAGTCGGGTGAATTCGGCTAGTTCGCCCGACTAGACCTGGAAAATAATTTTGAAACGCCCTGTAGATTTTGTGCTGGAAAATATTTTTAGAAACCTACTTGGCTCAATTTCATGCAAATTCTTCCATATAGTGGGTCGGTTATCCCGAACTCGGGGTTCCGTTCGTGCGGGATTCCTAATTTTTGACATTCATCTAAGGTACAAAAGCCGTAAACACATAAAAAACGGTTTGATTCTAAAGACAGGATTGTGCGATGACGTCCATGTGGGTCGTTCCGCGATTCTGCCTCCTTTCTGTCACTATAGCCGTGCAGATTAAACTGCAGTCGTACGACTGCAATATACAGTCGCACGATTGTAATCAAGGTTACAGTCGTACGACTCTAGTTAGAGTTGTATGACTATAATGGTATGTCTGTATGACTGTAATGAGCAAAACCTGTAAGTGGTTTTCTTTGTTTTCTAAAATCATTCGTTTCAAAGGATTTTGATAATTTACGGGGTTCTGGAAATATGAGGATTCGTTAACATCGAACCGGGGATCCGATTGTGGATCTAACAATCCTGATTTCCAAGAATCAAAATTAACAAAGCCCTAAAATCTCACATCCGTATTATTGGAAATCCGAAAACCACGACTTTAGAGTTTACAGATGTGAATTGACTGAATTGAATCATGAAAAATCATTTAAAATTGGAAAAACAACTGTATTCACTCGTTTCCAAACTTTTCGGGCTGCTGCCCAAAAGAATACAGTCGTACGACTGTAATATACAGCCGCATGACTATGTTCAAGAACAATTACAATCGTACGACTGTAATTATAGTCGTACGACTATAATTACAGTTGCGCTGCTGTAATTGTGCAGACAGGTTTCAAGAAAATTTCAAAAACATAAAATACATACACAAATCAGCATGAATCGAGTTTTAAGGCCTCTCAAAGTTTACCTTATTGATGCTTTGATATGTTTGATGTCCGGAAGAAATATGAGAAGCTGGAATACGCCTTGGATTCCACAACCGACCCGAAATTCCCGAACTGAGCTTTGGATCAATCCGAAACGAAATCGAGATAATCCCACACAAATAAATCGAGATAATCCCACACAAATGAAACCAGGTCTGGAACGTGAGTCTCTCAGTTTTTTAGATGTGTTTGGGGTGTTTTTCTTTCTTGGTTTCTTTTTCTTTTTTTTTTCTCCCTCTCTTTCTCTGCCTCTATTTTTCTTTTCTCTTCTTCTCTCCCTTAATTTTTTCCAATTCCTCTTCCTCTTAAATCCCTTTTCTGAGATTTTCCCTAAAAAACCGGCCAAAATCCATGAAAATCAACAAAAGCCATCCCTCTGTCACTAACTCTCTGATATTTGGAGGAAAATCTGACTGTCCACTAGAGCCGCATGACTGTAATATTGCAGCCGTGAGGCTGTAGCTACGACAGTCGTATGACTGTAACTACAGTCATACAACTATAGACTACAGTCGTGTGACTGTAGTTGCAAAACTACAGCCGTGCGGCTTCAGATAGAGCCACATAAGCTTCCCACTTACTCGACGGACCCTATTCAGGATTTTGGATCGAATACCACTTGGTTTTCGAGACATTAGAGACACTCCAGGCGATATCCCGTTCATCCTCAAGTCCCATTCACGTCCATCCTTCTAGCAGGTAACAAAAGGGGTTCTCATCATAGAGATCGGAAAAAACCCGGCGCGTACAGTCTCATTTAAAGGCTGTTAACAAAATCCTTAAGTATCTAAATGGTACTCAAGAAATTGGGATCTGGTATCCAAAGTGTCAAAACTTTGATCTTATTGGTTACAGTGATGCTGATCATGCTGGATGTAAATTGGATAGAAAAAGTACCTCAGGTACATGCTAATTTCTGGGAGAAGCATTGGTGTCATGGTCCAGCAAAAAGCAGTCAACTGTAGCAATCTCAACAATAGAAGCTAAATATATTTCTGCAAGTAGCTATGTCGCACAAATTCTATGGATGAAACAACATCTTTAAGATTATTGCATAAAGTATGATCATATACCAATAAAGTGTGATAATACTAGTGCCATAAATTTAACAAAGAATCCTATTCAGCACTCAAGGACTAAGCACATTGATATCAAGCATCACATCATCAGAGATCATACACAAAAAGATGATATTCTTTTAGAATTTGTTCCAACAGAAGAGCAAATAGCTGATATTTTCACTAAGCCTCTGAGTGAAAATAATTCAAAGAATTAAGACTAAAAATTTGTATGTCAATGCCAATATATGGTGAGAAGTAGCAAAACCAGACAAAAATAATTTTTTTTTCTAAATTTTATCGTAAGTCCAGATTACGTAAAATTTATCAAAATTTTACTATTGGATCAGATTACGAATAAAAATTTAAGTTATGAAAATTTATGAGAAAAGCAGTGATAGAATTTCATACTTTTAATCAATTGGCACAAAAATTATAAAAGTCTATAATATATTAATTTAAAATGCACAAAAATAGCATCAAATTCATAAATATTCTTAAGAATTATAAGATCATGTGTTAGGGCTGGATTTCTTTAAGTCCACTAAATTAGTAAGGAAAGAAGAAATATGGGCCAAAAAGGAAACCCAAGCCCAAGCTGAAAGAGAAAGAACACATGGCCTCTCATTTCAAAACCGGCTCCTCACAAGTCAAAGACGACATCGTTTGATAATAGGCGTGAATTTCTTATTCACTGTATCAACCTCTCCCTTCCTCACTCACGTAAAAATCGGCTACTGAAAAGACTCTCTCCCTGCAGAAAATCTTCACTAACTTTTCCAAATCTATACTTGATCCTCACTCTCTATCTCTCTACTAAAAACTTACCCTGCAAGTCTAATTAACAAAGCAAAATGATAAGAATGTGTTTCGCGAATGCAACAAAGAAATTGAGAATCTATATCTGAAAATCAGAAACGAAGAGAAAAAGAGAACTCTCGAATGAATCTGAAAATCTTCACAAACCCGAAAAGAAGGAGAATAAGTTTGTTGCCTGAGGTGTATGCAAGTAGGAAGGGTGCTGCAAAATCAAAGACAACAGCAGAGACTCAAGTTCCACCTACTTCACAGAAATTTGAAATAGGTAAACTTATTTATCCAAATGGATTTACAAAGGAGAGAGTAAGGTGTAGAAAGGTAGATTGGACCTATTTAGGTGAAAACGATAAACCATTCATTTGGTATTACAAAGCTCAAGGATGGGAGAAATTTCTGAGCATAGATGAACCTGTCTACGACTCTCTGGTCAATATGTTCTATGGAACTCTGACCTGTGTTGGCGAGATGGAATTTGAAGTCTATCTAGGAGGTAGGAAATATCCTATAAATGAGCATGTGTTTAGTGAAATCTATGATTTACCTCTGTACGGAATTAAATTAAATAGGTACCCTACACCCACTTTGCTAGGAAAATATAATGCTGCCACCTTTGTCAGTGAACTGTTTTGGTCATGCAATTCCTTGGTCTGAGTTAGATGTAGGATACTTAGATAAAGATGTCAGAATCCTACAACTTCTGAATGCCTTTTTCTTCCCTCAAAAAGCAAGTTTGGTCATAATGAATTGCTTTGATCTTTGCTTCCCCTGGCATCTAATGAGCTACATGAAAATTAATCTTCCATACATAATGATCAATCACCTAACTCATGTAAGAAGTAACTCTGCATTGCCCTACAGTATGATCCTCACAAAATACTTCAACTACTTTGGAGTATCTAAAACAGGACTCATCCCTTTATTTATGAACTCAAGGTTAATCATAAACAAGTCTAACATAGCTAGGATGCTTAAGGCTTGTACTCATAAGAAGTAAATTCCTATAAGCCCTATTGAAATTAAGTCTGACTTGGATATTTCCTCAGATGATAGCATTGAAGCCTTCATAGCAAGGAATTTAGATCATGATGTCACTTCTGACAATCATGTATCAAAGAAAGGGAAAGAAAAGCTTGCTGGGGAAAATGCTAAAGAGATTAAAAGGGTAAAGTCAAACCAGAACCCATGGAACCTCACAAAGGAGGAAATGCACATTCTGACTAGACTCCACAAGCATCTGACTCAACTGAAGAAGGAAGAAATGAAGATCAAGAAGAGAATACTATGTCTGACTCTCTTTTGGAGTTGGTTAGTGAGGAGGAATTAACCTTAGGAGCTCAATTAGGAACAATACCTTCTCCACCTACCCTGTCTGACTTGACATTTGAACCAATAAACATCTTCATGACTTACACTGTTGCTGATCTCTTTAAAACCTTTGTTCAAACACCATTGATCTTTCAACCCCCCTTGAAAATGTCTAAGAACCTATCTGATCCAGGATCGTCTTCATCCATTCCTCTTTCTATTTGCCTTCCATCATCTCCACCAGTGCAAGCTGCATCAAAATGCAACATTCTTCAAGCAATGCAAACATCATCACATCCATACACTACAAGCCAACCACCACTAGACTGCCAAAAAGTGACCACTTACACTCTTGAAACATGTTTTAAGGGATATCTGAAGTTTTGCAGGCTTCTAAAGATCTGATGTCCTCCAGAACATACACTAAAGTCCTTGTAGCTCTAAGAGAACTTCAGATGTAGATGATCCATATACAAGAGAAGTTGCACAATCTAATTACAGGTATGGAAATTGAGCTGGCTAAGATGACAGGCACTATCAATCATCTCTTTAATCAGATTGAGATAATGATGAGCCTAGTCAATGGCATAATGAAATCTGGTGCATCAACCTCATCCTCTCCCCTGTAATGCTCATGACAAGGAAGTTTATTTGTTGGCAGAGATGAATTTGAAGATCAGAAGGACTCACATCTGCTCCTCTGCCATTTTTTACTGCTATAGTTTGTTTTCATCTTCTTTTTCTTTTGAACTAGTACTCTACTTTTAAGGGTATTTTCTTTTATTTGGGTTTTGTGAAACCTAAATAGGACATGAATGCTCTTCTACTGGTTATTTATATTTCAATCTAATTTATATGCATGACTCTTTCGGTCTTTTATCAGTAAGATCTATCCTTATAATCTGATTTATGCCTCATACTTATGATCCTCCTCATTTTAGCTTTTTGATGATTTCAAAGGGAGAGAAATTCCATAGGTAAATAATTAATGATTAGGTAAATGATTTCCATTATGATATGATTCAATTGAGATCTGTTGAAAATTGCATATATGTATGCTATATGGTCTGTGATCTGTTGCAGATTGACATCTGTAGAAAATTGCCATATGTATGTATGCATGCTTCAATATACATAGATAACTTGCCAGTTTGACATTCTACGACATCTGTGACTAAACTGAGATGTGTAATTATGTTGACAGAATTCATAGAAATCTTGACATGTGCATATCTGGTTTGCTGAGTAGCTTGACACTCTATGTTGATATGCCTTTTCTGATAGGGATATAATACTGATATGTCTAGGTTGCTGAAGTAATATAGCTTGACATCTTATGCTAAGTATATTTATTCTGTGATTTAACTAGATACTTGAATGCTCGAATTGGTAATAGATGAAATGACAATATGCAAATGTTACATAAAGTTTTACATGAATCTACTATATGTTCTGCTATCTGTGATTATATACATATGAAAGTAAGAAAACAGATATGACAAGATGACTCATGTGACTGTGTCTAGTGATTCAAGCTATGTGATTCATCCTATGACATATTAAGTCATTTGAGATTCTGCTAAATATAGGATATAAGGCATATGTCTCTTTTCTTGTGACACTTTACACACTAAACATAGTTTTTAGATAATGAACTTTGAACCTTTGCAAGCATTGAATTTATGACTTGACTTTTGTCTCACATGCAAACTAAGCTTGATCATCCGAAAGAAACAATTGGCAATGACATAAGTTTGCATGGTTGAAAAAGTATTTCAAAGATCCAAACCGAAAAATTGCATACATATGAGCTCTATTTATCTCTTAAGTCATCAAGTAGCAATTGTGAAAAAGACTTGTATTTCTGCCATTTCACAAATACTACTAAAAGCATAATTTGTAAAAAGACTATCATATCCATAAGCAAATTCAGGTGATGTCCAATATATACATATATGACTTTAACTATAGCTATTTTTTATCCTTAAATCAATGACTTATGACCAAACCAATGTAAGTATATACTGTCACTTAAACATCCCCATGCACTACATCTTTGCTATATAAAGGCTTGTATACACTCTTCATTGAAGCCCAATTCTTCAAAATAAACTAATCATGGGCCTCCAACAGAAATATAAGCCTTTCTCTTTTTTATCTAAATTGAATAATCTGCTTTTTTTAATTAATCCTTGCTACTTAAAAAGTTTTCTATGCAAATTGTATTGGTTGATCAAAAATAAACTCAAATTTTTAATCTCTAAAAATTTCTGTTTAAACAACCACGCACGTATTGAAGGGGAGCATAAACGAAGACTGTCACTTACTTAAAATGTCAATGTACAGTTCATCAACAGGTTGCAATCATCAAAAAGGGGGAGAATGTTGACTTGTGTTTTGATGATTACAGGTTGGAAAAATTAATTAATTGATATTGACATATAAAGAAATAATGTTACATAAAGAAGCCAAAAGGATTATGAGATAGAATAATATGTGACATTGTTTTACTTATTGGATAAAGCATAACGTAAGTTACAGAGATGTTCTTACAAGCAGTAAATCCACTTCCTTTGAAGAAAAACTTATAATGGGTTGCTTATAAGCTAAAGACAACTGCCACAATGTCTCAAGAGTTCATATCAACCACCAAATATTTCTTATGAGCTAAAAGCAACAACCATATGCTTTTAGAAGATGAACACAACAACTATAATTTCTTCAGAAGGAGGATTCAATTGCCATATTTGTCTTATGAGCTAAAAGCAACAACCATATGCTTTTAAGAGATGAACACAACAACTATAATCTCTTGAGAAGGAGAACTCAACTGCCATAATCCCATAAAGAGCTACATAAAACGGCTACTTCTCCTTTGTTGGAAGCACATCTCTACCTATATAAAGCAATGAAGATCAAAATGACAAAGTGGGAGACTTAAAGCAATTTTCATACATTCTAAACTTCTTATATTCAGGTCTTCCAAAATTTCTACAAGTACAAAAAGAGAGAAAAGCTTCATCTTGTTCATACATTCTTTTAAATATTCATCTTAACGGAATTGTATTTTCACACAAGGGATTTATGTGAAAGGGGGTTAACCTTGTTGATAGTGTGATCAACAAAGTTTGTACAAGTTTGGTACTTAAGCTTTGAAAAAGCATCAGTAGTATTTTGGTATTTGAGCTTTGAAAAATACCAGAATAAGTTTGGTGTTGAGCTTTAAAAACAGCAGAAGAGTTTCGTTATTTGAGCTCTGAAAAAGTAACTGTAGAGGTCTGATACTCAGTCTACAAAAGTATTGAGTTTGTTACTTGAACTCGTAAAAAGTAACACAAGCTTGTTTTCTGCCCGTAAAGAAAACAATAGTGGAAAATCTCAAGCGGTTGGCTTGGGGACTAGATGTAGACCGATTGGGTCGAACCAATATAAATCTCGTGTCTTCATCTTTCTATCCTTACTCTTTTTATTTTCATTGCAAGTTAATTTTCTGTAAATTAAATTGATTGCTTTAATTTTTGAATATACTTTTAATTTTAGTTAAGCATATATATACTCACAAGTTTTTATCATTCTATTAATTCCGCCTTTTTGATAAACTTGTGTTTAGTAAAAGAAAAATATTTTTATACAAAAAGAATTTTCTAAATTATTTGCAATAATTTTTATTCAGTCAATAGTACTATTCACCCCCCTCTAGTACTGTAGCTAGCCTATTTGGGACCATCAGAACTGATAAAGACGGGAGGAAGTCCACGTCTGGGTATATTTTCACTCTAGGAAATGGAGCAATTTCCTGGTGTAGCAAGAAGCAAACTTGCTTGGCATTGTCGACTATGGAGTCGGAATATGTAGCTGCAGTTGCTGCAGTTGCTGCAGTATAATAAGCGGTTTGGTTAAAACATTTCATAGATCTTTTGGATCTATTGCCTAAAGGAAAATGTACTACTATCTATTTCAATAGCACTGCATCGATAGCTTATTCCAAGAACCCTTGTTATCATGGAAATAGCAAGCATATAGATATAAAATGTCATTTTATTAAAGACAAAGTAGCACAAGGTGAAATAAGTTTGGCGCATATTCCAACTGGAGATATGATTGCAGATTTGTTAACGAAGCCAATAGCACCAAATTTTTTTAGTAAACATGTTTTGGAATTTGGCATTCGTGAGTTATAGGAACATGTTGTTGTTTTTGAACCATTGTAATAACTTTGGTAAATTCTATTGGAATAAAATGTGAGTTATTTGTTGTGTTCAAATTCATTCACTATTTGAAGCGATATGCATAGAGCTATTGAGTATAGTTCAGTATGTTGACAAAATGCATTTACTCACATAGATGAATCTTTTACTATGAGCGGTGTGTTCATATATAAAAGTATAGATGGAGATGTGAAAACTCCATATGTGATATGTGAAATATCATTATTTCATTTATACCGAAAGCTATTCTGTGAAAGACTTAAATGTGGACTAAAGGCAATGATGCATGAGTTGCATTTAGAGACTGAATGCTTTCTCATAGTGTTGATAAAACATACGTCCTAAGTGGATTAACACTATGGCATATTTTAGTAATATGTGTAAAAGCCAGCCATGGGATGTAAAGAGGAAAATTGACCTCAACTTTCCTAATGTGAGATCCAAATGGAACTATAAGTTTCAATTCACCCTTAAGGACTCTTGTAAATAACAAGAAGTGTATGTCTAATTGATTATCTTGATTGGAACCCCAAACCAGGCTGTGTTAGCAATGAATGGGCATATAGGGACCTTTCAGATAAACATTGGATATATGGTGGAAGGTTATTTATAGAGAGGAAGTACATTTTCAGTAACATGTCACTTGTTAATCATATAACACTCGAGCTCAATACTTTTTCATGGAAAAGGTATGTAGTGTGTATGGATGTTTTCATGAGATCGAAAGTGAGTCGAAAACTAATGATCATGGAAAATGCATTAGGGAGAAGTCACGTTAAGCTAAAGGTAGAACGATGAAGGAGAGCTTTAAAGGTCTAGCCATTACGTTGATTGGTCGCGCGAATTCGCCGAATAAGAATTGAAAAAAGTATGTGTGTTCAATCGCAATGAAAGTATGTCTTATCTTATGCGAGTGGAAGATGTTGGTTTTAGATCCGCCCATGACATTTTGAAATGGCAGGGACTGAACTGTAATCTATGGTAAATTATAGGGACCAAATGCGTAATTTGGTAAATCCTATAAATAGTTGGAAGTTAGTTATTTCCCTATATATAGAGACGGTTTCTGAATCATTTGGTAGAGATTCAGAAAAGATTTGGAAAACCACTCCCAGAGAGAAAACATGAAACGAAAACATATTTCTTTCGATCGCCGGAAGAATTTGCGGATATCGCCTGTAATCTATGTATCCGTACACACGTAGGAAAGCTAACCAGAATGTTCCTGTTGGTGGTGTTGGTCATTCGCTTGGTAAATAATTTTTTTCGCTGTATATAAACTGTAAGTCCGTTTATTTACGTTGTTTACGAAATCTGTACATTAGTTGTACGATTTGTTTTCTTCATTTTTTTTAGTTTAATATAATATCTATAAACTAACAATAAATATTATTATAAATCTTGATAAGTTTCTTAAAGTGATTTCTTTTTGTTTATTAATGTTATCCAAAAGATATATTAGAGATGAAAAGTTCGAATTTATAATTTTATATAGTTTTATTCTTAATTTTATACTCCCTTTATTCCTAAAAGAATGTCCTTTTAACAAAATATATTTTTTCCAACATGCTTATCATTTTAAGAAATCAACGGAACATTTATTACTTTTCTTACAAATATATTTCTACATTTAATATTGATTGTAATCTAACTAACAAGGTTATCCATTTTTCAAAACTAATTTATAGGGAAATTTTAGTAAAAAAATACTATAACTAAGACATTTTAATAACATTCGTAATTCTGGTACCGAAGATTAAAAAGACATCCTTTTAGGAATAGAGGGAGTATTTTTAAAATATTTTGTGTTTAGTTATTTTAATAAAACAAGCTCTATGCCAATAGATTGTAGTTTTATAAATATATAAAATTTAATATATTAATTCATTAATATTAGTATTAATAAGAATATGTGTGGAAAAAAATAGAAAATATAAAAAATGATATGTGTTATTATTATAAAATAGATTAAAGGGTAATATTGACATTGTTAGTCTAATCTGACCATTAATTATATTAGAAAGAGTAACTAATTGAAATACAAAACTTACTAACTATATAATTATCATATACACTGATGGTATAATATATAAAAAAACATACAAACTTATAAATTATTTACGTAAAACGAAATCCATACCCTCCTATTGGCTATTATATTTGGAAAAAATTTTGTTAACATAATTTCTTATTGAAGAAGTGATAACAACATGAAAGTTCTAAATTGCCCTTGGAGGGATCTGAGATGACATCTCTGCCCGCTACCTTTAAAGTCATCAAATTCGTATTCTTCAAGCAGAAACTACCATTAAAATCTGTTTCTTACCATTCTTTTTACAGGTCTTAACCTACCATTTTCGACCTGCCATGGCTGATCTCCACCCACTTAGGACGACGGATGATCCTTTTCTCCTTCAATACCAACCCTCCGATCTTCCAATTGCTTCCGAATTTCTCACTACTTGGCTCCCTTTTCTTTCTAGAGATCTCTGCCGCCACTGCACTCAAATTCTCTCTGATCGTATCCACTCTCTTGAATCTGGTACTCTTTGTTTTCTTGCTGTAATTACATGCTTCATATCTGTTGTTCTTAAAATTTTTAATTTTGTTATATTTTTTCTGTGAATGTTTTCTTTATTGAATGTATTGTTTTTTTAATGTGTACTTCTTTATTCAATGTTTTCTTATTTCTTTAATGAAAGTACTTTTTTTTTTCTTTTTTTTTTTTTTTTATGTTTGTTATTGTTATTTTTGTTGGGGTTTAAGTGGAAATTATTTATGGAACGATGCATGCCTTGTGTTTTTTTCCTTAGTTGGGGAATTATTGTTGCAGGAGTTGACGCTGAAGTGAAGCATTCACCTTTTGATAAAACAGTAGCGATCACCAGCTATGTCGATTCACAAGAGAATTGTTGTGAGGGTAATTGTGAGAACAATTCTGCAGGAAGTTGGAAAGATGGGGATGGGGATGGGGATGGGGATGCAGATGCAGATGCAGATGACACTTGTTCTTTGGGCAGTTGGAAAGATGGAGCAAATGGGTGGTCTGAACCAGTTTCAGAACCTTCTACTAGTAAAATAAATGGTGCGTCACCTGTGATTGATACTCCAAGCCATCGAATGTCTTGGGCTGACATGGCACAGGAAGATGAGCTTGCGGAGGAGGAACAAAACGAATTGAACAAACGTATAGTTAGTCTAAATTCTTCAACTGGGGAGATGAAGATATCAAAGATTGTTGAGAAGCCTAAGTTGACAAGGGAACAAAGGGAACACATCCGGTTTATGAGTGTGAAGAGGAAGAAAGATTTTATCTGCTTGGAGAGGATCAAAGGAAAGATTGTGAATATTCTTGACGGACTTGAACTACACACTGGTGTTTTCAGTGCTGTAGAGCAGACGAGAATAGTTAATTTTGTGCGTGAACTTGAGGATATGGGAAAAAAAGGAGATCTGAAAGGTTTGTTGCCTTGTACATAGTTATGACTAACTAATTTATTATGGTTGATCATTATGCTTATCATGAAAGACAAAAAACGAAATTACAATGAATAGATTTTTTTTTTTTTGCTTATGTGCTGCTTTTAGTTTCTTGATCGCTTATATGCTGCTTTTAGTTTCTTGATCGGTTCATAGTTAAAGGATCTGTTTTCCATTTGGTATTGGCCAACTATATTTAGTACGCATTGTATCGCCATGTGAAGGAAATATTGGATTGACCTGTTTAGGAAAATAACAGGTTCTTGAAGGAAATCAGGGAATGCTTAAGGTTGTATCAACATATCACATTTTCTGGATACATTATAGCCAATCTCCTGTCGCTTGTGTGTGTCAATTGGTTTGTTTTCCATATTGCATTTTCTGTTTCTCATCTTGTCAGCAGTATGGTCTGTAGAGAGTTCGATGATTAATAAAGGTTTGGCGTAATACATGTATCCATCTGATTCCAACATAAAGAAAAATGTGTTTTTGGTAATTTTTATGGATAATTGTTTCTGGGTAGCTGATATACCATTTTTTTTCTTGCAGGGAGAACATTTACAGCCCCACAGAAGTGGATGAGAGGAAAAGGGCGTGTGACTATCCAATTTGGTTGCTGTTATAATTATGCAACGGTAAGCTTTAACATTGTGTGCATATTTAATAACTTGCTCAAAATCTAATGCACATAAAGACCCTCTCTTCTGCTTAGATTACACACACACGCACACAGCCACCCACCCACCCACCCACCCACACACACACACACACACACACAAAAGTTTTAATTTGAGTCAATTGAACCTGTGGAGATTTAAGCATGATAAAGATTGCCAACTAAATATGTACTTTTTCTCACTGTTTTTAATTTTCTAATTTATGACAATGCTGTTATGTGTCAATATCAGTAGTTGATATTGTTTTATTGTGTGCCTGTTGTATTAATTGTAATTATTAGTATGCTTGTGTTAGTTTTCTGTAGACTGCCTATAGAAGGCAGTTATGTTACAGTTCTGCTTATCAGAAATTCTGTGGGAAGGCAGTTGTAGGAAGTAACTGTTTTGTAATCCTATTTATCCTGAATTAAATGAAGAAGAAAGAAATGCAAGTATTTCCACAAAAAAGATTCTAGAGAGATCGGAGGGTTCTCTCATCTAAATGAGCACTTAACCAACAGGTCAAAGGGTTCTCTCTAAACAAGCCCTTACCCAAATAACCAGAAAATCAGTCTGTTCACATTACTAGATCCTAGGACCATTACGAATGCAAATTTTTTTTTTATCATGAATCCTAATTCACACATTTATAACACCTCTGTGAACAAAACAAAATACCATATGGTTGAGTACTTTAGGCACTCAACATGAACCTATAAGAATGGATCAAATAGAATATCTCAAATTTGAGTTTCTATTTTAGAAATAAATTTATTTTTATCTTGTTAATTATCGCTAGTTATGCTCTTTAGATAATGTTGTCATTTTTCACTACCCTGCCCCATTGACATTATCCGCTGTCCTAATCATTGGTGATAATTACGTCTAGAGTCCTCTGGTTAGCAGGATTGATAATTTAACTTTTAGGTCTCCATTTTCTGATCTTGTCTCCTTGCTTTTCTCTAGCTTAACCAAAACCCAGAAAAGGTGGATAGGAAATGCAGATTCACACCGAATTTGATCTCTGCCTCTCCTTGTTATCTTAATCTATTTGTCTTTTAATGAAGAGTTTAGAGTAGTAACAGTGAATATCAAGTGAAATTTGGATTTTTCTTCTCTCAAGCCCCTCTCTAGGTAGTTGATAACTGTTTTATCTCCTTCTAGATTTTATGGCGTGATATGCATTTAGTAATAAAAGGATGTGAAAGTTTAAACGAACATGAAAGAAAACAAATTGTTGAAAAATGAAATAGTAAAATATAATTTCTTTTCATGATTTTTTAAAAATTTATACAGTATTCATAATTCAGTAGGTTTAGTTTATTCAAAAGTATAACTCACACATCCAGTTGAAAGAAATTTTGGGGGCTTAATTTCACATCCAATATGATGGCCGCACACACTAAATGCATTTAGCCAAACATGAAAGTTAAAAAAAATGCAATCAGATAACTTGATAGAAAATGTGATAGTTAGTTTCTCCTAATTGTCCTATAGCAGCAGTGAGGTGGAGGGTAGAGGTGAAATTATAAGGGTTAGTTTCTAGGAGGGTGGAAGAGGGAAGAGAGTGTGTTGTTTTGCTCTTTGATTCCTGGGGGATTGGGTTTCATCTCAATTCATTGCTGTTTGTAATTTTTTTTTTTTATTCACTAATCTTTCTTTCTCATTTCTTGGGAAAGTCTGGTAATATTTCTTCTGTTTGTTGTGTTGTGCTCTTTTGGTTTCTACCATAAATTAACTGAGCATGGGAATTTATCTCGAGCAGAATAAGAGTTGAATCTTGTAACCTGATAGCTACATGATAGGAGATTTGAACTTTGACTTCTAACTTTTGTTTATATAATGTCAAATAGAGCACATACAAATGCAGCAGATAATGGGAATCAAAGTTTTGTGAAAGTAAAAACTTAGTCAAAGATGAATTTATGCGTCTTTTCTTGTTACTTCATAATGTTAAGTACGAGATTTCTCTTTTTATTTTTTATCAAAACTGCTAAAAGTATATTTAATTGTTTCTTCATGTGACCTGTACCTTGGAATCAAACACTTTTATTTGTTCATACATTTCATTGTACAATGCCAAATATTTGTTGGTTTTATATGTATAGGCAAATGCCTTAAAGAAATTTTTTAGTTGAATCTATCTCTTCAATTTGGTTGTCTATTCATGAAGTTAGTATTTGGATTCATTGTTCAAATTTCAATTCGTCAACCATTCAATGCTTCTCTGATGTACTGTTGGCAGGACAAAAATGGCAACCCAGCTGGCATCCTCCAAAATGAAAATGTGGATCCAATACCTGGCCTCTTCAAAGTGATCATTAGAAGGCTAATTAAATGGCATGTGCTTCCTCCAACCTGTGTTCCTGATAGTTGCATCGTTAACATTTATGATGAAGGGGACTGTATACCTCCACACATCGACAATCATGATTTTGTTCGACCTTTTTGCACGGTGTCATTTGTTAGTGAGTGCAATATAGTATTTGGATCTAACTTGAAGATTTTGGGTGCTGGTGAATTCGCAGGATCAATTGCCATTCCTTTGCCCGTGGGGTAAGTCTATATGTGATGGTTACCGCTGCCTTTATCTTCATTTATTTTCCTCTTCATTTTTCATATTGTAAATCTTTTGCTTTTTGGAGTGATTGGTTCTCTTATGCTTATACTTTATTTGTTTTTTTATGGAACCTAAATCTTAAGAATTAACATTTTATCCTTCCAGGTCTGTTCTTGTCATAAATGGAAATGCTGCTGATGTAGCTAAGCATTGTGTCCCTTCAGTTCCTACAAAGAGGTATAATTTTCGTTGTTTTGTTGTGATTGCTTGCTTTAATGACTTGGTAATGATCTTCTTCCCCGTTGTATTTCTCATAGGATATCTATAACATTTAGAAAAATGGATGAAGCAAAAAGGCCCTTTGGTTTCGTTCCAGCCCCTGATTTGCAAGGCATTGAACCATTAGCATATGATGTGCACAAAACAAAGAAGTTTAATTCTCCGAAGTCTGAACCGCATAGGAGGAGGCAGCCAATTAGGAAGGAGGGTATGATTGATGGAAGAGGCTCTGAAGATGATGCTTCCAGCTCAGAACCGCGCTATTCCACCTTTAGTAGACGAGGATATGCTAATGAACGGAGGTTTAGGTGATTGATGCGCAAAAGGAAAAGGCTTACTAGTATTTATATCCATTCTTGTGTTGCAAGGTGTGTCAAAATTGCATTCATTAGTTTGATAACCACTTTACCAATGTCCACCAGTATATATGACTGGGTCTGAGAGCACCGTATAGTGTTTGCTTTAAGTTTTTCGGATGACTATAAGCTAAAATTTCTGCTGCAGCAACTTTTCGAAGTTCTGATACAGCTGTCTAAAATCATGCCTGCTAGTTACAGTGAATCATTGCCTGGTATTTTACAAGTGTAGGAGTCAGTATTTCTCTCAGGCTGCTTTTATGTGTTGCATTTGGCAAAGAAGAAGCCTGCAAATTAAGTGGTCATTCAATTGCGCGAGTGTATTTCACTGGACCTTTGGATTGCAAGATTCATTTTTCTTTGAGAAAAAAATATCTGTTGACGTCAGGATACACGGAAGTTGTATTAAGAGAGTTTTACAGCCAGGCGGTTAGATACAAGATTTTGTGTTCATTCTGTTCACATTCATACTCTTCACGGTGTGAGATTTGTAGTATTGTAGTTTTCAATGATTGTTTGGAATCAGTATGTTAATATAAACTCAGAGTCTCTATATACTATTGATTTGGCATGGATTAATTGTCTATGTTATTGTTGATTTGATATCCAGATGTGTAGAGCTCTGAGATGCAATTGTATTAAGATTTGTCTGCTACATATTAAAATGTCTTTTCATATCTCCTCTGACTGGTATTCTATATTGTGTTTACCTGTTCCTGGTCCAGCAAGTAAAGATGATTATTTATCTAAATTTTTTTATTGCATTAGCCAATAGTACAAATTATATTGATTCTATTTCAAGTACAAGAAAACATGCTTGCATGGAGCTGTGGATGAAAACACTGACAGAACAACACTTGGGTTATCGGTCCTTTCGATTTTTTTAGTCCGTTATCGATTTGGTTTTTGTACCGAACAGACTGTTATTCATATCTAGCTCTGGTTAAGGGTGAGAGAAAATGAACTGCATTAAAAAAAAACTGATTGAATCTAATGAAATTTGATTTTTCTTAGGCTTTGATTCATAATTTTACAAGTATTTGATTATTTTTGTTGGATTTGAGTGGGGGGACAAAATGAAATAACTGAGCTGACCAAATGTTCAATTTCGTTTTGTTTTTTTATATTCAATTCTTCAATGTTGGACTCAAATGGATCCGATTGGCGTTCACACCTACCTCTGTTTCCATTATTGGCATTAAGATGAAGGGGTTATTAAACCCTATCAACAGGCAGAGCGCCCCTCCCTGCTCTGCTAGGGTTTGTTAGCATTTGTTAGGTTTTTTTCTCCGTTTTTGTGTTAGAGCTACCTCCCCTTCCTTCGTTCCTTCCCTCTCCTCTCTATGGCATCTTCAACCGTAAACATGACCTCAGCCATCGAACGCCTTAGACTTTCCGAAGAGGAGACGTCACCTGTTATCCTTTCAGAGGAAAGTGAATAACAACCTTTCGACCTTCGATGGAGCTTTGTAGGGCGGGTTGTGACCACCAAGGAACTGAATATTCCGGCAATGAAATCCACCCTATCTAAACTATGGAAACCGATTAACAGCATGACTATTTTGGAACTGGGCAATGACCGGTTTCTTTTCCAATTCAATCACGGACATGATCTGAATCCCGTTCTCCGGGGAAGCCCTTGGAGTTTTGATAACCGCCTACTAGTTTATAGCCGCATATCCACAATGGAGGAACTGCATTCTATGGAACTTAATCATACAGAGATTTGGATGCAACTTCATAATTTACCAACAGGATTTCGTTTGGAGAGAGTTGCAAAGGCTGCAGCCAATTTTTTGGGGAACATTGTGCAAGTAGACCCCCAAGATTATTCTTTGCCTTTCCGCGGATATCTACGGGTCAGAGTTGCTATTGATATGAAAGTGGCCTTGAAACGGAAGATGCGTATGGGAAAGTCCGTCACTGACTGGTTTTGGGTCTCATTCAGGTGTGAAAAATTGCCTCTCTTTTGTTATTTTTGTGGTATATTGGGGCATAATGAATCAGAATGTCCTCCGTTTCAAGCATTACAAAATCCAGATCATGAGAAAATGTTTGGCCCTTTTATGCGAGCTGCTCCCCGTCGGTTGGAATCTGTCACCTCCCCTTGGTTATTGTCAAATCCAACCTTGGCCAATCTAGTGACAAATACGGGGTCGGTGGCCAGTGGTGGTTTTCTATGGCTACTTCAGGCCCAAGAAATTATGGCTCACAATCTGGATTTGGAATCTCATCAAACTATAGTAGATATACCCAAATGGAAACGACAAACTACTGCTGTTACCAAGCCAGACACTTCCGCAATGGATATTTCTATCTCACAGGTTTCATCTAACATTATATCGGCCGACCTGAACGAAGAGGCCCGCCGGCAACAATGACTTGTCTTAGCTGGAACTGTCGGGGCTTGGGCAACCTCGATAGAGTTCGTGAGCTCCAGGAGTTGGAGAATAATTTTAAGCTTGATTTTATTTTTTTTTTTTAATGGAAACTATGGTTAGTAATGTAAAAAATCAATTGATTTGTAGGAAGTTAAATTTTGCAGGTGCTTTTGGGGTGGATAGTATCAATGGTGGTGGGGGTATAGCTCTCCTTTGGAAAAATAATAATTCTCTGTCCCTTCTAAAATACGGCCCCAACTTCATTGATGTAGTTATACATAATAACTCTGATTCTTGGAGGTTTACAGGTTTCTATGGCTTTCTGGAGCGTAGTAGACGTAGACTTTCTTGGTAGTGTATAAAGGATTTATACAGAATTTCCTAACTACCTTGATGTATTATGGGCGATTTTAATGACATGCTATTCAGCTACGAAAAGAGAGGAGGGAATCTACAGCCACATTCATTACTGCAAGGCTTTACGGACACCATTATGAGCTGCAATCTTTTTGAAATATTCATGGCAGGGTACCCCTTTATTTGGACAAGACGCACCCATTCCCATTTCTTAGAGGAAAAACTTGATAAGGGTTTCGGCTCTCCTAGTTGGCATCAGCTCTTTCCTAATGCGGCTATCAAGAATATTTATTCTTCAGGGTCGGATCATTGTGTGCTTCTTCTTCAGCTTGCCCCCCTCACTCGCGCTTCCCCCCACCAGTTCCGCTTCAAAAATGCATGGTGTCATGAGGAGACTTGTACCGACCTGGTTAGGCAAAGCTGGTTGGATTCTTTGGGTCAGAATTTTTTAGAACCGATTGGCACTTTGTACGCAGCAGTTGGAAAAGTGGAGTCAGCGGTACTGTAATCAATTCTGGTACAAACTCACTTCGGTCCGCCATAAAATCACACTTCTGAGAGGCCGAAGCCACGTTCATGAAGTGAATGAATTAGAAGCTGCAAACCGTGAAGTGGCAGTTATTCGGTTGGCGCAGGAATCATATTGGAGACAGCGGGCTAAACAGAACTGGTTGAAGGAAGGTGACTGCAACTCACTTTTCTTTCACAAATCGGCATCTCGCCGACGGAAGCAGAATCAGTTTGGTAGCCTGAGTGATGAACATGGCTGCTCGTTTACTTGGGAGACGGGTCTTGCGTCTATTATTCAGGATTTCTATGTGAAGTTGTTGACATCAGCGGTCTGTGATATGGACGACATGTTAGACCATATAACTCAGAGCATTTCGGCGGATCAAGCTACTAAACTTACTCGGCCTTACACTGCAGTTGAGGTACGTAAAGCAGTTTTTTCTATGCATCCGGATAAAGCTTCGGGGCCGGATGGTCTTAATCCAGGATTCTATCAGCATTATTGGACCCTCCTAGGTGCGAATATTACTGCCTTTTGTCTGCAATGCCTAAACTCGGGTGAAATCCCCACAGTTTTGAATATTACTAATATTGTTCTGATCCCAAAAAAGCATAGACCTGACACAATTACAGATTTGCGCCCCATAGCTCTTTGTAATGTCATCTTCAAAGTCATCACAAAGGTTATTGCAAATAGATTAAAGCTGGTTCTTCATTCTTGTATCTCGAAAATGCAGAGTGCCTTTATTCCTAAACGCTCTATTATTGATAATATCATGATTGCTTTTGAAGTGGGCCATTATATGCATCATAAGAAATCAAGTTTGACTGGTTGGACAGCTCTGAAGGTCGACATGTCTAAGGCCTATGACAGAATTGAATGGCACTATCTTGAGTCTTTGATGTTGAGGATGCAGTTCCCCTTGTCGTTTGTTCGACTTGTTATGCATTGTGTCACTTCTGTTCAGTACCAGATTAAACATCAGATGGGTCAGTTTGAGGTCTTTCAACCACAGCGAGGGCTAAGGCAAGGTGATCCCCTATCACCCTATTTATTTATTTTATGTGCAGAAGGACTTTTTAGCCTATTTGCGTATGTGGAGGAGCGGAGTCTTCTCCATGGCTGCAAGATTAGCCGTAGCGCCCCCCTATTTCCTATATGCTTTTTACAGATGATAGTTGCTTCTTCTTTAGAGCAGACAGCATTGAGTGTCAGTTGGTCCACTCCATCCTTCGCAAGTATGAAAAAGCCTCTAGTCAGCGGATTAATTTTTCGAAGTCTTCCTTGGCGTTTAGCCCAAATGTTTCCAATGATACTAGTTCTCATATTTGCCGTGTATTAGGAGTGGATAGAATCGACAAGCCTGACGCATACCTGGGATTACCAATAGCAGTAGGCCGTAATCGTTCCTCTGTATTCAGATTCTTAATTGACAGGTTGGGGCATAAAATTCAGAGTTGGAGGAGTAGGAATCTTTCTCAAGCCGGAAAGGAAGTGGTTATTAAGTCCGTGGGCCATGCTCTGCCTTCATATATCATGAATGTCTTCCTTATTCCTAAGAACATTTGTTCCAAAATGGAGAGGATTTCATGATTTCAATGTGGCTATGCTTGGTAAACAAGCCTGGAACTTGTTGTCTAACCAAGGTTCCCTTGTGGCTCAATTGTACAAAGCGAGATATTTCCCTAATAGCGATTTTTCACGAGCCAAGAAGGGTACGAGACCAAGTTTTATTTGGACAAGCCTTCGTACAACTCAGAGTTTAATACATTCAGCGTCAACTTTCCGTATCGGTAACGGGCTCTCCACAAGAATTTGGAAAGAACGCTGGTTGGACTCAGATTCGGGGCTACCAAGTGGGGGCACTCCTGACCCGGACATGGATGACTCGGTGATGGCAAGTCTATTTACGTCTGAAGCATGTCATCGGTGGGATGAGGAAATCCTTTCAGATTTGTTCTCTGCAGCTGATTATCGTCGGATAAAAGCCATCCCCTTGTCCAATCGGGATGTGGAAGACAAATTGGTGTGGAAGCTTGAGAAAAGAGGGCAGTACTCTGTCAAATCCCCGTATTACGCTTTAGTGCAACATCATCCGCCTCCCTCAGATTCAATTTGCCAGTTCGATTAGTCTGTTTTATGGCATCTGCAGTATAAAATCAGGAATTTTTTATGGCGGTTATTTATGGGTTTCCTCCCAACTGCTGCTGTTCTCAGGCGTAGAGGAGTCCAGATATCTTTGGCCTACCCGCGTTGTGGTGTGGGTGAGGAGTCTAGCTACCACTGCTTTGTCGAATGTCCGTTTGCAAAAGCTGTCTGGGCCTCTTCCCCTTTTGTAAACCTGGCTCATGATGAGGGTAGTTTAATTGATTGGTGGATGAGCTCAATTAGAGTTTTTGGCATAGAGATGGCTGGCACTTTTTCAGGTATTATGTGGTTTTTCTGGTTTGCTAGAAATCAGTTGGTTTGGCATGATAAAAGGTTGTCTCCCACGGCAATTGTGTCTACTGGTTTACGGTTGGTGATGGAATGGCGTGCGGTTAGGGCGGCTCCAAGTGCTGCTGCTTCGGCTCATATCTCTACGCCTTGGGTGCCGCCGGTAATGGGATGGAAATGCAATTTTGATGCGGCGGTGGATGTGGATCAAGGTAAAGTTGGTGTTGGTTGTGTCATCCGGGATTCTGCAGGTCAATTTATTGCATACAGATATGCTTCTTCTCCAAGCTTTGTAGACCCAACCATCGCAGAAGCTCTCTCATGCAGGGAGGCTCTTAGTTGGTTAAAAGAATTGTCTCCTCCTCCGGTGATAGTGGAAGGTGATGCATCTATAGTTATTTCAGCTCTATGTCAGCAGGAGTTTATAAATGATTCTCCTCTAGGTCTCATTTTGGAAGATTGTCGATACATTACTTTGTCTTTTGACCAGATCACATTTCATGCTACTCGGCGTGAGGCGAATATGGTTGCTCATAGATTAGCTAAATTAGGTTTGCATTCTTTTGCTCCTAGCACTATTGTCTCTTTCCCCCCTTCCACTATTGTTAAAGAGTTGTGTTTTGATCTGAGAAGTTAAGTCAGAGGTGCCAACCTAGTTGGAATGTTTGGCTCTTCTCTTTTTGCAATAATATCATTTTTATTCGGTCAAAAAAAAGATAAAAGGGTTATTATAATAAAATAAAAAAATAAAAGAATAAAACAAATTAAGTTTAAAATGAAGAACTTCAACGAGTGTAAAATATATTTTAGTGGTATTATTGTGTACTTTTTTTGGGTAAAGCTTATTGTGTTATTTATTTAAACCAAAGCAAAATCAACTTATAAATAGGTTAGGTTAACTTATATAAATAATTAGAAATTGGTTTGTATTAAGTGTGGTAAATTAATTGTAAAATGCATTCTTAACTTCCCAAATTGATTTTTTTTATGTTGTAATTGGTCACTTAATCAATTAATTCAACACATTGAATATATAATTTTTTGTTTTCATAATACTTATCTAGAATTTAAAACATCTATCACATATCAGTTAACCGATGTGTCACATATTTATAATTCACTTTGGTAAGTCCTTGTATTGAAAGTAGAGTTCGGATCCGTGTAAGGGAGCCGAGAATTTTTGTTTATTAAAACATAGAAGAAAATGTAAAACACAAGAATGAGGGAGGAAAGAAGGAAAGAGGGTAGTAAAAAAAAGAAGAAGAAGAAGAAGAAGAAGAGATATGGGTAGTAAAAAAAAGGTATAATTACCCCAAAAGAAAAGGAATTTTACCATTCTCATTCACTGCTCTACTCTTCCCTCTTCTGGTAATCTTTACTTAATTTCTCTGCCAAATCAAATATGAAGTCTTTTGATATTATTCCATGACTGATTTGACACATATCCACAACTCCACACACAATCTTTATTATTTATTTATTTCCACAATCTGATCATTTTATCTTCTATACACAATCATCATCTTCGTCACTTCCAGTCTTCACTGGGTGTGTGTGTGTGTGTGTGTTAGCTTAGCTGGGGATGAACTTGAAGAATACGTGCTGTTAATTATTATTATTAATAATGCAAGTGATAAATAAAGAAATAATAAAAAGAAATGGTATTCCCAAGAAAAGCATGATAAGGAAGGAGAGAAAAATCTGATGATGGAAGTGTCAAGATCAATGAAATAACACACAATCTGCAAAAGTAGAGCTTGAGAAAGACACTCACACAGATACTGCCATGCTGTCAGATTCATTTGTTCCAAAGGGAATTACACTGTTTCACCTTCAATTCAACCTTCTTTAGGGAAATTTTTGTATTTCTACATGCTTTTCATATACAATTCGTTTCAATAATGGATTCGAATTCCATGAGGAACTATAGATAACCACTTTTATTAGATAATTAACTATCAAAAAGCTATTAGATGAGTTTGTTTCTTAATATGATATTAACTAGAGCCTCACCAATTGATTATCTATTTATTTAATAGAATCTTAACATATAATAACATGAATCCGTATATGTTAAACTAGTCAGACCACCTCATAATATCCAATTAAACAGATGAAACCGATCAGTTCAATCTAGTTTTAATATTATTGATCGGATAAAAAAACATAAATAGTTTCGTAAAAAGTTTTCTGTTTAACATGAGCATTTTAGTTGTTTTCTTCGGTCATCTCATTATAACACAATAGACAACTAAAATTTTCTTCTCAACCAGGAGGAAATGCCTTTTAGAAAGGGGGGTCTTTTTTATTTATTTATTTATTTATTTTAATCTTCCTATAGTTAATGAATCCAAGACAAATGTAATCATGATTCACAGTCTATCTTTCTCTCTCCACATTCATTCATTCTAAATTTATTTGTACACACGTGGAGCCACTTTACATTGTGTTAGAAATAAGTAATCACACTTACCATCGTCCAATTATATGTAAATATATTCGTATTTGGTTAACTTTCGGTTTCATTTTATCAAATTTTGAAATGAAATAAACATTATCTAGTCTATTTATTAGTCTGTTTTCCAGTTTGATTTCGGTTTCTAAAATCTATTTTTTAGTTTTCAATTAATCTTGTGCGCCTAAAATATTCATAAAGTACAATGCCACCCAAATTTAGTCTGAATTGGTATGCTTTTACCAATATCGCATGAAATTTGACGGTGAGTTAAGAGTCAAATTTCATGATATTTTGTCGAGCGATGAATTTTTTAGGTTTTCGTTTTGCAATTCACCCTGTGATCTTTCTTCAATATATTGGATATATAACATAAATAACATTGATTTAGTCTTAGATTCCTTGTTGCCTTATATATATAGTTTATGTGATATAGGAATTTATAAAATTAGTAATGTAAAATTTTATTGCATCGTAACATTAATTCACAATTTCATTTTATCTTGTGATTTTGATTGGACCTCATGTCACTAGTTCACACAATTTCTTTCTCTATATATATTATCGCACGATTTATGACAATTTTTTTTTTATGATATTTAGGAGAATTAATTTTGCATTTATTATATTGATGCCATATATAATTTTGGTAATTTAAGAATAGGAAAATCAGGTATTTATGTAATGTTTGTAATTAATTTCGTTACTCGAGGAATAATCCACGTGTTTGGGTTTTTGGAAATGTTTGGCTGAAATGTTGTAATTTTACTAAGATTTCCTATTATTTAGTATTAAACACTTTTTTTAGGGGTGCACACAAAAAATCAAAAAACCGAAAAACCGTGAAATCGAGCTAAAAATATGGTTAACCAAAACTGGTGGATTATTATACGGTTTTTATTTTTAAAAATTAACGGTTACAGTTTAGGTTTAGATTTTTACACCAAAAGTCCATGTGGACTCGCGATTAACCGACTTTTTACAAATATTTTTCATAAAATTATATAATTATATATATGTATAGGTAATATGAATAATAAATGAAATATTTGGGCCTTTGATGTTATTTTACTTCCTTACTATACAACACCAAGTAGTCTCGGTCACTCCTTTCCAATCCTATCTCCTCTCAATTCTTAATTTCACACTCACTGAAAAACGAACAACGAAGAACAATTTCATTAATTAATGTTTGATCTTGTATAACAATTTTTATGTTTGGAAACTTTTTTTTATTAATGTTTTAATCATCGAAGTTTATAGTTAAAATGTTATTTTAATTAATAATTAAGACTATAGCTTACAATTTTATATTTTTATTTGACATTTGAGATTTATGGTCTATTTATTTGAGATTTCAAATATTATAGGTTTAGCAAAATCATAATGTCTACTCTCTCCGTTTTTAAATATTAGTCACTTTAGGAGTTGTACTTTGGTTTTTTTTTATATGTCATTTTAGATTACCAATGCATTTTTTGCAATATTTTCTCATATTTACCCTCATTAAAAGTATGAGAGAAGTTCAATATTTAATGCAAATAAGTCTTAATAATTAAGAAGGGAGAGAATTTTAACATAGAAAGTAGAGCTTTAGTACAAAATTGTTAAGTGTAGATTAGTCATTTTAATAATATAATTAATAAATTGGTTTTGATGAATAACCTTAAGTGACTAATATTTGAAATCGGAGGGAGTATTTCGCAAATGGTTAACTGTAAAGAAATGGTTAACTGACTGAAATTAATGGTTAACCGACTAATAGTTAACCGAATTTAATGGACAGTGTATGGTTAGTAAATTAAAAAAACCGTTCAAATGGTTAACTGTTTATAAAAGTCCACATGGACCGGTTAACCGACCATGTGCACTCCTAACTTTTCCTCAAGCTTAATTAGGCTGGGGCCAATTTTTACTAGTCAAATATTTCTTTTCTATTTCTTTCGAGGCCTAGTATCATTAACATGTCTAATTTTCTCTATAAGCACAAACTCTACCAGATTTTCAAGTGATATACTTATATCTTTAGGCTGTTAGTTCAAAGTGTTGGACATAACTATATAAATGATCATATATGTGAGATTGAATTCGTATACTGTAAAACTAATTTGACGTGCGTAAAAACTAAATCTACACCACTTATAAGTAATTTTTTTTTTTAACAAAAACTTAAAAGGGCATTTAAGAATGTGGGTGGAAAAAGATATTGGTGAAAGATATAGTATGTCATGAAAATGCATGCATAAGTAAAGTAGTACATGAGGAGTTAATGTAGAGAGAAGAGAGAATAGAAATGAATAAAAAAAGGTATGTAAGGTAAGAAAGGGATAGAACTTTCTGAAGTGAAAAATGAGGATCATTATTTGAAAGAGTAAAGAGAGATGACATGTATACTCCTGAATCTGAATCTGAGTAATGTAGAAAAATACTTTGTATATCATTTTGAAGCTGAATAATTCTGTTTGTTTGGGGAAAGAAAACGCAAGAAAGAATGATGGATCAATTCATCATTGTCTTCTTCTGTGGTGCATATTAAAATTAAAATAAAAAAAAAAAAGGTCAGTTGTAGTTAGCATTAAGTCGTTGGAGAGCGTGCTCCACAGCCTATAGAAAGGACTGCAGTGTGCAGACATGCTGATAGTGATATCGGTTTTTCTTTCTGCAAATTAATGCATGGACGGCTCTACTCCTCCTTTTCTTTTTTTTTTTTTTAAGAATCCGACTAGGCCACTCACCCACTTTAACCGATTAAAATTGGACTTAGGAAAGTTATAAACTCTCTAAGTGAGCAGATTTTGTTTGTTTAAATTTTAATCAAGTAATGGATATGAGTTAACCTCAGAAGAGGAGAAATATGATGAAGTTGATTAATTTAATTTAATTTAATGATAATGGTTAATAGGCAATAGGTAGGTAGGTAGGTACAAGAAGAGATACATTTAATTTAACACAGCAACTGCAGACATTATAGAATTCAGAGGCCCCTAATCTCAAAATATAATTACGAAAACTCAATAGAACAGAAGACAAAAGCTAAGCTAAGCTAAGCTAAGTATAATATAGGGTATTAATAAGGTAGCATAGAATAGAAATCCCTGCAATTGCTGCAGAGGTATATATGATGCTTTGGATAGACTACTCAAATATAATCGAAAACTTTTCTTCGTTGGGTCCCATTTCTATTTTTTTCTTATTACAGATCTGCCCTTTTTGTTCAAAGGTAAGTACAAAGAAAGAATATATGTTTTGCAGTTGTTGTAGTCCCTCCCTCCCTGGCTTTTTGGGTTCATTCAAAAAATCAGGACCATATCTCCATTAAAAGAATAAACACTTGTCTTAAAATCATATAATTTCTCTTATCTTATTATGTCATTCATTCATTCATTCAAATTTACATTGTTTACCTTCTTCTTCTTCCATCCTTCCCTTCTTTCCTTCTTTCCTTCTTTCAATCCAATCACAATTACATAATACCCTTCTTATTATAATTATATATTCTACACTTTCTCAACCAAAAATCCAATATTTAATCATTAATATATCTCTGCCTTATCATTATATACATAAAGTCATCCTGAACCCTTTAATTTTCAAGGATTTTTCAATTAGTATTTTCGTCAAAATTTTCATACACTGAGTATGAACTTTTTGTTTTGTTAATATTAGTTCCAAAATTAACACGTTTATCTAGCATGAGCTGCAATTTCTGTTAACTTTTGTATAACACCGTTTCTGTAAAAAGTAGAAGACTTTGAAGTACACTGGAAAAATATGAATCATACTTCTTATGTAGGCGTGACATATCCGTAGATATAAACCATACTTTTGATTTAGTTTTACGTGTCTGAAAAAGTTATGTCACGCGTCAGTTAATGAATAATATAGTCCATATGAGACAAATGTATTAAGTTTGAAGCTAATATTATCAAAACGAAATGATGGCCAGACAAGATGGGAGAGAAGGTTATGCATTATTAATTGAATTAGCTTGAGTTAATGACTACAAAATTGAGCTTATACATGTTGTACAACTAAAATGGGTTTTTCAGATACTAGAGTAATAGATTTCTCTCCAAAACACATGTCACTCACCAATGACTAAGATACCCTTTGTAATCTAATAATCATACATTAGAAGGGTAATTGTAAAATACATGAAAATTGAAGAGATGGACTTAGGATGAATTTTGGCATAAAAAAATAAAATAGAATGATAATTAATGATACGTCATGCCTTTTGTAGGAAGTAATACCACTGATACCCATCCTTTACATCCCCTCTTTTGTCCCTCACCTTTTTTCTATAAACTCTTGAGTCTTCAAGTCCAGTACTACAACAATATATACCTCCTTCACATTCAGCTTCTCTTTCAGATATTTGTGGTATTGTTCAATGGAAGCGGAGCAACAGACACAGGAAAATGGGGAGGGAACAAAGGGAGGAGGGGGGAGTTATGTGTGTAGGCAGAGCAGTACAAGGTGGACACCAACACCTGACCAAATAAGAATACTCAAAGATCTTTATTATAACAGAGGAGTTAGGTCTCCCAATGGTGAACAGATTCAGAGTATTTCTGCTACTCTTAGACAGTACGGTAAAATTGAAGGCAAAAATGTGTTTTATTGGTTTCAGAATCATAAAGCTCGTGAAAGGCAGAAGAAAAGGTTTACTACTTCTACTACGTCTACTGATCATCATCTTCTTCATCATCATCTCTCCAACATTCAACCAAGAAATCCTAATCTTCCTCCTAATCCTAATCCTTCTACTTGGACTAAACCTTCCCCTACTCCTAACAATTTTATCTACTCCAATTTCACTTCTGGTAACTTTTCTTCTTCTTTTTCTTTTTCTTTTTAATCAATTGTACAGATTATCTCTACTATTTCTTTACTAATTAATTTGTATATGTTGTCTGATTTTTATTTTGTGAAAATCTTTTTCAGGGTTTTTTCCTGCTTCTTCATCTTCAGCTTCTGGGATTACAGTTGGGCAGATGGGGAGCTATGGGTATGGATCTGTAACCATGGAGAAGAGTTTTAGGGTAAGTTACATTATTAAGCGCCTAATTACACCAAAAATTATGAGAAAATAATTCTGACTTACCAATTAAGAGTGGGCTTTGACCGCTTAAAGTAAGCCATGACTTCAATTTTTAGTACATAGATTAAAATTTTACTTAAAAGAAAGAAAACCTAAAGGGTGTTGAGTTATTCAAAACGGGAAATTTAAAACAATCCGGTTGTATGGTGTTTTTAACTATTCAGATATTGTAAATTTTCTCCTTCTATAAGGTTTACTTAAACAATAATGACCAAATTAGTATGATTCATATTTAGTAGTATCTTTTTCCTATCTTTAAATATAAACAGAAGTATTTGATGTAAAAAATGGAAGGCTATTTTTTTCTTTGTTTTTCTGGTTAAGAAAATGGAATTAGGGCAAGTGTCATTGTGTAACTAAAAAAGTAGCATATTTTGTTGAAATAGGAGTGTTCAATATCAAACAAGAATGGAGTAGGTGGATCCAAGAGCCAAAACAACTATGGGTGGGTTGATCCTTATAATACAACTTCATCCAATTACTCCTTCTTTGACCACCACCACAAATCACCCATGAATGAATTGGAAGATGAAGATGAAGATGAAGATGAAGATGAAGATGTGAAAAAAGATGAAGAGATAGAAACTCTGCCTCTTTTTCCTACACAAAGAGAAGACATCAATATCAATGGCTACAGCTGCAGCAGCAACATAAAGCATAATAACCCTAGCTGCTATTCCTATAGCTTCTATGCCGCTGATGATTCCAACTCCAATTCTCGTACTTCTCTTGAACTTAGCCTCAACCCCTACACTTCCCACGCTCCTGATTCTTAATTATTTTCACCCTCTTCTCTTAGTTTAGCTACTAAACCTTAATTAATTATTAGTTGTGGCTTTCTTAATTATGCCTGTAGAGTTGTAATCTTGACATGTGTCACCACACAATCTTATTAGGGGTGATTATTTATATTACCTTAATTAACCTTGAATCTTCTGATTCTAGCGTGT
The DNA here is from genome assembly GCA_039660915.1 of Euphorbia tirucalli. NCBI lineage: Eukaryota > Viridiplantae > Streptophyta > Magnoliopsida > Malpighiales > Euphorbiaceae > Euphorbia > Euphorbia tirucalli. The sequence goes on from CM077641.1 coordinate 73,238,165, forward strand.
ATATATATTTTGTTGTATTACTTTCATGCATCCCTTTGCTCCTGATTATTTTATTAACTACTTCAATTTGGAACCTATTTCATCATGTAATCGTAAGAGGTTATTTTAGAGTAAGTGAATTCAAATTAAAAATTAATATATATGCAAAACAAATAGCGGAAAAAATTGAAAAAAAAAAAACAATTTAAAAAGTAATATATGTTAGTGTTTCATTAGCATGGTCTATATAAACCGGATCTATAAACAATTTCTTGAATTCAATTATTTTAAAATAATTTTCTACAATTACATGATACATTTAGAATCTATGTGGACTGGGTCTATAATAAACTTTTTTACCGAATTCTATTGCATGTCCGTTTTATAAGAATTCTAAGCATTTTTGTAATAAATATTGTTAACGGTGTCTGTTTTTTTTAATACAAACGGATAATGTGTAATGATGATATATGTATCTATTGAGAGAAGAAAGAAAATATTGTTTTATAACATTACAAATATGGTATAAAAGCCACTGCTATTATTTTTCCGAGTTTTAAATTTTGTGTGTATGCTTAATATGTTCCATTAGACATTATTTAGGCATGCACACACTAAAAATTAAACTTGTGAATTATTATTATTATTATTATTATTATTATTATTATTATTATTGTGAATTAATTAATGAATACCTTTTTCAGTTTTAAACCAATTAAAATTAATTAAGAGGTATATAAAACCCACACATTAATTATATGAAATACACAAGAGTCACCATCAGTAGTAGAGTTAAATGAAAAGATTCAGGAAATCATGCATGGTCATGATCAAAATGAAAAGGGGAATTATAAGTTGGTTTTCTGTCACCTTCAGTAAATTAATAAATGTAAAATATATATAAAATTAAATGAGAGGAAGAAGTTTGAAAGGAAACATTGAAGATGTTTGGAAAAAATTGACACCTTCTATGAGAACGTGGCAAAATGTGATTTGTAGACAGAGATTTGGGGGGGGTGGGACCATTGAGAGATATGAGAGATCAAATCAGTAATGGAGTTGTCCTACATTTTAGCTAGGGTTTTTCTGGATATATATTCATATTTGGAAGCCTACTTCAACCTATTTCCTCTTTTTTATTTAATCTTTTTAAATTTCTTTTTTAGGACGATATATGTTTACTAGGATCTTTGCTGTGATAATTTAGTTTAGACTTATCTTTTCTCCTCTCCAATGATTAGGAAATTTGAAACTTAATTACAAAATTCACTTTTTGGGTTTTTTCTTTGGCTTAACCTTTGGGGGATTGCTTATTACTTCTTCAAATCAAGTAGTTAGCCCGGTGTCATAATCCACATTGCATATAAATAAGTTTAAAAAGAAAGATTGGACCTTAGCAAATCCATTGATCTTCTGTTATATATATATATATATGGGTTCAACTCTATATATGTACACATTTATGCAGTCAGGTTTAATACTTTCAAGAGCCTTTGAATATTTTATGGTATCAGAATAAAAAGAGATCCAACAGCCGAAAAATTTAGACTCATAATTAAACCTTGTAAAATTTTGGCTACTAGATAAGATTAGACATGTTGATGACTTCGGGTTTCAAAGGATATAGACCAAAAAATATTTAACTAGTGACAACTATTCAAAGTCCAATTGTATTCAAAAGATAATATCGAAGATCCCATATTAAAAAAAAAAACTAAAAAATTGTATATAAACGATGACTCTTAACATAATCAAATTAGTTTTATATTAGGCATGTTATAGAATACTTTTATACACATGAGCTTAAATACATGTGCTTATTTATACATTTCAAATCTAAGGTGAGCATAATTTGGAGGTAACCGAATGTCAAACTATCTCTTGCCAAATTTTTTCCGTTCCGATTGGTAATATATATATATATATATATATATATATATATATATATATATAGTGCTTTCAGTTTTTGGTTCGATTTTACCATTAACAAAATCTATTAAATTGGAATTAGAAGAAAATTATAATAATGTACTAAATTTTTATATATATATATGTTTACATAATAATTATTTTACATTTTTATAATTAAAATTACTCATTTATACATGTAATACCAATAAACTACTACTTCTTAATGTATTATATTTAATTTATATTAAATTATACATTTTTTAAGTTTTATAAAGGTTTTATTCATCATAAAAAAAAAAAAAAATAGTTAATACGGCGTATAACCCAACTAAACCAAAAATTTTTGATTCACTTATATCCAATTATTGTACATATTTTGTTTGGTTCGATTTTAATAAATCCATAAAATTTAGTTAAGTTAACTCATAATTCGTTTAAAAATATTCAATAGTGAAATATTGTAATTAATTGAATTTTTGGATTAAGATATTCAACTTTTTCAATATTGTAATTAAGAATATATAATAAAACAGTATGAAAAAGAATAAAAGGTTCTTTACATATGGAAATTTGGATTGGACTGAACTGAATGAAGTGGTGAGCTTTTCCACTTTGACCAAAATTAGGGATAAATTACATATTTGCTCCTCCAGTTTATGTCATTTTAGTCGATTCATATCATTTTAGAGGGAAAAAAATTGAAATTTTACTGAATTTCAAGAAAAGAAATCAACTTTTGAAAAAAGAAATATTAAACTATCTAACAATTTACTGACTCGAACAACTTGACTGTTAGATCGATTTATTAAAAATTTGAATTACGAATAGAATAAGTAATTTACTATGCCATTGAAAATCATATAGATTTATATCAATATATAGTCTAAATCGTTCAGGTAAACAAATTGTTGAGAGTTTTGATAGTTTTCATCCAAAATGAACATTTCTATATGTTACACAATGGAATTTTTATTATTTGTATTACAAATAAAACTGAGGATTACAGTGCAAAAACCACTAAGGTTCCGTTTGGGCGTACAATAAAATCCTAAACTGGTCCTAAGTTAGAGATATATATGGGAGTAATTTATTCCCAAAAATTAGAGAAATTATAATTTTTTTTTTTAATTTTTATTCTTTTTAGAAGGTGTAGTATCAAGTTTTAAAAGACTCGCATCTGAATCTCTTGTTTAGCGAGAATTTTCTTTACCACCGGCTTAAAGCTGGATGGACAATCTTGATCATATTAATTATGATAAAAATAAAGTGTATTTAAATATCATAAATAGAATTGATTATATAAGTTAAAATTAAATTGTATCTATTTTTTTAATTAGGTGAACTACGTATTCTGAATAGAAAAGGATCGAATGATATATTTATTCAGTAGCAAAAATATTAAAAAATACAATGAGGAAAACAAAAAAAAAAAAACTGAGAAGAATCTGCAATAAACGCAGTAGAAGTAGATAAGTAGCAAACTTTCATAGTTGCAAAGGTAACTGTTTCACCTACCTTTACATGTTGCTATTATTATTAATATTATTATTATTATTATATCTAAGGTTTTGTAGGGTTTTATTTTATAGCCACTGCAATAGTATACGAATAGGAATTTCCTTAAAAAAATAACATTACTACAACTGCCATTATTATTATGATTATTATTATATGGGGAAAATACATATTGGGTTGTTTGAATTTTTATTGTTTTATTGTATAAAATTTATTATCAATTATTTTATCACATTAAAAAAAGCAATCTGCTCCAACTTGATGAAATAATGATTCAAAAAATCCATTTTCACTGCATCAATGATATAACATCTGGAATTAACTATTTCGGAGAGCTATGTCTTCGTCAGATCAGGATTAGGTAACTCAATCTGAATGTCTACAACAAAAGAAAAATGAGACATTAATGACCTTAACACTTTATTTTTTTTTTTTTAGGGGTTAATAAAGTATGGCAAGGTATGGTAAATGATGTATGGTATAGTAATAGTCTATGAAATATCATATTGTGTTTGGATTCATGGTAAGGCAAACTCATAATTTAATAATGTAAAGTTTATGAAATTTACAATTATAACGTTTATTTATATAATCGAAGCTTAGAAATGTACATGGAAATAAGAAAAAAGATAAAGGGTAATTTAGTGTAAACCATACATGGTACCATGGGAATACTCTAATATAGGGTGTTAAAAGAATTACTCCCTTCAACCTCTAGATTTATCATGAGTTATTGTACCCATCATTTACACCTCAAAACAAACATATATTTGCACCTACTTTTTTTTTTTTTTTTTTTTTTTGTGACTAAAAGTTTAGGTAAGGGTAGACCTACCTACTCCTAAGATCAGGGCAAACCACAGACGTGGATAAGGATTTACAGTGGAATTTATAGATCGTCTATTAATAAAGACTAAATTTTGACGGAGTAGAGAATTGAACCCCAAACCTGTCAAGCAAGGGTTCAACTCTTTACCTTTCGGACAAATCTTTGTTGGCATATTTGCATCAACTTTACCTTACCTTACCATGAGAACTCACGAGCACCTCAATACCTAAACCAGTAAGCGTTTTGAGAGTATGAGCTCAACAAAAGATGCAAGATAGAACTCATACCCAAGGGGTGATTCCCTCATTGAGGCGGAGCAGGTTTTTTTTTGTTTTTTTTTTTTTTAACTTATATCATTAGATAGCTACTTGTATTGTATTATTAAGTTTAATAAGCAAACTATATTATTTAACTAAATTTTTAAATTGATAAAACTCAGTTTTGTTCATTATATTTACTTAAATTTCTTCTTTTTTTTTTTTTTTTCAAAACACATCCTAACACTTGTGAATTCTCATTATTTTATGCATAAGACCACTTAAAATTAGTTTACCACATTGAATTCCTAATAAATCGTTATTTTATGCACGAAGTCTCTAATATGTATATTATTTACTAAATTGAGCCCCCTGGAACTATGGTTCTCTTATGTATAAAGGTTGTGATCAATTATTTCAGCATTAATCGACTTCTTACTAGTTGTTCTTTCATAATTGTATTCCAAAAGTCTTTTGGATAATTTTTTTTGAAAGGTGGAGCATAGTCGTGACAAGACTATTAATAAGATCAATCCAATTAATACCGAAAATCAATCCCAATTCATTTATTTGTGTCAATCGTTATTTCAAAAAAAAATTTTATTTTTTTATCCAGAGAGAGAGTGGATTATGGATAGATTGATGATGAGAAAAGTCCGAATCAAAAAGATTTTGGAAGGATGTATTGGTATGATCTTTGGTTTGAAATATATGGCAAATGGTGACCCCTAATGTCAATTAAAGCTGGATTTCACCTTTTCAAAGACAAGAAGAAGAAACCCATCATCATGATCTCTCTCATTCTCACTTCACTTCCTTTACAAGTGGTTAAAATTAATTAAATTAATATGGAATTTAGTTGTAAATCCAACAAGATCTTCGAACCTTTTTTGTAGTTCAATTACGTAATGTCTTATATCAGTAATGTAAAGCATCACATTCGTCACAATTTCTTCAAATGTCTCCATCCATCTCTACTTTGCCTTTTTGCCCCTTTTTAATCCTAACTCTTCTATTCAGACTTTCACATTTTTCATACGCAATTTTTTTTTTTTTTTTTTAATATAAATTGCTTTATTCATACTGTAAATTAAATGAAATAATCAATTCATTCACAGCATTGGAATAAGAACAAATATACTTGCAAGTTCAAACAGAATTTCTCACATCATGTTTTTTCCCATATTTGGTTCGCATTAATTTGATCCCTTCTTTTCAAATTGTGAGCTAGCTTGCGTGGTAAATTAACTTCTAGTGTGTCCCTAAATACTCCAGTATCCCAAATTACTTGATTAATTATAGATCCATCATAAAATCATTTGTAAATGGAGCCAATCATTTCGTTTTGAATGGAATTAGACTCATCTTCATATGGTATCAAACGTAATTTATTCCAATAATCATCACTCACAGATAATTATTTTACACTCACCTCTGGATGATTCTGGGTATACTTAATCAGTAAACCATAAAGCCAAAAACAATATACTTCCTTTCAGATACCTTTTACTGTAAAGTTCATCTTAAAACTATATATTTTAAGAGTAAATCACTCGAAAATATTTTATTCACGCTTTAGATAATTTTTGATGTGAAGCATCCTGCTCAATTAATAAGACCAGGGGCGGAGACAGGAGGGCATGGGTAGGCCGTTGCCCCCCCGGCCGCCGAGAATCACCCCTACTAGGGTGTGTATCTCGGCGGCCGTGGCCCGCCGGTGTCTGGTTTTGTTTGGGGGGGGGGGGGGGGGGGGGGGGGGGGCAGCCCCCCCAAAACCAAGGGAATTTCTTTCTCTTTTTTTTTTTTTTTTTAAATCCTATGCAAAACGACGTCGTTTTGCCTTCCCCCGGCCGCCGAGAATCACCCCTATCAGGGTGTGTATCTCGGCGGCCGTGGCCCGCCGGTGTCTGGTTTTGTTTGGGGGGGGGGGGGCAGCCCCCCCAAAACCAAGGGAATTTCTTTCTCTTTTTTTTTTTTTTTTAAATCCTATGCAAAACGACGTCGTTTTGCCTTCCCCCGGCCGCCGAGAATCACCCCTATCAGGGTGTGTATCTCGGCGGCCGTGGCCCGCCGGTGTCTGGTTTTTTGGGGGGGGGGGGGCAGCCCCCCCAATTTCTTTTCTTTTTTTTTTTTTTTTTTTTTAAATCCTAGGCAAAACGACGTAGTTTTGCCTAAAAATCCTAGGCAAAACGACGTCGTTTTGCCTGGGATTAAAAAAAAAATTCTCCATGCAAAATGACGTCGTTTTGACTAGACCTAAAAAAAGGGCTTCAATTCTTTAATTAAAACCTGGGCTTAAAAAAAAAATTTCTTATCTTAGGATTAAAAAAATAAATAAATAAATTAGATTGATTCGAATTATAAATTTTATAATTTTAGGAATTTTTATTTAGGGATTTTAATTAGAAAAAGTTAATTGTTAGCATGTTATGTATATAAATAATGAAGGATTGTGTTGTTATTGAATTAAATTGAATTAATTATGGATTTGTTCGCCAGTCAGAAATTTTTAATCGCTGGGCGGAAATTTTTGATCGCCGGCCGGGAAATTTTTACCCCCCGAAGCTGGCATCGTGGATTCGCCACTGAATAGGACCACTTATGTATATGCAAGTGTTCTTTTACCTTTAGGTTGTAGATGAACTCATCTTTACATTGCATCGAAATCATTCATTTCAATATATTGGATCATTGTGGATACCCCTTTTTAGCTCCAAAGAGTTCTAGATGCGAGCTGCATATAGTATATCACATTGCTTAACTTATTTGCCATAAATTCACTTCATATGTGAGTCACTGCTCTTCTTTAAGGGGTTTTTGGGATGGAATTAGGCTTATCTTTACTTCAATGAACCTTTACAAAAATAATGAGAATTTTAACTGAAATTACAATATTAAATGAGAACAAATTTTGAATATTCCGAGGTGTAGGGCTTCTTGTTATTTGTTCAGCTACAGCAACAACTTTAGAGCCAAGAGACATACCAAAAACTTATAATCAACTTGACTCAATGACTCACAGTATGCAGCAGCAATCTTTCAGAAAATGGTTTCCTTTTCGAAGAGTATCGTGTTCAATACGACCCCGGTCGTCTGCTGTCTGTCTATATAATGCATACAGTTGCTGGTTGATCCCTCTCAACCCCGTTCTCGATCCGATGTGGAGTAAATACATAAGAGTTGCAAGCATATCTTTCCCAAGAAAGCATTACCACAAAATATGACTTGAGCGGGATGTAAAAGCATGAGTCCCATGTTAATTCTTTTACATACAACATCTCAAGAAAATCAATGGACAGCTAGACTTCCCCAGGTTCGGTCCAAACCACATAGGCGAACTATACAATGTAAAGGTCACGTAAGACTGAACAGAGAAACACTTTGAGGAGTGAACTACGACACAAGACTGAACAGAGTAACACTTTGAGGAGTGAACTACGACGTACACCTTTCTTGACGCGAGGTTTATGCAACAAAGACCTGTAAGCAACCCTATCAATTAAAATTGACACATTGAACAAGGACTAAAGAACATATATACAAATGATGATGACTTGCCAGAAGATATGATTATATGAACCCCATTAATAAGTCATCATTTTAAACAGCAACCCCACTTACCGCTTTATGGTCAGAAATTCTGTAGCACCACTGAGGAAATTCTACTTTCTTCCTACATAAGCTGATAATTTAGACAGGTCTGGAATCCAAAATGATAGTTCAGATGACCCGGTGGCAAACATAAGACTTCCCGGAGCCCATTTTATTACATGAGGCTCAGTTTCATACGTCATCCAATTTGTAACCTGGATATAGCACCGAAAGCATGTAAGTTTATCAAATAAAATGTGAGCCACAAATAACAAAGGTAACCACCAAAAAAAAAAAGGTTCGAACAAAGATATTAGTGTACAGTCATTCTATCTGTCCACCTACAAATCCATACTGCACTATTCTCATACAGAACATCATCTGCATTGCATTTTTATTCATCTCAAATGCAAACAGTAGTTATTACTAATTGATTATTGCTATCCTTACAATTTCCAGTGTATGTTAAATGCAAGCAGGAATTACTACAACGATGAGTGTATTGGGATGTGGACAAGGAGCAAGGGGGCTGGGATGGGGGATGCATGAGAAAAAAAGAAAAAAAAAGGAAGATGTTATACTTCTTTGCCACTCCTTACACTCCAAGCATGGACACGACCATCACCAGAACCTGTAAATATCAGAAACCAAGAATTATTAGCATTCAGAAGACATATGATCCCGTAAAACCAACATAATTTTGGGTTTGACAGCAAGTCAACTGCAATTTTATATTTTCTCAGGTTATTACATGCCACAAATGATAAGCAGCAGCAAAATGATTTTACCACAGAATATTACATATTCTACCAACCTTCCCCCAACCAGGCCAAAAATAATGACATCTTAAGCAATACCTGATACAACAAACATCCCTTCAGGGCTGAAAGATGCCTCTAATGTTGAGTTGGCTGAAACTGGTTTCACATTGTATGTTGATAACTATTACATTAAAAAACAAAAACATGTCAAAGGCAGCAATCAAGCATACATGAATAAGCAATCTACACCAAAAAAAGAAAAACGAACAAGGACATTGTAGATGATTGCTTTCAAGTGGTGAACTCACAAGTGTTCCACGGAATGAATCAAGTACATGAATATGCCCATCCATAGTAGTGAGGAGCATAAGTCTCCCATCATTGCTAAACTTTACAACATGCGCATCAGAAACATCTCCTCCAACAGAAAAGATCTCAAATGGGCCCTACAAAGATTTGAGTTTCAACAATTTAAGTTCATAGGAAAAAGATATTAGACATAAAACAAATTCGCAATAACCATCACTTCATCACTTCATCAAGTCAAATTTCTGACCTTTTCATACTTTCGAGAGTCAAACATTCTTATATATCCTCCAAAGGCAATTGCAAATACTAGCCCCTGATCATCATATGCTGTAGCTGGCCTTCCTTGTACACGTAAAAGACCCTATTACAGAGATTATAGGTCAAAAAAAGATACAGAGGATGAATAACTTGTTTTCTAAGAAGAATGCACGTCTCAAGATATCAACCTGACACTTTTCAGCTCGTTGATCCCAAAGCAAAACAGTTCGATCGAGGGAACCAGAGATGAAGCATTCTTTGCGAGAGCACAAGCTTAAAGTGACCACCCTTTAAAAAAATTCAAGAAATGTTACAATTATCACATATCTGCTACATGAGCAATCAGTTCATAGTGAAATTGAATTTCAGAAGGGACATCAGAAACCCAACCTGTCATGATGACCTTTAAAGTACCGCAAGTATTTGTTATCATTTAATGAGAGAAGCCGCAAAGATTCTGAAAAGGAAAAGAAATAATAACAACAAAAGCAAAGAGCATAAATAAATTTGATCTACTAAATGCAGAACAAAAATGAAAACAAGAATGAATAATCTAGTTTTAGTAAAGAAAATAAATTAATCAAACCACATATTACCAAAAAAATTTATTGTGATAAACATACCATCCCATCCATTTTTTGAGGAGTAGATAACAGTTGTAGGATGAGAAGTAAAGCGAACAAGATCAACCCCATACTTTTTGCTATTAATGGTCTTTAAACATCTGAAGATGGAAAATTGGTGTCAATAGTTTATGTCAATAAATAAAAGCAAGGAAAAACTAGAAAGGAAGAAGGTATAGCAGAAGTTGGGCACTCTATCAGTGAAGGATCAACACATGGGATAGAACTAAACAGTTACAATGTGATAGAACCGAACAGCTCAACAGATTTATAATTTCATCCCACATGGTTGTTGCACAAAAGAGTAGATCCATCATTATTGGGCCTCCTAAAGAGATTTAAAAAGCACAGCTTCATAATAATTCCGTAAAGCTTTCTGCCTAGTTTCTTTTGATTGGGCAGGCAATGTGTAAAAACAAGTGTTGCAAACATGGGATGAATGTTGAGCGTTTGCTATATATTTTGCAAACATATATGAGAAGAATTTGAACTTAAAGTGCCTGTTTTAAGAATATGCACTTGAACCTAGTACCTTTCTCATTGCTCGAAGTAATGAATAGTGAAGCCAGAAATTCAATCTAAAGCGAATCTCATGGGGCATCCGTAACAAATATTCTAGGTGTTTACCACTAATTCAAAATTTCAAATGAACATTATGTTTCTGATGTCTTCCTATTTGATATAAATAAATTATAAAAAGCAAAAAAGAAACTTGGCAACATCATCAAATCAAAAATGAAGAAGCACAATGGTAAACTCTAACAAATAAAACTATAAGAGACGAATATCATCAAAATAAACGTAGCCTGCAGATCAACAGATACCGAACAAAGTGAGAAGCATGATGCTTACGTAGCATTGGCAACATCGTAGAGGCGAATAGATTCATCGTCACTAGCAGTTACTAGATAGCTTGATGTCTTGTGGAAATCCATGGAACTGATTCTACCGTTCTGTATCAATAATCAAGAAAAAAATTTTAAAAAATTAATTCAAAAAATACATTTATACTGGAATTAGGGTTCCTGAACATAGAAATGAAACGTAGTAATTACATAATCCCTGAAAACCATCCCAATTTCCATGCTCTGTAGAATCTCCTCAGTGAGCTCCAACGAAACTTTATCTTCTCTTTCAGTTTGAGTGCCTTTTTCACATATACAAAGATTAAGAACAATCAAAATTGAACTCAAAATTTCAAAAAGAGGTTTATAACTTACCGATCATCTTTTCTGTATTTCAATAGCTGATAAAATATCTGAAGTTGAAAAGAGAGAGGCGTACAGTAATTGATTGAAAATAGTTTTGGGCGTCTGGATTCTTCAACAGCCGTGGATAATCGCCGGGGACTTCCAGCGGCGGCCGTGGGGATTGGTCATATTGGCGGTTGTACCAAGTTACGGTTATTAAATTTCAGTTCTTTGTTATTTTTTAGCCCGGCCCATATTCTATTTAGGCCCTGTTTGTTGACTAGAAAATAATTTGAACGAGAAGAGCATTCTGAAATGCGAGAAGTTATGGATGATGTCTGGCAACCACATTATTATTTGTGTATCAAATCAATAGTATTATGATAATTTATTCTAATTAATAGATTAATGACATAGTATGGTTAATTAATTAATTATTTAATAATTGATTATTTAAATAAAATTATTTACTCTATAATATATGACGTTGTGTGTTTTTATTGGTTTGGCACACGAATAACGTGGTGTGCTAAACGTATTTTATAATTTCTCCTAAAATGCTGAAAGAAAATCAAGTTTTTTACAGTTTATGTTGAGGTGAATCCTTTATTGAAAAACTATCAAAATGATTTTATTTTTAAAAGCCAACGGAAATTAAGGGAAATTTTGAAATTGATATCACAAATATTATGTGGATCAAGAATATTTTAATAAATTCTATCTTCGATTAACTTTTGAGAATTAAATTAACGTAAGACTAATTGAGATCACAAATTTTCATAAATTGGAAAATCTATATTATGTGTGGATCAAAAATATGAAACCAAGACGTTTTTTTTTTTTTTTTTTTGGTAGAAGATATAAAACCAGACTTTAAAATGATGCATTGATGAAAAGTTTAAGTGGTTGGATTAAAGTGTGGTTTTGTTCAGTTTGACTTGATCCTTGAACAACCATAAAGAATACTCTCCTTACCTCTTCTTATACATTTGTTACCATAAAAGAATTATGCAATTTTTTTTTGAATTTTGTGAATCTATTGTGGAAATTTATGAGATAATATATAATTTATTTGCTTCATTGTACTATTCCATTGGTATTAAGTTTGTGAAGCAATATATATAATATTAGAGGTGGCAATTATATACACAACACAGGAATACGACATGAATTTAGTGGGTTTAGGTTTGATTAAATAAGCAATGTGTTATTTTTAGATTAGAGTTGACCTACTAACCCGAAAATGACACAAATATTTAATATTTGTTATTATATTTTTATATATTTTTACATATCACCATCAAGAAATGTAATAAAATATATATAATTTATAGGTACAAAATGACTCATTAATAATTTTTCACATCATTCTTAATGGATGTGATACAATGACACATAAATGCAAACAACATATAATCCAATTAGTGCGTTAAGATTTGTAAAATAGGTTTTGGATCAACATTTAAATTGGCAGGGGTTAAATTGTTAATCTATAAACAACATATATATTTAGAATTGTTAATATTTTCTCTATAATATTTTTACATGTCATTCGAAAACACGATACGAACACAATATTTTTTGGAACAGATTTGGATTTTGCTCACTGAAATACAAACCCGAATTCGATACAACACAGATATGATACCCGGCACGAATTGACAACCATAAATTATAGTGGGGAACCTATAAAGGTGTGCAAAAACTAACAAAACCTACAATTCAATTCAAAAGTTATGTTGTAGGTAAATGCTAAATCTGACACCAACTACCTTCCAATTACATAAATACTTGTTAATGATAATTTCAACCTCTAGAACTTGGAGAATTAACATTTGTTTGGTCTTCAAGTGAATACAAGATATATAATTTAAATTAAAAAAAAAAAAAAAAAAAAACATAAATGAAATGAATTCTCACAAAACAGGCACCGGAAAAACCATTTCAGCATGGGCATCAGAGGAGTCGTCGTCGTCGTGGCGGTGTTGGGCGGTGAAGGAAGTTTTCTTGATAAACTCGATACAATCGGCGACGGCTTCAGAGTTGTGAGGATCGGCAGAGGGATGGGAATGCGATCTGGTTGGGGCGGCGGGGGCATTGAATTTACGATTATGTGTTGTAGCGGAGATCATCATAAGACGGAAAACAGCTTCGCGGAAGCGATCAAGAAGAGTAATCGGAGAGAAAGCACGGGCGGCGGTGTTCTTGGTCAGATTACATCTGAGGCGTGGGATGCAGAGAATATGGGTCTTGTTGATTGATCTTTTTGGAGTTATTTCTTTATCCATTGAAAAGGATTTTTTTATTCCTTAAGGAAAATATGACAATTTAGTTTTAACATATTGTTCCAATCATTTTGGATCGTCAATTTAAAAGGAGAGAACAAATTAAGCAAATAAAATGTTTTCGTAAAATTCTGGATTATTCAGCTTTGTTGATTTCGATAAGTACATTTCTTTCTAAATATAAGATTTAGATATTTAGACTGCGTTTGAGGCTGTGGAGTTTTAAGCCAAAGTAAGGGGAACTTTACTCTGGCTGAAAGCTGCTTTTGGGACTGCGGAAAACAGCCTCCAATACACAATTGGTAAAGGTCAAATTGTACTCAGGAAAGCACTGGAAAAACACTTAAAACTATTTTTAAAGAAAACAATGAAACCTAACTGTAAGGAAAATCACTTTCACTAATAACAATCCGAAACTGACCCTTAGAGTTAGAGATAGTTTTTGCGAGACAAGTTAGTAATCTTTTAAAAGAAGTGAGAATTATATTGAAAAAAAGAAGAAGATAAGATTGGTTATTGAAATTGAAAACTCATTTTTATTTAATTTGTTTAACTTAAACTCATTTAATTATGTAGTTTCTTACATCAATTTACATGGAGAGTAACGGGTTTTCCACAACTATATAAACCCTTCACCATTCTTTTTCTTCACCCAAAAAAATAAAATAAAATAAAATAAAATAAAAATAAAAAACTAAAAATCATTCTTTCATGTTGGCATTAGACTAGGTGAATGTGGAGTGAAAAGTTATAAATCTTAATTTCAATGTCTTATCTTATTTTGAAGTTTTACATTTTTCTTCTTTAGCAAACATGCAATGAGAAATAAAATAACTGATAAATTTGGGTAATCTATTTAATCAAATTTTAATTTTTGGCAAAGCAGTTATAGAATAAGTCTAGCACACCATATCATCCGTATGTTAAACCAATAACATTATGAAAATTCACACCTAAACCAATAGAACAATGATACGTATAGTTAATTAATTATTTATTTAATTGATTATTTAACAAAATTTTAGATCCTAAAATAAAAATCTTAGACCTTAAAATATAAATTTCAGGGGCTAATTTATAAAACCAAGACCCTAAAATATATTGCATACCATGATTTGATTGGTTTGGGACACAGCTATCGTGGTGTGCGAGATGTATTTTCCCTTGAAATTTTTTATTTACTGAGATTTAGCTATTAAATTTTAATTCTTATTTATATTCCACTTATAGAGAGGTAAGGAAATTAAAAGTTTTGTTCATCAATGAATAAATTTCTGTACATGGCAAGGTAATAATATTGGTCATACAAAACCTATATTTTAATCCACAAAAAAAAAAAAAAGTTAGTTAATATTAAAATAATTTTTTTAAATTAAATTGGGTTTTGGAAAACATGATTACAATATTTCGACGATTAAATGGGTCAATGACCAATTGGGACTTGGGATAGAAATTTATAAACAAAGAAAATAAAAATTTTGAGAGTGAAAAATCCAAAATCTGCAATTAATCATAGAGTGTCAGAGAATTTGCTGGAAAAGCTGGAATTTATAATATAGCTACTAAGTCAACATCATCAGGCACTACGTACAAAAACACAAAATACTAATACAATTATACAAACTATATGAATTAATTATGATAAGCACCCAATTTAGATGTAAACATGAGCTGATATAATTTATTTAAGAAAGAAACCATCCTCAGCTCTTCAGCCCAAAGTTATTATTGCATTTTGATGATTCAAATTCTTGAAAAAACACAACTTAATTCTACAATTTTATTGAGAGATAAAATGTAAAAGAGAATGATATTTCATCTTCTTCAATTGCAAAACGATATGATTTAGCTTAGATTAAAATATATATATAGAAAGTAGAATGCTACAGAAGCTTCTAGTTTTTCTTTCTGAATTTATGCTAGTTGTGTGACTTGTTGAGCTAGCATCTTGTTGCAGAGAGTGATCTCTTGTATTGTTACCTGTGTCGCTTGTTGCTGTTGATCATCAAACACTAGACTAAGTAGTGTTTCATCTTGTATTCCAACAATCCTACATGTTTTAAATTGTTAAAATATAAACATAATTTAAATTGATTTTCAGATAATAATAAAAGTTGTTATTAGGCTTAATTATAATATTAAGCTTTTAAGTAATTGATTTTGAAATTAGATTAAACTCCTAATATTTTCATTTAATTTATTAAATTGATTGTTGAGTTAAGGTGTACAACTTTTTTTTTTCGTAAATATTATAGATTTGAAAATAATAATAATAATAAAAACATATTAGGAAGCAAATAAAAGCTTTTTTGTCTTCAGTAGCAAATAGGGTCTCACATGGCTTACATGTGCATGCAAGTCAAATTATTCTTGACCACTTCACTTCAGCCGACTAAACAAAAAATTAATAATTTAGCTTATAAACTAATTATATTGGTCTTTATTTTTATGTATTTTTTTTTAAAAAAAAAAAATTATATTGGTCTCTTTGTATGCGTAGCAACAAAATAACAAACTCAACTACACTGTTAATTTGTCTAATTCAGCAATTCAAGCAAGTGGGTAAGTGAAATTAATGGCCGCTATATTAATTAACCTTCTACTAATTCTTTTTTAAATAAGAGAGTTTGTTTTTATTCTAATTATCTATTTACTCTAATTAATTAATTCTTTTTTATGATTAGAAATTGAAAACTGCGCAGATGGCTTAAAAAAAAAACTGAAGAAGGAAGATCAAGAGTAGTGGTAATTATTTTCATATTTGTTTTTTTTTTTTTTTTTTATGGAATAGTAGTTTCTAATTTCACTTCATACCAATTAATAGATCGAATTAGACCCATTTAATGTTAGAATTATATTTTAATAATAAAAGTAAACTATTTGACCTATTTAACTGACTTGTGCACTTGTTCACGTATTCATGTCTTTAAAAATAATAAACTAATAATAGAAAATAGATATACAGAAATGGGAAAGAAGAAAGAATGGAGCTTCAATCTCTTGCCCATGCATCCTTTTGAAAAACATTATTTTATAATTCCTACATCATGTCCTTTATTTGTACGTAATCACGGGCTGATTAACGTTTATTCTATCACACGTGTATTTTTCAGTTTATTTTGGTGCAGATGATTGTAATTTGTATATGATAAGGGATAAATATTTCAAAATTATATAACTTGGGTAAAAGTAAACATTTTGTATAACACAGGAGATAGATGTTTCAAAATCATAGGACAGGAGCGAAGACAAATATTTATATAAATCAAAAGGCAAATGGAGCTTTAAACCTTGACTTAAATTATATAAGTTCTGTATCACTTAAATGAGAAATTTTAAGTTGAAGCGTTGCTGCATGTAACAAACAATAATTAGGGGGAAAATGACCTTTTAGAGTATATATGATTAAACCCAAATAAAATAAGAAATTTAGTTTCAGTAAACTAATTTTGTAAAGAAAAAAAACAAAAGGTTATCTAGGCCTAGACAAGCCCAACTCAAAAAAATCTATGGAACATTATTATTAATGATATGAAATTTAAAAATCTTAAATACAGTTTGAAAAATGAAATCACAATTTGAGAATGCAATATGCAAAGCAAAAGGGTTTAATTCATATCTAATTGGTCAATTATAACAAGAAAATATTATTTTTAAATGCATATATAAAGAAGCAATGCATTTTAACATTTTTAATAGAGTTATCTTATATAAATTATACCCTCAATATTTGCAATTATAATTGAGAGTTCGAATGTGTTAAATTAATATCTTTCAGGCTCAATATATATATATATATATATAGAAAAAAAAAAATCAAAGACTTCAAGATATTTTTTAAATGAATTACCAAAAATTCCCTTTTTTTTTTTTTAACTTTTGTTCCTAGCGCAACCTTTTCTTATTTTATTAAATACTGTTTTGAATACCTCATTCACTTGTACTGTTTTATCCTTTTATATTCTCTTTTTCGTTTTTCAACGATTAATCTCTTCTTCTTCTTCTCCTCTTTTACTTTCTTGTTCCCTGTTGCTTTTTTTTTTTTTTTTTTTGGGCTTGTTTTTATTTTCTTCTTCTTCTCTATTTATTTTTAATTTATAATTCTTTGTGTCTCTTGTCTCGTTGTAGTCGTCAGGAAACCATGGATTTCTTAGTTTTCTCCATTAATTATTGATTGATCCATTGGAATGAAATGAAATAAGAACTAGTTTAATCGTCTTCTTCTTCTCTTTCAGTTTTTTTTTTTTTTCAAATTTTTTGAATTTTCATTCTTTGTCATGGACTGCATCGCTTTAAATCATTTGTCATTGAAAAGAAAAAAAAAGGCACTAGCATCATCATTAAGGTATAATCATTGTAATAGTGTATCTTAAGGTATAAGTAAGGTCTAATTAAGGGATAAATTATAGCTATGGTACACATATTTTATCTAATTTCACAATATGGTACACAGATTTCATTTTTACTCAACAAAATACATGAACTTAGTGGTGACCTGACATTAAGGTACATATAACCTGTAATCAAGGGTAAAGTAAAAAAAATTAGGGTAAATTACACTTATGGTACACAGACTTTATCTAATTTTACAGTATGGTACACATACTTCATTTTTACTGAACAAAATACATGAACTTAGTGGTGGCCTACCAATGTGGTCTAAATCACCGGTAAATGACTGGTCAACGTGCCACGTCAGCGCTTTGACCCTTCTTATCACCTGCTATCTACGACTCTTCTTTGTCATTTTAAGTAGCAAATTAGCAAGTAGAATAATCCATAATTTATTGTCGTAAACTTAGATTTATAGTGTCACTTGTGCATAAATTTAACTTGATTCACTCAACAAAATGTTAAATGTTTATATAACAACAATATTTAAAATTAAGCTGTTGTCACGTATACTAATATCAGTAAAATTATATAAAATTTCTCTGTAGATACATGCAGCCATGATTTTATAACAGCAACACGCGTCAACTTTTTGTTGTTGCTCTCAAAAGCTATAGTATCAATTTTTATATTTCTTGTAGGAATTATATTTTATTTCATCTTAAAAATGAACATATATTTAAAACTATCTTAACATTTATTAATCATGAATTTTGTTTTTCAATTTTCAAAGAAACATAATAATTTCACAAGTTATATATGTAATTATATAAACTCATAGCCTTTTGAGCTTAAAGCGGGTACAACACAAATCCACTTTGCAATGTGTTGAATTTAATCAACAAATAAAGCTGTTAGGATTCGAATTCTTGACCTCTAAGTCTAAGAGGCTCTAAAAACATGTCATAAAACTATTTAACCCAAAAGTTTAAGTTAATAGGTAGTATCCAATTATAATATTTATTATTATTGTTGGTAAGTAAGAGCAATTAAGAAGACGATAAAGTTGTAGGAGAGTGAGGTTTTCGAGTTCCTTTCTTCTTGGAAATAAGCCACCTAATAATAGGGACAATCGAGTTTCTCTTTGTGGAGGATTTTTCCTCTTTAGTAGATATCACTTTTGTCAATGAAGGTGGACTTGCAAATTTCACGTTTCTCTTCTTCCCAATTCCATCTTCTTCTTCTTCTTCTTCATCATCATCATCATTATTAGTATTATTTGTAGTTTGAATTTTGTTCATTTTAGCATCGGTTGAATTTTCAATGAACTTGAGGTCTTCAGTCTCAGGATTTTCGATTGTGCTTTGAGGCTTTTGAATGAACATTAATTCTTTTGCTTTTAGCCATTGGAGTTGTCTCTTTGTTTGTTCAAGTTCTTCTTTTAAGGAGAGCATATGTTTTCCCATTAATTCAGCTTCTTCTCTTGCCTTTTCAAGCTCCATTTTTGTTCCCTCAAGTTCCATCGTCATTTCTCCCATTTTCGATTCATTTTCCCTACTTTTACTTGCTTCTTCTTCTTCTCCCATCTAACCCACAAAATTCAAAGTTCCATTGCATTTATATATATATATTAATTATTACAACTTTATCGCAAATCGCATCCTCAATTTTTATAGATTTCGTAATTGACTTCCTTATCAATTTTTTCTAACACATTGAATATATGAACTTTCTATTTTCATAGTCTTAGCCTCAAAACTTGACATTTTTATCTCATGTAGGCTGCAATATTTGTTAACTAATATGTTACACGATTCTTGTAAAAACTAGAAGACTTTGAAGTTTACTATAGGGATCTGAATCATACATTCTATACAGGCGTGCTATAGCTAGAGATATAAGCTATATCTTCAATTTAGTCTCACGAAAATTATATCACGTGCCAATTAATGGATACTAGAACCAATGCACGACAAATATTTCAAGTTTTGGGCTAATACTTCCTGAAATGCATGCAGGCATGTTTAGTTTGAATGCATCTTTTCATCAAATTAATATGACTTCCTTTTACACAATAATTGTAAAAATCAAATAAGTGTGCAAATTGGAAAGAGGCAAGCAACTCAAAATTGAAACTGATGAGTAGGCTTCTATTAATTGTTTTTATTCATAGTTTGGGGATTTATTCCTGATTTGATAAGATGAGAGACAAACTCTTCAATTAGCATATAGACCCTTTGATCATCTTTCGCATGCTGTTTTCAGATTAATTATGTTCCATATATCACTGTTAAAACAATTAGTAATTTACTAATACAATGAGTTGATAGTATATTTATATATATAAAGAAGCAGCAATATTGATATATATGTGTGTATGCCTAGTTGAATTATGTATTATCGAACCATAAAATAGGAAGACAAAAATTATACGGTCTTGGATTACGTTGAGATATTGTGTCAGTACTGACGTGATGTGATTTCAAGTGTGGTCCGAGACCAAAGTAGAACTTGTGATAAGAAGAGAATAAAAAAAAAAAAAAAAAAAACTGATTAATTACCTCACGAAGCTTAACAGCATAGATTCCGGTAGCTAAAACCCTTTCGCCAAATAACATAACAGCTTCCTTAACAGAGTTGAATGGAGCTCTTGTATCTATCGCAGCCCTTCCCTTCACCACCAACCTCCCTTCTTCTTTCACCTCCATCAAACAAACACAAAGCTGCCAAAAAAACAAGAGATTAATAGATAAAAATATTATGCAAAGCAAGAATTATATAAGAAAGAGCCAAGCAGAAGATGGGGGAGACAATAGGGCCTACATTAATTAGTTTTATTAAAACAATTAAGGTTGTTAGTAATGTAGCATAAGATAATGATTTCCAGTTTAGTTAGTATATAAAACAATTAATTTAACTTCTTCTGTTTTGAAAAGAAAAGAAAATAATTGTCTTGGCGTCCACTTCACTGGAATATTGTTAATGAGGTTGACAATTGGTTGAAGTATCCAATTGATGATTAGTTAGTTCTTTTGCCAAACTTAATCAACACCGTTCTTTGATTTTGACTTCCCTCCTTATCGGTGGACCCCCTCCTCTCCATCTCTACTGGATTCATTCATATATTTTATGGATTTCACAGTTCATCAATTACACCAAGCGGATTAAACAGATTCAACACCTATATATACTAACTATACCTTCTTTTTTTTTTTTTTTTTGTTACAACTATACTTTGGTTAATTATAACAATAGTAATCAATACTAAGTTTCAACAAACTTATTTCAATTACAATATATATGATTAATACTTTATACAAAAAAAAAAAAAAAAAAAAAAAAACATATACATAAACCAAACACTACAACTTTTACATAATATTGATTATTTCATGTTGTAATTAATTACAATTCTGTACACTTCTGTCCATTATAAAAGTTTAATTGGCACTGAGTATACTTAAATATAAATTAAATCAGATAAATACTAATTATATTTAAAGAATAAGGACATCCTTTTCAATCAAATTAATTTTCTTATCCAACAATTAAGAAGTCACTAAGAAATATATTTGCCATGAGTCTAAAGTCAGAAGATTATATTTATTGATGGTTAGTTCACCATGAATGGAATTGGACAAATATGTAAAGGCTGTGATTGATAATTGTACTCCAAGTTAAGTATAGGGTTACATAAGAGGAGTATTTATACTATAAAAAAAATAATAAAGATAAAATCCAACAATAATAAAAGAAATAATAAATATAGAAAATAGGATAAATAATAAGAACTAGAAATTTTTGTAACGTGCAGGCATGACAAAGACGCACTTATCATGAGGACGCAGTTGGATGTTTCATACTAGCCTTTGATAAAATACCTGAAAATTTTTTAGAAATAACAAAAATCGTAGAAAAAGAGTCCAAATGCAGTAATAAGTAATAATGGAGATATATATAACTAACTGATATTACAGACATATATATATATACATACTCAAAATTAGTTTTATTGGTATTTTTGAAAAACTATCATTCTATGTAAATAAAAACCATATATTCAGGCTAAAGTTGTGAAATCACAACACAACCAACAGAAACGCAATCACTCAAATGTTGAGAGGAAAAGATGGGGCTCGGCATATCAAAATCATCCATACATGAGGTAAAATGTGCAAACCAAATAAGCTAAGCTGTATCTCTACTCAAAATCCAAATACTTCATAAACAAAAAATTACCTCTTAAGTCTAAACGTTGTGTTCCTCCTTCATGGAAATTTACTCCAATGGATATTCCTAAGCTCCCTCCATGCTTCAATACTTGCTTGCCTACTAGCTTTCAGTCGATCCATCTCTTTAATCCATTCCTTGTACTGCTCTCTTCGTTCTTCCGGCCACTTCCTACGGAATCTTCAATTCCTCCTCATCTTTCAACATTTGTATGCGGTTTTGCTCTCGTATTTTTATTATCTCCTCATTTTCTGACTTGGGAATGGCAATCTTGAGCTCCAATTCTTGAATAGAAGCTTCATGTTCCTTCTACCTTTTGTCCAGCTCTGCTAATTTGTGTTCTTTGTCCATCTCTGCTTTGTCTGCTATTGCCCGAGCCATAGCCTTTTCCCCCATATTCTTGGTCTCATGTGCAAAACCCATGTATCCCTACACCATATCCTCAAGCAAAAGGAATCTATTGGTCTCTCATAATGAAAAGAATCACAGCCAAGTCGACATGTAACATTTAATAATAAAGTTAAAAATAGAAACAGGCTTTCATCTGAACCCATATTCAAAGGGAATTGCCACCAGTTATATTATTAGTTATATTTTTATTTCATTTATGTTTATAACATAAAAATTAAATTTTACTAATTTATTGTCAACTTATTTTTCACTTGGACATATAAAGTAAATTAGACATTTTGCTTACTTTCTCTTATGCTAGATAGACATAAGAAAGGAATAGTGAATATTATATTGCTTTCTTAATACGCCTATAGCATAGTCATCAAATTGATTGTTAATTCTTTAAAAAAATTTATTTTATGCACCTTTATAACATAGATATACAAATTAAATCATCAGTTATTAGTCTATCTTCTTCCAGTGCCTATAATATAGAAGTGTAAAGTGTTTAACTATGTATGATATTTGGGGTTTTATTATAGCTGACTATTGGTCATAACTCTGTTACTTGTAAAAATGACTTTAAAGCATGAACTCTAAAACTTTGATCTTTACCCGTAACATATGAAGTATGGTGTGTCATGTCACTTAAATCATGACTAAATGTCCCAAACATACATTACACGAACAACTAAGATATTAATCTCTTCCAAAATTCAATTATACATGTCATAAACAATAAAAGTAAAGTTAATACATGTAAAAATAGTTGTGTACTTGTGCTTATGAAAGCCAGTAACATAGTTTACTTAGCAGTCCATTCCTACCAATAAATGTTACATTGATAAATCAAAATCTGCCAGGTTTTTTGAACCATGCCAAATTAATGATTTACTTTATTTACTAGGTCTTGTTCGACATTCAAATGTGCCCTTCAATAATCAAACACGAGTTTAGCTAATGACAAAATAAGCTAATTCTCTCATTTTATGGACATGAATATGAAGAATGCCCAGGCTTTCATGTATTGAATCATATGTAATTTTCTACCTAACTTCTTTGCAAAATAGACATCAATACCACTAATCAGGGATGATAGAATTGATTAAATCAATTTGGGACATATTCAGGATCTTAGACATACTTTTGGACCACCTTTCATCCCTATGATAGTTCATATTACAAACATAGATACATGCCAAAATAGCTCTTTAATTTAGTGATATTTGCAATAGTTGAGATTCTATCAGAGCATAATTGATCTTCATAATGAAAATCATTCACATCAATTTCTATAATAATATAATAGGACTTCTAATACATCATATTCAACAGAATATCACTTTTTAGTACAGACACAAACTCACAGATACAAACTCATAGAATATGGTAACCCAGTGCTAGAAAACAAGGACATCATGAAAGAAAATTGACAAAATGCAATTACAATCCATTGATTTTAGATTATTATTACTAACTATCATCCAAGGAAAATAGCTAGAGAAAACAAATAAGTCTAAGGGTATTTGGCAACCGAGAATCAAATCAGGGAAAATACTGTTACAAGCAATTTTAAAATTGAAGGCCGTGTATCATATTATGCTCAATGGAAGAACCAAAGAATTTGATGTAAAAGAACAAGGAATCAACAAAACAGCCATTTTTATCATAGAAAAAAAAAAAAAAAAAAAGAAAGAAGCAAATCACGTCAGTTACAGCTATAAGAAGGAAAGACAGGTCAAATAAATAACATGGCATACAATGCAATAAAACCCACGCAAGAGAACTAATTACTTGACTGTAAGCTAAATGCATGTAAGCAAACTCCAGTACTTGAGAAAACTCTTTGATTTGATAAGAAACCCACACACTCAAACACTCAAAAGATTGGAAATTTTTTAGTAAATTAACGGACAATTGGTGCTCTGAAAATATATCCAAAGCATCACAACAACATACAGAGTTACAAACATGACTAATCTGAGATCTATATATGCTTGCCACACTATTTAAGTTTAGCGGAATTATCAATAATATTATTATCTTGAGAAAAAAATAGTAAATCTCTTGTTGCTTCCAAATGAAATTTCTCTCTTTGTCATTGGCCACATATCAGCAAACAATTTTACTAGTTTTCTTAACCTCTCCCATCTATTTATTCAAAATTAAAGAGGCAATGAAAATCTGCTGAAATCACGAGTTTGTCGTCCTTCCTGAACTTGTTGATAACAATTTCTGTATCGAACTCAGAACAAAAGGAAAATGGACTTCAAGCCTACACTTGTTATTGTAATGAAAATTCGAGATAAATATTGACCTTACACACTAATCCCTTATGATTATGGAGGCGAGAACCTATCTTCTCTCAACCAAAGTGATTATTCAGCTACACTATAATAAGCGAAATTCCAAGTCTAAAACCTAGAAATCTCACTAGACCTTCCAATCATCACTTCACAACGGTAAATAATTTCATGAAAATGATAAGAATAAAAACCTGAGCTGTGCTGTTGATGCAATTCTAGCCGGCGGCAACTGAGGGAGACAGAACGGAATGCTCCCGTATTTTTATAAATTATATTAATTAGTCTATTAATATATTTTGAGATTTTTAATTTCTATTTTTAAATATAAAAATATAAAATTACCTTAAAGTAAAAAAATATTAATAAAAATTTTTTATTCTCTTAAATTTTTTTTTTTCCAATTTTTATTAGTCTAATATAATATCTTTAAACTAATAATAAATATAAATATAAATATTTATAATTTATCAATGTTTTTTTTTAATATTATTCATAAGGTTCAAATGAAATATTCGGATTTCCAATTTTATATAATTTTACATCCATTTTATATTTTTAAAAATATTTATTTATTTAATTAATTTTATGACATATATTCTATACCAATAAATTAATTTATATAGTTATATTAAATTTAAAAAATTAATATTAGTAATACGAACTATGTGAGAAAAAAATATAGAAACAATGATATGTTTAACAGTTATAAATTAGGAAAAAGGACAATTTTAGTATTTTTTGTTTAATTTGATAATTAATTCTAATAAAAGGACTAAACAGTGGATAATAACAAAATTTATAGATTATATAATCATATCAGGGACTAATAAATTGTTTACTAACATTTTATTAGTCCTTATATTGCACTTATCGTACTAGTCAAAATTTACGTCTTTAAAACTAATTATATAGTACCTAGGTTTTGTGCTAGTCAACTTTTAGTAAGTTAATGGTTAAATTAGACTAGCCGCCCCTTAAGCTCTCACTAGCCAAAAAAACCAAATTTATTTTGTGTAAAGAAGTTCATGAACTTTCTTCTCCTTCCACTCCTTTTTTTTTTTACTTTTGCTTTGTGTGAAATAATATGCATCTTGACATTTTTCTAGTTTCATCCTCAAAATTGATTTTCTCAGTTATGAATCTAATTCAGCACAATATAGATCGGATAGCTTTTTCCCGATAGGTTAGTCGTCATATCATATATTCTTAGTCAAAGATTCTTTGAGATCTTTACACTTTCGGTATCCATAACTATCCTATTTATGCAAAATCTGGAAGATATTTTTAGATATGATAAACTGTACAGTGTTATGCGGGAAGTGAGAGTTCTTGTGGTTGTGGATCTTCAATATTTTTTGGTACTGAAGCTTGATAAAATACATAATGTAGTGTTATTTTGTTGATTTAATTAGTTTATTTTATATTTTTTCTCTCACCAATATGTGTGAGTTTTTTTGTTATTTTTGTTTTGTTCAAAGGCAAGCCAATGGGGCTGTTCAATGCCCAACTGTGGCGTATTTTGGATGACTCTACTGACATTAGGTTTACATTCGCTCCTTCTTGTATAGTGCATCTTTTTTTAGTTAATGAAACATCATTATTTCCAAAAAAAAAATGGTTAAATTGAATAAATAATAATAAAGTCACCCTTAATTCTATTTTATAATGTTAAAGCACAATTTTTTTCCTATTTTATGTTTCTTTTTTTTTTCTCATAACCATAATCCTTCTATTATTGATTAATGGATCTATGTATTAACCTATTTTCATATATGCGATAAAAAATTATTAGAATTCTTTTATTTAAAATTAAAAATTTAAAACTATATTTTACTTATAACCGAGAACAATTTTGTTCTTTTGTATATAAAAATAAATGAAAGGATTAAATAGTTGATTGAAACAAAAATTAAAAACCTTAAAATATATAAATAAATTGATTAGTGAAATATGTAAAAACACATCATTGATAAATTATTTGTTTTTATTGGCAAAACAACCTCTAAAATTTTATTCGGCCAAAAAAGCTTCATATGGAGCCAGTTATTCTGAATTTAGATAATTATATGGTTCATAATGCAGTTATTAATTCTTATCCTTGTTCACTCTTATTTTATTATTAATTCTTATCCTTGTTAACTCTTATTTTATTGTACTTATTAACGATTGTAAACGCTTAGCTTTTAATTTTATTCATTATAGATTTAATTTTTATATCGGTAAGCTAATTAAGTTTTTTTTGTTGTATGACGAGTATATATATGTATATTTTAAGTTCGATCTAGAAAATTTTAATTTCAAAAAGAGTAATCTAAGTGAAGTTTCCAGTGTTTTTATTTTGTGAAGTGCAATTTTCGATGTTTATCTTTTAATTTGGTTACACTGATTTTGGTTGTATTTAACGTGACAACAATGGTTCTTTTCTCGATTGCTTTTATGAAAAAAATAATTGGTCAAATGATACTCTCCTAGCCGAAGTTTAAAATTGACATACAAACAAATTATTGTAGAATGGGATGCTCATGACCATCGTTGTTCTTTGCAGCAAGTGTGTGCTAACAACTATGTGTCCCATTTATCTCTTTGTTCTTGATGATTGTTTTGAGATTATCAAAGATTTAGGTCTTGTTAGAGTTTCTTTTGTTAAGAGAGGAGACAATGAAGCTACTCAGCTTGTATGTAAGCTTGGGATGGTCATGCATAACCCTATTTCCAATGTTAACGCCCCTTATGATTGTATTCATGCTGTTAATGATGTAATAAAATGATTTTAAAAAAAAAAAAAAAAAAAAAAAAATTCTAACTGATGCTTAACAAAAAATCCCTTACACGATTTACTGTTCAAACGATCACAAAATAAATGCAATATTATAAATAAATAAATAAATAAAAGTGGTATTGAAATCTCATTCTAGTTATAAATTATTAAAATAAATAAATTTTTGTTAATTAGTTTTATATTTGTAATACATTATTAATTTGTTATTTACAAATAAAATATTTATGTCATAAATTTTTGAAATTATTTCAATTTTATAGTTAATATTATTTCATTGGAAATATGAAAATTCATTTACAAATAAATTCTATATTTTTTTATAATCATTCGTTCGAAGAATAGCCTTAAACTTCAGACTCATTTCCGGGCTCAGATTTCTCAATAGTTTTGAATTTTTGTGATGAAAAAATTCTGGCACGTTTGAAAGGCAGACACAACAATTTTCACTTTCATGAACTGAGTCCTACACGTACATCGGTTCCTCAAAAGCTACTTTAATTTAAAATGGGAATACTAAGCAGAGTTCGGTATTATGTTCACAGGAAGAGAAAATATATATTTCATTATTGCACAAGTCCGTTTTGAGCAAAATGCTATGATTCTGTTTATTACATTACCGTGCCTCATATGATAATCACAACTACATTATTCTGCCAACAACAATATATATATTTATATATAAAGAAAAATACACAACCAAGCAATGAATGATAGATTCTAAATCCTCAAATATTTAACATAAATTAATCCGGAAACAAAACAACATATTAAAGTTAACCCATTAAGCCACGACCTGACCACAAAGCCTCTTTCGGATCTGCAACAAGAAGCAAACATGGCTTTATGTTATTTGACATCGAAGAGTGTACTTCTAAGTTTATGAAAGTCGCAACATGGAAAATTGGCATAGCCATTGAACAAGAGAATTACAAGATTCAGGGGTGACAATTCATGTAAATGGGTTGATATTATTGTCTAATGGCTCATCTTATACAAAACAATTCATGTCATTGGTCAACCCAAAATTGAACCAGAAACTATTTAACAAAACTTCAACTATTCATGTTACCCACTGATTTTATGTTGACTTTATGTAATGTTTGTGGGTCACCTGTAATTTTACTACCTCTGTTGAGGGTAACATGTTAAAATATGGGAAGATATAGTAATAATTTCAAATATCCATGTCATTTTTGGGCTAGAAGGTCAATCCTAATTCGACCCAAAACCTATATAATATAACACTAACCCAATTTTTTCTCGTTGGGTATTTGTCATGTTTGCAGGACATGTGTAACACTGCCACCTCGAACAAAATTCCGCGGTTTGAGAGGTTAGCATTGCAAAATTACTAACACCAAACCAAACTATGATGTCAAGGAGCCCATCTCCATGGTGTTCCGAATGCAATGCAACAGTTATGCATTGAAAACTTTCTATTGAAATGGCAACCAACTTGCCATTCAGAAACAACAAGACGACATAAAGCGACCAAATCACACTGTCAACCTTTTAAGTGGCATTCGTGATTAAGCACTGAATCTACAGAGGCAACTACATAAAATATGAAAGAGAAACCGTTGAAGCATTTTGAAGCAAGAGACGATTGAATTTGCAAATTTTGCACAGAACTCAAATCAGTACAATAAAAACCTACTAGTGAATTCTGATCCCAGAAACTCAGGACAGGTTACTGTTTATAATCCCCTTACTTCAAAGGTTCTCATTTAGTTATCAACCACTGCCACACTAGTTCTGCATCATTCTAATATTCAAATACTGCAAAAAATCATCATATATACAAGTTATAGGCTCCAAGCCTCCATCAACACCAATGACGTAGCACTCTCAACTACATCCCAGTTACAAATCAATCAGTTTAAGCTTCAGATGGCATGCACTCTGACCTAAACATTCACATCCCAGAGTCCTTCATAGCCTAAAAGGACTACGTCGCCTCCTCGTAAATAAACCAGAAGAAGTTGTCTTTCGGTCACATTTGTTTCTTCTTCCTAAGTTTTTTACTTTTAATTTGAACATGTAAGAGTATTAGACACAAACCAACAACACATGTCAAAGGGGCAGAACTTTGAATGGACAAAAAGGACGACTAACTTTAATAGATTGAGGAAAGAGAAATGAACTGTATTTATATATATATATAATAAATAAAAAAAAAAAAAAAAAAAAAAAAAAACTATTATTTCTAATCCCTAATGTCAATTGGTTTTAGAAATTTAATTAAACATGGTAACCTGAATCTATCAAGCCATTTGGGTAACACAACTAGTGTAGAGAGCCAGTACATGAAAGATAGCAAACTCGATCTGCTTTGGTCCCAATTTGAAAACAAGGTAGATATAAAACAGAAACAGAAGAAGAAACATTGTGCCTGGGAGAGTGAGTAGAGAAGATAACTCTAATAGTTCAGTATATTTCTTCCAACTATTTAATTAAGGTTTTACAGATTGTCAAGATGTATTGGTGAAATTGATAAACAAGGTGCCAGACATTGAGACTGGAACACAAAGATGTGTTACAAAGCAATGACCTTGTTATAATTACATAAAGACTAAAATCTAATTATATGAGATGAATGAAAAATTTAAACAAAACAAAATTGTCATTTCAGTTCAGATCAGCTATTCTTTCTAACACATACAAAATGACAACCAAAACATAATTTTTAGTTTAAAACCTAGTAAACAAAACAGAAATTTATTTAACTGTTGTGACCTTAAAATTACTATTTAGACATATAGGTCACAATCAGTTACACTAATATGAGCGAGAAGTAGAAACTATGATGAATATCAGAAGTCAGAACACAACACTTTTCTGGGGCAAGAGATCCAAAATTGGTTTTCAATTTTTAATTTCAGACTGAGAGGGTACTAAATGGCAGATGCCAGTTATCACAGATTCCGCATTCACCAAAAGCTACGATTCTTGTCTTGGAAAGATTCTACTCTCCACCTGGAGGAGTCAGAGGTTTTTATACTTGTAGTAAAAGAATTAAACACTGATTCCAATGATTTCTCTTACAAGGCAGTTCCAAGGATTTTCTGTTACAAGGCGATTATCTAATATAGAATTTTACCTATAGAACTTTATGAAACAGAAAGCAGGTACAGAAACTATTCATGGGGAGAGATAAGAGAATTCTGAAGGTAATTCATGAAAGGAAAATATGATAGAAGCTTGCATATTGCTTTCAAGGATATGTTCCTGGGAAGGGAATAGCATCGAGAGGAGAAATATGTAGAGAGTGGCCATCATGTTTCAAGAGATAATGACCAACAATTTCTATCCGATGACATGGCAAAGCAACTTCTCCGGATGTACCTCAATTGTACAATTGAGTGACATTTGTACAGAGGCTGAATATGAAAAATTAGTAAATCGAAAGTGACCAGTTGAAGTTCCGTATTGTACTTCCAGCTGGAAGGAAGAGGTTAGGTCCCTATCTCATCGCATCTTCAGTTTAGGAAACAGCAGGTCGAACCGGAAACCTAACTAGGAATCAAACAGGGCTTTTTTATTTATCAATAGTTCTGGAAGAGCAGTTAGAAGTAGGCGTGAAGCCTGGGATCCAGATACTTCACTGCTCCACAGATACTGATTCTAATCAACTTCTTGTCATTATCTGATAAATTTGTTTCATTTGAAGGTATGGTAGCTGGAAAAGATTATGATGATGCAATTGAACATACTATTTTGAGGATGCAATGATTCAGAGAAGGCAGAATCAAGTAAGAATGACTGGAAATGGAGTAATAAAATTTCGTAAGTTGAGTAGCGAGAATGAGCAATTGCGCATGACAATTTTCTTAAGATAGTCATAATTGGAAAAGCTTCAAAACCAAAAGGAGTATTATATTGCAACAATTAAGGCAATGAAACAGAAACGTTGCATGACAAAGATGTGCAATTCAACAACAATTCAGACAAAGAACTCAATTGCAAGGAGAAGAAACCTACAGCTAACAGAAATAATGGCGACAACTCCCCAATGGAAAGGACAGATTTGAGGATGAATAATTAGTTCCAAGAGTAAAAAGAATTGAATGTTTCGCTAAGAGCTGGCTCAGGGATGTTTGCATATATTTAATGAATCCCAAATAGTTACATTAACATGTCACTTCCCTTCCTCCCACGATATAAAAGGTTCTTAAGGGTATATTTACCCAAAAGTTGATATTACATTTGCACTTGCTAACTTATTCTAGTGATGTCATAACCACCTGAAGAGCACTAAGAACATAAGCAATAAAAAGGATAAAAGAAGGAAAGAGTTTAAATGGAGCATACCTCAGGAAGTTTTTTGCGGAAAACAAGATCCAACCGTGCATCAAGGGTATTCTCACATACAATTTTCCCATCTTGAGAGGCTAGCACCACTCCTCCAGAGCTGAAGTATTTAAACCAAAAACAAAAAAGTCAATACTCAAAACACAAATACTGTGCACAATAAAAGAGATTGTTTTAGAAAATAATTGCGATGCACTTTCAAGCCTTATCAACAAGCCGTTCAAAAACCAATCGTATGAGTTTTGGCGAGATTATGATACAAATAATGCTAATACAGAAAGTGCTAAGGGGCATTTGCTGGACCAATTATCTTATGGGCCTAGAATTTGGAGAATTTACTCTAGAAAAGAGGACATGTGGCTGGTTCCTGTCAGTAGTTACTTATTTCTTGGGATGAGAGAATAGGAGGTTAAATGTGTCGGTGAGAGCAGTTGGCAAGGGGTATGAGGAGTATTCTACTAGTTGGTTTTGGCTAAGGCTTGGCAAGTAGAACTTCTCTGCACTGGTAATGCTGTTTTCTCTTGTTTTTTGCTTTCCATCTGTCTGTTTGGCTGAGTTTCCATCTTAATACTAGGCGAGCATCAACCTGAGGTTTCTACTTCCATTTCAGGATCTGTTTATTTTAGTGTTTATTCATCAAATTCCTTGGAAAATCATAAAAGCATCAGTTCAGCATGTTTGCCACCATAAAAAAGACAATCACCAAACAATAGCTAACTTCCTAGAAATCCATTGCAAACAGAAAATGATACAAAAACACTAAAAGCTCTTCGATAAAATGGTGAAAATACCAGTAAGGACCATGGGCATTATGATGACCAGGAGCAGGTGGAAGATAGACATTCTTGTCAACAATGATTTCAGGTGTATGAACCTCTACTTTCTCTGCATATTCCTGCTTTGCTGAATCCAGGACAGACTCCACCAAATGTAGGTCATCTTTCCGACAACGCAGCAAGACAGCAGGCTCCTTAAGTCTGAGCAAACACTGTTGAAAAAATGAGATAATTACTAAAATTCCTTTTTGTAAAATTTAATTGTTTGTATATAACATATCTTATAATGAGTAAATATTCCATCAAAATGGAATTTGAGCCTACATCTTCAAGAATGAGAATATTTACAAAACTAAACTATGCACCACATAGTTACTTGTATATCAGGTTGTAGTAAATATTTCATCAAATTGAAATTTGAGCCTTTATCTTTACGAATGAGAAGATTTACAAAACTAAACTATGAACCACATAATAACTTATTTATCAGACTGTAGTGGGGTTGTTGGATTGCTAGAGATATCAACATCAGTGTCCACAGAGAAAAATTTTCTCAGCTGAAATTGTCTAACTATGAATACATCTAACCCATTAAGAATAACACCAGAAAATCAACCTAAATATATACTGACCTGAACTATCAAATCTTTCAGAAGCTTTTTGTACACGTGATGATTATGGCTCACATTTAGAAGATCCTTTGCTGCCGCCTCTTTCATGTCATTAACCACATCATCTTGGGCTTGAAGAACCTTAATCCGAGAAGCATTAAGCTGCATGGAGTACTCGCTGCCAAAAGAGCAAATTTCACAAGAAACTTATATATACCATTTTTGGTGAAAAAGTATCGCCATCTATTATGGGAAAAAGCAAAAATTGATAGCAGTGGAGCAGAAGATAGCTCTCAATCAAAAACACATCAGTACTATTAAATCCAAAGATTTCTAACAGCCATTCATACTCAAACTCAAAGGGCAAAGAGAATCACGTATTCATGACATTTTTAAACATGTACGTAAAGCAATCATAAGTCCTAATTTTAATCCAACTCTCATATCCAATTTTATTGTGATTTTTTTATCAGTTCAAATATCAACTTCACTCCACGAAAGTCCCTAATTAACTAATACCTACTGATCACAAAGTAGCCTATTCAAAACTCATCCCTTCTAACTCAATTTTCAACAAATCAATACATACCAACATGAAGTGCATAAAAGCAAAGATCCTATCTTCAGGTAAGTATTAATAATAAAATAAAAAAGAAAAGTGAAGCGAAGCGAAGGCAAATTACATCTTCTTCCGGACATCGACTTGCTTCTCTTTACGCTCATACTCTTGTCTGATCTTCTTCTTCTCTGCCTCTACAAGCTGTAATTTCTCGATATTGAATTCCTAGCAAAATTTCAAATTAGATCGAATCAGCGCGTTGAAAAATAAAATTAATTCCATTCCCAGCATCAAATAAACTATAACACATCAACCAAATAAAATTAAACTCAAAAGTCCAGTAATCCATCACATGAAAACAGCCAAATTAGATATCCTAAAAAACTGAAAATCGTTGGGGGTTACTTCTTCTGCAGAAACGGAGATCTCGTTGGCCTTCTCTTCCGCTTCCTGGCGGATGAATCGCACCATCTGCTGGATCTGCTTGGAGACATCTGCATCATTCATTATGGCTGATTGATCAAAGAGAAGAATGCAAACGAAGGATGAAGCAGCAGTCTGCTTCGAGAAACTGAATAAGGAAAGAAACAGAGAAACTATGCAGAGGGAAAAGAAAGATTTGATAAACAGAGAAATAATAGGGATAGAAAGCAAACTTCTGGTGGATGTGTAAATTATAAAGTAATTAATTTAAAAACGCTTAGGAAAAGAAAAACTATATACTAAGGACCAGTTTGGGTCGGTGGAACGTAGCTTTCAGCTAAAATATGGAGAGTTTTATTTTGGCTGAAAGCTGTTTTAGAACTGCGAAACGTAATTTCAAATACATAATTGATAAAAATCGGATTGTATTCAGAAAAGCACTAGAAAAACACTTAAAACTACTTGTAAAGAAAGCAATGAAATCTAGCTTTCCTGACAGTACTTTCACTAACAACAATCCCAAGCTGGTCCTAAGTGGATATAGTTTTATTGAGAATTTCATTTAAAAAGGTCAAGTAAACAAAATTAAAATATTTTTAATATTTGTTTATTAATAAAATATATTTTAAACTTGATCTTATGAAAAATTATTTTTAAGGCCAGAAAGCATGTTTAAATTAAGATACTCTTATCTTAAGTTACTTAATGATAAAATATTCAATTGAATTACATTATATTTTTTAATTGATATGTAACGCTGTATTTTTGAAATATTACACATATATCTCACCAGGGGCGGCAGCAAGTGATGCTTGGGGCAACTACCCCCCAGCTACCGGAATCCGGGGAAAAAATAGGGTTTTCGCCGGCCGTCACTTTGGTTTTGGGGGGCAAATCTCTTCCCAAAATCCTAAACTCATTGAAGAAGACGATCTTCCATGCTTTTTTTTTTCCGTGATTAATTAAAAAAATTAATTTGTTTAATTAAATCAGGGTGAAATGACACTATTTTCGCCTAGGTGTAAATTAAAAAAAATAATAATAATAAAGCTCTCCTCTGCTCCATTCTCTCCCTTGCGACCAGTTTCTTCTCCCAATCCCAAATCAAGCTCCCATGCTTCGTTTTTGCCTGCTCTACCTATGCTTCTCTGTTAGACCATCGCTGCTTGCTCCGTTCTTCTCTAGTCACTCCGTTGATGGCCTCTGCCGCTACTTCTCCGTTGAGCGTCGTCTTATGGTTGTGCTTCTCTTCCACTCAGGATTTAATTTTGGGATTAGGTTACTTTTCTCACCCAAATTTCTTAATTGAATTGAATAATATTGTGGTATTATTTGATTGTGTTATAATTTGATTTTTTTTATTAATTAATAAATTGATAGATTATGATTTGATTGATATAAATTGATTAGATTAAAAATTGATAAATTGATAAATTAGGGTTTAATTGTGTTATTATATATAAATTGTTGTAGAATTTTTGTTTTATAAATTACCTAATTGATGATTTAGAATTTGATTGTGTTATAAATTAAGAAATTAATTGTGTTATAATTTGATTAAACAGACCTCGCACTTGTTTCGGATGCTATATTAAGAATATTATTTCTTCAAATTTGTGATTGAGAAAATAAGTATTTTAAATATGTTATTTCTTTTTCTAAGAAAATGGTCCACAAAGATTTTAGAAAGAAATAGTAAGCTAATAAATTGAGTAGTATTTTTTTTTTATTCCATTTAAAATGCAAAGTAAAAAGGAATTTTAAAGAGTTCAAACTTTATGTTGTTATTAAAATTTTTTATTTAATTTATGAGAAAAATTTAAATTTATTTTCCCATACAATTAATGGCAGTGTCATAATTTTTTTGGTCCCATTTTATGTCCATTCTCCTTTGAAATTATTTTTTTCTAATTAATACACATGATGAAAGTTAGAGAAAATATTAAAAAATCGTACAAAATAAAGGGCAAATTACAAAAAAAAAAAAAATCACGTGGTTTCACTTTTTTGCAAATAAAGAACTGTGGTTTTTTTTTTAAAAAAAAAAGATTGTGTTTTAAAATTTTAACAAAAAAAAAAAAAAAAAAAAGAAAGAAAAGTAACATTTTTCCGTTAAAAATGATGTTATAGTGGACGATATTTTTGGTTATTTAACATACCAATAATTTATATATATTATTTAAGAATTTTACATCAAGATTTGAATATTTTTGGAAAATTTTTCAATTTTTTATGATTTTTTTAAATCTATTATCATTATTTAATTTATAAAAATATTTGCGGTTTTCAAAAATTTTCAAAATTTATTATTAATGTGTATTGTATTTTTCTTAACCAATTTGAAAATTTTGAGTTCAAAATGAACAAGAATACCCTATGTAATGTCATGATTTAATTTTAGTTGTCCTTTTTTTGTTAACATTTTAAAACATAATCCTCTTTTATTAACAAAAAAACCACAGTCCTTTATTTGTAAAAAAGTGAAACCACAAGTTTTGTTTTTTCTTTCTTTTTTTTTTTTTTTTAGAACGTTCTGGGTTGGGCTTGGACATACATATTTTACTTTAAGCCTGGCCCGGCCCGAACCCGTAGAAGCCCGAGTTAATGATGGGTTGGGCTTGGGAATAACTATAAGACCCATGACTGGTCCGGTCCGGGCCGGATAATTTTATAATATATACTTTTATATTTATATTTGTATAATTATATACTAAATATTTAATCTGAACCATTGAAAAACTTATAGAAGATCTTGACCATTATAATTTCTCTATGAATACTATCTGTAAATTAAATTTGTCTATGAATACTATTTGTAAATTAAATTTGTTTAAAATAAGTTATATTAGAAAAATATAAACATTTATTTGATGGGCTGGTTGGGCTGGGCTTGGAAATGAGGTTTATTTGCCTGGCCCGAGCCCGATGTAAAACTCGTGTGGGCTGGGCTGGGCTTGGACAAGAGATTTTTACATCAACCCCGATATAGCCCGGCCCGAACCCGGCCCAGCCCGACCCATGAACAGGTCTACTTGCAACTGGGACATGTTCTATACCACTAGCCATCGTGAAGATTAAAATTTTTGTTATTGCTTCACAGGTGAACTTGATATCCTATTTTGGAAAGTAAAAGTTCTGTCAGTTTTATATATATATATACACACACACACACACATACATATAGACTTTTAAAAACCAATATGATAGCATGAATTTGTATTAAAAACCTTATTTATATGAATGTCAACTTCCAATAACTGGGAAATTGTTTTTTTATTTAACATGTTTTCTTCTTGAACATCAATGACTCGATGAAAACCATAATCAATTTCTATCAGTCCTGTATATGGTTCCGGTAATATATAAAGAGAATTTAAAGATTATATTCTTAAACATATTAATTTTGTTATATTTTTAAGTTTCAAGCAAACCTTTGAAAAAAATTGCGACATCTGCTATTGTCATATTAATATACAATTTTGTAGAACACATGCTATTAACTTTGTAGGAATATGTTAAAAAGATACACTGAGCTTGCTTTACATTAAAAAGAGAATAAAAATAATGATAGCATGGAGCCATAAAACTGACCGCGTGAACCACACGGCTTGTCACCGGGTCACCGCATACTTCAACTCCCCAAGAGTCCATCCGGCACTCGGTCACCCAGGATAAGACCGGCTCCGTTATAGGTCGGATCCTGAGAAATGCCGGCTGAAACAACTTATGCCTTGTTAAGTTTTCTAACCCAAAGGACAGATAAGTAGATTCCCGCTGTACACGTGTAAGGGCAGGATGTTGTACCAGAGATAGGTGCCGCGGGGACAAGAGCAGGGTGGACGCCACAGAGGTCAGAACACAGTGTGAATGTCACGGAGACAAGAGCAGGGTGAGTCCACCGCACAACTATGCCAGGAGGGGGGACCACACCCAGCCAATGAGAATAGACCGTACATAACGGCCTGACAAGGCCACGCGGATTAACCCCCTATAAAAGGGAAGATGAGGGACTCCCCAGGTATCTTTTCTCCCTCAACACACTCTTTTTATTCTTCTATCTCTCATTCTCCAGATTTTCTGACTTAGGCATCGGAGTGGGCCTGGAGGTCACCCGGTCCTCAACCTTTCCGTTTTCCAGGTACTCGGCCTTCAGGCAAGACCAGGCGGTTTTACACCCCACGAAGACCGCGTGGAGTTCAATTTCTTTTCGGAGCTATCAATTTGGTGCGGTGAGCGTGGATCCGCTGGACGAGACAATGTCATCGGGATCAACAGCTTCAGACACAACTTCCACGGTTCTTCCTCCTCGAGGAGGAGGAATGCCAGCACTATCAGAGATTATAATGCCCTCATCTACCGCGATCGTGACTCCCAGTTCGTCCCACACTTTCGCCACCATCTCAGGTGATAGTGGCAACTCTGCCAGCGCAGTTCTAGATCGGATTGTCAAGAATTATGGAATGACGCCGGCCAACCAGGATGACTTCCGGCGAGCTATCCTGCAGATGCAGGAACAGAGCATGGTAGGATCCCTGTTGAACAGCAGCACTCCCCCTCCTATGGTGAACACATTGCCAGAGCCTGTCCTTCACCCAAATGCTGTTCGAGCCCTTTTCCCCATTTCTGAGCATGGGATTCCTGGTGTGAGATCGGAGGGGTCAGGACTAGGTGTAGCTCGCTCTGCCGGAGGAAGCAGCGGACTGATTGGAGGATCTCAAGCAGGAGGATATTTACCCGCTTTTGGCCGGATGCCCACGCCAGCGGGGGACCAGCCGGCTACTACCCAGATAACCCCCAGTGTGGCTGCCTTGGGGAGCATGGGTCCCCAGACGTTATTTCCCAACTCCTGGTATGGAGTACCACACCCTTATCTGCCGAATGTCACCCAGTCATACCAGATGTCGGTTCCACCACAAACACCTAGTTTCCTCACCCCATACGGCGTTGGCAACAGCGCGGCCATCCCATATAACACACCCGCTACAAGTATTCCAAGCAATATCCACCCCCTCCAACACCATCCTCCTTGGGTGCAGAGCCCACAGATGACCCCAGATTCATGGCCATGTTTAAGAAGGCATTGAGCACCTTTGCAATACCTTACCAGGAGCCCCTAATGGAAAATGGGGAGTCTCCCTTCTCAACAAGAATCCTCAACCAACCAATCGACCATCGATTCAAGCAGCCGACCTTCGACAGCTACAGGGGTGACACAGACCCCAGGGTCCATGCCAGGAATTTTAAGAACCGGATGGACATCGCGGGCGCCACAGAAGGACTGGTGTGCCGCCTATTCCCTACTACATTAGTAGGAGCGGCTGCTTATTGGTTTGAGTCCTTGGAGCCGGGAACGATCGACAGCTGGGATCGATTGAGGCAGGAGTTCTGCAAGAACTTTATGGGTTCGATACCGACTGGAGCAGCCAGTCGCACTCTCCACGAGATAGTCCAAAAGCCAGGAGAATCCTTGAGATCATTCATCGACCGGTTCAACCTCGCCTGCCTGGAGGTCAGAAATCTAGACTTCAGTACGGCCAAAGAGGCGATGATCAGGAACACTACAAACGAGAGGCTTAGGGGAGAGATCATCACAAGAAAGCCTAGGGAGTTAACCCAGATGATAGCCCTCGCCAAGAGCATGGTGGAAATTGATGAAATCGACATGCCAGCAAGGAGCAGAAGGCCCGGTGAAACAGACAAGGGTGCCCGGTTTGATGAAAGACAGCAGAGACGGGACCACAGAGATCACTCCCGCAGGGACCGTCCCAACGACCGTTCACGGTTTGCACCGCTGAATGCCCCACTCAGCGAAGTGCTGGTAGCCATCTAAAGAAGCCCGGATGCAAAAAGCATTCGGTATCCTCACACGGTGCCAGGCCAGACAGTAGGAAGTGACAAAGAGGCATATTGTACATTCCACAGAGCAAAAGGCCACCATACAGACAATTGCCGAGTCCTTGCTGCGGAAGTGGACCTGTTGATCAAAGCGGAAAAACTCAGCAGATTCGTAGAAGGCATAACACGGAGCACGAATAAGGATAGAGAGCAGAGAAATGGGCGAGATGATGATGAGAGACCGGCCAAGAAGTCAAAAGGGGTGGTCATGGTTATCACAGGAGGACCAGAGTTTGAACCGCCCAGCAAAAGGGCTGGATCCTCGGCGCATCAACCGGCAAATACAGGAAGACCCAACAGTTTGAATCGTTCATTCTCCCTCAATAGTAACGTGCAGGCACACCACGCTGACGCCTTGGTCATTGAGGCCTTGGTAGAAGAGTATATGGTGAAGCGAATTCTCGTGGACATTGGCAGCTCAGTAAACGTTATCACTAAGGAGGCGGCTCGCCAGCTGAATATCCACAAGAGCATAGTCCAGCCGGTGCATTCACCATTGGTCGGCCTGAGCGGCCATTCGGTCACTGTCACGGGGCAGGTAATCCTCGCAGTAGAAGTAGGCGATGCAAAGTACACCTGGAGATCCGAGGAGGAATTTGTGATCATTGACACCCCGCTTGCTTATAACATGATCTTGGGAAGACCATTCCTAGTGGAGTCAGAAGCGGTCCTTTCCATCCGGTATTTAGCCCTACAAATACCGACTACGAAGGGGGTAGCAGTGGCTAGGGGAAGCCAACAGGTGGCCCAAAAAACCTACTTAGCTTCCCTAAGAATAGAAGAGGGTTAGTTGGGAGCCGGAGAAGTCGGAGAGGCAGGAAAAGGCGAAGCCGGCTGATGAACTTGAAGCCCTAGTGGCGGAGCCAGGACGGTCGATCCAGATGGCCAAAGAAT
The DNA here is from genome assembly GCA_039660915.1 of Euphorbia tirucalli. Classification (NCBI taxonomy): domain Eukaryota; kingdom Viridiplantae; phylum Streptophyta; class Magnoliopsida; order Malpighiales; family Euphorbiaceae; genus Euphorbia; species Euphorbia tirucalli. Next base: position 73,279,182 of record CM077641.1, read on the forward strand.
CTAAACCTGACCTCAGGCAAGCAATCGCGACAACGCTCGAAGAGGAGCAGGAATCGGAGTGCATATTGAAGGGCCTGAGAAAATAAGAATATCTTATACTAGCAAGCTGGCTTTTTCCCGCCACCAGCAATGCTACAAGAGCACGAGGCCATAGTCAAGGGGCCAGAATTCATCAGAGAAATTGCCCTAGACCGGGTGAAGCTGCTGAGCGAATCAAGGTTAGTTTCCAACCAGATCAATAAAAATTTTGAAACTAAAGATCCTTGTATGTTTAGGTATCTACCAAAAGGTACGACGCCTGCCTGAGGCCATCGAAGGAAAAGGCACCACATGGAGAGTGGAAAACATATCCAGAAAAAAAAAATGTTGAAGCGGACAAGCTAGCCAAAGCCGCAGCAAGCACCAGAGATTGGCAAGGAAAGCTTGGCGCGAAATGGGAGGAGCCACACAGTGCAGCAGCACTCCATCCAGCAACATACAAACTTTAAAGTCTAGATGGGAAAGAAATCCCACTGACATAGAATATTGCCAATCTAAGGCAATACTTCTCGCCTGAAAGCTAAGGAGAAAAAGGGCTGCACTCTTTTTTCCCGCTAATGGATTTTTTCCCACTGGGTTTTTCCATAGTCGGGTTTTTAACGAGGCAGCACCTACATCTGTAAAGATATATTGCAAAAAGATCAATAAAAATATCTTTCAAGTCATGAGCAGATAAGTTTATAAAACTCCCACACGAGGAGCCGGTCATAACCGGATGAAGGCTTATTATAAAACTCCCACACGCGGAGCCGGTCATAACCGGATGAAGGCTTATTATAAAACTCTCACACGCGGAGCCGGTCATAACCGGATGAAGGCTTATTATAAAACTCCCACACGCGGAGCCGGTCATAACCGGATAAAAGTTTTATAAAACTCCCATCGGAGGAGCCGGTCATAACCGGATATATGTTCATTATAAAACTCCCATCAGAGGAGCCGGTCATAACCGGATATATGTTCATTATAAAATCTCATGAGAAAAACCAGTCATAACTGAATGGAGGCAATCAGAACAAAGATATTTTTCACGAAGGAAAATCAGTCGAAGTAAAATAATAAAAGCTATATGCAAAAGATGGAATACTGGCTGAACAAAAGGTAAATTTCATTTCCTTTAAGTAAAAATTACATCAATAGAGACCCGGTAAAGGGCAAAAACAAAATTACAAACAGAAAATTACAAAGGATGTTCATCCACCCCGGGAACGCTGTCCTCCGACTGCACCTCAACGTTGGCCTGCAACCCGGCATTAGCCTCCTCCCCTCCATGCTCCTCGGCAGGCAGCTCGTCATAGCGTGGGAAGTCAATGGAGTCGAGATCAACAGCCAAATCCGGGTGGACAGCTTGGCAAGCGGCCAAAACACGCTGACCAAACAGCTGTCCAAGGAGCACCAACTGGTTGGTTGCGTCAAACAAGACGGTCTCACACTTGTCCAAGTCCTATTTGCGCCCAGCCTTCTCCTCCCTAAGTTGCTCCTCCCGCGCGCCCAGTTGTTGCTTCAGAGCCTCCTTAGCCGCCCGCTCCTCCTCCAGTTCCTTCTGCAGGCGGTTGAGCTCCTGACCCTGCGACCAGGCCCTGCTCCTCTCAGCATCCAGGGACGCCTGGACTTCCTTCAGCCTTTTTTCCAGCTGACCTGTCTTGGAGAGGCGGGCAGCCAAATCTACCGCCCTAGAAATCCCCTGCAAAATGATAAACCGAATAAGTAAAAGAAGAAGGGAGAAAATGTTCGCATGGTTCACTAAAGTACTTACAGAAGTCAGGTCCAGCAGACATAAGGAGGCCGCCGTATAATCGCTTATCTTGGAGTACTCCTCCTGGTCACCCGGCAACACAAACCCAGCTCTGAACTCATCCTGAGCCGAGGTATCTATTATCCTTGCGTGCCGGCTGCTCCTCTTCCGCATTCAGGGCAAAGAGGGAGCAGACGGCCCGGAGGAGGCGGTGACAGCTTCAGGACCCTGGCCAGGCAAACATAACGATAAAAAAAAAAAAAAAAAAAAAGAGAGAGAGAGAGAGTAGGAAAACTCGAAGCCAGAAACTTACAGGGCAAGGAGACGGCTCAGGATCGGCCACGGTAGCCCTCTTTCTCTTTGGAGCCTTAGGGGGGCTGGGCCCCTTAGCCTCACCCCCAGCATCAGACGGAATCTCAGTAGGGGCGGGACGCGGCTCCTTCTGGATCTTCTTCTTCTTAGCCGCTACAATGCGGTCAAGGATGTCAGCTTTATTCATGCCTGAAAACACAAGTAAAAATAGCTAAGCAAAATAAAAGGGGTACCTTTTCTCACAGTTACGGGACCCGGGTGATACGTAAAGCCGAATCCCTCCCGCTCTACCAGCCTAACTTTCTCCAGATAAGCGTCCACAGCAACTTGCCAGGTCCACTTATTGGGAGCCAGAGTCCTGAACTCCTCCAAGAATGTCTTCTCACCCGGCGTTAGGCGTTGCTGGGCCCTCCCTGCTCCATTAAAGGACCACTTCACGGGGAACGCATCGTGGCCCTCTTTTATCTTAATAAAGAAAAAGAAGTACTTGAAGCGCTTCAAGAAGGATATCCGCTTCTGGAAAATGTAGAAGTCCGCCTTCTTAGATAGTTGGTAGTGGTCCTCACCGAAGTTCAACTTAGGAGTGGCCAACTTGCGAAAGAAGGCGGCAGTCAACTCGAAACCCAAATTTTCGCACAGCCAGAAGGTGGCACAGATATCCCCCCAAGCGTTGGGATGAATTTGGGCCGGGCAGAAGCCCCAGACCTGCAGGATTTCGCTGATGCCGGGTGGAAGAGGATAGGAGAAGCCAGAACTAATTTGGTCCATGTAGATAGAGAAATAGCCTGGTGGAGGCATATGAACCCGCTGGCTTGACGACGGAAGCATAACCTCGCACTTGCGCAGCCAAGGGTAAAACTGCTTGCACAACCGGATGTGCTCCTCGTGGGTCTCAGCGACCATGTCCTCAATACAAGGAGTCACCCGCCTGGCTCCAGTCCTACTGGGACCGGGTGGAGGGACTTCAGCTGAAGAAGAATCCACCAGGATGGGCCCCTCAGCAGGTGGTTCAGCAGGCATAGGAGGCTGGGCAGAGGTGCCCGCCTCCTCGCCTAAGGTAGGGGGTGGTGAAGCAGGAGGAGAGCTAGAATCCGAGGAAGTAGTGAGACGGTACTCATTCCCCGAAGAAGAAGGCGGGCTAGGCAAATTTGGGGTGGTGAGTATCAGGTAATCAGCGGGGTCAGTGGGATCTAGGAGGCGGCGAACCGGCTTTGAACCGGCTGTTTTAAAATTAAAGCTCCGTTTACCCTTATCTACCCTACTGGGGCGGTTTCTAGAATTCACCAGTTCCTCAGACTTATCACTAGCAGACGACCCTAAGTCACTAAGAGTCACAGATGAACTCATGGTAGAAAAAAGATGAACAGAGACGATGAACAGGCAAAATGAAACGCAGCCCAGAAATAAAAATACTCGGGAAAGCTAAGCCTAATGCTGAAATTAAGCAAAATCAAAAGGCAAACCAGCAAAGGAAAGAAGACTTACTGGAAATTAAGAGTCGAAAATCGGACGAGGGCCGCGGATACAAGAAAGAAACCAGAAATCGCGAAGAATCCTAGAGCAATGCAGAAGAAATTTCGAAATGGAGAGAAGAACGCCCCAAACTCCTTTTTAAAGGGGGACGGAGGGGGGCAGGTGAAAAGACACCCCCTGACGCCATTTCAGTAAGGGGACACATGTCATCCTAACACAGGGTATCCCAGGAGTCACCTCGAGCCACTCAAACCAACCGCCAGAAAATCATAATGACAAACCCTTAAAAGGATTTTTCTCTCACCAGGGGGGGACTCCTGATAGCATGGAGCCATAAAACTGACCGCGTGAACCACACGGCTTGTCACCGCGTCACCGCATACTTCAACTCCCCAGTAGTCCATCCGGCACTCGGTCACCCAGGATAAGACCGGCTCCGTTATAGGTCGGATCCTGAGAAATGCCGGCTGAAACAACTTATGCCTTGTTAAGTTTTCTAACCCAAAGGACAGATAAGTAGATTCCCGCTGTACACGTGTAAGGGCAGGATGTTGTACCAGAGATAGGTGCCGCGGGGACAAGAGCAGGGTGGACGCCACAGAGGTCAGAACACAGTGTGAATGTCACGGAGACAAGAGCAGGGTGAGTCCGCCGCACAACTATGCCAGGAGGGGGGACCACACCCAGCCAATGAGAATAGACTGTACATAACGGCCTGACAAGGCCACGCGGATTAACCCCCTATAAAAGGGAAGATGAGGGACTCCCCAGGTATCTTTTCTCCCTCAACACACTCTTTTTATTCTTCTATCTCTCATTCTCCAGATTTTCTGACTTAGGCATCGGAGTGGACCCGGAGGTCACCCGGTCCTCAACCTTTCCGTTTTCCAGGTACTCGGCCTTCAGGCAAGACCAGGCGGTTTTACACTCCACGAAGACCGCGTGGAGTTCAATTTCTTTTCGGAGCTATCAAATAATGAAATGAAATTAGTAATAATGAAATGAAATTAGTTTGGCTAATTACCATTAAAAAGCTTAACTCCCATACCTACAAATACCCTGATCTCTAGTTTTCTGTTTGCAGAGGAACAAACATCCTTGATGGGAAAATTAGCTGTTATTTCTTCCCAAAGTGTACATTCGACTTGAAGCCACTGTTTTATGTTCCAGATTGGTTTAATTCATTATTTGAAATAAATAGTGTTAATGAAACTGAACTTACAAAAAGTAATAGATACAAAAAAAAAAAAAAAAAAAAACAAATAGTGATATTGATATAGTTTAGTTAAGAGTAATCACCTTGTATTTTGAGCGAAAAGTGTTCTTTTGTTTTTTATCTGGCTTCCAACTCTAATTTGCTGCAGATTTCCAACTCGAACTATTTGACTAAGGGTATCTAGCAGTAAATGTAAATGTAATAAATTAATATGTTTAAGTGAGAGTATTTCGGATTACTTTAAAGAATAAAAATGTACCACATAGAAATCAACGACAAAAGTTCTTTCTTTGATGTCCAACAAATCAAAAACATTAAATTTGTCATATGGTACATTTGACTTTGTATATTCAATTTGTTTGACAAAGGCATTTGGAGGTAATCTAAAGCGGAAAGGGTGAGTACTTACTAATCTTGTAATTTTCTGGTGGTTCAATAACTTATAACCTAGAATTATGGTAAATGTTGCCTTCAATTAGCTGATTTGGAAATGGATTAGCCATTTGATATGAGATTGTGCATTGAATAGTTGAACCCTGCACAACTGTAATAAAATTAATAAAAAAAATTTACCCATGTGTAATATGTAAAATGAAAAATAATTTAAGATGAACTTGTCTTATGAGTTTGAAATAATATAATAATATTAAAAAGAAATATTGTACTTGTTGGTTGATCAAAAGGAACTCGAAGCTAAATGTTTTTCCAATGTTATACAGGTTAATGAAGTTCCAACACCTTGCCACACGTACTTTTATCCGCATGTTTTTGGTAGCTTTTGTTATTGATGACAAATGAGCGTAATCCATTTTGAACTTGAAGCAAAATAATGTTAGTTCAACAACAATCAAGAGCAAAGTTAGAAATAAAAGAGATTATCAAATTTAAATAGAAAATTTAACTTTTCTAAAATGTAGGGTGGGACCTCACTGTTAATACATGGGATATTGATAAGATGAAAAGTATGACTTTTTAATTTATTGTGCGGTTGTGAAGTTAAATATTGAAGACAAAGAATTATTAAATTTATAGTACATTAATATAATATTAAAATTAATATTTGTTAGAAGATAGAGTAAATAATAATAATAATAATAATAATAATAATAATAATAACTTAAAGTAACAAGATCATAAAATAATGCACGTTTTCTTTTATATTGCGTAGGATCCAAATAAAGACTTCTTTATCAATTTTTATAAATATAAATATTAAAAATAAAGAAAAAAATGAATAGTTTCAAAAATTATCAATAGATTTTTATTTATATTATGCATGAAAATTTTATGAACAAAAATCTAATTTCATTTTATTTTAATAGTTTTAATTCTTGTTTATTAAAATTGTATATGTTATCATTTTTATTATTATAAATTAATTATTCCAAACCAGATGCCTTCTTATTATAGTTGCATTAACTTTTGTATTTTTAGTTTTGTTGATATACTGATAAATGAATATTTTACCTATTTAATTAGATATATATTTGAGTTAAAATGAGAATTGGTTAATTATTTGCCAATTGGATTTAATTTCAGGATTAAAAATAAAATGGAGCTTAAACTTAAAAAAATCTAAGCAAGCAAGCTCGTAAGCAGGCTGGATGAGAGCTGGAAATGAGCTGTGAAGAGAGAGAAAAGGTCGGTAGACATTGTCCATGCCGTGGGTCCCAAAAAGAGATGAGAGAAAATTGTGTCTTGTCTCAAAAAGTAGAAGTTTGACTTTTTGGAACATATTTCTTGCAAATCTAGTTAATTATGAGTGGTTGTACCTTTTTAATATTTTATTTGTGTGGTTAATTTTGAGCCACCATGCTAAGTACAATTTTTATTAATTTAATATTTAAGGTATTTTAGTCTTTTGGGGAGTGCTATATATACTCTCTTAGTTCTAGTTGTAGGAGGCTTTTAGCCTTTTAGTTTTTAGAGCTTTTAGCTTTCGGCTCAATTTCTCTCTATTCTTGTAACTCACTTCTTCTAAATAATTAATATTTTCTTTTAATTTTATTAAGGCTGTATATGACTGAGTAGTCTGTCCAGCAGGCTTGAGCCAGCTTGGCTGACATGAGTAAGTGACTTTTCTCCTTATTTATTATAAGTTTTATGTTTTAATGATTGTTTTATGGTGTTCTTCATTTAATTATAAGTTTGGCCACCTCATACTTTAGTAGTTATGATGAAACCGAGAGGAGATTCATGACTATGGAAAATACCATAAAACAAATGTGATTTATTGCTAAAGAAATTCGAATAGATTGCATGCTAGGGTTTTTATCTTTTGATAAAATGCTTACAAGAGATTAATGTATGATTAAGTAGTCTTTTGCTGAAAAGATTCGATTAAGCTGCTTATCATAGGATCCACATGTCCGGAGGGTCCTAGTGTGGTGATTTGAGAGTGAGATACCCTAGATCTATATTCTGTAACCCTGCTCATAATGTTTAAGGAGAGAAATGTCACTGAAATTGCTTGCTATGCTTGGTTTGAGTCTGTTACCTTTTATCATTATTGTTATTTATATTCTGTTTTCAGCAATTTCAACTCTACTTGAATTTTTTTAGCCTGTTTACTTAGTTTTATTTTAGAATCTCTTTTAATTAATTAGAAGAAATCAGATCTGCTAGTTTGCTTAGAAATTTAAGATTGTTCACATCAATTCCTATGGAAAATTATATTTGGACTCAACATCGTACTACAACCGACCTAGTACATTTGCTAGTATCGCATTTGGGGACAACATATACCCTTGTATTTTTTTTAAATATATATAAGAGAAGGCATACAAATATACATACTTATTTAAATTACATATTTATTAAGAGATTTAAATACATATTTATTAAGAGGTATACATTATATCAATTAACATAAAATACAAAAAAAAAAATTAAGAAAATGAAATAGAGATATGAAAAAGAATATAATTGAGATGAAATATCATGAACAATGAAATTGAAATTTAAACTTATGATTATTTATATAGAAAGGATACACAAAGGAATAAAAATAAAATAAAATGAAATGTAAAATATAAACTATACATAAAGATAAAGTTATAAAAGAGGAGAAATTAGTGATCATATAAATTATTGATAAAAAAAATACAGAGAATGAACTGTTAGTTTTTGGTCCGCCCATGACATTTTGGAATGGCAAGGACTAAACTGTAATTATGTGTAAATTACAGGGACCAAATGTGTAATTTGGTCCGACCCTATATATAGATGGAAGTTGGGATTTCCACTATAAATAGAGAAGAAGTTTCTCTATTTCCTAACGATAATGGAATCGTAGAGATTCCCATTCTATTCTCGGGGAAAACGTCCATACCGATAAAACACGGATTACTTCTTCGTTCGTCGGAAGAATTCACGGATATAGCCCGTACTCAGTGTATTCATACACTCGTAGGAAAGGCAACCAGAACGATCCGGTTTCTCGCGTAGATCAGATCCATTCCATAAACGAGTTTCTGCTGAACATAAACCGTAAGTCTGTTTATTTATTCTGTTTATGGTAACTATACATTCGTTGTATGTTGATTATGGAATTCTGACTTCATTGGTATCAGAGCCGAAAGGTTTATAGATTGATGTGTTCGAATCTAGTTTTATGGTATTCCATGAATAATTGATATATTCATATCTTGGTTTATGGAAATCCGTGAATAAGAATACGTTTCTTCATTTGTTTGAATGCATATTTATTCGTTTAAATACATATTTGTTCGTTTTGATACGGATTTATATTGAAATCCGCATCAAAATGATTTTCGTAGACATTGAAATCTGATATTCCATGACAAGAATATGTTTCTGTTCATTTTGATACGTTTTTTGTTCGTTTTGATACGGATTTGCATTGTTATCTGAGTCAAAACGATATCGTATTAGATCTAACAGTACAAAGTGTCAAAATTTTTTGTTGGAATTTTGTAAATCTGACCACAGCACTAAAATCAGCACGAAAAATCGAGTTGGAATATCAAATTTCACGCCTAACGGAGGCCCAGAAGGCGACGCGTGGACCTCACGCGCCACCCCCGCAAGTGGAGTTTGTTTCCAAAGCGGTTGGGGAAGTTTTGTAACTGGACATGTGGCGCGACGGGATTGGTTACTTTTTCTGACCGTTGAAAAGTCCGACCAATAAAGAAGGGACACGTGTACCAGTCAACTGCTTTGGAACGGTTAAAAGCCACGTGTCAGAACGTGGACCAATAGCATATTGCCACGTGTCAAAACGCATGTGATTTTGCCACGTCATCGTGACACGTCACCTGCCACGTCATCACTGTGGACCAATAGGGTTATGACACGTGTCATGGCAGTGCCACATCAGCACGACATGTCATCAACCACGTCATTAGTTGACCAAATCAGATACTGACACGTGGCAGATTTGCCATGTCATCACAAATCACAAGTTGCCATGTGGTGAGTGAGTCAGCAGAACCCTTGGAGCACGTGGAGGCGCGTGACGGCGCGTGAAGCAGCTTCAGTCGGCACGTCTTGGCGCGTGCGGTGTCTTCCGGCGTCCAAATTTCATCAAATTTTTTCCAGAATTAAATTTTACATTTTTCTTGAATTTTTGGTATATTTTGATGAATTTTCGGAATTCATTTGATATTTTAAACTAAATTTACTAGTATTTATTGTGTATAAATGCTTAATTTATGTTTAATAAATTCAAGAAAATTCAGTCTATTTATTGTGTATTTATATACTAATTTTTTGGTTGATCAAAACAAGTTTTTGTTATTTCTATATGTGTTATAGAAATGGCAATTTTTGCAAAAACGGTGAAAATAATCCAGTCTCAGGAGGAGGCAAGGACTCTACAAAAACTTGTAGATAAGCTTTTCTCTAAACGGTATCCTCCGTTAGAAAAAGAGGATATTGTTGGAGTTATGGATCGGTTTAATGCGTTAAACCGGGAAATCCAAGAGCTTGTCTGGAAATGAGGTTTTTCTTCTGGAATTGATCAATTAAAAATGTTAAAATTTGCAAAAAAGGCTTTTCGTGAAAAGTACTTTAAGAAAATTCTAATTTTGACAAACTAGTGGACTCCATTGATGGATTAGTTCCTGAATAGGATTATGGATCCCAATGCAAAGTATTTGTGTTGAACTTGGCTGAAACGGGAGCTAAGTTATCTTATAATCCTAGAACCCTGTTACTTAGAAGTAACAAGTTGGTTCGTCGCCCATGTCTGGATGCTATTATTAAGGGTGTTGTGAACATGCTTTTGGATCTCTACTATAAGTTCGTAGAGATGACCCAGTCACCTCAAAAAAAGAAATTGAGACAGTTCCACTCGATGAAAATGAAGATTGAGCTCTTCATTTTTCACTTTTTCTATTGCTGATTTCGTTTTTCAATTTTGTATTGAAGGGCTTTGTGCTAAAGTTTTTATTGTGGTGGTAATTTTGACTAGAGGTTGGATATTTTTTATGGTATTATAAAATGTTTATTTGTTAAACATTGCTATCTTAGTTTTTTGTTTTTAGTTATTTTTAATTTATTCATTTTGAGATTATAACTAAGTGTTATATTACTCATTAGTTTTATACTTAAGAGAAGTATAAATGTTAAATAAGTTAAAATATAATCTAAAACAAAACTAAATATATATTTATTATTGGAAATTTAAACCTAATATGGTGTTTGTATTAGCCTATATAAATGGTGACTCGATGCATTGCGCATGGATGTTCGATTTTACGTGAACCAAACACTATTTTTAGTTTTAAATGATCTTATAATAAATATGGTGTATTGCTTACTTATTAGTGCTACTTTTGTCTTTGACAGTTTTTCAATAACTGCTTCAAAAGCAATAGTTGCTTACCTAAATAAGGGACCTTCTTTTGAATGGTGACAATTATAAAGTTTAGGCTATGAAAGTCCAATACATAATTGAAGAACAAGAGGTTCTTGACACTCTGGAGAGAATAATGGTTCCTCCTGTAGAGGGTAACACCGCCCAAAACAAAGAGGGACCTTAAGGCTTATCAAGCCTGGAAGAGGAAGAACTCATCTGTCTACATCACCATGCTTAGTGCGATGAATGATGATATCGTGAAAAAGTTTCACGTATAAAACACATGCTTAGTGCGATTTATGCTCCTCAGGAGCAGAAAGTTCAAGCTGTGATACGTTCTCTACCGATTGGGTGGGAGCATATGAAGTTGCACGTAACCCATACCAACGACATTAAGACCTTTTGACGATGTAGTTCGTCATCTTGAACTGGAAGAGGACCATCTGGCCTCTCTTAATATGAAATCTGAGGCTCGCATGGCTAGTTCAAGTCATAGTCTGAAGTCCAAGGAGAGGAACACGAGGTTCTTCAAGAAGAAGGCAAAGAGAACGGTGGGCAGTGTTCCAGTTCAAAAGCAAGGCAAGAAAGATTTTAACATTTCTAGAGTGAAATGTTATAATCGCAGATAGAAGGGGCATTTTGTAAAAGATTGCACAGCTCCTAAGGTAAATGTTACCGAAGTGTATAAGTGTTACACATTTGTTTCAAGTTCTGTTTTCCAAACTGAATCTCGTCCTTTGTGGATCGTAGACTCAGAAGCAACAGACCACGTAACAAAGGATAGAGATTCTTCTGTTGATTTCCGCAGTGTTCCACGGGGAACAAGGTGGATATATATGGGAAACAACTCTAAAGAGGAAGTCTTAGGGACTGGCTGTTGTCAGCTGGTCTTGAATGGTGGTCGACCACTATTTCCTAAAGATGTCCTCTATGCTCTTAGGAATTCAAAGGAACTTGATATCTGTTTCTACCCTCATGAATTTGGGATTCATGTTATCTTTTGAATTTGACAATTTTAGTCTCTTTATAAACAATATTTGCTTTGGTGGTGGACATTTGTTGGATGGTTTTATTGTTTTGGATTTGGATCCAAATTATGTGTCATAATAGTTTTTCCTTTACTGTTAACTCGTCTGTGGATAATGTTAGCATTTCAAAAATGTGACATGTGAGACTTAGTCACATTGGTCAACAACGTTTTAGTACGATTGGCTAAAGCAGGTTTGTTGGCTGATTTATCCAAAGTAGATCTTCCAACTTATGAAAACTGCTTAAAAGGAAAGATGACAAGAAAACCGTTTGGTAAAGCTACGTGAGCTGACCACCCATTGCAATTAATCCATTCTGACATCTGTGGTCCAATGAATGTTAGGGCAAGGCATGGTGCATACTATTTCATTACATTCATAGACGACTATACAAGGTATGGTCATGTCTATTTGATTGCATATAAATCTGAAGCATTAGCATGTTTCAAACGATTTATGACTCTAGTTGAAAATCAATTAGAGAAGAAAATCAAAGCTTTAAGAACCGATCAGGGAAGAGAGTATTTCTCCGAGGAATTTAAAGTTTGATGTGATGAAACAGGTATTGAACATCAGTTGACAATACCTAGGACTCCACAACAAAATGGAGTAACGGAAAGAAGAAACCGAACCCTCTTAGAGATGGTGAGGTCTATGATGGTTGAAGCCAATTTGCCTATCTCCTTTTGGGGAGACACACTATTGACTGCCACATATGTACTCAACAGAGTACCTTCTAAGTCCGTTGAAACCTCGCCTTGTGAATTGTGGATAAGCCGCAAGCCCATTTTGAACCATTTGCGACCATAGGGATATGCTACCTATGTTCATGATACATCTAGCAAGCATGGCAAGCTAGGCCCAAAAAGCAAGAAAGGTATCTTTATAAGATCTCCTGATCTCTCCAAAGGATATGTTCTAGTGGGAGAGAATGAGAATGGTCAAATACAGAATTTGAGTCACGAGATGTCACATTCTTAGAGAATGAATTTCCTAAACTGGGAGAAGTGGATAAGGAATTCACTTTCTTTGAAATTCAAGGGTCTGAGAATGATGTTTTTCAACCTTCACAAGCGGATTTGAATAATCCTAACCCTGACATGAGTGGTCTTGGTTTGAGTGGGAGTTTTGTTCCAAATTCAAGTGTGAATATGGATATAGATCCCAGTGGGAGTTCTGCCCAACACATTGATGAATATATAAGATTTGTTTATCAAGAAACAGAACCTCTAAGATGATCATAGAGGGGAAATATCCCGCGACACTGTCATTTAGTTGATAACGAAGCTCTCTCGATCGTAGCTCAAATTGAAGATATTCCAACTAACATGAGAGAGTTATTGGAATCCCCAGCGAAAGAAGAATGGATTAAAGCAACGGAAAGTGAAATGGAGTCAATAATGATCAACAAAGTTTGGGAACTAGTTTATCTGCCCAAAGGGCGTAAAGCCATTGGGAATAAATGGTACATACGATAAAGCGATCAGCGGATAGGAAACCTATCCAGACTAAGAGTCGGCTGGTTGCGAAGGGGTTTACACAATAAGAAGGAATTGACTATCAAGAGATTTTTCCACCTGCTGTCCGTTTCACGTCTATAAGAATTATACTTGCTTTTGTAGCATCTATGGACCTTGAATTACATCAAATGGATGTAAAGACTGCGTTCTTAAATGGTGAATTAAACGAAGAAATCTATATGGTTTCATTGTCCAGGGACTAGAACATAAGGTTTGTAAGTTGAAAAGATCAATTTATGGCCTTAAGTAGTCTTTAAGACAATGGTATTTTCGTTTCCATGAAGCGATTATATCAATGTAATTTAAGGTGATTAATGCAGACTTGTGTTTCTACATTAAGCGTGAAAACGGAGGGAAGTTTTTCATTCTAACGTTATACGTTGATGATATTTTGTTAGCAGGAAATGACACTTCCTTACTCAAGAAAGTAAAGACTTAGTTGTCTTCTAACTTTGAGATGAAGGATCTAGGAGAAGCTAATTACATTCTTGAGGTTAAGATCTCAAGAGATCGATCTAAGAGATTATTGGCTCTTTCACAAGAGACGTATATCAATAAGATCTTAGAACGGTTCAGTATGGCGCACTGTGATCTCGATCCAACCCCTATTGCATAAGGTACGGAACTGAATGCAAGTATGTGTCCCACGACTCCAGAAGAGACTAAAAGGAAGGAGAGAATTCCTTAAAGGTGTGCAATTGGTAGCTTGATGTATGCTATGATTTGTACACTACCTGATATAGGTTTTACGGTGGGTCTCGCAAGCCGTTATCAGGCTAATTCAGGTTTGAAGCATTGGGCAGCAGTGAAAAGGATATTAAGATATTTAAAAGGGACTTCAAATTATTCCCTTTATTACCAAGGAAAGGATCTGCAGTTAAAGGGATACACAGATGCTGATCACAGAACTGATAAAGACAAGAGGTAGTCCACGTCTGGGTATATTTTCATTCTAGGAAATGGTGCAATTTCCTAGTGTAGCAAGAAACAAACTTGCGTGGCATTATCGACTATGGAGTCGGTATATGTAGCTACAGTAGCTGCAGTACTAGAAGCGTTTTGGTTCGCTTCATAGATCTTTTGGATCTATTGCCTAAAAGGAAATATACGACTATCTATTTCGACAGCATTGCATCGATAGCTTATTCCAAGAATATTTGTTATCATGGAAAAAGAAAGCATATCGATATAAAATATCATTTTGTTAAAGACAAAATAGCACAGGGAGAAATAAGTTTAGTGCATGTTCCAACTGGTGATATGATTGCAGATTCGTTAACGAAGCCAATAGCTCCAAATGTTTTGAGTAAACACATTTTGGAATTTGGTCTTCGTAGGTTATAGGAACATGTTGTTGTTTTTGAACTGTTATAATAACTTTGGCAAATTCTATTGGAATAGAATGTGAGTTATTTGTTGTGTTCAAATTCATTCACTATTTAAAGCGATACATATAGAGCTATTGAGTATAGTTCAGTATGTTGGCGAAATGTCATCTACTCACATAGATGAATCTTTTACTATGATTTTGTGTTCATAGGTAAAAGTGGGAGTGTGAGTTTCTCCATATGTGATATTTTGTGTAATATCATCATTTCGTTGATACCGAAAGTTGTCCTATGAAAGGCTTAAAAGTGGACTAGAGGTCTTGATATATGAGTCGGATTTAGAGACTGAATGCTTTCGCATAGTGTTTATAAAACATACGTCCAACATGGATTAACACTATGGCATATTTTGGTAATATGTGTAAAAGCCGACCAAAGGATGGAAAGAAGAAAATTGATCTCAACTTTCCTAATGTGAGACCCAAATGAAACTATGAGTTTCAAGTTCACCTTTAAAGACTCTTGTAAATAACAAGAAGGGTATGTCTGATGATTAACTTGATTGGAACCCTAAACCAGGCTTCGTTAGCTATGAACGGGCATATAAGGACCAGTCAGATATGCATTAGACATATGGCGGAAGGTTATTTATAGAGAGGAAGTACATTTTCAGTAACATGTCACTTGGTAATCATATAACACTCGAGCTCAATACTTTTTCGTGGAAAAGGTATGTAGTGTATATGAATGTTTTCCTGAGATCAAAAGTGAGTCGAAAACTAGTGATCATGGAAAATGGACTAGGGGGAAGTCATGTTAAGCTAAAGGTGGAACGATGAAGGAGAGCTTCAAGGTTTAACCGTTACGTTGACTGGTCGCTTGAATTCGCCGAATAAGAATTGAAAGAAGTGTGTGTGTTCAATCGCAATGAAAGTGTGTCTTGTCATGTGCGAGTGGGAGATGTTAGTTTTTGGTCCGCCCATGACATTTTGGAATGACAGGGACTAAATTGTAATTATGTGTAAATTACAGGGACCAAATGTGTAATTTGATCCGACCCTATATATAGATTGAAGTTGGGATTTCCACTATAAATAGAGAAGAAGTTTCTCTATTTTCTAACGATGATGGAATCGTAGAGATTCCCATTCTATTCCCGGGGAAAACGTCCCTATCGATAAAACACGGATTACTTCTTCGTTCGTCGGAAGAATATTCACGGATATAGCCTGTACTCAGTGTATTCATACACTCGTAGGAAAGGCAAACAGAACGATCCGGTTTCTAGCGTAGATCAGATCCATTCCATAAACGAGTTTCCGCTGCACTTAAACCGTAAGTCTGTTTATTTATTCTGTTTATGATAACTATACATTCGTTGTATGTTGATTATGGAATTCTGACTTCATGAACGATGAATTTTTATATAATAAGTATGAAAGGATAAATTTCATTAAATGTATCATTCGTCAAATTGAGATAACCTTTTAAATATTTCTTGGTGGACAACATTTTTTGTAAAGTTACAATCATTTTCATTTTCATCTGTACTTGATTTGGTAATTAGGATACGTATACTTGATTGATTTGTTACTCGTGAAAGTGCAACGTACAATTGCCTATGTGTGAACACGAGTCCATTTAGCAACAAACCAACTTGTTTTAAAGTTTTCCACTAACTTTTATTAATAGTCATGGAATAACATATTTTTATGGGGAACTGGCAGCGTTTCAAAGTAAAAGACATCTTTTTCTTATTTACGTTAAGTGTTGTTCTCGGAACGAAGACTCTTTCTTCACAAAAAGATCTAGATACTATATCTGCTTATATAACTTTACTTCCTAACTAAACTATAATTAACCTTGTACTACTAGAAAGACCTAAAGCTGGATTTAAATTACGTAATAGCATTATTGGAACATTAATTTTCAATTGTAATTTGTGGGGAATCCTGCATAATTTAAAGAGTGCAACAAATCAATAGGGTACATAGTTTCAAGTTCCTCAATATTAGAAGATGATGTGTATATTGAATCATTGTTATAGTATGTGTGACATTCACCAATTAGTAAGCCGAGCTTTGTGTTTTCTTATTGTGTCAACATCGAAATTTCGAGCTATTATTATAGCTCTCTCTTTTAAATAATCTGGACAACTATATTTCTCTTTAAAATTAGGATATGTTTTGTTAATTATAGTCATAATTGGATTTTCAGATGATCTGGCCAACAAATATTTAGGCATCCTTGACCCAATTACGCATGCAATAGCGCATTTAAATGTATTTTATGCGTATTAATGTGTATAATATGACTGAAAGAAATTGAACGGTCTGCCCATGACTTAATGGGATTAGGACCGATTCGATCCAAACTGGAATTGGTTTGATGAATGGTTAAACCAATTAGATAATTATCAATTATTTATTTAGTTAGATAATTATTTAATCCTTCTCCTGATAGGCTTAGGAGACTCCTTCTATAAATAGAGGGATACAGCTGGATTCAGGGTTGATTCTAAGAGATAAGCAACCAATCTGTCAGACAAAAACTCTCCCACTCCTTCTCTCCAAAATTTCGGCCTGCCCCCTCTCGCTCAAGAGTTTTTTTCTTCAGTTCTACCGTTTGTAGATTGTGGAATTAAATCCGTATCCCAAACTTATGGATACTGATCCGACCGGTGACTTAAGATGAGATTCTTTCCGCTGCAACCGTTCGTGGATTAGAGCCAAGGATCCTGCTACGATCTGCGCTTCAAGAGGTAAACCTAATCCTGTTGATTTTATGATTTACGGTTCAATCACTCATGATCTATTAGGTTCATAAACCCTGTATAATTTCCTTCATTGGTATCAGAGCAAATTTTGAGTTCTGGTTAGGATTTAAGATTTAATTTTCAATTTTATGAAAAGTAGATTCGAAATTTTAGACTGTTTATTTCGAAACTAGCCTGAAAAATTCAGACAGGATAGTGTTTTGTCCGCGGGGGAATGCATGAATTAATAAACGAAATTCTAGGAGTCGAGATAATTAATTTTTGACCGCACCATCGGAATTAGTGACCCCAAAAACCTCCCACCGAAAAAATTTTCATAGCCAACGGAAGCCGGGAAGGCGGCTCGTGGCACTCACGTGCCGCCGACGTAGGCGCGTGTGCGCGTGGATTGACGCGCATGCGCTTGCCACATTAGCGGGTAGAATGGGTTCTGTCGCTGACGTGGCCCAATAGAATGATGACATGTGTCATGTGTCAGATGATGTGGACCAACCAGCAGGTGCCACGTGGCATAACGTGGCCCAATAGCAGGATGACATGTGTCATGTGTCAAATCACGTGGATCAATCAGAGTGTGCCACGTGTCCCGCGTTGACCGAGCTTTGACCGAACTCCCTCCTCAACGCGTGGAGGCGCGTGGCGCACGTGCAGCCAAACCGCTCTTCAGAAAATTTTCATTTTTTGCAAATCGAGTTTTTCCAATTTTCTGGATTTTTTGGTAATTTTTATTTATTTTTCCAAAAAAGTGAATTTTTTTGTAATTTACATATAAAAATAAGTAAATAAATAAAAATAAAATAAAAAATTTTTTTTTATAATTGTTCGATGAACCGATTTGTTTAAATGTGTTTAAATAATGCGGTTTGAATAAATATATGTGTATGTTTATCGACGCTCATTTTACTGCAATTTGTTGCAGAAAGATGAGAATCCGGACACTCATCGTACCTCGATTTAAGGAGTCTATTGCTTGCACAAATGAACAATTTCGTCTTGTAAAGAACATGAGGATAAGTACTCATGTTCGAGATGATGACATTGATGGAATTGTTCATCATATAGTCAAGATGAACAGAGCTATGCAAGACTGCATATGGATCGGTGGCCTTGAAATAGGGTTAAATCAAGAGGTGCTGTATGAGACATTTCGTTAAAGTTTTCAAAAACATCCCAAACTACAAACTATTTTAAAAATTTGTTGGTGAACATCAACTAAGAGGTATAAAGATTGTGTGAAAGTCTTTGCCAAGGTGATTATAGGACAAGGTGTCTTAAGAGGCAACTATACTGATTCGGTGTTAACTCTGAGGAGTGGTCGAAAAATTAATCAATTCTTGATGGGAAGGCATATAATTAAATACCTTCCACCAGAACTGGTCGTAGTGCTTAAAGAAAGCTTTCCAGTTCGAAAAAAATTTGAGTGAAAATTTTCTAATCCTAGTATCATACATCGACAATAAGTGTTGGTTTATTTTAGCGTTTTATTAATTGTTTGAACTTAGAGTTCAATTTTTTTTTTGGATTGATGGAATAGCTTATTAATTAGTTTAATTAAATGTATGTTGCACATTTAATTTTAATGACTTAATTAATAATTGATGAATTATTATTTTTTTGTTAGCATTAATTATTAGCTTTTTTTTTGCATATAATTAAATGTTAATGCTATATGATTAATGCATGACTTAAGTCATTAGCTAATTAATATCTCCCCTATGAGTTTTTGAACTCATTAAAATTCCAAATTCAATGAAAACATTTATTATGCATGAAACTTAAATTGGCTAGCTGAATATTATGTTGAGAGGGTAATCAAATACTCCTAGTATTTTATTCGAATTAATAGTATGACGTTAGCCGAAATATTTTTTTTACATAATAAATTGTAAGTATTGCCAAAATTAATTAATTAATTTGTTGATTAGTTATTTATTACGTGCTCTTTTCTCTGTCTCTTATATAAGAAAACTCTTAGTATTAAGAAAATCCCTCAATGCTTACTGCTGCGAAATCCGTAATTGCTGAACTTAACAAAGATCTCAAGTTGACTGGTGGCAACTACGAGATCTAGAAGACCAAGATTCAGTATGTGCTCGAGGAGCAAGAGGCTTTCGAAACTTTGGGGATTGTTATGCAGCAACCCGAAAAAGGAACTACTGCCCAGCATAGACGCGACCGTGACACTTACCTGCTGTGGAAGAGGAAGAATTCCTTAGCTAGACTGATCATGCTTAGTGCTATGGAAGATAGCATAACTAAGCAGTTTGATAAGTACAAAACTGCAATGGAGCTGTGGAATGCCTTGCGAGATAAGTTTGGAGGTATGACCCTAACTAAACCCAGATCTTTAACGATCAAGTGTGATTCTTATCAAAGAGACCTGAGCACACCATGCTGGTACATTTGCGTGAAATGGAAAACATGATAAGTGAGCTCGATGATGCCGATCACAAGCTGACTGAAGAGTAGAAGGTCCAAGTAGTTATCCGGTCCTTACCCCGCAGTTGGGAGCATATGAAGATGCAACTAATCCACATGGACAATGTGACGACTTTTGAGACTGTCTCATGCCATCTGTTGCTCAAAGAAGACGGTTTAGCAGCGATTAGGGTCAATGCTGAAGTCAATTCGGTACTTTCCAATTCTGATAAGAGAAATTCTAATCAGAAGAAAAGGAAGAGCTACAAAAAATAGGGAAAGGAAAAAGCTAGCGAGCAAAAGAAACAAAAAAGGGAAACATCCAACACAAAGTCTAAAGGCAGAAAGAGAAAAGTCAACATTTCTCGTGTGAATGTTTCAACTACCAGCAGAAGGGACACTATGTAAGGGATTGCAAAGCACCTAAGGTACTGTCTATTAACTCATTTATGAGTCAAATATATGTATCTAGTTCTGCATTGCTAACTGAATCTCATCCTTTGTGGGTGATAGACTCAGGTGCAACAGACCATGTGACGAAGGATCGAGAAGCCTTAGTGAATTTCCAACGAGTGAACTCTGGAGCTAGGTGGATCTATGTAGGAAACAACGCTAGAGTGGCAGTTCGAGGCATTAGCACGTGTAAACTTGTTTTACGCAAAGGTTGTACTTTTTTCTTGTGTGATGTACTTTTTGCACCAGACATTCGTAGGAATTTACTTTCAGTACTGACCCTGATGAAACTCGGTTTCAATTTGTTCTTTAAGGATAATTTTTTTCGATTATGTCTGAATGATGCTTGTTATGGTTCTGGATATTTTTCGGATGATTTCCTTATTTTGGATATTGTTCCATATTCTTTAAATAAAGATAGTTTTTCTTTCAATACTTTTTCATCCCAAAACGTGAATGATGTTAAGATATGGCATGCTAGATTAAACCATATTGGGCAAGATTGAATGAGCCGGTTAGCCAAATTAGGTCTGTTAGGTGATTTAAACAAGATTGAATTGCCCACCTGTGATAACTGCCTCTGAGGAAAACTAACTAGGAAACCATTTGGAAAAGGAACTAGAGTTTAATTTCCATTGCAATTAGTCCATTCTGATGTATGTGGTCCAATGAATATGAGGGCTAGGCATAGAGCCTACTACTTCATCACATTTATCGATGACTATTCAAGATATGGTCACATCTATTTGATTTCTCACAAGTCGGAAGCACTAAATTATTTTAGAACGTTTATGAATCTGGCAGAGAATCAATTAGATAAAAAGATAAAGGCTTTGAGAACTGACCGTGGTCGGGAATATCTCTTAGATGAATTTAAGGCCTCATGTGATGAAGTGGGAATTGAACATCAGTTGTCGTTTCCCCGCACACCACAACAAAACGGTGTTGCTGAAAGAAGAAATAGAACTCTTCTTGACATGATTAGGTCTATGATGGCATAAGCAGATTTACCCATCTCCTATTGGGGGGATGCTATGCTTACCGCCGCATATGTCTTAAATCGTGTAGCCTTCAAATCTGTCACTACCACTCCTTACGAGCTGTGGACAGGTCGAAAACTCGATCTTTGCCATCTACAACTATGGGGTTGTGCTACTTACGCCCATCAAACTTTAAGCAAGTATGGAAAATTGGGACCTAGAAGTAAAAAATGTGTCTTCATAAGGTACCTTGAAGTATCCAAAGGATACGTTTTAGTAGGCGAGCAAGAAAATGGTACTGTGACAGAAATTGAATCACGAGATGTCACATTCATAGAAGATGAATTCCCAAGCATTTGACAAGTCGACAAAGATTTTACCTTTTTTGAATCTCAGGAAGATGAGCTACCAGGATCACTCCATCCGAGTGGGAGGGAATTTAAGGAAGAAGGTGCAAACCCACCTCAATACGATCCGAATGTTTGTAACCCTAGTTTCAGTGAGAGTATGGATCTTTTACCCAGTGGGAGCATTCCAAACTACGACGAATATATGAGACATGTTTATCAGAATTTGGAACCTCGTAAATCTAGTAGGAAATCCTCTCTACACTAGAGATTTCAAATCGAAGGCACAAGCGAAGCCCTATTAGTGGACCCACAGGAAGAGGATGAGCCTAAAAGTGTCAAACAAGCTCTCTCTTGCCAGCTAAGGATAAATAGATTACAGCAATGGAAGAGGAATCAGCATCAATGTGATCTAATCAAGTTTAGGAACTTGTTGATCTACCAAAAGGATACAAAACAATTGGGAATAAGTGGATTCTCAAGATAAAGCGTAAAGTTGATGGAAGTATCAAAAGGTACAAAGCTCAGCTTGTCGCTAAAGGGTACACTCAATAGGAAGGGATCGACTATGAGGAGACTTTCTCACCTGTTGTTAGATTCACATCTATAAGGTTATTAATGGCCTTGGTAGTAAGTATGGACCTCGAGCTACATCAAATGGATGTTAAGACTGCTTTTCTCAATGAAGAACTAAAAGAGGAAATCTACATGGATCAACTTATAGGTTTTCTCGAATCGGGCAGTGAACATAAGGTTTACAGGCTGAAAAGATCAATATATGGCCTCAAGCAGTCTTCTAGGTAATGATACATAAGGTTCCATGATTTTATTATATTGAACAGGTTTAACATGATTGATGAGGATCATTGTGTATACTTCAGAAGCTCAGGCTCGAAATTTGTCATCCTGACTTTGTATATAGATGACATACTCATAACGGGAAACGACAAGAAGTATGTGGATGAAATCAAGGAATGACTATTAGCCAACTTTGAAATGAAAGATATTGGTGAGGCAGACTACATCCTTGGAGTTAAGATTTCGAGGGATCACTCAAGGAGAATGTTATGTCTCTCACAAGAGACTTACATTCTGAAAATCCTTGAACGTTTCAACATAGAAGCATGCAAACCAATTGATACCCCAATTGCTAAGAATTAAAATCTAAGCAAGGAAATGTGTCCACAGACACCAAACGAGAAGGAACATATGAAGAAAGTTCCATATGCTTAGGCCGTAGGAAGCCTAATGTATGCAATGTTGTGTACGAGACCTGACATTTGCTATGTAGTAAGCTTGGTTAGCAGATTCCAATCTGACGCAGGAGAAGCACATTGGAAAGTAGTTAAAAGAATACTAAGATATCTCAAAGGTAAAATGGATTACAATCTGTGTTATCAAGGGGAAGAGCTTAGAGCAGTTTGCTACACAGATGCTGATTGGGCTGGAGACTTGGATGACGGGAAATCCACTTCTGGTTTCCTTTTTTACTCAACAGAGGTGCAATATCTTGGTGCAGTAAGAAACAAACATGTGTTGCTCTACCAACTATGGAGGTAGAATTTGTAGCCTCCTCTACCGCTGTATAGGAAGCCTTTTGGCTAAAGAGGTTTATGAACCACTTGCAAGTAACGACTCCGGAGATACCATTGACAATCTGCAGTGATAGTCAATCTTCAATAGCTTACATTAAAGATCCTAAGTTTCAAAATAGGACCAAGCATATTGAAATTAAGTTTCATTATATAAGAGACATAATTGCACGTGGTAAAGTGAACCTAAAGTATATCTCTACGTACGATATGACAGCTAACCCCTTGACCAAGGCTATCAATCGATACGTGTTTCAGAAACACAGAAGATCCATGGGTCTGCATAGGATTTAGAGAAAAACTCAGTTGTTTGTTTTTCAAATAATCTTAATGTAATCCCTTTGACTCCATTATTTCATAATGTGAATGGTTCAATTTCAATGGCAATACTTGAGTGTGAATAATATGTGTTTTGTTTGCTGTTACTATTTTTACTATTAAGCATGTTGGACAGAACAGCTCCTACTTATATGGGCGCTTACCTCGTTCCTATTAAATAAGCTTAACAGAAAATGAGATAAGACAATTTTTGAACAATGCGAGAGCTTATTCAAAATGTTGGTGTCACTTTTTAAAACTGTTAAAAAATGAAGTCGTACAACTTGTTGTATGCCTTGAATAAAATTCAAGAAAGTGATTAATTGGAATCGCCCCTCTGTCTTCAATATAGCCAGAAATAGTCTTAAAAGAAGTGATTAAAGTTGAAAGCTACGCAGCTTTTCTACCTTATGTTTCTACATGGTATTTCTTTTCGAAGAGCATAAGTGATGTTGTTCATTCAAAAACATGCCCTCCTATTAAAGGGAAGGAGAAAACACTGTGGCAATTGATTTGAGAATCAAATGTGCTTTGTGACCTAGGATGGGAATTGTCAAGTTTTATGATCTCAATGGCATTACCCTAGTGTAAGGCCTAATGTGATATGAACCCTCAATACCCTTAACTTATTCCTGAAATGTGGCTAAGTGTGGCTAGTTTGGTTAATTCTCCTAAAGGTCGTGATAATGCGACCTGGCCGAATTAACTGGCAAAGTGAGCTTAACCATTATGGATAGAATATAGTAAGAGGGAATGGTTATCTTTGATTACTTCCAAAGATTCATAGTCTATTATTGTTACGAGAACATAATAGTGAATGCGAACAATGTTTTTCCGAGATAAATTGAGTTGGAAGCAATGGACGTAAAAGGATAATCTGGGGCTCAAGCATACATCTTATCACCAAGGAATCTTGTTAGTCAAGACGTTGTATACTCCTAACAGATGTACAGCACTAGTGCTCTCGACGTATGCCAGTCGCACAGTCTACACGTGTTTAGAACGAAGATGAAGACATAAACAAGTTATGTCAAAGAGAGAGATTTGAACGGCTAAGAGAGTATAAGTATTTTCACCATGTGCGAGTGGGAGATGAAAGAAATTGAGCGGTCCACCCATGACTCAATGGGATTAGGACCAGTTCGATCCAAACTGGAATTGGTTTGATGAATGGTTAAACCAATTAGATAATTATCAATTATTTATTTAATTAGATAATTATCTAATCCTTCTCCTGATAGGCTTAGGAGACTCCTTCTATAAATAGAGGGATACAGTTTGGATTCAGGGTTGATTCTAAGAGATAAGCAATCAATCTATCAGACAAAAACTCTCCCTCTCCTTCTCTCCAATACCGAAGGAAATAAGATCCCTTCTCCAATTTATACAACCCGGGATGGAGGGATCATCCGAATTTGAGATATGGCAATAACCGACAATAGCCACAGCCCCCACCGATGAATTATGGAGAAGAAATTAATTCTTTGAAAGGCATGATGGCGCAATTGGTGGAATCTTAGCAGAAAAGTATTGATAAGATGAGTACAATGGAAAACCAAATTAACCAATTAATTTCCTCTTTCAAAAAACTTGAAAACAAAGGAAAGTTGCGCTCCTAACCTGATGTGAATCCAAGACATAACACCAACGTAATTACCTTGAGAAGCGGGAAAGAACTCGAAGCGCCAGCACCAAAAGCATCAGCCCCATGTGGCTATGCAACACGAGCCGAGACAGAGAAAACAGCCCCTATCGAAGAGCTGATTCAACCCAATCCTAAAAAACCACCATTTCCATATCGATTGGCGAGAAAAAAAGAGAGTTACAAATGACAAAAAGGTGTTCGAAACTTTGAAAAAGGTGGAAATCAATATTCCACTTCTGACAGCCATCAAACATGTACCTCGGTATTGCAAATTTTTGAAAGAGCTCTGCACTGGGATGAACAAAGTTCCGGCCAATAAGAGGGTACCCATGGACAGTTTCATCAGTACTTCAAGGTAAATTACCCATAAAAGAACAAGATTGAGGTATGTTCACAATTCCCTGCAAAATAGGCAATGTAGGCATAGAACAAGCTATGTGTGATCTCGGCGCTTCTATTAATTTAATGCCTTTGTCTATTTACTCTGCATTGAAATTGGGCCCTTTGAAACAAAATGGTGTAGTTTTGACATTAGCTGATAGGTCTAGTGTTTTTCCTAAAGATGTATTAGAAGATGTTCTTGTACAAGTAAATGACTTAGTATTCCCTGTGGATTTTTATGTCTTGAATATAGAAGGAGGAACTTCTTCTAACCCGGGAATGATACTGCTAGGATGCCCATTCCTAAAAACAGCCCACACTAAGATTGATGTGCATAAAGGGACATTAACAATGGAATTTGATGGTGCTATGATTAAATTTGACATAAATAGAGCAATTAAGCACCCTGTTGATTATGCCTCTGTTTTTGCAATTAATTTCTCTGACACTTACACTAATAAATTTTTGGAGATGTGTAGTGGTGATCCTTTACAGGTTTCTTTGGCTGAAAACCTCACAAATCTGAAATTGGTTGAATGGGAGGAAGAATGGGTAATAACTAAGGAGCTGATATATGCCGTTCAAGACCTTGAAGTGCTCAAATATGTAAACCAGAGTCAAATATGGTACAAAACAACAGCTGAATCACGTCTTAACCATGCTGTAGTTGGAAGAAACAAAATTCTTCTTTCTATTGAAAAACCGCCAGAATTGGAGCTCAAACCGCTGCCTTCTCATCTTAAATACGCCTTTTTGGGACCTGATGACATGCTTCCAGTAATCATCTCCAACGAGCTAACAAAAACAGAGGAAGATAGCTTTATCAGAGTACTTCGGGAAAATAAAGAAGCCATGGGATGGACGACTGCAGACATAAAGAGGATTAGTTCGACGATATGCATGCACTGAATTCTATTGGGAGACGATTGCAAGCCTAGTAGGTAACCACGGTGGAGATTAAATCCCCCAATGATGGAAGTTGTTAAGAAAGAGATCCTGAAATTGCTAGATGCTGATGTAATTTATGTGATCTTAGACAGTAGGTGGGTGAGCCCCACTCAAGTCGTTCCAAAGAAGGCCAGGATCACAGTAGTGGATAATGAAAAAGGGGAGCTGGTTCCAACAAGAGTTCAGAATGGGTTGTGTGTATGCATCGATTACAGGAAATTGAACGCAGCCACACACAAGGATCACTTTCTGCTGCCCTTCATTGACCAAATGTTGGAGCGTCTTGTAGGCCGAACCCATTAATGCTATTTGGATGGGTATTCAGGCTTCCACTAGATTCTGGTCCCCTCTAAAGATCAAGAAAAGACCATGTTTACATATCCGTTTGGCACCTTTGCATATAAACGCATGCCATTCGGATTATGTAACGTACTTGCTACATTTCAGAGATGTATGGTAAGCATTTTCTTCAGCTATGTTGAAAATATAATTGAGGTTTTTATGGATGATTTCACTGTATATGGGGACACTTTTGCTACATATCTTGATAACTTGAGGAAGGTCTTAAGAAGATGCATTGAAACTAATCTTGTTCTAAATTATGAGAAATGCCATTTTATGGTTGATCAGGGATTAATTTTAGGACATATAGTTTCATGTAGAGGAATTGAGGTGGATAAATTGAAAATTAATGTTATTAGTTCATTGCCTTACCCCACGAGTGTGCGGGAAGTTCGATCTTTTCTTGGCCATGCAAGGTTCTATCACAGGTTCATCAAGGATTTTGCCAAGATTGCCCACCAACTGAGTTGTCTACTGCATAAGGAAGCTGTCTTTGAGTTTGAAGAAGCATGTCAGCACGCTTTCGACTTGTTGAAAGAGAAACTTGTGTCCGCTCTGATAATTAAAGCTCCCGATTGGAATCTTCCATTCGAGATCATGTACGACGCTATTACCTTCGTTGTTGGTGCTGTTTTGGGGCAAAGAATAGGAAGGGATACATATGTCATCTACTATGCGTCCAAGACCTTGGATGATGCACAGAAAAATTACACAACTACCGAAAAGGAACTCTTTGCTGTGGTCTTTACGTTGGAAAAATTGAGATCCTATTTGCTTAGCACCAGAGTGATCGTTTATACCGACCATGCCGGTTTGAAACACTTGATGCACAAGCAAGATGCGAAACCGAGACTGATTCAGTAGGTGTTGTTGCTTCAAGAATTTCAGCTTGAGGTTAGAGACAAGAAAGGTGCTCAGAACCTTGTTGCTGATCATCTCAGCCGTATTGTAAACCCATCAAAGACTGAAGAGGCTATCAGTGCAGAATTCCCAGACGAACAATTGTTTCGGGTAGACACAACATGACCATGTCGTAACCCATGGTATGCAGACTTGGTTAATTTCCTGATGAAACATGGATTCCCTGAAAGTTATTCTCTAGCACAGCGTCGTAAGCTCAAAAGTGATGCCAAATATTACCTTGGGGATGATTCATACCTATGGAAGATGTGTTCGGATCAGATTGTACAATGGTGTGTGCCTGAAGATGAAATCGAATCCATTTTGCAATTCAGTCACTCATCGGTCTGCGGTGGTCACTTTGGACCGAAAAGGACAACAAGAAAGGTGCTTGAGTCTGGATTTTATTGGCCAGACCTGTTTAGAGACTCATATGCCTTTTGCAAAGCTTGTGACAGATGCCAGATGATAGGTAACATTGCTCGCCGTAATGAAATGCTCCAAATGCCCATAATGGTTTGTGAGATTTTTGATATTTGGGGCATCAATTTTATGGGACCTTTTCCCTCCTCTTTTGGTTTTGAATATATTCTTCTTGCTATTGATTATGTATCTAAATGGATTGAGGTGAGAGCCACACGTACTAACGATGCTAAGGTTGTTGTCGATTTTGTGAAGACTAACATATTTGTCAGGTTTGGCAAACCCAAAGCTATTATTACTGATCGCAGGACTCATTTCTGCAATTAGGTTATAGAAGCCCTATTCAAGAAGTATGGGGTGACACATCGTACATCCACAGCCTACCACCCGCAGACGAATGGGCAAGCCGAGCTATCCAACAAAGAAATCAAGAGCATTTTGGAAAAAGCCATCCACCCAACTCGCAAAGACTGGAGCCTCCATCTAGATGACGCACTTTGGTCATACCGAACAGCCTACAAAACGCCATTGGACATGTCCCCATACAGACTTATCTATGGCAAGGCCTGTCACTTACCGTTCGAAATTGAAC
The DNA here is from genome assembly GCA_039660915.1 of Euphorbia tirucalli. Lineage (NCBI taxonomy): Eukaryota > Viridiplantae > Streptophyta > Magnoliopsida > Malpighiales > Euphorbiaceae > Euphorbia > Euphorbia tirucalli. Next base: position 73,307,769 of record CM077641.1, read on the forward strand.
ACCAGGCATTCTAGGCTGTAAAAATGTCCAACACCAACTTTGATGATAATGGGCAGCAGCGACGTCTTTAACTTCAGGAGCTTGAAGAAATCCGCAACAACGCTTTTCAGAACACTACAATTTACATAGCCCAAACCAAAGCTTTCCATGATAAGCGGCTTGCTGCCCAGAGGTTTAAAGTTGGTCAGAAAGTCCTCCTTTTTTATTCCACTCTGAAAGTTTTTAGAGGAAAGTTACGTACTAAGTGGATCGGTCCTTTTGTAGTCACTCATGTTTATGAAAATGGTGCTGTTGATATCCAGAGTAAGGAGACTGGTAAAATTTTTAAAGTGAATGGCCACCGCCTTAAACCATTTTATGAAGGGTTTGAGCCATACTTAGTTGAAGTGCATTACCTCAGTACACCCATTTACAACTAAGTGTGGCCACCGTCGAGCTAACAACGTTAAACAAAAGCGCTTCTTGGGAGGCAACCCAAATTTTCACTCCTTAGTGTTTTATTTATGTACGTGTATATGTTTTTTTTTTATTAATAAAAAATTTTAAAAAAATGGTGAAAAGATTAAAAAAAATAAAAAAAAATGATTGAAAAAAAATAAAGAGAAAAAGAGAAGCAGAGAGTTGGCACCCTCTGCCTCGACGACAACTCAGCGAGCTGTGGAGCTCGCCCCAAAAACAGAATGTCGCCTCCCCTCGCCTCGACGTCAGCTCGGTGAGCTAGCAGCAACGCACCCCGTAGCAAAACGACACCTTCCCTTGCCTCGATGGCAGCTCGGCGAGCCAGTAGCCCCCTCCACTAGCAACGAGTCAACTCGCATATGACTCACTGAGTCACATCTGCAGGTATAAAAAATAAAGGAGAAAAAAAATCATGTATTTAAGTCTTCCCCTTCTTCTTTTCTTCTTTTCTTCTTTGCCGTTCCCTGTTCATGTTCTTCTTCTTCTTCTTCTTCTTCTCCCTGTACTGTTTCTCATACTCTTCATCATAACACCCATCTTCCTCCACTCTCTTCCCCTAATCTCAGCTCTCCTAATTTCGACCATCATACCCACCTCACCCCACTCTTTTCCTCAATTTCTTTCCCCTTGGCCTAAAAATTTCAAATTGGGATTTTAGTGTATTTGTCTTCAACATGCCTCCAAGAGTTAAAATTGGTGCTAAGAGGAAGCCAACAAACGCTTTCGAGGACGCAAAGAGGGAGAGAATCTGCATCTCCAGCCAAGTAAGTATCATCTCCTCCGACTTTAATTACCCCTTTCTCTTGAAAAGTAGGGAAGAGGGAGAGAAATATCTGAGTTTAATCAATAGAGAGGTTCAACCTTTTGTTTATTTTAATACCATCATGTTGGATAAATTTGGGTTGAAAGATGAATTTAATTCTGCTATAGAAAAAATTGGCCGGAGAGGTCTAATTACTGCTGAATTACCCTCCTTTCCTCAATTGATGCATGAATTTTACACCACTGTTGCTTACCATGAAAATTCTGTTGATGGTGATCTTATCAAGTTTAAACTCAAAGGCACTGAATTTAATTTATCTGTAGAAGACTTGCGTCATTTTTTTGGCTTAACAATTGATGGTTTGTATGACATTGGGCCTGAGTTTGATGCAAATGAAATGTGGAATTATTTGACTAGAGAGGATGAGTTTAACACTCACAAATCACGGACGGTTTTAATTAGAAATCATTCCTTGTTTCTGTTGCACAAATTCATGTGTCCGTCAGTGGTAGGAAAAAAAGAGAGCAATAGGGTAGCTACTAATGAATTATTCTTTTTTGGTGCCTTAGGCACGAACGGCCCCTTAATACTGCAAATTTCATATTTACATTCTTAGTAGAGATGCCCAATTTTCCTAAAAAGGCATTGGGGCTTAGCCATTTAATAACCCGGATTGCTGTGAAGAAGTTAGATTTTTTGAAGCCCCATTTTGATCTACCTAAGGTTGGTGCATCTACATTCACTTATGCTTATTTGAACAAAGCTAACTTTTGCTCTAAGTCTGGTGAAGTTTTTGATTATGCTAAACGCACCAAAGGCAAGGGTAAGGAAACTGTGCAAGAGGAATGAGAAGGTTGGCAAATAGTAGCTGACAAGTTTGATGCTTATCATAAGGAAGTGCGCGAGATGAAGCAGATGATGGAGCAATTTTTCTCGCGGGTCTCGTTGCATTATGCGAGTTCGTCTCACAATTGAGGGAGTTCCTTCTTCCTTCCTCTTTTTGTTCATTACTTGTTGCAAATTGGGACTATTTGCATGTTAAGTGTGGGGGAAGGGATTAGGAAAATTAGGGGATAATTTTAATTTCTAGGATAGTTTAGTTTTTGTTTTTGTTATATTCTTGTGCTACATAGGAATTGCATGTAGTTTTTGCATAAATTTCTCCATAAATCGGATTCTCAGTTGTTTGTCTACAAGCGAATTAGACTTAAATCAGATTTGTGAAATTGTCTTGGTTTAGCCCTTGGAAAATCCTAATTTTTGTCATCATTGAACAAAATGAACCAATTAGAAGTAGGAAGAATTAGAAACAAAGCATGTTAGTAGGTTTGTCATAAGGATTGGGGGTTGAGCTTGGTTTGCATATGCTCTACATTTGATTTTGACAGATTTTGATGAAGTTTAATTGATAAATTGCTTTCAAAAAGTTTGTTGGTTAATGTGAAGTAAGTGAGTTATTGCCAACTTATGGAGGATGAGATAACTAGAGTTTAGCTTATAATTGATAATGTTAGTTGAATTGTGTTGAGAATGTAAATTTTAGAATTCAATTGTCTCGATTACCCCTTAAGCCTTGAATTGGGAGATGGGACCAATTCACCTTAAGCAAGATATGAAAAAAAAATCATTCCTTGCGTATGGAGAGTGGCTTAAGAGGGAGAGCAAACTTCTCATAGGAGACCCTTTTCATTGCTCGAAAAAGTGAGACCTTTCGCATTCCAACACCTATGGGTTTTGAGTTGGGGCATAGGCCCACCTCACCTTAAGCAAAGTTAAAGAAAAAAATGACTTTATGTATAGAGCGTAACTTATGGGAAGAGTTACCCCTCATTAGAGGCCTTTTCAATACTCGCAAAATTGGGATGTTGACCCTATGCTTAACTTGATAAATATTTTGGTTTGAAGTGCTTTAAATGTGAATAAAAGCTTAAAATCTCTAGATGTCCTCCTAAGTTGGACGATTTACTTGCCTAAAGTTAGTTAATTAAATAATTTGTGGTGGTTTTTGACTAAATCTTGTAAAGTTGGGGTAGATGTTTTGTTTATGTCGACTTGTTTGATTTTCTGGTTTTTATGATTAAGCTCATTGGCTTGTGGAGTTTTGAAACTTCCTATGAAATCTTGGTGATTTAGCTTCCTTGAATGAATGGTTAAGGATTTACTAGGGTTCAACCATAGTCAATTTCAGGAGAAATTTTCTTTTAGTCCTAGTTTGCTTGAGGACAAGCAAAGATCCAAGTGTGGGGGAATTTGATAACTCATATTTACATAGGCATATTTAGTTCCATTTTAACTTGTATTCTTAGTTATTTTTGCATTTTTAGTATTAGTTTTATTATTTACTTGACTAGTTAGTTTATTTTATTTTAATTATTCTTATTAGTGTATTCATTTCTTTTAGGTGTTTTAGTAGTGGATTTTAGCTAATTAGGAATATTGCTAGAAGAGGAGTTGTTGGAGGCTGAACTTCAGCTGGATTTTCAGAAGAGTTGGAGGCTGTTTTAGATCTAGATTTATTCTACAAAGTTGTGCGCCTGTCCGTTAGCTTTCCATAGCATCTTGAATCACGCCGATAGGAGCTGTATCGGAGAAGTTAGCTGAGATTTCCTGCAACATACTTGGGTCCTACGGGTCAACCTTCTTCTGTTGACTTTTTCTTCTAATTTGGACACTTCATATCTGATGGGTCGGATTTCTCTTTATTCGGTTAAGAGGCCCATTGCTTGCACTTAAATATTGGGCTGGTCATTGGTTTAAGGAGGCTAATTCCTTCGTGGGCTTCTAATTAGGTCTTTAAAGGGAAGACTATAAAAGGAACAAAAAAAGGAAAGAGAAGAGAATTTTTCCATTGGGACGCAAGAGCTAAAGAAAAGAACAAGGGGTTTTACGTTTTTCTTAGGTTATCAAGGACAGAAGGCTGCACGATTTGTTGATGATTTTCTGTGGCTTATGATTAGTTATGAGTAGCTAAACTTTCTTCTAGTTGAGGTACTTAGATGTTTAATTCCTTTTGGTTCATGAGACTTGTGTTTTAATCATATTCTGTTATCCGAATATTTATTCAATTCCTATAATTATAAATTATTATATTGCTGTTGATTTAATCAAATTAATTTGGCTAGTTAATTGATTGATTGTACTGCATATTGCTGAATAGAATAATAAATCCGTGATTGTTGTTCTATCGTAGTGGCAAGTTAACTTTTGCATAAAGTTAACGGAATTGAAAAATTTGGTTTGTATGAATTGCGGCGTTTCCGATTTCATTGATTAAGGCAGGGGTGTTTTTGTGATTAATGCAGCCATAGGATAATTCTTGTTAGAGGTTTCTTGGAGATTATCTATTGGCTAGGGAATTAGTTATTCGTGCGTTTCCTGGAACTATTGATAATTAAGAAAAGATTGGTTATTGAGTGCGTTTCACCTTTAATTATAACTCTGTCTATTTGGATGATTGAATTGGATCTTTGGTATCTGTGATTGAATTACGAAATTAAACTGAAAAGTATCTTGGCTAGTTTTTCATTCTATTTTAATTTATAATCTGCAAATTCACAAATCACTTTATTTATTTTTATTATAAAACATTTTCACTCTAATTTGTTTCCCCTTTTTGCAAATAAATACACATGCATTAATCCTTGTGGTTCGACCCCGTTCTTGCTGTACTACCCAGTATAAGGAACCGGAGATTTTAAATAAAATTTGATAGGTTTACAACCTATCTTATGTAATTAGGATGAGAAAGAATACGATTTTCATTATCGGCTTTATTTTGAAACATGCTTCTTCTATAACATTATGTTTGTTTTTGGTGAATGATGATTTCAATTTGAAGTGTCGGTGATTTCCATTGAATTTGAGCAAGATTGATTTAGGTTTAAAGGGACCACCAAAGTATTAGTTAACATTGTTGGTTAAAAATAAATCAATATAAGAAAGAAAAAGACTGACTCCCCCCACGAAGCACAATCTGATAAATGGGGATCAGCGAGAACTAATTTAACTAATTGGAAGAAAAAGGAGGGCTTCAATCAATAACTGAGGGCACAGTGAGGTGTGATTGAATCCATTTAGTAAAGTCAGTTATGTCTAAGAACTGGAACATTGTTTACCCAGCTAGTCCCTATTGTTTAGCGCTTATGAATGCCGTACCCATTTCTTTCGAATTTCGAAACATAGGGCTCTTTCCCATTTCTTTTGAATCTCAAAACATAGGGCTCTTGCCCATTTCTTTCGAATCTCAAAGAATTACTCTACTTCTTTCTTGCACCTTGCCTTGTCATATATGTTTGTTGCACCCACCTCTTGAGCTTACCGTAAAAAATAGTAAAAGTCGTAATATTAAAACAAAAAGAAAATTAAATAATTCTTATAAAAATCCATAAAATTACATCTGAGCTTAATGGTTATTGTTTTATATTATATTTAGATAGATGGACAAAAAAATATATATAAATTAAAAATATGCATAAATATAGAAATAAATATAAAGAAGGATAAATATTGAAATATTAATATTAAATATAGTATGTAAATAAAGTTGTAAAAATAAGATAAATAACTCATATATATATATATATAATTTAGTGAATTAGGTTTGGTTTCGGTATAATTGGGTTTTTTTGGTAAATTTGAATTGCCAACCAATTACCGAATTCATAAAAAAAAAAAAAAAAAAAAAAAGCAAACTAAACTAGAATAGATAAATAACTTATCCAAAATTTCTGTCAGTTCGATTTCAATTCATTTTCTGTTATCTCAAAAATTTTCTCACTTTAATTAGTTTGTTTGAGTTTGGATGTAAGTATCTTCGTTATCTTCTCCTTTACGTTTATAATTTGATCCAATTTTTTTTAATAATAAATATAGAAATTATTTTATGGGATAATATTTTCAGCCATGGATGAAAAAAAGACTAGTGCGTCGTTTTGTGTAGGTAGATGCTCCATAGTCCATGGCATTTCTCTCATCCTAGTTTATTCATTGATGAGAGAGGATCACAGAAATCAGATGCAAAACCATGCAAAGCTCTCCTCTCCTACGCACTTAATCCAATCTAAAGACTGAAATTATGATCAATCGTTTGAAAAATATTTCAAAATTTCTCCGCTTTTCATCAACTAAACATTATTTTTCGTCTTTCCTTAAACCCTATCAAAACTCTCCTCTCCTCTCCTCAATTTCTTCCCTACTTTCTATTTTCTTCACCCAAAATCCATCACACCAGCAAAATTCTACCTTTATGCCTCTTTTTTATGCATTTTTATACACCTCTACTCAATGGTAGAACCATGATCTGACTCTTTAGGGGAAAAAAAGACGTCGGCTGCTCACTACCATCTGAAAGATGTTTTCAAGGCGGCAAACACCTTTACTAGGATTGTTTTCAAGAATTGTTATCATATTTATCATAGTTTTAGTAATAAACTCATTTATATCTCTAATTCGTAAAATAAAAACACAAATAAAATATTAAACATAAGTTTAAATTCATAATTTACCAATTTCAATCCAAGCTATATAACAAATTACTTAATTTTATAATTAACTTTCTAATTAAATAATTAATTCATTTTCAATCCAAAGACATATAAATTAAATCAAATTATAGATATTACTTACAAATTAGCTTAATTCGAGTATCGATTTGTCAAATTTAAGGAAAATAAATAAATAACTTAACCTAAATTACAAACCCTAATTTATTAATTTCATGAATAATAATTGAATAAATATTTTACTAAATAAAATTGAGAGAATATTATTGAAAATCATTGTAAATTATGATTAATTAATACTTTATAAAAAGTAAAAAATTTAAATAAAATTAATATTTGATAAATAAATTAGAAAAAAAAATACTTGCATTTTTTTAAGAAAGAAAAAGAGAAAGAGAGGAAAAGGAAAGACAAAAGCAAAATTAAAAGGGGACGTGGATGGTTGGGCCTTCCTGAGTTTTTTTAATTTTTTATTCTTTTCCCAAAACACAGTTGTTTAACTAAAAGAAAAGAAAAAGAAGGGGTCATCTCCATCTCCTTCACCAAAACCTACAGCTGAACAACAACGCTGCCACTCCGCCGTTCAATAGCAGGAGCCAAAGGGCCAAAGGAAGGCCGACTTTTATGGCTTGCCAGGTTCGTTCTTGCATAACGGCTTCATCTCTTTGATTTTGGGGGGCAAAATGCTCCCCAAATCCCTAATTCAAGGGGCGAAGGCCGCCGGCTAAACACCTCTAGTAGGGGTTTTTCCCTGCGGCTGGAGGGGCACCGCCCCCCCTCCCTCCGCCCCTGCTGACTGCATTAATAGAGGATATCAGCTATCCAAGAAAATCATTTTCTGTTATAACTTATTTCCAAATCCCTTTGTATTCAAATTCAAATTCAGCTTATCGACCGTAGCTCCTCTTTATAGGAGTTCTGCTTTCATCATTTTGTATAAATACTTGTTCATTGTTATTATGTTAATATGTTATCATACTTGCCGGCCTTTCAATACCTTTACAACAGGGCTATAATTTTTTTTTATCACAAAACTGAACTATACTCGGATCTATAGCAGTGGCCAATCTTTCTGAACTGAGAGAGAATGAAAATGAAATGATAGTTTTATTCAACAGGCAGACAACACGACAACCAATTGAAAGTGGAATTTTAATTGCTCTTGTTATCAAAGCTTGCGGTTTATAGTGTCCAAAGAATCAGGGAAGATGAAGTCTGTAGTGGGAATGGTGGTGTCCAATAAAATGCAGAAATCAGTGGTGGTTGCAGTTGACAGGTTGTTCCACAACAAGGTATACAACCGCTACGTCAAGCGCACCTCCAAGTTCATGGCCCATGACGAAAACAACCTTTGCAACATTGGTGATCGAGTAAGCACAATTCTTTGTATTTTGTGCATACACTTTTTTGTCTTTTCATGCAGAATGAAAACATCTAACTCCTTAAAAAAATGTAAATATTCAAACCAATTTTTATGGCATTTTGTGGTTCATCTTAAGATTTATGGCAATATGATATGGCACTACTTATATTTGTAAGGGGTTAAGCATGAAGTTTTCTTGACGGTAATCACTTTTAAATGCATGAGAAAAATAGTATTATGGTGCTAATTTAATTGTTATTTCTATTTCCAAAACAAATGTCACGTAATGCTATGAAACTGAGATTAAAATTAGTGTGTTATTAAATTATTTGTGTGCTAGCTTATGCTCAAAGTTTATTTGACACTTGTGTTGAAATTTTTTTTTTTTTTATGTTTCTTGGCTTTCTTTTAACAGCTTGATCGTTTTTTGTACATGCAGAGGTTCACAGCAAGCACATGTAGTATATATATTTGATTTATCATTTTAACATTGCCATTTTGTTTTTGACCTTGGCCTTCTCTCACTTTGTGGTAGAAATTAGATCCATTACGTTGAGATTGTACATGTAACTGAGCTGCCTTGCTTCTCTTTTGTCTAGTTCCAAAAAAAAAAAAAAATCGAAGGTTGTGAAAACGTAGGATAGCATGCTCTGTTTAAGGTTGCAATAACCATTGCACTGTCGCAGATTTGCTTAGCGTTTGTGCCATAGTTGGTTCATGCATAATTCCTTGAGAGATGGTAATAAGTATGAGGGCAAATGAATGGCAAACTGATTTAGCTATCAAAGTTATATGTCACATGATTTCCTGCCAGTTATCCTTTCAAATGAAAAGTAAAGATGAAGACAGCTGAGGCTTTACCGACTCTCCTTGTGGTTATTGTTGCAGTTCTCTACTATGATAATCATAAGACATAATTGATGTATCTAAGTGATGCTTCATTTGATTGTGGAGAAAGTAGTGTAAAGCAAAAGGAAGCATGCTTTTGTCTCCTTCCTCATTCTTCCTCTTTCATTTCACTGCCTACATTAAAAGTTAGCAATTGAACATAAACACTACATGATTTACTGCAGTAACAGTTTTCCCTTGAGTATGCATGAGGACCTTTTATATAGTGGGTTGCTTTGTGAAAATCAGGTTAGATTGGATCCTTCTAGGCCATTGAGCAAAAGAAAGCACTGGGTTGTTGCTGAGATTTTGAAAAAGGCACGAATTTATGTGCCTCCATCTGCTGGTGAGGCTATTGGTTCAAATACTGCAGCTGATTTGACAAATTCTTCAATCTCTTAAGGTTTGGTCAGATTCCCTATGCATTCTACATTATTTTGAAAATTTGGATGCAACTATTGAGTTTGCCTGAGAGTAACAAGTATGTACATTTAAATCTTTAGCATTCATGGTTAAAGAGGTTTATAAATTATAAACTTGCATCTTTAATTCTTGTTTTCTGCCATCATTATGTGGATATATAAGATCACATACTTGTTGGTCAAGACGTTGCATTGCAATACATGACATAGAAGTTGGCTTCCGTTTGATCTCACATTTCATATGCAATGATATGGTAATATATGATAGTCTAAATCAGTCTGCAAAATGATTAAGCTGGCATATGAGATGCATGGTTGTTGTGTTCTGGTACAATATAGATGGTTATTGTTGTCTAAGTATATGTTTAGTTGGCAATTGTTGACATTTGCTAGCCACGTGTGTGTAAAAACGTTTCCTCCCCTCAAATTGATGAATTTTATGCTAGTGTTTTGATAGGCTAATGTTATCTTTTTTTCCTTGTGACAGGTCATGTATTAATCGGAAGATCTGGTAGACTAGAAAAGGCCTGCCTGCATCAGGAAAGCAAACCCTTCAAGAATCATCAAGACTCAAAGATGGCTGCCTATACTTTACGTTGAGTTTTGTGTGCTTATGGACAGATGAAACTTAGAAGAGAAATTTCAGTTCATTTTTTAATGTTTTACATATGGTACTTAGTACCATGTTTTGGTGACTGGCATTCCATTTTGTTTCATTCTGTGTCTTGAATGTTAATGTAAAAGACTCGTTCAAATAAAAACGCAATTTATATAACAGTCTTTCACATGCCTCATTGTAAGGCTGAAACAACTAAATGCTTAGCTATCTGGTACACAAATTAAAAGCAGAAAAATTTCCTACTGTAGGATAACCTGATTTTGTCTAAATGATTGATATGTTGAGCTAACGTTGGTTAGCATAGCGTCGCTCGGTTCAATTAAATCAACTTGAAAATAACTTAACTGAGTTTTTTTTTTTTGAAAAAAAAGAATCAAAGCTAAACCGAACCGAGGTTATTTAAGAACAAAGATTATCTTTGCAGCTGCACCATTTACTAACCAGAAACATCCATCAAGAATGATGAATCTTATCCCTTTGAGATGGATTTAGGCAAGCCTTTTGTTTTTTTGCCCCCTTTTCACATGGACTACTTACCAATTTGTCTTCAATACTCTATTTTGGCCCATAAAATGCTAGAAATTTCATTTTCCATCACAACTTATCAAATTATTTCTTTGACTTTGTAGGTAAAATTGGTCCGTACTTACTACGAATATTTTTGATATTAATCAAAATAAAAATACATTAAAATACCATGGGCCAAAAAAAAAAAAAAAAAAAAGAAGAAGAAACGCACACTTCCAAAAAAAAAAAAAAAACAAAGGTTGATGTTTAGTTATTACTTATTATAATTAGTTAACCGATAAAAAAAATCAGTATAAGATTACACTCTATAATATCACAGTTGTCAACATTGTTTTAGAAAAGAAAGTGAATAATAATGAGAAATTGAGAAGGTATTGAATCTCAAATCTAGGGACTCTTGCAGGAAGGGCTGCTTTGATAGGCAAAGTAAATAACCTAGTTGTCAGAAAAAATTTACCATGATTCTTGAATGTTGATCTGATGCAACAAAACTGCAGAGATCATCAAGATTCCATCTAAGTTATTCTTTCTTCTTCATCTCAAAATCAGACCTGATTCTCACAGTTGAAATTGAAAATTCCTCTCCCTTCATTTGTTCTCTGTGCTACGAAGCCCTCACGTGTCTGTCTGAGATACTACATAACGCTCTTTGCTTCTACTCTGCTCCCCGTTACATGATACAGAATCTGTAGTATGCATTTCTTTGAAAATTTGATGTGAAGCCGTAAGACAGCCACATTTTGTGTACATACTCATATGAGCATTCCCAACTGAAATATCCATGTCCATGCCGCATTCACAATGTAGCCATGAGTTCCAATTCCATAATTCTAAGAATAATTTTAATATTAATCAGAATAAAAATGCATTAAAATACCATGGGCGATGCTCTTAGGCCATCAACTGGAAAAATGAGGACAAGCCAACGGTACAACTTTAGTTGTGAGTTAATATCCCTTCTTGTCAAATTCTGTTGTCCAACAGCTTGCTTGCGTAGACAGAAGCAGACTCTGATTTTTACCTCGGTAAGAGAGTATCAGAATCAACAAGACACCTCAAACCCCGAAGAATATGATTCCGTAGTTAATGATCCACGCATGAAGATTCAATAAGTTGTTCTGATATTTCTGAGTGTTCTTTCATACAAGCAATTGCTGAAAAATCAATCCTCCTACCAGAAATGCTTCTTCTTGAGCTTCAACTGTTGTGTAATTCTCTAAATCCTTTCAAAAGAATTATATACATCAAAAGTTAACATTGACGGGGCAAATTGGCAAGGCTGCTCTTCGGATGTGACCTGTAACTGCCAGTAATCATTATGATTCGCCATCCCTGGAGCAGAGAAACCTGTCTCGATTTCTATCAGTAATTTGCCTGCAAGGCTACATTTTGAAAGACCATGGTCAGTGCTTTGCTGTACCTTAACCACCCTACCAGTAATCACCGCAAGAGCAATCACCATTCCTGAAATGATGAAACCTCTTTCCATCTCGCACGACAATTTCCCTTTCGACAACTTTTGACATATACTTGATGGCATTATGGCAATCACCACAGATCCTAAGGTTCTTGAAAACTCTGACAGTAGCTCCATGGGGAAGTTTCATAAGACCATAAGCAACAGCAAGTTTCTCACTGTGAGTAAACAGGGAAACTTCCTTTTGGTCAAACTCAGTATCATGCAATGCAAACTTTGTGTTCGGGACATACCCCAGTTTTCTCATTTTCAGGAACAGCTGCTTTAGATAATCGCAAACAGCTTGCACCTCAGGGTGCACAGTATCATTAACCAAGAAGACATGGACCATGCTTTCAACCTCAATCCAACTACAACCAGGCTCTTTCCTCACCCCTCGATCCCTCATTAACTTACGCACATTTGCCACATCATCCCATCTGCCTGCAGCAGCATACATGTTCGACAATTGTATATAGGTTCCATCATGCTGTGGCTTTAGCGCAAAGAGTCGGTCAGCTGCTTGAACGCCCAAATCCAGGTTCCCGTGTATCTTGCAGCCAGCAAGAAGAGCCTCCCAAATAGGAGCACCAGGCTTGAAAGGCATTGATTCAATCACAAAGCTTGCTTCCGTGAATTTCCCAGCTCTACATAACAAATCAATAAGACGGGCATAATGATCTTCACCAGGGTTAATCTTGTAAACGGCATTCATTGAATTAAAATAATTCTGTCCTTCTTTAACTAAACCTGCATGGCTACAAGCAGAGAGAATCGTAAGAAAGGTTATCCGATCCGGCATTATACCTTCTGCTAACATCTCTTCATAAAGTTCTATTGCTCGAAGGCCATGTCCATGTTGACCCAGAGCTGCAATCATGGCATTCCACGAAACTGAATCAACAGAAGGCATGGTGAGAAACAATGTTTCTGCAGCTTCAACAACTCCACCTCTGGCATACATTGTTATTAGTGCATTACCAGCTGAAAGACTTGATTCATAACCAAATCGGACAAGCTGAGCATGGAGCTGGCGTCCGTGCTCCAATGCTCCAAGCGCCGAACAAGAAGTGATTGCTCCTGCAAATGCATAATCACATGGTTCAAAACCTAAAGATTTCATTTGGTTGAACAGCTTCAGACCCTCTTCCGCAGACCCATTCTGAGCCAGTGCAGAGATCATTACAGTCCATGTCAATAGGTTTTTCTCGGGCATCTTCTCAAAAAATGATATAGCATCTTTTATGCAGCCGGCATTCACATAGCCACATAAAATTGCATTCCATGATACAAGATCTTTCTCTGGCATAGTATTAAACATCTTTAGAGCCGCATCAGCTTTATCAAATTTCCAATATAACGTAACCAATGCATTGTTCACAGGCAATGAAAAGTCTGGTGAGGGGTCGGCTACAGCCTTTAGAAAATAAGCATGCACCTGCTTACCAAGCTGAAAGAAGCCACCGTTTGCACAAGCACTTATGATGCTAGTATAAGTAAACTCGTCCAACTGAATTCCTGATAAATACATCTTCCTGAACAAATCCATTGCTTCTACATACAGACCACGATGCATATATCCAGAAATAAGAGCATTCCACGCCACCCCTAATTTCTCAGTCATCCCATTAAAAATCTCTCTTGCAGCAGCAAGATCATCATTCTTCACATACCCAGTAATAATAGTTGTCCAGGATAATTCATCTTTCTCAGGCATTTCATCAAACAATTTTCTAGCTTCATTCATCAAGGTTAATGATACCACTGATGGTGAAGAAGCACACCTAATATAAGAGGATATTAATGCATTCAACACAGCAGTAACAAGCCCTGTTCCTGACTTAACTACTGCGCAATGCAGCTGTTGGCATTGGCTTTCATCTTCAGCTACAAGTGCCAGTGCACCAAGAACACTGGTAAAAGTAAAATTGTCAGGCCAAAAATGGTTCCTTTTCATTTCACGAAATAGTTGAATAGCAGCAAGACCATCATTATTATGTGAATAAGCAGTGATCATGGCGTTGTAAATAACAGTGTCTCGCATGTCTAATGGTGTTGCAGCAAAAATCTCTTTGGCAACCTTTAGATTCCCATTGGCAGAGTAGGCAGTAATCAAAGTCGTTCTTGCAACTATATCTGGGTGGGGAATTTCGTCGAACAGATGACGGCCGTAGGCAAGTTTTGACGATTTGCAATAGACATCGATCAGACGGTTGAGGAGGTGGGCACGTGGTTTGAACCCAGAAGCTATCATGTGGGCATGGATGGTACGGGCAAAGGAAAAAGACATGGGTTTTTGAGGACAACATAATTGAAGCTTGGATGCATAAGCGTTTGCTACTGTTTGAATGAGGCTGATGGTTTTCATGTTTATAAGTATGCAGTTTCATACTTTACAATGCGCTTCAAACTGGCTAATGAGGGATTGAGAGATTAGGAAAGCCAATGTTGCATCGACTCTTTTAGGTCGGATCTATAAGTAATTGCGTAGCGTTTGTCTGCTCCAGGGTTTTATAGAGAGAAGTATTAGGCTTTATAGTTTATATACTACACATTTGGGATAAGCTATCTTAATGTTGCTATTTTACCTTAAACTAACATATTAAGTGATTCAATTGACGGTTTAATTGAATAAACCAATTAAATTAATATCATTGCTGATAAAAAAAAGTTCGAAAATTTAGGGGTTTAATTGGCTTTGAATGACAAGTTAGACATTCAATCCCAATATATATTACATACTATCTCAAAATAAATGAATATAATACATTCCAAAATTGAAAAAGGAGCAGAAGGAAAATTGAAAAAACACATTGAATTTTTTACCGAGGCAAATAAGAGGATGATTGGGACATATTTAGAGGGTGTTTGGATGCGTATTTTTTAGGGTTTAGGCTTGTTTCTCATCAAACAACAAATCTAGTTATGCTTGGTAAGATTTATCAAAAAATGTTGATAAATATTTGAGCAAGAAAATCTTGTTGTTTCCCATAATCAACAAATTTTGTGTATAGTTATGTTTCCTCTTGGCCAGTTGCAACAAAGCGATGAAACAAAACACATGTAAAGCATAAGTTATGGAGCATCTAGTTTATTCCAAGAATGGTTCGAGTCTTCTTTAAAGGGGCACTTGCATTTACTCCATCGTTCTTTCCAGTTTCTATAGAGCTGTCTAAAGCCCCAGTAATGATTTGTGGCAGGGAGTTACTGTGAGTTAGGATGACTTATCATTTGGCAAAAAAAATGAAGATACACGCCCTTCCAAAAAAACAAAGGTTGATGTTTAGTTATTACTTATTATAATTAGTTAAAAAAAAAAAAAAATTCAGTATATTTCATCTATTTCTTTTATTTGAAAAAGATTACACTCTATAATATCACAGTTGTCAACATTGTTTTAGAAAAGAAAGTGAATAATAATGAGAAATTGAGAAGGTATTGAATCTCAAATCTAGGGACTCTTGCAGGAAGGGCTGCTTTGATAGGCAAAGTAAATAACCTAGTTGTCAGAAAAAATTTACCATAATTCTTGAATGTTGATCTGATGCAACAAAACAGCAGAGATCATCAAGATTCCATCTAAGTTATTCTTTCTTCTTCATCTCAAAATCAGACCTGATTCTCACAGTTGAAATTGGAAATTCCTCTCCTTTCATTTGTTCTCTATGCTATGAAGCCCTTATGTGTCCGTCTGAGATACTACATAGTGCTCTTTGCTTCTACTCTGCATTCCCCATCCCACCAACGGAACAATACATCTGCAGAAAAGAGTGAACAAGGAGTAGAGAAGAGGGAATGGCTCAAATGTGTTCATATGCAGACAACTTAAATCGCAGGCTTTTCCACAACCGTTTCTATCATTATTAAGCAATAACTCTGTCCTCTCCGCTTCTAGAATTAGATATAGTATAGATGTGATTCAATAACATGGTGATTTTACATTCTAATGTACAATAAAATTTCTGCTAATTTCATGTACAAATAACAAATCAACTATTTCTTGTCTCTCTTTTTTTTTTTTTTCTTTGCAAAACATATTTTGTAAGTGACGGTGAGACTATCGACAGGAGTAAACTCAAAACAATGCACCATAGTGAGAAGAAAGTAGAGTTACAAACCCATGAATTCGACTATCCTGCTAAAATTTTGCTAAATCCATAGCATTTACTTAGGCCCTGTGCCCGCATGAGTCTTCTCACCTCTTCTACACCACACCAGTTACCAGATTCAGCATAAATTATACTCAACAAAGTATGGTTTGCAGCATTCCCAGGTTCTGATTTTATAATATTTTGTACTAGCATTTCTGCAATTTCTAGATGTCCATGAGTTTTACAAGCTGAAACCAAAGAGCTCCAGATCTTTGTACTAGGTTCCATAGGCATAGTTCGCAGAATACTGAAAGCGTCATCAATTTTTCCTGACTTTCCAAGAAGATCAATTTGGCAAGCATAATGCTCAACAGTTAGTGGAATTTTTCCTTCTTTCTTGATATTATTGAAGATTTGTTCTCCCTCCCTGACAAGGCCCGCATGGTTGCAAGCTGATAAAACAGCAAGGACTGTAATTGCATCAGCTTCCACCCCTCTAGCTTGCATCTCATGAAAAACACACAAAGCTTCTTCACCGTAACCATGTAAGCCATAACCAGCTAGCAACGTGCTCCATGATACAGAATCTGTTGTATGCATTTCTTTGAAAATTTGATGTGAAGCCGTAAGACAGCAACATTTTGAGTACATACTTATGAGAGCATTCCCAATTGAAATATCCATGTCCATGCCACATTTCACAATGTAGCCATGAGTTCCAATTCCATGCTTCAGTGAAGCTAAATTTGTGCATGCATTTATTACTGCCAATAGAGTGATGAAATTTGGTTTAATTCCTAGTGTTCTCATCTGATGAAAAAGTTTCAGAGCTTCAATACTGTCCCCAGATCGAGAACAGATTCTGATAATTGAACTATACATCACAACGTCTTTAACTTTTGATCTCAGAAAAATAAGCTTAGCAGGCTTCAATCCTTCCCCACTATTGCAGTAAAAATGAATAAGAGAAGATGAAAAATGATGATCCGAATCAAACCCATGACGAAAGGCATATCCATGAATTTCTTTCCCATGCTTAAAATAACCCAACTCAGCAATAGCAGGTAATATTGTAATCAATGTGACTCGATTAGGCCTAGCACCATTAATTTGCATGGCTCGAAAACAGTCAACAGCCATATCATATTCTAAGTTAGCAGTACAACCTGCAACCACAGCAGTCCAAGAAATCTCATTTTTCACTTCCATTTGATCAAACACTCGTAAAGCCATGGACGAATCACCACACTTGAAATACCAATCAACTAAAGAAGTCAACGCAAAAACCTCATCCCCAATCCTCTCATCAACAATAACAAGAGCATGAATAAGTCTACCTAATCCTCTATTCACGTATCCTAAACGTTCAATCACAGATATAGCACTTGCAATCAATTCAGCTTTAGGTACAAAACCATATGCATACATTTCCTTAAGCAATTCAAACGCTTTGGAGAAATAACCATTTTGTATAGAGCAATTTACAATAGAATTCCATGAAATGGTATCTCTCAAAGGCGTAGTGTCAAACAGTTTAAGTGCGAGCTCAAAATCGGAAAATTTCGCATAAAAAGAAATGAAGGAATTAGAAACAACAGGATCATAGTCCAGGCCTGATTTAATGGCAATGGCGTGAAGTTGCAGGCCGAAGTGGCGGAAGTGCAAGGAAGAGCAAGCTTTGACTACAGTAGGAAGAATGAAGCCGTTATCATAGAGGCTGCCGGTAGGATGGAGCTGATATCTGTAGAATAGAAGTGCCTGAGTGAGGTTTCCTATTGAGACCATGTGTCTGAATTTGGCATGGAGGATTGAGACTGATTCCGTCGAACCTAGAGATGATATGAATCGTCGGCTTAGATGAGAAATATAGAAGTAGAAAACAGAGATTTTGAGTTTGGCCATCATAGTTTCGTGCAGTAAGGTTACCTACTTTTTAAAAGGGGAAAATTACAAAATAAACTCTGGTTTTAGCCATTTACAAATTAATATATGTGATTTAAAATTTTATAAAATGAGAAATATGGTTTCATAATATTAACTCGGATCGGTTATCGAACCGGTGAAGAGATGGATTCATGGATTCTAGATTAAACCGGAATAAACCGGAATCGAACCGGATTTAATAAATATATTAAAATATTAATATATTTTTATTTTTATAATTTATAAAAATTTGAATATTTTTATTATAATTCTTTAAGTTTAAACATTTCAAACACAATATAGTAATTAAAAAAACTTAATTTATGAAATATAATTTTTTTAGTTACAATAAAATATCAATTTAATTTAAAATAATTTAAAAATATAAACTATGTTTTATTTTAATTAAAAACACCTCAAAATAATAACTTAAATTTTATATTCAAATAATTTAAAAAAAAAAGTCTGGCAGAACTAGAAAACCGGTCCGGTTTGGTTTTCCGGTTCGACCGACTGGTTCGACCGAAAATTGACCGGTTTGTTGACCAAAGTGAAAACCGGACAGAAAATGACCGGTCTGACCTCCAGTTCCGGTCGAACCCGGTCCGACTGGCCGGTACGGTCTGGTTTTCACAACTATGTTAACAACAGTAGTATATTATCCAATATATTTTCTAAAAACTCACTTATCCTTCGAATTTTCACCTGAAATTCCGCAGGTTGGTTGATTAAAATATAATGAATCTCAATAACAAAGTTCATAAATTTTTAGAAGGTGCATGTATTTTTTTAATTAATAATGAGAGAAAGAGAAAAAAAAATTACAAAAAATAGAAAAAAGCCCAAAAAGTTTTAAAACTTTGTAACATATTGTTAATGACAGATAAAAAAATTTTCACATAGAAATCAGGTTAACAGTGTAAACTTTAGGCTCTTAATCTAATCTTCACGCAAAACTCAATATTTCCTACTATTTAGTATCCCAATAATTTATACAAATTATTAAATAAATTTCCATCAAATTTTGAAGATTTTAAAATTTTCTAGCCATTTTTCTTTTTATGAATTTTTTTTTAATTTTTTGTATTATTAATTATTAAAAATATAAGCACTTGATGAAAAATTTCAAGTTTCAACACTATGGTCCAATGTATTTTAATTAACTAACATACAAAATTTCAGATAAAAATTCAAAGGATAAGTGAGTTTTTAGATAGTGTATTTGATAATAAACTACTTTTGTTAACATCATAAAACTACATGTCCTATTTTGTAAAAATTTAAACTACAGGTCTCATTTTGTAATTAGCTAAAACTACAGAGCTTATTTTTGTACTTATCCCCTTTAAAAGCTAATGACTATGCACGTAGTAGAGACTCCAATCCAACACATTGGAATCACTGCAAATGCATGGTGTAATAAATATGCTACCACGGGTTAAACATTAGGAAGCATATGAAAGATGTATACGGAGAAGAAAAAGAATTAGTTGAAATTTCCTATTCAATTCGAAGATCAAAAAATTGACTATAAAAGCTTGTAATAAATGTCAAAATCTTCAAGTTTCCTTTTAAGATCCACACAATAATCTGTAAATTCTGAGTTCATGTCATGAATTTTTAAGCAAAAGATAATCAGTAACACTTAGCATTCTGTTTTATTGTGATTAACTCGTGGTACATATGGGTATGTATAAGTTTGTAATATTAAAACTAAAGAGGCTTTTGTGTCAAGTTGTCCAACAAATAGTCTTTCAAAACTGTCAATATCCTTTTCACCTAATAAATTTTTAACAATTTAGCCCCTGTTCCAACAAAACTCGCCATGGGTGAGGGGATTTAGACCACTATATAATTACGAGGTCATATTTATCTAAGTGTTTGGTTAGGGGGAAAAACATAGAGGAATCGGAATGGGAATCAAAGACTCCCATTGTTATTGTTTGTTTAACTAGAGTTAGAGGTGGAATGGGAATCTCATTCCCATAAATCCAGGAATCAGTCATTCCCTCCTAACCCCACGTTAATCAGTTTTGATTCCCTTCTGGAATCAAAATAAAACACGGTAACTTTATCTCAACAGATTTTCCGTTTCCTATGCAAGCTTTTTCTCAGACTTAGACTTCTTAACACAGGTTCTTTCACCGTCTTTCTCTTCTGTGTTACTGTGGTTCATTCGAACATCATATCCAAATCCTTTTATCAGTTACAAGATCGAAGCTTGCTTTGAAATTAAAAAGGCTTCTTTCTGAAAGTCAAATAAAGTATTCGAACTCAGAAATCTTGCGTCAACAGAGTACTGATTGAAAACAAGGATTAAGAAGCTGAAATACTCATCTCCGATTCTGCGATTGGTCATTTGCGATCAAAAATCAAACCAAGTATTTTTCATAATTTCAACTATGTTTATTAGTTGTTCTTATTGTCAAATTCGAAAAATGAATTATAATGATGAAATTATAATTGAGTGATGGAGAAAATACAGAGTTGTGAGATGTATCTCTTAATTGTTAGTAAGGGAGAAGAAATAGATAGATAAGGGGTAAAGAAACCAGCTCATGCTCTGTTTTTTTATTCTAAGACACTCAAGAAACTTTTTGATTTGAAACAAGGGTCACAGACTGTGTAACCAGGCTTGAATTGCTGAAAACCAACCAGTTTGTTATAAAAAGTAGCTATATAGATCAACTTATAATCACAGGTCTCTTACCAAGCCTAGATCCCTATAAAAGAGTTCTCTTACCAAGCCTCTTGCTCTCTGTATCCAGTAAGCATCAAGCCAAACATCTTATAATCACATAAAAAAACAAAACAAAAAAAAAGATGTCCTAAAGTTGCAGGACCATTCCTTTCCACAAAGAAATGGTTGTACCAATTAACACAATTGAATTCTAAATTCTATAATTTTTAACACCTCAAAATATCACATTACCATTACAAATTTGCAAGGGGTAAATTTCCAGACTAAGTAAAGAGAATAAAAACAGACTGCACTTACCTAATCTCAAGTAAAATAGTGATCATAGCTTGAATCTCACGAGTACTTTGTTGCTGCACTTTTCCTCTACTCCTAGCATCACCAAACTAGTAATTAAAATGAAAGAACATGAAACCAGTATTCGCTCAGGTTAAAAGATGGGTTCACAACATAAAAAGTGCTCCGATTTATCCATGAGCATAGTAGGGACTGCATCACTTTATGCTCTCTATTCCTAAAAATGTAATAAAAGTCCTTTAACAAAATCATGAAAAATGGAGATGAACTCAAACAGATAATGCAGTTGATTTGAAGAAGCAGGCAAAAATCACTGGAGAGTTATTGGAGATTGTAGCTGGAACTGAAGCACTAATAAAGTTCAAATAACTTCGGTTCATATTTGTCCTTTATCTATGCTTCTTTTGCTCATTTTCTTTTTGCTAGGAAACTTGTGATTGACTAATTTTGATATTAGTACTGTTATTGACTAATTTTGATATTAGTACTGTATAGATAGACACATCTTTGTTATAACCATGTCATGAGTCAGCAATCACACCATAGTTGAGAAATAATAAGATAACAAGATGCATGGGCGTTACCTTTTTCTATTTCTTTATGTGGTATCTTTCTCCACCCATGTGGAATTTGAAGAAAGGGGAACTGCTGTAAATGCTTAAAACAGGACCTGATATGCAATTCAAAAGATGTCCTGAATACCTCAAAAGGGTGTAGCTTATGAGCTTATGACAGCAAAATGTTTGGTGCTTTTAATGATATAGGTGTCTAAGTTATATCTTTGAAGTATAACAAGTATAATAAAACTCTAGATATTGCCATCTTAAATGATGATCTTCTTCTTCAACAATTATTAAAATGATAAAGCGTGCAAAGTAGGGTATGACCAAATATTTGATTCTGTATTGATATGAATACTTGGTCAGTGCACTACTATCATTCTTTTTCAAATCTATGTCTAGTCAATTTAGTTATGTTGGGTGTTGTTTAATAGTTTTTCTTATTTAATGTGTTGATTACTTGATTCATGATCTTTTCTTGTGATGAGTTTCTTTATTTTTTATTTTACTGTTATCTTAATGGTTTCTTTGGTAAATTGTGGATTAGTTATTTTCTTTTTGTTCAATAAGAGTATGGTGGAGTCATGCTCTTTGTAGTGTCTTGATGGCTGGACATTCTAAGAATTTGCATAAGCCCATACTAAGGGAACGGATTAAACATTGAACATTGAAATCTGACGCATGCATAAATAGTTATAATGGTCGTTGCAAACAATGCCAAAGAAGCAGTGACATAAGAGAATTAATGCAATGAATGGGATAAAAACAAAGATATAGCTGTTCTCATACTTTAGGTGTTGTGAAATTATTCAGAACTGACATTCACTCCCTAGTTATGAGGTGAGTAATATTCACTACAACAATTGTCGACACAACGAAAATTAACTCACGAATTGCCCTATAAAGATTCAAAACGAAATTACTATAAAAGTTCAAAAGCTAGCACATCCTTTTCGCAATCCTATTTCTGAGTGCAGTCTACAATGACCCTAAAAAACCATAGTACTCAGGTTAGTTGGTTAGATAATGGCTTTCTTGCATAATGGATATAATAGAGCATGACTGGAGTTGGAAAAAATTTATGGGGTTACCAAAAGTGTCTGATGGATTTAAAGACCCTGTTAACATTATAAAGGCCCGAGTGCATTTCATTAGGTACACTTACTGACTGATATATTTTACTTTTACTAGTGTTTTGTGCCGTATTTTTTAAGTTTTCAACTGTTGAGTCCTATGTTGTTGGTCTTTGTTGGAGTTACTAAGTAATCTTTTTCATAATTGATTATTTTTAAGAGACTTTTGATTTGAAATTGAAATTATGTCTGTTGAATCTAAATTACATAGTTCAATGAGGTTGTTTAATGTGAGTGTTTGTGTTTATTGAGATGATTGTAGAGGTTGCCTTTAATATGAATTTATTGAGGCTTTTCATGTTTTTGTTTGTTATCAAGAATGTATTTGAATTTGGTATGTGGTCTTGTTCTTGGATATACTAAAAATTCTAGTTGAATATTTTTAGCATAACTATTACCCGTGAAAGTAAGTCTAGTGTGCAAGGTGCAGTTGTACTTTAAATCAATTAATTATGCATTCATTGAGCCTTTTTTTGATGGTTTTGTTTTTGTTTTTGGGTGTGTCCTGTTATAAGAAAATAAGGTGTGGTTGAAAATTTGAAATGAGAAGAAAAAATGCATGGAAGCATGAAAAGCTTTAAGGGTCAATTTCATTAGTAAATAAATATATAGTTCCTTATAGATTCAAATTATTTTTGCTTAATATAGCTAAATAATTAATTTTATATGGCATTGTAGATAATGGATCGTTTTGGCTTATCAATGAGAAGGAAGCGAAAGTTACAAGAACTACAATTTATTGTCACACTCATTAATATCATATTTATTATGCATATCATATGGTTTTTCATGGGTTCAACTGTTTTTAATGGGAAAGACTTGAGAGAAAACAAGAAAAATAAAAAGAGATTGAGATTTGCAAACTTAAGCTTGCTAATTACAGAGAGTGATGTTAAATGTAAAAGCGAACTTCGTATGAACAGATTTACATTTAGAGTGCTTTGTGAGATGCTTAGAGACACTGGAGGTTTGAAAGGGACTAAAAATATGTCACTTGATGAAATTGTTGCAATGTTTTTATATATATTATCTCACCATAAAAAAATAGAACAATAGGTACTTATTTTCTTAGAAGTGGGGAAACTGTAATTAGACAATTCAACCTTTGTTTAAAGGCTGTTCTAAAATTGCATACAATATTACTTAAGAAGCCTACACCGATAGCTGATGACTGCACAGATAATAGATGGAAATCTTTCAAGGTACATGATTTATATTTACCACTTGAATTAAGCTATGATAAAATTTACAAAAAAAGATGATTTTTTTATTATTGTTGCAGAATTGCTTAGGAGCATTAGATGGTACTTTTATTAACGTGTTAGTACCAGCTGAAGATAGAGCAAAATATCGAACAAGAAAAGGCACAATTGCAATGAATGTATTAGGAGTTTGTTCACCTGATATGCAATTCATTTATGTATTACCGAGTTGGAAGGGTTTAGCTCATGATGTTCGTGTCCTTCGAGATGCTATTTCTAGAATTGATGGTTTAAGAATTCCTTAAGGTAATATTAATAAGTATTTTCTATTTTATAATATAAAATAACACATTATAGGGTAAGAAAAGTAATTTGTATATTTTATTTAATAAATGTGAAGGTTGTTATTACTTGGCTGATGCTGGCTACACTAATGGAGAGGGATTCCTTACCCCATATAGGAGACAATGATACCACCTTAATGAATGGAGAGGTGATAGACAACCTCAAACTGCAGAGGAGTATTTTAACATGAAACACTCTGAAGCTAGAAATGTTATTGAAAGATGTTTTGGTTTACTTAAGGGCGGATGGTCAATACTTAGGAGTTGTTCTTATTATCCAATAAGGACCCAATGACGTATTATTATGGCATGTTGTTTATTGCATAACCTTATTAGAAAATATATGCTGACTGATTCTGTTGAGGATGACTTTTATGAAGAACTTGATGAAGATTATGAGAATGATGCCACCGAACCAGAATTTATCACTATAGTTCAGACTTCAAACCAATGGACCAATTTTAGAAATGCACTTGCCCAAGAAACGTTCAATAGTTGGAGAACTCGATTTGCTAGATGATGGCTTTTTTTGTTTTATGTGTTCTTTTTTTGAAATTTTCATTAAACTTATGAATTGGATTAACATTTAACTATTGAATATGTTAAGTTTTTCTTATTATAATATTATATACTATATTATTTTTGTCGTTTTAATTATTAGGATGGATTCAGCTGAAATTAGTCAACCTCGAGGTAGAGGTAAAAATAAAAAAGCTTGGAGTTTAGAAGAGGATCGAGCATTGATAGAAAGTTTACAGGAGGTGGCAACTGATTCCAGATTTAAACAAGACAATACATGGAAGAACGGAAATTTAATTCAAGTTGAAGAGTTGATTAATCAAAAACTTCCCATGCATTTTATAAGAGCTGATTCACATATTGATTCGAGATGGAAAAAAATGAAGGGAAAATATAATGCCATTTCTGACATGTTAAAAAAATCTAGGTTCGGTTGGGACGATACAAGAAAGATGATACAATGTGAAAAAAGTGTCTATGAGGAATATTGCAAGGTAAATTTTCTACTTATAAATCTTTATACAATAAATTACTTTTTTTTATTATCTATAGAATTTAATTAATGCAATCTTTAGTAGTAATTTGATTATTACAAACTACAAAATGTATAGTTTTTTTAGTTGCCTTTAAACTTCAATTGAATATATACATGGAATTCACTTTGTTATATTTTTAATGCTAGAATCATAAAGAAGCAAAAGGTCTATGGAATGTATCGTTTCCTTTCTTTGATGAAATTGGAGAGTTAACTGGAAAAGATAGAGCATCTGGTAAGAATGTTGAGACATTTGGTATAGCTGTAGAGAACATGGATAATGAGATGGAAAATGAAACAAATGTCATCACAGATGAAGAAAATGAAGATGATGATGGCATATCTGTTACACAAACTAAATCCCATTCTAGACATAAAAGAGCAAGGAAGCAACCTAAGTCAAAGGAGCCAAAAACATCTCAAGAACCTCAAATGCTCGCTGCATTTGAAAATGTTTCTTCCAATTTTAATAGTTTTATGCAAAATATGAACACACATCTTGGTACTATGGCTGCTGCTTGGTCTCGTGCAGAGGAATGTGAACAAGATATAGCTAATAAAAGTAATATGGTGGTAACAGAATTACTTCAAATTGAAGAATTGACTTCTATGGAAGCATTAAAAGCTGCTAATATTCTCATAGCCGAACCAAATAAAATGACAGTATTCTATCAGGCTCCACCACATCTTAGAAGACAATATATTATTCATCTTCTTTATCCTTCTCATGGACCATTCGTTCCTAGATCAATTTGAATTATTTCAAATTTATTTTAGATATTATTAATTTTAGTCATTTTTCTTTATGGTTTTGAAGTATCCTTTCCTAAGACTATTAAATAGTTTTTGAAATTTGTTGTGATGAATATGAACTATTGTTGTTACTAAAATTACCATTTTTGATTTTTTTATTATTATTCTTGTGTTTATTGTTTCCGTTATGTAAAAATCAATTAGTAAAAAAATCTGTATAAATGAGTTATCAAAACAAATGACAAAAGGTTTTGATTACTGCGAAAAATGAAAGAAGTAAAAAATAATATTTGAGCGAAATCTAATGAAATTTTGATTAGGATTGGAAGGTTTAAAAATTTTTGTTGATATTTAATTAGAATGATTCCGATTCCTATCATTAGAAAAACCAAACAGTTTCAAAGGGAATCAGATTCCAATTCCGGATTAAACCAAACAGAAGACATAAATAGCCATTCTGATTTTGATTCCGTCCCATTCCGATTTCGATTCCGATTCTGAAGTTTGAACTAAATGCCCCCTAAGTTTTTGCTGCATATTTTTAATGTATGAGATTTGTCTTAGTTTTTAAAGTACTTTTTCAATGCTAAGAGGTGGCTTGAAAAAATGATAAGTGAATAATATACAAATTATTTTAGAGCACAATTGAATTAATTTGAATTAATTTGAAGTTAAAATGAATGAGAAATGGTTAAAAAGCTTGTTTTTAGGTTGCTGGATAGTTACTGAAAGTTGCAGTCCAAAAATCAGAACAAACGTGCTTAAAAAGGACCTAAAAATTACTGGGTGGAAATCCATTTGAATGAGCCGTGAAATGAGCCCAAATAAAAAGAGGATGAGATATTTTTCTTCTAGAATTTACAGCTTTGTCTCTACTTTTTACTTGTGGTTAATATTAAAGGTATAATTATGGTTATAATTATTTTGGGATTATTTTAGTGAACAGTATTTGATATTTTGGAATGTCTAGATTTTTCTTTTGAGCCAATAGATAGCTTTGCCCATTTTTATTAATTGGTAATTAATTGCTAGTAGTAAATTCTCTCAACAACTCTTTATAATTCCTATTTTATTAATATTATTATTAGTGTTATTTTTTTCAATTCTGTCTGGGAAAACTGCTTGTTTATCATTTATTATGAGGAGTGACTAGTTCTCCATCAAACTTGAGCCAGCTTAAGCTGTCGATAGTAAATATTATTTCTCTCTTCTTTTTATTATGAGTAAAATGCTTTGATGATTGTTTGGTGATGTTATGTATTCTCTGAAGAGTTTGGCCACTTCATGCTTAGTGTTTATAATGAGACCGAGAGGAGATTTATGTACACAGATGTAAGCGCTGAAATTTTTCGGACTTAAAAAAAAATATTTGTTGTTGTGCCACAATTGTAATTACAGTCATGGGGGTGTATTACAGTCGTGCGACTGTAATACCGAAGTAGGTACAGCAGTCCATACCTTGTGAAATAAAAAATTTGGATTGATGGGAGAGGCAATTAATGCCCAAAAATTGGCAGCAAGTAAGGCAGAAAATAAGAAAGGGAAGAGAGAAAAAAGAGAGGACTTTGGTTCTGAGAACTCAACAAAATTTAGGGAGAAGAATTGATAGAGAAAAGAGAGAAATAGGAGAGAAAAAGTGAAAAAACCAAACAAAACTCAATCTTTTTCTCCTCTTTTTCTTTTGATTCTTAAGTGTTAAAGTTAAAACTTGTCAGAAATCATAGGTTAATAACTTGACACTTAAAACTCAATCAATTTCAGACCTTAAACCTAACAGAATCAGTGACATTTTGGAGATTTTGGTTTGACTTTTAAAACCTTAACTCAAAGAATAAAAAGCAATTTAAAGGTGATTGGGGCGTTTCCAGCGGTCATTCATACGGTGGATCAGCGCCACAAAGGTCAATATACTTCAAACCTTTATTCTCTTGCTTTTTCTAGGTGATTTGGTGCATTTTTGTGCATAAAAATCCAATTTTCGGGCTTGCTGTTTCTAGAATTCAAGAACAGCCGTACGACTGTTCTTGTGTTGAAGAACAGTCGTACGACTGTAATTACAGTCGTACGAGTGTTATTGAATTTCCGCGGCTTTTTGTTTTATTTGAATAAATTTTGACGATTTTCTGTAATTGGAGGGATTACAGTCGCACGACTGTAACTTCCGTCCAAGGGCAGAATTTCCAGAATAATCCCTAAAAATCCCAAAAATTCAGAAAAATTAGAAAATCACCAAAATAAATTTTGTTGTGTGCATTCACGACTTTAGATTTAATTTTCAATGTTATTGCATTTAGAACAACGCAACGACGGAGACCCGAATCTCTCGAAAACCGACCCACCTCGCATGTTAAATTAAAGCAAACCGAAAAATAAAATGTTTTCAAAATGATTTTCTCACAAAACCAAAATACAGGGACGTTTCAAAATGTTTTCCAGGTCTAATCGGGCCGGCTAGCTGAGCCAACCCGATTATCCCCACTAAATGCATGCCCCCGAACTCCTTAAAATCTCATTCTGTCCTGTTTGAGTCCTATTTGTGATGTGCCGTAAATTATGCTAACCGTCTATTTTGCAGCTTTTGGTTAGTTTTATTTTCATTTTTGATGTATTTAATAGCTGAACTCGTGTATTTTAGGCGACTGTAAATTTTTAGATTATCGTATATATTAGGTGATTGAAAAGTGATGTTGAGAGTTTTTATTTTTATTCAATTAGGTTGTAATAGTTTAATTATCCACTGCTTTTTATTTTATTTTACCTGTGTGTACGCTGCATGTTTTTATTTAATAAAATTGACTTTAGGATTATAAAATACCATCTATGAACATTGGCCAAATTTTATTTTGATTAGACACGAAATAGGGGACTTGTCCGGACCTAGATCTCTGGATAGTGTAGCGGCCTTCCTTCTAGTTCAGCTACACTGAAATTTCCCGGTTGAGCTGAGCCGGGCGACGACTCTTACACTATTTATCGAGACTTAGGTCTCGGTTCTTTTATGAAACCATTTAATTTTCAAAACACGAATTTCCATTCTAAAAAAACCCTAAGCGAGGGAGGGTTGCCCGATATCGAGGCTCCCTGTCGAGAGAGGCCGCGTTCCGTTGAAAACGTCGTCTGCTCACAGTGGCGACTCTGCTTGGGATTCCTTAAAAAAGTTTTCTTCAAACTTAAAAGAATTTGACAAGCCCTGAAAAGTGTCTAATCAAAATAAGGTGGATGATTCTTGTATGGTATTTTATTTTGTATTCTTTAGTTAGACATTTCTGCATTAGGTTAAGTATCCCTTTTTAGCCCAGTGAATTGTTGAAGTGTCGCCTTTGTTCCTCATGGTCTTAGGAGCATGGATATGAAACACCACCCACAGCCTCGTACAAACGCCTTCGTTCGGACCCTTGAGTGGGGAGAAGTGAGGAGTATATTTTGCTATGGGAGCCTTGATTTTAACCCGACTTGGACCGAACTCATATAGGCAACCTTAGTTGGATTCCCCTAGGATACCAAAATAAATTGTATGAATACTATAAAATCACGCCTTCGTCATCCCCGGTTGATGATCGAAGAGAACCCCTCCTAGGACTCGGTTAGAATTTCCAAAGACCGACCACGTTTGGAGGAATAAGGTTGGAAGAATACATTTCGTGTGCTATGTGTTTCTCGCCATCCCGTGACATACATCATCGGCATTTTCATGAACATGACATGCCATTCATAAAGCATTTATGTGACAACTAACCCATATTTTTATGCAGCCATGTTTGAAATCATTAAATCATCCGTGTGACATTCATACTAACCATTATTTTTGCAGCCATAACATTATATCTGTGTGTTAACATTTTCACAAGCATACACGACATCATTATGTGTGTCATGCATTCTAACCACGTTTTTGTGCAGCCATTTGCATTTTATGTGACATAAGCATTCATGACATATCATTTTATTTAAATCAAAGACATTCCAAGAGTACCCACCACGATCATATAATTTCATAACATATCGGGAGTGTCAAAACTGCCCGTGCACCAGATTGCACCCGGCCATTTCACCAAATCATATCATTCAATAGAGACCACAATGGTCCTAGATCTACTTCCGTGTGACAATCTACACGAGGCATTTCATGACACCATGCTCACTTATCATAAATATCATATAACACTGTGGTCCATATCGGATCGTTTCATGACATTATTATATCATTCAAGGTGCTTCCCAAGTGCCTAATTAATACACATATAAGTCCATTTCATAACTCTGTCCTTGTCCCCGCTACACGTGACTTTCTTATAACACCATTTCATGTCATATGCCTCAAAAGCATCAAAACTCTGTCCGTGAGCCGGCCCTCACGCGACCATTTCATTTCATTTCATAAACCTACAAAGTGTTAAAACCCTATCCATGTGTCGGCACTCACGTGACCATTTCATAAGATTCACTAGGTGTCCCAATGGTATCAAACCCTTGTCCGTTTGACGGTCCATATGTGATCTTTTTGCATAGCATTGGGTGTTCTTGAAATGTCTGAAAAAAAAAAAAGAATAATAAGTAGGAATCATTTTTATCATCATTTCATGCACAGCATCATTCCATTCATTCATTATAAGCACTTTCAATGTCTCACCATTCATGCCATCATTCCACCCATCCATTGACCCTAAAATGTTTCCCGTATAATGTCGAGCAGAATAAGCTGAAGCGACCTTAGACAAGATCTCAGGCTTCGAGGGCTGTTGGGGAATGAATAGTAGTTGAAACAGAAAGTGATTCTGATTTTGGGGAAGAAGTAAAGATGGCTAATCCAACATCGAGTCTCGCTGATGCTTTAAAGGATTTCCTGAGATCATAGGATTTCCGTGATATGCTCAAGGAGGAAATACGGGCTGTAGTGAGAAAAGCCGGAGAAATTGGTGGTAGTGGAACCGGAAAGGAGAAAGAGGCTGAATCATCCCAGTAAGATGGTGATACCTTGGCTAGCCTGGAAAAGCTGCAAGAAATTGAGGCAGCTATGGAAAGAAAGATGAAGGCAAAGTATTCTAAGCTAGATGAAGTTGTGGCTCAGCTAAAGAAAAAGGCCGGTGTCAGTTCTGAATCTAAGAAGGCGATTAATGTGGATGCCATGATCAGCAAAGGCATCGAGACTTTTCCTATTGGCTTTCAAGTGCCAAAGATTCCTTTTTACAAGGGAATGGGTTCACCAGAAGCCCATGTGAATCTCTACGCTTGGGTCATACTGACAGACGATCCTAAGCAACAGCTTATCAACCTCATCCCGACTACACTTGAGGGAGGAGCATTGGACTGGTATAATTCCTTATCAAATGAAGAGCAGTCAGATTGGGAAGCTTTATCAGCGGCCTTTATCAAATATTACAGCTTCAACACCAAAATTTAGGTGAAGCTGTATGACCTAGAACGAATCAAGCAAAAGCCCAATGAGCCTTTTGATAAGTATTATCAACGATGGATGAATAAGATGATCTTGTTAAAGAACCGACCTGATGAAGATGAATTGATCCAGAAGCTGATTGACGGTAGTAGGGACATCTTCAAGAATAATATGAAGTTCCATCCATTTAGTGAGCTTAGTGAAGTATACAGTATGGCCATGAAAATCGATCGAGATGAGGAAGAGAAAGCAGCAAGCCATAAAGGTGGCAGAACTTCAGGATATGGTTCCGGTTACAGATCAACAGCTACAGCTGGGTCTGGTAGTGGCTCTAGTTCAGGTTCTGGGCATAAAAGTGGGGCAGTCTTCAGAGGTGAAGCAGGTCGAGGTTGTCATGGTAACCCAGCAGCCGAGCAATCAGAGCAGGAATTCAGGAGGACAGGGTATATCCCCTTGGACTTTCCCATTGGTTAAAATCTTTGCTAAGTGCAGAAACGGAGGATTGTTGTAGTCCCTAAGGCCATTTGAAAAGCCCGCTGATGCAGATAAAGATAATTTCTGCACGTATCATGTTGTAACTATCACAGAACCAATAATTGCTACAAGATGAGGGATGCTATTTAGAAGTTAATTGATGAAGGGAAATTGCAGGAGCCTCCTAAGCCCAGCACGAAAACTAACCCGTTGCCGGCATTCGAGAAGTGGGTTAATATGTTACACTCTAGATTGCCGGCCAATTTTATTTTTGCTCAAGTTCTTCAAGCGAATCCTGCTATTTAGTCTGTAGCAATTGGCGAAGCTGAGGTAGAGTCAGAATCTGTGGAGCAGACAAAACAAAAAGAAATCAAGCCGATAAGCTTGAATGACCTTGACTCAGAAGATGAATATGAAGAGTTTGGTAGGGAGGAGACAATTAAGCCACCAGTCATTGAAAAGCTGAAAATTCAGGAAGTTCAAAATATGACCCGAAGTGGTAGAGTTTATCAACCGATGGCCCAACCGAAGGATAAGGCCCCGATGACTGGATCGGGTAGTTCGTCAGCACAAGAAGGAGTTAATAAAGAAGACCTGGTTATTTCTCAGTTAAAGAAAACCCCTGCACAAGCCAGTTTATGGCATCTAATTTTAACCTCCAATGAGCATAGGGTGGCATTAGTGAAGAAGTTGTCGGAAATCGAAGTTTCCCCCATTGCTCGCCGGAAGCCATGTGTTGTCTGTTGAATAAGATCCATTCTGGGGCTTCTGATATTATTTTCTCTAAAAAAGACCTGCCTAGTGAGGGAAAGGCCCACAATAAGGCCCTTTACATCAGAGCCCATGTGATGGACAAAGTAATGCCATGTGTGATGGTGGACGACGGGTCAGCATTGAACATATGCCTATAAAAAATGCTACCATGTTTGGGCTTGAATGAAGATACTCTGAAGAAGTCCTCCACGGTGATCTGGGCATATGATGACTCCAAAAGAACTGTAATTGGGACTTTTGAAACTGAAGTGGAGGTCGGGCCAGTCAAGTCGATGGTCGTGTTCACTATGATAGACATCTCGGTCACTTTCTCACTGCTATTGGGGAGGCTGTGGTTCCACCTATTAGGAGGTGTTCCCTCCACTCTACATCAGAAGATAAAGTTTTCGATAAATGGGGAGATTGTGACTGTTGAGGCGGATGCCCAATCCATGATTGCTGCTGTAAATGAAGAGGTTGTACCTTTTGGCGGATTCCAAATTGCCATGGTCAGGGAAGAGGAAGCCACGGATGCTTCAATGGTCATTTATGAAAATTATATGCCAGAGTTGCTTGTCTATACATTTACATAAGTAGAACTTTGTACTGAGCATGAGACTCGGAATTAACCTCCAAGGGGTGCCTGAGTTTAACATTAACTCGGGAAAGCTGAAACAGTTTGGGTTGGGGTATGTAGAAGAAACATCTAACCAGAAGAACCC
The DNA here is from genome assembly GCA_039660915.1 of Euphorbia tirucalli. Lineage (NCBI taxonomy): Eukaryota > Viridiplantae > Streptophyta > Magnoliopsida > Malpighiales > Euphorbiaceae > Euphorbia > Euphorbia tirucalli. The sequence goes on from CM077641.1 coordinate 73,341,167, forward strand.
GAGAAGGGGCAAGAATGGTAAGCCTATGATGAAACCATTTATAAAGGTGGGAGAAGAGCTGTATAATGGCTAGGCTGAGCCGATGAAGGTTGGGAACATTGAATACCCCGGCTTTGAAATATTTTCTGATGTTGTAGACTTTGAGAGGAGTCGGGAAGAACCAATAGCCCCCGTGATGGCAGAAGAGGTAGTCACTAAGCCTGCTGGTCTGCAAAAAGAGCTGCCTTAAGAGGTGACAAAAGTAGTAAAGGCATCTGAGCAGAAAACTGAAGAGAAAGTCTGCGATGAAGCTGTAGAAGCAATTTCAGGTGCACTGTCTGCCGCATTAAGCAAGGCATTTGGGAAGTCCAAAGAAGGGTTCGGTGAGAAGCCGATGACCAAGGTGAACTTGGATTCTGTGGTTGCTAAGATAGCCGGGATCATGAAGAAGGCTAAGGCGCAGATGGCTGAAATTGAGAAGACCACTATTCCTGCTGAACAAGAAGCCAAAGTAGCTGTAGATCTGGATGATACCTTGGAGTTGAATGGGAAAGCTGAAGAAGTGCAAGGCCCTCCACCTGTGGAGGATGAAAATGACTTTGTTGTATTTGTTTTTTCCATTTTCAATGTGAATGATGTACTCTATAACAAGTTTAATGCAATGAAATCTCAGTTTGCTTACTTGTGTGATGTTTATCCTGATAATTTTGTGCATGCATTTGAATCACCATCAAGCATATTTAGCATTCATGACACTGCATTGCATGAAATCAACATAAGTACAGGTGAAAATCCCAAAATGGTATTCATTTCACATGAGCTAAAACCTGAGGAAATGAGAGAATTAACAAGAGTATTGCAAAAACATGTTAAAGCTTTCGCCTGGTCGTATGAAGACATACCGGGTGTGGACACAGAAATAGCAGTTCACAAGAATCCAACGAACCCTAAGTTCAGGCCAGTAAAGCAGAAATTAAGAAGACTAAGACCAGAATGGGCTACGTTGGTGAAAGAAGAAGTGGCTAAGTAGATAGAAGCCAAGTTCCTCTAAGTGGTGGTGTATACAAAATGGCTCGCCAATATTGTCCTGGTACCCAAGAAAGATGGCAGGGTCAGAGTATGTGTTGACTATAGGGACTTGAACAAGGCATGCCCGAAATATAATTTCCCACTGCCTTATATTGATATCCTGGTTGATAGTGCCGCTAAAGCAGCAATGTATTCCTTTATGGATGGGTTTTCAGGTTACAACCAGATCCTGGTGGATGTAATTGATAAAGTGAAGGCATCATTCATTACAGAGTGGGGCACTTCTGCTACAGAGTAATGCCTTTCCGGTTGAAGAATGCTGGAGCCACTTACCAAAGGGCTGTCACGACTTTGCTGCATGATATGATCCACAAGGAAGTCGAAGTTTATGTCGATGATATGCTTGTTAAATCATCGACCCGGGAGGAACATCCTGTTATCCTAGATAGGTTTCTCACAAGCATTGGAGAGTATAACTTGCGGCTCAATCCTAAGAAATGCCTATTCGGGGTCACATCCAGGAAGTTGTTGGGTCATGTAGTCAGCCAGAGGGGAATAGAAATGGACCCAGATAAAATCAAGGCTATTAGAGATATGCCAGCTCCAAAAACAAAGAAGGAAGTCCGCTCATTCTTGGGCTCCTTCTAGTATGTCAGCCGCTTCATAGCATGGTTGACTTCCACTTGTGAGCCAATTTTCAAGCTATTAAAGAAAGATTAGCCGATTGTGTGGGAGGACAGATGTCAGTTGGCATTCAAGAAAATCAAGGCTTATCTGGTAAATCCGCTAGTTCTGAGTCCACCAATTCCAGGGAAGCCTTTGATCTTGTATTTGGCCGTTGAAGATTCCTCTATAGGGGCAATGTTGGCACAGGAACAAGATGACAAAAAGGAGTACCCCATTTACTACCTAAGTAAGAAGTTGCTGGAGTATGAAACCAAATACACATTGGTGGAGAAGATGTGTGTGGCAATGATCTTGTTGACCAAGAAGTTGCGCCATTATTTCCAGTCATACAAAGTGCAAGCCGTGGCCAAGGTGGATCCAATGAAGTATCTGTATGAAGCATCGGTGCTAGTTGGGAAGCTATCTAGATTGTCAGAATTCGACATTGAATACATCACCAAGAAGACCATCAAAAGGCGAGCCGTAGCAGAATTTCTAGCAAATCAGCCACTGAAATCAGATTACACAAAGAATTTGGAGTTCCCGGATAAACAGCTAGCCATGGTAGAGGTAAAGAGATGTGTCATATGCTTTGATGGTGCTATGAACAGAAAGGGTGCTAGAATTGGGGTAATCATAGCAACGCCAGATGGTGAAGTCATTCCTCTATCGAAGAGACTATCTTTTCCCATAACCAATAATGGAGCAGAGTATGAAGCATGCTTGTTCGGGATGGAAGCTCTGTTGACACTAGGGGCAAATGATGTCTTGATCGTCGGATATTTACTTTTAGTGATAAGGCAAGCTCGAGGTGAATGGGAGCTGAAAGAAGAAGCCTTACAGCCCTACTTGGAGCTGCTACAGTATAGAAAAGAGCTTTTCGGCCAATATGAATTTAGACATGTCCCCAGAGATGAGAACAAGATGGTTGATATGCTAGCAACACTGTCTTCTATGTGGGAGAATCCAGAAGAAACTCAAGTATAACCATTGGTTATAGCAACTTCCAAACAACCCTGCTTTGAAGTGCATGAAGTAATAGAGTTGACAGCTAAGGAAAAGCCATGGTTCTTTGACATTTACCAGTATGTGAAGGAAGGAAAATACCCAGAGGGAGCCAATACTGCTGATAAGGTGTCAGTAAGAAGATTAGCCAGTCAGTTCAGGATCTTTGAAGATAGACTATACAAGAGAACAACAAATAGAGTTCTTTTGAGATGCCTGACAGAGCAGGAGGCAGAAACAGTGATGCAACAAGTGCATGCGGGGTCTTGCAGCCCACATATGAATGGACTTGCTATGGCCAGAAAGATAATGAGACAAGGGTATTTCTGGATGACTATGCAGGCTGATTGTATAAGGAAAGTAAAGAGATGTCACGAGTGTCAGATCTATGCTGACATCAGTCATCTTCCACCACTTGAATTACAGAATCTGGCCTCTCCTTGGCCATTTTCCTCATGGGGGATATATATATGATTGGGGAAATTCATCCTGCAGCGTCTAATGGACACAAATTCATAGTGGTTGCTGTTGACTACTTTTCAAAGTGGGTAGAAGCAGAATCCTTCGCTAGTGTAACAACCAAGCAGATGGTTAAGTTCATCCAGAACATTTTCACTCGATATGGGATTCCTCACCATGTAGTGACTAACAACAGAGTGCAGTTTCAAGGGGCAACGGCTGAGCTGCTTGCAGAACATGGCATTGAGCATCACAAGTCTTCTCTATACAGACCCCAATCTAACGGTGTAGTAAAGGCAGCTAATAAGGCGATAAAAAAGATCTTATCAAAAGTGGTAACCACTTACAGAGATTAGGCTAACAAACTCCCATATACTCTTTGGGTTTACAGAACCAGTGTCAGAACACCGACAGGGGAGACTCTATATGCCTTGGTGTATGGTATGGAAGCAGTGTTGCCAGTGGAAATAGAGTTCAAGTCACTCAGAGTCCCCTTGGAAGCTCAGTTACCAGAGACTGAATGGGTTCAAGCTAGATACGAGCAGTTGGCGGTGCTACATGAAAAGCGGCTGAAAGCATTGGATCATCTACAAATGTACCAATGCAGAATGGCCAGAGCTTATAACCGGAATGTGAAGTACCCTAGGCGGCAGTTGAAAGCAGGAGATTTGGTTCTGAAACAATTAAGACCTTTAAATGTCGATGTTCAGGGAAAGTTCAGACCCAGCTGGGAATGGCCCTTTGTTGTGAAGAAAGTGTTATCAAAAGGTGGTGTCAGCATCATGGACATGGATGCAAATGAGTTCACAAATCCTGTCAACCAAGACTGCTTGAAGCTTTATCATGTTTAAAAAAAAAAGGGGTTTACTAGGCTGAAAACTCAAAAAGAGCGGCCTAGGCAAAAGTTAAGACACGAGAGAAAATGATTAGTCGGAAAATCTGAAAGGGACGACTGATGACGGATTCTGGCTCTGTGTGGAGTGTATACCAATTTGGGAATTAATCCTTTCAAATGTCCTTATTTTGATTTTATCAATAAAGTCGAATGTTTGTTTAAATATATTTGCATAGTTATGTCAAATGCATAAACAAAGTTATCTTACTTAAACATCCACTTAAGGAAAGCGCTTTGCATTTAACTTGTCAAACATATCACCTTATTTAACAATGAAAATGTACTAAATACATACAGTCTGAAATCTTTCATCATCCTCTAAATCTAATTCATCTTTCCAAAGAGCAACAGTGTTTGTACAAGAACTTGGCTATTAAAGAAATCAAGTTTTTTCCTGCATCACCTAATCAACGAAAGGATGATGGGGCAAGTGGTCATGGCACCATTTTAGTCAGTTTTCGTTCATCTTTAAAAAAAAAAGCTTGCTGGGGTGAAAACCGAAAAGGCGCCTTAGGCAAAAATTAGAGCAGCTCGCTGGGCTGAAAACCCTCATTGGGTAGTCCAGGCAAAATATAGAGCACTTCCAAATTTATAAATCGGAGAGACATAAGGGTAGAATCACTCCACTGTTTCTCCACAGGAATCCTTACAACATCTCCCCAGCAAGATCCTCCACATTACTCCCCAGCGAAACATTTACAAAGGACACTATAGTCCTTTTCCCCAGCTTTGGCACGTATCCCCAACAATTACCTTATTTCCTCAACAGCCCTCATATATCTTCAACAAGGAGAAGCTTTGTGCAAAGAGTGTCTTTCACCAGCCAGGGGCAAAACATACCTTCCCAGCAGAAAGGAGAAATATCAATCTTGCACAAATAATAAGAAATGCATCATTTAGTCTCCACGTGCATATGCATCATCATGCATACATACATAACATACACAGAGCATTCATCCCCAGCTAGTCTTCATTCTTGATCGAAGGGGCAAAAATTTTTGTTCAAAATCTCTCGATCAAGGAATGAAGACTCGCTATTGCAAATGCAGGAATTCTTCATCACAACCTCGGACACGGATAGATCCCCAGCAGATTCGCCTCGGGTAACATAGACCCGGTATCGGCTCAGATCCACTTCATTCAACATCCACCAGCAAATCCGCCTCAGGTAACCTAAACCCGGTATTGGCCCAATTGACTTCAATCCAGATCCTCAGCAGATCCGCCTCGGGTAACATAGACCTAGTATCGGCCCAGATCGACTTTATTCCAGATCCTCAGCAGATCCGCCTTAGGTAATATAGACCCAGTATCAGCCCAGATCGGCTTCATTCCAGATCCTCAGCAGATCCGCCTCAGGTAACATAGACCCGGTATCGGCCCAGATCGGCTTCATTCCAGATCATCAGCAACCTCACCTCGGATAACCTAAACCCGGTATCGGCTTATTTCACACTAACCTCGCCTCAGGTAACCTAAACCCGGTATCGGCTTATTTCATCTCCAACTTCGTCTTGGGTAACCTAAACCTGGTATCGGCTTATTTCATCTCCAACTTCACCTCGGGTAACCTAAACCCGGTATCGGCTTATTTCGTCTTCAACTTCGCCTCGGGTAACTTAAACCCACTATCGGCTTATTTCATCTTTAACTTTGCCTTGAGTAACCTAGACCCGGTATCGGCTTATTTCACCATCAACCTTGACTCGGGTAACCTCGACCCGGTATCGGCTTATGTCAGATTCATCATTTCAGCAGATTCGCCTCGGATATGTGTTAGATTCATCATTTCAGCTGTGTTTTCTTTCCTGTGTTTGCGGTGCTTTGATCTGCGCTCTTAAATTCATCACCTTAGGTATCTTAGACCTAGAGTCGGGTGTCGAATTTGATCACGGGAGGGGCAACTGTAAGAGCAGGAATTTTTTGCACTTAAAAAAATTGTGTTATCGTGCCACGACTGTAATTATAATTGTGGGGGTGTATTACAGTCGTATGACTGTAATACAGTTATACGACTATAATATTGGAGCATGTACAGCAACCCATACCTTGTGAAATAAAAAATTTGGATTGATGGGAGAGGCAATTAATACCCGAAAATTGGCAGCAAGTAAGGCAGAAAATAAGAGAGGGAAGGGAGGAAAAAGAGAGGACTTTGGTTCTAAGAACTTAACAAAATTTAGGGAGAAGAATTGATAGAGAAAAGAGAGAAAAAGGAGAGAAAAAGTGAAACAACCAAACAAAACTCAATCTTTTTCTCCTCTTTTTCTTTTGATTCTTAAGTGTTAGAGTTAAATTGTTACGAATCATAGGTTAATAACTTGACACTTAAAACTTAATCAATTTCAAACCTTAAACGTAACAGAATCTGTGACATTTTGGAGATTTTGGACTTGACTTTCAAAACCTTAACTCAAAGGAAAAGAAGCGATTTGGAGGTGATTGGGGCATTTCCAGTGGTCATTCCTATGGTGGATCAGTGCCACAAAGGTAAATATACTTCAAACCTCCATTCTCTTGCTTTTTCTAGGTGATTTGGTGTGTTTTTGTGCATAAAAATCCAATTTTCGGGCTTGCTGTTTCTAGAATTCAAGAACAGCCGTACGACTGTTCTTGTGTTGAAGTCGTACGAGTGTTTTTGAATTCCCACGGCCTTTTGTTTTATTTGAATAAATTTTGGCGATTTTCTGTAATTGGAGGGATTACAGTCGCACGACTGTAACTTCCGTCCAAGGGCAGAATTTCCAGAATAATCCCTAAAAATCCCAAAAATTCAGAAAAATTAGAAAAATCACCAAAATAAATTTTGTTGTGTGCATTCACGACCTTAGATTTAATTTTCAATGTTATTACATTTAGAACAACGCAACGACGGAGACCCGAATCTTCCGAAAACTGACCCACCTCACATGTTAAATTAAAGCAAACAGAAAAATAAAATATTTTCAAAATGATTTTCTCACAAAACCAAAATACAGGGACGTTTCAAAATGTTTTCCAGGTCTAATCGGGCCGGCTAGCCAAGCCAACCCGATTATCCCCACTAAATGCATGCCCCCGAACTTCTTAAAATCTCATTGTCCTGTTTGAGTCCTATTTGTGATGTGTCGTAAATGTGCTAACCGTCTGTTTTACAGCTTTTAGTTAGTTTTATTTTCATTTTTGATGTATTTAATAGCTGAACTCATGTATTTTAGGCGATTATAAATTTTTTGATTATCGTGTATTTTAAGCGATTGTTAAGTGAGGTTGAGAGTTTTTATTTTCATTCAATTAGGTTGTAATAGTTTAATTATCCACTGCTTTTTATTTTATTTTACCTGTGTGTACGTTGCATATTTTTATTTAATAAAATTGACTTTAGAATTATAAAATACCATCTATGAGCATTGACCAAATTTTATTTTCATTAGACACGAAATAGGGGACTTGTCCAGACCTAGATCTCTGGATAGTGTAGCGGCCTTCCGTCTGGTTCAGCTACACTGAAATTTTCCGGTTGAGCTGAGCCGGGTGGCGACTCCTATACTATTTATCGAGACTTAGATCTCGGTTCTTTTATGAAACCATTTAATTTTCAAAAAACGAATTTCCATTCGAAAAAACCCCCACGCGAGGGAGGGTTGCCTGATATCGAGGCTCCCTTCCGAGAGAGGCCGCGTTCCATCGAAAACGTCGTCCGCTCACAACAGACATGTGCACTATGAGACGGGAAGGAGATAAGGCACACGTGCACTGTGAGACGGAAATGAGATTAGGCACGTAGTAAGGATTTTTATCTTATTTGATAAAATGTTTGCCTAGACTTTAATGCGTAAGATGAATCTTACGAAGGAGAGATCGAAGTAGGAGTAGTTTCATAAAATCCAAGTGAAAGAGACATTTAAGCATGAGAACTTGAGGGGTAAGATACCTTAGATCTACATTCTTAGCTTGCTTGTAATAGAGAGAGAGAGAGAGAGAGAGAGAGAGAGAGAGTTATTGAACATGTTTGATCTTATTGGACAAGTCTGTGTGTTTTATTTTATTGTTATATCTTTATTCTGTTTTAAACAATCTTGATAATTTGTTGGCTGTTTACTTTATGTTATTAGTTTTAATTGATTTTACAATATTTCTTTTATTAAGATATTGAAAGTAATCAAATCTACCTATTTGTAAAGAAATTTAAGATTATTTACCACCAATCCTGAGGAAAACGATACTTAGTTTTGTCTAAGTACTACCACGAGACATAGTACATATACTAGTGTCTAATTTGTAGGCAACAAAAACATAACTTGTATTTAATAATTGTTTGAATCAAACTTAAAAATGTTTTTGTTAAATAAATTATTCAATAAAAGACTATTAGTTGGTGAAAATTTAAAATGTGAGATTGACATGATGATTTCAAATGGTTAGGGACTAAATCGATTTTTTTTGGGAGTAGTTGATAGGCTGTTTAATCAAATACATAAATTTAAAAGGCTAAATAATTTATTAGTCCCTTATTATTTTACGATTATACTAGTTAGTCCATAGATCAATTTTAAGGTCCTAAAAATTTATATTTTAGTTTTTAAATTTAATTAAAGTATTTCTAGTAAAATTTTTTTGTAATATATATACATACGCAAATATTTCTTTATTTTTATATATTAGATATAAAAATAAAAATATTTCTATTATTTATTTTGTTAATATATATTTTTAATTTTTTATTAGTTTAATATAATATTCATAAACTAATAATAAATATTATTTTGAATATTGTTAATTATTTTAAAATGATGTTTTTTTTATTAATGTTATCTACAAGGTATATTAGAAATGAAAAATTCAGATTTATAATTTTATATAGTTCTAGTCTTAATTTTATATTTTTTAAAATAATTTTTTTAGTTGTTTTAATAAAATAAATTTTATGTCAAGTGTTTAGTTTTACAATTATATAAAATATAGTAAATTAATTGATAAATATTTGTAATATTATGATTATACGAGTAAAAAATATAAAATAAAAAAAATGATATATATTATTATATAATTGAATAAAGGAAAATTTTAGTATTATTTGTCTGATTTCACTTAAAATTATCAAACAGTTTACCAATTTAAAAACATTTGGGTCAACTCGTGTAAGAAGGTCAATGCAACAAGGGCCTAAAAGAACTAAGCTGGATACATTAAGTGCCAAATAGTAATATTTCCTTGAGAAAAAGTATCGACATTAGTTCATCATGACACTGCTACCATGTAAACCGACTCTTGCCCTCTCATAAATGGCGTTATTTCTCAGTTGCCAGTTAACTCCTCAAATGGTCGGGGCCTCAAAACCAATACATTGAAGTAATGCTAAATCATGTAGTGTAGTGTAGAAGCCTAAGAATCTCTCTTTTCATCCATAGATTTTACTATGAAACCTTCGTAGCTATTTTCAAACTCAATTTTCTTATTAATCCCTGCAAAACCTCAACATATTACACCAACTTTACCTTATTCGAGCGGAAATTTCCAGCAGACCGGTGCTTAATTGGTTTCTGTGAAACCCTAGAGACTGAATTTGACAAAGAATTGGCTTGTTATTTCAAGGATCACAGTTAGGGTTTCATTGTGGTTGGATACTGTCTCTCTCTCTCTCTCTTTCTTTCAGGTCTCGACTGCTTGGTGTAGTGAAGCTACAAGCAACGCCATGAGTCCTATTCAGAATTTCGAGCAACATTCCCGCCATTTGGTGGAGCCTGACCAGCGTACGTTATTCATGTGTTTTGCTTTTTGGAATTTATAGTTTTCCAATAGGCTTTTATTCCCTGCTTAATGATATTTCTTAGTCCCGAGCCTTTTAACCTTCTAAATGTGGTTAATTTCATGATGCATTTTTCACAATTATGCCATATGTTTGTAATTCTCATTTTTTATTCTTGAAACAGCGCTTCAGACGAGGCTACAGATGGCAATGGAAGTTCGTGATAGTCTTGAGATTGCCCACACAGCAGAGTATTTGAATTTTCTGAAATGCTACTTTCGAGCATTCTCAGTTATTCTTTTACAAATTACGAAGCCACAATTTGTGGACAATCCTGAGCACAAGCTGAGAAACATTGTTGTGGAGATCCTCAATCGTTTACCTCACAGTGAAGTTCTCCGCCCCTTTGTTCAGGACCTCTTGAAGGTCGCAATGCAAGTGCTTACAACAGATAATGAAGAAAATGGTTTGATTTGCATTCGTATTATCTTTGACCTTCTAAGGAATTTCAGGCCAACGCTAGAAAATGAAGTTCAGCCATTTTTAGACTTCGTTTGCAAGATATATCATAATTTTAAATCAACTGTTAGTCATTTTTTTGACAATGCAACACCTTTGGAGGATGTTAAGCCAATGGAGACTTCTTCTTCTGATCAAATTATTACTGGTACTTCTTCATTCAGTGGAAATGGGCAGCTTAACCCAAGTAATCGTTCATTCAAGATAGTTACAGAGAGTCCACTTGTAGTGATGTTCTTGTTCCAATTGTATAGTCGACTTGTTCAAACTAATATTCCTCACTTATTGCCTTTGATGGTTGCTGCAATATCTGTCCCTGGTCCTGACAAGGTTCCTCCTAATTTGAAGTCTCACTTCATTGAACTGAAGGGTGCACAGGTTAAGGTGAGTTTCAGATGCTTACATTATTTCATGTATTTTTTTTGGTACTGAAGTTTTGTTCATATCTGTGGTGTGAGTGACAGATAAGTCTGTGAAGTTATCTGTGGCAAGGGTAATTTGTTGGTTCATGGGCCTGCTAATATATAGCTGGTTTGTGACAAAATAAATCAGGTTTCTCAGTTTGCATGTTGTGGTACTTGATCTAAGAATTTAACAAAATATCTTAAGTCTTGAGACTTCTGTCCTTGTAGCAAGGATCTTCAATTTAGGATCTCATATCCAGCCAGCAGAAAGACGGCATGGATAACCTGAATAGAAACCTATGAAAGATCTTTCATATTCCTCAGTTTGCACATTTATGAAGAGCTTGTAATTGAAGCCAATCTTCACAACCTTGCATTTTTCTTGTGGAGACTACGCCATTGGGAGAGGGAGACAATTATTGATATATCTATAAGTTAAAAGTGGACACTGGAACATAAATGATAGTGCTATGTGCATGCTAGCGGAGATTTTTTTTTTTTGTTTACGTCAAATAATTCCATTAATATTCTTTATTTCCAATTGTTGCAGACAGTTTCCTTCTTGACTTACCTGTTGAAGAGTTTTGCCGACTATATTAGGCCTCATGAAGAAAGTATATGTAAAAGCATTGTAAATTTGCTTGTTACTTGTTCTGATTCCGTTTCTATTAGAAAGGTGAAGTATTTATTGGTTTTGTATTTTTTCTGGTCATTGAATATTTCCTTCTCTTCTGGTGTTAAATGCTGATATTGAGGCTGTTGATGCAGGAGTTGTTAGTTGCTTTAAAGCATGTTCTTGGTACAGATTTCAAGAGGGGTTTATTTCCATTGATCGATACACTTTTAGAAGAGAGGTAAAATTTTACACTATTTCTGTGGTTGACCACAAATTATGTATGATAAAGAACATCTGAATATTCAAACAAGAATACTATTCCAGTATCTTCAAACCATTAGCTTGTATATCTATATTTCTAGATTAGGGAATAACAAAATGAACAATTGAAGAAAGAAAACAAGAGGAAGAGAAAAAATAATTTTACATCCCAATGAAGTGCTGTCATTGGGAATTCCTGTCTCCACAGATAAAATCATTTTGAAAAAACTTCTGTATACAAAGCAACTGAACTACTTATAAAGTCTGAACTAATCTTTCGAGTGCTTGCAATGTAGTATTAGGTTCTTGTCTTGGTATTATCTTGAGTTATTTTGTTAGATGGAACTGGTTTCCACTGTTGATTCTATTACTTTGCATAAGAACTCATGTTACTTTTATTCCTGTTGTATTTCGGTCACTTGAATAATTGAAATTCTTTTGAGGGTTGATGACAAGCAACTCTTGAAATGAGCTGCAGCCTTTGGTTTTGAATTCTATCACAGAGTTTTCTTTTTCTTTTTTTTTTTTTTTTGATTTGACAACGAAAATGTTTTTGTCTTTGTTCCAGGGTTTTGGTTGGAACTGGTAGAGCATGTTATGAGACTTTGAGGCCTTTGGCTTATAGTTTACTGGCAGAGATTGTTCATCATGTTCGCAGTGAACTCTCCTTGTCACAGGTACTGACATGTGAGATGTTTTAATTCATTAGTTACTATTTTTGGAGGTCTGGTGGTGTTGTTATGAGTACAAACATTTTTGTACATTCTTATGAGAAGTTAGGAACATTTTCTTATCTAAGTGTGTTACTTGTTTAGAACACTGGTTATGCTTTTTAATAGAGGAACAATGATAGGAATTGAAGAATACACAGTCCATTGGTTTATATAATATATTCTTATCAGTTATAATATAAGAAGTCTTTGAACTATAATACTTTCATCTATATCTTTCAATGCTTGAATCATTTGAAAAAGTAATTCAGTGTTATATCTACTATGTCTTCAATTCTAAAAAATATTGAGTTATATTTTTGATGACTAAATAAAATCAAAATTATATTTACTGTGTTGAAAATTATTTAGACATATAATGTCTAAATTCATACCTCAAAATCCGCAATTCACTTCCTTCCTTGCTTCGTTTGAACCAAGCATACCCTTTAGTACTTTTCTGCAATTTAGGTTATTTATGCTTAAAAATCTAAAAGGTTGTATACATATACTATTAAGTTGTGAATCCTTTGACAGCCAGATTTGACAATCTCTACTGTGGTGTGCATTGATCAATAGTATGATAAGAAAACCAAGGTGAAGTTGTGCACTTATAGCTTCTGATAATGTATGTGCAATTGTATTGGATTAAGTAAAATGATATGCATAAATTTTGTTCAAAACATAATGAATTCAAGAAATATCTCGTGGGAAATGTGATGCTTTATTTTTCTTTTCCCCCATAGTTTTGGGTCTTGCCATTTGTTATGTAATCTCATATTTTTCTTATCCATTTGTTCTGCCTTTGTTACTGTCTATTAGTTACTGTTTTATAATGATTTTGGTTGATTCATGACCTGAAGTATGTCTTATCCATGACTTTCTATTGTCTTCAGATAGCGCGGATCTATATGCTAATTAACTTGTATTACTCTGCTGCAGTTGTCACGGATCATTTACCTGTTCTCAAGTAACATGCATGATGCATCGTTGTCACTGAGTATTCACACTACATGTGCCCGGTTGATGTTGAATCTGGTGCATTGCCGACCTCCATCCCTCATATGTTTTAGCTGGCTATTACATGTCTATATGTTTGATATGTCTAACAATCAATCATTGATATGTCATCTTACGTGTTTTTGTTTGTTTAGGTAGAACCAATTTTTGAAAAAGGTGTAGATCCCCCATCGATGGATGAAGCTCGGGTTCTTTTGGTTTGTATTTCAATTGGCTGCCAGACAATCATCTTTTTGGTTTTCTCCTTGTTTTCCAGACTTATTCTTGTTGTTTTGTAGGGGCGTATTTTGGATGCTTTTGTTGGTAAATTTAGCACTTTCAAGCGTACTATTCCACAGGTATATGTGCTTCCTAATTAGTTTTCTCGTGATTATGTGTTGATAATAACCTTAGATGCATTTCTATAACAGTACTTGTTTACTTAGGCTTAAAAGATTTCCAGTTGTTGTCAGTTATTTAACTGAAAGTTGGATTGCATTGACAAGATGTAACAGTTGACGACATTGAGACCATATTTTTTCTCCTTTTACATGTTCTTTTCTTCCCTTCTATCCCATTTTGCAAATTTTATAAGTATGTTTTCACTGTTTGCTCATTTTATTTATTTCTTGATTTGTGAGTGGAGGATCTGTTCTCAATTATTAGAATTCTTTGTTGCATGCCTTGCTGATTTGTGAATGTCAAGTATGGAATTGTTTGTAGGTTGTTGTGTTTATGCCTGTTCATTTACCTTGTTTTTCAGAGGGATATTGGGTGGTTTCTGAATTGTTTTCTCTGATTGATTGTGCTCTATTCTATCTCGATGGGTCTGAATTGTCTGATTGGTTCTTGAGAGATCGAGGACTTTCAGTGTAATGATTGATAAATTGAAAGACTGTATAGTCTGAGTGTGTTCTAAGAATGAAGTAGCATTGGAAGAATTGTAATATCTCCTTACTTTTGGATACATGACCTAACAAACTCATTCAAGTTTTATACACCAATCTTTGGCGTTTCGATTTCATCAATTGTTGTTAAGCTACTATTGGAGAGCAACCTGTATGGTTGATTTATTTCCTTTTCATTGAATGATGAGATGAATTTCTTCTTCAATTCTAATTTTTCCTTATATTTAATTTCTGCTATTATGATTTAATTCTTTTTGCTGAAAGCTGTTGGAGGAGGGTGAAGAGGGAAAGGAACGTGCTACTCTGAGGTCAAAGCTTGAACTCCCTGTGCAGGTTGTATTTTTGTGACTTTTTTCTTTGAGGTTACTGATTGTTTGCTTTTAGACCTCTAATATTAAAACACTAGTTAATTAGGTCGTTAATTAAACACTCTGTTCTCTGTTCCTATCGTTGACTTAAGTTGAAGTAGATAAATTATGAACAAAGCTCATTAGAGTATTCTCTTATTTGCACTAGTTATCTCATAATATATTATTTCTTTTTTTTTTATTTTTTTTTTATTTTTTTTTAGTTTTTTTGTCACGCATTGTACATGCTCTTTAGTATTGAGAATCTCTCCCATAAATGGGAGGTTCAGGTTTGAGGCTTCTTAAGACTGTATATGCAACTCTTGTAGAAGTATTGAAAAGAATTGCAAACTAGCAAAAGCTATTTAACAAATTTATGAAACCTTTGAAAAACCACATTGCTGCCTCTTTGTACCTAACATATAACTTTCTTTCCCCCTATCCAAAACTAACTTTTCTCTCTCTTTATGAGAGGTTCAGCTTGAGTCTTCTTAAGAATGGTTGTAAAAGTAAGGAAATATTATGAAATAATTAAATACAAAATGTATCAAACCTTTGAAAAACCGAAATGCTGCTTCTTTGTACCTAATATATGACTTTCTATTGCCAATCCAAAACTAACTTTATGTGTCAAGGATGCTTGAATTAATAGCGCCATAAGATATGTGTGTGTCCACGGCATGATAAATTGAGATAATGAGTACTCATTTATGTCATTCAAGCTTTGGTGTTTGAGTCCAAAATCCTTTGAGTTTTGAAAATACAAGCATGCTGTTGAGATTTTAGGTTTTGCCTGCGGGTTTTACTTACGATGGTAATTAGGTTGTGTGATGGTTACCCTCTATTTGATACTATAGAATGTACTTTAGTTGTAGAAGGATTCAATTGTTTGGAAATTGATGGAAAGTAATATTATATTAATAGCTGTAAAATCAAGGGGTTTTCAAATACTACGTTAGGGACTCAGGAAGATTTAATGAGAGTGGGAGGTTAGGCAGAAAGAGGGAGATATGTATTTGATTTTGGAGTTTTTAAAGTTTAGCTGAATTTTGATTTTAAACAATAAAAGATATAGACTTCTTTTCCAATGTCTATAATTTGTTACCTAGGTTTAGAGGATTACTTAGGTTCCACTTCTATCAACTTTTCTTTTGTTTCTTAGAAGACTTTCAAGTTTCACTGGACAGTTTTAGTGACAAAATCATGTAAAATACCCAATTAGGGTCACCGTGAATGGTGCTAAAATTTCTCATCCAAAATCGCCACAGCATGTTCTTTGGGCTTCCACGTGCTCCTTTCTTCTTCTCCTTTTTTACAAGTAGCTATTGTAGGCAGTTTTGAATTTGCAAGTTCCAGTATTAGTGTGAAGTTTCATTGGACAGTTTTATCGGCAAAACAATGTAACATATCCTATTAAGTCCTCTGTAATTGTACTAGATTTTATCATCCAAAATTGCCACAGTTCACATGCATGGTCTTTGGTCACCCACATGCTCCTTTCTTCTTCTTCTCCTTTTTTTACAAGTAGCTATTGCAGGCAGTTTTGAATTTACAAGTCCCAGTGGAACATTCCAAGGAAGTTAGTGACTGCAAGAATCTGATTAAGACATTAGTTATGGGTAATTGACTCTCTTCCATTATTTAATAATTTGTAGAGTTTATTTCCTTTCAGTAATTTTTTCTACTACATATTTCTTCTTGAAGGAAGATACCTTGTTCTTCTAATTATTTTGTGTCCAATCATATATTATCTTTTACTTTGAAATTAATAGTGGAGGTTGTTGATTATTTTTTTAGAAGATAAATGGATTTATATGCTTTTGCATTAGTTTAGCGCTTTCAAGAAACTTTGCCTGGTCTTTTAGGTATGAAGACCATAATATGGAGTATCACTCATGCACATTTGCCACAATCACGGGTACCTTGTGTTCTTAACTTGTACTTCCTTACATGTTCTTTCTTTTTTATTATACTATTATTATTGAGATGATGTTTCCATTGTTCAGCTTTCTCCCTTCACACAGGGAACACACTCACAATCACTTGTCTCACCTTCATCTGGGGTACCTTCACCTCAAGTGTTCAAAGGAATGAGAGAGGATGAGGTATTGTTATACATATGTGATGAGCTTGGGCGGGTGCTTATTGTGGTGTTAGCTTGATCTGACATCAAATTTTGGGCTTTGGCCAGGTGTGGAAAGCCTCTGGTGTCTTGAAGAGTGGTGTGCATTGCTTGGCTCTCTTCAAGGAGAAAGATGAGGAGAGAGACATGCTGAATCTCTTTTCCCAGATTCTAGCCATCATGGAACCGAGAGACCTTATGGACATGTTCTCTTTGTGTATGCCTGAGCTTTTTGAATGCATGATCAGCAATACACAACTGGTCCACATATTTTCTTCACTTTTGCAATCTCAGAAAGTGTACCGGCCATTTGCTGATGTCTTGGTTAATTTTCTTGTTAGCAGTAAACTTGATGTTCTCAAGCAGCCAGATTCACCTGCTGCTAAGCTGGTTTTGCATCTCTTTCGGTTTATATTTGGTGCTGTTGCCAAAGCACCAGCAGATTTTGAACGCATTCTGCAGCCCCATGTGCCTGTTATTATGGAAGTTTGCATGAAGAATGCTACTGAAGTTGAAAAGCCTCTTGGTTACATGCAACTTCTTCGTACAATGTTCAGAGCTTTAGCAGGATGCAAGTTTGAGCTTCTTCTCCGAGACTTGATTCCTATGTTACAGCCCTGCCTAGATATGTTGCTGACAATGCTTGAGGGTCCAACAGGGGAGGATATGAGGGACCTTTTGCTGGAGCTCTGCTTGACATTACCTGCACGCTTAAGTGCATTGCTACCTTATCTTCCCCGTCTCATGAAGCCTCTTGTTTTGTGTCTGAAGGGTAATGATGACCTAGTTAGTCTGGGTTTAAGAACACTTGAATTTTGGGTTGATAGTTTAAATCCTGATTTCTTAGAACCTAGTATGGCTAATGTCATGTCAGAGGTGATTTTAGCATTATGGTCTCACTTGAGGCCTGCACCCTACCCTTGGGGTGGAAAAGCATTGCAACTCCTTGGCAAGTTAGGTGGCCGCAACAGACGTTTTCTTAAAGAACCCCTAGCCCTCGAGTGTAAGGAGAATCCTGAGCATGGCCTTCGCTTGATTCTAACTTTTGAGCCCTCAACCCCATTTTTGGTTCCCCTAGATCGATGCATAAATCTTGCTGTTTCAGCGGTCATGCATAGAAACAGTGGCATGGATGCTTTTTATCGAAGACAGGCGTTGAAGTTTCTTCGTGTTTGTTTGTCTTCTCAGCTTAACTTGCCAGGCAATGTTGCTGATGAGGGATCTACCACCAGGCAGTTGTCAGCTCTATTGGTTTCTACTATCGATTCATCTTTGCGCAGGTCTGAGACGGCTGATATAAAGGTCAGTTAAACACTGTTGTTTAAAATGTCACAGGACGTTGCATTTACTATTTCTTCATAACACTTATGTTCGGATTTCATCATTCTTTGTTCAAATTGTTCAATCAATTTCTCATCCTAACAATTGAAATCTTTGAGTTGAATCTTAAATTATTATTCTATTATGTGAAAATTTTGCATGTATCTTTTATCAGTTTGCTTCCTTAATAATTATCACAAGAGGGATACAGAATGCCATGAAAGTAAAGGTTAACTAGTTATATATGTGTGTGTGTGTGTGTGCATAGTTTTTGAGAAATGAATGTTGAAGTTGGAAACATGTGTATTTTGCCAGGCTGACTTAGGCGTGAAGACTAAGACCCAACTTTTAGCTGAGAAGTCCGTTTTTAAGATTCTGTTGATGACTATTATTGCTGCCAGTGCAGAGCCAGAGCTCCATGACTCAAAAGATGATTTTGTTGTCAATATATGCCGCCATTTTGCTATGATATTTCACATTGATTATAACTCGGCTAACCCTTCAATGCCAACAGCTGTTCATGGGGGTTCTTTGCTTTTATCAAATGCAAGTGTAGGTTCCAGGTCGAAGAATAGCACTTCTTCTAATCTGAAAGAACTGGACCCTTTGATATTTTTAGATGCTTTAGTTGATGTTTTAGCTGATGAGAATAGGGTCCATGCCAAAGCTGCTCTTAATGCATTAAATTTATTTGCTGAAACGGTTCTGTTCCTTGCTCGCTCAAAACATGCTGATATGGTGATGTCAAGAGGTGGCCCAGGCACTCCAATGATTGTTTCTAGTCCATCCATGAATCCTGTATATTCACCACCTCAAAGTGTTCGTATCCCAGTTTTTGAGCAACTTTTACCTCGTCTTTTACATTGTTGCTATGGAAGCACATGGCAAGCACAAATGGGAGGTGTTATGGGACTTGGTGCTTTGGTAGGAAAAGTCACTGTTGAGACTTTGTGCCTTTTCCAAGTCAAAATTGTGCGTGGTCTGGTATATGTTCTCAAAAGGCTCCCTCTCTATGCTAGCAAAGAGCAGGAAGAGACTAGTCAAGTGCTTACACAGGTGCTCCGGGTTGTTAATAATGTAGATGAGGCAAACAGTGATTCACGCAGACAGAGTTTTCAGGGAGTAATTGATTTTCTGGCTTCAGAGTTGTTCAATCCCAATGCATCAATTATTGTGAGGAGGAATGTACAGTCATGTTTATCTCTTTTGGCTAGTAGAACTGGCAGTGAGGTATCAGAGTTGCTTGAGCCTCTGTATCAGCCTCTACTTCAGCCTCTTATTATGCGGCCTCTTCGTTTAAAGACTGTTGATCAACAGGTATTCTGTTCTGTTGAGCATTAATGTATTTTATCAATTTTCTTCACTGACTTGAGTTGGTTAATTATAGGTTGGGACAGTTACAGCTTTGAATTTTTGCTTGGCCTTGAGGCCCCCTCTTCTCAAGTTGACTCAGGAACTTGTTAACTTTCTCCAAGAAGCATTGCAAATAGCTGAGGCTGATGAAACTGTGTGGGTCGCGAAGTTTATGAATCCTAAAATGGCCACCTCATTGAATAAACTTCGAACAGCTTGCATAGAGTTACTTTGTACTACTATGGCATGGGCAGATTTCAAAACTCCTAATCATACTGAGCTGCGTGCTAAGATCATTTCCATGTTTTTCAAATCTTTGACATGCCGAACTCCAGAAATTGTAGCAGTTGCCAAGGAGGGACTGCGACAGGTTTTATTGAGCTTTCATTCCATTAGTGGACATGTTGTATTTGGTTTTGTGCTTCTTTATTATTCTTTTTATTCTTTCTCCTTTGACACAAGCAAACGTGCATACATATAGAAATACATACATATACATATATTTATTTATTTTTGCTCTGTTAGTAGGTTTTAGGTTTCCAGTAACCTGCTAATAAGGAGAGATTTATGCAACCTCTTAGCTCTTGTATGTACTTTTCAGAATGTCAGAGATAATAATAAAAGCTATTCTGAGCCTTACATATCAGCTTAAGCTTTTGGGTCAAACTACACTAATAATTTTTCCGTTACATTTGCTTCTAAATTGACATAAAAGGATAGATGGTCATGGAATATGAGTAGAAGTTTTCTATCTTGTACTTCATTCAATCTAATAGAACAAGACTTTTTAAATTATCATCTGTCCTGGTTTCTTCTGTGCTTTTATTTCGTATCTCTGGTTCCATTTTGTCTCCATATTGTATTTTTAATCTACAAAATTGCATTGCTTATTTGATATACCTTTTTCTTGCTTAGGTTATTAGCCAGCAAAGGATGCCCAAAGAGCTTCTGCAGAGCAGCCTTAGGCCTATTCTAGTAAACTTGGCACACACCAAAAATCTTAGCATGCCTCTTCTGCAGGGTCTGGCTCGCCTGCTTGAACTTTTATCCAATTGGTTTAATGTTACTTTGGGTGGTAAGCTTTTGGAGCACCTTAAGAAATGGTTGGAACCTGAAAAACTGGCCCAAAGTTTGAAGTCATGGAAGGCTGGTGAAGAGCCTAAAATTGCAGCAGGTAATTAATGTAAATTCTGTCTAATTAGTGAAGAGTTACATGAAAGTTCAGATGTATGCATCATATGTGCCCACATTGGTGGGCACTTGTGCATAGCAGGTATCTGTATGATCATATACTACTATGTGTAGGTATTCAAAATTTGATGCTTTTCTTTTGATTCCTTGCAGCTATTATTGAGCTTTTCCATTTGCTTCCTCATGCTGCATCTCAGTTCCTTGATGATCTAGTAACCCTGACTATTGACTTGGAAAGAGCTCTTCCCCCTGGGCTAGTGTACAGTGAAATCAACAGTCCGTATCGACCTCCTTTGACTAAATTTTTGAATCGATATGCAACACTTGCTGTTGATTATTTTCTTGCTCGATTAAGTGATCCAAAATACTTCAGGCGGTAGGTTAAAATCCTCAAATGAAGTTGTTAATTGTGAACTCGAAAACCTATCGACTAAGTATTCTTATCCTTCCCCTTACCTTTTTTACTGTAATATACAGGTTCATGTACATAATACGATCAGACGCTGGCCAGCCATTGAGAGATGAACTTGCAAAATCTCCACAGAAAATACTGGCAAGTGCTTTTCCTGAGTTCCTTCCAAAACCTGATGCAACAACAGCACCTGGGTCTTCAGCTGCACCTTTAACAAGTGATGAAGGCCTCATCACCTCTCCTTCAGATGGTTCTAACTTACCAACTGTTTCCCCTGCTGCAACTTCTGATGCTTATTTTCAAGGGCTTGGCCTTATTAAGACATTGGTGAAGTTGATTCCTGGCTGGTTGCATAGTAATCGTATCGTGTTTGATACTTTAGTCCTTGTATGGAAGTCACCTGCAAGGACATCTCGTTTACATAATGAGCAGGAGCTGAACTTGGTACAAGTAAGTTGTATAACTTTTTGGGCTGAAGTATTGTTGCTGGCTTATCAAGATAAAGAAACCTTGCAAAGCAGGAATCTCATTCACTAGTGAACACTGAAAAGTGAACCAATACTCTATACCTGCTATTTTCTTTAATATTTCTGTCATTATTTACACCTTCAAACAATTTTTTTCTCAATTCTGCATTATATTTTTCTGCTTCATCTAATTACTGCAAATGGTGTATCTTAAAAATCTCTTTCTCATATCTGAATTTTTGTTTCCTTTTGTTTCTTTTTTTTTTTGGCACCTGGTTGGATTTGCTTATGGTATGAGTTGCTGTTGTTTGATGCATGATTGGTAACAGTGCCTCTGAGATTGGAGAAACTAGTCATGGATTTTATTGGATTTGCCTAATTTCGAATAAATGTGAACTTGGTAAACTTAGACTTGCAGTTTGACATACTACTCATTGGGAACCTATAATTTTGATGTTTCAGTTGTTGAGCAAAGAAGCCTTAGTGTTTCTGTTTCGGTAAAAAACAATATTTTGTTGTTTCAGTTAAAAGCAATCTTGAATGTTGATAACAGTATTCACAATGATAATATATTTTTAAATGCAGGTAAAGGAGAGCAAATGGCTTGTCAAATGCTTCCTGAATTACTTAAGACATGATAAGACAGAAGTTAATGTTCTCTTTGATATTCTCAGCATCTTCTTGTTTCATACTCGCATTGATTATACCTTTCTGAAGGAGTTTTATATTATTGAGGTACTTTAGTTCTTGATATGATTTTATTACTGTTGCAAATATGTTCCCTTTTTATACTCTCAGTTGATGGTTATGTGTGTAACGGTGATTATCCCTTGTACCAGGTTGCCGAAGGTTATGAACCCAACTTGAAGAGAGCACTTCTTTTGCATTTTTTAAACCTTTTCCAATCAAAACAACTTGCTCATGATCATCTAGTGGTCATCATGCAAATGCTTATTCTTCCAATGCTTGCTCATGCTTTCCAAAATGGCCAAAGTTGGGAGGTTGTTGACCCTGTTATTATAAAAACAATCGTTGACAAACTTCTTGATCCACCAGAAGAGGTGATTTTCTATAATTTTTTTAATTCTCCTTTATGAAATTGGCTTTTAATGTCTTTTAATTTTAGTTAATTCATTCTTCAAAACTTTATAATTTCCACCTAATCTTCATGTATTCTGCACTACCTTTTAGGTTTCTGCTGAATATGATGAACCTTTGAGGATAGAACTTTTGCAGCTTGCCACTTTACTCCTTAAATATCTTCAAAATGACCTTGTTCACCATAGGAAGGAACTTATCAAATTTGGTTGGAATCATCTCAAACGTGAAGACAGTGCTAGTAAGCAGTGGGCCTTTGTCAATGTTTGCCACTTCTTGGAGGCCTATCAGGCCCCAGAAAAAATCATACTTCAGGTATTTTCACAAATCACAATCAAATAGTGGGTGTTTATTTATACTTTTTTTTTTTCCTCTGGCTCTTGTGTCACGTTCACTCATTTTCCTGTTTCTTTGTTTGGGAATGGCCGGCTGGACTTTGGCAAATTTATTGCAGTTGTTTGAAGAATGTTTTTCTGCTTATCAGATTCTTTACCTGATGTTGTAATCATGTATTCAATGTGATGGGAGTTCATCGGGTAAATTTAGGGATGTGATAATTATGGGATAGCCATATAGCAGGATGGCATGTTCTCGCTTTTCTGTTGACAAGATCTATAGTAGTCTATTTTTTTATATTCCTGTTTGATAGCCATGGTGTGCAGTGAGCCAGGGATTTAGAAGCTCTTCAAGTCCACAGAAACCTTTCTTTTTCATTTTGTTTTATTTATGTGAAGAATGAAGATAGATATTGAAATAATTTACAAATGCAGGTTTTTGTTGCACTGCTGAGGACATGCCAGCCAGAAAATAAACTGCTGGTCAAGCAGGCCCTTGATATACTAATGCCAGCTCTACCACGGCGTCTTCCTCTTGGGGAGTCTCGTATGCCAATTTGGATTAGATACACAAAAAAGATCTTGGTTGAAGAAGGTCACTCTATTCCAAATCTGATTCACATTTTCCAGTTGATTGTGCGGCATTCAGATCTCTTCTATAGCTGCAGAGCGCAGTTTGTGCCTCAGATGGTAAATTCTCTTAGTAGACTTGGATTGCCGTATAATACTACAGCAGAAAATAGGCGTCTTGCTATTGAACTTGCTGGATTGGTGGTTGCTTGGGAACGGCAAAGGCAAAATGAAATGAAAGTTGTGACTGATAGTGATTTGCCAAGCCATAATAATGATGGATTAAATCCTGGCGTTGTTGGTTCTGAACCAAAACGTGCACTGGATGGCTCTACATTCCCTGAAGATCAAAGCAAGAGAGTTAAGGTTGAGCCTGGTCTTCAATCTCTCTGTGTCATGTCACCTGGTGGTGCATCATCAATCCCTAATATAGAAACACCAGGACCTGGTGGACAACCAGATGAAGAGTTTAAGCCCAATGCCGCTATGGAAGAAATGATTATAAATTTTCTCATAAGAGTGAGACTTCCTTTCATATATATTTTTTTTATGAGCAAGTACTGTAGAAAATATGTGGTTCCTTCTGTTTAAGTTTGCTTTTGCTGGTTATAGTATACAGACCCTTGTGGATTTAATCATGTAAATCTTTATACTTTTATGGCCTTTGCATGAATCTAGATCATTGATAGTAGAGGGACCAACTATATCTGCACTATGTTCCTTGTCCAAGTACGAAGCTCATCATTTACAAATTGATTATCACTTATCTTTCTTTTGTTTTGTTTTTGAAATTACCTGTTTTCAAGCCCCTGAATTTCTCGTGTTTACCATATTGTACTCTCATCTCGTTCTATTTTTTTTTAGCATTATTGACTATCTATATTTTGAGGGCTGAACAGGACAAAATTGCATGATATATGATTTTGTTGTCTTAGTTGAAGGACTAGAGTACTCAACGTGAATACTATTAATAACAGAAGTCAATATAATACAATTGAAATTGTAGTGGCTTCATTATATAATCAGGTAAAGCTTTAGGGCCTAAAATTTTGTTTTGCCTTTCTTTTCAGACAATGTGAAATATTCTCTATCCTAGTAAACTATGTACCTCCTTTAAGTAAAATAATCTCCCTACCTACCCTAAGTTGCCTGTGGTTAAACTTTAGTGACTTGCCTATTAGGCAAGAATTGAAATCACATGCGTAATTTCAATGTCAACATTCAAGAATTTCTGTCCATGGTTTATTACAAACACTTGGTCTGTCCAATGTAGATGCAGATTGTCTAGTCTTGACATGTCTATAATTTAAGGCAATGTTCAAGAATTAAATTTTTGATCAAGTTACCGTTGTTGTCCATCTTTGACTGTTGCTTTCCATGACCTGTGTATTACTCATGGTTGTTCAATCATTTTGTATAGTGATGACCCTTATTGTGTTACCACAATTGTGCATATGACTTTCTTTCCTCACAGCAATATATGACCATGCATATAGTTTTTTGCTCCGCTTAAAAGTTTGTTATTGAAGTTGTAAAGCTCGATGAATGTGGGAACAGGTTGCCTTGGTTATTGAGCCTAAGGATAAAGAAGCCAGCATCATGTACAAACAAGCGCTAGAACTACTTTCACAAGCTCTGGAGGTGTGGCCAAATGCAAATGTCAAATTCAATTACTTGGAAAAACTTCTTAGCACTGTCCAGCCGTCAAAGGACCCTTCAACAGCACTTGCACAAGGCTTGGATGTTATGAACAAGGTTTTGGAGAAGCAGCCTCATTTGTTCATTAGAAATAATATCAGCCAGATATCTCAAGTATGTACAATACAATAAATATCTTATGTAATTTGTTCTTTTCTTTGCCAGCATCATTATCAATTGTTATTTGCTGATTTTCATTTGTTTTGTCTCAGATTTTGGAACCATGTTTCAAGAATAAAATGCTAGATGCTGGGAAGTCTCTTTGTTCTCTGTTGAAGATGGTCTTTGGTGCTTTTCCACCAGATGCAGCTAGTACACCAACGGATGTGAAATCGTTGTACCAGAAAGTTGATGAACTGATACAGAAGCATATTAATATTCTCACAGCTCCCCCGACTTCGGGTGAGGACAACTCTGCTAATTTAGTTAGCTTCGTGCTACTTGTCATCAGGACCTTGGCTGAGGTGGAGAAATATATTGACCCAAATTCCTTGGTTCGCATCCTTCAACGCCTAGCACGTGATATGGGATCATCTGCTGGTTCTCATTTGAGACAAGTAAGCCTCTGCCACCACTGTATGTGTGTGACATGATGAATGCTACGAGTCCATTACTTAATTTACATTAATGTCTCTTCGTTATTAATTGTTGCACGCTCCATTCTTCTCTATCAACCTCTGGAATGTCACAAAATTTGATGGAATAGTCAAAGCAAGGAAATTTTCATTCTGCCATTGTGTTATGATTAATTGACTTTTAAATTTTTATCTATTCTGTTAAATCATATTTGATTTAGTTCTTGTCTCACTTGTTAAAGCCAAGATTTGTTTTCCTTTATATATCTTTTTTCTTTGAAAATATTATTTTTGAAAGGAATGTGCTTTAAGGATTGAAGCCTTTAGACTAAGTATGTTGCCAGCTGCCATATTTTCCTGAATACCTTTGTAGACTTTCTTTTTTGCTACCTGATGAATTGAATTGCTCTATACATTTGTTTTTTTACATGTCTGAAATATTCTCCACGGCAGGGTCAGAGAATAGATCCAGATTCAGCCTCTTCTTCCCGTCAAGGGTCTGATCTTGGAGCTGTTATCTCGAATTTGAAATCTGTACTGAAGCTTATCAGTGAAAAGGTCATGGTGGTTGTGGATTGCAAACGAGCTGTATACCAAACCTTGAATACCTTGCTCTCAGAGAAGGGTACTGATGCTAGTGTACTTCTTTGCATCTTAGATGTGATTAAAGGATGGATTGAAGATGACTCTAGCAAACAGGGCTCTATCAGTTTTCTCAATCCTAAGGAAATAGTTTCTTTGGTTCAAAAGCTTTCACAAGTTGATAAGCAAAACTTCCACCCTGATGCTTTCGAAGAGTGGGAGAGGAAATATCTTCAGCTTCTTTATGGCATTTGTGCTGATTCAAACAAGTAAGTTATATTTTGAATTATTTGGAGATTTGCATTGTAAAAGGGTTTCAATAATATGATTTGGCTGACTAGCAGATATCCACTGGCATTACGTCAAGAGGTGTTTCAAAAGGTGGAACGGCAATTCATGCTTGGTTTGCGGGCGAAGGATCCTCAAATTAGGATGAAATTCTTTTCACTTTATCACGAATCTCTTGCAAAAAACTTGTTTACGAGATTGCAGTATATTATCCAAGTCCAGGATTGGGAAGCTTTAAGTGACGTCTTCTGGCTCAAACAGGGTCTTGATCTTCTTCTTGCAATCTTAGTTGAGGATAAGCCTATCACTCTTGCTCCAAACTCTGCCAGAGTGTTGCCACTCGTGGTCTCTGGTTCCATTTCGGATGGTTCTGGGATGCAGCAGCAACAGACTACTGATGTTCCAGAGGGTCTTGAGGAAGCACCTTTAACGTTCGATAACCTTGTCATTAAGCACACTCAATTTTTGAATGAGATGAGCAAGCTTCAGGTTTACTGCATTTATTCTTTCTAAATATAGTGATTATTTTTATTTTTGTTTTTAGTAGCTGATTTTTAATTTTTATTGTTAATTATGATTGCTTGATACACATGGTTGTCTCCTGTTCTGCCTTCTATAGTCTGGTCTTTCTGTTCTGGTGTAAATCCTCCTGTTAGGTTCCAAAATTCTGATTCAAATGCCGTCACTTGTTAGGTTTTATTCAAATATATGTATCTCCAGTAATTAGGGGAGGTGAGGCAAATCAGGGGCACCTCACAACCCTATGGGCAAGGTTCCTTCGAGGAGGTGCCTCAACCGAGGCACAAGGCACAGAAAACATGCCTTTTTCTATCTTCCAACATTTTTAGCACTGTAAATACTATTTTAGAAGGAAATAATATTTCTTATGATTGTGATGTTACCTTAAACTTTAACCACATGCTTGGAAAAAGGTGTGTATAATTTAAGTTAACACCATCATAATTAATGATTTGGTTTTGAAACCAGATTTTAGTTTCCAAAACAAATTAAATATATTTAAGGGAAGGGGAATTGAAAATCTGAAAAATTTCAGAAGATCAATTGGAAAAAGAAAAAGAAGTCTGTCCGTCTCTTAAACAGAAAGAAGACTGCAGACAGCCTGCTTCATAAGAACTAGAGAATACAAGGGAAAACATCAAACAGCTTTAGAAGCAAAAGGAAGAATTATTACTCTGTTTATTTTTTGGAAATTGTGAACTGTTTTTATATATGGTTTTCACCCTTTGTTTTAAGTAGCACTCACTTTACTTGAGTGAGCATCTCAGACGATCTGAGGTCTCATCGCCTTTGGGACGCCTAGTGCTTTTAACATCTCTGATTGAGAGTAAGTAACTAATAAACTGTGATGCACTTGATTGTATGTCTGATGATGCTATACCGACTTGTCTACATCGCTGTCAAGTTAGAATTTCTCTGCATGCCCAACCTCAGAGAGAGATAGACAGAAAGGATTTTGTTTACCTTAATAGCTTATCATATGTTTAATTCCTTTACTTTTGTTCCAGGTGGCTGATCTTGTTATTCCATTGAGAGAGCTGGCTCATACAGATGCTAATGTTGCATACCATTTGTGGGTGCTAGTATTTCCCATTGTGTGGGTGACCTTACAGAAAGAAGAACAGGTGACATTAGCCAAGCCAATGATCACTCTCCTATCAAAAGATTATCATAAGAAGCAGCAAGCTAGTAGACCAAATGTTGTTCAAGCACTTCTAGAAGGCCTCCAACTGAGCCACCCTCAACCTCGGATGCCGAGTGAACTTATTAAATATATAGGGAAAACATACAATGCATGGCACATTGCCTTGGCTTTATTGGAAAGTCATGTTATATTGTTCATGAATGACACAAAGTGCTCTGAGTCGCTGGCTGAGCTTTATCGTTTGCTTAATGAAGAAGATATGAGATGTGGGTTGTGGAAGAAAAGGTCAATTACTGCTGAAACCAGAGCTGGACTTTCACTAGTTCAGCATGGTTACTGGCAGCGTGCTCAGAGCCTGTTTTACCAGGCCATGGTTAAGGCTACTCAAGGCACATATAACAATACTGTACCCAAAGCTGAGATGTGCCTTTGGGAAGAACAATGGCTCTATTGTGCGACTCAACTCAGTCAGTGGGATGCGTTGGCCGATTTTGGTAAGAGTGTTGAGAATTATGAAATTCTTCTTGATACTCTTTGGAAACTACCAGATTGGACATATATGAAGGACAATGTAATACCCAAGGCTCAAGTAGAAGAAACCCCAAAGCTTCGTCTAATTCAGGCCTTTTTTGCCCTCCATGATAGAAATACAAATGGTATTGGGGATGCTGAAAACATTGTAGGAAAAGGTGTTGATCTTGCACTAGAGCAGTGGTGGCAGTTGCCTGAAATGTCTGTTCATGCTAGGATTCCTCTTCTGCAGCAATTCCAGCAGTTAGTTGAAGTTCAAGAGTCTGCTAGAATTCTGGTTGATATTGCCAGTGGAAACAAACTTTCTAGCAATTCTGTCGTTGGTGTGCATGGAAATCATGGAAATCTTTATGCTGATCTGAAGGACATTCTCGAGACATGGAGGCTGAGGACTCCAAATGAGTGGGATAATATGTCCATATGGTATGATTTGTTGCAATGGAGGAATGAAATGTATAATGCTGTGATTGATACATTCAAGGATTTTGCCAATACAAATTCACAACTTTATCACCTTGGATATCGTGACAAAGCATGGAATGTAAATAAACTTGCCCATATTGCTCGTAAGCAAGGTCTTTATGATGTTTGTGTGACAATTCTTGAGAAGTTGTATGGCCATTCAACCATGGAGGTGCAGGTATGTGCATGCATGTAGTCAGCAAGTTAGGATGCGACTATTTTCTTTATTACTGTTCTTCACTGTTTGATAGGTATTCAAGTTGATGACTTAATATGTTTGAAATGATAAATTTACATTCTTATGCAGATTGTTAGTTGGTTGTCTGGCACCTGCATTGATATGCAAGATGGAATGGTCTATTTGACTTAAAAGAGCCCCTTGCTTCCTTTAAAGTTCCATAACTATGTTTTGCAATAAAATTGAGAGTTAGAAGGGTCATTTTGACCATTATGTGGGTCAGATACTGATTGTATATAATTAAAATCGTGGAACTTTATTGAGTTTTCTGTACTGATCCTACAAAGAACTTTAAATGGATAGGTTCGAAAATGAGTTGGGAGCGTGAGAATAGGACTTCGTAATACACAGGAAGTCTAGTGATTGATATTGTATAAATTTCAGATTTCGGAACTACTACTTGCAAGAATTCATATTCAATACATGATCTGAGTTTGTTATAATATTTTCTTCTGCTTTCATCTCACTGAGAACTAGGAATAACTGTTTGTTTATGCTCTGTTTATACTCTTTTGTTTTATTTATTTTTTATTATTATTATTATTATTATTATTATTATTATTATTATTATTATTATTTTAACGATTTTGGCTAGCTTTTTTGAGATGAGACCAATAGTTGAACTATCTCAGTGGTTCTCCATTTCATGTCTGTAGGAAGCCTTTGTTAAGATAAGAGAACAGGCAAAGGCATATCTGGAGATGAAGGGGGAGCTTACAAGTGGTCTCAATTTGATCAACAGCACTAACCTGGAATATTTTCCCGTGAAACATAAAGCAGAGATTTTTCGTATCAAGGGAGATTTTCTACTAAAATTAAATGATTCCGAAGGTGCTAATCTTGCATACTCGAATGCTATTAGCCTTTTCAAAAATTTGCCCAAGGGGTGGATAAGCTGGGGAAATTATTGTGACATGGTATGAATTTTTCTGCTTCTTAATTTCATTTATTATGTTTCTTCTTGATATTTAAATAATAATGATTTGCTATGTGGCTTGCCAGGCTTATAAAGAAACCCATGATGAGATTTGGCTGGAATATGCTGTTAGCTGTTTTCTTCAAGGCATAAAGTTTGGTGTTTCCAATTCCAGAAGCCATCTAGCCCGGGTTCTGTATCTCCTGAGCTTTGATACTCCCAATGAGCCTGTGGGAAGGGCATTTGATAAATACTTGGACCAGATACCCCACTGGGTTTGGCTTTCTTGGATTCCACAATTGTTACTTTCCTTGCAGAGGACGGAGGCACCTCACTGCAAACTTGTTTTGCTGAAAATTGCCACCGTATATCCACAGGTAGATGTCCTCCACTCGGTGCATGTGACAAAATGACATTTATTCTCATACTGAAATCGCTGATGTGCCATCTTCAAATTGTAGGCTTTATATTACTGGCTCCGTACATATTTGCTCGAGCGCCGTGACGTTGCAAATAAATCACTGGCATTGGCTCAGCCAAGAATGCAGCAAAATGTCTCTGGTGGTGGATCAGGATCCCTAGGGATATCTGATGGGAGTGCAAGGGTACAGAGTCATAGTGGGCCCACTTTAACAACAGACAATCAGGTCCATCAAGCCCCTCAATCTGGTGGTGGAATTGGGAGCCATGATGGTGGAAACTCTCACGGGCAAGAATCTGAAAGGTCTACAACCACAGCAGTTGAGAGTGGTGTGCATTCTGCAAATGATCAACCTCTGCAACAAAATTCTTCAACAATTAATGATAGCGGGCAGAATGCATTGAGGCGTGGTGCTCTGGGTTTTGTTGCTTCAGCTAGCAGTGCTTTTGAGGCTGCGAAAGACATAATGGAGGCTCTTAGAAGCAAGCACACCAACTTGGCTAGTGAACTTGAGGTGATGATATACTGGATTTCATATTACAGTATTAATTTGTTGTGTTCATATGTTCTTCCATGTGCTATGACAAAATTTCAAGATAATTTAGTGTTGCTTTAAATGTATCTATTCTCCATTCCTGATTTCTTTTTTTGCCATGCCAGAAAGCTGAAATTAGTTTCATGTATTTTTCATGTGAAAAGATAGATATTTGTCTGAAAATGAAGAGAAGGTAGAATCATTATACTATTAATTCTTTGTCTGCCTAACACTCTAAATTTTTGTGCAATTGAAGTCCGGTTATGTGTTACAGGCAAAAAGTTGTTTCCAGTTGCATGTTCTGTTTCACGTTGTTGCAACACATGGTTAAAGCTAAATTTTCTCTTTGCAGGTTCTGCTCACAGAAATTGGCTCACGGTTTGTTACTTTGCCAGAGGAGAGACTTCTTGCAGTGGTTAATGCGCTGCTCCACCGCTGTTACAAGTACCCAACTGCCACTACAGCAGAGGTTCCTCAATCTTTAAAGAAGGAACTTTCTGGTGTTTGTAGGGCTTGTTTTTCTGCTGATGCTGTGAACAAGCATGTTGATTTTGTGAGAGAGTATAAGTTGGATTTTGAGCGTGATCTTGATCCGGATAGTACAGCTACATTCCCTGCCACCCTTTCTGAACTAACAGAGAGATTGAAACATTGGAAAAATGTTCTTCAGAGCAATGTTGAGGACAGGTTTCCTGCTGTCTTGAAGCTTGAAGAAGAAAGCAGAGTATTGCGTGACTTCCATGTTGTTGATGTTGAGGTTCCAGGACAGTATTTTAGTGATCAGGTATACTATACCAATGTTTTAAAAGCAAAATCTTCAAGCATTTCACTGAGTTACTAACTATATTCTTTTTTTTTTTTTTTTTGGATGTTGTATGGTAACCATATGGGGAACTTAATGATAATTTGTTTTCTGAAGTTATGATATTCAATGTTTACCTTTTGTATCCCTATCGACTGACTTGCCTATTTGACGATGCCTTTCAAATATGTGCCATTACTTGAATACGTTTTTTTATTTGCGTCTGACTACCTTAACCAATTTCAGGAAATTGCTCTAGATCATACGATTAAGTTAGATAGGGTTGGAGCTGATATTCCTATTGTTCGAAGGCATGGAAGCAGTTTCAGGCGCTTAACATTGATTGGATCTGATGGCTCTCAACGCCATTTTATTGTGCAGACATCTTTGACACCTAATGCGAGAAGTGATGAACGTATACTGCAGCTTTTCCGTGTAATGAACCAGATGTTTGATAAGCACAAAGAATCAAGACGTCGCCATATATGTATTCACACGCCAATTATAATTCCTGTTTGGTCCCAGGTAATGAACTTGGCCTTTGACAACTCTTGCTTGAGTTCATTGAAGAGAACTCAAATGAATAACATTCTTACGGTCTAGGAAGCGTGGTGTTTGTAATTTCATCACATTATAATGCATGGAAGAGCCCATTTAAATTATTTTTCTAACGACCTTTTGCTTCATCAATAGGTACGCATGGTTGAAGATGATTTGATGTACAGTACTTTCCTTGAGGTGTATGAGAACCACTGCGCAAGGAATGACCGAGAGGCAGATCTCCCTATCACCATCTTCAAGGAGCAATTAAACCAAGCTATAACCGGCCAAATATCACCTGAAACTGTTGTAGATCTCCGCCACCAAGCTTATAATGAAATAACAAAAAGTGTAGTGACTGACAGTATCTTTTCCCAGTACATGTACAAAACCTTGCCGAGTGGGAATCATATGTGGGCTTTTAAAAAGCAATTTGCTATCCAGTTGGCCCTCTCAAGTTTCATGTCTTTCATGCTCCAAATTGGTGGCAGGTCCCCAAATAAGATACTATTTGCTAAGAACACTGGGAAGATTTTTCAAACAGATTTTCACCCTGCATATGATGCAAATGGAATGATCGAGTTTAGTGAACCAGTACCGTTTCGTCTAACAAGGAATATGCAGGCATTTTTCTCCCATTTTGGAGTTGAAGGGCTTATTGTGTCTGCAATGTGTGCTGCGTCACAGGCAGTGGTTTCACCTAAAGTGAGTTTTATTTGGAATGGCAGTTTTGTTTAGTGTCATTATGTAGATATATCAAATGCTACAATATATATGTTCCTGTTAGTAATCTTCCTAATTTTCTCTCTTGCAGCAAAGTCAACATTTATGGCATCAGCTAGCTATGTTTTTCCGTGATGAGTTGCTGTCTTGGTCTTGGAGAAGACCTCTTGCAATGCCTCTTGCACCTGTTGCTGGTGGGGGTAATATGAATCCTGTTGACTTCAAGCATAAGGTGATTACCAATGTAGACCATGTCATCAACAGGATCAACGCAATTGCTCCACAATTTCTCTCAGAAGAGGTAATACAGACTATTGATTACTGATAAGTTTGATATAAATGAGTTCGTCCTACGTTAATTTCATCCACATTTGTTGAGTTTCATCCATGTTTTTTTTATTTAAACACATTTAAATAAATGGTTATTTATGCGAAGACAACTATCTAGATGTTATTTTTATTTACAGAGTCACATAGTCTTTCACTTGTTCCCAGAACATTTGAAAGTGTTTTTATGGTTGACCTTAACGTTATCTTCGAAATATGAGAAGCTGCTTCACTCTAACCATGTGAGAATTGTGTGGTAAATGCAGGAGGAAAATGCTGTTGACCTGCCACAATCTGTGCAGAGAGGTGTGACGGAATTGGTTGAAGCAGCCTTGACTCCGAGGAACTTATGCATGATGGATCCTACATGGCATCCATGGTTTTGAAAACATTAGACAAAAGTGAAAAGCATAGAACAGAGGGTATTTCATTGGAGTGTCAATTGCAGTTGTCCATTGTAAATGTTAAGGTGTACATAGTAATAACTCAAGTAACTGGCTGTAAGTATTAGTTCTGAATTCTGATGCTTCCTGTTTTCTTAATTAGCATAGGAAACTGATAATTGTATTAGGAACATCAATGGATATATAATCAAAATCCTTTGCGCAGCTTTACTAAAACTTTTTTGTCTTTAATAGTACTGGATTCGCACTTTTGATGAAAGAGCTAGCTGTAAAAACCGTGTATAAGATTTATGGTTATTTTGAAATTTTGCTCATATACGGTGTTTTTATTTAATAGTTTAGCAATTCAAGCCAGAGAGTTTTTATCTACCTTTTTTTTCATTTTTCTCGGTCAATCCAATTCCATAGCCTACGGACTCTTCGAGCTAGCCAGTCTGGATGATTTATATATGCGGCGGGTTTCTCTCTCAATTGCAGCTCTTATCCATCTTTTTATTACTATTGCCATTGCCCTGGCTGAGAACAAGATTCTGCGAGGGATGAAAAGTCATGCCCGTTAGTTGTGTGTGCAGCGTCTGCTACCTCAAAAGCTTGAAAAGAGTTTTCAACTACTTTCATCAGCCGCTTCAATCTATGGAATATATTTCCATGCGTAGATCGATTACTGGCTTTAACTCGTCCTCAATATCTCCATTCCTATCAAAATCCCTTTGTCATGATGAAGCAATCTCGCCAGGCAAAGAACTAAAGCCAAATTCACCCGGGTTGGGTCCAACTTGGTCCACGGACGCACCCCGAAGGATGTGCTATCTAATAATGTAGAACAGGACATTTATGTCAAGATGAAAGAAAGAAATGGAGTCAATAAGCGGGCATCATTTCCCGTGTTAATTGGTAAAACTCCAATTTTCGATGTCTGCTTGTTCATCATAATTTTAACAATCTAGTTACTTCTAATGCAGATCTATTCCGATGATGAAGGGAGCAAGAAAATTAGGAGCCTTCAAGAAATATAGAAGTCTTGTGAATTCGGTTAAAGGCTATGACTATGGAGTAAAATACTACAAACAGAAGCAAGTGAAAAAGGAAAATAGTTGGGAGGTAAGAGAGCGATTAAAAGAACAAATGATCATCAGTAGAATTAATTAATTGTTATTCCACCATATCCACCTTCCTTTAATTATTTAAACAAATTGCATAACACAATTAGTGAAAAAAATTAAGCAAAGCTGTAGAACTGTCGAGAATGACAGCCCAATGAAACTAACTAAACATAACAAAATGAAATCACAAATCAATCTTCTTCTTATTCTTCTTCTTCTTTCTCCATTGGAAACCGCAGATGCTTTCCTTTAGGAGTAGGCAGTCCTTTCAAACGCAAAATACTCGGAGAAGAACAACCCTTTGATGAATTTTCTTCTACAATTTCATCATCGCTGTTATACTCAAACTTCTTACGCTTCCCTTCAAACTTTGCAGCAGCCATTGAATCATTATTCATATTTATCTTACCAATTCCTTCACATAGTTCATCAATCCACCCTCCATCTTCTTCATCCTCAAAATATTCTTCTTCATCCTCATCTATCTCTGCCTCTTCCTCTTCTTCAAATACTTGGTCCTCTTCATCTTCATCATGGTTGCTTGCATTAACTTGAATTGACCAGTTTGAGGCACTGTCTTCATCTGTTGTCACCACAGAAGATAATTCTGACGATGATGTTGAATCACAAACTTCAGATTTCTCAGAGAAATCCAGCAGCAATGATCTTGTCAAACTCTTTTGAGATTCAATACTCCCTTGTTTCTTCCCATCAAATATTTCACTCACCACCTGCCATTATAACAACAGCCCCATTAAACATTGAACAATTTTTACAAGAACCCGAATCCAAATTCTCAATGTTCACAAAAAATAACAGGAACCCAGTAAATATTTCCAACTTTTAAAAGAACCCA
Organism: Euphorbia tirucalli; assembly: GCA_039660915.1. Classification (NCBI taxonomy): domain Eukaryota; kingdom Viridiplantae; phylum Streptophyta; class Magnoliopsida; order Malpighiales; family Euphorbiaceae; genus Euphorbia; species Euphorbia tirucalli. Next base: position 73,377,224 of record CM077641.1, read on the forward strand.
CATACAAAGTTTCAATTTTTTCACAGATTACCACAAGAAACAGCCAATTTGATGATTTCCTGTTTTTCTTTCAAGTCAATTACATTAGAGGAGTAATTATCACACCTGACAAATCTTCAATTGTTCTTCAATTACAGGAAGAGGAGTGAAAGAGGCAGAGCCGCCATTATTGTTGTCAATTTCAGCATCTCCAGAGAGATTAAGGATTTGTGGTGTGTTAGCAGGAGTAGGGGCAAGAAGTCCAGTTGGAGAATTCACAAATCCTTGAAGATGAAGAAAGGGACGATTCTCAAAAGAGATCTTAGAAAGTTCAGCCTCTTCTTCAACCTTCTGCAAGAGGGCTTTAACTTGGCCCCTTAACAATGCCTCTCCAGACCCAGGTGTCTTCATCATCTTCATCATTCTATTGCTTCTCTGTTTACTCAATGGAGTCTCGGAGCTACCCATAGCAACCCCAACAATTGGTGAATCGTTTGTTATATCAATTAGTGCTGATCGATCTTGCTGATTATTATTATTATTCTTGCTTCCACTTCTTCTTCTTCCCTTTTCTGCTGCATCTTCAATCTTTCCTGCAATACAACTCACAACAACAATTCGCATCAATAAAATTAAGAATTAAGAATCCACCCACCAAAAAACCCCAAATTCTGATAAAAAAAAAAAAACTAACTTGAAATTGATACGCTGCTGCTGCTGTTGTTAAGAGCAGCAATAGTTTGGGATCTTGTGACTCTTCTAGTTGAAGATGGAGTCTCCATTGAAGCAATTGAAGAAGATATGGAATTGATTGATTCTTGGAGTGGGAAAGTTGTGCAAAGAAGAGAAAGAAATCGATGGAAGCAAAAAGAGAAAAGAGAAAGTAGATGGAATTGATTGATTCTTGGAGTGGGAAAGTTGAGAGGGTTTTTAAAAGATAGATTTGGTGGATAAGAGAATGTTTAAACGGTAAGTCGACCGTTAGAGCGCAAATACGCGTTTACAACAAAAACTAGCCGTTAGGGTTTTTTATGGTTCTATTAATTATTGATTCGCTTCTAAAACTTTATTTCAGAAGCAATTTGTTAATTATTATTAGTATTCTTTTTTCCATGAAATTCATCATCATAATATTTTAATTTATATGACATAGATATAAAGAAAATTAAAAATAGCGTGAGAAAAAGAAAATTAATTTAGACTAACTTCTAAATTCATGATCATTTGTATTGGTAGCCAATTTTTGTATTATTTTTGGTTGGTTAAAAAAATTAAGTTTTCAAATTAAAGAAGTAAATACTAAATTTTAAGTCGAAGAATATAAAACAGTACATGATAAAATTAATATAATCAAGAAAAGTGAAGTAACGAATTCAAGAGTGTTAAATTTTTTTAAGACAAAATTTTTCTTTATGAGAAGTGATATTATTTTATTTGAAATATATGAATTATTTTTCTATACAATTTTACAGGAATAGTTATTTTAAATGTTAATTTGTGCACCAGCAAAAAAATTTCATATTACATAAACACTATTTTTCATGAAATTACTTCGGTATTATTATAAATATCGAAACTATTAAACGATATAACAATCCATATCAATATGAAAAATTGATGAAATAAAGCAATAATCTCAGTTCTAACTATTGTAGTTTTGGTTGCGGCAGAGCATAGCAAGATATTGAGCTGCCAGTTCTGTTATAGCATGCAGTTAGTATTGTTAGGAATGTCAATTTAGTTTTCTCTTCTTATGTTCTATAAATATTGTATAAGCTTATGAGAGCAATTTCAACTCTGTAATGGAGAAGTATTTTCATTTTTTCTCTAAATCAGTAATACAAGATGGTATCAGGGCTCTAAGGTCAGAACCGGAACTCCACCATTCGGTTCTGAAAATCCACCTCCAAGAAGAGATCCACCACCAAATCGTCAAAGCATAGATAACTAACATACACCAGAGAAACATGGAAATGATAATGGAGTTGGTTCGCAATTCAAGGAGCATTTCAGATCTTCAACTCTGTTCCTGTTAGTGTAGAGCACAGACAATCCAAATTCTACTTTAGCGAGCAATCCTTAAAATGGCAGCAATTATATTCATGGAGGCAGTTGATGTTGATAGCTTTTCATGTCAAGAAATGAACAGATTTTGTATTGAATGATGATAATGTGCCTGATTTGGTTTCTTTTGAGTATGAGACTTGGTTGCACATTGATAATCTAGTTTTCTCTCCTGGATTATTTATTCTTTGTCGAAGGATCTAGCTAAAACTTTTCTTTTTGCCCAAATGCAAGAGCATTATGGAAAGAATTAGAGAATAGATATGGAGAAAGTGATGAAAATCTCTACTTTCATATAGAAAAGGAACTTAGCACAATTTTCAAGGCAACTTATATGTGACTAATTTTTACAAGAAAATTAAGGGACTATGGGATGAATTTGTTGTTTTAAGGCTAGTGCAAACTTGTAGATATGGTGAATCTAGATATATTATACGAGCCTTGTGTGAGGAACATCAACTAATACCATGTCTATATGGTTTGAATATTGAGTATGAACAAGTGAGGAACTAGATCTATTAATGGAGCCTTCACCAACTGTAAATAAGGCTTGTTCTATGTTACTCAGAATTGAAAAATAGAGAGAAGTGACCTTGTTAGATGCACAACATGAATTTGCTAATGCTTCCATTGGATACAAGCATACATAGAGTGGTACATTTGCTACTAAGAAGTTTGGCAAGAGTAAAGATGAGAAGGAGAAAAGTCCTAAGTATTGTGATATTTGTAAAACAAATAGGCATGCTAAAAGTAATTTTTTCCTTTAAAAGGCTATCTAGATTGGTATAAAGGCCTTAGAAAGCCTTTGCTTATAGGGATGCAGACTTAGACCTTGCTTACTCACGATTCTTCAGTGAACAAAGCAGATTCAATAACAAGTTTTGGTATTTCTGAGCCAAAATCTGCAGGTTTCACAATAGTTAATTCAACAGATGATGCAAAAGGAGATCCAAAAATACTTGAAAGAGAAGATGCCTATGGAGATAAAGCCTACTTCTCATATCGGTGCAGATTTTTCTACCTTTACTGCTTATTCAAGTACAAAAACTAATATTCCTGAGTTTGCTCTATTTGTTGTTAGTAATGCTATGTCTTGGATTATGGATACTAAAGAAATAGGTCATATGATCAATACTCTTCAACATTTGGTTAATATGAAAAAGCTAGTTGTTCCTAAAAAGGTTTTTCATCCTGATGGCTCAGTTATTTTTGTAGCAAGCTAAGGAAAGTGATATTTCATATAGACATTACATTACAAAAGGTGCTATATGTTGAGAGTTTCAACTATAATCTATTATATATTAGTAGATTATTGCATCATAATAGATTGAATTTTTTTTTTTTTGAAATAAATGTTGTATGGGGGACTTCAATTCTAATAGAGTGCTTGCAGAGGAGAGGATGCAACACAATCTTTATCAACTTTCATATGCATTTATCTTTGTGGATCGTACATCCTCTTCTTCCAATATTGCTTAATCTATTATAGCTTTAAACTCAATTAACAATTCTGTTTTCAATGAAGATGATGTTTTGTGGCATCATAGATTAAGGAATTTTTCTAGTGGGACTTCTAAACAATTGTCTACTTCTATTTTTCCTCAAATGTTGTATGCGTTGTTTGTTCTAGATCAAAACAACACAAGAAGCCTTTTGGTTATAGTTCTAGTTGAAAGAACTGGAGGTGTCAATAAGATGTTTAGCCCAAAATTCAAAATTTTGACTCTTTACCAAATTTTTTGTTGATAATAATTCATCGCATGAATTAAGCCTCCATGTGATCATGTATTCTAATTCATAACCATATGATCAAATCCCTAGAATAGGGATTAATATCCTACGTCTTATAGACTATACATGGAGTTTGACATTGTGCATCAAGACTTGAAGTGGTTTCCTCTCTATATTTTATATCTTTTAGCCTTTTAGTCATACACATAACATTTATGCATATAAACTTCACGAACATGCGCACGCTTATACACACATATACATAGTTTGGCCAAAGATGACACAACATGGATAACTTTTATCCATACCAATTTCATATAAGAGACATTTGTGTCTTAGTAATCTTGCCACCTCTTCCATTCCTTTTATTATAAATAAATAATAATAATAATAATAATATTATTATTATAATTTAATATAATAACTATTATTAATATATAATAATAATTAATTACTATTATACCCCAAAGGAGCTAGCATTACGCGTCTTTAAATTCCAATCGTCAACACTTGATTCATGGAATAGATATGCGCATTAACTTAACTTGAGTAAGAACGATTTAGTTAAATTTCAAGACATGCTAAAGTCATTGTTCATAACAAATTTAATTCCATAATTCATTATTTAATTGAATTCACAATTCAATTAATTAATAAATCATTTATAACTTAAAGCATTAGAACTCTTGTGTACGTGACTTTCTAGGTTCATATCTAATTGAAATTATGGAGTAGAAAGATTTTTTCCTAAAAATAATATTTTATATCTCATATCTTATATCTTATATTACTTTTAGTTTCTTAAAGATCATGGTTAACACCTTGCATAACATGCCCTGACACTAAATTAAAAAGGCCTAATACATCAGGACCCCCCTGAACTTTCTTAGACATCATTTGTGCCCCCCTGAAGTTTGTGTTTATCCAGTTTATCTCCTAAACTTTGAAAAAGTGACACAGTTTGCACGCTTGCTGCCACGTTTCAATCATTTATTGGTTGTCTCAACTTTGACTTTTCAAAATGTGTGTGTCACAAACGCTAGTTTAGTGGGACCTAGGGAACAAATTGGGTCAGTTTTTCAAATTTCAGGGGGGTAACTGGACACTTTGTATGTTCGGGAGGGCAGTTGGCCCTTTGGGCCAAGTTCAGGGGGGTCCAGATGTCTTCGGCCAATTATAAATGAATTAACTCAAGGTCTATTAAATGAACCATGATCATATTACTGTACACTTAAGTCCTATTCACTACAAGATCCTGATCTTGACTAGGTTCATGGTTTATCAGAATTATAATTGTCAAGATACTAAAACTTCACTTTTAATAATAATTCTCTAATAAATCTAATATATCTGGCCATGAATTAATTTATCAAAGAATAATTAATAAAAGTCATAAGACCTTTTCTCTATTCTTATAGGGTAATGAAATCGTATCTTAGTTGACCTTATTCTTACACTACATAATACAATAAGGCCATGACATGCACTATCACCAAATATGCCTAACACGGTGAAAAAAATAATAAACCTTAATATCTTACGTAAGAATAATCGGGTCACTTCAAGTCAGAGAACTACATGTACCATTATGACCTAAATGACAAATAATTGACAAGTTAAGAAACCCTATGCCATTGACATTTAATAACACAATTCAGTCAACTCATTTCTGAGTATCCACATATTCATCCTGTTATCTCATGTCAAATAGTATGAGATTCACCACTTCTCGAAGAGAATGAATAAAGGTGATGGTCTATGAATTAATAATGTTCATTTATTAATTCTTATGACCATGAACATTTAAAGTATATTATTACCATGAAAAATTTATCTTATATTCTCAACTTCTTGAGAATAGAATTTCTTAAATAATAACTTTAGGACAAATATTTACTAACATATTACTAAAAAAAAATAAATATGAAAGCAAACATTTTATTTATTGCCAACAAATATTTACGATATATACAATGTATAACACTAGAGCATACATCACTAACACTATTACTACTAGAGTAATAGTGATAGGTTCATATGGACTGAATTCTTTATCTGGTGACAGGATCATGCTTACCATAGTTGATGACTTTATTAGAGTAACATGGACAATTTTGTTTAAAACTAAAGATCAAGTGTATTTTTGTTTGGTAAGTTTATTGAGATGATATTAGTATAGTTTGATGCTAAGATTGTTACTATAAGAACTGATAATGGTACAAAGTTTGTGGGAAAGGTTTGTCAACAGTTATTCAGTCATAACGGCATTTGTCATAACAAAACATGTGTTTATTCTCATCAGCAAAATGGAGTTATAGAATCAAAACACAAACATTTGTGGAAATAGCAAGAGCTTTATTGTTTCAAGGTAATTTACCTATAGTTTTTTTGGGAGAAGTCTTATTACATGCCATTACTTTGTTTAATTTGTATCTCACAAGATTTTTGAACTGGGATTCTCCTTATTATAAACTTTATCACAAACATCCAAATTTTTCTACTCTTAGAGTTTTTGGTAGTCTTTGTTATACTACCAACCTCCCTCATAAAGATAAAATTTGCCTTTAGACATTCTCCATCCTTATATCTTGGTTATTCTCCTGGTAAAAAAGTTACTAAAACTTATAATCTTGATACTCAACAACTTGTAGTATTCAGGGATGTTCATCAAGAAACAATTTTCCCTTATCTTATCAATCTTCTTTTTCTGTTTCTCCTTATGTTTTTACCTATGGTTGGTCATTTACCAACTATTGAAACTGATGTTCATCTTACACATCCTCTATAGTCATCCATCATCTCTCAAACCACTCCTTTTTCTACTGTAAAGACAAAAATTACTTCTAAATAGGTTTTTAGGGTGAAATATAAGGTTAATGGCATAGTGGAGAGATATAAAGCATATTTGGTAGCAAGGGGTAATAATTAAAACTTATAGAGTTGATTATTATGAGAGTTTCTATCTTATAAGAAAACTTACAACAATTAGAATGTTTATAGCTATTACAATTGTAAAGGATTAGGCTATTCATTAAGCAAAGATAAATATTGCATATCTTAATGGTTATATAGATGAAGAATTATATATCGTTCCTCCTAAAGGGCATGATGAAGCTTAACCAGGCTAAGTGTGTAAATTGGTTAAATCCCTCTATGGATTAAAGCAGGGTGGTCGGTAGAGGAATCTGGAATTTATAAACAAGCTAATGAGTTTGGGATTTACAAAGTCTATTCACGACTACTACTTATTTACAAAAAGATCAGGTGATGATTTCTTAGCTCTCAATGTCTATGTCGATGATGTTTTGATCACTAGTACTTCATAACCATTGATTCTTGAGGTTCAAAAAGCTCTAGATGAGTCTTTTGTAATTAAAGAAATGGGGGTGGCAATTTTTCTCTGGGAATTGGGATGGCAAGGTCTTCTTCTAGAATATTGTTGACTCAATAGAAGTACATATTAGATCTTTTGCAAGAAGCAGGATTATTTGAAGCCAAAACAGTTTCTAGTCCCTTTCTAGCTAATTGTGATTTAATTGTTAAAGATGATCTTTATCACAACCAGATTCTTATAGAAGGTTAGTAGGAAAACTGCTTTACTTGGGAGTGACAATGCTAGATATTTCTTTTGTCGCACAACATTTGAGCCAATTTATGAATGCACCTAGCATCATTCATATGTAGATTGCTTTACATGTCCTGAAGTATTCGAAGGGCATATTGACAATGGGATTGTTCTATTCTTCTGCTTGTGATTTTTCTTTAAAGGCATATTATGATTTTGATTGGGCCAAATGCAAGTCAACTTGGAGATCCATTATTGGTTATTGTGTCATGTTAGGAGATTTTTTGATATCATGGTAACGGTCCCAAATAGGCTAGCTACAGTACTAGAGGGGGGTGAATAGTATTCTATAATGAATAAAAATTTCGTAAACGATTTGGAAAATTCTTTTTGAATAAAAACAATTTTCTTTTGTTAAACACAAGTTTTACAAAAATGCGGAATTAATAAACTAGTAAAACTTGTGAATATAAATTTGCTTGACTTAAAATAAAAATGTCTTCAAATAATAAAGTTCTTAATTTAAATTGCAAAAATTTAAATAGTAGTAAATATAAAGAGAGTAGGGATAGAGAATGAAGACACCGAAATTTATCCTGGTTCGACCCAACCGGTCTACGTCTAGTCCCTAAGCCAACCGCCTGAGATTTTCCACTAACTGTAAGCACCGGGATTTTCCATATTCACGAAAAAAAAGAAGAAGAAAAAAATTCTTGCATCACACGACTGTAATTGAAAAATTACAGTGGTACGACTGTAAGTCCATAGCAGGTAATAGAAGCCCATACCTTAAGAATAAAAAAATTGTGATTTGAAGGGCAATTAATGCCCGGTTTTAGTCAGCAAAAATCAAGGAAGAGATATAAAAGGAGAAGAAAAAGAAAGAGAAAGGGACTTTTGGACAGATTTAGAGATTAAAAAGAAGAGAAGGAAGAAGGAGAGAAAAAGGAAGAACTCAACACCAAGCACCATCTTTTTCTCCTCTTTTTCTTTTAATTTTGTGTTGTAAGTTGAAACCGGTTAGAAATCAATAGGTTAAAACTTGACACACAAAATAGAATTAATTGTAGGCCCTTAACTCATTCAATTCCGTGACTTCTTGGAGATTTTTGAACAACTTTTGGAACCTTGACTTAGAAAGGAGAAGAAGCAATTTGAAGGCAATTCAAGGCGTTTTCTGAGCCAAATCGACGTTAGATCTGCGCTACAAGGGTAACTACACCTAAAACCTTTGTTTTGCTTTGCTTTCTGGGTATTTTTGTTCATTTTCATGCATCAAAATTAATATTTTCGGGCTGCTGCTTCTGGGAAGTAAGAACAGTCGTATGACTATTCTTGTGGCTATAAACAATTGCACGATTGCAATTACAGTCGTGCTACCACAGCTGCAACCGTACGACTATTTTTAAATTCCCTCTGCTATTTTCTTTCATTGAACATATTTTGGCGATTTTCTGCAATTGGGTGAGTTACAATCGCACGGCTATAGTTACAGTCGCACGGCTGTAATCACATCCGGGTGACTGTAATTTTCGTCTAGTAGCAGAAAATTCAAAAAAATCAGAAAACCATCCAAAATGAATTTTGTTGTGTGCATTCACAGTCTTAGATTTAATTTTTGATGTTATTGCACCTAGAACAATACAACGACGGAGTTCTAAATCTCCCGAAAACCAACCCACCTTACATGCTAAATGAAAATAAACCAGAAAAAGAAAATGTTTCAAAATGTGTTTTCTCATAAAACAAAAATACAGGGACGTTTCAAAATCGTTTTCCAGGTCTAGTCGGGCGAGCTAGCCGAGTTCACCCGACTACCCCCCTAAATGCATGCTCCCATTCCTAAAAATCCCAATTCTGTCCAATTTGAGTCCTATTTGTGGTGTGCTATAAATTATGCTAACTGTTTGTTTTACAGCTTTTAATTTCTTTTTATTTTCATTTTTAATGTAATTAATAGTTTGATTCGTGTATTTTAGGCGATTGTAATTTTCTAGATAAATCGTGTATTCTACGCGCTTGTAATGTGAGGACGAGAGTTTTTTTTTTATTTGATTGGGTTGTAATAATTTATGTATTTATTGCTCTCTATTTTATCAGTGTGTATGCTTACAGTGGCGACTCCACTGGGGATTTCTTACAAAAGTTTTCTTAAAGCTTAAAAGAATTTGACAAGCCCTGAAAAATGTCTAATCAAAATAAGGTGGATGATTCCTGCATGGTATTTTATCTTACATTTTAGTTAGACATCTTTGCATTAGGTTAAGTATCCAATTTTTAGCCCGGTGAATTGTTGAAGTGTCGCCTATGTTCCTCATGGTCTTAGGGGCACGGATACAAAACACTACCCATAGTCTTGTATGAACCCCTTCGTTCGGACCCTTGAGTGGGGAGAAGTGAGGAGTATATTTTGCTATAGGAGCCTTGATTTTAACCCGACTTGGACCGAACTCATATAGGCAACCTTAGTTGGATTCCCTTAGGAAACCAAAATAAAATGCATGAATGTTACAAATTAAGCCTTCATCATCCCCGGTTGATGGTCGAAGTGAACCCTTCCTAGGAATCGGTTAGAATTTTCTAAAAAATTGACCACGATTGGAGGAATAAGGTTGGAAGAATACGCTTCGAGTGCTATGTGCTACGTGTTTCGCATTCTCTCATGACATACCATCATCGACATTTTCCACAAACATAACATGTTACACGCAAGGCATTTATGTGATACTAACTCACATCTTTTGTGCAGCCACTTACATTTTATTTTCGTGTGTGAAAACATTAAACCATTTGTGTGACATTCATACTAACCATTTCTTTTGCAGCCATAACATTATATTTATGTGTTAACATTTTCACAAAGCATACACGACATCATCACGTATGTCATGCATCCTAACCACGTTTTTGTGCAGCCATTTGAATATTTATGTGACATAAGCATTCATGTCATCTCATCTTGTTTAAATTAAGGATGTTCTAAGGATGCCCATCACGATCATTTCATTTCATAACATATCGGGAGTTCTAAAACTACCCCTGTTCTGCCTGTGCACCAGATTGCACTCGGCCATTTCACTAGACCATTTCATTCAATAAGGGACCACAACGGTCTTAAGTCTATTCTCGTGTGGCAGGTTACACGATATCATTACATGACATCACGTCATTTATTGGTGTCACGGTGATGCTGAAGTCCTATTGGTGTGTCACGATCCACTTTGGATTGTTGCATGACATTATTGCATCATTTGGGGTACTCCATGATACCGGATTACTACATATATAAGTGCACTTGATAACATTACTAAATCATGAAAGGTGTTCCATGAACGCCGAACCTCTATCCGTGTCACAAGTTACACGTGATTTATTTGCAACATCACGTCATGTTAGATGCCTCAAAAGTATCAGAACCCTGTCCATAGGGTGGTCCCCATGCAACCATTTCACGTCATCTTACAGACCTGCAAAGCGTCGAAACTCTGTCCGTGTGTCGGCACGCATGTGACCATTTCACAAAATTCATTAGGTGCCCCAAAAGCGCTGAACCCCTGTCCGTGTGGCTGTCCACACGTGATCTTTTTGCATTGTTTTTGCATAAGCATTAGGCACTCTTGGGACGTCCAAAACGAAGGAAATTAACACATAAAGATCATCCTCATTATCATTTCTCTCATCATATCATTACACCCATTCATCATAAATCATCCTTAATGTCTCACTGTTCATGTCACCATGTCATTCACTCATTGTCCCCAATATTTCCCGTATGATGGCAAGAGTAAGCTGGAGCGACCCCGAACAAGGTCACAGACTACAAGAGAGCGTGAGAAAAGGAAAACAGTTGTGGCAAGTGAAGAATCAGAATCTGCTGAAGAATTTGAGATGGCTAATCCGACACCTAATGAGGCTGATATCCTGAGAGATTTCCTAAAATCTCAGGACTTCCGTGATATTCTAAAAGAGGAGATGCGAGCAGTCACAAGGGAAACTGTTGAAATTGGCGCTAGTAGGGCTAGGAAAGAGAAAAAAGGTGAATCATCTCAACATGGGGCTGATGCCTCAGCTAGCTTGGAGAAGCTACAAGAGATCGAGGTAGCTATGGAAAGGAAAATGAAGGCTAAGTACTCTGAGTTGGATGAAGTTGTGGCCCAGCTGAAGAAGGGGGCTAGTATCAGTCTAGACTCCAAGAGGGGAGTAAATGTAGATGCTATTATCAGCAAGGGCATTGAAACCTTCCTTCTCAGGTTTCAAGTGCCAAAGATCCCGTCCTACAAAGGGATTGGATTGCCAAAAGCCCATTTGAATCTGTATGCTCGAATAATGTTGACGGTAGTCACTACCAAGTAGTAGTTAATCAACTTCTTCCCTACCACATTTGAGGGGGGAGCTTTGTCCTGGTATAAGTCATTATCAGAGGAGGTACAATCAGATTGGGAAGCCCTATCCGTAGCTTTCATTAAATACTATGGCTTCAACACTAAGATCTAGGTTAAGTTGTATGACTTGGAAAGGGTTAAGCAGAAGCCGAATGAGTCCTTTGATGAATATTATCATAGGTGGATGAATAAGATGATTTTGCTGAAGAATCATCCTGATGAAGATGAATTGATCCAGAAGTTGATTGACGGTAGCAGAGACATATATAGGAACAACATGAAGTTCCATTCTTTCAACAAGCTAAGTGAAGTTTACGGTTTGGCCATGAAAATTGAGCGAGATGAGGAGGAGAAATCGGATGCCACAAAGGTGGCAGAAGTTTGGGATACAGCTCTGGGTACAGGTCAACGGTTGCAGCCAGGTCTGGTAGCGGCTCTGGCTCAAGTTCTGGAGGTAAAATTAGGCAATCTTCGGAGATAAAGCAAGTCGAGGTTGCGTGGTAACCCAACAGCAAAGCAACCAAAGTAGAAACCCAAAAGGACAGGGCATATCCCCTTGGACTCTCCCCCTGGTTAAAATTTTCACAAAATGCAGAAATGGAGGCCTGTTGTAGTCCTTGAAACCATTTAAGAAACCTGCTAATGTGGATAAAAACAATTTAGCACATACCATGTTGTGAAGGGCCACAGAACCACTAACTGCTACAAATTGAGGGACGCCATCCAAAAACTGATTAATGAGGGGAAATTGTAAGAGCCTGTTAAATCTAGTACAAAGACTAACCCATTGCCGGTATTCGAGAAGCGGGTTAACTTGGTACACTCAGGATTGCAAGCAAATTTCATTTTTGCTCAAGTCTTACAGGCGAATCCCACTGTACAATCTGTAGCAACCGGTGAAGTTGAGAGAGAGTCAAGATGTGAGGGGCGGATGGAACAGAGAGAAGTTAAGCCGGTAAGCTTGAATAACCTCGACTCAGAGGATGAATATGAGGAGATTGGCGGGGATGAGACAGTTAAGCCGCCAGGTGTTGAAAAGCTAAAAATTCAAGAGGTTCAGAATATGACCCGAAGCGGCAGGGTTTATCAACCAGCGGCCTAATCGAAAGATAAGGCCTCGATGACTGGGTCGGGTAGCACATCAATGCAGGAAGGAGTTGAGAAGGAAGACCTGGTAATTTCTTAATTAAAGAAAAACACTACCTAAGCTAGTTTATGGCATCTGCTATTGACCTCTAAGGAGCACAGAGCGGCCTTAGTGAGGAAGTTGTCAGAAATCGAGGTCTCCCCCATTGCATTGCCGGAAGCCATGTGTTTTCTGATAGGTAAGATCCATCCCGGGTCTCCCGACATTGTTTTTTCTAAAAAAGATCTACCCAGCGAAGGAAAGGCTCACAATAAAGCCCTCTACATTAGAGCCCATGTTATGGACAAAGTAATGCCATGTGTGATGGTAGATGATGGGTCGGCACTAAACATATGTCTGTAAAAAATGCTACCCTGTTTGGGCTTGAGTGAAGATGCCCTGAAGAAGTCCTCAACAGTGATCCGGGCATATGATGACTCCAAAAGAACTGTAATCAGAACTTTCAAAGCTGAAGTGGAAGTCGGGCCAGTCAAGTTGATGGTCATTTTCACTGTGATAGATATCCCGATCACTTTCTCCCTACTGTTGGGAAGACCATGGTTCCACCCATTGGGAGGTGTCCTTTCTACTCTGCATCAGAAAATAAAGTTCTCGCTGAATGGGGAGATTGTGATTGTTGAGGCGGATGCCCAATCCATGATTGCTGCCGTAAATGAAGGGGTTATACCATTTGGCGGGTTTTAAATCGCCATGGTCGAGGAAGAGGAAGCCACGGACGCTCCGACGGTCATTTACGAAAACTATATACCGGAGTGGCTGTCCAGATATTTGCATAAGCAGAATTTTGTTCCGGGCATGGGACTAGGAGCAAATTTACAAGGTGTGCCCGAATTTAACATTGATTCTGGAAAGCCGAGGCAGTTCGGTTTAGGCTACATAGTAGGGGCATCTGAGGAGAAAAGTCTGAAAAGAGGGAAGAAAGGCAAGCCTATGACGAAGCCATTCATTAAGGCAGGAGAAGAGCTGTATAAGGGTCAAGCTGAGCTAGTGAGAGTCGGGAGTACCATATATCTGGGCTTTGAGATATTCTCTGATGTTGTAGACTTTGAGAAGAGCCGGGAAGAACCAGTAGCACCTGTGGTAGTGGAAACGGCAGTTGTTTGCCTTGCAAAATGAGCCATCTGAAGTGATAGCAAAAGTAGTGGAGGTGCCCAAGTAGAAAACTAAAGAGAAAATTTGCAATGAATTTGTAGAAGCAATTTCGGAGGTGCTGGTTGCCGCCTTAAGCAAGGCGTTTGGGAAATCTAAAGAAGGGTCCGAAATGGAGCTGATGACCAAGGTGAACTTGGATTCTATGGTTGCTGAGATAGCCGAGATCATAAAGAAGGCTAAGGCATAGGTGGCTAAAATTAAGGAGATCACTATTCCTACTGAACAAGAGGCCAAAATAGCTGTAGATCTGGACAATGTCCTGGAGCTGAACGAGAAGTTGAACGAGTACAAGGCCCTCCTCCTGTGGAGGATGAAAATGATTTTGTTGTATCTATTTCTTCCATTTTCAGTGTGAATGATGTACTCTATAACAAGTTCAATGCAATGAAATTCCAGTTTACTTGTGTGATGTTTATCCTGATAATTCTGTGCATGCATTTCAATCACCATCAAGCATATTTAGCATACATGACACTGCATTGCATGAAATCAATATAAGTACAGATGAAAGCCCCAAAATGGTATTCATTTCACATAAGCTAAAACCCAAGGAAGAGAGAGAATTAACAACAATATTGTAAAAACATGTTAAAGCTTTCGCTTGGTCATACGAGGACATGCCAGGTGTAGACACGGAAATAGCAGTTCGCAAGATCCCAACGGACCCTAAGTTCAAGCCAGTGAAGCAGAAACTGAGAAGATTGAGGCCAGCGTGGGCTACACTGGTAAAGGAGGAAGTGGCTAAGCATATAGAAGCTAAATTCCTCGAAGTGGTGGAGTATACAAAATGGCTAGCCAATATCGTCCCAGTACCTAAAAAGGATGGAAGGGTCAGAGTATGTGTCAACTACTGGGATCTGAATAGGGCATGCCTAAAAGATAATTTCCCATTGCCTCATATCGATGTCCTGGTTGATAGTGCAGCTAAAGCAGCGATGTATTCCTTTATGGATTGGTTTTCAGGATACAACCAGATCTTGATGGATGTAATTGATAAAGTGAAGACATCATTCATCACAGAGTGGGGCACTTTTTGCTACAGAGTAATGCCCTTTGGGTTGAAAAATGCTTGAGCCACTGACCAGAGGGCTGTCACCACTTTGTTGCATGATATGATCCATAAAGAAGTTGAAGTATACATCGATGATATGCTTGTTAAATCAAACACCCGGGAGGAGCATCATGTCATCCTGGATACATTTCTTATACGTATTGGAGAGTATAACCTGCGACTTAACATTAAGAAGTGCATATTCAGAGTCACATTAGGGAAGCTGTTGGGTCATGTAGTCAGCCAGAAAGGAATAGAAATGGACCCAGACAAATGAAGGCTATTCGAGATATGCCGGTTCCAAAAACAGAAAAGGAAGTCTGATCATTCTTGGGTTCCTTGCAGTATGTCAGTCGCTTCATAGCATGGTTGACTTCCACTTGCGAGTCGATTTTTAAGTTGTTAAGGAAGGATCAGCTTGTTGTATGGAACGATAGATGTCAGTTGGCGTTCGAGAAAATCAAGGCTTATCTGGTAAATCCGCTGGTTCTGAGCCCACCAATTCCAGGGAAGCCTCTGATCTTGTATTTGGCAGTTGAAGGTTCCTCCATAGGGGTAATGCTAGTGTAAGAACAAGATGGTAAAAAAGAGTACCCTATCTACTATCTCAACAAGAAGCTACTGGAGTATGAAACCAAGTACACACTGGTGGAGAAGACGTGTGTGGCAATGATCTGGCTGACCAATAAGCTACGCCATTACTTCCAGTCATACAAAGTGTAAGCCGTAGCCAAAGTGGATCCAATGAAGTATCTGTATAAAGCACTAGTGTTGGTTGGAAAATATCTAGATGGCTCCTACTCTTGTCAGAATTCGACATTGAATACATCACCAAGAAAACCATCAAAGGGCGAGCCATAGCAGAATTTCTAGCAAATCAGCTGCTAGAATCAGATTACATAGAGAATTTGGAGTTCCCAAATGAACAGCTGGCCATAGTAGAAGTAAAGAGATAGGTTGTGTGCTTTGATGGCACTGTGAACAGAAAGGGTTCTGGAATTAGGGTAATCATAGCGACACCAGACGGTGAAATCATTCCTTTATCAAAGAGATTGGATTTTCCTATAACCAACAACGGAGCAGAGAATGAAGCATACTTGTTCGGGATGGAAGCTCTGCTAACACTAGGGGCAAATGATGTCTTGATCGTAGGAGATTCACTTCTAGTGATTAGGCAAGCTCAAGGTGAATGGGAGCTGAAAGAAGAAGCCTTACGGCCTTACGTAGAGCTGCTACAGTACAGAAGAGAGCTTTTCGGCCAGTGTGAATTCAGACATGTCCCTAGAGATGAGAATAAGATGGCTGATGCGCTAGCAACACTGTCTTCTATGTGGGAAAATAAAAAAAAAACTCAAGTACAACCGCTGGTTATAGCAACTTCCAGACAACCCTGCTTTGAGGTGCACGAAGTAATGGAATTGACAGCTAAAGAAAAGCCATGGTTCTTTGACATTTACCAGTATGTGAAGGAAGGAAAATACCCAGAAGGAGCCAGTACTGCTGATAAGGTGTCATTAAGAAGATTAGCCAGTCAGTTCAGAATCGTTGAAGATAGGCTATACAAAAGAACAGCAAATGGAGTTCTTCTAAGATGCCAAACAAAACAAGAGGCAGAAATAGTGATGTAGCAGGTGTTAGAGATTGTGCCCTAAGCCAATGTTGGATTATGTAAACAATCTTCTTAAGTCATTAATAAAGACTTATTTTATCATATATATTTGTATGTTAGTATTTATGATAATGTATCCATGAATTAATTGTGTAATTCTAAATTTCCCTAGTCGATTGTTATTATGGGAATAATAACAAACTAAGACTAGTGTGAGTGATAATGGATATTCATAAGATGAATATAGTGTATACAGATACAGATTATACTCACGGGCAATGTGTTAGAGAACATGTTGCTGGAGACCCACTATAAGATCAAGTTCATGGTCACGTGTCACAACTGATCTTGATTATAGTAGTGTCATCAGCTGATTCCTTTGACCTGAGGTCACCATGGATTCCGGGATGAATTCATGTTGTGCTTTGACGCAGTCAAACGCTGCTTGTAACAGAGTAGTTATAAAGGCTGTGGTTGGGTACAATATGACTCATGCTTAGGGATGTGAGTGACAGATATGGGATTTTGTCCCTCTCTAACAAGAGAGCGATATCACTGGGCCCCTCGATAAGTAAGACTGTTAAATGCATGGCCGTGCTCAAATAATTGATAAGAGTATCAATTGATTTGTCTGAACAGTTTACTTTGAGATCGAGAAAGCATATGATTAATTATATAAGATTGACAAGTGTACCATGTCTTATGATTAATCATGATATCAAAGAGACAAAAGGGAATATGACATTCTATAAATAGGTATTGGATCATTCCAATCATATTAATTGGGTAGTCGTAATGGCTTGCTAGAGTCCGCTTGTGACCTATAAGGACATTATGGTAATTTCCTTATTGCCAATTAATATGATCCTATGGGGTCACACACAAGAGCAAAATGAAGTTCATCTTATCGGGTATAAATTATTATTGGATAATAATTTATGAATGAGAAAGAGAATAAATATATATAGTGATATATATTTATGTATGTATATATAAATATTAATGTGATTAATATTGCATAAAGTATGCTACATATTATAATTAAATTATATGGAGATATAATTAATTATAATATTATATATACATATATGTATTATGGAGAATTGATTTGATTTAATGTTAATTGAGAATTAATATTAAATTGTGTGGGTTAATATATAATTATAACTAATAGGTGTATTAGGTTATAATTATAATTAACTATTTAGGTTAATTATTTAAGGAAACAATTAACCTAAACCTAATCACTCTCTCTACACTAATAATACAAGAGATTTCGGCCAGCCACAAAAAAAAAAAAAAAAAAAAAAAAAGGCTAAGAGCAGCCGACCTCCTCTGCCTCTCCTTCCAAGAGTTTTCGAAATCTTGCTCTTCTCTCGATTCGAAGAAAGCGTTTCTTCTATCCCGGCGCTAGCACGCGGTGGACGTATTGCTCCGTGTGGATCAACCGTAGAGGGAAGCAATTTTGGTTCCTATTGATTCAACCTTCAAAGAATTAAGGTAATTCTTTAACCCTCTTTTCAATTCAATGCAATGTACATGGGTCCTTGGTGGGGATTAATCCGTTTTTCCGCTGCGCATATTTTGTTTTGTCCGATTAATTCCCATCAGTGGTATCAGAGCCACTTGTGCATTGGTTGAATTGGATTTGTTATTTTGATTAGATCAAAATGCATGTTAGGATTTGTGTGTTTTGATTTAAGTTTTTTTTTTGTTATTGTGAATAACAAATTGAAATTTGATTTCAATGTTGATCATTATGAATGATTTGTTCTGTTATTGTGAATAACTATTTTGAATTGATTTGGAATTGATCATTGTGAATGATGTGTTTCTTCAATTGTTTTGCTCATTCGTGCACTGGAAATCGTTTCCAGATATGAGTTCAGTTCCGAACTCGTCGGCGTGCAGGTGCTGCACGCCGTGTTAACATGCTGTGCACGCCGTGTGCTGTCTTTGCACGGCGTGCAACTGGAAATTGTTTCCACTATTGGCTTTCAGTTCGGAACACGACGGCGTGCAGGCTCTGCACGCCGTGCCAACATGAAGTGCACGCCGTGTGATGGTTTGGCACGGCGTGCAACCGGAAATTGTTTCCGTGTGTGCTGAGACACAACGAGGAACACGGCGGCGTGCAGGTGCTGCACGCCGTGCAAACCGGTTTTGCACGCCGTGTTCCCTTGGTGCTGCCGTGTAGAAATTGTTTCTACACATTTAGCCTTTTCAAATCAATTCCTCAATGCAATAAGATTGTATTTTGCCTTTGAACCCTAAATCTTGTAGATGTAAAATTATTGTGATAATTTTATGCATGGTGTTGTGGTATGGTTTTGCACCCCGTGGATGTTTTTTTTGTTTTCTTTTGGTTTTGGTGGATGTAAGGTTTTATAAATACGGCCTGCGAGTCGTTTGTATTTATGTAACCTTATTTTTCTAGATAAATTGTATAGGATGCAATTTATTGTTTGTAAATTTTATTTTGCTAGAAAATTGTATAGGATGCAATTTTGTGTAATGTGTAAATCCATGAGATGGTGCCAAGGAACAAAGACGTGAAGACGGATCCAAGGGATGCGGCTGTGCTGCGACCATGCGATGGTTACAACCACCTAGGAAATGACCTGTTGATTTTCATATTGGCCTGTGAAAATCAATGTAGATAAAACCATACCATAACACGGTCTTTCGAGTCTATTGCATGTTTTATATTTTGATGCCATGTGATGCCATGCTAAGTATGAAATATGCATGCTAGATGAATGTATGACATTGGATGCCATGCTAGAATTAATATTAACTTAGAAAGATTAATGTTAATGCCATGTATTGTATGAGATACATTTTAATCACAGGAATTAATAAACCCTAAATAAACTTATGAAGTTTATATTTTTTTTTGCCACCCAATTACGTATAACACTAGTCAAGTACTATGTTCGCATCATGGTAGCCACGCCAAAGCGGGTACGCATGTTGTGACCTTAGCGAAGCGATAATATGAGAAATGGTGATTCTCATTGTGTTGTAATTGGTTTAACAAAGGGTTAATCAAAATGGTGTTTTGAACCCGAGGCAAAGATGAGATGAGTAACATGCAAATTAAATATGATATATGATATCATGCATCTCATAAATTAAAAGAGTTACATAATGATGTAATTGACATGGTGATGTCTACCGAAATTATATTTAATCATAGGGACATGCCAAAGCAGTGCTATGGTTAAGTATGGATTTTGGGTCTTTTACCCACTTAAATATTTTAAAGGGTTTTATAATTTTAGTGGGAGTTTAATTCTCTTATGTAATTAACTTTGCATATATTTTCTGTTGTAGATAAATGGCCAACACAAGCAATCCCGGTTCTATTTGATCTATCCTTGAGAAGGATAAACTGAACGGAACCAATTACCTAGATTGGTATCGCAACTTGAGAATTGTTCTCAAGCAAGAGCGAAAGCTGTATGTTCTGGATGGGCCTTTGCCCGCTAACCCTCCACCCACCACAGCTTCAAGAGCTGAAAGGGATGCTTTTCACAAGCATCAAAATGATCAGATTGATGTACAATGCCTGATGCTCGCATCAATGATTCCGGAACTTCAGAAGGATCTGGAAACATTTGAGGCATATGAGATGTCTCAAGAGCTTAAGGAAATGTTCCAAAAGCAAGCGAGAAGGGAAAGGTATGAGACCTTGAGATCTTTAGTTGGGTGCAAGATGACCGAAGGGAGTTCGGTTAGTGCCCATGTTCTGAAGATGAAAGGGTACATTGATCAGTTGGAGAGGCTTGGTTCGCCACTCAGACCTGAGTTGGCAACGGATTTGATCCTTAATTCTCTTCCCGAGAGTTACTCCCATTTTGTCATGAATTATCACATGAATGATATGGACAAAACGGTCAGCGAACTGCATGGGATGCTGAAAAACGCTGAAGTAACGATAAAAGAGAAGCCAAGCTCCAAAGGGATCCATATGGTGCAAAAGGGTAGGATCCAGAAGAAGAAGGGTAAAGCAAACAAACCCAAAGAGTTTGGGAAGGATGCAAAGAAGCCCAAAGCTGTTACCAAGGCAAAGCCTCCAAAGGAAGGCACATGCCATTTCTGCAATCAGCCTGGTCATTGGCGCAGAAATTGCAAGCTTTATTTGGAGGACTTGAGGAAGAAGAGAGGCGGTGAGACCGCTAATCAAGGTATTTATGTTATTGAAATATTTCATTCTACTTCTGTTTCTACTTCGTGGGTATTAGATACCGGTTGTGGTTCTCACATTTGTATGAATGTGCAGGGGCTTAAAGGAAGTAGAAAGCTCAAGAAGGGCGAGGTAGAATTCCATGTGGCGAATGGAGCTAGAGTTGCTGCTTATGAAGTCGGTCGCTACGAGCTCAAGTTGCCAAGTGGACTTGTTCTTTCTTTGAATAATTGTTATTTTGTTCCTAATTTGTCTAGGAACATCATTTCTATTTCATGTTTGGACAAGGAAGGATTTAAATGTGTTATTGAGAATAATCACTTATTGCTTTTCAATAAAGACTTGTTTTATGCAAATGCGGATTTACATGATGGTCTTTATTTGTTGAACCTTAGTGAAGGTTATAATGAGCATGTATATAACATAAATACCAAAAGGATAAGAACAAATGTTGTGAATCCTACTTATCTCTGGCACTGTCGTCTAGGACACATTAATGAGAAACGCATTTCAAAACTCCATAAAGATGGAATTTTGGGTCTAGATGTTTTTGAAACATATGACACTTGCGAGTCTTGTTTAATGGGTAAGATGACCAAGAGTCCCTTTACTGGTCACAGTGAAAGGGCTAGTGACTTATTAGAACTCATACATACAGATGTATGTGGGCCTATGAGCACAACTGCTAGAGGTGGTTTTCAATACTTCATTACGTTCACTGATGATTTCAGTAGATATGGTTATCTATATCTAATGAAGCATAAGTCGGAATCCTTTGAAATGTTCAAAGCCTTCCAAAATGAAGTACAAAACCAACTTGGCAAGACAATTAAAGCACTTAGATCTGATCGAGGTGGTGAATATTTGAGCCAAGACTTTGACGATCATCTTAGAAAGTGTGGGATTGTCTCACAACTAACTCCTCCTAGTACACCACAGTGGAATGGTGTGTCTGAGAGGAGGAACCGTACTTTATTGGATATGGTTCGGTCGATGATGAGTCAAACAAATCTTCCTCTATCCTTTTGGGGATATGCACTTGAAACAGCGGCATTCACACTGAACCGAGTTCCATCAAAAGCAGTTGAAAAGACACCATATGAGATATGGGTTGGTAAGAGACCAAATTTGTCTTTTCTCAAGATTTGGGGTTGCGAAGCTTATGTGAAATACTTGATTTCAGATAAGTTAGAACCAAAATCTGTGAAGTGCAATTTTGTTGGTTATCCAAAAGAAACTAAAGGTTATTTCTTTTACAATCCTAGTGAAAACAAAGTGTTTGTTGCTAGGAATGGTACATTCCTGGAAAAAGAGTTTATTTCCAAAGGAATCAGTGGGAGTAAAGTACGCCTACAAGAAAATATGGATAACCAAGTTGAAAGTGAGTTTCAAATGGAACAATCTGATTCACAAGAAGTTGTTGAGTCAGAACCGATAACACAAGTCCAATGTAGATCAAGTAGAGTTCGTCATGAGCCCGAGAGATATGGATTTCTCGTCACGAACGAAAATGATCTGATTCTGTTAGAAGAGAATGAACCTTCCACGTACATGGAAGCTGTCTCTAATTCAGAATCTGAAAAATGGCTTGATGCTATGAAGTCAGAAATTCAATCCATGGACGACAACAAAGTATGGACTTTGGTTGATCTCCCAAAGGGTGCTAAAGCAATAGGGCACAAATGGGTTTTCAAGTTGAAAACGGACATGGATGGGAATATTCAGACTTATAAAGCAAGGTTAGTGGCAAAGGGTTACCGACAAGTTCATGGTATAGACTATGACGAAACCTTTTCGCCAGTAGCTATGATCAAGTCCATCAGAATTCTTGTTGCCATAGCAGCATATTATGACTATGAAATATGGCAAATGGATGTCAAAACAGCTTTCCTAAATGGAAACCTTGTTGAGGATGTGTACATGACACAGCCTGAAGGTTTTGTCGATCCAAAGAATCCTGATAAAGTATGCAAGCTTCAAAAGGCCATTTATGGTTTGAAGCAAGCATCAAGAAGTTGGAATCATTGTTTTGATGAATCAGTCAAAAAGTTTGGCTTCATCAAAAACAAAGATGAGCCTTGTGTGTACAAGAAGTTCAGTGGGAGTAATATAGTTTTCCTAGTTCTATATGTCGATGACATATTGTTAATAGGAAATCACATTCCTACCTTGCAAGAAGTAAAATCTTGGCTAGGAAAGTGTTTTTCTATGAAAGACTTGGGTGAGGCAGCCTACATTCTTGGAATAAAGATCTATAGAGATAGATCTAAGAGATTGATAGGTTTGAGCCAGAGTACATACATTGACAAAATACTGAAAAGGTTCAGTATGGATCAATCAAAGAAAGGAAATGTTCCTATTGGGCAAGGGATAAAGCTTAGTCGTAAGCAATGTCCTGTGACAGTTGAAGAACGTCAACGCATGGATAAGATTCCTTATGCGTCAGCTGTAGGATCTATCATGTATGCCATGGTATGTACTCGGCCAGATGTCTCTTTTGCTTTGAGCATGACAAGTAGATATCAGTCTGATCCAGGTGATAGTCACTGGACTGCTGTCAAGAGTATTCTTAAGTACTTGAGAAGAACTAAAGATACATTCTTGATATATGGAGGCTCGGACGAAGATCTTGTTGTAAATGGTTACACGGATGCAAGTTTCCAAACTGATCAAGATCAGATGCAGTCACAGTCTGGGTATGTGTTCATTCTGAATGGAGGTGCGATAAGTTGGAAGAGTTCTAAGCAAAGCACGATAGCTGCATCTACAACAGAAGCCGAGTATATTGCTGCATCAGATGCAGCCCAAGAGGCTGTTTGGATCAAGAAGTTCATCGAAGAACTTGGTGTCGTTCCTAGCATAGTGAATCCTGTGAGCCTCTTGTGTGACAACAATGGGGCAATATCACTTGCTAAGGAACCTAGTGTGTCACAGAAATCCAAACATATACTTCGACGTTTTCACTACATAAGAGAAGTCATCTCAAGAGGAGATGTGAAGATATGCAAAGTTGCGTCTGAAGACAATGTTACCGATCCACTAACAAAAGCTCTTTCACAAGCTGTACATGATGGTCATGCTAGGTCCATGGGTATTAGATACATTTGAAGATTGGACTTAGGGCAAGTGGGAGATTGTTAGAGATTGTGCCCTAAGCCAATGTTGGATTATGTAAACAATCTTCTTAAGTCATTAATAAAGACTTATTTTATCATATATATTTGTATGTTAGTATTTATGATAATGTATCCATGAATTAATTGTGTAATTCTAAATTTCCCTAGTCGATTGTTATTATGGGAATAATAACAAACTAAGACTAGTGTGAGTGATAATGGATATTCATAAGATGAATATAGTGTATACAGATACAGATTATACTCACGGGCAATGTGTTAGAGAACATGTTGCTGGAGACCCACTATAAGATCAAGTTCATGGTCACGTGTCACAACTGATCTTGATTATAGTAGTGTCATCAGCTGATTCCTTTGACCTGAGGTCACCATGGATTCCGGGATGAATTCATGTTGTGCTTTGACGCAGTCAAACGCTGCTTGTAACAGAGTAGTTATAAAGGCTGTGGTTGGGTACAATA
This sequence comes from Euphorbia tirucalli, assembly GCA_039660915.1. Taxonomy (NCBI): domain Eukaryota; kingdom Viridiplantae; phylum Streptophyta; class Magnoliopsida; order Malpighiales; family Euphorbiaceae; genus Euphorbia; species Euphorbia tirucalli. Next base: position 73,401,691 of record CM077641.1, read on the forward strand.
TGACTCATGCTTAGGGATGTGAGTGACAGATATGGGATTTTGTCCCTCTCTAACAAGAGAGCGATATCACTGGGCCCCTCGATAAGTAAGACTGTTAAATGCATGGCCGTGCTCAAATAATTGATAAGAGTATCAATTGATTTGTCTGAACAGTTTACTTTGAGATCGAGAAAGCATATGATTAATTATATAAGATTGACAAGTGTACCATGTCTTATGATTAATCATGATATCAAAGAGACAAAAGGGAATATGACATTCTATAAATAGGTATTGGATCATTCCAATCATATTAATTGGGTAGTCGTAATGGCTTGCTAGAGTCCGCTTGTGACCTATAAGGACATTATGGTAATTTCCTTATTGCCAATTAATATGATCCTATGGGGTCACACACAAGAGCAAAATGAAGTTCATCTTATCGGGTATAAATTATTATTGGATAATAATTTATGAATGAGAAAGAGAATAAATATATATAGTGATATATATTTATGTATGTATATATAAATATTAATGTGATTAATATTGCATAAAGTATGCTACATATTATAATTAAATTATATGGAGATATAATTAATTATAATATTATATATACATATATGTATTATGGAGAATTGATTTGATTTAATGTTAATTGAGAATTAATATTAAATTGTGTGGGTTAATATATAATTATAACTAATAGGTGTATTAGGTTATAATTATAATTAACTATTTAGGTTAATTATTTAAGGAAACAATTAACCTAAACCTAATCACTCTCTCTACACTAATAATACAAGAGATTTCGGCCAGCCACAAAAAAAAAAAAAAAAAAAAAAAAGGCTAAGAGCAGCCGACCTCCTCTGCCTCTCCTTCCAAGAGTTTTCGAAATCTTGCTCTTCTCTCGATTCGAAGAAAGCGTTTCTTCTATCCCGGCGCTAGCACGCGGTGGACGTATTGCTCCGTGTGGATCAACCGTAGAGGGAAGCAATTTTGGTTCCTATTGATTCAACCTTCAAAGAATTAAGGTAATTCTTTAACCCTCTTTTCAATTCAATGCAATGTACATGGGTCCTTGGTGGGGATTAATCCGTTTTTCCGCTGCGCATATTTTGTTTTGTCCGATTAATTCCCATCAGCAGGTGCATACAGGATCCTACGGACCACATATGAATGGACTCGCTATGGCCAGGAAGATAATGAGACAGGGGTACTTCTGGATGACTATATAGGCTGATTGTATGAGGAAAGTGAGGAAATGTCATGAATGTGAGATCTACATTGACATTAGTCATTTGCCACCACTTGAACTACAGAATCTAGCCTCTCCTTGGTCATTTTCAGTATAGGGGATAGATATGATTGGAGAAATTCATCCTACAGTGTCTAATGACACCGATTCATAGTCATCGCAGTTGATTACTTTTCAAAGTGGGTAGAAGCAGAATCCTTCGCCAGTGTAACAGCTAAGCAAATGGTCAAGTTCATTCAGAAGAACATCTTTACTCGATATGGGATTCCTCACCATGTAGTGACTGACAACGGAGTGCAATTTCAAGGGGCAACAGTTGAGCTGCTTGTAGAACATGGCATCGAGCATTATAAATCTTCTCCATACAGACCCCAAGCTAACGGTGCAGTGGAAGCAGCTAATAAGGCGATAAAGAAGATCTTGTAAAAAATGGTAACCACCTACAGAGATTGGGCTGACAAGCTGCCGTATACTCTTTGGGGTTACAGAACCAGTGTCAGAACTCCAATAGGAGAAACTCCTTATGCCTTGGTGTATGGTATGGAAGTAGTGTTACCAGTAGAAATAGAGCTCAAGTCACTCAGAGTCACCTTGGAAGCTCAACTACCAGAAACTGAATGGGCTCAAGCTAGACACGAGCAGCTGGCAACGCTAGATTAAAAGCGACTAAAAGCACTGGACCATTTGTAGATGTACCAACGCAGAATGGCTAGGGCCTATAATCGAAATGTGAAGTACCCTAGGCGGCAGTTGAAAGTAGGGGATTTGGTTCTAAAACAACTAAGGCCTTCAAATGTTGATGTTCGGGGAAAATTTAGACCAAATTGGGAAGGGCATTATGTTATGAAGAAAGTGTTATCAAAAGGTGGTGTCAACATCATGGACATGGATGGAAATGATTTCACAAATCTTGTCAACCGAGACCGCTTAAAGCTTTACCATATTTATAAAAAAAAAGAGCCTGCTAGGCTAAAAACTCAAAAAGAGCGGTCTAGGAAAAAGTTAAGACACGAGAGAAAATGATCAGTCGGAGAATCTGGAAGGAACGACTGGTGATGGATTCTGGCTCTGTGTGGAGTGTATACCATTTTGGGTATTAATCCTTTCAAATGTACTCATCTTGATTTTATCAATAAATTGAAATGTTTGCTTAAATATATTTGTATGGTTATATCAAATGCATAAACAAAGTCATCTTGCTTAAACATCCATTTAAAGGAAACACTTTGCACTTAACTGGTTAAACATATTACGTTATTTAGCAATGAAAATGTACCAAATACATACAATCTGAAATCTTTTATCGTCCTCTAAATCTAATTCATCTTTTTCGAAGAGCAACAGTGGTTGTCCAAGAACTTAACTGTTGAAGAAATCAAGCTTAAAATTGGACCGCAATGATGCTCCATGTAGTTTCTTCCTGCATCATTTCATCACCAGAAGGGCGACGGAGCAAGTGGCCACAGTGCCATTTCAATCAGTCTTCATTTATCATCAACTTGTCAAAAAGAGAGAGAGAGAGCTCACTGAGGTGAAAACCGAAATGGCACCTTAGGTAAAAATTAGAGCAGCTCGCTGGGCTGAAAACCCATACTGGACAACTCAGGCAAGATTTAGAGCATTTCCAGATTCCCAATTCCTATGGGCAGAAAGGTAGAATTCTTTCACCATTCCCCAGCAGGATCCTTCACACTATTCCCCAGCGGAACTTTTATAAAGAACATTATGATCCTTTCCTTGGCAGTTGTCATACATCACCAGCAGTCATCTCATTTCTTCAAGCAGTCACCATACATCTTCAACCAAAAGATATGCTATACAAAAGAAGGAAAAGCTTTGTGCAAAGAATGTCTTCCACAAGCCAGAGTCAGGTAGGGGCATGACACATCTTCCTCAGTAGAGAAAGGAAACATCAATATTGAACAAACAATGAGAAATGCATCCTTTAGGATCCACATGCATATGCATCGTCATGCATACATACATATAACATACACGGAGCATTCATCCCCAGCTAGTCTTCATTCTTGATTGAAGGGACAAAAATTTTTGTTCAAAATCTCTCGATCAAAGAATGAAGACTCATTATTTCAAATGTAGGAATTCGTCATCACCGTCTCGGACACAGATAGATCTTAGCAGATCCACCTCGGGTAATATAGACCCAGTATTGGCCCAGATCGGCTTCGTTTCAAATCTTCAGCAGATCTGCCTTGGGTAACATAGACCCGGTATCAGCTCAGATCAACTTCGTTTCAGATCTTTAGCAGATCCGCCTCGGGTAACATAGACCTGGTATCAGCTTATTGCATCACCAACCTCGCCTCGGGTAACCTAGACCCGGTATCGGCTTATTTCATCATCAACCTCACCTCGGGTGATATAGACCTGGTATCGGCTTATGTCATATTCATCATTTCGGCAGATCCACCTCGGATATATGTAGATCCGGTATCGGCCCAGATCAGCTTTGCCTCGGGTAACATAAACCCGGTATCAGCTCAACTCATCCAATCAACTCAAATCAAATCATCACTACGATAGTGAGACTTCAACAAGTCAGCTGTGCGTTTTCTTTCTTGCGTCTATGGTGCTTCAATCCGCGCTCTCAAATTCATCACCTCAGGTATTTTTAGACCTAGAGTCGAGTGTCGAATTTGATCATGCAAGGGGCAGCTGTAAGAGCCAGAATTTTCCATATTCACAAAAAACAAGAGAAGAAGAAGAAAAAAATTCTTGCATCACACTACTGTAATTACAGTCATGCGACTGTAATTGAAAAATTACAGTGGTACGACTGTAAGTCTATAGCAGGTAATAGAAGCCCATATCTTAAGAATAAAAAAATTGTGATTTGAAGGGCAATTAATGCTCGGTTTTAGTCAACAAAAATCAAGGAAGAGATATAAAAGGAGAAGAAAAAGAAAGAGAAAGGGACTTTTGGACAGATTTAGAGATTAAAAAGAAGAGAAGGAAAAAGGAGAGAAAAAGGAAGAACTCAACACCAAGCACCATCTTTTTCTCCTCTTTTTCTTTTAATTATGTGTTGTAAGTTAAAACCGGTTAGAAATCAATAGGTTAAAACTTGACACACAAAATATAATTAATTGTAGACCCTTAACTCATTCAATTCTGTGACTTCTTGGAGATTTTTTAACAACTTTTGGAACCTTGAATTAGAAAGGAGAAGAAGCAATTTGAAGGCAATTCAAGTCGTTTTCCAAGCCAAATCGACGTTAGATCTGTGCTACAAGGGTAACTACACCTAAAACCTTTGTTTTGCTTTGCTTTCTGGGTGTTTTGGTTCATTTTCGTGAATCAAAATTAATATTTTTGGGCTGCTGTTTCTCAGAAGTAAGAACAGTCGTACAACTATTCTTGTGGCTATGAACAATTGCACGATTGTAATTACAGTCATGCTACCACAGCTGCAACCGTACGACTATTTTTAAATTCCCTCCGCTATTTTCTTTCATTGAACATATTTTGGCGATTTTCTGCAATTGGGTGAGTTACAGTCGCACGGCTGTAATTACAGTCACACGGTTGTAATTACAGTCACATGGTTGTAATTTTGGCGATTTGCTAGTTTACATGCATTTTATACATGTGAGGTGGGTCGGTTTTCGGGAGAACTGGGTCTCCGTCGTGGCATTGTTCTAAATGCAATTTTACTGGAAATTGAATCTATGGTCATGAATGCGCACAACAAAATTCATTTTGATGATTTTCAAATTTTTCTAAATTTTTATGGATTTTTGGAAATTTTTGTGGCTTAAAGGTGAAATTTTGATTATGGAATGAGGGTTACAGTCGTGCGACTGTAAACGGCCCAGAATCAAGATTTCGCCAAAATTTTATTTTGAATCAAAATTGAAGAAAAACAACTTGGAAATTAAGAACACTCGTACGACTGTACATACAGTCGTACAACTGTTCATCAAATCCAAGAACAGTCGTGCGACTGTTCTTAATTTCCAGAAGCAGAAGCACGAAAACACAGCAAAAATGCACAAAAATTCACTTCAATCACCCAGAAAGCAAGAAAAAGTGAAAGGAAAAGGAGTGCCTACCTTTTTAGAAGCTTATCCAAGTCGATTTCACCTCTGGCATCGCTCCAATCCATACGGATTTGCACTTTTTCCTTAAGTTTGGGGTTAAAAACTTGGGTCCAAAGAATCTCCAAATGTCAAGGTTTCTGTTGATTTTAGTCCGAGATTTCGATTTGTTTGCGAAGTTAAGTGATTAACCTAAGGATTTCTAGCAATTTTTAATCTTAATTCTGAGAATTAAAGAAAATAGAAGAGGAAAAGAAGGGTTGGTGTGTTTGGGTTTTTCTTTCTTTTCCTTATCTCTTTTCTCCTTTCTCTCTCTAAATCCCTTTCACCAGAAATCAAAAGCCCTTTTTCCCTTCCTTTTCCTTCTTTTTATCCTCTGTTTTTTGAGGTTCCTTGCTGCAAGAAGGGAGCCATTAATGCTCCCCCTTCTCTCCTCCATTTTCTGTTACAAAGGTATGGGCTCCTGCAACTGCCCTGGCGTTACAGTCGTACGACTATAAGGACAGTCGTACGACTCTCTTTCTTTTTTTTTTATGGAAGTAAAATTCCGGCACTTACAGCTGCCCCTTGCATGATCAAATTCACCACCTGATCTTAGTCTAGCATAGTTGATGTGAATTTGAGAAACGCGACTCAAAGCGCTGTAGACACAGGAAATAAAACATGCAACTGAGTTGCTGAGGCTTCACTGCTGTGGTGATGTGTTGAGTTGATTGGATGGAATAAGCCGATATCGGGTCTATGTTACCCGAGGCAATGCTAGGGATTTTAATTGGCTTCCATGATTTAGGATCTTGCTTGAATCGGTCTTCAAGAATCCGAAATCTGGCTTGGGCAATTTTCAAGGATTAAGAATCAGGCTTGAAGAGGTTTCAAGGACTCAAAACCATGCTTGAGGAGGTTTGCAAGGACTGGGAATCATGCTTGAAGAAGTTCAAGGATTCAAAATCTAGCTTGGAGAAGTTTTCAAGGATTGGGAATCTTGCTTGAAAAGGTTCAAGGATTCGAAATCTAGCTTGGAGAAGTTGTTTATCAAGGATTGGGAATCTTTCTTGAAGAAGTTCAAGGATTTGAAATCTAGCTTGGAGAAGTTGTTTATCAAGGATTGGGAATCTTGCTTGAATGAAATAATGGGTTTGATGTAGAACTAAGCCGATATCGGGTCTAGGTTACCTGAGGCAAATCTGCTGAAATTTTGAGGATTTGAAATCTTGCTGGAATTGGATGGGCTTGAAATGATGAAATAAGAGGTTCAAGGATTATTAACCATGCTTGAATGTAATGGAGTTCAAGGGTTCAAAATCTGGCTTGAATGAAGAAAGGGGTTCAAAGATCTGTAACCATGCTTGAACGCAATGGAGTTCAAGGGTTTGAAATCTGGCTTGAATGAAGAAAGGGGTTCAAGGATTTGCAACCGTGCTTGAATGCAATGGAGTTCAAGGATTTGAAATCTGGCTTGAATGAAGAAAGGGGTTCAAGGATTTGTAACTGTGCTTGAACGCAATGGAGTTCAAGGGTTTGAAATCTGGCTTGAATGAAGAAAGGGGTTTAAGGATTTGCAACCGTGCTTGAACGCAATGGAGTTCAAGGGTTTGAAATCTGGCTTGAATGAAGAAAAGGGGTCAAGGATTTGTAACCATGCTGGAACGTAATAGAGTTTAAGGGTTTGAAATCTGGCTTGAATGAAGAAAAGGGTTCAAGGATTTGTAACCATGCTTGAACGTGATGGAATTCAAGGGTTTGAAATCTGGCTTGAATGAAGAAGAGGGTTCAAGGATTTGTAACCATGCTTGAATGTAATGGAGTTCAAGGGTTCGAAATCTGGCTTGAATGAAAAAAGGGGTTCAAGGATTTGCAACCATGCTTGAACGTAATGGAGTTCAAGGTTCGAAATCTGGCTTGAATGAAAAAAAAGGGGTTCAAGGATTTGCAACCATGCTTGAACGTAATGGAGTTCAAGGGTTCAAAATCTGGCTTGAATGAAAGAAGATAGCTTTAGGAATGATAATTTTGATGTTGGCTTGAGGATGAGTATTTATCCCTTGATCGATAATTTTGGAAACAAAAAAAAATTTTTGCCCCTTGGAGACTTGATATGTTGAGATTTGAGTTTGCACGGATCCTTCTCATATTTTAAGGCCCAATAGATGCCCCAGCGTTGTGCCATCTCTGCTTTGAGAGCGATCCTAGTTCGGAACAGTCCGATGATAATGGTGGATACCTGCGCTTGGATCGGTTGTGATGTGTATGTGTATATATACATGTATGATTTGAATGCATGTATATGTTTCAATGTGTGCACATGCAAATGAACTTTAGAAAATGCATTTTGCACCATTTGCTCAATCTTGACACTCCAGGTTCTTACTGGCGAAGATATGTTGTGCGATTGATCGTCCACAGTTGGAGAAACAAAATTTTTTGTGCAATGTAATTCTTGCGATCCCGCCAGGGATATATGATGGCTAATGAGGAAGTACGATGATTGTTGGAGAGAAAGTGATGATGTTCTTGGTAACGATGTCGTTGAGAAATAATGTAAAGGATCTTGTTAGGGATTAATGAAATGTTCATGTTGGGGGAACGACGGAGAGGTTTTGCCTTTTATGCCCCTAGGCTTCATGAATTTGGATGCTCTAAATTTTGCCTGAGCTACCCAAAGTGGGTTTTCAACTCAGTAAGCTGCTCTGACTTTTGCCTAAGGCGCCTTTTCGGTTTTCACCTTAGCGAGCTTTTCATAGGCCCTAACTTTTGCCTAAACTGCCCAATATGGGTTTTCAGCTTAGCGGGCCGCTCTGATTTTTGCCTAAGGTGCCTTTTCAGTTTTCACCTCAGTGAGCTCTTTTTTTTTTTAGATGTCGTGGCATTAGAAGAAGACTTCCAATTCAGTACACCCTCTGATAATGAAATGATTGTGGGAAGTCTTGTAGGATTTGGTTGCTCCACCATTGTTGCTGAAGCTCACAAGCGTATAGCCATATATGATGCACGATGTAAATTCAATTTCAAGCAAACTTAGGATATTTAAATGAACAGGGCAAGGCATTCATTCATTCATTCATTGATAATGTTTTAGCACAATGCACATTATATATGAAATGAAACTAAGGACAAGATGAGTATGGTATCCGTCTCGACTGAACCCACAACTGCCACCAATTGGTCCTTGCAGATTTTCCTGCCAGTGGTGCTCACCCCACTGTCCTAACTTTGGCATGGATTGCTTTCGTGATTTTCAATCCATCGGACTCTCCTTTTTTTTATGTGGAAACCTAAGCCTGTCTCGATTGAAAGAGGTTGACGATTTGGTCTCTGTCTTTCTTGGTAGGACTGGTTCGATCTTGCAGGTTGATGGCCGCATTTTTTGATGTGCTTATTAGCTGCTTGTACTATCTTGCTGGCTTATGGGTGCTATGGAGGCGATGCATGGTGCCTCTCTCCTTTATTCTGGAATGATTGTATTGTTCCCCCAGAACTTACGTTCTATTATCAAGGATGCTATGGTGCGAAACATCATATGACACAGATGTGCATTCTTATTTTGGAACTTGAAACCATGCTTATTTTTGCTCGTGTTGTTGTTTTGTTGTTGTTGTTTTTTTTTTTTTACGTCTACAAAATTTCCGCTTGGTTGGACTTGTCCTTCGGATTCTTTGTAATCCTATGTCTTGCGATCCTTTGTCGATGCGTGCCGTCATAGGACTAGGCGAAGGCCTTCTATGCTTTTAGGCATTTTGTAATCTTCCTTTCTCTTATCAGTCGTGAGGACTTTCAGGATGAATATCATTTTGGATGCTCATCTGTCCTTAAGTTCATTTCACGTAATGATGTGTCGTGTATGCTAAAGACATTAAATGGATGTTTGTATGCATGCACAGTGTTCCATCCATGAAAATATCACAGAAATAATTGAAATAAAATTACATTACATAAAACACCTTGTAGGCTGCATTGTTCACAAAATAAGATGAAGAACAAAACAGATACATCAAAATAATTAACGTCCTCCATATACGGAGGGTCTTCTTTCGCTGTTGCATCGTCCACTTCGATTGGGCTAGTCAAAGCTGGGCAAAGGATTGGTCTGCACATTGGGCTTCAAAGGTGGCTCCATGATTTTTCCATCCGCGATCAGTTGATGAATAGCCCTGAGTAGTTGCTTGCAGTCATTCATGTGATGCCCCACTGTCACATGATAGGAGCAGAATTTGCCTTTGTCTATCTCATCCAGCTTCTCAAACGGCTTCAGAGAACTTAAGAGGCTACTATTCCTGTAATTTCACAAAAATCTTAGCCAAAGAAAGGGTCCATGGGGATAGGCCTCGATTTTGCGAATCTCTAGCTTGATCTCCTTGTTGGTGAGACACCACAGCAACTTCAGTTGGCTTATCCTCTGGGGATTGGTCACTCTTGTTTGTAAAGCTGAATCCAGATCCACTGCTTGATCTAGTGGCAGTTGTCGATTGATACCCCAGACCGTGCTTGAAGCTTCTGCCACCCTTTTGACTGGCCGCTTTTTCTTCTTCGTCCCTTTCAACCTTCATGGCCATGCTGTAGACCTCGCTGAGTTCATTGAAAGCATGGAATTTCATGTTGTCTTTATAGACATCCCTGCTGCCTTCAATCAGTTTCTGAATCAGCTTGTCTTCATCGGGGCGATTCTTCAACAGGATTATCTTATTCATCCACCTTTGATAATATTCATCAAAGGGTTCATTGAGCTTCTGCTTAACCCTTTCCAAGTCATATAACTTCACTTGGATCTTTATGTTGAAGCTATAGTATTTGATGAAGGCCACTGACAGTGTCTCCCAATTCGACTGTACCTCCTCTGTCAGAGAGTTGTACTAGTTCAAAGCTCCTTCTTCTAGTGTTGTTGGAAAGAAGTTGACCAGCTGCTGTTTGGTAGCACCCGCGGTCAGCATTATACGGGCACATAGATTGACGTGAGCTTCTGGTGATCCGAGTCCTCTGTAAGAAGGAATTTTAGGGACTTGGAACCCCACAGGGAATGTCTCGATGCCTTTGCTTATCATGGCATCCACATTGACGCCCTGCCTGGAACCTAAACTGATATTGGCTCCCTTTTTCAGTTCAGACAGCATCTCATCCAGCTCAGAGTATTTGGCCTTCATGTTCTGTTCCATAGCTGCCACGATTTCCTGCAGCTTTTCTATACTGCTCGAAGTATCAGCCCCATGTTGAGAGGTCTACCCTTCTTTTTCTTTCCCGGTTCCACCATTACCAGCTTCACCACTTTCCCTAACAACAGCCCTCAGTTCTTCCTTTAGCATATCCCAGAAGTCTTGGGATCGAAAGAAATCCTTCAGAACGCTGGCAATATTTGGCGTTTGATCTGCCATTGCTACTTCTTCTTCGTACTCTGTTGCGCTGCTGGATTCGACTGATCTTTCGCTCTCACATGCTCTTGCAGTCCAAGATCTTGTTCTAGGACGCCCTAGCTTATTCTGCTTTAATGTACATAAAGACTGTTAGGGCTAAAAAGTGCATGGTCGGATGGTATGGATGATAATGCTTGGATGATGCTTTGTGAATATGGATGATAATGAATGTGACCTTTTTATTCATTTTTTTGTTTTGGACATTCCAAGTGCACCCAATGCTACGCAGAAATGTCACGTGTGGACCGCCACAGTGATAAAAGTTCGGCACCTTTGGGGCACCTAATGAATTCTATGAAATGGTCGCGTGTGTACTGACACACGGACAAAGTTCGACGCTTTGTAGGTCTACGAGATGATATGAAATGGTCACGTGGGACCGGCCCATGGACAGAGTTCTGATGCTTTTGAGCGTATGATATGAAATGATGTTACGAGAGAGTCACGTGTAACGGGGACATGGACAAAAGCTCGGTGTTCGGGGAACACCTTGCATGATTTAGGATGTTATGGAATGCCCCTACATGTGTACTAACCCGGTACTCGGGGAGCACCTTGAATAATGTAGTAATGGCATGAAGTAACCCGATATGGATCACGATGTCATATGATGTTCATGATAAATGAGCATGGTGTCATGAAATGGCTCGTGTGGATTGTCACACGGAAATACGCCTAGGACCATTGTGGTCTCTATTAAATGAAATTATTTGGTGGAATGGCAGAATGCAATCTGATGCATTGGCAAAACACGGGTATTTTAGGATACCCGATATATGATGGAATGATATGATCGTGGTGGGCGTCCTTGGAATGCCCCTAATTTAATTTAGGTGATATGTCGTGAATGCTTATGACACACAAAATGCTAATGGCTGCACAAAGACGTGGTTAGGATGCATGACACACATAATGATGTTATGTATGCTATGTGAAAAATGCTAATCACACAAATTTAATGTTATGGCTGAAAAAGAAAGGGTTAGTATGAATGGCAAACGGATGATTTAATGATTGCACACGAAAATAAAATGCACATGGCTGCATAAAAATGTGGATTAGTATCACACAAAAATGTTTTATGAATGGAAACTGTTAATTGTGTATGGAAAATGGTGATTATGGTATGTTATGAAATGTCGAGAAGCGTGTAACACATAGCACACGAAGCGAATTCTTCCAACCTTATTTCTCCAACGTGGTCGGTCTAAAAAAAATTCTAACCGAGTCCTAGGTGGGGTTCTCTTCGATCACCAACCGGGGGTGATGAAGGCGTGATTTTATTATTTACATATAATTTATTCTGGTATCCTAAGGGAATCCAACTAGGGCTGCCTATATGTGTTCGGTCCAAGTCGGGTTAAAATCAAGGTTCCCATAGCAAAATATACTCCTCACTTCTCCCTACTTAAGGGTCCGAACGAAGGGGTTCGTACGAGGCTATGGGTGGTGTTTCATATCCGTGCCCCTAAGACCAGGAGGAACAAAGGCGACACTTCAAAATCCACCGGGCTATAAATGGATACTAAATCTAATGCAAGAATGTCTAGCTAAAAATGAAAAATGAAATACCAATCGAGAATCATCCACCTTATTTTAATTAGACACTTTTTAGGGCTTGTCAAATTCTTTTAAGTTTTTAAGAAAACTTTTTGAAAACATCCCCAGCGGAGTCACCACTGTGAGCGTATGACGTTTTCTTGACGGAACGCGGGACTCCCTTTCGGAAGGGGCACCTCGATCTCGGGCGGACCCCTCCCTCGCGTGGGGTTTTTATGAATGGAAAAGCGGTTTTGAAAAATAAATAGAATTAATATATGAAAGAACCGAGACCTAAGTCTCGATGAATATTATAGAGTCGCCCTCCGGCTCAGCTCAACCGGGAAATTTATAATGCAGCTGAACCAGACGAACGGCCGCTACACTATCCAGAGATTTGGGTCCGGACAAGTCCCTTATTTCGTGTCTAATTAAATTAAATATTGCCAATGTTCTCGAAATGATATTTCAAATTCTAAAGTCAATTTTATTGCATATAAAAGGGCATACAGCGCGCATACAAATATTTAATACAAGAAATAAATATTAATTAGCCTACAACCAAATCAGATGGAAAAATAAAAACTCTCGCCTCACTTATACAATCGCCTAGAATACACGAGAATCTAAAAATAATTACAACCGCCTAAATACACGATTAATTCTATTAAAATACAAATAAAATAAATATTAATATAAATAAAAGCTGCAAAACAAAGGTTAGCACGATTTATACGGCACGCCACAATTAGGACTCAAATAGATAGAATGAGGAATTCAAGAATTGGGGGCATGTATTTAGGGGATAACCGGGTTGGCTCGGCTAGCCGCCCCGGTTAGACCTGGAAAACATTTTAAAACGTCCCTGTATTTTTGGTTTTGTGGGAAAATCATTTTGAAAACAATTTTGCCGGTTTACATGCATTTTATACATGTGAGGTGGGTCAGTTTTCGGGAAAACCGGGTCTCCGTCGTGGCATTGTTCTAAATGCAATTTTACTGGAAATTGAATCTATGGTCGTAAATGCACACAACAAAATTCATTTTGATGATTTTCAAATTTTTCTAAATTTTTATGGATTTTTGAAAATTTTTTTGGCTTAAAGGTGAAATTCTGATTCTGGAACGAGGGTTACAGTCGTGCGACTGTAAACGGCCCAGAATCAAGATTTCGCCAAAATTTTATTTTGAATCAAAATTGAAGAAAAACAACCTGGAAATTAAGAACACTCGTACGACTGTATATACAGTCGTACGACTGTTCATCAAATCCAAGAACAGTCGTGCGACTGTTCTTAATTTCCAGAAGTAGAAGCGCGAAAACACAGCAAAAATACACAAAAATTCACTTCAATCACCCAGAAAGCAGGAAAAAGTGAAAGGAAAAGGAGTGCCTAACTTTTTAGAAGCTTATCCAAGTCGATTTCACCCCTGGCGTCGCTCCAATCCACACGAATTTGCACTTTTTCCTTAAGTTTGGGGTTGAAAACTTGGGTCCAAAGAATCTCCAAATGTCAAGGTTTTTGTTGATTTTAGTCCGAGATTTTGATTTTTTTGCAAGTTAAGTGATTAACCTAAGGATTTCTAGCAAGTTTTAATTTTAATTCTGAGAATTAAAGAAAATAGAAGAGGAAAAGAAGGGTTGGTGTGTTTGGGTTTTTCTTTCTTTTCCTTATCTCTTTTCTCCTTTCTCTCTCTAAATCCCTTTCACCAGAAATCAAAAGCCCTTTTTCCCTTCCTTTTCCTTCTTTTTATCCTCTGCTTTCTGAGGTTCCTTGCAGCAAGAATGGAGCCATTAATGCTCCCCCCTCTCTCCTCCATTTTCTGCTGCAGATGTATGGGCTCCTGCAACTGCCCTGGCATTACAGTCGTACGACTGTAATTTTTAAATTACAGTCGCATGACTCTAAAGACAGTCGTACGACTCTTTTTCTTCTTTTTTTTTTGAGGAAGTAAAATTCCGGCGCTTACAGTGTGCATTCACGACCTTAGATTTAATTTTTGATGTTATTGCACCTAGAACAATTCAATGACGAAGATCCAAATCTCCCGAAAACCGACCCACCTCACACTAACGTTTCCTTTAAGGCAGGAAACAAGCCTATGTTACTTTTTACGAGTTCTAGTAACAAACTTAATACTTTTACATGCTCAGTATCAAACTTCTACTGTTACTTTTTCGAGCTCAAGTAACAAACTCTTCCGATGTTTTTCAAAGCTCAATACCAAACTTATCCCTGTATTTTTTCAAAGCTTAAATACCAAACTTATCCTGGTATTTTTCAAAGCTTAAATACCAAACTTCTACCGATGCTTTTTCAAAACTTAAGCACCAAACTTATCTCGGCATTTTTAAAGCTCAAATACCAAACTTGTACAATCTTTGTTGATCACACTATCAACAAAGTAAACCCCCTCACACAAATCCCTTATGTGAAAATACAATTCCCTTGAAAGAATATTTGAATATATGAACAAAGTGAAGCTCTTCTCTCTTTTTGCTCTTGTAGGAATTATGGTAGACGGTAAGAAATATAATAACTCAAATGTGTGAATTGTTGGTAAGTCTCCCACTTTGACAAATTCAATTCTTCCTCTTTATATAGGCTTTGAAGAAACTCATTAGGAGGTGAAAATAGTTGTTGGATACAGCTCTTGAAGGTAATGTGGCCGTTGCTTTAAGGTGCTGAAGGTAGTATGACCGTTGTATTACAGCTCTTGAAGGAGTACTAGTCGTTGCATCTCCTGAAGGAAATTATGACCGCTGTTTTTTAGCTCATAAGTGAATTGTTGGAAATTATATTAAGCTCCTGAACAAGATACAACTGTTGCTTTGTATCTCTTGAAGGTACACTAGTCGTTGGAGCTCATAAAGGAGATTTATAGTTGTTGCTTTGAGATCATAAGGAGAGCTATCCATTGCTTACAGCCTCTGAAGGAATGATGGCAGTTGTACTTTACCTCTTGAAGCATTTCCTCTACCTTCTGATGATAATGTAACCGTTGGAAGATTTTGATCTTACAAACTCAATCTAGCTTTTGAAGTAATATCTCTCCACTATCTAATGATGATGTAGCCGTTGATTGAAGGTCATAACTCTAGGCTTTCTTTAGCTCATAAAGCAATGATCACATTTTGATCAATGATAAGTTAAACCATAAATAAGTTTCCATTTTCTTGTTGCCTTTGATTAAGCTTTGTAAGCTTAAGCTTAAGCTTCATCTTAATTAAAATCATAATTTACTTAATAATTAATTACAAACTAATTGTATCAATATTAAGATAAATATGATTTTACTTTTTATCTTGTATGTAAACTTTCCACATTGTTGTTATCATCGAAACACGATTCAACACATGAAAATCAAATAAACAAAAAATTATCACAAGGTCATCGGTAGAGGTAGAGTATCGATCCATTGAAACTACAGCTTGTGAGGTAAAATGGGCCAGTTTCTTACTTCAAGAGTTTAGGATAACACCTACATTGCCTATTCCTCTATATTATAGGAGTCAATCTGCAATTTATATTACAACTAATAAAGGACTAAATACATTGCTATAGACTATCATTTTTTCAGGGATTATGTTCAATCACGTTTATTATGCACACCCTATTTAGCTTCCTATTCTCACTTAGCTAATGTGTTTACTAAGCCACTTACTACAAATAAGATGGCACCATCTTTATGCAAGCTTGGACTGGTTTCTACATCATTGCAAGCTTGAGGGGAGGCTAATGGAATAAAGCAACAATCTCAGCTCAAACCATTGTAGTTTTGGTTGCAACAAAGCATAACAAGATGTTCAACTATCAGTTCTGTTATAGCAAGTGGTTTGTGTTGTTAGGGGTAGCCAATTTCGTTTTCTCTTCTTATGTTCTATAAATATTGTATAAGCTTATTAGAGCAATTTCAACTTTGTAATGTAGAAGCATTTTCATTTCTTCTCTAAATTAGTAATGCAAAGAACAAAATTTAAGAGTGTAAAGTGATATCATAAATACATTCGACGAATATTATTACTATTACTATAGAATTTTAGAAAAGTTTTTATTGTTAATGTTAATCTATGGGGCGCAACATATATTACTTCATGAGATTTACACTTCACAGTGTTTATTGATATTATTTCATAAGAAAATCGAGATGAAGATGAAAAATGTCTTTGTTGTTCTCATGAGGATTTTTTTTTTTTTTTTTTAATTCTATTCCCCATCCATAGTATCTTTATTCCAAGAGGATTTTTTATTTCCTATTTAATATTTGTTTTATTAATGAATTATTTTTTTACTGATATCAATAAATTATGTAAATTTGATAAAACTGATATCATATATTATATAACTAAGATTACGTTAATTAAATGTGAAGGATTTGTTAAACAATTCTTTATTCAAATTATGTTTGAATTATCAAGTGCACGAATTAAGAAATTTCAATTTTATTTAAAGTGATAAAAAGTACCTTTAAAAGTTAACAAAATAAAAGTATCCTTTTTACATGTAATTAAATTTTGAAGTAAAATTTTTGACCATAAGTATATAAGTTTTATTAGGGATCAGCTCTTGATAGGGACGAGAGATCTCCGCCCCATTTACAAACCTAAACCCTAAACTTTTATGAAATTCAAGAACAGACACCTAATTGATTAAGTTTCACCTTCAAGATAGGTATCATGTTTATTTTATAGGAAATCAATTTTTATTGGTAATGGGACAGAAAGCAATTTTTGTAGGGATTTTTCACCGGAAATCACCCGATAAAAGCGGAAGAACGCGGTGATTTCCTCAAAACCGTGCCTAGGAGCAATTGATGTGAAAATTGTAAAACTTAAAATCAAATAGAAGAGAATAGATTTTTCACCAGAGATATCTCTTCAAGAGATGACTGTAAAAACCAAAATTGATTCCCTCCGTGTTCACGTACACGAACGGCTATCGAACACGACCCGTGCTAGCAATGAGATCGAACGAGAGATAGAGTTTGGTGGCTGAAATTTTCTGCTCCAAGACTTGTGTGTTGGCTGAATTCCACCCTAGGTTTTTAACCTTGGAGACCGAAATTCCCATAGGGAATTTTAGGCCCAATTCCGTTTAATTTCATGCGGGCTTTTACCTCTTTAAGCCCACGTCCAATTTTAATTCTTATGGTCCGATTTAATTTCAAATTCAATTTCTATTTAATACGTATGTTGTCATATTATACCATATAATATACTGCATACATTTATATTGAAATTAATTTGACCAATTAATTTAATCAATGAATTAAATTGGACTCTTCATGAAATTAAATACATGTAAACCTATACATGTAATATATTTCCACCTAGGAAATAATCTCATAAATTAATTCATTGAATTAATTATGAGAAGGCCAATACAAATATTAATTTTATTATTTTGATCAATCCAGTTGATCCTTATAATATAATTAATATAATCCTCTCTCTCCTGTGTTTATACTCCAAGTATACAGGTGATCCCTTAAGTTCGTGTTCAGACATTCAATGTGTACAATCCTTGGCCCCATCTTTATGTTGGCAGTAGGCTTATGGCTCACAGACTGCAGGCGGGCTCTAGCAAGTCACTGCAGCCCCCAATTAAGATGGAGATGGCAGTCCAACTGACATCATAACCCAGTAGTTTAAACTTGTATATCCCATGTCATTGATATCGGTGTCCAACACAGAAGCATGGATTAATCACCCTCTTTTGTGTGCGGACATTTACTTGATCCCGAATGTACTGATGCTCACAAACAAGTTCCAACATGTTTGGGTGTGGCCACACTCTTATCAATCACATTCATCAAGAGGCTGGTAATATCTTCTCAGTGGACTACTGAGTGACATATCCCTTCTGCATATCAATAGCACTGCCATGCTCAGTGACATACCCAAACGTACCCATACTTGGCACCCTTTTACAGGCCCTTTAGGTGTACACCAAAGTATGCGACTTCGCATGCAGCACCATCATATGGTTAAGTCAAAGGATCCATACAAGTACTACATGAGAATCATTAGTGATGCTTTACCATGTGGATTTCTCGTTTAGTGGATCTATTCAATACCATGCCCCTTTTGCATATACCCATTAACTTGGTTGACATCCCATGTCCAATGGCCGGTAAGACACCGCCATATAACTAGATTAATGATAGTGTCTAGTTCCATTCATTCCCATGATTGGAACAGACTACGGATCTCTTTATAGTCATATCGTTTTCCCTATCCATGGTCTTACTACCAAGTGCATGACACTTGTTAACATGAATATGGATATGTCCATTGGATACTCCATTTAAAATACAGCACAAGATATATAATAAACAGATTAATGCATTTATTTAATGACACAAAATATGTATAATACATAAATCCAATAAATGTACAATACAAATACAAGGTCCAATGCCTCGGGACTAGGACATATCCAACAATCTCCCACTTGCACTAGTTCCAACTAGGCATAGGCCTAATCCCTATAAATCTAGTATGACCCTCGTGGTTGGGCTAAGCCAGTGCCTTGGTCAAAGGATCTACGACATTATCCTCGGTTCCACTCTATGTAATGAAATGTCACCCCTCTCGGCGATTTCTCAGATGAGGTGAAACTTCCTGAGCACGTGCTTTGTGTTCTTGTGTGACCGGGGCTCCTTAGCTTATGCAATAGCCCTATTGTTGTCACAGAAGATATCAACTGGGTATTGGATAGTGGGTACTACTCCCAACTCAGTGATAAACTTCCTTATCCACACAACTTCTTTAGCTGCATCACACGCTGCAATGTACTCAACTTCTGTTGTAGAGTCAGCGATGGTCGGTTGCTTTGAGCTCCTCCAGCTTATAGCACCACCATTTAGCAAAAACACGTACCCAGACTGCGACTGGTACTCATCCTGGTAGGTCTGGAAGCTTGCATCAGTATACCTAGTAACTGATAGCTCTTCGTAACCTCCATATACTAAGAAGCTATCCTTAGTCCAGTTAAGGTACTTGAGGATTGCTTTGACAGCCTTCCAGTGGTCCTCCCCAGGATTTTACTGGTACCGACTCGTTATACTTAGTGCAAAGGCGATATCAGGTCTCGTACATAGCATGGAGTACATGATTGATTCTATAGCCGAGGCGTATGGGACCAACTTCATGTTCTCTCTGTCCTCTCTTGTCTTAGGACAGTTTTTCTTATTAAGTTTTAGCACATGGCTCATCAATAAGAAACCTTTAAAATTATTTTGGTCATGAACTTACTATTTTACATTCCATTCATTCGACGTCATGTTTGCCTCTTAAGTTATAAGTTGTTAATCCAATTTTGAATTTGTCCAAAGTCAAAAAAAATTATGTTTGTTTTGTTCTGAATGCTTTCTAAAGGACATTATTTGAGAAGTTTAGAGGTAAAAGACATCGAGTGCTGAGAATATCGTAGAGAAAAGCCAAACTTTGAGCAAAACGCTAAAGTGATCGTGAGTTTTAGTCAAATTTATCGTTATTTGTGATTTTTGTTTGTGTTTCTTATGTTGCAGTGCATTAAGATGGCACGGGGAAATGAGAATGTTGGTCAACAAATGGTTGGACTAACTGAATTGACGAATCGACTCATGGATATAATGGATAGGTGGAAAGAAAGAGTTGGTCATGATATTGAAGTTAATCCTACCTTAGTAAAAAACGAACGTAGCTACTTTTGTGAGTACCCATTAAAATAAAATTCTTAATGTTGCATATTTTTTCTTATAGTTTTTTTTTTTTTTTTTTTGGTGTATAATTGCCCACTTGTTTAATTCATCGTATATAGTTTCCTATTGGAGCCAACAAACAAATTTGTGGATATGAATTATTTCTGTATGAAAAATGAAAACCATGATACAATAAATTCGTTCAAAAGAAAAGAAAAAAATAGTGAGGTTGTAGGTGCTTCAATTGATAGCAATTATGAGAAAGGCATTGAATAAATGAAGTGACTAAGCTAAAAATAGAAGGGTGGTAAGTATAGTTCATGGATAGTCAGTATTGCACTTGGCACAACATCTACCACACACCAACCCCATTTTTCATATCACGTCAACCTTTTTCATACTTTAATCCTTCACTGCTTCACATTCTAATAAATAATATTATCTCAGAAATATTATTATTATTATGTATTTAAGATCATTTTTTTGGACAAAAATTTGTAGACTGCAACCATCACAATCACAAAGTTAGAAATTAAGGAGATAATTTGGCTCTAAAGGAGAGATTTTCGCTTAACTTTATAAATATTTGAATGTGTTCACAAAATGTTAATTTAAGCTCGTAAAAGAATAAAATAATTGATTTTTGTTTTTGTTTCAGTAATTCACTTTATCAATTTTTTGGGGCGACAATTCCAATGCCATAATACCATTTTAAGGGTTAACCATACGAACATAACACTATCATATTAGCATTATATATCAAAAATATTGTGCTACATAGAATTTATTAAAATTTTAACTCAAAAAAAAAAAAAAAAATTCTATGTTTTGTTATATTTTTTTACCTATAATTCCATATAGCATAAAATTTTTAGGGTAAAGTACACTCAAAGTCATTGAATTTACGAGTTGTACGTACAAAGTCACTAAAGACAATTTTGTAGCAATACAATTACTAAAATTTTATAGGGTGTCAATAAAATTGCTCTAGTATGATTTCTTGGAAAAGTCTACTAAAAAAACTGACGTAAGACTATCAATTTTTGACATGACAACACGATATACAGAAATAATCTATCTTACACTACCCATTTGACACATGTTACTATTGTTATATTTTTATCAAATATTATCGGGTTAAGTACCTTTTTTGCCCTTGAACTTCCGCAACTGGAGCAATTCCCTCTCTAAGAAGCAAAAGATTTAAAACTCACCCTCAAGTATATAAAATGACCAAATTTATCTATTTTTCACGGCGAGTACACAGTGGTGCAAACGGTAACTTAACAGAAACCAACTTGGACATGTATCTTCATCTCACCGATTGGCTTAAACGGCAACATTAGTCTCTCATTTCTTCAATTCATTTTTCCCTTATTCCTCAAATCCTCTTTCTTCGATCTTCAATCTTCAATTTCTCACTTTTTCTCCATTTTCCTTTGTTTCTGTAAATTTTTTTTTCTTTCTCTTCTTTGCTAATTTAAAATTGAGCTTCAATGTCTTTGTCTTCGAGATCAAAAGTTGGTGAATAATTGGAAATCTGAAATTGATTCGTTGATCAAGGGGGAGTATAACACATTGTTGATGAATGATGCGTACTCAAATTGCATTGATATTTGAACGACATCAGCTATACAATTATAGTGGCAAAACAAGCAATTGAAAATTGGAAAATCAAACAAGTGTAAATTGCTAAAAAAACACACAAAATTTCCGCTCTTGCTAGTCACTAATAAACAATTTTTAATTCAATAACAAGTAAGATATCATTTAAAGTACCAATCAGCTTCACCATGAATGCTTAATTGAAAGAAGAGGAAGAAAAATGGATCTGACGCTTTCCATTTTTGCGGAATACAGAGAATAGGCATTCGCTTATCGTTTAGTGACTCCAAGATAAGCCTTTTTGTTGGAACATGGAAGATATGGTAGATGGGTCCGACAAGTTCTGGCCATTACGGAAGCCGTTGACGGTCCAACGCTTTGCATATTCTCTGATGTTATAGTCATAGAACAGGCAGACTATACACAAAAGGGACCAATAGAAAGCGAGAGTTTCACCTCTTGAAGCCATTTTTTTTTCCTGTGGTAGCTTCAAAAGGAGATGAAATAGAGATTTGAGAAGCGGTATTAGAAGAAAAAAGGAAAAGTAGGATAAAAAATAAGAAATAACGCAACATTCTACCATCATTGCAATGTTTAGGGTTTGTTTCGATTTCAAGAGAAAATGGGAAATATTTGAGTGTTGACGAAGTGTTGAACTGTCACGTGGATCTTATGTGGTTGATATAACAAATTCTATTGGTTGCTCTTTCATGTCAGCATAGTCAAAATTGATGGAGATAACCGATTATTAGTCAATCAATTTTAATGTTAAATATAGACAAATTTGGTCCATTTTATATACTTGATACTTAGAGTGAGTTTTTTAAGCCTTTTACTTCTTAGAGGGGCAAATTACTATAGGCGCGAAAGTTCTGTTGGGATTCGTCACTGGAAATCAACCGATAAAAGCGGAAAATACGCGACGATTTCCGCGAATCCGGTCTCAGGAGCTAATGAAGTGAAAATCAAAAACCAAAGCCATAAAGAGGAAGTTTAGATACTCACTTGGTATATCTCATTAAAAGATGACTACATAAATCTAAACAGACTTCCTCCACCGTCACGTATACAAACGGCTATCGGACTAACCCCGTGCTAGCAGATCGGATTTTTAAAGAAGAGAGGAGAGGAGAAGTGGGCGGCCCAAAAGATGAGGTGAAAAGTAGCTTTTTCTATTTCTTACCAAAGGAAAGAAGATATACATAAAGGAGGCAAAGTCCAACTTTGCTACTTCATAGTCAAACAATGACTCACCACCATGAGTCATCACTTTGCCATTGGTTACTACACAGAAAAATTTACGTGTTAATAAAGGACTTAAATTATTTTTCCCATATAATAATTAATAATGAACCATGTTATTAATTAACTCGAGTTGTTGGGCTCATGGGTCGAGATCCATATTTCATCAAGATATAGCCAGACGAGGGCCTGGAAAAACTATACCCCAATTACTTAGGTAAGAGCGCCGTCCAATCCCAACCTAGAGACTTTCGATTTGATGGACCTATTGGCACTTATCCATCTGTGCTTAGGGCCAGAAGAATCCTATTACCCACGCTAAGTCCAAACCTCTATCTAAGTATTAGAGTAACCAATACTCTAACCTAATACAAAATGACGATACTCCAGTGCATCCAGCAAGGGATGGTCTACAACTAGCCTGTCGGAACCGGACCGACGGGAGGAAAATCTTAATTTTAATTTAATTTTGTTTAATTCGGTTTTTTATTATTATTCGTGTAATAATTTATTATGATATCTGTTTGATAACAAACTTTTATAGAGTCGCCACCAATCGATTTTTGGTCCGATTGGACACCTTAAATAACCAGAGATTTATATGGGTTCGTTTGCTAATTACGTATAGGGAAGATAAAAATCACCCTACCCCGCCCATAATTGGTACTAAAGTCGTAAATTATTCTTGTGGGATGTATTTCTTTCATGCTTTTATATCCATATGCGGATATAGAAAAATTACATATTAGCTAGGTATATATTCAAAATGATGCTTTACTTGAATTAATTTTATTTATTTATATCCATATCATGGACATAAAGATGATTACATGAATATTACATTTTTGCTTAATTAAACTATATATTTTACATCCATAACATGGATACAAAGTATATACATATCACATTTAACATAAATACGGTAAATATGCAAATATCCATTATATAGGTCATACATCCGTGCTCAAGACAAAAGCAATGAAGGATTTTATACTGCTTTTATTAAAACGAATATTTAAAGCTAATTTGTAATAAAGCTTATGACATTACTAGCTTGGTCATAATATAAAGTTAATTGCATTAATGTAAATTAAACTTTAATTCCACAACCATAGCATAGTCATGAAATTAAACCTCTAAAATCATACATATAAAAAAATTTATCCCGAGTCATTTATTAAATTTTGAAATTTTATTAATTATGTAAAATCTAAGTTTAAAGCTTCTTTTAGTTAATTCCTAGCTTATTTATATCCATGACATGGACACAAAAAAAAAATTCGTATTTTACTTCCATAACATGGATGTAAAATATATACATATATCATAGATAAGAATTTTAAAGAAAAAAGTGATAAGAATTTTATACTACTTGCTATTAAAATAAACAATGAAAATAAAAATTAGTGATTGTAATATAAAGTTAACCATATAAATTAACTTAATTTATATCCCCAACTATAATATAGCTATGAAATAAAACCCCTAAAATTACACGTGTACAAATTTATTTTATGTCATTTTAGTTTTCAATTTAGAAATCTTTAAATTTTATATACCCAAAATTTTTTAATTAATCCCTAACAAGTCTACATGTATATTAATGTGGAGATTAAAAGGAATATTAAGATAAAAGGGCTTAATGCTCGGCTGGGCCACCATCCATTCTTAAACTGATTTCTTCTTAGGCCCAAAATCTAGGCCTTGACCCGGATCTAACCGGACAATTCTACCCAGTGGTAAATACCCATCATATATAAACTCTCCTTCCTATTTTTAAACCCTAAGAACCATTCTTAAACCAGTAGCCTCCCCTTTTCTCTCTACAGACCTTAAAATCCAGTTGTCGCTCCCTTCTTTCCAGCTGTCGCCTCTTTTCTGGCCGCGTCTCTCTCTCTCTCGACCTCATCCTCGCCGGCGGTCAGTTCTACTTTCCACCCATCTCATACCTACCACCGATTTTGCATCTCGCTCCGGCCGTCGGCTTTCTCTTCACCTCTCTCTCGGTCTCGATCTCGCCGCCGTCGACTGGTTTCATTTTTCCGGCCTGTGCTTGGTTTCTCTCTTCTGGGTTGAGTTTTTGTTTTTTTTTTTGTTTTATTTTTATTTTTATTTTGTGTTTTGTTCTTCTCTCAACAGATCTAGAGAGACTAGATCGAGTCCCTCCATCAGAGGTTCCCCAGGATCCGCCATGATTGAATGCCGTTACCGGCGGTATTGAAGGTATTCTCCGACCATTGCTTTTATTTTTGCCGTTGCAGTTTTTTTTTTGGGCTGGTTGGTGCTCTTTTGATGTTTTCTGGAGTATAGTTCTGCTTCTTCTTTTTTTTACTTTTGGGTTAGATTTCTGTACTCGATTTTCTGGTTGAGGTACAGGTTTTTGCTTTATGCATTTTTGTTGTTCTGTGATCTGTATTTTTGGGTGATTAGGGATTGGTGTTTTTTACTTGATTTTTCTGGTTGAGATGCAAGCTTTGCCTTCTGGCTTTTTGTGATATTTGGTGTGTGTTTTACAATAGGTGAAGTCTAGAAGAAATCCGGGCAGTAAGAGGAAGTGAAGAAATTGATATAATTTGTTGAGACTAGAAGAACCAGAGCCTGGCCCTTCTCAGAGAATAGGATTTTGTCTCTGGTTTTTTTTTTGTATCTGCTTTTCCGTGTGGTGTATGTTTTTTATATATATCTCTGCCTGTTTTTGTGTGTTGTGGGACTGTCCTTTTATAGGCAAAAGAGGGGCAGTCCCCAAGCTTGTAAAATTAGAGAGTTTTTAAGGCTAAAATTGTAATTTCAATAATTTTGGGTTTTGCCCATTGTGTAATTTGAGGGACTGATTTTCCTATTAGGTTGGCCATACCTTGTGCCATACCTTGCTTCTTTTTGCTGCCTAAATTGGACCCTATTTAATATTATTATCATTTTTATTATTACTGCCAAATTCTGTTATTATTATTATTAAAAAAAAACTATAAAAAACCATTTAATTTTTGTGTGCATTTTATTAGTAATTCAATTTTTAAAATTTCAAAAAATTAAAATATATTGTTAATCAATAAATTACGCGTATAAAAAATAAAATTAACCCGGACAAAATCGGGTATCTACATAGCCTATCCCCACTTCGAGTAGGTTTTGAATGAGGGAAGTACTTTTAAGAGACTTAGTAATTACCTTTTGGTTATTAGATTCAATTAATAACCGCTTAGAAGCATAAGCAGGTGAAATGGAGATAGAAATATACATTCTCACATGTATATAAATAAAGCATAATTAAATAAAAATAGGCTGCTATGGGCTAAAATTTACATCCTAATATAATTCTAGTAAACCTATACTAGAAGAACATCATGTGGGGTGCCTCTCCATCCTTCTGGGCTCACCAATCCAATCAGCTTCTTCTTTACATAATTTTACAATAAACAAATACATAAAAAGAAAACGGCACGCATGCTGTATTTACCCAAAAGAATATTACAACCCAACATAAATAAGGCCCAATAACATCCATTCATGCATTTAATCATACACACATGTAAACCAATACATCAATTTATAAACATATTAAATACATGAAATTAATCCCATTTTAATTATGTCCATAGCTATTATTTTGAAATTACCAATTTTGGCTCATCATGGTTCTAAGCCCTTATAGGCCTTGGGCCTCCAGCCCAGGCATAACACTGCGCCCATCGGAGTTGGGAAACCTTGAATCCAAATCAGCTGTCCAGGTAATCGTGCCAAGAAAACCCGAACCAATTTTAATTAACCATATTAATTTCCAAAATTAATATCCAATGAACAAAAATTAAATTTCATTCATAAAACCACGCGCATTTAAATTGCAAAAATTTAAACACGCAAAATTTTAAAACTGGGCCCGGTCCAAAACTTGCCAAATCCAAAATCGAGCCCGGCCCATTGCCGGAGCAGCAGCGGTTATTGCCTGTGGCACATGGGGTTGTCAACGGATACACGGGGGCCCGTCTCCGCCAGGGGCCCGCCCAAACGGGGACGGGGACAATTTTGTCCCTGTTTACTAGGGATGGGGATGGGATTTACCTCCCCCGCCCCGCAGATTCGTCCCCATCCCCATTTAGTCCCCAGCAGGGATTTCCGTTAAATCCCTATTTATTTATTTATCTTATTATTTATTTATATAAATAATATTAGTTATTTAATGTTTTGCCTAAGTGCAAAACTTAAAATTTAGCCTTTGCACTTAAGAGAATTTATCAATTTAAAAACCTCTAATTTAGTTTATGTATATTGGACTCATGTACTCTATTTTAAAATAATAATATTAGTAGTTGTGACATTTTAATTAAATATCACTTTCTTATAAGAAAAATTAAGTGATTTATTTAATGGTTTCCAAACTGTAATATGCTTTTTAACTTATTTTTGTACCAAATTGAATTTTATTTTAAATTTCAAAAAAAAAAACCTTAACGGGGACGGGAAACCCATTCCCCGACGGAGCCGGGGATGGGGATGAAGATCGTCCCCGTTTACTAAATGGGGACGGGGATGAAGATCGTCCCCGTTTACTAAATGGGGACGGGGACGGGGATCCCTGCTTAGCCGGGGAAAGGGGATGGGATTGCCAATCCCTGCCCTGCCCCACCCCGTTTACATCCCCAGGGGCGCCTAGCGCCTCAGACAGTAGCTGTTGCTGCTGTTCCCGCGTTTACAGCAGCGTCCTGTGGTGATTTCGCCATCGACAGCCCCGTGATTTTTACAGAAAAATAAAATAGCAACTGAATAAAATCAAACATAGAAAATTAAACCAAGCATAAACCATATGCAAATTAATTTTCCAATGCAAAATTCAAGGGGAAAATCACCAAACCCCAAACCAAAAAATCTCATCCATAAAAACACCAATTTTAAAACCATGAGATTCACCAGGTTAAAGATTTCCACGAATCAAAAGCCTGCTTTGATACCACTGTTGGGAATCGTCAACGGAAATCAACCGATAAAAGCAGAAAATACGCGTTGATTTCCTCGAATCCGGTCCCAGGAGCTAGTGAAGTGGAAATCAAAAACCAAAGCCATAAAGAGGAAGTTTAGATACTCACTTGGTATATCTCATTAAGAGATTACTGTAGAAATCTAAATAGACTTCCTCCACCATCACATATACGAACGGCTATCGGACTAACCCCGTGCTAGCAGATCGGATTTTCAAAGAAGAGAGGAGAGGAGAAGTGGGTGGCCCAAAAGATGAGGTGAAAAGTAGCTTCTTCTATTTCTTACCAAAAGAAAGAAGATATACATAAAGGAGGCAAAGTCCAACTTTGCTACTTCATAGTTAAACCATGACTCACCACCATAAGTCATCACTTTTCTTCTCATCTTAATCCATAAGAAGCAAAGTCCAACTTTGCAACATAAAAGTCAAGACAATGACTCATCCTCCATGCCTGAAATTTCGGCTAACAATCATTCCATACGGGCTTTCCTTTTCTCAAGCCCTAGCCCATTTAATTCTTTGGTTATTATTTAATTTCAAATAAAACTTTAATTCAACATGTCTGCTTATATATTATACCATATAATATATTACATACATTTAAATTAAAATTAATTTAACCTATCAAATTAACCAAGGAATTAAATTAGACTCACATAAATGAAATACATGTAAACCTCTACATGTATACATATTTCCACCTAGGAAATAATCTCATAAATT
Source organism: Euphorbia tirucalli (assembly GCA_039660915.1). Lineage (NCBI taxonomy): Eukaryota > Viridiplantae > Streptophyta > Magnoliopsida > Malpighiales > Euphorbiaceae > Euphorbia > Euphorbia tirucalli. Next base: position 73,430,158 of record CM077641.1, read on the forward strand.
AATTCATTGAATTAATTATGAGATGGCCTAAATCAATATTAACTATATTATTTTGATCAATCCACTTGATCTATATAATATAATTAATGGAAATCTCTCTCTTCCACATGTATACTCCAAGTACACACTAAATCCTGTAGTCTAGTCTAGGCGTTTAATGTGCACGATCCGATAGGCCCGTCTTTATGTTGGCAGTAGGCTTATGGCCCACAGACTGTAGGTGGGCTCTGGCAAGCCACTGCAGCCCCCAATTAAGATGGAAATAGCAGTCAAACTGGAATCATAGCCCTGTAGTTTAAACTTATATATCTCATATCATTGATATCGGTGTCCAACACAGAGGCATGGATTGATCACCCTCTATTGTATCCGGACATTTACTTGATCCCCAATGAACTGATGCTCACAAACAAGTTCCAACTTGTTTGGGTGTGGCCACACTCTTATTAGTTGCATTCATCAAGAGGCCGGTGATATCTTCTCAGTGGACTACTGAGTGATATTCCCATCTGCATATCCATAGCACTGTCATGTTCACTGACATACTCGAACGTACCCATACTTGGCACCCTTTTACAGGCCCGTTAGGCGTACACCAAAGTATGTCACTTCACATGCAGCACCATTATATGGTCAGGTCAAAGGATCCATACAAGTACTACACGAGAATCACTTGTGATCCAATACCATGTGGATTTCTCGTTTAGTGGATCGATCCAATACCATGCCCCTTTACATGTACCCATTAACCTGGTTGACATCCCATGTTCTATGACCGGTAAGACACCGCCATACAACCAGGCAAATGATAGTCTTTAGTTCCATTTATTCCCATGATTGGAACAGACTACGGATAACTTTATTGTCATATCATTTTCCCTATCCATGGTCTTACTGCCAAGTGCATCACACTTGACAACATGGATATGGATATGTCCATTGGATACTCTATTTAAAATATAGCACAAGATATATAATAAATAGATTTATGCCTTTATTTAATGACACAAATTGTATAACACATATATCTCACATAAATGTATGATACAAATATAAGGACCATTGCCTCGGGACTAGGGCAAATCCAACAAGTTCAAGGACGAAAATAGTATTGAACCCTATATTATCATGTGAAATGAGTGTGAAGAATGTATCTATTGTTATACTTATGAATATATCGCATGGTTTCCACGTGTCTAACACGTATCTCCCATATGGCAGCCTTGAAATTAAAAAAAAAAAAAGTTGAAAAGAATTTTTTTTTTTGTCTAATACATCTGGAGCCCCCTGAACTTGGCCTAAAGAGCCAATTGTCCTCTCAAACTTACAAAGTGTCCAGTTACCCCCTTGAACTTTGAAAAAGCGGCTCAATTTGCCCCTTAGATCCCACTAAATCAGCGTTTATGACACACGCGCTTTGAAAAGTCAAACCAATGAATGATTGACACGTGGCAACAAAGGGACAAATTGAATCATTTTTTCAACGTTTAGGGGGCTAACTGGACAAACACAAAGTTCAGGGGGGCACTAGTGATGTCTAGGACAAGTTCAAGAGGGTCCTGATGTATTAGGCCTTTTTTTAACCATGGTAACCAGTCCACCTTAATTCACAATTAGGGGTGAGCAAAAGTCGGATTGGTTAGAAAACCGACTCGAACCAAACCGACCTAAAACTCAAATTATACATGAAACAGAACGTAAACCAAAACCAAATTACATTTGGTTTGGGTTAAACCAAACCAAATTACTTCGGATTTTATTTGGTTGATTCAGATTTAACCCGTATTATTGTCTTTTTAAAAAATTTAAAATATGAAAAAATATTGACAAAATAATTCCAATTTCCCAACTTTTTTTAATACTAATTTTACTTTTTTAAAAAAACTGTAAATAATTAACTAAATTTCTATTTGTCCAACATTTGAATATTGGGCACACTATCTATGTAAATCATAATTAAAACCATGATTAAATTATACTATTTCAACCAGTACACTACGCTACTGACTGCATCAAAGTTCACAAATAAAATTATATAGTACAAAATGTTCAATTCTAATACTCATTAATTATAGTACAAAATGAATAAAATTATAAGGTGTGAAACAATGTGAATTGTGTTTTTGTGATAAAAAAAAAATATAAAGTAGCACTTATGAACTTTTTTTAATATTGTCTTTAGATTTCGGGTTCGGGTTCGGTTTTGTTTGGTTTTTACTAATAAAACCCAAATCCGAACCGAAACCCAAAATACTACATATATTCAAACCAAACTGAAATCAAATTACATTCGATTCGATTTGGTTCGAGTTATTTAATTCACGTTCGATTTGATTTCAGGTTTGGTTCGGTTCTGCTCACCTCTATTCATAGTGCTATAAAGGCCAAGTCAAAACTCCACACATGAAATTTCTTTGTGTTGTTTTCATTAAATTAAGAAAGAAAGAAAAAAGAAAGAAATTCGAAGAAAAAAGAAAGAAATTATAACTTATTACATGGGTGAGAGATAATGGGAGCTACGGAAGGGGTCAGGTAGGCACGTGAATGACGCGGCCAGAGGAATGCTGATTGTTGAAAATCACATGATTCCAATCAACTTTACACTATATTATTTAATCACGTTATATCTATCTATGTAACTTACTTCTTATTATAAACTTGACTTTTTATTATCTTAACCATCTTTTCTATGTTAATTATGATTCTGAATGAAGAAACATTTCAATTCAAGTAATTAATTTTCTATTATTAGTAGTAGTACAATTATTTATTATTATTTCTATTGCTTGGTGGTAAGTATCAATATTTTCACTCCTACATATAAGAGATAAGAGTTAAAAAAAAAAAAAAACACACAAACACTTCTAATCTTGATAATAAGTTTAATTTTATTCCTAACATACAAAATAGGTGAATGGGTATTCATCTTCACTAAACATGACAGGTTATTCTATGCAATAGCAAATAATATCAACAATTCTGAAATCACAGTTTACAACTCACATCCTTAATTGCACAGTTAGAAAAAATCTACCTTTTTGCATACAGGTAGCCCGAAACCATCCTCTAGCTCTGTTGTTATTAAAAATCTTACAATTTGTTACAAATTTTAGTTGCTAGAATGTAATTTTTTAATAAAAATCTCTTAATAAAGGACATAGTTGGTCTTAGTAAAATTAGGTCATCAATTGATCCACTTTATATGTTAAAACCGAATATTCAACCTCTTCATAAATACTAGGGGTATTTTCTACCCTTATCCATACATACAGTGACAAATAAATTATAATATCATGTATTGGAGTGGTTCAGAACTGCTACGATCACATCAAGTATATGTTGAATATCTCATATTATAAATAAATGATACTTAAAAGTGACATATAACTGGTGTAAATTACAACTTAACATAAGTCATTTAGTTTTATATTACATAGACTTAAATCTATATATATGTTTACTTATACAATTAGGTTTATGACTCTCTAGGCTCATGGAGTCGATTTAACAATGATAAATGATAGAAAAAAATTGAGAAGACATAAATGAGAATGAAACAGTATAGGTGAATAGGGGTGAGCATCGGTCGGTTCGGTAACCAAATTTTCGGTTAATCGAACCGAATTATCAGTAATAATTAGAACCGAACCAAACCAAATAAGGATGAAAACCGAACCGAACCAAACCGAAATTTTTTGATTCGGTTCGGTTCGGTTATTACCGAAATTTGGTATTTTTACCTAAAATAAATAAAAAAATATTTGAAATGATTTTTAGGGCAATTAATTGAACCATTATATATTATTTTTGTAATTAATTTTTATTTAGTCATTTTATATTTTTTAATGAAATATAAAATTCAATTAAGTAAATTAGAATATTACAAACCTAATATATATATATATAAAATAATTCGGTTCGGTTTCAGTTAAACCGAATTTTTTTATGGAAAAACCGAACTGAACCGAATACCAATATATATATAATTGTTACCAAACCAAACAAAAAAAATTCAGTAACCGAACCGAATTTTTTTTTTGGTTTGGTTCGGTATTGGTATTCGGTTAAACCGAATAGTGCTCACCCCTATAGGTGAATAGATTGGTAGTTACACGAGAGACATAAATTAAGCAAAGCTACCCACGAGTAAGAAAGAGGTAGTTAGGCATCTACCACATTTCATTTCCCCCCTCTCTCTCTCTCCCCTTCCATTTATTAATTCTCCACTCTTTTATCCCATCACTCACTCTCTTTTCTTCTTCTTCTTCTTCCTCCTCTAATTCGCCATCATTCTGAATTCTTAATTGATGGCTCCTTCAACACTTACGGCATTGGCCGGCGACACAACTTTGCAGGAAAGCTTCGTCCGCGACGAAGATGAGCGTCCCAAGGTCGCTTATAATCAGTTCAGCAACGAAATTCCGGTGATTTCGTTGGCCGGAATTGATGATGTGGAAGGGAGAAGAAGCGAGATATGTAAGAAAATAGTGGAAGCATGTGAAGATTGGGGGATATTTCAGGTGGTTGATCACGGCGTTGATACTAAACATATATCGGAAATGTGTCGTCTTGCTAAGGAGTTTTTTGCGTTGCCACCGGAAGAGAAGCTCCGGTTCGATATGTCCGGTGGAAAGAAGGGTGGTTTTATTGTTTCCAGCCATTTACAGGTTTCATTTCTTCCTCTTCTTTTGCCCGCTCGCATTATTTTTAGTACTTATAAGAGTAATATGCAGTTTTTTATTATAATTGGGAGACCAAACATTAGTTAGGATATGCAGAAATAAGAGTTTAATTAAATCAATCTATTAATGACAGAACACGCGTCTTTTGTCTTTTGTTTAACGAGTATACATGCGGAATTGCCGACACATAAGTTGGGTAGTGGCTACCTATTCAAATCCAAATGAAATATATGTTATGTATTTCTATTTTCTTTTAATTGAATGTTCTACTTTCAAAATAAATAAATAAGTATTTTCTTAATAAATAAATATAATTAATTTACTAATTTATATTCAATGCGTTTATTTTATTTTTCCAAATACGATAAATAAATTGGTCTACAAGTTTTCCACAGATAAAAAACAAAACAAAATTTGTTTTACAAGTGTGGTAAGTTTAGTTTTGTTTTCATGTCAATTACAAGGACCCACCCTCTCTCATCACATGCCAAGAAATAAACACTTCCAAAATAAAAGTGACATAATATAGTAACCAATAAAATAAAGTCAAACAAAAAAGTCTTTTTTTTTTTTAACTGGTAATACATATATTTTTGGTTTGGGTATACTCTATTATTCTAGAAAGAATATGAATTATCAAAAAATAATAATATTTTAAATTTTTTTTTTTTTTTTACAACTAATGGCTGGTAATTTGTTTATTGTTAATTTACATGTTTTTGTTGAGCTCAAATAAACTTAAAAACTTCAAAATTCCACCTTGATTTGAAAAATAATTAGATTCTTCTTAGTTTTAGCCAATATTCATTTCGTATTCGAATATTTTAAGCGTTCAAACTTCTAAGTCAAGAGATTAACTTTTTTTTTAACTTTTTTTTAGGACTATTAAGTGTTTAAATGGAAAAATAGTTGTAGTTGCTTAAAGAGTTTCAGTCTTCAGTTCTTTGTGAGTTATTCTAATTCGAATCCAAATTTAACTAGATGGTTTTGACTAAAAAATAAAAATTGAATTGGATACTAAAGACCAAAAATTAAACTTCAAATAAGAGCTTGACATTAATCCAAAATGGACATTGGAAATTAGAGTCAAGTCCAAAATGGAGTAAAGATAAAAATGTGAACCTAACATCATTTATATCCAAAAATGTTTAACATTTCAAATGGAAGCAATTTGTACTTATCTTTTTATTTTAACTTTAAGAGTGCATATATGAAATGAACAGGGAGAGGCAGTGCAAGATTGGCGCGAAATAGTGACATATTTCTCATACCCAAAGCGCAGCCGAGACTATACACGGTGGCCGGACAAGCCGGAGGGATGGAGAGCAGTGACTGAGGAATACAGCGAGAAGCTAATGGGTCTTGCTTGCAAGCTTCTTGAAATACTCTCCGAGGCTATGGGCTTAGAGAAACAAGCCTTAACTAAAGCATGTGTTGATATGGACCAAAAAGTAGTTGTCAATTTCTACCCAAAATGTCCACAGCCAGACCTTACTCTTGGCCTCAAACGTCACACAGATCCAGGCACAATTACCCTTTTGCTCCAAGACCAAGTTGGTGGCCTTCAGGCTACTAAAGACAATGGCAACACTTGGATCACTGTCCAGCCTATTGAAGCTGCTTTTGTTGTCAATCTTGGTGATCATGGTCATGTAAGTCATATCACTACTTTTACCCTTCCCTTAATTTCCCAATTTTAGGGACCAAATTTGAAGTTTATTCTAAGTAACAAACGACAAATTAATCTTGAATGACTAAATGTATTGTTGATGTGTGCAGTATCTGAGCAATGGGAGGTTCAAGAATGCAGATCATCAAGCAGTGGTGAATTCAAATTGCAGCAGGTTGTCCATTGCAACCTTCCAGAATCCAGCACCAGAGGCTATAGTTTATCCTCTAAAAATAGAACAAGGAGACAAGTCAATAATGGATGAGCCCATCACTTTTGCTGAAATGTACAGGAGGAAGATGAGCAAGGATCTTGAGCTAGCCAAGTTGAAGAAATTGGCTAAGGAACAGCAATTGAAAGACCTTGAGAATGCCAAATTGGAAACCAATAAGCCTATTGATCAGATCCTTGCTTAATTAACATAAACATTGAATTAATATGCTATCTTTGTTCATTAAATCTTATGCTCCCATAATTATGTCTTTCTAAGGTGATCATTTGGTGTATTACGGAGGCTGTTCATCTGCCTATTTTGTATGCATCTGTCTCTACCACGCTTAATATGCTTTGCCTTTTGAATGAATATTTGAATAAGACCAGTCTTTCCTCAAATATTTTGCATTTGAATTTTTTCGTCATACCCAATATTCTGATTCGTTTTTACCTAATTAAATCTAAGTTATTTCGTCCATTTATCTATTCTCTATTCCGTTTTTTATGATTATGGCTTCCAACTATTCGGTTGGGACTAGTCTTGCTAGTTTGTATAGTAATCTGTTGTTAGCTGTGAAAAAGGAAGCTCTCATTCTTGGTGCGCAAAGCACAAAAATGTTAGAATATGATATGCGATGGAGTTTTTCCGGTCGATTTTTCTGAAAATAGTGCCACTGATGCTGTAGCTATATATACCTGAAGCGATATTTAAGAATGAGATGTTATTTCAGCCTAAAGACAATAATTTTAAACTAAACAATTTATTAGTTTTTGTTTTTTATATATTATACCAGTCAGTTCTTATGACAGCTATATAGTCTCTAAGTTTTATCATTTGTCACATGTTTAGTCCTTTTAGTATAATCAATGGTCAATAAACTAATAATACCAAAATTACCATTTATTATATTTTATAATGATAAAACATATCATCTTTTCTATTTTATATTTTTTTCCTCACATAATCTTAATAATACTATTATTGATTAATTAATTTTTTTAATATTTTATCATTATAGAACTAAAATCTATTGGCATAGAGCTTGTTTAATTAAAATAATTAAAAAAATATATTTTAAAATATATAAAATTAGGAGTAGAACTATAAAAAATTATAAATTCAAACTTTTTATCTCTAATTTATCTTATGGATAGCATTAAAAAATAAACCAATATCATTTAAAAAAAATTATCAAGATATTATATTAAACAAATAAAAAATGACAATATATATTAAAGAGAATAAATAATACTAATAGGAATATTTTATTATTTTCATAACTAATATATATGCCTATATGAGTATAGAAATGTTGGTGCATTTGTATATGCTATTAGAAATACTTTATTAAATTTGAATTTAAACTTATAACCGAGGGTAATTTTATATTTTCATATGCATAAATAAAGGAAAGGACCAAGAATTTATTGAGATAAAATTTAAGAAGCTTAAAATATATTTTTGTACTGACTACGGGGTGTTTGGTATTTAATGGGGATAGGGATAGGGGTAAGGGTTGGGATAGGGATAGAGATAAAAGATTGGGATAGGGATAGATATAAAAGTTAAAAGTGGGATAGGGATAAGATAAGATATGTTTGATATATGGGATAGGGATAGGGACAAATCAATATAATTGACGATATTACCCCTAAATATGTTAAAAATAATTAGAGATGAATTGGGGATAAATGAGTCTTTTAAATTTTTAAGTTGGATAAATATGTAATTTCCAAAAAAAAAATTATCCCACCTCCTTATACTTGGGGGGACCAAGGATAGAAATATGGGGATATATAGGGATAAGAAACTTATCTTATTTTCCATATCCCCTTACCAAATATGGGATAAGAGGTGAGACAGGGATTTCTAATCCCTATTCCACGCTTTATCCCATATAATAAACACCCCACTAGTGTAATACTTTAAAGATAAAAAATACTATTTTGAAGATTGATTCACATCTTCTAACAACGTGTAATGAGATGGTTCGTCTCATTTGAAATTGTTTTAGTACTTTTTCATTTCATTATGAAACTCATTTGAAAACTTTGTGGAACTCATTTAAATTATTTATTTATTTTGGTGGAATGTATGAGCACGTGGGTTGGGCCTCAATTTGGTAAAGTCCACGTCACGGCCTATTTCATCCCCTCCATGAAAGTAGGTCTCCCCTCTGGTTAAAAGGCCCATAGACCAAGTCCAAATATCAAAAATGGATATTGATTTATAAATTTTTATTGGGTAAATTTGTTTTTGGTTACACAAAAATATGAAATACTTACAAGATAGCAACAATTTAAAAAGTATCTAAAAAAGGAATTTTTGTTGTCAATTCAAAATTACCAATTAATAAAATTTATAAAACATAGGCAATTATATTAAAGGAAGCAAATTCCAATAAAAATACCAAAATTCATATCATTTCCTAAAAAAGATGAAGCAAATATTCTTCTCCCATAAAACTTTTTCTTTTCTTTTTGGTAACCTTCCCTCATACTTTGTATCAATATATCTTCTTTCTAATTACCCTTCTTATTTTGATTTTTTTCTCATTTTCCTTTGAAGTCAGAATTCCATAACGATTATACAACAAATGTATAAATTACCATAAACAGAATAAATAAACGGACTTACAGTTTATATGCAGCGGAAACTCGTTTATGGAATGGATCTGATCTACACGAGAAACCGGATCGTTCTGGTTGTCTTTTCTACGAGTGTATGAATACACTGAGTACGGGCTATATTCGTGAATTCTTCCGACGAACGAAGAAGTAATTTGTGTTTTATCGGTAGGGACGTTTTCACCGGATTTAGAAGGGAATCTCTACGATTCTCTATGGTTATACGGAAATAGAGAAACTTCTTCTCTATTTATAGTGGAAATCCCAATTTCCATCTATATATAGGGTCGGACCAAATTACACATTTGGTCCCTGTAATTTACACATAATTACAGTTTAGTCTCTGCCATTCCAAAATGTCATGGGTGGACCAAAAACCAACATCTTCCATTTGCACATGACAAGACATACTTTCATGGTGATTAAACACACATACTTCTTTCAATTCTTATTCAGCGAATTCACACGACCAGTCAACGTAACGGTTAAACCTTGAAGCTCTCCTTCATCGTTCCACCTTTAGCTTAACGTGACTTCCCCCTAGTCCATTTTCCATGATCACTAGTTTTCGACTCACTTTTGATCTCACGAAAACATTCATATACACTACATACCTTTTCCACGAAAAAGTATTGAGCTTGAGTGTTATAAGATTATTAAGTGACATGTTACTGAAAATATACTTCCTCTCTATAAATAACCTTCCGTCATATATCCAATGCTTATCTGACTGGTCCTTATCTGCCCGTTCATAGCTAATGAAGCCTGGTTTAGGGTTCCAATCAAGTTAATCATCAGACATACCCTTCTTGTTATTTACAAGAGTCTTTGAGGGTGAACTTGAAACTCATAGTTTCATTTGGGTCTCACATTAGGAAAGTTGAGATCAATTTTCTTCTTTCCATCCTTTGGTCGGCTTTTACACATATTACTAAAATATGCCATAGTGTTAATCCACGCAGGATGTATGTTTCATGGATACTATGCGAAAGCATTCAGTCTTCGGATACGACTCATGCATCAAGACCTCTAGTCCACTTTTAAGCCTTTCACAGGACAGCTTTTGGTATCAACGAAATGATGATATTACACAAAATATCATATATGGAGTAACTCACACTCCCACTTTTACCTATGAACACACAATTCATAATAAAAGATTCATCCATGTGAGTAGATGACATTTCGCCAACATACTAAACTATACTCAATAGCTCTATATGTATGACTTTAAATAGTGAATGAATTTGAATACAACAAATAACTCACATTCTATTCTAGTAGAATTTACCAAAGTTATTACAACAGTTCAAAAATAACAACATGTTCCTATAACCTACGAAGACCAAATTCCAAAATGTGTTTACTAAAAACATTTGGAGCTATTGGTTTCGTTAACGAATCTGCAATCATATCTTCAGTTCGAACATGCACTAAACTTATTTCTCCCTGTGCTATTTTGTCTTTAACAAAATGATATTTTTATATCGATATCTTGCTTTTTCCATGATAACAAGTATTCTTGGAATAAGCTATCGATGTAGTGCTGTCGGAATAGATAGTCGTATATTTCCTTTTAAGCAATAGATCCAAAAGATCTATGAAGCGAACCAAACCGCTTCTTGTACTGCAGCTACTGCAGCTACATATACCGACTCCATAGTCAATAATGCCACGCAAGTTTGTTTCTTACTACACTAGGAAATTGCACCATTTCTGTTGGGATTTTTCACCGGAAATCACCCGATAAAAGCGGAAGTACGCGGTGATTTCCTCAAATCCAGTCCCAGGAGCAATTGAGATGGAAATTGAAAAACTTAAAATTAAATAGAAAGGGATTAATTTTCTTACCAGAAAATCTCTTTCTAGAGATGGATGAAGACTACAGGAATCAAAGGAGATTCCCTCCACTCTCACGTACACGAATGCCTATCAAGTCCAACCCGTGCTAGCGGCGGATCAAAAGAAGAGAGAAGAATCCATTCACCTTGGCCGAAAATTTCAGCCCCATAAAACCATAATGGCCGAATTTTCCAATTAAGGAAATTCCCCATTTAGCTTTTAAATTATGTCCTATATTTATTGGGTGATTTACTTTGCTTCTATAAATGGAATTAATGCCATAATTCCATAAATCCTAATTAATTAATATGGTTTAATTCCTAATCAATTCTAATTTAATTTCTATGCATGTATTTATATAATACCATATTATATAAGATACATGTCATTTAAATTAAATAGATTTGCCATTTGGAATTAACCCAATAAATTAATTTATGATTTGACTAGAAACAAATACATATAAACCTATATATGTATTAAATTTCCACCAGGAAAGTTAATTTATTCAAATCAACTTTGTCCAACCCAATAAATATAAATATATGTCAATTAAATTATATTGACCAATCCAATTGATCTTTAATTTAATTGATTAATATTTATCTCTTCAATTAGTATACTCCAAGTATACAGGTGATCCGACTAGTTCAAACTCAGATATTCTATGTGTACGATCCTGTGGGCCTGTCTTTATGTTGGCAGTGGGCCTATAGCGCACAGACTGCAGGCGGGCTCTAGCAAGCCACTGCAGCCCCCAATTAAGACAGAGATAGCAGTCCAACTGTAATCATAACCCTGTAGTTTAAACTTGTATATCCCATGTCATCGATATCGGTGTCCAACACAGAGTCATGGATTGATCACCCTTTTTTGTGTCCGGACATTAATTTGATCCCGAATGCACTGAAGCTCACAAACAAGTTCCCACCTGTTTGGGTGTGGCCACACTCTTATCAGTTACATTCATCAAGAGGCCGGTGATATCTTCCCAGTGGACTACTGAGTGACAAATCCCTTCTGCATATCCATAGTATTACCATGCTAAGTGACATACCCGAAAGTACCCATACTTGGCACCCTATTACAGGCCCTTTAGGCGTACCCCTAAGCATGCGACCTCACATGTAACACCATCATATGGTCAGGTCAAAGGATCCATACAAGTACTACACGAGAATCACTTGTGATACTATACCATGTGGATTACTCGTTTAGTGTATCTATCCAATACCATGCCCCCATGCATGTACCCATTAACTTGGTTGACATTCCATGTCCAATGACCGGTAAGACACCGCCATACAACCAGGTTAATGATAGTCTCTTGTTCCATTCATTCCCATGACTGGAACAGACTACGGATCTATTTATGGCCATATCGTTTACCCTATCCATGGTCTTACTGCCAAGTGCATGACACTTGTCATCATGGATATAGATATGTGTTGGGGAATTAATCGCACAAAAACAATACGCAGCGGAAATAAAAGGATTAATCCCCACCAAGGACCCATGTACATTGCATTGAATCGGAAAGAGGGTTAAAGAATTACCTTAATTCTTTGTAGGTTTTGAATCAAAGGAACCAAATTAGCTTCCCTCTACGGTTGATCCACACGGAGCAATTGATTCACCGCGTGCTAGCGCCGGGATTGAAGAACGATTCTTCGAACGAGAGAGAGAGACCGAAAAATCAAATTTTTCTTGGTGTTTAGATGGAGAAAAAACTGGCTGCCACACCCCTTTCTTGTGTCTGCCGAATTCCTCTTATTGTATGGCTAAAAAAAAAATTTTTTTCCACTTTTAGGTTTAGGTTATATTTCCATTTATATAACCATTAACTTAATTATAATTATAACCTAATACACCTATTAGTTATAATTATAAATTAACCCACACAACTTAATATTAATTCTCAATTAATATTAAATCAAACCAATTCTCCATAATACACATATGTATATACAATATTATAATTAATTATATCTCTATATAATTTAATTATAATATGTGGCATACCTTATGCAATATTAATCATATTAATATTCACATATACATATATATATAAATATATATCACTATATATATATATTTATTCTCTTTCTCATTCATAAATTATTATCCAATAATAATTTATACCCGAAAAGATGAACTTCATTTTGCTCTTTGTGTGTGACCCCATAGGTTCATATTAATTGGCAATAAGGAAATTACCATAATGTCCTTATAGGTCACAAGCGGACTCTAGCAAGCCATTACGACTACCCAATTAACATGATTGGAATGATCCAATACCTATTTATAGAATGTCATATTCCCTTTTGTCTCTTTGATATCATGATTAATCATAAGACATGGTACACTTGTCAATCTTATATAATTAATCATATGCTTTCTCGATATCAAAGTAAACTGTTCAGACAAATCAATTGATACTCTTATCAATTATTTGAGCACGGCCATGCATTTAACAGTCTTACTTATCGAGGGGCCCAGTGATATCGCTCTCTTGTTAGAGAGGGACAAAATCCCATATCTGTCACTCACATCCCAAAGCATGAGTCATATTGTACCCAACCACAGCCTTTATAACTACTCTGTTACAAGCAGCGTTTGACTGCATCAAAGCACAACATGAATTCATCCCGGAATCCATGGTGACCTCAGGTCAAAGGAATCAGCTGATGACACTACTATAATCAAGATCAGTTGTGACACGTGACCATGAACTTGATCTCATAGTGGGTCTCCAGCAACATGTTCTCTAACATATTGCCCGTGAGTATAATCTGTATCTGTATACACTATATTCATCTTATGAATATCCATTATCACTCACACTAGTCTTAGTTTGTTATTATTCCCATAATAACAATCGACTAGGGAAATTTAGAATTACACAATTAATTCATGGATACATTATCATAAATACTAACATACAAATATATATGATAAAATAAGTCTTTATTAATGACTTAAGAAGATTGTTTACATAATCCAACATTGGCTTAGGGCACAATCTCTAACAATCTCCCACTTGCCCTAAGTCCAATCTTCAAATGTATCTAATACCCATGGACCTAGCATGACCATCATGTACAGCTTGTGAAAGAGCTTTTGTTAGTGGATCAGCAACATTGTCTTCAGACGCAACTTTGCATATCTTCACATCTCCTCTTGAGATGACTTCTCTTATGTAGTGAAAACGCCGAAGTATATGTTTGGATTTCTGTGACACACTAGGTTCCTTAGCAAGTGATATTGCCCCATTATTGTCACACAAGAGGCTCACAGGATTCACTATGCTAGGAACGACACCAAGTTCTTCGATGAACTTCTTGATCCAAACAGCCTCTTGGGCTGCATCTGATGCAGCAATATACTCAGCTTCTGTTGTAGATGCAGCTATCGTGCTTTGCTTAGAACTCTTCCAACTTATCGCACCTCCATTCAGAATGAACACATACCCAGACTGTGACTGCATCTGATCTTGATCAGTTTGGAAACTTGCATCCGTGTAACCATTTACAACAAGATCTTCGTCCGAGCCTCCAAATATCAAGAATGTATCTTTAGTTCTTCTCAAGTACTTAAGAATACTCTTGACAGCAGTCCAGTGACTATCACCTGGATCAGACTGATATCTACTTGTCATGCTCAAAGCAAAAGAGACATCTGGCCGGGTACATACCATGGCATACATGATAGATCCTATAGCTGATGCATAAGGAATCTTATCCATGCGTTGACGTTCTTCAACTGTCATAGGACATTGCTTACGACTAAGCTTTATCCCTTGCCCAATAGGAACATTTCCTTTCTTTGATTGATCCATACTGAACCTTTTCAGTATTTTGTCAATGTATGTACTCTGGCTCAAGCCTATCAATCTCTTAGATCTATCTCTATAGATCTTTATTCCAAGAATGTAGGCTGCCTCACCCAAGTCTTTCATAGAAAAACACTTTCCTAGCCAAGATTTTACTTCTTGCAAGGTAGGAATGTGATTTCCTATTAACAATATGTCATCGACATATAGAACTAGGAAAACTATATTACTCCCACTGAGCTTCTTGTACACACAAGGCTCATCTTCGTTTTTGATGAAGCCAAACTTTTTGACTGATTCATCAAAACAATGATTCCAACTTCTTGATGCTTGCTTCAAACCATAAATGGCCTTTTGAAGCTTGCATACTTTATCAGGATTCTTTGGATCGACAAAACCTTCAGGCTGTGTCATGTACACATCCTCAACAAGGTTTCCATTTAGGAAAGCTGTTTTGACATCCATTTGCCATATTTCATAGTCATAATATGCTGCTATGGCAACAAGAATTCTGATGGACTTGATCATAGCTACTGGCGAAAAGGTTTCGTCATAGTCTATACCATGAACTTGTCGGTAACCCTTTGCCACTAACCTTGCTTTATAAGTCTGAATATTCCCATCCATGTCCGTTTTCAACTTGAAAACCCATTTGTGCCCTATTGCTTTAGCACCCTTTGGGAGATCAACCAAAGTCCATACTTTGTTGTCGTCCATGGATTGAATTTCTGACTTCATAGCATCAAGCCATTTTTCAGATTCTGAATTAGAGACAGCTTCCATGTACGTGGAAGGTTCATTCTCTTCTAACAGAATCAGATCATTTTCATTCGTGACGAGAAATCCATATCTCTCGGGCTCATGACGAACTCTACTTGATCTACGTTGGACTTGTGTTACTGGTTCTGACTCAACAACTTCTTATGAATCAGGTTGTTCCATTTGAAACTCACTTTCAACTTGGTTATCCATATTTTCTTGTAGGTGTACTTTACTCCCACTGATTCCTTTGGAAATAAACTCTTTTTCCAGGAATGTACCACCCTTAGCAACAAACACTTTGTTTTCACTAGGATTGTAAAAGAAATAACCTTTAGTTTCTTTTGGATAACCAACAAAATTGCATTTCACAGATTTTGGTGATAACTTATCTGAAATCAAATATTTCACATAGGCTTCGCATCCCCAAATCTTGAGAAAAGACAAATTTGGTTTCTTACCAATCCATATCTCATATGGTGTCTTTTCAACTACTTTTGATGGAACTCGGTTCAGTGTGAATGCCGCTGTTTCAAGTGCATATCCCCAAAAGGATAGAGGAAGATTTGTTTGACTCATCATAGACCGAACCATATCCAATAAAGTTCGGTTCCTCCTCTCAGACACACCATTCCACTGTGGTGTACCAGGAGGAGTTAATTGTGAGACAATCCCACAATTTCTAAGATGATCATCGAACTCTTGGCTCAAATATTCACCACCTCGATCAGATCTAAGTGCTTTAATTGTCTTGCCAAGTTGGTTTTGTACTTCATTTTGGAAGGCTTTGAACATTTCAAAGGATTCCGACTTATGCTTCATTAGATATAGATAACCATATCTACTGAAGTCATCAGTGAACGTAATGAAGTATTGAAAACCACCTCTAGCAGTTGTGCTCATAGGCCCACATACATCTGTATGTATGAGTTCTAATAAGTCACTAGCCCTTTCACTGTGACCAGTAAAGGGACTCTTGGTCATCTTACCCATTAAACAAGACTCGCAAGTGTCATATGTTTCAAAAACATCTAGACCCAAAATTCCATCTTTATGGAGTTTTGAAATGCGTTTCTCATTAATGTGTCCTAGACGACAGTGCCAGAGATAAGTAGGATTCACAATATTTGTTCTTATCCTTTTGGTATTTATGTTATATACATGCTCATCATAACCTTCACTAAGGTTCAACAAATAAAGACCATCATGTAAATCCGCATTTGCATAAAACAAGTCTTTATTGAAAAGCAATAAGTGATTATTCTCAATAACACATTTAAATCCTTCCTTGTCCAAACATGAAATAGAAATGATGTTCCTAGACAAATTAGGAACAAAATAACAATTATTCAAAAGGAGAACAAGTCCACTTGGCAACTTGAGCTCGTAGCGACCGACTTCATAAGCAGCAACTCTAGCTCCATTCGCCACATGGAATTCTACCTCGCCCTTCTTGAGCTTTCTACTTCCTCTAAGCCCCTGCACATTCATACAAATGTGAGAACCACAACCGGTATCTAATACCCACGAAGTAGAAACAGAAGTAGAATGAAGTATTTCAATAACATGAATACCTTGATTAGCGGTCTCACCGCCTCTCTTCTTCCTCAAGTCCTCCAAATAAAGCTTGCAATTTCTGCGCCAATGACCAGGCTGATTGCAGAAATGGCATGCGCCTTCCTTTGGAGGCTTTGCCTTGGTAACAGCTTTGGGCTTCTTTGCATCCTTCCCAAACTCTTTGGGTTTGTTTGCTTTACCCCTCTTCTTCTGGATCCTACCCTTTTGCACCATATGGATCCCTTTGGAGCTTGGCTTCTCTTTTATAGTTACTTCAGCGTTTTTCAGCATCCCATGCAGTTCGCTGACCGTTTTGTCCATATCATTCATGTGATAATTCATGACAAAATGGGAGTAACTCTCGGGAAGAGAATTAAGGATCAAATCCGTTGCCAACTCAGGTCTGAGTGGCGAACCAAGCCTCTCCAACTGATCAATGTACCCTTTCATCTTCAGAACATGGGCACTAACCGAACTCCCTTCGGTCATCTTGCACCCAACCAAAGATCTCAAGGTCTCATACCTTTCCCTTCTCGCTTGCTTTTGGAACATTTCCTTAAGCTCTTGAGACATCTCATATGCCTCAAATGTTTCCAGATCCTTCTGAAGTTCCGGAATCATTGATGCGAGCATCAGGCACTGTACATCAATCTGATCATTTTGATGCTTGTGGAAAGCATCCCTTTCAGCTCTTGAAGCTGTGGTGGGTGGAGGGTTAGCGGGCAAAGGCCCATCCAGAACATATAGCTTTCGCTCTTGCTTGAGAACAATTCTCAAGTTGCGATACCAGTCTAGGTAATTTGTTCCATTCAGTTTATCCTTCTCAAGGATAGATCGAATAGAACCGGGATTGCTTGTGTTGGCCATTTATCTACAACAGAAAATATATGCAAAGTTAATTACATAAGAGAATATAGCTCCCACTAAAATTATAAAACCCTTTAAAATATTTAAGTGGGTAAAAGACCCAAAATCCATACTTAACCATAGCACTGCTTTGGCATGTCCCTATGATTAAATATAATTTCGGTAGACATCACCATGTCAATTACATCATTATGTAACTCTTTTAATTTATGAGATGCATGATATCATATATCATATTTAATTTGTATGTTACTCATCTCATCCTTGCCTCGGGCTCAAACACCTTTTTGATTAACCCTTTAGTTAAACCAATTACAACACAATGAGAATCACCTTTTCTCATATTATTGCTTCGCTAAGGTCACAACATGCGTACCCGCCCTGGCGGTATACCATGATGCGAACATAGTACTTGACAAGTGTTATACGTAATTGGGTGGCAAAAATATAAACTTCATAAGTTTATTTAGGGTTTATAAATCCCGTGATTAAAATTTTATCATATACAAAACATGGCATTAATATTAAACTTTCCAAGTTAACATTAATCCTAGCATGGCATCCAATGTCATACATTCACCTAGCATGCATATTTCATACTAGGCATGGCATCACATGGCATCAAAATATAAAACATGCAATAGACTCGAAAAACCGTGTTATGGTATGGTTTTATCTACATTGATTTTCATAGGCCAATATGAAAATCAACAGGTCATTTCCTAGGTGGTTGCAACCATCGCATGGTCACAGCACAGCTGCACCCCTTGGATCCGTCTTCACGTCTTTGTTCCTTGGCATCATCTCATGGATTTACATATTTAACAAAATTGTATCCTATACAATTTTCTAGTAAAATAAGATTTACAAACAATAAATTGCATCCTATACAATTTATCTAGAAAATAAGATTACATAAATACAAACGACTCGCAGGCCGTATTTATAAAACTTTACATCCACCAAAACCAAAGGAAAACAAAAACATCCACAGGGTCCAAAACCATACCACAACACCATGCATAAAATTATCACAATAATTTTACATCTACAAGATTTAGGGTTCAAAAACTAAACACAATCTTATTGTATTTAAAAGAAATTGATTTAAGAAGAAAAGGTATAGAAGACAATTTCTACATTGCAGCACTAAGGGAACACGGCGTGTAAAACCGGTTTGCACGGCGTGCAACACTTGCACGCGGCCGTGTTCCTCGCTGTTACTCAGCGCACATGAGAAATTTCCGGTTGCACGCCGTGCAAAACCAGTACACGGCGTGCAACACACATATGCACGGCGTGCAACACTTGCACGCCGGTGAGTTATGCACTGATTCTCAGCTTACGAAAACGATTTCCGACTACACGCCGTGCAAAACCAGTACACGGCGTGCAACACACGTTTGCACGGCGTGCAGTTCCTGCACGCCAGCGTGTTCTGCACTGAAAAACAATTCTGCGTCAATTTGTTCAAAACAACAATTCCCAAATCAATTCCAAACGTTATTCACAATAACAAAGAACCCTAAATCAAAAACATATAACCCTAACATGCAATTTTGATCTAATCAAAATAACAAATCCAATTCAATCAATGCACAAGTGGCTCTGATACCACTGTTGGGGAATTAATCGCACAAAAACAATACGCAGCGGAAATAAAAGGATTAATCCCCACCAAGGACCCATGTACATTGCATTGAATCGGAAAGAGGGTTAAAGAATTACCTTAATTCTTTGTAGGTTTTGAATCAAAGGAACCAAATTAGCTTCCCTCTACGGTTGATCCACACGGAGCAATTGATTCACCGCGTGCTAGCGCCGGGATTGAAGAACGATTCTTCGAACGAGAGAGAGAGACCGAAAAATCAAATTTTTCTTGGTGTTTAGATGGAGAAAAAACTGGCTGCCACACCCCTTTCTTGTGTCTGCCGAATTCCTCTTATTGTATGGCTAAAAAAAAAAATTTTTTTCCACTTTTAGGTTTAGGTTATATTTCCATTTATATAACCATTAACTTAATTATAATTATAACCTAATACACCTATTAGTTATAATTATAAATTAATCCACACAACTTAATATTAATTCTCAATTAATATTAAATCAAACCAATTCTCCATAATACACATATGTATATACAATATTATAATTAATTATATCTCTATATAATTTAATTATAATATGTGGCATACCTTATGCAATATTAATCATATTAATATTCACATATACATATATATATAAATATATATCACTATATATATATTTATTCTCTTTCTCATTCATAAATTATTATCCAATAATAATTTATACCCGAAAAGATGAACTTCATTTTGCTCTTTGTGTGTGACCCCATAGGTTCATATTAATTGACAATAAGGAAATTACCATAATGTCCTTATAGGTCACAAGCGGACTCTAGCAAGCCATTACGACTACCCAATTAACATGATTGGAATGATCCAATACCTATTTATAGAATGTCATATTCCCTTTTGTCTCTTTGATATCATGATTAATCATAAGACATGGTACACTTGTCAATCTTATATAATTAATCATATGCTTTCTCGATATCAAAGTAAACTGTTCAGACAAATCAATTGATACTCTTATCAATTATTTGAGCACGGCCATGCATTTAACAGTCTTACTTATCGAGGGGCCCAGTGATATCGCTCTCTTGTTAGAGAGGGACAAAATCCCATATCTGTCACTCACATCCCAAAGCATGAGTCATATTGTACCCAACCACAGCCTTTATAACTACTCTGTTACAAGCAGCGTTTGACTGCATCAAAGCACAACATGAATTCATCCCGGAATCCATGGTGACCTCAGGTCAAAGGAATCAGCTGATGACACTACTATAATCAAGATCAGTTGTGACACGTGACCATGAACTTGATCTCATAGTGGGTCTCCAGCAACATGTTCTCTAACATATTGCCCGTGAGTATAATCTGTATCTGTATACACTATATTCATCTTATGAATATCCATTATCACTCACACTAGTCTTAGTTTGTTATTATTCCCATAATAACAATCGACTAGGGAAATTTAGAATTACACAATTAATTCATGGATACATTATCATAAATACTAACATACAAATATATATGATAAAATAAGTCTTTATTAATGACTTAAGAAGATTGTTTACATAATCCAACATTGGCTTAGGGCACAATCTCTAACAATATGTCCATTGGATACTTCATTTAATATATTGCACAAGATAAATATAATAAATGAATTGATGCCTTTATTAATAACACAAATAAGTATAATACATGAATCCAATCAATGTATGATACAAATGCAAGGACCAATGCCTCGGGACTAGGGCATTTCCAACAATTTCCTAGAATGAAAATATACCCAGACGTGGACTACCTCCTGTCTTTATCAGTTCCGTGATCAGCATCTGTGTATCCCTTTAACTGCAGATCCTTTCCTTGGTAATAAAGGGAATAATTTGAAGTCCCCTTCAAATATCTCAATATCCTTTTCACTGCTGCCTAATGCATCAAACCTAGATTAGTCTGATAACGGCTTGCGAGACCCACCGCAAAACCTATATCAGGTCGTGTACAAATCATAGCGTACATCAAGCTACCAATTGCACACTTATAAGGAATTCTCTCCATCCTTTTAGTCTCTTCTGGAGTCGTGGGACACATACTTGCATTCAGTTCCTTACCTTATGCAATAGGGGTTTGGATCGGGATCACAGTGAGCCATACCAAACCGTTCTAAGATCTTATTGATATACGTCTCTTGTGAAAGAGCCAATAATCTCTTAGATCGATCTCTTGAGATCTTAACCTAAAGAATGTAATTAGCTCCTCCTAGATCCTTCATCTCAAAGTTAGAAGACAACTAAGTCTTTACTTTCTTGAGTAAGGAAGTGTCATTTCCTGCTAACAAAATATTGTCAACGTATAACGTTAGAATGACGAACTTCCCTCCGTTTTCACGCTTAATGTAGACACACGAATTTGCATTAATTACCTTAAATTGCATTGATATAATCGCTTTATGGAAACGAAAATACCATTGTCTTGAAGACTGCTTAAGGTCATATATTGATCTTTTCAACTTACAAACCTTATGTTCTGGTTCCTGGACAATGAAACCATATAGATTTCTTCATTCAGTTCGCTATTTAAGAACACAGTCTTTACATCCATTTGATGTAATTCAAGGTCCATACATGCTACAAAAGTAAGTACTTTTCTTATAGACGTGAAACGGACAACAGGTGAAAAAGTCTCCTGATAGTCAATTCCTTCCTGTTGTGTAAACCCCTTTGCAACCAGCCGACTCTTAGTCTGGATAGGTTTCCTATCAGCTGATCGCTTTATCGTATGTACCCACTTATTCCCAATGGCTTTACGCCCTTTGGGCAAATCAACTAGTTCCCAAACTTTGTTGATCCTTATTGACTCCATCTCACTTTCCATCTTGTTTATCCATTCTTCCTTTGCTGGAGATTCCAATATCTTTTTCATGTTAGTTGGAATGTCTTTAATTTGAGCTACGATCGGGAAAACTTCGCTATCAACTAAATGACAGCGTCGGGGAATATATCCTTTTTTTCGATCGTCTTAGAGGTTCTGCTTCTTGATAAACAAATCTCATATATTCATCAAGGTGTTGGGCAGAACTCCCACTGGGACCACTCCCACTGGGATCTATATCCATATTCACACTTGAATTTTAGAACAAGACTCCCACTCAAATCAAGACCACTCAAGTCAGGGTCAGGATTACTCAAATCTGCTTGTGAAGGTTGAAAAACATCATTCTCTTCCCTTTCCCTTACGTCTTTAACTTCATTCCTCCCACTAGGATTGAGCGATCCTAAAGTTTCAGACTCTTGAGTTTTAAAGAAAGTGAATTCCTTATCCACTTCTCCCAGCTTAGGAAATTCATTCTCTAAGAATGTGACATCTCGTGACTCAAATTCTATTATTTGACCATTCTCATTCTCTCCCACTAGAACATATCCTTTGGAGAGATCAAGATATCTTATAAAGATACCTTTCTTGCCTCTTGGGCCTAGCTTGCCATGCTTGCTAGATGTATCACGAACATAGGTAGCACATCCCTATGGTCGCAAATGGTTCAAATTGGGCTTGCGGCTCGTCCACAATTCACAAGGCGTGGTTTCAACAAACTTAGAAGGTACTATGTTAAGTACATATGTGGCAGTCAATATTGCGTCTCCCCAAAAGGAGATAGGCAAATTGGCTTCAGCCATCATAGACCTTACAATCTCTCAGAGGGTTCTGTTTCTTCTTTCCATTACTCCATTTTGTTGTGGAGTCCTAGGTATTGTCAACTGATGTTCAATGCCTGTTTCCTCACATAAAACTTTAAATCCCTCGGAGAGGTACTCTCTTCCTTGATCGGTCCTTAAATCTTTAATTCTCTACTCTAATTGATTTTCAACTAGAGCCATAAATCGTTTGAAACATGTTAATACTTTAGATTTATGTGCAATCAAATAGACATGACCATACCTTGTATAGTCGTCCATGAATGTAATGAAATAGTATGCACCATGCCTTGCCCGAATAGTCATTGGGCCACAGATGTCAGAATGGATTAGTTGCAATGGTTGGTCAGCTCGCGTAGCTTTACCAAATTGTTTTCTTGTCATCTTTCCTTTTAAGCAGCTATCACAAGTTGGGAGATCTATTTTTGATAAATCAGCCAACAAACCTACTTTAGCCAATCGTACTAAACGATGTTGACCACAGACAAGTTAATAGTAAAGGAAAAACTATTATGACACACATAATTTTGGATCCAAATCCAAAACAATAAAACCATCCAATAAATGTCCACCACCAAAGCAGATATTGTTCATAAAGAGACTAAAATTTTTCAATTTAAAAGATAACATGAATCCCAAATTCATGAGGGCAGAAACAGATATCAAGTTCCTTCGAATTCCAGGAGCATAAAGGACATATTCAAGAAACAGTGGTCGACCACTATTTAAGACCAGCTGACAACAGCCAATCCCTAAGACTTCCTCTTTAGAGTTGTTTCCCACATATATCCACTTGGTTCCCAGTGGAACACTGTGGAACTCAACAAAAGAATCTCGATCCTTTGTTACATGGTTTGTTGCTCCTGAGTCTACGATCCACAAAGGACGAGATTCAGTTAGGAAAACAGAACTTGAAACAAATGTAGAACACTTATACACTTTGGTAACATTTACCTAAGGAGCTGTGCAATCTTTTGCAAAATGCCCCTTCTGTCTATGACTGTAACATTTCATCTTAGAAATGTTAAAATCTTTCATGCCCTTCTTTTGAACTGGAACATTGTCCACCGTTCTCTTTGCCTTCTTCTTGAAGAACCTCTTGTTCCTCTCCTTGAACTTCAGACCAGGACTTGAACTAGCCATACGAACCTCAGATTTCACACTAAGAGAGGCCAGATGGTCCTCTTCCAGTTCAAGATGATGAACTGCATCGTCAAGGGTCTTAATGTCATTGGCATGGGTTAGGTGCAACTTTATATGCTCCTACTCATTCGGCAGAGAACGTATCACAGCTTGAACTTTCTGCTCCTTGAGAGCAAAAATCGCACTAAGCATGTGTTGTATACGTGAAACTTTTTCAGGATATCATCATTCATTGCACTAAGCATGGTGATGTGGGCAGATGAGTTCTTCCTCTTCTAGGCTTTGATAAGCCTCAAGGTCCTTCTTTGTTTGAACGGTGTTACCCTCTTCAGGAGGAACCATAATTCTCTCCAGAGTATCCAGAGTCTTTTGCTCTTCAATTACGTATTGGACTTTCATAGCCCAAACTTCATAATTGTCACCGTTCAAACGAAGGTCCTTATTTAGTTAAGTAACTATTGCTTTTGAAGCAGTCATTGAAAAACCTTTAAAGACAAAGTAACACTAATAAGTAAGTGATACATCATATTTATTATAAGATCATTTAAAACTAAAAATAGTGTTTGGTTTACATAAAATCGAACATCCATGCGCAATGCATCGAGTCACCATTTACATAGGCTAATACAAACACCATATTAGGTTTAAATTTCCAATAATATATATATATATATATAGTTTTGTTTTAGATTATATTTTAATTTATTTAACATTTATACTTCTCTTAAGTATAAAACTAATGAGTAATATAACACTTAGTTATAATCTCAAAATAAATAAATTAAAAATTACTAACACAAATAACTAAAATAGCAATGTTTAACAAATAAATATTTTATAATACCATAAAAATATCCAACATTTAGTCGAAATTACCACCACAATAAAAACTTTAGCACAAAGCCCTTCAATACAAAATTAAAAAACGAAATCAGCAAGAGAAAAAGTGAAAAATGAAGAGCTCAATCTTCATTTCCATCGAGTTAGTTGAACTATCTTAATTTCTTTTTGAGATGACTGGGATCATCTCTACGAACTTATAGTAGAGATCCAAAAGCATGTTCACAACACCCTTAATAACAGCATCCAGACATGGGCGACGAACCAACTTGTTACTTCTAAGTAACATGGTTCTAGGATTATAAGATAACTTAGCTCCCGTTTCAGCCAAGTTCAACACAAATACTTTGCATTGAGATCTATAATCCTATTCAGGAATTAATCCTTCAATGGAGTCCACTAGTTCGTCAAAATCAGAATTTTCTTAAAGTGCTTTTCACGAAAAGGCCTTTTTCGCAAATTTTAACATTTTTAATTGATTAATTCCAGAAGAAAATCCTCCTTTCTAGACAAGCTCTTGGATTTCACAGTGTAACGCATTAAACCGCTCCATAACTCCAACAATATCCCTTTTTTTCTAACGGAGGATACCTTTTAGAGAAAAGCTTATTTACAAGTTTTTGTAGAGTCCTTGCCTCCTTCTGAGACTGGATTATTTTCGCCATTTTTGTGAAAATTGCCATTTCTATAACACATATAGAACTAACAAAAACTTATTATGATCAACCAAAAATCAGTATATAAATAAACAATAAATATACTGAATTTTCTTGAATTTATTAAACATAAATTAAGAATTTATACACAATAAATACTAGTAAATTTAGTTTAAAAATATCAAATGAATTCCAAAAATTTATCAAAATATACCAAAAAATCAAGAAAAATGTAAAATTTAATTCTGAAAAAAAATTGACGAAATTTGGACACCGGAAGACACAGCACACGACCACACGCGCCGACAGAAGCTGCTCCACACGCCGCCACACGCGGACACGCGCTCCAAGGGTTCTGCTGACTCACGCACCACGTGGCAACTTGTGATTCGTGCTGACATGGTCGTCTGCCACGTGTCAGTACCTGATTGGGTCAACGAATGACGTGGATGATGATGTGGCACTGCCTTGCCACGTGTCATCACCCTATTGGTCCACAATGATGACATGGCAGATGACGTGGCACAATTCCAACTGTTTTTGACACATGGCTGACACGTGGCTTTTGACCGTTTCAAAAGCGATTGACTGTTACACGTGGCAACACATTATTGGTCAGACTTTTCAACGGTCAGAAAGTTAACGAATCTTGTCGCGCCAAGTGTCCAGTGACATAACTTCCCAACCGCTCACGCGGCCAATCCCAGCCGCAGTGGTGGCAAGTGAGGTCCACGCGCCACCTGTTGTGTGACAACCCTAACTTTTGCAAGCATGCAATGGCGGAAACATTACATAAAGTTTAGGTCATCATTTTCAAAACTTCCTTTTTATCTTTAAAATAACATAATCATAAATGAGTACTCGAAAATTTCCATTTCAAAAACAGTAATTTAACATAAATAGGTATTTCAAAAGGTAATATAACGGAGTAAAAAAAAATAAATAAATAAATAAATAAATCTTTGAACATCCATAACTACGAATAGATGATAAAATAACATGACGGAAACTCTCCACACAATCCCCGAGAACAGACATCAGGCATCTCCTATTCTGCACCGGCAAAATCTGAAAATATCAACAGCGCCACTTAGTGACGAGTAACTAATAAATCCCAAACATCAATTCAAAGTTCACATAGGAAGATGACAGATCATAAATTTCATATTACATTACTTAAGTATACTTCATCATGATTAATAGAAAGCAAATTTATCAATTTATACAAGCATGCATAATTCTCATAGTAACAATCATGTATCAGGGATCTTACTCTTATTTGTTAGCTGCATCACATACAACATATAAAGTTCAAGTTCAGCATATCACATAATTATCTATTTCAAATAATAGTACAAAACATTCCAAGTGGATAATCAATATCATCAAAATTCAGATTTCCAAGATAAGTCATGTACATACAAATACATACTAACATCCCAAATCAAAGTACTTCATCACAAACTTGACATCAACTCAATTATACCTTAACCTTTATTAATTTTGTGGTATACGCGTATAAATCATTTGTATTGACCTATACACCTATGTCCTTAGAGAGTTCGGCTCAGACGCTTCGGGGAACCACAACGGGACTTACCCCCTTATCAATAAGAAAAGAGTACCACGAAGGGATTTACCTCAGAGTGCCAACGAAGGGACTTACCTCACAGAGTGCCAACGAAGGGACTTACCTCAAAAATAAAATAAATTAGAGTACCACGAAGGGATTTACCTCTCTGAGTACCAACGAAGGGACTTACCTCGAAACAAAGGGCGCTGTCCTAGTGTCAACCAATCAAACATGGAAAACACTTATCCAAACTAACCAAGACACCAGAGTATATGCCACTACAAACACCAATTTAATTATCATAATTATATCAATATTCAAAAGGTGCCTTTAACATAGGACTTATCCCAACCAATTCAATAACCATAAGGTGCCATTAAAATAGGACTTACCCCAAAACATAATCTGATACATCAATAAACACATGGTGTCATAAAAAAAATAGGACTTACCCCAAACTCGATTTCATAATTCCAACATGTATTAAATTTACCAAACCATATATGTAATTATTAGATTTCATGTCAAGAGTCCTAGCATAAATTCCTAGAATCAAATTATGCTTTGCACACATTAAAAAAATCAGTTCAAGGCCTAAGGTGAAAATTTCAGAATTCATAGTTCATGCCTCAACTTGCATATAATATTCCAGTAGGTTAGACTCAGAATTCAGCATGGCAATACAAAGGTGAATTTAGCCTTACATCTTAGGAACACACGCCAACTTAAATCATGCAATTCGGATTCCTATAGCAAAAGATATTAAGGAAACACTAAAAACATGCAATCTGTAAATTCACTTCAGATCACTGCACATAGTCTGACTTCAACAGACAAAACAGATGTGTTACTCACTGATTTAGCAAAAATAATATAAAGCAACATTGAACATCAGAATTTCAGGAATACATAGAATTTTGTTTCATGGCAAACGGAGCTACAGAGAGAAAATAAAGCCATAATCAACACAAACTGTACAAACTGAAATTCAGCAGTTCCAGGAAATCGGCACAGTGCACATAAGGCAGTTTCAACAGGGAATACGAGCACTTTACCCACAGAATTTGCCAAAATAGTATAAAAAAACCTTGTACATTTATGTCTCAGGAAAACACAGAAAGTTGAATCATGCCAATCGGAGTTATATAACGAAAATAAAGCTAAAATTATCACAACCTGTACAATCTGAAATTCAGCAGTTCAAGAAAAATCGGCACAATGCACATAAGGCAGTTTCAATAGGGAATATGAGCACTTTACTCACGGAATTTTCCAAAATAATGTAAAACAACCTTGTACACCTATATCTCAGGAAAACACAGAAAGTTGAATTATGCCAATCGGAGTTATATAACGGAAGTTATGCCATAATTACCATAAACAGTCAATTCTGAAAATACAGCAGCTTACCAATTTCGACTCAATCACATGTATTTTCATATTTCTACCAATCTTTTAACCTAAAAGCAATTTCTTACACCAATATCATATACATTCATGTCTCAACAATAATTTCAGTAATAATACAACCTAGGATCAAATTCATCTACCATACATCCTATATAAATTTCGAACCGACATTTAGGGTTTAGTTGTTACCTCGATTGCAGTGAGATCGGTCACTAGAATAAAAACAGAAATTAGGAGAGGGTGCTCCTCGATTTAGGTCACGAACTTAATCCGATGATTCCCAAAGAGAAGAAACTTCAGAAAATTACAGAAAAGAACAAAGTTCTTAGCAAGTTTCTAAGGAGTTAAAAGATGGAATAAAACCGATTGGGATTCCTTACCTTCAGAAAGATGAATGATTTCCTCAACTGAGACAATGGAATTTCGGAATTCACAAGAATGATGCAAGGCTGGTTTAAGTGAAAGAGAGAGGAAGAGAAAGAACAAATTTCGGCTAGGGTTAGAGGAATTCTGAAATTTGTAGTGTTAAATAGGAAATAGAAGTTGATTTGATGGAGGAAAGGTAAGTGGGCGAGATTTGCTCCACTAAGTTGGTAGTTTCTGATTTGAATTGGTCAAACTAAATAAAAAGGGATATATGCAATAATAAATTTCGGATTTTATGTCTCCCAAACAAAAATATAAATCCAAAAAAAAAATAACCAAATTAAGCTAAGTTGGGTTCGAACTCTAGACCTCTAGTTATTAAACACATCTCTCTACCATTAGGCCAAAGCCTACTAATTGTTATAAGCATACAAAACATCGGTTAAATGCAAAAATGCTCACTCATATGCACACATCACAACATAACTAAGTCAACTTATATCTAGGGCGTTACATGTTGGGCCTCCATTGGCCGTGAAATTTTTATATTCCGACTCGATTTTACGTGCTAATTTCAGTGGTGTGATCGGATTTTTGAAATTCCAACAATAATTTTTGACACTTTGTACTGTTGGATCTAATACGGTATCGTTTTAATGCGGATAACAATGCAAATCCGTATCAAAAACGAACAATAACGTATCCAAAATGAACAGAAACATATTCCTTTCATGGAATATCATATTTCAATGTCTACGGTATCATTTTGACGCGGATTTTAATATAAATCCGTATCAAAAAGAACTAATATGTATTTAAACGAATCAATACGTATTTGAACGAATAAAGAAACGTATTCTTATTCATGGATTTCCATAAACCAAGATATGAACACATCAATTATTTATGGAATATCAGAAAACTAGATTTGAACACATCAATCTATAAACCTTTCGGCTCTGATACCAATGAAGTCAGAATTCCATAACGATTATACAACAAATGTATAAATTACCATAAACAGAATAAATAAACGGACTTACAGTTTATATGCAACGGAAACTCATTTATAGAATGGATCTGATCTACACGAGAAACCGGATCGTTCTGGTTGCCTTTTCTATGAGTGTATGAATACACTGAGTACAGGCTATATCCGTGAATTCTTCCGACGAACGAAGAAGTAATTTGTGTTTTATCGGTAGGGATGTTTTCCCCTGATTTAGAAGGGAATCTCTACGATTCTCTATGGTTATACGGAAATAGAGAAACTTCTCCTCTATTTATAGTGGAAATCCCAATTTCCATCTATATATAGGGTCGGACCAAATTACACATTTGGTCCCTGCAATTTACATATAATTACAGTTTAGTCTCTGCCATTCCAAAATGTCATGGTCGGACAAAAAACCAACATCTTTTTTTACCTTAAAGACTAATAGAATTTAAGTTTCAAATCAAATTTACATTCAAATTTTTATTTTTTCTCTGAAATTTTTAATTATATCAGACAAAGTTATCCAGACTTCTAATAAAATTCAATGAAGAAAATGTTATTTTTTTCATGTTTATTTAAAAATTAACAGTAGTTTGATAATTGAGTTCCTTTTAGTCTCAAAATAAAATTTGCTTTTGAGAAAAAAATTGAGGTTGGGAAAGTTGAGAATAAGATGTAGACTACTTAATGTATCAAGGATAAATAATTTATTAGTCTTTATGTTTTTACATATTACACTAGTTAAAACATTAATATATTTTAAGGTCCTTAAGTTTTGTTACAATTAATTCTTTGGTCCTTCCATCTATTTTTGCATATGAAAGTACAAAACTACCATCGGTTATAAGCATATATCTTTAAATTTTCAAATTTAAAGAGAATAATGTAATAATTTTTTTTTGTAGTATATATACGCACACAAATATTTCTATATTTGTATATATTAGTTACGAAA
The DNA here is from genome assembly GCA_039660915.1 of Euphorbia tirucalli. Taxonomy (NCBI): domain Eukaryota; kingdom Viridiplantae; phylum Streptophyta; class Magnoliopsida; order Malpighiales; family Euphorbiaceae; genus Euphorbia; species Euphorbia tirucalli. Next base: position 73,461,434 of record CM077641.1, read on the forward strand.
ATAAAAATTTTGCTATTATTCTCTTAAAATATTTTTTATTTTTTTATTTTTCATTAGTCTAATATAATATCTTTAAATTAACAACAAATGTAAATATAAATCTTGGCCAATTTTTTAAAATGATATCTTTTTTATTAAAGTTATTCATAAGGTCAAGATGAAATGTTCGTGTTTCTAATTTCATATAGTTTCCTATTTTATATTTTTAAAAATATTTATTTATTTATTTATGTTAATGAAATAAATTCTACGCTAATAAATTAATTTATATCGCTATATTAAATTTAATAAATTAATTAATATTAGTAATATTGGAACTATGTGAGAAAAATAAAATAGAAATAATGATATGTTTTATAACTATAAATTAGGATAAATGACAATTTTGTCATTTTTAATCTAATTTGACCATTGATTCTGATAAAAATGACTAATATTATGATAAAAATTAGGGATTATATAATTATGTTAGAAATTGACTAGTGTAATATGTAAAAACACATAGACTAATAAATTGTTTACTCATATATCTAATAAGAGTACAATGAATATTTAACATGTATTTAACGTACAAAATTTTTCGAGATTCACGTAGTCGAATTCAGAAAGAAACGAAGTTGGTACATTACTAAAATTGTTTTAATACAGAATGACAAAGTATTAGTGTATTTGGCTAAAGCTTGAATATAGATTACAATATTTAGTTTGAATAACAACAGTGACATGAAATTTAACTCTATAAGTAATCATATATGTGAGGTTGGATTCATTTAACATAAAACTTAAATAACACTCTTTAGTCTTATTTATTTTCAATGTGAGATTTATTCTCAAAACTTTATATTAAATTTAGGTTCCAGGACTTAATTTGTTTCGAACGATTGTCCTCCCCATTCATTCATTAAGAAATTGAAATTAGTTGTCCATTATAAACGTTATGATTTCTATAACAAAAATTTATGATTTCACTTATTGATTAATATATAATGTTAATTAATTGATTATTAAACCAATAGTAAGTTGATTATAACCCATAATTGAAATGTGATATATAGTTAACTATTTTTGGATGTACATGTAGCAAGTTTGTCATATATTCACATTTGAGTAGCAAAAGCATAAGCAACAAGCAAAGCATACGCGTGTATATATATATATTTTTTTATTTCATATATTAATTAAATAGCTTCACGGATCTATTTTGCATCCAATAATTAATTCACTTTTTTTAATTTAAGCTGTGAAGAAAGTTCATTTTGTTGATCAGAGACAACTATTAATTATTTTTCAAAATATTTTAACATAAAATCTTGAAAAATGAAAAATAATCAAATAACACAAGCTTCTCTCGCGCTCCCTTTTTGTATTTGACCAAAAACTCTAATTATTATACACTGAATAAATTGTTTTATTTATAAACCTAAATTATTTTGGGTCATGGATTAAAAATTAAATTATTAATCAATTAAATTATTTATAGAATAATTCAGATAAAATTGAACCAAATTTAACGTTGATCGAAGTGGATAAACAAAGTTAAAATGGTTATATTTTAGTAATTTAATGATTAGGTCTTTGAATTAAGGGCATGTGATTATGTGTGAACTAAATTAAAGAACTGAAACGTGTCTGTAGATGGTGGAATCCAGAAAGGTTAGTTTAGACATTCCCAAATGTTCTCATCTTTAATGTTTAGAATGTGAAAACAATATCCTAAAATTTCTAAATGAAGAAAAGCGAAAGAGACATAAATTTTGCCAAAACTACTTTAGTGTACACTGGCCAGTTGTTTATTAACTATAGCCCACCAATTCATTTACACGTGTCACACATTTATTTCCTTCCTAAATTCTAACTTTTGTCTTCAACCATGTTTTTGTCACTTCCCACCTTATATTATGTAGCTTTTTATTATCATCCATCCACATAAATTTGATTTGGTTATTTATCTTACACAATATGTGGAGGCAAACTCCAAATATTCTAATTTTCGTCTCACTTAGTTTACAAATAACCATCTGATCGAACTAGGTTAGACTGGAACCGGAGTTTAGTCTAAAAGCTTTTCAACAGGTTTATTTTGAAATCAAGAAGTGGTATGTCAGATCGAACGATCAAACCGAAAAATCATGAACTGCACTGGTTTTTTTGCCATACTAGTTTGAGAAAAAGAAAACATTAATGTAATTAAAAAAAATTTAGGGATTGATTTTTGGTTTTTCTTGTTAAATACATTATTATAAAAGAATATAAAAATTAGATCATTTGTTTGAATACTTTAAATCAAATTTACATTTAATTATAACTATAAAAAACTATATTAAATATATTTAGTTTTTTGAATTTATATATTGTATTTAAAATCCGTAATTTTATGAAAATGTTGTTGATATGTTAAATTTTGACATAATCGGTCTTGTTTTGAAAACCATAATATAAATCTACATAATAAAAGTAATGGGATTTTGTAATTCCAAAAGCAACAATTTGACAACTATATTACACGTTTTAAGCATCCACATGAATATAACAAATCATATATAAAGTTAGCAAACAAAATATCCTAAGTTTCAAACACTTAATTCTAAATAAATATGATAAATATTTCGCTAACAACTAAAATTCGAACACTTTCGCACGTACAATTCATGAAAATGATATACTACATCCAAAGAGTATACTTGTTATAATCTAGCCCAACCCACATAGAGTATTTTTGTAAATTTCAATCTCTTTTCAAACCATATTATATAGGATTCATATAGTAGTTAGTGTTGTTAAAAAAAAAACCCCTAAATATAACCTACAAGTTTGTAACTCAGTCTGGCTATGAATGTTGAGTTTATGGGAAAAAATTTAAGTTTGAACCCCTATTAATTACATTCACATGAAGTGATAGGAAGCTTTAACTAAACATGATTTTAAGAAAAAACTAAAAATATTGGTCCCATTGCCATCCCAAGCCATGAATATCAAAAATATATTCATAGTAAACAAAAAGAGTGAGAAAGCAGAAATGTCATTTTCTGTCTGCACTCAACCTTGACCAATAGCATCGTTAAACATGGTATATAGGGAAGTTACTATCTTCACTAATCATTTGACCAAGTCGTTTAGTGAAAATTTTCGGAATTTTCATAAAATAAATAAAAAAAATCACCAATTGGTTAACTTCATTGTCAGTAGATAAAATGGTTCCCCTACTTCCAAATCAACATTTTCAATATTAATAAGACAAACTTTGATTGACCAACATGACATAGAAAAACTGGTAATCAACTTGGGTAGTGCAGTGTGTCCCTGAGGACCTAGTCCAACTAGTTTTTTTCTAATTACATTATTGTTCAACTTTCTTTAGCTTTCTAGGTTTAATAATTTTTTTTTATTACATTAAGAGGAAATTTAGAATATTCTTTGCTTCCTATTTTTGATTTCTCGATTTCTTTCCAAAAAAAAAAAAAAAAAAATTCACTCTTGTTCTAAATTTGTCCTGCTCTTAGATCAAATTATAATAAAAATTAGTTGTAATAATCACTTACAAGAAAATCAACTACTACGATGGAACCTCAGTAACCAGCCAAAATCAATTAGTAAACAACATTATATTGCATATGATGTTATAATAGGATACAAATTTTGTGGTTATTCGACACTATCATATTCTAATGGAATTATTCAAACTCTATATAAAAAGCTTAGGATATAAATAGAAATTAGGTTTACTCGTGGTGGCATGTACTAGAGTATATAGGGTACAAGTAGTTATATTCAATCTATATTTAAGCAATATTCAGGATTAATACACATTACATGTCAAACAATTAACAATTCCATAATGTTATATTAAAGTTACATATATCTAAGATATATTCAATGCACATAGCACATCGAGGCATCTAGTTATTTAACATATATGAGTTTAACAAAATCAATAAGTTATAATCAAGCTATTTTTAAGCCCCAATACACAAAGCAAACAAGCCATATTTAAGTTATTCATAGCAATTATAATTTTTTTATAGGATAATTATTAATAAAGAATATAAATATATAGAGATAAACTAATAAAAACATGTTGGAAAATCTAAATTCTGTTTTTGAAAGTGTACAAGAATAAAATTTAATTTTTTTGGAAAATTCAAATTTCTATATTTCTATTTTTTTTTTAAATAGGGGTGACATGTATCTTATATACTTATATACTTTTGTTATATATGGAAAGCGGATTATGAGGATTATATAGATGTAGCTTTTATAGTTAAGGTTTATGTATATGTAGAAATCTCCACAAAATAATCAAGAATTTAATGTGTTAAAATGAAAAATTTAGGACCTTAATATATAAAATAGCAAAAATTAAGAGTCTTAGAATATTTTAGTACAAAAATGGGTTTACCAGTCCTAAAATTAGTGGGTTTCCAATTTTCAAATCCAAATTTGAAAGCTTTATTTGAAATTCATACTCAATTAGTAAAATCTTAGAATACTTCACAAAGTATATGGTATTTTCTTCAAAATACATGGGTAAAGATTTAATAGAAATATATGAATTCACTTTGTAAAATTTGTCACTCAATTGAAAAAAAAGATATATATATATATATATATATATATATATCTAAATAGAAAGGCAACTGTAACAGTAGAGAAAGGACATTTCATTTTTTTTCGTAAAGAGTAGGATGCAAGTTGAAAAGAGTTGTGTGAAATTTGCAATTGGCTGATTGCGTGTGGGGTAGCCCACAACTTTAACCATATTGCCCATTCAGTGTTGACCACGCCACGCGCCCATATGCAACAAATCATACTTCAATTTTTATGCAATCATTACAAATATTATGAATCAAACAAACATATTGAAATCTTATCTCAAAACTTTAAGATATATATAATACTACAAAGCGGTAGGCACTTAGGATAGATATTATCTCTTGATTTATTTGAATTTTTTATATATTTTAATTTATGATTAATTATTTTAAACTAATTAAATACAAATTTAAACATATTTTCCCGTTAATCTCCTTCGTACATAAGTTCCTAATCATTTTATATTTTATTTTTTCTCTTTTCATATTGAATTGTAAGAATTTCTCATAATCTCATAAATCGCTATAGTTTTTCCTAATACTTGTTTTATATTCATAATTCCTAAAATCTGTATGTAAATATTTTTAATAGTAATAACCTCCTCATTTGAACTCTTTTCATTTTTTATTTTATTATGGTTTATTTTTTCTTTTCAATCTCTCTCTCTCTCTTTTTTTTTTTATTTTTTTTTTATAGTTATTACAACATTGATTCTGAATCAAAAGTGGTATTCGTGTTTCTATTTCAATTGTTTTTATCTTTTTGTTTTTTTTTTAATTAACTTTTCTTAAAATTTTATGATTTGTTCGTTACTCCTACCCTTTCATTTTCTAAAATTAATTTTATTTCTTCATATTTTGGTTTATTGTGCTAATAAGTTTCTTTTTAATTCATAAACTTAATTTTGTATCTTAATAACTGAAACTTCCTAATAATCAACCATAGGTATTGGTGTTGCAGAGACTATATGTTAAATTGGAATTATGTTGATGAAGTAACATTCTTATGATAGATCTTTTTGTCTCTAAGGAGTGAATTTGTCTATCTATTTATAATAAAAATTTGTATGTATAAACTTATTTGATTTATCTTTAATAGTTTTCATGATCTATACTTTTGCTTCTTTAAAAAACTTTTTTATTGTTTTTCCTAATTAACAAACTTATTAGGTTAAAATCTTTAATTGTTTTTTTTTTAAATGATTGAAATTTATTATTATTTTTTTAGTTATCTAATAATTTCCATAAAATTAATTGTGTTATTTATTCTATGCACTAGTTCTTTTGGTTTGGCAATATACATTGATTAGGTAATATGCCCCCAACTCTCAGAATAAATTAACTTCCTAATTATAGTATTCTACCTTCTAAATTTTTTTTTTGTTGTAACTAATTGTAACAATTTTTATTATTTCATGGAAAAAAATTATTTGTACATTTTTTGACATTTCCCTAGCGACTAAGAAAACTTACCAATTTATGCTTGTTTACTTTACCTTTTATCCTAAAAAAGTAATTAAAAAAGAAAAGCTAACGGTATACATGTGCTTTATTATGGAGAAATTCTCAGTGAAATCTAAATTATGTCAGAAAAATAAAATTACAAAAAGTGAAGAAATAATTCCAAATTAATTCAAGGTGGAATAAAAATTCATAGAAACCTTAAATAAAATGGTATTATCATTAATTTCAATCTTCCATAAACATTAAAAAAAAAAAAAGGACAGTAAAGAAAAAAAGTTGCTTATTAGTTTTTGAAAGTTGCTGTAAAGCCTAATTAGTTTACTTTTTATTTTTACTTCTTTTACTTTATTAATTTCATTTGATTAGGGGAAATAGGAAACAATGTCAATAAAGATAAAACAATCATCTATTTAATTTCATTGCCAAAGTCAAATAATAAAGTTCACAAATAAAAGTAAGCAACGAAAAAGGAAAATCAATAGTAAAAAAAAAAAAAAAAAAATAAGTTATGGAATTGACTTTGACAGTAAAAATAAATAAATCTTATTAATTATACTCATAGATAATGAGTTATCTAAACGAATTCTTTACGCGCATTAATTTGAGCTTCAAGAATAACAGATGAAATGTTCTATGAGACTTAGATGTGAAACTGAAAAAAAAAATAGATTTACTCATTTGTTTATATGTATATATATATATATATACACACGTTAACTAGTCACATACCCACTTGATGCGCAGATTATAAATTAACAAAAACATATTTTTATTATTGTTTTGCAAGCAATTCAATGTAAAATCATAAAATTCTTATACAATTTGACATAAAAGTATTTTTGTTTAACTTTTCTTAGTTTCTTTTCTTTTTATAATACATGTACTTAATTTGTTATATAAAAAAATAATATGATTAGTTAATAATTATGTAACGTAACTATCTGTTTTTTTTTTTCCAAATATATTTTTTCGTTATTTTGACACATCATATGATGTAGTATCTTAAGAGGAGACATAATCAATTTTATTATGTGGATACGGTTGATAAGTAACCTATGTTAGAAAAATGAAGAGAAGCAGTGGAAGAGTTGAATTAACCTATGTTAGAAAAATGAAGAGAAGCAGTGGAAGAGTTGAATTGAGGTTGTAACGTGAACATTGAAATTTCAAAGCACGTGAGGAGTAAATTATGTAATGTAAGCATGTGTGATGTTGTGCTGCTAGTAGTATTATACTAATTAGGTATATGGTGTGTTAGTAGTTATTTCGGTATTTTTGTTTGATTCGATTTTAGTGTGAGGATATAGTTGAAGAGCTAAAAGTAGTCACATGAATAGTTGTATAGTAATTATATCAACCAATTACAACTCAATTTGACGAGGTCATAAAGTGTACTAATTAAAGTGATATTGGCCACAAATTATTTAGCAACCTTCTCTCTATACTATAAACCACATTTTCTACACTTGCATTGAAGATTTGCACGTCAAAAAAACAACTAGTTCCACTACCTATCATATATAAATCTTTTTTGATAAATTATATACTTTTTCTTCCTAATAATAATTATACTACTCTATCTTATTTTATTTTAATACCTAGAAATCGTAATGAATAAAATGTATCATTTTTATCTGTACTGTTTAGCTACAAAATGAGATTTGAAATTAGAACAATATTCAAGTAAAGCACCCGTTTCATTACTTTTCCTCCGATCCATTAATCAATTTTGATTCAAAACTAAAATCAATCCTGATTGATATTAGAAATTGATCCTTAATTTCCTCACTTTGACCCCGAGTATAGAATTCTTTCCTTTTTCAGAATATGTATTACCATGAATTTAGGATCATTAGTTATAATATATATATAAAAAAAAAAATTCATTTAATGTGGAAAAATCACAAGTAAAATTTTTAAGAATTTAAGTTTAATGAATTAGAAGATCATAAGTCTTACCTAATTATAATCTCACACCATAAGTTAAAAGAGGGATGGAATTGTATTGGAATGTATAAATCATGTTAAATAACTAATGATATAGATATTATAATCATATAATTATTATTAAGATAAAATAGTTAAACTAATCAATAGAATATAATAATATAAAAATATAAAAATTTACCATCTCATGTCTGTTATTCAGTCCAACAATAAGAACGAAAATCAAACAATTTCCCATTTCAGTTTTCAACTAAAAATATACCAAATTAAACTAAATAGTTTTAATTTAGCTCATGTAACTATTGTTTAGTAGAATTCTTATGTATCAAAATTATAATTTCTAATAAAAACATATACCATAATTCTATAAATGAATAAAATCAACCAAAATTAAAACAAATTAATTTCACATATAATATATTTTCAATAATGTTGGAAAAATGGAAATAATAACCAAAAATAAAAGAGAAAGTTAATTTTCAGTTGTGAAATTAGTAAATTATTACAGAAAAGTTGAACTAATAAAAAGTGGGAAAACGGTGTTAGTTCAATTTCCCCTCCTTTTGTCCTCTGCCTGTCAAAACAGAAAAAAATTCAACCAAAAAAACATAAAATAAATAAATTATATATTTAAAAAAAAAAAAAAAACAAAAAAGTCGCATTGACCACCATCAACAACACCACCTCCTCCTCCCCTTCTTCTCTTCTTCCTCCTATCTTCTTCTCCATTTCTTTCTCTCTCTTTCGTTTATATATTCCGATTTATCAATTACATAGATTCAATGACTGTTTGACAATCTTTTTTCTTATGGTATTTCTCTTTGATTCACATCTAATGAAGATTTGCCTTTAATCAATTTTTCCAATACCAAATGGGTGCCTGCTTCTCCACCATTAAAGTCAGTGGTTCTAACAGCAATAATACCACCACTGGCTTTGTTAACCGGAAGGAGGCCACCGCCAAGACCCAATCTACCACGGTAATTGCCAGACCTCCTCCTACTAGAACCAGGACGACAACGCATAAACAACCCGCCAATCATAATCATAATCATAATGACAATCAAAAGCCTAGGCAACACCACCAATCGCAGCAGAAGATCAAAGACAAACCGATTTCTCGCCGTCAAACTGGGGTCATCCCTTGTGGTAAACGCACGGATTTTGGATATGCTAAAGATTTTGATAGACGGTATACGACCGGCAAACTGTTGGGGCATGGTCAATTTGGGTATACCTATGTTGCTACTGATAAGTCTAATGGAGATCGCGTTGCCGTCAAGAAAATTGATAAAAATAAGGTATTTTTTCGCTTTTATATCTTTATCCTTTTGATGAATTTTTATTTTCTTCTAATCATTTGGTTTTTGTAGGTTATATAATTTGCTTTTTTTTTTTTTTCCCTGAATCTAGTTTTTTAGGGGTTTTCAGATTCCTTTATATCATTGAAATGTGATTGGCTTTATATTTCAACGTAATTGGATGCTGTCTGGCTACTGGGGTCTAAGATAAATCTGAAAGAAAAATATTTCTTCTCATCATTAAATTACTGCTACTACTGGAATTCTGGTTCTCCACTTGGGTTTTGTATGTTGGAAATTAGGCACAAGGTTGCTGGTGGTAATGGCATCTTTTTCTTGAGAATCAAGCTTCCACATAGTTGATTTTACTGTTTATTTTTCTGTTGATTTGAGGATTGTTATCCAATTAATTAATTTTACCAGTAGCTTATGGTATCTGATGATAGTTTAGCTGTTTTGATGGCCTTATCCGTGTATGAATTTATGCATTACCAAATTGAGCTGATTGACTCAAGAACAAGTCTCTTTAGTGGACGGAGTTCTACTTGCTAGCATTTATGTAGTTTGAAAAATTAAAAGCTGTCGTGGTAGTCAAAGAAAGTTTGGGATGTTTTGATTTGAGTTTCCTTGATTGCATATCTCTTTCACAGATCCTGTATTTCTATATCTGAGCTAGTATGTTGAAAGAATGCCTTTTCCTCTACTCTTTTCAATAGAGAAGAAAAAACTTTTGCTTTGGACACAAATATGGTTCTACAAGCTTTATAGGTCCTCTTTAGCACAGTTGTCTTTTCCATTATGCTCCTATAAAATGTATCATTAAAATTCTTCAATAAGGTATTTTATTTTTATTTTTGTTATATAAAGACTCTGAATCTGTGCAAATTTCCTTTTCAAGGGCTAATGACAATATGTGGTTCTTGAACTTTTTGTGATTTTGTTTAGATAACTTGAAAGCCTGAGATGTTATAATTGTCATTACTTTCAGTTCTTGAAGAATTATATGCTTCCTTTTCTTATCTTATGTTTAAGAGCTATTATGAAGCTAACCTCTGTGTTTGTACAGATGGTTCTTCCTATTGCTGTTGAGGATGTTAAGCGAGAGGTCAAGATATTGCAGGAACTTACTGGCCATGAGAATGTAGTCCAGTTTTATAATGCGTTTGAGGATGATTCTTATGTATATATAGTCATGGAGTAAGTCTCACAGCTATATTTTTATTGTTTTCCTAATGGTACTATGTTTGATTGTTTAGTGTTGTAGTTGCATCTCCTCTAACACAACTGCTTTCCCTAAAACATCTTTTGATGTCTTCTCATTATTTTATATCTTACTCTTTTAACTTTATGTTCTTTTAACACTGTCTATCATTAGGTTATGTGAAGGTGGTGAACTACTGGACAGAATATTGGCAAAGTAAGTTTGCTGCTGCAATATCATTTCATTTTTGCAGTTGCTTCTCACTGACAATGTTTTTTCAGCAAGAGTGTTTTTGGTATGTAATTCTCCTTATCTCTTCCTAATTTTCTCCAATCAGGAAAGACAGTCGGTATACTGAGAAAGACGCTGCAGTAGTTGTAAGACAGATGCTCAAAGTTGCAGCTGAATGTCACTTGCATGGTTTAGTGCACCGTGACATGAAACCAGAGGTATGATCTAAGTTTGTTTACCGCGTTGTTGATAACTAGCCTATGCTAGTTATTTTTTAATTTACAATGTAAAACTTCTTGATGATGTCTGCCTTCTTTTCCTTGCCTCTAGAATTTCCTTTTCAAGTCAAACAAGGAAGACTCACCATTGAAAGCCACAGATTTCGGCTTGTCAGATTTCATAAAACCAGGTAAGGGAAGATCTATCTTGCCCATGCTTATATCATTTGCCAAAAGTTATGTGATTTGGAAAAGAGGGGACCAGTTAGCCGGTGGAAGGTGAACCTGAAAAAGCTCCCCATACTTGTGACATATCGATACATGCATATATACATACACACACTTTTCCACTTGAGAATCTTTAATCTTTAATTTTTAAAATTTTAGATCAAACCTGCCAGGATTGCCTAAGCAATAAATTACTTTCCAATTTGATGCAGGGAAGATTTTTCAAGATATAGTTGGTAGTGCCTACTATGTAGCCCCTGAAGTATTAAAGCGGAAATCTGGACCAGAATCAGATGTCTGGAGTATCGGCGTTATTACATATATTTTATTGTGTGGGAGGCGACCTTTTTGGGATAAGACAGAAGACGGTATATTTAAGGAGGTACAATGCAATCTTGCAACGGCATACCTATTTTCTTTCCTTTCTTCCATTTTGTTGTTCTTTTTTTCCTGCCTGTCAGAATAGGTGTAGAAGTTTGCTTTACCAACGGGGAGCGCATTTCATACTTCCCCCATTGCAATATAGTGTAAACAAGGTTTTGAAAAAGAAAGTTGAATTTATAGCCGTTTTGAGTGTTGCTGCTCATATCCAACCTTTTCTTAACAAATCTTTCTTTCTTTCTTTTTTTCTTATGAATCTTTTATCTATATTCTAATGTGCTATTTGCATATTTGAAGTTTAAAGTATACTTTCCTTTCTTTATCGGATTCACACAATTTTCTCAAATTTTGAGTTATCATACTCATTCCCTATTAGGTTATTGTAGAGTCGTTATAGAGTTATAATACTCTGAATGTTGTTTTGTTTGTCAATCTTCCCTTTTTTTTTTCCGGTTCAAAATACTGAAATCTTTCGTCTGCAGGTCTTAAGGAACAAGCCTGATTTTCGCCGTAAACCTTGGCCATCCATAAGCAATAGTGCCAAAGATTTTATAAAAAAGTTACTGGTGAAGGATCCTCGGGTTAGACTAACTGCGGCTCAGGCATTATGTATGTATCTCCCTTCTCTTGGGAAATAAATGAATAATGATAATCATAGGGTGTTAAAGTTATACTGCATATACTTATATTTTGTACTAAAACTGTTCCATTTGGCAGCGCATCCTTGGGTCAGAGAAGGAGGACTTGCCTCTGAAATACCTATTGACATTTCCGTGCTCAATAATATGCGGCAATTTGTGAAATACAGTCGTTTGAAACAACTTGCTCTAAGGGTATACACACTTTTTATTATTATTCTTTTAGGAAAGAATATATTCCTTCTTTTGCGAATTTCCTTTTTACAAATAAATGATGCCTTGTAGGCATTGGCTAGTACTCTTGATGAGGAGGAGCTGAAGAATCTCAGGGATCAATTTGATGCAATTGATGTAGATAAAAATGGTGCTATTAGCCTCGAAGAGATGAGACAGGTATTTCTTCTATTAAATGCCATTAGTTATCTTACATTTGTTTCTTCAATACATATTCCCATATATAGAGTATATTTTGTTTTAACCAAAATTGTCTTCATGCAGGCACTTGCTAAAGATCTTCCTTGGAAGTTGAAAGAATCCCGTGTCCTAGAGATTCTTCAAGCGGTAAGCATGATTTGTTTGATCTATCCTTGGAAGAATGTTTTTCTGTTTACAGAAAGGGGAAGGAAATGTGCCTTCTATGCAGTTCTGCCCTCCTCTCGATTTTCCATGAATTGGCTTGTATGCTTTCTACTAGATGAATTGAGTGCGTAATAAAACAAGGTCTTTTTTTTTTCCTGGGAACAAAAAAGAATGGTTGCATTTGAGAACTAAGTGTGGGTTTGCACCTGCAGTAATTCATTACTGTAAATTGTTCCTTTCCAGTGATCTTTCCTAGGCCATGCTGTTGTATGTGCAGCAACTTATCGACATCTAAACACTCCTTCCTTTTCTGATATTTGGAACTTCATGGGTTTTACTTATTGCTGCAGATTGATAGTAACACAGATGGGCTTGTTGATTTCTCCGAGTTTGTTGCCGCTGCTCTCCATGTGCATCAACTGGAGGAACACAATTCTGAGAAGTGGCAGACGCGTTCACAGGCTGCTTTTGACAAATTTGATATCGACAAAGATGGCTATATAACACCAGAAGAACTAAGAATGGTCAGCGTTCTTTTGCACTTGATTGGCTCTCATTTGTTCCCTTTTTATTCCATTGTTCTTGGTTGACATGGCAGAAACAGGACATCTTTTCTCAGTGTAGTAACCAATTATGACACAAATTGATTTGATTTGCTTTATTGCCATGCAGCACATAGGCTTAAAAGGTTCCATTGACCCACTTCTTGAGGAGGCAGATATTGATAAAGACGGTAAAATCAGCCTTTCAGAATTCCGTAGACTTTTAAGAACTGCAAGTATCTCAAGAAACGCACCAAGCCCGTCATATCAACGGTATTCTCGAAAGATGTAGAGTGGAAAACAGAGAATTGGAGTATGGAGACAACCCAAAGGAGTAAGAAGAAGGGGAGGGAGGTCCTTTTTCTCACAGGGTGTGGTTAAAAATTGCGAGGAGTCACTGATTAAGCGCATACCTCCATCCGAATACCTGTTTGTCAGCTGAAGAAGATTTCAATGGTAGGGGTTTGAAGGATGTATTATATTAAAGTGGCGAGGTGGTGTTGGTTCTCTATTAAAAAGGATGGCTCTGAGTGTGTTGTACATTCTTTTCGGAGTGTTTGGGTCTATATCTTTTTGGTGCCCTGCGAATTGTAATGTCTAAGCCACAATAAAATACCAACGTTTAGTTGGTATTTCTCAAATCAGTTCGTGGTCATTCTAAAAAGAAAAAGAAAAAAAAAAACCCATAATCAACCATGTACATTACACACAAACTTAATTTATGCATAAGTCCATTGCCAAAATTCCTTTTTTGTATATATATATATATTTGTGATTCAGTGTAGATGATAAGGGAAGCTGCCACAATGGGGGAAACAATTTGTGTCTCTGCTGTGTTGACTTAAAGGTTATTGTTTATCATAACATGCCACGGTTAACTATTGCTGTCGAGAAACTCAACACCCGACACGATACGCTAAATACACGAATATAATGAGCTGTGACCTAACTTTGCAACCTGTATTTTCTGAATTATTAGGTAAACAAATGCGTAAGATTGTCCTTGAATTTTATTCAAATAATTATAAAGAATTCTATACTTCTAGAATAACCCATAGAGTTTGACAATGTCTTATATCTAATTTTGCGAATTTTATAATATTGAAGACTAGGGTTTATTATGATACAGTGAAATGAATCATGTAAGGTCATCTACAACTCTACACTCTAAATTTTCACTCCAAATCCATAATTTAGAGGGAGCTACAGTTTTTTTTCTCCAACCATCCACTTCAAATTTCTACTCCAAATTAAAATATTATTAGTTTATTCCTTTTCATCTAATATTTTTGTTATTATTATTATTATATTCCTTTTTACATATATTTATATTATTCATATCTTTTTGTCAAATCCTCAAAAAAATTTTAAAATTAATAATTTATAAATAAATATATTTAATTACATAATAATTTTTTAATAAATAAATAATTTAATTAAATAAAATCGTATTGGATGAAAGTAAAAATTAACACGTTAATACATAATAGATAATATAAATTAATTAAACCGGAATACAACCACACCATAAAAATCCATTTAAATACAATAATTTAATTAAACCAAAGTACAATATAAATACGATAATATTACAATGCTACATAGACATTATTCCAAATCACAAATACATTTACACTACAAACACGATAAAAGTTAATAAAAAAAAAAGCACATGTGTTGTTCAAAATGTGTTGTTCGATCTCTAATTTTGCGATGCCAGCAGATGAATTCATCAAATTGATCATTACGATTTTGGACCCGATTTGCAGTTCTTCCTTCAGTTATGATCGGATGAGGTATTGGTGCATCCAGCTCACGTTCATCCTCAATTATCATATTTTGGAGAATAATGCAAGTCTTCATTCATGTAGCTGACCTTTTCTCCAAAAACATATTGGGTTAGCAATAATTGAGAATCGAGATTTCAAAACTCCAAACGCACGCTCAACATCCTTCCTACATGCTTCTTGCATCATTGCAAAATGTTTTTTCTTTCTCCCTTGAGGATCTTTTATTGTCTGAACAATAGTTGACCATTTTGGATATATTCCATTAGCTAAATAATAGCTCATATTGAATTCCTTCTCTCCAATTTCGTAATGGACTGGAGGAGCAATGCCAGTAGCAATATCAAAGAATAAAGGAGATTAATCCAACATATTAATGTCAATGTTGGTGCCCGGCATACCAAAATAAGCATGCCATATCCATAGATCATAATCAACAACTGCTTCTAGAATAATACTTGGTTTTCCTGAACGACCATTGAATTGTCCATGCCAAGCTGTTGGACAATTCTTCCATTCCCAATGCATGCAATCCAAACTTCCCAACATTCCTAGAAAACCTCGACTCTTTCCAATATAAAGCAATCTAGCGATATCGGTAGAATTTGGTGATCTTAGATACTCTTCTAAGAAAATTTCAACAATAGCTCGACAAAATCTCTTAAAGGATTCAATTACAGTTGATTCAACAACTTTGGTGTATTCATCAAGGGCATTTGCAGGAACACCATATGCCAATGTTCACATTGCAGTGGTAACTTTTTGATGAGTCAATAGACCAAGTCTACCAACAGCGTCGCGTCGTTGTACGAAGTAGCGATCATGATGCCTAACGGCACTGAGAATTCTGTGGAATAGGCCGCGTTGCATTCGATACCTTCTTCGAAACTTATCATCTTTGAATCATGGATTATCACTGAAATAGTCTTCATACATAATGAATTCTGCTTCTTTTCTGTTACGATAGATGACTTTATGACCTTTCACGGAGCCAACATAAGATGAATTACTGCTTTGACCGTCCATTTCACATTCCATGATAAACTTTTGATTTTCTTGGAAAGCAGAAAATAACATTTCAGTTTGCATATAAGCTTCCTCATCTGGTGAAAGGTATTGAGTATGATCTTCATCACCCAGCTCAAAATTATTATTCATTTTCAAAGGAAAGAAGTAAGAGAAATATTGTATTAGATAATGAAGAGAGTAGATGGTGTGAATTAAAGAAAGATGTATGCTCGATATTGAAAGAGAAGTGGTATGAATTGTTGGACCATTTGAAATCTTTTCAATTATTGTGCCATTTGCAGAGATATTTTATTTGAAATAGTGTATGTTACTGTTGTTGTAGTGGATGTCACTGGTGTATAGTTTATGTCATTATGGGTTGCAGTTTTTTTTATTTAAATTCTGGCGTATAGTGAATGTCATTAGTGATTATCACTGCAGCATGCAGAGACTTGTCTTTTTCTTTTTCAAATTCTGATACATTATTGCATTGTGGTGGTAGTGGGAACAAATGTAGCATGCAGAGACATGTAGCTTGTGTTACCTTGAAAGTTGTGGTATTGTGATGTCACTGTAGCATGCAGAGAGTTGTCTTTTTCTTTTTCAAATTCTGATACATTATTACATTGTGGTGGTAGTGGGAACAACTGTAGCGTGCAAAAACATGTGTTTTAGCTTGTGTTGGTAATTGTTACATACCTTGAAAGTTGCGGTATTGTGTTGTCACTGTAGCCTGCAGAAACTTATGATACAATGTCAATTTCTATTTGCTCATTTGATATTTATTTGGTATTAATTTTATGATATTTCCAAGTTGTATACATATTAATAATTTTTTTAATTTTCACCATTTTAATTTGTTTTCGATAAAAATATATCATTATCAATCAATCAAATTTTAAGAATTTGAGCAAAATTATTGAAAAAATTCAAGACCACAAATACACATATAAATTAAATCAAACACACAAATTAATATAAACACATAACCTAAATACCATAAAATAAATATATATTTTTAAAACTAAAAAAAATTGAAAAAAGAAAGAAATTAAAAAAAAAAAAAAAAAAGAATTGGAGGGGAACAGTCCCCGCCAAGTTGGGTGAGGCACTGTTCCCCTCCAATTATTTGGAGTGAAATTTGACGACGGGTTGGAGGTTGCCCTCAGCCAAATTTTGGCTCTCCAACCTAATTTGGAGTTGGATTGAAGATACCTTAATGAAATGAAATATTTGGTTATATAGACATGTAACCCTTTCATGGGACAAATTCCATGAAAGAAAGAATTGTATAAATAGAATTCCATCCAAAATGGGGTTCCAAAAACACTAGTAGTGAGCTTAAATAGTTATGTAATCGTTGAAGTGAAAAACGGTGTTTAATTTATTCCCTAAACCGTTGTTTTTTTGTTTTAATATATATATAGGTAAATTCTATGGTTACTTTGTTGAAAAACAAAGTAATCATACTTTGTTTTTATTAACCAATAGGATCTTGACACATCAAAAGTTTAAAATTAAAAATAAATAAATTATAAAAAGTTGACCTGTTATTACATGTTACCAACAGGTTAAAGAAAATATTAAAATTACCCAAGGTAATAAATAGTTTTTATGCACCCATTTATTTTACAAAAAATCATTCCTAACTGCATAAAAATTTCAAAACCTTTACAAATTTTCGTAATATTATTAAATTTTTTGTAACTTAATTAATTTTCATTTAATTATTAGTAAAAAGAATTTTATTCAATTTAAAATATATGTTGTATTTATAGATAATTTAGTAGGTTTCAATTTTATCATTAATACGAACTAAAACTATGTATTATAATCATTTTACGTAAATAAAATGAAAAAAAATATATTTCAGTAGTTTCCATATCATTTTTCGCGAAATTAAAGAGTTTTTTGTAAAGTAGTAATATTATAAGAATTGGATATCACATCACGTAAAATATGCCTAGCATTGCAATGTTTCCGTAGAATTTAAAGGTTTTACGTAAAAACCAATTTTTCTACTGTTTTTTGTAATATGCGGAATTTTTTCATCTTTATAACCCCATTTTTCTAATGTTTTTTGTAATATGCGGAATTTTTTCATCTTTATAAGGAAAACTAGTACCCACTTGTTATATTCTTGTACAAAGTAAATATTTCTGATAAATATATTTGTGTAGTTTTCATATCATATTATGCAAAATTAAAGTTTTTTTTTTGTGAAGCAGTAATATTACGAGAATTAGGTTTCATTTTACATAAAATTTGTTTAGCATTGCAAAGGTTTCTGTAGAATTTACAGATTTTACGTAAAAACCAATTTTTCCACTGATTTTTGTAATATGTGGAATTTTTTCATCTTTATACGGAAAACTAGTACCCAATTATTATATTCTAGTACAAATTCAATATTTCTCGCGAATATATTTCAGTAGTTTCCATATCATTTTTCCCGAAATTAAAGAATTTTTTGTAAAGTAATTATATTACAAGAATTAAGTATCATTTCACGTAAAATATGTCTAGCACTGTATGGTTTCCGTAGAATTTAAAGGTTTTACGTGAAACCCAATTTTTCTACTGTTTTTTTGTAATATGCTGAATTTTTTTATCTATATACGGAAAACGACTACTCAATTATTATATTATCTTACAACATAAATATTTCTCGCGAATATATCTCATTAGTTTCCAGATTATTTTTCACGAAATTAATTTTTTTTTTTTTTTTGTAAAGTAGTAATATTACGAGAATTAGGTTTCATTTCACACAAAATATGCTTCGCATTGCATGGTTTACATAGAATTTAAAGGTTTTATGTGAAACCCCATTTTTCTACTGTTTTTTGTAATATGCGGAATTTTTTATCTCTATACAAAAGTCAACTACTCAATTATTATATTTTTGTACAAATCAAATATTTCTCGCGAATATATTTTAGTAGTTTTCATATCATTTTTTGTGAAATTAAAGTTTTTTTTGTAAAGTAAATTATATTTCAAGAATTGGGTTTCATTTCATATAAAATATGTCTAGCATTGCATGATTTCCGTAGAATTTAAAGGTTTTACGTGAAACCCAATTTTTCTACTTTTTTTTAATATGCGGAATTTTTCATCTCTATACGGAAAATAACTACTTAATTATTATATTCTCATACAATATAAATATTTCTCGCGGATATATCTCAGTAGTTTCCAGATCATTTTTCGTGAAATTAAAGTTTTTTTTTTTTTTTTTTTTTTTTTTTTTTTTTGTAAATTAGTAATATTACAAGAATTGGATCACATTTTACATAAAATATGCCTAGCATTGTAAGGTTTCCGTAGAATTTAAAGGTTTTACGTGAAACCCAATTTTTCTACTGTTTTTAGTAGTATGCGGAATTTTTCGTCTCTATACAAAAAACAACTACTCAATTATTATATTTTTGTACAAATTAAATATTTCTCGCGAATATATTTTAGTAGTTTCCATATCATTTTTCGTGAAATTAAAGTTTTTTTGTAAAAGTAGTAGTATTACAAGAATTGGTTTTCATTTTACATAAAATATGCCTAGCATTGTAAGGCTTCCGTAGAATTTAAAGGTTTTATGTGAAACCCAATTTTTCTACTTTTTTTGTAATATGCGGAATTTTTTATATTTATACAAAAAATAACTACTCAATTATTATATTTTTGTACAAATTAAATATTTCTTGCAAAAATATTTTAGTAGTTTCTATATCATTTTTTGCGAAATTAAAGTTTTTTTTTGTAAAGTAGTATTATTACAAGAATTGATTTTCATTTTACATAAAATATGCCTAGCATTGTAAGGTTTCCGTATAATTTAAAGGTTTTACGTGAAACCCAATTTTTCTACTGTTTTTTGTAATATACGGAATTTTCATCTCTATACGGAAAACAACTACTCAATTATTATATTCTCGTACAATATAAATATTTCTCGCGAATATATCTCAGTAGTTTCTAGATCATTTTTCATAAAATTAAATTTTTTTTTTTTTTTTTTTTGCAAATTAGTAATATTACTAGCATTGGGTTTCATTTTACATAAAATATGCCTAGCATTGTAAGGTTTCCGTAGAATTTAAAGGTTTTACGTTAAATCCAATTTTTCTACTATTTTTTGTAATATGCGGAATTTTTCATCTCTATACAAAAAACAACTACTCAATTATTATATTTTTGTACAAATTAAATATTTCTCGCGAATATATTTTAGTAGTTTCCATATCATTTTTTGCGAAATTAAAGTTTTTTTTTGTAAAGTAGTATTATTACAAGAATTGGTTTTCATTTTACATAAAATATGCCTAGCATGTAAGGTTTCTGTAGAATTTAAAGGTTTTATGTAAAACCCAATTTTTCTACTTTTTTTGTAATATATGGAATTTTTCACCTCTATAGAAAAAATAAC
This sequence comes from Euphorbia tirucalli, assembly GCA_039660915.1. Lineage (NCBI taxonomy): Eukaryota > Viridiplantae > Streptophyta > Magnoliopsida > Malpighiales > Euphorbiaceae > Euphorbia > Euphorbia tirucalli. The sequence continues at coordinate 73,481,974 of CM077641.1, forward strand.
TACTCAATTACTATATTTTTGTATAAATTAAATATTTCTAGCGAATATATTTTAGTAGTTTCCATATCATTTTTCACGAAATTAAAGTTTTTTTTTTGTAAAGTAGTATTATTACAAGAATTGGTTTTCATTTTACATAACATATGCCTAGCATTGTAAGGTTTCCGTATAATTTAAAGGTTTTATGTGAAATCCGATTTTTCTACTGTTTTTTGTAATATGCGGAATTTTTCATCTCTATACAAAAAACAACTACTCAATTATTATATTTTTGTACAAATTAAATATTTCTCGCGAATATATTTTAATAGTTTCCATATCATTTTTTGCGAAATTAAAGTTTTTTTTGTAAAGTAGTATTATTACAAGAATTTGTTTTCATTTTACATAAAATATGCCTAGCATTGTAAGGCTTCTGTAGAATTTAATGGTTTTATGTAAAACCCAATTTTTCTACTGTTTTTTGTAATATGCGGAATTTTTACTCAATTATTATTTTCTTGTACAAATTAAATATTTCTCGCGAATATATTTTAGGAGTTTTCATATCATTTTTCGTGAAATTAAAGTTTTTTTTGTAAAGTAATTATATTACAAGAATTGGGTTTCATTTCACGTAAAATATGTCTAGCATTGCATGGTTTTCGTAGAATTTAAAGGTTTTACGTGAAACCTAATTTTTCTACTGTTTTTTGTAATATGCGGAATTTTTCATCTCTATACGGAAAACAACTACTCAATTATTATATTCTCATACAATATAAAGATTTCTCGCGAATATATCTCAGTAGTTTCCAAATCATTTTTCGTGAAATTAAAGTTTTTTTTTTTTGTAAATTAGTAATATTACAAGAATTGGGTTTCATTTTACATAAAATATGCCTAGCATTGTAAGGTTTCCGTATAATTTAAAGGTTTTACGTGAAACCCAATTTTCTACAGTTTTTTTTTTGTAATATTCGGAATTTTTTCATCTTTATACGGAAAACAACTACCAAATTATTACATTCTAATACAAATTCAATATTTCTTGCGAATATATTTCAGTAGTTTCCATATCATTTTTCCCAAAATTGAAGAATTTTTTGTAAAGTAATTAGATTACAAGAATTGGGTATCATTTTACGTAAAATATGCCTAGCACTGTATAGTTTCCGTAGAATTTAAAGGTTTTACGTGAAATCCAATTTTTCTACTGTTTTTTGTAATATGCTGAATTTTTTATCTATATACGGAAAACAACTACTCAATTATTATATTCTCGTACAACATAAATATTTCTCGCGAATATATCTCAGTAGTTTCCAGATTATTTTTCGCGAAATTAAATTTTTTTTTGTAAAGTAGTAATATTACGAGAATTGGGTTTCATTTCACATAAAATATGCTTTGCATTGCATGATTTCCATAGAATTTAAAGGTCTATGTGAAAACCAATTTTTCTACTGTTTTTTTATAATATGTGGAATTTTTTCTTCTTTTTATGGAAAACTACTACCAAATTATTACATTCTCGTACAATATAAATATGTATCGGGAATATATCTTAGAAGTTTCCAAATCATTTTTTTGCGAAATTAAAGAATTTTTTGTAAAATAGTAATATTGCGAGAATTAGGTATCACTTTACGTAAAATATGCCCAGCATTACATGGTTTCCATAGAATTTAAATGTTTTACGTGAAAACCAATTTTTCTACTTTTTTTGTAATATGCACAGTTTTTTCATCTTTACACGGACAACTGCTACCCAATTATTACATTCTCATACAAATTAAATATTTCTCGCGAATATATTTCAGTAGTTTCCATATCATTTTTTGCGAAATTAAAGAATTTTTTGTAAAGTAATTATATTACAAGAATTGGGTTCATTTAACATAAAATATGCCTAGCATTGCATGGTTTCCGTAGAATTTAAAGGTTTTACGTGAAAACCTATTTTTCTACTGTTTTTCGTAATATGCAGGATTTTCTCATTTTTATACGGAAAACTACTACCCAATTATTAAATTCTCGTACAAATTAAATATTTCTCATCTTGTCATCTTCCTGTAGAGCTGAAGCATAAAGCATATTGGGCAACCAAAATCCTAAATTTCAAGCTTCCTACAATTGGGATCGAAGAATGTTGCAACTAAATGAATAAGATGAGCTTCGGTTTCATGCCTATGAGAATGCTCGGATTTATAAAGAGAGAACGAAAAATGGCGCAATAGGCATATCCGAAGGCAGTAGTTCTCTAAGGGTCAGAAGGTGTTGCTTTTCAATAGCCGTCTTCGACTTTTTCAAAGAAAGCTAAAGTCGAGATGGTCTGCACCGTTTATTATTTCGAAGGTTTTTCCACATAGAGCAATTGAACTTAAAAGTGACGGAAGAAAATTCAAAATGAAAGGTCAGCGACTGAAGCCGTATAATGATGGTGGTTTTGATTCATCTCATACCACTATGCACCTCACCTAAACAGGCAAATCTGAAGTCGGGCTATCGGCTCTAAAAACAACGCTTATTAGGAGACAACCTAAATTTTCATTCCTTTTTTTGTGTTTTTCTAATGCATGTGTGTTTGTTGTTTCTTGCAAAAAAAAAAAAAAAAAAAAAGAGACAGCAAGTTGGCCCTCCCGGCCTCGATGTCAGCTTGGCAAGCTGGAGGAGCGTCTGCGCCAGCAGCAAGTTGGCCCTCCCTGCCTCACCAGCGGCTTGACGTGCTGCGCGTTGCATCTGCCACCCTCCACATCCAAAAAGTTGTCCTCCTCTGCCTCACCCACAGCTCGGCGAGCCACGCCCTCCTCTCTGTAGCCAGCAAGATGCCCCCTTAAGCCTCGCCCGCAACTCGGTGAGCCACAGCCTACATCACCGGGCATCTAGAAAGTCCCCCCTTTCCACCTCACCAACAGCTCGTCGGCTATACCCTATAACTCTCTACAGCAGCAACTCTCCTCTCCTCGCCTCTTCCGTAGCTCGGCGAGTTGACTGCCCATTCCACCAATAGCGAGTCAACTCACCAGTGACTCGCCGAGTCACAACTGTAGGTAAGTATAAAAAAAAAAAAAAGAAGAAGAAGATATCTTTTTTTTTTTTAACACAAAGGACTAAACCCTTCCTATTTATTCATCCCCTTCTTCTTTTCCAACATCAGCCCCTTTCTTTTCTTTTATCTTCTTCTTCTTCTTCTTCTCATACCCTTCATCTCCATAGCACCCCTCCTTAAATTTCTTCTCCTAATATCACCTCATCAACTATTAGTTCTTACATATAAAATTCAGAAAAAAAAGGAAAACCAAAACCTGGAACTTAATGCATACCATCATTTTGGATTTATGGATTAAAATTTGTTCTAAACAAACTGTCAAGGGAAAGAAATTCACTCATGAAAAAAATAAAAAAAAAAGTGTTTGCCGAAGTATAATTTAGGGTCTCAACTAGAATACATCAAAACACAATAGACTCAAAGACTTAGATTCTTTTATCAAGCAATTCCCCTACTACGACTAGTATAGAATAGATATATTAATACACTGGGCTACCTATATAACAACAACAAGTAACTTGCATTTGAGAAAATAGCTTTTAACCATCAAATCAAACATATAAAACACACTCTATCATAATAATTAAAGATAAATGGGCTTATTAGCTATATTACTAACTTGTATAATTACAATACTGGCAAAAGGAAAAGCTACAAACACAAACATATAAAACGCGAACTTTATTGAAAAATAATCGAAAAATGTAGAAATATTACAAGGTATTAACTTGAGATCTATTCATAACTATTTAAAGATGAAGAAGAAATTGCAAGCTAAAAACTAAGTTAATTCATGAACATAACAAATACAATTAGACTTGCAATCCATAGATACCGATACAAACGTATTAGGTAAAGAAATAAAAAAAAAAAAACAATTTCAGTAGGGAAAAATTCATAGACATTATACAATGGCTATACCTAAAAAAAAAAAAAAAAAAAAGAAACAAGGAAGATTTCATCTTTCCCCATCCCGCTTGTCCTTGGGTATCTCTCCAGAATCAGCAATGGCTACTTTCTTTCTGGGTTTTCCACTCTAGGTTCTTGCTCCCCCTTCTATTGCATATACTGTGTCCATCCCCTGAATAACCTTCCCGAAAACGACATGCCTTCTGTCCAACCTTTTCCCAAAACAAAACAATGTTTTACCCCATTAAATTGTTGGTGTGCCCTAGTTCTTAGGGCATTGGATTCTTGTATTTTGTATCATACATTAAGAGTCATCCATGAATACATTATTTATGTCACATTAATAAAGGCAATTAATCTATTTCATTTATATCTTGTGCTATAATATGAGTAGAGTATCCATTGATTGATAATCATAAAACCTATCCCAGGTCTGTTCTAATCGTGGGAACGAATCACAGACTTGTATATTCGATGACTGTATGGTAGTTCTTAACTAGCCATAGTACTTGTATAGTCAGTCATGAATATAGGTATGGATCGATCCATACAAGAAAGCCACATGGTTGTCATGTCATAGGTCTTTCTTAAGTAGGTCTCTTTTGTCCTCAGACCAGATTTCATTATAATATTAATATGGAATCCGGTTCACTTTGACATACGCCTAACAGGTCTGTAAAAGAATGCTAAATATGGGTATGATTGGGTGGACCAGTGAACATGTTGATATTGATGATGAAGTGATAGAATTGCCACTCGGGTAACAGCGAGATGATATCATTAGCCACTTGATGAGTGAGACTGATAAGTGTATGGCCATACCCAAATACGTTGGTTGCTTATTTGATTAATCAGTCAACTCAAGATCAAGAAATATAATAAATAACAGAAAAGGATGACAGACACTATGCCTCTTGTTTATTCATATCGATATCGTTAGACAAAGGACACTATGAGATTACTACCGGTTGAGTGTCTCCTAAAGACTGCTGCATCTCTGTCTTAATTGGGGGCTGTAATGGTTTGCTAGAACCCACTTACAGTCTGTGGGCCTTGGGCCTACTGCCAACATACAGACAGACCCATAGGATCGTGCACATAGATCAACTGAGCTGGAACTTATAGATATTCTACATGTAATGTACATTGGAAGGAATCTGTTAATTAATTAGTTGACATTCGGTGTCAAGGTAATTAATTAACATTGGGTTGAATTTAATTTAATTAATAAGTTTATATAATGTAATTAATTAATTTATTAATTAATTGAATTACATAAAGTAAACAATTAATTAAATAATTTTCGTAAGTAGGAAAATTAAATACATGTATTGTATTTACTTAAGTGTGATTTAATTTTATTTAGGGGTAATTAAATTTAGCCAAATGGAATTAAACTACATAGTATATACTTTTAATTAAAGTTTATTTATGTAATTATAATCCTAGTGGGCTTGGGTTTAATTAACCTAATTAAAACCCAATTAGACAAGGTGTCTATATAAGGGCACACTTAAGGAGGAAAAACCTAATTTAACTCTAATTAATTGCTGGAAATTTCAGCCACGAAGAGCATCCCCAAAACAGCCGAAAATCCCAGCATTAAACCTCCATTCCTTCGCGTCTTCGGCTAGCACCGGTTCCCGCTCAATAGTTGGTCATGCACCGGACTTTGGAGATCGCAGTTTAAAGAAACGATTCTACAGCAGTCTCTAGAAGAGACAGATCCGGTGAGTTAATCTCTCTTGATTCAAATTGATTTTATTCTAATCAATGGTAATTGGACACGATAGGTGGATTCTAGGAAATTTTAAACGTTGTATTTTCCGCTGCGCCACGTTATTTTTCAGATGACGAATCCCAACAGTGGTATCAGAGCCTAGGTTTTGTCCATTAGATTGATTGGAATTGGTTCTTGAAAGCGTTCTTGAAGAAAGAATGGGTTTCAAGTTTGTGATTTTAGGGTTTTTTGTTCAATTTGTTTTGGTTTTGCATAAACCCTAGAATTTTGGATTGGGGTTTTTTTTTATTATTTTTCCCTATTTGGTTTCCATCTAAAATTGTTGTTTTATTGATTATTTATTTTTCTTGATGGCTGAATTTTAATTTTATGTTTAAATATATATATATATATATATATAAAATTGTTTGGCCACAATTGGAATCGCAATTGCGATTCCAATTGTGGGCGCTGCTGCTTGCCGCAGCAGGCAAATTGCCCGCTGCGGCACGCAGCAGTTGCTGCCTCTTGGGGCAGCTTGGCTGCTGCGTGGCAGCACTGCTGTCCCCGGACAGCAGCCAAGCGCGGGATTTGGGTCCGGTTTTAGATTTTGCGGGTATTTTTCTTATCCCGGACCCTAATGCAAATTAAATTAAAATTTTTTTAAATTAATTTGTATTTAAATTATTTATTTTATTGGCATGCATATTTAATTTAATTGTTTGCATATTAAATTGAATATGGACTTTGTGAAATTAGCCCAATAAACCGTGACACCGGTTAAAATTGGGAGAGCTAAATTTTAAATTTGTGACAACCCAAATTCAAGTGGGAGCAAAGTTATGAATTTTGCATCTATGGATGTTATCCATTGGGCCTTTATGGGCCTTAGTCACATTTGTTAAAATTGATGATTTCACCCTAAGTAACTCAGCTTAACATTTATATGTATAATTTGGAATGCCATGATCATGCATCATATTGGTATGTATGTGCACGACAGGTACTTTGTTTGAAATGTGATGTTGAGTTCTATGGGCCATAAATTATTATCGGTTGTAATTTAAATTTGGGAAATATGGCCTGCGTGCCATTTTTTTATTTTGATGTAATTTTAGAATAGATTTTATTTTACAAAATTATTATAATTGCATCAAGTTTGGAGGAAGGCCCAGATGGAGCAAGCTCATGGTGGGAGCCCAAGAAAGATTATAGTCCGGCCCATGAAGAATTAGATAGGATATCTAGTTTTTCATTAGGTTGTAATTAAAGGCCCATAGGATCTCGTTTATTTTAAATTAAGCATGCTATTGCATTTGTCATATAAAATGAATGTATGGATCACCAAATTATTACCCATGTTTATGCATGCTAAGCCGTATCACTTAATTATAATCCGAAAATTAAAATATTGAGTCGCTTAAAAGTGCTTCCCACATTCACACCTCTTCCTCCTATTGATACTGCAATGTGCGCCATGCCCTAGCTGGGTATATTGTAGTATTCGGTGGGCCATCGAGGGTTAAGATACTTGGTATGGTTAACATGTGAATGGTGGTTTGACTCAACATGGGTAGCATTAGCTCAGAGCGGGCCCCAAGCACAGATGGGTAAAGTGTCAATAAGCCCATCAAACCAAGAGTCCTTCGTGGAAGGATTGGATAGGTTGTCCTACCAAACGACTCAATGGTTAGTTAGCGAGCCCTAGTTTGGCCAGTCATTGATAAGTTGTGGATCTTGGTCAAGTCAGTCAATTAACAACACAAAAAAACGAATTAAAATCCGATTATTAATTTGAATTGGCTTGAAAGTCCTTTATTTCTAACTCAAGCAATGATTTCTTTCATGTAGATAATCCCATGTCAGTTAAGCAATTTAAATGGCTGTAACAAACAACAACTCACTCTCACTTAGGTCACTCTTGGAGAAGGAGAAGCTTTCGGGGACTAACTTCCTGGACTGGGCTAGGAACTTACAAATAGTTCTTAGACAAGAGTCTAAGGAGTATGTACTAAATGGTCCTTTACCAGCTGGCCCTCTCGCAGGTCGAGGCATCACCACGGCGATGGTGGAGCAGTATGACCGGCACGTGAGGGATGACCGAGATGTCTCGTGCCTCATGCTGGGTACCATGGCTTCTGATCTTCAGAAGCAGTTCATGGACGAGCATGCTTATGAGATGATGGATCAGCTTAAAAAGATGTTCCAAGATCGGGCTCGTCAGGAACGTTACCTGACAACTAAGGCACTTTGCACGACTGTGACGGCAGATAGGACTTCTGTTAGCACTCATGTGCTAAAGTTGAAGGGGTATATTGATACACTTGCCCGCCTCGGCTAGCCAGTTCCGCAGGACTTGGCAGCAGACATTATTCTCAGGTCACTTCCTGAGTCTTACAACCAGTTTATCATGAATTACCATATGCAAGGGTTGGATAAATCGGTAGTTGAGCTACATGGCATGCTCAAGCTTGCTGAGCAGTCTCTTAAGAAGACTCCTGAAGTATTGCTGGTGAACAAGGGCAATACATCCATTGCTAAGGGAAAGGCCAAGGCTAAGGCCCAAAAGGCCAAGGCTAAGGGCAAAAAGGCGGTGGCGCAACCTAAACCAAGGATTGCTTCTCCTGACGATGTCTGCCATGAGTGTCATGAGAAGGGGCACTGGAAGAGCTCATGTCCAAAGCTAAGGGAGCAACTGAAGGGCAAAACTACTGCTTCAGGTATTTATGTTGTTGAGATTAATCTGGCTATTTCTACATCTTGTGTCTTGGACACTGGATGTGGATCTCACATTTGTTCAAATGTGCAGGGTTTAAGAAATAGGAGATTATTAGGATCTGGAGAAGTAGATCTTCGAGTCGGAAATGGTGCTCGGGTTCAGGCCATGGAGATCAGAGATTATTTCTTAGAGATGCCTAGTGGACTTGTTTTAGAACTAAGAAACTATTATTTTGTACCTGCGATGCGCAGGAATATTATTTCCATTTCTTTGTTGGATATTTTTGGTTTTGTATTTAATATTGGACATGGTAGAATTTCTATGCAATATGGCAATATTATTTATGGAACATCATTTCTTGAAAATGGCTTATATATCCTTGATCTAAAATGTGAAAGTTCAATCTATAACATAAATACTAAAAGCATTAAACAAAATGAAATTAATCCTACTTACATCTGGCATTGTCGACTTGGCCATATAAATGAGAAGCGCATAGCTAGGCTTCACTCTAGTGGAGTGCTAGGGTCATTTGACATCCAGTCTTATGACACATGCGAATGTTGCTTGAGAGGCAAGATGACAAAGGCACCTTTTAGCAAGACTACTGAAAGGGCCTCAGAGCTATTGGAGCTAATACATTCCGATGTATGTGGCCAAATGAGCACTAGTGCTAGATCTGGTTTTCTGTACTTCGTCATTTTCACGGATGACTTCAGCAGATACGGTTACATGTATCTGATGAAGCATAAGTTTGAGACTCTCAAAAGGTTAAATGATTTTAAGAATGAAGTAGAAAACCAACTTGGCAAGAAAATAAAAGCACTTCGGTCTGACCGAGGGGGTGAATATTTGAGCCAAGTGTTTGACTCGTTTTTGAGAGAGTATGGGATTGTATCCCAACTCACTCCTCCTGGTACACCCCAGTGGAATGGAGTGTCAGAAAGGAGGAATAGGACCTTACTTGACATGTTCCGCTCGATGATGAGTTATGCTACACTCCCTGTCTCCTTTTGGGGATATGCTTTAGAGACAGCTGCTTACATTCTTAATAATACACCAAGAAAGGCAGTTGAGGGAACACCATATGAACTATGGAAAGGCAGAAAGCCCAATGTTTCCTTCTTGAAGATTTGGGGCTGTGATGCACATGTTAAGAAATTGACAAGTGGAAAACTCGAGTCCAAATCTGTCAAGTGCCAGTTTGTGGCTTACCCTAAGGAAACTAAGGGTTATTACTTCTACGATCTGGCGGAAAACAAAGTTTTCATAGCCAGAAATGCAGTCTTCTTGGAGAAGGAATTCCTTTCAAAGAGAGACAGTGGGAGTAATGTTGAACTTTCAGAAGTTCAAGACTCACAAACTCCTGCAGCTATTGCTGAGGATGCTTCGGGAACCAATCTGACTACTCAAGAAATTGAGGAACCAGAAACGGTTGCACAGGACCTTAGAAGGTCTGGTAGGACATGTCATCAGCCAGAGAGGTACGGCTTTCTCGTGACTGATGATGGGGACCTTATGGTCGTTGACCAAGAGGAGCCCAAGACCTATCAGGAGGCTGTTGAAAGCCCACACTCAGATCAATGGCGCAAAGCCATGGAGGCTGAGATGCAATCTATGCATGATAACCAAGTATGGAACTTGGTGGATCCACCTACGGGTGCTAAGGTGATAGGTTGTAAGTGGTGTTTCAAGTTAAAGGCCGACAACACCTTCAAGGGGCGATTGGTGGCAAAAGGCAAGTTCAAGGAATTAACTATGATGAAACCTTTTCACCAGTTGCTATGCTCAAATCCATTAGGATACTACTAGCCATAGCTACATGGTACGATTATGAGATATGGCAGATGGATGTTAAGACCGCTTTCCTTAATGGAAAGCTACTCGAGGATGTGTACATGGCACAACTTGAGGGTTTTGTCGATCCAAAGTATCCAAACCGGGTATGCAAGCTTCAAAGATCTATTTATGGATTGAAGCAAGCATCGAGGTCATGGAATCAGAGATTCAATGAGGCCATTACAGAATATGGCTCACACAGAATTCTGATGAGCCCTGTGTGTATAAGATGGTTAGTGGGAGCATTTCCACCTTCCTAGTGCTGTATGTTGACGACATCTTTATCATTGGAGGCGACATACCAACACTGCAAGGAGTTAAGCAGTGGTTGAGTAGGTGCTTTGCAATGAAGGACTTAGGCGAAGCTGAGACGATCTTAGGGATCAAGATCTACTGAGATAGATCCAATCGGCTTCTAGGCCTAAGTTAGGCCACGTACATTGACAAGTTTCTGAAAAGATTCAGCATGGACAAGGCAAAGAAAGGATTCTTGCCTATGCGCCATGGTTTGAAGCTAAGTAAGAAAGATGGTCCTAAAACAAAGAAGGACAGAGAGAACATGGAAAAGATCCCTTATGCATTTGCTATTGGATCTATCATGTACTTCATGTTATGTACAAGGCCTGATGTCGTGTTTGCACTAAGTATGACTAGCCGGTACCAGTCGGACCCCGGTGAGGAACACTGGAAGGCAGTCAAGGCAATCTTGAAGTACCTTAACCGGACTAAGGATGCTTTCTTAGTGTATAAAGGTCAAGATGAGCTTGTAGAGTCAGGTTACACTGATGCAAGATTTGAGACCGATGAGGATGAGAACCAGTCACAGTCTGGTTATGTTTTCTCCTGAATGGCCGTGCCATTAGTTAGATGTCCTCAAAGCAGGCCACCATTGCTGACTCTACAATGGAAGCTGAGTACATAGCTGCATGCGAAGCTCAAAGGAAGCTGTTTGGATCAAGAAAGTCATAACTGAGTTGGGAGTAGTGCCCACTATCCTAGACCCAGTTGATGTTTTTTTGTGACAACAACGAGGCCATCGCACAAGCTAAGGTGCCCCGGTCACACAAGAGATCCAAACATGTACTCAGAAAGTTTCACCTCATTCGGGAGATCATGAACATAGGTGACATATCATTGCAGAGGGTTGACACCAAGAATAATGTCGCTGATCCATTGACCAAAGCGCTGTTGCAGACACAGCACGACGGTCATACCAGATCTATAGGAATTAGGGCAATGCCCACTTGGAACTAGTGCAAGTGGGAGATTGTTGGTGTGCCCTAGTTCTTAGGGCATTGGATTCTTGTATTTTGTATTATACATTAAGAGTCATGTATGAATACATTATTTGTGTTACATTAATAAAGGCAATTAATCTATTTTATTTATATCTTGTGCTATAATATAAGTAGAGTATCCATTGATTGATAATCATAAAACCTATCCCAGATCTGTTCTAATCGTGGGAACGAATAGAACCACAGACTTGTATATTCGATGACTGTATGGTAGTTCTTAACTAGCCATAGTACTTGTATAGTCAGTCATGAATATAGGTACATGTCATTGACATAGGATTGGATCGATCCGCACAAGAAAGCCACATGGTTGTCATGTCATAGGTCTTTCTTGAGTAGGTCTCTTTTGTCCTCAGACCAGATTTCATTATAATATCAATATGGAATCCGGTTCACTTTGACGTACGCCTAACAGGTCTGTAAAAGGATGCTAAATATGGGTATGATTGGGTGGACCAGTGAACATGTTGATATTGATGATGAAGTAATGGAATTGCCACTCGGGTAACACCGAGATGATATCATTGGCCACTTGATGAGTGGGACTGATAAGTGCATGGCTATACCCAAATAAGTTGGTTGCTTATTTGATTAATCAGTCAACTCAAGATCAAGAAATATAATAAACAACAGAAGAGGATGACAGACACCATGCCTCTTGTTTATTCATATCGATATCGTTAGGCAAAGGACACTATGAGATTACTACCGGGTGAGTGTCTTCTAAAGACTGCTGCATCTCTGTCTTAATTGGGGGCTGTAATGGTTTGCTAGAACCCACTTACAGTCTGTGGGCCTTGGGCCTACTGCCAACATACAGACAGACCCATAGGATCGTGCACATAGATCAACTGAGCTGGAACTTATAGATATTGTACATGTAATGTACATTGGAAGGAATGCGTTAATTAATTAGTTGACATTCGGTGTCAAGGTAATTAATTAACATTGGGTTGAATTTAATTTAATTAATAAGTTTATATAATGTAATTAATTAATTTATTAATTAATTGAATTACATAAAGTAAACAATTAATTAAATAATTTTCCTAAGTAGGAAAATTAAATACATGTATTGTATTTACTTAAGTGTGATTTAATTTTATTTAGGGGTAATTAAATTTAGCCAAATGGAATTAAACTACATAGTATATAATTTTAATTAAAGTTTATTTATGTAATTATAATCCTAGTGGGCTTGGGTTTAATTAACCTAATTAAAACCCAATTAGACAAGGTGTCTATATAAGGGCACACTTAAGAAGGAAAAACCTAATTCAACTCTAATTAATTGCTGAAAATTTCAGCCACCAAGAGCAGCCCCAAAACAGCCGAAAATCCCAGCATTAAACCTCCATTCCTTCGCGTCTTCGGCTAGCACCGGTTCCCGCTTAATAGTTGGTCGTGCACCGGACTTTGGAGATCGCAGTTTAAAGAAATGATTCTGCAGTAGTCTCTAGAAGAGACGGATCCGGTGAGTTAATCTCTTTTGATTCAAATTGATTTTATTCTAATCAATGGTAATTGGACACGATAGGTGGATTCTAGGAAATTTTAAACGGTGTATTTTTTGCTGCGCCATGTTATTTTTCCGATGATGAATCCCAACATAAATTACTGGATTTCCATTCTCTAACAAGCAATTCAGATAACTTCTAACTTCATTTCTGAGGTAACAATACAGTTCTCACTTAAATATGCCAATAGTACATATCCAACTGAAATTTCCCAATCAAATATCCACAAAAACATCATGGTACGTGATGCTCAACAATGTTTCACCCACATTTCCTGGTATGGGGATTTATAATCTTACTAGGTTGAAAATATTTAACATTATCCATTGCCACACGTTACACAAGCAATTAGCACAAACATATCAATTAGTCTATTGTGCATACAAAATGAAAATCTAAAATGCAAATTATTCACCTTTTGTTCGTGAAAAATAAAACATGTAAGGCTTCATTTGAAGTTTTGAACAGTGCATTGGAGTAAAATGGGTGATCCTTTATCAAATTAAATAATACTGAGTAAGGTATGGTGAAAAAATAGCTCTCTTCAGTGATCCATATGTTAAAATACTTCACAGCTGGCATATACCAGAAAGGTTAAATTGAGGGAAATGCAGGCCCAGGCTTAAGTTTCTGAACAACAATCTCACAGGTTAGTTATATATTATGCTTACAACAGTAGCGGTAAGAACAGAAACTTACTAGCTAGCCTTGACAGTGGTAATAAAAAACTGTGACCCATTAGAATCTAGTCCTGAATTCACAATAGAAACTACACCTAAATGTATTTATGAAAGAAAAAAAATATTAGATAAATTATCATTAAATCAGAGAAGAAATAGCCTCAAATCTTCAAGCATGTTGGCTTCAGCTCAATTGAGTTACTACTCGAAAATCATTAGTCAAAATCAAAACAAACCTGCATGTGAATATTTTATCTTGAAATTTTCATCAGGGAAAGTACCACCATATATAGAGTCACTTCCCTTTCCATCAACACTAAGTATATCACCACCTTGAATGACAAACCTAGATACTATATGATGAAATTGAGTTCCTTTATAGTGAAGTACTTTTCCAACTTGCACCTTTCCCCTTTTCCCTTGCAATGGAGAAAGTATCATGTTAACAAGATAAATTATAAAAAATAGCTTCTACCATGGAATCAATAGATTGTAAGACCATAGAATTAAGAAAAAGGAATAAGACAACCAGTACCTGTGCACATGGCCTTGAAATTTTCTGCAAGAAAAAAATCGAAGCATTAGACAATTGAATTGGTGAATGAGTACTCAAACGAAAAAAATAATGCAGAAGTGCAAATGAACTCCACCATCATTTTTTACTCTATCTTTATAAGCGAAAAATGGTAAGAAACATTAAGCATACTAAACATCAAAATATCAAATGCATAAACAAAGAGGAGGAAGAACAAATCTACCCGGTAGCACAGTGAAAACAATATTGCTGTGTCTAGTTGGTGGAATATAAGTTGATTACAAAGAACCATTTATTGGGATCAAGATTTGTTTATAGCCAGGATGCAATGAAGCATGTATAGAAGAAGAACCACCCTGGTTGTTCATAAATTTTCTTATGTTTATAATTACCTAAGTCACCAAATTTAGCCATGTAGGAATACAAAAGTAACAATACTATATAGTTCATGCTAGAAATGCAAAATGCTAACAATCTCTTATGTTCTATATTTGTAATTCCATGACAAATTATCCATAACCATATATTTTGCAAATGACAGTTAGAAAATACACATAAAAATCCATCTGGGTAACATACCTACAGTTTTTGGTACTTCCTGGCCATATAATCCAAAAACAATCCTTCCTGCATTGGTTCAAGAGCACAAACTGAAGTCAAGAAGGCATGAAAAGGAGTTCAAATTCATGCAACATATAAGTGCATAATTGCCAAGAAAGCATGTGAACTTCAGATAATTCTTTGTTTCATCTGATTTTCAAGTAACAAAGAAAAAATATGATAAGAGATTTACACTAGATGTTAGTTCTGAGTAACACTCATACCTAAACGTTGACTATCAATATCAACATCCAAGTATACTTTCTTAGTGATATCATAAACCTCTTCTGCCTTCTCTTCATCCTGCATTGAATTTCAAAAGGAGGTGGAAAGTTAGCAAAACAAGAAATTTTCACCAATATAACTACATATTGGTGTTATTTGCATTATAAAAACATAAACATTTGATATTTTGAATCAATGGAATAAAAAAAAAATGTGTTGTAATGAATTCTAGTGCCTAAATCAGATAACTGATATCACAACATTATTCATTCAGCCCAAGTGCAAAAGCCTAAGAAAAACAAATAAAATGAAAAGTAAATTTAAAGGGGAAAAGCAACAAGAAATACTCAATAGGATATTGTCATGTACGCATGAAGACTTTGTTAATTACTTGGTGAAGTCTCCAATAGGTAAAAGGAGACTAAACACTTCCTCCCTCAGTAGTTTTCAATTTCTCTTGCAAATGAAAGGACTATCTCCAACTTGAGCGTCTAAGAGCCCCTTGTTAGGACACAACTATTGAACCTAACATTTTGGTAATCCCTATACCCATACAGTGAATCTATCTAGCAAGAGAGTCCTACCAGTAATTAAATAATCAAAGCCAATAGTTCCTACTTCACACACTCAATTGAAATCTAAAATTATTAAAGCCTCCCATATGACATGTTAAACTGCCATCATTACATTGAGGATGGGATGCTCAGTATGATTGCTAGAAAAGAAAAATAATCGTATATATCAAGTAGGATGGATGGTTCAAAAAAACGTATTTGAAATGAAGCATTTTCCACCCTTGGAAAAAAGATAGAAAAAGAGCTTGGTGCACAAAATTTCCACCATGCCTGAGGTTCAGGGAGGAGTCAATCCCATTATGTTCCTATCTTGCACAGCCTTTCCCAGCATTATGGAAGAGTCTGTTTGCATGACTTTAACCTGTGAGCTCAAGCCACACAGTAGAAAGTTTACCTTGCGCCAAGGCTCCTTAATCTAATATAAAAGTTTATTGCCAAAGTTCATATTTCTCATGAGATTAAAAGCCTTCACTACATTTATGCACCATTTATTAATAACACTGACCAAAAGCATTCCACACAATAGCACAAACAAGGTGATCTCTCATATTACATGCAGTAGGCATATAAACACACTCCTTTGTATAACTTCGGAAAAATTCATCTCCTCACTGGCAATCTGACATTCCTTCAAATTTGTTACAAGCGTGGATGACTAGAAAGTAGGAAAACAAACTAGAAGAAGAAAAATTAAAAGCAAAAGTGGCCATTTAATCACACAAAAGAGTGGGAATTCCACACTATATATCGTGAAGTGCTCCATACAAGAAATGTACACTGAGCTAAGCTCAAATTTCCTATCCATCGAGTACTACATACTTTCCATTATTGATCTGTACAGATGCTCCATTTGGTACTCAACAGCTTAATCATACTAAACTAGGAAAAAAAAAAGTAAAAGGAAAGGCTGAATCAAAAATGGTAGTCGAAGCCTACTGAATTACTGAGGTTATCCTATTCCAGCAATGGCAGCCATCTAAAAGTCGTCTGATATTAGAAATCCCAGTATATACAGAGATAGAGAGCACAAAAGCTACGAATAAGAAAAAACTAATTCGTCTACAGGATTAAATTCATGAGTAAAGCATAAA
This sequence comes from Euphorbia tirucalli, assembly GCA_039660915.1. Taxonomy (NCBI): domain Eukaryota; kingdom Viridiplantae; phylum Streptophyta; class Magnoliopsida; order Malpighiales; family Euphorbiaceae; genus Euphorbia; species Euphorbia tirucalli. The sequence goes on from CM077641.1 coordinate 73,498,713, forward strand.
ATGTAGAGTCTAGTAAGCAATTATGAAATCACAATTAGATAAGAAAAAAACCCTAAAAAAATCAGAAGGGAAAAATGATTTTACATTGATGAAGAAAAAATCGAACATCTAATTGAAAAACAGAGAAGACAATCGCTATATTTGGATGCTTTTTGGAGCAACAAAAGTAGAACCCGTATTAAAAAGAGCTCTCCAACAATGGCAGCGATGTAAATTTTGACATCCCATTTTGGTATTCTATCGAATCTTAGATATAAAAATGGAGAAACACGAAAGAGAAAAACATATCTTTTAAGATGTAGCTGGACTCCGTCCTTCAGTGTCGACGACGACCGAACTTCCTGGAGGAGAAGAATACTCTGACGCTGGAGTTTGATTGCAAAAGAGCTCGTTGAACAGACTAATGTTGGATATGCCCTAGTCCCAAGGCATTAGTCCTTGCATTTGTATCATACATTAATTGGATTCATGTATTATACTTATTTGTATTATTAATAAAGGCATTAATTTATTTATTATATTTATCTTGTGCAATATATTAAATGAAGTATCCGATGGACATATCCATATCCATGATGACCAGTGTCATGCACTTGGCAGTAAGACCATGGATAGGGTAAATGATATGACCATAAATAGATCCGTAGTCTGTTCCAGTCATGGGAATGAATGGAATAAGAGACTTTCATTAACCTGGTTGTATGGCGGTGTCTTACCGGTCATTAGACATGGAATGTCAACCAAGTTAATGGGTACATGCATAAGGGGCATGGTACTGGATAGATCCACTAAACAAGAAATCCACATGGTATAGTATCACAAGTGATTCTCGTGTAGTACTTGTATGGATCCTTTGACCTGACCATATGATGGTGTTACATGTGAGGTCGCATACTTAGGGGTATGCCTAAAGGGCCTGTAATAGGGTGCCAAGTATGGGTACTTTCGGGTATGTCACTTAGCATGGTAATGCTATGGATATGCAGAAGGGATTTGTCACTCAGTAATCCACTGGGAAGATATCACCGGCCTCTTGATGAATGTGACTGATAAGAGTGTGGCCACACCCAAACAAGTGGGAACTTGTTTATGAGCTTCAGTGCATTCGGGATCAAGTTAATGTCCGACACAAAAGAGGGTGATCAATCCATGCCTCTGTGTTGGACACCGATATCAATGACATGGGATGTACAAGTTTAAACTACAGGGTTATGATAACAGTTAGACTGCCATCTCCATCTTAATTGGGGGCTGCAGTGGGTTGCTAGAGCCCAACTGCAGTCTGCGGGCCAAAGGCCCGCTGCCAACATAAAGATGGGCCCACGGGATCGTACACATAGAACGACTGAACACAGACTTTCGGAATCACATGTATACTTGGAGTATACACTGTGGAGAGAGAGGTATATATATATTAATCATATTATAAAGATCAATTTGATTGATCATAATAATAAAATTAATATATATTCAATTGGCTCTTCATAATTAATTGGATTAGTTATGAGATTATTTCCTAGGTGGAAATATTCATATGTATAGGCTTACATATGATTTTATTTTGTGAAGATTTAATTTTAATTTGATGGATTAAATTAATTGGTCAAACTAATTTTAATTTAGATGTAAATAATATATTACTTGGTGTAATATATTAAATACATGAGTATATTAAAATTGGGCTTGAAATTAATTTAAACCAGAATAAGTAAAATTAGATTGGGCCTGAATTAAAAGTAGAAAGCCCACACAAAAGTAAAGGAGCCAAGCTGGGCCTGAATTCCCCTAAGGGAATTCGGCCAACCTAGGTTTTTAACCTAGGAGAATTCGGCCAAAGGTGATGAGCCACACCATAGCCGAATTCTCAAGCCCCCTCTCTCACCATTGCTCATTTTTCCTACGCTAGCACGGGTTGTGTTCGTTAGGCGTTCGTGTATGAGAACAAGGAGGGAATCTAATTTGATTTCTGCAGTATTCATCCATCTCTAGAAAGAGATATTCCGGGTAAGAATTTAATCTCTTTCTATTTCAATTTTATGTTTTACAATTTCCACTTCAATTGCTCCTGGGACTGGATTTGAGGAAATCATCGCGTTCTTCCGCTTTTATCGGGTGATTTCCGGTGAAAAATCCCAACAACTACCACAGAGCAAAGATGAGGCGTGGATGAAAAGGGAGCAGAGTGGTAAATTAGGAATCAGAACGGGGAAGAAGAGAGGGAGGAGTATCTAGAGGCCGACAATGGATATATCGACTAACGCCAACAAAAAAACTGAAGGGGAGGAAGAAGAAGATCGGTACTGGTGCCAGAAATTTGGGAGAGGGATGGGCATGGGAAGAACAAGGGAAACCGATAGTAAGAGTAGCTGGTTAAAAGCGTTCAAAAAAATTAATGGCTAAGATTTTCTCAGTTTTTGAATCAACGGTGATAAAAACCAAGTAAAATTTACTTTGTTTCCTCACAAAGTGAGGATAGCCGGCACCATATATATATATATATATATATATATATATATATATATATATATATATATGAGGCCATTTCTTTGTAGGATTACACAAAGTTTGCAACAAATGTTATAATACATTTACGTAATGTAATGATGTAATGGATATTCATTATCATACATCGTAGTAGACACTAATTTAAATTGTAAAATGATCCATCAAACTTGTGCTATACAATGTGCTTGACTGTATTAAAAATGCAGAGGCGGACCAAATTTTGTGTTCTATTGCGGACAGAAATTTAAGTTTTGTTCTTATTGCTTCAACGGTGATAATAATTTTACAATTGCTGTTCTTCCCTTATTGGACATGAGATGAGATCTTACAACCACCAATTTTTATTTTTATTTTTATTTTTATTTTTTTTTTAAAAAGAAAATAATATGTGACGGATCATATTTGAATATGAATCTTGAGGTCGAAGAGATTACATATAACTTGGCAAAATACTCAGCTTCAAAGTATCAACTTAGTGCTTTAACTTCAGTTTATGGCTTGTGCAAATTTAATATCCGACAGAGTTGTTCATTTGAGTCGAAAAACAAAACTAACTACGGATTTTCTTTGGTGTCACACTTCGGATCTATAAGATGCCGATAAATAATTAATTAGAAAAAAGGTTAAAATGGTTGATGAGTCACTCAATCTGATTAGTGTAGGATTAAGTATTTGGAATTTTGCATCGACTCAGGAAAAACTTAAACCGATTCACTCAGTTCAGTTTCGCTGTATACTTTATTCAGCTCAGTCAAAAAGCAATTGTTTCAACTCAAACAGTTCTTAAAGTGATGAAAATAGAGCATATATATGCCTTGTTTAGCTAAAGTCAGATTATATGTCAATGGAGAATACACGACTCAATGTAACACCTGAAACCCAATGTAGTAGTGAACTAATTCATCAAGGCACTTCCGAACATGTTGTTTAGGCACATAATCTAGTAGTCAGCAGCTCTCTAGCCTAGGAAAAATCTGCAGAGATGTTATATTCATAGTAAGTACAGAACAATCTCAATCCTTAGAAAAGGGAGGCCAGATCACTGAACGCAGTTCTGAACAGGTTACTAAAGGGGCAAGTATGGTACTACTGAACATAATTCAGATTCTCCGAATTCAAAGGGCAACTATGTAGTTAAAACCCAACTTCACCGTTAAACACCTTGCTTCCAATTGGGAATTTGTTACAAGTTGTCAGTTATGCAAGAATATCTTACATTGTTACAGTAAAAGCTCAAACTAAGGGCACTACATTTCCTATGAATCAACAAGACATGTTAGCTAGCACCAAAGGGTTACGAGTCTCAGAAGGCCAATGGTGAATTAGACCAAACTGGTTCATGAAATGCTAGGCCTCGGGACATCTCCCACGCTATTAGAGGGGCTATCCTGTATAGCATGAGAAGTATACCTGCTGGAGGAGCTACCACTTGTAATATCTTTTTCTTTCCTCTGCATCTTTTTGCCTTTTCTTTCTCCTGTCAATGCGTCCTGCATAAATCTTTTCTCAATCAGTTTTGCATCTTTATTGTGTCAAATAATTTCGGCAAGAAGTATTGTTAACTTAGAATCAACCTGTTGAGCTGATGATCCAGGCATTTTCAGTTCAAGTTCCGTCGCAACGTCATTGGAATCATGACATTTTTCTGAACTGCTTCCCCTTCGTTGATCTGCTGACTCGCTTATGGAGTCCTGCTTGCTGGAAATATGTGAAGATGAAGCATATTGGACAGGTTGCTGTTCGTTTGCACGATTAGCAGGGTTTGCGTATGGAATAAAGGTTGAACATGGTCCAGGAATGGCACCAGGAGCCTGACTTCCAAAAAAGGGAAACGGCTGCAGTGACGGATGCATCGCAATTGAGCCAGGTGGGACAGTTACAGGAACTGGATATGAATAGGTGGGACCCATGACAACAGAAGGATCAACAGCACCCCATGGAAACATAACCCTCACCCTTTGCTGGTACTGAACATTCAAATTCTCAATATCAGATTTTAAAGATGCTTTTTCTTCCCTAAGCTCATTCTTCTCCTGCATTAGCTGTACTTGGAACAAAATAATTTATTGTATAAGTGATTGCATTAATAGCAGAGCCAATCAGAATTTAACATGAAAATAAAACCACCTCACGGGATTCTTCTGAGAGTGTGGCATACTCTGCTTTTAGTCTGCTTACTTCAGCTGTTAGATCCTTCAACACTTGAATTGTGTCGACCAAAATGGTTGCCTTGTCATTTTTGGGTCGGTCTGGTTCTGTATAAAAGTGTGACAACTAATTGATACAACGGCAACCAATTCACATGTTAAAAAATTTAAAAAGATGCACATTTATGACCAACACCATATACGGTTACTGTGGAACTCTACCATCAGATATGCATTTATTTGGAAAATTGCTAATTCTATCAGCCGCTAACAACTGCTATGGGGTATCATATAGTAAAGTAGCAAACTAATACAAGACTTCTAGATGTACAAATCAAACACAATTTGGAACTCAAATTTGATGGAAATCGCTTTAATCTGATTAGGATTGCAAAGTCTTGGGCTCAACTCATTAGAAAAGACCGTCCAGGCGTCCATCCTTGTTTTGAGCAGAAGAGTGAAATCTTCTGCCATAATGGATACTATATGCATCTAAAATTGTAAGAACAGGATTATTTTACATGGATGGTAACTGAAGAAAATGCCTAATTCAACTGAAAGAGAAGTGCATTGTCTTACTAGGTCACCAAGCATCAGTTTAGCTGGTTTTTTTTTGTTTTTTTTTTCAGTGAAGTAAATTTTATTTAACCAAAAACCTCTCAAAAACAATTACGAGCTCAAATGAATGACTGTCGGTAACACAGCAAATTTACAATAAAAGATATCCAAAGCAGCGAAATTACCCAATGTTTTGCCCAATTCAAGAAACTGCTCATTTAATCGGTCTCTTCTCAATTTTTCACGGTCTGCCTTCTGAACTTTTCTTGCAGCAACTGGATCCTTAACTTCCACTTCCTGCCTCTGCCTGTAAGTAAAGTAACAAAATAGAAAAGCACAAGACGACAATTTAACTATCAAATACTAAAATCCGAATCCGAGACATACCAAATGCAAGCACAAATCCCAATTCGTATTCCACTAATCATGAATGCGAAATTTTCCCCAAATCACAAGATCAGACAATTGATCATCTCAGAAAATGGACAAAATTTCAGTAAAATCAACAAAAAAAACTAAAACAATCAGCAAGAGCTAATAAGTAGTGTAGATTCGATAGAAACTAAAAAAAAAAAAACCTGTTTTCAGGGATGGGATTGGAAGAAGGCAAAGAGTGCGAAGAAGCTAAATCAGCAGGTACAGTTAAAGACTGAGAGAAACCGTTTGTTCTATTCCATTGATCCATTTTAAGAAAATTCGAGTTTTTCTTTGCAGAATCTATCTAGCGCGTAAAGATCACTGGTAAAATTGAGAAAATAGAAATAAAGTCTAGGGTTGTAAAATGAAGAATCTGATTGCGACGATGGAAGAAAGATAAAAGGAGAAGAGAGACTCGTGGGAAGCACAAGCCAAAGACGGAGCATGTGGTTTCCACATTCAGAGTTTTATAATCATAAGTTTGGATTATAATCACTGGATCCATAGATGATGAATGCGATGGCTACTGGACCCACCCACCCATCTCTCTCTTACAATATGGTTTGTTTGTTAGGTAAAGAAAACGACACTGCGTCTGCTACAACTCGGCTCATGGCAATGCCATAACTTTTGCTCTTTCAATCAACTATCCCCAAATCCCAAACTTTGTCAACTCCAATATTTTATTCATGCAAAACGCATGCTCAACCCTTGCCTATATCCATGGATTCCTGTTGGACCATCTCTACTGAGGGGTATTCAAATGACTCCTCCAGTTGAAGACCACATTACATACGAGACAAAAGTACTAGATCTAGGACGATTGCTACCAAAACATAAAATCATGTACTTAATGTATTAAAAATATTAATCATGGTCAATTGAAAATATAAAAACATATAGGGGTTTAAGATTTGTTTTGTTTTTATTTAAGAAAATAATTAATTTAAGACTCTCCATCATTTTATTTATAAATATTTTAAGTTGTAAACAATCTATTCATACTTGTTAAGATATCAGAAATTAGGCATGATCTTAATGTGAGCTTTGTCCTTGTGAAGTGGATTGGGTTAGAAGTGGCAATTCGTGTTATCGTGTCATAACCATGTTATGTTGCTTAATGTATTCCACATGATTATATATAACAAAAATGAGTTTCATGTCAAAAGTGGTCGTGTTACTCGAGTTATCTCTGTAAATCATGTTGTCATCAGAAATTGCCACCCCTAGATTGGATTCCATGTCATCACTCAGATGCCAAAATTAGATAATAAGACAGGTTGATGTAGAGAGATAAAGTATATACACAGAGAGAAAGAGCTAAAAGTAAATGGGTTGAGGATTAGTAATGATTACCAACTTCTTTAAAGGGTTGTGACTTTAAATAGAGGTTTATGGCTCTATCACGGGCTAATGGGCATGTTATGGGTTTTTTACCCTTTTGTGTACAATCATGAGTGGAACCGCTCTGGTGCAAGAAGCCCGATCTTATTGAGAGAGCTAGGCCCAACCTTTATGTATTTTGAGTTATAATAGATGTCCCCCTATTCAAGAGACATGGCGTGTAACGGCCAAATAAGAGAGCCGAAAGAGTTCGGATCTGGACTTGTTTGAATCCAGATTTCACTAGATTTCAGGTGGAGTTAGAAATGATTGAGAAGAATCATGGTCGTATCAGAAATTAGACAACCGGGTCAAAAAGAAGAAGGCGAAGAGATAAGGAACTGATATGAAGGCGAACGAGATGGTAAGTGGATTGTTACATGTGTCAATCTAGGGTAAAAGATTTGTGGGTAAGAAGTGTCTCTTTGAAATAAAATCTAAGAGTTAAGTGGACAAGTGTCTTAATCATATGGTGAGGATAGGTAGAACATTGGGATAATAAGAGGACTAGTATTGTTTCAAAAGTTAATCCTTAGCATCTTATATTTTAATCATTTTTCTCTCTAGAATTCTGGAAATTTCTATAGATAAATTAAGAATTTATAATTTGTAGAAGCTAAGGATCAAGTGGAGGATACAAGAAAGAGAGTTTTTAAAGGACCTTCAAATTAAGGTTAGTACAGTTGTGTTGCCCTAAAATTGTGCACTAGCAAGTGTACTAGGTCAATTGTAGTGGTGGCAAGACAAGTGTCGATCCCACAGGGAATAAGGGAAAACTATAAGACTTCCTAATAAACCACCAGATGTAAGATTTTCCAACAAAATCAGCAATACAACTTTATATAAGCTAAAAATAATAGAAAGCATAAAAGACAATGTAAGGAAGGTTGCTTAAAACAGAAGATGTAAAACAATAATAATAAAAACACAGACTTCTACCAGTTAGACAGGCAATCTCGAGATATCTTTCTTTAGAATTTATTACGAATATATTAAGGAACGCAGATCTAAGGTCTCTTGCTCTCTACCCACCAAGCTTATCTCTCAACCTCACTTAGCATAGGCATTCATGCATTAAGTCAAGCAAGCATTCTACCATGAATAGAAACCCTTAGCACACCCCCAATCTCCTCTCGGTTTCATGGCAAGTGTGTGCGTGTGTGATTTTTCCATATTCCTAAATCTCCTCTCAGTCATTAGGAATACTAAATATACAATGAGGCCCTATTGTAATTCTGGTAAGCACATCACAACACAATCATTTCAGCATAATATTCATAATAAAAACGAGAAAGACTTCCCAAGATCATCAGTCCAAGCTGGTTTCAGCCTGTTGAGAAACCTACTCATAACACATAATTAACATCAAAACAAGAATTCCCAACCAGATAGCTTAAAAGAATAAAAATCAAGTAAATTAAAATTAATGCAAAGATAAAAGTAGTTGAGTAAACATTCAATGCCCTTAACCCTCTAAACAGCAAACTATTTATAGTCCCCTTAAAAAAAAAAAAAGAAATCTAATCTACCTTGAGACATGTTCTCATATTAAAATAATAGCTAAATTTGACAATCACAAAATGCAATGGCTTCTTTGAGAAGCCAAGGATAGTTCTGGAATTTCCCAAAAGAAAATATCTCCTCCTCCTCTCTGGGCCGTGCCCCTTCCTTCAACTCTGGCCCGTTCTAGCCGCAGCCCACACCAATTTTCTTCTTCTCCTTTTTGCTGCTCCTTAAGACTTCCCAAATCCAGCAGCCTTTCTGAATGATGCCTCAGACCTAGAAAAGCTCAATATTAGTCATGAATTCTCTATTCTCAATAGAATTTAACTAATTTGCTGCTGAATTCTTGCATGATTATCTGGTAATATTTTCACTCATCAAGAACCCCCACACTTGAACATTGCTTGTCCTCAAGCAATCTTAGAATAAAACAGAAAAAAAGAAAAGAAAGAAAGAAAAACTTTAATGGAAAACACATTCAAAAACTTTTCTTAACTTAACTTGAGCAGCAACCATTGATCAATTCATCATCCTTGAACAACAACACTTCCATGCAAAACACGAAAATTGAGAATACCAAATTAATCAGAGCATTCTTAAGAGACCTGGCTTAGCTTCAGAAACATCCTAAAGCATCAAGACCAAACCTTAAATTTCAGCAAGTTAGCAAGAGATTAGACCGAATTTGCCTCTCTAAAAGAGTTCACTCACTCTATAGTGTTTGGGCGATTTTTATAAGAACTCTCAGCAGCAACACACATTGGTATTAAACCAAAAACTAAGCAAACATCCTATCGCTACCACTCAATCTGACACATGCATAATCAAAAGGTCTTAACAAAGGGCTGTAATGTAAGGCTTAGTGTTAGCGTCGGAATTTTCATTTAAAAAAGAAGAAGAGAAAACGAACAATAGTCGTACGACTTTGATTACAGTCATACGACTGAAATCAAACTACAGTCGTACTACTATAGGTTCGTGGCAGGTAAGCCAGCCCATACCCTGAAATCTAAAAAATGGGGGAAAGAGATGGAGCAATTAATGCTCCGGGATAAAAGAGAGGGAAAGGCAGAAAAAGAGGGGGGGGGGGAGGAAAAGAAAGGAAAGAAAAAGAAACACACAGAGAGAGAGAGAGAGATTGGAGGAAAAGAAAAGAAGAGAGAAAAGAAAAACCAAAACTCAAAACTTTCTTCAACTCTTTTCTTCTCAATTTGAGAGTGTTAATGTCTAAAATCGGTTAGAAATCATAGGTTAATGACTTAACATTGAAACTCAATCAATCTCAGACCTTAAAATCGCTGGAATCCCTAACATTTGGAGATTTTTGGACCAAACTTCCCAACCTTAACGCAAGGAGAAAAAGAGCAAATCTAAGTGGATCGGTGCGATGCCAGGGGTCAATCCTGCGGTGGATCAGCGCCTAAGAGGTAAACACTCTTTTTCCCCTATGTTTTTCAAGCTTTCTGGGTGATTGGTTGTGTTTTTTGTGAGTTTTATTCAAGTTTTGCGTTTTATGTTTCTGGAAATCCAGAACAGTCGTGCGACTGTTCTGGAGTTTGATGAACAGTTATACGACTGTAAATACAGTCGTACGAGTGTTCTTGATTTCCAGATTTTTTTCTTCCAGTTTTATTCCAAATAAATTTTGGCAAAATCCTGAGTTTGGACTGCCTACAGTCACACGACTGTAATTTACAGTCGTACGACTGTAGTTACAGTCGCACGACTGTAACATATTTCCAAAATCAGAATTTCCCTTTTAAGCTATAAAAATTTCCAAAAATCCGAAAAAATTCAGAAAACCCCAAAAATCATCAAATGAATTTTGTTGTGTGCATTCACGACCCTAGATTCAATTTCCAATAAAATTGCATTTAGGAACCCACACGAACAGAACCCCAAATTCCGGGATAACCGACCAATAAAAACAACAATTTGCATGAAACCGATCCAAATGGATTTTCAAAATTAGTTTTCCAGCACGAAAATCACAGGGCGTTTCAAAACCGTTTTCCAGGTCTAATCGGTCCGGCCAACCGGGTCGAACCGGTTATCTCCTAAATGCATGCTCCCAATCCTAAATTCCCCATTCTGTCCTGATTTGAGTCCTATTTGTGTTTATAATATAAACTGCACTAACCAATCTGTTTCGCAGCATTTATTTTTACTTTTGCAGTACTTAATAGATTAATTCGTGTATTTAGGCGGTTGTATTTTTAAATACTCGTGTACTCTAGGCGATTGTAAAAGTGAGGACGAGAGATTTTATTCTTTATTCAATTTGGTTGTATAATCGGCCATTATTATTCTTTTGTATATTTGTGTGGATGATTTAATTTTCATGCAATTTATTTTCCTCATTTTGCCTTAGCATCGGCTTAATATAAATAAACGAATTGGGTAGAGAAGATAATAAATATGACTTTATAAAAACGAATACAAGCTCGAGGTTAAGTAGGTAAGTTGCTCGAACCCTGAATCTCTGGATTAGGTACAGTAGTCTACGCTCGGTAGAGAGCTGTACCGGAATTTCCCGGATGGGCTGATCCGGGTGGCGACTCTGTCACTGATCTCGCGATTTAGGTTTCGAGGTCTTGAAGTTATAAAACGTAAAAACGTTTTCTACAAAAGCATTTCCAAAATTGAATCAATAGTTTTCCCAACTCAACATAAACAAAACTTCGTTTTCCACAAATCTCAATACAATTTCTTTCTTTTCTTTTTCCCCGGTTCGTTTCGCCGGGTTCTGCTTTAAGGTCGTCCACTCACAGTGGCGACTCTGCTGGGGATATAATTATGTTTCTTAAAATGTTTTTCATAAAAACTTAAGGAACTTAGGCAACTATTGAAATATAATCTCGCTTGTATTCGTTTATCAATTTATAAACATCATTTTTATTCATACCTTTGCATATCATGACATTTTCTTCTTCTCAACCCCTCAAATACACTCTTTCACCTCGGTTTACCCAAGAGGGTGGCCTACCTCTACCACTAGGATTGGAGACACCCGACGGGGTAAACCACTCATAGCTCCGCATGACCTTACATCGTGTTCTACGGTGGGGAAGTGTTTATTCGCTATGGAAGACTGTAAGACCCTTGGTTTGACTTTGGCCTATATGTAATGGCTTAGTAATTTCCCCTAGGGTTACCAAAACATAAAATTAAAAATTGAACATTGAGTGTGCGCCTTTGGTATCCCCCGTTGATACCAAAGAGACCCAACACCTAGGAAGAATTGCAAGACCAATCGAAAGGAGAAATAAGGTTGGAAGGGAGCACATATTTTTGCGTGTGCTAATGTTTGTTCTATGTTGTTTTTTTTCTTTTCTTTTTACCTTTCATGAAGCATCCAAAATGCATAAGCATCGCACATACCATTTCTGATCACGTTTTCATGCAGCTATCTTTAAATACATATGCATATATGTGACATTTATACTGACCACATCTTCGTGCATCCATGATGTTTTACTTGTATGACATACATATACATCCTATATGCCAACATTTCTATGAAACATACACGACATCATTCCGTATGTCATGCATTCTAACCACATCTTCCTACAGCCATGACATATTATTCACCCATTTCATATGTCTACATTCCCATAACATAAACATGACATCATTATCTATGTCATACATCCTAATCACGTCTTCATGCAGCTATGACATTTTATTTGCATAACATACATATACATTCCGTGTGTCAGCATTTCCATAAAACATGCACGACATCATTCTGCGTGTCACGTATTCTAACCACATTTTCCTGCAGCTGCTTATATGTTTATGTGACATACGCGTCCATTCCACTTCATTCCATTTCACCTATTACGGCGTTCCGAGAATGCCCATCATGATCATTTCATTTCATCCCATGTTGGGTACCCCAAAACTACCTGACTTCCTCCCGTGCACCAAATTGCACTCGGCCATTTCATAAAATATCATATCATTCAATAGTAGACCACAAAGGTCCTAGATTTGCTTCCGTGTGACAGTTCACACACATGACATCATATTCATTCATCATAGGTGTCCAGGTGACGCCAAATCCTGTTTGTGCATATCGGTTCATATCGACCCATTTCATGACATGGTGAAATCATTTAAGGTACTCCACGAGTACCGGATTAGTACTCATATAGGGGCATTTCATAACATTATTAAAACCATACAAGGTGTTCCATGAACACTGAACCTTTGTCCTTGTCCTCAGTGGCACGTGACTTTTCTATAAAATCTTCTCATATCGTATGCCTCAAAAGCATCAGAACTCTGTTCATGGGGTAGTTCTCATGTAACCATTTCACTTCATGCTATCGACCTACAAAACGTCGGAACTCTCCTTGTGTGCCGACTCACACATGGTCATTTCACGATAATTCATTAGGTGCTCCAAAAGCGCCAACTTTCTACCCGCGTGATGGTTCACACACGATTTTCTTTGCATTACTCTTGCATAGCATCGGGCATTCTTAGAGCATTCGGAATAAGGAATTCACATCCATTATTATCTTTATTCACAAAGCATCAAATGGACACAATCATCTGTATGTTATTCATATCATGTCTTGTATAATCATTCCCAAGGCATCAACATTTGTGTAGCATTAATACTAACCATGTTCTTCTGCAGCCATGATATTTTATTCCCATATGCTATGCACGTATTTTGAAACATGCATTACTTTGTGTGTGTTATGTGTCCTAATCACATTTCTCTGCAGCCGCCTGCATTTTGAGTGACATATGCATTCATTCCCTACACGCACAACATCACATTGTATGTCATAACCACATCTTCTGCAGCCACCTACATTCTGTGTGACACGTGCATTCATATCACATCCTGATCATATTTCTTTGCAGCCACCTGTATTTTGAGTGACATATGCATTCATTCCTTGCATGCATAAGGTCATCTCGTATGTCATGCATCCTAACCACATCTTCTGCAGCCACCTGCATTCTGTGTGACATGTGCATTCACACCACTTCATGTCATTAATCCAAACAAAGGACGTTCCAAAGGTCACCCGTCATAATCATTTCATTTCATAACAGGTGTCTTAAAGCCACTCGTGTTTTGCCTGTGCCTTGGCTGCACTAGGTCATTTCTGCATCCCATTCATTAGGAGACCACAATGGTCCTAAATCTCTGATCATATAGAAAGTCACATGATAAGCATTACATTACATCTCATCTATCTGTCTGTTCCCAGTGTCATTGGGATACTGAGATCTCGCTTGTATATCACGATCCATATTGGATTGCTCATATCATTATCAAGTCGTCCAGGGTACTCCATGAGTGCCTAGTTAGTACACATATAGGGCATTCCATGACACTACTAAATCATGCAAGGCATTCCACAAGCACCAATCTTTGTCCGTGTCTTAAGTTACACGTGACTTGTCTATAACATCATTTCATGTCAGATGCATCAAAAGCATCAGAACTTTGTCTGTGTGTTGGCATACACACGGCTAATCCATAACATCCATTAGGTGCCTCAAAAGCATCAGAACTCTATCCGCGTGCAGGCCATGCGTGACCATTTTATGACATCCACTAGGTGCCCCAAAGGCACCGAACCTGCACCCGTGTGCGGGTTCACACGTGATTGCCTTTTGCATAGCATTGGGGCATCTGTGGAACGTCCAAAATACATTATAATCATCCTCATTCATGCTTCCATTTGACTGACATCATTCATCCACATCAACCCATGACTGTGTATCTCATTCATACATAAACATAAGGCGCTCCCTGAGCGCCAAAAACTCGACTTATGTACCAAGCACGTTATCTCATGCCATTTCATCACATAAAGGCCCAAGGTGCTCCTCGGGTGCCTAAAAAACAATTCGCATGACAAGCGCTCTGTCCTGTCTCACTTCATATCATACTTTATAATCCAAGGTGCTCCCTGAGTGCTGAAGATTATGTTAGATCGTCATGCACACACACCACCATACCATCTCAACTACCTCTGCAAGTAATATCTTGCTTCGATCCGTGGACACCCTAGTGTGTCATTCCTCCCGGGAGCATAACTATGCACCCCATTGCAAGTGATATCTTGTTTCGATCCATGGACACCCTAGTGTGTCATTCTTCCCGGGGGCATAACTATGCACCCCATTGCAAGTAATATCTTTCTTCGACCCGTGGACACCCCAGTGTGTCATTCTTCCCGGGTGCATAACTATGCACCCCATTGCAAGTAATATCTTGCTTCAACCCGTGGACACCCCAGTGTGTCGTTTCTTCCTGGGGGCATAACTATGCATCCCATTGCAAGTAATATCTTGCTTTGATCCGTGGACACCCTAGTGTGTCAGTTTCTTCCCGGGGGCATAACTATGCATCCCATTGCAAGTAATATCTTGCTTCGATCCGTGGACACCCCAGCGTGTCATTTCTTCTCGGGGGCATAACTATGCATCCTATTACAAGTAATATCTTGCTTCGATCTGTGGACACCCCAATGTGTCGTTTCTTTCCAGGGGCATAACTATGCATCCCATTGCAAGTAATATCTTGCTTCGACCCGTGGACACCCCAGTGTGTCGTTTCTTCCTGGAGATATAACTATGCATCCCATTGCAAGTAATATCTTGCTTCGATCCGTGGACACCCTAGTGTGTCAGTTTCTTCCCGGAAGCATAACTATGCATCCCATTGCAAGTAATATCTTGCTTCGATCCGTGGACACCCTAGTATGTCGTTTCTTCCCGGGGGCATAACTATGCATCCTATTGGAAGTAATATCTTGCTTCGATCCGTGGAAACCCCAATGTGTCGTTCTTTCCCGGGGGGGCATAACTATGCACCCCATTGCAAGCAATGTCTTGGTTCGATCCGTGGACATCCTAGTGTGTCGTTCTTTCCCGGGGGGCATAACTATGCACCCTATTACAAGCAATGTCTTGCTTTGATCCGTGGACACCCTAGTGTGTTGTTCTTTCCCGGGGGCATAACTATGCATCCCATTGCAAGTAATATCTTGCTTCGATCCGTGGACACCCTAGTGTGTCGTTCTTTTCTGGGGGCATAACTATGCATCCCATTGCAAGTAATATCTTGCTTTGATCCGTGGACACCCCAAATGTGTCGTTCTTTCCCAGGGGGCATAACTATGCACCCCATCTCAAGCAATATCTTGCTTTGACCCGTGGACACCCCAGTGTGTCATTTCTCCCCAGGGGCATAACTATGCACCCTTGCAAGCAATGTCTTGCTTCGATCGATGGACACTCCCGAGTGTCATTTTATCCCTGTGGTGTATATTTATACACCATGTTTTATTTTAGCATGTATCATTCCCTCCAGCATTCATTGCATCTGCACGTTTCCCTTCTTAACTTTGCATACATATTCATTGGTTCCAAATAGCATTACATGACATCACACATGCGGTACATCATCCATATATACGTGCATAACACGTCACGTATATTCATGCATATATAGTTCCCTGTTTGGTATCTGCCTACCGATGCTAATAAGTGCTCTCATATGGGGAATAGATCTTAAGGATGGCCAAACCAAGGAGCTTCAACGCCATAACAGATGTTATGGAAGACTATGTCGCTTCATCTTGATTCCGGAAGGCAGTTAGGGAGGAAGCGGCAGCAATGCTGAGAGAAACGCTGGGGGGTGACCTTGATAGAATGGAGAGGATGACAGTGAGGTGCGCTGAACTGGAAACCCGGGTGGCCGAGCTCGAAGGGAAGACTAGGGATGGCAATGGGGCAGGGATTACCCGAAAACCGTATGGATCCGAATCGGCGAGCGCAGGAAATAACCGATATTATCACCCACGGGGATGGGGGTGGGGATTTTTTTACCCCCAGTACTTAAACGGGCGTGGGCGCGGGGAGTACTATCCCCGCCCCGCTCCCGAATAAATCCCCGTATAAAACCCGCATACATATATATATATATATATATATATATATATATATATATATATATATAAAGAAATGTTAATTAATTCCTAATTAGGTCAAGCTAATTATTGCCAAAAAATAATGAATTATCGCCAACTCACCAAGTTCAAAGAGATGGAGAAACATGCAGCTTTGAACAATTTGTTGCTGCTTCTGAATAATCTATTGAAAATGTTGGGGTTGAACTTGATCATTATTTGGAGGAGCGTTTGTTACCAAGGAAAGAAGAATTTGATTTACTTGGTTGGTGGAAAAATTGCCTCAAGTTCCCTATGTTGCGATTAATTGCTCGGGATATTTTTGCAATTCCCATGTCAACTGTGGCTTCAGAGTCAGCTTTTAGTACAGGTGGTAGAGTTATAAGTGAGTCTCGTAGCAGTCTTAATTCTGAGATGGTAGAAGCTTGATATGCACTCAAAGTTGGTTAGAAGTTGAAGTAAAATGTATTATACTTATAAATGGTTACTTATTAATTTACTTTACTTCAAAGTTACGTATTAAATGTTTTAATATAATGAATACTTGTGTTTTTAGATTCTAAATCAGTTATGGATTCATTGTTGTGGAACATGAACAAAGATATGAATGTTCTTCAGGTAGTTTTTAACTTTTGACATTTAGTTTTCTTATCTATTATTCTATGCATCTAATATTTGCTTTTATTCTTATAGGATGATGAAAATACGAATCACAACAAAACAACAAAACCAAGTCCTAGCTCTTAAATGATTGGACTTCAATTTCAAGTTGTTTAAAGAAAGTTCACTTGGAACTTAAATATTTGTAATCTTAGATATATTTTGTACTTTGAATATTTAATGTTAAACCACATTTGCAATGTGGTAGAATTTGTATTTTGGTTATTGAATGTTAAAATGGTTATTAAAATAATATTAATTTATTTTATTTATTGGATATGGGCGGGCGGGGATTCACCGAAACTCGTAGGCCCCCGCGCGGGGTGGGGATGGGGGTGAAAAAATCCCTAAAATGTTAAATGGGGAATCACCGAAACCGCCCCCGCAATCATTGGGGGCGGAGTGGGGAATGCACCCCCACACCCGCACCCGGACCGTTGCCACCCCTAGGGAAGACGAGAGACATGGTGAGCATGGACTCCAATGTTGGCATTGACAACGAGCAGAACACTGAGATTGCTAACACTACCTCTCGACACCTCGGAAGGCCCTCTCACCAAAATTTGGGCTTACCGGGGTTGTCCAATGAAGGAGATCTGAAAAGACCTCTAGAGACCAATGCCAACATTGACTCTGTTTCGCGACAAATCTAGAGTTCGCCTCCTGAAGACACAGGGGCAGTCGCATCCTCTAGACCTCATTCAGTGACCAGACTATTCGCCGTCTGTAGAAAGATGGGCCTGTTGCAAAGTGTCTACCCATACATGGCGCCAACGCCGGAACGAAAAGGAAACTACTGCAGCTATCATGTAGTAGTAGGCCACCGGACTAAGGAATGCGTCGGTCTGCAAAGAAGGATCCAGAAACTGGTTGATGAAGGAAAATTGAAGGTGTGGTCTACCTCCAACGAGCGACCAGGGGTGATCAAGCAGACCACCGAGGAAATACCTCAATCCTCCCAGGGAGAGGAATATGATGAAGAGCTGCAGAGTCTGATGAGAACAAGCAATGGTACTGAAGTCGAGGCAGTGACTAGTCAAGGGCAAAAAAAAAAACTATAACCCCTCAGAGCTGTCCTTTTTGTAAGGAACTCATTTTTTTTGCTACGATGTATTAATATCATTTTGAATGCAATGCATTTTGTTATCTTCTTACTTATGTGGTGATTGCATGTATATGGCATTGCGCACCCATTTGGTCATCTAACATGACATGTCAAACACGCATAATGTCAAAATGCATGACATCAATCTGAATACTATAGGGAACCTAAAAGTGAACCTGGTCCTGAATGAACTCTCTCTTGAAAGGTGAGCTTGTGAGATAAATAAAGTGATACGATGGTACCACTTCCGCCGAGGCATCTGCTGATCCAACTCCATGATCCTTGAAGGACACTACCAATCCTGCCCCAGAGCTTCAACTGTAATAGCACACACAATACCTAAACCATTCTAAACCGAAAGCCATCTTTGAAACTCCAAATCCTACAAAAAAAAGGTCTTCCCAGAGGCAAAACTTAATCCCATATCCAAAGGCGGGTCTTCCATGCCAAAACCCCAAAAGCTAAAACTCCCAACCTTATTAAAATCTCTAACCCAAGGAGTATTCAAATGGTTTTCATCACCTTCATCACCCCACCATGTGCAAAATGCTGAAGCAGTTTTGGTTGTAGTGCATACATTATCTTGTTCGTGTGACATTCATATGTACATGACATTACGCTTGCATTGTTCATCCAAAATGCATATCAAACACACATGACATGCATGAATTTGAATGCAGCAGGAAAACCAACAGATGGTCATGGTTGAAGCTCAACTCCAAAAAAAAAAAGAGGGGATCTCATGGCATTAAAGGGTAATCTTCAGCTCCCGGCATCGTCAGATCCTTCTTTCCTGTCTGTGAAAGCTTCAGACTTTCCTGTCTTCAAAACCAAAGCTCTTCCCCTTTCCTTTTCCAATTTCTTCCACACCTTCAACACCCTTTGTCTTCTGGTTACCACCCAAACTACCAACACCTATTTAACCAAACCTCTTCTCACCTTATTCTCTGAACTGACCCTGTGAAGCCTTGTTTTCCACCATTAATGGCTTCTAACAAGAAGTTGAACCCTAATGTTCTTCAATATTCACATCATCTCATCACCACAAAGGTAACAGGGGTATATGATAAAGTACTAACTCAATCAGTCTTTGTTTATCATCAACCTGTACCAAATTGGGGATTCTCTTTCTAACACATGCCACTTCTCTTCAATCTAAACCCCCAGACTAAGCATTTTGTAACCTCAGACTGACAAGAAAGGCCCTGATTTCATGACAAAGAGAGGATTTGGATATAGACCTACTTCAATTGAGCTAGAGTTTGCCAATGTTCAAGCAACCGTTGATGGAACTCCTAAGTAGCCACTATTCTCGCCCAGCAAAATCCACACCATAGCCTATACTGGACTCAACCCAGCAAGAGATGGTTCTGTTGAGCAAAATGTGATACAAAAAGAAGAAGACTGACGCTCACCCCTATGAACTTCACCAACAGTGTTGGAGCAATCAGGTTTTACAAAGCTTTCAACAATCATGAATGGGATGTTCCCATCAACAGAAATACCTACAAAGCCTGCTGTGCTAATATTCAGGGCAAAGTTGTATTTACAAGAACTCAATCTTTAGCTGCAACAGAAGTGACTACTTACCAGTGGCTCCCTTCATCTCCTAGCCATGGTGTGCCTTGCTCTAAGGTTATTATGGTTCACAGACAAAGGAAAACCACAATTAACTCAAGTCATTCTGGATCAGGCCATACCTTGAAGGACTAAAAGCTGTGTCCATCTTTGGCAACCGTGTGTGAATTGGAGTCTGGGGTGAATTGAAAACATGAATACAGCTCCAGACCCTTGGAGATTTCAGTGGTTAATTGACTCCGTCTCAGGTGGTCTACTCAACAGAGGCAGTTCCATCCAATGGCCGGTTATACACTTTGGTAACATCCCCAGTGGATCCTCGAAAAAAAGAGAGTAATGAAGGAACATTGATCTACGCCAGAGCCACGGTTGGAATTTCCTAATGCATTCACATTCATCATATCATAGATGTTTTATATGCTGTTTTGATGCTCAGTATGCATGTGTTATGCCATTACATGTAAATGTCCATGTTCAGGCAACAGCACGCAGCAAACCAGACTTAATGAAGCATTTAACATCCAAACCCAAACCTCCAATACTTAGGGTAGATAAAATAAAAATCATAAATTATCATCAAGGGCAATCCTATAATAATCCCCGGCGGAATCGTCAAGGTGCATTCTCCAATCTTAAGACAAGCCAATACTAAGACATCCACTTGGCTGGCGCACTCTTATGGACTCAGCCATCTTTTAAAAAAAAATCTTCAGCAAGAGAATCTCCAATACGGAAAACTGAAAGGACATGTTGGTAACAAGAAGAGAGTGACAGACATACAGAGGCAGTGTCACTTTTGATTTTCCTATCGCATTCATTCTGATGCCATCGTAATGATACTACACATGTTTAATTTTCTGTTTAGATGTTTATATTGCATGCATCGTGCCATTGCATATAAACACCCATCAGTAAGTCATTGCATTCAAACCCACGATGGCATCAACGAAATTGTCACTACAAATGACAGCTACTGGCTCAGTCGTACCATTCCCAGCATAATTATCCCTGACAGAGTGGTTCCCAGTAGGATTATCCCCACGGGGTCTTCAACAAAATCCTCAGGTGGGTTTCTAGCAAGGCTCCCTACTGAATCAGAATCTTCAACAGATCCCCCAGCAAGATCAAATGGATCAAAATACTCCCCAGCTAAGTTCTCAGCTAAAACAATCCCCACTGAGTCATTATCCTCAGCAAAGTCATCCGGCAGGCATAGTCCCCACAGGAGTCGTCAGGAGTCACAAGTTCACTCCCTAGGCGCAAATACCAAAAATATTATCAGAAGCATCATGACACATGCATACACACAAATTATGCACGCATTCATGCATACATGCATTAAGACAACCATCCTCGTGCTGCCTCTTCGCCTCATAGAGGGGACAGCACATTATCTTATTTGACCTTGTCGACCCAATGGACAGGGAAGAATGTCTGTTGACGAATTTCTTGCCCTTGATAAGTATCTGGGGGTAGAACTATAGACCATTTGGTTCGACCTTTCCACCTCATAGGAGAGGAAGAACATTCATTTAAATCCTGCCACCACTGGGGCAGGAAAGAAATGCCTATTGAGGAGTTTCTTGCCTTTAAATAGGGATCTGGGGGCAAGATAACCAACCTCGTGCCATCTCTTTGCCTCATAGAGGGGACAACACATTATCTTATTCGACCCTGTCGACCCAATGGACAGGGAAGAATGTCTGTTGATGAACTTCTTGCCCTTGACAGGTATCTGGGGGCAGAACAACAGACCATTTGGTTCGACCTTTCCGCCTCATAGGAGAGGAAGAACATTCATTTCAATCCTGCCACCGCTGGGGCAGGAAAGAAATACCTATTGAGGAGTTTCTTGCCTTTAAACAGGGATCTGGGGGCAAGATAACCAACCTCGTGCTATCTCTTCGCCTCATAGAGGGGACAACACATTATCTTATTTGACCCTGTCGATCCAATGGACGGGGAAGAATGTCTGTTGATGAACCTCTTGCCCTTGATAGGTATCTGGGGTAGAACAACAGACCATTTTGTTCGACCTTTCCACCTCATAGGAGAGGGAGAACATTCATTTCCAACCTTATGCTGCCTCTTCGCCTCATAGAGGGAACAACATATTATCTTATTTGACCCTGTCAACCCAATGGACGGGGAAGAATGTCTGTTGATGAACTTCTTACCCTTGATAGGTATCTGGGGGCAGAACAACAGACCATTTTTTTTTGACCTTTCCGCCTCATAGGAGAGGGAGAACATTCATTTCCAAACTCGTGCTGCCTCTTCGCCTCATAGAGGGGATAACACATTATCTTATTCGACCCTGTCGACCCAATGGACGGGGAAGAATGTCTGTTGATGAACTTCTTGCCCTTGACAGGTATCTGGGGGCAGAACAATAGACCATTTCGTTCGACCTTTTTGCCTTATAGAAGAGGGAGAACATTCATTTCCAACCTCGTGCTGCCTCTTCACCTCATAGAGGGGACATCACATTATCTTATTTGACCTTGTCGGCCCAATGGACAAGGAAGAATGTCTGTTGATGAACTTTTTGCCCTTGATAGGTATCTGGGGGCAGAACAATAGACCATTCCGTTCGACCTTTCCGCCTCATAGGAGAGGGAGAACATTCATTTCTAACCTCGTACTGCCTCTTCACCTCATAGAAGGGACATCACATCTCTCATTCGACCTTCTCAACCCAATGGACAAGGAAGAATTCTATTGACAAACTTCTTACCTTTAACAGGTATCTGGGGGCAGGACAACAGACCATTTCATTCGACCTTTCTACATCATAAGAGAGGGAGAACATCCATTTCCAACCTCGTGCTGCCTCTTCGCCTTATAGAAGGGACAACACATCTCTCATTCGACCTTATCGACCCAATGGACAAGGAAGAATGTCTGTTGATGAACTTCTTGCCCTTAACAGGTATATAGGGGCAGAACAACAGACCATTTCGTGGACCTTTCCACCACATAGGAGAGGAAGAACATTCATTTCAATCCTGCCACCGCTGGGGCAGGAAAAAAATGCCAATTGAGGAGTTTCTTGCTTTAAACAGGGATCTGGGGGCAAGATAACCAACCTCGTACTATCTCTTCACCTCATAGAGGGGACATCACATTATCTTATTTGACACTGTCGACCCAATGGACGGGGAAGAATGTCTGTTGATGAACCTCTTGCCCTCGATAGGTATCTGGGGGAAGAACAACAGACCATTTTGTTCGACCTTTCCACCTTATAGGAGAGGGAGAACATTCATTTCCAACCTCGTACTGCCTCTTTGCCTCATAGAGGGGACAACATATAATCTTATTCAACCCTGTCGACCCAATGGACGGGGAAGAATGTCTGTTGATGAACTTCTTGACCTTGACAGGTATCTGGGGGCAGAACCACACAACATTTTATTCGACCTTTCCGCCTCATAGGAGAGGGAGAACATTCATTTCCAACCTCGTGCTGCCTCTTCACCTCATAGAGGGGATAGTACATTATCTTATTCGACCTTGTCGACCCAATGGATGGGGAAGAATGTCTGTTGATGAACTTCTTGCCCTTGACAGGTATCTGGGGCAGAACAACAGACCATTTCATTTGGCCTTTCCACCTCATAGGAGAGGGAGAACATTCATTTCCAACCTCGTGCTGCCTCTTCGCCTCATAGAAGGGACAACACATCTCTCATTCGACCTTGTCAACCCAATGGACAAGGAAGAATGTATGTTGATGAACTTCTTGCCCTTAACAGGTATCTGGGGGCAGAACAACAGACCATTTCGTTCGACCTTTCCACCACATAGGAGAGGAAGAACATTCATTTCCAACCTTGTGATATTTCTTCGCCTCACAAAAGGGACATCATATCTCTCATTCGACCTTATCGACCCAATGGACAAGGAAAAATGTCTGTTGACGGACTTCTCGCCCTTAACAGGTATCTGGGAGTAGAACAACAGACCATTTCATTCGACCTTTCCGCCATATAGGAGAGGAAGAACGTTCATTTCCAACCTCGTGTTGCCTCTTCACCTCATAGAAGGGACAACACATCTCTCATTCGACCTTATCGACCTAATGGACAAGGAAGAATGTCTGTTGATGAACTTCTTGCCCTTAATAGGTATCTGGGGGCAGAACAATAGACCATTTCGTTTGACCTTTCCGCTACATAAGAGAGGAAGAACATTCATTTCCAACCTCGTGCTATCTCTTCACTTCATAGAAGGGACAGCACATCTCTCATTCGACCTTGTCGACCCAATGGACAAGGAAGAATGTCTGTTGATGAACTTCTCACCCTTAACAGGTATCTGGGGGCAGAACAACAGACCAACTCATTCAACCTTTAGCCACAGAGCAGGGGAAGAACCTTCATTCCTATCCTGTCATCGCAGAGACAGGAAAGAAATGCCTATTGAGGAATCTCTTGCCCTTAACAGGTATCTGGAGGCAAGACAACAATTAACCTCGGACTACTTCTTCGACGCTTAGAAGGAACAGCGCCTCTCTTGCTTCAACCTTGTCGCCACATGGACAAGGAAGAAATGTCTATTGTGGATTCGCTTGCCTTTAATAGATATCTGGGGGCAAAGCAATTCAATCGAATTTATTCTTGATCGAGGTGGCAAAAATTTTTGTTTACAAAACTGTCGATCAAGAAATAAATATGCTACTTAGCACCAACATCATGGACGCGCTCCAACTCAGTGAGCCAACATCACGGACGCGCTCTGCCTCAGTTAGCCAACATCATTGACGAGCTTCGCCTCAGTGAGCCAACATCATGGACATGCTCCATCTCAGTGAGCCAATATCACAGATATATTTCCCCGCAGTGAGTCAACTGGGAATCACGGCCGGCGCCTCCAGCAAGGAACGCCAGGTAAGTTTCCTTTTCCTTCCTCACCGCGCTTCCAGTCGCGAGACCAAACTCAATCTAGGCTTTAGTGCCCACGATGATCCGACTTTAATCCCACAAGGGGCAGCTGTTAGCGCCGAAATTTTCATTTCAAAAAAAAGAAGAAGAGAAAACGAACGATAGTCGTATGACTTTGACTATAGTCGTACGACTATAATCAAACTACAGTCGTACGACTGTAGGTTCGTGGCAGGTAAGCCAGCCCATACCCTGAAATCTGAAAAATAGGGGAAAGAGATGGAGCAATTAATGCTCCGGGATAAAAAAGAGGGAATGGTAGAAAAAGAGGGGGGAGGAAAAGAAAGGAAAGAAAAAGAAATAGAGAGAGAGAGAGAGAGAGAGAGAGAGAGAGATTGGAGGAAAAGAGAAAAAGAGAGAAAAGAAAAACCAAAACTCAAAACTTTCTTCAACTCTTTTCTTCTCAATTTCAGAGTGTCAATGTCTAAAATTGGTTAGAAATCATAGGTTAATGACTTAACACTGAAACTCAATCAATCTCAGACCTTAAAATCGCCAGAATCCCTAATATTTGGAGATTTTTGGACCAAACTTCCCAACCTTAACTCAAGGAGAAAAAAAGAAAATCTAAGTGGATCGGTGCAACGCCAGGGGTCAATCCTGCGGTGGATCAGCGCTTAAGAGGTAAACACTCCTTTTCCCCTCTGTTTTTCAAGCTTTCTGGGTGATTGGTTGTGCTTTTTATGCGTTTTATTCAAGTTCTGTGTTTTCTATTTCTGGAAATCAAGAACAGTCGTGCGACTGTTCTAGAGTTTGATGAACAGTCGTACGACTGTAAATACAGTCGTACGAGTGTTCTTGTTTTCCAGATTGTTTTCTTCCAGTTTTATTTCAAATAAATTTTGGCGAAATCCTGAGTTTGGACTACCTACAGTCGCACGACTGTAATTTATAGTCGTACCACTGTAGTTACAGTCGCACGACTGTAACATGTTTCCAGAATCAGAATTTCCCTTTTGAGCTATAAAAATTTCCAGAAATCCTTAAAAATTCAGAAAACCCCAAAAATCATCAAATAAATTTTGTTGTGTGCATTCACGACCCTATATTCAATTTCCAGTAAAATTGCATTTAGGAACCTACACGAACGGAACCCCGAATTCCGAGATAACCGACCAACAAAAACAACAATTTGCATGAAACCAAGCCAAATGGGTTTTCAAAATTAGTTTTCCAGCACGAAAATCACAAGGCATTTCAAAACCGTTTTCCAGGTCAAACCGGTTATCCCCTAAATACATGCTCCCAATCCTAAATTCCCCATTCTGTCCTGATTTGAGTCCTATTTGTGTTTATAATATAAACTGTGCTAACCAATCTGTTTTGCAGCATTTATTTTTACTTTTGCTGTATTTAATAGATTAATTCGTGTATTTAGGCGGTTGTATTTTTAGATCCTCGTGTACTCTAGGCGATTGTAAAAGTGAGGACGAGAGATTTTATTCTTTATTCAATTTGGTTGTATAATCGGCCATTATTATTCTTTTGTATA
Source organism: Euphorbia tirucalli (assembly GCA_039660915.1). Taxonomy (NCBI): domain Eukaryota; kingdom Viridiplantae; phylum Streptophyta; class Magnoliopsida; order Malpighiales; family Euphorbiaceae; genus Euphorbia; species Euphorbia tirucalli. The sequence continues at coordinate 73,524,956 of CM077641.1, forward strand.
TTTGTGTGGATGATTTAATTTTTCTATAATTTATTTTCTGTATTTTGCCTTAGCATTTGCTTAATATAAATAATCGAATTGGGTAGAGAAGATAATAAATTGAATAAATATGACTTTATAAATAATAAACGAATACAAGCTCGAGGTTAAGTAGGTAAGTCACCCGAACCCTGAATCTCTGGATTAGGTACAGTAGTCTACTCTCGGTAGGGAGCTGTACCAGAATTTCCCGGATGAGCTAATCTGGGTGGCGACTATGTCACTGATCTCGCGATTTAGGTTTCGAGGTCTTTAAGTTATAAAACGTAAAACCGTTTTCTACAAAAGCATTTCCAAAATCGAATCAATAGTTTTCTCAACTGAACATAAACAAAACTTCGTTTTCCACAAATCTCAATACAATTTCTTTCTTTTCTTTTTCCCCGGTTCGCTTCATCGTGTTCCGATAAAAGGTCGTCCGCTCACACTTAGGTTAGGGGTGTGATAAACAGGCTTTTTAGGCTAAAGCAATACCATATCAAACAACACAACAGAACAACAAGTAACTTACCCAAAACGAACTTGAGCAACCGAGAACAGATTAGGAGTAGGAAAACTCAAAGATTCAGATGTAATTTCAAGAGCTTCAAGGATTTTAGCACAAGAGGAAAAAAATAAAACATCCTAGCACAGAAGTTTAAGCTCTTTAGCTCCCTTTTCTTTTAAAAGAAGAAAAATCAAGTATGAATAATACAATTGAATGCAAGCATTTGATAATATGATACGAGGTAAAATTGATCTTGCTCACAATTTCGAATCCCAAGCAGTTTTAAAGGAGTGAATATTCTAACTACCTTTTGACAAAGATTAGACAAATAGTTGCAAACTAAAACTTTGAAAGAAAGACTATCACAAGAACATTTGTTTTGAGGACCATAAGAATTTCCAAAAAGGGAGGTTGCATAAATTCAATTGAATTAGACTACTTGCTATTTGAGAACCATTTGATTTATTGCTATGGTATTCCTAGGGTAATTTGGACAACATATTGTGAATTGGCTAAGGAAAAAACTACATATTATGGGAAAAAAAAATAACAGGCTAAAAGGCTCATAGGGCTTTAAAAAAATGGGAAGAGAAATGTTAGGGAGGTTTTTTTTTTTTTTTGGGATTAACACAATAGGGGAAAAACAAATGCCTTAATCACTTTATGCATGCGAAAAACCTTGTGGTTTTGACAAAGACAATCTACTAAGTTCTAGCTTAAAACTCAATATGCATGCCCACTCCACAAAGAATTCAAGAAAGAATTTATATTGATATCAAAGAAAACAGGCTCAAAAACCTCACAGAGAAATATAGGGTCAATACAAATGGGCCTAACTCAAGCTATCAAGGTGAAACAAACTTTAAGGTCTCGAAGCCCTAAGTTGCTTAATCAACAAAAACCAGAATTTCTAAAAGCTTTTCTAATCAACAGGCAATCAATTTCTTAGTGTTTTATACGACTTCTTGCATCCTCAGGATCAGAAAATCTCACTGGCTGTTACTACACAATTAAACACAAAGAAATTGAAAAATTTTAGACAAATTTTTACAAACCGCTAAGAAAACTAAACCAACACAAAAGTTCATAAAATTACACAGAAAACTTTACAAATTCACAAATAAAACTTAAGAGTACTTAAAACAGCAAAAATTCAAGTAGGGATTCCCAATCAGCAGTCTAACAATTACCAAATAATTCATCTAGCAATCATGCAATACCAAAAATTATCAGCAAATTCAATTTAAATTCCACTAGGCAGTTCTTCTCCCCCACACTTAGATTATGCTTTGTCCTCAAAGCATCAAATTCATGCAATAAAAATCAAAACAGGGCAAAAGAAACCACCTATTTCATGGCACAGAAAAATGCTGAGAGCAAGCATTGAAAAGAAACATACCAGAGTTGATTGAGGAGGAGAGGGAGAACATATCATTTAGCAGGCTTGCGCGGGAAGCATTAGGGGCTCGCTTAGCAGATCTCTTTTCCCTAGCTATACTAACAATCTTAAACCAAAGAAAGAAACAAAAAAAATGTGAAGATAGGATAAGGAAATACAGAGAATTTGAGAAAGAAAAACAGAAGTAATGAGATAGAGAAGAGGAAAAGACTTAAAATCGAAACGTGAGAGAAAAGAGAGCAGTTACCCAATTTAAAATTCAAAGTAAAACTGACACAAGGATAGAGAGGAGGAAAACGTGGGAGTCAGAGGAGGAAAGGAGAGATGAAAATAGTGGCTGATGGGATTGTACACACTTTCCCATAATTCACTTTTACACTCTCATAATTACTCCCTTTTCCGAAAATTATAGCCATAAAAATAAATTCTTGTGGTTGTAAAAAGAAAATAAAAAGCAAGTATGGATCTTAACAAAAAGATAATATCAATTTTCAACTTGATGTTACTTCCCATACTGACTCCAGTAATAGCCCTGCAAAAAAAAAAAAAAAACAAAACAAAACAAAAAACAAAAAATTCATCATTAAAATTTGCATATCAAAAAGTTAAAATGAAATAATAGAAGGATTAAGGAGTTTTCGGAAAAAATTGCTTCAATCAGTGTTTGAAGCGGATACTGAGCAATCTTTGGTTGCCTAAGGTGGTTCAAGGTATTGTAGACTTCCAACACCATTTGATGATTCCTGTGCAAGATAGGGCTTTAATCTTTGACCATTGATTTTACAAATTTCACCATTCTGATTCATTATCTCAATTGCCCCATGTGAAAAGACTTCCTTTATTGTATATGGTCCAGTCCATCTTGATTTAAGCTTTCCTGGGAGCAATGGCAACTTTGAATTGTACAGCAAGACTTTCTGACCTTTGTAGAAAGTCTTCTCTTGAATTTTCTTGTCATGCCATTTCTTGATTTTTTCTTTATAGTTGATGGCATTTTCATAACTGAACAACCTAAACTCTTCTAGCTCATTCAGCTGCATTTTCCTTTTTTTGCCTACCAAGTTCCTATCAAAATTTAAATATGTTAGAGCCCATAAAGCCTTAAATTCTAATTCAACAGGTAAGTGACAGGCTTTTCCATAAAGCAATGTAAAAGGCGACATTCCAATAGGTGTCTTGTAAGCTGTACGATATGCCCAAAGAGCATTATCGAGCTTTCTTAACCAATCCCTCCTAGAGTTGTTAACTGTTTTCTTAAGAATTCTCCTGATCTCTCTATTAGAAATCTCAACCTGCCCACTGGTTTATGGGTGATAAGGTGTAGCAATTCTATGAGTGACTCCATATTTAGAAAGAAGCCTTTCAAATTGGCTATTACAGAAATGAGTACCTTGATCACTGATTATTGCTCTAGGATCTCCAAATCTTATAAATAATTTCTTCAGAAACATTACCACAACTCGAGCATCATTTGTAGGACTTGCAATGGCTTCTACCCATTTACTCACATAATCCACAGCAACCAATACATATTTATTACCATGCGAGCCTAGAAAAGGTCCCATAAAATCAATACCCCAAACATCAAAAATTTCACAAACAATGATATTATGTAGAGGCATAGCATTTTTGGCAGAAATATTACCTGTTCTTTGGCATTCATTACATTCCAAGACAAACCTATGGGAATCCTTAAAAATTGTAGGCCAAAAGAATCCACACTCCAGAATTTTTGAGGCTGTTCGGTTTGCACCAAAATGACCTCCAGCTTCTTGAGTGTGACACATTGACAAGATTGCTGGGACTTCTTCTTGCGAAGCACATCTTCTAATAATCTTATCTGCACATAACTTAAAGAGAAAGGGTTCCTCCCAAAAATAATATTTTAAATCCGAAAGGAATTTCTTTCTTTAATGAGAAGACAAAGAGGGAGGCATAATTCCACAAGCTAAATAATTTGCAATATCAGCAAACCAAGGTATAAAATGTACCGCATAAAGTTGTTCATCAGGAAAAGAGTCAACAATTTCAGCTTGCTTGTCGAGGTTGCTTAGTGGAATTCTCGAAAGATGGTCTGCAGCCATGTTCTCTGAACCCTTCTTATCTTTGATCTCAATATCAAATTCTTGAAGAAGTAAGAGCCATCGTATGAGATGAGGTTTCACATCCTTCTTAGCCAATAAGTATTTCAATGCTGCATGATCAGTAAAAACAGTAATCTTAGATAAAACCAAATAAGATCTAAATTTATCAAAAGCATAGACAACAGCAAGTAATTCTTTTTCTGTAGTGGTGTAATTCTGTTGTGTCTCTGTCAAGGTTTTGCTTACATAGTAAATTGGGCGGAAATGCTTCTCTATCCTTTGTCCTAGCACAGCTCCAATGCAAGTATCACTAGCATCACACATAAGCTCAAATGGAAGACTCCAATCAGGGGTAATCAAGATTTGGAGCATTCACCAGTTTTGCCTTAAGAGTTTCAAAAGCTTTTTCACAAGCTTCATCAAAGCAGAATTGGACATCCTTGTGCAAAAGTGCTGTTAGCGGCTGAGCAATCTTAGAAAAGTCTTTTATAAATCTTCTATAGAACTCGACGTGACCAAGAAAGTTTCAAATTTCTTTGACAGTTGTAGGAGCAACAAGCTTTTCTATGACTTCTACCTTTGCTTTATCAACCTCTATTCCTCTTGAAAAGATCTTATGGCCGAGAACAATGCCTTCATCAACCATGAAGTGACATTTTTCCCAGTTCAATGCAAGATTGGTCTCGCCATATACTGAGAAATCATCCATGAAGATTTCCACTGTCTTTTCAGCCATATCATGGAAAATCGCCATCATGCATCTCTGGAAAGTTGCTGGAGCATTACATAATCCAAATGGCATCTTTCTATAAGCATAGGTGCCATATGGACAGGTAAAAGTTGTTTTCTCTTGATCTTGTGGATGAATGGGAATCTGATTGTACCCCGAATAACCATCAAGAAAACAATAAAATGCATAACCTGAAAGTCTTTCTAGCATCTAATCAATGAATGGTAGCGGAAAATGATATTTTCTTGTAGCATCATTGAGCTTTCGGTAGTCAATGCAAACTCTCCATCCAGTGACTGTTCGAGTGGGGATGAGTTCATTTTGCTCGTTCTGAATGATAGTGATCCCACCTTTCTTAGGTACTACCTGAACAGGGCTAGTCCACACTGAATCGGAAATAGGGTAGATAATTCCTGCACCAAGTAGCTTAATCACCTCCTTTTTCACTACTTCCTTCATATTAGGATTCAGTCTCCTCTAAGGTTGTATGACAGGCTTATGATCTTCCTCTATTAGAATATGATGGACACAATCAGAAGGACTAATGCCTTTTATATCTGAGATTGTCCAGGCCATTGCTTCCTTGTTCTTTCTCAAGACACAAAGTAATTAAGTTTTCTACTCCTGGGTAAGTTTGGAAGATATAATTATAGGTAGGTTGCTTGGTGGATCAAGGAATGCATATTCTAAGTGAGAGGGTGATGGTTTCAATTCTAGAGTGGGAGACTCTTCAATTGAAGGTTTAGAATGCAGTGTGGGTGTATAGTCTAAAGGTTCAATGAATTGCCTGCTTCCTACGATTGCTGGACATCCAATTTCAGCTTCAATTTGCCTTTCCATTTCTTCTTCTTCATTTTCAAAATCTGCTTCCTCAAATTCCTGCATGAAAAATGGGTTTAAATTGACATCAGTAGCATCAATAAAAAAATAGTGATCATCACAAGCAGGAGGATATTTCATGGCTTCATTCATCTTAAAGAGTACTTCCTCATCATGAATTTTCAAAATTAATTGACCATTATGAACATCAATTAATGCACGACCTGTTGCTAAGAAGGGTCTTCCTAGAATAATAGGAACATGCAAATCTTCATCCATATCCTTAACAATAAAATCAACAGGAAGTATAAACTTTCCTATCTTAACCAAAACATCCTCAATTATTCCCCTAGGATATCTTACAGTTTTATCAGCAAGTTGTATGGAAACCCTAGTAGGTTGAGGTTCTCCTAACCCTAATTGTTTGTAGATGTAATATGGCATAAGATTGATACTTGCTCCTAGATCACACAATGCATTTTCAATATTAAGGTTACCAATAGAGCAAGGTATAGAAAAACTCCCTGGATCTTTGATCTTGGCTGGTAAAGGTTGCTTGCTCTGAAGAATTGATGAGCAATCTCTATTAAGCTGCACCATTGCTACATTCGCCAACTTCTTCTTATTAGCAAGAAGTTCTTTCAAGAATCTCACATATAAGGGCATTTGTGCAAGTGCTGCTGCAAAGGGTATATTGATGTGGAGCTTTTTGAAAACTTCCAAAAACTTGTCAAACTGCTTGGCCATGTCATGTTGCTTAGTTCTTTATGGATAAGGTATCCTTGGTTGATAAGCAGGTACAGGTTGCCCATCTTAAACAGAGGTGTTTTGAATAGAATCTGAGGTTGCTTGACTCTGCTCTGGTTGAACTTGAGATTGCTTGACTACATCAGAAGGCTGCTCAGTGATGTGGGCAGTCTCAAGTTGCTCATTCTTCTTAACAGTCTTTTCTTCTGAGTCTTTGTTCTTATCAATAATGCTCATCTTATAAGGTTGCTCAACATTTTTACCACTTCTAAGGGTAATAGCTTTGCACTCCTCTCTCGGATTTGGTTCAGTGTTGCTTGGAATGACCCCCTTGTTCTTTGGAGTGACAATATTTGTAAGCTGCTGAAGCCGAGTCTCCATGTTCTTCATATAAGCTTGAGTCTGCTTCATGAATTGAGACATCATTTCCTTCATCTCCTCAACCTCAAATTTCTTAGAAGCATAGGACGATCCAGCTTGTTGAACATGATTGGGCTGCTAATGAGGTTGGAAATTACTGTGAGGCTGCTGGAAAGGTACATGAGGTTGCTTACCAGGTTGCTGGTTCCAAGAGAAATTAGGGTGATTGCGCCAAGTTGGATTGTTAGTGTTGGAAAATGGATTGTTCTGCCTTGGATTGTTTCCAATATAATCACATTACTCCTGAGTAAGAGAAATGTCACAGTCAATGCTTCTATGATCACTTCCACATAATTCACAAGAAATCTTTGAACTTGAAATAGCTGAGATATTTTGCTTGGCTAACTTTTTAAAAATCAGATCTACTTTGTCGGAAAGCTTGGCAACAAAATCTAAGTTAGCAGTCTTTTCTTGATCTTTACGTGCTGAGTGCCATTTATAACTGGTGTTGACCAACCTTTCGACCAACTCATAAAGCTCTTCCGGTGCCAGTTCTTCTGGGTCCCCATTTGCTGTGGATTCGATTTGAATCTTATATGCATTAGTCAAACCATTGTAGAAATTCTGAATTTGCATCCACATGGGAAATCCATGGTTTGGCACTTTTTTTAGGACTTCCTTATATCTTTCCCAAGCTTCTGACAAGGATTCATCATGTTGCTGACGAAAATGAGTAACCTCATTTCTTAACTTGATTGCTTGTCTGGGCGAAAAATACTTAGTCAAAAAAAATGAGCCATTTCATCCCAGGTTGTAACTGAACCTGGTTGAAGATTCTTCAGCCAACTTTTACCCTTATCCCTAAGTGAAAAAGGAAAAAGCTTTAATCTTATCACATCATCTGAAACTCCACGATTAGTACAGAAAGTATTACATATAGTCACAAAATCTTGGATATGAGCATTTGGATCTTCTCTGGGCAATCCTCCAAATTGAACAGTAGCTTAAAGCATTTGAATTATATAGGCTTTGATCTCAAAAACATTGTCCCCTTCATTGGGTATCACAATGCAAAAAGAGTGTCCCTCAGTGATAGGTCTCGAATATTCCTTAAGTCTTTGCCTTGGAGGAGGAAGATGAACTTCTCTCTCTCCTTCAGGTGGTGGAGGTGGTAGATTTTGTTCAGCCATTCTCTGTCTTCTGTGAGCTCTTCTAGTAGCACCACTTCTTCTCCCACAAGTTATTAGGTGGATTCCTGCTCTTCGCATAAACCAAGAGATTGCTTAAATAGAGAATTTCTGCACAAAACACCAAACACCAAATCAAACAAACGAATTTACAAGAAATCTTTAAAATTTTTAACCGTTAATTCCCCGGCAACGGCTCCAAAAACTTGTTGCCCTAAAATTGTGCACTAGCAAGTGTACTAGGTCAATTGCAGTGGTGGCAAGACAAGTGTCGATCCCATAGGGAATAAGGGAAAACTATAAGACTTCCTAATAAACCACCAGATGTAAGATTTTCCAAATCAGCAATACAACTTTATATAAGCTGAAAATAATAGAAAGCATACAAGACAATGTAAGGAAGGTTGCTTAAAACAGAAGATGTAAAACAATAATAATAAAAATACAGACTTCCACCAGTTAGACAGGCAATCTTGAGATATCTTTCTTTAGAATTTATTATGAATATATTAAGGAACGCAGATCTAAGGTCTCTTGCTCTCTACCCACCAAGCTTATATCTCGACCTCACTTGGATCTATGAACCCCCAACTAAGCTTATCTTTCGACCTCACTTAGCATAGGCATTCATTCATTAAGTCAAGCAAGCATTCTACCATGAATAGAAACCTTTAGCACACCCCCAATCTCCTCTCGGTCTCATGACAAGTGTGCACATGTGTGATTTTTCCATATTCCTAAATCTCCTCTCGGTCTCATTAAGAATACTAAACATACAATGGGGTCCCATTGTAATTCTGGTAAGCACATCACAACACAATCATCTCAATATAATATTCATAATAAAAACGAGAAAGACTTCCCAAGCTGGCTTCAGCCTGCTGAGAAACCTACTCATAACACATAATTAACATCAAAACAAGAATTCCCCACCAGATAGCTTAAAAGAAGAAAAATCAAGTAAATTAAAATTAATGCAAAGATAAAAGTAGTTGAGTAAACATTCAATGCCCTTAACCCTCTAAACAGCAAACTATTTATAGTCCCCTTAAAAAAAAGAATCTAATCTACCTTGAGACATGTTCCTATATTAAAATAATAGCTAAATTTGACAATCACAAAATGTAATGGCTTTTTTGAGAACCCAAGGATAGTTCTGGAATTTCCCAAAAGAAAATATCTCCTCCTCCTCTCTGGGCCGCGCCCCTTCCTTCAACTCCGGCCCGTTTTAGCCGCAGCCCAAACCAAATTTCTTCTTCTCCTTTCTGCTGCTCCTTAAGACTTCCCAAATCCAACAGCCTTTCTGAATGATGTCTCAGACCTGGAAAAGCTCAATATTAGTCATGAATTCTCTATTCTCAATAGAATTTAACCAATTAGCTACTGAATTCTTGCATGATTATCTGGTAATATTTTCACTCATCAACTTGTATGGTAATTATTATTAGTCTTTTACGTAATTTACTTGCATGAAATTCTTCTAAAAATTTTAAAGTATGATAGTACTAAATTTGAATTGTAAGAGTACTTTCTTGAAGATTCATGAATATCAAAATTTTTGTGTTTCACTAATCTATTTTTAAAGGTTGTGATTTCAGAGGGTAATTGAATTTTTAAGTTACTAGTTTATTAAAGAACTATTGAAGTTATATTTCAATGTTGGTTTTAGAAATCTAAAATTTTATTGTATTCTTATAAATTTAGTTGTTTAGTTATTAAAGAGGAAGGTTTGGTTCTGGAAATAAATTGTAGAATTTTTTATGAAGTTTTTATGATAATTTGAACAGTATCTATTCAAGGTTACAAATCCTTGATTTGTACAGTATATGTTATTGTTTAGTTTATCCGGATGAGAACGGTTGGTTATATTATCCGAATTGAATTCGATTTTAGATACAGTTTATATTTGTAATATGGTTATAGCCCCATAAAGGTGTTAGATGGTTGGTAGTGGTAGGTTGGATCCAATAAAGGAGAAGGTGGTAGTACTACCCAACCAACTGTGATAAATTCACAAGGTAGCTAAGCCATAATTGGCCTTGGATCGGATATATTTGCTAAAATTGATTCGGTAATGATGATTCGGGTATTGACACCCAACGGCTTGTGTTGAAACGTGCTTTGGATTATTATTTTCTGTCATACACGGTCGATGACTGCCAACCAATTTGAAATTCCTCAAGGGCAATTCTGTTTGTATAAATTTATATGGTTCTGGTGTAAGAATTTTATCCTTGTATTTCCATTTGACATTGTTCATCCTTTGATCCGGTACATTTTCGATTTTGAATATGTTTAAATATGGTTATTATTTAAATGTTTAAATTATACAGTAATTGCCAAATAAGTGTACCACTGAGTACTTTGTTATGCGGCCTATAATGTTTCTATACTTATGATTAGGTGAAGATAAAGAGATCCAGTTGTGATCGGACGACGTTTTCGAAGGAACGCGAGACTGCTTTTCGGAAAGGGCGCCTCGATTTCGGGCGGGGCCCTCCCTCGCATGGAAGATTAATTATTTCATAAAAGAATCGAGACCTAAATCTCGATAAAAAGTGTAAGAGTCGCCACCCGGCTCAGCTCGACCGGGAAATTACAGTGTAGCTAAACCAAAGTGAGAACTGCCACACTTTTTAGAGATCTAGGTTCGGACAAGTCCCTTATTTTATGTCTAATCAAAATAAAATGGCCAATGTTCTATAATGACACTTTAAATTGTTAAAATTGATTTTATTGAATAAATACATGCGGCGCACATACATAATAATACAAAATAAAAGTAAAAGAATAAATATTTAAGAGGCTTACAACCCAATCGAAAGAAAAATAAAAACTCTCGGCCTCACAATACAAACGCCTAAAATACACGGATTAATCTATTAAATACATTAAAAATAAAAATAAAAAAATTAAAGCTGCAAAACAGATGGTTAGCACAGATATATAGCACACCACACATAGGACTCAAGTTGGACAAAATCAAGAATTTTAGAGTTCGGGGACATGCATTTGGGGGTAACCGGGTCTGCCGGCCCGATTAGTCATGGAAAACAGTTTTGAAACGTCCCTGCATTTTTTGTTTTGTGAGAAAATCATTTTAAAAATATTTTCCGGTTTATTTTAATTTAGCATATGAGGTGGGTTGGTTTTTGGGAGAACCGGGTCTCCATCGTGGTTTTATTCTAAATGTAAAAACACCGAAAAATAAATCTAAGGTCGTGAATACACACTCCAAAATTCATTTTTGATGATTTTTTATTTTTCTGAATTTTTCTGATTTTTATGAAATTTTTGGGATTTTATGAATTTTTTTTGGATTTTTAGGGAATTTTTGCTTCTAGCCGAGGACTACAGTCGTGCGACTGTAACCTTACCTTAAGCAGAAATCGCCAAAATATTTAAATGAAAGAGCTAAAACTGAGGAAATTCAACAACAGTGGTACGACTATATATGAAATGGTACGACTGTAATTACAGTCGTGCCCTTGTTCTTTGTGACAAGAACAGTCGTACGACTGTTCTTAATTTTCTAGAAGCAGAAACGTAAAAGTTGGATAAAATGCACAAAATCAACCAAAGCAACCAGAAAGCATGAAAATAAGCGGGATTGAGGTGTGTTTACCTATTTGGCGTTGATCCACCGTTGGTATGACCAATGGCGATGCACCAATCCACGTGAAATTACTTCTTTTTCTTGGTGTGTTAAGGTTGCAAAAAGGGTCTAAAAATCCTCCAAAAAGTCACGGATTTGAACAAGTTTATGTCTGGAAATGATTTAGATTTTGTGTGTCAAGTTAATCCTATGATTTCTAGTTCGTTTTAAACATTCACACACAGAAATTAAGAAGAAAAGGATTGAAGAAAGTCCCTAGTTTCTTTTAGTTTCTCTTTTTTTTTCCCTCTGTTCTCTTTTCTCTCTCTCTCTAAACTTTTTTTCTTTTCTGATAAAAAATCTGCCCAAAAGTCCATTTTTCTCCTTTTTTCTACCTTTTATCCCCTCTTTCTTCCAGAAAATCTAGAGCATTAAATGCTCAAGATTTTCCCCAATTTTTTTAGGGGTATGGGTTCTGCAACTTGCCCCGACTTGATAGTCATACGACTGTAATTTATTTACAGTCGTACGACTGTAACGAAAAACCTACGACTATAATTATAGTCGTGGTAATCAAGGCCTTTTTTTAGACCCAGCAAATTCCGTCTTCACAGGCTGCCCCTCGTGTAGCTAAAGTCCGATTTTGCACGGATTTATGTACACGATAAAGAACACGGGATCAAAGGTAGTGTGCATGTGTGTGGCTTGTGGGTTAATTTCATGAGACTTTTAGTAGACAGATGGTTTCTTATGATCCTTTTTCACATAAGAAAGATGCCAGGAAAAACAGCTCTTGGAGCCAAGCGGTTCCTTATGATCCTTTTTTACATAAGAAAGACGTTGGGGAAATACAGCTCTTGGAGCCAAGTGATTCCTTATGATCCTTTTCACATAAGGAGGACGCCAGCAAAAACATGACTTTTGAGACCAGATAGCCACGTATGACCTACCATACAGAGCCATGGCATTTGTAGTGTGCAATTGGTGAACGTATTTATTCCTTGATTAGTAATTTTGAAACAAAAATTTTTGTCCCTTCGATCAAGAATAAGTACGGGTCGATGCGTTTTTTGTTACCTTTTATAGTCATGTAAGACTGAATTTGTGAAGTGTGTGACAGCCGTGTGCGACTTGGCGCACTCAACGGACTGACACGGAATTTTGGGTTCCGTTTTAAAGTCGTGGTGGACTGAGATTTTGCTGAAGTGTGTGACAGCCATGTGCAACTTGGCGCACTCAACGGACTGACACGGAATTTTGGGTTCCGTTTTAAAGTCGTGGTGGACTAAGATTTGTTAGTGTGTGACAACCGTGTGTAACTTGGTGCACTCAACGGACTGACACGGAATTTCGGGTTCCGTTTTAAAGTCGTGGTGGACTAAGATTTGTTGAAATGTGTAACGAACTGGTATGACTTGGCATATAGGATGTGTCGAAAATCCAATTTTGTGGAATTGTACTTACAGTGAATTTTTGTAATTTTCTCGGGTTTTGTGCCCCTGGACGAGGCGGACCATTATTCGAAAAATTAGCCGCTGACGTGTTGGCCCTGCAAAATTATTGGAATATCTTCCTGTGGGGAATAATTAAATATTTGGGGATAAAATAGGGTTAGATAAAATAAAATGAATTTTCCCCTTTTTCATCACAGTCATGCGACTGTATTTGAATTCAACTATAGTCGTACGACTATAGACGAAGTACAGTCGCACGACTGTACTTCGTAGGACAGAAAAAATAAAATGGCTCGCCGCCCCTTTCTCTCCCACTTTCTCCTCTTCTCCTTTTTTTCAAAGAAAACCGACTCCCAAACCTTCCAATCTGCGAAAATGTTGAAGAAGCTTGGTAAGAAGGTGAGGAAACTCTCCACCAACTTGATTCAGAAACCCGAGAATGTACAGGAGATTCCATTTGTTAGCGTTTTGGACGAGTACGGCCATACCCGATATGTGGAGCATTTTGGAGTCCGTTTCGAGTCAGAGATCCCTATCTTGCTGGAGATGGGTTCCTATTTATCTTCACTTCTGGTTGGTACCCAAATTCGAGCCTTAATTTGGAGTTTTTCAATATTTTTCCTTTTGAATTTTTGGATTTGATTTGCATGATTTACTGCTTTCTGGGTGAATTGATTGAGTAGAATGCATGCTAGGAGCCCCCTGTAGTTCATAGGAAAAAAAATCTAGGAAAAATGAGTTAGAAATCGTAGAAAATCGCATTTGGAAATTATTCTGTCCGCAGGTTATGAACAGTCGTGCGACTATTCAACCATTTTTTGAACAGTCGTACTGCTATAGCGACGCTCGTGCAGCGTTTGCTACAGTCGTACGACTGTAGCCTAATTTCCAGATTTTTTTTAATGATGATGATTAATGTGATAAATTGTGTAAAAATTAAATATATATGCGTTGTACTTCCTGAATGTGTAGGATCAGGAGATTTCTGGCTCTGGAAATCTCTCTCTGCCTCGGCTCTGGTGGGGCCACCTCCCCGAGTCTGTAAGGGCCCGGGTTAGGATTCTGGGCTTAGAGTCCTTTGTCTTGTCGTTGCCGATGAGCTCGCCGCACACTACCCATACCGTGTTGATGGTATTGTGCGAGAAATGGGTCTGCACCACTCATACTTTTCACTTGCCCATTGGGGAGTTCACTGTCACTCCCTCGAACTTCGTGGCAATCACCAGCTTCGGGTTTGGCGGGACCCCGATCAGCTTCAGCTGCTATTTGACCTGCCATCAGCTGGTGGATGATTATATCGGCAGGTTGATTGGCTGCAACCCCGAGAGGGGGAAGATCTTATGCTCCAGGTGATAAGGTCGGTTTTTGACCTTATCTTTTAGGCAATTTCGTGGTTTGAATGGCAATTTTTAGAGTCCTTTGTGTGAATGTTTGTTTGGTTTTTGAGTATTTTGTGATTTTTATGTTTTGGATAGATTTTCATAACTTTTAGTATTTTTCGTGTTTTCTAGGGGTGTTTTTATAATTTTGGATAATATGTCGTTTTTATGGTCCGTGGCTTTGGTGCGGTTATGTTTCTTTATGTTTGTTTTGGACAGGCATTATGACCAGGACCGAAAGTTGGAGCAGCGGCGGCGAAGAAGAGTTTGAAGTGCTGAAAAACAAGGTGGCACGGCGTGCCACAATGAGGGCACGGCGTGCCATTTCAGCATGCCAAGGGATGGGATCTAGCGGATCGGCACGAAATCGTGCCACCCCTACCAGCGCGGTGTGCCAACCCCAAATCTACACAGCACGGCATGTCACCTCTACCAGCACGGCGTGCCACCTCCACAGCACGGCGTGCCGAACTCCGGAATTCGGCTGTTGCCCTACTTTCATCTTTTCTTTTTCGTGGTTTTAACCTAGCCGTATAAATAGGTTAAGGATCTTTTTCCAGACTTTTAGAGTGTAAAGCAGAAACTTGTAACTAGGTTTTGGCTTGAACTATTTGTTTTCTTTGAGTTTTGAACCATCAATTGGTAGAAGTTTTACATAGAACCTTCCCCTTTTGCGACGTTCTTGGTTCCGGCTTGAGTTCATCTATAGAGGTACACCCCAAGCATCTTCACACCATCGGAATTCGGTTAATCAGACCAAAAGGGAATAAGTTTTTCTTCTTCTCTTTTGTAATTTGATTAAGTTAGTTTTTGATTCCGCAATTGATTGTGTTTGGTTGTAAACACGGAATTCGTATCACCTTTCTTGATTAATACAATTGATTGCAATTTAATTTCAATTTTTATTCCTCTTCTTTATGCAATTCCTTTAATGATAATCTAGTCTCATAAGATCTTAATTTATTAAGTTCATATTTGTGGTATTACCTAGATTGACGCCTAGGAAACCATTAGTATTGACGACACTGTGGAACTTACGTGCCCCTATTTTCTGAGCTTTAGAATTAGACCGCCTTTAAACAAGGGAAACCGGCTAAGGACCTAAAAGATCTAGACACGCTAGGTTGAATTATCGAAAGAACATAATTGAGGGTTAATTGTTGAGTTAAATTCATCTATTATAGTTAATTGATAAAGCCATCTCCATTAGCATTCATAGGTCTATAAACCGCCAATTGATAACCCAAATTCAAGTGCAAAGTAAGCTGGGATAGATCAACTAGGAGTAGGATAATTAGTTGTTAGTATAATCGAATCCAAAAACTAAGTTCCGCCTAGAACACGCAAGGAACCCGAGTAGTTTAGTGTTTGCAGAATATTTTTTTCTCTGTGGGATCGATACCTGGACCAACCAGAATTATTACTTGTCAACGATAGGTACACTGCCTTAGTTGTGCGATTCTAGGTTTAGTTTCAATACTTCGCCTAGGAGCCATCACCAGGGTGGAGGCTTATTGGGCTGTTCGCCCAGACCCGTCGGCGGAGGACGTAGAGAGATATGCCCCGGCTTATGTGCTGGTTTTGTTATCATACACATTTTTCCCTACAGGGTAGAGCACCTACCACATGACACTGCTTCCGACCTTGGAGGATTTAGCTACCTTTCCTACTTTGGATTGGGCTCGAGCCGCTGCTATATTATGGACTGGACCTGTGTGCCAGGGGGAGGCAGTTGGAGATTTTAGGCTTTTGGCTTGGCCTTCTGGTATTGCCTTTTCCTTCTCTCTTTTTTTTAACTCTTTTATTAATTGCAAATTTGGGTATTCGAGCATCGCATCCTGGAGCCACCAGAGTTGAGGGACGTGTAGGATGACGATCAGCCGACTGTGCTGTGCTCCTGGACGCAGGGGTGGTAGGGTATTGGCCTCGACCTGCGGGAGATCAGGCGAGGTTTGTGAGATGCTTCCTAGTAGAGGGTGAGCAAACAAATCTCATTAGTAAGAAAAATTTAATTTAACTTTTACTTACCTATATTGAATTTCTTTGATTGTATTTTTATATATTCATCACCACCGGTGGCATGGTCAGGGTGCCATTTCTCTCTTCGTGCAGACATCCGTGCGGTATGACGACCGCCGATTCGTTTTAGAGTGTCCCATGTCCCAGGAGTGGTACCTGGGTGAGCACTCCGTCTTTCTGATCACATGGACGGCCCTGCTGGTCGGCTCGTACCTCCGCCGCTCCCTCTTGCATTGTTTTGGCCCCATTTCGCCGCTCCTCCAGGAACACCACAATGGAATGGGGTGTCCGAACAGAGGAATAGGACCCTGTTGGACAAGGTCCGCTCAAACGATGAGTCATACCTCTGTCCCTATAAGTTATAAAGGATACGCTCTTGAGACAATGGCTTTCATTTTCTATTATACTCTGACTAAGGCTTTGGAAAAGACCCCATTTGGAATATGGACGGGCAGGGTGCCTAATGTGTCTTTCTTACGGATTTGGGGTTGTTATGCACAAGTCAAGAAATTGACTGTGAGCAAAACTAGAACCCAAAACCGACTAATGCCTGTTTGTGAGCTACCCTAGGGAAACCAAAGGGTATTACTTCTACGACCCCGCTGAGAACAAGGTGTTCATGGCGCAAAAGGGGTCCTTCTTGAAAAGGGGTTTCTTTCCAAGAAAGACAGTGGGAGTGATATTGAACTCAGGGAAGTTCAAAGCTCAGAAATTCCTGAAAAGGATAACTCGGAGACCAGGGTGAAGCTTCCAAAAGGGGAAGCACCAGCCCAGGTCACACAAGGACCTAAAAGGTCTGGTAGGGATCATCAGAAACCTGAGAAACATTGGTTTTTGTTTCTAATGATTATGCCCCTTTTGTTTTGGACGAAGAGGAGCTCCAAACCTACTAGTAGGCTATAGCTAGCCCACTGTCTGCCATGGTGGTGGATTTGCAATCTATGTACGATAATCAGGTTTGGAACCTGGTTGATTCACCTCCAGGTGCTAAGGTAATAGGTTGCAACTGGTGCTATAAGCTATAGGCCGACAATACCTTTAAGGGTGTGTATAAGAGGTTTAGTGGGAGCATAGTAACTTTCCTGGTATTATATATGGATGGCATCCTTCTGATTGGAAGCGACATACCAACACTACAAGGGAATTGTAATGGTTGTGTAAGTGCTTCGCAATGAAGGACTTAGGCGAAGCTGAGACGATCCTAGGGATCAGGATCTACAGGGTTAGATCCAATCGGCTGCTAGGCCTAAGTCAGGCCAAGTACATAGACATAGTTCTGAAAAGATTCAGCATGGACCAGGCTGAGAAAGGTTTCTTGCCAATGGGTCATGAGCTGAAACTTAGCAAGAAGTACTGTCCTAAGACAAGGCAGGATAGGGAGAACATGATTTGGTCCTATATGCACTTCGGCTATGGGATCAATCATGTACTCCATGCTATGTACAAGACCTAATGTCGCCCATGAAAGTTAGGAAGAGCAGTCAGTTACTGGGTACACTGATGCAAGCTTCCAGGCCGACCAGGATGAATATAAGTCGCAGTATAGGTATGTGTTCATGCTAAATGGTGGTGCTATTGTTGGAGAGGCTCCAAGTAATAGACCATCGCGGTTTCTATCATAGGAACTGAGTACATTGCAATGTGTGAAGCAGCTAGGGAAGCTGTGTGGATAATGAAGTCAATCATGCAACTGGGGGTAGTGTCAACTATCCAGTAACCAGTTGATATCTTCTGTGACAACGCGGGGCTGTTGCACAAGCTATGTGCCCCGGTCACACATATACACGAAGCACGAACTCAGGGAGTTTCACCTATTGCGAGAAATCGCTGAGGGGGTGACATCTCATTACAAAGAGTGGACACCAAAGACAATGTCGTAGATCTTTTGACCTACATGCTTGGCTATGCCTCTACATGAAGGTTATACTAGATCTATAGGGATTAGACCCATGCCTAGTAGGTACTAGTGCAAGTGGGAGATTGTTGGAAATGCCCTAGTCCCGAGGCATTGGTCCTTGTGTTTGTATGATACATTTGGTACATTAATGTAAACTTTATGTATTATACAATTTGTGTCAAGGAGATAAAGGCATTAATCTATTTATTATATGTCTTGTGCTATATTTTAAATAGAATATCCAATGGACATATCCATATCCATGTTGTCAAGTGTGAGGCACTTGGCAGTAAGACTGTGGATAGTGAAAACGATATGACCATAAAGTCATCCGTAGTCTGTTCCAATCATGGGAATGAATGGAACCAAAGACTATTATTAGCCTGGTTGTATGGCGGTGTCTTACCGGTCATAGAACATGGAATGTCAACTAGGTTAATGGGTACATGCAAAAAGGGCATGGTACTGGATTGATCCACTTTACGGGAATCTGCATGGTATAGTATCACAAATGATTCTCGTGTAGTACTTGTATAAGTCCTTAGACCGGACCATATGATGGTGCTGCATGTGAAGTGGCACACTTTGGTGTACGCCCAACGGGCCTGTAAAAGGGTGCCAAGTACGGGTACGTTCGGGTGTGTTAGTGAGCATGGCAGCACTATGGATATGCAGAAGGGAATGTCACTCAGTGATTCACTGAGACGATATCATCGGCCTCTTGAAGAATGTTACTGATAAGTGTGCGGCCGCACCCATACAAGATTGGATCTTGTTTGTGAGCATCAGTTCATTCGGTATCAAGTCAAGGTCCAGACACAAGGAGGGTGATACTTCCATGCCTCTGTGTTGGACACCGATATCAGCGACATGGGATTTACAAGTTCAAACTACTGGGTTACGTTTTCAGTTGGACTGCTTACTCCGTCTTAATTGGGGGCTACAGTGGCTTGCTAGAGCCCGCCTGTAGTCTGTAGGCCTTGGCCCACTGCCAACATAAAGACGGGCCCATCGGATCGTACACATTGAACGTCTGGACTTTAACTAGTCGGATTAAGTGTGTACTTGGAGTATACACGTTTGAAGAGAGAGAGATATATTAATTATACTATATGAATCAATTGGATTGATCATAGTTATATAATTAATATTTATTTTGGCCTTCTCATAATTAATTCAATGAATTAATTTATGGGATTATTTCCTAGGTGGAAATATTTTTATACATGTATAGGTTTACATGTATCTCATTTTATGTATGTCTAATTTAATCCCTTGATGAACTTAATAGGTCAAATGAATTTTAATTTAAATGTATGTAATATATTATATGGGATAATATATAAGCATACATGTTAAAGTAAAGTTGCATTTGAAATTAATTAAATCAAAGGAATTAGAATTGGGCTTA
The DNA here is from genome assembly GCA_039660915.1 of Euphorbia tirucalli. Lineage (NCBI taxonomy): Eukaryota > Viridiplantae > Streptophyta > Magnoliopsida > Malpighiales > Euphorbiaceae > Euphorbia > Euphorbia tirucalli. The sequence goes on from CM077641.1 coordinate 73,544,563, forward strand.
AAGCTTAAAATGAAAAATGCCCACATTAAGTGGGATGTGTTGGCCGAAATTTTGAGCATGGAAAGGGCTAGAAAGATGACTCATTTTGTTGGACAAAAGAGATGATGTAAGTGTGAAGTCATGGAAGACTTTTGGGGTGGCAAAGTTGGACTTTGCTACTTGGATATTTTGGTTAATTCTTATGGTAAGAATGGATAAAACAAAATCATCCCACCATCTTTTCTAGCTTGGCCGAATGTTAAGGCAAGTGATGAGTCAATGATGAGTCATTTTGTTGACAAAATTGAATGATGAAAAGTGATGACTCATGGTGTGAGTCATAGGTTGAAAATTGCTTTGTTTACTTTTCAACTCATCCTTCTTCTTTCTTTTCATCATGACTTGAAATAAATGAAGGGATGACTTTTCTTCTCACTTGTTTTTTTGAATTGGCCGTAGATATACATTCTTATGGTAAGAATGTTTAGTCCTCTTTTCCTTAATGCTCTTTGTTTAGAAGGGAAGAAACAATTGTGAGTGAAGAAACAATTGTGAGAGATAGAGAGTTTGGATTTTTCTTTTGGAAAGAAATTTGGGCAGCCATTACTCTATGCTTGGCCGCCCCTCTCTTCTCTTCTTCTCCCTCTCTTCTTGTCATCCGAGTCGCTAGCACGGGTTTCGGTCCGAGAGCCGTTCGTGTACGTGACGTTGGAGGGAGTCTACTTTGGTTCCTGCAGTCCGCATCCGTCTCTTAGAGAGACTTTGTGGTGAGTTTTTGAAACCCTCCTTTTATGCTTTAAGTTTTTGATTTCCACATCTTAAGCTCCTGGGCCGGATTCGAGGAAATCGACGCGTATTTCCGCTTTTATCGGTCGGTTTCCCGTGACGAATCCCAACAGTGGTATCAGAGCGGGCTTTTGATCCGTGGAAATCTTTAAACTTGGCGGATCCCGTGTTTTAAAATTGGCGATTTTGTGGACGGGATTTATTTTTGGTTTGGGGTTTGGTGATTTTTCCCCTTGAATTTTACTTATGGAAAATTTTATGCATATGGTTTATGCTTTATTTAATTTTCTATTTGTGAATTGTTTATGGAAATTTTATTTTGCATATAGGTTTTATGCTAGATTTAATTTCCTATGCATGATTTTATTTCTTGGTGATTTAATTTCATGTTGCTTGTTTTTATGCGGGAAAAAATCACGGACCGTTTCGGGTCGAAACGGGGGCAGCAGCCGCTGCCTGCGGCGCTAGGCGCCACAGGCAGCAGCTGCTGCTGGCTGCTGCCTCGGCAGCAGCTGGGCTGCTGCTGGCCAGCAGCTGCTGCTGGCCAGCAGCTGCTGCACGCCAGCAGCCGCTGCGCGGCAGCGGGGCTGCTGCTGGGCAGCAGCGCCGCGGCTGCCCCGCGCGGCGGGCCGGGCCCGTTTTTGGATTTGGCGGGATTTTTTGGGCCGGGCCGGTTTTAAAATTTTAAAAATATGCGTGTTTAAATTTTGGTAATTTTTATGCGCGTGGGGTTTTAAAATTTTAATTGTTTTTAAACTTGTGCGTGTTTAATTTTGGAAATTTTATGCGCATGTTTTTATGAATGGAATTTATTTTCGTTCATGCGATATTTATTTTTGGAAATAAATACGGTTAATTGAAATTGGTTCGGGTTTTCTTGGCACGATTACCCGGACGGCTAATTTTGGAATTCATGGTTTCCCAATTGGATTGGGAGCAATTTTGCCTGGGTTGGAGGCCCAAAGCCCGCACGGGTTTAGAACCATGATCGGCCAAAATTTGGCGATTTCAAAATAATGGCTATGGACATAATTGAAATGGGATTAATTCATGCATTTAACATGTTTATAAATTGTATGTATTGGATACGTGTATGTATGATTAAATGCATGACTGGATGTTTTGGGCCTTATTTATTTGGGTTGTAATATTCTTTTGGTAAATACGGCCTACGCGCCGTTTTCTTTTTATGTAATTTTATTTTATGTGTATATTATGAAATTATGTAAAGAAGAAGCCGATTGGATTGGCGTGCTAGAAGGATGAGGATGCGGCCCACCTGATGTCGTTCTAGTATAGGTTTACTAGAATTATATTAGGATGTAAATTTTGGCCCATAGCATTTCATTTTATTTAATTATGCTTTATTTATTTACATGTGAGAATGTATGTACAAACCCTTTTTCACCCGCCTATGCATCTAAGCCGTTATTAATTGAATCTAATAACCAAGAGGTAATTACTAAGTCTCTTAAAAGTGCTTCCCTCATTCATAACCTACTCGAAGTGGGGATAGGCCAGCTGTAGACCAACCCTCGTTGGATGCACTGGAGTATTGTCATTTTGTATTGGGTTGGAGTATTGGTTACTCTAACACTTGGATGGAGGTTTTGACTTAGCGTGGGTAGTAGGATGTTCCTGGCCCTAAGCACAGATGGGTAAGTGCCAACAGACCCATCAAACCGAGAGTCCCTAGGTTGGGATTGGACGGCGTTCCTACCTAAAAATTGGGATATAGTTGTTCCAGGCCCTCGTCTGGCTATATCTTGATATAATATGGATCTCGGCCCATGAGCCCAACAACTCGACTTAATTAATAACACGATTCATTATTAATTGTAATATGGGAAGAACATGTTAAGTCCTTTATTTACACTCGTATTTTTCTGTGTAGAAACCAATGGCTACGAATGATACTTTATCACTGCGATCTTTCTTGGAATGGGACAAGCTTTCTGGCCCTAACTTTTGGGACTGGTCTATGAACTTACGGAAAGTTCTAAGACAAGAGTCCAAAGAGTATGTGCTCAAAAAGCCTGTACCGGCTGTGCCAATGGGAAGTAATCCACCGGCTGCCCAGCTGGAGGAATACTTGGCACATGTAAAAGATAACCGGGATGTGACATGCCTGATGTTGGCTAGTATGGTTCCTGAATTGCAAAAGCAGTTCCTGGATCATCAGGCCTTTGCTATAATGACAACTCTTAATGAGATGTTTTATGAGCAAGCTTATCAGGAAAGGTACCTGATCCACAAGGCATTCCGCAGCTGTAAGATGGGAGCCGGGACATCTGTGAGTGCACACGTGCTCAAGATGAAGGGCTATCTGGATAATTTAGCCCGTCTCGGAACTCCTATCTCACGGGGACTGGAAGTTAGCACGATCCTGGATTCTTTACCGGATTCTTATGATCAATTCATCCTAAACTTTTACAAGCAAGGGATGGACCGTACTGTTAGTGAGCTGCATTGGATGCTTGAGCTCGCTGAACTGTCGATCAAGAAGACTCCGCCGGTACTTGAGGTTAACAAGGGGAAACCTCCTTTTGCTAAAGGCAAGGCAAAGGCCAAGGCCAAGGCTAAGGAAGCCAAGGCTAAAAAGGCTAAAGCCCAGCCCAAGGCCCGTTCCAAGGATGTCTGCTTCGGTTGCAAGCAGGCTGGACATTGGAAAAGATCGTGTCCCAAGCTTTTGGGAGAGAAAAGGAAGACGCAGGGCGTGTCTTCATCAGGTATATATGTCATAGACATTAACCTCTGTTTCAACATCTTATGTATTGGATACTAGATGTGGTTCTCACATTTGTTGTAATGTGCAGGGACTTAAGAACAGGAGATCACTGGGATCGGGACAAGTGGACTTGCAGGTCAGAAATGGAGCAAGGGTTGCTGCCATAGAGATCAGCGGGACCAGCTTATGATGCCTAGTAGATTAGTTTTGTTACTGAAACTCTGTTATTTTGTACCTGTTTTGTACAGGAATATTATTTCTGTTTCAGTTTTTGGATATTTCTGGATGTACATTTACTATTGGTAATAGTAAAAAGGGTTTATCTAGAAAAGAATTATTTTATGGAGTAGCTCCGTTAAATAATGTCTTTTATATCCTGGATAAATGAAACTAATCATGTCTATAATATACATACGTAAAGGGTTAAGCCTAACGAACTTAATCCGGTTTACCTTTGTCATTGTCATATAAACAAGAAGCGCATTTCTAGGCTTCACAGAGCTTGAATCCTAGGATCATTTGGCATGGAGTCACTTGTTATATGCGAGTCTTGTTTATAGGTAAAATGACTAAAGAACCTTTTAGCAAGGAGGCTGAAAGGGTCGCTAGCTTATTGGACCTAATGCATTGAGATGTATATGGACCGACAAGCATAGCAACCAGGGGTGAACATCTATACTTCATATCCTTCACAGACGATTTCATCAGAAATGGCTATGCCTATGTAATGAAATATAAGTCTGAGACCCTTGATAGGTTCAAGGGAGTAAGGAACGAAGTACAGAACTAGGCAGAAATATCCAAGCCTTTCGGTTGGACCGAGGTGGTGAGCATATATGCCTATAGTTTGACTCATTTTGAGAGAGCATGGAATAGTTCCACAGCTCACTCCTCCAGGAACACCACAATGGAATGGGGTGTCCGAACAGAGGAATAGGACCCTGTTGGACAAGGTCCGCTCAAACGATGAGTCATACCTCTGTCCCTATAAGTTATAAAGGATACGCTCTTGAGACAATGGCTTTCATTTTCTATTATACTCTGACTAAGGCTTTGGAAAAGACCCCATTTGGAATATGGACGGGCAGGGTGCCTAATGTGTCTTTCTTACGGATTTGGGGTTGTTATGCACAAGTCAAGAAATTGACTGTGAGCAAAACTAGAACCCAAAACCGACTAATGCCTGTTTGTGAGCTACCCTAGGGAAACCAAAGGGTATTACTTCTACGACCCCGCTGAGAACAAGGTGTTCATGGCGCAAAAGGGGTCCTTCTTGAAAAGGGGTTTCTTTCCAAGAAAGACAGTGGGAGTGATATTGAACTCAGGGAAGTTCAAAGCTCAGAAATTCCTGAAAAGGATAACTCGGAGACCAGGGTGAAGCTTCCAAAAGGGGAAGCACCAGCCCAGGTCACACAAGGACCTAAAAGGTCTGGTAGGGATCATCAGAAACCTGAGAAACATTGGTTTTTGTTTCTAATGATTATGCCCCTTTTGTTTTGGACGAAGAGGAGCTCCAAACCTACTAGTAGGCTATAGCTAGCCCACTGTCTGCCATGGTGGTGGATTTGCAATCTATGTACGATAATCAGGTTTGGAACCTGGTTGATTCACCTCCAGGTGCTAAGGTAATAGGTTGCAACTGGTGCTATAAGCTATAGGCCGACAATACCTTTAAGGGTGTGTATAAGAGGTTTAGTGGGAGCATAGTAACTTTCCTGGTATTATATATGGATGGCATCCTTCTGATTGGAAGCGACATACCAACACTACAAGGGAATTGTAATGGTTGTGTAAGTGCTTCGCAATGAAGGACTTAGGCGAAGCTGAGACGATCCTAGGGATCAGGATCTACAGGGTTAGATCCAATCGGCTGCTAGGCCTAAGTCAGGCCAAGTACATAGACATAGTTCTGAAAAGATTCAGCATGGACCAGGCTGAGAAAGGTTTCTTGCCAATGGGTCATGAGCTGAAACTTAGCAAGAAGTACTGTCCTAAGACAAGGCAGGATAGGGAGAACATGATTTGGTCCTATATGCACTTCGGCTATGGGATCAATCATGTACTCCATGCTATGTACAAGACCTAATGTCGCCCATGAAAGTTAGGAAGAGCAGTCAGTTACTGGGTACACTGATGCAAGCTTCCAGGCCGACCAGGATGAATATAAGTCGCAGTATAGGTATGTGTTCATGCTAAATGGTGGTGCTATTGTTGGAGAGGCTCCAAGTAATAGACCATCGCGGTTTCTATCATAGGAACTGAGTACATTGCAATGTGTGAAGCAGCTAGGGAAGCTGTGTGGATAATGAAGTCAATCATGCAACTGGGGGTAGTGTCAACTATCCAGTAACCAGTTGATATCTTCTGTGACAACGCGGGGCTGTTGCACAAGCTATGTGCCCCGGTCACACATATACACGAAGCACGAACTCAGGGAGTTTCACCTATTGCGAGAAATCGCTGAGGGGGTGACATCTCATTACAAAGAGTGGACACCAAAGACAATGTCGTAGATCTTTTGACCTACATGCTTGGCTATGCCTCTACATGAAGGTTATACTAGATCTATAGGGATTAGACCCATGCCTAGTAGGTACTAGTGCAAGTGGGAGATTGTTGGAAATGCCCTAGTCCCGAGGCATTGGTCCTTGTGTTTGTATGATACATTTGGTACATTAATGTAAACTTTATGTATTATACAATTTGTGTCAAGGAGATAAAGGCATTAATCTATTTATTATATGTCTTGTGCTATATTTTAAATAGAATATCCAATGGACATATCCATATCCATGTTGTCAAGTGTGAGGCACTTGGCAGTAAGACTGTGGATAGTGAAAACGATATGACCATAAAGTCATCCGTAGTCTGTTCCAATCATGGGAATGAATGGAACCAAAGACTATTATTAGCCTGGTTGTATGGCGGTGTCTTACCGGTCATAGAACATGGAATGTCAACTAGGTTAATGGGTACATGCAAAAAGGGCATGGTACTGGATTGATCCACTTTACGGGAATCTGCATGGTATAGTATCACAAATGATTCTCGTGTAGTACTTGTATAAGTCCTTAGACCGGACCATATGATGGTGCTGCATGTGAAGTGGCACACTTTGGTGTACGCCCAACGGGCCTGTAAAAGGGTGCCAAGTACGGGTACGTTCGGGTGTGTTAGTGAGCATGGCAGCACTATGGATATGCAGAAGGGAATGTCACTCAGTGATTCACTGAGACGATATCATCGGCCTCTTGAAGAATGTTACTGATAAGTGTGCGGCCGCACCCATACAAGATTGGATCTTGTTTGTGAGCATCAGTTCATTCGGTATCAAGTCAAGGTCCAGACACAAGGAGGGTGATACTTCCATGCCTCTGTGTTGGACACCGATATCAGCTACATGGGATTTACAAGTTCAAACTACTGGGTTACGTTTTCAGTTGGACTGCTTACTCCGTCTTAATTGGGGGCTACAGTGGCTTGCTAGAGCCCGCCTGTAGTCTGTAGGCCTTGGCCCACTGCCAACATAAAGACGGGCCCATCGGATCGTACACATTGAACGTCTGGACTTTAACTAGTCGGATTAAGTGTGTACTTGGAGTATACACGTTTGAAGAGAGAGAGATATATTAATTATACTATATGAATCAATTGGATTGATCATAGTTATATAATTAATATTTATTTTGGCCTTCTCATAATTAATTCAATGAATTAATTTATGGGATTATTTCCTAGGTGGAAATATTTTTATACATGTATAGGTTTACATGTATCTCATTTTATGTATGTCTAATTTAATCCCTTGATGAACTTAATAGGTCAAATGAATTTTAATTTAAATGTATGTAATATATTATATGGGATAATATATAAGCATACATGTTAAAGTAAAGTTGCATTTGAAATTAATTAAATCAAAGGAATTAGAATTGGGCTTAAAGCTTAAAATGAAAAATGCCCACATTAAGTGGGATGTGTTGGCCGAAATTTTGAGCATGGAAAGGGCTAGAAAGATGACTCATTTTGTTGGACAAAAGAGATGATGTAAGTGTGAAGTCATGGAAGACTTTTGGGGTGGCAAAGTTGGACTTTGCTACTTGGATATTTTGGTTAATTCTTATGGTAAGAATGGATAAAACAAAATCATCCCACCATCTTTTCTAGCTTGGCCGAATGTTAAGGCAAGTGATGAGTCAATGATGAGTCATTTTGTTGACAAAATTGAATGATGAAAAGTGATGACTCATGGTGTGAGTCATAGGTTGAAAATTGCTTTGTTTACTTTTCAACTCATCCTTCTTCTTTCTTTTCATCATGACTTGAAATAAATGAAGGGATGACTTTTCTTCTCACTTGTTTTTTTGAATTGGCCGTAGATATACATTCTTATGGTAAGAATGTTTAGTCCTCTTTTCCTTAATGCTCTTTGTTTAGAAGGGAAGAAACAATTGTGAGTGAAGAAACAATTGTGAGAGATAGAGAGTTTGGATTTTTCTTTTGGAAAGAAATTTGGGCAGCCATTACTCTATGCTTGGCCGCCCCTCTCTTCTCTTCTTCTCCCTCTCTTCTTGTCATCCGAGTCGCTAGCACGGGTTTCGGTCCGAGAGCCGTTCGTGTACGTGACGTTGGAGGGAGTCTACTTTGGTTCCTGCAGTCCGCATCCGTCTCTTAGAGAGACTTTGTGGTGAGTTTTTGAAACCCTCCTTTTATGCTTTAAGTTTTTGATTTCCACATCTTAAGCTCCTGGGCCGGATTCGAGGAAATCGACGCGTATTTCCGCTTTTATCGGTCGGTTTCCCGTGACGAATCCCAACAGCTGAGACTGCCACTATTGGTGGGCATGCCGCCGTTTAGGATAGGAGTCATTCTGCGTATGCCGGCAGTGCTGCAGCATCTGCTTCTCAGACTGCTAGAGTGATGGAGGGTCAGCTGATGACGGATCTTAGGATCGGCTTTAGCCTGATAGGGCTAGATGGCAACCATGCTTTTAGAGAGCTGCCGATTCACCCTGAGCGGCAGCTTGTGTTTGCCCCGGTGGACACCACTCATGTGAGTCTTTTATCTCTTTTTTTTTACGCTCTTGTATGTTCTAGATCCCTCGGGCTCAGGTGAAGGATATAGCATATCAGCACTTGGGCTTTTCTGGTTCAAGAGAACGCCATCTGAACAGTAAGCATTCTACAATCCCTGCGTTATCACATGATTTATGAAATGCATGAATGAATATGTATGTATGCATGCATATTAATTTGTATTGTTATTTTGCAGATCGAGTGCAGATGCTCCAGGATTAGGCCAGACAGGTAGCTGCTTCTGAGGCTCGGGCCTTGGCTACGACCCACGAGTTGACCCTGGTGCGGGCTGATATGGCCAGGCTGCAAGCTAACTTGACCCAGGTGCAGCAGTACTTTGACTCCTGTAGGGCTACGCATCAGAGTGAGTCTAAGGAGGAGGAGGATGAGGGAGAGGATAAGAGCTAGATTAGATGTTTTGTATCACACTTTTTTTTTTGTCTTTCTTTCTTGTATTAGATTTTATGCACAAAACATGAACTGCATTTTTTGTATTATGGGACTTGGATGCAACAACCTACTGATGGATGTTTATGTGTAATGGCACGATGTATGCGATATGAATGTCTAAGTAGAAGATCAAACATGCATAATATCATTACGGCAACATCATAATGAGTACAATAAGGAAATTAACAGTGACCCCGACTTTAGACATAATCCTCTTCTTGTTACCAACACGTCCTCTCAGTTTTTTGTGTTAGAAATTTTCTCTTTGTGAATTTTTTTTTTGAATGGTCCAAGAGTCCTGCGCAAGCATTCCAGCCGAATTGATCTCTCCGTATTGATCCTTTTTGAGATTGGAAAGCTCATTTTGACAATGGTCATCAGAAGTCGTGAGAACATTGCTGCTGATGACATCCAGTGGTTTGGCCTTTACCTGCCCCTAGTATTATAGGTTTGTATTTTGGGGTATAAAACACTGAATCAGACATGGTTCGCTGCATGCTGTCACCCGTATGCAGACATTGACATGTAATGACATGACGAATGAATATTAAACATCAAAATTGAATATAAAACATCTACGACATAATGAATGTGGATGCATTTAGGAAAATCCAAAGTGTGGCTCTAGTTTTGATTGATGCCCCTTCAAATTACCAATATGTCCTTTCAGTTTTCAACATTGGAGGATTTTTTTTTTGCTAACATATGTCAGAGTGTACAGCTGAGCACTGAACTGCATCAATTGATTACCCACTGGATCCTCCAAGAGTTTAAACCCCATATGCATGTTTCCAATTCACCTCAGATTCCAACTCGAGCACAGTTCTCAAAGATGAACACAGCTTTTAATCCTTCAAAGTACGGCCCTAGAAGATGAAAGAACCACCGGTAAGTAGTCACTTTCTTTGTGGCCGAAGACTGAGTTCTTGAAATGGTTGGTAAATGCAACTTTCTTTTGAATATTGGCGCAGCAAGCTTTGCAAGTCCTCCCATTCATGATTGTTGAAGGATTTGTAAAACCTGGTTGCCCTAACACTGTTGGTGAAGTTTATGAGTGCATAACCAATATTTCCTCCAATCCTGGAGTCCATAGGCAAATAGAGGGAATCATAAGCAAACTGTTCTTTGGACTTGAACGGGGGGGGGGGGGGGGGGGGAGGGGGGGGGGGTAAAAGGTGTTGAAGGTATGGATTAAGATCGAGATGGGGAGTGTTTTTGGGTTTGAAAATATATAGGAGGCCAAATCTTTCACAGGTTGTTTGAAAATGAGAAAGTCCAAATTTTTCACAGAAAGGGTGTGAAAGATCCGGTGGCGATGGAGATTGAGATGGTGAGTCATTCCCGTGTTAATTGTAGCTGCCATATGAGAGAGAAATTCTTCCGTGTGCACTGATTTTTTTAAAGGGACTAAATCCAAGCCACAGCCACCTCTTGGTTTTCCTGCTGCATTCAAATTCGTGCATGTCATGTGTGCATAATATGCCTTTTTGGATGAACAATGCATGCGTAATGTCATGTGCACAGGAATGTCATGCAAACAAGATTATACATGCACTACAACCAAGGAATGATTCAGAGTTTTACAATAAGATGGATGGTGAAGGTCATTTGAATTTCTTGGTGGTTGGTGCTTTGGATAAGTTTGGGTTTTTATTTTTGGGGTTTTGGTATAGGGTACTCTGGGGTATGAGACCAAGTTTTGCCTCCTAGAGGACTCTTTTTTTTAGGTGTGATTGCCTCAAGGAGGGATTTTGATTCAGTTTTGCCACTAGGACGGCTTTCTTGGTTCGGGTGCCTCAAGGAGGGCTTTTCAGCTTGATTTTGCCTCAAGGAGGGCTTTCTTCTATTTGGGTGCCTCAAGGAGGGCTTTCTTCGGTTTAGGTGCCTTAATGAGGGCTTTTGATTTGGTTTTGCCTCAAGGAGGGCTTTTTAGGTTTTCTTTTCTTTTTCTTTTAGTAGGATTTGGAGTTTCAAAGATGGCTTTCGGTTTAGAATGGTTTGGGTATCGTGTGTGCCTTTTAAGTTGAAGCTCTGGGACAGGATTGGTAGTGTCTTTCAAGGATTGTTGAGTTGAATCAGCAGATGTCTCGGCAGAAGTGGTACGATCGTATCATTTTATTTATCTCACAAGCTCACCTTTCATGAGAGAGTTCGTTCAAGACCAGGTTCACTTTTAGGTTCCCCACAATACTCAGAATGATATCATGCGTTTTGATATTATGTGTGTTGGATATGTCATTTCAGATGGTCAAATGCATACATAATTCCATGGACAAGTAATCATCACATAAGTGAGGTGAAAATAAATTTCATTGCATTCATGATGAATTCAATACATCCCACAAACAAAATGAGTCCCTTGTAAAAAGGGAATCTCTAAGAGGCATTGATCTCATAGAATCCGATTATTTTCCGATTGGTCACCATTTCAGCTTCAGCATCCTCGACCCATTCTTGTCAAACCAGACTCTGAAGTTCTTCATCATATTCCTCTCCTCGGGAGACTTGAGAAATTTCCTTGGTGGTCTCCCTGATTGCCCTTGGTTGTTTATTAGAGAGGGTCGAGGTTTCCAATTTCCCATCGTCGACTAGCTTCTGGATCTCCTTTCTTAAAGCAAAACAATCATTGGTTCGATGGCCCAGCATCACATGATAACTGTAGAAATTGTTCTTTTGTGCTTTTCCCGGCTCTACAAATGGCCTGATACTCTATAGGAGACCCTCCTTTCTACATCTGAGGAATAGCTTGCTTAATGAGTCAGCCCATGGAGAAATGCCTTTTCCGTTACCCCTGGTAAGTGAGTTTTTGGCATGCTGTGGAATGGAGTCGGTGCCAAAATTCATCTTAAAGGGCCTCTTTAGTTCTATTTCACCAGTCGGCCTTGGGAATCTTGGAGAGAGGGCCTTCCAAGGTATCAAGGGCGAGTGTTAGCAATCTGAGCATTTTGTTTCCCGCTAGCATCAGTATTGGAGTCTGAGAATACCGCATTTTTCATTTTCCCTTCGAGTTCTGCCACTCGTGCTTCCAATTCGGTGCACTTTGCTGTCAGCCTTTCTACTCTGTCAAGATCATCTCCCAGCACTTCTCTCAGCATTGCTACCGCTTCCTTCCTGACTGCCTTTCAAAACCGTATGAGGTGATATGATCCTCCACGATATCCCTTATAGAGTTGAAGTTCATTGGGTTGGCCATTCTCAAAATCTTTTCTCTTTTTCCTCTGATAAGAACACTTATTAGCATTGACGGGTGCATACGCATGAAGAATACCAAATCGCAGATGATATAGGCATGAATGCATGACGGGATATGTATATGCATGAATGATGAGTTGCATATATGATGTCACGAGGGAGATGATGATGAGGATTTTTTTTTTTTGGACATTCCAAGAACACCCAATGCCATGCAAAAGAAAATGCAAAAAAACCACATGTGGACCGCTACACAAACAGGGGTTCGGCGCTTTTGGAGCACTTAGTGAATATCGTGAAATGATCGCGTATGTGCCAACACACGGACAGAGTTTCGACACCTTGTAGGTCTATGAGATGAAGTGAAATGGTCACGCAGGGGCCATCCCATGGACAAAGTTCTAAAGCTTTTGAGGCATATGATATGAGATGATGTTTACAGACAAGTCTCGTGTAGGTAAGGACACGAATGAAAGTTCGACGTTCAGGAAATGCCTTTCATGATGCGGTAATGCTATGAAATACCCCTATATGGGTAATAATCCGGTACTCGTGGAGCACCTCAAAATGATACAACAATGTCAATGTCATGTAACAATCAGAAATGGATCGCAACACACCAACAGAACTTCGGCATCCCCACGATGCCAATGATAAATGATGTGAAACCATGCAATGATGTCGTGTGACCTGCTACACGAAAATAGACCTAAGACCATTATGGTCTCCTATTGAATGAAATGGTCTAGTGAAATGGCCGAGTGTATTCCGGTACACGGGCAGAACACGGCTAGTTTTAGGACTCCTGATATGTTATGAAATGAAATGACCGTGAAGGGTATCCTCAGAATGTCCTTAATTCAAATGATATGAAATGACGTGAATGCTTGTGTCACACAAAGATGCAAGTGGCTGCATAAAAACATGGTTAGGATGCATGACATATATGATGATGTCGTGTATGCTTTGTGTGACACAAGTAAAATATCGTGGCTGCATGAAAATGTGGTTAGAATAAATATCATGCTTATGTTGATGTCTTAAAAATGACTGCACGAAAACGTGGTTAGAATGGCGAATAGGCAAAGTTTCGGCGCTCGGGGAGCACCTTGGGTTTTTCATGTTGTGATATGAGATGAACGCGCGCTTGGCACACGGTCTGGATTTCGGCACTCGGGGAGCACCTTGGGTTTTAATGCCGTGATATAAAATGAACTCGCTCTTGGTGCGCGAATGGAATTTTGATGCTTAGGGAGCATCTTAACTTCCAAATCGTGATATGAAATGAATACGTTCTTGGTGAACGGGCAGAGTATCAACGCTCAAGGGAGCATTTTGAGTTTTTTGTGATGTGAAATGAGATGAACATGCGCGTGGCACACGATCAGAATTTTCGGTGCTCGGGGAGCACCTAAATGATTTAATTTGTGAAGTGAAATTTTTCCAGTGCTCGTGGAGCACCTAAATGATTTAATGGATGCGATGAAATTTTTTCGGCGCTCGTGGAGTGCCTAAATGACTTAATGTATGCGATGAAATTTTTCAGCACTCGTGGAGTACCTAAATGCATGAAATGTAATTTTTTCGGCGCTCGTGGAGCACCTAAATGATTCAATGCATGAAATGGAATTTTTTTTGCGCTCGTGGAGCACCTAAATGATTTAATGGATGCGATGAAATTTTTCGGCGCTTATAGAGCACCTAAATGATTTAATGTATGTGATGAAATTTTTCGGCGCTATTTAATGTATGAAATGGAATTTTTCGGCACTCGTGGAGCACTTAAATGATTTAATATATATGATGAAATTTTTCAGCGCTCGTGGAGCGCCTAAATGACTTAATGTATGCGATGGAATTTTTCGGTGCTCGTGGAGCACCTAAATGATTTAGTGCATGAAATGGAATTTTTCAGCGCTTGTGGAGCACCCAAATGGTGTAATGCATGAAATGTAATTTTTTCGGCGCTCGTGAAGCACTTGAATGACTTAGTGCATGAAATGGAATTTTTTTCAGCGCTCGTGGAGCACCTAAATGGCTTAAAGGATGCAATGAGCGCCTAAATGACTTAATATATGCGATGGAATTTTTCGGCGCTCGTGGAGCAACTAAATGACTTAATGTATGCGATGGAATTTTCTGGCGCTCTTGGAGCACCTAAATGATTTATTGCATGAAATGGAATTTTTTTCCGGCGCTCTAAATGACTTAATGCATGAAATGTAATTTTTCGGCGCTCGTGGATTACCAAATGACTTGATGAGTGAAATGAAATTTTTCGATGCTCGTGGAGCACCTAAATGATTTAATGTATGTGATGAGATTTTTCGGCGCTCGTGGAGCACCTAAATGCATGAAATGGAATTTTTTCGGAGCTTGTGAAGCGCCTAAATGATTTAATGGATGCGATGAAAATTTTCGGCGCTTATGGAGTACCTAAATGATTTAATGTATATGATGAAATTTTTCGGCGCTCATGGAGCGCCTAAATGATTTAATGTATGAAATGGAATTTTTCAGCACTCGTGGAGCACTTAAATGATTTAATGTATATAATGAAATTTTTCAGCGCTCGTGGAGCGCCTAAATGACTTAATGTATGCGATGGAATTTTTCGGCCCTCGTGGAGCACCTAAATGATTTAGTGCATGAAATGGAATTTTTCGGTACTCGTGAAGCATCCAAATGGTGTAATGCATGAAATATAATTTTTTCGGTGCTCGTGGAGCACCTGAATGACTTAGTGCATGAAATGGAATTTTTTTTCGGCGCTCTTAATGCATGAAATGTAATTTTTTGGTGCTCGTGGAGCACCCAAATGACTTGATGCGTGAAATGAAATTTTTCGGCCCTCGTGGAGCACGTAAATGATTTAATGCATGAAATGTAATTTTTTTCGGCGCTCGTGGAGCACCTAAATGATTTTCTACTCGCTAGGCAGTGTGATGTGTGTGATCTTTACGGAGTTGTTCAAGGCCCACGTGAATGTTTTATGCATGACATGCTTTCCATATAGCTACAAAACAAGTCGGTTAATACTTATGACACTCAAATAATGTATATGAATTAATGTTTTTCACACAATGAGGAAATGCATGGCTGCAAAAATATGGTTAGTGTAAATGTCACACGGGTGATTAATGTATTTTCAAGCGAAAAATGCAAGTGGCTGTACAGAAGATGTGAGTTAGTATCAGATAAATGCTTTGCGTGTAGTATGTTATGTTCGTGAAGAATGTTGATGACGGTATGTTATGAAGAAACAAGAGGCAAGTAGTATATTGCATACAAAGCGTATTCCTCCAACCTTATCCCTCCAAACGTGGTCGGTCTCAAAAATTCTAACCGAGTCCTAGGTGGGGTACTCTTCGATCATCAACCGAGGATGATGAAGGCGCAATTTATAATATTCACACAATTTATTTTGGTATCCTAAGGGAATCCAACTAAGGTTGCCTATATGAGTTCGGTCCAAGTCGGGATAACATCAAGGCTCCCATAGCAAAATATACTCCTCACTTCTCCCCACTCAAGGGTCCGAACGAAGGGGTTCGTACGAGGCTATAAGTGGTGTTTCGTATTCTTGCCTCCAAGACCAAGAGGAACTTAGGCGACACTTCAACAATTCACCGGGCTAAATAATGGACTTAACCTAATGCAAGGATGTCTAACTATAAAAATGCATAAAATACCATACAAGAATCATCCACCTTATTTTGATTAGACATTTTTCTGGGCTTGCCAAATTCTTTTAAGTTTTTGAAAAACTTTTGAGAAATCCCCAGCAGAGTCGCCACTGTGAGCGGATGATATTTTCGGCGGAACGCGAGACTCCCTTTCGGAAGGGGCACCTCGATTTCTAGCGGGGCCCTCCCTCACGTGGGGTTTTTTAGATTGGAAATTCATTTTTGGAAGATTAATTATTTCATAAAAGAATCGAGACCTAAATCTCGATAAAAAGTGTAAGAGTCACCACCCGGCTCAGCTCGACCTGGAAATTACAGTGTAGCTAAACCAAAGTGAGAACTGCCACACTATTCAGAGATCTAGGTTCGGACAAGTCCCTTATTTCATGTCCAATCAAAATAAAGTGGCCAATATTTTATAATGACACTTTAAATTGCTAAAATTGATTTTATTGAATAAATACATGCGGCGCGCATATATAATAATACAAAATAAAAGTAAAAGAATAAATATTTAAGAGGCTTACAACCCAATCGAAAGAAAAATAAAAACTCTCGGCCTCACAATACAAACGCCTAAAATACACGAGAATCTAAGAAAAATTTACAATCGCCTAAAATACACGGATTAATATATTAAATACATTAAAAATAAAAATAAAGAAATTAAAGCTGCAAAACAGATGGTTAGCACAGATATATAGCACACCACACATAGGACTCAAGTTGGACATAATCGGAAATTTTAGAGTTCGGGGACATGCATTTAGGGGTAACCGGGTCTGCCCGGTCGGCCAGTCCAATTAGACCTAGAAAATAGTTTTGAAACGTCCCTGCATTTTTTGTTTTGTGAGAAAATCAGTTTGAAAACATTTTTCCGGTTTATTTTAATTTAGCATACGAGGTGGGTCGGTTTTCGGGAGAACCGGGTCTTCTTCATGGTTTTGTTCTAAATGCAAAAATACCGAAAAATAAATCTAAGGTCGTGAATGCACACTCCAAAATTCATTTTTAATGATTTTTTATTTTTCTGGATTTTTCTGATTTTTATGTAATTTTTGGGATTTTATGAATTTTTTTTGGATTTTTAGGGAATTTTTGCTTCTGGCCGAGGACTGCAGTCGTGCGACTGTAACCCTACCTTAAGCAGAAATCGTCAAAATATTTAAATGAAAGAGCTAAAAATGAAAGAGCTAAAACTGAGGAAATTCAACAACAATGGTACGACTATAGTCGTGCCCCTGTTCTTTCTGACAAGAACAGTCGTACGTAAGCCATAAATTTCTTACTTTATGATCAAATTTAGAACAAAACTTAAAAGGGTTATATTGTTTACGTGTCAGTTTTTCAATGGAAAGGTCCACATTGACCGGATCCATATGGACCGTTCCATTGAAAAACTGACACGTAAGCAATATAACCCTTTTAAAAATAAAAAACGCTTACGTGTCAAGTTTTCATTGGAAAGGTCCACATGGACCGGGTCCATTGTATAATTTTCCGTATTGAGAAATTTTATAGTGGACCGGATCCATATGGACCGTTCCATTGAAAAACTGACACGTAAGCAATATAACCCTTTTAAAAATAAAAACGCTTACGTGTCAAGTTTTTATTGGAAAGGTCCATATGGACCGGGTCCATTGTATAATTTTCCGTATTGAGAAATTTTATAGTGGACCGGGTCCATATGTACCATTCCATTGAAAAACTGACACGTAAGCAATATAACCCTTTTAAAAATAAAAAAACGCTTACGTGTCAAGTTTTCATTGGAAAGGTACACATGGACCAGGTTCATTGTATAATTTCCCGTATTGAGAAATTTTACAGTGGATCGGGTCCATATGGAGCGTTCCATTGAAAAACTTACACGTAAGCAATATAACCCTTTTAAAAATAAAAAATGCTTACGTGTCAAGTTTTCATTGGAAAGGTCCACATGGACCGGGGTCCATTGTATAATTTCCCTTATTGAGAAATTTTATAGTGGACCGGGTCCATATGGAGCGTTCCATTGAAAAACTAACACGTAAGCAATATAACCCTTTTAAAAATAAAAAACGCTTACGTGTCAAGTTTTCATTGGAAAGGTCCACATGGACCGGGTCCATTGTATAATTTCCCGTATTGAGAAATTTTATAGTGGACCGGGTACATATGGACTGTTCCATTGAAAAATTGACACGTAAGCAATATAACCCTTTTAAAAATAAAAAAAGCTTACGTGTCAAGTTTTCATTGGAAAGGTCCACATGGACCGGGTCCATTGTATAATTTCCCGTATTGAGAAATTTTATAGTGGACCGGGTACATATAGACCGTTCCATTGAAAAACTGACACGTAAGCAATATAACCCTTTTAAAAATAAAAAATACTTGCATGTTAAGTTTTTTTACTGTAATTACAGTCGTACCCCTGTTCTTTGTGAGAAGTTTTATAATCAAATTTCTTACTTTCCCGTATTGTATGTTCAGTTTTTAAGTATTAATAATTGATTGATTGATTGATTCTTAACTGCAGCTAATCTTAAAATTCTTATTGAATAATTAATGAGAATCCGTAATTTGCAGTAAACAAGTAACATGAGGCATATGCTATATTGTTAAAGATAAATAAATTTTGATTATATCTTAATTTACATTCTATTATTTTTTTTTAAGTTAAACACTGTTGATTATCTCTCAATTTATAAATTAATCTAATTTAATTTTTTTTCTTTATATTAATTGATACATTTACAACAAATACTAGAGAATATCGTATCTCTATTATTATTATTATTATTATTATATTACCATTTATTGTGATATATATTAGTTTTGACACCTTAACAAAACAAATTACACAGGATATTTTACCAAAAAAATGTTTTTATGATTTATTCCAAGCATAAAATTTAAAATTTAAATAAATTTTATGTTTAAATTGTATTATAATAGACATTGGAATTTGGAATTCATTTCCGAGCAAGCCATAAATTTGATTATAATTTGTTTACAGTTTATAATTTCTTTGAAATACCCTATTTAAAAAGTAAGAAATTTTCTTCTTTGATTTTTCTAAAAAAAAATTTAGGGAGAATTAGATTGAAATTTCTCTAAAATTCACTGAAATAAAATGTTTTGAAACTATCTTAATTAGAAAAGTATTTGCCTTCAGTTCATTAGCTGCAAGCCCGAAAGACGCAGAAAGCGAATTCACACGAAAGGCTATTTGTTTTCTAACAGCTATACAGCAGAAATGGATGAAACCCAAAGAAGAACAAACCCAAAAGCAGCATCTTTAAGATGGGGAATCCTTCGTCAAGCCCTTCTTCGTCGCCCTGCCTCTCAAAATTCAGGTTCTTTTTCTTTTATCTCTGACTCTAATCGTTTGTCTTTATGCAACTAATTGTAATTGTTAATGGGTTTTACAGATGAGCAATCTACAATGCGCATTTCGAGGAAAAATGGTCTTGGCTTCAACTTCATTAACTATCAATTAGTTGAGGAAGATCCGAATTCAAGAAATGCCCGTATATGCTACACTTTGCCTGTTGACGGGTCCCCCAAACTTTTGCTTACGTGAGTTAATTCCTTCCCTTTTTGTTTTGCTCGGCATTTTATCAATCGTGTCGTAGACCAATTGAAACTATTTAATTCTCTCGTCCCTTAACTACTTCGTTTGATAGTTGGTTTTAAGTTTCAATGGATGTAGAATGGCTGGTTACCTGTTAAATTTCTTGTATGTAAAATTTAGATCTGCAAGTCATTGAATTCAATATGTTTACTTGAAGACTAGACTGTTGATGATTTGAGTTTTGACTGTCGAATTTGCGGGAAATTTTTGCAGCCAGAAAATAAATGAAGGTGCTGATCTAAGTGACTTTGAGATCTCTAATAGATACAATATTGACAGCACTGGGCTTATTTGTAAGTTCTCCTTCTCATTTATTAGTTACTTTTGTTAGAACTTCAAGCATACAGACGGCACCTTTTGAAAGTTTGTATCTAAGTTCAGCTTTGGTAATGATCTTGCATCTCTTTCAATGAGGTTTCAGGTTCTATTTGATTTCCTTAATAGGTTGTAAGTGACTTCATGAAATGACAAGTAACAGTAGTGTTTTCATGATGTTCCTGCCACACTGGTGTGATGTTTTCATTTCATGGAATCCTTCCTATGATTTTTTGCTGTATTAGTTACAGAACTTAAAAAAGAAGGAAGGACAATGCTAGAAGGTGAAGAATGTGATTGTGAATAATCAAGACTAAGATATATATTTTTGTCCTTGATCCCCTTAATAGTGATTTTTTATTCTGTTCTTAGTTTATTTTGAGGAACATAGGGAGGAAATTTGTTTTATTTTGAAAGAATCAACTGTCAAGTGCTTCTTATTTGTTATGTGTAATATGCAGAACTGGAGCTTGATGAGTTGATTTTGAATGTTGTGATATCTTTGATAAGAATATTGAGGGAAGCATCTGCGGAATATATTTTTCCTTACTGGCATAATGCAAGGGGACTTAGGGTGTGAATGAAATAAGATATAATGGCTCTATATGAAATATGCTTCGTATGTAGAAGTGAAAGTAAATCCAACCAGATCAAGCCAAAACATTACTCTTTGGTGTGGCTTTTAATGGTTTCAACAGACAAGTTCATTTGTTTTCTTCAGTTCTATCAAAAGTAGCATATTGCAATAAATGTCCTTCCTATGCATACTTAAAGATTTGACTACCAGTCCACTGTATCTTTGTTTATGTGTTCATTTCATTTAAACTTGGACTAAAACAAAATCAAAGGAAAATTGAAGAATGCAACATTCATTTTCTGAGTATATACTTTTTTTAACTGTAACTAAACTGGAGCATCAACCAATTCAGTTATTTGTATCCCAGATTGGCAGATTTAATGGAATGATGCTCATCCTTGAGACTGAACTGAAGGTTGGATGCGAGACTGTGGGGCTCGATGAATGGGTTTTATTTTCATGAAATCTTAAATATTTCATAGAGGACTATTAACATTCTTTTCGTTCTGTTAATTTGATCAGTACATGGTTATTTTGTTTGTGAATTGCTGTTTTTTGCTCCTGCTTCCTCAAGATGGCAATTGTTTCTTAGAAAGAATCAGCTTGTCTCTCGCTACACTTCATGAATTTAATCTTAGGTAATATGATAGATTAATTTGATGGTCATGCCTCTAACTCAACTGTACTTTCAAATAGAAAGTTGTCGATTTGTATCTCACATTGGATTTGTTCTGTTCTATCTTGGCCATTAAATTTTCATAATTGAGGGAATCTGGACTAGTATTGGTGTCCCAAGAGGGGTCAATTTCTGTTGTGTTTTTATGCTCTCTTGTTATTAATTCGACATATGCAGTGGCTGTAGTTCTGTATTAGCCAGTTAAATACAGTTTTTATAAGGGCAAATGGTGTCCAAAACCATAAACTGGTTCTTAAAGTTTGATGCATGAGTTGGAAGGTTCAATTGGAATGTTGGCTGGAGAAAATTTAAATAGATTCATATACGTAATTGCTCATCTTTTCTATTTTTATCTTGTTTATGCTAATTATACTTTTTTTTTTTCCTTTTGTTCTTAAAAAATCTTGATATATAGGTCACTGGCCATCAGAAGATGTTCTTGCATATTTTTGTTTGTCGCATGCAAACAAGTTCAGGTTGGTAAAATAATATTGCTCTGCTTGAGGATATTCTGTTCGCTGAGGAAAATTCATGCTGTAGTTTTTCTGTCAGTTTCGACAACTTTTTAACTCATTCATGGGGGAAGTAGTTTTTTAATGACTTTATGAACTTCTTGGCCAATTTTGTAGGTCTAAAAGAATTATTGAGCTTGGAGCCGGATACGGCTTAGCTGGTTTAGTTATTGCTGCAACTACTGAGGCATTGGAAGTCGTAATCTCTGATGGAAATCCTCAAGTGGTTGATTGTATCTTTTTAATGTGAAAATTATAGTGGTTAGTAATTAATGTGTGGAATTTTGTGATTATTTTTAATTGTTTTTATGAAAAAAAGTTGGTTATTGGTTTGCAAAGAAGTATCCTTTTGTCAATAGCAAGAAATAGCGTTTGATATTTTGAGTTCCTATCCATTAGTAATTACAGAATATTGATAGTCCATATGGTATCGAATTCTGTAAACGGGTTTCTTTAGTGTTACTCCTACACTGTTGATGCTGACATAGAAGGGGTGGTAGGATGAGTTAGTGAGACCAGGGCAGTTGGGAGTCATTTTCGTGCAAATCTTAATTTGGCTTGATTTGGTTTTATCAATACTTAATTTTATTGCAAATAATGCCTAGTTTATTGAAAAAAGTTTTTAAGTAACATTGCTTGTTCTAACTGTGCTTTTATTCCTCGAAAATTTGAAGCCAGTTTCATTCTAAAAAGGAAAACGTTAAAATTGTTTGATTTGTTATCTACTCAGAATTTGTATACTCTTGAGGTTAAGTTATATAGCTCAGGACTGAATTCTAGGCTTTTCTTTGGAACTGGTAATTTGAGTAAGACGTGGAGTGTCAACCTCTTTTTTGGCTGGATGTTATATCAAGTATCCTTCGCTGGAAATTTTTTTATTCGGAGACTTGGTATAAACAAATGATCTGAGGTTGTATTAAATTAGAAGAAAAATTTTACTTTTATAAGTTAGATCATAAATTCTAGTTTGAGTGCCCTGGTTTTACTATAGCATTGAACTATTGGTGAGGTTGGGTTCGTCATCGATCATATCAAGGGAAGCATGCATGCACTGCTAGCATGTTTGTTTTGCTGTATTACGTGGCCATTTTTCTTCTTTCTCGCTTTCTTTATTAATTTAGTGTCAAAAGAGCTCCACTCTCCTGCGTTTACTCATTTATGTCTTAGATTCATATGCAAAATTCTTTAACATTCAGATATTCAGCGTAACATAGAAGCTAACTCTGGAGTTTTTGGTCATACAAAAGTGAAGAGTATGAGACTACATTGGAATGAAGAAGTCTCAGATATCTCCGACCCTTTTGATGTCATTGTTGCCAGTGATTGGTAAGTCTACTTGTTTTAACTTTCCAAATCAGTACACTTGCATCATATTTTGCCTTTTATTTATGCAAGAAAGTAAAAAGAATAATACAAATTGGCTCATTATATTTAGCACTTAATGCAAGTGCCATATTATCTCCATTGATCTGTTAGATGCATCACAAGATTTTTAAAGCTTATCCCCAAAGAAGTGAGTGATAAAAGATCCAAACTTTGAATGTACGCGGCATCCATGTCTCCTTTTCTCTCTGATGCCTTGTGCGTATGATATTGACAAGGGTTCAATCTGATCGGGCAAGGGAATTTAAGTCATTTAGTACCCTTTAGTGGACTGAATATTTCCAGATCTCTTTGGTTCCTTGATAGTTTAGAGTGTGCTTGTATGGGTGCAATTTGGATAGGAAAGAATGCATATCTGATTGACTGAGCTAAATTTATCTTTTTGGGGTAAACTTTTATTTCATTAACAGTAACATGATCCAATTTTGGCAGCACCTTTTTTAAGGAATTCCACGGTAGTCTTGCTTCTACTGTGAAACTCTTGCTGAGAAATGATGGGAACTCGGAAGCAATATTCATCAGTCCTAAAAGAGGAGATTCATTGGATAAGTTCTTAGAGAAAATTGAAGAAAATGGCTTGTGTTTCAGCGTAGTAGAGAACTATGAAACAGAAATTTGGAGGCGTCATCAGCAGTTCATGAATGGTGATAAGTCATGGCCCAACTATGTAAAAGATCACTGCTATCCTCTATTGGTGAGAATTACATTATAAACTTTGGTCCTTGTATTCCTCCATTAACAATCTGTACATATTTTTATGTACGTCCCGGAAGAATATAATAGGGTTTGACCCAACTTGGTAGGCCTTGATGGGTGCATCAGTTATCAATGGTAATCATCTGTTCTCCATCTTCTACTGCTATATTCGTAGCTCACTCTCTGGTGGGGTCCCATGATCACTGAAATTGATTTCCCTACCACTACTTTGCTGGTTTAGCAATTGAAAAGGAAAAAGCTTGGATGCTATTTCTGATTTTGCATATATTATAATTTCTTTTTGAACTTATTTATACAATAGGTCCATAAAGCTTTTGAAAGGAGATTCCTTATCTTTATTTGAGCTTCTAAGTTTTTACTTAAAAGCCATTTTAGATGTGGGTGTCTTTGAGTAAACAAAGACCCTCTACCTAAAGGATGATTGAAACAATCCCAAAAAGCTACGGGATGCTCTGTGGATCAAATAGACTCGATGTTTATTGAGGAATGGATTAATTTTCTCTCTGCTTTTTCCTTTGGTGTGATAATGAACATGTTTTGTCTGCGGATGAGAAAAATCAATATGACTTGGCATGAATTATTGGCTATGCTGGAAATTAAACTGTTTTTGCAGGTTTTCTGGGTAACAAAGTGTGCTGCTCTCTTTCTGTTGGTCACCCGGGGGTTTCACTGCGCCAAATATTTGGGTAAATAATAAGTAAATTTTGAACAAGAAACAAGTTAATTCTAAATGCTTTATCTTGAGTATTGGAAGCTTCAAAGATAGCATATTTTTTGGTTACCTTTAAGAGTGCTGGGGCCTAAAAGTGAGCAGAAGATGCCCACTATAATCCATTTGCGGTCTAATTAATTTTGAACCTCCATCTCTCATCACTGCTCTATCCTGTACATTTTAGATTCCTTTTGTAGCTAAATTTGTAAAGTTAATACCAGCACAAGTGGTTGACATCTCCTGTCCATCATCGATGGTTGGCATCTGATGAAAGTTGGCAACAGGAGATGGAATCATGAAAATTGAACCAATGTTTTAAAAGTTAATGAAGATGATTGGAAGCTCACACAATTACAGAAGTATTAACAATAATATATGAAACCTCTTACGAAAACACCCTTAAATATTTCTCAAATGTGTAGTCATACACTTGATTTCTTTGTTAAGACTCTTGGCTCAGGATTGTTGGGTAAGTACACACTACATTCATTTCTCTGCATTGCTGCTGTCTCTCTTTAATGCATCATTAGGTAAAAAACACAACTTTTTAGAAGGCATATAACACATTCTTCTCTTATTTTGAAAAACTTAGTTTAGGCAGGATTGTTAAAATGGGTTGTTGTGTCCCACTTATTGGAAGGGTTAAACGTGTTGACCTGTTTTTGACACCTACCCACGTAACTTCAATTATGATTAGTCAAATTTCTGTGTTATATACGAATTGTATTGGCATTGCCGTGACAGTCTCACATTTCTTAGTTTGTGTTTGCTTCTTTTGGTACAAAGCTTGATTGCTTCCACCACAACATAATTTGGAGCCAATTTGGGATTGCTGTTAGTGAAAGTGTTGTCAGGAAAAGTTAGATTTCATTGCTTTCTTTAAAAGTAGTTTTAAGTATTTTTCAAGTGCTTTTCTCAATACAATCTGACTTTTATAAATTATGCATTTGAGGCTGCATTCCGCAGCCCCAAAAGCAGCTTTCAGCGGAAGTAAGGTTCTCCATGTTTTGGCTGAAAGCTGTTTTCGGAGCTGCGGAAAGCAGCTCTAAACTGACCCTTGGTTAACATCAACCTTCTCCTTTCATATCCCTCGCACTAGGCCCCAACAAACTTGGACGGTCCATCCACTAAATTTTTTCTGTTTAATTCTATTGCCTAAGCATAATTTGTCTACTTCAAATTGT
The DNA here is from genome assembly GCA_039660915.1 of Euphorbia tirucalli. NCBI lineage: Eukaryota > Viridiplantae > Streptophyta > Magnoliopsida > Malpighiales > Euphorbiaceae > Euphorbia > Euphorbia tirucalli. The sequence goes on from CM077641.1 coordinate 73,570,157, forward strand.
GGGATCACTGAATTGATTGAAACCCTCTTAAGGATTTTAAACCACAATTCTGATTTCTGTTACCTTTAGTGCCCTCTTTTCAAATAATTTTTTTTTGTTTCTCAATAATGGCATTCCATTATTTGATTTTCTTCAATTTTAGCCATGTCTTTTAATTATTGTCTAATCAAATACAGTATGTCCAAAATGTTGTTGGTAATAATAATAATAATAATAATAATCAGACAAGAATAGCTCAATGATCAAATTAAAAACCTTAAACTTAATAGCACAAAATAAAATAATATACACTGACATATGCTCTTATGCTTTTGCAAAGTTGGTATGCGTTTTGGTTTGTGAAAAGTTTATTACCTGTGATCGGAAAAAAAAAAAAAAAAAGAACACTAATTTTGTTGTTAATTGTCGACAGAAACGATAATTTAGTGTTACTTCATCACATTTACCTGTCAAATTATCAAATTAAGTTATCAGCTGAAAACAACAGTGTTTGACATTTTGGTGTGATTTGTTAAAGATGAAATTACAAGATAGTGATCGAAGGAGCCAGGTGCTAAAGCACATTATTATTTATATACTTATTTTCAGAATATGAACTTGGCAAGACACATCCTGAACTCCCTGATCTTTTATTAAAACTGTAATTGGCTCACTAATCAATTTTTTTGAATATATTGAATACCTGATTTTTTCCTTTCAATATTATTAGCCCTCAAACTCGATCTATCTTTTGTGTATGTTTAATACGTTTCGTTTAGTGACGGAACTGTGAAATAAACATACTGAAATAATTTAACAGTTATATGGTTTTATTGCTTGAAATTGTAAAATGTACACTTCTAGTCTTGGCAATTTTCTGAAATTGAGTTACGTACTAAAATATTATCAGTCATGTTACTTAATAGTGCTTGTTACATAGATATAAGATAAAATCGAGTTTGGGGCTTATAATATTAAAATTAAAAATCGGTTACTCAATATATTCAAAAAATTGATTAGAGGGCCAATTGCAGTTTTGATAAAAGATCAGGGGCTCGGAATGTGTTTTCCCTATAAACTTTGATAGTGATTAAATCCTATTTGTGGATGATGCATTTATGAGTAGATAGATAAGTTTAGCACATAGTATCTTAACATGGTGTAACGTCAGTCTTCTAGTACTTGTTTAATATGTGATTGGATCGTAGCATATCAACTCAAATTTCAGTATTTTAACATCATCTTTAATTTGTGAAAATAAAATGAAATTGTTTATTATTGCTCCAATTTTCACTTTTGATAGGATGAAGTCATTTTTCTTTTGAAATTCCACTGTCGAGTAATTGATCAATCTTTTTGAAACAAATTCAATTTTTTTCAATTTAAATTGACCCCTAAATATCTCAATTGATAATTAAATATCTCCATCGTTTCAAGTCATATTAATGTGTGTGTAGCCTATGATTTTCTTATATCTTGCCCTGCCAATTATCTAATTCGTCACTAAATATCTCCATAAAGTTTAGTCTTACGTGTCACGCTAACATTTGTCATAGAAAATTAATTTGTATAAAAAACTTTACACATTCAATTAAGATTAAAGGGTCAATTTCAAAATTTTAATAATTATGATGTCAATAGTCTTATGTGTTCGAGCTGATGTGATAGATACTTAATAATTTAATTCTAAATAGATGATTGCGATTTAAATATTTCAAAATAAATTATTAAAATTAAGAAAATATTTTTTTTATGATAAAAATATATTAATTATACTTTAAAACTTGATGTATTTAGATCTCACATTCATTATACATAATATCCTTAAGTTTTTGCTTAACTTCAATACTAAAAACACTGCTTCATTTGGTTAAATAGAGTGAAAAGCCAAATTCATTTTAATGGCATAGTATCAAAGAAACATGAACCTAAAATCTCATAACTAGAAAGAAATGTCTTTATTACTAGAATGAAAAGCCAAATTCATTTTAATGGCATAGTATCAAAGAAACATGAACCTAAAATCTCATAACTAGAAAGAAATGTCTTTATTACTAGAATGATACGGATACGGATGAATTTAACTTAATAAAATTAATTTTGGGGTTCATAACGAATGCATTTATATATATTTTTTTAAAAAAAGGTTAAGAACCGAAACAAAGACAAGTAAAAATAAAATGAAATTGCATTCTTTTTCCTTTTGACTCAAAGCTAATTTTGCGTTTGGGCTTTACTCACACAGGGAAACAAGCATCTTTCCTCAAGAAAGAAATGCTTTGTAAAAATGATATGTTCCTTTAATTGGCTTAATAATCACATTTAATTCCTTAATTAATTTTATTAACTTTTATTCTTTATCAGCAGAAAAGGAAATGTGAAACCATATTATATATATATATATATAAAAAAGAAAAGGAAATAACAAACAAATTGCAAGTTTGAGATTCCCACAAGTATACACTTTCCTCCCCTCCCCCACCCCCCCCCCCACCCCCCCCTTTTTTTTTAATATTTTCATTTATAATCTTCTGACGGAAAATAACTTCATAAAAAAAAGTTCGGATAATAAAAACATGGTTTACATATTAACATATAGGAAGTGTAGAACATTAAATATACAAGATTTGGGAAGTGGGTCATTTTTACAAATTTGTCAACTTCCATAATGGATTGGTCCCATTTTTATTTATTCCTTATCTCTTATTTTTTGAACAAAAATTATGACTATGAATTGACAATTTCATAGAATGAATTTGGGACAATTTATAGAGAAAACATCACTACAAATAAATGTAAAAAACAACAGAGATGAATAGAGAAGCAAATTGAAAAAGAGAAAATGGGGTCGATGATATTGTTGAAGATGAAGAATCTCCTGTGGCCAAAGTTGCAAGCCATGAACTTGCAAGATCCGCCTCTTCTACTGCTGAGCCTGAACCAGTGCTTCCACTTTCTGTTGGCTTTTCATCAGACGAATCCCCTGATGATTTTAGACTGCACATTTTTCACAATTTTATATTCCACTCCCATTAATTTTCACTAATCAAATCAATTCATTATGATTCATTATATAATTAATATATCCCAATTTAAATTTGATGACTATTGGCCATTTTACATAGTTCAAAATATAGATTAGTAAAGAAAAATGGACTATACATAAAATTATTATTTTTGATAAGTGAATTTATATATTAGCTTCCAAAGGAGTTAATTAATTTAAAAACTAAACTTTATGAGCTCAATTTAAAAAAATATATAAAAGTATGTAATTAACAACACACCAACAAGTTCAAAAGACTAAAATAAAGCATTTACCAAATTACCATTCTATCATGACACGTACCCAATATAACCAATTTAGAAAAGATTAATTCATAAAAGATTTCAAATTCCATACTCCCTCTTTTTTTTTGTTTTATTATATGATATTTCAGGTTTTTTATTTTATTCTTCTTTATTTGACATTTTGCTCTTAGTTAAAATATGAAAGAAGTTCATTATTTAACGTAAAAAATACTATATTAAGTTTTGATAATTAAATAGAAAAAAAATTTTTATATAAAAAATAGAGTTTTATGAGAAAAATATTAAAAGTAAATTAGTTATTTTAGTAACCTAATTAATATTTTATTGGTCTTAGCAATAACTTTAAACATCATATAATAAAAAAGGGAAATAGTATTAATTAACCTAATTAAGAATTAAATTATATAAAGAAGAAGGAAAGAAGTGCAAATTTAAAAGTACCTGGGCAAGTTAGGGCAAAAAGTAATAGTATAATCAGCGCCGGTACACGTGAAAGTGCTGGAAGCATCATCAAACGCGTAGCTATACGATCTCGGACACGCGCTCTTAAACATTTCCGAATACGCCGATGGTTTACATGTCGCAGGTGAATTATACGCGCCGCTGCAACAGTATTCCGGATTCCCAAAAGCATCACAAGCGCTCCGGCAAGCAGCTCCACCGTCCACCTTCAGCTCCGCCGGACACTTCCTATTAAGGTCGCTGACACAGCCCGTCGACGCGCACTCGCCGGAACCTCCCTTTACTTCCACAAACATCGGCAAATTGTAGCCGTCGACAAGGCTCACGTCGTAGAAATCCTGCGCGCCGGTTCCGAGTGTGAATTCAGCTAAGGTGGCCGGCGGAGTTGCGGTGTTGCCGTTGCATTCGAGCTGGGAGGAGCCGCAATCGGCGGTGGAACAGGAGCCTTGACCGGAATTGTCGAAATTGCAGCCGGTACGGCCCCAGAAACGGCCGGACCAGCCGGTTGGGGCTTGAAACGAGCGAGAGCTGCCTTTTGGTAGCTCGAAGCCGGTGGTTTCTAGCTTCGGGCTGCCGAGAATTCCGGGCCAGACTGTGTAATCACATTTGTTAACGAGTGTGAATTTGCCTCCTAAACTGCCTGAACAAAATTATTGTCATAATAATCATAATTAAGAACTTTTACTTAAAAAAAAAAAAAAAAAAAAAAAAAGAGAATCAGAAGCTATCCAATTGAAGAACCAAAAAGCAGAAAAAGACTCAACCTTTGAAGAAGAAGAGCAAGGTAAGGCCAATTAGTACACAAAAATTGGAACCCATGTATTGTTTCGACAAGAAATGGGATTTTTATTTTTTGTGAGAGTGAGATGGTGATTAAAGTGTAATTGGAGGGATAATGGGTAGTTAATAAATTAGTAATTAGTGAAGTGATTAGTAATGGTGATACATTTTTGGAAAGAAATTCAGAGGAAGGATAACGAAGAGATGGAAGAATAAGAAATATAGGGTGGTGATTAGTTATATAATACAAAAATGTTAATAAAAATAATAAGTTACATCACAATCAGTCTCTTATGTAATGATTTTTGGGTATAAAAAAGAAATGGAGAAGGTGAAAGGGAGGGGAGTGGAAGATGGAAATTGGAAAGGAGGGTAAGTTAGTGGTGGTGGAGAATCTAAAATCAGCAGCTACACACTTCTATTTATAATGCCCAAAATAATTTTAAAAAAAAATGCAAAACCGACATAAGAAATTGTCATGTTAGTTGGAAATAGTTATAGCCAAAAAGGAGCCGTTACGAAATGAAATGACCAGCAGAATGAAAATAATTTCATATTGGATCCAGCTGGGCCTAGATTTTTCTCCATTTTTGCTGCAAACAATATCTCCCTTTTTTTTTTTTTCATTCACCGCCTAAAGTCCATAGATATTTATCAAAATAAGAGTTTCCATTTAATTTTGAATTGCACGAATACAAATAGAGTTTAGAAATGAGAAGGAGATGGGTATCTTCAGATGATGGAGCAACCTACAAACCACATCAAAACCAAATCGCCCATTTCTGAATGGGAGACTCAAACGTTAGGGTTGGACTACATTAAGGCCCATCGTCCTTCGTTTACAGCACTAGGCAGTAGGCAACTAGGCACCACCTAATTCTAGTTTTAATTTTAAACAATTTATATTTTTAGTATAACAAAATTACACCAACTTATCATCATTTTACTATCTCTTATCTTCGTATTTAGTTGGAATCGAACCTAAATATTCTCTCACAACTTCAACATGGATTGACACAGTTTGTTAACTATATACTTTATTTGTGGATAATTTTCTCTAAGATAATTTTCTCTTATCTTCGTATTTATTTGTGGTAAAGTTATTAATGTCTCTTTACAATAATCAATTCATAAAACTTAGAGAGATAAAGAGAGACTTATACATTTGCCTTTTATACGTAACTATGGAGATGTATGGATGCTTGACCAATACATTTTGTTATGTACGACCAATTTGGAATTGATCCATGTATCAAGGTAACAATGAAGTAACCCATCCACTCTACAAACATATGGCAGTAGTATAGTTAAGCTGTTATTGTGCTTGTTGCACAAGGCTGAATATTAAACCTACATGTGTATGGTAACAATGAGTCTTTCTCTAAGGTAATGTCATTACTTGCCACGTGTCTATTGGTTGGAGTCATGGTGGATTTAAACTCCACGTATACAGCTGAGATAATATTACTATTTTTCCTATTATCATAAATAAATGAAACTAAAGAGTGACATACGAGTTACTTAAATTAAACCATAACACAAATCAATTGTTTTTCTATAACATAAATTCAACCCAAACCGTACATATGTACAAAATAATCTCTTCCACTGCTTCAACTATTCGGATCTGTAGTCACTAAATCTTATGGTTATTTTCTTCATTAATATAAGATGTCTAATTTCTACCTATCTAGAGTTCACATGGATAGCCTGCCAAACTTAGAAACAGGACATCGGAATAAGCACTTCGACTCATGATCTTCAAAATCATGTACATTTATTAAATAAATTTGGTTAAATATATAATATTATTTAATAAAGAAATTAAATCAATGAAACACTCACATCCTCTTCTTTCCAGTTTTGCAGCCTGAGGAAGCTTCCTTTCTTCCTCCTTGCTTGCCATTTTCGCCTTCTATTTTCTTCTTTTTTTTTTTTTTTAGGTTCTGTGTGTTAGTTTTCTTGAAATAATTCTCATCTAGCATTTTTTAAAATTTTATCTTATATATTGACTTCCTCGGTGATAGGTTTTTTCTGGTATATCACAGATTTGCTACTTTCTTTACTACGGATTGGTCGTCAGCTATTTTTAATAGAAGATTTTTTTAGATTTGTACACCTTAGATACCCAAAATTTTTCATTCATATGCAAAGATCTAGAAGATATGACGCAGCAAGTTCGAGTGAAAAACAGGATCAATCAATGATTAATTCCAAAAACGAAAACTAAGAGAAAATTCAAGATGAAATCTGTAATATTATTCAATAATTCGAAAACCAGTTAACAACAGGAAAAGAAAACCCTATATAGGCTGCAGTCCAACCCTAACAAGGAAAACACAAAATAAAAATAAAAATTACAAAAATACTCCAAAACTTAAAACTGATGGATGGAGGTCTAAATAACTTTTTTTTTTACCCAAACGCGACCTATCACGATAAACCGGTGTCAACCCTTGTAGAGTTCCAAAAACACTTTCCGAAAACATATTATAATAGATAATTGGACTCCTATGCAAAAAGTTACGTGTGATTTAAGATTTACCCAAATTAAAACTACTTATTTCCTTTCTTGGGCCTACGATCCCTTTTTTTTCTTAATTTCCGGTCTAGGAACTCATCCGCTACCAGCTCTACATCATTCTCTCCCATCACAGAAAAACTCGACCTCGAGTTTTCCGGCTCCGGGTACAACAGCTCATCATCTGCATGATATGGATAGATATCAGCCACATTAAATGTATTAGATATACCCATACTATTTGACAACCCCACAACATAAGCATTTCATTAATCTTCTTCTGAATAGGGTACAATCCATATTTCTTAGGCTGTAATTTGCTATAAGTACCCATTAGGAACCGTTCCTTCCTCAAAAAGACCATCACCTGATCACCCATAGAAAATAATTTGACCCGACGATGTCTATCAGCAGTGTCTTTATACTTAGCATTCAAATGTTCAATCCTCTGTCTCACTTCTCGATTTCCAGTTTTCAGCCATATGCTTCGTCGCTACACTGGTCTCCGCTCCTTAGGGTAGCTTGATTAGATCGAGAACTTGTTGTCGCAACTTAGAATAAACCATTGAAAAAGGGGACCTGCCCGTTGTACGGTGGACAGCACTATTGTAAGCAAATTCTGCTTGAGCCAAAGCAACATCCCATTATTTATGTTTCTATTCCACCAAACTCCGGAGCAAGTTGCCTAGGGTCCTATTAGTGGCTTCTGCCTAACCATCCATCTCAGGATGTGCTGTGCTGCTGTAGCTCAACGAAGAACCAAACATCTGCCATAAAGTCCTCTAATAATGGCTAAGAAACTTACTGTCTTGATCAGAAGTGATTGATTTAGGAACTCCATGCAAACGAACAACCTCCCTGTAGAACAATTTGGCTATTCCCTAAGCATCATCAACTTTTCTGCACGGAATGAAATCCGCCATCTTTGATGTCAACCACAAGAAAAACAGAATCTACACATCGCTATGTTCGAGGCAGCCCGAGCACAAAATCCATTGAGACATCTTCCCAAATATTTTTAAGGACAAGTAAAGGCATATATAACCCAGTGTTCTGAGATTGTCCTTTTGACCTCTGACATACTTAACAACGCTCCACAACTCTACCCACATCTCGACACAAATGAGGCCAATAAAACCTTTCTTCCACTGCTGCAAAGGTCTTGTCACGACCTAAATGGCTAGCTAGCCCATCGCCATGTAAATCTCGAATCAGTTTCTCCCTCATAGATGACTGAGGAATGCATAATTGATTCCCTTTCATCAAGTAACCATAAAAAATATGGAAATTTGAGCAAGGTTGGTTACTAGAACATTTTCCCAAATCTCCTTAAAATCATCATCTGTCTCCTATAGCTCTTTCAGGTACTTGAACCCCACAATATCATTGCTTATAGTCACCAACTAATGAGCCCTTCTGCTCAATGCATCCGCCACTTTATTATGCACTCTCGCTTTATGCTTCAGCTTGAAAGGAAACTTCTGCACCACACCTATCATGCATATCTTTACTAATTCTGGTCTGACTATTCAAGTGTTTGAGTGCATCATAATCTGAATACATCATGAATTCTCGCCCTATTAAGCAATGCTCCCAAGTTCGAAGAGTCCTCACGATGGAATAAAATTCTTTATCATATGTGCTCTAATTTCACCTGGAATCGCTCAGCTTCTCACTAAAAAATGCAATAAACCTCTTCTCTTGCAACAAAACTACCCCGATGCCGACTCCACTTACATTATAGTTAACTTTGAATAGCTTATCAAAATCTGGTAATGCTAAAACTGGGGTAGAACACAACTACTCCTTCAATAATGCAAAACTAGTTTCGGTTTCCTTACCCCACTGAAACTTCCCCTTCTTCAAGCATTCAGTCAACGAAGCTGCAATCGTGCTAAAATGCCTGATGAACCATCTATAAAAACTAGCCAATCCAAGAAAGCTCTACATTTCAGTTACAGTTCTTGGCGTGGCCACTTTTTAATTGCTTTCACCTTTTCTTCATTCACCTAGATCCCATTAGCACTAACTACAAAACCAAGAAACAACAGCTTCCTACCCATAAAGCCACACTTCTTTAAGTTCACATACAACTTATTCTCCAGCAAAATTGCAAGTATCTATCGCAAATGCTCAACCTGCTCCTCCTCCGATCGACTATGGATCAGGATATCATCAAAATAAACAACAACAAACTTCCCAATAAATGGCTTCAGTACATGATCCATAACACGCATAAAAGTAGTAAGAGTATTTGTGATGTAGAGCTGATAGCGGATGAGTTCCTAGACTAGAAATTAAGAAAGAAAAGGGATCGTAGGCCCAAGAGAGAAATCAGTAGTTTTATTTTTGGTAGATCTTAAATCGGATGTAACTTTTTGCATAGAAGTTTGATTGTCTATTATAATATGTTTCCGGAAAGTTTTTTCCGAGCTCTACAAGGGATGTCACCAATTTACTGTGACAGGTCTCATCTGGATCCAAAAAAACACTGTTTAGGCCTTCATCTGTCAGTTTTAAGTTTTTTGGGTATTAATGTAATGTTCATTTTTTTTGTGTTTTTCTCGTTAGGGTTGGACTACAGCCTATATAAGGCTTTCTTTTCCTATTGTTAAGTAGCTTTTTGAACTATTTAATAATATAGTAGACTTTCGTCTTGAATTTTTCTAATTTTCAGTTTTAGGGATTAATCATTGATTGATTCCTTTTTCACGCGAACTTGCTGCTTTAGTTGGTATCAGAGCAAGTCGAGTTTTGCCCTAATTAGATGGCAGGAGATGACAGAGAACGCGGTCATGTCCTGAACATTGTTTAGGATATGGAAACTATTGAGTTCGGTTTTGATGATCACAATTGACATTTTTAAAATAATGCGTTTCACAAGGTAAAATATTTTTATACTTGTTTATAAGTTAAAAATTGATTCATGAGCTTTTTATTTATTTATAAAAAAAAGAAAGTATCATATACACACACACATATAAAATAATCATATGAGATACAAAGCTTAAATAATCAAACACTTGCTCATCTCATAAATGCTTATAACTTGAAAGATTCTTATGCATGTGTATATTGCCTAAGGTTGGTTTATAAGTTGAGAAAATTAATGTTGACCTAAGGTTGGTTTATAAGTTAAGATCATTAAAGTAAACCTAAGGTTGCTTTATGTCTTAAGATTATCAAAGTTGACCTTAAGATGATTTATGACTTGAAAATATCAAAATGACCTAAGGGGTTCTTATGACTTGAGGATTTGTGGCATATATCCAAGTTGATTTCATAAGATAGAATGTTGACCATAAGATGTTTTTCGGCCACATGAACATATTATTTTTTATCTCTCACTTGGTCACATGTGTTGGGATTTTTCACCGGAAATCACCCCATAAAAGCGGAAGAACGCGATGATTTCCTCAAATCCGTGCCCAGGAGCAATTGAGATGGAAATTGGAAAAACAAAATTTAATCACAAGAGATAATATTCTTACCCGTAATATCTCTTTAAGAGATGGATGCAGACTGTAGGAATCAATATAGAATCCCTCTTCGTTCACGTACACGAACGCCTAACGAACACCACCCGTGCTAGCATCGGAAAACACGAACTATGGAGAGGGGGGCTCAGATCAATTTCGGCTATGGTTGCTTCCACTGATGATGGCCGAAATTCTTAGGGTTATTAAACCCTAGGTTGGCCGAAATTCCTAAAGGAATTTTGGCCCAACTTGGCTCATTCATTTTGTGTGGGCTTCCTTCTTTTTAATTCAGGCTCCATCTTATTTTAATCAGTTTGGTTTAAATTAATTTTAAGCCCAATTTTAATATACCCATGTATTTAATATATTACACCAAGTAATATATTATTTACATTTAAATTAAAATTAGTTTGACCAATTAATTTAATCCATCAAATTAAAATTAGATCTTCACAAAATAAAATCACATGTAAACCTATACATATGAATATTTCCACCTAGGAAATAATCTTATAATTAATCCAATTAATTACGAAGAGCCAATTAAATACATATTAATTTTATTATTAGGATCAATCCAATTGATCTTTCTAATATAATTAATATATATACCTCTCTCTCCAGAGTGTATACTCCAAGCATACATATAATTCCTTAAGTCGGTGTTCAGTTGCTTAATGTGTACGATCCCGTGGGCCCATCTTTATGTTGGCAGTGGGCCTTTAGCCCACAGACTGCAGTTGGGCTCTAGCAAGCCACTGCAGCCCCCAATTAAGATGGAGATGACAGTCTAACTGTAATCATAACCCTGTAGTTTAAACTTGTACATCCCATGTCATTGATATCGGTGTCTAACACAGAGGCATGGATTGATCACCCTCTTTTGTGTCCGGACATTAACTTGATCCTGAATGCACTGAAGCTCACAAACAAGTTCCCACTTGTTTTGGTGTGGCCACACTCTTATCAGTCACATTCATCAAGAGGCTGGTGATATCTTCCCAGTGGACTACTGGGTGACAAATCCCTTCTGCTTATCCATAGCATTACCATGCTAAGTGACATACCCGAAGGCACCCATACTTGGCACCCTATTACAAGCCCTTTAGGCGTACCCCTAAGTATGCGACCTCACATGCAACACCATCATATGGTCAGGTCAAAGGATCCATACAAGTACTACACAAGAATCACTTGTGATACTATACCATGTGGATTTCTCGTTTAGTGGATCTATCCAGTACCATGCCCCTTATGCATGTACCCATTAAGCAAACTGGGATTTCATTGCATTGAACTTATCATAAAGTACATCAGTTACATTGAAAATGGAAGAAATATATACAAAAAAATCATTTTCATCCTCCACAGGCGGAGGGCCTTGTTCTTCCTCAGCTTCCATCTTCCCTTCCAAAGCATCATCTAGGACTGCAGCTTTCTCTGCTTCTTTTTCGGTCGCCTATGCCTTAGCTTTTTCCATAATCTTGGCGATTTCAGCAACCACAGAGTCTAAATTCACTTTGGCCATCAGTTCTTCATCAAATACTTGCTTGGTCTTTCCAAAAGCTTTGTTCAATGCAGCAGTCAAAGCATCTGAGATGATTTCTGCAGTTTCAGCGCAGGCTTTCTTTTCATCTTCTTCTTCGGCCACCTCTATGGTTTCTGCTATCATCTCAGATGGTTCTCCTTTCAAAATTTCAAATTCAGCAGTTGCTTCTTCTTCCATTACAGGGGCTACTGGCTCTTCCTGGCTTTTCTCAAAATCAACAATATCTGCAAAGATCTCAAAGCCAGGGTACTCGACATTTCCAACCAACACCGGTTCAGCTTGGCCCTTGTAAAGGCTTTCTCCTGCCTTCAGAAATGGCTTCATCATGACCTTGCCATTCTTGCCCTTTTTCAGATTCTTCTGCTCGGATGACCCCTCTACATAACCAAGGCCGTACTGCTTTGACTTTCCCGAGTCGATCTTGAATTCTGGCACACCTTGCAAATTAATCTCGAGTCCCATTCCCGGGACAAAGTTCAACTTGTACAGATATCGAGATAGCCACTCCAGCATGTAGTTCTCATAAAGGACCATAGGGGCATCTGTGGTTTCTTCCTCCTTAATGATAGCAATTTGGAATCCACCAAAAGGAACTACTCCTTCATCCACTGCAGCTACCATCGACTGGGCGTCTGCCTCAACAGTCACAATCCTGTCATTCATAGAGAATTTAATCTTCCGATGCTATGTGGAAGGAACACCTCCCAAAGGATGGAACCAGGGCCTTCCAAGCAATAAGGAGAATGTGACCGGGATATCGATCACCGTGAAGACAACCATGGACTTGATGGGCCCAACCTCCACTTCTGTTTCGAAGGTCCCTATCACTGTTCTTTTAGAATCATCATACGCCCGAATGACTATCGAGGACCTCTTCAACACTTCTTCATTCATGCCTAGAAACGGTAACATTTTCAGCGGGCATATATTCAGAGCTGAGCTGTCATCCACCATAACGCACGGCATCACCTTATCCATGACATAGGATCTAATGTAAAGAGCCTTATTGTGGGCCTTTCCTTCTGCAGGTAGGTCTTTCTCAGAGAAAACAATATTAGGAGCTCCAGCATGGACTTTGTCTAGCAGGCAGCACATAGCCTCTAGTGAAGCTATAGGAGAGACTTCAATTTCTGATAGCTTCTTCACTAAAGCCTCCCTATGCTCTTTGGAGGTCATAAGCAGATGCCACAAACTGGCCTGTGCAGGGGTCTTCTTCAATTGGGAAATGACCAAGTCTTCTTTTTCAACTCTTTCCGGTGCCGAAGTGCTGCCCGACCCATTCATCGGTGCTTTATCTTTCGTCTGATTTGCCAGCTGATATACCCTTCTACTTCGGGTCACGTGCTGCACTTCTGAAATCTTCAGCTTCTCAACAGCTGGGAGTTTAACAGCCTCTCTTCTGTCAAATTCTTCGTACTCATCTTCGGAGTCGAGATCATCCAGACTTATGGGCTTGATCTCCTTACATCCCTCCTTTTCACACTTGGGTTCCACTTCGGGTTCCCCTACCGCCACTGCCTGAATCATAAGGTTCGCTTGCAGAACTTGGGCAAATATAAAGTTAGCCGGCAACCCCGATTGAACCATGTTAACCCGCTTCTCGAATGCCGGCAGTGGGTTGGTTTTAGTGCTGGGTTTGGCTGGCTCTTGCAGCTTTCCCTCGTCAATGAGCTTCTAGATAGCATCCCTTAGCTTGTAGCAGTTGTTGGTTCGGTGGCCTGTCACCACATGATAAGTGCAGAAGTTATCTTTGTCGGCTTCTGATGGCTTCTCAAATGGCCTTAAGGATTGCAACAGGCCGCCATTCCTACACTTGGCAAATATTTTTTCCAAGGTAAGAGTCCAGGGCGTTATGCCTTGTCCTCCAGGACCTCTATTCTGACTGCCTTGTTGCTGATTCATAGTAGCCACTTCGACCTGCTTCAGCTCTGACGATTGCCCCTGTTTGCCACTGGAACCTGAACCAGAACCACTACCAGACCCAGCTGTGGTGGTTGATCTATACCCTGAACTATACCCTGTACTTCTTCCCCCTTTCTAACCAGCTGGCTTCTCCTCTTCATCCCTTTCTATCTTCATGGCCATGCTATAGACCTCACTAAGCTCCTTGAAGGGATGGAATTTCATGTTGTTCTTGAAAATATCCTTGCTGCCATCAATGAGCTTCTGTATAAGCTCGTCTTCATCAGGGTGGTTCTTTAGGAGGATCATCTTGTTCATCCACCTCTGGTAGTATTCGTCAAAGGGCTCATTGAATTTCTGCTTCACCCTCTCCAAATCATACAGCTTCACCTGGATTTTGGTGTTGAAGCTGTAGTATTTGATGAAGGCTGCTGACAATACCTCCCAATCAGATTGCTCCTCCTCTGACAGTGAGTTATACCATCCCAAAGCACCTCCCTCCAGTGTGGTGGGGAAAAGATTAATCAATTGTTGCTTTATAGCGCCTGCTGTTAGCATAACCCGGGCATATAAATTCACATAGGCCTCCGGCGAGCCCATTCCTTTGTAAGTGGGGACTTTCAGCATTTGGAAGCTGATAGGAAATGTCTCGATGCCCCTACTGATCATGGCATCAACATTCACCCCCTTCTTGGATTCAGCACTGATCCCGACCCCCTTCTTCAACTGGGCCTTGACCTCATCTAATTCAGAACACTTTGCCTTCATCTTCTGTTCCATAGCTGCTTCTATCTCCTGCAGCTTTTCCAAGCTAGCCGAAGCATCCCCACCATGTTAAGATGACTCAGCTTCTTTTTCCTTCCCGGCTCCACTACCACCGGTCTCACCAGCTTCTCTAACCACTGCCCTCATTTCTTCCTTTAACATGTTGCGGAAATCCTGCGACCTGAAGAAATCCCTCAAAACATCAGCCATACTCGGTGTCTGCTCTGCCATATTCACGCCTTCCCCGGTCTCAGAATCACTGTCACTTTCGACTACCCTCTGTTTCCTAGCTGCCCTTGAAGCTTGGGATCTTGTCCAAGGTCGCTCTAATGTATTCTGCTTGGGAGTATACAGGAGGTATTAGGGTCGTGAATGAATGACGTGATGTGACATGAAAATTAAGACATTGAATATGCTTGAGATGCATGGAGTGGAATTATGTATGGAATGATGATATGAATGGTTTCTTTTTATTTTTTTTCTTTCGAGGCATTCCAAGAACACCCAATGTTTATGCAAAAACGTCACGTGTGGGCTGTCACACGGACAGAACTTCGGCGCCTTTGGGGCACCTAATGAATTCGTGAAATGGTCGCGTGTATACCGGCACACGGACAGAGTTTTGACACTTTGTAGGTCTGTGAGATGATATGAAATGGTCGCATGGGCTGGGCCCGCGGACAAGGTTTTGATGCTTTTGAGCACATGATATGGTGTTATGAGAAAGTCATGTGTAACAGGGACACGGTCAAGGATTCGGCATTCGAGGAACGCCTTTCATGATTTGATGATGTTATGGGCCTATATGTATACTGATCGGGCACTTGGGGAGTACCTTAAATGGTGAATTAATGTCATGAAGTGGTCGGATGTGGACCACAGTGTTATATGATGTTTACGATAGATGGGCGTGATGTCATGAAATGCATCGTGTAAATTATTACACGAAAATGGGCCTAAGGCCGTTGTGGCTTTTATTAAATGAAATGATATTGGTGGAATGGCCGAATGCAATCCTGTGCATCGGCAAAACACGGGTAATTTTGGGTACCCGATATGTTATGAAATGGAATGGGATGGTCATGATAGGCGTCATTGAAATGCCCCTTAATTTAATTTAAGTGAAATGTAGTGAATGAACATGTCACACAATATGCAAATGGCTGCACAAAAACGTGGGTTAGGATGTATGACATACATAATGATGTTATGTATGCTATGTAAAAAATAAAAAATGCTAATCACACAAATTTAATATTATGGCTGAAAAGGAAATGGTTAGCATGAATGGCAAACAGATGAATTAATGATTTGACACGAAAATAAAATGCAAATGGCTGCATAAAAAATGTGGGTTAGTATCACACAAAGATGTTTGTGTATGGTATGTCATGTGCATGGAAAATGGTGATTATGATGTGTTATGTACGCGTTGGCGATGCGTCACGAGATGGTGAAGAACACATAGCAAGCAAAACGAATTCTTCCAACCTTATTCCTCCAACGTGGTCGGTCTCAAAAATTTCTAACCGAGTCCTAGGCGGGGTTCACTTCAACCACCAACCGGGGGTGATAAAGGCGCGATTTTATTATTATTCACACAATTATTTTGGTATCCTAAGGGAATCCAACTAGAGCTGCCTATATGGGTTCGGTCAAAGTCGGGATAACATCAAGGCTCCCATAGCAAGATATACTCCTCACTTCTCCCCACTCAAGGGTCCTAGCGAAGGGGTTCGTATGAGGCTATGAGTGGTATTTCGTATTCGTGCCCCTAAGACCAAGAGGACCTTAGGCGACACTTCAACAATCCATCGGGCTATAAGAGGATACCTAATCTAATGCAAGAAATGGCTAACTAAAAATGCAAATAAAATACCAAAAGAGAATCATCCGCCTTATTTTAATTAGACACTTTTCAGGGCTTGTCAAAATTCTTTTAAGTTTTTAAGAAAACTTTTTTAAGAAATCCCCAGCAGAGTCGCCACTGTGAGCGGACGACGCGTTTTCGACGGGACGCGGGACTCCCTTTCGGAAGGGGCGCCTCGATCTCGGGCGGGCCCCTCCCTCACGTAAGGTTTTTATGAATGAAAATCGGTTTTGGAAAAAATAAATAGAATTCGTGCATAAAAGAACCGAGACCTAAGTCTCGATGAATATTGTAGAGTCGCGACCCGGCTCAGCTCAACCGGGAAATTCTTAAGGTAGCTGAACCGGACGAACGGCCGCTACACTATCCAGAGATTCGGGTCCGGACAAGTCCCTTATTTCGTGTCTAATTAAAATAAATATTGCCAATGTTCTCAAATGGTATTTCAAGAATCTAAAGTCAATTTTATTGAATATAAAAGGCATACAGCGCGCATACAAATATACAGTACAAAAATAAAGAGAAATAAATATTAATCGGCTTACAACCAAATCGAATAGAAAAATAAAAACACTCGCGTCACTGATACAATCGCCTAGAATACACTGTAATCTAAAAAATAATTACAATCGCCTAAATATATGATTTAATCTATTAAAATACATCAAAAAATAAAAATAAAAGAAATTAAAGCCTGCAAAATAGAAGGTTAGCACAATATATACAGCACGCCACAATCAGGACTCAAATAGACAGAATTGGGAAATCAAGAATCGGGGGCATACATTTAGGGGGTAACCTGGTTGGCTCGGCTAGCCGGCCCGATTAGACCTGGAAAACATTTTGAAACGTCCCTGTATTTTTTTGGTTTTGTGGGAAAATCATTTTTGAAAACAATCTTACCTGTTTACATGCATTTATTTATTTTTTTTATATTTAAAGTGGGTCGGTTTTCGGGAGAACTAGGTTTCCATCGTTGAATTGTTCTAAATGTAATTTTACTGAAAATTGAATCTATGGTCGTGATGCACACAACAAAATTCATTTTGATGATTTTTGAGGTTTTCTAATTTTTTTGGAATTTTTTGGGATAAAAGCTGAAATTCTGATTCTGGAACAAAGGTTACAGTCGTACGACTGTAGTTTACAGTCGTGCGACTATAAAAAAATCTGGATCAAAATTTCGCCAAAAATTCATTTTGAATCAAAAATTGAAGAAAATCAACTGGAAATTAAGAACAGTCGTACGACTGTATATACAGTCGTACGACTGTTCATGAAAACTAAGAACAGTCGTACGACTGTTCTTAGTTTCCAGAAGGAGAGACACGAAAATGCAGCAGAAAACGCACAAAATTCACTTCAAACACCCAGAAAGCGAGAAAAAGTGTAAGGAAAGGGAGTGTTTACCTTTTTAGAAGCTAATCCAAGTCGTTTTGACCCCTGGCGTCGCTCTAATCCTAACAAATTCGCACTTTTTCCCTTTGAAATTGAAGTTAAGAGCTTTATGTCCAAAAATCCAAATTGCAAGGGATTCTGATGATTTAAGTCCGGATTCTTGATTTGATTGTGAAGTTAATTGATTAACCTAGGGATTTCTAACAAGTTTTGACCCTAATTCTGAGAATTAAAAGAAAATAGAAGAGGAAAAGATGAATTTTTTGTGGGTTTTCCACCTCTTTCTTTTCCTTCTCTCTTTTCTCCTTCTCTCTTTAGATTTCTTCACCAGAAAATCTCCCCCTCTCTCCCTCTTTTCCTCCTTTTCTACTCTTTTTTTTCCTCTGCTTACTTGCTGCAAAACCGGAGCAATTAATGCTCATCCTCTCACTCCTCCATTTCTGCTGCAGAGGTATGGGCCTCTGTAATTTTCCCGATATTACAGTCGTACGACTGTAATTTTTAAATTACAGTCGCACGACTGTAAGAATAGTTGTACGACCATAATTTAATTTTTTTTTTAAGTATAGAAAATTCCGGCGCTTACATCTTCATTTTACTATAAAAAGGAAGAAAACGAAAGAGTGAAGGTGTGGAAGACAATCCAAGATACAATCTTATTCAAGCTTATAAGTTATAAGTCTTCCATATTCCCAAAGAGCACAAAGAGAAGAGAGAAAAATATTATTCATTCTTGTATCCACATATTATGGGAATTGTATTTTTCACACAAGATTGTGTGAAAGTGGTGTTACTTTGTTGGTGGTTGATCAACAAAGGTTGTAAAAGTTTGGTGCTTGAGCTTAGAAAAAGCATCGATAGAGTTTGTTACTTTAGCTCCAAAAAGTAACATGATAGGTTTGATACTAAACGTGTAAAAGTATTGAGTTTGTTACTTGAACTTGGGAAAAGTAACATAGGCTTGTTTCCTGCCCTTAAAGGAAACGCTAGTGGAAATCTCAAGCGGTTGGCTTGGGGACTGGATGTAGACCAATTGGGTCGAACCAGGATAAAATTCTGTGTTTGCATTTTCTCTATCCCTACTCTCTTTATTTTATGCACTTTAATTTTCTACATTTTATATTGTATGCTTTAGTACTTAAAGTTAATTTCTTTACAAAAGCATTTTATATTTACAAGTTTTATTATAGTTTATAATTCCACATTTTTTAATAAAACTTGTTTTTGAAAAAGAGGTCCATGAAATTTTTTATTCTCCCTACAGTACTATTCACCCACCCTCTAGTATTATAACTAGCCATTTGGGACCGTTAGAAGCCTTACGAGCCACCCAACAGGCTCAAGGGATGGCTATTCGAACCCTAGAGCTGAACGTACAGACTATCCAGGTGACTACCCAGTGTTTAGATGAGCACATAGACCAAATCTTTGATCGACTTGATGCCCCTGGGATCGAAGCCAACAGTGGAAGGAATATTGAAAGGATACAACCTCGAGATTGTTGGGATTTTTCACTGGAAATCACCGGATAAAAGCGGAAGAACACGGTGATTTCCTCAAATCCAGTCCCAGGAGCAATTGAAATGGAAATTGAAAAACTTTAAATTAAATAGAAAGATATAAATTTTCTTACCAGAAAATCTCTTTCAAGAGATGGATGAAGACTGCAGAAACCAAAGTAGATTTCCTCCTCGTTTTCGTACACGAACGCCTAACAAATGCAACCCGTGCTAGCGTCGGAAAAACGAAACAATGGAAGAGAGGAGGCTATGGAAATTTCGGCTACTAGTGTGCAAGGTTATGGGGGCCGAAATTTTCAACCTAGGTTTTATACCTAGGGTGGTCGAATTCCCTTAGGAGAATTCAGGCCCAGCTTGGCTCCATTCCATTCTGTGCGGACTTCCTTGTTTTAATTTAGGCCCAGTCTAATTTTAATTATTCTGGTTTAAATTAATTTCAAGCCCAATTTTAATATACCCATGTATTTAATATATTACTCCAAGTAATATATTATTTACATTTAAATTAAAATTAGTTTGACAATTAATTTAATCCATCTAATTAAAATTAAATCTTCACAAAATAAAATCATATGTAAACCTATACATATGAATATTTCCCCCAGGAAATAATTTCATAATTAATCCAATTAATTATGAAGAGCCAATCGAACATATATTAATTTTATTATTAGGATCAATCCAATTGATCTTTATAATATAATTAATATACATGCACCTCTCTTTCCATAGTGTATACTCCAAGTACACATGTGATTCCTTAAGTCTGCATTCAGTCGTTCTATGTGTACGATCCCGTGGGCCCATCTTTATGTTGGCAGCGGGCCTTTGGCCCGCAGACTGTAGTTGGGCTCTAGCAAGCCACTGCAGCCCCCAATTAAGATGGAGATGGTAGTCTAACTGTTATCATAACCCTGTAGTTTAAACTTGTACATCCCATGTCATTGATATCGGTGTCCAACACAGAGGCATGGATTGATCCCCCTCTTTTGTGTCCGGACGTTAACTTGATCCCGAATGTACTGAAGCTCACAAACAAGTTCCAACTTGTTTGGGTGTGGCCACACTCTTATCAGTCACATTCATCAAGAGGCCGGTGATATCTTCTCAGTGGGTTACTGAGTGACAAATCCCTTCTACATATCCATAGTATTACCATGCTCAGTGACATACCCGAAAGTACCCATACTTGGCACCTTATTACAGGCCCTTTAGGCGTACCCCTAAGCATGTGACTTCACATGTAACACCATCATATGGTCAGGTCAAAGGATCCATACAAGTACTACACGAGAATCACTTGTGATACTATACCATGTGGATTACTCGTTTAGTGGATCTATCCAGTACCATGCTCCCAGGCATGTACCTATTAACTTGGTTGACATTCCATGTCTAATGACCGGTAAGACACCGCCGTACAACCAGGTTAATGATAGTCTCTAGTCCCATTCATTCCCGTGACTGGAACAGACTACAGATCTATTTATGGTCATATCGTTTACCCTATCCATGGTCTTACTGCCAAGTGCCTGACACTTGTCATCATGGATATAGATATGTCCATTGGATACTTTATTTAATATATTGCACAAGATAAATATAATAAATGAATTGATGCCTTTATTAATAACACAAATGAGTATAATACATAAATCCAATAAATGTATAATACAAATACAAGGACCAATGCGTCGGGACTAGGACATTTCCAACAATCTCCCACTTGCACTAGTTCCAACTAGGCATGGGCCTAATCCCTATAGATCTAGTATGACCCTCGTGCTTGGGCTGGGCCAGCGCCTTGGTCAATGGATCTGTGAAATTATGCTCGGTGTCCACTCTATGCAATGCAATGTCACCTCTCTCCGTGATCTCTCGTATAAGGTGAAACTTTCTGAGCACGTGCTTTGTGTTCTTGTGTGACCGGGGCTCCTTAGCTTGTGCGACGGCCCCATTATTGTCACAGAAGATATCGACTGGGTCCTGGATAGTTGGCACTACTCCCAACTCAGTGATAAACTTCTTCATCAATACAACTTCCTTAGCTGCATCACACGCAGCAATGTACTCAGCTTCTGTTGTAGAGTCCGCTATGGTTGGCTGCTTTGAGCTCCTCCAGCTTACAGCACCACCCTTCAGCAAAAATACATACCCAGACTGTGACTGGTACTCATCCTGGTCTGTTTGGAAGCTCGCATCAGTGTACCCAGTAACTGATAGCACTTCCTGACCACTATACACCAAGAAGCTATCCTTAGTCCGGTTAAGGTACTTGAGGATTGCTTTGACAGCTTTCCAGTGATCCTCCCCGGGATCCTGCTGGTATCGACTTGTCATACTCAGTGCAAAGGCGACATCAGGACTCGTACATAACATGGAGTACATGATTGATCCAATAGCTGAGGCATATGGAACCAATCTCATGTTCTCCCTGTCCTCCCTTGTTTTAAGACAGTTCTTCTTACTAAGTTTCTGCCCATGGCCCATTGGCAAGAAACCTTTCTTGGCCCGGTCTATGCTGAATCTTTTCAGAACTTTGTCAATGTACGAAGCCTGACTTAGGCCCAGAAGCCGATTTGATCTATCCCTGTAGATCCTGATCCCTAGGATCATCTCAGCTTCGCCTAAGTCCTTCATTGCGAAGCACTTACTCAGCCACTGCTTTACCCCTTGCAGTGTAGGTATGTCGCTTCCAATGAGTAGGATGTCATCTACATAAAGTACCAAGAATGTGACAATGCTCCCACTAGTCCTCTTATACACACAAGGCTCATCTAGATTCTGTATGAAGCCATATTCCTTTATAGCCTCATTGAATCTCATATTCCAACTACGGGACCCTTGCTTCAGTCCATAAATGGACCTTTGAAGTTTGCATACCCTTCCCGGATACTTAGGATCGACAAAACCCTCAAGTTGTGTCATGTACACATCCTCGAGTAGCTTTCCATTAAGGAAAGCGGTTTTGACATCCATCTGCCATACCTCATAGTCATACCATGCGGCTATGGCCAGCAGTATCCTGATGGATTTGAGCATGGCTACTGGTGAGAAAGTTTCATCATAGTCTATTCCATGGACTTGTCTGAAACCTTTCACAACCAGACGCCCCTTGAAGGTATTATCAGCTTTTAGCTTATAGCACCACTTGCAACCTATTACCTTAGCACCCGGAGGTGGATCAACCAAGTTCCAAACTTGATTATCGTACATAGATTGCATTTCTGCCTCCATGGCTTTACACCAATTTACAGACTGTGGGCTAGCCATAGCCTCCTGGTAGGTTTTGGGTTCTTCCTCATCCCAGATGAGAAGAGTTTGATCATCGGTGATGAGGAAACCATACCTCTCCGGTTCCCAACGATCCCTACCAGACCTTCTAGGTTCTTGTGTTGCCTGGGTCGGTGCTTCCACTTGTGGAAGCTCCACTTGGGCCTCCGAGTTACCCTCTTCAGGAGCTTGTGGACCTTGAACTTCCCTGAGTTCAACATTACTCCCACTATCTTTCTTGGAAAGGAACTCCTTTTCTAGAATGACCCCCTTCCTTGCCACGAACACCTTGTTCTCGGCGGGGTTGTAGAAGTAATACCCTTTGGTTTCCCTAGGGTAGCCCACAAACAGGCATTTATCGGTTTTGGGTTCCAGCTTGCCACTAGTCAATTTCTTGACATGTGCTTCGCATCCCCAAATCCTTAGGAAAGACACATTGGGCTCCTTGCCCGTCCATATCTGATATGGGGTCTTTTCCACAGCCTTAGTCGGAGTATTGTTTAAGATGAGAGCTGCTGTCTCGAGGGCGTGTCCCTAGAAACTAATTGGGAGAGATGCTTGACTCATCATTGAGCAGACCATGTCCAACAAGGTCCTATTCCTCCATTCAGACACCCCATTCCATTGTGGTGTTCCGGGAGGAGTAAGCTGTGGAACTATTCCATGCTCTCTCAAGTATGAGTCAAACTCTAAGCTCATATACCCACCGCCTCGGTCCGACCAAAGGGTTTTGATATTTTTGCCTAGTTGGTTCTGTACCTCGTTCCTAAATTCCTTGAACCTATCAAGGGTCTCGGACTTGTGTTTCATCAGATAGACATAGCCATATCTGCTGAAATCATCCGTGAACGTGACGAAGTACAGATGCCCACCTCTGGTCGCTGCGCTCATGGGCCCACATACATCTGAATGTATTAGGTCCAATAAGCCAGTGGCCCTTTCAGCCTTCTTGCTAAAAGGCACCTTTGTCATCTTGCCTCATAAACATGATTCGCATGTATCAATTGACTCCAAGTCAAATGACCCTAGGACTCCAGCTTTGTGAAGTCTAGCAATGCGCTTCTCGTTTATATGGCCAAGACGACAATGCCATAGGTAGACAGGATTAAGTTCGTTAGGCTTAACCCTTTTAGTGTTTACGTTATAGATATGATTGGTTTCATTTAAGTCCAGGATATATAGGCCATTATTTAATAGAGCATCTCCATAAAATAATCCCTCTCTAGATATAGAAATTCGACCATTTGAAATAGTGAAAATAAATCCAGAAATATCCAACATTGATATAGAAATAATATTCCTGCACATAACAGGTACAAAGTAACAATGTTCTAAAATCAAAACCAATCCACTGGGCATCATAAGGTGGTATTCGCCGATCTCTATGGCAGCAACCCTTGCCCTATTCCCGACCCGCAAGTCCACCTCTCCCAACCCCAGCAACCTTCTGTTCTTAAGTCCTTGCACATTGCAACAAATGTGAGAACCACATCTAGTATCCAATACCCAGGATGTTAAAACAGTATGGTTAATATCTATAACATAAATACCTGAAGAGGATGCACCTTGGCCCCTTCTTTGCTCTCCCATCAGCCTGGGACACGATCTCTTCCAATGGCCCGCCTGTTTCCACCCGAAACAGACATCCTCAGGACCTGCCTTCTACTGGGCCTTGGGTTGGGCCTTGGCCTTCTTGGCTTTGTCCTTTTTGGCCTTGGTCTTGGCCTTTTCCTTGGCCTTACCCTTGGCAAGAGGAGGGTTCCCCTTGTTGACCAGCAACACCGGCGGAGTCTTCTTGATCGACTGCTCAGTAAGCTTAAGCATCCCATGCAGCTCACTGACAGTACGGTTCATCCCTTGCATATTGTAGTTCAGGATGAACTGATCATAAGAATCTGGCAAGGACGCGAGGATGGTGTCCACCGCCAACTCTTGAGAGATACGCGATCCGAGACGAGCCAAAGTATCCAAATAGCCCTTCATCTTGAGCACGTGAGCACTCACAGATGTCCCAGCCCCCATCTTACAAGAGTGGAATGCCTTATTGGTCAGGTACCTTTCCTGACGAGCTTGCTCTTGAAACATCTCGTTAAGAGTTGTTATCATAGCATAGGCTTGGTGGTCCATAAACTGTTTTTGCAGTTCAGGGACCATACAGGCCAACATAAGGCATGTCACATCCCGGTTGTCCTTGACGTGCGCTTCGTATTCCTCCAGCTGGGCAGCCGGTGGATTACGTCCTTGAGGCGCAGCCGGCACAGGCCTTTCCAGTACATACTCTTTTGACTCTTGTCTTAGAACTATCCTTAAGTTCCTAGACCAGTCTAAAAAGTTAGGACCGGAAAGCTTGTCCTTTTCAAGAATGGATCGCAGTGATAAGGTATTTGTGTTTGCCATTTGGGTGTTTCTACACAGAAAAACATTTAGAGTGTTAATAAAGGACTTAACTTTGTTGTTCCCACATAAAATTAATAATGAATCAAGTTATTAATTTAAACCGAGTTGTTGGGCTCATGGGCCGAGATCCATATTTCATTAAGATATAGCCAAACGAGGGTTTGGTACAACTACATCTTAATTATTTAGGTAGGAACGCCATCCAATCCCAACCTAGGGACTCTCGGTTTGATGGGCTTGTTGGCACTTACCCATCTGTGCTTAGGGCCAGGAGAATCCTACTACCCACACTAAGTCAAAACCTCCATCCAAGTGTTAGAGTATCCCATACTCTAACCCAATACAAAGTGACAATACTCCAGTGTATCCTGCGAGGGCATGGTCTACAACTGGCCTATTCCCACTTCGATTCGGTTTTGAATGAGGGAAGCACTTTTAAGCGACTTAGTAATTTCATTTGGTTATTAGATTCAATTATAACGGCTTACATACATAAGGCGGGTGAAATGGCCACTGGAACATACATTCATACATGCAAATGAATATAAAACATAATTAAATAAAAGTAAAATGGACTGCTATGGGCCTATATTACATCCTAATATTATTCTAGTAAACCTATACTAGAAATGAATATCAGGTGGGCCTCCATCCTTTCCTTCTGGGCTTGCATCTCCATTTGGGCTTGCACCTCCACTTGGGCTCACCACTCCATGGGCTTCTTCTTTTACAAATTTTATAATATATGAATAAAATAAAATTACATTAAAAAAGGAAAAACGACACGCATGCCGTATTTACCCAAAAAGAAAAATACAACCCATCTTGTAAAAGGCCCAATAGCATCCAACCATACAAACATTTAATTACACATATGCATCCAATACATATAATTCAAGAGCATGTTATAATGCATGATTTAAGCCCATTTCAATTATGTCCAAGCCATTATTAGGAAATCGCCAATTTTGGCCCACCATGGTTCTAACCCTTAACGGGCTTTGGGCCTCCAGTCCAGGCAGTCCAACTGCTCCCACTGGAATTGGGAAACCATAGGTCCAATTTAGTCGTCCAAGTAATTGTGCCAAAATTACCCGAACCAATTTCCATTAACCATATTAATTTCCAAAATTAATATCACATGAACGAAATTAAAATCATTCAAGAAACCATGCACATTTAAATTACATAAATGTAAACACACGAATTTTAAAACCAATTAAAGTATCAAAAATGGGCCCTGGGCCCAAAACCCGCCAAATGCAAAAAAACTGGGCCTGGCCCGCTGCAGCTAGGGCAACGTAGCTGCCCTAGCAGTAGCAGCCCGCTGCTGCGGCAGCAGCGGCTGCTGCTGGAACCAGCTACTGCCGAGCCTCCCGCCGCGTGCGGTGATTCCGCCGCCGGCAGCCCCGCACCTCGGGAGGCAGATTTTTTTTTTTAAATAAACAGAATAAATAAAAAAAAATCATCCATCAACACAAGGCAATTCTCCAAGAATACCAATAATATACAACAAAATTAAAATGACAAACCAATATGCAAAATTAATTTTCATTGCATAAAACATATGGGAAAAATCATAAAACCCATACCATGAATCCCAATAAAAAAAACTTCAATTTCAAAAATGGGATTCAACTAAATTTATCAATTTCCACGGATCAAAAGCCCGCTCTGATACCACTGTTGGGATTTTTCACCGGAAATCACCCGATAAAAGCGGAAGAACGCGGTGATTTTCTCAAATCCAGTCCCAGGAGCAATTGAAATGGAAATTGAAAAACATTAAATTAAATAGAAAGAGATAAATTTTCTTACCAGAAAATCTCTTTCAAGAGATGGATGAAGACTGCAGAAACCAAAGTAGATTTCCTCCTCGTTTTCGTACACGAACGCCTAACAAATGCAACCCGTGCTAGCGTCTGAAAAACGAAACAATGGAAGAGAGGAGGCTATGGAAATTTCGGCTACTAGTATGCAAGGGTTAGGGGGGCCGAAATTTTCACCCTAGGTTTTATACCTAGGGTGGCCGAATTCCCTTAGGGGAATTCAGGCCCAGCTTGGCTCCATTCCGTTTTGTGCGGGCTTCCTTGTTTTAATTTAGGCCCAGTTTAATTTTAATTATTCTGGTTTAAATTAATTTCAAGCCCAATTTTAATATACCCATGTATTTAATATATTACTCCAAGTAATATATTATTTACATTTAAATTAAAATTAGTTTGACAATTAATTTAATCCATCTAATTAAAATTAAATCTTCACAAAATAAAATCATATGTAAACCTATACATATGAATATTTCCCTCAGGAAATAATTTCATAATTAATCCAATTAATTATGAAGAGCCAATCGAACATATATTAATTTTATTATTAGGATCAATCCAATTGATCTTTATAATATAATTAATATACATGCACCTCTCTTTCCATAGTGTATACTCCAAGTACACATGTGATTCCTTAAGTCTGCATTCAATCGTTCTATGTGTACGATCCCGTGGGCCCATCTTTATGTTGGCAGCGGGCCTTTGGCCCGCAGACTGTAGTTGGGCTCTAGCAAGCCACTGTAGCCCCCAATTAAGATGGAGATGGCAGTCTAACTGTTATCATAACCCTGTAGTTTAAACTTGTACATCCCATGTCATTGATATCGGTGTCCAACACAGAGGCATGGATTGATCCCCCTCTTTTGTGTCCGGACGTTAACTTGATCCCGAATGTACTGAAGCTCACAAACAAGTTCCAACTTGTTTGGGTGTGGCCACACTCTTATCAGTCACATTCATCAAGAGGCCGGTGATATCTTCTCAGTGGGTTACTGAGTGACAAATCCCTTCTGCATATCCATAGTATTACCATGCTTAGTGACATACCCGAAAGTACCCATACTTGGCACCCTATTACAGGCCCTTTAGGCATACCCCTAAGCATGTGACTTCACATGTAACACCATCATATGGTTAGGTCAAAGGATCCATACAAGTACTACACGAGAATCACTTGTGATACTATACCATGTGGATTACTCGTTTAGTGGATCTATCCAGTACCATGCTCCCAGGCATGTACCCATTAACTTGGTTGACATTCCATGTCCAATGACTGGTAAGACACCGCCATACAACCAGGTTAATGATAGTCTCTAGTCCCATTCATTCCCGTGACTGGAACAGACTACGGATCTATTTATGGTCATATCGTTTACCCTATCCACGGTCTTACTGCCAAGTGCATGACACTTGTCATCATAGATATAGATATGTCCATTGGATAGTTCATTTAATATATTGCACAAGATAAATATAATAAATGAATTGATGCCTTTATTAATAACACAAATGAGTATAATACATAAATCCAATAAATGTATAATACAAATACAAGGACCAATGCCTCGGGACTAGGGCATTTCCAACAGAGATGAGCTTGCTCGAGGGAAACCTCTCAATCTACTATTTGCTGGAAATCATCATCGACGTCAGGCCTATGAGGATAGGAAGATGTATTTGAGGACGGTAGACCTTTCAAGTGAGGTGGTAGAGGAGGTCGTGGTCGTAATAACAACTGGTATGAACAAGGAGATCGTTAATTCAAATTAAAGGTTGATATCCCTACCTTTAGTGGTAACCTGGGTACTGAGGATTTCTTTGATTGGCTAGCTGAAGTTGATCGTTTCTTTGAGTACGTGGAGATACCATAGGATAGAAGAGTGAAGCTGGTGGCTTATAGGCTAAAGGGGGGTGCTTCTGCATGGTGGGAGAGACTACAGAATGGCAGGTAACCTGTTCGAACCTAGTACATAATAAAGCAGTTGTTGCAGAGGGAATTTTTTACAAAGACTATGAGCAGATCCTTTACCAGCAATACCAAACATGTCGTTAGGGGTAGAGGACTGTCCATGAATATACTGCAGAGTTTATGTGACTAGTTAATCGGAATGATGTTCGGGAAGAAGAGTGAAGCTGGTGGCTTGTAGGTTAAAGGAGGGTTCTTCTGCATGGTGGGAGAGACTGCAGAATGTGAGGTACCGAAATGGGAAGCAACCTATTTGAACATAGTACAGAATGAAGCAGTTATTGCAGAGGTAATTTTTTCCCAAATACTATGAGTAGATCCTTTACCAATAGTACCAGAGATGTCGTCAGGGGCAAAGGACTGTGTATGAATATACTGCAGAGTTTATGCGACTGGTTGAGTGGAATGATGTTTGGGAAACTGAAGCACAGTTGGTCTCCAAATATTTGGAGGGGTTGAATCAACCGATTAGCGATAACGTAGCCTTAGTGAGGCCAAGAATATAGCCATGAAGGTAGAGCTAAAACTTCAACAACATAAGGGTAATAGGTTTGATTCTGTGAAGCAAAGTTTTGAGGGGTACACGAGAGGTTATCCTGAGAAGAGTAAATCTGTCCCAGAAGTACAACCCTGGGTAGAGCGAGCGACGGATAAGGCTATGAGAAAGAAGCCAATGGAGCAGAGGGAAGCCCCAAAACCCAGTAATCCCTAGACAAGACCAATCCTTGGGAAGTGTTTCAGGTGTAATCAACCTGGACACAAGTCGAATGAGTGCCCTAATAGAAAGACAGTTAATATTGTCGAGAAGGATAATGACACAATTGATTGTAGCCCTAATGGGGAGGAGGATGAAGAGTATGCAGCTTATGAAGTTGAAGATGATGAAGATGAACAGACATATGTGATCAAAAATTTAATCCTGACCATGAAGCAGTTAGACAATACTCAAAGACACCAGTTGTTTCGTACCAGGTGCATGATCAACGGGCATGTATTTGATCTAATCGTTGATAGTGGAAGTTGTGAGAATATCATTGGGAAGGATACAGTAGAGGCATTAAAGCTACCAGTGGAGAAGCACCCGAATCCATACTTAATTAGGTGGATTAAAGCAGCTAAAAAGATACTGGTAACAAATCATTGTAAAGTACGTTTTTCCATTGGCAAATATAAGGATGAGGTGTACTATGACATTATGGATATGGATGCTTGCCATGTGTTGTTTGGGAGGCCTTGGCAGTTTGATGTAGATGCACAACATGCAGGTAGAGAGAATATGTAAAAAGTTGAAAAGGAAGGGGTGAAGTTCTCTTTACTGCCCCCTAAAGTGAGTCCCAAAACCTCCAAAGTGAGAGGATGATCCTTCCTTAAGTTACCCAATCTTTCTAAGAGATGGAAAAAGCAGTTAAGGAGTCGAAAGTTGTCCATGCTTTGATTATTAAATAGGTTATGCCAATGGAGGATGGCTAGAATATTGAGCAGCTACCGGAGAAGGTGAAGCTGTTGATAGGGGAATTCAAGGAGATCATTCTAGATGACCTAACAGATGGGCTTACTCTAATAAGGGACATACAACACTGTATTGATCTAATCTATGGGGCTAGTTTACCGAATCTGCCTTATTACAGGATGAGCCCCAACAAAAGTGAAAGTTTACAGGAGAAGGTTCAGGAGTTATTACAAAAGGGATACATTCCGGAAAGTATGAGTCCATATGCTGTACTTGTTTTGTTGATGCCAAAGAAGGATGGAAGCTAAAGGATGTGTGTTGACAGTCAGACGATCAACAAAATTACCATTAGATACAAGTTCCCCATTCCAAGGTTGGAAGATATATTGGATAGGCTGAATGGAGCAGTGGTGTTCACAAAGATTGATTTACGCAATGGGTACCACCAGATTAGGATTTGAATTATTGATAAGTGTAAGACAGCCTTTAAGACCAGAGAGCGGTTGTATGTGTGGCTTGTTATGCCATTCAGATTATCAAATGCTCATAGTACTTTTATGCGTGTTATGAATCAGGTACTAAAGCCATTTATTACGAAGTTTGTTGTTGTTTATTTTGTTGATATCCTGATTTATAACCAATTAGAAGAAGAGCATGTTGAGCATTTACGACAGATACTAACAATTTTGCTGGAGAATAAGCTATATGCGAACTTAAAGAAGTGTACCTTTATGTGTAGGAAGCTGTTATTTCTTGGTTTTGTAGTTAGTGCTGATGGGATCCAAGTGGATGAAGAAAAGGTGAAAGCAATTAGAGAGTGGCCCGCACCAAGAACTGTAACTGAAATATGGAGTTTTCTTGGATTGGCTAGTTTTTATAGACGGTTCATCAGGCATTTTAGCATGATTGTAGCTCCGTTGACCGATTACCTGAAGAAGGGGAAGTTTTGATGGGGTGAGGAGGCCGAAATAGTTTTGCATTGTTAAAGGAGAAGTTATGTTCTACCCCAGTCCTAGCATTGCCAGATTTTGATAAGCTGTTCCAAGTTGACTGTGATGCAAGTGGATTTGGCGTCGGGGTAGTTTTGTCGCAAAAGAAGAGGCCTACTGCATTTTTTAATGAGAAGTTGAGCGATTCCAGGCAAAATTAGAACACATATGATAAAGAATTTTATTCCGTCGTGAGGGCTTTACGAACTTGGGAGCATTACTTAATAGGGCAAGAATTCATGTTGTATTCAAATTGTGATGCACTTAAACACTTGAATAGTCATACGAGAATTAAAGATATGCATGCTAGGTGGGTGCAGTTTCTATAGAAGTTTCCTTTTAAGCTAAAGCATAAGGCAGAAGTGCAGAATAAAGTGGCAGATGCATTAAGCAGTAGGGCTTATTTGTTGGTGACTATAAGCAATGAGATTGTGGGGTTCGAGTATCTGAAAGAGCTATATGAGACAGATGATGATTTTAAGGAGGTTTAGGGAAAATGTTCTAGTAACCAACCCTGTTCAGATTTCCATATTTTTGATGGGTACTTGATGAATGTTAATCAGTTATGCATTCCTCAGTCGTCTATGAGGGAGAAACTGATTTAAGATTTACATGGCAGTGGGCTAGCTGGCCATTTGGATCATGACAAGACCTTTATAGTAGTGGAAAAGAGGTTTTATTGGCCTCATTTGCGTAGAGATGTAGACAGAGTTGTGGAGTGTTGTTATGTATGTCAGACGTCCAAAAGGCAATCTCAAAACACTAGGTTGTTGTGTTGACGGATTTTGTGCTCGAGCTGCCTCGAACACAGAGAGGTGTAAATTCTGTTTTTGTTATGGTTGACAGGTTTTCAAAGATGGCGCATTTCATTCCGTGCAGAAAAGTTGATGATGCTCAGGGAATAGCCAAATTGTTCTACAGGGAGGTTGTTCGTTTGCATAGAGTTCCTCAGTCAATCACTTCTGATCGAGACAGTAATTTTCTAAGCCATTTTTGGAGGACTCTATAGCAATTGTTTAGCTCTTTATTAAACTATAGTAGTATAGCACATCCTCAGACGGATGGTCAGACGGAAGCCATTAACAAGACCCTAGGCAACTTACTTTGGAGTTTGGTAGGGCAGAAATAGAAACAATGGGATGTTGCTTTGGCTCAAGGCAGAATTTACTTATAATAGTGCTATCCACCGAACATTGGGCAGGTCACCTTTTTCAGTGATTTATACTAAGGTGCCACAGCAAGTTGTCAACCTGATCAAGCTATCCCAAGGAGTGGAGAACAGTGTAGTGTTGAAGCATATGGCTGAAAATTGGAAATCGGTTGCTGAAGAAGTGAGGCAGAAGATTGAACAGTCGAATGCTAAGTATAAAGACGCTGCTGATAGACATTGCTGAGTCAAATTATTTTCTATGGGTGATCAAGTGATGGTTTTTTTAGGAAGGAACGATTCCTATTAGGTACTTATAGCAAGTTGCAGCCTAAGAAATATGGACCTTACCCAATTCAAAAGAAGATTAATGACAATGCTTATGTTGTGGGTTTGCCAAACAGTATGGGTATATCTAATACATTTAATTTGGCAAATATCTATCCATATCATGCACATGATGAGCCGTGGAACCCGGAGCCAGAAAACTTGAGGTCGAGTTTTTCTTTGGTGGGAGACAATGATGTAGAGCTGGTAGCAAATGAGTTCTTGGACCGCGAATCAAGAAAGAAAAGAGATCATAAGCCCAAGAGAGGAAATAAGTAGTTTTGTTTTTGTTAGATCTTAAATCAGACGTAACCTTTTACATAAGAGTCCGATTGTCTATTATAATATGTTTTCGGAAAGTGTTTTTCGAGCTCTATAAGGGTTGTCACTAGTTTATTGTGATAGGTCTCGTTTAGGCCCAAAAAAAGGCTGTTTAGGCCTTCATCTATCAGTTTTAAGTTTTAGGTTTTTTTTTGTGTTTTCCTTGTTAGGGTTGGACTGTAGCTTATATAAGGCTTTCTTTTCCTGTTGTTAAGTAGCTTCTTAAATTATTCAATAATATAGTAGAATTTCATCTTGAATTTTTCTAATTTTCAGTTTTAGGGATTAATCATTGATTGATTCCGTTTTTCATATGAACTTGTTGCATCAATTTGATAGTACGAATGGCATAACAAGCCACTTATACAGCCCTTCTCTAGTCTTAAAGGTTGTCTTCCGCTCATCACCAATTTGAATCCTAATCTGGTAGTACCCACTATGCAAATCTATCTTTGTAAACACCACTACTCCACTTAGTCTATCCAACATATCTTCCAACCTTGGAATGGGGAACTTGTATCCAATGGTAATTTTGTTGATCGCCCTACTGTCAACACACATCCTCCAGCTTCCATCCTTTTTTGGTGTCAACAAGGCAGGGACAACACATGGACTCATACTCTCCTGAATGTATCCCTTCTGTAACAACTCCTGAACCTTTTCCTATAAAATTTTACTTTCCTTCGAGCTCATCCTGTAATGAGGCAGATTTGGTAAACTAGCCCCAGGGATTAGATCAATACAGTGATGTATATCCCTCATTGGAGGGAGCCCATCTGGTGGGTCATCTGGCGTTATCTCCTTGAATTCCTCCATCAATAGATTCACCTTCTCTAGTAGCTGCTCAATATTATGGCCATCCTCCATTGTCATAACCTGCTTAACAATTAAAGCATGGATAAATTTCAACTCCTTAACCGCTTCTTCCATCTCTTGGACTGATTGGGTAACTGTAAGGAAGGATCGTCCTTTCACCTTAGAGGTTTTGGGACTCACTTTTAAGGGTAGTAAAAAGAACTTCACCCTTTCCTTTTTAACTTTATACACATTCCCTCTACCCTTATACTGTGCATCTACATCAAACTGCCAAGGCCTCCTAAACAGCATATGGGAAGCATCCATATCCATAATGTCACAATACAATTCATCCTTATATTTGCCAATGGAAAAAGGTACTTTACAATGATTTGTTACCTGTATCTTCTCAGATACTTTAATGCACCCAATCAAGTATGGATTCGGGTGCTTTTCCACTGGCAATTTTAATGCCTCCACAGTATCCTTCCCAATGATGTTCTCAATGCTTCCACTATCAATGATCAAATCAAATACATGCCCATTGATCGTGCACCTGGTACGGAACAACTAATGTCTTTGAGTATTGTCTAATTGCTTTGGGTTCAACATCAAATTTCTGATCAGATATTTCTGCTTATCTTTATCATCTTCAACTTCATAAGATGCATACTCTTCATCCACCTCCCCATCAGGGCTACAGTCAATTGCATAATCATCCTTCTCGATAATATTGATTGTCTTTCTATTAGGGCACTTATTTGATCTGTGTCCAGGTTGATTACACCTGAAACACTTCCCAGGGATTGGTCTTGAGTAGGTATTAGCAGGTTTTAGGGCTTCCCTCTACTCCATTGGCTTCTTTCCTGCGGCCTTATCCACCGCTCGCTCTACCCGGGGTAGTACTCCTAAGATAGATTTACTCTTCTCAGGATAACCTCTCGTGTACCCCTCAAAACTTCGCTTTCTAAAATCAAACCTATTACCATTATGTTGTTGTAGTTTTAGCTCTGCCTTCATGGCTATATTTTTAGCCTCACTAAAACTGCGTATCACTTACACGCCAATCTTCTCGCTGATCGATTGAAATATTTGGAAACCAACTGTGCTTCAGTTTCCTGAACATCATTCCTCTCAACCAGTCACATAAACTCTATAGTATATTCATGGATAGTCCTCTGTCCCTGACAGCATCTCTGGTACTACTAGTAAAGGATCTGCTCATAGTCTTCAGGTAAAAATTCCTTCTACAGCAACTACTTCATTCTGTACCAGGTTAGAACAGGTTGCCTGCCATCTCGATACCTCACATTCTGCAATCTCTCCCACCATGCAGAAGCACTCCCCTTTAACTTACAAGCCACTAGCTTCACTCTTTTATCCTGTGGTATCTCCATGTATTCAAAGAAACGATCGACTTCAGCCAGCCAATCAAGGAAATCGTCAAAGCCCAAATTACCACTAAAGCTAGGGATATTGACCTTTAATTTGAATTCACGATCTCCTTGTTCATACCATTTGTTATTGCGACCATGACCTCCTCTACCACCTTACCTAAAATGTCTACCGTCTTCAAATACATCTTCCTCCTTCTCTTTAATTTCATCCTCATAGGCCTGATGCCGATGACGATTTCCGGCAAGAGGTCAATTGAGAGGTTCTCCTCGTATTGGATATGCCCTAGTCCTGAGGCATTGGTCCTCGTATTTGTATCATACATTTGTACTTTGTTATAAGATTCATGTATTATACAAATTTATGTCATTGAATAAAGGCATTAATCTATTTATTATATATCTTGTGCTATGTTATAAATAGAGTATCCAATGGACATATCCATATCCATGTTGACAAGTGTCATGCACTTGGTAGTGAGACCATGGATAGGGGAAACGATATGACCATAAAGTCACCATAGTCTGTTCCAGTCATGGGAATGAATGGAACCAAAGACGATCACGAGCTTGGTTGTATGACGGTGTCTTACCGGCAATTGGACATGGAATGTCAACCAAGTTGATGGGTACGTGCAAAGTGCATGGTATTGGATAGATCCACTAAATGAGATATCCATATGGTATAGTATCACAAGTGATTCTCATGTAGTACTTGTATGGATCCTTTGACCTGACCATAACATGGTGCTGCATGTGAAGTGAAATACTTTGGTGTACGCCTAAAGGGCCTGTAACAGGGTGCCAAGTATGGGTACGTTCGGGTATATCAGTAAAAATGGCAAGACTATAGATATGCAGAAGGGAATGTCACTCAGAAGTCCACTGAGAAGATATCATCAGCCACTTGATGAATGCAACTGATAAGAGTGTGACCACACCCAAACAAGTTGGAACTTGTTTGTGAGCATCAATTCATTTGGGATCAGGTAAAATGGCCGGACACAAAAGAGGGTGATCAATCCATACCTCTGTGTTGGACAGCGACATCAATGACGTGGGATATACGAGTTTAAACTATAGTGTTTCGTTTCAGTTGGACTGCTATCTCCATTTTAATTAGGGGCTGTAGTGGCTTGCTAGAGCCCGCCTACAGTCTGTGGACCACAGGCCCACTGCCAACATAAAGATGGGCCCACAGGATCGTACACATTGAACGACGGAGCTTGAACTTAAAGGATCAATCGTATACTTGGAGTATACCCACTGGAGAGAGAGGATTCTATTAATTATATTATATAGATCAATTGGATTGATCAAAATAATATAATTAATACTTATATTGGTTTTCTCATAATTAATTCAATGAATTAATTTAAGAAATTATTTCATGGGTGGAAATATTTCACATATATATGTGTTTAATTTTATGAAGAGTCTAATTTAATTCCTCGGTTAAATTAATTGATCAAATTAAATTAAATTTAAATGGGATGTAATATATTATATGGTATAATATATTCACATACATGTTAAATTGAAATTAGATTTGCAATTAAAATAAACCAAAAAAAAAAATTTCGGACTTGGGCTTTGACAAATAAAAAGCCCGCATAAAATAAAACCAAAAAGGGGCCCAAAATTCACCAAGTGAATTTCGGCCAAGTAGGGTTAAAAGCCTAGGAGAATTTCGGCCAACATAAGAGTTCTAGAGTAGAAAATTTCAGCAAGAATTTTCCTCTCTTCCGACGATCCAACCGCTAGCACGGGTTCACGTTCCATAGCCGTTCGTGTATGGGATTGTGGAGGAGATTAAATTCAATTTCTGTAGCCATCTCTAGAGGAGATATTTCTAGTGAGAAACTTAATTTGGGTTTTGTTGTTTTGATTTCCACTTCAATTGTTCCTGGGCACTGATTTGAGAAAACGTTCCTTAGTTCCGCTTTAATTAGACGTTTTGCGATGAAAAAATCCCTACAGTAGTATCAGAGCGGGCTTTTGATCCATGGAAATAATTAGCTGGATTGAATCCATTGTTTTAAAATTTATGTTTTTGATGTTGGGATTCTTGGATTTGAGGTTTATGATTTTCCCCATTTGATTTTCGAATGGAAATTTAATTGTGCATATTGGTTATGTGATTTAATTCTATTTGATGTTTTGATTCGTGGATTGGATTTTGTTTAGTGGATTTATTTTCCGCTGTTTTTTTTAATTTTAAAAAAATCATAGCTATCTTCGCTGGTATGGGGCTGCCGACTGCGTGGCTACAACGGGCTGGGCCCTGTTTTGGATTTTGCGGTGTTTTAGGTCCGGGTCCAGTTTTAAATTTTATTGGGTTTTATAATTTTGTGTGTTTAAATTTTCTGCAATTTAAATATGCATGGTTTCTTGAATGAAATTTTATTTTGGTCATGAGATATTAATTTTGGAGATTAGTATGGTGTAATGAAATTGGTTCGGGTTTTCTTGGCACAATTACCCGGACGGCTAATTTGGATTCATGGTTTCTCAATTCCAGTGGGAGCAGTATTCTGCCTGGGTTGGAGGCCCAAAACCCATTAAGGGTTAGAACCATGATTGGCCAGATTGGCGATTTCTAAATAATGGCTAAAAATATAATTAAAATGGGATTAATTTCATAGATTTTAACATGTTTATAAATTGATGTATTGGATTACATGCTTGTGTGATTAAATGTATGAATGGATGCTATTGAGCCTTATTCAAGTTGGGTTGTATTTTCTTTTTGGATAAATACGGCATGCGTACTATTTTCTTTTTTATATAATTTTATTTTATTTATTTATTATAAAATGTTGTAAACAAGAAGCCCATAGGAGAGGCGAGCCCAGAAGGAAGGAAGGAGGCCCACCTGGTGTTTTTCTAGTATAGGTTTACTAGAATTATATTAGATTGTAATATAGGCATATAGCATTCCATTATTTATTTAATTATGCTTTATTTATTTACATGATTCAATGTATGATCCAATCTCATTTTCACCCACATATGTATTTAAGCCGTTATTAAAATGAATCTAATAACCAAAAGGAAATTATTAAGTCGCTTAAAAGTGCTTCCCTTATTCAAGACCGACTTGAAGTGGGGATAGACCAGTTGTAGACCATGCCCTCGTAGGATACACTGGAGTATCGTTATTTTAAATTTGGTTCAAGTATTGGTTACTCTAACACTTGGACGGAGGTTTGGACTTAGCATGGGTTGTAGGATTCACCTGGCCCTAAGCACTGATGGGTAAGTGCCAACAAGCCCATCAAATTAAGAGTCCCTAGGTTGGGATTATACGACGTTCCTACCTAAATAATTGAGGCATAGTTTTTCCAGGCCCACGTCTGGCTATATCTTGATGAAATATGGATCTCGGCTCATTAGCCCACCAACTTAACTTAATTAATAACATGATTCATTATTAATTAAATATGGGAAAAACAACACTCTTTAATTTTTCTATGTAGCAATCAAATGGCAAATAACAATACACTTTTACTGTGATCTATCCTTAAGAGGGATATGCTTTCCGGGCCTAACTTCTTGGATTAGTCTAGGAACTTAAGGATAGTTCTAAGACAGGAATCCAAGGAGTACGTGTTGGTGTGCCCTAGTTCTTAGGGCATTGGATTCTTGTATTTTGTATTATACATTAAGACTCATTGTATAAATACATTATTTGTGTCACATTAATAAAGGCAATTAATCTATTTCATTTATATCTTGTGCCATAATATGAGTAGAGTATCCATTGATTGATAATCATAAAACCTATCCTAGGTCTGTTCTAATCGTGGGAACGAATAGAACCACAGACTTGTATATTCGATGACTGTATGGTAGTTCTTAACTAGCCATAGTACTTGTATAGTCAGTCATGAATATAGGTACATGTCGTTGACATGGGACTGGATCGATCCGCACAAGAAAGCCACATGGTTGTCATGTCATAGGTCTTTCTTGAGTAGGTCTCTTTTGTCCTCAGACCAGATTTCATTATAATATCGATATGGAATCCGGTTCACTTTGACATACGCCTAACAGGTCTGTAAAAGGATGCTAAATACGGGTATGATTGGGTGGACCGGTGAACATATTGATATTGATGATGAAGTGATGGAATTGCCACTCGGGTAACACTGAGATAATATCATTGGCCACTTGATGAGTGGGACTGATAAGTGTATGACCATACCCAAATAAGTTGGTTGCTTATTTGATTAATCAGTCAACTCAAGATCAAGAAATATAATAAACAACAGAAGAGGATGACAGACACCATGCCTCTTGTTTATTCATATCGATATCGTTAGGCAAAGGACACTATGAGATTACTACCGGGTGAGTGTCTTCTAAAGACTGCTGCATCTTTGTTTTAATTGGGGGCTGTAATGGTTTGCTAGAACCCACTTACAGTCTGTGGGCCTTGGGCCTACTGCCAACATAAAGACAGATCCATAGGATCGTGCACATAGATCAACTGAGCTGGAACTTATAGAAATTGTACATATAATGTACATTGGAAGGAATGCGTTAATTAATTAGTTGACATTCGGTGTCAAGGTAATTAATTGACATTGGGTTGAATTTAATTTAATTAATAAGTTTACATAATGTAATTAATTAATTTATCAATTAATTGAATTACATAAAGTAAACAATTAATTAAATAATTTTCCTAAGTAGGAAAATTAAATACATGTATTGTATCAACTTAAGTGTGATTTAATTTTATTTAGGGGTAATTAAATTTAGCCAAATGGAATTAAATTACATAGTATATACTTTTTAATTAAAGTTTATTTATGTAATTATAATCCTAGTGGGCTTGGGTTTAATTAACCTAATTAGAACCCAATTAGACAAGGTGTCTATAAAAGGGCACACTTAAGGAATAAAAACCTAATTCAACTCTAATTAATTGCTGGAAATTTCAGCCACCAAGAGCAGCCCCAAAACAGCCAAAAATCCCAGCATTAAACCTCCATTCCTTCGCGTCTTCGGCTAGCACCGGTTCCCGCTCAATAGTTGGTCGTGCACCGAACTTTGGAGATCGCAGTTTCAAGAAACGATTCTGCAACAGTCTCTAGAGGAGACGAATCCGGTGAGTTAATCTCTCTTGATTCTTATTTCATTTTATTCTAATCAATGGTAATTGGACACGATAGGTGGATTCTAGGAAATTTTAAACGGTGTATTTTCTGCTGCGCCACGTTATTTTTCCAATGACGAATCCCAACAATGGTATCAGAGCCTAGGTTTTGTCCATTAGATTGATTGGAATTGGTTCTTGAAAGCGTTCTTGAATAAAGAATGGGTTTCAAGTTTGTGATTTTAGGGTGTTTGCTTAATTGGTATTGTTTTGGATAAACCCTAGAATTGTTGGATTGGGGTTTTTGATTATTTTTCCCCAATTGTTTTCCATCTAAAATTGTTTTGTATATTAATTATATATATATTTTTTGTTGGAAATATTTTTTTGTTTATGATTTAAAAATATATATATATATATATATGTTTTTTGGGCTGGATGGAATCGCAAATTGCGATACCATCCAGCGGCAGCAGCTGTGGCATGGCATGCTACCCAGCAGCATGCCACGCAGCAGCTGGCTGCTGCTGCAGCCTGCTGCTGCTGCCGCGCGCGGGTTTCGGGTCCGGTTTTGGATTTTACGGGTATTTTTTTATCCCGGACCCTAATACAAATTAAATTAAATTTTTTTAAAATTAATTTGTGTTTAAATTATTTATTTTGTTGGCATGCATATTTAATTTAATTGTTTGCATATTAAATTGAATATGGACTTTGTGAAATTGGCCCAATAAACCGTGACACCGGTTAAAATTGGGAGAGCTAAATTTTAAATTTGTGACAACCCAAATTCAAGTGGGAGCAAAATTGTTAATTTTGCATTTATGGATGTTATCCATTGGGCCTTTATGGGCCTTAGTCACATTTGTTAAAATTGGCGATTTCACCCTAAGTAACTCGGCTTAACATTTATATTTATAATTTGGAATGTCATGATCATGCATCATATTGGTATGTATATGCACGACAGGTACTTTGTTTGAAATGTTATGTTGAGTTCTATGGGCCCTAAATTATTATCGGTTGTAATTTAATTTTGGAAAATATGGCCTGCGTGCCATTTTTTTATTTTGATGTAATTTTAGAATAGATTTTATTTTCCAAAATTATTGTAATTGCATCAAGTATGGAGGAAGGCCCAAATGGAGCAAGCCCATCGTGGGAGCCCAAGAAGGATTGCAGTCCGGCCCATGAAGAATTAGATAGGATATCTAGTTTTTCATTAGGTTGTAATTAAAGGCCCATAGGATCTCATTTATTTTAAATTAAGTATGCTATTGCATTTGTCATATAATATGGATGTATGGATCACCAAATTAT
Source organism: Euphorbia tirucalli (assembly GCA_039660915.1). NCBI lineage: Eukaryota > Viridiplantae > Streptophyta > Magnoliopsida > Malpighiales > Euphorbiaceae > Euphorbia > Euphorbia tirucalli. The sequence goes on from CM077641.1 coordinate 73,612,012, forward strand.
TACCCGCGTTTATGCATGCTAAGCCGTATAGCTTAATTATAATCCGGAAATTAAAATATTGAGTCGCTTAAAAGTGCTTCCCACATTCACACCTCCTCCTCCCATTGATGCTGCAATGTGCGCCATGCCCTAGCTGGGTATATTGTAGTATTCGGTGGGCCGTCGAGAGTTAAGATACTTGGTATGGTTAACATGTGAATGGTGGTTTGACTCAACATGGGTAGCATTAGCTCAGAGCGGGCCCTAAGCACAGATGGGTAAAGTGTCAATAAGCCCATCAAACCAAGAGTCCTTCATGGAAGGATTGGATAGGTTGTCCTACCAAACGAATCAATGGTTGGTTAGCGAGCCCTAGTTCGGCCAGTCATTGATAAGTTGTGGATCTTGGTCAAGTCAGCCAATTAACAACACCAACAAACAAATTAAAATCGGATTATTAATTTGAATTGGCTTAAAAGTCCTTTATTTCTAACTCAAGCAATGATTTCTTCCATGTAGATAATCCCATTTCAGTTAAGCAATTTAAATGGCTGCAACAAACAACAACTCACTCTCACTTAGGTCACTCTTGGAGAAGGAGAAGCTTTCGGGGACTAACTTCCTGGACTGGGCTAGGAACTTACAAATAGTTCTTAGACAAGAGTCTAAGGAGTATGTACTGAATGCTCCTTTACCAGCTGGCCCTCCTGCAGGTCGAGGCATCACCACGGCGATGGTGGAGCAGTACGATCGGCATGTGAGGGATGACCGAGATGTCTCGTGCCTCATGCTGGGTACCATGGCTTCTGATCTTCAGAAGCAGTTCATAGACGAGCATGCTTATGAGATGATGGATCAGCTTAAAAAGATGTTCCAAGATCAGGCTCGTCAGGAACGTTACCTGACAACTAAGGCACTTTGCACGACTGTGATGGCAGCTGGGATTTCTGTTAGCACTCATGTGCTAAAGTTGAAGGGGTATATTGATACACTTGCCCGCCTCGGCTCGCCAGTACCGCAGGACTTGGCAACAGACATTATTCTCGGGTCACTTCCTGAGTCTTACAACCAGTTTATCATGAATTACCATATGCAAGGGTTGGATAAATCGGTTGTTGAGCTGCATGGCATGCTCAAGCTTGCTGAGCAGTCTCTTAAGAAGACTCCTGAAGTATTGCTGGTGAACAAGGGCAATACGCCCATTGCTAAGGGAAAGGCCAAATCTAAGGCCAAGGCTAAGGGAAAAAGGGTTGTGGCCCAACCTAAAGCAAGGGTTGCCTCTCCTGACGATGTTTGCCATGAGTGTCATGAGAAGGGGCACTGGAAGAGCTCATGTCCAAAGCTAAGGGAGCAACTGAAGGGCAAAACTGCTGCTTCAGGTATTTATGTTGTTGAGATTAATCTGGCTATTTCTACATCTTGGGTCTTGGGCACTGGATGTGGATCTCACATGTGTTCAAATGTGCAGGGTCTAAGAAATAGGAGATTATTAGGATCTGGAGAAGTAGATCTTCGAGTCGGAAATGGTGCTCAGGTTCAAGCCATGGAGATCGGAGATTATTTCTTGGAGATGCCTAGTGGACTTGTTTGGAACTAAGAAACTGTTATTTTGTACCTGCGATGCGCAGGAATATTATTTCCGTTTCTTTGTTGGATATTTCTGGTTTTGTATTTAATATTGGACATGGTAGAATTTCTATGCAATGTGGCAATATTATTTATGGAACAGCATTTCTTGAAAATGGCTTATATATCCTTGATCTAAAACGTGAAAGTTCAATCGATAACATAAATACTAAAAGGATTAAACAAAATGAAATTAATCCGACTTACATCTGGCATTGTCGACTTGGCCATATAAATGAGAAGCGCATAGCTAGGCTTCACTCTAGTGGAGTGCTAGGGTCATTTGACATCCAGCCTTATGACACATGCGAATCTTGTTTGAGAGGCAAGATGACACAGGCGCCTTTCAGCAAGACTGCTGAAAGGGCCTCAGAGCTATTGGAGCTAATACATTCCGATGTATGTGGCCCAATGAGCACTAGTGCTAGATCTGGTTTTCTGTACTTCGTCACCTTCACGGATGACTTCAGCAGATACGGTTACGTGTATCTGATGAAGCATAAGTCTGAGACTCTCCAAAGGTTCAAGGACTTTAAGAATGAAGTAGAAAACCAACTTGGAAAGAAAATAAAAGCACTTCGGTCTGACCGAGGGGGTGAATATTTGAGCCAAGATTTTGACTCGTTTTTGAGAGAGTGTGGGATCATATCCCAACTCACTCCTCCTGGTACACCCCAGTGGAATGGAGTGTCAGAAAGGAGGAATAGGACCTTACTTGACATGGTCCGCTCGATGATGAGTTATGCTACACTCCCTGTCTCCTTTTGGGGATATGCTTTAGAGACAGCTGCTTACATTCTTAATAATACACCAAGCAAGGCAGTTGAGGGAACACCATATGAACTATGGAAAGGCCGAAAGCCCAATGTTTCCTTCTTGAAGATTTGGGGCTGTGATGCACATGTTAAGAAATTGACAAGTGGCAAACTCGAGTCCAAATCTGTCAAGTGCCAGTTTGTGGGTTACCCTAAGGAAACTAAGGGTTATTACTTCTACGATCCGGCCGAAAACAAAGTTTTCATAGCCAGAAATGCAGTCTTCTTGGAGAAGGAATTCCTTTCCAAGAGAGACAGTGGGAGTAATGTTGAACTTTCAGAAGTTCAAGACTCACAAACTCCTGCAGCTATTGCTGAGGATGCTTTGGGAACCAATCTGACTACTCAAGAAATTGAGGAACCAGAAATGGTTGCACAGGACCTTAGAAGGTCTGGTAGGACATGTCATCAGCCAGAGAGGTACGGCTTTCTCGTGACTGATGATGGGGACCTTATGGTCGTTGACCAAGGGGAGCCCAAGACCTATCAGAAGGCTATTGAAAGCCCACACTTAGGTCAATGGCGCAAAGCCACGGAGGCTGAGATGCAATCTATGCACGATAACCAAGTATGGAACTTGGTGGATCCACCTCTGGGTGCTAAGGTGATAGGTTGCAAGTGGTGTTTCAAGTTAAAGGCCCTGTATGTATAAGATGGTTAGTGGGAGCGTTTCCACCGTCCTAGTGCTATATGTTGACGACATCCTTATCATTGGAAGTGACATACCAACACTGCAAGGGGTTAAGCAGTGGTTGAGTAGGTGCTTCGCAATGAAGGACTTAGGCGAAGCTGAGACGATCTTAGGGATCAGGATCTACAGAGATAGATCCAATCGGCTTCTAGGCCTAAGTCAGGCCACGTACATTGACAAGGTTCTAAAAGGATTCAGCATGGACAAGGCAAAGAAAGGATTCTTGCTTATGCGCCATGGGTTGAAGCTGAGTAAGAAAGATGGTCCTAAAACAAAGAAGGACCGGGAGAACATGGAAAAGATCCCTTATGCATCTGCTATTGGATCTATCATGTACTCCATGTTATGTACGAGGCCTGATGTTGTGTTTGCACTAAGTATGACTAGCCGGTACCAGTCGGACCCCGGTGAGGAACACTGGAAGGCAGTCAAGGCAATCTTGAAGTACCTTAACCGGACTAAGGATGCTTTCTTAGTGTATAAAGGTCAAGATGAGCTGGTAGTGTCAGGTTACACTGATGCAAGCTTTGAGACCGATGAGGATGAGAACCAGTCACAGTCTGGTTATGTTTTTCTCCTGAATGGCGGTGCCATTAGTTAGAGGTCCTCAAAGCAGGCCACCATTGCTGACACTACAATGGAAGCTGAGTACATAGCTGTGTGCGAAGCTCAAAGGAAGCCGTTTGGATCAAGAAAGTCATAACTGAGTTGGGAATAGTGCCCACTATCCTAGACCCAGTTGATGTTTTTGTGACAACAACGGGGCCATCGCACAAGCTAAGGTGCCCCGGTCACACAAGAGATCCAAACATGTACTCTGAAAGTTTCACCTCATTCGGGAGATCGTGAACAGAGGTGACATATCATTGCAGAGGGTTGACACCAAGAATAATGTCACTGATCCATTGACTAAATCGCTGCCACAGACACAGCACGACGGTCATACCAGATCTATAGGAATTAGGGCAATGCCCACTTGGAACTAGTGCAAGTGGGAGATTGTTGGTGTGCCCTAGTTCTTAGGGCATTGGATTCTTGTATTTTGTATTATACATTAAGACTCATTGTATAAATCATTATTTGTGTCACATTAATAAAGGCAATTAATCTATTTCATTTATATCTTGTGCCATAATATGAGTAGAGTATCCATTGATTGATAATCATAAAACCTATTCTAGGTCTGTTCTAATCGTGGGAACGAATAGAACCACAGACTTGTATATTCGATGACTGTATGGTAGTTCTTAACTAGCCATAGTACTTGTATAGTCAGTCATGAATATAGGAACATGTCGTTGACATGGGACTGGATCGATCCGCACAAGAAAGCCACAAGTGATATTGGTTTTCTCATAATTGATCAAAATAATATAATTAATACTTATATTGGTTTTCTCATAATTAATTCAATGAATTAATTTAAGAAATTATTTCATGGGTGGAAATATTTCACATATATATGTGTTTAATTTTATGAAGAGTCTAATTTAATTCCTTGGTTAAATTAATTGATCAAATTAAATTAAATTTAAATGGGATGTAATATATTATATGGTATAATATATTCACATACATGTTAAATTGAAATTAAATTAGATTTGGAATTAAAATAAACCAAAAGAACTAATTTCGGACTTGAGCTTTGACAAGCAAAAAGCCCACATAAAATAAAACCAAAAAGGGGCCCAAAATTCACCAAGTGAATTTCGGCCAAGTAGGGTTAAAACCCTAGGAGAATTTCATCCAACACAAGAATTCTAGGGTAGAAAATTTCAACACGAATTTTCCTCTCTTCCGACCATTAAACGCTAGCACGGGTTCACGTTCTATAACCGTTTGTGTACGGGATTGTCAAGGAGATCGAATTCAATTTCTGTAGCCATCTCTAGAGGAGATATTTCTGGTGAGAAGCTCAACTTCCTCATTTGGTTTTCGTTGTTTTGATTTCCACTTCAATTGCTCCTGGACATGGATTTGAGAAAACATTCTGTAGTTCCGCTTTAATCGAACGTTTTGCAATGAAAAAATCCTTACACCTCGAGCAAGCTCATCTTGAGGTTGTATCCTTTCAAAATTCCTTCCACTGTTGGCGTCGATCCCGAGGGCATCAAGTCGATCTAAGATTTTGTATAAGCGCTCATCTAAACGCTGGGTAGTCCCTTGGATATCCTGCACGTTTAGCTCTAAGGTTCGTATAGCCACCCCTTGAGCCTGTTGGGTGGTTCGCAAGGCTTCCACATCCTGAACAGCGTTTGGGACATGACCGCGCTCTCCGTCGTCTCCTGCCATCTGATTAGGGCGAAAACTCGACCTGCTCTGATACCAACTGACGCAGCAAGTTCGCGTGAAAAACAGGATCAATCGATGATTAATCCCAAAAACAAAAACTAAGGGAAAATTCAAGATGAAATCTGCAATATTATTCAATAATTCAAAAACTAGTTAACAACAGGAAAAGAAAATCCCATATAGGCTGTAGTCCAACCCTAATAAGGAAAACACAAAAAATAATAAAAATACCTCAAAACTTAAAACTGACTGATGAAGGCCTAAACATCGTTTTTTTTTTTATCCAAACACGACCTGTCACAGTTACTCTTGTAGATCTCGAAAACACTTTCCGAAAACATATTATAATAGACAATCGGACGCCTATGCAGTTACGTCCGATTTAAGATCTATCCAAATTAAAATTACTTATTTCCTTTCTTGGGCTTATGATCTTTTTTTTTCTTGATTCCGGATCCAGGAACTCATCCGCTACTAGCTCTACATCAAGATATATTTAGATCTCGTAAGTTGTGTGGTGCTATTCAGGGATATGTATTCTTATGGCTATGAATTTTTTTATAAAGGATGGTGGAACTTGATCAAAAATAGGTTGCTGGTTCTTTGTATTGTGTTATTTAATTAGTTCATTTGTTGTGTTGTTTTTATTTTACCCTCTTTGCATTAGATTGATCGTCCTTGTATAAATATGGATTTTCTTAATGTGAAATAGTTACTGATATAGTCCAGTTAATGGGAGTTTATTCTCTTGTCGTATTTTTATCTTTCAACTGCACCATTTTTGTCAAAAATTAAAGAAGAAAAAAATCAATGTCAACAACCCAACCCTGTAAAGTACAATGATAACTTGATTGAATTATCATACTTTAGAATTTCAATTAATTATATACTAATTGGGTTAATTATCAATAAGACTGCTAATTTCTTCCATTTTTAAGTTCCATCAACATCTTAATTAATTAAGGTCCCCCATGGATTTGATGTGCCACATTCATGTAAAGGAAATCTAAGATAAGATTTTTTTTTCTTTTTTCTTTTTTTTTTTTTTTCAAATTTTAATTAAGCTCTAGCTATTCTTTTTCAATTTTTACTTTTTATGCGTCAAGAAGCATCATCCCTTTTATCATATTTCGCTCAATCGTACTTTAGAAAAGTTGTTGAGTGTCATTGATTCCACTACCAACACTCATTTAATTTCTAATATTAATTAAAAACAATCCTTCCTCAAAAGGTTTTGGTTTCTGATTCACTTCCTTTCCTTGTTTCACAAGCTAAATTAACAAATATAAAATATATGATTGAAAATAAAAAGATTGGATTATGTCCATTGTGATATAAGACACAATATTGTACACTTATAGGACAAGATAAGGGAAAATAAGATTAAAAATAATAAATTAATAAGCTTAGGAGAACAAGCTAGTCAAAAGGGTAGCATTAACAATATGTATATAGAAGAATTAATTAATTAATTAATTAATTAATTAATTAATTAATGCGCCGATAAAGTAGAAAAACTCACTTTGGGCTCATCAATATATGGTTGCAAAAGTTGTTTTATTTAATCTTAGCCGTATTGGATCATACATAGTGATAAAACCTATTATACGGTTTTTCCTGTATATTAACTGAAATTTTTTGGATAACACAGGTTTTTCCAGCATATTAACTTAAATTTTTGGATAACCCAAAGGGTGTAGTTGAATGCTGCGGACATGGAACATGGAACTTCTTTAAATTTCTGGATCAGCTCTCTCATCCTTTGAGGTGCCTATAATTCAGCGTGGTGGATTAGTCACTGTAATCGATGATGGATACCTTCAAGTACGCAATAAAAAAAAAACTTAAATTTTTAGATGAAATGGCTTTATGTAGGGGTTTCAAAATTGGTTATTGTGTCGTGTTCATGTGATGTAAGGGTTGACACTAATACGTATAAGATTAACACTAACATTACCCATTCATTAGACGGGTTAAACTTGTTGTCCATTTCCGATATTAATCCGTATAACTTTAACTCTAATTCGTAAAATTTATATATTATATAAATCATGTTATATTGTCATAGCCTATTTTAATTTGTTGTGTCACTTTTACATTCACATTGTTATAAACAGATAGTGATTCAATACTAATATTACTCATTTACTGCAAAGGTTAAATATGTCAACCCATTTTCAATACTAATCTACATAACATCAACTCTAATTCACCAAACTTTGTGTTAACACAAATCGTGTTAACTTGTCATGAACCATTTTGATACCTCTAATTTCATGATATGATATTGGAGCCTCTTACTGTTTGACCCAAAAGCTTAAAAGATTATTGTTACAACCAAATAATAGTTTTTATTATTACCTTTGACATTCATTCGCTCGCGAATGCCTCTTAAAACTTAAAGCGTGTATAACACAAATCTACTCTATCATATGGCAAAATTTAATCAACAAATAGAATTGTTATGATTTGAACCTTCAACCTCTAAATTTAAGATTCTCGAATAGTCGAAATGTAAACAAACAAAATAATAATAATAATAATAACTCACCCAAAAAGTTAGGGGTGCACACGGTTGGTTAACCGGTCTATGTGGACTTTTACAAACGGTTAACTGTTTGAACAGTTTTTTTTTAATTTACTAACTGTACACTGTCCATTAAATTCGGTTAACCATTAGTTGATTAACCAATAATTTCGGTCGGTTAACTATTTCTTTACGATTAACTATTTGCAAAATAGACATTATGATTTTGCTAAATTTATAATATTTGAAACCTCAAATAAATAGACCATAAATCTCAAATATCAAATAAAAATATAAAATTACAAACCATAGTCTTAATTATTAATTAAAATAATATTTTAACCATAAACTCCAATAATTACAACATTAATAAAAAAAAGTTCCCAAACATAAAAATTGTTGTACAAGATTAAACATTAACTTATGAAATTATTCTTCACTGTTTGTTTTTTAGTGAGTGTGAAATTAAGAATTGAGAGGAGATGGGATTGGAAGAGAGTGATCAAGACTACTTGGTGTTATATAATTTGGAAGTAAAATAACATCAAAGGTCCAAATGTTTCACTTATTATTCATATATATATATATATATAATTACATAATTTTTTAAGAAAAATATTTGTAAAAAGTCGGTTAACCGAGAGTTCACATGGACTTTCGGTGTAAAAACTTAAACCTAAATCGTAACAGTTAATTTCTAAAAATCAAAACCGTACACTAGTCCATCGGTTTCGGTTAACCATATTTTTAGCTTGATTTCAGTTCGGTTTTATTGTTTTTCGATTTTTCCGTTTTTTTTTTACAGCACTACAAAAAGTATTTCACAAGAAAGGATTATCTTACATATAAAGGTTTCATATATTTATCAGTTATTAACCAATGCTCAACACTCTGAAAAAATCTAGTGCTAGTAGTTAATTAAGCTTTAAGTTAATGAGATAACCGAGCACAAATGATTTATTATGAACAACAAAAAGTGCAAAATAAGGTTCTAACTAAAGTAATAATTAGAATGGATAAGTGGTATGAAATCACTTGGCTTTTGAAATTAGTAATTTACAGCCGGCAACTTTGAATAATGCTTAGATTGCTAGCTTAACCTTTGCATTTAGCATTTTCCCAGTCATCATTCCAAGTAATTAAATAGCTGGTTTGAACAAAAAACTTAGTGATTCCAATAAGATGAAAGACTAAAAGTGTGGCTTTACTGCCACATAACTGCAAAGTAATAGGTTGGCATATAATATAACATATTCTTAATTATCATCTCTGGCAAGAAATAATTTTAATTTGTTGGTAGCCGATAAGATTATGATTATGACCTTAATCTGTTTCCCATTGGAAGCAATATGTAGAAGTTATGCACTTTATGAAGTCATCAGGAAAAAGAAATCATGATGAACATCTTTCTGCCTTTTCTATTTTACCCACCGAATTGGTCATCTTTTTTTACTGAATTTAAATCTATTATGGTGATATACATTGAGTTTCTGTTTAACATAACAGTTAGTTGTGCATAGTAAACTCAATTAAAACAACACAATTATTTCATACACGTTTGACATGGCAGTTCTTATATTTCAAATAGAAAATTTGACGTGTCAATGGCTCTTTCTCTTAAACTGGGAGAATGACATGTCAAAAATATAATATTTGACACATATGAAATAGGTAATGTATTTTCTTTTTTTTAGAGTGTTTGGCTTACAGCTAAATATTCAATTAACTAGAGACTCACTATATACAATTATAACTTATCGACATCCCAATGTGTGTTAAATTTAAGAAAAAAGAAATTGATTAATGTGTGAAATAGAAAATATTAAGGGCCTTTAGATTTTTTTTTTTTTTTTTTTTAACATTCACAATTCATAAATTACGATTATAGAAATAAAACTAGTGATAACATCGTATACAAAGAAAGGCAAACTCTACTTATTCTGCCCATTCATTTTGTGAATTTTCTGTATTGGGTGATTATTTTAAAAAAATTACACCATTTGTCCCTTTCTTTTAATTATTAATAAAAGGGCTTTTTTTATTTACCACCATTATATAATATCTTTTGTTCTATATTTAACTTTTTTCCTAACAAAAGGTTAACGAAATATTAAGAAAAAAGGAACCCCCATTACAAGTCACGGTGTTTAACGAGTCAATTGAAAACAACACCACCAGAGATACTCAGATTTTCAGAAATAAGTGCTTGCTTGGCAACAATATGAGCCACCCTGTTACAAGATATATCAACATGATTAAAAACACAGTTATGAAAATCTTTGGAATTGGAGTTCAAGCCATTGACTATTTGGGAAGCATCTCCTTCAAAAATAACCTTCGGAAAACCAGGCTCAATACCAAAAGAAACACCTTCTCGCATAGCAAGAGCTTCAACTAGAGTAAAAATCGTCATCCCCTTTTGCACGGCAGGCTATGGTAGTACAGTCGTGATTTCTAGGCACAATGCCAGCACTACCTCTACGTTCAACAACTCAGGTACCACCTTCAACATTGAACTTAATCCAACCAAAACTTGGTCTGGACCAAAATCGAAATTGTTGATCAGTAACTTGCCGTGAAGATTAAGACTGAGATTTAAGCAATTCAGCGGCAGCAGCCCACTCCGAAGCACGACATGCTTTTGCAACAATTTCTGGATTATTCCAAACCGCTTGATTAAATACATATATAACTCAAACATTAGGCATTAACAACAATGTAAATCCATCCAAATAAATTACCAGGGAATGGTTTGGGATCTGCTCATGCTCTAAAATTAGAGGGACAATTTTAGTCCTTTTGTTTTTGGGGCTTTTACCCACTAAAGGAAACCTCTCCTTCATGATCATTAACCTAATGGAAGAAAAATTTCAATTGAAAAATATTTATGTGAATAAATGTGGTAGGTGGGCCAATCTATATCTGCCCTTACTCTTTCCCCTGTTCACATATTTTAAGGTCCACAATATATGGGGCCCCAAAATTAAGGATCTGGGTCCAATTTGAGAACTCAACCCTAGCTTGCAGCTTGTTACATATATGTACAAGACATATATATATATATATTACAGCAAATTTGCTGTAAAATTTTCTTTCTATCAATAGCTCATTTAGCATTATTCTCTAAAATTTGTTACCTATTTATATTAATTGCAATAAAATTATCAAATCTTGTTATCAAATACATACTGCGACAAATTTATTGCATCATCATGTAACAATTTTTTTTATTAATTATTATCAAAAGTTATCGCAATAATTTTTAAAATTTTGACAATAAAATTATTTACTGTGAAATCCTGTATATTTTTTATATATCATTGAAATTTAATTATGATGTATTACTCCACTTCATCGATTTCTTATTATTAACTGTAGCTATCATTTCCTGTCATTTTGCAAGTTTTCAAGAAAAGAATGGATTGCAATTTACATAAAAAAAAATATATGAAAGAGTTTTTAATTAAATTATTTTATAGCAATATAAAAATTAACCATATCCATAAGGCTAACTTTTTTTTTTTTTTTTTTGGTATTTAATATCCATTATGTAACTTTATCAAATTAGAGCCGCAGAAAAATTAGTAATTAATTATTGAAAACACCCCCAAGAGATAAGTTATTAACATAACAGCAAATATATAATATAACGAAACAATGATTATTATTATTATTATTCTTATCAACTTACCTTAACAAATAACTCATACCATGCATATACTATTATATTAAACAAATTTACAAGTTGCAACTGTCAGCAAAAGCTAAAAGACGATAGAAAAGGCATAAAAGTAACAAGTGCACAAAAGAATTGGATAAAAAGTTGAAAGAATATGAAGTAATCAAAGTTGGGATTTCCCATGAAAATTTCAACGATAAAATACAAGAATTATAGTATGCCCAAACAATTAATTTATATTTTAAAAAAAAATCCCAAAATCACTAGTTTATTAATTAAAAAAAAACAAAATTAGAAGCCAGACCCACTTGGTAAAACTTATCCTAAAATAAAAAAATTCTTAGAAGACTAATACTAAAAACTAGAAAATCTTAAAGTCTGAATCAGCAGTGTCGTTGTCCAAGTCAGAAACGTGAATGCTGATGTGGGTTTGACCTCTGCATTGCCATTTCCATCACATCTTTGCACACTCAGAAACGTGAATGCTGATGTGGGTTTGACCTTTGCATTGCCATTTCCATCACATCTTTGCACCTTTCTTCATTTTTTTATGCTTCTAAAAAAATCAGTGAATTGTAGGCCAGTTGGGCAATCGAATCCAATTGTCTGAAATTTTTTTCCTTTTTTTTTTTTTTTCCTTTTTTTCATATTTTAAGGGTTGTGATGATTTCAGACAAAGAGTTAAAAGAGCAGCCAAACTGCCGACAGCACCGCCAATGACATATATGTTGATGTCGTCCAAAGACTGCCGCCTGAAACTTGCACTGCTTCAGGATTCTGCCCATTTGCCGACTTCAAACTGCAATTTCAATTTCACATTTTAAAACTTATGCATAACACTAAACAGACCGCATATACATTATGTCAACCTTAATCTATACACTTGAATAGAATAATGAAAAAATAGACAAAACAAAGAAGACGTGCTACCCATAATAATATCGTCATGGATTCAGTACAGAATGGGCCCCTCCCACCCCCCCCTCTACTCACCTTTTACAAGCAATCATTATTTTGATTCTGTCCTTAAAACAAAGTATTTGCCTTCTATGTTCATATATATATATATATATATTACAACGCATTGAGTCCTATTATAGGACTCACTCCTACACACATCTCATGCATTATGTATAACTTACAATTTTGCATGTCATATCATCTTTGTTACTAAAATTTTAGCACCAAAAGAATTTTCTTCCTACCAAAAATAAAAAGAAGCCCTAAATCATCTATCAAATTAATTGTCCGTAATATTACTTGAATAGTAGATAATAATTTTTCTTATACTTGAATAAGTAATCAATACATAAATTTTAGTTTCTTACTTCTGATCTCAGAGGTAAAAAATTTGTAACTGCAAAACCTACTCAGAATTTTTGTTAAATTCCAGCCAAAGAGATAACACTCTAAAATTTTGCGACATAAATTCTAGTTTTAGGTAATTTTGTTTCAATTCTAATAGTTAGAACATAAGCGAATCTTTTAATTTATTTTAGATTCTAGTTTTAGGTAAGTTATTTTTATTGACTTTTAAAAAAGAATAACCAAAAACAAGACAAAATATAAGAATCTTTTAATTTATTTTAGATTATGAGATTTTAGTAACTATTAAATTATTTACCCATCGTTCAGCCAAGAAAAATTGTTTAACCTTGATAGTACAAAAATACCTGGTGGAAGGAGAAGGACAAAAAGTGATGACATAATCAGCTCCGGCGCAAGTGAAAGTGCTTGTTCCATCATCGTAAGCATAACTATAAGCACGGGGGCAAGCATTCTTAAAGAACTCCGAATACGACGTGGGTTTACATGTATTCGGATTCGAAAACTCTCCACTACAGCAATATTCCGCATCCCCAAACGCCCCACACGCGCTCTTACACGCCACGCTTTCCCCGTTCCCACTCTCCACCACCTTCAACTCCGACGGGCACGCATTGTTCAACTCCGCCGCACATCCCGTCACCGTGCAATTCCCGCCGTTACCTCCTGACGGCGCAATTAACATCGGAAGATTATATCCATCAACAAGACTAACGTCGTAGAAATCAAGACCGTCAGCTCCGTTGAGAGTGAATTCAGCAAGGGTGGCCGGAGGGGCAGCGCCGTCGCCTGAGCATTGGATATTGGAGGAGCCGCAGTCACCAGTTAAACAAGAGAATTTACCGGAGGAGGAATCTTCGGTGCAGAGAGTGCGGCCCCATAGACGGCCGGACCAGGAGGTTGGAACGGAGAAGGAAGCGGAGTCACCGGATTGAAGAGCGAAGCCGGTGGTGGGGAGCTGAGAAGTGCCGGCGTTTGAAAGTATGCCGGGCCAGACGGTGTAACTGCACTTGTTTGTAATTGTGAATGTTGAAGAATATGTGAATGGAAGTATTAAGAGGAAAGTAAAGAGGAAGAAAAGAGGAGCCATTAATGGTGAAGAAGAGGAATAAGAAGAGGAAAGGGATGAGATTGAATTTATAGAAAAAAAATTAAGGGATTAAAAAAGAGTAAAAAGTAGGAAAGTAGAAAGGATGTGTAGGAAGCATGGAGAATGGGACCTATTTATATATATTACAACTCACAAGCGAAACCCTTCTCAATAATCTATTTTGTATTTTGGTTTATGTTTCTTAAGCTCAAGGGAAAGATTTTTTTTCTTTTAATATATATATATATATATATATATATATATATATATATATATATATATTCGGGATAATATTAACTCTGCACCTAAACCAAATTTTATAATAAAGAAAACAAAAAGGTGCATAATTTCTTAACATTACATCATTAATTATAGCCATGATCATGTAATTCATATATGTTTTTCTGGCTGCTGCCTCCTCAGAAATTGGGGGGATGATCATATAATTCATATATGTTTTCCCGGCTGCCGTCTCCTTAGAAATTGGGGGCTGCCCCCCCAATTTCTGGGGAATAAGACAACCCAGTCTTAATGGGCTGGGTTGTCTTCTTTTTTTTAAAAAAAAAACTCCGTTGTTTTGTTCCTAGAGTTTTACTTTTTTTTAACCAGGTGGGTTTGAAAAAAAAAAAAAAAAAAAAAAAACCCAGCCCATGAAATGTCTCTTTTTTTTCTCTGTCTCTCAAACTTTTTTTTTTTCTCTTCGAGATGAAATTGGATACATTCAAACTTTCACATTCTAATTGAGTTTTCTTTAGTCATGATCATATATATTTTTATTATTTTGATTTCTATATTTAATCATTTATTATATATTATTAATGTTTTTTCTAATTCAAATTTATAAAATATATTTTCTAAAAATTCGAATACCATTGTTTGTATTTTTTATTATGTTTCATACCAATTGAAATATTATTTACATAATTGGTATTAAAAATGCTTTGAGTAAATTTGTGTTATTTTTAATTTCTCTCTACCGCTGTCTCTCGGTCCACCACCGTAACGACCTGTCGGTCACTGTCTGTTTTTGACCCCTCAATATTGGAGTCCTGGCTCCACCACTGTCTGAAAAGAATAAGAAATTCAATGACTCGATATCAAGTGGTCTACCATTTTTAGCCTCATAAAAAATATTAAAAAAAAAAAATAGAAAACTAAAAAGTATATTCCTATATTAAATAAAATGACGATATTCCTATATTATAATAGTTTTGGGAATTAATTCATCAATTGATAAGAGGGAATATGAAAATAGAAAAAAGGGGAGGCTTTTGGAAGTATATAAAGGGTGCGATGTGAGTATGCATCGGCGGCATGAAATACACTGCACATCTATTACAATTGGGCTTCCACTTGATTGATTTGAATTGAAAATTGTGCTTTGATTCTCATTTCTGAAATGAAAAGTCATTCAAAATCCACACAGAATCTTGTTTTAATCGGATCAACATATTTACTCTCACGGTCTTAAAATGATAAATTTCTTAAATTAATTTTAAGATTTGATCTAACGTCACTTTACGAGCTTTAGTTTGTTCAAACCTTGATACTTAGTCAATGGATGAAAGGTTTAATCCAGAAATTAAAGTTTTGAGACTCTTTGATCCTTATTGCTGAGATACCTTTTACAGCGAGGAAAATATATTTTTTCATAAATACTCTAATACTAGAATCAAATAATGCATATTGATTTGGAATCCTAAAAATTTCAATTCTTGTACCACTAAATGAAAAATTATTTATAATTTTCATGGATGGAGGTTATCTGATAAAAAAATCATATTACACATTTATTTTGAAACTGCTAGAAATTTGAGATAACAATTGGACTATTTGATAATTGTTTTGATGAAGTGATGTGATTAATAATAACATGTATTAGGGTTGACCTAAACTAACAGTATTGTTATATCAAATTTAATCATCAACCTTAACAAATTATATAGAAACACAATAAAATTTCAAATATGCCCTTTAAATTAAGAATACATTAGATTAAGAAATTGGAATATATATATACACACACACGTGATTTGTTAATTTTGCAAACGCATGTATGTGTTATAAAATTTGATAAAAAAAAATATGTGATTTTATTTATTAGCAACATATACATTGTGGTTAACAAATAAAGTTCTACATCCAATACATATCCTAAAAACTGTCAAATCTTTTGGATTTTTGGCTGAAATTTTACAATCTAATCGATATGAATACAATGGGACTTAAGAATGAAGCTCGGGAATTTTTGAAAAGTGTAGGTATCTTTCTAATTAAATAATGCAAAAAAATTTTTAAAAATCACAAAAAATGAATTATTATAAAAAATGAATTACAACAAAAAAAAAATAATAGAAAATATTTAAATAACATGAGCAAACAATTATGAGGATAAATAAAAGAAAATGTTGAGATTTGCATAAAAATCGGATCAAAAGTATATGTGTTCACACTGTTTACCCAATCCACATGTTAAACTCAACAGTTTTTTTTACCATTTAGCATCTGAATAGTTTACCTATGTTATTTATGATTTTTTTTTTATCAAGATTTGGAATTTTTTCGCCCATTGTTCTTCTTCTTCTTCTTTTTTTTTTTTTTTTTTTTTTGTCATTTTGTTATTTTTTTATTATTTAATTTAAAAAAATCTTGTATTTCTCGAAAATTCTAGAGCTTCATTGCCAATGTTCACTGTATTCATATCGACTAAATTATGAAATTTCAGTTTAAAATCCAAAGAATGAGACAGTTTTTAAAGGGTGTGCAAGTGAAGACTTCTATTTGTTAAATGGTGAAACGACATATCTGAGTTTGTCAACTTTTAAAACACGGAACCGCATTTACAAATCCAGCAGGCCAATTTTTTTTTTTTTTTAATTTTTCTCTAAGAAATATACGGTATTTTTTGGTTTCTTGAAGCAGCAAAATATAATAAAAAGGGTTTCATTAGTCAAAATTTTTCATTAGCAGCCGAAGAAAAGGGATGCAAGTTGCAGGGGATGAGCTTATAGGTTAAGCCCAGAGTGATATTCGTTCTACTGTTCTAAATTTGCTTTTGAGGTTTGGCCGTGTGTCCTTTGAAAGAATGGAAGAGCTTTTTTTTTTTTTTTTTTTGAGACAAGAAAGAGTTGAAGAGCTCAATTGCTCTTAATAATTATATAGTTAAACTAATACATTGTTAAAACACAAAGAATATTAAGAAATATTCGAGGAAGGTACGATAAACACTTGTCCAATTGCACAAGAAAAGAAACCAACTTGCTATGCTATATCCTGCACTTTATTGGTATGATAACCGTCTAACAATTTTAACAGCCTAGCTAGAGCACTTTGTTCAAATTGTTCTTTCAACTAGCTTCATCTTTAACTATTTTCAAAGATTCATTAACCTTGCTTCCAATCTTTCAATAGTTTAGTAAGATTTCATATATTTTCAGAGCGTTGAAAAGAAAATTAAATTATAGGTAGGAATTCCATTTTTCGATGGAAAAACATCCGAGCATAAAGCATCTTGCATAAAAGGAGGTAGCATAACACACCACGTCCCGTGACCAGACACAAAAATTGACGTTTGGGCAAGCCTATGAGCAACGTGATTCACTGACCTTCTAACAAAAGAAAATGTATAAAAAGTGAAAGATGATAATAAAGACATACAATTCTCTATCAAGTTAAAATGAGAAGATGAAACCCCATACCAAAGTAAAGCTTGAACATATGTACCTTTAAGAAAATTTGAATTCTCAAATTTAGACATGTTCATACGGCTTGAGCAGAGTCAGGATATATATGTTGGAAACTTTTGTAAAATTTTTTGATCCAAACTCAGCCCCAATAAAAATTAATACAAGCTCAGGCCGGGATAGGAAAACATCAAATTCAAGTCCAACCTAGCCAATCCTACCCATGGTTTTCAGACCCGGACCGATCATCGAACCAGTGAAGGGATAGATTCATGGATTTTGGATTAAACCGGAATAAACCGGAATCGAACACAATATAGTAATTAAAAAAACTCAATTTATGAAATATAATTTTTTTAGTTACAATAAAATGTCAATTTAATTTAAAATAATTTAAAAATATAAACTATATTTTATTTTAATTAAAAACACCTCAAAATAATAACTTAAATTTTATATTCAAATAATTTTTTTTTTTAAAAATCTGGTCGAACCGAAAAACCGGTCCGTTCACCGTTTTCCGGTTCGACCGGCCGGTCCGACCGAAATTTGACCGGTTATTGACCAAATTAAAAACCTGATGGAAACCGACCGGTCTGACCTCCGATTCCGGTCGAACCCAGTCCGACCGGCCGATCCGGTCCGGTTTTCACAACTATGATCCTACCGCTTGAAGCTAATTACTTTTAATTTTTAGTTTTTCCTTAATATGCAAACTAAAATAAAAACAAAATTTGAAAAAGGGACATAATTATATAATATAACATTACATAATTATATAATATAACATTACAAAACTAATTTTTTTCACTGAAAACGAACCAAAATTCAAATATAGTACTAAAATATAATTTTTAATATGTCTTTGTATAACTTTTACTTTTATTTTTTACCACTTTATTTATTTAGCTACTATACTTAATATTAATATATTAATATTTTACATTATTTTATATTCACTCTGTGTATATATTTTTATAAAAAATTTTTATTAATAATTTTTGATTAGTAACCGAATCAAAAAATTTCAATTCAATTGTATTTGTTTATTTCATAATTTCGGTTGGGTTCTAATAATATTGAAAATTTTGATTCTGAACTGAATTGATGTTCATCCTGACTCCAACTACTAAAAAAAAGAGGTAAAAACACACTGAAAAGAGAGAATTGAAGTTCTTTAATCATATTATTTATTGTAACCTTTCGTGACCGATGTATTTATCAATTAACTTAATAATTTATAAAATATTATTTGTTTCCTTTTAAAATAGGTTCTAGTTTTTTTTTTTTTTTTTTTTTTTAATTTTCTATTCAAATTGTATGTTTTGTAGTTTACTTATACGTTACTAATTCATAGATCGAATCTAATAAATGATTAATTGATAATTTTCTATTTTTGAGCCTTGTTCCTACAAATTCCAACAATCAAGTAATGACAAACATGATATTTCCGTTTAGAGAGAGAATTTTACATGGACCATTGGCCATGATGTTTCTGTTTAGAGAGAGAATTTTACATGGATCATTGGCGGAACCAAGTACTATTCAACACTTTTTTTTTTTTTTTGGTAGTACTACCTGTTTCCGGACAGTACATTAGATACCAACTAATTCGATTTCAGAGAAACAGTTCAGTTGATTATGATATCAAGACCCCTTCCAATATTGATACTAGGACTCGAACATCTGTCTTGTCCTTAGCTCAACTCACCATTTACTATCTGAGCTACCAAACATCGGTTCACTATTTAAACAGATAACTGATGACAAGTGAAGTCCACCCAAAATTCGAATAGCCACCCAAGTTCCAACAATGCACAAAATGCATAACAAATGAAAATTCAAACCATCAAGCTTAGAACCACACAACCAATCCAAACTCCTCTAACCATTCTGCTTACTAGTTTTTCTAAATTTCAAAAACAAATATTAATATGAAAACGTAAGGATTTTCTTCTCTATTTTTTTTCATGATCGCTTTGAACATGCTAAACCTCCAATCTACACCCCCATCTTATACATTTGCTACAATTGGAGTAGCTACAATAAACGAATGCTAGCTCAGGAAATTATAGCAAATGAAGCTCCCACGAAACCAAAATAATTTATAAATAATCACTGCATTTACTACTCCATTTAATGTTGAAATCGATATTCTAACTACTATGTAATCGGACCTTGCCTGAAAAGTTAGTGGACACCTGTTCTTCTCAGGTTGTCTAGCTAGCGAGCGCCATAATGTATTTTCCAAAATAGAAGATTGAAATTTTCCAGTTCTAGTTTATCATGTCAAGAATGTTTCCAAAATCTTACTAACTCCCAACCATCATCAACATTGACAACCCAACACATGTTCAGAAATCAACAAATCAGAATATCAGACCGACCTATAGATGAATTGCAATGCATAAACAAGCTTAAGAGCTCAACTCTAGTACGGAAGCAATATCCAAACAAAGGGCCAATCTGCCTTTACCACTGGTACTATCTATACCACCAATTTCCACAACTTACAACACAAGAAGCATAATCTTAAAATGTTATCTCTTTATGCAGTACAAAATAAGTCTGGAACTAAGTTAAACAAGACTAACAAGTTCTACTGGAAACACCATCTTAAGTGTAACCATGAATTCATCAAACTGATGCATCATATCATTTACTAGAAAACATTTACTGAGAGGAGAAAGCACTAGTTCTGTACAAAAGTGCAGCAATAAATCAACTCCTATGCCCAAAAACATTCTTAAACAGAATAACAAACAGAAAAGACTTGAACTTTTTAACAAAATCTATGAAGAAATACATGGGACAAACAGCATCCACAGAGCTGCTCCAATATGAACTACAATTTAACAAATCGGAGCTAATAAAGAAACTTTAGAGAGATTAAAGAGCCAAGTACGGTAGACCAACCCAGCAACCCTGTGCTATCCTTTGTGCAATTCTCAAATGCCTCATAAAATCAAATGGTCTCATATTTTATTCAAGAGAACTCCAACAATTGCAGTTTGTCATATTTCGACTATGTAATAAAACCCAATAAAGATACGAACATACTGGTAAAAAGACAAATCAAGCCACAAGGAAGAAAATATGCATCAGGTAAGAGGTAATAGCCAAAAGATATACAAGATTCCAATTCTAACTTGCCTAGCAGGTTCAACGCACCAATACATAAGCAAAAATCTTTCACACTTGATAAAAA
Source organism: Euphorbia tirucalli (assembly GCA_039660915.1). Taxonomy (NCBI): domain Eukaryota; kingdom Viridiplantae; phylum Streptophyta; class Magnoliopsida; order Malpighiales; family Euphorbiaceae; genus Euphorbia; species Euphorbia tirucalli. The sequence continues at coordinate 73,632,928 of CM077641.1, forward strand.
ATTGAAACCAGCTTAAATAATTAGAATTATAAAACGGTCAATGATGTCATAGCCTAATTCTTTATCCGAACCACCATATATATCCTCCAAAATTCGGAAAATTTCCTCTGCAAAACAGAGGATTACCAACTTGGATCAACACAATACTATGTATAAATTGACTTTTTCCCCCAAAAAAAGGCAAAACCCCACAAAGATAAGGACAAAAAAAGAGAAATATGTACTATTACTCTTTTTTCCCGGAGTCAAGAGTTGTTAGGGCATTCTCTAGCAAAATGCCCTTCCTTCCCACAGTTGAAGCATCCACCATTGCTAGTACCGCCACCCCCGCTGCTGCCATACCTTCCAGTTCCTCTAGCACTCGTGCAATCCCTAGCCATATGTCCAAATCCTCCACAATTATAGCACGCGCCACCACCTCCTGGACAATCCCTCGCCATATGCCCAAAGCCTCCACAGCTAAAGCAAGCACCGTTACTGCCGCCGCCGCCGCCGCCGCTACCATTACTCGGCCGCTGACAATCCCTAGCAAAATGCCCTGGATTACCGCATTTAAAACAAGAAGCACTGTTATTATCACTACCGCCTCGATAATTACATTCCCTGGCGATATGCCCCGGGCTGCCACAGTTATAACAACTGGCGCCACTACCACTACCGCCGCCACCACCATAACCGCCACCATTATTCCTCCTGCTCCACGAGCCACCAAATCCGCCGCGTTTTGGTGGACCGTCCCCTCTCTTATTGCCGCTGTGAACAGGACCTCCGCCCGGAGCAGTGACATCAATGGCTTGATATTTATTATCAGCGAGGGAAATAGTGAATTCAACTAAATCGTCCTCAGTGAGAGAGCGATAAGTGCCTTCGGACTTGATCTTGGTATGATGGACGAAGAGGTCGTCGCCACCATCGTCGGGCTTGATGAAACCAAAACCTTTCTTATCGTTGAATCGGACCACTCTACCAGTAGATCTGACGGCCGTCTGGTCGTCCACCATTGGTTGAGCCATTGATGATGAAATTGAAAGGGGGAGGATTTGTTAGGTAGGACAGTAGGAGTGAGATCTGAAGATTTTAGGGGTTGTAGAGGCAATATATAAATGTATAGAGCGAAGGAAGAGGAGAGAAGGAAGAAGTTTGATACTAGAAGAACCCTAATTCTAATTAAGAAGTTATTTATTTTCTTTTATACCGATTAAGAAGTTATTTTTTAAGTACTTCACTCTTAACTAATTAGGAATTTCGGAAGTTTTGTATTAGACTGTTGGGCCTTCTATGGGCTTTCAATGGGCTTTTCATAAGTACCTTTGTTCTTGGAGGTTCCGCACAAATCGATCAATTAATGCAAGATGGATTAGTATTTATATCAATTCACAAAAATATCACTATAATGTAGAGGTGAGCAAAACAAAACCAATGTCCAAAACCGAAAATTCAAATCGAACTGAACCGAATCAAATCGATCCATTTTACAGTTTGGTTCGGTTTGGTTTTAAGTTATAAAAAAGTTTAGACTTCGGTTCGGTTCAGCTTGGTTCGGTTCAAAACCAAAAACCGAATAATTGGTAAAATATTAAAATTAATTATAAAATTAATATCTACTAATTGTAGAGAATTTTAGACATTATGTTCTTCTATAGTTTTATATTGTGATTTTTTATGCTAATTTATAGTTGTTAAAACTTTAGAGTTGAAAAAAAAAAGAATAGAATTTTAGTATTTTATTGTGATGTAATAGTATTATTTAATATTACTATTTTTCTAAGTTAATTTTTTTGTATTTCTTTTTTTTTTAAAACAAACTACTTATATAAAATTTTTATTTTGATTTTTTTTTAAAAAGTTGCTGTTTTTTGTTCGAGCTAGTCCAAACCAAACCGAACCGAACTAAAATTTAATTTGGATCGGATTGGTTTATAAAATACAGTGTTTTTTGGATCGGTTTTTCGGTTTGGTTCGATTTTTCAACCGAACCGATCCATGCTGACCCCTACTATAATGTATCAATAACCGTTTATAGTGTACTGTTTTTGTCAACTCCCGCCGTTAATTTAATATTTTAATTTAATTTATAGATTGAATTAAGTAATTATACTAAAATTCCATAAAGCAATTGTATCTTGGCGAGAAATTATAAAATAAATTTGACACACCATGCAATCATTACACTAGATAAATAAAATTAAACCACATAATATAATTTATGATCTATGGTTTATAAATTATTCCCTCCGATTTCAAATATTAGTCATTTTACGATTTTTACTTTGGTTTTTTTTTCATGTCATTTTAGATTACCAATGCATTTTTTGCAATATTTTCTCATATTTACCCTCATTAAAAGTATGAGAGAAGTTCAATATTTAATACAAATAAGTCTTAATAATTAAGAAGGAAGAAAATTTTAACATAGAAAGTAGAGCTTTAGCACAAAATTATTAAGGGTAGATTAGTCATTTTAATAACACAATTACTAATTTATTGGTTTTGATGAATAACCTTAAACGACAATTATTCAAAACCGGAGGGAGTATTAGAGTTTAGGGTCCGTAATTTTCAATTTTGGGATTCGAATTTTACTACCTTATTAAAATTCCATTAAGTATTCGTGTCTTAAAGAGAAATTATAGGATACGACTGGCACACTATGGCACCATTTGTGCTCCAAACGAATAAAGCAAGCCACGTAACATAAATGTAGAGTCTAGGGTTAATTTTGTCCAGCAGGGTGAATATTCCATTATTTTATCACTTCATTTTCACATTTTTCATATTTGTCTTGTGAGACTGATGTACTAACGGGTATCTTCGTGGGTTTAGAATTTTCTGATACATATTTCTTGTTAAGTTCGTGAATATTCTTGGATTGACAAAGAAATATCTTTTTTCTTTCCTTGTTTGATTTGTAGACCAAGAAAGAAATTAAAATTCACCGATCATATGGCAATATTTCAAATTCATTACTAATCTCTTGAGAAAATTCATTGCGCAACAGTACGTTGTTAGAACAAAATATAATATATCTACATGTACTTGAAGAAAACCAACTAACATTTTAAATTTTTCGTTTCTGAACTTTGATTTCTGAGTTGTTAATAAGTGATAATTGAATTCTGTGAACCTTTCTTCTTGTACCAAGCTATTTGGCGTGGACTCGAACAACTGCAGTTTTAAGAAGGATGTTGGATGAAATTGCTTTAACAATGAGGTAGATGCAGGTGCAGTGTTTGCTTTGGATAGTTATTCATGGTTGATTTCAGTTGCCTTCTATTTTGGACTAGTCTTCAATTAGAATGAGAAATTGGTACTGATTTGTTTGTCTCTACATGTTTTCTGTTGAACCGTTGGGCTTTATGGCATTACTCATACAAAAGATTGCATCTTAATATTCTTGTAAGATTCTTCAGCTTCAATTGATCGTGTATTCTTGCAATTTCTGTTTACACTTATACATACTCTGTTTTACTTATATATTGTTTTGCTTATGTTAATTTTCAGGTTTTTTATTTGTTCATTTGTTCATCTACAAAAGAAGGGTAAATAGTTATAACTTCCCTTAGGTTTTGTCAAATATACTAGTATATTCCTATATTTTACATATTTAATTTATACATCTCTATATTTTGCATCCGTCACATTATGACCCCTCTCTATCTATTATTGTTTCGTTTTCTATTAAAATTTTAAACGCGACATATATTTACGGACAGTGGCGGATCCAGGACGTCATCTTCGGGGGGGCAAAAATTTCCTTTAAAATTTTCCGGCCGGCAATCAAAAATTTCTGGCCAGCCGAAAACCCCTAATTAATTCAATTTAATTCAATAAGAACACAATCTTTCATTATTTATACACATAACATACTAGCAATTAATTTTTTCCAATTACAATCCCCAATTTAAAATTCTTAAAATTATAAAATTTATAATTCCAATCAATCTTTAATTCTAATCAATCTAATTTCAATCTAATTTATTTTATTTCTATTTTTTTTAATCATAAGATGGATATTTTTTTTCTAGGCCTAAGTTTTAATTATAGAATTGAATTCTAGGCCCAAGTTAGAAGTTAATTTTTTTTTTTAGGCCCAGTCAAAACGACATCGTTTTGCTGGGTTTTTAAAAATTAAATCCTAGGCAAAACGACATCGTTTTTCCTAGTTTTTTTTTTTAAAAAATCCCAGGCAAAACGACGTCGTTTTGCTTGGGATTTTAAAAAAAAAAAAAAAAAAAAAGGAAAAGATAAAGGGGGGAAGAAGACATCTTCTTCCCCCTTCTTTCTGGTTTTGGGGGGGCTGCCCCCCCCCCCCCCCCCCCCCCAAAACCATAGAACGGCAGCAGCCATGGCCGCCGCGATACACCCCCTAATGGGAGGTGATTCTCGGCTGCCGGGGGGGCAACGGCCTACCAGTGCCCACCCCTGGCTCCGCCACTGTTTACGGACTTATGTCATCTTTTAAAATGTTATGCATTCAAGTTTTTCTTAATTAGATCCCTCTAATGGTTTTTCTTCTAATCTAATCACAACTTAAAGGGTATGAAAAAGATTTCATAATAAGTGGGGAAAAAAATTTGTGTCGGCGTACCTCATAAAATCAACATTAGATAGGAGACAAAACTAATCTTAGCCATAATATTAACAATATCAACAATTTTGAAAGAAAAATGCTTAATAATGAATTGAGGGAAGTCCTAATATGATAGAGATAAACTTCAGGAAGGTATAAGTTAGATATGTTAAATATAATAAGAGACTAATGTATTTGACTAAACATTCGGAATATCATAATTATTTACCCAAAATAAAAATTACTATAAATTAAGGGTTGTTATGGCTCAAATGTTAATAATTGTACCCCTCATGTAAGGATTTTACTTTCATTTTTATTTTATTTTATTTTTTCTAGTGTTTTAAGATTTCCATCATATCAAGCTTTATATTTTGGTTTTATTGTAATAGACTTTTTTTTTGGGTAGTGATTAGTGATAATTTGATTAATTTGTGAGTCTTAATTTGTACCAAAGCTATTAAAACAAGTAATATGATGAAAAGAAAATATCGGACCAAAGAACACTGCAAAATACGTTGGAGGCAAATTTATAACTTGACCCATAAGCTTAATTACTGCAACATGTCTTTATTAAAAAAACCACAAGAAAGATAGTCCTAACCCTTGTATTTTTCGCTCTTTGCTGTAATTCCTTCAAAATTTCTCCAATAGTGGGACGCCTTCTATGATCATATTTTTGTACATTTCAAAGCAAGATCTACTATTAGCGACATTACTTTATATGAGTATTGTTCTTCCATCATGGAATCTATAATTTTTTTTTTAACTCTCTCTCTTGTGAGAGAATTGGTCTCCTATTAATTTTTAAATATGAATTCGCGTCCGTAAAAACTATCAAACGCCTGTGAACTATCAATAATATAATATTATGCAGTCCTTGAAGTAATTAATCCAAATGATTTTTATTTTAAAGAAGGCTCAAATACCTATTAGTCACTTTACCTATATATTCTAAATGTTGTTGTTTGTCCCGTAACATATCCAATTTAATAAAAACTCTTCTAATTGCATTTTTATATTGGACTGTTTTTTCTTTTCTTTATCTTACATAAATCGAACATGGAAATTACAAGTTGTCCATCATGACACTTGACTTGGGAAAACTCTCCATTTTTAACGTATCTATCCAACCAAATTATATGAGATTTTATCAAATTGGATAAATCAATGGGTAAACGTTACCAGTAAATAGGTCAACTAAAAAACAAATGTTACCTATCAATAGAGCATGAAGTTGGCATATTAGCTCAGTTGGTTAAGGCGCCATGCTAATGACACGAAGGTGGTAGGCAGGTTTGAAACCTACACGGTCCAATTCATAATTTTGGAAAAAATTATTCTCAATATTTGAGTTTACACAGGCATCTGGAGGCCGAAAGGCAAACTATTCATAGTGAAAATTACTTGTTACTGATAACATTGTATTGACTTGCTAAAAAATGATGATAGGCAATATAATAATTTGTCAATAGTAATGCACGAAAATTTGGCAATTATGTAACTGTAAATAATATTGAGGATAAAGATAAGAATTCCCGTTTATAATTTCAATATAATAATTTGTCAATAGTAATGCACGAAAATAATATTAATATTTAATTCGCAAAACTAAATAGATATTAATTCTTCAACTTAAAAAAAAAAAATTACAGATACTAGCTAGCACAACCTTCCCTTCTGGCCACATACGTACGGCGACAACTCCCTACAAACCTCCCCTTCCAGCCACAGAGACAGCTCCCTGCAAATCCATCAGAAGAAAGTCTAAATTAATTAAATTGTTACAAAATAACTGTATAATTATATATACTTATGTAATCTGGAATATTCTTCCATCTTCCGCAGCGAGTTCAAACATGACTTGAATTTCATTAGGAGAGGTTTCGAATGAAATTGTAACAGCATCACCATCGTGGAAGGGATTGTCGCAAGCATACCTTTGCATTCTTCTGTGTCTTTGAGAGTCACTGGTTCATGAGATGAAATGTCTTGGGCTAAAGCAGTTTTCTTATTCCTCAAAACAACTGATTGTTCAATGAGTTCTTTCATTTTATTTTTTGCCTCAATGTAAGCTTCTTTTTCGGACCACGAAACTGACTCCATTAAGACAAATTGTGTTAACGGTTCACATTGTTTGAAATTCTACTCTAGCTTATGATTGCACTGTCTGTATTCCTTTAGATTGGAAGAAATACTAGCCATGGTAATTAGAGTGAGGATGAAAGGAGTGAAGTTAATTGAAGGCTAATTAAGTGTGGGTGTGGGAGTGGGATATACATATATATATATATATATATATATATATATATATATATATATATATATATAGAGAGAGAGAGAGAGAGAGAGAGAGAGAGAGAGAGAGACTTAATTAACATTGATATATCACGATGACATCCGGGTACATCAATGTCGGATCTCTAGTAAGGATGGGTTATAGTTGCAAGTTGGCCAAGGTGATCCGGTAATTGGATCCGGTAGAGGCAGTATCCTGAAGACATCCAATTCTGCTTGAGAGGCAAGAGGAGTTCTCAAACTCCACTTGGGATTGAGGTTATTATCTCCTAGCATTCTAAAAAGGAATAGGGGAAGTCCGAGTCCATATTAAACTCTACTACTGACCTATAAAAGGGGGTAGGCAAAGAGGTAAGGATGGATTCTCATAACCAAGATAATATAGCCAGAGATTAAAACCATAATCATAGCTAACTTAGGCATTAAAGACTAACCCATAGGTTATCGGTGTCTTATTCACTTTATCTTGCAGGAATTCGACGAGACCAGGCTCTTTTCCCAACAGAGATCCGGATTTGTTGAAAGATTTTCAATCACATCCATCATTTGCTGTAGTGAGCATGGACTTGATCAGATAATGGCTTCATCAGGTTCGACAGACATGAATACTTCAGGAACAATTATGGAAAGCTCTACTATATCTCCTCAAGCAGCGATGATCAATTGTATAGCCAAGACAGCGACATGTCTCCTTTGATTACCAGCATAACAGGCGGCTCTGAAGGAGCCGAGACGGCGAGGAGTCTCTTCCCACTGCCTCCACCACCAAGGGATCACTCGGTGGGACAAGTGGCCCTAGACCTTGAAATTAGAGATCAAAAGCATATATGAAGATCAAAAGTGAATTTCACAGCAATAGAAGCACTGTTAGCATATAATGTAATTTTAGGGAGACCATTCCTATATGAGTCTGAAGTTATGTTATCCATCTAATATCTAGCGTTGCAAATACCAACTCCTTTGAAGGTGGCAATAACAAAAAGGGGCCAACAAATGGCACAAAGTACATCTTAACATCCCTGCAGCTCGAGAAGGTTGAGCCGAAACCAAAAAGTGAGGAAAAGGCAGAACCAGTGTATGAGCTAGAAACTATGGTCATAGCATCGGAAAAGGCAATAAGGACTTCCAAAGAGCTTGACTAATAGAGCAGGGAGCATATAGTACATGTATTCACCTGGAAGACCAGCAACATAGAAGGTGTTTCGTCGGAAATAATAAAGCACTACCTCAATATCGATTAGGACTCAATGCCAAGTGCACGCGAGAAAAAAAAAGCTCCCTCCATCAGAGCAGAAGACGATTCTAACAGCTTGGCCCTTCTCTACATAGGGAATCGACTTGGTAGGGCTATGCCATAAGCCAGCAGGTAAAGGAAGTGGTTAATAGTAGTGGTTGACCATTTCACCAAGTGGGTCAAAGCCGAAGTAGGCTCCACTATAACCCCAGAAAAAATTATGAGTTTCATCTAGGAGTATATCTTGGGGATATTCGGTATCCCATGATTCATTATCAGAGACAATGGTACATAGTTCACATCCTAAAAGTTTATAGAGTTCTGTGAGAACTTTTAAATCAATCACAGATATAGCTCACTAGCCCAAACCAAACATTGTGTGATGGAATAAAGAAGAGGTTGGAAGAATGTAAAGGGGCATGGGCAGACAAGTTAAACAACGTCTTATTGGTATACCGAACCACTCCAAGGTGAGCAATTGGAGAAATAGCTTTTGCCATGACATACGAAATTGAAGCAGTCATCCTTTGTAAATTAGGTCTCTGAGTGATAGGGTCACATACTATAGCGAGGCATAGAATGACACCAACATCCATTTTCACCTAGATTCCTTGGAAGAAAGAAGAGATCGAGCTTAAATCCTCATGGCTACTTATCAAAGCAGGATTGCAAAATATCATGACCAAAGGGTGAGAAGGGTGTCATTCCAGCAGGGCGATTTGGTGCTCAAAGATGCTGAAGTCTCCCAGTCAAAGAATGGAAAAGGAAAGTTGGCAATTAAATAGGAAGGACCATACCGGATCGAGAAGGTTGTAGGTCCAGCGACATACAAGCCTAGTCAAATGGACGATAAGGAGATACCGTGTATGTGGAATCTAAGGAATCTCCAGAAGTATTATTAAAATAGCTCCTAGGGTTTCTCAATGTTGCACTCTTTTTCCCTTTCTAATGATTTTTTCCCATAGGGTTTTCCTCGATAAGGTTTTTAACGAGGCAATGTCCTTAATAGAGCAATTAAATTTATGTAACTATCCAATTTTATATCAATAAAATTTTTCTTTTGAATTTATTCTTATCTTTTTAAAGTAAATTTAGCTCAAAAAAAACATATCACACATATCTGGTACATAAACTGAGAGTAAAGGGCAAGGTTAAAAGCTAAAACAAGGTCAGAAAGGCGCTAATGGTAAATGGAATCATTATCCTAACATAAGGCCAAAAATCAAGCTGAATCTTATAAGATCATATACATGCACATTGCAGAAATGTAGTATTTTCATTAAAATTCCTTGTAGGAGGGTAATTGTCATAAAGTACAAAATGCTTCCTCGAAGGACTTATAAATACAAATAAAAAATTCCTCCTTTGAGGACTTGAACTATATCTCAGGATTGCTCTTCTTTGCTAGGTGCACTTATCACCGGTTCAGAAGAGACAGACTTGGCTTCTGGCTCCGGGTGCATCAAGTCTGTGATAATCAGAACTGGTGAGGGGAGAGGAGAGAGATCTACCTTTACTGGAAACTCAATGTCAATATCACTGAAAGAGATTTTTTATTATCTCTTCGTATATTTTTCAAGCAAACGATCACCATATAGCAAGGCAAACCGCACGTATAGGTCCATCTTATCTTAAGGTGCCTCTCTTCAGCAGAGAGATCTACCAAATGAGCCTCCTTTCTCTTACATTAGGGCTTTTTGAAACTCGGCTTGGGATCTCTTTAGAGTTTCAAATTCTGCTGAAGCTGCATCTAAGTTCTTTTGTTGTTCCTTGTTCTTTTTAGTGGCCTCTGCCACCTCTGTCTCCATCTTCTACTTCTCTAAGATCCCCTATAGGTGTGAACCATGATGTGATCTGCCTTTTTAACACTCTTGAGCTCTTTGTACAGGAACGAGATAGCTTGCAAAGGAGTTTATGTTATTTCAGGAACTCAATTTTTGAAGGCACATAGACTATAAGGCACATACTGTACAGCTTACTAAGGACATTGGTCCTTATCATCCAGTTGGTGAGTCCACTCACCCTTATCGAATCCGCAGAATGGTACATTCCTTCTCTAAGTTCCAGTTGTCCTACCAGATCCATCAGACTCGCTTTCATCCCGAACTTAGACATTTGTATCTTTTTGATAGTAAGGCCATTATCATCCAAATTTTTTCTACCATTGAAATTTGGGACAACATCTTATAAAAACAATTTAGGTAAGTATGAGTGTGGGATTTTCCTCCCTGGTTTCAATAATGACTCAGTTGTTTATTTACTTTAATAGCCTTCTACAGCTGCAGGAGTCGAAGTTAATTCAAGATCAAAACTCCAGTCGATCAAACTTCAAGCCTCGGAACATTTCTCGAGCAAAAGAGGAGGCTGTCCAGGATCAACAGCCGCATAGGTATTACATCAAGAACCACACGGCTATCGTATCAAGACTCGCATGGGCCTTGATGTCTAACAGAACTGTGTTCTTCAACCTTAGAAATGTATTTTTAGATTTTTTGGGTGGATTTAATAAGGAAAAACCAGTTTTTTGCCTATAAAAACCCAGCAGAATAAGAATTAAGGGGTTAGCAACTTTAATTTAGAGAGAAAGGAGAAGAAAAGGAAGAAAAGAAAAGGAAAATCAAATTTTTTTCTTCAATTTTCATCTTCAATCTCTGTTTTTAGGCTTAAAATCGATTAGAAATTGTAGGAAAACACTTCAACAAGGCTTCTAATAGGTTTAGAGACTAATATGAACACTAAAACCTTAACTTTCAGAGCTTAAAACCGTTCTCAGGGCTTGGAGTTTGGTTCAAAATCAGAGCTTGTCTTGAAAGACTTTCACTTCTTAGAGTTGTGGATTTATGCTGCAAGGGTAAATATCTGAGAAACCAAAGCATTTGACATATGTTTGTACTGCATTTTGGCATCCTTTGCATTGTTTTTAAAGTTGCTCTATTTTTGGGTTCTAGTCTGAGAACCAGACCCGTACAGCTGTTGCAAGATTTATACAGCTGTTGTAGTTATAGCCGCACAACTATGGTTCTCAAAACAAAATTGTAAAACTTTGTGATTTGAAATCCTTTACTGGTCTTGAAGTGATACTCGCACAGCTGTTATCCCAACACCTGTTCGGGTATCGGTTCAGGACAAAATCTCTGAAAAACTGATTTTCATACATTTCATGACATTTGGACCTTAGATTTATATTCTAAAAGCATGTATTAGAACAATACAATGATAGAACCTAGTTTATTGAAAAACCGACTCACTTACCATGTTAATAATCAACCGGTAAAACCATTTTCAAAATTTTTTTTTGAAAATCAACACAGGGACATTTCAAAATATTTTCTAGGTCTGTTCGGTGAGATTTTTTGAATTTCTCCGATTATCCCCCCTAAATGCATGACCTCAGCTCATTTATTATCATATTATGTCGTGTTTTGAGTCCAAAATGTGATTATTCATATGCTAACATCTGTTTTGCAGGATTAGATGTATGTTTAGATTTTATTATCACATTAGATAAATTCATGTATTTTAGGCAATTGTATCCAGAATCCTCATTTGATTCATATGTATCTCCTAGGATAGTTTATTTAATTCGATCTGTGTAATTAATTTATTCACTGCTTTCTATGCCTTGCATGAACGTCGTATGCTCTAAATAAAATCTATTTAGTTTCATAAAATGCTATAATATGGATGTTGAAGTGTTTATTTGAATTAGATAATAAGTAAATGACTTGTTCGGACCTAGATCTCTAAAAGATATAGTGGCCCTCATTTTGCTTCAGTTATACCTAAATTTCTCGGTTGAGCTGAGCTGGGTGGCGACTCCTATATTTTTTTTTTTTTGAGATTTCGATCTCGAATCTTTTATGAATATTGTTTTCTAAAACAAATTTCATTCAATAATTATTATTACAAAACCTTTCTTAATAAAGTTCCTCCGTTCACTTCGCCACATTTTATGTATCAAAACATCGTCTGCTCACAGTAAGCAACGAAATTAGGCATGCGAAAATGGTCCAGGGACGAATCTTACCAAACAGACCTTCTTACCCTTTTCTAGAGCGACGACGATCATAGTTTTCCCCTTTCCCTGGGTTGAAGCTTTAGTTTCCTCCCCCGACTATGTTACCGATGCTTCAAGTCTGGGCATCAATGGGGTTGGTGCAGCTGTTGGAGCAGAGGCAGCAACGACTTAACCCCCTCTTTATTGGTGTGCCCTAGTTCTTAGGGCATTAGATTCTTGTATTTTGTATTATACATTAAGACTCATTATATGAATACATTATTATGTCACATTAATAAATGTAATAAATCTATTTCATTTATATTTTGTGTTATAATATGCGTAGAGTATCCATTGATTGATAATCATAAAACCTATCATAGGTCTGTTCTAATCGTGGGAACAAATAGAACCACAGACTTGTATATTTGATGATTTGTTGGGATTTTTCACCGGAAATCACCCGATAAAAGCGGAAGAACGCGGTGATTTCCTCAAATCCAGTCCCAGGAGCAATTGAAGTGGAAATTGAAAAACATAAATTAAATAGAAAGAGAATAAAATTTCATACCAGAAAAATCTCTTTCAGAGACGGATGATGACTGCAGAACTCAATTTAGAATTCCTCCACTCTCACGTACACGAACGCTTGGCGAATGCAACCCGTGCTAGCGATGGAAAAACAAAACCAAGGAGAGGAGAGGCTAGGAAATTTCGGCTAGGCTTCCTTATGCTTAGGTTAGCAGAATTTTGCTAACCCTAGGTATTTATACCTAGGGTTGGCCGAATCCTTCAAGTGGGTTCAGGCCCACCTTGGCTCTTTTCTATTTTGTGCGGGCTTCCATGTCTTAACTTAGGCCCAGTCTAATTTTAATTATTCTGGTTTAAATTAATTTCAAGCCCAATTTTAATATACCCATGTACTTAATATATTACTCCAAGTAATATATTATTTACATCTAAATTAAAATTAGTTTGACATTTAATTTAATCCATCAAATTAAAATCAACTCTACACAAAATAAAATTATATGTAAACCCATACATATGTATATTTCCACCTAGGAAATAATTTCATAATTAATCCAATTAATTATGAAGAGCCAATAGAATATATTAATTTTATTATTATGACCAATCCAGTTGATCCTTATAATATGATTAATATATACATGCTTCTCCCTCCATGGTGTATACTCCAAGTATACATGTTATTCCTTAAGTCTGCATTCTAACGTTCTATGTGTACGATCCTGTGGGCCCATCTTTATGTTGGCAGCGGGCCCTTGGCCCGCAGACTACAGTTGGGCTCTAGCAAGCCACTGCAGCCCCCAATTAAGATGGAGATGGCAGTCTAACTGATATCATAACCCCGTAGTTTAAACTTGTACATCCCATGTCATTGATATCGGTGTCCAACACAGAGGCATGGATTGATCACCCTCTTTTGTGTCCGGACATTAACTTGATCCCGAATGTACCGATGCTCACAAACAAGTTCCAACTTGTTTGGGTGTGGCCACACTCTTATCAGTCACATTCATCAAGAGGCCGGTGATATCTTCTCAGTTGGTTACTGAGTGACAAATCCCTTCTGCATATCCATAGTGTTACCATGTTCAGTGACATACCCGAAAGCACCCATACTTGGCACCCTATTACAGGCCCTTTAGGCGTACCCCTAAGTATGCGACATCACATGTAACACCATCATATGGTCAGGTCAAAGGATCCATACAAGTACTACACGAGAATCCATTGTGATACCATACCATGTGGATTACTCGTTCAGTGGATCTATCCAGTACCATGCACCCAGGCATGTACCCATTAACTTGGTTGACATTCCATGTCCAATGACCGGTAAGACACCGTCATACAACCAGGTTAATGATAGTCTGTTGTTCCATTCATTCCCATGACTGGAACAGACTACGGATCTATTCATGGTCATATCGTTAACCCTATCCATGGTCTTACTGCTAAGTGCATGACACTAGTCGTCATGGATATGGATATGTCCATTGGATACTTCATTTACTATACTGCACAAGATAAATATAATAAATGAATTGATGCCTTTATTAATGACACAAATAAGTACAACACATAAATCCAATAAATGTATAGTACAAATACAAGGACCAATGCCTCGGGACTAGGGCATTTCTAACAATCTCCCACTTGCACTAGTTCCAACTAGGCATGGGCCTAATCCCTATAGATCTAGTATGACCCTCGTGCTTGGGCTGGGCCAGCGCCTTGGTCAATGGATCTGCGACATTATCCTCGGTGTCCACTCTGTGCAATGCAATGTCACCTCTCTCCGCGATTTCTCGTATGAGGTGAAACTTTCTGAGCACGTGCTTTGTGTTCTTGTGTGACCGGGGCTCCTTAGCTTGTGCGACGGCCCCATTGTTGTCACAGAAGATATCGACTGGGTCCTGGATAGTTGGCACTACTCCCAACTCAGTGATAAACTTCTTCATCCACACAGCTTCCTTAGCTGCATCACATGCAGCGATGTACTCAGCTTCTATTGTAGAGTCCGCTATGGTTGGTTGCTTTGAGCTCCTCCAGCTTACAGCACCACCATTTAGCAAGAATACATACCCTGACTGCGATTGGTACTCATCTTGGTCTGTCTGGAAGCTTGCATCAGTATACCCAGTAACTGATAGCACTTCCTGACCTCCATACACCAAGAAGCTATCCTTAGTCCGGTTAAGGTACTTGAGGATTGCCTTGACAGCTTTCCAGTGATCCTCCCCGGGATCCTGCTGGTATCGGCTCGTCATACTCAGTGCAAAGGCGACATCAGGTCTCGTACACAACATGGAGTACATAATTGATCCAATGGCCGAGGCATATGGAACCAATTTCATGTTCTCCCTGTCCTCCCTTGTTTTAGGACAGTTCTTCTTACTAAGTTTCAGCCCATGGGCCATCGGCAAGAAACCTTTCTTGGCCCGATCCATGCTAAATCTTTTCAGAACTTTGTCAATGTACGAAGCCTGACTTAGGCCCAGAAGCCGATTTGATCTATCCCTATAGATCCTGATCCCTAGGATCATCTCAGCTTCGCCTAAGTCCTTCATTACGAAGCACTTACTCAGCCACTGCTTTACCCCTTGCAGTGTAGGTATGTCGCTTCCAATGAGTAGGATGTCGTCTACATACAGTACCAAAAATGTGACAATGCTCCCACTAGTCCTCTTATACACACAAGGCTCATCTAGATTCTGTATGAAACCATATTCCTTTATGGCCTCATTGAATCTTAGGTTCCAACTACGGGATGCTTGCTTCAGTCCATAAATGGACCTTTGAAGTTTGCATACCCTTCCCGAATACTTAGGATCGACAAAACCCTCAGGTTGTGTCATGTACACATCCTCGAGCAGCTTTCCATTAAGGAAAGCGGTTTTGACATCCATTTGCCACACCTCATAGTCATACCATGCGGCTATGGCCAGTAGTATCCTGATGGATTTGAGCATGGCTACTGGTGAGAAAGTTTCATCATAGTCTATCCTATGGACTTGTCTGAAACCTTTCGCAACCAGACGCCCCTTGAAGGTGTTATCAGCTTTTAGCTTATAGCACCACTTGCAACCTATTACCTTAGCACCCGGAGGTGGATCAACCAAGTTCCAAACTTGGTTATCGTACATAGATTGCATTTCTGCCTCCATGGCTTTACGCCAATTTGCAGACTGTGGGCTAGCCACAGCCTCTTGGTAGGTTTTTGGTTCTTCATCATCCCAGATGAGAAGAGTTTGATCATCGGTGACGAGGAAACCATACCTCTCCGGTTCCCGACGATCTCTACCAGACCTTCTAGGTTCTTGTGTGGCCTGGGTCGGTGCCTCCACTTGTGGAAGCTCCACCTGGGCCTCCGAGCTATCCTCTTCAGGAGCTTGTGGACCTTGAACTTCCCTGAGTTCAACGTTGCTCCCACTACCTTTCTTGGAAAGGAACTCCTTTTCTAGAAAGACCCCCTTCCTTGCCACGAACACCTTGTTCTCGGCGGGGTTGTAGAAGTAATACCCTTTGGTTTCCCTAGGGTAGCCCACAAACAGGCATTTATCGGTTTTGGGCTCCAGCTTGCCACTAGTCAATTTCTTGACATGTGCCTCGCATCCCCAAATCCTTAGGAAAGACACATTGGGCTCCTTGCCCGTCCATATCTGATATGGGGTCTTTTCCACTGCCTTAGTCGGAGTATTGTTTAAAATGAGAGCTGCTGTCTCGAGGGCGTGTCCCCAGAAGCTAATTGGGAGAGATGCTTGACTCATCATTGAGCGGACCATGTCCAACAAAGTCCTATTCCTCCGTTCGGACACCCCATTCCATTGTGGTGTTCCGGGAGGAGTGAGCTGTGGAACTATTCCATGCTCTCTCAGGTATGAGTCAAACTCTAGGCTCATATACTCACCGCCTCGGTCCGACCGAAGGGTTTTGATATTTCTGCCTAGTTGGTTCTGTACCTCGTTCCTAAATTCCTTAAACCTATCAAGGGTCTCGGACTTGTGTTTCATCAGATAGACGTAGCCATATCTGCTGAAATCATCCGTGAACGTGACGAAGTACAGATGCCCACCTCTGGTCGCTGCGCTCATAAGTCCACATACATCTGAATGTATTAGGTCCAACAAGCCAGTGGCCCTTTCAGCCCTCTTGCTAAAAGGCGCCTTAGTCATCTTGCCTCTTAAACATGATTCGCATGTATCAATTGACTCCAAGTCAAATGACCCTAGGACTCCAGCTTTGTGAAGCCTAGCTATGCGCTTCTCGTTTATATGGCCAAGACGACAATGCCATAGGTAGACTGGATTAAGTTCGTTTGGCTTAACCCTTTTCGTGTTTATGTTATAGATGTGATTGGTTTCATTTAAGTCCAGGACATACAGGCCGTTATTTAATAGAGCATCTCCATAAAATAACCCTTCTCTAGATATTGAAATTCGACCATTTATTATAGAAAATTCAAATCCAGACATGTCCAACATTGATACAGAAATAATATTCCTGCACATAGCAGGTACAAAGTAACAATGTTCCAAAATTAAAACCAATCCGCTGGGCATCACTAGGTGGTATTCGCCGATCTCTATGGCAGCAACCCTTGCTCCATTCCCGACCCGCAAGTCCACCTCCCCCGACCCCAGCAACCTTCTGTTCTTAAGTCCCTGCACATTGCAACAAATGTGAGAACCACATCCAGTATCCAATACCCAGGATGTTGAAACAGTAAGGTTAATATCTATAACATAAATACCTGAAGAGGACGCACCTTGGCCCCTTCTCTGCTCTCCCATCAGCTTGGGACACGATCTCTTCCAATGGCCCGCCTATCTGCACCCGAAACAGACGTCCTCAGGACCTGCCTTTTGTTGGCCTTTGGGTTGGGCCTTGGCCTTCTTGGCCTTGGCCTTGGCCTTTTCCTTGGCCTTACCCTTAGCAAGAGGAGCGTTCCCCTTGTTAACCAACAGCACCGGCGGAGTCTTCTTGATCGACTGCTCAGTAAGCTTAAGCATCCCATGCAGCTCACTGACAGTACGGTTCATCCCTTGCATATTATAGTTTAGGATGAACTGATCGTAAGAATCCGGTAAGGATGCCAGGATCGTGTCCACCGCCAACTCTTGAGAGATAGGCGATCCGAGACGGGCCAAAGTATCCAAATAGCCCTTCATCTTGAGCACGTGAGCACTCACAGATGTCCCGGCCCCCATCTTACAAAAGTGGAATGCCTTATTGGTCAGGTACCTTTCCTGACGAGCTTGCTCCTGAAACATCTCATTGAGAGTTGTTATCATAGCATAGGCTTGATGGTCCATAAACTGCTTTTGCAGTTCGGGGACCATGCATGCCAACATAAGGCACGTCACATCCCGGTTGTCCTTGACGTGCGCCTCGTATTCCGCTAGCTGTGCAGCCGTCGGATTACGTCCCTGAGGCGCAGCCGGCACAGGCCTTTCCAGCACATACTCTTTGGACTCTTGTCTTAGAACTATCCTCAAGTTCCTAGACCAGTCCAAAAAGTTAGGACCGGAAAGCTTGTCCTTCTCAAGAATCGATCGCAGTGATAAGGTATTAGTGTTTGCCATTTGGGTGTTTCTACACAGAAAAACATTTAAGGTGTTAATAAAGGGCTTTACTTTGTTGTTCCCATATAAAATTAATAATGAATCAAGTTATTAATTTAACCGAGTTGTTGGGCTCATGGGCCGAGATCCATATTTCATTAAGATATAGCCAAACGAGGGTTTGGTACAACTACACCTTAACTATTTAGGTAGGAACGCCGTCCAATCCCAACCTAGGGACTCTCGGTTTGATGGGCTTGTTGGCACTTACCCATCTGTGCTTAGGGCCAGGAGAATCCTACTACCCATGCTAAGTCAAAACCTCCATTCAAGTGTTAGAGTATCCCATACTCTAACCCAGTACAAAGTGACAATACTCCAGTGCATCCTGCGAGGGCATGGTCTACAACTGGCCTATTCCCACCTCGATTCGGTTTTGAATGAGGGAAGCACTTTTAAGCGACTTAGTAATTCCATTTGGTTATTAGATTCAATTATAACGGCTTACATACATAAAGCGGGTGAATGAGCTATATGTAACATACATTCATACATGCAAAAGAATATATAAATGATTAAATAAAATGAAATGGACTGCTATGGGCCTATGTTACATCCTAATATAATTCTAGTAAACCTATACTAGAAATACATATTAGGTGGGCCTCCTCCTTCTCCTTCTGGGCTTGCACCTCCATTTGGGCTTGCACCTCCATTTGGGCTTGCACCTCCAATTGGGCTCACCACTCCATGGGCTTCTTCTTTTACAAATTTTACAATATTTAACTTAAATAAAATAAAATTACATTAAAAGAAAAACGACACGCAGGCCGTATTTACCCAAAAGAAAAATACAACCCAGCTCGTAAAAGGCCCAATAGCATCCAATCATACATTCATTCAACCATACATATGCATCCAATACATACAATTCAAAAGCATGTCAAAATGCATGATTTAAGCCCATTCAAATTATGTCAAAGCCATTATTTGGAAATCGCCAATCTTGGCCCACCATGGTTCTAACCCTTAACGGGCTTTGGGCCTCCAGCCTAGGCAGTCCAACTGCTCCCACTGGAATTGGGAAACCATGGGTCCAATTTAGCCATCCGAGTAATTGTGCCAAAATTACCCGAACCAATTTCCATTAACCACATTAATTTCCAAATTAATGTCACATGAACGAAATTAAAATTCATCCAAGAAACCATGCGCATTTAAATTACATAAATTTAAACACACGAATTTTAAAACCAATTAAAATTTCAAAAATGGGCCCCGGACCCAAGACCCCGCAAAATCCAAAAAAACTGGGCCCGGCCCGCTGCTGCCGTGCGGCAGCCACTGCCCAGCAGTGGCTGCCGCCTGCAGCAGCAGCCCGCTGCTGCGGCAGCGGCTGCTGCTGGAACCAGCGGCAGCGGCCGCTGCCGCGCCTCCCGCCGCCGGGAGGCCGATTTTTTTTTTTTTTTTTTATAAACAGAATTAAATTAAATAAAAAAAAAAACCCAATCAATCACCATCCATAGCAATTCACCAAGAATCACAAAATACACAATAAAATTAAAGTAACATAAACCTATATGCAAATTTAATTTTCATTGCATAAAACATATGGGAAAAATCATAAAACCCATACCAAGAATCCCAATCAAAAACATCCAATTTCAAAACAGGGATTCAACCAAATTAATCAATTTCCACGGATCAAAAGCCCGCTCTGATACCACTGTTGGGATTTTTCACCGGAAATCACCCGATAAAAGCGGAAGAACGCGGTGATTTCCTCAAATCCAGTCCCAGGAGCAATTGGAAATTGAAAAACATAAATTAAATAGAAAGAGAATAAAATTTCATACCAGAAAAATCTCTTTCAGAGACGGATGATGACTGCAGAACTCAATTTAGAATTCCTCCACTCTCACGTACACGAACGCTTGGCGAATGCAACCCGTGCTAGCGATGGAAAAACAAAACCAAGGAGAGGAGAGGCTAGGAAATTTCGGCCAGGCTTCCTTATGCTTAGGTTAGCCGAATTTTTCTAACCCTAGGTATTTATACCTAGGGTTGGCCGAATCCTTCAAGTGGGTTCAGGCCCACCTTGGCTCTTTTCTATTTTGTGTGGGCTTCCATGTCTTAACTTAGGCCCAGTCTAATTTTAATTATTCTGGTTTAAATTAATTTCAAGCCCAATTTTAATATACCCATGTACTTAATATATTACTCCAAGTAATATATTATTTACATCTAAATTAAAATTAGTTTGACATTTAATTTAATCCATCAAATTAAAATCAACTCTACACAAAATAAAATTATATGTAAACCCATACATATGTATATTTCCACCTAGGAAATAATTTCATAATTAATCCAATTAATTATGAAGAGCCAATAGAATATATTAATTTTATTATTATGACCAATCCAGTTGATCCTTATAATATGATTAATATATACATGCTTCTCCCTCCATGGTGTATACTCCAAGTATACATGTTATTCCTTAAGTCTGCATTCTAACGTTCTATGTGTACGATCCTGTGGGCCCATTTTTATGTTGGCAGCGGGCCCTTGGCCCGCAGACTGCAGTTGGGCTCTAGCAAGCCACTGCAGCCCCCAATTAAGATGGAGATGGCAGTCTAACTGATATCATAACCCCGTAGTTTAAACTTGTACATCCCATGTCATTGATATCGGTGTCCAACACAGAGGCATGGATTGATCACCCTCTTTTGTGTCCGGACATTAACTTGATCCCGAATGTACCGATGCTCACAAACAAGTTCCAACTTGTTTGGGTGTGGCCACACTCTTATCAGTCACATTCATCAAGAGGCCGGTGATATCTTCTCAGTTGGTTACTGAGTGACAAATCCCTTCTGCATATCCATAGTGTTACCATGTTCAGTGACATACCCGAAAGCACCCATACTTGGCACCCTATTACAGGCCCTTTAGGCGTACCCCTAAGTATGCGACATCACATGTAACACCATCATATGGTCAGGTCAAAGGATCCATACAAGTACTACACGAGAATCCATTGTGATACCATACCATGTGGATTACTCGTTCAGTGGATCTATCCAGTACCATGCACCCAGGCATGTACCCATTAACTTGGTTGACATTCCATGTCCAATGACCGGTAAGACACCGTCATACAACCAGGTTAATGATAGTCTGTTGTTCCATTCATTCCCATGACTGGAACAGACTACGGATCTATTCATGGTCATATCGTTAACCCTATCCATGGTCTTACTGCTAAGTGCATGACACTAGTCGTCATGGATATGGATATGTCCATTGGATACTTCATTTACTATACTGCACAAGATAAATATAATAAATGAATTGATGCCTTTATTAATGACACAAATAAGTACAACACATAAATCCAATAAATGTATAGTACAAATACAAGGACCAATGCCTCGGGACTAGGGCATTTCCAACATGATTGTATGGTAGTTTTGAACTAGCCATAGTAAGTGTATAGTCAGTCATGAATATAGGTATATGTCGTTGACATGGGACTGGATCTATCGGCACAAGAAAGCCACATGGTTGTCGTGTCATAGGACTTTCTTGAATAGGTCTCTTTTGTCCTCAAACCAGATTTCATAATAGTATCAATATGGAATCCAGTTCACTTTGACATGCTCCTAACAGGTCTATAAAAGGATGCTAAATATGGGTATAATTGGGTGGACCGATGAACATATTGATATTGATGATGAAGTGATGGAATTGCCACTCGGGTAACATCGAGATGATATCACTGGCCACTTGATCAGTTTAACTGAGAAGTGTATGGCCATACCCAAATAAGTCAGCTGCTTATTTGATTAATCAGTCAACTCAAGATCAAGAAATAATAAACACTAGAAGAGGATGACGAACACCATGCCTCCTGTTTATTCATACTGATATCGTTTGGCACCGGATACTCTAAGATTACTACTGGATCAATGTCTTTAACATACTATTGTATCTCTGTCTTAATTAAGAAGCTGTAACGGTTTGCTAGAACCCACTTACAGTCTGTGGGCCTTGGGCCTACTACCAACATAAAGACAGACTCATAGGATCATGCACATAGATCAACTGAGCCGGACCTTATAGAAATTGTACATGTAATGTACATTGGAAGGAATGTGTTAATTAATTAGTTGACATTCGATGTAAAGGTATTTAATTAACATTGGGTTGATTTAATTTAATTAATAAGTTTAAATAATGTAATTAATTAATTTATTAATTAATTGAATTACATAACGTAAACAAATTAATTAAATAATTTTTCCTAAGTAGGAAAATTAAATACATGTATTGTATTTACTTTAGTGTGATTTAATTTTATTTAGGATAATTAAATTTAGCCAGATTGAATTAAATTACATAGTATATACTTTTTAATTAAAATTTATTTATGTAATTATAATCCTAGTAGACTTGGGTTTAATTAACCTATTTAAAACCCAATTAGACAAGAAGTATATATAAGGACACACTTAAGGAAGAAAACCTAACCCTAACCTATTTTAATTGCTGGAATTTTCAGCCCCCTACAGTAGCCCCTTTGGCCAAAAATTTCCATTATCAATCTTCCATTCCTCCGCTTCTTCGGCTAGCATCGGTTCAAGCTCGATAGTTGGTCGTGCACCGAACTTTGGAAGTCGCTTAAAGAGTCGATTCTGCAGTAGTCTCTAAAAGAGACGGATTTGGTAGTGAATCTCTCTTGATTGAAAATTTATTTTATTTCAATCAATGGTAATTCGACACGATAGGTGGATTGTAGGAAAGTTTTAAACTGTGTAATTCCACTACGCTATGTTATTTTTCCGATGACGAATCCCAACACTCTTGATCTTCATCAAAGCTGCAACAGACTTAGCTAGTGACATTCCTGCCAAAAATGCAAAGTACAAAATAAGTATGTGAAAGAAGATGTTGTACCTTGACGATCCTCAATGAGATCGAAAAAGAAAACTGTAAATCCTGTCTGGAGATCTAGTGTAGCCAGGGGCTGTCCTAGGCAAAACACCTTAACTACTTAAGAAAGCTTCCATTATTTGATGGGCACAGAACTCAACAATTCTAATATGGCTTTCTCCACGGTCAAAAGCCGATCTTTGGAGCCTTTCATCTCTTTTGTATTCTGGAAAGAGTAGGTAGATGGAAAAGGTGGAGCATTGTACTTCAATTTGATAAAGAAAAAGAGCTCCTTGAAACCCTTAACGGAGGAGGTTCAGCTAGTAAAGAATCGAAAGTTGGTTCCCTTGGTGAGTGTTAAGTGGTCGCAATTCGTGTCATGTTGAACGGGTGTGACAATATGCCAAAACATTGCATCGATCAGCTGGACGCTGAGATACTGCATAGCCAATATATTACGCATATGTCTTCAATGGCATTCAAATGGATTTTCGTGGGACATATGTTTTACCGGTTCAAAACACTACAAATTTCCTCTAAAAGTGGATAGGCAAAACCACCATCTATATGATGTTTGAAGATACTGAAGTAGTCTTCTGACAGTTCATTTACTCTTTGGTTGGGAGAGGGTTTCAGCCACTCACAGGATTGGAGCTATCTGTAAGTGGCTCACAGCCGCCTTATCCTCCTTAATAACGGAAACCATATAGGCGATCCAAGGAGTCTTAACTCTCTCTTGTTCCTCTTTCTTTTTGGTGTTTTTCATTGCCGGACCACGGGCAGTGGCAGGGCACGATGGTGCTCCATATGTGCTAGCGATTGGTATTCTTTCCGAAGACTCCAATGAGGAAATCCTCACAAGGTCAGAATCAACTTCGACGGTAAGGACCAGGAGTATTGCGGGGACTCCATTAATTATGAAGGGTTTTAAGATCAGGGAGATGATGGGTTAAACCTTAACAGTGACTAAAGAAGAAGTATGGGATCACAATAGAGTTTTTCAGATAGACGACTGTCTAAATCTCATAGCAAACAAAAATGAAGGGAATAAAAACTACTCTATGAATAGGAATTAAAAAAATTGCAAAGAAGGAAGAAAGCACACTTACTGTTTAAGGCGAAGGTATAGATGCTTTGGAGGAAAAGTTGAAGGGCTTTGTAGGAGAGAATTGAGAGAACTTGAAAATTTTCGAGTAGTATTGATAATAATGGTGGAGAAGATGAAGTGAAAACCTATTGTGATGGGATGGCCAAAGGTTGTGTCTCTTTGGGAAGGGCACGTGGCGAGTGGCCAATGGCGTGGTGCTCGAGGTCTGACATTTTGAAATTCAAAAACCCTCAAGGGTTTTCTTAAATTGGCGAGGGACTTTTGATGACAACCGTGTACATTAGTGCTAGATCTCTAGCAAGGATGGGATATAGTTGCAATTCGGCCAAGGTGATCAAGTAATTAGATCGGTGGAGGCATATCATGAAGATGTCCAATTCTGCTCGAGAGGTGTGTTCAAGAGGAGTTCTTAACTCCACGTGGGATTGAGGTTATTCTCTCCTAGCAGGATTCTAACAAGGAATGGGGGAAATCCTAGTCCATATCAAACTCTATTACTGACCCTATAAAAGGGGGTAGGCAAAGAGGTAAGAATGGATTCTCACAGCCAAGTTAATATAGCCAGAGATTAAAACCATAATCATAGCTAACTTAAGCATCGGAGACTAACCCAAAGGTTACCGGTATCTCATTCACTCTCTTACAGGAATCCGGCGAGAGCAGGATCTCTCTTTTCCCAATAGAGATTTGGATCCGCCGAAGGATTTTCAACCGAAGCCATCATATTATGTTCTAATTAAATCTAAATTTTGGATCGTCCACCAAATTAATTTTATTTTCATTTCTTCTTTAATCACATGATATTCTCCAACAATAATATCATGACCCTCCTCAATTGTACTATTGTTGTAGCTTCAAAGAGTTGTGTGTTTGACATCAAAATTATACACTTGCCATGTCATGTGGATTTATGGCCAATATGGGTGCTGTGTTGCTTTCTTCCCGTCAATTATCTATTCTCTGTT
Source organism: Euphorbia tirucalli (assembly GCA_039660915.1). Lineage (NCBI taxonomy): Eukaryota > Viridiplantae > Streptophyta > Magnoliopsida > Malpighiales > Euphorbiaceae > Euphorbia > Euphorbia tirucalli. The sequence goes on from CM077641.1 coordinate 73,658,130, forward strand.
TTAACCACCCCCCAAAAAAAGGACCATTTCTCAAAAATAACGCTAGCTATTCTGTCTTTACAAATCATCATATATAATAATAGTAGTAGTAGCGATAGCAGTAGTAGTAAAAAATCATCATATATAATAATAGTAGTAGTAGTAGTAGTAAAAAATCATCATATGTAATAATAATAGTAGTAGTAGTAGTAATCATATATAGTAGTGATAGTAGTAGTAGTAAATATTTGCAACTGCAACAATGGTAATAGTAGTAGTAAATATTTGCAGTAGTAGTAGTAAACATTTGCACATATAATAAGCAACATGCTTTTAACAAAGTTTGGTAATTTATGTGAGCTATTACAATCCATCTTGCTTTATGTATCAAACTAAAAAAAAAAATTTAAAATAATAAAAATAATTCAAACAATCGTTAATTGTCTTTGATTTATAGTAGACCAAGATTAAGGTTGAACGTTTAAATCTCGACAACATTCATAACTAATGGTATATTATTTATTACATGTCAAAATAACAAACCATAAAACTATATAAACTATTTCAAATTAATAGAGAATAGTCATATAAAATTATTATCATAAACTACATAATATATATAATAGTAATAATAGAAACAACATTGATCACAAATATAATACAAATAATAATTATTTTAAAATTTGTTAATGTTTTTATAAAAATATTTTGCGGGCATTAATTTATATTCGGAGCGAAACTCAAAGCTGAATGCTTGCGTGTTAGGCTGTAGGAAGAAAGTGCACCCGCCTTAATTTGATATCTCTGACTCTGTTGGCCTTAGCTCTTTAGCTTGGTGTAACAAAATGAGAAAAAGGTGAAATTCTGTAAATCTAATGAGTAACTTTCATACGATTCTCAGAATTGACCAGTCCATTAGGCATTGTATTTTTGTAATATTAAAATAAAAGGTGAAGAGAATATTTTATGAAAGGGTAATTCTATTTGGATAGGATCTATCCGGATAACAACCCAAATACTATGTTTATTTACTTTATTATCCTTTGTGGAATTGTCCATTTAAATATAATTTAATTTTTTTTTTTAATGTTTACATTTCCCATAAAAATACCCATTTGCATAGGTAATTAATGTATACAAAATCTTAGCTAATTAATAGCAATAAATAGTTTAGTTTAGGGTAAACCTTAAAAACAGATCTTGTGGTTTATGGCACTTTTAAAATGAGGATGATACTTTTTTTCACAAAAAAAGTGCTTGATGATTTCATGGGCTATTTAAAAAAAAAAGATTATTGACAATTTGGTTAAAAATAACAATGTGGCAAAGGGTATTTTAGTCCAAACTCTTATTTCCATTTATTTACTTTTAAAAATATAAAATATATATTAGCATTAATATTTTTTTCATTCCACTCTCTTTTTTTCTTTGCAAAACTCCTTGACCCACACTAATCTTCACTCTAACTCTGACCATCACGGCTACTCCACTGCTGTTGCCGCAACTCCCTAGAAAATCTAGGTCATTATCGTTCGTGAGGTCAAAACGATGTAGAAGCAAAAAAAAAGCTTGAATTCATCTTCTGTTCTATCTTCTGGGATATCGATATCAAAGAAATCTTTATCTTGCTATCAAACTTTAAAGATGCTCAAAAGCTTGAAGATTTCCAGTTGTGCACAACTCTAGTGTTGAGATGTGATGATTAATTGGAAAGATAACCTATGGTTTTGCTTTAGGTTTCCTGTAGTAGAAAAATCAAAATTCCCAAACGTTTGATTAGGGGCTAGGGTTTCTTTAATTTTGATTTTGTGAAATTATATCATTTAAAAGGTGTATATATTTAATTGTGAGAAGGAAAGTAGTTGGGTTCGTTTAAGGAAAATAGTTTTCTGGGTTGCATTAATTAGTTGGGTATCTGTGAAGGATTTTGTGGCGAATTTGAATTGAAGATGACAGAGATTCTAACACATAAAAAAAATAAACATATTGAATCAACTGAAGAAATAAGCAATCAGTAAACCATTATTTTCACCAAGGACGGCTGCACAACTTCTCCGACGACCTTTTTTCCGCCGGCGCAATAAACCAGAGAGATTTAAAAGAAAGAGAGATGAGGAAGATGACAGATGAGAGAAAAAAAATTAATTAACTAATATTATATTTTAAAATAAATCAATAAAAATAATGTTTGGGCTGGAATACCCTCGCCATGCCATTATTTTTGACCAAATTGTCAATAATCCTTTTTTTGATAATTAATGAAACCACTGGGCATTTTTTTTGCCAAATAAATATATATCGTCCTTGTTTTGAAATCGCCCTAAACCACATGGGCTAATTATGAAGTTTACGTTTAGTTCAATTATTAAATTAACAAAAATTAAACATTTAATAAGATAAATTCTTAATATATTTTTCCGCATATGCATGAGTATACAAATTGTTCTAAACAAAAATTAATTCTTATATATTTTTTTAATCTTTTTAAATTATCTTTCTTATATATATTTTTTTAAAATATCATAAGAAAACTTATCCTTATTAGTTTACTATATAAATATTAACGTACAGAATACTCTAATCCTATATAATTGAAAAATTTTAGTACTTAAAATTTTTGTTAAGTTGAAAATAATATTAGTTTAATAAGAATTGCAAATGAAAGTGAGAAACCGAAGAGAAAAGCAAACTTTAGCAAAAGATTGATGAACTTCTTATAATCAGAGTAAATATCTTTCTTTAACCCAAACTTTTTATTTCTTCTAATTCACTACTTTTCTATTCATAAATTAATATCTTTTTCAATAAATCTACAGTAAAAGAAAATTTCTTTTTTATGTTCTTATGGAGAGCCAAAAAAATTTTTAAAACCCAAACTTCCTTTTTTTACTCATTTAAATCAAACTCAAAGCAGTAAAAAAAAAATATAAAAGTAAAGACTAAACTTAAACAAACTGAATCTTTATTTCATTAGATAATCTGTGGCCAAATTTTTCATTGACATAATTTTTATTGATTCAGTTTACATAAACTTTCTCCTTAAACTGCGGGAGAATTAGATGTAAAGGCTGGTGCAGAGGTTGAGATATCAATCACAATCACTAATTTCTTTTCTTCTTCCACTTCTTTTTGTGCTTACAATAAAATTCCAAGAGAGGATATTTCTCTAGCATGAGGTAATGGATTAATGAATCCATTTCATATCAACCTTGTCATCCAACATTCTCTTATTAAATTATTCGATCTGCCCTTTCAATTCTTCAATCTCTTTCTTTAGAATTTCAGCTTTTTCCATTGTGTAGATAAATAATTGTTTCAAGCTATTTGGTGCGGATAGAGCTTCCCATATTGGTCATGAAAATTGATTCTTCTTAGGAGTTCTTGGAGAAGCCATTGCAATCTCAATGAAATTTCAAGAATAAAATGAAAATTATGGAATTGTGATTGTCGTAATTGACTAATTAATTATATATAATCATTAGATATATATAAATGGGTTAATTTTACTCATGGTATACCAACTATCTTCCTAATAACAGTTTGGTATACCAACTACCGTTTTGCACACTTTAGTACCCCAATTTGTAGGTGACCTCCCATTGTGGTACATGTGACCTGTTATTGCAGGTTAACTCTACCATGTCAGCACTTTGTTGGGTTTAATTTCACTTATGGTATACCAATTCTCTCACTAATCACAGTTTGGTATACCACTTTATACATATTGTTTCATTTTATTTTTATAAAAAAAAATAACAAAACTATATAAATCAAAGAAAATAAAAGAAAAAAAATTTTGATTTATATATTTCTATTATTTAAAAATAAAAAAATAAAAAATTATGTAATGATATATATATATATATATAATAAGTGAAACATTTGGGTCTTTATTATTATTTTACTTTCTTAATATACAACACCAAGTAGTCTTGGTCACTCCCTTCCAATCATATCTTCTGTCAATTCTTAATTGCACACTCACTAAAAAACGAACAACGCAGAACATTTCATTAATTAATTTTTGCTATTGTACAACAATTTCTATGTTTGGGAACCTTTTTTTATTAATGTTTTAATTATTGGAGTTTATGGTTAAAATGTTATTTTAATTAATAATTAAGACTATGATTTGTAATTTTATATTTTTATTTGACATTTGACATTTATGGTCTATTTATTTGAGGTTTCAAATATATAAATTTAGTAAAATCATAATGTCTATTTCGTAAATGGTTAACCGTAAAGAAATGGTTAACCGACCGAAATTAATGGTTAACCGACTAATGGTTAACCGAATTTAATGGATAGTGTATGGTTGGTAAATTAAAAAAACTGTTCAAATGGTTAACCATTTGTAAAAGTCCACATGGACTAGTTAACTGACTGTGTGCACCCCCTAACCATGAGGATGCACATTGCCCATTGCTTCAAACTAGTTTCTCAAAAGCCATTTAAAAGAATTTATATCCTCATGTGTAACCAAAGCACATCCCAATAAAATAGATTGACCATGGTGATTGACTCCCACAATAGTAGCAAATGGGAATGCTACTATTAACAAGGTAAGTTGTGTCGAAGCTTACTACATGATGAAATTCATCATGTGATGTTGTACCCCAAGGATGAATCCACATAACATTTGTTAGCTCGTTTTCATCATAGAGATCCGTCAAATCTTTATCTTTCTATTGCATCGTGGCAAATAGTTCGCGGATTGCCAGAGAATCTCCCACACCTAATCTCATCCTTCTCCTGCTTTCAATAAAATTTCGACAATCTTTTGTCAAACATCCTAAATCTTGTGGTCCTCCAGCTTCTACTTGTAGCATTCTAACACTCTTGCACGGCCTAACTCCTGCAATGTCATTAGCCTCCAATTGCCTCTTGAAATTAACACTCAAACTTTTCTGAGAAGCCATCAAACAAGACATATCAAGATGCAAATGATGATTGTGCTCTGATACTACTTTTGAAAGCTCACAAAATCCCAAATCTCTCTTGATTGCATTTATTCGAACATGACAATTTATCCTTTTCGAACGCTTCTCAAAATATGTATTTCTCCCTCTATCACAACAAATTGTAATGTACTTGTATTCTTGACCATTTACTTTATGAGCTGCTCGTTTTGCTACACTAAAACCCTTCAACTTTGCATGTTCTTAATAAAATTTCAGCAAATAATCGACGTTAGAAAATATGTCCCCTGTTTTAGGACCTGCTTCCACATCTGTATCATTAACATATTAAATTTAATTAGAAAAAGATACATTGTTATTTTGCTCAATTCTTCTAACATTTTGGTTAAAACAATAAATAAATAAATAGTATAATATTTTTTTATATCTTGATTTAAGATTGATTGGGCAGATGGGGATACTACTCATTTTTATGAAAAATTTTTCTTACTATGTTCATATAGATTGAAAATGGACCACATGATCACTTTTCAACCCATTAACTTTACTATTTTCATTTATATAATTTGCAAGTGAGAAATATAGAATGCTATAAACACTAGTGATGTTACTCAATCAATACCAACAACACCAAAAATCAGGGTATGAGGTTGTTACGAAACAAGCAAATGTACCTATTATTAGGGTAAATAATTATAACCTTCCTGATATTTGGTCAAATACACTAGTGCCACTCTGTATTTTACATATATAATTTATACCTCCCTGAAGTTTGTCTCTATCACATTATTACCTCCGTCAATTTAATATTAAGCATTTTCTTTCAAAATTGTTGATGTTGTTAAGATTTGTGACTAAGATTAGCCTTATCTCCTATCTAATGTTGATTTTATAAGGTCTCTTGTCACAATTTTTTTTTTCACTTATTATGAGACTTTTTTCATGCCCTTTAAGTTGTGATTATATTATAAAAAAGACATTAAAGGTGTCTAATTAAGAAAAACTTGAATGTAGAACATTTTAAGAAATGATATTAATTCATAAATATATATCACGTTAGAAATTTTGAGAGAAAACCGAACAATAATAAATAGAAGGAGGTCATAGTGTGATAGATGCAAAATACAGGGAGATATAACTTATATATGTAAAACACAGATATCTTATAATTATTTATCCTTCTTATTAGTATATTTCATCTCTTGACTAGTTAGCTATAAAGATTACAATAAGTCACTGATTAACTAATTAAAATAGACAAATTTTGAATTATGCTTAACTTTAATTTTAACAAAAAAAATTAATATTATAAATTACACAATATATATATTTATATATATTTATTTTATAAATATATTCATACCTCTTATTGAGTTTTCTTCCATGGCCTCATTTTGATGTTCATCTAAATTTAATCCATCATCATCATTTTCGGAATTTTCAGAAAATGCTCCATCATCTTCATAAGTGCCAAAAATTTGTTCCATTATCATTGTTCTATAGTTTGTTTCATTGTCATCATCCATCTTGTTGAAACAAAATTTTTACACTTTGGATTGGAAATTTTTTGAGAGAAGAAGAGTTTCAATATTAAGTTAAGAAATGGATAGAAGGCAACATGTATGTAATTCTAATTATTTTTTAGTAAAAAAAAGTTTCACTTTGAGAGTTATTTACATTTTATCTTCCCAATAATAATTTGCATTATTTTTTTTTTATCTTCCCAAAAAATATTATTATATTCCCAAAGTTTCAAAGGTCCAATCCACTTTTTGGGTTGAAGTCTTCTCCAATTATAGCCTTTTAGTCTTCCATTCCATTCCCTTTTTTTTTTTCGCCAATTTACATGTTCCATTCATTGATTTTTTTTTTTAAATTGCAATTATTTTTCTAAGTTAGAATTTTGTATATTAAAAGAAGATTTGGAAATTTTTTGTATAGCATGCTATTTTAATATTTGTTTAATCAATCCATACATCATAATCAAATTACTGTAGAGACGTAAAATCATTAACGTTACAGAAAAAAAATAAATCTGTGGACAAATAATATTTTTTAATTAAGTATTGGCGTAAACTTACCAAATACCTAAATTTAAAATAAAAATTGAAATTAAATTAATAAATTTAAATTCACTTAATAATAAAAGAATTCATCTAAAACCTAATTAACCATATTTTTATATAATTTTTGGAAAATTAGTACTTCATAAAAAGTATATCAACTTTATAAAATTAAGAGTAGAGTTATGTGATGTTTTAGGCGTTACATAATATAATTTTGAAAGAATTTGTTATGATTCACAATAGTATTTAAGGCTAGTTTAAAAATGTTATATTTTGAAATTAGCACATATAACAGGTCCTTAGAGTCAACGTGGTTTGACAGTTAAAAAAAAGTCGTAAGGATTAGGTCTGTATTAGCCACAAACTTTTATAAGGGTTTATAGTAGAATTTAGAAATTGCTTATGTACTAACAAATGTTAAATTATGAAGGGGTGGGGAATTAAAACCTAAACATGTCAAGTACAGAATCCAACTCTTTACCTCTCGTACCAATTTTTATTGGTAAACCACTTTAAGTTATAATTTTAATTTATTTTATTATTTATTAAATCTCCAAATTTTACTAATAAAATTGGTACATACTTTAGGATTTTTATGGTTTAGGTAAAAATTAATTTTTAATGGCAATCCATATTATTATAAATGCATAATTTAAAAAATTAATGAATTGTTTTTTTTTTTTTTTTGTGTGTGTGTGTGTTTTAGCTGTTTAAGTGAAAAATACAACAATTACGTTTTTTTTTTTTATGTTGAAAAGTATTTTGAATTATAAATGATTTTAGAATTATAATATTACTATTAGCATTTTTTTTAATGCATTTGAGTTTAATATTGACGTTATATATAAAATATTTTATTACATTAGTTTCATAAATGTATTTTTCTATTTTGTGAATATAAATGTTAAGTTCATATTTTTTATGCTAAACGCGGGTTCTATGTAGACCTATTCGAATAGGTACTTGTCCGGTCCGTCTATGTCCGATCTCTAAAAGTTGGACTTGAACATACATTTATATATTAAGCTTGAAAAGCTCAGACCCAATAAAGTTCAAAGTTTAGTATGTTGATTTTCGAATTTGTATAAATATCCAAGCCTGGCTTGAGCCTGACTCAGTTAATAAATATTTATGTATTTATGTATTTTTTATTTTAATTTATAATTGATTTATAGTTTCTAAATTTACTATAAAAGATTTTTGACTCAATTTGTTTACATGATTAGATTTGTAGTGTCATATTATAAAGTTATATTTTTTGCGATATTGTCTTTATTTAGTATATTTATTAAAAAATTTTGAAAAATTAAAAGTAACTAATTTAATTTTATGGGCTTGGATTGAATTTGAGGTTGATATTTTAAACTCGGCCCAGAAGGGGCCGAAACTCGAATTAATTCTTATGCGGACTGAGTTAGAAATAGCTTCAACAAACTTTTTTTCTTATATGAAAAAAGTGCAATTGTTTTGATTAAGTTGCTATATTTTTATGAGTTACATAGAAAAAGTATAATAATTAATCTTTTATTTTTCTTTTATGTGATTCCAATGTGCTTTATAAATATATACGTATTGAAAATAAAACTTTTAACTTTGTTGCGAATTATATATAATTATTTCAATTTTAAATTTACATGTATTTGTTACTGAAAAAAATTACAGGTATTCAATTGAACAAAAGCATATGCATAGGTTCTTGTATTGTACCCAATTAACTAAATATGTAAAGTATAAATTCTAATTTGAGCATTAAGCATATTTTAATTATATTTTAGTTTATAACACATAAATTTGTAAAAATGAATTATTATCAACACTTTAGGTGAAAATAATTAAACAATAAAATAATAATTCAATGAAAATTTGCTTAATGATTATAAAATATTATTATATAAATATACCAAAATATTTATAGAAACTAAAAATGCAAGGGAGAGAAATGAAAAGAAAAAGAAAATAAAAACGAATAAGAAAATATAAATATTATGAAGTTGGCCATATTTAAGTGTTTTATTGATTGAGTCATCTCTGCTCGCCTTTCTTTTTGTTTCTTTTAAAATCTATTTTTATTCTTCGTTCTGATCGAATTGTTGAGACAATTGAAAATGATATTTCCTAGTTCCAGGATTCTTTATCTTTCCCTTGAATCATTGGGTTTAGACATCAGTTCAGTGATCTTTGATCATTTCAAACTGGATGTAACAAATCACTTTTTGTAATTTCTTTCTATAAAATACTATCAAACAAAGAATCATATTAATGGTTGATTCTTGCATGATATACTTTCTTTTTAGAAAATAATTTGGTCAATTCCAAAAAACTTTATTCTTGGATTTGAAAATTGATCGAATTGGATCCTTTCTATTTTGATTTACTCTCATTCCTATTCCTATATATATTATTATTATTGCTATATTATGCCATATAACATTCTAAATATTAAACATATAATTAGAATCTAATAGTATTTAATAAAATTCCAATTATATGCTATTTTATATATATAACTATTATAATAATATTTAATATTCTTAATATTATTTACTAATATTAATTATTTTCATTAATATTTAATTAAAACTAATTAATATTTCTTTTTATTTTTATTTAATTATTATTTTTTAATAAATGAATATTATTATTATTTGTTACGGTACGTTTGGTATTTGATATGGATAAAAATGAGGATAAGGATTGGGATAGAGATAAGGATAAAAGAGTGGGATAGGGATAAAAATAAGTAAGTCGAGATTTATTAATCTATATTTGTTATGTTTGATAGGGATAAGGATAAAACAACAAATTTTACCATATTACCCTTATAAATTTGTTTCACTCTTTTATCTTTAAATTTATTGAGGGGTAACTTAGTCTTTTCCATCTTTAAAATTTTATCCCCACCCTTATACTTGCCCCATTGGTATATGATGATAGAGATAAGGGAGGGATAACACCCTTATCCCTTGTCCCTATCTCCTAAACAAACATGGGATAAGGGGAGATGGATAACAAATCCCTATCCCATCCCCTCATAACCTTCAAGTCGCACATTGCTTTCTACCATATCATTTCAAATGAAATTTTAGTATAACAGTCCTTGTGTTTTGAACTAGTATGTAATTAATTTGATTATGGAATCATGAATAGTCATTGGTTCAACAAATACATAGAAATCCCAAATTTGGATTTCTTAATTTATGGAAAAGAGTCAGAAAAAATTCAATTTAATCCCATTAATCCCCTATTTTTTGGTATGAATATTTTTTAATTTACAATCCAAATATTTCAAAAAAACAAGACAAAAAAAGGAAATAAGCTATTAAGTCTTCAAGTGAGTACTTAGGACATATTTGCCTGTCTTTGTTCAAGCACCACTTACTCCTAAAAAATCATTAAAAAGATTAAAATTTTAAATATCCTATCTAGATATCATTATTTGAATAAGGTTTTTTTTTTAAAAAACTATTGAATTCAGTTTTGATGATCACAAAGTTGATATTTATAAAATAAGTTTCTTAAACTCTTTATGATAAAGTACTTTATGAGTTGAGAATTATGCCTTATAAGATAAAATGTTTTTATAAGTCACATAAATACTTTATGACTTCATAATTCTTAAAAGTGCAAAAAATGTCTTATGAATTCAAGACTATTTCTCTCGGCCATATAGAGTTTATTATATAACTTATACCGAAGAAGTTAATATGACTTATGACTTAAACTAAGATGTTTTATCAATTGAAAGATCTTAGCTTATGAGTTGAATTCAAAGATTATGGCTTATGAGTTGAATTCAAAGATCATGGCTTTTGAGTTGATATATATATATATATATATATATATATATATATATATATATATATATATATATATATATATTTGGTCATATAATGTTTTGACACTCACTTCAAGTAGCTTAACACTATGCTACTTGAACATCTTTATGACTTGAAGAAATTGCCTTATTACTTGAAAAATCTTGGCATACTTTATACTAAGCTTGTGACTTATGTCAAACGGCTACATGAAGAGAACTTATAACTTGAGTTCAAATTGCTTATGACTTGATTTCTCTTTATGAATTAACACCAACGAATACATAAGCTTATCTTTTGAATTCAACAATTGCTTATGACTTGAAATCAACATACATCTCTCTTTGTGAATGAGTTCAAACGGCTAACTAATGCTTACTACTTGAGATCAACATACATCTCTCTTTGTGAATGAGTCCAAACGACCAAATAATGCTTACTACTTGAGATCAACATACATCTCTCTTTGTGAATGAGTTCAAACGGCTAAATTATGTTTATGATTTGAGATCAAAATCCTTTTCTCCTTATGAGTTGTATCAAACAGCCATGAAGGTGCTTTTCTCTATATAAGGAATGGAGATGAAGACTTGAATGCAAGGAAGACCAATTATCAATTCTCACAATTTTAAGCATTCAATAGCTAGTCTTCCAAATTCTCAAAGAGAGCAAAGAGAAAAGAGCTACATTTGTTTCATTCAAATATTTCATTCGGGAATTGTATATTCACACAAAGTTGTGTGAAGGGAGTTTACTTTATTGGTGATGTGATCAACAAACTCTATGAAAAGTTTGGTGCTTGAGCTTAGAAAAAACATCAGTAGAGTTTTGTTATTTAAGTTCCAAAAAGTAATGTTAAAGGTTTGATACTTAGCCTGTAAAAGTATTGAGTTTGTTACTTAAACTCGTAAAAAGTAACATAGGCTTGTTTCCTGCCCATAAAAGAAACGTTAGTAGAAATCTCGAGCTGTTGGCTTCGAGACTGGACTTAAACCGGTTGGGTTGAACCAGGATAAAATTCGAAGTCTATATTTTTCTATCCCTACTCTCTTTATATTTTATGCTATTTAAATTCGTGCAATTTAAATTAATTGCTTTATTATTTAAAGTCATTTTTACAAAAGCAATTTTATATTCACAAGTTTTATTATTTTAATTAATTCCGCATTTTTATAAAACTTGTGTTTTTAGAAAGAAACTTGTATTTCTTCAAAAAGAACTTTTAAAGAAAGTTCGCAAAAATTTTTATTCGCCTTACAGTACTATTCACCCCCCTCTAATACTATAGCTAGCTATTTTGAGACCGTAAAAAACATATTTTTATCATCATAATAGAAAAAAAAACCTATTCAGATTCGGATTAACTCATTAATGATTTTAAATAACTAGGAAATAGGTTAAAAAAATATCCAATTTTTTTTGTACAATAGTCTATAAAAAAGGCTGATGTGGGGAATATTGAAAATTGTTTTTGAGTGCTAAAATCCGTATCGAAATACTTGAGAACCATCTTATTTATCAGATAGACTGAAGAATTGGCATTGGAATTCATTTGAGATATTCAATCTTATATTTTGCAATTCAAGTTACCAAAGTTAAATTAAGGATGAGCCCTTTTTTTTTTTTTTTTTATGGATTATATAGAATGAAAAATTATCGCGAATATAAGGTAGGGTCAAATAATAAGAATGGTGTACGGAATATAATTGAATTATGAATTAAAATAATAATTAAGTATATTAATTTTTTTGTTTGTATTATTCAAAAAGCGTAAAGCGTTCGGAATTGGAGTTGTAAAGGAAAAGCTTGTGGGGATTGGATGTTTTTTGTTTAAAAAAAAAAACGAAAACAGTTTGTATAAAACCTTGAAAAACGAAAACAATTGTATAAAACCCTGACAATCGAAAACTGAAACTTAGAAACCCTAAGGCTATGCTTGGAAAAGTCTGAGATAAGAATTATCAAGGGAGTGATGGGAGGGTGCGGTTTCGTATTTGATGGAAAAATAAAATTTCAAAACTTGATCCAAGCAATCCTGAGTCCAATCGTAATTGTTTTCCAGCGGAGGAGGAAAATATCCATGCTTGGTGGGAAGAGATTCAAGCTTTCCCTACGGTGCAGCAACGCACAGAAGGGAAGCCGGAATTTGTATTTTACGACGGCCCTCCGGTCGCTACTGGTTCGCCGCATTATGGTCACATGCTAGCTGGGACAATTAAAGACATTGTGTGCCGTTATAGGCGCATGAATGGACACCATGTAAACATCCTTTTGGGGTTCGATTGCCACGGCGTCCCTGTGGAGAATGAGATTCGAAAGAAGTTGAACATCGTGACGAGGAAGGATGTTGCGGACATGGGTATCGAATCATACAACTAGGAATGTCGAGCTCTTGTCACTAGTTGCGTCGATCAGTGGGAGTCTATGGTGATCAGGAGCGGGCGTTCCCTTGGATCATTTGAAGATGGGTATAAGACAATGGATTTCAACTTCATGGAGAGTGTTTGGTGGGTTTTCTCACAATTGTATGATAAAGGTCTTGTCTACAGAGCTTTCAAGGTTCAATTCTACCTCTTAAGTTCATATTCAATTACGTTATGGGGTTTTATTTCGATTATTCAAGCTCTTCAATTATGTTTCTTTTTTTTTCTTTCCTTAATTCAGGTTTCCCCGTACTCCACAACCATGGAGACTCCCCTTTCCGACTTTGAAGCTGACTCCGATAAGAGATTCGTCACTGACCCTTCTATAATGGCGTCGTTTCCCATTGTTAGTGATCCCCATCGAGGAGCTGCTTTTGTAGCCTGGACTACCACGCCTTGGACCCTGCCCAGCAATCTTGCCCTTTGTGTCAATCCTGATCTACTATATGTTAAGGTCTGTTGTCATTTTTGTTCTTCTTTAACACAGCAAGCAATACTTCAATACTTGATCAGACTACCAGCTTCTCTACTTCCCTTGCCCTTTGTTTGCTCCATATTCCTTTTTTATATGACATCATATGAGCACTGCATTCTTGTTGTTGCAGGTCCGCAACAAGTACTCTGGAAATATCTATGTGGTTGCTGGGTGCCGGTTGTCTGAACTTCCTGCTGAGAAGCCAAATTCTCTACCAAAATCCAACCTACAAGCTCATGATTGTTATCATATCTTGGTTAGATTTTCTGGACTTTCTCTAGTGAATACCAAGTGAGTTCTCTTAACTCTTTCAGTTTCAGTCCATGCTCTACAATTGTCCCCTTGCCATACTCATCCTACATCAATCAATGCCCTCGGCTCCTTGCAGATACCAGCCTATGTTCGAATACTTCCTCGAGCTCTCTGATGTCGCTTTCAGAGTTGTTGCCGACAGTTCTGTGTCTGATCAATGTGGTACTGGGATTGTCCATTATGCTCCTCAGTTTGGCGAAGGCGATTTTTGTGTCTGGTTAGAGAATGGAATTATCAGCCAGGTTTGCAATTACTGTTCAGCTATTTTTCTTTCCCCTCCTGTTGTAGGGGATAAGTAACTAACTCATATGTTTCTTTTTGCAGGGACAAGATTGATTGTCCCACTTGATAGTGGAGGATGCTTTACAGATAAAATTCCCGAATACAAAGGTCGTTTGATCAAGGATGTAGAGGAAGATGTCGTCGAAGTGGTGAAGGTATACATTCTATGCATGGAGTTGTTAACTCAGCTATTTTCTAGAATGTTGAGTAACTTTTCTTATGATTTCAAATGGTCCTGTTGTCTGCATGGTGTTGTTTATAATGAATGCTCTCAATGGTTTCCCCCTTACGCTGGATGCATCTATTATCAATTTTTCAGACAAAAGGAAGGCTTCTCAAGTCGGGAACGATTCAGCATATCAAAGCCTTCGGCAGCAGATCTGATAAGCCTCTCATCCACAAGGCCTGTTTAAGCTGGTATGTGGATTTTTTCATGCTGTCTAAAGGAAAGCCTTGATAGTTAGTATCTATGCCGTGTATGGAGAGTGCCAGTTGATTGCTTTACATTAACTATAATTGCTGCAGCATATATATCCTGTTCTTGGTGGATTCAGTACATCGTATTATGCAGTTTCTGTCCTCTTTGTTTCTGTTAAGTATGTGTTACTTTGTATTGTACTTCTAGGTTTCTTGAGGTGGAGAAGTTTAAAGATCAACTGCTAGAAGTCAACAAACAGACTCACCGGGTGCCAGATTGCGTAAAGGTGAGAGAACTCATCTGTGGGACCTTCTTCAACTTTTCTATTTTATGCTTCTTGTTTAAGATGACCTCTCTCTTCGTAGAAAAATTTCCTATTGCAACCTCCTCTTGTCAACGGCCTTTATTTTCAGTATAAACAATCCCGCCTATCCATTTTGCAGCTATTTGTTGATCCTTATCTCTTTTGAATGTGCTGTAAATGCTGTTCATTTAATTTTTTCTCGTTGCTTGAATTTAGGCATGGATGATTGACCTATTTTGTTTTCTTGCAGGCTAAACGGTTCCATAATTGGCTCGAGAATGCATGAGATTGGGCTATTAGTCGAAATAGGTTTTGGGGAACACCTGTTCCAGTATGGATTAGTGAGGACGGGAAGGAAATAGTAGTTGTGGATTCTGCTGCTAAGCTGGAAAGGCTTTCTGGAAAAGTGTAAACTCTCTCCCATCTCCCATACTAATTTATCCCCAAGTGGTCCTTGATTGTGGTTGAGCAATTGTATTTTTGTTATTTTAGGAATGCAATGATTTCGATTTGATTGATCTAAAGCGATTGCAAGTTTCATTACTCCAAATGTAGATTTGTTTTTTGCAGCTAATGGTCATCTAAACTTAGTACACTAATTGTCGTTTCTTCTTTTTAGCTTTCATTTAGGTGTATCCTGTTACGAGTTGTAGCTGGTGACAGCATGCAATTTATTAGCTTTGCTCACTATTTTCTTCAATTTTCTTTTCATTATGTCTTGTCGCTGTTTGATATGCTATTCATTTTTGTAAATTATTTGACTTTTTTTTTCTCCCACAGATTGTTGATCTCCACCGTGAATCTGTTGATTGTATCACGATCCCATCTAGCCGTGGCCCTGAATACGGTGTGCTTAAACGGGTGGAAGATGTAAGGCATTGGAACCTGGATTATGATGATGTGAAGGCTTTTGCTGATTTGATTTAAAATCATGTTGATATGGTCTATCAAGATTATGCATTCCTTAGCATGCTCTCTAGTTTGCTTTCTACTGCATGGTGAATGTGCGACAAGATTATCGTATACACAAATCATATTGTCTTGATGTGGTCAATGGTCATGTATTTTGTGGATGGTCTTCTGCATTTCCCAAATTTGGCGGAACTGTGTGTCATGTTTTCATGGTATTTCGGCGTAGATGGCACTGTAATTCTCAGCACCGGACATGAAGTTTTTAAGTATAAATATCTTGATTTTGCAGGTGTGGGATTGCTGGTTTGAAAGTGGATCGATGCCTTATGCTTATATCCATTATCCATTTGAGAACACTGAGTTGTTTGAGAACAACTTTCCTGGAGATTTTGTCGCTGAGGGCATAGACCAGACACGCGGATGGTATGCTTTTATTCTCTTTGATTCAGTTATTATCATTATTATTACTATTAGTGTTGGTGCCGGTGGTGGTGATGATTAACCGCTGAAGTTAATTATTTTGAATTAATCTGCCATTGCTTGAACTTGATTGCTGCTGAACCGGGTTTTTGTATCTTCTCTTTTTTGCTTGCAGGTTTTATGCACTTACAGTATTGTCAACTGCATTGTTTGGAACGCCGGCTTTTAAGAACCTAATCTGCAATGGGCTTGTCCTTGCTGAAGATGGAAAAAAGATGAGCAAAAGCTTGAAAAACTACCCCTCGCCTGCGGATGTCTTTGATGAATATGGGGTTGTAAGCTTTTTCTTACATAATTCTATTTCGTTCTTTTTTGCTACTGCGTTTTCAACTTCATCTTGTGCATATTTCTTTATGGTTGTGTCAATCGATGATGCTTTAACTGTTAGCTGAGCTCTGCTGATTCCTCGGTTGTACAGGATGCTCTGTGGTTGTACCTTATTAACTCCCCAGTGGTTCGTGCAGAGGACTTGCGTTTCAGAAAGGAAGGAGTAAATGGTGTTGTAAGCCTTCCCGTCATTTTACGAGGCTCTGGGATCTTAAACTTATCTGTTTCCATGCTCTTGTCCTTTATTTGGTATATGCTATTATTTTGATTGTACCCTGATTTGTTTTCTTTCCCAGGTTAAGGATGTCTTCCTTCCTTGGTATAATGCATACAGATTCCTTGTTCAAAATTCAAACAGACTAAAAGTCCAACATTCGAACCTTTTGATCTAGCCTCTGTTCAGAAGTCATCAAATGTGCTTGATCAATGGATCAACTCAGCAACTCGGAGTCTAGTTCATTTTGTTCAGAAAGAAATGGAGTATTATCGTCTCTACACGGTCTGCATCTTTCTTTCTCGTTATGAAAAGTTTTTATTTGATAAGCACATGCATGTGAGAAGTTTAAAATGTAATATCTAGCTTAAACAATAAAAAATGACAAGAGTGGGGTGAAAATGGCGAGACTTGCTGGTGCAGTTTTTTTCATTATGCTTTGGCAGATTTGTACTGTTATCATATCAACTTAATGTTGGCTGCACTCTCATTAAACTTTATTTGTTGAAATTGTTTGCTACTTTTTCCAGGTTGTTCCTTATCTACTGAAGTTTCTTGACAACCTAACAAATATATATGTGCTGTTTAATCGAAAGAGACTGAAAGGTCTTACTGGATATGAAGACTACCGAACTGCTCTTTCGACCCTTTACCATGTAAAGAAAGTTTTTTTTTTTTTTTTGTTTTGTTCTCGAAAGTGATCCCGTGCATGTTCGGGACCATTCATTCCTTATGGTTTTCTGTTTGGAACTTTTCAATCGAATCTGGAAGTATTCTTATCAGTCCTTGTAACAGATGAGGAGTATTAAGGGTAACAGCGATGAGTGATCTGTTTGTTGCTAATTCCCAGTCATACATTTAGAAGCTTTTGATGTTGTTTTCAGGTGCTTCTAATTACATGTAAAGTTATGGCTCCTTTTACACCATTCTTCGCGGAGGTGGTTTATCAAAATCTCAGAAAAGCTTGTATTGGATCTGAGGAAAGCATTCACTACTGCAGCTTTCCTCAAGTTGAAGGGCAGGTAATATTCACACTCTTGAATCAGTCATCTTATGTTTTACGGCCGGTGTTATTCATGGAATCATTTATTTTTTGTGTGCGCACAGATGCAATTCACATTTTCATTATACTGTTGTCTAGTTCTCCAAATTTGCTTGAATTTTGCTTTTGTGGGTAGCATGAATCTTGTTAGTTCTGCAGGCATAATTTGTATAATAGTATTACTGTATTCGCCTTCTGCGTAGTTTTATTTCCTTTGTAGGGCGTTCTAAATGTTCATTGTACTACTCGATAGTTCTGCCAAATGAATTTTGCTATCGAATTCTGATTCTTTTCTCAGAGGGACGAGCAAATTGAGCGTAGCATTGCTAGGATGATGACCATTATTGATCTTGCACGCAGTATCCGCGACTGGCGCAAGAAGCCCCTTAAGGCTCCTCTAAGGTTAGCTTATTTGGTCTTTCCTTGTTGATTCTCGTGCCCTTGAGCTTCTGATATTTATGTCACAATCTGCTTTTAATTGTAGCGAGATGGTTACTGTACATCCGGATGATGACTTTCTTGGTGATATAGATGTGAAGCTGAGAGAGGTGTGTGGATCATATTTGGTCATCTATACGTGATTTTTTATTTTCACTTCATGAACCTCGGGCTGTATCTGGATACATGTATTCCCTGCTTTTGTGGTGTCTATCTTTTATCTAATAATCTATTTTATTCGTGTTATACCTGGTAGTATGTCTTGGATGAGCTCAATGTCAAGACACTAGTCCCGTGCAATGACACATTGAAGTATGCTTCTCTTCGTGCGGATCCCAACTTTAGGCAGGTGCCTAATTCTCTTCTTTTAGTAGGATAGGAGCAAATATACCGTGCATAACCATTGTTTTCTTGTAGTGTGTTAGGAAGGCGACTTGGAAACGCAATGAGTGAAGTTGCTAATGGAGTGAGAGCAATGTCTCAACCAGACATTTTAGCTTTGGAGCAAGCTGGGGAAACAACAATTAAGAATCACTGCTTGAAATTGTCGGATATAAAGGTATTTTACCTTTTGTATAATGTATCTGTTGATAATATTGATCGGTTTTGATTAAGTTTGTGAGCGCAAGACAGAAATTTTTGAAGGTGAATAGAAGTCTGTGGAATGATTATAGTATGTGATGTATTGTATATTCTGTTTCACTGAGTAATTTTAATCAAGTTTTGGAACTTGGAAAGGAAATTCACACTTCAATTATTTTTCCTGGACTGAATTTTATAGGTTGTTCGTGTGTTCAAACATGGCGATGGTATGCAGTAGCATAAATTATAATTACTGAAAGTTGTCATGAAGTGTTTAAAAAAAAAAGGCGATGCTTAAGTTGAATAGATGTAATATTCTGTTTGTTTGTTTATGTTGACGCAGGCGATGTTTTGGTGTTGGGCTTGCGGAATGAAGATTCTCTGGTCGAAGATTGCGTTGCCCGGGAGGTAAGGATATATTAGTGGGCGACTAATTTAACCAAAATATGGAAAAAAAAAGTCCTAGCCTGGTGGTTTCAATTGATTGAAATTTCTGGTGTTGACAGATTGTAAGTGGCATTCAAAAGTTACGCAAGAAGGCAAAGCTGGACTGGAAAGATGCTGTGGAGGTGTACGTCGAGACGTTAGAGGTACACGAGCCAATGATTCAGGGAATTCTGAATTCCAAGGCCAGTTGTTTTTTTTTTTTGCTTTTACTTCATTGTTTTGTCCTCAATTGGTCCGTCTGTTGGATGTGTGACACGTCAGCTAGTGTTATTTTTGAGAAATGGTCTTTTTTTTTTTTAAAAAAAAAGTTATTTGTGGGGTAAAACGGAGAACAAATGATTAATTGGAAGAAAGCAACAACATCACCCATATTGGCACGTATATAAATTTGAAGTCAAACACACAACTCTTTGATGCTATAGCAATAGAATTGAGGAGTGTCATGAGATTATTATTGGAGAATATCATGCAATTAAAGAAGAAATGAAAACAAAATTAATTTGGTGAGACCACCCAAAATTAAATGCAATGTGTCGGGTTTAATTGGAACATAATCTATGAATGTCTCCGCGAATGTATACATCCAACACTAACAAGATCATACTCACACCCTTACTTAATTAGCTACCCTTCAATCAACTTCAATCCTCCTCTCACTCTATTACCAATACCATGGCGAGTATTTCTGCAAATTTAAAGGAATACAAACAACTTAATGAGAAGCTAAGGGAAAACTTTAGTGAGTATGATGCTTTAAGACAATTTGCCTTGACCAAGCCAAGCTCTTGGTTTGAACAGGAAACTTATGCTGAGACTAGAGATAAAATGAAAGCAATAATTCAACAGTCAACTAGTCTCACAAATAGAAAAACTTTGTTAGCGCAGTTGATTTCATTCAATGACACAGTATCTTTCAGAGACACTGAAGAATCTGAAGGTATGCTTGTCTTCCTTGCAGATGAAAAAAAGACCGACTGCAATCCCTTCGAAAGGAGGTGATGGTGTCACGATTTCATCTCGAACCTCCCCCAATGAAATTCAAGCCATGCTTGAACTGGCTGGTGGAAATGGAAGAAATTTCCACATTGCATATGTATATATAATTCTACAGTTATTTTGTAATAATTTAATCAATTTTGATTTTCTTCTGATGTTGAAAATGTTGTGTTTTGCAGGGAGCTACCCCTGAGGCTGGAAGGGGAGGTTTGCAAAGAGTTGTCGTGGTACGTACTTGGTCGGGAGGAGTTTGCTGCTAGCTCAGTCGAGAATATATTTATGCTGCGTCCTATTGTACTTCTAATGATCATTTTTATTCTTCAATTTGGATATTTCCTATAGTGTTATTATTGGTTTTCCGGATTTGGCTTTTTTATATCCTTTTTTTTTTTCAGATCATTTTTATCATGCATTCATCCAAGTAATTAATCTAAAAAAAAGGATATTAAAAAAGCCAAATCCGGAAAACCAATAATAACACTATAGGAAATATCCAAATTGAAGAATAAAAATGATCATTAGAAGTGCAATAGGACGCAGCATAAATATATTCTCGACTGAGCTAGCAACAACCTCCTCCCGGCCAAGTACGTACCACGGCAACTCCTTGCAAACCTCCCCTTCCAGCCTCAGGGGAAGCTCCCTACAAAACACAACATTTTCAACATCAGAAGAAAATCAAAATTGATTAAATTATTACAAAATAACTGTAGAATTATATATACCTATGCAATCTGGAAATTTCTTCCATTTTCACCAGCCAGTTCAAGCATGGCTTGAATTTCATTGGGGGAGGTTCGAGATGAAATCGTGATAGCATCACCTCCTTTCGAAGGGATTGCGGCCGGTCTTTTTTTCATCTGCAAGGAAGACAAGCATACCTTCAGATTCTTCAGTGTCTCTGAGAGATACTGTGTCATTGAATGAAATCAACTGCGCTAACAAAGTTTTTCTATTTGTGAGACTAGTTGACTGTTGAATTATTGCTTTCATTTTATCTCTAGCCTCAGCATAAGTTTCCTGTTCAGACCAAGAGCTTGGCTTGGTCAAGACAAATTGTCTTAAAGCATTACACTCACTAAAGTTCTCCTGTAGCTTCTCATTAAGTTGTTTGTATTCCTTTAAATTTGCAGAAATACTCGCCATGGTATTGGTAATAGAGTGAGGGGGAGGATTGAAGTTGATTGAAGGGTAGCTAATTAAGTGAGGGTGTGAGTATGATCTTGTTAGTGTTGGATGTATACATAGGCGGAGACATTCATAGATTATGTTCCAATTAAACCAGACACATTGCATTTAATTGCGGGTGGTCTCACCAAATTAATTTTGTTTTCATTTCTTCTTTAATTGCATGATATTCTCCAATAATAATCTCATGACACTCCGCAATTCTATTGTTGTAGCATCAAAGAGTTGTGTGTTTGACTTCAAATTTATATACGTGCCAATATGGGTGATGTTATTGTTTTCTTCCAATTAATTATCTCCTCTGTTTCTACCCCACAAATAACTTTTTTTTTTTTAAAAAAAAGACTATATCTCAAAAATAACACTAGCTGACGTGTCACACATCCAACAGACGAACCACATGAATCCGGCCTATATTAGAAATTTTCCTTTAGAAAATAATAATAATAATAGTAAATATTTGCATATAAAATAAGCAACATGCTTTTGACAAAGTTTGAAAATCTATGTGAATTATAATAATCAATCTCGCCTATTACCTCGGTTGAGAGTTGATATTCAAACATATTTATGCTGTGTCTTATTGCAATTCTAATGATAAGTTTTTATTCTTCAATTTCGATATATTTTTTAGTGTTATTATTGGTTTTTTTGGGATTTTGTATTTGAATGGTATCTCATAACTGAGTATGCATGGAAGGTTCAAAGGAAAATGCAACCGATGTGATCACTATTTTCTATATTTTAATAGTTGTTTATATTTTGAAGTGTGAATTTGATTGTGTTTATTTGTTTATTATGATTAATGTTCTGCTTTAATTTACTTAAATATTAAACTTTTATTTGTTGCGTTGTAGATTCAGTTTTGAAATTATAAGCTTGAATTCTTATCTTTATCCTCAATAATATTTACAATTACATAACTGTCAAATTTTCGTGCATTACTATTGACATATTATTATATTGCCTATTATCATTTTTTAGCAAATCAATACAATGTTAATGGTTTGCCTTTTGGGCTCCATATGGGCCTGTAAACTCAAATATTGAAAATAATTTGCGAAAATTGTAGAAGTCATGATTACTGTAATTAATTAGTCATAAGTAAATAATACAAAACTTAATAAGCTAATAACCAAAAAAATATAACTTAATTTATTGAACATCAAAATCAACATAAATGGAAACAAATATATATATATAAATAAAATGTAATTAAAAATTTGTTGAGATAATTTAAATAAGAAAATTATTATTAATATATTAGTTTCTGAAATATTCTATTATGGCAATAAATCTTTACATTAAACAAATTAATTACAGATTACAATAATTTCATTTATTTTGATAAAAAAATATAAAATTTCAATAAAATATTATATTTAAGATTGCAAATTAAATAATAAATAAAAATTATATTTTATTGAAATATAGAGATTTTGAATTAATTTGCGAGACATATAAGCATTGAGCATTTATATATATATATATATATATATATATATATATATATATATATATATATATTATACGTAAATCTTGTGTATAAAAAATATATACAAAAACACAATTACAAAAAAAATCTATTTGTATTAATGAAATAAAACATCTTTGACCATTGCATTTAATTCAGAAAATATGGACTAAGTTGGATCTATTTATCTACATTGAAATAACGATTTCCACAATGTAAGAGATCTAAAATATTTTTTTAATTCCCAGGATGCAAGAGATCTATTGTAATTAAGGAATGTAAATATACATGCCATCGAGAGAAAGCTATTTTGTTAATGTATGTAAATTAGTAAAATAAGAAAAGAAAAGATGAGAGAGAAATATTAAAATTTGGTAAAAAAATTTTTGACCATAATTAAGGAGGTTAACACATGGGACATCAATACTAATTATACAATCAATTAAAATATTACCATACCTAATTGTTTTAATAATCAATATATTAAATCTTGCATAATTGATCAAAAGCTAATTAACTATGAAAATTGACAAATACACTAATTAAACATCTATAAACACAATAAATAACTCGATTTTCTACACCTTCTATATAATTTCTACAATAATTTTTCCCAAAATTATAAATTTGGCCCTTGCAGGTTTCAAATCTGTCTGCCACCTCTGTGTTATTAGCACGATGCCTTAACCAACTGAGCTAATAGGCCAACTTCATGCTCTATTAATTGGTAACATTTGTCTTTTTAATTGACCTATTTACTAGTAACATTCGCCCATTGATCTATCCAATTTGATAAAATCTCATATAATTTGGTTGGATGGATACATTAAATGGAGAGTTTTCCCTAGTCAAATGCCATGGTGGAGAACTTGTAATTTTCCATGTTGAATTTATGTCAGATAATAATAATAATAATAATAATAATAATAATAATAATAATAATAATAATAATAATAATAATAAAAGAAGAAAAAACAGTTCAATATGAAAAATTGCAAATAGATAAATTTTTATGATATTGGATATGTTACAGGACAAACAACAACATTTAGAATATATAAGTTAAGTGACTAATAGGTAATTGAGCCTTTTTTAATGTAAAAATTATTTCGATTAATTACTTCGAGGAATGCACTAGGGCTGGGCAATAGAACCGGATATACTGGATTGGACCGAATATCTGAGGAAAAAGATCCAGAATTGGACCGAACTGTTGAGTTCTTTTTAAAAAAGAACTGGACTGGACTAGACCATAATTTATCCAGGACCGGACTGAGGACCGGATTGAATTGGATTGGACCGAGGACCGGACTGATAGAACCGAGAATTTATTAGTATTAAATATATATAAAGAGATTATTTAATTTTAAAATTTTATAATATATGTAAAAATAATAATTTATAATCTTTCTAACCACTGAGTCAACTTAATATATAATATTTAGAAAGATATTATTAGAATTTATATTTTTTAGTTGAAATTATATAAGAAAATATCTGTGCTTTTTTATTTTTAGGATTTATTTTTTATTTTAAGATTGGACCGGACTGAATCCCCGGACTACATAACCGGATAGGACCGGAACCGAATCCCTGAATAACCGAACTGGACTGGACCGAAATTTTCGGAACAATCCAATTCTAGAGATTTATTCCTCCAATCCAATTCTGGAGATTTCTAAATCCCCGGATTGGACCGAACTGTGCCCAGCCTCAGAATGCACAATATTATATCATAGACATCTTAATTTCTTATTTCAGCCTGTATTTATTCGGGTAGATGAAGGATATTCTTAATAATTTTGGGCTTGGAATGTACCTGTAAAATCAAATTTTGAATTTTTTTTTTTTTTAAAAAAATATAGTTTTGGCCCAACCTACGACCTTTTTGCATTATTAGCACGACGCTCTAACAACTAAGCTAAAAGGCCAGCTATCAATTTTTCGAATATCATTTATTTATTAGTTGTTAGGGCATGTTGTTAATTTTTATAATTAGTTATTATTAAGTCCATGTCAAATAGATAGATTAAATTAGATTGTTATAAAATAAATTTTGTTAGTATAATAGCATTAAATTACTTTATATTAGAAGAAATAGAAATTTGATTTTCTTTGAGATATCAAAGAATGTGTTGGTGATTAGAGGGTTGTGAGAAGAGAATAATTAGGGTTTGTCATATTTGGGAGTTAGTGTCAAAGAGCCTCGTAAAGGAATAAAGAAAGAAGCAGTAGAAGATTCACGGTCATGCCACCAAATCTTGAGATTGATTGCCACCCCCTCTGGTTAAGGAATCGGCAAAGTAGTTGCATTCTCTAGGCCTAAGAGATTATCAATCTCATTGAGTAGAGAAGTCATCATTCATGGTCTGAATGACGACTGGAGGGACTATTAAGCCAAGACACAGCATTTGTTGAGTCCAATTCGAACACTGCATTTCCCCATCAGTATTCCATTATAAAATCCCACCAATTTAAGAAAGGTCTGGATAGTTTGATAGTTCGTGGACGTTTGATAGTTCTTATGGACAAAATTCATGTTTGAAAATTAATTGGAGACCGATTCTCTCTCTTCTCGAGTTTTTATAAAAAATTATGGACTCGACAGTGGAAAGACAATACTCATCTAAAGCAATATTGCTAATAGCAGAGTTTGCTTCGAG
Source organism: Euphorbia tirucalli (assembly GCA_039660915.1). Taxonomy (NCBI): domain Eukaryota; kingdom Viridiplantae; phylum Streptophyta; class Magnoliopsida; order Malpighiales; family Euphorbiaceae; genus Euphorbia; species Euphorbia tirucalli. The sequence continues at coordinate 73,683,889 of CM077641.1, forward strand.
ATATACAAAATATGATCATAAAAAGTGTCTTACCATAGGAGAAATTTTGGAGAAATTACAGCAAATAGCGAAAAATACTCTAATAAATCAATTATCATCAACACTACAAAAAAAAAAAAAAAAAATATTAAGCTTGCTATGATGGAAATCTTAAAACATTGGGAAAAAAAAAGGAGTACAATCCTTACATCAAGGGTACAATTATAATCATTTCAGCCATAGCAACCCATGGGCTATCACAGATTAGCGTCACTGATAATGCCTCTCAAAACATAACTAGGTAATCTTTTGGTAGTCAAACATTTGATGGGATTTGTCATCGAAAAAATAACATGAGGCAGCGTAATTACACCATTTAAAATTTCCCACAATCCACCTATCGTGTCTAATTACCATTGATTAAAACAAAATCAATTTACATCAAGAAAGATAAAACTCATCAGATATGTCTCTTTTAGAGATTATTGCAGAACCGAATCTTGGAACGATCTCCACAGTCTGGTGTACGACCAACTATCAAGCGGAAACCGGTGCTAGCCAAAGAAGCGGAAAAATGGAAAATCACAGCTGTGAAATTCGGTCAAGGGGCTGCTCTAAGGGGCTGAAATTTACAGCTTAATAATTAGGGTTAGGGCTTATTTTTTTTTACTTAAGTTTGCTTTTATATAGACTCATTGTCTAATTGGGCTTTAGTTAGGTTAATTAAACCCAAGCCCACAGGATTATAATTACATAAATAAATTTTAATTAAAAAGTTTATACTATATAATTTAATTACCCCTAAATAAAATTAAATCACACTTTAGTAAATACATTACATGTATTTAATTTTCCTACTTAGGTTGCATTTGGGGCTGCGGCAGCCTTCAGCCAAAGCAACGGGAACCTTACTTTGGTTGAAAGCTGTTTTTGGGGCTGCGGAAAGCAGACTCAAATATACAATTGGTAAAAGTCAAATTGTATTCAGGAAAGTACTAGAAAACCACTTAAAACTACTTTTAAAGAAAGTAATGAAACCTAGTTGTGGGGAAAAGCATTTTCACTAACAGCAATCCCAAACTGTCCCTTAGAAAAATAATTTAATTAATTGATAAATTAATTAATTACATTATTGTTATATGCTATATTTTGTTATATTTTAGTTTAGTTTTGGGGGCTTAATTGGGTCTATTTTAGTATTTTTCCGTGGGCTTTTTGCTGTGGCTTGTGTTTCTGTAATTGCAGGAGCTAAATTGAAGAATTTGGGCTTTTAAGGCTGATTTGGGCGAGTTTTTGTCAAGACTGGGCTGAAATACGTTTTTCCAACTTTAGCCTTGCCCAAGGCTAAATCTCTTCCGTCAGGGGCTGTTCAGGAATTTTTCTAATTACGGGCCAGCAAGAATTAAAGCAGATTAAGGCCCTGAAGTAGAGAGCCTGGACATGGATTAGAGGCTATTTTGGGAAACCCCCTTTAATTTTTAGTCCTTAGGGTTATTTAAATAAGAGGAGATGTTAGTTTTGGGGGAGATAGAAAATTTTCCAGATTACTCTTTTCTTCTTTTTCTCTTTAGTTTTTCAATATGAGCAGCTAAGTTCTTCATCATCTAGGGATTTCAAGGCTTGGCTGTGAATGATTGTGAGATTGTTCTAACTTTACTTATAATTTTAATTCTCCATATCCTATTTCTTTCCTCTCTTTTATTGATTTGTAATTTAAATATCTTGGCCTGTATTTCGATTGCATTTTAATATTCTCTTATCAATGAATTAGATCTGTAATCATCTTAATTCATTGTGCTAGAACAATAAACGGAATAGGGATTTAAACTTAAATCAATTTCTCTAAGATTTGGTTAGTTTAGATTAGGCTTTTCTAGGCTTAATGCATTCTGAAAATTAAATCCTAGCCACTAAAGAAGGATTATTTGATGGATAGGGAATTGTTGAGCCGTGCAAAACAGATTCCATATTGGAAAGGTTGATCCGAATGCACTAAGTTGTGGATTTTAACTAATCTGGAGTATTTAAAATTACCTTTATCAATCAATGATCAATCTATTTTAATCCAAGCCCAGGAATACCCTAGATGATATTTTAACATTAATTTCTACACTGTTTTAGCTTTAATTTCAGTTTTTAACTTTGATTCCATTATTTGACATCCCTTGTGTTTTATTTCAGCTTTAATTAACTCAACTTCAAAAACCCCCTTTTTTTTTCGTTTTTGTAAATTGTTCTTGGTTTTCAGCATTAATAAATCAATTTTAACTCGCTTTAGTTCGACCTTGACTTACCCTCTACAAACTCTTTGGTTTAAGGTTTAGTTAAGATTCATAAATTTAATTTTGGTGGATTCGACAACCACCAATTATGTAAACTTATTAATTAAATAAAATCAATCCAACATTAATTAATTATCTTGACACCAAATGTCAGCTAATTAATTAACGCATTCCTTCCAATGTACATTACATGTACAAATTCTATAAGTTCTGACTCAGTTGATGTATGTGCACGGTCCTAAGCATCTATTTTTATGTTGGCAATAGGCCCAAGGCCCACAGACTGTAAGTGGATTCTAGTAAATCATTACAACCCTCAATTAAGATAGAGATACGACAATCTTTAGAAGATACTCACCTAGTAGTAATCTCGTAGTGTCCTTTGCCAAATGAAAGCGATATAAATAAACAAAAAGTAGGGTGTCCGTCATCCTCTTCTGCTGTTTATTATATTTCTTGATCTTGAGTTGACTGATTAATCAAATAAGCAACCGACTTATTTGAGTATGGCCATACACTTATCAGTCTCACTCATCAAGTGGTCAATGATATCATCTCGGTGTTACCCAAGTGGCAATTCCATCACTTCATCATCAATATCAATATATTCACCGGTCCACCCAATCATAGCATTTAGTATCCTTTTACAGACCTGTTAGGCTTATGTCAAAGTGAACCGGATTCCATATTGATACTATAATGAAATCTGGTCTGAGGACAAAAGAGACCTACTCAAGAAAGACCTAGAACATGACAACCATGTGGCTTTCTTGTGCGGATCGATCCAGTCCCATATCAACGACATGTACCTATATTCATGATTGGCTATACAAGTACTATGGCTAGTAAAGAACTACCATTTAGTCATCAAATATACAAGTCTGTGATTCTATTTGTTTCCATGATTAGAATAGACTTGGGATATGTGTTATGATTATCAATCAATGGATACTCTATTCATGTTATCGCACAAGATATAAATGAAATAGATTATTGCCTTTATTAATATGACACAATGATGTATAAATACATAGAGTCTTAATGTACAATATAAATTACAAGAATACAATGCCCTAGAACTAGGGCACACTAACAACCTTATCACAAAGTAATTTTTTGGAGCTATAAGTCTCTATGACCTTATGACTAAATTTCTCAATTGGTTCTTACTATCATAAGCCACCTTTATCATTTATCTTCCTCTAAAGTTCATGTAGCCAAACATTAAAAATTACTCATAATAAATTCTTACTTTATAGTAGTTTCTTTTTTAGATTAATAAAAATTAACATAAGCAAAACAATATATATGTGTGTGTGAAAAGTCCAAAGAAAATAATCAATGAAATTGATAGTGAATCAATAGCCCTGCTTTGAACAGGATTAGATATAAGCATTAATACGAAATTGGATAAAGCAATGAATATTTCAGACTTGTCAGCCTATGGAAAATTTGAATAAATTAACAATTGTTCCTCAAGTTGTAAGCCTTTAAGGTAGAACTTGGTTTAGTCTTCTTGATGGTAGCATCAAACCTTTTCCATTTTCCATGGTAGCTAGGCTATTCGATTGATGTGCCCGAACAAAGTTCATTTCATACTGTAGGTCTGAATTTTTAACAGTCTGCACAACATAAGAAAGGAAAGATGCAAAGTGAAATAGAGAGAAACCTGTCTCTACAATATAACAATGATGTTGTTCTGTTGTACCATTAGATATAAGCATTAATACGAAATTGGATAAAGCAATGAATATTTCAGACTTGTCAGCTTGTGGAAAATTTGAATAAATTAACAATTGTTCCTTAAGTTGTAAGCCTTTAAGGTAGAACTTGGTTTAGTCTTCTTGATGGTAGCATCAAACCTTTTCCATTTTCCATGGTAGCTAGGCTATTCGATTGATGTGCCCGAACAAAGTTCATTTCATACTGTAGGTCTGAATTTTTAACAGTCTGCACAACATAAGAAAGGAGAGATGCAAAGTGAAATAGAGAGAAACCTGCCTCTACAATATAACAATGATGTTGTTCTGTTGTACCATTTTGTTCAGGAGTGTGTGGAAGAGAAGTGAAATGAGAGATGCCAAAGGAATTGAAAAGTGGAATTAGTTTAAGATACTTACCTTAATTATCAGAAAAGATGGAGATAATATTCATTTGAAAATAATTTTCCATTAGCCTTTTGAATTGAGGAAATAAGAGAGAAGTGTCGGATTTCTTTTTCATAGGATATAACCAAATATATTTAGTAAAATGGTCAACAAAAATAATATAATACTCAAAGCTATCAATATATTTTTTTGTTGGTCCCTAAACATTAATGTATGTAAGTTCAAGTTGCTTTGTGCTAACAAGAGAATTATCATAAAAAGGTAATTTATGACTTTTATTAATGGAGCATGAAGTACAACAAAAAATAGAAATTGACAATGAATTCAACCTTAAATTAACATTAATAAGAATAGTACTAAGAACTTTATTAGAGGGATGACCAAGTTTGTGATGCCAATCTGACACAAAGACTTTGGTTGTAACATTGATTTAAGGACCAGAAAAGGTTATGCAATAAACATCAGCAACATTCTTTCCTTGCATCAGAGACAACCCCGTGCAAAGATCCTTTACAATAAAATGGGATGAGAAAAATTCAATAGATACTGGATTAGATTTGCATAATTTTGCCACATAAATTAAGTTATTGTGTAATTTTGGAACATATAAGACATTGGATGAAGAAAGTGCTCTGTGAGGTGTATGAATATTTGTATAACCAGTATAAGAAATAGAGAGACTTTTACCATCACCTAAAAAGATTTCATCTAGACCACTATAGTCAGAGTAAGATTGCAAGGTAGATAGATTTGATGTTGCATGATGAGATGCAGCACTATCAAATAACCAAGGTTGTTGCAGGTTATTGTAATGCATAAAGGTAGTAGCATTGGCTTCTAGACTTAGTTGTAGAGTTAAATTCCGATGACTCTGAACAGAGATGTTATTGTCTTTTAGAAATCAAGCGAGTTTCCTACAATCATAAGTAGCATGACCCGGAATTTCACAAAATTGACAAAATAAATTTTTTTGTATGACGAATTCCGTTGCAGGTTGTGCCATGGATGAGTAGTATGTCTGTGATAACCACCACGTGATTTGTGAGACTTAGAGTTTTGAGCTTGGCGAAGGATTTTGAGATCCTTCTGGCAACTTGTAAAATTATTTAGACCTATAATTTTTTTTAGTGACATTTGATGTCGCTAGAGCTAGTGGGGAGGCTGAGTCATTGTCTTCCAACATTCTCTCAAAATCAGTTAGTTTATCAAACAATTCTGAATAGCTAATGGGAGATTCACGAAACTTTGATTACTGCAACAATGTTATTGAACTCATCTTCTAATAGGATTTTTTGTGAGTGCCAGTTCATCTGCATTGGATCACATTTCATTAAGAAAAATAGCCACTGATTTTGTACATTTTAGATTTTTTGCAAGTTTTGCTTTTAGAAAGATAATTATGGATGGATAACAGTTTGCATAGTTATTGTTAAGCTGATCTTAAGATTCCCTTGAGGTTTTAGTTGACGAGATAAATGGTTGGATAGTTACAGAGCAACTACCAAGAATAACACTCATAAGCATTTGATCTCGCCTATACCATAGAGTATAGGCTAGATTAGTTTTAGTACATTCTTGATGGAGATATTTAGGTGGTGTGATTAGAGTGCCATCAACATATTGATGCAAATAATAAGAGTTGATTGAATTTTCTTTCTCCAAACAATAAAATTGGTAGCAGATAATGGGATGGGAAAATGAGTTGGTGCATTAATTTACACAATAAATCCCATAACAAGGTTTGAAACAAGAATGGAAAATAACTCATTAGAGCGTATAGGCTCTAATACCATATGATAATTGTGAAAACTTGTATGTGTTACTGAGCAGCAGTTACAATTTATATAGAAAAGGAGAAGACACAGATGTGGGAAATATATTGTTACAACAACTAGATAGGCTAGAATTTGAAAACACAACAGTTTAGAGAAGATACTTAAATAAGATAACGATAAGAATTAGGAGTCTTTAGACTTATCCTTAACACTGAAGAATCTTACAAGAATAATATTAAGATGCAATCTTTTGTATTAGTACTGCCATAAAGAAAATCAAAGGGAAAAGCAAGCATAAAAAAGCTCAACAATTCAACAGAAAACATGTAGAGACAAACAAATCAATACCAACTAAACAGTAATGTACCTTATCATTCTAATTAAGACTAGTCCAAAATAAAAGACCACATGGATAACTATCCAAAGCAAATGGTGAAAGCCAATTCTTTCTGCTCATGAACCATTATATAAAAAAGTTTCATTTCATAAAGGGATACGGGGTACCGTTCTAACTCTGACACCTCTTACGTTTATTCTCTTATTCCATTTTCAGCCATAATTATTTTCTATATACTCATACAACCTAATAAAATAATCTAACCTAAGGGATACATTAATAAAAATGGGATACGGGGTACAGTCGTTTAGAATACATGAACGATTTAAAAAGGGAAAGATAGATCTAACTTAATATATATTTACCTACAAAACAGAGGTTAGCAATACAATAAATATATAAATGCATATAGGACTCAAACAAGACATTAAGGGATAGTAATGTCTTATTGAAATTATGACATGAAAAACGATTTTGAAATGCATTTTTGGGGAAACAATTTCTAAAACATTTTTCCGGTTAATGGATAAAAAAAAACTTTAGCGAGTTGTATTGCTCTTCTTGAAATTAGGTCTAACCGACTAATTTCTCGAATGATTCTCGCATTCGTTCGTAAACTCATTCGATGCTCATTTCATCATTCGAATCGATTCCTACAGAAAACTCGAAACAGAGGATAGCTATTTTGGTTCTCATCATTGAGGTCGAAAAAATCAGCATTCGCACCTAAGTACCCTAATTTTGATTTGGCAATAAAAGCCACATAATTGTCCTTACACTAGGAAAAAAAAAAAAAAAAAAACCAAGCTATTAGGCAAGAAAAACTCAATATCTATCATAAGTCTCGACAATAATCAGTTACTTAAATTACCCATATCTAGTTTAATTAGTTAGCATCTTATCAAAATATTTCCATCACACGAAAATACAGAAATCATGTATATCTTTCTTAGAACTAAATAAACAAATCATATAATTTATATTATATAGTACTATTTATGCAATTAAATCAACCAAGTATTTCATTAGGAAGAAGTATCCATATATATAAGATCACCAAAGAATCACAAACTCATTTAAACTAATAACTTAATAAAATTTCCATATATATACATATACTGCATAAAAAAAGCATTCCGAATAATTAGTAAGCAATTAAACTACTTATTCCAAAACTATCAACTAACCCAAGATACTTCAAACAATTCATAGAAAATCACATACTCCAAAACTTCGATGACTCCAAGAGGTAGAATTGCTTAAATTATTATTCAGAATTTTCTAGACTAATGAAACTTGATAATTATTTTTAAATGATATCTTTTTGTTTATTAATGTTATTCATGAGGTACATTAGAAATGAAAAGTTCGAATTTATAATCTTATATAGTTCTACTTCTAATTTTATATTTTTTGAAATGTTTTTTTGTTTAATTATTTTTAATTAAACAAGCTCTATGTAGATAGAGATTAGTTCTATAATTAATTATATAAAATTTAATAAATTAATCCTAAGAAAAAAAAAATATAAAATAGAAAAGATGATATGTTTTATCATTATAAAATAGAATAAAAGATAATTTTAGCACTATTAGTCTAATTTAACCATTAATGTACTAAACAGTTACTAATGACAAAATTTAGAGGGTGTTTGAATAGGTGTTTTTTTAGGTGTTTTTTGTTGTTCACCATCAAACAACAGATTTGGTAGTGTTTGATAAAGTTTTAAAAAAGCTATTGATAGGTATTTCAGCACGAAATAAATGATGTTTCCCATCAGCAGTATATTTTTCTTTTTGGTAAAAAATACTTATTAGTAATTAATTTTTTTCTAAATAATTACAAGTTTAAATTCAAAAATTAAACGTAATTAAAAAACCAACTTTCCCTCATCCTTGTACATATTCAACCGTACCCCATTCAAGATTTTTCAGATTAGTTTATTTATTATAATGCCTTATATTCTTTTATCTTGAAAAATCCATTGCCATGAATGCCTTTTCTTGATTTAGTTCTTTTCTCATCATTTAATTTGACCATTTGTTGGTTTTTGGTCCGCCCATGATATTTTGGAATGGCAGGGATTAAACTGTAATTTGGTCCGATCCTATATATAGATAGAAGTTGGGATTTCCACTATAAATAGAGAAGAAGTTTCTCTATTCCCTTATGATGATGGAATCGTAGAGATTCCCTTCTGGTTCCGAGGAAAACGTCTCCAGGAATAAAACGCGATATACTTCTTCGTTCGTCGGAAGAATTCACGGAGATAGCCCGTACTCAGTGTATTCATGCACTTGTAGGAAAGGCAACCAGAACGATTCGGTTTCTCGTGTAGATCAGATCCATTCCATAAATGTGTTTCCGCTGCATATAAACTGTAAGTCTGTTTATCTATTCTGTTTATGGAATTCTGACTTCATTGGTATCAGAGTCGAAAGGTTTATAGATTGATGTGCTCAAATCTAGTTTTCTGGTATTCCATGAATGATTGATGTGTTCAAATCTTGATTTATGGAATTCTGTGAATTAGAATTAGTTTTATTCGTATGAATGTGTGTTTATTCGTTTTAAATACATGATTGTTCGTTTTGATACGGATTTACATTGATATCCGTGTCAAAATGATTCCGTAAAACTTGATATTTGATGTCCCATGAATAAGAATATGTTTTTTTTGTTCATTTGGATTCGTTATCGTTCGTTTTGACATGGATTTGTGTTGTTATCAGTGTCAAAATTATACCGTATTAGATCCAACAGTACAAAGTGTCAAAATTTTTTGTTAGAATTTCGAAAATCTAACCACACCACTGAAATCAGCACGAAAAATTAAGTCTAAATCTCAAATTTCACGGCCAACGGAGGCCCGGAAGGTGGCGCGTGGGCCTCATGCACCACACTGCGGCTGGAATTGGCCACGTGACCGTTAGGGGAAGTTTAGGTCTGCTGGACACATGGCGCGACACAATTAGTTGATTTTTTGACGATTGAAAAGTCCGCCCAATAACATGTTGACACGTGTATAAGTCAACCGTTTTTGAAACAATCATCTGCCACGTGTCAAACACGTGGACCAATAAAATATCGCCACGTTTCAAAACAGTTGTGATTGTGCAACGTCAGCGTGACACGTCATCATCCACATCATTCATCGTCCCAATCAGGTGATGACACGTGGTAGGTGTGCCACGCCAGCACGAATCACATGTTGCCACATGTCACGTGAGTCAGCAAACCCTATGGAGCGTGTGAAGGCACGTGTCCACGCGTGGAACAGATGCAGACGACGCATGTTGGCCATGTGGTCGTTTCCGGCGTCCAAATTTTGTCAACTTTTTTCCAGAATTAAAATTTACATTTTTCTTGAATTTTTTGGTATATTTTGATGAATTTTTGGAATTCATTTGATATTTTTAAACTAAATTTACTAGTACTTATTTTGTATAAATGCTTAATTTATGTTTAATAAATTCGAGAAAATTCAGTATATTTATTGTGTATTTATATACTGATTTTTGGCTGATTATTAACAAGTTTTTGTTATTTCTATATGTGTTATAGAAATGGCAACGTTCCTAAAAACGGCGAAAATAATCTAGTCTCAAGAGGAGGCGAGGACTATACAAAAACTTGAAGATGAGCTTTTCTCTAAACGGTATTCCCTGTTGGAGGAAGGGAATATTGTTAGAGTTATGGAGCGGTTTAATGCGTTAAACCGGGAAATCCAAGAGCTTGTCTGGAAAGGAGGATTTTCCTCTGGAATTGATCAATTAAAAATGTTAAAATTTGCGAAAAGGGCTTTTCGTGAAAAGCACTTTAAGAAATTCTGTTTTGGAGAAAGTTCTGATTTTGACGAACTAGTGGACTCCATTGAAGGATTAGTTCCTGAACAGGATTATGGATCCAAATGCAAAGTATTTGTGTTGAACTTGGCTGAAACGGGAGTTAAGTTATCTTATAATCCTAGAACCATGTTACTTAGAAGTAAAAAGTTGGTTCGTCGCCCATGTTTGGATGCTGTTATTGAGGGTGTTGAGAACATGCCTTTGGATCTTTACAATAAGTTCATAGAGATAATCCCTGAAATTGAGATAATTCGACTCGATGGAAATGAAGATTGAGCTCTTCATTTTTTCACTCTTTCTGTTGCTGATTTCTTTTTTTTTTTTTAATTTTGTATTGAAGGGCTTTGTGCTAAAGTTTTTATTGTGGTGGTAATTTTGACTAAATGTTGGATATTTTTTTTTGGTATAATAAAATGTTTATTTGTTGAACATTGCTATTTTGGTTATTTGTTTTAGTAAATTTTAATTTATTTTGAGATTATAACTAAGTGTTATATTACTCATTAGTTTTATACTTAAGAAAAGTATAAATGTTAAATAAATTAAAATATAATCTAAAACAAAACTAAATATATATTTATTATTGGAAATTTAAACCTAATATGGTGTTTGTATTAGCCTATGTAAATGATGACTCGATGCATTACGCATGGATGTTTGATTTTACGTGAACCAAATACTATTTTTAGTTTTAAATGATCTTATAATAAATATGGTGTATCAGTTACTTATTAGTGCTACTTTGTCTTTAACGGTTTTTCAATGACTGCTTCTTGCTTAACTAAATAAGGGCCTTCGTTTGAACGGTGACAATTATGAAGTTTGGGCTATGAAAGTCCAATACGTAATTGAAGAGCAAAAGGCTCTGGATACTCTGGAGAGAATTATGGTTCCTCTTGAAGAGGGAAACACCGTTTAAGCAAGGAAGGACCTTGAGACTTATCAAGCCTGGAAGAGGAAGAACTCATCTACCCACATCACCATGCTTAGTGCGATGAATGATGATATGGTGAAAAAGTTTCATGTATACAACACATGCTTAGTGCGATTTATGCTCTTGAGGAGCAGAAAGTTCAAGCTGTGATACATTCTCTGCTAATTGGGTGGGAGCATATGAAGTTGCACCTAACCTATACCAATGACATTAAGACCTGTAACGATGCAGTTCGTCATCTTGAGCTGGAAGAGTACCGTCTGGCCTCTCTTAGTGTGAAATCTAAGGTTCGCATGGCTAGTTCAAGTCCTAGTCTGAAGTCCAAGGAGAGGAACAAGAGGTTCTTCTAGAAGAAGGCAAACGGAACAGTGGGTAGTGTTCCAGTTCAAAAGAAGGGCAAGAAAAGGGGCTTTTTGCAAAAGATTGCACAGCTCCTAAGGTAAATGTTACCGAAGTGTATAAGTGTTATACATTTGTTTCAAGTTCTGTTTTCCTAACTAAATCTCGTCCTTTGTGGATCGTAGACTCAGGAGCAACAGACCACGTAACAAAGGATCGAGATTCTTTTGTTGAGTTCCCTAGTGTTCCATGGGAACAAGGTGGATATACGTGGGAAACAACTTTAAAGAGGAAGTCTTAGGGATTGGCTGTTATCAGCTGGTCTTGAATGGTGGTCGACCACTATTTTTTTTAAGCTATCCTCTATGCTCCTGGAATACGAGGGAACTTGATATCTGTTTCTGCCCTTCTGAATTTGGGATACATGTTATCTTTTGAATTAAACAATTTTAGTCTCTTTATGAACAATATCTACTTTAGTGGTGGACATTTGTTGGATGGTTTTATTGTTTTGGATTTGGATCCAAATTATGTGTGTCATAATAGTTTTTCCTTTACTGTTAACTCGTCTGTGGATAATGTTAGCATTTCAAAAATGTGACATGTAAGACTTAGTCACATTGGTCAACATCGTTTAGTACGATTGGCTAAAGCAGGTTTGTTGGCTGATTTATCAAAAGTAGATCTCCCAACTTGTGAAAGCTGCTTAAAAGGAAAGATGACAAGAAACCATTTGGTAAAGCTATGCGAGCTGACTAACCATTGCAACTAATCTATTCTGACATCTGTGGCCAAATGAATGTTTGGGCAAGGCATGGTGTGTACTATTTCATTACATTCATAGACGACTATACAAAGTATGGTCATGTCTATTTGATTACACGTAAATCTAAAGCATTAGCATGTTTCAAAAGATTTATGGCTCTAGTTGCAAATCAATTAGAGTAGAGAATCAAAGCTTTAAGGACCGATAGGGGAAGAGAGTACCTCTCCAAGGAATTTAAAGTTTTATGTGATGAAACAGGTATTGAACATCAGTTGACAATACCTAGGACTCCACAACAAAATGGAGTAGCCGAAAGAAGAAACCAAACCTTCTGATAGATGGTAAGGTTTATGATGGCTGAAGCAATTTGCTTATCTCCTTTTGGGGAGACGCACTATTGATTGCCATATGTACTCAATAGAGTACCTTCTAAGTCTGTTGAAACCACGCCTTGTGAATTGTGGACGAGCCGCAAGCCCAATTTGAACCATTTGCGACCATAGGGATGTGCTACCTATGTTCGTGATACATCTAGCAAGCATGGCAAGCTAGGCCCAAGAGGCAAGAAAGGTATCTTTATAAGATATCTTGATCTCTCCAAAGGATATGTTCTAGTGGGAGAGAATGGGAATGGTCAAATAATAGAATTTGAGTCACGAGATGTCACATTCTTAAAGAATGGATTTCCTAAGCTGGGAGAAGTGGATAAGGAATTCACTTTCTTTGAAACTCAAGAGCCTGAAACTTTAGGATCGCTTAATCCGAGTGGGAGGAATGAAGTTGAAGACGTAAGGGAAAGGGAAGAGAATGCTGTTTTTCAACCTCCACAAGCGGATTTGAGTAATCCTGACCCTGACTTGAGTGGTCTTGATTTAAGTGGGAGTCTTGTTCCAAATTCAAGTGTGAATATGGATATAGATCCCAGTGGGAGTGGTCCTAGTGGGAGTTCTGCCCAACACCTTGATGAATATATGAGATTTGTTTATCAAGAAGCAGAACCTCTGAGGCGATCGAAGAGGGGAAATATTCTGCGACACCGTCATTTACTTGATAGCGAAGCACTCTCGGTCGTAGCTCAAATTGAAGATATTCCAACTAACATGAGAGAGTTATTGGAATCCCCAGCGAAAGAAGAATGGATTAAAGCAATGGAAAGTGAAATGGAGTCAATGAGGATTAACAAAGTTTAGGAACTAGTTGATCTACCCAAAGGGCGTAGAGCTATTAGGGAATAAATGGGTACATACTATTAAGCGATCAGTGGATGGGAAACCTATCCAGACTAAGAGTCGGCTGGTTACGAAGGGGTTTAACACAACAGGAAGGAATTGACTATCAGGAGACTTTTTTCACCTGTTGTCCGTCTCACATCTATAAGAAAAGTACTTGTTTTTGTAGCATGTATGGACCTTGAATTACATCAAATGGATGTAAAGACTGTGTTCTTAAATGGCGAACTGAAAGAAGAAATCTATATGGTTTCATTGTCCAGGGACCAGAACATAAGGTTTGTAAGTTGAAAATATCAGTTTATGGCATTAAGCAGTCTTCAAGACAATGGTATTTCGTTTCTATGAAGCGATTATATCAATGCAATTTAAGGTGATTAATGCAGACTCGTGTGCCTACATTAAGCGTGAAAACGGAGGGAAGTTTGTCATTCTAACGTTATACGCTGATGATATTTTTTTAGCAGGAAATGACACTTCTTTACTCAAGAAAGTAAAGACTTAGTTGTCTTCTAACTTTGAGATGAAGGATCTAGGAGAAGCTAATTACATTCTTGGGGTTAAGATCTCAAGAGCTCGATCTAAGAGATTATTGGCTCTTTCATAAGAGACGTATATCAATAAGATCTTAGAATGGTTTAGTATGGCTCACTGTGATCCCGATCCAACCCCTATAGCAAAAGGTACAGAACTGAATGCTGGTATGTGTTCCATGACTCCAGAAGAGACTAAAAGGATGGAGAGAATTCCTTATAGGTGTAATTGGTAGCTTAATGTATGCTATGATTTGTACACGACCTGATATAGGTTTTGCGGTGGGTCTCGCAAGCCGTTATCAGACTAATCCAGGTTTGATGCATTGAGCAGCAGTGAAAAGGATATTGACATATTTGAAGGGGACTTCAAATTATTCCCTTTGTTACCAAGGCAAGGATCTGCAGTTAAAGGGATACACAGATGCTGATCACGGAATTGATAAAGACGGGAGGAAGTCCACGTCTGGGTATATTTTCACTCTAGGAAATGGTGCAATTTCCTGGTGTAGTAAGAAATAAGCTTGTGTGGCATTATCGACTATAGAGTCGGTATATGTAGCTGCAGCAGTTGCAGTAAAAGAAGCGGTTTGGTTAAAACGCTTCATAGATCTTTTGGATCTATTGCCTAAAAGGAAATATACGACTATCTATTCCGACAGCACTGCATCGATAGCTTATTCCAAGAATATTTGTTATCATGGAAAAAGCAAGCATATCAATATAAAATATCATTTTGTTAAAGACAAAGTAGCACAGAGAGAAATAAGTTTAGTGCATGTTCCAACTGGAGATACGATTGCAGATTCGTTAACAAAACCAATAGCTCCAAATGTTTTTAGTAAACACATTTTGGAATTTGGTCTTCGTAGGTTATAGGAACATGTTGTTGTTTTTGAACTGTTGCAATGACTTTGGTAAATTCTATTGGAATAGAATGTGAGTTATTTGTTGTGTTCAAATTCATTCACTATTTAAAGCGATACACATAGAGTTATTGAGTATAGTTCAGTATGTTGGCGAAATGTCATCTACTCACATGGATGAATCTTTTACTATGAGTTATGTGTTCATAGGTAAAAGTGGGAGTGTGAGAGACTCCATATGTGATATGAGAAATATCATAATTTCGTTAATACCGAAAGCTGTCCTGTGAAAGGCTTAAATGTGGACTAGAGGTACTGATGCATGAGTTGCATTTAGAGACTGAATGCTTTCGCATAGTATTTATAAAACATACGTCCTAAGTGGATTAACACTATGGCATATTTTAGTAATATGTGTAAAAGCCGACCAAGGGATGGAAAGAAGAAAATTGATCTCAACTTTCCTAATCTGAGACCCAAATGAAACTATGAGTTTCAAGTTCACTCTTAAGGACTCTTGTAAATAACAAGAAGGGTATGTCTGATGATTAACTTGATTGGAACCCTAAACCATGCTTCGTTAGCTATGAACAGGCATGTAAGGACCAGTCAGATAAGCATTGGACATATGGCAGAAGGTTATTTATAGAGAGGAAGTACATTTTTAGTAACATGTCACGTAGTAATCATATAACACTCGAGCTCAATACTTTTTCGTGGAAAAGTTATGTAGTGTATATGTGTTGGATATGCCCTAGTCCCGAGGCATTGGTCCTCGTATTTGTATTATACATTTATTGGATTTATGTATTATACTCATTTGTGTTATTAATAAAGGCATCGATTCATTTATTATATTTATCTTGTGCAATATATTAAATGAAGTATCCAATGGACATATCTATATCCATGATGACAAGTGTCATGCACTTGGCAGTAAGACCATGGATAGGGTAAACGATATGACCATAAATAGATCCGTAGTCTGTTCCAGTCATGGAAATGAATGGAACAAGAGACTGTCATTAACCTGGTTGTATGGCGGTGTCTTACCAGTCATTGGACATGGAATGTCAACCAAGTTAATGGGTACATGCCTGGGAGCATGGTACTGGATAGATCCACTAAACGAGTAATCCACATGGTATAGTATCAAAAGTGATTCTCGTGTAGTACTTGTATGGATCCTCTGACCTAACCATATGATGGTGTTACATGTGAAGTCACATGCTTAGGGGTACGCCTAAAGGGCCTGTAATAGGGTGCCAAGTATGGGTACTTTCGGGTATGTCACTGAGCATGGTAATACTATGGATATGCAGAAGGGATTTGTCACTCAGTAGCCCACTGAGAGGATATCACCGGCCTCTTGATGAATGTGACTGATAAGAGTGTGGTCACACTCAAACAAGTTGGAACTTGTTTGTGAGCTTCAGTACATTCGGGATCAGGTTAATGTCCGGACACAAAAGAGGGTGATCAATCCATGCCTCTGTGTTGGACACCGATATCAATGACATGGGATGTACAAGTTTAAACTACAGGGTCATGATAATAGTTAGACTGCTATCTCCATCTTAATTGGGGGCTGCAGTGGCTTGCTAGAGCCCAACTCCAGTCAGCGGGCCAAAGGCCCGCTGCCAACATAAAGATGAGCCCACGGGATCGTACACATAGAACGACTGAATGCAGACTTAAGGAATCACATGTGTACTTGGAGTATACACTATGGAAAGAGAGGTGTATATATATTAACAATATTATAAAGATCAATTGGATTGATCCTAATAATAAAATTAATATATGTTCGATTGGCTCTTCATAATTAATTGGATTAATTATGAAATTTTTTCCTAGGTGGAAATATTCATAGATATAGGTTTACATATGATTTTATTTTGTGAAGATTTAATTTTAATTCGATGGATTAAATTAATTGGTCAAACTAATTTTAATTTAAATGTAAATAATATATTACTTGGAGTAATATATTAAATACATGGGTATATTAAAATTGGGCTTGAAATTAATTTAAACCAGAAAAATTAAAATTAGACTGGGCCCAAATTAAAACAAGGAAGCCCGCACAAAATGAAACGGAGCCAAGCTGGGCCTGAATTCCCCTAGGGGAATTCGGCCACCCTAGGTATAAAACCTAGGGTGAAAATTTCGGCCCCTAACCCTAACACACAAGCTATCCGAAATTCCTAGCCTCCTCTCTTCCATTGTTTCGTTTTTCCAATGCTAGCACGGGTTGCATTGGTTAGGCGTTCGTGTACGAAAACGAGGAGGAAATCTGCTTTGGTTTCTGCAGTCTTCATCCATCTCTTGAAAGAGATTTTCTGGTAAGAAAATTAATCTCTTTCTATTTATTTTAAAGTTTTTCAATTTCCATTTCAATTGCTCCTGGGGCTGGATTTGAGGAAATCATCGCGTTTTTCCGCTTTTATCGAGTGATTTCCGGTGAAAAATCCCAACAATATGAATGTTTTCGTGAGATCAAAAGTGAGTCAAAAACTAGTGATCATGGAAAATGGACTATGGGGAAGTTGCGTTAAGCTAAATGTGGAACAATGAAGGAGAGCTTCAAAGGTTTAACCGTTACGTTGACTGGTCACGTGAATTCGCCAAACAAGAATTGAAAGAAGTATGTGTGTTCAATAGCCATGAAAGTATGTCTTGTCATGTGCGAGTGGGAGATGTTGGTTTTTGGTCCGCCCATGACATTTTGGAATGGCAGGGACTAAAAACTGTAACTATATGTAAATTACAGAGACCAAATGTGTAATTTGATCCGACCCTATATATATATATGGAAGTTGGGGTTTCCACTATAAATAGAGAAGAAGTTTCTCTATTTCCTTATGATGATGGAATCGTAGAGATTCCCTTCTGGTTCCGGAGAAAACGTATCCAGGAATAAAACGCGATATACTTTTTCGTTTGTCGGAAGAATTCACGGAGATAGCCCGTACTCAATGTATTCATGCACTTGTAGGAAAGGCAACTAGAACGATCCGGTTTCTCGTGTAGATCAGATCCATTCCATAAACGTGTTTCCGCTGCATATAAACTGTAAGTCTGTTTATCTATTCTGTTTATGGAATTCTGACTTCACCATTTATATGAACAATTTTTATTAGAGTAATGCCTATTATGAACTTCTAGAAGTATGAATAATCGATACAAAGTTGTAGTAGTATTTACAAATATTGAGTGAAATGTGTACCATTACTGATTTGAAACGTGCTCATATCAGTCATTTTACATTCAAATGGCAAAATTCCATCATAATTTTACCAAACAATAATTATCAATCAGCAAATAGCTATCAACAATAGTAAATAGCAACATCAGAGCCAAACAGGACCTCAGGAACTATATAATTATTATATGAATTAATTAGTATAATATGTAAAAACATATACAATAATAAATTGTTTACCAAAAAAGTTGAGGCAGATGACGAAGCTCCTAGCTGCTGCACTTTTTTTTGTCATATTCATAGCTAAACGACATCGGTTTTGGTCCTCTTATTTACTCTTTATTTGATAACTAATCCAATACTTTTATTTTTATACAAAAACATAATAAATTTACTCCTCTATTTTTACTTGAAATACAACACTAACTAATTAATCCATTATTTTTCGGGTAATATAGCTGAATTATATATATTAGTCCTAAAATAATATTATAATTTAGAATTTATAGTCAATAAAAATTCAAAGTGTTACATCAAATCCCAAAATTAGAAATCGAAGATCTTAAAATATAAACTCTAAACTCTAATAATTTATAAGTCCTAAATCCTAAATTATATTACGTGGTTTAATTTTATTTGTTTAGAGCAGTGATGACTTGATGTTTCATATTTATTTTATAATTTCTTCGATTAATGGAATTTTAGTAAAGTAGTAATTAAAGTCACTAGATTTAACAGTAAGAAAGAGGAGCTAGAGCATGTATGTGATTTCAGCCGTTGATTTTATATAGATTTAGATTTATAGGTAATTTTATGGTAGAGGGATTTTGTGAATTTTTGCATCTTATATATGTTTATGCGATCGTGAAAATAGAGTGAGGGAGTAGGGAAAATGTTGGAATGATAATTACAATGGATGGGCTAAGCTAATAACATTAGGAAAAATCATACTTTAACAAATAAAAAATTGACACGGTATACTTAATTAATTAATTAATTAATTATTGATTATTTAAACAAATTTTATACCCTAAAATACAATTCCTAGATCCTAAAATATAAACCATGTTGTTAATTTATAAACCGTAGACCTTAAAATATATTATTTGGCATGATTATATTAGTTAATGCATGGATGATGTGGTTTACCATACGTATCCTATAATTTTTCGTATATGTTTGTCTATTTTAACAAGTTTCGGACTCATTAATTACATTTACGTAGGAAAAAAAAAAAAAAAGGGAGAGGCATATTGACAAGAGAAGGTAACCCAAAAAAAGAAAATGGAAAGAAGCATCTTGAATAATTGCATTTCATGTCTCTTAAAAAAAAAAAAAAAATCCTACTGTTCGTCATTTCTCATGCAATAAATTTTCAAGATTTAAAAGTTAGATTCACATTATTCAAGAAGTTATCTATACATTTTCTCCACTTAAATTGATAGTTGGATGAATTAGTTGAAAGTTTAATTATTTTTTAGGAAAAAAAAATTGTGAGGTCTGTAGTTTTCTTAAATTCTATTGACTGTGTAATTTTAATTGAATATTATGTAACTTCAATAAATTATGATCATCTATGTTGAAACACTAGCTACTTAAGATCATTACATTCAATTAAAAGTGTGTTATATTTCATATGTATCTCAACTTGCAAATTCGATAAATTATTCTTTGCATTTGGAGAAAAAAAAGAGTTTTGTTATTATTGTTTTATAACCATATTAAACATGTAAAAATTTCTTTTCGGGCATATGAAATGGTCAACACAATTTTAATTGAGTTTGATGTTTGTTCCACTAATCAAAAACTCGATTTGCGGCTATATAAAAAAAACTTTACCTGTTAAATTGAAAAATCACTAGACTTAATCAACAAAAAATTGAAAAGATTAAGGGCCTACAAATCTATAATTTGCGTAACAAATGAGTAATGTTGAACGAGGTCTTGTTAGTACACAGACATTTCATTGCTCTTAGTAACAGTAATGTTGCTCATATCAATCAAAAGTTCGAATACTGGGTCACACAATAGCCTTTAATAGAGAAAATGATCCACTAAAGGATACATATCCGCCTATCTTGTCTAGTCTCAAATTGATTAATCGGATTTATTTAGTGAAAAAAGAACAAAAGAGGGAGAAAGCATATAACACAAGAGCAGGTAACATAAAAAAAAAAAAAAAAAGGCAAATGGAACATGGAATGATCCCAGAAGGGTGCAAAAAGTTCACCAAGAAAACAATAATTTATTTAAGGATAAACAATTTATTAGTATCTTACTTTTTAAATATTACACTACTTAGTTTATACATATATTTTAACGTTCTTAAATTTTTTCACATTCAACTCTATAGTCCAACTACTTATTTTTGCACATAAAAGTATAAAGTTGACATTGATTATAAGTAACAACTTTTATCCTTTAGATTTCAAATTTAAATTTTTTTTAAAAAAATTTAATTGAAATAATTGTAATAAAGTTTTTATGACAAATGATTTTACAAAATTAACATTATAAATAAGAGATAAGGTAAATATTAGTCATAAATATTAGCAGCATCGATAATTTTGAAAGAAAAATACTTAATAAATGAAGGGAGGTCATAATATGATAATGAAAAATTTTAGGAAAATAAAAATTAAATAGGTAAAATATATGGAGGTACCGGTATATGCGACAAAACCACAAGAAAATTATAATAATTTGACCCATAAATAACAACTTCATTTGGAGCCATAACACAAGAACATTTGCTTTTCATTAGAAACCCAAAAAAGATTTTACTATCATATTACCTATCTACACAATGCATGGATATCATTACAAGATTTTATCCAAAAAAAAAAAACAAAAACAAAAACATGATATTAATTTGTACATACTACAAATGCCAATTAGTAGACTTCCACGTTCCATTGCTCTTCTCTCTTCAGCTGCCTTTTGTACTCCGACCAATCAACGCCTGAAAAAAAAAAAAAAAAAAAACAAAAAGTGTCCACTTTTAACAGTCCAAGTTCATACAAAATCATCATTATAATCATCATAATGATAATGTCATCATTATACTTACCATCCTTAGCTGCCAATGACACCATAATGTCATCAATACCCTTTTCCATCCCCTTCAATCCACACATATACACAAAGGTGTTATCTTTCTTTAGTAATTCCCATAGCTCCTCTGCATATTCAGCCATGCGAGTTTGGATGTACATCTTTTCGCCCTTTTCATTAGTTTGTTCTCTGCTCACTGCAAAGTCGAGCCTAAACTTATCGGGGGATATCTCCTTCATTTTCTCAAATTCCTGTCCGTCCAGCACCACAAATTTCAGTATTATTGTATCTGCAGAAACCATTTTGTTCAAATTCAGTGCATCAGGTTGGTAAATTCATTTGCCTCACCTCCTTGTACAGCAATGAGCTACTTGTAGGGACACCCAAGAAGAGCCATGCCAGACCATTGAACTGAACAGCAACAAAACAGAATCGGAGTTAGTTACTTCTTTTGGTTTTTACGATCGAGTTGAATCAGGATTAGAGTTGGGAAAGACCCTTAGAGGGGTTAAGCTCTCTCAACAACGGTTTTCACTGTTCAGAAGGTTCATACTTGAGACCTAGCTTAATGAAAGACGCAGATTGAAGTTGGACCAGAAGTAACTAGGCAATCATTTAATGAAAAGGGATTGATTGGATATGCTGACTTCTGCCGGTGGATTATGTTATTTCAAAGGTTGCTGTTACATAAGTCCTAGATGATCAACTTACTGCATGTAAAATCAGGCATGGGATTTATTTACTGCAGTTTTATTTCAGTGTGATTCTCAGTTACAAAAAAAACCTAGGAGATGCCTTTGTACCTTATAGTCCTCATGCTTCTCAAAGAACATTTTCCACAAATAGGACCGGAAAGGAGCAATACCCGTACCAGTTGCAAGCTGCAGGGCCAAAATACAGTTTAAAAGTTAAATGTTTTGGAATCATGAGCATTACTGCTGAAAACAGGCGAAATTATTCATTATGTTACTGTTTGATGCAAAAAGAATGGAAGCTTACCATGATGATTGTGGCATTGGGATCTTTTGGCATGAGCAATTCTTTTCCTATTGGTCCTGTAATCTTTACTTCAGATCCAGGCTTCAAGTCGCCTGAACAAAAAAAAAAAAAAGGGATCATTAGATGAGACTCCTAATACTGTGATAAAATCTTGTTACAAAATTTCTCATTCGAAATGACAATGATATAAAAGATTATTGCTCTCTAAATTATGACTTATCATTACAGCACTTGTAACTGTATGAGTTTTGAAGCCTTACACAAGAAATTTGAGCAGACTCCTTTCACTAGTTCTCCCTTATCATTTGTGTAGACAAGTCGCTTCACACAAAGGGAAACCTGAACAATGGTCATCAAGATTAGAGTACGAATAAATTCCAGTAACAGAAATGAACTAGAATACCTCGACTTCTTAATCATGAAAGTCAAAGCATGTCCATTAATTATCCATGGATGAACTCAAGATCCTTTCAAGAATGATCTTCAAATGGAAAGTGAAATGTGGAACAACTCTGAATCAAATTGGACAGAAAACTAACAGTTTTTGAGTCTCCAAAATCACCGAGAGCACTGCTGGCAATTGAATACAATCTAAGCTTGTGAGGCTTCCCATTCTTATCAGTACCATCAGGAATCACACCAATGGATTGCCCTTCTCTGTATGGAACCTCTCCTGCAACCAACAGAACATAAGATTCAGCTCAAGTCGATCAACTTGTTTATCGATCAAAAAAGCAATGTTTGGCCCCTGTACATAGTAAATTATAGTAAATTATTTTCAAATTGGTCCTTGCACTTTACTTCGTACACTTTTAGCCCATGTAAATAACACAATTTGTCATGTGAGATCCTCTACTTTTTCTTTTTCTTTTTTTTTTTTTTTTCTTTGGCGTTATGCTTTAATTTTTCGCATAATTTCGCTCCTAACTGATACTTCTAAAATATGCATACCACACAACTGGGGGATACAATTGATCACAAACCTTTCGACAAGTGAGGCACTATACAGCCATCATTCAATAGTCAAAATTTGAGAAAACACATCTGCTAAATGTATCAAATTGAAGTACATTGTGCCAAATACAAGAGCCAAATTATATGTTTTGCCTCTATTAATACATCTCTGCAAAATGATGCATCAATTGTAATTTCAGGCATTTAGTACAACAAGAATTCAACAAACAGGGCTCAGTTGATCCTTGATTTACAGCATATATTAAATCAATAAGGAAACAAAATTAAGGGAACAGAAAGAGGAACACAAAATCCATACCTTCAGTGCTGAAAACCATATGCCAAGTTTCACCAGGAGCATCATCACCAGTGATTTTAGTGTTCAAAAGACATCTACCAATGTAAGGTTCTTTTGGCTTGTACTTATTAACCACAAGTCCTTCATCATTTTTCTTTGATTCCTTCTTAACCGTGGCAGGAGCCTCTGTGGTTACCTGAGCTCTGACGGAAACCACCCTTCCACTGGCAGAAATATCCTTGTAATAAACAGGCAGCTGAATTTTGGGGAAAAAAAGACCAATCAAAATAAACGCAATTGCAGGATAAAGATGATAAGAAGCCAGTACAATACCTTCTTTAAGATGATTCTATCAGGAGCAACGATGGAGGTCCTTGAAGGGAGAGAAGTGGAGTTAGAAGAAGAGGGAAAGGAGACTGCAGCAGTGACTGCAGCGGCCATAGTTGATGAGAGAGTGAAGTGAGGAGGAGAGGGAGGAGAGAAATAGTGGAAATGGAAGAATGTGTATTTTGATATTTTGGGATGGAAAT
The DNA here is from genome assembly GCA_039660915.1 of Euphorbia tirucalli. NCBI lineage: Eukaryota > Viridiplantae > Streptophyta > Magnoliopsida > Malpighiales > Euphorbiaceae > Euphorbia > Euphorbia tirucalli. The sequence goes on from CM077641.1 coordinate 73,707,925, forward strand.
GGAAATGGAAATGGGAAATGGATTATGAAATCGCGTGGATGAGATTTGAAAGGCAATGCAGTGGCTGATGAGAGGATAAGTTAGTTCTTTAATGTATGACTCTCACTTCCTCTTAGCACCAAAAATTCTAAAGTTTATATAGCCTTTTTACCATTATTATTGTTATTATTATTATTATTATTATTATTATTATTATTATTATTATTATTCAGGTAGTCATCGAGTTTTGGGAGCAAAACCAAACCGCAATTAGTAAACCGAACCGAATCAAGTAGAAAAAACCGAACCGAACTAAAATTAGTTTGGTTTGATTTTGATTTTTAAAAATGTGATAGTTTAGTGTTCGATTTGATTTTGGTTTTTGATAGAAAAACTGAACAAAAATCAAATCGAACAGAACTAATTATAAACTATTTATATATACGTATAAAATACATTTTATTTTATATAATATATATTTATATAATTTATATTTATGAGATTTTAATAATATATATATAATATTGATCATTTTTTGACAATAATTTATATGTAATTAATAATAATTAATGTAATAATAATGAAAATTTATTTAAATTTGGAAATTTTGGTTTTGAACCGAACCAAACCAGAACCAAACCGAATGTATATGGGTTTGGTTTTGGATTTTTCAATTTTCTTCGTTTGGTTTCGGTTCGGTTCGGTATTTGAACTAAATCGTATTTTTCTCACCTCTAATCGAGTTTGAATCCTGGTGTATGGAAAAAAACTTTAATTTTAACATTTAAAATGTGTCCGATCAACCTTGAACCAAGTAACCATATATACTTAAAAAATATATATAATATTATTATTCAGGTTGTTCGGGTTATTTAATTGCTCGATGATAATCTTCATCCGCACATAAATCTTATTCAAGCTATAAAGGATATTCGTTCTCATGCAGCTTCTATTGGGTACAAGATTATTCAAATTCCTTGGAAGAATCTTCGTTGGTTGCTTAAGATAGTATAGAAATTGTTGTCCCTTATTCGAGTTAGTTTTTTTTTTTTTTTTTTTCTCTCTCTCGCTTCCTTTGTTTCACTAAAATAATAATACTAATAAATATTATTATTATTATTAGATTGCTAGTCTAATATTAACATTTGAGTGTATATTCACAAAATCACATCCTTTTATACTCAAATGCTCTAAAGTATTGCATATACATCGGGTAACCAATTAAAATTGACTTGAATGAAACCAATCAAAAATACTTAAGTGATCATACTTCAAATGGAATATAGAATTATTTAAAAAGTTAAATCTCAATGAGCTGATGATCCTTTTTTCCAAACATTATTATTAAAAAAAAATTAACTTGAGTGAAGTCCTTATAAATATTTATGTTAGGTTTCAAACTCAATTCTTATTATATATGTAAAATATTTAACCGGAAATAAATATTCGTAAGTGTTCAATTAATCCAAACGAAAAACTCAAGAAAAAATTATATATATATCAAATACAGTCCATAATAATTAGTACAATGCATATGGGGGAAAAAGAATGGTAAGTTTATTGATTGTTTTTCGTCACATATGTTTAGTATACATATGGAGTTATGGACCATAGCTTTTATCACTTTCTTTTGTGTTTAATTTGGTCCTTTGTAATTATATATTGTATGTTGTTAATTGCATTTTTTATATTGTGAGCAAATTGATGATTTTTTATTTCAATTTGAAAAGAGAATCTTTTTGCGAAGAAAAAAATTGAAATTCAGGGGACTAAATGGGGAATGAGGAAAAAACATTCTCCACTTTTGTCCTTGAGACAAGGATTCTTTATGATTAGGGGCGGAGGGAGAGGGGCACACGTAGGCAGCTGTGCACCCGGGCCTCGGAAAACATCCCTAGTAGGGGTGTTTCCGACGGCCAGTTTCTCCACCTGAAATAATGTTTACTGTTGGATGTGTTGGCTTATTATCCAAGACAGAGGCTGTTTCTTTCCTATTTTCTCTTAGCTTGAAATATCGTTGATTATTCTTCTCTCTGTTATTTTCATACCTATCTCTTTTTGAGTATGAGGGTCTTTCTTCCTTCCAGCTTTCTACATACACAAACCTCCCAAGCTTACCTTGTCGCACCAAGGATTCTATTTCATTCATCAACTCTCTACATCTGTCTGTAGAGTGGCCATGAGTCTTGTGGAATCAACAATAGACATCAGCAAACTTTCCCATTGTCCTCTCTACATCTGTCTGTAGAATGGCCATGAGTCTTGTGGAATCGACAATAGGCATCAGCAAAGTTTCCCATTGTCCTGTTGGTTTTTGGAGGGAAGGTGAGGAGTCCAAACCCTTCTATTGCTGTCAAGATGTTTGAGCGAGGCTGAAGTAAAGGTGTGAAGTTTTCAAATCTTAGCTTTGCTTCTTTCCTTTTTCCATTCTTCTTACCTCTATCATTTGCTTCATCCCTTTCTTTCCTTTTTCTATCCCAACTTCCTCCTCCAACTACATTTCTCATAACATTTTTCATGACGTCTTCAGAAAAGATGAATTTATTAGCTCGATTGAATAAATCCCCAAGGGTGGAAGGTTGATCATAAGAAAGGGATTTTTGAAAATCCCGTGACCTTATTCCCTGAAGAACTCCTATGACTACCATGCCAATTGAAGATCCGGAATTTCCAAAGTTGTAGCATGAAATCTTTCAACATAATCTCTCAAACTTTCCCTTTCTTCTTGTTTGATGGTAAGAAGATAGGTAGCATCCTTCTTTCTTCTAGTATTGATGATGAAAGCATTTGTGAATTGATTTCTAAGTTGATCGAAGCTAGAGATTGATCTTTCTTTTAGGCTATTAAACCATGTGCGAGCATGCTTAGTCAAGGTAAGGGAGAATGCTTGACTCATGATTGCATCTTCCCATCCATGCAATAAAATAACAGTTTCGTAATTCTGCATATGATTATGAGGGTCACCTTTCCCTGAGTATGTGGCCAGTTGGGGCATCTTGAATTTCTTTGGAAAGGGTTTATTCATGATTTCTAAAGTGAAGGGAACCTTTTTCCCTTGTTGCCCTTCGTTGGTAGAAACTAGCTTTTTCTGCTCTAGAACTTCTTCAATCATTATTTTATGTTCCCCGGTTCTATCACACTAAATACAGATTTTCCTTTACAAGTGCTTTCCACAACTTCATCTCTTTTTTCTTTGTTCCTTAATGGGACTTCACCTTTTCCCCGAGTGTGTTGATGCTCATGGTTAGGAGAAGGATGAGAGAATAAATATTCTGATACATGATTTTTTGTATGAGTCTTCTCTTTAGGCTGGAAATTTGATAGAAGAGTATCATAAGGGTGTTTTTGTTGAACAAATTGCAATAAGTTTTTAAGCATGCGGTTGTTCTCATCAAATTTTTGTTTGAGACCTTCATATTCTGCCAAGGAAACCATATTTCGAGCTTCATAGCCACGTTCATCATATAACTTGACACCGCTAAAGATGTTGGTTGATAGTTGGATGTTACGATCACTGCTATCGTAATATTAATGTATATTAAGGTTGACCCTAAGCTTATACTAAGGTTATATCAATTACATTTAAAATTTAAATATGTAGCATATGAAAATAAAGTTAATGCCATAATTTTGATATTAATATATTAAAACTATACGATACAAAATATTACAAACACATATAAATAACAATTAATTTAACGCCTAAATATATCTTACAATATACATTAAAAGAAAGAAAACAAAAAATATAATTATATTACTACTGTAAAATATGTGGTACCCCACATATAAGGTACTGCATAATTTGCGGTGCCGATTGTGCAGTGGATTGGAGTCTCAATTCACCGCAAAAAGGGCTTTCAACGGTATAGTACCGTTTGACTTGCCCTAAGAGAAATTAAGTTGATAAAAAAACATAAAGCCAAAAATAGAAAAAAAATAAAAGAGCGTATTTAACATATATTATAAGCGTACGAGAGAAAAAAAAGTTAAAATAGAGTAAAAAAAGTGAATTTTCCTTAATTATATCGACATTAAGCTTAAACTTTCATGTGTATGATATAAAGATTACAAAACGTTCCACAAAAAACATATTCGGTGAGAAAGTAATTAGTAAAGCGGTGGTTATTGTAAGATTATAAATAAGAGTCTAATAAAAAAATTAGAATGAACTAACTTTTAATTCTCTATAATTTGGGACGAACTAATATGGAAAAGTACTCTATCAATTTAGGATGGATGAATTATATAATTTAAGTGATTATTGTATTTTTGTTTTTAGAAAATAAATATACACTTCATAAGTAATTAATAAACTTAATAAGAGTTTGTGCACAATATTTATATATTTATGAATATTAATTTTAATTTTTATAAACTTACATGTTTGAGCTCATTTGTTCCGAAAGCGACGTCCTGTGAGGTTTAATTTATCGTTAGGGTTTAAATTAAAACCCAGTTCTCTCGGTCTGGGCGAAAAGCCCTTGTTTCCCTCTTTTAGCTTTGCTTCTTCTGCACAGCCAGCTCAAGCAGTTCGACATGAGTAGATCAGGCCAGCCACCAGATTTGAAGAAGTATGTTCTTTTACCTTTTTTCTGTTCAATTGTTTTTCCAATTATTTGCCTTATTCATTAATGGCTTATTCTTTTCTTGTTTTTGCATTTGGGTTGCAGATACATGGACAAGAAGCTCCAAAGTAACTTCTTTACTTCTCATTCTTTCTTTATCTTCTTATTGCTTGACAAATTCAATCAATGTGTGCTGGATTCCCTATTTTAACAAATGGAAACAACTTTAAATGAAATCAATTTCATTTTCATAAAACAATTTTGGGTTAGGGTTTTATATGTATGACAAATTTGATAATTTTGTTTCATAGTTTGTGTGAGGTGGAAAAAAGTCGAGTTAGTTACATAGTTCTCTTTTACTGCTATTCAGTTGTTTGCTGTTTAGGATTGATGCCATATTCTTGCTCTTTTACTTTTCTCAATTTCCATAAGCCCCTGTAATTTGATCTGGTCTTGGTTAGTCCCTCCTGTAATTTTTTTTATAATCTAGCTTCTGACTGACGAATATGTCAAGCAAAACCATTTCTTCCAGTCTCTGTTAACTGGCTCGTCATTATCATGACAGATGTAATCATCTTAGATTCTGTGGAGCCAATAAACAGAGAATGGAAGATGACACTAACAGTAGTCAGGGGCTATATCATCCAAAAATTAGAAGTACAAGAGCTAAGTAAGGCCAAGTTAAAGTATATGGGCTAATTGAAGAAATTTAGGCAAGTACAAGGACCAAAATATGACTTTTCCCCCATATTCTAGAAAGCACATATGCTATTATCAGAGATTCCACAATGGAGAAAAGCTAGGCCCTAGGATTTTTTTCTTGGAGGGAAGCAAGTTAAGGAATAGGTAGCTGGCCTCAGGTTTTGTCGTAGCTGAAAAAGAAATAGCTAAAAGAAATGGTTCATTGATGGTTGCATGGCTCAATGATGATAGTTAACTGCCTACAATATTAATGGCATCATGTGCCCATTTTTAATGCATATGCAGCTGTTAGTTGCTGCTAACTTGTGTGTGTGATTGGTTCTCTCTGTTAAATGTATCTGTCACTGAATTTATCATCCAAAGCTTTCTTTATTTTTGGAAATTCTCATGTGAGTATCAACTATCAACATAATGAGTCAAATGGAGTTTCTGACACTAGTTTTTTACATTACCAGTTATGAGACATAGTGACACTGTCCATATAATGTGGTCAATGTTCTTCTGTTTGTACAAATTTATCCTGTTTAAAAGAGCTTCTGGTTTTAATATAGTGTCTATCTGGTTTCTGTTAGAAACCACTTGTTGATTGAGGACTATTGATATATTCATATTGTACATATTTTATGATAAGTTGACATTCAAATTGAGATAGTTGATCAGACTCTTTCCACAAAACTGTCTTTTCCCTCCACTTATTTGTACATTCCGATTGTGCAGTCAAGTTGAATGCAAATAGAATGGTGGTTGGAACACTTCGTGGATTCGACCAATTCATGAATTTGGTGGTCGACAACACTGTGGAGGTGAATGGTGATGAAAAGAATGACATAGGATGGTGGTAAGTAACATTTGTTGTAATTTATTGCTTGCTGAATAGTTACATAGTTTATACTTATACATTGGCAGGCTCGTTAGTTTTAAATTGTATAATATTTTCCGCAGGTTATTAGAGGAAATAGTGTTGTCACAGTTGAAGCACTAGAACCTGTGAACAGAAGTCAGTGATTATGGTTCTGTATTAGCACTGATTTACTTCTACTCTAGGTCTGTAGCTTTAACGCCTCTGTATGCTTGATTAATATTGGTACACTGATCACTGCTCCTTCTCTAGATTGCATTCTAGTAAAAGCTTGGACTGCATTTGGTTGGCGAAATGAATTGCCACTTAATTTGCACTTAAAATCATGCTTCTAAGAAGCGTGCATCCTTGTGTTCTAATGGTTTCGTGTATGGATTCGGATCCTCTCAAGTTCAAAGCGAACATGAGAGAGGTCGTGTCTGAAAAATCTCAGTCATTCAATTCAAAATGAACGGGTTATGTTCAGTTGGGCAAGTTTTGCTACTGCATATGCGGAAAATGTAGGGAAAATTTTGAACTACGTTGCTACTGACATGGGAAAAAATGACTCAAATGCGATCTCAAGTTTCAGTATTATTAATTGTTGTTTTTAAAATTGTTTTTAATAAGTTGGCATCGAATCCGAAGTGAATATTTTCAGATTATTGTTGTTGGTATGAATTTTATCTCTGATTGCAGGATTGTAAACTGCTATAACTTGTCTTCTGGAGTCTCTCGTATTCTTCAGTTATATTCAACTTTAATACTTGTGTTTGGTTTGAATTCATATTTATAGTTACTTAATTTGACCACCAAATGAGGAGAAGGGCCAATTTTACATCAACTGATATAAATATTAAAACTTATATAATAATTATTGATTAATGATCCCAAAGGAGATTCACGAACGTGTCTATTGACTATTGACTCCACTTTTGTTTTGTTAGGTTATTGACTCGAATATTAAGTCAATTTTACCATTTTATTTTGAATACGTAATATTTGGGTATAAATAAGAAAAATTGATGTGATTATTGGAATATAAATTAAAATTTTCATAAATTATATGCGTGTTAGTTCCCAGGTCTCACTTGCAATAAATAAATTCCATAATTTTTTTTTTTTTTATTTGGAATTCTGTAAATGTAGAATTCAATTTCACCAGTAAATTTCATGAATTTCATTATATCTTATCTAAATTCATTCAAAATTAATGTAAATGAATTTATGATTTTTATTCATTCAGTTTTTCGAGACTAATATATTCTTTATTTTTATTTTTATTTTTATTTTATCATTTCAGTATTCTTGCCATTTTTTTTCTTCTGAATTAAATTTATATGTTCTACAATTTATATGTTTCACTTTAGAAACCGAAAAACCATGAAACCGAACCGAAACCGAGCTAAAAATATGGTTAACCGAAATCAATGGACTAGTGTACGATTTTTATTTTTAGAAATTAACGGTTACGGTTACGATTTAGGTTTTTACACCGAAAGTCCATATGGACTCGCGGTTAACCGACTTTTGACAAATAATTTTCTTAAAAAATTGTGTAATTATATATATATATAGGTAATATGAATAATAAGTGAAACATTTGGGTCTTTGATGTTATTTTACTTCCTTACTATACAACATCAAGTAGGATCGGTCACTCCCTTCCAATCCTATTTCTTCTCAATTCTTAATATCACTCACTGAAAAACGAACAATGTTGCCCTAAAATTGTGCACTAGCAAGTGTACTAGGTCAGTTGTAGTGGTGGCAAGACAAGTGTCGATCCCACAGGGAATAATGGAAAAGTATAAGATTTCCTAATAAATCGTCAGGTGAGATTTTCAAATCAACAATACAAATTTAAATAAACTGAAATCAATATAAAGCATGCAAAATAACATAAGAAGGTTGCTTAAAACAGGAGATGACAAACAATAATAAAAGCACAGACTTCCACCAGTTTGACAGGCAATCTCGAGGTATCTTTCTCTAGCATTAATTATGCATATATTAAGGACGTAGATCTAAGGTTTCTTGCCCTCTACTCACCAAGCTTATCTCTCGACCTCACTTAGCATAGGCATTCATGCATTAAGTCAAGTAAGCATTCTATCAATAATAGAAACCCTTAGCATACTCCCAATCTCCTCTCGGTCTCATGGTAAATGTGTGTGTGTGTGATTTTCCATATCCCCAAATCTCCTCTCGGTCTCATTAGGAATACTAGGCACACAACGGGGCCCCATCGTAATTTTGATAAACACTTCACCACGCAATCATCTGAGCATAATATTCATAACAAACACGAGAAAGACTTCCCACAATCACCAGTCTAAGCTGGCTTCAGCCTGTTGGGAAACTACTCACAACACATAATTAAAGTAAAAACGAGATTGCTTAACCAGCAGACTTGAAAGAAAATTAGAGTTTTAAAATTAAAGCAAAGAAAAAAAATAGTAGTTGGAGAACATTCAATGCTCCACCCCCCTTGAACAGCAAACTATATAGGGGTGAGCAAAACCAAACCAATGTCCAAAAACCGAAAATCCAAACCGAACCGAACCGAACCGAACCGAACCATTTCATAGTTTGGTTCGGTTTGGTTTTAAGTTATGAAGAAGTTCGGACTTCGGTTTGGTTCGGTTCAAAACTGAAAAACCGAAAAATCGAATAATTTGTAAAATATTAAAATTAATTATAAAATTAATATATACTAATTGTAGAGAATTTTAGACATTATATTCTTTTATAGTTTTATATTGTGATTTTTTTATGCTAATTTATAGTTGTTAAAACTTGCGAGTTGAAAAAAAAAAAAAAAAGAAGAGAATTTAGTATTTTATTGTGATTTAATAGTATTATTTAGTATTACTATTTTTTTAAGTTAATTTTTTTGTATTTCTTTTTTTTTTTTTTTAAACAAACTACTATTTTTAATAGTTATTTAGTATTACTATTTTTTTAAGTTAATTTTTTTGTATTTCTTTTTTTTTTTTTTAAACAAACTACTCACATAAAATTTTTATTTTGATTTTTTTTTAAAAAAGTTGATGTTTTTGGTTCGAGCTAGTCCAAACCGAACCGAACCGAACTAGTTCGGTTTGGACTGAACCAAACCAAAATTTAGTTTGGATCGGATTGGTTTATAAAATACAGTGTTTTTTGGATCCGTTTTTTTCGGTTCGGATCGGTTTTTGAACCGAACCGGTCCATGCTCACCCCTAAAACTATATATAGCCCCCAAAAAGAAAAATAAAAAATAATCCACCTAGAGCCTTGTTCTATGATTAAACTAATAACAAAAAATTATCAATCACAAATACAATGGCTTCCTCAAGAAGCCAAAGACAGTTCTAGCATTTCCACAAAAACAAATATCTTCTCCTCACTCTGGGCCGCGCTTCTCCCTTCAATTCCGACCCGTCCACACCGCAGCCCAATCCAACTCTTTTATCTCTTTTCTGCTTCTTGAAATTTTCAAATTCTAGCAGTCTTCCTGATCTACACTTTAGACCTGGAAAAACTTAATATTAGCTATGAATCCTCTCATCTCAAAGGAATTTTACCAATTTAGCTGTTGAATTCTTGCATAATTAGCTGGTAATATTTTCACTCATCAAACAACGAAGAACATTTCATTAATTAATGTTTGATTTTATACAACAATTTCTATATTTGCGAACTTTTTTATTATTGTTTTTTTAATTATTGGAGTTTATGGTTAAAATGTTATTTTAATTAATAATTAAGACTAGTTTGTAATTTTATATTTTTATTTGACATTTGAGATTTATGGTCTATTTATTTGAAGTTTCAAATATTATAAATTTAGCAAAATCATAATGTCTACTTCGTAAATGGTTAACTGACCGAAATTAATGGTTAACCGACTAATGGTTAACCGAATTTAAAGGACATTGTATGGTTAATAAATTAAAAAAACCGTTCAAACGGTTAACCATTAGTAAAAGTCCACATGCACAGGTTAACTGACCGTGTTCATCCCTATTTTGTATTTTGATTTTATAATTTGTGGACATTTTTTTAATTATGCTACTATTGTTTTAATTATACTACTATTATACTTTTAAAACTATGCAATTAAGGTAAGGGCCTTTTTCTATCAAAAAAAAAAAAAAAAAAAAAAAAAGGTAAGGGCCTTTAGTTGTTTTATAGTTGCAAATTATAGGCCAATCTTACAGACAATCACTGTAACTCTGTTACCCTTTTATCTGCAAGAAATTTTAGAATACTTTCGGAGTATATACTCCAATAGTTATAAAATGTAATTTATATTTTTTTATTATACCCTAAAAAGGAAAGCAACAACTCTTTTTACTAATATATCTTACGAGAATATCATACACCGGGAGTATTCTAAAATTTTTCTTTATCTGCCTATGTCATGTTGCCACAAGCATGCCATGCGGCCGCCTTTATCAATCAGGGTCTGCCATGTGTCAGAGAATGTGGCCTAGTCAACCGAGCAAGACTGTACTAAACCACTCATCTTTGAGTCTACTTCTCCAACACTAAGATCTGCTTAATGGTTAAGAACCACTGAACCACCATCCCATTCCATTGGAAATACATCAGGTGCCTCATCGTAGGAGTCAGCCTGCAATGGAATAAGTTTTACTAGTACTAGACTCTAGGGCACACTATCTAACTCTGCATCGGCACTTGGGAATGATATCCCAACTATCTTTACCCGACTTAGTTTTTGCAGCTACTTTGTAGTTTTCTCCTCGATATAGCGACAACGCCTTAGTCGGATTGTGGAGTGCTGGTGACACATGGAAGCTGATGGCGTCGTAGCACAAATTGGAGATTTATAAGCTTATGGATCTCAAGAATTTTGTGGAGACTAATGATGGAGAGCATTTTTTTTAGGATTCGGTGGTGGAAATTGTGAAGGAGTGTGAGGAATGAGAATTGGTAGAGATATAAGTATGAGCGATTGGGATGCTGATAATCTTAATGCTTAGGTTTTACAAGCTTCCCTTGATGCTCATTTTTCATTCTTGATTGGAAAAAATAATCGTGTGGGAGCTCAAAAACTCAAATTACTTAGACAATTCTAATTTCTAGGTTTTTTTTCCTATTTTGTTCTTCATCTTTCTATCTTTGTAATTGCTGGTTTTATGCATCGATGATCAAATCAATGTGAAAATAGAAAACTTTCTTGGAAAATTCTTAATTTTTGTTGTGTACTTGATGCTTGAAGTGATTTTAGTGGTGTGGATCATCTTTTGGCTCTCACTTTTTGTTTTTTGATTGAGACTTTCTCATTCGCCATTGATTTTGCTTTGGGAAGACGAACATAATAAATTGAAGTGGTTGTTGTATAATTTCAATTTGAATAAATGGAGATAACAAGTGGCAGGAGATGATTGGTGAAGGCGACCACGTGGATGCTTAAGTGGCAACAAGTCATTAGCATATACTTGGCTAATAGAGGCGAACATTTATTTTACGCCTGGCACACCACGTCATTTATGTGCCTAGTGTAAGGCCTCAACCTGGCTAAACCAAATTAAGGTGTTAATTAACCAGTCATTCCATAACTTGATCATTTCTACCTCATTTTCTTTCACACGTTTCGTTTCACAAATTTTATAGTTAGCTTTTCCCTCATTTTACCATGTAGTACGTGATTATGAACTTTATCATAGGTCAAGATCATTTCCAGTCAAACATGTCTTAAAAATGCATCACATTAATCAAATCTCAAACTTAGTTAATTCAACCTTTATTATAAAACTTTTCCATAAACTACAATTTACCAATGTCTCTTGGAGATATTAATGGTGATTCTCATATAGTTGAATTTCAACATTGGATCTCGTTAATCCATCTTTGGGCCTGTTCAGCCTGGGTAATTGATCATAACTATGTTTTCTTTCCAGGCATGTTACCTGCTCATGTGTTTTGACCATGCACGCTACATGCAAAAGAGATCCTTCAGGGTCCATTCTTATGTGCAGCTCACCTAGCCTTATTAGGCGTCCTCCATCAAATCATAATAACCCTGGGTCACTGATCAGTTCCTCCTTTATAAATGAATTCATAAGTCCACTCTTAGAGTGATCCGGGTTTCTACAATTCCAGTCACGATTGGATCTCACAGCTCTTTTACAAACATGTCTTTTCTTAACCGGATACGTCTTATCCAGGAGTGTTTTTACCAAGTCTCTACTCATCCATTATGCATTCACTAAACTTTCCAAGTTAATTCATTCCAAAATGTCAACAAGAGTCATCCATAATCAATTCATTATTTGCATTATACCAGGTCCTACTTAATTTCATCAAAATGCATTCTACTGATTCATTTAACATATACTATTTTAATCATCGTTACACAACAGATATCGTTCAAGTAATTCCAAAAATCCTAAATGAACTATTATATGCTTAAAACAAATAATTTTACCACTATACTACTATCTATTCTATTTTTCCACCATTTTCTTTGGAGATTGCAATTTACTTTGTATAAAAAAATAAATTCCCAATACATTAATTTATAATAAATAAACTAATAAATTCCCAATATTTGAAAATTTAACAGTTAAAATTTACCTTTTTCTTAGATTTCCTCAATTTCTTCCCCTCACCAAGCTTTGCTCAATTCCTTCAAAACTTCTTTTTTTTTTCATAAATTCTTGCCTTTCCATCTATCCCTTTGCTAACATACTTTTAAATCCTTTTGATTTATTGGCTTGAACTTAATAGATTTTTCTACTAAGCTACCTATATATCGCAACTTTCCTTTTTGGGAATCAAAGCCAATTTAGTTCTTTTTTTTCCCTTTCCCAGAATTCATAACTTCTTTTTTTATGTTCTCTCCAAATATTGTCCAGTTCCTTTCACTTTCTTTCCCTTTTTTATTCCTTGGAGAGAAATTAGAATCCTCTAGAACTAGCATACGTGGCTCATTTTAGTCCACTTACGTTTTCCAATCTCATATGTGGCTACTTCTCAACTGCCACCTATTCTTTTCATGCAAAATGTCTTCTTCCACTTATTCTCTCGCTTCGTCTAATACCTCTTCCCTTATCCTTACTCATTTCCATATCATCTTTGCCCTATCTCTTTTACCCTGGTTGCTTGAATTAATGACACTACCGTGTCTCACTTTGACACATCTACTAACTAATTCTTCTAGATCTCAGCTCTTAGTTGAAACATTAAATTTCTAGTCTAACCTGGTCAATCTTTTAACCTAATCCACATGTCCCTCTTCACTTACCAATTCGAGTCTCCTGGATCCAATGCATCTCTAATAAACTCTCTCATCACTTGACCAGTTACCAGCTCTCAATCCATTATTTGTCCACTCTATGATCCATTTCTTCATTACTCTGCTTATTACTTGAATCTTTATCCAGTTTAGAATCTAACCTGGTAACTTATACCTCTCACCAATACGGTTATCAACTTAATCCGGTCTTAACCTTTATAGCTCATCGACTTTGCTAATTTTCATTCTTATTAGGGGTGGCAATAAGGTGGGGATTACCCGAAAACCATGGGGATCCGAGCCGACAGGCGTGAGAAATAACCGATATTATCCCCCACGGGGATGGGGGTGAGGATTATTTTACCCCCAGTACTTAAATGGGCGTAGGGGCGGGGGAGTACTATCCCCGCCCCGCTCCGGAATAAATCCCCATATATATATATATATATATATTAATTCCTATTTAGTGCCAAGCCCATCTTTGTTTTTATTTATCTGTAAGATTATCTTCTTCAAAGTTGGTTAAAAGTTGAAGTAAAAAGTATTATATTTATAAATAGTTACTTATTAATTTACTTTACTTCAAAGTTATGTATTAAATGTTTTAATATAATGAATACAAAGTCTTAGCTCTTAAATGATTGGACTTTAATTTCAACTTGTTCAAAGAAATTTCACTTGGAACTTAAATATTTGTAATATTGAATATATTTTGTAATTTGGATATTTAATGTTAAACGACATTTGTAATGTTAAATGTGGTAGAATTAGTATTTTAGATATTGAATGTTAAAATGGTTATTAAATAACGAAATATTAATTTATTTTATTTATTGGATATGAGTGGGGATTCACCGATAACCTTAGGCACTCGTGAGGGGCCGGGATGGGGGTGAAAAAATCCCCGAAATGTTAAATGGGAAATCACTGAAACCGCCCCCGCAATCATTGGGGGCGGAGTGGGGAATGTACCCCCGCCCCCGCACCCGCACCGTTGCCACCCCTAATTCTTATTCGGGCATGTAAACATGTAAACCTAACTTCAAACTGTTGATTCTATCTTAAACTTTATTACAATTCTAACCATGATTTCCTTCTAACCTGGCTTTCCAGATGTTATACCTGGCCAATAAAAACATTACATGTAATATATTTTAGGGTATAGAGTTTATAAATTAACCTTTAGGGTTTATATTTTAGGGTATCTAGTTTTTAATTTTAGGTTCTAAATTTTATTTGAATAATTAACTATTAAATAAATAAATAATTAATTACACATAATTATTTTTTTATTGGTATGCTCATGATTTATCATGATTTTATTGGTTTTGCATATGGATGACCTGACGTGCTTGGCATATAATAAAATTTCTCAACAATAAAGTGTCTACAATTTTCTATGATTTTGTGCCAAAAATGCAACCATAATATAACCATTGCCCTTAATTGCACAGTTTTTAACCTTAGAGTTTTCCCCAATACTCATAGGGATATTTTAAAACCTTTTCCCTTTAAATTATTTGTTTCTCATTATTCATATTATTTTTCTCTTTACAATACATATTCGTTGAAAAAATATACATATTAGTCATTTCATATCTCATTTGCTAATAATACTATTTATCAGCAAAATATATGAAAGATAGATAATAAATGAATAACTTTTCTTGAATTGTTATATGAAAAGAAAGAAAAGCGTCTTTCTTAACTTGATATTTAAATTAATTTATTTTCCTATTGTTGTATGCATTAAATATTCTACTATGACTAGTTAAAAATATAATATAAAACTTTTTTTTTTTTTATGAAATTTGTTACTGATAAACAAAGTAAAAATATAACATCAAATTGAATCATTCTGTGAAAAAAAATATATAATGTGACATGTTAATTGATGCATTATTGTTCAAATCATACTGTAACTTTATGTGACTTTAAATTGGTATTCCAGTTATTCACACCTTGTAAGGAATTATACAATAGCACACGAAACAAAATCATCCCACCGAAGAATTGAAAATTGACCCGTTCATGTGTATTTGTCTGTCGCAAATAACATATAACTATCACCATCTAATAATTCCAACACCAATAAATAATTTCTCATAAATGTACAAATTTAATGATTCTAACAGTAACAGCAACTCCTTGTCGTAACTTATAGTGTTTACAGCGTTATTTAAATTCACAATAAAATTTTTTATTATTGAGGTCTGTATAATATATAAGATATTAATATTGAAGTAAATTCTAGAAAAAAATATAATTATATTTTATATTTTTTACTTTTTTTTTGTTATAAACAATTATTCTGTAGTAGAAGACAATAAAAGTGTAGGGGAGACTTAGATGGCCGAGTATCACAAACCCAACATACGACCCCACCCACATGTGTGCACGAGTTCAGCCACGCAGTCTTGCAGCCTATAGCCTATAGCCAATACACTTTATCAAGGAAAACGACAATATGTCCATTTTTACTTCCACTCATCATCCATTTCACCCTTTATTTCTTAAATTTTCTTGTGAAATGTCATGTGTGGGAGATCGGTCTTTAAGAATTAACTTTAGAGCATCTACTATGTTTTATTTGTTCAACCAAATCGCACATCAATTTTAACTTTTAAATTTCATTTTTTACTATTTTTGTTGACAACAATTATTAAGACGTATCCAATCTTTACTGAACCTGATTTATTCAGAGTCTGTTAATTTAATACCCCAACTAAAAAAATAAAAAAGGCTTAATTTATAAAAATTAAAAATATTTTAATTTAAAACAATTGTCAATATTGCTATAATAATTCTCTTCCAGCACAGACTTTGTAATAGAAAATTTATTTCTAATTAACTCTTCAGTAACACTCTTTCAATCGCTATGTCATTAGTATGACTGATTTCATTGAAATTCAAGAGTTCATGGACTATTTGAGAAGAAACCAATGAAAAGTCTTTTTTCCTTTATCAAATATGCAGAACGCACATTTTTGATAATCTTAGATAATTATAGCAGAAAATTGATGGTATTTACACTCAATCAGAAGAACCATGAAAAACAAATAGACAAAGGAAAGAAGGAAAGAGAGAAAAATATATATGCAAGAACAAGCTAAAACTAGAAAAATATTTGATACAAGAAAATCAATGGAATCCCCTTGAACCTCTTGACTGATAAAGCTCCAATCTACTCTTGGCATCAGGCAGCAATGTCTCAAACACTTCATCTCTAGTTACAAATGATTGCTTATAAGCCCATTCTAGTACTGTAAGCACTTCAGCCTGCGCAAGCTCTTCACTATCTGGTACATGGAGAGCAATGTAGCATAGCAGAAGCAATGCTGAAAGCTGAACAATTTGTTCCCCAAAGTACACAAGCTGAATTAGATGCTTTGCCCCTCCTGCTTGTATAATTGCCTTTGAATGATCAAGGTGGAGATAGTTTTCGGTGCAGGCAAACTTTGCGAGGGCAACTGCTGCTTCCCTTTGAATTTCTGCTTCTCTTTCATCTAGAAGGTTAACCAATGGGGCAATCATTCTTGTCTCGGTAGCTCGAAATGTTCTTGCTAGATTCCCAATTGCATTGATGCAAGGTATAAGGAGGTCTGAATCAGCTTTCTCAATGATTTTCAGCAATTGATCAATCACAGCTTTGCAAGCAGGGGAATTGGGCTTGAACGCTGATCTTCTCAAGTCAGGATCTTTCTCTGCGACTGCTGTGATCTCCTTTACAGCCATGGCCGAGTAGTATTGTACTTCATCAGTTCCCTTCTCTAATAAAACAGCAAAGCACAAGAGTGCTCTTGACTCGGTTATACTGCGGCAGATTGGTGAATTTCCTTTGGCTAGGTGGCAAAGGGCTCTAGCTGCCATTGCTTTCATGTTTGCCTTAGTTGCAGGGTCTTCAAGCTCTCTGCCCTTCATGCTAACTCCAGAAAGGGACTGATTTTGCTGATGATGAGACTGAAAATTCGGCTTCAACCCATTGTTTCCTGTGTTGTTGTTTTTCACAACGTTAGTTTGACTTCCCCCATTGCCATTGTTAATGCTACTCGTAAGCTGTGGCTGATGTGGGTATGGGTGTGCCTTTGTTGCTGCATTCATTGCAATTGTATTGGTCACAACACTGTGCAACTGGCTCGGGGTATGATTCCCCAAAGGGTGAGGAATTCGGGATTGATCATCATCGACTGCTGCTGTTTTGGTTGGAGGATTAGCTGCAGGAGAAGTATTAGTATTACTCGCCATTAAAACAGCATGGATTGAAGTGGCTTTGTGACTAGTAATTGCATACTTGCTATGCTCTTGAACTGTTTCAAATGCAAGATGACCAACTAATAGCCGGATAATATTATGCTGAGCAAAAAGATCTTGACATTTGGGGTAATTAGCAGCAAGTACAGACACAGCCCAAGCAACAACAGCCTGAACTTTCATAGGACCTTCTTTGAGAATTTTCGCAAACACTTGGCAGACACCAACTTGAATCATATATTCAACGCTCTCTGGATCACGACCCAGCAATCCAATGGCTCTGGCGGCGTTTTCTTGACCTTCCATCTTCCCTTCTTTGACCAATTTCAACAGCGGCTGAACTCCGCCTTCTTCAATTATCAATTTTCCGTACCGATCGTTGTCTCTCGCCAGAGAAACCAGAGAAGCAGCGGCGTCAGATCTATCATCCAATGAACCTGTATACAGAATCGCAATCTGTTCCCAAATTAGACACAGAATCGGCTCATTAGCAGCAATTGGCGGCAATCCGAGATACTCGTCGTCGCGTTCATCAGCTGACGCCGATACCCTAAGCAGCCACGAAACATCGCCGATCGAATTCTCCAATTGAGATGACATTTTGCGAAACGCCGCAGTGGGGGTTATGGTGAAAACGCGTTTCACAAAGCCGTTCGCGCCGCATTTCTGAACGAGATTAAGAGCTTTATCGAGTACTTGCTCTGTATCGTCGATGATCCGGCGAGTTGGTCGCTCATAGAGGTCGGAGCTTGCTCGAGCGGCTTGGCGGAGTAAAGCAGCGAGCTTTTCGGTCTTGGATTTGAGCTCTGCACACTCCTGTTTGGAAGAACTTGCTTCATCTGCAGCTTTGATTACTTGGTCGGCTAATTGAATTGGCTTGGCCAAGATGTGCTTCACCAAGTCCGCCATGGATTAACCTCACGGCGGACGGAAAATCAAGAACCCAAAAAAACTAGAAATTAAAAAAGAAAAAAACAGAAATGAGAAAGGGAATTAAGAACAGATCAAGAAAGGAAGAAGAGAGAAGGGGAAGAAGGGGGAGCTTGATTGGTGGAGATGATAGAGGAGGGTGCGTGAGGAGATGAGCTGGAAAAGCCTGGAGAGAATATAATTAAAGGGGAAAATGAGAATGGGTAATTGGGTAAGAGAGAAAAAGTATGGAAAATTGAGCAGCTTTTTGGTTAAATATTTGTTTAGGATTTTGTGAGATTGCAGAGAGAGATAGAGAGAGAGAGAGGGAGGTACGTCTGCTATGGTGGACGGGTTTTACAAGGTCAAACGCCGAAACGCGTTTTTCTTCCTCTTCTTCTTCTTCTTCTTCTTCTTCTTCTTCTTGTCTTTGTATATTCCAATTCCTAGTATTGTTCGTCTTATATGTAGAAATAGAGGGAGTATATTGTTTACGGAAATAAATGTCAATGAGTAAGATTCCCTCGGCCCAGAATTTCAAGCCCATTTTCCGTTTACCTAAAAGGCTATCCCCGCTTAAAACAATAGCCCACGGGCCCATGGACCTCATATCCGCAAGCAATAAAAGGCACAAAGGAGAGATGATTTTAAGGGAATTTTACAAAAAATATAGACGAAAATACTTTCCAAGGAAATTTTTTCAAATATATTTTCAAAACTTTTCAAACAATTCATTTCCTACTTTATCTACTTTTTTCTCCCCTCTTTTATAATTTTAATCTAATTTCATATTAATCTCATAATCCATTTATTTTTTTACCATACTATTTTAGAAAGTTTTTTTCGTTTTTTTTTTCTTTGAAACGAGATCCATATATATCTACTTTTTCCGATGTTTTTTTTTTACCTTCAATTTTTATATAAATAGTTTATAAACAATGTATAAATAATATATAAAAATAGTATATAGCAAATATGTATATATATATATATATATATATATATATATATATATATATATATATATATATATAAACAACATATGTGACAATGAAAACATATATAACAACAATAAAAAACTATTAGACCTTATTTATACATTGATTATACTTTAGTTATACCTTAAGATACACTAATTATCCCTTAGTTATACATTATGGTGTATTAATTATACCTTATTTATACATTGTTTAGGTATTATAGTGTATAAGTAGTATATAATAGTGTATAACAGTGTATAAACATTTTATAACAATGTATAAGCAGTGTATAACAATGTATAACTCTGTATAACAATATAAGAAATGTATAAATAATGTATAACAATGTATAAACATTATAGTAATGTATCTTAAGGTATAACTAAGGCATAATCATTGTAATAGTATATCTTAAGATATAACTAAGATATAACCAAAGTATAATCACTGCAATAGTGAATTTTAAGGTATAACTAAGGTATTATCATTGTAATAGTGTTATTATTCTTTAGTTATACATTTGATACTTTTATAATACTTTAGCTATACTTTTGATATTCTTATTACACATTATTTATACCTTAGTTATATTTTAATTATACATTTGATACTCTTATTATACCTCAGTTATACCTTTCATCGTTTAGTTTTACTTAGGATGATATGTGCCTTGTATTCGTGATTTGTCTTTATTTTTTCGTTTTCCATGAAATTATGTCTTTCATTATAACTTTGGGATGTAGCGCCGTTTCAATTTATATTTACCCATGGTTTTAGACTAAATTCTGCCTGACGCAGTTAGATTAGCGGGAACATTTATAATTAATAAGTAGACAATTAATTATATTAACGTTTTGGAAATTTTTTATGCTTCCTGCTTTAGTTATCCAACAGTGTGTGATTTGCATGGAGTGACCTCCCAAGGGCATGGTGTCGATTATATATTTGCAATTTGTCTTGTAACATCTCAAATTCACCTTAGTGAAAAAAAATTGTCAAAAAAAATATATACATATGGATATTGTTTCGAAGAGAAATAAAAAAATAAAAGAATTTTTCTAAAATTGCATGACAAAAAAAAAAAAAAAAAGGTTTAAGAGATAAATGCAAAATTATATTAAAAAAAAAAAATATAGAGTCCATATGTATATAAATTAAAAAAAAATATAAATTAAGAAAGAAAAGACAATTCAATAATTATGAAAGAAAAAAGATAGAAAAGTAATTTTGAAAAGATAGAGTCCAAAAACAAAACTTAAAACAGAGGTATTTTTGACCATTTCCCTAATTTTAATAATAAACTATAATCCTCACTTCACTCTCTCCTTCTAATTCTCTAATTATTCTTCATTAAAAAAAAAAAAAAAAATTCTCTCGTTATTCAATCCACTAGATGACTCATCATATATCAATAGTTTTCTTTTTAGAACTTTGTTTATTATTTTTCGATTATTTATCTAGCGTTTAGAATACAATACAATATAACATTTTCCAAATTTATGTATGTATGTATAGTTAGTTGTAATTGCTAATTTCAATACCACTAAGAATTTTACTCCTCATTTTCTTAAAATAAAACTCTAGTGACTCTTTGTTTTTTTAGGAGGAAAAATCATCACATCTGCTATATTCTTTCCCCAATTATAATGTGTGCTTTTGTTTACTTTGTCTTCACTTTATTTTGGAATCTATAGCTCTAATCAGATTTCTTTTTCGTTAGTTTTTTAATTTGTATTTATCATTTCACAATTTTATTCATTTATTTCATTTCGAGTTTAAGTGGAGCAAAAGTGATATATTTAGATAACTCATTATCAATGGACCATAAATTGTTATATTTATGCAATTCAATAAGATCCATTTAGATTCGTTTATACGTAAAGATTTAAATGATGAAATTTGGATTGTAATTGCCTTTTTTACGGCTCTTGATTTAGGAAGTGTTGGAATCTCATTCAAGATGTAGTTCATAGTTATTTTGTTTTAGATTTACCTTTTATCAATTTGCTTTCTCTTTGTTGATTGTTTTCTGTTCTTCGTAGATTTTATACCAATTTTAGCATGGATTGTTGATGGTATTTATTTCTCTTTATTATTATTATTATTATTTTTTGGTAGTTACATGTTCCCAAATTAAGCTACATTGTCTTAATAGTTACATTGATTTGCTTCTCTAGAAGAATAATTAGTAAATATTAGTCTTACTCATTTTTCCCTCTTTTACACATTTTTTTTCCAAAAACTAAGCTCAAAGTTTTCAATTTAAAGATTGTAGCAAAATATGGTATATGCTATCAGTTACAACTCATTTCTCTATTGCCTTTTTGAATACATATTTGTTGCCCTTCAAATGTGCACTAGCAAGTGTACTAGATGAACTGTAGTAGTGGCAAGATAAGTGTCGATCCCACAGGGAATAAGGGAAAACTACAAGATTTCCTAATAAATTGTTAGTTAAGATTTTCCAAGTAATCAGCAAGACAAAGTCAAATAAACTGAAATCAATGTAAGCATGTAAAATAACGTAAGAAGGCTGCTTAAAATAAGAGATGACAGATAATAATAAAAGCACAGACTTCCACTGGTTAGATAGGCAATCTCGAGGTATCTTTCTCTAGCATTTATTATAAATATATTAAGGACGTAGATCTAAGGTTTATTGCCCTCTTCCCACCAAGCTTATCTCTCGACCTCACTTGGATTCTATGACTGCCCAACTAGGCTTATCTCTCGACCTCACCCAGTCTAGGCATTCATGCATTAAGTCAAGCAAGCATTATATTTTGAATAGAAACCCTTAGCACACTCCCAATCTCCTCTCGGTCTCATGGTAAGTGTGTGTGTGCGTGATTGTCCATATTCCCAAATCTCCTCTCGGTCTCATTAGGAATACTAGGCATACAATAGGGCCCCATCATATATTTTAATAAACACTTCACCACACAATCATCTGAGCATAATATTCATAACAAACACGAGAAAGACTTCCCAAGATCACCAGACTAAGCTGGCTTCAGCCTGCTGGGAGACTACTCGCAACACATAATTAAAAATAAACGAGATTGCTTAACCAGAAGAACTTGAAGAAGAGAGAAATTAAAGAAAGAAAAATAGTGGTAGTTGAAGAACAATCAATGCCCTATCCCATCTGAACAGCAAGGTATATATAGCCCCCAAAAGAAAAATAAAATATTCTACCTAGGGCCTTGTTCTAATATTAAACTAATAACAAAAATTATCAACCACAAATAAAATGGCTTCCTCAAGAAGCCAAGGATAAGTCTGGAATTTCCATAAAAACAAATGTCTTCTCCTTACTCTGGACCGTACCTCTCCCTTTAGTTCCGGCCCGTCCAAGCTGCAGCCCAATCCAACTCTTTAATTTCTTTTCTTTTTCTTGAGATTTCCAGATTCCAGCAGTCTTCCTGATTCCGTGCTTAAGACCTGGAAAAACTCAATATTAGCTATGAATCCTCTCTTCTCAAAGAAATTTTACTAATTTAGCTGCTGAAATCTTGCATAATTAGCTGGTAATATCTTCACTTATCAAGAACCCCCACACTTGAACATTGCTTGTCCTCAAGCAATCCCAGAATAAAACAGAAAAAGAGAAAAGAAAGGAAGAAAACTTTGAAAGAAAACACAATTTAAACACTTAAACTTAACTTAAGCAACAACCAATAATCAATCCATCACCCTCGAACAACAAGATTTCTAAGCAAAATACTAAAATTGAGAATACCAAATCAATCAAAGCATTCTTAAGAGACCTGGCTTAGCTTCATAAACATCATAAGGCAACAAGACCAAACCTTAAATTTCAGCGAGCTAGCAAGGAATTAGACCAAAATTTGCCTTTCTAAAAGAGTTCACTCTCACTCTAGTGTTTGGGCGATTTGAATAAGAACTCTCAGCAGCAACACACATTGGCCTTAAACCAAAAACTTAAGCAAACATCCTATCGCTACCACTTAATTAGACACATGCACAATCAAAAGGTCTTTTTACAAGGGCTGTAATGTAAGGCTTAGGTTAGGGGTGTGACAAAAAGACTGTTTAGGCTAAAGGAATACCATACCAATTAACACCATGGAACAACAAACAATTCACTCCAAAAGAAACTTAAGCAACCAAAGACAGAAAACGATAGGAAACTCAAATATTGAGATGCATTATCAAGAATTTTAAGCACAAGAAGGAATATGATCATCTTAGCATAAATTTTCACCACTTTTTTTTTTTTTGAAGAAGAGAGAAATTAAAATTAAAATTAAATTAGAACACAACTGCTGGATGCAATCAGTTGAAAATATATAACTTGGCAAAATTGATCTTGCTTGCACTTTTGATTTTCAAGCAAAATGAAAGAAGTGAAAATTTCAACTGGATTACGGCAAAGATTATGCAAAAAGTTGCAAACTGAACTTTGAAGAACTAATTATCAAGAGAGCATTATTTTTATGACCACATGAATTTCCAAGAAAAATCTGATGCAAAAGTTCAATTAAAGTAAATTACTTGCTATTTGAAAACAACTTGATTATGCTATGGCATTCCTAGGGTTCTTTGGACAACATAGTGTGAATTGGCTTAAGGAAAAACACAATATGGGTTGAACAAAGAAAACAGGCTTAAAGGCTCAAAGGGGCTAAAAAAGTGGGAAAAGAAATGTTAAGGAAGCTTTTGGATTTAAGTAACAGAAATGGCTAACAAATGCCTTAATCATTTTGTGCACGCGAAAAACCTTATGGTTTTGACAAAGATAATCTACTAAGCTCTAGCTTAAAAACTCAACATGCATGCCCTCTCTACAAGGAATTCAAGCAAGATTTTATAACAAAGAAAACAGGCTCAAAACCTCACAGAGAAATATAGGGTTAATGCAAATTGGCCTAACTCAAGCTATCAAGGTGAAACAAATTTTAAGGTCTTGAAGTCCTAAGCTACTTAATCAACTAAAACCAAAATTTCTAAAAGTTTTTCTAATCAACAGACAATCAATTTTAAGTGCTTTACACAGACTTCCTGCATCCTTAGGATCAGAAAATTTCACTGGCTGCTAACTCAAGAAAATACAGAAAAATCAAAAAATTTAGACAAATTTTTACAATAAAACCAAAAGAACCAAGAAAACTGATCACAAAAACTCATAAATCCACACGTAAAACTTTACAAGCTCACACAGAACACAGAAAATTAAAGACTACTTAGAACAGTAAATGCTCAAGCAGGGATTCCAAGCAATGAACCAGCAATCATGCATTAACAAATATCAACAATTAATTTAAAATTCATAAGGTAGCTCTTCTCCCCTACACTTAAGATATGCTTTGTCCTCAAAGCATCACATGCATGCAATAAATTCAGATCAGGGCAAAAGAAACCACCTACTTCATTGCACAGAAAAATTATTGAGAGAGGGCTTTTGAAAAGAAGCATACCAGAGTTGGACGAGGAGGAGAAGAAGAACATATCACTCAGCAAGCTTAGAGGAGACTTGCTCCTCTTCTTCTTCTTCTGATGCATCCCGGATTTCTTCATCCGCTGAGTCTTCATCACCCTCCTCTTCAGGGATTTCCAATAGCAGCTTTTGGACCTCCTTTGGCTAGGCAGGCTTCTTACTCTCTTTCTGTACTTCTTCAATTATTTCAGAGTTCTCATCCTGCTTCTCCAACTTTGCTTCAAGGAGAGCAACCTTGTTTTCCAGGAGAGCAATTTTGGCCCTGTCTTCAATCTGCCTGGCCCACATACGGTCAATCAGTTTCACCAATTCAGCCATGGACATCTTTGAAATTCTTTCAAACTGCTTGAGCTTTTCTTGATCATTTAGAGTCAAATCCTCAATGATTTGCGGCTGGTGGGAAGTGGAGGAACGGGTGACTGGCCTTCTTCGCTTTGCTGGGGGCTCAGAAGGCTGCTTGGATGCAGACTTGGCTTCTTTCTTCATCTCTAGCTCCTTTTCCAGTTGGAAAGCATCATCCCATAGCATCCATTTTCCTACCACCTTCTTACAAACCCCCATTTGATTCAAATTAACAAATTCAAATGGTGCAGGGTGGCATTCAAAGGCCAAACCTTCCTCAGAAAACTCAGTCAGACAGGCTTTAGCAATTCTGGTCACATATGACCCACAAAGTATCTTTCCTTGCGGCTTGATACTAGCAATATAATGAGCAAACCAAGCCCCCACATTCATCCTCTTTCCTTCTATCATGCACCAAAGAGCAAAAAGATCCTGATTGGGAACATGTGACTGATTGTTCCTTCCAAAAACCGAGCTGGCAATAAACTTTTGAAGGATCTTGTGGCTATACTTTTTGATGTAGGAGGCGGAGGAGGATGTTGATGTATACTCACTCTGGTTAGTAAGTTCTTTCTAGAAATCGGTGGGGTTGAACTCCGGTGCGAAATCCGTGTAGGCTTGAGCAAATTCCTCAGACTCAAGAAAAGCAGAGTCTGCTACCCCTAAATATTGGTTGAGTTCAATCAAAGAGTAGGTCTTTCTCTTTCCCATCACTCTGAAGCTAAACTTGTTGGAAATGCCCTAGTCCCGAGGCATTGGTCCTTGTGTTTGTATAATACATTTGTACATTAATGTGAACTTTATGTATTATATAATTTGTGTCAAGGAAATAAAGGCATTAATCTATTTATTATATATCTTGTGCTATATTTTAAATAGAGTATCCAATGGACATATCCATATCCATGTTTTTGCCCACGTTTGATTATGTTTCTTGGTAAGAAATGTGAGAGCTCACTAGGATGAAATTGATTTTATTTCTTTTGGAAAGAAATATAGGACATCAATATTTCATTAAGTATGCTGCCTCTCTCTCCCTCTCTTCTTGGTAAATCCGAGCCGCTAGCACAGGTTTGGTCCGAGAGCCATTCGTGTACGTGACGTTGGAGGGAGTCGGCTTCGATTCCTGCAGTTCGCGTATCCGTCTCTTTAAGAGATTTGCCGGGTAAGTTTCCAAACTTCTCTTTATGGTTTTAAGTTTTTTTGATTTCCACATCTTAAGCTCCTGGGCCGGATTCGAGGAAATCGACGTGTATTTCTGCTTTTATCGGTCGGTTTCCCGTGACTATTCCCAACAAAACTTCCTCTGATAATCCATTTCTGTAATCTCTGGGTTAAGGGTGAAAGTGCTAAGGAAATCCAGTGTTAGTTCTCTGTAGGCCGGCTCCTCAATTTGTGCGTAAAACTGGAAACCCCCATTGGCTAACAACTGCCGGATTTCGCTATCAAGGCCCAGGGTTGCCAAGACATTCCAATCAAATGTTCTTGAGGGCGCAAAGGTCAAGCCCTTGAACTGCTCATACCTGTCATTCTCCTTGGCGGTGAAGGTTTGCATTTTTGTGAGCATCTTTTCAACGGTGGTGGTTTCAGAACCGGTGGGTTGAACATTGACAGAGGAGGAGGAGGGTTTTGCGCAGGAAGCGCTTGGTGCACGCTTCGCTGCTTTCTTTTCC
This sequence comes from Euphorbia tirucalli, assembly GCA_039660915.1. NCBI lineage: Eukaryota > Viridiplantae > Streptophyta > Magnoliopsida > Malpighiales > Euphorbiaceae > Euphorbia > Euphorbia tirucalli. The sequence continues at coordinate 73,734,877 of CM077641.1, forward strand.
CTGGCCATTCTCACAATCACAAATCACAGAGAAAATGAAAAAGAAAGTGTGAAGACAGATTAAGAAAATACAGGCGATTGGAGAGAGGAAAACAGAAGTAATGCAACAGGGAAGAGGAAGGGTTTTAAAACGGTAAAAAGAAAGGGGAACAGTTACCTAATTTGAATTTCAAAGTAAAACTAACACAAGTTAAAGAGGAGGGAGACATGGCATCTGAGCGGGAGAGAAAGAGGGGTAAAAATTGGGGCTGAAAAGATTTAACACATTTTCCAAAAATTCACCTTTTTAATTCTTATAATTACTCCCTTTTTCCAAAAAAAAATTTAGACATAAAAAAAATCTTGCGGGTGAAAAGAATAAAAATTAAAGGCAAGTATGGACTTTAACAAAAAGGAAAAAAAAAAAACAATTTCAATTTGATGTTACTTCCCATACTTGCTCCAGTTGTAGCCCTGCAAAAAGAATCAGGATTTCATGATTAATAACTATATTTCAAAAAGCAAATAAAATAAAAGAGGGGTTAGAGATTTTCAAACAAAATTGCTTCAATTTTGTGTTTAAAGCGGACATCGAGCAATCTTAGATTGCTCAGGGTGGTTCAAGGTATTGGAGACTTCCAACACCACTTGATGATTCCTGCGCAAGATAGGGTTTTAATCTCTGGCCATTAATTTTAAAAACTTCACCATTTTGATTCATTATTTCAACTGCCCTATGTGAAAAGACTTGGTTCACAATAAATGGTCTAGTTCACCTCGATTTAAGCTTTCCCGGAAATAATCTTAGCTTTGAATTATATAACAAGACTTTCAGACCCTTGTAGAAAGTCTTCTCCCGAATTTTCTTGTCATGCCATTTTTTTGTTTTCTCCTTGTAATTGATGGAATTTTCATAACTGAATAGCCTGAATTCTTCCAACTCATTCAATTACAATTTCCTCTTTTCTCCTACCAAATTCCTGTCAAAATTCAAATAAGTTAGAGCCCATAAAGCCTTAAATTCTAATTCAACGGGTAAGTGACATGCTTTTCCATATAACAATCTAAAAGGTGACATCCCAATAGGTGTCTTGTAAGCTGTACGATATGCCCAAAGAGCATTATCAATCTTTCTTGACCAGTCTTTCTTAGAATTGTCAACAGTTTTTTCAAGAATTCTCTTGATTTCTCTATTAGAAATCTCAACCTGCCCACTAGTCTGTGGGTGGTAAGGTGTAGCAATTCTATGAGTGACTTCATATTTAGTAAGAAGCCTTTCAAATTGGTTATTATAGAAATGAGTACCTTGATAACTGATTATAGCTCTAGGAACTCCAAATCTTGTAAATAATTTCTTTAGAAACCTTACCACAACCCGAGCATCATTTGTAGGACTTGCAATGGCTTTAACCCACTTACTCACATAATCCACAGCAACCAAGATATAATTGTTACCATGTGAGCTTGGGAAAGGTCCCACAAAATCAATACGCCAAACATCAAAGACTTCACAAATGATAATATTATGTAAAGGCATACCATTTTTGGCAGAGATATTACCTGTTCTTTGACATTCATTACACTCCAAAACAAACCTATGAGAATCCTTAAAAATTGAAGGCCAAAAGAAACCACACTCCAGAACTTTTGAGGCTGTTCGGTTTGCACCAAAGTGACCTCCGGCTTCTTGAGTATGACACATTGACAAGATTGCTGGGACTTCTTCTTGTGAAGCACATCTTCTAATAATTTGATCTGCACACAACTTAAAAAGAAAAGGTTCCTCCCAAAAATAATATTTTAAGTCCGAGAAGAATTTCTTTCTTTGGTGAAAAGATAAAGATTGAGGCATAATTCTATGGGCTAAATAATTCGCAATATCAGCAAACCAAGGTATAGACTGTACCACATAAAGTTGTTCATCAGGAAAAGAATCAGCAATGTTAGGTTGCTTATCGAGGTTGCTTAATGGAATCCTGGAAAGATAGTCTGCAGCCACATTCTCTGAACCCTTCTTGTCTTTGATCTCAATGTCAAATTCTTGAAGAAGTAGGAGCCATCGTATGAGATGAGGTTTCGCATCCTTTTTTGCCAACAAGTATTTCAATGCTGCATGATCAGTAAAAACAGTGATTTTAGATAAAACCAAGTAAGATCTGAATTTATAAAAAGCATAAACAACAGCAAGCAATTCTTTTTCTGTAGTGGTGTAATTCTGTTGTGTCTCTGTTAAGGTTTTGCTTGTGTAGTAGATGGGGTGGAAATGCTTTTCTCTCCTTTGTCCTAACACAGCTCCAATGCAAGTGTCACTTGCATCACACATAAGCTTGAATGGAAAACTCCAGTCAGGGGCAATAAGAATTGGAGCATTTACCAATTTCGCCTTGAGAGTTTCAAAAGCTTTTTCATAAGCTTCATCAAAACAGAATTGAACATCCTTGTGCAAAAGGGCTGTTAGTGGTGAGCAATTTTTGAGAAATCTTTTATAAACGTTCTGTAAAAACCAGCGTGTCCAAGAAAACTTCAAATTTCTTTAACAGAAGTAGGAGCAGCTAGCTTTTCAATGACTTCTACTTTTGCTTTATCAACCTCCATTCCTTTTGAAGAGATCTTGTGGCCGAGAACAATGCCTTCATCAACCATAAAATGAAATTTTTCCCAATTCAATACAAGATTGGTCTCCTTACACCTGGTTAGAACTGCTTCAAGATTGTTAAGACAGGATTGGAAAGTCTCGGCATAAACTGAGAAATCATCCATGAAGATTTCCACTGTCTTTTCAGCCATGTCATGGAAAATCGCCATCATGCATCTCTGGAAGGTTGCTGGAGCATTACACAATCCGAATGGCATCCTTCTATAAGCATAGGTGCCATATGGACATGTAAATATTATCTTCTCTTGATCTTGGGGACAAATAGGAATCTGATTGTACCCTGAATATCCATCAAGAAAACAATAAAATGCATAACCTGAAAGTCTTTCCAGCATCTGGTTAATGAATGGCAGTGGAAAATGATCTTTTCGTGTGGCATCATTGAGTTTTCGGTAGTCAATGCAAACTCTCCATCTAGTAACTGTTCTTGTGGGAATGAGTTCATTTTGCTCGTTCTGAATAACAGTAATCCCACCTTTCTTGGGGACTACCTGAACAGGGCTTGTCCACACTGAATCAGAAATGGGGTAGATAATTCCTGCATCAAGTAGCTTAATTACCTCCTTTTTCACAACTTCCTTCATGTTGGGATTCAGTCTCCTTTGAGGTTGTATAACAGGCTTATGATCTTCCTCCATTAGAATACGATGGACATAAATAGAAGGACTAATGCCTTTTATATCCGAGATTGTCCAGGCCATTGCTTCCTTGTTCTTTCTCAAGACGCAAAGTAATTGAGTTTTCTGCTCACGGGTAAGTTTTGAAGAGATAATTATAGGTAGATTGCTTGGTGGATCAAGGAAAGCATATTCTAAATGAAAGGGTAATGGTTTCAAGTCTTGTGTAGGAGGCTCTTCAATGGAAGGTTTAGAATGCAGTGTGGGTGTATAGTCTAAAGGTTCAATGAATTGCCTGCTTCCCAAGACTGCTGGTCATCCAATTTTAGCTTCAATTTGCTTTTCCATATCTTCTTCTTCATTTTCAAAGGCTGCTTCCTCAAATTCCCGCATGAAAATGGGTTTAAATTAACATCAGTAGCATCAATGAAATAACAATGATCATCACAAGCAGGAGGATATTTCATGGCTTCATTCATCTTAAAGACTACTTCCTCATCATGAATTTTCAAAATTAGCTTACCATTATGCACATCAATTAATGCGCGACCTGTTGCTAAAAAGGGTCTTCCTAGAATAATAGGAACATGCAAGTCTTCATCCATATCAATCACGATGAAATCAACAGGAAGTATAAACTTTCCTATCTTCACCAAAACATCTTCAATTATTCCCCTAGGATATCTCACGGTTCTATCAGCAAGTTGTATGGAAACCCTAGTAGGTTGAGGTTCTCCTAACCCTAATTGTTTATAGATGTAATATGGCATGAGATTAAGCTTGCTCCTAAATCACATAATGCATTTTCAATATTAAGGTTACCAATAGAGCAAGGTATATAAAAACTCCCTGGATCTTTGATCTTGGCTTGTAAAGGTTGCTTGCTCTGAAGGATTGATGAGCAATCTCTGTTGAGTTGCACCATTGCTACATTTTCCAACTTCTTTTTGTTAGCTGAAGTTCCTTCAAGAATCTCACATATAAGGGCATCTGTGCAAGTGCTTCCGCGAAGGGTATGTTGATGTGAAGCTTCTTAAAGACCTCCAGAAACTTGTCAAACTGCTTGGCCATGTCATGTTGCTTAGCTCTTTGTGGATATGGTATCCTTGGTTGATAAGCAGGTACAGGTTGCTCATTTTGAACAGAGGTGTTTTGATTAGAATCTGAGGTTGCTTGATTCTGCTCTGATTGAGCATTCTTTGGTTGCACTTGAGATTGCTTATCTGCATCAGAAGGTTGCTCAGTGATGTGAGCAATCTTAGGTTGCTCATTCTTTCCAACGACCTTTTCTTCTGAGCCTTTGCCTGTCTCCACGATGCTCATCTTGTGAGGTTGCTCGACATTCTTACCACTTCTAAGAGTAATAGCCTTGCACTCTTCTCTCGGATTGGGTTCAGTATTGCTTGGAATTACCCCTTTGTTCTTTAGGGTGACAATATTTGTAAGTTGCTGGAGCTGATTTTCCATGTTCTTCATATAAGCTTGAGTCTGCTTCATAAACTGAGACATCATTTCCTTCATCTCCTTAACCTCTGATTTCTTATATGCATATGATGGTCCGGCTTGTTGAATATGACTGGGCTGTTGATGAGGTTGGAAATTGCTGTGAGGCTGCTGGAAAGGTACATGAGGTTTCTTGCCAGGTTGTTGGTTCCAAGAGAAATTAGGATGATTGCGCCATCCTGGATTATAAGTGTTAGAAAATGGATTGTTCTGCCTTGGATTATTTCCAATATAATCACATTGCTCCTGATTGAGTGAGATATCACAATCAATGCTTCGATGATCACTTCCACAGAATTCACACGATATCTTTAAACTTGAAATGGCTGAGATATTCTGCTTGGCTAACTATTTAAGGATTAGATCTACTTTGTCAGAAAGCTTGGCAACAGCTTCTGATTCAGCAGTCTTTTCTCCATCCTCCCGTGCTAAATGCCACTTGTAACTGGTGTTGACGAACCTTTCAACCAATTCATAAAACCTTTCAACCAATTCATAAAGCTCTTCCGGTGCCAATTCTTCTGGGTCTCCATTTACAGTTGACTCAATTTGAATCTTATATGCATTTGTCAAACCATTGTAGAAATTCTGAATCTGCATCCACATAGGAAATCCATCGTTTGGTACTTTCCTCAGGAGCTCTTTGTATCTTTCGCAGGCTTCTGACAGAGATTCATCATGTTGCTGACGAAAATGAGCAACCTCATTTCTTAACTTAATTGCTTGCTTGGGTGGAAAATACTTAGTCAGAAAGACTTAAGCCATTTCATCCCAGGTTGTAACTGAACCTAGTTAAAGATTCTTTAACCAAATTTTAGCCTTATCCCTTAGTGAAAAAGGGAAAAGCTTTAATCGTATCACATCATCTAAGACTCCCCGGTTAGTACGAAAATTATTGCACATAGTCACAAAATTTTGGATGTGAGCATTTGGATCTTCTCCGGGCAATCCTCTAAATTGAACAGCAGCTTGAAGCATTTGAATCATATAGGCTTTGATCTCAAAGACATTGTCACCTTCATTGGGTATCATGATACAAAAAGAGTGTCCCTCAGTGATAGGTCTCGAATATTCCTAAGTCTCTGCCTTGGAGGAGGAAGATGAACTTCTCCCTCTCCTTCTGGTGGTGGTGGTGGCAAATTTTGATCAGCCATTCTCTGTCTCCTTCTGGCTCTTCGGACAGCTCCACTCCTTCTCCTACAAGTCGTTTTGATCTCTGGATCTATAGGAATTAGAGGGATTCCTGCTCTTCGCATGCACCAAGAGATTGCTTAAACAGAGAATTTCTGCACAAAACACCAAACACCAAATCAAACAAACGAATTTACAAGAAATCTTTAAAAATTTTCAACCGTTAGTTCCCCGGGAACGGCGCCAAAAACTTGTTGCCCTTCAAATGTGCACTAGCAAGTGTATTAGATCAACTGTAGTAGTGGCAAGACAAGTGTCGATCCCACAGGGAATAAGGGAAAACTACAAGATTTCCTAATAAATTGTTAGTTAAGATTTTCCAAGTAATCAGCAAAACAAACTCAAATAAACTGAAATCAATGTAAGCATGTAAAATAACGTAAGAAGGCTACTTAAAACAAGAGATGGCAGATAATAATAAAAGCACAGACTTCCACCGGTTAGATAGGCAATCTCGAGGTATCTTTCTCTAGCATTTATTATAAATATATTAAGGACGTAGATCTAAGGTTTCTTGCCCTCTTCCCACCAAGCTTATCTCTCGACCTCACCCAGTCTAGGCATTCATGCATTAAGTCAAGCAAGCATTATATTTTGAATAGAAACCCTTAGCACACTCCCAATCTCCTCTCGGTCTCACGGTAAGTGTGTGTGTGCGTGATTGTCCATATTCCCAAATATCCTCTCGGTCTCATTAGGAATACTAGGCATACAATAGGGCCCCCATCATATATTTTAATAAACACTTCACCACACAATCATCTGAGCATAATATTCATAACAAACACGAGAAAGACTTCCCAAGATCACCAGACTAAGCTGGCTTCAGCCTGCTGGGAGACTGCTCGCAACACATAATTAAAAATAAACGAGATTACTTAACCAGAAGAACTTGAAGAAGAGAGAAATTAAAGAAAGAAAAATAGTGGTAGTTAAAGAACAATCAATGCCCTATCCCATCTGAACAGCAAGGTATATATAGCCCCCAAAAGAAAAATAAAATATTCTACCTAGAGCCTTGTTCTAATATTAAACTAATAACAAAAATTATCAACCACAAATACAATGGCTTCCTCAAGAAGCCAAGGATAAGTCTGGAATTTCCATAAAAACAAATGTCTTCTCCTCACTCTGGGCCGCGCTCTCCCTTTAGTTCCGGCCCGTCCAAGCTGTAGCCTAATCCAACTCTTTAATTTCTTTTCTTTTTCTTGAGATTTCCAGATTCCAGCAGTCTTCCTGATTCCGCGCTTAAGACCTGGAAAAACTCAATATTAGCTATGAATCCTCTCTTCTCAAAGGAATTTTACTAATTTAGCTGCTGAAATCTTGCATAATTAGCTGGTAATATCTTCACTTATCAATAAGATTTAAAATTAGATTTTCATTAAGGTCTGTTATTTGCTTTTGATTTAATATCAGTTCGATTCAATTAGTCTATGTAGTTTACTTTTTCATGTGTTGTTGACAACCTAAGTCATAACTTTGATGGATCAAGAGATTTTTTTCATTTTTTTTGCTAAGCATTTCTATGTTTCTTCTTACTTTAGTCTGAGTCATTGGCTTCCAATCTGAGAGCGATAATTTTAGAATTAGTTCTCTGGAGTTTCGGTTTTACGCCTCGTTAATTCCATGATTGATGTGGTTTTGTTAGATCACTTTTTGTGGAATGGGTGAGTCTTTTTATCGACTATATAGTCTTTTTAACAAATCAAGTTGATCTTATGTAATGTTTGACATAATGTGACCAATCTGCCTAAAAATGAAAAAAAAATGAACTACTATATATAATACTTAAATTTGGAAGAGTTGAAAATTATCTTTAAAGATAACTCTAGTAAGATCATCGAAGTATTGAAGAAGTTCTAGATTAAAATATTAAAATAAAAAAGAAACTAAGAATAAAGAAATGTGAGAAAATAGAAAAATATGAAATACAAAAAATGAAGAATAATGTTGATTACAAGAAAGAACAAAGGGATAAAAAAAAAACTCAAACTTCTCATCTCAATGTGGACACCTAAAACATATGATGTACATTGAGATGTATATTCTACTTAGTCTTAAGAATTGAACTTATAAAATTTTTTCCAGCAATTAGCACGAGCAAACTGAATTTGTTGTTAAGAAGTTTTGCGATACAATTTCTAAACTTACTTCTAATCTTTTGCCTGATGATGGATGGCTCGAGCTATTCCCATTTCTGCTTAGTTATATGTTTTGTGATTCACCCATGTTAAAGAAAATCAAGATTCTCAATTTTTGGTCAATTGTCGAAGTACTTTCGAGTCGATCTATTCAGTTATAAGTGGAGTCGATCTACAGGTAAGCTCATGTAATATGACCAAAGTAGAGACTGCAAGTAATTCATGAATGTAGGGTTAAAGAGAAATTAGGGTAAATTCCATGTTGCCAAGTTAAGCTATATTATCTTAGTAGTTACATTGATTTTCTTCTATAGAAGAATTGTCAAACAAACCAAATTTGTTGTTAAGAAGTTTTACGATACAGTTTCCGAACTTGCTTCTAATGTTTTATCGATGGTGGATGGCCGGAGCTATTCCCATTTCTACTTTGGTATATGTTTTGTGATGTACCCGTGTTAAAAAATTAGGATTCTTGATTTTCAATCAATTATTGAAGTATTTTCGAGTTGATGTATTTGGCTATAAGTAGAGTTGATCTACAAGTGAGCTAATAAATGAGAATGATAAATATGACCAAAGTAGAGGCTACAAGTAACTCATCAATGTAGGGTTAAGAGAGAAATTAAGGTAAATTTCATGTTTCCAAGTTAAGCTACACTATCTTAGTAGTTACATTGATTTGCTTCTCCAGAAGAATTTCCAAGCGAACCGAATTTATTGTTAAGAAGCTTCGCGATATAGTTTCTCAACTTGCTTCTAATGCTTTGTTAATGATTAATGGCCTGAGCTATTCCCATTTCTACTTCGGTATATATTTTATGATTCACCTATGTTATAAAAAATTAGGATTCTTTATTTTTGGTCAATTATCAAAGTATTTACGAGTTGATCTATTCGGTTATAAGTACCTACAAGTGAGCTCATGAATGAAATGATAAATATGACCAAAGTGAAGGTTGCAATTAACTCATGAATGTAGGGTTAAGAGAGAAATTAAGGTAAACTCCATGTGTCCAAGTTAAGCTACACTGTCTTAGTAGTTACATCGATTTGCTTCTTTAGAAGGATTGTCAAGCCAACCGAATTTATTTTTAAGAAGCTGTGCGATACAATTTCTAAACTTGCTTCTAATGTTTTGTTAATGATGGATGACCTGAGCTATTCCCATTTCTGCTTCGGTATATTTTATGATTCACTTATGTAAAAAAACTTGAGATCCTTGTTGTTTGGTCAATTGTCAAAGTTTTTTCGAGTTGATTTATTCGGATATAAGTAGATTCAATCTATAGGTGAGCTCATGAATGAGAATGATTAAAATGACAAAAGTGGAGGCTGCAAGTAGCTTATCAATATAGGGGTAAGAGAGAAATTAAGGTTTCCCTAGTTAAGCTACACTATCTTAGTAGTTATATTGATTTTCTTCTCTAAAAGAATTGTTATTAAATGTCATTCTTACTCATTTTTTCCTCTTTTACACCTTTTGTTTCCAAAATCTGAATTTAATATTTTTAATTCACAATATTACAACTGGGAGAAAACTTAGTTTCATTTTTAACTTTTTCAACATCTTTTGTAATATCCCATTTTAAGTGCATTCCTTTGGCATTTGTGCACATTTATGACATGTCACAATTATACTTATTAGAGAATACATTTGCATTATATATGCTATGAAATGAGGTAAAAATATGCAATTACCTTATCATGATGCAGTAGAACGTACCCCAAGCCTTGGTGAGACGCATTACTGTATATTACAAAGCCTCTTGTACCAGTTGGAATTGTCAAAATTAGAGCAGAAGTTAACCATCTTTTTAACTCATCAAAACTCTTACCCATGGTTTTAAAAATCGGACCGAACCAAATGGTCCAACTGGGTTCAACAAAACTAGAGGCCAGTCTGGTTGGTTTTTGCTGTCTGAGAACCGTCCAAGAACTAGTGAACCATCTGTTTTTACCAATTGACGGTTTTAGGCTGTTCAACTATTAAGGGAGAAAAAACTTATGGGGATAATTTTTATGTTGACCAACAACATTGGGGTTTGAGGGACCTACTGCTTTTCTCACACTTTTCAAAGGGAAATGTAGTCCCAATGCAAGTCATGTTTTACTTTTTCCTTCACAGGTAAGTGGTCTTGTATGTTAATTTAATATATATATATATATATATATATATATATATATAAAATAAAATTTAATATATTTTTTACATTATTAGGAAACATATCTTAATTTCATGGTATTATTTATGACTTTAATAGTTAATTATTTCATGTCATGCTTTATGTTAGTTGATTATTTTTTAAGCATTAATTCTTTTAGCTATCAAAAAAGTATTGATTCTTTTTATTTTCCTTTTTATATAACATGATGGAAGCCGAAAACACTACTAAGATATTTTAAAATTTATTAGTATTAAATATTAAATATTAATATCATGTCTAATTTGAAATTATTATTTTTGTTAATGGAATATTAGATTTTATTATATATTAGAAATTAAAATTTAATTGTTATATACTATAAACTAAAAATGTAATAAATTTATATATATTTCAATTAATTTTGTGAACCCAGTTGAATGTTAGTTCTATGAACCAATACCTTTACTGGTTCAATGACCAGTCCGATTCTGAAAACCATGCTTCTAACAATTATATGTCCACTGAATTTGTGTATATTTCCACAATAATTTAGTCAATGGAGTAGCAATAAGAGAAAACCCATCAACAAATCATACATAGTATCCAACTAACCATAGAAAACTTCTTACATCTGCTACATTTTTTGATGCTTCCCATTTGACTAATGCTTCTATCCTTGTAGGATCAACCTGTATACCTTAACCGGAAACCACATGTCCAAAAATAAAACATGGTCCAACCAAAATTCACATTTGCTAAATTTTTCATACAACTGCTTTTCTTTGAAGCACAATTCTCAAATGTTGCTCGTGTTCCTCATTGCTCCTCGAATATACAAGTATGCCATCAATAAAGGCAATAACAAACTTGTTAAGATAATTTTGATATACCTTGTTCATTAATTCCATAAAAACTGCAGGTGTAATTGTTAACCGAAATGGCATCACAACAAATTCATAATGCCCATATCGAGTTTTGAACACTGTTTTCAGAATATCTTGCTTTGCAATTCTAAGTTGATGATATCCTGATCTCAAATCAATTTTTAAAAATACCCATGCTTCTTGCAATTGATCAAATAAATCATCAATTCGAGGTAAAGGATATTTATTCTTTACAATGACCAGATTCAACTATCTTTAATCAATGCAGAGTCACATAATACCATCCTTTTTCTCCACAAATAATACTGGAGCAGCCCAATGTGATACACTAGGTCTAATAAACTGCTTGTCAAGTAATTTTTGTAACTGTGTTTTCAACTCTTTCAATTCAACTAGAGCCATTCTATATGGTGAAATAGAAATTGGTGCAGTTCCCAGAATCAAATCAATTATAAACTCTGTTTCTCGATCAGGCCGCAATCTGAGTAAATATGCAGGAAATACATCTGGAAATTCTTTGACCACATGAATATTCTCAAGTGATACACCTACTTTTTGCATCAATAACATGTGCCAGATTAAACGAAAAGCACTAACTACAGAAATTGAACAAGTAGGCACTATCTGATGTTCACCCTGAAAAACAACTTTTGGCTGATCTAGAGACTCTAAAATCACCTCTTTGGTAAAACAATTAACAACTACTGGATGTCTTGTCAACCAGTCCATACCACGTATTACATCAAGTTCTATAATATTCAACCTTATAAAATCTGCACTTAATTTTGCTTTATCAATTTGGATCAAACAATTATGATACATATGATTTGAAACCACAAGTTCACCCAAAGAAGTCCCCACATTTAAATCAAATGCTAAAGGTTCACAACTCACATGCAAATGTGACGCCAAATGTGAGGATATAAAAGAATGATTAGAGCCAGGATCAATTCAGCATAAGCTTTTAAGTTGTGAATAAATATTTTACCAGTGACAACTCTAGTACAGTAACTGTGTGAGTGGATGACATTTTAGGTGGCAAAGCATGCCGGGGGCATTTTTGCAGCTACTTTATTTTATAATTATAATAGAAAATTCATTTAGGAAAATAATGTTCATAAAAGATTCGAGACCAAAATCTCAAAGAAAACATAGGAGTTGCCACTTGGATCAGCTCAACTAGGAAATTCAGGTATAGCCGGAACCGAGTGAGGACCACTATACATTCTAGAGATCTAGGTTCGGACGAGTCACTTACTTATTATCCAATCAAAATAACAGCTTCAATAAATAATTATATTATTTCATAAGACTCGATTGATTTTAATTTTACAGCAAATACAAACCAAATCAAGTAAGCTATCCTAAGGGGATACACATGAATTAAAAGGGGAATCGGGGTATAACTGCCTAAAATAAGCGAATTTAGCTGATACAAAAAATAAAATATTGAAAGAAAATTTCAACCTATAAATGGATGTTAATAACATAACAAATATTCTTACACATGAGATTCGAACATAACGATGAGGGATGGAAAATAGTTTTGAGACATTCTTGTGTTGATTGTAGAGAAAACGGCTTTGAAAACGGTTTAACCAGTCAACATTTGACATGTTACATGGGTTCATTTTCAAAAGATCGGATCTCGGTTATTTGTTTGGTCTAACATCAGTTCTAGAAACTAGATATAAAATTCATTATGTAATAAAAAGCTTGAAAAACATTTTTAGGTCATTTTATCCAAAAATAATAACCATGCGGTTATAAGTCATATCCGTGTGGCTGTAGTTATGACCATATAGTCATCATTACTAGGCGCAAAACAAATTTGAAGATTCAGTGATTTATTTAGGGATTTCAAAAGATCAATAGCCGTGAGGCCGAGGAACAATGTCCATACGGTTACAGTTACATCCATGCGACTGTGTCGGTGACTGTATGGATGTTATTTCTGGGTAGAAACCAGAAATGAACAAAAACAGAGCAAGTTGAAAAAGTGTATGAAATGATTCCCAAAAATATTGGTTTCTCAGAAATATACCCTTGACGTGTGAATCCACTACTTTACAGGTTCAAAAACACTTCAAAGGAGCTCCGGCTTATTAAAGTTCGGTTAAGGCTCCATAACTCCGAAAATCATAAAAAAATCTACAAATGTTACAAGTTTGTGATTCGTTTTAGTTTCTAAAACTATTATTAATCTATGTGAGGTGTTCACCTAAGATTTCTAACAAGTTTTAAAGCCTAATATCATAGCATCAAGTAAGAAAATGAAGAAAAAGCCATGAGTTCTTCCTTTCTCTTCTCTTTTCTTTCTTGTTTCTCCCTAACTCTCCAAAAGACTAATCCTAGATTCTAGCCTCACAAATGACCATTCCACTTCTCTCTCTTAATCATTTTCTATTTATACCATATCTCAGTCAAAGGTTTAGATCCGATCTAAAAGAAAGTGGGGGTGGATAATTGAACACCTGTACGGTTGTAATCTTTATCCGTATGGATGTAACTTGTAAATCTACATAGACATAGTTTATAGCCGTATGGTTATGATTATTTGACTATAAACCCTAATTCATTCAATTTAGCAATCCTGAGCTTTGACTTTGAGTTGACCTTGATTCGTGTGTAGAAATAAGTCAAATAAAACTTTATTTTCATCATCAAAATCGAGGATTAAAATCCTGTACTCACAAACTGCAACCTACGTAATCAAAGAAAATACTTAGGCCTGTGTTAGAGGTTTAGAATTCTGAGCTTCAGATCTGCCAATACCACCAGCAACACTTACTGTTGTTCCTCTACCTCTTCCTCCACATGTTGTCGTTCCAACTCCACTAACCCTTGTATTATGAACTATAGCCTCTGATGTAGCCCTTTTAGGTACTCTAATTTTTTAGGATAATCACGTATCAAATGTTTAAATTAGCCATATAAATAACATGTTGCAGTCAATTTCCTACATTCTCCCTCATGAAATCTCCCATATTGATTGCATAGAGGTTTTTATCCTGAACTTTTCCCTAACTCTATTTTGAGAAACTTGGAGTGCTCATTCTTGCTCCTCTATTTCCAGAATATCCTTCTCTAGAGCTAAACTGTGATAGAGATGAACTGGTTTGACATTTTGCAAACTTTTTACTTTGCTCTACCCCAATATCACTGTAAACCCTTTTTGGTTTATACTCCACACTTTCTTTTCCTAATTTTTTAGCCCTCATTACAACATGTTTCAATTTTGCAAAAGTTTCAAGTTCTAAAGCTGTATTTCTACTTCAAATTTCATATCTCAGCCCTTCCTTAAATTTTCTACATTTGTCTCTTTCAGTAGCTACCAAAGAAGGCATATAAGTAGATAATTGATTGACTTTTACTTCATACTTTGCCACAGTCATTCTCCCATGTCTCAAGTTCAGAAATTGTCTTCTTTTATCATCCAAGTATACCAATATGTAATTATTTTTGAATTCGTGTACAAAATCATCATAGATCAAAACTGGAGGTTGAACAGTAGTTCCAAGGACAATCACCATTAGTCATATGCATCTTCTTGGAGTAAATAAACAGCATAGTCAAAATTTTCTTCTGGAGTACAATGCATTAGAGCAAAAACTCTTTCTAATCTTTTCAGCCACCTTTATGAATTATACATGCTATGAAATAAGGTAAAAATAGGTATAAAGTAGCCATTTGAGTATACAAAAATATAACACTACAAATTAAGTGTGACTTAAATGTTTGGGGACTTAATTGAATAACTTTAGAATCAAAGGAGCAAAAATGATATTTTGCTACATATTTGATCATGAGAGATTGAAAATCTCTGCAATTGATATTGTTATTATTATTATTATTAATATCAATTATTATTAGATGATGATGAATTAAGGGTTCAATAAGGTTATTTCTGTGGAAAAAGTGATCCAATGAGGGAGAGAAAAGGATGGAGAGGGTTAAGATAAGTCTTGTTAGACATGAAAATCTAGAGAAGTTGCAAAATACATACATACATACATACATACATACATACATACATACATATATAAGAGAAGAAGGAGAAGAAGAAGAGAAATAAAAGAACAAGTAGAAAAGTAGAAGAAAGAGTTAAGTTCATGTAACTTGGGATATTAATTTCATATAGTTAGAAATAGAATATGAAAAATTTGTAAAATAATGAATTGTTCAGCTATGTCTTAGGAATATTTCTGCAAATTTCATAATTTTTGAGTAAGTATAGTGGAAACTAGAATTTTTGGAAGATGATATGCTCAAAACTGCATGCATATAAGATTAGGGTTAGAATGGGAAATCATGACATATTTGTTCTAGGGCCCAGAAGATTTTAATTTTTGGATATGTGATTCTTTTATATGTCTAGTTTAAGAATAAAAAAGAATCAGGTTGATCCATATTGTACGGACAGAGTTATAATCGTTTTACTAAAAGCTGTACATGTGAAACTAAACAGAATAGGACTTAGAAGTAAATTTCATAATAAATCATATGAGATTCAAAAAATTATGTAATTTTAGTATGTTATACCTCTATATGTTAGGAGCAAAATAAAATAAGAATCAAGTTATTTGGGTATGTAATTAGAAAGTTATGAATTTTGAAGTATAGGAAGGTCATGAGAACCTATAGATAAGTAAGGATAGTTATGCAGAAGAGTATTTTCATAGAAAGGAAAAAAATGGTTTACTTGTATTTAATATGAATTTATATTTATAGGAGCTCAAAATATTGAAGGGATTTCGGAAGACAAGCCACTTTCAAGGAAATTAGTTGTTAATTTTGTGAGTATAAACTTGATATGAATTTATATGTGATCTTGTGATGTTGTGTGAATATTTGGTGATGTGTGTTATTATGATATGTTGAATAAATATATATGAATAATGTATGTGAGGAATTGAATATATATGTGATATTGGAATTTAAGAGAATTCTTATTTATATGGATATTTGTGAATTACATGACACATGATTTGCATGATATATGTACTTGTGAATGGATACATGAAACATAAAGGGTATTTTTACATATCTGATCAAACACTGCAATTATATGAATCACATGGATCTTCTGATTATCTGGACCTATATGGTCAACCATATGAAATATCTGATTATATGGACCGAAATGTCAATTACACGTTTATATGAGTTGGCTAGCGAAATCATCTAATATATGTTGTATGATCATGGGGCAATAGTTCAGCTGGTTTTGTCACAACAAGTTAAGAAATTGCTTATTCATTTGTATATGTATGACCACTTGATGAATTTTGTATGTGCTGTGTGTGGTTGTAATTTCTTTGATTGTTTATACTCACTGAAGTTGTAGATAAAGTTTGGTTTTATAGAAGATTAAAGCTTTGTAGAAATCATGGATGAAAGGTCGACTGGCTAAGTTTCATCTCACACTCTTTCCTCTCATCACGAGCACATGGCATAAATAAAGTTGGGTTGAGAATAATGTAACATATATTTGGATTTGAGATGTGTAATATAAAAGTTGATATGTTGTAAACGATGATTTTTCTCTTAATAAATAAATGCAGTTTGTGTTAAAAAAAAAATTATCATGAATTGCTACTAAAAAGAAAAGATAAGGAGTGTTACATCTTTAAATTGGATTTCCTTCAAAGTCTTTTATTTGAATTTAATTTAAAATTAGTTTGATTCAATTAGTCTATGTAGTTTATTTTTCATGTGTTGTTGACAACCTATGTCACAACTTTGATGGACCGTGATTTTTTTTTTTTTTTTGCTATAGATTTCTATGTTTCTTCTCACTTTGATATGAGTTAATGGCTTCAAATCTGTTTGCAATGATTCTGGAATTAGTTCGCTACAGTTCCAGTTTTGGGCCTCTCTATTTCCATGATTGGTATGGTTTCATTAGATCACCTAGTGTTATATATAATTTTCGTAACTCGATTATTTCATTATTTTAGATAGGTGGTAGTGAAAGGTCATGCATCTTGGGTGGACTCTCAAAGACTACTCTAATCTATTATGATGCACTATAATAGAGAAATATTGTTCTCTTCATTGATCAACAGGAAAAGTATTATATTGCTGTTGTTTGCTCTTTCGTAATCTTATCGAAAGCTGAGGATGTTGCCCATATATTTGTAATTCCCCGACACAGATTAACTTTGATTCTCTTCTGAGACAAAGAGCCCTTTCTAATGAGATTTATTATGTATTTGAAACTGAGCTTGCTACTTTGTTGTGGATTTTATACTTGAATTACTTTATATCTTGGGTCTCTATTTTGACAACAATGTTCTTATGCAATGCACTATTTTCATTATATCTTTTCTTTTTTCTTTTTTTTAATAATTGGGGATTTAAGATGCTACATTTTGAACTTATGGCCAATACTTTCGAAATAACGTATTCACCCTGCGGAATTCCTCGTCTCATATCCTTGTACTCGTATCCCAACATAGATATGCATGTAAAACTTGTTACTATAATTAGTTTTATTGGTTGTATAAGTCTATCGGTTATTAAATACCCAACTTATGGCCATTTTACAACCATAATCCACATTATTCAAAGGGATCTGCACACGGAGAAAAAAGCAACGGAAAATTTTGTGTCACTTTTAGTGGGGATTGAGTGAGAAATGTACTTTCGTCCCCATCTAGTATTGGTCCCAGAGGCTGTAATATCCAAAGGCTGTAATGATTAATTCAAACTGTTGTGCAACTGAGTAATTAAGGTTCTCAAGAGTAACAAGGTCAAAAAGTTAAGAGTACCAACAAAAGTATTGTGACTGAAAATAAATAGCTCACTGATCAATACCCTTTTTCCAATATTAATAATTGTTGTGTTGTATCTAATTAACAGTATTATTTCAATAGTTTGATTAGTGAACTTACCAACATCAATATTGCTTTCAACAGATTGAATTCAACTTTAAACTCAATAGCAAAACACAAAAGCAGTCAATATCAAAATAACAGTTGTGAAGTAAAGAGTAAGAGTTAAGAGAAATTAAACGCAGTAGATTTATAGAGGTTCGGCATTCCTTGCCTACTCCTCTCATCAAGGTAGAATTCATACCTCTTTACAATCAAATGTTATCTCACTCAAGTAAGTACCTTCCTTACAAGTTTTGATACACTAAGTCACTACTTCTCTCAAGTAGTACAACAACAGAATTAGAGATGTAAAAATGATCAAGAAAGGTTACAACAAATTTTTAACACTAAGATTTTTCTCTCGAAGTTTCTTTTTTCTTGATAGCTTTGAAAACCATTATCATTATGGTCCAATTCCAAGTTTTCAAAGCAACTTTGTATCTTGGATTGATTTCAGCAATAATATGTTCAGTGGCCCAATTCCAAGTTTTCAAAGCAACTACTTACATTATACTGATCTCAGAAATAACATGTTTACTGGGCCAATTCCTGATTCAGTTTTCAAGTCTGTAAACCTAGAAGTTCTCATTCTTTCATCCAATAAGTTAACACGAGAAGTTTCTTTAGTTTGCAAGTTATCCTTTCTTCAAATTTTGGACCTCTCCAACAATAGTTTCAGTGGATTTATTCCTCCATGTTTGGTAAATATGAGCAATGGTCTTTCGGTGTTGCATTTGGGCATGAATAATTTTCAAGGAACAATTCCTGCTACATTTTCAAAGAGATGTGCATTGAGATATTTGAGCTTGGAAAGGAATCAACTGCAAGGACAAATCCCACATTCTACCATCAATTGTGAGAATTTGGAACTAATCAATCTCAGTAACAACAAGATCGATGATGCATTCCCTTATTCTCTCGGAATTCTACCACATCTGCAAGCTCTTGTGATGCACTCTAATAAATTGCATGGAACGTTGAAAAGCTACAATGTCGGTTATCCCTTCCCTATGTTGCGAATTTTCGATCTCTCCAACAATAACTTCAGTGGAGCGCTGCCAGCATTATACTTTGATCATTTTGAGGCAATGATGGGCTTAGATGGCCAGGAAATGCATTATATGGGCTCACCAAATTACTCTTACGATTAGACTGTGAGTATAACATTCAAAGGATTGGAGATTGAGTTGCCAAAAACCCAAAATGCATTGACATCTATTGATCTGTCACGAAATAAATTGATAAGAAAGATTCAGGAATCGATTGGAAAACTAAAGTCACTTATACTTTTGAATCTTTCTCACAATTGCTTCACAAATAATATTCCATCATCAATAGGAAATATGTCGAATTTGGAATCATTAGATCTCTCTTAAAATTCTTTGAGCAGAAGGATTCCTATGGTACTTGTGAATTTAACGTCTCTTCAAATGTTCCGGGTTTCGTATAATCGGTTGGAAGGACCCATACCTGAAGGTAATCAGCTCAATACTTTCGACAATAGTTCATATGAAGGGAATTCAGGATTATGTGGATTTCCGTTGGAGAAATGCAACAAAGTGAAAAAACAACATCTAGAATATGAATCGAAAAGAGAGGATCGTGAAGATGGATTTGGATGGAAAGCTATGACAATTGGGTATGGGTGTGGATTTGTATTAGGTGTTGGAGTTGGATATACAGTGTTCAAAACAAGGAAAACTGCTTGGTTTGTGAGCAAAGTTGAAGGCAATCAAAGGCCAACAAAGTCTAAAAACAAGACTTCCAAATCTCGTCGAAGAAGAAACTAGTCAATGCAATAAAATTGTGGTAATATTTCCAAATTATTAATATACTTTTAATTGATGCTTGTAAAAGCTTTAATTTTCATTTTCATTTTTTTAATGAATTTCTTGTAACTTGCTAGGGACATATCTGAACTGATGATCGAATCGATGGATCAATGGATGAAGTAGCTTTTGCTGATGGAAGATGGCTATATTTCCAAATTTACTTCATCAAAGAGGAAAATATCTATATTATCTTTAGTTTTGTACTTTTTTCTCGTAATATTTGTACATTTTTTTTCTTGGACAATGAACTATCTTAAAATATGTTACAATATTTATAAAGGTATACAATTATAACCTTTTTAAAGTTTGCACAAATATACTAGTACTTTCCTAAATTTATATAATTTAGAGCAAACAATTTATTAGTTCCTATTTTCTTACATATTATACTAGTGAGTCCATACATGTACCCTTAGGTCCTTAAGTTTTGTCACTATCAATTTACCCTATAATTTTTACTTTGTCAAATTAAAACCTCTGTGCATAAAATTGTCCATATCATCTCCTCTATCCTATTGACCCTAATTTGCCGATACATTCCTCAAAATATTGAATTTCATCACTCTCTTGATTCTCGTATTCCCTCTTGCTTTCTTCTTCTCTCTTGATTTCTCATTCTTAAAAGTCCACATATTACGATTCTATAGACCACAACAAGATATAGAGAAATCAATTTAATTTGAAAATATAACTAAATTAAAAGATTCCATGAAACACGTTAAAACAAAGAAATCTTAAACTGCTCCATCATTTAGATCTTTCATACAATAATTTCATTGGTCAAATTCCAATTTTCTTTGAAAATCTTAATTTGCTCCTGTATTTAGATCTTGACAACAATAATTTCAGCGGTCCTATTCCTACTTATTTTGGAAATTTAACGCAACTTGAAATTTCTGCCCCGGATGCATAAAACCAAAAATCCTAGAAAACAGAAAAAAGTACTGCAAAGCTCATGGGCTGTGAGCCGTGCGGCTCTATTTCCTCTCAAGATGGACCGTGCGGCTTAAAAGATAGGCCGTACAGCCCTGTTTGAAAATTTGCAACAAAATTCATTTTCTGGTTTTCAGCAATTTTAACACATCATAGGCAAATTAGACAATGTAGGACTAATGAGGTTGGATTTATGGCCTCTCAGAGATTACCTTTAGCATGTTTATCCAGGTTTTTGAGAAATGATCCGAATCCATTTCTCAAAGCTTTGAATCTGGTTTTAACTCATGAAAATTGTTGGATATAATAAAGAGAAAAAAGAAATAGACTGAGAACTTATCATTTATTTATCTCTCAAGTGTTTAAATACAAATACTCATAACTGAAATTTGAGAAAAAATAGCAAAAACTTTAGGAACAATAACTCAAAATGTGGACTCCTAAAATACAACAATAATTAACAAGAAAATAGCAACAACTAAGCTGACTTGGTCTCCAACAACAGAGCACATTCAGCAAAAGTTTTGATTTGTTCAACAGCAAAAATAGCAGCTTCTAGGGCACTAATCTGACACTCCTCCTTGCCTTTGAAGCTGCAAACCCCCAACTTCAATTTTAATTCTTCAAATTTGGTCTTGGACAAAGCTTTTGTAAATATATCAGCTGTATTATCCTCTGATTTGCAGTAAATTAATGAAACTTCACCTTCTTTTTGAATTTCTCGAAGAAAGTAAAATTTGATCTTGAAATGCTTTGTCTTGTCATGAAAAACTGGATTTGAGGAAATTGAAATGGCAGCTTGATTGTCAACAAAAATTTTTGTGGCCTTTTGTTGATCAAAACACAAATCTTGAAAGATTTTCCTCAACCAGATGGCTTGCTTTGCAGCAGCAGTTGCAGCAACAAATTCATCTTCTGCAGTACTTTGAGCGACAATTTCTTGCTTCTTGGAGCACCAACTGATTACACCTGAACCAAGGCTGAAACAATATCCAGTTGTGCTCTTCATATCATCAGCTGAGCCTCCATAATCACTATCAGAATAACCAACTAGTTTAACTTGATCACAAGAAAAACCAATCAATTGAAGCTGATCAACCTTAACATATTTGATTCCATGATCGACAGTTCCTTTAACACATCTTAGGATTCTCTTGGCAGCTATCATGTGATTTTCACTTGCGCAATGCATAAACCTGGAAAGTAGACTTACGGCGTGCACAATATCAGGGCAAGAAGCTGTAAGGTACATCAGACAGCCAATCAAGCTTCTGTAAAGATTTTCATTCACCTTGGCAGCTCCATCATCTTTGCAGAACTTGGTTTTTGTTTGCATAGGAGTATCCATAGCTTTGCAACTCTCCAAATGGAATTTCTTTGAAATTTCCATGGCATATTTTCTTTGGCTAATGAAGATTTCATTTCTTTGTTGTCTCACTTCTAAACCAAGAAAATACGTCATCAAGCCCAAGTCAGTCATCTCAAATTCCTTAAGCATTTTTGACTTGAACTCATCAATAAGCTTTTGATTATTTCTTGTGATCAAAAGGTCATCAACATAAACAGAAACAATAATAATGTTAGAGCCTTCACTTCTTACATAAAGAGTAGCCTCACTTAAGCTTTTTTTGAAGCCTAAGCTGATCAAATGATCATCAATCAGACTGTACCAGGCTCTTGGAGCCTGTTTAAGGCCATACAATGCTTTCTTGAGTACATAAACTTTGTCTTCTTGTCCCTCCACAACAAAACCTTCAGGTTGCTCAACAAAGATCTCTTCTTCAAGAAAACCATTTAGAAAGGCTGACTTTACATCCAATTGGAACACATTCCAGCCCTTTTGAGCAGCCATTGCCAGAAGCAATCAAATAGTGTCAAGCCTGGCTACAGGATCAAAAGTTTCAGAGAAATCCACACCAAAGATCTGTGCATATCCTTTCACCATAAACCTAGCTTTGTACTTGTTTAGAGACCCATCAGCATTGAGTTTTGTTCTAAAAACCCATTTAACTCTAATGATTTTTCTATGTGAAGGCCTTTCTACGAGCTGCCAAGTGTTGTTCTTCTCAATCATGCCTAACTCCTCTTTCATAACTGAAAGCCATCTTTTGTCTAACATTGCTTCTTGAACTCCAGCTAGTTCCATTACTGCCACATTGCACCTTGCATAGATGTCTGCAAGTGGTCTGGTTCCTCTAACAGGTTGTTCATCAACATCTTCTTCATTGAGTTTGAAATTGACTGGAGCTTTTCTTTCATTTTTTAAATTCCAATCCCACTTTTCATCCTCCATGAACACCACATCTCTACTGATCAGAATCTTTCTAGTTTGAGGTTGAAAAATTCTATAAGCTTTAGAGGAATTACTGTAGCCTACAAAGATGCCAGCTTCAGCCTTCTTGTCAAGTTTGTCTCTTTTGACCTGTGGCACATGAGTAAAACACAAACAACTAAATATTTTCAGATTTTTCAAATTTGGTTTGAACCCATACCAAGCCTCAAAAGGTGTTTTCCCATTCACAGCTTTGGAAGGAAGCCTGTTTAATAAGAACACAGCAGTACTTGTTGCCTCAGCCCAATACTCTTTTGGTAGATCTTTCTCATGCATCATACATCTAGCCATCTAAAAAATGGTTCTATTCTTCCTTTCGCTGACTCCGTTTTGCTGTGGAGTATACGGAGTTGTCAATTGATGCTCGATGCCAGCTTTATCACAAAATTGATTAAATTGGTTTGAAGTATACTCCTTTCCATTGTCAGACCTCAAAATTTGAATGAAGCAGCAACTTTGGTTCTCGATCCATTGCTTGAATTTCCAAAAAATGCCTGCAACTTCAGATTTAAATCTAAAAAAATATATCCAGCACATGCGAGAGAAGTCATCAATAAATATTATATAATATTTACTCCCGTTAAGTGAAGGAGTTCTTTGAGGTCCTGCAAGATCAGTATGGATGAGTTGTAACTTCTCTGTTACTCTCCAGGATGATTTCTGAAATGGAATTCTTGCTTGCTTTCCATAATGACAAGCCTTGCAGCCTTGCAATTCTGATTCCAGTGGAGGTAACCTTGAGCAAGCTCTTTTCTTTGTAAGTTTAGTACAGCACTATGGTGAAAGTTTTCCAACCTTTTATGCTAGGTATCAGTAATGCTAGCAATTGTTGAAAAAGATGCCTGCTCCTCCTGTAATGGATCCAAAGAAAAACTCTTTCCCTTCATTTTAATCTTGAATATCTCTTCACCTGTTGCATTTTTGATCAAGCATTTGTTGTCTTCAAAGACAACTTTAAATCCTTTTTCAATCATCTGTCCCACACTCAATAGATTTTGGTTAATCTCAGGAACAAATAATACATCTTCGATAATTTTTGTACCTGAGAAACTCTCGATGGCTACGGTCCCTTTTCCTTTAACAGCAATGTATTCACCATTACCGATCCTCACCCTGGAATGAAATGAAGTATCCAAGTCTTTGAAGAGATCGCGATCAAATGTCATGTGACTAGTGCATCCGCTGTCTATAAGCCATTTTTCACTGGAGCTGTTGGCTGCAAAACATGTTGCAACAAAGAGTTGTTCTTCCTCCTGTTGGTCAGCAACTTGAGCTACATCCTTTTGTTGCAAATTAACCTGAGTCGCATTTCCTGAATGGAAATTACTCTTGCAAATTTTTTTATGATGTCCCATTTTTTTACACTTCTCACATTGTTGATCTGGTTTTCTCCAACACTTGAAAGGTGGGTGACCTTTCCTTCCACAGTGCTTACAAGGAGGAAAGTCAAATTTAGTTTCCCCATTGGTGCTAGGAAAGTCTAAACCTTCGTTCTTATTTTTCTTGTACTTCTTGCCTTTTCCTCCCTGGCTGGACTGACCCTTTGCAAGCAATGCACCTTCAACAGCCCCTTCAGACCTTAAAAGTCTCATTTGTTCTTGTGCTTGTAAAGCATTCAACAATTCTGCCAAACTAACCTTTGACAGATCTTTAGTATTTTCCAGAGAGGTAATGGTTGC
Source organism: Euphorbia tirucalli (assembly GCA_039660915.1). Classification (NCBI taxonomy): domain Eukaryota; kingdom Viridiplantae; phylum Streptophyta; class Magnoliopsida; order Malpighiales; family Euphorbiaceae; genus Euphorbia; species Euphorbia tirucalli. The sequence goes on from CM077641.1 coordinate 73,759,648, forward strand.
TTCGAACCTTTCAGGGACAGTTACAAGAAGTTCTTGAACTATTCTAGAATCAAGAAATTCAGAGCCAAGTAATCTTACTTTGTTAGCAATGCTGAGCAATTTATCACAATACTCTTTCACAGTCTCTGAATCCTTCATCTTCTGAAGCTTAAATTCTCTGATCAAATTGAGAATCTTCATTCCCTTGATCCTTTCATCTCCTTCAAATTCTTTTTTCAAAAAATTCCAGACCTCAAAAGCTGACTTCATTGTCATAATTATGACAAAGATTTCAGGTGAGACAGTAGCAAATAAGGTAGCTCTCGCCTTTGACTTCCTTGATTTCTTCTCCTTATTAGCCTTGATTTGAGCCATGGTTGGATTCGCAGGTAATGGAGGAACTTCGTAGTCCTCCTCAACAGCTTCCCAGAGATCATTCGCCTTCAGATGTGCCTCCATCCTTGCTGCCCAGACGTGATATCCTTCACCATTGAAAACTGGTGGTGCTAGTGCAGTAAATGGAGTTTCAAAAGAATCCATGAAAGAAAAAAATAATGGATGTTTAAGGCTGATATTGAATTCACAGGTCCCTCAAGAAGAGGGCTCTGATACCACTATGTTGGTTATAATAAAGAGAAAAAAGAAATAGACTGAGAACTTATCATTTATTTATCTCTCAAGTGTTTAAATACAAATACTCATAACTGAAATTTGAGAAAAAATAGCAAAAACTTTAGGAACAATAACTCAGAATGTGGACTCCTAAAATACAGCAATAATTAACAAGAAAATAGCAACAACTAATTGACTTGGTCTCCAACAACAGAGCACATTCAGTATAAGTTTTGATTTGTTCAACAGCAAAAATAGCAGCTTCTAGGGCACTAATCTAACAAAAATGAACTGAAACTTGCCGAGAATTAAAATGTAGCTGTGGATAACTTCGAACTGTAGAGATATACACATCGAAATGGAGTTTTGGTGTTTGAAAGGGCTGGATTTGGATTGGAAGCTTAAGGAGAAGTTTTTGTCAATAGGAGTTGCAGAGAAACTTCAAGGAAGAATATGATGAAAATGTTGGTGAAGGTGAAGGATGAGCAGTGGGCAGTGTGATGTCTTTGGGAGAAGGAATTGAATTTTTTATTCCTTAATCTATCTTGTAATAAGTCTCAGCATCCCGTAATCATCAAGTTTTTGAGAAATCATATTTAATTCTATTGCAAGTGGGCCAATTTGGCAAGTTGCTGACTTTGGAGATAGGCCATACAGCCCAATACCTTCTAAATTAGGCCGCGCAGTCCAAATGTTGAGCCGTGCGGTTGTTCCTTAAATTCTAGTTGTATCCACTTTAAACAGCTCTCTTCTGCAGCTTAACCCACAAAATTTGGGCCGTGCCTCCTCTTGAGATGGACCGTACGAACCATCTTCCCTGGTGAAATTCTCTTCTTTTGATTCCGGCGGTTTTCAGTCCGTTTAGGTATGAGTTAGAATTCATTCTTTGCTTCTCGGGCTGGTATTCTAGACAATTTCAGATAAAGGATAATCAGAAATCTTCATCACAGATGTTGGATAAAAATCCATGCTCACACCGAGCACATGGCTGCAGTAGCATGCACATGACAAGCCATATTGTTGAAATATGTTTTGAATGAGTTACAACATGTACAAGAAGATCTAACTACCATATTTGTCGACAACAAATTTTCCATCTCACTTGCTAAAAATCCAATTTTGCATGATAGAAGCAAACACATTGATACTGGTATCATTTCATTCGAGAGCAAGTGAATGCTAAAGCTGCTGAAATAATTTACTATAGAAATGAAGAACAACTAGCAGATAATTTTTACAAAGACATTAAAGACATACACATTTCATTGAATGTGAATGAAGAGAGATTCGACATGTGAAATTGGGTTTGAAGGGTAGTGTTAAAATTGCAAACTCTTCATTATTTAATAATAATCTCATATGCATCTATGATAATTATTAATAATTAATTAAAACCATTAGTTGTATTTCCTAAAATAATAAATTAAGCATTATAAAAGTGATTTTATATCATCTATAATAGAGCGAGTAAGAGAAACACATATATATGTTATAGAAAGAGTAAGAGCTCAACTCAATATCATTAGAAATAGCAACATCTATATGAATTTTATGTAGTAAGATTCCATTATAAATATATTAATTTTGTTATTCATATATTTATGAGTCTATTAAATTTTCAACTTGTTGACTGTTGCTCTAGTTGGTACAAAATTAGCTGTGATAGTGTATATATCCTATGTAAATATTCAGCCCTCCATATGTATATACCCCGCCCACTAGCGTATGTATCTTATGTAATTGTGTCCAGCCCGTATTGTATGCATTGGGCCTACATCCTTATATAAATACATTGCACTTCATCAATAAAGGTTAAGGGAGAAACCCTAGTCTTTCATGGTATTAGAGCTTGACGGCTAACCCCACCATCACATCGAAATTCACCCCTATCGGACAAACTTTTAGCACTGAAACAATGACAACTCCGGCCACCACTCCTGCTGCCGCTGGTTCCCTTCCAGCGATAGTCATACCTTCTACCTCCACCTTTTCGATCAAGCTTGATACTAGGAATTATCTCCTTTGGAAAACACAGCTTGTACCGCTGTTGAAAGGATCGAGGCTCATGGGACATGTTGATGGAAGAATAGTCCCTCCCCCGAGGTTTTTGCCAGGAACCACTGATATCAACTCGGATTTTGAAAGATAGGAAGAAAAAGATGCTCAAGTGATGAGCTGGATAATCAATTCTCTCTTACCCGGAATTGTAACACAGATAGTTGGTGCTGAGACTACGCAAGAGGCTTGGAATTGATTAACTGTAGCCTATGCTACTGGTTCTAGATCACAGATTCAAGATTATAGATTGCAATTATGCAATCTGAAGCAAAAGGAGACTGAGACGATTTCCTCCTACATCAATCGGGTGAAGAAAAATTCTGATCACTTGGCTGCCCTTCAATCAGCAATCTCTGAGACTGACCTTGTCGATGCTGTGGTTGATGGTCTCTTACCGGGGTATCGCCCCTTCACTCGCTCCCTAGAGATTAAGGTGGAGCCAACCAACTTTGAAGACCTTCATGGTCCACTGCTCTCTGAAGAAAGAAATCTCAAACGTGAGGTACACGCTGAACGTGCGCCCACAGCCTTCTATGGCATCCGTGGTTCAGCAACTCCAGGCTGTGGTGGCCCGCGACAGACTTATGGCTAGCAGCACCACGCCCAGCCGCGGCATCCCATGGGGCGGGGGTTTAATCTGTACTTTTCTGCATATCCTGGTAACAATTCTCACCAAATTAATACTTCTAGATAGCATAATTTTGTGCCCCATGCTGGAAATAATAATGCTGGAAATTTTCTGCAACCCAACACAACCATGGCACCATTAGATACCACCAATTTTTACTGTCACAATTGCAAAGGCATCAATCATTTAGCACGAAATTGTCCATCACCAAGACAACCTAGGGGAAATTGAACTCATCAAACCTGAACAGCCCCTGCATCCTATTTTACGGCCAGAAACACACACCCAACCCAAGATTGGATCATTGATTCTGGGGCCACACATCACTTAAAAGCTGATTTGGAAAACCTGAACATTCACAGTGAATATAACGGCCCAGAAGAAGTCACCATAGGTGATGGCTCTAAAATTCCCATCTCTCATGTTGGTTCTTCTTCATTTTCTCTTAATGGTAATTCCGTTAACTTTGATAATGTTCTACATGTATCTGCTGCCTGTAATAATTTATTATCAGTTTCAGCTCTAACCAAATCTAATCCTGTGTCTATTGAGTTTTTTGCTCACTCTTTTATGCTTAAGGATTTGGTGACTAAGCAGGTACTTTATACAGGGCCAAATAAGAATGGTCTCTACTCTCTCAGCCTCCCAAAAAGTCCGCCTGATCCCGTCTTTGTAAACATGGTGTCAATCTCTCAGTGGCATGCACGTCTCGGTCATGCTGTATATCCAGCAGTGAAGAAAATTTTGGCTTTGAATAATATTTCTGTTTCCAATAAGAATCATGAACTGTTATGTCATGCTTGTTTTGTTAGTAAAATTTACAGTTTACCCTTTCCTATTTCAACTTCTGTTGTTTCTGAACCACTGGAACTTGTTTGTTCGGATTTATGGGGCCCTGCTTTAGTAAAATCGTTTGATAATTACAACTACTATGTCTTATTTTTTAATCATTACAACAAGTATTCTTGGATTTATGCACTCCAATTCAAATCTGATGTGATGCATGCCTTTATACAATTCCATACTATGGTTGAAAATCATTTTAGGACATCAATTAAGAGCTTTCAGTCTGACTGGAGGGGGGGGGGGGAATTTCAGGCATTAGGCCCTTACTTGTGCACACATGGCATTACACACAGAGTTTCCTGTCCGTACACACCACAACAAAATGGTTGTGCGGAACTGAAACACTGCCATATTGTTGAAACGGGACTCTCATTACTCACACATTCTTTTGTTCCCCTCAAATATTAGACATTTGCCTTTAAAACAGTAATATACTTAATTAATCGCATGCCTGTTTCCACTTTGAATAATTGTACGCCATTTGAACTTTTATTTAAGACTCTACCAGACTATAATTATTTGCGTGTCTTTGGGTGTCTTTGCTATCCTTCGTTATGTTATTCTTCACCTCATAAACTTGCACCAAGATCACGTTGTTGTGTCTTTCTTGGATATAGTAAAACTCATAAGGGCTATCGATGTCTTGGTCTTTCTCTTCAAAAGCTTTATATCTCACTCCACGTGCTTTTCGATGAATAGGTGTTTCCATTTCAGCAATTAAGTCATGGAACTCCAATTTCATCCACCCGCAATGATCAAGAACTTCCGCTTTACATTACCTTTCTAGTGTCACACCAAACCCCACCACCAGCTGCTGCAACAACAGCACCACCACCGCCTTCCCCTCACCAGCATCAGCCCTCACCCAGCTCCTTAACCAACTCGCCTCTCTCCCCCACACCGCCCCCCAATTATCACCCACCTGAACCCAACTTGCCACCTCAAATTTCTAGCCCAAACACCAGCACCCCACTTCCACAAACATGTCCAGCCTGCCCAGTCCGTCACCTAGCCCACATGCTATTCCCCTGGTTGTTGATCTTGGACAGCGTGCTCCCTCTCCTCCTCCACCGCAAAAGACACACACCATGGTCACTTGTTCTCAAACTGCAAGACTGAAACCCCATGTCCTTATGAATTTAAATGCAATCAGTGCTGTTCTAGCTGAACCCATATCATATACACAAGCAATGAAATTTCCAGAATGGCGACAGGCCATGTTGAGCTCTCATGAAAAATCGGACATGGGAATTAGTTCCCTCACATCATGCAAAAAACTTGGTTGGGTACAAATGCGTGTTTAAAACCAAACTTAATCCAGATGGCTCAGTTGAAAGACATAAGGCTCAATTAGTGGCAAAAAGCTTTCACCAACGTCCTGGCATGGACTATGCACAAATATATAGCCCGATCATCAAACCAACCACCATCTATCTTGTTCTATGTCTAGCTGTCTCCTTTGGTTCAGTGGTTAATCACCTTGATGTATCTAATGCATTTTTACATGGCACCTTGGAGGAACAAGCCTTTATGCAACAACTGCCAGGATTTATTAACAAGCACAAACCAGATCATGTTTGTCTCCTCAAGCGGTCTCTTTATGGTCTAAAACAAGCTCCTCGTATGTGGCACAAGTGCTTGACTGATGTGTTGATTCAATTTGGGTTCTATTGCTCTAAGGCGGACACATCTCTGTACTGTTACAAATCAGCAACCACTTAGATTTTCTGCTTACTTTATGTTGATGATATTCTAGTGATTGGTAATGACTTGGGAATGGTGGAAAGAGTCATTGTTTTTCTGCAGCAGAAATTTGCCATTCGCAACCTTGGAAAGCTGAAATATTTTCTTAGGCGTGAAGCATCTTGGCGGACAGACGGGTTACTCCTTCATCAGCAGAAATACATTTCTAACCTTCTTGTTCTGGCAAAAATGCATGAATCCAAAGGAATCTCAACACCTTTTTGCAGTAGTACCTGTCTCACCCTTCACAGTGGTGACCCCTTTGATGATCCTTAGTTGTACTGGAGTATTATGGGTGGTTTGCAATATGTCACCATCACAAGACCGGATGTCTCTTTCTCCGTGAATAAAGTATCACAATACATACACTCACCCACCACTAAACATTGGAAAGCCGTCAAGAGAATTTTGCGGTACCTGCTTGACACAACCAGCCATGGCCTCTTGCTACGGAAATCATCTTCCATAATCATAAACGGTTTCTGTGATTCAGATTAGGGAGGATGTTTGGATGACAGAAAATCAACTAATGGGTTTGATGTTTTTGTTGGCCCGAATTTAATATCCTGGACGTCATGGAAGCAACTAATTGTCTCACGATCATCCACCGAAGCAGAATATCAAGCACTTGCCACAGTTACATCTGAAGTACTATGGCTTACCATGTTACTTTGAGAATTTGGCTACTCAACCAACACACCACCTACCATATGGTCCGACAACTTGGGTGCAACCTACCTCACTGCTAACCTGATCTTCCACAACAACAGCAAACACCTTGAACTTGATTTTCATTTCGTTCGGGACAAGGTGACTCAAAAAATGCTTCGGGTTTAGCATGTACCAACTCTTCAATAACCAGTGGACATCCTCACTAAAGGCCTCTCAAAGCAATGATTTCTTCTTCTACGTGACAAGTTGACCGTGCATAGCCCCGCTCAACTTATGGGGGGGGGGGTGTGATAAAGTATATATCCTATGTAAATATTCAGCCAGCCATATGTATATACCCTGCCCACTAGCGTATGTATCTTATGTAATTGTGTCCAGCCCGTATTGTATGCATTGGGCCTACATCCTTGTATAAATACATTACAATTCATCAATGAAGGTTAAGGGAGAAACCCTAGTCTTTCAAGATGTAATCTGACCAACGATCGAATAGCCGACATTAACCTTTATGGTGAATCTGAAGACCGAATCTTTGAAAAGGCTGGCGGGTTCGGATGCATGACTGGTTCGATCAATCTTTCAATTTGTAAGCTTGGTAGCCTTTCTACTATAAATATAGTGGACTGGAAGGATATCTCGGGCGAGATATCGAAATGTGTAGCTAATTTAAGCTCACTTCGAATTCTTGTTCTTATCGATAGCAAAATCTCTAGCGAGATTTTGTCCGAAATCGGGGAATCTTCAGAGACTCATTTTGTTGAAACTCCCTGACAATGAGATCTTCAGAGTGATTTCGCTTCAATTACTAAATTGGGTAATCTAAAACATTTGGATTTCAAGAATAATTAGATTTCAAACGAGATTCCAGTAAATTTTGGTAACTTGAAATTGCTGAGTCGAGCAATGCTGAGCTGGAATTGGCTTTTCGATTCTATACCAGACTCCATAGCAACAATGCGTCGATTAACAGACTTGGATTTGGCAATGAAACAAATTTCGGGATGGTTACCTTCCTAGTTGGGCAATATGCGAGTTCTTTCCACCCTCAACTTGGATAATAACATGATTTTCATCTAGTTACCTCCTTCTTTACTAAAGAGTACCAGTTTGGGCATATTGAATTTGAGCTGAAACTCCATTGAAGGAAACATACTAGATGTTTTCAAGACAAACTCATACTTCGTGGCTCTTGATCTTTCATACAATAATATAAGAGGGCAGATACTTGGTTCCTTATCGTCGATAAAGTTTATTGGGCATCTGGGTTTGAGCCACAACCATTTGTGTAGGGCCATTTCAATGGGAGTACCATTCGATAGTTTCGAAGGATCTTTATTTTCTTACAACGATTGCCTTTGTCGCTAAGGACTTGTTAAATGAGTATTGACCGATAAAAGAAGCTTAGTGTCACCGGAGATTCTAGTAGTTGTTTCTCAAGTGTTGCATTTATTTAATTTTTTTTTGTGACACGAGAAGGCCTTAATCCAAGAAAACAAAAGAACAACAAAATAAAAAAAGGAAACTAACTATGAACCCTCCATTCACTGGAGATGCCAAGGCAATCCTCTGCCAGAATACGTTGGAGGCCTACAGGTGGATCAACACACTCTTGAAGTCCTAAAGGATAAAATCTTACGAAGGTTGCCAACCAGTCAACTTCTAAATTATCGTCTCTATAAGTATGTTGGAAGACAACATCCCAATTGTGATGACTAAATGCCGAACACTACCGGATAATCCGTTAATGCGGATGAGAACCTTGTAACCCCTTCTTCATGAAATTAGCTATAGTTTGAGAGTCTAGTTCCACAACAACTTTCCTATAACCTCTAGTCTAAGCTATATTCAACCCAAATAACAAACACTAAATCTTTACAAGCAAAGACGTGCAAATAGCCACATTAGCGAAGAAACCATGTAACCAATTTCCATAAAAATCTTATAAGAGACCCCCTGTAGTAGCAAAACCAAGATTGCCCTTGCAAGCTCCATCACAATTAACCTTCACCCAACCCAAATTTAGAGGAGTTCAATGTACCTCAATGGTTTGCATAACAACAGTCGAACCTTTACTCGATATGGTAGTTGCCATGAGAAATCAGCAGCCTAAGATTTAATAAAAGCTAAGCAATCTCATGGAATCTGAGCATCATCAAACACTTTCATATTCCTCCACTGCCAAACCCATCAAATTATGGTCATAAACACAACAGGCCAAGCCTTACCCTCAAAAAGAAAATTATTTTGCAAATTCCATAGAAACCACTCATGTAGTGAGATGTTAAAGAAATCAGGCCAAGCGGTAGCAGGACTGAAAATATTCCATAATTGTCCAACCTTCCAACAGTCTTGGACAAGATGAATCGTCGTCTCTGTATTGTTACAAAATGAACAAAAAGCAAAAGTAGCAATCCTCTGTTGCACTATATTGGCATTACACAAAATAGCATCATGAATCTCAAATTATTTCAGGAACATTAACTGACCAAACCAAATTCCAATTGAGGCCATAACTGATGTCAGGCATCGATTGAAGCTGTTGGTACACTGAACCTATAGAAAGGCAAACATTCGCACTCAACCCCCAATACCAGCCATCATTACTATCTTCATCATGGAACAAGATTCGATTAGCAATTTGAAAAATTTTAGAAGCTGAAAAAGGGCAGCTAAATTGTTCCACTTCCACGTCCCCCCTTGGTTCCAATAATCCCTAACAATGACATGCAAAGTATTACTAAAAATAAGGACTAGAAGTAAGGTTAACTAAAGCTTGATTACCCACCCAAATATCAACCCAAAACTTAGTATATGTTCCATCATTCACCATTCTTCTGAGCCCTAATTTTGAAACATCCAAACCACATAAAATACTCTTCCACTTATACGATTGTTTTGTTAGATACCAAAAAGAGATCAAATTATCCATATGGAAGTTTCTCCTAGAGGACTTGAACCCATAAAGTAGTTGGTTTCGAAATTATTTGCCAACCTAATTTAGCAAGCATTGCTAAATTAAAATCACAAGTGGTATGGATGTCCAACCCTCCTTCCTTCTCAGGCTTACAAACTATTTTCCAATTCAGTAAATGAATTCTTCTCTTTTAGTCACTGGTGAAATAATTGCTACTATACTTTCATTGATATGGAGAACGTATATATATACACAAGGATTAGTGTTAGGGTTAACCCTTTACTAATTAGAACTTTACAATAATAACCCTCTACTCTATCACTCCCCCACAAGTTAAACCGGGGCGGAAGCTAAGTTCAACTTGGAAGATAAAAGCTAAAATCAAGACTTGGAAAGAGGCTTGGTGAGGCCATCTGCCAATTGGTCTACGGAGTTGATAAACCGAACCTAAAGTTGTTTGCGAGCCACTTGATCACGGAAAAAGAAAAAATCAACTTCAAGATGTTTGCTTCGAGAGTGAAAAATTAGATTGGTCATGAGGTAAGTTGCACTCAAATTGTCACACCAAATTTGAGGAGGTAAAGGCAGCCGAAAACCAAGTTCATTCAATAGTATATGAATCCATTGCAGCTCGGATGAAGCAGTAGCAAGTGACCAGTATCTACCTCGGTTGAACTCCTAGCAACAGCATGTTATTTGCGAGAGCTCTAGGAAATGGGATTGCGGCCTAAATAAATAATGTAGCCAGTGGTGGACTTTTGATAGTCGAGAGAGCCAGCCCAGTCTGCATCATAAAACCCTTGAAGAGTTAAGGAGGGATCACGGTGAAGAAAAATGCCACGGCTGGACGTTTGCTTCAGATAACGCAATATGTGCTTGATAGTTACCCAATGTGCAGATGTAGGAGCATGAAGAAATTGGGATACTTTATTTACAGTATAGGCGATATCAGGTCATGTAAGTGAAAGATATTGCAAAGAGCCAACCACACTTCGATATTGACTTGGGTCGGACAAGGCTTCACCCAATTTCAGATGCAGTTTTTCAGATGGAGAGGTAGGTGTGGACACACCACTACAATTGTGCATGGATGTGCGTTTCAACAAATCATCAGTATACTTGCTTTGAGTGAGTAACAACTCGTACGATTCCCAATGTGCTTCAATACCCAAGAAATACTTCAGTGAACCCAAATTTTTAATAGCAAGTAGGGACTACAGCATAGACACAACACGATCAATAACAGTTCTATTATTCCTAGTTAACAGAAGATCATCAACACAGATAAGGCATAACAACTTGTCACGGCCGTGAGAATAAAAATAGAGAGAGCAATTTGATTTTGAACCGCGAAATCCAAGGGTGATTAAAGCTTCAGTTAAGCACTTGTGTCACATTCTAGGAGCTTGCTTAAGGCTATACAAAGACTTCTTTAGAGAACAAACATAGTTGGGGAAGGAAGCATCAACAAACCCAGGTGGTTGTGTCATAAATACTTGTTCATCTAACGTCCATGAAGAAGGTATTAGAAACATCCATGTGAATGACAAGCTAATGCAAAGAGATAGTAAGGGATAAGACAGTACTAATTGTTGTAGGCTTAACAACCGGGCTATAAGTTTCACCATAATCAAGTCTAGGGCACTGGTGATATCCTTTGGCCATTAAGCATGCTTTATAGTGGTCAATTGACCCATCAGGTTTACGTTTGATGCGAAACACCCAGTAACATCCAATAAGATTTTGTTTTGCATTCGGTGGTACCAATTGCCAAGTACCATTACTAATGAGGGCATTATTCTCTTCTTGCATTGCTTGACGCCATTAAGGAACTTTAAATGCTTATGTAAAAACATGTGGGTTTAGTTTCAGCAGCAGATGTAATAGATAGAAAATGCCGTGGACCTAGGGAGCTTGTTTGTTGTCGTGTCACCATATGGCGTGGTGGGGAGGGAGCTATTTTGGGTGGTTTGGTATTTATTGCTGACAAGGGGCTGAATGAGGATAGGTCAATAGCCAGCTGAAGGTTAGGTGAGTTCGTGGATGAAGGTTCAGTAAGGGCTGGAGAAATTTCAGGAGAGGCAGAAGTAGAAGCTGGTACGGTTGGGGCGGGAATATCAGTAGTGGGTACAGCGGTGGTGGATATGGAAATTGAGGCTGGAGTGGGAAGGGGTGACACCGGCGTTAATGTTGGAGGTGGGCCAGAAGTTTTATATGAGGATGTATGAGAGGTTTGCTTGGGCTGTACGACTAGAAAGGAAGGAATTGGGAAATTAATTTGTGGTCCACAAGGGCTGCCAAAAAATGGAGTTGCTGAAACCGGTGATGACTCATCAGAAAAATTGTGAAACTGAAACACCTGCTCGTCAAAAAGAACATGACGTGAGATATAAGTTTTGCCAGACGGAATATGATAGCAAATATATCCTTTATGCACTTTACTATAACCAAAGAAAACACAGGGAAGCGAACGAGGTTCTAATTTATGCTTCGAATAAGGACGTAGCCATGGATAACATAAGCAACCAAAAATTTTTAGAGAATAGTAATCAATGGCAATATCAAATAAATGACTAAAGGGACTTTGAAAATTTAATTGTTGCATAGGTAGTTGATTAATGATATGAACTGCACAGTCAAAAGCACGACTCCAATATTTGAGGGGAACTTTGGCATGATTAAGTAGGGAGAGGCCAGTTTCAACAATATGACGGTGCTTTCGTTCAGCACAGCCGTTTTGTTCAGGTGTATAAGGACATGAAACCCTTTGTGTAATCCCATGCTCTCGCAAAAAATTAGTTAGGGCTCGAAACTCACCTCCCCAATTAGATTGAAAGGCTTTAATTTTAACATTAAAATAATTTTCAACTAATGCCTTGAAGGTTTGAAAAATGGAGAGAACTTCGGATTTGTGTTTCATAAGATAGAGCCATGTGTATTTGCTATAATGGTTATAAAATATGACATAGTAAGAATAGCCATCATAGGAGGGTATAGGGGCAGGTCCCCAAACATCGGAGTAGACAAGTTGTAACGGTGCAGTAGCATTAAAGGATGATGCAATAAATGGTTGCTTATGCATTTTACTCAAACAACAAGCATCACAAAGAGATTTATTGGAACGAGAATCAGAAGCAATTTTATTGATATTTAAAACTTTTGAAACAATAGGCTTAGCTGCATGGCCTATTCTAGCATACCAAGTAGCTAAAGCAACAAAATTAGCTTTGATAGAAATAGGAGGTGCCAAACACATGGAGTAGAGCCCTTGATCACTCTTGCCTTTGAATAGGACCTGCCTCGTTACCAAATCCTTAATCAAGAAACAATCAGAAAAAAATTCAACAGAGACAGGATTAGTATTTGTTAGGGCATAAACAAATTACAAATTTTGATGAGATTGAGGGACATATAAAATATTACGAAAACTAAGCAACTTGTTATCAATTAAGAAGCTAGAATTCCCAACCCGAGAGATAGCAAGTTTAGATCCATTACCAAGTTGAACTTCCTCAGGACCTTGATATTCAGAGTGAATAGCAAGGTTGTCAAGTTCGGAGGTGAGATGATGAGTCGCACCAGTGTCAACAATCCAAGGTTTATATGAGGAATTTCAGTAGTGGTCACATGAGAGGCTGGTTGTACAGGTTTATTGGTTCTTCGGGTTTTAGGTGACGGGCAAACATTGGCAAGATGTCCACTTCCACGGCAATTGTAGCAGATAGTTCCTGGCCGAGGTGTACTAGTGTCATGAGAATATCTATATTGTGGTGCTGAATAGGTATTGGCATAAGATCTGCCACTACGATGCCCATGGGAGCCACCACGGCCACTTCTTCCTCCAGGGGCAGTCTGATGTGAAGAAGACCGTGTGTTGTTGGAACGATGGGTGACGAGACCACTGCTTTAGCTTGTTGAAGCTATCTTTCTTCATTCAATAATAGACCATAAAGATCATCAAATTTTATGGCCTCAAGTTTGGTTTCGAGTGTGCGTGAAAACAAGCTGTAATCAGCACCAAGTCCATCAATTATTTGATTAACGAGGTCCTCTTCCGGAACGGTATAGCCAAGAGCAACCAACTCATCAAAAATAGTTTTAGCTTTTTGAACATAGGTTTTAATATCATCGTTATTCCGGTCAAGAGTGTTGAGTTGATTTCTGAGATTCTGAATTTGGGCCTAGGAACCCACCAAATAGATGGAATGCAATTTATTATAGCATCACGAGTTGTTTTAACACCAACTATTTGAGGTAAGCGGGATGGTTTGATGGAAGAAATCAGCCAACTGAGGACCTGCTGATCCCGTTGATCCCATATCTGAAATAAAGGGTTGTTCATTCCTTCAGGTAGAAATTGAGCTAGTGGTGATTGATCTCTAGGAACATGGGGTGCAAGTCCACACCCATGCAATAACGGCATCAATTGAAGTTTCCACACAAGAAAATTATTGGGGTTGAATTTCAAACCCAATTGAGTTGTTAACGCCGGTTGGAAGGTGACAGATTATGGTGGAAAATTTCCAGCAGTTGAGAAACCGTGAATATTGGTTTGAGAAGGCAGATAGCCTGTTTCCAAATTGGAATCGCCACACACAATAGAGATGATAGGGCTGGTAGGAGTTGAAATCACAGTAAAGATGGAACTATGAGGCATGGATATAGTAGCAACGTTAGAAGCAGTTGGGGCGGCTGAAGTAACAGTGGCAGTGATCGGAGCAGAAGGGGCGGTTGAGGAAGACATGATTAACATGGTTGGTATTAAACCGTAGGTGGCTCTCATACCATGAAATAATTGCTGTTATACTTTCATTGATATGGAGAACGTGTATATATACACAAGGATTAGGGTTAGGGTTAACCCTTTACTAATTACAACTTTTCAATAATAACCCTCTGCTCTATCAGCTGGCACCCCATAAAAAACATCTATTATAATTTATAACTATTCAATTTTCGATATATACTCAAAGGCAATATAATGGTTTTCATGGTATAGCTTGGAATAATAGACATCAATGTTTTCATCAAAGTAATAGTCCCTACCATGGATAAATATTTTGATTTCCATCTTGACAGCTTGGTTTGCACCCTATCAACCTTTCTCTTGTACGTGTATTTTGTTACTTGTTTGTGAATGATCGGCATACCAAGGTACACCCCCAAATCCGTAGTTGACGCAATTCCAAGATTCACTAAACACATTATCGGAAAAAAACACCTGAGATTTTTCAAAGATAACCAACTGAAGCCTCACAAAAACAACACAAAACTGCATTTAACACCCTACCTTGCTGCACCGATGCTTCAACCATGAGGATAATATCATCCGTAAAGAAAACATGTGAAAAGAAACACAATTCATAATAAAAGAAATCCACTTTTTCGTCAAACCGAACCAATTCAAAGTATCCTTAAGGAACCTCCAATTGATTCTATATCGTTAAGGAACCTCCAACTGATTCTATCACACGCCTTCTCAAGGTCAAGTTTAAGAAGCATACTTCCCTTCCTCCCCGTTTTCTTTTTAAAAGAATGGACCGCCTCTTAAATCATAATAATATTATCTGAAATTTGCCTCCCCGGTACAAAATTACTTTGAGTTGGAGAAATTCGATTCCTTACCTGGGTCAGCGGCTCCACACCTCGAACCTGAGTTACATGCAGATTGCATTGAGCTTTGTGTAATCTTGATTGACAGAATTTGTTTCTGGAAGCTTTTGTCTGTCACTTATCTCGAAATTAGTTTGATCATTGTCCAATCTTAATTGGTTTAAATCTATATCCTTAGGGTCCTATTCAGAAGCCTTTCATGTTTGAAGCGGCATGGTTACAACATTTCTATTTCTATAGCTTTTTTGGTAGTGCATCGGTGGATAGTAGCAATATTGTTGATAATTTATAGCATTTCAGAACTAATGTTTAGGTATGGAATCGACAACATTTTGGAAATATTTTTTACGAAAAGAAACGTCTTTATTCTAGATTAGAAGGGGTTCAACACTTGCTTGCACAATAAGTGAATAATGGTTTGATTCGTCTTGAGGGGCTAATTTTAATGGAATTAAATGAAGTGCTGCAGCAAGAAGAGATGCTTTGGTATCAAAAATCTTGAGTCCCATGGATCCCGTTTGGTGATAGAAATTCGAAGTTTTTTCACGCCTCAACCATTATTTGCAGGAGATGAAATCGAATTGAGGGGTTGCGGAATGGAATGGATGAGTGGATATGGGATGGGGAAGAGTTGAAATGCATGGCTAATGATTTCTTTCAGTCTCTTTTTTTTTTGGGAAGAAAATGAATCTTGCCTACTAGGTACAATGTTCTGGGCTAGAATGAAACTAATAGACATCGTGCTTTTGCTAATTTCACTACAAGAAAATAAGCCATTTGCAACAGAAAGTTTGTAAGGGATAAAATTTCCCTTGCAGATTTGTTAATCTGCAATGGAAATCGATTTCTCTTGCATAATTATGAAAATTAAGATACCACATGATTATTGCAAGAAAGTTTGCCAGGGATTGGTATTTCCTTGCAAATTTTTGGGGGAAAATTTTGGAGGCAAAATTTGCAAGGGAATTTGCTATGCTATATAATATTCCCTTGCAAATAATCTACAAGTGAATCCTAAATAAAATCTGCAACTTTGTAACTAAACAAAGAAACCCTTGATTTGAGAAGAGAGCTACAACAGTGAAATCCCCTTCAATTGATATGAAAATAAATAATATATTTATTTTAATTTGAACTTTAGAAATTCTAGAGTTCTCTTGAAAATATATTTTTCTAGAATTAATGTGGGGCTAGAATTTATCTCTAGAATAATCTTGAGATTAAATAATGTTTGAAACACTAGATTTTCTAGAGAGCATTTAAGTAGTAGTTCTAGAGTGATCCTAAATTCCCTATAAATACCTCTTGTACCAAGCATTTTTGAAAGTAAGAAAGTTTGAGTGATATCCTCTTCTCTCTAAATCTCTTCCACCTTCAAAGTGGTATCAGAGCCAAGTTAAAAATGTCCAATTTTGATATGATTTCATTCTAATTTCCTCGTCTTACAAAGGATAACTATGAGAGTTGGTGTCTTTGAATGAAAGCCTTGCTAGGTTCACATGATGCATAGGAGATAGTAGAGCAGGGGTATGAGAAGCCACAAGATGAATGTGCTCTGTCTCAAAATGCAAGAAATGAATTGGTAAAGACAAGAAGGAAGGATCAACAAGCCCTCACCATCATCCACCAATGTTTGGATGATTCAATGTTTGTAAAGGTGGCCGATGCAACAACATCAAAAGAAGCTTGGGAGATCTTACAGAAATCTTTCCAAGGAGTAGAAAAGGTAAAGAAAGTAAGGCTTCAATCTCTAAGAATGGATTTTGAAGCGATAAAGATGAAGGAATCCGAATCAATTTTGGATTATTGCTCGCGAGTAAAGGCGATAACAAATCAAATGAAAAGATATGGAGAGTAGGTGGAGGATGTTCGTGTGATGGAAAACATCCTTCGAACTCTCACTCTAAAATTCGACTATGTGGTATGCTTTATTGAAGAATCAAAAAATTTAGAGGAGATGACTATTGAACAACTAGAGGGATCCTTGCAAGCTCATGAAGATAAGATTAATAAAAGACAAGGAGAAGTATTGGAGCAAGCTCTAGAAGCCAAAGCTTATTTAAAAGAAGATAGAGGAGAAAGCCAATAAGCAGGTCGTGGATGAGAAAGAGGACAAGGTCATAGACATGGCCAAGGTGGAAGAGGAAGAGGTAATCGATACAATTTCAATGATGGGACAATAAAATTTCACTCAAGTAGAGGTCGTAGAAGTGCAAGAGGTAGAGGACGAGGCCATAATTTGAAGGCGAATGAAAGGAGGTATGAAAAATCCAAAATTGAGTGCTACAATTGTCATAAGTTAGGCCATTATTCTTGGGAATGCTATGGTTCCTTGAATAAGGGTGAGACAAGAGCTAATCTCATGTATGGCAAAGAAGAAGATGAAGATGAATCTGTTGGAAATGCCCTAGTCCCGAGGCATTGGTCCTTGTATTTGTATTATACATTTATTGGATTTATGTATTATACTCATTTGTGTTATTAATAAAGGCATCAATTCATTTATTATATTTATCTTGTGCAATATATTAAATGAAGTATCCAATGGACATATCTATATCCATGATGACAAGTGTCATGCACTTGGCAGTAAGACCATTGATAGGGTAAATGATATGACCATAAATAGATCCATAGTCTGTTCCAGTTATGGGAATGAATGGAACAAGAGACTATCATTAACCTGGTTGTATGGCGGTGTCTTACCGGTCATTGGACATGGAATGTCAACCAAGTTAATGGGTACACGCATGGGGGCATGGTACTGGATAGATCCACTAAACGAGTAATCCACATGGTATAGTATCACAAATGATTCTCATGTAGTACTTGTATGGATCCTTTGACCTGACCATATGATGGTGTTACATGTGAGGTCGCATACTTAGGGGTACGCCTAAAGGGCCTGTGATAGGGTGCCAAGTATGGGTACTTTCAGGTATGTCACTTAGCATGGTAATGCTATGGATATGCAGAAGAGATTTGTCACTCAGTAGTCCACTGGGAAGATATCACCAGCCTCTTGATGAATGTAACTGATAAGAGTGTGGCCACACCCAAATAGGTAGGAACTTGTTTGTGAGCTTCAGTGCATTCGGGATCAAGTTAATGTATCAATCCATGCCTCTGTGTTAGACACCGATATCAATGACATGGGATGTACAAGTTTAAACTACAGGGTTATGATAACAGTTAGACTGCCATCTCCATCTTAATTGGGGGCTGCAGTGGCTTGCTAGAGCCCAACTGCAGTCTACGGGCTAAAGGCCCACTGCCAACATAAAGATGGGCCCACGGGATCGTACACATAGAACGACTGAACACAGACTTAAGGAATCATATGTATACTTGGAGTATACACTATGGAGAGAGAGGTGTATATATGTTAATTATATTATAAAGATCAATTGGATTGATCCTAATAATAGAATTAACATATTCAATTGGCTCTTCATAATTAATTGGATTAATTATGAGATTATTTCCTAGGTGGAAATATTCATATGTATAGGTTTACATATGATTTTATTTTTTGGAGATTTAATTTTAATTTGAAGGATTAAATTAATTGGTCAAACTAATTTTAATTCAAATGTAAATAATATATTACTTGGTGTAATATATTAAAACATGGGTATATTAAAATTGGGCTTGAAATTAATTTAAACCAGAATAGTTAAAATTAGACTCGGCCTAAATTAAAAGATGGAAGCCCGCACAGAGTGAAAGGAGCCAAGCTGGGCCTGAATTCCCCTAGGGGAATTCGGCCACCCTAGGTATAAAAACCTAGGGTGAAAATTTCGGCTACCTTAACAGAAACCAAGAGATAGCCGAAATTCCTAGCCCCCTCTCACCATAGTTTTTGTTTTTCCTACGCTAGCACGGGTTGTGTTCATTAGGCGTTCGTGTATGAAAACGAGGAGGGAATCTAATTTGATTTCTGCAGTCTTCATCCATCTCTTGAAAGAGATATTCCTGTTAAGAATTTAATCTCTTTCTATTATAATTTTAAGTTTTACAATTTCCACTTCAATTGCTCCTGGGACTGGATTTGAGAAAATTATCGCATTCTTCCACTTTTATCGGGTGATTTCCGGTAAAAAATCCCAACAGAATCAACCTTATTGCTAGCAAGCTCATGGTATTTAGACAATGGTGCAAGCAACCATATGTGTGGGCTAAAGGAAAAGTTTGTGGAGCTAGATGAAAATGCACGGGGTAATGTGTCTTTTACGGACTCATCAAAAATTCAAATTGAAGGCAAAGGTACTATTATAAGGCAAAGGTAATCCATCTCTTGAAAGAGATATTCTTGGTAAGAATTTAATCTCTTTCTATTATAATTTTAAGTTTTACAATTTCCACTTCAATTGCTCCTGGGACTGGATTTGATGAAATCATCGCGTTCTTCCGCTTTTATCGGGTGATTTACAGTGAAAAATCCCAATAGTGGTATCAGAGCGGGCTTTTGATCCGTGGAAATTGTTAAAATTGGTTGAATCCCATGTTTTGAAATTGGAGATTTTTTATTGGGGTTCTTGGTTTGGGTTTAAGATTTTTCCCATTTGTTTTGTACAATTGAAATTAAATTTGCATATAGGTTTATGTTAGTTTAATTTAATTGTATGTTTTTGGAATTCTTGGTGAATTTCTTATTGTTGATGGATGCAATATTTGTTTGTATTTTTTTTATTGTTTCTGTTTTTAAAAAAAAAAAAAAAAATCTGGCTCCCGAGGTGCTGGCGGTAGCAGCGGGCCGGGCCCAGTGTTTTGGATTTGGCGGGTCTTGGCCCGGGGCCCAGTTTTGAAATTTTAATTGGTTTTAAAATTCGTGTGTTTAAATTTATGCAATTTAAATGCATGTGGTTTCTTGAATGAAATTTTATTTTATTCATGTGATATTAATTTTGGAAATTAATATGGTTAATTGAAATTGGTTCGGGTAATTTTGGCACAATTACTTGGACGGCTGAATTGGACCCATGGTTTCCCAATTCCAGTGGGAGCAGTTGGACTGCCTGGGCTGGAGGCCTAAAGCCCGTTAAGGGTTAGAACCATGGTGGGCCAAAATTGGCGATTTCTAAATAATGGCTTGGACATAATTGAAATGGGCTTAAATCATGCATTATGACATGCTTATGAATTATCTGTATTGGATGCATATGTATGATTAAATGTTTGTATGGTTGGATGCTATTGGGCCTTGTACAAGATGGGTTGTATTTTTCTTTGTGGGTAAACACGGCCTGCATGTCGTTTTCTTTTTTTAATGTAATTTTATTTTATTCAATTATCATAAAATTTGTAAAAGAAGAAGCCCATGGAGTGGTGAGCCCAAGTGGAGGTGCAAACCCAAGTGGAGGTGCAAGCCCAGAAGGAAAAGATGGAGGCCCACCTGATATTTATTTCTAGTATAGGTTTACTAGAATAATATTAGGATGTAATATAGGTCCATAGCAATCCATTTTACTTTTATTTAATTATACTTTATGTTTATTTGCATGTATGAATGTATGATCCAATAGCAATTTCACCCGCCTTATCTATGTAAGCCGTTATAAATTGAATCTAATAACCAAATGAAATTACTAAGTCGCTTAAAAGTGCTTCCCTCATTCAAACCGACTCGAGGTGGGAATAGGCCAGTTGTAGACCATGCCCTCGCAGGATACACTGGAGTATTGTCACTTTGTATTGGGTTAGAGTATGGGATACTCTAACACTTGAATGGAGGTTTTGACTTAGCGTGGGTAGTAGGATTCTCCTGGCCCTAAGCACAGATGGGTAAGTGCCAACAAGCCCATCAAATCGAGAGTCCCTAAGTTGGGATTAGACGGCGTTCCTACCTAAATAATTAAGGTATAGTTGTACCAAACCCTCGTTTGGCTATATCTTGATGAAATATGGATCTCGGCCCATGAGCCCAATAGCTCGGTTTAAATTAATAACATGATTCATTATTAATTTCATATGGGAATAATAAATTAAAGTCCTTTATTAACACTCTCAATGTTTTTCTGTGTAGAAACTCTTAAATGGCAAACAACAATACCTTATCACTGCGATCTATTCTTGAAAAGGACAAGCTTTCCGGTCCTAACTTTTTAGACTGCTCTAGGAACTTAAGGATTGTTCTAAGACAAGAGTCAAAAGAGTATGTACTGGAAAGGCCTGTGCCGGCTGCGCCTCAAGGACGTAATCCACCTGCTGCCCAGCTGCAGGAATGCGAGGCGCATGTCAAGGACAATAGGGATGTGACATGCCTTATGTTGGCCTACATGGTCCCCAAACTACAAAAACAGTTTATGGACCATCAAGCCTATGCTATGATAACAACTCTAAACGAGATGTTTCAGGAGCAAGCTCGTCAGGAAAGGTACCTGACCAATAAGGCATTCCACTCTTGTAAGATGGGGGCCGGGACATCTGTGAGCGCACACATGCTCAAGATGAAGGGCTATTTGGACACTTTGGCCCGTCTCAGATTGCCTATCTCTCAAGAGTTGGCGGTGGACACAATCCTCGTGTCCTTGCCGAATTCTTATGATCAGTTCATCCTGAACTACAATATGCAAGGGATGAAACGTACTGTCAGTGAGCTGCATGGGATGCTTAAGCTCACCGAGCAGTCGATCAAGAAGACTCCGTCGGTGCTGCTGGTCAACAAGGGGAACCCTCCTCTTGCCAAGGTTAAGGTCAAGGAAAAGGCCAAGGCTAAGAAGGCCAAGGCCCAACCCAAGGCCCAACAGAAGGCAGGTCCTGAAGATGTCTGTTTCGGGTGTAGACAGGCGGGCCATTGGAAGAGATCGTGTCCCAGGCTGATGGGATAGCAAAGAAGGGGCCAAGGTGCATCCTCTTCAGGTATTTATGTTATAGATATTAACCTTACTGTTTCAACATCCTGGGTATTGGATACTGGATGTGGTTCTCATATTTGTTGCAATGTGTAGGGACTTAAGAACAGAAGGTCATTGGGGTCGGGAGAGGTGGACTTGCGGGTCGAAAATGGAGTAAGGGTTGCTGCCATAGAGATCGGCGAATATCACCTTGTGATGCCCAGCGAATTGGTTTTAATTTTGGAACATTGTTACTTTGTACCTGCTATGTGCAGGA
Source organism: Euphorbia tirucalli (assembly GCA_039660915.1). Lineage (NCBI taxonomy): Eukaryota > Viridiplantae > Streptophyta > Magnoliopsida > Malpighiales > Euphorbiaceae > Euphorbia > Euphorbia tirucalli. Next base: position 73,781,826 of record CM077641.1, read on the forward strand.
ATATTATTTCTGTATCAATGTTGGATATTTCTGGATTTAATTTCACTATTTCTAATGGTAGAATTTCAATATCTAGAGAGGGATTATTTTATGGAGATGCTCTATTAAATAATGGCCTATATATCCTGGACTTAAATGAAACCAATCATATCTATAACATAAACACTAAAAGGGTTAAGCCTAACGAACTTAATCCTGTCTACCTATGGCATTGTCGTCTCGGCCATATAAACGAGAAGCGCATTGCTAGACTTCACAAAGCTAGAGTCCTAGGGTCATTTGACTTGGAGTCAATTGATACATGTGAATCATGTTTACGAGGCAAGATGACAAAGGCGCCTTTTAGCAAGAAGGCTGAAAGGGCCACTGGCTTATTGGACCTAATACATTCAGATGTATGTGGACCTATGAGCGCAGCGACCAGAGGTGGGCATCTGTACTTCGTCACGTTCACGGACGATTTCAGCAGATATGGCTATGTCTATCTGATGAAACACAAGTCCGAGGCCCTTGATAGGTTCAAGGAATTTAGAAATGAGGTACAGAACCAGCTAGGCAGGAATACCAAAACCCTTCGGTCGGACCGAGGTGTTGAGTATATGAGCCTAGAGTTTGACTCATACTTGAGAGAGCATGGAATAGTTCCACAGCTGACTCCTCCCGGAACACCACAATGGAATGGGGTGTCCGAACAGAGGAATAGGACCCTGTTGGACATGGTCCGCTCAATGATGAGTCGAGCCTCTCTCCCAATTAGTTTCTGGGGACACGCCCTCGAGACATCAGCTCTTATCTTAAATAATACTCTGACTAAGGCAGTGGAAAAGACCCCATATCAGATATGGACGGGCAAGGAGCCCAATGTGTCTTTCCTAAGGATTTGGGGATGCGAAGCACATGTCAAGAGATTAACTAGTGGCAAGTTGGAGCCCTAAAACCGATAAATGCCTGTTTGTGGGCTACCCTAGGGAAACCAAAGGGTATTACTTCTACAACCCCGCCGAGAACAAGGTGTTCGTGGCAAGGAAGGGGGTCTTTCTAGAAAAGGAGTCCTTTTCCAAGAAAGATAGTGGGAGCAATGTTGAACTCAGGGAAGTTCAAGGTCCACAAGCTCCTGAAGAGGATAACTCGGAGGCCCAGGTGGAGCTTCCACAAGTGGAAGCACCGACCCAGGCCACATAAGAACCTAGAAGGTCTGGTAGGGATCGTCGGGAACCGGAGAGGTATGGTTTCCTCGTCACCGATGATCAAACTCTTCTCATCTGGGATGAGGAAGAACCCAAAACCTACTAGGAGGCTATGGCTAGCCCACAGTCTGCGAATTGGCGTAAAGCCATGAAGGCAGAAATGCAATCTATGTACGATAGCCAAGTTTGGAACTTGGTTGATCCACCTCCGGGTGCTAAGGTAATAGGTTGCAAGTGGTGCTACAAGCTAAAAGCTGATAATACCTTCAAGGGGTGTCTGGTTGCAAAAGGTTTCAGACAAGTCCATGGAATAGACTATGATGAAACTTTCTCACCAGTAGCCATGCTTAAATCCATCGAAGTACTAATGGCCATAGCCGCATGGTATGACTATGAGGTATGGCAGATGGATGTCAAAACCGCTTTCCTTAATGGACAGCTACTCGAGGATGTGTACATGACACAACCTGAGGGTTTTGTCGATCCAAAGTATCCGGGAAGGGTATGCAAACTTCAAAGGTCCATTTATGGACTGAAGCAAGCATCCCGAAGTTGGAATCTAAGATTCAATGAGGCCATAAAGAAATATGGCTTCATACAGAATCAAGATGAGCCTTGTGTGTATAAGAGGACTAGTGGGAGCATTGTCACATTCTTGGTACTTTATGTAGATGACATCCTGCTCATTGGAAGCGACATACCTACACTACAAGGGGTAAAGCAGTGGTTGAGTAAGTGCTTCGCAATGAAGGACCTAGGCGAGGCTGAGATGATCCTAGGGATCAGGATCTACAGGGATAGATCAAATCGGCTTCTGGGCCTAAGTCAGGCTTCGTACATTGACAAAGTTCTGAAAAGGTTTAACATAGACCGGGCCAAGAAAGGTTTCTTGCCAATGGGCCATGGGCTGAAACTTAGTAAGAAACACTGTCCTAAAACAAGGGAGGACAGGGAGAACATGAAATTGGTTCCATATGCTTCGGCTATAGGATCAATTATGTACTCCATGTTATGTAGGAGACCTGATGTCACCTTTGCACTGAGTATGATGAGCCGATACCAGCAGGATCCCGGGGAGGATCACTGGAAAGCTGTCAAGGCAATCCTCAAGTACCTTAACCGGACTAAGGATAGCTTCTTAGTGTATGGTGGTCAGGAAGTGCTATCAGTTACTGGGTATACTGATGCGAGCTTTCAGACCGACCAGGATGAGTACCAGTCGCAGTCTGGGTATGTATTTTTGCTAAATGGTGGTGCTATAAGCTGGAGGAACTCAAAGCAGCCAACCATAGCGGACTCTACAACAGAAGCTAAGTACATCACTACGTGTGATGCGGCTAAGGAAGCTGTGTGGATGAAGAAGTTTATCACTGAGTTGGGAGTAGTGCCAACTATCCAAGACCCAGTCGATATCTTCTGTGACAACAATGGGGCCGTTGCACAAGCTAAGGAGCCCCGGTCACACAAGAACACAAAGCACGTGCTTAGAAAGTTTCACCTCATACGAGAAATCGCGGAGAGAGGTGACATTGCATTGCACAGAGTGGACACCGAGGATAATGTCGCAGATCCGTTGACCAAGGCGCTGGCTCAGCCCAAGCACGAGGGTCATACCAGGTCTATAGGGATTAGGCCCATGCCTAGTTGGAACTAGTACAAGTGGGAGATTATTGGAAATGCCCTAGTCCCGAGGCATTGGTCCTTGTATTTGTATTATACATTTATTGGATTTATGTATTATACTCATTTGTGTTATTAATAAAGGCATCAATTCATTTATTATATTTATCTTGTGCAATATATTAAATGAAGTATCCAATGGACATATCTATATCCATGATGACAAGTGTCATGCACTTGGCAGTAAGACCATGGATAGGGTAAACGATATGACCATAAATAGATCCGTAGTCTGTTCCAGTCATGGGAATGAATGGAATGAGAGACTATCATTAACCTGGTTGTATGGCGGTGTCTTACCGGTCATTGGACATGGAATGTCAACCAAGTTAATGGGTACATGCATGGGGGCATGGTACTGGATAGATCCACTAAACGAGTAATCCACATGGTATAGTATCACAAGTGATTCTCGTGTAGTACTTGTATGGATCCTTTGACCTGACCATATGATGGTGTTACATGTGAGGTCGCATACTTAGGGGTACGCCTTAAGGGCCTGTAATAGGGTGCCAAGTATGGGTACTTTCGGGTATGTCACTTAGCATGGTAATGCTATGGATATGCAGAAGGGATTTGTCACTCAGTAGTCCACTGGGAAGATATCACCGGCCTCTTGATGAATGTAACTGATAAGAGTGTGGCCACACCCAAACAGGTAGGAACTTGTTTGTGAGCTTCAGTGCATTCGGGATCAAGTTAATGTCCGACACAAAAGAGGGTGATCAATCCATGTCTCTGTGTTAGACACCGATATCAATGACATGGGATGTTCAAGTTTAAACTACAGGGTTATGATAACAGTTAGACTGCCATCTCCATCTTAATTGGGGGCTGCAGTGGCTTGCTAGAGCCCAACTACAGTCTGGGGGCCAAAGGCCCGCTGCCAACATAAAGATGGGCCCACGGGATCGTACACATAGAACGACTGAACACAGACTTAAGGAATCATATGTATACTTGGAGTATACACTATGGAGAGAGAGGTGTATATATGTTAATTATATTACAAAGATCAATTGGATTGATCCTAATAATAGAATTAACATATTCAATTGGCTCTTCATAATTAATTGGATTAATTATGAGATTATTTGCTAGGTGGAAATATTCATATGTATAGGTTTACATATGATTTTATTTTGTGGAGATTTAATTTTAATTTGAAGGATTAAATTAATTGGTCAAACTAATTTTAATTCAAATGTGAATAATATATTACTTGGTGTAATATATTAAATACATGGGTATATTAAAATTGGGCTTGAAATTAATTTAAACCAGAATAATTAAAATTAGACTGGGCCTAAATTAAAAGATGGAAGCCCGCACAGAGTGAAAGGAGCCAAGCTGGGCCTGAATTCCCCTAGGGGAATTCGGCCACCCTAGGTATAAAAACCTAGGGTGAAAATTTCGGCTACCTTAACAGAAACCAAGAGATAGCCGAAATTCCTAGCCCCCTCTCACCATAGTTTTTGTTTTTCCTACGCTAGCACGGGTTGTGTTCATTAGGCGTTCGTGTACAAAAACGAGGAGGGAATCTAATTTGATTTCTGCAGTCTTCATCCATCTCTTGAAAGAGATATTCCTGTTAAGAATTTAATCTCTTTCTATTATAATTTTAAGTTTTACAATTTCCACTTCAATTGCTCCTGGGACTGGATTTGAGAAAATTATCGCGTTCTTCCACTTTTATCGGGTGATTTCCGGTGAAAAATCCCAACAGAATCAACCTTATTGCTAGCAAGCTCATGGTATTTAGACAATGGTGCAAGCAACCATATGTGTGGGCTAAAGGAAAAGTTTGTGGAGCTAGATGAAAATGCACGGGGTAATGTGTCTTTTACGGACTCATCAAAAATTCAAATTGAAGGCAAAGGTACTATTATTATCTCTTCCAAAGATGGTAGCCATAAGCTAGTTAATGACGTTTACTATGTGCCCTTTAAGCTTGGGACAACTCTTCGAAAAAGGGTATGATATTCACATGAAAAATAATTATCTTTGGCTTCAAGATCAAATGGTACATTAATTTCCAAGGTCGCTATGTGAAGGAATAGAATGTTCACATTGAATCTCAAGACACTTGATGTAAAGTGTTTAAAGGCTACGATAAAGGAGGAAGCATGGCGTTGGCACATGAGGTTTGGACACTTGAACTTTGGCGCCCTCAAAGATATGGGAGAGAAGAAGATGGTGAAAGGGATGCGCTTAATCAACCATCCCAATCAAATTTGTGATGCATGTCTTCTTGGCAAGCATGCAAGAAAGAGTTTCCCAAGGGAGGCCACATCAAGAGCAACCAAGCCACTCCAACTTGTTCACACTGATGTTTGTGGGCCAATTAATCCATCATCATTTAGTGGCAGCAAATATTTCATCCTCTTTATTGATGATTTTAGTAGAAAGACATGGGTTTACTTCTTGAAGCAAAAGTCTAAAGCATTTGTTGCATTCAAGAACTTCAAAGCTCTTGTAGAAAAGGAGAGTGACTATAAAATCAAGGCTTTAAGGTCCGATAGAGGAGGCGAGTTCACCTCAAGAGAGTTCAACGAATTTTGTGAAGCTCATGGAATTCGATGTCCTTTAACAGTCCCTAGATCACTACAACAAAATGGCGTCGCAGAAAGAAAGAATAGGACAATTCTTAACATGGCTCGAAGCATGTTGAAGGCTAAGAATATGCCTAAGGAATTTTGGGCTGAAGCTGTCTCTTGTGCAGTATACATATCTAATCGCTCACCAACATCAAGCATCAAGGATTGTATGCCATTAGAAATATGGTGTGGACACAAGCCTAGTGTGAATCACTTGAAAGTGTTTGGATGCATTGCTTACAAGCACATTCCGCAACAAGAGAGAAGCAAGCTTGATGATAGAAGTATCAAACATGTCTTTATTGGCTATGACACAAACTCCAAGGGCTACAAGTTGTACAACCCAAACAATGGCAAAGTAGTAGTGAGTCGTGATGTAGAGTTCGATGAAGATGGAGCATGGAATTGGGAAAGAAATGAAGAAACCAACTATGACTTCATTCCATACTTTGTCGAGGAAGAAGAGGAAGCCATGGCACCAACACAAGATATAACTCTGCCTCCTTCTCCCACTTATAATAATCAAGGTGAAAGTTCAAATGAAGAACCAAGAAGAATGAGAAGTCTTGATGATCTTCATAACGAAATTGAAGAAGTAACTCTCGACTTGTGTTGCCTCTTTGCTGATGGTGAGCCATTAAGCTTTGAAGAAGCTACGAAAAAGAAAAGATGGAAACAAACTATGGATGAGGAAATCAAGTCGATAGAGAAGAACGATACTTGGGAATTAACAAACCTTCCTAAGGGTCATAAAGCTATAGGAGTCAAATGGGTTTACAAGTTGAAGAATAATGCAAAAGGAGAAGTGGAAAGATAAAAAGCAAGGCTTGTTGCAAAAGGATACAAGCAAATGCATGGCATTGACTACGAGGAGGTGTTTGCCCCGGTTGCTCGTATAGAGACTATTCGATTACTTATCTCAATGGTAGCTCAAATGAAAAGGAGAATCTATCAACTAGATGTGAAGTTGGCATTCCTAAATGGTTATCTTGAAAAAGAAGTGTACTTTGAACAACCACTTGGATATATGGTCAAAGGGCATGAAGATCAAGTCTTGAAGTTGAAGAAGACATTGTATAGATTAAAGCAAGCACCAAGGGCATGGAATAGTCACATCGACAAGTACTTTCAAGAGCATGGATTTGTTCGTTGCCTTAATGAATATGCTCTCTATGTGAAAGCCTGTGATAATGGAGACATATTGCTAGTTTGCCTTTATGTGGACGATCTCATCTTTATCGGCAACAATCCGAGAATGTTTGAAGAATTCAAAAAGGAGATGTCTCGTAAGTTCGAGATGACTGACATAGGGCTCATGTCCTATTACTTGGGCCTAGAAGTGAAGCAAATGGAGGAAGGAATTTTTATCTCTCAAGAAGGATATGCAAAAGAAGTATTGAAGAAGTTTAAGATGATTGATTGCAATCCCGTGAACACACCCATGGAGTGTGGAATGAAATTGTCAAAGTTTGAAGAAGGCGAAAAGGAAGATCCCACTTTATTCAAAAGCCTTGTGGGAAGTTTGAGGTACTTGACATGCACAAGACCCGATATTCTTTATGCTGTTGGAGTAGTTAGCCGTTTTATGGAAGCCCCTACAACAACTCACATGAAGGCAGCAAAAAGAATACTTTGATATTTGAAAGGTACGTTGGAGTATGGATTATTTTATACTTCCTCCAATGACTTCAAGCTTATAGGATATTGTGATAGAGATTTTGCTGTAGATATTGATGATAGAAAGAGTACTACCGAATTTACATTTAACATGGGTAATTGTGCAATTTCATGGAGTTCAAAGAAGCAACCACTTGTTACACTATCTACCTGTGAATCCGAGTATCTGGCAGCAACCTCTTGTATTTGTCATGCGATTTGGCTAAGGTGACTATTAATGGAACTTCACTTGTTTCAAGAAGAAGCGACGGAGATTTACATAGACAATAAGTCCGCTCAAGCACTTGCTAAGAATCCAGTGTATCATGATCGAAGCAAGCATATAAACACAAGATATCATTTCATTAGGGAGTGCATTGCAAGAAAGGAAGTAGAGCTCAATTACGTGAGGACACATGACCAAGTTGTAGATATCTTTACAAAAGCACTCAAGTTCGAAGACTTTCAAAGACTAAGATCAAGACTGGGGATAAAGAAGAAAAGTTCAAATTAAGGGAGAGTGTTAAAATAAATAATATATTTATTTTAATTTGAACTTTGAAATTCTAGAGTTCTCTTGAAAATATATTTTTCTAGAATTATAATGTGAGGCTAGAATTTATCTCTAGAATAATCTTGAGATTAAATAATGTTTGAAGCACTGGATTTTTCTGGAGAGCATTTAAGTACTAGTTCTAGAGTGATCCTAAAGTCCCTATAAATACCTCTTGTACCAAGCATTTTTGAAAGTAAGAAAGTTTGAGTGATATCCTCTTCTTTCTAAATCTCTTCTACCTTCTAACAGTTGATTCTCCTTTGTCGTTGTTGTAAGTTCTATGCTTGCTCCTACTCTCGTAGCGGTTGAATCTATTTGCTATTTGTACATGTTCATGTCCAAACAAAATTTGCGTTTGAGGAAGTCAGTTTTTCTGCTTGAATTTTATGATGTATGTTCTTTAATCATGGATATTTAGATACTCTGCTTTATTAATTGGTGTTTCAGTACTGTGGAGGATTTTAGTTTTAGAAGTTTGGAAAAAGTTTGACGATGCTAATTGGTGATTTATTTAATCGGTGGGGTTCAGATTCGAAAAATGTTTTCTTTGGTTTATTTCAAGTGATACTTATAGCCTTGATTTATTCATTATATACTGATAATTATATACAATCTCTTTGCAGTGGTATCATATGATTTTGTGTTTTGGATTTCCTTATAATCAGCTTATTCTCTTGTAATACAAAACAAAGCTTGATCAGATATTTATTGAATGGAAACAACATTGCCGTTGTAAGTAGTTCTTATACATACAATTTTCATGTTATTTTTTCATGCTCATTGATAAGTGAAATTAGATTATCAACTTAGAGAAATCTTAAGAGCAATCTTAAGAGCAGGAATAGGTAATGGAAAGAAATTATAGGTATAAAATATTGACAGAATAAAAAGCAGAGCATATTAATTAGAAAAGATAAATGGAAAGGAGTAGTAGAGTCGTTCTTTTATAACGTCGATTATTCCAGGACAAGAGAAATATGATGGAGAATAATCGAGGAGTTGAAGAGGATGTAAATTGAGATAAGTGTTTGTGACATAAATTGTATTTAGGGACAATATTAATATATAATTCTCAACAAAGTGATGGACCAACCAATATAACAGTTAATAATACATGCCTTAAGATCTAAATAAATTAGTTTATATTCATGCCTTAATATCTCAATAAATTAGTTAAATACTTGGCTTCTTTGCTCCTTGTGTTTTGTTGTCTGCCATGTTTCGTGCTGCACTTTACACCAAATATAGCTTTCATGCCTTTCTATTGAAGTTATTTCTCAATTTTTCTTTACATATTTTTCTTTTATTTCTCAATTGGCTGACCTGTTCACTAAGGGACTCAGTTCAGATACAATGCAGCCGGCACTTCACAAAATGGGTTTGGTTGCTGCTGTCCCAAATCCATCTTGAGGAGGGGGTGTGAAAATAACGAAGAAGAAGGAGACGGGCTTGAGAATAATGGGCTGCAATTAGACCTGCAATTGGACTACAAGAGCAAATCTCAGCCATCAAATTCAGCATCACAAACTCCAATCTTAGCCGTCCATTCGAAACCAACTTTTGGGGGCAAAATAATCAATTCTGTTACTTGTTTTTTTTCTTCTTTAAATACTGCTTCTTCTGTAATCAATTACATATAAAAATCAATAATAAAGAATTACTTTTTGTTCTTCAATTTCTCCACAGTTATCAATCTATTTCTTATCCTTTTTACTGTTCAGGATTAATTCAAGCTGCTATTATTCTATTATTGGTGGTGATTTATTAGGTGTCAATCAACTCTGTTAATTGATCAGGGGCTGAATTATCCATAGTTCAAATATGTGAATTGGATCTCCATATTAAGTAACACATGAAATAATTTGAAACTAGCAATAGTTACACATGAAATTACTAATATTGACCTCTTTAATCATGCTTGTTACTCATCAAATGCTCTTGATCCTGATGAAATTAACTGGTCAATGAATTCATAATAAATGTGGTGGATATGTTTAGTTTGTACAAAAGCATTGATGCCTTGTACCATTAATTAGTCTGAGATTTTGAGAAGCTGCATTGAGGACTACAAGAAGGTGGTGAAATCAGATGAATTTTTTGGCCAGTTTGACCAATACAAGGAAGGAATATAAGACTTATATGAAAGCCAAATATTAGCAGGGGTGCACCTGGGTTTTGTAATTCAATTGTGCTTGAATCGAGATTTATATATTTTGGCAACTCAATGCCAAACTGTAGCTGGATATACTTGACAGTTATTTTTTAATCCATTATACGAAGAGGCTTTGTTGTTCATTCTGAGTAAATGTGTTACGAATGATATTAATTGCCCATGATATAATATCATAGTATAATATCATTTAGTACATTTAGTTATGAAGGTGCTCTGTGGTATTGGAGGAATGACAGGTTGCAATAGAAAACCGCCTCACTCGATCATGACGAGGTATATTGTTCATTTGCTCTATAGGTTATTCAGGATGAAAATAGGATGCATACAATTTTCTATCTTTGTAATTGTGACTTTTATTATTTACACATTTTAAGTATCTTGTTTGATGTGCTTTCTTGTAGGAGGATTTAGAGCTAAATTCTTACAGTTTGATGGATTGCGAAAGTAGCATGAGAAGTACTTCCATATACTGTCACATAGGAGCTTATAGTGAGTAAAATTTTAAATTTTTTCTGGTTAATTTTTTTCAATTGCTCTCTTATTTGCAGATTTAACAGCTTTATTTCTCTGCTGATATTTTATCGAACTTTTATTTCTGGTGATTTCTTTGACATTTTTTCCTCTCTTTCTTATATTATTTGAATTCATAATTGGTTTCTGGTGAGCTATCACTGCTTTTGTCAAAATATTAACTGAAATAGTCAAACATTTAGTTATGAAGGTACTTTGTGGTATTGGAGGAATGACAAGTTGCTATAGAAAACCTTCTCACTCGATCCAGACGAGGTATATTGTTCATTTGCTCATCATGAAAATTAGGGGTGAGCAAAATACGGTTCGGTTCAAAAACCGAACCAAACCAAACTAAACCAAAAACCAAAGTAGAAGAAAAATAGAAACCAAAACCAAACCAAAGTTCATATGGTTCGGGTCAAGCCGAACGAACCAGTTCGGTTCGGGTTACGGTTTGGTTTGGTTCGAATCGAATCAACAAAAATTTTAATTTTTTAATTTTTATTATCATTATTTTTTTATAAATTACATGTAAAGTATTGCTTAAAAAGGATTTATATTACATGTATATTACTAAAGTCTCATAAATACAAACTATATAATAATATAAATATATATATGCCAAATAAAATTTATTTATATACATATATATATTTTTAAAAAATATTTTTTCCTATAACGGTTCGGTTCGGTTCAGTTTCGGTTTGTTTAATAAAAACCAAAAACCAAGCCAAAGACCAAACTATTATATTTTATAAAACCAAAACCAAACCAAATAGAGTTTGGTTCGATTCGGTTCGGTTTGCCAGTCTCGGTTCGGTTCGGTTTTTGGTTCGCGGTTTGGTTTTGCTCACCCCTGATGAAAATAGGATGCATAATCTATATTTTTTTATAAGCCCGTATTAATTAATGATGGGATTAATTACATCTATGGTACACAGACTTTAGTACGATTCACAGTTTGATACATAAACTTTAATTTTACTCAGTAAAATACACAAACTTAGTGGTAATCTACCACTATGGTCTAAAATACTGGTTAGTGACTGGTCAACACACCACATCAGCATCTTGACTTTGCTAATACTTAAATGTGGGTCCCACATGACACTAAAGACATCTTCATCCATTCTTCATCTTCTTCTTTCTAATTCCATTTTCTCTCTCCTGCCTCTTTTTTCCTCTCTCTAAAATCAAAACTTACTCTTTCCTCCATCGAAATTATCAAGCTTTCCTTATATCTTACTTAAATTACTAACTCAATTTCTTGAAATCAAATAAAAATTATGCATTAAAATCTTAAAATTCTTCAATTTTGCATTTTAAATTTTTTTGTGGTTTTGCTTTGAAACTCTTAAGCTTTCTATCAAAATTTCAGATATTTTCTATTCCCTCTTTATTCGACTAAATTTGAGAAATAAATTTCAGATCCATCTCATTCTCTCTTTTCTTCTCAACCCATGTTCAACCCACACCTGCTACTACTATTTCGTCAAACTCGTCCTCCGCCGTACCCAAAACCTCCACCTGCTGCATAAAGCTTGGGAACTTACGAACCTCAAATACAATAATTTTAATTCATAGAAAGTCCAAACCTTACAACAACGGCCTTCACTGAGTTCCTCACGAATCCAAGGAAAGTTAGAGAGAAGGGGAGAAAAGAGAGGCAAAATAAGAGAAGAGAGAAGGGGAGGTGTAGCTTTCATGGAGGTTGTTTTGACCTGTTTGTTTGATGAGAAAATTTCTAATAAAGAGAAGAGAAATTGAAGAGTTTTCATGTAATGGAAGGTGTGTAAAAGTGTAAGTTCAATATTAGTGAGTTCATAAAAAGTCAAACACGTTGGTCAAAACCATGCCATGTCAGCAATTTTTTTAATTAACTTGTTGTAGCAAGTCATATGTATTTTAGTGGTAGGTTACTATTAAGTTCATGTATTTTACTGAGCAAAGTTAAAGTCTATGTATCAAATTATGAAACTCGTTAAAGTCTGTGTACCATGGATGTAATTAACCCATTAATGATGTAGTAGAAGAACAAGAACTTTTGTTTTTGGAGAAGTGGCATTCCCGTAATTGTTGACAAGTTCGGGTTGTCGATTTTTCGCATTTTTAAATCCTAATTTTATTGGAATGATCAAGCCACTTTTCCAGGTCGTTGGCTTATATTTCTTTATTATACAACTCATGCATTGTCTAACCGTTACATAAATAGTTTGAAGTTCCCAATGCTATGGCTGGTATTTTGGCTCATCTCGCTCTATTTGGAAAAATGAAAATGCATGCAGTTTATCTAATTATTTGAAATTTGCACAAGTTATTTATCTTGCCTTAAAGAATAAAGATATGAACTATTGCTCCTTACTCTTATTATAAGTTAGTGTAACTAGATGGTTTTTATTCTTCATAAGCATTGCTAAGCATATTTTTTATGCCATAAAGACTGATTGTACAACAACTATTGTCAAATCTTTTAGTTAGATTCCATTTGGATAGAATATTCAGCTTGCATAAATATAGGATAATTTGAGTATCATGCCATGTCTGGAATTAGTCACGATATGGATAGGAGAAGTCTGTTACTATGAATGTTTTGTTTGTCTCTAAGATGGTCTTTGTTCTATCTAAAATCCTAAAAAGTCTATTCTTTTTTTTTACTAAAATTTGATTCTGATGTAATGTAAGACTAAATTTTGTGTTGTATATAACCCTTCAATCCAAATAATATATTTATTTAATTATATTGAATTTTTTTAATAAAACATTCTGCAAAGGGACTCTGCACTTGCCAATCCGCAAGTGAATGTTGCAAGGAAATTATCACACGCAAATCTGCAAGGGGATTTTTCTCGCCAATTTGCAAGGGATTTCTGCGAGAGAAGCATTCCCTTGCAAATCTAGAGCAGCACATGTTTTTTCTTTTCTAATTTTTCTCTTATTATGTGATTCCTAAACAACTATATATTATTCCGTCAAAAGAAATATAACAAATTGCAGTTGGAAAAATCCAAGCTATAAAATCCACGCTAAAAAAAGGTTAGTGGCGATGCACATCCAGTTAATTAATAGGATGAGAAAGTTTAAATTCCATTAAATATATCCATGGAAAAAGATAATTACGCATAGGTCTGATAAGTCTTATTTATGACTAAATTCCATACATAATTATTTTAAGAAGAATATATGTGATTCATAAAAAATAATTAAAAACGAAGAGCACTTAAAAATTATATGTATATATATCTTATTTGAATAATATACTAATGTTTCTTAGAAATAAAGAACACACAAATACTATTACAATACAATTTAACGTCCAATACCGTTTTACGGATAATATATATGTGAATAGATATTCCTTTCTCTAAAAATAACAGTACTGAATTTGTAGATTCCATAGTATATAATGGAGAAATTTTACTGCATGTCTGACACACTATCCAACCAATAAAAATAAGTCTAATTAATTTATTAATTATTTAACAATTATTTATTTAAATAAAATTCTAGACTCCCAATATAAAAATTTTAAACCCTAAAATTTAAACTCCCGAAGCTAATTTAAAAATCATAAACCTTAAAATAGATAATGTGTCCTAATTTTATTCACGTAACACACATACTGTATGTAAATTTTCTCATAAGGATATATGTTGTGTCGAATATGAGCAGAGTAGCACATGCATTTCTTCAAACTAGCATCTGAATTGCATCATGCATAACATTTGTTCAAATAATCATAAATATATATATATATATATATATATATATATATTCTTTTGATTTATTAATTCTTTTCCCGAAAGTCATTTTTCAATGAAAAAAGAAAAGTCATGAATACTCTAATCTTGCACAATAATTGAAATCAAGCAAAGAAGCATATCAAAAGAAAAAAAAATTAAAAAGAGGACAAACAAATGTAAACAAAGTAGAATCACGTATTTGAGTAATTTTAAAAAAATTTGAAAGAGATTTTTGCAATAAAAAAAGAATAAAAGATTTTGAATTAAGAAAAAAAAAAAAGCAATTCAACAGTTATAAAAGCAAAAACAAGTAATTTTTGAAAAGGTAGAGTCCAAAACAAAATATAAAACTAGATATTTTTGACAATTTCAAAAAAACATATTCTCTAGAATTGTCTTTACTTTATTTGGTTTAAGGCTTCTTCATAGGGATGTAAACGGGTGGGACAGGGTGGGGATTGGCAATCTCATCCTTGTTTCCCGGCTAGGCGGTATTCCCCGTCCCCGTCCCCATTTCTTAAATGGAGACTATCTTCATCCCCATTCCCGGTCCCGTAGGGGAATGGGTTTCCCGCAGGGATCCCCGTCGTTGTTCCATTCCAGAATATGCTAGAGGGTTCGAGACTGGTTGGTAACATTCAAGAAGGAAGCATATTCGTGTAAAGTTCAAGAAGGGATCAAATCAGTTGCTAAATATCTGGAAGGGTCTAGAACCGCTGGTAATCGGTTGGTTTAAGATAGGAATATGCTTAAAAAGTATCTTATAAATGATTAATAGCCACAAATTAGGAGTTGCATTCCTAGCCACACATTATGGAGGTGAAATGCCTATGAATAGAAGTTAGGGATATTTATATAAGTGTCTTAGGAAGTGTAAGAACTTAGGAAGCTTTGTAAAGTTTCCTTATAATAATAAAGCTCTCTTTATATATAATCCTTGCGTTCTTTGCTTTACCACTTGCTTAACATACTTGTGTAGCATTTCATAAGGCCGACTAGCTACACATTTGGGAAGGTGTATTGCTAGTGCCACATGTCACAATTGGCAAGGAGTTCTGCACGTGACAATAGTGGTGTAAGTCTATTAATGCTGATCTTATGATTTTATCTCAGTTTGGCACTCTTTTCACTTTGTTCATTAATTTTGTTTATTAGTTTGGTGATGCTAGCTGTAAAGGAAAAATGGCAACAAACTACTCTTTAAATTATGATCCATACTTCACTTGAAATTAGGAGTGCAATATGTTATATTCCCTTTCATTAGTCTTCTTTTTCGATCAATCTATTGAGTAAAAGCTAGGGTTAGACTTTGGGAAATCTCACTCTATCAACGTGAGAGGAGATTAAGTTGTATATATATGATGGTGCATTACAAAGGAGTCCTCGTATCTATGTACAATTACATAAAGAGCCTAAGTACAAAGTATAACTACAATTGGATAAAAATTACATAAATATAATTACATTACTCTAACATGCCCCTGCAAGTTGGGTAGGGGTGGGAACCACAGCAAACTTGGCACGAAGCACTTGAAACTGAGTCTGTGGCAAGGGCTTGGTGAGAGCATCCGCAACTTGATCTTCGGCGGAGATGTAATGGACAGACAACTTCTTCGATGCAACTCACTGCCACACAAAATGAAAATCAAGATCTAGGTGTTTTGTTCGTGTATGGAAGATAGGATTGGCAGTCAAGTATGTGGCACTCAGGTTGTCATACCACAGAGTGGGTGCGTATGACAGAGGAAAACCGATTTCAAGTAGTAGCATACTCAACCAGGACAGTTCCAAAGTAGTTGTAGCTAGTGCATGATACTTTGCCTTAATGGAACTACGGGACATGGTGCGCTGCTTCCAGGAGGCCCGAGAAATGAGATTAGTACCATGGTAGATACCGTAGCCAGAAGTAGACTGATGATCATCAATATCTCCAGTCCAATCAAAATTAGAAAATGCATATAGCAGAACAGAGGTTTGAGGCTGGAAGTGGAGACTAAATGACTGAGTAGCCTTAAGATAGCGAAATATACATTTCAACACCTGCCAGTGTAAGACTGCAGGAGCATTCATATAGTGAGCCACTTTATGCACTGCAAAAGCAATGTCAGGTTTAGTGATGGTTAAATACTACAGCCCACCAACCAAACTCCTATAATGAGTCACATCATCAAATAAGGAACCACCAGAAGCTGAGAGTTAATCAGTCAAACTAGCTGGAGTGGCTACAGACTTGGAATCAAACATCTGCGACTTCTTCAACATATCAGAAATATACTTCTTTTGGGATAAAAATAAGGAGCCTTGGTGGCGGTGAAATTCAATGCCCAAGAAATATTGTACCGGACCCAAATCTTTAATAGCAAACTGAGACTACAAGTACCGAATTAAATGAGAGGCCTGCTGTCTGTTCCTTCCCAAAATCAGTAGATCATCAACATATATTAAGCAGAACAGAACAAAAGACTCTTTCCATAAGAAATACAGAGAAACATCAGCTCTAGAACACTGAAAACCATAAGCAAGCAGGGACTAAGTAAGGCATTTATGCCACATACGGGGGAACTGCTTTAATCCGTACAGAGATTTCCTCAATCGACACATATGATGAGAAAAGGACGGATCAACAAAACCAGGAGGTTGCAGCATATAAACTAGCTCATCAAGATCCCCATGTAAGAAGGCATTGGAACCATCCAAATGCATAATAAACCATGAAAAACTAGTACCTAAAAAGAGTAGCAAATGAATTGTAGTAGGCTCAGGACTGAAAGTGTCATGAAAATCCATACCTGGCCGCTGGTGAAAGCCTTTGGCTACTAACCGCACCTTATAGCGCTCAATGGACCCATATGCATGTAACTTTGTCTTAAATACCCATTTGCAGCCTATGACATTCTGGGCACTTAAGGCAGGTACTAACTCCTAAGTACCGTTTTTAATTAAAGTAGAAAATTCCTCCGCCTTGACAGCACACCAATGAGAACTCTTGGCTGCCTCGGTATAGCAAGTAGGGTCTTTGACATCTACACTAGTATTCAGCGCCCTTAGCACCATTTTGTGAGCTTGGGCTCAGGTCAACATATGATTAGGATCTCATTCAGCACGAATAGCCCGTGCATCTGGCAACTTTCCAAACTACTGTAGATCAATAACCAGAGGTAACCCAGGTGAGGCTGGAGGGTTCGGTTGGGTTTGTGCAGGTAGAGGGGAGGTTGGTCTTGTTTGTGGTGGAGGACTGGGAGGAGAGTCAAAGGTTGAGGGAGACTCGGGTATGGGTGAGACTGGAATGTCTAGGTTCGGTTCCACTTGAGAACAAGGAGCAGGTGGGTGTCTCGGTCTGGAGGTAGGTACTGGATAGGGAATAGCTTTGAAGGTAATGGACGGTATAGGAGGTGGTTGGGAGCCTGAACCAGGAAGAGAGGAATGCCATAACTCCAGATAAGGAAACACAAGGATCCAAGCAACGACATCCCTTATGAACCCTACTATAACCCATGAAAACACAAGGATGAGATCAAAAATTCAACTTATTAGATCCATAAGGATGCAACCATGGATAGCATAAACACCCAAAAGCACGCAATAACATATAATCTGGTGAGACTTTGAATAACCGAAAATAAGGAGTGTCAAAATTAATAGCAGAAGATGGCATTCTATTAATGAGATATACAGCTATTTCAAATGCATTAGACTAGTAAGTCATTGGTAATTGGGCTTGGTTTAACAAGGATAGGCCGGTTTCAACTACATGGTGGTGTTTTTGTTCTGCATTACCATTCTGTTTTGGTGTATAAGGGCATGACATTTTGTGTTGAATCCCATTTGCAGAAAAATAAGATTGCATAGCTTTGAATTCCCCACCGCCATCTGATTGAAAAATTTTAATAGGGCGCCCAAATATTTTTCAACAAGAGAGCGAAACTTCACAAATACCTTCAAAGCATCAGACATATACTTAAGAAAATAAATCCAACAGTACTTGCTGTAATGATCATATAATATAATATAATAAGAATAACCATCATGTGATTGAACAGAGGCAGGACCCAACAAATATGAACAAATCAAATCCAAAGGTCCAGAAACAATAGACTCAGAAATAGAAAAAGGTAAACAATGACTTTTACTAACTACACAACTAGAACATACAGTGTGATCAGTACTACTTTCTAAACATTTAATATTATTCTTCTTGAGGACACGACCAACAATGGGTAGAGTAGGATGACCAAGTCTCTCATGCTAGGTGGATAAGGAGGTGAGATGGGATTGAATAGGTGTGTTCAGCTGAGATGGAAGAGCATAGAGACCATTGTTATTCAGGCCTCGAAGAATCACCTGTTTGGAAGTCAGGTCCTTCACAACAAAAAATTTGTCAAAAAAACTCATCAGATACATCATTAGCTTTGGTTAAAGCACTAATAGAAATCAAATTTGAATTGGAATTAGGAACATGTAAAACAGTAGCTAATTTCAAAGAAGCATCCGGCATAACAGATGAACCAACATGCTTAATTGGGAGACGATAGCCATTACCTAAGTGCACCTCTTTAAGACTGCTATACTCAGAGTGCAGGTTTAAGTTTCCCAAATCCAAAGTGAGGTGATGTGTAGCTCCACTATCCATAATCCAGGCTTGGTTATTTGGGTTGGTAGTGGTATAGTTCGAAATAGGTGGGTTTGGGTTTCTCTGGTTATTAAATCTTGGAGAAGGACACTGCCTTGCATAGTGTCCCAATCCCTTGCAATTATGACATACAACATTGGAAACATCAAATGAGGCTGCTTGTGTACCTGTGATTGCTGATTCTAGTGAAAAAATTGACCATTATACTGATTCTATCCAGCCACAGCACCATACGAACTCTGCCTGCGCTGGAACTGTTACTGGTCGTGCTGCTGGTGATGTCCATGGCCACGCCCCTGTGCTGCTAGTGATGACTGCATCACTGTAACATGAGCAGCAGGTACATTCAAATCCTCTACCGGACTCCGTTCTTTCTTGAGTTGCCGTTCTTCCATCAACAGCAACCTGAACAAATCATCGAATGAAACCGCAATCATTCGAGCTTCAAGGGACCTACAAAAATCTCGATATGGACTGTTTGGGCCATTCAATCCATCTAATATTGCGTCTACTAAATCCTCTTCAAGAACTGGATACTGCAAAAAGACTAATCTGTCCGAAATCGTCTTCACCCACAGCATATACTCTACAATTGATTCAATACCCTTTTCCAAAGAATACAATTGTTGCTTCAGGTCAAGTACTTGCACCCTGGACCTAGAAGCATAGGTGTTCTCCAATTTTACCCATGCCTCTTTTACCATCTTCACTCCTACAACTTGCGGCAGAATTGAGGGGGATATTGATGTCAATATCTAGCCTAGAACTTGTTGATCCTGGCGACTCCAAACCTTGTACGCCGGATTAATGGTATTATCAGCTAACCGTTCAGCCAGAATCGCACTTGTTCCATCGATGTGGCTGAGGAGATCACACCCTGCTAACATCAGTGTAATCAGAGTTTTCCACAAGATATTGTTGGTCGAATCAAGTTTTAGGGGAAGGTAATGAGTAAAGGAAGGTGCAGCAAACATGGTCGAAGACTCTGCTGTACATGACATCGCATCGGAAACGACTGGAGCAGTGACATTGCTGGTGGTCGACATGCCGACGTTGGGAACTCTTCTTTTTCGGAACTTTTTCCTTAGGGCTTTGATACCATGAAAGCTAGGGTTAGACTTTGGAAAATCTCACTCTATCAACGTGAGAGGAGATTAAGTTGTATATATATAATGGTGCATTACAAAGGAGTCCTTGTATCTATGTAAAGAGCCTAAGTACAAAGTATAACTACAATTAGATACAAATTACATAAATATAATTACATTACTCTAACATTGAGGAGTTTCAGAATATATTTGCCTTCATTTATCCATTAAATTGGATGTTGCTCCACCTTCTACGTTTAATTTGCAAAGATTTGATTGTGGCTTTTCATTAGTAGGACACCGTGTCCCTTTTCTCATAATAGGTGTGAATTGGGGTCGAGGATATATCCAAATATTCAGGGGGTCTTGAACTTTTAATTTGATTGACTTCTATTGTAGAACAATCAGTTACTAATTACCTTGTTTACTTGCGTATTTTGCTGTCGTTGGTTATTGTCTTTCAAACTTTTAGACAATCAGGATTTTTGACCTTTCACACTAATATGAGTTGGTCATTTTTAAGTATGTCTGCAATGTTCCTGTTGTATATAACACTGCATAGTTCTTCTTAATTGCATTGACACATTTTCATATTACAATTCTGGTCAAAATTAATGATTAGTTTGCACTCATTAACTTATTTGGCAACTGTTTACAGGTTTGAAAGCAAGAAATGAGAAGGGCTTGAATCTATGGTACTGGGAAGTGTGTTTGCCATTTTTTCTTTTGACTTCATTTGGACTCAAATTTTATAGCCTTGTACTCCTTTAGATTGTTGTTGTCAAATTGAACTACTAAAACTTTTGATTGAATTTTGGAGATTTATAAAAGTTGTAAATGATTATTAGATTCTTTTAATATAGTATTCTTTTTAGGGAAAATTACAAAAAAAAAAAAAAAAACCCTGTGGTTTCATTTTTTTGCAAATAAAGGACTGTGGTTTTTTTTTTTTTTTTTTTAAAAAAGATTGTGTTTTAAAATATTAACAAAAAAAAGGATAACTAAAATTAAATCATGACATTACATAGGGTATTCTTGTTCATTTTGAACTCAAAATTTTCAAGTTGGTTAATAAAAATACAATACACATGAATGATAAATTTTGAAAATTTTTGAAAAGCGCAAATATTTTTATAAATTAAATGATGATAATAGATTTTAAAAAAATCATAACAAATTGAAAAATCTTTGAAAAATATTCAAATTTTGATGTAAAATTCTTAAATAATATACATAAATTATTGGTATGTTAAATAACTAAAAATACCCTCTGCTATATCATCATTTTTAACGGAAAAATGTTAGTTATCCTTTTTTTGTTAACATTTTAAAACACAATCCTCTTTTTTTTAAAAAAAAAAAAAAAACCACAGTCCTTTATTTGTAAAAAAGTGAAACCACAGGGTTTTTTTTTTTTAATTTACCCCTCTTTTTATTAATGTGGTGGTGTAAAATCCTAATTTGTATTCTGTTATTGATAATTATTTTTAAAGGTACCACATTGAATATGAAAAAAACGGAAGGTAACTAAAAAAATTAAAATATGCATAAAAAAATTTTCTTTTAGGTGGTCTGAACCGCCCCATGCTTGAACTGATAGCTATGCTAAATTAAGCGTACCACCGCCAGTAGCCGTTTTTCTTGTAGTATAACTTCCTGAAATCTGATTATTGAATTCACGTTGGAGAGAAAAGTACCCAGCAAGTTCCTCTTTTGCCTTTTTATTTAGAGCTAAACCATGTTCTTTTTTATTATTATTAAAAAATGCATCTACAGTCACAATATATGTTGATGAAGTTACTGTGGATTCTGTTTTTGTTCTGACAATTGAATTCATTCTCACTGGGTCACAGATGCTGATGATGGGCTAATAGTATGTTTTCTTTGAGTTCTGTATATTTCATTTATGCAACAAGTGGAATGGTCATCATCAACATATGAGCCTTGCATTGCTGCTTGGTCTTAAAATGTGTTTTTCCCAAACTGCTCAAGTAGATATATTGGCAAATGTCCCTGAAGATGTAGGAGCTAGTTAGCGTATGATTTTCTGGTTCAGTTGATCTTCAAACTTCAGACCATATGCTGAAAACTAATCTGCTGGAAAATTCTTTCTTATTCCCATTAAATTTCTGCAGAGAAGAAATATGCTACGTAGACTTGAAACTGCTGCCTAATGTCCATCTTCTTAACTTATATCACACACCGAATGTCCATCTTCTTAACCTTTTCATGCTGTATTTGATGTAGCTTTTTCTATGCAAATATTGTATTATTTTCAAGAACAATTAGAAAAATTGTTATTGAGAGTCGAAAACTTGAGGATGAGAATTCATTTTCAAGAATATTCACTTTTCGTTATTTAACCTCCCATCACTTCAATCCAAGTGGATACTAACAAAGACGGTCACGGTCCACATTTATGTTGCCAGATAACATTATGAACATCTTGTTTTCTTTCTTATTACTTCATCATTTTAATTTATTGAATTTTAAATTTTAAATTTTACAATCATATTGATATCAATAATTTTTTTTTTTTATCTTTTGATTTTATATTTTTATATTTCTATATATTGTTTTTATTTTTCAGTTTCATCCTCACATTTTTTTTTTCCTTGTTAATCTTCCTAGTTTGTTTTGCATATTTTTATAGCTTATAATTTATTTTGAATATACAAAATGGGGAGTATGTAATTTTTCATTCAGAAAATGGGCTATTAGAAGCCTTTTTTTTCACTGATACTATGTAACTTGCCAATGTAACAATAAAATTTTTTATTGAGATATATTTTTGTTTATTTATTTAAAGAACTCAAAAATATATGTAAAAAGCAATTTTTATTAATTTTATTATTATTATTATTATTATTTTCGCTATCACCCTCCTTCTACTAGCTTGTCTCTCATTTCCTTCCTCTTTTCTTCTTCCCCTCAATTCTCTTTCATTCCTTTGTCTCTCTTGTTCATCAACATAAGACATAATCGATGGCTTATATAACATAGACATAATCTAAATGAAACCAATACTTTCTTTTTTTGTCTTTTTTTTTTTTTAAAAAAAAAAACACTTCAATAAATCTGAAGGTGATAAATTAAAATTATTCCAAGCATGAATTATTTAATTACTTCAAAAACTGGAATGGATATAAATTAAAATTATTTGAATTATTTGATATCAAACTACATTGTTAAATAAATTGTGGTTCCTTATTTTCTTTCTTAATTCCACATCTTTTTTTTTTTTTTTTTTTTGAATAATATCAAATGTGGTGAAATTTGGTGATGTTTAATAAATAAAGTAGCATTAATTTAAAGTAATTAAATTTTGGTATTATTTGATTTGTCAATTTCCGTAAAAGAAAAGTTTAACATTACCCCCGACTTGAAATTTGGAAAGATGACTTTATATTGAAACGAAAAAAAAAGTTAGAAAAATACATTATTAGACTTGTCTAAATATTAGTCCTTTGATGAAGAGTGGCACTATAGAAAATCTACTTATAAATGTTAGTCTTTCAATCACTACAAACTCACCAAATTAAGTGTTTGAAAATTGACGAGTGATGACATCCGGGCACAAAGATACCAAATCTGTTATCCAGTTTTGTCAAAATACCAAGTCTGTCATCCGATTTCTTGGAAAGGATGAGGTGGATCACGGAAACTGATCCGGACCATATCGTCTTTCCCCATAGAGGCTCTAGAAGATGGGTGATGGAGTTCTTACAGAAGTCCACTTACAGTATTACAATTGGAGAAGGATTCAATGTCCCAGGTGGATCCATCAGAAGGTCTCCTAGTTGGACTAAAACAAGGACTTAGGAATACTTCTACTCCAGACCACACTCTATCACTAGCCCTATAAAAAGAGGGAGCGTAGAGGTAAATATAATTCATTCCAATCAAGCTAGTATATTCAAAGCACACCCCAGAGGTTAACAGTGTCTCAACTCTTTTGTTTCGCAGGAACGTTACTAGATCCGGCCTAGCAACAATCAAGCCCGGATCTCCCGAAGGATCTCCACAGAATCAATCAACAAGTAGAAAATGGGTTCATTGCTTTGGATTGCTCAATTTGTCTGCCTCCTTTCGTTTCATGTTCATTTTGAAATTCTTTGTTTATCTCTGATGGATTAGACTAAATCCTTTGAGTGAGCCGGGTTCCGGTTGCTACTCTTGACCGGATCAAGTATCGTTCCTGCAAGACAGAAAAGATGAAACACCGGTAACCTCTGGGGTAACTCCGATACCTAAGTCAGTGTGTTTATTTTGGATTGCGAGTATTTTAATGAGAATAGAATGGAATGAATTTATCTCAAAGAGCGCCCTCCTTTTATGGGAGGGGTGATAGAGTTGGATTGGTATTGAAAGAGCTTACCAATCCAACTTCTAGTCGATATGAAAGAACAACCTCAGAGGTTCTACGTGGGGTAGTGCCCTTACCCTAGTATAACACGGGGAGTAGACTCCTAATGGGGCACTTCCTCTTTGCTCCTAGAATCTCTCCGCAGATCAAGGGAGCTTGAGCCGGACCTGTTGTGGAAAGTTTAGGATCCGGATGCGGTAACCGGCTCGCTTGGCCGGGTGAGGGCATCTGTGTCCAGACTACCGGATGGTATTAGGCCGGATGTCATCAATCTCTAAATTCTTCCTCTTCCACACATTTTGAAATTCTTTGTTTATCTCCAAATTCTTCCTTTTCCACACTACTTTGTGATGCTGATGACAACCATGCATTAATTCTTCTTAAAAAATCCTTCTCCATTAAGACTACTATTATGTACTGTCGAATCCAAAGACAGAATCTTGGAAAGAGGGAACCAATTGCTGCTTTTAGGAAGGGATCAGTTGCGATAATGAAACAGGTTATGTAATCGGTCTTAACCTTTTTAATAGTATGCTTTATGGTTCCATTCATTCTGATAATCCTCTTTTCACAGTTTCTCATCTTCAACATCTTGATCTCTCTTCCAATGATTTCAATGGCTCTCAGATTTCATCTCGATTTAGCTACTTGTTCAACTTGACGCATTTGAACCTAGATTCATCCATGTTTTCTGGTGAAGTACCAATAGAAATCTCAAAGCTGTCCAACTTGGTGTCACTTGATCTGTCCCGTAATGGTCTGGAGATAAACACAAGTACCACTTTTGATAAAATTGTTCAAAACATGTCCAATTTACGAGAACTGGATTTGAGCTTTGTAAACTTGTCGTCGGTTAAATCTAGTTCCTTCAAGAATTTGTCCTCTTCTTTGTAATCTTTGTCACTTTTTGGTTGTGAACTAGAAGGAGAATTCCCAGATATTTTTCATCTATCCAAATTGGATTTCCTTGTGTTGTATGGGGGTGGAAATAGTGAGTTGAGCATGGATACAATTGCCTTCAACAAAATTGTTCAAAATCTAACGAAACTAAAAGCATTGGCTATGGTTTCTGTAGATCTGTATTCCGTAGAACCTGTTTATTTGTTGAACCAGTCTTCTTCTTTGTCATGTATAATGTGGATTACGTGGGGATTTCCATCTATATTTATTCAACAACCGCACCTTTAAATCTTGGATTTATATGGCAATGTTGATCTCAGTGGAATTCTTCCCATGTCCAATTGGAGTACCCTCCTAGAGTACTTGCGACTTTCTTTCACAAAAATCCCAACTTATTTTTAACCTTCATTTCTTTCACAACAATCTCAAGTCGTCGAAGGGATTGGAGCGCCTGCAATTTTGTTGGCTCAAACCTTGAATTGTTTGGCACTTTAACACAACTCACTTACTTGGGTCTCTCACATAATAATTTCAGTGGCATATCCTTCTTCCTTTGGAAATCTTAATTTGTTCCAGTCTTATTTAGATCTTTCATACAATAATTTCAGTGGTCAAATTCCAGTTTTGTTTGGAAATCTTAATTTGCTCCAGTATTTAGATCTTTCATACAATAATTTCAGCGGTCTTATTCTTTATTATTTTGGCACTTTAACACAACTCACTTACTTGGGTCTCTCATAAAATAATTTCAGCGGTCCTATTCGTAATTATTTTGAAAATTTAACACAACTTGAAACTTTATCCTTATCAAAAAACCAATTCACTGGCCCAATCCCTTAGTGTATTTTCAAATTTATTTTCGCTAAATTTATCCTATAACCTGCTCAATGAAACAATACCATCCTCCTTATTTACTCTTCCCCATTTGAGAGACTTAACTCTCAGCAACAACCAGATCCATGGCACTCTCAACATATGCAAAATCCATAGCAATTTATTATATTCCATTGACTTGAGTTTTAAGAAGTTGCATGGCCCAATTCCCGATTCAGTTTTCAATTCTGTAAACCAAGAAGTTCTCGTTCTTTCATCCAATAACAGCCTTTTTGAGAGGTAGGATAAGGATTTTCTTATCCCATGTTTGTTATAAGAGTGGGATAATGATTAGTGTATTGGAATTGACCCATTTATCCAAAAAAAAAAAAAAAATTAAAGACCCGTATGCCCTACCAAATACATTTTATTATTTTAACATGTTTAGGGGTAATATGGTTAATTACATTGTTTTATCCCTATCCTTATCCCTATCCAACATACCAAACATTTCTTATATTATCACTATCTCAAGCCCAACCTTTATCTTTATCCCTATCCCTATCCCAATCTTTTATTCCCATCTCTATCTCAAACTTTATCCATATCTCTATCCCCATCGAACCTGAAATAGTTGAATCTGATAACATCAATTTAATTTTTTATCGATTGATATTCCTTGTTAAATATCAATTGATGGCCAACAAGTGTTATTTATTGATCCAACTCGATTGCTTCATTTCTAATAGTAATTGGAAAGAAAACACAATAAAATCCCCAATCGAAAAATTACATACTGGATCCGATGAATCAATAAAAATCGAAATACATATACCTGATAGTACTCATGCTTTTTATTCATCTTATCCTAGCAACAATCAAGCAGAAAAACAATGGGTTGTCTATAGATATATGATCAATTAGAATAGAGTCAGAGGGTGAAGAACAAAGTGAAGCTGGGTAATTTTAGGTTAGAGTTATAGATTTTCTATAATATATATATATATATATACACACACACGAACACTATTATAAGTGTTCGATTTGACAGCAAAACAATTTACAACAAAATACATTTTGTTGTCAAATAATGCATTAGTAACGATATTCAAAAGTTGTTGCCATATATATATATATCAATGGCAACAAAATTTTATCTAACTTAGTGGCTAAATACATAAGGTCACAAGTATAGTATAAACATGCAACAACGTTTGTTGCTACCTAAAGTTATGTTAGCAACCTGTATACTTTTGAGAACAAAAATTTGAGCTGCGAAATCTCTTCTTTCTTTTTTCTTTTTTCTTTTTTGTTTAGTGATATTGTATTGTCATTAATAAAACTCAATTTATTTCTTCCATTACATAAATTAATATCTGAAGATTGTTTATAAAACTTATGCACATGGTTTAGAAATTAACAATATATATATATATATATATATATATACACACTTCAATTTCTAAATTAAGTAGAGTTTCATTGGCAGAAAAAGTTAGTTAGCAGTTACTGAGTTGGTCCAGTACTTAATAGGCCCAATTATTGCAGCATATGATAGGGGTCAGATATATATTCTTTTCGGTTGCTAACCTGTGCCCCTTCTTTTATTCTAATAAGAAAATTCCTTTGTATGTTGAAAAATCAACTAAATCTTCCATTTAAATACAAAATTTTTTGTCTCTATTTTTATTTATGTTTTTTTTTTCACATAAATAGTTTATAGAATTCAAATCTTGAAATAATGTCAAAAGTTAAGTATAAGACTATAATTGATCATGGTCTTTAAACATTAATTTATTGAACTAAATATTTGAATAGCATTGCAAATTGGAATACGAATTAGTCATTTTATTTGCAGCCCATTATATATATTGTATAGAATAAGCAGCCTATTTTTAATCTATTTCATTCTGCCAACTAAATTTGAGCTTATTATATTAAACAATTTTCCTTAATCTTCAATCACTGTTGGTCCAGCAGAAGTGATGCTTTCCAACTATATGTTTAATTTGTAATTATGATAATGAAATATCTCTGTTTGTGTTGCCATGTGGAATTAGCTTATCAGTTTGATTTGTCATGCAACAATAATGTCAATGGATGCATTGTAATTAATTATAAAATAAAGTATAACTAAGAGCATTATTTTATTATATAGAACCAACTAATACCTAAACACGACAAAATATTCAGTCCAAAAAAAAAAAGCCCAAATATATGTATGTTCTAGAACCATAAACCCTTGTACATCATTCATATCAATACTCAATAATGGCACCTAACTACTCATTTTTTCCTGAGAAATTATAGAATATACCCAGCACACCACGTTATTTATGTGCTAAACCAATAAAATCACACCATATCATATATTTTAGCATCTAGGGTTTATATTTTAGGGTTTAGGGCTTTTATTTTAGGGTTTAGAATTTTATTTAAATAATCAACTATTAAATCAATAAATAATTAATCACAACATGTTATTTTTTCATTGGTAGGAGGGCAATTTGTTATAATTTTATTGGCTTGGCACACGGATGACGTGGTATATCAGGCGTACCGTATAACTTCTATTTTTTCCTTAGACGCAAACTAAAGATAATAAAACTAAAATTAGATCATGCAAAAATAAACCACTTAATTGACATTAGTTCCTTAATTACATATTGATCTAGAAGAATAGGGACGTCATTTTCAGTTGGGATTATTTTATAGCTAAAACACTTTAATAAAATAACAAAATTATTAGTCTTTTAATAGAAAATATGAAAGTGGTCCATACAAAGTGGAAGACTAAATTGAGACATTATGTTAAAAATTTTATAATAATTTTTTTTTTCTGTGGAAAACACATTATAAATCCTAAAGTTAATGGCCTCAAATTTGTCGACCATATTCTTAGCCAACTTGTTGTGGGTCCATAAGGTTTTGATTGTCAAATAACTCCATCAAAAAGTTACATAAAGTCATCCCATGTGATTTTGAAAAATTAGATAAAATCCTATTAAACTTTTGATATTTTATGATAAAGTCCCCAAATGTTTTTCTTTAATAAACACTTACAATTAACTAATTGTCATTTGTTTCTAACAAAAAAATAATAATATTAATAATTGTCATTTATGACATATAGAATTCATTTCCAGACTTTTACGAGCAAAGCCATAAAATTAAGATAATATGCATATTCTTATTTTTCTAAAGAAAGAATAAGCTTCAATTAAACATTCACAAATAAAATATCCCAAAGAAACTACACTCTATGATCAAACGAAGAATCAGCCACCCTTGCCAATATATGAGCAATCTCATTCGCTGGCAAACAATATATTATTCCCTATGTTTTTATATGTATACTAATCAGTTTCCATCATAATTATATAGTTTCTAAGTTTTATCATTATCAACTATTTTGTCCTTTTAAGTCAAATTCGACTAATAATGCTAAAATTGCTTTTATTTCTATTTTATAATGATGATCATTTTTTATATTTTTAATTTTTCTATTTTTTATTTTTCTATTAATTAATTTATTAAATTTTATATAATTGTAGAATTAAACTCTTGGTATAGAGCTTGTTTTATTAAAATAACTAATAAAAAATATTTCAAAAAAATATAAAATTAAAAGTAAAACTATATAAAATTATAAATTCGAAAAAAATATAAAACTAGAGTAGAATTGTATTATGAATTCAAACTTTTCATCTCTAATATTCCTTGTATATAACATTAATAAACAAAAATATATAATTTTAAAATAATTAACAAGATTCATAATAACATTTATAGTTAGTTTATAGATATGATATTAAACTAATAAAAAATAACAATATCTATTAAAGAGAATAAATAATAGAGATATTTTTGTTTTTTATAACTAAAATATGTGTGTGTGAGTGTGTGGAAATATTGGTGTATACGTAAGTCCTACAAAAATATTTTATTAGAAATATTTTAATTAAATTTAAAAATTAAAAAAAAAATTTGTACTTATAATCAATAGTAATTTTGTACTTTCATAAAGAAAAATAAAAGAAAGCATTAAAGAGTTTATTGAAATAAAACTTAAATACCTCAAAATTATTTATGAACTAACTAATATAATATATACGTACAAATATACGACCTAATTAGCCTATTTTGAATTAACTGTTACTTATTTATGACTTAATTGGATTGTTAAAGTAAAAAAAAAAAAAAAAAGAAATACAATAAATGGGTTTATTCAAACAATAATACACAAATTAAATAATTAATATTTTTTTTGTCGTTTATAGACCGATCAGATACTGTTTTAATTTGAAAGATACTGATAAAAAATGCAACTATTAATTATTTTTTCCCTCGATTAATTAAGATAATATATATATATATATATATATATATATAATGGTAACGGATCACATGTCATGGAACAAATTAAAAAGATAATGATCAATATAGTCACACATTTACGTCTTATGGAAAAATATCATCCACGATAGTAGAAAATGAAGAAGCAAATGAAGACAAAACTTTTGTCCTTTCTTAGAAATTCTAACTTTTAAAGTGGACTCGAGAAAGTTGAGATTGATGAAAAACCCAAAGCCAATTCGAAGAAGCTTTAATAGTGGTAGATATTTAATTAGCGGCAGGAATTATTTAGTTAATTGGTTATTGATAATTAGGGCCAGTTTAAGATAGCTTTCAGCAGCTTCGAAAGCAGCTTTCAGCCAAAGCATGAGGAACCTTACTTTGGCTGAAAACTGCTTTTGGGGCTGCAGAAAACAGCCTCAAATGCACAATTGGTAAAAGTCAGATTGTATTTAGGAAAGTACTAGAAAAACACTTAAAACTACTTTTAAAGAAAGTAATGAAACCTAACTTTCCGTGACAGCACTTTCACTAACAGTAATCCCAAACTGGCCGTTAGTTTTCCCTCCTAAGCCTGAAGTCTCGAATTTACTGCTATATAAAGAACAGTACTCTGTAATTGTAATCAATTTTTATTCTATTCAATTTATTTTCTATTTGTCATTTTGTGATGGTATCAGAGCAATTCTACAGAATTTCTTTGTAAGGAATCTCATTCCTCTTCTTTACATTTCTCGTCTCATTCCTCTTCTTTACATTTCTCGTTCTTCGATTGTTCATCTTCAATTGAATCAGATAGATTCTTCTCTGATTCTTCTTCTTTTGTTTCATGAAATTTGTTTAATCAGATTGATTTCTTCTATGGTTCTTTCTTTGTTCGTTGTTTTATATATCTTGCATCTTATTTCTCTTGAATTGTCAATTGTATTTTTTGATTGGTTCTTTTTGAGTTCTTCCATGGTAAATAACAGAGTTAATGAATCTAGTCCTTTCTATGTTCAACCGGGAGAAAATCCTTCCCTCAATTTTGTTACTATAGTGTTGACTAACACAAATTATCATACTTGGAGTCGCAATATGAAGCGTGCACTTATGTCAAAGAATAAAGTTGAGTTTGTTGATGGTACTATTAAAAAGCTTGCAGAAAATCATCCTATATAGAATGCGTGGCGCAAATGCAACAATCTTGTTTTGTCTTGGTTGGTAAAGTCTTTATCTCCTTCTATTGCTCAAAGTATGCTTTGGTATGATTGTGCAAAGAGCGTTTGGGATCATTTGAAAGAAAGATTTGCACAGGGTGATATTTTTTATAATAGCAGATTTACAAGGAGAAATTTATAATATTACTCAAGGAGCTAGATCTGTTACTAAATATTTTGCTTTATTGCAATCTTTGTAGGATGAGTACATGGAATTAAGTCCTTTACTAACTTGTGTGTATTGGTTGTGTCTGTAATATGCCATATTCAATTTCAAGGATTCGAGATAAAGATTTGGTTCTTTGTTTTCTTAAGGGTTTTAATGGTTCATTTTCAACAGTTAAGTCTCAGATAATGGTTATGGAACCATTACCTTTGACCAAAAGGCTTATTCTTTAATCTTGCAGCATAAGAGGCAGTTTCTGATTCAAGATCACGATCAAGGTTTATTGCAGTAGGAAGTTGTGGCTTATGCAAAGAAATATGTTCCTCTTCATTCCAAAAAGCCACTATTACCACTAACTGCAAAGAAGTGTTCTCATTATGGAAATCCAAAGCATACAGTGGATTTTTTTTAAGGTACATGGATATCCACCAGGGTTTTATACAAGGAGAAGAGAAGCAAAAGCTAATGTTGTTGAGAGTCTTATTGAAGAAGAAAGTAGTTATGAAGATCCTGAATTTGGTCAGAATGATGTTGGGGGTTATATTCAACATTCTCTGCAAACGCTTGGTTATAGTCCAACACAACCAGGTTATAGTGTTGATTATAAGTCTTATGTCTCTGTGGGTGGATTTCAGCTATCTATTCAACTTGTTTCAACTATAGTGTCAACTAGTTTTACACCTGAGCAACTTCAACAGATTGCATAGATAGTGCAACAACAAGCAATTTCTAATTCCTCTAGTGCAAGCACTTTTGGGACCCAATCCGTTATGGCTACATCTGCATAAGTGCTTTATCCACAGAATGATATTGATAATGGTAAGCAATTCTTTATTGGTAATGTTTACAATTCTGTTAATAAGTTACTAACTGAATTGTTGATATATGAGCAAGCAAACATATTTCTAGTTCATTAGCTTTATTTTAGTCTTATAAACCTATATCTGATTGGTGTGTTCTTTTACCAAATAATCTTAGGTTGTTAGCCACTCATATTGGTACAGTTCAATTTACAAAATCTTTTGTTTTGACAGATGTTTTATTTGTACCTTTATTCTCCTATAACTTGATTCGTGTTACACAAACTAACAACAAGTTTGAATTGTTATTTGACATTTGCTAATCATAAGTGTTTGATTTATGATTCTCAGACCAAGAAGCAGATTGGTTTAGCTGAAGAGGCTGGCAGATACATCATTTAGTTCAGACTCGATTGTTGTTAATAATCATTTAGTTTGTTCATCTGTAATTGCTAATTGTAATACTGAAAATGTGTGGCATTATAGGTTAGGGCATCTTTCTAATGCTAGATTGCAAATTTTAAGTCGATTGTATCCGAATATTATTGTTTCTACAGATTTCATTTGTGGTGTATGTCATTTGTCTAAGCAAAAGAAACCTTTATTCATGTTTCTGTTTCTACTGAATGTTTTCAACTTATTCATATGGATATATGGGGTCCTACTAATGTTTCTATTCAAGGTTATAGGTATTTCTTAGCTATAGTAGATAATTTTAGTAGATTTACTTGGGTTATTCCTTCAAAGGCTAAATCTGAAGTATCTTTACATGTTAAACATTTTGCAGAAGTGGTAAAAACACAGTTTCACAAAGTTGTACAGGTCATTAGGTCTGATAATGGTTCTGAGTTCAAGTTAGCATCTTTTTATACTTCATATGGTATTATTTATCATACAAGTTGTATGGAAACACCATAACAAAATGGCCTTGTTGAAAGAAAACATCAACATTTGTTGAATATAGCCAAGGCATTTAAAATAAAAAGTCCGTTGCCTATTTCTTATTGGGTTTATTTTGTTGGTCATGCAACACATGTCATTAATACAATACGCACTCCATTACTGAAAAACAAAACACCGTTTGAGGTATTATATAAGGTGAAACTGAATTATGCAGATCTTAGAGCTTTTGGTTGTTTATGTTATACAAGCACACTATCTAAAGGATATAGAGTTCTCGATTTGCAAAAACATAAAATATTTGTTTCCAGAAATGTCATGTTTCACAAAATAATATTTCCATATGGTGCATTAGTAGAGTCATTACCAGATTTTGAATCAGCCTTACAACAAGAGAGTCATGAACCAATTCAGAAATCTATTAGGCAACATATACAACCTCAGTATCTTAATGATTATCATTGTGCTATTGCACAATCAAAATCATTAACAGATGTAGAGCAACCTATATATCATCCTATTTCATCTCAAGTTTCTTATTCTAATATATCGGTCATGCAGAAAGTTATATAATGTATTTAGAAACAGAAAAGCATCAAGGATGGATAGATATGATGCAAGCAAAACTCGATGCATTACATTAGAATCAAACATGGCAAATTTGTATACTACCAGAAGGCAAACAACCTATGAGGTGCAAATGGGTGTACAAGATCAAAAGAAAAAGTGATGGACCCATTAAAAAGGCTAAAGGCAAAAGGGTACACATAGCAAAATGGAATTAACTACATTGAAACTTTTTTGCTAGTTGCAAAGCTAACAACTATAAGAGTATTATTGGCATTGGCAGCACTTAAAGGGTGGAACTTTAAACAACTTGATATTAATAATGCTTTTTTACATGGCAATCTCAATGAAGAAATATACATGCAATTGCCACAAGGAGTTCAATCAGATGTACCAAATCCAGTTTGCCAGCTCACAAAATCGTTATATGGGTTGAAACAAGCCAGTTGTCAGTGGAACACAACAAGCTCATAAAAACATTGCACAGTTATGGTTTCACATAATCTATTGCAGATCCATCTTTATTCACAAAAGAAGCAGCACAAACATTTATAGCTCTAGTTGTATATGTTTATGATATCATATTGGCTAGTAGTGATCATGAAGAAATACAAAGAGTCAAAGCATATCTACATAAAGCGTTCACAATTGAGGATTTAGGCAAATTAAAATTCATACTGGGTTTGGAGGTAGCAAAAACACCACAAGGCATTCATCTAAATCAAAGGAAATATACCTTAGATTTACTAGCAGAATATGGTTCTTTGGAGTCCAAACCAGCATCAACACCAATTGCAATGGATCAGTACAAAGAGATGACAAAAACAACCATAGCAGACACAGCATATTATAGAAAACTTGTGGGAAAATTGTTATATCTCATACATACTAGACCATATATCGCTTTTGTAGTACAACAATTATCTCAGGCATTAGACAAACCAACCACTCAGCATTTATAAGTAGCTATAGGGTTCTTCGATATCTTTAAGTTACATGCTGCCCGAGGTATTTTTTATCCAGCAAATTCAGCAACACAATTACAAGATTTCTCAGATGCGGATTGGCCAAATTGTAAGGAAACACGAAAATCTATTGCGTTTTCTTAGGCAACTCTTTAATATTATAGAAGGCAAATAAACAAAATTCGATTAGTCGCTCTTCAACAGATACTGAATATAGAGCTTTAACAACAACAACTTGTGAAATTCAATCGATAATATATTTACTTTAGGATTTGAAAATTTCACATTTACAAGCTACAAACCTTTTCTGTGATAATGCTTCAGCAATATGCTTAGCTAAGAACCCAGGGTATCATGAACGATCAAAGCATATAGAGATTGATGTACATTTCATCAAGACCAAAGTTCAAGCTAAAATTGCGCATATTATAATAGTTTCTACAAAGAATCAACTTGCAGATTGTCTTACTAAAGCTTTTATCAAAACCAGTGTTTACTTCTTTTCTTACTAGATTAGGATTACTAGATATACATCAACCGCACAATGTTTAGCCTGCGGGGGGGGGGGGGGGGGGGGGGGGGGGGGGGCGCGTGTTAGATATATAGTTAGCAACAGGAGTCATTTAGTTAATTGGTTATTGATAATTAGTTTTTCCTCCTAAACCTAAAGTCTTGCATCTATTGCTATATAAAGAGCAGTACTGTGTAGTTGCAATCACTTCTTATTCTATTCAATTCATTTTCTATTTGTAATTTTGTGATTTAGGGCAATTTTAGTTTTTTTTTTTAAATCTAGAAACAGATATTTATTTGTAAAATATCAATAAAAAGCCAATTATATAGGTAATAATTATAATTATAATTTGGTGCAAATGATTGTTATTTGTGTATGATAAGAAATCAAATGTTTCAAAATTATAAGACGGGGCAAATGCAAACATAGGACAATTATTTCAAAATCATAAAATAATGGATAAATGCAAACATTTTGTAGAAAACATGGAGGAAATTGATTTTAGTAATAATAAAAAAAATTATATATTGTTTATAAAAAAAATAATCATGTTACAATAGTAATTATTCTAGTAATAATAATATATATCAATTATTGAAACTGGAGTGGTAATTAACTCGTAAAGTTACTGGTTCACAATATGATTGGTTCAATTCGGTGCAATAAATGATTTAATCAGATATTTAAAAAATATTATTTAATCAATTTTATTTAAAATATTACTTAAATAGTGGTTCAATTGGTCTGATGCAACGATTTAACTACTGATCGAATCAATCTTGACCAGCTTAAAAAAAAAAACTAAAATTTTACATTAAACCGACCGAATCAATAATTGATTTACAGTTGAAACAGTTGGACCGGCTGATCGGTCCCATCTTAATGACATGATTGATGTATAGTTGATGGGGTTGCGTAATGTATAGAAAAAATTAGAAGAATGTTAAATGAGAATCGAAAAATAAAATACATATCAACTAAAATGGGGATATTAAATGTAAGTTAATGGACTGATCAATGACGCCACTAAGCAAAAAAAATGTAATTAATGTAGTTTTCATGGTAATCTCATCCTACCCCGCAATTTTCCACCGTTGAAATATGAAGATAGACAAAAGAAAAACAATAATGATAGACAGACCAATAAAATGAAAGCGAAATGTACTTTTGGATAGAAACAAATTCGTTGTTATAATGTTCTAGAATATAGAGATAGTGCCCTCTGTTTATTTGTGCGTGGAAATTGTGAATCCTATTAGTTGTACTCTAGATAAGATTTGGATTAACTGTAACATCTTCTTGTCCAGATGTCCGATTTGGAGTTGTTCTTATCATAGCAATATACAACTCCTTGTTTAACCACAATAAAGGTATTTTTGGATTCCGATCTATCTATTATATATTCGGTTAGTATCTTACCTATTAATTTATTTTTTTTATAATCTGATTTATAAAAATAAAAAACATTTAGTATCTAAATAATAAAATTTAATGAAATTAATAATATTGGTGGTTTAAAAAGTGATAGTAAAAAATAAGAATGGTCTCTGTATTATAAAAATAATGATTATATAAATTATTATCTTGATATTAATAATCGACTAAGGAACAAAGTATTCTAAATTTTAATAGATCAAGTATTAAATATTATTGATTTCAAAACATCAGGTACCAAAAAGACCATATCAATAAGTCATTTACTAAACAGACAGATATATTGTTCATGTGTCAGACCACAAAAAGGTTTTTCTTCCGTATTAAAGCCTACAATGATGTTAACATCTCTATATTGATTTCTTTTGTTTGATTTAACACAATTCAACAATTGAAATAATTGATTAAATTTAACATAGATGAATTAGTTTTATACCATTATATAAATTCAACCCTATTTATATACTAACTTATGCAGTTAAATTTAACACTTTAAAGAGTTATTGAATATTTTCATAGTCCTAAAGTTAAACAATATATATTTGTTGGGGATAAAAGTAAATTTTCATTTTTAATTTATCGGATTTAATTTTGTTGAAGTTTTATTTGATTTCGATAACAAATAAGGATAAAGAGTAAAAAGTGTTGTCAAATCCCTAGCTTTTAGGCTCTAAATAGTCTCAAGTCTATTTTTACGAAAAGAGTTATGAGATATTTCTCGCATAGCACGCCAAGAAATACTTCTTGATAAACAAATTTTGATCAAGAGCTCTCATAACACGGACGGTCATTAAAGATCAAATCGCGACTAACAAATCAAAAGCGGAGTTTATTGTCTAAAACCCAGATCAAACTAAGAACCGGATGCAGAATCAGGTGAAGAAGCCAACGGAAGGACACACATCAAGTAAGGCTTAAAAAATTAGAAATTTTTATCGCTCACATGTACTATTCTCTGTATATCAGCACTGAATACTCAATTGTAAAATTATTTTTCACGTAATTTGTAAAACGAATTCTTCGATTAAAATTTCTTCATAGATGAATCCAAAACAGTGCGTTCTACTTATAATTTGATACATTATACACATCTAGGAACAACCAATGAAACATTAGAAAATATGAGTTTTTAAATTAATTTATGAATAATAAATTCTATAAAGTTTCTACTTGGTAAAAAATTCAATCTCAAACTAAGTTGAAATAGTAAATTAATCCCTTAAACTTAATTTGGAATTCTATTGACTCAATGGATTGCGGTCTTCTTTAAAATACCAATACATGACCTGCTTAATTTCTTCTATACCAATTAAATCAGAACAAAAATCCTATTCCAACATTATTTTATAATAGTAAAATTTGTCATCTGTTCGCACCTGATTTATTATATAATATCATCCAATAATTGAAACGAAATTAAATTGGTGGGAAGATAATAATTTTGATTTCTCGTTATCACATGTAATTGCAATGATTATCAGAATCGTTAATTACATTTTAAATCAAGGAGTTCAAATTCCATTCATACTATATTCCTCTTTACTTGAATCATCACTGCTGGAGCCGCCGGAGTAGCAGAGTGGGCCGGCACACATACAAAATATTATCTTTCATCAATCAAAACAAAAAACCTCTTCTAATCATAAGGCTGTGGTTTGTTGATAGAAAAACTTCCCACTTTGGATGGCTCAGATTAGCACTTCATAGATATATATGTACAGAATATCTACAAGTCGCCGGTCAATTCTTTTCTCGTTCGCAGATAGTATAACCGTTTGATAAAATCAAATCGGCTACCAGCACTGATCCGTCTCCCAATTCCGGCCGCCATAACCCGAAAAACTGACGGTCAACGGCCGATTCCTGCTAAAAAGCTTACTATCGTAAACGGCGCGTTTCTCAGGATCCGAAAGAGTAGAGTAAGCCGCGTGAATCTTCATGAACTCGTTCGCCGACGTATCCTTCCGATCAAGAGTAGCCACGTCGGGATGGCAAGTCCTCGCCAATTGCCGATACGCCGATTTAATTTCCTGATTTGACGCTCCCATCGGAATCCCCAAAATCTCGTACAGTGAACTGCAGGTCGTCATTTTTTGAGAAGCGAAAGATAGATTAGGCCGTTCCTTGTAAGCGGTGGCGCTATTGGAGATAACCAGTGGCCGGAAATTGGGCCGGTGAGAGACGGTGGAGGGAGACTTGAGGGGAATTTGAAGAAGTGGAGAAGCAGAAGAAGAGAGCATTGTTTGATGCGGTTGAACTTGAACCTGTGATGGGTTTGCAATGCAAGGGCATATATAAGGGTTAATGTTTAACCATGGTTAAGTTAAAGAAGGGAGAAATCAATAAATAGGTACATCCCCATTTTTATCGACACGACGGTTTGAGTATTGGCTGACTCTAGTGGTGAGCAAAACCAAACCAATGTCCAAAAACCGAAAATCCAAACCGAACCGAACCGAACCGAACCGAACCAACCGATCCATTTCATAGTTTGGTTCGGTTTGGTTTTAAGTTAGGAAGAAGTTTGGACTTCGGTTCGGTTCGGTTTGGTTCGGTTCAAAACCGATAAAACCGAAAAACCGAATAATTTGTAAAATATTAAAATTAATTATAAAATTAATATATACTAATTGTAGAGAATTTTAGACATTATATTCTTTTATAGTTTTATATTGTGATTTTTTTATGCTAATTTATAGTTGTTAAAACTTAGGAGTTGAAAAAAAAAAGGAAGAGAATTTTAGTATTTTATTGTGATTTAATAGTATTATTTAGTATTACTATTTTTTTAAGTTAATTTTTTTGAATTTCCTTTTTTTTTTTAAACAAACTACTTATAAAAAATTTTATTTTGATTTTTTTAAAAGAAAAAGTTGATGTTTTTGGTTCGAGCTAGTCCAAACCGAACCGAACCGAACTAGTTCGGTTTGGACTGAACCGAACCAAAATTTAGTTTGGATCGGATTGGTTTATAAAATACAGTGTTTTTTGGATCGGTTTTTTTCGGTTCGGATTGGTTTTTGAACCGAACCGGTCCATGCTCACCCCTAGCTGACTCACCCTCGTATCCATTTATTTTTTTTTTTTTTTTCTAAATTCTATAAAAAGAATCACTGGTTTTTTAGGAGATAATAGTACATGGACCCACACCATCCCAGCTGGCATTTTTAAGCTCAAGTCGGCATTCCGATTAAACGATGATCTGCACTGATCTATTTCTAGGAGTTGCTTCAAAAAATTAATTTTATATGATTTGGACTTATTTAGTATTGGTAAATTATTTTAATAATAATTATTTACTGATTTACCCAAATTAGCTATTATTTTGTCTCCCCTAATATTTTGTTGCTTTTAGTAAACAGTAGTTTGCATTTAACTTATTTTTACATAATTAACCTCCCATTCATTTACCTATTTTAGTAGTTCTTTTTTTTTTTTTTTTGTATTGATTGATTAATTTATATGTTTTTTTTTTTTACTGTACCATGGGATTCATGATGTTATTTTTTTGGTTAATTCTTTTGTTTTTCTCCCAATTAGCTACGTTACATTTCTTAAGAATAAAAAATTGTAAATTTCTCTAATAAAAATTTTATCAGACTAAAATTTAAATAGTTAATTATTATATTAATTTTCACCATCTTTATATTTTCATAGATGAATGGAACTACACAATTATAAAAATTAAATAGTCCATCATTATATTAATTTTCAACATATTTTGATTTCAGATTAGTTTAGTTTATAATGTGTTATTTATAATTTAAATGAGCTTAAAAGGACTTCAACTCTTTGTTGCAGATTTGGGGTTAAATTCGTCGTTCCGTCAAAATTTATTTATTTATTTAAGAAAATTTATAAATTTCACTGTAAACTCTTAATAAGGTCTATGATTTGCCCTATCCTTAAAAATGGGTGAGCATATTCTTCCCTAAACTTTTTGTAACAAAAAACATTATACGCAACTGTTAAATTCATATGTTAAATAAACATATCACACGATGATGCAAGTTTAAATTGCTTTTTTCGATTTCACTCTGAAATTTGTTTTGAAACACATTGAACTAGAAAGTATATTTATATAAATTGTTGATTGCTTACAGATTGGAAGTCTAATTTTAACTTTTCTTTTGTTATGAAAAATCTTCAATTTTGAGTGGTTAGTATATTGTCTCTTTATATCTTTGTCGTATATGTTGGAAATAATAAAATAATTTGAAGAAATTTGGAACAATATTTTATTCTTTATCAAAAAATATTGTTGCATAATTATGCTTTTATGGAATTTATTGGGCAAAATATTTTACCTATAATGAAAGAGTTAATCGCTTAATTAAAATTAATTTTCGAACCTTTTACATGCATGAATCTTAAGTGTAGTTCTTGTAGGGACTGCCAAACATCACCTTAACTCCACATTAGTATGATATTGTCCGCTTTGGGCCAAGCCCGCACGGATTTGTTTTTGGGTTCCTTCCCAAAAGGCCTCATATTAATTGAGTCAAGGTGGCACATTATATTCAAGGAGTTTCTTCCTTAAACTTCCGATGTGGGACTTGGGTTTGTATCCCAACAATCCTCCCCTCAAACCAAGGACCACACATGTCCTCCCCTCGAGCCATAATTCATTTGATCCGTCAAATCATCTTGCACCGCCGTTATCAACCAACGGGACACGCCGCCTGACCACCACAATGTCAGGAAGACTTTCGACACAAGGCATCAAACACGAATCTCCAATCACGAGGTCATACCGAGAGCCTCCCACACAACGCAGTCCACTATTCCTGACCGTTGCCAAACCATGGCTCTGATACCACTTGTAGGGGCTGCCAAACATCACCTTAACTCCACATTAGTATGATATTGTCCGCTTTGGGCCAAGCCCGCACGGATTTGTTTTTGGGTTCCTTCCCAAAAGGCCTCATACTAATTGAGTCAAGGTGGCACATTATATTCAAGGAGTTTCTTCCTTAAACTTCCGATGTGGGACTTGGGTTTGTATCCCAACAGTTCTTACCATGCAAATTTATGCGTATGCAAATTAATTACTAATTTACTTTATTTATCAACTCTTGCACTGTTTTATTAAAAAAAAAAAACCTCTTACATTGTTTCTTTTATATTCATAATTAATAATTATATGAAATTATTACAATTTGCTATTTATATCCCTTATCAAGTACATTTAATTAAGTTGTGATTACATTATATGCTTTGAATTATGAATGCATTTTATATTTGTTAAAAACATTATTTTTTTAACAAAAAAAATTATTAATTATAGAATTTGTGGAAGATTTTAAAGGAAGAAATTTTAATAGCCAGAATTTCTTTGATGGCCCAGTTTTTGTCTAAGTCCACTTGATAGATACATTAATTCATAAAATCGTTTGAGGGAAAATTTGCAAAACTTCTTCTTCTTATTCCTCTTCTAGAATATTCAATGTTCGAATTCTAGTTCTAATATGAGTAAAACTTGATTACGTAATTATGGAAATATTCAAAGGGGTAGAATTTAGTTTTGTAGTTAACTGAACAATCAAAATCAAAATTCAAAACTAATATTAGAGTTTTGTTGCAGTCAAACCAACATAATATTCCTCATTGCTGATTATTTTACACATTCTCTTATAATTAATCAATTATGGTTTTCTTTTTCCCCAAATAAATATTCATTAACTCTTAGCATTAAAATCCAAAAGTTACTATAAAAAAATATATTTAGTATTAAAATTATACTGTAATTACCTACAACCACAACTTTACAGTAGCTCCTATTTTAAAACTACAAAAAAGCACATTTAATCAACGATATCTAAAAGTTGTTGCCAAAAAGCACATTTAACAGCAATAAAGTAATTATTATTACAAAGTTGTGACCGTAGGTATTTATATATATAAAAAAAATTGATATAATATTGTTGCTAAAAGTGTTTTTTGATAACAATTTTTAGATATTTCCACTAAAGATATTGTTTGGAAGTAAAATTTATTTTGTCACTAAAATTTTTGTTGTCAAATGCAACGCAGTGATTATTTGTTCTAGTGTTCTGCTCTTATAATTCAATAACAAAAATAACACATGAAAAGGAAAGACATAGACAAAAGGGAGTACATGCACACTCAGTCAAGAAATGCTCAGAAAATAATAACTTTACACAATTACATCATCCCAACTTTTTTTCTACTTAATTAATTAATCAGAGCGATTAATTAATTTGGAGGGGAAAAAAAAAATAAAACTCATATTAAGCACTTTGAAATAAGTGTAGAGAATATTTAACCAAATTTGAAATTTTTTCATTCTATTTTATATGTTAGCATAATTTGAATTGTCATGCACCAAATTTAAAGCATTTGTTTTCTTTAGGAAAAAAAAAAAAAAAAGGAAAAAGTATCATGTATTTATGAAATCATTTCCATAGTTTAAAGCCAAGATGCATTTCAAGTCCCTAAATTTTTATATTTTGTAATTGGTTCTCGGATGGAATTTTTAGTACATTGAGTACAAGATTTTTATTTTGATAGTATTAACCCTAAGTTGATATTTTTGTCTCGTATGGACTATAATATCTATTAACTAGTATGTAACACAATTTTTTTAGAAAAGTGGAAGAATCTCGATTTCTCTAGAGGGATATGAATTATACGACTTACGTAGTCGTATGAAAGTTACAAATGTGAATCATGTCTTAGATTTAGTTTTATGTGTCTGTAAAAATAGTGTCACATATATTAATTACGGACACTATAACCCACGCACGAAAAAGTTGTGCTAAATTTGGGACTAATACTATCAAAACAGAAACATAACATCCTTTAATATGTTGAACAATTTATCAAGAAGCCAATTGTAAAACCTATAAAAATTTAGAGAGTTTAGAATGTGATTTGTTTAGTATAAAAGTTAATTTGTAAATACGTGACCCTACATTTTTAATTGTTTATTAAATATATATATTTATTTATTTTTCTCCCTCTTAACTTTCTCTCTACACAATAATACCCGATAGCGGCTTTGTAATTAGCATAAATCATCTCTGACTTCTTCGCATGTTTGCCCTACGTTCCATATGTCCTTAGCATCAAAATACTACGCTTGTGACATACCTTTGGGGAGGTCATAACACCACTTAATCTCAAACTTTTAATGATCGGCTTTAAATCGGTACAGGCTTTGCAATCTAAACCCTTGACATGCAATAAATTTTATAATATTCATAGGGCATATTTGGTTCATAGAATGAAATAGAACGTGAATGGAATAGCTAGTCCAT
The DNA here is from genome assembly GCA_039660915.1 of Euphorbia tirucalli. Classification (NCBI taxonomy): domain Eukaryota; kingdom Viridiplantae; phylum Streptophyta; class Magnoliopsida; order Malpighiales; family Euphorbiaceae; genus Euphorbia; species Euphorbia tirucalli. The sequence goes on from CM077641.1 coordinate 73,825,906, forward strand.
AGAATATAATAAAGGGGAAATGAAATAGCAATTCATTTTCCTATTCTATTACAATTTTGGTTCAACAATAGAATAACATATGGAATATATCATATTAAAACGAAAAAAAAACTAGGTGAAATAAGGTTAAACAAAGAAAAAAAAATGAAACGGTGAAAACAAAGAAAACATTAAAAAAAAAATAAGAGAGATAGAATGAAATATATATATATATATATATATATATATATATATATATATATATATATATAATGAAGTATAACTATTCTTTGGTTATACAAAGAACATCTATTCTTTATTTTGAGTAATGACTATTTCATAGAATGATTATTCTATCGATAAATGTTGAACAAACATTGGAATAACTATTTCACATTAAACAACTAATTTATTCCCCCTCTATTCTAGGGGTGTTCAAATATGGATTATATGAGTTACTCTTCGGTTTTACCCAAGGAAAAATTATTGATGGGTTGGATGTGTTACATTGGATTATGTCAATTTTTTTTAGATTGGTTGGATGAATTGAGTTAGATGGGTTTTATGGGTTACATTGGATTGAACCAATTCTTTATTCTTACTCATTTCTTTTTTTTTTTTTTCTGTCCTTTTTTTAAAAGATTCCACCACAAATATTTTTTATAATGTGGCTGTTTGGTTTCTTCGAACAAAACAGCTGTTATTTGCTATTTCTGCTTTAAACAGCAGATTCTAAGTACTCTCTCACATATTACCCTCATTCTATTGCCTAACCTTAATTTTTCCATTTTCAAGTTAATATTAGTAGAAACTCTTGATAAATTTTAGGGGGATCGAAAATTTGCAAACAGTTTACTAACAAATTTCTTTTAAAAATGATAAATTGAACCGAGACAAAAATAAGAAGAATAAATTGCATCCTAAGGAGGTATAATTGTAATTCTAATATAAATTAAAATTATTTTTCACTCAAAATCCATTAAGAAATCATCGGAACTTTTATATAAGTTTACTACTTTATTACAATTCGTTAACTGTGTGTGTGTGTGTATATATATATATATATATATATATATATATATTGAAGTCAGAATTCCATAGATAACCATAAACAGAATAAATAAACAGACTTACGGTTTATGTGCAACGGAAACTTGTTTATGGAATGGATCTGATCTACGCGAGAAACCGGATCGTTCTGGTTGCCTTTCCTACGAGTGTATGAATACACTGAGTACGGGCTATATCCGTGAATTCTTCCGACGAACGAAGAAGTAATCCGTGTTTTATCGGTAGGGACGTTTTCCCCGGGAATAGAAGGGGAATCTCTACGATTCTCTCTCGTTAGGAAATAGAGAAACTTCTTCTCTATTTATAGTGGAAATCCCAACTTCCATCTATATATAGGGTCGGACCAAATTACACATTTGGTCCCTGTAATTTACACATAATTACAGTTTAGTCCCTGTCATTCCAAAATGTCATGGGCGGACCAAAAACCAACATCTCCCACTCGCACATGACAAGACACACTTTCATTGCGATTGAACACACATACTTCTTTCAATTCTTATTCGGCGAATTCACGCGACCAGTCAACGTAACGGTTAAACCTTGAAGCTCTCATTCATCGTTCCACCTTTAGCTTAACGTGACTTCCCCCTAGTCCATTTTCCATGATCACTGGTTTTCGACTCACTTTTGACCTCACGAAAACACTCATATACACTACATACCTTTTCCACGAAAAAGTATTGAGCTCGAGTGTTATATGTTTACTAAGTGACATGTTACCGAAAATGTACTTCCTCTCTATAAATAACCTTCCACCATATGTCTAATGCTTATCTGACTGGTCCTTATATGCCCGTTCATAGCTAACGAAGCCTGATTTAGGGTTCCAATCAAGTTAATCATCAGACATACCCTTCTTGTTATTTACAAGAGTCTTTAAGGGTGAACTTGAAACTCATAGTTTCATTTAGGTCTCACATTAGGAAAGTTGAGGTCAATTTTCTTCTTTCCATTCCTTGGTCGGCTTTTACACATATTACTAAAATATGCCATAGTGTTAATCCACTTAGGACGTATGTTTTATAAACACTATGCGAAAGCATTCAGTCTCTAAATGCAACTCATGCATCAGTACCTCTAGTCCCCATTTAAGCCTTTCACAGGACAACTGTCGGTATGAACGAAATAATTATATTACGCAAAATATCACATATGGAGTAACTCGCACTCCTACTTTTACCTATGAACACATAATTCATAGTAAAAGATTCATCCATGTGAGTAGATGACATTTCGCCAACATACTGAACTATACTCAATAGCTCTATGTGTATCGCTTTAATTAGTGAATGAATTTGGACACAACAAATAACTCATATTCTATTCCAATAGAATTTGCCAAAGTTATTACAATAGTTCAAAAACAACAACATGTTCCTTAAACCTACGAAGACCAAATTCCAAAATGTGTTTACTAAAAACATTTGGAACTATTGGCTTCGTTAACGAATCTGCAATCATATCACCAGTTGGAACATGCACTAAACTTATTTCTCCCTGTGCTATTTTGTCTTTAACAAAATGATATTTTATATCGATATGCTTGCTTTTTCCATGATAACAAATATTCTTGGAATAAGCTATCGATGCAGTGCTGTCGGAATAGATAGTCGTATATTTCCTTTTAGGCAATAGATCCAAAAGATCTATGAAGCGAACCAAAACGCTTCTAGTACTGCATCTACTGCAGCTACATATATCGACTCCATAGTCGATAATGCCACGCAAGTTTGTATCTTGCTACACTAGGAAATTGCACCATTTCCTAGAATGAAAATATACCCAGACGTGGACTACCTCCCGTCTTTATCAGTTCCGTGATTATCATCTGTGTATCCCTTTAACTGCAGATCCTTTCCTTGGTAATAAAGGGAATAATTTGAAGTTCCCTTCAAATATCTCAATATCCTTTTCACTGCTGCCTAATGCTTCAAACCTGGATTAGCCTGATAACGGCTTGCGAGACCCACCGCAAAACTTATATCAGGTCGTGTACAAATCATAGCATACATCAAGCTACCAATTGCACACCTAAAAGGAATTCTCTCCATCCTTTTAGTCTCTTCTGGAGTTGTGGGACACATATTAGCATTCAGTTCCGTACTTTATGCAATAGGGGTTGGATCGGGATCACAGTGAGCCATACTAAACCGTTCTAAGATCTTATTGATATACGTCTCGTGTGAAATAGCTAATAATCTCTTTGATCGATCTCTTGAGATCTTAACCTCAAGAATGTAATTAGCTTCTCCTAGATCCTTCATCTCAAAGTTAGAAGACAACTAAGTCTTTACTTTCTTGAGTAAGGAAGTGTCATTTCCTACTATTAAAATATCGTTAACATATAACATTAGAATGACAAACTTCCCTCCGTTTTCACGCTTAATGTAGACACACGAGTCTGCATTAATCACCTTAAATTGCATTGATATAATCATTTCATGGAAACGAAAATACCATTGTCTTGAAGACTGCTTAAGGCTATAAATTGATCTTTTCAACTTACAAACCTTATGTTCTGGTCCCTGGACAATGAAACCATATAGATTTCTTTGTTCAGTTCGCCATTTAAGAACACAATCTTTACATCCATTTGATGTAATTCAAGGTCCATACATGCTACAAAAGCAAGTACTATTCTTATAGACGTGAAACAAACAACAGGTGAAAAAAGTCTCCTGATAGTCAATTCCTTCCTGTTGTGTAAACCCCTTCGCAACCAGCCGACTCTTAGTCTGGATAGGTTTCCTATCCGCTGATCGCTTTATCGTATGTACCCATTTATTCCCAATGGCTCTACGCCCTTTGGGCAGGTCAACTAGTTCCTAAACTTTATTGACCCTTATTGACTCCATTTCACTTTCCATTGCTTTAATCCATTCTTCTTTCGCTGGGGATTCCAATAACTCTCTCATGTTATTTGGAATATCTTTAATTTGAGTTACGATCAAGAGAGCTTCGCTATCAACTAAATGACGGCGTCACGGGATATTTCCCCTCTGTGATCGTTTTAGAGGTTCTGCTTCTTGATAAACAAATCGCATATATTCATCAAGGTGTTGGGTAGAACTCCCACTGGGACCACTCCCACTAGGATCTATATCCATATTCACACTTGAATTTGGGACAAGACTCCCACTCAAATCAAGACCACTCATGTCAGGGTCAGGATTACTCAAATCCGCTTGTGAAGGTTGAAAAACATCATTCTCTCTCCCCTTTCCCTTACGTGTCTTCAACTTCATTCCTCCCACTCGGATTGAGTGATCTTGAAGTTTCAGACTCCTGACTTTCAAAGAAAGTGAATTCCTTATCCACTTCTCCCAGCTTAGGAAATTCATTCTCTAAGAATGTGACATCTCGTGACTCAGATTCTGTTATTTGACCATTCTCATTCTCTCCCACTAGAACATATCCTTTGGAGAGATCAATATATCTTATAAAGATACCTTTCTTGCCTCTTGGGCCTAGCTTGCCATGCTTGTTAGATGTATCATGAACATAGGTAACACATCCCTATGGTCACAAATGGTTCAAATTGGGCTTGCGGCTCGTCCACAATTTACAAGGCGTGGTTTCAACGGATTTAGAAGGTACTCTATTGAGTACATATATGGCAGCCAATAGTGCGTCTCCCCAAAGGAGATAGGCAAATTGGCTTCAGCCATCTAGACCTCACCATCTCTAAGAGGGTTCGATTTCTTCTTTCCGCTACTCCATTTTTGTTGTGGAGTCCTAGGTATTGTCAACTGATGTTCAATACCTGTTTCATCACATAAAACGTTAAATTCCTCGGAGAGGTACTCTCTTCCCCATTCGGTCCTTAAAGCTTTGATTCTCTACTTTAATTGATTTGCAACTAGAGCCATAAATCTTTTGAAACATGCTAATGCTTTAGATTTATGTGTAATCAAATAGACATGACCATACCTTGTATAGTCGTCTATAAATGTAATGAAATAGTACACACCATGCCTTGCCCGAACATTCATTTGGGCCACAGATGTCAGAATGGATTAGTTGCAATGGTTGGTCAGCTCGCGTAGCTTTACCAAATGGTTTTCTTGTCATTTTTCCTTTTAAGCAGCTATCACAAGTTGGGAGATCGATTATTGATAAATCAGCCAACAAATCTGCTTTAGCCAACCGTTACTAAATGATGTTGACCAATGTGACTAAGTCTCGCATGTCACATTTTTGAAATGCTAACATTATCCAGTTTGGAAAACAGAACTTGAAACAAATGTATAATACTTATACACTTCGGTAACATTTACCTTAGGAGCTGTGCAATCTTTTGCAAAATACCCCTTCTATCTGCGATTGTAACATTTCTCCCTAGAAATGTTAAAATCTTTCATGCCCTTCTTTTGAACTGGAACACTGCCTACCGTTCTCTTTGCCTTCTTCTTGAAGAACTTCTTGTTCCTCTCCTTGGACTTCAGACCAGGACTTGAACTAGCCATGCAAACCTCAGATTTCACACTAAGAGAGGCTAGACGGTCCTCTTCCAGTTCAAGATGACGAACTGCATCGTCAAAGGTCTTAATGTCGTTGGTATGGGTTAGGTCTTCATATGCTCCCACCCAATCGGCAGAGAACGTATCACAGCTTGAACTTTCTGCTCCTCAAGAGCATAATTCGTACTAAGCATGTGTTTTATACGTGAAACTTTTTCACAATATCATCATTCATCGCACTAAGCATGGTGATGTGGGCAGATGATTTCTTCCTATTCCAGGCTTGATAAGCCTAAAGGTCCCTCTTTGTTTGGGTGGTGTTACCCTCTGTAGGAGGAACCATTATTCTCTCCAGAGTGTCAAGAGCCTCTTGCTCTTCGATTATGTATTGGACTTTCATAGCCCAAACTTTATAATTGTCACCATTCAAACGAAGGTCCCTTATTTAGGTAAGCAACTATTGCTTGTGAAGCAGTTATTGAAAAAACAACGTTAAAGACAAAAGTAGCACTAATAAGTAAGCGATACACCATATTTATTATAAGATCATTTAAAACAAAAAATAGTGTTTGGTTCACGTAAAATCGAACATCCATGCGCAATGCATCGAGTCACCATTTACATAGGCTAATACAAACACCATATTAGGTTTAAATTTCCAATAATAAATATATATTTAGTTTTGTTTTAGATTATATTTTAATTTATTTAAATTTATACTTCTCTTAAGTATAAAACTAATGAGTGCTATAACACTTAGTTATAATCTCAAAATAAATTAAAAATTACTAAAACAAATAACTAAAATAGCAATGTTTAACAAATAAACATTTTATAATACCATAAAAATATCCAACCTCCAGTAAAAATTACCACCACAAAAAAAACTTTAGCACAAAGCCCTTCAATACAAAATTGAAAAACGAAATCAGCAAGAGAAAGAGTGAAAAATGAAGAGCGCAATCTTCATTTACATCGAGTGGAACTATCTCAATTTCTTTTAAGGCGACTGGGATCATCTCTACGAACTTATAATAGAGATCCAAAAGCATGTTCACAACAGTCTTAATAACAGCATCCAGACAGGGCGGCGAACCAACTTGTTACTTCTAAGTAACATGGTTCTAGGATTATAAGATAACTTAGCTCCCGTTTTAGCCAAGGTCAACACAAACACTTTGCATTGGGATCCATAATCCTATTCAGGAACTAATCCATCAATGGAGTCCACTAGTTCGTCAAAATCAGAATTTTCTCCAAAATAGAATTTCTTAACGTGCTTTTCACGAAAAGCATTTTTCGCAAATTTTAACATTTTTAATTGATCAATTCCAAAGGAAAATCTCATTGCCAGACAAGCTCTTGGATTTCCTGGTTTTAATGCATTAAACCGCTCCAAAACTCTAACAATATTCCCTTCCCCCAACGGGGAATACCATTTAAGAAAAGCTCATCTTCAAGTTTTTGGATAGTCCTCGTCTCCTAGTGAGACTGGATTATTTTCACCGTTTTTACGAACGTTTTCATTTCTATAACATATATAGAAATAACCAAAACTTGTTAATGATTAACCAAAAATTAGTATATAAATACACAATAGATATACTGAATTTTCTTGAATTTATGAAACATAAATTAAGCATTTTTACACAATAAATACTAGTAAATTTAGTTTAAAATATCAAATAAATTCCAAAAATTCATCAAAATATGCCAAAAATTCAAGAAAAGTGTAAAAATTCATTCTGAAAAAAAATTTGACGAAATTTGGACGCCGGACGACACCGCACGCGCCTACACGCGCCGTTTGGATCTGCTCCATGCGCCGACACACGCCGGCACGTGCCCTCACGCGCTCCATAGGTATTGCTGACTCACGTCACACGTGGCACCTTGTGATTCGCGCTGACATGGAACATATGACACGTGTCATCACCTGATTGGATCAACTGATGACGTGGTGCGATGATGTGGCATAACCGTTACACGTGTCATAACCCTACTGGTCCATATTGATGACGTGGCCGGTTACACGTCACGATGACGTGGCAAAATCACAACTTTTTGTGACACGTGTCGTCATTATATTGGGCCACGTTTCTGACACGTGGTCGTTGACCATTGCCGAGGTAGTTGGCTTGGACACGTGTCTGTACCTGATTGGTGGGACTTTTCAACCGTTACAAAAAGCAGCCAATCCCATAGCGCCACGTGTCCAGCAGACCAAAACCTTCCCCAACCATCGCGCGGCCAATCCCAGCCGTAGTAGTGGCGTGTGAGGTCCACGCGCCGCCTTACGGGCCTCTGTTGGTCGTGAAATTTGACAATCCGACTCGATTTTTCATGCTGATTTCAGTGGTGTGGTCAGATTTTCAAAATTTCGACAAAAAATTTTGACACTTTGTACTGTTGGATCAAATACGGTATAATTTTGACGCGGATGACAATGCAAATCCGTATCAAAACGAACAAAAAATGAATTCAAAATGAACAGAAACATATTCTTGTCATGGAATATTAGATTTCAATGTCTATGGCATCATTTTGACGCGGATTTCAATATAAATCCGTATCAAAACGAACAAATATGTATTTAACCGAATAAATACGCATTCAAACGAATAAAGAAACGTATTCTTATTCACGGATTTCCATAAACCAAGATATGAACACATCAATATTCATGTAATACCAGAAAACTAGATTCGAACACATCAATCTATAAACCTTTATGCTCTGATACCAATGAAGTCAGAATTCCATAGATAACCATAAACAGAATAAATAAACAGACTTACGGTTTATGTGCAGCGGAAACTTGTTTATGGAATGGATCTGATCTACGCGAGAAACCGGATCGTTCTGGTTGCCTTTCCTACGAGTGTATGAATACACTGAGTACGGGCTATATCCGTGAATTCTTCCGACGAACGAAGAAGTAATCCGTGTTTTATCGGTAGGGACGTTTTCCCCAGGAATAGAAGGGGAATCTCTACGATTCTCTCTTGTTAGGAAATAGAGAAACTTCTTCTTTATTTATAGTGGAAATCCCAACTTCCATCTATATATAGGGTCGGATCAAATTACACATTTGGTCCCTGTAATTTACACATAATTACAGTTTAGTCCCTGCTATTCCAAAATGTCATGGGCGGATCAAAAACCAACATATATATATATATATATATATATATATATATATATATATATATATATATATATATTGCTTTTAACACATGAGGTTCAGTTCAACAGAAGATTCAAATAATTAAATATATGAAAAAGAAAAGTAGTAAATTGCAAGAAAAAATGATTAATATTTCAGTGGTGAATTGACTCACCATAAAAATAGAAATTAATTTTTGTTTAGTTTTTCTTTTATTTTTGCATGTTTTCAAAAAAAGTATCAAACGTAAAATTAAAATTAAAAAAATTAAATTAAGAATAGATTGAGAACTTAGATGGATTAAATGGATTACATGGATTGTTACACGGTTTATTGTAAACCATATAATATGAGTTCCATAATCCGGTTTCGAGGTAACAGTTCGGTGGATTATGATATCAAGACTTTTCCCATTGTTAGTACTGGGACTTGAACACCTATCATGTCCTTAACTCAGCCCACCATCTACTATCGTAGCTATCAAGCATTGGTAGGAATGCCTACTATTTAATAGAGATAATTGGTGCTAAAAAATAATTGTGAGTAAGTGGATAGTAATTGATTACTTGAGTGTATTATTCTAGGAGTATACAAAAATTTTCTGCTGTTTGCAGGGACGGTTAGAAAGAGAATTGAAAATCATTGAAACCATAATTTACTGTCCAAACAAAATTAATTAATAAGTTCATAAGCACAAACTGGATAAAGTTTTGCCTAATTCGATGTATTTCATTTCTAAAGGACTCTTAGATCCTATTGCACCAAACGGATAAAATTCAAAACCTTTGAAATTGGTAAGTGTTTATAACAGGTGAAGAAGTATTACCAAAATCAGACATGAACCCATGTTTGGTTTATGTAATAAAAGAAAAATAAAAGAGTGAAATATATTAATGGTCACTGGAATTGTGCATTTGTAAGCCGATGGTTACTAAATTAATTTTGCGTAAACAAAAAAAATTAAAATGTAGGCATGTCTTAAATTATTCCAGCTCAAATCTATTTTGCCAATATTAAAGAGAGACTTATAATAACACTTATATGTTGTTTTACCAATAGAGATTTCAACAGCGGCAGTGGGATTCGAACTCAGGTAGGGATGCCATAAAAGTCGGTTCCTAACTGCTAAGCCTACTCTTAGCCAATAAACCAATTTATAAGCAATCATTAGTGTGTATATAAGTCCAAATTAATTATTATAAGTTCTGAATAAAGAAAATAAAAAATTACAAACAATTAGTAAAATTAAAAAAATTGAAAATATAAGATAAATGTGTGGGGTTTGCTAGCTAAGAAAACTACATTCATCTTTTTAATTTTATTTTTCTAATATTGCCAATGAGTATGTCTTCTTAAAAGCTGGCTAATCAATTTGCTACATTTGTGGGATGTCTTCCCCACTCTACAAAGTGATGCATATAATGGGGGGACTAAAAGTCAACTTTTTCTTTTTGAAATAAAAAAAATCATAAAACACAGCAAACTTACAGACCCTTTTTGTTCAAACGTTAAGTTAAGAAATGGTTAGATTTTCAAATTAAATTGATTTCTTTGTTTTAACGTGTTTCATTGAAGCTTTTAATTTAGTTATATTTTCAAATTAAATTGATTTCTCTGTATTACACTCAAAGGAATCGTAATATGTGGACTTTTAAGGATGAGAAATCAATGGAGAAGAAGAAAGCAAGAGGGAATAAGAGAATAAAGAGAGTGATGAAATTCAATATTTTTAGAATAGGAGTATCGACAAGTTACGGTAAATAGGATAGAGAAGATGATATGGACAATTTTATGCATAGAGGTTTTAATTTGACAAAGTATAAATTATACGGTAAACAATTTATTAAGGATTAAACGCTTGATAGTGACAAAATTTAAGGACCTTAGTACGTGTATGGACTAACTAGTATAATATGTAAGAACATAGGAACTAATAAATTGCTTGCTTTAAATTATAAATTTAGGAAAGTATTAGTATATTTGTACAAACCTTAAAAAGACAGTTTATTGTGCAAGACAAAAGGAAAAAAAAGTACAAATATTACGAGAAGAAAGTACAAAACTAAAGCTAATATAGATATTTTCCTCCTTGATGCAGTAAATTTGGAAATATATTCCATCAGCAAATGCTGCTTATCCATCGATTCGATCATCAGTTCAGATATGTTCCTAGCAAGGTACAACAAGTTCATTAAAAATTAAAGCTCTTACAAGCATAAATTAAAAGTATATTAATAATTTGGAAATACATGTGAAAAATTACCTCAATTTTATTGCATTGACTAGTTTCTTCTTCGACGAGATTTGGAAGCCTTCTTTTTAGACTTTGTTGCCCTTTGATTGCCTAACTTTCCTCACAAACCAAGCAGGTTTCTTTGTTTTGAACACTATGTATGCAACTCCAACACCAAATACAAATCCACACCCATACCCAATTGTCACAGCTTTCCATCCAAATCCATCTTCACAATCCTCTCTTTTTGATTCATTTTCTACTTTTTTCACTTTGTTGCATTTCTCCAATGGAAATCCACATAATCCTGAGTTCCCTTCATATGAACTATTGTCGAAAGTGTTGAACTGTTTACCTTCAGGTATAGGTCCTTCCAACCGATTATAAGAAACCCGAAAAATTTGAAGAAACGTTAAATCCACAAGCTCCATGGGAATCCTTCCGCTGAAAGAATTTGAAGAGAGATCTAATGATTCCAAATTCGACAAATTTCCTATTGATGATGGAATATTATTTGTGAAACAATTGTGAGAAAGATTCAAAAGTTTAAGTGACTTTAGTTTTCCAATCGATTCCGGAATCTTTCTTATCAATTTATTTCATGACAGATCAATAGATGTCAATGCATTTTTTATTTTCGGCAACTCAATCTCTAATCCTTTGAGTGTTATACTCACGGTATAATCGTAGGAGTACTTTGGTAAGCCCATGTAGTGCAGTTCCTCGCCATCTAAGCCCATCATTGCCTCAAAATGATCAAAGTATTTTGCTGGCAGTGCCCCACTGAAGTTATTATTGGAGAGATCGAAAATTCGCAACTTAGGGAAGGGATAACTGACATCGAAACTTTTAAACGTTCCGTGCAATTTATTAGAGTGCATTACAAGAGCTTGCAGATGTTACTGATCTGGGAGAATAAGGGAATGCATCATTGATCTTGTTGTTACTGAGATTGATTAGTTCCAAATTCTCACAATTGATGATAGAATATGGGATTTGTCCTTGCAATTGATTGCTTTCCAAGCTCAAATATCTCAATCCACATCTCTTTGAAAATGTAGCAGGAATTGTTCCTTGAAAATTATTCATGCCCAAATGCAACACCGAAAGAACATTGCTCATATTTACCAAACATGGAGGAATAAATCCGCTAAAACTATTGTTGGAGAGGTCCAAAATTTGAAGAAAGGATAACTTGCAAACTGAAGAAACTTCTCGTGTTAACTTATTGGATGAAAGAATGAGAACTTTTAGTTTTACAGAATTGAAAACTGAATCAGGAATTGGGCCAGTAAACATGTTATTTCTAATATCAATAGAATATAAGTCGTTGCTTTGAAAACTTGGAATTGGGCCACTTAACATATTATTGCTGAAATCAGTATTATATACAGAGGTGCTTTGAAAACTTGGAATTGGGACACTTAACATATTATTGCTGAAATCAATATTATATACAAAGCTGCTTTGAAAACTTGGAATTGGGCCACTGAACATATTATTGCTGAAATGAACAATAATTACAGATTTGCTTTGAAAACTTGGAATTAGGCCATACAACTTGTTAAAACTCAAGTCAATGGAATATAATAAATTGCTATGGATTTGGCTTATGTTGAGAGTGCCATGGAGTTGGTTGTTGTTGAGAGTTAACTCTTCCAAACGGGGAAGAGTAAATATGGAGGATGGTATTGTTTCATTGAGCAGGTTACAGGATAAATCTAGAGACAATAAATTTGAAAATTCACTTATTAAAGAAGGGATTGGGCCAGTTAATTGGTTTTTTGATAAAACTAAATATTGGAGCAAATTAAGATTTCCAAAGCAAGAGGGAATATGACCACTGAAATTATTGTTTGAGAGACCCAAGTAAGTGAGTTGTGTTAAAGTGCCAAACAATTCAAGATTTGAGCCAAAAAAAATTGCAGCCGCTAAGCCACAATCCCTTCAACGACTTGAGATTGTTGTGAAAGAAATGAGGTTCCAAATAAATTGGGATTTTTGTGAAAGGAAGTCCCAAGTCCTCTAGGAGGTTACTCCAATTGGACATGGGAAGAATTCCACTGAGATCTGCATTGGCATATAAATCCAAGATTTGAAGGTGCGGTCGTTGAATGAATATAGATGGAAATTCCCCACGCAATCCATAATCAATGAGAATGAGAGATGACAAAGAAGAAGACAGGTTCAACAAATAAAAAGGTTCTACGGAAGACATATTTACAGACATCATATCCAATGCTCTTAGTTTCGTTAGATTTAGAGCAAGTTTGTTGAAGGCAATTGTATCCATGCTCAACTCACTGTATCCAAACCTATACAACCTAAGGAAATCCAATTTGGATAGATGAAAAATATCTGGAAATTCCCCTTCCAGTACACAATCAACAAGCGACAAAGATGACAAAGAAGAAGACAAATTCTTGAAGGAACTAGATTTAACCGATGACAAGTTTACAGAGCTCAAATCCAGTTCTTTTAAATTGGACAGGTTTTGAAAAATTTTATCAAAAGTAGTACTTGTGCTTAGCTCCAGACGATTAGAAGAGAGATCAAGTGACACCAATTTGGACAGCTTTGAGATTTCTATTGGTACTTCACCGGAAAACATGGATGGATTAGGTTCAAATGGGTCAAGTTGAACAAGTCGCCAAATCGAGATGAAATCTGAGAACTATTGAAACCATTGTAAGAGAGATCAAGACATTGAAGATGAGAAAGCATAAAAAGAGGATTATCAGAATGAATGGAACCATAAAGCATGCAATGTGAAAGGTTAAGACCAATTACATAACCTGTTTCGTTATCGCAATTGATCCCTTCCCAAAAGCAGCAATCAGTTCCCTCTTTTCACAATTCTATCTTTGGATTTGACTGTACGTCAGTGGTCTTAATGGAGAAGGATTTTTTAAGAAGAATCAAGGCATGGCTGTCATCAGGATCACAAAGTAGTGTGGAAGAGGAAGAATTTGGAGATAAACAAATAACTTCAAAATGAAAATGAAGACAAATTGAGCAATCCAAAGCAATGAACCCATTTTGTACTTGTCAATTTTCAAACACTTAATTTGGTGCGTTTGTAGTGATTAAAAGACTAATATTTATAGGTAGATTTTCTATAGTGCCACTCTCCATCAATGGACTAATATTTAGACAAATACAAGTCTAATAATCTATTTTTCTAACTTGTTTTTTTTGGGTAATGTTAACTTTTCTTTTACCGAAATTGACAAATCAAATAATACTAAAATTTAATTACTTTAAATTAATGCTATTTTATTTATTAATATTTCAAATAATTTTAATTTATATCCATTCTAGATTTTGAAGTAATTAAATAATTTGTGAAAAACCAGAGAAATTCTGGCTTAAAACAGTGAAAGGAAGAAGAAGAAGAAGTGTAATTTTATTCAATTCAATCGAATCAGAAAATTACAAACATAATTGGTATTTATAGGAAGAATCGGATGGCTGTGATTTACAACAAATTTGTAACTAACTCCCGCCTTTCTCTCTTGCTCTGAATTTTCCCGCCTTCTGCCTATTAGCTTTTATTCTGTGTTGTTGGCTTCATTAATCTTCTTGTGCAGCCTAGCTTCAGCTTGTATACTTTCAACACTCCCCCCACAAGCTGAAATAGGTGTTACTTCATCTGTGATCTGAACTATACCCATTTTCCTTAATGCTGGCAGCATCTTGACATGTGATAAAGGTTTTGTAAACAAGTCTGCAAGTTGTGAACCAGTGGGAACAAATGGTGTACAGATGAAACCATCTTCAACTGAATTTCGCACAATGTGACAGTCAATCTCAAGGTGCTTTGTTTTGTTATGGCACACAGGATTCTTGGCAATGGCAATTGCAGAAGCATTATCACAATGCATATGAATTGGCAGCTGAAGTTTAAGGCCTAAATCAGAAAGCATATAGGATAACCATTTTAATTCGCAAACTGTTTGACCCATACTTCTATACTCAGCCTCAGCAGAGCTTCGACTGACTACACTTTGCTTTTTTGTTTTCCAAGAGATAAGTGATGATCCCAAAAACACACAATAGCCTGTTACTGACTTTCTAGAAACTTGACAAGTGCCCCAGTCAGAGTCACAGTAGGCAACTAACTGTAAATCAGTTTCCCTTTGATGTGGATAAAATAGACCATAGGTGTGTGTGCCTTTCAAGTACCTAAGAACATGCAAGGCAGGTTGGAAATGATGCTTACAGGGTGACTGCATGTATTGGCTTAGCTGCTGACTAATGTGTGCAATATCTGGTCTAGTGAAACCCAGATATAAAAGTTTGCCAATGAGACGCCTATACAATTCTACATTGTCAAAAGGTGTACCTGGTTCTGTTAATGTTATGCCATGTGCTGCAGGACTGGAAACAGCTTTGGCATTTATAAGCCCTGCTTCTGTAAGCAAATCTGTAATGTACTTCTGTTGTGACAGTACAGCCCCTGCTTCTGATCTAGCAAATTCCACCCCCAGGAAATACTTCACATCTCCCATATCTTTGATGGTAAATAAGCTATGCAAATACTCCTTAACTGCTAAGATATTTGTCATATGGGCACTAGTAAGAAGTATGTCATCAACATAAAGAACCAAGATCACCTTGTCACCTGTAGAGGTTGTATGTGTGAATAAACAATAGTCATGAGGAGATCTTTGAAAGCCATATTCAAGTAATTTGGCTGAAATCTCCTTGTGCCATTGGCGACCAGCCTGCTTCAGTCCATACAAAGACTTTTTTAGATGACATACCTGATCACCCTTGCACTTTGTATATCCTTGTGGTGGCTGTAAGTAAATATCTTCATCTAAATAGCCATGAAGATAAGCATTGTTGATGTCAATTTGGTGCACTGGCCAATCTCTTACTACCGCCAAGGCCAAAACTGTCCGGACAGTGACCACCTTTGCTACAGGACTAAAGGACTCATGATAATCTACACCAAAAGTTTGGTTGTAACCTTTGGCCACAAGCCTTGCCTTGAATCTGTCAACTTCTCCAGTGGGCTTGTATTTAACTCTGTAAACCCATTTGGAGGCAAGTGCTTTTTTTCCTACAGGCAAGTCAGAAATAACCCATGTGCCATTTTGCTCCAATGCATCAAGTTCTTGCTGCATGGCTTGAACCCATTCTTCATGCTGATTGCTTCAAAGTAGTTTTTAGGTTCTTTGATGGGGCTAATGTTGCACAAAAAAGCAGTGTGTGCTGGAGAAAAACCTGTAACATGAGGTAGAGAACCATTAGCAGCATAGGAAAGAGAGACAAAATCTCTTAACCATGATGGAGGTTTAGAAACCCTGGTTGACCTGCGTATTACAGGAGTAATGTTAGTGGGAAAAGAAGAACCACAGGAAATCACTTCTCCTGTATCAATAGAAGAAGCAATAGTGGAAGAAACATTTAATGGCTTTTGTCCCTGCAAGGAAGAAGGAGCATAAGGAAAAATGTCTTCCTGAAAAGTAACATCTCTAGCTGTAAGGATCTTCTGTGTTGTCATATCATACACCTTAAAACCTTTCTGTCCCAGAGAAAAACCAAGAAAGATAGCAGGATGGGCACGAGGAGCTAATTTATCCTTATAAGGATGTACATCAGTATAAAAACATTGACAGCCAAATACTTTGAAATGATCATATGTAGGGTGTTTTTGATATAACCTGTAGTAAGGAGTGTCCCATTTCAGAATCTTGGAAGGAAGAACATTGATGATGCTAGTGGCCATCATTAAAGCCTCTCCCCAAAATGCAAAGGGCAAAGAAGCCTGAAAAAGCAAAGATCTTGTAACATCCAAAAGATGGCGATGCTTTCTCTCTACAACACCATTCTGCTGTGGTGTATAAGCACAAGTTCTGTGATGCACAATACCCAAGGATTGACATAATTTCCTACAATTCTGATTCACAAACTCACCACCATTTTCTGTTCTAATTACCCTTACTGCAGTTTGAAATTGAGTATGAACATAAGTGAAGAAGTTAGCCAATGCATTGTGTACCTGGGACTTATTTTGCAACAGAATTACCCATATGGCTCTAGAATAATCATCCACAATAGTGAGAAAATATTTGGCACCAGTAAGTGAAGCTCTTTTATAAGGCCCCCAAACATCAAGATGTATAAGCTGAAATACTGCATTTGTATTAATAGCACTTCTGGGAAAAACATGCCTGTGTTGTTTAGCAAGAGGACATATATTGCAAAAATCAAATGTTACTTGCTTTAGGATTGAAATACGTTTCAGTACATCAGGGGAAGCATGGCCTAATCTCTTATGCCAGGCACTACCATTATTTGTTATAGGAAATGAAACTACATTACTTATTTGAAAAGCTAAACTTTGTACTTTCTGCAAGCACTCAGCAGTGAAAGAATCTTTATTAAGCTGATAAAGACCATCCTTGTACCATCCTACAGCCACAAGCTTATGTGTGGATTGGTCCTGTAAACAGCAATAAGTTGCAGTAAAATGCACCTCAAGATTAGCAGTCTGTAACAACTGGCCCACTGATAACAAATTAAATCTGAATTGTGGTACGTGCAATACCCCTTGTAACAACACTTCTGAAGACAATCTAACAGTGCCTATATGTTGAACAGATTGTGCATTTCCATCAGGTAATAAAACTGTTACCTTATTTCTGACAAGTGTGAAAGTTTCAAAGAAAGAGAAATTTGGTGTCATATGTGAGGTAGCACCACTATCTATTATCCACACATCATCTTGTGTTTGTATGTTAAAACAATAAGAGATAGCATTACCAGAAAAACCTGCAAAGGCAGAGAGATTAGTAGAGGACTCTGGCATTGGCATCTTTCCTTGCTGCTTGAGCATTCTGTAAACTTCATTTAGCATCTGTTTGGTATTGACTTCAGATAAGGTCTCCTCTTCTGAATCTGTTGAATACTTAAGGGGATTATCTTTTACTTCCTGAACAGCATTAGCCCTAGATCTAGGCTTGTCATGACCACCTGTATACCTCTGAGTACCCTTATTTCTATGAGTAAATTTTGGTCCTTGCCACCAATCAGGATAACCAATGAGTTGGAAGCATGATTGCCTTTCATGTCCTACTCCATCACAATGACTGCAGACTAAATCTTCTTTCTTAACATTCCTTTTCCCTTTAGAACCATTCCCTTTGCCAGAACCATATGACTGCTTAGGTCCTCCTTTGTTATTTTGCCTTGTAGAGACAAAATTTGCCATTTCTACATTCTGTTCTGTAAACACCTCTCTTTGTCTTTCTATTTTAGAAACCATGGAATAAGCACGATCAATGCTAGGCATCGGCTCCATAAGCAGTATTTGATTGATTACATGCTCATAGCCTTCATTCAATCCTGTTAAAAATTGCAACAACTTGTCCTCTTCCTGTAAATCCATAAAACATCTAAAAGCATTGCATACACAATCATTTGCTGCTCCAAATTGACATTCAGGAATTGGCCTCAGTAAAAAGAATTCATCCCATAACTTCTTAAGTTGAATGAAATATGTTGTAACTGTATTATTTCCTTGTGTGAGCATGCTAATTTCACGTTTGAGTTTAAACAATGTTGGACCATTACTATCTCCAAATCCGTCTTCTAATTCAATCCATAATGATTTAGCAGAACTTGTAAATTCAAAGGCATCTACTAAATCGCGAGAAATGCAATTAAGGATCCAAGAAATTACCAGACAATCTGTTTCCTTCCATTCATCATACTCTGGTGAATTTCTTCGAGGAGGAACTTCTTCTCTATTAATGAATCTCAGTTTCTTTTTTGCTGTTATTGCTCGTAACATAGCATGTTTCCAGGTTAAGAAATTGGAACTTCCTTGAAGCACTGAACTGATAAGAATGAGACCTGGATTGTCAGATCCTGCTCCACTATTTCTGCTATCTCCATAGCTAGTTCTTCTATCCTCTCGATGTTCTTCTTCGAAATTCATGTTCTGTTGATTAGTAGTTGTATCTCCATTTTCTTCTTCGAAAACTGGCAAATCTGCATTAATAACTATCTAAGGTGCTCTCCTTTGTCTCACCGTGAAAATCGAATCCAAGATCTGCTTCCTTCAAGCTCTGATACCATGTGAAAAACCAGAGAAATTCTGGCTTAAAACAGTGAAAGGAAGAAGAAGAAGAAGTGTAATTTTATTCAATTCAATCGAATCAGAAAATTACAAACATAATTGGTATTTATAGGAAGAATTGGATGGCTGTGATTTACAACAAATTTGTAACTAACTCCCGCCTTTCTCTCTTGCTCTGAATTTTCCCGCCTTCTGCCCATTAGCTTTTATTCTGTGTTGTTGGCTTCATTAATCTTCTTGTGCAGCCTAGCTTCAGCTTGTATACTTTCAACATAATTCATGCTTGAAAAGAGAGAAAAGTGAACAAACTAGAGAAGCTATTTTGGAGAATATGATTTTTTGTTCTGTTGTTTATTGGGTAAGAATCACGTAAAAATGAATATTTTGTTTTAGATATTTTTGAAATTTTGGAAAGTTTTTAATACATTTATGCAAACTTTTCATTTCCAAGTAAAAATGTTATATGGTGTTAAAAGTTAAGTATTTTTATAAAATCTCAAAAATAAACCAATTTTCGAAAATTAAGCTTTATGGGTGGAAAACATCTTTGTAGTGTTTCAATTTCTCAATTGACTCTTTTTTCTTGACTAATATTTTTATATTTATGGTTTTATGTAGTTTTTATGTTTTGATTTTCTTTTTTACTGATAAAGTTTTAATTTATTATTTTACTTTCTATCCTAACATATAATTCATATGAATTTAATTTTATATTTATTTTTTTCTAGTTAGTTTGGTACTTTTTATTTTTGTAAAATTAACTAAAGAAATGACTTCGTATCATATGACATTTTTCATCTTATTCTACTATAATACTTTATCCACGTGTAATATTAAGTTTAATTAATTATATAATATTACTTTCTTATGTAATCATTTTCATGTTTAAATTTGTTAAGTTATTTTTTTAACCCATTAAATATTATTATTATACAGTAAATATGGTTTTTTTTTTAAGTTAGTGAAGTCAGAATTCCATAGATAACCATAAACAGAATAAATAAACAGACTTACGGTTTATGTGCAGCGGAAACTTGTTTATGGAATGGACCTGATCTACGAGAGAAACCGGATCGTTCTGGTTGCCTTTCCTACGAGTGTATGAATACACTGAGTACGGGCTATATCCGTGAATTCTTCCGACGAACGAAGAAGTAATCCGTGTTTTATCGGTAGGGACGTTTTCCCCGGGAATAGAAAGGGAATCTCTACGATTCCATCATCTATGTTGAAATAGAGAAACTTCTTCTCTATTTATAGTGGAAATCCCAACTTCCATCTATATATAGGGTCGGACCAAATTACACATTTGGTCCCTGTAATTTACACATAATTACAGTTTAGTCTCTACCATTCCAAAATGTCATGGGCAGACCAAAAACCAACATCTCCCACTCGCACATGACAAGACACACTTTCATTACGATTGAACACACACACTTCTTTTAGTTCTTATTCGGCGAATTCACGCGACCAGTCAACGTAACGGTTAAACCTTGAAGTTCTCCTTCATCGTTCCACCTTTAGCTTAACGTGACTTCCCCCTAGTCCATTTTCCATGATCACTAGTTTTCGACTCACTTTTGATCTCACGAAAACATTCATATACACTACATACCTTTTCCACGAAAAAGTATTGAGCTCGAGTGTTATATGTTTACTAAGTGACATGTTACTGAAAATGTACTTCCTCTCTATAAATAACCTTCCACCATATGTCTAATGCTTATCTGACTGGTCCTTATATGCCCGTTCATAGCTAACGAAGCCTAGTTTAGGGTTCCAATCAAGTTAATCATCAGACATACCCTTCTTGTTATTTACAAGAGTTTTTAAGGGTGAACTTGAAACTCATAGTTTCATTTGGGTCTCACATTAGGAAAGTTGAGATCAATTTTCTTCTTTCCATCCCTTGGTCGGCTTTTACACATATTACTAAAATATGCCATAGTGTTAATCCACTTAGGACGTATGTTTTATAAACACTATGCGAAAGCATTCAGTCTCCGGATACGACTCATGTATCAAGACCTCTAGTCCACTTTTAAGCCTTTCACAGGACAGCTTTCGGTATAAACAAAAAAATGATATTACCCAAAATATCACATATGGAGTAACTCACACTCCCACTTTTACCTATGAACACGCAATTCATAGTAAAAGATTCATCCATGTGAGTAGATGACATTTCGTCAACATACTGAACTATACTCAATAGCTCTATGTGTATCGCTTTAAATAGTGAATATATTTGAACACAACAAATAAGTCACATTCTATTCCAATAGAATTGGCCAAAGTTATTATAACAGTTCAAAAACAACAACATGTTCCCTATAACCTACGAAGACCAAATTCCAAAATGTGTTTACTAAAAACATTTGGAACTGTTGGCTTTGGTAACGAATCTGCAATCATATTACCAGTTGGAACATGCACTAAACTTATTTCTCTCTGTGCTTTTTTTGTCTTTAACAAAATGATATTTTATATCGATATGCTCGCTTTTTCCATGATAACAAATATTCTTGGAATAAGCTATCGATGCAGTGCTGTCGGAATAGATAGTCGTATATTTCCTTTTAGGCAATAGATCCAAAAGATCTATGAAGCGAACCAAAACGCTTCTAGTACTGCAGCTACTGCAGCTACAGATACCGACTCCATAGTCGATAATGCCACACAAGTTTGTTTCTTGCTACACTAGGAAATTGCACAATTTCCTAGAATGAAAATATACCCAGACATGGACTACCTTCCGTCTTTATCAGTTCCGTGATCAGCATCTGTGTATCCCTTTAACTGCAGATCCTTTCCTTGGTAATAAAGGGAATAATTTGAAGTCCCCTTCAAATATCTCAATATCCTTTTCTCTACTGCCTAATGCTTCAAACCTGGATTAGCCTGATAACGGCTTGCGAGACCCACCGCAAAACTTATATCAGGTCGTGTACAAATCATAGCATACATCAAGCTACCAATTGCACACCTAAAAGGAATTCTCTCCATCCTTTTAGTCTCTTCTAGAGTCGTGGGACACATACTTGCATTCAGTTCCGTACCTTATGCAATAGGGGTTGGATCGGGATCACAGTGAGCCATACCGAACCGTTCTAAGATCTTATTGATATACGTCTCTTGTGAAAAAGCCAATAATCTCTTAGATCGATCTCTTGAGATCTTAACCTCAAGAATGTAATTAGCTTCTCCTAGATCCTTCATCTCAAAGTTAGAAGACAACTAAGTCTTTACTTTCTTGAGTAAGGAAGTGTCATTTCCTGCTAACAAAATATCGTCAACGTATAACGTTAGAATAACAAACTTCCCTCCATTTTCACGCTTAATGTAGACACATGAGTCTGCATTAATCACCTTAAATTGCATTGATATAATCGCTCCTTGGAAACGAAAATACCATTGTCTTGAAGAGTGCTTAAAGCCATAAGTTGATTTTTCAACTTACAAACCTTATGTTCTTGACCCTGGACAATGAAACCTTCATGTTGAACCATATAGATTTCCTTATTCAGTTGGCCATTTAAGAACGCAATCTTTACATCCATTTGATGTAATTCAAGGTCCATACATGCTATAAAAGCAAGTACTTTTCTTATAGACGTGAAACGGACAACAGGTGAAAAAGTCTCCTGATAGTCAATTCCTTCCTATTGTGCAAACCCCTTCGCAACCAGCCGACACTTAGTCTGGATAGTTTTCCTATCCTCTGATCGCTTTATCATATGTACCCACTTATTCCCAATGGCTCTACGCCCTTTGGACAGATCAACTAGTTCCTAAACTTTGTTGACCCTTATTGACTCCATTTCACTTTCCATTGCTTTAATCCATTCTTCTTTCGCTGGGGATTCCAATAACTCTCTCATGTTAGTTGGAATATCTTCAATTTGAGCTACGATCGAGAGAGCTTCGCTATCAACTAAATGACCGCGTCGTGGGATATTTCCCCTCTGTGATCATCTTAGAGGTTCTGCTTCTTGATAAGCAAATCGCATATGTTCATCAAGGTGTTGGGCAGAACTCCCACTGGGACCACTCCCACTGGGACAAGACTCCCACTCAAATCAAGACCACTCATGTCAGGGTCAAGATTACTCAAATCCTCTTGTGAAGGTTGAAAAACATCATTCTCTCTCCCCTTTCCCTTACGTCTTCAACTTCATTCCTCCCACTCGGATTGAGTGATCCTGAAGTTTCAGACTCTTGAGTTTTAAAGAAAGTGAATTCCTTATCCACTTCTCCCAACGTAGGAAATTCATTCTCTAAGAATGTGACATCTCGTGACTTAGATTCTGTTATTTGACCATTGAGATTCTCTCCCACTAGAACATATCCTTTGGAGAGATCAGGATATCTTATAAAGATACCTTTCTCGCCTCTTGGGCCTAGCTTGCCATGCTTGCTAGATGTATCATGAACATAGGTAGCACATCCCTATGGTCGCAAATGGTTCAAATTGGGCTTGCATCTCATCCACAATTCATAAGGCATGGAGTCAACGGACTTAGAAGGTACTCTATTGAGTACATATGTGGCAGCCAATAGTGCGTCTCCCCAAAGGAGATAGGCAAATTGGCTTCAGCCATCTAGACCTCACCATCTCTAAGAGGGTTCGATTTCTTCTTTCCGTTACTCCATTTTGTTGTGGAGTCCTAGGTATTGTCAACTGATGTTCAATACCTGTTTCATCACATAAAACTTTAAATTCCTCGGAGAGGTACTCTCTTCCCCGATCGGTCCTTAAAGCTTTGATTCTCTACTCTAATTGCTTTTCAACTAGAGCCATAAATCTTTTGAAACATGCTAATGCTTCAGATTTATGTGTAATCAAATAGACATGACCATACCTTGTATAGTCGTCTATAAATGTAATGAAATAGTACGCACCATGCCTTGCCCGAACATTCATTGGGCCACAGATGTCAGAATGGATTAGTTGCAATGGTTGGTCAGCTCGCGTAGCTTTACCAAATGGTTTTCTTGTCATCTTTCCTTTTAAGCAGCTTTCACAAGTTGGAAGATCTACTTTTGATAAATCAGCCAACAAACCTGCTTTAGCCCATCGTACTAAATGATGTTGACCAATGTGACTAAGTCTTACATGTCATATTTTCGAAATGCTAACACTATCCACAGACAAGTTAACAATAAAGGAAAAACTATTATGACACATAATTTGGATCCAAATCCAAAACAATAAAACCATCCAACAAATGTCCACCACCAAAGCAGATATTGTTTATAAAGAGACTAAAATTGTTCAATTCAAAAGATAATATGAATCCCAAATTCATGAGGGTAGAAACAGATATCAAGTTCCTTTGAATTCCTAGGAGCATAGAGGACATCTTTAAGAAACAGTGGTCGACCACCGTTCAAGACCAGCTGACAACAACCAATCCCTAAGACTTCCTCTTTAGAGTTGTTTTCCACGTATATCCACTTAGTTCCCGGTGGAACACTGCGGAACTCAATAAAAGAATTTCGATCCTTTGTTACGTGGTCTGTTGCTCCTGAGTCTACGATCCACAAAGGACGAGATTCAGTTTGGAAAACAGAACTTGAAACAAATGTATAACACTTATACACTTCAGTAACATTTACCTTAGGAGCTGTGCAATCTTTTGCAAAAAGCCCCTTCTGTCTGCGATTGTAACATTTCACCCTACAAATGTTAAAATCTTTCATGCCCTTCTTTTGAACCAGAATACTGCCCACCGATCTCTTTGCCTTCTTCTTGAAGAACCTCTTGTTCCTCTCCTTGGACTTCAGACCAGGACTTGAACTAGCCATGCGAACCTCAGATTGCACACTAAGAGAGGCCAGACGGTCCTCTTCTAGTTCAAGATGATGAACTGCAACATCAAAGATCTTAATGTCGTTGGTATGGGTTAGGTGCAACTTCATATGCTCCCACTCATTCGGCACAGAATGTATCACAGCTTGAACTTTCTGCTTCTCGAGAGCAAAATCGCACCAAGCATGTGTTGTATACGTGAAACTTTTTCACGATATCATCATTCATCGCACTAAGCATGGTGATGTAGGCAGATGAGTTCTTCCTCTTCCAGGCTTGATAAGCCTCAAGGTCCCTCTTTGTTTGGGCGGTGTTACCCTCTGCAGGAGGAACCATTATTCTCTCCAGAGTGTCAAGAACCTCTTGTTCTTCAATTATGTATTGGACTTTCATAGCCCAAACTTTATAATTGTCACCGTTCAAACGAAGGTCCCTTATTTAGGTAAGCAACTATTGCTTTTGAAGCAGTTATTGAAAAACCGTTAAAGACAAAAGTAGCACTAATAAGTAAGCGATACACCATATTTATTATAAGATCATTTAAAACTAAAAATAGTGTTTGGTTCACGTAAAATCGAACATCCATGCGCAATGCATCGAGTCACCATTTACATAGGCTAATACAAACACCATATTAGGTTTAAATTTCCAATAATAAATATATATTTAGTTTTGTTTTAGATTATATTTTAATTTATTTAACATTTATACTTCTCTTAAGTATAAAACTAATGAGTAATATAACACTTAGTTATAATCTCAAACTAAATAAACTAAAATTACTAAAACGAATAACTAAAATAGCAATGTTTAACAAATAAACATTTTATAATACCATAAAAATATCCAACATTGAGTCAAAATTACCACCACAATAAAAACTTTAGCACAAAGCCCTTCAATACAAAATTAAAAAAACGAAATCAGCAAAAGAAAGAGTGAAAAATAAAGAGCTCAATCTTCATTTACATCGAGTGGAACTGTCTCAATTTCTTTTGAGGCGACTGGGATCATCTCTACGAACTTATAGTAGAGATCCAAAAGCATGTTCACAACACCCTTATTAACAGCATCCAGACATGGGCGACGAACCAACTTGTTACTTCTAAGTAACATGGTTTTAGGATTATAAGATAACTTAGCTCCCGTTTCAGCCAAGTTCAACACAACTACTTTGCATTGGGATTCATAATCCTATTCAGGAACTAATCCATCAATGAAGTCCACCAGTTCATCAAAATCAGAATTTTCTCCAAAATATAATTTCTTAATGTGCTTTCCACGAAAAGCCTTTTCCGCAAATTTTAACATTTGTAATTGATCAGTTCCAGAGGAAAATCCTCCTTTCCAGACAAGTTCTTGGATTTCCCGGTTTTAATGCATTAAACCGCCCCAAAACTCTAACAATATTCCCTTCCTCCAACGGGGAATACCATTTAGAGAAAAGCTCATCTTCAAGTTTTTGGATAGTCCTCGTCTCCTCGTGAGACTGGATTATTTTCACCGTTTTTACGAACGTTTTCATTTCCATAACATATATAGAAATAACCAAAACTTGTTAATGATCAACCAAAAATCAGTATATAAATACACAATAGATATACTGAATTTTCTTGAATTTATGAAACATAAATTAAGCATTTATACACAATAAATACTAGTAAATTTAGTTTAAAATATCAAATGAATTCCAAAAATTCATCAAAATATGCCAAAATTTAAAGAAAAATGTTAAAATTCATTCTGAAAAAAAATTGACGAAATTTGGACGTCGTAAGCCACCGCACGCGCTTACACGCGCCGTCCGGATCTGTTCCACACGCCACCACGCGCAGGCACGCGCCCTGATGCGCACCACAGGGTATGATGACTCAAGTGACACGTGGCAACATGTGACTGGCGTTGACGTGGCACACATGCCACGTGTCATCACCTGATTGGGTCAACGAATGACATGGGTGATGACATGTGATGCTGATGTGGCACTGCCTTGACACGTGTCATTATCCTATTGGTCCGACGTGATGATGTGGCAGATGATGTGGTACGCTGACGTGGCAAAATTACAACTGTTTTGACACGTGGCGACATGCTATTGGTCCACGTCATAGACACGTGGCAGTTGGCCGTTTCAGGAGCAGTTGACTTGGACACGTGTTCTAACTTGATTGGTTAGACTTTTCAACCATCAGAAAATCAACGAATCGCATCACGCCACGTGTCCCAATCCTTAAATTCTCCCAACCTTTTGGAAAGAAACTCCACTCGCGGTGTGGCGCGTGAGGGCCACGCGCCGCCTTCCGGGCCTCCGTTGGCCGTGGAATTTGACTTTCCGTCTTGATTTTTCGTGCTGATTTCAGTGGTGTGGTCATATTTTTGAAATTCCGACAAAAATTTTTGACACTTTGTACTGTTGGATCAAACACGGTATAATTTTGACGCGGATGACAGTACAAATCCGTATCAAAACGAACAAAAAACGAATTCAAAATGAACAGAAACATATTCTTGTCATGGAATATCAGATTTCAATGTCTATGGAATCATTTTGACGCGGATTTCAATATAAATCCGTATCAAAACGAACAAATATGTATTTAAACGAATAAATACGCATTCAAACGAATAAAGAAACGTATTCTTATTCACGGATTTCCATAAATCAAGATATGAACACATCAATATTCATGGAATACTAGAAACCTAGATTCGAACACATCAATCTATAAACCTTTCGGCTCTGATACCAATGAAGTCAGAATTCCATAGATAACCATAAACAGAATAAATAAACAGACTTACGGTTTATGTGCAGCGGAAACTTGTTTATGGAATGGATCTGATCTACGCGAGAAACCGGATCGTTCTGGTTGCCTTTCCTACGAGTGTATGAATACACTGAGTACGGGCTATATCCGTGAATTCTTCCGACGAACGAAGAAGTAATCCGTGTTTTATCGGTAGGGACGTTTTCCCCGGGAATAGAAAGGGAATCTCTACGATTCCATCATCCGTGTTGAAATAGAGAAACTTCTTTTCTATTTATAGTGGAAATCCCAACTTCCATCTATATATAGGGTCGGACCAAATTACACATTTGGTCCCTGTAATTTACACATAATTACAGTTTAGTCCCTGCCATTCCAAAATGTCATGGGCGGACCAAAAACCAACAGTTAGGCTTTTTATTTATTGAATTTTGAAAAAGATGTTATTTTGAAATACTTGAATTACGTTTAAACTAATATATGGAATTTATTATTTTTCAAATTATTAATTGGTAACAATTGTAAATGTGTATATTTAAATAATTGTTCATAATTTTTGTAACAAATAATGTCTAAAATTTTGCAATTGAAGTTAGAAAATAAGGAACGGAAAATGGATAATTGAAATAAACTAAAGATGTTTTCAGTTTTCCAATTTTCTATTTATGAAACAGAAAACTTGTAAAACTTAGAAATGAAAAAGAAAACTAAAAAGTGAAAATGGAAAATGTTTTCTAAAACTAAAAAAACCCTTAATTTGGTGTATTTCTAGTGACTACAAGACTAATATTTATAAGTAGATTTTCTATAGTACCATTCTTCATCGAAGGACTAGTATCATTGGTGAATAGTGCTCAAATGACATTTCCATTACATAGGCATAGTATCATCGGCTAGCATAAAGTTGATAAATATGACATTTTTAGTGATTTTCTCATTATTAAGTCGGTGCCTTGTAGGTATATCTTTGTAATGAACTCATAGGTGACTATAATATTGAGATCTTTAGGTAATTACAGCACTCTATGGTGAGATGAGATTGATACCACTTTTTGGTTCTATGGCTTATGTTGATGAACAACAAGACAGACAAAGGAATGAAAGAGAATTGAGGGGAAGAAGAAAAAAGGAAGGAAATGAGACAAGTTAATAGAAGAAGAGTGATAGAGAAAATGCTAATAATAATAACAGTAAACAAATTTATTTTACATATATTTTTAAGTTATTTAAATAAATAAAAAATTTTTATTGTTACATTAGCAAGTTATATAGTATCAGTAAAAAAAATAAAAAAAAACGTTGCTAATAGCGAAAATGAAAGCCCATTTTCTGAATAAAAAGTTACATAGTCCCCATTTGGTATATCCAAAATAAAATATAAGCTATAAAAATATACAAAACATAATAGAAAGGTTTTCAAGGAAAAAAAATGTGAAGATGAAGCTGAAAAATAAAAGCAATATATAGAAATATAAAAATATAAAATCAAAAGATAAAAAATAAAAATATTATTGATATCAATATGATTGTAAAATATTAAGAGATCGTCAAAGTATAAAATTCAATAAATTAAAAAAATGAAATAATAAGAAAAAACAAAAGATGTTCACGATATTATCTGGCAATAGAAATCTAGTCTACTATGAAATGCAATTCCACTGTGACCGTGTTTGCATCTTTTAGTTCGAACAACTTGGATTGAAGTTATGAGAGGTTATATAACAAAAAATGAATATTCATGAAAATGAATTCCCATCTTCAAGTTTTCTACTCTCAATAACAATTTTTCTAATTGTCCTAGTAAATAAATACTCCCTCCGTCTAATTTTGATAGACAATTTTTTAATTGCAAGGTTAGTAAGAAAATTAGTTAACAAACCATATTTATACAAAAAAAATCCTCAATATACCAAATAATTAAGTGAAATAAATATTGTCATTTTGATTGTCTAGATCCATGTAACAAGAGTATTTTTGATAATTTATCACTTAATTAATAATTAGACACTAAAAAATACCTATATTATTGAACATACAAAATAAAAATTTTACCTATCAAATTTAGACAGTGTAAAGGTTAAGAAGGAGGACTTTTCAGCATGATATAAGTTATATAACCCAAGCAACATCAGTCGTAACTTATTTTTGTAAACTATTTAACCTATGGAAACTATTTTAAAACAATAATTGAACATCCCTAATTACCCCACCCAGACAATTCAAAGATTAGTCGATGCTTTTTTTGTATTGCATCTAAAATTCTAAATTCGGCGTTTGAGATTGCTAACAATTTACAACAGCATAAGAAATTTCCCTTTTTTTGGAAGCCAAACATCACAATATTCCTATTATGAGGACACCAATTCTCCAAATTAAAACAAGACAACCCACCAAGAAACAAACATATTCAAAGTTGGAGGCTCTGAACATAAACAAAACTAAGCCCCATCTGGCTGGACAAAAGGATTTGCAATTTCATCTGTACCGTCTGTCGGTGATACAAGCATTACTGCAGTTCCCCTGCATACCTGCACAGCCATGAGAAAACACTCAGATACTCCCCATATTTGGCACAATTCATCATTTCAACCCTGCACTTTATTTTGACACGTTTGAGCCCTATAGGGAAGAACAATCATTTAATTGCAGTATTAGGAGATGGAGCTATGACTATGTTTGTAAAACGATGCATGCATTCTAAATCTCTTCCAGTTGCCAATTACATGATTTTCAACAATGCATGTATTTTATAACCAGCTGCTGTCATAGATTATGTTTGTAAAACGATGCATGCATGTAAGTTAGACCAAAAGTACTAAAGCTAAAGCAAAAGGACAAAATGAAAAAGTTTCCATAAATAAAGAGCCAAATTTTGACTTTTTCCGATTGTTTCAACAAAATGAGAACATGACATCATGTTATTTACCCTAATCAGCAGCAGCCTAGCAAGACAAATTTAATGTGTTGTGTAAATTTGGTTATGAGCATGTATCTTAAAGTTGAACTATCTGTCCTCCTAGTAACTACATTAGGCAACAATTACAACTCTACGTAACATTTTTCTTCTGTGCAGAAATTTAATGGGAATAAGATAGAATTTTCCAGCAGATTAGCTTTCAATAGATCGAAGGGTTCTATCTCAATGAGCCATAGTTTTTTTCACCATATGTTCTGAAGTTTAGAGAACAACCGAACTAGAAAATCATACCCTCCCATAACTAGATCCTATATCTTCAGGGACATTTGCCAATACATCTACTTGAACAATTTGGGAAAAACACATTTTAATACCAAGCAGCAATGCAAGGGTCATAAGTTGATGATAACCATTCCACTTGTTGCATAAATGAAATGTTTGTAACTCAAAGAAAAAATACTATTAGGCCAAGCCGCGTAGTCTGATCAGTGGTCTTCAGTGTATCATCAGCATCTGCGACGCAGTGAGAATGAATTCAATTTTCATTAAAAAAAAAAAAAAAAAATCCACAGTAACTTCATCAACATAAATTATCACTTTAGATGCATTTTCAATAATAATAAAAAAGAACATGGTTCAGCTCTTAAGAAAAAAGACAAAAGAGGAACTTCTACTTTTCTCTCCAACGTGAATTCAATAATTAGATTTCAGGAAGTTAGCTTAAGTGGAGACATGAAGAAGCATTGAACCAAAGAAAGGAAAGACAATTCCAGTCATCAAGATACTCTTGCACGAGCAAATATGAGACTTAATTTGTGGATAGTAAGAAGTGCCATGCTACATGCACAAAAAATTTCAATGTTGTTCCTCCATCAATTTCTTCTTGCCTGTGGATGATTGACTTCTATGACTCTAATTAGCAATTTGTTTCAAGAAAATGGAGTCCTCATGTGATATGTTGAAAATCAAATAGAAAGTAAATCCTCTGTTCAGAAATAAGACCACCATCACAGCTTTAATCCCAACTGGCATATTGCATATAGATACACATCACATCAAACAGGCAATTTAATACAGCATTACTATCACAAATATGAAAATCTAGCCACAAGAAGCAGAATAAAATTTGCACTCGTACAAAAATCACAGACGAGCATTCCTATTTCCACAGAGTCAATACCTCTTAGATATTCTACGGCTTCATCCAGGACAAGGTTGAGCAATTGATCATATCCTTTCAAAGTCCCTGTCACTGACCAAGAAAAGCCAAAGCTCATTCAATTAATAGAATATAGACAGATAACAGAGGAAATGGTTCATTTCCTTGAAGTCCCAGGAAACCATTTTCTCTCTCTACTAAAAATCTCGTGAAATAAAATTATGAGGACACACAATTTTCAAAAACACAGTCCAGATCATTATTGTGTGCATTGTGTGTGTGTGTGTGTGTGTGAGAGAGAGAGAGAGACAAGCATCGAGTGATAATACCAGAATAAGGGTACCAGTCAGACAAAAAATGCAGAAATGTTATGTGAACATTAAGTCAATGAGTACTATGAAAATAACGTACTTTGGGCTCCTATTTCTTTTTATTTGACTCCAAGGTTGATAGGTACACCCCTTTACAAATCTATGGTTCAATACTCTCAGCAAGGCAATATTATTCAATTGTATGACTAGAATATACATATTTAAACTTAACAATTATATGTGAATCATGTCATACTTTCATAGAAACAAACATTTACTCCAACCATAAGTTTGTTTGGAAACATATTCTGCAAACAGAGAGATTTTAAAAATCTTAGTAATAAAATTGAAACTCTCGCTTATCTCGGCTTTAAATTCTGCTAAAGAAAAACCCATTCTAATAAGACAGCTCTACAGCTCATTTTAGAATTCTTCCTTGAGCAATGGTTGGTTGGACCGTAGAAGTGGGAGAGAAAAAGAGTGCTACCTACTCAATTATTCATAGGCAATTATCATTTTCACCTAAGATTCCTGAATATGCGTTCATCACCTCGAGTGTGCAAGCTGAAGCATGTAGTCTGGTGTAAGATATAAATTTTGATCTCCAACTCACATCCAAAATGTCAAAATCCAAATGCAATCTAAATACTTATTTATAGCTAATTCAAGATACCAATCTAAAGCAACAGAAATTATCAACAATTAGAAAGCTTGCTACCATCTTCAAGTCAGCAACTAACATAATGTACAGTCTAAAAAAGTCCAGCACCGAATTAGGGTATAACTCAAGATTTCATTTGTTAGTGGATCAAATGAACAAACTCAACATTCAAATTAAGAAATATGGATACTCTCTATTACCACTATATGCCCGATCAGAAGAGGAAACAAATAAAATCGAGTTTAAAATAATGCATAGCAAACCGAATTATCATCACCCGGATTCTATTATCTGTGATTATATCTAGCACATTATATTATAATAACAGCCAAACATTACATATAGAAAAATCCCAATTAAAAAAAATTAACAAAATTAGGTGAAACTGAAGTGAGCAAGCTGCTGAAGCTAGAATTATTAACCTTGTCTACCGCCAGTGAGCTTGACTTGAACACCCTTGTCGACAAATTTTGCCAAATTCAACACTTTCTCTCTTCTCCCTGACTGAAACAGAAACTTGCAGATTTATTTCGTGACAGATCAATAGATGTCAATGCATTTTGGATTTTTGGGAACTCAATCCCCAATCCTTGAATGTTATACTCACAGTATAATTGTAAGAGTGATTTGGAGAGCCCATATAATACATTTCCTCACCATCTAAGCCCATCATTGCCTCAAAATGATCAAAGTATTTTGAGGGCAGCGCTCCACTGAAGTTATTATTGTTGGAGAGATCAAAAATTCGCAACTTAGGGAAGGGATAACTGGCATTGAAACTTTTCAACGTTCCATGCACTTTATTAGAGTGCATCACAAGAGCTTGCAGATGTGGTAGAATTCTGAGAGAATAAGGGAATGCATCATTGATCTTGTTGTTACTGAGATTGATTAGTTCCAAATTCTCACAATTGATGATAGAATGTGGGATTTTGTCCTTACAGTTGATTCCTTTCCAAGCTCAAATATCTCTGTGCACATCTCTTTGGAAATGTAGCAGAAATTGTTCCCTGAAAATTATTCATACCCAAATGCAACACCGAAAGAACATTGCTCATATTTACCAAACAGATACAGAGTTGCTTTGAAAACTTGGAATTGCGCCACTGAACATATAATTGCTGAAATCCATATTATATACAGAGTTGCTTTGCAAACTTGGAATTGGGCCATGCAACTTGTTAAAACTCAAGTCAATGGAATATAATAAATTGCCATGGATTTGGCTTATGTTGAGAGTGCCATGGAGTTGGTTGATGTTGAGAGTTAAGGATATCAAACGTGAAAGAGTAAATAAGGAGGATGGTATTGTTTCATTGAGCAAGTTATAGGATAAATCTAGCAAAAATAAATACACTTATTGGTTTTTTGATAAGGACAAAGTTTCATGTTGTTTTAAATTTCCAAAATAATTAGGAATGAATGGGACCGCCGAAATTATTGTCTTCAAGATATAAATACTAGAGCAAATTAAGATTTCCAAAGAAAACTGGAATTTGACCGCTGAAATTATTGTATGAAAGATCTAAATACTGGAGTAGTTTAAGATTTCCAAAGGAAGAGGGAACATGATCACTGAAATTATTATGTGAAAGATATAAAGTGAGTTGTGTTAAAGTGCCAAACAATTCAAGATTTGAGCCAACAAAATTGCAGCCGCTAAGCCTCAATCCCTTCAACGACTTGAATTGTTGTGAAAGAAATGAGGTTCCAAATAAATTGGGGTTTTTTTTGAAAGAAGGTGCCAAGTTCTCTAGGAGGGTACTCCAATTGGACATGGGAAGAATGCCACTGAGATCTGCATTGCCATATAAATTCAACATTTGAAGGTGTGGTCGTTGAATTAAGATTGCTGGGAATTACCCACGTAATCCACAATCAATGAGAATGAGAGATGACAAAGAAGAAGACAGTTTCAACAAAAAAAAGAGGTTCTAAGGAAGACATATTTATAGACATCATATCTAATGCACTTAGTTTCGTTAGATTTTGAACAAGTTTCTTGGAAGGCAATTGTATCCATGCTCAGCTCACTATTCCCACCCCTAAACAACACCCAAGGAAATCCAATTTGGATAGATGAAAAATATCTGGGAATTCCCCTTCCAATTCACAATCGAAAAGCGACAAAGATGACAAAGAAGAAGTCAAATTCTTGAAGGAACTAGATTTAAGCGATGCCAAGTTTACACCGCTCAAATCTAGTTCTCTTAAATTGGACAGGTTTTGAACAATTTTATCAAAATATCTCCGGACGATTAACAGAGAGATCAAGTGACACCAATTTGGACAGCTTCGTGATTTCGATTGGTACTTCACCAGAAAACATGGATGAATATAGAATCAAATGGGTCAAGTTGAACAAGTAGCCAAATCGAGATGAAATCTGAGAGCCATTGAAATCATTGGATGAGATCTCCAGAAGTTGAAGATGAGAAAGCATGAAAAGAGGATTATCAGAATGAATGGAACCATAAAGCATACTACGAGAAATAAATTATGTACGGCAAAACATTTAGTTGATCTTTATCAAGCATCCTTAAATAATTACACTGGTATGAAAATAAATTATGTTTTTAATAGTGATGATCCCATTGATATTACCCATTTGAATATGGCTGATTTGTTCGCACCAGTACCAGTGGAAAGCAAATTGTACATGACAATTAATGTCATTTTGTTATTTTCTAAGTTTATTTTCTTTTATTCCTTTATTTTCTTTTATTCCAAATCTTTATGTAATTTTCTATTTCAAAATAATAATAATAATATATAATTTCTTTTAATGAAGAACATGAATTCTTCACCGGTTTTAACTGACTTCAATAAAGCAAATATATGTATCATGGATAGTGCCACCACACATACCATCCTCAAAGATGCAAAATATCTTTCTGATTTAAGAATGGATGAAGCAGTTGTTACTACAGTATTTGGTAACACAAAAATAATTGAAGGCTCCAAAAGAGCTAGTATAATTTTGCCAAGGGGAACAAAATTTATTATCGATAATGCATTATTTTTCCCAAAGTCTCATAGAAATTTATTAAGTTTTAAAGATATTCGCAGAAATGGATATCATATTGAGACTACAAGTGAAGATAATCATGAATATCTTCACATTACAAGAATCAATTTAGGGAAGAAATGTGTATCTGAAAAATTTAATGTTCTTCCATTTAGATTGTATTACACATTTGTAAATGTGATAAAAGCACATTTTTCTGTAAACCAGAATTTTACAGATGCAAATACTTATAAAATCTAGCATGATCGTTTAGGTCATCTTAGATCAATTATGATGAGAAAAATTATAGAAAATGCAAATAGGAATCCATTGAAGAACCAAAATTTTCTTCACAATAATGAATTTTTCTGTACTGCTTGTTCGCAAGGAAAATTAATTATAAGGCCATCGAAGGCTAAGGTTGGAATTGAATCACCAGCATTTTTAGAGCGCATTCAAGGCGATATATGTGTACCGATTCATCCACCATGTGGACGATTCAAGTATTTTATGGTTTTGATAGATGCTTCTACTAGATGGCCACACATATGTTTATTATCATCCCGTAATATGGCTTTTGCGAGGTTTCTTGCTCAAATTATTCAGTTACAAGCACAATTTCCTGATTATCCGATTAAGACAATTCGTCTTGATAATGCTGCTGAATTTACATCCCAAACTTTTAATGATTATTGTATGTCAATTGGGATAACAGTTGAACATCCTGTAGTATATGTTCATACACAAAATGGTCTAGCAGAATAACTTATTAAGCGTTTGCAATTATTGCTAGACCATCACTTATGAGAACTAATCTTCCAACCTCTGTATGGAGATATGCAATTTTGCATGCAACATCGCTTATATTTATTAGACCAACAAGTTATCATCAGTATTCCCCATTACAACTAGCTTTTGGTCATGAGCCCAATATTTCTCATCTAAGAGTTTTTGGTTGTATCGTATATGTTTCTATTGCTCCACCACAACGTACAAAAATGGATCCTCAAAGGAGATTAGGAATTTATGTTGGATTTGAATCTCCTTTAACAATTAAATATCTTGAGCCATTAACGGGTGATATGTTTACGGCAAGGTTTGCAGATTGTCATTTTGATGAAACTACATTTCCAAAATTAGGGGGAGAAAATATGAATAATGTTGTAAATGTGGAAAAGACAATCACATGGAAAGTTCCATCACCTTCTCATACAAATCCTAAGTTAAAGCATTGTGAACAAGAAGTTCAAAAGATAATTCACATTCAAAGCTTAGCAAATCAGTTGCCAGATGCACTTGCTGATCCAAAACGAGTAACAAAGTCGCATATACCAGCAGTGAATGCGCCAATATGTATTGAAATTCCTGAAGAACAACCAAGTTCTCAAGCACGCCTGAAGCGTGGGAGACCTATTGGCTCTAAGGATAAAAATCCTCGAAAAAGAAAAGATATTAATAATACAAATGATTCTATTAAGGATGAAGGGGTCAATGATAAATATGATCCTGTTAAGGAAGAAGGTACTAATATAAATACACTTCCTGAAGAAATACAAGTACCTAAAGTTACTAAAAATGAAGAAGTTCAAACAAATTAAATTAGTACCAAAAAAAGAAGGAATCGAGATGAAATAGTTGTGGACCATATATTTGCATATAATGCGGCAATGAATATAGTCGATGAGAATATGGATCATGAACCACGATCTATTCAAGAATGTCAAACTAGAGATGATTAGCAAAAATGGAAAGATGCAATTCAAGCCGAATTAAATTGTCTTAAAAAACATGAAGTTTTAGACCAGTAGTCCAAACTCCACAAGATGTACAACTTGTTGGATGCAAATAGGTATTTGTGAGAAAGAGAAATGAGAAAAATGAAGTCGTAAGATATAAAGCAAGGCATGTTGTACAAGGTTTTTCCCAAAGACCTGGAATTGATTATGAAGAGACATATTCTCATGTGGTGGATGCAATAACTTTCCGGTATCTTATTAGTTTTACTGTACAAGAAAATTTGAATATGAATCTAATGGATGTAGTTACAGCTTATTTGTATGGTTCACTTGATAACGATATTTATATGAAAATCCCAGAAGGATTTAAACTGCCGAAAAAACATGACAAACGTCAACTTTATTTGGTAAAGTTACAAAGGTCTTCGTATGGACTAAAATAGTCTGGGTGCATGTGGTACAATTGCTTTAGTGACTTTTTTATAAGAGAGGGTTACAAAAATGATCAAATCTGTCCATCTGTTTTTATAAAGAAAACAAAATCCAGATTTATTATTATCTCAATTTCTGTGGATGATTTAAATATCATTGGAACTCCCGAAGAGATTCCGAAAGCAATAGATTCTTTGAAAAGAGAATTCAAGATGAAGGATCTTGGCAAAACAAAATTCTGTATTGGTTTACAAATTGATCATCTAGAGAAGGGAATTTTGGTTCATCAATCAAATTATACAGAAAAGATCTTTAAACGAATTAATATGAATAAAGCACATCCATTGAGTAATCCAATGGTTTTTCACTCTCTTAATGTAAATAAGGATCTTTTTCGTCCGCGAGATGATTATGAAGAACTACTTGGTCCTGAAGTACCATATCTAAGTGCAATTGGTGCACTAATGTATCTTGCTAATAATACAAGGCTCGACATTATCTTTTCTGTTAATTTATTATCGAGATATAGTTCCGCACCTACACGAAGACATTGGAACTAAATTAAGCATATATTCCGCTATCTTCAAGGAACTATTAATTTGGGTTTGTTTTACTCATATGAATCCAAACCTGAGTTAGTTGGATATGCGGATGTGGGTTATTTCTCTGATCCACATAAAGCCCGATCTCAGGCAGGCTATTTATACACATATAGAGGTACAGCAATATCTTGGCATTCAACAAAGCAAACCATTACTGCTACTTCTTCCAATCATGCGGAATTAATAACTATTCATGAAGCTGGTCGAGAATGCGTTTGGCTAAGAACATGAACCAAGCATATATGAGGGATGTGTGGAAGATCATCAGATAAAGAAACTCTAACAACAATATATGAAGATAATGCTTCTTGTATTGCTCAATTGAAAGAAGGCTACAATAAAGAAGACAGAATAAAGCATATTTCACCAAAATTTTTCTTTACTCATGATTTGCAAACGAATGGTGAAATCAGTATTCAACAAATCCGTTCCTACGACAACCTAGCAGATTTGTTTACCAAAGCATTACCAACTGCAACTTTCAAAAAATTGGTCTACAGTGTTGGAATGAGTCGTCTTAATGATCTTCAGTGTTATTGCGAACAGGGGAGTAAACACTGTACTCTTTTTCCCTTGACCAAAGGTTTTTGTCCCATTGGGCTTTTCCCTGGTAAGGTTTTTAACAAGGCAGTGTCCCATTCACATTGATGTACATCAAAGGGGGAGTGTTGGAAATTTATGTACCATTCCAATTGCCAGAACAATAATTTTATATCATTGTTAATTATTTATTTATTATGACATTACCTTTTTGCTCCTCAACTTTTCCTATAAATAGATGCTAGTTTTTGTT
The DNA here is from genome assembly GCA_039660915.1 of Euphorbia tirucalli. Taxonomy (NCBI): domain Eukaryota; kingdom Viridiplantae; phylum Streptophyta; class Magnoliopsida; order Malpighiales; family Euphorbiaceae; genus Euphorbia; species Euphorbia tirucalli. The sequence goes on from CM077641.1 coordinate 73,865,111, forward strand.
ATTCTATATAACTAGGATTCAGTAATAAAAGTTCTCATTTCTCATATTTCCTTTCTGTTAGTTTTCTTGTTGTTATAATTTCCATATAACCTCTATTTATTTAAGTCTTCTTACAACACCTCAATTTTATTGCATTGACTAGTTTCTGCTTGGACGAGATTTGGAAGTCTTGTTTTTAGACTTTGTTGGCCTTAGATATTCAATTTTCCTCACAAACCAAGCAGGATTCCTTATTTTGAAAACTGTATATGCAACTCCAACACCAAATACAAATCCACACCCAAACCCAATTGTCAAAGCTTTCCATCCAAATCCATCTTCACAATCCTCTCTTTTTTATTTATATTCTAGATGTTGTTTTTTCACTTTGTTGCATTTCTCTAATGGAAATCCACATAATCCTGAGTTCCCTTCATATGAACTATCGTTGAAAGTGTTGAACTGTTTACCTTCAGGTATGGGTCCTTCCAACTGATTATATGAAACCCGGAACATTTGAAGAAACATTAAATCCCCAAGTTCCTTGGGAATCCTTCCGCTCAAAGAATTTGAAGAGAGATCTAATTATTCCAAATTTGAGAAATTTCCTATTGATGATGGAATATTTTCTGTGAAGCAATTGTGAGAAAGATTCAAAAGTATAAGCGAATGGAATATAAGAAATTGCTATGGATTTGGCTTATGTGGAGAGTGCCACGGAGTAAGTTGTTGTTGAGAGTTAAGTATCTCAAACGGGGAAGAGTAAGTAAGGAGGATGGTATTGTTTCATTGAGCAGGTTATAGGATAAATTTAGAGAAAATAAATTTGAAAACACACTTATAAAAGAAGGGAATGGGCCAGTTAATTGGTTTTTTGATAAGGATAAAGTATCAAGGGGTTTTTATATAAATACTTACCTTTTGACACTATATAACTTTTTTACATACAAATCAAAAGTTTACATAAATACATAAAAAACTTTCCAAAATTTCAAAAATACCTAAAAAACTTATTCCTGTTTTACGTGAATTTTGCCCAAAAAACAACAAAAGTAAAAAATCATAATCTCCAAAATACATCCTCTAATTTGTCCACGTTTCTCTCTCCTTTTTTATAATTTTAAATCTAATTTTATATTTATCTCTCAATCCGTTTATTTTTTTATCATCCGACTTTAGAAAGTTTTTTTTATTTTTTTTTTATCTTCGAAACAAAGTCATATGTATATACTTTTTCCGACATATTTTTTCATTAAAATATAACTAATTATGCCTTTATATATTAAGGTATAACTAAGGTATAATTAAAGTATAATCACTGCAATTGTGTATCTTAATCTATAACTAAGGTATAATTAAAGTATAACTAAGGTATAAACACTGTAATAGTGTATCTTAATGTATAATTAAGGTATAACTAATGTATAATCAATGTAATAGTGTATATTAAGGTATAACTAAGGTATAATTAAGGTATAACTAATATAATTACTGTAATAGTATATCTTAAGGTATAATTACGGCATAACTAAGGTATAATTACTGTAATAGTGTATCTTAAGGTATAATTAAGGTATAAAAAAGGTATAATCACTGTAATAGCGTATCTTAAGGTATAATTAATATATAAGTAACGTATAATCAATACAATAATGTATCTTAGGGTATAAATAGGGTATAAATAAGGAATAACTAAGGTATAATCACTAGAATAGTGTATCTTAAGGTATAATTAAGGTATAATCAATGTAATAGTGTATCTTAATATATAAATAGTGTATAATAATGTATAAGCAGTGTATAAAGAAAGTATAACAATGTATACTAAGTGTATAAACATTGTATAACAATGTATAACCAATGTATAATAATATATAAGAAGGTATAACAATGTATAACAAGTGTATGAACAGTGTATAACAATGTATAAAGAGTGTATAAACAGTGTATAAACAATGTATAAAGTGTATAAACAATGTATAAATTATGTATAATAATAAATAAGAAGTGTATAATAATGTATAACAATGTATAAGAAGTGTATAAACAGTGTATAACAATGTATAACAGATTATAAATAATGTATAAACAATATATAAACAGTGTATAATGTATAAACAATGTATAAATAATGTATAAAAAATATATAACAATGTATAAACAGTGTATAAACAATGTATAAATAATGTATAAACAGTGTATAATGTATAAACAATGTATAAACAATGTATAAAAAATCTATAACGGTGTATAAACAGTGTATAACAATGTATAACAGATTATAAATAATGTATAAACAATGTATGAACAGTGTATAATGTATAAACAATGTATAAATAATGTATAAAAAATCTATAACAGTGTATAAACAGTGTATAAACAATGTATAAATAATGTATAATAAATGTATAAACAGTGTATAATGTATAAAAAATGTATAAAAAATCTATAACAGTGTATAAACAGTGTATAACAATGTATAACAGATTATAAATAATGTATAAACAATGTATAAACAGTGTATAATGTATAAACAATGTATAAATAATGTATAAAAAATCTATAACAGTGTATAAACAGTGTACAAACAATGTATAAATAATGTATAATAAATGTATAAACAGTGTATAATGTATAAACAATGTATAAATAATGTATAAAAAATCTATAACAGTGTATAAACAGTGTATAAATAATGTATAAATAATGTATAAACAATGTATAAACAGTGTATAAAGAGTGTATAACAATGTATAAATAGTGTATAAATAATGTATAAACAACGTATAACAGTGTATAAATAATATATAAACAATGTATAAACAATGTATAAAGAGTGTATAAATAATGTATAATAAGTGTATAAACATATAACATTGTATAAGAAGTGTATAATGTATAACAATATATAAGTAGTGTATAAACAATGTATAAGCAGTGTATAAACAGTGTATAACAATGTATAAGAAGTGTATAAGTAGTGTATAAGAAGTGTATAAACAGTGTATAATAATGTATAAGTAGTGTATAGCAATGTATAATAAGTGTATAAACATATAACAGTGTAAAAGTAGTGTATAAACAATGTATAAGCAGTGTATAAAAAATGTATAAGCAGTGTATAAGAAGTGTATAACAGTGTATAACAATGTATAAGAAGTGTATAAGTAGTATATAAGAAGTGTATAAACAGTGTATAATAATGTACAAGCAGTATATAACAATGTATAATAAGTGTATAAACATATAACATTGTATAAAAAGTGTAAAACAATGTATAATAGTATATAAGAAGTGTATAAATACATTAGGAACAAAAGGACCTAATCTAAATTACAAGATAATACTAATGTTGCAAAATTACAGCTCAAGCCAAAATCATCGGACTTTGATGACTACAAGAGAAAAGAAAATGAAACTAATACCACTTGAACAACAAACATACAACAATTGACATGCATCTGTAAGTACATAGAACTATGTACATAGAAAAACACAATATCTACTGCAACTCAACTAATTAATTCCACAATTCCACGTGGTGATGGCTTCCCCTTGTCAAGTGAATGCCGCTTGTGTGGAGGAATGTAAGCCATTGCACCAACGGTAATCCCTCCTTGCCTAATGACAATTCAATTCTTCCACTTCTAGCACTTGCTGCTATAACTGAATTCCAAGAAATTATGTCTTTATTGTTAATTTCATCAAAAACGCATATTGCCTCCTCAACAGAAGCACATTTCCCATACATATCAATCAAGCAATTCCCAGTAACAACGCTACATTATCAATCCAGTTTCAAAGTTCCCATGTCAAAATACTTCCACTAGTCTTACATTAATTACATTTCATCTGTGTCGTGTGGAAGGAATTGCAATAAATAGTCAAGAACAAAGAATTCCTGAAATCACAATTGCTTAAAATTTATACTCTTCTGTGACTAAAAGCTACGAAAAACACAGATAGATGGAGATATGGGATCATTGGATTCAATAGTGTGAAAATTCATTATTAATAATTCAGCAAGCTGACAATATTAAATGATGAACATTAGTTCCTTCTAATAGCTAGAGAAGTGCACTCAAATGATTGTACTTTGCAAAAGCATGAAATGATCTGTATTGCAAAAAATTTTAATGGCCAATTACACTACACGTATTCCATTCGAACTTAGATTATGTCATATATAGCAATCAGGCTGAACTCCAATATTCTTGAAAAATGATTTCTTTTGCAGGCAACAAGTATGAGTTCTTCTCTGTTACTTGTGATGTTCTTGATAACATATCACTTTGTCCAACAAACATTCCAAAGCAATTTTTTGCTATCTTTGGTCCTTTTAACCGATCTTAATTCCAGCAATACAAGTCAATATTATTATTAAACAATTAATCTAGCACTTGGCAGACAGTTTCTACCACCTCTCTAACGAATAATTGAAAAAGGAATTTCCCCCTAAGAATATAATTAATTAATTAATTAATTAATTAATTAATAAGTCCTCATAAATGAAGCATTCATCAAATGCCATTCAACTTAACCATAATTTCAGGACCAAATTGCAAATGAAGGATATTAGAAATCATAGTTTAATAAACTAAATGGCAGATGTTTATAACAGAGAACTAATAGGCATTTCATCAAACACATAAAAGACCTTGAGAATGGGAAGTTGAAGTGGGCAAAGATTGCTCAGCCCGAGTCATAAATGAAATGCCTCTACCACAGCAAGGAAATGAACCATGCTTCCACTGTAATCCTCAAGGAACCCAAATTAGAGTATAAACAAAACATAAAACTTTCAGAGAAAGAGAGGAGAAAAACCTGAGGAAAAGAAGGAGATAGCGTTCGCCGACATGAAAACGATGGTTGCCGTCGGCGGTGGGGCAGGGGAAGCGCGATTGATAGGAAAAAGAAACATCCGAACAGAATCAGCCAGAGAGACAACCGCCGGTGAGGAATCAAGACCTTTCGTCAGATAACCAACATGAAAGGAGATCTGCCAAGCCATCAGATGAGGGAAAAGCATAGACGGAGGAGGGTAGAGTGAAGAATACGAGAACTAAGACCAGACAACGTAATTAATTTTTTAAAAAAGAAAAAACCGTATTAAAAGAAATAGAATTTGAGAAAAACGTATTTAAGAGAATAGGGAAAGGTATAGGCAAAAAGTAAACTCAAAAACAGGGTATAAATGACAATTTCCCAAGTATCAAGCTGTGTTAAATTTCCAAAACAATAAGGAATAGGACCGCTGAAATTATTGTCTTGAAGAAATAAATAGTGGAGAAAATTAAGATTTTCAAAGGAAGAGGGAATATGACCACTGAAATTATTATGTGAGAGATACAAGTAAGTGAGTTGTGTTAAAGTGCTAAACAATTCAAGATTTGAGCCAACAAAATTGCAGCCGCTTAGCTCCAATCCCTTCAACGATTTGAGATTGTTGTGAAAGAAATGAAGTTCCAAATAAATTGGGATTTTTGTGAAAGAAAGTCGCTAAGTACTCTAGGAGGGTACTCCAATTGGACATGGGAAGAATTCCACTGAGATCTGCATTGCCATATAAATCCAAGATTTGAAGGTGCGGTCGTTGAGTAAATATAGATGGAAATTCCCCACGCAATCCACAGTATATGAGTTTGAGAGATGACAAAGAAGAAGACAGGTTCAACAAATAAACAAGTTCTACGGAAGACATATTTACAGACATCATATGCAATGCTGTTAGTTTCGTTATATTTTGAACAAGTTTGTTGAAGGCAATTGTATCCATGCTCAACTCACTATTTGCATCCCCAGACAACCACAGGGAATCCAATTTGGATAGATGAAAAATATCTGGGAATTCTCCTTCTAGTTCACAACCAAAAAGCGACAAAGATGACAAAGAAGAAGACAAATTCTTGAAGGAACTAGATTTAACCGACGACAAGCTTACAAAGCTCAAATCTAGTTCTCGTAAATTGGACAGGTTTTGAAAAATTTTATCAAAAGTGGTACTTGTGTTTAGCTCCAGACGATTAGAAGAGAGATCAAGTGACACCAATTTGGACAGCTTTGAGATTTCTATTGGTACTTCACCAGAAAAGTTTGAGAAATTTTGGTTCAAATGGGTCAAGTTGAACAAGTGACCAAATCGAGATGAAATCTGAGAGCCATTGAAATCATTGGAAGAAAGATCAAGATGTTGAAGATGAGAAAGCATGAAAAGAGGATTATCAGAATGAATGGAACCATAAAGCATACTATGAGAAAGGTTGAGACCGATTACAAAAACTGTTTCCTTATCGCAATTGATCCCTTCCCCAAAGCAGCAATCGGTTCCTTCTTTCCAAGATTCTGTCTTTGGATTCGACGATACATCAGTGGTCTTAATGGAGAAGGATTTTTTAAGAAGAATCAAGGCATGGTTGTCATCAGCATCACAAAGTAGTGTGGAAGAGGAAGAATTTGGAGATAAACAAAGAACTTCAAAATGAAAATGAAACGAAAGGAGGCAGACAAATTGAGCAATCCAAAGCAATGAACCCATTTTGTACTTATCAATTTTCAAACACTTAATTTGGCGAGTTTGTAGTGATTAAAAGACTAATATTTATAAGTAGATTTTCTATAGTGCCACTCTTCATCAAAGGACTAATATTTAGACAAATACAAGTCTAATAATCTATTTTCTAACTTTTTTTTTTGGGGGGGTAATGTTAACTTTTCTTTTACGGAAATTGACAAATCAAATAATACCAAAATTTAAATACTTTAAATTAATGCAACTTTATTTATTAAACATCACCAAATTTCACCACAATTGATATTATTCAGAAAAAAGATGTGGAATTAAGGAAGAAAATAAGGAACCACAATTTATTTAACAATGTAGTTTGATATCAAATGATTCAAATAATTTTAATTTATATCCATTCGAGATTTTGAAGTAATTAAATAATTCATGATTTCAGATTTATCGAAGAGTTTTTTTTTTTTTTTTTTAAAGACAGAAAAAGAAAGTATTGGCTTCATTTAGATTATGTCTACGTTATATAACACATCGATCCACAAGTACTATCCATACAGTATCCATGGCAAAAAGTATACCTAAGGCCAATTGGTTGTATTGGATCCGCTTGGATTGAAGCTATGGAAAGTTAAAAAAACAGAAAATAATACTCATCTTCAAGCTTTTGACCCGTCAATAACAATTTTTCTAATTGTTCTCGTAAATAATACAATATTTCATGAAAAAAGCTACAATTGAGAGAATCCCTTTCTTATAGGAGTCTGCCTCAAGATGTAGTAAGTAACAAGGATTAATGCGAATGTCTTATAATTGTGTGGTGAACTTTTATGCCTGATCAAAGCTAAAACATGACACTGATGACAGCAAAGCATAGTTCATCTTTTCTAAGCTAAAACATGACACTGATGACAGTAAAGCATAGTTCATCTTTCCTAATATTTAGTCTACAGCTACTTGCTTTACTTTGAAACTGTAATTCGTTAAGTGACCTTTTGTGCATTGCATTCACAGGTGTATCCATTCACGAAGAAACGAAAGCTCAAATGCCTTTGAGTTCAATTTCAGATTCAACACAACGTGATATTCTCATCTCGATTAAATATATGCTGGCAAGAGCAACAGAGCATCTTGCTTTAGACAATTACATATTTACGGTTAATTCAACTAGGCTTATTGTTTCTGATTACCAGCTTGTACTAAATACTCAATTGAAGCCTTTTGGTTTATATATATATATATATATATATATATATATATATATATATATATATATATATATATATTACCTTTGGGCAAATGTATGACAAAATAACAGAAACCATAAATTTATAACGCTCCTTGTGTTGTACTGAAAAATTGAAATTTGTTTTTTCTTCTGTCTGAAAAACAATAGAAAAAGGTTGCAAAGCAAATAGTACTAGGCCTGGCCCATGAGAGAGACATATTAAATTAAATAAATTGAGGATTTCCTAATTAATTCATTAGGAGAATCATCATCGGGTTGAGGCATGGCAGCAGAGTATGTGAAAGAGGTAAAGAAGTTTTTCATCCGCAAGGGAAGCTACGACCGTCTCGATGATACCCATAAATCCAAGGATTTCTATTCCTTCTCTTTCGCAGTCTGCTTAAGGTGAATTATGCTTAGCTTGGCAGCGTCTCCTGCCTCTTCTCCGTCCTACCTGCTTACATCGTAATCTCTCCTTTCTTCTCCTCTTTATGTATTGTGCTTTCCTTCCTTTTGTTCACTGTTTTACTGCTTTAGTTTTCAAACAGGATTATCAAAAGCTTTGATTTCTTTTCTTGGGTTTTATTTAGAATATTTTCAGTGGATTACATGGAGGGACTATTGGGGGTATATCAGAGAGAGTGGCAATTGCTTGTGCTAGAACAGTGGTTGCCGGGGACAAGGATCTATTTCTTGGCGAATTGAGCATGTCTTATCTCTCTGCTGCCCATCTTCATGTGAGCTTTTTTCTTGCTTTCAATCTAGGCAATAAGCGTTCTCAATTTTTGTTCATTGCAGCAAGTGATATCAATCAATTATAACTGAGTTTGATGCGACTACAATTATAATTCATTGACAGCCTCAGGGCTTAATCAAGAGAGATTGAAAAACAGAGACTGAATATATATACCTGTTGCCCATATAATTGTATCCCATGCAATTGAAGGAGTAACTTGACCTTCATCTTTGCAGGAAGTTTGTGTGGTTGAAGGGAAAATAGTTCGGAGTGGAAGAAACTTCAGTGTTGTAGCCATTGAGTCCAGAATCAATAAAAATGGGAAACCGGTCTGTGCAGCCAGAGCTACATCAGTCAGTGCGTAATATAAGTTACATAACCCACGCAACATCATGCTTTAACTTATTTTTGTAAACTATGTAACCTACAGAAACTATTTTCAAACAATAATTGAACATCCCTAATTACAATCACAGTAACCCACCCAGACAATTCAAAGATAACTCGATGCTTTTTTTGTATTGCATCTAAAATTCTAAATTCAGTGTTTGAGATTGCTAACAATTTACAACAGCATACCGCTTAACATAACAAATTTCACCTTTTTTTTTAAAGCCAAACATCACAATGTCTATCATTAGGACACCAATTCTCCAAATTAAAACAAGACAGCCCACCAAGAAACAAACATATTCAAAGTTGGAGGCTCTAAACATAAACATAAACAAAACTAAGCCCCATCTGGCTGGATAAAAGGATTTGCAATTTCATCTGTACCGTCTGTCGGTGATACAAGCATTACTGCAGTTCCCCTGCATACCTGCACAGCCATGAAAAAACACTCAGATGCTCCCATATATGGCACATTTCAACCCTGCACTTGATTTTGACACATTTGAGCCCCTGTAGGGAAGAACAATCATGCAGTATGAGGAGATGGACCTATGACTATGTTTGTAAAATGATGCATGTTGTATTCTAAATCTCTTCCAGCTGCCAATCACATGATTTTCAACGATGCATGTATTTTCTACCAACTGCTGTCATAGATTATGTTTGTAAACGACGCATGAATATATGTTAGAACAAAAGTACTAAAGCTGAAGCACAAGGACAAAATGAAAAATTTTGCTCAAGTAAAGAGCCAAATTTTGACTTTTTCCAATTCTTTCAACAAAATGAGAACATGTGATCATGTTATTTACCCTAATCACCACCAGCCTAGCAAGACAAATTTAATGAGTTGTGTAAATTTGGTTATGAGCATGTATGTGGGTCTTAGCTATGTATGTTAAAGTTGAACTATGTGTCCTCCTAGTAACTACATTAGGCAGCAGTTACAAGTCTATGTAGCATTTTTCTTCTGTGCAGAAATTTAACGGGAATAAGATAGAATTTTCCAGCAGATTCGTTTTCAATAGATCGAAGAGTTCTATCTCAATGAGCCGTTGTTTTTATTCACCATATGTTCTAAAGTTTGAAGATCAACCGAACCAGAAAATCATACCCTCCCATAACTAGATCCTACATCTTCAGGGACATTTGCCAATAAATCTACTCGAAGAATTTGGGAAAAACACATTTTAAGACCAAACAGCAATGCAAGGGTCATATGTTGATGATGACCCACTTGTTGCATTAATGAAATATATGTAACTCAAAGAAAACATACTATTAGGCCAAGCCGCCTAGTCTGATCAGTGGTCTTCAGTGGATCATCAGCATCTGCAACCCAGTGAGAATGAATCCAATTGTCAGAACAAAAAAAGAATCCACAGTAACTTCATCAACATGTATTGTGACTTTAGATGCATTTTTTAATAATAAAAAAAAAAAAAAGAACATGGTTTAGCTCTAAGTAAAAAGGCAAACAAGGAACTTGTACTTTTCTCTCCAACATGAATTCAATAATTAGATTTCGGGAAGTTAGCTTAAGTGGAGACATGAAGAAGCCTTAAACCAAAGAAAGTAAAGACAATTCCAGTCATCAAGATACTCTTGCACAAGCAAATATGAGATTTAATTCGTGGATAGTAGGAAGCGCTATGCTATATGCACAAAAATTTCAATGTCATTCCTCCATCAATTTCTTCTTGCCTGTGGATGATTGACTTCTACAACTCCAATTAGCAATTTGTTTCAAGAACATGGAGCCCTCATATGATATATTGAAAATCAAATAGAAAGTAAATCCTCTGTTCAGAAATAAGAAGACCATCACAGCTTTAATCCCAACTGACATATTGCATATAGATACGGATCACATTAAACAGACAATTTAATACAGCATTTCTATCAGAAATATGACAATCTAGTTTATACAAAAATCACATACAAGCATTCCTATTTCCACAGAGTCAATACCTCTTAGATATTCTACTGCTTCATCCAGGACAAGGTTGAGCAATTGATCATATCCTTTCAAAGTCCCTGTCACTGAACCAAGAAAAGCCAAAGCTCATCCAATTAAATAGAATATAGACCGATAACAGAGGAAATGGTTCATTTCCTTGAATTCCTCGAAAACCATTTTCTCTCTCTACTAAAAATCTCGTGAAATAAAATTACGAGGATACACAAACTTCAAAAACACAGTCCAGTTCATTATTGTGTGCATGTGAGAGAGAGAGACAAGCATCGAGTGATAATACCAGAATAAGGGTACGAGTCAGACATAAAATGCAGAAATGTTATGTGAACATGAAGTCAATGAGTACTATAAAAATAATGTACTTTGGGCTCCTATTACAAAATATATGGTTCAATACTCTCAGCATGGCAATATTATTCAATCATATGACTAGAATCTACATATTTAAACTTAACAATTATATCTGAAACATGTCATACTTGTATGATCTCTGGTGTTTGCTTTTTCATAGAAACAAATATTTACTCCAACCATAAGTTCATTTGGAAACACATTCTGCAAACATAGAAATTCTAAAAATCTTTCTAATAAAATTGAAACTCTCACTTACGTCTACTTTGAATTCTGCTAAAGAAAAACCCATTCTAATAAGACAGCTCTACAGCTCATTTTGGAACGCTCCCTTGAGCAATGGTTGGTTGGACCCTAGGAGTGGGACAGAAAAAGAGTGCTACGTACTCAATTATGCATAGGCAATTATCATTTTCACCTAAGAGTCCTGAACATGCCTTCATCACCTTGTGCGTGCAAGCTGAAGCATGTCTGGTGTAAAATATAAATTTTGATCTCACTTCCAAAATGTCAAAATCCAAATGCAATCTAAATACTTAGTTATAGCTAATTCAAGATACCAATGTAAAGCAACAGAAATGATCATCAATTAGAAAGCTTGCTACCATCATCAAGTCACCAACTAACATAATGTAGAGTCTAAAAAACGTCCAGCACTAGATTAGGGTATAACTCATAATTTCATTTGTCAGTTGATCAAACGAACAAACAAAACGTTCAAATTCAAAAAATATGAAGAGGAAACGAATAAAATCGAGTTTAAAATAATGCCATATCAAACCGAATTATCATCACCCAGATTCTAGTATCAGTTATTGTATTTAGCACATTACGTTATAAGAACAACCAAATATTACATATAGTTCCCAATTTAAAAAAATAAATAAATAAGTAAATAAATAAATTAACAAAATTAGGTGAAACTGAAGTTCGCAAGCTGCTTAAGGTAGAATTATTAACCTTGTCTACCGCCAGTGAGCTTGACTTGAACACCCTTGTCGACAAATTTCGCCAAATCCAACACTGTTTCTTTCCTTCCTGACTGAAACAGGAACTTACAGATTAAACGGAAGAGAGGGAAACTAAATGGAATAACCAAGCTAATACAAAATTTTAAACAAGTAAGCTATCAAAATTTAATCTTCAAAAGAAAAATTGGAAAAAGAGACACTTACCATTTGTCACAGAAATTTGAGAACCCTGAAATGAAATCAAGTAAAAAGAGACGAACTGATTTAGCAGTGAACAAAGTCAAGATTTAAAATATATAAGAAAAAAAAAAGTTTAGGTATGGCAACGGGTAGGGTACCAGCAGCTAATGGAACTACCCGTCTCATTTCCGTTCACAAATTTCACTACCCGTCCTGTTACATGCGTGCGGGTATTGATTAAGCCAATCCCATCATTCCCATCCCACGAGAAGAGTAGTGGGTACCCGCTAACTACCCATACCCGTAAAGTTAACAAGAAAAATAAATAAACAATAATAAAATTTTAATAAAAGCATAAATAAATGAAGTTCACAATCCACAAATTAATAACCAGGATCAGCAAACTAAAAATACAAATTAACAATCCACAAATTAATAATCAGTATCAGCAGCAAGCTAACAATCCAAAAATTAAAAAAAATCCACAAGCTAACAATACAGAAATTTACAAAATCCACAAATTCATCAGATAAAATAAGATACGAATGCAGATAAAATCCTTACATCATAATCAATCAAGCGAATGTCAAAATCTAACCCATTGAGCATAGAATAAACAAAGGGATCCAAATTGATAATCACATAAAATTAGGGGTTTTTCAGCCAGAAAACAATTCTTACACGAAATCGAAAGCTGCAGCGGCGGAACAGAGAACACGGCAGCAGTGGTTGAGCAAGGCGGAGGCCGCGGAGGCGGGGGCGACGATAAGCGGATATGAGAGTGGTGGAATTGGCAGCGGAGAAACAGCAGAATTGGACTTCAGAGAGCGAGTAGCGGGAGTGGCGGCAGCACTGGGATAGTGAGATGGAATAGGAGTTAGGGTTCTTTTGTTTCCAATTCTTGTTAATACATGCTCTCAATTTAGTGACCAGATACAATTCCGAAACTACTTTGTTTTATGTAATTTGATATATATATATATATATATATATATATATATATATATATTAGGGAATTGATATAATATACTTACTATATACTATTACATATATAGAAATGGAGATATTTATATATGCTATATTCTATTATTATTATATTATTTTACTACAATATTATGTATATTAAATAACATATTAGTATAATTAGGTTAGTCTATATATATAATTAGTTTAGGGTTTAGGATTTAGGATTTATCACATGAAAACTAGAGATTATGATTTAGATAATGTATACATTATTATTAGTGCGAAATTTAGGGTTAATATATATGTTTAGTAATTTAGCCACATAAATTGATAGAAACCATTCATTAGATTAATGCATATTGTATAATTAGTGCAGGTTTGGTGTTAATAAATATTATGGTAAACAATTTATTAATTCATGCATACATTTTACAGTAATTAGTCTATACATACATTTTAAGATCTTATGTTTTGTGATTGTCAACTGTTTAATACTTTTAGTAGAATCAATGATCAAATTGGATTAAAAATATCGAAATTGTTCTTTATCTTAATTTATAATTCTAAAATATATGTATTCATTTCTATTTTGTTTTTTTCTCAAATATTAGGGTTTAGAATTTGCTTAATATAAAATTAAAAAAAATATATATAAAATTGAAGTAACACTATATAAAATTGGAAACACTGACATTTCATCTCGGCCTTATGAACGATATTAAAAAAATTATATATGTATCATTTTAAAAAAATTAGAAACATTTTATTACAAAAGATATTATATTAAACTAATTAAAAAAATAGAAAAATTAGTATATTTAAATGTTAGTAAAATACCCTTGTTGAATCTGCCATCAACCTTTTCAAAGGCTTAATTAAAGGTTCAAGGTTCACATTTAGATGCAATTTTTTGGACAATTAGACGGAACCCAAAAGCAAGTATGTTTGGACCGTTAAGTTTGCTGACTACCATCCACAAAATCGGCATCTGGCAATGACAACCTAAAACCGATAGACGCGTGGTAGATTTTAACCATATGCAGGGCCCAATACACATCATATCCCGGACCCCTCTTCTCCCCTGAATGTATACGAAACTCCTCCCTCACCTTCTTCTCTTGTCGGTCTTCTTCTTCTTCAAAAATAGAAATGCAGGCAAAAAAAGGGCTGAATTTTTTTCTTTTTTTTATTTTTTTAAGATAAGAAGGTGTGGAGGAGAAGAAGTCAAATGTTGAAAAAATGGAAATGATGTGTAGTGGGTCCCACAAATGGATATAAAGTGACATATTTCGATCGGTTATAGGTTGTCTTCACCAGCTATCAGTGATGTGGATATCCAGTCAGCAAACCAAACTGACTTACTTTTGGGTTCCGTACAATTGTCCTAAAATTGCATCTAAATGTGAACTATGGGCCTACAATTGAGCTTTTTACAAAGGTTGAGGGCAAATTTAACTTTTCCCAATAACCATAGGGGTATTTTACTACCATTTCCCTTGAAATATTTGTGCATGTATATATTCAACAAAATTTATTAAAAGCATTCTAATTTAATTTAAAAATTAAAAGATTTATTTTTTTAGTTATAACCAAAAGTAGTTTTGTATTGTCATATGCAAACATAGATAGAAGGACTAAAGAGTTGATCGGGATAAAACTTAATAACCTTAGAGTATAATTATGGACTACCTAATGTAATATGTAAAAACATAAGGACTAATAAGTTTATTAACTTAAATATTATACAGACTTAGTATTATAATGCATAGTATATATTATGTAGATGATTTAGTATATCAATATTTAGTACAATATACCAATTTTATATTGTGTACTGTATAAAATTTTATATGTTCAATGTTTTAATACATATTATGTAATTAGAACGAACAATGAGGTTTAGTATTAATGTATATTAGATAGAGTAAGTGTTATAATGCATAGTGTATACTATATTGGGTTTAAGGTTTAGTTTAATTAATTAATATATTATATGCATTAAACTTATTAGGTTTAGATTTAGTATATTAAATTGATAGTTTAGTATATTAATATTTATTACAATATACTTTTTTTACTGGGAATACTATATATTTAGTTTTCTTCCACAAAACTAAATTTCCTAATATTCTAGTTCAATTGCACCTTAATTTTTCTATATTTTGTTTCTTTCCCATAGGCCTTTGAATACTCTTTATTTGTTGCTTTCTATAATAAACATTTGATGTCAAATTTTTATTTTTTTTTTCCAAATTTATCTAGTTGTGTTCTAATCAATGATTTTTTTTTAATCTTAAATGAAACCACTTTTCTCATTACTTATTCAGCCCAACAGTAGACCATACTTAAGACCTTCTAACTTTTTCTGTTACAAAATTGACTTACAAATCCTGAACTCTCTATACAACCTATGCAATGGCAAATAAGTTGTGTTAGAATCTGAAACAACAACATTTCTTACTCGATAATTAGCATTAGTATCTATGAAACTTGAAGAAAAATGGAAACTGAAAATCTTATTAATTTCTCATAACTACTCAAATATAGGTAGAAGGTACTTTATACATTGGAAAAGTAAAGTTGAGTATAACCAATATAAATCATATATTAAGTAAATGATGAGCGGTTAGGATGAATAACAACCTCCAACAACTTTTCCCACACTGCTAACCAATTTCTGCCACATTAGCACTCATTAACAGTTAATCTCCTTATACTTCACATCCTCCCCGCAAGCTGAAGACATGGGTGTATGTCCCATATTGACCAAGAAAGGAGATAACTGTGAAGAAGAAAGAGCTTTAGTAAACAAGTCAGCAAGCTGTGCAGCAGTGGAGATATAAGTGGGAACCAAGAACCCCTTATCAGTCAAATCCTGAATGAGATGAACATCAATAGCCACATGCTTGGTTTTCTCATGGAAAACTGGGTTTTTGGCCAAAGCTATGGTTGATTGATTATCACAGGAAAGTAAAACAGGACAAAGAGAGATACCAAAATCTGTAAGCAAGAAAGAGATCCACTTCAGTTCACAACTTGTGGATGTCATGCTTCAGTACTCCGCCTCAGCTGTAGACCTGCTTATCGTGTTCTGCTTCTTAGTTTTCCAAAACACCAAAGAATTGCCAACAAAAATACAGAATCCTATCAATGATCTCTGAGTTTCCTTACATTTAGCACAGTTAGAGTCACAATAAGAAACCAATGTGGTCAAGTCAGTGCCTCTAGGATAAAACAATGCTAAACTAGCAGTACCCTTGAGGTATTTCAAAATATGATGTGCAGCCTGTAAATGATGCTCACAAAGAGCTTGCATGTATTGACTTAACTGTTGGGTAGCATAGGAAAGATCTGGCCTAGAGAAACCTAAATTCAAAAGTCTCCTACTATACGTCTATATAAACCCAGATCTGTGAACAATGTTTTAGGAACAGTGAGATCTCTATTCGCCATTAAAGGATTTACAACAGGTTTACATCTTGTAACCGAACATCAGTCAACATATCATTAATGTACTTTGTTTGAGAAAGTAAAATACCCTTCTTTGTCTGATCTAATTCAATACCAAGGAAATAATAAGCCTTTACTAACTCCTTGATAGTGAAGAGGGAATGTAAGTAATCCTTACTATTGCCACTTCAACACTACTAGATCTCATTTTCAAAATGTCATCAACATATATAAAAAGAGCAAGAAAAGAAGAATATGATCTCTTGATGAATAAACAATAATCATGCTTGGATTTCACAAAACCGTAATCAAGTGATTTTTGTGAAATTTCTTTCTGTCATTATCTGCCAGCTTGTTCAAGCCTGTAAAGTGATTTGATGAGTTTGCAAACTTGATCCTCCTTAGCTTTATCATAACCCAATGGTGGTTAGAGATATATCTCTTCATCCAAATGGCCATGCAGATAAGCATTATTAATATCAACTTGTTCAATATTCTATCCTTTTAAAGAACCAATAGAAAGAAAAAGCCTGACTGTGATAGACTAGGCAACTAGACTAAAACTCTCCTAATAATCCACACTAAAAGTTTGATTGTAACCCTTAACAACCAAACTAGCCTTGAAATGATCGACTTCACCATTGGCTTTTTATTTCACCCGGTAAACCCACTTTGTAGAAAGTGGTTTCTTTCCAGGCGGTAACTCAACCAAATCCTAGGTATTGTTAGCTTCTAAAGCGAGAAGCTCTGCATTCATAGCTTGGACCCATTCATCTTAATGACAAGCTTCATAATAGTGAGCTAGCTCTCGATATGTCATGATTTTCGTCAAAAAACTAGCATGAACAGCTGAACAATTTACAGAGCTTATGCAAGTAGCATAATCCTGAAGCCATGCTGGTGGCTTAGGTACTCTAGTGGTCCGTCGCAAGGCTGATGCAGAATTTGCAAGAAAAGACTCAATTGAAACTTATGGCTGAGATGGCCTGAGAGAAGCCAAATCTTTTCCTGTAATTCTTTTTGGTATTTAAAAGAAAATATCCCTTCATAAAACTTCACATATCTGGATACCACAACCTTATGTGTAGCAAATCCATCAACCTGTAACCCTTCTAGCCAAACTTAAATCCCCATAAAAACTGTAGCATGAGCTCTAGCACTGAATTTGTCCTTCTGTTCATGAATATCAGTGTAATAGCATGAACAACCAAACATATGGAACTTCTTATAATCAGGAGGTTCATTATAAAACTTCTCAAATGAAGATTTCCAATTAAGAAGTTTAAAAGGTAAAACATTAATAATATAAACTAACATAAGAGGAGCATCACCCCAATATTGAATTGGCAAATCAGACTGAAACATAAGTGACCCGGCAACCTCCAGCAAATGCCTGTGCTTTCGTTCCACAACGTCACTCTGTTATGGAGTGTAAACACACTTTTCTGATGGACTATCCCTTTCTACTGAAACAAAGTATTACAAGAAGCATTGATAAATTCAGACCCATTATCACTTCGTAAAATCTTAACATAGGCCTCATATTGACATTTAATTATACGGAAGAAAGTATCAAGTGTCGTAGCAACCTGTGTTTTATGTTCCAATAGAAAAATCCATGTCATTCTAGTATAATCATCACTAATGATAAGAAATATCTGGCTCCATTTACAAAAGGAACCCTTTAAGGACCCCACAAATCAATATACAGGAGATCAAAACTATTTTTGGTTGTAATCGTACCTCTAGTAAAAGAAAATCTATGCTGTTTTGCACAAGGGCATACAATACAAGAATCTAAATTAGTGATAAGGGAAAATTTTCAATGTTTGGCCGCCTAAAAAGACTTAATTTGAATTATTTTCAAGCTGTTTTGGCTCCAAGTTACCTTATTAAAGGGTAATTATATCTTATTACTTGAATTTTCCCTCTTATAGATATTTTTGGGAAATTTGGGAGTGAACTTACTCAAAGTATAGCTGCCCAAAGCATCCAGAGAAGCGGAACAATCCTCTCAACCTGACACAGAGTAGCTTTTATCAGAAATAGAATGAAACAATTTGTCATTTCTGGAAAGTTGCATTTTTGAAGCAAAGTTGCCCAAATCCTATTGGCTGAGGCTAGAGATAGTTCAAAAAATGCCTTCATATGTTTTTTGTAATTTAAGAACTCTTAGATCAGGTGTCATTGATGGACACGTGTAGGGCTTTGATCTCTTTTAGGTTGTTGCCCTAATTTTTTATTGTGGAGTTGTATTTATGCTCCTTTTCTCTGAGCTTGAAGATATTCTAATACTCTGGTTCTATACTTCATCTTCTCCCATAGTTTTAAGTAGCATTTAGTTCAATTTCTCTTTTATGCCTTCCATGGCAAAAACTATTATGACCATGGAGGAGTAGATATTTGGTGTAAGCCAAATATGGCTGGTCTCGGTACATTTTTCTAACTAATTTAAGGGATATTTCAATTAATGCATGTCCTTCATGTGTGTGTTTTATTGAATGAGCTTAGCTAACACATTAATAGTATGTTAAATGCAATGAAAGTTGGTTTAATGTATGGAAATGAATGAATTGACACTTATGACTACTTAGTAATGGCTCTGAGTTATTTGTTAGGGGTTCAATTTGACATGCGTGCTTTATTTGATGATTTCTTGAGTGTAATGCATGTTCTAGCCTTTAATTACGGAGAATACTCAGGTTAATATTCTAGAGTATAGGATCCATGATACAACAAACGTTGGCCTTGGTGAATCTCTTGAAAGAAACCCTATTGCATGAAAACCTGAAATATCCTTAGATTAGGAAGAGTTACAAACTGTTCCCATGCTGTATGCTGTGATTACTCCGCTTTTCATATATTGTTTTCTTAGATCTACATTCAAGTTTGTTCATTCAGTTGATAAATATTAGATCTATAATTACAATAGCTTTTAGTCATACAAACCTAATATTTATGAAATTGGCCCGCTTTCTTTATCACAAACTGTTCCAATTAAGTACCATTCATGTTTTACATTTACTAAAACCCAGATCCTTGTGAGAATGACCTTTCAGATTTAAATCCACTTTATTACTTGTTGATGCTAATGTACTTGTTAGGTAATTTTGCATGATCGATCAGAGCACAACAATTAGACTCCAATTGAATGCTACTAATATGATTCAATACATTAAAAAGATGCATGGCCTAATCGCTCATGCCATATATCCACCTTATTCAATACTATATTGTTACTACAAAAACAAAATTGTTCCGCTTTAGTAACCTCCTGTAATGTAAAAGATGTTTGATCTAACAAATACAATCCATCCACTCGTAATCCCACAGCCTTTATTTCCTTTGTGATTTTATCGTGCAAATACCAACAAGACTGATGAAACACCACTTGCACAGAGAATTCCTTTAGTAACGACCCCACAGACAATAGATTGTACTTAAAATCTAGTATGAATAATACTCCAATTAATTGAAAATTATTGTTCAAAGGAATTACACCAACTGTATCAACAATTTGAACTTTGCCATCAGGCAATACCACTTGTTGCTTGTTTGATAAATGTGTAAAGTGTGAAAACCATTGTTTTGTAGGACTCATATGAGTGGTAGCCCCATTATCTAAGATCCAATACTGATTTGAAGCAGGAACTAAAGAAAGTGCATAATTCATCTTACCAGAAAATCCAACAAACGCTGTGCAATCTGGATTCTAGATTGATGTGTCTGTAAAAGTTGTAACACATTTGCCTTTGAACATTTTGTACATCTCCTGCACCATATGTGCCATTTGTTGTGGATCCAACATTCCTTCTTCGCCTTCATAGCCATTGTGACCAGAACTTGCCCTTGCTACATTCTCTCCAAACTGTATTGCATTTGCATTATTAGATTTATACTTAGAACCAGATGTTGACTGCACTTGTGAGTACCTAGGACCTTTGTACCAATCCGGATATCCAATGATTTGAAAACAATTAGTCTTGGTATGGCCAGCACCATCACAAGCATCACATTTGAGATCGGACCTATCAATCTGACTTCCAACTGGCCTTTTCCCCCTTCCTTTGGTATAGGATTTAGAGCAAGATTAGTGAATTCAACTACTCAACCAGTAGAAATCTCATGTTGTTTCTCCACTTTCAATAACATAGAATAAGCCTTATTAATCATCGGCAATGGATCCATCAACAAAATCTGGTTCTTTACATGTTCCTGTGTATCACTTAACACCATTAAAACTGCATTAGCTTTGTTTCCTCTCTCATGTCAGCCAATCGCTAAAAAGCATTACATACACAAGTCCTTGCAATACCACATTGACAACTTGGCGTTGGTGATAAACAAAACTCAATTCGTCCCATAACCTTTTCAGTCTGTTATAGTATTGAATCATAAAAAGATTACCTTGCATCTAGAGGCTAATCTCTCGTTGAATTTGATACAACATAGGACCATTGCTTGCACCAAAATAATGCTCCAGATCCTGCCATAATTCTTTTGAAGAGATGCATATTGAAACCCTTCAGCCACATCCTTTTTCATGCTATTAATCAACCAAGAAGTTATTAAACAATCAACTTTGAGCCATTTCTGATAATCCGGATCTCCTTCTTTTGGAATCTTCATATCTTTAAGAACATAATCTCTCTTTTCCTTGACATGTAATGCCCAAATCATAGCTTTCCTCCAGGCAATGTAATTACTTCTATTCAGTTGTATGTTAATGATAATCGCACCCGGATTATCACTATTTTGCAGCATAGTGAATAAATTTTTCATCTGATTCATAAATACTTCTCACGTTGCCAGAAACCGTTGGGGATTTCTCAGATCTTATGTTCCTCTGTTATTTCTCTGATCTCCTCCGTGAAAATCATTGTTCACAGAATGAGTATCGCTTCCTTCTTCATCACTAAAAGGAAACGATTCATGTTGAGGAATTTCAATAACTCTTCTTCTTCTCACCATAATCGCAAACGCCTCTTAGCTCTGATACCATATGAAACTTGAAGAAAAATGGAAACTAGAAATCTTATTAATGTCTCATAACTACTCAAATACAGGTAAAAGGTACTTTATACATTGGAAAAGTAAAGTTGAGTATAACCAATATAAAACGTAGATTAAGTAAATGAAGAGCGGTTAAGATGAATAACAACCTCCAGCAACTTATCCCGCACTGCTAACCAATTTCTGCCACATCAGCACTCATTAATAGTTAATCTCCTTACACTTCACAGTATCAAGATAAAACAGGATACCAAGTAGTAATCTAGTCTCCTTTCGAGGCATCCTAGGAGCATCAATCTTTGAATATGGATTTTGTGCTTTTAATGGAATCAATCATAACTTCAATTTAGGCATTTGCTTTTTTCTATAGCTTAATAAGAAAGAAGAACAGCAGAGTTTTTGGACAAGCTCCTAAAGGGAATCTGTGAAGTGCTCCATCAATATGGAAATAAGATTATCGGATATAATCATAGTTGGGGCAGGAGTTGCTGGTTCAGCCCTTGCTTATGGTAAACTTGTGCAGAGTTATCAAGCAGCTTGAGGATTCTTGTTATGTTCTTCTGAAATGCTTTTGTAAAGCAGTACTTGATTTATAATCGTTTTTGTTAAAAATTGCAGGATGGATGACAAGTGCAAGTAATAGAAAGAGATTTGAATAAGCCTGATAAAATTGTTGGTGAACTCCAATAGCCTGGTAACCATCTCAAAATCATCGAGCTTGGTCTTGAAGGTACATTTCAATACTTAACAACTAATTCATCATGTAGTACATTATAAAAACCAAGTAACATTTCAAGTGCTTAGCTTGAATCTATCTGTTGACGTTGATGCAGAGAGTGTGGAAGAGATTGCAAATATTTGGGTACGCAATGTTGAAGGATGGATAGGATCCTTGGACAGTTGAGCTCACAGAAAAATAGTAAAAGTAATATTTTGAGCACATATAATCCATGTCATTGCGATCTGAGCCCATCATTCCCTCAAAATGATCAAAATATTTTGATGGTAGTGGTTCGCAAAAGTTATTATTGGAGATGTCGAAAATTTCCAACTTAGCAAAGGAATAACTGAGATTGAAACTTTTCAAAGACCCAAGCAATTTATTTGAGGACAACACAAGAACATTTTTTGCAAAAGTTGAAGAGTTCCTAAAAAAATAAGGGAACATATCATCAATTTTGTTGGTGTTGAGACCCATAACTTCTAACTCGTCACAATTGATGATAGACTGGGGGATTCCTCCTTGTAGTCGATTGCCTTCCAAGTTCAAATATCTCAATGTACAGCTTTCTGAAAATGTAGCAGGAATTGTTCCCTCAAAATTATTCAAGCCTATATTCAACACTGAAACACTATTGCTCATATGTCTTGAATATGGAGGAATGAATTCAATGAATTTATTGTTATACTAGTCTAGAATTTGAAGAAACTGTAACTTGCAAACTGAAGAAATATCTCCTGTTAATTTGTTGTTCGACGACAGAATGAGAAAGTTTCAAGTTTTCACAACACTGAAACTTGAATCATTGTATGAAAGATATAAATGATCGAGCAATTTGAGATTTCCAAAGGAAGGGGGAATCTCACCGCTGAAATTATTATGTGAGACATCTAAAGAAGTGAGTTATGTTAAAGTGGCAACCAATTCAATACTTTCAACGACTTCAAATTGGAGTGAAAAAAAACGAGGTCCAAATGTATTGGGATTTTTGTGAAAGAAAGTCCCAAGTACTGTAGGAGGGTACTCCAATTGGACATGAATGCCATTAAGATCTTCATTCCATCTAGATTCAGGATTAATAGGTATGGTCGTTGAATAAAGATAGATGGAAATTCCTCACACAGTCCACAATTACTGAGATCGAGAAATGACAAAGAAGAAGACAGATTTGACAAATAAACAGGTTCCACCAAAGACTTATTTTACATTGCTTATATCCAATTCTATTAGTTTGGGTATGTTTTGAACAAGTTTGTTGAAGGCAACTGCTTCCATTCTCAAACAAACTAAGCGAATTCGATTTGGATAGATGAAAAATATCTGGGAATTCCACTACCAGTCCAGAATTTGCTAATGATAAAAATGCCAAAGAAGACAAAATCATGAAGGTACTAGATTTAACCGACGACATGTTTACAGAGTTCAAATCCAATTCAATTATTTTTGACAGGTTTTGAACAAGTTTGTCAAAGGCAGCTGCATTCTTTCTCAACTTATCATCCCATACAAACTAAGTGAATCCAATTTTGACAAGTGAACTATGTCTGGGAATTCCCCTTCCAATTAACAATATTCAAGTGACAGATGACAAAGATGACAAAGAAGCCGACAAATCTAAGAAGGAACTAGATTTAACCGATGGGATGTTTACAAAGTTCATATCCAATTCACTTATATTGGACAGGTTTTGAACAATTTTATGGAAAAGGGTTGATTCTAGTTTCAGAAATTGATCACCAGAGAGATCAAGTGATACCAACTTGGACAACTGAGAGAATTCTGTGGGACTCCACCAGAAAACATGGAGTTATTTAGGTTCAAATGGATCAAGTTGAAAAGGTAGCTAAAACCAGATGAAATGTGAGTCATTGAAATCATTGAAAGAGAGATCAAGATATTGAGACAGCATGAAAAGAGGACTATCGAACTCAAAGGAGCCATAAAGCATAGTATGAGAAAGGTCAAAGACCGATTCATAACCTTTTTCATGATCAGACTGATCTCGTCGGAAAAGGAGCAATCAGTTCCCCTTTCCAAGAATCTATTGGATTTAACAATGGATAAAGAAAAATGAAGGACTTTTTGAAATGAATTAACGTATGGCTCTCATCAGGATTACAAAATAATGTTGAAGAAAAAGAATTAAATAATAAACAAGTAGCTTCAAAATGAAAACGAAACGAAAGGAGACAAATAAATTGAGCAATTCAAAGCAAGAAACCCATTTTCTACTTGTGAAATTTCACACACTTAATTTATAACTTGATTTTGTGGCTGGCTTTGATACGTCAACTTTTTTTTTCTACAAGTTCATATTCGTATTCCCATTGTTGCAAAACTAATTAAAACATTATCAAATTTAATATTTCAGTGAACTCACAAAGCTGCTTAGTTGCTACAACTATGAAATCTGTCAAAGACTGAAATTGGATGTTTTAATATAGTTGATAATTTACATATACACACATCATTTAATTGTTTCAAGTTGTTTCATTTTTGCTATTATATTTCTTTTTATGATTTGTGATGATTATACATAGATGCTTTTGCGTGATTCATGTGCGTATATATATATGATATTGGCGGTTCTTAATGTTAACTAAAATAAATTTCACTTCATTAATTTAGCAGTATATTTAACTGAAGCTTTTTCTTTTTTACCAAAAGTGTTTATATTAGTTCATTGACATATATATGCAACATGGAACACGCAGGCAGATAATTAAAAAAAAAAAAAAGACGAAAGAGAATTACTACTTGTTTTCTATACGTAAATTTTGTAGGGGAAAAGAGACTTGGCAGATGGAATGGCAATGGAAGAAAACAATTACATCATTTGGTATCCTTTTAATCTGCTACAAAATGCTCGAGGCCAATAAATATGATGATAGAATTCTTCCAAATTGTGAAAAGGAGAAAATAAAAATAAAAGCATATTTTCCCGTAAATACAATGTAAGGAATCAACATTAATGTTGGAGCTCATACATGAAAATAAGTGAGACTAAACAATAACTCATAAATGATGGAGATTGGACCTTGACACAAATTGTAAGGTCCAACACTCTCAACAAGGCTCACAGACAAATTGTCCCCAAAATTATAGGAGAGGATATTTCATATTTTTAGGGGAAAAAATGAGAGCTCATTCATACTCTCTAAAGTTAATGCGTCCCAGTAGTAAGGACATCTTTTCTTACATGGGATCCAAATTTTTTTGAAACCGTTATCAGCGTATGTTGGACACGTGAATCTCACTTTCTGCTGTGAGCCTCTGTTTTGTGATTTGACATATTTATAGAATACAGTCTAAGCAAGTTGGGGGGATTATCGGGACGTTTTGAAAGTTCAGGGGCACTATAAGTTTTTTGGGACAAGTTTAAGGGGGTGAAGATCTATTAGGCCTATATATTATGTTATGCAGCCCTCCACGTATAGACAAGTTAGACATGGCAAAGTTGCTGTCTAATGTGTGGGTGCAATCCCCTTTCTCAAAACTTACAAACCCAAATGAATTGGCCAATTCAACTGGCTATCAGTTCCCTAGAGCACTCATAATATCCGAGCACGCCTTATGCGGCTCTTGCCAAGGCAGCACCTCACTGAAACCACCTTGCCCAGAGGCTTATAAGACGCTCTAGCATCGCCTCTCATATCCTCAATGCCTAGGCGAGCACCTTGAGAACTTTTCACAAACACTTCAAAATGCAAAAGAACGAATATGGCATTTCATCCTTAGGCATAAGATCATTGTAGAACATAGCTGTATGGTTAAGAAAGGGACTATAAAATTATCCATAAATCTACAAAAACACATGGGTGTGCAAGGGAAAAAAATTATCATTACTTGTGCTGAGATTTTGAAGAAGCCCATCTAAAAAACCCGCAATTTGCTTCAGGATTAGATGCAGGCCCCTACAAGGACAAAAAAGAAACCCAGCAATTAGTCAATATCTTATCAACAACCATTGGCTTGGGAGCTTAGACACAGTGAGGACGACAGAATCAAGAACTGAAACAAATATATGTACACAAAATCATGTACTATGTAATTGGACAAAAGGTCCTAACTGAATTATTATTTCTCAAATATGACATGGATGCGTCAAGGTGTAAGAAGAAGAAAGAACAAGACAGATGCTCAATAGACTGAAATGATAATTTATAAAGTTCTTGCTATGCTGCAATGGCAAAGGAATTTAAACAAATTAAGAGTACCTAATTGTCAAATCATAAAGCCTAAATACTCATCAACTATCAGGTATACAAAGATCCGCAACAGTAATATTCCACCAGCAGAGCATACTTAAAAAATAAGAAATTTTACTGTGGACCAGGTCCAATGGCCCCAGTCAATGATAAAAAGACATGTGTACAATACATGATAATGATAAGTACTAGGAATGAAAAAGAATATACGTGTTCTTTTTTTAATGGATTCCATAGGAAGGATCCATATGAACCAGGAACATTGTAAAATTTCTCCCTAAAATAAAGGTCCAATCATTTACTTCACATGGCATTTGGCACATAGCCCCCAGCTTCTTTCTTTTTTTCCTTCTCATTCCCTATGATCACCCATTTTACAAGGGTGAGCCACACAAAGTGAATTTTTTACAATTCTAACTACATCTTAGATTCAACTTGTGCAAACAACCTCCCTATACATAAAAACAAGAGGAGGCTGCTTATCATAGATCGCCCTCCTCCAAATCACATACTGCAGACTCTCATACACCAATGATGCAGAAATTTACGAATATCCATGCAATCTACAGTACTTTAACAAGAAAACAGTAGAATAGGGATACCTCAGCTCTAGCACAGACATAAAACCTGTGACCAAAAGTAGGACCTTGTTTCTTCACTACTCGAGAAACACAAGGTTCCTTATGACCTTTGCAAAGGGGTATACTGTTCTGCATTAGTTGCTGTATCCTCTGCCACTCCACTAATGCAAGACTGTTTTTCTCTTTCTCCGGAGGACCATTATCTACCTCATCCTGATCCTGACTGCCTGCACTTGAGTTCAACTCATAATGCTCAGAACAGCCTTTCCCAAACTCCGAAGTAGGTTTGCTTGATTGATCATTAGAATTTGGCACATCTGCTTCACCATGTGAAATACTCACAGAAGCATTTGCAACGTCGTTTGTAAGCTTTGGACCTTTCTGGAAAAATGATGTAAGGGGGAGTTGGGATAATTGTGTTTTTCTTGCTTTTTTCTTGGTTTTCTCAGAATTAATATGCTCTCCTTGGGACATTACCATGGTGCTGGAACAATTCTCATCAAGAACTTCATCTGAATCTTCATTCAACAAACATAAATTACTTGTAGCCGAACAAGGTCTGCTAGAGTTATCAAAAGATCTTTTCATGCTTTCACTGCAGGTCTGTACGGCAAATTTTTCATCTGAAAATGAACTTGCTAGCTGGTAGAATTGCACTTGTGTAGCAGCTTGTCTTTTCATTAAAATAGACACTGCAAAAGATTCTTAGACTTAGCACTTCAGATTGATATGAGCTAACATTGCATCATAGACCTGATGGAACAAGAAGAAAACATTCTCACACCAAGTGTCTGCTGGACACCGTGAATCATGGGCAGATATCTAGAAGACAAAGACGGAGTGGCATGACAGAGGATATCAGGTATTTCTACCAAATTTGTATAAACTGGTGCATGATCAGAGCCTTCCAGTTTAACGTTCCAACCACCTTTCCATCTATTTGTAAGGTAAACAGAGAATTTTAGAATATTGCCTGTGCATAAACACGAAGAGAGAGACTCCTATAAAGATGTATGAGCAGATGTAGGTTAATGAGAAGCATATGTGGATACAATAACGGAGAAACAGAGCTCCATCATATACTTAAATACACAATAAATATAATTATTGATGCATCAGCTCACTACTTGAAATATGGTTGAGTCCAATGCTTACCTAACTGTATTTCCAGGTTTCCATCTTTTATACTCTGTTAATATGTCACATTCCTTAACATGGCAAGTAATAAAGCTACAGCCTTGCAAATCAGGCCCTTCGTGTAAGCATGGTCCAGCACAAAGAATGTGGTCAATTCTAGTCCCATAGTTAAATTGCTCAGCACCAGTATTTGATGGCCAGCATGTGTATGCGTCTCTTCTACATGATAATTTAGGATGCATAAACTAGTTGCCAATAAAATAATACAACAGAAAATGACAAATGCAATCATTAACCGTGTAATGCCATATAGATTAGTTCCATATCTGGTTTTTGTGGACAAAGAGAAAAAAAAAAGGTTTAACAGAACAATTACATGTCACTAAGATACCAACTAATTGTATATAGCTTAGTCAATCAATGAAGTTAACAGCAGATCAAGGTTATTGTTTTACGACTGATACCCTTCCTATCTAACTCTAACAAGACATGGAGCCAAAAAAAAAAAAGGAGGGGGGGGGGGGGGGGGGGGAACAAAAATATTATAAACTAACTTATAATTAACCATAGATTTCATACTTGTCAGGATGTTTTGCTCTGAATACGTCAAAAAAGGAACCCCCATTTTCCATTAACATGGATCTAAACCATCTTCTGAATCTGTTAAATCGCAAATAGCCGTAAGATAAACTTATAGGCCAAACAAACAATCACTGCATAGAAATTAGCCTAAAGCTTACTCATTCTTTTCAAAATCAGGTCCAGGATCACAGCGATCTAGCGCAGTAGGAGCTATGTTGAGATCACCAACAACAACTATTCTTCTTCCCTGGTGCAGGAGACTCTCCCATCTTTTCTATAAAAAATTATATAAACTTTCTCATAATCACATCAGACATTTTACCGTTCTCCCATAGCACAGAAAAATGACCCAGTTACCTGTAATATCTTGAAGAACATAAGCTTAAATTGTATCCTGTCAGAATCATCACTATCTGCTCGAGGTCCATATATATTGAAAAGAACTGCCAAACACCTCAAACCCAATTAATCCCATCATAAATTTTCCAAAAAGAATACAAATTTCACCTAAAGCAGAGTACCAAAATGACTGTGATCAGTGATGATACACCGACCCTCCGCATCAACCTTAAGAAGCTCATCATTGTCAAACTCCTCAAGACCTTGCGCTACAACCGTCGAGTCGTCTTTCCCATTTCTACAATTATTGACAAGACCAGTGAAACCTTCCTCCGCTGCAACCGGCAATGCTGGCTCAGTACTAGAAAATGCGGACTTTACACGGCAAAAAGTAGCAACACCTACATGAAAGTAAAGTTAAAAAATCACAATTAGACAATAGACATAGAAATTGAAGGCAGAACTAATTGGTTGAGGCAATTTGACAAACAGGTTACCGGAGTAGCCAGTGCGTCCTTTCTCACTGGTACGGGTACAGGAAAAGAAGGATTCATAGCCGTCAGCCATGGCTAAAATCGCCGTTAGCTCTTGTCTTCTCAGTTTAGTCTCCTGTTTGATTCGAGCAAAAAATTTAACCAAAATCACAAAGAAAAAAAAAGATGGGGGTGTTTCGAAATGAACCACACAAGAAACAAAATGAAGAAGGAAAATTTATGCCTGAAAGCAAATAATATCAGCATCAAAGGAATTGAGCAATTTGAGGAGAGAGCCAAACTGGGAAACGCGCTGCCTAAGGCCATTGACGTTGTATGTTACTATCTTCATTATTTTCCTCCCTCTCTGTAGCCCAAAAGCTCCGGTGGCGATGATTGTAGAATAACCGCCTTAAAGCAGCGACGTTTTATTAGCATGGCCTTTTTCCAGGCAGTGAAATTGATCGGAGTTGAAGAGGCACATATTGGACTTAGGGATGGCAAAGGATATCAATTGACCCACTCAGTTTTTCGTTTTTTATAATTTATATATATATATATACACACACACACAAATTTATCGTATTGAGCCACTCAATTTCTTTTACTATAAAAACCCCACAAATTATATTATTTTTTCTATATTTACGGCTAATTTTATCCTTATAATACTAGTAATAATTACTGTTAACTACTAGTATCATAAAATTACTCATTTAATAAAAATATAATAAAAACATAAATAAACAAAAAATAAAATAAAATAAAGTTATATATAAATAAAGTCTACAATTCAGAAATTGACAAACAAACTAAACTTAATAAATAAAACAAACCAAAAAAATAGGTACTAAAATTTAGTAAAAAAATATGATAAAAACTGAATTTAATAATTTTTTATTAATAATAATGTAATATATTAATAATTTTTTATTCAAAATAAAATAATAATATTTGAATGTAATGGATAAATATAATAATTATATAAATTATGAAAGACATCAAAATTATTTCACTAAATCGACACTTTAAACGTATAAATGGATTCGGATAACGGACACTGTGAGAGTAATTCCATTCCTATTCCGAACACGTACTTGACAAAGAATTAAGTATAATTCTCGTCCTATATCCTTTCATATTGAATTCGGATTGTCCCATTAGAATCAAGAAGTATTGGTATCAGCGAAACATATACCTGTCTAACTCGACGCTGAACTATATGGTTACCAAATTGCAATAACTTGGTAATTTAGACTCCACATAACAACTAAACAATAAAATTCAATATGTTCTATAATGGTACTCCATTTAACAACTCAATTGTACTAATAATTTTATGAATTATTATAGAATTATTTATTTGGTGATATGTTCTTAAATTATACAGCTATTTATCTGCACCAATAGTTTAATTTTAATAATTTGTGTAATTTAACTTTTGATTTAATTCATTTCGGTTCATTTTCAGTATTGTAGTTTACAAATAATGAAATGATGGTGATCAAATAAAAAAGATAAGTAATTATTTAAATATAACTAATACAATATAAATAATAAAAATTGAAAAAGATGAAGTATGTAATCATCCAAGAAATAAAACATAAAATTATGACTGATTATAGCAAGTTTAAAGAGATATTATTTTTACTCTTATTGAGACAAGCTTATTCATGGTTAAAAAATTTGTTCATGCTTTGCTTTAGTAGAGATGGAACCAAGACATAACTTTGTTCGTAAACGGCATTCACAGCCATAATCCAAATAATTCAATAGGATCGCTGTTATGTAAAAGAACTAGTAATGTTTGGTATTCAACACCTGCACTTTCTCTTTATGTTCTTGTATATTCAATATTATAATTATTTTTTACAACTAAAAAATAATTACACTTTTCTTTTTTTTTTTTTTTATACAACATTATTTTTTTCTTCGTGTGGTTTCATTTGTTGCGACAATCCAATTCCAATCCACAAGTTAAAAGATTGTAGGGCAACCATTAACAGAAACTCCAGGAGCAGTTGGGCAAGAAGCTAACGGGCATCCATCTGAATCATTCCCCCACCAATCCAAACTAACATGCTCCATTCCTAAACAAAAATACAGCAGCACTGCCATAAATGCCAACCCTGCATCAAGAGCACCTGACAGCACATAGTTATGGCGGCTCCACCACTCTCTGTAGTATCTATATGCTATAAACCCTGAACCAAACCCAACTACAATCCATGTTGTGTAGTTCACTGCAGTAGCTGGCAGCATATGCAGTGTAGCACCTAACACTACTGGCATTGAGATTAGTTTAATCCAATCTTTGTTAGGATACGCCTTGTGTGCTATCCACACAAGGAAAGGAGCTACTGCTCCTGCAAGGAAGAACCAGTTTATGGCTGAGTAATGTCCCAGGTCTCCTAAGATTCTGCGAGGCCCGATTAGACCCCATATTACAGATGCATCGTAGAAAACATGGTCACCTGCATATACAGGTGTCAATAAGGGTTTTTGTCTCATAATCGTGTTATGTTATTGATATGCAATATTGTGTCATTCGGCGTATTATCGTGTCAGAAATCCGCACTCATACCTGGACAAGTCCATGGGCTTCCTGCTGGAAGTAATTCGCGGTCACATATGTCTGGAATGGTTCCCATTAGCCACCATGATGTTGTTAAATGTACTGTTGCTGATATCATAGTGCCTAGCATCTGATGAAAACAATAAACATTAAAAAAATTCGAACAACTACTGAATCTAAAAACTTTATCTAACAGATAAGATTTAAGTAGAGTTTTTACTATCTCTAACACATCCACACACGAGTGCCCCTTTGAATTGATCCGTGAACAAGGACAGACCCATTCTTCTAATAAATGTATTGTTATGGTGTAGCACCTCATAGAAAAGACATAATCAAAGAAGTTTATGTAAAAAAACTTAACCTTAATAATTTTTATTATCTCTGACGCCTTCCAACACTTGTTTCCATAGGTCTGACCTGTGTACAAGCACATGCTTGCTATAACTTGTGTACTGAAATTTCCTAATACATAGGTTGTCCGGGTTCAAATTTTGGAGCTCTTGGTCTGAGAGAATTTCGATATCATACAAGTCAAAGAATCATTCAAATCCAAAAGCTTAATCCAACAGAAGATTTGGAAAAAATTTTATTATCGCTGACACATTACAAAAAAATGTGTTTGTATAGAATGTACGGTACAACTAGTTCTTTATCAATGAAGAAACAGGAGTAGTTTTTATTCTTTAGTACCCTGAATAAAAAAATTGGAAATGTGGGGTAAAATTTTAATACCTGAGCCATGAACATGGGTTTAGGAGGAATCTTCATATAATGGTCAAGCTTGAAATCTTGGAGAAAAGTGATGGCTTGTTTCATGCTAATATATCCATACACTTTGAAGCATATATTAGCAACAGGGAATCCTGGGTACAAATAACCTATGATATATTCTGTAATCACATTTAGGCCTGGTGTCTGTAACCAAAACAAAAATTCATTTCAGGAAAAAAAAAAGAAAAAAAGAAAAAAAAAGGATCATTGAATGTTTATATCTCTTAATATTATTATTACAAAGAAACTAGCTGGGCTTTTTAATCAATTACCTGATTTGTTGTAGCAGCAATGACTCCAATTGGAAGGGTAAAAAACAGGGCAAGACCACAAGCTAACAAAACACCCCACCATGGCAATTGGATTTGGTTGCTGTAATACTCACATGTAAATATTGTTGCAACTATGTTCAACACAAGAATGCTCAAGAACCACCATTGGTTAATCTCTCAATTAAAGTTTTTTGTGCACACTGGATTTTGAACTTGAAAGCTACCTTAAGGGACTTGAACTGGACTTAAAGGCTCATTTGCCTCCTCTCGTGTTATTACAAAACATTTGCCACTTGTCCTATTACAAATTACAATCACTCAAACAGAAATAGACGAGAAAATGCAGATCTGTCAAAACCATTAATAGAGTTCTATCGAAAACACATATTAACTTGAAGAAGTATAAAATTTTACAAGACATAATTATTTCATAAGAAATCTGTTTATAGTTTTGACAAATTTGCATTGTCTCGTTTATTTTGATGCAAATAATTGTAATTTGTATATGACAGAGGGGAAAGTTTCAAAATAATATGAAAGTGAGAAAAATACAAACATTTTTATACAACACAAGGGGCAAATGAACCTTTAAGCCAAATGGAACCCCTTACCACTCAACCTTAATTGGCATATCAAATTAAACCATTGTTCTTTTTGTTATGGCAAAAAGCCCTCGTGTCTGCCTAAATTTTTTGTACTAATTCTATATACTATTTGTGCCATAGTTAGCTCATATACTTTTAATTTTCGAACATTTTAGCCTCCATCAAACAAATCCGTCAGACATATTCCTAAATCCTTGTTAATTAGTTCAATAGAAACGAATAAATGTACATCTGATGTAGATGGTGACGCGTCAGCGGCGTCACTTTACAAAAAGTGGAAATATACCTGATAAATTTGTTAGTTAGGAACGAGATTATAAAAAAAATTACAAGTACGATGGCTAACTGATGCAGCGGATATTCGAACGATGAAATTCTAATCTGTTGATCGCGCACGATGCCGGATAGAATTCTTCTAAACGCTAGAATTCGCAAATTCAAAGCATAAAGGAAATAAGAGAAATTTTATTCAATTCAAATTTGTCCAATTCTGAAAACAACCAAGCCTTATATAGGCGAAAATTTCCACAATAACTATCCTAAACGGACAAGGAAAGAAAAGCAAAAACAAATAAGGAAACATGCAAAAAATTACCGAAAAGTTCAAAAAAAAAAAAAAAAGAAAAAAAAAGAAAAACGTAAATTGGAAGGCCTAAACGACGTTTTTTGGCTGAAAAGTGACGGACGTCACAGCCATATGCGGTTGGTTTTGCTCGTTGGCCCGATTTTGATAAGGTTAGGCTCAAGAATCACTGAAATCAGCCAATTTTTCGGATTTTACTATTCACCGTAAAATTTGCTCAAAAAGGCCAAAGCTTGCTCTTCTACATCATTCTTCCCCGGCAGAAGAGAATTCGCCCTTGAATTGTCATCGTCTGATGAATCTCCAATATACGGAATCAAGTGCTTGACATTAAACACATCTGCTGTACGGATGTGGCTAGGCAACCGGTAAGCATTGGGATTAATTTTCTCTACAATCTCAACAGGACCAATCTTTTTGGTCGACAACTTGTTATAATCCCCAACAGAAAATCTATCCTTAGTCAGAACAGCCTACACAAAGTCTCCAACTTCAAATTCCACAAAACGGCGCTTTTTTATACTTCGCAGCAGCTTTCTCTAGATTATCATGAACAGTTCAATGAATCGACTGCAACTCAGTCACAAAAGTTTTAGCTTTTCCGTGCACTCGAGTCTTATCTGGAAGGGGTAAAAAGATCAAGGGGGCCCCTCGGGACAACTGAATATAACATCGCAAAAGGGATGAACCCAGTGCTTCTGTTGACTGCTCGGTTATGTGCAAATTCTGCTCGGCACAATTTCTGATCCCAACTCTTTGTATGCTCACCAACCAGACAACGCAACATATTACCAAAAGAACAGTTGACTACCTCAGTTTGGCCATCGGTTTGAGGATGGTATGCACTGTTGAAATTCAGTTGTGTGTTGACAAGCTTACATAAACTACGCCAAAAGTGACTGAGAAATCTGGTATTCCTATCCGAAACAATGGACTTAGGTAGTCCATGAAGCTTGTAAATCTCTCTAAAGAACAACTGAGCCAAGTTCACTGCATCCGTTGTCTTTTTTCATGCAATAAAATGCACCATTTTCGAAAACACGGTCAACCACAATGAAAATAGAATCACTGCCTCGTTGAGTACGTGGCAATCTCGACACAAAATCCATACTGATCTCTTCCCATTGTTGAGAAGGAATAGGTAAAGGCATGTATAACCCTGCATTAATGGCTGCTCCTTTAGAAACCTGACAAATTCGACAACGCTGCACATATTTGTCCACTTCTTTGCGCATTGATGGCCAAAAGTAACTGGTTTGGATCAACTACAAAGTCCTATCTCTTCCGACATGCCCATCGCCATGAACTTCTTGAATAATTTTTAACCGCAAACTACAATTAGGAATACACAACTGGTTCCCCTTAAAGAGAAACTCCTCACACTGATGAAACTCTAATGGTTCCCTTACTCGAACCTTCTGTACAATAGCTGCAAAGTAAGGATCTATATCATACAATTCAGCAAAAAGATGCAAAACCAAGAATCTCAACTGAAAGGCGGACAAGCAGCCCCTTTCTCCTACTCAATGCATCAGCCACCTTATTAGACACACCGGATTTGTGTTTAACGACAAAAGTAAACTGCTATAGATAAGTAACCTATCGAGCATGCCTAGCAGAAACCTTATCCTGGCTATGTAAATGTCGTAAAGACTCATGATCAGTAAACAGTAAAACTCCTTCTGAAACAGATAGTGACGCCAATGTTTAACTGCCTGAACCACCGCATAAAACTCCACAACATACGTACTATAATGAAGCCTTGCACCAGATAGTTTTTCACTGAAATAAGCAACTGGTTTGCGGTTTTGACTCAACCCAGCCCCAATGCCTAACTTTGAGGCATCAGAATGTAACTCAAAAGGTTGTTGGAAATCTGATAAGATAAGAATGGGTCTATAAACAGTCGTTCCTTAATTATCTAGAATGCTTCCTCAGCTTGTTCAATCCACTCAAACTTCCCATTTTGCTTCTACACTCTGTGAAGGGGGCCGTTATACTACTGAAATGTGCAATGAATCGTCTATAAAATGAGGCCAGACCATGAAAGCTTCTCACATCAGTAACAGAACTAGGTCTAGGCCAAGTTTTAATTGCCTCCACCTTTGCCTCATCAACTTTCAAACCCTCAGCAGAAACAACATATCCCAAAAACAAAACACTAGGGGATATAAAAACACATTTCTTTAAGGCAGCATACATTCTCTCCCTTCTTAACACTAGCAACACTTCTCTTAAATGATGGATATGCTCTTCCTGACTAGCACTATATACCAGAATATCAGCAAAGTATACCACAACAAATTTACCAATTAAGGGTCTCAACAACTGGTTCATGACACTTATAAAAGTGCTAGGTGCATTAGATAACCCAAACGGCATGACCATCCACTTATACAACCCTTCCCTAGTTTTAAACGCAGTTTTCCACTCATCCCCAGGTCTTATACGAATATGATAGTACCCACTCTTCAAATCTAATTTAGTGAAAACAGAGGCTCTACTGAGTTGGTCTAATAAATCATCCAGGCAAGGGATAGGAAACCGATACCTGATAGTTATTTTGTTGATAGCTCTGCTATCCACACACATCCACCAACTACCATCTTTCTTTGGAATCAAGAGGGTTGGAACCGCACAGGGACTCAGACTCTCTCGGATATAACCCTTCTGCAACAGCTCTTCAACCTGTCTCTTCAACTCCTCATGTTCTGCTGGGCTTATTCTGTAGTGGGGATGATGTGGAAGGATTGCCCCAGGTTCCAAGTCAATCTGATGCTGAATCTCATGAAGGGGTGGTAATGTAACATCCCATTTTACTGCATTCATTTGGCATTTGTGCACGATCATTACCTGTCACAATTAGATAATCCAGAGAAATACATTTGTACTATACATGTTACTAAGTAAGTACAACACTAGCATTTAATGTGTCTTAAATGTTTAAAATTAGAAATTAGGGGAGTAAAATGTAATTTAGGATGGATAATTGTTTAGAGATTAAAATCTCTACAGCCATCTTTTTATTATTATTATTATTATTATTATTATTATTATTATTATTATTATTATTATTATTATTATTAGTCAAACATTGGACAAATGGTCCAATAACATTAGGGTTAGAGACAAATGGTCCAATGAAGGAAAGATAAGGATGAAGAGGATTAATATGGGTCTTGGCAGTGTAAAATAAGCTAGAAAACTGGCAGAAAACGTAGAGAAGAAGAAGAAGAAGAAGAAGAAGAAGAAGAAGAAGAAGAAGAAGAAGAAGAAGAAGAAGAAAGAAGGGAGAAAGAGAGAAGTAGAAGGAAGAGGTATGTTCAAGTAGTTTGTGATATGAATTTCGTATAGTTAGAAATAGAATCTGAAAAAGTACAACACATTACCTGCATTCATTTGGCATTTGTGCACGATCATTACCTGTCACAATTAGATAAACTAGAGAAATACATTTGTACTATAAATGTTACTAAGTAAGTACAACACTAGCATTTAATGGGTCTTAAATGTTTAAAATTAGAAATTAGGGGAGTAAAATGTAATTTAGGAGGGATAATTGTTTAGAGATTATTATTATTATTAGAATTGTTAGTCAAACATTGGACAAATGGTCCAATAATATTAGGGTTAGAGACAAATGGTCCAATGAAGGAGAGATAAGGATGAAGAGGATTAATATGGGTCTTGGCAGTGTAAAATAAGCTAGAAAACTGGCAGAAAACATAGAGAAGAAGAAGAAGAAGAAGAAGAAGAAGAAGAAAGAAGGGAGAAAGAGAGAAGTAGAAGGAAGAGGTATGTTCAAGTAGTTTGTGATATGAATTTTGTATACTTAGAAATAGAAATCTGAAAAAGTTGTAAACTAATGAATTGTTACTATATGAGTTAGGAATATGTCTGTAAAATTTCGTAATTTTTGGACAAATATAGTGAAAGCTAGAATTTTTGAAAGAAGATGTGCTCAAAACTGGATGATCAAAGACATAGGGTCAGATTCAAAGTTATGCCATAATTGTTTTAGTGCCCAGAAAATTCTGATTTTTGGATATATTGTTCCCTTATGTGTCTAGTTTAAGTAGAAAAAAGAATTAGGTTGATCCACCTTGTATGGATGAAGTTATAGTGAAATTACTAGGAGCTGTTTAGGTAAAACAGGGCAAAAACAGGGCTGGAATGTGAATTTTATAATAATCTGTATAACACTCCGAAAATTATGTGATTTTAATATGATATGTAGCTTTGTGTTAGAAGTAAAATAAAACAAGAATGAGGTCATTTGGATAAATATAGTGTAGGTTATGAATTTTTAAATGTGGTTAGGTCATGAAAACCTATCTATATAAGTGAGGATAGAGTGTTTTTATAGAAAGGAAAAATATGATGTATTTGTATTTGATATGAATTGATATTTTTTTTTAGGAGGTCAAAATCTTGAAGATAATCTAGAGGAGGGTACCAGCTGCCCCCAAGAGATTTAACGACTAAGTTGTGAGTATAAACTTGATATGGATTTGCATAGGTTGATGAAAGTTGTGATTGATGTAGTGATATGTTTGTATGTGTATTGCTGTAATTTGTTGGAAATGAAATGTTACGTGGCTTTCTCTGTTGAGGTGAACTATTTTGTATATGAGTATATGTTGAATATTTGGTGATTGCGTTGTGTACAAACGTGAAGTGTTGTTTGAATGATTATATGTACTACATGATTTATGTTGAAAGATTTGGGTTAAATGTTATATGTGAAAGTTAGTGTACATAGTTACATGAAAGATTAAGGGCGTTGTGAC
The DNA here is from genome assembly GCA_039660915.1 of Euphorbia tirucalli. NCBI lineage: Eukaryota > Viridiplantae > Streptophyta > Magnoliopsida > Malpighiales > Euphorbiaceae > Euphorbia > Euphorbia tirucalli. The sequence goes on from CM077641.1 coordinate 73,904,510, forward strand.
ATACCTGACCAAACACTGCGAATACATGCTTCACATGGATTATCTGGACCTATATGGTCAATCACATGGCATATCTGAATATATGGACCAAAAGGTCAAGTACATGGTTACATGAGCTGGCCAGCGAAATCATTTGATATCTGGTACATGATCCCGGGGCAGTTGTTTGGCTGGTTGTGTTACAACAAATAAATAAAATGGATCATTCATTTGCATGTGCTTGATTGAGTTTGTTGGAATTTGTTTGTGTGAATGTGTGTGATTGTAATTCATTGATGGTTTATATTCACTGAGTGGCGACTCATATAAATCGCTATATTTTTCCAGCTAGCTGCAGTTGTAGATAAAGTTTAAGTTCCTAGAAGTTTAAAGCACAGTAGAAAGCATGGATGAAAGGTCGGCCGGCTGAGTTCTATCTCACTCTCTCTCTTCTCATCTCAAGCATGTAGAATAGAAACTTTTGGGTTTGGAATTTTGTATTATAAGTGTGGTCTGAAATAAGGGGTGTTACAAGTAAGCCAGCAGGAAGTTCATCCAGGAATAGATCTTCAAACTCACTCAGAACGGGTACGATCTGCTCGGGAATCACAACCTCTCTCTCAGCCATTTTCCCAACCAGTGCATACACCACTTCATTCTCCTTTACTTCCTCCTCAAACTGTGACAAAGTTAACAACACAACATTATTAGCTCCAACATTATTCTTAACTTCGTCTTTCTTCGGGACAAGGGTAATTTTCACCCCTTCAAACACAAAGGTATGAGTGTTTGCCTTTCCTTAATGGGTCACATCTTTGTCAAACTGCCATGGTCTTCCCAACAACAGATGGCACGCTTCCATCTCTACAACATCACACTTTACTTCATTCTTATATCAAGACCCTATTGAAAAAGGTACTATTGCCCTCTTGGTCATCACCACCTTTCCCCCTTGTTTAAGCCATGCTAATTTATAGGGTTTGGGATGCTTTTTGGTCACCAATCCCAATTTTCGAACAGCCTCAGTTACCACAATATTCTTACAACACCCTCCATCAATCACTAATTTGCACACCTTTCCTTTAATGGTGCAAGTGGATTGGAAGATATTACTCCTTAGCCACTCATCATCAACAGCTGCCCGGGGTATCAAACAAGAACGATGCACCACTAAAGCAGTGCCTATATCTCCAACCACAATCTCTTCTTCCTCATCAGAGGTTGGATTAACAAACTCACCAGAATCCGCCTTTACACCATCATCGGCCTCTACAAACATGGCTCTCTTCTCGGCCTTCTTGCAATCAGCCTGCCTATACCCCAACTCACCACAAGCAAAACACTTCATGGTACTGCTTTGGCCAGTACTCCTAGGGGCAGTTTCAGGGGGTTTTACCGGAACCACCTCTATAGTTTTCTTATTGTCTCTATTACTAGAAAAGCCAAAACTAGGTCGTTGCAACCTTTTCTCGAGCCTTAAGGCTCGTTGATGTGCATAAGATACATTTAAAAGGTCAAATCATTAACTGCTTCCCTAATATGTTCTTTTAACCCTCTAACATACCTAGACACCAATTGATCATCGGATTCCATGATATCACCTCTAGCAATCAGTTCATAAAATTCAGTTGTGTAATCATCAACTGAGCGACTACCTTGCCTTAAATTCTGCAATCTTTGATACATTAATCGTTGAAAATTTAAAGGCAAAAAGGTAGCTCTTATCTGTTTTTTCATCTTTTCCCAAGTAACAATTTTAGACTTACCCATCCGGAACTAAGTCTGTTTGATCTGCATCCACCCGGCTATTGCTCTATCTCGAAGTCTAGTTGCGACTAACGAGACTCTTTTATCCTCTGGGACTCCCTTGAAATCTAGGACCTCCTCCATGGCTGCCAACCAATCAAGAAACTTCTCAGGCTGTAGAGTACCATGAAACTCAAAAATCTCCGTTCTCAATCCATATTCACAATGTCTATCGTCCACCATTGCCAGACGTCGACACTGGCGGTAAACTCCCTCATCCGAATCCTCTTCATCCTCCTCCAATACGTCGAATGGATTCTGAAGATTATTGATGCGCCTAAAACACACACACTATAAAGCAAGTGTACTCTGTCGCTCAAGTAATATAGAAATAAGAAGGATGTCGATCCCAGGGAGACTATGTATACTAATCCTAAATACAATTGGTTTCTATTAATTTAGGCGGAGGAAATTATATCTTTGATTGTGGTTTGTAAAATAAAATTTACTGTAAGTAACAAATCAAATAAAATAATTTAAACTAAAATAGGAATGCAATTGGATAAAACTCAATGTAGAAATTAGCTAAGGCAAATGGTTTTACTTAGATTCATTCCAGCAATTTCCTCGGGCTATGCAATCAAACTTATTAAATTCCCAAGATGGCGAATTTCTAAAACAATTAACACCGGTTAGGGCTGCTAACTCTAATTTTCAACTTAGCTGCTTAAACTTGTTCGTCTTAAGCAATTAATTTGAGAAGCATTAAGCATACGAAAACCTAGCACGAACTAGTGAGCCACAAAGCAATGGTCATGCATTTGTCATGTTATGAGATTCCGTTAACTCAGTCCTTTGATCAATTATGAATTAACTATGAACTTTTGAAATAGATGGTCACACATTCAAAGCTTTAAGCAATCATAACACAATAATGGAAAAATAATACGAATGAATTCCATTAAACAAGGGAAATTACATGGAAATCCTACTAAGCTCCACAATAGCCTTAGCTATGGAGGAATTAGTTCATAATTGGGTTATAAACAAATGAATAAATCAAAGAAAACATAATAAAGGGAGTTAAGAAGAAAACTAGGAAGATGAATATCCCAGTGGAGGCTTGCAGAGAGAAATCGGAGAGGAATTGCGGATTGAACCTTGAAAACCTAACTTCTTCCTTTCTTCCGCAAGATACCACGTTTTCTCCTCCACCAAAGAAAAATAAAATTCAGACTTGATGAATGATCTGCCAAAAACGTCCCACTCCCACTAAAACACGTTTCTTTCCCCCTTGGACAGAGAGAGAGGAAGAGAGAGAGAGAGAGAGAGAGAGAGAAAGAGAGAGAGAGAGACCTACTTAGAAAATAACTCCTAAAATTAATGCTAAAACTAATTCTTTAATTAGAGTTATTCCTAAAATAAAAGTCTTAAAATGCTAGTTATTTCTCCCTATCCTACTTGCCAAAAAGGGAGAAATTAAAATAGCCCACATGCAAAAAAGGGAAAACTCCTAAAATTAGTTGGAGTACAAAATTCGTAATTCTGCAGCCCGGGCGTGTCTTATGACTGGTCAGCTTCTATTTCTAAAAAATTCTTCAATTTTGGCTCTTCATGAGGCACGCCCATGCCTTGGGACTTCCTTGCTCTTCCAAATTACACGTTTGAGCTCCAAAAATAGGCGATTTAGTCTCCAAATGTTCAAATTCCTTTTTTAATGCCCTAACACATAAAAATAGAATAAATGAGATAAAATTCGCCTAAATTAAACCAAGATGGTGCAATATAAGCCACAAAATAGGACAAAAATATATGCACAAAATGTACCTATCAACTTCCCCACACTTACACTTTGCTTGTCCTCAAGCAAATAACAAATTTCCAACTCCAAAATAAAAGAAAGAAACTTGAAAAGTTTTGCCTTTAAATAAAACTCAAATAATAGATCTTAGAAACCATAACTCTAAACTCTTCTAGTAAATCCAACACACTTCCCAAGGGAGAGATCACAACAATCGGACACTTAACCCGAACTTCAAGTAATCAAAGTGACTCAATTAACTACAAGAATATGAGCTGCATCACTAAAATAGTACACTTCTAAGTTGCTCTTCAATCAATCACACAAACAAAGGATAAATAGGGCTTTTATTCACACACAAGTTTCCTTGGGGAACCAAACAAGCGATTTAAGCAATAGATTTTTATTTTATTATTCACAACACTTAACCATGCTTGAGATGTTACTTAGCTTTTCTGAACGAGCAACAATGATAGAGCAAACAACAATGCACCCAACTTAATCAACTAAGTACATTCAATCAAGTGGCTACTAGCACTATTCATAACTTTATTTTGTAAAGTCAGCGGAATAGAAATGTAATTATATATTAAATATTGATTCTTTTTTTTTTAATACCCCAAGAATGCACAAAATAAACACACAAATTGCCTATCTCATTTCCTTAGTCATGCTCAATCAAGAAAAGTTCCTTAGAAAATCTAGGTCTTGAAGTGATACATCTCAACCCAAGAATTTATGACATCACAGAGATTTCAATCAACTAAGGTTTCATATCAGAAATTGTGTGATCAACTCCCTCAACAAGAACACTAGACATAAAAGAAGAATTATAAAAGCTATGATCCAATCAATTTCTTTTCAATTCTCTTAAAGGAACAACAACAAATTCAAATTTTTTCTTTGATTCGAGTTGGACGGTAAAAGTTAACAAGAGGACAAACAAAGCATAAAAAAAAATAAATCACCACCAATTATGCCATAGATCAAATAATAATTCCCTTCCCCACACTTAAGAAAAGCATTGTCCTCAATGAAGCAATTGAAATGAAGCCAAACACTACTAATAAAAAGAAAGGAAGAAGGAGACTCCCAGGGTTGTGAAGGCGAACGAGGAAGTATCACTGAGGAGAGGGAGGACAAGGAGGCTTGCATCCTTGTAGTCGGAACAGCTCAGCAATATTCGCTTCATTCCTGGCACCCTGGCGGACTAACCGTTGCAAAAGCTCATAGATGGTGACCAAATCAATGGAAGAAGGGGAAGAAGCAATAGGACCCTCCGAGGCTGGCCTAGAAACTTCAGGCTCACACTGCTTGGTCCTACCCATCGGGTTTGGCCTATGAGAATTTTGCACATACCACTGCCAATAGCCAGTTGACTTATCCACAGAAATAACCTGCATATTCTTAAGGCAATCCAAATCCGAGGGAAAAAGCCTATATGCCTCATGCAAATCGGTGTCAGTTAAGCTAATCAACTTGGCATTCTCTGCTATATAAGTAATGATCTATCCTAGGATGAGAGGCCTTTCATGAGAAAGAACAGCAACAAATTGTTCAGCAATCCAACACCCTAAATTAACTTGCACTTTGTTTTCCATGCACCACAAAAAGAATAATTCTGCCTTATTGCGTGTATTAGAGTTATCTTTTCACCCAGAAAATGCAAAAGCCAAGAAACGATGTATATATTGCCACACAGGTTTCCGCAAATAATAAGCTTTGGATTTACTAGGATTATAATGTGTATCCCAGGACATATTAACCCATGCAATTGTTGAATTGAATTCAGGCACAAAATCAAGGGCAGCATTCCTATATGCATCCGTTCTAGCATAAGCAGAATCAATAAACCCACAAGACAAGTTAAATTTTGTGATAGATTGCTTAAATTCCCTCCCCATTAGACGATATTCAATCACTTTAGGTGAATCTATAGTGAGACACTTTGGTTTATTGAACTTAAAAGTGGTGTAAAATTCCCGAATTAATTCAATATAACCGGGTTTGTTCAAAGCAAAGAAGGGTTTCCAACCAATATTAGCAACCAAGGAATTAAACTCATCAATCATACTAAACTCATCCAATACAGCCAAATCAATCAATTATGAGCAACAAAAGTCTTAGTCCTGATGCTTTCATAAAGTTTAGAATGGGCTTTCCCAAATTTTAAATTACCATGCAATTGAGATTCAGGGACAACTAAAATTATACCTCGAGGGAGCCGAGATCGAGCCCGAGAAGCTTTAAACGCTGGAGGTGTATCCGTTGGACCGGTGGACTGCTCTGATCCGGAAGAAAATTTGGCAGCAATCTTTTGATTAGTGGATTTCCCTTTCTTTGAAGTCGCCTTTGAATGAGAAGCAAATGCGGTGGCTTTCCGTTTCGCATTTTTCCGGGTTGAACCAGTGTCAGGTATAGATTTTTTCGGCGCCGGAATGTTAGGTGGACTGACCGGAGGTGGAGCTGGAATGGACTAAGGGTCCATCAGTGGCAGGGAGTCATGGTTGGAGTGCTCGATTGACGGCGGCGAAGAGGTGGCAGAAACCGGCGGCGAATCTGCTGGAAGAGAAGTCGGTGGCGGTGAGTTTGGGCGAGCGGCGGTTTGAGGTGTGACGGAGGCGGAAGAGGGTGAGGATGGTGGTGACGGTGACGGATCCACCGTGGACGAGGCCGTTGGCGGCTGCGTCCGTCGGGATGGCTTGGTGGGGCGCGATCTTCACTTTGTAGAGAGATTCCGGCCGGCGGGTACTTTGGTGCGGACCATTGGTGAAAATAGCGGTGGAGAGGGTGGCGGAAACCAGCGGAAGGATGTAGATCGATGGCTGGAAGATGCAGAACGAAGGAGATATGGGTAGCGGTGGGGGTTCTGTTGAAAAAGAAAAAGAAGAAGAAGAAGAAGGTGAGTAAAAAAATGATACAGATACAAGTTTATCTGTTAAGTCTTTGCCACTTTTTTTTTTAAATAAAATAATATAAAATAATATAAAAGAAGATGATAGACACAGGCGAGAGAGAATTTTTTTTTTTTTTGAAAAATAAAAAATAAAAAAATATATTAAAGAAAAAAAGAAAGTAAAAAAAAAAAGAAAGTAAAGGACACATTTCCCTTAATAAGAAGCAGAAGACTCTTGTGCACAAAGCAAGGGCATGCCTTGTGCCAAGAGTCAAAATTGATAAAAACCACTCATAAGGCACGGGCGTGCCTTGTGTACAGCATCACTACTCAAGTAAAATAAAAAAAAAAAAACAAAAGACAATGTTGCACAGGACACGGGTGGGCCTTAAGTGAGAATTCAACACTACCATTTTTTTTAAAAGGGAAACACATAAGGCACGGGCGTGCCTTGTGGACAGAACCTGAAAACTAAGATTTTACACTACAAAAAGAAAGCTAAAGCAACTAATTATGCAATGAAATAAATAAAGCAAGTAAATTAAATTGGGTTGCCTCCCAAAAGCGCTAGCTTGACTTTTCCCAGCTCAAATTGGATCCGAAAGAATTATGGTGACTACATTGGCTTCCAAGTCACCACCATCATAGAACTTAAGTCTTTGGCCATTAACTTTAAACGGAGGTTCGTCATCTCGTTTAATTTCTACCGCTCCGGATGGAAATACAGCAGTTATTTCAAATGGACCGGACCATCTGCTCCTCAGCTTTCCGGGAAAGAGACGGAGACGGGAATTGAATAGTAAAACTTTATCGCCCACATTAAACACCCTCCTAAGTGTCCGCTTGTCATGCCATCTCTTCGTTCTTTCCTTATAAAGTTTTGCATTCTCGTATGAACTAAGACGAAATTCCTCTAATTCATTGAGCTGCAAAAGACGTTTTTCACCTATAGCCTGCACATCAAAATTTTAAAATTTAAGCGCCCAATATGCTTTATGCTCCAATTCAACAGGTAAGTGGCATGCCTTCCCGAAAACTAAACGATAAGGGGACATACCAATTGGTGTTTTAAATGCAGTGTGGTATGCCCATAATGCATCATCTAACTTAAGGGACCAATCTTTCCTAGAAGAATTTACCATTTTATCCAATATGCTCTTTAGTTCCATATTGGATATCTCTACTTGACCGCTTATCTGTGGATGATACGGTGTTGCTACCTTATGGGTGACACCATATTTATTCAGCAGTTGGTCAAATTGTTTGTTACAAAAGTGGGTTCCCCCATCACTAATAATTGCTCTAGGTGTGCCAAAGTGAGTAAAAATATTCTTTTTAAGGAATTTAATTACCACCCTAGCATCGTTTTTTGGTAGAGCTACAGCCTCAACCCATTTTGACACGTAATCGACAGCAACAAGTATATACTCATTGTTGAAAGACTTAGGGAACGGTCCCACGAAGTCGATACCCCAAACATCAAAGAGTTCACAAATCAAAATACCATTTTGAGGCATCTTATGCCGACAAGAAATACTACCAGTCCGTTGGCATGCATCACAAGATTTGACAAAATCATAAGCATCTCTAAACAAAGTCGGCCAATAGAAACCATATTGCATGACCTTGGCCGCTGTCCTAGTTGGGCCCAAGTGGCCGCCAGGCTCCCTAGTATGACAAAGGGTAAGGATAGAAGTTACCTCTTCGCTTGGTACACAACGACGAATCACATTATCACCATAAATTTTGAACAGATCACAAATAGTGTCTAGTGTCAGAGAAGAACTTACGCTTTTGTTGATAAGTGAGTCCAGGTGGGACGATATTACCTACCAAAAAGTTGGCGAAATTAGCATACCATGGTAGTAAGGATATTGCCATCAACATTTCATCTAGAAATTGCTCCTTTATTTCCTCGCATGGTAAAGATTCTTTGGCTTCAAAGTTAATTCCAGAGAGGTGATCTGCGACTACGTTCTCGGTTCCCTTCTTATCTTTTATTTCAGCATCAAATTCTTGAAGAAGAAGAATCCAGCAGATTAATCTTGGCTTGGCATCCTGTTTTGCTAACAAGTACTTAAGAGCTGCATGGTCGGTATAACAACAACTTTTGAAAGCACTAGATATGAACGAAATTTATCGAAAGCAAAAACTACAGCAAGTAATTCCTTTTCAGTGACAGTGTAGTGTTGCTGTGCATCATTCAATGTTTTACTAGCATAGTAGATGGGATAAAAAATTTTGTTCAATCTTTGCCCTAAGCATGCTCTACAGCCAAGTCGCTAGCATCACACATCAATTCAAAAGGAGAGTCCAATCCGGACTAGTCATAATTGGTGCATTAATTAATCTCTCTTTTAACTCATTAAAAGCATGCATGCATTCATCAGAGAAATCAAACATAGTGTCCTTTGTGAGGAAATTTGACAAGGGTTTAGCAATTTTGGAAAAATCTTTAATGAAACGCCTATAAAACCCTGCATGTCCAAGGAAACTATATACCAATTTGACATTCGTAAGTGGGGGTAATTTACCGATCACCTCCACCTTGGCCAGATCCACCTCTATCCCCCTCTTGGACACCTTGTGCCCCAGAACAAGACATTCTTGTACCATGAATTGGCACTTCTCCCAACTAAGTGCCAAATTAGTATCCTCACACCTTTGTAAAACTAAATCAAGATTATGGAGACAACTATCAAAAGAGGATCCGAAAATAGAAAAATCATCCATGAAGATTTCCATAAAATCCTCAATCATGTCAAAAAAATAGCAGTCATGCATCTTTGAAAAGTGGCCGGTGCATTACATAATTCGAATGGCATACGTCTATATGCAAAAGTACCATACGGACAAGTAAATGTTGTTTTCTCTTGATCCAAGAGGTCCACTGGTATTTTCATATAACCCGACAGACCATCTAAACAGCAGTAAAATTCATGCCCAGCCATTCGTTCTAACAATTGGTCAATGAAAGGTAGTGGAAAATGGTCTTTTTTGGTGGCTTCATTTAATTTTCTATAGTCAATACACATACGCCATCCAGTGACTTTTCTCACAGGAATCAATTCCTGCTTGTCATTTTCCATCACAGTGGTGCCTTCTTAGGTACCACTTGTACCGGGCTTACCCATGGGCTATCAGAGATAGGATAGATAATACCTGCATCAAGTAGCTTGATTACCTTAGCCTTTACCACTTCCTTCATATTCGGGTTCAACTGCCTCTGAGGTTGCACTGTGGGTTTTACCTGCTCTTCCATAAAAAGTCGGTGTGTGCATAAGGAAGGGTTAATTCCCTTGATATCTGTGATTGACCACCTGAATGCTCCCTTGTGGCTCCTAAGCACTTTTAGTAATTTCTCTTCCATGTTACCTAGCAAGGATGAAGAAACAACAATAGGTAAAGAAGATGGAGGGTTAAGAAATATGTATTGGAGGGTAGATGTTCCAATTCTAAAATTGGAGCTTCTTCCAACGAAGGTTTTGCCCTTGGCTTATCCTCTCGGTTTAGACTTTCGAAGTGATCCCTCACCCACAAGCAATCCTCTTTATTATCATTAAGAGAAGCAATAATAGCTTGGTTTTCTAGATCAATCAAGTCTTCTTCTACATTCCCCCCGAAGCTAACGCTCATCATGGCCTTTCCTAATGGGTCGATCCAATGCATCGCTTGAAAAAATCCTCAACACACTCATCAGTAGAGTCAATAAAATAGACACTCTCAAATTCAGCACTAGGATATTTAAGCAAATTATAAACATTGAAAACCACTTCTTCATCTTGCAACCGAAGAATTAACTTCCCTTGTTGAACATCAATCAATGTTCTACCGGTTGCTAAGAAGGGCCTACCCAACAAAATAGGAACCATGTCATCTTCTGCCATGTCAATCACCACAAAATCAGCTGGGAAAATGAACTTATCCACTTTAACCAGTACATCTTCCACTATCCCCCTTGGATGAGCAATTGACCTATCAGCTAACTGAAGGGTCATGTTGGTCAGCTTCGTGTCTCCTAGTCCCAATTTCCTGAAAACAGACAAAGGCATCAAATTAATACTGGCACCCAAATCATATAATGCCCTTTTAAAGGTACAGTTGCCAATGGTACAAGGGATAGAGAAACTCCCTGGATCCTTAAGCTTAGGAGGTAGCTTATTAAGGATAATAGCTGAACATTCTTCAGTCATTGCAACTGTTTCATACTCCTCTATCTTCCTTTTCTTGGACAATATATCCTTCAAGAATTTAGCATAAGCAGGCATCTGTTCTAAAGCTTCTGCGAAAGGTATGTTAATATGCAATTTCTTAAAAATCTCAAGGAATTTAGAGTACTGTTGATCTTGTTTTTCCTTTTTTAACCTTTGAGGAAAAGGTACTTTAGGCACATAAGGTTTGATGATAGGATCAACAAACAGTTTAGGAGGTACAAAATTTTCATGTTTATCGTTAGAGTCACTTACCTCTTTTGGTTCTTTACCTGCTTGCAGAGACTGAGATGGTTGCTTAGGAGGTTGAGTGTCCACTTCCTTTCCACTCCTCAGAACTATAGCTTGAACTCCCTCGGATTTGCCTCAGTTTTACTAGGAAGAGCACCAGGGGGCCTTTCTGTTCTACCTCTGTTTAATTGAGCTACTTGAGTGCCCAAATCTCTGCAATATGCCTCATTGTTTGCTAGGCGAGTTTGAATGTCCTTTAGAATGGACAGAACTAGATCAACAAAAGAGGAATTCTACCTTGGAGCCTGCTGATCTTGTTGGTGATGTTGAGTTCTCTGCTCATTCCCATTAAATCCCGGAGGTGGTCTCAACACGTTCTCCTGATTGGCATAAGAGAAATTAGGATGATTCCTCCATCCCGGATTATATGTGTTGCTGTAGGGGTTGTTTTGAAATCTGTTTTGACTAGTCCCTATGTAGCTTACATTAACCGTGTCTTCTTCGAATGGGTTACCCAGTTGGCATTCATGGCTTTGGTGATCTCCTCCATAATTTCTGCACACCAAGACCTATGCTGGTTGCTTTAGGCTTATATGAGCCATCATCAAGTCCATCTTGCGACTTAACTCAGCTACAACCGGGTCACTTGCCCTTGTTTCCGTGGCAAACGCACCGTGTCTCCTTCCACTCGGCTTCTTAGCTTGCCACTGAGCACTTTTCTTGGCTAGCTCATTCACTAACTCATAAGCTTCCCCTTGTGTCTTTTTGAATATGTTAGCACCTGCAGTCGAATCAATGGTGGCACAGTTGGAGGGGGTCAAACCATTGTAAAAATTGCTCACTTGCTGCCATTTAGGAAGATCATGGTGTGGACAATCCGCAGTAGCTTCCGGAACCTTTCCCAAGCTGTGAATAAGGTTTCTGACTCGAATTGCCTGAAGGAAGTGATCTCATTCCTTAGTATTGCCGTCTTGGAAGGTGGGAAGTAATATGATAAAAATTCCTTCTCCAACTCATCCCAAGTTCTAATCGATCCTGGCTCTAGAGATTTCAACCAATCCAGCGCTCTACCTTTCAGAGAAAATGGAAAGAGCTTCATCCGAATAGAATCCGTTGAGACACCTTCCTGTCTAAAAGTATCTGCATGCATCAAAAATTTATCCAAATGATCATTTGGATTTTCGTCTAGCTCTCCCTCAAATTGGCCACAATGCTTGATCAATTGCAGCATCCCAGTTTTAATCTCAAAACTCGTCGCATTTATAGGTGGAGCAACGATGCTTGAGTTGTTCTGATGTCTATGCGGAGCCAAAAGTTCCATGATTGGTTGGTCATTCTGCTGTCTCGCTTCCTCGGCCTACCGAGCTTGTCTTTGCTCAGCGGTTTCCATGGCTTGCCTTCGTTTTTCATGCTTTTGCTTCCGATTCCTGCGACAAGTTTTCTCAATTTCAGGGTCAATAGGTAAAGGGAGAATACCACTGCTTCTGCTAACCATGCACAATCGACAAAATATCTTGAAAAGAAAGAAGAACCTAGATTATAGAAACCAATTAATTAGTATCGCATAAAAATAGTCCCCGGCAACGGCGCCAAAAACTTGATGCGTCTAAAACACACACACTATAGAGCAAGTGTACTCTGTTGCTCAAGTAATATAGAAATAAGAAGGATGTCGATCCCACGGAAACTATGTATGCTAATCCTAAATACAATTGGTTTCTATTAATTTAGGCGGAGGAAATTATATCTTTGATTGTGGTTTGTAAAATAAAATCTACTGTAAGCAACAAATCAAATAAAATAATTTAAACTAAAATAGGAATGCAATTGGATAAAACTCAATGTAGAAATTAGCTAAGGCAAATGGTTTTACTTAGATTCATTCCAGCAATTTCCTCGGGCTATGCAATCAAACTTATTAAATTCCCAAGATGGCGAATTCCTAAAACAATTAACACTGGTTAGGGCTGCTACCTCTAATTTTCAACTTAGCTACTTAAACTTGTTCGGTCTTAAGCAATTAATTTGAGAAGCATTAAGCATACGAAAACCTAGCACGAACTAGTGAGCCACAAAGCAATGGTCATGCATTTGTCATGTTATGAGATTCCATTAGCTCAGTCCTTTGATCAATTATTAATTAACTATGAACTTTTGAAATAGATGGTCACGCATTCAAAGCTTTAAGCAATCATAACACAATAATGGAAAAATAATACGAATGAATTGCATTAAACAAGGGAAATTACATGGAAATCCTACTAAGCTCCACCATAGCCTTAGCTATGGAGGAATTAGTTCATAATTGGGTTATAAAAAAATGAATAAATCAAAGAAAGCATAATAAAGGGAGTTAAGAAGAAAACTAGGAAGATGAAGATCCCAGTGGAGGCTTGCAGAGAGAAATCGGAGAGGAATTGCGGATTGAACCTTGAAAACCTAGCTTCTTCCTTTCTTCCCCAAGATACCACGTTTTCTCCACCAAAGAAAAATAAAATTCAAACTTGATGAATGATCTGCCAAAAACGTACCACTCCCACTAAAACACGTTTCTTTCCCCCTTTGAGAGAGAGAGAGAGAGAGAGAGAGAGAGAGACCTACTTAGAAAATAACTCCTAAAACTAATGCTAAAACTAATTCTTTAATTAGAGTTATTCCTAAAATAAAAGTCTTAAAATGCTAGTTATTTCTCCCTATCCTACTTGCCAAAAAGGGAGAAATTAAAATAGCCCACAAGCAGAAAAAGGAAAACTCCTAAAATTAGTTGGAGTACAAAATTCGTAATTCTGCAGCCCGGGCGTGTCTTATGGCTGGTCAGCTTCTATTTCTCAAAAATTCTTCAGTTTTGGCTCTTCATAACGCACGCCCATGCCTTGGGACTTCCTTGCTCTTCCAAATTACACGTTTGAGCTCCAAAAATAGGCGATTTAGTCTCCAAATGTTCAAATTCCTCTTTTAATGCCCTAACACATAAAAATAGAACAAATGAGATAAAATTCGCCTAAATTAAACCAATATGGTGCAATAAAAGCCACAAAATAGGACAAAAATATATGCACAAAATGTACCTATCAATTATTCAAATTAGGGTTAGGGTTTTGTCTCTGTCGATGATTCTCCCCCAATCGAGTTGCAAGCAGCTCCTTCATTCGTTCCGCTAATCAATCCATCATGACCTCCATCCTCTGGTCCATCATGTTCATAAGGCATTGCTCGAATCTCTACTCCAACCGATTCAGATCATCCTGACCCGCGACCTCGTCAACTCTTCGCTCTCTTCTCGATGCCATGATGACAGTTAGGGTTTAGGAATTTGGCTCTGATACCAATTGATGCAGTGGATATTCGAATGATGAAATTCTAATCCGTTGATCGCGCACGATGCCAGATAGAATTCTTCTAAACGCTAGAATTCACAAATTCAAAGCAAAAAGGAAATAAGAGAAATTTTATTTAATTCAAATCTGTCCAATTCTCAATACAACCAGGCCTTATATGGGCGAAAATTTCCACATTAACTATCCTAAACGGACAAGGAAAGAAAAGCAAAAACAAATAAGGAAACATGCAAAAAATTACCTAAAAGTAAAAAAAAAACATAAAAACATAAATTTGAAGGCCTAAACGACGTTTTTTGGCTGAAAAGCGACGGACATCACAACTAATTCGTGAATTTTACTCCTTGGCCCGATTCCGATAAGGTTAGGCTCAAGAATCACTAAAATCGGCCAATTTTTTGGATTTTACTATTCACCGTAAAATTTGCTCAAAAAGGCTAAAGCTTACTCTTCTACATTACTAACTAACTAAGTCAAATCAAAATAAATGAAGTTATAAAATATATTTAGGCAATTATTGCCCTTTTAATAATTATTGGCCTAACTTCCATGAAAAAGGAAGACATGGACAACGGTGGCAGCAAGGCAAGCAAAATTGAGGCCATAAAGCATATCAAAATTAGTGTTGAGATAGAGAGGGCCCTGCTGATCATACATGTATTGAGAAGTCACCAACTTATTCATCACCTAGCACACATTTCCTATAGGCCCATGGAGGTTTGGGCCAAGAAGAGCCCAAAAATGCCTAAAGAAGAGAGCTGAAGTGGTAGAGACACTTAAAACTATCTCTAGAAGGATCCAGAAGTGTCTCTATGGTTTACCATCCGAAATTCCGTAGCTGTTCGGTTCCAGAATCTGCCAGAAGCTTCAGAAACCGCTGTAGCGTCCCAGATCGGTTGGTAACCTGCTGGATTGCCTCTAGAACGCCCAAACCAATTCTACTCCTTTTAGAAAGCGTCCGTACATATTATTTAATGTATTTTAAGTGTAAAAATCATGGAATATGCCTAGAATATTCCAAATTAATATGGACCATACATTAAGGAGGTGGAATGCCTATAAATAGGCCTCACCCCCTCATTTGTAATCAATCCAAGTAATTAAAAAGGATCCAAAAGTATTCTAAAGTGTGTGTGTCCTCCATATTATCCAAAATATTTTGGTATCAGAGCAAGACGGTCCGGGACCGTGTCAAGGTTCGCGTAAAATATAGTTGTGGTGCTGCCGGAGTTTTCAAGTAAAAATAGTAGCCGATCCGGATCGGTGAGGAGAGTCTAGAAGACTTTGTTCATGTGCAGTCTAGGACTATGGAGCTTGTTGTCTGGGACCAAGCTTACTTGGTGAAAGTATACCAACCAAGTCACGATGTCAGATCAAATAAGCACTCCAGGTAGTATTGAGAAGTTGAACGAGTATAACTATCGGGACTGGCGAACTTGTATCAAGTCTTACCTCAAAGGGCAAGACTTATAGGATATAGTGGAAGGAGAAGACACCTCACCACCAACAGAAAATGCCCAAGCCATCAAGAAGTGGAACGTAAAAGCGGGTAAGGCTTTGTACGTGATTCAAACAACAATTGATAAAAATTTACTTTCAAGAATTGAAGATATGGAGACACCCAAGGAAGCATGGGATGCTTTAGCGGCTTTATTTTCAAAGAAGAATGATGCACGCCTCCAGCTTCTTGAAGGAGAGTTAATGAATGCTATGCAAGGTACGCTATCCATCTACGCCTACTTCCAGAAGATTAGAAATTTGTGCCGAGAAATAGAACAGTTAGATCTTGAATCTAAAATTGGTGAAGCTAGGATGAGAAGAATTATCTGCAATGGTATAAAACAAGAATATAAGAGTTTCATCACAGTAATACAAGGTTGGCCAGTTCAACCTTCGTTAAATGAGTTAGAAAATATCCTAGCTAGCCAAGAAGCTCTTTTAAAACCAGTGGCATAAGTTTCTATTAAAGAAAACAATGAGGAGGCGTTATTTAGTAACAAAGGAAAAGGAGGAGGAAAGAAGTTTTTCAAGAATAGAACAAACAATGATGAAAGGGAAAGGCCAAGAGGTCGACAAAGGAAATACCAAGCAGGGGGAGTACAGAGCAACCGTGAGAGCTATAATCATCAAACAAGGCGAAGCAATGAGTGTTTCATCTGCTGCAAGAAAGGACATTTTGCTCGAGATTGCTGGCATAAAAGAAAAGAAGGAAACGTAGCCACCGAAAAGCAGATTTCAAGTGAAAGTGAAGAAGAATGGGACTTCCAGGCATCCTTTGCAATGGACAAACCAAAGGAGGAGCTTGCACTTGCTACGGTAAGTGAGAAATCAATTAATTATAAAACAGATTGGATCGTGGATTTTGGATGTTCTAATCACATGGCGGGAGACAAAGAAAAATTATCTAGCATATCGCAATACAAAGGTGGACGAGTAGTGATCACTGCTAATAAATCAAAAATGCTGATCACACATATCGGAAAAGCGGTGATAGTACCACGACATTATCCGCAGCAAGTGCAACTTTAAAATGTCTACCACCTACCAGGAATGAAGAAGAATTTACTATCAGTATCACAACTAACAGCCTCAGGAAATTATGTGGTGTTTGGACCAGAAGATGTGAAGGTCTATAAAAGTTTCAAACCTACCACCATGCCGGTATTGGAAGGAAAGAAATTGAAGTCTGTCTATGTCATGTCTATACAAGAGGCATACGTAGATAAAACTCAAAGGAATGAGACTGTTGATTTGTGGCATGAACGCTTGGGAGTCAGCTACCATAAATTAAAGATCATGATGAAGAAATTGATGTTAAAGAGACTTCCTCAACTAGAGATACGAGAAGATATAGTGTGCGCTGGATGCCAGTACGGGAAAGCACATCAACTACCATACGAGGAGTCCAAGTCCAAAGTAAGAGAGCCACTACAACTAGTCCATTCAGATGTTTTCGGTCTAGTGAACCAGTCTTCCTTTAGTGGTTTACGCTACATGATAACGTTCATCGATGATTTTTCAAGGTACGTGTGGGTAAACTTTATGAAAGAAAATTCAGAAGCCTTTATCAAATTCAAGAGCTACAAGGAAAAAGTTGAAAGTGAAGTTGGCCGAAGGATTCAGTGCCTTCATACGGATAATGGGGGAGAATACACATCGCATGAATTCATAAGGTATTTGGAGAAGTGCAAGATAAAGTGACAACTGACTTGCCCCAACACTCCACAACAAAATGGAGTAGCAGAAAGGAAGAATAGGCATCTTGCTGAGATATGCAGAAGCATGTTACATGCCAAGAATGTACCAGCACGTTTTTGGGTAGAATGCATGAAGACAACGGTACATGTTATCAATCGAATGCCACAGGCGAGGCTTGGATTTATTTCACCATACGAGAAGTTGTAGAACATAAAACCCATGGTGAGTCATTTTAAAGTATTTGGTTGCGTATGCTATGTGTTTGTGCCTAATCACTTGCACAACAAGTTCGATAAAAAGGCGATTAGATGTATATTCGTGGGTTATGATGGTTGAAGGAAAGGATGGAAGTGTGGCGATCCAATGACCGGAAAATGCTACACTTCTCGCAATGTGGTGTTCGATGAAATGTCATCATGGTGGTCTCCCCAAGCTATAGCTTCGCCAGATTCCAAAGAAATCGAAGAAAAATTACAAGAAAGAAATGAGCAATGGTCGGACGTGGAGAAAGATCATCTAGAAGTTCCTCCAGATGATGAAAGTGTTGCGCGGAGGTCTCCGAATAAAACCAAATCACCTTGGCATGGTGGAGTACACGAGAAGGTTTGTGAAGAAGATCATCCAAGTCAAATTGAAGTAGATGATGAAGAATCACAATCACAAGTACGAAGGTCATCAAGACAAAGAAAGCCAAATCCTAAGTATGCAAATACTGCATTGGTGAAATATAACAGTATAAAAGAGCCAAGCACCTATGAAGAAGCAGCAAGGTCCAAGGAGTGGAGAAACGCTATAGAGGAAGAGATTAAGGCACTAAAAGAAAATAAAACTTGGGAGTTAGTGCCACAACCTGCAAATACACAACCCATCTCCTGTAAATGGGTTTACAAAGTGAAAACTCGTCCAGATGGATCGGTGGAGAGGTTCAAGGCTCAGTTAGTGGCTCGAGGTTTTTCACAAAGATATGGATTGGACTACGATGAGACATTTAGTCCAGTTGCCATAATTACTACAGTACGGGTCTTGTTAGCTTTAGCAGCTAGCAAGTCTTGGAAGCTTTGGCAGATGGATGTCAAAAATGCATTCCTGCACGGTGAGATAGATCGAGAAATTTACATGGAGCAACCTAGAGGGATCGAAAGCAAGATCCATCCAAGTTATGTGTGCAAACTAAAGAAGGCGCTTTATGGTTTAAAGCAAGCACCGAGAGCTTGGCATGGAAAGATAGCAGGGTTCCTATTGCAAAGTGGATATTCAATGGCATCAGAAGATTTAAGCTTATTTGTGAAGGTACGAGATGGTAAGGTCCCTATTGTGCTAGTATACATGGATGATTTGATCATAACAGGAGACGATAAAGAAGAGATTCATCAAACTAGAAGCAATCTATCTGTTCGCTTTCAAATGAAGGAGCTTTGAGAGCTTAAGCATTTCTTAGGACTCGAAGTCGAAGAGACCAAAAATGGTTTATTCCTTTGCCAACAAAAGTATGCTCAAGACTTACTTGAGAGGTATGGAATGATTGACTGTAAGCCCATTTCAACACCTATGGAAGTGAATGCGAGATTATGCTCTATGGAAGGAACAGATTTGAATGATGCCACGATGTATAGACAATTGGTGGGTAGTTTAATCTACCTAACATTGACTCGACCTGACATCTCATATGCAGTCGGTGTTTTGAGTCAGTTCATGTAAAATCCAAAGAAGCCACACTTGGAAGCGGTACGTCGAATACTAAGGTATGTCAAGAATAACATTGACTGTGGTATATTGTACAAGAAGGGTGTTACTCTTGAGATCATGGGATACTGCGATGCGGACTATGCTGGTGATCGCGACACTCTTCGGTCAACGACTGGATAGATGTTTTCACTAGGAACAGGAGTCGTGTCTTGGTGCAGCAAAAGCAACCTACGGTTGCTTTATCAAGTACAGAAGCAGAGTATAGAGCAGCAGCTATGGCAGCTCAAGAATGCACATGCCTCATGGAGTTATTGGAAAATTTGCATCAACCAATTGATCAAGTGGTGGAGCTATACTGCGATAACCAATCAACTATTCGTTTAGCAGAAAATCCAGTATTCCATGCGAGGACCAAGCACGTGGAGGTTCATTATCATTTTCTTCGAGAAAAGGTGTTGAGAGGAGATATCGAGATGAAGTATGTCAAGACCGAAAACCGAGTTGCGGACATATTTATTAATGGTCTCAGTGAAAAAAGGTTTGAACGGTTTAGAAGGCAACTTGGTATGATGACTCGACAACCTATACGGAAGAGAGTAGTCGGTGAGGGGGAGTATTATGGAGTCACCGACTTATTCATCACCTAGCACACATTTCCTATAGGCCCATGGAGGTTTGGGCCAAGAAGAGCCCAAAAATGCCTAAAGAAGAGAGATGAAGTGGTAGAGACACTTAAAACTGTCTCTAGAAAGATCCAGAAGTGTCTCTATGGTTTACCAACCGAAATTCCGTAGTTGTTCGGTTCCAGAATCGGCCAGAAGCTTCCAGAAATGGCTGTAGCATCCCAGATCGGTCGGTAACCTACTGGATTGCCTCTAGAATGCCCAAACTGATTCTACTCCTTCTAGAAAGCGTCCCTACATATTATTTAATGTATTTTAAGTGTAAAAATCATGGAATATGCCTAGAATATTCCAAATTAATATGGATCATACATTAAGGAGGTGGAATGCCTATAAATAGGTCTCACCCCCTCATTTGTAATCAATCCAAGTAATTAAAAAGGATCCAAAAGTATTCTAAAGTGTGTGTGTCCTCCATATTATCCAACAACATGTCCATGTCAATATGGAAATTGGGGTCAGTGATAGCTGAGATATTGTATTTTTGGCCAGTAGAAGTGAAAAAGCATCAGAGGAAATGGGAAAAGTCTTGGCCTTGTAAATGTCGAGCCAATATGCAATAGGAGTGATAACATACAACTACTAGAATCTCCGGCGACACTGAGCTTCTTTTATCGGTCAATACTCATTTAACAAGTCCTTAGCGACAAAGGTAATCGTTGTAAGAAAATGAAGATCCTTCAAAACTATCAAATGGTGCTCCCATCAAAATGGCCTTACACAAATGGTTGTGGCTCAAACCCAGATACCCGATAAAGTTTATTAACAATAAGGAACTAGGTATCTGCCCTCTTATATTATTGTATGAAAGATCAAGAACCACGATGTATGAGTTTGTCCCAAAAACATCTAGTATGTTTCCTTCAATGGAGCTTCAGCTCAAATTCAATATGCCCAAACTAATACTCTTTAGTTAAGAAGAAGGTAACTAGATGAAAATCATGTTATTGTCCAAGTTGAGGGTGGAAAGAACTTGCATATTGCCTAACCAGGAAGATAGCCATCCCGAAATTTGTTTCTGTTGGGATTTGTCACCGGAAATCACCCGATAAAAGCGGAAGAACGCGGTGATTTCCTCAAATCCAGTCCCAGGAGCAATTGAGATGGAAATTGAAAAACTTAAAATTAAATAGAAAGGGATTAATTTTCTTACCAGAAAATCTCTTTCTGGAGATGGATGAAGACCGCAGAATTCAATGTAGAATCCCTCCACCCTCACGTACACGAACGCCTAACGAATGCAACCCATGCTAGCGTCGGAAAAATGAAACAATGGAGAGAAAGTGGCTAGAGAATTTCGGCTAGGGCTTAACCACTTGTGTTGGCCGAAATTTCTAACCCTAGGTATTTATACCTAGGGTTGGCCGAATTCCCTTAGGGGAATTCAGGCCCATCTTGGTTCCTATCTATTCTGTGCGGGCTTCCATGTTTTAATTTAAGCCCAGTCTAATTTTAATTGTTCTGGTTTAAATTAATTTCAAGCCCAATTTTAATATACCCATGTATTTAATATATTACTCCAAGTAATATATTATTTGCATCCAAATTAAAATTAGTTTGACAATTAATTTAATCCATCAAATTAAAATTAAATCTACACAAAATAAAATCATATGTAAACCCATACATATGAATAATTCCACCCAGGAAATAATTTCATAATTAATCCAATTAATTACGAAGAGCCAATTAAATATATTAATTTTATTATTATGAACAATCTAATTGATCTTTATAATATAATTAATATATACACACTCCTCCCTCCATTGTGTATACTCCAAGTATACATGAGATTCCTTAAGTCTGCATTCAGTCGTTCTATGTGTACGATCCCGTGGGCCCATCTTTATGTTGGCAGTGGGCCTATGGCCCACAGACTGCAGTTGGGCTCTAGCAAGCCACTGCAGCCCCCAATTAAGATGGAGATGGCAGTCTAACTGATATCATAACCCTGTAGTTTAAACTTGTACATCCCATGTCATTGATATCGGTGTCCAACACAGCGGCATGGATTGATCACCCTCTTTTGTGTCCGGACATTAACTTGATCCCCGAATGTACTGATGCTCACAAACAAGTTCCAACTTGTTTGGGTGTGGCCACACTCTTATCAGTCACATTCATCAAGTGGCCGGTGATATCTTCTCAGTGGGTTACTGAGTGACAAATCCCTTCTGCATATCCATAGTATTACCATGTTTAGTGACATACCCGAAAGCACCCATACTTGGCACCCTATTACAGGCCCTTTAGGCGTACCCCTAAGTATGCGACTTCACATGTAACACCATCATATGGTTAGGTCAAAGGATCCATACAAGTACTACACGAGAATCCATTGTGATACCATACCATGTGGATTACTCGTTTAGTGGATCTATCTAGTACCATGCTTCCAGGCATGTACCCATTAACTTGGTTGACATCCCATGTCCAATGACCGGTAAGACACCGCCATACAACCAGGTTAATGATAGTCTATTGTTCCATTCATTCCCATGACTGGAACAGACTACGGATCTATTTATGGTCATATCGTTTACCCTATCCATGGTCTTACTGCCAAGTGCATGACACTTGTCATCATGGATATAGATACGTCCATTGGATACTTCATTTAATATATTGCACAAGATCGATATAATAAATGAATTGATGCCTTTATTAATAACACAAATGAGTACAACACATAAATCCAATAAATGTATAGTACAAATACAAGGACCAATGCCTCGGGACTAGGGCATTTCCAACAATCTCCCACTTGCACTAGTTCCAACTAGGCATGGGCCTAATCCCTATAGACCTAGTATGACCCTCGTGCTTGGGCTGGGCCAGCGCCTTGGTCAATGGATCTGCGACATTATCCTCGGTGTCCACTCTGTGCAAAGCAATGTCACCTCTTTCCGCGATTTCTCGTATGAGGTGAAACTTTCTGAGCACGTGCTTTGTGTTCTTGTGTGACCGGGGCTCCTTAGCTTGTGCGACGGCCCCATTGTTGTCACAGAAGATATCGACTGGGTCCTGGATAGTTGGTACTACTCCCAACTCAGTGATAAACTTCTTCATCCACACAGCTTCCTTAGCTGCATCACACGCAGCGATGTACTCAGCTTCTGTTGTAGAGTCCGCTATGGTTGGTTGCTTTGAGCTCCTCCAGCTTATAGCACCACCATTCAGCAAGAATACATACCCTGACTGTGATTGGTACTCATCCTGGTCTGTCTGGAAGCTCGCATCAGTATACCCAGTAACTGATAGCACTTCCTGACCACCATACACTAAGAAGCTATCCTTAGTCCGGTTAAGGTACTTGAGGATCGCCTTGACAGCTTCCCAGTGATCCTCCCCGGGATCCTGCTGGTATCGGCTCGTCATACTCAGTGCAAAGGCGACATCAGGTCTCGTACATAACATGGAGTACATGATTGATCCAATAGCCGAAGCATATGGAACCAATTTCATGTTCTCCCTGTCCTCCCTTGTTTTAGGACAGTTCTTCTTACTAAGTTTCAGCCCATGGCCCATTGGCAAGAAACCTTTCTTGGCCCGGTCCATGCTGAATCTTTTCAGAACTTTGTCAATGTACGAAGCCTGACTTAGGCCCAGAAGCCGATTTGGTCTATCCCTATAGATCCTGATCCCTAGGATCATCTCAGCTTTGCCTAAGTCCTTCATTGCGAAGCACTTACTCAGCCACTGCTTTACCCCTTGCAGTGTAGGTATGTCGCTTCCAATGAGTAGGATGTCGTCTACATAAAGTACCAAGAATGTGACTATGCTCCCACTAGTCCTCTTATACACACAAGGCTCATCTGGATTCTGTATGAAGCCATATTCCTTTATAGCCTCATTGAATCTTAGATTCCAACTTCGGGATGCTTGCTTCAGTCCATAAATGGACCTTTGAAGTTTGCATACCCTTCCCGGATACTTAGGATCGACAAAACCCTTAGGTTGTGTCATGTACACATCCTCGAGTAGCTTCCCATTAAGGAAAGCGGTCTTGACATCCATCTGCCATACCTCATAGTCATACCATGCGGCTATGGCCAGTAATATCCTGATGGATTTGAGCATGGCTACTGGTGAGAAAGTTTCATCATAGTCTATTCCATGGACTTGTCTGAAACCTTTCGCAACCAACGCCCCTTGAAGGTATTATCAGCTTTTAGCTTATAGCACCACTTGCAACCTATTACCTTGGCACCCGGAGGTGGATCAACCAAGTTCCAAACTTGATTATCGTACATAGATTGCATTTCTGCCTCCATGGCTTTACGCCAATTCGCAGACTGTGGGCTAGCCATAGCCTCCTGGTAGGTTTTGGGTTCTTCTTCATCCCAGATGAGAAGAGTTTGATCATCGGTGACGAGGAAACCATACCTCTCCGGTTCCCGACGATCCCTACCAGACCTTCTAGGTTCTTGTGTGGCCTGGGTCGGTGCTTCCACTTATGGAAGCTCCACCTGGGCGTCCGAGTTATCCTCTTCAGGAGCTTGTGGACCTTGAACTTCCCTGAGTTCAACGTTGCTCCCACTATCTTTCTTGGAAAGGAATTCCTTTTCCAGAAAGACCCCCTTCCTTGCCACGAACACCTTGTTCTTGTTGGGATTCGTCATTGGAAAAATAACGTGGCGCAGCGGAAAATACACCGTTTAAAATTTCCTAGAATCCACCTATCGTGTCCAATTACCATTGATTAGAATAAAACAATTTGAATCAAGAGAGATTAACTCACCGGATTCGTCTCTTCTAGAGACTGTTGCAGAATCGTTACTTGAAACTGCGATCTCCAAAGTCCGGTGCACGACCAACTATTGAGCGGGAACCGGTGCTAGCCGAAGACGCGAAGGAATGGAGGTTTAATGCTGGGATTTTTAGCTGTTTTGGGGCTGCTATTGGTGGCTGAAATTTCCAGCAATTGATTAGAGTTGAATTAGGTTTTTATTCCTTAAGTGTGCCCTTTTATAGACACCTTGTCTAATTGGGTTCTAATTAGGTTAATTAAACCCAAGCCCACTAGGATTATAATTACATAAATAAACTTTAATTAAAAAGTATATACTATGTAATTTAATTCCATTTGGCTAAATTTAATTACCCCTAAATAAAATTAAATCACACTTAAGTTAATACAATACATGTATTTAATTTTCCTACTTAGGAAAATTATTTAATTAATTGTTTACTTTATGTAATTCAATTAATTGATAAATTAATTAATTACATTATGTAAACTAATTAATTAAATTAAATTCAACCCAATGTCAATTAATTACCTTGACACCGAATGTCAACTAATTAATTAACGCATTCCTTCCAATGTACATTACATGTACAATTTCTATAAGTTCCAGCTCAGTTGATCTATGTGCACGATCCTATGGGTCTGTCTTTATGTTGGCAGTAGGCCCAAGGCCCACAGACTGTAAGTGGGTTCTAGCAAACCATTACAGCCCCCAATTAAGACAGAGATGCAGCAGTCTTTAGAAGACACTCACCCGGTAGTAATCTCATACTGTCCTTTGCCTAACGATATCGATATGAATAAACAAGAGGCATGGTGTCCGTCATCCTCTTTTGTTGTTTATTATATTTCTTGATCTTGAGTTTACTGATTAATCAAATAAGCAATCAACTTATTTGGGTATGGCCATACACTTATCAGTCCCACTCATCAAGTGGCCAATGATATCATCTCGGTGTTACCCGAGTGGCAATTCCATCACTTCATCATCAATATCAACATGTTCACCGATCCACCCAATCATACCCGTATTTAGCATCCTTTTACAGACCTGTTAGGCGTATGTCAAAGTGAACCGGATTCCATATTGATATTATAATGAAATCTGGTCTGAGGACAAAAGAGACCTACTCAAGAAAGACCTATGACGCGACAACCATGTGACTTTCTTGTGCGGATCGATCCAGTCCCATGTCAACGACATGTACCTATATTCATGACTGACTATACAAGTACTATGGCTAGTTAAGAACTGCCATACAGTCATCGAATATACAAGTCTATGGTTCTATTCGTTCCCATGATTAGAACAGACCTGGGATTGGTTTTATGATTATCAATCAATGGATACTCTACTCATATTATAGCACAAGATATAAATGAAATAGATTAATTGCCTTTATTAATGTGACACAAATAATGAATTCATACATGACTTTTAATGTATAATACAAAATACAAGAATCCAATGCCCTAAGAACTAGGGCACACCAACAGTTCTCGGCGGGGTTGTAGAAGTAATACCCTTTGGTTTCCCTAGGGTAGCCCACAAACAGGCATTTGTCGGTTTTGGGCTCCAGCTTCCCACTAGTCAATTTCTTGACATGTGCTTCACATCCCTAAATCCTTAGAAAAGACACATTGGGCTCCCTGCCCGTCCACATCTGATATGGGGTCTTTTCCACAGCCTTAGTCGGAGTATTGTTTAAGATGAGAGCTGCTGTCTCGAGGGCGTGTCCCCAGAAACTAATTGGGAGAGATGCTTGACTCATCATTGACCGGACCATGTCCAACAAGGTCCTATTCCTCCGTTCAGACACCCCATTCCATTGTGGTGTTCCGGGAGGAGTGAGCTGTGGAACTATTCCATGCTCTCTCAAGTATGAGTCAAACTCCAGGCTCATATACTCACCACCTCGGTCCGACCGAAGGGTTTTGATATTCCTGCCTAGCTGGTTCTGTACCTCGTTCCTAAATTCCTTGAACCTATCAAGGGCCTCGGACTTGTGTTTCATCAGATAGACATAGCCATATCTGCTGAAATCATCCGTGAATGTGACGAAGTATAGATGCCCACCTCTGGTCGCTACGCTCATAGGCCCACATACATCTGAATGTATTAGGTCCAATAAGCCAGTGGCCCTTTCAGCCTTCTTGCTAAAAGGCACCTTTGTCATCTTGCCTCTTAAACATGATTCGCATGTATCAATTGACTCCAAGTCAAATGATCCTAGGACTCCAGCTTTGTGAAGCCTAGCAATGCGCTTCTCGTTTATATGGCCAAGACGACAATGCCATAGGTAGACAGTATTAAGTTCGTTAGGCTTAACCCTTTTTGTGTTTACGTTATAGATGTGATTGGTTTCATTTAAGTCCAGGATATATAGGCCATTATTTAATAGAGCATCTCCATAAAATAATCCCTCTCTAGATATAGAAATTCGACCATTTAAAATAGTGAAATTAAATCCAGAAATATCCAACATTGATACAGAGATAATATTCCTGCACATAGCAGGTACAAAGTAACAATGTTATAAAATTAAAACCAATCCACTGGGCATCATTAGGTGGTATTCGCCGATCTCTATGGCAGCAACCCTTGCTCCATTCCCGACCCGCAAGTCCACCTCTCCCAACCCCAGCAACCTTCTGTTCTTAAGTCCCTGCACATTGCAACAAATGTGAGAACCACATCCAGTATCCAATACCCAGGATGTTGAAACAGTAAGGTTAATATCTATAAAATAAATACCTGAAGAGGATGCACCTTGGCCCCTTCTTTGCTCTCCCATCAGCTTGGGACACGATCTCTTCCAATGACCTGCCTGTCTGCACCCGAAACAGACGTCCTCAGGACCTGCCTTCTGCTGGGCCTTGGGTTGGGCCTTGGCCTTCTTGGCTTTGGCCTTTTTGGCCTTGGCCTTGGCTTTTTCCTTGGCCTTTCCCTTAGCAAGAGGAGGGTTCCCCTTGTTAACCAGCAGCACCGGCGGAGTCTTCTTGATCGACTGCTCAGTAAGCTTAAGCATCCCATGCAGCTCACTGACAGTGCGGTTCATCCCTTGCATGTTGTAGTTAAGGATGAACTGATCATAAGAATCCGGCAAGGACGCGAGGATTGTGTCCACCGCTAACTCTTGAGAGATAGGCGATCCGAGACGGGCCAAAGTATCCAAATAGCCCTTCATCTTGAGCACGTGTGCACTCACAGATGTCCCGGCCCCCATCTTACAAGAGTGGAATGCCTTATTGGTCAGGTACCTTTCCTGACGAGCTTGCTCTTGAAACATCTCTTTGAGAGTTGTTATCATAGCATAGGCTTGGTGGTCCATAAACTGTTTTTGCAGTTCGGGGACCATGCAAGCCAACATAAGGCATGTCACATCCCGGTTGTCCTTGACGTGCATCTCGTATTCCTCCAGCTGGGCAGCCGGTGGATTACGTCCTTGAGGCGCAGCCGGCACAGGCCTTTCCAGCACATACTCTTTTGACTCTTGTCTTAGAACTATCCTCAAGTTCCTAGACCAGTCTAAAAAGTTAGGACCGGAAAGCTTGTCCTTTTCAAGAATGGATCGCAGTGATAAGGTATTTGTGTTTTCCATTTGGGTGTTTCTACACAGAAAAACATTGAGAGTGTTAATAAAGGGCTTTGCTTTGTGGTTCCCATATAAAATTAATAATGAATCAAGTTATTTATTTAAACCGAGTTGTTGGGCTCATGGGCCGAGATCCATATTTCATTAAGATATAGCCAAACGAGGGTTTGGTACAACTATACCTTAACTATTTAGGTAGGAACGCCATCCAATCCCAACCTAGGGACTCTCGGTTTGATGGGCTTGTTGGCACTTACCCATCTGTGCTTAAGGCCAGGAGAATCCTACTACCCACGCTAAGTCAAAACCTCCATCCAAGTGTTAGAGTATCCCATACTCTAACCCAATACAAAGTGACAATACTCCAGTGCATCCTGCGAGGGCATGGTCTACAACTGGCCTATTCCCACTTCGATTCGGTTTTGAATGAGGGAAGCACTTTTAAGCGACTTAGTAATTCCATTTGGTTATTAGATTCAATTATAACGGCTTACATACATAAAGCGGGTGAATGAGCTATTGGAACATACATTCATACATGCAAATGAATATAAAACATGATTAAATAAAATTAAAATGGACCGCTATGGGCCTATGTTACATCCTAATATTATTTTAGTAAACCTATACTAGAAACAGATATTAGGCGGGCCTCCATCTTCTCCTTCTAGGCTTGCACCTCCAATTTGGGCTTGCACCTCCATTTGGGCTCACCACTCCATGGGCTTCTTCTTTTACAAATTTTATAATATTTAATTTAAATAAAATAAAATTACATTAAAAAGAAAAACGACACGCAGGCCGTATTTACCCAAAAAGAAAAATACAACCCATCTCGTAAAAGGCCCAATAGCATCCAATCATACATTCATTCAACCATTCATATGCATCCAATACATACAATTCAAAAGCATGTCATAATGCATGATTTAAGCCCATTTAAATTATGTCTAAGCCGTTATTAGGAAATCGCCAATTTTGGCCCACCATGGTTCTAACCCTTAACGGGCTTTGGGCCTCCAGCCCAGGTAGTCCAACTGCTCCCACTGGAATTGGGAAACCATGGGTCCAATTTAGCCGTCCAAGTAATTGTGCCAAAATTACCTAAACCAATTTCCATTAACCATATTAATTTCCAAAATTAATATCACATGAACGAAATTAAAATTCATCCAAGAAACCATGCGCATTTAAATTACATAAATTTAAACACACGAATTTTAAAACCAATTAAAATTTCAAAACTGGGCCCCGGACCCAAATCCCGCAAAATCCAAAATTACTGGGCCCGGCCCGCTGTAGCTAGGGCAACAGAGTTGCCCTAGCAGCAGCAGCCACTGCCCAGCAGTGGCTACCGCCCAGCGGCAGCTGCTGTCCAGCCGCGGCTGCTGCTGGAACCAGCGGCTACTGCTGCTGGCGCAGCAGCAGACAGCAGCTGCCGCCGCGTGCGGCCTCCGCCACTGCAGCCCCCAATTAAGATGGAGATGGCAGTCTAACTGATATCATAACCCTGTAGTTTAAACTTGTACATCCATGTCATTGATATCGGTGTCCAACACAGAGGCATGGATTGATCACCCTCTTTTGTGTCCGGACATTAACTTGATCCCCGAATGTACTGATGCTCACAAACAAGTTTCAACTTGTTTGGGTATGGCCACACTCTTATCAGTCACATTCATCAAGTGGCCGGTGATATCTTCTCAGTGGGTTACTGAGTGACAAATCCCTTCTGCATATCCATAGTATTACCATGTTCAGTGACATACCCGAAAGCACCCATACTTGGCACCCTATTACAGGCCCTTTAGGCGTACCCCTAAGTATGCGACTTCACATGTAACACCATCATATGGTCAGGTCAAAGGATCCATACAAGTACTACACGAGAATCCATTGTGATACCATACCATGTGGATTACTCGTTTAGTGGATCTATCCAGTACCATGCTTCCAGGAATGTACCCATTAACTTGGTTGACATCCCATGTCCAATGACCGGTAAGACACCGCCATACAACCAGGTTAATGATAGTCTATTGTTCCATTCATTCCCATGACTGGAACAGACTACGGATCTATTTATGGTCATATCGTTTACCCTATCCATGGTCTTACTGCCAAGTGCATGACACTTGTCATCATGGATATAGATACGTCCATTGGATACTTCATTTAATATATTGCACAAGATCGATATAATAAATGAATTGATGCCTTTATTAATAACACAAATGAGTACAACACATAAATCCAATAAATGTATAGTATAAATACAAGGACCAATGCCTCGGGACTAGGGCATTTCCAACAGTTTCATTGCCAAATCCAAGTCTGTAAATCAACGAATTTTTGCTATGTAGTCTAGTATAGACTAGGTAAGCCAATTCTGGCTCAGCATTGCTCGACTCAACAATTTCAAGTTACCAAAATTTACTGGAATCTAGCTTGAAATCTGATTATTCTTTACATCCAAATGTTTTAGATTCCCCAATTTAGTAAGTGAAGCGAAGTCACTCCGAAAATCTCATTGTCAGGGAGGTTCAACACAATGAGTCTCTGAAGATTCTCGATTTCGGACAAAATCTAGCTGGAGATTTTGCTATCGATAAGATCAAGAATTCGAAGTGAACTTAAATTAGCTACACATTTCGATATCTTGCCCGAGATATCCTTCCAATCTGCTATATGTATATCAGAAAGGCTATCAAGCTTACAAATTGAAGGATTGATCGAAC
Source organism: Euphorbia tirucalli (assembly GCA_039660915.1). NCBI lineage: Eukaryota > Viridiplantae > Streptophyta > Magnoliopsida > Malpighiales > Euphorbiaceae > Euphorbia > Euphorbia tirucalli. The sequence goes on from CM077641.1 coordinate 73,935,366, forward strand.
CGGTCATATAGCCGAACCTGCTAGCGTTTTCAAAGATTCGGTCTTCAGATTCACCATAAAGGTTAATGTTGGCTACTCGATCGGTGGTCAGATTACATCTGATTTTGTACCAATTAGAGTAACAGTTAGCCAGTTGAAAATTTAATGGACTCATAAATATATGAATAACAAAATTAATATATTTATAATGGAATCTTATTACATAAAATTCATTTAGATGTTCCCATTTCTAATTATATTGAGTTGAACTCCTACTCTTTCTATAACATATGTGTTTCTCTTACTCACTCTATTACAGATGATATATGAATTACTTTTATAATGCATAATTTATTATTTTAGGAAATACAACGAATGGTTTTAATTAATTATTAATAATTATCACAGATGCATGTGAGATTATTATTAAATAATAAAGATTTTGCAATTCTAACACTACCCTTCAAACCCGACTTCACATGTCGATTCTCTCTTCATTCAATGAAATGTGTCCGCCTTTAATGGCTTTGTAAAAATATCTGCTAGTTGTTCTTCAGTTCTACATTTAATTATTTCAGCAGCTTTAGCATTCATTTGCTTTCGAATGAAATGATACCAGTATTAATGTTTTTGCTTCTATCGTGCAAAATTGGATTTTCAGCAAGTGAGATGGAAAATTTGTTGTCGACAAATATGGTAGTTGGATTTTCTTGTACATGTAGTGACTCATTCAAAACATAGTTCAACCATATGGCTTGTCATGTGCATGCTACTGTAGCTCTGTGCTTGGTGTGAGCACGGATTTTTGTCTGACATTTATGATGAAGATTTTTGGTTATCCTTTATCTAAAATTATCTAAAATACCGGCCCGAGAAACAAAGAACGGATTCTAACTCATACCTAAATGGATAGAAAACCGCCGGAATCTAAAGAGGAGAATTTCACCATGGAAGATGGGTCGCACAGCCCATCTCAAGAGGAGGCACGACCCAAATTTTGTGGGTTAAGCTGTGAAGAGATCTGCTTAAAGTGGGTACAACTAGAATTTAAGGAAGAGCCGTACGGCTCAACATTTGAACCGCACAACCTAATTCAGAAGGTATATGGGCCGTACAGCCTATCTCCAAAGTCAGCAACTTGCCAAATTGGCCCACTTGCAGTAGAATTAAATATGATTTCTCAAAAACTTGATGATTATAGGATGCTAAGACTTATTATAGGATAGATTAAGGAATAAAAAATTCAATTCCTACTCCTAAAGACATCACACTGCCCACTGCTCATCCTTCACCTTCACCAACACTTTCATCATCTTCTTCCCTCAAGTTTCTCTGCAATTTCTATTGATAAAAACTCCTCCTTGAGCTTCCAACACAAAAACCAACCTAAATCCAACCCTTTCAAACACCAAAACTCCATTTCGATGCGTATATCTCTACGGTTCGAAGTTATCCATAGCTGCATTTTGATTCTCGGCGAGTTTCGGTCATTTTCATGAGTTAAAACTGGGTTCAAAGCTTTGAGGAATGGATTCGGATCATTTCTCAAAAACCTGGATAAACACGCTAAAGGTAATCTCTGAGAGGCCATAAATCCAATCTCATTAGTCCTACATTGTCTGATTTGCCTATAATTTGTTAAAATTACTGAAAACCAAAAAATGAATTTTGCTGTAAATTTTCAAACAAGGCCGTACAGCCTATCTTTTAAGCCGCACGGTCCATCTTGAGAGGAAATTGAGCTGCACGGCTCATCATGGCCCATGAGCTTTGCTGCACTTTTCTTTGTTTTCTGGGATTTTTGGTTTTATGCATCCCGGGTGAAAATTTCAAGTTGTGTTAAATTTCCAAAATAATTAGGAATAAGACCGCTGAAATTATTGTTGTCAAGATCTAAATACAGGAGCAAATTTCCAAAGAAAACTGGAATTTGACCACTGAAATTATTGCATAAAAGATCTAAATGATGGAGCAGTTTAAGATTTCTTTGTTTTAAGGTATTTCATGGAAGCTTCTAATTTAGTTATATTTTCAAATTAAATTGATTTCTCTATATCTTCCTATGGTATATAGAATCGTAATATGTGGACTTTTAAGGATGAGAAATCAAGAGAGAAGAAGAAAGCAAGAGGGAATAAGAGAATCAAGAGAGTGATGAAATTCAATATTTTGAGGAATGTATCGGCAAATCAGGGTAAATAGGATAGAGGAGATGATATGGACAATTTTATGCGCAGAGGTTTTAATTTGACAAAGTATAAATTATACGGTAAATTGATAGTGACAAAACTTAAGGACCTTAGATTAACTAGTATAATATGTAAGAACATAGGAACTAATAAATTGTTTGCTCTACATTATATAAATTTAGGAGTACTAGTATATTTGTGCAAACCTTAAGTATGTTATAATTATATACCTTTATAAATATTGTAACATATTTTAAGACAGTTCATTGTCCAAGACAAAAAATAAAAAAGAAAAAAATGTACAAATATTACGAGAATAAGTACAAAACTAAAGGTAATAGAGATGTTTTCCTCTTTGATGCAGTAAATTTGGAAATATATCCATCTTCCATCTGCAAAAGCTGCTTCATCCATTGATCCATCGATTCGATTATCAGTTCAGTTCCTAGCAAGTTACAACAAGTTCATTAAAAAAAATGAAAATGAAAATTAAAGCTTTTACAAGCATCAATTAAAAGAATATTAACAATTTGGAAATACATGTGAAAAATTACCTCAATTTTATTGCATTGACTAGTTTCTTCTTCAACGAGATTTGGAAGTCTTTTTTTTAGACTTTATTGGCCTTTGATTGCCTTCAACTTTCCTCACAAACCAAGCAGGTTTCCTTGTTTTGAACACTGTATATGCAACTCCAACACCAAACACAAATCCAAACCTATACTCAATTGTCACAGCTTTACATCCAAATCCATCTTCACAATCCTCTCTTTTTGATTCATATTCTACTTTTTTCACTCTGTTGCATTTCTCCAATGGAAATCCACATAATCCTGAGTTCCCTTCATATGAACTATTGTCGAAAGTGTTGAACTGTTTACCTTCAGGTATGGGTCCTTCCAACCGATTGTATGAAACCCGGAACATTTGAAGAAACGTTAAATCCACAAGCTCCATGGGAATCCTTTCGTTCAAAGAATTTGAAGAGAGATCTAATGATTCCCAATTTGACAAATTTCCTATTTATGATGGAATATTATTTGTGAAGCAATTGTGAGAAAGATTCAAAAGTATAAGTGACTTTAGTTTCCAAATCGATTTTGGAATCTTTCTTATCAATTTATTTCGTGACAGATCAATAGGTGTCAATGCAGTTTGGATTTTTGGCAACTCAATCTCCAATGCTTTGAATGTTATACTCACGGAATAATCATAGGAGGACCTTGGTGAGCGCATATAATGCATTTCCTCGCCATCAAAGCCCATCATTGCCTCAAAATGATCGAACTATGTTTTTGCGATACTCCGTTGAAGTTATTATTAGAGAGATCGAAAATTTGCAACTTAGGGAAGGGATAACTGACATTGAAACTTTTCAACATTCCATGCAGTTTATTAGAGTGCATCCCAAGAGCTTGCAGATGTGGTAGAATTCTTAGAGAATACGGGAATGCATCGATCTTGTTGTTACTGAGATTGATTAGTTCCAAATTCTCACAATTGATGATAGAATGTGGGATTTGTCCTTGTAGTTGATTACTTTCCAAGGCGAAATATCTCAATGCAGATTTCTTTGAAAATGTAGCAGGAATTGTTCTTTGAAAATTATTCATGCCCAAATGCAACACCGAAAGACCATTGCTCTTATTTACCAAACATGGAGGAATAAATCTGCCAAAACGATTGTTGGAGAGGTCCAAAATTTGAAGAAAGGATAACTTGCAAACTGAAGAAACTTCTCGTGTTAACTTATTGGAAGAAAGAACGAGAGCTTCTAGGTTTACAGAATTGAAAACTGAATCAGGAATTAGGCCATGCAACTTGTTAAAACTCAAGTCAATGGAATATAATAAATTGTTAAGGATTTGGCTTGTGTTGAGAGTGCCATGGAGTTGGTTGTTGCTGTCCCGGATCCAGAAACGTTCCTGTGAAACAAAAGAGTTGAGACACTGGTAATCTTTGGGGTATGCTCCAATGCCTAAGTCAGTCTAGATTGTTTAAGCTTTGAATATACTAGCTTGATTGGCATGAATTACATTTACCTCTACACTCCCTCTTTTTATAGGGCTAGTTTTAGAATTTGTTCTGGAGTAGAAGTATTCCTAAGTTCTTGTTTTAGTCCAACTAGGAGACCTTCTGATGTATCCACTTGGGACATGGAATCCTTCTCCAATTGTAATACTGTAAGTAGACTACTGCAAGAACTCCATCACCCATCTTCTAGAGCCTCTGTGGGGAAAGACGATATGGTCCAGATCAGTTTCTGAGATCCACCTTATCCTTTCCAAGGAACCGAATGACAGACTCGGTATTTTGACAAAACTGGATGAAAGATTCGGTATCTTTGTGTCCGGATGTCATCACTTGTCAATTTTCAAACACTTAATTTGGTGAGTTTGTAGTGATTAAAAGACTAATATTTATAAGTAGATTTTCTATTGTGCCATTCTTCATCAAAGGACTAATATTTAGACAAGTCTAATAATCTATTTTTCTAACTTGTTTTTTGGTTTCAGTATAAAGTCATCTTTCCAAATTGCAAGTCGGGGGTAATGTTAACTTTTCTTTTACGGAAATTGACAAATCAAATAATACCAAAATTTAATTACTTTAAATAAATGCTACTTTATTTTTTAAATATCACCAAATTTCACCCCAATTGATATTATTCGGAAAAAAGATGTGGAATTAAGAAAGAAAATAAGGAACCACAATTTATTTAACAATGTAGTTTGATATCAAATAATTCAAATAATTTTAATTTATATCCATTCCAGTTTTTGAAGTAATTAAATAATTCATGCTTGGAATAATTTTAGTTTATCACCTTCAGATTTATTGAAGTGTTTTTTTTTTAAAGACAAAAAAAGAAAGTATTGGTTTCATTTAGATTATGTCTATGTTATATAAGCCATTGATTATGTCTTATGCTGACGAACAAGACAGGCAAAGGAATGAAAGAGAATTGAGGGGAAGAAGAAAAGAGGAAGGAAATGAGACAAGTTAATAGAAGAAGAGTGACAGAGAAAATGCTAATAATAACAATAGTAAAAAAATTTATTTTACATATATTTTTGAGTTATATAAATAAATAAACAAAAATATATCTCAATAAAAAATTTTATTGTTACATTAGCTAGTTACATAGTATCCGTGAAAAAAATAAGGTTGCTAATAGCCCATTTCTGAATGAAAAATTACATACTCCCCATTTTGTATATCCAAAATAAATTATAAGCTATAAAAATATACAAAACAAAATAGGAAGATTGACAAGGAAAAAAATGTGAGGATGAAACTGAAAAATAAAAACAATATATAGAAATATGAAAATATAAAATCAAAAGATTAAAAAAAAAATTATTGATATCAATATGATTGTAAAATCAATAAGAAAAATATTAAAAGATCGTCAAAATTTATAATTCAATAAATTAAAATGATGAAGTAATAAGAAAGAAAACAAAATGTTCATAATGTTATCTGGCAATAAAATTGTGGACCGTGACAGTCTTTGTTAGTATCCACTTGGATTGAAGCTATGGGAGGTTAAATAACGGAAAGTGAATATTCTTGAAAATGAATTCTCATCCTCAAGTTTTCAACTCTCAATAACAATTTTTCTGATTGTTCTTGAAAATAATACAATATTTGCATAGAAAAAGCTACATCAAATACAACATGAAAAGGTTAAGAAGATGGACATTCGGTGTGTGATATAAGTTAAGAAGATGGACATTAGGCAGTAGTTACAAAGCAGTTACAAGTCTACGTAGCATATTCTTCTCTGTAGAAATTTAGTGGGAATAAGATAGAATTTTCCAGTAGATTAGTTTTTAGCATATATTCTGAAGTTTGAAGATCAACTGAACCAGAAAGTCATACGCTAACTAGCTCCTACATCTTCAGGGACATTTGCCAATATATCTACTTGAACAATTTGGGATGAAGACGGCAAGAGAGGCAAGGTAAAATTGGAGAACACCTATGCTTCTGGGTCCAGGGCATAGGTACTCGACCTGAAGCAACAATTGCATTCCTTGAAGAAGGGTACCAAATCAATTGCAAAGTATATGCAGCGGGCAAAAATGATTTCGGACAGATTAGTCTCTTTGCAGTATCCGGTTCTTGAAGAGGATTTAGTGGATATAATATTAGATGGATTGAATGGCTCCAAACAGTCCATATCAAAATTTTTGTAGGTCCTTTGAAGCTCGAATGATTGCGGTTTCATTCGATGATTTGTTCGAGTTGTTGTTGATGGAAGAACGACAACTCAAGAAAGAACAGAGTCGAGTAGAGGATTTGAATGTACCTGCTGCTCATGTTATGGTGAAGCAGTCATCACCAGCAGCACATGGGCATGGCCATGGACAGCACCAGCAGCACGGCCAGCAACAGTTCCAGCATAGGTAGAGTATGTATGGTGTTGCGACTGGATAGAATCAGTACAATGGTCAATTCTTTCGCCAGAATTAGCAATCACATGTAACACAAGCAGCCTCATTTGATGTTTCCAATGTTGTATGTCATAATTGCAAGGGATTGGGACATTATGCAAGGCAGTGTCCTTCTCCAAGATTTAATAACCAGAGAAACCTAAACCCACCTATTTCGAACTATACCACTACCAACCCAAATAACCAAGCCTGGATTATGGATAGTGGAGCTACACATCACCTCACTTCGGATTTGGGGAACTTAAACCTGCACTCTGAGTATAGCAGTCCTGAAGAGGTGCTCCTACACTCTGAGTGTAGCAGTCCTGAAGAGGTGCATTTAGGTAATGGCTCTCGTCTCCCAATTAAGCATGTTGGTTCATCTGTTGTTCCAGATACTTCTTTGAAATTAGCTACTGTTTTACATGTTCCTAATTCCAATTCAAATTTGATTTCTATTAGTGCTCTAACCAAAGCTAATGATGTATCTGATGAGTTTTTTGACAAATTTTTTGTTGTGAAGGACCTATCTTCCAAACATGTCGAGGCCTGAATAAGAATGGTCTCTATGCTCTTCCATCTCAGCCGAACACACCTATTCAGTCCCATCTCATCTCGTTGTCCACCTGCATGAGAGACTTGGTCATCCTGCTCTACCCATTGTTGGTGTTGTCCTCAAGAAGAATAATATTAAATGTTTAGAAAGTAGTACTGATCGCACTGTATGTCCTAGTTGTGCAGTTAGTAAGAGTCTCATTTACCTTTTTCTATTTCTGAGTCTGTTGTTTCTGGACCTTTGGATTTGATTTGTTCGTATTTGTAGGGTCCTACCCCTGTTTAATCAGATGATGGTTGTTCTTATTGTATTCTATTTTATGATCATTACAACAAGTACTGCTGGATTTATTTTCTTAAGTCTGAGTCTGATGCTTTGAATGTGATTGTGAAGTTTCGTTCTCTTGTTGAAAAATATTTTGGGCGCCCCATTAAAATTTCTCAATTAGATGGGGGTGGGGAATTCAAAGCTATGCAATCTTATTTTTCTGCTAATGGGATTCAACGCAAAATGTCATGCCCTTATACACCAGAACAAAATGACAATACAGAACAAAAACACCGCTATGTAGTTGAAACCATCCTATCCTTGTTAAATCGAGCCCAATTACCAATGACTTACTAGTCTAATGCATTTGAAACAACTGTATATCTTATTAATAGAATGCCATCTTATGGTATTAATTTTGACGCTCCTTATTTTCGGTTTTTCAAAGTCTCACCAGATTCTCTTGTTGCATGTTTTTGGGTGTTTATGCTATCCATGGTTGCGTCCTTATGCATCTAATAAGTTGAATTTTTAGTCTCGTCCTTGTGTTTTCATGGGTTATAGTCGGGTTCATAAGGGGTATCATTGCTTGGATCCTATTTCTGGAAAATTTTGTCTCACGTCATGTTGTCTTTGACGAGCAGGTGTTTCCTTATCTGAAGTTGCAGCGTGACTCTCTTCCTGGTTCAGGCTCCCAACCACCTCCTATGTCATCCATTACCTTCAAAGCTCTTCCCTGTCCAGTACCTACCTCCAGACCGAGACACCCACCTGCTCCTTGTTCTTAAGTGGAACCGAACCTAGACATTCCAGTCTCATCCATACCCGAGTCTCCCTCAACCTCTGACTCTCCTCCCAGTCCTCCACCGCAAACACGACCAGCCTCCCCTCTACCCGCACAAACCCAACCGAACCCTCCAACCTCACCCGGGTTACCTCTGGTTATTGATCTATAGCAGTTTGGAAAGTTGCCAAATGCATAAGCTGTCCGTACTGAACGGGATCCTAATCACATGTTGACCCGAGCCCAAGCTCATAAAATGGCACCAAGGGCGCTGAATACCAGTGTAGATGTCAAAGACCCCACTTGCTATATCGAGGCAGCTAAGAGTTCTCATTGGTGTGCTGTCATCGCGGAGGAATTTTCTGCTTTAATTAAAAACGGTACTTGGGATTTAGTACCTACCTCTAGTGCCCAGAATGTCATAGGCTACAAATGGGTATTTAAGACAAAGTTACATGCAGATGGGTCCATTGAGCGCTATAAGGCATGGTTAGTAGCTAAAGGCTTTCACCAGGGGCCGAGTATGGATTTTCATGACACTTTCAGTCTTGTGATTAAGCCTACTACAATTCGTTTGCTGCTTTCTTTAGCTACTAGTTTTTCATGGTTTATTACTGTAAGCACCGGAATTTTCCGTACTTAAAAAAAAAGGGTGTGTCGTGCCACGACTGTAATTGCATAGCAGGTACAGCAGCCCATACCTTGTGAATAAAAAATTTTTGGATTGATGGGAGGCGCAATTAATGCCCGGTCTTGCAGCAAGAAACATCAGAAAATAAGAAGTAAAAAGGGAGAAGAGTAAGGGGCTTTTTGGTTCTGAAGATTTAGGAGTTTAAAGAGAGAAATTGATAGAGAAAAAGGAGAGAAAAAGCAAAAACCAATATAACCCAATCTTTTTCTCCTCTTTTTTCTTTTGAAGCTTAAGTGTTAAAGTTAAAACTTAATAGAAATCATAGGTTAATTACTTGACACTTAAAACTCAATTAATTTCGGACTTAAAATTCCCTAAATCCTTGAAATTTTCGAGATTTTTGGACTTGGTTTTGAAAACCTCAACACAAGGAAAAAGAAGCAATTTAGAGGTGATTGGGGCATTTCCAGTGGTCAATCCTACGGTGGATCAGCGCCACAAAGGTAAATATACTTCAAACCTACATTTTCTTGCTTTTTCTGGGTGATTTGGTGTGTTTTTTGTGCATAAGAACTTAATTTTCGGGCTTGCTGTTTCTGGAAATCAAGAACAGCTGTACAACTATTCTTGTGGTGAAAAACGGTAATACAGTCGTATGAGTGTTCTTGATTTCCCGCCTCTTTTAGTTTTATTTAAATAAAATTTTGGCGATTTTCTGCATTTGGGTGATCTACAGTAGCACGACTGTAGTTACAGTCTCACGGCTGTAATTTTTGTCCAGGGGCAGAATTTCTAGTTTAACCACTAAAAATTCATAAAAATCCTAAAAAATTTAGAAAAATTAGAAAATCACCAAAAATGAATTTTGTTGTATGCATTCACGACCCTAGATTTAATTTCCAATGTTATTGCATTTAGAACAATAGAACGATAGAGACCTGATTCTCCCAAAAACCGACGCACTTCATATGCTAAATTAAAGTAAACCAAAAAATAAAATGTTTTCAAAATGATTTTCTCACAAAATCAAAATATAGGGACGCTTCAAAATGTTTTCCAGGTCTAACCGAGCCGGCCCGGTTATCCCTCTAAATGCATGTCCCTGAATTCTAATTTTCCAATTCTGTCTTATTTGAGTCCTATTTGTGGTGTGCCGTAAATTATGCTAACCCTCTGTTTTGCAGCTTTTAGTTTATTTTTATTTTTATTTTGGATGTAATTAATAGTTTAATCTGTGTATTTTAGGCGATTGTATTTTTCTAGATAAATCGTGTATTTTAGGCAGTTGTAATGTGAGGTTGAGAGTTTTTATTTTCTTTCGATTGGGTTGTTTATTCGCCTCTTTTTATTTTGCTTTATTTTTACTCGTGTATGCGCGCTTTATGATTTAATTTAATAAAATTGACTTTAGAATTATAAAATACCTTCTACGAAGATTAACCAATTTTATTTTGATTAGACACGAAATAAGGGACTTGTCCGGACCTAGATCTCTGGAAAGTGTAGCAGTCCTCACTTTGGTTCAGCTACACTGTAATTTCCTGATCGAGCTAAGCCGGGTGGCGACTCTTACACTTTTATCGAGATTTAGGTCTCAATTCTTTTACATAATAATTAATTTTCCAAAAATGAATTTCCAATCCAAAAAACCCCACGCAAGGGAGGGTTGCCCGATCTCGAGGCTCCCTTCCGAGAGAGTCCGCGTTCCATCGAAAACATCATCCGCTCACAATTACGCATTTGGATGATTCCAATACCTTCTTACATGGGGACCTTGATGAGCCAGTTTATATGCTACAACCTCCTGGTTTTATTGATCTATCCTTTTCTCATCATGTGTGTCGATTGAGAAAATCTCTGTATAGATTAAAGCAGTCCCCTCTTATGTGGCATAAATGCCTTACTTAGTCCCTGCTTGCTTATGGGTTTCAATGTTCTAGAGCTGATGTTTCTTTGTATTTCTTACGAAGAGAGTCTTTTGTTCTGTTCTGCTTAATATATGTTGATGATCTACTGATTTTGGGAAGGAACAGATAGCAGGCCTCTCATTTAATTTGGTACTTGCAGTCTCAGTTTACTATTAAAGATTTGGGTCCGGTACAATATTTCTTAGGCATTGAATTTCACCGCCACCAAGGCTCCTTATTTTTATCCCAAAAGAAGTATATTTGTGATATGTTGAAGAAGTCACAAATGTTTGATTCCAAGCCTGTAGCCACTCCAGCTAGTTCGACTAATAAGCTCTCAGCTTCTGGTGGTTCTTTATTTGATGATGTGACTCATTATAGGAGTTTGGTTGGCGGGCTGCAATATTTAACCATCACTAAACCTGACATTGCTTTTGCAATGCATAAAGTGGCTCACTATATGAATGCTCCGACAGTCTTACACTGGTAGGCATTGAAATGTATTCTTCGCTATCTTAAGGCTACTTAGTCATTTTCTCTCTCAATCCTCTATTCTACTCCATGCATTTTTTTATTCTGATTGGGCTGGAGATATTGATGATTGTTAGTCTACTTCTGGCTACAGTATCTACCATGGTACTAATCTCATTTCTTAGGCCTCCAGGAAGTAGCGCACCGTGTCCCATAGTTCCACTGAGGCGGAGTATTATGCAATGGCTACAGCGACTTTGGAACTATCCTAGCTGAGTATGCTGGTACTTGAAATCGGTTTTCCTCTGTCATGTGCACCCACTCTGTGGTGTGACAACCTGAGTGCCACATACTTAACTGCCAATCCTATCATCCATACACAGACAAAACACCTGGAGCTTGATTTTCATTTTGTGCGGGAGCGAGTTGCATTTAAGAAGCTATCCATCCGTTACATCTCCACCGAAGATCAACTTGTGGATGCTCTCACCAAGCCCTTGCCACGGAATCAGTTTCAGGTGCTTTGTGCCATGTTTGCTGTGGTTCCCACCCCTACCCAACTTGCGGGGGCATGTTAGAGTAATGTAATTATATTTATGTAATTTGTATCCAATTGTAGTTATACTTTGTACTTAGGCTCTTTATGTAATTGTACAGAGATGCAAGGACTCTTTTGTAATGCACCATCATATATATGCAACTTAATCTCCTCTCATGTTGATAGAGTGAGATTTCCCAAAGTCTAACCCTAGCTTTCACTCAATAGATTGATCGAAAAAGAGGACTAATGAAAGGGAATATAATAGATTGCACACCTAATTTTAAGAGAAGTATGGATCATAATTTAAAGAGTAGTTTGTTGCCATTTTTCCTCTACAGCTAGCATCACCAAACTAATAAACAAAATTAATGAACAAGCCGAAAAGAGTGCCAAACTGAGATAAAATCACAAGATCAGCATTAATAAACTTACACCACTATTGTCACGTGCACAACTCCTTGCCAATTGTGACATGTGGCACTAGCAATACACCCTCCCAAATGTGTAGCTAGTCAACCTTATGAAATGCTACACAAGTATGTTAAGCAAGTGGTAAAGCAAAGAACGCAAGGATTATATATAAAGAGAGCTTTATTATTATAAGGAAACTTTACAAAGCTTCCTAAGGTCTTACACTTCCTAAGACATTTATATAAATGTCCCTAACTTATATTTATAGGCATTCCACCTCCACAATGTGTGGCTAGGAATGCAACTCCTAATTTATGGTTGTTAATCATTTATAAGATACATTCTAAGCATATTCCTATCTTAAAAGCGGTTTAAAACAAAGGTAGTTACCAATCGATTACCAGCGGTTCTGGATCCTTCTAGAGATTTAGCAACCGATCTGATCCCTTCTTGAACTTTACACGAATATGCTTCCTTCTTGAACGTTACCAACCAGTCTCGAACCCTCTAGCATATTCTGGAACGGAACAGCGATAGGGATTCCCGTGGGAAACTTGTTCCCCAACGGGACCGGGGATGGGGATCAAGATAGTCCCTATTTACGAAACGGGGACAGGGATGGGGATCCCCGCCTAGCTGGGAAACTGGGATGAGATTGCCAATCCCTGTCCCGTCTCGCCTCGTTTACATCCTTATGAAGAAGCCTTAAACCAAATAAAGTAAAGACAATTCCAGAAAATATGTTTTTTTAAAATTGTCAAAAATACCTCAGTTTTATATTTTGTTTTGGACTCTACCTTATCAAAAATTACTTTTTTTACCTTTTTTTTTTTTTTTTTTTTTGCTTTTATAACTGTTGAATTTTTTTTCTTAATTAATATATTTTATTCATTTTCTCTTTCAAATTTTTGAAAATTACTCAAATACGTGGTTCTACTTTGTCCACATTTGCTTGTCCTCTTTTTAATTTTTTTTCTTTTTGATATGCTTATTTTCTTGATTTCGATTATTGTGCAGGATTAGAGTATTCATGACTTTTCTTTTTTCATTGAAAAATGACTTTCGGGAAAAGAATTAATAAATCAAAAGAAAAAATATATAAATGTTTTATGATTATTTGAACAAATGTTATGCATTATGCAATTCTGATACTAGTTTGAAGAAATGCATGTGCTACTCTGCTCATAGTCGACACAACATATATCCTTATGAGAAAATTTACATATAGTATGTGCATTACGTGAATAAAATAGGACACATAATCTATTTTAGCTATTACGATTAATAAATTAGCCTCAGGAGTTTATATTTTAGGGTTTAAAATTTTTTTATTGGGAGTCTAGAATTTTATTTAAATAAATAATTGTTAAATAATTAATAAATTAAATAGACTTATTTTTATTGGTTGGATAGTGAGCTGTCTTAATTTTACTAGTTTAGCACAAGGATAACATGGTGTGTTAGACATGCAGTACAATTTCTCCATTATTAATGATAAAGTATATGTATATATAATTATGTAAATAATAATTAGCCCATGTACAGCCCATGATACTCGGCCCATGTACCCATGTATATATACTATTCTAATCAATGGAAAACCTAAAGGAGAAACCATATTGTTTCATGGTATCAGAGCTTGACAGCTAACACTACTACCACACGAAAATTCAGAACCTCTCCTAGTCGAAATCATGACAACTCCGGCCACCACCCATGCTGCCGCTGGTTCCCTTCCAGCCGTAGTCATCCCCTCCACATCGACCTTCCCGATCAAGCTTGATACGACGAACTACCTCCTATAGAAGACATAACTTGTACCATTGTTGAAGGGATCGAGACTCATGGGACATATTGATGGAAGAGTAGTCCCACCACCAAAATTTTTACTAGGAACGACTAATCCCAACCCGGATTTTGATAGATGGGAAGAAAAAGATGCTCAAGTGATGAGCTGGATAATCAATTCCCTTTCACCCGGAATTGTGATACAGATTGTTGGCCCTGAGACTGCGTAAGAGGCTTGGAATCGCTTAACTGCAGCATATGCTGCTGGTTCTCGTTCACAGATTCGAGATTATAGATTGCAATTACGCAATCTGAAGCAGGATGAGGCTGAACCGATTTCCTCCTATATTAATCGAGCAAAGAAAATTTCAGATCACTTAGCGGCGTTGCAATCGGCAATCTCTGAGACTGACCTTGTCGATGCTGTAGTTGATGGCTTATTACCGGTGTGTCGCCCCTTCACTCGCTCCTTAGAAATCAAGGTCGAGCCAACCAGCTTTGAAGACCTCCATGGTCTCTTACTCTCTGAAGAAAAAAACCTCAAACGTGAAATACAGGCTGATCGTGCGCCTACCGCACTCTATGGCGCCCGCGGTTTAGCAGCTCCAGGCCGTGGTGGACAGCGGCAGATACACCGCCACCAATAGCAGAACCACGCCCAGCCACGGCGTCCAATGGAAAGGGGATTTAACCCCCAATTTTCTGTAATTATTGGTAACAATTCTCATCAAAATAATACCTCTAGATAGCATCAATTTATGCCCAATTCTGGAAATTTTACTGCTGGAAATAATGCTGGAAATTTTCTACAACCCAACACAACCATGGCACCATTAGATGTCACCAATTTTTATTGTCACAATTGCAAAGGCCTTAATCATTTAGCACGTAATTGTCCCTCTCCAAGGCAACCTAAGGGAAACCGAACTCATCACACCCGAACAGCCCCCGCATCCTATTTTACAGCCACAAACACACACTCAACCCAAGCTTGGATCATTGATTCCGGAGCTACACATCACTTAACGGCTGACTTGGAAAACCTGAACATTCACAGTGAATATAATGACCCAAAAGAAGTTACAATAGGTAATGGTTCCAAAATTCCAATCTCTCATATTGGTTCCTCTTCCTTTTGTGTTAATGGTAATCCGGTTAAATTTGATAATGTTCTTCATGTACCTGCTGCCTCAAATAATTTATTATCCGTTTCCGCTTTAACCAACTCTAACCCTGTGTCTATTGAATTTTTTGCTGACTCTTTTGTGCTTAAGGATTTGGTGACCAAGCAGGTACTGTTGGTCTGCCCTAGTTCTTAAGGCATTGGATTCTTGTATTTTGTATTATACATTAAGAATCATTGTATGAATACATTATTTGTGTCACATTAATAAAGGCAATTAATCTATTTCATTTTTATCTTGTGCTATAATATGAGTAGAGTATCCATTGATTGATAATCATAAAACCTATCCCAGGTCTGTTCTAATCGTGGGAACGAATAGAACCACAGACTTGTATATTCGATGACTGTATGGTAGTTCTTAACTAGCCATAGTACTTCTATAGTCAGTCATGAATATAGGTACATGTCGTTGACATGTGACTGGATCGATCCGCACAAGAAAGCCATATGGTTGTCACGTCATAGGTCTTTCTTGAGTAGATCTCTTTTGTCCTCAGACCAGATTTCATTATAATATCGATATGGAATCTGGTTCACTTTGACATACGCCTAACAGGTCTGCAAAAGGATGCTAAATACGGGTATGATTGGGTGGACCGGTGAACATGTTGACATTGATGATGAAGTGATGGAATTGCCACTCGGGTAACACCGAGATGATATCATTAGCCACTTGATGAGTGGGACTGATAAGTGTATGGTCATACCCAAATAAGTTGGTTGCTTATTTGATTAATCAGTCAACTCAAGATCAAGAAATATAATAAACAACAGAAGAGGATGACAGACACCATGCCTCTTGTTTATTCATATCGATATTGTTAGGCAAAGGACACTATGAGATTACTACCGGGTGAGTGTCTTCTAAAGACTGCTGCATTTCTGTCTTAATTGGGGGCTGTAATGGTTTGCTAGAACCTACTTACAGTCTATGGGCCTTGGGCCTACTGCCAACATAAAGACAGACCCATAGGATCGTGCACATAGATCAACTGAGCCAAACTTATAGAAATTGTACATGTAATATACATTGGAAGGAATGCATTAATTAATTAGTTGACATTCGGTGTCAAGGTAATTAATTAAAATTGGGTTGAATTTAATTTAATTAATAAGTTTACGTAATGTAATTAATTTATTTATTAATTAATTGAATTACATAAAGTAAACAATCAATTAAATAATTTTCCTTAGTAGGAAAATTAAATACATGTATTGTATTTACTTAAGTGTGATTTAATTTTATTTAAGGGTAGTTAAATTTAGCCAAATGGAATTAAATTACATAGTATATACTTTTTAATTAAAGTTTATTTATGTAATTATAATCCTAGTGGGCTTGGGTTTAATTAACCTAATTAAAACCCAATTAGACAAGGTGTCTATATAAGGGCACACTTAAGGAAGAAAAACCTAATTCAACTCTAATTAACTGCTGGAAATTTCAGCCACCAATAGCCGCCCCAAACAGCCGAAAATCCCAGCATTAATCCTCCATTCCTTCGCGTCTTCGGCTAGCACTAGTTCCCGCTCAATAGTTGGTCGTGCACCGGACTTTGGAGATCGCAGTTTCAAGAAACGATTCTGCAGCTGTCTCTAGAGGAGACGAATCCGGTGAGTTAATCTCTCTTGATTCAAATTTTTTTTATTCTAATCAATGGTAATTGGACACGATAGGTGGATTCTAGGAAATTTTAAACGGTGTATTTTCCGCTGCGCCACGTTACTTTTCCAATGACGAATTCCAACAGTGGTATCAGAGCCTTGGTTTTGTCCATTAGATTGATTGGAATTGGTTCTTGAAAGCATTCTTGAAAAAAGAATGGGTTTCAAGTTTGTGATTTTATGGTTTTTATTCAATTAGTTTTGGTTTTGATAAACCCTAGAATTTTTGGATTAGGGTTTTTATTATTTTTCCCCAATTGTTTTCCATCAAAAATTGTTTTTCTATATGAGTTATATATTTGGCTGGAAACTATTTTTTTTGTTTATGATTTAATAAAAAAAAAATAATTAGTTGGCCAAAATTGGAATCGCAATTGCGATTCCAATTTTGGCTCTTCTGCTGCTTGCCGCAGCAGCCCCTTGTGGGCTGCTGCTGGCAGCAGGCTGCCGCGTGCGGGTTTTGGTCTGGTTTTGGATTTTGCGGGTATTTTTTTTATCCCGGACCCTAACGCAAATTAAATCAAATTTTTTTTAAAATTACTTTGTATTTAAATTGTTTATTTTATTGGCATGCATATTTAATTTAATTGTTTGCATATTAAATTGAATATGGACTTTGTGAAATTGGCCCAATAAACCGTGACACCGGTTAAAATTGGGAGAGCTAAATTTTAAATTTGTGACAACCCAAATTCAAGTGCGAGCAAAATTGTGAATTTTGCATCTATGGATGTTATCCATTGGGCCTTTATGGGCCTTAGTCACATTTGTTAAAATTGGCAATTTCACCCTAAGTAACTCGGCTTAACATTTATATTTATAATTTGGAATGCCATGATCATGTATCATATTGGTATGTATGTGCACGACAAGTACTTTGTT
Source organism: Euphorbia tirucalli (assembly GCA_039660915.1). Lineage (NCBI taxonomy): Eukaryota > Viridiplantae > Streptophyta > Magnoliopsida > Malpighiales > Euphorbiaceae > Euphorbia > Euphorbia tirucalli. The sequence continues at coordinate 73,953,062 of CM077641.1, forward strand.
TGAAATGTTATGTTGAGTTCTATGGGCCCTAAATTATTGTCGGTTGTAATTTAATTTTGGGAAATATGGCCTGCGTGCCCTTTTTTATTTTGATGTAATTTTAGAATAGATTTTATTTTACAAAATTATTGTAATTGCATCAAGTGTGGAGGAAGGCCCAGATGGAGAAAGCCTATAGTGGGAGCCCAAGAAGGATTGCAGTCCGGTTCATGAAGAATTAGATAGGACATCTAGTTTTTCATTAGGTTGTAATTAAAGGCCCATAGGATCTCATTTATTTTAAATTAAGTATGCTATTGCATTTGTCATATAATATGGATGTATAGATCACCAAATTATTACCCGCGTTTATGCATGCTAAGCCGTATCGCTTAATTATAATCCGGAAATTGAAATATTGAGTCGCTTAAAAGTGCTTCCCACATTCACACCTCTTCCTCCCATTGATGCTGCAATGTGCGCCATGCCCTAGCTGGGTATATTGTAGTATTCGGTGGGCCGTCGAGGGTTAAGATACTTAGTATGGTTAACATGTGAATGGTGGTTTGACTCAATATCGGTAGCATTAGCTCAGAGCGGGCCCTAAGCACGGATGGGTAAAGTGTCAATAAGCCCATCAAACCAAGAGTCCTTCGTGGAAGGATTGGATAGGTTGTCCTACCAAACGAATCAATGGTTGGTTAGCGAGCCCTAGTTCGGCCAGTCATTGATAAGTTGTGGATCTTGGTCAAGTCAACCAATTAACAACACCAACAAACAAATTAAAATCAGATTATTAATTTGAATTGGCTTAAAAGTCCTTTATTTCTAACTCAAGCAATGATTTCTTCCATGTAGATAATCCCATTTCAGTTAAGCAATTTAAATGACTGCAACAAACAACAACTCACTCTCACTTAGGTCACTCTTGGAGAAGGAGAAGCTTTCAGGGACTAACTTCCTAGACTGGGCTAGGAACTTACAAATAGTTCTTAGACAAGAGTCTAAGGAGTATGTACTGAATGCTCCTTTACCAGCTGCCCCTCCCGCAGGTCGAGGCATCACCATGGCGATGGTGGAGCAGTATGACCGGCACGTGAGGGATGACCGAGATGTCTCGTGCCTCATGCTGGGTACCATGGCTTCTGATCTTCAGAAGCAGTTCATGGACGAGCATGCTTATGAGATGATGGATCAGCTTAAAAAGATGTTCCAAGATCAGGCTCATCAGGAACGTTACCTGACAACTAAGGCACTTTGCACTACTGTGATGGCAGCTGGGACTTCTGTTAGCACTCATGTGCTAAAGTTGAAGGGGTATATTGATACACTTGCCCGCCTCGGCTCGCCAGTTCCGCAGGACTTGGTAATAGACATTATTCTCGTGTCACTTCCTGAATCTTACAACCAGTTTATCATGAATTACCATATGCAAGGGTTGGATAAATCGGTTGTTGAGATGCATAACATGCTCAAGCTTGCTGAGCAGTCTCTTAAGAAGACTCCTGAAGTATTGCTGGTGAACAAGGGCAATACGCCCATTGCTAAGGGAAAGGCCAAATCTAAGGCCAAGGCTAAGGGCAAAAAGGTGGTGGCCCAACCTAAAGCAAGGGTTGCTTCTCCTGACGATGTTTGCCATGAGTGTCATGAGAAGGGGCACTGGAAGAGCTCATGTCCAAAGCTAAGGGAGCAACTGAAGGGCAAAACTGCTGCTTCAGGTATTTATGTTGTTGAGATTAATCTAGCTATTTCTACACCTTGGGTCTTGGACACTGGATGTGGATCTCACATTTGTTCAAATGTGCAGGGTCTAACAAATAGGAGATTGTTAAGATCTAGAGAAGTAGATTTTTGAGTCGAAAATGGTGCTCGGGTTGAGGCCATGGAGATCGGAGATTATTTCTTGGAGATGCCTAGTGGACTTGTTTTGGAACTAAGAAACTGTTATTTTGTACCTGCGATGTGCAGGAACATTATTTCCGTTTCTTTGTTGGATATTTCTAGTTTCGTATTTAATATTGGACATGGTAGAATTTCTATGCAATGTGGCAAAATTATTTATGGAACAGTATTTCTTGAAAATGGCTTATATATCCTTGATCTAAAACGTGAAAGTTCAATCTATAACATAAATACTAAAAGGATTAAACAAAATGAAATTAATCCTACTTACATCTGGCATTGTCGACTTGGCCATATAAATGAGAAGCGCATAGCTAGGCTTCACTCTAGTGAAGTGCTAGGGTCATTTGACATCCAGTCTTATGACGAATGCGAATCTTGTTTGAGAGGCAAGATGACAAAGGCGCCTTTTAGCAAGACGGCTGAAAGGGCCTCAGAGCTATTGGAGCTAATACATTCCAATGTATGTGGCCCAATGAGCACTAGTGCTAGATCTGGTTTTCTGTACTTCATCACCTTCATGGATGACTTCAGCAGATACGGTTACGTGTATCTGATGAAGCATAAGTCTGAGACTCTCCAAAGGTTCAAGGACTTTAAGAATGAAGTAGAAAACCAACTTGGCAAGAAAATAAAAGCACTTCGGTCTGACCGAGGGGTGAATATTTGAGCCAAGTTTGACTCATTTTTGAGAGAGTGTGGGATCCCAACTCACTCCTCCTGGTAAACCCCAGTGGAATGGAGTGTCAGAAAGGAGGAATAGGACCTTGCTTGACATGGTCCGCTTGATGATGAGTCATGCTACACTCCTTGTCTCCTTTTGGGGATATGCTTTAGAGACAGCTACTTACATTCTTAATAATACACCAAGCAAAGCTGTTGAGGGAACACCATATGAACTATGGAAGGGCCGAAAGCCCAATGTTTCCTTCTTAAAGATTTGGGGCTGTGATGCACATGTTAAGAAATTGACATGTGGCAAACTCGAGTCCAAATCTGTCAAGTGCCAGTTTGTGGGTTACCCTAAAGAAACTAAGGGTTATTACTTCTACGATCCGGCCGAAAACAAAGTTTTCATAGCCAGAAATGCAGTCTTATTGGAGAAGGAATTCCTTTCCAAGAGAGACAGTGGGAGTAATATTGCACTTTCAGAAGTTCAAGACTCACAAACTCCTGCAGCTACTGCTGAGGATGCTTCGAGAACCGATCTGACTACTCAAGAAATTGAGGAACCAGAACCAGTTGCACAGGACTTTAGAAGGTCTGGTAGGACACGTCATCAGCCAGAAAGGTACGGCTTTCTTATGACTAATGATGGGGACCTTATGGTCGTTGACCAAGAGGAGCCTAAGACCTATCAAGAGGCTGTTGAAAGACTACACTCAGATCAATGGCGCAAAGCCATGGAGGCTGAGATGCAATTTATGCACAATAACCAAGTATGGAACTTGGTGGATCCACCTCCGGGTGCTAAGGTGATAGGTTGCAAGTGGTATTTCAAGTTTAAGGCCCTGTGTGTGTAAGATAGTTAGTGGGAGCGTTTCCACCTTCCTAGTGCTGTATGTTGACGACATCCTAATCATTAGAGGCGACATACCAACACTGCAATGGGTTAAGCAGTGGTTGAGTAGGTGCTTCGCAATGAAGGACTTAGGCGAAGTTGAGATGATCTTAGGGATTAGGATCTACAGAGATAGATCTAATTGGCTTCTAGGCCTAAGTCAGGCCACATACATAGACAAGGTTCTGAAAAGATTCAGCATGGATAAGGCAAAGAAAGGATTCTTGCCTATGTGCCATGGGTTGAAGCTGAGTAAGAAAGATGGTCCTAAAACAAAGAAGGACCGGGAGAGCATGAAAAGATCCCTTATGCATCTACTAGAGGATCCATCATGTACTCCATGTTATGTACAAGTGCCTGATGTCGTGTTCGCACTAAGTATGACTCACCGGTACCAGTCGAACCCTGGGGAGGAACACTGGAAGGCTGTCAAAGCAATCCTGAAGTACCTTAATCGGACTAAGGATGCTTTCTTAGTGTATGGGGGTCAAGATGAGCTGGTAGTGTCAGGTTACACTGATGCAAGCTTTGAGACCGATGAGGATGAGAACCAGTCATAGTCTGGTTATGTTTTTCTCTTGAATGGCGGTGCCATTTGTTGAAGGTCCTCAAAGCAGGCCACCATTGCTGACTCTACAATGGAAGCTGAGTACATAGCTGCGTACGAAGCTCAAAGGAAGCCGTTTAGATCAAGAAATTCATAACTGAGTTCGGAGTAGTACCCACTATCCTAGACCCAGTTGATGTTTTTGTGACAACAACGGGGCCATCGCACAAGCTAAGGAGCCCCAGTCACATAAGAGATCCAAACATGTACTCAGAAAGCTTCACCTCATTCGGAAGATCATGAACAGAGGCGACATATCATTGCAGAGGGTTAACACCAAGAATAATGTGGCTGATCCATTGACCAAAGTGCTACTGCATATACAGCACGACGATCATACTAGATCTATAGGAATTAGGGCAATGCCGACTTGGAACTAGTGCATGTGGGAGATTGTTGGTGTGCCCTAGTTCTTAAGGCATTGGATTCTTGTATTTTGTATTATACATTAAGACTCATTGTATAAATACATTATTTGTGTCACATTAATAAAGGCAATTAATCTATTTCATTTATATCTTGTGCTATAATATGAGTAGAGTATCCATTGATTGATAATCATAAAACCTATCCCAGGTCTGTTCTAATCGTGGGAACGAATAGAACCACAGACTTGTATATTCGATGATTGTATGGTAGTTCTTAACTAGCCATAGTACTTGTATAGTCAGTCACAAATATAGGTACATGTCGTTGACATGGGACTGGATCGATCCGCACAAGAAAGCCACATGATTGTCACGTCATAGGTCTTTCTTTAGTAGATCTCTTTTGTCCTTAGACCAGATTTCATTATAATATCGATATGGAATCCGGTTCACTTTGACATACGCCTAACAGGTCTGTAAAAGGATGATAAATATGAGTATGATTGGGTGGACCGGTGAACATGTTGATATTGATGATGAAGTGATGGAATTGCCACTCGGGTAACACCGAGATGATATCATTGGCCACTTGATGAGTGGGACTGATAAGTGTATGGTCATACCCAAATAAGTTGGTTGCTTATTTGATTAATCAGTCAACTCAAGATCAAGAAATATAATAAACAACAGAAGAGGATGACAGACACCATGCCTCTTGTTTATTCATATCGATATCGTTAGGCAAAGGACACTATGAGATTACTACCGGGTGAGTGTCTTCTAAAGACTGCTGCATCTCTGTCTTAATTGGGGGTTGTAATGGTTTGCTAGAACCCACTTACAGTCTGTGGGCCTTGGGCCTACTGCCAACATAAAGACAGACCCATAGGATCGTGCACATAGATCAACTGAGCCGGAACTTATAGAAATTGTACATTTAATGTACATTGGAAGGAATGCGTTAATTAATTAGTTGACATTCGGTATCAAGGTAATTAATTAACATTGGATTGAATTTAATTTAATTAATAAGTTTACATAATGTAATTAATTAATTTATTAATTAATTGAATTACATAAAGTAAACAATTAATTAAATAATTTTCCTAAGTAGGAAAATTAAATACATGTATTGTATTTACTTAAGTGTGATTTAATTTTATTTAGGGGTAATTAAATTTAGCCAAATAGAATTAAATTACATGGTATATACCTTTTAATTAAAGTTTATTTATGTAATTATAATCTAGTGGGCTTGGGTTTAATTAACCTAATTAAAACCCAATTAGACAAGGTGTCTATATAAGGGCACACTTAAGGAAGAAAAACCTAATTCAACTCTAATTAATTGCTGGAAATTTCAGCCACTAATAGCTGCCCCAAATAGCCGAAAATCCCAGCATTAATCCTCCATTCCTTCGCGTCTTCGGCTAGCACCGGTTCCAGCTCAATAGTTGGTCGTGCACCGGACTTTGGAGATCGCAGTTTCAAGAAACGATTTTGCAGTTGTCTCTAGAGGAGACGAATCCGGTGAGTTAATCTCTCTTGATTCAAATTGTTTTTATTCTAATCAATGGTAATTGGACATGATAGGTGGATTCTAGGAAATTTTAAACGGTGTATTTTCCGCTGCACCACGTTACTTTTCTAATGACGAATCCCAACAGGTACTTCATACTGGGCCGAATAAAAATGGTCTCTACTCTCTCAGCCTTCCGAAAAGTCCGCCGGATCCGGTCCTTGCAAATCTGGCGTCCGTCTCCCAGTGGCATGCACGTCTTGGTCATGCTGCACTTCTAGCAGTGAAGAAAATTTTAGATTTAAATAATATTTCTGTTTCAAATAAAAATCATGAACTCTTATGTCATGCTTGTTCTGTTAGTAAGATTCGTCGTTTACCTTTTCCTGTTTCCACCTCTGTTGTTTTTGAACCATTAGAACTTGTTTGTTCTGATTTATGGGGTCCTCCTCCAGTGAAATCATTTGATAATTATCATTAGTATGCCTTATTTTTTTTATCATTATAGCAAGTACTCTTGGATTTATCCTCTTCAATTCAAATATGATGTCATGCATGCTTTTATACAATTTCGCAAGCATTTTGGGAAACCTATTAAGACTTTTCAATCTGACTGGGGAGGGGAATTCCAGGCATTAGTTCCTTATTTGAGCACCCATGGCATTTCACACCGTGTTTCTCGTCCATGCACACCACAACAAAAAGGTTGTGCGGAAAGAAAACATCGTCACATTATTGAAACCGGACTCTAACTTCTCACTCACTCATCGGTTCCCATTAAATATTGGACATTTGCATTTGAAACAGCAGTATACCTCATTAATCGAATGCCTGTTCCTACCTTGAATAATTTTACGCCATTTGAACTTTTGTTTAAGTCTCGTCCCAATTACAATTTTTGTGTATCTTTGGGTGTCTTTGCTATCCTAGGTTACGATATTCATCACCTCACAAACTTGCACCACGTTCCCGTCGTTGTGTCTTTCTTGGATACAGTAAAATCCATAAGGGCTATCGTTGTCTTGATCTTTCTCTTCATAAGCTTTATATCTCACGCTATGTACTTTTCGATGAACAGGTGTTTCCGTTTCAGCAATTAAGTGATGGTGCTCCTCTCTCCTCCATTCGCAATGATCACGAACTACCACTATACATCACCTTTCCAGTAGACTACCCAGCTCCAACAAGAACCGAAATCCCCCACCCGCCTTCCGCAAATGGCAACCCGTCACCTAGCAGCTCGCCTACCCACCCGCCCTCTTCACAAACCCCTCCGTCACCTCACACCTCGCCTATCCACCTAATGTCCCCTTCAACTCCAACGACCTCAAACACCTCACCTCCCTCTACGAACCAGCCCCTCCCGTCAGCCCACAACCCGCCGTCCAGCCACCGTTCCAGCCCGTCACTATCCGAAATTTCCACCAGTCCGCCTCCTATTCCCCTGCTTGTCGACCTTGGACAGCGTGCTCTCTCCCCTCCTCCACCACAAAAACACACACCATGGTTACCCGCTCTCAAATTGCATCCCTCAAACCCTGTCAACCTATGAATTTCAATACCATCAGTGCTGTTCCAGCTGAACCCACCTCTTATACTCAAGCAATGAAATTTCTAGAATGGCGTAAAGCGATGTTGACTGAGTATGAAGCTCTTATGAAAAATCAGACATGGGAATTGGTCCCATCTCATCAAGCACAGAACTTAATTAGGTGCAAATGGGTGTTTAAAACCAAACTGAATCTCGATGGCTCCATTGAGAGACATAAAGCTCGTCTCGTGGTGAAAGGGTTCCACCAACGCCCGGGATTGGACTATGCACAAACATACAGCCCGGTAATTAAACCAACCACAATCCGTCTTGTTCTCTGTTTGGCTATTTCCTTTGGTTGGGTGGTTAATCACCTTGATGTCTCAAATGCTTTTTTACATGGCACACTGGAAGAAAGGGTCTTTATGCAACAACCACCGGGATTTGTTGACAAGCACAAACCGGATCATGTTTATCTTCTCAAGCGTTCACTTTATGGTCTGAAACAAGCACCATGCATGTGGCACAAATGCTTAACTGATGTGCTAATTCAGTTTGGGTTTTATTGCTCTAAGGCAGACACTTCTCTGTACTGTTACAAATCATCATCATTTCAGATTTTTTGCTTGCTTTATGTAGATGACATTCTAGTCACAGGAAATGACATGGCCATGGTGGACAAAGGTATTAATTTTCTATAGTAGAAGTTTACTATCCGAAATCTTGGGAAGCTGAAATACTTCCTCGGCCTTGAAGCACAGTGGCAACCCGACAGCTTACTCCTCCATCAGCAGAAATATATTTCTGATCTTCTTCTCCGGACCAAAATGCATGAATCCAAGGGCATTTCCACGCCCTTCTGCAGCAGCACATGCCTTTCTCTTCAGAGTGGTGATCCCTTTAAAGATCCTCAGTTGTATAGAAGTATAATGGGTATGTCACAATTACCAAACCAGATGTTTCCTTTGCAGTTAATAAAGTGTCCCAATACATGCACTCACCCACAACTGAACACTGGAAAGCCGTCAAGAGGATTTTAAGGTATTTAAGAGACACGACCAGCCATGGTCTCTTGCTTCGGAAATCTTCTTCATTGAATATAAATGGTTTCTGTGACTCCGATTGGGGCGGTTGTTTGGATGACAGAAAATCAACAACTGGGTTTGCAGTATTTCTTGGGCCGAATCTCATATCTTGGGTCTCTAGGAAACAACGGACTGTCTCGAGATCCTCCACAGAAGCAGAATACCGAGCTTTGGCAACAGTTGCATCCGAAGTACTATGGCTTACAATGTTGCTTCGTGAGCTTGGGTACTTCACCAAAGCTCCTCCTACCATATGGTCCGACAACTTGGGTGCCACCTACCTCACTGCTAACCCGATTTTTCACAACAACAACAAACACCTTGAACTTGATTTCCATTTTGTTTGCGACAAGGTGACTCAAAAGATGATTCGGGTCCAGCACATTCCCACTCTTCACCAACCAGCAGACATCCTCACTAAAGGTCTCTCCAAGCAACGTTTTCTTCTTCTACGTGACAAGTTGACCGTGCAAAGCCTCGCTCAACTTGCGGGGGGGGGGGGGGGGGGGGGGGGGGTGGGGGGTGGGGGGTGATAGAGTATATGTATATATAATTATGTAAATAATAATTAGCCCATGTACAGCCCATGTACAGCCCATGATACTCGGCCCATGTACCCATGTATATATACTATTCTAATCAATGGAAAACCTAAAGGAGAAACCATATTGTTTCAATTAATACTATCAAATCTACAGATTTAGTACCATTATTTTTAGAGGAAGTAATACCTATTCACATATGTATTATCCATAAAACGGTATTGGACGTTAAATTGTATTGTAATAGTATTTGTGTGTTCTTTATTTCTAAGAAACATTAGTATATTATTCAAATAAGATATATATACATATAATTTTTAAGTGCTTTTCGTTTTTAATTATTTTTTATGAATCACATATATCCTTCTTAAAATAATAATGTGTGAAATTTAGTCATAAATAAAACTTACTAGACCTATGCACAATTAACTTTTTCCACGGATATATTTAATGGAATTAATTAATTGGGTGTGCATCGCCACTAAGCTGCTACCTATTTTTAGGGTGGATAGAGCAAGGAGCAATAGTTCATATCTTTATTCTTTAAGGCAAGATAAATAACTTGTGCAAATTTCAAATAATTAGATAAACTGCATGCATTTTCATTTTTCCAAATAGAGTGAGATGAACCAAAATACCAGCCATAGCATTGGGGATTTCAAACTATTTATTTAACGATGCATGAGTTGTATAATAAAGAAATATACGCTAACGACCTGGAGTAGTGGCTTGATCATGCAACTCCTTTGACAAGGAAACATATTATTTGCTTTGTACCTGAAATTCCAAAAAGAAAGACAAAAGAAACCTAAAACTTGTGCACCAAGATGCAGCGGGATATTACTAAAATCTATTGATCGCGCACGATACCGGAAGTTAGTCTTCTACAGTTAGAATTTCGTAAAATTCTCAATAGTAGGAAATTGGAATAAATCCAGAAAATTCATTAATCATCAAAGCTACTTCAAAAAAGTCATATCACAGCATAACTACCAAAACACTAATTAGAATCCAAAACGAAAAGGGAAAACAAAAACACGAAAACAACAAAAAGGATCCGAAAATTTAAAAAAAAAAACACAAAATTGAGGCCCTAAACATTGGAATTTGGCAAAAAAGTGATGGATCACATAAGTAAAGCTTATGAGTTTGAATCGTTGGCCCAATTCCAATAAAATTAGGATTTGAAAATGCGAAAAACCGACAACCTGAACTTGTCAACAATTACGGGAATGCCACTTCTCCAAAAACAAAAGTTCTTGTTCTTCTACTACATCATTAATGGGTTAATTACATCCATGGTACACAGACTTTAGCGAGTTTCATAATTTGATACATAGACTTTAATTTTGCTCAGTAAAATACATGAACTTAATAATATCCTACCACTAACATACATATGACCTGCTACAACAAGTTAATTAAAACGAAATTTGAAGAGCTGAGTTTATTGGTGATGAAGGTGGCTGGGTTAGGGTATGTAATCGATGGTGCGGTATTGAACGGAATTGATGGAGTGATCGGTGATATTTTGGTGGTGGAGATAACAGTGGAATCAACGGCTGTCGATGAAGGCTGCATCAACGCTGAACTCGCAACAACAGTTGCCATGGACGAAACGGATAGCGGTGGAATGGGCAGTGGCAGTGGGGCTGATGGAGTCGGAGTAGTGATGATGGGATTTTCGAATGAAGACATGGTAGGGTTAGGGTATCAGTGGCTCTGATACCATGAAAACTTATTGAGGCAACGTGACTTTGTATTGATGATTAAGGATAATATATACAGTTGAGAACCCTAACCTTGCAAGGACTATAATACATCTTTATACAATATTGGTCCTCTCTTTCTCTATCAAAAGAATGAACCAAACCCCACACATATATTTCTCTCTTTTTCTTCATGATAAAAGGTTATACTATTATTTCAAAAGTAGTCAACCCAACAACATCGGTGTTGAAAGGCGGTGGCGGATGGCCATTGTCAAAAGGAGAAAGAAGGAAGGGCTACTTTAAGTTAACAATGTCAAGTTTCTCAACATAAGATTTGCTTGTTCATTTTTTTTTAATTTATTTATTTTGCAATCTGCAAGGGTAAAATAGTTTCAGATTATTTGCAAGGGAATATTATATAGCATTGCAAATTCCCTTGCAAACAATTTAATAACAAATTTCTTTTGAAAATGATAAATTGAACCGAGACAAAAACAAGAAGAATAAATTGCATCCTATCAAATGTTGGAGGTATAATTGTAATTCTGATATAAATTAAAATTATTTTTCACTCAAAAACCATTAAGACATCGATTGGAACTTTTATATAAATTTACTACTTTGTTACAATTCGTTAACTGGATATATATATATATATATATATATATATATATATATATATATATATATATATATATTGCTTTTAACACATGAGGTTGAGTTCAAAAGAAGATTCAAATAATTAAATATATGAAAAAGAAAAGTAGTAAATTGCAAGCAAAAATGATTAATATTTCGCTGGTGAATTGATTCAGCAGAAAAATAGAAATTAATTTTTGTTTAGTTTTTCTTTTATTTTTTCATGTATCAAACATAAAATTAAAATTAAAGAAATTAAATTGAGAATAGATTGAGAACTTAGATGGATTAAATGGATTACATGGATTGTTACATGGTTTATTATAAACCATATAATATGAGTTCCATAACCTATTCAATCCATCTAACCCATTATAAACAATAAGATCTACTTTTCATGGTTTGAATGAGTTGAGATTGAATGGGTTATGATAACTCATCCAATTTTGAAAACCCTAACCTATTCTATGAACCAAACATAGCAATAAAGTAATTGAATCTACCATTGAAAGAGGGATGCCTACTATTATTATTATTATTATTATTATTATTATTATTATTATTATTATTATTATTATTATTATTATTATTATTGTAAATACTACCGGTTTCCGGACACCACATTGGACGCAGACTAATCTGGTTTCGAGATAACAGTTCAGCGGATTATGATATCAAGACTCCTCCCTATATTAGTACTAGGACTTGAACACCTATCATGTCTCTAACTCAGCTCACTATCTACCATCTTAACTACCATACATTGGTAGAGATGCCTACCATTTAATGGAGATAATTGGTGCTAAAAAATAAATGTGAATAAGTGGATAGTAATTGATTACTTAAGTATATTATTCTGGGAGTATAAAAAAATTTTCTGCTGTTTGCAGGGACGATTATAGAGAGAATTGAAAATCATTGAAACCATAATTTACTGTCCAAACAAAATTAATTAACAAGTTCATAAGCACAAACTGGATAAAGTTTTGTCTAATTCGATGTATTTCATTTCTAAAGGTCTCTTAGATGCCATAGCACCATGATAGGAATATGATTATATGTATATATGTTGTATTTATGTATAATGCACAGGGAGCTATGTATATATTTTACATGTGTATCTCTAGGGTATAAATACCCACTTAGAATCAATACAATTCAAGGGTTTCACATAATCTTACATGGTATAAGAGCAACAAGAGCTAAACAGCTGATCTTTATTCTCGAAACCTAACCCTAGCCGCCGGTCTTCATCATGTCCTCCACTCCAAACACCACTGCCGCTGTGACTGGGGCTGTTGCTGGTGTCATCACCGATCCAGCGACAGCCCCGCTAACAGCTTCAGCACTGCCCCTTACCACGTTGGCGACTCAAATGCCAACCAAATTAACAAGTTCCAATTTTCTCCTATGGAAGACACAGCTTTTACCGATTATCAAAGGAAGTGGACTGGACGGACACTTGGACGGCTCAGAACCAGCATCGGCCGAACAACTTAACGATGGCACCAAAAATCCAGCCTACACAATATGGCACCGATGAGATCAACAGGTATTATGTTGGATTTTGAATTCGATTTCAGAGTCTCTTTTGCCCCAATTCGTGGGAGTAACCTCTGCTAGGCCTGCTTGGAATAGATTGAATGAGTTGTATGCTTTTGGGTCTAGATCACACATAAAGAGTTGCGTAGTCGTTTACATAGTTTGAAACAAGGGAATGATGAGATAACTATTTATTTACAGTGGGCTAAGTCTATTTTTAATTCTTTGTGAGCATTGGGTTACAATATTGAAGAGACTTCGTGGGCCTTGAGAGTGTTGGGCTTAATTGGATGAGTGAGCATATAAGTGGGGTTGAGCCCATGTAACACAAAACCAATTGCCTTATGTTAAGGCCCAATCTACACCACTTATATATCACTCTTCATTCTCATTTATTTCCGATGTGGAATTCTCCAACATCTCTAACACTCCCCCTCAAGTGTAACTGGGCCTGGACCAGTTGTCACTTGTCAAACATTCCTTAGCCTCTTTCCTTTAAGGTCCAAGGTTATCAACGGCTCTAGTTTTCTCTACGAGCCCAAACTCCACCAGGACTTTAAACACAGACCCAGGATCTTTTTCGGCTGTCGGGCCTTCTTCTGCTCTGATACCATGAAGAGACTCTATGGGCTTTGAGAGTGTTGGGCTTAATTGGATGAGTGAGCATATAAGTGGGGTTAAGCCCATGTAACACAAAACCAATTGGCTTATGTTAAGGCCCAATCTACACCATTTATTTATCACTCTTCATTCTCATTTATTTCCGATGTGGGATTCTCCAGCATCTCTAACAAATATCAGAGGCTGTTATTGAGGGTTTGCATGAAAATTTTGATGCATTTGTTAGAACTTTTGAGGTTCAGATGGATAATGTTGGATTTGATGATTTATATGGAATGTTGTTAACTGAAGAACGGAAAATAAATCGACATGTAAGTAGGGAGAATTCAGTCCCGTCAGCTTATGTGATGGTGAGGCAACATACTAATGCACCAGGAAGCTAATCCGGATAGAATTCTGGATTGTTTACTGCCGGTAGAGGACCCGGTAAAAGCCATGGAGACCGAGGAATGTAGCAGCAACAGCCCTATGGGTTTGTTAATACAGGACGAGGTAATTATTTTCAGCAAGAAAGTTCCATTGCTTATGGTTTTACATGTTCTCTGGCAGATGTCTCTCTGTATTACATATGGAAGCGTTCACAGGTGTTGTTTTGCTTAATTTATGTTGATGACCTCTTGGTTTTAGGAAGTGACTCAAGTTGTGTATTCGCCTTAATTTCTTTTCTTTAATCCTATTTGCAATTAAAAATATGGGACCAACAACATACTTCTTGGGTATTGAATTCTTAACACAGAATGGATCGTTGTTCCTGGCACAGATGAAATATACCTTGGATTTACTGTCTAAGGCTTGGATGTTGGAATCTAAACCGGTTGACACGCCGGCCTGGTCTTCTGATCATTTGTCTACATCAGGTACTCTTTCTTCAGATATCACGGCTTACAGGAGTCTTGTGGGCGGCTTACAGTACTTAACTATAACTCGTCCGGACATTGCCTTTGCTGTGCATAAAGTTGCCCAGTACATGCATGCGCCCACCACTGTGTTGGGATTCGTCATTGGAAAAATAACGTGGCGCAGCGGAAAATACACCGTTTAAAATTTCCTAGAATCCACCTATCGTGTCCAATTACCATTGATTAGAATAAAAACAATAAGAATCAAGAGAGATTAACTCATCGGATTCGTCTCCTCTAGAGACTGCTGTAGAATCGTTTCTTGAAACTGCTATCTCCAAAGTTCGGTGCATGACCAACTATTGAGCGGGAACCGGTGCTAGCCGAAGATGCGAAGGAATGGAGGTTCAATGCTGGGATTTTCGGCTGATTTGGGGCTGCTCTTGGTGGCTGAAATTTCCAGCAATTAATTAGGATTGAATTAGGTTTTTCCTCCTTAAGTGTGCCCTTATATAGACACCTTGTCTAATTGGGTTTTAATTAGGTTAATTAAACCCAAGCCCACTAGGATTATAATTACATAAATAAACTTTAATTAAAAAGTATATACTATGTAATTTAATTACCCCTAAATAAAATTAAATCACACTTAATTTAATACAATACATGTATTTAATTTTCCTACTTAGGAGAATTATTTAATTAATTGTTTACTTTATGTAATTCAATTAATTGATAAATTAATTAATTACATTATGTAAACTTATTAATTAAATTAAATTCAACCCAATGTTAATTAATTACCTTGACACCGAATGTCTACTAATTAATTAACGCATTCCTTCCAATGTATATTACATGTACAATTTCTATAAGTTCAAGCTTAGTTGATCTATGTGCACGATCCTATGGGTCTGTCTTTATGTTGGCAGTAGGCCCAAGGCCCACAGACTGTAAGTGGGTTCTAGCAAACCATTACAGCCCCCAATTAAGACAGAGATGCAGCAGTCTTTAGAAGACACTCACCAGGTAGTAATCTCACAGTGTCCTTTGCCTAACGATATCGATATGAATAAACAAGAGGCATGGTGTCCGTCATCCTCTTCTGTTGTTTATTATATTTCTTGATCTTGAGTTGACTGATTAATCAAATAAGCACCGACTTACTTGGGTATGGCCATACACTTATCAGTCCCACTCATCAAGTGGCCAATGATATCATCTCGGTGTTACCCGAGTGGCAATTCCATCACTTCATCATCAATATCAACATGTTCACCGGTGCACCCAATCATACCCGTATTTAGCATCCTTTTACAGACCTGTTAGGCGTATGTCAAAGTGAACCGGATTCCATATTGATATTATAATGAAATCTGGTCTGAGGACAAAAGAGACCTACTCAAGAAAGACCTCTGACGCGACAACCATGTGGCTTTCTTGTGCGGATCGATCCAGTCCCATGTCAACGACATGTACCTATATTCATGACTGACTATACAAGTACTATGGCTAGTTAAGAACTACTATATAGTCATCGAATATACAAGTCTGTGGTTCTATTTGTTCCCACGATTAGAACAGACCTGGAATAGGTTTTATGATTATCAATCAATGGATACTCTACTCAGATTATAGCACAAGATATAAATGAAATAGATTAATTGCCTTTATTAATGTGACACAAATAATGTATTGATACAATGAGTCTTAATGTATAATACAAAATACAAGAATCCAATGCCCTAAGAACTAAGGCACACCAACACACTGTGCACTGGCAGGCTTTGAAACTGGTCCCATGCTACTTGAAAGCTACTGTTTCATTTGGCTTACGGTATCAGCGTTAACCTACCTTGCAGTTACATGCCTTCTCTGACTCAGATTGGGCTGGCGATGCAGATGATCGTAGGTCCACTTCTGGTTTCGGTATTTTTCATGGCACTAATCTCATCTCTTGGGCATCTCATAAATAGCGTACTGTCTCTCGGTCCTCTACGAAAGCCGAATATCGAGCTCTTGCTATAGCGACCTCTGAATTGCCCTAGCTGGGTATGCTTCTTATTGAGCTTGGTTTTCCTATGGAGCGGTCCCCTACTCATTGATGTGACAATCTTAGTGCCACTTACCTTACGGCTAATCCCATCATTCATTATCGCACGAAGCATTTGGAGCTCGATTGTCATTTTGTTTGGGAGCGTGTTGCGTCTAAACAATTGATTGTTCGTTACATCTCTACTGATGATCAAGTGGCGGATATCCTCACCAAGCCTCTCTCCCGGTAGCGTTTTCGCTTCTTAAGAGACAAGTTGGCTGTGGTTTCCACTCCAGCTCAACTTGCGGGGGAGTGATAGAGTATATATTTTATATGCAATTGTACTACTATAATGTGTATAGGACTGTACATCTCCTATATATATTCAATGAAATCCATCTCCATACTTTGGGAGAGATTTCCACAAACCCTAATTCTATCTCACTTGACACAAAAATTATCAGAAGACTTAAGCTTCCAGCTTATCTCATCTTTTTTATGCCATGATTGTTCCGTTGGGGGGCAGAAGAGACAGAGATGGAGAACGACATCATCAACTCGGCAGCAGCGGCAGGTAGGTGGCATAGCAAAGAGGAGAGGAGGAGAGGGTGAAGGATGAAGGCCGAAGAAGGCAGAACTGTTTTTATTTTTTATTTTTTAATTTCCAGAGAAAATTAAAAAAAAAATACAACAACTGATACAAGGGCATCGCCCCTGTATCAGCGTTGAAGAGCAGAGGTGCTGCCCCTGCTCTTCTTTAGGGGGGGGGGGGGGGCAGCTGAAGGGGGTCGTCGGAAGCCCCCTCGGCGCCGCCCCTGTTTATGCTCCTCATGAGTAAAAGAATGAACCAAGCCCCACACATATATTTCTCTATTTTTCTTCATGATAAAAGGTTGTACTATTATTTCAAAAGGAGTCAGCCCAACAACATCGGTGTTGAAAGGCGGTGGCGGATGGCCATTGTCAAAAGGAGAAAGAAGGAAGGGCTACTTTAAGTTAACAATGTCGAGTTTCTCGACATAAGATTTTCTTTTTCATTTTTTTTAATTTATTTATTTTGCAATCTGCAAGGGTAAAATAGTTGCAGATTATTTGCAAGGGAATATCATATAGCATTGCAAATTCCCTTGCATTTTTGCCTCCAAAATTTTCCGCCTAAAATTTGCAAACAATTTACTAACAAATTTCTTTTAAAAATGATAAACTGAACCGAGACAAAAACAAGAAGAATAAATTGCATCCTATCAAATGTTGGAGGTATAATTGTAATTCTGATATAGATTAAAATTATTTTTCACTCAAAAACCATTAAGAAATCAATTGGAACTTTTATATAAATTTACTACTTTATTACAATTTGTTAACATATATGTAGGGCTGTCAAAATAGGTGGTGACATGATAACACGATTCGTTTAATATGAAATTTAATAAATTAGGGTTGGGTTTATAAGAGTTAGTGTCGGAAAAGGGTCGACACATTTATGACACGAGATAAACAAGTTGGGTCATGAGTCAACCTATGAACCCGTATAACCCGTTAACAAATTAATAATTTTGACTAATATAAAGGTTAAAACTATTATTTGCACTTGAGAGCTAATAGTATATATTTATTCTTTCTTCAATACTTCCAAACCCTTATTCATTGTTATTTAATGGATATTTTTTGGATTACACGAGGCTAGTAGCTATTATGGTTTTTTATGTAGAAATTGCAGTTTCGGAGAGACTGCCTGAATGGAATGTAAATGTTTTACCAGATATTATTTAATTAGTAAAAATGTAGAAATTTAAACTAATTTTTACTTTCTAATGCCTATTTGCATTGTTGCATGTTTAATTGAGTTGACGAATTCATGTTGATTTATTTTTAAAAGGGTAATTATTATTTTTTTAGATAATGTGGTTCAATATTGAATTGATCTATAAATAATCTATTTTTAAATAAATGGGTTGAACATGTTAATAGTGTCGACCCGTTATAATATAGTATTGTGTTGTGTCAACCCATTTAATATATGGGTAGTGTCAGTGTTGACCTTATAAGTGTCACTATGTGTCAACACGATACGAACAAGACACGTGAACCCATTTTGACAGCCCTAGATATATGTATTGCTTTTAACACATGAGGTTAAGTTCAAAAGAAGATTCAAATAATTCAATATATGAAAAAGAAAAGTAGTAAATTGCAAGCAAAAATGATTAATATTTCAGTGGTGAATTGACTCACCATAAAAATAGAAATTAATTTTTGTTTAGTTTTTCTTTTATTTTTTCATGTTTTCAAAAAAATTATCAAACATAAAATTAAAATTAAATAAATTAAATTAAGAATAGATTGAGAACTTAGATGGATTAAATGGATTACATAGATTGTTACATGGTTTATTATAAACCATATAATATAAGTTCTATAACCTATTTAATCCAAATAACCCATTGTAACCAATAAAAACTACTTTTCATGGTTTGGATGAGTTGAGATTGTATGGGTTATGACAACTCATCCAATTTTGAAAACCCTAGCCTATTTCA
Organism: Euphorbia tirucalli; assembly: GCA_039660915.1. Taxonomy (NCBI): domain Eukaryota; kingdom Viridiplantae; phylum Streptophyta; class Magnoliopsida; order Malpighiales; family Euphorbiaceae; genus Euphorbia; species Euphorbia tirucalli. The sequence goes on from CM077641.1 coordinate 73,972,084, forward strand.
TGAACTAAAAATAACAATAAGGAATTGAATCTACCATTGAAAGAGGGATGCCTACTATGTTTTTTTTTTTTTTTTTTGGTAAATACTACCGGTTTCCGGAGACCATATTGGATGCTGTTTGCATGGACGGTGAGAAAGAGAATTGAAAATCATTGAAACCATGATCTACTGTCCAAACAAAATTAATTAATAAGTTCATAAGCACAAACTGGATAAAGTTTTGTCTAATTCGATGTAGTTCATTTCTAAAGGACTCTTAGATCCTATTGCACCAAACGGATAAATTTGAAAACCTTTGAAATTGGTAAGTGTTTATAATAGGTGAAGTAATTACGAAAATCAAACATGAACCCACGTTTGGTTTATGTAATAGAAGAAAAATAAAAGAGTGAAATGTATTAATGGTCATTGAAATTGTGCATTTGTAAGCCGATTGTCACGCCCCGCCAATATTGTTACGCGAGACATTGTTGCTTATGCGCAATGACACTCGCACATATGGGATGCATATGGCCAAAGTGGGGTAAAAATGGCCACAAGGGCCTAAATACACCAAACCCAAAGCCTTTAGGCCAAATAAATAATTATTGGGCCAAAGAAGGGGTGGTTGTGCGGCAAAAGTTCAAGAAAAATGGGAGTTTGGCGTGGGAAATGCGGGCTGCCGCAAAACAGGCCCAGCCAGCGTGCAAGCAGCGCAGCCCAGCGCGCAGCGCGGCCCAGTCCAGCGCGCAGCCGGATAGTGACGGAAGTTCGGTCTCTCTGATTCGGTCGCAGAAGGAGCCAGAAGCTTCCAGAAACGGCTGGAGCGTCCCAGATCGGTCGGTAATCTGCTGGAACGCCTCTAGAACGTGCCAAACCGCCTCTAACCCTTCTAGAAAGCGTCCCTACCTATTCTTTTATGTATTTTATGATGTAAATATTCTAGAATGTTCCTATAAGGAGGTGGGATGCCTATAAATAGTCCTCACCCCCTCATTTGTAATCCAATCTCAAGAACCTCTTCATCCTAAAGAGATCTCATCAAACTAAGAGAGAGTTGTAAGATACTTTGGTGTATTGGTTGAGTGTTAGATTGAGTAATAAATTACTCTCACATTCCCAAAACCATTGTGTCTTCTCAAATATATTTCTAAGTTCTCTAAAAGCATCCAAGTGCCCACCATATTCCTTCGCCCACACATCAAAAGGCTTGCTTAGCACAACAAACGTCGTAAGTGCCTAAGCGCCGCGCGGGTCAAAAGGACGACTCCGTGACAAGTGGTATCAGAGCCTCGGTTACGCTACCTTGGTTCCCCTGTGTGATAAAGAAGGAAAGAGTACAATGGCTAAGGATGTTGCGCATGTTGGTGCTACCTCGGATGTGCAAGCGGAAGAGCACAACCGTGGACACGAGGAACAAGTCGCTTCGCGGAGGTCGAAGCGCAACCAATCTAAAGAGACGGTAATTGTCGATGCTTTAGAGCAACGGATTGATGCCTTGGAGTCGCATATGGAGGAAATGACGATGACCATAGGCAACCTATCGGACAAATGTGACACTTTTACTGAGGAGAATGCCACAATCACCGATGTTGTTCGAGGTATGTTCGATAACCTTAAACAACTTCTTTTAGATAAGATATCCAAGTTGGAGGAAGAAGTACACAACCTCCACATCGAGACTGATGAGATAAAAAGGAGATGGCGAACACATCGCTGTCCAAATAGTCCCAATGGCGCGAGCTCATCAAGCTTTGCCGCCATGAATGGACAAAGTATATTGCAAAAGCCTCCGAACTACAATGGTGGTCGTAGTGCTGCTGAAGTGGAGAACTTCCTCTTTAGCATGGAACAATACCTCAAAGGCTTAGCAATAGGTGATGAAGAGGCAAAGATCGCTACTGCCCAGTCATTCCTACGAGATGCCGCCCAAATATGGTATAGGCGACGATGCCTTGATGCAGAGCAAGGTGAGCCTGGTATCGAAACGTGGGAACAGTTCAAGACAGAATTACGGGAGAAATTCTGTCCCACCAACGCTAGCCAAGAAGCCAAGCGAAAGATGTGGCAACTAAAGCAAACTGGGAGTGTGTCCGACTACATTAAAGAGTTCAATGCTCTTATGTTTGAAGTCGGAAGGATATCGCGGGAAGATGCATTAGCATGCTTCAAAAGTGGCTTAAAGGACTTCTTCAAGTCTGCAGTTATCCAAGCGCATGTGACAAACGTCGACGATGCAATCCGACTTGTTGAAGAATTGACCGACTCTACCTCCCACGAAAAGAATGCCAACTGGGGTAAAAGTGGGGGAGATGAGGACGAGGTTGAAGATGATGAAGATGCTGAAAACTCCCAGGATCATGGTAAGAAGAAGCCACACGATAAGGGTAAGTTCGTAATGAATAACCCGACGAAAGCCCCCAAACCGTGTTTCATATGTAATGAAGCGCATTGGACACGTGATTGCCCAATGAGGGGGAAGATAAGTGCCATGGTGGCTGACCTCAAGGAGAGGAAGGCTCAAGAAGAGGAACAACAAGTGGGAGCAATCCAATACCTTGGAGCAATGCAGTTGATGGACTATGATGAAGGCGCTGCCTCAACCGAGGAAGGTTGTGAGGAAGTCTTCAGTCCAAACGAAGGCGCTGCCCCAACCGAGGATGATAGTGGGGAAGTCTTCAATGCTCCGAATGAAGGCGCTGCCTCAACCAAGAAAGTTAGTGAGGAAGTCTTCGAATGTCCTAACGAGATGCTTCCGCTAAACACTCAAAACGAGGAGAGTAAAGTATCAACAAAGGATCTTGCTAGGAAGTCTAAGAAGGCGATGCCTACGCAAGGTAAGTTCCAACCTCCTCATCATTGTATCAATCAAGTCCTTGTAGGGAAGTCTATGGAGGCGCTGCCCAAGCAAGGCCAGGAAACACCAAGTTCCAATGATGCTAGTTCGTGCCAAGCAAAGATGGCTAGGCGACGACGAAGGAAGAGGAAGAGTAGATCAACTCAAAACCTCATGCAAGAAGATGAAATGGCCAAGGCAAGAGAGTTGCCGAGCCAAACCAACCTTGTTGGCGTGACGTGCCAAGAGGTTAAGGCAAAGGAAAGTCCGAAGCGTACTCACAACAAAGTTCGATGCGCGCCGAGGACGTCGCGAAATCAAGTGGGGGAGGATGTCACTCCCCGCCAATATTGTTACGCGAGACATTGTTGCTTATGCGCAATGACACTCGCACATATGGGATGCATATGGCCAAAGTGGGGTAAAAATGGCCACAAGGGCCTAAATACACCAAACCCAAAGCCTTTAGGCCAAATAAATAATTATTGGGCCAAAGAAGGGGTGGTTGTGCGGCAAAAGTTCAAGAAAAATGGGAGTTTGGCGTGGGAAATGCGGGCTGCCGCAAAACAGGCCCAGCCAGCGTGCAAGCAGCGCAGCCCAGCGCGCAGCGCGGCCCAGTCCAGCGCGCAGCGGGATAGTGACGGAAGTTCGGTCTCTGATTCGGTCGCAGAAGGAGCCAGAAGCTTCCAGAAACGGCTGGAGCGTCCCAGATCGGTCGGTAATCTGCTGGAACGCCTCTAGAACGTGCCAAACCGCCTCTAACCCTTCTAGAAAGCGTCCCTACCTATTCTTTTATGTATTTTATGATGTAAATATTCTAGAATGTTCCTATAAGGAGGTGGGATGCCTATAAATAGTCCTCACCCCCTCATTTGTAATCCAATCTCAAGAACCTCTTCATCCTAAAGAGATCTCATCAAACTAAGAGAGAGTTGTAAGATACTTTGGTGTATTGGTTGAGTGTTAGATTGAGTAATAAATTACTCTCACATTCCCAAAACCATTGTGTCTTCTCAAATATATTTCTAAGTTCTCTAAAAGCATCCAAGTGCCCACCATATTCCTTCGCCCACACATCAAAAGGCTTGCTTAGCACAACAAACGTCGTAAGTGCCTAAGCGCCGCGCGGGTCAAAAGGACGACTCCGTGACACGATGGTTACTAAATTAATTTCGCGTAAACAAAAAAATTAAAATGTAGGCATGTCTTAAATCTATTTTGCCAATACTAATGAGAGATTTATAATAACATTTATATGTTGTTTTACCAATAGGAATTTCAACAGCGGCAGTAAGATTGAAACCCAGATAAAGATGCCACAAAAGTTGGTTCCTTACCGCTAAGCCTACTCTTAGCCAATAAACCAATTTATAAGCAATCATATACATATATATATATATATATATATATAGTCCGAAGTACCAAAGGATAAATAACAATTGTTCTTTCTTTCTAAATTAGTCAATTAGATGTTTCAACAAAATTAGGGGAAAAAGTAGCCAAAATAGATATTTTGGTCATGTGATCCGGTCATAAGTAATTATTAAGTAATACGTTTTAGATCCCTTAAATATTAATATCTTTCAATTGAGACCATGCATGAATTTCTTTAATCTTTTCTGTTTTTTTGAAATAAAGCATTGGCCTACCTTATATCTATCTGTCGAAATTGTTGGATATTGCAATTATGACTTGCGATTTCAATATTATTACCTTTTTCCCTTAGGAAATAATTAACATATTAAAAAAATATATATATTCTGAATAAGGTGTAATTGGTATGAAATAGTAAAGATCGCACTACATATGTACATAGATCGTTTTCTTGTTTAAAAAATCTAGAATTAGAAAAATTCACATTAATTAGCATATATGAATATAGATATTTTTATGATAAATGTATAAATATGGATATATAGTTCAATTTGTCCTTCAATGAATAATTTCGTATATACACTATCAGGACTAGTAATAAGTCTAAATTAATTATTATAAGTTCTGAATAAAGAAAATAAAAAATTACAAACAACTAGTAAAATTCAAAAATTGAAAATATGAGAAAGATGTGTGGGGTTTGCTAGCTAAGAAAATTACATTTATGTTTTTAATTTTATTTTTCTAATATTGCTAATGAGTATGTCTTCTTAAAAGCTGGCTAATCAATTTGCTACATTTGTGGAATGTCTTCCCCACTCTACGAAGTGATGCATATAGGGGGGGGGGGGGGGGGGGGGACGGGGACTAATATTACAAGAAGAAAGTACAAAACTAAAGCTAATATAGATGTTTTCCTCCTTGATGCAGTAAATTTGGAAATATATCCATCTTCCATCAGCAAATGCTGCTTATCCATCGATTCGATCATCAGTTCAGATATGTTCCTAGCAAGGTACAACAAGTTCATTAAAAATTAAAGCTTTTACAAGCATCAATCAAAAGTATATAAATAATTTGGAAATACATGTGAAAAATTACCTCAATTTTATTGCATTGACTAGTTTCTTCTTCGACGAGATTTGGAAGTCTTGTTTTTAGACTTTGTTGGCCTTTGATTGCCTTCAACTTTCCTCACAAACCAATCAAGTTTCCTTGTTTTGAACACTATATATGCTACTCCAACACCAATATAATATACAGAGGTGCTTTGAAAACTTGGAATTGGGCCACTTAACATATTATTGCTGAAATCAATATAATATACAGAGATGCTTTGAAAACTTGGAATTGGGCCACTTAACATATTATTACTGAAATCAATATAATATACAGAGTTGCTTTGAAAACTTAGAATTGGGCCATGGAGTTGGTTGTTGTTGAGAGTAAACTCTTCCAAACGGGGAAGAGTAGATATGGAGGATGGTATTGTTTCATTGAGCAGGTTATAGGATAAATATATTGGTACAAGAAGGGATTGGGCCAGTTAATTGGTTTTTTTGTTAAGTATAAAAGTTCAAGTTGTGTTAAATTTCCAAAATAATTAGGAATAGGACCGCTGAAATTATTGTATGAAAGATCTAAATAATATAGCAGTTTAAGATTTCCAAAGGAAGAGAGAATATGACCACTAAAATTATTATATGGGAGACGCAATAAGTGAGTTGTGTTAAAGTGCCAAACAATTCAAGATTTGAGCCAATAAAATTGCAGCCGATAAGCTGCAATCGCTTCAACGACTTGAGATTGTTGTGAAAGAAATGAGGTTCCAAATAAATTGGGATTTTTGTGAAAGAAAGTCCCAAGTGCTCTAGGAGGGTACTCCAATTGGACATGGGATGAATTCCACTGAGATCTTCATTAGAAACCTGTTTTCTAAGAAATTTCACGGATAAAAATGGAAAAGAGAAATTAGTGTTTGGTTGTTAAAAAGTTCCAAATGTGAAATTGGAAATCAATTTACCCAAAATTAAGCTTTCTGGGTGGGAAACATCTTTTTGGTGTTTTCTAATGTGGAACCAATACAACACAGACACCGAGTTTCAATTTTTCAATTGACTCTTTTTTCTTGACTAATATTTTTATATTTATGGTTTTATATAATTTTTATGTTTTGATTTTCTTTTTTACTGATAAAGTTTTAATTTAAAAAATGTTGCTAATAGCGAAAAATGAAAGCCCATTTTCTGAATGAAAAATTACATACTCTCCCACAATACAACAAATGCTAGATTTAGCAGTAAAATTTACATTTAACAGCAAAAATCCAATAGTTGCTGCAAAAAAATACATTTAGTAGCAAAAAAATTAGTTTCAGCATGTTTCTATTACAAAGCTGTGGCCGTAAATATTTGCAACAAAAAAATTGATATAATTTTGCTGCTAAATCTGTTTTTTGACAGTAACTATTGGATTTTTGCTGTTAAATGTGCTCTTTTGCTGCTAAATCTAGCATTTCTTGTAGCGCCATTTTGTATTATTAGAGTAGTTGTATTTGTATCAAATTGTAATTATGCATTGTGTCTCCAATTGTAATAATACACGGCTAAGGACTCTTATACAACTCATATATATAAATACATACCATCTCCTCTATAATTGTAGAGTGAGATTTTTCCAATTGAAAACCCTAGTTTACATGGTATCAGAGCTATAAGGCAAAGTTGCCGAAAAAAGAGAGAAAGAAAGCAAAGTTATAGCCACCATCGACATGTCTAGCACCAGCAGCACATCCAATGCCCTTTCCTCCACAGCCGATTCGTCCTTGCTGTCCACCACACCGACCCTCACTCACCAACTTCCCCTAAAACTAAACTCCACAAACTATATTCTATGGAAAACCCTAATCACTCTGATGCTGGCTGGTTGTGATTTGCTCAACCATATCGACGGAACGGGTGCAATACCGGTTGAACGATTAGCCGACAACACAGTTAATCCGGCATTCAAAGTATGGATTCACCAAGATCAGCAAGTTCTTGGCTGGATTTTAGCATCAATCTCGCCTTCAATTTTGCCGCAAGTTGTAGGAGTAAAGTCGGCAAAAGAGGCATGGGTGAAATTGGAGAACACCTGGGTCCAGGGCGCAGGTACGCAACCTGAAGCAACAATTACATTCTTTGAAGAAGGGAACCGAATCAATTGCTGAGTATATGCAACGGGCGAAAATAATTGCAGACAGGTTAGTTTCTCTGCAATATCCAATTCTTGAGGAAGATTTAGTAGACGCTATTTTGGATGGATTGAATGGTCCAAATAGCCCATACCATGATTTTTGTCGGTCCCTTGAGGCTCGAATGACTGAGGTTTTCATTCGATGATTTATTTGGGCTGCTGTTGACGGAAGAGAGACAACTCAAGAAGGAACGGAGTCCTGTAGATGACTTAAAATTACCAGCTGCCCATGTACAGTGAAGCAGTCCTCACCAGCAACATGGGGGCGTGTTCGTGTTCGCCATCAGCAACATGGCCAGCCGCATTAGCAGCAGTAGAACCAACCGTACCAACACAGGCAAGGCACGTACGGGGTGGCTGGTCAGAGTCAATTTCAGCACCATGGTTTTCGGTAGAATCAGTAGCCTCAGGTAACATAAGCTACTTCTCTTGATGTCTCTAGTGTTGTTTGTCACAATTGCAAAGGCTTAGGACACTATGTAAGGCAGTGTCCCTCTCGACGGTTTAACAATCAGAGAAACCCATCCCCACCAATCTCAAACTTTACCACCACAAACCCAAATAACCAAGCTTGGATCATGGATAGTGGGGCAACGCATCACCTCACTTTGGAATTTGGGAACCTGAACATACACTCTGAGTATAGCGGTCCCGATGAAGTTCACCTAGGTAATGGCTCTCATCTCCCAATTAAAAATGTTGGTTCTTCAGTTATTCCAGATACTTCCTTAAAATTATCCACTGTTTTACATGTTCCTAGTTCTCATTCAAATTTGATTTCTGTTAGTGCACTGACGAAAGCTAATGATGTCTTTGTTGAATTTTTTGATAAATTTTTTGTTGTGAAGGACCTGACTTCCAAACAGGTGATACTTCGAGGCCTGAATAAGAATGGGCTGTATGCTCTCCCAGTGCAGCCGTCCTACCCAATTCAATCTCATCTCACATCCCTATCTACTTGGCATGAGAGGCTTGGCCATCCATCCATTCCCATTGTTGGACGTGTGCTCAAGCAAAATAATATCAAATTTTTTAGCTAGTAGTGCTGATTGTACTTTTTACTCTAGTTGTGCAGTCAGTAAGAGTCATCGTTTACTTTTAATAATTCTGAGTCTGTTGTTTCTAGACCTCTGGATTCAATTTGTTCGGATTTATGGGGCCCTGCCTCTGTTCAATCTCATGATGTCTATTCTTATTATCTTCTATTTTATGATTATTATAGCAAATATTGTTGGATTTACTTTCTTGAATATAAGTCTGATGCCTTGAATCTCTTTGTGAAATTTCGTACCCTTGTTGAAAAATATTTTGGGCGACCTACTAAAATTTTCCAGTCAGATGGGGGTGGGGAATTCAAAGCTATGCAATCATATTTGTCTGATAACGGTATTCAACGTCGTATGTCTTGTCCCTATACTCCAGAACAAAACGGCAATGCTGAAAGGAAGCATTGCCATGTTGTTGAAACTGGTTTGTCCTTGTTACATCCTCCCAATTTGCCCATGAAGTACTGGTCTAATGCCTTTGACACTGTTGTATATCTTATTAATCGTATGCCATCATCTGTTATCAATTTTGTGTCTCCATATGTTCATTTATTTTCTGTTCAATCGGATTATTTTCTGTTGCATGTATTTGGGTGTCTGTGCTATCAGTGGTTGCGTCCTTGTGCGTCTAATAAGCTCAATTTTTGTTCTAGACCTTGCATTTTTATGGGGTATAGCAGGGTTCATAAGGGTTATTGTTGTTTGGATCCGGTTTCTGGAAAATTCTTTGTCTCACGTCATGTTATTTTTTACGAACATGTGTTTCCTTTTCCAGAGTTGCATCACCCCTCTCCCCATGGTCCAGGCACCTTGCCCTTACCCATGCCATCGGTGATTTTTCCCGCCTCCCCATCTAGCCCGAAATCAATGCATGCTTCCCGCCCGCTACAGGAACCGAGCCCAGCCCCCACAGTTCCAGCCACGACCTCGCCTGCCCCTCCGCCTGACCCTGCAACTTCGTCCAGCCCTCCTATACAAACCCACCAACCATCTTCCCCTCCTTCACCTGGGTTACCTTTTGTTATTGACCTTCAATAGTTTGGGATGTTACCACCAGCACAGTCCATTAATGCTGACCTTGAGCCGCACCACATGATTACTTGAGCTAGAGCCCGCAATATGGCACCTCGGTCTCTCACTCTGAGTTTAGCTGTCCGTGATCCAACTTGTTACTCTGAGGCAACTAAAAGCCCATATTGGCATACGGCTATGGCAGAAGAATTTACAGCCTTGATTAAGAATGGTACTTGGGAATTAGTGCCAGCTTCTAGTGCCCAGAATATCATTGGTTGCAAGTGGGTGTTCAAGACAAAATTGCATGCTGATTGGTTTATAGAGCGCCATAAGGCATGCCTTGTTGCAAAAGGCTTTCATCAACGACCGGGTATGGATTTTCATGAAACTTTCAGTCCTATCATTAAGCCTACTACAATTTGTTTACTATTTTCATTAGCTACTAGTTTCTCTTGGTTTATTACAGATTTGGATGTGTCCAATGCCTTTTTGCATGGAGATCTTGATGAGTCGGTCTATATGTTACAACCTCCTAGTTTTGTTGATCCCTCTTTTCCTCATCATATTTGCCGTTTGCGTAAGTCTCTATATGGATTGAAGCAGTCTCCCCGTATGTGGCATAAACGTCTTACATAGTCCTTGCTAGCCTGTGGTTTTCACTGTTCCAGGGCTGATGTTTCTCTTTATTTTCTGCAGAAGGGGTCCTGCATCTTATTCTGCTTAATATATGTCGATGATCTTCTGATTTTAGGTAGTGATAGACATCAAGCGGCTCACTTGATCCGATATTTGGAGTCTCAGTTTGCGATAAAAAATCTGGGTGATGTGAAATATTTCTTGGGTATTGAATTTTATCATCAGCATGGCTACCTGTTTTTGTCTCAGAAGAAGTACATTTCGGACTTGTTGGCTAAATCGCAGATGGGAGATTCCAAACCTGTCGCCACACCGGCTAGCTCGACTGACAAGCTGTCTATTTCAGGTGGTTCTCCATTCGATGATGTGACTCACTATCGGAGTTTGGTTGGAGGACTCCAACATTGCCTTTGCTGTCCATAAAGTGGCTCAATATATGAATGATCCCACGGTTTTACATTAGCAAGGGTTGAAGTGTATTCTTCGCTATCTCAAGGCCACGCACTCTTTTGGCCTTCATTTTCAGCCGTAGAAATCTATTCAGTTGCATGGACTTTCAGACTCTGACTAGGCAGGTGATGTTGATGATCATCGGTCTACCTATGGGTATGGTATTTCTCATGGTACTAATCTTATTTCTTGGGCGTCTCGGAAACAACGTACCATGTCTCGAAGTTCCACTGAGGCCGAATACCATGCCTTAGCCACTACCACGTCCGAATTGTCTTGGCTGGGCATGCTTCTACTCGAGATTGGATTTCCTCTAGCGTCCGCCCCTACCTTGTGGTGTGATAACCTCAGCGCCACGTATCTGACAGCCAGCATGGACCAAGCATTTGGAGTTGTATTTTCATTTTATGCGGGAGCATGTTGCTTCCAAACAACTTTTCGTCCGCTACATCTCCACAGATGATCAGGTTGCTGATGCTCTCACCAAGCCTCTTCCGCGGACTCGCTTCCAACTGCTTCGTTCCAAGTTGGCTGTGGTTCCCACCCCCTACCCAACTTGCGAGGGAGTGTTAGAGTAGTTGTATTTGTATCAAATTGTAATTATGCATTGTGTCTCCAATTGTAATACTACACGGCTAAGGACTCTTGTACAACTCATATATATAAATACATACCATCTCCTCTATGATTGTGGAGTGAGATTTTTCCAATTGAAAACCCTAGTTTACATGTATATCCAAAATAAATTATAAGCTATAAAAATATACGAAACAAAATAGAAAGATTGACAAGGAAAAAATTGCGAAAATGAAACTGAAAAATAAAAACAGTATATAAAAATATAAAATCAAAAATTAAAATAAATAAAAATAAAAAATTTATTAATTTCAATATGATTGTAAAATCAATAAGAAAAATATTAAAAGATCGTCAAAATATAAAATTCAATAAATTAAAATTACGAAATAATTAGAAAGAAAAAAAAGATGTTCATAATGTTACTTGTTTAAAAAAACTAGAATTAAAAAAAATTCACATTAATTAGCATATATTAATATAGATATTTTTATGATAAATATATGAATATGGATATATAGTCCAAAGCATATATAAAAGTTCAATTTGTCCTTCAATGAATAATTTTGTATCTACACTATCAGGAGTAGTATTAAGTCCAATTTAATTATTATAAGTTCTGAATGAAGAAAATAAAAAATTACAAACAAATAGTAAAATTTAAAAATTGAAAATATTAGATAGATGTGTCGGGTTTGCTAGCTAAGAAAATTACATTTATCTTTTAATTTTATTTTTTTAATATTGCCAATGAGAATGCCTTCTTAAAAGCTGGCTAATCAATTTGCTAGATTTCTGGAATGTCTTCCCCACTCTACAAAGTGTAGAGATGGCAATTATGTAAACGACCTGTTGACACGACACGAACCCGACACATATTTAGTGGGTTTGAGTTTGATTAAACAGGTAATGGATCATTTTTGGGTTGACACGAAAATGACACGATAATTTTTGTGTCGGGTTAGGGTTGACCTGCTAACTCGAAAATGACACGAATATATAAAATTTACTATTATATTTTCCTATATTTTTACATGTCACCATTAAGAAATGTAATATAATTTATATAACTCACAAATACAAAACAACTTTTCAATAATTTTACACGTCATTCTTAATAGATGTAGTAAAATAACACATAAATGCGAACAAGTCATAATCCAAAATAAATAAATAGAACGTTAAGAATTGTAAAATAGGTTTTGGTTTAATATTTTAGGTCGACAAAGGCTAGATTGTTAATTTAGATATGATATAAATATTTAAAATTTTAATATTTCCTCTATAATATTTTTGCATGTCACGCGAAAACACGATACAAAACCGATACGAACACGATTGTATTAACTCGATTATGACACGAAAATTTTTGGATCGGGTTTGGGTTTTGCTCACTGAAACACGGACCCGAATTCGACACGACACGAACACGACCCACCTACACGAATTGCCACCCCAAACAAAATGATACATATAATGGGGGGGGACTAAAAGTCAACTTTTTCTTTTTGAAAAAAAATCATAAAACACAGCAAACTTACATACCCTTTTTTTTTCAAACGTCAAGTTAGAAATGGTCTATTATGTGTATGATGGTGTGTTTCATGGAATCTTTTCATTTAGTTAGAATTTCAAATTAAATTGATTTCTTTGTTTTAACGTGTTTCATGGAAGCTTTTAATTTAGTTACATTTTCAAATTAAATTGATTTTTCTGTATCTTCCTATGGTCTATAGAATCGTAATATGTGGACTTTAAAGGATGAGAAATCAAGAGAGAAGAAGAAAGCAAGAGGGATGTATTGGCAAATTAAATTAAGAATAGATTGAGAACATAGATGGATTAAATGGATTGTTACATGGTTTATTATAATATGAGTTCTATAACCTATTTAATCCATATAAACCATTGTAACCAATAAAAAGTACTTTTCATGGTTTGGATGAGTTGAGATTGTATGGGTTATGATAACTCATCTAATTTTGAAAACCTTAGCCTATTTCATGAACTAAATATAACAATAAGTAATTGAATCTACCGTTGAAAGAGGGATGCCTACCTTTTTTTTTTTTTTTGGTGTAAATACTGTTAGAGGTATATGTAATTGTATATAATCCATGGGCCAATTGGAATATTATGTATATATTATTGGGGCAATTGTAAATATTCCCCAATCCCTTGTAACTATAAATACCTAATTAACATCAATACCATGTGAGGTTCATCAGTTCTATTATGGTATCAGAGCACTAAATCCTAAAGAAAACAAACCCTAAAAACCGAAATCCTCAAGAAGAGAAGAGAGCAGCCGCCGCTGACCTCCACCTCCTTCAGCCATGTCTACCGGCGATGACCTCCAGTCCGACTCCACCCTCGGCTCTCTTCCAGCGGTTGACAGCCGCTCTTCGCCTCTTGCCGTCCCATTGCCCAGCCTCACAACCCAATTGCCCACCAAACTTACCTCCACCAATTTTCTTTTATAGAAGACTCAGTTACTGCCAATGATTAGAGGCTGTGGCTTGGAAGGGCACTTGGATGGGACTGAACCAATGCCTCCAGCAGTACTAACAGATGTCTCGAAAAATCCAATGTTTGTCGCATGGGAAAGAAGGGACCAGCAGGCATTATCTTGGATTGTGAACTCTTTATCTGAATCTTTAGTACATCAGGTTGTTGGTATTAATAAAGCTAGTGTTGCTTGGACTCATTTGAATGCTGTGTATGCCTCTTGATCACGGGCACAAATTAGAGACTTACATCATAGATTACATAGTTTGAAACAAGGGAATGAGTCGATTACTGAATATATGAAAAAGGCGAAGTCTATTTATGATCAATTAATTTCGTTGGGGTATGAATTAAGGGAAGATGACTTTGTTGAATTTATTTTGGATGGATTAGATGATGGTTTTCATGATTTTTGTCGTTCTCTAGAGATTAGAATGGATGAAATTGGCTATGATGATTTATATGGATTGTTATTAACTGAAGAAAGAAATTTAAATCGTCGTGTGAAGAAAGAAGTGTCATTACCAGCTGCGAATTTTACGGTAAGGCAGCAGCAATTTGGCCAATTTTCCAGCCCCAGTAAAGGGCGTGGTGGGGGCAGAGGTAGAGGCCATGGTAGGCAGCCCCACCACCAGCATCAGCATCAATTTCAGAACTAGTTCCAGCTGCATTTTGGCTCCTCTTCGGCTCAGTTTCAGCAGCAGTCCCGTGGGGGACAAAAGTGGCAAAATCCTCCATCTTGGCATCAAAATCAAATGACACAGGCCCCAGTAGATGTCTCCACAGTCGTTTGTCACAATTGCAAAGGTAATGGTCATTATGCTAGGCAGTGCCCGTCCCCAAGACAGACCCCTCCCACCCAATGTTTTGTTGGGATTTTTCACCGGAAATCACCCGATAAAAGCGGAAGAACGCGATGATTTCCTCAAATCCAGTCCCAGGAGCAATTGAAGTGGAAATTGTAAAACTTAAAATTATAATAGAAAGAGATTAAATTCTTACCAAGAATATCTCTTTCAAGAGATGGATGAAGACTGTAGAAATCAAATTAGATTTCCTCCTCGCTTTCGTATACGAGCGCCTAACGAACACCACCCGTGCTAGCGTCGAAAATCACAAAATTTCGGAGAGGGAGGAGGCTTAGGAATTCGGTCAAGTGGTGGCTCACACAATTGTATTTCTTGGCCGAATTCCCCTTAGGGTTTTAACCCTAGGGTTTTGAAATTCCCTAATGGGAATTAAGGCCCAGTCTGGCTTCTGTGTCTGTGTGGGCTTCCTCCTTTTAATCCAGGCCCAAACTTATTTTAATTAGTCTAGTTTAAATCAATTTCAAGCCCAATTTTAATTAACCCATGTATTTAATATATTACTCCAAGTAACATATTATTTACATTTAAATTAAAATTAGTTTGACCAATTAATTTAATCCATCAAATTAAAATTAAGTCTTCACAAAACAAATTCATATGTAAACCTATACACATGAATATTTCCACCTAGGAAATAATTTCATAATTAATCCAATTAATTATGTGAAGCCAAATATTAATTTTATTATAATGATCAATCCAACTGATCCTTATAATATAATTAATATATATACTCTTCTCTCTCTAGTGTGTATACTCTAAGTATACCTGTGATTCCTTAAGTCGGTGTTCAGTCGCCCAATGTGTACGATCCCGTGGGCCCATCTTTATGTTGGCAGTGGGCCTGCGGCCCACAAACTGCAGTTGGGCTCTAGCAAGCCACTGCAGCCCCCAATTAAGATGGAGATGGCAGTCTAACTGTTACCATAACCCTGTAGTTTAAACTTGTACATCCCATGTCATTGATATCGGTGTCTAACACAGAGGCATGGATTGATCACCCTCTTTTGTGTCGGACATTAACTTGATCCCGAATGCACTAAAGCTCACAAACAAGTTCCCACCTGTTTGGGTGTGGCCACACTCTTATCAGTTACATTCATCAAGAGGCCGGTGATATCTTCCCAGTGGACTACTGAGTGACAAATCCCTTCTGCATATCCATAGCATTACCATGCTAAGTGACATACCCGAAAGTACCCATACTTGGCACCCTATTACAGGCCCTTTAGGCGTACCCCTAAGCATGCAACCTCACATGTAACACCATCATATGGTCAGGTCAAAGGATTCATACAAGTACTACATGAGAATCACTTGTGATACTATACCATGTGGATTACTCGTTTAGTGGATCTATCCAGTACCATGCCCCCATGCATGTACCCGTTAACTTGGTTGACATTCCATGTCCAATGACCGGTAAGACACCACCATACAACCAGGTTAATGATAGTCTCTTGTTCCATTCATTCCCATGATTGGAACAGACTACAGATCTATTTATGGTCATATCGTTTACCCTATCCATGGTCTTACTGCCAAGTGCATGACACTTGTCATCATGGATATAAATATGTCCATTGGATACTTCATTTAATATACTACACAAGATAAATATAATAAATGAATTGATGCCTTTATTCATAACACAAATAGTACAATACATAAATCCAATAAATGTATAATACAAATACAAGGACCAATGCCTCGGGACTAGGGCATTTCCAACAATCTCCCACTTGCACTAGTTCCAACTAGGCATGGGCCTAATCCCCATAGACCTAGTATGACCCTCGTGCTTGGACTGAGCCAGCGCCTTGGTCAATGGATCCGCGACATTATCCTCGGTGTCCACTCTATGTAATGCAATGTCACCTCTCTCCGCGATCTCTCGTATGAGGTGAAACTTTCTAAGTATGTGCTTTGTGTTCTTGTGTGACCGGGGCTCCTTAGCTTGTACAACAGCCCCATTATTGTCACAGAAGATATCGACTAGGTCCTGGATAGTTGGCACTACTCCTAACTCAGTGATAAACTTCTTCATCCACACAGCTTCCTTAGCCGCATCACACGCAGCGATGTACTCAGCTTCTGTTATAGAGTCCGCTATGGTTGGCTGCTTTGAGCTCCTCCAGCTTACAGCACCACCATTCAGCAAAAATACATACCCAGATTGTGACTGGTACTCATCCTGGTCGGTCTGGAAGCTCGCATCAGTATACCCAGTAACTGATAGCACTTCCTTACCACCATACACTAAGAAGCTATCCTTAGTCCGGTTAAGGTACTTGAGGATCGCCTTGACAGCTTTCCAGTGATCCTCCCTGGGATCCTGCTGGTATCGGCTCGTCATACTCAGTGCAAAGGTGACATCAGGTCTCGTACATAACATTGAGTACATAATTGATCCAATAGCCGAAGCATATGGAACCAATTTCATGTTCTCCCTGTCCTCCCTTGTTTTAGGACAGTGTTTCTTACTACGTTTCAGCCCATGGCCCATTGGCAAGAAACCTTTCTTGGCCCGGTCCATGCTGAACCTTTTCAAAACTTTGTCAATATACGAAGCCTGACTTAGGCCCAGAAGCCGATTTGATCTATCCCTGTAGATCCTGATCCCTAGGATCATCTCAGCCTCGCCTAAGTCCTTCATTGCGAAGCACTTACTCAGCCACTGCTTTACCCCTTGCAGTGTAGGTATGTCGCTTCCAATGAGCAGGATGTCGTCTACATAAAGTACCAGGAATGTGACAATGCTCCCACTAGTCCTCTTATACACACAAGGCTCATCTTGATTCTGTATGAAGCCATATTCCTTTATGGCCTCATTGAATCCTAGATTCCAACTTCGGGATGCTTGCTTCAGTCCATAAATAGACCTTTCAAGTTTGCATACCCTTCCCGGATACTTTGGATCGACAAAACCCTCAGGTTGTGTCATGTACACATCCTCGAGTAGCTTTCCATTAAGGAAAGCGGTTTTGACATCCATCTGCCATACCTCATAGTCATACCATGAGGCTATGGCTAGTAGTATCCTGATGGATTTGAGCATGGCTACTGGTGAAAAAGTTTCATCATAGTCTATTCCGTGGACTTGTCTGAAAACTTTTGCAACCAGACGCCCCTTGAAGGTATTATCAGCTTTTAGCTTGTAGCACCACTTGCAACCTATTACCTTAGCACCCGGAGGTGGATCAACCAAGTTCCAAACTTGGTTATCGTACATAGATTGCATTTCTGCCTCCATGGCTTTACGCCAATTCGCAGACTGTGGGCTAGCCATAGCCTCCTGGTAGGCTTTGGGTTCTTCCTCATCCCAGATGAGAAGAGTTTAATCATCGGTGACGAGGAAACCATACCTCTCCGCTGCCCGACGATCCCTACCAGACCTTCTAGGTTCTTGTGTGGCCTGGGTCGGTGCTTCCACTTGTGGAAGCTCCACCTGGGCCTCCGAGTTATCCTCTTCAGGAGCTTGTGGACCTTGAACTTCCCTAAGTTCAACATTGCTCCCACTATCTTTCTTGGAAAGGAACTCCTTTTCTATAAAGACCCCCTTCCTTGCCACGAACACCTTGTTCTTGGCGGGGTTGTAGAAGTAATACCCTTTGGATTCCCTAGGGTAGCCCACAAACAGGCATTTATCGGTTTAGGGCTCCAGCTTGCCACTAGTCAATTTCTTGACATGTGCTTCGCATCCCCAAATCCTTAGGAAAGACATATTGGGCTCTTTGCCCGTCCATATCTGATATGGGGTCTTTTCCACTGCCTTAGTCGGAGTATTATTTAAGATGAGAGCTGCTGTCTCGAGGGCGTGTCCCCAGAAACTAATTGGGAGAGATGCTTGACTCATCATTGAGCGGACCATGTCCAACAAGGTCCTATTCCTCCGTTCAGACACCCCATTCCATTGTGGTGTTCCGGGAGGAGTGAGCTGTGGAACTATTCCATGCTCTCTCAAGTATGAGTCAAACTCTAGGCTCATATACTCACCGCCTCGGTCAGACCGAAGGGTTTTGATATTCCTACCTAGCTGGTTCTGTACCTCGTTCCTAAATTCCTTGAACCTATCAAGGGTCTCGGACCTGTGTTTCATCAGATAGACATAGCCATATCTGCTGAAATCATCCGTGAACGTGACGAAGTACAAATGCCCACCTCTGGTCACTGCGCTCATAGGCCCACATACATCTGAATGTATTAGGTCCAATAAGCCAATGGCCCTTTCAGCCTTCTTGCTAAAAGGCGCCTTTGTCATCTTGCCTCGTAAACATGATTCGCATGTATCAATTGACTCCAAGTCAAATGACCTTAGGACTCCAGCTTTGTGAAGTCTAGCAATGCGCTTCTCGTTTATATGGCCAAGACGACAATGCCATAGGTAGACAGGATTAAGTTCGTTAGGCTTAATCCTTTTAGTGTTTATGTTATAGATATGATTGGTTTCATTTAAGTCCAGGGTATATAGGCCATTATTTAATAGAGCATCTCCATAAAATAATCCCTCTCTAGATATTGAAATTCTACCATTAGAAATAGTGAAATTAAATCCAAAAATATCCAACATTGATACAGAAATAATATTCCTACACATAGCAGGTACAAAGTAACAATGTTCCAAAATCAAAACCAATCCACTGGGCATCACAAGGTGGTATTCGCTGATCTCTATGGCAGCAACCCTTGCTCCATTCCCGACCCGCAAGTCCACCTCTCCCGACCCTAGTGACCTTCTGTTCTTAAGTCCCTGCACATTGCAACAAATGTGAGAACCACATCCAGTATCCAATACCCAGGATGTTGAAACAGTAAGGTTAATATCTATAACATAAATACCTAAAGAGGACGCACCTTGGCCCCTTCTTTGCTCTCCCATCAGCCTGGGACACGATCTCTTCAAATGGCCCGCCTGTCTACACCCGAAACAGACATCTTCAGGACCTGCCTTCTGCTGGGCCATGGGTTGGGCCTTGGCCTTCTTAGCCTTGGCCTTCTTGGCCTTGGCCTTGGCCTTTTCCTTGGCCTTACCCTTGGCAACAAGGGGGTTCCCCTTATTGACCAGCAGCACCGGCGGAGTCTTTTTGATCGACTGCTCGGTGAGCTTAAGCATCCCATGCAGCTCACTAACAGTACGGTTCATCCCTTGCATATTGTAGTTCAGGATGAACTGATCATAAGAATCCGGCAAGGACGCGAGGATTGTGTCCACCACTAACTCTTGAGAGATAGGCGATCCGAGACGGGCCAAAGTGTCCAAATAGCCCTTCATCTTGAGCACGTGCGCGCTCACAGATGTCCCGGCCCCCATCTTACAAGAGTGGAATGCCTTATTGGTCAGGTACCTTTCCTGACGAGCTTGCTCCTGAAACATCTCGTTTAAAGTTGTTATCATAGCATAGGCTTGATGGTCCATAAACTGTTTTTGCAGTTCGGGGACCATGCAGGCCAACATAAGGCATGTCACATCCCTATTGTCCTTGACATGCGCCTCGTATTCCTCCAGCTGGGCAGCCGGTGGATTACGTCCTTGAGGCGCAGCCGGCACAGGCCTTTCCAGTACATACTCTTTTGACTCTTGTCTTAGAACAATCCTTAAGTTCCTAGACCAGTCTAAAAAGTTAGGACCGGAAAACTTGTCCTTTTTAAGAATAGATCGCAGTGATAAGGTATTATTGTTTGCCATTTGAGAGTTTCTACACAGAAAAACATTTAGAGTTTTAATAAAGGACTTTAAATTATTATTCCCATATGAAATTAATAATGAATCATGTTATTAATTTAAACCGAGTTGTTGGGCTCATGGGCCGAGATCCATATTTCATCAAGATGTAGCCAAACGAGGGTTTGGTACAACTATACCTTAATTATTTAGGTAGGAACGCCGTCCAATCCCAACCTAGGGACTCTCGGTTTGATGGGCTTGTTGGCACTTACCCATCTGTGCTTAGGGCTAGGAGAATCCTACTACCCACGCTAAGTCAAAACCTCCATTCAAGTGTTAGAGTATCCCATACTCTAACCCAATACAAAGTGACAATACTCCAGTGTGTCCTGCGAGGGCATGGTCTACAACTAGCCTATTCCCACCTCGAGTTGGTTTTGAATGAGGGAAGCACTTTTAAGTGACTTAGTAATTCCATTTGGTTATTAGATTCAATTTATAACGACTTACATACATAAGGCGGGTGAAATTGCTATTGGATCATACATTCATACATGCAAATAAACATAAAACATAATTAAATAAAAGTAAAATGGATTGCTATGGGCCTATATTACATCTTAATATTATTCTAGTAAACCTATACTAGAAATGAATATCAGGTGGGCCTCCATCTTTTC
The DNA here is from genome assembly GCA_039660915.1 of Euphorbia tirucalli. NCBI lineage: Eukaryota > Viridiplantae > Streptophyta > Magnoliopsida > Malpighiales > Euphorbiaceae > Euphorbia > Euphorbia tirucalli. The sequence goes on from CM077641.1 coordinate 73,992,951, forward strand.
CTTCTAGGCTTGCACTTCCACTTGGGCTTGCACCTCCACTTAGGCTCACCACTCCATGGGCTTCTTCTTTTACAAATTTTATAATATTTGAATAAAATAAAATTACATTAAAAAGAAAAACGACACGCAGGCCGTATTTACCTGAAAAGAAAAATACAACCTATCTTGTACAAGGCCCAATAGCATCCAACCATACAAACATTTAATCATACATATGCATCCAATACATATAATTCATAAGCATGTTATAATGCATGATTTAAGCCCATTTCAATTATGTCCAAGCCATTATTAAGAAATCGCCAATTTTGGCCCACCATGGTTCTAACCCTTAACGGGCTTTGGGCCTCCAGCCCAGGCAGTCCAACTGCTCCCACTGGAATTGGGAAACCATGGGTCCAATTCAGCAGTCCAAGTAATTGTGCCAAAATTACCCGAACCAAATCCAAAACACTGGGCTCGGCTTGCTGCAGCTAGGGCAACGGAGTTGCCCTAGCAGCAGCAGCGGTGCAGCCGCCGCCGCTCCCACCACGTGTGGCGGCCGCCGGCAGCCCTGCACCCCGGGAGCCAGATTTTTTTTTTTTTAAAAAAACAGAATTAAAATAAAAAAAATCAACCAAATGTGCCATCCAGCAACAAAAGGAAATTCACCAAGAATTCCAAAACATACAATAAAATTAAACTAACATAAACCTATATGCAAATTTAATTTCAATTGTACAAAATAAATGGGAAAAATCTTAAACCCAAACCAAGAACCCCAATAAAAAAATCTCCAATTTTAAAACATGGGATTCAACCAATTAAACAATTTCCACTGATCAAAAGACCGCTCTAATACCCCTGTTGGGATTTTTCACCGGAAATCACCCGATAAAAGCGGAAGAAGGCGATGATTTCCTCAAATCCAGTCCTAGGAGCAATTGAAGTGGAAATTGTAAAACTTAAAATTATAATAGAAAGAGATTAAATTCTTACCAGGAATATCTCTTTCAAGAGATGGATGAAGACTGCAGAAATCAAATTAGATTTCCTCCTCGCTTTCGTACACGAGCACCTAACTAACACCATCCGTGCTAGCGTCGAAAATCACAAAATTTCGGAGAGGGAGGAGGCTTAGGAATTCGGTCAAGTGGTGGCTCACACAATTGTATGTCTTGGCCAAATTCCCCTTAGGGTTTTAACCCTAGGGTTTCGAAATTCCCTAATGGGAATTAAGGCCCAGTCTAGCTTCTGTGTCTATGTGGGCTTCCTTCTTTTAATCCAGGCCCAAAATTATTTTAATTAGTCTGGTTTAAATCAATTTCAAGCCCAATTTTAATTAACCCATGTATTTAATATATTACTCCAAGTAACATATTATTTACATTTAAATTAAAATTAGTTTGACCAATTAATTTAATCCATCAAATTAAAATTAAGTCTTCACAAAACAAATTCATATGTAAACCTATACACATGAATATTTCCACCTAGGAAATAATTTCATAATTAATCCAATTAATTATGTGAAGCCAAATATTAATTTTATTATAATGATCAATCCAACTGATCCTTATAATATAATTAATATATATACTCTTCTCTCTCTAGTGTGTATACTCTAAGTATACCTGTGATTCCTTAAGTCGGTGTTCAGTCGCCCAATGTGTACGATCCCGTGGGCCCATCTTTATGTTGGCAGTGGGCCTGCGGCCCACAAACTGCAGTTGGGCTCTAGCAAGCCACTGCAGCCCCCAATTAAGATGGAGATGGCAGTCTAACTGTTACCATAACCCTGTAGTTTAAACTTGTACATCCCATGTCATTGATATCGGTGTCTAACACAGAGGCATGGATTGATCACCCTCTTTTGTGTCGGACATTAACTTGATCCCCAATACACTGAAGCTCACAAACAAGTTCCCACCTGTTTGGGTGTGGCCACACTCTTATCAGTTACATTCATCAAGAGGCCGGTGATATCTTCCCAGTGGACTACTGAGTGACAAATCCCTTCTGCATATCCATAGCATTACCATGCTAAGTGACATACCCGAAAGTACCCATACTTGGCACCTTATTACAGGCCCTTTAGGCGTACCCCTAAGCATGCAACCTCACATGTAACACCATCATATGGTCAGGTCAAAGGATTCATACAAGTACTACACGAGAATCACTTGTGATACTATACCATGTGGATTACTCGTTTAGTGGATCTATCCAGTACCATGCCCCCATGCATGTACCCATTAACTTGGTTGACATTCCATGTCCAATGACTGGTAAGACACCGCCATACAACCACGTTTCCCACAAGCAAACAACACCACTCTTGGTAATAACTCATATCAGCCGTGGATAATGGATACGGGTGCTACTCATCATCTGACTTCGGATATGGGGAACCTTGCTCTTCATTCGGACTACTCCGGCCCGAAGGAAGTGGTCTTAGGTAATGGTGCTAAACTCCCTATCTTACATACCGGTCAATCTTTTCTTTCTGTTTCTGATCGTTTCTTGAAATTATCTAATGTCTTGCATGTTCCTAGTTCTAACACTAATCTTATTTCTATTTCTGCCTTGACTAATCAGAATGATGTTCCTGTTGAATTCTTTAACAATTCCTTTGTGGTGAAGGACCTGAGATCCAAGAAAATCATCTTCAAAGGGCCGAATAGACAGGGGCTTTATATAGTGCCGCATTCTGCAGTTCCTCTAGCACGGGCTCATGACACGACCTTGTCCACGTGGCATGCACGGTTGGGCCATGCGGCGCTTCCAGTCGTCAAAAGAGTTCTTAGTCAGCATAGTCTTTCTGTTTCCAATAATTTGAACAATTTTTGTTGCTCTAGCTGTGCTGTTAGCAAGAGCCATAGACTACCTTTTGTTGATTCTAATTTTCAGGCCAAGGGGCCACTTGAACTTGTTTGTTCTGATTTATGGGGTCCCTCCCCAATTCAGTCTCATGATAATTTTTCTTACTACATCCTATTTTATGATCATTTTAGTAAATTTTGTTTGGTGTATTTTCTGAAGTATAAATCTGAAGCCTCAGACCACGCGCAACCACTGCCACAACCTCAGCCCACCCCGGTTCCCACCGCAACGCCACCCGCCCTACCCCGCCCACCCGCTACAGCGCCCCCTTTGCCCGCACCACTACCCAGCCCCGAACCAGCTCCTCCGTCCCCTCCATCCTCTCCCAGCTCTTCCACTACTACTCCTCCTACTGCCCTTCCCCCCCTCCTTCCCGTCTGTCTCCGGGACTGCCTCTAGTTGTTGACTTGTCCACCTTTGCACCTAATGCACAAGAATCAGCTTCAGCTCCTGTTCCTCCTCCTCGGTGGATGATCACTGGATCTTTGACAGGGTCTTCCCGACCTTAGATTTTACACATGCCAGTATATACACCTGATCCAACTAGCTATACTGAAGCTGTGAAGCATGCTCATTGGCGTCAAGCCATGGCAGATGAGTATAACGCCTTGATTGCAAATGGCACTTGGGAATTGGTTCCTGCACCCCCTCAGGTGAATATTATTGGTTGTAAATGGGTTTTCAAAACCAAGAGCAAGGCTGATGGGTCTCTTGACAAGTATAAAGCCCGTCTTATTGCTAAGTGGTATCACCAGCGCCCCGGGATGGATTTTACAGACACCTTTAGCCCTATTGTGAAGCCAACTACCATTTGGGTTCTGTTGTCTTTGGCTGTATCCTTTTCTTGGGATGTCCTTCACTTGGATGTGTCTAATGCCTTCTTGCATAGTGATTTGGAGGAGCGCGTTTTCATGACGCAACCACTTGGCTTTGTTGATCCTGCTCGTCCCACTCATGTCTGTTCCTTGAAGAAATCTTTGTATGGGTTGAAGCAGTCTCCTCGTATGTGGCATAAACGATTAACTACAGCCCTGATTGAGTTTGGTTTTCATTGTTGTAAGGCAGATGTGTCCCTCTATATGCTTCGCATGGACAAGGTTCTTATTTTCTGCCTTATTTATGTTGATGATTTGCTGCTGTTGGGTAATGACTCTGGGCACCTCTCTCGGTTGGTTAAGTATCTCCAGACACAGTTTGCTATCAAAAACTTGGGCCGAGTTCAATACTTCCTTGGTCTGGAGACATAGTGGCATGATGGTTCCTTACACGTCACCCAGCACAAGTATGTCCAAGATTTGTTGAAACGTGCTCAGATAGACAGTTGTAAACCACTAGCTACTCTGGCTTCCACTTTTATGTCTTTATCCCTGCAAGGGGGTGATGTGCTGCCCGATGGATCCTTGTACAGAAGTGTGGTTGGGGGCCTCCAGTATCTGACAATCACCCGACCTGATATTGCCTTTGCTGTCCACAAGGTTGCCCAGTTCATGCATTCTCCTACTGATTTACACTGGCAAGCTGTGAAGCGCATTTTAAGGTATCTTCAAGCTACTGCTTCTTATGGCTTCCATTTTAAGCCATCGGCTCACTTGGTCCTCCATGGGTTTTCCGACTCTGACTGGGGGGGCGACCCTGATGATAGACGATCGACTACTAGATTTGCCATCTTCTTGGGTGATAATCTAGTTTCCTGGATCTCTCGCAAACAAAGCACTGTGTCTCACTCTTCCACAGAAGCTGAATATCGGGCTCTTGCTGCCACTACGTCTGAATTGTCTTGGTTGGTTATGTTGCTTTGAGACATTGGTCTTCCCTTATCTACCTCACCGACGGTATGGTGTGATAATCTCAGCGCCACTTATCTGACTGCCAATCCCATCTTTCATTCTCGTACTAAGCATCTAGAGATTGACTTTCACTTTGTGCTGGAGCGTGTTGCTAATCGCTCCCTTTTTGTTCGGTATCTTCCTACGGAGGCACAAGTTGCTGATGTCCTTACCAAGGCCTTGCCCAAGGCTCGATTTCGATTTCTTCGTGACAAGTTGAGCATTGTTGCCTCCCCATGCTCAACTTGAGGGGGTGTGTTATAGGTATATGTAATTGTATATAATCCATGGGCCAATTGGAATATTATGTATATATTATTGGGGCAATTGTAAATATTCCCCAATCCCTTGTAACTATAAATACCTAATTAACATCAATACAATGTGAGGTTCATCAGTTCTATTAAATACCACCGGTTTCAGGACATCACATTTGATGCCAACTAATCCGGTTTCGAGGTAACAGTTCAGTGGATTATGATATCAAGACTCCTCCCAATATTGGTATTGGGATTTGAACACCTATCGTGCCCCTAATTCAGCCCACCATCTACCATATTAGCTATCAAACATTGGTAGGGATGCCTACTATTTAATAGAGATAATTGGTGCTAAAAAATAAATGTGAATAAGTGGATAGTAATTAATTACTTGAGTGTATTATTCTAGGAGTATACAAAAATTTTTTGCTGTTTGCAGGGACGGTTAGAAAGAGAATTGAAAATCATTGAAACCATAATTTACTGTCCAAACAAAATTGATTCATAAGTTCATAAGCACAAACTGGATAAAGTTTTGCCTAATTCGATGTATTTCATTTCTAAAGGACTCTTAGATTCTATTGCAGCAACCGGATAAAATTCAAAACCTTTGAAATTGGTAAGTGTTTATAACAGGTGAAGAAGTATTACCAAAATCAGACATGAACCCACGTTTGGTTTATGTAATACAAGAAAAATAAAAGAGTGAAATATATTAATGGTCATTGAAATTGTGCATTTGTAAGCCGATGGTTACTAAATTAATTTTGCGTAAACAAAAAAAAATTAAAATGTACGCATGTCTTAAAGTATTCTAGCTCAAATCTATTTTGCCAATATTAAAGAGAGACTTATAATAACACTTATATGTTGTTTTACCAATAGAGATTTCAACAGCGGCAGTGGGATTCAAACTCAGGTAGGGATGCCACAAAAGTCGGTTCCTTACTGCTAAGCCCACTCTTAGCCAATAAACCAATTTATAAGCAATCATTAGTGTATATATATAGTCCGAGGTACTTAAGGATAAATAACAATTGTTCTTTCTTTCTAAATTAGTCAATTAGATATTTTAACAAAATTAGGGGGAAAAATAGCCAAATTAGATATTTTAGTCATGTGATCCAGCCATAAGTAATGATGAAGTAGTATGTTTTAGATCCCTTAAATATTAATATCTTTCAATTGAGACCATGCATGAATTTCTTTAATCTTTTCTGTTTTATGAAATAAAGCATTGGCCTACCAAATTTTTGGATACTGCAATTATGACTTGCGATTTCAATATTATACCTTTTTCCCTTAGGAAATAATTAACATATTAAAAAATATATATACATTCTGAATAAGGTGCAATTGGTATGAAATAGTAAAGATCGAACTACATATGTACATAGATCGTTTACTTGTTTAAAAAAACTAGAATTAGAAAAATTCACTTTAATTAGCATATATGAATATAGATATTTTTATGATAAATATATGAATAAGGATATATAGTCCAAAGAATATATAAAAGTTCAATTTGTCCTTAAATGAATAATTTTGTAAATACACTATCAGGACGAGAATTAAGTCCAAATTAATTATTATAAGTTCTGAATAAAGAAAATAAAAAATTACAAACAATTAGTAAAATTAAAAAATTGAAAATATTAGAGAGATGTGTGGGGTTTGCTAGCTAAGAAAACTACATTTATGTTTTTAATTTTATTTTTCTAATATTGCCAATGAGTATGTCTTCTTAAAAGCTGGCTAATCAATTTGCTACATTTGTGGGATGTCTTCCCCACTCTAAAAGTCAACTTTTTCTTTTTGAAAAAAGAAAAAAATCATAAAACACAGCAAACTTACAGACCCTTTTTGTTCAAACGTTAAGTTAAGAAATGGTGTGTTATGTATATGATGGTGTGATTCATGGAATCTTTTCATTTAGTTATATTTTCAAATTAAATTGATTTCTCCGTATCTTCCTGTGGTCCATGGAATCGTAATATGTGGACTTTTAAGGATGAGAAATCAAGAGAGATGAAGAAAGCAAGAGGGAATAAGAGAATCAAGAGAGTGATGAAATTCAATATTTTGAGAATAAGAGTATCGGCAAGTTACGGTAAACAATTTTATGCATAGAGGTTTTAATTTGACAAAGTATAAATTATACGGTAAACAATTTATTAAGGATTAAACGCTTGATAGTGACAAAATTTAAGGACCTTAGTAGGTGTATGGACTAACTAGTATAATATGTAATAACATAGGAACTAATAATTTGCTTGCTTTAAATTATATAAATTTAGGAAAGTATTAGTATATTTGTGCAAACCTTAAAAAGACAGTTTATTGTGCAAGACAAAAGAAAAAAAAAGTACAAATATTACAAGAAGAAAGTACAAAACTAAAGCTAATATAGATATTTTCCTCCTTGATGCAGTAAATTTGGAAATATATCCATCTTCCATCAGCAAATGTTGCTTATCCATCGATTCGATCATCAGTTCAGATATGTTCCTAGCAAGGTACAACAAGTTCATTAAAAATTAAAGCTCTTACAAGCATCAATTAAAAGTATATTAATAATTTGGAAATACATATGAAAAATTACCTCAATTTTATTGCATTGACTAGTTTCTTCTTCGACGAGGTTTGGAAGTCTTCTTTTCAGACTTTGATGGCCTTTGATTGCCTTCAACTTTCCTCACAAACCAAGCAGGTTTCCTTGTTTTGAACACTGTATATGCAACTCCAACACCAAATACAAATCCACACCCATACCCAATTGTCACAGCTTTCCATCCAAATCCATCGTCATAATCCTCTCTTTTTGATTCATATTCTACTTTTTTCACTTTGTTGCATTTCTCCAATGGAAATCCACATAATCCTGAGTTCCCATCATATGAACTATTGTCGAAAGTGTTGAACTGTTTACCTTCAGGTATGGGTCCTTCCAACCGATTATAAGAAACCCGAAAAATTTGAAGAAACGTTAAATCCACAAGCTCCATGGGAATCCTTCCGCTCAAAGAATTTGAAGAGAGATCTAGTGATTCCAAATTCGACAAATTTCCTATTGATGATGGAATATTATTTGTGAAACAATTGTGAGAAAGATTCAAAAGTTTAAGTGACTTTAGTTTTCCAATCGATTCTGGAATCTTTCTTATAAATTTATTTCGTGACAGATCAATAGATGTCAATGCATTTTGGATTTTTGGCAACTCAATCTCCAATCCTTTGAATGATATACTCACAGTATAATCGTAGGAGTAATTTGGTGAGCCCATATAGTGCAGTTTCTCGCCATCTAAGCCCATCATTGCCTCAAAATGATCAAAGTATTTTGCTGGCAGCGCTCCACTGAAGTTATTGTTGGAGAGATCGAAAATTCGCAACTTAGGGAAGGGATAACTGACATTGAAACTTATCAACGTTCCATGCAATTTATTAGAGTGCATCACAAGAGCTTGCAGATGTGGTAAAATTCCGAGAGAATAAGGAAATGCATCATCGATCTTGTTGTTACTGAGATTGATTAGTTCCAAATTCTCACAATTGATGATAGAATGTGGGATTTGTCCTTGCAGTTGATTGCTTTCCAAGCTCAAATATCTCAATCCACATCTCTTTGAAAATGTAGCAGGAATTGTTCCTTGAAAATTATTCATGCCCAAATGCAACACCGAAAGACCATTGCTCATATTTACCAAACATGGAGGAATAAATCCGCTGAAACTATTGTTGGAGAGGTCCAAAATTTGAAGAAAGGATAACTTGCAAACTGAAGAAACTTCTCGTGTTAACTTATTGGATGAAAGAATGAGAACTTCTAGGTTTACAGAATTGAAAACTGAATCCGGAATTGGGCCACTGAACATGTTATTGCTGAGATCAATATAATATACAGAGGTGCTTTGAAAACTTGGAATTGGGCCAGTAAACATGTTATTTCTGAGATTAATATAATATACAGAGGTGTTTTGAAAACTTGGAATTGGGCCACTTAACATATTATTGCTGAAATCAATAGCATGTACAGAGGTGCTTTGAAAACTTGGAATTGGGCCACTTAACATATTATTGCTGAAATCAATAGTATATACAAAGGTGCTTTGAAAACTTGGAATTGGGCCACTTAACATATTATTGCGGAAATCAATATAATATACAGAGGTGCTTTGAAAACTTGGAATTGGGCCACTTAACATATTATTGCGGAAATCAATATAAGATACAGAGGTGCTTTGAAAACTTGGAATTGGGCCACTGAACGTATTATTGCTGAAATCAATATAAGATACAGAGGTGCTTTGAAAACTTGGAATTGGGCCACTTAACATATTATTGCGGAAATCAATATAAGATACAGAGGTGCTTTGAAAACTTGGAATTGGGCCATGGAGTTGGTTGTTGTTGAGAGTTAACTTTTCCAAACGGGGAAGAGTAAATATGGAGGATGGTATTGTTTCATTGAGCAGGTTATAGGATAAATCTAGAGACAATAAATTTGAAAACACACTTGTACAAGAAGGGATTGGGTCAGTTAATTGGTTTTTTGATAAGGATAAAAATTCAAGTTGTGTTAAATTTCCAAAATAATTAGGAATAGGACCACTGAAATCATTGTATGAAAGATATAAATGATAGAGCAGTTTAAGATTTCCAAAGGAAGAGGGAATAGGACCTCTGAAATTATTATGTGAGAGACCCAAGTAAGTGAGTTGTGTTAAAGCGCCAAACAATTCAAGATTTGAGCCAACAAAATTGCAGCTGCGAAGCTCCAATTCCTTCAACGACTTGAGATTGTTGTGAAAGAAATGAGGTTCCAAATATATTGGGATTTTTGTGAAAGAAAGTCCCAAGTACTCTAGGAGGGTACTCCAATTGGACATGGGAAGAATGCCACTCAGATCTTCATTGCCAGATAAATCCAAATTTTGAAGGTGCGGTCGTTGAATAAATATAGATGGAAATTCCCCACGCAGTCCGCAATCAATGAGAATGAGAGATGACAAAGAAGAAGACAGGTTCAACAAATAAAAAGGTTCTACGGAAGACATATTTACAAACATCATATCCAATGCTCTTAGTTTCGTTAGATTTAGAGCAAGTTTGTTGAAGGCAATTGTATCCATGCTCAACTCACTATATCCAAACCCATACAACCTAAGGAAATCCAATTTGGATAGATGAAAAATATCTGAAAATTCCCCTTCCAGTTCACAATCGACAAGCGACAAAGATGACAAAGAAGAAGACAAATTCTTGAAGGAACTAGATTTAACCGACGACAAGTTTATAGAGCTCAAATCCAGTTCTCGTAAATTGGTCAGGTTTTGAAAAATTTTATCAAAAGTGGTACTTGTGTTTGGCTCCAGACGATTAGAAGAGAGATCAAGTGACACTAATTTGGACAGCTTTGAGATTTCTATTGGTACTTCACCGGAAAACATGGATGAATTTAGGTTCAAATGGGTCAAGTTGAACAAGTCACCAAATCGAGATGAAATCTGAGAGCCATTGAAATTATTGGAAGAGAGATCAAGATATTGAAGATGAGAAAGCATGAAAAGAGGATTATCAGAATGAATGGAACCATAAAGGATGCCATGAGAAAGGTTAAGACCGATTACATAACCTGTTTTGTTATCGCAACTGATCCCTTCCCAAAAGCAGCAATCAGTTCCCTCTTTCCAAGATTCTGTCTTTGGATTCGATGGTACGTCAGTGGTTTCAATGGAGAAGGATTTTTTAAGAAGAATCAAGGCATGACTGTCATCAGCATCACAAAGTAGTGTGGAAGAGGAAGAATTTGGAGATAAACAAAGAACTTCAAAATGAAAATGAAAGGAAAGAAGGCAGACAAATTGAGCAATCCAAAGCAATGAACCCATTTTCTACTTGTAAATTTTCAAACACTTAATTTGGTGAGTTTGTAGTGATTAAAAAAGACTAATATTTATAAGTAGATTTTCTATAGTGCCACTCTCAGTCAATGGACTAATATTTAGACAAATACAAGTCTAATAATCTATTTTTCTAACTTGTTTTTTGGGTTCAACATAAAGTCATCTTTCCAAATTGCAAGTCTAATAATCTATTTTTCTAACTTGTTTTTTGGGTAATGTTAACTTTTCTTTTACGGAAATTGACAAATCAAATAATACAAAAATTTAAATACTTTATATTAATGCTACTTTATTTATTAAACATCACCAAATTTCACCACAACCACAATTGATATTATTCAGAAAAAAGATGGCAAAAAGCCATCGATTCCAAAAGCACAATCCGTATAGTATACTCAAGGCCCGTTGGTTGGATTGGATCCGCTTTGAATTGAAGTTTTCGACTGTCGATAACAATTTTTCTGATTGTTCTCGTAAATAATAGAATATTTCCATAAGAAAAAGCATGAAAAGGTTAAGAAGATGGACTTTCAGTCAGTGTGTAATATAAGTTACATAACCCAAGCAACATCAGTCTTTAACTTATTTTTGTAAACTATTTAACCTACATAAACTATTTTCAAACAATAATTGAACATCCCTAATTACAATGACAGTAACCCACCCACACAATTCAAAGATAACTCGATGCATTTTTTGTATTGCATCTAAAATTATAAATTCAGTGCTTGAGATCGCTAACAATTTACAACAGCATTCCGCTTAACACAACAAATTTCCCCTTTTTTTTAAGCCAAACATCACAATGTTCCTATCATGAGGACACCAATTCTCCAAATTAAAACATGACAACCCACCAAGAAACATACATATCCAAAGTTGGAGGCTCTGAACATAAACAAAACTAAGCCCCACCTGGCTGGATAAAAGGATTTGCAATTTCATCTGTACCGTCTGTCGGTGATACAAGCATTACTGCAGTTCCCCTGCATACCTGCACAGCCATGAAAAAACACTCAGATGCTCCCCATATATGGCACATTTCAACCCTGCACTTGATTTTGACACATTTGAGCCCTTGTAGGGAAGAACAATCATGCAGTACGAGGAGATGGACCTATGACTATGTTTGTAAAACGATGAATGTTGTATTCTAAATCTCTTCCAGCTGCCAATCGCATGATTTTCAACGATGCATGTATTTTCTACCAACTGCTGTCATAGATTATGTTTGTAAACGACGCATGAATATATGTTAGAACAAAAGTACTAAAGCTGAAGCACATGGACAAAATGAAAAATTTTGCTCAAGTAAAGAGCCAAATTTTGACTTTTTCCAATTCTTTCAACAAAATGAGAACATGGCATCATGTTATTTACCCTAATCATCACCAGCCTAGCAAGACAAATTTAATGAGCTGTGTAAATTTGGTTATGAGCATGTATGGGGGTCTTAACTATGTATCTTAAAGTTGAACTATGTGTCCTCCTAGTAACTACATTAGGCTGCAGCTACAAGTTTATGTAGCATTTTTCTTCTGTGCAGAAATTTAATGGGAATAAGATAGAATTTTCCAGCAGATTGGTTTTCAATAGATCAAAGAGTTTTATCTCAGTGAGCCCCTGTTTATATTCACCATATGTTCTAAAGTTTGAAGATCAACCGAACCAGAAAATCATACCCGCCCATAACTAGATCCTACATCTTCAGGGACATTTGCCAATAAATCTACTCGAACAATTTGGGAAAAACACATTTTAAGACCAAACAGCAATGCAAGGGTCATATGTTGATGATGACCATTCCACTTGTTGCATAAATGAAATATATGTAACTCAAAGAAAACATACTATTAGGCCAAGCCGCCTAGTCTGATCAGTGGTCTTCAGTGGATCATCAGCATCTGCAACCCAGTGAGAATGAATCCAATTGTCAGAACAAAAAAAGATTCCACAGTAACTTCATCAACATGTATTGACTTTAGATGCATTTTTTAATAATAATAAAAAATGAACATGGTTTAGCTCTAAGTAAAAAGGCAAACAAGGAACTTGTACTTTTCTCTCCAACGTGAATTCAATAATTACATTAGGAAGTTAGCTTAAGTGGAGACATGAAGAAGCCTTAAACCAAAGAAAGTAAAGACAATTCCAGTCATCAAGATACTCTTGCACAAGCAAATATGAGATTTAATTTGTGGATAGTAGGAAGTGCTATGCCACATGCACAAAAATTTCAATGTCATTCATCAATTTCTTCTTGCCTGTGGATGATTGACTTCTATGACTCCAATTAGCAATTTGTTTCAAGAAAATGCAGCCCTCATATGATATGTTGAAAATCAGATAGAAAATAAATCCTCTGTTCAGAAATAAGAAGACCATCACAGCTTTAATCCCAACTGACATATTGCATATAGATACGGATCACATCAAACAGACAATTTAACACAGCATTTCTATCAGAAATTTGACAATCTAGCCACAAGAATCAGAATACAGTTTGCACTTATACAAAAATCACATACAAGCATTCCTATTTCCACAGAGTAAATACCTCTTAGATATTCTACTGCTTCATCCAGGACAAGGTTGAGCAATTGATCATATCCTTTCAAAGTCCCTGTGACTGAACCAAGAAAAGCCAAAGCTCATCCAATTAAATAGAATATAGACCGATAACAGAGGAAACATTTCCTTGAATTCCTAGAAAACCATTTTCTCTCTCTACTAAAAATCTCGTGAAATAAAATTACGAGGACACACAAACTTCAAAACACACAGTCCAGTTCATTTTGTGTGCATGTGAGAGAGAGAGAGAGAAGCATCGAGTGATAATACCAGAATAAGGGTACAAGTCAGACATAAAATGCCGAAATGTTATGTGAACATTAAGTCGATGAGTACTATAAAAATAATATGGTTCAAAGTTGATAGGTAAACCCCTTTCCAAAATATATGGTTCAATACTCTCAGCCTGGCAATATGATTCAATCATATGACTAGAATCTACATATTTAAACTTAACAATTATATGTGAAACATGTCATACTTGTATGATCTCTGGTGTTTGCTCTTTCATAAAAACAAACATTTACTCCAACCATAAGTTTGTTTGGAAACATATTCTGCGAACATAGAAATTTTAAAAATCTTTGTAACAAAATTGAAACTCTCGATTATATCTACTTTAAAAATTCTACTAAAGAAAGACCCATTCTAATAAGACAGCTCTACAGCTCATTTTGGAAACGCTTCCTTGAGCATTGGTTGGTTGGACCCCGGGAGTGGGAGAGAAAAAGAGTGTTACCTACTCAATTATGCATAGGCAATTATCATTTTCACCTAAGAGTCCTGAACATGCCTTCATCACCTTGAGCGTGCAAGCTGAAGCATGTCTGGTGTAAAATATAAATTTTGATCTCCGACTCACTTCCAAAATGTCAAAATCCAAATGCAATCTAAATACTTAGTTATAGCTAATTCAAGATAACAATGTAAAGCAACAGAAATTATCATCAATTATAAATCTTGCTGCCATCATCAAGTCACCAACTAACATAATGTACAGTCTAAAAAAACATCCAGCACTGGATTAGGGTATAACTCATAATTTCATTTGTCAGTTGATCAAATGAACAAACAAAACGTTCAAATTCAAAAAAATATGGAGACTCTCTAGTACCACTATATGCCTGATCAGAAGAGGAAATGAATAAAATCGAGTTTAAAATAATGCCATATCAAACCGAATTATCATCACCCAGATTCTAGTATCGGTGATTGTATCTAGCACATTATGTTATAAGAACAGCCAAATATTACATATAGTAAAATCCCAATTAAAAAAAAAAATTAACAAAATTAGGTGAAACTGAAGTTAGCAAGCTGCTTAAGGTAGAATTATTAACCTTGTCTACCGCCAGTGAGCTTGACTTGAACACCCTTGTCGACAAATTTCGCCAAATCCAACACTGTTTCTTTCCTCCCCGACTGAAACAGGAACTTACAGATTAAACGGAAGAGAGGGAAACTAAATGGAATAACCAAGCTAATACAAAATTTTAAACAAGTAAGCTATCAATATTTAATGCTATCAAAATTTAATCTTCAAAAGAAAAATTGGAAAAAGAGACACTTACCATTTGTCACAGAAATTTGAGAACCCTGAAATAAAACCAAGTAAAAAGAGATGAACTAATTTAGCAGTGAACAAAGTCAAGATTTAAAATACATAAGAAAAAAAAAGTTTAGGTATGGCAACCGGTAGGGTAACAGCAGCTAATGGAACTACCCATCTCATTTCCGTTCACAAATTTCACTACCTATCCTGTTACATGCGTGCAGGTATTGATTAAGCCAATCCCATCATTCCCATCCCACGAGACTGAGTAGTGGGTACCCACTAATTACCCATACCCGTGGAGTTACCATTAAAAATAAATAAACAATAATATAAAAAAAAACAAAACAAAAATAAATGAAGTTCACAATCCACAAATTAATAACCAGGATCAGCAAACTAACAATACAAATTAACAATCCACAAATTAATAATCAGTATCAGCAGCAAGCTAACAATCCAAAAATTTTAAAAAAAATCCACAAGCTAACAATACAGAAATTAACAAAGTCCACAAATTCCTCAGATAAAATAAGATACGAATGCAGATAAAATCCTTACATCATAAACAATCAAGTGAATGTCAAAATCTAACCCATTGAGCATAGAATAAACAAAGGGATTCAAATTGATAATCACATAAAATTAGGGGTTTTTCAGACACGAAATCGAAACCTGCAACGGCGGAACAGAGAACACGGCAACAGTAGTTGAGCAAGGCGGCGGCGGCGGAGGCGGGGGCGACAATAAGTGGATATGAGAGTGGTGGAATTGGCAGCGGAGAAGCAGCAGAAGTGGACTTCAGAGAGAGTGAGTAGTGTCACGGGGTCGCTCCTCGGACACCGTGGGCGCTTACGTCTACTCCTAGAAGTAAGCCAGCCAACACACTTTATATGCTAATTCTGCATTAGGAACAAGCATGAGGTTAGACCAAGGTATAACATTTGTTTATAATAGGCTCAAAGGCCAATCCACATTCTATATGAGAAATATCGGCATATTAGAAGGGCATAATCAATGATAAGCATCCATTCACACATATATAAGCATACACGAGACACATATGAAAAGTGATGCGCAAGGCTTTCATTCATATATGAATAACAAGTACATCAAACAAGTCCACACCCGTAGTAGTAGGGGGTCCTACTACGGATGGGGCATTCACAAGCACCCACGTGCGGCTGACACTAGTCTCACAAGCAACACCGTGCAACTGACACTCGTTGAGACCTGCCACACCCCCCTATAGTAGTCCTTATACCGCTTTCAGGATTGGGAGGAACAACCATCAAGATGTCTTACCTATCACACTTTCACTATTCATGCTACTATTACAAAGTATTCCCCCCCTTTACATTCTCCCCCACTCAGAGGGTTGACGTCCTCGTCGACCTTGTCTTCTGGAATTCTTCAATCTTCTGCTTGAAGGCTTGTAGATCGTCTTCTTTCTCCCAGCTGGTTTCTTTTTCTCCTTCGGCTCTCCATTGAACGAGGTACTCCTTGTAGGTTCTCCTGGATGTTGACGCCGTACGATCTGCTAAAATCTCTTCTACTTCTCTGCTGGCTGGTGCTTTCTTCGTGATTGCAGGTCTTGTACTCCTGTTCCGCTTGTCGTCGGTGGGATCTGGATGATACTGCTTCAAGTTGCTGACGTGGAAGACAGGATGGACCGACATCCATTCGGGCAAGTCCAGTTTGTATGATACTGGACCTACCTTCTTGACAACTGGAATCGGTCCTTCATATTTCCTCACCAGCCTGTTGTCTCTGTTGCGGAAGAATCGTAGTTGCTCTGGCAGAAGCTTCACCAATACCAGGTCACCAGCATTGAACTCCATTGGTCGACGATCTGTATCAGCTCATTTCTTCATCCGCCTGGATGCTTTCTCCAAGTGTGCTCTTGCTATCTCCTCGTTCTGCTTCTATTCCTTTGTGAAAAGATATGCTTTGGGATTCTTGCCTTTGTAAGGCATCTCAATGGAATGGGGCACCAAGTGCTGTTGACCTGTCACAATTTCAAAAGGGGTTTTGTTAGTAGCAGAGGACTTCTGGCTGTTAAAGCAAAATTGGGCAACATCTAGGAGGGATGCCCAGTTCCGTTGACTGGCACAGACAAAGTGGCGCAAATACTCCTCAAGCATGCTATTGAATCTCTCTGTCTGACCATCAGTCTGGGGGTGATAACTGGTGGACATGTTCAAGTTACTCCCCAACAAACGAAAAAGCTCCGTCCAAAAACTCTCCAAAAATCGCCCATCCCTATCACTGACAATACTCTTCGGAAGACCCCAATATTTGACCACATGTTTGAAGAAGGCCCTGGCCGTTGTTTCTGCTGAACTGTATTTTGGCATTGGAATAAAGGTTCCATATTTGGAGAACCTATCAACCACCACCAGAATGGAATCAAAATCTTCAACCCTGGGCAATCCCGTGATAAAATCCATTGACACACTCTCCCAAGTGGGTTGCGGTACTGGAAGTGGTTGAAGTAGCCCAGCAGATTTTTGCCTCTCGACTTTGTCCTGCTGACACACCAAGCATGTTTTAGTGTACTCTCTCACCTCTTCCTCCATCTTGGGCCAATAGTAGTGCTGTTGAAGCAAAGCCAACATCCGATGCCACCCTGGATGCCCCGCCCAGAGGGTATCATGACATTCCCGCATCAACATCTTCCGCAAATTGGCAGCCTTTGGCACGTACACTCTTTGCTTGGTAGTCATTAATAGTTCATCATTGATCCAAAATTGCCGAGTCTTCCCCTGCCTCACCAGGTCCATTATAGCCACCGCCTGGGGGTCCTTTGAGAGCTTCTCCTGAATTAACCATCGCACAGAGGTAGATAGCTAGTTGCTAGACAAGTGGGCTATCTGTTTTAAGACTGCCAGATCTGCCTTACGACTCAACGCATCTGCCACCTGATTTGACTTTCCTGTGTGGTACTCCAGTACAAAATCGAATTCAGCCAAGAATTCCTGCCAGCGAGCTTGCTTTCGGGACAAAGTCTATTGGGTAAGGAAGTGGCTCACTGCTGCATTGTTTGTCTTCACCACAAACCTAGATCCCAGTAAATAATGCCTCCAAACTCATAAGCAATGAACGACGGCCAGTAACTCTTTTTCATGCGTGGAATACCACCGTTCAGCATCATTCAACTTCCGGCTCTCAAAGGCAATAGGATGTCCCTCCTACATGATGACTCCCCCCAAAGCAAAATCTGATGCATCCGTCTGAACTTCGAACGGTTTGACCATGTCAGGCAGGGCTAGAATTGGTTCTTCTAGGATTGCTTTCTTCAGCTTCTCGAAAGCTTCTTGGCATTCTTCTGTCCAGACCCATTTCTTCTCCTTCTTCAACAAGTCAGTGAGGGGGACCACCTTCAGCGAGTACCCTTCAACAAATCTCCTGTAATAATTGGCCAGTCCCAAGGAGGATCTCAATTCTGGAACATTCCCAGGTGTCTACCATTCTGAAATAGCTTTCACCTTAGTTTGATCCATGCGAATCCTGCCTTGTTCGATCACGTGGCCAAGGAACTTGATGCTTGTCTGCCCAAAAGCACACTTTTCTCTCTTCAGAAAAAGCTGATTCTCCCTCAGCTTCATGAACACTAGCTTCAAATGTTCTCGGTGCTTCTCTAGGGTGGTACTTTATACCACGATGTCATCCAGATACACCACTACGAACTGATCTAGATATTCCCTGAATACCTGGTTCATGAGAGTACAAAAGGTGGCTGGAGCATTTGTTAGTCCAAAGGGCATAACCAAAAATTCAAATGAGCCATATCTGGTGACACAGGTGGTTTTGAATACGTCTTCCTCTTTCACTCGCACCTGGTAATATCCCGAACGCAGATCAAGCTTGGTGAAGTACTTTGCCCCACTAAGTTGATCGAACAAATCAGCTACCAGGGGAATAGGATACTTGTTGCGCACTGTGATCTTGTTGAGGGCTCGATAATCCACACACAGTCTTAAACTCCCATCCGCCTTCTTCTGAAATAACACAGGGGCGCCAAAGAGAGAGTTTGAAGGTCGAATAAACCCTGCCTCCAAGAGTTCACCCAATTGCTTCCGTAGTTCTGCCAACTCGGGAGGGGCCATTCTGTAGGGAGCTCTTGCCGGCGGCTTCATTCCCTGAAGCAAGTCTATTTCATGATCTACTCCCCTCTTTGGTGGCAAAGTCTTTGGCAAGTTCTCTGGCATGATGTCTTGGAATTCCCTCATCACTTCTTCAAGCATTTTGGGAACACTGGCGTTCTCATCAGGATGACAGCCTAGAGGGACTACCACATAAGAGCTTTCCCCTTTTTTCACTCCCTTCTTGAACTGGAACGCCGAAATACACTTCTTCTCAGATATGGGACTCATGGTCACCGGCACGACACAAGGATTCTGGTTCATGAAGAGGAGGCAACTAGCGGAGGCCATAGGAACCGCAAAACTCTCCTTCAAGAAGTCCATTCCTAGGACCACATCAAAATCATCCATTGGTACCACTGTGAAGTCCATCGTGCCGGACCAGGGTCCCAACTTGCAAGATATGTTCTGCACTACTCCCAGTATCTCTCGGGCTGGAGAGTTGACAGCTTTGATCCTCCCTACTTCCTTTTTGACGGATATACCCAACCGAGCAGACTCAGCTCCTGACATAAAGTTATCTGTGGCTCCTGTGTCAATCATGGCCCTGGTGGCCTTCCCATTGATGGTCAACTCCATATACATCAGCCCCTTTTCTCTCCTCTGACTTGTAGCCTTCACCTGCTTCTCCAGGGCCGAGAGGAATCGCAAAGACCCCATGGCTGAAGGTTCTGATCCTTCAGGCCCCGCATCAGCCTTGTTCTCCTCTTTGGTCCGCTCCGAAACTAAAGCACTGACAGCACTCCGATGCGGGCACTCTGCCATCCTATGAGGCCCCTTGCATAAAAAACAAGAGATGTTTCGACCACCGAAAGCAGGTTGTTTAGACATAAAGTTCTTTGAAGGGCCACCTGACTCATTGTTGAACGGGGTATTTCTCCTTTCACCCCAGCTCCGACGATTACTCCCCTCCGACACTGGAGTCGGGCGGCCTCCTGATAAAGAACTACTACATTCACCTCCTGCCCCCATTGGTTTTGTCCACTTACTTGGTCTCGTCTCCGGCCCTGAGGTGGGAGGTTGCTTCCTCTTCCCAAGATTATCCGAGAAGTCATCTAAACTTTCTGCCACCATAATAGCAGTAGCATGATCTCGGATGTTCCTTCTGTTCACCTCATTCTTGGCCCAAGGTTTCAACCCCTTGGTGAAATGATACAACTTGTCATACTCATGCATCTCCGGGCATTCCAAGATAAGCTTCTGATAAGCTCTGACATAGTCTCGGATGTAACCCGTTTGTTGGAGTTCTGCAAGTTGACGCCGGGCCACATGGTGAACATTTTCGAGGTAGAAATGGGCTTTGAACTCCTTCTTGAACTCATCCCAGGTGGAGATTGTGGCTATAGAAGCTTTGTGTCGCCACCACAACTTGGCGTCGCCCTCCAAATACATCGGGATCAACTCCAAGCGATGGGCATCTGTTCGGGCCCTGGTTGCATTGAAGAAGGCCTCTACATCAAAGAGGAAGTTCTCCACCTCACCAGCATCTCTTGCTCCATCGTATGATTTTGGATCTTTGACTTTGTATTTGGAGGAATCTGGGGCCCTCGACTCTCCCCGCTCGTAAAGGTCAGTTAGCATTTTGACCTTGAGCTTCACTTCGTCTAGTTCCCCCTTCAGGTGGCCATATTCTTCCATTGCCTCGCCCTGGAACTGTTCTACTACCTCGCATAACTCTTTATGCTCGGTTTGAAGTCTCTCCACCACCTCTGCGATGTGTAGATTACTCTACTTCTTATTTAAATCTACCATCTCATCAACATTGGAAGTACCACCTCCTCGGGATGTCCCAGTCTCAAGGGTCCTCTCCCTTCGGTCGGACTTCTTAGCCATCATCTCTCGGATGGCAGTGGAATTTGTCACCACAAATTCAAAAAGGTCAAGATTGGCCATCACAGCCTGAAAGATTTCCGCCTTCTCATTCAAGGCCTTTATCAACTCACTTTGTCCACTCGTGGCTTCCTCCACTTCGCTACGGACAAAGGTCCCAACACTTTCACGAAGGTCTCGGACATCACGACGGAGCGTTTTGACTACCCCTAGTGATTCCTCAACCCTTTTGCCACATTCAAATACTGTAGCCGAAAGGCGTTCCGGAGCTATTTCAGCCCATTGTCTCTCCAGGGCCTCAATGCGCTTCAATGCCTTAGAGTTTGACATCTTATCTCTCGCCAAATAGAACCGCGCTCTGATACCAAATGTCACGGGGTCGCTCCTCGGACACCGTGGGCGCTTACGTCTACTCCTAGAAGTAAGCCAGCCAGTACACTTTATATGCTAATTCTGCATTAGGAACAAGCATGAGGTTAGACCAAGGTATAACATTTGTTTATAATAGGCTCAAAGGCCAATCCGCATTCTACATGAGAAATATCGGCACATTAGAAGGGCATAATCAATGATAAGCATCCATTCACACATATATAAGCATACACGAGACACATATGAAAAGTGATGCGCAAGGCTTTCATTCATATATGAATAACAAGTACATCAAACAAGTCCACACCCGTAGTAGTAGGGGGTCCTACTACGGATGGGGCATTCACAAGCACCCACGTGCGGCTGACACTAGTCTCACAAGCAACACCGTGCAACTGACACTCGTTGAGACCTGCCACACCCCCCTATAGTAGTCCTTATACCGCTTTCAGGGTTGGGAGGAACAACCATCAAGATGTCTCACCTATCACACTTTCACTATTCATGCTACTATTACAAAGTATTCCCCCCCTTTACAAGTAGCGGGAGTAGCGGCAGCAGTGGGTTAGTGAGATGGAATAGGAGTTAGGATTTTTTTGTTTCCAATTCCTGTTAATACATGCTCTCAATTTAGTGACCAGATACAATTCCAAAACTACTTTGTTTTATGTAATTCGATTAATATATATATATATATATATATTTAAGGGAATTGATATAATATACTTACTATATACTATTACATGTATAGAAATGGAGATATTTATATATGCTATTATTATTATTATTATTATTATTATTATTATACTACAATATTATGTATATTAAATAACATATTAGTATAATTAGGTTAATCCATATATATAATTAGTTTAGGGTTTAGGATTTAGGATTTATCACATGAAAACTAGAGATTATGATTTAGATTAATGTATACATTATTATTAGTGCGAAATTTAGGGTTAATATATATGTTTAGTAATTTAGCCACACGAATTGATAGAAACCATTAGATTAATACATATTGTATAATTAGCACGGAGTTTGGTGTTAATAAATATTAGGGTAAACAATTTATTAATTTCTATGTTTTTGCATATTACACTAACTAGTCCATGCATATACTTTAAGATCTTAAGTTTTGTGATTGTCAACTGTTTAATACTTTTAGTATAATCAATGATCAAATTGGATTAAAAATATCGAAATTGTCATTTATCTTAATTTATAATTGTAAAATATATGTATCCATTTCTATTTTGTTTTTTTCTCAAAAATTAGGGTTTAGAATTTGCTTCATATAAAATTAAAACTATATATACAAAATTGAAGTAACACTATAGAAAATTGGAAACATTGACATTCATCTCGACCTTATGAATAATATTAAAAAAATTATATATATATATATTTATATTTATATTTATATATATCATTTTAAAAAATTAGAAGCATTTATCACAAAAGATATTATATTAAACTAATTAAAAAATGATAGAAAAAATTAGTATATTTACATGTTAGTAAAATACCCTTGTTGAATCTGCCCTTAACCTTTTCAAAGGCTGAATTAAAGGTTCAAGGTTCACATTTAGATGCAATTTTTTAGACAATTGGACGGAACCCAAAAGCAAGTACATTTGGCCCGTTAGGTTTGCTGACTGTCATCCACATAATCAGCATCTGGCAATAACAACCTAAAACCGATAGATGCGTGGCATATTTTTAACCATATGCAGGGCCCAATACACATCACATCCCGGACCCCTCTTCTCCCCTGAATGTATGCGAAACTCCTCCCTCACCTTCTTCTCTTCTCGGTCTTCTTCTTCTTCAAAAGTAGAAACGCAGGCAAAATATGGCTGAATTTTTTTCTTTCTTTTTTTATTTTTTTAAGATAAGAAGGTGTGGAGGAGAAGAAGTCAAACATTGAAAAAATGGGTGTGATGTGTAGTGGGTCCCACATATGGATATAAGGTGACATATTTCGATCGGTTATAGGTTGTCTTCACCAGCGATCAGTGATGTGGATGTCCAGTCAGCAAACCAAACGGACTTGCTTTTGGGTTCCGTCCATTTGTCCTAAAATTGCATCTAAATGTGAACCATGGGCCTACAATTGAGCTTTTTACAAAGGTTGAGGGCAAATTTAACTTTTCCCAATAACCATAGGGGTATTTTACTACCATTTCCCTTGAAATATTTGTGCATGTATATATTCAACAAAATTTTGTTAAAAGTATTCTAATTTAATTTAAAAATTAAAAGATTTATTTTTTTGGTTATAACCAAAAGTATTTTTGTATTTTCATATGCAAACATAGATGGAAGGACTAAAGAGTTGACTGGGACAAAACTTAATAACCTTAGAGTATAATTATGGACTACCTAATGTAATATGTAAAAACATATGGACTAATAAGTTGATTACTCTAAATATTATACAGACTTAGTATTATAGTGCATGGTATATATTATGTAGATGATTTAGTATATTAATATTTAGTACAATATGCCTATTTTATATTGTGTACCATATAAAATTCTATATGTTCAATGTTTTAATACATATTGTGTAATTAGTGCGAACAATGAGGTTTAGTGTTAATATACGTTATATAGAATAAGTGTTATGATGTATAATGCATATTATATTGGGTTTAAGGTTTAGTTACATTAATTAATATATTATATACATTAAACTAATTAGGTTTAGATTTAGTATATGAAATTGATAGTTTAGTATAAATACTATATATTTAGTTTGTTGGGATTTGTCACCGGAAATCACCCGATTAAAGCGGAAGAACGCGATGATTTCCTCAAATCCGTGCCTAGGAGCAATTGAGATAGAAATTAGAAAAACAAAAATTTAATCACAAGAGATAAATCTATTATCCGAAATATCTCTTTAAGAGATGGATGCAGACTACAAGAATCAAACTAGAATCCCTCCTCGTTCACGTACACGAACGCCTAACGAACACCACCCGTGCTAACGTCGGAAAACACGAAACTTTGGAGAGAGAGAAGGGGCAAATTTCGGTTATGCTATGTTGTGATGATTAGGCCGAAAATCCTAGGGTTCTTTTAACCCTAGGTGGCCGAAATTCTCAAGGAGAATTTCGGCCCAATTAGCTCTTCCTTTTGTGTGGGCTTCCATCTTTTATTTCAGGCCCAAATCTATTTTAATTGGTCTGGTTTAAATTAATTTCAAACCTAACTTTAACTTATCCATGTATTTAATATATTACACCAAGTAACATATTATTTACATTCAAATTAAACTCGGTTTGACTAATTAATTTAATCCATCAAATTAAAATTAGATCTTCACAAAATAAATTCATATGCAAACCTATACATATGAATATTTCTACCGAGAAAATAATCTCATAGTTAATCCAATCAATTATGAGAAAGCCAATCAAATATTAATTTTATTATTATGATCAATCCAATTGATCTTTATAATATAATTAATATATTCCTCTCTCTCCAGAGTCTATACTCCAAGTATACATGTGATTCCTTAAGTCAGTGTTCGGTCATTCAATGTGCACGATCCCGTGGGCCCATCTTTATGTTGGCAGTGGGCCTGTGACCCACAGACTGCAGTTGGGCTCTAGCAAGCCACTGCAGCCCCCAATTAAGATGGAGATGGTTATCTAACTGTTATCATAACCTTGTAGTTTAAACTTGTATATCACATGTTATCGATATCCGTATCCAATACAGAGGCATGGATTGATCACCATATTTTGTGTCTGGACATTAACTTGATCCCGAATGTACTGAAGCTCACAAACAAGTTCCAACTTGTTTGGGTGTGGCCACACTCTTATCAGTCACATTCATCAAGAGGCCGATGATATCTTCTCAGTGGACTACTGAGTGACAAATCCCTTATGCATATTCATAGCATTACCATGCTAAGTGACATACCCGAAAGTACCCATACTTGGCACCCTATTACGGACCCTTTAGGCGTACCCCTAAGTATGCGACCTCACATGCAACACCATCATATGGTTAGGTCAAAGGATCCATACAAGTACTACACGAGAATCACTTGTGATACTATACCATGTGGATTTCTCGTTTAGTGGATCTATCCAGTACCATGCCCTTTTTACATGTACTCATTAACTTGGTTGACATCCCATGTCTAATGACCGGTAAGACACCGCCATACAACCAGGTTAATGATAGTCTCTCGTTCCATTCATTCTCATGACTGGAACAAACTACGGATCTATTTATGGTCATATCGTTTACCCTATCCATGGTCTTACTGCCAAGTACATGACACTGGTCATCATGGATATGGATATGTCCATTGGATACTTCATTTAATATAATGCATAAGATATTTATAATAAATAAATTAATTCCTTTATTAATAACACAAATGAGTATAATACATAAATCCAATAAATGTATAATACAAATACAAGGACCAATGCCTCGGGACTAGGGCATATCCAACATAGTTTTCTTCCACAAAACTAGATTTCCTAATATTCTAGTTCAATTGCACCTTAATTTTTCTATATTTTGTTTCTTCCCCATAGCCTTTGAATACTCTTTATTTGTTACTTTCTATAATAAACATTTGATGTTAAATTTTTTTTTTTCCAAATTTGTCTAGTTGTGTTCTAATCAATGATTTTTTTTTAAATCTTAAATGAAACCACTTTTCTGATTACTTATTCAGCCCAACAATAGACCATACTTAGGGCCTTCTAACTTTTTCTGTTACAAAATTGACTCACAAATCCTGAACTCTCCATACAACCTATACAATGGCAAACAAGTTGTGTTAGAATCCAAAACAACATTTCTTACTCGATAATTAGCACTAGTATCCATGAAACTTGAAGAAAAATGGAAACTGGAAATCTTATTAATTTCTCATAACTACTCAAATATAGGTAGAAGGTACTTTATACATAAACCGTAGATTAAGTAAATGATGAGCGGTTAGGATGAATAACAACCTCCAACAACTTATCCCACACTGCTAACAGTTTCTGCCACATTAGTGTTGAGGAATTAATCGCACAAAACAAAACGCAGCGGAAATAAAAGGATTAATCCCCACCAAGGACCCATGTACATTACATTGAATTGGAAGGAGGGTTAAAGAATTACCTTAATTCTTTGTAGGTTTTGAATCAATTAGGAACCAAAGTAGCTTCCCTCTACGGTTGATCCACACGGAGCAATTCATTCACCGCGTGCTAGCGCCGGGATTGAAGAACGATTCTTCGAACGAGAGAAGGCCAAAGTTTCGAAAACCTTGGGAGATGGAGAAGGGGAGATATCGGCTGGCCCCTTGGAGGCTGCAGAAAACCTGCATCTTATGTTAAAATGACTAGGGTTAGGGTTTTTAGGTTATAAAACTTCCTTTTATATATCCTTTAAACTTAATTATAATTATAACTTAATACCCTTATTAGTTATAATTATAAATTAACCCACACAATTTAATATTAATTCTCAATTAATATTAAATCAATTCCATTTTCCATCATACACATATGTATATTTGATATTATAATTAATTATATCTCTATATAACTGAATTATAATATGTAGCATACTTTATGCAATATTAATCATATTAATATTTATACACATATATAAATATATATATCATTATATATATATATTCATTCTCTTTCTCATTCATAAATTATTATCCAATAATAATTTATACCCGAAAAGATGAACTTCATTTTGCTCTTTGTGTGTGACCCCATAGGTTCATATCAATTGGCAATAAGGAAATTACCATAATATCCTTATAAGTCATAAGCGGACTCTAGCAAGCCTTTATGACTACCCAATTAATATGATTGGAATGATCCAATACCTATTTATAGAATGTCATATTCCCTTTTGTCTCTTTGATATCATGATTAATCATAAGACATGGTATACTTGTCAATCTTATATAATTAATCATATGCTTTCTCGATCTCAAAGTAAACTGTTTAGACAAATCAATTGATACTCTATCAATTATTTGAGCACGGCCATGCATTTAACAGTCTTACTTATCGAGGGGCCCAGTGATATCGCTCTCTTGATAGAGAGGGACAAAATCCCATATCTGTCACTCACATCCCAAAGCATGAGTCATATTGTACCCAATCACAGCCTTTATAACTACTCTGTTACAAGCAGCGTTTGACTGCGTCAAAGCACAACATGAGTTCATCTCGGAATCAATGGTGACCTCAGGTCAAAGGAATCAACTAATGACACTACTATAATCAAGATCAGTTGTGACACATGACCATGAACTTGATCTCATAGTGGGTCTCCAGTAACATGTTCTCTAACATATTACCCGTGAGTATAATCTGTATCTGTATACACTATATTCATCTTATGAATATCCATTATCACTCACACTAGTCTTAGTTTGTTATTATTCCCATAATAACAATCGACTAGGGATATTTAGAATAACACGATTTATTCATGGATACTTATCATAAATGCTAACATACAAACATAAATGATAATATTAATCTACACTAGATTAATCTTAGAAGTCAAATTACATAATCCAATATTGGCCTTAGGGCACAATCTCCAACAATTAGCACTCATTAACAGTTAATCTCCTTATACTTCACATCCTCCCCGCAAGCTGAAGACATGGGTGTAAGTCCCAGCTTGACCAAGAAAGGAGATAACTGTGAGGAAGAAAGAGCTTTAGTAAATAAGTCAGCAAGATATAAGTGGGAACCAAGAACCCCTTATCAATCAAATCCTAAATGAGATGAACATCAATAGCCACATGCTTGGTTTTCTCATGGAAAACTGGGTTTTTTTGCCAAAGCTATGGTTGATTGATTATCACAGAAAAGTAAAACATGAAAAGGAGAGATACCAAAATCTATAAGCAAGAAAGAGATCCACGTCAGTTCACAACCTCTGGATGTCATGCTTCAGTACTCCACCTCAGCTTTAGACCTGCTTACCGTGTTCTGCTTCTTAGTTTTCTAAGACACCAAAGAATTGCCAACAAAATTAAAGAATCCTGTCAATGATCTCAGGGTTTCCTTACATTTAGCCCAGTTAGAGTCACAATAAGAAACCAATGTGGTCAAGTCAGTGTCTCTAGGATAAAACAATGCCAAACTAGCAGTACCCTTGAGGTATTTCAAAATATGATGTGCAGCCTGTAAATGATGCTCACAAGGAGCTTGCATGTATTGACTTAACTATTGGGTAGCATAAGAAAGATCTGGCCTATAGAAACCTAGATTCAAAAGTCTTCCTACTATACGTCTATATAAATCTGGATCTGCGAACATTGTTCCAGGAACAACGAGATCTATATTCACCATTAAAGGATTTGCAACAGGTTTACATCCTGCAACCCAACATCAGTCAACATATCATTAATGTACTTTGTTTGAGAAAGTAAAATCCCCTTCTTTGTCTGATCTAATTCAATACCAAGGAAATAATGAGCCTTTCCTAAATCCTTGATAGTGAAGAGGGAATGTAAGTAATCCTTACTGTTGCCACTTCGACACTACTAGATCTCATTATCAAAATGTCATCAACATATATAAGAAGAGCAAGAAAAGAAGAATATGATCTCTTGATGAATAAATAATAATCATGCTTGGATTTCACAAAACCATAAATCAAGCAATTTTTGTGAAATTTCTTTGTGCCATTATCTGCCAGCTTGTTTAAGCCTGTAAAGTGATCTGATGAGTTTGCAAACTTGATCCTCCTTAGCTTTATCATAACCCAATGGTGGCTGGAGATATATCTCTTCATCCAAATGTCCATGCAGATAAGCATTATTAACATCAACTTGTTCAATATTCCATCCTTTTGAAGAACCAATAGAAAGAAAAAGCCTGACTGTCATAGACTTGGCAATTAGACTAAAACTCTCGTAATAATCCACCCCAAAAGTTTGATTGTAACCCTTAGCAACCAATCTAGCCTTGAAATGATCGACTTCACCATTGGATTTTTATTTCACCCGGTAAACCCAATTTGTAGAAAGCGGTTTCTTTCCAGGCGGTAACTCAACCAATTCCTAGGTATTGTTAGCTTCTAAAGTAAGAAGCTCTGCATTCATAGCTTGGAACCATTCATCTTGATGACAAGCTTCATAATAGTGAGCTAGCTCTCGATATGTCATGATTTTTGTCAAAAAACTAGCATGAACAGCTGAAGAATTTGCAGAGCTTATGCAAGTAGCATAATCCTGAAGCCATGCTAGTGGCTTAGGCACTCTAGTGGTCCGTCGCAAGGCTGATGCAGAATCTGCAAGAAAAGAATCAACTGAAACAAATGGCTGAGATGGCCTGAGAGAAGCCAAATCTTCCACGTGTAATTCTCTTCGGTATTTAAAAGGAAATATCCCTTCATAAAACTTCACATGTCTGGATACCACAACCTTATGTGTAGCAAATCCATCAACTTGTAACCCTTCCTGCCAAGCTTAAATCCTATAAAAAATGCAGCATGAGCTCTAGCACTGAATTTGTCCTTCTGTCCATGTACATCAATGTAATAACATGAACAACCAAACACATGGAACTTCTTATAATCAGGAGGTTCATTATAAAACCTCTCAAATGAAGATTTCCAATTAAGAAGTTTAGAAGGTAAAACATTGATAATATAAACTAACATAAGAAGGGCATCACCCTAATATTGAATTAGCAAATCAAACTGAAACATAAGTGACCCGGCAACCTCCAACAAATGCCTGTGCTTTCATTCCACAACGCCATTCTGTTATGGAGTGTAAACACAACTTTTCTGATGGACTATCCCCTTCTACTGACACAAAGTATTACAAGAAGCATTGATAAATTCAAACCCATTATCACTCCGTAAAATCTTAAAATAGGCCTCATATTGACATTTAATCATACGAAAGAAAGTATCAAGTGCCGTAGCAACCTGCATTTTATGTGCCAATAGAAAAATCCATATCATTCTAGTATAATCATCTACTAATGACAAGAAATATTTGTCTCCATTTACAAAAGGAACCCTTTAAGGACCTCACAAATCAATATGCAGGAGATCAAAACTATTTTTGGTTGTAATCGTACTTCTAGTAAAAGAAAATATGTGCTGTTTTGCACAAGGGCATACAGTACAAGAATCTGAATTAGTGATAAAGGAAAATATTTCAATGTTTGACCTCCTAAAAAGACTTAATTTGAATTATTTTCAAGCAATTTTGGCTCCAAGTTACCTTATTAAAGGGTAATTATATCTTATTGCTTGAATTTTCCCTCTTATAGACATTTATAGAGTGATTTACTCAAAGTATAGCTGCCTAAAGCATGTAGAGAAGCGGAACAATCCTCTCAACCTGACGCAGAGTAGCTTTTATTAGAAATAGGATGAAATAGTTTGCCATTTCTGGCAAGTTGCATTTTTAAAGCAAAGTCACCCAAATCCTATTGGTTGAGGTAGAGATAGTTCAAAAAGTCCATTTATATGTTTTTTGTAATTTAAGAACTCTTAGATCAGGTGTCCTTGATGGACACGTGTAGGGCTTTGATGTCTTTTAGTTAGTTTCCCTAATTTTTTATTGTGGAGTTGTATTTATGCTCCTTTTATCTGAGCATGAAGATATTCCAATACTCCGGTTCTATACTTCATCTTCTTCCTTAGTTTTCAGTAGCATTTAGTTCAATTTCTTTTTATGCCTTCCATGGTAAAAGCTATTCTGACCATGGAGGAGTCAAATATCTAAATGTACAGTTTTCTGAAAATGTAGCAGGAATTGTTTGTAGGGATTTTTCACCGGAATTCACCCGATTAAATGCGAAAGAACGCAGTGATTTCCTTAAATTCGTGCCCATGAGCAATTGAAATGAAAATTGCAAAACATAAAATTTTCAAGAAGAGATTAAACTCTTACCAGGAGTATCTCTTTAAGAGATGGCTGCAGAAATCAACGTAGATTTCCTCCTCATTCACGTACACGAACGCCTTTGGAACACAACCTGTGCTAGCGTCGGAAATCAAGAACTTTTAGAGAGGGAGATGAGTATTTCGGCTATGGCTTGTTGTGCTCTATTTGGCCGAAATTCCTAGGGTTATTTTAACCGTAGGTGGCCAAAATTTTCCCTTGAAAATTTCGGCCCATGTTGGCTTCCTTTTGTGTGGGCTTTCCTTCTTGTTTTAAGGTCCAAATCCATTCTAATTTATTTGGTCCAAATTAATTTCAAATCCAACTTTAATTTTAACATGTATATAATATATTACACCTTGTAACATATTATTTACATTTAATCAAAATTGATTTGATTAATTAATTCGACCCATGGAATTAAAATTGGATCTTCACAAAATAAACTCATATGTAAACCTATACATATGAAATATTTCCACCTAGGAAATAATCTCATAAATTAATTTATTGAATTAATTATGAGAATGCAAACACTAATATTAATTTTATTATCATGATCAATCCAATTGATCTTTATAATATAATTAATATAATCCTCTCTTTCCAGTGTGTATACTCCAAGTATACAGGTAATTCCTTAAGTCTGTGTTCAGTCGCTTAATGTGTACGATCCCGTAGGCCCATCTTTATGTTGGCAGTGGGCCTATGGCCCAAAGACTGCAGGCGGGCTCTAGCAAGCCACTGCAGCCCCCAATTAAGATGGAGATGGCAGTCCAACTGAAATCACAACCCTGTAGTTTGAACTTCTACATCCCATGTCATTGATATCGGTGTCCAACACAGAGGCATGGATTGATCACCATCTTTCGTGTCCGGACATTTACTTGATCCCGAATGTACTGATACTCACAAACAAGTTCCAACTTGTTTGGGTGTAGCCACACTCTTATCAGTCACATCCATCAAGAGGCCGGTGATATCTTCTCAGTGGACTACTGAATGACAAATCCTTTTTGCATATCCATAGCATTGTCATGCTAAGTGACGTACCCAAAAGTACCAATACTTGGCACCGTATTACAGGCCCTTTAGGCATACCCCTAAGTTTGCGACCTCGCATGGAACACCATCATATGGTTAGGTCAAAGGATCCATACAAGTACTACACGAGAATCACTTGTGATACTATACCATGTGGATTTCTTGCTTAGTGGATCTATCCAGTACCATGCCCCGTTTGCATGTACCCATTAACTTGGTTGACATCCCATGTCCAATGACCGGTAAGACACCGCCATACAACCAGGTTAATGATATTCATTCCCATGACTGGAACAGACTACGGATCTCTTTATGGTCATATCGTTTTCCCTATCTATGGTCTTACTGCCAAGTGCATGACACTTGTCATCATGGATATGGATATGTCCATTGAATACTTCATTTAAGATATTGCACAAGATATATATAATAAGATTGACGAAGACGCAGAACCCATTTTAGATGACGAAGGTCAACCTATTCAGGATTCTGTATCTACATTGATTTTAACCATTTCTTTGCATTTTTTGGGTGATTCTTCGCATTTAAAGGATAAAAACGCTGAGCTTTTATCAAATTTAAGATGTAAAAAACTCAGTGATTTTCAGTATTACAAAAATACATTTTTATCTCGTGTTATGTTGAGAGAAGATTCCAACCAGCCTTTCTGGAAAGAAAAGTTTCTTGCAGGTTTACCTACCTTGTTAGGTGAAAAGGTAAGAAACAGAATTAAGGAAACTTTAGGGGTTCCAATCCCTTACTCAACATTAACATATGGTGAACTTATTAGTCTTATTCAAAAAGAAGGACTAAAGATTTGCCAGGATTTGAAACTTCAAAGGCATTTGAAATGGGAGATGAAAAGGACTAGGCAAGAATTAGGTTCGTTCTGTAAACAATTTGATGTTTCCATGGACAAGCCTGATTGTAATGGTTCTTGCCATAAGGAGTCTAAAAGATCCCATAAAAAACATTTTTATAAAAAGGAATTTCAAAAGAAAAATCGTTCAAAAGATTTTCCTGCATACAAAAAGAAATTTCATAAGCATAAGTCTGGTTTTAAAAACAATGAAAAACCAGAAGGGGTAAAACCCTTTGGAAATTTAAAACATGTTACCTGTTATAAATGTAATAGGAAAGGGCATACTGCAAAGTATTGCCGCTTTAGCAAAAAACTGCATGAATTAGGATTAGATGGAGAAGTCTTAAGCAAACTTGAGGCTATTCTCATCTACTCTTCAGAATCAGATCCTGATTCAGGAACTGATGAAGAAAATGCATTTCAGGTTGATGAATTAGCAACCGATTCATCAACATCATCATCATCTTCTGATGACGATAATAGAAGTATAAATGTTTTGACAAAAGACCAAGAACTTTTGTTAGATATCATTAAGCATATCTCTGATCCCCAATTGCAAAAGGATTACCTCGATAGATTAATGAAAACCCTAGAAAGCAAACCTGAAGTCAAGCCTGTTAGTCTTCCTAAAGTTAGTACTAACACATATAACTTGACCAGTATTCTAGAAAAGCAAAAGGCTAAGGGAAAGAATACTCCCTTATCCCTTTCTGATCTGCAAACTGAGATCAAGAATGTTAAACTTGAACTCAAGCAGGTCAAAGAAAAGCAGGAAAAGGATTCAGCTATAATCCAAGCATTACTTAGCAACCAGTTAGAAAATTCTGACGGTGAGAATGATACTAACTTAGATGACCCTAAGTTAGATAATTTGGATTGCGCACCTGAAAATTTTCTGCATGTTTTAAAAGAAATTACATTAAGAAAGTATTTGATTAGCATTGTTTTGCATTTTTCTGATGATTTTCAACTCAGTACCATAGCATTATTTGATACCGGTGCTGATTTAAATTGCATAAAACCTGATTTGGTTCCTAAAAGATTTTGGGAAAAAACCCAAGAAAAACTGTCTGCCGCTAATAACTCAAAAATGAATATTAGCAGTAAGACTGAAGCATATGTGTTAAATGAAAAAACTCGAATTAAAACTGCATTTGTTCTTGTTGATAACATAAATCATAGTGTTATCTTAGGAACACCTTTCATTACCCTTATTACTCCATTTTCTGTATCGCATTCTGGTATTGTTTTCAAAGTAAAAGCTGAAAATGTTATTTTTCCTTTTATTGAAAAACCCAGAACCAGAAATCTTAATTTATTAAAAGCAAATTCAATTTTTGATAATCAGATTCACAATCTGATTAAAACTAAAGAATTTGAAATCATGCATTTAAAGCATAACATTAATTTTCAAAGAATTTCTGCCCATTTGAAAAATGAATTTACTCAGAAAAGAATTTTAGATTTTCAAAAGCAAGTTGAAAATGAAATTTGCGCAGATATTCCTAATGCCTTTTGGAATAGGAAACAGCATATGGTAGATTTACCCTATGAGCCTACTTTTGATGAACGGGATATTCCTACTAAAGCTAGACCTATCCAAATGAATTCTGAGCTTGAGCAGCATTGTAGAAAAGAAATCCAGGATCTCTTAGATAAAGGTTTAATTGCCCAATCTAGGTCCCCCTGGAGTTGTGCAGCATTTTATGTGATTAAAGCATCTGAGATTGAACGTGGCGTTCCACGATTGGTCATTAATTATAAGCCTTTGAATCAGGTTCTTCGTTGGATTAGGTATCCAATACCTAATAAGAAAGACCTGTTACAAAAATTGCATTCTGCATATATATTTTCAAAATTTGACCTTAAATCTGGTTTTTGGCAAATCCAGATTGATCCAAAGCATAGGTATAAGACTGCATTCACTGTTCCATTTGGTCAATATGAATGGAATGTTATGCCCTTTGGTTTAAAGAATGCTCCATCAGAATTTCAGCGCATTATGAATGATATTTTCAACCCATATTCAGCATTTTGCATTGTCTATATTGATGATGTGCTTATATTTTCAGAATCTATTGAACAGCATTTCAAGCATTTAAAGTCATTCTTTCTTACAGCAAAGAAAAATGGCTTAGTTGTTTCAAAAAGCAAAATGTCCTTATTTCAAACCAGAATAAGGTTTCTTGGCCATCATATTACCCAAGGAACGATCACTCCTATTGAGCGATCTTTAGAATTTGCATCTAAATTTCCAGATCAGATTCTGGAAAAACAACAGCTTCAAAGATTTTTGGGAAGCTTGAATTACGTATTAGATTTTTGCCCTAATATCAATAGGATGGCAAAACCCTTGCATGATAGGCTAAAAAAGAATCCGCCTTCATGGTCTGGAGAACATACTAGAATAGTTCAAGAAATAAAAAAGTATGTTCGTAATATTCCTTGCTTGTATATTGCTAACCCTTTATTACCTAAAATCGTTGAAACTGATGCTTCTGATTTTGGTTATGGAGGTATTTTGAAGCAGGTACAAGATAAGCATGAGCATATTGTCCAGTTTACTTCCGGACACTGGAATGATACTGAAAAGAATTATTCTACTATTAAAAAAGAAATTCTTTCCATTGTAAAATGTATTTCAAAATTTCAGAGCGATTTACTCAATCAAAAATTTTTATTAAGAATTGATTGTAAATCTGCAAAAGAAGTTTTACAAAAAGATGTTCAAAACATTGCCTCTAAACAAATTTTTGCTAGATGGCAAGCATTATTAAGTATATTTGATTTTGACATAGAATTTATCCGGGGAGAACAGAATTCTATTCCCGATTTCCTAACCCGTGAATTTTTGCAGGATCATGCCTCCTAAAAAGAAGAAGGGAGAAGGATCCTCCAAGGATCAAGCAAAGCTTACCGCATTAGAAAAGGTAAAAGCCTGGACAACCATGTTTCAGGATGCCCAGGGAGAAAGCATTGAAAGCAAAGACAGCTCTAGTTCTGTCAAACAAACTCAGCATGATCCTACTTTGGCCCTTACTAAGGCCTCTCAATCTCTTGAAAATGCATTTAAAAATTATTTTGACTCTATTGCTGAAGCAAAACGAGTTTTTGAAAAACCCTCGTCTTCTTCTTCAGCACAAACTCTTCCTCAAACGAATTTACAAAAGAATCCTATTTCTAAGGGCAAAGAAATTGCTCAACCTTCAAAAGCATTAACTGTTTCTAGTCCTTTCGGACCAGTATCTTTAAAAGAAGCTAAGGAAATTTTTAAAGAAAATTTTATAACTTTTCCTTCTTCTTCTAAAAGTATTTCTGCAAATGTTGTTTCTCAGAATACGGCTACCCAGCTTAAATCTGAGTATTTTACCAAAAAGAATTTTCAGTATATTACTTCCATTGAGGATGGCTTTTATGATAAAAATCCCTCAGTGGCTGTATCAAAACTTTTCCCTCATGGATGGAATTTTAAACCTTGGGATTATTCAAAGCCCATTGATTTTTACTTAACCATCCTAAAAGTCACAGAATCTGTGGAAATAAAGCATACTTCGCATGGTGATTCAGGTGAACCCGCATACTCCCAATTCAAAATCTTGAAGATCATCCATCCTCAAGATTGGGGTACAAGTCCTTCTGACTTGAAATCTTTTCCAGCCTCTTTTACCAACCGCATAACCACCAGCAAAACCTTTTCCTACTGGGATTACCAACAAGCCTGGTATAATGCATTAATGGTCCAAAACTCAAAAGGATCGCATACCTGGTTAGTCATGTTTGACACCAGAAAAGCCATTTCTAAAATTCCAAACTGGTTTAACCATTGGTGGGGATTTTTTGGGTCTTCTACCGAAATCCTACCTGATCAAGTTAACCAAGCATTTATCCTCTTTAAAGAAAAATATGATCCTTCACCCTTGCAGAAAAGGCATTCTCCTCTCCTAGTCTTCAGTACAATCTTTTTTGTACCGTGGACTCTAACCTGGCATTTTTCATACCAAACGAATCAAAATGCAACTATTGATCTCATAAGAATTTTTAAGATCAAATGGTGGAATAAATTCCAAGCATTCAATAAATGCAATGAAGCCGCTGTCAGAACTTGGCTTAGATCTAAAGGCAAAATTGATCTGCCTGTTGAACAAATCCAAGCTCATTCAGAATTTTTGGCACAAAAATCATTTGCAATTCCTCAGCTTGCGGCCGCTAAGTCCGAGGAAGAATTTTTCAAGATCATGAAAGAATTAATGGTCTCCAGAGAATCAACTGCTGGATCCAAGGCATCTTCTTCATCTTCATCCTCCAAGCCACCATCCCTTGCTGGCGAGAACGAAGATATTTTTGGTTTATTGTAAATCAATAACCTAATGAATATTATACCAGAATAATAATTTGGTTCCAATGCTCAAATGAATAAGAACCGAGCTAGTAGCCGCTTGGTTTGGTAATGTGGTTAGGGGTACTTGGCTCATAACCAGGAATTCCCTAATATGCATACTTGCCAATGTAAGCATACTGGTATATATATATATTCGTATAAGGTTACGTATTTACGATATCCAGACGTATCTGTCTCAAAGCATCTTTGGTGGGCCCGGCGCCGAAAGTGAAGTGGGTCCCAGGCACCGAAAGCAATTTTGTCATTTTGTGCTCCTCTCTGCCTATATAAGGAGCCCTCATCTCATTTGTAAAGGCATCAGTTTTCATACCTCAGTTTTATTTTCCAGTTTCTCTCTCTCTAATTCTCTCTTCCTTCTCTCTACTTGTAATTCTTTCTGGAATTAAAGCATTCCCCGAGCTGTAACAAAAGAATTTGTTTGAATAAAGAGTAAGCATTGTTTTCCTCTTAATCTCTAACCTTAATCATATGTGGTTATAAGTTGTGCGGATTACCGCCTGAAATTAATCACATACGATTAGGGTGTTTAATTTCTGCATTTAATTCTAAGAATTCATATGGCAGGTTTATACCGCCTAGCATAATTTTACTTTGTTCTTGAGCATTTTATCTTCTTGTTTCTGAATTTATATATTTTCTGCATTTTAACTTGTTGTATATGCATAATCATTTTTGAATTTGGCTTAAGTCCTCTGCATTAGTTTCATTATCACCCGTACGATCGTTGCATTCCCTAGTGGTATCAGAGCCAGAAGGGGTGAGAGTACTGTTCATTCATCATCATCACTGTTCACATTCATCCATTTTCCAGATTTACTGTGCATATCATTCCTGCATATACTTATATTGGTGAGTCATTTAGACCCTTGTTTGCCCAAAAGTACCGACGGATAGGGAAGAAGAGGCAGTGACCGGGTTCCGTAGTCAATATTAGTATGTGTTTGTTTTGATTTGCATTTTAATGATGGATCACGCACTTCTACCTAGAACATACTCTGCATCTTCTGCATCTACATCATTAGAGAATATAAGGATCAACAGTAGTAATGAAATTACTGTTGAAGATTTTACCAAATGCATTAGTGATTGGCATATACCTCATGTTAAGAAGCATGAAATATATGAACTCAGCATCAGAGATAAGTTGTTCAAAACAAATTTGAACATAAAGACTGAGGAGAGGGATATTCCTCTCACAAACTCATATGAAAGCATTAATCTTTTGTCACAGCATTCTTTAGACAAGCATAGACAAAAGAATTTTAAGTATATTCATATTGGCCTTGTTCAGATAGGGATTAAGCCCTTGACCAAGGAAGGCCTAAACACAAGCATATTATGTGTTGTTAGGGATAATAGAATGGAAGTATATGAGGAAGGCATCCTAGGCACGGTTGAGTCTAGTCTGTGTGCAGGTCCCATATCATTCTCATGTTACCCTAATTTAACCATTTCTTTGAATGATAAAAACATTTTGGATTCTCTTGTTTTACAAATGCAAACACATAATTATCGCATGAAAAAGGGATCTATTCCCATTGCATTAATTTTCAGAGTTCATTACAAAGCCATGACATCTGCATTTGATTCAAAACACAAGTTTTCATGCCATAAAGGAGAAACTTTGGTTTTGCAAACAGATATGTCCAAGGCAAATGCTATTGTTCCGAAATTCATTAAATGGGAAGATGTAACTCTTCCTGACGAATGGATATTGGAAAAAGCATGTGCTGTAGAACCACCAATTAGAATAATGCCTAATACGAATGTCAGAGAAATTAACCAGTATCCTAGTGGAAAAGTCACTCTAACCTTTGACAGAAAATCGGTAAGTACAAGGTTTTCTGATGACTCTTCCAATAGCGATACCATGGATTTGGGTAGAGTATCACAATTAGGTAAGATTGAACATAAGCATGTTGAGGATGAAGACAAGGATTCTTGCCATTTGTATCACAGAAGAAGAATCCCTGTTAGCATGCCTCACAGGCACTCTACCTCTGACATCCCTAATACGCATTTAACTGGTGTTCTCTACGCTGATAATGTTCCCAGAGCAGTTTATACTAAAGAAGAATTAGGAGAAGTAAATGTTCAAAAATCTGAGCCGACCTCGCCTACTTTTTCTTCAGTTACTGAGAATATTATCAATGTGTTAGAAAAGGAATTTGTTTTAGATAAAACCCTTTTGCATAAAGATTTTTACGCTCCTCATAATGAAAAGAAAAAACTTTGGTTCTTTAAGAATTTCCTGAACCAAAGAAAGGAAATTCAAGAAAAATATTATGATTTTGTTTTGCAGCATAAAGTCCATATCATGTTTTTTGATTGGTTTGAACTTTATGCATCACAAAATAACATTGCATATCCATTCAAGTGCATCAATCCAGTCTCTAGCCAAGAAAAGGTTAGTACTTGGAATTTGTCTGATGGCTCAAAGATTGAGTCTGATCATCCCCCTCTGAGAGGAATAAAAATTCCGGTCTCAGGAAACTCATCTGTTAATGCATCTGCATACAAGTATGTGACTGAAGATGTGCATAAGAACTTTGCATCTGTTATTGAGCAGAATAATTTCTCAAATACGCATCTGCATACCTTAGGCAAACAATTAACTAGAATTGAGAAAACCCTTAAGCCTTCTGTCATAAAAATAGAACAGAAGCAGGAAAGGCTTAAGAATCCTATCTTTAAGCCGTCTCAAATTTCTAGAGATAGCCAAAAAGAATTTCAGAATAATAAAATGGAATTCGCCAAGGCTATTCAAGACCAATTAAGCAAGATAGAGGCCTCAACCTCTAACTTAATTGCTCCAGAAACACCCCAGTCTCGGCTAAGACCAGAGATAAATGCATTAGATGAGGATTCTCCCTCAGAGTCCCAGAGTATCTGTGAAGAAAAGGTTGAACCTATTACGGTTGAACCTATTCCTCAGATCAATAGAATTAATTGGCCTATTGTTCCTATTGCTAGTCATTTGGATGTAGGCAATCAAGCATCTAGTAGCCAGTCTAGGTTTAATGCATCTTCTGTCTATGAGTGGAATCTAGATGGATTGTCTGAATATCAGATTTTGAATTTTTTGCAACAAATGACCATGGCTGCCAATGCATATAGAATACAGACCAACGTTCAGGATAGAGCCATTGCAGAACTTCTTACTGCAGGCTTTGCAGGTCAGTTAAAAGGATGGTGGGATTACCATCTTACTGAAACTGAACGTCTTAGCATATTAAATGCAGTTAAGATTGACGAAGACGCAGAACCCATTTTAGATGACGAAGGTCAACCTATTCAGGATTCTGTATCTACATTGATTTTAACCATTTCTTTGCATTTTTTGGGTGATTCTTCGCATTTAAAGGATAAAAACGCTGAGCTTTTATCAAATTTAAGATGTAAAAAACTCAGTGATTTTCAGTATTACAAAAATACATTTTTATCTCGTGTTATGTTGAGAGAAGATTCCAACCAGCCTTTCTGGAAAGAAAAGTTTCTTGCAGGTTTACCTACCTTGTTAGGTGAAAAGGTAAGAAACAGAATTAAGGAAACTTTGGGGGTTCCAATCCCTTACTCAACATTAACATATGGTGAACTTATTAGTCTTATTCAAAAAGAAGGACTAAAGATTTGCCAGGATTTGAAACTTCAAAGGCATTTGAAATGGGAGATGAAAAGGACTAGGCAAGAATTAGGTTCGTTCTGTAAACAATTTGATGTTTCCATGGACAAGCCTGATTGTAATGGTTCTTGCCATAAGGAGTCTAAAAGATCCCATAAAAAACATTTTTATAAAAAGGAATTTCAAAAGAAAAATCGTTCAAAAGATTTTCCTGCATACAAAAAGAAATTTCATAAGCATAAGTCTGGTTTTAAAAACAATGAAAAAC
Source organism: Euphorbia tirucalli (assembly GCA_039660915.1). Classification (NCBI taxonomy): domain Eukaryota; kingdom Viridiplantae; phylum Streptophyta; class Magnoliopsida; order Malpighiales; family Euphorbiaceae; genus Euphorbia; species Euphorbia tirucalli. The sequence goes on from CM077641.1 coordinate 74,034,392, forward strand.
CAGAAGGGGTAAAACCCTTTGGAAATTTAAAACATGTTACCTGTTATAAATGTAATAGGAAAGGGCATACAGCAAAGTATTGCCGCTTTAGCAAAAAACTGCATGAATTAGGATTAGATGGAGAAGTCTTAAGCAAACTTGAGGCTATTCTCATCTACTCTTCAGAATCAGATCCTGATTCAGGAACTGATGAAGAAAATGCATTTCAGGTTGATGAATTAGCAACCGATTCATCAACATCATCATCATCTTCTGATGACGATAATAGAAGTATAAATGTTTTGACAAAAGACCAAGAACTTTTGTTAGATATCATTAAGCATATCTCTGATCCCCAATTGCAAAAGGATTACCTCGATAGATTAATGAAAACCCTAGAAAGCAAACCTGAAGTCAAGCCTGTTAGTCTTCCTAAAGTTAGTACTAACACATATAACTTGACCAGTATTCTAGAAAAGCAAAAGGCTAAGGGAAAGAATACTCCCTTATCCCTTTCTGATCTGCAAACTGAGATCAAGAATGTTAAACTTGAACTCAAGCAGGTCAAAGAAAAGCAGGAAAAGGATTCAGCTATAATCCAAGCATTACTTAGCAACCAGTTAGAAAATTCTGACGGTGAGAATGATACTAACTTAGATGACCCTAAGTTAGATAATTTGGATTGCGCACCTGAAAATTTTCTGCATGTTTTAAAAGAAATTACATTAAGAAAGTATTTGATTAGCATTGTTTTGCATTTTTCTGATGATTTTCAACTCAGTACCATAGCATTATTTGATACCGGTGCTGATTTAAATTGCATAAAACCTGATTTGGTTCCTAAAAGATTTTGGGAAAAAACCCAAGAAAAACTGTCTGCCGCTAATAACTCAAAAATGAATATTAGCAGTAAGACTGAAGCATATGTGTTAAATGAAAAAACTCGAATTAAAACTGCATTTGTTCTTGTTGATAACATAAATCATAGTGTTATCTTAGGAACACCTTTCATTACCCTTATTACTCCATTTTCTGTATCGCATTCTGGTATTGTTTTCAAAGTAAAAGCTGAAAATGTTATTTTTCCTTTTATTGAAAAACCCAGAACCAGAAATCTTAATTTATTAAAAGCAAATTCAATTTTTGATAATCAGATTCACAATCTGATTAAAACTAAAGAATTTGAAATCATGCATTTAAAGCATAACATTAATTTTCAAAGAATTTCTGCCCATTTGAAAAATGAATTTACTCAGAAAAGAATTTTAGATTTTCAAAAGCAAGTTGAAAATGAAATTTGCGCAGATATTCCTAATGCCTTTTGGAATAGGAAACAGCATATGGTAGATTTACCCTATGAGCCTACTTTTGATGAACGGGATATTCCTACTAAAGCTAGACCTATCCAAATGAATTCTGAGCTTGAGCAGCATTGTAGAAAAGAAATCCAGGATCTCTTAGATAAAGGTTTAATTGCCCAATCTAGGTCCCCCTGGAGTTGTGCAGCATTTTATGTGATTAAAGCATCTGAGATTGAACGTGGCGTTCCACGATTGGTCATTAATTATAAGCCTTTGAATCAGGTTCTTCGTTGGATTAGGTATCCAATACCTAATAAGAAAGACCTGTTACAAAAATTGCATTCTGCATATATATTTTCAAAATTTGACCTTAAATCTGGTTTTTGGCAAATCCAGATTGATCCAAAGCATAGGTATAAGACTGCATTCACTGTTCCATTTGGTCAATATGAATGGAATGTTATGCCCTTTGGTTTAAAGAATGCTCCATCAGAATTTCAGCGCATTATGAATGATATTTTCAACCCATATTCAGCATTTTGCATTGTCTATATTGATGATGTGCTTATATTTTCAGAATCTATTGAACAGCATTTCAAGCATTTAAAGTCATTCTTTCTTACAGCAAAGAAAAATGGCTTAGTTGTTTCAAAAAGCAAAATGTCCTTATTTCAAACCAGAATAAGGTTTCTTGGCCATCATATTACCCAAGGAACGATCACTCCTATTGAGCGATCTTTAGAATTTGCATCTAAATTTCCAGATCAGATTCTGGAAAAACAACAGCTTCAAAGATTTTTGGGAAGCTTGAATTACGTATTAGATTTTTGCCCTAATATCAATAGGATGGCAAAACCCTTGCATGATAGGCTAAAAAAGAATCCGCCTTCATGGTCTGGAGAACATACTAGAATAGTTCAAGAAATAAAAAAGTATGTTCGTAATATTCCTTGCTTGTATATTGCTAACCCTTTATTACCTAAAATCGTTGAAACTGATGCTTCTGATTTTGGTTATGGAGGTATTTTGAAGCAGGTACAAGATAAGCATGAGCATATTGTCCAGTTTACTTCCGGACACTGGAATGATACTGAAAAGAATTATTCTACTATTAAAAAAGAAATTCTTTCCATTGTAAAATGTATTTCAAAATTTCAGAGCGATTTACTCAATCAAAAATTTTTATTAAGAATTGATTGTAAATCTGCAAAAGAAGTTTTACAAAAAGATGTTCAAAACATTGCCTCTAAACAAATTTTTGCTAGATGGCAAGCATTATTAAGTATATTTGATTTTGACATAGAATTTATCCGGGGAGAACAGAATTCTATTCCCGATTTCCTAACCCGTGAATTTTTGCAGGATCATGCCTCCTAAAAAGAAGAAGGGAGAAGGATCCTCCAAGGATCAAGCAAAGCTTACCGCATTAGAAAAGGTAAAAGCCTGGACAACCATGTTTCAGGATGCCCAGGGAGAAAGCATTGAAAGCAAAGACAGCTCTAGTTCTGTCAAACAAACTCAGCATGATCCTACTTTGGCCCTTACTAAGGCCTCTCAATCTCTTGAAAATGCATTTAAAAATTATTTTGACTCTATTGCTGAAGCAAAACGAGTTTTTGAAAAACCCTCGTCTTCTTCTTCAGCACAAACTCTTCCTCAAACGAATTTACAAAAGAATCCTATTTCTAAGGGCAAAGAAATTGCTCAACCTTCAAAAGCATTAACTGTTTCTAGTCCTTTCGGACCAGTATCTTTAAAAGAAGCTAAGGAAATTTTTAAAGAAAATTTTATAACTTTTCCTTCTTCTTCTAAAAGTATTTCTGCAAATGTTGTTTCTCAGAATACGGCTACCCAGCTTAAATCTGAGTATTTTACCAAAAAGAATTTTCAGTATATTACTTCCATTGAGGATGGCTTTTATGATAAAAATCCCTCAGTGGCTGTATCAAAACTTTTCCCTCATGGATGGAATTTTAAACCTTGGGATTATTCAAAGCCCATTGATTTTTACTTAACCATCCTAAAAGTCACAGAATCTGTGGAAATAAAGCATACTTCGCATGGTGATTCAGGTGAACCCGCATACTCCCAATTCAAAATCTTGAAGATCATCCATCCTCAAGATTGGGGTACAAGTCCTTCTGACTTGAAATCTTTTCCAGCCTCTTTTACCAACCGCATAACCACCAGCAAAACCTTTTCCTACTGGGATTACCAACAAGCCTGGTATAATGCATTAATGGTCCAAAACTCAAAAGGATCGCATACCTGGTTAGTCATGTTTGACACCAGAAAAGCCATTTCTAAAATTCCAAACTGGTTTAACCATTGGTGGGGATTTTTTGGGTCTTCTACCGAAATCCTACCTGATCAAGTTAACCAAGCATTTATCCTCTTTAAAGAAAAATATGATCCTTCACCCTTGCAGAAAAGGCATTCTCCTCTCCTAGTCTTCAGTACAATCTTTTTTGTACCGTGGACTCTAACCTGGCATTTTTCATACCAAACGAATCAAAATGCAACTATTGATCTCATAAGAATTTTTAAGATCAAATGGTGGAATAAATTCCAAGCATTCAATAAATGCAATGAAGCCGCTGTCAGAACTTGGCTTAGATCTAAAGGCAAAATTGATCTGCCTGTTGAACAAATCCAAGCTCATTCAGAATTTTTGGCACAAAAATCATTTGCAATTCCTCAGCTTGCGGCCGCTAAGTCCGAGGAAGAATTTTTCAAGATCATGAAAGAATTAATGGTCTCCAGAGAATCAACTGCTGGATCCAAGGCATCTTCTTCATCTTCATCCTCCAAGCCACCATCCCTTGCTGGCGAGAACGAAGATATTTTTGGTTTATTGTAAATCAATAACCTAATGAATATTATACCAGAATAATAATTTGGTTCCAATGTTCAAATGAATAAGAACCGAGCTAGTAGCCGCTTGGTTTGGTAATGTGGTTAGGGGTACTTGGCTCATAACCAGGAATTCCCTAATATGCATACTTGCCAATGTAAGCATACTGGTATATATATATATTCGTATAAGGTTACGTATTTACGATATCCAGACGTATCTGTCTCAAAGCATCTTTGGTGGGCCCGGCGCCGAAAGTGAAGTGGGTCCCAGGCACCGAAAGCAATTTTGTCATTTTGTGCTCCTCTCTGCCTATATAAGGAGCCCTCATCTCATTTGTAAAGGCATCAGTTTTCATACCTCAGTTTTATTTTCCAGTTTCTCTCTCTCTAATTCTCTCTTCCTTCTCTCTACTTGTAATTCTTTCTGGAATTAAAGCATTCCCCGAGCTGTAACAAAAGAATTTGTTTGAATAAAGAGTAAGCATTGTTTTCCTCTTAATCTCTAACCTTAATCATATATGGTTATAAGTTGTGCGGATTACCGCCTGAAATTAATCACATACGATTAGGGTGTTTAATTTCTGCATTTAATTCTAAGAATTCATATGGCAGGTTTATACCGCCTAGCATAATTTTACTTTGTTCTTGAGCATTTTATCTTCTTGTTTCTGAATTTATATATTTTCTGCATTTTAACTTGTTGTATATGCATAATCATTTTTGAATTTGGCTTAAGTCCTCTGCATTAGTTTCATTATCACCCGTACGATCGTTGCATTCCCTAGTGGTATCAGAGCCAGAAGGGGTGAGAGTACTGTTCATTCATCATCATCACTGTTCACATTCATCCATTTTCCAGATTTACTGTGCATATCATTCCTGCATATACTTATATTGGTGAGTCATTTAGACCCTTGTTTGCCCAAAAGTACCGACGGATAGGGAAGAAGAGGCAGTGACTGGGTTCCGTAGTCAATATTAGTATGTGTTTGTTTTGATTTGCATTTTAATGATGGATCACACACTTCTACCTAGAACATACTCTGCATCTTCTGCATCTACATCATTAGAGAATATAAGGATCAACAGTAGTAATGAAATTACTGTTGAAGATTTTACCAAATGCATTAGTGATTGGCATATACCTCATGTTAAGAAGCATGAAATATATGAACTCAGCATCAGAGATAAGTTGTTCAAAACAAATTTGAACATAAAGACTGAGGAGAGGGATATTCCTCTCACAAACTCATATGAAAGCATTAATCTTTTGTCACAGCATTCTTTAGACAAGCATAGACAAAAGAATTTTAAGTATATTCATATTGGCCTTGTTCAGATAGGGATTAAGCCCTTGACCAAGGAAGGCCTAAACACAAGCATATTATGTGTTGTTAGGGATAATAGAATGGAAGTATATGAGGAAGGCATCCTAGGCACGGTTGAGTCTAGTCTGTGTGCAGGTCCCATATCATTCTCATGTTACCCTAATTTAACCATTTCTTTGAATGATAAAAACATTTTGGATTCTCTTGTTTTACAAATGCAAACACATAATTATCGCATGAAAAAGGGATCTATTCCCATTGCATTAATTTTCAGAGTTCATTACAAAGCCATGACATCTGCATTTGATTCAAAACACAAGTTTTCATGCCATAAAGGAGAAACTTTGGTTTTGCAAACAGATATGTCCAAGGCAAATGCTATTGTTCCGAAATTCATTAAATGGGAAGATGTAACTCTTCCTGACGAATGGATATTGGAAAAAGCATGTGCTGTAGAACCACCAATTAGAATAATGCCTAATACGAATGTCAGAGAAATTAACCAGTATCCTAGTGGAAAAGTCACTCTAACCTTTGACAGAAAATCGGTAAGTACAAGGTTTTCTGATGACTCTTCCAATAGCGATACCATGGATTTGGGTAGAGTATCACAATTAGGTAAGATTGAACATAAGCATGTTGAGGATGAAGACAAGGATTCTTGCCATTTGTATCACAGAAGAAGAATCCCTGTTAGCATGCCTCACAGGCACTCTACCTCTGACATCCCTAATACGCATTTAACTGGTGTTCTCTACGCTGATAATGTTCCCAGAGCAGTTTATACTAAAGAAGAATTAGGAGAAGTAAATGTTCAAAAATCTGAGCCGACCTCGCCTACTTTTTCTTCAGTTACTGAGAATATTATCAATGTGTTAGAAAAGGAATTTGTTTTAGATAAAACCCTTTTGCATAAAGATTTTTACGCTCCTCATAATGAAAAGAAAAAACTTTGGTTCTTTAAGAATTTCCTGAACCAAAGAAAGGAAATTCAAGAAAAATATTATGATTTTGTTTTGCAGCATAAAGTCCATATCATGTTTTTTGATTGGTTTGAACTTTATGCATCACAAAATAACATTGCATATCCATTCAAGTGCATCAATCCAGTCTCTAGCCAAGAAAAGGTTAGTACTTGGAATTTGTCTGATGGCTCAAAGATTGAGTCTGATCATCCCCCTCTGAGAGGAATAAAAATTCCGGTCTCAGGAAACTCATCTGTTAATGCATCTGCATACAAGTATGTGACTGAAGATGTGCATAAGAACTTTGCATCTGTTATTGAGCAGAATAATTTCTCAAATACGCATCTGCATACCTTAGGCAAACAATTAACTAGAATTGAGAAAACCCTTAAGCCTTCTGTCATAAAAATAGAACAGAAGCAGGAAAGGCTTAAGAATCCTATCTTTAAGCCGTCTCAAATTTCTAGAGATAGCCAAAAAGAATTTCAGAATAATAAAATGGAATTCGCCAAGGCTATTCAAGACCAATTAAGCAAGATAGAGGCCTCAACCTCTAACTTAATTGCTCCAGAAACACCCCAGTCTCGGCTAAGACCAGAGATAAATGCATTAGATGAGGATTCTCCCTCAGAGTCCCAGAGTATCTGTGAAGAAAAGGTTGAACCTATTACGGTTGAACCTATTCCTCAGATCAATAGAATTAATTGGCCTATTGTTCCTATTGCTAGTCATTTGGATGTAGGCAATCAAGCATCTAGTAGCCAGTCTAGGTTTAATGCATCTTCTGTCTATGAGTGGAATCTAGATGGATTGTCTGAATATCAGATTTTGAATTTTTTGCAACAAATGACCATGGCTGCCAATGCATATAGAATACAGACCAACGTTCAGGATAGAGCCATTGCAGAACTTCTTACTGCAGGCTTTGCAGGTCAGTTAAAAGGATGGTGGGATTACCATCTTACTGAAACTGAACGTCTTAGCATATTAAATGCAGTTAAGATTGACGAAGACGCAGAACCCATTTTAGATGACGAAGGTCAACCTATTCAGGATTCTGTATCTACATTGATTTTAACCATTTCTTTGCATTTTTTGGGTGATTCTTCGCATTTAAAGGATAAAAACGCTGAGCTTTTATCAAATTTAAGATGTAAAAAACTCAGTGATTTTCAGTATTACAAAAATACATTTTTATCTCGTGTTATGTTGAGAGAAGATTCCAACCAGCCTTTCTGGAAAGAAAAGTTTCTTGCAGGTTTACCTACCTTGTTAGGTGAAAAGGTAAGAAACAGAATTAAGGAAACTTTAGGGGTTCCAATCCCTTACTCAACATTAACATATGGTGAACTTATTAGTCTTATTCAAAAAGAAGGACTAAAGATTTGCCAGGATTTGAAACTTCAAAGGCATTTGAAATGGGAGATGAAAAGGACTAGGCAAGAATTAGGTTCGTTCTGTAAACAATTTGATGTTTCCATGGACAAGCCTGATTGTAATGGTTCTTGCCATAAGGAGTCTAAAAGATCCCATAAAAAACATTTTTATAAAAAGGAATTTCAAAAGAAAAATCGTTCAAAAGATTTTCCTGCATACAAAAAGAAATTTCATAAGCATAAGTCTGGTTTTAAAAACAATGAAAAACCAGAAGGGGTAAAACCCTTTGGAAATTTAAAACATGTTACCTGTTATAAATGTAATAGGAAAGGGCATACTGCAAAGTATTGCCGCTTTAGCAAAAAACTGCATGAATTAGGATTAGATGGAGAAGTCTTAAGCAAACTTGAGGCTATTCTCATCTACTCTTCAGAATCAGATCCTGATTCAGGAACTGATGAAGAAAATGCATTTCAGGTTAATGAATTAGCAACCGATTCATCAACATCATCATCATCTTCTGATGACGATAATAGAAGTATAAATGTTTTGACAAAAGACCAAGAACTTTTGTTAGATATCATTAAGCATATCTCTGATCCCCAATTGCAAAAGGATTACCTCGATAGATTAATGAAAACCCTAGAAAGCAAACCTGAAGTCAAGCCTGTTAGTCTTCCTAAAGTTAGTACTAACACATATAACTTGACCAGTATTCTAGAAAAGCAAAAGGCTAAGGGAAAGAATACTCCCTTATCCCTTTCTGATCTGCAAACTGAGATCAAGAATGTTAAACTTGAACTCAAGCAGGTCAAAGAAAAGCAGGAAAAGGATTCAGCTATAATCCAAGCATTACTTAGCAACCAGTTAGAAAATTCTGACGGTGAGAATGATACTAACTTAGATGACCCTAAGTTAGATAATTTGGATTGCGCACCTGAAAATTTTCTGCATGTTTTAAAAGAAATTACATTAAGAAAGTATTTGATTAGCATTGTTTTGCATTTTTCTGATGATTTTCAACTCAGTACCATAGCATTATTTGATACCGGTGCTGATTTAAATTGCATAAAACCTGATTTGGTTCCTAAAAGATTTTGGGAAAAAACCCAAGAAAAACTGTCTGCCGCTAATAACTTAAAAATGAATATTAGCAGTAAGACTGAAGCATATGTGTTAAATGAAAAAACTCGAATTAAAACTGCATTTGTTCTTGTTGATAACATAAATCATAGTGTTATCTTAGGAACACCTTTCATTACCCTTATTACTCCATTTTCTGTATCGCATTCTGGTATTGTTTTCAAAGTAAAAGGTGAAAATGTTATTTTTCCTTTTATTGAAAAACCCAGAACCAGAAATCTTAATTTATTAAAAGCAAATTCAATTTTTGATAATCAGATTCACAATCTGATTAAAACTAAAGAATTTGAAATCATGCATTTAAAGCATAACATTAATTTTCAAAGAATTTCTGCCCATTTGAAAAATGAATTTACTCAGAAAAGAATTTTAGATTTTCAAAAGCAAGTTGAAAATGAAATTTGCGCAGATATTCCTAATGCCTTTTGGAATAGGAAACAGCATATGGTAGATTTACCCTATGAGCCTACTTTTGATGAACGGGATATTCCTACTAAAGCTAGACCTATCCAAATGAATTCTGAGCTTGAGCAGCATTGTAGAAAAGAAATCCAGGATCTCTTAGATAAAGGTTTAATTGCCCAATCTAGGTCCCCCTGGAGTTGTGCAGCATTTTATGTGATTAAAGCATCTGAGATTGAACGTGGCGTTCCACGATTGGTCATTAATTATAAGCCTTTGAATCAGGTTCTTCGTTGGATTAGGTATCCAATACCTAATAAGAAAGACCTGTTACAAAAATTGCATTCTGCATATATATTTTCAAAATTTGACCTTAAATCTGGTTTTTGGCAAATCCAGATTGATCCAAAGCATAGGTATAAGACTGCATTCACTGTTCCATTTGGTCAATATGAATGGAATGTTATGCCCTTTGGTTTAAAGAATGCTCCATCAGAATTTCAGCGCATTATGAATGATATTTTCAACCCATATTCAGCATTTTGCATTGTCTATATTGATGATGTGCTTATATTTTCAGAATCTATTGAACAGCATTTCAAGCATTTAAAGTCATTCTTTCTTACAGCAAAGAAAAATGGCTTAGTTGTTTCAAAAAGCAAAATGTCCTTATTTCAAACCAGAATAAGGTTTCTTGGCCATCATATTACCCAAGGAACGATCACTCCTATTGAGCGATCTTTAGAATTTGCATCTAAATTTCCAGATCAGATTCTGGAAAAACAACAGCTTCAAAGATTTTTGGGAAGCTTGAATTACGTATTAGATTTTTGCCCTAATATCAATAGGATGGCAAAACCCTTGCATGATAGGCTAAAAAAGAATCCGCCTTCATGGTCTGGAGAACATACTAGAATAGTTCAAGAAATAAAAAAGTATGTTCGTAATATTCCTTGCTTGTATATTGCTAACCCTTTATTACCTAAAATCGTTGAAACTGATGCTTCTGATTTTGGTTATGGAGGTATTTTGAAGCAGGTACAAGATAAGCATGAGCATATTGTCCAGTTTACTTCCGGACACTGGAATGATACTGAAAAGAATTATTCTACTATTAAAAAAGAAATTCTTTCCATTGTAAAATGTATTTCAAAATTTCAGAGCGATTTACTCAATCAAAAATTTTTATTAAGAATTGATTGTAAATCTGCAAAAGAAGTTTTACAAAAAGATGTTCAAAACATTGCCTCTAAACAAATTTTTGCTAGATGGCAAGCATTATTAAGTATATTTGATTTTGACATAGAATTTATCCGGGGAGAACAGAATTCTATTCCCGATTTCCTAACCCGTGAATTTTTGCAGGATCATGCCTCCTAAAAAGAAGAAGGGAGAAGGATCCTCCAAGGATCAAGCAAAGCTTACCGCATTAGAAAAGGTAAAAGCCTGGACAACCATGTTTCAGGATGCCCAGGGAGAAAGCATTGAAAGCAAAGACAGCTCTAGTTCTGTCAAACAAACTCAGCATGATCCTACTTTGGCCCTTACTAAGGCCTCTCAATCTCTTGAAAATGCATTTAAAAATTATTTTGACTCTATTGCTGAAGCAAAACGAGTTTTTGAAAAACCCTCGTCTTCTTCTTCAGCACAAACTCTTCCTCAAACGAATTTACAAAAGAATCCTATTTCTAAGGGCAAAGAAATTGCTCAACCTTCAAAAGCATTAACTGTTTCTAGTCCTTTCGGACCAGTATCTTTAAAAGAAGCTAAGGAAATTTTTAAAGAAAATTTTATAACTTTTCCTTCTTCTTCTAAAAGTATTTCTGCAAATGTTGTTTCTCAGAATACGGCTACCCAGCTTAAATCTGAGTATTTTACCAAAAAGAATTTTCAGTATATTACTTCCATTGAGGATGGCTTTTATGATAAAAATCCCTCAGTGGCTGTATCAAAACTTTTCCCTCATGGATGGAATTTTAAACCTTGGGATTATTCAAAGCCCATTGATTTTTACTTAACCATCCTAAAAGTCACAGAATCTGTGGAAATAAAGCATACTTCGCATGGTGATTCAGGTGAACCCGCATACTCCCAATTCAAAATCTTGAAGATCATCCATCCTCAAGATTGGGGTACAAGTCCTTCTGACTTGAAATCTTTTCCAGCCTCTTTTACCAACCGCATAACCACCAGCAAAACCTTTTCCTACTGGGATTACCAACAAGCCTGGTATAATGCATTAATGGTCCAAAACTCAAAAGGATCGCATACCTGGTTAGTCATGTTTGACACCAGAAAAGCCATTTCTAAAATTCCAAACTGGTTTAACCATTGGTGGGGATTTTTTGGGTCTTCTACCGAAATCCTACCTGATCAAGTTAACCAAGCATTTATCCTCTTTAAAGAAAAATATGATCCTTCACCCTTGCAGAAAAGGCATTCTCCTCTCCTAGTCTTCAGTACAATCTTTTTTGTACCGTGGACTCTAACCTGGCATTTTTCATACCAAACGAATCAAAATGCAACTATTGATCTCATAAGAATTTTTAAGATCAAATGGTGGAATAAATTCCAAGCATTCAATAAATGCAATGAAGCCGCTGTCAGAACTTGGCTTAGATCTAAAGGCAAAATTGATCTGCCTGTTGAACAAATCCAAGCTCATTCAGAATTTTTGGCACAAAAATCATTTGCAATTCCTCAGCTTGCGGCCGCTAAGTCCGAGGAAGAATTTTTCAAGATCATGAAAGAATTAATGGTCTCCAGAGAATCAACTGCTGGATCCAAGGCATCTTCTTCATCTTCATCCTCCAAGCCACCATCCCTTGCTGGCGAGAACGAAGATATTTTTGGTTTATTGTAAATCAATAACCTAATGAATATTATACCAGAATAATAATTTGGTTCCAATGTTCAAATGAATAAGAACCGAGCTAGTAGCCGCTTGGTTTGGTAATGTGGTTAGGGGTACTTGGCTCATAACCAGGAATTCCCTAATATGCATACTTGCCAATGTAAGCATACTGGTATATATATATATTCGTATAAGGTTACGTATTTACGATATCCAGACGTATCTGTCTCAAAGCATCTTTGGTGGGCCCGGCGCCGAAAGTGAAGTGGGTCCCAGGCACCGAAAGCAATTTTGTCATTTTGTGCTCCTCTCTGCCTATATAAGGAGCCCTCATCTCATTTGTAAAGGCATCAGTTTTCATACCTCAGTTTTATTTTCCAGTTTCTCTCTCTCTAATTCTCTCTTCCTTCTCTCTACTTGTAATTCTTTCTGGAATTAAAGCATTCCCCGAGCTGTAACAAAAGAATTTGTTTGAATAAAGAGTAAGCATTGTTTTCCTCTTAATCTCTAACCTTAATCATATGTGGTTATAAGTTGTGCGGATTACCGCCTGAAATTAATCACATACGATTAGGGTGTTTAATTTCTGCATTTAATTCTAAGAATTCATATGGCAGGTTTATACCGCCTAGCATAATTTTACTTTGTTCTTGAGCATTTTATCTTCTTGTTTCTGAATTTATATATTTTCTGCATTTTAACTTGTTGTATATGCATAATCATTTTTGAATTTGGCTTAAGTCCTCTGCATTAGTTTCATTATCACCCGTACGATCGTTGCATTCCCTAGTGCTAGGCTTAAGGGTTTTCTCAATTCTCAAAATTCATTAAATGGGAAGATGTAACTCTTCCTGACGAATGGATATTGGAAAAAGCATGTGCTGTAGAACCACCAATTAGAATAATGCCTAATACGAATGTCAGAGAAATTAACCAGTATCCTAGTGGAAAAGTCACTCTAACCTTTGACAGAAAATCGGTAAGTACAAGGTTTTCTGATGACTCTTCCAATAGCGATACCATGGATTTGGGTAGAGTATCACAATTAGGTAAGATTGAACATAAGCATGTTGAGGATGAAGACAAGGATTCTTGCCATTTGTATCACAGAAGAAGAATCCCTGTTAGCATGCCTCACAGGCACTCTACCTCTGACATCCCTAATACGCATTTAACTGGTGTTCTCTACGCTGATAATGTTCCCAGAGCAGTTTATACTAAAGAAGAATTAGGAGAAGTAAATGTTCAAAAATCTGAGCCGACCTCGCCTACTTTTTCTTCAGTTACTGAGAATATTATCAATGTGTTAGAAAAGGAATTTGTTTTAGATAAAACCCTTTTGCATAAAGATTTTTACGCTCCTCATAATGAAAAGAAAAAACTTTGGTTCTTTAAGAATTTCCTGAACCAAAGAAAGGAAATTCAAGAAAAATATTATGATTTTGTTTTGCAGTATAAAGTCCATATCATGTTTTTTGATTGGTTTGAACTTTATGCATCACAAAATAACATTGCATATCCATTCAAGTGCATCAATCCAGTCTCTAGCCAAGAAAAGGTTAGTACTTGGAATTTGTCTGATGGCTCAAAGATTGAGTCTGATCATCCCCCTCTGAGAGGAATAAAAATTCCGGTCTCAGGAAACTCATCTGTTAATGCATCTGCATACAAGTATGTGACTGAAGATGTGCATAAGAACTTTGCATCTGTTATTGAGCAGAATAATTTCTCAAATACGCATCTGCATACCTTAGGCAAATAATTAACTAGAATTGAGAAAACCCTTAAGCCTTCTGTCATAAAAATAGAACAGAAGCAGGAAAGGCTTAAGAATCCTATCTTTAAGCCGTCTCAAATTTCTAGAGATAGCCAAAAAGAATTTCAGAATAATAAAATGGAATTCGCCAAGGCTATTCAAGACCAATTAAGCAAGATAGAGGCCTCAACCTCTAACTTAATTGCTCCAGAAACACCCCAGTCTCGGCTAAGACCAGAGATAAATGCATTAGATGAGGATTCTCCCTCAGAGTCCCAGAGTACACTTGTAGGGACTGCCAAACATCACCTTAACTCCACATTAGTATGATATTGTCCGCTTTGGGCCAAGCCCGCACGGATTTGTTTTTGGGTTCCTTCCCAAAAGGCCTCATACTAATTGAGTCAAGGTGGCACATTATATTCAAGGAGTTTCTTCCTTAAACTTCCGATGTGGGACTTGGGTTTGTATCCCAACAATCCTCCCCTCAAACCAAGGACCACACATGTCCTCCCCTCGAGCCATAATTCATTTGATCCGTCAAATCATCTTGCACCGCCGTTATCAACCAACGGGACACGCCGCCTGACCACCACAATGTCAGGAAGACTTTCGACACAAGGCATCAAACACGAATCTCCAATCACGAGGTCATACCGAGAGCCTCCCACACAACGCAGTCCACTATTCCTGACCGTTGCCAAACCATGGCTCTGATACCACTTGGGAATGCAACGATCGTACGGGTGATAATGAAACTAATGCAGAGGACTTAAGCCAAATTCAAAAATGATTATGCATATACAACAAGTTAAAATGCAGAAAATATATAAATTCAGAAACAAGAAGATAAAATGCTCAAGAACAAAGTAAAATTATGCTAGGCGGTATAAACCTGCCATATGAATTCTTAGAATTAAATGCAGAAATTAAACACCCTAATCGTATGTGATTAATTTCAGGCGGTAATCCGCACAACTTATAACCACATATGATTAAGGTTAGAGATTAAGAGGAAAACAATGCTTACTCTTTATTCAAACAAATTCTTTTGTTACAGCTCGGGGAATGCTTTAATTCCAGAAAGAATTACAAGTAGAGAGAAGGAAGAGAGAATTAGAGAGAGAGAAACTGGAAAATAAAACTGAGGTATGAAAACTGATTCCTTTACAAATGAGATGAGGGCTCCTTATATAGGCAGAGAGGAGCACAAAATGACAAAATTGCTTTCGGTGCCTGGGACCCACTTCACTTTCGGCGCCGGGCCCACCAAAGATGCTTTGAGACAGATACGTCTGGATATCGTAAATACGTAACCTTATACGAATATATATATATATACCAGTATGCTTACATTGGCAAGTATGCATATTAGGGAATTCCTGGTTATGAGCCAAGTACCCCTAACCACATTACCAAACCAAGCGGCTACTAGCTCGGTTCTTATTCATTTGAACATTGGAACCAAATTATTATTCTGGTATAATATTCATTAGGTTATTGATTTACAATAAACCAAAAATATCTTCGTTCTCGCCAGCAAGGGATGGTGGCTTGGAGGATGAAGATGAAGAAGATGCCTTGGATCCAGCAGTTGATTCTCTGGAGACCATTAATTCTTTCATGATCTTGAAAAATTCTTCCTCGGACTTAGCGGCCGCAAGCTGAGGAATTGCAAATGATTTTTGTGCCAAAAATTCTGAATGAGCTTGGATTTGTTCAACAGGCAGATCAATTTTGCCTTTAGATCTAAGCCAAGTTCTGACAGCGGCTTCATTGCATTTATTGAATGCTTGGAATTTATTCCACCATTTGATCTTAAAAATTCTTATGAGATCAATAGTTGCATTTTGAATCGTTTGGTATGAAAAATGCCAGGTTAGAGTCCACGGTACAAAAAAGATTGTACTGAAGACTAGGAGAGGAGAATGCCTTTTCTGCAAGGGTGAAGGATCATATTTTTCTTTAAAGAGGATAAATGCTTGGTTAACTTGATCAGGTAGGATTTCGGTAGAAGACCCAAAAAATCCCCACCAATGGTTAAACCAGTTTGGAATTTTAGAAATGGCTTTTCTGGTGTCAAACATGACTAACCAGGTATGCGATCCTTTTGAGTTTTGGACCATTAATGCATTATACCAGGCTTGTTGGTAATCCCAGTAGGAAAAGGTTTTGCTGGTGGTTATGCGGTTGGTAAAAGAGGCTGGAAAAGATTTCAAGTCAGAAGGACTTGTACCCCAATCTTGAGGATGGATGATCTTCAAGATTTTGAATTGGGAGTATGCGGGTTCACCTGAATCACCATGCGAAGTATGCTTTATTTCCACAGATTCTGTGACTTTTAGGATGGTTAAGTAAAAATCAATGGGCTTTGAATAATCCCAAGGTTTAAAATTCCATCCATGAGGGAAAAGTTTTGATACAGCCACTGAGGGATTTTTATCATAAAAGCCATCCTCAATGGAAGTAATATACTGAAAATTCTTTTTGGTAAAATACTCAGATTTAAGCTGGGTAGCCGTATTCTGAGAAACAACATTTGCAGAAATACTTTTAGAAGAAGAAGGAAAAGTTATAAAATTTTCTTTAAAAATTTCCTTAGCTTCTTTTAAAGATACTGGTCCGAAAGGACTAGAAACAGTTAATGCTTTTGAAGGTTGAGCAATTTCTTTGCCCTTAGAAATAGGATTCTTTTGTAAATTCGTTTGAGGAAGAGTTTGTGCTGAAGAAGAAGACGAGGGTTTTTCAAAAACTCGTTTTGCTTCAGCAATAGAGTCAAAATAATTTTTAAATGCATTTTCAAGAGATTGAGAGGCCTTAGTAAGGGCCAAAGTAGGATCATGCTGAGTTTGTTTGACAGAACTAGAGCTGTCTTTGCTTTCAATGCTTTCTCCCTGGGCATCCTGAAACATGGTTGTCCAGGCTTTTACCTTTTCTAATGCGGTAAGCTTTGCTTGATCCTTGGAGGATCCTTCTCCCTTCTTCTTTTTAGGAGGTATGATCCTGCAAAAATTCACGGGTTAGGAAATCGGGAATAGAATTCTGTTCTCCCCGGATAAATTCTATGTCAAAATCAAATATACTTAATAATGCTTGCCATCTAGCAAAAATTTGTTTAGAGGCAATGTTTTGAACATCTTTTTGTAAAACTTCTTTTGCAGATTTACAATCAATTCTTAATAAAAATTTTTGATTGAGTAAATCGCTCTGAAATTTTGAAATACATTTTACAATGGAAAGAATTTCTTTTTTAATAGTAGAATAATTCTTTTCAGTATCATTCCAGTGTCCGGAAGTAAACTGGACAATATGCTCATGCTTATCTTGTACCTGCTTCAAAATACCTCCATAACCAAAATCAGAAGCATCAGTTTCAACGATTTTAGGTAATAAAGGGTTAGCAATATACAAGCAAGGAATATTACGAACATACTTTTTTATTTCTTGAACTATTCTAGTATGTTCTCCAGACCATGAAGGCGGATTCTTTTTTAGCCTATCATGCAAGGGTTTTGCCATCCTATTGATATTAGGGCAAAAATCTAATACGTAATTCAAGCTTCCCAAAAATCTTTGAAGCTGTTGTTTTTCCAGAATCTGATCTGGAAATTTAGATGCAAATTCTAAAGATCGCTCAATAGGAGTGATCGTTCCTTGGGTAATATGATGGCCAAGAAACCTTATTCTGGTTTGAAATAAGGACATTTTGCTTTTTGAAACAACTAAGCCATTTTTCTTTGCTGTAAGAAAGAATGACTTTAAATGCTTGAAATGCTGTTCAATAGATTATGAAAATATAAGCACATCATCAATATAGACAATGCAAAATGCTGAATATGGGTTGAAAATATCATTCATAATGCGCTGAAATTCTGATGGAGCATTCTTTAAACCAAAGGGCATAACATTCCATTCATATTGACCAAATGGAACAGTGAATGCAGTCTTATACCTATGCTTTGGATCAATCTGGATTTGCCAAAAACCAGATTTAAGGTCAAATTTTGAAAATATATATGCAGAATGCAATTTTTGTAACAGGTCTTTCTTATTAGGTATTGGATACCTAATCCAACGAAGAACCTGATTCAAAGGCTTATAATTAATGACCAATCGTGGAACGCCACGTTCAATCTCAGATGCTTTAATCACATAAAATGCTGCACAACTCCAGGGGGACCTAGATTGGGCAATTAAACCTTTATCTAAGAGATCCTGGATTTCTTTTCTACAATGCTGCTCAAGCTCAGAATTCATTTGGATAGGTCTAGCTTTAGTAGGAATATCCCGTTCATCAAAAGTAGGCTCATAGGGTAAATCTACCATATGCTGTTTCCTATTCCAAAAGGCATTAGGAATATCTGCGCAAATTTCATTTTCAACTTGCTTTTGAAAATCTAAAATTCTTTTCTGAGTAAATTCATTTTTCAAATGGGCAGAAATTCTTTGAAAATTAATGTTATGCTTTAAATGCATGATTTCAAATTCTTTAGTTTTAATCAGATTGTGAATCTGATTATCAAAAATTGAATTTGCTTTTAATAAATTAAGATTTCTGGTTCTGGGTTTTTCAATAAAAGGAAAAATAACATTTTCAGCTTTTACTTTGAAAACAATACCAGAATGCGATACAGAAAATGGAGTAATAAGGGTAATGAAAGGTGTTCCTAAGATAACACTATGATTTATGTTATCAACAAGAACAAATGCAGTTTTAATTCGAGTTTTTTCATTTAACACATATGCTTCAGTCTTACTGCTAATATTCATTTTTGAGTTATTAGCGGCAGACAGTTTTTCTTGGGTTTTTTCCCAAAATCTTTTAGGAACCAAATCAGGTTTTATGCAATTTAAATCAGCACCGGTATCAAATAATGCTATGGTACTGAGTTGAAAATCATCAGAAAAATGCAAAACAATGCTAATCAAATACTTTCTTAATGTAATTTCTTTTAAAACATGCAGAAAATTTTCAGGTGCGCAATCCAAATTATCTAACTTAGGGTCATCTAAGTTAGTATCATTCTCACCGTCAGAATTTTCTAACTGGTTGCTAAGTAATGCTTGGATTATAGCTGAATCCTTTTCCTGCTTTTCTTTGACCTGCTTGAGTTCAAGTTTAACATTCTTGATCTCAGTTTGCAGATCAGAAAGGGATAAGGGAGTATTCTTTCCCTTAGCCTTTTGCTTTTCTAGAATACTGGTCAAGTTATATGTGTTAGTACTAACTTTAGGAAGACTAACAGGCTTGACTTCAGGTTTGCTTTCTAGGGTTTTCATTAATCTATCGAGGTAATCCTTTTGCAATTGGGGATCAGAGATATGCTTAATGATATCTAACAAAAGTTCTTGGTCTTTTGTCAAAACATTTATACTTCTATTATCGTCATCAGAAGATGATGATGATGTTGATGAATCGGTTGCTAATTCATCAACCTGAAATGCATTTTCTTCATCAGTTCCTGAATCAGGATCTGATTCTGAAGAGTAGATGAGAATAGCCTCAAGTTTGCTTAAGACTTCTCCATCTAATCCTAATTCATGCAGTTTTTTGCTAAAGCGGCAATACTTTGCAGTATGCCCTTTCCTATTACATTTATAACAGGTAACATGTTTTAAATTTCCAAAGGGTTTTACCCCTTCTGGTTTTTCATTGTTTTTAAAACCAGACTTATGCTTATGAAATTTCTTTTTGTATGCAGGAAAATCTTTTGAACGATTTTTCTTTTGAAATTCCTTTTTATAAAAATGTTTTTTATGGGATCTTTTAGACTCCTTATGGCAAGAACCATTACAATCAGGCTTGTCCATGGAAACATCAAATTGTTTACAGAACGAACCTAATTCTTGCCTAGTCCTTTTCATCTCCCATTTCAAATGCCTTTGAAGTTTCAAATCCTGGCAAATCTTTAGTCCTTCTTTTTGAATAAGACTAATAAGTTCACCATATGTTAATGTTGAGTAAGGGATTGGAACCCCTAAAGTTTCCTTAATTCTGTTTCTTACCTTTTCACCTAACAAGGTAGGTAAACCTGCAAGAAACTTTTCTTTCCAGAAAGGCTGGTTGGAATCTTCTCTCAACATAACACGAGATAAAAATGTATTTTTGTAATACTGAAAATCACTGAGTTTTTTACATCTTAAATTTGATAAAAGCTCAGCGTTTTTATCCTTTAAATGCGAAGAATCACCCAAAAAATGCAAAGAAATGGTTAAAATCAATGTAGATACAGAATCCTGAATAGGTTGACCTTCGTCATCTAAAATGGGTTCTGCGTCTTCGTCAATCTTAACTGCATTTAATATGCTAAGACGTTCAGTTTCAGTAAGATGGTAATCCCACCATCCTTTTAACTGACCTGCAAAGCCTGCAGTAAGAAGTTCTGCAATGGCTCTATCCTGAACGTTGGTCTGTATTCTATATGCATTGGCAGCCATGGTCATTTGTTGCAAAAAATTCAAAATCTGATATTCAGACAATCTATCTAGATTCCACTCATAGACAGAAGATGCATTAAACCTAGACTGGCTACTAGATGCTTGATTGCCTACATCCAAATGACTAGCAATAGGAACAATAGGCCAATTAATTCTATTGATCTGAGGAATAGGTTCAACCGTAATAGGTTCAACCTTTTCTTCACAGATACTCTGGGACTCTGAGGGAGAATCCTCATCTAATGCATTTATCTCTGGTCTTAGCCGAGACTGGGGTGTTTCTGGAGCAATTAAGTTAGAGGTTGAGGCCTCTATCTTGCTTAATTGGTCTTGAATAGCCTTGGCGAATTCCATTTTATTATTCTGAAATTCTTTTTGGCTATCTCTAGAAATTTGAGACGGCTTAAAGATAGGATTCTTAAGCCTTTCCTGCTTCTGTTCTATTTTTATGACAGAAGGCTTAAGGGTTTTCTCAATTCTAGTTAATTGTTTGCCTAAGGTATGCAGATGCGTATTTGAGAAATTATTCTGCTCAATAACAGATGCAAAGTTCTTATGCACATCTTCAGTCACATACTTGTATGCAGATGCATTAACAGATGAGTTTCCTGAGACCGGAATTTTTATTCCTCTCAGAGGGGGATGATCAGACTCAATCTTTGAGCCATCAGACAAATTCCAAGTACTAACCTTTTCTTGGCTAGAGACTGGATTGATGCACTTGAATGGATATGCAATGTTATTTTGTGATGCATAAAGTTCAAACCAATCAAAAAACATGATATGGACTTTATGCTGCAAAACAAAATCATAATATTTTTCTCGAATTTCCTTTCTTTGGTTCAGGAAATTCTTAAAGAACCAAAGTTTTTTCTTTTCATTATGAGGAGCGTAAAAATCTTTATGCAAAAGGGTTTTATCTAAAACAAATTCCTTTTCTAACACATTGATAATATTCTCAGTAACTGAAGAAAAAATAGGCGAGGTCGGCTCAGATTTTTGAACATTTACTTCTCCTAATTCTTCTTTAGTATAAACTGCTCTGGGAACATTATCAGCGTAGAGAACACCAGTTAAATGCGTATTAGGGATGTCAGAGGTAGAGTGCCTGTGAGGCATGCTAACAGGGATTCTTCTTCTGTGATACAAATGGCAAGAATCCTTGTCTTCATCCTCAACATGCTTATGTTCAATCTTACCTAATTGTGATACTCTACCCAAATCCATGGTATCGCTATTGGAAGAGTCATCAGAAAACCTTGTACTTACCGATTTTCTGTCAAAGGTTAGAGTGACTTTTCCACTAGGATACTGGTTAATTTCTCTGACATTCGTATTAGGCATTATTCTAATTGGTGGTTCTACAGCACATGCTTTTTCCAATATCCATTCGTCAGGAAGAGTTACATCTTCCCATTTAATGAATTTCGGAACAATAGCATTTGCCTTGGACATATCTGTTTGCAAAACCAAAGTTTCTCCTTTATGGCATGAAAACTTGTGTTTTGAATCAAATGCAGATGTCATGGCTTTGTAATGAACTCTGAAAATTAATGCAATGGGAATAGATCCCTTTTTCATGCGATAATTATGTGTTTGGATTTGTAAAACAAGAGAATCCAAAATGTTTTTATCATTCAAAGAAATGGTTAAATTAGGGTAACATGAGAATGATATGGGACCTGCACACAGACTAGACTCAACCGTGCCTAGGATGCCTTCCTCATATACTTCCATTCTATTATCCCTAACAACACATAATATGCTTGTGTTTAGGCCTTCCTTGGTCAAGGGCTTAATCCCTATCTGAACAAGGCCAATATGAATATACTTAAAATTCTTTTGTCTATGCTTGTCTAAAGAATGCTGTGACAAAAGATTAATGCTTTCATATGAGTTTGTGAGAGGAATATCCCTCTCCTCAGTCTTTATGTTCAAATTTGTTTTGAACAACTTATCTCTGATGCTGAGTTCATATATTTCATGCTTCTTAACATGAGGTATATGCCAATCACTAATGCATTTGGTAAAATCTTCAACAGTAATTTCATTACTACTGTTGATCCTTATATTCTCTAATGATGTAGATGCAGAAGATGCAGAGTATGTTCTAGGTAGAAGTGTGTGATCCATCATTAAAATGCAAATCAAAACAAACACATACTAATATTGACTACGGAACCCGGTCACTGCCTCTTCTTCCCTATCCGTCGGTACTTTTGGGCAAACAAGGGTCTAAATGACTCACCAATATAAGTATATGCAGGAATGATATGCACAGTAAATCTGGAAAATGGATGAATGTGAACAGTGATGATGATGAATGAACAGTACTCTCACCCCTTCTGGCTCTGATACCACTAGGGAATGCAACGATCGTACGGGTGATAATGAAACTAATGCAGAGGACTTAAGCCAAATTCAAAAATGATTATGCATATACAACAAGTTAAAATGCAGAAAATATATAAATTCAGAAACAAGAAGATAAAATGCTCAAGAACAAAGTAAAATTATGCTAGGCGGTATAAACCTGCCATATGAATTCTTAGAATTAAATGCAGAAATTAAACACCCTAATCGTATGTGATTAATTTCAGGCGGTAATCCGCACAACTTATAACCACATATGATTAAGGTTAGAGATTAAGAGGAAAACAATGCTTACTCTTTATTCAAACAAATTCTTTTGTTACAGCTCGGGGAATGCTTTAATTCCAGAAAGAATTACAAGTAGAGAGAAGGAAGAGAGAATTAGAGAGAGAGAAACTGGAAAATAAAACTGAGGTATGAAAACTGATGCCTTTACAAATGAGATGAGGGCTCCTTATATAGGCAGAAAGGAGCACAAAATGACAAAATTGCTTTCGGTGCCTGGGACCCACTTCACTTTCGGCGCCGGGCCCACCAAAGATGCTTTGAGACAGATACGTCTGGATATCGTAAATACGTAACCTTATACGAATATATATATATACCAGTATGCTTACATTGGCAAGTATGCATATTAGGGAATTCCTGGTTATGAGCCAAGTACCCCTAACCACATTACCAAACCAAGCGGCTACTAGCTCGGTTCTTATTCATTTGAACATTGGAACCAAATTATTATTCTGGTATAATATTCATTAGGTTATTGATTTACAATAAACCAAAAATATCTTCGTTCTCGCCAGCAAGGGATGGTGGCTTGGAGGATGAAGATGAAGAAGATGCCTTGGATCCAGCAGTTGATTCTCTGGAGACCATTAATTCTTTCATGATCTTGAAAAATTCTTCCTCGGACTTAGCGGCCGCAAGCTGAGGAATTGCAAATGATTTTTGTGCCAAAAATTCTGAATGAGCTTGGATTTGTTCAACAGGCAGATCAATTTTGCCTTTAGATCTAAGCCAAGTTCTGACAGCGGCTTCATTGCATTTATTGAATGCTTGGAATTTATTCCACCATTTGATCTTAAAAATTCTTATGAGATCAATAGTTGCATTTTGATTCGTTTGGTATGAAAAATGCCAGGTTAGAGTCCACGGTACAAAAAAGATTGTACTGAAGACTAGGAGAGGAGAATGCCTTTTCTGCAAGGGTGAAGGATCATATTTTTCTTTAAAGAGGATAAATGCTTGGTTAACTTGATCAGGTAGGATTTCGGTAGAAGACCCAAAAAATCCCCACCAATGGTTAAACCAGTTTGGAATTTTAGAAATGGCTTTTCTGGTGTCAAACATGACTAACCAGGTATGCGATCCTTTTGAGTTTTGGACCATTAATGCATTATACCAGGCTTGTTGGTAATCCCAGTAGGAAAAGGTTTTGCTGGTGGTTATGCGGTTGGTAAAAGAGGCTGGAAAAGATTTCAAGTCAGAAGGACTTGTACCCCAATCTTGAGGATGGATGATCTTCAAGATTTTGAATTGGGAGTATGCGGGTTCACCTGAATCACCATGCGAAGTATGCTTTATTTCCACAGATTCTGTGACTTTTAGGATGGTTAAGTAAAAATCAATGGGCTTTGAATAATCCCAAGGTTTAAAATTCCATCCATGAGGGAAAAGTTTTGATACAGCCACTGAGGGATTTTTATCATAAAAGCCATCCTCAATGGAAGTAATATACTGAAAATTCTTTTTGGTAAAATACTCAGATTTAAGCTGGGTAGCCGTATTCTGAGAAACAACATTTGCAGAAATACTTTTAGAAGAAGAAGGAAAAGTTATAAAATTTTCTTTAAAAATTTCCTTAGCTTCTTTTAAAGATACTGGTCCGAAAGGACTAGAAACAGTTAATGCTTTTGAAGGTTGAGCAATTTCTTTGCCCTTAGAAATAGGATTCTTTTGTAAATTCGTTTGAGGAAGAGTTTGTGCTGAAGAAGAAGACGAGGGTTTTTCAAAAACTCGTTTTGCTTCAGCAATAGAGTCAAAATAATTTTTAAATGCATTTTCAAGAGATTGAGAGGCCTTAGTAAGGGCCAAAGTAGGATCATGCTGAGTTTGTTTGACAGAACTAGAGCTGTCTTTGCTTTCAATGCTTTCTCCCTGGGCATCCTGAAACATGGTTGTCCAGGCTTTTACCTTTTCTAATGCGGTAAGCTTTGCTTGATCCTTGGAGGATCCTTCTCCCTTCTTCTTTTTAGGAGGCATGATCCTGCAAAAATTCACGGGTTAGGAAATCGGGAATAGAATTCTGTTCTCCCCGGATAAATTCTATGTCAAAATCAAATATACTTAATAATGCTTGCCATCTAGCAAAAATTTGTTTAGAGGCAATGTTTTGAACATCTTTTTGTAAAACTTCTTTTGCAGATTTACAATCAATTCTTAATAAAAATTTTTGATTGAGTAAATCGCTCTGAAATTTTGAAATACATTTTACAATGGAAAGAATTTCTTTTTTAATAGTAGAATAATTCTTTTCAGTATCATTCCAGTGTCCGGAAGTAAACTGGACAATATGCTCATGCTTATCTTGTACCTGCTTCAAAATACCTCCATAACCAAAATCAGAAGCATCAGTTTCAACGATTTTAGGTAATAAAGGGTTAGCAATATACAAGCAAGGAATATTACGAACATACTTTTTTATTTCTTGAACTATTCTAGTATGTTCTCCAGACCATGAAGGCGGATTCTTTTTTAGCCTATCATGCAAGGGTTTTGCCATCCTATTGATATTAGGGCAAAAATCTAATACGTAATTCAAGCTTCCCAAAAATCTTTGAAGCTGTTGTTTTTCCAGAATCTGATCTGGAAATTTAGATGCAAATTCTAAAGATCGCTCAATAGGAGTGATCGTTCCTTGGGTAATATGATGGCCAAGAAACCTTATTCTGGTTTGAAATAAGGACATTTTGCTTTTTGAAACAACTAAGCCATTTTTCTTTGCTGTAAGAAAGAATGACTTTAAATGCTTGAAATGCTGTTCAATAGATTATGAAAATATAAGCACATCATCAATATAGACAATGCAAAATGCTGAATATGGGTTGAAAATATCATTCATAATGCGCTGAAATTCTGATGGAGCATTCTTTAAACCAAAGGGCATAACATTCCATTCATATTGACCAAATGGAACAGTGAATGCAGTCTTATACCTATGCTTTGGATCAATCTGGATTTGCCAAAAACCAGATTTAAGGTCAAATTTTGAAAATATATATGCAGAATGCAATTTTTGTAACAGGTCTTTCTTATTAGGTATTGGATACCTAATCCAACGAAGAACCTGATTCAAAGGCTTATAATTAATGACCAATCGTGGAACGCCACGTTCAATCTCAGATGCTTTAATCACATAAAATGCTGCACAACTCCAGGGGGACCTAGATTGGGCAATTAAACCTTTATCTAAGAGATCCTGGATTTCTTTTCTACAATGCTGCTCAAGCTCAGAATTCATTTGGATAGGTCTAGCTTTAGTAGGAATATCCCGTTCATCAAAAGTAGGCTCATAGGGTAAATCTACCATATGCTGTTTCCTATTCCAAAAGGCATTAGGAATATCTACGCAAATTTCATTTTCAACTTGCTTTTGAAAATCTAAAATTCTTTTCTGAGTAAATTCATTTTTCAAATGGGCAGAAATTCTTTGAAAATTAATGTTATGCTTTAAATGCATGATTTCAAATTCTTTAGTTTTAATCAGATTGTGAATCTGATTATCAAAAATTGAATTTGCTTTTAATAAATTAAGATTTCTGGTTCTGGGTTTTTCAATAAAAGGAAAAATAACATTTTCAGCTTTTACTTTGAAAACAATACCAGAATGCGATACAGAAAATGGAGTAATAAGGGTAATGAAAGGTGTTCCTAAGATAACACTATGATTTATGTTATCAACAAGAACAAATGCAGTTTTAATTCGAGTTTTTTCATTTAACACATATGCTTCAGTCTTACTGCTAATATTCATTTTTGAGTTATTAGCGGCAGACAGTTTTTCTTGGGTTTTTTCCCAAAATCTTTTAGGAACCAAATCAGGTTTTATGCAATTTAAATCAGCACCGGTATCAAATAATGCTATGGTACTGAGTTGAAAATCATCAGAAAAATGCAAAACAATGCTAATCAAATACTTTCTTAATGTAATTTCTTTTAAAACATGCAGAAAATTTTCAGGTGCGCAATCCAAATTATCTAACTTAGGGTCATCTAAGTTAGTATCATTCTCACCGTCAGAATTTTCTAACTGGTTGCTAAGTAATGCTTGGATTATAGCTGAATCCTTTTCCTGCTTTTCTTTGACCTGCTTGAGTTCAAGTTTAACATTCTTGATCTCAGTTTGCAGATCAGAAAGGGATAAGGGAGTATTCTTTCCCTTAGCCTTTTGCTTTTCTAGAATACTGGTCAAGTTATATGTGTTAGTACTAACTTTAGGAAGACTAACAGGCTTGACTTCAGGTTTGCTTTCTAGGGTTTTCATTAATCTATCGAGGTAATCCTTTTGCAATTGGGGATCAGAGATATGCTTAATGATATCTAACAAAAGTTCTTGGTCTTTTGTCAAAACATTTATACTTCTATTATCGTCATCAGAAGATGATGATGATGTTGATGAATCGGTTGCTAATTCATCAACCTGAAATGCATTTTCTTTATCAGTTCCTGAATCAGGATCTGATTCTGAAGAGTAGATGAGAATAGCCTCAAGTTTGCTTAAGACTTCTCCATCTAATCCTAATTCATGCAGTTTTTTGCTAAAGCGGCAATACTTTGCAGTATGCCCTTTCCTATTACATTTATAACAGGTAACATGTTTTAAATTTCCAAAGGGTTTTACCCCTTCTGGTTTTTCATTGTTTTTAAAACCAGACTTATGCTTATGAAATTTCTTTTTGTATGCAGGAAAATCTTTTGAACGATTTTTCTTTTGAAATTCCTTTTTATAAAAATGTTTTTTATGGGATCTTTTAGACTCCTTATGGCAAGAACCATTACAATCAGGCTTGTCCATGGAAACATCAAATTGTTTACAGAACGAACCTAATTCTTGCCTAGTCCTTTTCATCTCCCATTTCAAATGCCTTTGAAGTTTCAAATCCTGGCAAATCTTTAGTCCTTCTTTTTGAATAAGACTAATAAGTTCACCATATGTTAATGTTGAGTAAGGGATTGGAACCCCTAAAGTTTCCTTAATTCTGTTTCTTACCTTTTCACCTAACAAGGTAGGTAAACCTGCAAGAAACTTTTCTTTCCAGAAAGGCTGGTTGGAATCTTCTCTCAACATAACACGAGATAAAAATGTATTTTTGTAATACTGAAAATCACTGAGTTTTTTACATCTTAAATTTGATAAAAGCTCAGCGTTTTTATCCTTTAAATGCGAAGAATCACCCAAAAAATGCAAAGAAATGGTTAAAATCAATGTAGATACAGAATCCTGAATAGGTTGACCTTCGTCATCTAAAATGGGTTCTGCGTCTTCGTCAATCTTAACTGCATTTAATATGCTAAGACGTTCAGTTTCAGTAAGATGGTAATCCCACCATCCTTTTAACTGACCTGCAAAGCCTGCAGTAAGAAGTTCTGCAATGGCTCTATCCTGAACGTTGGTCTGTATTCTATATGCATTGGCAGCCATGGTCATTTGTTGCAAAAAATTCAAAATCTGATATTCAGACAATCTATCTAGATTCCACTCATAGACAGAAGATGCATTAAACCTAGACTGGCTACTAGATGCTTGATTGCCTACATCCAAATGACTAGCAATAGGAACAATAGGCCAATTAATTCTATTGATCTGAGGAATAGGTTCAACCGTAATAGGTTCAACCTTTTCTTCACAGATACTCTGGGACTCTGAGGGAGAATCCTCATCTAATGCATTTATCTCTGGTCTTAGCCGAGACTGGGGTGTTTCTGGAGCAATTAAGTTAGAGGTTGAGGCCTCTATCTTGCTTAATTGGTCTTGAATAGCCTTGGCGAATTCCATTTTATTATTCTGAAATTCTTTTTGGCTATCTCTAGAAATTTGAGACGGCTTAAAGATAGGATTCTTAAGCCTTTCCTGCTTCTGTTCTATTTTTATGACAGAAGGCTTAAGGGTTTTCTCAATTCTAGTTAATTGTTTGCCTAAGGTATGCAGATGCGTATTTGAGAAATTATTCTGCTCAATAACAGATGCAAAGTTCTTATGCACATCTTCAGTCACATACTTGTATGCAGATGCATTAACAGATGAGTTTCCTAAGACCGGAATTTTTATTCCTCTCAGAGGGGGATGATCAGACTCAATCTTTGAGCCATCAGACAAATTCCAAGTACTAACCTTTTCTTGGCTAGAGACTGGATTGATGCACTTGAATGGATATGCAATGTTATTTTGTGATGCATAAAGTTCAAACCAATCAAAAAACATGATATGGACTTTATGCTGCAAAACAAAATCATAATATTTTTCTTGAATTTCCTTTCTTTGGTTCAGGAAATTCTTAAAGAACCAAAGTTTTTTCTTTTCATTATGAGGAGCGTAAAAATCTTTATGCAAAAGGGTTTTATCTAAAACAAATTCCTTTTCTAACACATTGATAATATTCTCAGTAACTGAAGAAAAAGTAGGCGAGGTCGGCTCAGATTTTTGAACATTTACTTCTCCTAATTCTTCTTTAGTATAAACTGCTCTGGGAACATTATCAGCGTAGAGAACACCAGTTAAATGCGTATTAGGGATGTCAGAGGTAGAGTGCCTGTGAGGCATGCTAACAGGGATTCTTCTTCTGTGATACAAATGGCAAGAATCCTTGTCTTCATCCTCAACATGCTTATGTTCAATCTTACCTAATTGTGATACTCTACCCAAATCCATGGTATCGCTATTGGAAGAGTCATCAGAAAACCTTGTACTTACCGATTTTCTGTCAAAGGTTAGAGTGACTTTTCCACTAGGATACTGGTTAATTTCTCTGACATTCGTATTAGGCATTATTCTAATTGGTGGTTCTACAGCACATGCTTTTTCCAATATCCATTCGTCAGGAAGAGTTACATCTTCCCATTTAATGAATTTCGGAACAATAGCATTTGCCTTGGACATATCTGTTTGCAAAACCAAAGTTTCTCCTTTATGGCATGAAAACTTGTGTTTTGAATCAAATGCAGATGTCATGGCTTTGTAATGAACTCTGAAAATTAATGCAATGGGAATAGATCCCTTTTTCATGCGATAATTATGTGTTTGGATTTGTAAAACAAGAGAATCCAAAATGTTTTTATCATTCAAAGAAATGGTTAAATTAGGGTAACATGAGAATGATATGGGACCTGCACACAGACTAGACTCAACCGTGCCTAGGATGCCTTCCTCATATACTTCCATTCTATTATCCCTAACAACACATAATATGCTTGTGTTTAGGCCTTCCTTGGTCAAGGGCTTAATCCCTATCTGAACAAGGCCAATATGAATATACTTAAAATTCTTTTGTCTATGCTTGTCTAAAGAATGCTGTGACAAAAGATTAATGCTTTCATATGAGTTTGTGAGAGGAATATCCCTCTCCTCAGTCTTTATGTTCAAATTTGTTTTGAACAACTTATCTCTGATGCTGAGTTCATATATTTCATGCTTCTTAACATGAGGTATATGCCAATCACTAATGCATTTGGTAAAATCTTCAACAGTAATTTCATTACTACTGTTGATCCTTATATTCTCTAATGATGTAGATGCAGAAGATGCAGAGTATGTTCTAGGTAGAAGTGTGTGATCCATCATTAAAATGCAAATCAAAACAAACACATACTAATATTGACTACGGAACCCAGTCACTGCCTCTTCTTCCCTATCCGTCGGTACTTTTGGGCAAACAAGGGTCTAAATGACTCACCAATATAAGTATATGCAGGAATGATATGCACAGTAAATCTGGAAAATGGATGAATGTGCACAGTGATGATGATGAATGAACAGTACTCTCACCCCTTCTGGCTCTGATACCACTAGGGAATGCAACGATCGTACGGGTGATAATGAAACTAATGCAGAGGACTTAAGCCAAATTCAAAAATGATTATGCATATACAACAAGTTAAAATGCAGAAAATATATAAATTCAGAAACAAGAAGATAAAATGCTCAAGAACAAAGTAAAATTATGCTAGGCGGTATAAACCTGCCATATGAATTCTTAGAATTAAATGCAGAAATTAAACACCCTAATCGTATGTGATTAATTTCAGGCGGTAATCCGCACAACTTATAACCACATATGATTAAGGTTAGAGATTAAGAGGAAAACAATGCTTACTCTTTATTCAAACAAATTCTTTTGTTACAGCTCGGGGAATGCTTTAATTCCAGAAAGAATTACAAGTAAAGAGAAGGAAGAGAGAATTAGAGAGAGAGAAACTGGAAAATAAAACTGAGGTATGAAAACTGATGCCTTTACAAATGAGATGAGGGCTCCTTATATAGGCAGAGAGGAGCACAAAATGACAAAATTGCTTTCGGTGCCTGGGACCCACTTCACTTTCGGCGCCGGGCCCACCAAAGATGCTTTGAGACAGATACGTCTGGATATCGTAAATACGTAACCTTATACGAATATATATATATACCAGTATGCTTACATTGGCAAGTATGCATATTAGGGAATTCCTGGTTATGAGCCAAGTACCCCTAACCACATTACCAAACCAAGCGGCTACTAGCTCGGTTCTTATTCATTTGAACATTGGAACCAAATTATTATTCTGGTATAATATTCATTAGGTTATTGATTTACAATAAACCAAAAATATCTTCGTTCTCGCCAGCAAGGGATGGTGGCTTGGAGGATGAAGATGAAGAAGATGCCTTGGATCCAGCAGTTGATTCTCTGGAGACCATTAATTCTTTCATGATCTTGAAAAATTCTTCCTCGGACTTAGCGGCCGCAAGCTGAGGAATTGCAAATGATTTTTGTGCCAAAAATTCTGAATGAGCTTGGATTTGTTCAACAGGCAGATCAATTTTGCCTTTAGATCTAAGCCAAGTTCTGACAGCGGCTTCATTGCATTTATTGAATGCTTGGAATTTATTCCACCATTTGATCTTAAAAATTCTTATGAGATCAATAGTTGCATTTTGATTCGTTTGGTATGAAAAATGCCAGGTTAGAGTCCACGGTACAAAAAAGATTGTTCTGAAGACTAGGAGAGGAGAATGCCTTTTCTGCAAGGGTGAAGGATCATATTTTTCTTTAAAGAGGATAAATGCTTGGTTAACTTGATCAGGTAGGATTTCGGTAGAAGACCCAAAAAATCCCCACCAATGGTTAAACCAGTTTGGAATTTTAGAAATGGCTTTTCTGGTGTCAAACATGACTAACCAGGTATGCGATCCTTTTGAGTTTTGGACCATTAATGCATTATACCAGGCTTGTTGGTAATCCCAGTAGGAAAAGGTTTTGCTGGTGGTTATGCGGTTGGTAAAAGAGGCTGGAAAAGATTTCAAGTCAGAAGGACTTGTACCCCAATCTTGAGGATGGATGATCTTCAAGATTTTGAATTGGGAGTATGCGGGTTCACCTGAATCACCATGCGAAGTATGCTTTATTTCCACAGATTCTGTGACTTTTAGGATGGTTAAGTAAAAATCAATGGGCTTTGAATAATCCCAAGGTTTAAAATTCCATCCATGAGGGAAAAGTTTTGATACAGCCACTGAGGGATTTTTATCATAAAAGCCATCCTCAATGGAAGTAATATACTGAAAATTCTTTTTGGTAAAATACTCAGATTTAAGCTGGGTAGCCGTATTCTGAGAAACAACATTTGCAGAAATACTTTTAGAAGAAGAAGGAAAAGTTATAAAATTTTCTTTAAAAATTTCCTTAGCTTCTTTTAAAGATACTGGTCCGAAAGGACTAGAAACAGTTAATGCTTTTGAAGGTTGAGCAATTTCTTTGCCCTTAGAAATAGGATTCTTTTGTAAATTCGTTTGAGGAAGAGTTTGTGCTGAAGAAGAAGACGAGGGTTTTTCAAAAACTCGTTTTGCTTCAGCAATAGAGTCAAAATAATTTTTAAATGCATTTTCAAGAGATTGAGAGGCCTTAGTAAGGGCCAAAGTAGGATCATGCTGAGTTTGTTTGACAGAACTAGAGCTGTCTTTGCTTTCAATGCTTTCTCCCTGGGCATCCTGAAACATGGTTGTCCAGGCTTTTACCTTTTCTAATGCGGTAAGCTTTGCTTGATCCTTGGAGGATCCTTCTCCCTTCTTCTTTTTAGGAGGCATGATCCTGCAAAAATTCACGGGTTAGGAAATTGGGAATAGAATTCTGTTCTCCCCGGATAAATTCTATGTCAAAATCAAATATACTTAATAATGCTTGCCATCTAGCAAAAATTTGTTTAGAGGCAATGTTTTGAACATCTTTTTGTAAAACTTCTTTTGCAGATTTACAATCAATTCTTAATAAAAATTTTTGATTGAGTAAATCGCTCTGAAATTTTGAAATACATTTTACAATGGAAAGAATTTCTTTTTTAATAGTAGAATAATTCTTTTCAGTATCATTC
Source organism: Euphorbia tirucalli (assembly GCA_039660915.1). Taxonomy (NCBI): domain Eukaryota; kingdom Viridiplantae; phylum Streptophyta; class Magnoliopsida; order Malpighiales; family Euphorbiaceae; genus Euphorbia; species Euphorbia tirucalli. The sequence continues at coordinate 74,067,784 of CM077641.1, forward strand.
CAGTGTCCGGAAGTAAACTGGACAATATGCTCATGCTTATCTTGTACCTGCTTCAAAATACCTCCATAACCAAAATCAGAAGCATCAGTTTCAACGATTTTAGGTAATAAAGGGTTAGCAATATACAAGCAAGGAATATTACGAACATACTTTTTTATTTCTTGAACTATTCTAGTATGTTCTCCAGACCATGAAGGCGGATTCTTTTTTAGCCTATCATGCAAGGGTTTTGCCATCCTATTGATATTAGGGCAAAAATCTAATACGTAATTCAAGCTTCCCAAAAATCTTTGAAGCTGTTGTTTTTCCAGAATCTGATCTGGAAATTTAGATGCAAATTCTAAAGATCGCTCAATAGGAGTGATCGTTCCTTGGGTAATATGATGGCCAAGAAACCTTATTCTGGTTTGAAATAAGGACATTTTGCTTTTTGAAACAACTAAGCCATTTTTCTTTGCTGTAAGAAAGAATGACTTTAAATGCTTGAAATGCTGTTCAATAGATTCTGAAAATATAAGCACATCATCAATATAGACAATGCAAAATGCTGAATATGGGTTGAAAATATCATTCATAATGCGCTGAAATTCTGATGGAGCATTCTTTAAACCAAAGGGCATAACATTCCATTCATATTGACCAAATGGAACAGTGAATGCAGTCTTATACCTATGCTTTGGATCAATCTGGATTTGCCAAAAACCAGATTTAAGGTCAAATTTTGAAAATATATATGCAGAATGCAATTTTTGTAACAGGTCTTTCTTATTAGGTATTGGATACCTAATCCAACGAAGAACCTGATTCAAAGGCTTATAATTAATGACCAATCGTGGAACGCCACGTTCAATCTCAGATGCTTTAATCACATAAAATGCTGCACAACTCCAGGGGGACCTAGATTGGGCAATTAAACCTTTATCTAAGAGATCCTGGATTTCTTTTCTACAATGCTGCTCAAGCTCAGAATTCATTTGGATAGGTCTAGCTTTAGTAGGAATATCCCGTTCATCAAAAGTAGGCTCATAGGGTAAATCTACCATATGCTGTTTCCTATTCCAAAAGGCATTAGGAATATCTGCGCAAATTTCATTTTCAACTTGCTTTTGAAAATCTAAAATTCTTTTCTGAGTAAATTCATTTTTCAAATGGGCAGAAATTCTTTGAAAATTAATGTTATGCTTTAAATGCATGATTTCAAATTCTTTAGTTTTAATCAGATTGTGAATCTGATTATCAAAAATTGAATTTGCTTTTAATAAATTAAGATTTCTGGTTCTGGGTTTTTCAATAAAAGGAAAAATAACATTTTCAGCTTTTACTTTGAAAACAATACCAGAATGCGATACAGAAAATGGAGTAATAAGGGTAATGAAAGGTGTTCCTAAGATAACACTATGATTTATGTTATCAACAAGAACAAATGCAGTTTTAATTCGAGTTTTTTCATTTAACACATATGCTTCAGTCTTACTGCTAATATTCATTTTTGAGTTATTAGCGGCAGACAGTTTTTCTTGGGTTTTTTCCCAAAATCTTTTAGGAACCAAATCAGGTTTTATGCAATTTAAATCAGCACCGGTATCAAATAATGCTATGGTACTGAGTTGAAAATCATCAGAAAAATGCAAAACAATGCTAATCAAATACTTTCTTAATGTAATTTCTTTTAAAACATGCAGAAAATTTTCAGGTGCGCAATCCAAATTATCTAACTTAGGGTCATCTAAGTTAGTATCATTCTCACCGTCAGAATTTTCTAACTGGTTGCTAAGTAATGCTTGGATTATAGCTGAATCCTTTTCCTGCTTTTCTTTGACCTGCTTGAGTTCAAGTTTAACATTCTTGATCTCAGTTTGCAGATCAGAAAGGGATAAGGGAGTATTCTTTCCCTTAGCCTTTTGCTTTTCTAGAATACTGGTCAAGTTATATGTGTTAGTACTAACTTTAGGAAGACTAACAGGCTTGACTTCAGGTTTGCTTTCTAGGGTTTTCATTAATCTATCGAGGTAATCCTTTTGCAATTGGGGATCAGAGATATGCTTAATGATATCTAACAAAAGTTCTTGGTCTTTTGTCAAAACATTTATACTTCTATTATCGTCATCAGAAGATGATGATGATGTTGATGAATCGGTTGCTAATTCATCAACCTGAAATGCATTTTCTTTATCAGTTCCTGAATCAGGATCTGATTCTGAAGAGTAGATGAGAATAGCCTCAAGTTTGCTTAAGACTTCTCCATCTAATCCTAATTCATGCAGTTTTTTGCTAAAGCGGCAATACTTTGCAGTATGCCCTTTCCTATTACATTTATAACAGGTAACATGTTTTAAATTTCCAAAGGGTTTTACCCCTTCTGGTTTTTCATTGTTTTTAAAACCAGACTTATGCTTATGAAATTTCTTTTTGTATGCAGGAAAATCTTTTGAACGATTTTTCTTTTGAAATTCCTTTTTATAAAAATGTTTTTTATGGGATCTTTTAGACTCCTTATGGCAAGAACCATTACAATCAGGCTTGTCCATGGAAACATCAAATTGTTTACAGAACGAACCTAATTCTTGCCTAGTCCTTTTCATCTCCCATTTCAAATGCCTTTGAAGTTTCAAATCCTGGCAAATCTTTAGTCCTTCTTTTTGAATAAGACTAATAAGTTCACCATATGTTAATGTTGAGTAAGGGATTGGAACCCCTAAAGTTTCCTTAATTCTGTTTCTTACCTTTTCACCTAACAAGGTAGGTAAACCTGCAAGAAACTTTTCTTTCCAGAAAGGCTGGTTGGAATCTTCTCTCAACATAACACGAGATAAAAATGTATTTTTGTAATACTGAAAATCACTGAGTTTTTTACATCTTAAATTTGATAAAAGCTCAGCGTTTTTATCCTTTAAATGCGAAGAATCACCCAAAAAATGCAAAGAAATGGTTAAAATCAATGTAGATACAGAATCCTGAATAGGTTGACCTTCGTCATCTAAAATGGGTTCTGCGTCTTCGTCAATCTTAACTGCATTTAATATGCTAAGACGTTCAGTTTCAGTAAGATGGTAATCCCACCATCCTTTTAACTGACCTGCAAAGCCTGCAGTAAGAAGTTCTGCAATGGCTCTATCCTGAACGTTGGTCTGTATTCTATATGCATTGGCAGCCATGGTCATTTGTTGCAAAAAATTCAAAATCTGATATTCAGACAATCTATCTAGATTCCACTCATAGACAGAAGATGCATTAAACCTAGACTGGCTACTAGATGCTTGATTGCCTACATCCAAATGACTAGCAATAGGAACAATAGGCCAATTAATTCTATTGATCTGAGGAATAGGTTCAACCGTAATAGGTTCAACCTTTTCTTCACAGATACTCTGGGACTCTGAGGGAGAATCCTCATCTAATGCATTTATCTCTGGTCTTAGCCGAGACTGGGGTGTTTCTGGAGCAATTAAGTTAGAGGTTGAGGCCTCTATCTTGCTTAATTGGTCTTGAATAGCCTTGGCGAATTCCATTTTATTATTCTGAAATTCTTTTTGGCTATCTCTAGAAATTTGAGACGGCTTAAAGATAGGATTCTTAAGCCTTTCCTGCTTCTGTTCTATTTTTATGACAGAAGGCTTAAGGGTTTTCTCAATTCTAGTTAATTGTTTGCCTAAGGTATGCAGATGCGTATTTGAGAAATTATTCTGCTCAATAACAGATGCAAAGTTCTTATGCACATCTTCAGTCACATACTTGTATGCAGATGCATTAACAGATGAGTTTCCTGAGACCGGAATTTTTATTCCTCTCAGAGGGGGATGATCAGACTCAATCTTTGAGCCATCAGACAAATTCCAAGTACTAACCTTTTCTTGGCTAGAGACTGGATTGATGCACTTGAATGGATATGCAATGTTATTTTGTGATGCATAAAGTTCAAACCAATCAAAAAACATGATATGGACTTTATGCTGCAAAACAAAATCATAATATTTTTCTTGAATTTCCTTTCTTTGGTTCAGGAAATTCTTAAAGAACCAAAGTTTTTTCTTTTCATTATGAGGAGCGTAAAAATCTTTATGCAAAAGGGTTTTATCTAAAACAAATTCCTTTTCTAACACATTGATAATATTCTCAGTAACTGAAGAAAAAGTAGGCGAGGTCGGCTCAGATTTTTGAACATTTACTTCTCCTAATTCTTCTTTAGTATAAACTGCTCTGGGAACATTATCAGCGTAGAGAACACCAGTTAAATGCGTATTAGGGATGTCAGAGGTAGAGTGCCTGTGAGGCATGCTAACAGGGATTCTTCTTCTGTGATACAAATGGCAAGAATCCTTGTCTTCATCCTCAACATGCTTATGTTCAATCTTACCTAATTGTGATACTCTACCCAAATCCATGGTATCGCTATTGGAAGAGTCATCAGAAAACCTTGTACTTACCGATTTTCTATCAAAGGTTAGAGTGACTTTTCCACTAGGATACTGGTTAATTTCTCTGACATTCGTATTAGGCATTATTCTAATTGGTGGTTCTACAGCACATGCTTTTTTCAATATCCATTCGTCAGGAAGAGTTACATCTTCCCATTTAATGAATTTCGGAACAATAGCATTTGCCTTGGACATATCTGTTTGCAAAACCAAAGTTTCTCCTTTATGGCATGAAAACTTGTGTTTTGAATCAAATGCAGATGTCATGGCTTTGTAATGAACTCTGAAAATTAATGCAATGGGAATAGATCCCTTTTTCATGCGATAATTATGTGTTTGGATTTGTAAAACAAGAGAATCCAAAATGTTTTTATCATTCAAAGAAATGGTTAAATTAGGGTAACATGAGAATGATATGGGACCTGCACACAGACTAGACTCAACCGTGCCTAGGATGCCTTCCTCATATACTTCCATTCTATTATCCCTAACAACACATAATATGCTTGTGTTTAGGCCTTCCTTGGTCAAGGGCTTAATCCCTATCTGAACAAGGCCAATATGAATATACTTAAAATTCTTTTGTCTATGCTTGTCTAAAGAATGCTGTGACAAAAGATTAATGCTTTCATATGAGTTTGTGAGAGGAATATCCCTCTCCTCAGTCTTTATGTTCAAATTTGTTTTGAACAACTTATCTCTGATGCTGAGTTCATATATTTCATGCTTCTTAACATGAGGTATATGCCAATCACTAATGCATTTGGTAAAATCTTCAACAGTAATTTCATTACTACTGTTGATCCTTATATTCTCTAATGATGTAGATGCAGAAGATGCAGAGTATGTTCTAGGTAGAAGTGTGTGATCCATCATTAAAATGCAAATCAAAACAAACACATACTAATATTGACTACGGAACCCAGTCACTGCCTCTTCTTCCCTATCCGTCGGTACTTTTGGGCAAACAAGGGTCTAAATGACTCACCAATATAAGTATATGCAGGAATGATATGCACAGTAAATCTGGAAAATGGATGAATGTGAACAGTGATGATGAATGAATGAACAGTACTCTCACCCCTTCTGGCTCTGATACCACTAGGGAATGCAACGATCGTACGGGTGATAATGAAACTAATGCAGAGGACTTAAGCCAAATTCAAAAATGATTATGCATATACAACAAGTTAAAATGCAGAAAATATATAAATTCAGAAACAAGAAGATAAAATGCTCAAGAACAAAGTAAAATTATGCTAGGCGGTATAAACCTGCCATATGAATTCTTAGAATTAAATGCAGAAATTAAACACCCTAATCGTATGTGATTAATTTCAGGCGGTAATCCGTACAACTTATAACCACATATGATTAAGGTTAGAGATTAAGAGGAAAACAATGCTTACTCTTTATTCAAACAAATTCTTTTGTTACAGCTCGGGGAATGCTTTAATTCCAGAAAGAATTACAAGTAGAGAGAAGGAAGAGAGAATTAGAGAGAGGGAAACTGGAAAATAAAACTGAGGTATGAAAACTGATGCCTTTACAAATGAGATGAGGGCTCCTTATATAGGCAGAGAGGAGCACAAAATGACAAAATTGCTTTCGGTGCCTGGGACCCACTTCACTTTCGGCGCCGGGCCCACCAAAGATGCTTTGAGACAGATACGTCTGGATATCGTAAATACGTAACCTTATACGAATATATATATATACCAGTATGCTTACATTGGCAAGTATGCATATTAGGGAATTCCTGGTTATGAGCCAAGTACCCCTAACCACATTACCAAACCAAGCGGCTACTAGCTCGGTTCTTATTCATTTGAACATTGGAACCAAATTATTATTCTGGTATAATATTCATTAGGTTATTGATTTACAATAAACCAAAAATATCTTCGTTCTCGCCAGCAAGGGATGGTGGCTTGGAGGATGAAGATGAAGAAGATGCCTTGGATCCAGCAGTTGATTCTCTGGAGACCATTAATTCTTTCATGATCTTGAAAAATTCTTCCTCGGACTTAGCGGCCGCAAGCTGAGGAATTGCAAATGATTTTTGTGCCAAAAATTCTGAATGAGCTTGGATTTGTTCAACAGGCAGATCAATTTTGCCTTTAGATCTAAGCCAAGTTCTGACAGCGGCTTCATTGCATTTATTGAATGCTTGGAATTTATTCCACCATTTGATCTTAAAAATTCTTATGAGATCAATAGTTGCATTTTGATTCGTTTGGTATGAAAAATGCCAGGTTAGAGTCCACGGTACAAAAAAGATTGTACTGAAGACTAGGAGAGGAGAATGCCTTTTCTGCAAGGGTGAAGGATCATATTTTTCTTTAAAGAGGATAAATGCTTGGTTAACTTGATCAGGTAGGATTTCGGTAGAAGACCCAAAAAATCCCCACCAATGGTTAAACCAGTTTGGAATTTTAGAAATGGCTTTTCTGGTGTCAAACATGACTAACCAGGTATGCGATCCTTTTGAGTTTTGGACCATTAATGCATTATACCAGGCTTGTTGGTAATCCCAGTAGGAAAAGGTTTTGCTGGTGGTTATGCGGTTGGTAAAAGAGGCTGGAAAAGATTTCAAGTCAGAAGGACTTGTACCCCAATCTTGAGGATGGATGATCTTCAAGATTTTGAATTGGGAGTATGCGGGTTCACCTGAATCACCATGCGAAGTATGCTTTATTTCCACAGATTCTGTGACTTTTAGGATGGTTAAGTAAAAATCAATGGGCTTTGAATAATCCCAAGGTTTAAAATTCCATCCATGAGGGAAAAGTTTTGATACAGCCACTGAGGGATTTTTATCATAAAAGCCATCCTCAATGGAAGTAATATACTGAAAATTCTTTTTGGTAAAATACTCAGATTTAAGCTGGGTAGCCGTATTCTGAGAAACAACATTTGCAGAAATACTTTTAGAAGAAGAAGGAAAAGTTATAAAATTTTCTTTAAAAATTTCCTTAGCTTCTTTTAAAGATACTGGTCCGAAAGGACTAGAAACAGTTAATGCTTTTGAAGGTTGAGCAATTTCTTTGCCCTTAGAAATAGGATTCTTTTGTAAATTCGTTTGAGGAAGAGTTTGTGCTGAAGAAGAAGACGAGGGTTTTTCAAAAACTCGTTTTGCTTCAGCAATAGAGTCAAAATAATTTTTAAATGCATTTTCAAGAGATTGAGAGGCCTTAGTAAGGGCCAAAGTAGGATCATGCTGAGTTTGTTTGACAGAACTAGAGCTGTCTTTGCTTTCAATGCTTTCTCCCTGGGCATCCTGAAACATGGTTGTCCAGACTTTTACCTTTTCTAATGCGGTAAGCTTTGCTTGATCCTTGGAGGATCCTTCTCCCTTCTTCTTTTTAGGAGGCATGATCCTGCAAAATTCACGGGTTAGGAAATCGGGAATAGAATTCTGTTCTCCCCGGATAAATTCTATGTCAAAATCAAATATACTTAATAATGCTTGCCATCTAGCAAAAATTTGTTTAGAGGCAATGTTTTGAACATCTTTTTGTAAAACTTCTTTTGCAGATTTACAATCAATTCTTAATAAAAATTTTTGATTGAGTAAATCGCTCTGAAATTTTGAAATACATTTTACAATGGAAAGAATTTCTTTTTTAATAGTAGAATAATTCTTTTCAGTATCATTCCAGTGTCCGGAAGTAAACTGGACAATATGCTCATGCTTATCTTGTACCTGCTTCAAAATACCTCCATAACCAAAATCAGAAGCATCAGTTTCAACGATTTTAGGTAATAAAGGGTTAGCAATATACAAGCAAGGAATATTACGAACATACTTTTTTATTTCTTGAACTATTCTAGTATGTTCTCCAGACCATGAAGGCGGATTCTTTTTTAGCCTATCATGCAAGGGTTTTGCCATCCTATTGATATTAGGGCAAAAATCTAATACGTAATTCAAGCTTCCCAAAAATCTTTGAAGCTGTTGTTTTTCCAGAATCTGATCTGGAAATTTAGATGCAAATTCTAAAGATCGCTCAATAGGAGTGATCGTTCCTTGGGTAATATGATGGCCAAGAAACCTTATTCTGGTTTGAAATAAGGACATTTTGCTTTTTGAAACAACTAAGCCATTTTTCTTTGCTGTAAGAAAGAATGACTTTAAATGCTTGAAATGCTGTTCAATAGATTCTGAAAATATAAGCACATCATCAATATAGACAATGCAAAATGCTGAATATGGGTTGAAAATATCATTCATAATGCGCTGAAATTCTGATGGAGCATTCTTTAAACCAAAGGGCATAACATTCCATTCATATTGACCAAATGGAACAGTGAATGCAGTCTTATACCTATGCTTTGGATCAATCTGGATTTGCCAAAAACCAGATTTAAGGTCAAATTTTGAAAATATATATGCAGAATGCAATTTTTGTAACAGGTCTTTCTTATTAGGTATTGGATACCTAATCCAACGAAGAACCTGATTCAAAGGCTTATAATTAATGACCAATCGTGGAACGCCACGTTCAATCTCAGATGCTTTAATCACATAAAATGCTGCACAACTCCAGGGGGACCTAGATTGGGCAATTAAACCTTTATCTAAGAGATCCTGGATTTCTTTTCTACAATGCTGCTCAAGCTCAGAATTCATTTGGATAGGTCTAGCTTTAGTAGGAATATCCCGTTCATCAAAAGTAGGCTCATAGGGTAAATCTACCATATGCTGTTTCCTATTCCAAAAGGCATTAGGAATATCTGCGCAAATTTCATTTTCAACTTGCTTTTGAAAATCTAAAATTCTTTTCTGAGTAAATTCATTTTTCAAATGGGCAGAAATTCTTTGAAAATTAATGTTATGCTTTAAATGCATGATTTCAAATTCTTTAGTTTTAATCAGATTGTGAATCTGATTATCAAAAATTGAATTTGCTTTTAATAAATTAAGATTTCTGGTTCTGGGTTTTTCAATAAAAGGAAAAATAACATTTTCAGCTTTTACTTTGAAAACAATACCAGAATGCGATACAGAAAATGGAGTAATAAGGGTAATGAAAGGTGTTCCTAAGATAACACTATGATTTATGTTATCAACAAGAACAAATGCAGTTTTAATTCGAGTTTTTTCATTTAACACATATGCTTCAGTCTTACTGCTAATATTCATTTTTGAGTTATTAGCGGCAGACAGTTTTTCTTGGGTTTTTTCCCAAAATCTTTTAGGAACCAAATCAGGTTTTATGCAATTTAAATCAGCACCGGTATCAAATAATGCTATGGTACTGAGTTGAAAATCATCAGAAAAATGCAAAACAATGCTAATCAAATACTTTCTTAATGTAATTTCTTTTAAAACATGCAGAAAATTTTCAGGTGCGCAATCCAAATTATCTAACTTAGGGTCATCTAAGTTAGTATCATTCTCACCGTCAGAATTTTCTAACTGGTTGCTAAGTAATGCTTGGATTATAGCTGAATCCTTTTCCTGCTTTTCTTTGACCTGCTTGAGTTCAAGTTTAACATTCTTGATCTCAGTTTGCAGATCAGAAAGGGATAAGGGAGTATTCTTTCCCTTAGCCTTTTGCTTTTCTAGAATACTGGTCAAGTTATATGTGTTAGTACTAACTTTAGGAAGACTAACAGGCTTGACTTCAGGTTTGCTTTCTAGGGTTTTCATTAATCTATCGAGGTAATCCTTTTGCAATTGGGGATCAGAGATATGCTTAATGATATCTAACAAAAGTTCTTGGTCTTTTGTCAAAACATTTATACTTCTATTATCGTCATCAGAAGATGATGATGATGTTGATGAATCGGTTGCTAATTCATCAACCTGAAATGCATTTTCTTCATCAGTTCCTGAATCAGGATCTGATTCTGAAGAGTAGATGAGAATAGCCTCAAGTTTGCTTAAGACTTCTCCATCTAATCCTAATTCATGCAGTTTTTTGCTAAAGCGGCAATACTTTGCTGTATGCCCTTTCCTATTACATTTATAACAGGTAACATGTTTTAAATTTCCAAAGGGTTTTACCCCTTCTGGTTTTTCATTGTTTTTAAAACCAGACTTATGCTTATGAAATTTCTTTTTGTATGCAGGAAAATCTTTTGAACGATTTTTCTTTTGAAATTCCTTTTTATAAAAATGTTTTTTATGGGATCTTTTAGACTCCTTATGGCAAGAACCATTACAATCAGGCTTGTCCATGGAAACATCAAATTGTTTACAGAACGAACCTAATTCTTGCCTAGTCCTTTTCATCTCCCATTTCAAATGCCTTTGAAGTTTCAAATCCTGGCAAATCTTTAGTCCTTCTTTTTGAATAAGACTAATAAGTTCACCATATGTTAATGTTGAGTAAGGGATTGGAACCCCTAAAGTTTCCTTAATTCTGTTTCTTACCTTTTCACCTAACAAGGTAGGTAAACCTGCAAGAAACTTTTCTTTCCAGAAAGGCTGGTTGGAATCTTCTCTCAACATAACACGAGATAAAAATGTATTTTTGTAATACTGAAAATCACTGAGTTTTTTACATCTTAAATTTGATAAAAGCTCAGCGTTTTTATCCTTTAAATGCGAAGAATCACCCAAAAAATGCAAAGAAATGGTTAAAATCAATGTAGATACAGAATCCTGAATAGGTTGACCTTCGTCATCTAAAATGGGTTCTGCGTCTTCGTCAATCTTAACTGGTGTTCTCTACGCTGATAATGTTCCCAGAGCAGTTAACGATCGTACGGGTGATAATGAAACTAATGCAGAGGACTTAAGCCAAATTCAAAAATGATTATGCATATACAACAAGTTAAAATGCAGAAAATATATAAATTCAGAAACAAGAAGATAAAATGCTCAAGAACAAAGTAAAATTATGCTAGGCGGTATAAACCTGCCATATCACCCATTAGTTTCATTATCACCCGTACGATCGTTGCATTCCCTAGTGGTATCAGAGCCAGAAGGGGTGAGAGTACTGTTCATTCATCATCATCACTGTTCACATTCATCCATTTTCCAGATTTACTGTGCATATCATTCCTGCATATACTTATATTGGTGAGTCATTTAGACCCTTGTTTGCCCAAAAGTACCGACGGATAGGGAAGAAGAGGCAGTGACTGGGTTCCGTAGTCAATATTAGTATGTGTTTGTTTTGATTTGCATTTTAATGATGGATCACACACTTCTACCTAGAACATACTCTGCATCTTCTGCATCTACATCATTAGAGAATATAAGGATCAACAGTAGTAATGAAATTACTGTTGAAGATTTTACCAAATGCATTAGTGATTGGCATATACCTCATGTTAAGAAGCATGAAATATATGAACTCAGCATCAGAGATAAGTTGTTCAAAACAAATTTGAACATAAAGACTGAGGAGAGGGATATTCCTCTCACAAACTCATATGAAAGCATTAATCTTTTGTCACAGCATTCTTTAGACAAGCATAGACAAAAGAATTTTAAGTATATTCATATTGGCCTTGTTCAGATAGGGATTAAGCCCTTGACCAAGGAAGGCCTAAACACAAGCATATTATGTGTTGTTAGGGATAATAGAATGGAAGTATATGAGGAAGGCATCCTAGGCACGGTTGAGTCTAGTCTGTGTGCAGGTCCCATATCATTCTCATGTTACCCTAATTTAACCATTTCTTTGAATGATAAAAACATTTTGGATTCTCTTGTTTTACAAATCCAAACACATAATTATCGCATGAAAAAGGGATCTATTCCCATTGCATTAATTTTCAGAGTTCATTACAAAGCCATGACATCTGCATTTGATTCAAAACACAAGTTTTCATGCCATAAAGGAGAAACTTTGGTTTTGCAAACAGATATGTCCAAGGCAAATGCTATTGTTCCGAAATTCATTAAATGGGAAGACGTAACTCTTCCTGACGAATGGATATTGGAAAAAGCATGTGCTGTAGAACCACCAATTAGAATAATGCCTAATACGAATGTCAGAGAAATTAACCAGTATCCTAGTGGAAAAGTCACTCTAACCTTTGACAGAAAATCGGTAAGTACAAGGTTTTCTGATGACTCTTCCAATAGCGATACCATGGATTTGGGTAGAGTATCACAATTAGGTAAGATTGAACATAAGCATGTTGAGGATGAAGACAAGGATTCTTGCCATTTGTATCACAGAAGAAGAATCCCTGTTAGCATGCCTCACAGGCACTCTACCTCTGACATCCCTAATACGCATTTAACTGGTGTTCTCTACGCTGATAATGTTCCCAGAGCAGTTTATACTAAAGAAGAATTAGGAGAAGTAAATGTTCAAAAATCTGAGCCGACCTCGCCTACTTTTTCTTCAGTTACTGAGAATATTATCAATGTGTTAGAAAAGGAATTTGTTTTAGATAAAACCCTTTTGCATAAAGATTTTTACGCTCCTCATAATGAAAAGAAAAAACTTTGGTTCTTTAAGAATTTCCTGAACCAAAGAAAGGAAATTCAAGAAAAATATTATGATTTTGTTTTGCAGCATAAAGTCCATATCATGTTTTTTGATTGGTTTGAACTTTATGCATCACAAAATAACATTGCATATCCATTCAAGTGCATCAATCCAGTCTCTAGCCAAGAAAAGGTTAGTACTTGGAATTTGTCTGATGGCTCAAAGATTGAGTCTGATCATCCCCCTCTGAGAGGAATAAAAATTCCGGTCTCAGGAAACTCATCTGTTAATGCATCTGCATACAAGTATGTGACTGAAGATGTGCATAAGAACTTTGCATCTGTTATTGAGCAGAATAATTTCTCAAATACGCATCTGCATACCTTAGGCAAACAATTAACTAGAATTGAGAAAACCCTTAAGCCTTCTGTCATAAAAATAGAACAGAAGCAGGAAAGGCTTAAGAATCCTATCTTTAAGCCGTCTCAAATTTCTAGAGATAGCCAAAAAGAATTTCAGAATAATAAAATGGAATTCGCCAAGGCTATTCAAGACCAATTAAGCAAGATAGAGGCCTCAACCTCTAACTTAATTGCTCCAGAAACACCCCAGTCTCGGCTAAGACCAGAGATAAATGCATTAGATGAGGATTCTCCCTCAGAGTCCCAGAGTATCTGTGAAGAAAAGGTTGAACCTATTACGGTTGAACCTATTCCTCAGATCAATAGAATTAATTGGCCTATTGTTCCTATTGCTAGTCATTTGGATGTAGGCAATCAAGCATCTAGTAGCCAGTCTAGGTTTAATGCATCTTCTGTCTATGAGTGGAATCTAGATAGATTGTCTGAATATCAGATTTTGAATTTTTTGCAACAAATGACCATGGCTGCCAATGCATATAGAATACAGACCAACGTTCAGGATAGAGCCATTGCAGAACTTCTTACTGCAGGCTTTGCAGGTCAGTTAAAAGGATGGTGGGATTACCATCTTACTGAAACTGAACGTCTTAGCATATTAAATGCAGTTAAGATTGACGAAGACGCAGAACCCATTTTAGATGACGAAGGTCAACCTATTCAGGATTCTGTATCTACATTGATTTTAACCATTTCTTTGCATTTTTTGGGTGATTCTTCGCATTTAAAGGATAAAAACGCTGAGCTTTTATCAAATTTAAGATGTAAAAAACTCAGTGATTTTCAGTATTACAAAAATACATTTTTATCTCGTGTTATGTTGAGAGAAGATTCCAACCAGCCTTTCTGGAAAGAAAAGTTTCTTGCAGGTTTACCTACCTTGTTAGGTGAAAAGGTAAGAAACAGAATTAAGGAAACTTTAGGGGTTCCAATCCCTTACTCAACATTAACATATGGTGAACTTATTAGTCTTATTCAAAAAGAAGGACTAAAGATTTGCCAGGATTTGAAACTTCAAAGGCATTTGAAATGGGAGATGAAAAGGACTAGGCAAGAATTAGGTTCGTTCTGTAAACAATTTGATGTTTCCATGGACAAGCCTGATTGTAATGGTTCTTGCCATAAGGAGTCTAAAAGATCCCATAAAAAACATTTTTATAAAAAGGAATTTCAAAAGAAAAATCGTTCAAAAGATTTTCCTGCATACAAAAAGAAATTTCATAAGCATAAGTCTGGTTTTAAAAACAATGAAAAACCAGAAGGGGTAAAACCCTTTGGAAATTTAAAACATGTTACCTGTTATAAATGTAATAGGAAAGGGCATACAGCAAAGTATTGCCGCTTTAGCAAAAAACTGCATGAATTAGGATTAGATGGAGAAGTCTTAAGCAAACTTGAGGCTATTCTCATCTACTCTTCAGAATCAGATCCTGATTCAGGAACTGATGAAGAAAATGCATTTCAGGTTGATGAATTAGCAACCGATTCATCAACATCATCATCATCTTCTGATGACGATAATAGAAGTATAAATGTTTTGACAAAAGACCAAGAACTTTTGTTAGATATCATTAAGCATATCTCTGATCCCCAATTGCAAAAGGATTACCTCAATAGATTAATGAAAACCCTAGAAAGCAAACCTGAAGTCAAGCCTGTTAGTCTTCCTAAAGTTAGTACTAACACATATAACTTGACCAGTATTCTAGAAAAGCAAAAGGCTAAGGGAAAGAATACTCCCTTATCCCTTTCTGATCTGCAAACTGAGATCAAGAATGTTAAACTTGAACTCAAGCAGGTCAAAGAAAAGCAGGAAAAGGATTCAGCTATAATCCAAGCATTACTTAGCAACCAGTTAGAAAATTCTGACGGTGAGAATGATACTAACTTAGATGACCCTAAGTTAGATAATTTGGATTGCGCACCTGAAAATTTTCTGCATGTTTTAAAAGAAATTACATTAAGAAAGTATTTGATTAGCATTGTTTTGCATTTTTCTGATGATTTTCAACTCAGTACCATAGCATTATTTGATACCGGTGCTGATTTAAATTGCATAAAACCTGATTTGGTTCCTAAAAGATTTTGGGAAAAAACCCAAGAAAAACTGTCTGCCGCTAATAACTCAAAAATGAATATTAGCAGTAAGACTGAAGCATATGTGTTAAATGAAAAAACTCGAATTAAAACTGCATTTGTTCTTGTTGATAACATAAATCATAGTGTTATCTTAGGAACACCTTTCATTACCCTTATTACTCCATTTTCTGTATCGCATTCTGGTATTGTTTTCAAAGTAAAAGCTGAAAATGTTATTTTTCCTTTTATTGAAAAACCCAGAACCAGAAATCTTAATTTATTAAAAGCAAATTCAATTTTTGATAATCAGATTCACAATCTGATTAAAACTAAAGAATTTGAAATCATGCATTTAAAGCATAACATTAATTTTCAAAGAATTTCTGCCCATTTGAAAAATGAATTTACTCAGAAAAGAATTTTAGATTTTCAAAAGCAAGTTGAAAATGAAATTTGCGCAGATATTCCTAATGCCTTTTGGAATAGGAAACAGCATATGGTAGATTTACCCTATGAGCCTACTTTTGATGAACGGGGATATTCCTACTAAAGCTAGACCTATCCAAATGAATTCTGAGCTTGAGCAGCATTGTAGAAAAGAAATCCAGGATCTCTTAGATAAAGGTTTAATTGCCCAATCTAGGTCCCCCTGGAGTTGTGCAGCATTTTATGTGATTAAAGCATCTGAGATTGAACGTGGCGTTCCACGATTGGTCATTAATTATAAGCCTTTGAATCAGGTTCTTCGTTGGATTAGGTATCCAATACCTAATAAGAAAGACCTGTTACAAAAATTGCATTCTGCATATATATTTTCAAAATTTGACCTTAAATCTGGTTTTTGGCAAATCCAGATTGATCCAAAGCATAGGTATAAGACTGCATTCACTGTTCCATTTGGTCAATATGAATGGAATGTTATGCCCTTTGGTTTAAAGAATGCTCCATCAGAATTTCAGCGCATTATGAATGATATTTTCAACCCATATTCAGCATTTTGCATTGTCTATATTGATGATGTGCTTATATTTTCAGAATCTATTGAACAGCATTTCAAGCATTTAAAGTCATTCTTTCTTACAGCAAAGAAAAATGGCTTAGTTGTTTCAAAAAGCAAAATGTCCTTATTTCAAACCAGAATAAGGTTTCTTGGCCATCATATTACCCAAGGAACGATCACTCCTATTGAGCGATCTTTAGAATTTGCATCTAAATTTCCAGATCAGATTCTGGAAAAACAACAGCTTCAAAGATTTTTGGGAAGCTTGAATTACGTATTAGATTTTTGCCCTAATATCAATAGGATGGCAAAACCCTTGCATGATAGGCTAAAAAAGAATCCGCCTTCATGGTCTGGAGAACATACTAGAATAGTTCAAGAAATAAAAAAGTATGTTCGTAATATTCCTTGCTTGTATATTGCTAACCCTTTATTACCTAAAATCGTTGAAACTGATGCTTCTGATTTTGGTTATGGAGGTATTTTGAAGCAGGTACAAGATAAGCATGAGCATATTGTCCAGTTTACTTCCGGACACTGGAATGATACTGAAAAGAATTATTCTACTATTAAAAAAGAAATTCTTTCCATTGTAAAATGTATTTCAAAATTTCAGAGCGATTTACTCAATCAAAAATTTTTATTAAGAATTGATTGTAAATCTGCAAAAGAAGTTTTACAAAAAGATGTTCAAAACATTGCCTCTAAACAAATTTTTGCTAGATGGCAAGCATTATTAAGTATATTTGATTTTGACATAGAATTTATCCGGGGAGAACAGAATTCTATTCCCGATTTCCTAACCCGTGAATTTTTGCAGGATCATGCCTCCTAAAAAGAAGAAGGGAGAAGGATCCTCCAAGGATCAAGCAAAGCTTACCGCATTAGAAAAGGTAAAAGCCTGGACAACCATGTTTCAGGATGCCCAGGGAGAAAGCATTGAAAGCAAAGACAGCTCTAGTTCTGTCAAACAAACTCAGCATGATCCTACTTTGGCCCTTACTAAGGCCTCTCAATCTCTTGAAAATGCATTTAAAAATTATTTTGACTCTATTGCTGAAGCAAAACGAGTTTTTGAAAAACCCTCGTCTTCTTCTTCAGCACAAACTCTTCCTCAAACGAATTTACAAAAGAATCCTATTTCTAAGGGCAAAGAAATTGCTCAACCTTCAAAAGCATTAACTGTTTCTAGTCCTTTCGAACCAGTATCTTTAAAAGAAGCTAAGGAAATTTTTAAAGAAAATTTTATAACTTTTCCTTCTTCTTCTAAAAGTATTTCTGCAAATGTTGTTTCTCAGAATACGGCTACCCAGCTTAAATCTGAGTATTTTACCAAAAAGAATTTTCAGTATATTACTTCCATTGAGGATGGCTTTTATGATAAAAATCCCTCAGTGGCTGTATCAAAACTTTTCCCTCATGGATGGAATTTTAAACCTTGGGATTATTCAAAGCCCATTGATTTTTACTTAACCATCCTAAAAGTCACAGAATCTGTGGAAATAAAGCATACTTCGCATGGTGATTCAGGTGAACCCGCATACTCCCAATTCAAAATCTTGAAGATCATCCATCCTCAAGATTGGGGTACAAGTCCTTCTGACTTGAAATCTTTTCCAGCCTCTTTTACCAACCGCATAACCACCAGCAAAACCTTTTCCTACTGGGATTACCAACAAGCCTGGTATAATGCATTAATGGTCCAAAACTCAAAAGGATCGCATACCTGGTTAGTCATGTTTGACACCAGAAAAGCCATTTCTAAAATTCCAAACTGGTTTAACCATTGGTGGGGATTTTTTGGGTCTTCTACCGAAATCCTACCTGATCAAGTTAACCAAGCATTTATCCTCTTTAAAGAAAAATATGATCCTTCACCCTTGCAGAAAAGGCATTCTCCTCTCCTAGTCTTCAGTACAATCTTTTTTGTACCGTGGACTCTAACCTGGCATTTTTCATACCAAACGAATCAAAATGCAACTATTGATCTCATAAGAATTTTTAAGATCAAATGGTGGAATAAATTCCAAGCATTCAATAAATGCAATGAAGCCGCTGTCAGAACTTGGCTTAGATCTAAAGGCAAAATTGATCTGCCTGTTGAACAAATCCAAGCTCATTCAGAATTTTTGGCACAAAAATCATTTGCAATTCCTCAGCTTGCGGCCGCTAAGTCCGAGGAAGAATTTTTCAAGATCATGAAAGAATTAATGGTCTCCAGAGAATCAACTGCTGGATCCAAGGCATCTTCTTCATCTTCATCCTCCAAGCCACCATCCCTTGCTGGCGAGAACGAAGATATTTTTGGTTTATTGTAAATCAATAACCTAATGAATATTATACCAGAATAATAATTTGGTTCCAATGTTCAAATGAATAAGAACCGAGCTAGTAGCCGCTTGGTTTGGTAATGTGGTTAGGGGTACTTGGCTCATAACCAGGAATTCCCTAATATGCATACTTGCCAATGTAAGCATACTGGTATATATATATATTCGTATAAGGTTACGTATTTACGATATCCAGACGTATCTGTCTCAAAGCATCTTTGGTGGGCCCGGCGCCGAAAGTGAAGTGGGTCCCAGGCACCGAAAGCAATTTTGTCATTTTGTGCTCCTCTCTGCCTATATAAGGAGCCCTCATCTCATTTGTAAAGGCATCAGTTTTCATACCTCAGTTTTATTTTCCAGTTTCTCTCTCTCTAATTCTCTCTTCCTTCTCTCTACTTGTAATTCTTTCTGGAATTAAAGCATTCCCCGAGCTGTAACAAAAGAATTTGTTTGAATAAAGAGTAAGCATTGTTTTCCTCTTAATCTCTAACCTTAATCATATGTGGTTATAAGTTGTGCGGATTACCGCCTGAAATTAATCACATACGATTAGGGTGTTTAATTTCTGCATTTAATTCTAAGAATTCATATGGCAGGTTTATACCGCCTAGCATAATTTTACTTTGTTCTTGAGCATTTTATCTTCTTGTTTCTGAATTTATATATTTTCTGCATTTTAACTTGTTGTATATGCATAATCATTTTTGAATTTGGCTTAAGTCCTCTGTATTAGTTTCATTATCACCCGTACGATCGTTGCATTCCCTAGTGAATCTCTAGAAATTTGAGACGGCTTAAAGATAGGATTCTTAAGCCTTTCCTGCTTCTGTTCTATTTTTATGACAGAAGGCTTAAGGGTTTTCTCAATTCTAGTTAATTGTTTGCCTAAGGAACTCTTGGGTTAAACAGAAGTTACTTGTAGTAATGAAATTACTGTTGAAGATTTTACCAAATGCATTAGTGATTGGCATATACCTCATGTTAAGAAGCATGAAATATATGAACTCAGCATCAGAGATAAGTTGTTCAAAACAAATTTGAACATAAAGACTGAGGAGAGGGATATTCCTCTCACAAACTCATATGAAAGCATTAATCTTTTGTCACAGCATTCTTTAGACAAGCATAGACAAAAGAATTTTAAGTATATTCATATTGGCCTTGTTCAGATAGGGATTAAGCCCTTGACCAAGGAAGGCCTAAACACAAGCATATTATGTGTTGTTAGGGATAATAGAATGGAAGTATATGAGGAAGGCATCCTAGGCACGGTTGAGTCTAGTCTGTGTGCAGGTCCCATATCATTCTCATGTTACCCTAATTTAACCATTTCTTTGAATGATAAAAACATTTTGGATTCTCTTGTTTTACAAATCCAAACACATAATTATCGCATGAAAAAGGGATCTATTCCCATTGCATTAATTTTCAGAGTTCATTACAAAGCCATGACATCTGCATTTGATTCAAAACACAAGTTTTCATGCCATAAAGGAGAAACTTTGGTTTTGCAAACAGATATGTCCAAGGCAAATGCTATTGTTCCGAAATTCATTAAATGGGAAGATGTAACTCTTCCTGACGAATGGATATTGGAAAAAGCATGTGCTGTAGAACCACCAATTAGAATAATGCCTAATACGAATGTCAGAGAAATTAACCAGTATCCTAGTGGAAAAGTCACTCTAACCTTTGACAGAAAATCGGTAAGTACAAGGTTTTCTGATGACTCTTCCAATAGCGATGCCATGGATTTGGGTAGAGTATCACAATTAGGTAAGATTGAACATAAGCATGTTGAGGATGAAGACAAGGATTCTTGCCATTTGTATCACAGAAGAAGAATCCCTGTTAGCATGCCTCACAGGCACTCTACCTCTGACATCCCTAATACGCATTTAACTGGTGTTCTCTACGCTGATAATGTTCCCAGAGCAGTTTATACTAAAGAAGAATTAGGAGAAGTAAATGTTCAAAAATCTGAGCCGACCTCGCCTACTTTTTCTTCAGTTACTGAGAATATTATCAATGTGTTAGAAAAGGAATTTGTTTTAGATAAAACCCTTTTGCATAAAGATTTTTACGCTCCTCATAATGAAAAGAAAAAACTTTGGTTCTTTAAGAATTTCCTGAACCAAAGAAAGGAAATTCAAGAAAAATATTATGATTTTGTTTTGCAGCATAAAGTCCATATCATGTTTTTTGATTGGTTTGAACTTTATGCATCACAAAATAACATTGCATATCCATTCAAGTGCATCAATCCAGTCTCTAGCCAAGAAAAGGTTAGTACTTGGAATTTGTCTGATGGCTCAAAGATTGAGTCTGATCATCCCCCTCTGAGAGGAATAAAAATTCCGGTCTCAGGAAACTCATCTGTTAATGCATCTGCATACAAGTATGTGACTGAAGATGTGCATAAGAACTTTGCATCTGTTATTGAGCAGAATAATTTCTCAAATACGCATCTGCATACCTTAGGCAAACAATTAACTAGAATTGAGAAAACCCTTAAGCCTTCTGTCATAAAAATAGAACAGAAGCAGGAAAGGCTTAAGAATCCTATCTTTAAGCCGTCTCAAATTTCTAGAGATAGCCAAAAAGAATTTCAGAATAATAAAATGGAATTCGCCAAGGCTATTCAAGACCAATTAAGCAAGATAGAGGCCTCAACCTCTAACTTAATTGCTCCAGAAACACCCCAGTCTCGGCTAAGACCAGAGATAAATGCATTAGATGAGGATTCTCCCTCAGAGTCCCAGAGTATCTGTGAAGAAAAGGTTGAACCTATTACGGTTGAACCTATTCCTCAGATCAATAGAATTAATTGGCCTATTGTTCCTATTGCTAGTCATTTGGATGTAGGCAATCAAGCATCTAGTAGCCAGTCTAGGTTTAATGCATCTTCTGTCTATGAGTGGAATCTAGATGGATTGTCTGAATATCAGATTTTGAATTTTTTGCAACAAATGACCATGGCTGCCAATGCATATAGAATACAGACCAACGTTCAGGATAGAGCCATTGCAGAACTTCTTACTGCAGGCTTTGCAGGTCAGTTAAAAGGATGGTGGGATTACCATCTTACTGAAACTGAACGTCTTAGCATATTAAATGCAGTTAAGATTGACGAAGACGCAGAACCCATTTTAGATGACGAAGGTCAACCTATTCAGGATTCTGTATCTACATTGATTTTAACCATTTCTTTGCATTTTTTGGGTGATTCTTCGCATTTAAAGGATAAAAACGCTGAGCTTTTATCAAATTTAAGATGTAAAAAACTCAGTGATTTTCAGTATTACAAAAATACATTTTTATCTCGTGTTATGTTGAGAGAAGATTCCAACCAGCCTTTCTGGAAAGAAAAGTTTCTTGCAGGTTTACCTACCTTGTTAGGTGAAAAGGTAAGAAACAGAATTAAGGAAACTTTAGGGGTTCCAATCCCTTACTCAACATTAACATATGGTGAACTTATTAGTCTTATTCAAAAAGAAGGACTAAAGATTTGCCAGGATTTGAAACTTCAAAGGCATTTGAAATGGGAGATGAAAAGGACTAGGCAAGAATTAGGTTCGTTCTGTAAACAATTTGATGTTTCCATGGACAAGCCTGATTGTAATGGTTCTTGCCATAAGGAGTCTAAAAGATCCCATAAAAAACATTTTTATAAAAAGGAATTTCAAAAGAAAAATCGTTCAAAAGATTTTCCTGCATACAAAAAGAAATTTCATAAGCATAAGTCTGGTTTTAAAAACAATGAAAAACCAGAAGGGGTAAAACCCTTTGGAAATTTAAAACATGTTACCTGTTATAAATGTAATAGGAAAGGGCATACTGCAAAGTATTGCCGCTTTAGCAAAAAACTGCATGAATTAGGATTAGATGGAGAAGTCTTAAGCAAACTTGAGGCTATTCTCATCTACTCTTCAGAATCAGATCCTGATTCAGGAACTGATGAAGAAAATGCATTTCAGGTTGATGAATTAGCAACCGATTCATCAACATCATCATCATCTTCTGATGACGATAATAGAAGTATAAATGTTTTGACAAAAGACCAAGAACTTTTGTTAGATATCATTAAGCATATCTCTGATCCCCAATTGCAAAAGGATTACCTCGATAGATTAATGAAAACCCTAGAAAGCAAACCTGAAGTCAAGCCTGTTAGTCTTCCTAAAGTTAGTACTAACACATATAACTTGACCAGTATTCTAGAAAAGCAAAAGGCTAAGGGAAAGAATACTCCCTTATCCCTTTCTGATCTGCAAACTGAGATCAAGAATGTTAAACTTGAACTCAAGCAGGTCAAAGAAAAGCAGGAAAAGGATTCAGCTATAATCCAAGCATTACTTAGCAACCAGTTAGAAAATTCTGACGGTGAGAATGATACTAACTTAGATGACCCTAAGTTAGATAATTTGGATTGCGCACCTGAAAATTTTCTGCATGTTTTAAAAGAAATTACATTAAGAAAGTATTTGATTAGCATTGTTTTGCATTTTTCTGATGATTTTCAACTCAGTACCATAGCATTATTTGATACCGGTGCTGATTTAAATTGCATAAAACCTGATTTGGTTCCTAAAAGATTTTGGGAAAAAACCCAAGAAAAACTGTCTGCCGCTAATAACTCAAAAATGAATATTAGCAGTAAGACTGAAGCATATGTGTTAAATGAAAAAACTCGAATTAAAACTGCATTTGTTCTTGTTGATAACATAAATCATAGTGTTATCTTAGGAACACCTTTCATTACCCTTATTACTCCATTTTCTGTATCGCATTCTGGTATTGTTTTCAAAGTAAAAGCTGAAAATGTTATTTTTCCTTTTATTGAAAAACCCAGAACCAGAAATCTTAATTTATTAAAAGCAAATTCAATTTTTGATAATCAGATTCACAATCTGATTAAAACTAAAGAATTTGAAATCATGCATTTAAAGCATAACATTAATTTTCAAAGAATTTCTGCCCATTTGAAAAATGAATTTACTCAGAAAAGAATTTTAGATTTTCAAAAGCAAGTTGAAAATGAAATTTGCGCAGATATTCCTAATGCCTTTTGGAATAGGAAACAGCATATGGTAGATTTACCCTATGAGCCTACTTTTGATGAACGGGATATTCCTACTAAAGCTAGACCTATCCAAATGAATTCTGAGCTTGAGCAGCATTGTAGAAAAGAAATCCAGGATCTCTTAGATAAAGGTTTAATTGCCCAATCTAGGTCCCCCTGGAGTTGTGCAGCATTTTATGTGATTAAAGCATCTGAGATTGAACGTGGCGTTCCACGATTGGTCATTAATTATAAGCCTTTGAATCAGGTTCTTCGTTGGATTAGGTATCCAATACCTAATAAGAAAGACCTGTTACAAAAATTGCATTCTGCATATATATTTTCAAAATTTGACCTTAAATCTGGTTTTTGGCAAATCCAGATTGATCCAAAGCATAGGTATAAGACTGCATTCACTGTTCCATTTGGTCAATATGAATGGAATGTTATGCCCTTTGGTTTAAAGAATGCTCCATCAGAATTTCAGCGCATTATGAATGATATTTTCAACCCATATTCAGCATTTTGCATTGTCTATATTGATGATGTGCTTATATTTTCAGAATCTATTGAACAGCATTTCAAGCATTTAAAGTCATTCTTTCTTACAGCAAAGAAAAATGGCTTAGTTGTTTCAAAAAGCAAAATGTCCTTATTTCAAACCAGAATAAGGTTTCTTGGCCATCATATTACCCAAGGAACGATCACTCCTATTGAGCGATCTTTAGAATTTGCATCTAAATTTCCAGATCAGATTCTGGAAAAACAACAGCTTCAAAGATTTTTGGGAAGCTTGAATTACGTATTAGATTTTTGCCCTAATATCAATAGGATGGCAAAACCCTTGCATGATAGGCTAAAAAAGAATCCGCCTTCATGGTCTGGAGAACATACTAGAATAGTTCAAGAAATAAAAAAGTATGTTCGTAATATTCCTTGCTTGTATATTGCTAACCCTTTATTACCTAAAATCGTTGAAACTGATGCTTCTGATTTTGGTTATGGAGGTATTTTGAAGCAGGTACAAGATAAGCATGAGCATATTGTCCAGTTTACTTCCGGACACTGGAATGATACTGAAAAGAATTATTCTACTATTAAAAAAGAAATTCTTTCCATTGTAAAATGTATTTCAAAATTTCAGAGCGATTTACTCAATCAAAAATTTTTATTAAGAATTGATTGTAAATCTGCAAAAGAAGTTTTACAAAAAGATGTTCAAAACATTGCCTCTAAACAAATTTTTGCTAGATGGCAAGCATTATTAAGTATATTTGATTTTGACATAGAATTTATCCGGGGAGAACAGAATTCTATTCCCGATTTCCTAACCCGTGAATTTTTGCAGGATCATGCCTCCTAAAAAGAAGAAGGGAGAAGGATCCTCCAAGGATCAAGCAAAGCTTACCGCATTAGAAAAGGTAAAAGCCTGGACAACCATGTTTCAGGATGCCCAGGGAGAAAGCATTGAAAGCAAAGACAGCTCTAGTTCTGTCAAACAAACTCAGCATGATCCTACTTTGGCCCTTACTAAGGCCTCTCAATCTCTTGAAAATGCATTTAAAAATTATTTTGACTCTATTGCTGAAGCAAAACGAGTTTTTGAAAAACCCTCGTCTTCTTCTTCAGCACAAACTCTTCCTCAAACGAATTTACAAAAGAATCCTATTTCTAAGGGCAAAGAAATTGCTCAACCTTCAAAAGCATTAACTGTTTCTAGTCCTTTCGGACCAGTATCTTTAAAAGAAGCTAAGGAAATTTTTAAAGAAAATTTTATAACTTTTCCTTCTTCTTCTAAAAGTATTTCTGCAAATGTTGTTTCTCAGAATACGGCTACCCAGCTTAAATCTGAGTATTTTACCAAAAAGAATTTTCAGTATATTACTTCCATTGAGGATGGCTTTTATGATAAAAATCCCTCAGTGGCTGTATCAAAACTTTTCCCTCATGGATGGAATTTTAAACCTTGGGATTATTCAAAGCCCATTGATTTTTACTTAACCATCCTAAAAGTCACAGAATCTGTGGAAATAAAGCATACTTCGCATGGTGATTCAGGTGAACCCGCATACTCCCAATTCAAAATCTTGAAGATCATCCATCCTCAAGATTGGGGTACAAGTCCTTCTGACTTGAAATCTTTTCCAGCCTCTTTTACCAACCGCATAACCACCAGCAAAACCTTTTCCTACTGGGATTACCAACAAGCCTGGTATAATGCATTAATGGTCCAAAACTCAAAAGGATCGCATACCTGGTTAGTCATGTTTGACACCAGAAAAGCCATTTCTAAAATTCCAAACTGGTTTAACCATTGGTGGGGATTTTTTGGGTCTTCTACCGAAATCCTACCTGATCAAGTTAACCAAGCATTTATCCTCTTTAAAGAAAAATATGATCCTTCACCCTTGCAGAAAAGGCATTCTCCTCTCCTAGTCTTCAGTACAATCTTTTTTGTACCGTGGACTCTAACCTGGCATTTTTCATACCAAACGAATCAAAATGCAACTATTGATCTCATAAGAATTTTTAAGATCAAATGGTGGAATAAATTCCAAGCATTCAATAAATGCAATGAAGCCGCTGTCAGAACTTGGCTTAGATCTAAAGGCAAAATTGATCTGCCTGTTGAACAAATCCAAGCTCATTCAGAATTTTTGGCACAAAAATCATTTGCAATTCCTCAGCTTGCGGCCGCTAAGTCCGAGGAAGAATTTTTCAAGATCATGAAAGAATTAATGGTCTCCAGAGAATCAACTGCTGGATCCAAGGCATCTTCTTCATCTTCATCCTCCACCATCCCTTGCTGGCGAGAACGAAGATATTTTTGGTTTATTGTAAATCAATAACCTAATGAATATTATACCAGAATAATAATTTGGTTCCAATGTTCAAATGAATAAGAACCGAGCTAGTAGCCGCTTGGTTTGGTAATGTGGTTAGGGGTACTTGGCTCATAACCAGGAATTCCCTAATATGCATACTTGCCAATGTAAGCATACTGGTATATATATATATTCGTATAAGGTTACGTATTTACGATATCCAGACGTATCTGTCTCAAAGCATCTTTGGTGGGCCCGGCGCCGAAAGTGAAGTGGGTCCCAGGCACCGAAAGCAATTTTGTCATTTTGTGCTCCTCTCTGCCTATATAAGGAGCCCTCATCTCATTTGTAAAGGCATCAGTTTTCATACCTCAGTTTTATTTTCCAGTTTCTCTCTCTCTAATTCTCTCTTCCTTCTCTCTACTTGTAATTCTTTCTGGAATTAAAGCATTCCCCGAACTGTAACAAAAGAATTTGTTTGAATAAAGAGTAAGCATTGTTTTCCTCTTAATCTCTAACCTTAATCATATGTGGTTATAAGTTGTGCGGATTACCGCCTGAAATTAATCACATACGATTAGGGTGTTTAATTTCTGCATTTAATTCTAAGAATTCATATGGCAGGTTTATACCGCCTAGCATAATTTTACTTTGTTCTTGAGCATTTTATCTTCTTGTTTCTGAATTTATATATTTTCTGCATTTTAACTTGTTGTATATGCATAATCATTTTTGAATTTGGCTTAAGTCCTCTGCATTAGTTTCATCATCACCCGTACGATCGTTGCATTCATATTACATAAAGACTGAGGAGAGGGATATTCCTCTCACAAACTCATATCATATTCCCATATCATATCATATATATAGGAGTGTTTATATTAGTTCATTGACATATATTTGCA
Organism: Euphorbia tirucalli; assembly: GCA_039660915.1. Classification (NCBI taxonomy): domain Eukaryota; kingdom Viridiplantae; phylum Streptophyta; class Magnoliopsida; order Malpighiales; family Euphorbiaceae; genus Euphorbia; species Euphorbia tirucalli. Next base: position 74,095,221 of record CM077641.1, read on the forward strand.
ACATGGAACACGGTGGCAGATAATTTAAAAAAAAAAAAAGAAAAGACAATTACTACTTGTATAGGAAAAAACAAAAAAAAAAAAAAAAAGGGAATTACTACTTGTTTTCTATAGGTAAATTTTGTAGGGGGAAAGAGACTTGGCAGATGGAATGGCAATGGAAGAAAACAATTACATCATTTGGTATCCTTTTAATCTGCTACAAAATTCTCGAGGCCAATAAATATGATGATAGAATTCTTCCAAATTGTGAAAAGGAGAAAATAAAAATAAAAGTATATTTTCCCGTAAATACAATATAAGGAATCAGCATTAATGTTGGAGTTCATACATGAAAATAAGTGAGATTAAACAGTAACACATAAGTGATGGAGATTAGACCTTGACACAAATTGTAAGGTCCAACACTCTCAACAAGGCTCACAGACAAATTGTCCCCAAAATTATAGAAGAGGATATTTAATATTTTTAGGGGAAAAAATGAGAGTTCATTCATACTCTCTAAAGTTCATCCATGGGCGTCCCAGTAGTAAGGATATCTTTTCTTACATGAGAGGTTGGGATCCAAATTTTTTTGAAACCATTGTCAGCGTATGTTGGACACGTGAATCTCACTTTCTACTGCGAGCCTATGTTTTGTGATTTGACAAATTTATAGAATACAGAGTAAGCAAGTTGAGGGGATTATTGGGACGTTTTGAAAGCTCAAGGGACTGTAAGTTTTTCGGGACAAGTTTAAGGGGGTGAAGATGTAATAGGTATATTATGTTATGCAGCCCTCCAGGTACAGACAAGTAGACATGGCAAAGTTGCTGTCTAATGTGTGGGTGCAATCCCCTTTCTCAAAACTTATATAAACCCAAATGAATTGGCCAATTCAATTGGCTATCAGTTCCCTAAAGCACTCATAACATCTGAGCATGCCTTTATGCAGCTTTTGCCTAGGCAGCACCTTACTGAAACCACCTTGCCCAGAGGCTTATAAGACGCTCTAGCATCGCCTCTCATATCCTCAATGCCTAGGCGAGCGCCTCAAGCACTTTTCACAAACACTTCAAAATGCAAAAGAATGAATACGGCATTTCATCCTTAGGCATAATATCATTGTAAAACATAGCTGTATGGTTAAGAAAGGGACTAATAAAATTATCCCTAAATCTACAAAAACACATGGGTGTGCACGGGAAAAAAATTATCATTACTTGTGCTGAGATTTTGAAGAAGCCCATCTAAAAAAGCCGCAATTTGCTTCAGGATTAGATGCAGGCCCCTACAAGGACAAAAAAGAAACCCAGAAATTAGTCAATATCTTATCAACAACCATTGGCTTGGGAGCTTAGACACAGTGAGGACGACAGAATCAAGAACTGAAACAAATATATGTACACAAAATCATGCACCATGTAATTGGACAAAAGGTCCTAAGTGGATTTTTATTTCTCAGCAGGTAGACTCTTATCAAATATGACATTGATGCGTCAAGGTGTACGAAGAAGAAAGAACAAGACAGATGCTCAATGGACTGAAATGATAATTTATGAAGTTCTTGCTACGCTCCAATGGCAAAGGAATTAAGAGTACCTAATTGTCAAATCATAAAGCCTAACTACTCAACAACTATCAGGTATACAAAGATCCACAGCAGTTATATTCCACCAGCAGAGCATACTTAAAAAACAAGAAATTTTACTGTGGACCAGGTGCAATGGCCCCAGTCAATGATAAAAAGATGTATAAAATACATGATAATGATAAGTACTGGGAATGAAAAAGTATATACGTGCTCTTTTTTCAATGGATTCCATTGGAATGATCTATATGGACCAGGACCATTGCAAAATTTCTCCCTAAAAAAAAGGTCTGATCATTTACTACACATGGCATTTGGCACATAGCCCCCTGCGTCTTTTCTTTTTTCTTATCATTCCCTATGATCACCCAGTTTACGAGGGTGAGCCATACAAAGGTGAATTTTTTATAATTCTAACTACGTCTTAGATTCAACTTGTGCAAACAACCTCCCTATACATAAAAACAAGAGGAGGCTGCTTATCATAGATGGCCCTCCTCCAAATCACATAATGCAGACTCTCATACACCAATTATGCAGAAATTTACGAACATCCATGCAATCTACAGTACTTTAACAAGAAAACAGTAGAATAGGGATACCTCAGCTCTAGAACAGACATAAAACCTGTGACCAAAAGTAGGACCTTGTTTCTTCACTACTCGAGAAACACATGGTTCCTTATGACCTTTGCAAAGGGGTATACTGTTCTGCATTAGTTGCTGTATCCTCTGCCACTCCACTAATGCAAGACTGTTTTTCTTTTTCTCCGGAGGACCATCATCTACCTCATCCTGATCCTGACTGCCTGCAGTTGAGTTCAACTCATAACGCTCGGAACAGCCTTTCCCAACCTCCGAAGTGGGTTTGCTTGATTGATCATTAGAATTTGGCACATCTGCTTCACCATGTGAAATACTCACAGAAGCATTTGCAACATCGTTTGTAAGCTTTGGACCTTTCTGGAAAAATGAAGTAAGGGGGAGTTGGGATAATTGACTTTTTCTTGCTTTTTTCCTGGTGTTCTCAGTAGGAATTGAATTAATATGCTCTCCTTGGGACATTACCATGGTGCTGGAACAATTCTCATCAAGAACTTCATCTGAACCTTCATTCAACAAACATAAATTACTTGTAGCTGAACAAGTTATGCTAGAGTTATCAAAAGATCTTTTCATGCTTTCACTGCAGGTCTGTACAGCAAATTTTTCATCTGAAAATGAACTTTCTAACTGGTGGAATTGCACTTGTGTAGCAGCTTGTCTTTTCATTAAAATAGACACTGCAAAAGATTCTTAGACTTAGCACTTCAGATTGATATGAGCTAACATTGCATCATAGACCTGATTGAACAAGAAGAAAACATTCTCACACCAAGTGTCTGTTGGACACCGTGAATCATGGGCAGATATCTAGAAGACAAAGACGGAGTGGCATGACAGAGGATATCAGGTATTTCTACCAAATTTGTATAAACTGGTGCATGATCAGAGCCTTCCAGTTTAACGTTCCAACCACCTTTCCATCTATGTGTAGGGTAAACAGAGACTTTTAGAATATTGCCTTTGCATAAATGTGAAGAAAAGAGACTCCTATAAAGATGTATGAGCAGACGTAGGTTAATGAGAAGCATATGTGCGTACAATAATACAGAAACAGAGCTCCATCATATACTTAAATACACAATAAATATAATTATTGATGCATCAGCTCACTACTTGAAATATGGTTGAGTCCAATGCTTACCTAACTGTATTTCCAGGTTTCCATCTTTTATACTCTGTTAATATGTCACATTCCTTAACATGGCAAGTAATAACGCTACAGCCTTGCAAATCAGGCCCTTCGTGTAAGCATGGTCCAGCACAAAGAATGTGGTCAATTCTAGTCCCATAGTTAAATTGCTCAGCACCAGTATTTGATGGCCAGCATGTGTATGCGTCTCTTCTACATGATAATTTAGGATGCATTAACTAGTTGCCAATAAAATAATACAACAGAAAATGACAAATGCAATCATTAACCGTGTAATGCTATATAGATTAGTTCCATATCTGGTTTTTGTGGACAAAGAGAAAAAAACAGAAAGGGTTAACAGAACAATTACATGTCACTAAGATACCAACTAATTGTATATAGCTTAGTAAATCAATGAAGTTAACAGCAGATCAAGGCCATTGTTTTATGACTGATACCATTCCTATCTAACTCTAACAAGAAATGGAGCCAAAAAAAAAAAAAGAAGAGGACAAAAAAATTATGAACTAACTTATAATTATTGACCATAGATTTCATACTTTTCAGGATGTTTTGCTCTGAATACGTCAAAAAGGGAACCCCCATTTTCCATTAACATGGATCTAAACCATCTTCTGAATCTGTTAAATCGCAAGTAGCTGTAAGATAACTTATAGGCACAACAAACAATCACTGCATAGAAATTAGCCTAAAGCTTACTCATTCTTTTCAAAATCAGGTCCAGGATCACAGCGATCTAGTGCAGTAGGAGCTATGTTGAGATCACCAACAACAAATATTCTTCTTCCCCGGTGCAGGAGACTCTCCCATCTTTTCTATAAAAAATTATATAAACTTTCTCATAATCACATTGGACATTTTACCGTTCTCCCATGGGACAGAAAAATGACCCAGTTACCTGTAATATTTTGAAGAACATAAGCTTAAATTGTATCCTCTCAGAATCATCACTATCTGCTCGAGGTCCATATATATTGAAAAGAACTGCCAAACACCTCAAACCCATTAATCCCATCCAAAAAGAATTCAGATTTCACCTAAAACAAAGTAGAGTACCAAAATGACTGTGATCAGTGATGATACACCGACCCTCCCCATCAACCTTAAGAAGCTCATCATTGTCAAACTCCTCAAGACCTTGTGCTACAACCGTCGAGTCGTCTTTCCCATATCTACAATTATTGACAAGACCAGTGAAACCTTCCTCCGCTGCAACCGGCAATGCTGGCTCAGTACTAGAAAATGCGGACTTTACACGGCAAAAAGTAGCAACACCTACATGAAAAGTAAAGTAAAACAATCACAATTAGACAATAGACATAGAAATAGAAGGCAGAACTAACAGGTTGAGGCAATTTGACAAACAGGTTACCGGAGTAGCCAGTGCGTCCTTTCTCACTGGTACGGGTACAGGAAAAGAAGGATTCATAGCCGTCAGCCATGGCTAAATCCGCCGTTAGCTCTTGTCTTCTCAGTTTAGTCTCCTGTTTGATTCGAGCAAAAAATTAACCAAAAACACAAAAAAAAATGATGGGGGTGTTTCGAAATGAGCCACACAAGAAACAAAATTAAGAAGGAAAATTTATGCCTGAAAGCAAATAATATCAGCATCAAAGGAATTGAGCAATTTGAGGAGAGAGCCAAACTGAGAAACGCGCTGCCTAAGGCCATTGACGTTGTATGTTACTATCTTCATTATTTCCCTCCCTCTCTGTAACCCAAAAGCTCCGGTGGCGATGGTTGTAGAATAACCCTCTTAAAGCAGCGACGTTTTATTAGCATGGCCTTTTTCCAGGCAGTGAAATTGATCGGAGTTGAAGAGGCACATGTTGGACTTAGGGATGGCAAAGGATATCAATTGACCCACTCAGTTTTTTGTTTTTAATAATATATATATATATATATATATATATATATATATATATATATATATATATATATATATATATATATATTTGCAAATTTATGGTATTGAGCCACTCAATTTCTTTTATAAAAACCCTACAAATTATATTATTTTTTCTATTGTAATATAATTTACGGCTAATTTAACCCATCCTTGACCTATAATTCTGGCTCTGCCATTAACTGTGGGTAACATGATTACACGTCTAATCCGGTCCTATTACATGCTGTTTTTGACTAAGTAAATTTTATTGTTATCCCGATACTAGTAGTGATTACCGTTAATTACTAGTCTCGTGAAATTACTCATTTAAAAAAAATATAATACAAACATAAATAAAGAAAAAATAAAATAAAAAAAAGTTGTATATAAATAAAGTCAACAAATTCAGAAATTGACAAACAAACTAAACTTAATAAATAAAACAAACTGAAAAAATAGCCAAACACATATGTGGCTCCTTGAACTTTAATTTTTGAACCGCTTGATCCTCTCAACTATTTTAGCGACCTATCTAACCTCTCATCTAAAAGCCAAATACATATATGGCCCCTTCAACTTTTATTTTTGAGCCGCTTGGCCCCCTCAACTATTTTAGCGACATATCTAACCCCTCATCTATTTTAAAGTGGTATTTTTAGACACTTGAATGCTGATGTGTCGTATGACCTGAAGGTAAGAGGTAATATTAATTAAATAGAAGATGGTTTCCAGCGTGTGTCCTACATGTCTTTAGTGTTTGACGCGTGTAATGCATGATAGTCTGTCGTGTCTGGTAATGTGCACTCAAAGGTTTAAAAATACCACTTTAAAATAGATGAGGGGTCAGATAGGTTGTTAAAATAGTTGAGGGGGCCAAACGGCTCAAAAATAAAAATTGAAGGGGCTACGTATGTGTTTGACCTTTAGATGAGGGGTTAGATAGATCGCTAAAATAGTTGAAGGGGCCAAGCGGCTCAAAAATTAAAGTTGAAGGCGCCGCGTATGTATTTGGCCCTGAAAAAATAGATACTAAAATTTAGTAAAACAACATGATAAAAACCATGGTTTTCAGACCCGGACCGGTCATCGAACCGGTGAAAGGATGGATTCATGGATTTTGGATTAAACTGTAATAAACCGAAATCAAACTGGATTTAATAAATATATCAAAATATTAATATATTTTTATTTTTATATTTATAATATCTGAAAATTTGAACATTTTTATTATAATTCAATAAGTTTAAGCATTTCAAACACAATATAATAATTAAAAAAGTTCAATTTATGAGATATAGTTTTTATAGTTATAATTAAATGTGGATTTAATTTAAAATAATTTAAAAATACAAATTATATTTTATTTTAATTAAAAGCACCTCAAAATAATAACTTAAATTTTATATTCAAATAATTTTTTTTAAAAAAAAAAGTCTGGTCACCGAAAAACCGGTCCAGTTCACGGTTTTCTGTTCGACCGTATAGTCCAACCTAAAGTTGATCGGCTATTGACCAAAGTGAAAACCAGACACAAACCGACCGGATGTACCTCTGGTTCCGGTTTGACCGGTCGGTCCGGTCCGATTTTCACAACTATGATAAAAACTAAATGAATAATTTTTTATCATTAATAACGTAATATATTAATAATTTTTTATTCAAAATAAAATAATAATATTTAAATGTAATGGATAAATATAATAATTACATAAATTATCAAAGAAATCAAAGTTATTTCACTATATTGACACTTGAAACATATAAACGGATTTGGATAGTGGATGCTGTGGGGAAAATTTCATTTCTATCCCGAACACATGACTGACAAAGAATTAAATATAATTCTCGTCCTATATCCTTTTATATTGAATTCGGATTGTCCCATTAGAATCAAGAAGCATTTGGTACCCGCGAAACACATACCAGTCTAACTCGACGCTGAACTATATGGTTACAAAATTGCAATAACTTGGTAATTTAGACTCCACATAACAACTAAACAATAAAATTCAATATGTTCTATAATCGTACTCCATTTAACAACTCAATTGTACTAATAATTTTATGAATTATTATAGAATTATTTATTTGGTGATATGTTCTTAAATTATACAGCCATTTATCTGCACCAATTGTTTAATTTTAATAATTTGTGTAATTTCACTTCTGATTTAATTCCTTTCGGTTCATTTTCAGTTTACAAATAATGAAATGATGGTGATCAAATAAAAAAGATAAGTAATTATTTAAATATAACTAATACAAGCCCATGGAGCCAAAGACAAAACTTTGTTCGTAAACGGCATCCACAACCACAATCCGTAATTAGCAACTTTGATAGGATTGCAACGCTTGAGATTTAAACTTATACTACGTTTAGGGTTACACAGCTCAAATGCATAATTGGTAAAAATCAGATTACATTCAGGAAAGCACTAGAAAAACCTAGCTATGGAGAAAAACACTTTCATGAACAGCAATCTCAAACTGGCCCTTAGTATTCACCAGCTGCAATTTCTCTTTTCCATATTAATAAAAGAAATAATGAACCACTTGATGTTCTTGTATATTCAATATTATAACTGTTATAGGTAACCAAAAATATATATATATTATAATTGTTATAAAAAATGTTTCATACAAATTTTTTTTTACAACTAAAAATAATTACATTACTCCTTTTTTTTATAGAACATTATTTTTTTCTTCGTGTGGTTTCATTTGTTGCGACAATCCAATTCCAATCCACAAGTTAAAAGATTGTAGGGCAACCATTAACAGAAACTCCAGGAGCAGTTGGGCAAGAAGCCAAAGGGCATCCATCTGAATCATTCCCCCACCAATCCAAACTAACATGCTCCATTCCTAAACAAAAATACAGCAGCACTGCCATAAATGCCAACCCTGCATCAAGAGCACCTGACAGCACATAGTTATGGCGGCTCCACCACTCTCTGTAGTATCTATATGCTATAAACCCTGAACCAAACCCAACTACAATCCATGTTGTGTAGTTCACTGCAGTAGCTGGCAGCATATGCAGTGTAGCACCTAACACTACTGGCATTGAGATTAGTTTAATCCAATCTTTGTTAGGATACGCCTTGTGTGCTATCCACACAAGGAAAGGAGCTACTGCTCCTGCAAGGAAGAACCAGTTTATGGCTGAGTAATGTCCCAGGTCTCCTAAGATTCTGCGAGGCCCGATTAGACCCCATATTACAGATGCATCGTAGAAAACATGGTCACCTGCATATACAGGTGTCAATAAGGGTTTTTGTCTCATAATCGTGTTATGTTATTGATATGCAATATTGTGTCATTCGGCGTATTATCGTGTCAGAAATCCGCACTCGTACCTGGACAAGTCCATGGGCTTCCTGCTGGAAGTAATTCGCGGTCACATATGTCTGGAATGGTTCCCATTAGCCACCATGATGTTGTTAAATGTACTGTTGCTGATATCATAGTGCCTAGCATCTGATGAAAACAATAAACATTAAAAAAATTCGAACAACTACTGAATCTAAAAACTTTATCTAACAGATAAGATTTAAGTAGAGTTTTTACTATCTCTAACACATCCACACACGAGTGCCCCTTTGAATTGATCCGTGAACAAGGACAGACCCATTCTTCTAATAAATGTATTGTTATGGTGTAGCACCTCATAGAAAAGACATAATCAAAGAAGTTTATGTAAAAAAACTTAACCTTAATAATTTTTATTATCTCTAATGCCTTCCAACACTTGTATTCTCCATAGGTCTGACCTGTGTACAAGCACATGCTTGCTGTAACTTGTGTACTGAAATTCCTAATACATAGGTTGTCCGGGTTCAAATTTTGGAGCTCTTGGTCTGAGAGAATTTCGATATTATACAAGTCAAAGAACCATTCAAATCCAAAAGCTTAATCCAACAGAAGATTTGGAAAAAATTTTATTATCACTGACAGATTACAAAAAAAAGTGTTTGTATAGAATGTACGGTACAACTAGTTCTCTATCAATGAAGAAACAGGAGTAGTTTTTATTCTTTAGTACCCTGAAAAAAAAAAATTGGAAATTTAGAGTAAAATTTTAATACCTGAGCCATGAACATGGCTTTAGGAGGAATCTTCATATAATGGCCAAGCTTGAAATCTTGGAGAAAAGTGATGGCTTGTTTCATGCTAATATATCCATACACTTTGAAGCATATATTAGCAACAGGGAATCCTGGGTACAAATAACCTATGATGTATTCTGTAATCACATTTAGGCCTGGTGTCTGTAACCAAAACAAAAATTCATTTCAGAAAAAAAGAAAGAAAGGATCATTGAATATTTATGTCTCTTATTATTATTATTACAAAGAAACTAGCTAGGCTTTTTAATCAATTACCTGATTTGTTGTAGCAGCAATTACTCCAATTGGAAGGGTAAAAAACAGGGCAAGACCACAAGCTAACAAAACACCCCACCATGGCAATTGGAGTTGGTTGCTGTAATACTCACATGTAAATATTGTTGCAACTATGTTCAACACAAGAATGCTCAAGAACCACCATTCTGGGACCCTCTCATATTTCCTCATCAGCTTTGTGTGTACATCCATTTTCTTCTCTTGAAAGGCAGATTTGCTTAGCTGCCATATATCTCTACATTCATCCTTGAATATTTTGAGTTAGATTATATTAATCAACTTCTGCACCATCACAGCATTCGACCTTTTGTTTTTTTTTTTTTTTTTTGGGTTTTTGCTGAGCATCTAAACTTTTGTTTTGAGGTTGATCAAGCACCATTTAGGTGGTTTACCTCCCAAATTAATGTTTTTTTTTTTTTTTTTTTTTTTTTTTGCACACTGGATTTTGAACTTGAAAGCTACCTTAAGCGACTTGAACCGGACTTAAAAGGCTCATTTGCCTCCTCTCGTATTATTACAAAACATTTGCCACTTGTCCTATTACAAATTACAATCACTCAAACCGAAATAGACGAGAAAATGCAGATCTGTCAAAACCATTAATAGAGCTCTATCGAAAACACATATTAACTTGAAGAAGTATAAAATTTTACAAGACATAATTGTTTCATAACAAGTCTGTTAATAGTTTTGACAAATTTGCGTTGTCCCATTTATTTTGATGCAAATAATTGTAATTTGTATATGATAGAGGGGAAAGTTTCAAAATAATATGAAAGTGAGCAAAATACAAACATTTTTATATAACAGAAGGGGCAAATGAACTTTTAAGCCTAATTGAACCCTTACCACTCAACCTTAATTGGTATATCAAATTCAACCATTGTTCTTTTATTATGGCAAAAAGCTCTCGTATCTGCCTAAATTTTTTGTACCAAGTCTATATACTATTTGTGCCCAAGTTAGCTCATATACTTGTAATTTTCGAACATTTTTGCCTCCATCTAACAAATCTATCAAATATATTCCTAAATCTTTGTTAATTAGCTCAATAGAAATAAATAAATGTACATCTAATGTGGATGGTGACGCTTCAGCGGCATCACTTTACAAAAAGTGGGGAATATACTGATAAATTTGTTAGTTAGGAACGAGATTATCAAAAAAAAAAAAAAAAAAATACAAGTACCATGGCTAACTAACTAAGTCAAATCAAAATAAATGAATTTATAAAATAAATTTAGGCAATTATTGCCCTTTTAATAATCATTGGCTTACCTTCCATGAAAAAGGAAGACGTGGACAATGGTGGCAGCAAGGCAAGCAAAATTGAGGCCATAAAGCATAGCAAAATTGGTGCTGAGATAGAGAGGGCCCTGCTGATCATACATGTCCATGTCAATATGGAAATTGGGGTCAGTGATAGCTGAGATATTGTATTTTTGGCCGGTAGAAGTGAACAAACCATCAGAGAAAATGGGAAAAGTCTTGGCCTTGAAAATGTTGAGCCAATATGCAATAGGAGTGATAACATACATAATAAGTAGAAAACCAGCAGCTACATTAGCAGTAGCAAACCAAGGACTAGCCATTGGACTACCAAGATAAGAGGAAACGGTAGCCCAATCAAATCCAATAGACCCAATTCCAAGACCATGGAGTCCTGAACCAAGCTGATGGGCAAGAATGGAGGCTGGAAAGATCCAACAGATCCAGGATACTGAGGTTAACTTTTCAAGGAGGTAGCCTGGGAACACATAGTAAGCAAAGCTACTAATGAAGGCAATTAGGAAGAATTGATTCCTTGTTAATTTTCCCATTTCCCTTTCCTCCTTCTCATGTAATGCCCTGTTTTTTTAAGGACACAAATATTATTAGCTATAACCAATTGATTATCCTTCTTAAAGATTGTAGGAATAAATGTACCAATTTTAATTAGATTCAAATTCAATTGATTATGACAAATTTTATTGCCAAGCATGCACTTTCAAGGATTTTATCCATAGTTTTTTAAGAATTTGCATAATATGTACTTCCACTAAGTTTATATGATTTTAAATTGAGTAGAATCCTCATGTCTTGTTTAAATGTAATACATGTCAAGACACATTTGAATATATGTAATATATGTAAGAGGTAAGATACATTTTAAATAAATTATGTATTTAAATGCTTATACATGTCAAGACACATTATGTATCTTTCTCTTACTCCCCATTTTCTTTAAGTCTCTACTCCAAATTTGCAATTTTTTTCTTCATATATATAGAAAATAATTTTCCCTGGATTTTAATTTTCAACATTTATAATTTGAGTGTATTTCTGCTTCTAAAATTGCTTAGCATCATGCTAATACACATATATAGCTAGATTATTATTATTTTCAGTCAAAAATAGCAAGATAATGTGAGAAATTTTAACTCACGCACTATCTAATCCGTGTTCTAAGTCAATAAAACTATAACAAATTATATTTCAACCAAGAGAATAATAATAAAACATAATTAATTTATTAATTAGATAATTTATTATTTAAATAAAATTTTAGACTCTAAAATTAAAATTTAAACGTTAAAATATAATGTTAAAAGCTAATTTATAAAACTTAAACTCTCAAATATACAATTTGACATGATTTAATTCTGTTAAGCGTATTATAAAATTTATTATAAAGTAATTAATTATAAAGTATCTTATGTAATCTTTGATAAAGTGATGTATCCCAATAATATATAAAACGACAAGGGAGCTGAAAAGAATTGAAAGCGATACCTTCTCTGTTTCCCATTTTCCAGGTCAGCAATGGTCAGCTAGTACTAACTTAATAAAGATAACCAATTAATCAGTGTCCTAATCCTAATTAAATCATGTACTTATTGCTTAAACAGAAACCCGTATACTGCGGCATAAAAATATCAAGCAGACAAATATGGTGGGCCAATCCAAAATATGCATAAAAAACGATACCTGAAAAGAGAAACCTGCACCAGATTCTGCGGCCACCACATGGTGGCCGGTTCCACCAAATACCGCCGGAAAACTCCAGCCCATCCAAACCCCAACACCTGCGTCGTTATAACGACAAGAAACGCCACAAAGAAAGTCAACTCCTTCTTATAGAATATCTTAACGGCGCTAACGATATGAATCGCGTACACGCTACCGGCGCCAGCATTAGCGAAGATCGTGATAAGCACGTGCTCCTTCACATTAAACGGCCCCGGATTGAGGCAAAACTCCCACCGTTTCCCCTTGAAGAAAACCTTATCGGTAATTGTTGAGGCCATTAAATGGCCGAGAGGAACCACCGCAATCTGAGCGGAGATGGAGGTGATTGTGAGAGGTTCACGGCGGTACCAGAAGAATTGGTTCAGGAAAGAGAGGAGGATACAGGCGAGAGTCCCCAAAGTCCACATGCGGAAAGTAATTGTAGGAAGAGTAGGATTGTCGGTCGTCGGGACAGTGAGGGCCACTTGCTCAATCGGAGAATTATCGTCGTTAAAATCGACGGCGGATACGGCAGCATCGTTGGTGCTCTTAACTGCGGTAGAGAGAGACAGTTAGAAGAGAGAAACGTGAGATAAAAGGAGAGGAATTGAAATAAATCGGAAGCGAATGTTACTGAGAGGAGCAGTGATTTCGGTGGCAACTATGGTCGTCTCTTTCATTCCGGCGATTATCAACTGCAAGAATTTGCTTCTCCTGCATTTATAGAGAAAAAAATGTTTCTACTTAGAGCCAGCTGTGGAGCCCACCGTGAAAATTTTGGTGGGCTGTGTCGGAAAATTTTGCATCGTTATGACTTTTGCGGATTGGAACAAATAATAAAATGTCATTCATACGATAGTATAATATCCTAATAATATTAATATTGTTATAAAATTACTTTAACATATAAAGCTAAGAAGATTATAACGACAATAAAATTGAGATGGAGAGAATATGAGAATATAAATTTTTATTATTGAATTTAAATTGTATGGAATAAGAAACAATAACATATATTTATAGGAAAATTTCAATGACATTTGGGTAATCGTGTAGTCTCAAAATAATTGATGCTGTCGAAATCAAAATAATTCAATACTCCCATTTTGATGTCTATCATGACGAATGAGACACTGCCTCATTAAAAAACCTTATAAAGGAAAAACCTAGTGGATAAAAACTTTTGGTTAAAGGAAAAAAATACAGTATTTACTCTTCCTGTTCGCAATATTATTAAAGATTTTTGAGACGACGCATTCCAATACCATAAACCATATTCTTAAAAGTGGTAGTTGGTAATGATTTGGTAAACAAATCTGCAAGATTGTTGCATGAACGAATGTGTTGAAGATTGATTTCACCATTCTTTTGTAGATCATGAGTAAAGAAAAATTTTGGTGAAATATGCTTTATTTTGTCTCTTTTGATTTAACATTACTTCAATTGAGCAATACAAGCGGCAATATCTTCATATATTATTGTTGGAATTTCTTTATCTGATGACATATCACATGTCACTAGTATGTGCTTGATTAATGATATTAGCCAAACACACACTCGACTAGCTTCATGAAAAACTATTAATTCTGCATGATTGGAAGATGTAGCAGTGATAGTTTGTTTCATTGAGCGCCAAGATATAGCTATACTTCCATATGTGAATAAGTAGCCTATTTGAGATCGAACTTTATGTAGATCAGACAAATAACCTGCGTCCGTATATCCAACTAATTCGGGTTTGGATTCATATGAGTGAAATAAACTCAAATCAATAGTTCATTGAAGATAGCAGAACATATGCTTAATTCAGTTCTAATGTCTCTATGTAGGTGCAGAACTATGTCTCGATAATACATTCACAGAAAAAGCAATATTAGGCATCGTATTATTAGCAAGATACATTAGTGCACCATTTGCACTTAGATATGGTACTTCAGGATCAAAAAGTTCTTCATTATCTTCTCGAGGACGGAAATAATCATTATTTACATCAAGTGATCGAACAACCATTGGGTTACTCAATGGATGTGCTTTTTCCATATTGAATCGTTTAAGGATCTTTTTTGTATATCTTGATTGATGAACTAAAATTCCCTTGTCTAGGTGATCAATTTGTAATCCAAGGCAAAATTTCATTTTTCCAAGATCCTTCTTCTCAAATTCTTCTTTCAAAGGATTTACTGCTTTGAAAATCTCTTCAAAAGTTCCAATGATATTCAAATCATCCACATAAATAGAAATAATTGTAAATCCAAATTCTGATTTCTTTATAAAAATACATGGACAAATTTGATTGTTTTTGTAACCTTCTTTCATCAAATATTCACTTAGGCGATTGTACCACATGCGTCCAGACTGTTTTAGTTCATACAAAGACCTTTGTAATTTTATCGAATAAAGTTCACGTTTGCCATGTTTTTCCAGCAGTTTAAATCCTTCGAGGATTTTCATATAAATATCATTATCAAGTGAACCATATAAATAAGCTGTAACTACATCCATTAAATGCATTCTCAAATTTTCTTGTACTGCCAAACAAATAAGATAACGAAAAGTTATTGCATCCACTACAGGAGAATATGTCTCCTCATAATCAATTTCAGGTCTTTGGGAAAAACCTTGTGCAACAAGCCTTACTTTATATCTTACAACTTCATTTTTCTCATTTCTCTTTCTCTTTCTCACAAATACCCGTTTGTATCCAACGGGTTGTACACCTTGAGGAGTTTGGACTACTGGATCAAAAATTTCACTTTTTTTAAGAGAATTTAATTCGGCTTGAATTGCATCTTTCCATTTTTACCAATCATCTCTAGTTTTACATTCTTGAATAGATTGTATCTCATGATCCATATTTTTATTCACAATATTCATTGTTATATTATATACAAATATATGGTCCACAACTATTTCATCTCGATTCCATCTTTTTCTGGTACTAACATAGTTTATTTGAATTTCTTCATTTTCAGCAACTTCAGGTGCTTGTACTTCTTCAGGAAGTGTATTTATATTAGTACCTTCTTTCTTAACAGGATCATCTATATTATTTGTTATGTTATCCTCATCAAAATCATTTGTATTATTAATACCTTTTCTTTTCCGATGATTTTTTTCCTTAGAACTAATAGGTCTCCCACTCTTTAGGCGTGTTAAGAATTATTAGTAGGTTGTTCTTAAGGAATTTCAGTACAAATTGGCCCATTTACTGCTAGTTTTTGCGATTTTGTTACTCGTTTTGGATTAGCAAGTGCATCTGGCAATTGATTTGCTAAATTTTCAATATGAATTATCTTTTGAACTTCTTGTTCATAAAGCTTTGATTTAGGATCCATGTGAGAAAGTGATCGAACTTTCCATGTGATTATCTTTTCCATATTTACAACATTATTCATATTTTCTCCCCCTAATTTTGGAAATGTGGTTTCATCAAAACGACAATCTGCAAATCGTGCAGTAAACATGTCTCCTGTTAATGGCTCAAGATATTTAATTATCTAAGGAGATTAATATCCAACATAAATTCCTAATCTCCTTTAAAGGCCCATTTTAATATGTTGTGTTGGAGCAATAGGAACATATACTGTACAGCCAAAAACTCTTAGATGAGAAATGTTGGGTTTATGACCAAAAGCTAGTTGTAATGTGGAATACTGAAGATAGCTTGTTGGTCTAATACATATAAGTGATGCTGCATGCAAAATTACATATCCCCATACAGAGGTAGGAAGATTAGTTCGCATAAGTAATGGTCTAGCAATTAATTGCAGACGTTTAATAAGTGATTCTGCTAGCTCATTTTGTGTATGAACATATGCTACAGGATGTTCAACTTTTATCCCAATTGACATACAATAATCATTAAAAGTTTGGGCTGTAATTCGGCAGCATTATCAAGAAGAATTGTCTTAATTGGATAATCAGGAAATTATGCTTGTAACCTAATAATTTGAGCAAGTAATCTCGCAAAAGACATATTACTTGATGAAAATAAGCATACATGTGACCATCTAGTAGAAGCATATATTAAAACCATAAAATACCTAAATGGTCCATATGGTGAATGAATCGGTCCACATATATTGCCGTGAATGCGTTCTAAAAATGCTAGTGATTAAATTCCAACCTTGGCCTTTGATGGCCTTATAATTGATTTTCCTTGCGAACAAGCAGCACAAAAAACTTCATTATTGTGAAGAAACTTCTGGTTCTTCAATGGATGCCCATTTGTATTTTCTATAATTTTTGTCATCATTATTGATCCAGGATGACCCAATCGATCATACCAAATTTTATAAGTATTTGAATTTGTAAACTTCTGGTTTACAATAAAATTTGTTTCAATCATATTTACAAATATGTAACACAAACCAGATGGAAGAGTATTCAATTTTTCAGATACACATTTCTTTCCTGAATGTATTTGTATAATGTAAAGCTATTCGTGATTATCTTTACTAACAGTTTCATTATGATATCTATTTGCATGAATATCTTTAAAACTTAATAAATTTCTATGAGACTTTGGGGAAAATAATGCATTATCTATAATAAATTTTGTGCCCTTTGGCAAAATTATACTGGCTCTTCTAAAGCCTTCAACTATTTTTGTGTTACCAGATATGGTAGTAACAACTGCTTCACACATTCTTAAATTAAAAAAATATTTTGCATCTTTGAGGATGGTATGTGTGGTGGCACTATCCACGATACTTATATTTGCTTCATTGGAATCAGTTAAAACCGAGGAAGAATTCATGTTCTTCATTAAAAAAATAATATATTATTATTAATTTGAAATAGAAAATTACAGTAAAACATCAAAATAGGAAATAAAAGAAAAATAACATATTAGTAAAAGATAAATCAGAAAATAATAAAATGATATTAATGATCATGTGCAGACTCCTTTCCATTGGTACTGGATGTGAAAAAATTTACAATATCCAAATGGGTAATATCAATCGGATCATCATTGTTAAAGACATAATTTTTTTTCATATCAGTGTATTTATTTAGAGATGCTTGTTAAAAATCAACTAAATGTTTTGTCATACAACAGGTACGTGACCAGTGACCAGTCATACCACAACGGTAGCATATATCTTCATTATTGTTTGAATTCTGACTATTTTTCTTCTTATCAATTTTGCCAGTTGGATTTTTCCACTTCTGGTGGAAATTATTATTATTATTATTATTATTATTATTATTATTATGGTTACCACGACCATATCCATATCCATGACCACGACCACATCCTCGTCCATGGCCACGTCCACGACTACGGCTATATCCACGGTTTTGAAAATTTCCATTATTATACTACGTTGCATTCACTTCAGGGAATATAGTCGATCCAATTGGACATGCTTCGTGTTTTTTCAATAAAAGCTCATTATTTTGCTCAGCCACAAGGAGACAAGAAATTAAATCAGAGTATTTTTCAAAACCATTTTCTTTATAGTACTGCTGCAGGAGCACATTGGATATATGAAAAGTAAAGAAAGTTTTTTCCATCATATCTTTATCAGATAATTTTGCTTCACATAATGATAATTTAGATGTAATTCTGAACATAGCAGAATTATATTCACTCGCAGATTTATAATCTTGCAACCGCAAGTGCATCTATTCATAATGAGCTTTAGGTAAAATAATAGTTTTCTGGTGGTCATACCTTTCTTTCAAATTTTTCCATAAGATATATGGATTTTTAATAGTCAGATATTCAATTTTTAACCTCTCGTCAAGATGACGACGGAGAAAAATCATAGGTTTTGCATTTAGTTGCAATGGAGTATCATTGTTTTTGTAAATCGTTTTCCCGAACCCATAGCATCTAAATGAATTTCAGCATCCAGCACCTATGAAAGATAATTCTTCTCGGTCACATCAAGTGCCACAAATTCAATATTTGCAAGATTTGACGAATCTAAAAAAAAAAGTTTTGTTAGATCATATAAGAAAATAAAAATTAGAATTCCAAGTTACTTTGGACTAATTTAATGGATAACCAAGTTGTTCTTGATCGTATAAGTAAACTCGTACTGATAACGTGTTACAAAATGACTTTAAAATGTAAAGCTTATAATAATAATAAGGAGATTATAACAACAATAGAACTGAGATAGAGAGAGAATATGAAAATAGAAACTTTTATTATTGAATCTAAGTTGTATGGAATAAGAAAAACATTTATTTATAGGAAAATTTTAGGGACATTTAGGTAATTGCGCAGCTTCAAAATAATTGAGGCTGGAGACATCAAAATAATTCAACAAATATGTAATTGTTGTGAAACTTTTTTTTTTTAGTTATAAATTAGTGCTTGTTCTTAATTTTACAGAATTCATTTTACTACAAAATTTATTTAAATTAGCGATAATTTAATTATTACAACCAAATTTGTTATATGCAAGAGCATGAATATCTAGATTGATATCTTTCGGACTAAAAAAAATCTTCTTCTATATATTTAAAGGTGGCATGATAACGATTTTTATTTTAAAAGAGGCTTAATTAATAAAGGCTGATTATTACCTTTAAAGATTGGAATAAAATCATAAAAGTAAATGAAACGTAATACACCTAGTTTGGATAATAGACTAAATACATTTTTGGCGAAGATATTCAGTCAGCATAGTGCATTGGGCCAACTAAACAACCAGGTACATTTTATTGTTTCTTATAGGGAATAATGGATATAATCAATTAAAAAATTAAGGCCAAACACATACGCGGCTCTTTCAACTTTAATTTTTGAGACGTTTGACCCCCTCAACTATTTTAACGACCTATTTAACCCTTTCTCTAAAAGCCAAATACATACGTAGCCTCTTCAACTTTTATTTTTGAGCCGCTTGGCCCCCTCAACTATTTTACCCACCTATCTAACCCCTCATTCATTTTAAAGTGGTATTTTTAGACATTTGAATGCTGATGTGTCGTATTTCTTCCTCCTCTTGAGTTTAATTAATTGCTGGGAAATCTTTACTTTATAATAGTTTGTAATATTAATTAGATAGTTTCCAGCGTGTGTCCTACATGTCTTTAGTGTCGGACGCGTGTAATACATGGTACTCTGTTGTGTCTGGTTATGTTCACTCAAAGGTTTAAAAATACCACTTTAAAATAGATGAGGGGTTAGATAGGTTGCTAAAATAGTTGAGGGAGCCAAACGGCTCAAAAATAAAATATGAAGGGGCTACGTATGTATTTTACCTTTAAATGAGAGGTTAGATAGATCGCTAAAATAGTTGAGGGGGCCAAGTGGCTCAAAAATTAAAGTTGAAGGGACTGTATATGTATTTGGCCTATATATAATCAACAAGTAATTTATTTTGATTCTTATATTTAATTTTAGAATATTTAATCTATGCGTTTTATTTTTTTATTTTTTTATTTTTTTGAAAACATTAATTATTGACTGAATTAATTTTGTTTATTTATGGTGTATCAGGCCAAATTTTCCAAATGTTAAAGTCCAATTTTAACTTTATCCGACAACAACATGCTAAATATTGTTTTTTTTTTTTTTTTTTCATTTTCCATTTCCTTTTACCTAATAGAGTAATGGGATACCTACCTGGACAAGGACAATGGGTGATCAAGAAGGCCAGTGGCCTAGATCAGTTACCTCCATTGCACTTAAAAGCATGGCATCCACCCTTTGTTAATATAGGGTGAACCACCAAAATCTCTAAAAACAAGTAATTGTGGTAAAGGTTCCTAAGTAGATGAGGCTCATGTGTAGAGATGTTCCTATGTGGAAGAGGTTCTTGTGTGGAGAAGGTTACTAAGTGGAAGAGACTCTTGTGTGAATCAGGAGGAAGAGCTCCTATGTGGTTTAGGAGGGGACTCCTAAGCCTTAAAGCCCATGTTGTAATTACCCTTAAAGGATTAAAGAGTAAATGTAACTATGCCTTTCAAGAGGCAAACTATTAGGATATACGATGCTCTTACGAGGAAGGGTAATGTGTGTGAACACACCACAACAACTTGAGTGAGTTGTTGGATACAAAGGGATAAAGATAATTAAGAGAGAAAAACTTTTGTTGATTGTAAACCTTGTTCTTCAACTATATTGCTATCAGTGATCTCTAACTCATTCGGAGTCTGATCATGTTGATTTTTGGAGAATATACTGGGAACTTTTAGTCATTGATTCCGAAGAGTCAGATTGGAGTTTAGAGGTTCATAAGTTGAATTTTTTCTTGTTTGCAACAGCTGCTGTTTGTGGGCCTTTTTTCTTACAACCAGATTTCGTGTTTTTCGTATGATTTTGTTTATAGCAGTTGGATTTAGCTAAAACTTTGACCGGAGTTTGAAGACACTTTGTTCTGTATTCTGGACTGTGGGATCAAACTCTGGAGGTCAAGAAGGTCCTCATTTGTGGGTCTCAGTTTTGCTGTTTGCCGTTTGTTTTCTATGGTTTTCAGCTTGAACAGTTTCAAACATGTTTTTTCGGATTGGCTGAAATTTGGTGAGATGATTCTTCACTTGTTTGTCTTCTTTTTGTGTGGTGGAGATCTTGTGTAGAAATCTAAAACTTTTACTCTTGTTGTATCATTTTGGTATATCCATTTTGTTATTGTTGTTTATTGGAACTGTGAAACTCTTATATTATAGTGAATATTTTATCTTGGACCAAGAAAGGCTTCGTGGTTTTTATCCTTCACATTGGAAGAGTTTTCCATGTAAAAATCTTGATGTTTCCTGTATTTGTTTGTGTATGTTCTGTCGATTACACTCTTTATAGATTCATTTAAGCTTGAAAAAAAAAAAAAATTAATGGTTTCTTTTACATCTTTTGTGACTGCCTAAAACATTTGTTATTCCGTATTTATTTTCCATCATACCACACGTACGCATACATCAGCCAAAATTTTGCTCTATTTTTATTAAAACTAAAAAAAGTCGTGTTCCCAAGTTCAGAAACGTAACTTTTTGCTTGAAATGTCAAAGTAGTCTTATAAATTTGAGCTAATGCAATAAGTAAATGGAAAAAACAAAAAAAAAAAAAAAAACAAAAACAAAAAAAACAAAAGGAAAGAAAACCAAACAGAATTTCAAGCAATTGAGAATTTATATTATCAAGATAATTCGAAATGAAAAGTAAAATTACAAGCCAAATTAATATCAGAGTACACAACAATAGTTTATCCTATTCAGCTCAATAAGAACTATCTTCAATCTTGGTATTCTTCTTTGATATGTTTTTTCTAGAATAATAGTAGTATTGAGTTCCTTTATCCCACAAAGAGGACACCAATAATTTTTTTGACTGAAAGAGGATACCAATAATAATCCGTAACTTAGAAGCATATACATGTATATATGTACATGCTATTGACTAACATTCTCTTGGAAAAATTTTAGAATAATATGAGTATAATACTCTTTAAAAATATATTAGCATCAAAGGTTGTTGCCTAAGATTTTAGGGTATAATAAAATAATATAAATCTCTTTTCACAATTCCAAAGCTTAGCCCACCTCAAGTGTTTGATTTCTGTATATTGTTAATAACATATTTTAATATTAAAATTATATAATAATGTAATATAATTTAGAATTCTATATATGTATAATATTATCATTTATATAAAATGAAAAAGCAGGCCGAGCTTAGGTCGGGCTGCCCTAAATTTGTGATACCCAAGCTCAACCCTAAAGTAGGTGGGCTTTTGCGGGCTCAGGATCGGGACAGGCTTTTGCATTCTTTTCTACAATAGATTCACATTTTTGTTTATAGACAATTTTAATCCAACCAAATTTGGATTAATGGCAAGTAAATAACAAATATTGATAGAGCAAAGAGAAAATGATTATATAACAGAAAAGTAGTATCTTTTAGAAATTCAGAAGGGATAAAGCTTCACTACATGAGTAAATTTCCATCATAATGACGATTGAAAAAACTTCTAATTTATTTTATCAAAAATACAAAAATAAATATATAAGTAAAACCTTCAACTTTTTAACCGTCAGAAAAACAAAACTAACTAGACCAGGCCTAACTCTCATTTGACTCAATATATGCAACTATTGTTTTCAAAATAGGAGAAGAACAGCCATAGTTCAATTGGCTAAACCAAGAACCAACCAAGAACCAAATTCAACTCCCTAATAACTCAATAATTTTCAACATCAAAAAGAAATTAGCATAAATTCTAACCTCAACTAAACTGCAGATTTCGTGAACTTGGCAACAAAGAGTCCACTGGTTTGTGAAGTCATTGGATCAAAGCGCAAGGTCTTGGGTATCCTCCCACTTTTACACGGCCAATCTCTGGCAGCATCTATCTCCAGCAGCTCTGCAACATGTGGAAAAACTACAGAACATTAACAATGACTGTGACCCTCTATTCTCACTTAGCTCATATTCTCTTACTTCTCACATATATTGACAAGAATGGATGATTCGAGACTA
The DNA here is from genome assembly GCA_039660915.1 of Euphorbia tirucalli. Lineage (NCBI taxonomy): Eukaryota > Viridiplantae > Streptophyta > Magnoliopsida > Malpighiales > Euphorbiaceae > Euphorbia > Euphorbia tirucalli. Next base: position 74,118,266 of record CM077641.1, read on the forward strand.
GGCAGGGACAATTCTAGTAGCAAGTTGGGAAAAGAAAGGAAACAAAAAAGGCTTAAGGGTCAGCAAAAATGAATTTTCCTTCCAAGAAACTGCGGTTGGCAGAAAGAAATCCAACCAGCATGAGACACCCTTGTAAATTTACTGAAAGAATCTTAAGGAATTGCAAAGATCAATAAATAAATGCTCAGGCCACGATTCATCTCCAAAGAACAGAGAACCCTACCAGCATTAGGATTTTCCTTCAGAAATTTCTCAACCACATCTTCATTCTGAGAAACTGTCAAACTGAAAATTAAAAAGGTCAATTTTTAATACAACGGTATTCCATGTGCTCTTGCAATACATGGGATTTGCCAAAGGGACAAACCTGCAAGTACTGTAGACAAGCAAACCACCAACTCTTAACAGCTTAAAACCATTTGTTAGAAGTTTTAACTGCAAGAAAAATACAAATCATCTACAAGGCTGACAATGCACTGTGAACAGAAAACATAAAGCATAGTCCAATCCAATGATGCATCAGGATGAACAAATATTTCATTGTTTCAGTTACAGTACACCATGAGCAAGTGTTATGGTCCTAGTATCTAGTAACTCATAATGCTAGTGATTGGCGGAATGAGGGTCTATGTCAAGTTTAGAGGTTTTTGAGCCGCACCACTCTGTTACAGCTCTTAGTTTGCGTCAAGTATATGAGCAGTATACTCGTGCTACAATTTAATCCCATAATTAAAACAACAATACGTAAGTCATTGTTTCATTTTTTTTTTTTTGACAAATTGGATTAGGGGAGGAGAGGTTTCATTTCTTCACTGTTTTAAGGTGTCAAGAAATTTTCCAAGTCCATATTATTTATTTCAAGTATGATTTAAGTGCTTATTATTTGAAATATTTCTCAGTTGTCTATAGCATTCAAGAGACACAAAGTAATTTTATTCATTAAATGAAAAAAATATAAAGAAAACAAATACGCAAGTATTTTTATATATTTTAATTTATTAAAAGCATATGAAAATAATAAGTAAAAATTAGGCAAAAGATGCATAAAGATATGTAGAATATGATAAAACAATAAAATAATTACCTGAAGTATGGTCAAACTATCGGTCCTCTCAGCATTTAGAACACGATGCTGAAGAGTTTCCCATCCCCAATGCTCAAATTTTTGGATATGTTTAAATGATCCATCATGTGTACACTCTGCATCCACAAGAACCTGTATAAAATTTCACCTTTCATCAGCATGCACCGTTGAGCAAAATGGATGCAGAACTGTTGGTGACAGGGATATGTATTAGTACAAAGTCTATGGCATAACTTACCTTATCATAGCCGCGGCTTGAAACTTCATTATTACACAGAGTCTGATATAATTCACTTTTTCTAAGCCCAACTACTCCGGAATCCTGACCATAAAAAATTAGTTCAGGACAATCACTTTCTGCTGTCAATGCTCTAGCGGAATGTTCCCTTGCTTTAGCAGCTCTTTTCCTCTCTTTCCACAATCTCCTAGAAGTCCACTGCCCAAATGTGTCATCTTTTTCTTTACATGCAGATTCATCTGTTCAACACTAGACAGAAGGATAAACACGTTAAAATGAGTCTGAAAAAGCAAAGGACAAAATTTAAAGCTTAGTCAAAATACAACAATCTACTTTCCAGTTTCCAAGATGTTTACAAGATCTAGAGTCTAAGAATTCCCTCACAGGAACAATGGAAAATGATGTTCCATCAGCAACAAACAGTCTGCATCTATTACCCAGTGCATATTTCTGTAGCATTGTTCTACAAGCTGCTAGGCGATGTCTTGCAATATCAACCCCTGTTATGGATCCTGAATCACCAAGAAGGTCTGATATCATGCAAAGTTTAGCACCTGAAAATAAAGGATAAAAATGATGTATATTGCCAATTGCTCCATGCATTTCAAAATAGATGTCTTTTAAGGTTTTGGAATATAGATTAAGAAAGTAATTGACATGTCTTTGATTATGGTGTTATTTTAATAACATATCCCTGCAAATACCCTTTGAAATGCAAAGCACGAGTTAATTTTAATCAACATTAAATACATGGGTAGACAATACAACTCTTAGCCATAGACTTGTACATGAACCAGACTGGTATCATGAGTTAATATGAACAAGAGTATGTGTGTTTGAATTGAAGTCTTCAACTTGGTTGCAAATGGATTTGCCCCCTTTTTTTTTTTTTTTTTTTTTTTTGTCAAAATAGATTTGGACGTGCTCATCTCCCTCTCCCTCTCCCTTATTTGCATAATATTGCAGTGGTGAAAAGAATCACCATCTATTGTGAGAATTTCAAATTATACTAAAATATTCAAAAAGAATTAGTATTTGTCAATACATTTGGACATGAAAGCTCATATCCCTCTCCCTTTCCTCATTTGTATACTATTGCAGCGTCCATCCATATCAAAAAAAGTCTTACACAAGTTAATATTTAGTCTTTTTACAGAGAGAAGAAGATATAATTGCAAAGAAAGCAACACCACCCGTTTAAAACACAAACTTTTCTTCTCTTCTTAATACACATGGCCAAGTCTCCCTCGTTGGTCGCTTTCCCATCAAATATATGCTCAGAATTCATTAATTAATGTTGTAAATTAGGGGTGTACAAAAAAAAAAAAAAAAAAAAAACCGAAAAACCGTGAAACTGAGTTAAAAATATGGTTAATTGAAACCAATAGACTAGTGTACAGTTTTTATTTTTAGAAATTAACGGTTACGGTTTATGTTTAGGATTTTACATCGAAAATCCATGTGGACTCACGGTTAACCGACTTTTTACAAATATTTTTCTTAAAAAATTATGTAATTATATATATATATATAGGTAATATGAATAATAAGTGAAGTATTTGGGCCACTGATGTTAGTTTACTTCCTTACTATACAACACCAAGTAGTCTCGGTCACTCCCTTCCAATCTCTTATCCTCTCAATTTTTAATTTCACACTCACTGAAAAACGAACAGTGAAGAATAATTTCATTAATTAATGTTTGATCTTGTACAACAATTTCTATGTTTGGAAAAATTTTTTTATTAATGTTTTAATTATTGGAGTTTATGGTTAAAATGTTATTTTAATTAATAATTAAGACTATGATTTGTAATTTTATATTTTTATTTGACATTTGAGATTTATGGTCTATTTATTTGAGGTTTGAAATATTATAAATTTAGCAAAATCATAATGTCTATTTCGTAAATGGTTAACCGTAAAGAAATGGTTAACCGAATTTAATGGACAATGTATGGTTAGTAAATTAAAAAACCCGTTCAAACGGTTAACCGTTTGTAAAAGTCCACATAGACCGGTTAATCGACCATGTGCATCCCTGTAAATTACATATATCAAGTTGTTGATTCATTCATTAATTTTAAATTCTATTGTTTAAATACTTATCTAAATTTCTAGGATTATCAAGTTTTTCATTTTTATATTCACTTTTGGCAAGTTTTTCTCATGTTTACCCTTGTTGATATAAGGAGAGATGTAGAGTAATGGATCAAATCGTTAATGTTAAGCCATAAGTACTAAGATGAAAAAGAAAAAGTCTTAAGAATAAATTAGTCTTTATAATAGCTTAATCTATATTACATATTGGTCTTGATGAACGACCTTACACATCATATATTATTGACCGAAGGGAGTACTAAACATTATATTTAATTGCACGTCCATTTATATCTTATTGGTAAGTGCATTCATATTTAAATTGGAGGTCTAGAATTCGAGTCTCTATCAGAAAATATATTGTTTAATTATTACAACTGAAATCCCTTACGTTAGAAATAATTATGTGTTGTAGATAAATATTGTATAGATGTCGAACCTGATTACATGCTTTTAACAAATACTACACCCACTTATTATACATATCCCATCATGAACATTCCACCTCTAACTATTCCCCCCACTTATATAAAGAGGTACGTAAAAGACATGGTATAAGAGGAATACGATAACAGTATGGCTAGAAAAAAAAAAAAAAAAAAACTGTAAAACCGATGAGACATTTTTTTTTAATTTATATTATTTATTCTCTTAAATATCTTTTATTTTCTCTTTATTAAGCTTTAAACTAATATAACATATTATTATGAATCTTAACCCTACCCGTACACCGTCGTTGATCACATGCTTATATACCATATTTTATTGTTATATATTTTCAGTATGAGATCTCTAATAGTATGTGACATATTTTTATCTTGTTTTATAGTGAAATAGTACAATTAGATTAATTAATATTGAAATTTTGTCTTAATTTGATTCAATTAAATCTTTTTAAAAAGCAAGAGGTGTAAATATAAGGAAGTGCGGTCCATATATATCCTTCATCCAAATAAAGCACTGTTACTTCAATTCTCAATTACAATGAGAGATTCAATTGTGGAAGTGAATTGACCCTATGGAAAACATAGCTTTCCATTAATAGCGAGCTGCTATCTTAAAACAAATAAAATTTTGAAAGGGTAGCATCATGTGAGGGGCAGTTGATGTCAAAATCGTGTTGCTTATTTTATGTCTAAATATTTACTATTGCTGCCGCTATTATTATTATTATTATTACTACGGTACATGAGATTATTATTGGAGAAAATCATGTAAATAAAGAAGAAATGAAAATAAATTTAATTTGGTAGACCATCCAAAATTAAATGCAATGTGTTGGGTTTAATTGTAACATCATCTATGAATGTCTCCGCCTATATATATATATCCAACACTAACAAGATCATACTCACACCCTCACTTAATTAGCCACCCTTCAATTAACTTCAATCCTCCCCCTTGAAACAATTAGGGTTCTCCCTTAGTTGTTATTGAATGAAATAATAATATTTATACAAGGCATACACATGGGCTCTATATACAATAGGCTGTACAGTGGGCCGTATACATATATACATGTGAGTTATATACAATACTCTCCCTGCAAGTTGAGCGGGGCTCGTCATGGTCAACTTGGCACGGAGAGTAAGAAAACGGTCTTTGGAGAGACCCTTGGTAAGAATATCAGCCGGCTGTTGGAGTGTGGAGCTATATTGCACTCGTAATTGGCGTTGAGCTACCTTTACGGACAAAGTGAAAATCTAGTTCAAGATGCTTGGTGTTGTTGTAAAACACAGGATCAACACTCAAGTAAGTGGCTCTAAATTGTCGGACCAGACCGTTGGGGCTGTTGGGAAAGGGAAACCGAGTTCCCGAAGTAACATTGTGAGCCATAATACTTCTAAATGAAATAAGAGTATTTATACAAGGCATACACATGGGCCGTATACATACACACATGAGTTATATACAATGCTCTATCCCCCCTTACTCTATTACTAATACCATGGCGAGTATTTCTGCAAATTTAAAGGAATACAAACAACTTACTGAGAAGCTACAGGAGAACTTTAGGGAGTATGATGCTTTAAGACAATTTGTCTTGACCAAGCCAAGCTCTTGGTCTGAACAGAAAACTTATGCTAAGGCTAGAGATAAAATGAAAGCAATAATTCAACAGTCAACGAGTCTCACAAATAGGAAAACTTTGTTAGCCCGGTTGATATCATCCAATGAAAAAGTGTCTTTCAGAGACACTAAAGAATATGAAGGTATGATTTGGCTTTTCTGGAAAATCAATAATAACACTAAAGGAAATATCCAAATTGAAGAATAAAAATAATCATTAGAAGTGCAATAAGATGCAATATAAATATATTCTCAACTGAGCTAGCAGCAACGTCCTTTCGGCCAAGTACGTACAGCGGCAACTCCTTGCAAACCTCCCCTTCCAGCCTCATGGGTAGCTCCCTGTAAAAGACAACATTTTCAACGTTAGAAGAAAATCAAAATTGATTAAATTATTACAAAATAACTGTAGAATTATATATACCTATGCAATATGGAAATTCCTTCCATTTCCACTAGCCAGTTCAAACATGGCTTGAATTTCACTGGGGGAGGTTCGAGATGAAATCGTCATAGCATCACCCCCTTGGAAGGGATTTCGACCGGCTTTCTCCTCATCCGCAAGGAAGGCAAGCATATCTTCACATTCTTCAGTGTCTCTGAGAGATACTATTTCATTGGATGAAATCAACCGGGCTAACAAAGTTTTCCTATTTGTGAGACTAGTTGACTGCTGAATTATTGCTTTCATTTTATCTCTAGCCTCAACATAAGTTTCCTGTTCAGACCAAGAGCTTGGCTTGGTCAAGACAAATTGTCTTAAAGCATCATACTCCCTAAAGTTCTCCTGTAGCTTCTCAGTAAGTTGTTTGTATTCCTTTAAATTTGCAGAAATACTCGCCATGGTATTGGTAATAGAGTGAGAGGTGATAGAGTATTGTATATAACTCATATGTATATATGTATACGGCCCACTGTATAGCCCATTGCATATACGGCCCATGTGTATGCCTTGTATAAATACTCTTATTTCATTCAATAACTAAGGGAGAACCCTAATTGTTTCATGGTATAAATACTCGCATACCATCCGCGTGTCTGGTCTATGCCCTCAGCGACAAAATCTCCAGGAAAGTTGTTCTCAAACAACTCAGTGTTCTCAAATGGATAATGGATATAAGCATAAGGCATCGATCCACTTTCAAACCAGCAATCCAACACCTGCAAAATCAAGATATTTATACTTAAAAACTTCATGTCCGGTGCTGAGAATTACGGTGCCATCTACGCCGAAATACCATGAAAACATGACACACAGTTCCGCCAAATTTGGGAAATGCAGAAGACCATCCACAAAATACATGACCATTAACCACATTAAGACAATATGATTTGTGTATAATTAATCTTGCCGCACATTCACCATGCAATAGAAAGCAAACTAGAGAGCATGCTAAGGAATGCATAATCTTGATAGACCATATCAACATGATTTTAAATCAAATCAGCAAAAGCCTTCACATCATCATAATCCAGGTTCCAATGCCTTACATCTTCCACCCATTTAAGCACACCGTTTTCAGGGCCACGGCTAGATGGGATCGTGATACAATCAACAAATTCACGGTGGAGATCAACAATCTGTGGGAGAAAAAAAAAGTCAAATAATTTACAAAAATGAATAGCATATCACACAGCGACGAGACATAATGAAAAGAAAATTGAAGAAAATAGTGAGCAAAGCTAATAAATTGCATGCTGTTACCAGCTACAACTCGGAACAGGATACACCTAAATGAAAGCTAAAAAGAAGAAATGACAATTAGTGTAGTAAGTTTAGATGCCCATGAGCAGCAAGAAACAAATCTACATATTTGGAGTAATGAAACTTGCAATTTCTTTAGATCAATCAAATCGAAATCATTGCATTCCTAAAATAACAAAAATGCAATTGCTCAACCACAATCAAGCACCACTTGGGGATAAAATAGTATGGGAGATGGGAGAGAGTTTACACCTTCTTTCCAGAAAGCCTTTCCAGCTTAGCAGCAGAATCCACAACTACTATTTCCTTCCCGTCCTCGCTAATCCATACCGGAACAGGTGTTCCCCAAAACCTATTTCGACTAATAGCCCAATCTCATGCATTCTCGAGCCAATTATGGAACCGTTTAGCCTGCAAGAAAACAAAAGAGGTCAATAATCCACGTCTAAATTCAAGCAACAAGAAAAAATTAAATGGACAGCATTTACAGCACATTCAAAAGAGATAAGGATCAACAACTACATGCAAAATGGATAGGCAGGATTGTTTATACTGAAAATAAAGGCCGTTTACGAGGGGAGGTTGCAATAGGAAAATTTTCTACAAAAAGAGGTCATCTTAAACACTAAGCATAAAATAGAAAAGCTGAAGAAGGTCCCACGGATGAGTTCTCTCACCTACGCAATCTGGCACCCAGTAAGTCTGTTTGTTGACTTCTATCAGTTGATCTTTAAACTTCTCCACCTCAAGAAACCTAGAAGTACAATACAAAGTAACACATATTTAACAGGAAGAAAGAGGACAGAAACTGCATAATACGATGTACTGAATCCACCAAGAACAGAATATATATGCTGCAGCAATTATAGTTAATGTAAAGCAATCAACTGGCACTCTCCATACACGGCATAGATACTAACTATCAAGGCTTTCCTTCAGACAGCATGAAAAAATCCACATACCAGCTTAAACAGGCCAGCTTATCAGATCTGCTGCCGAAGGCTTTGATATGCTGAATCGTTCCTGACTTGAGAAGCCTTCCTTTTGTCTTAAAAATTGATAATAGATGCATCCAGCGTAAGGGGGAAACCATTGAGAGCATTCATTATAAACAACACCATGCAGACAACAGGACCATTTGAAATCATAAGAAAAGTTACTCAACATTCTAGAAAATAGCTGAGTTAACAACTCCACACATAGAATGTATACCTTCACCACTTCGACGACATCTTCCTCTACATCCTTGATAAAACGACCTTTGTATTTGGGAATTTTATCTGTAAAGCATCCTCCACTATCAAGTGGGACAATCAAATCTTGTCACTGCAAAAAGAAACATATGAGTTAGTTACTTATCCCCTAAAACAGGAGGGGAAAGAAAAATAGCTGAACAGTAATTGCAAACCTGGCTGATAATTCCATTCTCTAAGCAGACAAGAAAATCGACTTCGCCAAACTGAGGAGCATAATGGACAATCCCAGTACCACATTGATCAGACACAGAACTGTCGGCAACAACTCTGAAAGCGACATCAGAGAGCTCGAGGAAGTGTTCGAACATAGGCTGGTACCTGCAAGGGGCCGAGGGCATTGATTGATGTAGGATGAGTATGGCAAGGGGACAATAGTAGAGCATTGACTGAAACTGAAAGAGTTAAGAGAACTCACTCAGTATTCACTAGAGAAGGTCCAGAAAATCTATCCAAGATATGATAACAATCATGAGCCTGTAGGTTGGATTTTGGTAGAGAATTTGGCTTCTCAGCAGGAAGTTCAGACAACCGGCACTCAGCAACCACATAGATATTTCCAGAGTACTTGTTGCGGACCTGCAACAACAAGAATGCAGTGCTCATAAGATGTCATATAAAAAGGGAATATGGAGCAAACAAAGGGCAAGGGAAGTAGAGAAGCTAGTAGTCTGATCAAGTATTAAAGTATTGCTTGCTGTGTTAAAGAAGAACAAAAATGACAACAGACCTTAACATATAGTAGATCAGGATTGACACAAAGGGCAAGATTGCTGGGCAGGGTCCAAGGCGTGGTAGTCCAGGCTACAAAAGCAGCTCCTCGATGGGGATCACTAACAATGGGAAAGGACACCATTATAGAAGGGTCAGTGACGAATCTCTTATCGGAGTCAGCTTCAAAGTTGGAAAGGGGAGTCTCCATGGTTGTGGAGTACGGGGAAACCTGAATTAAGGAAAAAAAAAAAAAAAAAACAGAAACATAATTGAAGAGCTTGAATAGTCGAAATAAAACCCCATAACGTTGAATATGAACTTAAGAGGTAGAATTGAACCTTGAAAGCTCTGTAGACAAGACCTTTATCATACAGTTGTGAGAAAACCCACCAAACACTCTCCATGAAGTTGAAATCCATTGTCTTATACCCATCTTCAAATGATCCAAGGGAAAGCCCGCTCTTGATCACCATAGAATCCCACTGATCAACGCAACTAGTGACAACAGCTCGACATTCTTTGCTGTATGATTCGATACCCATGTCCGCAACATCCTTCCTCGTCACGATGTTCAACTTCTTACGAATCTCATTCTCCACAGGGACGCCGTGGCAATCGAACCCCAAAAGGATGTTTACATGGTGTCCATTCAAGCGCCTATAACGGCACACTATGTCTTTAATCGTCCCAGCTAGTATGTGACCATAATCCGGCGAACCAGTAGCGAACGGAGGGCCGTCGTAAAATACAAATTCCGGCTTCCCTTCTGTGCGTTGCTGCACCATAGGGGAAGCTTGAATCTCTTCCCACCAAGCAAGGATATTTTCCTCCTCCGCCGGAAAACAATAACGATTGGACTCAGGAACTTCCTCCAATTTTTTTTTTTTTTTTTTCTTTTTTAAAGGTAGGTATGTGTTGTTCTATGCTTGGGAGAAGTAATAAAAGGAGGAGATGGATTTGATCATAATCAATGTTATATAACCGTACCGGATATTAAACCGGTGAAGCTATTGGTACGTGGTACAACCGGTTCAATCGGATTTTATCGGTAGGTATACCGGATTATTATTTTTTCGGAAAAAATATTATTTAAAAAATAAATAAGCTTATAAATTCATCAAACACAAGTTTCAAATGTTTAATACTCAAAATAACTTCATAAAATATCCTAAAACTTCATCAATTTTAAATTTTAATAATAATTGATTTAAATTTTAAAATTTGGAAAATTTTGGTTTGAAACCGAACCGAACCACAACCAAACCAAACTAGTTCAGTTTGGTTCAATTCAAACCAAATGTATATTTGTTTTGATTTTGGTTTTATAATTTCCTATGTTTATTTTTTGATTCGGTTCGGTTCGGTCAGAACCAAACCAAACATAGAAAATTATAAAAACCGGTTTTTGACCGGTTCACTGGTTTTGGACCGGTCGAACCGGTCATCTCCGGTTCTTTCAAACCGGTGATTTTAAACAAACCGACCGGACCCATGGCCGGTCGAACCAGCCGGTCTGGTCCGGTTTTCACAACATTGATCATAATTCTCCAAAAACTCTTATTTTTCTTATTTTTTAATCCCGTTAAATTGATGGTTTTTGAGGAATTGTGGATTGTAAAATTATGAGTTTATAAATTTGTCCCTGTACTTTTTTATTATTCAATTTTTTTTTTATTTTAAAAGACTATTTAAGTAATTACCACATTTAACTCTACTTTAAAAAATCTCTCTTCTCTCAAGCATGGTTTTACTTTGATTTTTATTTTTCTATCAAATATTACACCGTATCCTACTATCCTTCCCTTTATAATTCTTGTTTCACGCTTTCCCAAGCAAAGCCTTAGGGTTTCTAAGTTTCAGTTTTCGATTGTCAGGGTTTTATACATTTATGCCATCGTACATTGTTTTCGTTTTTAAGGGTTTTATACAAACTGTTATCCTTTTTTTTTTAAGAAAAAAAAAATCCCCCCGAGCTTTTCCTTTACAACTCCGATTCCGTAGGCTTTACGCTTTTTGAATAATACAAACAAAAAAATTAATATACTTAGTTATTATTTTAATTCATAATTCAATTATATTCCATACACCATTCTTATTATTTGACCTTACCATATATTTGCTCTAATTTCTCATTCTATATAATCTATCAAAAAAAAAAAAAAAAAAGGCTCATCCTTAATTTAACTTCGGTAACTTGAATTGCAAAATATAAGATTGAATATCCCAAATGAATTCTAATGCCAATTCTTTAGTCTATCTGATAAATAAGATGATCCTCAAGTATTTCGATACTGATTTTAGCACTCGAAAACAATTTTCAATATTCCCCACATCACCCTTTTTTATAGACTATTGTACAAAAAAAATTGGATATTTTTTTAATCTATTTCCTAGTTATTTACAATCATTAATGAGTTAATCCGAATCTGAACAGGTTTTTTTTATCTACTATGATGATAAAAATATGTTTTTTACGGTTCTAAAATAGCTAGCTATAGTATTAGAGGGGGGTGAATAGTACTGTAGGGCGAATAAAAATTTTCACAAACTTTCTTTAAAAGTTCTTTTTGAAGAAACACAAGTTTCCTTTTAAAAACACAAGTTTTATAAAAATGCAGAATTGATTAAAATAATAAAACTTGTGAATATAAAATTGCTTTTGTAAAAATGACTTTAAATAATAAAGCAATTAATTTAAATTGCAAGAATTTAAATAGCATAAAATATAAAGAGAGTAGGGATAGAAAAGTATAGACTCCGAATTTTATCCTGGTTCGACCCAACCGGCCTACGTCCAGTCTCGAAGCTAACATCTCGAGATTTCTACTAACGTTTACTTTACGGGCAGGAAACAGAGTTTGTTGATACACCACCAACAAAGTAAACCCCCTTCACACAACTTTGTGTGAATATACAATTCCCGAATGAAATATTTGAATGAAACAAATGTAGCTCTTTTCTCTTTGCTCTCTTTGGGAATTTGGAAGACTAGATATTGAATGCTTAAAATTGTGAGAATTTATAATTGGTCTTCCTTGCATTCAAGTCTTCATGTCCATTCCTTATATAGGGAAAAGCATCTTCATGGCTGTTTGATACAACTCATAAGGAGAAAAGGATTTTGATCTCAAATCATAAACATCATTTAGCCGTTTGAACTCATTCACAAAGAGAGATGTATGTTGATCTCAAGTAGTAAGCATTATTTGGTCGTTTGGACTCATTCACAAAGAGACATGTATGTTGATCTCAAGTAATAAGCATTAGTTAGCCGTTTGAACTCATTCACAAAGAGAGATGTATGTTGATTTCAAGTCATAAGCAATTGTTGAATTCAAGAGATAAGCTTATGTATCCGTTGGTGTTAATTCATAAAGAGAAATCAAGTCATAAGCAATTTGAACTCAAGTCATAAGTTCTCTTCATGTAGCCGTTTGACATAAGTCATAAGCTTAGTATAAAGTATGTCAAGATTTCTCAAGTAATAAGGCAATTTCTTCAAGTCATAAAGATGTTCAAGTAGCATCGTGTTAAGCTACTTGAAGTGAGTGTGAAAACATTATATGACTGAATATATATATATATATATATATATATATATATATATATATATATATATATATATATATATATATATATTTCAACTCATAAGCTAAGATCTTTCAATTGATAAAACATCTTAGTTTAAGTCATAAGTCATATTAACTTCTTAGGTATAAGTTATATAATAAACACTATGTGGCAGAGGGAAATAGACTTCAATTCATAAGACATTTTTTGCTCTCTTAGAATTATGAAGTGATAAAGTATTTATGTGACTTATAAAAACATTTTATCTTATAAGGCATAATTCTCAACTCATAAAGTACTTTATCGCAAAGAGTTTAAGAAACTCATTTTATAAATGTCAACTTTGTGATCATCAAAACCGAAGTCAATAGTTTTAAAAAAACCTTATTCAAATAATGATATCTAGATAGGATATTTAAAATTTTAATCTTTTTAATGATTTTGTAGGAGTAAGTGGCGCTTGAACAAAGACAGGCAAATACGTCATAGGTACTCACTTGAAGACTTAATAGCTTATTTCGTTTTTTTGTCTTTTTTTTTTTTTGAAATATTTGGATTGTAAATTAAAAAATATTCATACCAAAAAATAGGGGATTAATGGGATTAAATTGAATCTTTTCTGACTCTTTTCCATAAATTAAGAAATCCAAATTTGGGATTTCTATGTATTTGTTGAACCAATGACTATTCACGATTCCATAAACAAATTAATTACATACTAGTTCAAAACGCAAGGACTCTTATACTAAAACTTCATTTGAAATGATATGGTAGAAAGCAATGTGCGACTTGAAGGTTATGAGGGGATGAGATAGGGATTTGTTATCCATATCTCCCTTTATCCCATATTTGTTTACGAGATAGGGACAAGGGATAAGGGTCTTATCCCTCCCTTATCTCTATCATCCTATACCAAGAGGGCAAGTATAAGGGTGGGGATAAAATTTTAAAGATGGAAAAGACTAAGTTGCCCCTCAATAAATTTAAAGATAAAAGAGTGAAACAAATTTATAAAGGTAATATGGTAAAATGTGTTGCTTTATCCTTATCCCTATCAAACATAACAAACATAGATTAATAAATCTCGACTTACTTATTTTTATCTGTATCCCACTCTTTTATCCTTATCACAATCTCAATTCTTATTCTCATTTCTATCCACATCAAATACCAAACGTACCGTAACAAATAATAATAATATTCATTTATTAAAAAATAATAATTAAATAAAAATAAAAGTAAAAATAAATAAAAAGGAATATTAATTAATTTTAATTAAATATAAATGAAAATAATTAATATTAGTAAATAATATTAAGAATATTAAATATTATTATAATAGTTATATATAAAAAATAGCATCTAATTGGAATTTTATTAAATACTATTAAATTCTAATTATATGTTTGATATTTAGAATGTTATATGGCATAATATAGCAATAATAATAATATATATAGGAATAGGAATGAGAGTGCTCCTAGTTCGACATCATTTGTTCTGTTATATTTATACACTCAAAATCTCACTTTTTGGGCTTAATTTCACCTATGGTATACCAAATATACCTTGTTTTACACTTTGGTATACCAACTTCATTTTTGCACATTTTGATATCCTAACTTGTAAGTGACCTCCCATTGTGGTATACCAGACCTGCTATAGCAGGTTACTTATGCCACGTCAATATTTTACTCATTTTAAATATAAAATATTGGGACCTACTATATTGAAATTACCATTTTAACCAATACAATATTTTTTAATTACTGAAAATATATTATATTATTTTTTATTTTTTATTTATAATTTTTCTTTTCTCTTTTCGTTTCCCCAACCGAACCCTAATTTTTCTTATCATCTCCATCTCTCACAGCCGCCGCCTTCACTCCCAATCCACCGCCGTATGAACCTATCTTCCACTATGGCCTCCGTCGTTTTGCTGCTTCTGCAATCATTGTTGCCGTTGAAACCACCGTCTCTCCCATCGCAGATTTACAGGCTATACAGTTGGAGGCAATTTCGAATTCCAGCCCTGTTCTTGAAGCTGATAACACTCTCCTTTCCATCTGCTACAGCCGTGGGTCTCTTCAGCTCCTCGACCAGGTTCTTTTTTCCTCTCTCTTGTTAAACCTTTGCTCGAAATCAAAATTGTTTGGTTGGGAGGGAAGGATTGGGAGTGAAAGCGGCGGCTGTGAGAGGTGGAAGGAAGAACTTAGGCATGGCTAATGGCGCTGCCAATGGATTTTTCCTGTACGTTTATGATGGTTGTCTCCTGTGATGATATGGGTATCGAACTCCAATGCCCAACTCCCTTCATCACCGAAGTAATTAAATTACTAGGTTTGGCTTTGATTTTAATTTATTTTCTTTTGGATGAGTTTTGTTGCTCTTGGGTTTCTTCAATAACAGAAATCTGGTTTGGGTTTTGATGTGTACTTCTCGTTGTAGTTGTGATCTTGGTATCTCAATTTATTTAAAAATTCCAACTGAACTCAAGTAATGAACTGACGAATTAAGCAATTTAATATCAAAAATTAAATAATTGGGAAATTCAATAAAGAGGAATAGCTCTTTCAAACAAGACTTGAAAGACAAAGGCGGGGACTGCCGGCGTCTCACGTTTTAACGTCGCCGGAATCTGCATTTGATAAATCGGAATCTGGGTTTCAATTCCTGAAATAAAGTTCATAGCACAGGGAAGGTAAAGGGAGGATGAATCTAGGTTTCAATTTTTTTTTCCTTCATAAATTTCTAAAATCTGCTAGATTCAGTTATTAGCTAAATGTTGTGATTAGTTGTTTCTATTGGCGGTGGAGGGAAGGATTGGGAGTGAAGGCAGCGGCTGTGAGAGGTGGAGATGATAAGAAAAATTAGGGTTGGGTTGGGGAAAGGAAAAGAGAAAAGAAAAATTATAAATTATAAATAAAAAATAATATAATATATTTTCAGTAATTAAAAAATATTGTATTGGTTAAAATGGTAATTTCAATATAGTGGGTCCCAATATTTTATATTTAAAATGAGTAAAATGCTGACGTGGCATGAGTAACCTGCTATAGCAGGTCTGGTTGGACTATGAACCTTTGGAATTTCTGTTGCAGATTGCAACAGACGTGATTCCGTTGCAATATACGTCCTTGCAGATTCTGCAAGGATTTTCAGTTCCCTTGCTGATTTGCAAGCTGCAAGGGAGTGCTTCTCTCGTAGAAATCCCTTGCAAATTTGCGAGAAAAATCCCCTTGCAGATATGCATGCGATAATTTCCCTTACAACATTCACTTGCGGATTGGCAAGTGCAGAGTCCCTTTGCATAATGTTTTATTAAAAAAATCAATATAATTAAATAAATACATTATTTGGATTGAAGGGAGCTATTATAAGTTGTATACAACACAAAATTTAGTCTTATATTACATCAGAATCAAATTTTAGTAAAAAAAAGAATATACTTTTTAGGATTTTAGATAGAACAAAGACCATCTTAGAGACAAACAAAACATTCATAGTAAAAGACTTCTCCTATCCATATCATGACTACTTCCAAGCATGGCATGATACTCAAATTATCCTATATTTATGCAAGCTGAATATTCTATCCAAATGGAATCTAACTAAAAGATTTGACAATAGTTGTTGTACAATCAGTTTTTATAGCACAAAAAATATGCTTAGCAATGCTTATGAAGAATGACAACCATCTAGTTACACTAACTTATAATAAGAGTAAGGAGCAATAGTTCATATCTTTATTCTTTAAGGCAAGATAAATAACTTGTGCAAATTTCAAATAATTAGATAAACTGCATGCATTTTCATTTTAGAGTGAGATGAACCAAAATACCAGCCATAGCATTGGGAACTTCAAACTATTTATGTAACGGTTAGACAATGCATGAGTTGTATAATAAAGAAATATAAGCTAACGGCCTAGAACAATGGCTTGATCATGCAACTCCTTTGACAAGGAAACATATTATTTGCTTTGTACCTGAAATTCCAAAAAGAAAGACAAAAGAAACCTAAAACTTGTGCACCAAGAGGTTTAGAGATTTCACATCAAGATGAAAATTTGCAATAGCTTTTCTGTCTCCAAAATCCCTTAATTCATGCAGCGGGATATTACTAAAATCCGTTGATCGTGCACGATACCGGAAGTTAGTCTTCTACAGTTAGAATTTCGTGAAATTCTTAATAGTAGGAAATTAGAATAAATCCGAAAAATTATTAATCATCAAAGCTACTTCAAAAAAGTCATATCACAGCATAACTACCAAAACACTAATTAGAATCCAAAACAAAAAGGGAAAACAAAAACACGAAAATAACAAAAAGGATCCGAAAATAAAAAAAAACACAAAATTGAGGCCCTAAACAATGAAATTTGGCAAAAAAGTGATGGATCACATAAGTAAAGCTTATGAGTTTTAATCGTTGGCCCAATTCCAATAAAATTAGGATTTGAAAATGCGAAAAACCGACAACTCGAACTTGTCAACAATTACGGGAATGCCACTTCTCCAAAAACAAAAGTTCTTGTTCTTCTACTACATTATTAATGGGTTAATTACATCCATGGTACACAGACTTTAGCGAGTTTCATAATTTGATACATAGACTTTAATTTTGCTCAGCAAAATACATAAACTTAATAGCATCCTACCACTAACATACATATGACCTGCTACAACAAGTTAATTAAAACGAAATTTGAAGAGCTGAGTTTATTTGTGATGAAGGTGGCTGGGTTAGGGTATGTAATCGATGGTGCTGTATTAACGGAATTGGTGGAGTGATCGGTGATATTTTGGTGGTGGAGAAAACAGTGGAATCAACGGCTATCGATGAAGGCTGCATCAACGCTGAACTCGAAACAACAGTTGCCATGGACGAAACAGATAGCGGTGGAATGGGCGGTGGCAGTGGGGCTGATGGAGTCGGAGTAGCGATGGTGGGATTTTCGGATGAAGACATGGTAGGGTTAGGGTATTGGTGGCTCTGATACCATGAAAACTTATTGAGGCAACGTGACTTTGTATTGATGATTAAGGATAATATATACAGTTGAGAACCCTAACCTTGCAAGGACTATAATACATCTTTATACAATATTGGTCCTCTCTTTCTCTATCAAAAGAATGAACCAAACCCCACACATATATTTCTCTATTTTTCTTCATGATAAAAGGTTATACTATTATTTCGAAAGGAGTCAGCCCGACGACATCGGTGTTGAAAGGCGGTGGCGGATGGCCATTGTCAAAAAGAGAAAGAAGGAAGGGCTACTTTGGGTTTTGTTTTTAAGTTGACAATGTCGAGTTTCTCGATATAAGATTTTCTTTTTCATTTTTTTTAATTTATTTATTTTACAATCTGCAAGGGTAAAATAGTTGCAGATTATTTGCAAGGGAATATTATATAGCATTGCAAATTCCCTTGCAATTTTTGCCTCCAAAATTTTCCCCCTAAAATTTGCAAACAATTGGATCGATAATTTGCAAACAATTTACTAACACATTTCTTTTGAAAATGATAAATTGAACCAAGACAAAAACAAGAAGAATAAATTGCATCCTATCAAATGTTGGAGGTATAATTGTAATTCTGATATAAATTAAAATTATATTTCACTCAAAAACCATTAAGACATCGATTGGAACTTTTATATAAATTTACTACTTTGTTACAATTCGTTAACTGGATATATATATATATATATATATATATATATATATATATATATATATATATATATATATATATATATATATATATATATATGATAGATTTACGGTTTGTGAATTCTCTACTTAAGTGTGGAGAGGTGATCCATTAAATATTTATAGTAGAGGAGTACAAATACAAGTAGGGTTCTACAATTAGACTTCTATACAAGGTAGAATTTATAAACATATAAAACATATATACTCTATTACTCCCCCGCAAGTTGAGCTGGGGTAGAGACCACAACCAACTTGTCCCTTAGAATACGAAAACACGGCCTGGGGAGAGGCTTGGTGAGAATGTCGGCCACTTGATCATCAGTAGAGATATACCGAACAACCAACTGCTTAGAAGCGACACGTTCCCGAACAAAATGAAAGTCAAGCTCCAGATGTTTGGTACGGTGATGAAAAATAGGGTTGGCCGTAAGGTAGGTAGCACTAAGATTGTCACACCAGAGAGTGGGTGCATGCTCCATAGGAAAGCCAAGTTCAACAAGTAACATCCCAATCCAAGACAATTCCGATGTAGAAGTAGCAAGAGCACGATATTCTGCTTCCGTAAAGGAACGAGACACAGTGCGTTGCTTTCTTGAAGCCCATGAAATAAGATTGGTGCCATGAAAAATGGCAAAACCCGAGGTGGATCGTCGATCGTCAATATCACCCGCCCAATCTGAATCCGAAAATGCGCGGAGACGTGTCTGAGTTTGAGGCTGAAATCACAAACCATAACATGTCGTAGCCTTTAAGTAACGCAATATGTGTTTTAACACTTGCCAATGCAGGACTGTTGGTGCATGCATATACTGAGCAACTTTGTGTACTGCAAAAGCAATGTCTGGACATATGATTGTAAGGTACTGTAAGCCACCCACCAAGCTCCTATATTCCGTAACATCAGGTGATGGTTCTCCTGAGACACACAACCGATCGGTGGAATGAGCTGGAGTGTCCACCGGTCTGGAATTCAACATACGTGCCTTGGATAAAAGGTCACAAACATACTTCTTCTGAGTTAGAAACAAGGAACCATCATGTCTTGCAAGTTCAATACCCAAAAAATACTTGGCTGGTCCCAAATTCTGAATAGCAAATTGAGACTGAAGAGAGGCAATTAAGGAAGCCACTTGACCCAAATCATTACCCAAGATCAACAAATCATCAACATAAATGAGACAAAACATAACCCGAGTACCTTGACGCCAATAATACAAGGAGACATTAGCTCGGGAGAAAAGAAAACCATGAGCAACCAGTGCTTGAGTCAGACAGCGGTGCCACATCCCAGGGGATTGCTTGAGGCCATAAAGAGACTTCCGAAGTCGACAGACATGAGAGGGCAAAGTGTTATCCACAAAACCAGGGGGCTGGACCATGTAAACTGGTTCATCAAGATCACCATGTAGGAATGCATTAGAGACATCCAAATGTGAGATCGACCACCCAAAAGAAACAGCAAGTGAGAGGAGTAGCCGAATTGTTGTAGGTTTAACCACAGGGCTGAAGGTATCATGGAAATCAAGCCCCGGATGTTGGTGGAATCCCTTGGCCACTAAGCGTGCTTTGTAATGCTCAACAGACCTGTCAGGTTTGGTCTTCGTCATGAACACACATTTACATCCAATTACATTCTGAGCTGAATTTGCAGGAACTAATTCCTACGTACCATTAGCCACCAATGCAGACTATTCTTCTGCCATTGCTTTACGCCAATGAGAACTCTTGGCTACTTCCGTGAAACTGGTGGGGTCTGGGGGAAGTACCAATGTATGAAAAAACTTTGGAGAAGGTGGCAATTTACCCGTTTGCCTCCTAGTAACCATCCGGTGAGTGGGCTGAATCTCGGTAGCAACAAGAGATGTGGACGGTGCCGTAGAGGGGACAGGGGCCTTATGCACGGCTTCTTGGAGGTCAACAATCTAGGAGATGCCAGGTATGGTGTTTCGGGTGGAGGGAAGTGGTTCGGTTGGGATTGCAGGTGGTTGGGCATCAGGTTCGGTCGGAGCAGGTGGTGGAGTTTGGGTTGCGGGCTGTGTAGAGGTAGAGGAAGTGGGCAGATGACGTGGCAGTTGCTGGAGGGCAGGGGTGACTTGGCAACGGGGAAGCACGGGTTGGATAGGAGATGGATCAGGAACGACAGAACTACACAACTCCGAAAAAGGGAACACCTGCTCATCAAAAACAACATGGCGTGAGATAAAGATTTTCTTGGACACAGGATCAAAGCACCTATAACCTTTATGTAATTTACTATAGCCCAAAAAGATGCATTTGCAAGAGCGAAAATTTAATTTATTCAAAGAATAGGACGCAACCAAGGGTAGCAAAGACAACCAAATACACGCAAAAAGGAGTAGTGAGGATGACGATTAAATAATTGAAAATATGGTGTAGAGGAATGTAAGGCAGGTGAGGGCATTCTATTAATTAAATAGGCAGCAATACCAAAGGCATATGTCCAAAATTCCATAGGTAATTTAGCACAGTGCAATAAGGAGAGACCTATTTCTACTATATGTCGATGTTTTCTTTCTGCTGCCCCATTTTGTTCAGGGGTATAAGGGCATGACATACGATGTTGAATGCCATTTTCAGCTAAATAAGACCTCATAGCAATAAATTCCCCTCCACCATCAGAATGAAAAATCTTAATAGGATGACGGAAATATTTTTCAACCATTGAACGAAATTTAATGAATGTACTTAATACCTCAGATTTATATTTTAAAAAATAAATCCAACAATATTTGCTAAACTGATCACAAAAGAGCAAATAGTAAACAAAACCATCATGAGATTCAATAGGGGGAGGGCCCCAAAAATCAGAACAAATAATATCAAAAGGTCCATCAACAACAGAATTAGAAGGAGAAAAAGGAAGTTTATGACTCTTGCTAACCGCACAGCTAGAACAAGTGGTGCGATCCCTACTACCTAAGAAAGGAATATTATTATGACGCAAAATATGACTGACTACTGGTAAGGCAGGATGACCAAGCCGTGCATGCCATGTGGCTAATGATGTGAGATGTGCCCGGATAGGAGGTGGAACACCTGGAGAAAGAGTGTATAGCCCATTCTTATTCTGGCCTCGAAGTATCACCTGTTTGGAAGTCAGGTCCTTCACAATAAAATAAGAATAAAAAAATTCAACAGAAACATCATTAGCACGGGTTAGAGCACTAATAGAAACAAGATTAGAATGAGAAGATGGGACATGGAGGACTTGAGATAATTTTAAAGGATGAACAGCAGTAGGAATAAAAGAAGACCTAACATGAGTAATAGGGAGACGTGAGCCATTACCTAGATGAACATCTTCAGGCCCATTGTATTCTGAGTGCAGGTGGAGTTGACCCAAGTCTGGAGTGAGGTGGTGTGTAGCTCCACTATCCATAATCCATGAAGAGTCGGTTGGGTTGGTAGTAGTATGGTTGGAGGTTGGAGGGTGAGGATTTTGCTGCTGGTTAATTTTGGGAGATGGACATTGACGTGCATAATGCCCCAATCCTCTACAATTATGGCATGTAACCGTCGACACATCAGCTGGTGCAGATTGAGTGTACTGCCCTTGCTGGTGGCGTGAATACTGCTTGCCGAAAAAGTGAGTCTGTCCGTGTTGCTGCTGTGGATACGGACCAAGGATAGATTGCTGCTGTTGCCGATGGTAGGAGGGGGCATACTATCCCTGAGAGTGCTGCTGGTGGCATCCGCGTCCTCTTCCGCGGCCAACTGAACTCGGCTGCCTTGCCGTGAAAAAGGCAGTTGGTGCATTCAATTCCTCTGTCAAGGATTTTTCCTTTTTAATATGCCGTTCCTCAGTCAACAACAAACCAAATAAATCATCATAAGATATAGTACGTGCCCCAAACGTATGACAAACATCCCGAAAAGGATCCCGAATTCCATCTAAAATAGCATTAACAAGATCTTCATCTGAGACTATGTATTGTAAAGAAGCTAACCGATCAGAAATTAATTTGGCATGTTGCATATAATCAGAAATTGTTTCAGAGTTCAACTTTACCAGGGAGTGGAGTTGTTGTTTCAAGTCTCGTACCTGAGCCCTTGAACCAGAAGCATAAGCATTTTCTAACTTTACCCAAGCATCATGAGCCGTTTTAACACCAATGATTTGTGGAAGGAGAGATGGAGAGATAGAATTCAAGATCCAACTGAGAACCTGTTGATCTTTTTGAAACCACATCTGATAAAGGGGATTGACATCATTATTATCCAGTCTCTCTGCTGGAACTTGGGCCGTACCATCCACATGAGCGGCTAAACCACATCCCGAAAGCATAGGCATAATCAGTGTGCGCCAAAGAACATAGTTAGTTGAGTCAAGTTTCAGCGGAAGTTGATGAGAAAAAGTTGGGGTAGCCATCCCCCCAAGACTAGAACCAATGGAATCGGTAGGAGAAGAGGTGGCTGAAGAATTGGTAGAGTTACGGTGGTTGTCATGATGAGAAGAAAAAGGATGAGTAAAGAGAGAATTCTTAGGGTTAGGGTTTCGGTCACCACAAGAGAGAGGAATCAAGATTATTAGGGTTAGGGTTTCGGTCACCACAAGAGAGAGGAATCAAGATTAGGGTTTCGGTTCCACAAGACAAGAAAGAAGAGAAGAGAGAACCAAGGTTAGGGTTTCGGTCACCACAAGAAACAAGAAAGAAAAAGAGAGGAAATCCTTTAGGGTTTGGAGTTCGGCCTTGCTCTAATACCAAGATAGATTTAGGGTTTGTGAATTCTCTCCTTAAGTGTGGAGAGGTGATCCATTGAATATTTATAGTAGAGGAGTACAAATACAAGTAGGGTTCTACAATTAGAGTTCTATACAAGGTAGAATTTATAAACATATAAAACATATATACTCTATTAATATATATATATATATTGCTATTAACACATGAGGTTGAGTTCAAAACAAGATTCAAATAATTAAATATATGAAAAAGAAAAGTAGTAAATTGCAAGCAAAAATGATTAATATTTCGCTGGTGAATTGATTCAGCAGAAAAATAGAAATTAGTTTTTCTTTTATTTTTTCATGTATCAAACATAAAATTAAAATTAAAAAAATTAAATTAAGAATAGATTGAGAACTTAGATGGATTAAATGGATTACATGGATTGTTACATGGTTTATTATAAACCATATAATATGAGTTCCATAATCTAGTCAATCCATGTAACTCATTATAAACAATAAGAACTACTTTTCATGGTTTGAATGAGTTGAGATTGAATGGGTTGTGATAGCTCATCCAATTTTGTAAACCCTAACCTATTCCATGAACCAAACATAGCAATAAAGTAATTGAATCTACCGTTGAAAGAGGGATGCCTACTATTTTTTTTTTTGGTAAATACTACCTGTTTCCGGACACCACATTGGATGCAGACTAATATGGTTTCGAGGTAGCAGTTCAACGGATTATGATATCAAGACTCCTACCAATATTAGTACTGGGACTCGAACACCTATCATGTCCCTAACTCAGCTCACTATCTACCATCTTAACTACCAAACATTGGTAGAGATGCCTTCTATTTAATGGAGATAATTGGTGCTAAAAAATAAATGTGAATAAGTGGATAGTAATTGATTACTTGAGTGTATTATTCTGGGAGTATACAAAAATTTTCTGTTGTTTGCAGGGACGGTTAGAGAGAGAATTGAAGATCATTGAAACCATAATTTACTGTCCAAACAAAATTAATTAACAAGTTCATAAGCACAAACCGGATAAATTTTTGTCTAATTCGATGTATTTCATTTCTAAAGGTCTCTTAGAAGTTATAGTACCATGATAGAAATATGATTATATGTATATATGTTGTATTTATGTACAGTGCACAGGGAGCTATGTATATATTTTACATGTGTATCTCTAGGGTATAAATACCCACTTAGAATCAATACAATTCAAGGGTTTCATATAATCTTACATGGTATAAGAGAGATAAGAGCTAAACAGCCGATCTTTGTTCTCGAAACCTAACCTTAGCTGCCAGTCTTCATCATGTCCTCCACTTATATATCATTCTTCATTTTCATTTATTTCTAATGTGGGATTCTCCAACATCTCTAACACTCCCCCTCAAGTGTAACTGGGCCTGAACCAGTTGTCACTTGTCAAACATTCCTTGGCCTCTTTCCTTTATGGTCCAAGGTTATCAACGGGTATAGTTTTGTCCACTAGCCCAAACTCCACCAGGACTTTAAACGCAGACCCAGGATCTTTTTTGGCTGTCAGGCCTTCTTCTGCTCTGATACCATAAAGAAACTCTGTGGGTCTTGAGAGTGTTGGGCTTAATTGGATGAGTAAGCATATAAGTAAGGTTGAGCCCATGTAATATAAAACCAATTGGCTTATGTTAAGGCCCAATCTACACCACTCATATATCACTCTTCATTCTCATTTATTTCCGATGTGGGATTCTCCAACATCTCTGACAAATATTAGAGGCTGTTATTGAGGGTTTTGCATGAAAATTTTGATGCATTTGTTAGAACTTTGAGGTTCAGATGGATAATGTTGGATTTGATGATTTATATGGAATGTTGTTAACTGAAGAATGGAAAATAAATCGACATGTAAGTAGGGAGAATTCAGTCCCGTCAGCTCATGTGACGATGAGGCAACATACTAATGCACAAGGAAGCTATTCCGGTTAGAATTCCAGATTGTTTACTGCCGGTAGAGGAAGCGTTAAAAGCCGTGGAGACCGAGGAAGGTAACAGCAGTAGCCCTATGGATTTGTTAGTGCAAGACGAGGTAATTATTTTCAGCAAGAAAGTTCCACTGCTTATGGTTTTACACGTTCTCTGGTAGATGTCTCTCTGTATTACATGTGGAAGGGTTCACAGGTGTTGTTTTGCTTAATTTATGTTGATGACCTCTTGGTTTTAGGAAGTGACTAAGGTTGTGTATTCGCCTTGATTTCTTTTCTTTAATCCTAGTTTGCAATTGAAAATTTGGGACCAACAACATACTTCTTGGGTATTGAATTCTTAGGATAGAATGGATCGTTGTTCCTGGCACAGAAGAAATATACCTTGAATTTACTGTCTAAGGCTCGGATGATGGAATCTAAACTAGTTGACATGCTGGCCTGGTCTTCTGATCATTTGTCTACATCAGGTACTCTTTCTTCAGATGTCACAGCTTACAGGAGTCTTGTGGGTGGCTTGCAGTACTTAACTATAACTCGTCCTGACATTGCCTTGCTGTGCATAAAGTTGCCCAGTACATGCATGCGCCCACCACTGTGCACTGGTAGGCTTTGAAACTGATCCTACACTACTTGAAAGCTACTGTTTCGTTCAGCTTACGGTATCAGCGTCAACCTACCTTGCAGTTATATGCCTTCTCTGATTCGGATTGGGCTGGCAACGCAGATGATCCAGGTCCACTTCTGGTTTTGGTATTTTTCATGGCACTAATCTCATCTCTTGGGCATCTCATAAACAACGTATTGTCTCTCGATCCTCTACGGAAGCCGAATATCGAGCTCTTACTGTAGCAACCTCTGAATTGTCCTGGCTGGGTATGCTTCTTGTTGAGCTTGGTTTTCCAATGGAGCGGCCCCCTACTCTTTGATGTGATAATCTTAGTGCCACTTACCTTATGGCTAATCCCATCTTTCATCACCACATGAAGCATTTGGAGCTCGATTTCCATTTTGTTTGGGAGCGTGTTACGTCTAAACAAATGATTGTTTATTACATCTCTACTGATGATCAAGTGGCAGATATCCTCACCAAGCCTCTTCTGAGCGGACGACCTTTTTCGAAAGAAAAGAGGAACGCGGCAAAGCAAACCAGGGAAAAATGTTTTGATTTGGAAAACGGGTTTGGATTATCTTGCTTTAGGGAAAAACGACCAATTTGTTTAGAAATTACCTTTATAGAAAGCATTTTTTTCCGTTTTATTAATTAAATACCTAAAAACATAAATTTCAAGATCACTGACAGAGTCGCCACCCGGATCAGCTCATCTGGGAAATTCCGGTACAAATCCCTACCGAGCGCAAACTGTCGTACCTAATCCAGAGATTTAGGGTTCGGGCAACTTGCCTACTTAACCTCGAGCTTGTATTCAGATTATAATTTATATTACCATATTTATTCAATTTATTATCTTTCTTTACCCTATTTGTTTAATTATCAGCCGATGCTCAAGCAAATGATAGAAATAAATCGCAGGAAAGTAAATCATACACACAAATTATACGAAAGAATAATAGAGGCGGCTTATACAACCAAATTGAATAAAAATAAAAACTCTCATCCTCACATTACAAGCGCTTAGGATACACGAGGATCTAAAAATTTACAAACGCCTAAATACACGAATTAATCTATTAATTACAGCAAAAATAATAAAAAGGAAAATAAATGCTGCAAAACAGATGGTTAGCACAGTTTATATATCTCAAGCACAAGTAGGACTCACAGCAGGACATAATTGGGATTTTTAGGGACGGAGGCATACATATAGGGGGTAACCGGGTCGACACGACCGGTCAGACCGGTTAGACCTGGAAAACCGTTTTGAAACGCCCTGTAGATTTTTGTGCTGGAAAATAATTTTTGAAAACCATTTTGCTCGGTTTCATACAAATTTCCACATTTTAGCTGGTCTGTCATCCCGGAACTCGAGGTTCCGTGCACAATGGTTTTCCTAATTTTCACAACCATCTAGGGTCCAAAAGCAGTTAACACGCCAAAAACAGTTTGAATCCGAAGATAGCATCGTGCAACGATGTTCGTACGGGCCGTTCCGCGATTCTGCCTTATTCTGGAAGTTACAGCCGTGCGGCTGTAATTAGAGCCGTGCGGGCTCTAAATTATAGCTGTGCGGCTATGGCTTCCAGAACCCGAAAAATGTGTCGTTTTACTCGTTTTCGATGTTTCCTGGGGATTTTATAGGGTTCGAGGGTCCGCCAATGATGGACTACGGATCCGGTTCGGATCAAACAACCCCAAATTCCAGAAAATAAAATCCGAAAAAAACTGAAAACCCTGATATCCGTATGTATAGAAATTCGAAAACCAAAATTTTACAACATACAGATGCATTTGGCCCGAAATTGATAACAACAGAATGCATAAAATGGAAAACTGACTACTTTCGGCCAATTGTGGTAGTTTTGGGATTCTACCCCTACAGAACACAACCGTGCGGCTCTGAGGTTAGAGTGCGGCTGTTTTCTTAGAAAACACAGCCGTAGGGCTCTATTCGGGTAGCCAACTTTCTAGAAAAACAGAAAACAGAGGAGAAAATCACAGGAAATGCAACAAACACAAGTTTAAGGCCTCTCAGAGTTTACCTTAATGTTATTCCAATGTATTGGATGTTCAGAAAAGGATTGGAAAGCAGAAATGTGCCTCGAATCCTTGAGTGTCCCGAAATCCCGAAAATAATTTTCGAACTAAATCGAAACGACCCAGAGAATGTGTCCAGACAAGTAAGTCACTGGTCTAGAATTGTTATAGAATTGTTTAAATATAAGTTTCAGATTTGAAAGCCAAATTCTCTCTATCTTTCTTCCTCACCCTCTCCTTGCTTCTTTGTGTTTCTTTTTCTCTAAGTCTCTTTTTTTCGAAGGAACCCCCCCTCTCTTTGATTTTTCCAGTTTTTATATCCCACTTTATTTTTCATCATTGAGAATATTAAATGCGCCCCATACCTTCTGACTTTGGTTTTCGGCTGAAAAGATAGAAACAAAACTCCTGCCTCAGCAAGTTGTTCTGTCTTGCAGAACAACTCCCCTAACCCACCAGAGCCGCCCGGCCCTAGGAGTTGCTCTGTCTTGCAGAACAACTCCCCTAACCCACTAGAGCCGCGTGGCTCTAGTAAGCCAGGGCCGAGCGGCTCTAGGTTTCATGATCAGGCGGCTCTGACCTAAGCCGTACGGCTGTAGTTCAGAAACCACAGTCGTGCGGTTCCAGGTAGAACCGGGACAGGCTACCCTAACACCTACACTCGCCTCTAAATCCTAAACTTACTCAAGGGGCCTTTCTTGCGGTTTTTGGATCGCGGACGGTAAGGCTTTCGGAGCGTTCCAGGCATTCCAGGCACCTTCTGCTCCTTCCCAAATCTGATTGCTAAAAAGGTAATAAATGACTCTCATCACGGAGGTCGGAAAAACCCATGCTCACACCTCTCTCCCAGCAGCGTTTTTGTTTCTTAAGAGACAAGTTGGCTGTGGTTTCCACTCCAGCTCAACTTGCGGGGGAGTGATAGAGTATATATTTTATATGTAATTATACTACTATAATTTGTATAGGACTCTACTTGTAATTATTCCCTTGTACATCTCCTATATATATTTAATGAAATCCATCTCCATACTTTAGGAGAGATTTCCACAAACCCTAATTCTATTTCACTTGACACAAAAATTATCGTAAGACATAAGCTTCCAGCTTATATCATCTTCTTTATGGTGGTGCCAGGATTGTTCCGTTGGGGTTGGGGGGGGGGGGGGGGCAGAAGAGGCAGAGATGGAGGATGGCATCGTCGGCTCGGCAGCAGCGGCAGGTGGGCGGCATAGCAAAGAGGAGAGGAGAGGGTGAGGGACGAAGGCTGAAGAAGGCAGAACTGTTTTTCTTTTTCTTTTTTAATTTCCAGAGCAAATTAAAAAAAAAAAATTACAACAACTGATACAAGGGCATTGCCCCTGTATCAGCGTTGAAGAGCAGGGGTGCTGTCCCTGCTCTTCTTGGGGGAGCGGCAGCTGAAGAGGGTCACCGGAAGCCCCCTATTCAGGGGTTTTTCCCGCGTCTGGGGGGTCAGCTACCCCCCCGTGACCCCCCTCAGTGCCGCCCCTGTTTATGCTCCTCAAGAGTAAAAGAATGAACCAAACCCCACACATATATTTCTCTATTTTTCTTCATGATAAAAGGTTGTACTATTATTCCATAAGGAGTCAGCCCAACAACATCGGTGTTGGAAGGCGGTGGCGGATGGCCATTGTCAAAAGGAGAAAGAAGGAAGGGCTACTTTGGGTTTTGTTTTTAAGTTCACAATGTCGAGTTTCTCGACATAAGATTTTCTTTTTCATTTTTTTATTTTTTATTTATTTATTTTACAATCTGCAAGGGTAAAATAGTTGCAGATTATTTGCAAGGGAATATTATATAGCATTGCAAATTCCCTCGCATTTTTTCCTCCAAAATTTTCCGCCTAAAATTTGCAAACAATTGGATCGATAATTTGCAAACAATTTACTAACAAATTTCTTTTAAAAATGATAAATTGAACCGAGACAAAAACAAGAAGAATAAATTGCATCCTATCAAATGTTGGAGGTATAATTGTAATTCTGATATAGATTAAAATTATTTTTCACTCAAAAACCATTAAGAAATCAATTGGAACATTTATATAAATTTACTACTTTATTACAATTCGTTAACTGGATATATGTATTGCTTTTAACACATGAGGTTGAGTTCAAAAGAAGATTCAAATAATTAAATATATGAAAAAGAAAAGTAGTAAATTGCAAGCAAAAATGATTAATATTTCAGTAGTGAATTGACTCACCATAAAAATAGAAATTAATTTTTGTTTAGTTTTTCTTTTATTTTTTCATGTTTTCAAAAAAAGTATCAAACATAAAATTAAAATTAAAAAATTAAATTAAGAATAGATTGAGATCTTAGATGGATTAAATGGATTACATGGATTGTTACATGGTTTATTATAAACCATATAATATGAGTTCCATAACCTATCAAATCCATGTAACCCATTATAAACAAGAAAAACTACTTTTCATGGTTTGGATTAGTTGAGATTGAATGGGTTATGATAACTCATCCAATTTTGAAAACCCTAACCTATTCTATGAACCAAACATAGCAATAAAGTAATTGAATCTACCGTTGAAAGAGGGATGCCTACTATTTTTTTTTTTTTTTGGTAAATACTACCGGTTTCCGGACACCACATTAGATGCTGAATAATCCGGTTTCGAGGTAACAGTTCAGCGGATTATGATATCAAGACTCCTCCAAATATTGTTACTGGGACTCGAACACATATCATGTCCTAACTCAGCCCACCATCTACTATCTTAGCTACCAAACATTGGTAGCGATGCCTGCTATTTAATAGAGATAATTGGTGCTAAAAAATAAATGTGATTAAGTGGATAGTAATTGATTACTTGAGTGTATTATTCTGGGAGTATAGAAAAATTTTCTGTTGTTTGCAGGGACGGTTAGAGAGAGAATTGAAAATCATTGAACCCAAAATTTACTGTCCAAACAAAATTAATTAACAAGTTCATAAGCACAAACCGGATAAATTTTTGTCTAATTCGATGTATTTCATTTCTAAAGGTCTCTTAGATGTTATAGTACCATGATAGAAATATGATTATATGTATATATGTTGTATTTATGTACAGTGCACAGGGAGCTATGTATATATTTTACATGTGTATCTCTAGGGTATAAATACCCACTTAGAATCAATACAATTCAAGGGTTTCACATAATCTTACACACCAAACGGATAAATTCAAAACCTTTGAAATTGGTAAGTGTTTATAACAGGTGAAGAAGAATTACAAAAATCAAACATGAACCCCATGTTTGGTCTATGTAATAGTACAAAAATAAAAGAGTGAAATGTATCAATGGTCAGCTCAAATCTATTTTGCCAATACTAAAGAGAGACTTACAATAACACTTAATATATTGTTTTATCAATTGGAACTCCAACAACGGCAGTGGGATTCGAACACAGGAAGGATGTTACAAAAGTCGGTTCCTTACCGCTAAGTCCACTCTTAGGGCCAGTTTGGGATTGCTGTCAGTGAAAGTGCTTTTCCCCATAGCTAGATTTAATTGCTTTCTTTAAAAGTATTTCCTGAATAAAATCTGACTTTTACCAATTGTGCATTTAAGATTGCTTTCTGCAGTCCTGAAAGCTGCGTTCGGGGCTACGAAAAGCAGTTTTAAATGCAGCCTTAGTCAATAAACCAATTTATAAGCAATCATTAATATGTATATATATATATAGTCCGAGGTACTGAAGGATAAATAACAATTGTTTTTTCTTTCTAAATTTGTCAATTAGATATTTTAACAAAATTAGGGGGAAAAAGTAGCCAAAATAGATATTTTGGTCATGTGATCCGGCCATAAGTAATTATTAAGTATTATTCCCTCCGGTTTCAAATATTAGTTACTTTAGGATTTTTACTTTGGTCTTTTTTATATGTCATTTTAGATTACTAATGCATTTTTTACAATATTTACTCATATTTACCCTCATTAAAAGTATGAGAGAAGTTCAATATTTAATAAAAATAAGTCTTAACAATTAAGAAGGCAAAGAATTTTAACATAAAAAGTAGAGCTTTAGTATAAAATTATTAAGGGTATATTAGTCATTTTAATAACACAATTAATAATTTATTGGTTTTGATGAATAACCTTAAACGACATATATTCAAAACCGGAGGGAGTACGTTTTAGATCCCTTAAATATTAATATCTTTCAATTGAGACCATGCATGAATTTCTTTAATCTTTTCTGTTTTATGAAATAAAGCATTGGCCTACCTTACATACACCAAGCTATGACTTGCGATTGTTCAAATTGTTCGATACTGCAATTATGACTTGCGATTTCAATGTTATACCTTTTTCCCTGAGGAAATAATTAACATATTAAAAAATTATATATTCTGAATAAGGTGTAATTGGCATGAAATAGTAAAGATTCGAACTACATATATACATAGATCGATTTACTTGTTTAAAAAAACTAGAATTAGAAAAATTCACATTAATTAGCATATATGAATATAGATAATTTTTATGATAAATATATAAATATGGATATATAGTCCAAAGAATATATAAAAGTTCACTTTTTCCTTCAATGAATAATTTTGTATATAGACCATCAGGACGAGTATTAAGTCCAAATTAATTATTATAAGTTCTGAATAAAGAAAATAAAAAATTAGAAACAACTAAAATTAAAAAAATTGAAATTTAGAAAGATGTCTGTTGCTAAGAAAATTACATTTATGTTTTTAATTTTATTTTTCTAATATTGCCAATAAGTATGTCTTCTTAAAAGCTGGCTAATCAATTTGCTACATTTGTGGAATGTCTTCCCCACTCTACGAAGTGATGCATATAATGGGGGGAGACTAATATTACAAGAAGAAAGCACAAAACTAAAGCTAATATAGATATTTTCCTCCTTGATGTAGTAAATTTGGAAATATATCCATCTTCCATTAGCAAATGCTGCTTCATCCATTGATCCATCGATTCGATCATCAGTTCAGATATGTCCCTAGCAAAGTACAACAAGTTCATTAAAAAAATGAAAATGAAAATTAAAGCTTTTACTAAATTTAAAGTATATTAATAATTTGGAAATACATGTGAAAAATTACCTCAATTTTATTGCATTGACTAGTTTCTTCTTCGACGAGATTTGGAAGTCTTGTTTTTAGACTTTGTTGGCCTTTGATTGCCTTCAACTTTCCTCACAAACCAAGCAGGTTTCCTTGTTTTGAACACTGCATATGCAACTCCAACACCAAATACAAATCCACACCCATACCCAATTGTCACAGCTTTCCATCCAAATCCATCTTCACAATCCTCTCTTTTTGATTCATATTCTACTTTTTTCACTTTGTTGCATTTCTCCAATGGAAATCCACATAATCCTGAGTTCCCTTCATATGAAATATTGTCGAAAGTGTTGAACTGTTTACCTTCAAGTATGGGTCCTTCCAACCGATTATAAGAAACCCGAAAGATTTGAAGAAACGTTAAATCCACAAGCTCCATAGGAATCCTTCCGCTCAAAGAATTTGAAGAGAGATCTAGTGATTCCAAATTCGACAAATTTCCTATTGATGATGGAATATTATTTGTGAAGCAGTTGTGAGAAAGATTCAAAAGTCTAAGCGACTAGTTTTCCAATCGATTCCGGAATATTTCTTATAAATTTATTTCGTGACAGATCAATATATGTCAATGCATTTTGGATTTTTTGCAACTTAATCTCCAATCCTTTGAATGTTATATTCACAGTATAATAGTAGGAGTAGTTTGGTGAGCTCATATAATGCAGTTCCTTGCCATCTACGCCCATCATTGCCTCAAAATGATCAAAGTATGATGCTGGCAGTGCTCCACTGAAGTTATTGTTGGAGAGATCGAAAATTCGCAACTTAGGGAAGGGATAACTTTTCAACGTTCCATGCAATTTATTAGTGTGCATCACAAGATCTTGCAGATGTGGTAGAGTTCCGAGAGAATAAGGGAATGCATCACCGATCTTGTTGTTACTGAGATTGATTAGTTCCAAATTCTCACAATTGATGATAGTATGTGGGATTTGTCCTTGCAGTTGATTGCTTTTCAAGTTCAAATATCTTAATTCACATCTCTTTGAAAATGCAGCAGGAATTGTCCCTTGAAAATTGTTCATGCACAAATGCAACACTGACAGACCATTGCTCATATTTACCAAACATGGAGGAATAAATTCGCTGAAACTATTGTTGGAGAGGTCCAAAATTTGAAGAAAGGATAACTTGCAAACTGAAGAAAATACTCGTGTTAACTTATTGGATGAAAGAACGAGAACTTCTAGGTTTACAGAATTGAAAACGGAATCAGGAATTGGGCCAGTAAACATGTTATTTCTGAGATCAATATAATCAGTGGCGAATCCAGGACGTCAACTTCGGGGGGGCAAAAATTTCCTTAAAAATTTTCCGGCCGGTGATCAAAAATTTCCGACCGGCCAACAAACCCATAATTAATTCAATTTAATTCAATAATGACACAATCCTTCATTATTTATATTCATAACATAGTAACAATTAATTTTTTCCAATAAAAATTCTTAAAATTATAAAATTTATAATTCTAATTAATCTAATTTTAATCTAATTTATTTATTTTTTTAATTCTAAGATGAGAATTTTTTTTTTAGGCCCAGGTTTTAATTAAAGAATTGAAGTTGGTTTTTTAGGCCCAGTCCAAAACGACGTCATTTTGCCTGGGTTGTTAAAAATTTAAAATCCTGGGCAAAACGACGTCGTTTTGCCTAGGATTTAAAAAAAAAAAAAAAGAAAAAAAAGAAAGAAAGAAAGGAAGAAGACAATCGTCTTCTTCCTTTGGTTTTGGGGGGACCCCCCCCCAAAACCAGCGACCGGCGGGCCACAGCCGCCGAGATACACCCCTAGTAGGGGTGATTCTCGGTGGCCGGGGGGGGGGGGGGGGGGGGCAGCGGCCGACCCATGCCCCCCCTGGCTCCGCCCCTGAATATAATCTAAGTCCTTGCTTTGAAAACTTGGAATTGGGCCATGCAACTTGTTAAAACTCAAGTCAATGGAATATAATAAATTGCTATGGATTTGGCTTATGTTGAGAGTGCCATGGAGTTGGTTGTTGCTGAGAGCTAAGTGTCTCAAACAGGGAAGAGTAAATAAGGAGGATGGTATTGTTTCATTGAGCAGGTTATAGGATAAATCTAGCCAAAATAAATTTGAAAATACACTTATAAAAGAAGGGATTGGGCCAGTTAATTGGTTTTTTAATAAGTGTAAAAATTCAAGTTGTGTTAAATTTCCAAAGTAAATAGGAATAGGACCGCTGAAATTATTGTATGAAAGATCTAAGTCATAGAGCAGTTTAAGATTTCCAAAGGAAGAGGGAATAGGACCACTGAAATTATTGTTTGAGAGAACCAAGGAAGTGAGTTGTGTTAAAGTGCCAAACAATTCAAGATTTGAGCGAACAAAATTGCAGCCGCTAAGCCGCAATTCTTTCAACGACTTGAGATTGTTGTGAAAGAAATGAGGTTCCAAATAAATTGGGATTTTTGTGAAAGAAAGTCCCAAGTGCTCTAGGAGGGTACTCCAATTGGACATGGGAAGAATTCCACTGAGATCTCCATTGCCAGATAAATCCAAGATTTGAAGGTGCGGTCATTGAATAAATATATATGGAAATTCCCCACGCAATCCACAGTACATGAGTTTGAGAGATGACAAAGAAGAAGACAGGTTCAACAAATAAACAAGTTCTACGGAAGACATATTTACAGACATCATATGCAATGTTGTTAGTTTCGTTAGATTTTGAACAAGTTTGTTGAAGGCAATTGTATCCATGCTCAACTCACTATTTCCACCTCCATACAA
Organism: Euphorbia tirucalli; assembly: GCA_039660915.1. NCBI lineage: Eukaryota > Viridiplantae > Streptophyta > Magnoliopsida > Malpighiales > Euphorbiaceae > Euphorbia > Euphorbia tirucalli. The sequence continues at coordinate 74,153,937 of CM077641.1, forward strand.
CCCAAGGAAATCCAATTTGGATAGATAAAAAATATATGGGAATTCCCCTTCCAATTCACAATCGACAAGCGACAAATATGACAAAGAAGAGGACAAATTCTTGAAGGAACTAGATTTGACCGACGACAAGTTTACATTGCTCAAATCCAGTTCTCTTAAATTGGACAAGTTTTGAACAATTTTATCAAAAGTAGTACCTGTGCTTAGCTCCAGACTATTAGAAGAGAGATCAAGTGACACCAATTTGGACAAGTTTGAGATTTCTATTGGTACTTCACCAGAAAACATGGATGAATACAGGTTCAAATGGGTCAAGTTGAACAAGTGGCCAAATCGAGATGAAATCTGAGAGCCATTGAAATCATTGGAAGAGAGATCAAGATATTGAAGATGAGAGAGCATGAAAAGAGGATTATCAGAATGAATGGAACCATAAAGCATACTATAAGAAAGGTTAAGACCAATTACATAACCTGTTTCATTATCGCAACTGATCCCTTCCCAAAAGCAGCAATCAGTTCCCTCTTTCCAAGATTCTGTCTTTGGATTCGACGGTACATCAGTTGTCTGAATGGAGAAGGATTTTTTAAGAAGAATCAAGGCATGGCTGTCATAAGGATCACAAAGTAGTGTGGAAGAGGAAGAATTAGGAGATAAACAAAGAACTTCAAAATGAAAATGAAACAAAAGGAGGCAGACAAATTGAGAAAGGCATAGCATTTTCTACTTGTCAATTTTCAAACACTTATGGGCTATTTAGTTGTGGAAAACTAAAGTAAGTGAGAGACCCAAGTAAGTGAGTTGTGTTAAAGTGCCAAACAATTCAAGATTTGAGCCAACAAAATTGGTCAATTTTCAAAGACTTAATTTGGTGCGTTTGTAGTGATTAGAGGACTAATATTTATAAACAAATAACTTGAAAATGAAAATGAAAATGAAACAAAAGGAGGCAGACAAATTGAGAAAGGCATAGCATTTTCTACTTGTCAAATTTCAAACACTTATGGGCTATTTTAGTTGTGGAAAACTAAACCTTTTTTCTAAGAAATTTCACGGAGAAAAATGGAAAAGAGAAATTAGTGTTTGGTTTTTAAAAAGTTCCAAATGTGAAATTGGAAATCAATTTTCCCAAAATTAAGCTTTCTGGGTGGGAAACATCTTTTTGGTGTTTTCTAATGTGGAACCAAAACAACACGGGCTCCGTGTTTCAATTTCTCAATTGACTCTTTTTTCTTGACTAATATTTTTATATTTATGGTTTTATATAATTTTTATGTTTTGATTTTCTTTTTTACTGATAAAGTTTTAATTTAAAAAATGTTGCTAATAGCGAAAAATGAAAGCCCATTTTCTGAATGAAAAATTACATACTCCCCCACACTACAACTAATGCTAGATTTAGCAGCAAAATTTACATTTAACAGCAAAAATATATAGTGGAGGTGGCAATTATGTAAACGACCTACTGACACGACATGAACCCAATATATATGTAGTGGGTTTAGGTTTGATTAAACAGGTAATAGGTCATTTTTGGGTTGACACGAAAGTCCGATAATTTTTGTGTCGGGTTAGGGTTAACCTGCTAACCCGAAAATGACACGAATATTTAAAGTTTACTATTATATTTTCCTATATTTTTACATGTCACCATTAAAAAATGTAATATAATATATATAACTCACAAATACAAAACAACTTTTCAATAATTTTACACGTCATTCTTAATAGATGTAGTAAAATGACACAAAAATGCGAACAAGACATAATCCAAAATAAAAAATAGAACGTTAAGATTTGTAAAATAGGTTTTGGATCAATATTTTATATCGACAAAGGTTAAATTGTTAATTTAGATACGATATAAATATTTAAAATTTTAATATTTCCTCTATAATATTTTTACATGTCACTCGAAAACATGACACAAAACCGATACAAACACGATTGTATTAACTCGATTATGACTCGAAAATTTTTTGGTCAGGTTTGGGTTTTGCTCACTGAAATACGAACCCGAATTCGACACGACACGAACACGACCCAGCTATACGAATTGACACCCCTAACAAAGTGATGCAATAATGGGGGAACTAAAAGTCAACTTTTTCTTTTTGAAAAAAAAAAAAATCATAAAACACAGCAAACTTACATACCTTTTTTTTTTTTTCAAACTTCAAGTTAGAAATGGTCTATTATGTGTATGATGGTGTGTTTCATGCTATCTTTTCATTTAGTTAGATTTTCAAATTAAATTGATTTCTTTGTTTTAACGTGTTTCATGGAAGCTTTTAATTTAGTTATATTTTCAAATTAAATTGATTTATCTGTATCTTCCTGTGGTCTATAGAATCGTAATATGTGTACTTTTAAGGATGAGAAATCAAGAGAGAAGAAGAAAGCAAGAGGGATGTATTGGCAAATTACGGTAAATAGGATAGAGAAGATGATATGGACAATTTTATGCACAGAGGTTTTAATTATAGATTGGAGCAATAAAGATTGTATTGATAATGTAAGTATATATATACAGGGTGACTAACAGAACCCTAATTCAAGAATTCTAGATATATCACACAACTACAGTTTAATTACAAGTATAACACTATTACCCTCCCTCAAGTTGAGCAGGGGCTCAACTTGCATCGAAAGGGAATGAAGTGATCCTTCGGGAGAGCTTTGGTAAGAATGTCAGCCACTTGATCTCGAGTAGGCACATAGTGAACGCGTAAAAGTCCCTTGGAAACCCTGTCACGGATAAAAAAGAACTCAACCTCCAAATGCTTACTCCGTTGATGATAGACTGGATTGAGAATGAGGTAGGTGGCAGAGAGATTGTCACACCAGAGATGAGGAACTTGAGGAAGCCGAAAACCTACCTCCTGTAGTAAGATTTGCAGCCAACCAATTTCAAACGCACTAGTGGTTAGGGCCCTATATTCGGCTTCAGTAGAGGAGCGGGCAACAGATTGTTATTTCTTGGAACTCTAAGAAATCAGGTTACGGCCGAGATATATTGCATAGCCCGAGGTTGATTTACGGTCATCCAAGCTGCCTGCCCAATTAGCATCAGTGTACCCCTGAAGAGTGAGATCCGAATGGTGGTGAAGAAAGAGCCCAAAGTTGCAAGTTTTATGTACATAACGGAGAAGGCGTTTGACACCTTGCCAGCGTAAGTTTGTAGGAGCATGCATAAACTGAGACAATTTATACACTGCAAAAGAGATATCCGGCCGAGTGAGAGAGAGGTATTGTAAACAACCAAGAGCACCACGGTAAGTAGTAGGGTCCGAAAAAGGATCACCCAATTGCAACATGAATTTATCTTTAGATCCCATAGGGGTGGCAACACCAGAACAACCCTTCATTTGAGTTCGGCGAAGGAGGTCCTGGATATATTTGGTTTGGCACAGAAAAAGGCCATCCTTGCACCAAGTTGCTTTAACGCCCAAAAAATATGACAAGGTACCAAGATTGCGAATAGCAAACTGAGACTGAAGTCGATTAATGAGACGATCAACAGTGGACTGATGATTACCCAATACCAACAAATCATCAATATAGATAAGGCAGAAAACCCGAACAGACCCTTTATGATAGAAGTAAAGAGACGTATTAGACTTCGAACCAACAAAGCAAAGGGAACACAAAACATCTGTCAACCGATGATGCCACATCCGTGGTGCTTGCTTCAAACCATACAGAGACTTATGAAGTCTACACACATAAGAAGGAAAGTCGGGGTTCACAAAGCTAGGAGGTTGTTCCATAAAAACAGTTTCATCCAGATTGTTATGTAAAAAATGCATTACTGACATCAAGTTGGGTTATTGACCAATTCAAAGAGACGGCAACAGCAAGCAATAAACAAATAGTTGCAGGCTTGATAACAGGACTGTAGGTCTCAAAGTAATCAATACTTGGTAGTTGATGAAACCCTTTTGCTACAAGGCAGGCTTTGTATCGATCAATACTACCATCAGCCTTCTGTTTCAATTTAAACACCCACCAACACCCAACAATATTCTGATCAGGACTGGGAGGCACAAGTGACCATGTACCATTGGCAACAAGAGCATTATATTCTGAAGTCATAGCATCTCGCCACTCGGGAATTTTGGAAGCTTGAAGAAAGGTGGACGACTCTTTGATGTGAAGCAAGAATTTCAGCTTCAGCTTGTCGTTCATTTGGCGAGTGACCATGCGCCGTGGAGCCGGCGAATCGAGTGTAGCGTCAACGGGTGAGCTGACGACGTTAGAGGGGATGAATAGGCAGGTGCTAGGTGGCCAAAGGTGGATAGATCAACACATAAATTAATGCCCTAAAGGGACGTTGTACAGCTGGTGCACGGCAAGGTGGAGGGAGACGGCAACACAGGTGAAGGAGGAGGACGGGTTGGTGAGGGTGCTGCAGGTGGGGTATGGGATGAGGGGGCTACTTTGGATAGTTGAGGCAACTGTATAGGGGGTGCGTTTAGGAGCACAGGCATGGGAAAGGGAAGATGCAGTGGAGGATTGTCAATGGATTGCATCTCTAAGAGCAACACATCATTAATCTTCAAAAAAGGGAACACCTGTTCATCAAACAAGACATGGCGTGAGATAAAAAATTTAGAAGACACGAGATCAAAACAAATATAACCTTTGTGGAGATGACTATACCCCATGAAAACACATGGACGAGACTTATGATCAAATTTGTTTTTGGCGTACGGTTTGAGCCATGGATAGCAACAACATCCAAAAACCCAAAGTGCATGATAATTTGGTCGGTCATGGAAGAGAATTTGATAGGGGTTTTGATTTTGCATTTGAGCCATAGGGGTACAGTTGATGAGGTAGACGGAGGTGTCAAAGGCATAGTTCCAGTATTTATGAGGCATGTGGGACCGATGGAGGAGAGCAAGGCCATGTTCGACAATGTGGCAGTGTTTGCATTTAGCGGTGCCAATTTGCTCAGGGGTGTGGGGACAAGACATGCGGTGGGAAATGCCATGGGTGCGAAAAAAGCGCTGTAGGGCTATAAATTCCCCCCCCCCCCCCCCCCCGCCCAATCGGATTGGAAGGTCTTGATTGATTTCTGAAAAAAGTTTTCAACTATGGTGCATAATTGAACAAATATATCATGCATGTCGGATTTTTTTCTCATAAAATAAATCCAAGACTATTTGCTAAAATGGTCAACAAACACAACATAATACCGATAGCCATCAACAGAAATAACAGGAGCGGGGCCCCAAACATCAGCTCAAATTCACGAAACAGTATTAGATAAAGGAAAAGGCAATTTATGACTTTTACTAACACAACAAGAAGAACACACGGATGTACTAGAATCAGAAATTGGAATGAAGTAAATGTTTAACATTAGATAAGGAGGCATGCCCTAAACGGTCATGCCAAGAGCTCAAAGAAGCTACATTAGCACACTTTTTATTCAATGCATCTAAACAAAGCGAGTAAAGTCCGTTGTTACACCGGCCTCGGTATCGGATCCTCCCCATTGACAAATCCTTGATGAGAAAGGAATTAGAGTAAAATTAAATAGAAATAGGGTTAAAGTTCGTTAGACCATAAATAGATAATAAATTATTGGAAGAATTGGGAACAAAGAGCATATTATCCAAATTTAGTGAACAATTATTAACGGAAACAATAGAATTACCGACACGAACAATAAGGAGTTTAGAACCATTACCAACTGTGACTGAGTCAGTCCCTTGATATTCAGAATGGATGTCCAAGTTTCCCATGTCTGAAGTTAAATGATGTGTGGCGCTGGAGTCAACAGGTGGAGGAGTGTGGCTGGTTGCAATGTGAGATATGGGTCGAATGGGGTTTTGCAAGTGAAGTTTGGGCGAGGAGCAATCTCGGGCTACATGTCCAAGGCCATGGCAATTGTGACACATGACGTGTCGTTGTCTAGAAGTGTTGTTGTTGTAAGTGTGTCGTCCCTCATAATTATTTAGACCAGCAAAGTTGTTCTGTCCCCCATAGCTATTTGGCCCGCCATAAGTATGCTGGCCCTAGTGGTAATTATTTCGACCTCCACCACCACACTGCTGTCTACCGCCAGACCTGCCGCCACCACATCGCAGCTGAGAGTAACAGCAACGACGGCCATTGCTACGGCCTGAATTAGAAGAGTGGGATGAGTACATAGCTGGTGGCGGAACAGCAGAGGAAGTCTTCGATTTTTCACATGCCAAACGGTGTTCCTCAGTGAGAAGCATACCCAACAAATCATTAAAAGTAATGTCTTCCTGTTTAGTATACAAAGTTCTAGCAAACAAACTATATTCATCTCCAAGTCCCATGATAATGGCATCTACCAAATCTTCCTTATTCATATTATAATTCAAAAAAGCAAGCTGATCATAAATTGACTTCGCATGAAATAAATAGGTAGTAATATCAGAGTTGCCTCTCTCAATAGTCGTTAATTGTTGACGCAAATTCCTGATTTGCGCCCTAGAACCCGAGGAATAAGTGCGGATCAAACGGTTCCAAGCAATTGCTACTGTATCGGAATTAATTATTTGCGAGAGTAGAAAGGTTGAAACCGAGCCCAAAATCCAGCTCAAGACTTGCTGGTCCTGTTGTTCCCAAACATTGAAAAGTGGATTAGGAATTCCGTCTCCTAAAAATTTCACGGGCACCGGATATTTGTCATCAATGTGGTGTGTAAGGCGACACCCACGCAATAGGGTCATCATCTGCCCCTTCCATAACACAAAATTTCCAGAGTCTAATTTATTAGAAATCAAACCGGTGACATTAGAAAAAGTTGTCGGTTGTAAAACCGGAACTTGTGTAGTAAACGGCGGTCCTCCTCCACTATGACTGACCAGCTGCACTCCAGGAACAAAAGACAGATTGGCGGTTGGGAAGGTGATGAGAGCATCAGTATTTTGGGTGGTGAACGGATTAGCAAAAATCCATGGGGTCGAGATGGTGGGCTGCGGAACGTGAAGGGAGGAGTTGGATGCGGCAGAGCTGACAGCAGATGGAGGGATCGGCTGTGGAGCTGGAACGCCGGTGGTAAGGATGTACTAGCAAATTAAGATGAAATGGACAATTTTATGCACAGAGGTTTTAATTTGACAAAGCATAAATTATAGGGTAAATAATTTATTAAGGATTCAACAGTTAACAATGACAAAACTTAAGGATCTTAGAGTACGTGTATGGACTAACTAGTGTAATATGTAAGAACATAGGAACTAATAAATTGTTTGCTCTAAATTTATATAAATTTAGAAAAGTACTAGTATAGTTGTGCAAACCTTAAAAAGGTTATAATAACAATAAAAAAAAAAGTAAAAATATTACAAGAAGAAAGTACAAAACTAAAGGTAATATAGATATTTTTTTCCTCCTTGATGACAATAAATTTGGAAATATATCCATCTTCAATCAGCAAAAACTGCATCATCCATTGACCCATCGATTTATCAGTTCAGTTCGGATATGTCCCTAGCAAGGTACAACAAGTTCATTAAAAAAATGAAAATAAAAATTAAAGCTTTTACTAAATTTAAAGTATATTAATAATTTGGAAATACATGTGAAAAATTACCTCAATTTTATTGCATTGACTAGTTTCTTCTTCGACGAGGTTTGGAAGTCTTGTTTTTAGACTTTGTTGGCCTCTGATTGCCTTCAACTTTCCTCACAAACCAAGCAGGTTTCCTTGTTTTGAACACTGTATATACAACTCCAACACCAAATACAAATCCACACCCATACCCAATTGTCACAGCTTTCCATCCAAATCCATCTTCACAATCCTCTCTTTTTTTTTTTTTAATTAAATTAACCAGCGGTATTCTCATTAAAATAATTCTGTTTGGGACTTAGTCACAATTAAGGCTTCCCACCCCTTCCTGCGGACATATTTAGTGGGATTTGAACCTGAATTTCTTCCCACAAATTCAGCCAACATTGCCAACTGACCTGCAACCCCGCAGGTATAAAGTTGATAAATATGACATTTTTAGTAATTTTCTCATTATTAAAATCGGTGCCTTGGAGGCATATCTTTGTAATGAACTCGTGGATAAATACATCACTTTATGGTGAGATGAGATTGATACAACTTTTTGGTTCTATGGCCTATGTTGATGAACAAACAAGAGAGACAAAGGAATGAAAGAGAATTGAGGGGAAGAAGAAAAGAGGAAGGAAATGAGAGACAAGCTGGTAGAAGAAGAGTGATAGAGAAAATACTAATAATGATAGTAATAAATTGGTTTTTACATATATTTTTGAGTTATTTAAATAAATAAACAAAAATGTATTTCAATAAAGAAATTTAATGTTACATTAGCAAGTTAAAAGTGAAAAAAAAAATGTTGCTAATAGCGAAAAATGAAAGCCCATTTTCAAGTTTTCAATTGACTCTTTTTTATATTTATGAACCCATTTTGTACTTGTCAATTTTCAAACACTTAATTTGGTGCGTTTGTAGTGATTAAAAGACTAATATTTATAAGTAGATTTTCTACAGTGCCACTCTCCGTCAATGGACTAATATCTTGACAAATACAAGTCTAATAATCTATTTTTCTAACTTTTTTTTTTGGGTTCAATAGAAAATCATCTCTCCAAATTGCAAGTCTAATAATCTATTTTTCTAACTTGTTTTTTTGGGTTCAATATAAAATCATCTTTCCAAATTGGAAGTCTAATAATCTATTTTTCTAACTACTTGTTTGGGTAATGTTAACTTTTCTTTTACGGAAATTGACAAATCAAATAATACCAAAATTTAATTACTTTAAATTTATTAAACATCACGTAAAAATGAATATTTTGTTTTAGATATTTTTGAAATTTTGGAAATTTTTTAATATATTTATGCAAACTTTTTATTTTCAAGTAAAAATGTTATATGGTGTTAAAAGTTAAGTATTTTTATAAAATCGCAAAACTAAACCAGTTTTCGAAAATTATTAAGCTTTATGGGTGGAAAACATCTTTTTAGTGTTTTCTAATGTGGAACCAATACAACATGGACTCCGTGTTTCAATTTCTCAACTGACTCTTTTTTCTTCATCGAAGGACTAGTATCATTGGTGAATAGTGCTCAAATGACATTTCCATCACGTAGGCATAGTATCATCGTCTAGCATAAAGTTGATAAATATGACATTTTTAGTGATTTTCTCATTATTAAAGTCGGTGCCTTGTAGGTATATCTTTGTAATGAACTCATAGTTGACTATAATATTGAGATCTTTAGGTAATTACAGCACTCTATGGTGAGATGAGATTGATACCACTTTTTGGTTCTATGGCTTATATTGATGAACAACAAGACAGAGAAAATGAGACAAGTTAATAGGAGAAGAGTGATAGAGAAAATGCTAATAATAATAACAGTAAAAAAATTTATTTTTCATATATTTTTGAGTTATTTAGATAAATAAACAAAAATGTATTTCAATAAAAATTTTTATTTTTACATTAGCAAGTTATATAGTATCAGTAAAAAATAAAAAAAATAAAAAAAACGTTGCTAATACCGAAAATGAAAGCCCATTTTCTGAATAAAAAGTTACATAGTCCCCATTTGGTATATCAAAATAAATTATAAGCTATAAAAATATACAAAACATAATAGAAAGGTTTTCAAGGAAAAAAAATGTGAAGATGAAGCTGAAAAATAAAAGCAATATATAGAAATATAAAAATATAAAATCAAAAGATAAAATAAAAATAAAAATATTATTGATATCAATATGATTGTAAACTATTAAGAGATCGTCAAAATAAAATTCAATAAATTAAAAAAATGAAATAATAAGAAAAAACAAAATATGTTCACAATGTTTTCTGTCAACAAAAATCTGGTCTACTATGAAATGCAATTCCACTGTGACCATGTTTGCATCTTTTAGTTCGAACAACTTGGATTGAAGTTATGAGATGTTATATAAGAAAAAATGAATATTCTTGAAAATGAATTCCCATCTTCAAGTTTTCTACTCTCAACAACAATTTTTCTAATTGTCCTAGTAAATAAATACTCCCTCCGTCTAATTTTGATAGACAATTTTTTTAGACAATTTTTTAATTGCAAGGTAAGTGAGAAAATTAGTTAACAAACCATATTTTTACAAAAATATCCTCGATATACCAAATGATTAAGTGAAATAAATACTGCCAGTTTGATTGTTTAGATCCATGTGACAAGAGTATTTTTTATAATTTATCACTTAATTAATAATTAGACATTAAAAAATACCTATATTATTGAACACACAAAATAAAAATTTTACCTATCAAAATTAGACGAGTGTAAGATGATTCCACAAAAAGAAAGCTATATCAAATATAGCACGAAAAGGTTAAGGAGGAGGACTTTTCAGCATGTGATATAAGTTGAAGCAGAAGGGCGCGGCCCAAAAAGAGGGGGAAATATTTCTGCTGTTGGAAATTCCAGAACTGACCTTAGCTTCTCAAGGAAGCTATTGAATTTTGTGGTTGTAGAATTTTTACCATTATTTTATTTGGGAACTTGTTTCAAGGTTGATTAGATCTTACCTTTTTAGGGACTAAAAATAGTTTACTATTTTGGGGGTTAGGAGGCATTAAATGCTCTCAACAACTTATTATTTTTGCATTAATTTTTAGTCTTGAATTATTATTGTTCTTAAAAGTTTTCTGATTAGGAAATCTCGTTTTTATGGTTAACATGTGTTGCGAGTCGGTTTTTTAGCAGGCTGAAACTAGCTTAGGCTGGTGGTCTTGGGAAGTCTTTCTTTCTTTTTATTATGAATATCATGTTGATATGATTATGTGTTGATATGCTTAATTTAAATGCGAAGAGGCCTTTTTGTATGTCTAGTATTCCTGATGAAACCGAGAGGAGATTTAGGAATATGAAAAAATCACACACACACGCACTTGCCATGAGACCGAGAGGAGATTGTGGGTATGCTAAGGGTTTCTACTTATTGTGGAATGCTTGCTTGAATTAATGCATGATTTCTTATGCTAAGTGAGGTCGAGAGATAAGCTTAGTTACGGATCATAGATTCAAGTGAGGTCGAGAGATAAGCTTGGTGAATAGAGGGCAAGAAACCTTAGATCTACGTTTCCTAATATATTCATAGTAAATTCTGGAGAAAGATATTCTGAGATTGCCTGTCTAGCTGGTGGAAGTCTGTGTTTGTATTATTATTGTTTTAACATTTTCTGTTTTAAGCAACATTTTTTACTTTGCCTTGCATGTTTTCTATTCTCAGCTTGTATAAATTCGTAGTTATAATTTTATTGAAAAACCTTTACATCTGGTGATTTATTAGGAATTCTTAGAGTTTTCCCTTATTCCTTGTGGATACGACACTTGTCTTGCCCAATACTACAATTGACCTAGTATACTTGCTAGTGCATAATTATAAGGCAACAATTGTCTAGATACATGTGAAAAGAGCATTTTTGATAATTTATCACTTAATTAATAATTAGACATTAAAAAGTACCTATATCATTAAACACACAAAATAAAAATTTTACCTATCAAACTTGACCGAGTGTACGATAATTCCAGAAAAAGAAAGCTATATCAAATATAGCACGAAAAGGTTAAGAAGGAGGACTTTTCAGCATGTGATAGTAAGTTATATAACCCAAGCAACATCAGTCTTAACTTATTTTTGTAAACTATTTAACCTATGGAAACTATTTTAAAACAATAATTGAACATCCCTAATTACCCCACCTCGACAATTCAAAGATTAGTCGATGCTTTTTTTGTATTGCATCTAAAATTCCAAATTCGGTGTTTGAGATTGCTAACAATTTACAACAGCATAAGAAATTCCCCTTTTTTTTGGAAGCCAAACATCACAATATTCCCATTGAGGACACCAATTGAATCAAGACAACCCACCAAGAAACATACATATTCAATGTTGGAGGCTCTGAACATAAACAAAACTAAGCCCCATCTGGCTGGACAAAAGGATTTGCAATTTCATCTGTACCGTCTGTCGGTGATACAAGCATTATTGCAGTTCCCCTGCATACCTGCACAGCCATGAGAAAACACTCAGATACTCACCATATTTGGCACAATTCATCATTTCAACCCTGCACTTTATTTTGACACATTTGAGCCCTATAGGGGGAAGAACAATCATGTAATTGCAGTACTGGGAGATGGAGCTATGACTATGTTTGTAAAACGATGCATGCATTCTAAATCTCTTCCAGCTGCCAATTACATGATTTTCAACAATGCATGTATTTTATAACCAACTGCTGTCATAGATTATGTTTGTAAAACGATGCATGCATGTAAGTTAGACCAAAAGTACTAAAGCTAAAGCACAAGGACAAAATGAAAAAGTTTCCATAAATAAAGAGCCAAATTTTGACTTTTTCCAATTCTTTCAACAAAATGAGAACATGACATCATGTTATTTACCCTAATCAGCAGCAGCCTAGCGAGACAAACTTAATGTGTTGTGTAAATTTGGTCATGAGCATGTATGTGTCTTAACTATGTATCTTAAAGTTGAACTATCTGTCCTCCTAGTAACTACATTAGGCAACAGTTACAACTCTACCTAGCATTTTTCTTCTGTGCAGAAATTTAATGGGAATAAGATAGAATTTTCCAGCAGATTAGCTTTCAATAGATCGAAGGGTTCTATCTCAATGAGCCCTAGTTTTTTTCCCCATATGTTCTGAAGTTTGAAGATCAACCGAACCAGAAAATCATACCCTCCCATAACTAGATCCTACGTCTTCAGGGACATTTGCCAAAACATCTACTTGAACAATTTGGGAAAAACACATTTTAAGACCAAGCAGCAATGCAAGGCTCATATGTTGATGATGACCATTCCACTTGTTGCATAAATGAAATAGATGTAACTCAAAGAAAAAAATACTATTAGGCCAAGCCGTCTAGTCTGATCAGTGGTCTTCAGTGGATCATCAGCATCTGCGATGCAGTGAGAATGAATTCAATTGTCATAAAAATAAAAAAGGAAAAAAAAAGGAATCCACAGTAACTTCATCAACATAAATTGCCACTTTAGATGCATTTTTCAATAATAATAAAAAACAACATGGTTCAGCTCTTAAGAAAAAAGGCAAAAGAGGAACTTGTACTTTTCTCTCCAACGTGAATTCAATAATTAGATTTCAGGAAGTTAGCTTAAGTGGAGACATGAAGACACATTAAACCAAAGAAAGTAAAGACAATTCCAGTCATCAAGATACTCTTGTACGAGCAAATATGAGAATTTGTGGATGGTAAGAAGTGCTATGCTACATGCACAAAAATTTCAATGTTGTTCCTCCATCAATTTCTTCTTGCCTGTGGATGATTGACTTCTATGACTCTAATTAGCAATTTGTTTCAAGAAAATGGAGTCCTCATGTGATATGTTGAAAATCAAATAGAAAGTAAATCCTCTGTTCAGAAATAAGACCACCATCACAGCTTTAATCCCAACTGGCATACTGCATATAGATACACATCACATCAAACGGACAATTTAATACAGCATTTCTATCAGAAATATGACAATCTAGCCACAAGAAGCAGAATACAATTTGCACTTATACAAAAATCACAGACGAGCATTCCTATTTCCACAGAGTCAATACCTCTTAGATATTCTACTGCTTCATCCAGGACAAGGTTGAGCAATTGATCATATCCTTTCAAAGTCCCTGTCACTGAACCAAGAAAAGCCAAAGCTCATTCAATGAATAGAATATAGACAGATAACAGAGGAAATGCTTCATTTCCTTGAAGTCCCAGGAAACCATTTTCTCTCTCTACTAAAAATCTCGTGAAATAAAATTATGAGGACACACAATTTTCAAAAACACAGTCCAGATCATTATTGTGTGCATTGTGTGTGTGTGTGTGTGTGAGAGAGAGAGAGAGAGAGAGAGAGAGAGAGAGAGAGACAAGCATCGAGTGATAATACCAGAATAAGGGTACCAGTCAGACAAAAAATGCAGAAATGTTATGTGAACATTAAGTCAATGAGTACTATGAAAATAATGTACTTTGGGCTCCTATTTCTTTTTATTTGACTCCAACGTTGACAGGTACACCCCTTTACAAATATATGATTCAATACTCTCAGCATGGCAATATTATTCAATCTTATGACTAGAATATACATATTTAAACTTAACGATTATATGTGAATCATGTCATACTTGTACGATCTCTGGTGTTTGCTCTTCATAGAAACAAACATTTACTCCAACCATAAGTTCGTTTGGAAACATATTCTGCAAACATAGAGATTTTAAAAATCTTAGTAATAAAATTGAAACTCTCGCTTGCTAAAGAAAAACCCATTCTAATAAGACAGCTCTACAGCTCATTTTAGAACGCTCCCTTGAGCAATGGTTGGTTGGACCGTAGAAGTGGGAGAGAAAAAGAGCGCTACCTACTCAATTATTCATAGGCAATTATCATTTTCACCTAAGATTCCTGAACATGCGTTCATCACCTCGAGTTTGCAAGATGAAGCATGTAGTCTGGTGTAAAATATAAATTTTGATCTCCAACTCACATCCAAAATGTCAAAATCCAAATGCAATCTAAATACTTATTTATTGCTAATTCAAGATACCAATCTAAAGCAACAGAAATTATCATCAATTAGAAAGCTTGCCACCATCTTCAAGTCAGCAACTAACATAATGTGCAGTCTAAAAAAAGTCCAGCACCGAATTAGGGTATAACTCAAGATTTCATTTGTTAGTGCATCAAATGAACAAACTCAACGTTCAAATTAAAAAACATGGGGACTCTCTAGTACCACTATATGCTTGATCAGAAGAGGAAACTAATAAAATCGAGTTTAAAATAATGCATAGCAAACCGAATTATCATCACCCGGATTCTATTATCTGTGATTATATCTAGCACATTATGTTATAATAACAGCCAAACATTACATAGAGTAAAATCCCAATTAAAAAAAATTAACAAAATTAGGTGAAACTGAAGTGAGCAAGCTGCTGAAGCTAGAATTATTAACTTTGTCTACCGCCAGTGAGCTTGACTTGAACACACCTGTCGACAAATTTCCCCAAATCCAACACTGTTTCTTTTCTCCCTGACTGAAACAGGAACTTGCAGATTTATTTCGTGACAGATCAATAGATGTCAATGCATTTTGGATTTTTGGCAACTCAATCCCCAATGCTTTGAATGTTATACTCACAGTATAATTGTAAGAGTGATTTGGTGAGCCCATTTAATGCATTTCCTCGCCATCTAAGCCCATCATTGCCTCAAAATGATAAAAGTATTTTGAAGGCAGCGCGCCACTGAAGTTATTATTGTTGGAGAGATCGAAATTTCGCAACTTAGGGAAGGGATAACTGACATTGAAACTTTTCAACGTTCCATGCAATTTATTAGAGTGCATCACAAGAGCTTGCAGATGTGGTAGAATTCCGAGGGAATAAGGAAATGCATCATTGATCTTGTTGTTACTGAGATTGATTAGTTCCAAATTCACAATTGATGATAGAATGTGGGATTTGTCCATGCAGTTGATTCCTTTCCAAGCTCAAATATCTCTGTGCACATCTCTTTGGAAATGTAGCTGGAATTGTTCCCTGAAAATTATCATACCCAAATGCAACACCGAAAGAACATTGCTCATATTTACCAAACAGATACAGAGTTGCTTTGAAAACTTGGAATTGGGCCATGCAACTTGTTAAAACTCAAGTCAATGGAATATAATAAATTGCTATGGATTTGGCTTATGTTGAGAGTGCCATGGAGTTGGTTGGTGTTGAGAGTTAAGGATATCAAACGGGAAAGAGTAAATAAGGAGGATGTTATAATTTCATTTAGCAGGTTATAGGATAAATCTAGCAAAAATAAATTTGAAAATACACTTATAAAAGCAGGGATTGGTTTTTTGATAAGGATAAAGTTTCAAGTTGTGGTTAAATTTCCAAAATAATTAGGAATGAATGGGATCGCCGAAATTATTGTCTTCAAGATATAAATACTGGAGCAAATTAAGATTTCCAAAGAAAACTGGAATTTGACCGCTGAAATTATTGTATGCAAGATCCAAATACTGGAGTAGTTTAAGATTTCCAAAGGAAGAGGGAATATGACCACTGAAATTATTATGTTAGAGATATAAAGTGAGTTGTGTTAAAGTGCCAAACAATTGAGCCAACAAAATTGCAGCCGCTAAGCCTCGATCCCTTCAACGACTTGAGATTGTTGTGAGAGAAATGAGGTTCCAAATAAATTAGGATTTTTGTGAAAGGAGGTCCCAAGTTCTCTACGAGGGTACTCCAGTTGGACATGGGAAGAATGCCACTGAGATCTGCATTGCCATATAAATTCAACATTTGAAGGTGTGGTCGTTGAATTAAGATTGCTGGGAATTCCCCACGCAATCCACAATCAATGAGCATGAGAGATGACAAAGAAGAAGACAGTTTCAACAAAAAAAGAGGTTCTACGGAAGACATATTTACAGACATCATATCTAATGCTCTTAGTTTCGTTAGATTTTGAACAAGTTTATTGGAAGGCAATTGTATCCATGCTCAACTCACCATTTCCACCCCTAAACAACACCCAAGGAAATCCAATTTGGATAGATGAAAAATATCTGGGAATTCCCCTTCCAATTCACAATCAAAAAGCGACAAAGATGACAAAGAAGAAGTCAAATTCTTGAAGGAACTAGGTTTAAGCGAGGACAAGTTTACACCACCCAAATCTAGATGAAATCTGAGAGCCATTGAAATCATTGGTAGAGAGATCCAGATGTTGAAGATGAGAAAGCATGAAAAGAGGATTATCAGAATGAATGGAAGCGTAAAGCATACTACAAGAAAGGTTAAGACCGATTACATAAACTGTTTCATTATCGCAACTGATCCCTTCCCAAAAGCAGCAATCGGTTCCCTCTTTTCAAGATTATGTCATTGGATTCGATAGTACGTAAGTGGTCTTAATGGAGAAGGATTTTTAAGAAGAATCAAGGCATGGCTGTCATCAGTATCACAAAGTAGTGTGGAAGAGGAAGAATTTGGAGATAAACAAATAACTTCAAAATGAAAATGAAACAAAAGGAGGCAGAAAAATTGAACGAAGAGAAAGGTTTAAGGGAGTAAATCATACTTCGATTAAGCGATACCTAATGTCTATTTCAGAGAAGAAACTAAACGAGATTACCTTGATTTGTTGATGTAAAATCAGCATATTGAGTGACATGTAAGATCATAAGATCCAAACTAAAAGTGGATAACCTAGATTTGTTGAATGGGGAGGGGCACTGAAAAAGCTACAAGCTACGAGCAAGGGACAGAGAGACTTTGTTAAAACTAGTGATGTTTAGCTCCAAATAACATCCTAAAATTAGAAATTCTGTTTGTCTCTAAATTAGGTCCAAGGCAAAGATATATGTAAGATAACATAGATACAAAGAAACCTCACTAATTGTTCGAGAAAGATATATTATTCTATTTAATTACAAGCATGGGACAGTAGTCACTCTATT
Source organism: Euphorbia tirucalli (assembly GCA_039660915.1). Taxonomy (NCBI): domain Eukaryota; kingdom Viridiplantae; phylum Streptophyta; class Magnoliopsida; order Malpighiales; family Euphorbiaceae; genus Euphorbia; species Euphorbia tirucalli. Next base: position 74,171,471 of record CM077641.1, read on the forward strand.
ATCTCGTAAGGTAGGGGCTGTGCAAAGCATGTGAGATAAGCTATTGAAGAATGGAAGTCAAATCAGTAACTCACATTAAAAAAATCCCATCAAGTGCATAAAAGAGTTAGTAACAAATAAATAAACAACAGTGATTGAGTAGGCTCACAGCTCATTCACTAGCATCTGCTCTGTGTAAAGGGGGGGGGGGGGGAATACTTTGTAATAGTAGCATGAATAGTGAAAGTGTGATAGGTGAGAAATCTTAATGGTTGTTCCTCCCAACCCTGAAGTTGGTATAAGGACTACTATAGGGGGGTGTGGCAGGTCTCAACTAGTGTCAGCCGCACGGTGGTGCTTGTGAGGCCAGTGTTAGTCGCACGTGGGTGCTTGTGATTGCCTCATCCATAGTAGGACCCCCTACTTCTACGGGTGTAGACTTGTTTGATGTACTTGTTGTCAATAGATTAATGAAAGCCTTGCATATCACTTTTTATATGTGTCCTGTGTATGCTTGTGTATGTGTGGATGGATGCTTATCATTGTTTATGCCAATCTAATATGCCAATATTTCTTGTATAGAATGCGGAATGGCCCATGAGTGATAAGTGCATTTTATGCACGCAATCCGTCTTTATTTATAAGCTTTAATTGATATATTATTAGTTAACTTAGGCGGATTTACTCCATTTTGTGTAATTACTCGTGCTAGGGACTCTGAAGTTGTTAAATGAGCTTAAAGAGCCGATTTTGGAAGCTTGGAGTGATTGAAGGATGGAGCTTGAAGTCATAACCCATGGGCATGGCTTATGGAGTGCTGTTGACGCTGAAATTGGGCTTAGGAAGCTGTTTTGCATAAGCCATGACCATGGCTTAAGGGGACCTGCGAATTTTGAAGAGTTTTTATGGGACTTGAAGACTTCCAATTTAGTTTTATCTTATTTTATTTCAGCCTTTTTATGATAGGCTTTTGGGGATATTTTTATTTTTAATAACTCTAATTAGATTTTCCTACAAAAATCTTAATTAGAGTTATTTCCTTTTTAGAACTCTTTCTTGCTGAAACTTGCATCTATATAGCTCCTACAGTACCTGGTTTTATTGAGCGTTTCAGTGCACTGATGCAACAATTACAACAGCTTGGTTACATTGGTGATGATCCCTTAAAATTTTGGAGCAAGAATCAGGTGCAGTGCAAGCTGGATATCATTAATCCAGATATCATTATTGAAGATAAGCCCTTAAAGCATGTAACTCCAGCAATAGTGGCCTCCTTTCAACAGCATATTGACGCTCTTGTACAGCTGAAAGTAATCAGACCTAGCCAATCCAGACACAGGACGATGGCTTTTCTTGTTAATTCTGGCACTACTGTCGATCCTGTCACCGGACAAGAAAAGAAGGGCAAGGAAAGAATGGTCTTTAATTACCGGTCCTTGAATGACAACACTCATAAGGATCAATATAGCTTACCTGGAATCAACATCCTCAAGAAGATTGGTGGCAGTAAAATCTACAGCAAATTTGATCTGAAAAGTGGTTTTCATCAAGTTGCTATGGCAGAAGAATCCATACCATGGACAGCATTCATTGTCCCTAATGGGTTATATGAATGGCTTGTTATGCCTTTTGGATTAAAAAATGCACCAGCTGTCTTTCAACGCAAAATGGATAATTGTTTCCGTTCTTGCAGCCACTTTATTGTTGTGTATATTGATGATATCCTGATCTTTTCAGAATCACCTGAGGAACATGCACAACATCTTAAATAGGGTTAGGTCTTTTGTTTTTGGGGGGATCTCTTCTCTTCTTCTTCTTTTTTAGAAAATTTCGGCTGCCTCTTTTCTTTCCCTTCCCCAACGTTTTCTTTACCCCATGATGAACTAAAAACCCTAATTTCTAGCTAGAAGGAAAGTTCAGTCTTGTAACGTCAACTGTGAGATCATTGTTCTTATTTTCTTCTTTAATTCAAGTAATTGATTTCATTCTATTCTTACTACCTTTGCATGATTTAATTGAATTCTTAATTTAATTATTTACTTGTGATTGATTTGCTAGTTAGGTGATTAAATACGTAATCGTTTAATTCACTTAACCTAAGTGGCGAATAACACTATTAATTATGGACAAGTTTTTAATTTGTGTTATGGATGAAATTGATATGCTTTAAATAATCCCGCTTGTGTGATTGTTAAGTAGAATTAGTGTCTCTTTCATGTGTTAATGCTTTTGATTGAATTAAATTCCGAAGCTTGTTCGGAACTGTTTGATTAAATAGGGATAATTAATGAGCTTCTCTTAGTTATCTATTCCGTAAGAAGAGACTAGGTGATTCATGCTTTGTGATAACTATAGCTAATTTATTTGAATGCATTGAAGTTATCTTTTGTGTTTGATCGATGATCGGTTGGCTTGACTCAAGACTCGAATTCACCTTCTAGCCGGAATTCGCTTCATATAGATTTTACCCAATTATTTAATTTCTGTTATTTCCATATTTTAATTGCAATTCTCAAACAATCCCCTTTACTTTTCTAGTTTAATTTTAGAAGAAATAATCGACCAATCCCTGTGGATTCGACCCTGCTCTGTTTGTACTACAAACTTTTGTTTTCGAGAGTAGGAATTTATTTTTGGTGTGCTCGGCACGCATCAAATTTTGGCACCGTTGCCGGGGATTGGTGTCTTAATTGTTTATTTCTTCTAATCTGTGTTTTCTAGTGTATGCCTCGTTCTTCTCATACAGGTGAACTCGAATTTGATCCCGAAATAGAGAAAACTGCTCGTCGACTGAGGAAGCAGACGAAGGAAAGAGGATCACGGGAATCACTTCCATCGGACGTGGTAGCTGATTCGTTAGAATCAAGTGAGAGTGAAATCGAGGAAGAAAAAGAGATGGCTAACCTAGAACAAACATTGAGAGCCATGGCTGAACCGGATATGGATCAACAACCTTTATGCATACTGTATCCGGAAAATGAGGTAAATTTTGAATTAAAATCTGGTTTAATTCACTTATTGCCTACTTTCCATGGACTTTCAGGTGAAGATCCACATAAACATTTGAAGGAGCTCCATGTAGTATGTTCAAGCATGAAACCGCCAGGGAATGCAGTTTCTGTGGAGCAAGTGAAAATGAGAGCCTTTCCGTTTTCACTAACTGATAAAGCTAAGGATTGGCGTATTACCTCCCGTCTGGATCAATCACAACTTGGGGCGAGATGAAGAAGCAATTTCTTGAGAAATTCTTCCCTGCTTCACGAGTTTCTTCAATCCGCAAAGATATATCGGGCATTCGCCAATATGCCGGGGAGAATCTTTATGAGTACTGGGAAAGATTTAATCAGCTTTGCACCAGTTGCCCAAATCATCAGATAAAGGACCAACTTTTACTTCAATATTTTTATGAAGGACTAACCTTATCTGACAGGAATCTGATTGATGCATCCAGTGGTGGATCCTTGGCCGATAAGACAATTACCAATGCACGAGAGCTGATTTCGAGAGTCGCTGCCAACACACAACAGTTTGGCAATCGACAAGATCATCCTGTGCAGAAAGTGAATGAGGTAAACACTTCTGCTATTGAAAAATGACTTAACACCCTTACTTCACTCATGCAGAAAGCCTTCTTGGGAAAACAACAACAACAAGTGAATGTTTGTGGGATTTGTTCAAGTTTTGATCATCCTACGGATTCTTGTCACACTCTCCAAGAGGAAGAACAGGTTAATGCTGTTGGTAATTTCCAGAGCCAACAAAACCAGAGGAGATATGATCCATACTCACAGACTTACAATCCAGGATGGAGGGACCACCCGAACTTCAGCTATGCTCACAAGCCTAATAATTTTTAGCAAGGGCAGCAGTCTAATAATTTCCACCCAAGACCACCATTTCAAGCGCCACAACCGCCCCCTCCTAAGCCAACTATGTCTTTAGAGCAAATAGTGTCTGCCTTGGCTTCCAATGTGCAACAATTCCAACTAGATACTAAGACAAGCATCTAGAACAAAGAAAACCAAATGAGCCAATTAGCCACCTCGGTGAGTAAGTTGGAATCACAATTTTCTAGACTTTTGCCATCACAGCCTGAAATAAATCCGAGGCAGAATGTTAATGCCATCACTTTAAGGAGTGGCAAGGAGATACCATCTGCTGGAGTTTCGAAGCATGAGGTGGAGAAAGAACTAGAAAAAGAGGAGGTAACTCCTGCACCAGCTAAGCCACCACCAGCCATTGTCATCCCACCTCCATTCCCAAGTCGATTTTCCAAATCTCTAAAGGAGGACCAAGAGAAAGAGGTACTTGACTTATTCAAAAAAGTTCAGGTAAATATTCCTCTTCTTGATGCTATTAAACAAATCCCTCGATATGCCAAATTTCTTAAAGAATTGTGTACTAACAAGAGGAAGTTGAGGGGTAATGAAAAAATCAGTGTGGGAGAGAATGTTTCTGCTGTTATTCAAAGGAAACTCCCACCAAAATGTGGAGATCCAGGTATGTTCACTATCCCTTGTAAGAGAGGTAGTACTAGAATCAAGAAAGCAATGTTAGATCTTGGAGCTTCAATTAATATCATATCACGATTGCTTTATGCATCTCTAAATGCTGGACCTTTAAAAGAAACTGGTGTGATAGTTCAACTTGCTTATAGAACTAATGCTTATCCTGATGGGGTACTAGAGGATGTACTTGTGCAAGTTAATGGTTTGGTATTTCCTGCTGATTTTTATGTTTTGGATATGAATGATGATGATTGTCCAATATCGACACCCATTCTTTTAGGAAGACCATTCCTTAAAACATCTAAAGCTATAATCAATGTGAATGAAGGTAAACTCACTATGGAATTTAATGGTGAAATGATTTGTTTTAATTTATATGATGCCATGAAATTTTCAAGTGATGAACATTATGATTTAGCTCCTGATGTTGCTAATTCTGTTGTTTATGAGGTTTTTGACACAGGAGGTTGTGAAAAAATCTTACAAGTGAAGCCAGTTGAGAGTTCGGCCCGGAAAGATAATCGGAAGATAAAGCCTGAAACCTTGATTGATAAATTTAAGGTTTTCTATCTTGATGATAATGGAAAATTTCCGGTGATAATACCAAAAGGATTGGAAGGACTTGAAGAGGATGTGATAGTCCGAGTTCTCAAGGAACACAAATATGCCATTGGCATTACCTGAGTAATTAAGATCGGCATAATGTCTAGCCCAAGACAATAAAAAAAGGCGCTTTTGGGAGGCAACCCAAATTGGTTTTGTTTTAGATTAATTCTTCTCATTTTGTGCTTTAATTTGATGTTTTTATTTTAATTTCTTAGGTTTTTCTATGAATTTTGAGTTTCTATCATAGCCTTTGATCATGTTTTAAATCACTAATTAATTGCCTTTTTAAGATGCCAAAGTTTAATTTAGCCAAGATCTTGGTTTGGGTGAATTTTGAGAATCTGAAATTTTATTCAAAAATGTCATAAGCCATGATCTAGGCTTGAGGTAATTAGTTTTCTGATTTTTTTTTGGCCAAAAACACTAAAGGTAGTGAATTAAGCCATGAGCATGGGTTGAGTTAATTAGTCTTCTGATTTTTTGGGCCAAAAATTAAAGGTAGTGAATTAAGCCATGATCTAGGCTTGAGCTAATTAGTCTTCTGATTTTTTTGGGCTAAAAACTAAAGGTAGTGAATTAAGCCATGAGCATGGATTGAGCTAATTAGTGTTCTGATTTTTTTGGGCCAAAAAAACAAAAGAGTGGATTTAAGCCATGATCATGGCTTGAGCTAATTAGTTTTCTGTTTGTTATTGGGCAAAAAAAATCAAAAGAGGTGATTTAAGCCGTGATCATGGCTTGAGACAATTAGTCTTCTGTTTTTTTAACACTACTCAAAATTTTTGCCTTTCATTTTGTTTTATTTTATTCATTCTTTTTTTTTTTCAAAAAAAAAAAAAAAAAACACGTGCATAAAATCTGCTGTTGACCATTAATTTATTTTTTTTTCTTTCCCTTTTTCTTTTCTTTCTTTTCTTCTACCCCTGATTTTCTTTTTCCCAGAACCCTTTTTCTCCAGCGTTCACAGCAGCCACGCCTAACCCAGCCGTCGCCGCCATCCCACCTGCTCGCCGCCGCTGTTGTTCTCGCCTTCAGCACCACCGCTCGCCGCTGATCTGCCCTCTTCTGATCTCGATCCGGCCTCAACTGATGATGGAGACATGAGCGGCTTTAATGCAGCGCCTCCGCCCTCCACCGATGTTGGACTGTCTCCTTCTTCAACGGCTGTCGACCCCCTGTTTCAGAGGCGATTCCGGCGACTGAATCAACTCCGGCCAGCAAGAATTTTACCTCTAGTTTGCAATTTCTTCCACTCTTAATTGCTTTTTCAAATCCCTATTGAAATTCTATATGTCTAGTTTACAAGTAGATTTGGGAATTGAGATGGAATTAGACTCAACATTATGCTTTAAATTGTTGATAAAATTTTGAGAATATGTTGAATTGAAATTGCCAAATTAGATTAGATAGGATTGAGTGCTTATTGTTGATTTTATGCCATATGAGTTTTTGATTGAGAATATGCAGTTATTTTATGGCTCATTGATCTTTGTCTTGCTTATTGAGTTTAGGCGGATTGGTTTATTTGAATATATGAATTGCTATTGGAATTTCAATTGCCTCTTCATCGTAGTGTAAACTTACATTGTTCTAAGTAGGCTTGATTGCTTTCCTTGCTTTGTTGCGACAAGTTGTGCAGCAAATGGCTCGAATTGAGATTGTTGTGGCTAAGTTGTACCGGACTCAAGAGCGCGATCCCCCGTGCCCGCCTTCCCCTTAGGAGCGTCGGATATTTGGCATTCATAATCCAGGGGAGTTCTGTTCTAACTTTCTTGCTATTTTTACTCTGGTTTGTGATGCTATGTTTTCTTGCACATCAAGGGCTATGTGCAGATTTAAGTGGGGGGAGGGGTTATACATTGTGTGCTTATCATTATGTCTATATTATTTGTTTTGTTCTCTTGACTGTCATCTCGCAAAAACATAAATTAGTTTCAATTCCTTTATCATTTTGCATTGTTCTCTTTAGCAATTGTAGAACCGAAAACTTTTCTTCTATGTCTTGTGTACTTGTCAAGGGAGATGTTTGCATAAATGAAGTATGAGGTTCTAACTGGTTGAAATCACTGTGATCAATAGACACTTGAATTGAGACGTATCACTTAGAGACATAGATTGTATAAGAAACTTCTTTTGACTAACCATAAATCAAGGGGATAAAATAGGTTTTACGCATGTTTTTGATTTTAAAAAAAGAAAAAAGAAAAAAAAATTTCACATTCTATTCCGCTGGCTTGATTTGCGAATCCAAGTTATGAATAGTGCTAGTAGCCGCTTAATGAATATGCTTAGCCAAGTAAGTCGGGTGCATTGTGTTTGCTCCATTTTTGTTATCCGTTCGGAAAAGCTAAAGCATCTTAAGTAAGGTTAAAAGTTGTGAAAGAAAAATAAATAAATAAAATAAGATCACAAAGTGATCCGTTAGTTGTTTATGTCTTAAATAAATTGTGTGCTTATCCAAATCCTATTGTCCCTTGTTTATGTTTTTGATTAAGAAGCAATTAGGGGTCTACTATCCTAGTGATGCAAATCACATTCTAAGTTGTTAATTGAGTAGCTTTGGGTGCATTAGTTGGGGCTAAGTGCTAAGTTTATCGCAACTCTCCCTTGATAAGCGTGCTTGATTTATTAGTTGATTTTTAAAACTATGATTTGTGAGATATAATGCGCTTTTAATTGTCTTTGGAGTTGGACTTGTTTTGTTTGCTTGAGGACAAGCAAGGTTTAAGTGGGGGAAATTTTGATAAGTGCATTTTATGCACGCAATCCGTCTTTATTTATAAGCTTTAATTGATATATTATTAGTTAACTTAGGCGGATTTACTCCATTTTGTGTAATTACTCGTGCTAGGGACTCTGAAGTTGTTAAATGAGCTTAAAGAGCCGATTTTGGAAGCTTGGAGTGATTGAAGGATGGAGCTTGAAGTCATAACCCATGGGCATGGCTTATGGAGTGCTGTTGATGCTGAAATTGGGCTTAGGAAGCTGTTTTGCATAAGCCAAGACCATGGCTTAAGGGGACCTGCGAATTTTGAAGAGTTTTTATGGGACTTGAAGACTTCCAATTTAGTTTTATCTTATTTTATTTCAGCCTTTTTATGATAGGCTTTTGGGGATATTTTTATTTTTAATAACTCTAATTAGATTTTCCTACAAAAATCTTAATTAGAGTTATTTCCTTTTTAGAACTCTTTCCTTAGTTGATTAGGTTTAAATAAGGTTAGGTCTTTTGTTTTTGGGGGGATCTCTTCTCTTCTTCTTCTTTTTTAGAAAATTTCGGCTGCCTCTTTTCTTTCCCTTCCCCAACATTTTCTTTACCCCATGATGAACTAAAAACCCTAATTTCTAGCTAGAAGGAAAGTTCAGTCTTGTAACGTCAACTGTGAGATCATTGTTCTTATTTTCTTCTTTAATTCAAGTAATTGATTTCATTCTATTCTTACTACCTTTGCATGATTTAATTGAATTCTTAATTTAATTATTTACTTGTGATTGATTTGCTAGTTAGGTGATTAAATACGTAATCGTTTAATTCACTTAACCTAAGTGGCGAATAACACGATTAATTATGGACAAGTTTTTAATTTGTGTTATGGATGAAATTGATATGCTTTAAATAATCCCGCTTGTGTGATTGTTAAGTAGAATTAGTGTCTCTTTCATGTGTTAATGCTTTTGATTGAATTAAATTCCGAAGCTTGTTCGGAACTGTTTGATTAAATAGGGATAATTAACGAGCTTCTCTTAGTTATCTATTCCGTAAGAAGAGACTAGGTGATTCATGCTTTGTGATAACTATAGCTAATTTATTTGAATGCATTGAAGTTATCTTTTGTGTTTGATCGATGATCGGTTGGCTTGACTCAAGACTCGAATTCACCTTCTAGCCGGAATTCGCTTCATATAGATTTTACCCAATTATTTAATTTCTGTTATTTCCATATTTTAATTGCAATTCTCAAACAATCCCCTTTACTTTTCTAGTTTAATTTTAGAAGAAATAATCGACCAATCCCTGTGGATTCGACCCTACTCCGTTTGTACTACAAACTTTTGTTTTCGAGAGTAGGAATTTATTTTTGGTGTGCTCGGCACGCATCAATGAGCCTATTATAAGCGAATGTTATAACCCGATCTAACCTCGTATTTGCTCCTAATGCAGGATTAGCATATAAAGTGTGTTGGCTGGCTTACTTCTAGACGAGACATAAGCGCCCCACGGTGTCCGAGGATTGACCCCGTGACATTTGGTATCAGAGCGTGGTTCCATATGGCGAAAAGCAAGATGTCAAACCATGATGCATTGAAGCGCATTGAGGCCCTGGAGAGACAGTGGGCTGAAATAGTTCCGGAGTGTCTTTCAGCTACGGTATTCGAATGTGGCAAAAGGGTTGAGGAATCACTAGGGGTAGTAAAAACGCTCCACCGTGATGTCCGAGACCTTCGTGAAAATATAGGGACCTTTGTCCAGAGCGAAGTGGAAGAAGCCACGAATGGGCTAAGTGAGTTGATAAAGGCCTTGAACGAGAAGGCATAAATCTTTCAGGCCGTGATGGCCAATCTTGACATTTTTGAATTTGTGGTGACAAATTCTGCTGCCATTAAAGAGATAATGGCTATGAAGTCCGACCGAAGGGAGCGGACCCTTGAGACAGGGACATCCCAAGGAGGTGGTACTTCCAATGCTGAAGAGATGGTAGATTTAAACTGAACAATTTACACATCGTAGAGGCGGTAAAGAAACTTCAAACCGAGCGTAAAGAGTTATGCGAGGTGGTTAAACAGTTCCAGGGCGAGACAATAGAAGAGTATGGCGGCATGAAGGGAGAGCTAAACGAAGTGAAGCTCAAGGTCAAGATGCTAACTGACCTTTACGAGCGGGGAGAGTTGAGGCCCCAAGACTCCTCCAAAAAAAAAGTCAAAGATCCAAAATCTTACGATGGAGTGAGAGATGCCAACGAAGTTGAGAATTTCCTATTTGGTGTAGAAGCCTTCTTCAATGCAACTAGGGCCCGAACAGATGCCCATCGGTTGGAGTTGATTTCTATGTATTTGGAAGGCGACACCAAGTTATGGTGGTGCCATAAAGCTTCTCTGACTACAATCACAACCTGGGATGAGTTTAAGAAGGAGTTTAAAGCCCATTTCTATCCAGAAAATGTTCACCATGTAGCCACATGTCAGCTTGCTGAACTGCAACAAACTGGATCCATACGAGATTATGTCCGAGCTTATCAAAAGCTTATCCTGGAGTGCCCGGAGATGCATGAGTATGATAAGCTGTATCACTTCACCAAGGGACTGAAGCCATGGGCGAAGAATGAGGTAAGCAGAAGAAATGTTCGAGATCATGCTACTGCTATTATGGCAGCGGAGAGTTTAGACGACTTCTTAGATAATCTTGGGAAGCGAAAGCAACCTCCTACCTCTGGATCAGATACTAGGCCAAGTAAGTGGAAAAAACCGTTGGGGGTAGGAGGTGAACGTAGCAGTTCCTCGTCAGGAGGCCGTCCGACTCCAGTATCGGAGGGGAGTAACCGTCGAAGCTGGGGTGAAAGGAGAAATACCCAGTTCAATAATGAGTCAAGTGGCCCCTCGAATTACTTTACGTTTAAGCAAACTACTTCTGGTGTTCAGAACATCTCTTGTTTTCTATGCAAGGGGTCTTACAGGTTGGCAGAATGCCGACATCGAAGTGCCGTCAATGCTTTAGTGTCGGAGCGGACCGAAGACGAACACAAAGCCGATGCAGGGCCGGAAGGATCAGAACCTTCGGCCATAGGGTCTTTACGATTCCTCTCAGCCCTTAAGAAGCAGGTGAAGGCCACGAGTCAAAAAAGAGAGAAGGGGCTGATGTATGTTGAGTTGACCATCAATGGGAAGGCCACCAGGGCCATGATCGACACAGGGGCCACAGATAACTTTGTGTCGGGAACCGAGTCCTCTCGTTTGGGTCTACTCGTAAGAAGAGAAGTAGGAAAGATCAAAGCGGTCAACTCTCTAGCCCAAGAGATACTGGGAATGACACAGAACATATCTTGTAAGTTGGGACCCTGGTCTGGCTCGATAGACTTTACAGTGGTGCCGATGGATGATTTTGATGTGGTTCTGGGGATGGACTTCTTGAAGGAGAGTTTCACGGTTCCTATGGCCTCAGCAAGCTGCCTCCTCTTTATGAACCAGAATCCTTGTGTCGTGCCAGTAATCGTGAGGCCCATTTGTGAGAAGAAGTGTATTTCAGCACTCCAGTTCAAAAAAGGGGGGAAAGCTCTTATGTGGTGGTTCCGCTAGTTAGCCATCCAGATGAAGACTCTAGCATTCCTAAAATGCTCGAAGAAGTGATGAGAGAGTTTAAAGACATCATGCCGGAGACTTTGCCAAAGACTTTGCCACCGAAGAGGGGGGTAGATCATGAAATAGAGTTGCTTCCGGGAATGAAGCCACCAGCAAGGGCTCCCTATAGGATGGCTCCTCCCGAGTTGGTGGAATTACGGAAGCAGCTGGGGGAACTCTTAGAGGTAGGGTTTATTCGACCTTCAAACTGTCCCTTTGGCCCCCCTGTGTTGTGTCAGAAGAAGGCAGATGGGAGTTTAAGACTGTGTGTCAATTACCGAGACCTCAATAAGATCACAGTACGCAAGAAGTATCCTATCCACCTGGTAGCTGGCTTGTTCGATCAACTCAGTGGGGCAAAGTACTTCACCAAGCTTGATCTACATTCGCGATATTACCAGGTGCCAGTGAAAGAGGAAGATGTATTCAAAACCACCTATGTCACCCGGTATGGTTCATTTGAATTTTTGGTTATACCCTTTGGACTAACAAATGCTCCAGCCACCTTTTGTACTCTCATGAACTAGGTATTCAGGGAATATCTAGATCAGTTCGTGGTGGTGTATCTGGATGACATCGTGGTATACAGTACCACCCTGAAGGAGCATCGAGAACATTTGAAGCTAGTGTTCATGAAGCTGTGGGAGAACCAGCTTTTTCTGAAGAGAGAGAAATACGCGTTTGGACAAACTAGCATCAAGTTTCTTGGTCACATGATTGAACAAGGCCGGGTACGTATGGATCAAAGTAAGGTGAAAGCCATTTCAGAATGGCAGACGCCTGCGAATGTTCCAGAATTAAGATCTTTTCTGGGACTGGCCAATTACTACAGAAGATTTGTAGAAGTGTACTCGCGGAAAGTTGTTCCCCTCACTGATTTGCTGAAGAAAGAGAAGAAGTGGCTGTGGACAGATGAATGTAAAGAAGCTTTTGAGAATTTGAAGAAGGCCATTCTCGAGGAACCGATTCTCTCCCTACCAGACCTGTCGAAGCCATTTGAAGTTCAGACTGATGCCTCCGATTTTGCTTTAGGGGGGTCAGTATGCAAGAGGGACGCCATATCGCGTTTGAGAGCAGAAAGCTGATGACACTGAACGGCGATATTCGACTCATGAAAAAGAGCTACTGGCCGTCGTTCACTTCTTGCGAGTTTGGAGGCATTATCTGCTGGGTTCTAGATTTGCAATGAAGATAGATAATGCAGCAGTGAGCCATTTCCTTACCCAACAAACATTGACCAGAAAGCAAGCTCGTTGGCAGGAATTTCTAGCAGAGTTCGATTTTGTCCTGGAATATCACACCGGGAAGTCAAATCAGGTGGCAGATGCGCTAAGTAGAAAAGCTGAGCTGGCAGCCCTGAAACAGATAGCTTATTTGTCTAGCAGCCAATTGTCAACCTCTGTGCGACAGTTGATTCTAAAGAAGCTACCAAAAGACCCACAGGCAGTCACCATCATGGACTTAGTGAAGCAAGGGAAGACTAAGCAGTTTTGGGTCAGTGATGGGTTATTAATGACAACCAATCGAAGAGTGTACGTGCTGAAGACAGCCAATCTGTGCAAAATATTGATGAGGGAGTGCCATGATACCCTCTGGGTGGGTCATCCTGGATGGCATCGAATGTTGGCTTTGCTTCAGCAACATTACTACCAGCCCAGAATGGAAGAGGAAGTGAGAGAGTATACCAAGACATGCCTAATTTGTCAGCAAGACAAAGCAGAGAGGTGAAAAATAGCTGGATTGCTTCAACCACTCCCAGTGCCTTAACACCCCTGGGAGAGTGTATCAATGGATTTCATCACGGGGCTGCCCAGGGTAGAAGAATTTGATTCCATCTTGGTAGTTGTTGACAGATTCTCTGAATATGCCATCTTCATTCCGATGCCGAAGTATAGTTCCGCAGAGACCACAGCTAGAGCCTTCTTCAAAAATGTCAAGTACTGGGGTATTCCAAAGAATATTGTCAGCGACAGGGACGGGCGTTTCTTAGGGAGCTTCTGGACAGAGCTTTTTCGATTGTTGGGGAGTAACTTGAATATGTCCACCAGCTATCATCCTCAGACAGATGGTCAGACAGAAAGATTCAACAGCATGCTGGAGCAATACTTGAGGCACTTTGTCAGTGCCAGCCAACGGAACTGGGCATCCCTCCTGGATGTTGCTCAATTCTGCTTCAACAGCTAGAAGTGCTCTACTACTAACAAAACTCCTTTTGAAATTGTGACAGGTCAGCAGCCTTTGGTGCCCTATTCCATCGAGATGCCTTACAAAGGCAAGAATCCCAAGGCATATCTTTTTACAAAGGAGTGGAAGTAGAATGAGGAGATTGCTAAAGCACACTTGAAGAAAGCATCGAAGCGGATGAAGAAATGGGCCGATACAGGAAGCCGTCTAGTGGAGTTCAAAGTTGGAGACTTAGTGTTGGTGAAACTTCTGCCAGAACATCTACGATTCTTCCGCAACATGGATAGCAGACTAGTCAGAAAATACGAAGGACCTGTCCCAGTCATTAAGAAAGTAGGGCCAGTATCATATAAACTGGACCTACCAGAATGGATGTCAGTTCACCCGGTCTTCCACGTTAGCAACCTGAAGAGGTATCATCCAGATCCAGTCGACGATAAGCGAAACAAGAGCATGAGACCAGCAATCACGAAGAAAGCACAAGCCAGCAAAGAAGTAGAAGAGATCATGGCGGATCGCACAGTGTCAACCACCAGGCGCACATACAAGGAGTACCTCATTCGATAGAGAGCAGAAGGCAAAGAAGAGACCAGCTGGGAGAAGGAAGCTGATCTACAACCTTTCAAACAGAAGATTGAAGACTTCAAGAAGATTGAGTCGACGAGGATGTCAACCATCTGAGTGGGGGAGAATGTAAAAGGGGGGGGAATACTTTGTAATAGTAGCATACCTAATTTCTATTTCAGAGAAGAAACTAAACGAGATTACCTTGATTTGTTGATGTAAAATCAGCATATTGAGTCAGATATAGGATCATAAGATCCAGACTAAAAGTTGATAACCTAGATTTGTTGAATGGCGAGGGGCACTGAAAAAGCTACAAGCTAAATTGAAATCCTCCATCAGATGATAAAAGGAGCAGAAGAGATTCACAATTGAGTGATCGATTGAGCTCAAGGAGAAGAACTGATCAAGAACGATGAATAGAGATTTATCGAATTAATAATGAAGAAGAGGGAATTGTATTGTCTTTCCCTTGATTCGTTTTTGAGAAAAACGAGAAAGGGAGAAGGCCACTCCGTAAAAAAATACAAAGAACAATAATTAGCTTTTCGTTTTAGCAATGTTAATCATATCTGATACTAATTATTCGCTGCCATAAACTACTTTTTTTTATAGTGAATTATGCAATTCCGATACTAGTTTGAAGAAATGCAAGTGCTACCCTGCTCATACTCTACACAACATATATCCTTATGAGAAAATTTATATACAGGATGTGCGTTGATCGAATAAAATCAGGACATATAATGTCGTTTAGCATTTATGATTTATAAATTAGTTTCAGGAGTTTATATTTTAAGGGTTTAAAATTTTTATACTTGGAGTCTGGAATTTTATTTAAATAAATAATTATTTAATAATTAATAAATTATTTACGACTTATTGTTATTGGTTGGATAGTGAGTTGTCTTACTTTTACTGGTTTAGCACAACGTGGTGTGTCAAACATGCAGTAAAATTTCTCCATTATTGATACTATCAAATCTACAGAAAAGGGTATTAGAGGTTAAATTGAATTGTAATAGTATTTGTGTGTTGTTTATTCCGAAGAAACATTAGTATATTACTCAAATAAGATATATATACATATAATTTTTACGTTCTTTTCGTTTTTAATTATTTTTTATGAATCACATATATTCTTCTTAAAATAATAATGTCCTGAATTTAATAATAAAAAAAGGCTCATCAGACCTATGTACAATTATCTTTTTTCATAGATATATTTAATGAAATTTGAATTTGGGTGTCATCCTATTAATTAACTGAGTGTGCAATCTATTATATTT
This sequence comes from Euphorbia tirucalli, assembly GCA_039660915.1. Lineage (NCBI taxonomy): Eukaryota > Viridiplantae > Streptophyta > Magnoliopsida > Malpighiales > Euphorbiaceae > Euphorbia > Euphorbia tirucalli. The sequence goes on from CM077641.1 coordinate 74,186,934, forward strand.
CTTGCGACGGAATAATATATAGTTGTTTAGGCATCACATAATAAGAGAAAACATTAGAAAAGAAAAAACATGTGCTGCTTATCTTCTCACAATCACAATCCTGAGAATCACTTCTCAAAAGCTTATTGTCACGAAGTCGTCCTCTTGACCCGCGCGGCGCTTAGGCACTTGTGACGTTTGTTGTGCTAAGCAAGCATTTTGATGTGTGGCGAAGGAAATAAGGTGGACACTTGGATGTTTTAGAGGACTTGGAGATATATTTTAGAGGATACAATGGTTTAGGAATTTGAGAGTAATTGTATTACTCAATCTAACACTCAACCAATACACCAAAGTATCTTACATCTCTTCCTTAGATTGATGAGATTTCTTAGGATGAAGAGGTTATGTTACAAATGAGGGGGTGAGGCCTATTTATAGGCATCCCACCTCCTTATAGGAACATTCTAGATTTTTACACTTAAAATACATTAAAGAATAGGTAGGGACATTTCCAGCAGCATTAGAGGCGGTTTGGGACGTTCTAGAGGCAATTCAGAAAGTTACCAACGGATTTGGGACGGTCTGGCTGTTTCTAGAACCTTCTGGCAGCTTCTGGAATCGAATCATTGACCGAATTTCCGCCGCTAATGGGCTGCGCGCTGGCTGGGCTAATCTGCACGCTGGGCTACGCTGCTTGCTCTCTGGCTGGGCCTGTTTTGTGGCAGCCCACATTTTCCACGCCACACTTCCATTTTTCTTCAACTTTTGCCGCATAACCACCCCTTCTTTGGCCTAATTATCATTTATTTGGCCTAAGGGCTTTTATGTTCGATGCGTTTGGACCCTTATAGCCATTTTTACCCCATTTTGGCCATAGATATCCCATGTATGCGAGTGTCATTGCGCATATGCGACAATGACTCGCGTAGCTAGATTGGCAAGGTGTGACATCCTCCCCCACTTGGTTTCGCAACGTCCTCGGGTCGCATTGAACTTTGTTGTGAGCACGCTTCAAACTTTCACTTGCCTTAACCTCTTGGCAAGTCATGCTATCAAGATCGGATTGGCTCAGCAACTCCTTTGCCTTGGCCATTTCATCTTCTGCTGTGAGGTTTCGAGTTGATCTTCTCACCCTCTTCCTTCATCGTCGCCTAGCCTTCTTTGCTTGGCACGAACTATCATCATCGGAACTTGATGTTCCTTTTCCTCGCTTGGGCATCGCCTCTATGGACTTCCCAACAAGGACTTGATCAATTGATTCATGAGGAGGTTGGGACTCACCTTACGTAGGCATCACTTTCTTAGACTTCCTAACAAGACCCTTGAATTCCTTTGTTGACACTTCACTCTCCTCCTCGCTTAAAGGTATTTGAGTGTTTAGCGGAAACATCTTGTTAAGACTTTCGAAGACTTCCTCACTGCCTTTCTTGGTCGAGGCAACGCCTTCATGTGGACCGTTGAAGACTTCCCCACTACCATCCTCGGTTGGGGTAGCGCCTTCGTTTGGACATTTGAAGACTTCCTCATAAGCATCCTTAGTTGAGGCTGTGCCTTCGTCGTAGTCCAGCATTGCATTGCTCCAAGGTATTGGATCGCTCCCACTTGTCGTCCCTCCTCTTGAGCCTTCGTCTCCTTGAGGTCAGCCACCATGGCACTTATTTTCCCCCTCATTGGGCAATCACATGTCCAATGTGCTCCATTGCATATGAAACACGGTTTGGGGGCTTTCGTCTGATTGTTCTTTACGAATGAAGTCTTACCCTTATCATGTGGCTTTTTCTTACCACGATCCTGGGAGTTCTCAGCATCTTTATCATCTTCGACCTTGTCATTGTCTCCCCCACTTTTTCCCTAGTTGGCATTCTTTTCGTGGGAGGTAGAGTCGGTCAATTCCTCGACAAGCTGGATGGCGTCATCGATGTTTGTCACATGCGCTTGGATAACAGCAGTCGTGAAGAAATCCTTCAAGCCACTTTTGAAGCACGCAAGTGCGTCTTCCCTTGATATTCTATCGACTTTAAACATAAGAGCGTTGCATTCTTTGATATAGTCGGATACACTCATAGTTTGCTTTAGTTGCCACATCTTTCGCTTGGCCTCTTGGCTAGCATTGGTGGGACATAATTTCTCCCTTAATTCTGTCTTAAACTATTCCCACATTTCGATACCAGGCTCGCCTTGTTCTGCATCAAGGCATCATCACCTATACCACATTTGGGCGGCATCACGTAGGAAGGATTGGGCAGTAGCGATCTTTGCCTCTTCATCGCCTATTGCTAAGCCTTTAAGGTATTGTTCCATGCTAAAAAAGAAGTTCTCCACTTCAGCAGCACTTCGACCACCATTGTAGTTCGGAGCCTTTTGCAATATACTTTGTCCATTCATGGCAACAATGCTCGAAGAGCTCGCGCCATTGGGACTTCCTGGACAGTGATGTGTTCATCATCTCCTTTTCATCTCATCAGTCTCGGTGTGGAGGTTGCGTACTTCTTCCTCCAACTTGGATATCTTATCCAAAAGAAGTTGTTTAAGGTTATCGAACATACCTCGAACAACATTAGTGATTATGGCATTCTCTTCGGTAAGAATGTCACATTTGTCTGATACGTCGCCTATGGTCGTCTTCATTTCCACCATATGAGACTCCAAGGCATCAATCCGTTGTTCCAAAGAATCGGCAATCACCGTTTCTTTAAACTGGTTGGGCTTTGACCTCCTCGAAGCAACTTGCACTTCACGTCTAAGGTTGCTCTCTCGCTTGCACATCCGAGGTGACACCAATATGCTCTACATCCTTAGCCATTGTACTTTTTCCTTCTTTATCACACAAGGAAACTAAGGTCGCGTAACTTGGCTCTGATACCACTTGTCACGGAGTCATCCTCTTGACCCGTGTGGCGCTTAAGCACTTGTGACATTTGTTGTGCTAAGCAAGCCTTTTGATGTGTGGCGAAGGAAATAAGGTGGGCACTTGGATGTTTTAGAGGACTTAGAGATATATTTTAGAGGTTACAATGGTTTGGGAATGTGAGAGTAATTTTATTACTCAATCTAACACTCAACCAATACACCAAAGTATCTTACAACTCTTCCTTAGATTGATGAGATTTCTTAGGATGAAGAGGTTATGTTACAAATGAGGGGGTGAGGCCTATTTATAGGCATCCCACCTCCTTATAGGAACATTCTAGATTTTTACACTTAAAATATGTTAAAGAATAGGTAGGGACATTTCCAGCAGCATTAGAGGTGGTTTGGGACGTTCTAGAGGCAATCCAAAAAGTTACCAACGGATTTGGGACGGTCTGGCCGTTTCTGGAACCTTCTGGCAGCTTCTGGAACCGAATCATTGACCAACTTTCCGCCGCTAACACGCTGCGCGCTGGGCTGCGCTGCGCTGCTTGCGTGCTGGCTGGGCCTGTTTTACGGCAGCCCGTATTTTCCACGCCACACTTCCATTTTTCTTTAACTTTTGCAACATAACTGGTCGGTTGTCGATTCCGCCAAAAATACAATTTATAAACTCGTTTCACCTTATAACAATAACAGTAGCGTAGTGGTAAATCGAGGTCGAACCCTAGAGAGCTATCAATTGATTTAATTCGTTAATGATCCAGCAAGAACAAACATAAATAAAATTAAAGGGGGGGGGGGGGATTGATGATTTTTCGACTGACAAAGAATTAAGTGCTAATAATTATAAATTTTAAAGTAATTGAATTAAGACCAAAGAATGAATAAAAATCAAACAAGTGAAACCCCTACCTAAGGTAATTCTTCGACTTGGAATAATTCGAGATTGATCATAGATTGTACAAGGATAAAATTTAATCATTCCAGATTAGTTATAGTTCGTAGCTTCGCGCATACGAACCAACTTCTCCTAACATGTGATTGCTTAGCACGGCTCAAACAACTACCTAATCAATAAACAACCCTTCCTTAGCGGCCAGAATTTAATTTACCGAAAGCATTAGAAACTAGAGAAGCCTAATCTAAACCAATCAATTCTTAGCGATATCAATTTAAGTTTAAACCCTTGTTTCCTTTAGTGTTCTAACTCAATGAATCGATCACGGATACGATTCATTGAAACAATTTATTAGATTGCAAGTAAAATAGCTGGCCAAGAAATTAACCCACAAAATAATAAAAAGAGAGGGTCCCTCCCTTGAAGCAAAAACAAGAATATGAAACAATTAAATAGCATTAAAGTATAAGAACAATCTCACAATCAAGTTCTTCCAAGCCTTGAATTCCTTAGGTAGAGAATAAGAAACTAGCTAGACATAACACAAATTGAAAGCATAGAAGACATGAAAAACTTATAAAGAAATAGATGAAAGAAAGTTGCAGCCCTCAATGGCTATGATGGAATGTTTTTTTCAGCTGCCAAAAGGCTTCTCTTTATTATGATATATATATTTTGTTCTCCCCTTGATGGCCCTTTTTATAGCTGCCAAAAAGCCAACCTTTGTAGTAACCACCCATTTTCCACTTACGTTTGTTATTTATTCTCCACTTAAATTTGTTATTTAATTCCCAATTAATATCCATGTAAGTTTGTCAAGGAGAAACACCTTTGTTTAAAGCTAATAATTACAGCTAATAACGCATGAAATCGTGCATTTGGTGGGCTTGGCATGGCTGAATTGCTGCAACAATTACACACAATCTGCCTTTAGATAAAAAATGCCTTCTGGATCGTCAACAACGATCTCCACCGTTCAGATTTGAGACATGGATGTAAGGAAGATGCTATTCAAATTTCAAGGCAATCCAACGGTCGGAACTCCGGCAAATGCCAAAACAGTGCATCTGGTGCTGTTGGCATTGGATGTTAGCACGCCGGCGTGTTGGCTTGGCACGGAAACGTGCCGAGTCTCTTGAAATGGAACTTCTTGCTTCAAATTTGGCATGCCATGCCACATTGAATTTCCAGCACTTCAAGCTTTTCAAGCACCTTTCCACTCTGGTTCTTGGTTCGGGTCCAAATACCTATCCAAAACAAACACGAAACACATAACGGCACCACGGTATTTGTCCACAATAAAGCATAACCCGAAAAATATGAAAATAAACCCTTAAATCACTAAAAACCGCCATAAACCACTAAAAACATTCAAAACAATAATTAGAGCACAAACAAACGAAAATCACACAAAACATAACGAAATAAATTCATAAAATTCAACTAAATTATGCGAATTATGCTATCTATCAATAACCACCCCTTCTTTGGTCTAATTATCATTTATTTGGTCTAAAGGCTTTATGTTTGATCCGTTTGGACCCTTGTGGCCATTTTTACCCCACTTTGGCCATATACATCCCATGTATGCAAGTGTCATTGCGCACATGCAACAATGACTAGCTAAGCAAGATTGGCGGGGCGTGATATTACGTTGTTTTCCATGTGCATTCAACAGCCTTTATCTTTGTCCATTTCATCCATCTTATCGACTCATAATCTTTTATTAATTATCAAATTCTCACATCAAATTACTTTTTAAATATTCATTAAAATCTACAAATCCCATAAATTACTCACTTTTGCATTAATTAATTAATTAAATACAACAATACATTTCGTAATAAGCTTATACAAGAAATTGCATAAGCTTATGGGTTGAAATTGAGTTGGCCGTTTCGGACTCTGAACCTTTGGGATAGGAGCAATTAAAATTCTGGTTAACACTAGAGACAAAGTCACCCTCATTAAGAGCTTTCAACAAAAAATCACATTCTTAGGGTGGCCATAGAAAGTTAATAAAAAGCTATCTGGAAGCCATATGGGATTGGTGCCTTAAAAGGAGCAATAAAAAACGTTGCAAGCCTAACATCCTCAATATAAAAAAACTACAAGAAAATCAGTAATAATCTGCAAAAAGAGAATTTGCAACGGAATTTCCGTTGCAAATGCTTACTGAACGGACGTGATTCCGTTGCAATATACGTCCTTGCAGATTCTGCAAGGGATTTCAAGTTCCCTTTCAGATTTGCAAGGGAATGCTTCTGTTGCAGAAATCCCTTGCAAATTTGCGAGAAAAATCCCCTTGCAGAATTCCCTTGCAGATTTGGTGTGATAATTTCCCTTGCAACATTCACTTATAGATTGGCAAGTGCATAGTCCCTTTGCAGAATGCTTTATTAAAAAAATCAATATAATTAAATAAATACATGTTTTGGATTGAAGGGAGCTACTATAAGTTGTATCCAACACAAAATTTAGTCCTACATTACATCAGAATCAAATTTTAGTAAAAAAACAAAGAATAGACTTTTTAGGATTTTAGATAGAACAAACACCATCTTAGAGTCAAACGAAACATTCATAGTAACAGACTTCTCCTATCCATATCATGACTAATTCTAGACATGGTATGATATTCAAATTATCCTATATTTATTCAAGCTGAATATTCTATCCAAATGGAATCTAACTAAAAGATTTGATAATAGTTGTTGTACAATCAGTCTTTATGCATAAAAAAATGCTTAGCAATGCTCATTGATGCGAGAAAATATCCAACAATTAACCTAATGAATTATGCTTAAAAGGGTCATTTTATGCTGGAAATAACTTGATTTGGTAGTGATAATTGGTTGATTTTCATGTTTGACTTACTTTTTGCAGCATTTGGAAAACTTTCGATGAAATCTCGAATTTTCTGCTGAAAAGAAGGTCAAAAGCTGCTGGATGCTGAAGCTGGAGCAGAACTTAGCTGAAAATGGAAAAAACAGGCAGAACAAACAGACTGGGTGCAGAACAGCTTTTACCAAATCGGGAAATTCTTCATCTGAATGTTTTGAATGCTGCATTCTCATTGGCTAAGCTGGGAAGACCTTTTGAATATTTTCTTTAGTTTATAGCCATTAGCTAAAGCCACATGTCACCTTGTGGTGTTTTGAGAGCATGTTGCCCTAGTTTCTTTGAGTTCCTATATAAACCCTGTTTTAAATCTGTTGGAAAGACGGCCACCGCCCCCTCTTCTCTTCTTCCTCCACCTCCATCTTAGTTTATGATAGTTTTAGTTAAGTTTTCTTCAAGGCTTTCCATGGAAGAACCTGTTCTGGCCAAGGAGGTGTAGTTTAAGGTGTAAGCCAATGGAACTTTGTAAGTTCCTTCTATGTTAATCTAAGTATATTTCAGTTTATACATGTCTGTCTTATGAGTTTGTTGCTTAAATGAGTTTGATCACCTCATGCATGGCATGTTTAGTTAAATATTCTTTGTTTTACATATGGAAATACACATGTAAATACAAGATTAGACACTATGTTGACCTAGCAATGGCTTTGCTGCATATGATAGGGGTTCATATTGGGACTATCGACGTTGATGCTTTCTTTTCTTAATGCAAGTTTTTAGATGTTAATTGCGGAGAATGCTCCGGTTAAACTAATCCTAGCAAGATTAGAGAGAGATACCCCATTGCATATAAACTGAAATCATTTAGATTGCATATAGGTACAAGCTGTTCCATGCCCTGTTGTGTTTACTCCATTTGTTATCACTGTTGTTTGCAGATCTGTTTTCAAGTTTACTTCTTTTTATGATATTTGTTAGATTTAGTTGATTTTGAGTAGTTTTAGTTATAAAATACTATCTTGATAAATTGACCATATTTCTGCCGCAAGCTGTTCCAGTTTAGGAACCACTTTTGTTTACACGTACTGGAAACCCAGATCCCTGTGGAATATGATATATGGACTTACCATTTGTATTAATTGTTGACCCTAGTGCACTTGCTAGGAATATTTTTGCATATCAGCTTAGCATCGCAACACTCATGAAGAATAATAACCATCTAGTTACACTAACTAAAATAGTAACATAAATAAGAAAATAACTTTTCATCAGTAAAATAAGCTAACGACTTGAAATAGTGGCTTGATCATGCAACTCCTTTGACAAGGAAACATATTACTTGCTTTGTACCAGAAATGCCAAAAAGAAAGACAAAAGAAACCTAAAACTTGTTATGCACCAAGAGGCTTAGAGATTCCACATCAAGAAGAAAATTTGCAATAGCTTTTCTGTCTCGCAAATCCCTTAATTGATGCAGCGGGATATTACTAAAATCCGTTGATCGCGCATGATTCCTGAAGTTAGCCTTCTACAGTTAGAATTTCACAAAATTCTCAAGAGTAGGAAATTGGAATAAATCCGAAAAATTGATTAATCATCAAAACTACTCCTGAAAATTCATATTACAGCTTAAATACCAAAACCCTAATTAGAATCCAAAACGAAAGGGGAAAACAAAAACAAAAAAAATTACAAAAAGGACCCAAAAATAAAAAAAAAACAAAATTGAGGCCTTAAACAATGGAATTTGGCCAAAAAGTGACAGATGCTTATGAGTTTAAATTGTTGGCCCAATTCTAATAAAAGTAGGGTTTGAAAATGCAAAAAACCGATAACCCGAACTTGTCAACAATTACGGGAATGCCACTTCTCCAAAAATAAAATTTCTTGTTCTTCTACTACATCATTAATTAATATGGGCTTATAAAAAAATATAGATTATGCATCCTATTTTCATGACGAGCAAATGAACAATATACCTGTTGGTGTGCCTTAGTTCTTAGGGCATTGTATTCTTGTATTTTGTATTATACATTAAGATTCATTGTATGTGTTGCCTTAAAATTATGCACTAGCAGGTGTACTAGGTCAATTGTAGTATCGGGCAAGACAAGTGTCGTATCCACAGGGAGTAAGGGAAATTTCTAAGACTTCCTAGTAAATCACCAGATCTGAAGGTTTTCCAGTTAAAAGTATATAAAAAAATCGAAAACAGAAAACATACAAAGCAGGAAATATAAGATTGCGTGAACAGAATAATATAAAACAGTAATAATAAAAACACAGGCTTCCACCAGCTAGACAGGAAATCTCGAGATATCTTTTTTTAGAATTTATTATGAATATATTAATGAACGTAGATCTAAGGTTTCTTACTCTCTACCCACCGAGCTTATCTCTCGACCTCACTTGGATTCTATGACCACCCAACTAAGCTTATCTCTCGACCTTACTTAGCATAGGCATTCATGCATTAAGTCAAGCAAGCATTCTATCATAAATAGAAACCCTTAGCACACCCAAAATCTCCTCTCGGTCTCATGGTAAGTGTGTGTGTGTGTGATTTTTCCATATCCCCAAATCTCCTCTCGGTCTCATTAGGAATACTAGAGATATGAGAGGGCCCTTTCCCATATTAAATTAAGAACTTCAACACACAATCATCAAAACATGATATTCATAATAAAAATAGAGAAAGACTCTCGAAGACCACCAGCCTAAGCTGGTTTCAGCCTGTTCGGAAACCTTATCGCAAGATTTCCTAACCAGAAAACTTGCAAAGAAATAATAAATTGCAAACTAAAAATTAACAAAATAGTTGAGACAATTAAAATTGCTGCTCCCCTTCCCCAAATAGTGAAGTATTTATAGTCCTAAAAAGTAAAGTCTAGCAATGAGTTGTCAACCATCTATGGTGCAAGCACCAATTAAAATATTACTAAAAATTTACAACCACAAGAGCAAGTGGCTTTCTTGAGAAGCCAAGGACAACAATGGAATTTCCAACAGCAAAAATATCTCCTCCTTCTTGGGTCGCGCCCTTCTGTTTAAATTTGGCCCATCCATTCCGCAGCCAGCTACACTTTCTTCTTCTTCTTCTTCTTCTGCTTTTTCACCCTGAGACTTCCTAATTTAAGCAATCTCTTTGAAATAGGCAATCAGACTTGGAAAAGCTCAATATTAGCCATGATTTCTCAATTCTCAATAGAATTTTAATCAATTAAATGCTGAATTCATGCTAAATTACTTGGTAATATTTTCACTCATCAGTATGAATACATTATTTGTGTCACATTAATAAAGGCAATTAATCTATTTCTTTTATATTTTGTGAGATAATATAAGTAGAGTATCCATTGATTGATAATCATAAAACCTATCGTAAGTTTGTTCTAATCGTGGGAACGAATAGAACCACAGATTTGTATATTCGATGACTATATGGCAGTTCTTAACTAGCCATAGTACTTGTATAGTCAGTCATGAATATAGGTACATGCCGTTGAGATGGGAATGGATTGATCCGCACAAGAAAGCGACATGGTTGTTGCGTCATAGGTCTTTCTTGAGTAGGTCTCTTTTGTCCTCAGACCAAATTTCATTATAATATCAATATGGAATCCGGTTCATTTTGACATATGCCTAACAGTTCTGTAAAAGGATGCTAAATACGGGTATGATTGGGTGGACTAGTGAACATGTTGATATTGATGATGAAGTGATGGAATTGCCACTCGGGTAACACCGAGATGATATCATTGGCCACTTGATGAGTGGGACTGATAAGTGTATGGCCATACCCAAGTAAGTCGGTGCTTATTTGATTAATCAGTCAACTCAAGATCAAGAAATATAGTAAACAACAGCAGAGGATGACGGACACTATGCCTCTTGTTTATTCATATCAATATCGTTAGGCAAAGGACACTATAAGATTACTACTGGGTGAGTGTCTTCTAAAGACTGCTACATCTATGTCTCAATTGGGGGCTGTAATAGTTTGCTAGAACCCACTTACAGTCTGTGGGCTTTGGGCCTACTGCCAATATAAATACAAACCCATAGGATTATGCACATAGATCAACTGAGCCGAAACTTAAAGAAATTGTACATTACATTACTTGTATATTGGAAGGAATGTGTTAATTAATTAGTTGACATTCGGTGTCAAGGTAATTAATTAATATTGGGTTGAATTTAATTTAATTAATAAGTTTACATAATGTAATTAATTAATTTATCAATTAATTGAATTACATAAAGTAAACAATTAATTAAATAATTTTCATAAATACATGTATTGTATTTACTTAAGTGTGATTTAATTTTATTTAGGGGTAATTAAATTTAGCCAAATGGAATTAAATTACATAGTATATACTTTTTAATTAAAGTTTATTTATGTAATTATAATCCTAGTGGGCTTGGGTTTAATTAACCTAATTAAAACCCAATTAGACAAGGTGTCTATATAAGGGCACACTTAAGGAATAAAACCCTAATTCAACCCTAATTAATTACTGGAAATTTCAGCCACCAAGAGCAGCCCCAAAACAGCCAAAAATCCCAACATTAATCCTCCATTCCTTCGCGTCTTCGGCTAGCACTGGTTCCCGCTCAATAGTTGGTCGTGCACCGGACTTTGGAGATCACAGTTTTAAGAAACGATTCTGCAGCAGTCTCTAGAAGAGACGAATCCGGTGAGTTAATCTCTCTTGATTCAATTTGGTTTTTATTCTAATCAATAGTAATTGGACATGATAGGTGGATTGTAGGAAATTTTAAACGGTATATTTTCCCCTGCGCCACGTTATTTTTCTAATGATGAATCCCAACAATGTTGGAAATTTGACAAATATATTGGATTATATATTAGTGATTATTTTTCAACTTTGGACCAAATTATATTATGGAAAGGAAGCGTATTTAATTAAATGATTAGTGTCATTGTATAGTACGTAACGTGAGCTTTCCAACGGTATATAATTTACCCAAAACGGACAAGTAGTGAATGAGAAATTATATCAAAGTTAGCCTAATGGAATGGAATATTTGGAGAAAAATTTGGCTTATGTTAACTTATCCCACATGGGAAAAATATGAAGTGGAAATGGTGTTTATATTGAAACACACTTTTGTAAGGTGTTAACTTGTATAAGCCAAAAGGCTCTCTCTTGCGCACGCAGGGGGGGGGGGCAAATCCTAGCCCTGAGCCTTCAAAGGCCCAATGTGCACCCGCACGACGTGCGTGTCGCGAATGCCGGACCGAAATGGGCCACTACGGGCCTGCCTAGTTTTTGCCCCGGCCCAACAAAATTTTCTCCAGATATTTTTTTAAGCTTATTCAAATTCTGTGACAGTTTTATTTTTGAATAAAAGTATAACTGCAAAATTAATTCCCTTAATGAGAGAATTAATCCAATTTAATGTCAATTATTTCCATTCTTTTATAACCCTCCTTCTGCCAATTTTTTCTTTTACTTCTACCTTTTGATTTCTACCTATTGATTTCGAAATTCCTTCTCCTTCACTGCATTCTGCTTCCTCCAAAAAATCTTTCCTTTTTTCCGGTGATAGCCCACTACGCACAGTTCGGTTCGCCTTCGAGAGTCGTTGTGTCCTGGGAGACAAATCGCCACTGCGGGGTAGATAATTGTCTTAAGGAAACTGTTTATACAGGCCTCGGCTCTACTTCCTTCCTTCTGTTAAGGTTGAAAAGTATTTTAAAACTTTCGTTTGTTTTTCCGTTTATTTCCAATTGCGTTTTCTATAATCTGCAACTAACAATCTTCAGACAATTATATACGTAGTGCTTGGTTAAGTTTTGCAGGATTACCTTGACATTTTGGATTTTTAATACCTTGACATTTTGGATGTTAAAACCTTGACATTCTGGATATTTATACCTTGACATTTGGAGAATTTTTGGACCTTTTACTGGATTATTGTGGACTGTTTGGACATTTGTTGTTCTAAATTAACAGTTCTTTTTGTGATTCATTTTCTGTGTTTAGTTTGTTGATTTTAGAATTTCACTAACTTTCTTTGTTTGAAATTTCAGATTGAAAAATGGCTGATATTGTCCCACCTTTTGGAGGCAATGGTTCTGAAACTGGCCAAGGCCAGAATAACCAACATGGACAAGGCCAGAATAACCAACATGGACAAAATGGTCCTAGTGGTTCTAGGCTTGTTATGCCTAACGGTCCTGTAGCTGGTTCGGGTTCATACCCAGTAACAGTGCCTGAAAGGCCAGAAAAATTCAATGGAATGAATTTTAAGATGTGGCAGCAGAAAATGCTTTTCTACTTGACTAGCATGCAATATCATAGGCTGCTGAAAGAAGATCCTCCTGTTGTTCCCGAGGGTGTGGTGGATCCTTCTATTCAATTAGCTGTTGATGCTTGGAATCACTTGGATTTCCTTTGTAGAAACCACATTCTCAATGGATTGGTTCCTGATTTGTATGAGGTTTACACTGTTAAACGAACTGCAAAGGAATTATGGGACTCCTTGGATAGGAAGTACAGAACTGAGGATGAGGGTGCTAAGAAATACTTAGTAGGACAATTCCTTAGTTACAAAATGGTTGATTCCAAATCTGTTGTGAGTCAAGTGCAAGAAATCCAGCTTTTGATCCATGGGATGTAAGCTGAAAGGATGGAGACTAGTGAAACCTTCCAAGTGGCTGCAATCATTGAGAAATTGCCACCTAGTTGGATTGATTTCAAAAACTATCTCAAGCACAAAAGGAAAGAGATGTCTGTTAAGGATCTAATTGTCCGACTTCGTATTGAAGAAGACAATAGAAGATCAGAGAGGAAATCTTCTATTGCTGCTAATCAAGCTATGGCTAGAGCCAATGTTGTGGAGGTTAAGAAAGACCCCAAGAAGGGCAAACAGCCTGCTGGATCCAAGTCCAAATTGGGACCTAAAGGGGGCATTTCCAAGAAACCAAAGTTTAATGGAAAATGCTTTAATTGCAACAACATGGGACACAAGTCCTCTGATTGTAGGCTGCCAAAAAGGGTCAAAAAAAATGAGGCAAATGCTGTGGAAGAAATTGCTAGAGATGAGTCTGACATCGATCTGTGTGCAGTGATTTCTGAAGTCAACCTGGTTGACTCAAATCCACGAGAATGGTGGCTTGATACTGGTGCTACACGCCACATTTGTTGTGACAAAGGGTCTTTTGCTGGATTGACTCTTACAAAGAAAGGAGAGAATCTCTACATGGGCAATTCTGCTACTTCAAAGATCAAGGGACATGGAACTCTCATTCTGAAAATGACTTCTAGGAAAGAAGTGAAGCTGCAAAATGTCTTGTATGTTCCTGAAATGAGGAAGAATCTGGTTTCTGGGAGCCTCTTGAGCTCACATGGCTTCAAGATGGTTTTTGAGTCTCAGAAATTTATTTTGTCTAAAGGGGGTATGTATGTGGGCAAGGAATATGAATGTAATGGGATGTTCAAATTTAATTGTATCTCTTGTAAAACAAATTCAATTGAAATGAATAAGAATAACGTTTCTTCTGCTTATATTATTGAGTCTTCTAATTTATGGCATAGTAGACTTGGACATGTTAATTTTTATACGTTGCAACGTTTAATTAACTTGAATCATATCCCCATCTTTCAAATTGATAAAAACCATAAATGTGAAATTTGTGTAGAGACAAAATTGACAAGATCCTCATTTCATTCTGTTGAAAGAAATTCAGAACCACTTGATCTTATACACACAGATATTTGTGACTTGAAGTTTGTTCAATCAAGGGGAGGAAATAAATATTTTATTACCTTCATAGATGATAGCACAAAATATTGTTATGTGTATTTGCTTAAAAGCAAAGATGAGGCTTTAGAGAAATTTGTTCTCTATAAGCAAGAAGTAGAAAACCAACTTAATAAAAAGATTAAGGTGGTAAGAAGTGATCATGGTGGTGAATATGTTGCACCATTTGGTGAGTTTTGCTCCCAACATGGTATTATTCACGAAGTAACACCACCGTACTCTCCTCAATCTAACGGTGTAGCTGAACGAAAGAATCGTACCTTAAAAGAAATGATGAATGCGATGCTAACCAGTTCTGGGTTACCACAAAACATGTGGGGGGATGCTGTGTTGTCAGCAAATTACCTTTTAAACAAGGTACCCCGTAAGAAACAAGATAAAACCCCTTATGAATTATGGAAAGGTAGAAAACCTTCTTATAATTACTTGAAAGTGTGGGGGTGTCTTGCAAAGGTAATGGCCCCATTACCTAAGAGAATGAAAATAGGCCTAAAGACAGTGGATTGTATTTTCATTGGATATGCGGAACACAGTAATGCGTATCGGTTTCTTATGCATGAATCTAAAAACCCGAAAATACACAAGAATACATTAATGGAGTCAAAGGACGCCTCGTTCTTTGAAAATGTGTTTCCATGTAAACAAAACGGTGTGGGGTCGGGATCTAAACGGTCTCGTGAGACTATTGAAGTTGACAGTCAAGATGGTCAACTTGACGAAGTTGAGAATAATGAAGAGCTTCAACAAGAGGTGGAAGAGAATGTTTAAGATCTTCAAGAAGAAGATGAGATGGATATAGAGGTTGAACCTCGAAGAAGTAAAAGGGCAAGGGTGGAAAAATCTTTTGGTCCAGATTTTCTAACTTACATGTTAAAGGTTAAACCACAAACTTACAAAGAAGCTGTAAGTTCAACTGAAAGTCCTTTATGGAAAGAAGCCATAAAGAGTGAGATTGATTCCATTCTGCAAAATCATAATTGGGAATTAGTGGATCTTCCTCCTGGAACTAAACCACTAAGCTCTAAATGGATTTTCAAACGGAAATTGAAAGCAGATGGAACAATTGATAAGTACAAGGCCCGTTTGGTTATAAAAGGTTATAGACAAAAGGAAGGCCTTGACTACTTTGATACTTATTCTCCAGTGTCGAGAATAACATCCATTAGGATGGTACTAGCTATTGCCGCTCTACGGAATCTTGAGGTACATCAAATGGATATGAAGACAGCTTTCCTGAATGGAGATCTGGAAGAAGAAATCTACATGGAACAACCTGAAGGTTGTATAGTTCCAGGTCAAGAAAAGAAAGTCTATAAATTGGTGAAGTCTTTATACGGTTTAAAGCAAGCACCAAAACAATGACACAAAAAGTTTGATAATGCCATGATGGCTAGTGGCTATCGTATCAACGAGTGTGACAAATGTATTTATGTCAAAACTACAACTGAAGGATATGTTATCCTATGCTTGTATGTTGATGACATACTCATTATGGGAAGCAATGAGAAGATGGTAAAGAGTACCAAGAACATGTTAAATTCCAGATTTGACATGAAAGATATGGGACTGGCGGATGTGATTTTAGGCATCCAAGTTAAACGTTCACCTAACGGTCTCATTTTAACTCAGTCACACTACGTGGACAAGATACTTGATAAGTTTAACAAGGATGATTCTGGTATAGCCAAAACTCCGTTGGACATTAGTCAACATTTGTCCAAAAACAAAGGTGAAGGCATAGACCAAGTGGAGTATGCCAGGGTTATAGGTAGTCTGATGTACCTTTCGAGTTGTACAAGACTAGATATTGCTTACACTGTAAGTAGTTTAAGCAGATATACGAGTAATCCAGGAAAGATTCATTGGGTAGCTATCGTGAGAATACTAAGGTATTTGCGATATACTCGTAATTATAGTTTACACTATACGAGAGAACCTGCGGTACTAGAAGCATATTCTGATGCCAGTTGGATAGCTGACATCAAGAATTCTAAAGGTACAAGTGGGTACGTGTTCACTCTAGGAGGAGGAGCAGTGTCATGGAAATCCTCAAGGCAAACGATTATAACTAGATCCACTATGGAAGCTGAGTTTGTAGCCTTGGATAAAACTGGAGAGGAAGCTGAATGGTTACGGAATTTCTTAGAAGATATTCCAGAATAGCCAAAGCCTGTGCCCGCAATTTGTATACATTGTGATAATCAAGCAGCGATTAAAAGAGCACAGAACATTATGTACAACGGTAAGTTGCGACACATGCGTCATCGTCATAATACCGTTAGACAACTAATCTCAATGGGAGTTATCTCTATTGACTTTGTAGGGTCAAAGGATAACACTGCGGATCCGCTAACCAAAGGTTTAAACCGAGATCAAGTTGAAAAGACATCAAGAGGAATGGGACTAAAGCCCATGAATATTTAAGGGGCTATGTGAAGGAAAACCCAACCTTGTTGACTGGAGATCCCAAGATCTAGGTTCAATGGGACAACCTAATTGCATAGACCTTGTGAGGTCACTGTGGGGGTCAAACCCTTGTCCATTCCTACGATGTAAACAGTGATAAAATGTGGAAAGGTTAAGCTATGCTTTTAATGATTCTTTGTGCTTCAAAAGTTTGAGCAAAAGAGATCACCTATGTGAGAGTGAAGTGGGGTCGCTTCAAAAGAAACTAATGGGGCCTAGTTATCTGAAACTCTTGCAGAACCAGGAGATGTTCATGACCATAACGGACATAACCATGAGAACCAAAAACTGTGTTATGTGGGTATTTGTATGAGGTATATCGTCGTTTACACAAACGGCAGAATAGTTCAAGGACATCGTGTCCACTAGTCAGCCAGTAAAGTAAATATACTAGCACAAGGGAAGGTTCAAGGGTTGATGCCTACCTATCCTATGCAAATATCGACTGTAGTTTACTATCACCACTTCGATTTTGATCTTTCTTTTCGTCAATCAATTTCATTCATGTGGGGGATTGTTGGAAATTTGACAAATATATTGGATTATATATTAGTGATTATTTGTCAACTTTGGGCCAAATTATATTATCAAAAGGAAGCATATTTAGTTAAATGATTAGTGTCATTGTATAGTACGTAACGTGAGCTTTCCAACGGTATATAATTTACCCAAAACGGACAAGTAGTGAATGAGAAATTGTTGCTCAAAGTTAGCCTAATGGAATGGAATATTTGGAGAAATATTTGGCTTATGTTAACTTATCCCACATGGGAAAAATATGAAGTGGAAAAGGTGTTTATATTGAAACACATTTTTGTAAGGTGTTAACTTGTATAAGCCAAAAGGCTCTCTCTTGCGCGCGCAGGGGGGGGGGGGGGGGGGGGGGTGGTGCAAATCCTAGCCCCGAGCCTTCAAAGGCCCAATGTGCACCTGCATGACATGGGCGTCGCGAATGCCGGACCGAAATGGGCCACTACGGGCCTGCCTAGGTTTTTGCTCCGGCCCAACAAAATTTTCTCCAGATATTTTTTTGAGCTTATTCAAATTCTGTGACAGTTTTATTTTTGAATAAAAGTATAATTGCAAAATTAATTCCCTTAATGAGAGAATTAATCCAATTTAATGTCAATTATTTCCATTCTTTTATAACCCTTCTTCTGCCAATTTTTTCTTTTACTTCTACCTATTGATTTCGAAATTCCTTCTCCTTCACTGCATTCTGCTTCCTCCAAAAAATCTTTCCTTTTTTCCGGTGATAGCCCACTACGCACAGTTCGGTTCGCCTTCGAGAGTCGTTGTATCCTGGGAGACAAACCCCCACTGCGGGGCAGATAATTGTCTTAAGAAAACTGTTTATACGGGCCTCGGCTCTACTTCCTTCCTTCTGTTAAGATTATTTTAAATCTTTCGTTTGTTTTTCCGTTTATTTCCAATTGCGTTTTCTATAATCTGCAACTAACAAACAATACCTTCTCTGGATCGAGTGAGAAGGTTTTCTATAGCAACTTGTCATTCCTCCAATACCAGAAAGTACCTTCATAACTAAATGTTTGACTATTTCAGTTAATATTTTGACAAAAGGAGTGATAGCTCACCAGAAACCAATTATGAATTCAAATAATATAACAAAGAGAGGAAAAAATATCAAAGAAATCACCAGAAATAAAAGTTTGATAAAATATCAGCAAAGAAATAAAGCTGTTAAATCTGCAAATAAGAGAGCAATTGAAAAAAAATTAACCATAAAAATTTTAAAATTTTACTCACTATAATCTCCTTTGTGACAGTATGTGGAAGTACTTCTCATGCTACTTTCGCAATCCATCAAACTGTAAGAATTTAGCTCTAAATCCTCCCACAAGAAAGCACGTTAAACAAGATACTTAAAATGTGTAAATAATAAAAGTCACAATTACAAAATTGCATCTGATTTTAAAATCTCAGACTAATTAATGGTACATGGCATCAATGCTTTTATACAAACTAAACATATCCACCACATTTATTATGAATTAATTGACCAGTTAATTTCAACAGGATCAAGAACATTTGATAAGTAACATGCATGATTAAAGTGGTCAATATTAGTAATTTCATGTGTAGCTATTGCTAATTCAAATTAATTCATGTGTTACTTAATAGGGAGATCCAGTTCATATATTTGAACCATTATTAATTTGTCACATCTGTATATCATAGAAAGAAAAGAAGTATCATCTAGTCATTTGTCAATATCACAGAATTTGTGAATTTCATGTGTTACTTAATATGGGGATCCAATTCACAGATTTGAACTATGGATAATTCAGCCGCTGATCAATCGACAGAGTTGATCGACACCTAATAAATCACTGCCAACTAATAATAGAATAGCAACTGGAATTAATGCCAAGAAATAAGACTGAAAAGTTACCTCTCTTAGAAAAACTTCTAACAAACATCACTTGCTTATGATAGCCTGCTGTTTTGGTTCAATAAAAAGATCAGGTGCAGTTCCTAAGCCTGCGATGAACAAAAATTAAAATACCATCAGCAACTATGACCAAATTCAGTTTCCTCCATTGACATATTAAATCAAAAATAGATTATTAATAAACAACCACAGGCTTTCAAGAACAAAACAAGTCAAAAGCATATAGTAAAGAATATGACTAAGGAGATGTAAAGTTGACGCTAGACACAAAATTAATCCTGAACAGTAAAAAGGATAAGAAATAGATTGATAATTGAAACCAATTGCGGCAACATGTGTATTGAATTGATTAAGGGATTATATATACATGTTACAACCCTAACCCTTGAGGGATCACAAAGTAATAAAAAAAGATGTAAAATAAACATAACAGTCCTCTATCACCCTCCCTCAACTTGAGCCGGCGTGGAACAAAGGCCCAAGTTGTCACGAAAATGTAAGAAGCGCTCCTTCAGTAATCGTTTGGTAAGGATGTGAGCGATTTGATTAGTGGTGGAGATGTACCGAACATTGAGTAAACGTTTGGTAACAAGATCTCTGACGAAGAAAAAATCAACTTCAACGTGTTTGCTTCGATTGTGAAATATTGGGTTGGAGGTTAAGTATGTGGTGGAAACATTATCACACCAAATGGTTGGTGTTGTCGACAACCAGTACCCAATTCCTTGAAGTAAAATCTGTAACCAACCAATCTCAGAAGCACCAGTGGCTAAAGCGTGGTATTCTGTTTTGGTGGACGACCATGCTACAGAGCGCTGCTTCTTGGAGCTCCATGAAATAGGATTCCGACAGAGATAGATCACATAACCCATCGTCAATTTCCTGTCATCCAGGCTACCAGCCCAGTCAGCGTTGGTGAATCCTTGAAGGGCAGAGGAGGACTGATTGTGAAGAAAGATGCCATGGCTTCGTGTTGCATTGAGATACCGTAGCAACCTTTTTACGGCCTGCCAATGAGAGGTGGTGGGGGCATGCATAAATTGAGATAGCTTGTTGATAGCAAAGGCATTGTCAGGCCGTGTCAGACACGGGTATTGAAGGCTACCAAGAATGCAACGGTACTCAGTAGGATCGGAGAATTGTTCACTATCTCCCAACATTAACTTTCCCTTGCAGCAGAAAGGAGTGGAAATGTCCTTGCAAACAGTCATCATGCACCTGTCAAGCAGATCAAGAATATACTTTGATTGGCATAGAAATAGTCCAGTGGAATGCTAGTGAGCCTCAACCCCCAAAAAATAAGAGAGTCTGCCCAACTTGCAGAGAGCAAACTTTTGCTGTAATTTTCGAACCAAGTCATCAATAAACTTCGAATCCGATCCCATCAACAAGATATCATCCACATAGATAAGGCGCACAACAAACAAGCTGCCCGAATGAATGAAAAAATAAGGATGTCCAAATCTGACGCAAGGTGTCGGTGAGCTGTTTGTGCCATATTCTGGGGGCTTGTTTGAGTCCGTAGAGAGATTTTTTGAGCTGATAGACATGGCCAGGTTTGTGAGGATCAACATAGCCTGGGGGCTGTGACATGTAAACCATTTCATCCAAGGTGCCATGGAGGAAAGCATTAGAGACATCTAGTTTTATAACAGTCCAATTCGAAGTAACAGCAATGGAGAGCATTAACCGAATTGTTGCAGGCTTAATGACTGGACTGTAAGTCTCAAAATAATCAACATCGGGGCATTGGTGAAACCCTTTGGCAACCAGCCGTGCTTTGTAGCGATCTATGCTTCCATCCACTTTGGTTTTTAACCGAACACCCATTTTCATCCAACCACATTTTGTTGTTTATCAGGAGGTACAAGGACCCATGTGCCATTATTGATCAATGCATTGTATTCTTCTATCATGGCTTGGCGCCATTCAGGAACCTTGTAAGCCTGCTGAAAGGTATTGGGCACCTTAGGTGCCAAGCTGACAAGAGCCTTTGGAGCCTGAGATTTGAGGGAACCATTTTGGGACCGTGTAACCATCTGCTGGGACAAAGGACTGATGTGGATTGGTTGAGGGGGCCACTGGTTCATTAAGTGCAGTAGAGGACGGAACTGGGTCAGGAGGCAGGTTGGCTGGTGACTGCTGAACAGGTGGTAGTGGCCCAAAGGATGAGTGGTCGACGGTAAGGGTAGGGCTGGTTGTTGTGTGTCTTGGTTCAGATGTTGTAGGTGTAGTAATGGGCTGGAGAGAGGGAGAGGTCATGTTTGGTGCCAAGGTAGGTTCAGGTGAAGGGAGAAGGGGAACCGTTAATGTGAAGGTTTCCAATGTGGTAGGAGCCGGAATGGGGTGCCCATCATCATGCAACTTGGAATATGGGAAAACCTGTTCATCAAAAAGAACATGGCATAAGATAAATAGACGAGAAGATACGAGATCAAAGCACTTAAAACCCTTGTGGAGTTTACTGTAACTATGAAAAATACATTCTTTGGTGTAAGGTCGCAATCATGGAAAACATGGGCACCCAAAACTTTTAAGATGTGAGTAGTCTGGAGGGTTACCAAACAATTTCTAATAGGGTGTGTAAAAGTTGATTGATACTTGGGGAAGGCGATTAATTAAATAAGTGGTTGTATCAAATGTATAGTTCCAGAATTCAGTGGGAAAATTTGCATAATGCAATAAAGCCAAATCATGCTCAACAATGTGCCTATGTTTCCATTCGACACTTCTGTTTTGTTCGGGAGTGTAAGGACAGGAGATTCTGTGAGTGATCCCATGTTCCCGGAAAAACGATTATAGTGCAATAAACTCGCCCCCCCCCCCCCCCCCCCCCCAATCGGAATGAAAGGCTTTAATTGGTTTGTTAAAGTATTTCTCCACAAGAAGTTTAAAGTACACGAAAATAGAGAAAACATCATATTTACGCTTTAAGAAATAAATCCAAGTGTACTTGCTGTAATGATCTAAAAAGATACAATAATAAGCATAACCGTCGCAAGAAATAGATGGTGCTGGCCCCCAAACTTCAGCACAAATCAAATCCAGGGGAGCTTTAGACTTTGATTTAGACATGGCAAAGGGTAATTTATGACTTTTATAGATAGCACAAGAACTGCAAGTATTATGTTTAGAATCAGAAACAGAAATTCTATTCAATAGTAACAATTGTTTGATACAAGGAAAATGGACATATCCTAAATGATCATGCCAGGTATTTAAGGAAGTTAAACTTGCGGAAGGAGAGATGGAACCCGAGGAAGATTTGGAATGCAGTACGGAGGCACACAAGGAATAAAGTTCTTTGTCACTCTGGCCTTTGAATTGAACTCTCCTCATGGACAAATCCTCGATCAAAAAATAGTCAGCAAAAATTCCACAGACACAGGATAAGAGTTACTGAGTGCATAAACAGATAATAAATTATGAGACGACTGTGGAACATGTAAAATATCATGAATCTGGAAAACATCAGCACCAATTTGAATGGATGATTGACCAATGCGAGAGATTTCTAGTTTAGAACCATTACCAATAGTGACTTCTTCGGGACGTTGGTATTTGGAATGGAGGTTGAGGTGTTGGAGATTGTGCCCTAAGGCCAATATTGGATTATGTAATTTGACTTCTAAGATTAATCTAGTGTAGATTAGTATTATCATTTATGTTTGTATGTTAGCATTTATGATAAGTATCCATGAATAAATCGTGTTATTCTAAATATCCCTAGTCGATTGTTATTATGGGAATAATAACAAACTAAGACTAGTGTGAGTGATAATGGATATTCATAAGATGAATATAGTGTATACAGATACAGATTATACTCACGGGTAATATGTTAGAGAACATGTTACTGGAGACCCACT
The DNA here is from genome assembly GCA_039660915.1 of Euphorbia tirucalli. NCBI lineage: Eukaryota > Viridiplantae > Streptophyta > Magnoliopsida > Malpighiales > Euphorbiaceae > Euphorbia > Euphorbia tirucalli. Next base: position 74,210,050 of record CM077641.1, read on the forward strand.
ATGAGATCAAGTTCATGGTCATGTGTCACAACTGATCTTGATTATAGTAGTGTCATTAGCTGATTCCTTTGACCTGAGGTCACCATTGATTCCGGGATGAACTCATGTTGTGTTTTGACGCAGTCAAACGCTGCTTGTAACAGAGTAGTTATAAAGGCTGTGATTGGGTACAATATGACTCATGCTTTGGGATGTGAGTGACAGATATGGGATTTTGTCCCTCTCTATCAAGAGAGCGATATCACTGGGCCCCTCGATAAGTAAGACTGTTAAATGCATGGCCGTGCTCAAATAATTGATAGAGTATCAATTGATTTGTCTAAATAGTTTACTTTGAGATCGAGAAAGCATATGATTAATTATATAAGATTGACAAGTGTACCATGTCTTATGATTAATCATGATATCAAAGAGACAAAAGGGAATATGACATTCTATAAATAGGTATTGGATCATTCCAATCATGTTAATTGGGTAGTCATAAAGGCTTGCTAGAGTCCGCTTATGACCTATAAGGACATTATGGTAATTTCCTTATTGCCAATTAATATGAACCTATGGGGTCACACACAAAGAGCAAAATGAAGTCCATCTTATCGGGGATAAATTATTATTAGATAATAATTTATGAATGAGAAAGAGAATAAATATATATAGTGATATATATTTATATATGTATATAAATATTAATATGATTAATATTGCATAAAGTATGCTACATATTATAATTCAATTATATAGAGATATAATTAATTATAATATTAAATATACATATGTGCATGATGGAGAATGGAGTTAATTTAATATTAATTGAGAATTAATATTAAGTTGTGTGGGTCAATTTATAATTATAATTAATAGGAGTATTAAGTTATAATTATAATTAAGACTAAAGGTTATATAAAATAAAACATAACCTAACCCTAATATATAATGATATATTCGGCCACCACACAAAAATTTGGGCAGCCATTGAATTTACTCCTCATTCTCCAAAATCTGCCGAAAAATGTTTTTTTTGAACAAAAGGACAGAAAAATATGATTTTTCAGCTCTCTCTCTCAATCGAAGAATTGTTCTTCAATCCCAGCGCTAGCACGCGGTGGATCAATTGCTCCGTGTGGATCAACTGTAGAGGGAAGCTACTTTGGTTCCTTTGATCCAATCCTATAAGAATTAAGAGGTAATTCTTTAACCCTTCCTTCCAATTCAATGCAATATACATGGATCCTTGGCGGGGATTAATCCGTTTTTCTTTCCGCTGCGTATTTATTTTGGCTATTAATTCCCTACATGAGGTTCCCCAATTCAGAAGTCATATGATGAGAGGCACCCGAATCAACGACCCAAGATTGGGGATGGGCATTGCTAGCAGTGATGTGGGAAGAGGAACGGTATAAATAACTATCTTTTGGTGTTGAGTGGTTGAAAGGAACAAATCAATTGCCCCGCCAGCAATGACATATGACTGATGGAGGATCGAAAGAGGTAAAATTCTGCTGCCTGGAATCCGAATAATGCTGCTATCGGGAATCATAATTGGAGTAATGGTTTTGCCGCTGACCAAAGTAGTGATTCCCTCGCCCCCTCTGCTAGTAACTACCGCGACCACAACCCCTGTGGTAGCCACAGCCTCTCTGCTGTTGGGAGTCGTTTCGAGCAGCAACGAGGGCAGTAGGAGGGAGCTGGTTGGAAATAGCAGTGGCGGCAGCTTTATTTTGCATATCTCTGGCAATGTTCCGTTCTTCGGACTATAACAGTCCCATTAAGTCATCAAAACTAAAAGGTTCCATCTTCATTTCAAGAGTTAAGTTGAATAAATGATAGTCTTCTCCCAAACCAGCCAAAATAAAATCAAATAAATCATCCTCTAGCACTCGATAACCCAGTGATGCCAATTGGTCATTAATACCTTTCGCTCGGAGCATAAAGGACGTTATGCTCTCTTTCTTTTCCCTTGTGAGGTCTGAAGTTGAGATCGCAAGTTCCTGATTTGGGACTGGGATCCAGATGAATAGGCTCAATTAAGCTTGTGCCAAGCCTCAATGGCTATTTTGGCATCAATAATTTGTGGTAGTAGAGTTTGTTCAATTGAGGTAAACAACCAAGATAATACCTGTTGATCTTACTGCTCCCAAGTGTCACATGCCGGATTTCGGATTTGCCATCAATGGTTTCAGGAGGAATAATCTGATTGTCATTGATGTGATGCCACATACGGCAGCCCCGTAACATAGTGATGAACTGTGCATGCCAAAGAACAAAGTTGGAGTAGGAGATTGGAGAAGATGGAATGTTCACCGGCGGCAAGGAGATTGCAGAGCTGTTGGTCACGGTGGTGATGGGTAGGGTGGCGGTGGTCACGACAGTGGAATCAATTCCACTAATCACTGATTGATTTACAACGACGCTACTGCTGTTGACGGTTGCCATGGTGACGGACAGCGAAGTGGAAACTGATGATGGAGGCGGTAGTGTGGTGTTGTTAGGGTTAGGGTTTGATGGCTCTGATACCATGTCATGGAACCATTTCACCTAAAAGCTTAACCTGATAGGTAAGGCCCAATTATAGTTTTTATTATTATCTCTGACACTCCCCTGCACGCGAATGCCCCTTGGACTTGAAGCGTGTACAACACAGGCCCACCCTGCTATGTGTTGAATTTTAATCAACAAATAGAGCTGGCAGAATTTGAACCCTTGACCTCTAGGTCTAAGCGGCTCTGATACCATGAAACCAATTGAGGTAACGTGTGTATTGAATTGATTAAGGGAGTATATATACATGTTACAACCCTAACCCTTAAGGGGTCACAAAGTAATAATACAAGATGTAAAATATACATAACAGTCTTCTATCAATAATCATCATTATTAAAAGAAAAATTGAGAAATAACCTCAGGCATGAAAGCTAGGCAGACAACAAAATACAAGGAGCAAAAAAGCCAAGTATTATTAACTAATTTATTGAGATATTAAGGCATGAATATAAACTAATTTATTGGTTGGTCCATCACTTTGTTGAGAATTATATATTAATATTGTCCCTAAATACAATTTATGTCATAGACACTTTTCTCCATTTACATCCTCTTCAACTCCTCGATTATTCTCCGTCATATTTCTCTTATCCTGGAATAATTGATGTTATAAAAGAATGACTCTACTACTCCTTTCCATTTATCTTTTCTAATTAATATGCTCTGCTCTTTATTCTGTCCATATTTTATACCTATAATTTCTTTCCATTACCAATTCCTACTCTTAAGATTTCTCTAAATTTCTTTTATCAGATTAAAATTGTATTACCATAAAGAACTCAAAAACTAATACAACACCAGGTCCTTTTAAGACCACAAATCTAATTCACCCAATAGCTACTACTACTATGTTGTACATTCAATAACCTCAAAGCTCTACACGCACTTTGATAGAGTATATATTTTATATGAAATTGTACTACTATAATTTTTATAGGACTCTACTTGTAATTAGTTCCTTGTACATCTCCTATATATATTCAATGAAATCCCTCTCCATACTTTAGGAGAGATTTCCACAAACCCTAATTCTATCTTGGTATCAGAGCCGCCAAAGGGCTTAACAGCCAAAACCCTAACTTAAACATCCCTCACCGATTTCATGGCTACCACCGGTTCTTCAACAACCTCGTCGGCCACTTCCTCCACGGCTGAGTCGATTGGCGTAGGAGGGGCGAGAACACCCACTTTTTCCCATCAACTACCATTGAAACTTGATTCAACGAACTACATGCTCTGGAGAACCTTGATTCCTGCTATGCTTGCAGGGTGTGGACTGATCAGCCATGTTGATGGAACAGCACCGATTCTGGCCGAGAGACTAGTGAACAACGACGTCAATCCTCTTTTTCAAGTCTAGTTTCAGAAGGATCAGCAGGTACTTAGCTGGATCCTCAACTCAATCTCTCCTTCAATCTTACCTCAACTTATCGGTGTTAAAACGGCTCGCGAAGCCTGGGTAAAATTAGAGAACGCATTTGCATCGGGTTCAAGGGCTCAAGTATGAGACTTGAAACAGCAACTCCATTCCTTGGTAAATTCAAATTCCGAATCAATTTCAGATTATATGCAGCGTGCAAAAATGATTTCCGATCGATTAGCGTCTTTGCAATATGTAGTCTCAAAAAAAGACTTGGTTGATGCATCTTAGATGGACTCTGAGGTCCTTTTAGAGATGTTTGTCGTACATTTGGATCACGTACCATCTCGTTTGAACTTATCAACAATTACGGGAATGCCACTTCTCCAAAAACAAAAGTTCTTCTTTTACTACATCATCAATGGGTTAATTACATCCATGGTACACAGACTTCAGCGAGTTTCATAATTTGATACATAGACTTTAATTTTGCTCAGTAAAATACATGAACTTAATAGTAACCTACTACTAACATACATATGACCTGCTACAACAACTTAATTAAAAAAATTGCTGACATGGCATGGTTTTGACCAACCTGTTTGACTTTTTATGAACCCATTAATATTAAACTTACAGTTTTACACACCTTCCATTACATCAAAACTCTTCAATTTCTCTTCTCTTTATTAGAAATTTTCTCATCAAACAAACAGGTCAAAACAACCTCCATGAAAGCCACACCCCCCTTCTCTCTTCGCTTATTTTGCCTCTCTTTTCTCCCCTTCTCTCCAACTTTCCTTGGATTCGTGAGGAACTCAGTGAAGGTCGTTGCTGTAAGTTTTGGACTTTCCATGAATTAAAATTATTGTATTTGAGGTTCGGAAGTTCTCAAGCTTTATGCAGCAGGTGGAGGTTTTGGGTATGGCGGAGGACGAGTTTGACGAAATGGTAGCAGCAGGTGTGGGTTGAATATGGGTTGAGAAGAAAAGAGAGAATGAGATGGATCTAAAATTTATTTCTCAAATTTAGTCAAATAAAGAGGGACTAGAAAATATCTGAAATTTTGATAGAAAGCTTAAGAGTTTCAAAGCAAAAACACAAAAAAATTTAAAATGCAAAATTGAAGAATTTTAAGATTTTAATGCATAATTTTTATTTGATTTCAAGAAATTGAGTTAGTAATTTAAGATAGAAGGAAAGCTTGATAATTTCGATGGAGGAAAGAGTAAGTTTTGATTTTAGAGAGAGGAAAATACAGGCAGGAGAGAGAAAATGAAATTAGAAAGAAGAAGAGGAAGAATGGATAAAGAGATCTTTAGTGTCATGTGGGACCCACATTTAAGTATTAGTAAAGTCAAAATGCTGATGTGGTGTGTTGACCAGTTACTAACCAGTATTTTAGACCACAATGGTAGGTTACCACTAAGTTCGTGTATTTTACTGACTAAAATTAAAGTTTATGTACCAAACTGTCAATCGTGCTAAAGTCTGTGTATCATAAATGTAATTAACCACATCATTAATTAATATGGGCTTATTAAAAAAAAGTATAGATTGTGCATCCTATTTTCATCCTGAATAACCTATAGAGCAAATGAACAATATACCTCGTCATGATCGAGTGAGGAGGTTTTCTATTGCAACATGTCGTTCCTCCGATACCACAGAGTACCTTCATAACTAAATGTACTAAATGACATTATATTATGATATTAAATCATGGGCCATTAATATCTATCTGTCCAAATTGTTGGATACTGCAATTATGACTTGCGATTTCAATATTATTACCTTTTTCCCTTAGGAAATAGTTAACATATTAAAAAATATATATATTCTCAATAAGGTGTAATTGGTATGAAATAGTAAATATCGAACCACATATGGGTCAATAGTAAATATATCGATTTACCTTTTTAAAAAAAACTAGAATTAGAAAAATTCACATTAATTAGCATATATGAATATAGATATTTTTATGATAAATATATGAATAAAAATATATAGTCCAAAGAATATATAAAAGTTCAATTTGTCCTTCAATGAATAATTTTGTATATTCACTATCAGGACGAGTATTAAGTCCAAATTAATTATTATAAGTTCTGAATAAAGAAAATAAAAAATTACAAACTATTAGTAAAATTAAAAAATTGAAAATATTAGATAGATGTGTGGGGTTTGCTAGCTAAGAAAACTACATTTATTACACGAAGAAAGTACAAAATTAAAGGTAATAAAGTATCAAACATAAAATTAAAATTAAAAGAATTAATTAAGAATAGATTGAGAACTTAGATGGATTAAATGGATTACATGGATTGTTACATGGTTTATTATAAACCATATAATATGAGTTCCATAACCTATTCAATCCATGTAACCTATTACAAACAATAAAAACTACTTTTTATGGTTTAGATGAGTTGAGATTGAATGGGTTACGATAACTCATCCAATTTTGAAAACCCTGACCTATTCTATGAACCGAACATAGCAATAAAGTAATTGAATCTATTGTTGAAAGAGGAATGCCTACTTTTTTTTTTCTTTTTTTTTTTTTTTTTTTGTAAATACTACTCCCTCCGGTTTCAAATATTGGTCACATTAGAATTTTTACTTTGGTTTTTTTTATATGTCATCTTAGATTACCTATGCATTTTTAGTAATATTTTCTCATATTTACCCTTATTAAAAGTATGAGACAAATTCAATATTTAATACAAATAAGTCTTAATAATTAAGAAGAAAGATAATTTTAATATAGAAAGTAGAGCTTTAGTACAAAATTATTAAAGGTAGATTAGTCATTTTAATAACACAATTAATAATTTATTGGTTTTGATGAATAACCGGTCTCGCATCTTTGAACCTTAGCAGTCGAGCAACTATAACCTTAAACAACAAATATTCAAAACCGGAGGGAGTACCGGTTTCCAGACACCACATTGGATGCTGAATAATCCGGTTTTGAGATAACAGTTCAGTGGATTATGATATCGAGACTCCTCCCAATATGGATACTGGGACTCAAACACATATCATGTCCCTAACTCAGCCCATCATCTACTATCTTAGCTACCAAACATTGATAGGAATGCCTGCTATTTAATAGAGATAATTGGTGCTAAAAAATAAATGTGAATAAGTGGATAGTAATTGATTACTTGAGTGTATTATTCTGGGAGTATGCAAAAATTTTCTGCTGTTTGCAGGGACGATTAGAGAGAAAATTGAAAATCATTGAACCCAAAATTTACCGTCCAAACAAAATTAATTAACAAGTTCATAAGCATAAACTAGATAAAGTTTTGCCTAATTCGATGTATTTCATCTCTAAAGGTCTCTTAGATCCTATTGCACCATAATAGGAATATGATTATATGTATATATGTTGTATTTATGTATAGTACACAGGGAGCTATGTATATATTCTACATGTGCATCTCTAGGGTATAAATACCCACTTAGAATCAATAAAATTCAAGGGTTTTACATAATCTTACACACCAAATGGATAAAATTCAAAACCTTTGAAATTGGTAAGTGTTTATATCAGGTGAAGAAGTGTTACAAAAATAAAACATGAACCCCATGTTTGGTCTATGTAATAGTACAAAAATAAAAAAGCAAAATGTATAAATGGTCAGCTCAAATCTATTTTGCCAATACTAAAGAGAGACTTATAATAACACTTAATATATTGTTTTATCAATAGGAACTCCAACAACGGTAGTGGGATTCGAACCCAGGTAAGGATGTTACAAAAGTCGGTTCCTTACCGCTAAGTCCACTCTTAGGGCCAGTTTGGGATTGCTGTCAGTAAAAGTGCTTTTCCTCACAGCTAGGTTTCATTTGCTTTCTTTAAGAGTAGTTTTAAGTGTTTTTCCAGTGCTTTCTTAAATATAATCTGACTTTTATCAATTGTGCATTTAAGATTGCTTTCTGTAGTCCTGAAAGCTGCTTTCGGGACTACAGAAAGTAGTTCCAAATGCAGCCTTAGTCAATAAACCAATTTATAAGCAATCATTAATGTGTGTATATATATATATATGTAGTCCGACGTACTGAAGGATAAATAACAATTGTTCTTTCTTTCTAAATTAGTCAATTAGATATTTTAACAAAATTAGGGGGAAAAGTAGCCAAATTAGATATTTTGGTCATGTGATCCAGCCATAAGTAATGATGAAGTAATACGTTTTAGATCCTTATATATTAATATCTTTCAACTGAGACCATGCATGAATTTCTTTAATCTTTTCTGTTTTATGAAATAAAGCATTGGCCTACCAAATTGTTGGATACTGCAATTATGACTTGCGATTTCAATATTATTACCTTTTCCCTTAGGAAATAACTAACATATTAAAAAATATATATATTCTCAATAAGGTGTACATTAAAAAATTGAAAATATTCATGTGTGGGGTTTGAAAATATTAAAAAATTACATTTATGTTTTTAATTTTATTTTTCTAATATTGCCAATGAGTATGCCTTCTTAAAAGCTGGCTAATCAATTTGCTACATTTGTGGAATGTCTTCCCCACTCTACGAAGTGATTCATATAAATTGGGGGGGGGGGGGGGGGGGGGGGGTGGTGTGGGGAGGGAGGGATGGAGGGGACGGGGACTAATTGTTGGATACTCATTTTTGGAATGTCTTCCCCACTCTACAAAGTGATGCATATAATGGGGGGGACTAAAAGTCAACTTTTTCTTTTTGAAAAAAAAAATCATAAAACACAGCAAACTTACAGACCATTTTTGTTCAAACGTTAAGTTAGAAATGGTGTATTATGTATATGATGGTGTGTTTCATGGAATCTTTGTTTTAACGTGTTTCATTGAAGCTTTTAATTTAGTTATATTTTCAAATTAAATTGATTTCTCTGTATCTTCCTGTGGTCCATGGAATCGTAATATGTGGACTTTTAAGGATGAGAAATCAAGAGAGAAGAAGAAAGCAAGAGGGAATAAGAGAATAAAGAGAGTGATGAAATTCAATATTTTGAGAATAAGAGTATCGGCAAATTACTGTAAATAGGATAGAGAAGATGATATGGACAATTTTATGCATAGAGGTTTCAATTTGACAAAGTATAAATTATATGGTAAACAATTTATTAAGGATTAAACGCTTGACAGTGACAAAATTTAAGGACCTTAGTACATAGGAACTAATAAATTGCTTGCTCTAAATTATATAAATTTAGGAAAGTATTAGTATATTTGTGCAAACCTTAAAAAAACAGTTTATTGTCCAAGACAAAAGAAAAAAAAAGTACAAATATTACGAGAAGAAAGTACAAAACTGAAGCTAATATAGATATTTTCCTCCTTGATGCAGTAAATTTGGAAATATATCCATCTTCCATCAGCAAATGCTGCTTCATCCATTGATCCATCGATTTGATCATCAGTTCAGATATGTCCCTAGCAAGTTACAACAAGTTCATTAAAAATTAAAGCTCTTACAAGCATCAATTAAAAGTATATTAATAATTTGGAAATTACCTCAATTTTATTGCATTGACTAGTTTCTTCTTCGACGAGATTTGGAAGTCTTGTTTTTAGACTTTGTTGGCCTTTGATTGCCTTCAACTTTCCTCACAAACCAAGCAGGTTTCCTTGTTTTGAACACTATGTATGCAACTCCAACACCAAATACAAATCCACACCCATACCCAATTGTTACAGCTTTCCATCCAAATCCATCTTCACAATCCTCTCTTTTTGATTCATATTCTACTTTTTTCACTTTGTTGCGTTTCTCCAATGGAAATCCACATAATCCTGAGTTCCCTTCATATGAACTATTGTCGAAAGTGTTGAACTGTTTACCTTCAGGTATGGGTCCTTCCAACTGATTATAAGAAATCCGAAAGATTTGAAGAAACGTTAAATCCACAAGCTCCATGGGAATCCTTCCGCTCAAAGAATTTGAAGAGAGATCTAGTGATTCCAAATTCGACAAATTTCCTATTGATGATGGAATATTATTTGTGAAACAATTGTGAGAAAGATTCAAAAGTTTAAGTGACTTTAGTTTTCCAATCGATTCTGGAATCTTTCTTATCAATTTATTTCGTGACAGATCAATATATGTCAATGCATTTTGGATTTCTTGCAACTCAATCTCCAATCCTTTGAATGTTATACTCATAGTATAATCGTAGGAGTAATTTGGTGAGCCCATATAGTGCAGTTCCTCGCCATCTAAGCCCATCATTGCCTCAAAATGATCAAAGTATTTTGCTGGCAGCGCTCCACTGAAGTTATTGTTGGAGAGATCGAAAATTCGCAACTTAGGGAAGCGATAACTGACATTGAAACTTTTCAACGTTCCATGCAATTTATTAGAGTGCATCATAAGAGCTTGCAAATGTGGTAGAATTCCGAGAGAATAAGGGAATGCATCATCGATCTTGTTGTTACTGAGATTGATTAGTTCCAAATTCTCACAATTGATGATAGAATGTGGGATTTTTCCTTGCAGTTGATTCCTTTCCAAGCTCAAATATCTCAGTGCACATCTCTTTGGAAATGTAGCAGGAATTGTTCCTTGAAAATTATTCATGCCCAAATGCAACACTGAAAGACCATTGCTCATATTTACCAAACATGAAGGAATAAATCCGCCGAAACGATTGTTGGAGAGGTCCAAAATTTGAAGAAAGGATAGCTTGCAAACTGAAGAAACTTCTCGTGTTAACTTATTGGATGAAAGGACGAGCACTTTTAGGTTTATAGAATTGAAAACTGAATCAGGAATTGGGCCAGTAAACATGTTATTGCTGAAATCAATATAATATAAGTAGTTGCTTTGAAAACTTGGAATTGGGCCATGCAACTTGTTATAACTCAAGTCAATGTAATATAAAAAAGGGATTTGGCTTATGTTGAGAGTGCCATGGAGTTGGTTGTTGTTGAGAGTTAACTCTTCCAAACGGGGAAGAGTAAATATGGAGGATGGTATTGTTTTATTGAGTAGGTTATAGGATAAATGTAGCAAAATTAAATTTGAAAATTCACTTATAAAAGAAGGGATTGGGCCAGTTAATTGGTTTTTTGATAAGGATAAAAATTCAAGTTGTGTTAAATTTCCAAAATAATTAGGAACAGGACCACTGAAATCATTGTATGAAAGATCTAAATAATAGAGCAGTTTAAGATTTCCAAAGGAAGAGGGAATAGGACCACTGAAATTATTATGTGAGAGACCCAAGTGAGTGAGTTGTGTTAAAGTGTCAAAATAATTAGGAATAGGACCGCTGAAATTATTGTATGAAAGATCTAAAATCTGGAGCAAACTAAGATTTCCAAAGGAAGAGGGAATAGGACCACTGAAATTATTATGTGAGAGATACAAGTAAGTGAGTTGTGTCAAAGTGCCAAACAATTCAAGATTTGAGCCAACAAAATTGCAGCCGCTTAGCTCAATCCCTTCAACGACTTGAGATTGTTGTGAAAGAAATGAGGTTCCAAATAAATTGGGATTTTTGTGAAAGAAAGTCCCAAGTGCTCTAGGAGGGTACTCCAATTGGACATGGGAAGAATTCCACTGAGATCTGTATTGCCATATAAATCCAAGATTTGAAGGTGCGGTCGTTGAATAAATATAGATGGAAATTCCCCACGCAATCCGCAATCAATGAGAATGAGAGATGACAAAGAAGAAGACAGGTTCAACAAATAAAAAGGTTCTACGGAAGACATATTTACAGACGTCATATCCAATGCTCTTATTTTCTTTAGATTTTGAACAAGTTTGTTGAAGGCAATTGTATCCATGCTCAACTCACTATTTTTACCCCCAGACAACCCAAGGAAATCCAATTTGGATAGATGAAAAATATCTGGGAATTCCCCTTCCAATTCACAATAGACAAGCGACAAATATGACAAAGAAAATGACAAATTCTTGAAGGAACTAGATTTGACCGACAACAAGTTTACAGAACTCAAATCCAGTTCTCTTAAATTGGACAGGTTTTGAACAATTTTATCAAAAGTAGTACCTGTGCTTAGCTCCAGACTATTATAAGAGAGATCAAGTGACACCAATTTGGACAGCTTTGAGATTTCGATCGGTACTTCACCAGAAAACATGGATGCATTTAGGTTCAAATGGGTCAAGTTGAACAAGTTGCCAAATCGAGATGAAATCTGAGAGCTATTGAAATCATTGGAAGAGAGATCAAGACATTGAAGATGAGAAAGCATGAAAAGAGGATTATCAGAATGAATGGAACCATAAAGAATACTATGAGAAAGGTTAAGACCGATTACATAACCTGTTTCGTTATCGCAATTGATCCCTTCCCAAAAGCAGCAATCAGTTCCCTCTTTCCACGATTCTGTCTTTGGATTCGACAGTACGTCAGTGTTCTTAATGGAGAAGGATTTTTTAAGAAGAATCAAGGCATGGCTGTTATTAGGATCGCAAAGTAGTGTGGAAGAGAAAGAATTTGGAGATAAACAAAGAACTTTAAAATGCAAATGAAACGAAAGGAGGCAGACAAATTGAGCAATCCAAAGCAATGAACCCATTTTGTACTTGTCAATTTTCAAACACTTAATTTGGTGCGTTTGTAGTGATTAAAAGACTAATATTTATAAGTAGATTTTCTATAGTGCCACTCTCCATCAAAGGACTGATATTTAGACAAATACAAGTCATCTTTGGGTTCAATATAAAATCATCTTTCCAAATTGCAAGTCTAATGATCGATTTTTCTAACTTGTTTTTTTGGGTAATGTTAACTTTTCTTTTACGGAAATTGACAAATCAAATAATACTAAAATTTAATTACTTTAAATTAATGCTATTTTATTTATTAATATTTCAAATAATTTTAATTTATATCCATTCGAGTTTTTGAAGTAATTAAATAATTCATGCTTGAAAAGAGAGAAAAGTGAACAAACTAGAGAAGCTATTTTGGCGAATATGATTTTTTGTTTTGTTGTTTATTGGGTAAGAATCACGTAAAAATGAATATTTTGTTTTAGATATTTTTGAAATTTTGGAAAGTTTTTAATACATTTATGTAAACTTTTTATTTTCAAGTAAAAATGTTTTATGATGTTAAAAGTTAAGTATTTTTATAAAATCTCAAAACTAAACCAGTTTTCGAAAATTAAGCTTTATGGGTGGAAAACATCTTTTTAGTGTTTTCTCAATTGACTCTTTTTTCTTGACTAATATTTTTATATTTATGGTTTTATGTAATTTTTATGCTTTGATTTTCCTTTTTACTGATAAAGTTTTAATTTATTATTTTACTTTCTATCCAAATATATAATTCATATGAATTTAATTTTATATTCTTTTAATATATTTATTTTTCTCTAGTTAGTTTGGTACTTTTTATTTTTGTAAAATTAACTAAAGAAATGACTTCATATCATATGACATTTTTCATCTTATTCTACCACAATACTTTATCAACGTGTAATATTAAGTTAAATTAATTATATAATATTACTTTCTTATGTAATCATTCTCATGTTTAAATTTGTTAAGTTATTTTTTTAACCCATTAAATATTATTATTATATAGTAAATATGGTTTTTTTTTTTTTAAGTTAGGCTTTTTGTTTATTGAATTTTGAAAAAGATGTTATTTTGAAATACTTGAATTACGTTTAAACTAATATATGGAATTTATTATTTTTCAAATTATTAATTTGTAACAATTGTATATGTGTATATTTAAATAATTGTTCATAATTTTTGTAACAAATAATGTCTAAAATTTTGCAATTGAAGTTAGAAAATAAGGAACGGAAAATGGATAATTGAAATAAACTAAAGATGTTTTCAGTTTTCCAATTTTCTATTTATGAAACAGAAAAACTTGTAAAACTTAGAAATGGAAAAGAAAACTACAAAGTGAAAATGGAAAATGTTTTCTAAAACTAAAAAAACCCTTAATTTGGTGTATTTCTAATGACTACAAGACTAATATTTATAAGTAGATTTTCTATAGTACCATTCTTCATCGAAGGACTAGTATCATTGGTGAATAGTGCTCAAATGACATTTCCATCACATAGGCATAGTATCATCGTCTAGCATAAAGTTGATAAATATGACATTTTTAGTGATTTTCTCATTATTAAAGTCGGTGCCTTGTAGGTATATCTTTGTAATGAACTCATAGTTGACTATAATATTGAGATCTTTAGGTAATTACAGCACTCTATGGTGAGATGAGATTGATACCACTTTTTGGTTCTATGGCTTATGTTGATGAACAACAAGACAGACAAAGGAATGAAAGAGAATTGAGGGGAAGAAGAAAAGATGAAGGAAATGAGACAAGTTAATAGAAGAAGAGTGATAGAGAAAATGCTAATAATAACAATAGTAAAAAAATTTATTTTACATATATTTTTGAGTTATTTAAATAAATAAACAAAAATATATCTCAATAAAAATTTTTATTTTTACATTAGCAAGTTATATAGTATCAGTAAAATAAAAATAAAAAAACGTTGCTAATAGAGAAAATGAAAGCCCATTTTCTGAATAAAAAGTTACATAGTCCCCATTTGGTATATCCAAAATAAATTATAAGCTATAAAAATATACAAAACATAATAGAAAGGTTTTCAAGGAAAAAAAATGTGAAGATGAAGCTGAAAAATAAAAACAATATGTAGAAATATAAAAACATAAAATCAAAAGATAAAAAATAAAAATAAAAATATTATTGATATCAATATGATTGGAAGTCAAACATCACAATATTCCTATTATGAGGACACCAATTCTCCAAATTAAAACAAGACAACCCACCAAGAAACATACATATTCAATGTTGGAGGCTCTGAACATGAACAAAACTAAGCCCCATCTGGCTGGACAAAAGGACTTGCAATTTCATCTGTACTGTCTGTCGGTGATACAAGCATTACTGCAGTTCCCCTGCATACCTGCACAGCCATGAGAAAACACTCAGATACTCACCATATTTGGCACAATTCATCATTTCAACCCTGCACTTTATTTTGACACATTTGAGCCCTATAGGGAAGAACAATCATGTAATTGCAGTACTAGGAGATGGAGCTATGACTATGTTTGTAAAACGATGCTTGCATTCTAAATCTCTTCCAGCTGCCAATTACATGATTTTCAACAATGCATGTATTTTATAACCAACTGCTGTCATAGATTATGTTTGCAAAACGATGCATGCATGTAAGTTAGACCAAAAGTACTAAAGATAAAGCACAAGGACAAAATGAAAAAGTTTCCATAAATAAAGAGCCAAATTTTGACTTTTTCCGATTGTTTCAACAAAATGAGAACATGACATCATGTTATTTACCCTAATCAGCAGCAGCCTAGCAAGACAAATTTAATGTGTTGTGTAAATTTGGTTATGAGCATGTATGTGTGTCTTAACTATGTATCTTAAAGTTGAACTATCTGTCCTCCTAGTATCTACATTAGGCAACAGTTACAACTCTACGTAGCATCTTTCTTCTGTGCAGAAATTTAATGGGAATAAGATAGAATTTTCCAGCAGATTAGCTTTCAACAGATCGAAGGTTTCTAAAGGAAGAGGGAATAGGACCACTGAAATTATTACATTAGAGATATAAAGTGAGTTGTGTTAAAGTGCCAAACAATTCAAGATTTGAGCCAACAAAATTGCAGCCGCTAAGCCTCAATCCCTTCAACGACTTGAGATTGTTGTGAAAGAAATGAGGTTCCAAATAAATTGGGATTTTTGTGAAAGAAGGTCCCAAGTTCTCTAGGAGGGTACTCCAGTTGGACATGGGTGATAGGAATATATATGTATTAGAATTTTATATTATTGTACAAAGGACACTCTTGTAAATTCCTCACATGTACTAGGGTATAAATACCCAATGTAAATCAATCTAATGTAGGGTTTCACATCAATCTTTCATGGTATCAGAGCTACAAGGCCTCATAGCCGAAACTCTCTAGACCTAGCCGCCCCTCCTTCTTTGTTCCAGCCGCCCTTCTTCATCTTCTCCAACAGCCGTCCTTCTTCTTCTCTTCCAAGAAAACCGATCGGTACTCATGGCAACCACAAGCGCTCCCATTGATTCAATAGTTGCTGTTGGAGATGCGTCACTCTCCCTTGCAGCCGCTCCTCTTCCATCATTAGCAACACAGCTGCCCACTAAGTTAACCAGCTCCAATTTCTTGTTATGGAAGACACAAATCCTTCCCATGATTAAAGGGAGCGGCCTTGACGGGCATCTTGATGGGAGCGATCCTTCTCCAATCGAATTTCTTGACAATGGCGCCAAGAATCCAGCCTATACGTTATGGCATCGCAAAGATCAACAGGTACTTTGTTGGATTCTTATTTCTATTTCCGAATCAATTTTGCCTCAATTGGTTGGTGTAACTACGGCTAGGGCGGTGTAAGCGCCGGAATTTAAAAAAAAAAAAAAAATTTGGTCGTACGACTATCATTACAGTCGTGCGACTGTAATTTAAAAATTACAGTCGTACGACTGTAATGTCGGACAGATTGCAGGAACCAATACCTCTGCAGCAGAAATGGAGGAGAGAGAGGATGAGCATTAATTGCTCCAGTTCTGCAACAAGCAAGCAGGAAAAAGAGGGTAGAAAAGGAGAAGGAAAGGAAGAGAGAAGGGGATTGGAATTTTGGTGAAGAAATCTAGAGAGAGAAGGAGAAAAGAGAGAAGGAAAAGAAAGAAGTGGGAAACCCACAAAAAAATTCATCTTTTCCTCTTCTATTTTCTTTTAATTCTCAGAATTAGGGCCAAAACTTGTTAGAAATCCCTAGGATAATCAATTAACTTCACAACCAAATCAAGAATCCGGACTTAAATCGTCAGAATCCCTTTGCAATTTGGATTTTGGACATAAAGCTCTCAACTTCAATTTCAAAGGAAAAAGTGCAAATTTGATAGGATCGGAGCGACGCCAGGGGTCAAAACGACTTGGATTAGCTTCTAGAAAGGTAGTCGCCTCCCTTCCTTACACTTTTTCTCGCTTTCTGGGTGTTTGAAGTGAATTTTGTGTGTTTTCTGCTGCATTTTCTTATTTCTGCTTCTCGAAATTAAGAACAGTCGCACGACTGTTCTTGGTTTTCATGAACAGTCGTACGACTGTATATACAGTCGTGCGACTGTTCTTAATTTCCAGTTGATTTCTTTCAGTTTTGACTTAAAAATGAATTTTGGCGAAATTCTGATCCTGTACTGATTACAGTCGCACGACTGTAAACTACAGTCGTACGACTGTAATCCTTGTTCCAGAGTCAGAATTTCAACTTTTATCCGTAAAAAATTCCAAAAATTGGAAAACCCCAAAAATCATTAAAATGAATTTTGTTGTGTGCATCACGACCTTAGATCTTTTTTTTTTAGTAAAATTGCATTTAGAACAATTCCACGACTGAGATTCGGTTCTCCCGAAAACCGACCCACTTTTGTATGCTAAGTTAAAATGAACCGGAAAATTGTTTCCAGAAAAAATGATTTTCTCACAAAACCAAAAATACAGGGACGTTTCAAAAATGGTTTTCCAGGTCTAACCGGGCCGGCCGACTGGGCTGACCCGGTTACCCCCAATTGCATGACCCCGAATTCCAATTTCCCCATTCAGTCTATTTGAGTCCTATTTATGGCGTGTCGTATAAATTGTGCTAACCTCTGTTTTGCAGCTTTTACTTTATTTTAATTTTCTTTTTATTTGTATTTAATAGAATTAAATCGTGTACTTAGGCGGTTGTAATTTTTCTAGATCTTTGTGTACATAGGCGATTGTATCAGTGAGACGAGAGTTTTATTTTTCTTTCGATTGGGTTGTAAGCTCTTAAACATTTATTCTTTTTATTTTTTTATGTTGTATTATTATCCCGTATGCGCGCTGCGTGTATTATTTAATAAAAATCAACCTTTAGTAAATTAAAGTGTCGTAACTAGAACATTGGCAATAATATTCAAATTAGACACGAAATAAGAGACTTGTCCGAACCTAGATCTCTGAAAAGTGTGGCGGTTCCCGCTTTGGTTCAGCTACACTGTAATTTCCCGGTCGAGCTGAGCCGGGTGGCGACTCCTACACTTTTTATCGAGATTTAGGTCTCGATTCTTTTTCGAAATAATCCGCTTCTCCAAAAAACGAATTTCCAAATCAAAAAAACCCCACGCGAGGGAGGGCCCTGCCCGAAATCGAGGCGCCCCTTCCGAAAGGGAGTCCTGTGTCCCGTCGAAAACGCGTCGTCCGCTCACAGTGGCGACTCCGCTGGGGAATTCTTACAAAAGTTTTTCAAAAACTTAAAAGAATTTGACAAGCCCTGAAAAGTGTCTAATTTAAATTAAGTGGATGATTCTTATGTGGCACTTTATGCATTTTAGTTAGACATGCTTGCATTAGGTTAAGTGTCCAATATTTAGCCCGGTGGATTGTTGAAGTGTCGCCTATGTTCCTCCTGGTCTTAGGGGCACGGATACGAAACACCACCCATAGCCTTGTACGAACCCCTTCGATTGGACCCTTGAGTGGGGAGAAGTGAGGAGTATATTTTGCTATGGGGACCTTGATGTTATCCCGACTCTGGACCGAACTCAATAGGCAGCTTTAGTTGGATTCCCTTAGGATGCCAAAATAATTGTGTGAATAATAATAATAAAATCGCGCCTTCGTCACCCCCGGTTGGTGATTGAAGTGAGCCCCGCCTAGGACTCGGTTAGAAATTTTTGAGACCAACCACGTTGGAGGAATAAGGTTGGAAGAATTCGTTTTGCTTGCTATGTGTTCTTCACCATCCCGTGACACATCGCCAACGCGTGCATAACATACCATAATCACCGTTTTCCATGCACATGACATACCATACACAAGCATCTTTGTGTGATGATAACCCACGTTTTTATGCAGCCATTTTTGCATTTTATTTCGTGTGTGAAACATTAATTCATTCGCTTGTCATCCATACTAACGATTTCTTTTCTTTCAGCCATAACATTAAACTTGTGTGATTAGCATTTTGTTTTTGACACCGCATACATAACATCATTATGTATGTCATGCATCCTAACCCACGTTTTTGTGCAGCCATTTGCATATTGAGTGACATGTTCATTCACTACATTTCACTTAAATTAAATTAAGGTCAAAGAACGCCTATCACGTCCATCCCATTCCATTTCATAACATATCGGGTACCCAAAATTACCCGTGTTTTGCCAATGCACCGGATTGCATTCGGTCATTCCACCAATATCATTTCATTTAATAAAGGCCACAACGGCTTTAGGTCCATTTTCGTGTAGCAATTTACACGATGCATTTCATGGCATCACACCCATCTATCATAAACATCATATGACACTGTGGTCCGCATCCGACCACCTTATGACATTAATTCACCATTCAAGGTGCTCCCCGAGTGCCCGATTAGTATGCATATAGGCCTATGACTTCACCAAATCATGAAAGGCGTTCCTCGAATGCCAAACCATTGTCCGTGTCCCTGTTACACGTGACTTTCTCATAACACCATACCATGTGCTCAAAAGCATTAAAACCTTGTCCGCGGGCCCGGCCTATGCGACCATTTCATATCATATCATAGACCTACAAAGCGTCGAAACTCCGTCCGTGTGCCGGTATGCACGCGACCATTTCACGAATTCATTAGGTGTCCCAAAGGCACCGAAGCTCTGTCCGTGTGATGGTCCACACGCGACATTTTTGCATAAGCATTGGGTGTTTTTGGAATGCCCCAAAAAAAGAAGAAAAATAATTAAAATAAACCATTCATATCGTCATTCCATACGCATTTCCACTCCATCCATCTCAAGCATTTTCAATACCCTAATTTTCATATCATATCACGTCATTCATTCACAACCCTAATACCTCCTGTCTAATCCCAAGCACAATACACTAGAGCGACCTTGGACAAGATCCCAAGCTTCGAGGGCGGCTAGGAGACAGAGGGTGGTTGAGAGTGACAGTGACTCTGAATCTGGGGAAGGAGTGAACATGGCAGAACAGACACCGAACATGGCCGATGTTTTGAGAGATTTTTTCAGGTCGCAGGATTTCCGCGACATGTTAAAGGAGGAAATGAGGGCAGTGGTTAGAGAAGCTGGTGAGACCGGTGGTAGTGGAGCCGGGAAGGAAAAAGAAGCTGAATCGTCCCAACATGGTGGTGACACTTCATCCAGCCTTGAGAAGCTGCAAGAGATAGAAGCAGCTATGGAACAGAAGATGAAGGCAAAGTGTTCTGAATTAGACGAGGTCATGGCCCAGTTAAAGAAGGGGGTCGGTATCAGTGCGGAATCCAAGAAAGGGGTGAACATTGATGCCATGATCAGTAGGGGCATCGAGACATTTCCTATCGGCTTCCAAGTGCCGAAAGTCCCCACTTACAAAGGGATGGGCTCGCCGGAGGCCCATGTGAATTTATATGCCCGGGTTATGCTAACAGCAGGCGCTACGAAGCAACAATTGATTAATCTTTTCCCCACCACACTGGAGGGAGGTGCTTTGGGATGGTATAACTCACTGTTAGAGGAAGAGCAATCTGACTGGGAGGTAATATCAGCAGCCTTCATCAAATACTACAGCTTCAACACCAAAATTCAGGTGAAGCTGTATGATTTGGAGAGGGTGAAGCAGAAATTCAATGAGCCCTTTGACGAATACTACCAGAGGTGGATGAACAAGATGATCCTCCTAAAGAACCGCCCTGATGAAGACGAGCTTATACAGAAGCTCATTGATGGCAGCAAGGATATTTTCAAGAACAACATGAAATTTCATCCCTTCAAGGAGCTTAGTGAGGTCTATAGCATGGCCATGAAGATAGAAAGGGACGAAGAGGAAAAGCCAGCTGGTCAGAAAGGAGGAAGAAGCACAGGGTATAGTTCAGGGTATAGGTCAACCGCAGCAGCTGGGACTGGTGGTGGTTCTGGTTCAAGTTCCAGTGGCAAACAGGGGCAATCATCAGAGGTGAAGCAGGTAGAAGTGGCTAGTGTGAATCAGCAGCAAGGCAACCAGAACAGGGGTCCTGGAGGACAAGGCATATCGCCTTGGACTCTTACTTTAGCGAAGATATTTGCCAAGTGTAGGAATGGCGGCCTGTTACAATCCTTAAGGCCATTTGAGAAACCATCAGAAGCTGACAAAGATAACTTCTGCACTTACCATGTGGTGACAGGCCACCGAACCAACAACTGCTACAAGCTAAGGGATGCTATCCAGAAGCTCATCGACGAGGGAAAGCTGCAAGAGCCAGCTAAACCTAGCACTAAAACCAACCCACTACCGGCATTTGAGAAGCGGGTTAACATGGTTCAGTCGGGGTTGCAGGCTAACTTTATATTTGCCCAAGTTCTGCAAGCGAACCCTGCGATTCAGGCAGTAGAGGTAGGGGAACTTGAAGTGGGGCCCAAATGTGAGGAAATGGAGGGATGTAAGGAGATCAAGCCCATCAGTCTGGATGATCTCGACTCCGAAGATGAGTACGAAGAATCTGACAAAAGAGAGGCTGTTAAACTCCCAACTGTAGAAAAGCTAAAGACTTCAGAAGTGCAGCACGTGACCCGAAGTGGAAGGGTATATCAACCGGCAGATCAGACGAGAGATAAAGCACCGATGAATGGGTCGGGCAGTACTTCGGCACCGGAAAGAGTTGAGAAAGAGGACTTAGTCATTACCCAATTGAAGAAGACCCCTGCACAGGCCAGTTTGTGGCATCTGCTTATGACTTCCAAAGAGCATAGGGAGGCTTTAGTGAAGAAGCTATCAGAAATTGAAGTCTCCCCTATAGCTTCACCAGAGGCTATGTGCTGCCTGCTAGACAAAGTCCATGCTGGAGCTCCTAATATTGTCTTCTCTGAGAGAGACCTACCTGCAGAAGGAAAGGCCCACAACAAGGCTCTTTATATTAGAGCCTATGTCATGGATAAGGTGATGCCGTGTGTTATGGTGGATGACGGCTCAGCCCTGAATATATGCCCGCTGAAAATGCTACCATTTCTAGGTATGAATGAAGAGGTGTTGAAGAGGTCCTCGACAGTCATTCGGGCGTATGATGATTCTAAAAGAACAGTGATAGGGACCTTCAAAACAGAAGTGGAGGTTGGGCCCATCAAGTCCATGGTTGTCTTCACAGTGATCGATATCCCGGTCACATTCTCCTTATTGCTTGGAAGGCCCTGGTTCCATCCTTTGGGAGGTGTTCCTTCCACTTTGCATCAGAAGATTAAATTCTCTATGAATGACAAGATTGTGACTGTTGAGGCAGACGCCCAGTCGATGGTAGCTGCAGTGGATGAAGGAGTGGTTCCTTTTGGTGGATTCCAAATTGCTGTCACTAGGGAGGAAGAAACCACAGATGCCCCTATGGTCCTTTATGAGAATTACATGCCGGAGTGGCTATCCCGATATCTGTACAAGCTGAACTTTGTCCCGGGAATGGGACTCGGGATTAATCTGCAAGGCGTGCTAGAATTTAAGATCGACTCGGGAAAGTCAAAGCAGTACGGCCTTGGTTATGTAGAGGGGTCATCCGAGCAGAAGAATTTCAAAAAGGGCAAGAATGGCAAGGTCATGATGAAGCCATTTCTGAAGGCAGGAGGGAGCTTTTAAAAGGGTCAAGCTGAACCCGTGTTGGTTGGAAATGCCGAGTACCCTGGCTTTGAGATCTTTGCAGATGTTGTTGATTTTGAGAAAAGCCAAGAAGAGCCAATAGCCCCTGTAATGGAAAAAGAAACAACTGCTGAATTTGAAATTTTGAAAGGAGAACCGTCTGAGGTGATAGCAGAAACCATAAAGGTGGCCGAAGAAGAAGATGAAAAGAAAGCCTGCACTGAAACTACAAAAATCATCTTAAATGCTTTGACTGCTGCATTGAACAAAGCTTTTGGAAAGACCAAGCTAGGATGTGATGAAGAACTAATGGCCAAAGTGAATTTAGACTCCGTGGTTGCTGAAATCGTGAGGATTATGGAAGAAGCTAAGGTGCAAGTGACTGGAAAAGAAACAGAGAAAGCTGCAGCCTCAGATGATGCTCTGGAAGGGAAGATGGAAGCTGATGAAGAACAAGGCCCTCCGCCTGTGGAGGATGAAAATGATTTTGTTGTATCTATTTCTTCCATTTTCAATGTAACTGATGTACTTTATGATAAGTTCAATGCAATGAAATCCCAGTTTGCTTACTTGTGTGATGTTTATCCTGACAATTCTGTACATGCATTTGAATCACCATCAAGCATATTTAGCATACATGACACTGCATTGCATGAAATAAATATAAGTACAGATGAAAACCCTAAAATGGTACTCATTTCACACGAGCTAAAATCCGAAGAAGAAAGAGAATTAATAAGAACACTCCAAAAACATGTTAAAGCTTTTGCCTGGTCTTATGAAGACATGCCGGGTGTGGATACAGAAATAGCAGTGCATAAAATCCCAACGGACCCCAAGTTCAGACCGGTAAAACAAAAGTTGAGAAGATTAAGGCCGGAATGGGCTACGCTGGTAAAAGAAGAAGTGGCCAAACAGATAGATGCCAGGTTTCTCGAAGTGGTGGAGTATACGGAATGGCTAGCCAACATTGTCCCCGTGCCTAAAAAGGATGAGTATGCGTTGACTACAGGGACTTGAACAAGGCATGTCCTAAGGACAATTTCCCACTGCCCCATATTGACGTTCTGGTTGATAGCGCAGCAAAAGCGGCGATGTACGACAATCAAATTCTGATGGATGTAATCGACAAAGTGAAAACATCGTTCATCACAGAGTGGGGTACTTTTTGTTACAGAGTGATGCCTTTCGGGTTGAAGAACGCTGGTGCCACTTATCAGAGGGCTGTCACAACTCTGTTGCACGACATGATTCACAAAGAAGTTGAAGTATACGTCGATGATATGCTTGTTAAATCAACAACCCGGGAAGAACACCCCGTTATCCTGGATAGATTCCTTACACGCATTGGAGAGTACAACTTGCGACTTAACCCTAAGAAGTGCATATTCGGGGTCACGTCAGGGAAGCTGTTGGGCCATGTAGTTAGCCAGAGGGGGATAGAAATGGACCCAGATAAGATTAAAGCAATCCAAAACATACCGGCCCCGAAGACGGAAAAGGAGGTCAGATCATTCCTGGGTTCCCTACAGTATGTCAGCCGCTTCATAGCCAAGCTAACTTCCACTTGTGAGCCGATCTTCAAGCTATTAAGGAAAGATCAGCCGGTTGTGTGGGATGATAAGTGTCAGCTGGCATTCGAGAAGATCAAGGCTTACCTGGTAAAGCCACCAGTGTTGAGTCCTCCAATCCCAGGGAAGCCTCTGATTTTGTATTTGGTAGTTGAAGAATCCTCTATAGGGGCAATGCTTACACAGGAACAAGATGGTAAGAAGGAGTATCCCATCTATTACCTTAGCAAGAAATTGCTGGAGTATGAAACCAAGTACACACTGGTGGAAAAGACATGTGTGGCGATGATTTGGCTGACTAAGAAGCTGCGCCACTATTTCCAATCCTACAAGATACAAGCCGTGGCTAAAGTGGACCCAATGAAGTATCTCTATGAAGCACCGGCATTGGTTGGGAAGCTGTCCAGGTGGTTGTTACTTTTGTCTGAATTTGACATCGAGTACATCACGAAGAAAACCATCAAAGGGCGAGCCGTGGCAGAGTTTCTGGCAAACCAACCCCTAGAATCGGATTACACAGAGAATCTGGAATTCCCTGATGAGCAACTAGCCATGGTGGAAATGAAAAGATGGGTAATGTGCTTCGATGGGGCAGTAAATAGAAAAGGCGCTGGAATCGGGGTACTTATAGCAACACCAGATGGTGAGGTTATTCCTCTATCCAAAAGGCTGATCTTTCCTGCAACCAATAATGGGGCGAAATATGAAGCATGCTTGTTTGGAATGGAAACTTTATTAGCCTTAGGGGCAAATGACGTCTTAATTGTTGGTGATTCACTTCTGGTGATCAGGCAAGCTCAGGGTGAATGGGAGCTAAAAGAAGAAGCCTTACGGCCTTACTTGGAGCTGCTACAGTTCAGAAAAGATTTATTCGGCCAGTGTGAATTCAGACATGTCCCCAGGGATGAGAATAAGATGGCTGATGCATTAGCTACTTTGTCCTCCATGTGGGAAAATCCAGAAGAGACATAAGCTCAACCGCTGGTCATAGTCACTTCCCGGCATCCTTGCTTCGAAATGCACGAAGTAATGGAATTATCAGCTGAAGAAAAGCCATGGTTTTTCGACATCTACCAATATGTGAAAGAGGGAAAGTACCCGGAAGAGGCTAGTGCTGCTGATAAGTTGACACTAAGAAAGCTAGCTAGTCAATTCAGAGTCTTCGAGGACAAGTTATACAAAAGAACAGCACATGGAGTCCTTTTGAGGTGCCTGACAGAACAAGAAGCAGAAGAAGTGATGCAGCAGGTACACGCAGGGTCCTGTGGGCCACATATGAATGGACTTGCCATGGCTAAGAAGATCATGAGGCAAGGCTACTTTTGGATGACGATGCAAGCAGATTGTATAAGAAAAGTGAAAAGATGTCTTGAATGTCAGATATATGCAGACATTAGTCATCTTCCTCCACTTGAACTTCAGAATCTAGCGTCTCCATGGCCATTCTCAGCATGGGGGATAGATATAATTGGTGAAATTCATCCAGCTGCATCTAATGGGCGCAGATTCATAGTTGTTGCAGTTGATTATTTCTCCAAATGGGTCGAAGCAGAATCTTTCACTAATGTGACAGCCAAGCACATGGTCAAGTTCATCCAGAAGAATGTCTTTACTCGGTATGGGATTCCTCACCACATAGTAACTGATAATGGTGTACAGTTTCAAGGGGCGACAGCTGAGCTATTTGCAGAACATGGTATCGAACATCATAAGTCTTCCCCATACAGGCCTCAGGCTAATGGTGCAGTAGAAGCAGCTAACAAGGCAATAAAGAAGATCTTATCAAAGATGGTAACCACTTACAGGGATTGGGCTGATAAACTATTTTATGCTCTTTGGGGTTACAGGACCAGTGACAGAACACCGACAGGGGAAACTCCTTATGCCTTGGTATATGGAATGGAAGCAGTATTGCCAGTGGAGATAGAACTTAAGTCACTCAGAGTTGCCCTGGAAGCTCAATCGCCAGAGACCGAATGGGTTCAAGCCAGGTATGAACAGTTGGCAGCACTAAATGAAAGGCGGCTAAAGGCATTAGATCACCTTCAAATGTACTAGCACAGAATGGCTAGAGCCTATAATCAAAATGTGAAATACTCCAAGCGGCAGTTGAAAGCAGGAGATTTGGTTCTAAAGCAACTAAGGCCTTCAAATGTTGATGTCAGAGGTAAGTTCAGACCTAATTGGGAAGGACCATATGTGGTGAAGAAGGTGTTATCAAAAGGCGCTGTCAGCATCATGGATATGGATGGAAACGAGTTCACCAACCCGATCAACCAAGACAGGCTAAAGCTTTATCATGTGTAATACAAAAAAAAAAAAAAAGGAGAGAGAAAGGTCTGTTAGGCCGAAAACTCGAAAAGAGCGGTCTAGGCAAAAGTTAAGACACGAGAAAAAATTATCAGTCGGAAAATCTGAAAAGAACGACTGGTGACGGATTTTGGCTCAGTGTGGGATCTGTACCATTTAGGAACCAATTTATTTTAAATGTACTCATTTTGACTTCATCAATAAAGTGAAGTGTTTGTTTAAATATATTTGCATGGTTATGACAAATGCACAAACAAAGTTGTCTTGCATAAACACACATTCAAAGAAAGCACTTTGCATTCAACTGATCAATATCATCGCATTATTTGGCAAATGAAAATGTATTAAATACATGCAATTTAAAATCTCTTATCATCCTCTAAAGTCCAGTCCATCTTCCCAGATGGGCAATAAAGGGTCATGACACCATAAAAAAAAAAGAGAGAGAGAGAGAAAGCTCGCTGAGGTGAAAACTGAAAAGGCGCCTTAGGCAAAAGTTAGAGCGGCTCGCTGGGCTGAAAACCCGAGTTGGGCAACCCAGGCAA
Source organism: Euphorbia tirucalli (assembly GCA_039660915.1). Classification (NCBI taxonomy): domain Eukaryota; kingdom Viridiplantae; phylum Streptophyta; class Magnoliopsida; order Malpighiales; family Euphorbiaceae; genus Euphorbia; species Euphorbia tirucalli. The sequence continues at coordinate 74,237,013 of CM077641.1, forward strand.
AAATTAGAGCACTTACAAACTCATAACTTCCCCACAAAGCAGAAAAAGCAGAATGTCCTCAGTATCCCCCACGGAATTCGTCACATCACTCTCCAGCAGGGTTTCCCCTACTATTCCCCAGCGGAATCTGCATAAAGAACACCATCAATTATTTCCCCGCAAAGTCGCCATGTTACTCCCCAGTGTAGTCAACACAAAGAACCCCATAATTGTTTCCCCAGTAGGGCTGTCACACTCTTCCCCAGCGGAATCTCTACAGGGAATACTGTGACCATTTCCCTAGCAGTCACCTCATTCCTTCGATAATCACCAAACAATGCCTCAAGAAAAGCAAAATCAACCAGGGGCACAACATATCTCCCCAGCGGAAGACAGAAACGTCCAATAACCGAAAATCCATACATGTACATATACATCATCATGCATCCATCCATTACATATATCAATTATTTATCCCCGGCCAGTCTTCATTCTTGATCGAAGGGGCAAAATTTTTTGTTTAAAAAATCTCTCGATCAAGGAATGAAGACTTGCCATTTTAAGTGTAGGAATTTATCCCTAGCTTAATATCCTCAGCAAGTCAGCAGATCCGCCTCGGGTAACGTAAACTCGGTATCGGCCCAGGTCTGCTCCATTATCTCAACTTTCTCCAGCGAGTCCGCCTCGAGTAATGTAAACTCGGTATCGGCCCAGATCCGCTCCATCATCCAAGTTCCCCAGCAGATCCGCCTCGGGTAATGTAAACTCGGTATCGACCCAGATCAGCTTCATCTATTTCCCCAGCAAAGCTCGCCTCGGGTAACCTAGACCCAATATCGGCCAATCTCTTCATCAAGTTCGCCTCGGGTAACCTAGACCCGATATCGGCCAATCTCTTCATCAAGTTCGCCTCGGGTAACCTAGACCCGATATCGGCCAATCTCTTCATCAAGTTCGCCTCGGGTAACCTAGACCCTGTATCGGCCTATTTCATCAGAAGATTCATTCCAGTGTTCGCGTCGCTTTAATTCACGCTCTCAAATTCATCATCTCATGTGTTGTAAATCTGGAACTAGATGTCGAATTTGGTCACGCGAGGGGCAGCTGTAAGCGCCGGAATTTTCCACACTTAAAAAAAAAAATTTGGTCGTACGACTATCATTACAGTCGTGCGACTGTAATTTAAAAATTACAGTCGTACGACTGTAATGTCGGACAGATTGCAGGAACCCATACCTCTGTAGCAGAAATGGAGGAGAGAGAGGATGAGCATTAATTGCTCCGGTTCTGCAACAAGCAAGCAGGAAAAAGAGGGTAGAAAAGGAGAAGGAAAGGGAGACAGAAGGGGATTGGAATTCTGGTGAAGAAATCTAGAGAGAGAAGGAGAAAAGAGAGAAGGAAAAGAAAGAAGTGGGAAACCCACAAAAAATTCATCTTTTCCTCTTCTATTTTCTTTTAATTCTCAGAATTAGGGCCAAAACTTGTTAGAAATCCCTAGGATAATCAATTAACTTCACAACCAAATCAAGAATCCGGACTTAAATCGTCAGAATCCCTTTGCAATTTGGATTTTGGACATAAAGCTCTCAACTTCAATTTCAAAGGAAAAAGTGCAAATTTGATAGGATCGGAGCGACGCCAGGGGTCAAAACGACTTGGATTAGCTTCTAGAAAGGTAGTCGCCTCCCTTCCTTACACTTTTTCTCGCTTTCTGGGTGTTTGAAGTGAATTTTGTGTGTTTTCTGCTGCATTTTCTTATTTCTGCTTCTCGAAATTAAGAACAGTCGCACGACTGTTCTTGGTTTTCATGAACAGTCGTATGACTGTATATACAGTCGTGCGACTGTTCTTAATTTCCAGTTGATTTCTTTCAGTTTTGACTTAAAAATGAATTTTGGCGAAATTCTAATCCTGTACTGATTACAGTCGCACGACTGTAAACTACAGTCGTACGACTGTAATCCTTGTTCCAGAGTCAGAATTTCAACTTTTATCCGTAAAAAATTCCAAAAATTAGAAAACCCCAAAAATCATTAAAATGAATTTTGTTGTGTGCATCACAACCTTAGATCTTTTTTTTAGTAAAATTGCATTTAGAACAATTCCATGATGGAGATTCGGTTCTCCCGAAAACCGACCCACTTTTGTATGCTAAGTTAAAATGAACCGAAAAATTGTTTCCAAAAAAAATGATTTTCTCACAAAACCAAAAATACAGGGACGTTTCAAAAATGGTTTTCCAGGTCTAACCGGGCCGGCCGACCGGGCTGACCCGGTTACCCCCAATTGCATGACCCCGAATTCCAATTTCCCCATTCAGTCTATTTGAGTCCTATTTATGGAGTGTCGTATAAATTGTGCTAACCTCTATTTTGCAGCTTTTACTTTATTTTAATTTTCTTTTTATTTGTATTTAATAGAATTAAATCGTGTACTTAGGCGGTTGTAATTTTTCTAGATCTTCGTGTATATAGGCGATTGTATCAGTGAGACGAGAGTTTTATTTTTCTTTCGATTGGGTTGTAAGCTCTTAAATATTTATTCTTTTTATTTTTTTTATGTTGTATTATTATCCCGTATGCGCGCTGCGTGTATTATTTAATAAAAATCAACCTTTAGTATATTAAAGTGTCGTAACTAGAACATTGGCAATAATATTCAAATTAGACACGAAATAAGGGACTTGTCCAAACCTAGATCTCTGGAAAGTGTGGCGGTTCCCGCTTTGGTTCAGCTACACTGTAATTTCCCGGTCGAGCTGAGCCGGGTGGCGACTCCTACACTTTTTATCGAGATTTAGGTCTCGATTCTTTTTCGAAATAATCCGCTTCTCCAAAAAACGAATTTCCAAATCAAAAAAACCCCACACGAGGGAAGGCCCCGCCCGAAATCGAGGCGCCCCTTCCGAAAGGGAGTCCTGCGTCCCGTCGAAAACGCGTCATCCGCTCACAGGCGGCTTGGAAAAAACTGAATATTTCTTATGCCTCGGGGTCTAGGTCTCAAATACGTGAATTACGTAGTCGTTTACATAACTTAAGACAAGGGAATGATGAAATTGTTGTGTATTTACAGCCTGCTAAAAGTATTTTTGATTCGTTGTTGGCTTTGGGTAGTAATATTCGTGAAGAAGATTTAGTTGAATCTATTATTGAGGGATTAAATGACAATTATGATGCATTTGTGAGAGCTGTAGAAATTAATATGGAGTCGGTTTTATTCGATGATTTGTATGGAATGTTGTTGACAGAAGAAAGAAAGTTAAATCGTAGAGTTAATAGGGAAAATTCAGTCCCGTCCGCACACGTGACGGTGAGGCAGCAAGGTAACCCTGCAGGTGGCTTTTCCGGATAGAATTTCGGGTTTTATGGCGCTGGTAGGGGGTGCAGAATGGGCCGTGGAGGCCGTGGTCATGGGAGACAGCAACAACAATATGGTTTCAGTCAAAATAATCACAGCAGTGGTTATCAAAATGGGAACTCTTTTTCACATGGTAATTTTTCAGCTTCAGTTGGGTTTGATGTTACAACAGTGGTGTGCCATAATTGCAAGGGTAATGGCCATTATGCATGCCAATGTCCTTCACCAAGATTAAATACTCCACAAAACCGAAATCCCCAAACCAACCATACCACCCTAGCACCTCATTCATCCGCCTCTCAACCTTGGATCATGGACACGGGTGCTACTTATCATCTCACATCCGATATGGGGAACCTGGCACTTCACTCAGATTATACCGAATCGGAGGAAGTTCTTTTGGGTAATGGCTCTAAACTTCAAATTTCTCATACTGGTCAATCTCTTTTTCATACTTCTGATAGGCCTTCACAACTCTCTAATATTTTGCATGTTCCACAATCTAATTCTAATCTTATATCTGTTTCAGCTCTTACTAATCATAATGATGTTTCTGTGGAATTCTTTAACAATTGTTTTGTTGTGAAGGACCTGAAATCCAGGAAAATAATCTATCAAGGACCAAATAGAGGTGGCCTATACACTGTTCTAGAAATTTCAGCCTCGTCGCCTCGGATTCATCTCACATCTCTCTCCACCTGGCATGCCCACCTTGGACATGCTGTGTTGCCCATTGTCCGCCGTGTTCTTCATCAACATGCTCTTCCAGTTTCAAGTAACTTAGAGTCATTTTGTTGTTCTAGCTGTTCTATTAGCAAGAGTCATAAACTTCCTTTTGTTGAGTCTAGTTTCAGGCCAAGCGGCCTTTGGAACTTATTTGTTTGGATCTTTGGGGTTAACCTCGAAAATAGGGTATTGGGCAAAGAGGAATATCGAATAACTAACTAGGTAAGCTCTTTCCTTCCCCTGTTAAGTCTTTTGATAATTTTTCGTACTATGTGTTATTCTATGATCACTACAGTAAATTTTGTTGGATTTATTTTCTGAAATACAAGTTCGAAGCTCTTTCTGCATTTATTAAATTTCGGTCTTTAGTGGAAAAACAATTTGAGTGTCCTATTAAATTTTTTCAATCAGATTGGGGTAGGGAATTTCAGTCCATCTCTTCGTATTTGTCTCAGCATGGTATACAGCATCGTGTGTCCTGTCCGTACACACCTGAGCAGAATGGGTGTACGGAGAGAAAACATCGCCACATTGTAGAAACGGGTCTTGCTCTCTTAGCTCATGCTGAATTGGACAAATCTCTCTGGACCTTTGCTTTTGACACTGCTGTATATTTAATTAATCACATGCCTACAAAATTGCTCAATTTCCAGTCTCCATTTGAGAAATTATTACAGTGTCCGCCTGATTATTCTTTTCTTCGTGCATTTGGTTGTCTGTGTTATCCATGGCTTCGTCCGTATTCTGCTTCTAAACTTGATTTTCGCTCTCGTCCTTGTGTCTTTGTTGGTTATAGCCATTTACACAAAGGTTATCGTTGTTTGGATATTTCCTCTGGTAAAACTTTTATCTCATGCCATGTTATTTTTTATGAACAGGTTTTCCCATATTCAGAGATGACTCGGCACCGTGATTCCTTAGCAACCACCCCTACAACTAATCCAATCCTCCTCCTACCTCCTGTGTCAGATGTCCCAGTGCTGTCCCGTCCACTACAAGTTACCCACCAACCCAACGCAACTTCCAGCCAGCCCACACGTCCCCAACCCACTACCCAACCGAACCACCGTCAACCTACTCGCACCAAAAATGACCCGCCCATCAACGACCTACCCGTCACCAACCCACACCCAAATGACCCACCACCCACTGACCATACCTACCCGCCTCCTTCCAACTCGTCACCCATGCCTGACCCTACCTCCCCCAACCCGTCCTCCACTAAACCGAACCGCCACCACCCAGCCGCACCTAGCCCTTCCACCGCCTCCAACCTCTCTTCCCCTAATGGCATTCCTCTTGTTGTGGACCTCACTAATTTTTCTACAGCAGTAGCACCCCCTGTTCTGCCACCACGTGTGCCTCTGTCTACTCGCATGGTCACACGTTTCCAAACCGGGAACTCATGACCAAGAGCTTTGCACACCCAAACTCAAGAGGCGGATTCAAACACTTATTCTGAAGTTGCTAAACATGAACACTGGAGGACCGCTATGGCAGATGAATATAATCCATTAATTGGGAATGGTACATAGGAAATAGTGGCTGCGCCTCCAAATGCTAATGTGATAGGGTGCAAATGGGTTTTCAGAACTAAGCGGAAAGCTGATGGCTCGGTTGACAGATATAAGGCCAGGTTGGTTGCTAAGGGCTATCATCAACGCTCCGGTATGGATTTCACTGACACATTCAGCCCTGTTGTCAAGCCTACCACAATTCGACTTCTCCTTGCCATTGCTGTGTCTCTCTCTTGGCAAGTTTTACATCTTGATGTCTCCAATGCATTTCTTCATGGTGATCTAAAGGAACAGGTTTTTATGCAGCAACCCACGGGTTTTGTTGACCCAACCTGACCATCTCATGTGTGTGCACTTCGTAAGTCTTTATATGGTCTAAAGCAATCTCCCCGAATGTGGCATAAGCGGCTTACTTTAGCCCTGGTTCAGTTTGGTTTTCGGTGCTCCAAGGCAAATATTTCTTTGTATGTTTATCGTTCTGGTTCTGCAGTGGTCATTTGTCTTAGCTATGTTGATGACTTATTGTTTCTTGGTGATGATACTGGCTTACTTCAGTCCTTGATTACATTTCTGAAAAGTCAGTTCGCTCTTAAGAATTTGGGTCGGGCTCAGTATTTTTTGGGTCTTGAGTTGCACTGGGAGAATAAAATGTTGTATGTGAATCAACAAAAGTATATCAAAGATCTGCTGCTCAAATCGGATATGGCTGGTTGCAAACCTATTAATACTCCTGCATGTACTTCTTCTAAGCTCTCAGCCACTGGGGGTGATGTACTGATGGATGGATCTCTTTATCGCAGTATTGTGGGAGGCCTTCAGAACTTGACTGTCATGAGACCAGACATTGCCTTTGCAGTTCATAAGCTTGCCCAGTATATGCATGCCCCCACTGATGTCCCCTGGCAAGCAGTCAAGCATATCTTGTGCTATCTTCAAGCTACAACTGCGCATGGTTTGATATTCCGTCAAAGTTCCATATCTCAGCTTCATGGGTTCTCCGATTCTGATTGGGGTGGTGACTCGGATGATCATCGATCTACCATGCAAACTTGATTTCATGGGTATCTCGGAAACAGCGCACAGTATCTCGCTCTTCCACGGAGGCCGAATATCGTGCCTTGGCTACTACGTACTTCTGAGCTCTCTTGGATCACCATGCTTCTATCTGATGTTGGTTTTTCGTTAGCCAGTTCCCCCTCGCTTTGGTGTGATAATTTAAGTGCTACCTACCTCACTGCTAATCCTATTTTTCATTCTCGAACAAAGCACCTGGAGATTGATTTTCACTTTGTACGTGAACGGGTAGCCTCTAAGTCTCTCCATGTTTGGTACCCACCCACAGAGTCCCAGCTTGCTGATCTTCTCACTAAGGCGTTGCCCAAGATATGTTTTCTCTACTTACGCAACAAGTTGAGCATTGGTTCTCCCCCTGCTCAATTTGCGGGTGTGTGATAAGAATATATATGTATTAGAATTTTATATTATTGTACAAAGGACACTCTTATAAATTCCTCACATGTACTAGGGTATAAATACCCAATGTAAATCAATCCAATGTAGGGTTTCACATCAATCTTTCAATGGGAAGAATGCCACTGAGATATGCATTGCCATATAAATTCAACATTTAAAGGTGTGGTCATTGAATTAAGATTGCTGGGAATTCCCCACGCAATCCACAATCAATGAGAATGAGAGATGACAAAGAAGAAGACAGTTTCAACAAAAAAAGAGGTTCTACGGAAGACAAATTTACAGACATCATATCCAATGGTCTTAGTTTCGTTTGATTTTGAACAAGTTTATTGGAAGGCAATTGTCTCCATGCTCAACTCACTATTCCCACCCCTAAACAACACCCAAGGAAATCCAATTTGGATAGATGAAAAATATCTGGGAATTCCCCTTCCAATTCACAATCGAAAAGCGACAAAGATGACAAAGAAGAAGTCAAATTCTTGAAGGAACTAGATTTAAGTGACGACAAGTTTACACCGCTCAAATCTAGATGAAATCTGAGAGCCATTGAAATCATTGCAAGAGCGATCCAGATGTTGAAGATGAGAAAGCATGAAAAGAGGATTATCAGAATGAATGGAGCCGTAAAGCATACTACGAGAAAGCTTAAGACCGATTACATAACCTGTTTCATTATCGCAACTGATCCCTTCCCAAAAGCAGCAATCGGTTCCCTCTTTCCAAGATTCTGTCTTTGGATTCAATAGTACGTAAGTGGTCTTAATGGAGAAGGATTTTTTAAGAAGAATCAAGGCATGGCTGTCATCAGTATCACAAAGTAGTGTGGAAGAGGAAGAATTTGGAGATAAACAAATAACTTCAAAATGAAAATGAAACAAAAGGAGGCAGACAAATTGAACGAATAGAAAGGTTTAAGGGAGTAAATCATACTTCGATTAAGCGATACCTAATGTCTATTTTAGAGAAGAAACTAAACGAGATTACCTTGATTTGTTGATGTAAAATCAGCATATTGAGTGAGATGTAAGATCATAAGATCCAAACTAAAAGTGGATAACCTAGATTTGTTGAATGGGGAGGGGCACTGAAAAAGCTACAAGCTACAAGCAAGGGACAGAGAGACTTTGTTAAAACTGGTGATGTTTAGCTCCAAATAACATCCTAAAATTAGAAATTCTATTTGTCCCTAAATTAGGTCCAAGGCAAAGATGTATGTAAGATAACATAGATACAAAGAAACCTCACTAATTGTTCGAGAAAGATATATTATTCTATTTAATTACAAGCATGGGATAGTAGTCACTCTATTATCTCGTAAGGTAGGGGCTGTGCAAAGCATGTGAGATAAGCTATTGAAGAATGCAAGTCAAATCAGTAACTCACATTAAAAAAATCCCATCAAGTGCATGAAAGAGATAGTAACAAATAAATAAACAACAGCGATTGAGTAGGCTCATGGCTCATTCACTAGCATCTGCTTTGCTCGTCTCACTACATCCAGAACAAGAGGCATTCGTTCCTATACCACACCACAAGTAATCCACTAAAACCCAAAAAGTTTGATTCCATCATTGAATAACATATTGATAGAGCATTTAGTTTCCCTTCACGGATACATACAGGGAAAAGCAAGTAATATATGAGAAGACCGATTCCTCAGTCCGGTAAGCACCGATCCCCAAATTCAGCTTGTTAGGGGTGGTATCCTTGTTATAGGAGACAGTAAACTGACATAAAAAATCACACAGGGGATATCAGCTCACTGGATCAAACACATATACAAATCACGATTCCCTGATCAGCACAAAGAGAAAAACAAGAACAGAGAGAGTACTCCATAACACTAAATTTATTGATTCGAGAGGGATTCCTTCAGCAAGTTGCAAAACAGAGTCGAACGAGGGAGAGAGAAGCAAAGAGAAAGGTTTAAGGGAGTAAATCATACTTCATTAAGCGATACCTAATTTCTATTTCAGAGAAGAAACTAAACGAGATTACCTTGATTTGTTGATGTAAAATCAGCATATTGAGTGAGACGTAGGATCATAAGATCCAGACTAAAAGTTGATAACCTAGATTTGTTGAATGGCGAGGGGCACTGAAAAAGCTACAAGCTAAATCGAAATCCTCCGTCAGATGATAAAAGGAGCCGAAGAGATTCACAATTGAGCAATCGATTCAGCTCAAGGACAAGAACTGATCGAGAACGATGAATAGAGATTTATCGAATTAATAATGAAGAAGAGGGAATTGTATTGTCTTTCCTTTGATTCGTTTTTGAGAAAAACGAGAAAGGGAGAAGACCACTCCATAAAAAAATACAAAGGACAATAATTAGCTTTTCGTTTTAGCAGCGTTAACCATATCTGCTACTGATTATTCGCTGCCATAAACTACTGTTTTTTTATAGTGAATTATGCAATTCCGATACTAGTTTGAAGAAATGCAAGTGCTACTCTACTCATACTCGACACAACATGTATCCTTCTGAGAAAATTTATATACAGGATGTGCGTTGATCGAATAAGATCAGGACATATAATGTAGTTTAGCATTTATGATTTATAAATTAGTTTTAGGAGTTTATATTGTAAGGGTTTAAAATTTTTATAATGGGAGTTTAGAATTTTATTTAAATAAATAATTATTAAATAATTAATAAATTAATTACGGCTTATTGTTATTGGTTGGATAGTGAGTTGTCTTACATTTATTGGTTTAGCACAACGTGGTGTGTCAAACATGCGGTAAAATTTCTCCATTATTGATACTATCAAATCTACAGAATTAGTATTATTATTTTTTAGAGGAAGTAATATCTATTCACATATATATTATCCATAAAAGGGTATCAGAGGTTAAATTGTATTCTAATAGTATTTGTGTGTTACTTTATTTCAAAGAAACATTAGTATATTATTCAAATAAGATATATATAAATATAATTTTTACGTTCTTCTCGTTTTTAATTATTTTTTATGAATCACATATATTCTTCTTAAAATAATAATGTCCTGAATTTAATAATAAATAAGGCTTATCAGACCAATGTACAATTATCTTTTTTTCACAGATATATTTAATGAAATTTGAATTTGGGTGTCATCCTAATAATTAACTAAGTGTGCAATCTATTATATTTATTTTGACGGAATAATATATAGTTGCTACTCCTCACAATCTTCTCACAATCCAAATCCTGAGAATCAATTCTCAAAAGCTTACGCTGTTATCCCCTTGCAGAATTCCGTTGCAGATTTGGTGTGATAATTTCCCTTTCAACATTCACTTGTAGATTGGCAGGTGCAGAGTCCCTTTGTAGAGTGCCTTATTAAAAAATCAATATAATTAAATAAATACATTTTTTGGATTGAAGGGAGCTACTATAAGTTGTATCCAACACAAAATTAGTCCTACATTACATCAGAATCAAATTTTAGTAAAAAAAAAAAAAGAATAGACTTTTTAGGATTTTAGATAGAACAAACACCATCTCAGAGTCAAACAAAACATTCATAGTAACAGACTTCTCCTATCCATATCGTGACTAATTCTAGACATGGCATGATACTCAAATTATCCTATATTTATGCAAGCTGAATATTCTATCCAAATGGAATCTAACTAAAAGATTTGACAATAGTTGTTGTACAATCAGTCTTTATGGCATAAAAAAAATGCTTAGCAATGCTCATTGATGCGAGAAAATATCCCAACAATTAACCTAATGATTTGTGCTTAAAAGGATCATTTTATGCTGGAAACAGCTTGATTTGGTAATGATAATTGGTTGATTTTCATGTTTGACTTACTTTTTGTAGCATTTGGAAAACTTTGGATGAAATCTCTGATTTTCTATTGAAAGGAAGGTCAAAAGCTGCTGGATACTAAAGCTGGAACAGAACTTAGTTGAAAATGGCAAAAACAGGCAGAACAAACAGACTGGGTGTAGAACAGTTTTTACCAAGTCGGGAAATTCTTCATCTAAATGTTTTAAAGATTGCATTCACATTGGCTGAACCGGGAGACTTAATCAGAGACCTTTTTAATATTTTCTTTAGTTTATAAATGTTAGATCAAGCCATGTGTCACCTTGTGGTGTTTTGAGGGCATGTTGCCCTAGTTTCTTTGAGTTCCTATATAAACCCTCTTTTAAATCTGTTGGATGGACGACCGCCACCCCCTCTTCTCTTCTTCCTCCGCCTTCATCTTAGTTTATGGTAGTTTTAGTTAAGTTTTCTTTAAGGCCTTCCATGGCAGAACCTGTTCTGGCCATGGAGGAGTAGTTTAAGGTGTAAGCCACTTGAACTTTGTAAGTACCTTCTATGTTAATCTAAGCATATTTCAGTTTATGCAAGTCTATCTTGTGAGTTTGTTGCTTAAATGAGTTTGATCACCTTCTGCATGGCATGTTTAGTAAAATATTCTTTGCTTTACATGTGGAAATACAAGATTAGACACTATGTTGACCTAGCAATGGCTTTGCTGCATATGATAGGGGTTCATTTTGGGACTGTCAAGTTGATGCTTTCTTTTCTTAATGCATGTTTTTAGATGTTAATTGCGGAGAATGCTCCGGTTAAACTGATCTTAGCAAGATTAGAGAGAGATACCCTGTTGCATATAAACTGAAATCATTTAGATTGCATATAGATACAAGTTGTTCCATGCGCTATTGTGTTTACTCCATTTGTTATCACTGTTGTTTGCAGATCTGTTTTCAAGTTTACTTCTTTTTATGATATTTGTTAGATTTAGTTGATTTTGAGTAGTGTTATTTATAAAATACTATCTTGATAAATTGACCATATTTCTGCCGCAAGTTGTTCCAGTTTAGAAACTACTTTTGTTTATACGTACTAGAAACCCAGATCCCTGTGGAATACGATATATGGACTTACCATTTATATTAATTGTTGACCCTAGTGCACTTGCTAGGAATATTTTTGCATATCGGCTTAGCAGCGCAACACTCATGAAGAATAATAACCATCTAGTTACACTAACTTATAATAGTAACATAAATAAGAAAATAACTTTTCACCAGTAAAATAAGCTAACGACTTGAAATAGTGGCTTGATCATGCAACTCCTTTGACAAGGAAACATATTACTTGCTTTGTACCTGAAATGCCAAAAAGAAAGACAAAAGAAACCTAAAACTTCTCATGCACCAAGAGGTTTAGAGATGCCACACGAAGACGAAAATTTGCAATAGCTTTTCTATCTCGAAAATCCCTTAATTGATGCAACGGGATATTACTAAAATCCGTTGATAGCGCACGATGCCCGAAGTTAGCCTTCTACAGTTAGAATTTCGCAAAATTCTCAAGAGTAGGAAATTGGAATAAATCCGGAAAATTCATTAATCATCAAAACTACTGCCAAAAAGTCATATTACAGCTTAAATACCAAAACCTTAATTAGAATCCAAAACGAAAAGGGAAAACAAAAATAAAAAAAATTTACAAAAAGGACCCAAAAATCAGAAAAACACAAAACTGAGGCCTTAAACAATGGAATTTGGCCAAAAAGTGACAGACGCTTATGAATTTAAATTGTTGGCCCAATTCTACTAAAATTAGGGTTTGAAAATGCAAAAAACCGACAACCCGAACTTGTCAACAATTACGGGAATGCCACTTCTCCAAAAAACAAAAGTTCTTGTTCTTCTACTACGTCATTAATTAATATGGGCTTATAAAAAAATTATAGATTATGCATCCTATTTTCATGACGAGCAAATGAACAATATACCTCGTCTGGATCGAGTGAGAAGGGTTTCTATAGCAACTTGTCATTCCTCCAATACCACAAAGTACCTTCATAACTAAATGTTTGACTATTTCAGTTAATATTTCGACAAAAGCAGTGATAGCTCACCAGAAACCAATTATGAATTCAAATAATATAACAAAGAGAGGAAAAAATGTCAAAGAAATCACCAGAAACAAAAGATTGATAAAATATCAGAAAAATAGAGAGCAATTGAAAAAAAATTAACCAGAAAAAATTTAAAATTTTACTCACTATAAGCTCTTATGTGACAATATATGGAAGTACTTCTCATGCTACTTTCCCAATCCATCAAACCGTAAGAATTTAGCTCCAAATCCTCCCATAAGAAAGCACATTAAACAATATACTTAAAATGTGTAAATAATAAAAATCACAATTACAAAAATGCATCTGATTTTACCACCTTCTTGTAGTCCTCAATGCAGCTTCTCAAAATCTCAAACTAATTAATGGTACAAGGCATCAATGCTTTTATATAAATTAAACATATCTACCACATTTATTATGAATTAATTGACCAGTTAATTTAAACAGGATCAAGAGCATTTGATAAGTAACATGCATGATTAAAGAGGTCAATATTAGTAATTTCATGTGTAACTATTGCTAATTCAAATTATTTCATGTGTTACTTAATATGGAGATCCAGTTCATATATTTGAACCATTATTAATTTGTCAACATCTGTATATCATAGAAAGAAAAGAAGTATCATCTAGTCATTTGTCAATATCACAGAATTTGTCAATTTCATGTGTTACTTAATATGGAGATCAAATTCAAATATTTGAACTATGGATAATTCAGCCCCTGATCAATTGACAGAGTTGATCGACACCTAATAAATCACTGCCAACTAATAATAGAATAGCAGCTGGAATTAATGCCAAGAAATAAGGCTGAAAAGTTACCTCTCTTAGAAAAACTTCTAACAAACATCACTTGCTTATGTTCAATAAAAAGATCAGGTGAAGTGCCTAAGCCTGCGATGAACAAAAATTATAATACCATCAGTGGTGGAGATGTATCGAACATTGGGTAAACGTTTGGTAACACGATCTCTGACGAAGAAAAAATCAACTTCAACGTGTTTGCTTTGATTGTGAAATATGGGGTTGGCGGTTAAGTATGTAGCGGAAACATTATCACACCAAATGGTTGGTGTCGTCGGCAACTGGTACCCAATTTCTTGAAGTAAAATCAGTAACCAACCAATCTCAGAAGCACCAGTGGCTAAAGCATGGTATTCTGCTTCAGTGGACGACCATGCTATAGAGCGCTGCTTCTTGGAGCTCCATGAAATAGGATTCCGACAGAAATAGATCACATAACCCGTCGTCGATTTCCTGTCATCCAGGCTGCCAGCCCAATCAGCGTTGGTGAATCCTTGAAAGGCAGAGGAGGACTGATTGTGAAGAAAGATGCCATGGCTTTGTGTTGCATTGAGATACTGTAGGAACCTTTTTACGGTCTGCCAATGAGAGGTGGTGGGGGCATGCATAAATTGAGATAGCTTGTTGACAGCAAAGGCACTGTCAGGCCGTGTCAGACATGGGTATTGAAGGCTACCAAGAATGAAATGGTACTCAGTAGGATCGGAGAATGGTTCACTATCTCCCAACATTAACTTTCCCTTGGAGCAGAGAGGAGTGGAAATGCCCTTCCAACCAGTCATCATGCATCTGTTAAGCAGATCAAAAATATACTTTGATTAGCACAGAAATAGTCCGGTGGAATGCCAGTGAGCCTCAACCCCCAAAAAATAAGAGTCTGCCGAAGTTGTAGAGAGTAAACTTTTGCTGTAATTTTCGAACCAAGTCACCAATAAACTTCGAATCCGATCCCATCAATAAGATATCATCTAGATAGATAAGGCACACAACAAACAAGCTGCCCGAATGAATAAAAAATAATGATGTGTCATAGTTAGAGCCAGTAAAGCCAAGCTGACACAAGGTGTCGGTGAGCTGTTTGTGCCATATTCTGGGGGCGTGTTTGAGTCCGTAGGAGATTTTTTGAGCTGATAGACATGGTCAGGTTTGTGAGGATCAACGTAGCCTGGGGCTGTGACATGTAAACCACTTCATCCAAGATGCCATAAAGGAAAGCATTAGAGACATCCAGTTGTATAACAGTCCAATTCAAAGTAACAGCAATGGAGAGCATTAACCGAATTGTTGCAAGCTTAATGACTGGACTGTAAGTCTCAAAATACTCAACATCGGGGCGTTGGTGAAACCCTTTTGCAACCATCCGTGCTTCGTAGCGATCTATGCTTCCATCTACTTTGGTTTTTAACCGAAACACCCATTTGCATCCAACCACATTTTGCTATTTATCAGGAGGTACAAGGACCCATGTGCCATTGTTGATCAGTGCATTGTATTCTTCTGTCATGGCTTGGCGCCATTCAGGAACCTTGTAAGCCTGCTGAAAGGTATTGGGCACCTTAGGTGCCAAGCTGACAGAAGCCTTTGGAACCCGAGATTTGAGGGAACCTGTTTGGGACCTTGTAGCCATCTGCCGGGGCAAGGACTGATGTGGATTAGTTGAGGGGGCCACTGGTTCATTAAATGTTGTAGAGGATGGAACTGGGTCAGGAGGCAGGTTGGCTGGTGACTGCTGAATAGGTGGTAGTGGTCCAAAGGATGAGAGGTCGACGGTGAGGGTAGGGCTGGTTGTTGTTTGTCTTAGTTCAGATGTTGTAGGAGTAGTAATGGGCTGGAGAGAGGGAGAGGTCGTGTTTGGTGCCAAGGTAGGTTCAGGAGAAGGGAGAACGGGAACCGTTAATGTGAAGGTTTCCAATGTGGTAGGAGCCGAAATGGGGTGCCCATCATCATGCAACTTGGAATATGGGAAAACCCGTTCATAAAAAAGAACATGGCATAAGATAAATAGACAAGAAGATACGGGATCAAAGCACTTAAAACCCTTGTGGAGTTTACTGTAACCCAGAAAATACATTCTTTGGAGTATAGTCGCAACCATGGAAAACATAAGCACCCAAAAATTTTAAGATGTGAGTAGTCTGGAGGGTCACCAAACAATTTCTGATAGGGTGTGTAAAAGCTGATTGATACTTGGAGAAGGCAATTAATTAAATAAGTGGTTGTATCAAATGTATAGGTCCAGAATTTAGTGGGCAAATTTGCACGATGCAATAAAGCCAAATCATGCTCAACAATGTGCCTATATTTCCATTTGACACTTCCGTTTTGTTCGGGAGTGTAAGGACAGGAGATTCTGTGAGTGATCCCATGTTCCCGGAAAAACGATTGTAGTGCAATAAACTCGCCCCCCCCCCCCCCCCCCCAATCAGATTGAAAGGCTTTAATTGGTTTGTTAAAGTATTTCTCCACAAGAATTTTAAAGTGCACGAAAATAGAGAAAACATCATATTTATGCTTCAAGAAAAACATCATATTTATGCTTCAAGAAATAAATCCAAGTGTATTTGCTGTAATGATCTAAAAAGATACAATAATAAGCATAACCATCACAGGAAATAGACGGTGCTGGCCCCCAAACTTCAGCACAAATCAAATCCAAGGGAGCTTTAGACTTTGATTTAGACATGGCAAAGGGTAATTTATGACTTTTATAGATAGCACAAGAACTGCAAGTATTATGTTTAGAATCAGAAACAAAAATTCTATTCAATCATAATAATTGTTTGATACAAGGAAAATGGACATATCCTAAACGATCATGCCAGGTATTTACGGAAGCTAAACTTGCGGAAGTAGAGATGGAACCCGAGGAAGTTTTGGAATGCAGCACGGAGGCACACAAGGAATAAAGTTCGTTGTCACTCTGGCCTTTGAATCGAACTCTCCCCATGGCCAAATCCTTGATCAAAAAATAGTCAGCAAAAAATTCCACAGACACAAGATAAGAGTTAGTGAGTGCATAAAGAGATAATAAATTATGAGACAACTGTGGAACATGTAAAATATCATGAATCTGGAAAACATCAGCACCAATTTAAATGGATGATTGACCAATGCAAGAGATTTCAAGTTTAGAACCATTACCAATAGTGACTTCTTAGGGGCATTGGTATTTGGAATGAAGGTTGAGGTTCCCCAATTCAGAAGTCATATGATGAGAGGCACCAGAATCAACGACCCAAGGTTGGGGAGGGGCATTGCTAAAAGCGATGTGGGAAGAGGGACGGTGGAAATTATTGTCTTTTGGTGTTGAGTGGTTACGAGGAACAAATCCATTACCCCGGTAGCAATGACATGTGACGGATGAAGGATCGAAAGAGGTAAAATTCTGCTGCCTGGAATCCGAATAATGCTGCTATTGGGAATCATAATTGGAGTAATGGTTTTGCCGCTGACCAAAGTAGTGATTCCCTCGCCCCCTCTGCTGGTAACTACCGCGACCACGACCCCTGTGGTAGCCACGGCCTCTCTGCTATTGGGGGTCTTTTCGAGCAGCAACGAGGGTGGTAGGAGGGAGCTGGTCGGAAACAGCAGTGGTGGCAGCTTTGTTTTGCATATCTCTGGCAATGTTCCATTCTTCGGACAATAATAGTCCTATTAAGTCATCAAAACTAATAGGTTCCATCTTCGTTTCAAGAGTTAAGTTGAATAAATGATAGTCTTCTCCCAAACCAGCTAAAATCAAATTAATCATCCTCTGGCACTCGATAACCCAGTGATGCCAATTGGTCATTAATACCTTTCGCTCGGAGCATAAAGGACGTTATGCTCTCTTTCTTTTCCCTTGTAAGGGTCTGAAGTTGAGACCACAAGTTCCTGATTTAGGACCGGGATCCAGATGAATAGGCTCGATTGAGCTTATGCCAAGCCTCAATGGCTATTTTGGCGTCAATAATTTGTGGTAGTAGAGTCTGTTCAATTGAGGCAAACAACCAAGATAATACCTATTGATCTTGCTAGTCCTAAGTGTCACATGCCGGATTTCGGATTTGCCCATCAATGGTTTCCGGAGGAATAATCTGATTGTCATCGATGTGATTCCACATACGGTAGCCCCGCAACATAGCGATGAACTGTGCATGCCAAAGAACAAAGTTGGAGGAGTTTAGTTTGTTTGTTATGAAAGTGGCGAGATTGGGGTAGGAGATCAGAGAAGATGGAATGGTCACCGGCGGCAAGGAGATTGCAGAGCTGTTGATCACAGTGGTGATGGGCAGGGTGGCGGTGGTCACGACAGTGGAATCAATTCCACTAATCACTGATTGATCTGTAGCGACACTGTTGCTGTTGAAGGTTGCCATGGCGACGAACGGTGAAGAGGAAACTGATGATGGAGGCGGTAGTGTGGTGGTGTTAGGGTTAGGGTTTGATAGCTCTGATACCATGTCATGGAACCATTTGACCTAAAAGCTTAACCTGATAGGTAAGGCCCAATTATATTTTTTATTATTATCTCCGACACTCCCCCGCACGTGAATACCCCTTGGGCTTGAAGCATGTACAACACAGGCCCACCCTGCCATGTGTTGAATTTTAATCAACAAATAGAGCTGGCAGGATTCGAACCCTCGACCTCTAGGTCTAAGCGGCTCTGATACCATGAAACCAATTGAGGTAACGTGTGTATTGAATTGATTAAGGGAGTATATATACATGTTACAACCCTAACCTGATAAGTGCATTTTATGCACGTAATCCGTCTTTGTTTATAGGCTTTAATTGATGTATTTTTAGTTAACTTAGGCGGATTTACTCTATTTTGTGTAATTACTCATGCTAGGGACTCTGAAGTTGTTAAATGAGCTTAAAGAGCCAATTTTGGAAGCTTGGAGTGCTTGAAGGATGGAGCTTGAAGTCTTAACCCATGGGCATGGCTTATGGAGTGCTGTTGATGCTGAAATTGGGCTTAGGAAGCTGTTTTGCATAATCCAAGACCATGGCTTAAGGGGACCTGCGAATTTTGAAGATTTTTTTAGGGAATTTGAAGACTTCTAATTTAGTCTTATTTTATTTTATTTCAGCCTTTTTGTGATAGGCTATTAGAGTTATTTTATTTTTAATAACTCTAATTAGATTTTCCTACAAAAATCTTAATTAGAGTTATTTCCTTTTTAGAACTCTTTCCTTAGTGGATTAGGTTTAAAAGGAGTTAGGTCAATTATTTTCTTCTCTCTTCTTCTCTTCTTCTTTTGGAATTTCGGCAGCCTCTTTTCTTTCCCTTCCCCAACGTGTTCTTTACCCATGATGAACTAAAACCCTAATTTCTAGCTAGAAGGACAGTTCAGTCTTGTAACGTCAACTGTGAGATCATTGTTCTTATTTTCTTCTTTAATTCAAGTAATTGATTTCATTCTATTCTTATTACTTTTGCATGATTTAATTAAATTCTTGATTTAATTATTTACTTGTGATTGATTTGCTAGTTAGGTGATTAAATACGTAATCGTTTAATTCACTTAACCTAGGTAGCGAATAACACGATTAACTATGGACAAGTTTTTAATTTGTGTTATGGATGAAATTGATATACTTTAAATAATCCCGCTTGTGTGATTGTTGAGTAGAATTAGTGTTTCTTTCATGTGTTAATGCTTTTGATTGAATTAAATTCCGAAGCTTGTTCGGAACTGTTCGATTAAATAGGGATAATTAACGAGCTTATCTTAGTTATCTATTCCGTAAGAAGAGACTAGGTGATTCATGCTTTATGATAGCTATAGCTAATTTATTTGAATGTATTGAAGTTATCTTTTGTTTTTGATCGATGATCGGTTGGCTTGACTCAAGACTCGAATTCACCTTCTAGCTGGAATTCGCCTCATATAGATTTTACCAAATATTTAATTTCTGTTATTTTTATATTTTAATTGCAATTCTCAAACAACCCCCCTTACTTTTCTTGTTTAATTTTAGAAGAAATAATCGGCCAATCCCTGTGGATTCGACCCTGCTCCATTTGTACTGCAAACTTTTGTTTTCGAGAGTAGGAATTTATTTTTGGTGTGCTCGGCACGCATCATAACCCTTGAGGGATCACAAAGTAATAATACAAGATGTAAAATATACATAATAGTCCTCTATCAATAATCATCATTATTAAAAGAAAAATTGAGAAATAACTTCAATAGAAAGGCATGGAAGCTATATTTGGTGTAAAGTGTAGCATAAAACATGGCAGACGACAAAACACAAGGAGCAAAAAAGCCAAGTATTATTAACTAATTTATTGAGATATTAAGGTATGAATATAAACTAATTTATTTAGATATTAAGGCATGAATATAAACTAATTTATTTAGATCTTAAGGCATGTATTATTAACTGTTATATTGGTTGGTACATCATTTTGTTGAGAATTATATATTAATATTGTTCCTAAATACAATTTATGTCATAAACAATTATCTCAATTTACATCCTCTTCAACTCCTAGATTATTCTCCGTCATATTTCTCTTGTCCTGGAATAATCGACGTTATAAAAGAACGACTCTACTACTCCTTTCCATTTATCTTTTCTAATTAATATGCTCTGCTCTTTATTCTGTCCATATTTTATACCTATAATTTCTTTCCATTACCAATTCCTACTCTTAAGATTTCTCTAAATTTCTTTTATCAGATTAAAATTGAATTACCATAAAGAACTCAAAAACTAATACAACACTAGGTCCTTTTAAGACCACAAATCTAATTCATCCAATAGCTACTACCACTATTTTGTACATTCAGTAGCCTCAAAGCTCTCTGCGCACTTTGATAGAGTATATATTTCATATGCAATTGTACTACTATAATTTATATAGGATTGTACTTGTAATTATTCCCTTGTACATCTCCTATATATATTCAATGAAATCCCTATCCATACTTTAAGAGAGATTTCTACAAACCCTAATTCTATCTTGGTATCAGAGCCGCCAAAGGGCTTAATAGCCAAAACCCTAACTTAAACATCCCTCACCGATTTCATGGCTACCACCGGTTCTTTAACAACCTCGTCGGCCACTTCCTCCATGGCTGAGTCGATCGGTATAGGAGGGGCGGGAACACCCACTTTTTCCCATCAACTACCATTGAAACTCAATTCAACGAACTACATGCTCTGGAGAACATTGATTACGGCTATGCTTGCAAGGTGTGGACTGATCGGCCATGTTGACGGAACAGCACCGATTCCGGCCGAGAGACTAGTGAACAACGACGCCAATCCTCTTTTTCAAGTCTGGTTTCAGAAGGATCAGTAGGTACTTAGTTGGATCCTCAACTCAATCTCTCCTTCAACCTTACCTCAACTTATCGGTGTTAAAACGACTTGCGAAGCCTGGGTAAAATTAGAGAACGCATTTGCGTCGGGTTCAAGGGCTCAGCTACGAGACTTGAAACAGCAACTCCATTCCTTGGTAAAGTCAAATTTCGAATCAATTTCAGATTATATGCAGTGTGCAAAATTGATTTCCTATCGATTAGCGTCTTTGCAATATGCTTTCTCAAAAGAAGACTTGGTTGATGCTATCTTAGATGGACTCCGAGGTCCTTTTAGAGATGTTTGTCGTACGTTTGGATCACGTACCATCTCGTTTGAAATTGTCAACAATTACGGGAATGCCACTTCTCCAAAAACAAAAGTTCTTGTTCTTCTACTACATCATTAAAGAGTTAATTACATCCATGGTACACAGACTTTAGCGAGTTTCATAATTTGATACATACACTTTAATTTTGATCAGTAAAATACATGAACTTAATAGTAACCTGCCACTAACATACATATGACCTGCTACAACAAGTTAATTAAAAAAATTGCAGACATGGCATGGTTTTGACTAACCTGTTTGACTTTTTATGAACCCATTAATATTGAACTTACACTTTTACACACTTTCCGTTACATCAAAACTCTTCAATTTCTCTTCTCTTTATTAGAAATTTTCTCATCAAACAAACAGGTCAAAACAACCTCTATGAAAGCCACACCTCCCCTTCTCTCTTCTCTTATTTTGCCTCTCTTTTCTCCCCTTCTCTCCAACTTTCCTTGGATTCGTGAGGAACTCAGTGAAGGCCGTTGCTGTAAGGTTTGGACTTTCCATGAATTAAAACTATTGTATTTGAGGTTCAGAAGTTCTCAAGCTTTATGCAGTAGGCAGAGGTTTTGGGTACGGCGGAGGACGAGTTTGACGAAATGGTAGTAGCAGGTGTGGGTTGAATATGGGTTGAGAAGAAAAGAGAGAATGAGATGGATCTAAAATTTATTTCTCAAATTTAGTCGAATGATGAGGGAATAGAAAATATCTGAAATTTTGATAGAAAGCTTAAGAGTTTCAAAGGAAAACTACCAAAAAAAAAATTAGAATGCAAAATTGAAGAATTTTAAGATTTTAATGCATAATTTTTATTTGATTTCAAGAAATTGAGCTAGTTATATAAGATAGAAGGAAAGCTTGATAATTTCGATGGAGGAAAGAGTAAGTTTTGATTTTAGAGAGAGGGAAAAATAGGCAGGAGAGAAAACGAAATTAGAAAGAAGAAGATGAAGAATGGATAAAGAGTTCTTTAGTGTCATGTGGGACCCACATTTAAGTATTAGTAAAGTCAAAATGCTGATGTGGTGTGTTGACCAGTTAGTAACCAGTATTTTAGACCACAATGGTAGGTTACCACTAAGTTCGTGTATTTTACTGAGTAAAATTAAAGTTTGTGTACCAAACTGTGAATTGTGCTAAAGTCTGTGTATTATAGATGTAATTAACCACATCATTAATTAATATGGGCTTATAAAAAAAAAGTATAGATTATGCATCCTATTTTCATCCTGAATAACCTATTGAGCAAATGAACAATATACCTCGTCATGATCGAGTGAGGAGGTTTTCTATTGCAACCTGTCATTCCTCCAATACCACAGAGTACCTTCATAACTAAATGTACTAAATGATATTATATTATGATATTATATCATGGGCAATTAATATCATTCGTAAGACATTTACTTAGAATGAACAACAAAGCCTCTGATTAGTCAAACTGGCCAAAAAATTCATCTAATTTCACCACCTTCTTGTAGTCCTCAATGCAGCTTCTCGAAATCTCAGACTAATTAATGGTACAGGGCATCAATGCTTTTATATAAACTAAACATATCCACCACATTGAAAGGCGGTGGCGGATGGCCATTTTCATATTTTTTTTTTCATATTTTCAAAAAAAGTATCAAACATAAAATTAAAATTAAAAAAATTAAATTAAGAATAGATTGAGAACTTAGATGGATTAAATGGATTACATGGATTATTACACGGTTTATTATAAACCATATAGTATGAGTTCCATAACCTATTCAATCCATGTAACCCATTATAAACAACAAAAACTACTTTTCATGGTTTGATTGAGTTGAGATTGAATGGGTTATGATAACTCATCCAATAGCCTATTTCATGAACCAAACATGACAATAAAGTGATTGAATCTACCGTTGAAAGAGGGATGCCTACTATTTTTTTTTTTTTTTTTTTTTTTTTGTAAATACTACCGGTTTCCGGACACCACATTGGATCCTGACTAATTCGGTTTCGAGGTAACAGTTCAGTGGATTATGATATCAAGACTCCTCCCAATATTTGTACTGGGACTCGAACACCTATCATGTCCCTAACTTAGCCCACCATCTACTATCTTAGCTACCAAACATTGGTAGGGATGCCTGCTATTTAATAGAGATAATTGGTGCTAAAAAATAAATGTGAATAAGTGGATGGTAATTGATTACTTGTGTGTATTATTCTGGGAGTATACAAAAATTTTTTCCTGTTTGCGGCGACGGTTAGAGAGATAATTGAAAATCATTGAACCGAAAATTTACTGTCCAAACAAAATTAATTAACAAGTTCATAAGCACAAACCGGATAAAGTTTTGCCTAATTCAATGTATTTCATTTCTAAAGGTCTCTTAGATCCTATTGCACCATGATAGGAATATGATTATATGTATATATATTGTATTTATGTATGGTGCACAGGGAACTATGTATATATTTTACATGTGGATCTCTAGGGTATAAATACCTACTTAGAATCAATACAATTCAATGGTTTCACATAATCTTACACACCAAACGGATAAAATTCAAAACCTTTGAAATTGGTAAGTGTTTATAACAGGTGAAGTAGTATTACAAAAATCAAACGTGAACCCCATGTTTGGTCTATGTAAGAGTACAAAAATAAAAGAGTGAAATGCATCAATGTTCAGCTCAAATCTATTTTGCCAATACTAAAGAGAGACTTATAATAACACTTAATATATTGTTTTATCAATAGGAACTCCAACAACGGTAGTGGGATTCGAACCCAGGTAAGGATGTTACAAAAGTCGGTTCCTTACCGCTAAGTCCACTCTTAGGGTCAGTTTGGGATTGCTGTCAGTAAAAGTGCTTTTCCTCACAGCTAGGTTTCATTTGCTTTCTTTAAAAGTAGTTTTAAGTGTTTTTCCAGTGCTTTCCTGAATACAATCTGACTTTTATCAATTGTGCATTTAAGATTACTTTCCATAGTCCTGAAAGCTGCTTTCGGGACTACAGAAAGTAGTTCCAAATGCAGCCTTAGTCAATAAACCAATTTATAAGCAATCATTAGTGTATATATATAGTCCGAGGTACTGAAGGATAAATAACAATTGTTCTTTCTTTCTAAATTAGTCAATTAGATATTTTAACAAAATTAGGGGGAAAAGTAGCCAAATTAGATATTTTGGTCATGTGATCCAGCCATAAGTAATGATGAAGTAATACGTTTTAGATCCCTTAAATATTAATATCTTTCAACTGAGACCATGCATGAATTTCTTTAATCTTTTCTATTTTTTGAAATAAAGCATTGGCCTACCTTATATCTATCTGTCCAATATTATGACTTGCGATTTCAATATTATTACCTTTTCCCTTAGGAAATAATTAACATATTAAAAAATATATATATTCTCAATAAGGTGTAATTGGTAGGAAATAGTAAAGATCGAACTACATATGTACATAGATCAATTTACTCGTTTAAAAAAACTAGAATTAGAAAAATTCACATTAATTATACGGTAAACAATTTATTAAGGATTAAACGCTTGATAGTGACAAAATTTAACGACCTTAGTACGTGTATGGATTAACTAGTATAATATGTAAGAACATAGGAACTAATAAATTGCTTGTTTTAAATTATATAAATTTAGGAAAGTATTAGTATATTTGTACAAACCTTAAACAGACAGTTTATTGTGCAAGACAAAAGAAAAAAAAAAAGTACAAATATTACAAGAAGAAAGTACAAAACTAAAGCTAATATAGATATTTTCCTCCTTGATGCAGTAAATTTGGAAATATATCCATCTTCCATCAGCAAATGCTGCTTCATCCATTTATCCATCGATTCGATCATCAGTTTAGATATGTTCCTAGCAAGGTACAACAAGTTCATTAAAAATTAAAGCTCTTACAAGCATCAATTAAAAAGTATATTAATAATTTGGAAATACATATGAAAAATTACCTCAATTTTATTGCATTGACTAGTTTCTTCTTCGATGAGATTTGGAAGTCTTCTTTTTAGACTTTGTTGGCCTTTGATTGCCTTCAACTTTCCTCACAAACCAAGCAGGTTTCCTTGTTTCGAACACTGTATATGCAACTCCAACAC
Source organism: Euphorbia tirucalli (assembly GCA_039660915.1). Classification (NCBI taxonomy): domain Eukaryota; kingdom Viridiplantae; phylum Streptophyta; class Magnoliopsida; order Malpighiales; family Euphorbiaceae; genus Euphorbia; species Euphorbia tirucalli. The sequence continues at coordinate 74,262,507 of CM077641.1, forward strand.
CAAATACAAATCCACACCCATACCCAATTGTAACGGCTTTCCATCCAAATCCATCTTCACAATCCTCTCTTTTTGATTCATATTCTACTTTTTTCACTTTGTTGCATTTCTCCAATGGAAATCCACATAATCCTGAGTTCCCTTCATATGAACTATTGTCGAAAGTGTTGAACTGTTTACCTTCAGGTATGGGTCCTTCCAACCGATTATAAGAAACCCGAAAAATTTGAAGAAACGTTAAATCCACAAGCTCCATGGGAATCCTTCCGCTCAAAGAATTTGAAGAGAGATCTAGTGATTCCAAATTCGACAAATTTCCTATTGATGATGGAATATTATTTGTGAAACAATTGTGAGAAAGATTCAAAAGTTTAAGTGACTTTAGTTTTCCAATCGATTCTGGAATCTTTCTTATCAATTTATTTCGTGACAGATCAATAGATGTCAATGCATTTTGGATTTTTGGCAACTCAATCTCCAATCCTTTGAATGAAATACTCACAGTATAATCGTACGAGTAATTTGGTGAGCCCATATAGTGCAGTTCCTCGCCATCTAAGCCCATCATTGCCTCAAAATGATCAAAGTATTTTGCTGGCAGCGCTCCACTGAAGTTATTGTTGGAGAGATCGAAAATTCGCAACTTAGGGAAGGGATAACTGACATTGAAACTTATCAACGTTCCATGCAATTTATTAGAGTGCATCACAAGAGCTTGCAGATGTGGTAAAATTCCGAGAGAATAAGGGAATGCATCATCGATCTTGTTGTTACTGAGATTGATTAGTTCCAAATTCTCACAATTGATGATAGAATGTGGGATTTGTCCTTGCAGTTGATTGCTTTCCAAGCTCAAATATCTCAATCCACATCTCTTTGAAAATGTAGCAGGAATTGTTCCTTGAAAATTATTCATGCCCAAATGCAACACCGAAAGACCATTGCTCATATTTACCAAACATGGAGGAATAAATCCGCTGAAACTATTGTTGGAGAGGTCCAAAATTTGAAGAAAGGATAACTTGCAAACTGAAGAAACTTCTCGTGTTAACTTATTGGATGAAAGAATGAGAACTTCTAGGTTTACAGAATTGAAAACTGAATCAGGAATTGGGCCAGTAAACATGTTATTTCTGAGATCAATATAATATAAGTCGTTGCTTTGAAAACTTGGAATTGGGCCACTTAACATATTATTGCTGAAATCAATATAAGATACAGAGGTGCTTTGAAAACTTGGAATTGGGCCACTTAACATATTATTGCTGAAATGAATAGTATATACAGAGCTGTTTTGAAAACTTGGAATCGGGCCACTTAACGTATTATTGCTTAAATCAATAGTATATACAGAGGTGCTTTGAAAACTTGGAATTGGGCCACTTAACATATTATTGCTGAAATCAATATAATATACAGAGTTGCTTTGAAAACTTGGAATTGGGCCATGGAGTTGGTTGTTGTTGAGAGTTAACTTTTTCAAACGGGGAAGAGTAAATATGGAGGATGGTATTGTTTCATTGAGCAGGTTATAGGATAAAATTAGGTATACTAAATTTGAAAATTCACTTATTAAAGAAGGGATTGGAGCAAATTAAGATTTCCAAAGGAAGAGGGAATATGACCACTGAAATTATTGTATGAAAGATCTAAATAATAGAGTAGTTTAAGATTTCCAAAGGAAGAGGGAATATGACCACTGAAATTATTGTATGAAAGATCTAAATAATAGAGTAGTTTAAGATTTCCAAAGGAAGAGGGAATATGACCACTGAAATTATTGTTTGAGAGACCCAAGTAAGTGAGTTGTGTTAAAGCGCCAAACAATTCAAGATTTGAGCCAACAAAATTGCAGCTGCTAAGCTCCAATTCCTTCAAAGACTTGAGATTGTTGTGAAAGAAATGAGGTTCCAAATAAATTGGGATTTTTGTGAAATAAAGTCTCAAGTCCTCTAGGAGGGTACTCCAATTGGACATGGGAAGAATTCCACTGAGATCTGAATTGCCATCTAAATCCATGATTTGAAGGTGCGGTCGTTGAATAAATATAGATGGAAATTCCCCACGCAATCCGCAATCAATGAGAATGAGAGATGACAAAGAAGAAGACAGGTTCAACAAATAAACAGGTTCTACGGAAGACATATTTACAGACATCATATTCAATGTTCTTAGTTTCGTTAGATTTAGAGCAAGTTTGTTGAAGGCAATTGTATCCATGCTCAACTCACTATATCCAAACCTATACAACCTAAGGAAATCCAATTTGGATAGATGAAAAATATCTGGAAATTCCCCTTCCAGTTTACAATCGACAAGCGACAAATATGACAAAGAAGAGGACAAATTCTTGAAGGAACTAGATTTGACCGACGACAAGTGTACAAAGCTCAAATCCAGTTCTCTTAAATTGGACAGGTTTTGAAAAATTTTATCAAAAGTAGTACCTGTGCTTAGCTCCAGACTATTATAAGAGAGATCAAGTGACACCAATTTGGACAGTTTTGAGATTTCTACGGGTATTTCACCAGAAAACATGGATGAATTTAGGTTCAAATGAGTCAAGTTGAACAAGTCGCCAAATCGAGATGAAATCTGAGAGCTATTGAAACCATTGTAAGAGAGATCAAGACATTGAAGATGAGAAAGCATGAAAAGAGGATTATCAGAATGAATGGAACCATAAAGCATGTTATGTGAAAGGTTAAGACCAATTACATAACCTGTTTCGTTGTCGCAACTGATCCCTTCCCAAAAGCAGCAATCAGTTCCCTCTTTCCACGATTCTATCTTTGGATTCGACGGTACGTCAGTGGTCTTAATGGAGAAGGATTTTTTAAGAAGAATCAAGGCATGGCTGTCATTAGGATCACAAAGTAGTGTGGAAGAGGAAGAATTTGGAGATAAACAAAGAACTTCAAAATGAAAATGAAAGGAAAGGAGGCAGACAAATTGAGCAATCCAAAGCAATGAACCCATTTTCTACTTGTAAATTTTCAAACACTTAATTTGGTGAGTTTGTAGTGATTAAAAGACTATTATTTATAAGTAGATTTTCTATAGTGCCACTCTCCGTCAATGGACTGATATTTAGACAAATATAAGTCTAATAATCTATTTTTCTAACTTGTTTTTTGGGTAATGTTAACTTTTCTTTTACGGAAATTGACAAATCAAATAATACAAAAATTTAAATACTTTATTTAATAAACATCACCAAATTTCACCACAACCACAATTGATATTATTCAGAAAAAAGATGGCAAAAAGCCATCAATTCCACAAGCACAATCCGTATAGTATACTCGAGGCCCTTTGGTTGGATTGGATCCGCTTTGAATTGAAGTTATGGGAAGTTAAAAAGCAGAAAATAATACTCGTCTTCAAGTTTTAGACTGTCAATAACAATTTTTCTAATTGTTCTCGTAAATAATAGAATATTTCCATAAGAAAAAGCATGAAAAGGTTAAGAAGATGGACTTTCAGTCAGTGTGTAATATAAGTTACATAACCCAAGCAACATCAGTCTTTAACTTATTTTTGTAAACTATTTAACCTACATAAACTATTTTCAAACAATAATTGAACATCCCTAATTACAATGACAGTAACCCACCCACACAATTCAAAGATAACTCGATGCATTTTTTGTATTGCATCTAAAATTCTAAATTCAGTGCTTGAGATCGCTAACAATTTACAACAGCATACCGCTTAACATAACAAATTTCCCCTTTTTTTTAAGCCAAACATCACAATGTTCCTATCATGAGGACACCAATTCTCCAAATTAAAACATGACAACCCACCAAGAAACATACATATCCAAAGTTGGAGGCTCTGAACATAAACAAAACTAAGCCCCATCTGGCTGGATAAAAGGATTTGCAATTTCATCTGTACCGTCTGTCGGTGATACAAGCATTACTGCAGTTCCCCTGCATACCTGCACAGCCATGAAAAAACACTCAGATGCTCCCCATATATGGCACATTTCAACCCTGCACTTGATTTTGACACATTTGAGCCCCTGTAGGGAAGAACAATCATGCAGTATGAGGAGATGGACCTATGACTATGTTTGTAAAACGATGAATGTTGTATTCTAAATCTCTTCCAGCTGCCAATCACATGATTTTCAACGATGCATGTATTATAGATTATGTTTGTAAACGATGCATGAATATATGTTAGAACAAAAGTACTAAAGCTGAAGCACAAGGACAAAATGAAAAATTTTGCTCAAGTAAAGAGCCAAATTTTGACTTTTTCCAATTCTTTCAACAAAATGAGAACATGGCATCATGTTATTTACCCTAATCATCACCAGCCTAGCAAGACAAATTTAATGAGCTGTGTAAATTTGGTTATGAGCATGTATGGGGTTCTTAACTATGTATCTTAAAGTTGAACTATGTGTCCTCCTAGTAACTACATTAGGCTGCAGCTACAAGTTTATGTAGCATTTTTCTTCTGTGCAGAAATTTAATGGGAATAAGATAGAATTTTCCAGCAGATTGGTTTTCAATAGATCGAAGAGTTTTATCTCAGTGAGCCCCTGTTTATATTCACCGTATGTTCTAAAGTTTGAAGATCAACCGAACCAGAAAATCATACCCTCCCATAACTAGATCCTACATCTTCAGGGACATTTGCCAATAAATCTACTCGAACAATTTGGGAAAAACACATTTTAAGACCAAGCAGCAATGCAAGGGTCATATGTTGATGATGACCATTCCACTTGTTGCTTAAATGAAATATATGTAACTCAAAGAAAACATACTATTAGGCCAAGCCGCCTAGTCTGATCAGTGGTCTTCAGTGGATCATCAGCATCTGCAACCCAGTGAGAATGAATCCAATTGTCAGAACAAAAAAAGATTCCACAGTAACTTCATCAACATGTATTGTGACTTTAGATGCATTTTTTAATATTAATAAAAAATGAACATGGTTTAACTCTAAGTAAAAAGGCAAACAAGGAACTTGTACTTTTCTCTCCAACATGAATTCAATAATTAGATTAGGAAGTTAGCTTAAGTGGAGACATGAAGAAGCCTTAAACCAAAGAAAGTAAAGACAATTCCAGTCATCAAGATACTCTTGCACAAGCAAATATGAGATTTAATTTGTGGATAGTAGGAAGTGCTATGCCACATGCACAAAAATTTCAATGTCATTCCTCCATCAATTTCTTCTTACCTGTGGATGATTGACTTCTATGACTCCAATTAGCAATTTGTTTCAAGAAAATGCAGCCCTCATATGATATGTTGAAAATCAAATAGAAAGTAAATCCTCTGTTCAGAAATAAGAAGACCATCACAGCTTTAATCCCAACTGACACATTGCATATAGATACGGATCACATCAAACAGACAATTTAATACAGCATTTCTATCAGAAATTTGACAATCTAGCCACAAGAATCAGAATACAGTTTGCACTTATACAAAAATCACATACAAGCATTCTTATTTCCACAGAGTAAATACCTCTTAGATATTCTACTGCTTCATCCAGGACAAGGTTGAGCAATTGATCATATCCTTTCAAAGTCCCTGTGACTGAACCAAGAAAAGCCAAAGCTCATCCAATTAAATAGAATATAGACCGATAACAGAGGAAATATTTCCTTGAATTCCTAGAAAACCATTTTCTCTCTCTACTAAAAATCTCGTGAAATAAAATTACGAGGACACACAAACTTCAAAACACACAGTCCAGCTCATTTTGTGTGCATGTGAGAGAGAGAGAGAGAAGCATCGAGTGATAATACCAGAATAAGGGTACAAGTCAGACATAAAATGCCGAAATGTTATGTGAACATTAAGTCGATGAGTACTATAAAAATAATGTACTTTGCGCTCCTATTTCTTTTTATTTGACTCCAAAGTTGATAGGTAAACCCCTTTCCAAAATATATGGTTCAATACTCTCAGCCTGGCAATATTATTCAATCATATGACTAGAATCTACATATTTAAACTTAACAATTATATGTGAAACATGTCATACTTGTATGATCTCTGGTGTTTGCTCTTTCATAAAAACAAACATTTACTCCAACCATAAGTTTGTTTGGAAACATATTCTGCGAACATAGAAATTTTAAAAATCTTTGTAACAAAATTGAAACTCTCGCTTATATCTACTTTAAAAATTCTACTAAAGAAAGACCCATTCTAATAAGACAGCTCTACAGCTCATTTTGGAAACGCTTCCTTGAGCATTGGTTGGTTGGACCCCAGGAGCGGGAGAGAAAAAGAGTGTTACCTACTCAATTATGCATAGGCAATTATCATTTTCACCTAAGAGTCCTGAACATGCCTTCATCACCTTGAGCGTGCAAGCTGAAGCATGTCTGGTGTAAAATATAAATTTTGATCTCCGACTCACTTCCAAAATGTCGAAATCCAAATGCAATCTAAATACTTAGTTATAGCTAATTCAAGATACCAATGTAAAGCAACAGAAATTATCATCAATTATAAATCTTGCTACCATCATCAAGTCACCAACTAACATAATGTACAGTCTAAAAATACATCCAGCACTGGATTAGGGTATAACTCATAATTTCATTTGTCAGTTGATCAAATGAACAAACAAAACGTTCAAATTCAAAAAAATATGGAGACTCTCTAGTACCACTATATGCCTGATCAGAAGAGGAAATGAATAAAATCGAGTTTAAAATAATGCCATATCAAACCGAATTATCATCACCCAGATTCTAGTATCAGTGATTGTATCTAGCACATTATGTTATAAGAACAGCCAAATATTACATATAGTAAAATCCCAATTAAAAAAAAAAAAAAAAAAATTAACAAAATTAGGTGAAACTGAAGTTAGCAAGCTGCTTAAGGTAGAATTATTAACCTTGCCTACCGCCAGTGAGCTTGACTTGAACACCCTTGTCGACAAATTTCGCCAAATCCAACACTGTTTCTTTCCTCCCCGACTGAAACAGGAACTTATAGATTAAACAGAAGAGAGGGAAACTAAATGGAATAACCAAGCTAATACAAAATTTTAAACAAGTAAGCTATCAAAATTTAATGCTATCAAAATTTAATTTCAAAAGAAAAATTGGAAAAAGCGACACTTAGCATTTGTCACAGAAATTTGAGAACCCTGAAATAAAATCAAGTAAAAAGAGATGAACTGATTTAGCAGTGAACAAAGTCAAGATTTAAAATATATAAGAAAAAAAAAAGTTTAGGTATGGCAACAGGTAGGGTAACAGCAGCTAATGGAACTACCCATCTCATTTCCGTTCACAAATTTCACTACCTATCCTGTTACATGCGTGCAGGTATTGATTAAGCCAATCCCATCATTCCCATCCCACGAGACTGAGTAGTCGGTACCCACTAATTACCCATACCCGTGGAGTTACCATTAAAAATAAATAAACAATAGTAAAAAAAAAAAAAAAAACAAAACAAAAATAAATGAAGTTCACAATCCACAAATTAATAAAGAGGATCAGCAAACTAACAATACAAATTAACAATCCACAAATTAATAATCAGTATCAGCAGCAAGCTAACAATCCAAAAATTTTTAAAAAAATCCACAAGCTAACAATACAGAAATTAACAAAGTCCACAAATTCCTCAGATAAAATAAGATACGAATGCAGATAAAATCCTTACATCATAAACAATCAAGTGAATGTCAAAATCTAACCCATTGAGCATAGAATAAACAAAGGGATTCAAATTGATAATCACATAAAATTAGGGGTTTTTCAGACACGAAATCGGCGGAACAGAGAACACGGCAGCAGTAGTTGAGCAAGGCGGCGGCGGCGGAGGAGGCGGGGGCGACGATAAGTGGATATGAGAGTGGTGGAATTGGCGGCGGAGAAGCAGCAGAAGTGGACTTCAGAGAGAGTGAGTAGCGGGAGTAGCGGCAGCACTGGGATAGTGAGATGGAATAGGAGTTAGGGTTTTTTTGTTTCCAATTCCTGTTAATACATGCTCTCAATTTAGTGACCAGATACAATTCCGAAACTACTTTGTTTTATGTAATTTGATTAATATATATATATATATTTTTAGGGAATTGATATAATATACTTACTATATACTATTACATATATAGAAATGGAGATATTTATATATGCTATTATTATTATTATTATTATTATTATTATTATACTACAATATTATGTATATTAAATAACATATTAGTATAATTAGGTTAGTCCATATATATAATTAGTTTAAGGTTTAGGATTTAGGATTTATCACATGAAAACTAGAGATTATGATTTAGATTAATGTATACATCATTATTAGTGCGAAATTTAGGGTTAATATATATGTTTAGTAATTTAGCCACACGAATTGATAGAAACCATTCATTAGATTAATACATATTGTATAATTAGTACGGGGTTTGGTGTTAATAAATATTAGGGTAAACAATTTATTAATTTCTATGTTTTTGCATATTACACTAATTAGTCCATACATACACTTTAAGATCTTAAGTTTTGTGATTGTCAACTGTTTAATACTTTTAGTATATTCAATGATCAAATTGGATTAAAAATATCGAAATTGTCATTTATCTTAATTTATAATTGTAAAATATATGTATTCATTTCTATTTTGTTTTTTCTCAAAAATTAGGGTTTAGAATTTGCTTCATATAAAATTAAAAATATATATATATAATTGAAGTAACACTGTATAAAATTGGAAACATTGACATTCATCTCGACCTTGTGAATAATATTTAAAAAATTATATATATATATATATATATATATATATATATATATATCATTTTGAAAAATTAGAAGCATTTATCACAAAAGATATTATATTAAACTAATAAAAAAAGATAGAAAAAATTAGTATATTTACATGTTAGTAAAATACCCTTGTTGAATCTGCCCTCAACCTTTTCAAAGGATGAATTAAAGGTTCAAGGTTCACATTTAGATGCAATTTTTTAGATAATTGGACGGAACCCAAAAGCAAGTACATTTGGCCCGTTAGGTTTGCTAACTGTCATCCACATAATCAGCATCTGGCAATAATAACCTAAAACCGATAGATGCGTGGCATATTTTAACCATATGCAGGGCCCAATACACATCACATCCCGAACCCCTCTTCTCCCCTGAATGTATGCGAAACTCCTCCCTCACCTTCTTCTCTTCTCGGTCTTCTTCTTCTTCAAAAGTAGAAATGCAGGCAAAATATGGCTGAATTTTTTTCTTTCTTTTTTTATTTTTTTAAGATAAGAAGGTGTGGAGGAGAAGAAGTCAAACATTGAAAAAATGGGTGTGATGTGTAGTGGGTCCCACATATGGATATAAGGTGACATATTTCGATCGGTTATAGGTTGTCTTCACCAGCGATCAGTGATGTGGATGTCCAGTCAGCAAACCAAACGGACTTGCTTTTAGGTTCCGTCCAATTGTCCTAAAATTGCATCTAAATGTGAACCATGGGCCTACAATTGAGCTTTTTACAAAGGTTGAGGGCAAATTTAACTTTTCCCAATAACCATAGGGGTATTTTACTACCATTTCCCTTGAAATATTTGTGCATGTATATATTCAACAAAATTTTGTTAAAAGTATTCTAATTTAATTTAAAAATTAAAAGATTTATTTTTTTGGTTATAACCAAAAGTATTTTTGTATTTTCATATGCAAACATAGATGGAAGGACTAAAGAGTTGAATGGGACAAAACTTAATAACCTTAGAGTATAATTATGGACTACCTAATGTAATATGTAAAAACTGTTCGGATTCGTCATTGGAAAAATAACGTGGCGCAGCGGAAAATACACCGTTTAAAATTTCCTAGAATCCACCTATCGTGTCCAATTACCATTGATTAGAATAAAATCAAATAAGAATCAAGAGAGATTAACTCACCGGATTCGTCTCCTCTAGAGACTGCTGCAGAATCGTTTCTTGAAACTGTGATCTCCAAAGTCCGGTGCACGACCAACTATTGAGCGGGAACCGGTGCTAGCCGAAGACGCGAAGGAATGGAGGTTTAATACTGGGATTTTCGGCCGTTTTGGGGCTGCTATTGGTGGCTGAAATTTCAAGCAATTAATTAGAGTTGAATTAGGTTTTTATTCCTTAAGTGTGCCCTTTTATAGACACATTGTCTAATTGGGTTCTAATTAGGTTAATTAAACCCAAGCCCACTAGGATTATAATTACATAAATAAACTTTAATTAAAAAGTATATACTATGTAATTTAATTCCATTTGGCTAAATTTAATTACCCCTAAATAAAATTAAATCACACTTAAGTTAATACAATACATGTATTTAATTTTCCTACTTAGGAAAATTATTTAATTAATTGTTTACTTTATGTAATTCAATTAATTGATAAATAAATTAATTACATTATGTAAACTTATTAATTAAATTAAATTCAACCCAATGTTAATTAATTACCTTGACACCGAATGTCAACTAATTAATTAACGTATTCCTTCCAATGTACATTATATGTACAATTTCTATAAGTTCCAGCTCAGTTGATCTATGTGCACGATCCTATGGGTCTGTCTTTATGTTGGCAGTAGGCCCAAGGCCCACAGACTGTAAGTGGGTTCTAGCAAACCATTACAGCCCCCAATTAAGACAGAGATGCAGCAGTCTTTAGAAGACACTCACCCGGTAGTAATCTCATAGTGTCCTTTGCCTAACGATATCGATATGAATAAACAAGAGGCATGGTGTCTGCCATCCTCTTCTGTTGTTTATTATATTTCTTGATCTTGAGTTGACTGATTAATCAAATAAGCAACCAACTTATTTAGGTATGGCCATACACTTATCAGTCCCACTCATCAAGTGGCCAATGATATCATCTCGGTGTCACCCGAGTGGCAATTCCATCACTTCATCATCAATATCAATATGTTCACTGGTCCACCCAATCATACCGTATTTAGCATCCTTTTACAGACCTGTTAGGCGTATGTCAAAGTGAACCGGATTCCATATTGATATTATAATGAAATCTGGTCTGAGGACAAAAGAGACCTACTCAAGAAAGACCTATGACATGACAACCATGTGGCTTTCTTGTGCGGATCGATCCAGTCCCATGTCAATGACATGTACCTATATTTATGACTGACTATACAAGTACTATGGCTAGTTAAGAACTACCATACATTCATCGAATATACAAGTCTGTGGTTCAATTCGTTCCCACGATTAGAACAGACTTGGGATAGGTTTTATGATTATCAATCAATGGATACTCTACTCATATTATAGCACAAGATATAAATGAAATAGATTAATTGCCTTTATTAATGTGACACAAATAATGTATTCATACATGACTCTTAATGTATAATACAAAATACAAGAATCCAATGCCCTAAGAACTAGGGCACACCAACAAAAACATATGGACTAATAAGTTGATTACTCTAAATATTATACAGACTTAGTATTATAGTGCATAGTATACATTATGTAGATGATTTAGTATATTAATATTTAGTACAATATGCCTATTTTATATTGTGTACCACATAAAATTCTATATGTTCAATGTTTTAATACATATTGTGTAATTAGTGCGAACAATGAGGTTTAGTGTTAATATACGTTATATAGAATAAGTGTTATGATGTATAATGTATGCTATATTGGGTTTAAGGTTTAGTTACATTAATTAATATATTATATACATTAAACTAATTAGGTTTAGATTTAGTATATTAAATTGATAGTTTAGTATATTAATATTTATTACAATATACTTTTTTTTTACTGGGAATACTATATATTTAGTTTGTTGGGATTTGTCATCGGAAATCACCCGATTAAAGTGGAAGAACGCGATGATTTCCTCAAATTCGTGCCTAGGAGCAATTGAGATAGAAATTGGAAAAGCAAAAATTTAATCACAAGAGATAAATCTCTTACCCGGAATATCTATTTAAGAGATGGATGCAGACTACAAGAATCAAACTAGAATCCCTCCTCGTTCACGTACACGAACGTCTAACGAACACCACCCGTGCTAACGTCGGAAAACACGAAACTTTGGAGAGAGAGAAGGGGCAAATTTCGGCTATGCTATGTTGTGATGATTAGGCCGAAAATCCTAGGGTTCTTTTAAAGAGAATTTCGGCCCAATTAGCTCTTCCTTTTGTGTGGGCTTCCATCTTTTATTTCAGGCCCAAATCTATTTTAATTGGTCTGGTTCAAATTAATTTCAAGCCCAACTTTAACTTATCCATGTATTTAATATATTACACCAAGTAACATATTATTTACACTCAAATTAAACTCGGTTTGACTACTTAATTTAATCCATCAAATTAAAATTAGATCTTCACAAAATAAATTCATATGCAAACCTATACATATGAATATTTCCACCCAGAAATTAATCCCATAATTAATCCAATCAATTATGAGAAAGCCAATCAAATATTAATTTTATTATTATGATGAATCCAATTGATCTTTATAATATAATTAATATATTCCTCTCTCTCCAGAGTCTATACTCCAAGTATACATGTGATTCCTTAAGTCAGTGTTCAGTCGTTCAATATGTACGATCCCATGGGTCCATCTTTATGTTGGCAATGGGCCTGTGACCCACAAACTGCAGTTGGGCTCTAGCAAGCCACTGCAGCCCCCAATTAAGATGGAGATGGTTATCTAACTGTTATCATAACCATGTAGTTTAAACTTGTATATCACATGTCATCGATATCCGTGTCCAACACAGAGGCATGGATTGATCACCATATTTTGTGTCCGGACATTAACTTGATCCCGAATGTACTGAAGCTCACAAACAAGTTCCAACTTGTTTGGGTGTGGTCACACTCTTATCAGTCACATTCATCAAGAGGCCGGTGATATCTTCTTAGTGGACTACTGAGTGACAAATCCCTTATGCATATTCATAGCATTACCATGCTAAGTGACATACCCGAAAGTACCCATACTTGGCACCCTATTACGGACCCTTTAGGCGTACCCCTAAGTATGCGACCTCACATGCAACACCATCATATGGTCAGGTCAAAGGATCCATACAAGTACTACACGAGAATCACTTGTGATAATATACCATGTGGATTTATCGTTTAGTGGATCTATCCAGTACCATGCCCTTTTTACATGTACCCATTAACCTGGTTGACATCCCATGTCCAATGACCGGTAAGACACCGCCATACAACCAGATTAATAATAGTCTCCCGTTCCATTCATTCCCATGACTGGAACAGACTACGTATCTATTTATGGTCATATCGTTTACTTTATCCATGGTCTTACTGCCAAGTGCATGACACTGGTCATCATGGATATGGATATGTCCATTGGATACTTCATTTAATATAATGCACAAGATATTTATAATAAATGAATTAATGCCTTTATTAATAACACAAATGAGTATAATACATAAATCCAATAAATGTATAATACAAATACAAGGACCAATGCCTCGGGACTAGGGCATATCTAACATAGTTTTCTTCCACAAAACTAGATTTCCTAATATTCTAGTTCAATTGCACCTTAATTTTTCTATATTTTGTTTCTTCCCCATAGCCCTTGAATACTCTTTATTTGTTACTTTCTATAATAAACATTTGATGTTAAATTTTTTTTTTCCAAATTTGTCTAGTTGTGTTCTAATCAATGATTTTTTTTTTAAATCTTAAATGAAACCACTTTTCTGATTACTTATTCAGCCCAACAATAGACCATACTTAGGGCCTTCTAACTTTTTCTGTTACAAAATTGACTCACAAATCCTGAACTCTCCATACAACCTATACAATGGCAAACAAGTTGTGTTAGAATCCAAAACAACATTTCTTACTCGATAATTAGCATTAGTATCCATGAAACTTGAAGAAAAATGGAAACTGGAAATCTTATTAATTTCTCATAACTACTCAAATATAGGTAGAAGGTACTTTATACATAAACCGTAGATTAAGTAAATGATGAGCAGTTAGGATGAATAACAACCTCCAACAACTTATCCCACACTGCTAACCAGTTTCTGCCACATTAGCACTTATTAACAGTTAATCTCCTTATACTTCACATCCTCCCCGCAAGCTGAAGACATGGGTGTAAGTCCCAGCTGGACCAAGAAAGGAGATAACTGTGAGGAAGAAAGAGCTTTAGTAAACAAGTCAGCAAGATATAAATGGGAACCAAGAACCCCTTATCAATCAAATCCTAAATTAGATGAACATCAATAGCCACATGCTTGGTTTTCTCATGGAAAACTGGGTTTTTTGCCAAAGCTATGGTTGATTGATTATCACAGAAAAGTAAAACAGGAAAAGGAGAGATACCAAAATCCGTAAGCAAGAAAGAGATCCACTTCAGTTCACAACCTGTGGATGTCATGCTTCAGTACACCACCTCAGCTTTAGACCTGCTTACCGTGTTCTGCTTCTTAGTTTTCTAAGACACCAAAGAATTGCCAACAAAATTAAAGAATCCTGTCAATGATCTCCGGGTTTCCTTACATTTAGCCCAGTTAGAGTCACAATAAGAAACCAATGTGGTCAAGTCAGTGTCTCTAGGATAAAACAATGCCAAACTAGCAGTACCCTTGAGGTATTTCAAAATATAATGTGCAGCCTGTAAATGATGCTCACAAGGAGCTTGCATGTATTGACTTAACTGTTGGGTAGCATAGGAAAGATCTGGCCTATAGAAACCTAGATTCAAAAGTCTTCCTACTATACGTCTATATAAACCTGGATCTGCGAACAATGTTCCAGGAACAATGAGATCTATATTCACCATTAAAGGATTTGCAACAGGTTTACATCCTGCAACCCAACATCAGTCAACATATCATTAATGTACTTTGTTTGAGAAAGTAAAATCCCCTTCTTTGTCTGATCTAATTCAATACCAAGGAAATAATGAGCCTTTCCTAAATCCTTGATAGTGAAGAGGGAATGTAAGTAATCCTTACTGTTGCCACTTCGACATTACTAGATCTCATTATCAAAATGTCATCAACATATATAAGAAGAGCAAGAAAAGAAGAATATGATCTCTTGATGAATAAACAATAATCATGCTTGGATTTCACAAAACCATAAATCAAGCAATTTTTATGAAATTTCTTTGTGCCATTATCTGCCAGCTTGTTTAAGCCTGTAAAGTGATTTGATGAGTTGCAAACTTAATCCTCCTTAGCTTTATCATAACCCAATGGTGGCTGGAGATATATCTCTTCATCCAAATGGCCATGCAGATAAGCATTATTAACATCAACTTGTTCAATATTCCATCCTTTTGAAGAACCAATAGAAAGAAAAAGCCTGACTGTCATAGACTTGGCAATTAGACTAAAACTCTCGTAATAATCCACCCCAAAAGTTTGATTGTAACCCTTAGCAACCAATCTAGCCTTGAAATGATCGACTTCACCATTGGATTTTTATTTCACCCGGTAAACGCAATTTGTAGAAAGCGATTTCTTTCCAGGCGGTAACTCAACCAATTCCTAGGTATTGTTAGCTTCTAAAGCAAGAAGCTCTGCATTCATAGCTTGGACCCATTCATCTTGATGACAAGCTTCATAATAGTGAGCTAGCTCTCGATATGTCATGATTTTTGTCAAAAAACTAGCATGAACAGCTGAACAAATTGCAGAGCTTATGCAAGTAGCATAATCCTGAAGCCATGCTAGTGGCTTAGGCACTCTAGTGGTCCATCGCAAGGCTGATGCAGAATCTGCAAGAAAAGAATCAACTGAAACTTATGGCTGAGATGGCCTGAGAGAAGCCAAATCTTCCACGTGTAATTCTCTTCGGTATTTAAAAGGAAATATCCCTTCATAAAACTTCACATGTCTGGATACCACAACCTTATGTGTAGCAAATCCATCAACTTGTAACCCTTCCTGCCAAGCTTAAATCCTATAAAAACAGCAGCATGAGCTTTAGCACTGAATTTGTCCTTCTTTCCATGTACATCAACGTGATAACATGAACAACCAAACACATGGAACTTCTTATAGTCAGGAGGTTCATTATAAAACTTCTCAAATGAAGATTTCCAATTAAGAAGTTTAGAAGGTAAAACATTGATAATATAAACTAACATAAGAAGGGCATCACCCTAATATTGAATTAGCAAATCAAACTGAAACATAAGTGACCCGGCAACCTCTAACAAATGCCTGTGCTTTCATTCCACAACGCCATTCTCTTATGGAGTGTAAGCACAACTTTTCTGATGGACTATCCCCTTCTACTGACACAAAGTATTACAAGAAGCATTGATAAATTCAAACCCATTATCACTCCGTAAAATCTTAAAATAGGCCTCATATTGACATTTAATCATACGAAAGAAAGTATCAAGTGCCATAGCAACCTGCATTTTATGTGCCAATAGAAAAATCCATATCATTCTAGTATAATCATCTACTAATGATAAGAAATATCTGTCTCCATTTACAAAAGGAACCCTTTAAGGACCTCACAAATCAATATGCAGGAGATCAAAACTATTTTTGGTTGTAATCGTACTTCTAGTAAAAGAAAATATGTGCTGTTTTGCACAAGGGCATACAGTACAAGAATCTGAATTAGTGATAAAGGAAAATATTTCAATGTTTGACCGCCTAAAAAGACTTAATTTGAATTATTTTCAAACAATTTTGGCTCCAAGTTACCTTATTAAAGGGTAATTATATCTTATTGCTTGAATTTTCCCTCTTATAGACATTTATAGGAAATCTGGGAGTGATTTACTCAAAGTATAGCTGCCTAAAGCATCTAAAGAAGCGGAACAATCCTCTCAACCTGACACAAAGTAGCTTTTATCAGAAATAGGATGAAACAGTTTGCCATTTCTGGCAAGTTGCATTTTTAAAGCAAAGTCGCCCAAATCCTATTAGTTGAGGCTAGAGATAGTTCAAAAAGTCCCTTTATATGTTTTTTGTAATTTAAGAACTCTTAGATCAGGTGTCCTTGATGGACACATGTAGGGCTTTGATGTCTTTTAGTTAGTTTCCCTAATTTTTTATTATGGAGTTGTATTTATGCTCCTTTTATCTGAGCATGAAGATATTCCAATACTCCGGTTCTATACTTCATCTTCTTCCTTAGTTTTCAGTAGCATTTAGTTCAATTTCTTTTTTATGCCTTCCATGGTAAAAGCTATTCTAACCATGGAGGAGTCAAATATCTAAATGTAAAGTTTTCAGAAAATGTAGCATGAATTGTTTGTAGGGATTTTTCACCGGAAATCACCCGATTAAATGCGGAAGAACGCGGTGATTTTCTTAAATCCGTACCCAGGAGCAATTGAGATGAAAATTGCAAAACATAAAATTTTCAAGAAGAGATTAAACTCTTACCAGGAGTATCCCTTTAAGAGATGGCTGTAGAAATCAACGTAGATTTCATCCTCGTTCACGTACACGAACGCCTTTGGAACACAACCTGTGCTAGCGTCGGAAATCAAGAACTTTGAGAGAGGGAGATGAGTATTTCGGCTATGGCTTGTTGTGCTCTATTTGGCCGAAATTCCTAGGGTTATTTTAACCGTGGGTGGCCGAAATTTTCTTGGCTTCCTTTTGTGTGGGCTTTCCTTCTTGTTTTAAGGTCCAAATCCATTCTAATTTACTTGGTCCAAATTAATTTCAAATCCAACTTTAATTTTAACATGTATATAATATATTACATCATGTAACATATTATTTACATTTAATCAAAATTGATTTGATTAATTAATTCGACCTATGGAATTAAAATTGGATCTTCACAAAATAAACTCATATGTAAACCTATACATATGAAATATTTCCACCTAGGAAATAATCTCATAAATTAGAATGCCAACACTAATATTAATTTTATTATCATGATCAATCCAATTGATCTTTATAATATAATTAATATAATCCTCTCTTTCCAGTGTGTATACTCCAAGTATACTGGTGATTCCTTAAGTCTGTGTTCAGTCGCTCAATGTGTACGATCCCGTAGGCCCATCTTTATGTTGGCAGTGGGCCTATGGCCCAAAGACTGCAGGCGGGCTCTAGCAAGCCACTCAAGCCCCCAATTAAGATGGAGATGGCGGTCCAACTGAAATCACAACCCTATAGTTTGAACTTGTACATCCCATGTCATTGATATCGGTATCCAACACAGAGGCATGGATTGATCACCCTCTTTTGTGTCCGGACATTTACTTGATCCCGAATGTACTGATACTCACAAACAAGTTCCAACTTGTTTGAGTGTGGCCACACTCTTATCAGTCACATCCATCAAGAGGCCGGTTATATCTTCTCAGTGGACTACTGAATGACAAATCCCTTCTGCATATCCATAGCATTGTCATGCTAAGTGACATACCCGAAAGTACCAATACTTGACACCCTATTACAGGCCCTTTAGGCGTACCCCTAAGTATGCGACCTCGCATGGAACACCATCATATGGTCAGGTCAAAGGATCAATACAAATACTACACGAGAATCACTTGTGATACTATACCATGTGGATTTCTCGTTTAGTGGATCTATCCAGTACCATGCCCCTTTTGCATGTACCCATTAACTTGGTTGACATCCCATGTCCAATGACCGGTAAGACACCGCCATACAACCAGGTTAATGATAGTCTATGGTTCCATTCATTCCCATTACTGGAACAGACTACGGATCTCTTTATGGTCATATCGCTTT
Organism: Euphorbia tirucalli; assembly: GCA_039660915.1. Taxonomy (NCBI): domain Eukaryota; kingdom Viridiplantae; phylum Streptophyta; class Magnoliopsida; order Malpighiales; family Euphorbiaceae; genus Euphorbia; species Euphorbia tirucalli. Next base: position 74,281,241 of record CM077641.1, read on the forward strand.
CCCTATCCATGGTCTTACTGCCAAGTGCATGACACTTGTCATCATGGATATGGATATGTCCATTGGATACTTCATTTAAGATATTGCACAAGATATATATAATAAATGAATTAATGCCTTTATTAATAACATAAAATGTGTATAATACATAAATCCAATAAATGTACAATACAAATACAAGGTCCAATGCCTCGGGACTAGGGCATATCCAACATTGTTCTCTCAAAATGATTCAAGCCTAGGTTCAACACTGAAACACTATCGCTCATATGTCTTGAATATGGAGGAATGAATTCAATGAATCTATTGTTATACAAGTCTAGAATTTGAAGAAACTGTAACTTGCAAACTGAAGAAATATCTCCTGTTAATTTGTTGTTCGACGACAGAATGAGAAAGTTTCAAGTTCACAACAATGAAACTTGAATCATTGTATGAAAGATCTAAATGATTGAGCAATTTGAGATTTTCAAAGGAAGAGGGAATCTCACCACTGAAATTATTATGTGAGAAATCTAAAGAAAAGAGTTTGTGTTAAAGTGCCAACCAATTCAAGATTTGAGCCAACGAAATTAGAGGCCCCAACACTTAATACTTTCAACGACTTCAAATTGCAGTGAAAGAAACGAGGTTCCAAATGTATTGGGATTTTTGTGAAAGAAAGTCCCAAGTACTCTAGGAGGGTACTCCAATTGGACATAAGAGGAATGTCATTGAGATCTTCATTTCCATCTAAATTCAGGATTAATAGGTATGGTCGTTGAATAAAGATAGATGGAAATTCCCCACGAAGTCCACAATTACTGAGATCGAGAAATAACAAAGAAGAAGACAGATTCGACAAATTAACAAGTTCCACCAAAGACATATTTTACATTGCTCATATCTAATTCTATTAGTTTTGCGTAGGCTTTGAACAAGTTTGTTGAAGGCAACTGCTTCCATTCTCAACTTGTCATTCCCAAATGAACTAAGCGAATTCATTTGGATAGATTAAAAGTATCTGGGAATTCCGCTACTAGTCCAGAATTTGCTAATGATAAAAATGCCAAAGAAGAAGACAAAATCATAAAGCTAATAGATTTAACCACGACATGTTTACAGAGTTCAAATCTAATTCAATTATTTTTGATAGGTTTTGAGCAAGTTTGTCAAAGGCAGCTGCATTCATTCTCAACTTATCATCCATACAAATTAAGTGAATCCAATTTTGACAAGTGAAATATGTCTGGGAATTCCCCTTCCAATTCACAATATTCAAGTGACAGAGATGACAAAGGAGCCGACAAATTTAAGAAGGAACTAGATTTAACCGACGGGATGTTTACATAGTTCATATCCAATTCACTTATAGTGGACAAAGTTTGAACAATTTTATGAAAAAGGGTTGATTCTAGTTTCAGAAATTGATCACCGGAGAGATCAAGTGATACCAACTTGGACAACTGAGAGAATTCTGTGGGACTTCACCAGAAAACATGGAGTTATTTAGGTTCAAATGGATCAAGTTGAAAAGGTAGATAAAACCAGATGAAATCTAAGTCATTGAAATCATTGAAAGAGAGATTAAGATATTGAGACAGCATGAAAAGAGGACTATCAAACTCAAGGGAGCCATAAAGCATAGTATGAGAAAGGTCAAGACCAATTACATAACCTTTTTCATTATCGTGACTGATCTCGTCCGACAAGCAGCAATCAGTTCCCCTTTCCAAGAATCTGTTGGATTCAACAATGGATAAAGAAAAATGAAGGACTTTTTGAAACGAATTAACGTATGGCTCGCATCAGGATTACAGAGCAATGTTGAAGAAAAAGAATTAAATAATAAACAAGTAGCTTCAAAATGAAAACGAAACAAAAGGACACAAATAAATTGAGCAATTCAAAGCAATAAACCCATTTTCTACTTGTGAAATTTCACACGCTTAATTTGATGTATTTCTAGCGATTAACAAGACTACTATTTATAACTTGATTTTGTAGCTTTGATAGGTCAACCTTTTTTCTACAAGTTCATATTCGTATTCCCATTGTTGCAAAACTAATTAACACATTATCAAATTTAATATTTCATATTCGTATTCACATTGTTTTCCCATTGCTACAATTATGAAATCTGTTAAAGACTGAAATTGGATGTTTTAATTCATATATACTCTTTTAATTGTTTTAAGTTTTTTCATTTTTGCTATTATATTTCTTTTTATGATTTGTGATGATTATACATAGATGCTTTTGCGTAATTCATGTGTGTGTGTTTGTATATATATATAGGAGTGTTTATATTAGTTCATTGACATATATTTGCAACATGGAACACGCTGGCAGATAATTAAAAAAAAAAAAAAAAAAAACGAAAGACAATTACTACTTGTATAGCAAAAAACAAAAAAAAAAAAAGAAAGAGAATTACTACTTGTTTTCTATAGGTAAATTTTGTAGGGGGAAAGAGACTTGGCAGATGGAATGGCAATGGAAGAAAACAATGACATCATTTGGTATCCTTTCAATCTGCTACAAAATTCTCGAGGCCAATAAATATGATGATAGAATTCTTCCAAATTGTGAAAAGGAGATAATAAAAATAAAAGTATATTTTCCCGTAAATACAATATAAGGAATCAGCATTAATGTTGGAGCTCATACATGAAAATAAGTGAAACTAAACAGTAACACATAAGTGATGGAGATTAGAACTTGACACAAATTGTAAGGTCCAACACTCTCAACAAGGCTCACAGACAAATTGTCCCCAAAATTATAGAAGAGGATATTTCATATTTTTAGGGGAAAAAATGAGAGTTCATTCATACTCTCTAAAGTTCATCCATGGGCGTCCCAGTAGTAAGGATATCTTTTCTTACATGAGAGGTTGGGATCCAAATTTTTTTGAAACCATTGTCAGCGTATGTTGGACACGTGAATCTCACTTTCTACTGTGAGCCTATGTTTTGTGATTTGACAAATTTATAGAATACAGTGTAAGCAAGTTGAGGGGATTATTGGGACGTTTTGAAAGCTCAAGGGACTGTAAGTTTTTCGGGACAAGTTTAAGGGGGTGAAGATGTAATAGGTATATTACGTTATGCAGCCCTCCAGGTACAGACAAGTAGACATGGCAAAGTTGCTGTCTAATGTATGGGTGCAATCCCCTTTCTCAAAACTTATATAAACCCAAATGAATTGGCCAATTCAACTGGCTATCAGTTCCCTAAAGCACTCATAACATCTGAGCATGCCTTTATGCGGCTTTTGCCTAGGCAGCAACTTGCTGAAACCACCTTGCCCAGAGGCTTATAAGATGCTCTAGCATCGCCTCGCATATCCTCAATGCCTAGGCGAGCGCCTCAAGCACTTTTCACAAACACTTCAAAATGCAAAAGAATGAATATGGCATTTCATCCTTAGGCATAATATCATTGTAAAACATAGCTGTATGGTTAAGAAAGGGACTAATAAAATTATTCCTAAATCTACAAAAACACATGGGTGTGCAAGGGAAAAAAATTATCATTACTTGTGCTGAGATTTTGAAGAAGCCCATCTAAAAAAGCCGCAATTTGCTTCAGGATTAGATGCAGGCCCCTACAAGGACAAAAAAGAAACCCAGAAATTAGTCAATATCTTATCAACAACCATTGGCTTGGGAGCTTAGACACAGTGAGGACGACAGAATCAAGAACTGAAACAAATATATGTACACAAAATCATGCACCATGTAATTGGACAAAAGGTCCTAAGTGGATTTTTATTTCTCAGCAGGTAGACTCTTATTAAATATGACATTGATGCGTCAAGGTGTAAGAAGAAGAAAGAACAAGACAGATGCTCAATGGACTGAAATGATAATTTATGAAGTTCTTGCTACGCTCCAATGGCAAAGGAATTTAAACAAATTAATATTACCTAATTGTCAAATCATAAAGCCTAACTACTCAACAACTATCAGGTATACAAAGATCCACAGCAGTAATATTCCACCAGCAGAGCATACTTAAAAACTAAGAAATTTTACTGTGGACCAGGTCCAATGGCCCCAGTCAATGATAAAAAGACATGTATAAAATACATGATAATGATAAGTACTGGGAATGAAAAAGTATATATGTGCTCTTTTTTCAATGGATTCCATTGGAATGATCTATATGGACCAGGACCATTGTAAAATTTCTCCGTAAAAAAAGGTCTGATCATTTACTTCACATGGCATTTGGCACATGGCCCCCTGCGTCTTTCTTTTTTTATTATCATTCCCTATGATCACCCAGTTTACGAGGGTGAGCCATACAAAGGTGAATTTTTTATAATTCTAACTATGTCTTAGATTCAACTTGTGCAAACAACCTCCCTATACATAAAAACAAGAGGAGGCTGCTTATCATAGATGGCCCTCCTCCAAATCACATACTGCAGACTCTCATACACCAATTATGCAGAAATTTACGAACATCCATGCAATCTACAGTACTTTAACAAGAAAACAGTAGAATAGGGATACCTCAGCTCTAGAACAGACATAAAACCTGTGACCAAAAGTAGGACCTTGTTTCTTCACTACTCGAGAAACACATGGTTCCTTATGACCTTTGCAAATGGGTATACTGTTCTGCATTAGTTGCTGTATCCTCTGCCACTCCACTAATGCAAGACTGTTTTTCTCTTTCTCCGGAGGACCATCATCTACCTCATCCTGATCCTGACTGCCTGCAGTTGAGTTCAACTCATAATGCTCGGAACAGCCTTTCCCAACCTCCGAAGTAGGTTTGCTTGATTGATCATTAGAATTTGGCACATCTGCTTCACCATGTGAAATACTCACAGAAGCATTTGCAACATCGTTTGTAAGCTTTGGACCTTTGTGGAAAAATGAAGTAAGGGGGAGTTGGGATAATTGACTTTTTCTTGCTTTTTTCTTGGTTTTCTCAGCAGGAATTGAATTAATGTGCTCTCCTTGGGACATTACCATGGTGCTGGAACAATTCTCATCAAGAACTTCTTCTGAATCTTCATTCAACAAACATAAATTACTTGTAGCTGAACAAGTTATGCTAGAGTTATCAAAAGATCTTTTCATGCTTTCACTGCAGGTCTGTACAGCAAATTTTTCATCTGAAAATGAACTTTCTAACTGGTGGAATTGCACTTGTGTAGCAGCTTGTCTTTTCATTAAAATAGACACTGCAAAAGATTCTTAGACTTAGCACTTCAGATTGATATGAGCTAACATTGCATCATAGACCTGATTGAACAAGAAGAAAACATTCTCACACCAAGTGTCTGTTGGACACCGTGAATCATGGGCAGATATCTAGAAGACAAAGACGGAGTGGCATGACAGAGGATATCAGGTATTTCTACCAAATTTGTATAAACTGGTGCATGATCAGAGCCTTCCAGTTTAACGTTCCAACCACCTTTCCATCTATGTGTAGGGTAAACAGAGAATTTTAGAATATTGCCTTTGCATAAATGCGAAGAAAAGAGACTCCTATAAAAATGTATGAGCAGATGTAGGTTAATGAGAAGCATATGTGGATACAATAATACAGAAACAGAGCTCCATCATATACTTAAAATACACAATAAATATAATTATTGATGCATCAGCTCACTACTTGAAATATGGTTGAGTCCAATGCTTACCTAACTGTATTTCCAGGTTTCCATCTTTTATACTCTGTTAATATGTCACATTCCTTAACATGGCAAGTAATAAAGCTACAGCCTTGCAAATCAGGCCCTTCGTGTAAGCATGGTCCAGCACAAAGAATGTGGTCAATTCTAGTCCCATAGTTAAATTGCTCAGCACCAGTATTTGATGGCCAGCACGTGTATGCGTCTCTTCTACATGATAATTTAGGATGCATTAAATACTTGCCAATAAAATAATACAACAGAAAATGACAAATGCAATCATTAACCGTGTAATGCTATATAGATTAGTTCCATATCTGGTTTTTGTGGACAAAGAGAAAAAACAAGAAAGGGTTAACAGAACAATTACATGTCACTAAGATACCAACTAATTGTATATAGCTTAGTCAATCAATGAAGTTAACAGCAGATCAAGGCCATTGTTTTATGACTGATACCCTTCCTATCTAACTCTAACAAGAAATGGAGCCAAAAAAGAAGAGGACAAAAAAAAAAAAAAGAAGAAGAGGACAAAAAAATTATGAACTAACTTATAATTGACCATAGATTTCATACTTGTCAGGATGTTTTGCTCTGAATACGTCAAAAAGGGAACCCCCATTTTCCATTAACATGGATCTAAACCATCTTCTGAATCTGTTAAATCGCAAGTAGCTGTAAGATAACTTATAGGCACAACAAACAATCACTGCATAGAAATTAGCCTAAAGCTTACTCATTCTTTTCAAAATCAGGTCCAGGATCACAGCGATCTAGTGCAGTAGGAGCTATGTTGAGATCACCAACAACAAATATTCTTCTTCCCTGGTGCAGGAGACTCTCCCATCTTTTCTATAAAAAATTATATAAACTTTCTCATAATCACATTGGACATTTTACCGTTCTCCCATGGGACAGAAAAATGACTCAGTTACCTGTAATATCTTGAAGAACATAAGCTTAAATTGTATCCTCTCGGAATCATCACTTTCTGCTCGAGGTCCATATATATTGAAAAGAACTGCCAAACACCTCAAACCCATTAATCCCATCCAAAAAGAATTCAGATTTCACCTAAAGCAAAGTAGAGTACCAAAATGACTGCGATCAGTGATGATACACCGACCCTCCCCATCAACCTTAAGAAGCTCATCATTGTCAAACTCCTCAAGACCTTGTGCTACAACCGTCGAGTCGTCTTTCCCATTTCTACAATTATTGACAAGACTAGTGAAACCTTCCTCCGCTGCAACCGGCAATGCTGGTTCAGTACTAGAAAATGCGGACTTTACACGGCAAAAAGTAGCAACACCGACATGAAAAGTAAAGTAAAACAATCACAATTAGAAAATAGACATAGAAATTGAAGGCAGAACTAACTGGTTGAGGAAATTTGACAAACAGGTTATCGGAGTAGCCAGTGCGTCCTTTCTCACTGGTACGGGTACAGGAAAAGAAGGATTCATAGCCGTCAGCGATGGCTATATCCGCCGTTAGCTCTTGTCTTCTCAGTTTAGTCTCCTGTTTGATTCGAGCAAAAAATTTAACCAAAATCACGAAGAAAAAAAAATGATGGGGGTGTTTCGAAATTAAGGAGGATAATTTATGCCTGAAAGCAGATAATATCAGCATCAAAGGAATTGAGCAATTTGAGGAGAGAGCCAAACTGGGAAACGCGCTGCTTAAGGCCATTGACGTTGTATGTTACTATCTTCATTATTTCCCTCCCTCTCTGTAGCTCAAAAGCTCCGGTGGCGATGATTGTAGAATAACCGCCTCAAAGCAGCGACGTTTTATCAGCATGGCCTTTTTCCAGGCAGTGAAATTGATCGGAGTTGAAGAGGCACATGTTGGACTTAGGGATGGCAAAGGATACCAATTGACCCACTCAGTTTTTTGTTTTTTATAATTTATATTTTTTTTCTTTTTTTTTTTTTTTTTACAAATTTATGGTATTGAGCGACTCGATTTCTTTTATAAAAATCCTACAAATTATATTATTTTTTCTATTGTAATATAATTTACAGCTAATTTAACCCTTGATCTATAATTCTGGTTCTGCCACTCACTATAGGTATCAATTGACCCACTTAGTTCTTTTTCTTTCCTTTTTTTTTTAATATATATATATTGATAGCTCTGGAAAAAAGCGTGACTTCACGCGGTCCAAGAGGACTGAAAAGCTGTCTCGCCTTGCGTAAAGACCGAATACCTGGAAGAAAGAAAGTGTAAGGACCGGGTGACTTCCGGGTCCACTCCGATGCTTAAATCAGAAATTTGGAGAATAGAGGATAAGAATGAAAAATGTGTTAAACATTTAGAAAGAGATACCTGGGGGTTTTCTCGTTATCCCCTTTTATACAGGGTTGCTCCGCGTGGCCTTGTCAGGCCGTTATGTACGGTCCACTCTCATTGGCTGGGTGTGGTCCACTTTTTGGTCCCCCTCTGACATATCTGGGTGGCAGACTCACCCTGCTCTTGTCTCCATGACTTTCACCCTGCTCTTGTCTCCGTGGCACTCACCCTGCTCTTGTCTCCGCGGCACCTATTACTGGTACAATATTGTGCCCTTACACGTGTACAGTAGAGATCAGCTTACCTGTCTTTTGAAATAGAAAACCTAATTAGGGCACAAGTTGTTTGAACTGGTGTTCCCCGGGCTTCTCTCTTTGATTCAGCCGGCCCTATATTCTTTGGTGGCCGAGTGAATCCGAGAAAAACTATAAGGCAAGTGATTAATGTGTCGACGCGGTCACAGACCGTGTGGTGCACGCGGTAAGTTTTAGGACTCCAGGCTATCAGAAGTCCCCCCCCCCCTGGTGATGAGTTAAAACCCTTTTAAGGGTTTACTATTATTATTATTATTATTATTATTATTATTATTTTATGGTAGGTTTACAGGAACCGAGGAGTTTCTTGGGACTAATGCACCTTATGCTAGGGCGACACGTGTATACTATTTAAACGGCGTCAGAAAGCGTCCTTTCACCTGCCCCTTCCCTATCTTCTTTAAAAGGAGAATTGAGGTGCCCCTCTTGCTTTTTGTTTCAAGAGTTTTCTGGGTTTCCTCCCTCTGCGATTTCTATACTTCCCTTCCTGCATCTGCAACTTGTTTCCCATCCTTTGTTTCCAGTAAGTTTTTCTTCATTCTTCCACTTATTGGTATTGCGATTTTGATTTCTGCCAAGAACTTGCATTTTTTTGTTTGGATTTGTTGGTTTTCTTTTCGACTGTTCCTCTTCCTTTCTGACTGTTCATCTTCCTGGTTGCTCTGGTTTTATTGTTTGCATTTTCTTTCTTTTCCTTTGAAATGAGTTCGTCCATAACCCTTAGTGACTTAGGCTCCTCTAACAGTGATGGATTTGGGGAATTGATAAACTCTAGGAATCGCCCTAAGGTAGGTAAGGCTACTCGGGGTTCTAGTTTTAAAATCACCGGTGCTAAGCCGGCTCGTCGCCTTCTAGATCCCTCAGACCCTGATGATTACCGAATAATTAGCACTCCTAATCTGCCAAGTCCACCTTCTTCCTCAGGGAATGAGTACCATCTAACCACCTCCTCAGAATCTAGCTCTCACCACTCGGCACCCCCTGCTTTTGATGAGGAGGCGGGCACTTCTGCTCAACCTCCCAGGTCTGTTGGACCGTCTGCTGAAGGTCCTGTCCAGGCGGATTCTTCTCCATCTGAAGTCCCTCCACCCGGCCCCAGTAGAACTAGGGCTAAGAAAATGACTCCTCGTATCGAGGACATGGTTGTTGAAACTCACGAGGACCACATACAACTTTGTAGGGAGTTCTATCCCTGGCTATGTGAGTGCCAGGTTATGCTGCCATCCAGGTACCAATGAGTCCATAAGCCTCCACCAGGCCACTTTTCCATATATATGGACCAAATCAGTTCCGGCTTTTCCTATCCCCTTCCATCCGGCATTAGCGACATCCTTTGCGGCTGGGGCTTTTGTCCTGCCCAAATCCATCCCAACTCCTGGGGAGACATCTGCGCCACCTTTTGGTTGTGTGAGAACTTGGGGTTCGATTTAAATACCGCCTTCTTTCGGAAGCTGGCTACCCCTAAGCTGAATTCTGGGGAAGATCATTATCAACTGTCCAAGAAGGTGGATTTTTATACCTTCCAAAAGCGGATCTCTTCCCTGAAGCGTTTCAAACACTTCTTCTTCTTCGTCAAAGCCAAGGAGGGCCATGTCTCGTTCCCTGTAAAATGGTCTTTTAGTGGGGCAGGAAAGGCTCGCCAGCGCTTAATGCCGGATGAACGGATCTTTCTTGAGGAGTTCAAGACTCTAGCTCCTAACAAGTGGCCTGGCAGGTCGCTGTAGATGCCTACCTGGAGAGGATTAGGCTTGTAGAGCGAGAAGGATTCGGCTTTACTTATTATCCAGGTCCTGTACCTGTGATAAGAAGAGGTATCTTTTTATCTTTGCTTAGCTATTTACTTGTTTTCTCAGGCATGAATGCAGCTGACGTCCTTAACCGCGTTATAGCCACCAAGAAGAAAAACATACTGAAAAAGCCGCGTCTTGATCCAACTGAGATTCCATCCGATACAGGGGGACAGGCTAAAGGACCCAGCGCCCCCAAGGCATCGAAAAGGAAAAGGACTGCTCCTGCCGGTCCTGAACCGGTTCCTCGCCCTGTAAGTTTTTGGTCTCCTCTTTTCCCTTGTATTTTTATCATTATTTCTTTTTTACTAATCGTTACTTTTGCTTGGTCAGGGCTCTGGAGCGACTACTGCCTCCTCTGGGCCGTCTTCTCCCCCTCAACCTTAGTTGCGGGGAAGAGGACGACAATAGGCCCGAATAACGGACCCGGTGGCTCACGCTGAATTTAAGGCTAGCTTCGTGCTGCCAGCTGATAGAGAGGAGTATGCCAAACTTGGCGACCATGCGGCAGCTTCTATATGCCTCCTCGATCTGACCTCTGTAAGGATCTCAATGAAGCTTGCTAAAGTCTTCTTTCCTCCTTCTTTTACTCATTTGGTCTCCCGTTTTACAGGGAATTTCTAGGGCAATGGAGTTGGTTGGCCGCTTGGCTAAGACCAGCCAACTAGACAAAAGGCTTAAAGAAACTCAGGCGGCTTTGGACGTTGAGAAGAGCAAGGCCTGGTCCCAAGGGCAGGAAATCAACTGCCTGCAAAAGCAGCTAGGGGAGGAGAAAGCGGTGCAGGAGGTTCTCAAGAAATAGCTCGAGGACGAGAAGGCGGGACGCAAACAAGATCTTGATAAGTGCGAGGCTGTTTTGTTTGACCCGACCAACAAGCTGGTTCTTCTAGGACAGTTGTTTGGCCAACGAGTCCTGGCTGCCTGCCAAGCTATCAATCCAGACCTAGCCCTTGATCTGGACTCGATCGAATTTCCTCACTACGATGAACTTCCGGCTGATAATCATGATGAGGAAAACGCTGAGTCGCCAGCCGACGCCGAGGAACCGGTAGATGGTAGCGTTCCTGGAGCGGATGATCGCTCTTGATTTGTAATCTTTTTAAGGCTTAGTTAGGTCCCTGTTTGTACTATCTCTTATAATTAAATAAAAGATTCTATTTGGTTTCTGTTCAGCTTGTGTTTTGATTTCCATGCTTGCAGTCTTATATATTTATTTCTTCTTTTGACAAGTGTATATATTCGGTTATGACCGACTTCCTTTTGTGGAAGTTTTTAATGCAACTTCATCCGGTTATGACTAGCTTCCTTTGTGGAAGTTTTTATAACAAGTTGATCTGCTCATGATTGAAAGATACTTTTATTTATCTTTTCGAAGTACATCTTAGAGGGCGTCCCCTGCTAAGTTTTACAAATGTAGGTGCTGCCTCGTTAAAAACCCAACTATGGAAAAACCCAATGGGAAAAAATCCATTAGTGGGAAAAAAGAGTGCAGCCTTTTTCCTCCTTAGCTACTTTCAGGTGAGAAGTATTGCCTTAAATTGGTAATATTCCATGTTCGTGGGATTTCTTTCCCATCTAGACTCTGAAGTTTGTATATTGCTGGACCGACTGCTGCTGCCACTTTGTATGGTCCTTCCCATTTTGCGCCAAGCTTTCCTTTTCCTTTCCTCGCTTGTGATGCTGTAGAGTCTTTTAGGACTAAATCATCTTCCTTGAGTACCGTCTTCTTCACTTTTTTTATCATGGTAACGGGCCACCTTACTCTTGTAGGCCGCCATTAGGATGTAAGCTCTTTCTCTCCTCTCTTCCAAGGAGTCCAGGTGGTACTTCATGTTGATATGGTTCTGAGCTTCTGTGTACTAAAGTACTCGGTCGCTGGGGGCTCCAATCTCAACTGGGATTACTGCTTCAACTCCATATACAATGGCAAATGGTGTTTCCCTAGTCGGTCTTCTTGGAGTGATTCTGTAAGCCCATAAGACGTTGTTCAATTCATCAACCCAAGCTCCCTTGTGACTCTCCAGCCTCATCTTGATTCCGTCTCCTATGGTCCGGTTGGTGACTTTCGTCTGCCCGTTACTGAAGAAGAGTTATGTGTGATCTTGAGTCCTTTGCAGAATTCTTCAAATTTATTTGAGGTGAATTGGGTACCATTATCATATATGATTTTGTGAGGTATCCCAAATCTGGTGATGATGTGGTCCCATATGAAGGAGATGACCTTTTCTGGTGTGATTGTTTGGGTTGCTTCTGCTTCGACCCACTTGCTAAAATGGTCTATCGTAACTATGATGAACTTCCTCTGCTTGCTGGCTTCAGGCATGGGTCCTACGATGTCGATACCCCATGTGGAAAAGGGCCATCCGGTCAGTATCGGCTTTTGCTCTGCTGCAGGCAAGTGGGATTTTTTTGAGTGAATTTGGCACTGATGGCACCTCTTGACATAAGTTGTTGCATCCGCCTCCATCGTTTCCCAGTAGTAGCCCTACAATCTTGCCTTCCTCACTAGTGCCTGTGCAGCTTGGTGGGCTCCGCAAATTCCTTCGTAGAGCTCTCGGAGGACATAATCTCCTTCTTCGGTAGTGATGCATTTCAACCATGCGTCAGTAAAAGAATTTTTGTAAAGCTCTCCTTCAATTATTACATACCGCTGTGATTTTCTAGAGATCTTTACAGCTTCTCCCTTGTCCCCAGGTAGATGTCCCTCGACCAGGTACTTCATTATGGGTTCCATCCACCCCATCTTTCTTTTCTCCATTGTCATCACCTCTTTTGCCTTGATGTTAGGCTTGGTTTGGACTTCATATGGGCAATTTAAAAATTGCCAATCTCCGGTGCTCGCTGCGGCTTTAGCTAGCCTATCTGCTTTAGCATTTTCATTTCTGGAGATGTTTTCTACCCTCCACATGGTGCCTTTGCTTTCAATCGCCTCGAGCAAGCTTCGTACCTTTTGCAGGTATCTGGACATGCAAGGATCTTTAGTTTCAAAATTTTTATTGACCTGGTTGGAAACTAACCTTGAGTCACTTAGCAGCTTCACCCAGTCTGGGGCAATTTCCCGGATGAGTTCCAGCCCCTTAATTACGGCTTCGTACTTTGCAGCATTGTTGGTGGCAGGAAAGGCCAGCTTGGTGGCGTAAGATATTTTTATTTTCTCAGGCCCTTCAATATGCACTCTAATTCTTGCTCCTTCCTGGATGAAGCTCCATCTACATATACTGTCCATTCTTTCACCTTTAACACCTGGTTTGGCTCTAACCCTGCGAATTCTACCACAAAATCTGCTAGGACTTGAGCTTTTAGTGCTGATCTGGGCATGAAGCGGACATCAAACTCACTAAGCCTGATGGCCTATTCCGCTAGACAAGCAGAGATATCTGGCCTCTGGAGCACCTTCTTTAAGGAGAAGTTTGTTCTTACAATCACCGTATGGGCTTGAAAGTAAGGCCGTAACCTGATGGATGCTGAAATTATTGCCAAGACTAACTTCTTAATCCTCAGATATCTGAGCTCTACCCCCTTTAACACTTTGCTGATGTAGTACACTGGGTATCGTTGGCCTTCTTCTTCTCTAATCATCACCGAACCCACTGCTTCATCTGTTGCCGCCAAGTATAAGTACAACATTTTGCTAGGAATTGGCCGACTCAACAATGGTGGGGTTCCTAAGAAGCTCTTTATTCTGCCAAAGGCCTCCTGGCACTTGTCATCCCAATCAAACTTCTAACCTTTCTTGATTGCTTTGTAGAAAGGTAGACATTTCTTGGCTGAGAAAGAAATGAATCTCCCCAGTGCGTTGATACGGCCATTAAGGCGTTGAACTTCATTCACTGTTTTTGGGGGCACCATGTCTAAGATTGCTTTAATCTTCTCTGGATTCATCTCTACCCCTCTTTGTGAAATCATGAAACCCAGGAACTTCCCCCCTCGTACTCCAAATACACACTTCTCTGGGTTGAGTTTGAGGCGATACTTCTGCAGTATTTTGAAGGCTTCCTGAATGTCACGAGCATGGTTCTCCTCATCCTTGCTTTTAATGATCATGTCATCGACATATACTTCAACCGTTCTTCCGATTTGCTCTCTGAACATGTCATTGACCAGGCGTTGATATGTTGCTCCTGCGTTTTTTAAGCCAAAGGGCATTACCTGATAGCAATAAGTGCCTTCATACGTGATGAATGCAGTTTTTTCTTCTTCCTTCAGGTCCATTGGAATCTAGTGGTACCCTGACTTCGCGTCCAAGAATGAGTATATTGCATACCCGGCTGTTGAATCGTCCAGCTGGTCAATGCTGGGCAAAGGATAACTGTCTTTTGGACAGGCTTTATTCAGGTCGGTGAAGTCCACACACATCCTCCATGCTCCACTCGGCTTCTTCACCAAGACCACGTTTGCCAACCACTCGGGGTACAACACCTTTTTGATGTGCCCTGCTTCCATTAATTTGCTTATCTCTGCCTCAATTGCCTTCTGCCTCTCTGGAGCATGTTTTTTTCTTCTCTGTACTACCGGTTTGGTAACAGGGTCTATGTTCAGACTGTGTTTCCCTACTTCAGGCAAAACCCCAATGATGTCGCTTGTGCTCCAGGCAAAGGTCTCCTGCTCTTCTTTGAGAACTGTTGTGATCGCCTGCCTAAGTTCGGATTTCAATTCTTTGGCCATTTGTATTGATCGTCCTGGTCCCACCACTAAGGCTTTAAGTTCATCTACCGGCTCTGCCCTGTCTTGCCTTTCTGGCTATTCTGATTCCCAACTAACCTCTTTGGTCTTCAAGGAAGCTAGATATGTTTTTTGTGCCACCTGTTGGCTTCCCCTGGCCACTGCTATCCCCGTCATAGTCGGTATTTGAAAGGCTAAATACCGGATGGAAAGAACCGCTTCAGACTCCACCAGGAACGGTCTTCCCAAGATGATGTTGTAGGCGAGCGGGGTGTCAATGATAACGAACTCCTCCTCAGATCTCCAAGTGTGTTCTTCATTGCCCACTTCTAAGGCGAGTGTTACCTATCCCACGACCGTGATCGAATGGCCACTTAAACCAACCAGTGGTGAATGTACCGGCTGGATTATGCTCTTGTGAATGTCCAGCTGGCAAGCTGCCTCCTTCGTGATAATGTTCACTGAGCTACCGGTGTCCACGAGGATTCGCTTCACCGTATACCCTTCTACCAATGCCTCAATAACCAAGGCGTCAGCGTGATGTGCTTGCACGCCACTATGGAATGAGAATGAGCGATTCAAGCTGTTGGATTTCCCTGTGTTTGCCGACTGATGCGTTGAGGATCTAGCCCTTTTGCTTGGCCGTTCAAACTCTGGGCCTCCAGCGATAACCATGACCACCCCTTTAGACTTCTTAGCTGGCCTCTTATCATCATCTCGTCCATCTTTCTGCTCCCTGTCCTTATTTGTGCTCCTTGTTATGCCATCTACAAATCTGCTGAATTTTCCTGCTTTGATTAGCATATCTACTTCTGCGGCAAGGACACGATAATTGTCTGTGTGGTGACCATTGGCTTTGTGAAATTTACAATAGGCTTCTTTTTCGCTTCCCATCGTCTAGCCTGGCTTTGTGTGAGGATATCGAATGCTCTTTGCATCCGAGCTTCTCTGGATTGCTACCAGTACTTCACTGAGTAGGGTGTTTAGTGGTGCAAACCGTGATCGGTCGCCAAGGCGGTCTCTGCGAGGGTAGTCTTTGTGATCCTGTCTTTGCTGCCTTTTATCAAACCGGATGCCTTTGTCCTTTTCACCAGGTCTTCTGTGCTTCGCAGGCATATCAATTTCACCAATCTCCACCATGCTCTTTGCGTTAAGTTAATTCCCTGGGCTTCCTCGTTATGATCTCCCCTCGAAGCCTCTCATTTGTGCTATTTTTGATCATTGCCTCTTTGGCCGTGCTGAAATCCAAATTTCTAACCTCTAAGCACGCGAGGTTGAACCGGTCCATGAACGACCTTAAGGACTCTCCAGGCTTTTGGACCACCTCGTGAAGGGTACGACTGGCCGCACCAGTCGGTATTGAGCCCATAAAATTCTTGCAGAACTCCTGCCTCAACTGATCCCAACTGTCGATCGTTCTCGGTTCTAACGATTCAAACCAATAGGGGGCTGCTCCTATCAGTGTAGTAGGGAACAGGCGGCAAACCAGCCCTTCTGTGGCTCCTGCTATGTCCATCCGGTTTTTAAAGTTCCTCGCATGGACTCGGGGGTCTGTGTCGCCCCTGTAGCTGTCAAAAGTTGGCTGCTTAAACTTATGGTCGATCAGTTGGTTGAGTATTCTTGCTAAAAAGGGAGATTCCCCATTTTCCATTAACGGCTCTTGGTAGGGTATGGCAAATGTGCTCAGTGCTTTCTTAAACATCGCCATGAACCTAGGATCATCTGTGAGTTCTGCTCCAGATGATGATGGTGTTGGAGGAGCGGGAGTGTTGCTTGGAACGGGTGTGTTATATGGGATGGCTACACTGTTGCTAACGCCGTATGGAGTAAGAAAATTAGGTGTTGGAGGTAAAGCTGGTATTTGATGTGATTGAGCAATATGAGGCAATTAAGGTTGTGTTACTCCATACCATGAGTTGGGAAGCAGCATCTGGGGTCCTATGCTTCCCGGGGCAGTCATGTTGTGGGTTATCTGCATGGTAGGCGGCTGGTCTCCTGCTGGTGTAGGCATCCAGCCAAAAGCGGGTAGACATCCTCCTACTTGAGATCCTCCAGCCATTCCGACGCTGATGCCGGTGGAATGAGTCATGCCTAGCCCTGACCCTTCTGACCTTACCATAGAAATCCCAGATTCAGAAATAGGGAAAAGAGCTCACACAGTGCTTGGATGAGAGACTGGTTCTGGCAAAGTATTCACCATAGAAAAGGGAGTACTACTACTCAGTAAGGATCCTATCATGCTTTGTTCTTGCATCTGCATCTGCAGGACATCTCGCTGGAAATCGTTCTGATCGGCCGGACTCATTCCATAATTTCTGGCAATCCAATCTAGAGCAGCACTAGCAGAGTCACCATTGCCACCTGAAGTCGTGGCGAAAGTGTTAGATGGACTTGGAGTAAAGGTTGCTGCAGGTAAGGGCATCATAATCCCTGATAATGGTGGCATTCCTCCCCCCTGAGAAGGAAGAACTGCTGAAGTAGTATCTGAGATTGTTGATCCCGATGACATTGTTCCGTTCAGAGGGTCCACGCCCACCGCACCAAATTGATAGCTCTAGGAAAAAGTGTGACTTCACGCGGTCCAAGAGGACTGAAAAGCCGTCTCGCCTTGTGTAAAGACCGGATACCTGGAAGAAAGAAAGTGTAAGGACCGGATGACCTCCGGGTCCACTCCGATGCTTAAGTCATAAATTTGGAGAATAGGGGATAAGAATGAAAAATGTGTTAAACGTTTAGAAAGAGATACCTAGGGGTTTTCTCGTTGCCCCCTTTTATACAGGGTTGCTCCGCGTGGCCTTGTCAGGCCGTTATGTACGATCCACTCTCATTGGCTGGGTGTGGTCCACTTTTTGGTCCGCCTCTGGCATATCTGGGTGGCAGACTCACCCTGCTCTTGTCTCCGTGGCACTCACCCTGCTCTTGTCTCCGCGACACCCATTAGTGGTATAATACTGTGTCCTTACACGTGTACAGTAGAGATCAGCTTACCTGTCTTTTGAAATAGAAAACCTAATTAGGGCACAAGTTGTTTGAACTGGTGTTCCCTGGGCTTCTCTCTTTGATTCAACCGGCCCTATATTCTTTGGTGGCCGAGTGAATCCGAAAAAAACTATAAGGCAAGTGATTGATGTGTCGACGTGGTCACAGACCATGTGGTGCACGCAGTAAGTTTTAGGACTCCAGGCTATATATATATATATATATATATATATATATATATATATATTACAAATTTATGGTATTGACCCACTCAATTTCTTTTATAAAAATCCTAGAAATTATATAATATTTATATTTTTTTGTATTGTAATATAGTTTACGGCTAATTTAACCCTTGCCCTATAATTCTGGTTCTGTCATTGGTCGAGGGTAATTCCATTCTTATCTTAAACACGTGACTGACAAAGAATTAAATATAATTCTCATCCTGTATCCTTTTATATTGAATTCGGATTGTCTCATTAGAATCAAGAAGTATTTGCTACCTGCGAAACACATAGCTGTCTAACTCGACGCTGAACTATATGATTACCAAATTACAATAACTTGGTAATTTAGACTCCACATGACAACTAAACAATAAAATTCAATATGTTCTATAATGGTACTCCATTTAACAACTCAATTTTACTAATAATTTTATGAATTTTTATAGAATTATTTATTTGGTGATATGTTCTTAAATTATACAGCCATTTATCTGCACCAATTGTTTAATTTTAATAATTTGTGTAATTTAACTTTTGATTTAATTCATTTCGGTTCATTTTCAGTATTGTAGTTTACAAATAATGAAATAGAACTAATACAAGCCCATGGAACCAAAGACACAACTTTGTTCGTAAACGGCATCCACAACCACAATCCGTAATTAGCAATTTTGATAGGATTGCTATTATGTAAAAGCACTAGTAAAGCTTGAGACTTAAACTTAGACTGCGTTTAGAACTGCACAGTTCCAAGTGCACAATTGGTAAAAGTTAGATTGTACTCAGAAAAGTACTGGAAAAACACTTAAAACTACTTTTAAAGAAATCAATAAAACCTAACTGTGGGAAAAAACACTTTCACTAACCGCCATCCCAAACTGGCCCTTAGTATTTATCGGCTGCAATTTCTCTTTTCCAAATTAATAAAATAAATAATGAACCACTTGATGTTCTTGTATATTCAATATTATAACTGTTATAGGTAACCAAATGTTTCATACAAATTTTTTTTACAACTAAAAATAATTACATTACTCCTCTTTTTTATAAAACATTATTTTTTTTCTTCGTGTGGTTTCATTTGTTGCGACAATCCAATTCCAATCCACAAGTTAAAAGATTGTAGGGCAACCATTAACAGAAACTCCGGCAGCAGTTGGGCAAGAAGCCAAAGGGCATCCATCCGAATCATTCCCCCACCAATCCAAACTAACATGCTCCATTCCTAAACAAAAATACAACAGCACTGCCATAAATGCCAACCCTGCATCAAGTGCACCTGACAGCAGGGGCGGCCGAGGGGGGGGGGGGGGTCACGGGGGGGTAGCTGACCCCCCAGCCGCCGGAAAAGTCCCTGAGTAGGGGGCTTTCCGGCGGCCCCCCGCCCCCCCAAGAGCAGGGCATCGCCCCTGCTCTTCCCACCTGATACAGGGGTTTCGCCCCCTGTATCAGGTGTTTTTTTTTTTTTTCTGGGATGGGCAAAACGACGTCGTTTTGCACTGTAATTTAAAAAAAAAAAAACAAACAAACTAGGGCAAAACGACGTCGTTTTGCCCTGGTTTGGAAAAAAAAAAAAAAACTTGCAGAGACAGAAAACGTCTCTCCATCCCACCCCACCTCTTTCACTTCACACGATTAAATCACCCTCTTCTTCTCCTCTCCACTGCTGCCGGCCGCCAGCCCGCCTGCCGCCGCTCGCCGTCCGTCCGTCCTCTCCTCTCCTCCTTTCCTCCTTGCTTCATTCTGATTAGTTTTAATTTTAAATGTTAGGTTTTTATAATTTATTTAGGTTTTATTGTAATTAGGTTTTAAAGAAAATTATTTGTGTAAATTAGGTTTGAATTAATAAATTGAGGTATTAATTGATAAATTAATAAATTGATTATGTTAATTGTGTTGTTATTTGATAAATTAGGTTTGAATTGGGGTTTGATTTGATAAATTGATAAATTGGGGAATTGATTGATAAATTGGGGAATTGATTGTGTAAATTGTGTTGTTAATTTTAGTTTTAAATTGATAAATTAGGTTTATATGTGTGTTTGAATTGATAAATTGATGAATTATGTTTGAATGTGGGTTTGAATTAAATTGATTGTGCATTGTTATTTTTGGGTTTGAATTGATAAAATATGTTTAAATTTAGTTATGAATTGATTAATTGATTATAGTATTTGTGTTTTTTTTTTATAGGAATTAGAAATATGGATAAGTTTATTACTAGAACAAAGCGGAATACTTTATCAAATCCCGAACCATCATCAATTAGTAATAAAACCCCTATTGATCAAGGTAGTGAAAAAAGAGCCCGCATAGAGGTTGAAATTTCAGACAATGATATTATTGGTGATCCGGGATTGAGGAAACCAATTGATAGTTATCCAATTGAGATGAAAGATACATTGAGAAGGAGGTACTTAGAGTTAGGGCCCTGTCAACCAATTGGTCATCAATTTCCTCAAAGTACTTATAGTGGATATAAAAGGAGGTTTCAGTCTGCTTGGTTTAAAAAATTTGCTTGGTTAGAGTATAGTGTTTCTAAAGATAAAACATTTTGTTTATATTGCTACTTGTTTCCTACAAATAGCAATAAAAATTGGGCTAATTCTTTTACAGAAGTTGGGTATAATAATTGGAAACATGCTATGGAAAATTTTGTTGGTCATGAAGGAGGTCCGGATAGTCCACACACTTTTGCTAGAATTAAGGTTGGTCAATATCAAAATCAAAGAGAGAATGTGGATTTTGTTTTAAGTAATAAAAGTGATGCTTTAACTGATGAGTATCGTACTCGGTTGACAACGGTTGTAAGAGTAGCTCGATATCTCTTAGGGGAAGGTTTAGGTTTTCGAGGACACGATGAGTCCGAAGAATCAATACATAGGGGTCATTTTCTTGAACTCATTAGTTGGTTTTGTAAGTATAATGAAGAAGCAAATAAAGTAATGCAATCAAATGCTGCAAAAAATAATCAAATGACTTCGTCTACCATTCAAAGACAAATAATTGAAGCTTGTGCAAAAGAAACGAGAAAAGTCATTTTGAATGAGATCAAAGACAAGTACTTTTCTCTTTTGCTTGATGAGGCCCGAGATAGTTCTGTGAAGGAGCAAATGGCTGTGGTTTTGAGATTTGTGAATGATAATGGAGAAGTTATTGAAAGATTTGTTAGAGTGGTTCATGTAACTGAGACTTCTGCACAATGTCTAAAAAATGCCGTTGATGAATTCTTTGCGAAGAATGGATTATCATTATCAAGACTTAGGGGTCAAGGTTATGATGGGGCTTCTAATATGCTCGATGAGCTTAATGGATTGAAATCACTCATTCTAAATGAAAATAAGCATGCGAATTATATTTATTGTTTTGCTCACCAACTTCAGTTGGTTGTTGTGTCTGCTGCGGAGGAAAATGATGATGTGAGCCAATTCTTTGACTATGTTTCCATGATTGTGAATATAGTTGGAGGTTCATGTAAAAGGCAGGATACTCTTCGCCAATTGCACCATGAAGAAGTTGTGAAGAGAATACAAAGTGGTGAGATTTCAACAGGAAAGGGGCAGAATCAAGAAATAAGTTTAGCGAGACCAGGGACTACACGTTGGGGTTCTCACTATAAGACATTACTCCGGCTTTTTGATATGTGGAAGAAGTGGAAGAAGTGCTTTTGGCAATAAATAAAGATGGTGATACAAGAAAAAATTGAGGCACAGCTAAGGGTTTGGTGAATAAAATGGGTTCTTTTGAATTTGTGTTTATTGAAAGGTTAATGTTGTATATTTTGGGGGTGACAGATCCTTTATCAAAGATGCTTCAAGCCAAGGATCAAAACATAGGCACTGCTGTTCGTATGGTTCAAACGCTGAAAACGAAGTTACAAACATACAGAGAAGATGGCTGGGAAAAGCTGTTGAAAGAAACCACTGAATTTTGTATGAAACAAAAAATTAAAGTGCCAAATATGGAGGACATTATTGAAAGCCGTAGTAGAGCACTTATTGATGGAGAACCCGTGACTCATTTTCGGGTGGAAATCTTTGCAAAGGTATTCCATTTTATTTTATGGTAATTGATATATATATATATATATATATATATATTATTGGTTTCTATTTTTTAAATGGATAGTGTTCTAAATTGTTTTTACTTATATAATAATAGGTAATTGATGAGGTTGCTATAGAATTGAACAATCGTTTCAATGAGGCAAACACGGATCTGCTTAAGGGCATAATGAGTCTTGATCCTTCAAACTCATTTGCACATTTTGATCATGATGAAGTACTCAATCTTGCTGGTTTATATTCTGATGATTTCTCTAGTATTGAGCTAACCGAGCTTCGCTTCCAACTTGAGCTATATATTTCTGCTGTGAGAGAAAATCCTGAATTCTCTAATCTTGATGATATTGGAGCTCTTGCAAGAAAGATGGTGGAGAGTAAGTCTCATATTTGTTTTCCTTTGGTGTATCGGCTTATTGAGTTAGCATTGGTCTTACCAGTTGCAACAGCTACTGTTGAAAGATGTTTTTCTACCATGAATATTGTGAAGACTGATCTGCTCAACAGGTTGGGCGATGAGTTGCTGTCAGATTGCTTATTGTGTTACATTGAGAAAAAGATATTCATCAGCATTGATGAAGAGGACATTATGCAGTGTTTTCAAAAATTGGCATCTCGGAAAAACTATTTGAAACCTCTCAAAACTTCTCATTTTACTAGTTCTTCATCGTCTCCTTCGATTAGAAAAAATTAATTGTTGGTATGTTTTTTCTATTGAATTGTTTGGATTAATTTGATTATGTTAGAGTAGACCTATGTTTTAAATGAAATTGTTGTTTGGATTAATTTAATTATGTTTTTATTGAATTGAATTGAATTAAATTCATTCAGGTTTGTCGGTCGATCGGAAATTTTGGTTCGTCGGCTGGAAATTTTTCTTAACCGGCCGGAAATTTTTTGAACCAAATTCTGCCCCCCCAGCAGACTAATCTTGGCACCGCCACTGCCTGACAGCACATAGTTATGGCGGCTCCACCACTCTCTGTAGTATCTATATGCTATAAACCCTGAACCAAACCCAATTACAATCCATGTTGTGTAGTTCACTGCAGTAGCTGGCAGCATATTCAGCGCAGCACCTAACACTACTGGCATTGAGATTAGTTTAATCCAATCTTTGTTAGGATATGCCTTGTGTGCTATCCGCATAAGGAGAGGAGCTACTGCACCTGCTAGGAAGAACCAGTTTATGGCTGAGTAATGTCCCAAGTCTCCGAAGATTCTGCGAGGCCCAATTAGACCCCATATTACGGATGCATCGTAGAATACATGGTCACCTGCATATACAGGTGTCAATAAGGGTTTTTGTCTCGTAATCGTGTTATGCTATCGATATGCAATATTGTGTCATTTGGCGTATTATCGTGTCAGAATTTCTCACTCGTACCTGGACAAGTCCATGGGCTTCCTGCTGGAAGTAATTCGCGGTCACATATGTCCGGAATGGTTCCCATTAGCCACCATGATGTTGTTAAATGTACTGTTGCTGATATCATAGTGCCTAGCACCTGATGTAAACAATAAACATTAAAACACAAATTCAAAAAACTACTGAATCTAAAAACTTTATCTAACAGATAAGATTTAAGTAGATTTTTTACTATCTCTAACACATTCACACACGAGTGCCCCTTTGAATTGATCCGTGAACAAGTACAGACCCATTCTTCTAATAAATGTATTGTTATGGTGTAGCACCTCATAGAAAAGACATAATCAAAGAAGTTTATGTAAAAAAAAACTTAAGCTTAATACTTTTTATTATCTCTAACACCTTCCAACACTTGTATTCTCCATAGGTATGACCTGTGTACAAGCGCTTGCTGTAACTTGTGTACTGAAATTTCATAATACATAGGTTGTCCGGATTCAAATTTTGGAACTCTTTGGCTAAGAGAATTTCGATGTTATACAATTCAAAGAACCATTCAAATCCAAAAGCTTAATCCAACAGAAGATTCGGAAAAAATTTTATCAATAACACATTACAAAAAAAAAAGTGTTTATATAGAATGTATGGTACAAGTAGTTCTCTATCAATGAAGAAACAGGAGTAGTTTTTATTCTTTAGCAACCTGAAAAAAAAATTGGAAATGTAGAGTAAAATTTTAATACCTGAGCCATGAACATGGCTTTAGGAGGAATCTTCGTATAATGGCCAAGCTTGAAATCTTGGAGAAAAGTGATGGCTTGTTTCATGCTAATATATCCATACACTTTGAAGCATATATTAGCAACAGGGAATCCTGGGTACAAATAACCTATGATATATTCTGTAATCACATTTAGGCCTGGTGTCTGTAACCAAAACAAAAACTCATTTCACAAAAAAAAAAAAAAAATTGAATCATTGAATGTTTATATCTCTTATTATTATTACAAAGAAACTAGGTAGGCTTTTTGATCAATTACCTGATTTGTTGTAGCAGCAATGACTCCAATTGGAAGGGTGAAAAACAGGGCAAGACCACAAGCTAACAAAACACCCCACCATGGCAATTGGAGTTGGTTGCTGTAATACTCACATGTAAATATTGTTGCAACTATGTTCAACACAAGAATGCTCAAGAACCACCATTCTGGGACCCTCTCATATTTCCTCATCAGCTTTGTGTGTACATCCATTTTCTTCTCTTGAAAGGCAGATTTGCTTAGCTGCCATATATCTCTACATTCATCCTTGAATATTTTGAGTTAGATTATATTAATCAACTTCTGCACCATCACAGCATTCGACCTTTTGTTTTTTTTTTTGGGTTTTTGCTGAGCATCTAAACAATTGTTTTGAGGTTGATCAAGCACCATTTAGGTGGTTTACCTCCCAATTAATGTTTTTTTTTTTTTTTTTTGCACACTGGATTTTGAACTTGAAAGCTACCTTAAGCGACTTGAACCGGACTTAAAAGGCTCATTTGCCTCCTCTCGTATTATTACAAAACATTTGCCACTTGTCCTATTACAAATTACAATCACTCAAACCAAAATAGACGAGAAAATGCAGATCTGTCAAAACCATTAATAGAGCTCTATCGAAAACACATATTAACTTGAAGAAGTATAAAATTTTACAAGACATAATTGTTTCATAACAAGTCTGTTAATAGTTTTGACAAATTTGCATTGTCCCATTTATTTTAATGCAAATAATTGTAATTTGTATATGACAGAGGGGAAAGTTTCAAAATAATATGAAAGTGAGCAAAATACAAACATTTTTATATAACACAAGGGCAAATGAACTTTTAAGCCTAATTGAAACCCTTACCACTCAACCTTAATTTCAAATTAAACCATTGTTCTTTTATTATGGCAAAAAGCTCTCGTATCTGCCTAAATTTTTTGTACCAAGTCTATATACTATTTGTGCCCAAGTTAGCTCATATACTTGTAATTTTCGAACATTTTAGCCTCCATCTAACAAATCTATCAAGTATATTCCTAAATCTTTGTTAATTAGCTCAATAGAAACAAATAAATGTACATCTAATGTGGATGGTGATGCGTCAGCGGTCACTTTACAAAAAAGTGGGAAATATATCTAATAAATTTGTTAGTTAGCAACGAGATTATAAAAAAAAAAAATTACAAGCACGATGGCTAACTAACTAAGTCAAATCAAAATAAATGAAGTTATAAAATAAATTTAGGCAATTATTGCCCTTTTAATAATCATTGGCTTACCTTCCATGAAAAAGGAAGACGTGGACAATGGTGGCAGCAAGGCAAGCAAAATTGAGGCCATAAAGCATAGCAAAATTGGTGCTGAGATAGAGAGGGCCCTGCTGATCATACATGTCCATGTCAATATGGAAATTGGGGTCAGTGATAGCCGAGATATTGTATTTTTGGCCGGTAGAAGTGAACAAGCCATCAGAGAAAATGGGAAAAGTCTTGGCCTTGAAAATGTTGAGCCAATATGCAATAGGAGTGATAACATACATAATAAGTAGAAAACCAGCAGCTACATTAGCAGTAGCAAACCAAGGACTAGCCATTGGACTACCAAGATAAGAGGAAACAGTAGCCCAATCAAATCCAATAGACCCAATTCCAAGACCGTGGAGTCCTGAACCAAGCTGATGGGCAAGAATGGAGGCTGGAAAGATCCAACAGATCCAGGATACTGAGGTTAACTTTTCAAGGAGGTAGCCTGGGAACACATAGTAAGCAAAGCTACTAATGAAGGCAATTAGGAAGAATTGATTCCTTGTTAATTTTCCCATTTCCCTTTCCTCCTTCTCATGTAATGCCCTGTTTTTTTAAGGACACAAATATTATTAGCTATAACCAATTGATTATCCTTCTTAAAGATTGTAGGAATAAATGTACCAATTTTAATTAGATTCAAATTCAATTGATTATGACAAATTTTATTGCCAAGCATGCACTTTCAAGGATTTTATCCATAGTTTTTTATAAACTTCCACTAAGTTTATATGATTTTAAATTGAGTAGAATCGTTATGTCTTGTTTAAATGTATCTAGACATATACATGTCAAGACACATTTGAATATATGTAATATATGTAAGAGGTAAGATACATTTTAAATAAATTATGTACTTGGAAACATATACGTCTACATGCATCTTTCTCTTACTTCCCATTTTCTTGAAGTCTCTACTCCAAATTTGCAATTTTTTTTTTTTTCATATATATTGAAAATAATTTTCCCTGGATTTTAATTTTCAACATTTATAATTTGAGTGTATTTCTGCTTCTAAAATTGCTTAGCATCATGCTAATACACATATATAGCTAGATTATTATTATTTTCAGTAAAAAATAGCTAGATAATGTGAGAAATTTTAACTCACACACCATAGAATCCGTGTTCCAAATCAATAAAACTATAACAAATTATATTTCAAACAAGAGAATAATAATAATAAGTAATTAATTTATTAATTAGATAATTTATTATTTAAATAAAATTTTAGACTCTAAAATTAAAATTTAAACGTTAAA
This sequence comes from Euphorbia tirucalli, assembly GCA_039660915.1. Classification (NCBI taxonomy): domain Eukaryota; kingdom Viridiplantae; phylum Streptophyta; class Magnoliopsida; order Malpighiales; family Euphorbiaceae; genus Euphorbia; species Euphorbia tirucalli. The sequence goes on from CM077641.1 coordinate 74,308,173, forward strand.
ATATAATGTCAAAAGCTAATTTATAAAACTTAAACTCTCAATTATACAATTTGACATGATCTAATTCTGCTAAGCGTATTATAAAATTTATTATAAAGTAATTAATTATATGTAATCTTTGATAAAGTAATGTATCCCAATAATATATAAAACGACAAGGGAGTTGAAAAGAATTGAAAGCGATACCTTCTCTGTTTCCCATTTTCCAGGTCAGCAATGGTCAGCTAGTACTAACTTAATAAAGATAACCAATTAATCAGTGTCCTAATCCTAATTAAATCATGTACTTATTGCTTAAACAGAAACCCGTATACAGCAGCATAAAAGTATCAAGCAGACAAATACGGTGGGCCAATCCAAAATATGCATCAAAAGCGATACCTGAAAAGAGAAACCTGCACCAGATTCTGCGGCCACCACATCGTCGCCGGTTCCACCAAATACCGCCGGAAAACTCCAGCCCATCCAAACCCCAACACCTGCGTCGTTATAACGACAAGAAATGCCACAAAGAAAGTCAACTCCTTCTTATAGAATATCTTAACGGCGCTAACGATATGAATCGCGTACACGCTACCGGCGCCAGCATTAGCGAAGATCGTGATAAGCACGTGCTCCTTCACATTAAACGGCCCCGGATTGAGGCAAAACTCCCACCGTTTCCCCTTGAAGAAAACCTTATCGGTAATTGTGGAGGCCATTAAATGGCCGAGAGGAACCACCGCAATCTGAGCGGAGATGGAGGTGATTGTGAGAGGTTCACGGCGGTACCAGAAGAATTGGTTCAGGAAAGAGAGGAGGATACAGGCGAGAGTCCCCAAAGTCCACATGCGGAAAGTAATTGTTGGAAGAGTAGGATCGTCGGTCGTCGGGACAGTGAGGGCCACTTGCTCAATCGGAGAATTATCGTAGTTAAAATCGACGGCGGATACGGCGGCATCGTTGGTGCTCTTAACTGCGGTAGAGAGAGACAGTTAGAAGACAGAAAAGTGAGATAAAAGGAGAGGACTTGAAATAAATCGGAAGCGAATGTTACTGAGAGGAGCAGTGATTTCGGTAGCAGCTATGGTCGTCTCTTTCATTCCGGCGATTATCAACTGCAAGAATTTGCTTCTCCTGCATTTAAGGAGAAAAAAATGTTTCTACATAGAGCCAGCTGTGGAGCCCACCGTGAAAATTTTGGTGGACTGTGTCGGAAAATTTTGCAACGTTATGACTTATGCGGATTGGGACAAATAATAAAATGTCATTCATACGATAGTATAATATCCTAATAATATTAATATTGTTATAAAATTACTTTAATATATAAAGCTTATAATAATGATAAGCAGATTATAACGATAATAAAACTGAGATAGAGAGAGAATATGAGAATATAAATTTTTATTATTCAATTTAAATTGTATGGAATAAAAAAAACTAACATCTACTTTTAAGAAAATTTCAAGGGTATTTGAGTAATTGTATAGTCTCAAAATAATTGATGCTGTCGACATCAAAATAATTCAACACTTCCTCTTTGATGTCTATCATTACGAATGAGATATTGCCTCATTAAAAACCTTACCAAGAAAAAACCCGGTGGGACAAAAACTTTTGGTTAAGGGAAAAAAAAAAGTACAGTGTTTACTCTCCCTATTCGCAATATTATTAAAGATCTTTGAGACGACGCATTCAAATACTATAAACCATCTTCTTAAAAGTGGTAGTTGATAATGCTTTGGTAAACAAATCTGAGAGATTGTTGCATGAACGAATTTGCTGAATATTGATTTCATTATTTTTTTGTAGATCATGAGTAAAGAAAAATTTTGGTGAAATATGCTTTATTTTGTCTCCTTTGATGTAACATTCCTTCAATTGAGCAATACAAGCGGTATTATCTTCATATATTGTTGTTGGAATTTCTTTATCTGATGACATACCACATGTCACTCGTATGTGCTTGATTAATAATCTTAGCCAAACACACACTCGACTAACTTAATGAATAACTATTAATTCTGCATGATTGGAAGATGTAGCAGTGATAGTTTGTTTCATTGAGCACCAAGATATAGTTGTACTTCCATATGTGAATAAATAGCCTATTTGAGATCAATCTTTATGTGGATCGGACAAATGACCTGCGTCTGCATATCCAGCTAATTTGGGTTTGGATTCATATGAGTAAAATAAACCCAAATCAATAGTTCCTTGAAGATAGTGGAACATATGCTTAATTCAGTTCTAATGTCTTTATGTAGGTACAGAACTATATCTCGATAATACATTCACAGAAAAAGCAATATCAGACCTAGCAAGATACATTAGTACACCAATTGCAGTTAGATATGATACTTCAGGACCAAAAAGTTCTTCATTATCTTCTTGGGGATGAAAATGATCATTATTTGCATCAAATGATTGAACAACCATTAGGTTACTCAATGGATGTGCTTTTTCCATATTGAATCATTTAAGGATCTTTTTTGTATATTTTGATTGATAAACTAAAATTCCCTTGTTTAGGTGATCAATTTGTAATCCAAGAAAAAATTTCATTTTTCCAAGATCCTTCTTATCAAATTCTTCTTTCAAAGAATTTACTGCTTTGAAAATCTCTTCGGAAGTTCCAATGATATTCAAATCATCTACATAAATAGAAATAATTGTAAATCCAAATTCTGATTTCTTTATAAAAAATACATGAACAAATTTGATTATTTTTGTAACCTTCTTTCATCAAATATTCACTTAGGCGATTGTACCACATGCATCAAGACTGTTTTAGTTCATACAAAAACCTTTGTAATTTTATCGAATAAATTTCACATTTGCCATGTTTTTCTGGCAGTTTAAATCTTTCGAGGATTTTCATATAAATATCATTATCAAGTGAACCATATAAATAAGCTGTAACTACATCCATTATATGCGTTCTCAAATTTTCTTGTACTTCCAAACTAATAAGATATCGAAAAGTTATTGCATCCACTACAGGAGAATATGTCTCCTTATAATCAATTCCAGGCCTTTGGGAAAAACCTTGTGCAACAAGCCTTGCTTTATATCTTACAACTTTATTTTTCTCATTTCTCTTTCTCACAAATACCCATTTGTATCCAACGGGTTGTACTCCTTGAGGAGTTTGGACTACTGGGTCAAAAACTTCACTGTTTTTAAGAGAATTTAATTCAGCTTGAATTGCATCTTTCCATTTTTGCCAATCATCTCTAGTTTGACATTCTTAAATAGATTGTGGTTTATGATCCATATTTTCATTCACAATATTCATTGCCATATTATCGATTCCATCTTTTTCTGGTACTAACTTAGTTTATTTGAATTTCTTCATTTTTAGCAACTTCAGGTGCTTGTACTTCTTCAGGAAGTGTATTTATATTAGTACCTTCTTCCTTAACAGGATCATCTATATTATTTGTTATGTTATCCTCATCAAAATCATTTGTATTATTAACACCTTTTCTTTTCAGATGATTTTTTTCCTTAGAACCAATAGGTCTCCCACACTTCAGGCGTGTTTGAGAATTATTAATAGGTTGTTCCTTAGGAATTTCAATACAAATTGGTTCATTTACTGCTGGTATATGCGATTTTGTTACTCGTTTTGGATTAGCAAGTGCATTTGGCAACTGATTTGCTAAATTTTGAATATGAATTATCTTTTGAACTTCTTGTTCATAAAGCTTTGATTTAGGATCCATGTGAGAAAGTGACGGAACTTTCCATTTGATTATCTTTTCCACATTTACAATATTATTCATATTTTCTCCCCCTAATTTTAGAAATGTGGTTTCATCAAAATGACAATCTGCAAATCGTGCAGTAAACATATCTCCCATTAATGGCTCAAGATATTTAATTATCTAAGGAGATTCATATCCAACATAAATTCTTAATCTCCTTTAAGGGCCCATTTTAGTACGTTGTGTTGGAGCACTAGGAACATATACTACACCGCCAAAAGCTCTTAGATGAGAAATGTTGGGTTCATGACCAAAAGCTAGTTGTAATATGGAATGCTGATGATAGCTTGTTGGTCTAATAGATATAAGTGATGTTGCATGCAAAATTATATATCCCCATACAGAGGTAGGAAGATTAGTTCGCATAAGTAATGGTCTAGCAATTAATTACATACGTTTAATAAGTGATTCTGCTAGCCCATTTTGTGTATAAACATATGGTACAAGATGTTCAACTTTTATCCCAATTGACATACAATAATCATTAAAAGTTTGGGATGTAAATTCAACAGCATTATTAAGACGAATTGTCTTAATTGGATAATCAGGAAATTGTGCTCATAACCGAATAATTTGAGCAAATAATCTCGCAAAAGCCATATTACGTGATGAAAATAAGCATACATGTGACCATCTAGTAGAAGCATATATTAAAACCACAAAATACCTAAATGGTCCACATGGTGGATGAATCGGTCCACATATATCGCCGTGAATACGTTCTAAAAATGCTAGTGATTGAATTCCAACCTTGGCCTTTGATAGCCTTATAATTAATTTTCCTTGCAAACAAACAGCACAGAAAACTTCATTATTGTGAAGAAACTTCTGTTTCTTCAATGGATGCCCATTTGTATTTTCTATAATTTTTGTCATCATTATTGATCCAGGATGACCTAATCGATCATGCCAAATTTTATAGGTATTTGAATTTGTAAACTTCTGGTTGACAATAAAATTTGCTTCAATCACATTTACAAATATGTAATACAAACTAGATGGAAGAGTTTTCAAATTTTCAAATACACATTTCTTTCCTGAATTTATTTGTGTAATATAAAGATATTCATGATTATCTTTACTAATAGTCTCATTATGATATCCATTTCCGTGAATATCTTTAAAACTTAATAAATTTCTATGAGACTTTAAGGAAAATAATGTATTATTTATAATAAATTTTGTCTCCCTTGGTAAAATTATATTGGCTCTTCCAGAGCCTTCAACTATTTTTGTGGTACCAGATATGGTAATAACAACTGCTTCACCCATTCTTAAATCAAAAAAATATTTTGCATCTTTGAGGATAGTATGTGTGGTGGCACTATCCACGATACTTATATTTGCTTCATTGGAGTCAGTTAAAACCGAGGAAGAATTCATATTCGTCATTAAAAAAAATTATATATTATTATTAATTTGAAATAGAAAATTACATTAAAACATCCAAATAGGAAATAAAAGAAAAAATAACATATTAGTAAAGATAAATCAGAAAATAATAAAATGATATTAATGATCATGTGCAGACTCCTTTCCATTGGTACTGGATGTGAAAAAATTTGTCATATCCAAATGGGTAATATCAATAGGATCATCATTGTTAAAGACACAATTTGTTTCCATATCAGTGTCTTTATTTAGGGATGCTTGTTAAAGATCAACTAAATATTTTGTTATATTGCAGGTACGTGACCAGTGACTAATCATACCATTACGGTAGCATATATCTTCATTATTGTTTGAATTCTAACTATTTTTCTTCTTATCAATTTTGCTAGTTGGATTTTTCCACTTCTGGTGAAAATTATTATTATTATTATTATTATGGTTACCACGACCATATCCATATCCATGACCACAACCACGTCCTTGTCCATGGCCATGTCCACGACCACGGCTATATCCACGGTTTTGAAAATTTTCATTATTATACGATGTTGCATTCACTTCAGGGAATGCAGTCGATCCAGTTGGACGTGCTTCGTGGTTTTTCAATAAAAGCTCGTTACTTTGCTCAGCCATGGGGAGACAAGAAATTAAGTCAGAGTATTTTTCAAAACATTTTTCTCTATAGGGCTGCTGTAAGAGCACATTGGATATATGAAAAGTAGAAAAAGTTTTTCCCATCATATCTTTATCTGATAATTTTGCTCCACATAATGATAATTTAGATGTAATTCTGAACATAGCAGAATTATATTCACTCACAGATTTATAATCTTGCAACCGCAAATGCAGTCATTCATAACAAGCTTTAGGTAAAATAATAGTTTTCTGGTGGTCATACATTTCTTTTAAATTTTTCCATAAGATATATAGTTCTTTGATAGTCAGATATTCAATATTTAACCCTTCGTTAAGATGACGATGGAGAAAAATCATGGCTTTTGCATTTAGTTGTAATGTAGCATCATTGTTTTCGTAGATCGTATTCCTGAGACCCATAGCATCTAAATGAGTTTCAGCATCCAGCACCTATGAAAGATAATTCTTCCTAGTCACATCAAGCTCCACAAATTCAATATGTGCAAGATTTGACATATCTAAAAAAAAAATAGTTTTGTTAGATCAAAATTTTATATATATATATATATATATATATATATATATATATATATATATATATATATATATATATATATATATATATATATATATATATAAGAAAATAAAAATTAGAATTCCAACTTACTTTGGACTAATTTAATGGATAACTGAGTTGGTCTTGATCGTATATGCAAACTCGTATGATAACGTGTTATAAAATGACTTTAATATATAAAGCTTATAATAATGATAAGGAGAATATAACAACAATAGAACTGAGATAAAGAGAGAATATGAAAATGGAAACTTTTATTATTGAATCTAAGTTGTATGGAATAAGAAAAACATTTATTTATAGAAAAATTTTAGGAATATTTAGGTAATTGCGCAGCCATAAATAATTGAGGCTTAGACAGTAAAATAATTCAACAAATATGTAATTGTTGTGAAACTTTTTTTTTTCAGTTATAAATTAGTGCTTGTTCTTAATTTTACAGAATTCATTTTACTACAAAATTTATTTAAATTAGCGACAATTTAATTATGACAACCAAATCTGTTATATGCAAGAGCATGAATATCTAGATTGACATCTTTGGGACTAAAAAAAAATCTTCTTGTATACATTTAAAGGTGGGATGATAACGATTTTTGGGAAATATTCACGATTTTTATTTTAAAAGAGGCTTAATTAATAAAGGCAATTAAGTGGAAGAGCTAAAATGGTGATTATTACCTTTAAAGATTGGAATAAAATCATAAAAATAATAAATGAAAACGCAATGCACGTGGTTTGGATAATGGACTAAATAGATTTTTGGCGAACATATTCAGTCAGCATACTGTACTGGGCCAACTAAACAACCAGGTACATTTTATTGTTTCTTATAGGGAATAATGGATATAATCAATTAAAAAATTAACATTTATATATATAATCAACAAGTAATTTATTTTGATTCTTATATCTACTTTTAGAATATTTAACCTATGCGTTTTAATTTTTTTTTTTTTTTAAAACATTTGACGGTCCCAAATGGCTTGTTACAGTATTAGAAGGGAGTGAATAGTACTGTAGGGCGGATAAAAATGTTTGCAGACTTTTAAAAAAAGCTTTTTGTAGAAACACAAGTTTCTATTTCAAAAACACAAGTTTTATAAAAATGCGGAATTAAGTAAAATAATAAAACTTGTGAATATAAAATTGCTTTTGTGAAAAAATATAACTTTAAGTACTAAAACAATTAATTTAAATTGCAAGAAATTAGATTGCAAAAAATAAAGAGAGTAGGGATAGAGAAAATGCCAACGCAGAATTTATCCCGGTTCGACCCAACCGGTTTACGTCCAGTCCCCAAGCCAACCGCTTGAAATTTCCACTAACGTTTCCTTTACGGGCAAGAAACAAGCCTATGTTACTTTCTCCGAGTTCAAGTAACAAACTTAATACTTTTACAGGCTCAGTATCAAACATATACCGTTACTTTTTGGAGCTTAAGTAACAAACTCTACCGATACTTTTTCGAAGTTCAAGCACCAAACTTTAACAACCTTTGTTAATCAACCACCACAAAGCAACACCCCTTTTCACATAACCTTGTGTGAAAAATACAATTCCCAAAATATGTGAATATAAGAATGAACAATATTTTTCTTCCTCTCTTTGAACTCCTTGGGAATATGGAAGACTTATAAGTTGAAAGCTTGAATAAGAATGATTCTTGAATTGTCTTCCACACCTTCACATCTTCTTCTTCTTCCTTTTTATAGTCAAGTGTAAAAATGGTCGTTTGACACATATATGGCCGTTGTCTTCAAGTCAAGTAGCCGTTGGAAGATAAATGATTGAAGGATCTCAAGTGTTAAAGAAATGTAGCCGTTGAAGTCACAGCCGTTTGTACTTGAGATCAAAGGTCATAATCCAAAGTATAGGTCGATTCTTTTTCACATAAAGACATGTGACAAAAATGAACAGTAAGGTGCAACCTTAGGTGTAAACTGAAGCTATAAAGAATGGAGTGAAGAGTAATCTTTAGTCTTGAGATAAGGTTTGACCTTAATGTCACATGTGATCTCAAGTTCAAGATTTCCTTAGCTTAGGTTGTAAACTTAGGTAAATGATATCACATGTTGCACGTACATAAAGTGGCTGAATTGTTTCTTCATGCATTTCACCTTATAAGTCAAAGTGAGGTCAAAGAGAGATGATCTTAAAAAGTAACTCACCTCATAATCAAATGTGAGATCAAAGTGGATGTGTTCATGTTCCGAATATGACCTTAAGATATTCCATCTCATGGTCAACATTTCACCTTATAAATGAATATGGGGTCAACTAGGTAAATATATAAATATATGCCAAAAATTCTTTAATACTCTTAAGTCATGAACAAACCTTAAGTCAACTTTAAGACATGTATGTATATAAATATGAAAGTGTTATATATATATATATATATATATATATATATATATATATATATATATATATATATATATATATATATATATATGTAGATAAAGATCTTTCAAGTCATAAGCAATTTATGAGATGAGCAAATATAGTTTATTGAGCCTCTTATCTCATATGCTCTTTATATGTGTATATAAATATATATATATATATATATATATATATATATATATACACTATTTGGTACTTACTTTTCTTCTTTATAATAAATAAATTGAATGCCCAAGAGTTGTTCTTTAACTCATAAACCAAGTATAAAAACATTTTACCTCATGAAACTCATTATTTTAAAATGTCAATTGTGATCATCAAAACCGAACTCAACAACATTAATTATTGACTGAATTAATTTTGTTTATTTATGGTGTATTAGGCGTACCGTCAATCAAGAATAAGATTATATATATATATATATATATATATGCCAAGTACTGTATTTACTGAGAAAGTTTATAGTATTCTAGGAGCACATAGTCCCCTAGTTATAAAATCAAATTTGTATTTTCTCATTATACCCTAAAAGAGTATGCAGCAACTATTGTTGCTAATATATTTTCAAAAAGTACCATACTATAGAAGTATTATAAAATTTTCCTTATTTTTGTCGAAATTGATTTGTAAAAATAAAAAATGCCAAATTTTCCAAATGTAAAAGTCCAATTTTAACTTCATCCGACAACAACGTGGTAAATATTGTTTTTTTTTTTTTTCATTTTCCATTTCCTTTTACCTAATAGAGTAATGGGATACTTACCTGGAAGAGGACAACGGGTGATCAAGAAGGCCAGTGGCCTAGATCAGTTACCTTCATTGCACTTAAAAGCTTGGCATCCACCCTTTGTTAATATAGGGTGAACCAACAAAATCTCTAAAAACAAGTAATTAGATGAGGCTCATGTGTGGAGATGTTCCTATGTGGAAAAGGTTCTTGTCTGGAGAAGGTTACTAAGTGGAAGAGACTCTTGTGTGAATCAGGAGGAAGAGCTCCTATGTGGTTTAGGAGGAGACTCTTAAGCCTTAAAGCCCATGTTGTAATTACCCTTAAAGGATTAAAGACTTAATGTTACTATGCCTATCAAGGGGCAAAATATTAGGATATTTGCTATTATGAGGAAGGGCAATGTGTGTGAACACACCACGACAACTTGAGTGAGTTGTTGGATACAAAGGAGTAGAGATAACTAAGAGAGAAAAACTTGTTTTGATGGTAAACATTGTTCTTCAACCATACTCTTCATTTTCTATTAGTGATCTCTAACTCATTCGGAGTCCGATCGTGCTGATTTTTGGCGAATATACTGGGAACTTTTAGTCGTATATTCCGAAGAGTAAGATTCGAGTTTGGAGGTTCATAAGTTGAATTTTTTCTCGTTTTCAATAGCTGCTGTTTTTGGGCCTTTTTCCTTACAACCAGTTGTAAGTGCCGGAATTTTCTATACTTAAAAAAAAAGTATATGGTCGTACGACTGTCCTTACAGTCGTACGACTGTAATTTAAAAATTACAGTCGTACGACTGTAATATCGGAAAAGTTGCAGGAGCCCATACCTCTGCAGTAGAAAATGGAGGAGAGAGGAAGGAGCATTAATTGCTCCGTTCTTATAGCAAGTAAGCCGAAAAAGCAGAGATAAAAAGAAGGAAAGGAAGGGAGAGAGAGGACAATTGGATTTCTGGTGGAAAATTAGAGAGAGAAGAGAAGGAAAGAGACAAGAAAAAGGGAAAAGGAAGTTTGTTCAAGAATCCTCTTTTTCTCTTCTATTTCTTTCGAATCCTTTAGGATTAAAGCTAAAATTTGATAGAAAGCCCTAGGTTAATTAATCAACTTCACAATCAAATCAAAATTCCGGACTTAAATCATCAGAATTCCTAAGCATTTTGGATTTTTGAGACTAAAGCTTCCTTCTCAATTTCAAAGGAAAAGTGCGAATTTGTTTGAATTGGAGCAACGCCAGGGGTCAAATCGACTTGGATTAGCTTCTAGAAAGGTAGACACTCCTTTTCCTTTCGCTTTTTCTCACTTTCTGGGTGTATGAAGTGATTTTTTGTGCGTTTTCTGCTGTATTTTCGTGCTTCTGCTTCTGGAAATTAAGAACAGTCGCACGACTGTTCTTGGATTGATGAACAGTCGTACGACTGTATATACAAGAAAAACAATCTAGAAATTAAGAACACTCGTACGACTGTATATACAGTCATACGACTGTATATACAGTCGTACGAGTGTTCTTAATTTCTAGATTGTTTTTCTTCAGTTTTGATTCAAAATAAATTTTGGTGAAATCTTGATTCGGGGCCGCTTACAGTCGCACGACTGTAACCCTCGTTCCAGAATCAGAATTTCAGTTTTTATCCCAGAAAATTTATAAAAATCCCTAAAAATCAGAAAAATCCGAAAATCATCAAAATGAATTTTGATATGTGCATTCACTACCTTAGGTTTAATTTTCAGTAAAATTGCATTTAGAACAATTCAACGACGGAGACCCGATTATCCCGAAAACCAACCCACTTAATATATAAAAATGCATGTAAACCGGTAAAATTGTTTTCAAAAATGATTTTTCCAAAAAAAAAAAAAAAAAATACAGGGATGTTTCAAAATGTTTTTCAGGTCTAACCGGGCCAGCTAGCTGAGCCAACCCGGTTATCCCCTAAATGCATGCCCCTGATTCTTGATTTCCCGTTTTGTCATGCTTGAGTCCAACTTGTGGCGTGCCGTATAAATTGTGCTAACCTTTGTTTTGCAGCTTTTATTTTATCTTAATTTTCATTTTACTTGTATTTTAATAGAATTAATCGTGTATTCAGACGATTGTAATTATTTTTAGATTCTCGTGTATTCTAGGCGATTGTATAAGTGAGGTCAGAGTTTTTATTTTTCCATTTGATTTGGTTGTAAGCCAATTAATATTTATTTTGTTTCCTTACTTTTGTATTAAATATTTGTATGCACGCTGTATGCCTTTTATATTCAATAAAATTGACTTTAGATTTTGAAATACCATTTGGGAACATTGGCAATATTTAATTTAATTAGACACGAAATAAGGGATTTGTCCGAACCCAAATCTCTGGATAGTGTAGCGGCCGTTCGCCTGGTTCAGCTACCTTAAGAATTTCCCAGTTGAGCTGAGCCGGGTGGCGACTCTACAATATTCATCGAGACTTAGGTCTCGGTTCTTTTATGCAATAATTCCATTTATTTTTCAAAAACCGATTTGCCATTTATAAAAACCCCACACGAGGGAGGGGCCCTCCCGAGATCATGGCGCCCCTTCCTAAAGGGAGTCGCGCGTCCCATCGAAAACACGTCGTCCGCTCACACCAGTTTTCGTGTTCTTCGTGTGATTTTGTTTATAGCAGTTGGATTTAGCTAAAACTTTGACCGGAGTTTGAAGACATTTTGTTCTGTATTCTGGACGGTGGGATCAATCTCTGGAAGTCAAGAAGGTCCTCATTTGTTGGTCTGAGTTTTGCTGTTTGCGGTTTGTTTTCTATGGTTTTCAGCTTGAACTGTTTCATCTCTTTCAATCTTTCGAACATGTTTTTTCGGATTGGATGAAATTTGGTGAGATGATTCTTGACTTGTTTGTCTTCTTTTTGTGCAGTGGAGATCTTGTGTAGAAATCTAGAACTTTTACTCTTGATGTATCATTTTGGTATATCCATTTTGTTATTGTTGTTTATTGGAACTGTGAAACTTGTTGTTATTCACTTGTTCGGTTTTCGATCTGTTGTAAAACTCTTATATTATAGTGAATATTTTATCTTCGACCAAGAAAGGCCTCGTGGTTTTTATCCTTCACATTGGAGGAGTTTTCCACGTAAAAATCTCAGTATTCCTTGTGTTTGTTTGTGTATGTTCTGTCTATTACACTCCTCATAGATTCATTTAAGCCTGAAAAAAACTAATGGTTTTATTTACATCTTTTGTGACTGCCTAAAACATCTGTTATTCCGTATTTATTTTCCATCATACCACACGTATGCATACATCAGCCAAAGTTTTGCTTTATGTTTATTAAAACTAAAAAAAGTCGTGTTCCCATATTCAGAAACGTAACTTTTTGCTTGAAATGTCAAAGTAGTCTTATAAATTTGAGCTAATGCAATAAGTAAATAGAAAAAACAAAAAAAAAATAAAATTAAAAAAAAGGAAAGAAAACCAAACAGAATTTTAAGCAATTGAGAATCTATATTATCAAGATAATTCGAAATAAAAAGTAAAATTACAAGCGAAATTAATATGAGAGTACACAACAACTAGTGTATCCTATTGATCTCAATAAGAACTATCTTCAATCTTGGTATTCTTCTTTACCGCAGAGATTTTTACAAAATTCTTCAAAGAGGGAAGAGTGGATCTCTTTGTAATTAAATCCTTCCTTGATAAGCCTTCATCTTCTCCAAACCTCTTTCCAATTCTAATTTTAACTCTAATCCCAATCCAAATATTTCACCAAAAAAAAAAAAAAAGTCCATGACTGATGCCTACTGCCGTTACTACTCTAGCTCTAGCCAAGACACTGAGGCCGTTCTCCAGCTAAGTAAAGACGACTAGTTCCATTAATTGGCTTTGTCGATCGAATAAGAAAGATAGAGAAGAATAATAACTTGGAAATGGATGTGAAAAAAAGAAGAACGTAATTTTTTTTTTCAACTGAAGAGTCGAAGTCACCATTGCCACCGAAATCCGAGAACCTAAATCCAGAAAAGGTGTAGAGATCAATAGATCGATAAGCGGGACTAAAATAGATTCTCTGATCAAGCAGTGGAAAAGGTGTAAAGAGAGAAGAAACATGATGAATGAAGAGGAAAAATTTTAGAATATTCTCAGAATATGCTAAAAATTTACCATAATTTTTTTTTAATTCTGATAAACCTAGATTTTGGTGGTTCACGCTATATTAACAGAGAGTGGATGCCACTTAAAACAGAGTTGTTAAAAATGGGGAGACTAGTATGAAAATTCAAAAATCATATATTTCATGTGTACAAAACAAAGATCAAGGGGCCAATTAAAAAAACCCTAAAAGTTTAGAGGTCTCATGATATGTTTTGCCTAGAATAATAGTAGTATTGATTTCCTTTATCCCACAAAGAGGACACCAATAATTTTTTTCACTGAAAGAGGATACCAATAATAATCCGTAACTTAGAAGCATATACATGTATATAAGTACATGTTATTGACTAACATTCTCTTGGAAAAATTTTAGAATAATATAAGTATAATACTCTTTAAAAATATATTAGCAACAAAGGTTGTTGCCTAAGATTTTAAGGTATAATAAAACAATATAAATCTCTTTTCACAATCCCAAAGCTTAGCCCACCTCAAGTGTTTGATTTCTGTATATTGTTAATAACATATTTTAATATTAAAATTATATAATAATGTAATATAATTTACAATTCTATATATGTATAATATTATCATTTATATAAAATGAAAAAGCAGGCCAAGCTTAGGTCGGGCTGCCCCAAATTTGTGATACCCAAGCTCAACCCTAAAGTAGGTGGGCTTTTGCAGGCTCAGGATCGGGCCAGGCTTTTGCTCTTATGAGGAAGAGCAATGTGTGTGAACACACCACAACAACTTGAGTGAGTTGTTGGATACAAAGGGGTAGAGATAACTAAGAGAGAAAAACTTGTTTTGATGGTAAACCTTGTTCTTCAACTATACTCTTCATTATCTATTAGTGATCTCTAACTCATTCGGAGTCCGATCGTGCTGATTTTTGGAGAATATACTAGGAACTTTTAGTCCTTGATTCCGAAGAGTCAGATTGGAGTTTGGAGATTCATAAGTTGAATTTTTTCTTGTTTTCAACAGCTGCTGTTTTTTGGCCTTTTTTCTTACAACTAGTTTTCATGTTCTTCATGTGATTTTGTTTATAGCAGTTGGATTTAGCTAAAACTTTGACCGGAGTTTGAAGACACTTTGTTCTGTATTCTGGACAGTGGGATCAATCTCTGGAGGTCAAGAAGGTCCTCATTTCTTGGTCTCAGTTTTGCTGTTTGCGGTTTGTTTTCTATGGTTTTCAGCTTGAACTGTTTCATCTCTTTCAGCCTTTCGAACATGTTTTTTCGGATTGGCTGAAATTTGGTGAGATGACTCTTGACTTGTTTTTCTTCTTTTTGTGCAGTGGAGATCTTGTGTATAAATCTAGAACTTTTACTCTTGTTGTATCATTTTGATATATCCATTTGTTATTGTTGTTTATTGGAACTGTGAAACTTGTTGTTATTCACTTGTTCGATTTTGTATCTGTTGTAAAACTCTTATATTATAGTGAATATTTTATCTTCGACCAATAAAGGCCTCGTGGTTTTTATCCTTCACATTGGAGGAGTTTTCCACGTAAAAATCTTGGTATTCCTTGTGTTTGTTTGTGTATGTTTTGTCGATTACGCTCCTCATAGATTCATTTAAGCCTAAAAAAATTAATGGTTTTATTTACATCTTTTGTGACGGCCTAAAACGTGTTATTCCGTATTTATTTTCCATTATACCACACGTACGCATACATCAGCCAAAATTTTGCTCTATTTTTATTAAAGCTAAAAAAAGTTGTGTTCCCAAATTCAGAAACGTAACTTTTGGCTTGAAATGTCAAAGTAGTCTCCTTCCAATTCTAATTTTAATTCTAATCCCAATCCAAATATTTCGCCTAACACCACACCAACACCACCCCGACACCCCCCCTTAAAAAAAGAAAGAACGTAAGTTTTTTTTTTTTTTTTTTTTTTTATGGAAGAGTGGAAGTCACCATTGCCACCGGAATCGAAAAGGTGTAGAGATCAATAGTGATCGATAAGAGGGACTAAAATAGATTCTCCGATGAAGTAGTGGAAAAAGTGTAGAGAGAGAAGAAACATTGATGAATGAAGAGGAAAAATTTTAGAATACTCTTAGAGTATGCTACTTTCGATGAAGAAAATGAGAGTGAAATGGTTTGTGGGACGACAATTTTTTTTTATTCAGATAAACCTAGATTTTGGTGGTTCACGCGATATTAACAGAGAGTAGATGCCAGTTGAAACGGAGTTGTTAAAAGTGGAAGACTAGTATAAAAATTGAAAAATCATATATTTCATGTGTACAAAACAAAGATCAAGGGGCTAATTAAAAAAAAAAAAAAGAAAACTTAAAAGTTCAGAGGTCTTATGATGTGTTTTGCCTAGAATAATAGTAGTACTAATTTCCATTTTCCCACAAATAGGACACCAATAAATTTTTTTGACTGAAAGAGGATACCAATAATAATCTGTACCTTGAAACATATACATGTATATATGTACATGCTATTGACTAACATTCTCTTGGAAAAATTTTAAAATAATATGATTATAATACTCTCTAAAAATATATTAGCAACAAAGGTTGTTGCTTGAGATTTCAGGATATAATAAAATAATATAAATCTCTTTTCACAACTCCGAAGCTTAGCCCACCTCAACTATTTGATTTATGTATATTGTATAATAACATATTTTAATATTAAAATTATAAAATAATATAATATAATTTACAATTCTATATATGTATAATATTATCATTTATATAAAATGAAAAGGCGGGCTGAGCACAGGTCGGGCTGTCCTATATTTGTGATAGCCAAGCTCAGCCCTAAAGTAGGTGGGCTTTTGTGGGCTCAGGACAGGCCAGGCTTTTGCATTCTTTCCTACAATAGATTCACATTTTTGTTTATAGACAATTTTAATCCAACGAAACTTGGTTTAGCTATTAATGGCAATTAAATAACAAATATTAATAGAGCCAAGAGAAAATGATTATATAACAGAAGGGATAAAGCTTCACTACATGAGTAAATTTCCATCATAATGAAGATTGAAAAAACTTCTAATTTATTTTATCAAAAATACAAAAATAAATAAATAAGTAAAACCTTCAACTTTTTAACAGTCAGAAAAACAAAACTAACTAGACCAGGCCTGACTCTCATTCGACTCGATATTTGCAACTATTGTTTTTAAAATAGGAGAAGAACAGCCATAGTTCAATTGGCTAAACCAAGAACCAAATTCAACTCCCTAATAACTCAATAATTTGCAACATCAAAAAGAAATTAGCATAAATTCTAACCTTAACTAAACTGCAGATTTCGTGAACTTGGCAACAAAGAGTCCACTAGTTTGTGAAGTCATTGGATCAAAGCGCAAGGTCTTGGGGATCCTCCCACATTTACACGGCCAACCTCTGGCAGCATCAATCTCCAGCAGCCCTGCAACATGTGGAAAAACTACATAACATTAACAATGACTATGTGACCCTCTATTCCCACTTAGCTCATATTCTCTTAGGATTAAAGAAAAAATTATGGTACTATTACAAACTATTACCCAATATAGGGTAGAAATGAAACTAATTCCAATTTTATGGTGTTTTTGTCAAAGTCCGCATATGATATTGTCGGACACAATTTTTTTTTTCTGCCCTGCCAGGTCCGCTAGTCAAACTAATGGACCTAAATAGATCCGCCTTAATAAAAAGCGGACTGTAAAAGTCCGCAATTAGTAAAAGCGGACACAGTAGGAATCTCAGGTCCGCTTTCAAGAGAAGCGGACTTGAAAAGCTGCCTGTCCCAGTAGATGGGACTAGGCAGCGTCCGCGTCTGCGGAATGCGGACACTTGTGTCCGCATTCCATACAGGCGGACGTGCATGGATTCCATGCATGGGTACAGCTGGGGAGAATCATGTCCGCGTTTAGTAAGTGCGGATTTATCTTCAGTCCCCATTTCACAATTGCGGACTACATCTGTCCCTTCCCAACCATCCGATCGTTTCAGTAAAAAAAAATCCAACCGTCCGATGATTTATAAACCCTTACTTATTCGTTTCACCGGCCTCTCCCCTTTCATTCTTCATCACTTCAGCTCATTCTTCATCACTTCAGCTCATTCTTCATCCTTTTCTTTTTTTTGGTAGGTTAATTTTATTAACCGTAATTTTTATTTTATATTTATAATTATATAATTAATTTTTGTTAATAATATTAATTAACTTTTTGTAACTTTTCCTTAGGATTGTCAGCATCAAATTGGAAACAAAAAATCTTATCACTACAACCACCAGACAACAGTTATTGTAGTATTAAACAGAAAAAAAGGTAAATATAAAATTTTTGTAAAAATTTTTAATTTCTGGAATTATATATATATATATATATATATATATATATATATATATATATATATATATATATATAGGAGATTTATGAAAAAATGGAATATGTATATAATATTTATGTATAAATTTGTATTAGATTTATTTTTGTGAAGTTAGTATATAATATTTATATGTTTGAAAAATCATAAAGATATGATATAAACTATATAGTTAGTAAATATCTCTATAAGTTTTGTTTAAAATTGTTATTAAAATTTGAAATATTATTATTTATACAGATTATTGGAAAAAAAAAATAAAACTGAGCTAGTAAAAAAGAATTTTTTTTTATTTTGGTGTAAAATTTTATATTTATTTTTATCATTATTATTGTTATTGTTATTATTAGTAAGACAAGTTATTTTTTTAAATTATATTTTTATTTTTATTATTATTGTTATTAATATTGATATTATTATTATGATTATTATTATTACAAGGGTTTAAAATAGAAAACTGGTGTAGTGATATACAATATTTTATTTAAGTTGTTAATTAATTAATTAATTAATTAATGTGTATTTGAAATGGTTCAATTAAGGTTAATTTTTTTTTATGCAACTTGTAGATGGTTAAAACAATACTGACCCCTAAGTGTATGCGGGACCTGGAATTTGCATTGAAGAAAATAGAAAATTTTAAAAAAATTCGGATGAGAAGGGGAAAAAAGCTACTGGAGTACCTGCTAAATATGAACGAAAAATTACAAGACATAATAATGTCTGGCTACAAATTTGATGTGCGAACGAGGGAACAAATATGGATGCTAAGAAATGGATTATCTTGGCGTTATCAACGGTTATTTGATGAGATTTTTGACGAATCACCTGTAGATTATGACAATATGGTAAAAATATTAATTACGAAGGAGAGTGAATGTATTAAATTACCCCAAGAATTGGTTGGCAAACTTCTAGAAACTCTGCCAATATGTCAAGTAGACTATTGTAATAAAGTTAACGCTAGGAATGGTTTTATTTTTAAGATTAGGAGATGACTATAGTAGTAGTTTAATTTTATGATTATGTAACTTATGTTGTTTTTTGTTGTTTACTGTTATAATGTAATTTAATATTATAATGTAATTTAGTATTATGATTATCTAATTCAGTGTTAGTATTTTTAGTAAAGTCCTTTAATTATATAGAACATAAATAAACTCTAGAGTTATAAGAATCGTTAAATAAATATGCAATTTTACTATTATGGTATTATTAATAACAGTATAAGGGGGAAAAAATAAAATAAGTATGGAAATAATTTATGACCACTCGTATTTTAAATATTACCATTGATTAAAAAAAAAATTTATTCAGACTACCATCTTTGTAGTATTGATATTTAACCAAAAAATGTGTATGACATAACTCATATTCTGACACGTAAAATGCTCAAAACATTTTTTGTTTCTTAATTTACAATTATACTTCACAAAGGAAAGAAACCCATAAAAAAAAATATTAAATCCAACCTTAAGTATCCATTTTTGGTTTATGATATGTTTTTTTGAGGTTAATGTCTCTGCAAAGAAACATTATTGAAAAGTCTTCTCCGTCTAACCCCATCATATTAATGTTTAAATAATTGAGAAAAAAAAAATTACTTGTGAAAGTAATGAGAAATCTTATTATTCCTTGAACATCATTTGGTAGTCTTAAGTAGGGTTAAGAGCTTGCTTTTAGAAAAGTGATTAGCATCATTTTCTATCTCCAATTTTAAAATATCATTCTTTCATCTCTAATTTGCATTATTATTCTTATTTTCAATACATTTATTAATAGGTAAAATATAATGCAATAGTTTGTGTCCATATATATATCATTATATGTTATTTTAAAAAATGATAACTGCAATCACTTTTTATAAATATCATTACAATAAAACGTTACAAACAGTAATTACAAAAACATTTATGATATTAAGTTTTATATGTTCCAAGGGAAAAAAATTTCAAATTATGACTCTTTAGTTTATTACTTACTGATTTGGCATGTTAATACACAAGTGCATATTTCACAAAATTTCTTTTCCATTTGATTGTGTAATTTAAAATAATTTTCTTTATTTGTAAAAAAATATTTATATATACATAGTTTTTATATGAAAATCTATGAAAATAAAAATGTTATTATAAAAAAACAATGAGTATGTTGAAAAATTTTACATTACTTTGAAAATATGCATTACACTCGTTCGATTAATTATTTAATAGTTTAATAATTAATTATAAAAAAACTATGATTTAAAATAGGAAAAATTTTTAATAACAATATACAATTTTTTAATTAATTAATTATAAAATGTTCTATCTCTAATAATTACAATTATACAATTTTTAAAAAAGTATACATTATACAAAAAAACTATGATTTCAAATACGATAAATAAGGTAATAAAATCTTAATCACCACTCGTTCGATTTCAAAGGAATTGGAATGCACAATTAAAAAAATATATGACATTTTATTTATAGTAAATGTTCTAAATATTCAAAGATATAAGTCTCGAACTAAAACATAAAAATATTATACATTGTTTACAAAGAAACATCAAATATTACGTCCACTTCTATTGGAAGGCTGCGATGGATCAGTACACTGTGATGGATTATATTCAACATTTCATGTTGTTCCAAAGTTGGAATATGGAAAAGGAGGTTGTTGCTGAGAGTACATACTAGACATACCAACACACTGTTCCACTGAAGATGGCCACGCAAACGATGGAAATATCATATTAGAAGGAGTACGGGGTGTACCCATACCATGCATAGCCCAAGGTGATTGGCCCGACCCAGTCCATTGTGTAAATGGGTTTTGAGAAGTGTTAAACCCATACTGTGATGGACCACTTGGACTAATAAATGAACCAGGAACATATGGTTTAGGAACCCATGATGAATATTGCTGTGTTGGTTGTGATTGTTGTGAAGTGCTTGCTCCATATGGATCATGTGAATGGTATGATACTGGATGTGGCACAATGTCACAAGAAGGATCAGTTGGTCTTGTGACCTCACGTCTCCTTGATGTGATACATTGGCGGCGTCTACCAGTGGTAGCAACGGGTGCCTCTTCATCCATATCAATATTCGGATAAGTAGCAGACGGAGCTGGATGAGGAGGTTGGGAACCCCGAACATAACGCCGTTCCTCCCCAAACGCCCCGCATATGCTGTTTCTTATCCTGTTCACAGCATCCAAATCTCTAACCAAGGCCAGTTGCTCCATTTCATCAACCTGTACATAACATATATTATTACTATGTACAGGTCATAAAAAATTAAACACATGAATTTTCAATTTTAATGACTTACAGTGGCACCATGGGCAGCACCTCTAACAGAAATCCATCTCCTTGTTATTCGCCTATACCATTCCATGTACTCGGAATGATAATGGAGTGGTTCGGCACATGGTTGAGCTGCAAATATCAAATTTGCCCTATTATTCCATATTGCGACCCAGTAGGCCATTTTCTGCATAATGGAACCTTTAACCTGAATCAGTTCAATATCATGCAGCTCATTGGTTTGCATGGGCGCAACAGGTATGTGTTGTTGCAAACCAAATTGTCAAAGAACTCTGTCTGGTTGATGCCATTCCACAATGTGTATGCAAATCAACGGCACAACAGCTCTCCATAAATGATTTCCTTGAAAGCAATATTCTGGTAATGCTGCCCGGATTTCATCTGTGTATGGCTCCCAAGTGAACTACAAGCAACACAATATAACATATATATGTATATGATTTTACCATTCCAAAACAAATATTTAGTCGTAAATGTTTAACATGACTACATGCCTAATTTGTATGACTTATAGAATCTTTGTCAGCCAAATCAAGTACATATCGTATATGTCTCAGCGTATGAGTTGGCACAGCAGTAGAATCCTTAGGTGTGCTCCATCTGTAATTAATTAGGAGATATTAATTTACATAGTAAACATATAAGAAAATTGTACAACTATATCATAACAACAAAATATAACTATGCATAAGTTAATTTTGAATACTAAATTACACAAGTTCGGCATCGTATACCCTAAGTTGTTGTATTTTATTAACTGTTCGGTAGGAACTATGTGAATTCTATATTGGTTTCCTTTTACAAAGTAAGAGAGCAAAATTGATTTCTCTTGCTTATTTGTAATTTCAATGATTTGTCTCTCTCTCTCTCTCTATATATACATATATATATATATGTACAAGTGAAAACAAAATTGATATATTAATACATATATATCATAAGTGTTATGTATACGTACCACCGACCAAGTGGTAAACTAGGCGTGATAACTCCACTCCGTAGGTTCGGCGATATATCTCTCAATCTCTCATATGCCCAAACCTGCAACAAAATTAAAGCACCACCAATTTGTGCAGTGTTGTGTCGAGCGGCTTTACACAGCTCTCTATACAGATATGCTAAACACCCGCTGCCCCAGCTATACTGACCAATTGTTGCAATATTCTCCAACAAAGGTAGAAACAAAAGGTTGACATAACATGATGTTTTTGTGCTAAATAATATGCCCGATAAAAGTTGCAACAAGTATGCACGGATGTACCGTGCAATGTCTTCTTCATTATCATTAGCCGGCATAGCAGGAAAAGTAGCATTTAACCAACTCAATTGCAGCATATTTTTTTTTTGAAGGCATTTCTAGGTGGACGAACGCCTAATAGTCGTTCACACTCATCTACCCATTTTAAAGGAAGTGGGAAAATCAATGGATTACCATCTATTGGCAGTCCAGTTTGTATAGCAACATTCTGCAGTGTAATTGTTGCCTCACCTTTGGGAAGATGAAAAGTATGAGTCTCCGGTCTCCATCTCTCAACTAGAGCCGTAATGAGATGGTGGTCCAACTGAAAAAAACCCAACCGTACAACTCCATAGAAACCAGTCTGTCTCAAGACTTGTTCTCGTCGATCATCAATTTCTTCCTCACGTAGGATCGTACCGTCCCTCCTGCAAGTAAGGGTTGTCTCCTCATCCTAATATTTTGACAAAAAATTATATTAATTAATAACATAGTAACAAATATAACAAAAAAATATACACTCAAATGAACTTAATATATTTCTTAATATATTAAAGACGACAATGTTTTTATAAGTAAAAATTTTGGATAAATTTATAAAATAATGCAACTTATGATCATAAGTAACATTAATTTAATTCATCACACAATATTTAATTAATAGTTCAATTATGTAAATAGAAAGTGATATATTTGCTGTTGGAAATGCCCTAGTCCCGAGGCATTGGTCCTTGTACTTGTACTATACATTTGTTGGATTTATGTGTTGTACTCATTTGTGTCATTAATAAAGGCATCAATTCATTTATTATATCTATCTTGTGCAATATATTAAATGAAGTATCCAATGGACATATCTATATCCATGACGACTAGTGTCATGCACTTAGCAGTAAGACCATGGATAGGGTAAACGATATGACCATAAATAGATCCGTAGTCTGTTCCAGTCATGGGAATGAATGGAACAACAGACTATCATTAACCTGGTTGTATGGCGGTGTCTTACCGGTCATTGGACATGGAATGTCAACCAAGTTAATGGGTACATGCCTGGGAGCATGGTACTGGATAGATCCACTAAACGAGTAATCCACATGGTATGGTATCACAATGGATTCTCGTGTAGTACTTGTATGGATCCTTTGACCTGACCATATGATGGTGTTGCATGTGAAGTCGCATACTTAGGGGTACGCCTAAAGGGCCTGTAATAGGGTGCCAAGTATGGGTGCTTTCGGGTATGTCACTGAACATGGTAACACTATGGATATGCAGAAGGGATTTGTCACTCAGTAACCAACTGAGAAGATATCACCGGCCTCTTGATGAATGTGACTGGTAAGAGTGTGGCCACACCCAAACAAGTTGGAACTTGTTTGTGAGAATCAGTACATTCGGGATCAAGTTAATGTCCGGACACAAAAGAGGGTGATCAATCCATGCCTCTGTGTTGGACACCGATATCAATGACATGGGATGTACAAGTTTAAACTACGGGGTTATGATATCAGTTAGACTGCCATCTCCATCTTAATTGGGGGCTGCAGTGGCTTGCTAGAGCCCAACTGCAGTCTGCGGGCCAAAGGCCCGCTGCCAACATAAAGATGGGCCCACAGGATCGTACACATAGAACGATAGAATGCAGACTTAAGGAATAACATGTATACTTGGAGTATACACATTGGAGGGAGAAGTGTTTATATATTAATTATATTATAAAGATCAATTGGATTGGTCATAATAATAAAATTAATATATTCTATTGGCTCTTCATAATTAATTGGATTAATTATGAAATTATTTCCTAGGTGGAAATATTCATATGTATGGGTTTACATATGATTTTATTCTGTGTAGAGTTAATTTTAATTTGATGGATTAAATTAAATGTCAAACCAATTTTAATTTGGATGTAAATAATATGTTACTGGGATAATATATTAAATACATGGGAATATTAAAATTGGGCTTGAATTAATTTGAACCAAATTAATTAAAATTAGACTGGGCCTAAATTAAAACAAGAAAGCCTGCACAGAATAGAGAAGAGCCAAGATGGGCCAGAATCCCCTAAGGAATTCGGCCAACCCTAGGTATAAATACCTAGGGTTAGTAAATTTCGGCCAAGCTATGCATAATAGCCACCTAGCCGAAATTTCTCTCCTCTCCTCTCCTTTGTTCAGTTTTTCCAACGCTAGCACGGGTTGCATTCGCCAAGCGTTCGTGTACGTGAGAGTGGAGGAATTCTAAATTGAGTTCTGCAGTCATCATCCGTCTCTGAAAGAGATTTTTCTGGTATGAAATTTTATTCTCTTTCTATTTAATTTTATGTTTTTCAATTTCCACTTCAATTGCTCCTGGGACTGGATTTGAGGAAATCACCGCGTTCTTCCGCTTTCATCGGGTGATTTCCGGTGACAAATCCCAACAGTGGTATCAGAGCGGGCTTTTGATCCGTGGGAATTGATTAATTTGGTTGAATCCCTGTTTTGAAATTGGATGTTTTTGATTGGGGTTCTTGGTATGGGTTTTATGATTTTTCCCATATGTTTTATGCAATGAAAATTAAATTTGCATATAGGTTTATGTTAGTTTAATTTTATTGTGTATTTTTGTTATTCTTGGTGAATTGCTATGGATGGTGATTGGTTGTTTTATTTTTTTTTATTCTGTTTATAAAAAAAAAAAAAAAAAATCAGCCTCCCGGCGGCGGGATCGCCGCAGCTGCCGCAGCAGCGGGCTGCTGCAGGCGGCAGCAGTAGCGGCTGCCCCGCTGCTGCTTTGCCCTAGCTGCAGCGGGCCGGGCCCAGTGTTTTGGATTTTGCGGGTTTTGGGTCCGGGGCCCAGTTTTGAAATTTTAATTGGTTTTAAAATTCGTGTGTTTAAATTTATGTAATTTAAATGCGTGTGGTTTCTTGGATGAATTTTATTTCGTTCATGCAATATTAGTTTTGGAAATTAATATGGTTAATGGAAGTTGGTTTGGGTAATTTTGGCACAATTACTCGGACGGCTAAATTGGACCCATGGTTTCCCAATTCCAGTGGGAGCAGTTAGACTGCCTGGGCTGGAGGCTCAAAGCCCGTTAAGGGTTAGAACCATGGTGGGCCAAAATTGGCGATTTCCTAATAATGGCTTTGACATAATCTTAATGGGCTTAAATCATGCATTATGACATGCTTTTGAATTGTATGTATTGGATGCATATGGATGGTTGAATGAATGTATGATTGGATGCTATTGGGCCTTTTACGAGTTGGGTTGTATTTTTCTTTTTGGGTAAATACGGCCTGCGTGTCGTTTTCTTTTTAATGTAATTTTATTTTATTTAAGTTAAATATTATAAAATTTGTAAAAGAAGAAGCCCATGGAGTGGTGAGCCCAAATTGGAGGTGCAAGCCCAGAAGGAGAAGATGGAGGCCCGCCTAATATATGTTTCTAGTATAGGTTTACTAGAATAATATTAGGATGTAATATAGGCCCATAGCAGTCCATTTTAATTTTATTTAATCATTTTATATATTCTTTTGCATGTATGAATGTATGTTAAATATAGCTCATTCACCCGCTTTATGTATGTAAGCCGTTATAATTGAATCTAATAACCAAATGGAAATTACTAAGTCGCTTAAAAGTGCTTCCCTCATTCAAAACCGAATCGAAGTGGGAATAGGCCAGTTGTAGACCATGCCCTCGCAGGATGCACTGGAGTATTGTCACTTTGTATTGGGTTAGAGTATGGGATACTCTAACACTTGGATGGAGGTTTTGACTTAGCATGGGTAGTAGGATTCTCCTGGCCCTAAGCACAGATGGGTAAGTGCCAACAAGCCCATCAAACCGAGAGTCCCTAGGTTGGGATTGGACGGCGTTCCTACCTAAATAGTTAAGGTGTAGTTGTACCAAACCCTCGTTTGGCTATATCTTAATGAAATATGGATCTCGGCCCATGAGCCCAACAACTCGGTTTAAATTAATAACTTGATTCATTATTAATTTTATATGGGAACAACAAAGCAAAGCCCTTTATTAACACTCTGAATGTTTTTTCTGTGTAGAAACACCCAAATGGCAAACACTAATACCTTATCACTGCGATCGATTCTTGAGAAGGTCAAGCTTTCCGGTCCAAACTTTTTAGACTGGTCTAGGAACTTGAGGATAGTTCTAAGACAAGAGTCGAAAGAGTATGTGCTGGAAAGGCCTGTGCCGGCTGCGCCTCAGGGACGTAATCCAACAGCTGCACAGCTGGCGGAATACGAGGCGCACGTCAAGGACAACCGGGATGTGACGTGCCTTATGTTGGCTTGTATGGTCCCCGAATTGCAAAAGCAGTTTATGGACCACCAAGCCTATGCTATGATAACAACTCTCAATGAGATGTTTCAAGAGCAAGCTCGTCAGGAAAGGTACCTGACCAATAAGGCATTCCACTCTTGTAAGATGGGGGCCGGGACATCTGTGAGTGCACACGTGCTCAAGATGAAGGGCTATTTGGATACTTTGGCCCGTCTCGGATCGCCTATCTCTCAAGAGTTGGCAGTGGACACGATCCTGGCATCCTTACCGGATTCTTATGATCAGTTCATCCTAAACTATAATATGCAAGGGATGAACCATACTGTCAATGAGCTGCATGGGATGCTTAAGCTTACTGAGCAGTCGATCAAGAAGACTCCGCCGGTGCTGCTGGTTAACAAGGGGAACGCTCCTCTTGCTAAGGGTAAGGCCAAGGAAAAGGCCAAGGCTAAGGCCAAGAAGGCCAAAGCCAAGAAGGCCAAGGCCCAACCCAAAGGCCAGCAGAAGGCAGGTCCTGAGGACGTCTGTTTCGGGTGCAGACAGGCGGGCCATTGGAAGAGATCGTGTCCCAAGCTGATGGGAGAGCAGAGAAGGGGCCAAGGTGCGTCCTCTTCAGGTATTTATGTTATAGATATTAACCTTACTGTTTCAACATCCTGGGTATTGGATACTGGATGTGGTTCTCACATTTGTTGCAATGTGCAGGGACTTAAGAACAGAAGGTTGCTGGGGTCAGGAGAGGTGGACTTGCGGGTCGGAAATGGAGCAAGGGTTGCTGCCATAGAGATCGGCGAATACCACTTAATGATGCCCAGCGGATTGGTTTTAATTTTAGAACATTGTTACTTTGTACCTGCTATGTGCAGGAATATTATTTCTGTATCAATGTTGGACATTTCTGGATTTGAATTTTCTATTATAAATGGTCGTATTTCTATATCGAGAGAGGGATTATTTTATGGAGATGCTCTATTAAATAATGGCCTGTATGTCCTGGACTTAAATGAAACCAATCACATCTATAACATAAACACGAAAAGGGTTAAGCCTAACGAACTTAATCCAGTCTACCTATGGCATTGTCGTCTTGGCCATATAAACGAGAAGCGCATAGCTAGGCTTCACAAAGCTGGAGCCCTAGGGTCATTTGACTTGGAGTCAATTGATACATGCGAATCATGTTTAAGAGGCAAGATGACAAAGGCGCCCTTTAGCAAAAGGGCTGAAAGGGCCACTGGCTTGTTGGACCTAATACATTCAGATGTATATGGACCTATGAGCGCAGCGACCAGAGGTGGGCATCTGTACTTCGTCACGTTCACGGATGATTTCAGCAGATATGGCTATATCTATCTGATGAGACACAAGTTCGAAACCCTTGATAGGTTCAAGGAATTTAGGAACGAGGTACAGAACCAGCTAGGCAGGAATATCAAAACCCTTCGGTCGGACCGAGGCGGTGAATATATGAGCCTAGAGTTTGACTCATACCTGAGAGAGCATGGAATAGTTCCACAGCTCACTCCTCCCGGAACACCACAATGGAATGGGGTGTCCGAACGGAGGAATAGGACTTTGTTGGATATGGTCCGCTCAATGATGAGTCAAGCAACTCTCCCAATTAGTTTCTGGGGACACGCCCTCGAGACAGCAGCTCTCATCTTAAACAATACTCCGACTAAGGCAGAGGAAAAGACCCCATATCAGATATGGACGGGCAAGGAGCCCAATGTGTCTTTCCTAAGGATTTGGGGATGCGAAGCACATGTCAAGAAATTGACTAGTGGCAAGCTGGAGCCCAAAACTGATAAATGCCTGTTTGTGGGCTACCCTAAGGAAACCAAAGGGTATTACTTCTACAACCCCGCCGAGAACAAAGTGTTCATGGCAAGGAAGGGGGTCTTTCTAGAGAAGGAGTTCCTTTCCAAGAAAGATAGTGGGAGCAACGTTGAACTCAGGGAAGTTCAAGGTCCACAAGCTCCTGAAGAGGATAGTTCGGAGGCCCAGGTGGAGCTTCCACAAGTGGAGGCACCGACCTAGGCCATACAAGAACCTAGAAGGTCTGGTAGGGATCGTCGGGAACCGGAGAGGTATGGTTTCCTCGTCACCGATGATCAAACTCTTCTCATCTGGGATGAAGAAGAACCCAAAACCTACCAAGAGGCTATGGCTAGCCCACAGTCTGCAAATTGGCGCAAAGCCATGGAGGCAGAAATGCAATCTATGTACGATAACCAAGTTTGGAACTTGGTTGATCCACCTCTGGGTGCTAAGGTAATAGGTTGCAAGTGGTGCTATAAGCTAAAAGCTGATAATACCTTCAAGGGGCGTCTGGTAGTGAAAGGTTTCAGACAAGTCCATGGAATAGACTATGATGAAACTTTCTCACCAGTAGCCATGCTCAAGTCCATCAGGATACTGCTGGCCATAGCCGCATGGTATGACTATGAGGTATGGCAGATGGATGTCAAAACCGCTTTCCTCAATGGGAAGCTACTCGAGGATGTGTACATGACACAACCTGAAGGTTTTGTCGATCCTAAGTATCCGGGAAGGGTATGTAAACTTCAAAGGTCCATTTATGGACTGAAGCAAGCATCCCGTAGTTGGAACCTAAGATTCAATGAGGCTATAAAGGAATATGGCTTCATACAGAATCTAGATGAGCCTTGTGTGTATAAGAGGACTAGTGGGAGCATTGTCACATTTCTGGTACTTTATGTAGACGACATCCTACTCATTGGAAGCGACATACCTACACTGCAAGGGGTAAAGCAGTGGCTGAGTAAGTGCTTCGCAATGAAGGACTTGGGCGAAGCTGAGATGATCCTAGGGATCAAGATCTATAGGGATAGATCAAATCGGCTTCTGGGCCTAAGTCAGGCTTCGTACATTGACAAAGTTCTGAAAAGATTCAGCATGGACCGGGCCAAGAAAGGTTTCTTGCCAATGGGCCATGGGCTGAAACTTAGTAAGAAGAACTGTCCTAAAACAAGGGAGGACAGGGAGAACATGAAATTGGTTCCATATGCCTCGGCTATTGAATCAATTATGTACTCTATGTTGTGTACGAGACCTGATGTCGCCTTTGCACTGAGTATGACGAGCCGATACCAGCAGGATCCCAGGGAGGATCACTGGAAAGCTGTCAAGGCAATCCTCAAGTACCTTAACCGGACTAAGGATAGCTTCTTGGTGTATGGTGGTCAGGAAGTGCTATCAGTTACTGGGTATACTGATGCAAGCTTCCAGACAGACCAAGATGAGTACCAATCGCAGTCAGGGTATGTATTCTTGCTGAATGGTGGTGCTGTAAGCTGGAGGAGCTCAAAGCAGCCAACCATAGCGGACTCTACAACAGAAGCTGAGTACATCACTGCGTGTGATGCAGCTAAGGAAGCTGTGTGGATGAAGAAGTTTATCACTGAGTTGGGAGTAGTGCCAACTATCCAGGACCTAGTCGATATCTTTTGTGACAACAATGGGGCCGTCGCACAAGCTAAGGAGCCCCGGTCACACAAGAACACCAAGCACGTGCTCAGAAAGTTTCACCTCATACGAGAAATCGCGGAGAGAGGTGATATTGCATTGCACAGAGTGGACACCGAGGATAATGTCGCAGATCCATTGACCAAGGCGCTGGCCCAGCCCAAGCACGAGGGTCATACTAGATCTATAGGGATTAGGCCCATGCCTAGTTGGAACTAGTGCAAGTGGGAGATTGTTGGAAATGCCCTAGTCCCGAGGCATTGGTCCTTGTACTTGTACTATACATTTGTTGGATTTATGTGTTGTACTCATTTGTGTCATTAATAAAGGCATCAATTCATTTATTATATCTATCTTGTGCAATATATTAAATGAAGTATCCAATGGACATATCTATATCCATGACGACTAGTGTCATGCACTTAGCAGTAAGACCATGGATAGGGTAAATGATATGACCATAAATAGATCCGTAGTCTGTTCCAGTCATGGGAATGAATGGAACAACAGACTATCATTAACCTGGTTGTATGGCGGTGTCTTACCGGTCATTGGACATGGAATGTCAACCAAGTTATTGGGTACATGCCTGGGAGCATGGTACTGGATAGATCCACTAAACGAGTAATCCACATGGTATGGTATCACAATGGATTCTTGTGTAGTACTTGTATGGATCCTTTGACCTGACCATATGATGGTGTTGCATGTGAAGTCGCATACTTAGGGGTACGCCTAAAGGGCCTGTAATAGGGTGCCAAGTATGGGTGCTTTCGGGTATGTCACTGAACATGGTAACACTATAGATATGCAGAAGGGATTTGTCACTCAGTAACCAACTGAGAAGATATCACCGGCCTCTTGATGAATGTGACTGGTAAGAGTGTGGCCACACCCAAACAAGTTGGAACTTGTTTGTGAGAATCAGTACATTCGGGATCAAGTTAATGTCCGGACACAAAAGAGGGTGATCAATCCATGCCTCTGTGTTGGACACCGATATCAATGACATGGGATGTACAAGTTTAAACTACGGGGTTATGATATCAGTTAGACTGCCATCTCCATCTTAATTGGGGGCTGCAGTGGCTTGCTAGAGCCCAACTGCAGTCTGCGGGCCAAAGGCCCGCTGCCAACATAAAGATAGGCCCACAGGATCGTACACATAGAACGATAGAATGCAGACTTAAGGAATAACATGTATACTTGGAGTATACACATTGGAGGGAGAAGTGTTTATATATTAATTATATTATAAAGATCAATTGGATTGGTCATAATAATAAAATTAATATATTCTATTGGCTCTTCATAATTAATTGGATGAATTATGAAATTATTTCCTAGGTGGAAATATTCATATGTATGGGTTTACATATGATTTTATTCTGTGTAGAGTTAATTTTAATTTGATGGATTAAATTAAATGTCAAACCAATTTTAATTTGGATGTAAATAATATGTTACTGGGATAATATATTAAATACATGGGAATATTAAAATTGGGCTTGAATTAATTTGAACCAAATTAATTAAAATTAGACTGGGCCTAAATTAAAACAAGAAAGCCTGCACAGAATAGAGAAGAGCCAAGATGGGCCAGAATCCCCTAAGGAATTCGGCCAACCCTAGGTATAAATACCTAGGGTTAGTAAATTTCGGCCAAGCTATGCATAATAGCCACCTAGCCGAAATTTCTCTCCTCTCCTCTCCTTTGTTCAGTTTTTCCAACGCTAGCACGGGTTGCATTCGCCAAGCGTTCGTGTACGTGAGAGTGGAGGAATTCTAAATTGAGTTCTGCAGTCATCATCCGTCTCTGAAAGAGATTTTTCTGGTATGAAATTTTATTCTCTTTCTATTTAATTTTATGTTTTTCAATTTCCACTTCAATTGCTCCTGGGACTGGATTTGAGGAAATCACCGCGTTCTTCCGCTTTCATCGGGTGATTTCCGGTGACAAATCCCAACATTTGCACCTCATTGAACCATACTGCCTCCGATCTATGTGATCTCTATGAATGTAAAACGCTAGGGTCAATCGACCCAGGCTCAATGTATGCTCGCTGTGGTCGTGGATTACCTAACATACCTTACAACACAAACATTTGATGTCAATATAATAAAATGATGCACATTAAGAATTCAACATACTAATAAGGTTTACCAATTGAGTGTATTACTATTAAAGCAATATAGTCACAAAACACACATTATCATAGTAGTTTGCATTCCCAAATAACATATTAGAATCCATTACAAATTAGTCATTATAATTACAACATATTTAACTACGCCCACATGTCCTAGTGTTATGACCGGGTAAGCCACGTTTACTACAAAAACTGGTGGTGTTAGCACCGGCAACTTTCCAATCCATCTCATTCCGAATCCGTGTTGTTTTTGGTCGACCCTTCTTTCTCATCAAATTCGGATTTGGTACAAGTGATGGTCCATCGATTGTTGGCCCGTAGTCACGTTCTCCAAGTGGGGTAAATGCTGTCGACCAACATTTCAAGTTGTTTTCTAATTTATAAATTGGATGAATAAATTGTCTATGGTCAATGCCATATGCCAAACACCCAGCAATGGCATGGGAGCATGGTATTCGTAGTTGTTGAAACTTTCGACAACTACAAGTCATTTTTTTCAGATTGACCACTTGCTTGTGTCCTCCCTTCCTTCCTGAATTCCAACGGGCAGTTTTAATCTCAAAAACACCATTCCTCGTATCAAACCTTTGTACTACATGTCTAGATGCCTTTTCAAACCTTGTCCTCAATAGGTCTATTGCAAATGTAGTATATGAGAATCCCTTTTGCATTTTGGCTGCGATTTCATGTCTGTGTTTTTCGAAACGATCGACCAATTTTAAAAAAAGGCTTTCCATCATTGCTGTTATTGGCAATCCCCGAATATCTTTTAGCAACCATCCATTTACTGATTCAGCAATGTTAGTTGTCATACGACCCCATCGAAAACCACCATCAAAAGCGAGAGCCCATTTCTCCTTTTGGCAGCCGATTCAACCATTGAAAGCTATCAGGTTCTTTCTCCTCAAGCAACCTCATCATCCGATTAAACTTCCGAGGTTAATGTTGATATGCTAAAAAAAACATGAAAACATATCTGAAAGCATAATGAGTTAAACAATTCTATAACTTTATCCTTATGGTTTAGGTTTACTGTAATTGAAAAAGCAATACTCTTAAATACCTGCATTGATGATAAAGTTTTTAACTTCTTCATTTTTGAATTGCTTATTGTAGTTGCTTGCTAGATGGCGAATGCAGAATCGATGAGGTGCCATATTCAATTTTTCAGACTCCATGGCTCTTAAGATTCCAGCATGCCTATCAGATACGACACAAACATTGGGCATGTATGGGCAAACAAAATCTCGTACACAACGCAAGAAGAATTCCCAATTTGCCATATTTTCAACTTCAGCTATGCTAAATGCTATTGGAAATATGTTTCGGTCGCCATCAAGCGCTGATGCTACTAGTATTACACCTTTATACTTTCCAGTTAGAAAAGTGGCATCAACGTACAAGACTGGCATACAATGTTTGAAACCATCAATGCATGGTTTCAGAATCAATAGAAGACGCTCAAATTGTTTAACTCCTGGCACAAATCGACCATTGACAAAGTGATTAGACTCACTAATATGGTAGATTGAGACAGGGTTCATTTCGATTACAACATAAAGCCAAGGGTGAAGATGGTTATATGACTCATCAAAACTTCCATATATCTTCTCAATGGCTTTATTTTTTGCCAACCATGCCTTCTTGTAAGAGATTTTTATCTTATATCTTTCATCAAAGTTTGCAACAATGACCTTGACCTTTAGTGAGGGATCCTCCCTAATCATAGCCTCCACTATGGGATACATATAGGCCGTGTCAAGATTTCGGTTGTCTTGAGACTTTTTCATCCTATGATAAGTATGTTCACCGACATACTTTGTGATCTCCCACAGATGAGACTTCTTCTTCAGCGTCGCACATAACCTCCATGGACATCCCTCATCATAATAATGACATACCAATGTGATAGTATTCATCCTTGTCTCCCTACTCCGAAACTCTTTTTGTATTCTCATAGAGTATTCTTTAGCTGCAGTTTTAACTGCTTCTCTTGAATAAAATAACATCCCCTTTGAGAGTTCCATTGACGAATCCCATCTTATAGCATTCCTGTTTTCATCAATATCATGGACTGTCATAACTGATGCATCAAATTGGGTAAGCTGGGGAATATTTGGGAAAAATGTAGGAGTAAAATTATTGTATAATGCAGTGTCATCAACATTTGAAGAAGAAGCCCTATAATTCCCTTCAAGCTCATCCTCATTGTGCAACCCATCATCCTCATTATCATTATCAGCATCAGCATAATCCTCAGATTCACTATTATCACCATCAACATCATCCTCGTCATCATCATCAGATTCGCTATCACCATCACCACCACCACCACCACCATTAAAACCAATAAGTTCATAATCATCGCTATCATCATCATAATCATCGCTATCATCATCATCACCAAGTCCACCACTACCACCAACATCATAATCAACAGCTTAAGAATTAGAAGGTCCAGCTATATCCCTCGTGTGTATAGAAGGTGTATTATGATTGCATTCGACGTATAATTCAATAAAGAACAAGCTATGACCTAAACTGCTGACTATCCCCAACATCATATTCAAATCATCATCGTCACACAGATCAAAACACTTATACACTAACTGTACTCCATTCATTGCAATTGGGTTTCGAAATTGCACCCTAATCAAATCTTCGGTCGCTGGTATATTCATAACAGTCCTCATCTTATCAAACAATGAACTTAGATTGAATAAACCATTCATTGATATTACTTTGCAATATCCATTCTCATAATCAACTCCAAATTGATTCCTTATGATTTGACCACCCCAATGAATATATATTGGCAATGAAGTCGACATTATTCTGTCATATAATTAAAAAGCATTCATTAGGGCATCTCCAACCCACTACCAAAATCCAATTTCTTTTTTTGTTTTTTGTTTTTTTTATTTTAGTTTCTTTTCCATTTTTCTTTCAATGTTTATTTTTTTTTTCAAAATGTCTATTTTTTTACGGTATTTCGCTTATGTGTTTTTATTATGGTTTCAAACCCGGACTGGTCATCGAGCATCTCCAACCCACTACCAAAATCCAATTTCTTTTTTTGTTTTTTTTTTTTATTTTAGTTTCTTTTCCATTTTTCTTTCAATGTTTATTTTTTTTTTCAAAATGTCTATTTTTTTACGGTATTTCGCTTATGTGTTTTTATTATGGTTTTCAAACCCGGACTGGTCATCGAACCGGTCAAGGGATGGATTCATAGATTTCAGATTAAACTGTAATAAACCTAAACCGAACCGGATTTTATAAATATATTAATATATATTTTTTATATTTATAATATATGAAACTTTGAACATTTTTATTATAATTCTTAAAATTAAGCATTTCAAACACAATATAGTAAATTAAAAAGCTCAATTTATGAAATATAGGTTTTGTACTTACAATTAAATTTCAATTTTATTCAATATATTTTAAAAATGCAAAATATATTTTATTTTAATTAAATACACCTCAAAATAATAACTTAAATTTTATATTTAAAAAAAGATTTAAAAAAAGTTTGGTAGAACCGGATCCAAACCGACCGGCCTGACCTCTGGTTCCGGTTGAACCCAGTCCGACCGGCCGGTCCTGTTCGGTTTTCACAAATATGGTTTTTATTAATTTGTGTGTTTGATTTAATTTATATGTGTATTTGTGATCTTCATTTATTTTAATAATTTTGCTTAAATTCTTAAAATTTTTTAAATTAATATTGATAAAATATCAAAACTAAATTAAAATGCTGAAAATTAAAAAAAATATTAATACATATACAACTTGGAACTATCATAAAATTTATTATATCCTATTTTTGAATCATTAAGTGTTATTTTTGCATTAATGTGTTAATTTTAACTATATCCTATATGATTTTATTTTATAAAATTACTTATTTATTAAAACATTATTATGTAATTAAAATTTTTTATATATATTATTAACACTAAAATGTTTTCAGTTAGGCTTTATTAAAAACAATGAATAATATAATTGTATGTAAAAAGTAATATAATAGTAATAAAAATTTTTGTGGAAAGGAATAAATTAAAAATATTTTAATTTGGAGTGCAAATTTAGACTGAATAGTTGGAGATGGTCTTATATACTAACTTCACAAAAATCAATCTAATAAAAATTTCTAAACAAATATTATATACATATTCCATTTTTGCATACATCATATATATATATTGGTAATGAAGTCGACATTATTCTGTCATATAATTAAAAATCATTCAATATATATATGTCAAAATTTATCTTAAATAAAATTATGATATTTTTTAATTAATTCTAACATAAATGCAAATATATATATATATATATATATATATATATATATATATATATATATATATATATATATATATATATATAAATCAAATAGACATTTCTAATACAAACTATATAGTTTATATCATATATTTAAGATTTTCGAAACATATAAACATTAAAAAATTATTATGTAATTTAAATTATTTATTTATATATAATTAATATTAAATGTTTTTTTAAGAATTTCATAAAAAATATGTGAATAATATTATTGTATGTAAAAAGAAATATATTAATAATAAAAATGTTAGGTGGAAAGGAATAATTTTAAAATATTTTTATTATAATTGGAAATTTGGAGTGGAGAATTGGAGATGGTCTTATATACTAACTTCACAAAAATCAATCTAATACAAATTTATAAACAAATATTATATACACATTCCATTTTTCCATGCATCAATCACATATATATTACACAAATGTAAAGAAATTCACAACATAATTTCAAAAAAATACACAAAATACAAAATTTCATAAATTTTTTTTATTTACCTTTATTGCTTTTAATAAACGCGGACAATAGCTGCTATTTGATGATTGTAGTGCTAGGATTTTCGTTTCTAATTTGTTGATGCTAATCCTATATATAAAATACAAAAAAATTAATCATTTAATTAAACACATATTATACATCTAATATAAATTTATAAACGAACATTTTATACATATTCCATTTTTTTATACATTACATATATATAACTACACAAATTTATAGAAATTCACAACATAATTTCTACAAAATCTACAAAATATAAAATTTCATAAAATTTAGTATGTACCTTTTTTAGGTTGAATACTTCACAATAGCTGTTATTTGGTGGTTATATTGTTAATATTTTCGTTCCTAATTTGATAATGCTAATCCTACAAAAAAAAATTTGTCACAAAAATTAATAACTTAATTAAATATATATAAATATAAAATAAAATTATAATTACTAATAACTTACTAAAAATTAATTAAATTGATAATTAAAAGAGATAGGAAACTTACTTGAAAGAGATAAAATGTTGAACAAATTTAGCTTTTAAAATGTTAAAAATGGAAGGAAATCAGTTTTTTTTTAATAAGGTTGGAGAAGAAGGGGAAGAATGGTTCTCAAATTTGTGCTTAATTTTACCAAACGGATGAATGAGTAAGAGGAACAAAGCAGATGAAGATATAAATATTCATCGGATGGCTGGGATTATATTTACATTTGATCGGACGGCTGAGATGGATGTGATTTGTCGGTTGGATTTGGGGGGCCAAGCACAGTCCGCGTTTGTGAAACGCGGACTGATTTGATTCCGCCTGCTTGGAATGCGGACAAAGGTGTCCGCATTCCGCAGACGCGGACATCCAAGTCCGCGTGTTTGGAATGCGGACACCTTTGTCCGCATTCCAAGCAGGCGGACTCTGCCTAGTCCCATCCACTGAGACAGGCAGCTTTCCAGGTCCGCTTCTCTTGAAAGCGGACCTCTGATTCCTGCTATGTCCGCTTTTCTTAATCGCCGACTTTTTTAGTCCGCTTTTTGTTTCGGCGGACCTCTTTAGGTCCATTAGTTTGACTAGCGGACCTGGCGCAGCAGAAAAAAAAATTGTGTCCGCCAATATCATATGCGGACTTTGACAAAAATACCATAAAATTGGAATTAGTTTCATTTCTACCCTATATTGGGTAATAGTTTGTAATAGTATCATAATTTTTTCTTTAATCCTATTCTCTTACTTGTCACATATATTGACAAGAATGGATGATTCGAGACTAGGCAGGGACAATTCTAGTAGCAAGTTGGGAAAAGAATGGAAACAAAAAAGGCTGAAGGGTCAGCAAAAATGAATTTTCCTTCCAAGAAACTGCGGTTGGCAGAAAGAAATCCAACCAGCATGAGACACCCTTGTAAATTTACTGAAAGAATCTTAAGGAATTGCAAAGATCAATAAATAAATACTCAGGCCACGATTCATCTCCAAAGAACAGAGAACCCTACCAGCATTAGGATTTTCCTTCAGAAATTTCTCAACCACATCTTCATTCTGAGAAACTGTCAAACTGAAAATTAAAAAGGTCAGTTTTTAATACAACGGTATTCCATGTGCTCTTGCAATACATGGGATTTGCCAAAGGGACAAACCTGCACGTACTGTAGACAAGCAAACCACCAACTCTTAACAGCTTAAAACCATTTGTTAGAAGTTTTAACTGCAAGAAAAATACAAATCATCTACAAGGCTGACAATGCACTGTGAACAGAAAACATAAAGCATAGTCCAATCCAATGATGCATCAGGATGAACAAATATTTCATTGTTTCAGTAACAGTACACCATGAGCTTCAGCAAAAAGATGCTCAGAAAAGAATAGGAACAAAATGTTACAAAAAACAGTTTTGGCTTAGATGTTAAATAACACTTAACCAAATACAAAACCCATACTTGATTTATAAAACTCCCACTAAACTAGCCATTACACGATTGATGAACTTCCATTGAATTTATTATGCTGCTGCATCAAACAAAATTTTTTACTCATTGTCATGCTCTTAGCAATATATCATAGCAATAAGAATGTTTTCATACACATTTTTTTC
Source organism: Euphorbia tirucalli (assembly GCA_039660915.1). NCBI lineage: Eukaryota > Viridiplantae > Streptophyta > Magnoliopsida > Malpighiales > Euphorbiaceae > Euphorbia > Euphorbia tirucalli. Next base: position 74,347,564 of record CM077641.1, read on the forward strand.
TTCCCTGTTTTCAATGCTTCTACTCTGTTCATTTCATTTGGTGAGAAAGTGTTGTGGTCCTAGTATCTAGTAACTCATAATGCTAGTGATTGGGGGAATGAGGGTCTATGTCAAGTTTAGAGGTTTTTGAGCCGCACTACTCTGTTACAGCTCTTAGTTTGCGTCAAGTATATGAGCAGTATACACGTGCTACAATTTAATCCCATAATTAAAACAACAATACGTAAGTCATTGTTTCATTTCTTCACTGTTTTAAGGTGTCAAGAAATTTTCCAAGTCCATATTATTTATTTCAAGTATGATTTAAGTGCTTATTATTTGAAATATTTCTCAGTTGTCTATAGCATTCAAGAGACACAAAGTAATTTTATTCATTAAATGAAAAAAATATAAAGAAAACAAATACGCAAGTATTTTTATATATTTTAATTTATTAAAAGCATATGAAAATAATAAGTAAAAATTAGGCAAAAGAAGCATAAAGATATGTAGACTATGATAAAACAATAAAATAATTACCTGAAGTATGGTCAAACTATCGGTCCTCTCAGCATTTAGGACACGTTGCTGAAGAGTTTCCCATCCCCAATGCTCAAATTTTTGGATATGTTTAAATGATCCATCATGTGTACACTCTGCATCCACAAGAACCTGTATAAAATTTCACCTTTCATCAGCATGCACCGTTGAGCAAAATGGATGCAGAACTGTTGGTGACAGGGATATGCATTAGTACAAAGTCTATGGCATAACTTACCTTATCATAGCCGCGGCTTGAAACTTCATTATTACACACAGTCTGATATAATTCACTTTTTCTAAGCCCAACTACTCCGGAATCCTGACCATAAAAAATTAGTTCAGGACAATCACTTTCTGCTGTCAATGCTCTAGCGGAATGTTCCCTTGCTTTAGCAGCTCTTTTCCTCTCTTTCCACAATCTCCTAGAAGTCCACTGCCCAAATGTGTCGTCTTTTTCTTTACATGCAGATTCATCTGTTCAACACTAGACAGAAGCATAAACACATTAAAATGAGTCTGAAAAAGCAAAGGACAAAATCTAAAGCTTAGTCAAAATACAACAATCTACTTTCCAGTTTCCAAGATGTTTACAAGATCTAGAGTCTAAGAATTCCCTCACAGGAACAATGGAAAATGATGTTCCATCAGCAACAAACAGTCTGCATCTATTACCCAGTGCATATTTCTGTAGCATTGTTCTACAAGCTGCTAGGCGATGTCTTGCAATATCAACCCCTGTTATGGATCCTGAATCACCAAGAAGGTCTGATATCATGCAAAGTTTAGCACCTGAAAATAAAGGATAAAAATGATTTAGAAAATAGCTTTGCAAGCATTTAAAAGAAAATATGATGTATATTGCCAATTGCTCCATGCATTTCAAAATAGATGTCTTTTAAGGTTTTGGAATATAGATTAAGAAAGTAATTGACATGTCTTTGATTATGGTGTTATTTTAATAACATATCCCTGCAAATACCCTTTGAAATGCAAAGCACGTGTTAATTTTAATCAACATTAAATACATGGGTAGACAATACAACTCTTAGCCATAGACTTGTACATGAACCAGACTGGTATCATGAGTTAATATGAACAAGAGTATGTGTGTTTGAATTGAAGTCTTCAACTTGGTTGCAAATGGATTTGCCCCCCCCCCCCCCCCCCCCCCTTTTTTTTTTTGTCAAAATAGATTTGGACGTGCTCATCTCCCTCTCCCTCTCCCTTATTTGCATAATATTGCAGTGGTGAAAAGAATCACCATCTATAGTAAAAAGTCTTACAGAAGCTAATATTTAGTCTTTTTTATAGAGAGAAGAAGACATAATTATAAAGAAAGCAACACCACTCATTTAAAACACAAATTAAGTGTTTCTTTCTTCTTCTTCTTCTTCTTTTTTTTTTTTTTTTTTTTTTTTTTCTTCATGTACGAATCACTTCAATTTTTTAAATATGTATTTGCACATTAAGCAATTAGTAATTTATAAATTGGCACTTGAGCATTGGTCAAATAGTTCAATTAAAACTTTGTAAGAATTTAACATGTACGTGTATAAATGATAACATATATGATGACATCCGGTCCGGACTACTGGTTCGGTCTGGTACACCCGGTCCAGTCCGGTAGTCCAGACCCGTATCCCATCACCCGGCTTAAGAAGCCGCATTCCGCATCCGGATCCCGACCACCCCTGAGCAGATTCGAATCAAGTTTTCTTGATCCACGGAGAGATCCTAGGAGAAGAGGTGGTGTCCAATTAGGAATCCACCCCCGTGTTTTACTAGGGCAGGAACACCACCCACGTGGAAGCTCTTTCAATATCAATCCAACTCTACCATCTCTCCTATAAAAGGAGGATACTCTGCATGAGGTAGGGACTACTCAATTCTATTCTCAATTCTCCTAAAAAGTACTTTTAACACACAGAAGCGTACTAACTTAGACATCGGAGTATACCCCAGAGGTTGCCGGTGTCTGACCGTTTTGTCTTGCAGGAGCAACATTGGATCCGGTTAGAGTAGCAACCCGGACCCGGATCATCCAGAGGATTTTACTGAATCCATCATTTGGTGCGGTGAGCGTGGACGGATAATCATGAATTCAAGTTCCGCTAACATGACTTCAGACACTTTGGCAGATTCTCTCGCGACCACAACTCCACAGGCGACGTTGAACTCATCCATATCTCCCCAAGCAGCAGTAATCAACCGTATAGCCAGCAGCCTGAGCCCCGCCGACGCCAGAGACCTGAGGCAGGCGATTCTTCAGATCCAAAATCATGGCATGGTTGGACCAACCATCAGCAGCAGCACATCCCCTTTGATCACAGGGGTTGACAGCCCGGGAATGGGGGTGGCTAGGAACCTCTTCCCACTACCAGAGTCTACCATGGCCCGCCAACCACAAACCCAGCACACGCTTTCTCAGGAGACGCTAGGCAGATGAATCAGCCTAACACCATCTTCCCTGGATTTGGGGATCCCACAGCCCAGCATACGACGTTTGGGGCGCCGCTGGCTCCAACGATGTCACAGGCCAGGCTACCTAGCTTCCAGACCCTGGTTCAGACTCCTCCGCCTATCTATCATCCTACCCACGGGTAAATGTTGGGCCCGCCCCCAGCGCAAGCAGCAACACCTACACCGGAAGCGGCAGACGACCCTAAGATGATGGCGTTGTTCAAACACTACTTTTCCCGCTTCTCGGTGCCCATACAAGAGCCTCTACTAGAAAGCGGAGGATCCTGCTTCACCAATTGGATCCTGAGCATACCATGCGACCCCAAATTCAAACAGTTAAACTTTGAGAACTATAATGGGAAAACAGACCCCTACGTCCACTCCAGAAATTACAAGAACAGGATGGAGATAGCTGGGGCCAACGAGGGTCTGATGTGCAGATTATTCTCATCAACGCTGGTAGGTCCAGCATCTTATTGGTTCGAGACACTAGAACCGGCCTCGATTAACAGTTGGGAACAGCTCCGGGAGCAATTCTGCACCAAGTTCTACGGTTCGGTCCCCACCAGAACAGCCAGTAGAACCTTGCACGATGTGAAACAGAGGCAAGGAGAGTCCCTCCGAGAGTTCGTAGACAGATTCAACCTAGCAACAGTGGAGATTCGGAGATTGGATTTCAACACAGCACTAGAAGCATTGATCGCCAATACAACTAACGAGAGGCTAAGGGCCGACCTCGTCTTGAGGAAGCCCCAAAATGTAACACAGATGATCTCAATGGCAAAAACATTCATAGAACTAGATGAAGTGGGTGCGCCAACCCGGCACCATAAGGATGGCGAGAGGAGATCAGAGGACAGGCGGCCCAGGAGGGACAGAAGGGAGAGAAGGGACCACAGAAAACCGAGAGAATTCACACCCCTTAACCGGCCGCTAGGCGAGGTGCTAGTGGCGGTCGAGAAGAGCAGAGACAAGAAGAGCCTATCTTACCCGGAAGCTAGAAGAGGACAGATCATGGGAGAGGACGAGAAGGCATTCTGTAGATACCACCGCGTGAACGGCCATGACACGGATAACTGCAAGCGGGTGGCGGAGGACATCGAGGAATTGATCAAGAAGGGCAAACTACGAAAGTTTATGGAAAGGAAAGGCAAGGAGGAATCAAAAAGACCTACGGATGAAGACTGTCAACCGACCAAAAGAACGAAAGGAGTGGTCATGGTAATAGCTGGAGGAGATCCGCTGGCCAAAAAAATCAAAAGGAAAGCCGAAAGAGACGCTAAACCTAATCCTCCCCTCTCGGAGAACAGAGTAGCACCGGGTCACACAGACGCCCTGGTCATGGAAGCAGAGATCGAAGGCTACTTGGTGAAACGTATCTTGGTGGACACGGGAAGCTCGACGAACATCATCACCAGACATGCAATAGAAAAGCTGAGAGTTACGCCCAGTAGGATCCATCCGGTTCACGCCCCACTAGTCAGCCTCAGTGGACACATGGTACCGGTAACAGTTCAGGTAGCGCTGGATATGGAGATAGGAGACGAGAAACACGTATGGAGGACAAAAGCCGACTTCACCATAATAGACTCTCCTCTGGCATACAACGCCATACTAGGTAGACCGCTTCTCTCCGAATCAGAGGCCGTCTTATCAATCCGGTATCTGATGCTGCAAATACCTACCGCCTCCGGATGGGCGATAGCCAGAGGAAGCCAGTAGATCGCTCAAAGAACATACCTCGCTTCCTTACAGCCAGAGAGGAACCCGAAGGAAGAAAGAAAAACAGAGCCGGTGGGCAAACTTGAAACGCTGACAGTCGCATCAGACAGAAACGTGTGGATATCCCAAGAGCTAGATAGTGGCATCAAAGAGCAGATTATACAAGTAATAAAAGAGGAGCAGAACACTTTCGCCTGAAAAATTAGTGACATAGAAGGGGTACCATCAGAAATAATAAAGCACTCGCTCAATGTAGATTCGGAAGCAACCCCAATAGTACAGAAGAGGCGAAAATATGCATCAGAAAGGCAGAGGGCAATCGAGGAAGAGATCCAGAGATTACTCGACGCAGGACACATCCGGGAAGTTCAATACCCCAAATGGCTGGTGAACGTAGTGATGGTGAAAAAGGCAAGCGGAAAGTGGCGCATGTGCATCGACTTCACCGACCTCAACAAAGCATGTCCGAAAGACAGCTACCCACTGCCCAACATTGATTAGCTGGTGGATTCGACTGCTGGTTATGCCATATATTCATGCCTGGACGTAGGATCCGGATATCACCAGATACCCATGGACCCGGTGGACCAAGAGAAAACCTCTTTCATCACGCACAAAGGGACATACTGTTACCAGGTCATGCCCTTCGGATTAAAAAACGCGGGAGCTACTTACCAGAGATTGGTGAATTGTATGTTCAAGGAGTTGATTGGGAGAACGGTCGAAGTGTATGTGGATGACATGATTGTCAAGAGCCGGACCCTGAATGACCACCACAGAGATCTAAGGGAAGCATTCTCCATCCTCCAGAAGTACAGACTTAAGCTGAATCCGGAAAAATGCATATTCGGAGTATGACGCGGCAAATTCCTAGGATTCATGATCTCACAAAGAGGGATTGAAGCAAACCCGGAGAAGATAAAGGCCGTACTAGAAATGGCTCCACCCAAGACCCTCAACGACATCCAGAAACTAAATGGAAGAGTCACAGCCCTAGGAAGGTTCATCTCGTTCTCGGCAAAAAGATGCATGCCTTTTTACAAAGCACTCAAAAAAGGGCAGGCCTTCAAGTGGGACAAGGAATGCCACGAGGCGTTTGACCAATTGAAGAAGTTCCTCACATCACCCCCGCTGCTGAGCCGACCAGTACCGGGAGAAAAATTGTATGTTTACTTGGCAGCTGTAGAGGAAGCCGTCGGATCGGGTTGTAAGAGAAGAGGACGGGCAACAATATCCGGTGTATTACACCAGCAAGGTACTACGAGGGGCGGAGACAAGATACCCCAACATTGAGAAGATGGCACTGGCCCTGCTTTCGGCATCCAATAGACTAAGGCCTTACTTCCAGGCACATACCATCATCGTTAGAACCGGGTTCCCACTAAGAAAGGTGCTGCACGGCCCGAAACATCCGGGAGATTGGCGGAATGGGCGATACGCCTGGGGGAATTTGACATCAGATTCGAACCCAGACAAGCTTTGAAAGCTCAAATCCTAGCAGACTTCATAACAGAGTTCAAAGATCTTGAGCACAATTCAACACCTCCATCTGAAGAATGGGGCGTCTTTGTGGACGGAGCGTCGTCAAAGGAGGAAGCGGGAGCGGGCGTATACATCAAAGGACCAAACCGGATCCGACTCCACTATGCAGTGAAGTTGGACTTCCCAACAACGAATAATGCAGCAGAATACGAAGCGATGATAAAAGGCCTGGAGCTAATCAAAGAGATAGGGCCAGACAGAGTCCGGATACTCAGTGACTCTAGATTGGTGTCCAACCAGATAAACAAACACTTTGAAGTCCGAGACCAAGCCATGAAAGGATATTTGGACACTGTCCGGAGTTTGCTGAAACAGATGAGGCGCAGGGAACAGTATGGAAGATTGAAAACATACCCTGGGAAGCCAACAGCCTAGCGGATGAACTTGCTAAAGCTGCCTCTAGCAAAGAAGAATGGCAACATCTGCACTGTCCGTACGAAGTACAGTCTCACCTTAGCATTGAGAAAAATGAAGCCCTGACGGTAGATCACCATGGAACATGCTGGATTACACCCATCATGGACTTCCTGAAGGAAGGAAAATTACCGGTTGATGAACCAACGGCTCGCCGAATCTTGAGGAAGTCTTCTAGGTATGCTATCATAGACGGATAGCTTTACCGCAAGTCTTTTAGTCGCCCTTGGATGAAATACATCCCGCTAGAAGAAGGCAACTATGTTTTGAGAGAACTCCACGAGGGGATCTGTGGGTCACATCAGGCCGCCCTAACTATACTCCGCAGAGCAATGCTCATGGGATACTACTGGGAAACAATGAAAGAAGACGCAGAGGCCTACATCTATGCTTGCCACCAATACCAGGTACACGCAAAGAAAACCAGCCAACCACCGGCGGAGCAACAGCCAATCCTAACGGCTTGGCCTTTTTCAACATGGGGGATCGACCTTGTGGGTCCGATGCCGGAAGCAAGCAGACAGAGGAAGTGGATAATCGTAGCGGTTGATCACTTCACCAAATGGGTGGAAGCAGAAGCCCTCTCTACCATTACCCCTGAGAAAGTGATTTCCTTTGTCAAGGAATACATCCTGGGAAGATTTGGCATACCGAATACCATCATCACGGACAATGGGACTCAGTTCACCTCCAGAAAATTCAAAGAATTCTGCGAAAGCTTCCGCAGCACACATAGGTGTAGCTCGGTTGCCCACCCGCAGAGTAATGGCATGACAAAGGTTACCAACCGTACCATATGCGACGGCATCAAAAAGAGGTTGGAGGGGCACAAAGGAGCATGGGCAGATGAACTAAACAGCGTACTATGGGCGTACAGAACCACCCCGAGATGGGCCACGGGGGAAACCCCCTTCGCCCTAACGTACGGTACCGAAGCAGTGATCCAGGTAGAAATTGGCTCTCCTAGTGACAGGGTGACGTACTACAGCGAAGCCCAGAATGACATCAACTTGTGCTTTCACTTGGACTCGCTGGAGGAAAGGAGGGAGAGGGCCTTCGTCCTCATGGCGGCATAAAAAATAAAGTCGCTTGGTACCATGACAAGAAAGTAAAGGCGGTAGCCTTCCAGCCAGGAGATCTTGTATTGCGAGACGCGGAGGCCTCACAAGCTAAAGAAGGCAGAGGAAAATTAGCTGTCAAATGGGAGGGACCGTACCGGATCAATAAAGCCCTTGGACCGGCTACATACAAACTATGCCACATGGATGGAAGAGACATTCCACGCACATGGAACTCTAGAGCACTTAGGAAATACTACCAATAGAGCACGTTGCACTCTTTTTCCCTCGGTAGCGGTTTTTTCCCACAGGGTTTTCCCTACTGAGGTTTTTAATGAGGCAACTATAGCTGTAGTGCTGTAACTTTATATTTAATGGAAATTCGCTTTCGAATACATCATTTTATGCCTAACCAGCTCTTTTATTATTCGCTTTCGAATATTTCTTTGAGGTACTTGGCCACTTTAATTCGCTTTCGAATAAGTGTATGCTCGACCTTCCCATTCGCCTTCGATAAAATTAAAGTCCTGGGTTAACATTCGATTCCAAACTTAGACCTGGCTTTAAAGGGGCAGCCATAAACAGATGCGCTAAGTTTGCATTCAAACACAAAAAGAAGAGAAAAATTGAACCGCATCGAAAAAATTCTTGTTTCATTAACTGCCTATAATGGGAAATATGTACATTTACAAAATATCAATCCCTATTCTGATCACCGGACCCCTCAGCTGATCCCTCTTCAGGCGCTGAGGCGGATGGAGGGACATCATCTTCCTCATCCGGGAGATCGGCTTCATCAGGGAAGTCCACTTCTATGTCCCCGAAAGCAACATCCGAGTAGACTTCAGAGCACTTTTGAATGATACGGTCCCCACACAGTAGGGTAAGGCGCCCGTAGGTAAGGGTCCTTTCCTTCAACTTCTCCTCCGCCGCCAGTCGGTCACTTTCGCGGGACTTCCTCTCCTGCTCAAGGGCCGCCTCGGCTAGTTCAAGAGAACGCTTGAGGGTCGCATTCTCGGCAGTCACAGCATCAAGCGCCTTCTTTTGCTGTTCAGCCTCAGCCTTTACTTTCGCCAGGCCCTCTTCCAACTTCTTCCTCTCCAGAGCACCGGCAATGCTCTGATCGTAGATTCGATCCGCTTCTTCAACCCTCTTCAACTCCTCGTAGAGGAAGGGGATGGCCTGCAGAGAAATAGTTAGATACAGCCAGAAGGTAAGGGAAAGAGTCTAAAGCTTACCATGTATAACTTGCTCAGGACTCTAGTCCTGATGGTCCGGTTTGACAAAGTCCTCATCCGGGAGGAGTCAGCAGGGAGATACATGCCATTGCTCAGCTCCAGCTGCACTAGAGGGTCAGCAAGACTTGCATCTTTGCCGAACTTTGAAATCAAAACATCCCGTATCGGGCTGTCAGTGTTCACCGGACCCGAAAAGTCAGGTGCTACCTCCTACGGAACAAAAAGTGAGCAAAATCCGGCGTAAAAAAAAATGATGAATGTGAAGAACGTACCACTCGGACTCTCTTCCCTCTGTCCGATCCGGATGCAGGAGCACCAGGCCTCTTTTTATTTCCTGCAGGCTCCGCACTCACGAAAGGAGCAGCAGGATCTGGACCGGCCAAATTGATAGCAGGAATCGGAGTAGGTGCGGCAGTGGACACCTTAGATCCGCTCTTTTGGGCACTCAAGGCTGCAACAGTATCAGCAAGTGACATCCCTGCCACAGAGGAAAAATACAAAAATAAGTAAATAAATACCTCGGCCCTCTAAGGGATCATTAAAGAACATAGGGAGACCGGTCCGGTGGTCAAGCGCTGCCAGAGGCAACCCTTGACGGTAAGCTCTTGTGGCATACTACAGCTTCCAATACTGAGTCGGAACCGCCGTCAGCAGATCGAGGTGGGCCTATTCCTGGGGCGAGAGCTTGTCTTTCTCCCCCCGCATCTCGCTCGTAGGCCGGAAAGACCAGGCGGTGGGGAATGTTGGCACATTTTCCTTCAACTTAATGAAGAAAAATAGACCCTTGAACCCCTTTATCGAAGAAGTGCGGCCAGAAAAGAACCGGAAGAGAGGCCCCTTAGCCATTGTTAGATGGTCGCTATTGGTGTTTCGGAGAACCGGAGTGGCGATATGCCGGAAGAGGGCACCGGTCAGTTGGATGCTGAGGTTACAACACAACCAATACGTGGCGCACACGTCCTCCATCACATTCGGGTGCAACTGGGCTGGACATACCCCGTACCGGTTCAAGATAGAGCAAATTCCTTCCGGGAGCGGATAGGTGAAGCCGCCCACTACATGGTGAAGGTAGATGGAGAAATAGCCGGGCGGCGGACGATGAACCCTCTGGCTGGAAGCAGGGATGAGACACTCGCAGGCTTCTAACCAGGGGTAATCAGAAGCCAACTGATTTATCTCGCGGAAAGCAATGGAAGAAGCCATCTGTGATATCCTAGGGGTAAGGGTTCTCCCTGAGACACTCCTGACCAACTGAGATGACTCAGGGGGTAGACTGGTGCACTGGTCTCTCCGGCAGAGCGAGTTCTTTCAGAGGACTCAGAGGTGGAAAGCCTGGCGGTGTCAGAATCCACCTCCACAGAGGGGGACACAGGGCGAGGAGCAGTGCTAGCGGTCCATGAATAACTCGAAGAACCCATAACAAACAAACAGTAACCCTAGAACTAAAAACAGAAGAAAAACAGGAAAGTAGCAGAAGAAAGAAGAAAGCACTTACTGGTTTTTGAGAAATGAGAACGCTAGAAACTCAGAATGACGCCCAGAGCTGAAATCAGCGACTTAAATACCCTGCTGGTGGGAAATCAAAAGGTTGCAGCATTTAAGTCAAATCGAAGGTCGCGTCCCTGCAGCTACACAGTACGTGGCAGACAGTGGGTGAGCGCGGGTTCCTAGGCAGGGTTTTAGTGTTAAACCCTAAAGGGTTTACTTCAGACTTAGGGGGGGACTTCTGATGACATCCTGTCCGGACTACCGGTTCGGTCCGGTACACCCGGTCCAGTCCGGTAGTCCGGACCCGTATCCCATCACCCGGCTTAAGAAGCCGCATTCCGCATCCGGATCCCGACCACCCCTGAGCAGATTCGAATCAAGTTTCCTTGATCCGCGGAGAGATCCTAGGAGAAGAGGTGGTGTCCAATTAGGAATCCACCCCCGTGTTTTACTAGGGCAGGAACACCACCCACGTGGAAGCTCTTTCAATATCAATCCAACTCTACCATCCCTCCTATAAAAAGAGGATACTCTGCATGAGGTAGGGACTACTCAATTCTATTCTCAATTCTCCTAAAAAGTACTTTTAACACACAGGAGCGTACTAACTTAGGCATCGGAGTATACCCCAGAGGTTGCCGGTGTCTCACCGTTTTGTCTTGCATGAGCAACATTGGATCCGGTTAGAGTAGCAACCCGGACCCGGATCATCCAGAGGATTTTCTCTCTATATTTAGTCTTTTTTATAGAGAGAAGAAGACATAATTATAAAGAAAGCAACACCACTCATTTAAAACACAAATTAAGTGTTTCTTTCTTCTTCTTCTTCTTCTTTTTTTTTTTTTTTTTTTTTTTTTTTCTTTATGTACGAATCACTTCAATTTTTTAAATATGTATTTGCACATTAAGCAATTAGTATTTTATAAATTGGCACTTGAGCATTGGTCAAATAGTTCAATTAAAACTTTGTAAGAATTTAACATGTACGTGTATAAATGATAACATATATAAGGCTAAAAGATCATGGGCTGAATCTATAAGTTTCTAATACGATGTTTTCATGTTTAAACAAATAATAATAATAATAAAGATTAGTGAAATTGCTTTAATTTTAATACATTTTATCGACCATCTTAATTAAAGTTAACTATCATATATTTAACTATAATTAGTTTCATTGGAACCGAAAAAAAGCTATAATTAGTTTCAAGGATTTATTTATTGTGAGAATTTCAAATTATACTAAAATATTCAAAAAGAATTAGTATTTGTCAATACATTTGGACATGAAAGCTCATTTCCTTCTCCCTTTCCTCATTTGTATACTATTGCAGCGTCCATCCATATCAAAAAAAGTCTTACACAAGTTAATATTTAGTCTTTTTACAGAGAGAAGAAGATATAATTGCAAAGAAAGCAACACCACCCGTTTAAAACACAAAATTTTCTTCTCTTCTTAATACACATGGCCAAGTCTCCCTCGTTGGTCGCTTTCCCATCAAATATATGCTCAGAATTCATTAATTAATGTTGTAAATTAGGGGTGTACAAAAAAAAAAAAAAACCGAAAAACCGTGAAACCGTGAAACCGAGCTAAAAATAAGGTTAACTGAAACCAATAGACTAGTGTACAGTTTTTATTTTTAGAAATTAACGGTTACGGTTACGGTTTAGGATTTTACATCGAAAATCCATGTGGACTCACGGTTAACCGACTTTTTACAAATATTTTTCTTAAAAAATTATGTAATTATATATATATATATAATATGAATAATAAGTGAAGCATTTGGCCCACTGATGTTAGTTTACTTCCTTACTATACAACACCAAGTAGTCTCGGTCACTCCCTTCTAATCTCTTATCCTCTCAATTTTTAATTTCATACTCACTGAAAAACGAACAGTGAAGAATAATTTCATTAATTAATGTTTGATCTTGTACAACAATTTCTATGTTTGGAAAAATTTTTTTATTAATGTTTTAATTATTGGAGTTTATGGTTAAAATGTTATTTTAATTAATAATTAAGATTATGATTTGTAATTTTATATTTTTATTTGACATTTGAGATTTATGGTCTATTTATTTGAGGTTTCAAATATTATAAATTTAGCAAAATCATAATGTCTATTTCGTAAATGGTTAACCGTAAAGAAATGGTTAACCGAATTTAATGGACAATGTATGGTTAGTAAATTAAAAAACCCGTTCAAACGGTTAACCGTTTGTAAAAGTCCACATAGACCGGTTAATCGACCATGTGCACCCCGGTAAATTATATATATCAAGTTGTTGATTCATTCATTAATTTTAAATTCTATTGTTTAAATACTTATCTAAATTTCTAGGATTATCAATTTTTTCATTTTTATATTCACTTTTGGCAAGTTTTTCTCATGTTTACCCTTGTTTATATAAGGAGAGATGTAGAGTAATGGATCAAATCATTAATGTTAAGCCATAAGTACTAAGATGAAAAAGAAAAAGTCTTAAGAATAAATTAGTCTTTATAATAGCTTAATCCATATTACATATTGGTCTTGATGAACTACCTTACACATCATATATTATTGACCGAAGGGAGTACTAAACATTATATTTAATTGCACGTCCATTTATATCTTATTGGTAAGTGCATTCATATTTAAATTAGAGGTTTAGAATTCGAGTCTCTATCAGAAAATATATTGTTTAATTATTACAACTGAAATCCCTTACGTTAGAAATAATTATGTGTTGTAGATAAATATTGTATACATGTCGAACCTGATTACATGCTTTTAACAAATACTACACCCACTTATTATACATATCCCATCATGAACATTCCACCTCTAACTATTCCCCCCACTTATATAAAGAGGTACGTAAAAGACATGGTATAAGAGGAATACGATAACAGTATGGCTAGAAAAAAAAAAAAAAAAAAAAAAAAAAAAAAAAAAACTTTGAAACCGATAAGACATTTTTTTTTAATTTATATTATTTATTCTCTTAAATATCTTTTATTTTCTCTTTATTAAGCTTTAAACTAATATAACATATTATTATGAATCTTAACCCTACCCGTACACCGTCGTTGATCACATGCTTATATACCATATTTTATTGTTATATATTTTCAGTATGAGATCTCTAATGGTATGTGACATATTTTTATCTTGTTTTATAGTGAAATAGTACAATTAGATTAATTAATATTGAAATTTTGTCTTAATTTGATTCAATTAAATCTTTTTAAAATGCAAGAGGTGTAAATATAAGGAAGTGCGGTCCATATATATCCTTCATCCAAATAAAGCACTGTTACTTCAATTCTCAATTACAATGAGAGATTCAATTGTGGAAGTGAATTGACCCTATGGAAAACATAGCTTTCCATTAATAGCGAGCTGCTATCTAAAACAAATAAAATTTTGAAAGGGTAGCATCATGTGAGGGGCAGTTGATGTCAAAATCGTGTTGCTTATTTTATGTCTAAATATTTACTACTGCTGCCGCTATTATTATTATTATTATTATTATCACTACTACGGTACATGAGATTATTATTGGAGAAAATCATGTAAATAAAGAAGAAATGAAAATAAATTTAATTTGGTAGACCATCCAAAATTAAATGCAATGTGTTGGGTTTAATTGTAACATCATCTATGAATGTCTCCGCCCATATATATATCCAACACTAACAAGATCATACTCACACTCTCACTTAATTAGCCACCCTTCAATTAACTTCAATCCTCCCCCTTGAAACAATTAGGGTTCTCCCTTGGTTGTTATTGAATGAAATAAGAATATTTATACAAGGCATACACATGGGCTCTATATACAATAGGCTGTACAGTGGGCCGTATACATATATACATGTGAGTTATATACAATACTCTCACCTCCTGCAAGTTAAGCGGGGCTCGTCGTGGTCAACTTGGCATGAAAAGTAAGAAAACGGTCTTTGGAGAGACCCTTGGTAAGAATATCAGCCGGCTGTTGGAGTGTGGAGCTATATTGCACTCGTAATTGGCGTTGAGCTACCTTGTCACGGACAAAGTGAAAATCTAGTTCAACATGCTTGGTGTTGTTGTGAAACACAGGATCAACACTCAAGTAAGTGGCTCCTAAATTGTCGGACCAGACCGTTGGGGCTGTTGGGAAAGGGAAACCGAGTTCCCGAAGTAACATTGTGAGCCATAATACTTCTGAATGAAATAAGAGTATTTATACAAGGCATACACATGGGCCGTATACATACACACATGAGTTATATACAATGCTATATCCCCCCTTACTCTATTACTAATACCATGACGAGTATTTCTGCAAATTTAAAGGAATACAAACAACTTACTGAGAAGCTACAGGAGAACTTTAGTGAGTGTGATGCTTTAAGACAATTTGTCTTGACCAAGCCAAGCTCTTGGTCTAAACAGGAAACTTATGCTGAGGCTAGAGATAAAATGAAAGCAATAATTCAACAGTCAACGAGTCACCCAAATAGGAAAACTTTGTTAGCCCGGTTGATTTCATCCAATGAAACAGTGTCTCTCACAGACACTAAAGAATATGAAGGTATGCATGCCTTCCCTGCGAATGAGGAGAAGGCAGGCCGCAATCCCTTCCAAGAGGGTGATGTTGTCACGATTTCATCTCGAACCTCCCCAAGTGAAATTCAAGCCATGCTTGAACTGGCTAGTGGAAATGGAAGAAATTTCCAGATTGCATAGGTATATATAATTCTACAGTTATTTGTAATAATTTAATCAATTTTGATTTTCTTCTAACGTTGAAAATGTTGTGTTTTGCAGGGAGCTGCCCATGAGGCTGGAAGGAGAGGCTTGCAAGGAGTTGCCCCAGTACGTACTTGGCTGGAAGGAGGTTGCTGCTAGCTCAGTTGAGAATATATTTATGCTGCATCTTATTGCACCTCTAATGATCATTTTTATTCCTCAGTTTGGAAATTTCCTTTAGTGTTATTATTGATTTGGCTTTTCTGGAAAGTTAATAATAACACTAAAGGAAATATCCAAATTGAAGAATAAAAATGATTATTAGAAGTGCAATAAGATGCAGTATAAATATATTCTCAACTGAGCTAGCAGCAACCTCCTTACGGCCAAGTACGTACAGCTGCAACTCCTTGCAAACCTTCCCTTCCAGCCTCATGGGCAGCTCCCTGCAAAAC
Organism: Euphorbia tirucalli; assembly: GCA_039660915.1. Classification (NCBI taxonomy): domain Eukaryota; kingdom Viridiplantae; phylum Streptophyta; class Magnoliopsida; order Malpighiales; family Euphorbiaceae; genus Euphorbia; species Euphorbia tirucalli. Next base: position 74,363,193 of record CM077641.1, read on the forward strand.
ACAATATTTTCAACGTTAGAAGAAAATCAAAATTGATTAAATTATTACAAAATAACTGTAGAATTATATATACCTATGCAATCTGGAAATTCCTTCCATTTCCACCAGCCAGTTCAAGCATGGCTTGAATTTCACTAGGGGAGGTTCGAGATGAAATCGTGATAGCATCACCCCCTTGAAAGGGATTTCGGCCGGCTTTCTCCTCATCCGCAAGGAAGGCAAGCATACCGTCACATTCTTTAGTGTCTCTAAGAGACACTATTTCATTGGATGAAATCAACCGGGCTAACAAAGTTTTCCTATTTGTGAGACTAGTTGACTGTTGAATTATTACTGTCATTTTATCTCTAGCCTGAGTATAAGTTTCCTGTTCAGACTAAGAGCTTTGCTTGGTCAAGACAAATTGTCTTAAAGCATCACACTTACTAAAGTTCTCCTGTAGCTTATCAGTAAGTTGTTTGTATTCCTTTAAATTTGCAGAAATACTCGCCATGGTATTGGTAATAGAGTGAGGTGTGATAGAGTATTGTATATAACTCGTATGTATATATGTATACGGCCCACTGTATAGCCCAATGCATATATGGCCCATGTGTATGCCTAGTATAAATACTCTTATTTCATTCAATAACAACTAAGGGAGAACCCTAATTGTTTCATGGTATAAATACTCGCATACCATCCGCGTGTCTGGTCTATGCCCTCAGCGACAAAATCTCCAGGAAAGTTGTTCTCAAACAACTCAGTGTTCTCAAATGGATAATGGATATAAGCATAAGGCATCGATCCACTTTCAAACCAGCAATCCAACACCTGCAAAATCAAGATATTTATACTTAAAAACTTCATGTCCGGTGCTGAGAATTACAGTGCCATCTACGCCGAAATACCATGAAAACATGACACAGAGTTCCGCCAAATTTGGGAAATGCAGAAGAACATCCACAAAATACATGACCATTGACCACATTAAGACAATATGATTTGTGTATAATTAATCTTGCCGCACATTCACCATGCAATAGAAAGCAAACTAGAGAGCATGCTAAGGAATGCATAATCTTGATAGACCATATCAACATGATTTTAAATCAAATCAGCAAAAGCCTTCACATCATCATAATCCAGGTTCCAATGCCTTACATCTTCCACCCGTTTAAGCACACCGTTTTCAGGGCCACGGCTAGATGGGATCGTGATACAATCAACAAATTCACGGTGGAGATCAACAATCTGTGGGAGAAAAAAAAAAGTCAAATAATTTACAAAAATGAATAGCATATCACACAGCGACAAGACATAATGAAAAGAAAATTGAAGAAAATAGTGAGCAAAGCTAATAAATTGCATTCTGTTACCAGCTACAACTCGGAACAGGATACGCCTAAATGAAAGCTAAAAAGAAGAAACGACAATTAGTGTACTAAGTTTAGATGACCATGAGCAGCAAGAAACAAATCTACATATTTGGAGTAATGAAACTTGCAATCGCTTTAGATCAATCAAATCGAAATCATTGCATTCCTAAAATAACAAAAATGCAATTGAACAACCACAATCAAGCACCACTTGGGGATAAAATAGCATGGGAGGTGGGAGAGAGTTTACACCTTCTTTCCAGAAAGCCTTTCCAGCTTAGCAGCAGAATCCACAACTACTATTTCCTTCCCGTCCTCACTAATCCATACCTGAACAGGTGTTCCCCAAAACCTATTTCGACTAATAGCCCAATCTCATGCATTCTCGAGCCAATTATGGAACCGTTTAGCCTGCAAGAAAACAAAAGAGGTCAATAATCCACGTCTAAATTCAAGCAACAAGAAAAAATTAAATGGACAGCATTTACAGCACATTCAAAAGAGATAAGGATCAACAACTACATGCAAAATGGATAGGCAGGATTGTTTATACTGAAAATAAAGGCCGTTTACGAGGGGAGGTTGCAATAGGAAATTTTTCTACGAAAAGAGGTCATCTTAAACAAGAAGCATAAAATAGAAAAGTTGAAGAAGGTCCCACGGATGAGTTCTCTCACCTATGCAATCTGGCACCCAGTAAGTCTGTTTGTTGACTTCTATCAGTTGATCTTTAAACTTCTCCACCTCAAGAAACCTAGAAGTACAATACAAAGTAACACATATTTTACAGAAACAAAGAGGACAGAAACTGCATAATACGATGTACTGAATCCACCAAGAACAGAATATATATGCTGCAGCAATTATAGTTAATGTAAAGCAATCAACTGGTACTCTCCATACACGGCATAGATACTAACTATCAAGGCTTTCCTTCAGACAGCATGAAAAAATCCACATACCAACTTAAACAGGCCAGCTTATCAGATCTGCTGCCGAAGGCTTTGATATGCTGAATCGTTCCTGACTTGAGAAGCCTTCCTTTTGTCTGAAAAATTGATAATAGATGCATCCAGCGTAAGGGGGAAACCATTGAGAGCATTCATTATAAACAACATCATGCAGACAACAGGACCATTTGAAATCTTAAGAAAAGTTACTCAACATTCTAGAAAATAGCTGAGTTAACAACTCCATGCATAGAATGTATACCTTCACCACTTCGATGACATCTTCCTCTACATCCTTGATAAAACGACCTTCGTATTTGGGAATTTTATCTGTAAAGCATCCTTCACTATCAAGTGGGACAATTGAATCTTGTCCCTGCAAAAAGAAACATATGAGTTAGTTACTTATCCCCTACAACAGGAGGGGAAAGAAAAATAGCTGAACACTAATTGCAAACCTGGCTGATAATTCCATTCTCTAAGCAGACACGAAAATCGACTTCGCCAAACTGAGGAGCATAATGGACAATCCCAGTACCACATTGATCAGACACAGAACTGTCGGCAACAACTCTGAAAGCGACATCAGAGAGCTCGAGGAAGTGTTCGAACATAGGTTGGTACCTGCAAGGGGCCGAGGGCATTGATTGATGTAGGATGAGTATGGCAAGGGGACAATAGTAGAGCATTGACTGAAACTGAAAGAGTTAAGAGTACTCACTTGGTATTCACTAGAGGAGGTCCAGAAAATCTATCCAAGATATAATAACAAGCATGAGCCTGTAGGTTGGATTTTGGTAGATAATTTGGCTTCTCAGCAGGAAGTTCAGACAACCGGCACTCAGCAACCACATAGATATTTCCAGAGTACTTGTTGCGGACCTGCAACAACAAGAATGCAGTGCTCATAAGATGTCATATAAAAAAGGAATATGGAGCAAACAAAGGGCAAGGGAAGTAGAGAAGCTGGTAGTCTGATCAAGTATTAAAGTATTGCTTGCTGTGTTAAAGAAGAACAAAAATGACAACAGACCTTAACATATAGTAGATCAGGATTGACACAAAGGGCAAGATTGCTGGGCAGGGTCCAAGGCGTGGTAGTCCAGGCTACAAAAGCAGCTCCTCGATGGGGATCACTAACAATGGGAAAGGACACCATTATAGAAGGGTCAGTGACGAATCTCTTATCGGAGTCAGCTTCAAAGTTGGAAAGGGGAGTCTCCATGGTTGTGGAGTACGGGGAAACCTGAATTAAGGAAAAAAAAAAAAGAAACATAATTGAAGAGCTTGAATAATCAAAATAAAACCCCATAACGTAATTGAATATGAACTTAAAGAGGTAGAATTGAACCTTGAAAGCTCTGTAGACAAGACCTTTATCATACAGTTGTGAGAAAACCCACCAAACACTCTCCATGAAGTTGAAATCCATTGTCTTATACCCATCTTCAAATGATCCAAGGGTACGCCCGCTCTTGATCACCATAGAATCCCACTGATCGACGCAACTAGTGACAACAGCTCGACATTCTTTGTTGTATGATTCGATACCCATGTCCGCAACATCCTTCCTCGTCACGATGTTCAACTTCTTACGAATCTCATTCTCCACAGGGACGCCGTGGCAATCGAACCCCAAAAGGATGTTTACATGGTGTCCATTCATGTGCCTATAACGGCACGCAATGTCTTTAATCGTCCCAGCTAGTGTGTGACCATAATGCGGCGAACCAGTAGCGAACGGAGGGCCGTCGTAAAATACAAATTCCGGCTTCCCCTTCTGTGCGTTGCTGCACCGTAGGGGAAGCTTGAATCTCTTCCCAGCTAGCAAGGACAATTTCCTCCTCCGCCGGAAAACAATAACGATTGGACTCAGGAACTTCCTCCATTTTTTTTTTCTTTTTTAAAGGTAGGTATGTGTTGTTCTATGCTTGGCAGAAGTAATAAAAGGAGGAGATGGATTTGATCATAATCAATGTTATATAACCGTACCGGATATTAAACCGGTGAAGCTACTGGTACGTGGTACAATCGGTTCAACCGGATTTTACCGGTGGTTATACCGGATTATTATTTTTTTGGAAAAAATATTATTTGAAAAATAAATAAGCTTATAAATTCATCAAACACAAGTTTCAAATGTTTAATACTCAAAATAACTTCATGAAATATCCTAAAACTTCATCAATTTTAAATTTTAATAATAATTGATTTAAATTTTAAAATTTGGAAAATTTTGGTTTGAAACCGAACCGAACCAAAACCAAACCAAACTAGTTCAGTTTGGTTCAATTCAAACCAAATGTATATTGGTTTGATTTTGGTTTTTATAATTTTCTATGTTTATTTTTCGATTCGGTTCGTTACCGAACCGAATCGAATAAAAACCAAACATAAAAAATTATAAAAACCGGTTTTTGACTAGTTCACTGGTTTTGGACCGGTCGAACCGGTCATCTCCGGTTTTGTCAAACCGGTAATTTTAATCAAACCGACTAGACCCATGGTCGGTGCGATAAAACCAGTCGAACCGGCTGGTCCGGTCCGCTTTTCACAACATTGATCATAATTCTCCAAAAACTCTTATTTTTTTTTTTTTTAATCCCGTTAAATTGATGATTTTTGAGGAATTGTGGATTGTAAAATTATGAGTTTATAAATTTATCCCTGTACTTTTTTATTATTCAAATTTTTTTTATTTTAAAAGACTATTTAAGTAATTACCACATTTAACTCTACTTTAAAAAATCTCCCTTCTCCCAAGCATGGTTTTACTTTGATTTTTATTTTTCTATCAAATATTACACCGTATCCTACTATCCTTCCCTTTATAATTCTTATCTCACGCTTTGCCAAGCAAAGCCTTAGGGTTTCTAAGTTTCAGTTTTCGATTTTTAGGGTTTTATACATTTATGCCATCATACATTGTTTTCGTTTTTCAGGGTTTTTTACAAACTGTTTTCGTTTTTTTTTAAGAAAAAAAAAACAATCCCCACGAGCTTTTCCTTTACAACTCCGATTCCGTAGGCTTTACGCTTTTTGAATAATACAAACAAAAAAATTAATATACTTAATTATTATTTTAATTCATAATTCAATTATATTCCGTACACCATTCTTATTATTTGACCTTACCATATATTTGCTCTAATTTCTCATTCTATATAATCTATCAAAAAAAAAAAAAAAAGGCTCATCCTTAATTTAACTTCGGTAACTAGAATTGCAAAATATAAGATTGAATATCCCAAATGAATTCCAATGCCAATTCTTTAGTCTATCTGATAAATAAGATGATCCTCAAGTATTTCGATATTGATTTTAGCACTCGAAAACAATTTTCAATATTCCCCACATCACCCTTTTTTATAGACTATTGTACAAAAAAAATTGGATATTTTTTTTAACCTATTTCCTAGTTATTTAAAATCATTAATGAGTTAATCCGAATCTGAACAGGTTTTTTTATCTACTATGATGATAAAAATATGTTTTTTACGGTCCCAAAATAGCTAGCTGTAGTATTAGAGGGGGGTGAATAGTACGGTAGGGCGAATAAAGATTTTCACAAACTTTCTTTAAAAGTTCTTTTTGAAGAAACATAAGTTTCCTTCTAAAAACACAAGTTTTATAAAAATGCAGAATTGATTAAAATAATAAAACTTGTGAATATAAAATTGCTTTTGTAAAAATGAATTTAAATAATAAAGCAATTAATTTAAATTGCAAGAATTTAAATAGCATAAAATATAAAGAGAGTAGGGATAGAAAAGTATAGACTCCGAATTTTATCCTGGTTCGACCCAACCGGCCTACGTCCAGTCTCGAAGCCAACAGCTCGAGATTTCTACTAACGTTTACTTTACGGGCAGGAAACAAGCCTATGTTACTTTTTACGAGTTCAAGTAACAAACTCAATACTTTTGCAGGTTAAGTATCAAACCTTTACTGTTACTTTTTGGAGATTAAGTAACAAAACTCTACCGATGCTTTTTCTAAGCTCAAGTACCAAATTTTTTACAGAGTTTGTTGATCACCCCACCAACAAAGTAAACCCCCTTCACACAACTTTGTGTGAATATACAATTCCCGAATGAAATATTTGAATGAAACAAATGTAGCTCTTTTCTCTTTGCTCTTTTTGGGAATTTGGAAGACTAGATATTGAATGCTTAAAATTTTGAGAATTTATAATTGGTCTTCCTTGCATTCAAGTCTTCATGTCCATTCCTTATATAGGGAAAAGCATCTTCATGGTTGTTTGATACAACTCATAAGGAGAAAAGGATTTTGATCTCAAATCATAAACATCATTTAGCTGTTTGAACTCATTCACAAAGAGAGATGTATGTTGATCTCAAGTAGTAAGCATTATTTGGTCGTTTGGACTCATTCACAAAAAGAGATGTATGTTGATCTCAAGTAATAAGCATTAGTTAGCTGTTTGAACTCATTCACAAAGAGAGATGAATGTTGATTTCAAGTCATAAGCAATTGTTGAATTCAAGAGATAAGCTTATGTATCCGTTGGTGTTAATTCATAAAGAAAAATTAAGTCATAAGCAATTTGAACTCAAGTCGTAAGTTCTCTTCATGTAGCCGTTTGACATAAGTCATAAGCTTAGTATAAAGTATGCCAAGATTTCTCAAGTAATAAGGCAATTTCTTCAAGTCATAAAGATGTTCAAGTAGCATAGTGTTAAGCTACTTGAAGTGAGTGTGAAAATATATATATATATATCAACTCATAAGCCATGATCTTTGAATTCAACTCATAAGCTAAGATCTTTCAATTGATAAAACATCTTAGTTTAAGTCATAAGTCATATTAACTTCTTAGGTATAAGTTATATAATAAACTCAATGTGGCCGAGGGAAATAGACTTCAATTCATAAGACATTTTTTGCTCTTTTAAGAATTATGAAGTCATAAAGTATTTATGTGACTTATAGAAACATTTTATCTTATAAGGCATAATTCTCAACTCATAAAGTACTTTATCGCAAAGAGTTTAAGAAACTCATTTTATAAATGTCAACTTTGTGATCATCAAAACCGAAGTCAATAGTTTTAAAAAACCCTTATTCAAATAATGATATCTAGATAGGATATTTAAAATTTTAATCTTTTTAATGATTTTGTAGGAGTAAGTGGCGCTTGAACAAAGACAGGCAAATACGTCATAGGTACTCACTTGAAGACTTAATAGCTTATTTTGTTTTTTTTTTGTCTTTTTTTTGGATTGTAAATAAAAAATATTCATACCAAAAAATAGGGGATTAATGGGATTAAATTGAATTTTTTCTGACTCTTTTCCATAAATTAAGAAATCCAAATTTGTTGAACCAATGACTATTCACGAGTCCATAAACAAATTAATTACATACTAGTTCAAAACGCAAGGACTCTTATACTAAAACTTCATTTGAAATGATATGGTAGAAAGCAATGTGCGACTTGAAGGTTATGAGGGGATGAGAAAGGGATTTGTTATCCATATCTCCCCTTATCCTATATTTGTTTAGGAGATAGGGACAAGGAATAGGGGTGTTATCCCTCCCTTATCTCTATCATCCTATACCAAGAGGGCAAGTATAAGGGTGGGGATAAAATTTTAAAGATGGAAAAGACTAAGTTGCCCCTCAATAAATTTAAAGATAAAAGAGTGAAACAAATTTATAAAGGTAATATGGTAAAATGTGTTGCTTTATCCTTATCCCTATCAAACATAACAAACATAAATTAATAAATCTCGACTTACTTATTTTTATCCATATCCCACTCTTTTATCCTTATCCCAATCCTAATTCTTATTCTCATTTCTATCCACAACAATTACCAAACATACCGTAACAAATAATAATAATATTCATTTATTAAAAAATAATAATTAAATAAAAATAAAAGTAAAAATAAATAAAAAGGAATTTTAATTAATTTTAATTAAATATAAATGAAAATAATTAATATTAGTAAATAATATTAAGAATATTAAATATTATTATAATAGTTATATATATAAAATAGCATCTAATTGGAATTTTATTAAATACTATTAAATTCTAATTATATGTTTAATATTTAGAATGTTATATGGCATAATATAGCAATAATAATAATATATATAGGAATAGGAATGAGAGTGCTCCTAGTTCGACATCATTTGTTCTGTTATACTTATACACTCAAAATCTCACTTTTTGGGCTTAATTTCACCTATGGTATACCAAATATACCTTGTTTTACACTTTGGTATACCAACTTCATTTTTGCACATTTTGATATCCTAACTTGTAAGTGACCTCCCATTGTGGTATACCAGACCTGCTATAGCAGGTTACTCATGCCACATCAATATTTTACTCATTTTAAATATAAAATATTGGGACCTACTATATTGAAATTACCATTTTAACCAATACAATATTTTTTTAATTACTGAAAATATATTATATTATTTTTTATTTATAATTTATAATTTTTCTTTTCTCTTTTCGTTTCCCCAACCCAACCCTAATTTTTCTTATCATCTCCATCTCTCACAACCGCTGCCTTCACTCACAATCCTTCCCTCCACCTCCGTATGAGCCTATCTTCCCCTATGGCCTCAGTCATTTTGCTACTTCTCCAATCATTGTTGCCGTTGAAACCACCGTCTCTCCCATCGCAAATTTATAGGCTATACAGTTGGAGGCAATTTCAAATTCTAGCCCTGTTCTTGAAGCTGATAACACTCTCCTTTCCATCTGCTATAGCCGCGGCTCTCTTCAGCTCCTCGACCAGGTTCTTTTTTCCTCTCTCTTGTTAAACCTTTGCTCGAAATTAAAATTGTTTGGTTGGGAGGGAAGGATTGGGAGTGAAGGCGGCGGCTGTGAGAGGTGGAAGGAAGAACTTAGGCATGGCCAATGGCGCTGCCAATGGATTTTTCCTGTACGTTTATGATGGTTGTCTCCTGCGATGATATGGGTATCGAACTCCAATGCCCAACTCCCTTCATCAACGAAGTAATTAAATTACTAGGTTTGGCTTTGATTTTAATTTATTTTCTTTTGGATGAGTTTTGTTGCTCTTGGGTTTCTTCAATAACAGAAATCTGGTTTGGGTTTTGATGTGTACCTGTTGTTGTAGTTGTGATCTTGGTATCTCAATTTATTTAAAAATTCCAACTAAACTCAAGTAATGAACTGATGAATTAAGCAATTTAATATCAAAAATTAAATAATTGGGAAATTCAATAAAGAGGAATAGCTCTTTCAAACAAGACTTGAAGGACAAAGGCGAGGACTGCCGGCGTCTCACGTTTTAATGTCACCGGAATCTGCATTTGATAAATTGGAATCTGGGTTTCAATTCGTGAAATAAAGTTCATAGAACAGGGAAGGTAAAGGGAGGATGAATCTAGGTTTCAATTTTTTTTTCCTTCATAAATTTCTGAAATCTGCTAGGTTCAGTTATTAGCTAAATGTTGTGATTAGTTGTTTCTATTGGCGGTGGAGGGAAGGATTGGGAGTGAAGGCGGCGGCTGTGAGAGGTGGAGATGATAAGAAAAATTAGGGTTGGGTTGGGTTGGGGAAAGGAAAAGAGAAAAGAAAAATTATAAATTATAAATAAAAAATAATATAATATATTTTCAGTAATTAAAAAATATTGTATTTGTTAAAATGATAATTTCAATATAGTGGGTCCCAATATTTTATATTTAAAATGAGTAAAATGCTGACGTGGCATGAGTGACCTACTATAGCAGGTCTGGTTTGGACTATGAACCTTTGGAATTTCTGTTGCAGACTGCAACAGACGTGATTCCGTTGCAATATACGTCCTTGCAAATTCTGCAAGGATTTTCAGTTCCCTTGCTGATTTGCAAGCTGCAAGGGAGTTCTTCTCTCGCAGAAATCCTTTGCAAATTTGCGAGAAAAATCCCCTTGCAGATATGCGTGTGATAATTTCCCTTACAACATTTGCTTGCAGATTGGCAAGTGCAGAGTCCCTTTGCATAATGTTTTATTAAAAAAATCAATATAATTAAATAAATACATTATTTGGATTGAAGGGAGCTACTATAAGTTGTATACAACACAAAATTTAGTCCTACATTACATCAGAATCAAATTTTAGTAAAAAAAAGAATAGATTTTTTAGGATTTTAGATAGAACAAAGACCATCTTAGAGACAAACAAAACATTCATAGTAACAGAATTCTCCTATCCATATCATGACTAATTCCAGACATGGCATGATACTCAAATTATCCTATATTTATGCAAGCTGAATATTCTATCCAAATGGAATCTAACTAAAAGATTTGACAATAGTTGTTGTACAATCAGTCTTTATGGCATAAAAAATATGCTTAGCAATGCTTATGAAGAATAACAACCATCTAGTTACACTAACTTATAATAAGAGTAAGGAGCAATAGTTCATATCTTTATTCTTTAAGGCAAGATAAATAACTTGTGCAAATTTCAAATAATTAGATAAACTGCATGCATTTTCATTTTTCCAAATAGAGTGAGATGAACCAAAATACCAGCCATGGCATTGGGAACTTCAAACTATTTATGTAACGGTTAGACAATGCATGAGTTGTATAATAAAGAAATATAAGCTAACGACCTGGAACAGTGGCTTGATCATGCAACTCCTTTGACAAGGAAACATATTATTTGCTTTGTACCTGAAATTCCAAAAAGAAAGACAAAAGAAACCTAAAACTTGTGCACCAAGAGGTTTAGAGATTTCACATCAAGATGAAAATTTGCAATAGCTTTTCTGTCTCCAAAATCCTTTAATTCATGCAGCGGGATATTACTAAAATCCGTTGATCGCGCACGATACCGGAAGTTAGTCTTTTACAGTTAGAATTTCTTAAAACTCTCAATAGTAGGAAATTGGAATAAATCCGGAAAATTCATTAATCATCAAAGCTACTTCAAAAAAGTCATATCACAGCATAACTACCAAAACACTAATTAGAATCCAAAACAAAAAGGGAAAACAACAACACGAAAATAACAAAAAGGATCCGAAAATAAAAAAAAAAAAACACAAAATTGAGGCCCTAAACAATGAAATTTGGCAAAAAAGTGATGGATCACATAAGTAAAGCTTATGAGTTTGAATCGTTAGCCCAATTCCAATAAAATTAGGATTTGAAAATGCGAAAAACCGACAACCCGAACTTGTCAACAATTACGGGAATGCCACTTCTCCAAAAACAAAAGTTCTTGTTCTTCTACTACATCATTAATGGGTTAATTACATCTGAAGTAAAAGAAGAGAAGAATTGATTTTCTCATTTAATCGTATATCTACAAAATGAATACTGGAGAAGTATTTATAGAAGGAAAACAAGAAACAAAAAGGGGCGCCAATTCTGTTAGAAATGGGCGCCAAAACTGTTAGAAAAGAAATCATAGCTGCCGTTGATCAATCCAATTCATCAGCAAATAAAACGCAGAGTACTAGAGATAAAACGCAGAGTACTAGAGCTTTGAGCTCTGTATTGGGCTTTAGTGTGAGATCAGCCCATTAAGCCCATTGTGTCCATCATCCCCTCCTCAAGATGGCAGAGTCAAAGACTTGAGAAATCCCATCTTGAACAAAACAGGCATCATATGAGAGCTGCTCAATGGTTTGGTGAATAAATCAGCAAGTTGGGGATGGGTAGAAATATAATCTAGAACAAGAAAACCATCAGCAAGGTAATCCCTGATAAAATGACAATCGATACCAACATGTTTGGTCTTCTCGTGATGCACTGGATTTCGAGCCAAAGCAATGGCATTTTGACTGCACAACGTAGAGAAATTGGTAAGGGAATTGATACCTTGAAATCCTGAAGAAGATAGTGAATCCATTTTAATTCACAACATGTGGCCGCCATACTCTGATATTCTACCTCAGCTGATGACCGACTTACAATACTCTGTTTCTTTGATTTCCATGAAATCAAGGAGGAGCCAAGAAAAATACAAAAGCCAGTGATGGATCGATGTGTAATTTTGCAAGTACCCCAATCAGAGTCACAAAAAGCTTTGAGCTTCAGATCGCCAGTGCTAGGGTAAAATAATCCATAGTGAAGAGTACCCTTGAGATACTTCAATGTGTGGAAGGGTGCTTGGAAATGATGCACTCCTGGATTCTGCATAAATTGACTTAACTGATGGGTGACATAAGTAATGTCAGATCTGGTAAAACCAAGATACAAAAGTTTGCCCACTAGTCTTCGGTACTGTTCTGGATTGCCATATAAGGGTCTAGTGACACTTAAGTCAATACCCGCTGCTTGAGGACTAGAAACACTCTTAGCTTCAGTTAATCCAGCTTCAGCTATCATGTCAAGAATGTACTTGGACTGAGAAAGAAGAATCCCATCAACCGAACGTGCCAATTCAATTCCCAGAAAATACTTGGCTGGTCCTATATCTTTGATGGTGAAAAGTTTATGCAAAAAATCTTTGACCTCTGCAATTTGCAGCTTCTGAAGGACTAGAAAGTAAGATATCATCAACATAGATGATTAAAACTATTGAAATATCTCCATTTATCTTGATAAAGAGACAATGATCGTGATGAGAACGAACAAACCCAAAACTGATGAGTTTACTGGACAATTCTTTGTGCCATTGCCTTCCGGCCTGTTTGAGGCCATATAAAGATTTGAGTAGTTTACAAACTTTCCCAGCAGGAATATTTTGGTACCCAAGTGGTGGAGTCAAGTAAACTTCTTCTTCGAGGTGTCCGTGTAGATAGGCATTATTAACATCGATTTGATGTATAGGCCACTGTTGTAGTGCACTAATGGCAAGAAACATCCGCACTGTTACATTTTTAGCTACAGGACTGAAAGTCTCATGGAAGTCAATCCCCTCCTTCTGTTTGAAACCTTTAGCCACTAATCTAGCCTTAAATCCATCCACTTCACCATTCTGCTTATATTTGATTCGGTAAACCCATTTTGAGGCTAAGGATTTTTTATTTACAGGAAGATCAGTAATTTCCCATGTTTGATTTGCTTCCAGAGCACGGAGTTCATCTTGCATCACCTGCTGCCATCGAGGATCCTTTTGTGCTTCATAATAATTCTGAGGTTCGCTTTCCTGCAAAAGATTAGCAAGAAATCCAGCATGCTGTGATGTGAGAAATGCACAATTAGAATTTTCAGCAGTATTAGAAAGAACAAAATCTTTCACCCATGTAGGAGATTGAGTTTTTCTGATTGATCTGCGAGTTGCAGCAGGGGTTTCATGTAGAGGAACTGCAGTAATCGAATTATCACCAACCAAAATAGGTGGTTCATAAACCGGAACAAAAACGTCACCAACCGGAATACTAGGGGATGGAACCGTGACAGGAGCATAAGGAAACATATTTTCTTGAAAAATGACTTCCCTTGTGACACATATTGTACCTGTGAGAAGATCATAAACTTTGTAGCCTTTTTGAGTAGATGGAAAACCGAGAAAAATGGCTTTATGAGCTCTTGGAGAAAATTTGTCTGTAGTCCGCAGGTCTTTACAAAAACATTGAGATCCAAAAACATGGAAAATGCTGTAGTCTGGTAATCTACCAAAGAATTTTTCATATGGGGACTGCCAACCCAATTTCCTGCTTGGTAGCACATTGATAATTGCAACAGCCATGAGAATAGCCTCACCCCAAAATCTTACTGGTAGATGTGCCTGAAATAAAACAGCTCGTGCTATTTCTAGCAAGTGGCGATGCTTCCTCTCAGCTATGCCATTTTGTTGGGGCGTATAAGGACATGACCTCTAATGTATTATCCCTTCTTCCTGGAAAAGTTTGCCACAAGTGTGGTTAAGAAATTCTCGGCCATTATCACTTCTTACAATCTGTAATTTCTCCCCATATTGAGTCTTAATTTGTTGCAAGAAAACTTTGACTGCTTGGCTAACTTGAGCTTTCGACTTTAAAAGAATAATCCATGTGAATCTAGTGAAATCATCAACAATGGTTAAAAAATATCTAGCTCCAGTGATTGATTCAATTTGATAGGGGCCCCATACATCTAGGTGAATCATTTGTAATCTATAAGAACTACAAATTGCACTTTTATTGAATGGAAGTCTGTGCTGTTTGGCACTTGGACAAATTTCACAACTAGAGGAATTACAATCCATAGCTATGCTATTTATATGGCTGAGAGACTCAAAAGATGCATGTCCTAGCCGTTTATGCCAAATATCAACAGCTGATTTGTCTATAACATCAGCAACAAATGTACTACAACACCTTTGAACCTTCAAAATCATCTCTGGAGCAAAAGAACCTTTATCAAGCAAGTACAAACCATCCACCATCCAAGCTACAGCTAAAATTTTCTTAGTTGCTACATCTTGTAGGCAACAATAAGAAGCTGTAAAATAGAGTTCAATCCGTTGTTGTTGCAGCAGTTGTCCTACTGACAGCAAATTATACCGGAATTGAGGCACATAAAGAACATCTTGTGATTTGAAATCATCAAACTGAATATCACCAATATAGTTGATCAATTAAAAATTTCCATCAGGCAAACTTACTCTCTGTTGATTAGAGACAGAATTCAAGCAAAGAAACCAAGATTTGTTGGTACACATATGTGCAGAGGCACCACTGTCAACAATCCAATAATTAGAAGCAGAGGTAATATTATTACCTGAGAATCCAGCAAAGGCTGAAAAATCTGTTCCAGTTGAAATCGGTGTGTCTCCTGCAGTTTTGTTTTCCTTCAACAGCTTATACACTTCTTGCATTATAAATGTCAGATTACCAGACTGTGTTGCTTCCTTGTCTTGAAAAATATCAGAGTATACCTGCTCTTTGGCCACAGAAGATGAAGGAGTGGTAACATTAAAAGAGGAAACAAAGTTACCTTGAACAGATTTTGGCTTAGGGCCTTTCCACCAATCCTGATAGCCAATAATTTTGAAGCATGTAGCCTTGACATGTCCTTCTGTTTCACATAAATCACACCAGCCTTCCTTTTTCTTCTTGCCTTTTGTTTCATTCTTTCGTGATACAGTTTTGCTATAGTTTGTTATTTCCATTTGAGGTTCAAGACTGACTTCATGTTGACTCTCAATGCGTAAAACCATTGAATAAGCTTGATTAACATCCGGTAATGGTTCCATCAACAAAATCTGATTGCAGACATGGTCATATTGCTCATTTAAGCCCATTAAGAACTACAAAAGTTTGTCCTCTTCATTTATATCAGTCAACCTTCTGAAAACATTACAATCGCAATTTCGGCTAGCTCCACATTTGCAATAAGGCAATGGCCGTAACATACTCAATTCATCCCAGAAACATTTCATTTTGTTGAAATAAAGCATCAATGACAAGTTACCTTGGTGAAATAAACTCAGTTCTCGTTTGATTTTAAACAACATTGGACCATTGCTGTATCCAAAATGATGCTTCAAATCCTTCCATTGGCTTCTGGCAGATTCCAAATAGAGAAATCCTTCAGCTACTTCTCTAGAAATTGTGTTCAGTATCCATGAAGAAACAAGACAATCATTCTTCCGCCTTTGCTTGTATTCTGGCGACTGAACTGCTGGTGGATCGTTATCATCCATAATGAAATCGAGTTTCTCCTTGGCAGTCAATACTCTAATCATCGAATTCCTCCATGAAAGATAATTCTTCTGACCTGTAAGTACTATATTTATGAGTACTAATCCAGGATTATCTGAATTACTTGATCGATTTTGTTGATCGGAATGATCTGCAGTTGATTGATCATCAGCTTCGAGTTCTCCAAGAAAAAACGCCTCACGAGGAATCTCCTGTGCAGCATTTCGGTGCCTTTTCGTCATAATTGCTAAAGAAATCGCTCAAGGAAAACCTAGTGCTCTGATACCATAAAGTAAAAGAAGAGAAGAATTGATTTTCTCATTTAATCGTATATCTACAAAATGAATACTGGAGAAGTATTTATAGAAGGAAAACAAGAAACAAAAAGGGGCGCCAATTCTGTTAGAAATGGGCGCCAAAACTGTTAGAAAAGAAATCATAGCCGCCGTTGATAAATCCAATTCATCAACAAATAAAACGCAGAGTACTAGAGATAAAACGCAGAGTACTAGAGCTTTGAGCTCTGTATTGGGCTTTAGTGTGAGATCAGCCCATTTAAGCCCATTGTGTCGATCAACATCCACGGTATACAGACTTTAGCGAGTTTCATAATTTGATATATAGACTTTAATTTTGCTCAGTAAAATACATAAACTTAATAGTATCCTACCACTAACATACATATGACCTGCTACAACAAGTTAATTAAAACGAAATTTGAAGAGCTGAGTTTATTGGTGGTGAAGGTGGCTTGGTTAGGGCATGTAATCAATGGTGCGGTATTGAATGGAATTGATGGAGTGATCGGTGGTATTTTGGTGGTGGAGATAACAGTGGAATCAATGGTTGTCGATGAAGGTTGCGTCAACGCTGAACTCGAAACAACAGTTGCCATGGACGAAATGGATAGCCATGGAATGGGCGGTGGCAGTGGGGCTGATGGAGTCGGAGTAGTGATGGTGGGATTTTCGGATGAAGACATGATAGGGCTAGGATATCGGTGGCTCTGATACCATGAAAACTTATTAAGGCAACGTGACTTTGTATTGATGATTAAGGATAATACATACAGTTGAGAACTCTAACCCTGCAAGGACTATAATACATCTTTATACAATATTGGTCCTCTCTTTCTCTATCAAAAGAATGAACCAAACCCCACACATATATTTCTCTATTTTTCTTCATGATAAAAGGTTATACTATTATTTCGAAAGGAGTCAGCCTGACGACATCGGTGTTGAAAGGTGGTGGCGGATGGCCATTGTCAAAAGGAGAAAGAAGGAAGGGCTACTTTGGGTTTTGTTTTTAAGTTGACAATGTCGAGTTTCTCGACATAAGATTTTCTTTTTCATTTTTTTTTTAATTCCCTTGCAATTTTTGCCTCCAAAATTTTCCCCCTAAAATTTGCAAACAATTGGGTCGATAATTTGCAAACAATTTACTAACAAATTTCTTTTGAAAATGATAAATTGAACCGAGACAAAAACAAGAAGAATAAATTGCATCCTATCAAATGTTGGAGGTATAATTGTAATTCTGATATAAATTAAAATTATATTTCACTCAAAAACCATAAAGACATCGATTGGAACTTTTATATAAATTTACTACTTTGTTACAATTCGTTAACTGGATGTAACACATGAGGTTGAGTTCAAAAGAAGATTCAAATAATTAAATATATGAAAAAGAAAAGTAGTAAATTGCAAGCAAAAATGATTAATATTTCGCTGGTGAATTGATTCAGCAGAAAAATAGCAATTAGTTTTTGTTTAGTTTTTCTTTTATTTTTTCATGTATCAAACATAAAATTAAAATTAAAAAAATTAAATTAAGAATAGATTGAGAACTTAGATGGATTAAATGGATTACATGGATTGTTTCATGGTTTATTATAAACCATATAATATGAGTTCCATAATCTAGTCAATCCATGTAACCCGTTATAAACAATAAGAACTACTTTTCATGGTTTGAATGAGTTGAGATTGAATGGGTTATGATAACTCATCCAATTTTGTAAACCCTAACCTATTCCATAAAACAAACATAGCAATAAAGTAATTGAATCTACCGTTGAAAGAGGGATGCCTACTATTTTTTTTTTTTTTGGTAAAT
Organism: Euphorbia tirucalli; assembly: GCA_039660915.1. NCBI lineage: Eukaryota > Viridiplantae > Streptophyta > Magnoliopsida > Malpighiales > Euphorbiaceae > Euphorbia > Euphorbia tirucalli. The sequence goes on from CM077641.1 coordinate 74,381,208, forward strand.
ACTACTTGTTTCCGTACAGCACATTGGATGCAGACTAATCTGGTTTCGAGGTAACAGTTCAGCGGATCATGATATCAAGACTCCTACCAATATTAGTATTGGGACTTGAACACCTATCATGTCCCTAACTCATCTCACTGATGAGTGCATTTTATGCACGAAATCTGTCTTTGTTTATGGGCTCTAATTGATATATTTTTAGTTAACTTAGGCAGATTTATTTCATTTTGTGCAATTACTCGTGCTAGGGACTCTGGAGTTGAAAATGAGGTTAAAGAGCCTTATTTGGGAGCTTGGAGTGTCATGAAGTTGGATCTTGAAGGCTTAACCCATGGGCATGGCTTATGGAGTGCTGTTTATGCTGAAAATGGGCCTAGGGAGCTGCGAATTTGAAGAACTTTTGTGGGATTAGAAGACTTTTTATTTTAATTTAAGTTTATTTAATTCAGCCCTTTATGAAAAACTTTTGGGGAATATTTTATTTTATTTATTTCCATTATAGCTCTAATTAGATTTTTCCTACAAAAATCTTCATTAGAGTTATTTCCTATTTAGAAGTCTTTCCTTAGTAGCTTAGGTTTAAATAGGGTTAGGTCTTTTGTTTTTGGGGGATTCTCTTCTTCAATTTTCTGTAACGTGATTCTTTCTATAGCAGACGTTTTTTTCTTTTTCTTCCTGGAACGTGTTCTCTCTTCATGGAGAACTAAAACTTTAATCTCTAGCTAGTGGGCAGTTCAGTCTTGTAACGTCTAACTGTGAGATCATTTGTTCTTTCTTTCTTCTTTAATTCAAGTAATCGATTCCCTTCTGTTTTTACTACTTTTGCATGATTTGATTAAGTTCTTGATTTAATTATTTACATGTGATTGCTCTGCTAGTTAAGTAATTGAATACGTAATTGTTTAATTCACTTAAACTAGGTAGCATATAATACGATTAATTACGGACAAATTTTAATTCGTGTTATGGATGAAATCGATATGCTTTAAATAATCCCGCTTGGGTGATTATTGAGTAGAATTAGTGTCTCTTTCGTTTGTTAAAGCTTTTAATTGAATTAAATTCCGAAGCTTGTTCGGAATTGTTTGATTAATTAGAGATAATTAACGAGCTTCTCTTGGTTATCTATTCCATAAGAAGAGATTAGGCGATTCATGCTTTATGATTGCTATAGCTAATTTATTTGAATGTATTGGAGTTATCTTTTGTGTTTGATCGATGATCAGTTGGATTGATTTAAGACTCGAATTCGCCTTCTAGCTGGAGTTCACCTCAGATAGATTTTTACCCAATTGATTTATTTCTGTTAATTTGGTTACTTTAATTGCAATTCTTAAACACCCCCCTTTTTACTTTTATTGTTTAACTTTTGAAGAAATAATCAGCCAATCCCTGTGGATTCGACCCTGCTCCATCTGTACTACAAAATTTTGTGTCCAAGAGTAGGAATTTATTTTTTGGTGTGTTCGGCACGCATCAAATTTTGGCGCCGTTGCCGGGGATTGGTGTTCCAATTAATTTATTTCTTCTAATCTGTACTTTTTAGTGTATGCCTCGTTCTTCTCATACAGGTGAACTCGAATTTGATCCCGAAATAGAGAAAACTGCTCGTCGACTGAGGAAGCAGACAAAGGAAAGAGGATCACGGGAATCACTTCCACCCGACGTGGTAGCTGATTCGTTAGAATCAAGTGAGAGTGAAATTGAGGAAGAAGAAGAGATGGCTAATCTAGAACAAACATTGAGAGCTATGGCTGAATCGGATATGGATCAACAACCTCTTTGCATACTGTATCCAGAAAATGAGGTAAATTTTGAATTAAAATCTGGTTTAATTCACTTATTGCCTACTTTCCGTGGACTTTCAGGTGAAGATCCACATAAACATTTGAAGGAGCTCCATGTGGTATGTTCGAGTATGAAACCGCCAGGGAATGCAGTTTCCGTGGAGCAAGTGAAAATGCGAGCCTTTCCATTTTCACTAACTGATAAAGCTAAGGACTGGTTGTATTACCTCCCATCTGGATCAATCACAACTTGGGGCGAGATGAAGAAGCAATTTCTTGAGAAATTCTTTCCTGCTTCACGAGTTTCTTCAATCCGCAAAGATATATCGGGCATTCACCAATATGCTGGGGAGAATCTTTACGAGTACTGGGAAAGATTTAATCAGCTTTGCACCAGTTGCCCAAATCATCAGATAAAGGATCAACTTTTACTTCAATATTTTTATGAAGGACTAACCTTACCTGACAGGAATCTGATTGATGCATCCAATGGTGGATCCTTAGCAGATAAGACGATCACTAGTGCAAGAGAGCTGATTTCAAGAGTGGCTGCTAATATACAACAGTTTGGCACTCGACAAGAACATCCTGCGCAGAAAGTGAATGAGGTAAGCACTTATGCTATTGAAAAAAGACTTAACACCCTTACTTCACTCATGCAGAAAGCATTTTTGGGAAAACAACAATAAGTGAATGTTTGTGGGATCTGTTCGAGTTTTGATCATCCTACGGATTCTTGTCATACTCTCCAAGAGGAAGAACAAGTGCATGCTGTTGGTAATTTTCAGAACCAACAACATCAGAGGAGATATGATCCGTATTCCCAAACTTACAATCCTGGATGGAAGGACCACCCAAATTTCAGCTATGCTCATAAGCCTAATAATTTCCAGCAAGGGCAGCAATTAAATAATTACCATCCTAGGCCACCAGTACATACACCACAACCGCCCCCTCCTAAGCCAACCATGTCTCTAGAACAAATCGTATCTGCCTTGGCTACCAATGTGCAACAATTCCAACAAGACACTAAGATAAGCATCCAGAACCTAGAAACCCAAATGAGCCAATTGGCCACTTCAATGAGTAAGTTAGAGTCACAAACTTCTGGACGCCTGCCATCACAGCCCAAAATAAACCTAAGGCAGAATGTTAGTGCCATCACTTTGAGGAGTGGTAAAGAGATACCATCTGCTGGAGTTTCGAAGCATGAGGTGGAGAAAGAGCTGGAAAAAGAGGAGGTAACTCCTATACCAAGTAAGTCAAAGTCGCCACCATCCGTTGTCATCCCACCCCCATTTCCGAGCCGATTCTCCAAATCTTTAAAGGAAGACCAAGAGAAAGAGGTACTTGACTTGTTCAGAAAAGTCCAGGTAAATATTCCTCTTCTTGATGCAATTAAACAAGTTCCTCGATAAGCTAATTTTCTTAAAGAATTGTGTACTAACAAGAGGAAATTAAGGGGTAATGAAAAAATAAGTGTGGGAGAAAATGTATCTGCTGTCTTTCAAAAGAAACTTCCTCCAAAATGCAAGGACCCAGGTATGTTCACTATCCCTTGTACTATAGGGAGTAAAAAAATCGAACGAGCTATGCTAGATCTAGGTGCTTCAATTAATGTCATGCCATATGCTATCTATGATTCTTTGAATGCTGAACCATTAAAAGAAACGGGTGTGATAATACAATTAGCTGATAGATCTAATGTGTATCCTGATGGTGTGTTGGAAGATGTTCTAGTCAAAGTTAATGAATTGGTTTTTCCTGCTGATTTTTATGTGTTAGACATGGAAGAAGAAAAATCCTCTAGTTTTGTGCCTATTTTGCTAGGAAGACTTTTTCTGAAAACATCTAGGACTAAAATTGATGTGCATGAAGGTACTTTAACTATGGAGTTTGATGGTGACACTATAAAATTTAATATCTATGATGCCATGAAATACCCTAGTGAAATGCACTCTGTTTTTTGCTTTGGATGTTTCTAATTCATTGGTGCAGAAAGTTTTTGATATGGAAGAGGAAGATGGATTAAACTTTGTACTTTGCCACAACTTCAACAAAAGAGAGATGGATGATGTTGCCAAAGAATTTGTGGTTAACCAAGCAATAGAAGACACTGTCTTTGAACTTCAAACTCTAACATCATTAAGTCCAAATGTGTCTTACATCGATCTACCAAGATCAACTGCTAAACTTCTTCCTTCTACTGTGCAGGCACCGAAGCTTGAATTGAAGACGTTACCCAATCACCTTAAGTATGCCTACTTGGGTGATGGAGAGACTCTTCCTGTAATAATTTCCAACAAACTTACAGAGCTGGAAGAGCAAAAGTTGCTTCGAGTGTTGAGGGTTCATAAGGAAGCTATTGGTTGGACAATAGCTGATATAAAAGGCATTAGCCCATCTACGTGCATGCATAGGATTCTGCTGGAAGACGGAGCCAAACCCTCAAGAGATGTTCAACGCCGTTTGAATCCACCTATGATGGAGGTGGTGAAGAAAGAAGTACTGAAACTTTTAGATGCTGGTATGATTTATCCGATCTCAGATAGCAAATGGGTAAGTCCGGTGCAAGTTGTCCCAAAGAAAACTGGAATCACGGTAGTAAAGAATGACAATAATGAGTTGGTGCCCACCCGAATTCAGAATGGGTGGAGGGTTTGTATAGACTATCGTAAGCTGAATGCTACGACTAGAAAAGACTACTTTCCTTTCCCTTTTATTGATCAAATGTTAGAAAGGTTAGCTGGTAAATCTTATTTCTATTTCCTTGACGGCTATTCAGGTTTTAATCAAATTCCCGTAGCACCTGAAGATCAAGAGAAGACGACATTCACATGCCTATTTGGAACATTCGCTTATCGACGAATGCCGTTTGGTCTTTGCAATGCACCTGCTACATTCCAAAGGTGTATGGTTAGTATATTCTCCGACTATGTAGAGAGCATCATAGAGGTCTTCATGGATGATTTTACAGTATATGGTGACTCTTTTGATTTGTGTTTATCTAACCTCACTAAAGTGCTTCAACATTGTATTGAGAAAAACCTTGTACTTAATTTTGAGAAATGTTATTTCATGGTTGACCAAGGTATTGTGCTAGGACATGTTATTTCTGCTAAGGGGATAGAAGTTGACAAAGCTAAGGTTGATCTTATAAAATCCTTACCCTACCCCACAAATGTGCGGGAAGTTCGTTCTTTTCTAGGTCATGCAGGATTTTATCAGAGATTCATTCGTGATTTTTCGAAGATAGCTCAACCTTTGTGTCGACTCATGCAGAAGGATGTTGTGTTTGAATTCGACAATGCGTGCAAAACCGCTTTCGACCAGCTGAAGGAAGCACTCACTTCTGCACCTATTGTGCAACCCCCAAACTGGGACTTACCGTTCGAGATCATGTGCGATGCTAGCAATCATGCTATCGGTGTAGTATTAGGACAAAAAGTTGGCAGAGCCTCATATGTGATCTACTACGCTTCAAGGACGTTGGATACGCTCAGTGCAATTATTCAATAACGGAAAAAGAACTTTTAGCTATTGTATTTGCTTTAGAGAAGTTCCGTTCTTATTTGATTGGCACTAAAGTGATTGTTTATTCTGATCATGCAACATTGAAGTACCTTCTCACCAAGAAAGAAGCAAAACCCAGGTTAATTCGATGGATTCTTTTACTACAGGAATTCGATCTAGAGATACGAGATAAGAAAGGAACTGAGAACTTGGTGGCAGATCATTTAAGCCGCTTGGTTCAGTCTGAAGAGCCATTACCGTTACAAGACTCATTCCCCGACCAACACCTCTTCGTTATCCAAGAGAATGCTCCATGGTATGCCGATATTGTAAATTTCCTTGTCACCAGAACCTTACCTAAGGATTTGACTCGTGCCCAGAGAGACAAGGTAAAAAGCGATTCTAAATACTATATCTGGGATGAACCATACTTGTGGAAATATTGCTCTGACCAAATAATAAGGAGGTGCGTAAATGACTCTAAAATTTCATCTATATTGTCTTTTTGTGATTCTCATGCCTGTGGTGGACATTTCAGTCCTAAAAGAACAGCTCGTAAGGTACTTGAATATGGTTTTTACTGGCCCACCCTCTTCCGGGATTCATATACATTCTGTAAAACATGTGCTAACTGTCAAAAAACGGGGAACATCAGTAAACGAGATCAGATGCCCTTACAATCTGTGATAGTATGTGAAATATTTGATGCATGGGGTATAGATTTTGTGGGCCCATTTCCATCATCCTTCGGTAATGTGTACATTTTGTTAGCCGTGGACTATGTATCAAAATGGGTGGAGGCTAAAGCCACATGAAATAATGATGCCAAAACTGTTGTTGATTTTCTAAAATCTCATATTTTTTCCAGGTTTGGCGTGCCTAAGTCACTGATCAGCGATAGAGGAACTCACTTCTGTAATAAAGTGGTAGAGTTTTTGTTAAAGAAATACAATGTTACTCATCGCACATCTACCGCTTATCACCCTCAAACAAGTGGTCAAGCTGAAGTCTCTAACCGGGAAATCAAATCTATTCTTGAGAAGACTGTGAATCCTAATCGCAAAGATTGGAGTGTGCGTCTCAATGATGCCTTGTGGGCATATCGCACAGCATACAAAACACCCATAGGTATGTCTCCTTACCGTCTAATTTTTGGGAAGCCATGTCACTTGCCAGTAGAGCTTGAGCATCGAGCATACTGGGCAGTGAAACAATGCAATATGAAGATGGATGCGGTAGGAGAATCTAGAAAATTGCAGTTGCAAGAATTAGAAGAGATAAGGAATGAGGGGTATGAAAACTCTAGGATTTATAAGGAGAAAACGAAAATTTTGCATGATAAAATGATTTCTAGGAAAACATTCGTCATAGGCCAAAAGGTACTCCTTTATCATTCTCATCTCAAATTATTTCCAGGTAAGCTTCGGTCTAGGTGGATAGGCCCTTTTGTCATTACTAGTATCTTTCCTCATGGTGCAGTCGAAATACGGAGTTTATCCACAGATAAAATTTTCAAGGTCAATGGACATCGACTTAAACCTTTTTATGAAGGTTTTCAAGTTAATAATGTGGAGGAGTTGATCTTGGAGGATCCGGATTATGGAGGATAAACGGATCGATTGTCTAGCCAAAGATAATAAAGAAAGGCGCTCTTTTGGGAGGCAACCCAAATTGATTTTAATTCAGATTAATTATTTTTATTTTGTGTGTTAATTTGGTATTTTTATTTTTATTTTTATTTTTAGTTAAAAAAAAAAATTTTGCGTCTTTCATTACCTTTGATCATGCTTTAGGTCGCTAATTACTTATTTTTAAGATACAGACAATTTAATTAAGCCAGGATCTTGGCTTGTGTGAATTAGAAATTTGACTCAAGAGAAGACATAAGCCATGATCATGGCTTGAGAGGATTAGTCTTCTGTTTTTTTTGTGACAAATTTAGAAAGGGGACGACATAAGCCATGATCATGGCCTGTGGTAATTAGTCTTCTGTTTGTTTGTGTGACAAGTTTGAGATTGTTGACTTAAGCCATGGTCATGGGTTGAGGCAATTAGTCTTCTGCCTCTTGTTGACAAAACTCAATTATTTTATTTATTTATCTATTATTTTCTTTCATTTTCTTAAAAAAAAAAATTTTAGAACCAAAAAAAAAAATTTCTGCTGTACAATATACTCGTCTTTTTCTACCCCTTCTTCTCTTCTTATTTTCAGCACTCCTAATCTTCCCAGCGTTTCCAATCGCCGCCCCAAATCCAGCCGCCGGCGGCCCATCCTACTTCTCCGATCTCCGTCCAGCTGCTCTCCACCGCCGATGACACGATCCCGGCAGCTTCCAGGCAGCAAATCGACGAAGACCACTGCCGTAGGAACATGCTTCGCCAGTCTCCGCCACTCAGCTTCATCGGCTACTCCTTCCGCCGTCTCGGCCAACACCTCCACCTGCGCCGCCGATCTACCCTCTCCTCCATCAGAACCCTCAAGCGCTACAACAGAGCGTCCAGTTGCAGGTTCTACCATTCCCGACCAGGTTCCGGCGCCTGAGCCGCCCATCTCCGTCGTTGACCAATCCGTGCCGGTAGTTGAACCACCGATTCCGGCGCATCCTTCCAAGGCAGAATTTCAGTCCAAAACAAAAGGGAAATCCGTTGCAAAGACTTCCAAAGCCCCTGCCCAGTCAAGAGCCACCTCTAAGAGGAAACAAGGGTTCAGCCCTCGAGCTACCACACCTTCAAACCCGGCTCAACAACCATCCAAGAAACAAAAGGTAAATCGGGTACCACATACTCGCTCTCGACTACCCCGAGGTACGTTTTTACTCGTTCCCGAACATCATTTACATGGATGCTTTACTTTTCCTGCTGGGTTGACAAAGAAATATGCTGATGTTTGTAGTAGGCAAATTATTCCTTGTAAACGTATTGATACCTCTTTGTTGATTGAGCTTGGTTTGTTGGATGAATTTCAATTAATGGTCGAACATATTGGCTGGACATCTTTCTTTGCATTAAAATACCCTGGGTACACTGAATTGATTAGGGAGTTTTACACGACTTTTCAGTTCACCACGCCTAAGGAATTCACTATAGACACACCAGCTATGATTAGATTTAGGTTGATGGGAAGGGAATTTGCTTTTTCTGTGACTGAGTTTAATATTACCTGTGGTTTGGTTAGCTCCGAGTTTGCCAAGACAGATGAATACTGGTTATCCTCGATTGATTGCCCTCGTGATTTCCATGGTTGCAAAGTCTGGCCCCAAATGTCTGTGGATGTGTTTGCCTATGATTCTAGTCAATCCAAGGCCTATTACTTGAAACAACCTGCTTTGCAATACATCCATCGCTTTTTAGCTTATGCTTTTTCTGGGAGAATTTCTAGTTCTAGCACTTGCAATAAGACTGAGTTATATTTTTTGTGGTGTATGCTTAATAATGTCAAAGTGAACTTGGGTTGTTGGATTGCTAGTCAAATGCGTACTGCTTGGACTGCTGGTAGAGATTTGATTTTTGGTTCCTTAATTACTCAATTAGCTGTGAATTTGCACCTCATTGATCCTGTTTCTACTGACTTACACATTGCTTTTGAGATGGAACCTCTAGATTTTAATTGTTTAAGCAATATGGGACTAGTCTCCCGCATCGATGGCATTCTTCGTTGGTTGCCTATTGGTGAGGATCCCAAGCCAAGACACCGGGTAAGGGGAGGCATTCCTGCCACAACAGCTAATGTTGATTTTTCACCAATGCTTAGCCTGTTACAGCAAGCCATGGAAAAGTTACAAGCCATTGACACTAATGTCAATGCGTTGCATCGCAAGGTAGCCCGAATTGAAACTAATGTCGCCGAGTTGTACTGACTTTAGGAGCTCGAACCCCCGTATCCCCCTTCTCCCTAGGAGCATCTGGTCTTCGGCATTCATAAACCAGGGGAGTTTCGTTCTCACTTTCTTCTTTTACTTTATTTTGGTTTATGTTTGCTTTGCTCTCTTGCACATTGAGGGCTATGTGCCGATTTAAGTGGGGGGAGGGATCACACATTATGTGCTTATTGGACATATTTGTTTTGTTCTCTTGACTGTCATCTCGCAAAACATATATTAGCTTCAACTCCTTTAAAATTTTTGCATTGTTTCTCTTTAAACAATCGTAGTACCGAAAATTCTTCTTTTATGTCTTGTGTACTTGTTAAGGGAGATGTTTGCATAAATGAAGTAGGAAGCTCTAGCTACTTGAAATCATTGTGATCAATAGACACTTGAATTGAAATGTATCACTTAGAGACATGGATTGTATAAGACACTTCTTTTGACTAACCATAAATCAAGGGGATAAAATAGATTTTATGCATGTTTTTGACTTTTAAATGTTTGTTCTTAAAAAAAAAGAAAAAAAAATTGGCAAATAAAAATAATTTCACATGAATATTCTATTCCGCTGGCTTGATTTGCGAATCCAAGTTATGAATAGTGCTAGTAGCCGCTTAATGAATATGCTTAGCCAAGTAAGTCGGGTGCATTGTGTTTGCTCCATTTTTGTTATCCGTTCGGAAAAGCTAAAGCATCTTAAGTACGGTTAAATGTTGTGAAAAGAAAAGTGAATAAATAAAATAAGATCACAAAGTGATCCGTTAGTTGTTTATGTCTTAAATAAATTATGTGCTTATCCAAATCCTATTCTCCCTTGTTTATGTTTTTGATTAAGAAGCGATTAGTGGTCTACTATCCTAGTGATGCAAATCATATTTTAGTTGTTAATTGAGTAGCTTTGAGTGCATTAGTTGGGGCTAAGTGCCAAGTTTATTGCATCTCTCCCTTGATAAGCGTGCTTGATTTATGAGTTGATTTTTGAAGCTATGATTTGTGAGATATAATGTGCTTGTAATTGTCTTTGGAGTTGGACTTGTTTTGTTTGCTTGAGGACAAGCAAGGTTTAAGTGGGGGGAATTTTGATGAGTGCATTTTATGCACGAAATCTGTCTTTGTTTATGGGCTCTAATTGATATATTTTTAGTTAACTTAGGCAGATTTCTAATTAGAGCTATAATGGAAATAAATAAAATAAAATATTCCCCAAAAGTTTTTCATAAAGGGCTGAATTAAATAAACTTAAATTAAAATTAAAAGTCTTCTAATCCCACAAAAGTTCTTCAAATTCGCAGCTCCCTATAAGCCATGATCATGGCTTATGCAAAACAGTCTCTTAGGCCCATTTTCAGCATAAACAGCACTCCATAAGCCATGCCCATGGGTTAAGCCTTCAAGATCCAACTTCATGACACTCCAAGCTCCCAAATAAGGCTCTTTAAGCTCATTTTCAACTCCAGAGTCCCTAGCACGAGTAATTGCACAAAATGTCCTACAAAAATCTTAATTAGAGTTATTTCCTATTTAGAAGTCTTTCCTTAGTAGCTTAGGTTTAAATAGGGTTAGGTCTTTTGTTTTTGGGGGATTCTCTTCTTCAATTTTCTGTAACGTGATTCTTTCTACAGCAGGCTTTTTTTCTTTTTCTTCCTGGAACGTGTTCTCTCTTCATGGAGAACTAAAACTTTAATCTCTAGCTAGTGGGCAATTCAGTCTTGTAACATCTAACTGTGAGATCATTTGTTCTTTCTTTCTTCTTTGATTCAAGTAATCGATTCCCTTCTGTTTTTACTACTTTTGCATGATTTAATTAAGTTCTTGATTTAATTATTTACATGTGATTGCTCTGCTAGTTAAGTAATTGAATACGTAATTGTTTAATTCTCTTAACCTAGGTAGCATATAATACGATTAATTACGGACAAATTTTAATTCGTGTTATGGATGAAATCGATATGCTTTAAATAATCCCGCTTGGGTGATTATTGAGTAGAATTAGTGTCTCTTTCGTTTGTTAAAGCTTTTAATTGAATTAAATTCCAAAGCTTGTTCGGAATTGTTTGATTAATTAGAGATAATTAACGAGCTTCTCTTGGTTATCTATTCCATAAGAAGAGATTAGGCGATTCATGCTTTATGATTGCTATAGCTAATTTATTTGAATGTATTGGAGTTATCTTTTGTGTTTGATCGATGATCAGTTGGATTGATTTAAGACGCGAATTCGCCTTCTAGCTGGAGTTCACCTCAGATAGATTTTTACCCAATTGATTTATTTCTGTTAATTTGGTTACTTTAATTGCAATTCTTAAACACCCCCCTTTTTACTTTTATTGTTTAACTTTTGAAGAAATAATCAGCCAATCCCTGTGGATTCGACCCTGCTCCATCTGTACTACAAAATTTTATGTCCAAGAGTAGGAATTTATTTTTTGGTGTGTTCGGCACGCATCACTCACTATCTACCATCTTAACTACCAAACATTGGTAGAGATGCCTTCTATTTAATGGAGATAATTGGTGCTAAAAAATAAATGTGAATAAGTGGATAGTTATTGATTACTTGAGTGTATTATTCTGGGAGTATACAAAAATTTTCTGCTGTTTGCAGGGACGGTTAGAGAGAGAATTGAAAATCATTGAAACCATAATTTACTGTCCAAAAAAAATTAATTAACAAGTTCATAAGCACAAACTGGATAAATTTTTGTCTAATTCGATGTATTTCATTTCTAAAGGTCTCTTAGATGTTATAGCACCATGATCGGAATATGATTATATGTATATATGTTGTATTTATGTATAGTGCACAGGGAGCTATGTATATATTTTACATGTGTATCTCTAGGGTATAAATACCCACTTAGAATCAATACAATTCAAGGGTTTCACATAATCTTACATGGTATAAGAGAGATAAGAGCTAAACAACCGATCTTTGTTCTCGAAACCTAACCCTAGCTGCTGGTCTTCATCATGTCCTCCACTTATATATCATTCTTCATTTTCATTTATTTCCGATGTGGGATTCTCCAACATCTCTAACACTCCCCCTCAAGTGTAACTGGGCCTGAACCAGTTGTCACTTGTCAAACATTCCTTGGCCTCTTTCCTTTAAGGTCCAAGGTTATCAACGGGTCTAGTTTTCTCCACTAGCCCAAACTCCACCAGGACTTTAAACACAGACCCATGATCTTTTTTGGCTGTCAGGCCTTCTTCTGCTCTGATACCATGAAGAGACTCCGTGGGCCTTGAGAGTGTTGGGCTTAATTGGATGAGTAAGCATATAAGTAAGGTTGAGCCCATGTAATATAAAACCAATTGGCTTATGTTAAGGCCCAATCTACACCACTCATATATCACTCTTCATTCTCATTTATTTCCGATGTGGGATTCTCCAACTTCTCTAACAAATATCAGAGGCTGTTATTGAGGGTTTGCATGAAAATTTTGATGCATTTGTTAGAACTTTGAGGTTCAGATGGATAATGTTGGATTTGATGATTTATATGGAATGTTGTTAACTAAAGAATGGAAATAAATTGACATGTAAGTAGGGAGAATTCAGTCCCGTCAGCTCATGTGACGGTGAGGCAACATACTAATGCACCAGGAAGCTAGTCCGGTCAGAATTCTAGATTGTTTACTACCGGTAGAGGAAGGTAATAGCAGCAGCCTTATGGATTTGTTAGTGTAGGATGAGGTAATTATTTTCAGCAAGAAAGTTCCACTGCTTATGGTTTTACATGTTCTCTAGCAGATGTCTCTCTGTATTACATGTGGAAAGGTTCCCAGGTGTTGTTTTGCTTAATTTATGTTGATGACCTCTTGGTTTTGGGAAGTGACTAAGGTTGTGTATTCGCCTTGCTTTCTTTTCTTTAATCCTAGTTTGCAATTAAAAATTTAGGACCAACAACATACTTCTTGGGTATTGAATTCTTAGGATAGAATGGATCTTTGTTCCTGGCACAGAAGAAATATACCTTGGATTTACTGTCTAAGGCATGGATGTTGGAATCTAAACTAGTTGACACGCTGGCCTAGTCTTCTGATCATTTGTCTACATCAGGTACTCTTTCTTCAGATGTCACGGCTTACAAGAGTCTTATGGGTGGCTTGCAGTACTTAACTATAACTTATCCTGACATTGCCTTTGCTGTGCATAAAGTTGCCCAGTACATGCATGCGCCCACCACTGTGCACTGGTAGGCTTTAAACCTGATCCTACGCTACTTGAAAGCTACTGTTTCATTTGGCTTACGGTATCAGTGTCAACCTACCTTGCAATTATATGCCTTCTCTGATTCGGATTGGGCTGAAGATGCAGACGATCGCAGGTCCACTTCTGGCACTAATCTCATCTCTTGGGCATCTCATAAACATCGTATTGTCTCTCGGTCCTCCACGGAAGCCGAATATCGAGCTCTTGCTACAGCGACCTTTGAATTGTCTTGGCTGGGTATGCTTCTTCTTAAGCTTGGTTTTCCAATGGAGCGGCCCCCTTCTCTTTGATGTGATAATCTTAGTGCCACTTACCTTACGGCTAATCCCATCTTTCATCACCGCACGAAGCATTTGGAGCTCGATTTCCATTTTGTTTGGGAGCATGTTGCGTCTAAACAATTGATTGTTCATTACATCTCTACTGATGATCAAGTGGCGGATATCCTCACCAAGCCTCTTGTGAGCGGACGACCTTTTTCTAAAGAAAAGAGGAATGCAGCGAAGCGAACTAGGGGAAAACATTTTGATTTGGAAAACGGGTTTTGATTATCTTGCTTTAAGGAAAAACGACCAATTTGTTTAGAAATTACCTTTATAGAAAGCGTTTTTTTCCGTTTTATTAATTAAATACCTAAAAACATAAATTTCAAGATCAGTGACAGAGTCGCCACCCGGATCATCTCATCAGGGAAATTCCGTTACAGCACCCTACCGAGCGCAGACTGCTGTACCTAATCCAGAGATTTAGGGTTCGGGCAACTTGCCTACTTAACCTCGAGCTTTGATAACTCATATTCACATAGGCATATTTAGGTGCATTTTAACTTATTTTCTTAGTTATTTTCGCATTTTAGTATTAGTTTTATTATTTTCTTTATTAGTTTGTTTGTTTTATTTTATATATCCTTATTTAGTGTTATTTACCTCTTTTAGGTGCGTGGAAGTAGATTTTGTTTTTTTTTGGAAGACTGCTAGAAGAGGATTTGTTGGAGCTTGAACTTCAACTGGATTTTCAACAGAGTTTGAGGCTATTTTAGCTCAAGATTTGTTCTGCAAGATTGTGCATCTGTCCGTTAGCTTTCCATAGCACCTTGAATTGTGCCAATCGGAGCTGTTTCGAGGAAGTTAGCTGAGGTTTTCTGTAGCTTGTTCGGGTCCTGCGGGTCAACCCTTGTTGACTTTCTCTTCTTATTTGGGCCAGATTTCTCTTTAAGGAGCCCATTGCTTGCACTTTAATTTCTCGCAGGCCTATTTAATTAAGTAGGTTAATGAGACTCCTAATTAGGTTAAGAGTAGGAGAGCTATAAAAGAGAAAAAGAGGAGAAGGTTTCGGACTGTTTTTGCTTCTTCTAAAACGTTTGGTGGAGGCTTTCAAAGGAGACAAGGCTGCACGTTTTTCCTTAAGATTTTTGGTACAATTTGTTTAGTTATGAGTAGCTAAACTCTCTTCTAGTTGAGGTACTTTGAAGTTTAATTCCATTTGATTCATGAGACTGTTGTTTTAATTGTATTCTTTTATCCGAATATTTATTCAATTCCTGCGATTATAATTTGTTATATTGCTATTGATTTAATCAAATTGATTTGGCCAGTTAATTGATTGATTGTATTGCATATCGCCGAATAGAATAATATATCCGTGATTGTTGTTCTATCATAGTGGAAAGTTAGCTTCGTGTAAAGTTAACGAAATTGAATAGTTTAGTTTTTATGATTTACGGCGTTTCCGATTTCATTAACTAAGATAGAGGTCTTTTTTGTGTTTAATGCTGCCATAGGTTAATTCTTATTAAGAGGTTTCTTGGAGATTATCTATTGGCTAGGGAAGTAGTTTATTCGGTCGTTTCCCAGAACTATCGATAAATTAAGAAAAGATTGGTTATTGAGTGCGTTTCACCTTTAACTATAACTCTATCTATTTGGATAATTGAATTGGATCTTTGGTGTCAGTGATTGAATTACGGAATTAAACTGAAAAGTATCTCGGCTAGTTGTTCATCCTATTGATTTATTCTATCTTAATTTACATTCTGCAATTTCTCAAATCACCTCATTTACTTTTATTTCAATCCAATTAAATTTATTTCTTTTTGCAAATAAATATACCTGCATTAATCCCTGTGGTTCGACCCCGTTCTTGCTATACTACCCAGTATAAGGAACCGGAGATATTAAATTAAACTTTGACGGGTTGACAACCTATCAAGCTTGTATTCAGATTATAATTTATATTAGCATAGTTATTCAATTTATTATCTTTCTCTACCCTATTTGTTTAATTATCAGCCGATGCTCAAGCAAATGACAGAAATAAATCGCAGGAAAGTAAATCATACACACAAATTGTATGAAAGAATAATAGAGGCCGCTTATACAACCAAATTGAATAAAAATAAAAACTCTCATCCTCACATTACAAGCGTCTAGAATACACGAGGATCTAAAAATTTACAAACGCCTAAATATACGAATTAATTTATTAATTACAGCAAAAATAATAAAAAGGAAAATAAATGCTGCAAAACAGATGGTTAGCACAGTTTATATCTCAAGCACAAGTAGGACTCACAGTAGGACATAATTGGGATTTTTAGGGAAGGGGGCATACATTTAGGGGGTAACCGGGTTGACCCGACTGGTCAGACCTGGAAAACGGTTTTGAAACGCCCTGTAGATTTTTGTGCTGGAAAATAATTTTTGAAAACCATTTTGCTCGGTTTCATGAAAATTTCCACATTTTAGCTGGTCTGTCATCCCGGAACTCGAGGTTCCGTTCGCATGGGTTTTCCTAATTTTCATAACCATCTAGGGTCCAAAAACAGTAAACACGCCAAAAACATTTTGAATCCGAAGACAGCATTGCGCCACGATGTTCGTACGGGCCGTTTCGCGATTCTACCTTATTGTGGAAGTTACAGCCGTGCGGCTCTAAATTACAGCTGTGCGGCTATGGCTTCTAGAACCTGAAAAATGGTTTTCTCGTTTTTAAAAATGCCGTTTTACTCGTTTTCTATGTTTCCTAGGGATTTTATAGGGTTCGAGGGTCTGCCAATACTGGACTATGGATCCGGTTCAGATCAAACAACCCCAAATTTTGGAAAATAAAACCCGAGAAAAACCGAAAACCCTAATATCCATACGTACAAAAATTCGAAAACCAAAATTTTACAACATACAGATGCATTTGGCCCGAAATTGATAACAACAGAATGCATAAAATGGAAAACGGACTACTTTCGGCCAATTGGGGTTGTTTTGGGATTCCGCCCCTACAGAACACAGTCATACGGCTCTGAGGTTAGAGTGTGGCTGTGTTCTTAGAAAACACAGCCGTACGGCTCTGTTCGAGTAGCCAACTTTCCGGAAAAACAGAAAACAGAGGAGAAAATCACAGGAAATGCAACAAACACAACTTTAAGGCCTCTCAGAGTTTACCTTAATGTTGTTCCAGTGTAATCGATGTTCAGAAAAGGATTGGAAAGCAGAAATATGCCTCGAATCCTTGAGTGTTCCGAAATCCGGAAAATAATTTTCGAACTAAATCGAAACGACCTAGAGAATGCATCCAGACAAGTAAGTCACCGGTCTAGAATTGTTGTAGAATTGTTTAAATATAAGTTTCAGATTTGAAAGCCAAATTCTCTCTATCTTTCTTCCACACCCTCTCCCTGCTTCTTTGTGTTTCTTTTTCTCTAAGTCTCTTTTTTTCGAAGGAACCCCCCCTCTCTCTGATTTTTCCATTTTTTGTATCCCACTTTATTTTTCATCATTGAGAACATTAAATGCGCCCCATACCTTCTGACTTTGGTTTTCTACTGAAAAGATAGAAACAAAACTCCCGCCTCAGCAAGTTGTTCTGTCTTGCAGAATAACTCCCCTACCCCACCAGAGCCGCCCGGCCCTAGGAGTTGTTCTGTCTTGCATAGCTAAAAAATAAATGTGATTAAGTGGATAGTAATTGATTACTTGAGTGTATTATTTTGGGAGTATAGAAAAATTTTCTACTTTTTGCAGGGACGGTTAGAGAGAGAATTGAAAATCATTGAACCCAAAATTTACTATCCAAACAAAATTAATTAACAAGTTCATAAGCACAAACCGGATAAAGTTTTGCCTAATTCGATGTATTTCATTTCTAAAGGTCTCTTAGATCCTATTGCACCATGACAGGAATATGATTATATGTATATATGTTATATTTATGTATAATGCACATGGAGCTATGTATATATTTTACATGTGTATCTCTAGGGTATAAATACCCACTTAGAATCAATACAATTCAAGTGTTTCACATAATCTTACACACCAAACGGATAAATTCAAAACCTTTGAAATTGGTAAGTGTTTATAACAGGTGAAGAAGTATTACAAAAATCAAAGATGAACCCCATGTTTGGTCTATGTAATAGTACAAAAATAAAAGAGTGAAATGTATCAATGGTCAGCTCAAATCTATTTTGCCAATACTAAAGAGAGACTTACAATAACACTTAATATATTGTTTTATCAATAGGAACTCCAACAACGGCAGTGGGATTCGAACCCAAGAAAGATGTTACAAAAGTCGGTTCCTTACCGCTAAGTCCACTCTTACGGCCAGTTTGGGATTGCTGTCAGTAAAAGTGCTTTTCCCCACAGCTAGATTTCATTGCTTTCTTTAAAAGTATTTCCTGAATACAATCTGACTTTTACCAATTGTGCATTTAAGATTGCTTTCTGCAGTCCTGAAAACTGCGTTCGGGGCTACGGAAAGCAGTTACAAATGCAGCCTTAGTCAATAAACCAATTTATAAGCAATTTTAACATAAAAATTAGAGCTTTAGTATAAAATTATTAACGGTAGATTAGTCATTTTAATAACACAATTAATAATTTATTGGTTTTGATAAATAACCTTAAACGACATATATTCAAAACCGGAGGGAGTGCGTTTTAGATCCCTTAAATATTAATATCTTTCAATTGAGACCATGCATGAATTTCTTTAATCTTTTCTGTTTTATGAAATAAAGCATTGGCCTACCAAATTGTTGGATACTGCAATTATGACTTGCGATTTCAATGTTATACCTTTTTCCCTGAGGAAATAATTAACATATTAAAAAATATATATATATTCTGAATAAGGTGTAATTGGTATGAAATAGTAAAGATTCGAACCACATATATACATAGATCGATTTACTTGTTTAAAAAAACTAGAATTAGAAAAATTCACATTAATTAGCATACATGAATATGGATAATTTTTATGATAAATATATAAATATGGATATATAGTCCAAAGAATATATAAAAGTTCAATTTGTCCTTCAATGACTAATTTTGTATATACACCTTCATCACTTGATTTTGCCAACACTGTAATTTTGTATCAGGACGAGTATTAAGTCCAAATTAATTATTATAAGTTCTGAATAAAGAAAATAAAAAATTGGAAACAACTAAAATTGAAAAATTGAAAATATTAGAAAGATGTGTGGGGTTTGCTAGCTAAGAAAATTACATTTATGTTTTTAATTTTATTTTTCTGATATTGCCAATGAGTATGTCTTCTTAAAAGCTGGCTAATCAATTTGCTACATTTGTGGAATGTCTTCCCCACTCTACGAAGTGATGCATATAATGGGGGGGGGGGGGCTAATAGTACAAGAAGAAAGTACAAAACTAAAGCTAATACAGATATTTTCCTCCTCGATGCAGTAAATTTGGAAATATATCCATCTTCCATCAGCAAATGCTACTTCATCCATTGATCCATCGATTCGATCGTCAATGCAAGGTACAACAAGTTCATTTAAAATTAAAGCTTTTACAAGCATCAATTAAAAGTATATTAATAATTTGGAAATACATATGAAAAATTACCTCAATTTTATTGCATTGACTAGTTTCTTCTTCGACAAGATTTGGAAGTCTTGTTTTTAGACTTTGTTGGCCTTTGATTGCCTTCAACTTTCCTCACAAACCAAGTAGGTTTCCTTGTTTTGAACACTGTAAATGCAACTCCAACACCAAATACAAATCCACACCCATACCCAATTGTCACAGCTTTCCATCCAAATCTATCTTCACAATCCTCTCTTTTTGATTCATATTCTACTTTTTTTCACTTTGTTGCATTTCTCCAATGGAAATCCACATAATCCTGAGTTCCCTTCATATGAACTATTATCGAAAGTGTTGAACTATTTACCTTCAGGTATGGGTCCTTCCAACCGATTATAAGAAACCTGAAACATTTGAAGAAACGTTAAATCCAGAAGCTCCATGGGAATCCTTCCGCTCAAAGAATTTGAAGAGAGATCTAGTGATTCCAAATTCGACAAATTTCCTATTGATGGTGGAATATTATTTGTGAAATAATTGTGAGAAAGATTCAAAAGTTTAAGTAACTTTAGTTTTCGAATCGATTCTGGAATCTTTCTTATCAATTTATTGCGTGACAGATCAATAGATGTCAATGCAGTATGGATTTTTGGCAACTCAATCTCCAATCCTTTGAGTGTTATACTCATAGTATAATCGTAAGAGTAATTTGGTGAGCCCATATAGTGCATTTCCTCGCCATTAAGCCCATCATTGCCTCAAAACGATCAAAGTATAATGCTGGCAGTGCTCCACTGAAGTTATTGTTGGAGAGATCGAAAATTCGCAACATACGGAAGGGATAACTGATGCGTGCCGAGCACACCAAAAATAAATTCCTACTCTCGAAAACAAAAGTTTGTAGTACAAATGGAGCAGGGTCGAATCCACAGGGATTGGCCGATTATTTCTTCTAAAACTAAACAAGAAAAGTAAAGGGGGTTGTTTGAGAATTGCAATTAAAATATAAAAATAACAGAAATTAAATAATTGGGTAAAATTTATGTGAGGCGAATTCCAGCTAGAAGGTGAATTCGAGTCTTGAGTCAAGCCAACCGATCATCGATCAAACACAAAAGATAACTTCAATGCATTCAAATAAATTAGCTATAGCAATCATAAAGCATTAATCGCCTAATCTCTTCTTATGGAATAGATAACCAAGAGAAGCTCGTTAATTATCTCTAATTAATCAAACAGTCCCGAACAAGCTTCGGAATTTAATTCAATTAAAAGCTTTAACAAACGAAAGAGACACTAATTCTACTCAATAATCACCCAAGCGGGATTATTTAAAGCATATCGATTTCATCCATAACACAAATTAAAAACTTGTCCATAATTAATCGTGTTATTCGCTACCTAGGTTAAGTGAATTAAACTATTACGTATTTAATCACCTAACTAGCAAACCAATCACAAGTAAATAATTAAATCAAGAATTTAATTAAATCATGTAAAAGTAATGAGAATAGAATGAAATCAATTACTTGAATTAAAGAAGAAAATAAGAACAAAGATCTCACAGTTGACGTTACAAGACTGAACTTTCCTTCTAGCTAGAAATTAAAGTTTTAGCTCTCCATGAAGAGAGAACACGTTGGAGAGGGAAAGAAAAGAGAGGCTGCCGAAAAATTCTAAGAGAGGAAGATGATAAGAAAATAAAATGACCTAACTACTTTTAAACCTAATCAACTAAGGTAAGAGTTCTAAAAAGGAAATAACTCTAATTAAGATTTTTGTAGGAAAATCTAATTAGAGTTATTAAAAATAAAATATCTCTAATAGCCTATCACAAAAAGGCTGAAATAAAATAAAATAAGACTAAATTAGAAGTCTTCAATTTCCATAAAAACTCTTCAAAATTCGCAGGTCCCCTTAAGCCATGGTCTTGGCTTATGCAAAACAGCTTCCTAGGCCCAATTTCAGCATCAACAGCACTCCATAAGCCATGCTCATGGGTTATGACTTCAAGCTCCATCCTTCAAGCACTCCAAGCTTCCAAAATCGGCTCTTTAAGCTCATTTAACAACTTCAGAGTCCCTAGCACGAGTAATTACACAAAATAGAGTAAATCCGCCTAAGTTAACTAAAAATACATCAATTAAAGCCTATAAACAAAAACGGATTACGTGCATAAAATGCACTTATCAAAATTCCCCCCACTTAAACCTTGCTTGTCCTCAAGCAAACAAAACAAGCCCAACTCCAAAGACAATTAAAAGCGCATTATATCTCACAAATCATAGTTTCAAAAATCAACTAATAAATCAAGCATGCTTATCAAGGGAGAGATGCGATAAACTTGGCACTTAGCCCCAACTAATGCACCCAAAGCTACTCAATTAACAACTTAGAATGTGATTTGCATCACTAGGATAGTAGACCCCTAATTGCTTCTTAATCAAAAACATAAATAAGGGAGAATAGGATTTGGATAAGCACACAATTTATTTAGGACGTAAGCAACTAACGGATCACTTTGTGATCTTATTTTATTCACTTTTCTTTTCACAACATTTAACCGTACTTAAGATGCTTTAGCTTTTCCGAACGGATAACAAAAATGGAGCAAACACAATGCACCCGACTTACTTGGCTAAGCATATTCATTAAGCGGCTACTAGCACTATTCATAACTTGGATTCGCAAATCAAGCCAGCGGAATAGAATATTCATGTGAAATTATTTTTATTTGCCAATTTTTTTTTTTTTTTTTTTTAGAACGTTTTTTTTTTTTTTTGAAATAATAAATAAATAAAGAAAATAAAAATTAAGAAAAAAAAAAATAAAAATTTTTTTTTTTTTTTTTTTAAAAAAAATGAAATAAAATAATAAATAAATAAAGAAAAAAAAATTTTTAAAAAAAAAAAAAAAAATAAAAATAAAAATAAAAATAAAAAAAAAATAATAAATAAATAAAGAAAATAATTGTTTTTGTCAACAAGAAACAGAAGACTAATTCACACAACCCATGATCTTGGCTTAAGTCCACAATTTCAAAATTGTCACACAAAGAAACAGAAGACTAATTCACACAACCCATGATCTTGGCTTAAATCACCTCTTTTGCTTTTGACCCAAAAAAAAATCAGAACACTAATTGCCTCAAGCCATGATCATGGCTTAATTCACTACCTTTAGTTTTTGGCCCAAAAAATCAGAAGACTAATTAGCTCAACCCATGACCTTGGCTTAAGTCAACAATCTCAAAATTGTCACACAAAGAAACAGAAGACTAATTCACACAGGCCATGATCATGGCTTATGTAAATTGTCTGTATCTTAAAAACAAGTAATTAGCGACCTAAAGCATGATCAAAGGTAACGAAAGACGCCAAATTTTTTTTTTTTTTTTTAAAAAAAATAAAATAATAAAGAAAGAAAGAAAATATTTTTTTTTTATATTTTTTTTTTAACTGAAATTAAAAATAAAAATACCAAATTAACACACAAAATAACAATAATTAATCTGAATTAAAATCAATTTGGGTTGCCTCCCAAAAGCGCCTTTCTTTATTGTCTGGGGCTAGACATTATGCCGATCTTAATTACTCAAGTAATCCCAATGGCATATTTGTGTTCCTTGAGAACTCGGACTATCACATCCTCTTCAAGTCCTTCCAATCCTTTTGGTATTATCACCGGAAATTTTCCATTATCATCAAGATAGAAAACCTTAAATTTATCAATCAAGGTTTCAGGCTTTATCTTCGGATTATCTTTCCGGGCCGAACTCTCAACTGGCTTCACTTGTAAGATTTTTTCACAACCTCCTGTGTCAAAAACCTCATAAACAACAGAATTAGCAACATCAGGAGCTAAATCATAATGTTCATCACTTGAAAATTTCATGGCATCATATATATTAAAACAAATCATTTCACCATTAAATTCCATAGTGAGTTTACCTTCATTCACATTGATTATAGCTTTAGATGTTTTAAGGAATGGTCTTCCTAAAAGAATGGGTGTCGATATTGGACAATCATCATCACTCATATCCAAAACATAAAAATCAGCAGGAAATACCAAACCATTAACTTGCACAAGTACATCCTCTAGTACCCCATCAGGATAAGCATTAGTTCTATCAGCAAGTTGAACTATCACACCAGTTTCTTTTAAAGGTCCAGCATTTAAAGATGCATAAAGAGATCGTGACATGATATTAATTGAAGCTCCAAGATCTAACATTGCTTTCCTAATTCTAGTACTACCTATCTTACAAGGGATAGTGAACATACCTGGATCTCCACATTTTGGTGGGAGTTTCCTTTGAATAACAGCAGAAACATTCTCTCCCACACTGATTTTTTCATTACCCCTCAACTTTCTCTTGTTAGTACACAATTCTTTCAGGAATTTAGCATAACGAGGAATTTGTTTAATTGCATCAAGAAGAGGAATATTTACCTGAACTTTTCTGAATAAGTCAAGTACCTCTTTCTCTTGGTCCTCCTTTAGAGATTTGGAAAATCGACTTGGGAATGGAGGTGGAATGACAATGGCCGGTGATGGCTTAGCTGGTGCAAGAGTTACCTCTTCTTTTTCTAGCTCTTTCTCCACCTCATGCTTCGAAACTCCAGCAGATGGTATCTCCTTACCACTCCTTAAAGTGATGGCACTAACATTCTGCCTCGGATTTATTTCAGGCTGTGATGGCAAACGTCCAGAAAATTGTGATTCCAACTTACTCACCGAGGTGGCTAATTGGCTCATTTGGTTTTCTAGGTTCTGGATGCTTGTCTTAGTGTCTTGTTGGAATTGTTGCACGTTGGAAGCCAAGGCAGACACTATTTGCTCTAAAGACATAGGTGGCTTAGGAAGGGGTGGTTGTGGTGTATGGATTGGCGGCCTAGGATGGTAGCTGTTAGATTGTTGTCCTTGCTGAAAGTTATTTGGCTTATGAGCATAGCTGAAATTCGGGTGATCTTTCCATCCAGGATTGTAAGTTTCAGAGTACGGATCGTATCTCCTCTGATGTTGTTGATTCTGAAAATTACCAACAGCATTCACCTGTTCTTCCTCTTGGAGAGTGTGACAAGAATCCGTAGGATGATCGAAACTTGAACAAATCCCACAAACATTCACCTGTTGTTGTTGTTTTCCCAAGAAGGCTTTCTGCATGAGTGAAGTAAGGGTGTCAAGTCGTTTTTCAATAGAAGAAGTATTTACCTGATTCACTTTTTGCACAGGATGATCTTGTCGATTGCCAAACTGTTGTGTGTTGGCAGCCACTCTCGAAATCAGCTCTTTTGCACTAATGATTGTCTTATCTGCTAAGGATCCACCACTGGATGCATCAATTAGATTCCTGTCAGATAAGGTTAGTCCTTCATAAAAATATTGAAGTAAAAGTTGGTCCTTTATCTGATGATTTGGGCAGCTGGTGCAAAGTTGATTAAATCTCTCCCAGTATTCATAGAGATTCTCCCCAGTATATTGACGAATGCCCGATATATCTTTACGGATTGAAGAAACTCGTGAAGCAGGAAAGAATTTCTCCAAAAATTGCTTCTTCATCTCGCCCCAGGTTGTGATTGATCCAGATGGGAGATAATACAACCAGTCCTTAGCTTTATCAGTTAGTGAAAACGGAAAAGCTCGCATTTTCACTTGCTCCACGGAAACTGCATTCCCTGGCGGTTTCATACTCGAACATACCACATGGAGCTCCTTCAAATGTTTATGTGGATCTTCACCTGAAAGTCCACGGAAAGTAGGCAATAAGTGAATTAAACCAGATTTTAATTCAAAATTTACCTCATTTTCCGGATACAGTATGCAAAGAGGTTGTTGATCCATATCCGGTTCAGCCATGGCTCTCAATGTTTGTTCTACAAAAGCCATATCTTCTTCTTCCTTGATTTCACTCTCACTTGATTCTAACGAATCAGCTACCACGTCCGGTGGAAGTGATTCCCGTGATCCCCTTTCCTTTGTCTGCTTCCTCAGTCGACGAGCAGTTTTCTCTATTTCGGGATCAAATTCGAGTTCACCTGTACGAGAAGAATGAGGCATACACTAGAAAACACAGATTAGAAGAAATAAACAATTAAGACACCAATCCCCGGCAACGGCGCCAAAATTTGATGCGTGCCGAGCACACCAAAAATAAATTCCTACTCTCGAAAACAAAAGTTTGTAGTACAAATGGAGCAGGGTCGAATCCACAGGGATTGGCCGATTATTTCTTCTAAAACTAAACAAGAAAAGTAAAGGGGGTTGTTTGAGAATTGCAATTAAAATATAAAAATAACAGAAATTAAATAATTGGGTAAAATTTATGTGAGGCGAATTCCAGCTAGAAGGTGAATTCGAGTCTTGAGTCAAGCCAACCGATCATCGATCAAACACAAAAGATAACTTCAATGCATTCAAATAAATTAGCTATAGCAATCATAAAGCATTAATCGCCTAATCTCTTCTTATGGAATAGATAACCAAGAGAAGCTCGTTAATTATCTCTAATTAATCAAACAGTCCCGAACAAGCTTCGGAATTTAATTCAATTAAAAGCTTTAACAAACGAAAGAGACACTAATTCTACTCAATAATCACCCAAGCGGGATTATTTAAAGCATATCGATTTCATCCATAACACAAATTAAAAACTTGTCCATAATTAATCGTGTTATTCGCTACCTAGGTTAAGTGAATTAAACTATTACGTATTTAATCACCTAACTAGCAAACCAATCACAAGTAAATAATTAAATCAAGAATTTAATTAAATCATGTAAAAGTAATGAGAATAGAATGAAATCAATTACTTGAATTAAAGAAGAAAATAAGAACAAAGATCTCACAGTTGACGTTACAAGACTGAACTTTCCTTCTAGCTAGAAATTAAAGTTTTAGCTCTCCATGAAGAGAGAACACGTTGGAGAGGGAAAGAAAAGAGAGGCTGCCGAAAAATTCTAAGAGAGGAAGATGATAAGAAAATAAAATGACCTAACTACTTTTAAACCTAATCAACTAAGGTAAGAGTTCTAAAAAGGAAATAACTCTAATTAAGATTTTTGTAGGAAAATCTAATTAGAGTTATTAAAAATAAAATATCTCTAATAGCCTATCACAAAAAGGCTGAAATAAAATAAAATAAGACTAAATTAGAAGTCTTCAATTTCCATAAAAACTCTTCAAAATTCGCAGGTCCCCTTAAGCCATGGTCTTGGCTTATGCAAAACAGCTTCCTAGGCCCAATTTCAGCATCAACAGCACTCCATAAGCCATGCTCATGGGTTATGACTTCAAGCTCCATCCTTCAAGCACTCCAAGCTTCCAAAATCGGCTCTTTAAGCTCATTTAACAACTTCAGAGTCCCTAGCACGAGTAATTACACAAAATAGAGTAAATCCGCCTAAGTTAACTAAAAATACATCAATTAAAGCCTATAAACAAAAACGGATTACGTGCATAAAATGCACTTATCAATAACTGACATTGAAACTTTTCAATGTCCCATGCAATTTATTAGAGTGCATCACAAGAGCTTGCAGATGTGGTAGAATTCTGAGAAAATAAGGGAATGCATCATCGATCTTGTTGTTACTGAGATTGATTAGTTCCAAATTCTCACAATTGATAATAGTATGTGGGATTTGTCCTTGGAGTTGATTGGTTTCCAAGTTCAAATATCTTAATGCATATCTCTTTTGAAATGTAGTAGGAATTGTCCCTTGAAAATTGTTCATGCCCAAATGCAACACTGACAGACCATTGCTCATATTTACCAAACATGGAGGAATAAATCCACTGAAACTATTGTTGGAGAGGTCCAAAATTTGAGGAAAGGATAGCTTGTAAACTGAAGAAACTTACTCGTGTTAACTTATTGGATGAAAGAACAAGAACTTCTAGGTTTACAGAATTGAAAACTGAATCAGGAATTGGGCCAGTAAACATGTTATTTCTAAGATCAATATAATCTAAGTCGTTGCTTTGAAAACTTGGAATTGGGCCATGCAACTTGTTAAAACTCAAGTCAATGTAATATAATAAATTGCTATGGATTTGGCTTATGTTAAGAGTGCCATGGAGTTGGTTGTTGTTGAGAGTTAAGTATCTCAAACGGGGAAGAGTGAATAAGGAGGATGGTATTGTTTCATTGAGCAGGTTATAGGATAAATCTAGCCAAAATAAATTTGAAAATACACTTACAAGAGAAGGGATTGGGCCAGTTAATTGGTTTTTTGATAAGTGTAAAAATTCAAGTTGTAATAAATTTCCAAAGTAATTAGGAATACGACCGCTGAAATTATTGTATGAAAGATCTAAGTCATAGAGCAGTTTAAGATTTCCAAAGGAAGAGGGAATATGACCACTGAAATTATTTTGTGAGAGACCCAAGTAAGTGAGTTGTGTTAAAGTGCCAAACAATTCAAGATTTGAGCCAACAAAATTGCAGCCGCTAAGCCACAATTCCTTCAACGACTTGAGATTGTTGTGAAAGAAATGAGGTTCCAAATAAATTGGGATTTTTGTGAAAGAAAGTCGCAAGTACTCTAGGAGGGTACTCCAATTGGACATGGGAAGAATTCCACTGAGATCTGAATTGCCATATAAATCCAAGATTTGAAGGTGCGGTCGTTGAATAAATATAGATGGAAATTCCCCACGCAACCCACAGTATCGAAGAATGAGAGATGACAAAGAAGAAGACAGGTTCAACAAATAAACGGGTTCTACGGAAGACATATTTACAAACAACATATCCAATGCTCTTAGTTTCGTTAGATTTAGAACAAGTTTGTTGAAGGCAATTGTATCCATGCTCAACTCGCTATATCCACCCCCATACAGCCTAAGGAAATCCAATTTGGATAGATGAAAAATATCTGGGAATTCCCCTTCCAATTCACATTCGGAAAGCGACAAAGAGGACAAAGAAGATGACAAATTCTTGAAGGAACTAGATTTAACCGATGACAAGTTTACAGAGCTCAAATCCAGTTCCCTTAAATTGGACAGGTTTTGAACAATTTTATCAAAAGTAGTACTTGTGCTTAGCTCCAGACGATTAGAAGAGAGATCAAGTGACACCAATTTGGACAGCTTTGAGATTTCTATTGGTACTTCACCAGAAAACATGGATGAATCTAGGTTTAAATGGATCAAGTTGAACAAGTCGCCAAATCGAGATGATATTCGAGAGCTATTGAAATCATTGGAAGAGAGATCAAGATATTGAAGATGAGAAAGCATGAAAAGAGGATTATCAGAATGAATGGAACCATAAAGCATGCTATGAGAAAGGTTAAGACCGATTACATAACTTGTTTTATTGTCGCAACTGATCCCTTCCCAAAAGCAGCAATTAGTTCCCTCTTTCCAAGATTCTGTCTTTGGATTCGACGGTACGTAAGTGATTGGCGATACGTCAATGGTCTTAATGGAAAAGGATTTTTTAAGAAGAATCAAGGTATGGCTCTCATAAGGATCACAACGTAGAGTGAAAGAGGAAGAATTAGGAGATAAACAAAGAACTTCAAAATGAAAATGAAACAAAAGGAGGCAGATAAATTGAGAAAGGCATAGCAATGAATCCATTTTCTACTTGTCAATTTTCAAACACTTAATTTGGTGCGTTTGTAGTGATTACAAGACTAATATTTATAAACAAATAACTTGAAAATGAAAATGAAACAAAAGGAAGGCAGAAAAATTGAGAAAGGCGTAGCACTTTCTACTTGTCAATTTTCAAACACTTATGGGCTATTTTAGTTGTGGAAAACTAAACCTGTTTTCTAAGAAATTTCACGGATAAAAATGGAAAAGAGAAATTAGTGTTTGGTTGTTAAAAAGTTCCCAAAATTAAGCTTTCTCAATTTCTCAATTGACTCTTTTTTCTTGACTAATATTTTTATATTTATGATTTTATATAATTTTTTTGCTTTGATTTTCTTTTTTACTGATAAAGTTTTAATTTATTATTTTACTTTCTATCCTATCATATAATTCTTATGAATTTAATTTTATATTCTTTTAATATATTTATTTTTTTCTAGATAGTTTGGTACTTTTTATTTTTGTAAAATTAACTAAAGCAATGACTTCATATCATATGACATTTTTCATCTTATTCTACTATAATACTTTATCAACGTGTAATATTAAGTTTGATTAATTATATAATATTACTTTCTTATGTAATCATTCTCATGTTTAAATTTGTTAAGGTATTTTTTTAACCCATTAAATATTTTTATTATATAGTAAATATGGTTTTTTTTTTTTTTAAGTTAGGCTTTTATTTATTGAATTTTGAAAAAGATGTTGTTTTGAAATACATGAATTACGTTTAAACTAATATATGGAATTTATTATTTTTCAAATTATTAATTGGTAACAATTGTATATGTGTATATTTAAATAATTGTTCATAATTTATATTACAGTGTATATATAATTTTTGTAACAAATAATGTCTAAAATTTTGCAATTGAAGTTAGAAAATAAGGAACGGAAAATGGATAACTGAAATAAACTAAATATGTTTTCAGTTTTCTAATTTTCTATTTAGGAACCAAAAAACTTGTAAAACTTGGAAATGAAAAAGAAAACTAAAAAGTGAAAATGGAAATGTTTTCTCAAACTCAACAAACCCATTTGGTGTATTTCTTGTGATTGCAAGACTAATATTTATAAGTAGATTTTCTATAGTACCATTCTTCATCGAAGGACTAGTATCATTGGTGAATAGTGCTCAAATGACATTTTATCACATAGGCATAGTATCATTGTCTAGCATAAAGTTGATTTTTTTTATTTAATTAACTACCGGTATTCTCATTAAGATAATTCCGTTCGGGACTTAGTCACAATTAAGGCTTTCCACCTCTTCCTGCGGATATATTTAGTGGGATTTGAACCTGAATTTCCTTCCACAAACTCAGCTATCATTGCCAACTGAGCTGCAACCCTGCAGGTATAAAGTTGATAAATATGACATTTTTAGTAATTTTCTCATTATTAAAATAGGTACCTTGTAGGCATATCTTTGTAATGAACTCATGGGTGAGAATAATATTGAGATCTTTTGGTAAATACATCACTTTATGGTGAGATGAGATTGATACCACTTTCTGGTTCTATGGCCTATGTTGATGAACAACAAGAGAGACAAAGGAATGAAAGAGAATTGAGGGGAAGAAGAAAAGAGGAAGGAAATGAGAGACAAGCTGGTAGAAGAAGAGTGATAGAGAAAATACTAATAATAATAGTAATAAATCGGTTTTTACATATATTTTTGAGTTATTTAAATAAATAAACAAAAATGTATTTCAATAAAGAAATTTAATGTTGCATTAGCAAGGTAAAAGTGAAAAAAAATGTTGCTAATAGCAAAAAATGAAAGCCCATTTTCTGAATGAAAAATTACATACTCTCTCACACTACAAAAACTGCTAGATTTAGTAGCAAAATTTAAATTTAGCAGCAAAAATCCAATAGTTGCGCAAAAAAAATACATTTAGTAGCAAAAAAATTAGTTTCTGCATGTTTCTATTACAAAGTTGTGGCTGTAAATATTTGCAACAAAAAAATTGATATAATTTTGCTGCTAAATGTGTTTTTTGACAGCAACTATTAGATTTTTGCTGTTAAATGTACTCTTTTGCTGCTAAATCTAGAATTTGTTGTAGCGCCATTTTGTATTGTTAGAGTAGTCGTATTTGTATCAAATTGTAATTATGCATTGTGTCTCCAATTGTAATACTACACGGCTAAGGACTTTTGTACAACTCATATATATAAATACATAACATCGCCTCTATGATTGTAGAGTGAGATTTTTCCAATTGAAAACCCTAGTTTACATGGTATCAGAGCTCTAAGGCAAAACTACCGAAACAAGGGAGAAAGAAAGAAAAGTTACAGCCGCCGCCGACATGTCTACCACCAGCAACACATCCGACGCCCTTTCCTCCACAGCCGATTCGTCCTTGCTGTCCACCACACCGACCCTCACTCACCACCTTCCCCTAAAACTAGACTCCACAAACTATATTCTATGGAAAACCCTAATCACACTGATGTTGGCCGTTTGTGATTTTCTCAACCATATCGACGGAACGGGTGCAATACCGGTTGAACGATTAACCGACAACACAGTTAATCCGGCATTCAAAGTATGGATTCGCCAAGATCAGCAAGTTCTTGGCTGGATTTTAGCATCAATCTCGCCTTCAATGTTGCCGCAAGTTGTAGGAGTAAAGACGGCAAAAGAGGCATGGGTGAAATTGGAGAACACTTGGGTCCAGGGCGCAGGTACGCGACCTGAAGCAACAATTACATTCTTTGAAGAAGGGAACCGAATCAATTGCTGAGTATATGTAACGGGCGAAAATAATTACAGACATGTTAGTTTCTCTGCAATATCCAGTTCTTGAGGAAGATTTAGTAGACGCTATTTTGGATGGATTGAATGGTCCAAGCAGACCATACCATGATTTTTGTCAGTCCCTTGAGGCTCGAATGACTGAGGTTTCATTCGATGATGTATTTGGGCTGCTGTTGATGGAAGAGAGACATCTCAAGAAGGAACGGAGTCCTATAGATGACTTAAACTTACCAGCTGCCCATGTCACGGTGAAGCAGTCCTCACCAACAACATGGGGGTGTGTTCGTGGCCGCCATCAGCAACATGGCCAGTCGCATTAGCAGCAGCAGTACAAATCGTACCAACACAGGCAATGCGCGTACGGGGTGGCTGGTCAGAGTCAGTTTCAGCACCATGGTTTTCGGCAGAATCAGCTGCCTCAGGTAACATAAGCTGCTTCTCTTGATGTTTCTAGTGTTGTTTGTCACAATTGTAAAGGCTTAGGACACTATGTAAGGCAGTGTCCCTCTCCACGGTTTAACAATTAGAGAAACCCATCCCCACCAATCTCAAACTTTACCACCACAAACCCAAATAACCAAGCTTGGATCATGGATAGTGGGGCAACGCATCACCTCACTTTTGAATTGGGGAACTTGAACCTACACTCTGAGTATAGTGGTCCCGATGAAGTTCACTTAGGTAATGGCTCCGTCTCCCAATTAAAAATGTTGGTTCTTCAGTTATTCCAGATACTTCCTTAAAATTATCCACTGTTTTACATGTTCCTAGTTCTCATTCAAATTTGATTTCTGTTAGTGCACTGACAAAAGCTAACGATGTCTTTGTTGAATTTTTTGATAAATTTTTTGTTGTGAAGGACCTGACTTCCAAACAGGTGATACTTTGAAGCTTGAATAAGAATGGGCTGTATGCTCTCCCAGTGCAGCCATCTCACCCAATTCAATATCATCTCACCTCCCTATCTACTTGGCATGAGAGGCTCGGCCATCCATCCATTCCCATTGTTGGACGTGTGCTCAAGCAAAATAATATCAAATGTTTAGCCAGTAGTGCTGATTGTACTTTTTGCTCTAGTTGTGCGGTCAGTAAGAGTCATCGTTTACCTTTCAATAATTATAAGTCTGTTGTTTCTAGACCTCTGGATTTAATTTGTTCGGATTTATGGGGCCCTGCCCCTGTTCAGTCTTATGATGGCTATTCTTATTATCTTCTATTTTATGATTATTACAGCAAATATTGTTGGATTTACTTTCTTGAATATAAGTCTGATGCCTTGAATCTCTTTGTGAAATTTTGTACCCTTGTTGAAAAATATTTTGGGCGACCTACTAAAATTTTCCAGTCAGATGGGGGTGGGGAATTCAAAGCTATGCAATCATATTTGCCTGATGATGGTATTCAACATCGTATGTCTTGTACCTATACTCCAGAACAAAACGGCAATGCTGAAAGGAAGCATCGCCATGTTGTTGAAACTGGTTTGTCCTTGTTACGTTCTCCTAATTTGCCCACGAAGTACTGGTCTAATGCCTTTGACACTGTTGTATATCTTATTAATCGCATGCCATCATCTGTTATCAATTTTGTGTCTCCATATGTTCATTTATTTTCTGTTCAACCGGATTTTCTTCTGTTACATGTAATTGGGTGTCTGTGCTATCAGTGGTTGCATCCTTATGCGCCTAATAAGCTTAATTTTCATCCTAGACCTTGCATTTTTATAGGGTATAGCAGGGTCCATAAGGGTTATCGTTGTTTGGATCCGGTTTCTGGAAAATTCTTTGTCTCACGTCATGTTATTTTTGACGAACAGGTGTTTCCTTTTCTAGAGTTGCATCACCCCTCTCCCCATGGTCCAGGCACCTTGCCCTTACCCATGTCGTCAGTGATTTTTCCCGCCTCCCCATCCAGCCCGAAATCAATGCATGTTTCCCACCCGCAACCGGAACCGAGCCCAGCCCCCACAGCTCCAGCCCCGACCTCGCCTGCCCCTCCGCTTGACGCTGCACCCTCGTCTAGCGCTCCTACACAAACCCACCAACCGTCTTCCCCTCCTTCACCTAGGTTACCTCTGGTTGTTGACCTTCTATAGTTTGGGATGTTGCCACCAGCACAGTCCATTAATGCTGACCTTGAGCTCCACCACAAGATTACTTGAGCTAGAGCCCGCAAGATGGCACCTTGGTCTCTCACTTTGAGTTTAGCTGTCCGTGATCCAACTTGTTACTCCGAGGCAGCTAAAAGTCCACATTGGCGTACAGCTATGGCGGAAGAATTTACCGCCTTGATTAAGAATGGTACTTGGGAATTATTACCAGCTTCTAGTGCCCAGAATTTCATTGGTTGCAAGTGGGTGTTCAAGATGAAATTGCATGATGATGGGTCTATAGAGTGCCATAAGGCATGCCTTGTTGCAAAAGGCTTTCATCAACGACCGAGTATGGATTTTCATGAAACTTCCAGTCCTGTCATTAAGCCTACTACAATTTGTTTACTACTTTCGTTGGTAACTAGTTTCTCTTGGTTTATTACACATTTGGATGTGTCCAATGCCTTTTTGCATCGAGATCTTGATGAGCCGGTTTATATGTTACAGCCTCCTGGTTTTGTTGATCCCTCTTTTCCTCATCATATATGCCGTTTACGTAAGTCTCTATATGGATTGAAGCAGTCTTCCCATATGTGGCATAAACATCTTACACAGTCCTTGCTAGCCTATGGTTTTCACTGTTCCAGGGCTGATGTTTCTCTTTATTTTCTGCGGAAGGGGTCCTATGTCTTATTCTGCTTAATCTATGTCGATGATCTTCTGATTTTAGGCAGTGATAGACATCAAGCGGCTCACTTGATCTGATATTTGCAGTCTCAGTTTGCGATAAAAAATCTGGGTGATGTGAAATATTTCTTGGGTATTGAATTTTATCATCAGCATGGCTCCCTGTTTTTGTCTCAGAAGAAGTACATTTCGGACTTGTTGGCTAAATCGCAAATGACAGATTCCAAACCTGTCGCCACACCGGCTAGCTCAACAGACAAGCTGTCTGTTTCAGGTGGTTCTCCATTCGATGATGTGACTCACTATCGGAGTTTGGTTGGAGGACTCCAGTATTTGACTATCACTCGGCCCGACATTGCCTTTGTTGTCCATAAGGTGGCTCAATATATGAATGCTCCTATGGTTTTACATTGGCAAGCGTTGAAGCGTATTCTTCGCTATCTCAAGGCCACGCACTTTTTTGGCCTTCATTTTTAGCCGTAGAAATCATTTCAGTTGCATGGTTTTTCGGACTCTGACTGGGCAGGTGATGTTGATGATCGTCGGTCTACCTCTGGGTATGGTATTTATCATGGTACTAATCTTATTCCTTGGGCGTCTCGGAAATAACGTACATGTCTCGAAGTTCCACTGAGGCCGAATACCATGCCTTAGCCACTACCATGTCCGAATTGTCTAGGCTGGGCATGCTTCTGCTCGAGATTGGATTTCCTCTGGCGTCCGCCCCTACCTTGTGGTGTGATAACCTTAGTGCCACGTATCTGACAGCCAGCACGGACCAAGCATTTGGAGTTGTATTTTCATTTTGTGCGGGAGCGTGTTGCTTCCAAACAACTTTTCGTCCGCTACATCTCCACAGATGATCAGGTTGCTGATGCTCTCACCAAGCCTCTGCCGCGGACTCGCTTCCAACTGCTTCATTCCAAGTTGGCTGTGGTTCCCACCCCCTACCCAACTTGCGGGGGCGTGTTAGAGTAGTTGTATTTGTATCAAATTTTAATTATGCATTGTGTCTCCAATTGTAATACTACACGGCTAAGGACTCTTGTACAACTAATATATATAAATACATACCATCTCCTCTATGATTGTAGAGTGAGATTTTTCCAATTGAAAACCCTAGTTTACATGTATATCCAAAATAAATTATAAGCTATAAAAATATACAAAACAAAATAGAAAGATTGACAAGGAAAAAAATGCGAAAATGAAACTGAAAAATAAAAACAATATGTAAAAATATAAAATCAAAAAATAAAATAAATAAAAATAAAAAATTATTAATTTCAATATGATTGTAAAATCAATAAGAAAAATATTAAAAAATCGTCAAAATATAAAATTCAATAAATTAAAATGATGAAATAATTAGAAAGAAAAAAAAGATGTTCATATTGTTACTTGTTTAAAAAAACTAGAATTAAAAAAATTCACATTAATTAGCATATATGAATATAGATATTTTTATGATAAATATATGAATATGGATATATAGTCCAAAGAATATATAAAAGTTCAATTTGTCCTTCAATGAATAATTTTGTATATAGTATTAAGTCAAATTTAATTATTATAAGTTCTGAATGAATAAAATAAAAAATTACAAACAACTAGTAAAATTTAAAAATTGAAAATATTAGATAGATGTGTCGGGTTTGCTAGCTAAGAAAATTACATTTATCTTTTTAATTTTATTTTTCTAATATTGCCAATGAGGATGCCTTCTTAAAAGCTGGCTAATCAATTTGCTAGATTTGTGGAATGTCTTCCCCACTCTACAAAGTGTAGAGATGGCAATTATGTAAACGACCTGCTGACACGACACGACCCAACACATATTTAGTGGGTTTGAGTTTGATTAAACAGGTAATGGATCATTTTTGGGTTGACACGAAAGTGACACGATGATTTTTGTGTCGGGTTAGGGCTGACCTGCTAACCTGAAAATGACACGAATATATAAAATTTACTATTATATTTTCCTATATTTTTATATGTCACCATTAAGAAATGTAATATAATATTTATAACTCACAAATACAAAACAACTTTTCAATAATTATACACGTCTTTCTTAATAGATGTAGTAAAATGACACATAAATGCGAACAAGTCATAATCCAAAATAAAAAATAGAACGTTAAGAATTGTAAAATAGGTTTTGGTTTAATATTTTAGGTCGACAAAGGTTAAATTGTTAATTTAGATACGATATGAATATTTAAAATTTTAATATTTCCTCTATAATATTTTTGCATGTCACGCGAAAACAAGATACAAAACCGACACAAACACGATTATATTAACTCGATTATGACACGAAAATTTTTGGGTCGGGTTTGGGTTTTGCTCACTGAAACACGGACCCGAATTCGACACGACACGAACACAACCCACCTACACGAATTGCCACCCCAAACAAAGTGATACATATAATGGGGGGGGGGGGGGGGGGGGGGACTGAAAGTCAACTTTTTCTTTTTGAAAAAAAAATCATAAAACACAGCAAACTTTTTTTTTCAAACGTCAAGTTAGAGATGGTCTATTATGTGTATGATGGTGTGTTTAATGGAATCTTTTCATTTAGTTAGATTTTCAAATTAAATTGATTTCTTTGTTTTAACGTGTTTCATTGAAGCTTTTAATTTAGTTATGTTTTCAAATTAAATTGATTTCTCTGTATCTTCCTGTGGTCCATGGAATCATAATATGTGGACTTTTAAGGATGAGAAATCAAGAGAGAAGAAGAAAGCAAGAGGGAATAAGAGAATAAAGAGAGTGATGAAATTCAATATTTTGAGAATAAGAGTATTGGCAAGTTACGGTAAATAGGATAGAGAAGATGATATGGACAATTTTATGCATAGAGGTTTTAATTTGACAAAGTACAAATTATACGGTAAACAATTTGTTAGGGATTAAACGCTTGATAGTGACAAAATTTAAGGACCTTAGTACATGTATGGATTAACTAGTATAATATGTAAGAACATAGGAACTAATAAATTGCTTGGTTTAAATTATATAAATTTAGGAAAGTATTAGTATATTTGTACAAACATTAAAAAGACAGTTTATTGTGCAAGACAAAAGAAAAAAAAAGTACAAATATTACGAGAAGAAAGTACAAAACTAAAGCTAATATAGATATTTTCCTCCTTGATGCAGTAAATTTGGAAATATATCCATCTTCCATCAGCAAATGCTGCTTCGTCCATTGATTCATCGATTCGATCATCAGTTCAGATATGTTCCTAGCAAGGTACAACAAGTTCATTAAAAATTAAAGCTCTTACAAGCATCAATTAAAGTATATTAATAATTTGGAAATTCATGTGAAAAATTACCTCAATTTTATTGCATTGACTAGTTTCTTCTTCGACGAGGTTTGGAAGTCTTGTTTTTAGACTTTGTTGGCCTTTGATTGCCTTCAACTTTCCTCACAAACCAAGCAGGTTTCCTTGTTTTGAACACTGTGTATGCAACTCCAACACCAAATACAAATCCACACCCATACCTAATTGTCACAGCTTTCCATCCAAATCCATCTTCACAATCCTCTCTTTTTGATTCATATTCTACTTTTTTCACTTTGTTTCATTTCTCCAATGGAAATCCACATAATCCTGAGTTCCCTTCATATGAACTATTGTCGAAAGTGTTGAACTGTTTACCTTCAGGTATGGGTCCTTCCAACCGATTATAAGAAACCCGAAAAATTTGAAGAAATGTTAAATCCACAAGCTCCATGGGAATCCTTCCGCTCAAAGAATTTGAAGAGAGATCTAGTGATTCCAAATTCGACAAATTTCCTATTGATGATGGAATATTATTTGTGAAACAATTGTGAGAAAGATTCAAAAGTTTAAGTGACTTTAGTTTTCCAATCGATTCTGGAATCTTTCTTATCAATTTATTTCGTGACAGATCAATAGATGTCAATGCATTTTGGATTTTTGGCAACTCAATCTCCAATCCTTTGAATGATATACTCACAGCATAATCATAGGAGTAATTTGGTGAGCCCATATAGTGCAGTTCCTCGCCATCTAAGCCCATCATTGCCTCAAAATGATCAAAGTATTTTGCTGGCAGCGCTCCACTGAAGTTATTGTTAGAGAGATCGAAAATTCGCAACATAGGGAAGGGATAACTGACATTGAAACTTTTCAACGTTCCATGCAATTATTAGAGTGCATCACAAGAGCTTGCAGATGTGGTAGAATTTCGAGAGAATAAGGGAATGCATCATCAATCTTGTTGTTACTGAGATTGATTAGTTCCAAATTCTCACAATTGATGATAGAATGTGGGATTTGTCCTTGCAGTTGATTGCTTTCCAAGCTCAAAAATCTCAATCCACATCTCTTTGAAAATGTAGCAGGAATTGTTCCTTGAAAATTATTCATGCCCAAATGCAACACCGAAAGACCATTGCTCATATTTACCAAACATGGAGGAATAAATCCGCTGAAACTATTGTTGGAGAGGAATTGGGCCAGTAAACATGTTATTTCTGAGATCAATATAACGTAAGTTGTTGCTTTGAAAACTTGGAATTGGGCCATTGAACATATTATTGCTGAAATCAATCCAAGATACAGAGTTGTTTTGAAAACTTGGAATTGGGCCACTGAACATATTATTGCTGAAATCAATCCAAGATACAGAGTTGTTTTGAAAACTTGGAATTGGGCCACTGAACATATTATTGCTGAAATCAATATCAGATACAGAGTTTTTTTGAAAACTTGGAATTGGGCCATGCAACTTGTTAAAACTCAAGTCAATGGAATATAATAAATTGCTATGGATTTGGCTTATGTTGAGAGTGCCATGGAGTTGGTTGTTGTTGAGAGTAAACAGTTCCAAACGGGGAAGAGTAAATATGGAGGATGGTATTGTTTCATTGAGCAGGTTATAGGATAAATCTAGCCAAAATAAATTTGAAAATACACTTATAAAAGAAGGGATTGGGCCAGTTAATTGGTTTTTTGATAAGTATAAAAATTCAAGTTGTGTTAATTTTCCAAAGTAATTAGGAATAGGACCGCTGAAATTATTGTATGAAAGATCTAAACAATAGAGCAGTTTAAGATTTCCAAAGAAAACTGGAATTTGGCCACTATATTATTTTTTGAGAGATCCGAGCAAGTCAGTTGTGTTAAAGTGCCAAACAATTCAAGATTTGAGCCAACAAAATTGCAGCAGCTAAGCCACAATTCCTTCAACGACTTGAGATTGCTGTGAAAGAAATGAGGTTCCAAATAAATTGGGATTTTTGTGAAAGAAAGTCCCAAGCTCTCTAGG
This sequence comes from Euphorbia tirucalli, assembly GCA_039660915.1. Classification (NCBI taxonomy): domain Eukaryota; kingdom Viridiplantae; phylum Streptophyta; class Magnoliopsida; order Malpighiales; family Euphorbiaceae; genus Euphorbia; species Euphorbia tirucalli. The sequence goes on from CM077641.1 coordinate 74,420,898, forward strand.
AGGGTACTCCAGTTGGACATGGGAAGAATTCCACTGAGATCTTCATTTTCATCTAAGTACAGGATTTGTAGGTGAGGTCGTTGAATTAAGATTGCTGGGAATTCCCCATGCAATCCACAATCAATGAGAGTGAGAGATGAAAAAGAAGAAGGCAGGTTCAACAAATAAACAGGTTCTATGGAAGACATATTTACAGACATCATATCCAATGCTTTTAGTTTCGTTAGATTTTGAGCAAGTTTGTTGAAGGCAATTGTATCCAAGCTCAGCTCACTATTTCCACCCCCATACAACCCAAGGATATCCAATTTGGATAGATGAAAAATATCTGGGAATTCCCCTTCCAATTCAAATTCGGAAAGCGACAAAGATGACAAAGAAGAGGACAAATTCTTGAAGGAACTAGATTTAACCGACGACAACTTTACAGAGCTCAAATCCAGTTCTTTTAAATTGGACAGGTTTTGAAAAATTTAATCAAAAGTAGTACTTGTGCTTAGCTCCAGACGATTAGAAGAGAGATTAAGTGACACTAATTTGGACAGCTTTGAGATTTCAATTGGTACTTCACCGGAAAACATGGATGAATTTAGGTTCAAATGGGTCAAGTTGAACAAGTCGCCAAATCGAGATAAAATCTGAAAGCCATTGAAATCATTGTAAGAGAGATCAAGATATTGAAGATGAGAAAGCATGAAAAGAGGATTATCAGAATGAATGGAACCATAAAGCATACTACTGGAAAGGTTAAGACCGATTACATAACCTGTTTCGTTATCGCAACTAATGCCTTCCCAAAAGCAGCAATCGGTTCCTTCTTTCCAAGATTCGGTCTTTGGATTCGACAGTACATAAATGGTCTTAATGGAGAAGGATTTTTTAAGAAGAATCAAAGCATGGCTGTCATTAGGATCACAAAGTAGTGTAGAAGAGGAAGAATTTGGAGATAAACAAAGAACTTCAAAATGAAAATGAAACGAAAGGAGGCAGACAAATTGAGCAATCCAAAGCAATGAACCCATTTTGTACTTGTCAATTTTCAAACACTTAATTTGGTGAGTTTGTAGTGATTAAAAGACTAATATTTATAGGTAGATTTTCTATAGTGCCACTCTCCATCAATGGACTAATATTTAGACAAATACAAGTCTAATAATCTATTTTACCCCACCCAAACAATTCAAAGATAACTCGATGCTTTTTTTGTATTGCATCTAAAATTCTAAATTTGGCGTTTGAGATTGCTAACAATTTACAACAGCATAAGAAATTTGCCTTTTTTTGGAAGCCAAACATCACAATATTCCTATTATGAGGACACCAATTCTCCAAATTAAAACAAGACAACCCACCAAGAAACATACATATTCAATGTTGGAGGCTCTGAACATAAACAAAACTAAGCCCCATCTGGCTGGACAAAAGGATTTGCAATTTCATCTGTACCGTCTGTCGGTGATACAAGCATTACTGCAGTTCCCCTGCATCCCTGCACAGCCATAAGAAAACACTCAGATACTCACCATATTTGGCACAATTCATCATTTCAACCCTGCACTTTATTTTGACACATTTGAGCCCTGTAGGGGGAAGAACAATCATGTAATTGCAGTACTAGGAGATGGAGCTATGACTATGTTTGTAAAACGATGCATGCATTCTAAATCTCTTCCAGCTGCCAATTACATGATTTTCAACAATGCATGTATTTTATAACTGCTGTCATAGATTATGTTTGTAAAACGATGCACGCATGTAAGTTAGACCAAAAGTACTAAAGATAAAGCACAAGGACAAAATGAAAAAGTTTCCGTAAATAAAGAGCCAAATTTTGACTTTTTCCGATTGTTTCAACAAAATGAGAACATGGCATCATGTTATTTACCCTAATCAGCAGCAGCCTAGCAAGACAAATTTAATGTGTTGTGTAAATTTGGTTATGAGCATGTATGTGTGTCTTAACTATGTATCTTAAAGTTGAACTATCTGTCCTCCTAGTAACTACATTAGGCAACAGTTACAACTCTACGTAGCATTTTTCTTCTGTGCAGAAATTTAATGGGAATAAGATAGAATTTTCCAGCAGATTAGCTTTCAACAGATCGAAGGGTTCTATCTCAATGAGCCCCAGTTTTTTTCACCATATGTTCTGAAGTTTGAAGATCAACCGAACCAGAAAATCATACCCTCCCATAACTAGATCCTACATCTTCAAGGACATTTGCCAATACATCTACTTGAACAATTTGGGAAAAACACATTTTAAGACCAAGCAGCAATGCAAGGTGTTAACAGAATTGTATAAAATGTAAATAGGAAAGATATCAACCACTGTAATTAGGGAGAAATTAGTGGAGCTAATCTAGGTCATTGAATGCTTGTTTCCTTAATATGTAGTATCAATTCTATATATATACCCTAGGGTATTCATCAATAATATACAACTAATTCTCTCATACTCTCTAAGATTACATGGTATTAGAGCTGCCCGTGCGAGCAGCCAATTTCCGGCCAGAATTCAGGTCTGTCCCTGTGAACAAACATTTTGCCTATAGTTTTAGTTCTGTCCCTAGAGACAGACGTTTTTGGTACTCCAGATTCCAGACCTTGGTTTGTCTCACCGCCCACCCAGGAAGAACATCCCTCCGCCGATCGGCCATTCTGTGTAGTTCCGGCCACCGTCCAGCAACGCGTGTGTCTCACGCGCCGGCGACTCCACCGGAATTTCATCTTCAGTTTTAGTTTTCTGTCCTCTCCTTTTTGACATGGCTGACGGAAAGAAAGATGCTACTGTTGTTACCGAGATTATTCCAACCCTTGCCAAAATTACAGAACAGAAGTTAACTGGACCCAATTTTTTGGACTGGTCCAAAACGATTCGCGTCTATCTGCGCTCTATTTCACTTGATGACCATCTCACTGATGATCCACCAGAGGGTGATAAGGCATGTTGAGAGTTGACTCCAGAATTTTTGTTCAAATCCGCAATTCTATTGATGATTCAATTATCAGTCTTACCAATCACTGTGAGTTTGTCAAACAATTGATGAGTTATTTGGAATTCCTTTTTGCTGGAAAAGATAATATTTCCCGTGTTTATGACATCTGTAAGGACTTTCATCATCCTCAACAGAATGGGTTACCCCTTCAGGCCTACTTTATGAATTTTAAGAAAACATATGAAGAATTGAATAATGTGATGCCTTTTAGTTCTGATGTTCGAGTGCAGCGCACTCAGCGGGAGAAGACTGCAGTCATGAGTTTTATGGCCGGGCTTGATCCCCAATTTGAGATTGCTAAGTCTTTGATGGAGTAGAAGAATTGGCACTGACCTATTTGGAGAAATTTGAAGACGGGAAAAAATCAGCGAAGCGGTGAATAGTGAAATTTTGAAAAGTGTCCGATTTGATCCCGAAAATAGTGAGTTTTCTTGGAAATCGGCCTGATGAACAGAACCCAAAGCTTTGCTATGGGCCCCACCCCAATTTGGCAAAAAATACCATCTAGTCCTTCAATTTTGCGATTTTGCGTTTTTATATTTTTAGGGACCTAATTGCAAATTTTTAAAAGTTTTTCCTTTATTCTGTTATTTTCAAAATTTTAACCCTAGCTTCTATTCACTATTTAAAGGCATGTAAGACATGAATTATTCGGTTTTGGTTGAATTCGAATTTTATGCTATTTTTTCCTAGGGTTAGAGGAACCGTTTCCGGTATCGTGCGCGATCAACGGAATTTAGTATCTGTCGTTTGAAGTTTCCGTTGCATCAGTTGGTATCAGAGCCTAACCTTGCGTCATCATGCCTCCACGAAGAGAGAGACGAGTTGGTGACATCGCAGGGGAAGAGGATCTGGAACGACGGATTGAGCATCGCCTCAATCAAGCGGTCGGACAGCAAATCCAAGCGGCTGTCGATCTATTGACTGAGAGGATGGGAAAGATGATTGCTGCCCGAGTTAGGGCTAATCAGCCCCATAGGAGATAAGCGAATCTGGTCAACCCGTTCGGTAGAGACGAAGAGGACGAGGAAGAGGATTCAGAAGGTGAAGAGGCTCCTAATCGGCGTCGTGTAGTAGGCGAAGATCGACGTTGAGAGAGTGGAATGCGGACTAAAATCCCAGAATTCCATGGTACCCTTCAACCTGAGGAATTCATAGATTGGCTTGCGACTGTTGAGGAAGTTTTAGAGTTCAAAGGCGTTCCTGAGAATAAGCGAGTCCCGCTGGTTGCGACCAGATTACGGGGGAGAGCAATGGCTTGGTGGCAGCAGTTGAAGCTGACCAGGCAACGAATGGGAAAGTCTAAGGTTTCGACATGGGAGAAGTTGAAGAAACATATGCGGTCGAATTTCTTACCATATAACTATCAGCGATTGATGTATCAATGGTTGCAAAACCTGAGACAAGGGAATCAATCGGTCGAGGATTATACCACCGATTTCTACCAATTAATAGCCCGGAATGATATCCAAGAAACGGAGGAGCAGTTGGTGTCTCGTTATATTGAAGGATTAAGGGAGCAGCTCCGGGAATCAGTCAACGATTTTGATCCCCTGACTGTTTCAGAGGCGCATCAGAGGGCAGTGCGGATGGAGAGGAGACTGCATCCTACGGGATTCGGCAGTAGCGGTTTACCCCGTACCTCAGGGGCAGTACCCCGACCTTCAGGGTCAGCAACAGCAATCACACCAAATTTCACACCTGTAACGGCCAGCAATAATAACAGAATGGGAGGACAGAGTAGTGGTATGAAGTGTTTTACGTGTGGAGAGGTTGGCCATCGTCAGTCTGAGTGTAAAAAAGCAGGAAAACGAGCCATGTTTGCTGATGTGGCTGACGAAGAGGGTCAGATTGATGAAGATGTAGGCCTACCAGTTTTTGATGAAGAGGAGTTCGATGAAGAGATTGTGGGGGGAGATGTAGGCCCTGCACTGGTGGTGAGGAGGTCGTGTCTGACCCCTCGAGTAGTCGAGGAGAATTGGCTGAGGCGTAACATATTCCAGTCGACTTGCACCATCAAAGGTAAGATGTGTAAATTCATCATTGATTCTGGTTGCTGTGAAAATATATTAGCTGCTGAAGCTGTGAGGAAGTTAGAGCTTCCGACTGAAAAGCACCCTAAACCGTATAAACTATCTTGGCTGAAACAAGGAGGTGAGGTGACAGTTTCACAAAGGGTGTTGGTTCCTTTCTCAATGGGCAGTAAGTATAAGGATGAGGTCTAGTGTGATGTTGTGGAGATGGACGCGTGTCACTTGTTGTTGGGGCGTCCATGGCAGTTTGACAGAGATGTTCACCATGATGGGAAGAGGAACACTTATAGTTTCGTGTTTGAGGGTGTGAAGATCGTGCTGGTTCCTCGGAAAGAGACCAGTAAGGAGGCTGGAAGTTTATTGTCTTTGGCTCAGTTTGAAGAAGAGTTGCAGGATTCGAATATTGTTTTTGCATTGGTGGGAAAAACAGTAGCAGAGGAACATCAAGTTCCTGAAGCAGTATAGCCCCTGTTGCAGGAGTTTGAAGATCTGTTTCCTGAAGATTTGCCGGATGGTTTGCCACCATTGCGAGATATACAACATCAGATTGATTTGGAGCCTGGAGCAGTTCTTCCAAATCGACCCCATTACCGAATGAGCCCGGCTGAACATGAGGAGTTGCGTAGGCAGGTTAAGGAGTTATTGGCCAAGGGATATATCCGGGAGAGCCTCAGTCCTTGTGCTGTTCTTGCATTATTGATCCTGAAAAAGGATGGTACATGGCGGATGTGTGTCGACAGCCGTGCCATCAACAAAATCACAGTCAGGTATCGATTTCCTATCCCTAGGCTAGATGATTTGCTTGATCAATTAAGTTGTGCCACTGTGTTTAGTAAACTGGATTTGAAGAGTGGTTATTACCACATACGGATTCGTCCTGGAGATGAATGGAAAACAGCATTCAAGACGAGAGAAGGGCTGTATGAATGGTTAGTTATGCTCTTCGGGCTTTCGAATGCCCCTAGCACCTTTATGAAAGTAATGAACCAAGTGTTGAGGCCTTTTATTGGCAAGTTTGTAGTGGTTTATTTTGATGATATCTTGATATATAGTGCTAATGAGGCTGAACATTTGAGGCATTTGAGGGCTGTGCTTGAGGTGCTGCGGAAAGAGCATTTATTTGCTGCCTTGAAAAAGTGCATTTTCTTGTCTAGTAGTGTTCTGTTTCTGGGGTATGTGGTGTCGGACAAGGGGTTGCAGGTTGATGAGTCGAAAGTGCGGGCTGTTCAACAGTGGCCTAGACCCGGTACAATCACTGAAGTCCGTAGCTTTCATGGGTTGGCATCTTTTTATAGGCGTTTCATCCCCCATTTTAGCACTATCATGGCACCTATCACAGATTGTATGAAGCAGAAAGGGAAGTTCGAGTGGACGGAGGAGGCTGAAGAAGCATTTAAACTGATTAAACATCGACTGACTATAGCCCTCATATTGGTTTTGCCGGATTTTCAGCAGCCTTTTGAGCTGCATTCTGATGCTTCGAAATTAGGGATTGGAGCAGTGCTAAGTCAGAGCGGAAAACCAGTAGCTTATTTCAGTGAGAAGCTGTTCGGAGCAAAATTGAATTACAGCACTTATGATGTAGAGTTTTATGCAGTTGTGCATGCTGTTAAGCATTGGAGACATTATCTGTTCCAAAGGGAGTTCATCTTGTACACTGATCATAAAGCGCTCAAACATCTGCACGGCCAGGATAAGGTTTCCGCAAGGTATGCCAGTTGGGTTGCCTATTTGCAGCAGTTTACATTTGTAGTCAAGCATAAGTCTGGGGTAGCAAATAAGGTGGCTGATGCGCTGAGTAGGAGAAAGACCTTGCTAACTTGCCTTACAGTCCATGTACCGGGATTTGAAGTTTTTTCTAAGTTATTTGATTCTGACCCGTACTTTGCTACTGTCTTGGCAAAAATTGAAGCGGGAGAACGGATGGATTTCCATTTACAGGATGGTTTTCTGTTTAAGGGCAATCGATTGTGTATTCCTGATTGTAGTTTGAGGCTACATATTATACAGGAGTTGCACAATGAAGGTCATGTTGGTCGGGACAAAACATTGCAGTTGGTGTAGTCTAACTATTTTTGGTCTTCCATGCGCAAAGAAGTGGAGAAGTTTGTGCAGCGTTGCCGGGTTTGTCAGATATCCAAGGGGACAGCCACAAACGCCGGACTATATATGCCATTGCCAGTGCCGTCATAGCCATGGGTGGACATCAGTATGGATTTTGTATTGGGCTTGCCGCGTACTCAGTGTGGTAACGACTCAATTTTTGTGGTGGTGGACAGGTTCTCTAAGATGGTACATTTTATTCCATGCAAAAAGACGATGGATGCAGTAAAAGTGGCTCAGTTGTTCTTTCGTGAGGTGTATAAGTTGCATGGGCTGCCCGAGTCCATTGTTTCTGATCGGGACACACGATTTCTAAGTCACTTTTGGCGGAGTTTGTGGAAGATGGTGAACACGTAGCTGAACTTTAGCAGTGCGTATCATCCTCAAACGGATGGGCAAACCGAAGTAGTGAACCGTTCCTTGGGCAATCTGTTACGCAGCTTGGTAGGTGAACATGTGAAGAGTTGGGATTTGAAGTTGTGCCTAGCAGAGTTTGCACATAATCATGCAGTGAACCAGAGCACGGGGTTCAGTCCATTTGCAGTGGTATACTCTGTTATTCCCAAGGGGCCGCTGGACTTGTTGCCTTTGCCCTCTCAAACTAAGATTCATGGCAAGGCAGAGGATTTTGTTGGTAGTTTGCAGGAGGTCCACGAAGCAGTGCGCAACAATTTGCAGGCCTCGGCTGCCAAGTATAAGAAGACGGCGGACAAGAAACGGTGACATGTGGAGTTTGAAGTGGGAGACTTTGTTTGGGCAGTGCTGACCAAGGATCGCTTTTCTGTTGGCGACTACAACAAGCTCTCAGCTCGGAAGATTGGCCCTGTAGAGATCATTGCGAAAATTAATCCCAATGCTTACCGTTTGAAGTTGCCGAGTTTGATTCGTACACATGACGTCTTCAATGTGAAGCACCTTGTGCCATATGTCAATGATTCTTCCGAGGATGAAAATTTGAGGGCGAATTCTTTCTAACCCGGGGAGAATGATGGAGTAGAAGAATTGGCACTGACCTATTTGGAGAAATTCGAAGACGGGAAAAAATCAGCGAAGCGGTGAATAGTGAAATTTTGAAAAGTGTCCGATTTGGTCCCGAAAATAGTGATTTTTCTTGGGAATCGGCCTGATGAACAGAACCCATAATTTTTATGGGCCCCACCCTAATTTGGTAAAAAAATGCCATCTAGTCCTTCAATTTTGCGTTTTTATATTTTTAGGGACCTAATTGCAAATTTTTAAAAGTTTTTCCTTTATTCTGTTATTTTTGAAATTTTAACCCTAGCTTCTATTCACTATTTAAAGGCATGTAAGACATGAATTATTTGGTTTTGGTTGAATTCGAATTTTATGCTATTTTTTCCTATCTCTTCGAATTTTCGTAAATTCTAGGGTTAGAGGAACCGTTTCCGGTATCGTGCGCGATCAATGGAATTTAGTATCTGTCGTTTGAAGTTTTCGCTGCATCAGTCTCAAATCCTATCCGGATCTGAAATTTCCAGCCTTGATGAGATTTATACCCGACTGCTTCGTAGTGCCACCACTCACTCTGTTGCTTCGTTTGATCAACCTTCTAATGCTCTACTTGGGCATACGAATGGTAGACCCTATAAAGGTCAGAATCATGGTGGTAGTCGAGACACAAAACCCTCTCCTACTGAAGGACCTATTTGCTTCTGTTGTCATGAACCAGGCCATACCAAGTGAACCTATTGGAAATTGCAGAATAAGAATCAACGTTCTCGATCCGCTCATATTGCAACTAATAATGCTGCAGACTCATCTAGAAATCTTACTACTTATACTGTTTCAGCAGAAGAATTTGCAATGTTGACCCCATATCAGGAAGCTCTAAAGACTTCATCTCATCCTACTGCTGCCATTGCGGAGTCAGGTAACACTAATAAGTGTCTCCTTTCCTCTTCTTCCAAATGGGTCATTAATTCTAATGCCACAGATCATATGACAGGTAACTCTAGTCTTTTCTCTACTTTTACATCACAAAAAGTTCCTACCCATGTTACTTTAGCTGATGGTTCTTCTTCTACTGTTACTAGTTCTGGCACTATTAATCCCACCCCATCCTTACCCTTATCGTCGGTTTTAAATCTTCCTGGTTTTACTTTCAATCTTATGTCTGTCAGAAAACTCACTCGCTCCTTGAATTGCTCGGTCTCATTTTTTTCCTGACTATTGTCTATTTTAGGATCTTATGACGAAGAAGATTATTGGTAAAGGACAGGAATCCGGAGGACTCTACGTCTTGGATAACAGCCCCACTGCTTGCTCCAGTATCTCTAGTCCTTTTGAAATGCACTGTAGGTTAGGGCATCCTTCTCTTCCCTTTTTGAAGAAGTAGTGCCCTCAATTGCATTATGTAACCACTTTAGATTGTGAGTCGTGTTAGTATGCTAAACACCATCATGTGTCATCTATTCCCAGAGTCAATAAAAGATCTGCATTTCCTTTTGAGTTAGTTCATTCTGATGTTTGGGGTCCATGTCCAATAATGTCTAAAACTGGGTTTCGTTATTTTGTTACCTTTGTGGATGACTTTTCACGAGTAACTTGAAAATCATTCTGAATTATTCTCACATTTTACCGCTTTCTGTGCTGAAAGAATATCTTTCCGACCAATTTAACACTTATATGCTTCAGAATGGCATCCTTAATCAAACATCATGTGTCGACACACCTTCTCAAAATGGTGTAGCTGAACGCAAAAATCACCATCTTCTTGAAACTGCTCGCACCCTTTTATTCGAAACACATGTTCCTAAGCAATTTTGGGCTAATGTAGTTTCCACTGCCTGTTTCCTTATTAATCGAATGCTTTCTTCCGTCCTTCATGGTGAGATCCCTTACAATACTCTCTTCCCTAATAAACCATTATTTCCCATCTCACCAAGAATTTTTGGAAGCACTTGTTTCGTTCGTGATGTTCGCCCACATCTCACCAAATTGGATCCCAAATCAGTAAAATGTGTCTTTCTTGGATATTCTCGTCTACAAAAAGGGTATCGTTGTTATTGTCCCTCTCTTAACAAATACCTTGTATCTTCTGACGTTACTTTTCTTGAACATACACCATTCTTTACTACACCTTTGATCCCACCGTCCAAAGCAGAAGATGACAATGTCTTAATTTATTAGATACAGTGACCCGTGGTCTCTCCAAGTACTGCTTCAAGTATTCAAACACCAACTAGACCTCCCATTCAGCATGTTTATTCACGACGACAGCATTCTCCTGACTCTAGCCCTTTACCAATATCTACTTTGTCATCAGACCCGCCACCTAATGATCTAGACCTCCCGGTTGCACTTCGAAAAGGTAAACGGTCCTGCACTTATCCCATTTCCTCATTTGTTTCTTATAATCAATTATCCTCTTCTTCGTCTTTGTTTATTGCATCACTTGATTCCATAACTACTCCTAAGTCGGTTTCAGAGGCCTTATCTTATAGTGGTTGGCGCAATGCTATGGTAGAAGAGATGAATGCTTTGGATGCTAATGGTACTTGGGACCTTGTAAATTTGCCTGCTGGAACGAAGGCTATTGGATGTAGATGGGTGTTCACAGTAAAAGTTAATCCTGATGGTTCCGTGGCTCGTCTTAAAGCTCGCCTTGTGGCTAAAGGGTGTTGGAAATTTGACAAATATATTGGATTATATATTAGTGATTATTTGTCAACTTTGGGCCAAATTATATTATGGAAAGGAAGTGTATTTAATTACATGATTAGTGTCATTGTATAATATGTAACGTGAGCTTTCCAACGGTATATAATTTACCCTAAACGAACAAGTAGTGAATGAGAAATTGTTGCTCAAAGTTAGCCTAATGGAATGGAATATTTGGAGAAAATTTTGGCTTATGTTAACTTATCCCACATGGGAAAAATGTAAAGTGGAAAAGGTGTTTATATTGAAACATACTTTTGTAAGGTGTTAACTTGTATAAGCCAAAAGGCTCTCTCTTGCGTGCGCAGGGGGGGTGCAAATCCTAGCCCCGAGCCTTCAAAGGCCCAATGCGCACCCCTACGACGTGGGCGTCACGAATGCCGGACCGAAATGGGCCACTACGGGCCTGCCTAGTTTTTGCTCTGGCCCAACTAAATTTTCTCCAGATATTTTTGAGCTTATTCGAATTCTGTGTCAGTTTTATTTTTTGAATAAAAAATGTAATTAATCCAATTTAATGTCATTTATTTCCATTCTTTTAAAATCCTCCTTCTGCCAATTTTTTCTTGGACTTCTATCTATTGATTTCGAAATTCCTTCTCCTTCACTGCATTCTGCTTCCTCCAAGAAATCCTTCCTTTTTCCCGGTGATAGTACACTTCACACAGTTCGGTTTGCCTTCGAGAGTCGTTGTATCCTGGGAGACAAATTGCTACTACGGGGCAGATAATTGTCTTAAGGAAACTGTTTATACAGGCATCGGCTCTACTGTTTCCTTCCTTCTGTTAAGGTTGAAAAGTATTTTAAATCTTTTGTTTGTTCTTCCGTTTATTTTCAATTGTGTTTTCTATAATCTGCAACTAACATTCTTAAGACAATTATATACATAGTGCTTGGTTAAGTTTTAAAGGATTACCTTGACATTTTGGATTTTTAATACCTTGACATTTTGGATATTCAAACCTTGACATTCTGGATATCTATACCTTGACATTTGGAGAATTTTTCAAACCTTTTACTGGATTATTGTTGTGACACACAACTCCAAAATTTTATAACCTTTGTACTACTTTTAACATCGCTTGGACTACCGAACAATTTCCTTAATATCCAAATAAATTCCTCATTGTCATAAATCTTCAAATCCTAATATAGAATAATCTTATACTAATGCATCAGTAAAATTAAACATGAATTATCTAATTTAATATACTTATTTGGCTTGTACTTGATAATTATTTATTATCAAGCTTCCTACTTACCCCAAATTCCGATTTGGGAATCAAAGCCACGTAGTTCTTCTAATTTTAAAATAACTTATTTATCATTTAAATTAATCATAGTAATATTAAAGACAATAGTATAAATCAAAATTTACATATAAAATTTCGGGATGTTACAATTGTGAACTGTTTGGACATTTGTTGTTATAAATTAACAGTTCTTTTTGTGATTCATTTTCTGTGTTTAATTTGTTGCTTTTGGAATTTCACTAACTTTGTTTGTTTGAAATTTCAGATTGAAAAATGGCTGATACTGTCCCACCTATTGGAGGCAATGGTTCTGAAACTGGCCAAGTCCAGAATAACCAACATGGACAAAATGGTCCTAGTGGTTCTAGGCTTGTTATGCCTAACGGTCCTGTAGCTGGTTCGGGTTCATACCCAGTAACAGTGCCTGAAAGGCCTGAAAAATTCGACGGAATGAATTTTAAGATATGGCAGCAGAAAATGCTTTTCTACTTGACTAGCATGCAATATCATAGGCTGCTGAAAGAAGATCCTCCTGTTGTTCCCGAGGGTGTGGTGGATCCTTCTATTCAATTAGCTGTTGATGCTTGGAATCACTTGGATTTCCTTTGTAGAAACCACATTCTGAATGGATTGGTTCCTGATTTGTATGAAGTTTACACTGTTAAACGAACTGTAAAGGAATTATGGGACTCCTTGGATAGGAAGTACAGAACTGAGGATGCGGGGGCTAAGAAATACTTAGTAGGCCAATTCCTTAGTTACAAAATGGTTGATTCCAAATCTGTTGTGAGTCAAGTGCAAGAAATCCAGCTTTTGATCCATGGGATGCAAGCTGAAAGGATGGAGACTAGTGAAACCTTCCAAGTGGCTGCAATCATTGAGAAATTGCCACCTAGTTGGATTGATTTCAAAAACTATCTCAAGCATAAAAGGAAAGAGATGTCTGTTGAGGATCTAATTGTTCGACTTCGTATTAAAGAAGACAATAAAAGATCAGAGAGGAAATCTTCTGTTGCTGCTAATCAAGCTGTGGCTAGAGCGAATGCAGTGGAGGTCAAGAAAGACCCCAAGAAAGGCAAAGAGCCTGCTGGATTTAAGTCCAAATTGGGACCTAAAGGGGGCATTTCCAAGAAACCAAAGTTTAATGAGAAATGCTTCAATTGCAACAAAATGGGACACAAGTCCTTTGATGGTAGGCTGCCAAAAAGGGTTAACAAAATGGAGGCAAATGCTTTGGAAGAAATTACTAGAGATGTGTCTGACATCGATCTGTATGCAGTGATTTCTGAAGTCAACCTGGTTGAATCAAATCCACGAGAATGGTGGCTTGATACTGGTGCTACACGCCACATTTGCTGTGACAAAGGGTCTTTTGCTGGACTGACTCTTACAAAGAAAGGAGAGAATCTCTACATGGGCAATTCTACTACTTCAAAGATCAAGGGACATGGAACTGTCATTCTGAAAATGACTTCTGGGAAAGAAGTGAAGCTGTAAAATGTCTTGTATGTTCCCGAAATGAGGAAGAATCTGGTTTCTGGGAGCCTCTTGAGCTCACATGGCTTCAAGATGGTTTTTGAGTCACAGAAATTTATTTTGTCTAAAGGGGGTATGTATGTGGGCAAGGGATATGAATGTAATGGGATGTTCAAATTTAATTGTATCTCTTGTAAATCAAATTCAATTGAAATGAATAAGAATAACGTTTCTTCTGCTTATATTATTGAGTCTTCCAATTTATGGCATAGTAGACTTGGACATGTTAATTTTGATACGTTGCGACGTTTAATTAACTTGAATCATATCCCTATCTTTCAAATTGATAAAAACCATAAAGGTGAAATTTGTGTAGAGACAAAATTGACAAGATCTTCATTTCATTCTGTTGAAAGAAATTCAGAACCACTTGATCTTATACACACAGATATTTGTGACTTAAAGTTTGTTCAATCAAGGGGAGGAAATAAATATTTTATTACCTTCATAGATGATAGCACAAAATATTGTTATGTGTATTTGCTTAAAAGAAAAGATGAAGCTTTAGAGAAATTTGTTCTCTATAGGCAAGAAGTAGAAAACCAACTTAATAAAAAGATTAAGGTGGTAAGAAGTGATCGTGGTGGTAAATATGTTGCACCATTTGGCGAGTTTTGCTCCCAACATGGTATTATTCACGAAGTAACACCACCGTACTCTCCTCAATCTAACGGTGTAGCTGAACGAAAGAATCGTACCTTAAAAGAAATGATGAATGCGAACTAACCAGTTCTAGGTTACCACAAAACATGTGGGGGGATGCTGTGTTGTCAGCAAATTACCTTTTAAACAAGGTACCCCGTAAGAAACAAGACAAAACCCCTTATGAATTATGGAAAGGTAGAAAACCTTCTTATAATTACTTGAAAGTGTGGGGGTGTCTTGCAAAGGTAATGGCCCTATTACCTAAGAGAATGAAAATAGGCCCAAAGACAGTGGATTGTATTTTCATTGGATATGCGGAACACAGTAACGCGGATCGGTTTCTTGTGCATGAATCTAAAAACCCGGAAAGACACAAGAATACATTAATGGAGTCAAAGGACGCCTCGTTCTTTGAAAATGTGTTTCCATGCAAACAAAATGATGTGGGGTCAGGATCTAAACGGTCTCGTGAGACTGTTGAAGTTGACAGTCAAAATGGTCAACATGACAAAGTTGAGAATAATGAAGAGCTTCAACAAGAGGTGGAAGAGAATGTTCAAGATCTTCAAGAAGAGGATGAGATGGACATAGAGGTTGAACCTCGAAGAAGTAAAAGGGCAAGGGTGGAAAAATCTTTTGGTCCAGATTTTCTAACTTACAAGTTAGAGGCTGAACCACAAACTTACAAAGAAACTGTAAGTTCAACTGAAAGTCCTTTATGGAAAGAAGCCATAAGGAGCGAGATTGATTCCATTCTGCAAAATCATACTTGGGAATTAGTGGATCTTCCTCCTGGAACTAAACCACTAAGCTCTAAATGGATTTTCAAACGGAAATTGAAAGCCGACGGAACAATTGATAAGTACAAGGCCCGTTTGGTTATAAAAGGTTATAGACAAAAGGAAGGCCTTGACTACTTTGATACTTATTCTCTAGTGTCGAGAATAACATCCATTAGGATGGTACTTGCTATTGCCGCTCTACGGAATCTTGAGGTACATCAAATGGATGTGAAGACAGCTTTCCTGAATGGAGATCTGGAAGAAGAAATCTACATGGAACAACCTGAAGGTTGTGTAGTTCCAGGTCAAGAAAAGAAAGTCTGTAAATTGGTGAAGCCTTTATACGGTTTAAAGCAAGCACCAAAACAATGGCACAAAAAGTTTGATGATGCCATGATGGCTAGTGGCTATCGTATCAACGAGTGTGACAAATGTATTTATGTCAAAACTACAACTGAAGGATATGTTATCCTATGCTTATATGTTGATGACATACTCATTGTGGGAAGCAATGAGAAGATGATAAAGAGTACCAAGAACATGTTAAATTCCAGATTTGACATGAAAGATATGGGACTAGCGGATGTGATTTTTGGCATCCAAGTTAAACGTTCACCTAACGGTTTCATTTTAACTCAGTCACACTACGTGGACAAGATACTTGATAAGTTTAACAAGGATGATTCTGGTATAGCCAAAACTCCATTGGACATTTGTTAACATTTGTCCAAGAACAAAAGTGAAGGCATAGACCAAGTGGAGTATGCTAGGATTATAGGTAGTCTGATGTACCTTTCGAGTTGTACAAGACCAGATATTGCTTACACTGTAAGTAGTTTAAGCAGATATACGAGTAATCTAGGAAAGATTCATTGGGTAGCTATCGTGAGAATACTAAGGTATTTGTGATATACTCGTAATTATGGTTTACACTATACAAGAGAACCTGCGGTACTATAAGCGTATTTCGATGCCAGTTGGATAACTGACATCAAGAATTTTAAAGGTACAAGTGGGTACGTGTTCACTCTAGGAGGAGGAGCAGTGTCCTGGAAATCCTCAAGGCAAACGATTATAACTAGATCCACTATGGAAGCTGAGTTTGTAGCCTTGGATAAAACTGGAGAGGAAGCTGAATGGCTACGGAATTTCTTAGAAGATATTCCAGAATGGCCAAAGCCTCTGCCCGCAATTTGTATACATTGTGATAATCAAGCAGCGATTAAAAGAGCACAGAACATTATGTACAATGGTAAGTTGAGACACATGCGTCGTCGTCATAATACTGTTAGACAACTGATCTCAACGGGAGTTATCTCTATTGACTTTGTAGGGTCAAAGGATACGGATCCGCTAACCAAAGGTTTAAACCGAGATCAAGTTGAAAAGACATCAAAAGGAATGGGACTAAAGCCCATGAATATTTAAGGCGCTATGTGAAGGAAAACCCAACCTTGTTGACTGGAGATCCCAAGATCTAGGTTCAATGGGACAACCTAATTGCATAGACCTTGTGAGGTCACTGTGGGGGTCAAACCCTTGTCCATTCCTACGATGTAAACAGTGATAAAATGTGGAAAGGTTAAGCTATGCTTTTAATGATTCTTTGTGCTTCAAAAGTTTGAGCAAAAGAGATCACCTATGTGAGAGTGAAGTGGGGTCGCTTCAAAAGAAACTAATGGGGCCTAGTTATCTGAAACTCTTGCAGAACCAGGAGATGTTCATGACCATAACAGACATAACCATGAGAACCAAAAACTGTGTTATGTTGGTATTTGTGTGAGGTATATCGTCGTTTACACAAACGGCAGAATAGTTCAAGGACATCGTGTCTACTAGTCAGCCAGTAAAGTAAATATACTAGCACAAGGGAATGTTCAATGGTTGATGCCTACCTATCCTATGCAAATATCGACTGTAGTTTACTATCATCACTTCGATTTTGATTTTTCTTTTCGTCAATCAATTTCATTCATATGGGGGATTGTTGGAAATTTGACAAATATATTGGATTATATATTAGTGATTATTTGTCAACTTTGGGCCAAATTATATTATGGAAAGGAAGCGTATTTAATTAAATGATTAGTGTCATTGTATAGTACGTAACGTGAGCTTTCCAACGGTATATAATTTACCCAAAACGGACAAGTAGTGAATGAGAAATTGTTGCTCAAAGTTAGCCTAATGGAATGGAATATTTGGAGAAAATTTTGGCTTATGTTAACTTATCCCACATGGGAAAAATATAAAGTGGAAAAGGTGTTTATATTGAAACACACTTTTGTAAGGTGTTAACTTGTATAAGCCAAAAGGTTCTCTCTTGTGCGCGCAGGGGGGTGCAAATTCTAGCCCCGAGCCTTCAAAGGCCTAATGCGCACCCGCACGACGTGGGCGTCGCTAATGCCGGATCGAAATGGGCCACTACGGGCCTGCCTAGTTTTTGCTCCGGCCCAACTAAATTTTCTCCAGATATTTTTGAGCTTATTCGAATTCTGTGTCAGTTTTATTTTTTTGAATAAAAAATGTAACTGCAAAATTAATTCCCTTAATGAGAGAATTAATCCAATTTAATGTCATTTATTTCCATTCTTTTAAAATCCTCCTTCTGCCAATTTTTTCTTGGACTTCTATCTATTGATTTCGAAGTTCCTTCTCCTTCACTGCATTCTACTTCCTCCAAGAAATCCTTCCTTTTTCCCGGTGATAGTACACTGCACACAGTTCGGTTCGCCTTCGAGAGTCGTTGTATCCTGGGAGACAAATCGCCACTACGGGGCAAATAATTGTCTTAAGGAAACTGTTTATACAGGCCTCGGCTCTACTGTTTCCTTCCTTCTATTAAGGTTGAAAAGTATTTTAAATCTTTTGTTTGTTCTTCCGTTTATTTTCAATTATGTTTTCTATAATCTGCAACTAACAAAGGGTATGCCCAAACTTATAGTATTGATTATTCAAATACATTCTCTCCTGTGGATAAAATGACTTATATCCTGCTATTCATGTCCTTGGCTGCGTCCCATGATTAGCCATTGCATCAATTCGACATTAAAAATGCCTTTTTACATGGGGATCTCTCAGAAGAAGTCTATATGGAGCAACCACTAGGGTTCATTACTCAGGGGGAGAATGGGAAAGTCTGTCATCTTCGCAAATCTCTCTATGGATTGAAACAGAGTCCTCGGGCCTGGTTTGGTAAATGTAGTCAAGCAGTTGAAAAGTTTGGCATGAAGAAAAGTAAGTGTGATCATTCTATCTTCTTAAACGCACACCCTCTGGCATTATACTACTTGTCGTTTATGTAGATGATATTGTCATTACTGGTAATGATTCAGCTGAAATCTCATCCCTGAAGTCTTTCCTTCATAGTCAGTTTCATACAAAAGATTTGGGGAACCTAAAGTACTTCTTAGGGGTTGAAGTAACAAGAAGCAAGAAAGGCATTTTTCTGTCTCAAAGGAAATATGTTCTTGACTTATTATCAGAAACAGGAAAGTTAGGAGCTAAACCAAGTAGTACTCCAATGATGCCTAACTTACAGCTTACAGCAGATGGAGAATTATTTGGAGACCCTACGAAGTACAGGAGACTTGTTGGAAAGTTGAATTATCTCACTGTTACTCGGCCTGATCTAGCATATTCAGTTAGTGTTGTTAGTCAGTTCATGACATCGCCAACCATTCATCATTGGGCTGCTCTTAAACAAATTCTATGCTATTTAAAAGGAGCTCCAGGATGAGGAATAGTGTACAGAAATAATGGCCATAATCAAATTGAATGTTTCTCTGATGCAGATTGGGCAGGATCCAAAATTGATAGAAGATCTACTACCGGGTATTGTATTTTTGTTGGAGGAAATTTGGTATCATGGAAGAGTAAGAAGCAACATGTTGTATCTCGGTCAAGTGCTGAATCCGAATATAGAGCCATGGCACAATCTGTTTGTGAGATTATGTGGATTCATCACCTCTTGTCTGAACTTGGATTCAATGTTTCGACTACAGCTAGATTGTTGTGTGACAACCAAGTTGCCCTTCATATTACATCCAATCCCGTATTCCACGAAAGAACCAAGCATATCGAGATTGATTGTCATTTCGTTCGTGAGAAGCTTCAACAGAATCTGATCTCTATAAAGTTCGTTCGTACCGGAGAACAACTAGGAGATATCATCACTAAAGCTCTAAACGGTGTTCGGGTTAACTACATTTGTAACAAGCTGGGCATGATCAATATCTATGCTCCAGCTTGAGGGAGAGTGTTAACAGAATTGTATAAAATGTAAATAGGAAAGATATCAGCCACTGTAATTAGGGAGAAATTAGTGGAGCTAATCTAGGTCATTGAATGCTTGTTTCCTTAATCTGTAGTATCAATTCTGTATATATACCCTAGGGTATTCATCAATAATATACAACTAATTCTCTCATACTCTCTAAGATTACACAAGGCTCATATGTTGATGATGACCATTCCACTTGTTGCATAAATGAAATATATGTAACTCAAAGAAAAAATACTATTAGGCCAAGCAGCCTAGTCTGATCAGTGGTCTTCAGTGGATCATCAGCATCTGCGATGCAGTGAGAATAAATTCAATTTTCATTAAAAAAAAAAAAGGAATCCACAGTAACTTCATCAACATAAATTATCACTTTAGATGCATTTTTCAATAATAATAAAAAAGAACATGGTTCAGCTCTTAAGAAAAAAGGCAAAAGAGGAACTTCTACTTTTCTCTCCAACGCGAATTCAATAATTAGATTTCAGGAAGTTAGCTTAAGTGGAGACATGAAGAAGCATCAAACCAAAGAAAGTAAAGACAATTCTAGTCATCAAGATACTCTTGCACGAGCAAATATGAGACTTAATTTGTGGATGGTAAGAAGGTGCTACGCTGCATGCACAAAAATTTCAATGTTGTTCCTCCATCAATTTCTTCTTGCCTGTGGATGATTGACTTCTATGACTCTAATTAGCAATTTGTTTCAAGAAAATGGAGTCCTCATGTGATATGTTGAAAATCAAATAGAAAGGAAATCCTCTGTTCAGAAATAAGACCACCATCACAGCTTTAATCCCAACTGGCATATTGCATATAGATACACATCACATCAAACAGGCAAGCATTTCTATCAAAAATATGAAAATCTAGCCACAAGAAGCAGAATAAAATTTGCACTTATACAAAAATCACAGACGAGCATTCCTATTTCCACAGAGTCAATACCTCTTAGATATTCTACTGCTTCATCCAGGACAAGGTTGAGCAATTGATCATATCCTTTCAAAGTCCCCGTCACTGAACCAAGAAAAGCCAAAGCTCATTCAATTAATAGAATATAGACAGATAACAGAGGAAATGGTTCATTTCCTTGAAGTCCTAGGAAAACATTTTCTCTCTCTACTAAAAATCTCGTGAAATAAAATTATGAGGCCACACAATTTTCAAAACACACAGCCCAGATCATTATTGTGTGCATTGTGTGTGTGTGTGTGTGTGTGTGAGAGAGAGAGAGAGAGAGAGAGAGAGAGAGAGAGAGAGAGAAGCATTGAATGATAATACCAGAATAAGGGTACCAGTCAGACAAAAAAATGCAGAAATGTTATGTGAACATTAAGTCAATGAGTACTATGAAAATAATGTACTTTGGGCTCCTATTTCTTTTTATTTGACTCCAAGGTTGATAGGTACACCCCTTTACAAATATATGGTTCAATACTCTCAGCATGGCAATATTATTCAATCGTATGACTAGAATATACATATTTAAACTTAACGATTATATGTGAATCATGTCATACTTGTATGATCGCTGGTGTTTGCTCTTTCATAGAAACAAACATTTACTCCAACCATAAGTTCGTTTGGAAACATATTCTGCAAACATAGAGATTTTAAAAATCTTAGTAATAAAATTGAAAATCTCGCTTATCTCGACTTTAAATTCTGCTAAAGAAAAACCCATTCTAATAAGACAGCTCTACAGCTCATTTTAGAACACTCCCTTGAGAAATGGTTGGTTGGACCGTAGAAGTGGGAGAGAAAAAGAGTGCTACCTACTCAATTATTCATAGGCAATTATCATTTTCACCTAAGATTCCTGAACATGCATTCATCACCTCGAGTGTGCAAGCTGAAGCATATAGTCTGGTGTAAAATATAAATTTTGATCTCCAACTCACATCCAAAATGTCAAAATCCAAATACAATCTAAATACTTATTTATTGCTAATTCAAGATACCAATCTAAAGCAACAGAAATTATCATCAATTAGAAAGCTTGCCACCATCTTCGAGTCAGCAACTAACATAATGTACAGTCTAAAAAAAGTCCAGCACCGAATTAGGGTATAGCTCAAGATTTCATTTGTTAGTAGATCAAACGAACAAACTCAACGTTCAAATTAAAAAATATGGAGACTCTCTAGTACCACTATATGCCCGATCAGAAGAGGAAACTAATAAAATCGAGTTTAAAATAATGCATAGCAAACCGAATTATCATCACCCGGATTCTATTATCTGTGATTATATCTAGCACATTATGTTATAATAACAGCCAAACATTACATATAGTAAAATCCCAATTAAAAAAAATTAACAAAATTAGGTGAAACTGAAGTGAGCAAGCTGCTGAAGCTAGAATTATTAACCTTGTCTACCGCCAGTAAGCTTGACTTGAACACCCTTGTCGACAAATTTCGCCAAATCCAACACTGTTTCTTTTCTCCCTGACTGAAACAGGAACTTGCAGATTTATTTCGTGACAGATCAATAGATGTCAATGCATTTTGGATTTTTGGCAACTCAATCCCCAATGCTTTGAATGTTATACTCACAGTATAATTGTAAGAGTGATTTGTTGAGCCCATATAATGCATTTCCTCGCCATCTAACCCCATCATTGCCTCAAAATGATAAAAGTATTTTGAAGGCAGCGCTCCACTGAAGTTATTATTGTTGGAGAGATCGAAATTTCGCAACTTAGGGAAGGGATAACTGACATTGAAACTTTTCAACGTTCCATGCAATTTATTAGAGTGCATCACAAGAGCTTGCAGATGTGGTAGAATTCCGAGAGAATAAGGGAATGCATCATTGATCTTGTTGTTACTGAGATTGATTAGTGCAAAATTCTCACATTTGATGATAGAATGTGGGATTTGTCCATGCAGTTGATTCCTTTCCAAGCTCAAATATCTCTGTGCACATCTCTTTGGAAATGTAGCAGGAATTGTTCTCTGAAAATTATTCATACCCAAATGCAACACCGAAAGAACATTGCTTATATTTACCAAACAGATACAGAGTTGCTTTGAAAACTTGGAATTGGGCCACTGAACATATTATTGCTGAAATCAATATTATAAACAGAGTTGCTTTGAAAACTTGGAATTGGGCCATGCAACTTGTTAAAACTCAAGTCAATGGAATATAATAAATTGCTATGGATTTGGCTTATGTTGAGAGTGCCATGGAGTTGGTTGGTGTTGAGAGTTAAGGATATCAAACGGGCAAGAGTAAATAAGGAGGATGTTATCGTTTCATTTAGCAGGTTATAGGATAAATCTAGCAAAAAATAAATTTGAAAATACACTTATAAAAGCAGGGATTGGTTTTTTGATAAGGATAAAGTTTCAAGTTGTGGTTAAATTTCCAAAATAATTAGGAATGAATGGGACCACCGAAATTATTGTCTTCAAGATATAAATACTGGAGCAAATTAAGATTTCCAAAGAAAACTGGAATTTGACCGCTGAAATTATTGTGTGCAAGATCCAAATACTGGAGTAGTTTAAGATTTCCAAAGGAAGAGGGAATATGACCACTGAAATTATTATGTTAGAGATATAAAGTGAGTTGTGTTAAAGTGCCAAACAATTCAAGATTCGAGCCAACAAAATTGCAGCCGCTAAGCCTCAATCCCTTCAATGACTTGAGATTGTTGTGAAAGAAATGAGGTTCCAAATAAATTGGGATTTTTGTGAAAGAAGGTCCCAAGTTCTCTACGAGGGTACTCCAGTTGGACATGGGAAGAATGCCACTGAAATATGCATTGCCATATAAATTCAACATTTGAAGGTGTGGTCGTTGAATTAAGATTGCTGGGAATTCCCCACGCAATCCACAATCAATGAGCATGAGAGATGACAAAGAAGAAGACAGTTTCAACAAAAAAAGAGGTTCTACGAAAGACATATTTACAGACATCATATCCAATGCTCTTTAGTTTCGTTAGATTGTGAACAAGTTTATTGGAAGACAATTGTATCCATGCTCAACTCACTATTTCCACCCCTAAACAACACCCAAGGAAATCCAATTTGGATAGATGAAAAATATCTGAGAATTCCCCTTCCAATTCACAATCGAAAAGCGACAAAGATGACAAAGAAGAAGTCAAATTCTTGAAGGAACTAGGTTTAAGCGACGACGAGTTTACACCACTCAAATCTAGATGAAATCTGAGAGCCATTGAAATCATTGGAAGAGAGATCCAGATGTTGAAGATGAGAAAGCATGAAAAGAGGATTATTAGAATGAATGGAACCGTAAAGCATACTACAAGAAAGGTTAAGACCGATTACATAACCTGTTTCATTATCGCAACTGATCCCTTCCCAAAAGCAGCAATCGGTTCCCTCTTTTCAAGATTCTGTCTTTGGATTCGATAGTACGTAAGTGGTCTTAATGGAGAAGGATTTTTTAAGAAGAATCAAGGCATGGCTGTCATCAGTATCACAAAGTAGTGTGGAAGAGGAAGAATTTGGAGATAAACAAATAACTTCAAAATGAAAATGAAACAAAAGGAGGCAGACAAATTGAACGAAGAGAAAGGTTTAAGGGAGTAAATCATACTTCGATTAAGCGATACCTAATGTCTATTTCAGAGAAGAAACTAAACGAGATTACCTTGATTTGTTGATGTAAAATCAGCATATTGAGTGACATGTAAGATCATAAGATCCAAACTAAAAGTGGATAACCTAGATTTGTTGAATGGGTAGGGGCACTGAAAAAGCTACAAGCTACAAGCAAGGGACAAAGAGACTTTGTTAAACTGGTGATGTTTAGCTCCAAATAACATCATAAAATTAGAAATTCTGTTTGTCTCTAAATTAGGTCCAAGGCAAAGATATATGTAAGATAACATAGATACAAAGAAACCTCACTAATTGTTCGAGAAAGATATATTATTCTATTTAATTACAAGCATGGGACAGTAGTCACTCTATTATCTTGTAAGGTAGGGGCTGTGCAATGCATGTGAGATAAGCTATTGAAGAATGCAAGTCAAATCAGTAACTCACATTAAAAAAATCCCATCAAGTGCATAAAAGGGTTAGTAACAAATAAATAAACAACAGTGATTGAGTGGGCTCACAGCTCATTCACTAGCATCTGCTCTGCTCGTCTCGCTACATCCAGAACAAGAGGCATTCGTTCCTATACCACACCACAAATAATCCAATAAAAACCCAAAAAGTTTGATTCCATCATTGAATAACATATTGATAGAGCATTTAGTTTCCCTTCACGGATACATACATGGAAAAGCAAGTAATATATGAGAAGACCGATTCCTCAGTCCGGTAAGCACCGATCCCCAAATTCAACTTGTTAGGGGTGGTATCCTTGTTGTAGGCGACAGTAACCTGATATAAAAAATCTCACAGGGGATATCAGCTCACTGGATCAAACACATATACAAATCACGATTCCCTGATCAGCACAAAGAGAAAAACAAAAACAGAGAGAGTACTCCATAACACTAAATTTATTGATTCGAGAGGGATTCCTTCAGCAAGTTGCAAAACAGAGTTGAACGAGGGAGAGAGAAGCGAAGAGAAAGGTTTAAGGGAGTAAATCATACTTGGATTAAGCGATACCTAATTTCTATTTCAGAGAAGAATCTAAACGAGATTACCTTGATTTGTTGATGTAAAATTAGCATATTGAGTGAGATGTAGGATCATAAGATCCAGACTAAAAGTTGATAACCTAGATTTGTTGAATGGCGAGGGGCACTGAAAAAGCTACAAGCTGAATCGAAATCCTCCGTCGGATGATAAAAGGCGCCGAAGAGATTCACAATTGAGCGATCGATTGAGCTCAAGGACAAGAACTGGTCGAGAACGATGAATAGAGATTTATCGAATTAATAACGAAGAAGAGGGAATTGTATTGTCTTTCCCTTCATTCGTTTTTGAGAAAAACGAGAAAGGGAGAAGACCACTCCGTAAAAAAATACAAAGGACAATAACTAGCTTTTCGTTTTAGCAGCGTTAACCATATCTGCTACTGATTATTCGCCGCCACAAACTAGTGTTTTTTATAGTGAATTATGCAATTCCGTTACTAGTTTGCAACGAATACTAGATCGGATTTACATTTTTAGTGAGAAGCTCAATTAGACCCTTCCCGAATTCGTCCAAGCCCATCTAGTGAATATGTTTAAATAAAATGAAATTTGATCAACTTTTTTAAACAATTACTTTTTAACTTTTGAGATTCTAAACATATGTTGTTTCTCAAAAACTCAAGTTTAATTTTTTTTTTTTTTATATTATTATAAACACAAAACTATTATCTTTAAATTTATATAAAATACGACTTTTTCCCTTTCATCCTTAGGTGATCTGCTAATCAATTTGCAATACTATCAAAATTAAAAGTCAGTTATAATCATTTATTGCTCTATTGTTAAAATTTTATTCTTAATTATTCAATTAATTATTTTATTTTTTATTTATAGTTCTAATGCATTTTCATATCTCTATATATTTAAAATCACAATAACTTTAAACAACCATTAACTAACAGCCATTAACAGTAATTATAAAATAACAGGTGAACCAAATATTTCCTAGAGTTGATAAAAAAAAAATTATTTTGATCACTTAGAAAGAAATGTTAAAATCCCAAAGAATATTAACTAGTTTAATAGAGATTTTAACTACCATATTTACATGTCTTAATCACTTAGCTTAGTAACGGATAAATGTGATTAGGATTATTGCATGCTTAATAACCATAATTACACTAATGTTACAAAGATGGTCTTTCCTTTAATCAACAACTAACTAACTTGATTTCCCTCAATTAAGCCAACAAAAAAAACAACATTATCACTTTAACTTTGCTATGTTGGCAAAACAGGCTTGGCGTATCTTGCAGAATCCAAATTGTCTTATGGTGAGGCTTCTTAAAGCCCATTACTTTAAGCATTCAGATTTTTGGAATGCTAAGCTAGGTGACAATCCTAGCTATATTTGGTCTAGTATTTGGAAATCTCGTGATGTTTTGCATCGTGGCTGCCGTTGGAGAATTGGTGATGGCAACTCAGTTTTTGTTTGGGGAATGCCCTGGCTTATCAATGAGGACAGAACTTATGTCTCCCATCTGATGCCTGCTGAAGGTCATGAACTTCGGGTTGCTGATTTATTGGATGAAACCGCCACCAATTGGAACTCTCAACATCTTGCGGAGGTGTTTACAGAAGCTGACATTCGATTGATACAGGAAGTTCCTCTCAGTGTTAACAGGTTAGTGGATGCTTGTATTTAGTTTCTTGATAAGAAGGGAATTTATTCAGTTAGAAGTGGGTACAGCCTTCTAAGTGAGCAGCCCACAATTATTAATTTGTTGGATGAGCAGTTTATTTGGAAAAACCTGTGGAAATTACATGCCCCCCCTAAAGTAAAGAGTTTTTTTGGAGAGCTCTAAGAGATTGTCTTCCTACTCGTGATGCCTTGTTTAGGAGAAGTGTTCCAATTGATGTTCAGTGCCCCCTCTGCCACGCTGATACTGAAACTTCTCTGCACGTTTTGGTTGTCTGTAGTTTTGCTAGCAGGGTGTGGAGAAAATCGGGCTTGGGGAATCTTCTTGGAAATTTCACAAATCTGAAGGAGTGGTTCTATAATATTCTACAGGTGGCTCCCCCTTCCAGCTGGAGTAAAATTGCATCTGTAGCTTGGGGTATCTGGTTTCAGAGAAACGAAGCTGTGTGGCGTGCTAAAACGCCCAATGATGTTGCCTGCATAAGGGGTAGCCTTGCTTTTTTGCAAAATTGGGTCAAAGCCAATGAACATGCTATTGCTCCTCGTTCTCCTAACGACCAGCCCCTATCTTCTTGGGTTAAAACCTCCACTCGGCTGGGTCAAATTCAACATAGATGGCGCCATTTTCGAGGATTCGGCTGCCATAAGTGCTGTTTTTCATAATGACGCAGGTCGCTTTATTGGCGGCTATGTTCGTCCGGGATTAACGATTAGACGACCTGATATTGTGGAGGCTTTGGGTATGCATGAGGTGCTCAGCTGGATCCGTGACAGAAACAGAGATCGGGTCATTGTGGAATCCGACTGTCTTTCGGTTATCACCGCTTTGGCGTCCAAGAACCCGGATTTCTCTTCTTTTGGTATTTATTATCTCTGATTGTAAAAGTATTCTTGATTCTCTCCAGAATGTCAAGATTGTTCATGTTAAGAGATCTGCGAACTCTGCGGCTCATTGTCTTGCAAGAGCGGCAGGTTCTATGACAGGTCTCCATATTTGGGGTTTTACTCCTCCTCTTTGTATTCAGTCTTCTCTGATTGCTGATTTGCTTTAATAAAGTTTCTTTTCTTTGTCTTTGTCAAAAAAAAAAAAAAAAAAAAAAAAAAAAAAAACATATATCCTTATGAGAAAATTTATATACAGTATGTGCGTTGATCAAATAAAATCAGGACATATAATGTATTTTAACATTTATGATTTATAAATTAGTTTCAGGAGTTTATATTTTGAGGGTTTAAAATTTTTATACTGGGAGTTTAGAATTTTATTTAAATAAATAATTGTTAAATAATTAATAAATTAATTACGATTTATTTTTATTGGTTGGATAGTGAGTTGTCTTATTTTAACTGGTTTAGCACAACGTGGTGTGTCAAACATGCAGTAAAATTTCTCCATTATTGATACTATCAAATCTACATAATTAGTATTATTAATTTTTAGAGGAAGTAATATCTATTCACATATATATTATCCATAAAAAGGTATTAGAGGTTAAATTGTATTGTAATAGTATTTGTGTGTTCTTCATTTCTAAGAAACATTAGTATATTATTCAAATAAGATATATATACATATAATTTTTACGTTCTTTTCGTTTTTAATTATTTTTTATGAATCACATAGATTCTTCTTAAAATAATAATTTCCTGAATTTAATAATAGATAAGACTTAAAATAATAACGTACAATTATCTGAATTTAATGAAATTTGAATTTGGGCGTCATCCTATTAATTAACTGAGTGTGCAATCTATTATATTTATTTTGACGGAATAATATATAGTTGTTTAGGCATCACATAATAAGAGAAAAAATTAGAAAAGAAAAAACATGTGCTTATGATGTTTTCCACGTGCATGCAACTCATAATCTTTGCTTAAAATCTACAAATCCCATAAATTACTCACTTTTGCATTAATTAATTAATTAAATATAACAATACATTTCGTAATAAGCTTATAAAAGACATTGCATAAGCTTATGGGTTGAAATTGAGTCGGCCGTTTCGGACTCCGAACCTTTGGGATAAGAGCAATTAAAATTCTGGTTAACACTCAAATTAAAGTCACCCTCATTAAGAGCTTTCAACAAAAAATCACATTCTTAGGGTGGCCATAGAAAGTTAATAAAAAGCTATCTGGAAGCCATCTGGGATTGGTGCCTTAAAAGGAGCAATAAAAAACGTTCCACGCCTAACATCCTCAATACAAAAACACTACAAGAAAATCAGTAATAATCTGCAAAAAGAGAATTTGCAACGGAATTTCCGTTGCAAATGCTTACTGAACGGACGTGATTCCGTTGCAATATACATCCTTGCAGATTCTGCAAGGGATTTTAAGTTCCCTTTCAGATTTGCAAGGGAATGCTTCTCTTGCAGAAATCCCTTGCAAATTTGCGAGAAAAATCCCCTAGCAGAATCCCCTTGCAGATTTGGTGTGATAATTTCCCTTTCAACATTCACTTGTAGATTGGAAAGTGCAGAGTCCCTTTGTAGAGTGCTTTATTAAAAATCAATATAATTAAATAAATACAATTTTTGGATTGAAGGGAGCTACTATAAGTTGTATCCAACACAAAATTTTGTCCTACATTCCATCGGAATCCAATTTTAGTAAAAAAAAAAAAAAGAATAGACATTTTAGGATTTTAGATAGAACAAACACCATCTTAGAGACAAACAAAACATTCATAGTAACAAACTTCTCCTATCCATATCGTGACTAATTCTAGACATGGCATGATACTCAAATTATCCTATATTTATTCAAGCTGAATATTCTATCCAAATGGAATCTAACTAAAAGATTTGACAATAGTTGTTGTACAATCAGTCTTTATGGCATAAAAAAAATGCTTAGTAATGCTCATTGATGCGAGAAAATATCCAACAATTAACCCAATGATTTGTGCTTAAAAGGATCATTTTATGCTGGAAACAACTTGATTTGGTAGTGATAATTGGTTGATTTTCGTGTTTGACTTACTTTTTGCAGCATTTGGAAAACTTTCGATGAAATCTTTGATTTTTTGCTGAAAAGAAGGTCAAAAGCTGCTGGATGCTGAAGTTGGAGCAGAACTTAGCTGAAAATGGCAAAAACAGGCAGAACAAACAGACTGGGTGCAGAACAGTTTTTACCAAATCGGGAAATTCTTCATCTGAACGTTTTGAAGACTACATTCTCATTGGCTAACCTGGGAGACTTAATCAAAGACCTTTTGAATATTTTCTTTAGTTTATAGCCGTTAGATCAAGCCACATGTCACCTTGTGGTGTTTGAGGGCATGTTGCTCTAGTTTCTTTGAGTTCCTGTATAAACCCTCTTTTAAATCTGTTGGCAGGACGGCCGCCACCCCTTCTTCTCTTCTTCCTCCACCTCCATCTTAGTTTATGATAGTTTTAGTTAAGTTTTCTTCAAGGCCTTCCATGGCAGAACCTGTCCTGGCTAGGGAGGAGTAGTTTAAGGTGTAATCCAATGGAATTTTATAAGTACCTTCTATGTTAATCTAAGTATATTTCAGTTTATGCATGTCTATCTTGTGAGTTTGTTGCTTAAATGAGTTTGATCACCTCACGCATGACATGTTTAGTTAAATAGTCTTTGCTTTACATGTGGAAATACAAGATTAGACACTATGTTGACCTAGCAATGGCTTTGCTGCATATGATAGGGGTTCATATTGGTACTATCCACGTTGATGCTTTCTTTTCTTAATGCACGTTTTTAGATGTTAATTGCGGAGAATGCTCCGGTTAAACTGATCCTAGCAAGGTTAGGGAGAGATACCATGTTGCATATAAACTGAAATCATTTAGATTGCATATAGGTACAAGCTGTTCCATGCCCTGTTGTGTTTACTCCATTTGTTATCACTGTTGTTTGCAGATCTGTTTTCAAGTTTACTTCTTTTTATGATATTTGTTAGATTTAGGAACCACTTTTGTTTATACGTAATAGAAACCCAGATCCCCGTGGAATACGATATATGGACTTACCATTTGTATTAATTGTTGACCCTAGTGCACTTGCTAGGAATATTTTTGCATATTCGCTTAGCAGTGCAACACTCATGAAGAATAATAACCATCTAGTTACACTAACTTATAATAGTAACATAAATAAGAAAATAACTTTTCATCAGTAAAAAAAGCTAACAACTCGAAATAGTGGCTTGATCATGCAACTCCTTTGACAAAGAAACATATTACTTGCTTTGTACCTGAAATGCCAAAAAGAAAGACAAAAGAAACCTAAAACTTGTCATGCACCAAGAGGCTTAGAGATGCCACATCAAGATGAAAATTTGCAATAGCTTTTTTGTCTCGAAAATCCCTTAATTGATGCAGTGGGATATTACAAAAATCCGTTGATCGCGCACGATTCCCGAAATTAGCCTTCTACAGTTAGAATTTCGCAAAATTCTCAAGAGTAGGAAATTGGAATAAATCCGGAAAATTCATTAATCATCAAAACTACTCCCAAAAATTCATATTACAGCTTAAATACCAAAACCCTAATTAGAATCCAAAACGAAAAGGGAAAACAAAAACAGAAAAATTACAAAAAGGACCCGAAAATCAGAAAAACACAATATTGAGGCCTTAAACAATGGAATTTGGCCAAAAAGTGACAGATGCTTATGAGTTTAAATTGTTGGCCAAATTCTAATAAAAGTAGGGTTTGAAAATGCAAAAAACCGACAACCCGAACTTGTCAACAATTACGGGAATGCCACTTCTCTAAAAACAAAAGTTCTTGTTCTTCTACTACATCATTAATTAATATGGGCTTATAAAAAAAATATAGATTATGCATCCTATTTTCATGACGAGCAAATGAACAATATACCTTGTCTGGATCGAGTGAGAAGGTTTTCTATAGCAACTTGTCATTCCTCCAATACCACAAAGTACCTTCATAACTAAATGTTTGACTATTTCAGTTAATATTTTGACAAAAGCAGTGATAGCTCACCAGAAACCAATTATGAATTCAAATAATATAACAAAGAGAGGAAAAAAGGTCAAAGAAATCACCAGAAATAAAAGTTTGATAAAATATCAGCAAAGAAATAAAGCTGTTAAATCTGCAACTAAGAGAGCAATTGAAAAAAATTAACCAGAAAAAATTTAAAATTTTACTCACTATAAGCTCCTATGTGACAATATATGGAAGTACTTCTCATGCTACTTTCCCAATCCATCAAATGATCCTACAAGAAAGCACATTAAACAAGATACTTAAAATGTGTAAATAATAAAAGTCACAATTACCAAAATGCATCTGATTTCACCACCTTCTTGTAGTCCTCAATGCAGCTTCTCAAAATCTCAAACTAATTAATGGTACAAGGCATCAATGCTTTTATATAAATTAAACATATCCACCACATTTATTATGAATTAATTGACCAGTTAATTTCAACAGGATCAAGAGCATTTGATAAGTAACATGCATGATTAAAGTGGTCAATATTAGTAATTTCATGTGTAGCTATTGCTAATTCAAATTATTTCATGTGTTACTTAATATGGAGATCCAGTTCATATATTTGAACCATTATTTAATTTGTCAACATGAAATAAGACTGAAAAGTTACCTCTCTTAGAAAAACTTCAAACAAACATCAATTGCTTATGATAGCCTGCTGTTTTGGTTCAATAAAAAGATCAGGTGAAGTGCCTAAGCCTGCGATGAACAAAATTAAAATACCATCAGCAACTATGACCAAATTCAGTTTCCTCCATTGACATATTACATCAAAAATAGATTATTAATAAACAACCACAGGCTTTCAAGAATAAAACAAGTCAAAAGCATATAGTAAAGAATATGACTAAGGAGATGTAAAGTTGACGCTAGACACAACATTAATCCTGAACAGTAAAAAGGATAAGAAATAGATTGATAATTGAAACCAATTGAGGCAACGTGTGTATTGAATTGATTAAGGGAGTATATATACATGTTACAACCCTAACCCTTGAGGGATCACAAAGTAATAATACAAGATGTAAAATATACATAACAGTCCTCTATCACCCTCCCTCAACTTGAGCCGGGGTGGAACAAAGGCCCAAGTTGTCACGAAAATGTAAGAAGCGCTCCTTCAGCAATGGTTTGGTAGGGATGTCAGCGATTTGATCAATGGTGAAGATGTACCGAACATTGAGTAAACGTTTGGTAACACGATCTCTGACGAAGAAAAAATCAACTTCAACATGTTTGCTTTGATTGTGAAATATGGGGTTGGCGGTTAAGTATGTGGCGGAAACATTATCACACCAAATGGTTGGTGTCGTCGGCAACTGATACCCAATTTCTTGAAGTGAAATCTATAACCAACCAATTTCAGAAGCACCAGTGGCTAAAGCATGGTATTTTGCTTCTGTGGATGACCATGCTACAGAGCACTGCTTCTTGGAGCTCCATGAAATAGGATTCCGACAAAGATAGATCACATAACCCGTCGTTGATTTCCTATCATCCAGGCTGCCAGCCTAGTCAGCGTTGGTGAATCCTTGAAGGGCAGAGGAGGACTGATTGTGAAGAAAGATGCCATGGCTTCGTGTTGCATTGAGATACCGTAGCAACCTTTTTACGGCCTGCCAATAAGAGGTGGTGGGGGCATGCATAATTTGAGATAGCTTGTTGACAGTAAAGGCACTGTCAGGCCGTGTCAGACAAGGGTATTGAAGGCTACCAAAAATGCAACGGTACTCAGTAGGATCGGAGAATGGTTCACTATCTCCCAATATCAACTTTCCCTTGGAGCAGAGAGGAGTGGAAATGCCCTTGCAACCAGTCATCATGCACCTGTTAAGCAGATCAAGAATATACTTTGATTGGCACAGAAATAGTCCGGTGGAATGCCAGTGAGCCTCAACCCCCCAAAAATAAGAGAGTCTGCCCAAGTTGCAGAGAGCAAACTTTTGCTGTAATTTTCAAACCAAGTCCCCAATAAACTTCGAATCCGATCCCATCAACAAGATATCATCCACATAGATAAGGCACACAACAAACAAGCTACCCGAATGAATAAAAAATAAGGATGTGTCAGATTTGGTGCCAGTAAAGCCAAGCTAACGTAAGGTGTCGGTGAGCTGTTTGTGCCATATTCTGGGGGCTTGTTTGAGTCCGTAGAGAGATTTTTTGAGCTGATAGACATGGTCAGGTTTGTGACGATCAACGTAGCCTGGGGGTTGTGACAGGTAAACCACTTCATCCAAGGTGCCATGGAGGAAAGCATTAGAGACATCCAGTTGTATAACAGTCCAATTTGAAGTAACAGCAATGGAGAGCATTAACCGAATTGTTGCAGGCTTAATGACTGGACTGTAAGTCTCAAAATAATCAACATCGGGGCGTTGGTGAAACCATTTGGCAACCAGCCGTGCTTTATAGCGATCTATGCTTCCATCCACTTTGGTTTTTAACCAAAATACCCATTTGCATCCAACCACATTTTGCTGTTTATCAGGAGGTACAAGGACCCATGTGCCATTGTTGATCAGTGCATTGTATTCTTCTGTCATGGCTTGGTGCCATTCAGGAACCTTGTAAGCCTGCTGAAAGGTATTGGGCACCTTAGGTGCCAAGCTGACAAGTGCCTTCGGAACCCGAGATTTGAGGGAACCTGTTTGGGAACTTGTAACCATCTGCCGGGGCAAGGACTGATGTGGATTGGTTGAAGGGGGCCACTGGTTCATTAAGTGTAGTAGAGGACGGAACTGGGTCAGGAGGCAGGTTGGCCGGTGACTACTGAACGGGTGGTAGGGGTCCAAAGGATGAGAGGTCGACGGTGAGGGTAGGGCTGGTTGTTGTGTGTTCAGTTGTTGTAGGAGTAGTAATGGGCTGGAGAGAGGGAGAGGTCGTGTTTAGTGCCAAGGTAGGTTCAAGTGAAGGGAGAACGGGAACTGTTAATGCGAAGGTTTCCAATGTGGTAGGAGCCGGAATGGGGTGCCCATCATCATGCAACTTGGAATAT
The DNA here is from genome assembly GCA_039660915.1 of Euphorbia tirucalli. Lineage (NCBI taxonomy): Eukaryota > Viridiplantae > Streptophyta > Magnoliopsida > Malpighiales > Euphorbiaceae > Euphorbia > Euphorbia tirucalli. The sequence goes on from CM077641.1 coordinate 74,455,485, forward strand.
AGGAAAACCTGTTCATAAAAAAGAACATGGCATAAGATAAATAGACGAGAAGATACGGGATCAAAGAACTTAAAACCCTTGTGGAGTTTACTGTAACCAAGAAAAATACATTCTTTGGTGTAAGGTCGCAACCATGGAAAACATAGGCACCCAAAAATTTTAAGATGTGAGTAGTATGGAGGGTCACCAAACAATTTCTGATAGAGTGTGTAAAGTTGATTTATACTTGGGGAAGGCGATTAATTAAATAAGTGGTTGTATCAAATGTATAGGTCCAGAATTTAGTGGGCAAATTTGCACGATGCAATAAAGCCAAATCATGCTCAACAATGTGCCTATGTTTCCATTCGACACTTCCGTTTTGTTCGGGAGTGTAAGGACAGGAGATTCTATGAGTGATCCTATGTTCCCAGAAAAACGATTGTAGTGCAATAAACTCGCCCCCCCAATCAGATTGAAAGGCTTTAATTGGTTTGTTGAAGTATTTCTCCATAAGAAGTTTAAAGTGCACGAAAATAGAGAAAACATCATATTACGCTTTAAGAAATAAATCCAAGTGTACTTGCTGTAATGATCTAAAAAGATACAATAATAAGCATAACCATCACAAGAAATAGACGGTGCTGGCCCCCAAACTTCAGCACAAATCAAATCCAAGGGAGCTTTAGACTTTGATTTAGACATGGCAAAGGGTAATTTATGACTTTTATAGATAGCACAAGAACTGCAAGTATTATGTTTAGAATCAGAAACAGAAATTCTATTCAATAATAAGTGTTTGATACAAGGAAAATGGACATATCCTAAATGATCATGCCAGGTATTTAAGGAAGCTAAACTTGCAGAAGGAGAGATCGAAACCGAGGAAGATTTGGAATGCAGCACGGAGGCACACAAGGAATAAAGTTCATTGTCACTCTGGCCTTTGAATCGAACTCTCCCCGTGGCCAAATCCTTGATCAAAAAATAGTCAGCAAAAAATTCCACAGACACAGGATAAGAGTTAGTGAGTGCATAAACAGATAATAAATTATAAGACGACTGTGGAACATGTAAAATATCACGAATTTGGAAAACATCAGCACTAATTTGAATGGATGATTGACCAATGCGAGAGATTTCAAGTTTAGAACCATTACAAATAATGACTTCTTGGGGACGTTGGTATTTGGAATGGAGGTTGAGGTTCCCTAATTTAGAAGTCATATGATGAGAGGCACCCGAATCAACGACCCAAGGTTGGGGAGGGGCATTGCTAGCAGCGATGTGGAAAGAGGGACGGTGGAAATTATTATCTTTTGGTGTTGAGTAGTTGCGAGGAACAAATCCTTCCCTCACCCCCTCTGCTGGTAACTACCGCGACCACGACCCATGTGGTAGCCACGGCCTCTCTCCTGTTGGGGGTCGTTTCGAGCAGCAACGAGGGCAGTAGGAGGGAGCTGGTTAGAAACAGCAGTGGCGGCAGCTTTGTTTTGCATATCTCTAGCAATGTTTCATTCTTCGGACAATAACAGTCTCATTAAGTCATCAAAACTAATAGGTTCCATCTTTGTTTCAAGAGTTAAGTTGAATAAACGATAGTCATCTCCCAAACCAGCCAAAATCAAATCAAATAAATCATCCTCTGGCACACTATAACCCAGTGATGCCAATTGGTCATTAATACCTTTCGCTCGGAGTATAAAGGACGTTGTGCTCTCTTTCTTTTCCCTTGTGAGGGTCTGAAGTTGAGATCGCAAGTTCCTGATTTAGGATCGGGATCCGGATGAATAGGCACGATCGAGCTTATGCCAAGCCTCAATGGCTATTTTGGCATCAATAATTTGTGGCAGTAGAGTCTGGTCAATTGAGGCAAAAACCAAGATAATACCTATTGATCTTGCTGCTCCCAAGTATCACATGTCGGATTTCGGATTTGCCCATCAATTGTTTCCGGAGGAATAATCTAATTGTCATCGATGTTATGCCACATACGGCAGCCCCGCAACATAGCGATGAACTGTGCATGCCAAAGAACAAAGTTGGAGGAGTTTAGTTTGTTTGTTATGAAAGTGGCGGGATTGGGGTAGGAGATCGGAGAAGATGGAATGGTCACCGGCGGCAAGGAGATTGCAGAGCTATTGATCACAGTGGTGATGGGTAGGGTGGCGGTGGTCACGACAGTGGAATCAATTCCACTAATCACTGATTGATTTGCAGCGACGCTGCTGCTGTTGAAGGTTGCCATGGCGACGGACGGCGAAGAGGAAACTGATGATGGAGGCAGTAGTGTGGTGGTGTTAGGGTTAGGGTTTGATGGCTCTGATACCATGTCATGGAACCATTTTACCTAAAAGCTTAACCTGATAGGTAAGGCCCAATTATAGTTTTTATTATTATCTCTGACACTCCCCCGCACGCGAATGCCTCTTGGGCTTGAAGCGTGTACAACACAGGCCCACCCTGCCATGTGTTGAATTTTAATCAACAAATAGAGCTGGCAGGATTCGAACCCTCGACCTCTAAGTCTAAGCGGCTCTAATACCATGAAACCAATTGAGGTAATGTGTGTATTGAATTGATTAAGGGAGTATATATACATGTTACAACCGTAACCCTTGAGGGATCACAAAGTAATAATACAAGATGCAAAATATACATAACAGTCCTTTATCAATAATCATCATTATTAAAAGAAAAATTGAGAAATAACTTCAATAGAAAGGCATGAAAGCTATATTTGGTGTAAAGTGCAGCACAAAACATGGCAGACAACAAAACACAAGGAGCAAAAAAGCCAAGTATTATTAACTAATTTATTGAGATATTAAGGCATGAATATAAACTAATTTATTAGATATTAAGGCATGAATATAAACTAATTTATTTAGATCTTAAGGCATGTATTATTAACTGTTATATTGGTTGGTACATCACTTTGTTTAGAATTATATATTAATATTGTTCCTAAATACAATTTATGTCATAAACACTTATCTCAATTTACATCCTCTTCAACTCCTTGATTATTCTCCGTCAGATTTCTCTTGTCCTGGAATAATCGATGTTATAAAAGAACGACTCTATTACTCCTTTCCATTTATCTTTTCTAATTAATATGCTCTGCTCTTTATTCTGTCCATATTTTATACCTATAATTTCTTTCCATTACCAATTCCTACTCTTAAGATTTCGCTAAATTTCTTTTATCAGATTAAAATTGTATTACCATAAAGAACTCAAAAACTAATACAACACCAGGTCCTTTTAAGACCACAAATCTAATTCACCCAATAGCTACTACCACTATGTTGTACATTCAGTAACCTCAAAGCTCTCCGCTCACTTTGATAGAGTATATATTTTATATGCAACTGTACTACTATAATTTATATAGGACTGTACTTGTAATTATTCCCTTGTACATCTCCTATATATATTCAATGAAATCCCTCTCCATACTTTAGGAGAGATTTCCATAACCCCTAATTCTATCTTGGTATCAGAGCCACCAAAGGGCTTAACAGCCAAAACCCTAACTTAAACATCCCTCACTGATTTCATGGCTACCACCGGTTCTTCAACAACCTCATCGGCCACTTCCTCCACGGCTGAGTCGATCGGTATAGGAGGGGCGGGAACACCCACTTTTTCCCATCAACTACCATTGAAACTCGATTCAACGAACTACATGCTCTGGAGAACATTGATTACGACTATGCTTGCAGGGTGTGGACTGATCGGCCATGTTGACGGAACAGCACCAATTCCAGCCGAGAGACTAGTGAACAACGACGTCAATCCTCTTTTTCAAGTCTGGTTTCAGAAGGATCAGCAGGTACTTAGCTGGATCCTCAACTCAATCTCTCCTTCAATCTTACCTTAACTTATCGATGTTAAAACGACTCGCGAAGCCTTGGCAAAATTAGAGAACGCATTTGCATCGGGTTCAAGGGCTCAGGTACGAGACTTGAAACAGCAACTCCATTCCTTGGTAAAGTCAAATTCCGAATCAATTTCAGATTATATGCAGCGTGCAAAATTGATTTCTGATCGATTAACGTCTTTGCAATATGTTGTCTCAAAAGAAGACTTGGTTGATACTATCTTAGATGGACTCCGAGGTCCTTTTAGAGATGTTTGTCATACGTTTGGATCACGTACCATCTTGTTTGAAATTGTCAACAATTACGGGAATGCCACTTCTCCAAAAACAAAAGTTCTTGTTCTTCTACTACATCATTAATGAGTTAATTACATCCATAGTATACAGACTTTAGCAAGTTTCATAATTTGATACATACACTTTAATTTTGCTCAGTAAAATACATAAACTTAATAGTAACCTACCACTAACATACATATGACCTGCTACAACAAGTTAATTAAAAAAATTGCTGGCATGGCATGATTTTGACCAACCTGTTTGACTTTTTATGAACCCATTAATATTGAACTTACACTTTTACACACCTTCCGTTACATCAAAACTCTTCAATTTCTCTTCTCTCTATTAGAAATTTTCTCATCAAACAAACAGGTCAAAACAACCTCTATGAAAGCCACACCTCCCCTTCTCTCTTCTCTTATTTTGCCACACCAGTCACTAACCAGTATTTTAGATCCCAGTGGTAGATCACCACTAAGTTCGTAAACTTTACTGAGTAAAATTAAAGTTTGTGTACCAAACTGTGAATTGTGCTAAAATCTGTGTATCATAGATGTAATTAACCACATCATTAATTAATATGGGCTTACAAAAAAAAGTATAGATTATGCATCCTATTTTCATGCTGAATAACGAGCAAATGAACAATGTACTAAATGATATTATATTATGATATTATATCATGTGCAATTAATATCATTCGTAACACATTTACTTAGAATGAAGAACAAAGCCTCTGATTAGTCAAACTGGCCAAAAAATGCATCTGATTTTACCACCTTCTTGTAGTCCTCAATGCAGCTTCTCAAAATCTCAGACTAATTAATGTACAAGGCATCAATGCTTTTATATAAACTAAACACATCCACCACATTGAAAGGCAGTGGCGGATGGCCATTGTCAAAAGGAGAAAGAAGGAAGGGCTACTTTAAGTTAACAATGTCGAGTTTCCCGACATAAGATTTTCTTTTTCATTTTTTTTTAATTTATTTATTTTGCAATCTGCACGGGTAAAATAGTTGCAGATTATTTGCAAGGGAATATTATATAGCATTGCAAATTCCCTCGCATTTTTGCCTCCAAAATTTTCCCCCTAAAATTTGCAAACAATTGGTTCGATAATTTGCAAACAATTTAATGACAAATTTCTTTTGAAAATGATAAATTGAACCGAGACAAAAACAAGAAGAATAAATTGCATCCTATCATTGCATCCTATCAAATGTTGGAGGTATAATTGTAATTCTGATATAAATTAAAATTATTTTTCACTCAAAAACCATTAAGACATCGATTGGAACTTTTATATAAATTTACTACTTTGTTACAATTCGTTAACTGGATATATATATATATATATATATATATTGCTTTTAACACATGAGGTTGAGTTCAAAAGAAGATTCAAATAATTAAATATATTGAAAAGAAAAGTAGTAAATTGCAAGCAAAAATGATTAATATTTCGCTGGTGAATTGATTCAGCAGAAAAATAGAAATTAATTTCTGTTTAGTTTTTCTTTTATTTTTTCATGTATCAAACATAAAATTAAAATTAAAGAAATTAAATTAAGAATAGATTGAGAACTTAGATGGATTAAATGGATTACATGGATTGTTACATGGTTTATTATAAACCATATAATATGAGTTCCATAACCTATTCAATCCATCTAACCCATTATAAACAATAAGATCTACTTTTCATGGTTTGAATGAGTTGAGATTTGAATGGGTTATGATAACTCATCCAATTTTGAAAACCCTAACCTTTTCTATGAACCAAACATAGCAATAAAGTAATTGAATCTACCATTGAAAGAGGGATGCCTACTATTTTATTATTATTATTATTATTATTATTATTATTATTATTATTATTATTATTGTAAATACTACCGGTTTCCGGACACCACATTGGATGCAGACTAATCTGGTTTCGAGATAACAGTTTAGCGGATTATGATATCAAGACTCCTCCTTATATTAGTACTGGGACTTGAACACCTATCATGTCTCTAACTCAGCTCACTATCTAACTTCTTAACAACCAAATATTGGTAGAGATGCCTACCATTTAATGGAGATAGTTGGTGCTAAAAAATAAATGTGAATAAGTGGATAGTAATTGATTACTTGAGTATATTATTCTGGGAGTGTACAATAATTTTCTGCTGTTTGCAGGGACGGTTATAGAGAGAATTGAAAATCATTGAAACCATAATTTACTGTCCAAACAAAATTAATTAACAAGTTCATAAGCACAAACTGGATAAAGTTTTGTCTAATTCGATGTATTTCATTTCTAAAGGTCTCTTAGATGCTATAGCACCATGATAGGAATATGATTATATGTATATATGTTGTATTTATGTATAGTGCACAAGGAGCTATGTATATATTTTACATGTGTATCTCTAGGGTATAAATACCCACTTAGAATCAACACAATTCAAGGGTTTCACATAATCTTACATGGTATAAGAGCAATAAGAGCTAAACAGCCGATCTTTATTCTCGAAACCTAACCCTAGCCGCCGGTCTTCATCATGTCCTCCACTCCAAACACCACTGCCGCTGTGACTGGGGCTATTGCCGGTGTCATCACCGATCCAGTGACAGCCCCACTAACAGCTTCAGCACTACCCCTTACCACGTTGGCAACTCAAATGCCAACCAAATTAACCAGTTCCAATTTTCTCATATGGAAGACACAGCTTTTACCGATGATCAAAGCAAGTGGACTGGACGGACACTTGGACGGCTCAGAACCAGCATCGGCCGAACAACTTAAGGATGGCACCAAAAATCCAACCTACACAATATGCCACCGATGAGATTAACAGGTATTATGTTGGATTTTGAATTCGATTTCAGAGTCTCTTTTGCCCCAATTTGTGGGAGTAACCTCTGCTAGGGCTGCTTGGAATAGATTGAATGAGTCGTATGCTTTTGGGTCTAGATCACACATAAAGAGTTGCGTAGACGTTTACATAGTTTGAAACAAGGGAATGATGAGATAACTATTTATTTACAGTGGGCTAAGTCTATTTTTAATTCTTTGTGAGCGTTGGGTTACAATATTGAAGAGACTTCGTGGGCCTTGAGAGTGTTGGGCTTAATTGGATGAGTGAGCATATAAGTGGGGTTGAGCCCATGTAACACAAAACCAATTGCCTTATGTTAAGGCCCAATCTACACCACTTATATATCACTCTTCATTCTCATTTATTTCCGATGTGGAATTCTCCAACATCTCTAACACTCCCCCTCAAGTGTAACTGGGCCTGGACCAGTTGTCACTTGTCAAACATTCCTTAGCCTCTTTCCTTTAAGGTCCAAGGTTATCAACAGGTCTAGTTTTCTCTACGAGCCCAAACTCCACCAGGACTTTAAACACAGACCCAGGATCTTTTTCGGCTGTCGGGCCTTCTTCTGCTCTGATACCATGAAGAGACTCCATGGGCTTTGAGAGTGTTGGGCTTAATTGGATGAGTGAGCATATAAGTGGGGTTGAGCCCATGTAACACAAAACCAATTGGCTTATGTTAAGACCCAATCTACACCACTTATATATCACTCTTCATTCTCATTTATTTCCGATGTGGGATTCTCCAGCATCTCTAACAAATATCAGAGGCTGTTATTGAGGGTTTGCATGAAAATTTTGATGCACTTATTAGAACTTTTGAGGTTCAGATGGATAATGTTGGATTTGATGATTTATATGGAATGTTGTTAACTAAAGAACGGAAAATAAATCGACGTGTAAGTAGGGAGAATTCAGTCCCGTCAGCTCATGTGATGGTGAGGCAACATACTAATGCACCAGGAAGCTAATCCGGTCAGAATTTTGGATTGTTTACTACCGGTAGAGGACCCGATAAAAGCCATGGAGACCGAGGAATGTAGCAGCAGCAGCCCTATGGATTTGTTGATACAGGATGAGTTAATTATTTTCAGCAAGAAAGTTCCATCGCTTATGGTTTTACATGTTCTCTGGCAGATGTCTCTCTGTATTACATGTGGAAGGGTTCACAGGTGTTGTTTTGCTTAATTTATGTTGATGACCTCTTGGTTTTAGGAAGTGACTCAGGTTGTGTATTCGCCTTAATTTCTTTTCTTTAATCCTATTTGCAATTAAAAATATAGGACCAACAACATACTTCTTGGGTATTGAATTCTTAACACAGAATGGATCGTTGTTCCTGGCACAAAAGAAATATACCTTGGATTTACTGTCTAAGGCTTGGATGTTGGAATCTAAACCGGTTGACATGCCGGCCTGGTCTTCTGATAATTTTTCTGCATCAGGTACTCGTTCTTCAGATGTCACGGCTTACAGGAGTCTTGTGGGTGGCTTACAGTACTTAACTATAACTCGTCCGGACATTGCCTTTGCTGTGCATAAAGTTGCCTTTTTACATGGGGATCTCTCAGAAGAAGTCTATATGGAGCAACCACTAGGGTTCATTACTCAGGGGGAGAATGGGAAAGTCTGTCATCTTCGCAAATCTCTCTATAGATTGAAACAGAGTCCTCGGGCCTGGTTTGGTAAATGTAGTCAAGCAGTTGAAAAGTTTGGCATGAAGAAAAGTAAGTGTGATCATTCTATCTTCTTAAACGCACACCCTCTGGCATTATACTACTTGTCGTTTATGTAGATGATATTGTCATTACTGGTAATGATTCAGCTGAAATCTCATCCCTGAAGTCTTTCCTTCATAGTCAGTTTCATACAAAAGATTTGGGGAACCTAAAGTACTTCTTAGGGGTTGAAGTAACAAGAAGCAAGAAAGGCATTTTTCTGTCTCAAAGGAAATATGTTCTTGACTTATTATCAGAAACAGGAAAGTTAGGAGCTAAACCAAGTAGTACTCCAATGATGCCTAACTTACAGCTTACAGCAGATGGAGAATTATTTGGAGACCCTACGAAGTACAGGAGACTTGTTGGAAAGTTGAATTATCTCACTGTTACTCGGCCTGATCTAGCATATTCAGTTAGTGTTGTTAGTCAGTTCATGACATCGCCAACCATTCATCATTGGGCTGCTCTTAAACAAATTCTATGCTATTTAAAAGGAGCTCCAGGATGAGGAATAGTGTACAGAAATAATGGCCATAATCAAATTGAATGTTTCTCTGATGCAGATTGGGCAGGATCCAAAATTGATAGAAGATCTACTACCGGGTATTGTATTTTTGTTGGAGGAAATTTGGTATCATGGAAGAGTAAGAAGCAACATGTTGTATCTCGGTCAAGTGCTGAATCCGAATATAGAGCCATGGCACAATCTGTTTGTGAGATTATGTGGATTCATCACCTCTTGTCTGAACTTGGATTCAAAGTTTCGACTACAGCTAGATTGTTGTGTGACAACCAAGTTGCCCTTCATATTACATCCAATCCCGTATTCCACGAAAGAACCAAGCATATCGAGATTGATTGTCATTTCGTTCGTGAGAAGCTTCAACAGAATCTGATCTCTATAAAGTTCGTTCGTACCGGAGAACAACTAGGAGATATCATCACTAAAGCTCTAAACGGTGTTCGGGTTAACTACATTTGTAACAAGCTGGGCATGATCAATATCTATGCTCCAGCTTGAGGGAGAGTGTTAACAGAATTGTATAAAATGTAAATAGGAAAGATATCAGCCACTATAATTAGGGAGAAATTAGTGGAGCTAATCTAGGTCATTGAATGCTTGTTTCCTTAATCTGTAGTATCAATTCTGTATATATACCCTAGGGTATTCATCAATAATATACAACTAATTCTCTCATACTCTCTAAGATTACACAAGGCTCATATGTTGATGATGACCATTCCACTTGTTGCATAAATGAAATATATGTAACTCAAAGAAAAAATACTATTAGGCCAAGTAGCCTAGTCTGATCAGTGGTCTTCAGTGGATCATCAGCATCTGCGATGCAGTGAGAATAAATTCAATTTTCATTAAAAAAAAAAAAGGAATCCACAGTAACTTCATCAACATAAATTATCACTTTAGATGCATTTTTCAATAATAATAAAAAAGAACATGGTTCAGCTCTTAAGAAAAAAGGCAAAAGAGGAACTTCTACTTTTCTCTCCAACGCGAATTCAATAATTAGATTTCAGGAAGTTAGCTTAAGTGGAGACATGAAGAAGCATCAAACCAAAGAAAGTAAAGACAATTCTAGTCATCAAGATACTCTTGCACGAGCAAATATGAGACTTAATTTGTGGATGGTAAGAAGGTGCTACGCTGCATGCACAAAAATTTCAATGTTGTTCCTCCATCAATTTCTTCTTGCCTGTGGATGATTGACTTCTATGACTCTAATTAGCAATTTGTTTCAAGAAAATGGAGTCCTCATGTGATATGTTGAAAATCAAATAGAAAGGAAATCCTCTGTTTAGAAATAAGACCACCATCACAGCTTTAATCCCAACTGGCATATTGCATATAGATACACATCACATCAAACAGGCAAGCATTTCTATCAAAAATATGAAAATCTAGCCACAAGAAGCAGAATAAAATTTGCACTTATACAAAAATCACAGACGAGCATTCCTATTTCCACAGAGTCAATACCTCTTAGATATTCTACTGCTTCATCCAGGACAAGGTTGAGCAATTGATCATATCCTTTCAAAGTCCCCGTCACTGAACCAAGAAAAGCCAAAGCTCATTCAATTAATAGAATATAGACAGATAACAGAGGAAATGGTTCATTTCCTTGAAGTCCTAGGAAAACATTTTCTCTCTCTACTAAAAATCTCGTGAAATAAAATTATGAGGCCACACAATTTTCAAAACACACAGCCCAGATCATTATTGTGTGCATTGTGTGTGTGTGTGTGTGTGTGTGAGAGAGAGAGAGAGAGAGAGAGAGAGAGAGAGAGAGAGAAGCATTGAATGATAATACCAGAATAAGGGTACCAGTCAGACGAAAAAATGCAGAAATGTTATGTGAACATTAAGTCAATGAGTACTATGAAAATAATGTACTTTGGGCTCCTATTTCTTTTTATTTGACTCCAAGGTTGATAGGTACACCCCTTTACAAATATATGGTTCAATACTCTCAGCATGGCAATATTATTCAATCGTATGACTAGAATATACATATTTAAACTTAACGATTATATGTGAATCATGTCATACTTGTATGATCGCTGGTGTTTGCTCTTTCATAGAAACAAACATTTACTCCAACCATAAGTTCGTTTGGAAACATATTCTGCAAACATAGAGATTTTAAAAATCTTAGTAATAAAATTGAAAATCTCGCTTATCTCGACTTTAAATTCTGCTAAAGAAAAACCCATTCTAATAAGACAGCTCTACAGCTCATTTTAGAACACTCCCTTGAGAAATGGTTGGTTGGACCGTAGAAGTGGGAGAGAAAAAGAGTGCTACCTACTCAATTATTCATAGGCAATTATCATTTTCACCTAAGATTCCTGAACATGCATTCATCACCTCGAGTGTGCAAGCTGAAGCATATAGTCTGGTGTAAAATATAAATTTTGATCTCCAACTCACATCCAAAATGTCAAAATCCAAATACAATCTAAATACTTATTTATTGCTAATTCAAGATACCAATCTAAAGCAACAGAAATTATCATCAATTAGAAAGCTTGCCACCATCTTCGAGTCAGCAACTAACATAATGTACAGTCTAAAAAAAGTCCAGCACCGAATTAGGGTATAGCTCAAGATTTCATTTGTTAGTAGATCAAATGAACAAACTCAACGTTCAAATTAAAAAATATGGAGACTCTCTAGTACCACTATATGCCCGATCAGAAGAGGAAACTAATAAAATCGAGTTTAAAATAATGCATAGCAAACCGAATTATCATCACCCGGATTCTATTATCTGTGATTATATCTAGCACATTATGTTATAATAACAGCCAAACATTACATATAGTAAAATCCCAATTAAAAAAAATTAACAAAATTAGGTGAAACTGAAGTGAGCAAGCTGCTGAAGCTAGAATTATTAACCTTGTCTACCGCCAGTAAGCTTGACTTGAACACCCTTGTCGACAAATTTCGCCAAATCCAACACTGTTTCTTTTCTCCCTGACTGAAACAGGAACTTGCAGATTTATTTCGTGACAGATCAATAGATGTCAATGCATTTTGGATTTTTGGCAACTCAATCCCCAATGCTTTGAATGTTATACTCACAGTATAATTGTAAGAGTGACTTGTTGAGCCCATATAATGCATTTCCTCGCCATCTAACCCCATCATTGCCTCAAAATGATAAAAGTATTTTGAAGGCAGCGCTCCACTGAAGTTATTATTGTTGGAGAGATCGAAATTTCGCAACTTAGGGAAGGGATAACTGACATTGAAACTTTTCAACGTTCCATGCAATTTATTAGAGTGCATCACAAGAGCTTGCAGATGTGGTAGAATTCCGAGAGAATAAGGGAATGCATCATTGATCTTGTTGTTACTGAGATTGATTAGTGCAAAATTCTCACATTTGATGATAGAATGTGGGATTTGTCCATGCAGTTGATTCCTTTCCAAGCTCAAATATCTCTGTGCACATCTCTTTGGAAATGTAGCAGGAATTGTTCTCTGAAAATTATTCATACCCAAATGCAACACCGAAAGAACATTGCTTATATTTACCAAACAGATACAGAGTTGCTTTGAAAACTTGGAATTGGGCCACTGAACATATTATTGCTGAAATCAATATTATAAACAGAGTTGCTTTGAAAACTTGGAATTGGGCCATGCAACTTGTTAAAACTCAAGTCAATGGAATATAATAAATTGCTATGGATTTGGCTTATGTTGAGAGTGCCATGGAGTTGGTTGGTGTTGAGAGTTAAGGATATCAAACGGGCAAGAGTAAATAAGGAGGATGTTATCGTTTCATTTAGCAGGTTATAGGATAAATCTAGCAAAAAATAAATTTGAAAATACACTTATAAAAGCAGGGATTGGTTTTTTGATAAGGATAAAGTTTCAAGTTGTGGTTAAATTTCCAAAATAATTAGGAATGAATGGGACCACCGAAATTATTGTCTTCAAGATATAAATACTGGAGCAAATTAAGATTTCCAAAGAAAACTGGAATTTGACCGCTGAAATTATTGTGTGCAAGATCCAAATACTGGAGTAGTTTAAGATTTCCAAAGGAAGAGGGAATATGACCACTGAAATTATTATGTTAGAGATATAAAGTGAGTTGTGTTAAAGTGCCAAACAATTCAAGATTCGAGCCAACAAAATTGCAGCCGCTAAGCCTCAATCCCTTCAATGACTTGAGATTGTTGTGAAAGAAATGAGGTTCCAAATAAATTGGGATTTTTGTGAAAGAAGGTCCCAAGTTCTCTACGAGGGTACTCCAGTTGGACATGGGAAGAATGCCACTGAAATATGCATTGCCATATAAATTCAACATTTGAAGGTGTGGTCGTTGAATTAAGATTGCTGGGAATTCCCCACGCAATCCACAATCAATGAGCATGAGAGATGACAAAGAAGAAGACAGTTTCAACAAAAAAAGAGGTTCTACGAAAGACATATTTACAGACATCATATCCAATGCTCTTTAGTTTCGTTAGATTGTGAACAAGTTTATTGGAAGACAATTGTATCCATGCTCAACTCACTATTTCCACCCCTAAACAACACCCAAGGAAATCCAATTTGGATAGATGAAAAATATCTGAGAATTCCCCTTCCAATTCACAATCGAAAAGCGACAAAGATGACAAAGAAGAAGTCAAATTCTTGAAGGAACTAGGTTTAAGCGACGACGAGTTTACACCACTCAAATCTAGATGAAATCTGAGAGCCATTGAAATCATTGGAAGAGAGATCCAGATGTTGAAGATGAGAAAGCATGAAAAGAGGATTATTAGAATGAATGGAACCGTAAAGCATACTACAAGAAAGGTTAAGACCGATTACATAACCTGTTTCATTATCGCAACTGATCCCTTCCCAAAAGCAGCAATCGGTTCCCTCTTTTCAAGATTCTGTCTTTGGATTCGATAGTACGTAAGTGGTCTTAATGGAGAAGGATTTTTTAAGAAGAATCAAGGCATGGCAGTCATCAGTATCACAAAGTAGTGTGGAAGAGGAAGAATTTGGAGATAAACAAATAACTTCAAAATGAAAATGAAACAAAAGGAGGCAGACAAATTGAACGAAGAGAAAGGTTTAAGGGAGTAAATCATACTTCGATTAAGCGATACCTAATGTCTATTTCAGAGAAGAAACTAAACGAGATTACCTTGATTTGTTGATGTAAAATCAGCATATTGAGTGACATGTAAGATCATAAGATCCAAACTAAAAGTGGATAACCTAGATTTGTTGAATGGGTAGGGGCATTGAAAAAGCTACAAGCTACAAGCAAGGGACAAAGAGACTTTGTTAAACTGGTGATGTTTAGCTCCAAATAACATCATAAAATTAGAAATTCTGTTTGTCTCTAAATTAGGTCCAAGGCAAAGATATATGTAAGATAACATAGATACAAAGAAACCTCACTAATTGTTCGAGAAAGATATATTATTCTATTTAATTACAAGCATGGGACAGTAGTCACTCTATTATCTTGTAAGGTAGGGGCTGTGCAATGCATGTGAGATAAGCTATTGAAGAATGCAAGTCAAATCAGTAACTCACATTAAAAAAATCCCATCAAGTGCATAAAAGGGTTAGTAACAAATAAATAAACAACAGTGATTGAGTGGGCTCACAGCTCATTCACTAGCATCTGCTCTGCTCGTCTCACTACATCCAGAACAAGAGGCATTCGTTCCTATACCACACCACAAATAATCCAATAAAAACCCAAAAAGTTTGATTCCATCATTGAATAACATATTGATAGAGCATTTAGTTTCCCTTCACGGATACATACATGGAAAAGCAAGTAATATATGAGAAGACCGATTCCTCAGTCCGGTAAGCACCGATCCCCAAATTCAACTTGTTAGGGGTGGTATCCTTGTTGTAGGCGACAGTAACCTGATATAAAAAATCTCACAGGGGATATCAGCTCACTGGATCAAACACATATACAAATCACGATTCCCTGATCAGCACAAAGAGAAAAACAAAAACAGAGAGAGTACTCCATAACACTAAATTTATTGATTCGAGAGGGATTCCTTCAGCAAGTTGCAAAACAGAGTTGGAGGGAGAGAGAAGCGAAGAGAAAGGTTTAAGGGAGTAAATCATACTTGGATTAAGCGATACCTAATTTCTATTTCAGAGAAGAATCTAAACGAGATTACCTTGATTTGTTGATGTAAAATTAGCATATTGAGTGAGATGTAGGATCATAAGATCCAGACTAAAAGTTGATAACCTAGATTTGTTGAATGGCGAGGGGCACTGAAAAAGCTACAAGCTGAATCGAAATCCTCCGTCGGATGATAAAAGGCGCCGAAGAGATTCACAATTGAGCGATCGATTGAGCTCAAGGACAAGAACTGGTCGAGAACGATGAATAGAGATTTATCGAATTAATAACGAAGAAGAGGGAATTGTATTGTCTTTCCCTTCATTCGTTTTTGAGAAAAACGAGAAAGGGAGAAGACCACTCCGTAAAAAAATACAAAGGACAATAACTAGCTTTTCGTTTTAGCAGCGTTAACCATATCTGCTACTGATTATTCGCCGCCACAAACTAGTGTTTTTTATAGTGAATTATGCAATTCCGTTACTAGTTTGCAACGAATACTAGATCGGATTTACATTTTTAGTGAGAAGCTCAATTAGACCCTTCCCGAATTCGTCCAAGCCCATCTAGTGAATATGTTTAAATAAAATGAAATTTGATCAACTTTTTTAAACAATTACTTTTTAACTTTTGAGATTCTAAACATATGTTGTTTCTCAAAAACTCAAGTTTAATTTTTTTTTTTTTTTTATATTATTATAAACACAAAACTATTATCTTTAAATTTATATAAAATACGACTTTTTCCCTTTCATCCTTAGGTGATCTGCTAATCAATTTGCAATACTATCAAAATTAAAAGTCAGTTATAATCATTTATTGCTCTATTGTTAAAATTTTATTCTTAATTATTCAATTAATTATTTTATTTTTTATTTATAGTTCTAATGCATTTTCATATCTCTATATATTTAAAATCACAATAACTTTAAACAACCATTAACTAACAGCCATTAACAGTAATTATAAAATAACAGGTGAACCAAATATTTCCTAGAGTTGATAAAAAAAAAATTATTTTGATCACTTAGAAAGAAATGTTAAAATCCCAAAGAATATTAACTAGTTTAATAGAGATTTTAACTACCATATTTACATGTCTTAATCACTTAGCTTAGTAACGGATAAATGTGATTAGGATTATTGCATGCTTAATAACCATAATTACACTAATGTTACAAAGATGGTCTTTCCTTTAATCAACAACTAACTAACTTGATTTCCCTCAATTAAGCCAACAAAAAAAACAACATTATCACTTTAACTTTGCTATGTTGGCAAAACAGGCTTGGCGTATCTTGCAGAATCCAAATTGTCTTATGGTGAGGCTTCTTAAAGCCCATTACTTTAAGCATTCAGATTTTTGGAATGCTAAGCTAGGTGACAATCCTAGCTATATTTGGTCTAGTATTTGGAAATCTCGTGATGTTTTGCATCGTGGCTGCCGTTGGAGAATTGGTGATGGCAACTCAGTTTTTGTTTGGGGAATGCCCTGGCTTATCAATGAGGACAGAACTTATGTCTCCCATCTGATGCCTGCTGAAGGTCATGAACTTCGGGTTGCTGATTTATTGGATGAAACCGCCACCAATTGGAACTCTCAACGTCTTGCGGAGGTGTTTACAGAAGCTGACATTCGATTGATACAGGAAGTTCCTCTCAGTGTTAACAGGTTAGTGGATGCTTGTATTTAGTTTCTTGATAAGAAGGGAATTTATTCAGTTAGAAGTGGGTACAGCCTTCTAAGTGAGCAGCCCACAATTATTAATTTGTTGGATGAGCAGTTTATTTGGAAAAACCTGTGGAAATTACATGCCCCCCCTAAAGTAAAGAGTTTTTTTGGAGAGCTCTAAGAGATTGTCTTCCTACTCGTGATGCCTTGT
This sequence comes from Euphorbia tirucalli, assembly GCA_039660915.1. Taxonomy (NCBI): domain Eukaryota; kingdom Viridiplantae; phylum Streptophyta; class Magnoliopsida; order Malpighiales; family Euphorbiaceae; genus Euphorbia; species Euphorbia tirucalli. Next base: position 74,472,749 of record CM077641.1, read on the forward strand.
TTAGGAGAAGTGTTCCAATTGATGTTCAGTGCCCCCTCTGCCACGCTGATACTGAAACTTCTCTGCACGTTTTGGTTGTCTGTAGTTTTGCTAGCAGGGTGTGGAGAAAATCGGGCTTGGGGAATCTTCTTGGAAATTTCACAAATCTGAAGGAGTGGTTCTATAATATTCTACAGGTGGCTCCCCCTTCCAGCTGGAGTAAAATTGCATCTGTAGCTTGGGGTATCTGGTTTCAGAGAAACGAAGCTGTGTGGTGTGCTAAAACGCCCAATGATGTTGCCTGCATAAGGGGTAGCCTTGCTTTTTTGCAAAATTGGGTCAAAGCCAATGAACATGCTATTGCTCCTCGTTCTCCTAACGACCAGCCCCTATCTTCTTGGGTTAAAACCTCCACTCGGCTGGGTCAAATTCAACATAGATGGCGCCATTTTCGAGGATTCGGCTGCCATAAGTGCTGTTTTTCATAATGACGCAGGTCGCTTTATTGGCGGCTATGTTCGTCCGGGATTAACGATTAGACGACCTGATATTGTGGAGGCTTTGGGTATGCATGAGGTGCTCAGCTGGATCCGTGACAGAAACAGAGATCGGGTCATTGTGGAATCCGACTGTCTTTCGGTTATCACCGCTTTGGCGTCCAAGAACCCGGATTTCTCTTCTTTTGGTATTTATTATCTCTGATTGTAAAAGTATTCTTGATTCTCTCCAGAATGTCAAGATTGTTCATGTTAAGAGATCTGCGAACTCTGCGGCTCATTGTCTTGCAAGAGCGGCAGGTTCTATGACAGGTCTCCATATTTGGGGTTTTACTCCTCCTCTTTGTATTCAGTCTTCTCTGATTGCTGATTTGCTTTAATAAAGTTTCTTTTCTTTGTCTTTGTCAAAAAAAAAAAAAAAAAAAAAAAAAAAAAAAAAAAAACATATATCCTTATGAGAAAATTTATATACAGTATGTGCGTTGATCAAATAAAATCAGGACATATAATGTATTTTAACATTTATGATTTATAAATTAGTTTCAGGAGTTTATATTTTGAGGGTTTAAAATTTTTATACTGGGAGTTTAGAATTTTATTTAAATAAATAATTGTTAAATAATTAATAAATTAATTACGATTTATTTTTATTGGTTGGATAGTGAGTTGTCTTATTTTAACTGGTTTAGCACAACGTGGTGTGTCAAACATGCAGTAAAATTTCTCCATTATTGATACTATCAAATCTACATAATTAGTATTATTAATTTTTAGAGGAAGTAATATCTATTCACATATATATTATCCATAAAAAGGTATTAGAGGTTAAATTGTATTGTAATAGTATTTGTGTGTTCTTCATTTCTAAGAAACATTAGTATATTATTCAAATAAGATATATATACATATAATTTTTACGTTCTTTTCGTTTTTAATTATTTTTTATGAATCACATAGATTCTTCTTAAAATAATAATTTCCTGAATTTAATAATAGATAAGACTTAAAATAATAACGTACAATTATCTGAATTTAATGAAATTTGAATTTGGGCGTCATCCTATTAATTAACTGAGTGTGCAATCTATTATATTTATTTTGACGGAATAATATATAGTTGTTTAGGCATCACATAATAAGAGAAAAAATTAGAAAAGAAAAAACATGTGCTTATGATGTTTTCCACGTGCATGCAACTCATAATCTTTGCTTAAAATCTACAAATCCCATAAATTACTCACTTTTGCATTAATTAATTAATTAAATATAACAATACATTTCGTAATAAGCTTATAAAAGACATTGCATAAGCTTATGGGTTGAAATTGAGTCGGCCGTTTCGGACTCCGAACCTTTGGGATAAGAGCAATTAAAATTCTGGTTAACACTCAAATTAAAGTCACCCTCATTAAGAGCTTTCAACAAAAAATCACATTCTTAGGGTGGCCATAGAAAGTTAATAAAAAGCTATCTGGAAGCCATCTGGGATTGGTGCCTTAAAAGGAGCAATAAAAAACGTTCCACGCCTAACATCCTCAATACAAAAACACTACAAGAAAATCAGTAATAATCTGCAAAAAGAGAATTTGCAACGGAATTTCCGTTGCAAATGCTTACTGAACGGACGTGATTCCGTTGCAATATACATCCTTGCAGATTCTGCAAGGGATTTTAAGTTCCCTTTCAGATTTGCAAGGGAATGCTTCTCTTGCAGAAATCCCTTGCAAATTTGCGAGAAAAATCCCCTAGCAGAATCCCCTTGCAGATTTGGTGTGATAATTTCCCTTTCAACATTCACTTGTAGATTGGAAAGTGCAGAGTCCCTTTGTAGAGTGCTTTATTAAAAATCAATATAATTAAATAAATACAATTTTTGGATTGAAGGGAGCTACTATAAGTTGTATCCAACACAAAATTTTGTCCTACATTCCATCGGAATCCAATTTTAGTAAAAAAAAAAAAAAGAATAGACATTTTAGGATTTTAGATAGAACAAACACCATCTTAGAGACAAACAAAACATTCATAGTAACAAACTTCTCCTATCCATATCGTGACTAATTCTAGACATGGCATGATACTCAAATTATCCTATATTTATTCAAGCTGAATATTCTATCCAAATGGAATCTAACTAAAAGATTTGACAATAGTTGTTGTACAATCAGTCTTTATGGCATAAAAAAAATGCTTAGTAATGCTCATTGATGCGAGAAAATATCCAACAATTAACCCAATGATTTGTGCTTAAAAGGATCATTTTATGCTGGAAACAACTTGATTTGGTAGTGATAATTGGTTGATTTTCGTGTTTGACTTACTTTTTGCAGCATTTGGAAAACTTTCGATGAAATCTTTGATTTTTTGCTGAAAAGAAGGTCAAAAGCTGCTGGATGCTGAAGTTGGAGCAGAACTTAGCTGAAAATGGCAAAAACAGGCAGAACAAACAGACTGGGTGCAGAACAGTTTTTACCAAATCGGGAAATTCTTCATCTGAACGTTTTGAAGACTACATTCTCATTGGCTAACCTGGGAGACTTAATCAAAGACCTTTTGAATATTTTCTTTAGTTTATAGCCGTTAGATCAAGCCACATGTCACCTTGTGGTGTTTGAGGGCATGTTGCTCTAGTTTCTTTGAGTTCCTGTATAAACCCTCTTTTAAATCTGTTGGCAGGACGGCCGCCACCCCTTCTTCTCTTCTTCCTCCACCTCCATCTTAGTTTATGATAGTTTTAGTTAAGTTTTCTTCAAGGCCTTCCATGGCAGAACCTGTCCTGGCTAGGGAGGAGTAGTTTAAGGTGTAATCCAATGGAATTTTATAAGTACCTTCTATGTTAATCTAAGTATATTTCAGTTTATGCATGTCTATCTTGTGAGTTTGTTGCTTAAATGAGTTTGATCACCTCACGCATGACATGTTTAGTTAAATAGTCTTTGCTTTACATGTGGAAATACAAGATTAGACACTATGTTGACCTAGCAATGGCTTTGCTGCATATGATAGGGGTTCATATTGGTACTATCCACGTTGATGCTTTCTTTTCTTAATGCACGTTTTTAGATGTTAATTGCGGAGAATGCTCCGGTTAAACTGATCCTAGCAAGGTTAGGGAGAGATACCATGTTGCATATAAACTGAAATCATTTAGATTGCATATAGGTACAAGCTGTTCCATGCCCTGTTGTGTTTACTCCATTTGTTATCACTGTTGTTTGCAGATCTGTTTTCAAGTTTACTTCTTTTTATGATATTTGTTAGATTTAGGAACCACTTTTGTTTATACGTAATAGAAACCCAGATCCCCGTGGAATACGATATATGGACTTACCATTTGTATTAATTGTTGACCCTAGTGCACTTGCTAGGAATATTTTTGCATATTCGCTTAGCAGTGCAACACTCATGAAGAATAATAACCATCTAGTTACACTAACTTATAATAGTAACATAAATAAGAAAATAACTTTTCATCAGTAAAAAAAGCTAACAACTCGAAATAGTGGCTTGATCATGCAACTCCTTTGACAAAGAAACATATTACTTGCTTTGTACCTGAAATGCCAAAAAGAAAGACAAAAGAAACCTAAAACTTGTCATGCACCAAGAGGCTTAGAGATGCCACATCAAGATGAAAATTTGCAATAGCTTTTTTGTCTCGAAAATCCCTTAATTGATGCAGTGGGATATTACAAAAATCCGTTGATCGCGCACGATTCCCGAAATTAGCCTTCTACAGTTAGAATTTCGCAAAATTCTCAAGAGTAGGAAATTGGAATAAATCCGGAAAATTCATTAATCATCAAAACTACTCCCAAAAATTCATATTACAGCTTAAATACCAAAACCCTAATTAGAATCCAAAACGAAAAGGGAAAACAAAAACAGAAAAATTACAAAAAGGACCCGAAAATCAGAAAAACACAATATTGAGGCCTTAAACAATGGAATTTGGCCAAAAAGTGACAGATGCTTATGAGTTTAAATTGTTGGCCAAATTCTAATAAAAGTAGGGTTTGAAAATGCAAAAAACCGACAACCCGAACTTGTCAACAATTACGGGAATGCCACTTCTCTAAAAACAAAAGTTCTTGTTCTTCTACTACATCATTAATTAATATGGGCTTATAAAAAAAATATAGATTATGCATCCTATTTTCATGACGAGCAAATGAACAATATACCTTGTCTGGATCGAGTGAGAAGGTTTTCTATAGCAACTTGTCATTCCTCCAATACCACAAAGTACCTTCATAACTAAATGTTTGACTATTTCAGTTAATATTTTGACAAAAGCAGTGATAGCTCACCAGAAACCAATTATGAATTCAAATAATATAACAAAGAGAGGAAAAAAGGTCAAAGAAATCACCAGAAATAAAAGTTTGATAAAATATCAGCAAAGAAATAAAGCTGTTAAATCTGCAACTAAGAGAGCAATTGAAAAAAATTAACCAGAAAAAATTTAAAATTTTACTCACTATAAGCTCCTATGTGACAATATATGGAAGTACTTCTCATGCTACTTTCCCAATCCATCAAATGATCCTACAAGAAAGCACATTAAACAAGATACTTAAAATGTGTAAATAATAAAAGTCACAATTACCAAAATGCATCTGATTTCACCACCTTCTTGTAGTCCTCAATGCAGCTTCTCAAAATCTCAGACTAATTAATGGTACAAGGCATCAATGCTTTTATATAAATTAAACATATCCACCACATTTATTATGAATTAATTGACCAGTTAATTTCAACAGGATCAAGAGCATTTGATAAGTAACATGCATGATTAAAGTGGTCAATATTAGTAATTTCATGTGTAGCTATTGCTAATTCAAATTATTTCATGTGTTACTTAATATGGAGATCCAGTTCATATATTTGAACCATTATTTAATTTGTCAACATGAAATAAGACTGAAAAGTTACCTCTCTTAGAAAAACTTCAAACAAACATCAATTGCTTATGATAGCCTGCTGTTTTGGTTCAATAAAAAGATCAGGTGAAGTGCCTAAGCCTGCGATGAACAAAATTAAAATACCATCAGCAACTATGACCAAATTCAGTTTCCTCCATTGACATATTACATCAAAAATAGATTATTAATAAACAACCACAGGCTTTCAAGAATAAAACAAGTCAAAAGCATATAGTAAAGAATATGACTAAGGAGATGTAAAGTTGACGCTAGACACAACATTAATCCTGAACAGTAAAAAGGATAAGAAATAGATTGATAATTGAAACCAATTGAGAAAACGTGTGTATTGAATTGATTAAGGGAGTATATATACATGTTACAACCCTAACCCTTGAGGGATCACAAAGTAATAATACAAGATGTAAAATATACATAACAGTCCTCTATCACCCTCCCTCAACTTGAGCCGGGGTGGAACAAAGGCCCAAGTTGTCACGAAAATGTAAGAAGCGCTCCTTCAGCAATGGTTTGGTAGGGATGTCAGCGATTTGATCAATGGTGAAGATGTACCGAACATTGAGTAAACGTTTGGTAACACGATCTCTGACGAAGAAAAAATCAACTTCAACATGTTTGCTTTGATTGTGAAATATGGGGTTGGCGGTTAAGTATGTGGCGGAAACATTATCACACCAAATGGTTGGTGTCGTCGGCAACTGATACCCAATTTCTTGAAGTGAAATCTATAACCAACCAATTTCAGAAGCACCAGTGGCTAAAGCATGGTATTTTGCTTCTGTGGATGACCATGCTACAGAGCACTGCTTCTTGGAGCTCCATGAAATAGGATTCCGACAAAGATAGATCACATAACCCGTCGTTGATTTCCTATCATCCAGGCTGCCAGCCTAGTCAGCGTTGGTGAATCCTTGAAGGGCAGAGGAGGACTGATTGTGAAGAAAGATGCCATGGCTTCGTGTTGCATTGAGATACCGTAGCAACCTTTTTACGGCCTGCCAATAAGAGGTGGTGGGGGCATGCATAATTTGAGATAGCTTGTTGACAGTAAAGGCACTGTCAGGCCGTGTCAGACAAGGGTATTGAAGGCTACCAAAAATGCAACGGTACTCAGTAGGATCGGAGAATGGTTCACTATCTCCCAATATCAACTTTCCCTTGGAGCAGAGAGGAGTGGAAATGCCCTTGCAACCAGTCATCATGCACCTGTTAAGCAGATCAAGAATATACTTTGATTGGCACAGAAATAGTCCGGTGGAATGCCAGTGAGCCTCAACCCCCCAAAAATAAGAGAGTCTGCCCAAGTTGCAGAGAGCAAACTTTTGCTGTAATTTTCAAACCAAGTCCCCAATAAACTTCGAATCCGATCCCATCAACAAGATATCATCCACATAGATAAGGCACACAACAAACAAGCTACCCGAATGAATAAAAAATAAGGATGTGTCAGATTTGGTGCCAGTAAAGCCAAGCTAACGTAAGGTGTCGGTGAGCTGTTTGTGCCATATTCTGGGGGCTTGTTTGAGTCCGTAGAGAGATTTTTTGAGCTGATAGACATGGTCAGGTTTGTGACGATCAACGTAGCCTGGGGGTTGTGACAGGTAAACCACTTCATCCAAGGTGCCATGGAGGAAAGCATTAGAGACATCCAGTTGTATAACAGTCCAATTTGAAGTAACAGCAATGGAGAGCATTAACCGAATTATTGAAGGCTTAATGACTGGACTGTAAGTCTCAAAATAATCAACATCGGGGCGTTGGTGAAACCATTTGGCAACCAGCCGTGCTTTATAGCGATCTATGCTTCCATCCACTTTGGTTTTTAACCAAAATACCCATTTGCATCCAACCACATTTTGCTGTTTATCAGGAGGTACAAGGACCCATGTGCCATTGTTGATCAGTGCATTGTATTCTTCTGTCATGGCTTGGTGCCATTCAGGAACCTTGTAAGCCTGCTGAAAGGTATTGGGCACCTTAGGTGCCAAGCTGACAAGTGCCTTCGGAACCCGAGATTTGAGGGAACCTGTTTGGGAACTTGTAACCATCTGCCGGGGCAAGGACTGATGTGGATTGGTTGAAGGGGGCCACTGGTTCATTAAGTGTAGTAGAGGACGGAACTGGGTCAGGAGGCAGGTTGGCCGGTGACTACTGAACGGGTGGTAGGGGTCCAAAGGATGAGAGGTCGACGGTGAGGGTAGGGCTGGTTGTTGTGTGTTCAGTTGTTGTAGGAGTAGTAATGGGCTGGAGAGAGGGAGAGGTCGTGTTTAGTGCCAAGGTAGGTTCAAGTGAAGGGAGAACGGGAACTGTTAATGCGAAGGTTTCCAATGTGGTAGGAGCCGGAATGGGGTGCCCATCATCATGCAACTTGGAATATAGGAAAACCTGTTCATAAAAAAGAACATGGCATAAGATAAATAGACGAGAAGATATGGGATCAAAGAACTTAAAACCCTTGTGGAGTTTACTGTAACCAAGAAAAATACATTCTTTGGTGTAAGGTCGCAACCATGGAAAACATAGGCACCCAAAAATTTTAAGATGTGAGTAGTATGGAGGGTCACCAAACAATTTCTGATAGGGTGTGTAAAGTTGATTTATACTTGGGGAAGGCGATTAATTAAATAAGTGGTTGTATCAAATGTATAGGTCCAGAATTTAGTGGGCAAATTTGCACGATGCAATAAAGCCAAATCATGCTCAACAATGTGCCTATGTTTCCATTCGACACTTCCGTTTTGTTCGGGAGTGTAAGGACAGGAGATTCTATGAGTGATCCTATGTTCCCAGAAAAACGATTGTAGTGCAATAAACTCGCCCCCCCAATCAGATTGAAAGGCTTTAATTGGTTTGTTGAAGTATTTCTCCACAAGAAGTTTAAAGTGCACGAAAATAGAGAAAACATCATATTACGCTTTAAGAAATAAATCCAAGTGTACTTGCTGTAATGATCTAAAAAGATACAATAATAAGCATAACCATCACAAGAAATAGACGGTGCTGGCCCCCAAACTTCAGCACAAATCAAATCCAAGGGAGCTTTAGACTTTGATTTAGACATGGCAAAGGGTAATTTATGACTTTTATAGATAGCACAAGAACTGCAAGTATTATGTTTAGAATCAGAAACAGAAATTCTATTCAATAATAAGTGTTTGATACAAGGAAAATGGACATATCCTAAATGATCATGCCAGGTATTTAAGGAAGCTAAACTTGCAGAAGGAGAGATCGAAACCGAGGAAGATTTGGAATGCAGCACGGAGGCACACAAGGAATAAAGTTCATTGTCACTCTGGCCTTTGAATCGAACTCTCCCCGTGGCCAAATCCTTGATCAAAAAATAGTCAGCAAAAAATTCCACAGACACAGGATAAGAGTTAGTGAGTGCATAAACAGATAATAAATTATAAGACGACTGTGGAACATGTAAAATATCACGAATTTGGAAAACATCAGCACTAATTTGAATGGATGATTGACCAATGCGAGAGATTTCAAGTTTAGAACCATTACAAATAATGACTTCTTGGGGACGTTGGTATTTGGAATGGAGGTTGAGGTTCCCTAATTTAGAAGTCATATGATGAGAGGCACCCGAATCAACGACCCAAGGTTGGGGAGGGGCATTGCTAGCAGCGATGTGGAAAGAGGGACGGTGGAAATTATTATCTTTTGGTGTTGAGTAGTTGCGAGGAACAAATCCTTCCCTCACCCCCTCTGCTGGTAACTACCGCGAATGGCCATTGTCAAAAGGAGAAAGAAGGAAGGGCTACTTTGGGTTTTGTTTTTAAGTTAACAATGTCGAGTTTCTCGACATAAGATTTTCTTTTTCGTTTTTTTTTTAATTTATTTATTTTACAATCTGCAAGGGTAAAATAGTTGCAGATTATTTGCAAGGGAATATTATATAGCATTGCAAATTCCCTTGCATTTTTTCCTCCAAAATTTTCCCCCTAAAATTTGCAAACAATTTACTAACAAATTTCTTTTAAAAATGATAAATTGAACCGAGACAAAAACAAGAAGAATAAATTGCATCCTATCAAATGTTGGAGGCATAATTGTAATTCTGATATAGATTAAAATCATTTTTCACTCAAAAACCATTAAGAAATCAATTGGAACTTTTACATAAATTTACTACTTTATTACAATTCTTTAACTGATATATATATATATTGCTTTTAACACATGAGGTTGAGTTCAAAAGAAGATTCAAATAATTAAATATATGAAAAAGAAAAGTAGTAAATTGCAAGCAAAAATGATTAATATTTGAGTTGTGAATTGACTCACCATTAAAATAGAAATTAATTTTTTGTTTAGTTTTTCTTTTATTTTTTCATGTTTTCAAAAAAAGTATCAAACATAAAATCAAAATTAAAAAAATTAAATTAAGAATAGATTGAGAACTTGGATGGATTAAATGGATTACATGGATTATTACACGGTTTATTATAAACTATATAATATGAGTTCCATAACCTATTCAATCCTTATAACCCATTGTAACCAATAAAAACTACTTTTCATGGTGTGGATGAGTTGAGATTGAATCGGTTATGATAACTCATCCAATAGCCTATTTCATGAACCAAACATGACTATAAAGTGATTGAATCTACCGTTGAAAGAGGGATGCCTACTTTTTTTTTTTTTTTTTTTTTGTAAATACTACTGGTTTTCGGACACCATATTGGATACTGACTAATTCGGTTTCGAGGTAACAGTTCAGTGGATTATGATATCAAGACTCCTCCCAATATTTGTACTAGGACTCGAACGCCTATCATGTCTCTAACTCAGCCCACCATCTACTATCTTAGCTACCAAATATTGGTAGGGATGCCTGCTATTTAATAGAGATAATTGGTGCTAAAAAATAAATGTGAATAAGTGGATAGTAATTGATTACTTGAGTGTATTATTCTGGGAGTGTACAAAATTTTTTTGCTGTTTGCAGGGACAGTTAGAGAGAGAATTGAAAATCATTGAACCCAAATTTATTGTCCAAACAAAATTAATTAACAAGTTCATAAGTACAATCCGGATAAAGTTTTGCCTAATTCGATGTATTTCATTTCTAAAGGTCTCTTAGATACAATTGCACAGGGAGCTATGTATATATTTTATATGTGTATCTCTAGGGTATAAATACCCACTTAGAATCAATACAATTTAATGGTTTCACATAATCTTACACACCAAACGGATAAAATACAAAACCGTTGAACTTGGTAAGTGTTTATAACAGGTGAAGAAGTATTACAAAAATCAAACATGAACCCCATGTTTGGTCTATGTAATAGTACAAAAATAAAAGAGTGAAATGTATCAATGTTCAGCTCAAATCTATTTTGCTAATACTAAAGAGAGACTTACAATAACACTTAATATATTGTTTTATCAATAGGAACTCCAACAACGGCAGTGGGATTCGAACCCAGTTAAGGATGTTACAAAAGTCGGTTCCTTACCGCTAAGTCCACTCTTAGGGCCAGTTTGGGCTATCAGTGAAAGTGCTTTTCCCTACAGCTAGGCTTCATTGCTTTCTTTAAAAGTAGTTTTAAGTGTTTTTTCAGTGCTTTTCTGAATACAATCTGACTTTTACCAATTGTGCATTTAAGATTGCTTTCCGCAGTCCTGAAAGTAGCTTTCAACCCAAGTAAGATTCCCCTTACTTTGGCTGAAAGATGCTTTAGGGTTGCGGAAAGCAGTTCCAAATACAACCTTAGTCAATAAACCAATTGATGGATTGTCTGAAATCCTTCTATAGATCCGGGTTCGGTTTGCACTTCGAGTCGGATCTGGTGTTGCTTCTGCAAGACAGAAAAGCTAAAACACCTGTAACCTCCAGGGTAAGCTCCGATACCTAAGTCAATATGGTTTGTTCTTAGCTGTAAGTATTTTAGCTTGAATAAAATGAATCTATTTTACCTCAGAGTACCCTTCTTTTATAGGGCTTGTGATAGAGTTGGACTGGGTTTAGGAGAGCTCCCGAAACCTACTTTCAGTCAATCTGAAAGACTGGTCTTTTAAATTGCACTTGGGATGTAGAGTCGTTCTCCTAGTACAGTGCAACAAGTAGACTCCTAGTGGGACATTATCACCCCTCTTCTAGAATCTTTCCGCAGGTAAAGAGGATCTACCCCGGATCTGCTAAAGAAACCCACGCGTTCCTTCAAGAGATCCGGATGAAAGATCTGGTGCATCATACCCAGGCAAAGGACCCGGTGTCCGAATGACCGGATGTCATCAGAAGTCCCCCTTAGTCTTTGAAAAACCTTTTAAGGTTTTAATGCCTAAAACCCTGCCTAGAGCCACGCGCTAACCTACTAGCTGCCATGTACTGAGCAGCCATAGAGACGCGACCTTTGATCTAACCCTTGATTTTTAAGGGTTGTGACTATCCATTCCCCCCCCTCCAGAAGGCTATTTAACTAGTTTTCTTCATCTCCAGAAAGCCTCACTCTGATTTTTCACCATTTCTGATTTCTTCCCATATTCAAGCGAAGCCAGTAAGTTCCTCATTTCCTTTTGCTGTTATTTTTGGTTGCTTTTTCCTTTTGTTTTTTCACCTTAGTTTTAGATACATTGTCTCTTCTCTCGTGAACTTTCCTGGGATTTATGGAATCTCCAAACTATTCTTGGTCTTCGAGCACTATTCCTCGTTGTTCGTCCCCTTCTATGGAAATGGACTCCGCCACTGCCAGACTTTCTTCATCGGAGTCTTCTTAGAGGATACATTCTACGGGGGAAACTAAAGCACCAACACGCCGCCCCTTATCTCACCAGACCACCAGAAACACCGCAGGGAAAACCTAACGCTTAAAATATCCGAAATGCCTTCCTCCCTCACCGCAAGGGAAATACACCAACTACAGTCCAACCATCCCTGGTTGGAAGCCTACAATTACCTTATTCCTACTCCTAGCCAGAAAGTCCATCAGCCTCCTACTGGTTTCTTCTCCATCTACCTTTATCATATCGTAGGCGGGTTCACCTACCCGCTGTCGGAAGAGATCTGCAGCTTGTTGAATCGGAATAATGTGTGTCCGACGCAGCTGCACCAGAATGTCATGGAGGACATCTGCGCGTTATACTGGTTGTGCCACAATCTCAGCATCCAATTAACCGGTGCTTTGTTCCAGCACATTGCCACACCAGTCCTCTGGAATACGAACAGTAATCACCTCACGATGGCCAAAGGTCCCCTCTTCTGGTTTTTCTTAGGCCATACTTCATCTGTTAAGGGCTTCAAAGGTCTTTTCTTCTTCATAAAACTAAAGGATGATGCCCTGTTATTTCCATCTGCCTAGTCTTTTCAACCCACACCCGGAATGAAGGGAGCGAAGGACAAGCTCTCCCCCCAAGAAATGACGAACCTGAAACTATTGACATCCGTTCCCACTCAGTACTGGAAGCTCTAGTATGCGGTCAAGGCTTTCCGCCAGGGACTGCCCTTGGCAGTACTCAATGACCGGACTGGGCTTCCTATATTCTTTAGTGATCCCCTAGAGGACCAAGGTACTTATTCCCTGATACTCATTTTGTATTTTCCATTTTTAGTAGGGATGTCACTCACTAATACTGTTACAGCCTTAAGTCCCTGGAGGAGTGGATCCAAGCCTTCGACTCCATAGCTGCACCCATTTCGATTCCAAGCTAACCAGAGCCGGTCATGATCCCGGGTGGAAATATCGAGCCTGCCCCTGGGAGCAGAAAGAGAACCTCCGTTCCCGAGTCTGGTACGAGTAAAGGGAAGAAGATCCGGATGGTAAGATCCCCTTCTCTTGCTGCCTTTTATTATACCAATTAAAGTTTACACTTAGCTTTTTATTCCACAGGAGGTGGCTCCGGACTTTTCTCATCCTATGGTTATTGATAGCCTTATTCAGGATATCCTCATCTCCAAGTTTGGGAAGAAGGCTAGCTTGGCTGATCCCTTGGTCCAGTTTGAGTAACGGGATGTATCTCCCGGCAGACTCTTCCAAGATGGGGACTATGAGTAACCGGACGATCGGTACTCGAGTCCTGAGCAAGCTTTATACCGCAAGTGTTCTGATTCCATTACTCCCCCAAGGTCCTTTGTCATTACTTACATGACTTGTCTTGCAGGCCATCCTGTTCCTTTATGAGGAACTGAAAAGAGTTGAAGAGGCCTATCATATCTACGAGCAGAGTCTGGTGGGCACTCTGGAAAGAAAAAAGACAGAGGAGGCCCTGGCTGAAGCAGCTGAGAAGGCAGAGCAGCAGTAAAAGGCTCTTGATGCAACTGTTATTGAGAACACTGCCCTGAAATGCTTCTTGTCATCCGCTGAAGCTGCTCATGAGAAGGAGAGAGAGGGTTGCAAGGGTGACCTTATGGCGGTATAAGAGAAGCTTAAGGAAAGGATGCTGACGTATGGGCGGCTGGTCCTTTTGTACGGCGACTGCATCTTGGAGAGGTGCACTGAGGCCCATCCTGACATCTCATATGGGGACATTGAGATGGATTTTCCTCAAGAGGCAGATCTCCCTCCTCTTCTGTTGCCTGAGGAAGTAAGTGGTGTTCCTCCTGAAGCTCCTGTATCAGGGGGAGATTTAGTTGAGCCGAGTGGGGATTCCGCTGACACACCAGATCCTGAATAGTGTAGGCCAAATCTTTTGTAATTATTTCCCCTTGGGGTTTTTAATACAAAGTTCTCTTTTGCTTTAACTTTTCCATGTCACATAGCTTTTTATATTCACCCATCCATGGCTACGTTACTTTTATTTGAAAGCAAATAATTACTTGAACTTTAACCATGCACCGCGTCCGAAAGTGAACTGGTTTATCATGATAGGGCTAGGAATCGAAAGCGAATTCATAAAATCGGACTTAATAGGATCCGTATTCGGAAGCAAATATTCGTTATCGTAAAGGCCGAGGTTTTATCAAAAGTGAATAATGTCAACGATCTTAAACATAACAGGCAGAAATATATATATATTTGGCAGTGAATTTATTATTTGAAATGATACAGCATTAAAAATGCTAAGGTTGCCTCATTAAAAACCTCAGCAAGGAAAACCCTGTGGGAAAAACCGTTGCTGAGGGAAAAAGAGTGCAACATATACAATGGGTCTTATTCTCAGTGATATTTTCGGAGTGCTCTTGAGTTCCAGGTGCGTGGGATTTCATTCCTGCCCATATGGCTTAATTTGTATGTGGCTGGTCCCAGTGCCTTTTCTACTCGGCAAGGCCCTTCCCATTTTACTGCTAACTTTCCTTTGCCCTCTCGTGCCTGAGAAGTCTCCGTGTCTCGGAGCACTAGATCTCTTGGCTGGAATGTCACCGCTTTAACTGTCTTATCATAATATCTAGCGATTTTACTTTTGTAAGCCGCCATGAGGACAAAGGCCCTATCTCGTCTTTCTTCTAATGAGTCCAAATGGAAACGCATGTTGATGTCGTTTTGGACCTCGTTGTAATAAGTGACCCGATCGTTGGGGGAGCCTATCTTAACCGGGATTACTGCCTCGGTGCCATATATTAGTGCAAAAGGTGTTTCTCCCATTGCTTGCCTTGGAGTGGTTCGGTAAGCCCAGAGAACACTGTTGAGTTCCTCGGCCCATGCTCCTCTGTGCCCCTCCAACCTCTTCTTAATGCCATTGCACAACATATAATTCATGACCTCGGTCATGCCATTGCTCTGTGGATGTGCCACCGAGCTGCATCTGTGGGTAATGTGAAAGCTCTTGCAGAACTCTCTAAATTTTCTGGAGGTGAACTGGGTTCCGTTATCCGTGATGATTACATTCGATATACCGAACCTTCCTAAGATGTATTCTTTTACAAAGCTTATTGTATTTTCCAGAGTGACGGTGGAGATTGCTTCTGCCTCTACCCATTTGGTTAAGTGATCAACGGCTACGATTATCCATTTTCGATGTCTGCTTCCTTCCGGCATAGGGCCCACTAGATCGATTCCCCATGTGGAGAAAGGCCAGGCTGTCAGGATGGGCTTTTGCTCTGCTGGGGGTTGGTTTATTTTCTTGGCATGTACCTGGCACTGGTGGCATGCTGCAATATAGGCGTCTGCATCGTCTTTCATTGTTTCCCAGAAATATCCCATGAGTATCGCTTTGCGGACCATGGTTAAGGCCGCTTGATGAGATTCATAAATTCCTTCTTGTAGCTCCCTCAACACATAGTTTCATTCCTCTGTTGGGATGCACTTCATCCATAGGAGGTTGAAGGACTTTTGATAGAGTTGCCTGCTAATGACTGCATATCTGGCTAATTTCCTTTAGATCCGGTGAGCTTCTGTTTCTTCCTCCCACAGTTTTCCTTCCTTGAGAAAGTCAATGATGGGTTTTGTCCAGCATAAGCTGTCATGGCTTATTATCAGAGCCTCCGTTTGTTCCGTGCTTGGGTGTGACTGTACCTCACATGGGCAGTATAAGTGCTACCACTTTTCTCTGCTGGAAGCTACTTTAGCGAGCTCATCTGCCAGCCTGTTTGCTTCTCTAGGTATGTTTTTTATCTTTCATGTCGTCCCTTGTGCCTTGATCTGTTTTAGCAATATCCGAACTCTGTCTAAGTATTCGCTCATGGATGGATCCCTGGCCTTGAAGTGTTTGTTTATCTGATTTAACACCAGCCGGGAGTCACTGAGTATTCTAACCTTGTCTGGTCCTAACTCCCTTATCAATTCTAACCCTTTGATTATTGTTTCGTACTCTGTCGCATTGTTTGTGGTTGGAAAATCCAGCTTTACTGCGTAATGGAGTCGGATCCGGTTTGGTCCCTGGATGTATATGCCGGCTCCCGCCCCTTCTTTTGATGATGCTCCATTTATAAAAATGTCCCATTCTTCAGATGGGGGTGTTGAGCTCTGTTCTAGACCTGCAAATTCTGTTACAAAATCTGCCAAGATCTGCGCCTTTAAGGCCTGCCAGGGTTTGAATCTGATGTTGAACTCCCATAACCGTATCGCCCATTCAGCTAGTCTTCCGGATGTTTTCGGTCTTTGCAGCACCTTTTTCAGTGGGAATCCAGTTCTGACGATGACGATGTGTCCCTGGAAGTAAGGCCTTAGCCTGTTGGCTGCGGATAGTAAAGCTAGCGCCAGTTTTTCAATGTTCGGGTATCTTGTTTCTGTGCTCATGTAATATACTAGAAATTATTGCCCCTCTTCTTCTCTTACCAGGACTGATCCAACGGCCTCGTCAATAGCCGCTAAGTTTTTCTCCTTGTACCGGTCTACTTAGTAGTGGGGATGAGATGAGGAATTGTTTGAGTTGATCAAACGCCTTGTGGAACTCTTTATCCCACTTGAAAGTTTGGTCTTTCTTTAGCGCTTTTAGAAGGGCATACATCTTTTTGTGGAGAAAGAGATGAACCTTCCTAGGGTGGTGACCCTCCCATTTAACTTTTGGATTTCATTAAGAGTTTTTGGTGGAGTCATCTCTAACACTGCTTTTATCTTTTCTGGGTTTACCTTGATCCCTCTCTATGACATCATAAACCCCAGGAATTTTCCTCCTCACACCCCGAATACATACTTCTCTGGGTTAAGTTTGAGCTTGTGCTTCTAGAGGATGGAAAATGCTTCCTTGAGGTCTCTGGGGTGGTCTGCCAAGGTCCAGCTTTTGACGATCATATCGTCCATGTATACTTCAACTATCTTCCTAATCAGCTCCTTGAACATGCTGTTTACCAATCTTTGGTAAGTGGCTCCCGCATTTTTTAGCCCGAAGGGCATGACTTGGTAGCAGTAGGTCATTTTGTAGGTGATGAATGACGTTTTATCCTGATCGGCAGGGTCCATAGGGATTTGATGATATTTGGAAGCCACACCCAGACATGAGTAGATGATGTATCCTACCGTTGAGTCTACTAGCTGGTCTATGTTTGGCAGCGGGTAACTATCTTTGGGACATGCTTTGTTAAGGTTAGTGAAATCAACGCACATATGCCATTTTCCATTCGCTTTTTTTATCATCACTACGTTTGCCAGGCATTTGGGGTAGTGAACTTCCCGAATGTGCCCTGCTTCCATTAGATTTTAGATCTGTTCTTTGATCGCCTTTTATCTTTTCGGTGCGTACTTTCTCTCTTTTTGGACTACTGATGTTGCCTTCCGGTCTACATTGAGAGAGTGCTTCATGATTTTCGGAGGTACCCCTTCGATGTCGCTAATTTTCCAGGCAAATGTATTCTGCTCTTCTTTTATGACTTGCACGATCTGTTCCTTGATGCTACTGTCAAGTTCCTGGGAGATCCAGATGTTTCTCTCTAATGTGATCATTAGTGTTTCCAGCTTGTCTACCGTTTCTGCTTTTCTCTCCTCTTCCTCTGGATCTCTTCTTTCTAGTTGTAGGGATGCTAAGTACGTTCTTTGAGCTATCTGCTGACTTCCTCTAGCTACTGCCCATCCGGTTAAGGTGGGTATTTGTAGCGCTAAGTACCGGATGGATAGTACTACCTCTGATTCTGAGAGGAGTGGCCTTCCCAATATGGCGTTGTATGCTAGTAGGGAGTTTACGATGGTGAAGTCTGCCTTGGCCCTCCAGACGTGTTTCTCGTCTCCGATCTCCATATCTAGTGTCACTTGTCCGACAACCGGCACCGTGTGTCCGTTGAGGCCAACCAGTGGTACGTTTACGGGGTTGATCTAGCTGGGTGCTACCTTTAGTTTTTCTATCGTGTGTTTGGTGATGATGTTAGTGGAGCTTCGTATGTCCACCAGGATCCATTTGACTAGGCATTCTTCGATTTTGGTCTCCATGACGCGTGGCCTGGTTGCACTTGGCTTTCCTCTGAGAAGGAAGGGTTAAGCCTACAGTCTTTCCCTGTCTCCCTGGCTCTTTTGATTTTTTTGGCTGGCGGATCTCCTCCTGCAATTACCATTACCACTCCCTTTGTTCTTTTGGCCGGTTTACTTTCTTTTGAGGCCGGCTACTTTGTCTCCTCTCTGGTCTTCTCTACAAACTTTTGGAGCCTGCCCTTCTTTATCAGTTCCTCGATATCCTCAGCTAGATGCCTGTAATCATTGGTATCATGCCGTTTACTCTGTGGTACTTACAGTATGCGTTTTTATCTTCGCCCATCATTTGTCCTCTCCTAGTTTCTGGGTAAGATCGGCCTTTCCTATCTCTGCTCTTCTCGACTGCTATCAGTACTTCTCTTAACGGCTGGTTTAGAGGGATAAACCCTCCGGACTACCTGGGGTCTCTTCTGTCCCTCTTTGACCGCCTGTCCTCTGATCTCCTCTCTCCCTCCTTGCGGTTCCTTACTGGTGCTCTAACTTCATCTAGCTCTATGAATGCTTTGGCCATAGAAATCATTTGGGTTATATTTTAGGGTTTTCTCAGGACTAAGTCTGCCCTTAGTCTTTCGTTAGTGGTGTTGGTGATCAATGCTTCCAATTCTGTGTGGAAATCCAATTTCTGTATCTCCACCATTGCCAAATTAATCCGATCCGCAAATTCTCTAAGGGATTCCCCTTGTCTTTGTTTCACATCATGCAAAGTTCTGCTGGCTGTTCCCGTGGGTACAGATTCGTAGAATTGTGCAGAACTGCTCTTTAAGCTGTTCCCAACTATTGATCGAAGCTGGCTCCAGGGTTTCGAACCAATAAGAGGTTGGACCCACAAGTGTTGATGAAAATAGCCCGCGCATCAACCCTTCGTTGGCCCTTGCTATCTCCATTCGGTTTTTGTAATTTCTTAAGTGGACGTAGGGATCTGTTTTCCCATTGTAGTTTTTGAAGTTTAGCTGCTTAAACTTGGGGTTCCATGGCATGTCCAGGATCCGGTTAGTGAAACAAGATCATCCGCTTTCTAGCAATGGCTCCTGGATTGGGAATGAGAACCGCAAGAAGTAGTGTTTGAAAAGTGCCATCATCTTTGGATCGTCCACTCCTTTCGGTGCGGATACCACTGCTGGTGTTAGTGGCGGTCCCAACATGTACCCATGAGTAGGGTGATAACTAGGAAGGGGTGTCTGAACCGGGGTCTGGTAATTAGGTAGACTTGCTTGTGAGGTTGGCGGGGCTGGCGGAGTTCCTACTATCAGGGGCTGTTGGAATATGCCTTAGGGTTCCCCATATCTCGCAAAGATAGGATTTGGCTGATTTATCTACCTGGTATCTCCTAAGAAAGTGTATGCTGGTGGGGTTGCTACCAGTGGGGCAACTGAACTACTTCCAGGTTGGGGTAGTGGACAAAAGGCTCATGGTTGTCCCTGACCCCAGACCACCTATTCCTGTGATCAGAGGGGGAGTGCTGCTGCTCATAGTTTGGCCCGCCATACCATGGTTTTGAATATGAAGAATTTCCTGCCTTAGGTCTTTGGCGTCAGCAGGGCTTAGGTTGCTGGCTATGCGATTAATCACCGCTGCTTGGGGGGATACCGACAAGGTCAATGTTGTGAGGGATGGGGTTGTCGTGATTGTGAGAGAGTCATCTCCCGTGATATCTGAAGTTATGTTAGCGGAACTTGAATTCATGATTGGTCGTTCCACGTTCACCGCACCAAATGATGGATTGTCTGAAATCCTTCTATAGATCCGGGTTCGGGTTGCTCTTCGGGCCGGATCTGGTGTTGCTCCTACAAGACAGAAAAGCTAAGACATCGGTAACCTCTGGGGTAAGCTCCGATGCCTAAATCAGTATGTTTTGTTCTTAGCTGTAAGTATTTTAGCTTGAATATAATGAATCTCTTTTACCTCATAGTACCTTTTTTTATAGGGCTTGTGATAGAGTTGGACTGGGTTTAGGAGAGCTCCCAAACCCAACTTTCAGTCAATCTGAAAGACTAGTCTTCTAGATTCCACGTGGGATATAGAGTCCTTTTCCTAGTACAGCACAGCAAGTAGACTCTTAGTGGAACATCATCACCTCTCTTCTAGAATCTTTCGACAGGCGAAGAGGATCTACGTCGAATCTGCTAAAGAAACCCACGCGTTCCTTCAGGAGATCCGGACGAAAGATCCGGTGCGTCATACCCGGGCAAAGGACCTCGTGTTTGGATGACCGGATGTCATCACCAATTTATAAGCAATCATTAGTGTGTATGTATATATATATAGTCCGAAGTACTGAAGGATAAATAACAATTGTTCTTTCTTTCTAAATTAGTCAATTAGATATTTTAACAAAAGTAGGGGGAAAAGTAGCCAAATTAGATATTTTGGTCATGTGATCCAGCCATAAGTAATGATGAAGTAGTACGTTTTAGATCCCTTATATATTAATATCTTTCAACTGAGACCATGCATGAATTTCTTTAATCTTTTCTGTTTTATGAAATAAAGCATTGGCCTACCTTATACCTATCTGTCCAAATTGTTGGATACTGCAATTATGACTTGCGATTTCAATATTATACCTTTTTCCCTTAGGAAATAATTAACATATTAATATATATATATATATATATTAATATATATATATATATATATATTCCGAATAAGGTGCAATTGGTATGAAATAGTAAATTTCGAACTACATATGTACATTGATCGATTTACTTTAAAAAAAAAACTAGAATTAGAAAAATTCACATTAATTAGCATATATGAATATAGATAATTTTTATGATAAATATATAAATATGGATATATAGTCCAAAGAATATATAAAAGTTCAATTTGTCCTTCAATGAATAATTTTGTATATATACTATCAGGACGAGTATTAAGTCCAAATTAATTATTATAAGTTCTGAATAAATAAAATAAAAAACTACAAACAATTAGTAAAATTAAAAAATTGAAAATATTAGATAGATGTGTTGGGTATGCTAGCTAAGAAAATTACATTTATGTTTTTAATTTTATTTTTCTAATATTGCCAATGAGTATCTCTTGTTAAAAGCTGCCTAATCAATTTGCTAGATTTGTGGAACGTCTTCCCCACTCTACAAAGTGACTAAGGTATAATTAAGGTATAATTAAGGTATAATTAAGGTATAATCAATATAATAATGTATCTTAGGGTATAAATAGGGTATAAATAAGGAATAACTAAGGTATAATCACTAGAATGGTGTATCTTAAGGTATAATTAAGGTATAACTAAGGTATAATCAATGTAATATTGTATCTTAAGGTATAAGTAAGGTATAATTAAGGTATAACTAAGGTATAATCAATGTAATAACGTATCTTAAGGTATAATTAAGGTATAACTAAGGTATAATCACTATAATAGTGTATCTTAAAGTATAACTAAGGTATAATTAAGGTATAATCACTGTAATAGTGTATTTTAAGCTATAACTAAGGTATAATCACTGTAATAGTGTATCTTAAAGTATAATTACGGCATAAGTAAGGTATAATTACTGTAATAGTGTATCTTAAGGTATAATTAAGGTATAACAAAGGTATAGTCACTGTAATAGTGTATCTTAAGGTATAATTAATGTATAAGTAAGGTATAAACAATATAATAATGTATCTAAGGGTATAAATAGGGTATAAATAAGGAATAACTAAGATATAATCACTAGAATAGTGTATCTTAAGGTATAATTAAGGTATAATCAATGTAATAGCGTATCTTAATGTATAAATAGTGTATAATGATGTATAAGCAGTGGATAAAGAAAGTATAACAATATATAAACAGTGTATAACAATGTATAAACAGTGTATAACAATGTATAAACAGTGTATAAATAATGTATAAAGTCAACTTTTTCTTTTTGAAAAAAAAATCATAAAACTCAGCAAACTTACAGACCCTTTTTGTTCAAACTTAAATTAGAAATCGTCTATTATGTATATGATGGTGTGTTTCATGGAATCTTTTAATTTGACAAAATATAAATTATAGGGTAAATAATTTATTAAGGATTAAACAGTTAACAATGAAAAAACTTAAGGATCTTAGAGTACATGTATGGACTAACTAGTGTAATATGTAAGAATATAAGAACTAATAAATTGTTTGCTCTAAATTTATATAAATTTAGAAAAGTACTAGTATAGTTGTGCAAACCTTAAAAAGGTTATAATAACAATAAAAAAAAAGTTCAAATATTACAAGAAGAAAGTACAAAACTAAAGGTAATATAGATATTTTTTTCCTCTTTGATGACAATAAATTTGGAAATATATCCATCTTCAATCAATAAAAACTGCATCATCCATTGCCCATCGATTTATCAGTTCAGTTCGGATATGTCCCTAGCAAGGTACAACAAGTTCATTAAAAAAATGAAAATGAAAATTAAAGCTTTTACTAAATTTAAAGTATATTAATAATTTGGAAATACATGTGAAAAATTACCTCAATTTTATTGCATTGACTAGTTTCTTCTTCGACGAGGTTTGGAAGTCTTGTTTTTAGACTTTGTTGGCCTTTGATTGCCTTCAACTTTCCTCACAAACCAAGCAGGTTTCCTTGTTTTGAACACTGTGTATGCAAGTCCAACACCAAATACAAATCCACACCCATACCCAATTGTCACAGCTTTCCATCCAAATCCATCTTCACAGTCCTCTCTTTTTGATTCATATTCTACTTTTTTCACTTTGTTGCATTTCTCCAATGGAAATCCACATAATCCTGAGTACCTGTCATATGAACTATTGTCGAAAGTGTTGAACTGTTTACCTTCAGGTATGGGTCCTTCCAACTGATTATATGAAATCCGGAACATTTGAAGAAACGTTAAATCCCCAAGCTCCATGGGAATCCTTCCGCTCAAAGAATTTGAAGAGAGATCTAATGATTCCAAATTCGACAAATTTCCTATTGATGATGGGATATTATTTGTGAAGCAATTGTGAGAAAGATTCAAAAGTATAAGCGACTTTAGTTTTCCAATCGATTCCGGAATCTTTCTTATCAATTTATTTCGTGACAGATCAATAGATGTCAATGCATTTTGGATTTTTGGCAACTCAATCTCCAATCATTTGAATCACATTCTCACGGTACATAATCGTAGGAATAGTTTGGTGAGCGCATATAAGGCAGTTCCTCGTCATCTAAGCCCATCATGGCCTCAAAATGATTGAAGTATAATGCTGGCAGTGCTCCGCTGAAGTTATTGTTGGAGAGATCGAAAATTCGCAACTTAGGGAAGGGATAACTGACATTGAAACTTTTCAACCTTCCATGCAATGAATTAGAGTGCATCACAAGAGCTTGCAGATGTGGTAGAATTCCGAGAGAATAAAGGAATGCATCATCGATCTTGTTGTTATTGAGATTGATTAGTTCCAAATTCTCACAATTGATGATAGTATGTGGGATTTGTCCTTGCAGTTGATTGCTTTCCAAGCTCAAATATCTCAATCCACATCTCTTTGAAAATGTAGCAGGAATTGTTCCTTGAAAATTATTCATGCCCAAATGCAACACCGAAAGACCATTGCTCATATTTACCAAACATGGAGGAATAAATCCGCTGAAACTATTGTTGGAGAGGTCTAAAATTTGAAGAAAGGATAACTTGCAAACTGAAGAAACTTCTCGTGTTAACTTATTGGATGAAAGAACGAGAACTTCTAGGTTTACAGAATTGAAAACTGAATCAGGAACTGAGCCAGTAAACATGTTATTTCTGAGATCAATATAATATAAGTCGTTGCTTTGAAAACTTGGAATTGGGCCACTGAACATATTATTGCTGAAATCAATAACAGATACAGAGTTGCTTTGAAAACTTGGAATTGGGCCACTGAACATATTATTGCTGAAATCAATCCTAGATACAAAGTTGCTTTGAAAACTTGGAATTGGGCCATGCAACTTGTTAAAACTCAAGTCAATGTAATATAATAAATTGCTATGGATTTGGCCTATGTTGTTGAGAATGCCATGGAGTTGGTTGTTGTTGAGAGTTAACTCTTCCAAACGGGGAAGAGTAAATAAGGAGGATGGTATTGTTTCATTGAGCAAGTTATAGGATAAATCTAGGCAAAATAAATTTGAAAATACACTTATAAAAGAAGGGATTGGGCCAGTTAATTGGTTTTCTGATAAGAATAAATATTGGAGCAAATTCAGATTTCCAAAGGAAAAGGGAATATGACCACTGAAATTGTTGTTTGAAAGATCTAAATAATGGAGCAGTTTAAGATTTCCAAAGGAAGAGGGAATATGACCATTGAAATTATTATATGAGAGACGCAAGTAAGTGAGTTGTGTTAAAGTGTCAAACAATTCAAGATTTGAGCCAACAAAATTGCAGCTGCTAAGCTCCAATTCCTTCAACGACTTGAGATTGTTGTGAAAGAAATGAGGTTCCAAATATATTGGGATTTTTGTGAAAGAAAGTCCCAAGTACTCTAGAAGGGTACTCCAATTGGACATGGGAAGAATTCCATTGAGATCTGCATTGCCATATAAATCCAAGATTTGAAGGTGCGGTCGTTGAACAAATATAGATGGAAATTCCCCCGCAATCCACAGTATCGGAGAATGAGAGATGACCAAGAAGAAGACAGGTTCAACAAATAAACAGGTTCTACAGAAGACACATTTACATACTTCATATCCAATGCTCTTAGTTTCGTTAGATTTTGAACAAGTTTGTTGAAGGCAATTGTATCCATGCTCAACTCAATATTTCCACCCCCATACAACCCAAGGAAATCCGATTTGGATAGATGAAAAATATCTGGGAATTCCCCTTCCAATTCACAATAGACAAGCGACAAATATGACAAAGAAGAGGACAAATTCTTGAAGGAACTAGATTTGACCGACGACAAGTTTACATAGTTCAAATCCAATTCTCTTAAATTGGATAGCTTTTGAACAATTTTATCAAAAGTAGTACCTGTGCTTAGCTCCAGATTATAAGAGAGATCAAGTGACACCAATTTGGACAGCTTTGAGATTTCTATGGGTATTTCACCAGAAAACATGGATAAATTTAGGTTCAAATGGGTCAAGTTGAACAAGTCGCCAAATCGAGATGAGATTCGAGAGCTATTGAAATCATTGTAAGGGAGATCAAGATATTGAAGATGAGAAAGCATGAAAAGAGGATTATCAGAATGAATGGAACCATAAAGCATGCTATGAGAAAGGGTAAGATGGATTACATAACTTGTTTCATTATCGCAACTGATCCCTTCCCAAAAGCAGCAATCAGTTCCCTCTTTCCAAGATTCTGTCTTTGGAGTCGACAGTACGTCAGTGGTCTCAATGGAGAAGGATTTTTTAAGAAGAATCAAGGCATGGCTGTCATAAGGATCACAAAGTAGTGAGGAAGAGGAAGAATTAGGAGATAAACAAAGAACTTCAAAATGAAAATGAAACAAAAGGAGTGGGAAACATCTTTTTGGTGTTTTCTAATGTGGAAAACATAATTTTTATATTTATGGTTTTATATAAATATAAAACAAAAGAAAGTCAATATTTCTCAATTGACTCTTTTTCCTTGACTAATATTTTTATATTTATGGTTTTATATAATTTTTATGTTTTGATTTTCCTTTTTACTGATAAAGTTTTAATTTATCATTTTACTTTCTATCCTAACATATAATTCATATTCTTTTAATTTTATATTCTTTTAATATATTTATTTTTTTCTAGTTAGTTTGGTACTTTTTATTTTTGTAAAATTAACTAAAGCAATGACTTCATATCATATGACATTTTTCATCTTATTCTACTATAATACTTTATCAACGTGTAATATTAAGTTTGATTAATTATATAACATTACTTTCTTATGTAATCATTCTCATGTTTAAATTTGTTAAGTTATTTTTTTAACCCATTAAATATTTTTATTATATAGTAAATATGGTTTTTTTTTTAAGTTAGGCTTTTATTTATTGAATTTTGAAAAAGATGTTGTTTTGAAATACATGAGTTACGTTTAAAATAATATATGGAATTTATTATTTTTCAAATTATTAATTGGTAACAATTGTATATGTGTATATTTAAATAATTGTTCATAATTTATATTACAGTGTATATATAATTTTTGTTACAAATAATGTCTAAAATTTTGCAATTGAAGTTAGAAAATAAGGAACGGAAAATGGATAGCTGAAATAAACTAAACATGTTTTCAGTTTTCTAATTTTCTATTTAGGAACCAAAAAACTTGTAAAACTTGGAAATGAAAAAGAAAAATAAAAAGTGAAAATGGAAATGTTTTCTCAAACTAAACAAACCCATTTGGTGTATTTCTTGTGATTACAAGACTAATGTGTATAAGTAGATTTTCTATAGTACCATTCTTCATCGAAGGACTAGTATCATTGGTGAATAGTGCTCAAATGACATTTCATAACATAGGCATAGTATCATTGTCTAGCATAAAGTTGGTTTTTTTTTTTTTTTTATTTAATTAACCATTAGTATTCTCATTGAGATAATTCTGTTCGGGACTTGGTCACAATTAAGGTTTCCCACCCCTTCCTGCGGATATATTTAGTGGGATTTGAACCTGAATTTCCTTCCATAAACTCAACCAACATTGCCAACTGAGCTGCAACCCCGCAGGTATAAAGTTGATAAATATGACATTTTTAGTAATTTTCTCATTATTAAAATAGGTGCCTTGTAGGCATATCTTTGTAATGAACTCGTGGGTGAGAATAATATTGAGATCTTGAGGTAAATACATCACTTTATGGTGAGATGAGATTGATACCACTTTTTGGTTCTATGGCCTATGTTAGATGAACAACAAGAGAGACAAAGGAATGAAAGAGAATTGAGGGGAAGAAGAAAAGAGGAAGGAAATGAGAGACAAGATGGTACAAGAAGAGTGATAGAGAAAATACTAATAATAATAGTAATAAATTGGTTTTTACATATATTTTTTAGTTATTTAAATAAATAAACAAAAATGTATTTCAATAAAGAAATTTAATGTTACATTAGCAAGGTAAAAGTGAAAAAAAAATGTTGCCAATAGCGAAAAATGAAAGCCCATTTTCTGAATGAAAAATTACATACTCTCCCACATTACAACAAATGCTAGATTTAGCAGCAAAATTTACATTTAGCAGAAAAAATCCAATAGTTGCTGCAAAAAAATACATTTAGTAGCAAAAAAATTAGTTTATGCATGTTTCTATTATAAAGTTGTGGCCGTAAATATTTGCAACAAAAAAATTGATATAATTTTGCAGCTAAATGTGTTTTTTGATAGCAACTATTAGATTTTTGCTGTTAAATGTGCTCTTTTGCTGCTAAATCTAGCATTTGTTGTAGCGCCATTTTGTATTGTTAGAGTAGTTGTATTTGTATCAAATTGTAATTATGCATTGTGTCTCCAATTGTAATACTACACGACTAAGGACTCTTGTACAACTCATATATATAAATACATACCATCTCCTCTATGATTGTAGAGTGAGATTTTTCCAATTGAAAACCCTAGTTTACATGGTATCAGAGCTATAAGGCAAAACTGCAGAAACAAGAGAGAAAGAAAGCAAAGTTACAGTCGTCGCCGACATGTCTAGCACCAGCAGCACATCCGACGCCCTTTCCTCCACAGCCGATTCGTCCTTGCTGTCACCACACCGACCCTCACTCACCACCTTCCCCTAAAACTAAACTCCACAAACTATATTCTATGGAAAACCCTAATCACTCTGATGCTGGTCTGTTGTGATTTGCTCAACCATATCGACGGAACGAGTGCAATACCGGTTGAACGATTAGCCGACAACACAGTTAATCCGGCATTCAAAGTATGGATTCGCCAAGATTAGCAAGTTCTTGGCTGGATTTTAGCATCAATCTTGCCTTCAATTTTGCCGCAAGTTGTAGGAGTAAAGTCAGCAAAAGAGGCATGGGTGAAATTGGAGAACACCTGGGTCCAGGGCGCAGGTACGCAACCTGAAGCAACAATTACATTCTTTGAAGAAGGGAACCGAATCAATTGCTGAGTATATGCAACGGGCGAAAATAATTACAGACAGGTTAGTTTCTCTGCAATATCCAGTTCTTGAGGAAGATTTAGTAGACGCTATTTTGGATGGATTGAATGGTCCAAATAGCCCATACCGTGATTTTTGTCGGTCCCTTGAGGCTCGAATGACTGAGGTTTCATTCGATGATTTATTTGGGCTGCTGTTGACGGAAGAGAGACAACTCAAAAAGGAATGGAGTCCTGTAGATGACTTAAACTTACTGGCTGCCCATATCACGGTGAAGCAGTCCTCACCAGCAACATGGGGGCGTGTTCGTGTTCGCCATCATCAACATGGCCAACCGCATTAGTAGCAGTAGAACCAACAGTACCAACACAGGCAAGGCGCGTACGGGGTGGCTGGTCAGAGTCAGTTTCAGCACCATGGTTTTCGATAGAATTAGTAGCCTCAGGTAGCATAAGCTGCTTCTCTTGATGTTTCTAGTGTTGTTTGTCACAATTGTTTGTCACAATTGTAAGGCAGTGTCCCTCTCGATGGTTTAATAATCAGAGAAACCCATCCCCACCAATCTCAAACTTTACCACCACAAACCCAAATAACCAAGCTTGGATCATGGATAGTGGGGCAACGCATCACCTCACTTTGGAATTGGGGAACCTGAACCTACACTCTGAGTATAGCGGTCCCGATGAAGTTCACCTAGGTAATGGCTCTCATCTCCCAATTAAAAATGTTGGTTCTTCAGTTATTCCAGATACTTCCTTAAAATTATCCACTGTTTTACATGTTCCTAGTTCTCATTCAAATTTGATTTCTGTTAGTGCACTGACGAAAGCTAACGATGTCTTTGTTGAATTTTTTGATAAATTTTTTGTTGTGAAGGACCTGACTTCCAAACAGGTGATACTTCGAGGCCTGAATAAGAATGGGCTG
The DNA here is from genome assembly GCA_039660915.1 of Euphorbia tirucalli. Classification (NCBI taxonomy): domain Eukaryota; kingdom Viridiplantae; phylum Streptophyta; class Magnoliopsida; order Malpighiales; family Euphorbiaceae; genus Euphorbia; species Euphorbia tirucalli. The sequence continues at coordinate 74,501,948 of CM077641.1, forward strand.
TATGCTCTCCCAGTGCAGCCGTCCCACCCAATTCAATCTCATCTCACATCCCTATCTACTTGGCATGAGAGGCTTGGCCATCCATCCATTCCCATTGTTGGACGTGTGCTTAAGCAAAATAATATCAAATGTTTAGCTAGTAGTGCTGATTGTACTTTTTGCTCTAGTTGTGCAGTCAGTAAGAGTCATCGTTTACCTTTCAATAATTCTGAGTCTGTTGTTTCTAGACCTCTGGATTTAATTTGTTCGGATTTATGGGGCCCTGCCCATGTTCGATCTCATGATGGCTATTCTTATTATCTTCTATTTTATGATTATTATAGCAAATATTGTTGGATTTACTTTCTTGAATATAAGTCTGATGCCTTGAATCTCTTTGTGAAATTTCATACCCTTGTTGAAAAATATTTTGGGCGACCTACTAAAATTTTCCAGTCAGATGGGGGTGGGGAATTCAAAGCTATGCAATCATATTTGTCTGATAACGGTATTCAACATCGTATGTCTTGTCCCTATACTCCAGAACAAAGCGGCAATGCTGAAAGGAAGCATCGCCATGTTGTTGAAACTGGTTTGCCCTTGTTACATCCTCCCAATTTGCCTATGAAGTACTGGTCTAATGCCTTTGACACTGCTGTATATCTTATTAATCGCATGCCATCATCTGTTATCAATTTTGTGTCTCCATATGTTCATTTATTTTCTGTTCAACCGGATTATCTTTTGTTGCATGTATTTGGGTGTCTGTGCTATCAGTGGTTGCGTCCTTGTGTGTCTAATAAGCTCAATTTTTGTTCTAGACCTTGCATTTTTATGGGGTATAGTAGGGTTCATAAGGGTTATTGTTGTTTGGATCCAGTTTCTGGAAAATTCTTTGTCTCACGTCATGTTATTTTTTACGAATAGGTGTTTCCTTTTCCGGAGTTGCATCACCCCTCTCCCCATCGTCCAGGCACCTTGCCCTTACCTATGCCATCGGTGATTTTTCCCGCCTCCCCATCCAGCCCGAAATTAATGCATGCTTCCCGCCCGCTACCGGAACCGAGCCCAGCCCCCACAGCTACAGCCCCGACCTCACCTGCCCCTCCGCCTGACCCTGCACCCTCGTCCAGCCCTCCTACACAAACCCACCAACCGTCTTCCCCTCCTTCACCTGGGTTACCTCTGGTTGTTAACCTTCAATAGTTTGGGATGTTGCCACCATCACAGTCCATTAATGCTGACCTTGAGCTGCACCACATGATTACTTGAGCTAGAGCCCGCAAGATGGCACCTCGGTCTCTCACTCTGAGTTTAGCTGTCCGTGATCCAACTTGTTACTCCGAGGCAACTAAAAGTCCACATTGGCGTACGGCTATGGCGGAAGAATTTACAGCCTTGATTAAGAATGGTACTTAGGAATTAGTACCAGCTTCTAGTGCCCAGAACATCATTGGTTGCAAGTAGGTGTTTAAGATGAAATTGCATGCTGATGGGTCTATAGAGCGCCATAAGGCATGCCTTGTTGCAAAAGGCTTTCATCAACGACCGGGTATGGATTTTCATGAAACTTTCAGTCCTGTCATTAAGCCTACTACAATTTGTTTACTGTTTTCGTGGCTACTAGTTTCTCTTGGTTTATTACACATTTGGATGTGTCCAATGCCTTTTTCCATGGAGATCTTGATGAGCCGGTCTATATGTTACACTCCTAGTTTTGTTGATCCCTCTTTTCCTCATCATATGTGCCGTTTGCGTAAGTCTCTGTATGGATTGAAGCAGTCTCCCTGTATGTGGCATAAACATCTTACACAGTCCTTGCTAGCCTGTGGTTTTCACTGTTCCAGGGCTGATGTTTCTCTTTATTTTCTACGGAAAGGGTCCTGCGTCTTATTCTGCTTAATCTATGTCGATGATCTTCTGATTTTAGGCAGTGATAGACATCAAGCGGCTCACTTGATCCGATATTTGCAGTCTCAGTTTGCGATAAAAAATATGGGTGATATGAAATATTTCTTGGGTATTGAATTTTATCGTCAGCATGGCTCCCTATTTTTGTCTCAGAAGAAGTACATTTCGGACCTGTTGGCTAAATCGCAGATGGGAGATTCCAAACCTGTAGCCACACTGGCTAGCTCGACTGACAAGCTGTCTGTTTCAGGTGGTTCTCCGTTCGATGATGTGACTCACTATCGGAGTTTGGTTGCAAGACTCCAGTATTTGACTATCAGTGGGCCCAACATTGCCTTTGCTGTCCATAAAGTGATTCAATATATGAATGCTCCCATAGTTTTACATTGGCAAGCGTGAAGCGTATTCTTCGCTATCTCAAGGCCACGCACTCTTTTGGCCTTCATTTTCAGCCGTAGAAATCTATTCAGTTGCATGGTTTTTCGGACTCTGACTGGGCAGGTGATGTTGATGATCATCGGTCTACCTCTGGATATGGTATTTATCATGGTACTAATCTTATTTCTTGGGCATCTCGGAAACAATGTACCATGTCTCGAAGTTCCACTGAGGCCAAATACCGTGCCTTAGCCACTACCACGTCCGAATTGTCTTGGCTGGGCATGCTTCTGCTCGAGATTGGATTTCCTCTGGCGTCCGCCCCTACCTTGTGGTGTGATAACCTCAGTGCTACGTATCTGACAATCAGCACGGACCAAGCATTTGGAGTTGTATTTTCATTTTGTGCGGGAGCATGTTGCTTCCAAACAACTTTTCATCCGCTACATCTCCACAGATGATCAGGTTGCTGATGCTCTCACCAAGCCTCTACCGCTAACTCGCTTCCAACTGCTTCGTTCCAAGTTGGCTGTGGTTCCCACCCCCTACCCAACTTGTGGGGGCGTGTTAGAGTAGTTGTATTTGTATCAAATTGTAATTATGCATTGTGTCTCCAATTGTAATAGTACACGGCTAAGGACTCTTGTACAGCTCATATATATAAATACATACCATCTCCTCTATGATTGTAGAGTGAGATTTTTCCAATTGAAAACCCTAGTTTACATGTATATCCAAAATAAATTATAAGCTATTAAAATATACAAAACAAAATAGAAAGATTGACAAGGAAAAAAATGCGAAAATGAAACTGAAAAATAAAAACAATATATAAAAATATAAAATCAAAAAATAAAATAAATAAAAATAAAAAAATTATTAATTTCAATATGATTGTAAAATCAATAAGAAAAGTACTAAAAGATCGTCAAAATATAAAATTCAATAAATTAAAATGATGAAATAATTAGAAAGAAAAAAAAGATGTTCAAATTGTTACTTGTTTGAAAAAACTAGAATTAAAAAAATTCACATTAATTAGCATATATAAATATAGATATTTTTATGATAAATATATGAATATGGATATATAGTCCAAAGAATATATAAAAGTTCAATTTGTCCTTCAATGAATAATTTTGTATATACACTATCAGGAGTAGTATTAAGTCCAATTTAATTATTATAAGTTCTGAATGAAGAAAATAAAAAATTACAAACAAATAGTAAAATTTAAAAATTGAAAATATTAGATAGATGTGTTTGCTAGCTAAGAAAATTACATTTATCTTTTTAATTTTATTTTTCTAATATTGCCAATGAGGATGCCTTCTTAAAAGCTGGCTAATCAATTTGCTAGATTTATGGAATGTCTTCCCCACTCTACAAAGTGTAGAGATGGCAATTATATAAACGATCTGCTGACACGACACGAACCCGACACATATTTAGTGGGTTTGGGTTTGATTAAACAGGTAATGGATCATTTTTGGGTTGACACGAAAGTGATACGATAATTATTATATCGGGTTAGGGTTGACCTGCTAACTCGAAAATGATACGAATATATAAAATTTACTATTATATTTTCCTATATTTTTACATGTTACCATTAAGAAATGTAATAAAAGATATATAACTCACAAATACAAAACAACTTTTCAATAATTTTATACGTCATTCTTAATAGATGTAGTAAAATGACACATAAATGCGAATAAATCATAATCCAAAATAAAAAATAGAACGTTAAGAATTGTAAAATAGGTTTTGGTTTAATATTTTAGGTCGACAAAGGTTAAATTGTTAATTTAGATACGATATAAATATTTAAAATTTTAATATTTCCTCTATAATATTTTTGCATGTCACGCGAAAACACGATACAAAACCGACACGAACACGATTGTATTAACTCGATTATGACACGAAAATTTTTGGGTCGGGTTTGGGTTTTGCTCACTGAATCACGCACCCGAATTCGACAGGACGCGAACACGACCCACCTACACGAATTGCCACCTCTAACAAAGTGATACATATAATGGGGGGACTAAAAGTCAACTTTTTCTTTTTGAAAAAAAATCATAAAACACAGCAAACTTACATGCCCTTTTTTTTTTTCAAACGTCAAGTTAGAAATGGTCTATTATGTGTATGATGGTGTGTTTCATGGAATCTTTTCATTTAGTTAGATTTTCAAATTAAATTGATTTCTTTGTTTTAACGTGTTTCATTGAAGCTTTTAATTTAGTTATATTTTCAAATTAAATTGATTTATCTGTATCTTCCTATGGTCTATAGAAGCGTAATATGTGGACTTTAAAGGATGAGAAATCAAGAGAGAAGAAGAAAGCAAGAGGGATGTATTGGCAAATTACGGTAAATAAGATATAGAAGATGATATGGACAATTTTATGGACAGAGGTTTTAATTTGACAAAGTATAAATTATAAGGTAAACAATTTATCAAGGATTAAACAGTTGATAATGATAAAACTTAAAGGCCTTAAAATACATGTATGGACTAACTAGTATAATATGTAAGAACATAGAAACTAGTAAATTGTTTGCTCTAAATTATATAAATTTAGAAAAATACTAGTATATTTGTACAAACCTTAAAAAGGTTATAATTATATACCTTTATAAATATTGTAACATATTCTAAGACAGTAAATAAAATTAAAATTAAACAAATTAAATTAAGAATAGATTGAGAACTTAGATGGATTAAATGGATTGTTACATGGTTTATTATAAACCATATAATATGAGTTCTATAACCTATTTAATCCATGTAAACCATTGTAACCAATAAAAACTACTTTTCATGGTTTGGATGAGTTGAGATTGTATGGGTTATGATAACTCATCCAATTTTCAAAAACCCTAGCCTATTTCATGAACTAAACATAACAATAAGTAATTGAATCTACCGTTGAAAGAGGGATGCCTACCTTTCTTTTTCTTTTTTTTTTGTGTAAATACCACTGGTTTCCGTACATCACATTGGATGCCGACTAATCCGGTTTCGAGGTAACAGTTCAGTGGATTATGATATCAAGACTCCTCCCAATATTGGTATTGGGATTTGAACACCTATCGTGCCCCTAACTCAGCCCACCATCTACCATATTAGCTATCAAACATTGGTAGGGATGCCTACTATTTAATAGAGATAATTGGTGCTAAAAAATAAATGTGAATAAGTGGATAGTAATTGATTACTTGAGTGTATTATTATAGGAGTATACAAAAATTTTCTGCTGTTTGCAGGGACGGTTAGAAAGAGAATTGAAAATCATTGAAACCATAATTTACTGTCCAAACAAAATTGAATAATAATTTCATAAGCACAAACTGGATAAAGTTTTGCCTAATTCGATGTATTTCATTTCTAAAGGACTCTTAGATCCTATTGCACCAAACGGATAAAATTCAAAACCTTTGAAATTGGTAAGTGTTTATAACAGGTGAAGAAGTATTAACAAAATCAGACATGAACCCATGTTTGGTTTATGTAATAGAAGAAAAATAAAAGAGTGAAATATATTAATTGTCATTGGAATTGTGCATTTGTAAGCCGATGGTTACTAAATTAATTTTGCGTAAACAAAAAAAATTAAAATGTAGGCATGTCTTAAATTATTCCAGCTCAAATCTATTTTGCCAATATTAAAGAGAGACTTATAATAACACTTATATGTTGTTTTACCAATAGAGATTTCAACAGCGGCAGTGGGATTCAAACTCAGGTAGGGATGCCATAAAAGTCGGTTCCTTACTGCTAAGCCTACTCTTAGCCAATAAACCAATTTATAAGCAATCATTAGTGTATATATATAGTCCGACTCTTAGCCAATAAACCAATTTATAAGCAATCATTAGTGTATATATATAGTCCGACGTACTGAAGGATAAATAACAATTGTTCTTTCTTTCTAAATTAGTCAATTAGATATTTTAACAAAATTGGGTGGAAAAGTAGCCAAATTAGATATTTTGGTGATGTGATCCAGCCATAAGTAATGATGAAGTAGTAAGTTTTAGATCCCTTAAATATTAATATCTTTCAACTGAGACCATGCATGAATTTCTTTAATCTTTTCTGTTTTTTGAAATAAAGCATTGGCCTACCTTATATCTATCTGTCCAAATTGTTGGATACTGTGTTGAAGAACCATATTATACAATTAGTTAATGTGGTTACTTAACCGGATCACATTAACTTTGGTTAATGCTGAAAGGGGTTAATTAACTATGATTAATTAATAGTTAAGATGGTTAGTTTGTTATAAGTTTGTTACAACTAATTAGAATCCCTAAATCCCTCTTTTACACTTGTATATAAGGAACCTATTATACTCACAATACTGCTGTAATTTTCGGAATCATAAATAAATTTACGTTTCTTTACATGGTATCAGAGCTGAGTCTTCACCAGCTCCAAGCTTCCGCAAACTAGGGTTCTTAACAACTCGATTTCAGAATGGTGAGAAAGAAGGGAGCTCGTTCAGGATTCCAAGCTCTTCAAGGAGAAAACACGAATCCAGAGCAAGCAGACAACGATGAAGATTTGGAGGAAGAAAACGATGAGGATGGTGCGATAATGGAGCTACGAAATTCTGATAATCCAGGAATGACATTAGTAAGTTCTCCTCTCACTACAACTAACTACCTTTCCTGGATTAGGGCTGTAAAAATAGGACTTTCAGCGAAGGATAAGCTTGATTTTGTCCTGCGTGATGATTTAGAACCATCTGTTGATTCTAAGCATTACAAACGATGGAAAAAATGTGACAATATGGTTCTATCTTGGTTAATTGGCTCAATTTCGAAAGAGTTGGCTGATTCTTTTCTTTATGCCCAATCTGCACGAGAATTATGGAAAGAACTAGAACAGAGATTTGGTGAATCTAATGGACCATTAATTTACCAAATCAAAAGAGAGTTAACGGGAATTGTTCAAGGAGAGTTATCTGTAAGTCTTTATTTTACAAAATTGAAGAAATTATGGGCTGATCTTGCAGACCTCCATCCTGTCCCTGTGTGTAAATGTGGAGAAATGACACAGAAGATGATTCAAATGGTTGAATCAGATCATTTAATGCAGTTTTTGATGGGATTAAATGACAGCTATGATTCCATCAGAGATCAAATTTTGATGCTGGATCCATTACCTTCCATCAACAAAGCTTATTCCATGATACAGAAAATGGAAAAGCAGAAGTTCAATGTTGAAGAAAAGCACAAAACCCTTAATGGCATGCCTGGTTTTCAATTATCCAACGCCACAGTAGCAGCAGCAGCACAACATTTTTCTCCCAAAAACCATTCAGAAGGCCAAAAGAAGCATAATGAGACTACTACAGACAAAGACAGTCTATTTTGTACTCTTTGTAATCGACCAAGACACACAAGAGAAACTTGCTTCAAGATAATTGGGTATCCCGAATGGTATAAAGCATCAAATAAAACTACATCCAAGAGTGGAGGAAGAAAGCAGGCACATAATGCTTATTTGGCTCAAGGACCACAACCAGAGGAGGAATCAGATTACATGAAGCAACTCATTCAGAATGAGGTTCAGAAGTATTTGAAAAATCAAGCCAGCTCCAATCCTTCTAATATTACAGCAAATCTTGCTCAATTTTCTGGATTTGCAGGTAATGTTTTCTTAACCACAAATTCTGTTATCAATAATGAGTCATGGATTATAGACTCAGGAGCATCTTCCCATATGTGTGCCTATGCAAATTCTTTTGTTCAAATAGACTCTTTATTGCATCCGCAAGTGGTCCATTTACCTGATGGCAGTCAACAAACAATTACGCATAAGGGGACTGTTTGTTTTACATCACATTTCAGTTTATATGATGTGCTTTATGTTCCTTCTTTTAAATTCAATTTGTTATCAGTGGGCCAATTGTTAAGGGATGAGAACATAACAGTTGTGTTCTATCCTGAAAAATGTGTCCTACAGGACCTGAAGACTAAAAAGATTCTGGCAGTGGGTTTCCTTCAAGAGGGGTTGTATAAGTTGACAAAGCAGTCTTTTCAACCACAATTGTTCAATATCAGTTCTTGTAATTTTGTTTTACCAAAGGATGTTGTTTGCAATAATGTTGTTTCTCAGGACATGTTATGGCATTTTAAACTTGGTCATACTTCTTGGAAGAAATTACAGCATATTTCTGCTATTAAATGTACAGCAGTTCAAGTTCCTTGTGATATTTGTCCTTTGGCTAAGCAACACAGGTTAGCTTTTCCTACAAGCACTACTGTCTCTACTGCTATTTTTGATTTAATTCACATAGATTTATGGGGACCATACCATGTTCAGACTACTTCAGGAGCTAAGTATATTCTTACTATTGTAGATGATTTCTCTCGAGCATTATGGACAATTCTGTTAGCTACTAAAACAGAAGTTGTTCATGCTTTACATCAATTTTTCCTTATGGTTACTACTCAGTTTAATGTTTCTGTCAAAATGGTTCGAAGTGACAATGGGACTGAGTTTTTAAACAATAATTGTCAGACTTTATTTCAATCCTTAGGCATCATACATCAGAAAACTTGTCCTTATACCCCTCAGCAGAATGGGATAGCAGAGCGTAAGCATAGACACCTGCTTGATATGGCTCGTGCTTTACTTTTTCAATCTGGGTTGTCTACAATGTTTTGGGGAGAAGCTATTTTACACGCTGCTCATATTATTAATCTGTTGCCTGTGGAAAGTCTGAATTGGACAACACCTTTTTCTCGGTTACACGAAAAGGATCCAGATTATGCTCATTTGAAACCTTTTGGTTGTTTATGTTATGTTACTAATGTCAAACCTAATAAAGATAAGTTTGATGCCCGAGCCTATAAAGCAGTCTTCTTGGGCTATAAACCAGGTCATAAAGGGTTTTTAGTCCTTAATTGTGATACTCAGATGTTAACAGTTTCTCGCGATGTTATTTTTCATGAAGCAGTTTTTCCTTTTAAGAAGGATGGGATGGTTTTCTCTGATAACCTGTCTTCTCACATAATCTCTGATGCTGAGCCACAGGTTTCCAATGATGCCATTTTACCTATTTATCAACCTGTTTCCATGTCTCGTACTGGTAGAGAGTTGAAACAACCTAGCTGGTTAAATGATTTTGTTTCTGCAGTTCAAGTACAGTCTTCTGCTGCTATTCCAGGTGTGTTACCTCCTTTTACTCCTCAACATCAGGCCTTTCTAAGCAATCTTACTGCTGCCCATGAACCCAAAAATTATAAAGAAGCCAGTCAACACCCTGACTGGGTGGATGCCATGAACCATGAGTTACATGCTCTTGAAACAAATAATACCTGGTCTTTATGTGATTTGCCCCCTAACAAAAGACCTATTGCTTCTAAGTGGGTCTTTCGAATCAAATATAAACAGGATGGTAGTATTGATAGATTGAAAGCTAGGTTGGTTGCTAAAGGTTTTAATCAGATGCAGGGGCTTGATTACACAGATTCTTTTTCTCCTGTAGCCAGACTCGTAACAGTGAGAATTTTCTTGGCAATTGCAGCTGCTAAGTCTTGGCCTATTCACCAGATTGACATAAATAATGCTTACCTTCATGGCTTTATTGAAGAAGAGCTCTACATGGTGCCACCAGAAGGGTATGTAAAGGCTCAACCAGGGCAGGTGTGTAGATTGATTAAGTCTTTATATGGCTTGAAACAAGCAGGTAGACAATGGAACAAAGAAATGTCTTCCAAATTACAGGCTTATGGTTTTATTCGATCTGCTCATGATCATTGCTTATATACCAAATCTGTGGATGACAATTTCTTGGCTATTATACTGTATGTTGATGACTTGCTTATTACAGGTACTTCCGAGGCATTAATTATTGCTACTAAGGAGTATCTCCATGCTCAATTTACAATCAAAGATCTTGGACCAGTGAAATATTTCTTGGGCATTGAAGTTGCTCGATCTCCTACAGGTATTTTGCTATCTCAGAGCAAATACATAGCAGATTTATTGATTGACACTGAAATGACTATGGCAAATGTGGCATCTTCCCCTCTGCCCACTGGTTTTCAACCTCATATCCAGAGTAAGAAATTGACTGATCCTAATACTTATCGTAGATTGGTTGGCCGGTTGTTATATTTGGGCTTTACCCGACCTGATATTGCTTTTCCAACCCAACAACTTAGTCAGTTTATGTCAGAACCAATGGAGCATCACATGGATGCTGCTTTGCATATTGTTAGATATCTGAAAGGTACCAATCAATTTGGTTTATTTTATCCAGTACAAAATGATCTCACTTTGTGCGGGTATAGTGATGCAGATTGGGCAGTATGCAAGCAAACCAGAAAATCTATTACAGGATATTGTCTCACCTTAGGAAATGCTTTAATTTCCTGGAAATCCAAGAAACAAGCCACAGTTTCAAGATCTTCTGCAGAAGCTGAGTATCGCAGCCTTGCTACTACAGCTTGTGAACTTAAATGGGTGACTTTTCTGTTAAAGGAATTCCATATCCCTGTCTCCTTGCCCTTGTCTTTGTATTGTGATAATACTTCAGCTATCTCTATTGCAGCAAATCCAGTTGCTCATGAGAAGACTAAACATTTTGATATTGATGTGCATTTTATTCGCAGCTACATTGAAGATGGATTTCTTGTTACTCCACATTTGTCTACTTCAGTTCAACCAGCTGATATTTTTACAAAACAACTTGCTCGAACTCAAATGATTCCTACATTGTCCAAGCTTGGTGTGGTTCAACTTCAAGCTTGAGGGGGGAATGTTGAAGAACCATATTATACAATTAGTTAATTGTGGTTACTTAACCGGATCACATTAACTTTGGTTAATGCTGAAAGGGGTTAATTAACTATGATTAATTAATAGTTAAGATGGTTAGTTTGTTAGTTTGTTTGTTATAAGTTTGTTACAACTAATTAGAATCCCTAAATCCCTCTTTTACACTTGTATATAAGGAACCTATTATACTCACAATACTGCTGTAATTTTCGGAATCATAAATAAATTTACGTTTCTTTACATACTGCAATTATGACTTGCGATTTCAATATTATTACCTTTTTCCTTTAGGAAATAATTAACATATTAAAAAATATATATATTCTGAATAAGGTGTAATTGGTATGAAATAGTAAAGATCGAACTGCATATGTACATAGATCGTTTACTTGTTTAAAAAAACTAGAATTAGAAAAATTCACATTAATTAGCATACATGAATATAGATAATTTTTATGATAAATATATAAATATGGATATATAGTCCAAAGAATATATAAAAGTTCAATTTGTCCTTAAATGAATAATTTTGTATATACACTATCAGGACGAGAATTAAGTCCAAATTAATTATTATAAGTTCTGAATAAAGAAAATAAAAAATTACAAACAATTAGTAAAACTAAAAAATTGAAAATATTAGATAGATGTGTGGGGTTTGCTAGCTAAGAAAACTACATTTATCTTTTTAATTTTATTTTTCTAATATTGCCAATGAGTATGTCTTCATAAATTTTCTACATTTGTGGGATGTCTTCCCCACTCTACAAAGTGATGCATATAACGGGGGGACTAAAAGTCAACTTTTTCTTTTTAAAAAAAAAAAAAAAAAATCATAAAACACAGCAAACTTACTGTCCCTTTTTGTTCAAACGTTAAGTTAGAAATGGTGTTTTATGTATATGATGGTGTGATTCTTTTCATTTAGTTAGATTTTCAAATTAAATTGATTTCTTTGTTTTAACGTGTTTCATTGAAGCTTTTAATTTAGTTATATTTTCAAATTAAATTGATTTCCCTATCTTCATGTGGTCTATAGAATAGTAATTAATATGTGGGCTTTTAAGAATGAGAAATCAAGGGAGAAGAAGAAAGCAAGAGGGAATAAGAGAATAAAGAGAGTGATGAAATTCAATATTTTGAGAATAAAAGTATCGGCAAGTTACGGTAAACAATTTTATGCATAGAGGTTTCAATTTGACATAGTATAAATTATACGGTAAACAATTTATTAAGGATTAAACGCTTGATAGTGACAAAATTTAAGGACTTTAGTACGTGTATGGATTAACTAGTATAATATATAAGAATATAGGAACTAATAATTTGTTTGCTTTAAATTATATAAATTTAGGAAAGTATTAGTATATTTGTACAAACCTTAAAAAGACAGTTTATTGTACAAGACAAAAGAAAAAAAAAAGTACAAATATTACGAGAAGAAAGTACAAAACTAATGCTAATATAGATATTTTCCTCCTTGATGCAGTAAATTTGGAAATATATCCATCTTCCATCAGCAAATGCTGCTTCATCCATTGATCCATCGATTCGATCATCAGTTCAGATATGTTCCTAGCAAGGTACAACAAGTTCATTAAAAATTAAAGCTCTTACAAGCATCAATTAAAAGTATATTAATAATTTGGAAATACATATGAAAAATTACCTCAATTTTATTGCATTGACTAGTTTCTTCTTCGACGAGGTTTGGAAGTCTTCTTTTTAGACTTTGTTGGCCTTTGATTGCCTTCAACTTTCCTCACAAACCAAGCAGGTTTCCTTGTTTTGAACACTGTATATGCAACTCCAACACCAAATACAAATCCACACCCATACCCAATTGTCACAGCTTTCCATCCAAATCCATCGTCGTAATCCTCTCTTTTTGATTCATATTCTACTTTTTTCACTTTGTTGCATTTCTCCAATGGAAATCCACATAATCCTGAGTTCCCTTCATATGAACTATTGTCGAAAGTGTTGAACTGTTTACCTTCAGGTATGGGTCCTTCCAACCGATTATAAGAAACCCGAAAAATTTGAAGAAACGTTAAATCCACAAGCTCCATGGGAATCCTTCCGCTCAAAGAATTTGAAGAGAGATCTAGTGATTCCAAATTCGACAAATTTCCTATTGATGATGGAATATTATTTGTGAAACAATTGTGAGAAAGATTCAAAAGTTTAAGTGACTTTAGTTTTCCAATCGATTCTGGAATCTTTCTTATCAATTTATTTCGTGACAGATCAATAGATGTCAATGCATTTTGGATTTTTGGCAACTCAATCTCCAATCCTTTGAATGATATAGTCACAGTATAATCGTAGGAGTAATTTGGTGAGCCCATATAGTGCAGTTTCTCGCCATCTAAGCCCATCATTGCCTCAAAATGATCAAAGTATTTTGCTGGCAGCGCTCCACTGAAGTTATTGTTAGAGAGATCGAAAATTCGCAACTTAGGGAAGGGATAACTGACATTGAAACTTATCAACGTTCCATGCAATTTATTAGAGTGCATCACAAGAGCTTGCAGATGTGGTAAAATTCCGAGAGAATAAGGGAATGCATCATCGATCTTGTTGTTACTGAGATTGATTAGTTCCAAATTCTCACAGTTGATGATAGAATGTGGGATTTGTCCTTGCAGTTGATTGCTTTCCAAGCTCAAATATCTCAATCCACATCTCTTTGAAAATGTAGCAGGAATTGTTCCTTGAAAATTATTCATGCCCAAATGCAACACCGAAAGACCATTGCTCATATTTACCAAACATGGTGGAATGAATCCGCTGAAACTATTGTTGGAGAGGTCCAAAAGTTGAAGAAAGGATAACTTGCAAACTGGAGAAACTTCTTGTGTTAACTTATTGGATGAAAGAATGAGAACTTCTAGGTTTACAGAATTGAAAACTGAATCAGGAATTGGGCCAGTAAACATGTTATTTCTGAGATCAATATAATATATGTCAGTGTTTTGAAAACTTGGAATTGGGCCACTTAACATATTATTGCTGAAATCAATCTTATGTACAGAGGTGCTTGGAAAACTTGGAATTGGGCCACTTAACATATTATTGCTGAAATCAATATCATATACAGAGGTGTTTTGAAAACTTGGAATTGGGCCACTTAACGTATTATTGCTGAAATCAATATAATATATAGAGGTGTTTTGAAAACTTGGAATTGGGCCACTTAACATATTATTGCTGAAATCAATATAATATACATAGGTGTTTTGAAAACTTGGAATTGGGCCACTTAACATATTATTGCTGAAATCAATATAAGATACAAAGGTGCTTGGAAAACTTGGAATTAGGCCATTTAACATATTATTGTTGAAATCAATCTTATGTACAGAGTTGCTTTGAAAACTTGGAATTGGGCCACTTAACATATTATTGCGGAAATCAATATAAGATACAGAGGTGCTTTGAAAACTTGGAATTGGGCCACTTAACATATTATAGCTGAAATCAATATAATATACAGAGGCGTTTTGAAAACTTGGAATTGGGCCACTTAACATATTATTGCTGAAATTAATTTCATATGCATAGTTGCTTTGAAAACTTGGAATTGGGCCACTTAACATATTATTGCTGAAATCAATTTCATATGCAGGGTTGCTTTGAAAACTTGGAATTGGGCCACTTAACATATTATTGCTGAAATCAATTTCATATGCAGAGGTGTTTTGAAAACTTGAAATTGGGCCACTTAACATATTATTGCTGAAATCAATTTTATATGCAGAGGTGCTTTGAAAACTTGGAATTGGGCCATAGAGTTGGTTGTTGTTGAGAGTTAACTTTTCCAAACGGGGAAGAGTAAATATGGAGGATGGTATTGTTTCATTGAGCAAGTTATAGGATAAATCTAGGCAAACTAAAGTTGAAAATACACTTATAAAAGAAGGGATTGGGCCAGTTAATTGGTTTTCTGATAAGAATAAATATTGGAGAAAATTAAGATTTCCAAAGGAAGAGGGAATACGACCACTGAAATTGTTGTTTGAAAGATCTAAATAATGGAGCAGTTTAAGATTTCCAAAGGAAGAGGGAAATTCCCCACGCAATCCACAATCAATGAGAATGAGAGATGACAAAGAAGAAGACAAATTCTTGAAGGAACTAGATTTAACCGACAACAAGCTTACAAAGCTCAAATCCAGTTCTCGTAAATTGGTCAGGTTTTGAAAAATTTTATCAAAAGTGGTACTTGTGTTTAGCTCCAGACGATTAGAAGAGAAATCAAGTGACACCAATTTGGACAGCTTTGAGATTTCTATTGGTACTTCACCGGAAAACATGGATGAATTTAGGTTCAAATGGGTCAAGTTGAACAAGTCACCAAATCGAGATGAAATCTGAGAGCCATTGAAATCATTGTAAGACAAATCAAGACATTGAAGATGAGAAAGCATGAAAAGAGGATTATCAGAATGAATGGAACCATAAAGCATGCTATGAGAAAGGTTAAGACCGATTACATAACCTGTTTTGTTATCGCAACTGATCCCTCCCCAAAAGCAGCAATCAGTTCCCTCTTTCCACGATTCTGTCTTTGGATTTGACAGTAGGTTATTGGTCTTAATGGAGAAGGATTTTTTAAGAAGAATCAAGGCATGGCTGTCATTAGGATCACAAAGTAGTGTGGAAGTGGAAGAATTTGGAGATAAACAAAGAACTTTAAAATGACAATGAAACGAAAGGAAGCAGACAAATTGAGCAATCCAAAGCAATGAACCCATTTTCTACTTGTAAATTTTCAAACACTTAATTCGGTGAGTTTGTAGTGATTAAAAGACTAATATTTATAAGTAGATTTTCTATAGTGCCACTCTCCGTCAATAGACTAATATTTAGACAAATACAAGTCTAATAATCTATTTTTCTAACTTGTTTTTTGGGTTCAACATAAAGTCATCTTTCCAAATTGCAAGTCTAATAATCTATTTTTCTAACTTGTTTTTTGGGTAATGTTAACTTTTCTTTTACGGAAATTGACAAATCAAATAATACAACAATTTAAATACTTTAAATTAATGCTACTTTATTTATTAAACATCACCAAATTTCACCACAACCACAATTGATATTATTCAGAAAAAAGATGGCAAAAAGCCATCGATTCCAAAAGCACAATCCGTATAATATACTCAAGGCCCGTTGGTTGGATTGGATCCGCTTTGAATTGAAGTTATGGGAAGTTAAAAAGCAGAAAATAATACTCGTCTTCAAGTTTTCGACTGTCAATAACAATTTTTCTAATTGTTCTCGTAAATAATAGAATATTTCCATAAGAAAAAGCATGAAAAGGTTAAGAAGATGGACTTTCAGTCAGTGTGTAATATAAGTTACATAACCCAAGCAACATCAGTCTTTAACTTATTTTTGTAAACTATTTAACATACATAAACTATTTTCAAACAATAATTGAACATCCCTAATTACAATGACAGTAAAACACCCACACAATTCAAAGATAACTCGATGCATTTTTTGTATTGCATCTAAAATTCTAAATTCAGTGCTTGAGATCGCTAACAATTTACAACAGCATACCGCTTAACATAACAAATTTCCCCTTTTTTTTAAGCCAAACATCACAATGTTCCTATCATGAGGACACCAATTCTCCAAATTAAAACATGACAACCCACCAAGAAACATACATATCCAAAGTTGGACACTCTGAACATAAACAAAACTAAGCCCCATCTGGCTGGATTAAAGGATTTGCAATTTCATCTGTACCGTCTGTTGGTGATACAAGCATTACTGCAGTTCCCCTGCATACCTGCACAGCCATGAAAAAACACTCAGATGCTCCCCATATATGGCACATTTCAACCCTGCACTTGATTTTGACACATTTGAGCCCCTGTAGGAAAGAACAATCATGCAGTATGAGGAGATGGACCTATGACTATGTTTGTAAAACGATGAATGTTGTATTCTAAATCTCTTCCAGCTGCCAATCACATGATTTTCAACGATGCATGTATTTTCTACCAACTTCTGTCATAGATTATGTTTGTAAACGACGCATGAATATATGTTAGAACAAAAGTACTAAAGCTGAAGCACAAGGACAAAATAAAAAATTTTTCTCAAGTAAAGAGCCAAATTTAGACTTTTTCCAATCCTTTCAACAAAATGAGAACATGGCATCATGTTATTTACCCTAATCATCACCAGCCTAGCAAGACAAATTTAATGAGCTGTGTAAATTTGGTTATGAGCATGTATGGGGGTCTTAACTATGTATCTTAAAGTTGAACTATGTGTCCTCCTAGTAACTACATTAGGCTGCAGCTACAAGTTTATGTAGCATTTTTCTTCTGTGCAGAAATTTAATGGGAATAAGATAGAATTTTCCAGCAGATTGGTTTTCAATAGATCGAAGAGTTTTATCTCAGTGAGCCCCTGTTTATATTCACCATATGTTCTAAAGTTCGAAGATCAACCGAACCAGAAAATCATACCCTCCCATAACCAGATCCTACATCTTCAGGGACATTTGCCAATAAATCTACTCGAAAAATTTGGGAAAAACACATTTTAAGACCAAGCAGCAATGCAAGGGTTATAAGTTGATGATGACCATTCCACTTGTTGCATAAATGAAATATATGTAACTCAAAGAAGACATACTATTAGGCCAAGCCGCCTAGTCTGATCAGTGGTCTTCAGTGGATCATCAGCATCTGCAACCCAGTGAGAATGAATCCAATTGTCAGAACAAAAAAAGATTCCACAGTAACTTCATCAACATGTATTGCGACTTTAGATGCATTTTTTAATAATAATAAAAAATGAACATGGTTTAGCTCTAAGTAAAAAGGCAAACAAGGAACTTGTACTTTTCTCTCCAAAATGAATTCAATAATTAGATTAGGAAGTTAGCTTAAGTGGAGACATGAAGAAGCCTTAAACCAAAGAAAGTAAAGGCAATTCCAGTCATCAAGATACTCTTGCACAAGCAAATATGAGATTTAATTTGTGGATAGTAGGAAGTGCTATGCCACATGCACAAAAATTTCAATGTCATTCCTCCATCAATTTCTTCTTGCCTGTGGATGATTGACTTCTATGACTCCAATTAGCAATTTGTTTCAAGAAAATGCAGCCCTCATATGATATGTTGAAAATCAAATAGAAAGTAAATCCTCTGTTCAGAAATAAGAAGACCATCACAGCTTTAATCCCAACTGACATATTGCATATAGATACGGATCACATCAAACAGACAATTTAATACAGCATTTCTATCAGAAATTTGACAATCTAGCCACAAGAATCAGAATACAGTTTGCACTTATACAAAAATCACATTCAAGCATTCCTATTTCCACAGAGTAAATACCTCTTAGATATTCTACTGCTTCATCCAGGACAAGGTTGAGCAATTGATCATATCCTTTCAAAGTCCCTGTGACTGAACCAAGAAAAGCCAAAGCTCATCCAATTAAATAGAATATAGACCGATAACAGAGGAAACATTTCCTTGAATTCCTAGAAAACCATTTTCTCCCTCTACTAAAAATCTCGTGAAATAAAATTACGAGGACACACAAACTTCAAAACACACAGTCCAGTTCATTTTGTGTGCATGTGAGAGAGAGAGAGAGAGAGAGAAGCATCGAGTGATAATACCAGAATAAGGGTACAAGTCAGACATAAAAAGCCGAAATGTTATGTGAACATTAAGTCGATGAGTACTATAAAAATAATGTACTTTGCGCTCCTATTTCTTTTTATTTGACTCCAAAGTTGATAGGTAAACCCCTTTCCAAAATATATGGTTCAATACTCTCAGCCTGGCAATATTATTCAATCATATGACTAGAATCTACATATTTAAACTTAACAATTATATGTGAAACATGTCATACTTGTATGATCTCTGGTGTTTGCTCTTTCATAAAAACAAACATTTACTCCAACCATAAGTTTGTTTGGAAACATATTCTGCGAACATAGAAATTTTAAAAATCTTTGTAACAAAATTGAAACTCTCGCTTGTATCTACTTTAAAAATTCTACTAAAGAAAGACCCATTCTAATAAGACAGCTCTACAGCTCATTTTGGAAACGCTTCCTTGAGCATTGGTTGGTTGGACCCCAGGAGTGGGAGAGAAAAAGAGTGTTACCTACTCAATTATGCATAGGCAATTATCATTTTCACCTAAGAGTCCTGAACATGCCTTCATTACCTTGAGCGTGCAAGCTGAAGCATGTCTGGTGTAAAATATAAATTTTGATCTCCGACTCACTTCCAAAATGTCAAAATCCAAATGCAATCTAAATACTTAGTTATAGCTAATTCAAGATACCAATGTAAAGCAACAGAAATTATCATCAATTATAAATCTTGCTACCATCATCAAGTCACCAACTAACATAATGTACAGTCTAAAAATACATCCAGCACTGGATTAGGGTATAACTCATAATTTCATTTGTCAGTTGATCAAATGAACAAAACGTTCAAATTCAAAAAAATATGGAGACTCTCTAGTACCACTATATGCCTGATCAGAAGAGGAAATGAATAAAATCGAGTTTAAAATAATGCCGTATCAAACCGAATTATCATCACCCAGATTCTAGTATCAGTGATTGTATCTAGCACATTATGTTATAAGAACAGCCAAATATTACATATAGTAAAATCCCAATTAAAAAAATAACAAAATAACAAAATTAGGTTAAACTGAATTTAGCAAGCTGCTTAAGGTAGAATTATTAACCTTGCCTACCGCCAGTGAGCTTGACTTGAACACTTACCAAGAGAAAAATTGGAAAAAGAGACACTTACCATTTGTCACAGAAATTTGAGAACCCTGAAATAAAATCAAGTAAAAAGAGATGAACTGATTTAGCAGTGAACAAAGTCAAGATTTAAAATATATAAGAAAAAAAAAGTTTAGGTATGGCAACGGGTAGGGTAACAGCAGCTAATGGAACTACCCATCTCATTTCCGTTCACAAATTTCACTACCTATCCTGTTACATGCGTGCAGGTATTGATTAAGCCAATCCCATCATTCCCATCCCACGAGACTGAGTAGTGGGTACCCACTAATTACCCATACCCGTGGAGTTACCATTAAAAATAAATAAACAATAATAAAAAAAAACAAAAAAACAAAACAAAAATAAATGAAGTTCACAATCCACAAATTAATAACCAGGATCAGCAAACTAACAATACAAATTAACAATCCACAAATTAATAATCAGTATCAGCAGCAAGCTAACAATCCAAAAATTTTTTTAAAAATCCACAAGCTAACAATACAGAAATCAACAAAGTCCACAAATTCCTCAGATAAAATAAGATACGAATGCAGATAAAATCCTTACATCATAAACAATCAAGTGAATGTCAAAACCTAACCCATTGAGCATAGAATAAACAAAGGGATTCAAATTGATAATCACATAAAATTAGGGTTTTTCAGACACGAAATCGGCGGAACAGAGAACACGGCAGCAGTAGTTGAGCAAGGCGGCGGCGGCGGCGGCGGAGGCAGGGGCGACGATAAGTGGATATGAGAGTGGTGGAATTGGCGGCGGATAAGCAGCAGAAGTGGACTTCAGAGAGAGTGAGTAGCGGGAGTAGCGGCAGCACTGGCATAGTGAGATGGAATAGGAGTTAGGGTTTTTTTGTTTCCAATTCCTGTTAATACATGCTCTGCTCTCAATTTAGTGACCAGATACAATTCCAAAACTACTTTGTTTTATGTAATTCGATTAATATATATATATATATATATATTTAAGGGAATTGATATAATATACTTACTATATACTATTACATATATAGAAATGGAGATATTTATATATGCTATTATTATTATTATTATTATTATTATTATACTACAATATTATGTACATTAAATAACATATTAGTATAATTAGGTTAGTCCATATATATAATTAGTTTAGGTTTAGGATTTAGGATTTATCACATGAAAACTAGAGATTATGATTTAGATTAATGTATACATTATTATTAGTGCGAAATTTAAGCGAAATTTAGGGTTAATATATATGTTTAGTAATTTAGCCACACGAATTGATAGAAACATTCATTAGATTAATACATATTGTATAATTAGTACGGGGTTTGGTGTTAATAAATATTAGGGTAAACAATTTATTAATTTCTATGTTTTTGCATATTACACTAATTAGTCCATTCATACACTTTAAGATCTTAAGTTTTGTGATTGTCAACTGTTTAATACTTTTAGTATATTCAATGATCAAATTGGATTAAAAATATCAAAATTGTCATTTATCTTAATTTATAATTCTAAAATATAAGTATTCATTTCTATTTTGTTTTTTCTCAAAAATTAGGGTTTAGAATTTGCTTCATATAAAATTAAAAATATATATATAAAATTGAAGTAACACTATATAAAATTGGAAACATTGACATTCATCTCAACCTTATGAATAATATTAAAAAAATTACATATATATATATATATATATAATTTTAAAAAATTAGAAGCATTTATCACAAAAGATATTATATTAAACTAATAAAAAAATGATAGAAAAATTAGTATATTTACATGTTAGTAAAATACCCTTGTTGAATCTGCCCTCAACCTTTTCAAAGGCTGAATTAAAGGTTCAAGGTTCACATTTAGATGCAATTTTTTAGACATATGGACGGAACCCAAAAGCAAGTACATTTGGCCCGTTAGGTTTGCTGACTGTCATCCACATAATCAGCATCTGACAATAACAACCTAAAACCGATAGATGCACGGCATATTTTAACCATATGCAGGGCCCAATACACATCACATCCCGAACCCCTCTTCTCCCCTGAATGTATGCGAAACTCCTCCCTCACCTTCTTCTCTTCTCGGTCTTCTTCTTCTTCAAAAGTAGAAATGCAGGCAAAATATGGCTGAATTTTTTTCTTTCTTTTTTTATTTTTTTAAGATAAGAAGGTGTGGAGGAGAAGAAGTCAAACATTGAAAAAATGGGTGTGATGTGTAGTGGGTCCCACATATGGATATAAGGTGACATATTTCGATCGGTTATAGGTTGTCTTCACCAGCGATCAGTGATGTGGATGTCCAGTCAGCAAACCAAACGGACTTGCTTTTGGGTTCCGTCTAATTGTCCTAAAATTGCATCTAAATGTGAACCATGGGCCTACAATTGAGCTTTTTACAAAGGTTGAGGGCAAATTTAACTTTTCCCAATAACCATAGGGGTATTTTACTACCATTTCCCTTGAAATATTTGTGCATGTATATATTCAACAAAATTTTGTTAAAAGTATTCTAATTTAATTTAAAAATTAAAAGATTTATTTTTTTGGTTATAACCAAAAGTATTTTTGTATTTTCATATGCAAACATAGATGGAAGGACTAAAGAGTTGACTGGGACAAAACTTAATAACCTTAGAGTATAATTATGGACTACCTAATGTAATATGTAAAAACATATGGACTAATAAGTTGATTACTCTAAATATTATACAGACTTAGTATTATAGTGCATAGTATATATTATGTAGATGATTTAGTATATTAATATTTAGTACAATATGCCTATTTTATATTGTGTACCATATAAAATTCTATATGTTCAATGTTTTAATACATATTGTGTAATTAGTGCGAACAATGAGGTTTAGTGTTAATATACATTATATAGAATAAGTGTTATGATGTATAATGTATACTATATTGGGTTTAAGGTTTTGTTACATTAATTAATATATTATATACATTAAACTAATTAGGTTTAGATTTAGTATATTAAATTGATAGTTTAGTATGTTAATATTTATTACAATATACTTTTTTTTTACTGGGAATACTATATATTTAGTTTGTTGGGATTTGTCACCGGAAATCACCCGATTAAAGCGGAAGAACGTGATGATTTCCTCAAATCCGTGCTTAGGAGCAATTGAGATAGAAATTGGAAAAACAAAAATTTAATCACAAGAGATAAATCTCTTACCCGGAATATCTCTTTAAGAGATGGATGCAGACTACAGGAATCAAACTAGAATCCCTCCTCGTTCACGTACACGAACGCCTAACGAACACCACCCGTGCTAACGTCGGAAAACACGAAACTTTGGAGAGAGAGAAGGGGCAAATTTCGGCTATGCTATGTTGTGATGATTAGGCCGAAAATCCTAGGGTTCTTTTAAAAAGAATTTCGGCCCAATTAGCTCTTCCTTTTGTGTGGGCTTCCATCTTTTATTTCAGGCCCAAATCTATTTTAATTGGTCTGGTTTAAATTAATTTCAAGCCCAACTTTAACTTATCCATGTATTTAATATATTACACCAAGTAACATATTATTTACATTTAAATTAAACTCGGTTTGACTAATTAATTTAATCCATCAAATTAAAATTAGATCTTCACAAAATAAATTCATATGCAAACCTATACATATGAATATTTCCACCCAGAAAATAATCCCATAATTAATCCAATCAATTATGAGAAAGCTAATCAAATATTAATTTTATTATTATGATCAATCCAATTGATCTTTATAATATAATTAATATATTCCTCTCTCTCCAGAGTCTATACTCCAAGTATACATGTGATTCCTTAAGTCAGTGTTCAGTCGTTCAATGTGTACGATCCCGTGGGCCCATCTTTATGTTGGCAGTGGGCCTGTGACCCACAGACTGCAGTTGGGCTCTAGCAAGCCACTGCAGCCCCCAATTAAGATGGAGATGGTTATCTAACTATTATCATAACCTTGTAGTTTAAACTTGTATATCACATGTCATCGATATCCGTATCCAACACAGAGGCATGGATTGATCACCATTTTTTGTGTCCGGACATTAACTTGATCCCAAATGTACTGAAGCTCACAAACAAGTTCCAACTTGTTTGGGTGTGGCCACACTCTTATCAGTCATATTCATCAAGAGGCCGGTGATATCTTCTCAGTGGACTACTGAGTGACAAATCCCTTACGCATATTCATAGCATTACCATACTAAGTGAGATACCCGAAAGTACCCATACTTGGCACCCTATTACGGACTCTTTAGGCGTACCCCTAAGTATGCGACCTCACATGCAACACCATCATATGGTCAGGTCAAAGGATCCATACAAGTACTACACGAGAATCACTTGTGATACTGTACCATGTGGATTTCTCGTTTAGTGGATCTATCCAGTACCATGCCCTTTTTACATGTACCCATTAACTTGGTTGACATCCCATGTCCAATGACCGGTAAGACACCGCCATACAACCAGGTTAATGATAGTCTCCCGTTCCATTCATTCCCATGACTGGAACAGACTATGGATCTATTTATGGTTATATCGTTTACCTTATCCATGGTCTTACTGCCAAGTGCATGACACTGGTCATCATGGATATGGATATGTCCATTGGATACTTTATTTAATATAATGCACAAGATATTTATAATAAATGAATTAATGCCTTTATTAATAACACAAATGAGTATAATACATAAATCCAATAAATGTATAATACAAATACAAGGACCAATGCCTCAGGACTAAGGCATATCCAACATACTTTTCTTCCACAAAACTAGATTTCCTAATATTCTAGTTCAATTGCACCTTAATTTTTCTATATTTTGTTTCTTCCCCATAGCCTTTGAATACTCTTTATTTGTTACTTTCTATAATAAACATTTGATGTTAAATTTTTTTTTTCCAAATTTGTCTAGTTGTGTTCTAATCAATGATTTTTTTTTAATCTAAATGAAACCACTTTTCTGATTACTTATTCAGCCCAACAATAGACCATACTTAGGGCCTTCTAACTTTTTCTAGTTACAAAATTGACTCACAAATCCTGAACTCTCCATACAACCTATACAATGGCAAACAAGTTGTGTTAGAATCCAAAACAACATTTCTTACTTGATAATTAGCATTAGTATCCATGAAACTTGAAGAAAAATGGAAATTGGAAATCTTATTAATTTCTCATAACTACTCAAATATAGGTAGACGGTACTTTATACATAAACCATAGATTAATTAAATGATGAGCGGTTAGGATGAATAACAACCTCCAACAACTTATCCCACACTGCTAACCAGTTTCTACCACATTAGCACTTATTAACAGTTAATCTCCTTATACTTCACATCCTCCCCGCAAGCTGAAGACATGGGTGTAAGTCCTAGCTTGACAAAGAAAGGAGATAACTGTGAGGAAGAAAGAGCTTTAGTAAACAAGTCAGCAAGATATAAGTGGGAACCAAGAACCCCTTATCAATCAAATCCTAAATGAGATGAACATCAATAGCCACATGCTCGGTTTTCTCATGGAAAACTGGGTTTTTTGCCAAAGCTATGGTTGATTGATTATCACAGAAAAGTAAAACAGGAAAAGGAGAGATACCAAAATCTGTAAGCAAGAAAGAGATCCACTTCAGTTCACAACCTGTGGATGTCATGCTTCAGTACTCCACCTCAACTTTAGACCTGCTTACCATGTTCTGCTTCTTAGTTTTCTAAGACACCAAAGAATTGCCAACAAAATTAAAGAATCCTGTCAATGATCCGGGTTTCCTTACATTTAGCCCAGTTAGAGTCACAATAAGAACCCAATGTGGTCAAGTCGGTGTCTCTAGGATAAAACAATGCCAAACTAGCAGTACCCTTGAGGTATTTCAAAATATGATGTGCAGCCTGTAAATGATGCTCACAAGGAGCTTGCATGTATTGACTTAACTATTGGGTAGCATAGGACAGATCTGGCCTATAGAAACCTAAATTCAAAAGTCTTCCTACTATACGTCTATATAAACCTGGATCTGCGAACAATGTTCCAGGAACAATGAGATCTATATTCACCATTAAAGGATTTGCAACAGGTTTACATCCTGCAACCCAACAACAGTCAACATATCATTAATGTACTTTGTTTGAGAAAGTAAAATCCCCTTCTTTGTCTGATCTAATTCAATACCAAGGAAATAATGAGCCTTTCCTAAATCCTTGATAGTGAAGAGGGAATGTAAGTAATCCTTACTATTGCCACTTCGACATTACTAGATCTCATTATCAAAATGTCATCAACATATATAAGAAGAGCAAGAAAAGAAGAATATGATCTCTTGATGAATAAACAATAATCATGCTTGGATTTCACAAAACCATAAATCAAGCAATTTTTATGAAATTTCTTTGTGCCATTATCTGCTAGCTTGTTTGAGCCTGTAAAGTGATCTGATGAGTTTGCAAACTTGATCCTCCTTAGCTTTATCATAACCCAATGGTGGCTGGAGATATATCTCTTCATCCAAATGGCCATGCAGATAAGCATTATTAACATCAACTTGTTCAATATTCCATCCTTTTGAAGAACCAATAGAAAGAAAAAGCCTGACTGTCATAGACTTGGCAATTAGACTAAAACTCTCGTAATAATCCACCCCAAAAGTTTGATTGTAACCCTTAGCAACCAATCTAGCCTTGAAATGATCGACTTCACCATTGGATTTTTATTTCACCCGGTAAACCCAATTTGTAGAAAGCGGTTTCTTTCCAGGCGGTAACTCAACCAATTCCTATGTATTGTTAGCTTCTAAAGCAAGAAGCTCTGCATTCATAGCTTGGACCCATTCATCTTGATGACAAGCTTTATAATAGTGAGCTAGCTCTCGATATGTCATGATTTTTGTCAAAAAACTAGCATCAACAGCTGAACAATTTGTAGAGCTTATGCAAGTAGCATAATCCTGAAGCCATGCTAGTGGCTTAGGCACTCTAGTGGTCCGTCGCAAGGCTGATGTAGAATCTGCAAGAAAAGAATCAACTGAAACTTATGGCTGAGATGGCCTGAGAGAAGCCAAATCTTCCACGTGTAATTCTCTTTGGTATTTAAAAGGAAATATCCCTTCATAAAACTTCACATGTCTGGATACCACAACCTTATGTGTAGCAAATCCATCAACTTGTAACCCTTCCTGCCAAGCTTAAATCCTATAAAAACTGCAGCATGAGCTCTAGCACTGAATTTGTCCTTCTGTCGATGTACATCAATGTAATAACATGAACAACCAAACACATGGAACTTCTTATAATTAGGAGGTTCATTATAAAACTTCTCAAATGAAGATTTCCAATTAAGAAGTTTAGAAGGTAAAACATTGATAATATAAACTAACATAAGAAGGGCATCACCCTAATATTGAATTAGCAAATCAAACTAAAACATAAGTGACCCGGCAACCTCTAACAAATGCCTGTGCTTTCATTCCACAACGCCATTCTATTATGGAGTGTAAACACAACTTTTCTGATGGACTATCCCCTTCTACTGACACAAAGTATTACAAGAAGCATTGATAAATTCAAACCCATTATCACTCCGTAAAATCTTAAAATAGGCCTCATATTGACATTTAATCATACGAAAGAAAGTATCAAGTGTCATAGCAACCTGCATTTTATGTGCCAATAGAAAAATCCATATCATTCTAGTATAATCATCTACTAATGACAAGAAATATCTGTCTCCATTTACAAAAGGAACCCTTTAAGGACCTCACAAATCAATATGCAGGAGATCAAAACTATTTTTGGTTGTAATCGTACTTCTAGTAAAAGAAAATATGTGCTGTTTTGCACAAGGGATAAAGGAAAATATTTCAATGTTTGACCGCCTAAAAAGACTTAATTTGAATTATTTTCAAGCAATGTTGGCTCCAAGTTACCTTATTAAAGGGTAATTATATCTTATTGCTTGAATTTTCCCTCTTATAGACATTTATAGGAAATCTGGGAGTGATTTACTTAAAGTATAGCTGCCTAAAGCATCTAGAGAAGCGGAACAATCCTCTCAACCTGACACAGAGTAGCTTTTATCAGAAATAGGATGAAACAGTTTGCCATTTCTGGCAAGTTGCATTTTTAAAGCAAAGTCGCCCAAATCCTATTGGTTGAGGCTAGAGATAGTTCAAAAAGTCCCTTTATATGTTTTTTGTAATTTAAGAACTCTTAAATCAGGTGTCCTTGATGGACACGTGTAGGGCTTTGATATATTTTAGTTAGTTTCCCTAATTTTTTTATTGTGGAGTTATATTTATGCTCCTTTTATCTGAGCATGAAGATATTCCAATACTCCGGTTCTATACTTCATCTTCTTCCTTAGTTTTCAGTAGCATTTAGTTTAATTTCTTTTTTATGCCTTCCATGGTAAAAGCTATTCTGACCATGGAGGAGTCAAATATCTAAATGTACAGTTTTCTGAAAATGTAGCAGGAATTGTTTGTAGGGATTTTTCACCTGAAATCACCCCGATTAAATGGGGAAGAACGCGGTGATTTCCTTAAATCCGTGCCCAGGAGCAATTGAGATGAAAATTGCAAAACATAAAATTTTCAAGAAGAGATTAAACTCTTACCAGGAGTATCTCTTTAAGAGATGGCTGCAGAAATCAACGTAGATTTCCTCCTCGTTCATGTACACGAACGCCTTTGGAACACAACCTGTGCTAGCGTCGGAAATCAAGAACTTTGAGAGAGGGAGATGAGTATTTCGGCTATGGCTTGTTGTGCTCTATTTGGCCGAAATTCCTAGGGTTATTTTAACCGTAGGTGGCCGAAATTTTCCCTTGAAAATTTCGGCCCATGTTGGCTTCCTTTTGTGTGGGCTTTCCTTCTTGTTTTAAGGTCCAAATCCATTCTAATTTACTTGGTCCAAATTAATTTCAAATCCAACTTTAATTTTAACATGTATATAATATATTGCACCATGTAACATATTATTTACATTTAATCAAAATTGATTTGATTAATTAATTCGACCCATGGAATTAAAATTGGATTTTCACAAAATAAACTCATATGTAAACCTATACCTATGAAATATTTCCACCTAGGAAATAATCTCATAAATTAATTTATTGAATTAATTATGAGAATGCCAACACTAATATTAATTTTATTATCATGATCAATCCAATTGATCTTTATAATATAATTAATATAATCCTCTCTTTCCAGTGTGTATACTCCAAGTATACAGGTGATTCCTTAAGTCTGTGTTCAGTCGCTCAATGTGTACGATCCCGTAGGCCCATCTTTATGTTGGCAGTGGGCCTATGGCCCAAAGACTGCAGGCGGGCTCTAGCAAGCCACTGCAACCCCCAATTAAGATGGAGATGGCAGTCCAACTGAAATCACAACCCTATAGTTTGAACTTGTACATCCCATGTCATTGATATCGGTGTCCAACACAGAGGCATGGATTGATCACCCTCTTTTATGTCCGGACATTTACTTGATCCCGAATGTACTGATACTCACAAACAAGTTCCAACTTGTTTGGGTGTGGCCACACTCTTATCAGTCACATCCATCAAGAGGCCGGTGATATCTTCTCAGTGGACTACTGAATGACAAATCCCTTCTGCATATCCATAGCATTGTCATGCTAAGTGACATACCCGAAAGTACCAATACTTGGCACCCTATTACAGGCCTTTTAGGCATACCCCTAAGTATGCAACCTCGCATGGAACACCATCATATGGTCAGGTCAAAGGAACCATACAAGTACTACATGAGAATCACTTGTGATACTATACCATGTGGATTTCTCGTTTAGTGGATCTATCCAGTACCATGCCCCTTTTGCATGTACCTATTAACTTGGTTGACATCCCATGTCCAATGACCAGTAAGACACCACCATACAACCAGGTTAATGATAGTCTATGGTTCCACTCATTCCACGACTAGACAGACTACGGATCTCTTTATGGTCATATCATTTTCCCTATCCATGGTCTTACTGCCAAGTGCATGACACTTTTCATCATGGACATGGATATGTCCATTGGATACTTCATTTAAGATATTGCACAAGATATATATAATAAACTAATTAATGCCTTTATTAATGACACAAAATGTGTATAATACATAAATCCAATAAACGTACAATACAAATACAAGGTCCAATGCCTCGGGACTAGGGCATATCCAACATTGTTCCTTCAAAATGATTCAAGCCTAGGTTCAACACTGAAACACTATCGCTCATATGTCTTGAATATGGAGGAATGAATTCAATGAATCTATTGTTATACAAGTCTAGAATTTGAAGAAACTGTAACTTGCAAACTGAAGAAATATCTCCTGTTAATTTGTTGTTCGACGACAAAATGAGAAAGTTTCAAGTTCACAACAATGAAACTTGAATCATTGTATAAAAGATCTAAATGATTGAGCAATTTGAGATTTTCAAAGGAAGAGGGAATCTCACCACTGAAATTATTATGTGAGAAATCTAAAGGAATGAGTTTGTGTTAAAGTGCCAACCAATTCAAGATTTGAGCCAACGAAATTAGAGGCCCCAACACTCAATACTTTCAACGACCTCAAATTGCAGTGAAAGAAACGAGGTTCCAAATGTATTGGGATTTTTGTGAAAGAAAGTCCTAAGTACTGTAGGAGGGTACTCCAATTGGACATAAGAGGAATGTCATTGAGATCTTCATTTCCATCTAAATTCAGGATTAATAGGTATGGTAGTTGAATAAAGATAGATGGAAATTCCCCACGAAGTCCACAATTACTGAGATCGAGAAATAACAAAGAAGAAGACAGATTCGACAAAATAACAGGTTCCACCAAAGACATATTTTACATTGCTCATATCCAATTCTATTAGTTTGCGTAGGCTTTGAACAAGTTTGTTGAAGGTAACTGCTTCCATTCTCAACTTGTCATTCCCAAATGAACTAAGCGAATTCATTTGGATATATTAAAAGTATCTGGGAATTCCACTACCAGTCCAGAATTTGCTAATGATAAAAATGCCAAAGAAGAAGACAAAATCATAAAGCTAATAGATTTAACCACGACATGTTTACAGAGTTCAAATCTAATTCAATTATTTTTGACAGGTTTTGAACAAGTTTGTCAAAGGCAGCTGCATTCATTCTCAACTTATTATCCATACAAATTAAGTGAATCCAATTTTGACAAATGAAATATATCCGGGAATCCCCCTTCCAATTCACAATATTCCAGTGACAGAGATGACAAAGGAGCCGACAAATTTAAGAAGGAACTAGATTTAACCGACGGGATGTTTACATAGTTCATATCCAATTCACTTATATTGGACAGGTTTTGAACAATTTTATGAAAAAGGGTTGATTCTAGTTTCAGAAATTGATCACCGGAGAGATCAAGTGATACCAACTTGGACAACTGAGAGAATTCTGTGGGACTTCACCAGAAAACATGGAGTTATTTAGGTTCAAATGGATCAAGTTGAAAAGGTAGCTAAAACCAGACGATATCTAAGTCATTGAAATCATTGAAAGAGAGATTAAGATATTGAGACTGCATGAAAAGTGGACTATCAAACTCAAGGGAGCCATAAAGCATAGTATGAGGAAGGTCAAGACCAATTACATAACCTTTTTCATTATCATGACTGATCTCGTCCGACAAGCAGCAATCAGTTCCCCTTTCCAAGAATCTGTTGGATTCAACAATGGATAAAGAAAAATGAAGGACTTTTTGAAACGAATTAACGAATGGCTCTCATCAGGATTACAGAGCAATGTTGAAGAAAAAGAATTAAATAATAAACAAGTAGCTTCAAAATGAAAACGAAACAAAAGGACATAAATAAATTGAGCAATTCAAAGCAATAAACCCATTTTCTACTTGTGAAATTTCACACGCTTAATTTGATGTATTTCTAGTGATTAACAGGACTACTATTTATAACTTGATTTTGTAGCTTTGATAGGTCAACTTTTTTTCTACAAGTTCATATTTGTATTCCCCTTGTTGCAAAACTAATTAACACATTATCAAATTTAATATTTCATATTCGTATTCCCATTGTTTTCCCATTGCTACAATTATGAAATCTGTTAAAGACTGAAATTGGATGTTTTAATTCATATATACACAGATCTTTTAATTGTTTTAAGTTGTTTCATTTTTGCTATTATATTTCTTTTTATGATTTGTGATGATTACACATAGATGCTTTTGCGTAATTCATGTGTGTGTGTTTGTATATATGTTGTCACGGGTCGCCTCAAAATGGGATGAGACCCATGGAGGTTAGGGCTAGGAAAAGCCCAAAACATGGCCATAAGGGGCAAAACGTACCAAAGACAAAGCCCTTAGGCCAAATAAATCATAAGTGGGACATGGAAGGGGTGATTATGCGACAAAAGTTGAAGAAAAATGGAAGTTTGGTGTGGAAAATACGGGTTACCGCAAAACAGGCCCAGCCAGCGCGCAATCAGCCCAGCCCAGCGCGCAGAACAGCCCAGCCCAGCGTGCAGCGCATTATGACGGAAATTCAGTCGCTGAATCGGTTCCAGAATCGGCCAGAAGCTTCCAGAAACGGTTAGATCATCCCAGATCCGTCTGTAACCGTCTGGATTGCCTCTAGAACGTCCCAAACCACCTCTAATGCTGCTGGAAACGTCCACCCACATTATTTAATGTATTTTAAGTGTAAAAATCATGGAATATGCCTTGAATATTCCAAATGAATACTAACCACATGTTGAGGAGGTAGAATGGCTATAAATAGGCCTCCCCCCCTCATTTGTAATCAATCCAAGAAATTGTAAAGCATTCTTCAAAGCAATAAAAGCTCTCTTTAAAGTTTGTAAACATTGCTCATTGCTCACTTTGCCATTAGTTTGCTTAAGCATTCTCGCTTAGATATTGGGAAGGCTGACTAGCATTGCAAATTGCGGATTCTGCTCGCTAGTGCCGCACGTCTCAACTAACCAAGAGTTATGCACGTGACATCTGGTATCACAACAAAGGTTCAAGAATGTCAAGTGGTGACGAAGGAAGCACGGGCATTGAGTTGGTTCTGCCGCCACGCATATGGAGGAACCCAAGATTACTAAGGCCAAGAGGGGGCGGTCGAAGACAAGGGATCCGATAGGGATACTTTGGTAGACTTCAACGGTCGGCTAGCAAAGGTGGAACTTGCTATTGTCGAGGGTCAAGATCAATTTCTTGACAGGTTAGAGGAGGTCGAGAGGCACGTAGAGGAGCTCTAGGGAGATGAGCTTCCGGAGGAGGTGCTGACCACTCTTAACAACGTTGCCGCTGAAGGTGAGGACCGCGTTAAAGCCTTAGAGGGAGTCTTTCGTTACGAAATAGTAGCACTTAGGCAAGAATTAGAGAAGGTTCTTACCAAGTTGGCTTCTACCAAAAGAGAGCTAGGGGAGACAAAGGATGAATTAGTCCTTTACAATAGGGCCATTGCAAGTGGGGCTACTTCATCCACCTATTCTAGCCCTCAGCGGCTAGATATGCCAAAGCCGAAAGCCTACGGTGGTGCAAGGAATGCGAAGGATATTGACAATTTCCTTTGGAGTTTGGAGAAGTACTTTAAGGCTCACGCCATAATGGACGATGCCCAAATGGTGGACACCGTCTCACTATATCTCCAAGACGTTGCCGCCGTATGGTGGAGAACGAAGGAGTTGGACATGCAACGGAGTTTGCACCATAGGCACGTGGGATGACTTCAAGAGAGAGCTCAAGGCCCAGTTCTATCCGGAGGCTGGAGAACTAGAGAAGAGGGCCAGGTTGAGGCATCTCAAGCAAAGAGGTAGCATCCGAGAGTACATTAAAGAATTCTCCGAGATTCTTTTAGAGCTTCCTGGGTATCCTAGAGAAGAGGCATTCTATCTCTTCTTGGAGGGGCTTCAACCATGGGCAAGGTTGGAGGTTCAACGGAGGAACGCTACTAATCTCTCCACTGCGATCGCCATAGCTGATTCTTTGATAGAGTTGCATAAGTCTGAGAAGCCCAAGTCTAATCAAGACCAAGGCGACAAGGACAAGAGTGGGGGAGATGGTAGTACAAGACCAAACACCTCCAAGGCAAAAGACTGGAAGCCACATAAGGGAAAAGATGACAAGAGCGAGGGACGGCAAGTTAAATGTTTCCTTTGTGATGGGCCACACAAGGCAAGGGATTGTCCCAAGAAGTCAAAGTTGTCCGCTTTAATTGGAAAAGTGGAGCAACAAGAACAACACGAGGAGGAAGAGGAGCAAGAACTAAGAGTGGGATCCTTACAACTCCTTAATGCGATTAAAGGCAAGGTAGAAATGCCTAAGACCGAGAGAAAAGGTCGACTAATCGCGGAAGCCAAGGTAAGAGGCCACGCGCTGAAAGCATTGGTGGACACAGGAGCTACCAACAACTTCCTCGAAGTAAAGGAGGCAGAAAGGTTAGGCATTTGCTACACTAATGAGTATGGTTGGATGAAAGCCGTCAACTCTGCACCGAAGGCAATCCATGGTACAGCTAAAGGAGTTCAAGTAACTCTAGGTACGTGGACTGGCCTTGTTGATTTTTCAGTTGTGACTATGGATGACTACCCGATAGTACTTGGTATGGAGTTTATGGACCAAGTACAAGTTGTACCTATTCCTTTCTTCAATGCTATGTGTATCTTGGAGAAAGGTAATGTGTGCATAGTGCCATTAGCTCGAGAGAGCCTATCAAAGGCCAAGCGAATGTCATCAATGAAAGTTATTGAGGGCTTGGAGATAGGAGAGCCCGCATCCCTTAAAGATAACAAGGAAGTATTGGACAAGAGTGTTGTCCAAGTGATGCCCAAGGGAAATATTAACATCCTGGAGAGGTCTAAGGATGTGATGTCACCAAAGTTATCGAAGAATGTTCCACTAAGAGGGAAAGTGGAACACAAGCCTAGGAAGGAGCAAGACCCACAAGCCAAGAGTTTGGGAAGATGGGCAAAGAATGGGAAAGCTCATCGACGATGGCTTGAGGACGGGTTGCAACACACTAAGGAGAGCTATATTGAAACACCGGGATGGCGAGGGCCACGGACAACCACTCGAAGAGTATCGCCAAGTGGCAACGAGGATGTTGCCCGATTGAGTGGGGGAGAATGTCACGGGCCGCCTCAAAATGGGATGAGACCCATGGAGTTTAGGGCTAGGAAAAGCCCCGAAAATGGCCACAAGGGGCAAAACGTACCAAAGACAAAGCCCTTAGGCCAAATAAATCATAATTGGGACATGGAAGGGGTGATTATGCAACAAAAGTTGAAGAAAAATGGAAGTTTGGCGTGGAAAATACGGGCTACCGTAAAACAGGCCTAGCCAGTGCGCAATTAGCCCAGCCCATCGCGCAGAACAGCCCAGCCCAGCGTGCAGCGCGTTAGTTATGGAAATTCGGTCGATGAATCGGTTCCAAAATCTGCCAGAAGCTTCCAGAAACGGCTAGATCATCCCAGATCCGTCGGTAACAGTCTGGATTACCTCTAGAAAGTCTCAAACCGCCTCTAATGTTGCTCGAAACGTCCACACACATTATTTAATGTATTTTAAGTGTAAAAATCATGGAATATGCCTTGAATATTCCAAATGAATACTAACCACATGTTGAGGAGGTGGAATGGCTATAAATAGGCCTCCCCCCTCCTCATTTGTAATTAATCCAAGAAATTGTAAAGCATTCTTCAAAGCAATAAAAGCTCTCTTTAAAGTTTGTAAACATTGCTCATTGCTCACTTTGCCATTAGTTTGCTTAAGCATTCTCGCTTAGATATTGGGAAGGCTGACTAGAATTGCAAATTGCGGATTCTGCTCGCTAGTGCCACACGTCTCAACTAACCAAGAGTTGTGCACGTGACAATATATAGGAGTGTTTATATTAGTTCATTGACATATATTTGCAACATGGAACACGCTGGCATTAAAAAAAACGAAAGACAATTACTACTTGTATAGGAAAAAACAAAAAAAAAGAAAGAGAATTACTACTTGTTTTCTATAGGTAAATTTGGTAGGGGGAAAGAGACTTGGCAGATGGAATGGCAATGGAAGAAAACAATTACATCATTTGGTATCCTTTTAATCTGCCACAAAATTTTCGAGGCTAATAAATATGATGATAGAATTCTTCCAAATTGTGAAAAGGAGAAAATAAAAATAAAAGTATATTTTCCCGTAAATACACTATAAGGAATCAGCATTAATGTTGGAGCTCATACATGAAAATAAGTGAAACTAAATAGTAACACATAAGTGATGGAGATTAGACCTTGACACAAATTGTAAGGTCCAACACTCTCAACAAGGCTCACAGACAAATTGTCCCCAAAATTATAGAAGAGGATATTTCATATTTTTAGGGGAAAAAATGAGAGTTCATTCATACTCTCTAAAGTTCATCCATGGGCATCCCAGTAGTAAGGATATCTTTTCTTACATGAGAGGTTAGGATCCAAATTTTTTTGAAACCATTGTCAGCATATGTTGGACACGTGAATCTCACTTTCTACTGTGAGCCTATGTTTTGTGATTTGACCAATTTATAGAATACAGTGTAAGCAAGTTGAGGGGATTATTGGGACGTTTTGAAAGCTCAAGGGACTGTAAGTTTTTCGGGACAAGTTTAAGGGGGTGAAGATGTAATAGGTATATTATGTTATGCAGCCCTCCAGGTACAGACAAGTAGACATGGCAAAGTTGCTCTCTAATGTGTGGGTGCAATCCCCTTTCTCAAAACTTATATAAACCCAAATGAATTGGCCAATTCAACTGGCTATCAGTTCCCTAAAGCACTCATAACATTTGAGCATGCCTTTATTCGGCTTTTGCCTAGGCAGCACCTTGCTAAAACCACCTTGCCCAGAGGCTTATAAGATGCTCTAGCATCGCCTCTCATATCCTCAATGCCTAGACGAGCGCCTCAAGCACTTTTCACAAACACTTCAAAATGCAAAAGAATGAATATGGCATTTCATCCTTAGGCATAATATCATTGTAAAACATAGCTGTATGGTAAAGAAAGGGACTAATAAAATTATTCCTAAATCTACAAAAACACATGGGTGTGCAAGGGAAAAAAATTATCATTACTTGTGCTGAGATTTTGAAGAAGCCCATCTAAAAAAGCCGCAATTTGCTTCAGGATTAGATGCAGGCCCCTACAAGGACAAAAAAGAAACACAGAAATTAGTCAATATCTTATCAACAACCATTGGCTTGGGAGTTTAGACACAGTGAGGACGACAGAATCAAGAACTGAAACAAATATATGTACACAAAATCATGCACCATGTAATTGGACAAAAGGTCCTAAGTGGATTTTTATTTCTCAGCAGGTAGACTCTTATTAAATATGACATTGATGCGTTAAGGTGTAAGTAGAAGAAAGAACAAGACAGATGCTCAATGGACTGAAATGATAATTTATGAAGTTCTTGCTACGCTCCAATGGCAACGGAATTTAAACAAATTAAGATTACCTATTTGTCAAATCATAAAGCCTAACTACTCAACAACTATCAGGTATACAAAGATTCACAGCAGTAATATTCCACCAGCAGAGCATACTTAAAAAATAAGAAATTTTACTGTGGACCAGGTCCAATGGCCCCAGTCAATGATAAAAAGACATGTATAAAATACATGATAATGATAAGTACTAGGAATGAAAAAGTATATATGTGCTCTTTTTTCAATGGATTCCATTGGAATGATCTATATGGACCAGGACCATTGTAAAATTTCTCCCTAAAAAAAGGTCAGATCATTTACTTCACATGGCATTTGGCACATGGCCCCCTGCGTCTTTCTTTTTTTATTATCATTCCCTATGATCACCCAGTTTACGAGGGTGAGCCATACAAAGGTGAATTTTTTATAATTCTAACTACGTCTTAGATTCAACTTGTGCAAACAACCTCCCTATACATAAAAACAAGAGGAGGCTGCTTATCATAGATGGCCATCCTCCAAATCACATACTGCAGACTCTCATACACCAATTATGCAGAAATTTATGAAAATCCATGCAATCTACAGTACTTTAACAAGAAAACAGTAGAATAGGGATACCTCAGCTCTAGAACAGACATAAAACATGTGACCAAAAGTAGGACCTTGTTTCTTCACTACTCGAGAAACACATGGTTCCTTATGACCTTTGCAAATGGGTATACTGTTCTGCATTAGTTGCTGTATCCTCTGCCACTCCACTAATGCAAGACTGTTTTTCTCTTTCTCCGGAGGACCATCATCAACCTCATCCTGATCCTGACTGCCTGCAGTTGAGTTCAACTCATAATGCTCGGAACAGCCTTTCCCAACCTCCGAAGTAGGTTTGCTTGATTGATCATTAGAATTTGGCACATCTGCTTCACCATGTGAAATACTCACAGAAGCATTTGCAACATCGTTTGTAAGCTTTGGATCTTTGTGGAAAAATGAAGTAAGGGGGAGTTGGGATAATTGACTTTTTATTGCTTTTTTCTTGGTTTTCTCAGCAGGAATTGAATTAATATGCTCTCCTTGGGACATTACAATGGTGCTGGAACAATTCTCATCAAGACCTTCATCTGAATCTTCATTCAACAAACATAAATTACTTGTAGCTGAACAAGTCATGCTAGAGTTATCAAAAGATCTTTTCATGCTTTCACTGCAGGTCTGTACAGCAAATTTTTCATCTGAAAATGAACTTTCTAACTGGTGGAGTTGCACTTGTGTAGCAGCTTGTCTTTTCATTAAAATAAACACTGCAAAAGATTCTTAGACTTAGCACTTCAGATTGATATGAGCTAACATTGCATCATAGACCTGATTGAACAAGAAGAAAACATTCTCACACCAA
Organism: Euphorbia tirucalli; assembly: GCA_039660915.1. Lineage (NCBI taxonomy): Eukaryota > Viridiplantae > Streptophyta > Magnoliopsida > Malpighiales > Euphorbiaceae > Euphorbia > Euphorbia tirucalli. The sequence continues at coordinate 74,540,725 of CM077641.1, forward strand.
GTGTCTGTTGGACACCGTGAATCATGGGCAGATATCTAGAAGACAAAGACGGAGTGGCATGACAGAGGATATCAGGTATTTCTACCAAATTTGTATAAACTGGTGCATGATCAGAGCCTTCCAGTTTAACGTTCCTACCACCTTTCCATCTATGTGTAGGGTAAACAGAGAATTTTAGAATATTGCCTTTGCATAAATGCGAAGAAAAGAGACTCCTATAAAAATGTATAAGCAGATGTAGGTTAATGAGAAGCATATGTGGATACAATAATACAGAAACAGAGCTCCATCATATACTTAAATACACAATAAATATAATTATTGATGCATCAGCTCACTACTTGAAATATGGTTGAGTCCAATGCTTACCTAACTGTATTTCCAGGTTTCCATCTTTTATACTCTATTAATATGTCACATTCCTTAACATGGCAAGTAATAAAGCTACAGCCTTGCAAATCAGGCCCTTCGTGTAAGCATGGTCCAGCACAAAGAATGTGGTCAATTCTAGTCCCATAGTTAAATTGCTCAGCACCAGTATTTGATGGCCAACATGCGTATGCGTCTCTTCTACATGATAATTTAGGATGCATTAACTACTTGCCAATAAAATGATACAATAGAAAATGACAAATGCAATCATTAACCGTGTAATGCTATATAGATTAGTTCCATATCTGGTTTTTATGGACAAAGAGAAAAAACAAGAAAGGGTTAACAGAACAATTACATGTCACTAAGATACCAACTAATTATATATAGCTTAGTCAATCAATGAAGTTAACAGCAGATCAAGGCCATTGTTTTATGACTGATACCCTTCCTATCTAACTCTAACAAGAAATGGTGCCAAAAAAGAAGAGGACAAAAAAATTATGAACTAAATTTCGTACTTGTCAGGATGTTTTGCTCTGAATACGTCAAAAAAGGAACCCCTATTTTCCATTAACATGGATCTAAACCATCTTCTGAATCTGTTAAATCGCAAGTAGCTGTAAGATAACTTATAGGCACAACAAACAATCACTGCATAGAAATTAGCCTAAAGCTTACTCATTCTTTTCAAAATCAGGTCCAGGATCACGGCGATCTAGTGCAGTAGGAGCTATGTTGAGATCACCAACAACAAATATTCTTCTTCCCTGGTGCAGGAGACTCTCCCATCTTTTCTATAAAAAATTATATAAACTTTCTCATAATCACATTGGACATTTTACCGTTCTCCCTTGGGACAGAAAAATGACCCAGTTACCTGTAATATCTTGAAGAACATAAGCTTAAATTGTATCCTCTCGGAATCATCACTATCTACTCGAGGTCCATATATATTGAAAAGAACTGCCAAACACCTCAAACCCATTAATTCCATCCAAAAAGAATTCAGATTTCACCTAAATCAAAGTAGTGTACCAAAATGACTGTGATCAGTGATGATACACCGACCCTCCCCATCAACCTTAAGAAGCTCATCATTGTCAAACTCCTCAAGACCTTGTGCTACAACCGTCGAGTCGTCTTTCCCATTTCTACAATTATTGACAAGACCAGTGAAACCTTCCTCCGCTGCAACCGGTAATGCTGGTTCAGTACTAGAAAATGTGGACTTTACACGGGCAAAAAGTAGCAACACCTACATGAAAAGTAAAGTAAAACAATCACAATTAGAAAATAGACATAGAAATTGAAGGCAGAACTAACTGGTTGAGGCAATTTGACAAACAGGTTAGCGGAGTAGCCAGTGCGTCCTTTCTCACTGGTACGGGTACAGGAAAAGAAGGATTCATAGCCGTCAGCCATGGCTATATCCACCATTAGCTCTTGTCTTCTCAGTTTAGTCTCTTGTTTTATTCGAGCAAAAAATTTAACCAAAATCACGAAGAAAAAAAAATGATAGGGGTGTTTCGAAATTAGAAAGGAAAATTTATGCCTGAAAGCAGATAATATCAGCATCAAAGGAATTGAGCAATTTGAGGAGAGAGCCAAACTGGGAGACGCGCTGCTTAAGGCCATTGACGTTGTATGTTACTATCTTCATTTATTTCCCTCCCTCTCTGTAGCCCAAAAGCTCCGGTGGCGATGATTGTAGAATAACCGCCTTAAAGTAGCGACATTTTATTAGCATGGCCTTTTTCCAGGCAGTGAAATTGATCGGAGTTGAAGAGGCACATGTTGGACTTAGGGATGGCAAAGGATACCAATTGACCCACTCAGTTTTTTGTTTTTTATAATTTATATTTTTTTTTCTTTTTTTTTTCACAAATTTATGGTATTGAGCGACTCGATTTCTTTTATAAAAATCCTACAAATTATATTATTTTTTCTATTGTAATATAATTTAAGGCTAATTTAACCCTTGATCTATAATTCTGCCACTCACTATAGGTATCAATTGACCCACTTAGTTCTTTTTCTTTCCTTTTTTTTTTAATTTATATATATATACATATTGATAGCTCTAGGAAAAAGTGTGACTTCACGCAGTCCAAGAGGACTGAAAAGCTGACCGAATACCTGGAAGAAAGAAAGTGTAAGGACCGGGTGACCTCTGGGTCCACTCCGATGCTTAAGTCAGAAATTTGGAGAATAGGGGATAAGAATGAAAAATGTGTTAAACGTTTAGAAAGAGATACCTGGGGGTTTTCTCGTTGCCCCCTTTTATACAGGGTTGCTCCGCATGGCCTTGTCAGGCCGTTATATACGATCCACTCTCATTGGCTGGGTGTGGTCCACTTTTTGGTCCCCCTCTGGCATATCTGGGTGGCAGACTCACCCTGCTCTTGTCTCCGTGACTTTCACCCTTCTCTTGTCTCCGTGGCACTCACTCTGCTCTTGTCTCCATGGTACCCATTACTGGTACAACACTGTGTCCTTACACGTGTATAGTAGAGATCAGCTTACCTGTCTTTTGAAATAGAAAACCTAATTAGGGCACAAGTTGTTTAAACTGGTGTTCCCCGGGTTTCTCTCTTTGATTCAGCCGGACCTATATTCTTTGGTGGCAGAGTGAATCCGAGAAAAACTATAAGGCAAGTGATTAATGTGTCGACGCGGTCACAGACCGTGTGGTGCATGCGGTAAGTTTTAGGACTCCAGGCTATCAGAAGTCCCCCCCTAGTGATGAGTTAAAACCCTTTTAAGGGTTTACTATTATTACTTATTTATTTTTTTTTGGTAGGTTTGCAGGAACCGAGGAGTTTCTTGGGACTAATGCACCTTATGTTAGGGCGACACGTGTACCCTATTTAAACGGCGTCAAAAAGCGTCCTTTCACCTGCCCCTTCCCTATCTTCTTTAAAAGGAGAATTGAGGCGCCCCTCTTGCTTTTTGTTTCAAGAGTTTTCTGGGTTTCCTCCCTCTGCGATTTCTGTGCTTCCCTTCCTGCATCTGCAACTTGTTTCCCATCCTTTTTTTCCAGTAAGTTTTTCTTCATTCTTCCACTTATTGGTATTGCAATTTTGATTTCTGCCAAGAACTTGCATTTTTCTGTTTGGATTTGTTGGTTTTCTTTTCGACTGTTCCTCTTCCTTTCTGACTGTTCATCTTCCTGGTTGCTCTAGTTTTATTGTTTGCATTTTCTTTCTTTTCCTTTGAAGTGAGTTCGTCCATAACTCTTAGTGACTTAGGCTCCTCTAACAGTGATGGATCTGGGGAATTGATAAACTCTAGGAATCGCCCTAAGGTAGGTAAGGCTACTCGGGGTTTTAGTTTCAAAATCGCCGATGCTAAGCCGGTTCGTCGCCTTCTAGATCCCTTAGACCCTGATGATTACCGAATAATTAGCACTCCTAATCTGCCAAGTCCACCTTCTTCCTCAGGGAATGAGTACCATCTAACCACCTCCTCAGAATCTAGCTCTCACCACTCGGCACCCCCTGCTTTTGATGAGGAGGCGGGCACTTCTGCTCAACCTCCTCGGTCTGTTGGACCGTCTGCTGAAGGTCCTATTCAGGTGGATTCTTCTCCATCTGAAGTCCTTCCACATGGTTGTTGAAACTCACGAGGACCACATACAACTTTGTAGGGAGTTCTATCCCTGGCTGCGTGAGTGCCAGGTTATGCTACCATCCAGGTACCAGCGAGTCCATAAGCCTCCACCAGGCTACTTTTCCATATATATGGACCAAATTAGTTCCGGCTTTTCCTATCCCCTTCCATCCGGCATTAGCGACATCCTCTGCGGCTGAGGCTTTTGTCCTGCCCAAATCCATCCCAACTCCTGGGGAGACATCTGCGCCACCTTCTGGTTGTGTGAGAACTTGGGGTTTGATTTAAATACCGCCTTCTTTCGGAAGCTGGCTACCCCTAAGCTGAATTCTGGGGAAGATCATTATCAACTGTCCAAGAAGGTGGATTTTTATACCTTCCAAAAGCGGATCTCTTCCCTGAAGCGTTTCAAACACTTCTTCTTCTTCATCAAAGCCAATGAGGGCCATGACTCGTTCCCTATAAAATGGTCTTTTAGTGGGGTAGGAAAGGCTGGCCAGCGCTTAATGCCGGATGAACGGATCTTTCTTGAGGAGTTCAGGACTCTGGCTCCTAACAAGTGGACCTGGCAGGTCGCTGTAGATGCCTACCTAGAGAGGATTAGACTTGTAAAGCGAGAAGGATTTGGCTTTACTTATTATCCAGGTCCTGTACCTGTGATGAGAAGAGGTATCTTTTTATCTTTTCTTAGCTATTTACTTGTTTTCTCAGGCATGAATGCAGCTGACGTCCTTAACCGCATTATAGCCGCCAAGAAGAAAAACATACTAAAAGAGCCGCGTCTTGATCCAACTCAGATTCCATCCGATACAGGGGGACAGGCTAAAGGATCCAGCGCCCCCAAGGCATCGAAGAGGAAAAGGACTGCTCCTGCCGGTCCTGAACCGGTTCCTCACCCTGTAAGTTTTTGGTCTCCTCTTTTCCCTTGTATTTTTATCATTATTTCTTTTTTACTAATCATTACTTTTGCTTGGTCAGGGCTCTGGAGCGGCTACTGCCTCCTCTGGGCCGTCTTCTCCCCCTCAGCCTTGGTTGCGGGGAAGAGGAGGACAAGGGGCCCGAATAACGGACCCGGTGGCTCAGGCTGAATTTAAGGCTGGCTTCGTGCTGCTAGCTGATAGAGAAGAGTATGCCAAACTTGGCGACCATGCGGTAGCTTCTATGTGCCTCCTGGATCTGACCTCTGTAAGGATCTCAATGAAGCTTGCTAAAGTCTTCTTTCCTCCTTCTTTTACTCATTTGGTCTCTCGTTTTGCAGGGAATTTCTAGGGCAGTGGAGTTGGTTGGCTGCTTGGCTAAGACCAGCCAACTGGACAAAAGGCTTAAAGAAACTCAGGCGGCTTTGGACGCTGAGAAGAGCAAGGCCTAGTCCCAAGGGTAGGAAATCAACTGCCTACAGAAGCAGTTGGGGGAGGAGAAAGCGGTACAGGAGGTTCTCAAGAAATAGCTCGAGGACGAGAAGGCGGGACACAAACGAGATCTTGATAAGTGCGAGGCCGTTTTGTTTGACTCGACCAACAAGCTGGTTCTTCTAGGACAGTTGTTTGGCCAACATGTCCTGGCTGCCAGCCAAGCTATCAATCCAGACCTAGCCCTTGATCTGGACTCGATCGACTTTCCTCACTACGATGAACTTCCGGCTGATAATCATGATGAGGAAAACGCTGAGTCGCCAGCCGGTGCCGAGGAACCGGTAGATGGTAGCGTTCCTGGAGAGGATGATCGCTCTTGATTTATAATCTTTTTAAGGCCTAGTTAGGTCCATGTTTGTACTATCTCTTACAAATAAATAAAAGATTCTATTTGGTTTCTATTCAGCTTATGTTTTGATTTCCATGCTTGCAGTCTTATATATTTATTTCTTCTTTTGACAAGCGTATGTATTCGGTTATGACCGACTTCCTTTTGTGGAAGTTTTTAATGCAACTTCATCCGGTTATGACCGACTTCCTTTGTGGAAGTTTTTATAACAAGCTGATATGCTCATGATTGAAAGATACTTTTATTTATCTTTTCGATGTACATCTTAGAGGGCGTCCCCTGCTAAGTTTTACAAATGTAGGTGCTGCCTCATTAAAAACCCAACTATGGAAAAACCCAATGGGAAAAAATCCATTAGTGGGAAAAAAGAGTGCAGCCTTTTTCCTTCTTAGCTACTTTCAGGCGAGAAGTATTGCCTTAAATTGGCAATATTCCATGTTCATGGGATTTCTTTCCCTTCTAGACTCTGAAGTTTATATGTTGCTGGACCGACTGCTGCTGCTACTCTGTATGGTCCTTCCCATTTTGCGCCAAGCTTTCCTTTTCCTTCCCTCGCCTGTGATGCTGTAGAGTCCTTTAGGACTAAATCATCTTCCTTGAGTACCGTCTTCTTCACTTTTTTATCGTGGTAACGGGCCACCTTACTCTTGTAGGCCGCCATTAGGATGTAAGCTCTTTCTCTCCTCTCTTCCAAGGAGTCCAAGTGGTACTTCATGTTGATATGGTTCTGAGCTTCTGTGTAGTAGAGTACTCGGTCGCTGGGGGCTCCAATCTCAACTGGGATTACTGCTTTAACTCCATATACCATGGCAAATGGTGTTTCCCTAGTCGGTCTTCTTGGAGTGGTTCTGTAAGCCCATAAGACATTGTTCAATTCATCAACCCAAGCTCCCTTGTGACTCTCCAGCCTCTTCTTGATTCCGTCTCCTATGGTCCGGTTGGTGACTTCCATCTGCCTGTTACTGAAGAAGAGTTATGTGTGATCTTGAGTCCTTTGCAGAATTCTTCAAATTTATTTGAGGTGAATTGGGTACCATTATAAGATATGATTTTGTGAGGTATCCCAAATCTGGTGATGATGTGGTCCCATATGAAGGAGATGACCTTTTCTGGTGTGATTGTTTGGGTTGCTTCTGCTTCGACCCACTTGCTAAAATGGTCTATCGTAACTATGATGAACTTCCTCTGCCTGCTGGCTTTAGGCATGGGTCCTACGATGTCGATACCCCATGTGGAAAAGGGCCACCGGTCAGTATCAGCTTTTGCTCTGCTACAGGCAAGTGGAATTTTTTTGAGTGAATTTGGCACTGATCGCACCTCTTGACATAAGCTGTTGCATCCGCCTCCATCGTTTCCCAGTAGTAGCCCTACAATCTTACCTTCCTCACTAGTGCTTGTGCAGCTTGGTGGGCTCCGCAAATTCCTTCGTGGAGCTCTCGGTGGACATAATCTCCTTCTTCGGCAGTGATGCATTTCAACCATGCGTCAGCAAAAGACTTTTTGTAAAGCTCTCCATCAATTATTGCATACCGCTGTGATTTCCTGGAGATCTTCACGGCTTCTCCCTTGTCCCCAGGTAGATGTCCCTCGACCAGGTACTTCATTATGGGTTCCATCCACCCCATCTTTCTTTTCTCCACTGGCATCACTTCTTTTGCCTCGATGTTAGGCTTGGTTTGGACTTCATATGGGAAATTTAAAAATTACCAATCTCCGGTGCTCGCTGCGGCTTTAGCTAGCCTATCTGCTTTAGCATTTTCATTTCTGGAGATTTTCTCTACCCTCCACATGGTGCCTTTGCTTTCGATCGCCTCGAGCAAGCTTCGTACCTTTTGCAGGTATCTGGACATGCAAGGATCTTTAGTTTCAAAATTTTTATTGATCTGGTTGAAAACTAACCTTGAGTCACTTAGCAGCTTCACCCGGTCTGGGGCAATTTCCCCGGATGAGTTCCAGCCCCTTAATTACGGCTTCGCACTCTACAGCGTTGTTGGTGGCAGGAAAGGCCAGCTTGGTGGCGTAAGATATTTTTATTTTCTCAGGCCCTTCAATATGCACTCCAATTCCTGCTCTTTCCTGGATGAAGGTCCATCTACGTATACTCTCCATTCTTCCACCTTTAACACCTGGTTTGGCTTTAACCCTGCGAATTCTACCACAAAATCTACTAGGACTTGAGCTTTTAGTGCTGATCTGGGCTCGAAGCGGACATCAAACTCACTAAGCCTGATGGCCCATTCCGCTAGACGAGCAGAGATATTTGGCCTCTGGAGCACCTTCTTCAAAGGGAAGTTTGTTCTTACAATCACCGTATGGGCTTGAAAGTAAGGCCGTAACCTGATGGATGCTGAAATTATTGCCAAGACTAACTTCTTAATCCTCGGATATCTGAGCTCCGCCCCCTTTAACACTTTGCTGGTGTAGTACACGGGGTATTGTTGGCCTTCTTCTTCTCTAATCATCACCGAACCCACTGCTTCATCTATTGCCGCCGAGTATAAGTACAACATTTTGCTAGGAATTGGCCAACTCAACAATGGTGGGGTTCCTAAGAAGCTCTTTATTCTGCCAAAGGCCTCCTAGCACTCGTCATCCCAATCAAACTTCTGACCTTTCTTGATTGCTTTGTAGAAAGGTAGACATTTCTTGGCTGAGAAAGAAATGAATCTCCCTAGTGCGTTGATACGGCCGTTGAGGCGTTGAACTTCATTCACTGTTTTTAGGGGCACTATGTCTAAGATTGCTTTAATCTTCTCTGGATTCACCTCCACCCCTCTTTGTGAAATCATGAAACCCAGGAACTTCCCCCCTCGTACTCCAAATACACACTTCTCTGGGTTGAGTTTGAGGCGATACTTCTGCAGTATTTTGAAGGCTTCCTAAATGTCACGAGCATGGTTCTCCTCATCGTTGCTTTTAATGATCATGTCGTCGACATATACTTCAACCGTTCTTCCGATTTGCTCTCTGAACATGTCATTGACCAGGTGTTGATATGTTGCTCCTGCGTTTTTTAAGCCAAAGGGCATTACCCGATAGCAATAAGTGCCTTCATGCGTGATGAATGCAGTTTTTTCTTCATCCTTCGGGTCCATTAGAATCTGGTTGTACCCCGACTTCGCGTCCAAGAATGAGTATATTGCATACCCGGCTGTTGAATCGACCAGCTGGTCAATGCTAGGCAAAGGATAACTGTCTTTTGGATAGGCTTTATTCAGGCCGGTGAAGTCCACACACATCCTCCATGCTCCACTCGGCTTCTTCACCAAGACCACGTTTGCCAACCACTCAGGGTACAACACCTTTTTGATGTGCCCTGCTTCCATCAATTTGCTTATCTCCGCCTCAATTGCCTTCTGCCTCTCTGGAGCCTGTTTTCTTCTTCTCTGTACTAGCGGTTTGGTAGTAGGGTCTATGTTCAGACTGTGTTTCGCTACTTCAGGCAAAACCCCAATAATGTCGCTTGTGCTCCAGGCAAAGGTCTCCTGCTCTTCTTTGAGAACTGTTGTGATCACCTGCCTGAGTTCGGATTTCAATTCTTTGGCCACTTGTATTGATCGTCCTGGTCCCACCACTAGGGCTTCAAGTTCATCTACCGGCTCTGCCCTGTCTTGCCTTTCTGGCTATTCTAATTCCCAGCTAACCTCTTCGATCTTCAAGGAAGCTAGATATGTTTTTTGTGCAGCCTGTTGGCTTCCCCTGGCCACTGCTATCCCCGTCGTAGTCGGTATTTGAAGGGCTAAATACCGGATGGAAAGAACCGCTTCAGACTCCACCAGGAACGGTCTTCCCAAGATGATGTTGTGGGCGAGCGGGGTGTCAATGATAACGAACTCCTCCTCAGATCTCCAGGTGTGTTCTTCATCGCCCACTTCTAAGGCGAGTGTTACCTGTCCCACGACCGTGACCGAATGGCCACTTAAACCAACCAGTGGTGATGGATTCTGCTCTTGTAAATGTCCAGCTGGCAAGCTGCCTCCTTCGTGATAATGTTCACTGAGCTACCGGTGTCCACGAGGATTCGCTCTACCGTATACCCTTCTACCAATGCCTCAATGACCAAGGCGTCAGCGTGATGTGCTTGCACGCCACTATGGAATGAGAATGAGCGATTAAAGCTGTTGGATTTCCCTATGTTTGCCGACTGATGCGTTGAGGATCTAGCCCTTTTGCTGGGCCGTTCAAACTCTGGGCCTCCAGCGATAACCATGACCACCCCTTTGGACTTCTTAGCTGGTCTCTCATCATCATCTCGTCCATCTTTCTGCTCCCTGTCCTTATTTGTGCTCCTTGTTATGCCGTCTACAAATCTGCTGAAATTTTATGCTTTGATTAACAGATCTACTTCTGCGGCAAGGACACGACAATTATCTGTGTGGGGACCATTGGCTTTGTGAAATTTACAATAGGCTTCTTTTTCGCTTCCCATCGTCTGGCCTGGCTTTGTGTGAGGATATCGAATGCTCTTTGCATCCGAGCTTCTCTGGATTGCTACCAGTACTTCACTAAGTGAGGTGTTCAGTGGTGCAAACCGTGATCGGTCGCCAAGGCAGTCTCTGCGAGGGCGGTCTCTGTGATCCTGTCTTTGCTGCCTTTCATCGAACAGGATGCCTTTGTCCTTTTCACCAGGTCTTCTGTGCTTCGCAGGCATATCAATTTCATCAATCTCCACCATGCTCTTTGCGAGGGCTATCATTTGAGTTAATTCCCTGGGCTTCCACGTTATGATCTCCCCTCGAAGCCTCTCATTTGTGGTATTTTTGATCATTGCCTCTTTGGCCGTGCTGAAATCCAAATTTCTAACCTCTAAGCACGCGAGGTTGAATCGGTCCATGAACGACCTTAAGGACTCTCTGGGCTTTTGGACCACCTCGTGAAGGGTACGACTGGCCGCACCAGTCGGTATTGAGCCCATAAAATTCTTGCAGAACTCCTGCCTCAACCGATCCCAACTATCGATTGTTCTCAGTTCTAATGATTCAAACAAATAAGCGACTGCTCCTATCAGTGTAGTAGGGAACAGGCGGCAAACCAGCCCTTCTGTGGCTCCTGCTATTTCCATCCGGTTTTTAAAGTTCCTCGCATGGACTCAGGGGTCTGTGTCGCCCCTGTAGCTGTCAAAAGTTGGCTGCTTAAACTTATGGTCGATCGGTTGGTTGAGTATTCTTGCTGAAAAGGGAGATTCCCCATTTTCCATTAACGGCTCTTGGTAGGGTATGGCAAATGTGCTTAGTGCTTTCTTAAACATCGCCATGAACCTAGGATCATTTGTGAGTTCTGCTCCAGATGATGATGGTATTGGAGGAGGGGGAGTGTTGCCTGGAACGGGTGTGTTATATGGGATGGATACATTGTTGCTAACGCCATATGGAGTAAGAAAATTAGGTGTTTGAGATAGAGCTTGTATTTGATGTGATTGAGCAATATGCGACAAATAAGGTTGTGCTACTCCTTACCATGAGTTGGGAAGCAGCATCTGGGGTCCCATGCTTCCCGGGGCAGCCATGTTGGGGGTTATCTGCATGGTAGGCGGCTGGTCTCCTGCTGGTGTAGGCATCCAGCCAAAAGCAGGTAGACATCCTCCTACTTGAGATTCTCCAGCCATTCCGACGCTGACGCCGATGGAATGAGTCATGCCTGGCCCTGACCCTTCTGACCTCACAACAGAAATCCGAGATTCAGAAATAGGGAAAAGAGCTCGCACAGTGCTTGGATGAGAGACTGGTTCTGGCAAAGTATTCACCATAGAAAGGGGAGTACTACTACTCAGTAAGGATCCTATCATGCTTTGTTCTTGCATCTGCATCTGCAGGACAGCTTGCTGGAAGTCGTTCTGATCGGCCAGACTCATTCCATAATTTCTGGCAATCCAATCTAGAACAGCACTAGCAGAGTCACCATTGCCACCTGAAGTCATGGTGAAAGTGTTAGATGGACTTGGAGTAACGGTTGCTGCATGTAAGGGCATCATAATCCCTGATAATGATGGCATTCCTCCCCCCTGAGAAGGAAGAACTGCTGAAGTAGTATCTGAGGTTGTTGATCCCGATGACATTGTTCCGTTCAGCGGGTCGACGCCCACCGCACCAAATTGATACCTCTGGGAAAAAGTGTGACTTCAAGCGGTCCAAGAGGACTGAAAAGCCGTCTCGCCTTGTGTAAAGACAGGATACCTGGAAGAAAGAAAGTGTAAGGACCGGGTGACCTCCGGGTCCACTCCGATGCTTAAGTCAGAAATTTGGAGAATAGGGGATAAGAATGAAAAATGTGTTAAACGTTTAGAAAGAGATACCTGGGGGTTTTCTCGTTGCCCCTTTTTATACAGGGTTGCTTCGCGTGGTCTTGTCAGGCCGTTATGTACGATCCACTCTCATTGGCTAGGTGTGGTCCACTTTTTGGTCCGCTTCTGGCATATCTGGGTGGCAGACTCACCCTGCTCTTGTTTCCATGACTTTCACCTTGCTCTTGTCTCGGTGGCACTCACCCTGCTCTTGTCTCCACGGCACCCATTAGTGGTACAATACTGTGTCCTTACACGTGTACAGTAGAGATCAGCTTACCTGTCTTTTGAAATAGAAAACCTAATTAGGGCATAAGTTGTTTGAACTGGTGTTCCCCAGGCTTCTCTCTTTGATTCAGCCGGCGCTATATTCTTTGGTGGCCGAGTGAATCCGAGAAAAACTATAAGGCAAGTGATTGATGTGTCAACGCGGTCACAGACCGTGTGGTGCATGCGGTAAGTTTTAGGACTCCAGGCTATCACATATATATATATATATATATATATATATATATATATATATATATATATATATATATATTACAAATTTATGGTATTGACCCACTCAATTTCTTTTATAAAAATCCTATAAATTATATATTATTTATATTTTTTTGTATTGTAATATAGTTTACGGCTAATTTAACCCTTGCCCTATAATTCTGGTTCTGTCATTGGTCGAGGGTAATTCCATTCTTATCTTAAACATGTGACTGACAAAGAATTAAATATAATTCTCATCCTGTATCCTTTTATATTGAATTCGGATTGTCTCATTAAAATCAAGAAGTATTTGCTACCTACGAAACACATAGCTGTCTAACTCGACGTTGAACTATATGATTACCAAATTACAATAACTTGGTAATTTAGACTCCACATGACAACTAAACAATGAAATTCAATATGTTCTATAATGGTACTCCATTTAACAACTCAATTGTACTAATAATTTTATGAATTTTTATAGAATTATTTATTTGGTGATATGTTCTTAAATTATACAGCCATTTATCTGCACCAATTGTTTAATTTTAATAATTTGTCTAATTTAACTTTTGATTTAATTCATTTCGGTTCATTTTCAGTATTGTAGTTTACAAATAATGAAATAGAACTAATACAAGCCCATGGAACCAAAGACAAAACTTTGTTCGTAAACGGCATGCACAACCACAATCCGTAATTAGCAATTTTGATAGGATTGCTATTATGTAAAAGCACTAGTAAAGCTTGAGACTTAAACTTAGACTGCGTTTAGAACTGCGTAGTTCCAAGTACACAATTAGTAAAAGTTAGATTGTACTCAGGAAAGCACTAGAAAAACACTTAAAACTACTTTTAAAAAAAGCAATAAAACCTAACTGTGGGGAAAAACACTTTCACTAACCGCCATCCCAAACTGGCCCTTAGTATTTATCGGCTGCAATTTCTCTTTTCCAAATTAATAAAAGAAATAATGAACCACTTGATGTTCTTGTATATTCAATATTATAACTGTTATAGGTAACCAAAATATATATATATATATATATATATATATATATATATATATATTATAATTGCTATAAAAAATGTTTCATACAAATTTTTTTTACAACTAAAAATAATTACATTACTCCTTTTTTTTTATAAAACATTATTTTTTTTTCTTCGTGTGGTTTCATTTGTTGCGACAATCCAATTCCAATCCACAAGTTAAAAGATTGTAGGGCAACCATTAACAGAAACTCCGGCAGCAGTTGGGCAAGAAGCCAAAGGGCATCCATCTGAATCATTCCCCCACCAATCCAAACTAACATGCTCCATTCCTAAACAAAAACACAACAGCACTGCCATAAATGCCAACCCTGCATCAAGTGCACCTGACAGCACATAGTTATGGCGGCTCCACCACTCTCTGTAGTATCTATATGCTATAAACCCTGAACCAAACCCAATTACAATCCATGTTGTGTAGTTCACGGCAGTAGCTGGCGGCATATTCAGTGCAGCACCTAACACTACTGGCATTGAGATTAATTTAATCCAATCTTTGTTAGGATATGCCTTGTGTGCTATCCACACAAGGAGAGGAGCTACTGCACCTGCTAGGAAGAACCAGTTTATGGCTGAGTAATGTCCCAAGTCTCCGAAGATTCTGCGAGGCCCAATTAGACCCCATATTACGGATGCATCGTAGAATACATGGTCACCTGCATAAACAAGTGTCAATAAGGGTTTTTGTCTCGTAATCGTGTTATGCTATCGATATGCAATATTGTGTCATTCGGTGTATTATCGTGTCAGAATTTCTCACTCGTACCTGGACAAGTCCATGGGCTTCCTGCTGGAAGTAATTCGCGGTCACATATGTCCGGAATGGTTCCCATTAGCCACCATGATGTTGTTAAATGTACTGTTGCTGATATCATAGTGCCTAGCACCTGATGAAAACAATAAACATTAAAACACAAATTCAAAAAACTACTGAATGTAAAAACTTTATCTAACAGATAAGATTTAAGTAGATTTTTTACTATCTCTAACACATCCACACACGAGTGCCCCTTTGAATTGATCCGTGAACAAGTACAGACCCATTCTTCTAATAAATGTATTGTTATGGTGTAGCACCTCATAGAAAAGACATAATCAAAGAAGTTTATGTAAAAAAAACTTAAGCTTAATAGTTTTTATTATCTCTAACAGCTTCCAACACTTGTATTCTCCATAGGTATGACCTGTGTACAAGCGCATGCTTGCTGTAACTTGTGTACTGAAATTTCATAATACATAGGTTGTCCGGGTTCAAATTTTGGAACTCTTTGGCTAAGAGAATTTCGATATTATACAATTCAAAGAACCATTCAAATCCAAAAGCTTAATCCAACAGAAGATGCGGAAAAAATTTTATCAATAACACATTACAAAAAAAAAAGTGTTTATATAGAATGTATGGTACAAGTAGTTCTCTATCAATGAAGAAACAGGAGTAGTTTTTATTCTTTAGCAACCTGAAAAAAAATTGGAAATGTAGAATAAAATTTTAATACCTGAGCCATGAACATGGCTTTAGGAGGAATCTTCATATAATGGCCAAGCTTGAAATCTTGGAGAAAAGCGATGGCTTGTTTCATGCTAATATATCCATACACTTTGAAGCATATATTAGCAACAGGGAATCCTGGGTACAAATAACCTATGATATATTCTGTAATCAAATTTAGGCCTGGTGTCTGTAACCAAAACAAAAACTCATTTCACAAAAAAAAAAAAAAAAAATTGAATCATTGAATGTTTATATCTCTTATTATTATTACAAAGAAACTAGGTAGGCTTTTTGATCAATTACCTGATTTGTTGTAGCAGCAATGACTCCAATTGGAAGGGTGAAAAACAGGGCAAGACCACAAGCTAACAAAACACCCCACCATGGCAATTGGAGTTGGTTGCTGTAATACTCACATGTAAATATTGTTGCAACTATGTTCAACACAAGAATGCTCAAGAACCACCATTCTGGGACCCTCTCATATTTCCTCATTAGCTTTGTGTGTACATCCATTTTCTTCTCTTGAAAGGCAGATTTGCTTAGCTGCCATATATCTCTACATTCATCCTTGAATATTTTGAGTTAGATTATATTAATCAACTTCTGCACCATCACAGCATTCTACTTTTTTTTTTTTCAATTTTTGTAGAGCATCTAAATAATTGTTTCGAGGTTGTCAAGCACCATTTAGGTGGTTTATCTCTCAATTAATGTTTTTTTTTTTTTTTTTTTGCACACTGGATTTTGAACTTGAAAGCTACCTTAAGCGACTTGAACCGGACTTAAAGGCTCATTTGCCTCCTCTCGTATTATTACAAAACATTTGCCACTTGTCCTATTACAAATTACAATCACTCAAACCGAAATAGACGAGAAAATGCAGATCTGTCAAAACCATTAATAGAGCTCTATCGAAAACACATATTAACTTGAAGAAGTATAAAATTTTACAAGACATAATTGTTTCATAACAAGCCTGTTAATAGTTTTGACAAATTTGCATTGTCCCATTTATTTTAATGCAAATAATTGTAATTTGTATATGACAGAGGGGAAAGTTTCAAAATAATATGAAAGTGAGCAAAATACAAACATTTTTATATAACACAAGAGCAAATGAACTTTTAAGCCTAATTGAAACCCTTACCACTCAACCTTAATTTCAAATTAAACTAGTGTTCTTTTATTATGGCAAAAAGCTCTCGTATCTGCCTAAATTTTTTGTACCAAGTCTATATACTATTTGTGCCCAAGTTAGCTCATATACTTGTAATTTTCGAACATTTTAGCCTCCATCTAACAAATCTATCAGATATATTCCTAAATCTTTGTTAATTAGCTCAATAGAAACAAATAAATGTACATCTAATGTGGATGGTGATGCGTCAGCGGCGTCACTTTACAAAAAAGTAGGAAATATATCTGATAAATTCGTTAGTTAGCAACGAGATTATCAAAAAAAAAAAAAAAAAAATTACAAGTACGATGGCTAACTAACTAAGTCAAATCAAAATAAATGAAGTTATAAAATAAATTTAGGCAATTATTGCCCTTTTAATAATCATTGGCTTACCTTCCATGAAAAAGGAAGACGTGGACAATGGTGGCAGCAAGGCAAGCAAAATTGAGGCCATAAAGCATAGCAAAATTGGTGCTGAGATAGAGAGGGCCCTGCTGATCATACACCATCAAATCCGTGTTCCAAATCAATAAAACTATAACAAATTATATTTCAAACAAGAGAATAATAATAATATGTAATTAATTTATTAATTAGATAATTTATTATTTAAATAAAATTTTAGACTCTAAAATTAAAATTTAAACGTTAAAATATAATGTCAAAAGCTAATTTATAAAACTTAAACTCTCAATTATACAATTTGACATGATCTAATTCTGTTAAGCGTATTATAAAATTTATTATAAAGTAATTAATTATATGTAATCTTTGATAAAGTCATGTATCCGAATAATATATAAAACGACAAGGGAGTTGAAAAGAATTGAAAGCGATACCTTCTCTGTTTCCCATTTTCCAGGTCAGCAATGGTCAGCTAGTACTAACTTAATAAAGATAACCAATTAATCAGTGTCCTAATCCTAATTAAATCATGTACTTATTGCTTAAACAGAAACCCGTATACTGCGGCATAAAAATATCAAGCAGACAAATATGGTGGGCCAATCCAAAATATGCATAAAAAACGATACCTGAAAAGAGAAACCTGCACCAGATTCTGCGGCCACCACATGGTGGCCGGTTCCACCAAATACCGCCGGAAAACTCCAGCCCATCCAAACCCCAACACCCGCGTCGTTATAACGACAAGAAACGCCACAAAGAAAGTCAACTCCTTCTTATAGAATATCTTAACGGCGCTAACGATATGAATCGCGTACACGCTACCGGCGCCAGCATTAGCGAAGATCGTGATAAGCACGTGCTCCTTCACATTAAACGGCCCCGGATTGAGGCAAAACTCCCACCGTTTCCCCTTGAAGAAAACCTTATCGGTAATTGTGGAGGCCATTAAATGGCCGAGGAACCACCGCAATCTGAGCGGAGATGGAGGTGATTGTGAGAGGTTCACGGCGGTACCAGAAGAATTGGTTGAGGAAAGAGAGGAGGATACAGGCGAGAGTCCCCAAAGTCCACATGCGGAAAGTAATTGTTGGAAGAGTAGGATCGTCGGTCGTCGGGACAGTGAGGGCCACTTGCTCAATCGGAGAATTATCATCGTTAAAATCGACGGCGGATACGGCGGCATCGTTGGTGCTCTTAACTGCGGTAGAGAGAGACAGTTAGAAGACAGAAAAGTGAGATAAAAGGAGAGGACTTGAAATAAATCGGAAGCGAATGTTACTGAGAGGAGCAGTGATTTCGGTAGCAGCTATGGTCGTCTCTTTCATTCCGGCGATTATCAACTGCAAGAATTTGCTTCTCCTGCATTTATGGAGAAAAAAATGTTTCTACATAGAGCCAGCTGTGGAGCCCACCGTGAAAATTTTGGTGGACTGTGTCGGAAAATTTTGCAACGTTATGACTTATGCGGATTGGGACAAACAATAAAATGTCATTCATACGATAGTATAATATCCTAATAATATTAATATTGTTATAAAATTACTTTAATATATAAAGCTTATAATAATGATAAGGAGATTATAATGATAATAGAACTGAGATAGAGAGAGAATATGAGAATATAAATTTTTATTATTGAATTTAAATTGTATGGAATAAAAAAAAACTTACATCTACTTTTAAGAAAATTTCAAGGGTATTTGGGTAATTGTACAGTCTCAAAATAATTGAGGCTGTCGACATCAAAATAATCCAACACTTCCTCTTTGATGTCTATCATTACGAATGAGACATTGCCTCATTAAAAACCTTACCAAGGAAAAACCTAGTGGATAAAAACTTTTGGTTAAAGGAAAAAAGTACAGTATTTACTTTTCCTGTTCGCAATATTATTAAAGATCTTTGAGACGACGCATTCCAATACCATAAACCATCTTCTTAAAAGTGGTAGTTGGCAATGCTTTGGTAAACAAATCTATAAGATTGTTGCATGAACGAATGTGTTGAAGATTGATTTCACCATTCTTTTGTAGATCATGAGTAAAGAAAAATTTTGGTGAAATATGCTTTATTTTGTCTCCTTTGATGTAAAATTACTTCAATTGAGCAATACAAGCGGCAATATCTTCATATATTATTGTTGGAATTTCTTTATCTGATGACATATCACATGTCACTCGTATGTGCTTGATTAATGATATTAGCCAAACACACACAGGACTAGCTTCATGAAAAACTATTAATTCTGCATGATTGGAAGATGTAGCAGTGATAGTTTGTTTCATTGAGCGCCAAAATATAGCTATACTTCCATATGTGAATAAGTAGCCTATTTGAGATCGAACTTTATGTAGATCAGACAAATAACCTGCGTCCGTATATCCAACTAATTCGGGTTTGGATTCATATGAGTAAAATAAACCCAAATCAATAGTTCCTTGAAGATAGCAGAACATATGCTTAATTCAGTTCTAATGTCTCTATGTAGGTGCAGAACTATATCTCGATAATACATTCATAGAAAAAGCAATATCAGGCATCGTATTATTAGCAAGATACATTAGTGCACCAATTGCACTTAGATATGGCACTTTAGGATCAAAAAGTTCTTCATTATCTTCTCGAGGACGGAAATGATCATTATTTACATCAAGTGATCGAACAACCATTGGGTTACTCAATGGATGTGCTTTTTCCATATTGAATCGTTTAAGGATCTTTTTTGTATATCTTGATTGATGAACTAAAATTCTCTTGTCTAGGTGATCAATTTGTAATCCAAGGCAAAATTTCATTTTTCCAAGATCCTTCTTCTCAAATTCTTCTTTCAAAGGATTTACTGCTTTGAAAATCTCTTCAGAAGTTCCAATGATATTCAAATCATCCACATAAATAGAAATAATTGTAAATCCAAATTCTGATTTCTTTATAAAAATACATGGACAAATTTGATTGTTTTTGTAACCTTCTTTCATCAAATATTCACTTAGGCGATTGTACCACATGCGCTCAGATTGTTTTAGTTCATACAAAGACCTTTGTAATTTTATCGAATAAAGTTCACGTTTGCCATGTTTTTCCAGCAGTTTAAATCCTTCAAGGATTTTCATATAAATATCATTATCAAGTGAACCATATAAAGAAGCTGTAACTACATCCATTAAATGCATTCTCAAATTTTCTTGTACTGCCAAACGAATAAGATATCGAAAAGTTATTGCATCCACTACAGGAGAATATGTCTCCTCATAATCAATTCCAGGTCTTTGGGAAAAACCTTGTGCAACAAGCCTTACTTTATATCTTACAACTTCATTTTTCTCATTTCTCTTTCTCTTTCTCACAAATACCCGTTTGTATCCAACAGGTTGTACACCTTGAGGAGTTTGGACTATTGGATCAAAAACTTCACATTTTTTAAGAGAATTTAATTCGGCTTGAATTGCATCTTTCCATTTTTGCCAATCATCTCTAGTTTGACATTCTTGAATAGATTGTGGTTCATGATCCATATTTTCATTCACAATATTCATTGCTATATTATATACAAATATATGGTCCATAACTATTTCATCTTGATTCCATCTTTTTCTGGTACTAACATAGTTTATTTGAATTTCTTCATTTTCAGCAACTTCAGGTGCTTGTACTTCTTCAGGAAGTGTATTTATATTAGTACCTTCTTTCTTAACAGGATCATCTATCTTATTTGTTATGTTATCCTCATCAAAATCATTTGTATTATTAATACCTTTTCCTTTTCGATGATTTTTTTCCTTAGAACTAATAGGTCTCCCACTCTTTAGGCGTGTTTAAGAATTATTAGTAGGTTGTTCTTCAGGAATTTCAGTACAAATTGGCCCATTTATTGCTAGTATATGCGATTTTGTTACTCGTTTTGGATTAGCAAGTGCATCTGGCAACTGATTTGCTAAATTTTCAATATGAATTATCTTTTGAACTTCTTGTTCATAAAGCCTTGACTTAGGATCCATGTGAGAAAGTGATCGAACTTTCCATGTGATTATCTTTTCCATATTTATAACATTATTCATATTTCTCCCCCTAATTTTGGAAATGTGGTTTCATCAAAATGACAATCTGCAAATCGTGTAGACAGGTCTCCTATTAATGGCTCAAGATATTTAATTATCTAAGAAGATTCATATCCAACATAAATTCCTAATATCCTTTGAAGGCCCATTTTAGTACGTTGTGTTGGAGCAATAGGAACATATACTGCACAGCCAAAAACTCTTAGATGAGAAATGTTGGGTTTATGACCAAAAGCTAGTTGTAATGTGGAACACTGATGATAGCTTGTTGGTCTAATACATATAAGTGATGCTGCATGCAAAATTACATATCCCCATACAGAGGTAGGAAGATTAGTTCGCATAAGTAATGGTCTAACAATTAATTGCAGACGTTTAATAAGTGATTCTGCTAGCTCATTTTGTGCATGAACATATGCTACAGGATGTTCAACTTTTATCCCAATTGACATACAATAATCATTAAAAGTTTGGGCTGTAATTCGGCAGCATTATCAAGAAGAATTGTCTTAATTGGATAATCAGGAAATTATGCTTGTAACCTAATAATTTGAGCAAGTAATCTCGCAAAAGACATATTACTTGATGAAAATAAGCATAGATGTGACCATCTAGTAGAAGCATATATTAAAACCATAAAATACCTAAATGGTCCATATGGTGAATGAATCGGTCCACATATATTGCCGTGAATGCGTTCTAAAAATGCTAGTGATTAAATTCCAACCTTGGCCTTTGATGGCCTTATAATTGATTTTCCTTGCGAACAAGCAGCACAAAAAACTTCATTATTGTGAAGAAACTTCTGGTTCTTCAATGGATGCCCATTTGTATTTTCTATAATTTTTGTCATCATTATTGATCCAGGATGACCCAATCGATCATACCAAATTTTATAAGTATTTGAATTTGTAAACTTCTGGTTTACAATAAAATTTGTTTCAATCATATTTACAAATATGTAACACAAACCAGATGGAAGAGTATTCAATTTTTCAGATACACATTTCTTTCCTGAATGTATTTGTATAATGTAAAGCTATTCGTGATTATCTTTACTAACAGTTTCATTATGATATCTATTTGCATGAATATCTTTAAAACTTAATAAATTTCTATGAGACTTTGGGGAAAATAATGCATTATCTATAATAAATTTTGTGCCCTTTGGCAAAATTATACTGGCTCTTCTAAAGCCTTCAACTATTTTTGTGTTACCAGATATGGTAGTAACAACTGCTTCACACATTCTTAAATTAAAAAAATATTTTGCATCTTTGAGGATGGTATGTGTGGTGGTACTATCCACGATACTTATATTTGCTTCATTGGAATCAGTTAAAACCGAGGAAGAATTCATGTTCTTCATTAAAAAAATAATATATTATTATTAATTTGAAATAGAAAATTACAGTAAAACATCAAAATAGGAAATAAAAGAAAAATAACATATTAGTAAAAGATAAATCAGAAAATAATAAAATGATATTAATGACCATGTGCAGACTCCTTTCCATTGGTACTGGATGTGAAAAAATTTACCATATCCAAATGGGTAATATCAATCGGATCATCATTGTTAAAGACATAATTTGTTTTCATATCAGTGTATTTATTTAGAGATGCTTGTTAAAAATCAACTAAATGTTTTGTCATACAACAGGTACGTGACCAGTGACCAGTCATACCACAACGGTAGCATATATCTTCATTATTGTTTGAATTCTGACTATTTTTCTTCTTATCAATTTTGCCAGTTGGATTTTTCCACTTCTGGTGGAAATTATTATTATTATTATTATTATTATGGTTACCACGACCATATCCATATCCATGACCACGACCACATCCTCGTCCATGGCCACGTCCACGACTACGGCTATATCCACGGTTTTGAAAATTTCCATTATTATACGACGTTGCATTCACTTCAGGGAATATAGTCGATCCAATTGGACATGCTTCGTGTTTTTTCAATAAAAGCTCATTATTTTGCTCAGCCACAAGGAGACAAGAAATTAAATCAGAGTATTTTTCAAAACCATTTTCTTTATAGTACTGCTGCAGGAGCACATTGGATATATGAAAAGTAAAGAAAGTTTTTTCCATCATATCTTTATCAGATAATTTTGCTTCACATAATGATAATTTAGATGTAATTCTGAACGTAGCAGAATTATATTCACTCGCAGATTTATAATCTTGCAACCGCAAGTGCATCTATTCATAATGAGCTTTAGGTAAAATAATAGTTTTCTGGTGGTCATACCTTTCTTTCAAATTTTTCCATAAGATATATGGATTTTTAATAGTCAGATATTCAATTTTTAACCTCTCGTCAAGATGACGACGGAGAAAAATCATAGGTTTTGCATTTAGTTGCAATGGAGTATCATTGTTTTTGTAAATCGTTTTCCCGAACCCATAGCATCTAAATGAATTTCAGCATCCAGCACCTATGAAAGATAATTCTTCTCGGTCACATCAAGTGCCACAAATTCAATATTTGCAAGATTTGACGAATCTAAAAAAAAAGTTTTGTTAGATCATATAAGAAAATAAAAATTAGAATTCCAACTTACTTTGGACTAATTTAATGGATAACCAAGTTGTTCTTGATCGTATAAGTAAACTCGTACTGATAACGTGTTACAAAATGACTTTAAAATGTAAAGCTTATAATAATAATAAGGAGATTATAACAACAATAGAACTGAGATAGAGAGAGAATATGAAAATAGAAACTTTTATTATTGAATCTAAGTTGTATGGAATAAGAAAAACATTTATTTATAGGAAAATTTTAGGGACATTTAGGTAATTGCGCAGCTTCAAAATAATTGAGGCTGGAGACATCAAAATAATTCAACAAATATGTAATTGTTGTGAAACTTTTTTTTTTTTAGTTATAAATTAGTGCTTGTTCTTAATTTTACAGAATTCATTTTACTACAAAATTTATTTAAATTAGCGATAATTTAATTATTACAACCAAATTTGTTATATGCAAGAGCATGAATATCTAGATTGATATCTTTCGGACTAAAAAAAATCTTCTTCTATATATTTAAAGGTGGCATGATAACGATTTTTATTTTAAAAGAGGCTTAATTAATAAAGGCTGATTATTACCTTTAAAGATTGGAATAAAATCATAAAAGTAAATGAAACGTAATACACCTAGTTTGGATAATAGACTAAATACATTTTTGGCGAAGATATTCAGTCAGCATAGTGCATTGGGCCAACTAAACAACCAGGTACATTTTATTGTTTCTTATAGGGAATAATGGATATAATCAATTAAAAAATTAAGGCCAAACACATACGCGGCTCTTTCAACTTTAATTTTTGAGACGTTTGACCCCCTCAACTATTTTAACGACCTATTTAACCCTTTCTCTAAAAGCCAAATACATACGTAGCCCCTTCAACTTTTATTTTTGAGCCGCTTGGCCCCCTCAACTATTTTACCCACCTATCTAACCCCTCATTCATTTTAAAGTGGTATTTTTAGACATTTGAATGCTGATGTGTCGTATTTCTTCCTCCTCTTGAGTTTAATTAATTGCTGGGAAATCTTTACTTTATAATAGTTTGTAATATTAATTAGATAGTTTCCAGCGTGTGTCCTACATGTCTTTAGTGTCGGACGCGTGTAATACATGGTACTCTATTGTGTCTGGTTATGTTCACTCAAAGGTTTAAAAATACCACTTTAAAATAGATGAGGGGTTAGATAGGTTGCTAAAATAGTTGAGGGAGCCAAACGGCTCAAAAATAAAATATGAAGGGGCTACGTATGTATTTTACCTTTAAATGAGAGGTTAGATAGATCGCTAAAATAGTTGAGGGGGCCAAGTGGCTCAAAAATTAAAGTTGAAGGGACTGTATATGTATTTGGCCTATATATAATCAACAAGTAATTTATTTTGATTCTTATATTTAATTTTAGAATATTTAATTTATGCGTTTTATTTTTTTATTTTTTTATTTTTTTGAAAACATTAATTATTGACTGAATTAATTTTGTTTATTTATGGTGTATCAGGCCAAATTTTCCAAATGTTAAAGTCCAATTTTAACTTTATCCGACAACAACATGCTAAATATTGTTTTTTTTTTTTTTTTTCATTTTCCATTTCCTTTTACCTAATAGAGTAATGGGATACCTACCTGGACAAGGACAATGGGTGATCAAGAAGGCCAGTGGCCTAGATCAGTTACCTCCATTGCACTTAAAAGCATGGCATCCACCCTTTGTTAATATAGGGTGAACCACCAAAATCTCTAAAAACAAGTAATTGTGGTAAAGGTTCCTAAGTAGATGAGGCTCATGTGTAGAGATGTTCCTATGTGGAAGAGGTTCTTGTGTGGAGAAGGTTACTAAGTGGAAGAGACTCTTGTGTGAATCAGGAGGAAGAGCTCCTATGTGGTTTAGGAGGGGACTCCTAAGCCTTAAAGCCCATGTTGTAATTACCCTTAAAGGATTAAAGAGTAAATGTAACTATGCCTTTCAAGAGGCAAACTATTAGGATATACGATGCTCTTATGAGGAAGGGTAATGTGTGTGAACACACCACAACAACTTGAGTGAGTTGTTGGATACAAAGGGATAAAGATAATTAAGAGAGAAAAACTTTTGTTGATTGTAAACCTTGTTCTTCAACTATACTCTTCATTTTCTATCAGTGATCTCTAACTCATTCGGAGTCTGATCATGTTGATTTTTGGAGAATATACTGGGAACTTTTAGTCATTGATTCCGAAGAGTCAGATTGGAGTTTAGAGGTTCATAAGTTGAATTTTTTCTTGTTTGCAACAGCTGCTGTTTGTGGGCCTTTTTTCTTACAACCAGATTTCGTGTTTTTCGTATGATTTTGTTTATAGCAGTTGGATTTAGCTAAAACTTTGACCGGAGTTTGAAGACACTTTGTTCTGTATTCTGGACGGTGGGATCAAACTCTGGAGGTCAAGAAGGTCCTCATTTGTGGGTCTCAGTTTTGCTGTTTGCCGTTTGTTTTCTATGGTTTTCAGCTTGAACAGTTTCAAACATGTTTTTTCGGATTGGCTGAAATTTGGTGAGATGATTCTTCACTTGTTTGTCTTCTTTTTGTATGGTGGAGATCTTGTGTAGAAATCTAAAACTTTTACTCTTGTTGTATCATTTTGGTATATCCATTTTGTTATTGTTGTTTATTGGAACTGTGAAACTCTTATATTATAGTGAATATTTTATCTTGGACCAAGAAAGGCTTCGTGGTTTTTATCCTTCACATTGGAAGAGTTTTCCATGTAAAAATCTTGATGTTTCTTGTATTTGTTTGTGTATGTTCTGTCGATTACACTCTTTATAGATTCATTTAAGCCTGGCAAAAAAAAAAATTAATGGTTTCTTTTACATCTTTTGTGACTGCCTAAAACATTTGTTATTCCGTATTTATTTTCCATCATACCACACGTACGCATACATCAGCCAAAATTTTGCTCTATTTTTATTAAAACTAAAAAAAGTCGTGTTCCCAAGTTCAGAAACGTAACTTTTTGCTTGAAATGTCAAAGTAGTCTTATAAATTTGAGCTAATGCAATAAGTAAATGGAAAAAACAAAAAAAATAAAAAAACAAAAAAAAAAAAAAGGAAAGAAAACCAAACAGAATTTCAAGCAATTGAGAATTTATATTATCAAGATAATTCGAAATGAAAAGTAAAATTACAAGCCAAATTAATATCAGAGTACACAACTAGTTTATCCTATTCAGCTCAATAAGAACTATCTTCAATCTTGGTATTCTTCTTTGAAAAAACTTCTAATTTATTTTATCAAAAATACAAAAATAAATATATAAGTAAAACCTTCAACTTTTTAACCGTCAGAAAAACAAAACTAACTAGACCAGGCCTAACTCTCATTTGACTCAATATATGCAACTATTGTTTTCAAAATAGGAGAAGAACAGCCATAGTTCAATTGGCTAAACCAAGAACCAACCAAGAACCAAATTCAACTCCCTAATAACTCAATAATTTTCAACATCAAAAAGAAATTAGCATAAATTCTAACCTCAACTGAACTGCAGATTTCGTGAACTTGGCAACAAAGAGTCCACTGGTTTGTGAAGTCATTGGATCAAAGCGCAAGGTCTTGGGTATCCTCCCACTTTTACATGGCAGCATCTATCTCCAGCAGCTCTGCAACATGTGGAAAAACTACAGAACATTAACAATGACTACGTGACCCTCTATTCCCACTTAGCTCACATTCTCTTACTTGTCACATATATTGACAAGAATGGATGATTCGAGACTAGGCAGGGACAATTCTAGTAGCAAGTTGGGAAAAGAAAGGAAACAAAAAAGGCTTAAGGGTCAGCAAAAATGAATTTTCCTTCCAAGAAACTGCGGTTGGCAGAAAGAAATCCAACCAGCGTGGGACACCCTTGTAAATTTACTCAAAGAATCTTAAGGAATTGCAAAGATCAATAAATAAATGCTCAGACTATGATTCATCTCCAAAGAACAGAGAACCCTACCAGCATTAGGATTTTCCTTCAGAAATTTCTCAACCACATCTTCATTCTGAGAAACTGTCAAACTGAAAATTAAAAAGGTCATTTTTTAATACAACGGTATTCCATGTGCTCTTGCAATACATGGGATTTGCCGAAGGGACAAACCTGCAAGTACTGTAGACAAGCAAACCACCAACTCTTAACAGCTTAAAACCATTTGTTAGAAGTTTTAACTGCAAGAAAAATACAAATCATCTACAAGGCTGACAATGCACTGTGAACAGAAAACATAAAGCATAGTCCAATCCAATGATGCATCAGGATGAACAAATATTTCATTGTTTCAGTTACAGTACACCATGAGCAAGTGTTATGGTCCTAGTATCTAGTAACTCATAATGCTAGTGATTGGCGGAATGAGGGTCTATGTCAAGTTTAGAGGTTTTTGAGCCGCACTACTCTGTTACAGCTCTTAGTTTGCGTCAAGTATATGAGCAGTATACTCGTGCTACAATTTAATCCCATAATTAAAACAACAATACGTAAGTCATTGTTTCATTTTTTTTTTTTTTGACAAATTGGATTAGGGGAGGAGAGGTTTCATTTCTTCACTGTTTTAAGGTGTCAAGAAATTTTCCAAGTCCATATTATTTATTTCAAGTATGATTTAAGTGCTTATTATTTGAAATATTTCTCAGTTGTCTATAGCATTCAAGAGACACAAAGTAATTTTATTCATTAAATGAAAAAAATATAAAGAAAACAAATACGCAAGTATTTTTATATATTTTAATTTATTAAAAGCATATGAAAATAATAAGTAAAAATTAGGCAAAAGATGCATAAAGATATGTAGAATATGATAAAACAATAAAATAATTACCTGAAGTATGGTCAAACTATCGGTCCTCTCAGCATTTAGAACACGATGCTGAAGAGTTTCCCATCCCCAATGCTCAAATTTTTGGATATGTTTAAATGATCCATCATGTGTACACTCTGCATCCACAAGAACCTGTATAAAATTTCACCTTTCATCAGCATGCACCGTTGAGCAAAATGGATGCAGAACTGTTGGTGACAGGGATATGTATTAGTACAAAGTCTATGGCATAACTTACCTTATCATAGCCGCGGCTTGAAACTTCATTATTACACAGAGTCTGATATAATTCACTTTTTCTAAGCCCAACTACTCCGGAATCCTGACCATAAAAAATTAGTTCAGGACGATCGCTTTCTGCTGCCAATGCTCTAGCAGAATGTTCCCTTGCTTTAGCAGCTCTTTTCCTCTCTTTCCACAATCTCCTAGAAGTCCACTGCCCAAATGTGTCATCTTTTTCTTTACATGCAGATTCATCTGTTCAACACTAGACAGAAGGATAAACACATTAAAATGAGTCTGAAAAAGCAAAGGACAAAATTTAAAGCTTAGTCAAAATACAACAATCTACTTTCCAGTTTCCAAGATGTTTACAAGATCTAGAGTCTAAGAATTCCCTCACAGGAACAATGGAAAATGATGTTCCATCAGCAACAAACAGTCTGCATCTATTACCCAGTGCATATTTCTGTAGCATTGTTCTACAAGCTGCTAGGCGATGTCTTGCAATATCAACCCCTGTTATGGATCCTGAATCACCAAGAAGGTCTGATATCATGCAAAGTTTAGCACCTGAAAATAAAGGATAAAAATGATGTATATTGCCAATTGCTCCATGCATTTCAAAATAGATGTCTTTTAAGGTTTTGGAATATAGATTAAGAAAGTAATTGACATGTCTTTGATTATGGTGTTATTTTAATAACATATCCCTGCAAATACCCTTTGAAATGCAAAGCACGAGTTAATTTTAATCAACATTAAATACATGGGTAGACAATACAACTCTTAGCCATAGACTTGTACATGAACCAGACTGGTATCATGAGTTAATATGAACAAGAGTATGTGTGTTTGAATAGAAGTCTTCAACTTGGTTGCAAATGGATTTGCCCCCTTTTTTTTTTTTTTTTTTTTTTTTTGTCAAAATAGATTTGGACGTGCTCATCTCCCTCTCCCTCTCCCTTATTTGCATAATATTGCAGTGGTGAAAAGAATCACCATCTATTGTGAGAATTTCAAATTATACTAAAATATTCAAAAAGAATTAGTATTTGTCAATACATTTGGACATGAAAGCTCATATCCCTCTCCCTTTCCTCATTTGTATACTATTGCAGCGTCCATCCATATCAAAAAAAGTCTTACACAAGTTAATATTTAGTCTTTTTACAGAGAGAAGAAGATATAATTGCAAAGAAAGCAACACCACCCGTTTAAAACACAAACTTTTCTTCTCTTCTTAATACACATGGCCAAGTCTCCCTCGTTGGTCGCTTTCCCATCAAATATATGCTCAGAATTCATTAATTAATGTTGTAAATTAGGGGTGTACAAAAAAAAAAAAAAAAAAAACCGAAAAACCGTGAAACCGAGTTAAAAATATGGTTAATTGAAACCAATAGACTAGTGTACAGTTTTTATTTTTAGAAATTAACGGTTACGGTTTATGTTTAGGATTTTACATCGAAAATCCATGTGGACTCACGGTTAACCGACTTTTTACAAATATTTTTCTTAAAAAATTATGTAATTATATATATATATAGGTAATATGAATAATAAGTGAAGTATTTGGGCCACTGATGTTAGTTTACTTCCTTACTATACAACACCAAGTAGTCTCTGTCACTCCCTTCCAATCTCTTATCCTCTCAATTTTTAATTTCACACTCACTGAAAAACGAACAGTGAAGAATAATTTCATTAATTAATGTTTGATCTTGTACAACAATTTCTATGTTTGGAAAAATTTTTTTATTAATGTTTTAATTATTGGAGTTTATGGTTAAAATGTTATTTTAATTAATAATTAAGACTATGATTTGTAATTTTATATTTTTATTTGACATTTGAGATTTATGGTCTATTTATTTGAGGTTTCAAATATTATAAATTTAGCAAAATCATAATGTCTATTTCGTAAATGGTTAACCGTAAAGAAATGGTTAACCGAATTTAATGGACAATGTATGGTTAGTAAATTAAAAAACCCGGTCAAACGGTTAACCGTTTGTAAAAGTCCACATAGACCGGTTAATCGACCATGTGCATCCCTGTAAATTACATATATCAAGTTGTTGATTCATTCATTAATTTTAAATTCTATTGTTTAAATACTTATCTAAATTTCTAGGATTATCAAGTTTTTCATTTTTATATTCACTTTTGGCAAGTTTTTCTCATGTTTACCCTTGTTGATATAAGGAGAGATGTAGAGTAATGGATCAAATCGTTAATGTTAAGCCATAAGTACTAAGATGAAAAAGAAAAAGTCTTAAGAATAAATTAGTCTTTATAATAGCTTAATCTATATTACATATTGGTCTTGATGAACGACCTTACACATCATATATTATTGACCGAAGGGAGTACTAAACATTATATTTAATTGCACGTCCATTTATATCTTATTGGTAAGTGCATTCATATTTAAATTGGAGGTCTAGAATTCGAGTCTCTATCAGAAAATATATTGTTTAATTATTACAACTGAAATCCCTTACGTTAGAAATAATTATGTGTTGTAGATAAATATTGTATACATGTCGAACCTGATTACATGCTTTTAACAAATACTACAACCACTTATTTTACATATCCCATCATGAACATTCCACCTCTAACTATTCCCCCCACTTATATAAAGAGGTACGTAAAAGACATGGTATAAGAGGAATACGATAACAGTATGGCTAGAAAAAAAAAAAAAAAAAAAAAAAAAACTGTAAAACCGATAAGACATTTTTTTTTTTAATTTATATTATTTATTCTCTTAAATATCTTTTATTTTCTCTTTATTAAGCTTCAAACTAATATAACATATTATTATGAATCTTAACCCTATATATCCTTCCTTCATCCAAATAAAGCACTGTTACTTCAATTCTCAATTACAATGAGAGATTCAATTGTGGAAGTGAATTGACCCTATGGAAAACATAGCTTTCCATTAATAGCGAGCTGCTATCTAAAACAAATAAAATTTTGAAAGGGTAGCATCATGTGAGGGGCAGTTGATGTCAAAATCGTGTTGCTTATTTTATGTCTAAATATTTACTATTGCTGCCGCTATTATTATTATTATTATTACTACGGTACATGAGATTATTATTGGAGAAAATCATGTAAATAAAGAAGAAATGAAAATAAATTTAATTTGGTAGACCATCCAAAATTAAATGCAATGTGTTGGGTTTAATTGTAAGATCATCTATGAATGTCTCCGCCTATATATACATCCAACACTAACAAGATCATACTCACACCCTCACTTAATTAGCCACCCTTCAATTAACTTCAATCCTCCCCCTTGAAACAATTAGGGTTCTCCCTTAGTTGTTATTGAATGAAATAAGAATATTTATACAAGGCATACACATGGGCTCTTTATACAATAGGCTGTACAGTGGGCCGTATACATATATACATGTGAGTTATATACAATACTCTCACCCCCTGCAAGTTGAGCGGGGCTCGTCATGGTCAACTTGGCACGAAAGTAAGAAAACGGTCTTTGGAGAGACCCTTGGTAAGAATATCAGCCGACTGTTGGAGTGTGGAGCTATATTGCACTCGTAATTGGCGTTGAGCTACCTTGTCACGGACAAAGTGAAAATCTAGTTCAAGATGCTTGGTGTTGTTGTGAAACACAGGATCAACACTCAAGTAAGTGGCTCCTAAATTGTCGGACTAGACCGTTGGGGCTGTTGGGAAAGGGAAACCGAGTTCCTGAAGTAACATTGTGAGCCATAATATTTCTGAATGAAATAAGAGTATTTATACAAGGCATACACATGGGCCGTGTACATACACACATGAGTTATATACAATGCTCTATCCCCCCTTACTCTATTACTAATACCATGACGAGTATTTCTGCAAATTTAAAGGAATACAAACAGCTTACTGAGAAGCTACAGGAGAACTTTAGTGAGTGTGATGCTTTAAGACAATTTGTCTTGACCAAGCCAAGCTCTTGGTGTGAACAAAAAACTTATGCTAAGGCTAGAGATAAAATGAAAGCAATAATTGAACAATCAACGAGTCTCACAAATAGGAAAACTTTGTTAGCCCGGTTGATATCATCCAATGAAAAAGTGTCTCTCAGAGACACTAAAGAATATGAAGGTATGATTTGGCTTTTCTGGAAAATTAATAATAACACTAAAGGAAATATCCAAATTGAAGAATAAAAATGATCATTAGAAATGCAATAAGATGCAATATAAATATATTCTCAACTGAGCTAGCAGCAACCTCCTTCCGGCCAAGTACGTACAGCGGCAACTCCTTGCAAACCTCCTCTTCCAGCCTCATGGGTAGCTCCCTGCAAAACACAACATTTTCAACGTTAGAAGAAAATCAAAATTGATTAAATTATTACAAAATAACTGTAGAATTATATATACCTATGCAATCTGGAAATTCCTTCCATTTCCACCAGCCAGTTCAAGCATGGCTTGAATTTCACTGGGGGAGGTTCGAGATGAAATCGTGATAGCATCACCCCCTTGGAAGGGATTTCGACCGGCTTTCTCCTCATCCGCAAGGAAAGCAAGCATATCTTCACATTCTTCAGTGTCTCTGAGAGATACTATTTCATTGGATGAAATCAACCGGGCTAACAAAGTTTTCCTATTTGTGAGACTAGTTGACTGCTGAATTATTGCTTTCATTTTATCTCTAGCCTCAGCATAAGTTTCCTGTTCAGACCAAGAGCTTGGCTTGGTCAAGACAAATTGTCTTAAAGCATCACACTCCCTAAAGTTCTCCTGTAGCTTCTCAGTAAGTTGTTTGTATTCCTTTAAATTTGCAGAAATACTCGCCATGGTATTGGTAATAGAGTGAGGGGTGATAGAGTATTGTATATAACTCATATGTATATATGTATACGGCCCACTGTATAGCCCATTGCATATACGGCCCATGTGTATGCCTTGTATAAATACTCTTATTTCATTCAATAACTAAGGGAGAACCCTAATTGTTTCATGGTATAAATACTCGCATACCATCCGCGTGTCTGGTCTATGCCCTCAGCGACAAAATCTCCAGGAAAGTTGTTCTCAAACAACTCAGTGTTCTCAAATGGACAATGGATATAAGCATAAGGCATCGATCCACTTTCAAACCAGCAATCCAACACCTGCAAAATCAAGATATTTATACTTAAAAACTTCATGTCCGGTGCTGAGAATTACGGTGCCATCTACGCCGAAATACCATGAAAACATGACACACAGTTCCGCCAAATTTGGGAAATGCAGAAGACCATCCACAAAATACATGACCATTGACCACATTAAGACAATATGATTTGTGTATAATTAATCTTGCCGCACATTCACCATGCAATAGAAAGCAAACCAGAGAGCATGCTAAGGAATGCATAATCTTGATAGACCATATCAACATGATTTTAAATCAAATCAGCAAAAGCCTTCACATCATCATAATCCAGGTTCCAATGCCTTACATCTTCCACCCATTTAAGCACACCGTTTTCAGGGCCACGGCTAGATGGGATCGTGATACAATCAACAAATTCACGGTGGAGATCAACAATCTGTGGGAGAAAAAAAAAGTCAAATAATTTACAAAAATGAATAGCATATCACACAGCGACGAGACATAATGAAAAGAAAATTGAAGAAAATAGTGAGCAAAGCTAATAAATTGCATGCTGTTACCAGCTACAAATCGGAACAGGATACACCTAAATGAAAGCTAAAAAGAAGAAATGACAATTAGTGTAGTAAGTTTAGATGCCCATGAGCAGCAAGAAACAAATCTACATATTTGGAGTAATGAAACTTGCAATTTCTTTAGATCAATCAAATCGAAATCATTGCATTCCTAAAATAACAAAAATGCAATTGCTCAACCACAATCAAGCACCACTTGGGGATAAAATAGTATGGGAGATGGGAGAGAGTTTACACCTTCTTTCCAGAAAGCCTTTCCAGCTTAGCAGCAGAATCCACAACTACTATTTCCTTCCCGTCCTCGCTAATCCATACCGGAACAGGTGTTCCCCAAAACCTATTTCGACTAATAGCCCAATCTCATGCATTCTCGAGCCAATTATGGAACCGTTTAGCCTGCAAGAAAACAAAAGAGGTCAATAATCCACGTCTAAATTCAAGCAACAAGAAAAAATTAAATGGACAGCATTTACAGCACATTCAAAAGAGATAAGGATCAACAACTACATGCAAAATGGATAGGCAGGATTGTTTATACTGAAAATAAAGGCCATTTACGAGGGGAGGTTGCAATAGGAAATTTTTCTACAAAAAGAGGTCATCTTAAACACTAAGCATAAAATAGAAAAGTTGAAGAAGGTCCCACGGATGAGTTCTCTCACCTACGCAATCTGGCACCCCGTAAGTCTGTTTGTTGACTTCTATCAGTTGATCTTTAAACTTCTCCACCTCAAGAAACCTAGAAGTACAATACAAAGTAACACATATTTAACAGAAAGAAAGAGGACAGAAACTGCATAATACGATGTACTGAATCCACCAAGAACAGAATATATATGCTGCAGCAATTATAGTTAATGTAAAGCAATCAACTGGCACTCTCCATACACGGCATAGATACTAACTATCAATGCTTTCCTTCAGACAGCATGAAAAAATCCACATACCAGCTTAAACAGGCCAGCTTATCAGATCTGCTGCCGAAGGCTTTGATATGCTGAATCGTTCCTGACTTGAGAAGCCTTCCTTTTGTCTGAAAAATTGATAATAGATGCATCCAGCGTAAGGGGGAAACCATTGAGAGCATTCATTATAAACAACACCATGCAGACAACAGGACCATTTGAAATCATAAGAAAAGTTACTCAACATTCTAGAAAATAGCTGAGTTAACAACTCCACGCATAGAATGTATACCTTCACCACTTCGACGACATCTTCCTCTACATCCTTGATAAAACGACCTTCGTATTTGGGAATTTTATCTGTAAAGCATCCTCCACTATCAAGTGGGACAATCAAATCTTGTCACTGCAAAAAGAAACATATGAGTTAGTTACTTATCCCCTAAAACAGGAGGGGAAAGAAAAATAGCTGAACAGTAATTGCAAACCTGGCTGATAATTCCATTCTCTAAGCAGACAAGAAAATCGACTTCGCCAAACTGAGGAGCATAATGGACAATCCCAGTACCACATTGATCAGACACAGAACTGTCGGCAACAACTCTGAAAGCGACATCAGAGAGCTCGAGGAAGTGTTCGAACATAGGCTGGTACCTGCAAGGGGCCGAGGGCATTGATTGATGTAGGATGAGTATGGCAAGGGGACAATAGTAGAGCATTGACTGAAACTGAAAGAGTTAAGAGAACTCACTTGGTATTCACTAGAGAAGGTCCAGAAAATCTATCCAAGATATGATAACAATCATGAGCCTGTAGGTTGGATTTTGGTAGAGAATTTGGCTTCTCAGCAGGAAGTTCAGACAACCGGCACTCAGCAACCACATAGATATTTCCAGAGTACTTGTAGCGGACCTGCAACAACAAGAATGCAGTGCTCATAAGATGTCATATAAAAAAGGAATATGGAGCAAACAAAGGGCAAGGGAAGTAGAGAAGCTAGTAGTCTGATCAAGTATTAAAGTATTGCTTGCTGTGTTAAAGAAGAACAAAAATGACAACAGACCTTAACATATAGTAGATCAGGATTGCACAAAGGGCAAGATTGCTGGGCAGGGTCCAAGGCGTGGTAGTCCAGGCTACAAAAGCAGCTCCTCGATGGGGATCACTAACAATGGCAAAGGACACCATTATAGAAGGGTCAGTGACGAATCTCTTATCGGAGTCAGCTTCAAAGTTGGAAAGGGGAGTCTCCATGGTTGTGGAGTACGGGGAAACCTGAATTAAGGAAAAAAAAAAAAAAGAAACATAATTGAAGAGCTTGAATAATCGAAATAAAACCCCATAACGTTGAATATGAACTTAAGAGGTAGAATTGAACCTTGAAAGCTCTGTAGACAAGACCTTTATCATACAGTTGTGAGAAAACCCACCAAACACTCTCCATGAAGTTGAAATCCATTGTCTTGTACCCATCTTCAAATGATCCAAGGGAAAGCCCGCTCTTGATCACCATAGAATCCCACTGATCGACGCAACTAGTGACAACAGCTCGACATTCTTTGTTGTATGATTCGATACCCATGTCCGCAACATCCTTCCTCGTCACGATGTTCAACTTCTTACGAATCTCATTCTCCACAGGGACGCCGTGGCAATCGAACCCCAAAAGGATGTTTACATGGTGTCCATTCAAGCGCCTATAACGGCACACAATGTCTTTAATCGTCCCAGCTAGTATGTGACCATAATGCGGCGAACCAGTAGCGAACGGAGGGCCGTCGTAAAATACAAATTCCGGCTTCCCTTCTGTGCGTTGCTGCACCATAGGGGAAGCTTGAATCTCTTCCCACCAAGCAAGGATATTTTCCTCCTCCGCCGGAAAACAATAACGATTGGACTCAGGAACTGCCCCCAATTTTTTTTTTTTTTTTTTCTTTTTTAAAGGTAAGTATGTGTTGTTCTATGCTTGGGAGAAGTAATAAAAGGAGGAGATGGATTTGATTAGACCTGTTAATTGGACGGGCGGCCCGCTCAGTCCGCCCAAGCCCGCACTAATTTTAGAGGGCTTGGACATACATTTATCATGTTTGGCCCGGCCCGGCCCAAGCCCGTAAAAGCCCGGATTCTAAAGGGTTGGGCTTGATTAAACAATATAAAGCCCTGGTAGCCCGGCCCGCCCGTTATATATATGTATTGGTTATTAAAATATTAAATACAAATTATAATTTATTAATCAAATATAAATCTTAATACTATTGATTAAGTAATTAACTCTACTGCCGCCTCTCACCAGGCTTTTCATATTCCACAAATTTAAATCCTATCGTCTTTATATTTTACTTTTTAAGTAATTAACTCTAATTATAACACTCATTTATACAGACTTTATTTAGTATTTGAGAATATTAGAACAAGTTTGTGCTATTTTTTTTCAAGGATATTGTTGTGTTTGAAATTTAGATTATTTTGGATTTAACTTTTTTATGGCATTGGTTTAACTTACATTTTATTTTAAAACTATTAAATTTTTTTAGATAAATAAAAAAATAAATTTTGCGGGTTCAATTGGGCGGGCATGGGAAGAGAGGTTTCAAGTCCGGCCCGGCCCGGCCCGAGCCCGTCATTTCCACAGGAAGGGCTGGGCAAGGCTTGGACAATATAATTTTAATGAAAAGCCCGTTAAGCCCGGCCCTAGCCCGGCCTAGCCCGCCCAATTAACAGGTCTAGATTTGATCATAATCAATGTTATATAACCATACCGGATATTAAACCGGTAAAGCTACTGGTACGTGGTATAACCGGTTCAATCGGATTTTACCGCTGGTTATACCGGATTATTATTTTTTCAGAAAAAATATTATTTAAAAAATAAATAAGGGTATAAATTTATCAAACACAAGTTTCAAATGTTTAATACTCAAAATAACTTTATAAAATATCCTAAAACTTCATCAATTTTAAATTTTAATAATAATTGATTTAAATTTTAAAATTTAGAAAATTTTGGTTTGAAACCGAACCGAACCGAACCAGAACCAAACCAAACTAGTTCAGTTTGGTTCAATTCAAACCAAATGTATATTGTTTTGATTTTGGTTTTATAATTTTCTATGTTTATTTTTTGATTCGGTTCGGTTCGGTTCGGTCAGAACCAAACCAAACATAGAAAATTATAAAAACCGGTTTTTGACCGGTTCACTGGTTTTGGACTGGTCGAACCGGTCATCTCCGGTTTTTTTAAACCGGTGATTTTAAACAAACCGACCGGACCCATAGCCAGTTCGCGGTAAAACCGGTCGAACCGACCGGTCTGGTCCGGTTTTCACGACATTGATCATAATTCTCCAAAAACTCTTATTTTTCTTATTTTTTAATCCCGTTAAATTGATGGTTTTTGAGGAATTGTGGATTGTAAAATTATGAGTTTATAAATTTGTCCCTGTACTTTTTTATTATTCAATTTTTTTTTATTTTAAAAGACTATTTAAGTAATTACCACATTTAACTCTACTTTAAAAAATCTCCCTTCTCCCAAGCATGGTTTTACTTTGATTTTTATTTTTCTATCAAATATTTCACCGTATCCTACTGTCCTTCCCTTTATAATTCTTGTCTCACGCTTTCCCGAGCAAAGCCTTAGGGTTTCTAAGTTTCAGTTTTCGATTGTCAGGGTTTTATACATTTATGCCATCATACATTGTTTTCGTTTTTCAGGGTTTTATACAAACTGTTTTCCTTTTTTTTTTTAAGAAAAAAAAATCCCCCCGAGCTTTTCCTTTACAACTCCGATTCCGTAGGCTTTACGCTTTTTGAATAATACAAAAAAAAAAAAAAATTAATATACTTAATTATTATTTTAACTCATGATTCAATTATATTCCATACAACATTCTTATTATTTGACATATATTTGCTCTAATTTCTCATTCCATATAATCTATCAAAAAAAAAAAAAAAAAGGCTCATCCTTAATTTAACTTCGGTAACTTGAATTGCAAAATATAAGATTGAATATCCCAAATGAATTCCAATGCCAATTCTTTAGTCTATCTGATAAATAAGATGATCCTCAAGTATTTCGATACTGATTTTAGCACTCGAAAACAATTTTCAATATTCCCCACATCAACCTTTTTTATAGACTATTGTACAAAAAAAATTGGATATTTTTTTAACCTATTTCCTAGTTATTTAAAATCATTAATGAGTTAATCCGAATTTGAACAGGTTTTTTTTTTATCTACTATGATGATAAAAATATGTTTTTTACGGTCCCAAAATAGCTAGCTATAGTATTAGAGGGGGGTGAATAGTACTATAGGGCGAATAAAAATTTTCACAAACTTTCTTTAAAAGTTCTTTTTGAAGAAACACAAGTTTTCTTCTAAAAACACAAGTTTTATAAAAATGCAGAATTGATTAAAATAATAAAACTTATGAATATAAAATTGCTTTTGTAAAAATGACTTTAAATAATAAAGCAATTAATTTAAATTGCAAGAATTTAAATAGCAAAAAATATAAAGAGAGTAGGGATAGAAAAGTATAGACTCCGAATTTTATCCTGGTTCGACCCAACCGGCCTACGTCCAGTCTCGAAGCTAACAGCTCGAGATTTCTACTGATGTTTACTTTACAGGCAGGAAACAAGCCTATGTTACTTTTTGCGAGTTCAAGTAACAAACTCAATACTTTTGCAGGCTAAGTATCAAATCTTTAATGTTACTTTTTGGAGCTTAAGTAACAAAACTCTATCAATGCTTTTTCTAAGCTCAAGTACCAAATTTTTTACAGAGTTTGTTGATCACACCACCAACAAAGTAAACCCCCTTCACACAACTTTGTGTGAATATACAATTCCCGAATGAAATATTTGAATGAAACAAATGTAGCTCTTTTCTCTTTGCTCTCTTTGGGAATTTGGAAGACTAGATATTGAATGCTTAAAATTGTGAGAATTTATAATTGGTCTTCCTTGCATTCAAGTCTTCATGTCCATTCCTTATATAGGGAAAAGCATCT
The DNA here is from genome assembly GCA_039660915.1 of Euphorbia tirucalli. Classification (NCBI taxonomy): domain Eukaryota; kingdom Viridiplantae; phylum Streptophyta; class Magnoliopsida; order Malpighiales; family Euphorbiaceae; genus Euphorbia; species Euphorbia tirucalli. The sequence continues at coordinate 74,580,675 of CM077641.1, forward strand.
TCATGGCTGTTTGATACTACTCATAAGGAGAAAAGGATTTTGATCTAAAATCATAAACATCATTTAGCCGTTTGAACTCATTCACAAAGAGAGATGTATGTTGATCTCAAGTAGTAAGCATTATTTGGTCGTTTGGACTCATTCACAAAGAGAGATGTATGTTGATCTCAAGTAATAAGCATTAGTTAGCCGTTTGAACTCATTTACAAAGAGAGATGTATGTTGATTTCAAGTCATAAGCAATTGTTGAATTCAAGAGATAAGCTTATGTATCCGTTGGTGTTAATTCATAAAGAGAAATCAAGTCATAAGCAATTTGAACTCAAGTCATAAGTTCTCTTCATGTAGCCGTTTGACATAAGTCATAAGCTTAGTATAAAGTATGCCAAGATTTCTCAAGTAATAAGGCAATTTCTTCAAGTCATAAAGATGTTCAAGTAGCATAGTGTTAAGCTACTTGAAGTGAGTGTGAAAACATTATATGACTGAATATATATATATATATCTTTCAACTCATAAGCTAAGATCTTTCAATTGATAAAACATCTTAGTTTAAGTCATAAGTCATATTAACTTCTTAGGTATAAGTTATATAATAAACTCTATGTGGCCGAGGGAAATAGACTTCAATTCATAAGACATTTTTTGCTCTCTTAGAATTATGAAGTCATAAAGTATTTATGTGACTTATAAAAACATTTTATCTTATAAGGCATAATTCTCAACTCATAAAGTACTTTATCGCAAAGAGTTTAAGAAACTCATTTTATAAATGTCAACTTTGTGATCAAACCGAAGTCAATAGTTTTAAAAAAACCTTATTCAAATAATGATATCTAGATAGGATATTTAAAATTTTAATCTTTTTAATGATTTTGTAGGAGTAAGTGGCGCTTGAACAAAGACAGGCAAATACGTCATAGGTACTCACTTGAAGACTTAATAGCTTATTTCATTTTTTGTCTTTTTTTTTTTTTTTTTTGAAATATTTGGATTGTAAATTAAAAAATATTCATACCAAAAAATAGGGGATTAATGGGATTAAATTGAATTTTTTTCTTACTCTTTCCATAAATTAAGAAATCCAAATTTGGGATTTCTATGTATTTGTTGAACCAATGACTATTCACGATTCCATAAACAAATTAATTACATACTAGTTCAAAATGCAAGGACTCTTATACTAAAACTTCATTTGAAATGATATGGTAGAAAGCAATGTGCGACTTGAAGGTTATGAGGGGATGAGATAGGGATTTGTTATCCATATCTCCCCTTATCCCATATTTGTTCACGAGATAGGGACAAGGGATAAGGGTCTTATCCCTCCCTTATCTCTATCATCCTATACCAGGAGGGCAAGTATAAGGGTGGGGATAAAATTTTAAAGATGGAAAAGACTAAGTTGGCCCTCAATAAATTTAAAGATAAAAGAGTGAAACAAATTTATAAAGGTAATATGGTAAAATGTGTTGCTTTATCCTTATCCCTATCAAACATAACAAACATAGATTAATAAATCTCGACTTACTTATTTTTATCCGTATCCCACTCTTTTATCCTTATCCCAATCCCAATTCTTATTCTCATTTCTATCCACATCAAATACCAAACGTACCGTAACAAATAATAATAATAATATTCATTTATTAAAAAATAATAATTAAATAAAAATAAAAGTAAAAATAAATAAAAAGGAATATTAATTAATTTTAATTAAATATAAATGAAAATAATTAATATTAGTAAATAATATTAAGAATATTAAATATTATTATAATAGTTATATATAAAAAATAGCATCTAATTGGAATTTTATTAAATACTATTAAATTCTAATTATATGTTTAATATTTAGAATGTTATATGGCATAATATAGCAATAATAATAATATATATAGGAATAGGAATGAGAGTGCTCCTAGTTTGACATCATTTGTTCTGTTATATTTATACACTCAAAATCTCACTTTTTGGGTTTAATTTCACCTATGGTATACCAAATATACCTTGTTTTACACTTTGATATACCAACTTCATTTTTGCACATTTTGATATCCTAACTTGTAAGTGACCTCCCATTGTGGTATACCAGACCTGCTATAGCAGGTTACTCATGTCACGTCAATATTTTACTCATTTTAAATATAAAATATTGGGACCTACTATATTGAAATTACCATTTTAACCAATACAATATTTTTTAATTACTGAAAATATATTATATTATTTTTTATTTATAATTTATAATTTTTCTTTTCTCTTTTCGTTTCCCCAACCCAACCCTAATTTTTCTTATCATCTCCATTTCTCACAGCCGCCGCCTTTACTCCCAATCCATCGCCGTATGAACCTATCTTCCACTATGGCCTCCGTCGTTTTGCTGCTTCTCCAATCATTGTTGCCGTTGAAACCACCGTCTCTCCCATCGCAGATTTACAGGCTATAGAGTTGGAGGCAATTTCGAATTCCAGCCCTGTTCTTGAAGCTGATAACACTCTCCTTTCCATCTGCTACAGCCGCGGCTCTCTTCAGCTCCTCGACCAGGTTCTTTTTTCCTCTCTCTTGTTAAACCTTTGCTCGAAATCAAAATTGTTTGGTTGGGAGGGAAGGATTGGGAGTGAAGGCGGCGGCTGTGAGAGGTGGAAGGAAGAACTTAGGCATGGCTAATGGCGTTGCCAATGGATTTTTCCTGTACGTTTATGATGGTTGTCTCCTGTGATGATATGGGTATCGAACTCCAATGCCCAACTCCCTTCATCACCGAAGTAATTAAATTACTAGGTTTGGCTTTGATTTTAATTTATTTTCTTTTGGATGAGTTTTGTTGCTCTTGGGTTTCTTCAATAACAGAAATCTGGTTTGGGTTTTGATGTGTACCTGTTGTTGTAGTTGTGATCTTGGTATCTCAATTTATTTAAAAATGCCAACTGAACTCAAGTAATGAACTGACGAATTAAGCAATTTAATATCAAAAATTAAATAATTGGGAAATTCAATAAAGAGGAATAGCTCTTTCAAACAAGACTTGAAAGACAAAGGCGAGGACTGAGGCGTCTCACATTTTAACGTCGCCGGAATCTGCATTTGATAAATTGGAATCTGGGTTTCAATTCCTGAAATAAAGTTCATAGCACAGGGAAGGTAAAGGGAGGATGAATCTGGGTTTCAATTTTTTTTTCCTTCATAAATTTCTGAAATCTGCTAGGTTCAGTTATTAGCTAAATGTTGTGATTAGTTGTTTCTATTGGCGGTGGAGGGAAGGATTGGGAGTGAAGGCGGCGGCTGTGAGAGGTGGAGATGATAAGAAAAATTAGGGTTGGGTTGGGGAAAGGAAAAGAGAAAAGAAAAATTATAAATTATAAATAAAAAATAATATAATATATTTTCAGTAATTAAAAAATATTGTATTGGTTAAAATGGTAATTTCAATATAGTGGGTCCCAATATTTTATATTTAAAATGAGTAAAATGCTGATGTGGCATGAGTAACCTGCTATAGCAGGTCTGGTTGGACTATGAACCTTTGGAATTTCTGTTGCAGATTGCAACAGACGTGATTCCGTTGCAATATACGTCCTTGCAGATTCTGCAAGGATTTTCAGTTCCCTTGCTGATTTGCAAGCTGCAAGGGAGTGCTTCTCTCGCAGAAATCCCTTGCAAATTTGCGAGAAAAATCCCCTTGCAGATATGCGTGCGATAATTTCCCTTACAACATTCACTTGCGGATTGGCAAGTGCAGAGTCCCTTTGCATAATGTTTTATTAAAAAAATCAATATAATTAAATAAATACATTATTTGGATTGAAGGGAGCTACTATAAGTTGTATACAACACAAAATTTAGTCCTACATTACATCAGAATCAAATTTTAGTAAAAAAAAGAATAGACTTTTTAGGATTTTAGATAGAACAAAGACCATCTTAGAGACAAACAAAACATTCATAGTAACAGACTTCTCCTATCCATATCGTGACTAATTCCAGACATGGCATAATACTCAAATTATCCTATATTTATGCAAGCTGAATATTCTATCCAAATGGAATCTAACTAAAAGATTTGACAATAGTTGTTGTACAATCAGTCTTTATGGCATAAAAAATATGCTTAGCAATGCTTATGAAGAATGACAACCATCTAGTTACACTAACTTATAATAAGAGTAAGGAGCAATAGTTCATATCTTTATTCTTTAAGGCAAGATAAATAACTTGTGCAAATTTCAAATAATTAGATAAACTGCATGCATTTTCATTTTTCCAAATAGAGTGAGATGAACCAAAATACCAGCCATAGCATTGGGGACTTCAAACTATTTATTTAACAGTTAGACAATGCATGAGTTGTATAATAAAGAAATATAAGCTAACGGCCTAGAACAGTGGCTTGATCATGCAACTCCTTTGACAAGGAAACATATTATTTGCTTTGTACCTGAAATTCCAAAAAGAAAGACAAAAGAAACCTAAAACTTGTGCACCAAGAGGTTTAGAGATTTCACATCAAGATGAAAATTTGCAATAGCTTTTCTGTCTCCAAAATCCCTTAATTCATGCAGCGGGATATTACTAAAATCTGTTGATCGCGCACGATACCGGAAGTTAGTCTTCTACAGTTCGAATTTCGTAAAATTCTCAATAGTAGGAAATTGGAATAAATCCGGAAAATTCATTAATCATTAAAGCTACTTCAAAAAAGTCATATCATAACTACCAAAACACTAATTAGAATCCAAAACAAAAAGGGAAAACAAAAACACGAAAATAACAAAAAGGATCCGAAAATAAAAAAAAACAAAAAATTGAGGCCCTAAACAATGAAATTTGGCAAAAAAGTGATGGATCACATAAGTAAAGCTTATGAGTTTGAATTGTTGGCCCAATTCCAATAAAATTCGGATTTGAAAATGCGAAAAACTGACAACCCGAACTTGTCAACAATTACAGGAATGCCACTTCTCCAAAAACAAAAGTTGTTGTTCTTTTACTACATCATTAATGGATTAATTACATCCATGGTACACAGACTTTAGCGAGTTTCATAATTTGATACATAGACTTTAATTTTGCTCAGCAAAATATATAAACGTAATAGCATCCTACCACTAACATACATATGACCTGCTACAACAAGTTAATTAAAACGAAATTTGAAGAGCTGAGTTTATTGGTGATGAAGGTGGCTGGGTTAGGGTATGTAATCGATGGTGCGGTATTAAAGGAATTGATGGAGTGATCGGTGATATTTTGGTGGTGGAGATAACAGTGGAATCAACGGCTATCGATGAAGGCTGCATCAACGCTGAACTCAAAACAACAGTTGCCATGGACGAAACAGATAGCGGTGGAATAGGCGGTGGCAGTGGGGCTGATGGAGTCGGAGTAGTGATGGTGGGATTTTCGGATGAAGACATGGTAGGGTTAGGGTATCGGTGGCTCTGATACCATGAAAACTTATTGAGGCAACATGACTTTGTATTGATGATTAAGGATAATATATACAGTTGAGAACCCTAACCCTGCAAGGACTATAATACATCTTTATACAATATTGGTCCTCTCTTTCTCTATCAAAAGAATGAACCAAACCCCACACATATATTTCTCTATTTTTCTTCATGATAAAAGGTTATACTATTATTTCGAAAGGAGTCAGCCCGACAACATCGGTGTTGAAAGGCGGTGGCGGATGGCCATTGTCAAAAGGAGAAAGAAGGAAGGGCTACTTTGGGTTTTGTTTTTAAGTTGACAATGTCGAGTTTCTCGATATAAGATTTTCTTTTTCATTTTTTTTAATTTATTTATTTTACAATCTGCAAGGGTAAAATAGTTGCAGAGTATTTGCAAGGGAATATTATATAGCATTGCAAATTCCCTTGCAATTTTTGCCTCCAAAATTTTCCCCCTAAAATTTGCAAACAATTGGATCGATAATTTGCAAACAATTTACTAACAAATTTCTTTTGAAAATGATAAATTGAACCGAGACAAAAACAAGAAGAATAAATTGCATCCTATCAAATGTTGGAGGTATAATTGTAATTCTGATATAAATTAAAATTATATTTCACTCAAAAACCATTAAGACATTGATTGGAACTTTTATATAAATTTACTACTTTGTTACAATTCGTTAACTGGATATATATATATATATATATATATATATATATATATATATATATATAAAAGATAGATTTAGGGTTTGTGAATTCTCTCCTTAAGTGTGGAGAGGTGATCCATTAAATATTTATAGTAGAGGAGTACAAATACAAGTAGGGTTCTACAATTAGAGTTCTATACAAGGTAGAATTTATAAACATATAAAACATATATACTCTATTACTCCCCCGTAAGTTGAGCTGGGGTAGAGACCACAGCCAACTTGTCCCTTAGAATACGAAAACGCGGCCTGGGGAGAGGCTTGGTGAGAATGTCGGCCACCTGATCATCAGTAGAGATATACCGAACAACCAACTGCTTAGAAGCGACACGTTCCCGAACAAAATGAAAGTCAAGCTCCAAATGTTTGGTACGGTGATGAAAAATAGGGTTGGCCGTAAGGTAGGTAGCACTAAGATTGTCACACCAGAGAGTGGGTGCATGCTCCATAGGAAAGCCAAGTTCAACAAGTAACATCCCAATCCAAGACAATTCCGATGTAGAAGTAGCAAGAGCACGATATTCTGCTTCCGTAGAGGAACGAGACACAATGCGTTACTTTCTTGAAGCCCATGAAATAAGATTGGTGCCATGAAAAATGGCAAAACCTGAGGTGGACCGTCGATCATCAATATCACCCGCCCAATCTGAATCTGAAAATGCATGGAGACGTGTCTGAGTTTGAGGCTGAAATCGCAAACCATAACATGTCGTAGCCTTCAAGTAACGCAATATGTGTTTTAACGCTTGCCAATGCAGGACTGTTGGTGCATGCATATACTGAGCAACTTTATGTACTGCAAAAGCAATGTCTGGACATGTGATTCTAAGGTACTGTAAGCTACCCACCAAGCTCCTATATTCCGTAACATCAGGTGATGGTTCTCCTGAGACACACAATCGATCTGTGGAATGAGCTGGAGTGTCCACCGGTCTGGAATTCAACATACGTGCCTTGGATAAAAGGTCACAAACATACTTCTTCTAAGTTAGAAACAAGGAACCATCATGTCTTGTAAGTTCAATACCCAAAAAATACTTGGCAGGTCCCAAATTCTGAATAGCAAATTGAGACTGAAGAGAGGCAATTAAGGAAGCCACTTGACCTAAATCATTACCCGTGATCAACAAATCATCAACATAAATGAGACAAAACATAACCCGAGTACCTCGACGCCAATAATACAAGGAGACATCAGCTCGGGATCAAAGAAAACCATGAGCAACCAGTGCTTGAGTCAGATAGCGGTGCCACATCCCAGGGGATTGCTTGAGGCCATAGAGAGACTTCCGAAGCGACAGACATGAGAGGGCAAAGTGTTATCCATAAAACTAGGGGGTTGGACCATGTAAACCGGTTCATCAAGATCACCATGTAGGAATGCATTAGAGACATCCAAATGTGAGATCGACCACCCAAAAGAAACAGCAAGTGAAAGGAGTAGCCGAATTGTTGTAGGTTTAACCACAGGGCTGAAGGTATCATGGAAATCAAGCCCCGGACGTTGGTGGAATCCCTTGGCACTAAGCGTGCTTTGTAACGCTCAACGGACCCGTCAGGTTTGGTCTTCGTCTTGAACACCCATTTACATCTAATTACATTCTGAGCTGAATTTGCAGGAACTAATTCCCACGTACCATTAGTCACCAATGCGGAATATTCTTCTGCCATTGCTTTATGCCAATGAGAACTCTTGGCTGCTTCCGTGAAACTGGTGGGGTCTGGGGGAAGTACCAATGTATGAAAAAACTTTGGAGAAGGTGATAATTTACCCGTTTGCCTCCTAGTAACCATCCGGTGAGTGGGCTGAATCTCGGTAGCAACAAGAGATGTGGACGGTGCCGTAGAGGGGACAGGGGCCTCATGCACGGCTTCTTGGAGGTCAACAATCAAGGAGATGCCAGGTATGGTGTTTCGGGTGGAGGGAAGTGGTTCGGTTGGGATTGCAGGTGGTTGGGCATCAGGTTCGGTCGGAGCAGGTGGTGGAGTTTGGGTTGCGGGCTGAGCAGAGGTAGAGGAAGTGGGTGGATGATGTGGCAGTTGCTGGAGGGCAGGGGTGATTTGGCAACTGGGAAGCACGGGTTGGATAGGAGATGGATCAGGAACGGCAGAACTACACAACTCCGAAAAAGGGAACACCTGCTCATCAAAAACAACATGGCGTGAGATAAAGATTTTCTTGGACACAGGATCAAAGCACCTATAACCTTTATGTAATTTACTATAGCCCAAAAAGATACATTTGCAAGAATATGGACCCAACCAAGGGTAGCAAAGACAAACAAATACACGCAAAAAGGAGTAGTGAGGATGACGATTAAATAATTGAAAATATGGTGTAGAGGAATGTAAGGCAGGTGAGGGCATTCTATTAATTAAATAGGCAGCAGTATCAAAGGCAAATGTCCAAAATTCCATAAGCAATTTAGCACAGTGCAGTAAGGAGAGACCTATTTCTACTGTATGTCGATGTTTTCTTTCTGCTGCCCCATTTTGTTCAGGGATATAAGGGCATGACATACAATGTTGAATGCCGTTTTCAGCTAAATAAGACCTCATAGCAATAAATTCTCCTCCACCATCAGAATGAAAAATCTTAATAGGACGACGGAAATATTTTTCAACCATTAAATGAAATTTAATGAATGTACTTAATACCTCAGATTTATATTTTAAAAAATAAATCCAACAATATTTGCTAAACTGATCATAAAAGAGCAAATAGTATACAAAACCATCATGAGATTCAATAGGGGGAGGGCCCCATAGATCAGAACAAATAATATCAAGAGGTCCATCAACAACAGAATTAGAAGGAGAAAAAGGAAGTTTATGACTCTTGCTAACCGCATAGCTAGAACAAGTGGTGCGATCCCTACTACCTAAGAAACGAATATTATTATGATGCAAAATATGACTGACTACTGGTAAGGCAGGATGACCAAGCCGTGCATGCCATGTGGCTAATGATGTGAGATGTGCCCGGATAGGAGGTGGAACACCTGGAGAAAGAGTGTATAGCCCATTCTTATTCTGGCCTCGAAGTATCACCTGTTTGGAAGTCAGGTCCATCACAATAAAATAAGAATAAAAAAATTCAACAGAAACATCATTAGCACGGGTTAGAGCACTAATAGAAACAAGATTAGAATGAGAAGATGGGACATGGAGGACTTGAGATAATTTTAAAGGATGAACAGCAGTAGGAATAAAAGAAGACCTAACATGAGTAATAGGGAGACGTGAGCCATTACCTAGATGAACCTCTTCAGGCCCATTGTATTCTGAGTGCAGGTGGAGTTGACCCAAGTCTGGAGTGAGGTGGTGTGTAGCTCCACTATCCATAATCCATGAAGAGTCGGTTGGGTTGGTGGTAGTATGGTTGGAGGTTGGAGGGTGAGGATTTCGTTGCTGGTTAATTTTGCGAGATGGACATTGACATGCATAGTGCCCTAATCCTCTGCAATTATGGCATGTAACTGTCGACACATCAGCTGGTGCGGATTGAGTGTACTGCCCTTGCTGGTGGTGTGAATACTGCTTGCCGGAAAAGTGAGTCTGTCCATGTTGCTGCTATGGATACGGACCAAGGATAGATTGCTGCTGTTGCTGGTGGTAGGAGGGGGCGTACTGTCCCTGAGAGTGCTGCTGATGGCGTCCGCATCCTCTTCCACGGCCACCTGAACTCGGCTGCCTTGCCGTGAAAAAGGCGGTTGGTGCATTCAATTCCTCTGTTAAGGATTTTTCCTTTTTAATATGCCATTCCTCAGTCAACAACAAACCAAATAAATCATCATAAGATATAGTACGTGCCCCAAACGTACGACAAACATCCCGAAAAGGACCCCGAAGTCCATCTAAAATAGCATTAACAAGATCTTCATCTGAGACTATGTATTGTAAAGAAGCTAACCGATCGGAAATTAATTTGGCACGTTGCATATAATCAGAAATTGTGAGTTCAATTTTACCAGGGAGTGGAGTTGTTGTTTCAAGTCTCGTACCTGAGCCCTTGAACATGAAGCATAAGCGTTTTCTAACTTTACCCAAGCATCACGAGCCGTTTTAACACCAATGATCTGCGGAAGGAGAGATGGAGAGATAAAATTCAAGATCCAACTGAGAACCTGTTGATCTTTTTGAAACCACATCTGATAAAGGGGATTGACATCATTATTATCCAGTCTCTCTGCTAGAACTTGGGCCGTACCATCCACATGAGCGGCTAAACCACATCCCGAAAGCATAGGCATAATCAGTGTGCGCCAAAGCACATAGTTAGTTGAGTCAAGTTTCAGCGGAAGTTTATGAGAAAAAGTTGGGGTAGCCTTCCCCCTAAGACTAGAACCAATGGAATCGGTAGGAGAAGAGGTGGCTGAAGAATTGGTAGAGTTACCAGTGGTTGTCATGATGAGAAGAAAAAGGATGAGTAAAGAGAGAATTCTTAGGGTTAGGGTTTCGGTCACCACAAGAGAGAGGAATCAAGATTATTAGGGTTAGGGTTTCAGTCACCACAAGAGAGAGGAATCAAGATTAGGGTTTCAGTTCCATAAGACAAGAAAGAAGAGAAAAGAGAACCAAGGTTAGGGTTTCGGTCACCACAATAAACAAGAAAGAAAAAGAGAGGAAATCCTTTAGGGTTTAGAGTTCGGCCTTGCTCTAATACCAAGATAGATTTAGGGTTTATGAATTCTCTCCTTAAGTGTGGAGAGGTGATCCATTGAATATTTATAGTAGAGATTGTTGGATATGCCCTAGTCCCGAGGCATTGGTCCTTGTGTTTGTATTCTACATTGTACATTTTATGTAAGATATGTATGATACAATTTGTGTTAATAAATAAAGGCATCAATCTATTTACTATATGTCTTGTGCAATATTTTAAATAGAGTATCCTATGGACATATCCATATCCATGTTGTCAAGTGTGAGGCACTTGGCAGTAAGACTGTGGATAGGGAAAACGATATGGCCATAAAGTCATCCGTAGTCTGTTCCAATCATAGGAGTGAATGGAACTAAAGACTATCATTAACCTTGGTTGTATGGCAGTGTCTTACCGGTCATAGAACATGGAATGTCAACTAGGTTAGTGGGTGCATGCAAAAAGGGCATGGTACTGGATCGATCCACTTAACGGGAATCCACATGGTATCACATCACATCGGATTCTCATGTAGTACTAGTATGGATCCTTTGACCTGACCATATGATGGTACTGGATGTGAAGTGGCATAATTTGGTGTACGCCCAACGGGCCTGTAAAAGGATGCCAAGTACGGGTACGTTCGGGTATGTTAAAGAACATTACAGTGCTATGGATATGTAGATGGGAATGTCACTCAGTGTTCCACTGAGAAGATATCACCGGCCTCTTGATGAATGCAGCTGATAAGAGTGTGGCCACACCCAAACAAGTTGGAACTTGTTTGTGAATATCAATGCATTCGGGATCAAGTTAATGTCCGGACACAATAGAGGGTGATCACACCATGCCTCTGTGTTGGACTCCGATATCGATGACATGGGATGTACAAGTTTAAACTACTGGGTTAAAGTTTCAGTTGGACTGCTTACTCTGTCTTAATTGGGGGCTACAATGGCTTGCTAGAGCCCAACTGTAGTCTGTAGGCCTTAGCTCACTGCCAATATAAAGACGGGCCCATCGGATCGTACACATTGAACGTCTGGACTTTAACTAGTTGGATTAAGTGTATACTTGGTGTATACACGTCAAAGAGAGAGAGGTCTTTTAATTATATTATATAGCTCAATTGGATTGAGCAAAATATAATATGATTAATATTATATTTAGGCCATCACATAATTAATTCAATGAATTAATTTTGTGTATTTATTTCCTAGGTGGAAATATTGATATATGTATAGGTTTACATGTATGTCATCTTATGGATGTCTAATTTAATCTCTTGGTTAATTTGATGTGTCAAATAAGTTTTAATTTAAATGTATGTTACATATTATATGAGATAATATATCACCATACATATGGAATTAAATTTTATTTGAAATCAAATTAAAAACCAAAGTATTAAATAAGGCTTGGGCATAAATAATGAAAGCCCACATTTGGTGAAGTGTTGGCCGTAAATATTGGAAGATTTTTCCAACTTTTGGTGAGTCATTTTGGATAGGAAGAATGACTCACTAATGGGACAAAAAGTGATAATGAAAGATGGTGAGTCATAGCCATGACTTTTGGGAGCACAAGTTGGACTTTGCTTCTTGAGATTTTTTTTTCTTTTGGACCTTAAAAGGAAAAAAATACCAGCCATCTTTCTTGATCTTGGACGTCCAACATAGCCTCCCCTCACTCTCTCTTATTGATTTTCCGAACCGCTAGCACGGGTTTCAGTCCGAGAGCCGTTCGTGTACGGGACGAATGAGGAAATCTAATTTGGTTTCTGCAGTCATCATCTGTCTCTGGGAGAGACTTTAAGGTGAATTTTTAAAACCTTCTTCCTTATGCTTTGTGTTTTTGATTTCCACTACTTAAGCTCCCGGGACCAGATTCGAGGAAATCGACGGGTATTTCTGCTTTTTTGGTCGATTTTCGGTGACGAATCCCAACAGTGGTATCAGAGCGGGCTTATGTTCCATGGAAATCTCTAACTTGAAGTGAATCCCATGTTTTAAAATTTGGCGATTTTGTGGATGGGATTTGTTTTCGGTTTGGGGTTTGTGATTTTGCCCCTTTGAATTTTACAAATGGAAAATTATATGCATAGGGTTTATGCTAGATTTAATTTTCTATTTGTGTTGGTTTTTCATGATATTTGCATATGAAATTGTTTAGCATATGGAGTATGCTAGGGTTCAATTTCCTTTTGCAAATATATATATATATATATATATATATATATATATATATATATATATATATATATATATATATATATATATATATATATATATATATATATATAGAGTTTATGGATGCTTGATTTAATTTCTTGCATCTAGGTTGTATGCTAGATTTAATTTCTTGGTGATTTAATATCTTGCATATGTTGTTTTCTTTTTTTTTTTTTTAAAAAAAAAAAAAAAAAATCACGGACCGTTTCGGGCGGAAACGAGGGCAGCAAAAGATGACTCTGATAATACTGAAACTCATCCTACCATTGAAACAGATTCGGACTCAGAAACTGAAATGTCCAATCCACCTCTAGCAACTCTGCGAGATATGCTCGCCCCTCCTATCAACCAACAGCCGCTGTGTAGACAATATCAAATTATGGAGGATGGGTTTGAGCTGAAACCTGCATTGATTCAGCTTCTGCCGAAATTCCATGGCTTACAAGCGGAAGACCCAAATCGGCACTTAAAAGAGTTTCATGTGGCTTGTTCTGGATTCAGACCACGTGGAGGAACTAAAGAGCAAATTAAGTTGCATGCATTTCCATTCTCATTGGAAGCCACTGCAAAAGAATGGCTGTATTACCTTCCTTCCGGAAATGTTAACACTTGGACCAAAATGGCAAGGTTGTTTTTGGAGCGATTCTTTCCTACATCTAGAGCCACAAACTTGAGAAGGGAAATTTGTAGCATCAGACAAAAGGACTCTGAGTCCTTGTATGAATATTGGGAAAGATTCAAGAGACTATGCGCTAGTTGCCTTCAACACGGTATAACGGATCAACTATTGATACAATATTTTTATGAGGGGCTGCTACCACTTGAACGGAGAGTCATTGATGCTGCGAGTGGTGGTGCTTTGGTCAGCAAGAAACCTCAAGCTGCCCGAGACCTGATTTCTGCCATGGCTGCAAATTCACAGCAGTTCAACAGCCGTTCTGACACTCCTACATGGGGAGTTCATGAGGTAAGGTCTTCTGATCTTGAATCTAAATTGGATAGGCTTAATCAACTGCTGGAAAAGAGTATTATTGGAAGTGCAGGTGCTTCTAACTACGGGCCGCAAGCCCAAGTTTGTGGTATTTGTTGTTTTCAAGGACATCCCACTGATGCATGTCTAACACTTCAAGAGGAATCCAGCAGTGAGATGGTTAACGCCATGGGAGACTTCAACACCCAATACCAAAGGAAATATGATCTGTTCTCCAATTCATACAACCCAGGGTGGAGGGATCATCCGAATTTCAGATATGGCAATAACCAACAACAGCAGCCACAGCCCCCACGGATGAATTATGGAGAAGAAATTAGCTCTTTGAAAGGCATGATGGCGCAATTGGTGGCATCTCAGCAGAAGAGTGTTGACAAGATGAGTAAAATGGAAGACCAAATTAACCAATTAATCTCCTCTTTCAATAAACTTGAAAACAAAGGATAGTTGCCCTCCCAACCTGATGTGAATCCAAGGCACAACGTCTGTGCAATTACCTTGAGAAGTGGTAAAGAACTCGAAGCACCAGTACCAAAGCATAAGCCCCATGTGGCCGTGCAACACCAGCCGAGACAGAGAAAACAGCCCCCATCGAAAAGCTAATCCAATCCAATCCCGAAAAACCACCATTTCCACATCGATTGGCAAGAAAGAAGAAAGCTATAGATGATACAGAGGTGTTTGAAACTTTAAAGAAGGTGAAATCAACATTCCACTCCTGACAGCCATCAAACATGTACCCCGGTATTGCAAATTTTTAAAAGAACTCTGCACTGGGATGAACAGAGTTCGGGCCAATGAGAGGGTACCCATGGGTGAGACCGTTTCAGCAGTATTTCAAGGTAAATTACCCATAAAAGAACACGACCCAGGTATGTTCACAATTCCTTGCAAGATAGGCAATGTAGGCATAGAACAAGCTATGTGTGATCTTGGTGCTTCTATTAATTTGATGCCTTTGTCTATTTACTCTGCATTGAATTTGGGTCCTTTGAAACAAAATGGTGTAGTTTTGACATTAGCTGATAGGTCTAGTGTTTTTCCTGAAGGTGTGTTAGAAGATGTTCTTATGCAGGTAAATGACTTAGTATTCCCTGCAGATTTTTATGTCTTGAATATGGAAGGGGGAACTTCTTCTAACCCAGGAATGATTCTGTTAGGATGCCCATTCTTGAAAACAACCCGTACAAAAATTGATGTGCATGAGGGGACATTGACTATGGAATTTGATGGTGATATGATTAAATTTGACATAAATAGAGCAATTAAGCACCCTATTGATTATGCCTCTGTTTTTGCAATTAATTTCTCTGACACTTATACTAATAGATTTTTGGAGACGTGTAGTGGTGATCCCTTACAGGTTTCTTTAGCTGAAAACCTCACAAATCCGAAGTTGGCTAAATGGGAGTAAGAATGGGTAATGACTAAAGAGCTGATATATGCCGTCCAAGACCTCGAAGCGCTCAAACCTGTAAACCAGAGTCAAATGTAATACAAAATAGCAGCTGAATCACGTCTTGGCCATGCTATAGTTCGAAGAAACAAAATTCTTCCCTCCATTGAAAAACCGCCAGACTAAACATGGCCACCGTCGAGCCAACGACGTTAAACAAAAGCGCTTTTTGGGAGGCAACCCAAAAATTCACTCTATAAGTTTTTTATTTATGCTTGTAATATGTAGAGTTAAAAAAAAGGGTGCAAAGTTAAAGTTAAAAAAAAAAAAAAGGGTGCAAAGTTAAATTTCAAAAAAAAAAAAAAAAAAAAAAACAAAAAAAAAGAAAAAGAAAAAAAAAAGAAAAGGAAAAAAAAAAGAGAAGAAAAAAAGAAAAAAAAAAGGAGAAGGAAAAAAAAAAAAAAAGGAGAAGGAAAAAAAAAAGGGGGCAGCAGAAGCAGCAGCGCGCGCCTGGCTGCCTCGCCAGCAGCACGTCGAGCTGCCAGCACGCCGCAGCGGCAGCGTGCCACGCCCTCCTGCCTCGCCAGTGCCTCGTCCAGCCGCATGCACCGCAGCGCCCGCCCGCAGATCTGACCATGTTTTGTAATTGAGCCATAACTTTTGATCCGACATCCGATTGTGGTGATTCAAAATGCGTTAAAAAGCTAAGAGAAAGATCTACAACATTTTAGTTTTAAATTTCTCCGAATTCAGAATTTATCCTTGTCAAAATTGCCTTTGAACTTGCTGCCTCTGCAAACATTGTTCTTCCGATTCTCCACCGTTATTTCCTACAATCTAAGGGAGTACTTCTTTCCTTTTCTTTACACTTTGTGCTTAATTTAGATGCATTTTCAGGAGTAAATGCATGTTAAGTGTGGGGGAAGGGGTTAGGAAAACCAGGAAACAATTTTCAATTTTTAGGATAGTTTAATGCTTGTTTTTTTGTTTTAGTCTTGTGCTATTTAGGATTGCATGTAGTTTTTGCATAATTCCCTCCATAAATCGGATTCTCAGTTGTTTATCCATGAGTAAATTAGGCTTAAATTTAAAATTTGAAATTGTCTTGGTTTAGCCTTTGGAAAATCCTAATTTTTGTCATCATTGAATATAATAAACCAATTGGAAGTAGGAAGAATTAGAAACAAAGCATGTTAATGGGTTTGTCGTAAGGATTGGGGGTTGAGCTTGGTTTGCATATGACTCTATGTTTAATTTTGACAGAATGTGATGAGGTTTAATTGATCAATTGCTTTCAAAAAGTTTGTTGGTTAATGTGAAGCAAGTGAGTTATTACCAACTTATGGAGGATGAGATAACTAGAGTTTAGCTTATAATTGATTATGTTTGTTGAATTGTGCTGAGAATGTAATTTTAGAATTCAATTGTCTCGATTACCCTTGAGTCTTGAATTGGGAGATGGGACCAATTCACCTTAAGCAAGGTATGACAAATATTCATTCCTTGTGTATGGAGAGTGACTTAAGAGGGAGAGCAAACTTCTCATAAGAGACCCTTTCTATTGCTCGAAAAGCGAGACCTTTCGCATTCCAACACCCATGGGTTTTGAGTTGGGGGATAGGCCCACCTCACCTTAAGCAAAGTTAAAAACAATGACTTTGTATATAGAGCTTGACCTATGGGGAGAGTTACCCCTCATTAGAGGCCTTTTCAATACTCGCAAAATTGGGATGTTGACCCTATGCTTAATTTGGTAACAATCTTGGTTTGACGTGCTTTAAATGTGAATAAAAGCTTAAAATCTCTAGATGTCCTTCTAAGTTGGACGATTCACTTGCCTAAAGTTAGTTAATTAAATAATTTGTGGTGGTTTTTTTCAATTGACTAAGTCTTGTGAAGTTGGGTTAAATGTTTTGTTTATGTCGACTTGTTTGATTTTCTAGTTTTATGATTAAGCTTATTGGCTTGTGGAGTTTTGAAACTTCCTATGGAATCTTGGTGGTTTAACTTCCTTGAATGAACGGTTAAGGATTTACTAGGGTTCAACCATAGTCAATTTCGGGAGAAAATTTCCTTTAGTCCTAGTTTGCTTGAGGACAAGCAAAGATCCAAGTGTGGGGGAATTTGATAACTCATATTCACATAGGCATATTTAGGTGCATTTTAACTTATTTTCTTAGTTATTTTCGCATTTTAGTATTAGTTTTATTATTTTCTTAATTAGTTTGTTTGTTTTATTTTATTTATCCTTATTTAGTGTTATTTACCTCTTTTAGGTGCTTGGAAGTAGATTTTGGCTTTTTAGGAAGAATGCTAGAAGAGGATTTTTTGGAGCTTGAACTTCAACTGGATTTTCAACAGAGTTTGAGGCTGTTTTAGCTCAAGATTTGTTCTACAAGATTGTGCGTCTGTCCGCTAGCTTTCCATAACATCTTGAATCACGCCAATCGGAGCTGTATCGAGGAAGTTAGCTGAGGTTTTCTGTAGCTTGTTCGGGTCCTACGGGTCAACCCTTGTTGACTTTTTCTTCTTATTTGGGCCAGATTTCTCTTTAAGGAGCCCATTGCTTACACTTTAATTTCCAGCAGGCCTTTTAATTAAGGAGGTTAATGAGAGACTCCTAATTAGGTTAAGAGAAGGAGAGCCTATAAAAGAAAGAAGAGGAGAAGGTTTTAGGGATTGTTTTTGGTTTTTACTTCTTCTAAAACGTTTGGTGGAGGCTTTCAAAGGAGACAAGGCTGCATGTTTTTCCTTAAGATTTTTGGTAGAATTTGTTTAGTTATGAGTAGCTAAACTCTTCTAGTTGAGGTACTTTGGAGTTTAATTCCATCAGATTCATGAGACTTGTGTTTTAACCGTGTTCTTTTATTCGAATATTTATTCAATTCCTGTGATTGTAATTTGTTATATTGCTGTGGATTTAATCAAATTGATTTGGCCAGTTAATTGATTGATTGTACTGCATATCACCGAATAGAATAATATATCCATGATTGTTGTTCTATCAAAGTGGCAAGTTAGCTTTGTGTAAAATTAACGGAATTGAATAGTTTAGTTTTTATGATTTACGGCGTTTCCGATTTCATTAACTAAGATAGAGGTCTTTTTTGTGTTTAATGCTGCCATAGGTTAATTCTTATTAAGAGGTTTCTTGGAGATTATCTATTGGCTAGGGAAGTAGTTTATTCGGGCGTTTCCCCGGAACTATCGATAAATTAAGAAAAGATTGGTTATTGAGTGCGTTTCACCTTTAACTATAACTCTATCTATTTGGATAATTGAATTGGATCTTTGGTGTCTGTGATTGAATTACGGAATTAAACTAAAAAGTATCTTGGCTAGTTTTTCTTTCTATTGATTTATTCTGTCTTAATTTACATTCTGCAAATTCACAAATCACATCATTTATTTTTATTTCAATCCAATCAATTTTCTTTCTTCTTGTAAATAAATATACCTGCATTAATCCCTGTGGTTCGACCCCGTTCTTGCAATACTACCCAGTATAAGGAACCGGAGATATTAAATTAAACTTTGACGGGTTGACAACCTATCAATAGTGCACAGGGAGCTATGTATATATTTTACATGTGTATCTCTAGGGTATAAATACCCACTTAGAATCAATACAATTCAAGGGTTTCACATAATCTTACATGGTATAAGAGAGATAAGAGCTAAACAGCCGATCTTTGTTCTCGAAACCTAACCTTAGCTGACGGTCTTCATCATGTCCTCCACTTATATATCATTCTTCATTTTCATTTATTTCTGATGTAGGATTCTCCAACATCTCTAACACTCACCCTCAAGTGTAACTGGGCCTGAACCAGTTTTCACTTGTCAAACATTCCTTGGCCTATTTCCTTTATGGTCTAAGGTTATCAACGGGTCTAGTTTTGTCCACTAGCCCAAACTCCACCAGGACTTTAAACACAGACCCAGGATCTTTTTTGGCTGTCAGGCCTTCTTCTGCTCTGATACCATGAAGAGACTCTGTGGGTCTTGAGAGTGTTGGGCTTAATTGGATGAGTAAGCATCTAAGTAAGGTTGAGCACATGTAATATAAAACCAATTGGCTTATGTTAAGGCCCAATCTACACCACTCATATATCACTCTTCATTCTCATTTTATTTCCGATGTGGGATTCTCCAACGTCTCTAACAAATATTAGAGGCTGTTATTGAGGGTTTGCATGAAAATTTTGATGCATTTGTTAGAACTTTTAGGTTCAGATGGATAATGTTGGATTTGATGATTTATATGGAATGTTGTTAACTGAAGAATGGAAAATAAATCGACATGTAAGTAGGGAGAATTCAGTCCCGTCAGCTCATGTGACGGTGAGGCAACATACTAATGCACCAGGAAGCTATTCCGGTCAGAATTCCAGATTGTTTAATGCCGGTAGAGGAAGCGTTAAAAGCCGTGGAGACCGAGGAAGGTAACAGTAGTAGCCCTATGGATTTGTTAGTGCAGGACGAGGTAATTATTTTCAACAAGAAAGTTCCACTGCTTATGGTTTTACATGTTCTCTGGCAGATGTCTCTCTGTATTAAATATGGAAGGGTTCACAGGTGTTGTTTTGCTTAATTTATGTTGATGACCTCTTGGTTTTGGGAAGTGACTAAGGTTGTGTATTCGCCTTGATTTCTTTTCTTTAATCCTAGTTTGCAATTGAAAATTTAGGACCAACAACATACTTCTTGGGTATTGAATTCTTAGGATAGAATGGATCATTGTTCCTGGCATAGAAGAAATATACCTTGAATTTACTGTCTAAGGCTCGGATGATGGAATCTAAACTAGTTGACACGCTGGCCTGGTCTTCTGATCATTTGTCTACATCAGGTACTCTTTCTTCAGATGTCACGGCTTACAAGAGTCTTGTGGGTGGCTTGCAGTACTTAACTATAACTCATCCTGACATTGCCTTTGCTGTGCATAAAGTTGCCCAGTACATGCATGCGCCCACCACTGTGCATTGGTAGGCTTTGAAACTGATCCTATGCTACTTGAAAGCTACTGTTTCGTTTGGCTTACGGTATCAGCGTCAACCTACCTTGCAGTTATATGCCTTCTCTGATTCGGATTGGGCTGGCGACGCAGATGATCGCAGGTCCACTTCTGGTTTTTGTATTTTTCATGGCACTAATCTCATCTCTTGGGCATCTCATAAACAACGTATTGTCTCTCGATCCTCTACGGAAGCCGAATATCGAGCTCTTGCTATAGCGACCTCTGAATTGTCCTGGCTGGGTATGCTTCTTGTTGAGCTTGGTTTTCCAATAGAGCGGCCCCCTACTCTTTGATGTGACAATCTTAGTGCCACTTACCTTACGGCTAATCCCATCTTTCATCACCGCATGAAGCATTTGGAGCTCAATTTCCATTTTGTTTGGGAGCGTGTTGGATCTAAACAATTGATTGTTCATTACATCTCTACTGATGATCAAGTGGCGGATATCCTCACAAAGCCTCTTGTGAGCGGATAACCTTTTTCGAAAGAAAAGAGGAACGCGGCAAAGCGAACTAGGGAAAAACGTTTTGATTTGGAAAACGGGTTTGGATTATCTTGCTTTAGGGAAAAACGACCAATTTGTTTAGAAATTACCTTTATAGAAAGCATTTTTTTCCGTTTTATTAATTAAATACCTAAAAACATAAATTTCAAGATCACTGACAGAGTCGCCACCGGGATCAGCTCATCTGGGAAATTCCGGTACAGCTCCCTACCGAGCGCAGACTGCCGTACCTAATCCAGAGATTTAGGGTTCGGGCAACTTGCCTACTTAACCTCGAGCTTGTATTCAGATTATAATTTATATTACCATATTTATTCAATTTATTATCTTTCTTTACGCTATTTGTTTAATTATCAGCCGATGCTCAAGCAAATGACAGAAATAAATCGCAGGAAAGTAAATCATACACACAAATTATACGAAAGAATAATAGAGGCCTCTTCTACAATCAAATTGAATAAAAATAAAAACTCTCATCCTCACATTACAAGCGCTTAGGATACACAAGGATCTAAAAATTTACAAATGCCTAAATACACGAATTAATCTATTAATTACAGCAAAAATAATAAAAAGGAAAATAAATGCTGTAAAACATACGGTTAGCACAGTTTATATCTCAAGCACAAGTAGGACTCACAGCAGGACATAATTGGGATTTTTAGGGACGGAGGCATACATTTAGGGGGTAACCGGTTAGACCTGGAAAACTGTTTTGAAACGCCCTGAAGATTTTTGTGTTGGAAAATAATTTTTGAAAACCATTTTGCTCGGTTTCATGCAAATTTCCACATTTTAGCTGGTCTGTCATCCCGGAACTCGAGGTTCCGTTCGCAATGGTTTTCTGAATTTTCACAACCATCTAAGGTCCAAAAGCAGTTAACACGCCAAAAACAGTTTGAATCCGAAGACAGCATCGTGCGACGATGTTCGTACGTGCCGTTCCGCGATTCTGCCTTATTCTGGAAGTTACAGTCGTGCGGCTGTAATTAGAGCCTTGGGGCTCTAAATTACAGCTGTGCGGCTATGGCTTCCAGAACCCGAAAAATGGTTTTCTCGTTTTTAAAAATGCCGTTTTACTCGTTTTTTATGTTTCCTGGGGATTTTATAGGGTTCGAGGGTCCGCCAATGATGTACTACGGATCCGGTTTGGATCAAACAACCCCAAATTCCAGAAAATAAAACCCGAAAAAAACTGAAAACCCTGATATCCGTACGTACAGAAATTCGAAAACCAAAATTTTACGACATACAGATGCATTTGGCCCGAAATTGATAACAACAGAATGCATAAAATGGCAAACGGACTACTTTCGGCCAATTGGGGTAGTTTTGGGATTCTGCCCCTACAGAACACAGCCGTGCGGCTCTAAGGTTAGAGTGCGGCTGTGTTCTTAGAAAACACAGTCGTAGGGCTCTGTTCGGGTAGCCAACTTTCTAGAAAAACAAAAAACAGAGGAGAAAATCACAGGAAATGCAACAATACAAGTTTAAGGCCTCTCAGAGTTTACCTTAATGTTATTCCAATGTAATGGATGTTCAGAAAAGGATTGGAAAGCAGAAATGTGCCTCGAATCCTTGAGTGTCCCAAAATCCCGAAAATAATTTTCGAACTAAATCGAAACGACCCAGAGAATGCGTCCAGACAAGTAAGTCACCGGTCTAGAATTGTTGTAGAATTGTTTAAATATAAGTTTCAGATTTGAAAGCCAAATTCTCTCTATCTTTCTTCCTCACCCTCTCCTAGCTTCTTTATGTTTCTTTTTCTCTAAGTCTGTTTTTTTCGAAGGAACCCCCCCTCTCTCTGATTTTTCCAGTTTTTATATCCCACTTTATTTTTCATCATTAAGAACATTAAATGCGCCCCATACCTTCTGACTTTGGTTTTCGGCTGAAAAGATAGAAAGAAAACTCCCACCTCAGCAAGTTGTTCTGTCTTGCAGAACAACTCCCCTAACCCACTAGAGCCGCCCGGCCCTAGGAGTTGCTCTGTCTTGCAGAACAACTCCCCTAACCCACCAGAGCCGCGCGGCTCTAGTAAGCCAGGGCCGGGCGGCTCTAGGTTTCAGGACCGGGCAGCTCTGACCTAAGCCGTACGGCTTTAGTTCAGAAACCACAGTCGTGCGGTTCCAGGCAGAACCAGGACAGGCTACCCTAACGCCTACACTCGACTCTAGATCCTAAACTTACTCTAGGGACCTTTCTTGGGGTTTTTGGATCGCGAATGGTAAGGTTTTCGGAGCGTTCGAGGCATTCCAGGCACCTTCTGCTCCTTCCCAAATCTGATTGCTAAAAAGGTAATAAATGACTCTCATCACGGAGGTCAGAAAAACCCATGCTCACACCTCTCTCCCAGCAGCGTTTTCGTTTCTTAAGAGACAAGTTGGCTGTGGTTTCCACTCCAGCTCAACTTGCAGGGGAGTGATAGAGTATATATTTTATATGCAATTATACTACTATAATTTGTATAGGACTCTACTTGTAATTATTCCCTTGTACATCTCCTATATATATTTAATGAAATCCATCTCCATACTTTAGGAGAGATTTCCACAAACCCTAATTCTATTTCACTTGACACAAAAATTATCGGAAGACATAAGCTTCCAGCTTATATCATCTTCTTTATGGTGGTGCCAGGATTGTTCCGTTGGGGGGGGGGGGGGGGGGCAGAAGAGGCAGAGATGGAGGATGGCATCGTCGGCTCGGCAGCAACGGCAGGTGGGCGGCATAGCAAAGAGGAGACGAGGAGAGGGTGAGGGATGAAGGTTGAAGAAGGCAAAACTGTTTTTCTTTTTCTTTTTTAATTTCCAGAGCAAATTAAAAAAAAAATTACAACAACTGATACAAGGGCATCGCCCCTGTATCAGCGTTGAAGAGCAGGGGTGCTGCCCCTGCTCTTCTTGGGGGAGCGGCAGCTAAAGGGGGTCACCGGAAGCCCCCTATTCAGGGGTTTTTCAGGCGTCTGGGGGGTCAGCTATCCCCCCGTGACCCCCCTCAGTGCCGCCCCTGTTTATGCTCCTCAAGAGTAAAAGAATGAACCAAACCCCACACATATATTTCTCTATTTTTCTTCATGATAAAAGGTTGTACTATTATTCCAAAAGGAGTCAGCCCAACAACATCGGTGTTGGAAGGCGGTGGCGGATGGCCATTGTCAAAAGGAGAAAGAAGGAAGGGCTACTTTGGGTTTTGTTTTTAAGTTCACAATGTCGAGTTTCTCGACATAAGATTTTCTTTTTCATTTTTTTTATTTTTTATTTATTTATTTTACAATCTGCAAGGGTAAAATAGTTGCAGATTATTTGCAAGGGAATATTATATAGCATTGCAAATTCCCTTGCATTTTTTCCTCCAAAATTTTCCGCCTAAAATTTGCAAACAATTGGATCGATAATTTGCAAACAATTTACTAACAAATTTCTTTTAAAAATGATAAATTGAACCGAGACAAAAACAAGAAGAATAAATTGCATCCTATCAAATGTTGGAGGCATAATTGTAATTCTGATATAGATTAAAATCATTTTTCACTCAAAAACCATTAAGAAATCAATTGGAACTTTTACATAAATTTACTACTTTATTACAATTCTTTAACTGATATATATATATATTGCTTTTAACACATGAGGTTGAGTTCAAAAGAAGATTCAAATAATTAAATATATGAAAAAGAAAAGTAGTAAATTGCAAGCAAAAATGATTAATATTTGAGTTGTGAATTGACTCACCATTAAAATAGAAATTAATTTTTTGTTTAGTTTTTCTTTTATTTTTTCATGTTTTCAAAAAAAGTATCAAACATAAAATCAAAATTAAAAAAATTAAATTAAGAATAGATTGAGAACTTGGATGGATTAAATGGATTACATGGATTATTACACGGTTTATTATAAACTATATAATATGAGTTCCATAACCTATTCAATCCTTATAACCCATTGTAACCAATAAAAACTACTTTTCATGGTGTGGATGAGTTGAGATTGAATCGGTTATGATAACTCATCCAATAGCCTATTTCATGAACCAAACATGACTATAAAGTGATTGAATCTACCGTTGAAAGAGGGATGCCTACTTTTTTTTGTAAATACTACCGGTTTTCGGACACCATACATGGATTGTTACATGGTTTATTATAAACCATATAATATGAGTTCCATAACCTATTAAATCCATGTAACCCATTACAAACAAGAAAAACTACTTTTCATGGTTTGGATTAGTTGAGATTGAATGGGTTATGATAACTCATCCAATTTTGAAAACCATAACCTATTCTATGAACCAAACATAGCAATAAAGTAATTGAATCTACCGTTGAAAGAGGGTGGTGCCTACTATTTTTTTTTTTTTTTTTGGTAAATACTACCGGTTTCCGGACACCACATTAGATGCTGAATAATCCGGTTTCGAGGTAACAGTTCAGCGGATTATGATATCAAGACTCCTCCCAATATTGGTACTGGGACTCGAACACATATCATGTCCCTAACTCAGCCCACCATCTACTATCTTAGCTACCAAACATTGGTAGGGATGCCTGCTATTTAATAGAGATAATTGGTGCTAAAAAATAAATGTGATTAAGTGGATAGTAATTGATTACTTGAGTGTATTATTCTGGGAGTATAGAAAAATTTTCTGTTGTTTGCAGGGATGGTTAGAGAGAGAATTGAAAATCATTGAACCCAAAATTTACTGTCCAAACAATATTAATTAACAAGTTCATAAGCACAAACCGGATAAAGTTTTGCCTAATTCGATGTATTTCATTTCTAAAGGTCTCTTAGATCCTATTGCACCATGACAGGAATATGATTATATGTATATATGTTATATTTATGTATAATGCACATGGAGCTATGTATATATTTTACATGTGTATCTCTAGGGTATAAATACCCACTTAGAATCAATACAATTCAAGGGTTTCACATAATCTTACACACCAAACGGATAAATTCAAAACCTTTGAAATTGGTAAGTGTTTATAACAGGTGAAGAAGTATTACAAAAATCAAACATGAACCCCATGTTTGGTCTATGTAATAGTACAAAAATAAAAGAGTGAAATGTATCAATGGTCAGCTCAAATCTATTTTGCCAATACTAAAGAGAGACTTACAATAACACTTAATATATTGTTTTATCAATAGGAACTCCAACAACGGCAGCGGGATTCAAACCCAGAAAGGATGTTACAAAAGTCGGTTCCTTACCGCTAAGTCCACTCTTAAGGCCAGTTTGGGATTGCTGTCAGTGAAAGTGCTTTTCCCCACAGCTAGATTTCATTGCTTTCTTTAAAAGTATTTCCTGAATACAATCTGACTTTTACCCATTGTGCATTTAAGATTGCTTTCTGCAGTCCTGAAAGCTACGTTCAGGCTACGAAAAACAGTTGTAAATGCAGCCTTAGTCAATAAACCAACTTATAAGCAATCATTAATATGTATATATATATATATATATATATATATATATATATATATATATATAGTCCGAGGTATTGAAGGATAAATAACAATTGTTTTTTCTTTCTAAATTTGTCAATTAGATATTTTAACAAAATTAGGGGGAAAAAGTAGCCAAAATAGATATTTTGGTCATGTGATCTGGCCATAAGTAATTGTTAAGTATTATTCCCTCCGGTTTCAAATATAAGTCACTTTAGGATTTTTACTTTGGTCTTTTTTATATGTCATTTTAGATTACCAATGCATTTTTTACAATATTTACTCATATTTACCCTCATTAAAAGTATGAGAGAAGTTCAATATTTAATAAAAATAAGTCTTAACAATTAAGAAGGAAGAGAATTTTAACATAAAAAGTAGAGCTTTAGTATAAATTTATTAAGGGTATATTAGTCATTTTAATAACACAATTAATAATTTATTGGTTTTGATGAATAACCTTAAACGACATATATTCAAAACCGGAGGGAGTACGTTTTAGATCCCTTAAATATTAATATCTTTCAATTGAGACCATGCATGAATTTCTTTAATCTTTTCTGTTTTATGAAATAAAGCATTGGCCTACCTTACATACACCAAGTTATGACTTGCGATTGTTCAAATTGTTCGATACTGCAATTATGACTTGCGATTTCAATGTTACACCTTTTTCCCTGAGGAAATAATTAACATATTAAAAAAAATATATATATTCTGAATAAGGTGTAATTGGTATGAAATACTAAAGATTCGAACTACATATATACATAGATCGATTTACTTGTTTAAAAAAACTAGAATTACAAAAATTCACATAAATTAGCATACATGAATATAGATAATTTTTATGATAAATATATAAATATGGATATATAGTCCAAAGAATATATAAAAGTTCACTTTGTCCTTCAATGAATAATTTTGTATATACACCATCAGGACGAGTATTAAGTCCAAATTAATTATTATAAGTTCTGAATAAAGAAATTAAAAAATTAGAAACAACTAAAATTAAAAAAATTGAAATTTAGAAATATGTGTGGGGTTTGCTAGCTAAGAAAATTACATTTATGTTTTTAATTTTATTTTTCTAATATTGCCAATAAGTATGTCTTCTTAAAAGCTGGCTAATCAATTTGCTACATTTGTGGAATGTCTTCCCCACTCTACGAAGTGATGCATATAATGGGGGGGACTAATATTACAAGAAGAAAGCACAAAACTAAAGCTAACATAGATATTTTCCTCCTTGATGCAGTAAATTTGGAAATATATCCATCTTCCATTAGCAAATGCTGCTTCATCCATTGATCCATTGATTCGATCGTCAGTTCAGATATGTCCCTAGCAAAGTACAACAAGTTCATTAAAAAAATGAAAATGAAAATTAAAGCTTTTACTAAATTTAAAGCATATTAATAATTTGGAAATACATGTGAAAAATTACCTCAATTTTATTGCATTGACTAGTTTCTTCTTCGACGAGATTTGGAAGTCTTGTTTTTAGACTTTGTTGGCCTTTGATTGCCTTCAACTTTCCTCACAAACCAAGCAGGTTTCCTTGTTTTGAACACTGCATATGCAATTCCAACACCAAATACAAATCCACACCCATACCCAATTGTCACAGCTTTCCATCCAAATCCATCTTCACAATCCTCTCTTTTTGATTCATATTCTACTTTTTTCACTTTGTTGCATTTCTCCAATGGAAATCCACATAATCTTGAGTTCCCTTCATATGAAATATTGTCGAAAGTGTTGAACTGTTTACCTTCAAGTATGGGTCCTTCCAACCGATTATAAGAAACCCGAAAGGTTTGAAGAAACGTTAAATCCACAAGCTCCATGGGAATCCTTCCGCTCAAAGAATTTGAAGAGAGATCTAGTGATTCCAAATTCGACAAATTTCCTATTGATGATGGAATATTATTTGTGAAGCAGTTGTGAGAAAGATTCAAAGGTCTAAGCGACTTTAGTTTTCCAATCGATTTCGGAATATTTCTTATAAATTTATTTCGTGACAGATCAATATATGTCAATGCATTTTGGATTTTTTGCAACTTAATCTCCAATCCTTTGAATGTTATATTCACAGTATAATA
This sequence comes from Euphorbia tirucalli, assembly GCA_039660915.1. NCBI lineage: Eukaryota > Viridiplantae > Streptophyta > Magnoliopsida > Malpighiales > Euphorbiaceae > Euphorbia > Euphorbia tirucalli. The sequence continues at coordinate 74,609,200 of CM077641.1, forward strand.
GTAGGAGTAGTTTGGTGAGCTCATGTAATGCAGTTCCTTGCCATTTACGCCCATCATTGCCTCAAAATGATCAAAGTATGATGCTGGCAGTGGTCCACTGAAGTTATTGTTGGAGAGATCGAAAATTCGCAACTTAGGGAAGGGATAACTTTTCAACGTTCCATGCAATTTATTAGTGTGCATCACAAGATCTTGCAGATGTGGTAGAGTTCCGAGAGAATAAGGGGATGCATCATCGATCTTGTTGTTACTGAGATTGATTAGTTCCAAATTCTCACAATTGATGATAGTATGTGGGATTTGTCCTTGCAGTTGATTGCTTTCCAAGTTCAAATATCTTAATGCACATCTCTTTGAAAATGTAGCAGGAATTGTCCCTTGAAAATTGTTCATGCCCAAATGCAACACTGACAGACCATTGCTCATATTTACCAAACATGGAGGAAGAAATCCGCTGAAACTATTGTTGGAGAGGTCCAAAATTTGAAGAAAGGATAACTTGCAAACTGAAGAAAATTCTCGTGTTAACTTATTGGATGAAAGAACGACAACTTTTAGGTTTACGGAATTGAAAACTGAATCAGGAATTGGGCCAGTAAACATGTTATTTCTGAGATCAATATAATCTAAGTCCTTGCTTTGAAAACTTGGAATTGGGCCATGCAACTTGTTAAAACTCAAGTCAATGGAATATAATAAATTGCTATGGATTTGGCTTATGTTGAGAGTGCCATGGAGTTGGTTGTTGCTGAGAGCTAAGTGTCTCAAACGGGGAAGAGTAAATGAGGAGGATGGTATTGTTTCATTGAGCAGGTTATAGGATAAATCTAGCCAAAATAAATTTGAAAATACACTTATAAAAGAAGGGATTGGGCCAGTTAATTGGTTTTTTAATAAGTGTAAAAATTCAAGTTGTGTTAAATTTCCAAAGTAAATAGGAATAGGACCGCTGAAATTATTGTATGAAAGATCTAAGTCATAGAGCAGTTTAAGATTTCCAAAGGAAGAGGGAATATGACCACTGAAATTATTGTTTGAGAGAACCAAGGAAGTGAGTTGTGTTAAAATGCCAAACAATTCAAGATTTGAGCGAACAAAATTGCAGCCGCTAAGCTGCAATTCTTTCAACGACTTGAGGTTGTTGTGAAAGAAATGAGGTTCCAAATAAATTGGGATTTTTGTGAAAGAAAGTCCCAAGTGCTCTAGGAGGGTACTCCAATTGGACATGGGAAGAATTCCACTGAGATCTCCATTGCCAGCTAAATCCAAGATTTGAAGGTGTGGTCATTGAATAAATATATATGGAAATTCCCCACGCAATCCACAGTACATGAGTTTGAGAGATGACAAAGAAGAAGATAGGTTCAACAAATAAACAAGTTCTACGGAAGACATATTTACAGACATCATATGCAATGTTGTTAGTTTCGTTAGATTTTGAACAAGTTTGTTGAAGGCAATTGTATCCATGCTCAACTCACTATTTCCACCTCCATACAACCCAAGGAAATCCAATTTGGATAGATGAAAAATATTTGGGAATTCCCCTTCCAATTCACAATCGACAAGCGACAAATATGACAAAGAAGAGGACAAATTCTTGAAGGAACTAGATTTGACCGACGACAACTTTACATTGCTCAAATCCAGTTCTCTTAAATTGGACAGGTTTTGAACAATTTTATCAAAAGCAGTACCTGTGCTTAGCTCTAGACTATTGGAAGAGAGATCAAGATATTGAAGATGAGAGAGCATGAAAATATCAGAATGAATGGAACCATAAAGCATACTATAAGAAAGGTTAAGACCAATTACATAACCTGTTTCATTATCGTAACTGATCCCTTCCCAAAAGTAGCAATCAATTCCCTCTTTCCAAGATTCTGTCTTTGGATTCGACGGTACATCAGTTGTCTGAATGGAGAAGGATTTTTTAAGAAGAATCAAGGCATGGCTGTCATAAGGATCACAACGTAGTGTGGAAGAGGAAGAATTAGGAGATAAACAAAGAACTTCAAAATGAAAATGAAACAAAAGGAGGCAGACAAATTGAGAAAGGCATAGCATTTTCTACTTGTCAATTTTCAAACACTTATGGGCTATTTAGTTGTGGAAAACTAAAGTAAGTGAGAGACCCAAGTAAGTGAGTTGTGTTCAAGTGCCAAACAATTCAAGATTTGAGCCAACAAAATTGGTCAATTTTCAAAGACTTAATTTGGTGCGTTTGTAGTGATTAGAAGACTAATATTTATAAACAAATAACTTAAAAATGAAAATGAAAATGAAACAAAAGGAGGCAGACAAATTGAGAAAGGCATAGCATTTTCTACTTGTCAATTTTCAAACATTTATGGGCTATTTTAGTTGTGGAAAACCATACCTGTTTTCTAAGAAATTTCACGGAGAAAAATGGAAAAGAGAAATTAGTGTTTGGTTGTTAAAAAGTTCCAAATGTGAAATTGGAAATCAATTTTCCCAAAATTAAGCTTTCTGGGTGGGAAACATCTTTTTGGTGTTTTCTAATGTGGAGCCAATACAACACAGACACCGAGTTTCAATTTTTCAATTGACTCTTTTTTCTTGACTAATATTTTTATATTTATGGTTTTATATAATTTTTATGTTTTGATTTTCTTTTTTACTGATAAAGTTTTAATTTAAAAAATGTTGCTAATAGAGAAAAATGAAAGCCCATTTTCTGAATGAAAAATTACATACTCCCCCACACTACAACAAATGCTAGATTTAGCAGCAAAATTTACATTTAACAGCAAAAATATATAGTGGAGGTGGCAATTATGTAAACGACCTACTGACACGACATGAACCCAATATATATATAGTGGGTTTAGTTTGATTAAACAGGTAATGGGTCATTTTTGGGTTGACACGAAAGTCCGATAATTTTTGTGTCGGGTTAGGATTAACTTGCTAACCCGAAAATGACACGAATATTTAAAATTTACTATTATATTTTCCTATATTTTTACATGTCACCATTAAAAAATGTAATATAATATATATAACTCACAAATACAAAACAACTTTTCAATAATTTTACACGTCATCCTTAATAGATGTAGTAAAATGACACAAAAATGCGAACAAGACATAATCCAAAATAAAAAATAGAACATTAAGATTTGTAAACTAGGTTTTGGATCAATATTTTAGGTTGACAAAGTTAAATTGTTAATTTAGACACGATATAAATATTTAAAATTTTAATATTTCCTCTATAATATTTTTACATGTCACTCGAAAACACGACACAAAACTGACACGAACACGATTGTATTAACTCGATTATGACCCGAAAATTTTTTGGTCAGGTTTGGGTTTTGCTCACTGAAACACGAACCCGAATTCGACACTACACGAACATGACCCAGCTATACGAATTGACACCCCTAACAAAGTGATGCAATAATGGGGGAACTAAAAGTCAACTTTTTCTTTTTGAAAAAAAAATCATAAAATACAGCAAACTTACACACCCTTTTTTTTTTTTCAAACGTGAAGTTAGAAATGGTCTATTATGTGTATGACGGTGTGTTTCATGCTATTTTTTCATTTAGTTAGATTTTCAATTAAATTGATTTCTTTGTTTTAACGTGTTTCATGGAAGCTTTTAATTTAGTTATATTTTCAAATTAAATTGATTTATCTGTATCTTCCTGTGGTTTATAGAATCGTAATATGTGGACTTTTAAGGATGAGAAATCAAGAGAGAAGAAGAAAGCAAGAGGGATGTATTGGCAAATTACGGTAAATAGGATAGAGAAGATGAAATGGACAATTTTATGCACAAAGGTTTTAATTATAGATTGGAGGCAGTAAAGATTGTATTGATAATGTAAGTATATATATACAGGGTGACTAACAAAACCCTAATTACAAGAATTCTAGATATATCACACAACTACAGTTTAATTACAAGTATAACACTATTACCCTCCCTCAAGTTGAGCAGGGGCTCAACTTGCATCGAAAGGGAATGAAATGATCCTTTGGGAGAGCTTTGGTAAGAATGTCAGCCACTTGATCTCGAGTAGGCACATAGTGAACGCGTAAAAGTCCCTTGGAAACCCTGCCACGGATAAAAAACAACTCAACCTCCAAATGCTTACTCCGTTGATGATAGACTAGATTGAGAATGAGGTAGGTGGCAGAGAGATTGTCACACCAGAGATAAGGAACTTGAGGAAGCCGAAAACCTACCTCCTGTAACAAGATTTGCAGCCAACCAATTTCAAACGCACCAGTGGCCAGGGCCCTGTATTCGGCTTCAGTAGAGGAGCGGGCAACAGATTGTTATTTCTTGGAACTCTAAGAAATCAGGTTACGGCCAAGATATATTGCATAGCCCGAGGTTGATTTACGGTCATCCAAGCTGCCTGCCCAATTAGCATCAGTGTACCCCTGAAGAGTGAGATCCAAATGGTGGTGAAGAAAGAGCTCAAAGTTGCAAGTTTTATGTATATAACGGAGAAGGCGTTTGACACCTTGCCAGTGTAATTATTGGAGCATGCATAAACTGAGACAATTTATTCACTGCAAAAGAGATATCCGGCCGAGTGAGAGAGAGGTATTGTAAACAACCAAGAGCACCACGGTAAGTAGTAGGGTCCGAAAAAGGATCACCCAATTGCAACATGAATTTATCTTTAGATCCCATAAGGGTGGCAACACCAGAAAAGCCCTCCATTTGAGTTCGGTGAAGGAGGTCCTGGATATATTTGGTTTGGCACAGAAAAAGGCCATCCTTGCACCAAGTTGCTTTAACGCCCAAAAAATATGACAAGGTACCAAGATTGCGAATAGCAAACTGAGACTGAAGTCGGTTAATGAGACGATCAACAGCGGACTGATGATTACCCAATACCAACAAATCATCAATATAGATAAGGCAGAAAACCTGAACAGACCCTTTATGCTAGAAGTAAAAAGAAGTATCAGACTTCGAACCAACAAAGCCAAAGGAACACAAAACATCTGTCAACCGATGATGCCACATCCGTGGTGCTTGCTTCAAACCATACAGAGACTTATGAAGTCTACACACATAAGAAGGAAAGTCGGGGTTCACAAAGCTAGGAGGTTGTTCCATAAACACAGTTTCATCCAGATTGTTATGTAAAAAATGCATTACTGACATCAAGTTGGGTTATTGACCGATTCAAAGAGACGGCAACAGCCAGCAATAAACAAATAGTTGCAGGCTTGATAACAGGACTGTAGGTCTCAAAGTAATCAATACCTGGTAGTTGATGAAACCCTTTTGCTACAAGGCAGGCTTTGTATCGATCAATACTACCATCAGCCTTCTGTTTCAATTTAAACACCCACCAACACCCAACAATATTCTGATCAGGACTGGGAGGCACAAGTGACCATGTACCATTGGCAACAAGAGCATTATATTTTGAAGTCATAGCATCTCGCCACTCGGGAATTTTGGAAGCTTGAAGAAAGGTGGACGACTCTTTGATGTAAAGCAAGAATTTCAGCTTCAGCTTGTCGTTCATTTGGCGAGTGACCATGCACCGGGGAGCCGGCAAATCGAGTGTAGCGTCAACGGGTGACCTGGACAGTGACGACGTCAGAGGGGATGAAGAGGCAGGTGTTAGGTGGCCAAAGGTGGATAGATCAACACATAAATAAACGCCCTAAGGGGACGTTGTACAACTGGTGGACGACAAGGTGGAGGGAGACGGCAACACAGGAGGAGGAGGACGGGTTGGTGAGGGTGCCGCGGGTGGGGTATGGGATGAGGGGGCTACTTTGGATAGTTGAGGCAACTGTATAGGGGGTGCGTTTAGGAGCACAAGCATGGGAAAGGGAAGATGCAGTGGAGGATTGTCAATGGATTGCATCTCCAAGGGCAACACATCATTAATCTTCGAAAAAGGGAACACCTGTTCATCAAACAAGACATGGCGTGAGATAAAAAATTTAGAAGACACGAGATCAAAACAAATATAACCTTTGTGGAGATGACTATACCCCATGAAAACACACGGACGAGACTTATAATCAAATTTGTTTTTGGCGTACGGTTTGAGCCATGGATAGCAACAACATCCAAAAACCCAAAGTGCATGATAATTTGGTCGGTCATGGAAGAGAATTTGATAGGGGTTTCGATTTTGCATTTGAGCCATAGGGGTATAGTTGATGAGGTAGACGGAGGTGTCAAAGGCATAGGTCCAGTATTTATAAGGCATGTGGGACCGATGGAGGAGAGCAAGGCCATGTTCGACAATGTGGCAGTGTTTGCATTCAGCGGTGCCAATTTGCTCGGGGGTGTGGGGACAAGACATGCGGTGGGAAATGCCATGGGTGCGAAAAAAGGGCTGTAGGGCTATAAATTCCCCCCCCCCCCCCCCCCCCCCAATCGGATTGGAAGGTCTTGATTGATTTCTGAAAAAAGTTTTCAACTATGGTGTATAATTGAACAAATATATCATGCATGTCGGATTTTTTTCTCATAAAATAAATCCAAGACTATTTGCTAAAATGGTCAATAAACACAACATAATACCGATAGCCATCAATAGAAATAACAGAAGCGGGGCCCCAAACATCAGCACAAATTCATGAAATAGTATTAGATAAAGGAAAAGGCAATTTATGACTTTTACTGACACAACAAGAAGAACACACGGATGTACTAGAATCAGAAATTGGAATTTTATTGGAATGAAGAAAATGTTTAACATTAAATAAGGAGGCATGCCCTAAACGGTCATGTCAAGAGCTCAAAGAAGCTACATTAGCACACTTTTTATTCAATGCATCTAAACAAAGCGAGTAAAGTCCATTGTTACACCGACCTCGGTATCAGATCCTCCCCGTTGCCAAATCCTTGATAAGAAAGGAATTAGAGAAAAATTAAATAGAACAGGGTTAAAGTTTGTTAGAGCATAAACAGATAATAAATTATTGGAAGAATTGGGAACAAAGAGCATATTATCCAAATTTAGTGAACAATTATTAACGGAAACAACAGAATTACCGACACGAACAATAAGAAGTTTAGAACCATTACCAACTGTGACTGAGTCAATCCCTTGATATTCAGAATGGATGTCCAAGTTTCCCATGTCCAAAGTTAAATGATGTGTGGCGCTGGAGTCAACAGGTGGAGGAGTGTGGCTGGTTGCAATGTGAGATATGGGTCGAATGGGGTTTTGCAAGTGAAGTTTGGGCGAGGAGCAATCTCGGGCTACATGTCCAAGGCCATGGCAATTGTGACACATGACGTGTCGCTGTCTAGAAGTGTTGTTGCTGTAAGTGTGCCGGATTTAGGCCAGCAAAGTTGTTCTGTCCCCCATAGCTATTTGGCCCACCATAAGTATGCTGGCCCTAGTGGTAATTATTTCGACCTCCACCACCACACTGCTGTCTACCGCCAGACCTGCCGCCACCACATCGTAGCTGAGAGTAACAGCCACCACGGCCATTGCTACGGCCTGAATTAGAAGAGTGGGATGAGTACATAGCTGTTGGCGGAACAGCAGAGGAAGTCTTCGATTTTTCACGTGCCAAACAGTGTTCCTCAGTGAGAAGCATACCCAACAAATCATCAAAAGTAATGTCTTCCTGTTTAGTATACAAAGTTCTAGCAAACAAACTATATTCATCTCCAAGTCCCATGATAATGGCATCTACCAAATCTTCCTTATTCATACTATAATTCAAAAAAACAAGCTGATCATAAATTGACTTCGTACGAAATAAATAGGTAGTAATATCAGAGTTACCTCTCTCAATAGTCGTTAATTGTTGATGCAAATTCCTGATTTGCGCCCTAGAACTCGAGGAATAAGTGCGGATCAAACGGTTCCAAGCAATTGCTACTGTATCGGAACTAATTATTTGCGAGAGTAGAAAGGTTGAAACCGAGCCCAAAATCTAGCTCAAGACTTCCTGGTCCTGTTGTTCCCAAACATCGAACAGTGGATTAGGAATTCCGTCTCCTAAAAATTTCACGGGCACCGAATATTTGTCATCAATGTGGTGTGTAAGGCGACACCCACGCAATAGGGTCATCATCTGCCCCTTCCATAACACAAAATTTCCAGAGTCTAATTTATTAGAAATCAAACCGGTGACATTAGAAAAAGTTGTCGGTTGTAAAACCGGAACTTGTGTAGTAAACGGCGATCCTCCTCCACTATGACTGACCAGCTGCACTCTAGGAACAAAAGACGGATTGGCGGTTGGGAAGGTGATGAGAGCATCAGTATTTTGGGTGGTGAACGGATTCGAAAAAATCCATAGGGTCTAGATGGCGGGCTGCGGAACGTGAAGGGAGGAGTTGGATGCGGTGAGCTGACAGCCGATAGAGGGATCGGCTGTGGAGCTGGAACGCCGGTGGTAAGGATGTACTGGCAAATTAAGATGAAATGGACAATTTTATGCACAGAGGTTTTAATTTGACAAAGTATAAATTATAGGGTAAATAATTTATTAAGGATTCAACAGTTAACAATGACAAAACTTAAGGATCTTAGAGTACGTGTATGGACTAACTAGTGTAATATGTAAGAACATAGGAACTAATAAATTGTTTGCTCTAAATTTATATAAATTTAGAAAAGTACTAGTATAGTTGTGCAAACCTTAAAAAGGTTATAATAACAATAAAAAAAAAAGTACAAATATTACAAGAAGAAAGTACAAAACTAAAGGTAATATAGATCTTTTTTTCCTCTTTGATGACAATAAATTTGGAAATATATCCATCATTAATCAGCAAAAACTGCATCATCCATTGACCCATCGATTTATCAGTTCAGTTCGGATATGTCCCTAGCAAGGTACAACAAGTTCATTAAAAAAATGAAAATGAAAATTAAAGCTTTTACTAAATTTAAAGTAGGGGTGAGCACTATCCGGTTTAACCGAATACCAATACCGAACCAAACCGAAAAAAAAATTCGGTGCGGTTACCGAATTTTTTTTGGTTTGGTTTGGTAACAATTATATATATATTTGGTTATTCGGTTCGGTTCGGTTTTTCCGTAAAAAAATTTGGTTTAACCGAAACCGAACCGAATTATTTTATATATATATATATATATATATATATATATTAGGTTTGTAATATTCTAATTTACTTAATTGAATTTTATACTTCATTAAAAAATATAAAATGACTAAATAACAATTAATTACAAAAATAATATATAATGGTTCAATTAATTGCCCTAAAAATCATTTCAAATATTTTATTTATTTATTTTTTTGTAAAAATACCAAATTTCGGTAGTAACCGAACCGAACCAAAAAATTTCGGTTCGGTTTTTATCCTGGTTTGGTTTGGTTCGGTTCTAATTATTATTGACAATTCGGTTCGGTTAACTGAAAATTCGGTTCGGTTCGGTAACCGAACCGACCGATGCTCACCCCTAATTTAAAGTATATTAATAATTTGGAAATACATGTGAAAAATTACCTCAATTTTACTGCATTGACTAGTTTCTTCTTCGACGAGGTTTGGAAGTCTTCTTTTTAGACTTTGTTGGCCTTTGATTGCCTTCAACTTTCCTCACAAACCAAGCAGGTTTCCTTGTTTTGAACACAGTATATGCAACTCCAACACCAAATACAAATCCACACCCATACCCAATTGTCACAGCTTTCCATCCAAATCCATCTTCACAATCCTCTCTTTTTTTAAAAAAAATTTAATTAACCAGCGGTATTCTCATTAAGATAATTCTGTTTGGGACTTAGTCACAATTAAGGCTTCCCATCCCTTCCTGCGGACATATTTAGTAGGATTTGAACCTGAATTTCTTCTCACAAACTCAGCCAACATTGCCAACTGACCTGCAACCCCGCAAGTATAAAGTTAATAAATATGACATTTTTAGTAATTTTCTCATTATTAAAATCGGTGCCTTGGAGGCATATCTTTGTAATGAACTCATGGGTGAGAATAATATTGAGATCTTTAGGTAAATACATCACTTTATGGTGAGATGAGATTGATACAATTTTTGGTTCTATGGCCTATGTTGATGAACAAACAAGAGAGACAAAGGAATGAAAGAGAATTGAGGGGAAGAAGAAAAGAGGAAGGAAATGAGAGACAAGCTGGTAGAAGAAGAGTGATAGAGAAAATACTAATAATGATAGTAATAAATTGGTTTTTACATATATTTTTGAGTTATTTAAATAAATAAACAAAAATGTATTTCAATAAAGAAATTTAATGTTACATTAGTAAGTTAAAAGTGAAAAAAAAATGTTGCTAATAGCGAAAAATGAAAGCCCATTTTCAATTTTTCAATTGACTCTTTTTTATATTTATGAACCCATTTTGTACTTGTCAATTTTCAAACACTTAATTTGGTGCGTTTGTAGTGATTAAAAGACTAATATTTATAAGTAGATTTTCTACAGTGCCACTCTCCATCAATGGACTAATATCTAGACAAATACAAGTCTAATAATCTATTTTTCTAACTTGTTTTTTGGGTTCAATATAAAATCATCTTTCCAAATTGGAAGTCTAATAATCGATTTTTCTAACTTGTTTTTTGGGTTCAATATAAAATCATCTTTCCAAATTGGAAGTCTAATAATCTATTTTTCTAACTTGTTGTTTGGGTAATGTTAACTTTTCTTTTACGGAAATTGACAAATCAAATAATACCAAAATTTAATTACTTTAAATTTATTAAACATCACCAAAAAGATGGCAAAAAGCCATCGATTCCGCAAGTACAATCCATATAGTACACATGGCAAAAAGTATACTCAAGGCCCATAGGTTGCTGGGATTGAAGTTATGGGAGGTTAAAAAAGGGAAAATAATACTCATCTTCAAGTTTTCGACCGTCAATAACAATTTTTCTAATTGTTCCAGTAAATAACATATAATTCATATGAATTTAATTTTATATACCGTTTATACAAAAACTAAAGATGCAAAAAAACATCGGAAAAAACATATACATATCGATCTGGTTTCGAAGAGAAAAAAAAAACGAAAAAAGCTTTTTAAAGTCGCATGACGAAAAAATAAATGGATTTTGAGTTAAATACGAAAGTAGATTAAAATTCTAAAAGAGAAGAGAGAAAAGTGAACAAACTAGAGAAGCTATTTTGGTGAATATGAGTTGTTTATTGGGTAAAAATCACGTAAAAATGAATATTTTGTTTTAGATATTTTTGAAATTTTGGAAAGTTTTTAATATATTTATGCAAACTTTTTATTTTCAAGTAAAAATGTTATATGGTGTTAAAAGTTAAGTATTTTTATAAAATCTCAAAACTAAACCAGTTTTCGAAAATTAAGCTTTATGGGTGGTAAACATCTTTTTAGTGTTTTCTAATGTGGAACCAATACAACATGGACTCCGTGTTTCAATTTCTCAACTGACTCTTTTTTCTTCATCGAAGGACTAGTATCATTGGTGAATAGTGCTCAAATGACATTTCCATCACATAGGCATAGTATCATCGTCTAGCATAAAGTTGATAAATATGACATTTTTAGTGATTTTCTCATTATTAAAGTCGGTGCCTTGTAGGTATATCTTTGTAATGAACTCATAGTTGACTATAATATTGAGATCTTTAGGTAATTACAGCACTCTATGGTGAGATGAGATTGATACCACTTTTTCGTTCTATGGCTTATGTTGATGAACAACAAGACAGACAAAGGAATGAAAGAGAATTGAGGGGAAGAAGAAAAGAGGAAGGAAATGAGACAAGTTAATAGAAGAAGAGTGATAGAGAAAATGCTAATAATAATAACAGTAAAAAAATTTATTTTTCATATATTTTTGAGTTATTTAGATAAATAAACAAAAATGTATTTCAATAAAAATTTTTATTTTTACATTAGCAAGTTATATAGTATCAGTAAAAAATAAAAAATAAAAAAAACGTTGCTAATACCGAAAATGAAAGCCCATTTTCTGAATAAAAAGTTACATAGTCCCCATTTGGTATATCCAAAATAAATTATAAGCTATAAAAATATACAAAACATAATAGAAAGGTTTTCAAGGAAAAAAAATGTGAAGATGAAGCTGAAAAATAAAAGCAATATATAGAAATATAAAAATATAAAATCAAAAGACAAAAAATAAAAATAAAAATATTATCGATATCAATATGATTGTAAAATATTAAGAGATCGTCAAAATATAAAATTCAACAAATTAAAAAAATGAAATAATAAGAAAAAAAAAATATGTTCACAATGTTTTCTGGCAACAGAAATCTGGTCTACTATGAAACGCAATTCCACTGATTTGTGCCAAGCACACCAAAAATAAATTCCTACTCTCGAAAACAAAAGTTTGTAGTACAAATGGAGCAGGGTCGAATCCACAGGAATTGGCCGAATATTTCTTCTAAAATTAAACTTAAAAAGTAAAAGGGGTGTTGTTTGAGAATTGCAATTAAAATATGGAAACAACAGAAATTAAATAATTTGGTAAAAATCTATATGAGGCGAATTCCAGCTAGAAGGCGAATTCGAGTCTTGAGTCAAGCCAACCGATCATCGATCAAACACAAAAGATAACTTCAATGCATTCAAATAAATTAGCTATAGCTATCATAAAGCATGAATCACCTAGTCTCTTCTTACGGAATAGATAACTAAGAGAAGCTCGTTAATTATCCCTATTTAATCGAACAGTTCCGAACAAGCTTCGGAATTTAATTCAATCAAAAGCATTAACACATGAAAGAGACACTAATTCTACTCAACAATCACATAAGCGGGATTATTTAAAGCATATCAATTTCATCCATAACACAAATTAAAAACTTGTCCATAATTAATCGTGTTATTCGCTACCTAGGTTAAGTGAATTAAACGATTACGTATTTAATCGCCTAACTAGCAAATCAATCACAAGTAAATAATTAAATCAAGAATTCAATTAAATCATGCAAAAGTAATAAGAACAGAATGAAATTAATTACTTGAATTAAAGAAGAAAATAAGAACAATGATCTCACAGTTGACGTTACAAGACTGAACTTTCCTCCTAGCTAGAAATTAGGGTTTTAGTTCATCATGGGGTCAAGAACACTTTGGGAGAGGGAAAGAAAAGAAAGTGGCTGCCGAAATTCCCAGAGAAGAAGAAGAAGAGAAGAGAAAGAAAAATAAATGACCTAACTCCTTTTAAACCTAATCAACTAAGGAAAGAGTTCTAAAAAGGAAATAACTCTAATTAAGATTTTGTAGGAAAATCTAATTAGAGTTATTAAAAAAATAAAATATCTCCAAAAGCCTATCATGAAAAGGCTGAAATAAAATAAGATAAAACTAAATTGGAAGTCTTCAAGTCTCATAAAAATTCTTCAAAATTCGCAGGTCCCCTTAAGCCATGGTCTTGGCTTATGCAAAACAGCTTCATAAGCCCAATTTCAGCATCAACAGCACTCTATAAGCCATGCCCATGGGTTATGACTTCGAGCTCCATCCTTCAAGCACTCCAAGCTTCCAAAATCAGCTCTTTAAGCTCATTTCCAACTTCAGAGTCCCTAGCACGAGTAATTACACAAAATGGAGTAAATCCGCCTAAGTTAACTAAAAATACATCAATTAAAGCCTATAAACAAAGACGGATTACGTGCATAAAATGCACTTATCAAAATTCCCCCCACTTAAACCTTGCTTGTCCTCAAGCAAACAAAACAAGTCCAACTCCAAAGACAATTAAAAGCGCATTATATCTCACAAATCATAGTTTCAAAAATCAACTAATAAATCAAGCACGCTTATCAAGGGAGAGATGCGATAAACTTGGCAGTTAGCCCCAACTAATGCTCCCAAAGCTACTCAATTAACAACTTAGAATATGATTTGCATCACTAGGATAGTAGACTTCTGATTGCTTCTTAATCAAAAACATAAACAAGGGACAATAGGATTTGGATAAGCACACAATTTATTTAAGACATAAACAACTAACGGATCACTTTGTGATCTTATTTTATTTATTTATTTTTCTTTCACAACTTTTAACCTTACTTAAGATGCTTTAGATTTTCCGAACGGATAACAAAAATGGAGCAAACACAATGCACCCGACTTACTTGGCTAAGCATTTTCATTAAGCGGCTACTAGCACTATACATAACTTGGATTTGCAAATCAAGCCAGCGGAATAGAATGTGAAATTTTTTTTTTATTTATTTATTTATTTTTTTTTTGAGAACATTGAAATCAAAAACATGCGTAAAACCTATTTTATCCCCTTGATTTATGGTTAGTCAAAAGAAGTTTCTTATACAATCTATGTCTCTAAGTGATACATCTCAATTCAAGTGTCTATTGATCACAGTGATTTCAACTAGCTAGAGCCTCATACTTCATTTATGCAAACATCTCCCTTGACAAGTACACAAGACATAGAAGAAAAATTTTTTGGTACTACAATTGTTAAAGAGAAACAATGCAAAATAATAAAGGAGTTGAAGCTAATTTATGTTTTGCGAGATGACAGTCAAGAGAACAAAACAAATAATATAGACATAATGATAAGCACACAATGTATAACCCCTCCCCCCACTTAAATCTGCACATAGCCCTCGATGTGCTAGAAAACATAGCATCACAAACCAGAGTAAAAACATCAAGAAAGTTAGAACAGAACTCCCCTGGTTTATGAATGCCGAAGATCAAATGCTCCCAAGGGGAAAGCAGGCATGGGGGATCGTGCTCTTGAGTCTGGTACAACTTAGCCATAATAGTTTCAATTCGGGCCACCTCTCCTCATCCTACGCCCTTGCTTTAAGTTGTGAGGGATTGATTATCCTTGATTTGAAACAAATAGCGGCAATACGTCCTAATTTACCACCAATTAAGCACAAAACAACTATAAAATCAAGAAAACTAATTATCCAAGAGATATTAAGATAACATCATACTGAATAATTAGTTAAAGATATAAACCACAGATCAACAAGCAAAGGCATAATTATTAGCAATGAAATCTCAAATATATACTCAACCATTTATTATAATCTCCACGAAATTGCCAAATTAATTGAAACATGGTAGCAGCTAAATAGATAGGGAAAAGATAACAATCAATTTGACCCCATAATAGTGAATCAATTTTGCACAATAAATATTTGCAATCAAAAGTTGAGTAAGATATAAGCAATTTCCAATTCTCAATTAAGCAGTAAAATTAGCCTACAATGAGGCTAGCTAGCATGCAATTACTAATTTCCAAAGCTTCTTAATCAAAATTCAAGATAAAACAATTTTGAAACTTAAAATTTATTTCACTCATGAAAAATTTGCAGTGACGGTTCAGAGTAATGGACTAATTCCAATTCAATTCTCACATCAATTATCAAATTAGCATATAGATTTGAAAAATCAATTGGGAGAGAAAGAATTTGCAAACTAGAGTGGGGCTTTTCTGAGGCAAAATTTGCTACTATGGACTTTTTGCTGGCCAGAGGTTGTTTAGTCACAGAAATCTGATCTGAAACAGGGGGCGGAGCGACTGGTCTGAAATCTGTGTTTCAGTCACCGGAATTGGTTTTCCAGCCACCATAATCAGTTCTGAAAATAGTGGAGTCGATGGCTGCCAGAGATGGTGTTGGTTCGACGTCCATAGAGGGCGGAGCGACTGGAAGAAGAGGTGGAGGGGCTGCTTTTCGAGATTGGGAAAGGGCGGGACGGCAACGAAGGAGGAGCAAGGGTGACGGCTGAGATGAGGCGGCGCTGAAGATGGGGCGGCGGCTAAGGAGGCTAAAGATGAAGGGTTCTGCAAAAGAAAGGGAAACAGGGGAGAATAAAAGAAAATAGAATAAAGAATAGTCAACAGCCCGTAATTTCAATTGCAAATTTTTTTTTTTAATAAAATATTTCAAAGAAAATCAAAGGCAGGTGAGATTTTGAGTTTAAATAAGAAAAAGAAACAGAGGACTTATTTCCTCAAGCCATGATCATGGCTAAATCATTCTTTTAATCTTTGGCCCAAAAAAAATAAGAAAACCAACTAGCTTAAGCCATGATCATGGCTTAAATCCACTCTTTTGATTTTGGCCCAGAAAAATCAGAACACTAATTGCCTCAAGCCTAGATCATGGCTTAATCACCACTTTTAATCTTTGGCCCAAAAAAAATCAGAACACTAATTGCCTCAAGCCTAGATCATGGCTTATGACAATTCTTGAGTAAAATTTCAGATTCTCAAAAAAATTCACCCAAGCCAAGATCTTGGCTAAATTAAATTTCTGCATCTTAAAAAGACAATTAATTAGCGATTTGAAACATGATCAAAGGCAAAGATTGAAACTCAAAATTCATTGAAAAACCTAAGAAATTAAAATAAAAATACCAAATTAAAGCACAAAATGAGAATAATTAATCTAAAATAAAACCAATTTGGGTTGCCTCCCAAAAGCGCCTTTCTTTATTGTCTTGGGCTAGACATTATGCCGATCTTAATTACTCAGGTAATCCCAACGGCATATTTGTGTTCCTTGAGAACTCGGACTATCACATCCTCTTCAAGTCCTTCCAATCCTTTTGGTATTATTACCGAAAACTTTCCATTATCATCAAGATAGACAACCTTAAATTTATCAATCAAGGTTTCAGGCTTTATCTTCGGATTATCTTTCCGAGCCGAACTCTCAACTGGCTTCACTTGTAAGATTTTTTCACAACCTCCTGTGTCAAAAACCTCATAAACAATAGAATTAGCAACATCAGGAGCTAAATCATAGTGTTCATCACTTGAAAATTTCATGGCATCATATATATTAAAACAAATCATTTCACCATTAAATTCCATAGTGAGTTTACCTTCATTCACATTGATTATAGCTTTAGATGTTTTAAGGAATGGTCTTCCTAAAAGAATGGGTGTTGATATTGGACAATCATCATCATCCATATCCAAAACATAAAAGTCAGTAGGAAATACCAAACCATTAACTTGCACAAGTACATTCTCTAGTACCCCATCAGGATAAGCATTGGTTCTATCAGCAAGTTGAACTATCACACCAGTTTCTTTTAAAGGTCCAGCATTTAAAGATGCATAAAGAGATCGTGACATGATATTAATTGAAGCTCCAAGATCTAACATTGCTTTCCCGATTCTAGTACTACCTATCTTACAAGGGATCATGAACATACCTGGATCTCCATATTTTGGTGGGAGTTTCCTTTGAATAACAGCAGAAACATTCTCCCCCACACTGATTTTTTCATTACCCCTCAACTTCCTCTTGTTAGTACACAATTCTTTAAGAAATTTGGCATATCGAGGGATTTGTTTAATAGCATCAAGAAGAGGAATATTTACCTGAACTTTTCTGAACAAGTCAAGTACCTCTTTCTCTTGGTCCTCCTTTAGAGATTTGGAGAATCGACTTGGGAATGGAGGTGGGATGACAAAGGCTGGTGGTGGCTTAGCTGGTGCAGGAGTTACCTCCTCTTTTTCTAGTTCTTTCTCCACCTCATGCTTCGAAACTCCAGCAGATGGTATCTCCTTGCCACTCCTTAAAGTGATGGCACTAACATTCTGCCTCGGATTTATTTCAGGCTGTGATGGCAAACGTCCAGAAAATTGTGATTCCAACTTACTCACCGAGGTGGCTAATTGGCTCATTTGGTTTTCTATGTTCTGGATGCTTGTCTTAGTATCTAGTTGGAATTGTTGCACATTGGAAGCCAAGGCAGACACGATTTGTTCTAAGGACATAGTTGGCTTAGGAGGGGGTGGTTGTGGTGCATGGATTGGTGGTCTTGGGTGGAAATTATTGGACTGCTGCCCTTGCTGAAAGTTATTCGGCTTATGAGCATAGCTGAAATTCGGGTGATCTTTCCATCCAGGATTGTAAGTCTGAGAGTACGGATCATATCTTCTCTGATGTTGTTGATTCTGAAAATTGCCAACAGCATTCACCTGTTCTTCCTCTTGGAGAGTGTGACAAGAATCCGTAGGATGATCGAAACTTGAACAAATCCCACAAACATTCACTTGTTGTTGTTTCCCCAAAAATGCTTTCTGCATGAGTGAAGTAAGGGTGTCAAGTCGTTTTTCAATAGCAGAAGTGTTTACCTTATTCACTTTCTGCGCAGGATGATCTTGTCGATTGCCAAACTGTTGTGTGTTGGCCGCCACTCTTGAAATCAGCTCTCTTGCATTGGTAATCGTCTTATCGGCCAAGGATCCACCACTGGATGCATCAATTAGATTCCTGTCAGATAAGGTTAGTCCTTCATAAAAATATTGAAGTAAAAGTTGGTCCTTTATCTGATGATTTGGGCAACTGGTGCAAAGCTGATTAAATCTTTCCCAGTACTCATAAAGATTCTCCCCAGCATATTGGCGAATGCCCGATATATCTTTACGGATTGAAGAAACTCGTGAAGCAGGGAAGAATTTCTCAAGAAATTGCTTCTTCATCTCGCCCCAAGTTGTGATTGATCCAGAGGGGAGGTAATACAACCAGTCCTTAGCTTTATCAGTTAGTGAAAACAGAAAGGCTTTCATTTTCACTTGCTCCACAGAAACTACATTCCCTGGCGGTTTCATGCTTGAACAAACTACATGGAGCTCCTTCAAATGTTTATGTGGATCTTCACCTAAAAGTCCACGAAAAGTAGGCAATAAGTGAATTAAACCCGATTTTAATTCAAAATTTACCTCGTTTTCCGGATACAGTATGCATAGAGGTTGTTGATCCATATCCGGTTCAGCCATGGCTCTCAATGTTTGCTCTAGGTTAGCCATCTCTTCTTCTTCCTCGATTTCACTCTCACTTGATTCTAACGAATCAGCTACCACGTCCGGTGGAAGTGATTCCCGAGATCCTCTTTCCTTCATCTGCTTCCTTAGTCGACGAGCAGTTTTCTCTATTTCGGGATCAAATTCGAGTTCACCTGTACGAGAAGAACGAGGCATGCACTAGAAAACACAGCTTAGAAGAAATAAACAAATTAAGACACCAATCCTCGGCAACGGCGCCAAAATTTGATGCGTGCCGGGCACACCAAAAATAAATTCATACTCTCGAAAACAAAAGTTTGTAGTACAAGTGGAGTAGGGTCGAATCCACAGGGATTGGCCAAATATTTCCTTCTAAAATTAAACTAGAAAAGTAAAAGGGGTGTTGTTTGAGAATTGCAATTAAAATATGGAAACAACAGAAATTAAATAATTTGGTAAAAATCTATATGAGGCGAATTCCAGCTAGAAGGCGAATTCGAGTCTTGAGTCAAGCCAACCGATCATCGATCAAACACAAAAGATAACTTCAATGCATTCAAATAAATTAGCTATAGCTACATGCACAAAAATTTCAATGTTGTTCCTCCATCAATTTCTTCTTGCCTGTGGATGATTGACTTCTATGACTCTAATTAGCAATTTGTTTCAAGAAAATGGAGTCCTCATGTGACATGTTGAAAATCAAATAGAAAGTAAATCCTCTGTTCAGAAATAAGACCACCATCACAGCTTTAATCCCAACTGGCATACTGCATATAGATACACATCACATCAAACAGGCAATTTAATACAGCATTTCTATCAGAAATATGACAATCTAGCCACAAGAAGCAGAATACAATTTGCACTTATACAAAAATCACAGACAAGCATTCCTATTTCCACAGAGTCAATACCTCCTAGATATTCTACTGCTTCATCCAGGACAAGGTTGAGCAATTGATCATATCCTTTCAAAGTCCCTGTCACTGAACCAAGAAAAGCCAAAGCTCATTCAATTAATCGAATATAGAAAGATAACAGAGGAAATGGTTCATTTCCTTGAAGTCCTAGGAAACCATTTTCTCTCTCTAGCAATCTAAATACTTATTTATAGCTAATTCAAGATACCAATCTAAAGCAACAGAAATTATCAACAATTAGAAAGCTTGCTACCATGTTCAAGTCAGCAACTAACATAATGTACAGTCTAAAAAAAGTCCAGCACCGAATTAGGGTATAACTCAAGATTTCATTTGTTGGAGGATCAAATGAACAAACTCAACGTTCAAATTAAAAAATATGGAGACTCTCTAGTACCGCTATATGCCCGATCAGAAAAGGAAACAAATAAAATCGATTAAAATAATGCATAGCAAACCGAATTATCATCACCTGGATTCTATTATCTGTGATTATATCTAGCACATTATGTTATAATAACAGCCAAACATTACATATAGTAAAATGCCAATTAAAAAAAATTAACAAAATTAGGTGAAACTGAAGTGAGCAAGCTGCTGAAGTTAGAATTATTAACCTTGTCTACCGCCAGTGAGCTTGACTTGAACACCCTTGTCGACAAATTTCGCCAAATCCAACACTTTTTCTTTTCTCCCTGACTGAAACAGGAACTTGCAGATTTATTTCGTGACAGATCAATAGATGTCAATGCATTTTGGATTTTTGGCAACTCAATCCCCAATCCTTTGAATGTTATACTCACAATATAATTGTAAGAGTGATTTGGTGAGCCCATATAATGCATTTCCTCACCATCTAAGCCCATCATTGCCTCAAAATGATCAAAGTATTTTGAGGGCAGCGCTCCACTGAAGTTATTATTGTTGGAGAGATTGAAAATTCGCAACATAGGGAAGGGATAACTGACATTGAAACTTTTCAACGGTCAGTGCAATTTATTAGAGTGCATCACAAGAGCTTGCAGATGTGGTAGAATTCCGAGAGAATAAGGGAATGCATCATTGATCTTGTTGTTACTGAGATTGATTAGTTTCGAATTCTCACAATTGATGATAGAATGTGGGATTTGTCCTTGCAGTTGATTCCTTTCCAAGCTCAAATATCTCTGTGCACATCTCTCTTTGGAAATGTAGCAGGAATTGTTCCGTGAAAATTATTCATACCCAAATGCAACACCGAAAGAACATTGCTCATATTTACCAAACAGATACAGAGTTGCTTTGAAAACTTGGAATTGGGCCATGCAAATTGTTAAAACTCAAGTCAATGGAATATAATAAATTGCTATGGATTTGGCTTATGTTCAGAGTGCCATGGAGTTGGTTGGTGTTGACAGTTAAGGATATCAAACGGGAAAGAGTAAATAAGGAGGATGGTATTGTTTCATTGAGCAGGTTATAGGATAAATCTAGCAAAAATAAATTTGAAAATACACTTATAAAAGCAGGGATTGGTTTTTCGATAAGGATAAAGTTTCAAGTTGTGTTAAATTTCCAAAATAATTAGGACTGAATGGGACCGCCGAAATTATTGTCTTCAAGATATAAATACTGGAGCAAATTAAGATTTCCAAAGGAAGAGGGAATATGACCACTGAAATTATTATGTGAGAGATATAAAGTGAGTTGTGTTAAAGTGCCATACAATTCAAGATTTGAGCCAAAAAAATTGCAGCAGCTAAGCCTCAATCCCTTCAACGACTTAAGATTGTTGTGAAAGAAATGAGGTTCCAAATAAATTGGGGTTTTTTTTGAAAGAAGGTCCCAAGTTCTCTAGGAGGGTACTCCAATTGGACATGGGAAGAATGCCACTGAGATCTGCATTGCCATATAAATTCAACAATTGAAGGTGTGGTCGTTGAATTAAGATTGCTGGGAATTCCCCATGCAATCCACAATCAATGAGAATGAGAGATGACAAAGAAGAAGACAGTCTCAACAAAAAAAAAAAAAAAAAAAAAAGAGGTTGTATGGAAGACATATTTCCAGACAACATATCCAATGCTCTTAGTTTCGTTAGATTTTGAACAAGTCTATTGGAAGGCAATTGTATCCATGCTCAACTCACTATTCCCACCCCTAAACAACACCCAAGGAAATCCAATTTGGATAGATGAAAAATATCTGGGAATTCCCCTTCCAATTCACAATCGAAAAGTGACAAAGATGACAAAGAAGAAGTCAAATTCTTGGAGGAACTAGGTTTAAGCGACGACAAGTTTACACCGCTCAAATCTAGATGAAATCTGAGAGCCATTGAAATCATTGGAAGAGAGATCCAGATGTTGAAGATGAGAAAGCATGAAAACAGGATTATCACAATGAATGGAACCGTAAAGCATACTACGAGAAAGGTTAAGACCGATTACATAACCTGTTTAATTATCGCAACTGATCCCTTCCCAAAAGCAGGGATCGGTTCCCTCTTTCCAAGATTCTGTCTTTGGATTCGATAGTACGTAAGTGGTCTTAATGGAGAAGGATTTTTTAAGAAGAATCAAGGCATGGCTGTCATCAGTATAATAAAGTAGTGTGGAAGAGGAAGAATTTGGAGATAAACAAATAACTTCAAAATGAAAACGAAACAAAAGGAGGCAGACAAATTGAACGAAGAGAAAGGTTTAAGGGCGTAAATGATACTTCGATTAAGCGATACCTAATGCCTATTTCAGAGAAGAAAATAAACGAGATTAGCTTGATTTGTTGATGTAAAATCAGCATATTGAGTGAGATGTAAGATCATAAGATCCAAACTAAAAGTGGATAACCTAGATTTGTTGAATGGGGAGGGGCACTGAAAAAGCTACAAGCTAAATCGAAATCCTCTGTCAGATGATAAAAGGCGCCGAAGAGATTCACAATTGAGCGATCGATTGAGCTCAAGGACAAGAACTGATCGAGAACGATGAATAGAGATTTGTCGAATTAATAACGAAGAAGAGGGAATTGTATTGACTTTCCCTTTGATTCGTTTTTGAGAAAAACGAGAAAGGGAGAAGACAATAATTAGCTTTTCGTTTTTTTTCATAGTGAATTATGCAATTCCGATACTAGTTTGAAGAAATGCAAATGCCACCCTGCTCATACTCGACACAGCATATATCCTTATAAGAAATTTATATGCAGAATGTGTGTCATGCGAATAAAATCAGGACATATAATGTATTTTAGCATTTATGATTTATAAATTAGTTTCAGGAATTTATATTTTAAGGGTTTAAAATTTTTATATTAGGAGTTTAGAATTTTATTTAAATAAATAATTGCTAAATAATTGATAAATTAATTACGACTTATTTTTATTGGTTGGATAGTGAGTTGTCTTACATTTATTGGTTTAGCACAACGTGGTGTGTCAAACATGCGGTAAAATTTCTCCATTATTGATACTATCAAATCTACAGAATTAGTATTATTATTTTTTAGAGGAAGTAATATCTATTCACATATATATTATCCATAAAAGGGTATCAGAGGTTAAATTGTATTCTAATAGTATTTGTGTGTTACTTTATTTCAAAGAAACATTAGTATATTATTCAAATAAGATATATATACATATAATTTTCACGTTCTTTTCGTTTTTAATTATTTTTTATGAATCACATATATTCTTCTTAAAATAATAATGTCCTGAATTTAATAATAAATAAGGCTTATCAGACCAATGTACGATTATCTTTTTTTCACAGATATATTTAATGAAATTTGAATTTAGGTGTCATCCTATTAATTAACTGAGTGTGCAATCTATTATATTTCTTGTGACGGAATAATATATAGTTGCTTAGGCATCACAATCCTGAGAATCAATTCTCAAAAGCTTATGCTGTTTTCCACGTGCATGCAGCAGCCTTGGTCTTTGTCCATTTCATCCATCTTATCAACTCATAATCTTTGATTAAAATCTACAAATCCCATAATTACTCACTTTTGCATTAATTAATTAATTAAATACAACAATACATTTCGTAATAAGCTTATAAAAGACATTGCATAAGCTTATGGGCTGAAATTGAGTCGGCCGTTTCGGACTCTCAACCTTTGGGATAAGAGCAATTAAAATTCTGGTTAACACTCGAATCAAAGTCACCCTCATTAAGAGCTTTCAACAAAAAATCACATTCTTAGGGTGGCCATAGAAAGTTACTAATAAAAAGCTATCTGGAAGCCATCTGGGATTGGTGCCTTAAAAGGTGCAATAAAAAACGTTGCACGCCTAACATCCTCAACACAAAAACACTACAAGAAAATCAGTAATAATCTGCAAAAAGAGAATTTGCAACGGAATTTCCGTTGCAAATGCTTACTGAACGGACGTGATTCTGTTGCAATATACGTCCTTGCAGATTCTGCAATGCATTTTAAGTTCCCTTTCAGATTTGCAGGGGAATGCTTCTCTTGCAGAAATCCCTTGCAAATTTGCAAGAAAAATCCCCTTGCAGAATCCCCTTGCAGATTTGGTGTGATAATTTCCCTTGCAACATTCACTTGTAGATTGGCAAGTGCAGAGTCCCTTTGCAGAATGCTTTATTAAAAAAATCAATATAATTAAATAAATCCATTTTTTGGATTGAAGGGAGCTACCATAAGTTGTATCCAACACAAAATTCAGTCCCACATTACATCAAAATCAAATTTTAGTAAAAAAAAGAATAGACCTTTTAGGATCTTAGATAGAACAAACACCATCTTAGAGACAAACAAAACATTCATAGTAACAGACTTCTCCTATCCATATTGTGACTAATTCTAGACATGGCATGATACTCAAATTATCCTATATTTATGCAAGCTGAATATTCTATCCAAATGGAATCTAACTAAAAGATTTGACAATAGTTGTTGTACAATCAGTCTTTATGGAATAAAAAAATGCTTAGCAATGCTTATTGATGCTAGAAAATATCCAACAATTAACCTAGTGATTTGTGCTTAAAAGGATCATTTTATGCTGGAAACAGCTTGATTTGGTAGTGACAATTGGTTGATTTTTGTGTTTGACTTACTTTTTGCAGCATTTGGAAAACTTTCGATGAAATCTCTAATTTTCTACTGAAAAGAAGGTAAAAAGCTGCTGGATGCTGAAGCTGGAGCAGAACTTAGCTAAAAATGGCAAAAAAAAGGCAGAACAAACAGAGTGGGTGCAGAACAGTTTTTACCAATTCGGGAAATTCTTCATCTGAACGTTTTGAAAACTGCATTCCCATTGGCTGAGCTGGGAGACTTAATCAGAGACCTTTTGAATATTTTTTTTAGTTTATAGCCGTTAGATCAAGCCACGTGTCACCTTGTGGTGTTTTGAGGGCATGTTGCCCTAGTTTCTTTGAGTTCCTATATAAACCCTCTTTTAAATCTGTTGGAAGGACGGTCGCCACCCCCCCTTCTCTTCTTCCTCCTCCTCCATCTTAGTTTATGGTAGTTTTAGTTAAGTTTTCTTCAAGGCCTTCCATGGCAGAACCTGTTCTAGCCAGGGATGAGTAGTTTAAGGTGTAAGCCACCGGAACTTTGTAAGTACCTTTTTTTTTTTTAAAAGAAACTCGGATTAGACCAAGAAGAAGCTAAACATCCCAACTAGGTTGGCACCTTTAGAACCTCCACAAGAGAAAAATAAATATATAAAAAAGACCTTGAGAATAGGTCAGAATTACAAATGAAGGTATGCTGGGTTTACAATGACATCAGAAACTGAAAAGGGAAAACCTCTAATTCTAATCTTTACATTGAACCAAGACAGATAAATACTATCAAACAAAATGTCCTCAGCAGGGAACACATTCTCAAAAATCTTCCTATTTCTTCTCTTCCAAATATTCCAGCTGATAGTCATCCAAAGAGCTTTGCCGAAGTTCTTCTGATTAGTATTGTTAAAACAACCCATCCATTGCAAGAAAAAATCCGAGGCCGTATTAGGAATAACATAGCAAATTCCCAACCAAGCAAAAAGAGCATTCCAAATTTTTGAACTTTCTCTACAATACAAAATAGCGTGATCTTGTGATTCAGCAATGTCACAGAAAGGGCAATCAGCCTCCTCAACCGACAAAATGTTCAAATGGGCCAAGAAGAGGCGCGAAGGAAATTGGCCATGAGCAAGAGTCCACATAAAAAATTTTACCTTCGGTGTTATGGGCGTATTGTGGATCGCAAGAAAGAGGGCAGCAGCTGGAAAATTTGGTTCGTTGCTAAACAAACCATCAATGAAAGATTTTGGACTGAAACCGGAAGCTAATTTTGAATGACCAGTCCATATAATGGTGTCTTCATCATCCCGAGATAAATCGCAAGGAAGAAGGGCTGTCAGCATACGAAGTTGATCTTTGTGGTTTAGGCGCAAATTTCTGATCCAGAAGGGACGTCCTACAGCAGAAAAAATCCGCCCATGAACTTCAGCCAAAGACGCCATTTTATTAGCAGCCAAAGAGTAAAGGGCAGGAAAGCGGCTACGTAAAGAAGATGACCCAATCCAAACATCCTTCCAGAAGTTCACTTTCTTACTGTTACCGACCTGAAAACGGGTGTTACTCATGAACAGCCCCCATAATCTGTCATCCATAACACAAGAAGAAATAATCCCTCGCCACATATGAGAGGCATTTAGAGAGGGGCCATTGCGAAGGGAATTCCAATCACTCAAACCATTGTGCTCCACACACAATCTGAATCATAAGGAAGACTCATCAGCAACCTTTATTTTCCAAACCCATTTCAGAAGCAGACTAACATTTTTAAGAGGAAGACTTTGCATATTTAAACCCCCAAGGCCATACGGTTTGCAAATATTTTCCCAACTGATCTTATTAAGCCCCCGATCAAAAGTGTTACCTTTCCACAGAAAATTTCGCATATAGCTTTCAAGAATCCGAGAAATCGCTTTAGGCATTCTGAAAAGAGACAACAAATACACTGGAAGACCATTCAGCACCGATTTAACCAAAGTTAATCTTCCTGCATGAGAAAGACAACTTCCTTTCCACAAAGCTAGCTTCGATTCAAATTTCTATATGAGAGGGTTCCAATCCCAAATATTCAATTTTTTATGGGTTAAAGGAACTCCCAGATATTGAAGAGGTAAACTCGAAACCTTACAGCCGATTTTGGAGGCACACAGCTCCGTTAAAGCCTCATTAACACCCAATCCAACTAAAGAACTTTTACTGAAATTAATTCGAAGACCCGAAATGATTTCAAAGCACCGAAGAATATGCATAAAAGAGGAAATTTCTTCAATGTTTGCTGGAAGAAAACAGATCGTATCATCGGCAAACTGTAAGATTGTAGGCGATTGGAAGTCATTTTCTGAGTGGAATCCCGATAAAATATTTAACTCCCGAGCTTTATCAATAAGTTGCTTTAGCCCCTCTACCGCAATAACAAAGAGAAAAGGAGATAAGGGATCTCCTTGCTTCACCCCTTTCTTGAGATAAATAGGCTTGATAGGAATCCCATTAATTAAAATTGAGGTTGACGAATTAACCCGACAAGTTTCCATCCAAGCATTCTAGGTACGAGAAAAACCCAAGCTCTCAGAGATAGAATGGAGATAATTCCAGGAAATGCCATCGAAAGCCTTATTAAAATCCAATTTAAGAATGAAAGAAGGCCGATGAAAGGCTTTAAGGTTGTGAACAATTTCCGACGCCACAAATGAGCATTCATGAATATTTCTACGTTTCACAAACGCAAATTGACACTCCGAAATAATCCGAGGGAGAATAGATTGAAGTCTACGAGAAAACATCTTTGAGATAATTTTATACACTCCATGAATCAAAGAGATCGGCCGAAAGCTGTTGATGGAAGTCACACCCGGTTTTTTGGGAATCAAAATGGTGAAAGAAGATTTCAGAGCTGCCGGGAGCACTCCCAGGTGATAAAAAGAATCAATAACCTTCAATATTTCAGTTTTCATAAAGTGCCAGGCTCTTTTGTAGAAAAAGAAATTCAGACCATCCGGACCCGGAGCCTTGTTTTCTCCGCAAGCTTTAACAGCTTCCCAAGCTTCCTCTTTACTAAAAGGGGCTATAAGATCCTCAGAGACCTTTGTGAAATTTAAAGCACCCAAGGTGAAAAGGACAAAAACATCCTTGCTAAAAAGCGACTTATAAAAACTGAAGATGTGCTCCTTGATAGATTCTGGATCTGTGACATACCCGTTATTAGTTTCCAATCCAGAGATTCTATTATTGCGGAATCTAGCTGAAGCCGATCGATGGAAGAAGGTGGTATTATTGTCTCCTAAAAGACACCACTTAACCCTTGATTGTTGGTGACGAATGGACTCTAGATGCTTCCTTTTCAGATACAAATCAGATTTGAGAGCAGCCAACGAATCTCGATGTTGATCAGACAAGGGTCGAGGAATCATATCCAAAGATAGGTCTAGAATTTGCTGTTCCAAAGACGAAATCTCACTTCCCACTTTGCCAAAAGAATTCCTATTCCAATTTGACAAACTCACTCTGAGAGACTTCAGCTTTACAGAAAGGGGACTGCTTGGATAATTAAAACAAATCTGCTCCCAAACTACTTTAACAAATGGCATGAAAGTCTCCTCCTCCCACCAACAATTTAAAGACTTGAATGGTTTTGGACCATTCCAAGCAGCAACTGAAGACTTGAAAACAACAGGAAGATGATCAGATAACGTTGTGTCAAAGGAGGAAGCAAATTGGAGAGGCCAACAGCTGACAACTTCAGAAGAAGCTAAAATCCTGTCAATTCTTGGAAAAGATATAGCATTATGCCAAGTAAAATGTCTCCCTTGAATCGGAATGTCATGTAATTCCCCTTTGTTAACAAAATCTTGAAAATGACGGATGGATGCTGTGTATACACCATTCGATCTCTCGCCAGGGTCAAGAACCTCGTTGAAATCACCACAAACAATCACTTTAGGGAGCGAGGTAATAATGGGCAGAATGTTACCCCACAAAATAGCTCTATCTATCCACTCATTTGGGGCATAAATTAAGAAAATGTATATGTCAACATCCTGATATATGTATAGGTACCTTCTATGTTAATCTAAGTATTTTCAGTTTATGCATGTCTATCTTGTGAGTTTGTTTCTTAAATGAGTTTGATCATCTCATGCATGATATGTTTAGTTAAATATTCTTCGCTTTACATATGGAAATACAAGATTATACACTATGTTGACCTAGCAATGGCTTTGTTGCATATGATAGGGGTTTAGTTTGGGACTGCCGACGTTGATGATTTCTTTTCTTAGTGCATGTTTTTAGATATTAATTGCAGAGAATGCTCCGGTTAAACTGATCCTAGCATGTTGCCTATAAACTGAAATCATTTAGATTGCATATAGGTACAAGCTGTTCCATGCCTTGTTGTGTTTACTCCATTTGTTATCACTGTTGTTTGCAAATCTGTTTCAAGTTTACTTCTTTTTATGATATTTGTTAGATTTAGTTGATTTTGAGTAGTTTTAGTTATAAAATACTATCTTGATAAATTGACCATATTTCTGCCACAAGCGGTTCCAGTTTAGGAACCACTTTTGTTTACACGTACTAGAAACCCAGATCCCTGTGGAATACTATATATTGACTTACCATTTGTATTACTTATTGACCCTAGTGCACTTGCTAGGAATATTTTTTTTACATATCGGCTTAGCAGCGCAACACTCATGAAGAATAATAAACATTTAGTTACACTAACTTATAATAGTAACATAAATAGGAAAATAACTTTTCATCATTAAAATAAGCTGATGACCTGAAATAGTGGCTTGATCATGCTACTCCTTTGACAAGGAAACATATTACTTGCTTTGTACCTGAAATGCCAAAAAGAAAGACAAAAGAAACCTAAAACTTGTCATGCATCAAGAGGTTTAGAGATGCCACATCAAGATGAAAATTTGCAATAGCTTTTCTGTCTCGAAAATCCCTTAATTGATGCAGCGGGATATTACTAAAATTTCGTTGATTGCGCACGATACCTGCAGTTAGCCTTCTACAGTTAGAATTTAGCAAAATTCTCAAGAGTAGGAAATTGGAATAAATCCGGAAAATTCATTAATCATCAAAACTACTTCAAAAAAGTCATATTACAGCTTAAATACCAAAACCCCAATTAGAAACCAAAACGAAAAGGGAAAACAAAAACAAAAAAATTACAAAAAGGACCCGAAAATCAGAAAAACACAAAATTGAGGCCTTAAACAATGGAATTTGGCCAAAAAGTGACAGACGCTTATGAGTTTAAATCGTTGGCCAATTCTAATAAACTTAGGGTTTGAAAATGCAAAAAACTGACAACCCGAACTTGTCAACAATTATGGGAATGCCAGTTCTCCAAAAACAAAAGTTTTTGTTCTTCTACTAAATGTTTGACTATTTCAGTTAATATTTAGACAAAAGCAGTGATAGCTCACCAGAAACCAATTATGAATTCAAATAATATAACAAAGAGAGGAAAAAATTTCAAAGAAATCACCAGAAACAAAAGATTGATAAAATATCAGCAATTGAAAAAAATTAACCAGAAAAAATTTAAAATTTTACTCACTATAAGCTCCTATGTGACAGTCTATGGAATTACTTCTCATTCTACTTTCGCAATCCATCAAACTGTAAGAATTTAGCTCTAAATCCTCCTGCAAGAAAGCACATTAAACAAGATACTTAAAATGTGTAAATAATAAAAGTCACAATTACAAAAATGCATCTGATTTTACCACCTTCTTGTAGTCCTCAATGGAGCTTCTCAAAATCTCAGACTAATTAATGGTACAAGGCATCAATGCTTTTATACAAACTAAACATATCCACCACATTTATTATGAATTAATTGACCAGTTAATTTCAACAGGATCAAGAACATTTGATAAGTAACATGCATGATTAAAGTGGTCAATATTAGTAATTTCATGTGTAGCTATTGCTAATTCAAATTAATTCATGTGTTACTTAATATGGAGATCCAGTTCATATATTTGAACCATTATTAATTTGTCAACATCTGTATATCATAGAAAGAAAAGAAGTATCATCTAGTCATTTGTCAATATCACAGAATTTGTGAATTTCATGTGTTACTTAATATGGAGATCCAATTCACATATTTGAACTATGGATAATTCAGCCGCTGATCAATTGACAGAGTTGATCGACACCCAATAAATCACTGCCAACTAATAATAGAATAGCAGCTGGAATTAATGCCAAGAAATAAGACTGAAAAGTTACCTCTCTTAGAAAAACTTCAAACAAACATCACTTGCTTATGATAGCCTGCTGTTTTGGTTCAATAAAAAGATCAGGTGAAGTGCCGAAGCCTGCGATGAACAAAAATTAAAATACCATCAGCAACTATGACCAAATTCAGTTTCCTCCATTGACATATTACATAAAAAATAGATTATTAATAAACAACCACAGGCTTTCAAGAATAAAACAAGTCAAAAGCATATAGTAAAGAATATGACTACGGAGATGTAAAGTTGACGCTAGACACAACATTAATCCTAAACAATAAAAAGGATAAGAAATAGATTGATAATTGAAACCAATTGAGGCAACGTGTGTATTGAATTGATTAAGGGAGTATATATACATGTTACAACCCTAACCCTTGAGGGATCACAAGGTAATAATACAAGATGTAAAATATACATAACAGTCCTCTATCAACCTCCCTCAACTTGAGCCGGGGTGGAATAAAGGCCCAAGTTGTCACGAAAATGTAAGAAGCGCTCCTTCAGTAATGGTTTGGTAAGGGTGTCAGCGATTTGATCAGTGGTAGAGATGTACCGAACATTGAGTAAACGTTTGGTAACACGATCTCTGACGAAGAAAAAATCAACTTCAACGTGTTTGCTTCGATTGTGAAATATGGGGTTGGCTGTTAAGTATGTGGCGGAAACATTATCACACCAAATGGTTGGTGTCGTCGGCAACCGTACCCAATTTTTTGAAGTAAAATCTGTATCCAACCAATCTCAAAAGCACCAGTGGCTAAAGCATGGTATTCTGCTTCGGTGGACGACCATGCTACAGAGCGCTGCTTCTTGGAGCTCCATGAAATAGGATTCTGACAGAGATAGATCACATAACCCGTAGTCGATTTCCTATCATCCAGGCTGCCAGAACAGTCAGTGTTGGTGAATCCTTGAAGGGCAGAGGAGGATTGATTGTGAAGAAAGATGCCATGGCTTCGTGCTGCATTGAGATACCGTAGCAACCTTTTTACGGCCTGCCAATGAGAGGTGGTGGGGGCATGCATAAATTGAGATAGCTTGTTGATAGCAAAGGCACTGTCAGGCCGTGTCAGACACGGGTATTGAAGGCTACCAAGAATGCAATGGTACTCAGTAGGATCGGAGAATGGTTCACTATCTCCCAACATTAACTTTCCCTTGGAGCAGAGAGGAGTGGAAATGCCCTTGCAACCAGTCATCATGCACCTGTTAAGCAGATCAAGAATATACTTTGATTGGCACAGAAATAGTCCTGTGGAATGCCAGTGAGCCTTAACCCCCAAAAAATAAGAGAGACTGACCAAGTTGCAGAAAGCAAACTTTTGCTGTAATTTTCGAACCAGGTCACCAATAAACTTCGAATCCGATCCCATCAATAAGATATCATCCACATAGATAAGGCACACAACAGACAAGCTGCCCGAATGAATAAAAAATAAGGATATGTCAAATTTGGAGCTAGTAAAGCCAAGCTGACGCAAGGTGTCTGTGAGCTGTTTGTGCCATATTCTAGAGGTTTGTTTGAGTCCGTAGAGAGATTTTTTGAGCTGATAGACATGGTCAGGTTTGTGAGGATCAATGTAGCCTGGGGGCTGTGACATGTAAACCACTTCATCTAAGGTGCCATGGAGGAAAGCATTAGAGACATCCAATTGTGTAACAATCCAATTCGAAGTAACAGCAATGGAGACCATTAACCGAATTGTTGCAGGCTTAATGACTGGACTATAAGTCTTAAAATAATCAACATCGAGGCGTTGGTGAAACCCTTTAGCAACCAGCCCCACATTTTGCTATTTATCAGGAGGTACAAGGACCCATGTGCCATTGTTGATTAGTAAATTGTATTCTTTTGTCATGGCTTAGCGCCATTCAGGGGCCTTGTAAGCCTACTAAAAGGTATTGGGCACCTTAGTTGCCAAGCTGACAAGAGCCTTTGGAACTCGAGATTTGAGGGAACTTGTTTGGGACCGTGTAACCATCTGCCGAGGCAAGGACTGATGTGGATTGGTTGAGGGGGCCACTGGTTCATTAAGTGCATTAGAGGATAGAACTAGGTCAGGAGGCAGGTTGGCTAGTGACTGCTAAACAGGTGGTAGTGGTCCAAAGGATGAGAGGTCGACAGTAAGGGTAGGGCTGGTTGCTATGTGTCTTGGTTCAGATCTTGTAGGAGTAGTAGCGGGCTGGAGAGAGGGAGAGGTCATGTTTAGTGCCAAGGTAGGTTCAGGTGAAGGGAGAAGGGGAACCGTTAATGTGAAGGTTTCCAATGTGGTAGGAGCCGAAATGGGGTGCCCATCATCATGCAACTTGGAATATGGGAAAACTTGTTCATAAAAAAGAACATGGCATAAGATAAATAGACGAGAAGATATGGGATCAAAGCACTTAAAACCCTTGTGGAGTTTACTGTAACCAAGAAAAATACATTCTTTGGTGTAAGGTCGCAACCATGGAAAACATAGGCACCCAAAAATTTTAAGATATGAGTAGGCTGGAGGGTCACCAAACAATTTCTGATAGGGTGTGTAAAAGTTGATTGATACTTGGGGAAGGCGATTAATTAAATAAGTGGTTGTATCAAATGTATAGGTCCACAATTTAGTGGGCAAGTTTGCACGATGCAATAAAGCCAAATCATGCTCAACAATGTGCCTATGTTTCCATTTGACACTTCCGTTTTGTTCGGGAGTGTAAGGATAGGAGATTCTGTGAGTGATCCCATGTTCCGAAAAAATGATTGTAGCGCAATAAACTTGCCCCCCCTAATCAGATTGAAAGGCTTTAATTGGTTTGTTAAAGTATTTCTCCACAAGAATTTTAAAGTGCACGAAAACAGAGAAAACATCATATTTACGCTTTAAGAAATAAATCCAAGTGTACTTGCTGTAATGATCTAAAAAGATACAACAAGAACCATAACCATCACAAGAAACAGACGGTGCTGGCCCCCAAACTTCAGCACAAATCAAATCCAAAGGAGCTTTAGACTTTGATTTAGACATGGCAAAGGGTAATTTATGACTTTTATAGATAGCACAAGAACTGCAAGTATTATGTTTAGAATCAGAAATAGAAATTCTATTCAATCATAAAAATTGTTTGATACAAGGAAAATGGACATATCCTAAACGATCATGCCAGGTATTTAAGGAAGCTAAACTTGCGGAAGGAGAGATGGAACCCGAGGAAGATTTGGAATGCAATACAGAGGCACACAAGGAATAAAGTTCGTTGTCACTCTAGCTT
Organism: Euphorbia tirucalli; assembly: GCA_039660915.1. Lineage (NCBI taxonomy): Eukaryota > Viridiplantae > Streptophyta > Magnoliopsida > Malpighiales > Euphorbiaceae > Euphorbia > Euphorbia tirucalli. The sequence continues at coordinate 74,643,387 of CM077641.1, forward strand.
TTGAATCGAACTCTCCTCGTGGCCAAATCCTTGATCAAAAAATAGTCAGCAAAAAATTCCACAGACACAGGATAAGAGTTACTGAGTGAATAAACAGATAATAAATTATGAGACGAGTATGGAACATGTAAAATATCACGAATCTAGAAAACATGAGCACCAATTTGAATGGATGATTGACCAATGCGAGAAATTTCAAGTTTAGAACCATTACCAATAGTGACTTCTTGGGGACGTTGGTATTTGGAATGGAGGTTCAGGTTCCCCAATTCAGAAGTCATATGATGAGAGGCACCCGAATCAACGACCCAAGGTTGGGGAGGGGCATTGCTAGCAGTGATGTGGGAAGAGGGACGGTGGAAATTATTGTCTGTTGGTGTTGAGTGGTTGCGAGGAACAAATCCATTGCCCCGGCAGCAATGACATGTGACAGATGGAGGATCGAAAGAGGTAAAATTCTGTTGCCTGGAATCTGAATAATGATGTTATCGGGAATCATAATTGGAGTAATGGTTTTACCGCTAACCAAAGTAGTGATTCCCTCGCCCCCTCTGCTGGTAACTACTGCGACCACAACCCCTATGGTAGCCATGGTCTCTCTGCTTTTGGGGCTCGTTTCGAGCAGTAACGAGGGCGGTAGGAGGGAGCTAGTCGGAAACAGCAGTGGCGGCAGCTTTGTTTTGCATATCTCTGGCAATGTTCCATTCTTCAGACAATAACAGTCCCATTAAGTCATCAAAACTAATAGGTTCCATCTTCATTTCAAGAGTTAAGTTGAATAAACGATAGTCTTCTCCCAAACCAGCCAAAATAAAATCAAATAAATCATCCTCTAGCACTCGATAACCCAGTGATGCCAATTGGTCATTAATACCTTTCGCTCAGAGCATAAAGGATGTTATGCTTTATTTCTTTTCCTTTATGAGGGTCTGAAGTTGAGATCGCAAGTTCCTGATTTGGAACTGGGATCCAGATGAATAGGCTCGATTGAGCTTGTGCCAAGCCTCAATGGCTATTTAGGCATCAATAATTTGCGGCAGTAGAGTCTGTTCAATTGAGGCAAACAACCAAGATAATACCTGTTGATCTTGCTACTTCGAAGTGTCACATGCCAGATTTCGGATTTACCCATTAATGGTGTCCGGAGGAATAATCTGATTGTCATTGATGTGATGCCACATACGGTCGCCCCGCAATAAATGATGAACTGTGCATGCCGAAGAACAAAGTTGGAGGAGTTTAGTTTATTTGTTATGAAAGTGGCGGGATTAGGGTAGGAGATCGGAGAAGATGGAATGGTCACCGGTGGCAAGGAGATTGCAGAGCTGTTGATCACGGTGGTGATGGGCAAGGTGGCGGTGGTCATAACTGTAAGCGCTGGAATTTTCTATCCGTCCTTAAAAAAAATCATCGCACATGTCACACGACTGTAACATACAGTCGTGCGACTGTAGTTACAGTCGTACAACTGTATGATCGGAGCAGGTGCAGAAGACCATACCCATGACATAAGAAAGCTGAGTTGATTTTGAGAGCATTAATTTCTCCGGTTCTTGAAGAAGCAAAGTCAGAATAAGATGGAGAGAGAATTTAGAGAGAAAAGAGAGAAAAAGACAAGGAAAAGGAAAACACAACAAGCTCTTTTCCTCTTCTTTTTCTCTTAATTCTCAAGTGTTAGGTTTAAAATCTATTAGAAATCAATAGGTTAATAATCTAACACTTTAAATTCAATCAAATTCGGACTAAAATCATCAGAATCCCTAGCATTTTGGAGAATTTGGACTCAACTTCTTCAACTTCAACTCAAGAAGAAAAGTGCAATTTTTATTGGATTGGTACGATGCCAGGGGTCATTCCTACGGTGGATTAGCGCCTAAGAGGTAAACACACTTCATCCCCTCTTTTTCTCATGCTTTCTGGGTGATTGGATGTGATTTGGTGCATTATCTTTTAATTTTTGCGTTTTCTGTGTCTGGAAATCAAGAACAGTCTTGATGAACAGTCGTACGACTGTAAATACAGTCGTATGAGTGTTCTTGATTTCTATTAATTTCTTAGTTTTATTTTGAATAATTTTGGCGAAATTCTAAAATTGGAGGATTTACAGTCGCACAACTGTAATATTCGTCCAAGAGCAGAATTTCCAGAATAATCCCTAAAAATTTCTAAAAATCCTTAAAAATCCAGAAAATTAGAAAACCACCAAAAATGAATTTTGTTGTGTGTATTCACTACCTTAGATTTAATTTCTAGTAAAATTGCATTTAGAACAGTATAACGACGGAGACCCGATTCTCCCGAAAACCGACCCACCTCACATGTTAAAATTAAAGTAAACTGGAAAATGTTTTCAAAACAATTTTCTCACAAAACCAAGAGACATGGACGTTTCAAAATATTTTCCAGGTCTAATCGGGCCAGCTAGCCGAGCCGACCCGGTTATCCCCTTAAATACATGCCCCCGAATTCTAATTTCCCAATTCTGCTATATTTGAGTCCTATTTGTGGTGTGCCGAAAACTGTTCTAACCCTCTGTTTTGCAGCTTTTTATTTTTATTTTTGATGTATTTAATAGAATTATCCATGTATTTTGGGCTATTATAATTCTTAGTTAAATCGTGTATTTTAGGCGGTTGTAAAAGTGAGGTTGAAAGTTTTTATTTTTGTTCTATTGGGTTATAAGCCATTTAACTATTTACTACTTCACTTCTATTTTTGTACTCTGTGTATGATGTATGCTTAATATGATGCAATAAAATTGACTTTTAGAATTATGAAATACCGACTATGAACATTGGCCGTTTTTATTTTAATTAGATACGAAATAAGGGACTTGTCTGGACCTAGATCTCTAGATAGTGTAGCGGCCGTTCGTCCGGTTCAACTACGTTATAAATTTACCGGTTGAGTTGAGCCAGGTGGCGACTCCTACAATATTCATCGAGACTTAGGTCTCGGTTCTTTTAAGAATTAATTCTATTTTTCAAAAATGCGATTTCCATTTATAAAAGCCCCACGCGAGGGAGGGTTGTCCGATCTCGAGGCTCCCTTCCGAGAGAGTTCCGCGTTCCATCAAAAACGTCGTCCACTCACAACAATAGTGGAATCAACTCCACTAAGATTTGTAGCGACGCTACTGCTGTTGACGGTTGCCATGGCGACGGACGGTGAAGAGGAAACTGATGATGGAGGCAGTAGTGTGGTGGTGTTAGGGTTAGGGTTTGATGGCTCTGATACTATGTCATGGAACCATTTGACCTAAAAGCTTAACCTGATAAGTAAGGCCCAATTATAGTTTTTATTATTATCTCTGACACTCCCCCGCACGTGAATACCCCTTGGGCTTGAAGCGTGTACAACACAGGCCCACCATGCCATGTGTTGAATTTTAATCAACAAATAGAGCTGGCAGGATTCGAACCCTCGACCTCTAGGTCTAAGCGGCTCTGATACCATGAAACCAATTGAGGTAACGTTTGTATTGAATTGATTAAGGGAGTATATATACATGTTACAACCCTAACCCTTGAGGGATCACAAAGTAATAATACAAGATGTAAAATATACATAACAGTCCTCTATCGATAATCATCATTATTAAAAAAAAAATTGAGCAATAACTTAAATAGAAAGGCATGAAAGCTATATTTGGTGTAAAGTGCAGCACAAAACATGGCAGACAACAAAACACAAGGAGCAAAAAAGCCAAGTATTATTAACTAATTTATTGAGATATTAAGGCATGAATATAAACTAATTTATTGAGATATTAAGGCATGAATATAAACTAATTTATTTATATCTTAAGGCATGTATTATTAACTGTTATATTGGTTGGTCCATGACTTTGTTGAGAATTATATATTAATATTGTCCCTAAATACAATTTATGTCATAAACACTTATCTCAATTTACATCCTCTTCAACTCCTCGATTATTCTCCGTCATATTTCTCTTGTCCTGGAATAATCGACGTTATAAAAGAACGACTCTACTACTCCTTTCCATTTATCTTTTCTAATTAAAATGTGTAAATAATAAAAGTCACAATTACAAAAATGCATCTGATTTCACCACCTTCTTGTAGTCCTCAATGCAGCTTCTCAAAATCTCAAACTAATCAATGCTTTTATATAAACTAAACACATCCACCACATTGGAAGGCAATGGCGGATGGCCATTGTCAAAAGGAGAAAGAAGGGCGGGCTACTTTGGGTTTTGTTTTTAAGTTAACAATGTCGAGTTTCTCGACATAAGATGATTTTTTTTTTGTAACAATCTGCAAGGGTAAAATAGTTGCAGATTATTTGCAAGGGAATATTATATAGCATTCCAAATTCCCTTGCATTTTTGCCTCCAAAATTTTCCACCTAAAATTTGCAAACAATTGGATCGATAATTTGCAAACAATTTACTAACAAATTTCTTTTAAAAATGATAAATTGAACCGAGACAAAAACAAGAAGAATAAATTGCATCCGATCAAATGTTGGAGGCATAATTGTAATTCTGATATAGATTAAAATTATATTTCACTCAAAAACCATTAAGAAATCAATTAGAACTTTTATATAAATTTATTACTTTATTACAATTCGTTAACTGGATATATGTATTGCTTTTAACACATGAGGTTGAGTTCAAAAGAAGATTCAAATAATTAAATATATAAAAAAGAAAAGTAGTAAATTGCAAGCAAAAATGATCAATATTTCAGTGGTGAATTGACTCACCATAAAAATAGAAATTAATTTTTGTTTAGTTTTTCTTTTATTTTTTCATGTTTTCAAAAAACGTATCAAACATAAAATTAAAATTAAGAATAGATTGAGAACTTAGATGGATTAAATGGATTACATGGATTATTACACGGTTTATTATAAACTATATAATATGAGTTCCATAACCTATTCAATCCTTATAACCCATTGTAACCAATAAAAACTACTCTTCATGGTTTGGATGAGTTGAGATTGAATGGGTTATAGCCTATTTCATAAACCAAACATAACAATAAAGTGATTGAATCTACCGTTGAAAGAGGGATGCCTACTATGTTTTTTTTTTTTTTTTTTTTTTTTTTTTTTTTTTTGTAAATACTACCGGTTTTCGGACACCATATTGGATCCTGACTAATTCGGTTTTGAGGTAACAGTTCAGTGGATTATGATATCAAGACTCTTCCCAATATTTGTACTGGGACTCGAACACCTATCATGTCTCTAACTCAGCCCACCATCTACTATCTTAGCTACCAAATATTGGTAGGGATGCCTGCTATTTAATAGAGATAATTGGTGCTAAAAAATAAATGTGAATAAGTGGATAGTAATTGATTACTTTAGTGTATTATTCTGGGAGTATACAAAAGTTTTTTGCATTTTGCAGGGACGGTTAGAGAGAGAATTGAAAATCATTGAATCCAAAATTTACTGTCCAAATAAAATTAATTAACAAGTTCATAAGCACAAACCAGATAAAGTTTTGCCTAATTCGATGTATTTCATTTCCAAAGGTCTCTTAGATCCTATTGCATAGGGAGCTATGTATATATTTTATATGTGTATCTCTAAGGTATAAATACCCACTTAGAATCAATACAATTCAATGGTTTCACATAATCTTACACCAAACGGATAAAATACAAAACCTTTGAAATTGGTAAGTGTTTATAATAGGTGAAGAAGTATTACAAAAATCAAACATGAACCCCATGTTTGGTCTATGTAATAGTACAAAAATAAAAGAGTGAAATGTATCAATGTTCAGCTCAAATCTATTTTGCCAATACTAAAGAGAGACTTGTAATAACTCTTAATATATTGTTTTATCAATAGGGACACCAACAACGGCAGTGGGATTCGAACCCAGGTAAGGATGTTACAAAAGTCGGTTCCTTACAGCTAAGTCCACTCTTAGGGCCAGTTTGGGATTGCTATTAGTGAAAGTGCTTTTCCCTACAGGTAGGCTTCATTGCTTTTTTTAAAAGTAGTTTTAAGTGTTTTTCCAATGCTTTTCTGAATACAATCTGACTTTTACCAATTGTGCATTTAAGATTACTTTCCGCAGTCCTGACAGCAGCTTTCAACCTAAGTAAGGTTCCCCTTACTTTGGTTGAAAGCTGCTTTAGGGGTTGCGGAAAGTAGTCCCAAATACAACCTTAGTCAATAAACCAATTGATGGATTGCCTGAAATCCTTCTATAGATCTGGGTTCGGGTTGCTCTTCGAGCCGGATCTAGTGTTGCTTCTGCAAGACAGAAAAGCTAAGATACCGGTAACCTCTAGGGTAAGCTCCGATGCCTAAGTCAGTATGGTTTGTTCTTAGCTGTAAGTATTTTAGTTTGAACAAAATGAATCTCTTTTACCTCAGAGTACCCTTCTTTTATAGGGCTTGTGATAGAGTTGGACTGGGTTTAGGAGAGCTCCCAAACCCTACTTTCAGTCAATCTAAAAGACTGATCTTCTAAATTCCACTTGGGATATAGAGTCCTTCTCCTAGTACAGTATAGCAAGTAGATTCCTAGTGGGACATCATCACCCCTCTTTTAGAATCTTTTCCGCAGGTGAAGAGGATCTACGCTGAATTGCTAAAGAAACCCACGCGTTCCTTCAAGAGATTCGGACGAAAGATCTGATTCGTCATACCCAGGCAAAGGACCTAGTGTCCAGATGATCGGATGTCATCAGAAGTCCCCCCTAGTCTTTGAAAAACCCTTTAGGGTTTTAATGCCTAAAACCCTTTAGGGTTTTAATGCCTAAAACCCTGCCTAGAGCCACGTGCTTACCTACTACTTGCCATGTACTGAGCAACCACAGAGACACGACCGTTGATCTAACCCTTGATTTTTAAGGGTTGTGGCTTGCCATTCCCCCTCCCCCCCCCCCAAAAGGCTATTTAATCAGCGTTCTTCATCTCCAGAAAGCCTCCCTCTGATTTTTCACCATTTCTGATTTCTTCCCATATTCAAGCGAAGCCAGTAAGTTCCTCATTTCCTTCTGCTGTTATTTTTAGTTGCGTTTTCCTTTTATTTTTTCGCCTTAGTTTTAGATACATTGTCTCTGCTCCCGTGAACTTTCCTAGGATTAATGGAATCTCGAAACTATTCTTGGTCTTTGAGCACTGTTCCTCGTCCTCCGTCCTCTTCTATAGAAATGGACTCCGCCGCTGCTAGACTTTCTTCGTCAGAGTCTTCTTAGAGGACACATTCCGCCAGGGAAACGAGCGCACCAACACGCTGTCCCTTATCTCACCAGACCACCAGAAACATCGTTGGGAAAACCCTAACGCCTAAAAATATCCGAAATGCTTTCCTCCCTCACTGCAGGGGAAATACGCCAACTATAGTCCAACTATCCCTGGTTGGAAGCCTACAATTGCCTTATTCCTACTCCTAGCCAGAAAGTCCATCAGCATCCTACTGGTTTCTTCTCTATCTACCTTTATCATATCGTAGGCGGGTTCACCTACCCACTGCCGGAAGAGATCTGCAGTGTTTTGAATCGGTATAATGTGTGTCTGATGCAGCTGCACCAGAATGTCATGGAGCACATCTACGCGTTATACTGGTTGTGCCGCAATCTCAGCATCCGGTTGACCGGTGCCTTGTTCTGGCACATTGCCACACAGGTCCTTCGGAATACGAATAGCGATCACCTCACGATGGCCAAGGGTCCCCTCTTCTGGTTTTTCTCGGGCCATACTTCATCTGTTAAGGGCTTCAAAGGTCTTTTCTTCTTCACAAAACTGAAGGATGATGCCCCATTATTTCCAACTGCCTGGTCTTTTCAACCCACATCCGGAATGAAGGGAGCAAAGAACAAGCTCTCCCCCCAAGAAACGACGAACCTAAAACTATTGACATCCATTCCCAGTCAGTACTGGAAGCTCTAGTATGCAGTCAAGGCTTTTCGCCAGGGGCTGCCCTTAGCGGCACTCAATGACCGGACTAGGCTTCTTATATTCTTTAGTGATCCCCTAGAGGACCAGGTTACTTATTCTCTGATACTCATTTTGTATTTTCCATTTTTGGCAGAGATGTCACTCACTGATACTGTTACAGCCTTACATCCCTGGAGGAGTGGATCCAAGCCTTCGACAACTTCCATAGCTGCACTCGTTTCGACTCCAAGCCAACCGGAGCCGGTCGTCATCCTGGGTGGAAATATCGAGCCTACCCCTAGGAGCAGAAAGAGAACCTCCGTTCCCGAGTCTGGTGCGGGTAAAGGGAAGAAGATCCGAATGGTAAGATCCCCTTCTCTTCTTGCCTTTTATTATACCGACTGAAGTTTACACTTAGCTTTTTATTCCACAGGAGGTGGCTCCAGACTTTTCTCATCCCATAGTTACTGATAGCCCTATTCAGGATATCCTCATCTCCAAGTTTGGGAAGGAGGCTAGCTTGGCCGATCCCTTGGTCTAGTTTGAGTAACGGGATGTATCTCCCAGCAGACTCTTCTAAGGTGGGGGCTATGAGTAACCGGATGATCCGTGCTCGAGTCCTGAGCAAACTTTATACCATATGTGTTCTGATTCCATTACTCCCCCAAGATCCTTTGTCACTACTTACATGACTTGTCTTGCAGGCCATCCTATTCCTTTATGAGGAATTGAAAAGAGTTGAACAGGCCAACCATATCTACAACCAGAGTCTGGTGGGTGCTCTGGAAAGAAAAAAGATGGTGGAGGCCCTGGCTGAAGCTGCTGAGAAGGCAGAGCAGTAGCAAAAGGATCTTGATGCGACTGTTGTTGAGAACACTACCTTGAAACTCTCCTTGTCATCCACTGAAGCTGCTCTTGAGAAAGAGAGAGAGGGTTGCAAGGGTGACCTTGTGGCGGTATAAGAGAAGCTCAAGGAAAGGATGCTGACGTTCAGGCGGCTGGTCCTTTTGTACAGCGATCGCATCTTGGGAGGTGCACTGATGCCCATCTTGACATCTCCTATGGGGACATTGAGGTGGATTTTCCTCAGGAGGCGGATCTCCCTCCTCTTCTGTTGCCTGAGGAAGTAAGTGGTGTTTCTCATGAAGGTCCTGTATCAGGGGGAGATTTAGTCAAGCCGAATGGGGATTCCGCTGACACACCAGATCTTGAATAGTGTAGGCCAAATCTTTTGTAATTATTTCCCCTTGGGGTTTTTAATACAAAGTTCTCTTTTGCTTTAACTTTTTCGTGTCACATAGCTTTTTATATTCGCCCATCCATGGCTACGTTACTTTTTATTTTGAAAGCAAATAATTACTTGAACTTTAAACATGCACCGCATCCAAAAGTGAACTGGTTTATCATGATAGGGCTGGGAATCGAAAGCAAATTCATAAAATCGGACTTAATCGGATCCATATTCGGAAGCAAATATTCGTTATAGCAAAGGCCGAGGTTTATCAAAAGTGAAGAATGTCAATGGTCTTAAACATAACAGGCAGAAATATATATATTCGGAAGCAAATTTATTATTTGAAATGATACAGTATTAAAAATGCTAAGGTTGCCTAATGAAAAACCTCAGCAAGGAAAACCCTAGGGGAAAAACCGTTGCTGAGGGAAAAAAGAGTGCAACATATACAATGGGTCTTATTCTCGGTGATATTTTTGGAGTACTCTTAAGCTCCAGGTGCGTGGGATTTCCTTCCCGCCCATATGGCTTAATTTGTATGTGGCTGGTCCCAGTGCCTTTTTGACTCGGCAAGGCCCTTCCCATTTTACTACTAACTTTCCTTCGCCCTCTCGTGCCTGAGAAGTCTCCGCGTCTCAGAGCACTAGATCTCCTGGCTGGAATGTCACCGCTTTAACTCTCTTATCGTAATATCCGGCGATTTTACTTTTGTAAGCCGCTATGAGGACAAAGGCCCTATCCTATCTTTCTTTTAATGAGTCCAAATGGAAACGCAGGTTGATGTCGTTCTGGACCTCATTGTAATAAGTGACCCGATCGCTGGGGGAGCCTATCTCCACCGGGATTACCGCCTCGGTGCCATATATTAGTGCAGAAAGTGTTTCTCCCATTGCTCACCTTGGAGTGGTCCGGTAAGCCCAGAGAACACTATTGAGTTCCTCGGCCCATGCCCCTCTGTGTCCTTCCAACCTCTTCTTAATGCCATTGCACAACATGCAATTCATGACCTCGGTCATGCCATTGCTTCGTATATGTGCGACCGAGCTGCATCTGTGGGTAATGTAAAAGCTCTTACAGAACTCTCTAAATTTTCTAGAGGTGAACTGGGTTCCGTTATCTGTGATGATTACATTCGGTATATCGAACCTTCCTAAGATGTATTCTTTTACAAAGCTTATTATATTTTCCGAAGTGATGGTGGAGATTGCTTCTACCTTTATCCATTTGGTTAAGGGCCAGTTTGGTAGGGCTGTCAGTGAAAGGGCTGTTGTGAGCGGACGACGCGTTTTCGACGGGACGCGGGACTCCCTTTCGGAATGGGGCGCCACGATCTCGGGCGGGCCCCTCCCTCGCGTGGGGTTTTTATAATGGAAATCCGCGTTTTGGAAAATTAATAGAATTAATGCATAAAAGAACCGAGACCTAAGTCTCAATGAATATTGTAGAGTCGCCACTCGGCTCAGCTCAACCGGGAAATTCTTATGTAGCTGAACCGGACGAACGGTCGCTACACTATCCAGAGATTCGGGTCCGGACAAGTCCCTTATTTCGTGTCTAATTAAAATAAATATTGCTAATGTTCTCAAATGGTATTTCAAAATCTAAAGTCCATTTTATTGAATATAAAAGGCATACAGCGCGCATACAAAATATTTAGTACAAAAATAAGGAAAAGAAATAAATATTAATTGGCTTACAACCAAATCGAATGGAAAAAATAAAAACTCTCGCCTCACTTTTACAAGCGCCTATAATACACGAAGATCTAAAAAGAATTACAACCGCCTAGGATACACGATTTAGTCTATTAAATTACATCCAAAATAAAAATAAAAAGGAATTAAACCTGCAAAACCGAGGGTTAGCACAATATATACAGCACGCCACAAGTTGAACTCAAACAGACAGAATGGGAAATCAGGAATTAGGGACATGCATTTAGGGGATAACCGGGTTGGCTCGGCTAGCCGACCCGGTTAGACCTGGAAAACATTTTTGAAACGTCCCTGTATTTTTGGTTTTGTGGGAAAATCATTTTTGAAAGCAATTACCGATTTACATGCATTTTTCATATGTTAAGTGGGTCGGTTTTCGGGAGAACTGGGTCTCCGTCGTTGAATTGTTCTAAATGCAAATTTACTAAAAATTGAATCTATGGTCGTGATGCACACAACAAAATTCATTTTGATGATTTTTGGAGTTTTCTAATTTTTTGGGATTTTTTGGGGATGAAACTGAAATTTTGATTCTGGAACAGGGATTATAGTCGTACGACTATAGTTTACAGTCGTGCTACTGTAATCAGTCCAAGACCAGAATTCCGCCAAAAATCATTTTTAACCAAAAACTGAAGAAAAATCGACTGGAAATTAAGAACAGTCGTACGACTGTATATACAGTCGTACGACTGTTCATGAAAACCAAGAACAGTCGTACGACTGTTCTTAATTTCCAGGAACAGAAATACGGAAATGCAGCAAAAAATGCACAAAATTCACTTCAAACACCCAGAAAGCGAGAAAAAGTGTGAGGAAAAGAGGTGACTACCTTTTTAGAAGCTATTCCAAGTCGTTTTGACCCCTGGCGTCGCTCCAATCCACAAGAATTTGCACTTTTCCTCTTGAATTGAAGTTGAGAGTTTGTGTCCAAAAATCCAAATTCGCAAGGGATTCTGATTGTTTAGGTTCGAATTCTTGATTTAGTTATGAATTTAATTGACCAACCTAGGGGTTTCTAACAAGTTTTAGATTTAATTTTGAGAATTAAAGAAAATCAAAGAGGAAGAAAAGTGAGTCTTTTTTGTGGTTTTCTTTTTCTCTCTCTTTTCTTTCTCTCTCTAAAATTTTTTTCTCACAAGAAATCTCTCTCTCCTTTCTTTCTTCTTTTTCCTCTTTTTATCTCTCTTTTTCCTCACCTTGCTTGCTGCAGAGCCGGAGCAATTAATGCTCAAAACCCTCTCTCCTCCATTTCTGCTGCAGAGGTATGGGCCTCTGCAGATTTTCCGACATTACAGTCGTACGACTGTAACAATAGTCGTACGACTATAGTTTTTTTTTTTTTTTTTTAAGTATAGAAAATTCCGGCGCTTACAGCTGTCCCTCACGTGATCAAATTCGACATCCAGCTCTGGGTCTATAATACCCGTGATGATGAATTTGAGAGCGTGAATTAAAGCGCCTTGAACACTGGAGTGAACCTTCTGATGAGATAGGCCGATACCGGGTCTAGATTACCCGAGGCGACACTGGGGAGGAAATAAGCCGATATTAGGTCTAGGTTACCCGAGGCGATGCTGGAGATGAGATTAGCCGATATCGGGTCTATGTTACCCGAGGCGAAATTGATGAAGAAATTGGCCGATACGAGGTCTAGGTTACCCGAGGCAAGATTGATGAAGAAATTGGCCGATACCGGGTTTAGGTTACCCGAGGCAAGTTGATGAAGAAATTGGCCGATACCGGGTCTAGGTTACCCGAGGCAAGATTGATGAAGAAATTGGCCGATACTGGGTCTAGGTTACCCGAGGCAAGTTGATGAAGAAATTGGCCGATACCGGATCTAGGTTACCCGAGGCGAAGTTGATGAAGAAATTGGCCGATACCGGGTCTAGGTTACCCGAGGCAAGATTGATGAAGAAATTGGCCGATACCGGGTCTAGGTTACCTGAGGCAAGATTGATGAAGAAATTGGCCGATACCGGGTCTAGGTTACCCGAGGCAAGTTGATGAAGAAATTGGCCGATACCGGGTCTAGGTTACCCGAGGCAAGATTGATGAAGAAATTGGCCGATACCGGGTCTAGGTTACCCGAGGCAAGATTGATGAAGAAATTGGCCGATACCGGGTCTAGGTTACCCGAGGCAAGTTGATGAAGAAATTGGCCGATACCGGGTCTAGGTTACCCGAGGCAAGCTTTACTGGGGAAATAGACGAAGCTGATCTGGGCCGATACCGAGTTTACATTACTCAAGGCGGATCTGCTGGGGAACTTGGATGATGGAGCGGATCTGGGCCGATGCCGAGTCTACATTACTCGAGGCGGATTCGCTGGAGAAAGTTGAGATAATGGAGCGGACCTGGGCCGATACCGAGTTTACATTACTCGAGACGGATCTGCTACCTTGCTGAGGATATTGAGCTGGGGATGAATTCCTGCACTTAAAATGGCAAGTCTTCGTTCCTTGATCGAGAGATTTTTAAACAAAAATTTTTGCCCCTTCGATCAAGAATGAAGACTAGCCGGGGATAAGTAATTGATATATGCAATGTATGGATGCGTGATGATGTATATGCACATGTACGTATTTTCTGTTATTGGACGTTTCTGTCTTCCGCTGGGGAGATATGTTGTGCCCCTGGTTGATTTCGCTCTTCTTGGGGCATTGTTTGATGATTATTGACGGAGTGAGATGATTGCTGGGGAAAAGATCGTAGTATTCCTTGTAGAGATTCCGCTGGGGAAGAGTGTGACAGCTTGACTGGGGAAACAATTGTGGTATTCTTTGTGTAGACTACACTAAGGAGTAACATGGCAACCTTGCGGAGAAGTAATTGATGGTGTTCTTTATGTAGACTCCACTGGGGAATAGTAGGGGACATTCTGCTGGAGAGTGATGTGACGAATTCTGCGGGGAATGTTGAGTATGTTCTGTTTTTCTTGCTCTGCGGGGGAGTTATGAGTTTGTAAGTGCTCTAATTTTTGCCTGGGTCGCCCAACTCAGGTTTTCAGCCCAGCGAGCCGCTCTAACTTTTGCCTAAGGCGCCTTTTCAGTTTTTGCCTTAGCGAGCTTTTCATATGCCCTAACTTTTGCCTAAACTGCCTGGTGTGGGTTTTCAGCTTAGCGGGCCGCTCTAATTTTTGCCTGAGGTGCCTTTTCGGTTTTCACCTCAGTGAGCATTTTTTTTTTTTTTTTTTTAGATTTGACTGAAATGGCGTTGTGACCCTTTATTGCTCGTTTGGGAAGATGAACTAGACTTTAGAGGACGATAAGAGATTTTAAATTGCATGTATTTGATACATTTTCATTTGTCAAGTAATGCGATGATATTGATCAGTTGAATGCAAAGTGCTTTCTTTGAATGTGTGTTTATGCAAGACAACTTTGTTTGTGCATTTGTCATAACCATGCAAATATATTTAAACAAACACTTCACTTTATTGATGAAGTCAAAATGAGTACATTTGAAATAAGTTGGTTCCTAAATGGTACAGATTTCACATTAAGCCAGAATCCGTCACCAGCCGTCCTTTCAGGTTTTTCGGCTGATTATTTTCTCTCGTGTCTTAACTTTTGCCTAGACCGCTCTTTTCGAGTTTTCAGCCTAGCAGACCTCTTTTTTTTTTTTTTTTTTTTATACATGATAAAGCTTTAGCCTGTCTTGGTTGATCGGGTTGGTGAACTCATTTCCATCCATGTCCATGATGCTGACAGCGCCTTTTGATAACACCTTCTTCACCACATAGGGTCCTTCCTAGTTAGGTCTGAACTTGCCCCTAACATCAACATTTGAAGGCCTTAGTTGCTTTAAAACCAAATCTCCCGCTTTCAACTGCCGCTTGGAGTATTTCACATTTCGATTATAGGCCCTAGCCATTCTGCACTGATACATCTGCAGGTGATCCAGTGCCTTTAGTCGCCTTTCATCTAGTGCAGCCAGCTGCTCATATCTAGCTTGAACCCATTCAGTCTCTGGCAATTGAGCTTCCAGGGAAACTCTGAGTGATTTGAGTTCTATCTCCACTGGTAACACTGCTTCCATTCCATATACCAAGGCATAAGGAGTTTCTCCTGTCGGCGTTCTGACACTGGTTCTGTAACCCCAAAGAGCATAAGGCAGTTTATCAGCCCAATCCCTGTAAGTGGTTACCATCTTTGATAAGATCTTCTTTATTGCCTTGTTAGCCGCTTCTACTGCACCATTAGCCTGTGGTCTATATGGAGAGGACTTATGATGTTCAATTCCATGCTCTGCAAATAGCTCAGCTGTTGCCCCTTGAAACTGTACTCCATTGTCAGTTACTATGTGATGAGGGATCCCATACCGAGTGAAGATATTTTTCTGGATGAACTTGACCATGTGCTTGGCTGTAACATTAGTGAAGGATTCCGCTTCGACCCATTTGGAGAAATAATCAACTGCCACAACTATGAATCTATGCCCATTAGATGCAGCTGGATGAATTTCACCAATCATGTCTATCCCCCATGCTGAAAACGGCCAAGGAGATGCTAGATTCTGAAGTTCAAGTGGAGGAAGATGACTAATGTCTGCATAGATCTGACATTCATGACATCTCTTCACTTTTCTTATACAATCTGCTTGCATTGTCATCCAAAAGTAGCCTTGTCTCATGATCTTCCTAGCCATGGCAAGTCCATTCATATGCGGCCCACAGGATCCTACATGTACTTGCTGCATCACTTCTTCTGCTTCTTGCTCAGTTAAACATCTTAAAAGGACTCCCTGTGCTGTTCTTTTGTACAGCTTGTCCTCGAAGATTCTGAATTGACTAGCCAGTTTTCTCAGTGTCAACTTATCAGCAGCACTGGCCTCTTCTGGGTACTTTCCCTCCTTAACATATTGGTAAAGGTCAAAGAACCATGGCTTTTCTTCGGCTGATAATTCCATTACTTCATGCACTTCGAAGCAAGGATGCCTGGAAGTGGCTATAACCAGTGGTTGAGCTTGTGTCTCTTCTGGATTTTCCCACATGGAGGACAAAGTTGCTAATGCATCAGCCATCTTATTCTCATCCCTGGGGACATGTCTGAATTCACACTGGCCGAATAAACCCTTTCTGAACTGTAGCAGCTCCAAATAAGGCCGTAAGGCTTCTTCTTTTAGTTCCCACTCACCCTGAGCTTGCCTGATCACTAGAAGTGAGTCTCCAACAATCAGGACGTCATTTGCCCCTAGTGTTAGCAAAGCTTCCATCCCAAATAGGCATGCTTCATACTCTGCCCCGTTATTGGTTATGGGAAAATTCAACCTCTTGGATAAGGGAATGACTTCACCATCTGGCGTTGCTATAAGTACTCGGATTCCTACGCCTTTTCTATTCACTGCCCCATCGAAACACATGACCCATCTTTTCACTTCCACCATGACTAGCTGCTCATCAGGGAATTCCAGATTCTCTGTGTAATCTGATTCTAGGGGCTGGTTTGCCAAAAACTCTGCCACGGCTCGCCCTTTAATAGTTTTCTTCGTGATGTACTCAATGTCGAATTCAGACAAAAGTAACAACCACCTGGACAGCTTCCCAACCAACGCCGGTGCTTCATAGAGATATTTCATTGGATCCACTTTAGCCACAGCTTGGATCTTGTAGGATTGGAAATAATGGCGCAGCTTCTTGGTCAACCAGATCATTGCCACACATGTCTTCTCCACCAGTGTGTACTTGGTTTCATACTCCAACAGCTTTTTGCTGAGGTAGTAGATGGGATACTCCTTCTTGCCATCTTGTTCCTGTGCTAGCATTGCCCCTATAGAGGATTCTTCAACTGCCAAGTACAAAATCAGGGGCTTCCCTGGAATTGGAGGACTCAACACTGGTGGCTTTACCAGGTAAGCCTTGATCTTCTCGAATGCCAGCTGACACTTGTCATCCCACACAACCGGCTGATCTTTCTTTAATAGCTTGAAGATTGGTTCACAAGTGGAAGTTAGCTTGGCTATGAAGCGGCTAACATACTGCAAGGAGCCCAGGAATGATCTGACTTCCTTTTCTGTCTTTGGAGCTGGCATATCTTGGATGGCTTTGATTTTATCTGGGTCCATTTCTATTCCCCTCTGGCTAACTACATGGCCCAACAGCTTCCCTGATGTGACCCCGAATATGCATTTCTTGGGGTTAAGCCGCAAGTTGTACTCTCCAATGCGTGTTAGAAATCTATCCAGGATAACAGGGTGTTCCTCCCAGGTTGTTGATTTAACAAGCATATCATCGACATACACTTCGACTTCTTTATGGATCATATCATGCAACAGAGTTGTGACAGCCCTCTGATAAGTGGCACCGGCATTCTTCAACCCAAAAGGCATCACTCTGTAGCAAAAAGTACCCCACTCTGTGATGAACGATGTTTTCACCTTGTCGATTACATCCATCAAAATCTGATTGTATCCCGAGAAGCCATCCATGAATGAGTACATTGCCGCTTTTGC
This sequence comes from Euphorbia tirucalli, assembly GCA_039660915.1. Lineage (NCBI taxonomy): Eukaryota > Viridiplantae > Streptophyta > Magnoliopsida > Malpighiales > Euphorbiaceae > Euphorbia > Euphorbia tirucalli. The sequence goes on from CM077641.1 coordinate 74,660,673, forward strand.
TGCACTATCAACCAATACGTCAATGTGAGGTAGTGGGAAATTGTCCTTAGGGCATGCTTTATTCAAGTCCCTGTAATCAACGCATACTCTGACCCTTCCATCCTTTTTAGGCACGGGGACAATGTTGGCTAGCCATTCCGTATACTCCACCACTTCGAGGAACCTGGCATCTATCTGTTTGGCCACTTCTTCCTTCACCAGTGTAGCCCATTCCGGTCTTAATCTTCTCAACTTCTGCTTTACCGGTCTGAACTTGGGGTCCGTTGGGATTTTGTGCACTGCTATTTCTGTATCTACACCCGGCATGTCTTCATACGACCAGGCGAAAGCTTTAACATGTTTTTGGAGTATTCTTATTAATTCTCTTTCTTCCTCGGATTTAAGCTCGTGTGAAATGAGTACCATTTTAGGGTTTTCATCTGTACTTATATTGATTTCATGCAATGCAGTGTCATGTATGCTAAATATGCTTGATGGTGATTTAAATGCATGCACAGAATTATCAGGATAAACATCACACAAGTAAGCAAACTAGGATTTCATTGCATTGAACTTATCATAAAGTACATCAGTTACATTGAAAATGGAAGAAATAGATACAACAAAATCATTTTCATCCTCCACAGGCGGAGGGCCTTGTTCTTCCTCAGCTTCCATCTTCCCTTCGAGAGTATCATCTGGGACTGCAGCTTTCTCCGCTTCTTTTTCGGTCACTTGTGCCTTAGCTTTTTCCATAATCTTGGCGATTTCAGCAACCACAGAGCCTAAGTTCACTTTGGCCATCAGTTCTTCGCCAAATCCTTCCTTGGCCTTTCCAAAAGCTTTGTTCAGTGCAGCAGTCAAAGCTCCCGAGATCACTTCTGTAGCTTCAGCACAGGTCCCCTTTTCATTTTCTTCCTCGGCCGCCTCTATGATTTCAGCTATCACCTCAGATGATTCTCCTTCCAGAATTTCAGATTTAGCAATTACTTCCTCCATCATTACAGGGGCTACTGGCTCTTCCTGGCTCTTCCCAAAATCCACAACATCTGCAAAGATCTCAAAGCCAGGGCACTCGACATTTCCGACCAACACCGGTTCAGCTTGGCCCTTGTAAAGGCTATCTCCTGCCTTCAGAAATGGCTTCATCATGACCTTGCCATTCTTGCCCTTTTTCAGATTCTTATGCTCAGATGACCCTTCTACATAACCAAGGCCGCATTGCTTCGACTTTCCCGAGTCGATCTTGAATTCCGGCACACCTTGCAAATTAATCCCGAGTCCCATTCCCGGGACAAAATTCAGCTTGTACAGATATCGGGATAGCCACTCCGGCATGTAGTTCTCATAAAGGACCGTAGGGGCATCTGTGGTTTCCTCCTCCTTAATGACAGCAATTTGAAATCCGCCAAAAGGAACCACTCCTTCATCCACTGCAGCTACCATCGACTGGGCGTCTTCCTCAACAGTCACAATTCTCTCATTCATAGAGAATTTAATCTTCTGATGGAATGTGGAAGGAACACCTCCCAAAGGATGGAACCAGGGCCTTCCAAGCAATAAGGAGAAAGTGACCGGGATATCAATCACTGTGAAAATAACCATGGACTTGATGGGCCCAACTTCCACTTCTGTTTCAAAAGTCCCTATCACTGTTCTCTTAGAATCATCATACGCCCGAATGACTGTCGAGGACCTCTTCAATACTTCTTCATTCATGCCTAGAAACGGTAGCATTTTCAGTGGGCAAATATTCAGAGCTGAGCCGTCATCCACCATAACGCATGGCATCATCTTATCCATGATGTTGGCCCTAATGTAAAGAGCCTTGTTGTGAGCTTTTCCTTCTACTGGTAGGTCTTTCTCGGAGAAAACAATATTAGGAGCTCCAGCATGGACTTTGTCTAGCAAGCAGCACATAGCCTCTGGTGAAGCTATAGGGGAGACTTCAATTTCTGATAGCTTCTTCACCAAAGCCTCCCTATGCTCTTTGGAGGTCATAAGCAAGTGCCACAAACTAGCTTGTGCAGGGGTCTTCTTCAGTTGGGAAATGACCAAATCTTCTTTCTCGACTCTTTCCGGTGCTGAAGTACTGCCCGACCCATTCATCGGTGCTTTATCTTTCGTCTGATTTGCCGGCTGATATACCCTTCCACTTCGGGTCACATGCTGCACTTCTGAGATCTTCAGCTTCTCAACAGTTGGGAGTTTAACGGCCTCTCTGCTGGGATTCATCACGGGAAACCGACCGACAAAGTGCGGAAACACGCGTCGATTTCCTCGAATCCGGGTCCCGGGAGCTTAAGTAGTGAAAATCAAAAACAAAACACAAAGGAGGAGTATAAAGTCTTACCAAGATATCTCTTTAAGAGATGGAAGAAGACTGCAGAAATCAAGTATAGATTTCCTCCACCGATGCATACACGAACGGCTATCGGACTAAAACCCGTGCTAGCAACTCGGAAATTCAAGAAGAGAGAAAGAGATGGCAGCCAAGAGCACTTGGTTGGAGTGAAATGGTTGAATCATATTAGTCTTATATCTCTCACCAAGAGGCAAAAAATATCCAATAAAGCAAAGTCAACAATGACTCACCACAAAGTCAACAATGACTCACCACTTTCACTCATTACCTTTTGGCTAAAGAATGAGTCATCTCCCTTGTCCAAAGACATAAGGATTCGGCCAAGAGGTGGAAAGGAGATGGGGAAGACACTTGTCTTTAGTCATAATGACCAACTCATAATGACCAACAAATATCCAAGTTGGTAAAGTCCAACTTTACTAACCAAAGTCCACCATGACTCACCCATTTAATCATCACCTTTTGTCCCACCATGACTCATTCTTCTCATCTTAAAAATTCATCATTCTTGCCTTAAACCCACCATGAATTTCGGCCAACACATGATGAAGAAGTGGGCTTACCATTTCAAGCCCAAGCCCACTTTAATTCTTTGGTTTCTATTTGATTTCAAATACCATTATAATTCAACATGTATGTAAGCATATTGTACCATATAACATGTTACATACCTCTAAATTACAATTAATTTGACACATCAAATGCATCAAGGAATTAAATTAGACACATATAAGATGAGATACATGTAAACCTATACATGTATAAATATTTCCACCTAGGAAATAATCTCATAAATTAATTATATTCTTTTGATCAATCTAATTGACCTAGAATATAATTAATAAATCTCTCTCTCTTCAAACGTGTATACTCCAAGTACACACTTAATCCGACTAGTTAAAGTCCAGACGTTCAATGTGTACGATCCAATGGGCCCGTCTTTATGTTGGCAGTGGGCCAAGGCCCACAGACTACAGGCGGGCTCTAGCAAGCCACTGTAGCCCCCAATTAAGACGGAGATAGCAGTCAAACTGTCACCGTAACCCTGTAGTTGAACTTGTATGTCCCATGTCGCTGATATCGGTGTCCAACACAGAGGCATGGTTGATCACCCTCTTAATGTGTCTGGACATTACTTGATCCCAAATGAACTGATGCTCACAAACAAGATCTCATCTTGTTTGGGTGTGGCCACACTCTTATCAGTAACATTCATCAAGAGGCCGGTGATATCGTCTCAGTAAAGTACTGAGTGACATTCCCTTCTGCATATCCATAGTACTGCCATGCTCACTGACACACCCGAACGTACCCATACTTGGCACCCTTTTACAGGCCCGTTAGGCGTACACCAAAGTGTGCCACTTCACATGCAGCACCATCATATGGTCCGGTCAAAGGACTTATGCAAGTACTACGCGAGAATCATTTGTGATACTATACCATGTAGATTCCCGTTAAGTGGATCAATCCAGTACCATGCCCCTTTTGCATGTACCCATTAACCTGGTTGACATTCCATGTTCTATGACCGGTAAGACACCGCCATACAACCAGGCTAATGATAGTCTTTGGTTCCATTCATTCCCATGATTGGAACAGACTACGGATGACTTGATGGCCATATCATTTTCCCTATCCACAGTCTTACTGCCAAGTGCCTCACACTTGATAACATGGATATGGATATGTCCATTGGATACTCTATTTACAATATTGCACAAGACATATAATAAATAGATTGATGCCTTTATTTCTTAACACAACTTGTATAATACATGAAGTTCATATTAATGTACAAATGTATGATACAAAGACAAGGACTAATGCCTCGGGACTAGGGCATTTCCAACACTCTCTTCTGTCAAATTCTTCATACTCATCCTCGGAGTCAAGGTCATCCAGACTTATGGGCTTGACCTCCTTACACCCCTCCTTTTCCTCACATTCAGGCTCCACTTCGGGTTCCCCTACCGCTACTGCTTGAATCGCAGGGTTTGCTTGCAGAACTTGGGCAAATATAAAGTTAGCCGGCAACCCCGACTGAACCATGTTAACCCACTTCTCGAATGCCGGCAGTGGATTGGTTTTAGTGCTAGGCTTAGGTGGTTCTTGCAGCTTTCCCTCGTCGATAAGCTTCTGGATAGCATCCCTTAGCTTATAGCAGTTATTGGTCCGGTGGCCCGTCACCACATGATAAGTGCAGAAGTTATCCTTGTCAGCTTCAGGTGGGAACTCAAATGGCCTCAAGGACTGTAGTAAGCCACCATTCCTACACTTGGCGAATATCTTTGCCAAAGTAAGAGTCCAGGGTGTTATGCCTTGTCCTCCAGGACCCCTATTCTGGTTGCCTTGCTGCTGATTCACAGTAGCCACCTCAACCCGCTTCACTTCTGATGACTGCCCCTGTTTGCCACTAGAACCTGAACCAGAACCACTGCCAGACCCAACTGCTGTGGTTGATCTATACCCTGAACTATACCCTGTACTTCTTCCCCCTTTCTGACCAGCTGGCTTTTCCTCTTCATCCCTTTCTATCTTCATGGCCATGCTATAGACCTCACTAAGCTCCTTGAAGGGATGGAATTTCATGTTGTTCTTGAAAATATCTTTACTGCCATCAATGAGCTTCTGTATAAGCTCGTCTTCATCAGGGCGGTTCTTTAGGAGGATCATCTTGTTCATCCACCTCTGGTAGTACTCGTCAAAGGGCTCATTGAATTTCTGCTTCACCCTCTCCAAATCATACAGCGTCACCTGAATTTTGGTGTTGAAGCTGTAGTATTTGATGAAGGCTGCCAACAATACTTCCCAATCAGACTGCTCCTTCTCTGACAGCGAGTTATACCATCCCAAAGCACCTCCCTCCAGTGTGGTGGGGAACAGATTAATCAATTGTTGCTTGGTAGCACCTGCTGTCAGCATAACCCGGGCATATAAATTCACATGGGCCTCCGGCGAGCCCATCCCTTTGTAAGTGGGGACTTTTGGCACTTGGAAGCCAATAGGAAATGTCTCGATGCCCCTACTGATCATGGCATCAACGTACACCCCCTTCTTGGATTCAGCACTGATCCCGACCCCTTTCTTCAACTGGGCCATGGCCTCTTCTAATTCAGAACACTTTGCCTTCATCTTTTGTTCCATAGCTGCTTCTATCTCCTGCAGCTTTTCCAGGCTAGCTGAAGTGTCACCACCATGTTGGGATGATTCAGCTTCTTTTTCCTTCCCGGCTCCACTTCCACCGGTCTCACCAGCTTCTCTAACCACCGCCCTCATTTCTTCCTTTAACATGTCGCGGAAATCCTGCGACCTGAAGAAATCTCTCAGAACATCAGCCATACTCGGTGTCTGCTCTACCATATTCACGTCTTCCCCAGACTCAGAATCACTGTCACTCTCGACTATCCTCTGTCTCCTGGCTACCCTCGAAGCTTGGGATCTTGTCCAATGTCGCTCCAGTGTGTTCTGCTTGGGAGTAGACGGAAGGTATTAGGGTCATGAATGAATGACATGATATGACATGAAAATTAGGATATTGAACATGCTTGAAATGCATGGAGTGGAATTATGTATGAAATGATGATATGAATGGTTTCTTTTTATTATTATTATCATTATTATTTTTCTTCGAGGCATTGCAAGAGCACCCAATGTTTATGCAAAAATGTCACATGTGAGCCATCACACGGACAGAACTTCGGTGCCTTTGGGGCACCCAATGAATTCATGAAATGGTCGTGTGTATACCGGTACACGGACAGAGTTTTGACGCTTTGTAGGTCATATGAGATGATATGAAATGGTCGCATGGGCCGGGCCCACAGACAAGGTCTTGATGCTTTTGAGCATATGATATGGAATGATGTTATGAGAGAGTCACATGTAACAGGGACACGGACAAGGATTCGGCATTCGAGGAACGCCTTTCATGATTTGGTGATGTTATGGACCTACATGTATACTAATCGGGCACTCGGGGAGTACCTTAAATGATGAATTAATGTCATGAAGTGGTCGGATGTGGACCACAGTGTTATATGATGTCTATGATAGATGGGTGTGATGTCATGAAATGCAACGTGTGGATTGCCACACGGAAATTAGCCTAAGGCCGTTGTGACTTTTATTAAATGAAATGATATTGGTGGAATGGCCGAATGCAATCTGGTGCATTGACAAAACACGGGTAATTTTGGGTACCCGATATGTTATGAAATGGGATGGGATGGTCATGATAGGCGTCCTTGAAATGCCCCTTAATTTAATTTAAGTGAAATGTAGTGAAGGAACGTGTCACACAATATGCAAATGGCTGCACAAAAACGTGGGTTAAGATGCGTGACATACATAATGATGTTATGTATGCTATGTCAAAAATGAAATGCTAATCACACAAGCTTAATGTTATGGCTGAAAAAGAAATCGTTAGTATGGATGACAAGCGAATGAATTAATGTTTTACACACGAAATAAAATGCAAAATGGCTGCATATAAATGTGGGTTAGTATCACACAAAGATGTTTGTGTATGGTATGTCACGTGTATGGAAAATGGTGATTATGGCATGTTATGCATGCGTCGGCGATGTGTCACGAAATGGTGAAGAACACATAACAAGCAAAACGAAATCTTCCAACCTTATTCCTTCGACGTGGTCGGTCTCAAAAATTTCTAACCGAGTCCTAGGCGGGGTTCACTTCGATCACCAACCGGGGGTGATGAAGGCGTGATTTTATGATTATTCATACAATTATTTCGGTATCCTAAGGGAATCCAACTAGGGCTGACTATATGGGTTCGGTCCAAGTCGGGTTAACATCAAGGCTCTCATAGCAATATATACTCCTCACTTCTCCCCACTCAAGGGTCCGAACGAAGGGGTTCGTACGAGGCTATGAGTGGTGTTTCGTATTCGTGCCCCTAAGACCAGGAGGAACTTAAGCGACACTTCAACAATCCACCGGGCTATAAAGGGATACCTAATCTAATGCAAGAAATGACTAACTAAAATGCAAATAAAATACCAAAAGAGAATCATCCGCCTTATTTTAATTAGACACTTTTCAGGGCTTGTCAAATTCTTTTAAGTTTTTAAGAAAACTTTTTTAAGAACTCCCCAGCAGAGTCGCCACTGTGAGTGGACGACGCGTTTTCGACGGGACGCGGGACTCCCTTTCGGAATGGGGCGCCACGATCTCGGGCGGGCCCCTCCCTCGCGTGGGGTTTTTATAATGGAAATCCGCGTTTTGGAAAATAAATAGAATTAATGCATAAAAGAACCGAGACCTAAGTCTCAATGAATATTGTAGAGTCGCCACCCGGCTCAGCTCAACCGGGAAATTCTTATGTAGCTGAACCGGACGAACGGTCGCTACACTATCCAGAGATTCGGGTCCGGACAAGTCCCTTATTTCGTGTCTAATTAAAATAAATATTGCTAATGTTCTCAAATGGTATTTCAAAATCTAAAGTCCATTTTATTGAATATAAAAGGCATACAGCGCGCATACAAAATATTTAGTACAAAAATAAGGAAAAGAAATAAATATTAATTGGCTTACAACCAAATCGAATGGAAAAAATAAAAACTCTCGCCTCACTTTTACAAGCGCCTATAATACACGAAGATCTAAAAAGAATTACAACCGCCTAGGATACACGATTTAGTCTATTAAATTACATCCAAAATAAAAATAAAAAGGAATTAAAACCTGCAAAACCGAGGGTTAGCACAATATATACAGCACGCCACAAGTTGAACTCAAACAGACAGAATGGGAAATCAGGAATTAGGGGCATGCATTTAGGGGATAACCGGGTTGGCTCGGCTAGCCGACCCGGTTAGACCTGGAAAACATTTTTGAAACGTCCCTGTATTTTTGGTTTTGTGGGAAAATCATTTTTGAAAGCAATTTTACCGATTTACATGCATTTTTCATATGTTAAGTGGGTCGGTTTTCGGGAGAACTGGGTCTCCGTCGTTGAATTGTTCTAAATGCAAATTTACTAAAAATTGAATCTATGGTCGTGATGCACACAACAAAATTCATTTTGATGATTTTTGGAGTTTTCTAATTTTTTGGGATTTTTTGGGGATGAAACTGAAATTTTGATTCTGGAACAGGGATCACAGTCGTACGACTGTAGTTTACAGTCGTGCGACTGTAATCAGTCCAAGACCAGAATTCCGCCAAAAATCATTTTTAACCAAAAACTGAAGAAAAATCGACTGGAAATTAAGAACAGTCGTACGACTGTATATACAGTCGTACGACTGTTCATGAAAACCAAGAACAGTCGTACGACTGTTCTTAATTTCCAGGAACAGAAATACGGAAATGCAGCAAAAAATGCACAAAATTCACTTCAAACACCCAGAAAGCGAGAAAAAGTGTGAGGAAAAGAGGTGACTACCTTTTTAGAAGCTATTCCAAGTCGTTTTGACCCCTGGCGTTGCTCCAATCCACAAGAATTTGCACTTTTCCTCTTGAATTGAAGTTGAGAGTTTGTGTCCAAAAATCCAAATTCGCAAGGGATTCTGATTGTTTAGGTCCGAATTTTTGATTTAGTTATGAAGTTAATTGACCAACCTAGGGGTTTCTAACAAGTTTTAGATTTAATTTTGAGAATTAAAGAAAATCAAAGAGGAAGAAAAGTGAGTCTTTTTTGTGGTTTTCTTTTTCTCTCTCTTTTCTTTCTCTCTCTAAAATTTTTTTCTCACCAGAAATCTCTCTCTCCTTTCTTTCTTCTTTTTCCTCTTTTTATCTCTCTTTTTCCTCACCTTGCTTGCTGCAGAGCCGGAGCAATTAATGCTCAAAACCCTCTCTCCTCCATTTCTGCTGCAGAGGTATGGGCCTCTGCAGATTTTCCGACATTACAGTCGTACGACTGTAACAATAGTCGTACGACTATAGTTTTTTTTTTTTTTTTTTTAAGTATAGAAAATTCCGGCGCTTACAGCTGTTAGGGAAAGGGCTGTCAGGGAAAGAGCTGTTAGGGAAAGTGCTGTTTGGGAAAGCTGATAAGTGTTTGGTAATATTTTTATAGAAATAGCTTTATTCTTAAAAGCAGTTTGTGTGGTGTTTGGTAAAACTGTTTATAAAAGTGCTGTTAATATATAAAATGATATAAAAGGACATAAATGATATAAATTAATTTTTACTTAATTAAATTAATTAAATAATATTAGAAATTAATAATTTGTGTCACACATTAAATAAAAAAATTATTTTATTTATTTATTTGTATATTATTAGCTATTAATAATTTTTTTATTAATCTCCATATCACATACATATTACAAAAAAAAAAAAAAGACATTTATTTTAATTGAAAGATACTAATATAAAGTAATAATTTTCATACTAATCATCCATACATATATAATAAGTTAATCAAAAAATTGATCAACACCCGATTGTTGCTAATTTGTCTGTGACATCAAAGAAAAAGCAATCTCATCACGAATAGAATCCATTTCTATAACTCTACTACTACTAGGATTCTCCTCAGATAAAACATCACCGCTAACATCTTCAAAAATGTCTTGTGGCACAAAATCAGGACTCTCATCAAATCTTGTAAAAACCAGATCATTTAACGAATGTCTTCGAATAAAATTATGCAATGCCATTGATGCAACAACAATATCCCTTTGGATTATAAATGGATACGTAGGCATATCTCTTAATATCTTCCATCTTTGCTTCCATACGCCAAAAGTCCTCTCGATACAACATCTAAGTGATGAATGTGCTTTATTAAAAGTTTCTTGATACCCTCTCGGTTGTTGACCACGTCTAAAATCTGGAAGATGATATCTTACCCCTTTATAAGGTTTAAGAAATCCATTCATTTGTGGATATCCAGCATCAACCAAGTAATATTTTCCTATAATTTAATAAAAAAATTAAAAATGTAATGTCAATATTTAGAACAATTCAAATAACAATAAACAATAATATATACTGTAAGTAAATAATCATCTGGTGGTGGTTTTGGAAAATTTGGATTTGGATCATTAATAGCTCGATAGAAAATGCGTGTATCATGTGCTGTGCCCTCCCAACCTGCTAACAAAAAGGTGAATTGCATATCGAAACTACATGCAGCCATGATATTTTGTGTTGGTATTCCTTTTCTACCAATAAAAGGCACTTGCTTAGCTAAACTCACATGTGCATGTACGTGAGTACCATCAATTGCTCCAATGCAGTTCTGAAATAAATATAACTATATTACTAATAAAATAAATAAAAGAATGTGACTTATAACCAAGAATTCTATAAAAGAAAAACATATGAATTGTATTTTACCTTGAAATAGGGCATATATCTTTGATCATGGAGAATTTCTCTTGGGATATTAGAAAACTCAGGGTCTACCGGTTTTATCAAATCCTTTGCAAGTGAACACAATGCATGCAACACTTCTCTGAAAATTCGGCTAACAGTTTCTCCAGAATGTTGAAATCGTTCTTGAGTGTTTCTATTTGATGCACCTTGAGCTAATATGTATAAGCAAATGCATAATTTCTCAAGAATTGACATGTTCTTTGAAGACTTCAACCCATGATTTACTTCTAGAGTCGTACAAAGTAACAAAAGAGCATCTTTCTTCATTCGGAACATATTTAAACACCGCGTTTCATGACCCTCCATGAGTTCTCTTAACCATTTCAATCCAGTATGATATGAAACCATACAAGGATTTTTATGTATGTATAAATCATAATATAATCCAATAGCAGCAGTAGCTGAAGCTGAAATTTGCCAAAATTCTTCTTCGTCATCACTTGACGAATTGTCTACTAGATCATTATTATCATCACCATCCATTCTAGTATGATTGTCCTAAAAAAATAAAATTAAACATCATCAACTACATAAAATGAATATAAATGTACTGAAATTACAAACTTCCATGTAAATCAAATAGTCAAATTACAAACATCCTACATAAAATAAATACCGACAAGAAATAATACAATAATATTCAATTAGATTGTTTTCCCTGGAAGACTTTGTATTGAAAATTCAACCATCCTAATTTTTCATCAGGATTTGACATACTTAAATAACCTTCTTTTTTTGCCTTTTGCTCGAATAACATTGAAGCAAAAAAATACAATTCACTTCCACTTTCCAAACCAGGCAAAGATTTCACATCTTCCATAAGTTCAGTAATGCTAGGTGTATCATTTTTCTTTGACATTAAAGTACTCCTACTTTCCACACTAGCAACCAACCTAGATATATCTTGTCTCAATTTTGCTGCACCACCCAATTTCTTCCTAACAGTTTTTCCTTTACCACTAGTTGTTCCTTGTCCCATTTTTCTCTTGTTTCTATTTCCTGTTGATAAGTTGCCTATTTTTTCAGTGGTATTTTCTTCCATCAACTCATCTAAACTATCCTCAAAACCCTTATCAGTTGAATCACCACGCCCTCCATCAAGGTTACCTTCCTTACTTACAACATGGACATTGTCATGAACTAGTTCATCAGCAATTGGTACAGTACTAGAAGGTGCCCAAGCATATTCTCCCATAGCCACGGTATCAGAAAACATGTAATCCAGTCGTTCAACAAGGTCTGGCTCAAGACCTTCTTTTTGAAATTTTGCAGCAGCTGGCACAACCTAAAATCACAAAGTAGAAGGACAACACTAATTAGTATATAGATTGATACACCTATCATACATATAATATAATATATATAAATGTATAAGTTACAGTAGGTTAACACAATTCAAGTAATTAACAAAAAGTCAAGTGAAAAGTAGTGACTAACCTTTATTTTTTCATCCCACCATTCTTGTGGTGCAGCAATTGTGTGCCTTACAGGATCCCAGCCTAACCCTGTCTCTTTTCCTATTAACTCTTTCCAAATCTTCCACTCTTTTTTCAGTTGATCCCATTTATTTTTAAACATCTTTCTTTCATACGCGCATCCAGTTTTTGCATTGAAATTTGTAATAACATAAATCCAACCTTCTGCAGAAAAGTGAGTTCCAGGACGCATGCCCTTCTCAATTGCTTGGATACAAAGATCACAAAATATTAATATATTCTTCTTATTCAAAGTAGCTTTCACTGTCCTTTTGCTTGCAGTTTGACTTGCTTGGGCATCCATATTTCTACTATCTATATACTAATATACATCAAAATCCCTCTTAAATTCTAGTATATATATAATATGTTATTAGATGGAAATTAAACTCTAATTATACATCAACATTTAATGTACTAATTATACATATTTCAGTTTCATCCACAGTGTTAAAGCAACATAATTCAATCAACAACACAAATAATAATAACTATGAAAAAATAGATTCTATTTTTTATAAATTATAATTACAGAGGAATGTAAAATTTGTGATATTATGAACAAGAATCAATGATTGAATAACAATTATTCACTCACGAGTTGAATATAAAAATGAAATAGACAAAGAAAAGAGGAATGATCAATTGCATGGTATACCAAACTGCAGACATGAATGTATGTGAGTTTATCAATTTCCTTAAATTATTGGAAAGATTTTTTCAAAAAAAACAAATGTACTGATGAGTCCCCATCTACCTTTTTTCTTTCTCTAATTATTTATCGTGTTTCCGTCATTGCATATATAATATAGGAAACTAGGTAATTATATTATGATAGAATGGAGGTGAATTTTGTAGAATTAATGTTGATATGCATGAACCAAATATAATTGGGGACCATCGTAAGAGATCTCAGTTGAGTTGTCCAGTTTAGTACCAGCTATCTGCATCCTCTTCCTACATCCTTTCTATTCTTTCTCTTTCTCTTTTAGTTTATATCATTCCAACCACGTGTCATTTTACTAATTTTTATATATAACTAAAAGCATTTTTGTTTCTTGTGCTGTTAATCGCCACATAAACAAGCATAAATGTACAAACTAAAAGACAATTGGTGCTTCAGAGGTATCCACTGGAATAGAAACCATGTATAAAAATGTAAGCACAAAGAAATTCAAGCACAGTGTTTTCACAGAAACTTTAATAATCTAAAAAAAACAAAAAGTTTACAACATAACGTTATTGGAAACATTTCCATAGCCAGCCTTATTGATTAAAGATAAGGCAAGAATGATGGCAACTGCAGTTAACATTTCAATATGAATTATGGAATGATGCTATCCATGTTTTAGTCATCTTCAGTATCTCAGTGCACAAGGTTCAAAACAGAAATGGTGATGGCTAATAATTTCCTAATAATGTATAAAATTTCAAACTGGCATCTGTGCAAAGTTGTAACAGAAATAAAAATACTGATGCAAGTACATACTTGATTCAGAGCAGCTTACATTAACTCACAAATTCTCAGCTTTTCAAGGAGAACTAGCTCAGTTGCTGCAGAATTCTAATAAACTGCCTTTTCAAAAATTGCTTTAGTTGTATGATGACCAGTTAAATGGTTATTTGCTAGTAATACAGACTACAGACTGCTTCTAGTTTTGCAGTCAAACCCCAACATAGTACCACAAAAGCCAGTAGTATCGGGATCAATAGGCCTTAACCTATCGTAATCCTCCTAGCTTGTTCAAAAGTGATAAATAAATCCCAAATCAAGATTGATCTTCCAGCTAAAGATAAATGGGGAAATTTTCAAGTAATTTAGGATAATAGGCAGCATCCCCTAAGCCTAAATTGACAGAACTACATCTGATAATTACATTTGCAATGAAATTGTCAAAAACAACTGGTACATAGTTTTGTTTCCAAGTACAGTAGCAAAAAGCAAATAATGACAAACTGTCCAATAGTTGATATCCAGGTAAATTAAAATTAAACAGAACTAATAAGAATCCTCATTAAATAAGTTGTATGGCAGAACGCAAGCAAACATTTGAAATACCAAAAATTGAAGGTGCAGGGGATCACAAAGCCTGATGAAGGCATTTTGTTTCCATCCACAATGCCCAATTTATGACAGATTAACTTTAAAAAAACAAAAACACAATTGAAACCTAACTTTTTGAATATAAATTCAAAACCTAGGTTGAAGTTTATCTCCTCAAACACATCAAGCAGAACACATCATGGATGGAAAATAAATGAATTAGAAACCTACATTAAAATTTCTATCTTCTATTAAATCTCTTTATTTCAAACTAAGAACTAGGGAATACTCACATGAGAAATCAAATAAGAAGAGAGACGGTAAGAAGGTCGACAGTGAGCTGCTGTGGATTATGGTCAGTTCCAACGGAGATGACCAGTGGTTGTGGTGTGACTCATTGTTTCAATGGAAAGATATGGGAAAGAATTACTAATTCACTTGCTGAACTTATTTGCAGCAAAAATGAAAGATCCATTTTTAAGGTAATTTCATAGCCCTAATACCCAACACTTCACATCCACATTCACAATACAAATATCCAAACATTCCCATTCGAGAAAAAGCAAGAAAAACAATAAAATAAAACCAAAAAAAAGGGGCAAAACTTCAAGCCAGATCCACAATTATACGAGACGCTGTAATCAAGTAAAAAATGAATCTTTGCACATTGGGTAAGATCTCAAATAAAGAAATGAAAATGGTAAACGAAAAAATCTGACATTATAAAAAGAGAATGAATGAGAAATTGAGGTAAAGTTGGCGTAGAAATTAACCTTTTGAATTGGCTACAGGGACGGTGAGCAGCGGCGACATTGGAGCAGCAGCAGCGATGTTGGAGCAGCAGCAGAAGCAGAGTGCAGATCGCGTTTCCTCTGAAAGCTTCGATTCTGAGCTTTGCGGGAAAGGTAAGTTTTCTCCTTTCCATGTTTTTGGCTTTCCCATAAAGCCAGCTTACCAAACACTTCAAAATCTCCTTTCTTGGCTTTTGATGCAAAAAAGCTCCTTTCCCCCATGTTCAACGCCCTCCGAAACGCCCCCTAAGTGATCAACAGCTATGATTATCTACTTTCGCTGTCTGCTTGCTTCCGGCATAGGGCCCACTAGATCGATTCCTCATGTGGAGAAAGGCCAGGCTGTCAGGATGGGCTTTTGCTCTGCTGGGGGTTAGTTTATTTTCTTGGCATGTACCTGGCATTGGTGCCACGCCGCAATCTAGGCGTCTGCATCCTCTTTCATTATTTCCCAGAAATATCCCATGAGCATCGCTTTGCGGACCGTGGTTAAGGCCACTTGATAAGATTTGCAAATCCCTTCGTGTAGCTCCTTCAACACATAGTTTCATTCCTCTGTTGGGATGCACTTCAACAACAGGTGGTTGAAGGACTTTCAATAGAGTTGCCCGCTAATGACTGTATATCTGGTTGATTTCCCTGAGATCCGACGAGCTTCTGTTTCTTCCTCCGGCAGTTTTCCTTCTTTGAGAAAGTCAATGATGGGTTTTCTCTGGCATAAGCTGTCATGGCTTATCATCAGAGCCTGCGTTTGTTCCATGCTTGGGTGTGACTATACCTCACATGGGCAGTATAAGTGTTGCCACTCTTCTCTGCTAGAAGCTGCTTTTGCAAGCTCATCTGCCAGGCTGTTTGCTTCTCTAGGTATGTTTTCTATCTTTCATGACGTCCCTTGTGCCTTGATCTATTTTAGCAATATCCAAACTATGTCTAAGTATCCGCTCATGGATAGGTCCCCGGCCTCCAAGTGTTTGTTTATCTGATTTGACACCAGCCGGGAGTCGCTGAGTATTTGAACCATGTCTGGTCCTAACTCCCTTATCAATTCTAACCCTTTAATTATTGCTTCGTACTCTATCGCATTGTTTGTGGTTGGAAAATCCAGCTTTACTACGTAATGGAGTCGGATCCGATTTGGTCCCCGAATTTATATGCCGGCTCCCGCCCCTTCTTTTAATGATGCTCCATTCATAAAAATGTCCCATTGTTCAGATGGGGGTATTGAGCTCTGTTCTAGACCTGTAAATTCTGTTACGAAATCTACTAGGATCTGCGCCTTTAAGGCCTACCGAGGTTCGAATCTGATGTTGAACTCCCATAACCGTGTCGCCAATTCGGCTATTCTTTCGGATGTTTTCGGTCTTTGCAGCACCTTTTTCAGTGGGAATCTTGTTCTAACGATGATGATGTGTGTCTGGAAGTAGGGCCTTAGCCTGTTGGCTGCGGATAGTAAGGCTAGCGCCAGTTTTTCAATGTTCGGGTATCTTGTTTCTACCCCTTTCAGTACCTTGCTCGTATAATATACTAGAAATTATTGCCCCTTTTCTTATCTTACCAAGACTGATCCAATGGCCTCATCAATAGCCACTAAGTAAAGGTATAGTTTTTCTCCTTGTACCGGTCTGCTTAGCAGTGGGGGTGAGATGAGGAATTGTTTGAGTTGATCAAACGCCTTGTGGAACGCTTTATCCCACTTAAAAATTTGGTCTTTCTTTAGCGGTTTGTAGAAGGGCATACATCTTTTTGCGGAGAAAGAGATGAACCTTCCTAGGGCGGTGATCCTCCCATTTAACTTCTGGATTTCATTAAGAGTTTTTGGTGGAGTCATCTCTAACACCGCTTTTATCTTTTCTAGGTTTTCCTCGATCCCTCTCTGTGAGATCATAAACCCTAGGAATTTTCCTCCTCGCACCCCAAATACGCACTTTTCTAGGTTGAGTTTGAGCTTGTGCTTCTGGAGGATGGAAAATGCTTCCCTGAGGTCTCTGGGGTGGTCTGCCAGGGTCTAGCTTTTGACGATCGTATCATCCATGTATACTTCAATTATCTTCCCAATCAGCTCCTTGAACATGCTGTTTACGAATCTCTGGTAAGTGGCTTCTGCATTTTTTAGCCCGAAGGGTATGACTTGGTAGCAGTAAGTCCCTTTGTAGGTGATGAATAATGTTTCCTCCTGATCGGCAGGGTCCATAGGGATCTGATGATATCTGGAAGCTACATCCAGACATGAGTAGATGGCATATCCTACCGTTGAGTCTACTAGCTGGTCTATGTTTAGCAGCGGGTAACTGTCTTTGGGACATGCTTTGTTAAGGTCAGTGAAATCAATGCACATACGCCATTTTCTGTTTGTTTTTTTTACCATCACTACGTTTGCCAGCCATTTGGGGTAGTGAACTTCCCGAATGTGCCTTGCTTCCATTAGCTTCTGGATCTCTTCTTCGATCGCCTTTTGTCTTTCCGGTGTATACTTTCTCTCTTTTCGGACTACTGGTGTTGCCTTCGGGTCTACGTTGAGAGAGTGCTTCATGATTTCCGGAGGTACTCCTTCGATGTCGCTAATTTCTAGGCAAATGTGTTCAAATCTTCTTTTATGACTTGCACGATCTGTTCCTTGATGCTACTGTCAAGTTCCTAGAAGATCCATATGTTTCTCTCTGATGCGATTATCAGTGTTTCTAGCTTGTCTACTGGTTCTGCTTTTCTCTCCTCTTCCTCTAAGTCTCTTCTTTCCGGCTACAGGGATGCTAAGTACGTTCTTTGAGCTATCTGCTGACTTCCTCTAGCTACCGTCCATCCGGTTAAGGCGGGTATTTGTAGCGCTAAGTATTGAATGGATAGTACTACCTCTGATCTGAGAGGAGTGGCCTTCCCAATGTCGCGTTGTATGCTAGTAGGGAGTCTATAATGGTGAAGTCTGCCTTGGCCCTCCAGATGTGTTTCTCGTCTCTGATCTCCATGTTTAGTGTCACTTGTCCTACGACCGGCACCGTGTGTCCGCTGAGGCCGACCAATGGTGCGTGCATAGGGTGGATCCAGCTGGGTGCTACCTTTAGTTTTTCTATCGTGTGTTGGTGATGATGTTAGTAGAGCTTCTTGTGTCCACCAAGATCCGTTTGACTAGGTATCCTTCGATTTTGGCCTCCATAATGAGGACGTCCGCGTGGCTTGGTTGCACTTGGCTTTCCTCTGAGAATGAAGGGTTCGGCCTACAGTCTTTCCCCGTCTCCCTAGCTCTTTTGATTTTTTTGGTTGGCGGATCTCTTCCTGCAATTACCATGGCCACTCCCTTGGTTCTTTTGGCTGGTTTACTTTCTTCTGAGGCCGGCTGCTTTGTCTCCTCTCTGGTCTTCTCTACGAACTTTTGGAGCCCGCCCTTCTTTATCAATTCCTCGATATCCTCAGTTAGGTGCTTGCAATCATCGGTATCATGGCCGTTTACTCTATGGTACTTGCAGTATGCATTTTTGTCTTCGCCCATTGTTTGTCCTCTCCTAGTTTCTAGGTAAGATCGGCCTTTCCTATCTTTGCTCTTCTCGACTGCTATCAGTACTTCTCTTAACGACTGGTTTAGAGGGGTAAACCCTCCGGACTGCCCGGGGTCTCTTCTGTCCCTCTTTGACTGCCTGTCCTCTGATCTCCTCTCTCCCTCCTTGCGGTTCCTCACCGGTGCTCCAACTTCGTCTAGCTCTATGAATGTTTTGGCCATAGAAATCATTTGGGTTATATTTTGGGTTTTCTCAGGACTAAGTCTACCCTTAATCTTTCATTAGTGGTGTTGGTGATCAATGCTTTCGGTGCTATGTGGAAATCCAATTTCCGTATCTCCACCGTTGCCAAATAAAACCGGTCCACAAATTTTATGCAGGATTCCCACTGTCTTTGTTTCACATCTTGCAAAGTTCTGCTGGCTATTCCAGTGGGTACATATCCATAGAATTTTGTGTAGAACTGCTCTCTGAGTTGTTCCCAACTATTGATCGAAGCTGGCTCCAGGGTTTTGAACCAATAAGAGGCCGGACCACAAGTGTTGATGAAAATAGCCTGCGCATCAACCCTTCGTTGGCCCTTGCTATCTCCATTTGGTTTTTGTAATTTATTGAATGGACGTAGGGATCTGTTTTCCCATTATAGTTTCGAAGTTTAGCTGCTTAAACTTGGGGTTCCATGGCATGTCCAGGATCCGATTAGTGAAACATGATCCTCCGCTTTCTAGCAATGGCTCCTGGATTGGGACTGAGAACCGCGAGAAGTATTGTTTGAAAAGTGCCATCATCTTTGGATCGTCCGCTCCTTCTGGTGCAGATACCGCTACTGGTGTTGGTGGCGGTCCCAACATGTACCTATGAGTAGGGTGATAACTAGGAAGGGTCTGAACAGGGTCTGGTAATTAGGTAGACTTGCATGTGAGGTTGGTAGGGCTGGCGGAGTTCCTACTATCAGGGGCTATTGAAATATGCCTTAGGGTTCCCCATATCTCGCAAAGATAGGATTTGGCTGATTTATCTACCTGGTATCTCCTAAGAAGGTGTATGTTGGTGGGATTGCTACCAGTGGGGCAACTGAACTACTTCCAGGTTGGGGTAGTGGACAAAAGGCTCCTGGTTATCCCTGACCCCAGCCCACCTATTCTTGTGATCAGAAGGGGAGTGCTGCTGCTAATAGTTGGGCCCGCCATACCATGGTTTTGAATCTGAAGAATTGCCTACCTTAGGTCTCTGGCGTCAGCAAGGCTTAGGTTGCTGGCTATGCCATTAATCACCGCAGCTTGGAGGGATACCGACGAGTTCAATGTTGTGAGGGATGGGGTTGTCATGATTGTGAGAGAGTAATCTCCCGTGGTATCTGAAGTTATGTTAGCGGAACTTGAATTCATGATTGGTCGTTCCACGTTCACCGCACCAAATGATGGATCGTCTGAAATCCTTCTATAAATCCGGGTTCAGGTTGCTCTTCGGGCCGGATCTGGTGTTGCTCCTATAAGATAGAAAAGCTAAGACATCGGTAACCTCTGGGGTAAGATCCGGACGAAAGATCCGGTGCATCATACCAGGGCAAAGGACCCCGTGTCCGGATGACCGGATGTCATCACCAATTTATAAGCAATATATATATATATATGTAGTCCGACGTACTGAAGGATAAATAACAATTGTTCTTTCTTTCTAAATTAGTCAATCAGATATTTTAACAAAATTAGGGGGAAAAGTAAATAGATATTTTGGTCATGTGATCCAGCCACAAGTAATGATGAAGTAGTACGTTTTAGATCCCTTCAATATGAATATCTTTCAATTGAGACCATGCATGAATTTCTTTAATCTTTTCTGTTTTATGAAATAAAGCATTGACCTACCTTATATCTATCTTTCCAAATTATATCTCTGTCCAAATTGTTCGATACTGCAATTATGACTTGCGATTTCAATGTTATACCTTTTTCCCTGAGGAAATAATTAACATATTAAAAAATATATATATATTCTGAATAAGGTGTAATTGGTATGAAATAGTAAAGATTCGAACTACATATATACATAGATCGATTTACTTGTTTAAAAAAACTAGAATTAGAAAAATTCACATTAATTAGCATACATGAATATGGATAATTTTTATGATAAATATATAAATATGGATATATAGTCCAAAGAATATATAAAAGTTCAATTTGTCCTCCATTGACTAATTTTGTATATACACCATCAGGACGAGTATTAAGTCCAAATTAATTATTATAAGTTCTGAATAAAGAAAATAAAAAATTAGAAACAACTAAAATTAAAAAATTGAAAATATTAGAAAGATGTGTGGGGTTTGCTAGCTAAGAAAATTACATTTATGTTTTTAATTTTATTTTTCTAATATTGCCAATGAGTATGTCTTCTTAAAAGCTGGCTAATCAATTTGCTACATTTGTGGAATGTCTTCCCCACTCTACGAAGTGATGCATATAATGGGGGGGACTAATAGTACAAGAAGAAAGTGCAAAACTAAAGCTAATATAGATATTTTCCTCCTCGATGCAGTAAATTTGGAAATATATCCATCTTCCATCAACAAATGCTACTTCATCCATGGATCCATCGATTCGATCATCAGTTCAGATATGTCCCTAGCAAGGCACAACAAGTTCATTAAAAATGAACGATTTTACAAGCATCAATTAGAAGTATATCAATAATTTGGAAATACATGTGAAAAATTACTGCATTGACTAGTTTCTTCTTCGACAAGATTTGGAAGTCTTGTTTTTAGACTTTATTGGCCTTTGATTGCCTTCAACTTTCCTCACAAACCAAGTAGGTTTCCTTGTTTTGAACACTGTATATGCAACTCCAACACCAAATACAAATCTACACCCACACCCAATTGTCACAGCTTTCCATCCAAATCCATCTTCACAATCCTCTCTTTTTGATTCATATTCTACTTTTTTCACTTTGTTGCCTTTCTCCAATGAAAATCCACATCCTGAGTTCCCTTCATATGAACTATTGTCGAAAGTGTTGAACTGTTTACCTTCAGGTATGGGTCCTTCCAACCGATTATAAGAAACCCGAAACATTTGAAGAAACGTTAAATCCACAAGCTCCATGGGAATCCTTCCACTCGAAGAATTTGAAGAGAGATCTAGTGATTCCAAATTCGACTAATTTCCTATTGATAGTGGAATATTATTTGTGAAATAATTGTAAGAAAGATTCAAAAGTTTAAGTAACTTAAGTTTTCTAATCGATTCCGGAATCTTTCTTATCAATTTATTTCGTGACAGATCAATAGATTTCAATGCATTTTGGATTTTTGGCAACTCAATCTCTAGTCCTTTGAATGTCATTCTCATAGTATAATCATAGGAATAGTTTGGTGAGTGCATATAAGGCGGTTCCTCGGCATCTAAGCCCATCATTGCCTCAAAATGATCGAAGTATAATGCTGGCAGTGCTCCGCTGAAGTTATTGTTGGAGAGATAAAAAATTCGCAACTTAGGGAAGGGGTAACTGGCATTGAAACTTTTCAACCTTCCATGCAATTTATTAAAGTGCATCACAAGAGCTTGCAGATGTGGTAGAATTCTGAGAGAATAAGGGAATGCATAGTCGATCTTGTTGTTACTGAGATTGATTAGTTCCAAATTCTCACAATTGATGATAGTATGTGGGATTTGTCCTTGCAGTTGATTGCTTTCCAAGTTTAAATATCTTAATGCACATCTCTTTGGAAATGTAGCAGGAATTGTCCCTTGAAAATTGTTCATCCCCAAATGCAACACCGAAAGACCATTGCTCATATTTACCAAACATGGAGGAATAAATCCGCTGAAACTATTGTTGGAGAGGTCCAAAATTTGAAGAAAGGATAACTTGTAAACTGAAGAAACTTCTCGTGTTAACTTATTGGATGAAAGAATGAGAACTTCTAGGTTTACAGAATTGAAAAATGAATCAGGAATTGGGCCAGTAAACATGTTATTTCTGAGATCAATATAATATAAGTCATTGCTTTGAAAACTTGTAATTGGGCCATGCAACTTTTTATAACTAAAGTCAATGGAATATAATAAATTGCTATGGATTTGGCTTATGTTGAGAGTGCCTTGGAGTTGGTTGTTGTTAAGAATTAAGTATCTCAAACGGGGAAGAGTAAATAAGGAGGATGGTATTGTTTCATTGAGCAGGTTATAGGATAAACTTAGGTATGATAAATTTGAAAATTCACTTATAAAAGAAGGGATTGGACCAGTTAATTGGTTTTTTGATAAGGATAAAGTTTGAAGTTCTGTTAAATTCACAAAATAATTAGGAATCAGACCACTGAAATTATTGTATGAAAGATCTAAATGATGGAGCAGTTTAAGATTTCCAAAGGAAGAGGGAATATGACCACTGAAATTATTATGTGAGAGATACAAGTAAGTGAGTTGTGTTAAAGTGCCAAACAATTCAAGATTTGAGCCAACAAAATTGCAGCCGGTAAGATCCAATCCCTTCAACAACTTGAGCTTGTTGTGAAAGAAATGAGGTTCCAAATAAATTGGGATTTTTGTGAAAGAAAATCCCAAGTGCTCTAGTGGGGTACTCCAATTGAACATGGGAAGAATTCCACCGAGATCTGCATTGCCATATAAATCCAAGATTTGAAGGTGCGGTCGTTGAATAAATATAAATGCAAATTCCCCACGCAATCCACAGTATTGGAGAATGAGAGATGACAAAGAAGGAGACAGGTTCAACAAATAAACAGGTTCTACGGAAGATAGATTTACATAAATCATATCCAATGCTTTTAGTTTTGTTAGATTTTGAACAAGTTTGTTGAAGGCAATTATATCCATGCTCAACTCACTATTTCCACCCCATACAACTCAAGGAAATCCAATTTGGATAGATGAAAAATATCTGGGAATTCCCCTTCCAATTCACAATAAACAAGCGACAAAGATGACAAAGAAGAGGACAAATTCTTGAAGGAACTAGATTTAACCAACGACAAGTTTACAGTGCTCAAATCTAGTTCTCTTAAATTGGACATGTTTTGAACAATTTTATCAAAAGTAGTACTTGTGCTTAGCTCCAGACGATTAAAAGAGAGATCAAGTGACACCAATTTGGATAGCTTTGAGATTTCTATTGGTACGTCACCAGAAAACATGGATGGATTTAGGTTTAAATGGATCAAGTTGAACAAGTCACCAAATCGAGATGAGATTCGAGAGCTGTTGAAATCATTGGAAGAGAGATCAAGATATTGACGATGAGAAAGCATGAAAAGAGGATTATCATAATGAATGGAACCATAAAGCATGCTATGAGAAAGGTTAAGACCGATTACAAAACCTGTTTCATTATCGCAACTGATCCCTTCCCAACAGTAGCAATCGGTTCCTTCTTTCTAAGATTCTGTCTTTGGATTCGACGGTACGACTGTGGTCTTAATGGAGAAGGATTTTTTAAGAAGAATCAAGGCATGGCTATCATCAGGATCACAAAATGGTGTGGAAGACGAAGAATTAGTAGATAGACAAATAACTTCAAAATGAAAATGAAACAAAAGGAGGCAGACAAATTGAGAAAGGCACAATAATGAACCCATTTTCTACTTGTCAATTTTCAAACACTTAATTTGGTGCATTTGTAGTGATTACAAAACTAATATTTATAAACAAATAACTTGAAAATGAAAATGAAACAAAAGGAGGAGACAAATTGAGAAAGGCAAACACTTATGGGCTATTTAGTGAAATAATAGGGTTTCTCCCTTAGGTTTTCCATTGATTAGAATAGTATATATACACTTATACATGGGCCGTGTATCGTAGGCCATATTTACAATACATGGGCTGATTATTTATATATCCATCACCCCCCCCCCCCGCAAGTTGAGCGGGGCTTTGCACGGTTAACTTGTAAAGTAGAAGAAGAAAACGTGGCTTTGAGAGGCCTTTAGTGAGGATGTCCGCAGGTTGGTGAAAAGTAGGTATGTGCTGGACCCAAAGCATTTTTTTATTCACCTTGTCTTGAACAAAATGGAAATTGAGTTCAAGGTGTTTGCTGTTGTTGTGAAAAATCGGGTTAGCAGTGAGGTAGGTGGCACCTAAGTTGTCGGACCATATGGTAGGAGGTGCGTTGGTGGAGTATCCCAGTTCGCGGAGCAACATTGTAAGCCATAGCACTTCAGATGCAACTGTAACTAAGGCTCAATATTCCGTTTCTGTGAAGGATCTCGAGACAATCCTTTGTTTTCTTGAAGTCCAAGAGATGAGATTCAGCCCAAGAAAGACAGCAAATCCAGTTGTGGATTTTCTGTCATCCAAACATCCGCCCCAATCTGAGTCACAGAAACCATTAATGTTCAAGGAAGAAGATTTCCAAAGGAAGAGACCATGGCTGGTCGTGTCTCTCAAATGCCGTAAAATCCTCTTGACAGCTTTCCAGTGTTCAGTGGTGGGTGAGTGCATGTATTGAGACACATTGTTCACTGAGAAAGAAACATCTGGTCTTATAATGGTGACATACTGCAAGCCACCCACTACACTTCGATACAACTGAGGATCCTCAAAGGGGTCGCCACTTTGAAGAGAGAGGCAGGTACTGCTGCAGAATGGTGTTAAGATTCCCTTGGATTCATGCACTTTGGCCCGTACAAGAAGATCATAAATATATTTCTGCTGATGGAGGAGTAAGCCGTCGATTTGCCAGGATGCTTCAAGACCGAAAAAGTATTTCAGCTTCCCAAGGTTGCGGATTGCAAACTTCTGCTGTAGAAAAATAATGACTTTGTCCACCATGCCCACGTCATTACCAATGACTAAAATGTCATCTACATAAAGCAAGCAGAAATTTTGAATTGATGCTGATTTGTAATAGTACAGAGAAGTGTTTGCCTTGGAGCAATAGAACCCAAACTGAATTTGCACATCAGTTAAGCATTTGTGCCACATGTGTGGTGCTTGTTTCAGACCATAAAGAGAGCGCTTGAGAAGACAAACATGATCTGGTTTGTGCTTGTCAACAAACCCCAGTGGCTGTTGCATAAAGACTCTTTCTTCTAGTGTACCATGTAAAAATGCATTAGATACATCAAGGTGATTAACCACCCACCAAATGAGACAGCTAGATAGAGAACAAGACGGATTGTGGTTACTTTAATGACCGGGCTGTATGTTTGTGCATAGTCCAATCTCGGACGTTGGTGGAATCCTTTAGCCATAAGACGAGCCTTATGTCTTTCAACGGAGCGATCTGGATTCAGTTTGGTTTTAAACACCCATTTGTAGCCTACTAAGTTCTATGCTTGATGAGATGGAACCAATTCCCAGCTCTGATTTTTCATAAGAGCTTCATACTCTGTCAACATGGCCTTTCGCCATTCCGGAAATTTCATTGCTTGGGTATAAGAGGTGGGTTCAGCTAGAACAACATTGATGGTATTTAAATTCATAAGTTGACGGGGTTTGAGGTTAGCAGTTTGAGAACGGGTAACCATGGTGTGTGTTTTTTATGGTGGAGGAGGAGAGATAGCACGCTGTCCAAGGTCAACAACTAGGGGAATAGGTGGAGGGCTGGGTGAATTTTCGGATGTGGAGGTGCTGGAATGGGGGCTAGTTGGCGGGTTTGGGCTGGTTGGCATGTGGTGGCCTGACGGGTGGTGAGGTTGGGGCTGTGTCGCGTAGGGAGGCTAGGTGGGTGAGGTCGGTTGAGGTGAGGTGGACGATGTGCGGGTAGGCGAGCTGAGTGGGGACGGGGTCGTGTTTGGGGAAGGCGGGTGGGGGGCAAGTGTTTCGGTTCTTACTGGAGTTGGGTGTGATGCTGGAAAAGTGATGTACAGCGGTAGTGCTTGATCATGTCGGGTGGATGAAGGTGGAGCACCATCACTTAATTACTGAAACGGAAACACTTGTTCATCGAAAAACACTTGGCGTGAGATATAAAGTTTTTGAAGAGAAAGATCAAGACACCGATAGCCCTTATGAATTTTACTGTATCCAAGAAAGACACAACGGCGTGAACGTGGTGCAAGTTTGTAAGGTGATGAGTATCATAACCAAGGATAGCAAAGACACCAAAAGACATACAAATAATTGTAGTCGGGATGAGACTTAAACAGAAGTTCAAATGGTGTACAATTATTCAAAGTAGGAACAAGCATTCTATTAATTAAGTGGACTACTGTTTCAAATGCAAATGTCCAATATTTAATGGGAACCGATGAATGAGTGAGTAATGAGAGTCCGGTTTCAACAATATGACAGTGTTTTCGTTTTGTTGGGGTGTGTACGGACAAGAAACATGGTGTGTAATGCCATGGGTGCTCAAGTAAGGAACTAATGCCTGGAATTCCCCTCCCCAGTCAGATTGAACACTCTTAATAGGTTTCCCAAAGTGTTTTTTAACTATAGTGTGAAATTGTATAAAAGCATGCATGACATCAGATTTGAATTGAAGTGGATAAATCCAAGAGTACTTGCTGTAATGATAAAAAAATAAGACATAATAATTATAATTATCAAATGATTTCACTGGAGCAGGACCCTATAAATCAGAACACACAAGTTCTAATGGTTCAGAAGCAACAGAAGTTGAAACAGGAAAAGGTAAACGGTGAATCTTACTAACAAAACAAGCATGACATAAGAGTTCATGATTTTTATTTGAAACAGAAATATTATTCAAATCTAAAATTTTCTTCACTGCTGGAAGGGCAGCATGACCAAGACGTGCATGCCATTGGGAGACAGATGCCATGTTTGCAAGGACGGGATCGGGCGGACTATTCGGAAGACTGAGGGAGTAGAGACAATTTTTATTTAGCCCCGTATGAAGTACCAGCTTGGTCACCAAATCCTTAAGCACAAAAGAGTCAGTAAAAATTTCAATAGACACAGGGTTAGATTTGGTTAAAGCTGAAACTGATAATAAATTATTTGAGGCAGCTTATACATGAAGAACATTATCAAATTTAACAGAATGACCATTAAGAGAAAATGAAGAAGAACCAATATGAGAGATTGGAATTTTGGAACTATTACCTATGGTGACTTCTTCTGGGCCATTGTATTCACTGTGAATGTTCAGGTTTTCCAATTCAGCTGTTAAGTGATGTGTAGCTCCGGAATCAATGATCCAATCTTGGGTTGAGTGTGTGTTTATGGCTGTAAAATAAGATGCAGGGTCTATTCGGGTGTGATGAGTTCAGTTTCCCCTAGGTTGCCTTGGTGAGGGACAATTACGTGCTAAATGATTAATGCCTTTGCAATTGTGACAATAAAAAGTGGTGACATCTAATGGTGCCATGGTTGTGTTGGGTTGCAAAAAATTTCCAGCATTATTTCCAGCAGTAAAATTTCTAGAATTGGGCACAAATTGATGCTGTCTAGAGGTATTATTTTGACGAGAATTGTTACCAGGAATTGCAAAAAATTAGGGGTTAAATCCCCTCCCCATGGGACGCCGTGGCTGGGCCTAGTGCTGATGCTGCTGGCCGTGAGTCTGCCTCGGTCCACCACGGCCTAGAGCTGCTGAACCGCGGATGCCATAGAGAGAAGTAGGCGCACGATCAGCATGTATTTCACGTTTGAGGTTCCTTTCTTCAGAGAGCAAGAGACCATGGAGGTCCTCAAAGCTGGTTGGCTCAACTTTAATTTCTAGGGAGCGAGTGAAAGGACGATACACCGGTAATAAGCCATCAACTATAGCATCGACAAGGTCAGTCTCAGAGATTGCCGATTGCAATGCCGCCAAGTGATCAGAAATTTTCGTTGCTCGATTGATGTAGGAGGAAATCGGTTCAGCCTCCTCTTACTTCAGATTGCGTAATTACAATCTATAATCTCGAATCTGTGATCGAGAACCAGCAACATAGGCTGCAGTTAAGCGATTCCAAGCCTCTTGCGCAGTCTCAGCGCTAGGGGTGCACACGGTTGGTTAACCAGTCCATGTGGACTTTTACTAACGATTAACCGCTTAAACGGTTTTTCTAATTTACTAACCATACATTGTCCATTAAACTCGGTTAACCGTTATTCGGTTAACCATTAATTTCGGTCGGTTAACCATTTTTTTACGGTTAACCATTTACGAAATAAACATTATATTTTAAACCTCAAAATTTTAAACCATAAATCTCAAATGTCAAAGACAAATATGAAATTACAAACCATAGTCTTAATAATTGATTAAAAATGACATTACAGCCATAAACTAAAATAATTAAAACATTAACAAAAAAAAAAAAAAATCCCAAGCATAGAACTTGTTCTTCAAAATCAAATATTAATGAAAGAAAAAGTTCATGTCCATTCCACAAAAACCTTCATATTTCCTGCTTATATAATTAAAACAATAATCACAATTAAAGTTGATGCAATGCTTTATAAAATAACAACCATATAAATTCAACTACACATACCTAGCATAAATCTTGGTAAGATCTCATTCATCAATGAAGATGAGATGATGATCATCCGTCACACAAGAAGATTTTGAAAATTAAGAAATAAATTCCAATAATTATAAACTATCACAAGAATAATGAAAGAAAAATATAAGGAGAAGAATTATATTTTTATAAACACAATATTTGGACGATTCATTATAGTTGTTTATCTCTTATATACTTAAATTTGAACAATTCATTTTGAATTGAATGACTCATATTATCAAGATGAGATTTCAAGTTCATAATGAAAGTTCAAATTAAAATTACTAAATTAAGTATAAACAACGTTGAAATGTTTAATTAAGTTATAAACTGAATACTTTTTTTTTTTTTTGGTGCCATATGCATTTTTGTGGCAAAATTTAATTTTTGAATTTTGAGTACCTAAACTTTGTGAACAAAAAAAATCTTAGTATATATAACCAACATGAACAAATAAACCTTATAATTATAATAATATGTTATGATGAATTTTGAAAGTATATAGATATAAGGATTAAACTATGGAGGTAAAATGACATTAAACACCAAAATGTTTCACCTTTAATTCATATAACCTATATATGTAATTATATAATTTAAAAAAAAAAAAATTTCAACGGTCGGTTAACCGTGTCCACATGGACTTTCGGTGTAAAAACCGAAACCGAAACCGAAACCGTTGATTTTTAAAAACAAAAACCGTACACTAGTCCATCGGTTTCGGTTAACCATATTTTTTGTCCGGTTTCGGTTTGGTTTCACGGTTTTTCGGTTTTTCGGTTTTTTTTGTGCACCCCTACTCAGCGCCAACTATCTGTGTCACAATTCCGGGTGAAAGGGAATTGATAATCCAGCTCATCACTTGAGCATCTTTTTCTTCCCATCTTTAAAAATTGGGGTTGGGATCATTCGTTCCTGGTACAAGTTTCGGGGGTGGGACTATTCTTCCATCAACATGTCCTATGAGTCTCGATCCCTTCAACAGCGGTACAAGCTGTGTTTTCCATAGTGTGAGCGGATGACGCATTTTCGACGGGACGTGAGACTCTCTTTTGGAATTGGGCACCTCGATCTCGGGCGGACCCTTCCCTCTCGTGGGGTTTTTAATAAGGGAAAACAGGTTTTGGAAAATAAATAAATTAATTAATTCTTAAAAGAAACCGAGACCTAAGTCTCGATAAATATTGTAGGAGTTGCCACCCGGCTCAGCTCAAATGAGAAATTCTTAAGGTAGCTTAACCGGACGAACCACCGCCACACTATCTAGAGATTCATGCCCGGACAAGTCCCCTATTTCGCGTCTAATTAAATTAAATATTGCCAATGTTCTCGAAATGGTATTTCAAATTCTAAAGTCAATTTTATTGTATATAATAAACATACAGTGCGCATACAAAATATACATACAAAATAAAAACAAAATAATAAGTATTAAATGGCCTACAACCAAATCGAATAGAAAAATAATAACTCTCGCCTCACTTATACAATCGCCTAGAATACACAAGAATCTAAAAATGATTACAAAAGCCTAAAATACATGATTAATTCTATTAAAAATACAATTAAAATGAAAATAAAAATAAAATAAAAGCTACAAAACAAAGGTTAGCACAATTTATATAGCACGCCACAATTAGGACTCAAATAGACAGAATTGGGAAATTAAGAATTGGGGGCATGTATATAGGGGATAACTGGGTTGGCTCGGCTAGCCGGCCCAGTTAGACCTGGAAAACATTTTGAAATGTCCCTGTATTTTGGTTTTGTGAGAAATTCATTTTTGAAAAAAAAAACGATTTTTCCAGTTTACATGCATTTTTCATATTTGAGGTGGGTCGGTTTTCGGGAGAACCGGGCCTCCATCTTTGAACTGTTCTAATGCAATTTTACTGAAAATAAATCTAAGGTAGTGAATGCACTAAACAAAATTCATTTTTGGTGATTTTCAGATTTTCTTGAATTTTTTTGGGATTTTATAAATTTTTGGGGCTTAAAGGTGAAATTCTGATTCTAGAACTAGGGTTACAATCGTACGACTGTAACTACAGTCGTACGACTATAAATTACAGTCGTGTGACTGTAATCAGTCCAGAATCAGGATTTCGCCAAAATTTTATTTAAATCAAAATGAAAGAAAAACAACCTGGAAATCAAGAACACTCGTACGACTGTATACTGTTCATCACACCCAAGAACAGTTGTGCGACTGTTCTTGATTCCTAGAAACAGAAATGCAGAAATAAGGTAAAAATGCATAAAAATCACAACCAGCACCCAGAGAGCAGGAACAAGTGAAGGAAAAGGGAGTGCCTACCTTTTAGAAGCCTATCCAAGTCGAAATTGACTCCTGGCATCGCTCCAATCCACACGAATTCGTAGTTTTTCCTTGAAATTGAGAGGGAAAGCTTTATGTCCAAAAATCCAAAATGCTTGGGATTCTGATGATTTAAGTCCGAGATTTTGATTTTTTTGTGGTGTTAAGTGATTAAACTAAGGATTTCTACCAAATTTTAGCTCTAATTCTGAGAATCAAAAGAAAATAGAAGAGGAAAAGAAGAACTTGTGAACTTTGGGCTTTCTTTCTTTTCCTTCTCTCTTTTCTCCTTTGTCTCTCTAAGTTTTTTCCACCAGTAATCCAAATTGGCTTTTTCCCCTTTCTTTTTCCTCTTTTCTACTCTGCTTTTTTGGTGCCTTGCTGTAAGAACGGAGCAATTAATGCTCCTCCCTCTCTCCTCCATTTTCTGCTGCAGAGGTATGGGCTTCTGCAACTGCTCTGACATTACAGTCGTACGACTGTAAGGATAGTCGTACGACCCTTCTTTCTTTTTTTTCAGAGAAAATTCCGATGCTTACAGCTGCCCCTCGCGTGATCAAATTCGACATCCAGATCCAGGTTTACAACACCTGAGATGATGAATTTGAGAGCGCGAATCAAAGCGCCGTGAACACTAGAATGAACCCTCTGATGAGATAAGTCGATACCGGGTCTATGTTACCCGAGGCGAGACTGGGGAAGGAAATAAGCCGATACAGGGTCTAGGTTACCCGAGGTGAAGTTGATGCGGATAGGAAGATACCGGGTCTAGGTTACCAGAGGCAAATGAAGGGTGAATTGCGGTTTAGTCGATACCAGGTTTAGGTTACCCGAGGTGAAGGAAGGTGGATTGCGGATTGGCCGATACCGGGTTTAGGTTACCCGAGGCGAAGGAAGGTGGATTACGGATTGGCCGATACCGAGTCTAGCTTACTCGAGGCGCAGGAAGGTGGATTGTGGATTGGCCGATACCGGGTCTAGGTTACCCAAAGCGAAGGAAGGGTGATATAAGCCGATACCGAGTCTAGGTTACCCGAGGCAATACTGGAGATGAAATTAGCCGATACCAAGTTTACATTACTCGAGGCAGAGTTGATGAAGAATATTGGCCGATACTGGGTCTAGGTTACCCAAGGCGAGCTTTGCTGGGGAAATAGATGAAGCTGATCTGGGCCGATGCCGAATTTACATTACTCGAGGCGGATCTACTGGGGAAATGGATGACAGAGCCGATCTGGGCCGATACCGAGTTTACAGTACTCGAGGTGAATCTATTGAGGAACTTGGATGATGAAGCCGATCTGGCCCGATACCGAGTTTACATTACTCAAGGTGGACTCGCTGAGGATATGGAACTAGGGATGATGGATTCCTGCACTTAAGATGGTAAGTCTTCATTCCTTGATCGAGAGATTTTTCAACAAAAATTTTTGCCCCTTCAATCAAGAATGAAGACTAGCTGGGGATAAGTAATTGATGTATGCAATGTATGAATGCATGATGATGTATATGCACATATATGCATTTTCTATTATTTGACGTTTCTGCCTGTTGTGCCCCTAGTTGATTTTGCTTTCTTTGGGGGCATTGCTTGGTGATTGTGGGGGATGTATGATACTACTGGGGAAATAATTATAGTGTTCCTTACAGAGATTCCGCTGGGGAATAGTGTGGCAACCCTACTGGGGAAACAATAGTGGTGTTCTTTATGTAGATTCTGTTGGGGAAAAGCATGAAAAACTCTATTGGGGAGTGATGTGATGACTTCTATGGGGAATACTGGGGACATGCTACCTTTCCTGCCCCTGGGAAAATTATGAATTTCTGAGTGCTCTAATTTTTGCCTGGGTTGCCCAGCTCGGGTTTTCAGCCCAGCGAGCCGCTCTAATTTTTGCCTGAGGTGCCTTTTTGGTTTTCACCTCAGCTAGCTGCTCTAATTTTTGCCTGAGGCACCTTTTCGGTTTTCACCCCAGCGAGCTCTTTTTTTTTTTAGTATGATTGGAATGGCATTGCGACCACTTGTTGCTCTTTTAGGAAGATGAACTGGATTTTAGAGGACTGTAAAAGATTTCAAATTACAAGTATTTTATGCATTTTCATTGTTAAAAACGTGATGATTTCAATTAGTTAAATGCAAAGCCCTTTCTCTAAATGTATGTTTATGCAAGATAACTTTGCTTATGCATTTGTCATAACCGTGCAAATATATTTAAACAAACACTTCACTTTATTGATGATGTCAAAATGAGTACATTTGAAATGAGTTGGTTCCTAAATGGTACGTATTCCACACTGAGCCAGAATCCGTCACCAGTCGTCCTTTTCAGGTTTTCCGACTGATTATTTTCTCTCGTGTCTTAACTTTTGCCTAGACCACTCTTTTCGATTTTTCAGCCTAGCAGACTTTTCTTTTCTCTTTTTTTCAGACATTGTAAAGCTTCAGCCGGTCTCAGTTGATGGGATTGGTGAACTCATTTCCGTCCATGTCCATAATGCTGACACCACCCTTCGAGAGCACTTTCTTCACCACATAGGGTACTTCCTAGTTGGGTCTGAACTTGCCCCTGACATCAACATTTGAAGGCCTTAGCTGCTTTAGGACCAACTCACCTGCTTTCAACTGCCGCTTGGAATACTTCACATTATGGTTATAGGCCCTGGCCATTCCGCGCTGGTACATCTGAAGATGATCCAGTGCTTTTAGTCGCCTTTCATCTAGTGCAGCCAACTGCTCATATCTGGTTTGAACCCATTCAGTCTCTGGTAACTGAGCTTCCAAGGCAACTCTGAGTGACTTGCGTTCTATTTCCACTGGCAACACCGCTTCCATTCCGTATACCAAGGCATAAGGAGTTTCTCCTGTTGGTGTTTTGACACTGGTTTTGTAACCCCAAAGAGCATAAGGTAGCTTATCAGCCCAATCTATGTAGGTGGTTACCATTTTTGATAAGATCTTCTCTATCACCTTATTAGCTGCTTCTACTGCTCCGTTGGCTTGGGGCCTGTATGGAGAAGACTTATGATGCTCAATGCCATATTTTGCAAGTAGCTCAGCTGTTGCCCCTTGAAACTGCACCCCGTTGTCAGTCACTATGTGATGGGGAATCCCGTACCGGGTAAAGATATTCTTCTGGATGAACTTGACCATCTGCTTGGCCATTACATTAGTGAAGGATTCTGCCTCCACCCATTTGGAGAAGTAATCAACTGCTACAACTATGAATCAGTGTCAATTAGATGCAGCTGGATGAATTTCACCGATCATATCTATCCCCCATGCTAAAAACGGCCAAGGAGATGCCAGATTCTGTAGCTCAAGTGGAGGAAGATGACTGATATCTGCATAGATCTGACATTCATGACACCTTTTCACTTTTCTTATGCAATCTGCTTGCATTGTCATCCAAAAGTAGCCTTATCTCATTATCTTTCTAGCCATGGCAAGTCCGTTCATGTGTGGCCCACAGGCGCTTGCATGTACCTGTTGCATTACTTCTTCTGCTTCTTGCTCTGTCAGACACCTTAGAAGAACCCTGTGTGCAGTTCTTTTGTACAACTTATCCTCAAAGATTCTGAATTGACTAGCCAGCTTTTTTAGTGTCAACTTATCAGCAGCACTGGCCTCTTCTGGATATCTCCCTTCCTTAACATACAGGTAGATGTCAAAGAACCACGGCTTTTCTTCAACTGTCAACTCCATTACCTCGTGTATTTTGAAGCAAGGATGTCTGGAAGTGGCTATAACCAGTGGTTGTACTTGAGTTTGTTTTGGGTTTTCCCACATAGAGGATAATGTTGCTAGAGCATCAGCTATTTTATTCTCATCCCTGGGGACATGTCTGAATTCACAATGACCAAATAAATCTTTTCTGAACTATAGCAGCTCCAAGTAAGGCCGTAAGGCTTCCTCTTTCAGCTCCCACTCGCCCTGAGCTTGCCTGATCACCAGAAGTGAGTCTTCGACAATTAAGACATCATTTTCCCCTAGTGTCAGCAAAGCTTCCATTCCAAACAGGCATGCTTCATATTCTGCCCCATTATTGGTTATAGGAAAATTCAACCTCTTTGACAAAGGAATGATTTCACCATCCGGTGTTGCTATTAATACTCCGATTCCAGTGCCCTTTTTGTTCACTGCACCATCGAAGCACATAACCCACCTTTTCACTTCAACCACAGATGTTCATCTGGGAACTCTAAATTCTCTGTGTAATCTGATTCTAGCGGCTGATTTGCTAGAAACTCTACCACGGCTCGCCCTTTGATGGTTTTCTTTGTGATGTACTCGATGTCGAATTCGAACAAAAGCAATAGCCACCTAGATAACTTTCCAACCAACACCGGTGCTTCATGCAGATACTTCATTGGGTCCACCTTAGCCACGGCTTGTATTTTGTAGGACTGGAAGTAGTGGGTGAGTTTCTCAGTCAACCAGTGCATACATGGTTTCATACTCCAGTAATTTGTTACTGAGGTAGTAGATAGGATATTCTTGCTTGCCATCTTGTTCCTGTGCCAGCATTGCCTCTATGGAGGATTCTTCAACTGCTAAGTACAAAATCAGAGGCTTCCCTGGAATTGGCAGACTCAGTACTGGTGGCTTTACCAGATAAGCCTTGATTTTCTCGAATGCTAGCTGACATCTGTCATCCCATATAACTGGCTGATCTTTCTTTAGTAGCTTGAAAATTGGCTCACAGGTGGAAGTCAACTTGGCTATGAAGCGACTGACATATTGTAAGGAACCCAGGAATGATTTGACCTCCTTTTCTATCTTCGGAGCTGGCATGTTTTGGACGGCGTTGATTTTTTCTGGGTCTATTTCTATCCCCCTCTGGCTAACTACATGACCCAACAACTTTCCTGATGTGACCCTGAATATGCACTTCTTGGCGTTGAGTCGCAAGTTGTATTCTCTGATGCGTGTCAGAAATCTACCCAGGATAACAGGGTGTTCCTCCCGGGTCGTTGATTTAACCAGCATATCATCAACACACACTTCAACTTCTGTATGGATCATATCATGCAACAGGGTCGTAACAGCCCTTTGATAAGTGGCTTTGGCATTCTTTAACCCGAAGGGCATTACTCTGTAACAAAAAGTGCCCCATTCTGTGATGAATGACGTCTTCACCTTATCGATCACATCCATCAGGATCTGGTTATATCCTGAAAAGCCATCCACGAAAGAATACATCGCTGCTTTTGCTGCACTGTCGATCAGGACATCACTATGAGGCAGTGGGAAATTATCTTTAGTACATGCCTTATTCAGGTCCCAGTAGTCAACACATATACGGACCCTTCCATCCTTCTTAGGCACTGGGACGATGTTGGCTAGCCAGTCTGTGTACTCCACCACTTTAAGAAACTTGGCATCTATCTGCTTAGCCACTTCCTCTTTTACCAATGCAGCCCATTCTGGTCTCAGCCTTCTCAGCTTCTGCTTTACCGGTCTGAACTTAGGATCGGTTGGAATCTTGTGCACTGCTATCTCTGTGTCCACACCTGGCATATCTTCATACGACCATGCGAAAGCTTTAACATGTTTTGAAGTATTCTTATTAACTCTCTTTCTTCCTCGAATTTTAGCTCGTGTGAAATGAATACCATTTTAGGGTTTTGATCTGTACTTATGTTGATTTCATGCAATGTAGTGTTATGTATGCTAAATATGCTTGATGGTGATTTAAATGCATGCACAAAGTTATCAGGATAAACATCACACAAGTAAGCAAAATGGGATTTCATTGCATTGAACTTATCATAGAGTACATCGTTTACATTGAAAATAGAGGAAATGGATACAACAAAATCATTTTCATCCTCCACAGGTGGAGGGCCTTGTTCTTCTTCAGCTTCCATCTTCCCTTTCAGAGCATCACCCGGGACTGCAGCTTTCTCTGCTTCTTTTTCGGCCATCTGTGCCTTAGCTTTTTCCATAATCTTGGCAATTTCAGCAACCACAGAGTCTAAGTTCACTTTAGCCATTAGTTCTTCACCAAATCCTTGCTTGGATTTCCCAAAAGCTTTGCTCAATGCAGCAGTTAAAGCACCTGAGATGACTTCTGTAGTTTCAACACAAGCTTTCTTTTCATTTTCTTCAGCCACTTTTACTGTTTTCTCCATCTCTTTAGGCGGCTCGCCTTGCAACACATCAGATTCAACAATGGTTTCTCCCACCATTACAGGGGCTACTGGCTCCTCTTGGCTTTTGTCAAAATCAACAACATCTGCAAAGATCTCAAAGCCAGGGTACTCGACATTTCCAACCAGCACCGGTTCAGCTTGGCCCTTGTAAAGGCCTTCTCCTGCCTTTAGAAATGGCTTCATCATAACCTTACCGTTCTTACCCTTTTTCTGGTTCTTCTGCTCAGATGTCCCTTCTATATAGCCAAGGCCGCATTGCTTTTACTTCCCCGAGTCGATCTTAAATTCTGGCACACCTTACAAATTGATCCCGAGTCCCATTCCTGGTCTAAAGTTCTGCTTATACAGGCACCGGGATAGCCACTCCGGTATATAATTCTCATAAAGAACCATAGGAGCATATGTAGTCTCTTCTTCCTTAATGATAGCAACTTGGAATCCGCCAAAGGGAACCACTCCTCCGTTCACAGCAGCTGCCATTGATTGGGCAACCGCCTCAACAGTCACAATTTTGCCATTCATAGAGAACTTGATCTTTTGATACAATGTGGAAGGGACACCTCCCAAAGGATGGAACCAGGGCCTTCCAAGCAATAATGAAAATGTGACCGAGATATCGATCACTGTGAAAACAACTGTGGACTTAACTGGCCCAACCTCTACTTCTGCCTCAAACGTCCCTATCACAGTTCTCTTTGAGTCATCATATGCCCCAGTGACTGTCGAGGATTTCTTCAAAACTTCTTCATTCAGCCCTAGAAATGGTAACATTTTTAGTGGACAAATGTTCAGTGTAGAGCCGTCATCTACCATAACACAGGGCATCACCTTATCCTTTACATGAGCCCCGACATAAAGAGCCTTGTTATGGGCCTTCGCTTCAGCAGGCAGGTCTTTCTCAGAGAAGACAATATCAAGAGTTCCAACATGGACTCTATCTAATGAACAGCACATAGCCTCTGGTGAAGCTGTAGGGGATACTTCCATCTCTGACAACTTCTTTACTAAAGCAGCCCTGTGCTCCTTGGAAGTCAGAAGTAAATGCCAAGCTAGATTGTGCGAGAGTCTTCTTCAGCTGGGAAATGACTAAGTCCTCTTTCTCGACTCCCTCGGATGCCGATGTACTACCCGATCCCGACATTGGGACTTTGTCTTTCATCTGATCTGCCGGTTGATACACCCTACTACTTTTGGTCACATACTGCACTTCCTGAATCCTCAACTTTTCAACAGCTGGGAGTTTAACTGTCTCTTCTCCGCCGAATTCTTCATACTCATCTTCAGAGTCAAGATTATTGAGGCTTATCGGCTTAACCTCTTTACACTCCTCCCTTTTCTCACATTCTGGTTCCACTTCGGCTTCACCTGCTGCCACTGCCTGAATTATAGGGTTTGCTTGAAGAACTTGGGTAAATATAAAATTAGCCGGCAACCCTTACTGGACCGTGTTGACCCACTTCTCGAAAGCTAGCAGCGGGTTAGTCTTAGTGCTAGGCTTAGCTGGCTCTTGCAGCTTCCCTTCGTCTATCAACTTCTGAATGGCATCCCTTAACTTGTAGCAATTATTGGTTCGATGCCCAGCAACCACGTGATAAGTGCAAAAATTATCCTTGTCCGCTTCAGACGGCTTCTCAAACGGCCTTAAAGACTATAGCAGGCCACCATTCCTACACTTGGCGAATATCTTCACTAGAGGAAGAGTCCAAGGTGATATGCCTTGTCCTCCAGGACCCCTGTTCTGGTTGCCTTGTTGCTGATTTATAGTAGCCACTTCTACCTGCTTAACTGCTAAAGATTGCCCTTGCTTGCTACCAGAACTTGAACCATAACCACTACCAGAACCTGCTGCAGCAGATGATCTATATCCAGAACTGTACCCTAAGCTTCTTCCTCCTTTGTGACTGGCTGACTTCCCTTCTTCATCCCTCTCTATCTTCATCGCCATGCTATAAACTTCACTGAGCTCCTTAAAGGGATGGAATTTAATGTTGCTTTTAAAGATGTCTTTGCTGCCTTCTATCAACTTCTGTATAAGTTCATCTTCGTCTGGGTAGTTCTTTAGGAGGATCATTTTGTTCATCCACCTCTGATAGTATTCATCAAAGGGTTCATTGAATTTCTGCTTCACCCTCTCCAAATCATACAGCTTCACTTGGATCTTAGTGTTAAAGCTGTAGTACTTAATAAAAGCAGCTGACAAAACTTCCCAATCAAATTGTTCCTCTTCTGACAGTGAGTTGTACCATCCCAAAGCGCCTCCTTCCAGCGTGGTAGGGAATAAATTGATCAAATGTTGTTTTGTAGCACCCGCTGTCAACATAACTCGGGCATACAGGTTCACATGGGCCTCTGGCGAGCCCATTCCTTTGTAAGTAGGGACCTTCGGCACTTAAAAGCCGATGGGGAATGTCTCGATACCCCTACTGATCATGGCATCAACGTTTACTCCCTTCTTGGATTCAGCACTAATACTGAGCCCCTTCTTCAACTGGGCCATTACTTCATCTAATTCAGAGCACTTCGCCTTCATTCTCTCCTCCATAGTTGCCTTTATCCCATGCAGCTTTTCAAGGCTAGCCGAAGCGCCGCCCCCATACTGGGATGACTCAGCCTCTTTCTCCTTCCTGGCTCCACTACCACCGGTCTCACCAGCTTCCCTTACAACTGCCTACATCTCTTCTTTTAGCATGTCACGGAAGTCTTGGGATCTGAAGAAATCCTTTAGAACATCAGCCATGCTTGGTGTTTGATCTGCCATATTCACTCCTTCCCCAGACTTAGAATCACTGTCACTTTCAACTACCCTCTATCTACTAGCTACCCTTGAAGACTGAGATCTTGTCCAAGGTCGCTCCAGTGTATTCTGCTCGGGAGTAGACAGGAGGTATTAGGGTTGTGAATGAATGACATGACATGACATGAAAATTAAGGTATTGAGAATGCTTGAAATGAATGGAGTGGGATTATGTATGAAATGATGGTATGAATGGTCTCTTTTATTATTTTTCTTTTTTTTTGAGCATTCCAAGAACACCCAATGCTTATGCAAATATGTCACGTGTGGGCCGCCACACGGACAGAGGTTCGACGCCTTTGGGGCACCTAGTGAATTTATGGAATGGTCGCGTGTGTACCGGTACACGGACGGAGTTTCGACGCTTTGAAGGTCTATGTGGTGACATGAAATGGTCGTATGGGCCGGGCCCACAGACAAAGTTCTGATGCTTTTGAGCAAATGATATGAAATGATGTTATGAGAGAGTCATATGTAACAGGAACACGGACAGAAATTCGGCATTCGGGGAACGCCTTTTTATGATTTGGTAAATGTTATGAGCTTATATGCACTCTAATTAGGCACTCGAGGAGTACCTTGAATGATAAATTAATGTCATGAAATGGCCCGATGTGGGCCACGATATTATATGATATTCGTGATAAATGAGCATGATGTCATGAAATGCATCGTGTAGATGGTTACACGAAAATAGGCCTAAAACCATTGTGGTTTATTAAATGAAATGATTTGAAATGGCTAAATGCAACCCAGTGCATTAGCGGGACACGGGAATTTTTGGATACCCAATATGTTATGAAATGGAAGGGAATGGTCATGATAGGCGTCCTTGAAATGCCCCTAATTTAATTTAGGTGATATGTCGTGAATGCTTATGACACACAAAATGCAAATGGCTGCACAAAAACGTGAGTTAGTGAGTTTGAATGCATGGAATACACAATGATGTTATGTATGTTATGTGAAAATAAAAATGTTAATCACACAAATATAATGTTATGGTTGAAAAAAGAAATGGTTAGTATGAATGACAAGCGAATGAATTAATATATTTACACGCGAAATAAAATGCAAATGGCTGCATAAAAATGTGGGTTAATTATCACACAAATGTTTAATGTTTGAAAAATGTCATGTGTATGGATTATGGTATGTTATGCACGTGTGGGTAGCAATGGCGATGTGTCACGGGATGGCGAGAAACACATATCAAGCAAAACGCATTCCTCCAACCTTATTCCTCCAACGTGGTCATTTTGGCAAAAATCTAACCGAGTCCT
Organism: Euphorbia tirucalli; assembly: GCA_039660915.1. Classification (NCBI taxonomy): domain Eukaryota; kingdom Viridiplantae; phylum Streptophyta; class Magnoliopsida; order Malpighiales; family Euphorbiaceae; genus Euphorbia; species Euphorbia tirucalli. The sequence goes on from CM077641.1 coordinate 74,702,149, forward strand.
AGGTAGGGTTCACTTCAATCATCAACCAGGGATGATGAAGGCGCGATTTAGATTATTTACACATGATTTATTTAGGTGTCCTAAGGGAATCCAACTAAAGTTGCTTATATGAGTTCGATCAAAGTCCGGATAACATCAAGGCTCCCATAGCAAGATATACTCCTCACTTCTCCCCACTCAAGGGTTCTAGGGGTTCGTACGAGGCTATGAGTGGTGTTTCGTATCCGTGCCCCTAAGACCAAGAGGAACTTAGGTGACACTTCAACAATCCACCGGGCTATAAAGGGATACCTAACCTAATGCAAAAATGTCTAACTAAAGAATGCAAATAAAATACCAAAAGAGAATCATCCGCCTTATTTTAATTTAGACACTTTTCAGGGCTTGTCAAATTTCTTTTAAGTTTTTAAGAAAACTTTTTGTAAGAAATCCCCAGCGGAGTCGCCACTGTGAGTAGACGACACGTTTTCGACGGGACGTGAGACTCCCTTTCGGAATGGGGCGCCTCGATCTCGGGTGGACCCCTCCCTCGCGTGGGGTTTTTAATAAAGGAAAACAGGTTTTGGAAAATAAATAAATTAATTAATTCTTAAAAGAAACCGAGACCTAAGTCTCGATGAATATTGTAGGAGTCGCCACCCGGCTCAGCTCAACCGGGAATTTCTTAAGGTAGCTGAACTGGACGAACGGCCGCTACACTATCCAGAGATTCGGGTCCGGACAAGTCCCCTATTTCGTGTCTAATTAAATTAAATATTGCCAATGTTCTCGAAATGGTATTTCGAATTCTAAAGTCAATTTTTTTGCATATAATAAACATACAGCGCGCATACAAAATATACATACAAAATAAAAACAAAATAATAAGTATTAAATGGCCTACAACCAAATGGAATAGAAAAATAAAAACTCTCGCCTCACTTATACAATCGCCTAGAATACACGAGAATCTAAAAATGATTACAACCGCCTAAAATACACAATTAATTCTATTAAAAATACAATTAAAATAAAAATAAAAATAAAATAAAAGCTGCAAAACAAAGGTTAGCACAATTTATATAGCACGCCACAATTAGGACTCAAATAGACAGAATTGGGAAATTAAGAATTGGAGGCATGTATATAGGGGATAACCGGTTTGGCTCGGCTAGCCGGCCCGGTTAGACCTAGAAAACATTTTGAAACGTCCTTGTATTTTGGTTTTGTGAGAAATTCATTTTTGAAAAAAAAAAAACGATTTTTCCAGTTTATATGCATTTTTCATATTTGAGGTGGGTCAGTTTTCAGGAGAACCGGGTCTCCGTCGTTGAATTGTTCTAATGCAATTTTACTGAAAATAAATTTAAGGTGGTGAATGCACATAACAAAATTCATTTTTGGTGATTTTCGGATTTTCTTGAATTTTTTAGGGATTTTTATAAATTTTTGGGGCTTAAAGGTGAAATTCTGTTTCTGGAACTAGGGTTACAGTCGTGCGACTGTAATCAGTCCAGAATCAGGATTTCGCCAAAATTTTATTGAAATCAAAATGAAAGAAAAACAACCTGGAAATCAAGAACACTCGTACGACTGTTCATCACACCCATGAACAGTCGTGCGACTGTTCTTGATTTCCAGAAGCAGAAATGCAGAAATAAGGTAAAAATGCACAAAAATCACAACCAGCACCCAGAAAGCAGGAAGAAGTGGAGGAAAAGGGAGTGCCTACCTTTTATAAGCCTATGCAAGTCGAAATTGACCCCTGGCGTCGCTCCAATCCACACGAATTCGCACTTTTTCCTTGAAATTGAGAGGGGAAGCTTTATGTCCAAAAATCCAAAATTCTAGGGATTCTAATTATTTAAGTTCGAGATTTTGATTTGTTTGTGGTGTTAAGTGATTAACCTAAGGATTTCTACCAAATTTTAGCCTTAATTCTGAGAATTAAAAGAAAATAGAAGAGGAAAAGAAGAACTTGTGAACTTTGGGATTTTTTTTCCTTCTCTCTTTTCTCCTTTCTCTCTCTAAGTTTTTTCCACCAGAAATCCAAATTGGCTTTTTCCCCTTTCTTTTCCCTCTTTTGTACTCTGCTTTTTCGGTGCCTTGCTGCAAGAACGGAGCAATTAATGCTCTTCCCTCTCTCATCCATTTTCTGCTGCAGAGGTATGGGCGTCTGCAACTGCTCCGACATTATAGTCGTACGACTGTAAGGACAGTCGTACGATCCTTTTTTTTTTTAGAGAAAATTCCGGCACTTACACATAGGAGATAGTTCGTCGTATCAAGCTTGATCGGGAAGGTAGATGTGGAGGGGATGACTGCGGCTGGAAGGGAACCAGCGACAGCAGGAGTGGTGGCTGGAGTTGTCATGATTTTGGTCCTCAAAGTTCAGAATTTTCAGTGTGGTGGTGGTGTTAACCGTCAAGCTCTGATACCATGAAATAATAGGGTTTCTCCCTTAGGTTTTCCATTGATTAGAATAGTATATATAAACTTATACATGGGCCGTGTATCATGGGCCATATTTACATTACATGGGCTGATTATTTATATAGATATATATATACTCTATCATTTAGCTGTGAAAACTAAACCCGTTTTCTAAGAAATTTCACGGAGAAAAATGGAAAAGAGAAATTAGTGTTTGGTTGTTAAAAAAGTTCCAAATGTGAAATTGGAAATCAATTTTCCCAAAATTAAGCTTTCTGAGTGGGAAACATCTTTTTGGTGTTTTCTAATGTGGACCCAATACAACACAGACTCCGTGTTTCACTTTCTCAATTGACTCTTTTTTCTTGACTAATATTTTTATATTTATGGTTTTATGTAATTTTTATGTTTTGATTTTCTTTTTTACTGATAAAGTTTTAATTTATTATTTTACTTTCTATCCTAACATATAATTCATATGAATTAACTAAAGAAATGACTTCATATCATATGACATTTTTCATCTTATTCTACTATAATACTTTATCAAAGTGTAATATTAAGTTTAATTAATTATATAATATTACTTTCTTATGTAATCATTGTCATGTTTAAATTTGTTAAGTTATTTTTTTTATCCATTAAATATACTCTTATTATATAGAAATTTAATGTTACATTAGCAAGTTAAAAGTAAAAAAAAAAATGTTGCTAATAGCGAAAAATGAAAGCCCATTTTCTGAATGAAAAATTACCCCATACTACAACAAATGCTAGATTTAGCAGCAAAAATCCAATAGCTGCTGCTAAAAAATACATTTATTAGCAAAAAAATTAATTTCTGCATGTTGCTGCTACAAAGTTGTAGCCGTAGATATTTACAACAAAAAACTTAATATAATTTTGCTGCTAAATGTGTTTTTTAGCAGCAGCTATTGAATTTTTGCTGCTAAATGTGCTCTTTTGCTGCTAATTTTTTTGCTGCTAAATCTAGCATTTGTTGTAGCGCCATTTTGTATATCCAAAATAAATTATATGCGATAAAAATATAGAAAACAAAATAGAAAGATTGACAAGGAAAAAAATGCGAAAATGAAACTGAAAAATAAAAACAATATATAAAAATATAAAATCAAAAGATAAAATAAATAATTATTGATTTCAATATGATTGTAAAATCAATAAGAAAAATATTAAAAGATTGTCAAAATATAAAATTCAATAAATTAAAATGATGAAATAACTAGAAATAAAAAAAAAAAAAAAGATGTTCATATTGTTTCTTGTTTAAAAACCTAGAATTAAAAAAATTCACATTAATTAGCATATATGAAGATAGATATTTTTATGATATATATATATATATATATATATATATATATATATATATATATATATATATAGTCCAAAGAATATATAAAAGTTCAATTTGTCCTTCACTGAATAATTTTGTATACACATTATCAGGACTAGTATTAAGTCCAAATTAATTATTATAAGTTCTGAATAAAGAAAATAAAAAATCACAAACAATTAGTAAAATTAGAAAATTGAAAATATTAGATAGATGTGTGGGGTTTGCTAGCTAAGAAAATTACATTTATGTTTTTAATTTTATTTTTCTAATATTGCCAATGAGTATGCCTTCTCAAAAGCTGGCTAATCAATTTGCTACATTTGTGGAATGTCTTCCCCATTCTACAAAGTGATGCATATAATGGGGGGACTAAAAGTCAACTTTTTCTTTTTGAAAAAAAAAAATCATAAAACACAGCAAACTTACAGACCATTTTTGTTCAAACGTTAAGTTAGAATTGGTCTATTATGCATATGATGGTGTGTTTCATGGAATCTTTTAATTTAGTTAGATTTTCAAATTAAATTGATTTCTTTGTTTTAACGTGTTTCATGGAAGCTTATTTTAATTTAGTTATATTTTCAAATTAAATTGATTTATCTGTATCCTCCTGTGGTCTATAGAATCGTAATATGTGAACTTTTAAGGATGAGAAATCAAGAGAGAAGAAGAAAGCAAGACGGATATATTGGCAAACTACGGTAAATAAGATAGAGAAGATGATATGGACAATTTTATGGACAGAGGTTTTAATTTCACAAAGTATAAATTATAAGGTAAACAATTTATCAATGATTAAATAGTTGACAATGACAAAACTTAAGGACCTTAGAGTATATGTATAGACTAACTAATATAATATGTAAGAACATAGAAACTAATAAATTGTTTACTCTAAATTATATAAGTTTAGAAAAATACTGGTATATTTGTATAAACCTTAAAAAGGTTATAATTATATACCTTTATAAATATTGTAACATATTCTAAGACAGTTAATAAAACTAAAATTAAATAAATTAAATTAAGAATAGATTGAGAACTTAGATGGATTAAATGGATTGTTACATGGTTTATTATAAACCATATAATATAAGTTCTATAACCTATTTAATCCATATAACCCATTGTAACCAATAAAAACTACTTTTCATGGTTTGGATGAGTTGAGATTGTATGGGTTATGATAACTCATCCAATTTTGAAAACCCTTCATGAACTAAATATGACAATAAAGTGATTGAATCTACCGTTGAAAGAGGGATGCCTACTATGTTTTTATTTTATTTTATTTTATTTATTTATTTTTTTTTTTTTTTTGTAAATACTACCAGTTTTCGGATACCACATTGGATGCTGACTAATTCGGTTTCGAGGTAACAGTTCAGTGGATTATGATATCAAGACTCCTCCCAATATTTGTACTAGGACTCGAACACCTATCATGTCCCTAACTTAGCCCACCATCTACTATCTTAGGTACCAAACATTGGTAGGGATGTCTGCTATTTAATAGAGATAATTGGTGCTAAAAAATAAATGTGAATAAGTGGATAGTAATTGATTACTTGAGTGTCTTATTCTGGGAGTATACAAAAATTTTTTGCTGTTTGCGGGGATGGTTAGAGAGAGAATTGAAAATCATTGAAACCATAATTTACTGTCCAAACAAAATTGATTAATAAGTTCATAAGCACAAACTGGATAAAGTTTTGCCTAATTCGATGTATTTCATTTCTAAAGGACTCTTAGATCTTATTGCACCAAACGGATAAAATTCAAAACCTTTGAAATTGGTAAGTGTTTATAACAGGTGAAGAAGTATTACCAAAATCAGACATGAAACCATGTTTGGTTTACGTAATAGAAGAAAAATAAAAGAGTGAAATATATTAATGGTCATTGAAATTGTGCATTTGTAAGCCGATGGTTACTAAATTAATTTTGCGTAAACAAAAAAAATTAAAATGTAGGCATGTCTTAAATTATTCCAGCTCAAATCTATTTTGCCAATATTAAAGAGAGACTTATAATAACACTTATATGTTATTTTACCAATAGAGATTTCAACAGCGGCAATGGGATTCAAACTCAGGTGGGGATGCCACAAAAATCGGTTCCTTACTGCTAAGCCCACGCTTAGCTAATAAATCAATTTATAAGCAATCATTAGTGTATATATATAGTCCGACGTACTGAAGGATAAATAACAATTGTTCTTTCTTTCTAAATTAGTCAATTAGATATTTTAACAGAATTAGGGGGAAAAGTAAATAGATATTTTGTTCATGTGATCCAGCCATAAGTAATGATGAAGTAGTACGTTTTAGATCCCTTAAATATTAATATCTTTCAACTGAGACCATGCTTGAATTTCTTTAATCTTTTCTCTTTTTTGAAATAAAGCATTGGCCTACCAAATTGTTGGATACTGCAATTATGACTTGCGATTTCAATATTATTACCTTTTTCCCTTAGGAAATAATTAACATATTAAAAAAAATATATATTCTCAATAAGGTGTAATTGGTATGAAATAGTAAATATCGAACTACAGATGTACATATATCGATTTACTTTTTTAAAAAAACAAGAATTAGAAAAATTCACATTAATTAGCATATATGAATATAGATATTTTATGATAAATATATAACTATGGATATATAGTCCAAAGAATATATGAAAGTTCAATTTGCCCTTCAATGAATAATTTTGTTTATTCACTATCAGGACGAGAATTAAGTCCAAAGTAATTATTATAAGTTCTGAATAAAGAAAATAAAAAATTACAAACAATTAGTAAAATTAAAAAATTGAAAATATTAGATAGATGTGTGGGGTTTGCTAGCTAAGAAAACTACATTTATCTTTTTAATTTTATTTTTCTACTATTGCCAATGAGTATGTCTTCTTAAAAGCTGGCTAATCAATTTGCTACATTTATCTTTTTTAATTTTATTTTATTAATTTGAAAAAGTATAAATTATACGGTAAACAATTTATTAAGGATTAAACGCTTGATAGTGACAAAATTTAAGGACCTTAGTACGTGTATAGACTAATTAGTATAATATGTAAGAACATAGGAACTAATAAATTGCTTGCTTTAAATTATATAAATTTAGGAAAGTATTAGTATATTTGTGCAAACCTTAAAAAGACAGTTTATTGTGCAAGACAAAAGAAAAAAAAAAGTACAAATATTACGATAAGAAAGTACAAAACTAAAGCTAATATAGATATTTTCCTCCTTGATGCAGTAAATTTGGAAATATATCCATCTTCCATCAGCAAATGCTGCTTCATCCGTTCATCCATCCATTCGATCATCAGTTCAGATATGTTCCTAGCAAGGTACAACAAGTTCATTAAAAATTAAAGCTCTTACAAGCATCAATTAAAAGTATATTAATAATTTGGAAATACATATGAAAAATTACCTCAATTTTATTGCATTGACTAGTTTCTTCTTCGACGAGGTTTGGAAGTCTTCTTTTTAGACTTTGTTGGCCTTTGATTGCCTTCAACTTTCCTCACAAACCAAGCAGGTTTCCTTGTTTTGAACACTGTGTATGCAACTCCAACACCAAATACAAATCCACACCCATACCCAATTGTCACAGCTTTCCATCCAAATCCATCTTCACAATCCTCTCTTTTTGATTCATATTCTACTTTTTTCACTTTGTTGCATTTCTCCAATGGAAATCCACATAATCCTGAGTTCCCTTCATATGAACTATTGTCGAAAGTGTTGAACTGTTTACCTTCAGGTATGGGTCCTTCCAACCGATTATAAGAAACCCGAAAGATTTGAAGAAACGTTAAATCCAGAAGCTCCATGGGAATCCTTCCGCTCAAAGAAGTTGAAGAGAGATCTAGTGATTCCAAATTCGACAAATTTCCTATTGATGATGGAATATTATTTGTGAAACAATTGTGAGAAAGATTCAAAAGTTTAAGTGACTTTAGTTTTCCAATCGATTCTGGAATCTTTCTTATCAATTTATTTTGTGACAGATCAATATATTTCAATTCATTTTGGATTTTTTGCAACTCAATCTCCAATCCTTTGAATGTTATACTCACAGTATAATCGTAGGAGTAATTTGGCGAGCCCATATAGTGCAGTTCCTCGCCATCTAAGCCCATCATTGCCTCAAAATGATCAAAGTATTTTGTTGGCAGCGCTCCACTGAAGTTATTGTTGGAGAGATCGAAAATTCGCAACATAGGGAAGGGATAACTGACATTGAAACTTTTCAACGTTCCATGCAATTTATTAGAGTGCATCACCAAAGCTTGCAGATGTGGTAGAATTCCGAGAGAATAAGGGAATGCATCATCGATCTTGTTGTTACTGAGATTGATTAGTTCCAAATTCTCACAATTGATGATAGAATGTGGGATTTTTCCTTGCAGTTGATTCCTTTCCAAGCTCAAATATCTCAATCCACATCTCTTTGAAAATGTAGCAGGAATTGTTCCTTGAAAATTATTCATGCCCAAATGCAACACCGAAAGACCATTGCTCATATTTACCAAACATGGAGGAATAAGTCCACTGAAACTATTGTTGGAGAGATCCAAAATTTGAAGAAAGGATAACTTGCAAACTGAAGAAACTTCTCGTGTTAACTTATTGGATGAAAAAATGAGAACTTTTAGGTTTACAGAATTTAAAACTGAATCAGGAATTGGGCCAGTAAACATGTTATTTCTGAGATCAATATAATCTAAGTCGTTGCTTTGAAAACTTGGAATTGGGCCATGCAACTTGTTAAAACTCAAGTCAATGTAATATAATAAATTGCTATGGATTTGGCTTACGTTGAGAGTGCCATGGAGCTGGTTGTTTTTGAGAATTAAGTTTCTCAAACGGGGAAGAGTAAATAAGGAAGAGGGAATATGACCACTGAAATTATTGTATGAAAAATCTAAATAATCGAGCAGTTTAAGATTTCCAAAGGAAGAGGGAATAGGACCACTAAAATTATTGTATGAAAGATCTAAATAATCGAGCAGTTTAAGATTTCCAAAGGAAGAGGGAATAGGACCACTAAAATTATTGTATGAAAGATCTAAATAATCGAGCAGTTTAAGATTTCCAAAGGAAGAGGGAATAGGACCACTGAAATTATTGTTTGAGAGACCCAAGTGAGTGAGTTGTGTTAAAGTGTCAAAATAATTAGGAATAGGACCGCTGAAATTATTGTATGAAAGATCTAAATATTTGAGCAGTTTAAGATTTCCAAAGGAAGAGGGAATATGACCACTGAAATTATTGTTTGAGAGACCCAAGTAAGTGAGTTGTGTTAAAGTGCCAAACAATTCAAGATTTGAGCCAACAAAATTGCAGTCGCTAAGCTGCAATCCCTTCAACGACTTGAGATTGTTGTGAAAGAAATGAGGTTCCAAATAAATTGGGATTTTTGTGAAAGAAAGTCCCAAGTACTCTAAGAGGGTACTCCAATTGGACATGGGAAGAATTCCACTGAGATCTTCATTGCCAGATAAATCCAACTGTTGAAGGTGCGGTCGTTAAATAAATATAGATGGAAATTCCCCGCGCAATCCACAACAAAAGAGAATGAGAGATGACAAAGAAGAAGACAGGTTCAACAAATAAACAGGTTCTACGGAAGACAGATTTACATACATCATCTCCAATGCTCTTAGTTTCGTTAGATTTTGAACAAGTTTGTTGAAGGCAATTGTATCCATGCTCAACTCACTATTTCGAAACCCATAAAACTCAAGGAAATCCAATTTGGATAGATGAAAAATATCTGGGAATTCCCCTTCCAATTCACAACCGAGAAGCGACAAAGATGACAAAGAAGAGGACAAATTCTTGAAGGAACTAGATTTAACCGACGACAAGTTTACCAAGCTCAAATCCAGTTCTCGTAAATTGGATAGGTTTTGAAAATTTTTTTCAAAAGTAGTACTTGTGTTTAGCTCCAGACTATTAAAAGAGAGATCAAGTGACACCAATTTGGACAGCTTCGAGATTTCGATTGGTACTTCACCAGAAAACATGGATGAATTTAGGTTCAAATGGGTCAAGTTGCACAAGTGACCAAATCGAGATGAAATCTGACAGCCATTGAAATCATTGGAAGAGAGATCAAGATATTGAAGATGAGAAAGCATGAAAAGAGGATTATCAGAATGAATGGAACCATAAAGCATACTATGTGAAAGGTTAAGACCGATTACATAACCTGTTTCATTATCGCAACTGATCCCTTCCCAAAAGCAGCAATCAGTTCCCTCTTTCCAAGATTCTGTCTTTGGATTCGACGGTACGTCAGTGGTTTTAATGGAGAAGGATTTTTTAAGAAGAATCAAGGCATGGCTGTCATAAGGATCACAAAGTAGTGTGGAAGAGGAAGAATTAGGAGATAAACAGATAACTTCAAAATGAAAATGAAACAAAAGGAGGCAGACAAATTGAGAAAGCCATAGCAATGAACCCATTTTCTACTAGTCAATTTTCAAACACTTAATTTGGTGCGTTTGTAGTGATTACAAGACTAATATTTATAAACAAATAACTTGAAAATGAAAATGAAACAAAAGGAGGCAGACAAATTGAGAAAGGCATAGCATTTTCTACTTGTCAATTTTCAAACACTTATGGGCTATTTTAGTTGTGGAAAACTAAACCTGTTTTCTAAGAAATTTCACGGAGAAAAATGGAAAAGAGAAATTAGTGTTTGGTTGTTAAAAAGTTCCAAATGTGAAATTGGAAATCAATTTTCCCAAAATTAAGCTTTCTGGGTGGGAAACATCTTTTTGGTGTTTTCTAATGTGGACCCAATACAACACGGGCTCCGTGTTTCAATTTCTCAATTGACTCTTTTTTCTTGACTAATATTTTTATATTTATGGTTTTATATAATTTTTATGTTTTGATTTTCTTTTTTACTGATAAAGTTTTAATTTAAAAAATGTTGCTAATAGCGAAAAATGAAAGCCCATTTTCTGAATGAAAAATTACATACTCCCCCACACTACAACAAATGCTAGATTTAGCAGCAAAATTTACACTTAACAGCAAAAAATATAGTGGAGGTGGCAATTATGTAAACGACCTACTGACACGACATGAACCCAATATATATATAGTGGGTTTGGGTTTGATTAAATAGGTAATTGGTCATTTTTGGGTTGACACGAAAGTCCGATAATTTTTGTGTCGGGTTAGGGTTGACCTGCTAACCCGAAAATGACACGAATATTTAAAATTTACTATTATATTTTCCTATATTTTTACATGTCACCATTAAAAAATGTAATATAATATATATAACTCACAAATACAAAACAACATTTCAATAATTTTACACGTCATTCTTAATAGATGTAGTAAAATGACACAAAAATGCGAACAAGACATAATCCAAAATAAAAAAATAGAACATTAAGATTGGTAAACTAGGTTTTGGATCAATATTTTAGGTCGACAAAGGTTAAATTGTTAATTTAGATACGATATAAATATTTAAAATTTTAATATTTCCTCTATAATATTTTTACATGTCACTCGAAAACACGACACAAAACTGACACGAACACGATTGTATTAACTCGATTATGACCCGAAAATTTTTTGGTCAGGTTTGGGTTTTGCTCACTGAAACACGAACCCGAATTCGACACGACACGAACACGACCCAGCTATACGAATTGACACCCCTAACAAAGTGATGCAATAATGGGGGAACTAAAAGTCAACATTTTCTTTTTGAAAAAAAAAATCATAAAACATAGCAAACTTACATACCCTTTTTTTTTTTTTTTCTCAAACGTCAAGTTAGAAATGGTCTATTATGTGTATGATGGTGTGTTTCATGCTATATTTTCATTTAGTTAGATTTTCAAATTAAATTGATTTCTTTGTTTTAACGTGTTTCATGGATGCTTTTAATTTAGTTATATTTTCAAATTAAATTGATTTATCTGTATCTTCCTATGGTCTATAGAATCGTAATATGTGGACTTTTAAGGATGAGAAATCAAGAGAGAAGAAGAAAGCAAGAGGGATGTATTGGCAAATTACGGTAAATAGGATAGAGAAGATGATATGGATAATTTTATGCACAGAGGTTTTAATTATAGATTGGAGGCTGTAAAGATTGTATTGATAATGTAAGTATATATATACAGGGTGACTAACAAAACCCTAATTACAAGAATTCTATATATATCACACAACTACAGTTTAATTACAAGTATAACACTATTACCCTCCCTCAAGTTGAGCAGGGGCTTAACTTGCATCGAAAGGGAATGAAATGATCTTTCGGGAGAGCTTTGGTAAGAATGTCAGCCACTTGATCTCGAGTAGGCACATAGTGAACGCGTAAAAGTCCCTTGGAAACCCTGTCATGGATAAAAAAGAACTCAACCTCCAAATGCTTACTCCGTTGATGATAGACTGGATTGAGAATGAGGTAGGTGGCAGAGAGATTGTCACACCAGAGACGAGGAACTTGAGGAAGCCGAAAACCTACCTCCTATAACAAGATTTGCAGCCAACCAATTTCAAACGCACCAGTGGCCAGGGCCCTGTATTCGGCTTCAGTAGAGGAGCGGGCAACAGATTGTTATTTCTTGGAACTCTAAGAAATCAGGTTACGGTCGAGATATATTGCATAGCCCGAGGTTGATTTACGGTCATCCAAGCTGCCTGCCCAATTAGCATTAGTGTACCCCTAAAGAGTGAGATCCGAATGGTGGTGAAGAAAGAGCCCAAAGTTGCAAGTTTTATGTACATAACGGAGAAGGCGTTTGACACCTTGCCAGTTTAAGTTTGTAGGAGCATGCATAAACTGAGACAATTTATTCACTGCAAAAGAGATATCCGGCCGAGTGAGAGAGAGGTATTGTAAACAACCAAGAGCACCACGGTAAGTAGTAGGGTCCGAAAAAGGATCACCCAATTGCAACATGAATTTATCTTTAGATCCCATAGGGGTGGCAACACCAGAACAGCCCTCCATTTGAGTTCGACGAAGGAGGTCCTGGATATATTTGGTTTGGCACAGAAAAAGGCCATCCTTGCACCAAGTTGCTTTAACGCCCAAAAAATATGACAAGGTACCAAGATTGCGAATAGCAAACTGAGACTGAAGTCGGTTAATGAGACGATCAACAGCGGACTGATGATTACCCAATACCAACAAATCATCAATATAGATAAGGCAGAAAACCCGAACAGACCCTTTATGATAGAAGTAAAGAGACGTATCAGACTTCGAACCAACAAAGCCAAGGGAACACAAAACATCTCTCAACCGACGATGCCACATCCGTGGTGCTTGCTTCAAACCATATAGAGACTTATGAAGTCTACACACATAAGAAGGAAAGTCGGGGTTCACAAAGCCCGGAGGTTGTTCCATAAACATAGTTTCATCCAGATTGTTATGTAAAAAATGCATTACTGACATCAAGTTGGGTTATTGAGCAATTCAAAGAGACGGCAACAACAAGCAATAAACAAATAGTTCCAGGCTTGATAACAAGACTGTAGGTCTTAAAGTAATCAATACCTAGTAGTTGATGAAACCCTTTTGCTACAAGGCAGGCTTTGTATCGATCAATACTACCATCAGCCTTCTGTTTCAATTTAAACACCCACCAACACCCAACAATATTCTGATAAGGACTGGGAGGCACAAGTGACCATATACCATTGGCAACAAGAGCATTATATTCTGAAGTCATAGCATCTTGCCGCTCGGGAATTTTGGAAGCTTGAAGAAAGGTGGATGACTCTTTGATGTGAAGCAAGAATTTCAGCTTCAGCTTGCCGTTCATTTGGCGAGTGATCATGCGCCGGGGAGCCGATGAATCGAGTGTAGCGTCAACGGGTGAGCTGGACAGTGACGACGTCAGAGGGGATGAAGAGGCAGGTGCTAGGTGGCCAAAGGTGGATAGATCAACACATAAATTAACGCCTAAGGGGACGTTGTACAGCTGGTGGACGACAAGGTGGAGGGAGACAGCAACACAGGTGAAGGAGGAGGACGGGTTGGTGAGGGTGCCGCGGGTGGGGTATGGGATGAGGGGGCTACTTTGGATAGTTGAGACAACTGTATAGGGGGTGTGTTTAGGAGCACAGGTATGGGAAAGGAAAGATGCAGTGGAGGATTGTCAATGGATTGCATCTCCAAGGGCAACACATCATTAATCTTCGAAAAAAGGAACACCTGTTCATCAAACAAGACATGGCGTGAGATAAAAAATTTAGAAGACACGAGATCAAAACAAATATAACCTTTGTGGAGATGACTATACCCCATGAAAACACACGGACGAGACTTATAATCAAATTTGTTTTTGGCATACGGTTTGAGCCATGGATAGCAACAACATCCAAAAACCCAAAGTGCATGATAATTTGGTCGGTCATGGAAGAGAATTTGAAAGGGGTTTCGATTTTGCATTTGAGCCATAGGGGTACAGTTGATGAGGTAGACGGAGGTGTCAAAGGCATAGTTCCAGTATTTATGAGGCATGTGGGACCGATGGAGGAGAGCAAGGCCATGTTCGACAATGTGGCAGTGTTTGCATTCAGCGGTGCCAAATTGCTCGGGGGTGTGGGGACAAGACATGCGGTGGGAAATGCCATGGGTGCTAAAAAAGGGCTGTAGGGCTATAAATTCCCCTCCCCCCCCCCCCCCCCCCCAATCGGATTGGAAGGTCTTGATTGATTTCTGAAAAAAGTTTTCAACTATGGTGCATAATTGAACAAATATATCATGCATGTCGGAATTTTTTCTCATAAAATAAATCCAAGACTATTTGCTAAAATGGTCAACAAACACAACATAATACCGATAGCCATCAACAGAAATAATAGGAGCGGGGCCCCAAACATCAGCTCAAATTCACGAAACAGTATTAGATAAAGGAAAAGGCAATTTATGACTTTTACTGACACAACAAGAAGAACACACGGATATACTAGAATCAGAAATTGGAATGAAGTAAATGTTTAACATTAGATAAGGAGGCATGCCCTAAACGGTCATGCCAAGAGCTCAAAGAAGCTACATTAGCACACTTTTTATTCAATGCATCTAAACAAAGCCAGTAAAGTCTGTTGTTACACCGGCCTCGGTATCGGATCCTCCCCGTTGCCAAATCCTTGATAAGAAAGGAATTAGAGAAAAATTAAATAGAAATAGGGTTAAAGTTCGTTAGAGCATAAACAGATAATAAATTATTGGAAGAATTGGGAACAAAGAGCATATTATCCAAATTTAGTGAACAATTATTAACGGAAACAACAGAATTACCGACACGAACAATAAGGAGTTTAGAACCATTACCAACTGCGACTGAGTCAGTCCCTTGATATTCAGAATGGATGTCCAAGTTTCCCATGTCTGAAGTTAAATGATGTGTGGCGCTGGAGTCAACAGGTGGAGGAGTGTGGCTGGTTGCAATGTGAGATATGGGTCGAATGGGGTTTTGCAAGTGAAGTTTGGGTGAGGAGCAATCTCGGGCTACATGTCCAAGGCCATGGCAATTGTGACACATGACGTGTCGCTGTCTAGAAGTGTTGTTGCTGTAAGTGTGCCGTCCCTCATAATTATTTAGACCAGCAAAGTTGTTCTGTCCCCCAAAGCTATTTGGCCCGCCATAAGTATACTGGCCCTAGTGGTAATTATTTCGACCTCCACCACCACACTGCTGTCTACTGCCAGACCTACCGCCACCACATTGCAGCTGAGAGTAACAGCCACCACGGCCATTGCTATGGCCTGAATTAGAAGAATGGGATGAGTACATAGCTGTTGGCGGAACAGCAGAGGAAGTCTTGGATTTTTCACGTGCCAAACGGTGTTCCTCAATGAGAAGCATACCCAACAAATCAGCAAAAGTAATGTCTTCCTATTTGGTATACCAAGTTCTAGCAAACAAACTATATTCATCTCCAAGTCCCAAGATAATGGCATCTACCAAATCTTCCTTATTCATATTATAATTCAAAAAAGCAAGCTGATCATAAATTGACTTCGCATGAAATAAATAGGTAGTAATATCAGAGTTACCTCTCTCAATAGTCGTTAATTGTTGACGCAAATTCTTGATTTGCGCCCTAGAACCCGAGGAATAAGTGCGGATCAAACGGTTCCAAGCAATTGCTACTGTATCGGAATTAATTATCTGCGAGAGTAGAAAGGTTGAAACCGAGCCCAAAATCCAGCTCAAGACTTGCTGGTCCTGTTGTTCCCAAACATCGAACAGTGGATTAGGAATTCCGTCTCCTAAAAATTTCACGGGCACCGGATATTTGTCATCAATGTGGTGTGTAAGGCGACACCCATGCAATAGGGTCATCATCTGCCCCTTCCATAACACAAAATTTCCAGAGTCTAATTTATTAGAAATCAAACCGGTGACATTAGAAAAAGTTGTCGGTTGTAAAACCGGAACTTGTGTAGTAAACGGCGGTCCTCCTCCACTATGACTGACCAGCTGCACTCCAGGAACAAAAGACGGATTGGCGGTTGGGAAGGTGATGAGAGCATCAGTATTTTGGGTGGTGAACGGATTTGAAAAAATCCATAGGGTCGAGATGGCGGGCTACGGAATGTGAAGGGAGGAGTTGGATGCGGTGGAGCTGACAGCCGATGGAGGGATCGGCTGTGGAGCTGGAACGCCAGTGGTAAGGATGTACTGGCAAATTAAGATAAAATGGACAATTTTATGCACAGAGGTTTTAATTTGACAAAGTATAAATTATAGGGTAAATAATTTATTAAGGATTCAACAGTTAACAATGACAAAACTTAAGGATCTTAGAGTACGTGTATGGACTAACTAGTGTAATATGTAAGAACATAGGAACTAATAAATTGTTTGCTCTAAATTTATATAAATTTAGAAAAGTACTAGTATAGTTGTGCAAACCTTAAAAAGGTTATAATAACAATAAAAAAAAAGTACAAATATTACAAGAAGAAAGTACAAAACTAAAGGTAATATAGATATTTTTTTCCTCTTTGATGACAATAAATTTGGAAATATATCCATCTTCAATCAGCAAAAACCGCATCATCCATTGACCCATCGATTTATCAGTTCAGTTCGGATATGTCCCTAGCAAGGTACAACAAGTTCATTAAAAAAATGAAAATGAAAATTAAAGCTTTTACTAAATTTAAAGTATATTAATAATTTGGAAATACATGTGAAAAATTACCTCAGTTTTATTGCATTGACTAGTTTCTTCTTCGACGAGGTTTGGAAGTCTTGTTTTTAGACTTTGTTGGCCTTTGATTGCCTTCAACTTTCCTCGCAAACCAAGCAGGTTTCCTTGTTTTGAACACTGTATATGCAACTCCAGCACCAAATACAAATCCACACCCATACCCAATTGTCACAGCCTTCCATCCAAATCCATCTTCACAATCCTCTCTTTTTTTTTTTTTTATTTAATTAACCAGCGGTATTCTCATTAAGATAATTCTGTTTGGGACTTAGTCACAATTAAGGCTTCCCACCCCTTCCTGCGGACATATTTAGTGGGATTTGAACCTGAATTTCTTCCCACAAACTCAGCCAACATTGCCAACTGACCTGCAACCCCGCAGGTATAAAGTTGATAAATATGACATTTTTAGTAATTTTCTCATTATTACAATCGGTGCATTGGAGGCATATCTTTGTAATGAACTCATGGGTGAGAATAATATTGAGATCTTTAGGTAAATACATCACTTTATGGTGAGATGAGATTGATACAACTTTTTGGTTCTATGGCCTATGTTGATGAACAAACAAGAGAGACAAAGGAATGAAAGAGAATTGAGGGGAAGAAGAAAAGAGGAAGGAAATGAGAGACAAGCTGGTAGAAGAAGAGTGATAGAGAAAATATGATGCGGGCCACAAATAGTAAAAGGGATCAACAATTCAACTTGGGAACAATTACCTGTCATAGAAATAAATTAAAGATATATTTTAAATTGTATCTTTATTTTAATTGTAATTATTTTATAATTAGGATTAGGAATAGATTTTATTCAAAGGATCCTAAATTGATAAGGATTCCTATTTTGTTTGTATTTTAATTTATTTAGTAGTTTTTCTTATTTAGTCTAATTAGGAATTTAAACTATTTAGGAGTTTTAATTATTTAGGAGTTTTATTACATTTAGGATACTTTGCCTATAAATAGGCTATAATATAGTTTGTAATGGCAGTTTTCAATTGAATAAAATTTTCGGAATTAATTCCTTTTTACCCTGCTTTTGTGAATTTTGCGAAATTCAATTAGTAGAAGACTATTATCCGGCATCGTGCGCGATCAACGGATGTTAGTATTATCGTTCGAGTTCCCGCTGCATCAGTTGGTATCAGAGCCTAACCTTGCGTCATCATGCCTCGAGGAAGAGAGAGACGAGTTAGTGACATCGCAGGGGAAGAGGACTTGGAACGACGGATTGAGCAACGCCTCAATCAAGCGATCGGACAGCAAATCCAAGCGGCTGTCGATCTATTGACTGAGAAGATGGGAGAGATGATTGCTGCCCAAGTTAGGGTTAATCAGCCCCATAGGAGACAAGCGAATCTGGTCAACTCGTTCGGTAGAGACGACCCTTTTGTTGGATTGGAAGAATTCTATGACAGAAAGAATGAACTAATTTTCTCTCAAAAATCAAAACTTGAAGAAGGTAAATTCTTTGATTTCACTTTACCTCCAACATATGATGAAGATTATGCTTGTGTTGAAGTAGTAGATTATGATTCTTGTGACAAGATTATTGGTATTGAAGAAACTTTACCGCCAATCTTGTTGGGATTTTTCACCGGAAATCACCCGATAAAAGCGGAAGAACGCGGTGATTTCCTCAAATCTAGTCCCAGGAGCAATTGAGGTGGAAATTGAAAAACTTAAAATTAAATAGAAAGAGATTAAATTTCTTACCAGAAAAATCTCTTTTAGAGACGGATGGTGACTGCAGAACTCAATTTAGAATTCCTCCACTCTCACGTACACGAACGCTTGGCGAATGCAACCCGTGCTAGCGTTGGAAAAACAAAACAAAGGAGAGGAGAGGCTAGAGAATTCGGCTAGGAGCTAATGGCATAAGGGTGGCCGGATTTTTCTAACCCTAGGTATTTATACCTAGGGTTGGCCGAATTCCTTAGGGGATTCAGGCCCATCTTGGCTCCTCTCTATTCTGTGCGGGCTTTCTTATTTTAATTTAGGCCCAGTCTAATTTTAATTAATTTGGTTCAAATTAATTCAAGCCCAATTTTAATATACTCATGTATTTAATATATTACTCCAAGTAATATATTATTTACATCCAAATTAAAATTGGTTTGACATTTAATTTAATCCATCAAATTAAAATTAACTCTACACAAAATAAAATCATATGTAATCCCATGCATATGAATATTTCCACCTAGGAAATAATTTCATAATTAATCCAATTAATTATGAAGAGCCAATAGAATCTATTAATTTTATTATTATGACCAATCCAATTGATCCTTATAATATGATTAATATATACATGCTTCTCCCTCCATTGCGTATACTCCAAGTATACAAGTGATTCCTTAAGTCTGCATTCTATCGTTCTATGTGTACGATCCTGTGGGCCCATCTTTATGTTGGCAGCGGGCCTTTGGCCCGCAGACTGCAGTTGGGCTCTAGCAAGCCACTGCAGCCCCCAATTAAGATGGAGATGGCAGTCTAACTGATATCATAACCCTGTAGTTAAACTTGTACATCCCATGTCATTGATATCGGTGTCCAACACAGAGGCATGGATTGATCACCCTCTTTTGTGTTCGGACATTAACTTGATCCCGAATGTACTGATGCTCACAAACAAGTTCCAACTTGTTTGGGTGTGGCCACACTCTTATCAGTCACATTCATCAAGTGGCCGGTGATATCTTCTCAGTTGGTTACTGAGTGACAAATCCCTTCTGCATATCCATAGTATTACCATGTTCAGTGACATACCCGAAAGCACCTATACTTGGCACCCTATTACAGGCCCTTTAGGCGTACCCCTAAGTATGCGACTTCACATGTAACACCATCATATGGTCAGGTCAAAGGATCCATACAAGTACTACACGAGAATCCATTGTGATACCATACCATGTGGATTACTCGTTTAGTGGATCTATCCAGTACCATGCTCCCAGGCATGTACCCATTAACTTGGCTGACATTCCATGTCCAATGACCGGTAAGACACCGCCATACAACCAGGTTAATGATAGTCTGTTGTTCCATTCATTCCCATGACTGGAACAGACTACGGATCTGTTTATGGTCATATCGTTAACCCTATCCATGGTCTTACTGCTAAGTGCATGACACTAGTCGTCAAGGATATAGATATGTCCATTGGATACTTCATTTACTATACTGCACAAGATAAATATAACAAATGAATTGATGCCTTTATTAATGACACAAATGAGTACAACACATAAATCCAATGAATGTATAGTACAAATACGAGGACCAATGCCTCGGGACTAGGGCATTTCCAACAAATCTATGATGTATATGAAGACAAATATGAGAATTCTTATTGGAAGGGTGATGCTGATTGTATTGGAGTCAACTATATTTTGAATATGGATCCATTTAACAAACTCAAAGCTTGGTTTCTTAACGGGAAAACTCGAGGTCGAGTTTTTTCTAAGAGGAGTATGATGCGGGCCACAAATAGTAAAAGGGATCAATAATTCAACTTGGGAACAATTACCTGTCATAGAAATAAATTAAAGATATATTTTAAATTGTATCTTTATTTTAATTGTAATTATTTTATAATTAGGATTAGGAATAGATTTTATTCAAAGGATCCTAAATTGATAAGGATTCCTATTTTGTTTGTATTTTAATTTATTTAGTAGTTTTTCTTATTTAGTCTAATTAGGAATTTAAACTATTTAAGAGTTTTAATTATTTAGGAGTTTTATTACATTTAGGATACTTTGCTTATAAATAGGCTATAATATAGTTTGTAATGGCAGTTTTCAATTGAATAAAATTTTCGGAATTAATTCCTTTTTACCCTGCTTTTGTGAATTTTGTGAAATTCAATTAGTAGAAGACTATTATCCGGCATCGTGCGCGATCAACGGATATTAGTATTATCGTTCGAGTTCCCGCTGCATCAAAATACTAATAATGATAGTAATAAATTGGTGTTTACATATATTTTTGAGTTATTTAAATAAATAAACAAAAATGTATTTCAATAAAGAAATTTAATGTTACATTAGCAAGTTTAAAGTGAAAAAAAAAAATGTTGCTAATAGCGAAAAATGAAAGCCCATTTTCAATTTTTCAATTGACTCTTTTTTATATTTATGAACCCATTTTGTACTTGTCAATTTTCAAACACTTAATTTGGTGCGTTTGTAGTGATTAAAAGACTAATATTTATAAGTAGATTTTCTATAGTGCCACTCTCCATCAAAGGACTAATATCTAGACAAATACAAGTCTAATAATCTATTTTTCTAACTTGTTTTTTGGGTTCAATATAAAATCATCTTTCCAAATTGGAAGTCTAATAATCGATTTTTCTAACTTGTTTTTTGGGTTCAATATAAAATCATCTTTCCAAATTGGAAGTCTAATAATCTATTTTTCTAACTTGTTGTTTGGGTAATGTTAACTTTTCTTTTACGGAAATTGACAAATCAAATAATACCAAAATTTAATTACTTTAAATTTATTAAACATCACCAAAAAGATGGCAAAAAGCCATCGATTACGCAAGTACAATCCATATAGTATACATGGCAAAAAGTATACTCAAGGCCCATAGGTTGCTGGGATTGAAGTTATGGGAGGTTAAAAAAGGGAAAATAATACTCATCTTCAAGTTTTCGACCGTCAATAACAATTTTTCTAATTGTTCCAGTAAATAACATATAATTCATATGAATTTAATTTTATATACCGTTTATACAAAAACTAAAGATGCAAAAAAACATCGGAAAAAACATATACATATCGATCTGGTTTCGAAGAGAAAAAAAAAACGAAAAAAGCTTTTTAAAGTCGCATGACGAAAAAATAAATGGATTTTGAGTTAAATACGAAAGTAGATTAAAATTCTAAAAGAGAAGAGAGAAAAGTGAACAAACTAGAGAAGCTATTTTGGTGAATATGAGTTGTTTATTGGGTAAAAATCACGTAAAAATGAATATTTTGTTTTAGACATTTTTGAAATTTTGGAAAGTTTTTAATATATTTATGCAAACTTTTTATTTTCAAGTAAAAATGTTATATGGTGTTAAAAGTTAAGTATTTTTATAAAATCTCAAAACTAAACCAGTTTTCAAAAATTAAGCTTTATGGGTGGAAAACATCTTTTTAGTGTTTTCTAATGTGGAACCAATACAACATGGACTCCGTGTTTCAATTTCTCAACTGACTCTTTTTTCTTCATCGAAGGACTAGTATCATTGGTGAATAGTGCTCAAATGACATTTCCATCACATAGGCATAGTATCATCGTCTAGCATAAAGTTGATAAATATGACATTTTTAGTGATTTTCTCATTATTAAAGTCGGTACCTTGTAGGTATATCTTTGTAATGAACTCATAGTTGACTATAATATTGAGATCTTTAGGTAATTACAGCACTCTATGGTGAGATGAGATTGGTACCACTTTTTGGTTCTATGGCTTATGTTGATGAACAACAAGACAGAGAAAATGAGACAAGTTAATAGAAGAAGAGTGATAGAGAAAATTCTAATAATAATAACAGTAAAAAAATTTATTTTTCATATATTTTTGAGTTATTTAGATAAATAAACAAAAATGTATTTCAATAAAAATTTTTATTTTTACATTAGCAAGTTATATAGTATCAGTAAAAAAATAAAAAATAAAAAAAACGTTGCTAATACCGAAAATGAAAGCCCATTTTCTGAATAAAAAGTTACATACTCCCCATTTGGCATATCCAAAATAAATTATAAGCTATAAAAATATGCAAAACATAATAGAAAGGTTTTCAAGGAAAAAAAATGTGAAGATGAAGCTGAAAAATAAAAGCAATATATAGAAATATAAAAATATAAAATCAAAAGATAAAAAAAAAAATAAAAATATTATCGATATCTGTAATACCCCGAAAATTCAATGAGTATTAATATTCAAAAAGTGATATTATAATTTGAGGATTTTTATAGAGTTTAATTAGCAGTAAAAATTTTATGCATAGTTAGGATATAATCGAAAGGAATTAAAAATTTTGTGGAGGAATTTAGAAATTTAAAAAAATGTAAATTCTAAGGGTAAAATGGTAATTTTCAAAGAAAGATTTTTTTAAAAAGAAAAGAAAGGATGAAAGAAAACAGGGGAAGCAGACATTTTTCTTCTTCTTTCTCGTTTTTCTTCTTCTTTCCACCGTCATTGTTTTCCGTCAAAACTCCGGCAACCGTTTCTCCCTCGTCCGACCTCCGTTTTTCGATTTCTTGATACCAAAACGAAGCTCTCAACTCGTACTACAAGATGATATGATTATTAGAGGGAGAAATTACTTTTTAGGAAAATAAAAGGGGAGTGAAATTTCATAACTATGGCTGTCACTCCCGTTTCTAAATGTTTCAACCATTATCTCTTAAAATTAACCCCAAAAATGGACTCAGAAGGCTAGAAAACCTTTGGGTAAGGTGGAATTCAAAGCTTTCAAGGAAGCTTGGCCCGCGGTCGGAGCTTCGCCGGAGAAAATATGATTTTCTCCAATCCGTTGACTTCCCAACTGTTTTAATGCTATCCAAAGTTACTTTTGAGCTCCTGGAATTACAAGGGTCATGATGATGTACTCGGTTCGTCCATGGGTCAACATTTAAAACTCCAGCCACCACGCATGGCGGCACCGGCGGCGGTTTCCGGCGAGGTACAGAACAGTAGTGGAAAAGCTTGAATTCAAGTTCAGAAAATTCTAAATATTATTTAGAACAACTTTAATTCTTGGTATTTTTGATGATTTTGAGTCTGTTATTTTCTATATATTGTTGATGCATTCTTGGTTAATTAATTGTGTTATAATTATTGGTTAATTAGTTTAATCAATACTTGCATGTGGATAAATATGAAAAATTGGAAGCATAATGCAATCAATACCCTCGACTCTTGAAGAGTTTTGAATTCTAGGATTTCAAAATTTATATACATGTATGTGGAGATTTTGTACTTAATTGATGTAGATAGGTATTTGGAGATGTTTAGGAGTTTCATTGATGTCTTTCCAATCCAATTTGGCTTCATGTCATATTGGATTTCCTTGATGAATAGTTGGTTTTAATTTACCTAATTTTGCTTTTCCTTGACTTGGTGAAGTTCTATGGGAGAAATGATAATTGTTTTGAGATCAATTTGATACAATGAGAATATTTTAATTCATAATTAATTTGCACTAGAAATAATTAGAAAGATTAAGTTTACCATGCAATGCGTGGGCATGTGTTTAGTTGCTTTTGTTAGTTCTGTAATCTAGTTGGTAGAGTGATATGTCATGAAAGTTTTGTAATGTGTTAAAGAAATACTAGAGTGGAATAGGGAATTAATTTATTTTAAGATAAGCAGAACTACGTGGCTTTGATTCCGAAATCGGAATTTGGGATACGTAAGAAGCTTGATATTAAGTTAATATCAAGTCCAAGCTAAATAGATAGATTTAATTAGATAGTTTTAGTAATAAAAGATTATTTGATAATAGAATTGGAGATAGGTTGTTAAAGAGGAATTTATTTGAGGATAGTTTAGAGAATGGTATAGGGTATCGCCACAGAAACCAGAGGCTAATTGGTGAGTATAAACTTGACTCAAATTTATATGTGCTACATGGTTTATACGATGTTGCATGAATTATATATTATATTTGAAAGTTTGTCTACATGGTTATATAAAATAAAAAAAAGAAGAAGAGTTTATATTAGAATTGAAGATTGATAACAACAGGAAATTTATTTGGATATTATGGAAATTATCGGGTAGCTTGAGAGATGTTAGGAGGAGTATAAAGGTTAAATTATTTTGGAATCGGGTGCCACGATATCAATATGATTGTAAAATATATAGAGATCGTCAAAATATAAAATTCAATAAATTAAAAAAATGAAATAATAAGAAAAAACAAAATATGTTCACAATGTTTTATGGCAACAGAAATCTGGTCTACTATGAAACGCATCAAATTCCCATCTTCAAGTTTTCTACTCTCAATAACAATTTTTCTAATTGTCCTAGTAAATAAATACTCCTTCGTCTAATTTTGATAGACAATTTTTTAATTACAAGGTTAGTAAGAAAATTAGTTAACAAACCATATTTATACAAAAAAAAAATCCTCAATGTACCAAATAATTAAGTGAAATAAATACTGTCATTTTGATTGTCTAGATCCATGTGACAAGAGTATTTTTGATAATTTATCACTTAATTAATAATTAGATATTAAAAAATACCTATATTATTGAACACACAAAATAAAAATTTTACCTATCAAATTTAGACGAGAGTGTACAATGATTCTACAAAAAGAAAGCTATATCAAATATAGCATGAAAAGGTTAAGAAGAAATAAGTTATATAACCCAAGCAACATCAGTCGTAACTTATTTTTGTAAACTATTTAACCTATGGAAACTATTTTAAAACAATAATTGAACATCCCTAATTACCCCACCCAGACAATTCAAAGATTAGTCGATGCTTTTTTTGTATTGCATCTAAAATTCTAAATTCGGCGTTTGAGATTGCTAACAATTTACAACAGCAAAAGAAATTTCCCTTTTTTTGGAAGCCAAACATCACAATATTCCTATTATGAGGACACCAATTCTCCAAATTAAAACAAGACAACCCACCAAGAAACATACATATTCAATGTTGGAGGCTCTGAAAATAAACAAAACTAAGCCCCATCTGGCTGGACAAACGGATTTGCAATTTCATCTGTACCGTCTGTCCGCGATACAAGCATTACTGCAGTTCCCCTGCATACCTTCACAGCCATGAGAAAACACTCAGATACTCCCCATATTTGGCACAATTCATCATTTCAACCCTGCACTTTATTTTGACACATTTGAGCCCTATAGGGGGAAGAACAATCATGTAATTGCAGTACTAGGAGATGGAGCTATGACTATGTTTGTAAAACGATGCATGCATTCTAAATCTCTTCCAGCTGCCAATTACATGATTTTCAACAATGCATGTATTTTATAACCAACTGCTGTCATAGATTATGTTTGTAAAACGATGCATGCAAGTTAGACCAAAAGTACTAAAGCTAAAGCACAAGGACAAAATGAAAAAGTTTCCACAAATAAAGAGCCAAATTTTGACTTTTTCCGATTGTTTCAACAAAATGAGAACATGACATCATGTTATTTACCCTAATCAGCAGCAGCCTAGCAAGACAAATTTAATGTGTTGTGTAAATTTGGTTATGAGCATGCATCTTAAAGTTGAACTATCTGTCCTCCTAGTAACTACATTAGGCAACAATTACAACTCTACGTAGCATTTTTCTTCTGTGCAGAAATTTAATGGGAATAAGATAGAATTTTCCAGCAGATTAGCTTTCAATAGATCGAAGGGTTCTATCTCAATGAGCCATAGTTTTTTTCACCATATGTTCTGAAGTTTAGAGAACAACCGAACCAGAAAATCATACCCTCCCATAACTAGATCCTACACCTTCAGGGACATTTGCCAATACATCTACTTGAACAATTTGGGAAAAACACATTTTAAGACCAAGCAGCAATGCAAGGGTCATATGTTGATGATAACCATTCCACTTGTTGCATAAATGAAATGTATGTAACTCAAAGAAAAAATACTATTAGGCCAAGCCGCCTAGTCTGATCAGTGGTCTTCAGTGGATCATCAGCATCTGCGACGCAGTGAGAATGAATTCAATTTTCATTAAAAAAAAAAAAAAAATCCACAGTAACTTCATCAACATAAATTATATCTTTAGATGCATTTTCAATAATAATAAAAAAGAACATGGTTCAGCTCTTAAGAAAAAAGGCAAAAGAGGAACTTCTACTTTTCTCTCCAACGTGAATTCAATAATTAGATTTCAGGAACTTAGCTCAAGTGGAGACATGGAGAAGCATTAAACCAAAGACAGTAAAGACAATTCCAGTCATCAAGATACTCTGTGCACGAGCAAATATGAGACTTAATTGGTGGATAGGAAGAAGTACTATGCTACATGCACAAAAATTTCAATGTTGTTCCTCCATCAATTTCTTCTTGCCTGTGGATGATTGACTTCTATGACTCTAATTAGCAATTTGTTTCAAGAAAATGGAGTCCTCATGTGATATGTTGAAAATCAAATAGAAAGTAAATCCTCTGTTCAGAAATAAGACCACCATCACAGCTTTAATCCCAACTGGCATACTGCATATAGATACACATCACATCAAACAGGCAATTTAATACAGCATTTCTATCAGAAATATGACAATCTAGCCACAAGAAGCAGAATACAATTTGCACTTATACAAAAATCACAGACGAGCATTCCTATTTCCACAGAGTCAATACCTCTTAGATATTCTACTGCTTCATCCAGGACAAGGTTGAGCAATTGATAATATCCTTTCAAAGTCCCTGTCACTGAACCAAGAAAAGCCAAAGCTCATTCAATGAATAGAATATCGACAGATAACAGAGGAAATGGTTCATTTCCTTGAAGTCCCAGGAAACCATTTTCTCTCTCTACTAAAAATCTCGTGAAATAAAATTATGAGGACACACAATTTTCAAAAACACAGTCCAGATCATTATTGTGTGCATTGTGTGTGTGTGTGTGTTTGTGTGTGTGTGTGTGTGTGTGTGAGAGAGAGAGAGAGAGAGAGACAGAGAGAGAGAGAGAGAAGCATCGAGTGATAATACCAGAATAAGGGTACCAGTCAGACAAAAAATGCAGAAATGTAATGTGAACATTAAGTCAATGAGTACTATGAAAATAATGTACTTTGGGCTCCTATTTCTTTTTATTTGACTCCAAGGTTGATAGGTACACCCCTTTACAAATATATGATTCAATACTCTCAGCATGGCAATATTATTCAATCATATGACTAGAATATACATATTTAAACTTAACGATTATATGTGAATCATGTCATACTTGTATGAGAGTGTTTGCTCTTTCATAGAAACAAACATTTACTCCAACCATAAGTTCGTTTGGAAACATATTCTGTAAACATAGAGATTTTAAAAATCTTGGTAATAAATTGAAACTCTCGCTTATCTCGACTTTAAATTCTGCTAAAGAAAAACCCATTCTAATAAGACAGCTCTACAGCTCATTTTAGAATGCTCCCTTGAGCAATGGTTGGTTGGACCGTAGAAGTGGGAGAGAAAAAGAGTGCTACCTACTCAATTATTCATAGGCAATTATCATTTTCACCTAAGATTCCTGATCATGCGTTCATCACCTCGAGTGTGCAAGCTGAAGCATGTAGTCTGGTGTAAAATATAAATTTTGATCTCCAACTCACATCCAAAATGTCAAAATCCAAATGCAATCTAAATACTTATTTATAGCTAATTCAAGATACCAATCTAAAGCAACAGAAATTATCATCAATTAGAAAGCTTGCCACCATCTTCAAGTCAGCAACTAACATAATGTACAGTCTAAAAAAAGTCCAGCACCGAATTAGGGTATAACTCAAGATTTCATTTGTTAGTGGATCAAATGAACAAACTCAACGTTCAAATTAAAAAATATGGAGACTCTCTAGTACCACTATATGCCCGATCAGAAGAGGAAACTAATAAAATCAAGTTTAAAATAATGCATAGCAAACCGAATTATCATCACCTGGATTCAATTATCTGTGATTATATCTAGCACATTATGTTATAATCACAGCCAAACATTACATCTAGTAAAATCCCAATCAAAAAAAATTAACAAAATTAGGTGAAACTGAAGTGAGCAAGCTGCTGAAGCTAGAATTATTAACCTTTTCTACCGCCAGTGAGCTTGACTTGAACACCCTTGTCGACAAATTTCGCCAAATCCAACACTGTTTCTTTTCTCCCTGACTGAAACAGGAACTTGCAGATTTATTTCGTGACAGATCAATAGATGTCAATGCATTTTGGATTTTTGGCAACTCAATCCCCAATCCTTTGAACGTTGTACTCACAGTATAAATGTAAGAGTGATTTGGTGAGCCCATATAATGCATTTCCCCGCCATCTAAGCCCATCATTGCCTCAAAATGACAAAAGTATTTTGAAGGCAGCGCTCCACTGAAGTTATTATTGTTGGAGAGATCGAAATTTCTCAACTTAGGGAAGGGATAACTGACATTGAAACTTTTCAACGTTCCATGCAATTTATTAGAGTGCATCACAAGAGCTTGCAGATGTGGTAGAATTCCGAGAGAATAAGGGAATGCATCATTGATCTTGTTGTTACTGAGACTGATTAGTTCCAAATTCTCACAATTGATGATAGAATGTGGGATTTGTCCTTGCAGTTGATTCCTTTCCAAGCTCAAATATCTCTGTGCACATCTCTTTGGAAATGTAGCAGGAATTGTTCCCAGAAAATTATTCATACCCAAATGCAACACCGAAAGAACATTGCTCATATTTACCAAACAGATACAGAGTTGCTTTGAAAACTTGGAATTGGGCCTCTGAACATATTATTGCTGAAATCAATATTATATACAGAGTTGCTTTGAAAACTTGGAATTGGGCCATGCAACTTGTTAAAACTCAAGTCAATGGAATATAATAAATTGCTATGGATTTGGCTTTTGTTGAGAGTGCCATGGAGTTGGTTGGTGTTGAGAGTTAAGGATATCAAATGGGAAAGAGTAAATAAGGAGGATGGTATCGTTTCATTGAGCAGGTTATAGGATAAATCTAGCAAAAATAAATTTGAAAATACACTTATAAAAGCAGGGATTAATTGGTTTTTTGATAAGGATAAAGTTTCAAGTTGTGTTAAATTTCCAAAATAATTAGGAATGAATGGGACCGCCAAAATTATTGTCTTCAAGATATAAATACTGGAGCAAATTCAGATTTCCAAAGAAAACTGAAATTATTGTATGAAAGATCTAAATACTGGAGTAGTTTAAGATTTCCAAAGGAAGAGGGAATATGACCACTGAAATTATTATGTTAGAGATATAAAGTGAGTTGTGTTAAAGTGCCAAACAATTCAAGATTTGAGCCAACAAAATTGCAGCCGCTAAGCCTCAATCCCTTCAACGACTTGAGATTGTTGTGAAAGAAATGAGGTTCCAAATAAATTGGGATTTTTGTGAAAGAAGGTCCCAAGTTCTCTAGGAGGGTACTCCAGTTGGACATGGGAAGAATGCCACTGAGATCTGCATTGCCATATAAATTCAACATTTGAAGGTGTGGTCGTTGAATTAAGATTGCTGGGAATTCCCCACGCAATCCACAATCAATAAGAATGACAGATGACAAAGAAGAAGACAGTTTCAACAAAAAAAGAGGTTCCACGGAAGACATATTTACAGACATCATATCCAATGCTCTTAGTTTCGTCAGATTTTGAACAAGTTTATTGGAAGGCAATTGTATCCATGCTCAACTCACTATTTCCAACCCTAAACAACACCCAAGGAAATCCAATTTGGATAGATGAAAAATATCTGGGAATTCCCCTTCCAATTCACAATCGAAAAGCGACAAAGATGACAAAGAAGAAGTCAAATTCTTGAAGGAACTAGGTTTAGGCGACGACAAGTTTACACCGCTCAAATCTAGATGAAATCTGAGAGCCATTGAAGTCATTGGAAGAGAGATCCAGATGTTGAAGATGAGAAAGCATGAAACGAGGATTATCAGAATGAATGGAACCGTAAAGCACACTACGAGAAAGGTTAAGACCGATTACATAACCTGTTTCATTATCGCAACTGATCCCTTCCCAAAAGCAGCAATCGGTTCCCTCTTTCCAAGATTCTATCTTTGGATTCGATAGTACGTAAGTGGTCTTAATGGAGAAGGATTTTTTAAGAAGAATCAAGGCATGGCTGTCATCAGTATCACAAAGTATTGTGGAAGAGGAAGAATTTGGAGATAGACAAATAACTTCAAAATGAAAATGAAACAAAAGGAGGCAGACAAATTGAACGAAGAGAAAGGTTTAAGGGAGTAAATTATACTTCGATTAAGCGATACCTAATGTCTATTTCAGAGAAGAAACTAAACGAGATTACCTCGATTTGTTGATGTAAAATCACCATATTGAGTGAGATGTAAGATCATAAGATCCAAACTAAAAGTGGATAACCTAGATTTGTTAAATGGGGAGGGGCACTGAAAAAGCTACAAGCTACAAGCCAGGGACAGAGAGACTTTGTTAAAACTGTTGATGTTTAGCTCCAAATAACATCCTAAAATTAGAAATTATGTCTGTCTCTAAATTAGGTCCAAGGCAAAGATATGTGTAAGATAACATAGATACAAAGAAACCTCACTAATTGTTCGAGAAAGATATATTATTCTATTTAATTACAAGCATGGGACAGTAGTCACTCTATTATCACGTAAGGTGGGGGCTGTGCAAAGCATGTGAGATAAGCTATTGAAGAATGCAAGTCAAATCAGTAACTCATATTAAAAAAATCCCATCAAGTGCATAAAAGAGTTAGTAACAAATAAATAAACAACAGTGATTGAGTAGGCTCACAGCTCATTCACTAGCATTTGCTCTGCTCGCCTCACTGCTCATTCACTAGCATTTGCTCTGCTCGTCTCACTACATCCAGAACAAGAGGCATTCGTTCCTATACCACACCACAAATAATCCAATAAAAACCCAAAAAGTTTGATTCCATGATTGAATAACATATTGATAGAGCATTTAGTTTCCCTTCACGGATACATATAGGGAAAAGCAAGTAATATATGAGAAGACCGATTCCTCAGTCCGGTAAGCACCGATCCCCAAATTCAACTTGTTAGGGGTGGTATCCTTGTTATAGGCGACAGTAACCTGATATAAAAAAATCACACAGGGGATATCAGCTCACTGGATCAAACACATATACAAATCATGATTCCCTGATCAGCACAAAGGGAAAAACAAAAACAGAGAGAGTACTCCATAACACTAAATTTATTGATTCGAGAGGGATTCCTTCAGCAAGTTGCAAAACAGAGTTGAACGAGGGAGAGAGAAGCGAAGAGAAAGGTTTAAGGGAGTAAATCATACTTCATTAAGCGATACCTAATTTCTATTTCAGAGAAGAAACTAAACGAGATTACCTTGATTTGTTGATGTAAAATCAGCATATTGAGTGACATGTAGGATCATAAGATCCAGACTAAAAGTTGATAACCTAGATTTGTTGAATGGCGAGGGGCACTGAAAAAGCTACAAGCTGAATCGATATCCTCCGTCGGATGATAAAAGGCGCCGAAGATATTCACAATTGAGCGATCGATTGAGCTCAAGGACAAGAACTGATCGAGAACGATGAATAGAGATTTATCGAATTAATAACGAAGAAGAGGGAATTGTATTGTCTTTCCCTTGATTCGTTTTTGAGAAAAACGAGAAAGGGAGAAGACCACTCCGTAAAAAAATACAAAGGACAATAATTAGCTTTTCGTTTTAGCAGCGTTAACCATATCTGCTACTGATTATTCGCTGCCACAAACTAGTGTTTTTTATAGTGAATTATGCAATTTCGTTACTAGTTTGCAACGAATACTAGATCGGATTTACATTTTTAGTGAGAAGCTCAATTAGACCCTTCCCGAATTCGTCCAAGCCCATCTAGTGAATATGTTTAAATAAAATGAAATTTGATCAACTTTTTTAAACAATTACTTTTTAACTTTTGAGATTCTAAACATATGTTGTTTCTCAAAAACTCAAGTTTAATTTTTTTTTTTTATATATTATTATAAACACAAAACTATTATCTTTAAATTTATATAAAATACGACTTTTTCCCTTTCATCCTTAGGTGATCTGCTAATCAATTTGCAATACTATCAAAATTAAAAGTCAGTTATAATCATTTATTGCTCTATTGTTAAAATTTTATTCTTAATTATTCAATTAATTATTTTATTTTTTATTTATAGTTCTAATGCATTTTCATATCTCTATATATTTAAAATCACAATAACTTTAAACAACCATTAACTAACAGCCATTAACAGTAATTATAAAATAACAGGTGAACCAAATATTTCCTAGAGTTGATAAAAAAAAAATATTATTTTGATCACTTAGAAAGAAATGATAAAATCCGAAAGAATATTAACTAGTTTAATAGAGATTTTAACCACCATATTTACATGTCTTAATCACTTAGCTCAGTAACGGATAAATGTGATTAGGATTATTGCATGCTTAATAACCATAATTACACCTAATGTTACAAAGATGGTCGTTTCTTTAATCAACAACTAACTAACTTGATTTCCCTCAATTAAGCCAACAAAAAAAAACAACATTATCACTTTAACCTTGCTATGCTGGCAAAACAGGCTTGGCATATCTTGCAGAATCCAAATTGTCTTATGGTGAGGCTTCTTAAAGCCCGTTACTTTAAGCATTCAGATTTTTGGAATGCTAAGCTAGGTGACAATCCTAGCTATATCTGGTCTAGTATTTGAAAATCTCGTGATGTTTTGCATCGTGGCTGCCGTTGGAGAATTGGTGATGGCAACTCAGTTTTTGTTTGGGGAATGCCCTGGTTTATCAATGAGGACAGAGCTTATGTCTCCCATCCGATGCCTGCTGAAGGTCATGAACTTCGGGTTGCTGATTTATTGGATGAAACCGCCACCAATTGGAACTCTCAGCGTTTTGCGGAGGTGTTTATAGAAGCTGACATTCGATTGATACAGGAAGTTCCTCTCAGTGTTAACAGGTTAGTGGATGCTTGTATTTAGTTTCCTAATAAGAAGGGAATTTATTCAGTTAGAAGTGGGTACAGCCTTCTAAGTGAGCATCCCACAATTATTAATTTGTTGGATGAGCAGTTTATTTGGAAAAACCTGTGGAAATTACATGCCCCCCCTAAAGTAAAGAGTTTTTTTGGAGAGCTCTAAGAGATTGTCTTCCTACTCGTGATGCCTTGTTTAGGAGAAGTGTTCCAATTGATGTTCAGTGCCCCCTCTGCCACGCTGATACTGAAACTTCTCTGCACGTTTTGGTTGTCTGTAGTTTTGCTAGCAGGGTGTGGAGAAAATCGGGCTTGGGGAATCTTCTTGGAAATTTCACAAATCTGAAGGAGTGGTTCTATAATATTCTACAGGTGGCTCCCCCTTCCAGCTGGAGTAAAATTGCATCTGTAGCTGGCGGTATCTGGTTTCAGAGAAACGAAGCTGTGCGGCGTGCTAAAATGCCCAATGATGTTGCCTGCATAAGGGGTAGCCTTGCTTTTTTGCAAAATTGGGTCAAAGCCAATGAACCTGCCATTGCTCCTCGTTCTCCTAACGACCAGCCCCTATCTTCTTGGGTTAAACCTCCACTCGGCTGGGTCAAATTCAACATAGATGGCGCCATTTTCGAGGATTCGGCTGCCATAAGTGCTGTTTTTCGTGATGACGCAGGTCGCTTTATTGGCGGCTATGTTCGTCCAGGATTAACGGTTAGACGGCCTAATATTGTGGAGGCTTTGGGTATGCGTGAGGTGCTCAGCTGGATCCGTGACAGAAACAGAGATCGGGTCATTGTGGAATCCGACTGTCTTTCGGTTATCACCGCTTTGGCGTCCAAGAACCCGGATTTCTCTTCTTTTAGTATTATTATCTCTGATTGTAAAAGTATTCTTGATTCTCTCCAGAATGTCGAGATTGTTCATGTTAAGAGATCTGCGAACTCTGCCGCTCATTGTCTTGCAAGAGCGGCAGGTTCTATGACAGGTCTCCATATTTGGGGTTTTACTCCTCCTCTTTGTATTCAGTCTTCTCTGATTGCTGATTTGCTTTAATAAAGTTTCTTTTCTTTGTCTTTGTCAAAAAAAAAAAAAAAACAACATATATCCTTATGAGAAAATTTATATACAGTATGTGCGTTGATCAAATAAAATCAGGACATATAATGTATTTTAACATTTATGATTTATAAATTAGTTTCAGGAGTTTATATTTTGAGGGTTTAAAATTTTTATACTGGGAGTTTAGAATTTTATTTAAATAAATAATCGTTAAATAATTAATAAATTAATTACGACTTATTTTTATTGGTTGGATAGTGAGTTGTCTTACTTTTACTGGTTTCGCACAACGTGGTGTGTCAAACATGCAGTAAAATTTCTCCATTATTGATACTATCAAATCTACAGAATTAGTATTATTATTTTTTAGAGGAAATAATATCTATTCACATATATATTATCCATAAAAAGGTATTAGAGGTTAAATTGTATTGTAATAGTATTTGTGTGTTCTTTATTTCTAAGAAACATTAGTATATTATTCAAATAAGATATATAGACATAATTTTTACGCTTCTTTTCTTTTTTAATTATTTTTTATGAATCACATATATTCTTCTTAAAATAATAATTACGATCCTGAGAAAAAATTAGAAAAGAAAAAACATGTGCTGCTCATCTTCTCACAATCACAATCCTGAGAATCAATTCTCAAAAGCTTATGCTGTTTTCCACGTGTATGCAGCAGCCTTTGTCTTTGTCCATTTCATCCATCTTATCAACTCATAATCTTTGATTAAAATCTACAAATCCCATAAATTACTCACTTTTGCATTAATTAATTAATTAATTAAATACAACAATACATTTCGTAATAAGCTTATAAAAGACATTGCATAAGCTTATGGGCTGAAATTGAGTCGGCCGTTTCGGACTCTCAACCTTTGGGATAAGAGCAATTAAAATTCTGGTTAACACTCGAATCAAAGTCACCCTCATTAAGAGCTTTCAACAAAAAATCACATTCTTTAAAGGAGCAATAAAAAACGTTGCACGCCTAACATCCTCAATACAAAAACACTACAAGAAAATCAGCAATAATCCGCAACGGACGTGATTCCGTTGCAATATACGTCCTTGCAGATTCTGCAAGGGATTAAAGTTCCCTTTCAGATTTGCAAGGGAATGCTTCTCTTGCAGAAATCCCTTGCAAATTTGCGAGAAAAATCCCCTTGCAGAAATCCCTTGCAGATTTGGTGTAATAATTTCCCTTGCAACATTCACTTGTAGATTGGCAAGTGCAGAGTCCCTTTGCAGAATGCTTTATTAAAAAAATCAATATAATTAAATAAATACATTTTTTGGATTGAAGGGAGCTACTATAAGTTGTATCCAACACAAAATTTAGTCCTACATTACATCAGAATCAAATTTTAGTAAAAAAAGAATAGACTTTTTAGGATTTTAGATAGAACAAACACCATCTTAGAGTCAAACGAAACATTCATAGTAACAGACTTCTCCTATCCATATCGTGACTAATTCTAGACATGGCATGATACTCAAATTATCCTATATTTATTCAAGCTGAATATTCTATCCAAATGGAATCTAACTAAAAGATTTGACAATAGTTGTTGTACAATCAGTCTTTATGGCATAAAAAAATGCTTAGCAATGCTCATTGATGCGAGAAAATATCCAACGATTAACCTAATGATTTGTGCTTAAAAGGATCATTTTATGCTGGAAACAACTTGATTTGGTAGTGATAATTGGTTGATTTTCGTGTTTGACTTACCTTTTTGCAGCATTTGGAAAACTTTCGATGAAATCTCTGATTTTTTGCTGAAAAGAAGGTCAAAAGCTGCTGGATGCTGAAGCTGGAGCAGAACTTAGCTGAAAATGGAAAAAATAGGCAGAACAAACAGACTGGGTGCAGAACAGTTTTTACCAAATCGGGAAATTCTTCATCTTGCATTCTCATTGGCTAAGCTGGGAGTTAATCAAAGACCTTTTGAATATTTTCTTTAGTTTATAGCCGTTAGATCAAGCCACATGTCACCTTGTGGTGTTTTGAGAGCATGTTGCCCTAGTTTCTTTTAGTTCTTATATAAACCCTCTTTTAAATCTGTTGGAAGGACGGCCGCCACCCCTTCTTCTCTTCTTCCTCCGCCTCCATCTTAGTTTATGATAGTTTTAGTTAAGTTTTCTTCAAGGCCTTCCATGGCAAAACCTGTTCTGGCCAGGGAGAAGTAGTTTAAGGTGTAAGCAAATGGAACTTTGTAAGTACTTTCTATGTTAATCTAAGTATATTTCAGTTTATGCATGTCTATCTTGTGAGTTTGTTGCTTAAATGAGTTTGATCACCTCATGCATGGCATGTTTATTTAAATATTCTTTGCTTTACATGTGCAAATACAAGATTAGACACTATGTTGACCTAGCAATGGCTTTGCTGCATATGATAGGGGTTCATATTGGGACTGTCGACATTGATGCTTTCTTCTCTTAATGCATGTTTTTATATGTTAATTGCAGAGAATGCTCCGGTTAAACTGATTCTAGCAAAGTTAGAGAGAGATACCCTGTTGCATATAAACTGAAATCATTTAGATTGCATAAAGGTATAAGCTGTTCCATGCCCTGTTGTGTTTAATCCATTTGTTATCACTGTTGTTTGCAGATCTATTTTCAAGTTTACTTCTTTTTATGATATTTGTTAGATTTAGTTGATTTTGAATAGTTTTAGTTATAAAATACTATCTTGATAAATTGACCATATTTCTACCGTAAGATGTTCCAGTTTAGGAACCACTTTTGTTTACACGTACTAGAAACCCAGATCCCTATGGAATACGATATATGGGCTTACCATTTGTATTAATTGTTGACCCTAGTGCACTTGCTAGGAATATTTTTGCATATCGGCGTAGCAGTGCAACACTCATGAAGAATAATAACCATATAGTTACACTAACTTATAATAGTAACATAAATAAGAAAATAACTTTTCATCAGTAAAATAAGCTAACGACTTGGAGTAGTGGCTTGATCATGCAACTCCTTTGACAAGGAAACATATTACTTGCTTTGTACCTAAAATGCCAAAAAGAAAGACAAAAGAAACCTAAAACTTGTCATGCACCAACAGGCTTAGAGATGCCACATCAAGATGAAAATTTGAAATAGCTTTTCTGTCTCAAAAATCCCTTAATTGATGTAGCGGGATATTACTAAAATCCGTTGATCGCGCACGATTCCCGAAATTAGCCTTCTACAGTTAGAATTTCGCAAAATTCTCAAGAGTAGGAAATTGGAATAAATCCGGAAAATTCATTAATCATCAAAACTACTCCCAAAAATTCATATTACAGCTTAAATACCAAAACCCTAATTAGAATCCAAAACGAAAAGGGAAAACAAAAACAGAAAAATTACAAAAAGGACCCGAAAATCAGAAAAACAAAAAATTGAGGCCTTAAACAATGGAATTTGGCCAAAAAGTGACAGATGCTTATGAGTTTAAATTTTTGGCCCAATTCTAATAAAAGTAGGGTTTGAAAATGCAAAAAACGGACAACCCAAACTTGTCAACAATTACGGGAATGCCACTTCTCCAAAAACAAAAGTTCTTGTTCGTCTACTACATCATTAATTAATATGGGCTTATAAAAAAAATATAGATTATGCATCCTATTTTCATGACGAGCAAATGAACAATATACCTCGTCTGGATCGAGTGAGAAGGTTTTCTATAGCAACTTGTTGTTCCTCCAATACCACAAAGCACCTTTATAACTAAATGTTTGACTATTTCAGTTATTATTTTGACAAAAGCAGTGATAGCTCCCCAAAAACCAATTATGAATTCAAATAATATAACAAAGAGAGGAAAAAATGTCAAAGAAATCACCAGAAATAAAAGTTTGATAAAATATCAGCAAAGAAATAAAGCTGTTAAATCTGCAAATAAGAGAGCAATTGAAAAAAATTAACCAGAAAAAATTTAAAATTTTACTCACTATAAGCTCCTATGTGACAATATATGGAAGTACTTCTCATGCTACTTTCCCAATCCATCAAACCGTAAGAATTTAGCTCTAAATCCTCCCATAAGAAAGCACATTAAACAAGATACTTAAAATGTGTAAATAATAAAAGTCACAATTACAAAAATGCATCTGAATTCACCAGCTTCTTGTAGCCCTTAATGCAGCTTCTCAAAATCTCAGACTAATTAATGGTACAAGGCATCAGTGCTTCTTGTAGTCCTTAAGGCACATTTATTATGAATTAATTGACCAGTTAATTTCAATAGGATCAAGAGCATTTGATAAGTAATTTCGTGTGTAACTGTTGCTAATTCAAATTATTTCATGTGTTACTTAATATGGAGATCCAGTTCATATGTTTGAACCATTATTAATTGGTCAACATCTGTATATCATAGAAAGAAAAGAAGTATCATCTAGTCATTTGTCAATATCACAGAATTTGTCAATTTCATGTGTTACTTAATATGGAGATCCAATTCACATATTTGAACTATGGATAATTCAGCCCCTGATCAATTGACAGAGTTGATCGACACCTAATAAATCACTGCCAACTAATGATAGAATAGCAGCTGGAATTAATGCCAAGAAATAAGACTGAAAAGTTACCATCAGCAAACATCACTTGCTTATGATAGCCTGCTATTTTGGTTCAATAAAAAGATCAGGTGAAGTACCAAAGACTGCGATAAACAATGGACTCGGGCAGCCCATGCAACTTATACACCTCACGAAAGAACAACTGAGCCACTTTTACTGCATCCTTCGTCTTTTTGCACGGAATAAAATGTACCATCTTAGAGAACCTGTCCACCACCACAAAAATTGAGTCGTTACCACGCTGAGTACACGGTAAGCCCAATACAAAATCCATACTAATGTCCACCCATGGCTGTGACGGCACTGGCAATGGCATATATAGTCAGGCGTTTGTGGCTGTTCCCTTGGATATCTGACAAACCCAGCAACGCTGCACAAACTTCTCCACTTCTTTGCGCATGGAAGGCCAAAAATAGTTTGATTGCACCAACTGCAATGTTCTGTCCCGACCAACATGACCTTCATTATGCAGCTCCTGTATAATATGTAGCCTCAAACTACAATCAGGAATACACAACCGATTGCCCTTAAACAGAAACCCATCCTGTAAATGGAAATCCGTCCGTTCTCCTGCTTCAATTTTTTTCAAGACAGCAGCAAAGTACGGGTCAGAATCAAATAACTCAGAAAAAACTTCAAATCCCGGTACCTGGACTGTAAGGCGAGTCAGCAAGGTCTTTCTCCTACTCAGAGCATCAGCCACCTTATTTGCCACCCCAGACTTGTGCTTGACTACAAATGTGAACTGCTGCAAATAGGCAACCCAACTTGCATGCCTTGCGGAAACCTTATCCTGGCTGTGCAGATGTTTGAGCGCTTCATGATCAGTGTACAAGATGAACTTCCTTTAGAACAAATAATGTCTCCAATGCTTAACAGCCTGCACAACTGCATAAAACTCTACATCATAAGTGTTGTAATTCAATTTTGCTCCGGACAGCTTCTCACTGAAATAAGCTATTGGTTTTCCGCTTTGACTTAGCACTGCTCCAATCCCCAATTTCGAAGCATCAGAATGCAGCTCAAAAGGCTGCTGGAAATCCAGCAAAACCAATATGGGGGCTGTAGTCAGTCGATGTTTAATCAGTTTAAACACTTCTTCAGCCTCCTCCGTCCACTCGAACTTCCCTTTCTGCTTCATACAATCTGTGATAGGTGCCATGATAGTGCTAAAATGGGGAATGAAACGCCTATAAAAAGATGCCAACCCATGAAAGCTACGGACTTTAGTGATTGTACCGGGTCTAGGCCACTGCTGAACAGCCCGCACTTTCAACTCATCAACCTGCAACCCCTTGTCCGACACCACATACCCCAGAAACATAACACCACTAGACAAGAAAATGCACTTTTTCGAGGCAGCAAATAAACGCTCTTTTCGCAGCACCTCAAGCACAGCCCTCAAATGCCTCAAATGTTCAACCTCATTAGCACTATATATCAAGATATCATCAAAATAAACCACTACAAACTTGCCAATAAAAGGCCTCAACACTTGGTTCATTACTCTCATAAAGGTGCTAGGGGCATTCGAAAGCCCGAAGGGCATAACTAACCATTCATACAAGCCTTCTCTCGTCTTGAATGCTGTTTTCCATTCATCTCTAGGACGAATCCGTATGTGGTAATAACCACTCTTCAAATCCAGTTTACTAAACACAGTGGCACCACTTAATTGATCAAGCAAATCATCCAGCCTAGGGATAGGAAATCGATACCTGACTGTGATTTTGTTGATGGCACGACTGTCGACACACATCCGCCACGTTCCATCCTTTTTCAGGATCAATAATGCAGGAACAGCACAAGGACTGAGGCTCTCCCGGATATAACCCTTGGCCAATAACTCCTCAACTTGCCTGCGCAACTCCTCATGTTCAACCGGGCTCATTCGGTAATGGGGTCGATTTGGAAGAACTGCTCCAGGCTCCAAATCAATCTGATGTTGTATATCTCGCAATGGTGGCAAACCATCTGGTAAATCTTCAGGAAACAGATCTTCAAACTCCTGCAACAGGGGCTGTACTGCTTCAGGAACTTGATGTTCCTCTGCTACTGTTTTTCCCACCAATGAAAAAACAATATCCGAATCCTGCAACTCTTCATCAAACTGAGCCAATGTTAATAAGCTTCCAGCCTCCTTACTGGCCTCTTTCCGAGGAACCAGCACGATCTTCACACCCTCAAACACGAAACTGTAAGTGTTCCTCTTCCCATCATGGTGAACATCTCTATCAAATTGCCATGGACGCCCCAACAACAAGTGACACGCATCCATCTCCACAACATCACACCAGACCTCATCCTTATATTTACTGCCTATTGAGAAAGGAACCAACACCCTTTGTGAAACTGTCAACTCACCTCCTTGTTTCAGCCAAGACAGTTTATACGGTTTGGGGTGCTTTTCCTTCGGAAGCCCTAACTTCTTCACAGCTTCAGCAGCCATTATATTTTCACAGCAACCAGAATCAATGATAAATTTACACATTTTACCTTTGATGGTGGAAGTAGACTAGTATATGTTACGCCTCAGCCAATTCTCCTCGACTAATTGAGGGGCCAGACACGACCTCCTCACCACCAGTGCAGGGCCTACATCTCCCCCCACAATCTCTTCTTCGAACTCCTCTTCTTCAAAGACTGGTTCGCCTACATCTTCATCAATCTGACCCTCTTCGTCAGCCACATCAGTAAACATGGCTCGTTTTCCTGCTTTCTTACACTCAGATTGACGATGGCCAACCTCTCCACACGCAAAACACTTCATACCACTACTCTGTCCTCCCCTTCTGTTATTATTACTGGCCGTTACAGGTGTGGAATTTAGTGTGATTGCTGTTGCTGATCCTGAAGGTCGGGGTACTGCCCCTGAGGTACGGGGTAACCCGCTACTGCCGAATCCCGTAGGACGCGGTCTCCTCTCCATCCGCACTGCCCTTTGATGCGCCTCTAAAATAGTCAGGGGGTCAAAATCGTTGACTGATTCCCGGAGCTGCTCCCTTAATCCTCCAATATAACGAGACACCAACTGCTCCTCCGTTTCTTGGATATCATTCCGGGCTACTAATTGGTAGAAATCGGTGGTATAATCCTCGACCGATCGATTCCCTTGTCTCAGGTTTTGCAATCGTTGATACATCAATCGCTGATAGTTATATGGTAAGAAATTCGACCGCATATGTTTTTTCAACTTCTCCCATGTCGAAACCTTAGACTTTCCCATTCGTTGCCTGGTCAGCTTCAACTGCTGCCACCAAGCCATCGCTCTCCCCCATAATCTGGTCGCAACCAGCGGGACTCGCCTATTCTCAGGAACGCCCTTGAACTCTAAAACTTCCTCAACAGTCGCAAGCCAATCTAAGAATTCCTCAGGTTGAAGGGTACCATGGAATTTTGGGATTTCAGTCCGCAATCCACTCTCCCAACATCGATCTTCGCCTACTACACAGCGCCGATTAGGAGCCTCTTCACCATCTGAATCCTCTTCCTCGTCCTCTTCGTCTCTACCGAACGGGTTGATCAGATTCGCTTGTCTCCTATGGGGCTGATTAACCCTAACTTGGGCAGCAATCATCTCTCCCATCCTCTAAGTTAATAGATCGACAGCCGCTTGGATTTGCTGTCCGATCGCTTGATTGAGGCGTTGCTCAATCCGTCGTTCCAGGTCCTCTTCCCCTGCGATGTCACCAACTCGTCTCTCTCTTCCTCGAGGCATGATGACGCAAGGTTAGGCTCTGATACCAACTAATGCAGCGGATAACCAATCAAATTCCGTTGATCGCG
The DNA here is from genome assembly GCA_039660915.1 of Euphorbia tirucalli. Classification (NCBI taxonomy): domain Eukaryota; kingdom Viridiplantae; phylum Streptophyta; class Magnoliopsida; order Malpighiales; family Euphorbiaceae; genus Euphorbia; species Euphorbia tirucalli. The sequence continues at coordinate 74,745,339 of CM077641.1, forward strand.
CACGATACCGGAAACGATTCCTCTAACCCTAGAATTTACGAAAATTCAAAGAGATAGGAAAATAGAACAAAATTCGAAATCAATCAAAACTGAATAATTCTTGTCTTACATGCCTTTAAATAGTGACTAGAAACTAGGGTTAAAATTTCAAAAATAACAGAATAAAGGAAAACTTTTAAAAGTTTGCAATCAGGTCCCTAAAAATATAAAAACGCAAAATTGAAGGGCTAGATGGCATTTTTTGGCCAAATTGGGGTGGGGCCCATAGGATAGAAATGGGTTCTGTTCATCAGGCCGATTCCCAAGAAAAATCACTATTTTCGGGACCAAATCGGACACTTTTCAAAATTGTTACTATTCACCGCTTCGCTGATTTTTTCCCGTCTTCGAATTTCTCCAAATAGGTCAGTGCTAATTCTTCTACTCCATCAATTGACATATTAAATCAAAAATAGATTATTAATAAACAAACACAAGCTTTCAAGAATAAAACAAGTCAAAAGCATATAGCAAAGAATATGACTAAGGAGATGTAAAGTTGACGCTAGACACAACATTAATCCTGAACAGTAAAAAGCATAAGAAATAGATTGATAATTGAAACCAATTGAGGCAACGTGTGCATTGAATTGATTAAGGGAGTACATATACATGCTACAACCCTAACCCTTGAGGAATCACAAAGCAATAATACAAGATGTAAAATATACATAACAGTCCTCTATCACCCTCCCTCAACTTGAGCTGGGGTGGAACAAAGGCCCAAGTTGTCACGAAAATGTAAGAAGTGCTCCTTCAGGAAAGGTTTGGTAAGGATGTCAGCGATTTGCTCAGTGGTGGAGATGTATCGAACATTGAGTAAACGTTGGGTAACACGATCTCTGACAAAGAAAAAATCAACTTCAACGTGTTTGCTTCGATTGTGAAATATAGGGTTGGCTGTTAAGTATGTAGTGGAAACATTATCACACCAAATGGTTGGTGTCGTCGGCAACCGGTACCCAATTTCTTGAAGTAAAATCTGTAACCAACCAATCTCAGAAGCACCAGTGGCTAAAGCATGGTATTCTGCTTCGGTGGACCACCATGCTACAGAGCGCTGCTTCTTGGAGCTCCATGAAATAGGATTCCGACAGAGATAGATCACATAACCCGTTGTCGATTTCCTGTCATCCAGGTTGCCAGCCCAGTTAGTGTTGGTGAATCCATGAAGGGCAAAGGAGGACTGATTGTGAAGAAAGATGCCATGGCTTCGTCTTGCATTGAGATACCGTAGCAACCTTTTTACAGCCTGCCAATGAGAGGTGGTGGGGGCATGCATAAATTGAGATAGCTTATTGACATCAAAGATACTGTTAGGCCGTGTCAGACACGGGTATTGAAGGCTACCAAGAATGCAATGGTACTCAGTAGGATTGGAGAATGGTTCACTATCTCCCAACATTAACTGTCCCTTGGAGCAGAGAGGAGTGGAAATGCCCTTGCAACCAGTCATCATGCACCTGTTACGCAGATCAAGAATATACTTTGATTGGCACAGAATAGTCCGGTGGAATGCCAGTGAGCCTCAACCCCCAAAAAATAAGAGAGTCTGCCCAAGTTGCAGAGAGAAAACTTTTGCTGTAATTTTCGAACCAAGTCACCAATAAACTTCGAATCCGATCCCATCAACAAGATATCATCCACATAGATAAGGCACACAACAAACAAGCTGCCCGAATGAATAAAAAATAAGGATGTGTCAGATTTGGAGCCAGTAAATCCAAGCTGACGTAAGGTGTTGGTGAACTATTTGTGCCATATTCTGGAGGCTTGTTTGAGTCCGTAGAGAGATTTTTTGAGCTGATAGACATGATCAGGTTTGTGAGGATCAACATAGCCTAGGGGCTGTGACATGTAAACCACTTCATCCAATGTGCCATGGAGGAAAGCATTAGAGACATCTAGTTGTATAACAGTCCAATTCGAAGTAACAGCAATGGAGAGCATTAACCGAATTGTTGCAGGCTTAATGACTGGACTGTAAGTCTCCAAATAATCAACATCGGGGCATTGGTGAAACCCTTTGGCAACCAGCTGTGCTTTGTAGCGATCTATTCTTCCATCCACTTTGGTTTTTAACCGAAACACCTATTTGCATCCAACCACATTTTCTTGTTTATCAGGAGGTATAAGGACCCATGTGCTATTGTTGATCAGTGCATTGTATTCTATTGTCATGGCTTGGCGCCATTCAGGAACCTTGTAAGCCTACGGAAAGGTATTGGGCCCCTTAGGTGCCAAGCTGACAAGAGCCTTTGGAACCCAAGATTTGAGGGAACTTGTTTGGGATCGTGTAACCATCTGTCGGGGCAAGGACTGATGTGGATTGGTTGAGGGGGCCACTAGTTCATTAAGTGCAGTGGAGGACGGAACTGGGTCAGGAGGCAGGTTGGCTGCTGAATGCTAAACAGGTGGTAGTGGTCCAAAGGATGAGAGGTCTACAGTGAGGGTAGGGCTGGTTGTTATGTGTCTTGGTTCAGATGTTGTAGGAGTAGTAATAGGCTGGAGAGAGGGAGAGGTCTTGTTTGGTGAGAAGGGGAACCATTAATGTGAAGGTTTCCAATGTGGTAGGAGTCAGAATAGGGTGCCCATCATCATGCAACTTGGAATATGGGAAAACCTGTTCATCAAAAAGAACATGGCATAAGATAAATAGACGAGAAGATACGGGATCAAAGCACTTAAAACCCTTGTGGAGTTTACTGTAACCAAGAAAAATACATTCTTTGGTGTAAGGTCGCAACCTTGGAAAACATAGGCACCCAAAAAATTTAAGATGTGAGTAGGCTGGAGGGTCACCAAACAATTTCTGATAGGGTGTGTAAAAGTTGATTGATACTTGGGGAAGGTGATTAATTAAATAATTGGTTGTATCAAATGTATAGGTCCATAATTTAGTGGGCAAATTTACACGATGCAATAAAGCCAAATCATGCTCAACAATGTGCCTATGTTTCCATTTAACACTTCCGTTTTGTTCGGGAGTGTAAGGACAGGAGATTCTGTGAGTGATCCCATGTTCCCGAAAAAACGATTATAGAAAGGGTTTAATTGGTTTGTTAAAGTATTTCTCCACAAGAAGTTTAAAGTGCACGAAAACAGAGAAAACATCATATTTATGCTTTAAGAAATAAATCCAAGTGTACTTGGTGTAATGATCTAAACAGATACAATAATAAGCATAACCATCACAAGAAATAGACGGTGCTGGCTCCCAAATTTCAGCACAAATCAAATCCAAGGGAGCTTTAGACTTTGATTTAGACATGGCAAAGGGTAATTTATGACTTTTATAGATAGCACAAGAATTGCAAGTATTATTTTTAGAATCAGAAACAGAAATTCTATTCAATCATAACAATTGTTTGATACAAGGAAAATGGACATATCCTAAATGATCATGCCAGGTATTTAAGGAAGCTAAACTTGCGGAAGGAGATATGGAACCTGAGGAAGATTTGGAATACAGCACGGAGGCACACTAGGAATAAAGTTCGTTGTCACTTTGGCCTTTGAATTGAACTCTCCCCGTGACCAAATCCTTGATAAAGAAATAGTCAGCCAAAAATTCCACAGACATAGGATAAGAGTTAGTGAGTGCATAAACAGATAATAAATTATGAGACAATTGTGGAACATGTAAAATATCACGAATCTGGAAAACATCAACACCAATTTGAATGGATGATTGACCAATGCGAGAGATTTCAAGTTTAGAACCATTAACAATAGTGACTTCTTGGGGACGTTGGTATTTGGAATAGAGGTTGAGGTTCCCCAATTTAGAAGTCATATGATGAGAGGCACCCGAATCAACGACCCAAGGTTGGGGAGGGGCATTGCTAGCAGCGATGTGGGAAGAGGGATGGTGGAAATTATTGTCTTTTGGTGTTGAGTGGTTACGTGGAACAAATCCATTGCCCCGACAGCAATGACATGTGACGGATGGAGGATCGAAAGAGGTAAAATTTTGCTGCCTGTGATGAGTGCTTTTTATGCACGAAATCTGTCTTTGCTTATGGGCTCTAATTTATATATTTTTAGTTAACTTAGGCGGATTTAATTCATTTTGTGTAATTACTCGTGCTAGGTACTCTGGAGTTGAAAATGAGCTTAAAGAGCCTTATTTGGAAGCTTGGAGTGTCATGAAGTTGGATCTTGAAGGCTTAACCCATGGGCATGGCTTATGGAGTGCTGTTGATGCTGAAATTGGGCTTGGGAAGCTGTTTTGCATAAGCCAAGACCATGGCTTAAGGGGACCTGCGAATTTTGAAGAGTTTTTATGGAAATTGAAGACTTCTAATTTAGTCTTATTTTATTTTATCTCAGCCTTTTTGTGATAGGCTATTAGAGATATTTTATTTTTAATAACTCTAATTAGATTTTTCCTACAAAAATCTTAATTAGAGTTATTTCCTATTTAGAAGTCTTTCCTTAATAGCTTAGGTTTAAATAGGATTAGGTCTTTTGTTTTTGGACTCTCTCTTCTTCTTTTTGGCTGGAACGTGATTCATAGGGGGGGCAACAGACTTTCTTCTCTTCCTGGATTGTGTTCTTTCTTCATGGAGAACTAAAACCTTAATCTCTAGCTAGTGGGCAATTCAGTCTTGTAACGTCTATCTGTGAGATCATTTGTTCTTTCTTTATTCTTTAATTCAAGTAATCGATTTCCTTCTGTTTTTACTACTTTTGCATGATTTAATTAAACTCTTGATTTAATTATTTACATGTGATTGCTCTGCTATTTAAGTAATTGAATACGTAATTGTTTAATTCACTTAACCTAGGTAGCAAATAATACGATTAATTACGGACAAGTTTTAATTCGTGTTATAGATGAAATCGATATGCTTTAAATAATCCCGCTTGGGTGATTATTGAGTAGAATTAGTGTCTCTTTCGTTTGTTAAAGCTTTTAATTGAATTAAATTCCGAAGCTTGTTCGGGACTGTTTGATTAATTAGAGATAATCAACGAGCTTCTCTTGGTTATCTATTCCATAAGAAGAGATTAGGCGATTCATGCTTTATGATTGCTATAGCTAATTTATTTGAATGTATTGGAGTTATCTTTTGTGTTTGATCGATGATCAGTTGGATTGATTTAAGACTCGAATTCGCCTTCTAGCTGGAGTTCACCTCAGATAGATTTTTTTACCCAATTGATTTATTTCTGTTAATTTGGTTAATTTCATTGCAATTCTTCAAAACCCCTTTTTACTTTTATTGTTTAATTTTAGAAGAAATAATCAGCCAATCCCTGTGGATTCGACCCTGCTCCATCTGTACTACAAAATTTTGTGTCTAAGAGTAGGAATTTATTTTTGGTGTGTTCGGCACGCATCAAATTTTGGCGCCGTTGCCGGGGATTGGTGTCTTAATTGTTTATTTCTTCTAATCTGTGTTTTCTAGTGTATGCCTCGTTCTTCTCGTACAGGTGAACTCGTGTTTGATTCTGAAATAGAGAAAACTGCTCGTCGACTGAGAAAGCAAACGAAGGAAAGAGGATCACGGGAATCACTTCCAACGGACGTGGTAGCTGATTCGATAGAATCAAGTGAGAGTGAAATTGAGGAGGAAGAAGAGATGGCTCATCCAGAACAAACATTGAGAGCCATGGCTGAACCGGATATGGATCAACAACCTCTATGCATACTATATCCGGAAAATGAGGTAAATTTTGAATTAAAATCTGGTTTAATTCACTTATTGCCTACTTTCCGTGGACTTTCAGGTGAAGATCCACATAAACATTTGAAGGAGCTCCATGTGGTATGTTCGAGTATGAAACCGCCAGGAAATGCAGTTTCCGTGGAGCAAGTGAAAATGCGAGCCTTTCCATTTTCATTGACTGATAAAGCTAAGGATTGGCTGTATTATCTCCCATCTGGATCAATCACAACCTGGGGCGAGATGAAGAAGCAATTTTTGGAGAAATTCTTTCCTGCTTCACGAGTTTCTTCAATCCGTAAAGATATATCGGGCATTCGTCAATATACTGGGGAGAATCTCTATGAATACTGGGAGAGATTTAATCAACTTTGCACCAGCTGCCCAAATCATCAGATAAAGGACCAACTTTTACTTCAATATTTTTATGAAGGACTAACCTTATCTGACAGGAATCTAATTGATGCATCCAGTGGTGGATCCTTGGCCGATAAGACGATTACCAATGCAAGAGAGCTGATTTCAAGAGTGGCTGCTAATACACAACAGTTTGGCACTCGACAAGAACATCCTGCGCAGAAAGTGAATGAGGTAAGCACTTCTGCTATTGAAAAAAGACTTGACACCCTTACTTCACTCATGCAGAAAGCGTTTTTGGGAAAACAACAACAAGTAAATGTTTGTGGGATCTGTTCGAGTTTTGATCATCCTACGGATTCTTGTCATACTCTCCAAGAGGAAGAACAAGTGCATGCTGTTGGTAATTTTCAGAACCAACAACATCAGAGGAGATATGATCCGTATTCCCACACTTACAATCCTGGATGGAAGGACCACCCGAATTTCAGCTATGCACATAAGCCAAATAATTTCCAGCAAGGGCAGCATTCAAATAATTACCATCCTAGGCCACCAGTACATACACCACAACCACCCCCACCTAAGCCAACCATGTCCCTAGAACAAATCGTATCTGCCTTGGCTACCAATGTGCAACAATTCCAACAAGACACTAAGACAAGCATCCAGAACCTTGAAACCCAAATGAGCCAATTAACCACTTCAATGAGTAAGCTAGAGTCACAAACTTCTGGACGCCTGCCATCACAGCCTGAGGTAAACCCAAGGCAGAATGTTAGTGCCATCACTTTGAGGAGTGGCAAAGAGATACCATCTGCTGGAGTTTCGAAGCATGAGGTGGAGAAAGAGCTGGAAAAAGAGGAGGTAACTCCTATACCAAGTAAGCCAAAGTCGCCACCATCCGTTGTCATCCCACCCCCATTTCCGAGCCGATTCTCCAAATCTTTAAAGGAAGACCAAGAGAAAGAGGTACTTGACTTGTTCAGAAAAGTCCAGGTAAATATTCCTCTTCTTGATGCAATTAAGCAAGTTCCTCGATACGCTAAATTTCTCAAAGAATTATGTACTAACAAGAGGAAACTAAGGGGTAATGAAAAGATAAGTGTAGGAGAAAATGTATCTGCTGTCTTTCAAAAGAAACTTCCTCCAAAATGCAAGGATCCAGGTATGTTCACTATCCCTTGTACTATAGGGAGTAAAAAAATCGAACGAGCTATGCTAGATCTAGGTGCTTCAATTAATGTCATGCCGCGTGCTATCTATGATTCTTTGAATGCTGAACCATTAAAAGAAACGGGCGTGATAATACAATTAGCTGATAGATCTAATGTGTATCCTGATGGTGTGTTGGAAGATGTTCTAGTCAAAGTTAATGAATTGGTCTTCCCTGCTGATTTTTATGTGTTAGATATGGAGGAAGAAAAATCCTCTAGTTCCGTGCCTATTTTGTTAGGAAGACCTTTTCTGAAAACATCTAGGACTAAAATTGATGTGCATGAAGGTACTTTAACTATGGAGTTTGATGGTGACACTATAAAATTTAATATCTATGATGCCATGAAATACCCTAGTGAAATGCACTCTGTTTTTGCTTTGGATGCTTCTAATTCATTGGTGCAGAAAGTTTTTGATATGGAAGAGGAAGATGGATTAAACTTTGTACTTTGCCACAACTTCAACAAACGAGAGATGGAGGATGTTGCCAAAGAATTTGTGGTTAACCAAGCAATAGAAGACACTGTTTTTGAACTTCAAACTCTAACATCATTAAGTCCAAATGTGTCTTACATCGATCTACCAAGATCAACTGTTAAACTTCTTCCTTCTACTGTGCAGGCACCGAAGCTTGAATTGAAGACGTTACCCAATCACCTTAAGTATGCCTACTTGGGTGATGGAGAGACTCTTCCTGTAATAATTTCCAACAAACTTACAGAGCTGGAAGAGCAAAAGTTGCTTCGAGTGTTGAGGGTTCATAAAGAAGCTATTGGTTGGACAATAGCTGATATAAAAGGCATTAGCCCATCTACGTGCATGCATAGGATTCTGCTGGAAGACGGAGCCAAACCCTCAAGAGATGGTCAACGCCGTTTGAATCCACCTATGATGGAGGTGGTGAAGAAAGAAGTGCTGAAACTTTTAGATGCTGGTATGATTTATCCGATCTCAGATAGCAAATGGGTAAGTCCAGTGCAAGTTGTCCCAAAGAAAACTGGAATCACGGTAGTGAAGAATGACAATAATGAGTTGGTGCCCACCCGAATTCAGAATGGGTGGAGGGTTTGTATAGACTATCGTAAGCTGAATGCTACGACTAGAAAAGACCACTTCCCTTTGCCTTTTATTGATCAAATGTTAGAAAGGTTAGCTGGAAAATCTTATTTCTGTTTTCTTGACGGCTATTCAGGTTTTAATCAAATTCCCGTAGCACCCGAAGATCAAGAGAAGACGACATTCACATGCCCATTTGGAACATTCGCTTATCGAAGAATGTCGTTTGGCCTTTGCAATGCACCTGCTACATTCCAAAGGTGTATGGTTAGTATATTCTCCGACTATGTAGAGAGTATCATAGAGGTCTTCATGGATGATTTTACAGTTTATGGTGACTCTTTTGATTTGTGTTTATCTAACCTCACCAAAGTGCTTCAACGTTGTATTGAGAAAAACCTTGTACTTAACTTTGAGAAATGTTATTTCATGGTTGACCAAGGTATTGTGCTAGGACATGTTATTTCTGCTAGGGGGATAGAAGTTGATAAAGCTAAGGTTGATCTTATAAAATCCTTACCCTACCCCACAAATGTGCGGGAAGTTCGTTCTTTTCTTGGTCATGCAGGATTTTATCGGAGATTCATCCGTGATTTTTCGAAGATAGCTCAGCCTTTGTGTCGACTCATGCAGAAGGATGTTGATTTTGAATTCGACAGTGCATGCAAAACCGCTTTCGACCAGCTGAAGGAAGCACTTACTTCTGCACCTATTGTGCAACCCCCAAACTGGGACTTACCGTTCGAGATCATGTGCGATGCTAGCAATCATGCTATCGGTGCAGTTTTAGGACAAAAAGTTGGCAGAGCCTCACATGTGATCTACTACGCTTCAAGGACGTTGGATAGCGCTCAGTGCAATTATTCAATAACGGAAAAAGAACTTTTAGCTATTGTATTTGCTTTAGAGAAGTTCCGTTCTTATTTGATTGGCACTAAAGTGATTGTTTATTCTGATCATGCAGCATTGAAGTACCTTCTCACCAAGAAAGAAGCAAAACCCAGGTTAATTCGATGGATCCTCCTACTACAGGAATTCGATCTAGAGATACGAGATAAGAAAGGAACTGAAAACTTGGTGGCAGATCATTTAAGCCGCTTGGTTCGATCTGAAGAGCCATTACCATTACAAGACTCATTCCCCGACGAACACCTCTTCGCTATCCAAGAGAACACTCCATGGTATGCCGATATTGTAAATTTCCTTGTCACCAAAACCTTACCCAAGGATTTGACTCGTGCCCAGAGAGACAAGGTAAAAAGCGATTCTAAATACTATATTTGGGATGAACCGTACTTGTGGAAATATTGCTCTGACCAGATAATAAGGAGGTGCGTAAACGACTCTGAAATTCCATCTATATTGTCTTTTTGTCATTCTCATGCCTGTGGTGGACATTTTGGTCCTAAAAGAACAGCTCGTAAGGTACTTGAATGTGGTTTTTACTGGCCCACCCTTTTCCGGGATTCATATACATTCTGTAAAACATGTGCTAATTGTCAGAAAACAGGGAACATCAGTAAACGAGATCAAATGCCCTTACAATCTGTGTTAGTATGTGAAATATTTGACGTATGGGGTATAGATTTCATGGGCCCGTTTCCATCATCCTTCGGTAATGTGTATATTTTGTTAGCCGTGGACTATGTATCAAAATGGGTGGAGGCTAAAGCCACACGAAATAATGATGCCAAAACTGTTGTTGATTTTCTAAAATCTAATATTTTTTCCAGGTTTGGTGTGCCTAAGTCACTGATCAGCGATAGAGGAACTCACTTCTGTAATAAAGTGGTAGAGGTTTTGTTAAAGAAATATAATGTTACTCATCGCACGTCTACCGCTTACCACCCTCAAACAAGCGGTCAAGCTGAAGTCTCTAACCGGGAAATCAAATCCATTCTTGAGAAGACCGTGAATCCTAATCGCAAAGATTGGAGTGTGCGTCTCAATGATGCCTTGTGGGCATATCGCACAGCGTACAAAACACCCATAGGTATGTCTCCTTACCGTCTAATTTTTGGGAAGCCATGTCACTTGCCAGTAGAGCTTGAGCATCGAGCATACTGGGCAGTGAAACAATGCAATATGAAGATGGATGCGGTAGGAGAATCTAGAAAATTGCAGTTGCAAGAATTAGAAGAGATAAGGAATGAGGCGTATGAAAACTCTAGGATTTATAAGGAGAAAACGAAAATTTTGCATGATAAAATGATCTCTAGGAAAACATTCGTCATAGGCCAAAAGGTACTCCTTTATCATTCTCGTCTCAAATTATTTCCGGGTAAGCTTCGGTCTAGGTGGATAGGCCCTTTTGTCATTACTAATGTTTTTCCTCATGGTGCAGTCGAAATACGGAGTTTATCCACAGATAAAATTTTTAAGGTCAATGGACATCGACTTAAACCTTTTTATGAAGGTTTTCAAGTTAATAATGTGGAAGAATTAATCTTGGAGAATCCGGATTATGGAGGATAAACGGATCGATTGTCTAGCCAAAGACAATAAAGAAAGGCGCTCTTTTGGGAGGCAACCCAAATTGATTTTAATTCATATTAATTATTTTTATTTTGTGTGTTAATTTGGTATTTTTATTTTTAGTTTTAGTTAAAAAAAAAAAAAAAAAAAAAATTTGCGTCTTTCGTTACCTTTGATCATGCTTTAGGTCGCTAATTACTTGTTTTTAAGATACAGACAATTTAATTAAGCCAGGGTCTTGGCTTGTGTGAACTAGAAATTTACAAAGGGGGAAAACATAAGCCAAGATCATGGGTTGTGTGAATTAGTCTTCTGTTTCTTTGTGTGAAAATTTTGAAATCGTGGACTTAAGCCATGATCATGGGTTGTGTGAATTAGTCTTCTGTTCCTTTGTGTGAAAATTTTGAAATCGTGGACTTAAGCCATGATCATGGGTTGTGTGAATTAGTCTTCTGTTTCTTTGTGTGACAATTTTGAAATTGTGGACTTAAGCCAAGGTCATGGGTTGTGTGAATTAGTCTTCTGTTTCTTTGTGTGACAATTTTGAAATTGTGGACTTAAGCCAAGGTCATGGGTTGTGTGAATTAGTCTTCTGTTTCTTTTTGTGACAATTTTGAAATTGTGGACTTAAGCCAAGGTCATGGGTTGTGAGAATTAGTCTTCTGCTTCTTGTTGACAAAAACATTTATTTTCTTTATTTAATTATTATTTTTTTATTTCATTTTTTTTAAAAAAAAAATAAAAAATAAAAAATAAAAATATTTTCTTTATTTATTTATTGTTTTATTTCTGTTTAAAAAAAAAAAAAAAAAGAAAATTATTTCAATTGCAATTACGGGCTGTTGACTCTCCCTTTCTTTTTTTTTTCTTTTCTCTTCCCTTTTATCTTTATTTTGCAGAAACTCTTCAACGCCGCCGTCCTTCGTCTCCGACCGCCGTCCAACCTTCAGCAGCCGCCGTCCTCCCTCCAACCGCTTCCCACCACCGATGACGCGACCACGGCAGAGTTCAGGCGGCAAATCGACGAAAACAACCGCCGCAGGAACGCGCTTCGCCAGTCTCCGCCGCCCGGCTGCGTCGGCTTCTCCCTCCGCCATCTCGGTCAACGCCGCCGCCTGCACCTCCGATCTACCTTCCAGCGCTGCAGCAGAGCCTCCCGTTGCCGGTTCTGCCCTTCCCGACCAGATTCCGGCGATTGCGCCGCCCATCTCCACCATTGACCCATCCATACCGGTCATTGAACCATCTATTCCGACGAACTCTTCCAACGCAGAATTTCAGTCCAAAATAAAGGGGAAATCAGTTGCAAAGACTCCCAAAGCCCCTGCCCAGTCAAGAGTCACCTCTAAGAGGAAACAAGGGTTCACCCCTCAAGCTACCACGCCTTCAAACCCGGCTCAACCACCATCCAAGAAACAAAAGGTAAATCGGGTACCACATACTCGCTCTCGACTACCCCGAGGTACGTCTTCACTTGTTCCCGAACATCATTTGCATGGATGTTTGAATTTTCCTGCTGGGTTAACAAAGAAATATGCTGATGTTTGTAATAGGCAAATTATTCCTTGTAAACGTATTGATACTTCTTTGTTGAGTGAGCTTAATTTGTTGGATGAATTTCAATTAATGGTCGAACATATTGGCTGGACGTCTTTCTTTGCATTAAAATACCCTGGGTACACTGAATTGATTAGGGAGTTTTACATGACTTTTCAGTTCACCACGCCTAAGGAATTCACTATCGACACACCAGCTGCGATTAGATTTAGGTTGATGGGAAGGGAATTTGTTTTATCTGTGACTGAGTTTAATATTACTTGTGGTTTGATTAGCTCCGAGTTTGCAAAGACCGATGAATACAGGTTATCCTCGATTGATTTCCCTCGTGATTTCCATGGTTGCAAAGTCTGGCCCCAAATGTCTGTAGATGTGTTTGCCTATGATTCTAGTCAATCCAAGGCTTATTACTTGAAACAACCTGCTTTGCAATACATCCATCGCTTTTTAGCTTATGCTTTTTCTGGGAGAATTTCTAGTTCTAGCACTTGCAATAAGACTGAGTTATATTTTTTGTGGTGCATGCTTAATAATGTCAAAGTGAACTTAGGTTGTTGGATTGCGAGTCAAATGCATACCGCTTGGACTGCGGGTAGGGATTTGATCTTTGGTTCTTTAATTACTCAATTAGCTGTGAATTTGAACCTTATTGATCCTGTTTCTACTAACTTACACATTGCTTTTGAGATGGAGCCTTTGGATTTTAGTTGTTTGAGCAACATGGGACTAGTTTCCCGAATCGATGGCATTCTTCGTTGGTTACCCATTGGTGAAGATCCGAAGCCAGGACGTCGTGCCAAGAGTAGCATTCATACTGAATCTACTAATTTTGATTTTTCACCTATGATTAATATGATGCAGCAAGCAATGGAGAAGTTGCATACCATTGACACCAACGTCAACACATTGCATCGGAAAGTGACCCGCATTGAAACCAATGTCGCTGAGTTGTACCGACTTCAGGACCGCGATCCCCCGTGCCCACCTTCCCCTTAGGAGCGGCGGATATTTGGCATTCATAAACCAGGGGAGTTTCGTTCTCACTTTCTTCTTTTACTTTATTTTGGTTTATGTTTGCTTTGCTCTCTTGCACATTGAGGGCTATGTGCCGATTTAAGTGGGGGGAGGGATCACGCATTATTTGCTTATTGTGCATATTTGTTTTGTTCTCTTGACTGTCATCTCGCAAAACAGATATTAGCTTCAATTCCTTTAAAATTTTTGCATTATTTCTCTTTAAACAATCGTAGTACCGTAAATTCTTCTTTTATGTCTTGTGTACTTGTTAAGGGAGATGTTTGCATAAATGAATTAGGAAGCTCTAGCTAGTTGAAAACATTGTGATCAATAGACACTTGAATTGAAATGTATCACTTAGAGACATGGATTGTATAAGACACTTCTTTTGACTAATCATAAATCAAGGGGATAAAATAGGTTTTATGCATAAAAAAAAAAAAATCAAAAAAAAAAAAAAAAAAAGAAAGAAAATTCACATTCTATTCCGCTGGCTTGATTTGCGAATCCAAGTTATGAATAGTGCTAGTAGCCGCTTAATGAATATGCTTAGCCAAGTAAGTCGGGTGCATTGTGTTTGCTCCATTTTTGTTATCCGTTCGGAAAAGCTATAGCATCTTAAGTACGGTTAAATGTTGTGAAAAGAAAAGTTAATAAGATCACAAAGTGATCCGTTGGTTGTTTATGTCCTAAGTAAATTGTGTGCTTATCCAAATCCTATTTTCCCTTGTTTATGTTTTTGATTAAGAAGCGATTAGTGGTCTACTATCCTAGTGATGCTAATCATATTTTAGTTGTTAATTGAGTCGCTTTGAGTGCTTTAGTTGGGGCCAATTACCAAGTTTATCGCATCTCTCCCTTGATAAGCGTGCTCGATTTATGAGTTGATTTTTGAAGCTATGATTTGTGAGATATAATGTGCTTGTAATTGTCTTTGGAATTGGACTTGTTTTGTTTGCTTGAGGACAAGCAAGGTTTAAGTGGGGGGAATTTTTGATGAGTGCTTTTTATGCACGAAATCTGTCTTTGTTTATGGGCTCTAATTTATATATTTTTAGTTAACTTAGGCGGATTTAATTCATTTTGTGCAATTACTCGTGCTAGGTACTCTGGAGTTGAAAATGAGCTTAAAGAGCCTTATTTGGAAGCTTGGAGTGTCATGAAGTTGGATCTTGAAGGCTTAACCCATGGGCATGGCTTATGGAGTGCTGTTGATGCTGAAATTGGGCTTGGGAAGCTGTTTTGCATAAGCCAAGACCATGGCTTAAGGGGACCTGCGAATTTTGAAGAGTTTTTATGGAAATTGAAGACTTCTAATTTAGTCTTATTTTATTTTATCTCAGCCTTTTTGTGATAGGCTATTAGAGATATTTTATTTTTAATAACTCTAATTAGATTTTTCCTACAAAAATCTTAATTAGAGTTATTTCCTATTTAGAAGTCTTTCCTTAATAGCTTAGGTTTAAATAGGATTAGGTCTTTTGTTTTTGGACTCTCTCTTCTTCTTTTTGGCTGGAACGTGATTCATAGGGGGGGCAGCAGACTTTCTTCTCTTCCTGGATTGTGTTCTTTCTTCATGGAGAACTAAAACCTTAATCTCTAGCTAGTGGGCAATTCAGTCTTGTAACGTCTATCTGTGAGATCATTTGTTCTTTCTTTATTCTTTAATTCAAGTAATCGATTTCCTTCTGTTTTTACTACTTTTGCATGATTTAATTAAACTCTTGATTTAATTATTTACATGTGATTGCTCTGCTATTTAAGTAATTGAATACGTAATTGTTTAATTCACTTAACCTAGGTAGCAAATAATACGATTAATTACGGACAAGTTTTAATTCGTGTTATAGATGAAATCGATATGCTTTAAATAATCCCGCTTGGGTGATTATTGAGTAGAATTAGTGTCTCTTTCGTTTGTTAAAGCTTTTAATTGAATTAAATTCCGAAGCTTGTTCGGGACTGTTTGATTAATTAGAGATAATCAACGAGCTTCTCTTGGTTATCTATTCCATAAGAAGAGATTAGGCGATTCATGCTTTATGATTGCTATAGCTAATTTATTTGAATGTATTGGAGTTATCTTTTGTGTTTGATCGATGATCAGTTGGATTGATTTAAGACTCGAATTCGCCTTCTAGCTGGAGTTCACCTCAGATAGATTTTTTTACCCAATTGATTTATTTCTGTTAATTTGGTTAATTTCATTGCAATTCTTCAAAACCCCTTTTTACTTTTATTGTTTAATTTTAGAAGAAATAATCAGCCAATCCCTGTGGATTCGACCCTGCTCCATCTGTACTACAAAATTTTGTGTCTAAGAGTAGGAATTTATTTTTGGTGTGTTCGGCACGCATCAGCCTGGAATCTGAATAATGCTGCTATCGGGAATCATAATTGGAGTAATGGTTTTGCCGCTAACCAAAGTAGTGATTCCCTCGCCCCCTCTACTGGTAACTACCGCAACCACGACCCTTGTGGTAACCACAGCCTCTCTGCTTTGGGGGTCATTTCGAGCAGCAACGAGGGCGATAGGAGGGAGCTGGTAAGAAACAGCAATGGCGGTAGCTTTGTTTTGCATATCTCTAGCAATGTTCCGTTCTTTGGACAATAACAGTCCCATTAAGTCATCAAAACTACTAGGTTCCGTCTTCGTTTCAAGAGTTAAGTTGAATAAACGATGGTCTTCTCCCAAACCAGCCAAAATAAAATCAAATAAATCATCCTCTGGCACTCGATAACCCAGCCAATTGGTCATTAATACCTTTCGCTCAGAGCATGAAGGATGTTATGCTCTATTTCTTTTCCCTTGTGAGGGTCTGAAGTTGAGATCATAAGTTCCTGATTTGGGATCGAGATCCAGATGAATAGGCTCGATTGAGCTTGTGCCAAGCCTCAATGGCTATTTTGGCTTCAATAATTTATGGCAGTAGAGTCTGTTCAATTGAGGCAAACAACCAAGATAATACCTGTTGATCTTGCTGCTCCCAAGTGCCACATGCTGGATTTCGGATTTGCCCATCAATGGTTTCTTGAGGAATAATCTGATTGTCATCGATGTGATGCCATATACAGCAGCCCCGTAACATAGTGATGAACTGTGCATGCCAAAGAACAAAGTTGGAGGAGTTTAGTTTGTTTGTTATGAAAGTGACGGATTGGGGTAGGAGATCGGAGAAGATGGAATGGTCACCGGCAGCAAGGAGATTGCAGAGCTGTTGATCATGGTGGTGATGGGTAGGGTGACGGTGGTCACGACAGTGGAATCAATTCCACTAATCACTAATTGATTTGCAGCGACGCTGCTGCTGTTGACGGTTGCCATGGCGACAGATGGTGAAGAGGAGACTAATGATGGAGGCGGTAGTGTGGTGGTGTTAGGGTTAGGGTTTGATGGCTCTGATTCCATGTCATGGAACCATTTGACCTAAAAGCTTAACCTGATAGGTAAGGCCTAATTATAGGTTTTATTATTATCTCTGACACTCCTCCGCACGCGAATGCCCCTTGGGCTTGAAGCGTGTACAACATAGGCCCACCCTGCCATGTGTTGAATTTTAATCAACAAATAGAGCTGGCAGGATTCGACCCCTCGACCTCTAGGTCTAAGCGGCTCTGATACCCTGAAATCAATTGAGGTAATGTGTGTATTGAATTTATTAAGGGAGTATATATACATGTTACAACCCTAACCCTTGAGGGATCACAAAGTAATGATACAAGATGTAAAATATACATAACAGTCCTCTATCAATAATCATCATTATTAAAAAAAAATTGAGAAATAACTTCAATAGAAAGGCATGAAAGCTATATTTGGTGTAAAGTGCAGCACAAAACATGGCAGACAACAAAACACAAGGAGCAAAAAAGCCAAGTATTATTAACTAATTTATTGAGATATTAAGGCATGAATATAAACTAATTTATTTAGATCTTAAGGCATGTACTATTAACTGTTATATTGGTTGGTCCATCACTTTGTTGAGAATTATATATTAATATTGTCCCTAACTTAAACATCCCTTACCGATTTCATGGCTACCACCGGTTCTTCAACAACCTCGTCGGCCGCTTCCTCCACGGCTGAGTCGATCAGCATAGGAGGGGCGGGAACACCCACTTTTTCCCATCAACTACCATTGAAACTCGATTGAACGAACTACATGCTCTGGAGAACATTAATTACGGCTATGCTTGCAGGGTGTGGACTGAAAGGCCATGTTGATGGAACAGCACTGATTCCGGGCGAGAGACTAGTGAACAACGATGTCAATCCTCTTTTTCAAGTCTGGTTTCAGAAGGTTCAGCAGGTACTCAGCTGGATCCTCAACTCAATCTCTCCTTCAATCTTACCTCAACTTATCGGTGTTAAAACGACTCGCGAAGCCTGGGTAAAATTAGAGAACGCATTTGCGTCGGGTTCAAGGGCTCAGGTATGAGACTTGAAATAGCAACTCCATTCCTTGGTAAAGTCAAATTCCGAATCAATTTCAGATTATATGCAGCGTGCAAAATTGATTTCCGATCGATTAGCGTCTTTGCAATATGTTGTCTCAAAAGAAGACTTGGTTGATGCTATCTTAGATGGACTCCGAGGTCCTTTTAGAGAGGTTTGTCGTACGTTTGGATGACGTACCATCTCGTTTGAAATTGTCAACAATTACGGGAATGCCACTTCTCCAAAAACAAAAGTTCTTATTCTTCTACTACATCATTAATGAGTTAATTACATCCATGGTACATAGACTTTAGCGAGTTTCATAATTTGATACATACACTTTAATTTTCCTCAGTAAAATTCATGAACTTAATAGTAACCTACCAATAACATACATATGACCTGCTACAACATGTTAATTTAAAAAAATTGCTGACATGGCATGGTTTTGACCAACCTATTTGGCTTTTTATGAACCCATTAGTATTGAACTTACACTTTTACACACCTTCCGTTACATCAAAACTCTTCAATTTCTCATCTCTTTATTAGAAATTTTCTCATCAAACAAACAGGTCAAAACAAACTCTATGAAAGCCACACCTCCCCTTCTCTCTTCTCTTATTTTGCCTCTCTTTTCTCCCCTTCTATCCAACTTTCCTTGGATTCGTGAGAAACTCAGTGAAGGCCGTTGCTGTAAGGTTTGGACTTTCCATGAATTAAAATTATTGTATTTGAGGTTCGGAAGTTCTCAAGCTTTATGCAGCAGGCGGAGGTTTTGGGTACGACGGAGGACGAGTTTGACGAAATGGTAGCAGCAGGTGTGGGTTAAATATGGGTTGAGAAGAAAAGAGAGAATGAGATGGATCTAAAATTTATTTCTCAAATTTAGTCGAATAAAGAGGGAATAGAAAATATCTGAAATTTTGATAGAAAGCTTAAGAGTTCCAAAGCAAAACTGCAAAAAAATTTAGAATGCAAAATTGAAGAATTTTAAGAATTTAATGCATAATTTTTATTTGATTTCAAGAAATTGAGTTAGTAATTTAAGATAGAAGGAAAGCTTGATAATTTCGATGGAGGAAAGAGTAAGTTTTGATTTTAGAGAGAGAAAAAAATAGGCAGGAGAGAGAAAATGAAATTAGAAAGAAGAAGATGAAGAATGCATAACTAAAGGGTAAACAATTATAACCTCCCTAAGGTTTGGTCAAATACACTAGTGCCTCCCTGTATTTTACAGATATAATTTATACCTCCCTGAAGTTTCTCTCTATCATATTATTATGTCCCTCAATCCATTATTAAGCATTTTTCTTTTAAAATTATTGATGTCGTTAAGATTTATGACTAAAATTAGCTTTGTTTCCTATTTAATATTGATTTTATAAGGTCATTTGTCATAAAAAAAAGAATTTGTTCACTTATTATGAGACTTTTTCCATACCCTTTAAGTTGTGATTACATTAGGAGAAAAGACATTAAAGGTGTCTAATTAAGAAAACCTTGAATGTAGAACATTTAAAGAGATGATATTAGTCCGTAATTGTATATCACGTTCATAATTTTGATAGAAAACCAAATAATAATAGATAGAGGGAGGTCATAGTGTGATGGATGCAAAATACAGGGAGGTATAAATTAGATATGCAAAATACAGGGAGGTACTAATGTATTTGACCAAATCTCAAGGAGGTTATAATTATTTACCCATAACTAAATGTACTAAATGATATTATATCATGGGCAATTAATATCATTCGTAACACATTTACTTTGAATGAACAACAAAGCCTCTGATTAGTCAAACTGGCCAAAAAATGCATCTGATTTTACCACCTTCTTGTAGTCCTCAATGCAGCTTCTCAAAATCTCAGACTAATTAATGGTACAAGGCATCAACGCTTTTATACAAACTAAACATATCCACCACATTGAAAGGCGGTGGCGAATGGAGAAAGGAAGGGCTACTTTGGGTTTTGCTTTAAAGTTAACAATGTCGAGTTTCTCGACATAAGATGTTCTTTTTCTTTTCTTTTTTTTTTTTTTCTTTTTTTTTAATTTACTTATTTTACAATCTGCAAGGGTAAAATAGTTGCAGATTATTTGCAAGGGAATATTATATAGCATTGCAAATTCCCTTGCAATTTTTGCCTCCAAAATTTTCCCCCTAAAATTTGCAAACAATTGGATCGATAATTTGCAAACAATTTACTAACAAATTTCTTTTAAAAATGATAAATTGAACCGAGACAAAAACAAGAAGAATAAATTGCATCCTATCAAATGTTGGAGGTATAATTTTAATTCTGATATAAATTAAAATTATTTTTCACTCAAAATCCATTAAGAAATCAATTGGAACTTTTATAT
The DNA here is from genome assembly GCA_039660915.1 of Euphorbia tirucalli. NCBI lineage: Eukaryota > Viridiplantae > Streptophyta > Magnoliopsida > Malpighiales > Euphorbiaceae > Euphorbia > Euphorbia tirucalli. Next base: position 74,765,541 of record CM077641.1, read on the forward strand.
AAATTTACTACTTTATTACAATTCGTTAACTGGATATATATATTGCTTTTAACACATGAGGTTGAGTTCTGAAGTCAGAATTCCATAGATAACCATAAACAGATAGATAAACAGACTTACGGTTTATATGCAGCGGAAACTCGTTTATGGAATGGATCTGATCTACGCGAGAAACCGGATCGTTCTGGTTGCCTTTCCTACGAGTGTATGAATACACTGAGTACGGGCTATATCCGTGAATTCTTCCGACGAACGAAGAAGTAAACCGTGTTTTGCCGGTAGGGACGTTTTCCCCCGGCATAGGAAGGGAATCTCTACGATTCCATCAATCACCGGAAATAGAGAAACTTCTTCTCTATTTATAGTGGAAATCCCAACTTCCATCTATATATAGGGTCGGACCAAATTACACATTTAGTCCCTGTAATTTACACATAATTACAGTTTAGTCCCTGCCATTCCAAAATGTCATGGGCGGACCAAAAACCAACATCTCCCACTCGCACATGACAAGACACACTTTCATTGCGATTGAACACACATACTTCTTTCAGTTCTTGTTCGGCGAATTCACGCGACCAGTCAACGTAACGGTTAAACCTTGAAGCTCTCCTTCATCGTTCCACCTTTAGCTTAACGTGACTTCCCCCTAGTCCATTTTCCATGATCACTAGTTTTCGACTCACTTTTGATCTCACGAAAACATTCATATACACTACATACCTTTTCCACGAAAAAGTATTGAGCTCGAGTGTTATATGTTTACTAAGTGACATGTTACTGAAAATGTACTTCCTCTCTATAAATAACCTTCCACCATATGTCTAATGCTTATCTGACTGGTCCTTATATGCCCGTTCATAGCTAACGAAGCCTGATTTAGGATTCCAATCAAGTTAATCATCAGACATACCCTTCTTGTTATTTACAAGAGTCTATAAGGGTGAACTTGAAACTCATAGTTTCATTTGGGTCTCACATTAGGAAAGTTGAGATCAATTTTCTTCCTTCCATCCCTTGGTCGGCTGTTACACATATTACTAAAATATGCCATAGTGTTAATCCACTTAGGACGTATGTTTTATAAACACTATGCGAAAGCATTCAGTCTTTAAATGCAACTCATGCATCAGTACCTCTAGTCCACTTTTAAGCCTTTCACAGGACAGCTTTCGGTATAAACGAAATAATGATATTTCACATATCACATATGGAGTAACTCACACTCCCACTTTTACCTATGAACACACAATTCATAGTAAAAGATTCATCCATGTGAGTAGATGACATTTCGCCAACATACTGAACTATACTCAATAGCTCTATGTGTATCGCTTTAAATAGTGAATGAATTTGAACACAACAAATAACTCACATTCTATTCCAATAGAATTTGCCAAAGTTATTATAACAGTTCAAAAACAACAACATGTTCCTATAACCTACGAAGACCAAATTCCAAAATGTGTTTACTAAAAACATTTGGAACTATTGGCTTTGGTAACAAATCTGCAATCATATTACCAGTTGGAACATGCACTAAATTTATTTCTCTCTGTGCTATTTTGTCTTTAACAAAATGATATTTTATATCGATATGCTTGCTTTTTCCATGATAACAAATATTCTTGGAATAAGCTATCGATGCAGTGCTGTCGGAATAGATAGTCGTATATTTCCTTTTAGGCAATAGATCCAAAAGATCTATGAAGCGAACCAAAACGCTTCTAGTACTGCAGCTACTGCAGCTACATTTACCGACTCCATAGTCGATAATGCCACGCAAGTTTGTTTCTTGCTACACTAGGAAATTGCACAATTTCCTAGAATGAAAATATACCCAGACGTGGACTACCTCCCGTCTTTATCAGTTCCGTGATCAGCATCTGTGTATCCCTTTAACTACAGATCCTTTCCTTGGTAATAAAGGGAATAATTTGAAGTCCCCTTCAAATATCTCAATATCCTTTTCACTGCTGCCTAATGCTTCAAACCTGGATTAGCCTGATAACGGCTTGCGAGACCCACCGCAAAACCTATATCAGGTAGTGTACAAATCATAGCATACATCAAGCTACCAATTGCACACCTAAAAGGAATTCTCTTCATCCTTTTAGTCTTTTCTGGAGTCGTGGGACACATACTTGCATTCAGTTCCGTACCTTATGCAATAGGGGTTGGATCGGGATCACAGTGAGCCATACCAAACCGTTCTAAGATCTTATTGATATACGTCTCTTGTGAAAGAGCCAATAATCTCTTAGATCGATCTCTTGAGATCTTAACCTCAAGAATGTAATTAGCTTCTCCTAGATCCTTCATCTCAAAGTTAGAAGACAACTAAGTCTTTACTTTCTTGAGTAAGGAAGTGTCATTTCCTACTATTAAAATATCGTTAACGTATAACGTTAGAATGACATACTTCCCTCCGTTTTCACGCTTAATGTAGACACACAAGTCTGCATTAATCACCTTAAATTGCATTGATATAATCGCTTCATGGAAACGAAAATACCATTGTCTTGAAGACTGCTTAAGGCCATAAATTGATATTCTCAACTTACAAACCTTATGTTCTTGACCTTGGACAATGAAACCATATAGATTTCTTCATTCAGTTCGCCATTTAAGAACGCAGTCTTTACATCCATTTGATGTAATCAAGGTCCATACATGCTACAAAAGCAAGTACTATTCTTATAGACGTGAAACGAACAACAGGTGAAAAAGACTCCTGATAGTCAATTCCTTCCTGTTGTGCAAACCCCTTCGCAATCAGCCGACTCTTAGTCTGGATACGTTTCCTATCCGCTGATCGCTTTATCGTATGTACCCATTTATTCCCAATGGCTCTACGCCCTTTGGCAGGTCAACTAGTTCCCAAACTTTGTTGACCCTCATTGACTCCATTTCATTTTCCATTGCTTTAATCCATTCTTCTTTCGCTGGGGATTCCAATAACTCTCTCATGTTATTTGGAATATCTTTAATTTGAGTTACGATCAAGAGAGCTTTGCTATCAACTAAATGACGGCATCGCGGGATATTTCCCCTCTGTGATCGTCTTAGAGGTTCTGCTTCTTGATAAACAAATCGCATATATTCATCAAGGTGTTGGGCAGAACTCCCACTGGGACCACTCCCACTGGGATCTATATCCATATTCAAACTTGAATTTGGGACAAGACTCCCACTCAAATCAAGACCACTCATGTCAGGGTCAGGATTACTCAAATCCGCTTGTGAAGGTTGAAAAACATCATTCTCTCTCCCCTTTCCCTTACGTGTCTTCAACTTCATTCCTCCCACTCGGATTGAGTGATCCTGAAGTTTCAGACTCCTGAGTTTCAAAGAAAGTGAATTCCTTATCCACTTCTCCCAGCTTAGGAAATTCATTCCCGAAGAATGTGACATCTCATGACTCAGATTCTGTTATTTGACCATTCTCAGTCTCTCCCACTAGAACATATCCTTTGGAGAGATCAAGATATCTTATAAAGATACCTTTTTTTTTTTTTTTTTTTGCCTCTTGGTCCTAGCTTGCCATGCTTGCTATATGTATCACTAACATAGGTAACACATCCCTATGGTCGCAAATGGTTCAAATTGGGCTTGCGGCTCGTCCACAATTTACAAGGCGTGGTTTCAACGGATTTAGAAGGTACGCTATTGAGTACATATATGGCAGCCAATAGTGCGTCTCCCCAAAAGGAGATAGGCAAATTGGCTTCAGCCATCATAGACCTCACCATCTCTAAGAGGGTTCGGTTTCTTCTTTCCGTTACTCCATTTTTGTTGCGGAGTCCTAGGTATTGTCAACTGATGTTCAATACCTATTTCATCACATAAAACTTTAAATTCCTCGGAGAGGTACTCTCTTCCCCGTTCGGTCCTTAAAGCTTTGATTCTCTACTCTAATTGATTTGCAACTAGAGCCATAAATCTTTTGAAACATGCTAATGCTTCAGATTTATGTGCAATCAAATAGACATGACCATACTTTGTATAGTCGTCTATGAATGTAATGAAATAGTACACACCATGCCTTGCCCGAACATTCATTTGGGCCACAGATGTCAGAATGGATTAGTTGCAATGGTTGGTCAGCTCGTGTAGCTTTACCAAATGGTTTTTCTTATCATCTTTCCTTTTAAGCAGCTTTCACAAGTTGGGAGATCTACATTTGATAAATCAACCAACAAACCTGCTTTAGCCAATCGTACTAAACGATGTTGACCAATGTGACTAAGTCTCGCATGTCACATTTTTGAAATGCTAACATTATCCACAGATGAGTTAACAGTAAAGGAAAAACTATTATGACACACATAATTTGGATCCAAATCCAAAACAATAAAACCATCCAACAAATGTCCACCACCAAAGCAGATATTGTTTATAAAGAGACTAAAATTGTTCAATTCAAAAGATAACATGAATCTTAAATTCATGAGGGTAGAAACAGATATCAAGTTCCTTTGAATTCCTAGGAGCATAGAGGACATCTTTAAGAATTAGTGGTCGACCACCATTCAAGACCAGCTGACAACAACCAATCCCTAAGACTTCCTCTTTAGAGTTATTTCCCACGTATATCCACTTAGTTCCCGGTGGAACACAACAGAACTCAACAAAAGAATCTCTATCCTTTGTTACGTGGTCTGTTGCTCCTGAGTCTATGATCCACAAAGGACGAGATTCAGTTAGGAAAACAGAACTTGAAACAAATGTATAACACTTATACACTTCGGTAACATTTACCTCAGGAGCTGTGCAATCTTTTGCAAAATGCCCCTTCTATCTGCGATTATAACATTTCACCCTAGAAATGTTAAAATCTTTCTTGCCCTTCTTTTGAACTGGAACACTGCCCACCGTTCTCTTTGCCTTCTTCTTGAAGAACCTCTTGTTCCTCTCCTTGGACTTCAGACCAGGACTTGAACTAGCTATGTGAACCTCAGATTTCACACTAAGAGAGGCCAGACAGTCCTCTTCCAGTTCAAGATGATGAACGGTATCATCAAAGGCCTTAATGTCGTTGACGTGAGTTAGGTGCAACTTCATATGCTCCCACTCGACATGAGTTAGGTGCAACTTCATATGCTCCCACTCATTCGGCAAAGAACGTATCACAGCTTGAACTTTCTGCTCCTCGAGAGCATAAAGCGCACTAAGCATGTGTTATATACGTGAAACTTTTTCACGATATCATCATTCATCGCACTAAGCATGGTGATGCGGGCAGATGAGTTCTTCCTCTTCCAGGCTTGATAAGCCTCAAGGTCCCTCTTTGTTTGGGCGGTGTTACCCTCAGGAGGAACCATTATTCTCTTCAGAGTGTCAAGAACCTCTGGTTCTTCAATTATGTATTGGACTTACATAGCCCAAACTTCATAATTGTCACCGTTCAAACGAAGGTTCCTTATTTAGGTAAGCAACTATTGCTTTCGAAGCAGTTATTGAAAAAACCGTTGAAGACAAAAGTAGCACTGATAAGTAAGCGATACACCATATTTATTATAAGATCATTTAAAACTAAAAATAGTGTTTGGTTCACGTAAAATCGAACATCCATGCGCAATGCATCGAGTCACCATTTACATAGGCTAATACAAACACCATATTAGGTTTTAAATTTCCAATAATAAATATATATTTAGTTTTGTTTTAGATTATATTTTAATTTATTTAACATTTATACTTCTCTTAAGTATAAAACTAATGAGTAATATAACACTTAGTTATAATCTCAAAATAAATAAATTAAAAAAATACTAAAACAAATAACTAAAAATAGCAATGTTTAACAAATAAACATTTTATAATACCATAAAAATATCCAACATTTAGTCAAAATTACCACCACAATAAAAACTTAAGCACAAAGCCCTTCAATACAAAATTGAAAAACGAAATCAGCAAGAGAAAGAGTGAAAAATGAAGAGCTCAATCTTCATTTACATCGAGTGGAACTGTCTCAATTTCTTTTAAGGCGACTGGGTTCATCTCTACGAACTTATAGTAGAGATCCAAAAGCATGTTCACAACAAACTTAATAACAGCATCCAGACATGGGCGATGAACCAACTTGTTACTTCTAAGTGACATGGTTCTAGGATTATAGGATACCTTAGCTCCCGTTTTATCCAAGGTCAACACAAACACTTTGCATTTGAGATCCATAATCCTATTCAGGAACTAATCCATTAATGGAGTCCACTTTCGTCAAAATCAGAATTTTCTCCAAAATAGAATTTTTTTTTCTTTAAAGTGTTTTTCACGAAAAGCATTTTTCGCAAATTTAACATTTTTAATTGATCAATTCCAGAGGAAAATCCTCCTTTCCAGACAAGCTCTAGGATTTCCCGGTTTTAACGCATTAAACCGCTCCAAAACTCTAACAATATTCCCTTCCTCCAACGGGGAATACCATTTAAGAAAAGCTCATCTTCAAGTTTTGGATAGTCCTCGTCTCCTCGTGAGACTGGATTTTTTTCACCGTTTTTACGAACGTTTTCATTTCTATAACATATATAGAAATAACCAAAACTTGTTAATGATCAACCAAAAATCAGTATATAAATACACAATAAATATACTGAATTTTCTTGATTTTATTAAACATAAATTAAGCATTTATACACAATAAATACTAGTAAATTTAGTTTAAAAATATCAAATGAATTCCAAAAATTCATCAAAATATATCAAAAATTCAAGAAAAATGTAAAATTTAATTCTGAAAAAAATTTGACGAAATTTGGACGCCGGAAGAGCCTTCACGCGCCAACACGCGCCTCCGGACTCTGTTCCACGCGCCACCACGCGCGGAAACGCGCCTCCACGCGCTACGTAGGGCTGCTGACGCATTTGACACGTGGCCGCTTGTGATTCGTGCTGACATGTCCGAAATTCCACGTGTCATCACCTGATTGGGTCAACGGATGACGTGGATGATGACGTGTCGTGATGATGTGGCCAGCCTCGACACGTGTCACCACCCTATTCGTTCAGGCTGATGACGTGGCAAGTGACGTGTCACGATGACGTGGCAAAATCACAAGTGGTTGGACACGTGGCGTCTTACCATTGGTACACGTGTACAAACGTGGCAGTTGACCGTTTCAGGAGCAGTTGACTTGAACACGTGTCCTAACGTGATTGGTTAGACTTTTCAACCGTCAGAAAATTTAACGAATGGCATCGCGCCACGTGGCCAACCGTCCCAAACTTCCCCAATCGTCACGCGGCCAATCCCAGCCGCAGTTGTGGCGCGTGAGGTACACGCGCCGCCTTCCGGGCCTCCGTTGGCCGTGAAATTTGACATTCCGACTCAATTTTTCGTGCTGATTTCAGTGGTGTGGTCAGATTTACGAAATTCCGACAAAAAATTTTGACACTATGTACTGTTGGATCTAATACGGTATCGTTCTGACTCGGATAATAATGAAAATCCGTATCAAAACGAACAAAAACGAATTCAAAATTAACAGAAACATATTCTTGTCATGGAATATCAGATTTCAATGTCTACGGAATCATTTTGACGCGGATTTCAATATAAATCCGTATCAAAACGAATGAATATGTATTTAAACGAATCAATACGTATTCAAACGAATAAAGAAACGTATTCTTATTCACGGATTTCCATAAACCAAGATATGAACACATCAATTTTTCATGGAATACCAGAAAAACTAGATTCGAACACATCAATCTGTAAACCTTTTGGCTCTGATACCAATGAAGTCAGAATTCCATAGATAACCATAAACAGATAGATAAACAGACTTACGGTTTATATGCAGCGGAAACTCGTTTATGGAATGGATCTGATCTACGCGAGAAACCGGATCGTTCTGGTTGCCTTTCCTACGAGTGTATGAATACACTGAGTACGGGCTATATCCGTGAATTCTTCCGACGAACGAAGAAGTAAACCGTGTTTTGCCGGTAGGGACGTTTTCCCCCGGCATAGGAAGGGAATCTCTACGATTCCATCAATCACCGGAAATAGAGAAACTTCTTCTCTATTTATAGTGGAAATCCCAACTTCCATCTATATATAGGGTCGGACCAAATTACACATTTAGTCCCTGTAATTTACACATAATTACAGTTTAGTCCCTGCCATTCCAAAATGTCATGGGCGGACCAAAAACCAACAAGTTCAAAAGAAGATTCAAATAATTAAATATATGAAAAAGAAAAGTAGCAAATTGCAAGCAAAAATGATTAATATTTCAGTGGTGAATTGACTCACCATAAAAATAGAATTTAATTTTTGTTTAGTTTTTCTTTTATTTTTTCATGATTTCAAAAAAAGTATCAAACATAAAATTAAAATTAAAAAAAATTAAATTAAGAATAGATTGAGAACTTAGATGGATTAAATGGATTACATTGATTGTTACATGGTTTATTGTAAACCATATAATATGAGTTCCATAACCTATTCAATCCATGCAACCTATTATAAACAATAAAAACTACTTTTCATGGTTTGGAAGATTGAATGGGTTATGATAACTCATCCAATTTTGAAAACGCTAACCTATTCTATGAACCAAACATAGCAATAAAGTAACTGAATCTACTGTTGAAAGAGGGATGCCTTTTTTTTTTTTTTTTTTTTTTGTAAATACTACTCCCTCCGGTTTCAAATATTGGTCACTTTAGAATTTTTACTTTGGTTTTTTTTATATGTCATCTTAGATTACCTATGCATTTTTAGTAATATTTTCTCATATTTACTCTTATTAAAAGTATGAGAGAAGTTTAATATTTAATACAAATAAGTCTTAATATTTAAGAAGGAAGATAATTTTAACATAGAAAGTAGAGCTTTAGTACAAAATTATTAAGGGTAGATTAGTCATTTTAATAATACAATTAATAATTTATTAGTTTTGATGAATGACCTTAAACGACAAATATTCAAAACCGGAGGGAGTACAGGTTTCCGAACACCACATTGGATGCTGAATAATCCGGTTTTGAGATAACAGTTCAGTGGATTATGATATCAAAACTCCTCCCAATATTGGTACTGGGACTCGAACACATATCATGTCCCTAACTTAGCCCACCATCTACTATCTTAGCTACCAAACATTGGTAGGGATGCCTGCTATTTAATAGAGATAATTGGTGCTAAAAAATAAATGCGAATAAGTGGATAGTAATTGATTACTTGAGTGTATTATTCTGGGAGTATACAAAAAATTTCTGCTGTTTGCAGGGACAGTTAGAGAGAAAATTGAAAATCATTGAACCCAAAATTTACTGTCCAAACAAAATTAATTAACAAGTTCATAAGCACAAATTGGATAAAGTTTTGCCTAATTCGATGTATTTCATCTCTAAAGGTCTCTTAGATCTTATTGCACCATAATAGGAATATGATTATATGTATATATGTTGTATTTATGTATAGCATACAAGGAGCTATGTATATATTTTACATGTGTATCTATAGGGTATAAATACTCACTTAGAATCAATACAATTCAAGGGTTTTACATAATATTACACACCAAACGGATAAAATTCAAAACCTTTGAAATTGGTAAGTGTTTATATCAAGTGAAGAAGTGTTACAAAAATAAAACATGAACCCCATGTTTGGTCTATGTAATAGTACAAAAATAAAAAAGCGAAATGTATCTATGGTCAGCTCAAATCTATTTTGCCAATACAAAAGAGAGACTAATAACACTTAATACATTGTTTTATCGATAGGAACTCTAACAACGGCAGTGGGATTCGAACCCAGGTAAAGATGTTATAAAAGTCGGTTCCTTACCGCTAAGTCCACTCTTACGGCCGGTTTGGGATTGCTGTTAGCAAAAGTGCTTTTCCCTACAGCTAGGTTTCATTGCTTTCTTTAAAAGTAATTTTAAGTGTTTTTCCAGTGCTTTCCTGAATACAATATGACTTTTATCAATTATGCATTTAAGATTGCTTTCCATAGTCCTGAAAGCAGCTTTTAGCCTAAGTAAGGTTCCCCTTACTTTGGCTGAAAGCTGCTTTCGGAACTACAGAAAGTAGTTCCAAATGCAGCCTTAGTCAATAAACCAATTTATAAGCAATCATTAATGTGTATATATATATATAGTCCGACGTACTGAAGGATAAATAACGATTGTTCTTTCTTTCTAAATTAGTCAATTAGATATTTTAACAAAATTAGGGGGGAAAAGTAGCCAAAATAGATATTTTGGTCATGTGATCCAGCCGTAAGTAATGATGAAGTAGTACATTTTAGATCCCTTAAATATTAATATCTTTCAATTGAGACCATGCATGAATTTCTTTAATCTTTTCTCTTTTTTGAAATAAAGCATTGGCCTACCTTATATCTATCTGTCCAAATTGTTGGATACTGCAATTATGACTTGCGATTTCAATATTATACCTTTTTCCCTTAGGAAATAATTAACATATTAACATATTAATATATATATATATATATATATATATATATATATATATATATATATATATATATTCCGAATAAGGTGTAATTGGTATGAAATAGTAAATTTCGAACTACATATGTACATAGATCGATTTACTTTTTTAACTAGAATTAGAAAAATTCACATTAATTAGCATATATGAATATAGATAATTTTTATGATAAATATATAAATATGGATATATAGTCCAAAGAATATATAAAAGTTCAATTTGTCCTTCAATGAATAATTTTGTATATATACTATCAGGACGAGTATTAAGTCCAAATTAATTATTTTAAGTTCTGAATAAAGAAAATAAAAAATTAGAAACAATTAGTAAAATTAAAAAATCGAAAATATTAGAAAGATTTGTGGGGTTTGCTAGCTAAGAAAATTACATTTATGTTTTTAATTTTATTTTTCTAATATTGCCAATGAGTATGTCTTCTTAAAAGCTGGCTAATTAATTTGCTACATTTGCTAAAAGTCAACTTTTTCTTGTTGAAAAAAAAAAATTCATAAAACACAGCAAACTTACAGACCATTTTTGTTCAAACGTTAAGTTAGAAATTAGATTTTAACGTGTGTTTCATGGAATCTTTTCATTTAGTTAGATTTTCAAATTAAATTGATTTCTTTGTTTTAACATGTTTCATTGAAGCTTTTAATTTAGTTATATTTTCAAATTAAATTGATTTCTCTGTATGTCGTCTTTTAAGGATGAGAAATCAAGAGAGAAGAAGAAAGCAAGAGGGAATAAGAGAATAAAGAGAGTGAAGAAATTCAATATTTTGAGAATAAGAGTATCGGCAAGTTACGGTAAATAGGATAGAGAAGATGATATGGACAATTTTATGCATAGAGGTTTTAATTTGACAAAGTATAAATTATAGGGTAAACAATTTATTAAGGATTAAACGCTTGATAGTGACAAAATTTAAGGACCTTAGTACGTGTATGGACTAACTAGTATAATATGTAAGAACATAAGAAATAATAAATTGCTTGCTTTAAATTATATAAATTTAGGAAAGTATTAGTATATTTGTACAAACCTTAAAAAGACAGTTTATTGTGCAAGACAAAAAAAAAAAAAAAGAAAAAAAGTACAAATATTACAAAAAGAAAGTACAAAACTAAAGCTAATATAGATATTTTCCTCCTTGATGCAGTAAATTTGGAAATATATCCATCTTCCATCAGCAAGTGCAGCTTCATCCATTGATCCATCGATTCGATCATCAGTTTAGATATGTCCCTAGCAAGGTACAACAAGTTCATTAAAAATTAAAGCTCTTACAAGCATCAATTAAAAGTATATTAATAATTTGGAAATACATGCGAAAAATTACCTCAATTTTATTGCATTGACTAGTGTCTTCTTCGACGAGATTTGGAAGTCTTCTTTTTAGACTTTGTTGGCCTTTGATTGCCTTCAACTTTCCTCACAAACCAAGCAGGTTTCCTTGTTTTGAACATTGTGTATGCAACACCAACACCAAATACAAATCCACACCCATACCCAATTGTCACAGCTTTCCATCCAAATCCATCTTCACAATCCTCTCTTTTTGATTCATATTCTACTTTTTTCACTTTGTTGCATTTCTCCAATGGAAATCCACATAATCCTGAGTTCCCTTCATATGAACTATTGTCGAAAGTGTTGAACTGTTTACCTTCAGGTATGGGTCCTACCAACCGATTATAAGAAACCTGAAACATTTGACGAAACATTAAATCCACAAGCTCCATGGGAATCCTTCCGCTCAAAGAATTTGAAGAGAGATCTAGTGATTTCAAATTCGACAAATTTCCTATTGATGATGGAATATTATTTGTGAAATAATAGTGAGAAAGATTCAAAAGTTGAAGTGACTTTAGTTTTCCAATCGATTCTGGAATCTTTCTTATCAATTTATTTTGTGACAGATCAATATATGTCAATGCAGTATGGATTTTTGGCAACTCAATCTCCAATCCTTTGAATGTTAAACTCATAGTATAATCGTAGGAGTAATTTGGTGAGCCCATATAGTGCAGTTCCTCGCCATCTAAGCCCACCATTGCCTCAAAATGATCAAAGTATTTTGCTGGCAGCGCTCCACTGAAGTTATTGTTGTAGAGATCGAAAATTCGCAACTTAGGGAAGGGATAACTGACATTGAAACTTTTCAACATTCCATGCAATTTATTAGAGTGCATCACAAGAGCTTGCAGGTGTGGTAGAATTCCGAGAGAATAAGGGAATGCATCATCGATCTTGTTGTTACTGAGATTGATTAGTTCCAAATTCTCACAATTGATGATAGAATGTGGGATTTGTCCTTGCAGTTGATTGCTTTCCAAGCTCAAATATCTCAATGCACATCTATTTGAAAATGTAGCAGGAATTGTTCCTTGAAAATTATTCATGCCCAAATGCAACATCAAAAGACCATTGCTCATATTTACTAAACATGGAGGAATAAATCCGCTGAAAGTATTGTTGGAGAGGTCCAAAATTTGAAGAAAGGATAACTTGCAAACTGAAGAAACTTCTCGTGTTAACTTATTGGATGAAAGAAGGAGAACTTTTAGGTTTACAGAATTGAAAACTGAATCAGGAATTGGGCCAGTAAACATGTTATTTTTGAGAGCAATATAACGTAAGTTGTTGCTTTGAAAACTTGGAATTGGGCCATGCAACTTGTTAAAACTCAAGTCAATGTAATATAATAAATTGCTATGGATTTGACTTATGTTGAGAGTGCCATGGAGTTGGTTGTTGTTGAGATCTATGTATCTCATGTTAGGAATATATTATAGAGGGACCACTTAATGTATATATTTTCCACTATTGGGGTTTTGTGTAATTATCCCCCACCTCATGTATATATATAAACCAATTATTCAGCAATACAATTCAAGGGATTTCCCAAATCTATTATGGTATCAGAGCTAAAATAGGAAAACCCTAAAATAAGAAAGAAAAGAAAGAAAAGAAGAGGAAGCAGTTGAAACCCTAAGGCAAGCAAGGTTACAGTCGCTGTCCATCAAGAAAGGAGACAGCAGCCAACCGCCGACCAGTAGCCACCATGTCCACCGGTGAGAACCTCCACTCCAATGCCTCTGACGCCGTCAATGGCACCAATGACCACCACGTGATCCAGCCCCTTCCTCTCTCCTTTCCCAACATCTCCACTCAAATGGTTATCAAACTCACATCAACCAATTTCTTGTTGTGGAAAACCCAATTGTTACCTATGATTAGGGGTTGTGGTCTTGAAGGGCACCTAGATGGGTCGGAACCCATCCCACCGATGACGCTACCAGATGGTTCAAAAAATCCAGCCTTTGTCATATGGGAGCGACGAGATCAACAGGTACTTTCTTGGATAGTTAACTCTCTCTCTGAATCTTTGGTTCATCAAGTTGTTGGAATTAATTCTGCTAGAGTAGCTTGGAGTAGATTAAATGCGGTGTATGCTTCGGGTTCCTGCGCCCAAATAAGAGAATTGAGGTATCGTTTGCATAGTTTAAAACAAGGGAATGAATCTATTGATGAGTATATGAAAAAGGCTAAATCAATTTGGGACCAACTAATGTCCTTGGGTTATGAAGTAAGGGAGGATGATTTTTTTGAATTTATTTTGGATGGGTTAGATGATACTTTTCATGAGTTTTGTCGTTCTCTTGAGATTCGTATGGATGAAATTGGGTATGATGATTTGTATGGTTTGTTACTTACCGAGGAGAGAAATTTAAATCGTCGTGTGAAGCGAGAAACCTGCCTTCCTGTCGTTAATGTTACTGTCAAATAGCAGCAGTCCGTACATGGATTGAGTCCATTTTCCAGCCCCGGGAGAGGGCATGGTGGTGGCCGTGGTAGAGGCCGTGGTAGGCAGCCCCATCACCATAATAATTTTCAGCAATTTGGGTATTATCCGGGTAATTTTCAGCAGCAGTCCCGTGGGGGACAGCATTGGCAACAAAATAATAATTTTCAGCAGTGGAATGAAAACGAAAGCACCTCCGCTACAGCTGATGTATCTACGGTTGTGTGTCATAATTGCAAAGGGAATGGTCACTATGCGAGGCAATGTCCGTCTCCAAGACAAAATCAGCAGCTCCACCATTTTCCCCAAGCCAATAACACCACCCTTAGCCATCATTCATACCAACCTTAGATCATGGACACGGGTGCCACACATCACCTCACTTCGGATATGGGGAACCTCGCTCTACACTCTGATTACACCGGGCCTGAAGAAGTGGTTTTAGGTAATGGTGCCAAACTCCCTATTCTTCATGTTGGTCATTCTTTTCTTTCCAATTCTGATTGCTCTTTAAAATTATCTAATGTTCTTCATGTTCCTAGCTCTAACACTAACCTTGTTTTTGTCTCTGCCTTGAATAATCAGAATGATGTTTCTCTTGAGTTTTTTAACAAGTTTTTTGTGGTGAAGGACCTGAAGTCCAAGAAGGTTCTTTTCAGTGGGCCAAATAAGCAAGGATTATACACTGTGCCACTTCCTTCCTCTCCTCCAGCACGTGTTCATGTCACGTCCTTGTCCACGTGGCATCCCCGGTTGGGTCATGTGGCACTCCCCATTATCAAGAAAATCATTAGTCAGCATAGTTTATCTGCTCCGAATAAATTTAATAATTTTTGTTGCTCTAGTTGTGCTTTAAGTAAGAGTCATAGACTGCCTTTTATTGAATCTACTTTTCAGGCCAAAGGGCCTCTTGAATTGGTTTGTTCTGACTTTGGGGTCCTTCCCTAATTTTATCCCATGACAATTTTTCATATTATATTTTGTTCTATGATCATTATAGCAAGTTCTGCTGGATCTATTTTCTCAAATATAAATCTGAAGCTTTGTCTGCTTTTATTAAGTTCCGTACTCTTGCTGAAAAACAATTTAATTGTTCTATTAAGTCTTTCCAGTCTGATTGGGG
Organism: Euphorbia tirucalli; assembly: GCA_039660915.1. Lineage (NCBI taxonomy): Eukaryota > Viridiplantae > Streptophyta > Magnoliopsida > Malpighiales > Euphorbiaceae > Euphorbia > Euphorbia tirucalli. The sequence goes on from CM077641.1 coordinate 74,780,948, forward strand.
TGGCAAATTTCAGCCTATTTCCCGTTATTTGTCATCCCATGGTATTACTCATCGGGTCTCCTGTCCTCACACCCCACAACAAAATGGGTGTACGGAGAGGAAACACCGCCATATTGTTAAGACTGGTTTGGCCCTGCTTGCTCATTCTGGCTTGGATAAAAAATTTTGGACCAATGCTTTTGATACTGCTGTTTATTTGATTAATCGCATGCCTACACCACTGTTGAACTATATCTCTCCTTTTGAGTATCTCATGCATGCTGCCCCGGATTATAATTTTTTGCGTATATTTGGTTGCTTGTGTTATCTGTGGCTTCGTCCTTATAATTCTAACAAACTTGATTTTCGATCTCATCCTTGTGTCTTCATTGGCTACAGTCACCTTCATAAAGGTTACCGTTGCCTTGACCCTTCTTCTGGCAAAATCTTTATCTCACGCCATGTAACTTTTGATGAACAGGTGTTCCCCTATCTAGAGCTCACCCATGTCTCGGCCCCTCTTCCACCCGCCAGCACCTCCATCACTTACCCACCATTCCCGCTACACACCACAGCCCCACCACATGCCCAGCACCCACAACACGCCCTACCCCCTCCCGCCTCCCTCAGCCCCCAACCGGCCTCTCCACCTTCCGCCACCTTCAGCCCCCAACCCACTCACAGCCCGCCCACCCAACCCGCCTAACGCCCTCCTACCCCACCGTCCCAGCCCGTCCCCAGTCCACAGTCCCCACCCGCCTCCCCGCCGTCGCCCTCCGCCATAGCCCCCTCCCCGGCAGCTTCCCCCTCCCTTGCACCCAATCCGCTACCCGCTCCCACCTCTTCCCCGGGCCTGCCTCTCATAGTTGACTTGTCTCGGTTTGCAACCCGTGACTATGAGCCAGCTCCAGCTCCTGTTTTGCCTCCTTGGCGTATGATTACACGGTCCTTAACAGGATCCCCTCGCCCTCGGATTTTGCACACATAAGTCGTTGCTTCAGACCCCACCTCTTATTCTGTTGTAGTCAAACATGCTCACTGGCGTCAGGCAATGGCGGAAGAATATAATGCCCTTCTCACTAATGGCACTTGGGAATTGGTGCCTGCTCCTCCAAAGGCAAATATCATTGGCTGTAAATGGGTGTTTAAGACTAAAAGAAAACCAGATGGGTCACTTGACAAGTATAAAGCACGGCTAGTTGCTAAAGGGTACCATCAGCGCCCTGGCATGGATTTCACTGATACCTTCAGCTCGGTAGTCAAACCCACCACTATACGGGTCCTCTTATCCTTGGCAGTCACTTACTCCTGGCAAGTTCTCTATCTTGACGTGTCTAATGCTTTCTTACATGGGAACTTGGAAGAGCGTGTGCTCATGACTCAGCCTCCTAGCTTTATTGATCCGGTTCATCCCACTCATGTGTGCTCCCTCAAGAAGTCGTAGTATGGGTTGAAACAGTCCTCGCGTATGTGGCCCAAACCCCTCACTTCTGCTTTGATTGGGTTTGGTTTTTGCTGTTCCAAGGTGGATGTCTCTCTTTATATGCTTCGTATGGGTAACGTTCTGATTTTTTTTTCTCATTTATGTGGATGATTTGCTTCTGTTGGGTAATGATTCGGTTCAGTTATCCCGGCTGGTCCAGTATCTTCAAACACAGTTTGCCATCAAAAATCTTGGTAGGGTACAGTATTTTCTTGGTCTGGAAGCTACCTGGCATAGTGGTTCTCTATTTATTAATCAGCATAAATATGTTCAAGATTTACTCAAGCGGGCTCAAATGGACTCTTGTAAGCCGTTGGCTACCCCTGCCTCTGCCACCTCCTCCTTGTCTGCTGCAGGGGGTGAGCCTCTTTCTGATGGGACTTTCTATCGGAGTATAGTGGGCGGCTTGCAATATTTGACTATTACTCGCCCTGACATCGCCTTTGCAGTTCATAAGGTTGCTCAGTTTATGCATGCACCTACAGATTTTCATTGGCAAGCAGTCAAACGTATCCTCAGATATCTTCAGGCCACATCTTCCTCCGGTTTGCACTATAAACCATCCTCCAATCTTGTTTTGCAGGGATTTTCTGACTCTGATTGGGGTGGTGATCTAGACGATTGACGGTCTACTACTGGCTTTACGATCTTTTTGGGTGATAATCTGATTTCATGGGTCTCTCGGAAACAATGGACAGTTTCTCGGTCTTCTACGGAGGCGGAGTATCGTGCCCTTGCTACCACTACTTCTGAGCTGTCTTGGTTGGTTATGCTCCTCCGTGATATTGGTCTTCCACTGCCCACTGCTCCCACTCTCTGGTGTGATAATCTTAGTGCCACATATCTGACAGCTAATCCAATTTTTCATTCCCGCACAAAACACCTGGAGATCGATTTTCACTTTGTGCGGGAACGGGTGGCAAATCGGTCTCTTTTTGTTCGATATCTCCCCACAGATGCTCAGCTTATCGACGTCCTCACTAAACCCTTGGCTAAGCCACGGTTTCGGTCTCTTCGGGACAAGTTGAGCATTGTCGCCTCTCAATGCTCAACTTGAGGGGGTGTGTTAGGAATATATTATAGAGGGACCACTTAATGTATATATTTTCCACTATTGGGGTTTTGTGTAATTATCCCCCACCTCATGTATATATATAAACCAATTATTCAGCAATACAATTCAAGGGATTTCCCAAATCTATTATCTCAAACCGGGAAGAGTAAATAAGGAGGATGGTATTGTTTCATTAAGCAGGTTATAGGATAAATCTAGCCAAAATAAATTTGAAAATACACTTATAAAAGAAGGGATTCGGCCAGTTAATTGGTTTTTTAATAAGTGTAAAAATTCAAGTTGTGTGTAATTTCCAAAGTAAATAGGAATAGGACCGCTGAAATTATTGTATGAAAGATCTAAGTCATAGAGCAGTTTAAGATTTCCAAAGGAAGAGGGAATATGTCCACTGAAATTATTTTGTGAGAGACTCAAGGAAGTGAGTTGTGTTAAAGTGCCAAACAATTCAAGATTTGAGCCAACAAACTTGCAGCCGCTAAGCCACAATTTCTTCAACGACTTGAGATTGTTGCGAAAGAAATGAGGTTCCAAATGAATTGGGATTTTTGTGAAAGAAAGTCCCAAGTACTCTAGGAGGGTACTCCAATTAGACATGGGAAGAATTCCACTGAGATCTGCATTGCCATATAAATCGACGATTTGAAGGTGCGGTCGTTGAATAAATATAGATGGAAATTCCCCACGCAATCCACAATCAAAGAGAATGAGAGATGAAAAAGAAGAAGACAGGTTCAACAAATAAACTGGTTCTATGGAAGACATATTTACAGACATCATATCCAATGCTCTTAGTTTCGTTAGATTTTGAACAAGTTTGTTGAAGGCAATTGTATCCATTCTCAACTCACTATTTCCATCCCCATACAACCTAAGGAAATCCAATTTGGATAGATGAAAAATATCTGGGAATTCCCTTTCCAATTCACAATTGGCAAGCGACAAATATGACAAAGAAGAGGACAAATTCTTGAAGGAACTAGATTTGACCGACGACAAGTTTATAGAGCTCAAATCCAGTTCTCTTAAATTGGACAGGTTTTTAACAATTTTATCAAAAGTAGTACTTGTGCTTAGCTTCAGACGATTAGAAGAGAGATCAAGTGACACCAATTTGGACAAGTTTGAGATTTCTATTGGTACTTCACCAGAAAACATGGATGAATATAGGTTCAAATGGGTCAAGTTGAAAAAGTGGCCAAATTGAGATGAGATCTGAGAGCCATTGAAATCATTGGAAGACAGATCAAGATATTGAAGATGAGAGAGCATGAAAAGAGGATTATCAGAATGAATGGAACCATAAAGCATACTATGAGAAAGGTTAAGACCGATTACATAACCTGTTTCATTATCGCAACTGATCCCTTCCCAAAAGCAGCAATCAGTTCCCTCTTTCCAAGATTCTGTCTTTGGATTCGACAGTACGTCAGTGGTCTTAATGGAGAAGGATTTTTTAAGAAGAATCAAGGCATGGCTGTCATAAGGATCACAAAGTAGTGAGGAAGAGGAAGAATTAGGAGATAAACAAAGAACTTCAAAATGAAAATGAAACAAAAGGAGGCAGACAAATTGAGAAAGGCATAGCAATGAACCCATTTTCTACTAGTCAATTTTCAAACACTTAATTTGGTGCGTTTGTAGTGATTACAAGACTAATATTTATAAACAAATAAATTGAAAATGAAAATGAAAAAAAAGGAGGCAGACAAATTGAGAAAGGCATAGCATTTTCTACTTGTCAATTTTCAAACACTTAGTTGTGGAAAACTAAACCTGTTTTCTAAGAAATTTCACGGAGAAAAATGGAAAAGAGAAATTAGAGTTTAGTTGTTAAAAAGTTCCAAATGTGAAATTGGAAATCAATTTCCCCAAAATTAAGCTTTCTGGGTGGACCCAATACAATACAGACTCCGTGTTTCAATTTTTCAATTGACTCTTTTTTCTTGACAAATATTTTTATATTTATACTTTTATATAATTTTTATGTGTAATATTTAGTTTAATTAATTATATAATATTACTTTCTTATGTAATCATTCTCATGTTTAGATTTGTTAAGGTATTTTTTTAATCCATTAAATATTTTTATTATATAGTAAATATGTTTTTTTTTTTTTTTAGTTAGGCTTTTATTTATTGAATTTTGAAAAAGATGTTATTTTGAAATACATGAATTACGTTTAAATTAATATATGGAATTTATTATTTTTCGAATTATTAATTGGTAACAATTTTATATGTGTATATTTAAATAATTGTTCATAATTTATATTACACTGTATATATAATTTTTGTAACAAATAATGTCTAAAATTTTGCAATTGAAGTTAGAAAATAAGGAACGGAAATTGGAAAACTGAAATAAACTAAACATGTTTTCTGTTTTCTTATTTTCTATTTAGGATACTGAAAACTTGGAAATGAAAAAGAAAACTAAAAAGTGAAAATGGAAATGGAAATTTTTTCTCAAACTAAACAAACCCATTTGGTGTATTTCTTGTGATTACAAGACTAATGTTTATAAGTAGATTTTCTATAGTACCATTCTTCATAGAAGGACTAGTATCATTGGTGAATAGTGCTCAAATGACATTTGATCACATTGCCATAGTATCATTGTCTATCGTAAAGTTGATTTTTTTTTTTTTTAATTAACCACCAGTATTCTCACTAAGATAATCCTGTTCGGGACTTAGTCACAATTAAGAAAAAAAACAAAAAATGTTCACGATGTTATCTGGCAACAGAAATCTATCTGTCTACTATGAAATGCAATTCCACCGTGACCATGTTTGCATCTTTTAGTTCGAACCACTTGGATTGAAGTTATGAAAGGTTATATAACCAAAAATGAATTCCCATCTTCAAGTTTTCTACTCTCAATAACAATTTTTCTAATTGTCCTAGTAAATAAATACTCCATCCGTCCAATTTTGATAGGTAATTTTTTAATTGCAAGGTAATTGAGAAAATTAGTTAACAAACCATATTTTTACAAAAAATATCCTCATTATACTAAATGATTAAGTGAAATAAATACTATCACTTTGATTGTCTAGATACATGTAACAAGAGTATTTTTGATAATTTATCACTTAATTAATAATTAGATATTAAAAAATACCTATATTATTGAACACACAACATAAAAATTTTACCTATCAAATTTAGACGAGTGTACGATGATTCTACAAAAAGAAAGCTATATCAAATATAGCATGAAAAGGTTAAGAAGAAATAACTTATATAACCCAAGCAACATCAGTCGTAACTTATTTTTGTAAACTATTTAACCTATGGAAACTATTTTAAAACAATAATTGAACATCCCTAATTACAATCACAGTAACCCACCCAGACAATTCAAAGATAACTCGATGCTTTTTCCCATCAACTACCATTGAAACTCGATTGAACGAACTACATGCTCTGGAGAACATTAATTACGGCTATGCTTGCAGGGTGTGGACTGAAAGGCCATGTTGATGGAACAGCACTGATTCCGACCAAGAGACTAGTGAACAACGACGTCAATCCTCTTTTTCAATTCTGGTTTCAGAAGGTTCAACAGGTACTCAGCTGGATCCTCAACTCAATCTCTCCTTCAATCTTACCTCAACTTATCGGTGTTAAAACGACTCGCGAAGCCTGGGTAAAATTAGAGAACGCATTTGCGTCGGGTTCAAGGGCTCAGGTATGGGACTTGAAATAGCAACTCCATTCCTTGGTAAAGTCAAATTCCGAATCAATTTCAGATTATATGCAGCGTGCAAAATTGATTTCCGATCGATTAGCGTCTTTGCAATATGTTGTCTCAAAAGAAGACTTGGTTGATGCTATCTTAGATGGACTCCGAGGTCCTTTTAGAGAGGTTTGTCGTACGTTTGGATGACGTACCATCTCGTTTGAAATTGTCAACAATTACGGGAATGCCACTTCTCTAAAAACAAAAGTTCCTGTTCTTCTAATACATCATTAATGAGTTAATTACATCCATGGTACACAGACTTTAGCGAGTTTCATAATTTGATACATACACTTTAATTTTCCTCAGTAAAATTCATGAACTTAATAGTAACCTACCAATAACATACATATGACCTGCTACAACATGTTAATTTAAGAAAATTGCTGACATGGCATGGTTTTGACCAACCTATTTGACTTTTTATGAACCCATTAGTATTGAACTTACACTTTTACACACCTTCTGTTGCATCAAAACTCTTCGATTTCTCATCTCTTTATTAGAAATTTTCTCATCAAACAAACAGGTCAAAACAAACTCTATGAAAGCCACACCTCCCCTTCTCTCTTCTCTTATTTTGCCTCTCTTTTCTCCCCTTCTATCCAACTTTCCTTGGATTCGTGAGGAACTCAGTGAAGGCCGTTGCTGTAAGGTTTGGACTTTCCATGAATTAAAATTATTGTATTTGAGGTTCGGAAGTTCTCAAGCTTTATGCAGCAGGTGGAGGTTTTGGGTACGACGGAGGACGAGTTTGACGAAATGGTAGCAGCAGGTGTGGGTTGAATATGGGTTGAGAAGAAAAGAGAGAATGAGATGGATCTAAAATTTATTTCTCAAATTTAGTTGAATAAAGAGGGAATAGAAAATATCTGAAATTTTGATAGAAAGCTTAAGAGTTCCAAAGCAAAACTGCAAAAAAATTTAGAATGCAAAATTGAAGAATTTTAAGATTTTAATGCATAATTTTTATTTGATTTCAAGAAATTGAGTTAGTAATTTAAGATAGAAGGAAAGCTTGATAATTTCGATGGAGGAAAGAGTAAGTTTTGATTTTAGAGAGAGGAAAAAATAGCCAGGAGAGAGAAAATGAAATTAGAAAGAAGAAGATGAAGAATGGATAACTAAAGGGTAAACAATTATAACCTCCCTGAGGTTTGGTCAAATACACTAGTACCTCCCTGTATTTTACAGATATAATTTATACCTCCCTGAAGTTTCTCTCTATCATTTTATTACCTCCCTCAATCCATTATTAAGTATTTTTCTTTTAAAATTGTTGATGTCGTTAAGATTTATGACTAAAATTAGCTTTGTTTCCTGTTTAATATTGATTTTATAAGGTCATTTGTCATAAAAAAAGAATTTGTTCACTTATTATGAGACTTTTTCCATACCCTTTAAGTTGTGATTACATTAGGAGAAAAGACATTAAAGGTGTCTAATTAAGAAAACCTTGAATGTAGAATATTTAAAGAGATGATATTAGTCCGTAAATGTATATCACGATCATAATTTTGATAGAAAACCAAATTGTTAGCATATTAATTAGTATATTACTTGAGTTTGTTTTACTAACTAACCGGATCATATTAATTTTGATTAGTATTGAAAGGGGTTAGTTAGCAAATAAACTCAATGAAATGTACTAATTAGTATTAGTTTTAGTTTCTTATTTGTTTGTTATAAATTGGTTATAACAGATTAGTTGTTGGGCCCTATTTTTACGGGCTTTGTATTTTGTGTTGTGCTCTTATATATAAAGAGCTTAATATCTGTAATATCAATTTGAATAAAGAATTAGAATCACACTTTACTCTTCTTCACTTTTCCTTTCTTCGTTCTTCGTTCTATATGGTATCAGAGCTGTAGGTGCTCTACCGGCGACGACGATGGTGTGCAAACAGAGGCGAAAAGTGACGGAGGTTCCACCGGGAGAAGCTTTTCCCGACGAAGTGACTGAAGAAGAAGAAGGGAGTGAGGCAGACCCGTTTTCAGCAGATCGCGATTTCCAGCGCCAAAGAGGAATAGATCCAAATTATCCTGGTATGAACAATTTCACATCAATTCCTAATTTGATTCAGATGCAATCAACTGATAATCCAGGGGCAAATATTGTTAATCTGCAATTGAATGGGAATAATTACATTGCTTGGAGAAAGGCTATGATTAAGGCACTTTGTGTCAAGGAGAAAAGTGAATATGTGTTAAAAGATGATAAGGTCGGTTTTTGACCTTATCTCTTAGGCAATTTCGTGGTTTGAACGGCAATTTTGAGCGTCTTTTGCGTGAATGTTTGTGTGGTTTTTGAGTATTTTGTGCTTTTTATGTTTTGGATAGTTTTTATAACTTTTAGTATTTTTCGTGTTTTCTAGGGTTGTTTTTGTACTTTTTGTTTATTTGTTGTTTTGGTCTGTGGCGTTGGTGCCGTTATGTTCTTTGTGTCTGTTTTGGACAGGTATTATGACCCGGACCGGAAGTTAGAGCATCAGTGGCGAAGAAGAGTTCAAAATGCTGAAAATCAAGGTGGCACGGCGTGCCACCATTAGGGCACGCCGTGCCAATCTGGCGTGCCATTCAGGAGCAGTCCAGTGGAGTGGCACGAAAACGTGCCACTCAGGTCAGCGTGGCGTGCCAACCCTAAAATCACACGGCACGGTGTGCCAAATTTAGCAGCACGGCGTGCCGCCTTCAGTTCTGCACAGCACGGCGTGCCAACTCCACCAGCACGGCGTGCCGAGCCCCGAAACCTGCTGTTGCCCTACTTTCATCTCTTCTTTTTACTGGTTTTAACCTAGCCGTATAAATAGGTTATTTTCTGCGTTTCAAAGGATCTTTTTCCAGTCTTTTTGAGTGATAGCAAAAACTTGTAGTGAGGTTTTGAGCTTGAACTATTTGTTCTCTTTGAGTTTTGCACTATTGATTGGTTGTAGCTTTACTTAGAATCTTCCCCTTTTGCGACGTTCCTAGTTCCGACTCGAGTTCGTCTATAGAGGTACACCCCAAGCATCTTCACACCGTCGGAATCCGGTTAATCGGACCAAAAGGGCATAAGTTTTTCTTCTTCTCTTTTGTAATTTGATTAAGCTAGTTTGATTCCACAATTTGATTGTGTTTGGTTGTAACATTGAACTCAGTTCATCTTTCTTGATTAATACAATTGTTGCAAGTTAATTTCAATTTTTATTCCTTTTCTTTATGCAATTCCTTTAATGAATGTCTAGTCTCATAAGATCTTAATTTAGTAAAGTTCATATTTGTGGCATTACCTAGATTGACACCTAGGAAACCATTAGTATTGACGACACTGTGGAACTTACGTGCCCCTATTTTCTGAGCTTTAGAATTAGACCGCCTCTAAACAAGGAAAACCGGCTAAGGACCTAAAAGATCTAGATACGCTAGGTTGTATTATCGAAAGAGTATAATCAAGGATTAATTGTTGAGTTAAATTCATCTTTTGTAGTTAATTGATAAAGCCATCCCCATTAGTATTCATAGGTCGGTAAACCGCCAATTGATAACATAAAAACTCAAGTGCAAAGTAAGCTGGAATAGATCAACTAGGAGTAGGATAGTTTAGCCGTTAATATATTCAACCCAAACTACGTTCCGCCTAGGACACGCAAGGAACCCGAGTAGTTTAGTGTTTGCAGATTATTCTTTTCTCTGTGGGATCGATACCTGGACCAACCAGAATTATTACTTGTCAACGATAGGTACACTGCCTTAGTTGTGCGTTTCTAGGTTTAGTTTTACTACTACGCCTAGGACCCATCAAAAGATACTACGGTTCCAGAAGAAGGATCTCCTGGCTATATGAATTGGTTAAAGGCAGACTGTTTGGTGACATCTTGGCTGATTAATAGCATGGCCAAAGATGTAGCTGAAGGATTTCAATATGCATCTACTTCAAGAGAGTTATGGTTAGACTTGGAGCATAGGTTTGGAGGGAGTAATGGACCTATGCTTTATCAAATACAGAGAGAAATTAGTTTACAAATCCAAGGAAACCTACCAATTATGCAATACTACAATAAACTAAAGAAGTTATGAGATGAGTTGAGCTTTTTGTCTCCAATGCCGAGTTGTCAGTGTGGTTTTGCACGGACTTGTGTATGCAATGCATTTCAGAGAGTGGCAGATCAGAGAGAAGAAGTGAAGCTGATGCAGTTTCTCATGGGTCTTAATTAGACTCATGAACATGTCAGAAACCAAATATTGTTGATGGATCCACTTCCCACCATTAACAAGGCATACTCAATGTTATTAAAAGTGGAAAAACAACAGGAAGTGACTGCTGTAACAAACACAATGGATTTTGCTCATTTTGTTCAGGCAGAGAAGCAGAGTACCAAAGGAAAGGGAAAGAAAACTTATGCTGAAATAAAGGCAAAGAAGGCAAATCTGAAATGTGAACATTGCGATGGAACTGGTCATAGCAAAGCAAATTGTTTCAAGATTATTGGATATCCTGATTGGTACAAAGGTTCAAAATCACAACAAACCACAAGTAATTCAAAATTCAATAAAGCAAATGCAGTTTATGCAGGAGGTGAACCTTCGAAACCTGCCACACAGATGACTCCTTCTGCTGATTCCGAAGTTCAATCTGAGTTTTTCGACCAGCAGCAAATGGCTTATATGGTGCAAGAAATGTACAAAGCTTTCAAATGCAAAGGTGCTGCAATTTCAGATTCACCAATACAGAATCCGGACTTCACAGCATTTGCAGGGTTCTCTGGTAAGAACAACCTCAACACTAAATTTGTTTCTGATTTGGCACATTGTTGGATACTCGATAGTGGTGCTACCACACATATGAGCCCAACAAAGAAATGGTTCTCTGATTTTACAGCATTACGGATGCCACAGCAAATAGTGTTACCAACTGGTACTGTTAAGTTGATTGATGTAGTTGGTACAGTGCCGTTATCCAACAAATTTCAGTTACAAGGGGTTTTATATGTTCCGGATTTCAATTACAATTTGTTATCTGTGGGAGCATTACTCAAGCAATTCAATACTGAAGTAAATTTTCAACAAACTTATTGTTGTCTGCAGGATAAGGAAACTCGTGAAGTTATGGCTGTGGGGTGGATGGTTGATGGTCTTTACTTACTGGATAAAAGTTCATTTTCTACAGCTGAAATCACAAAATGTCATCAATTGTGTTTTAGCAGTACTTTGAATTCTCAAACAGTTGATATATGGCATGATAGGTTGGGTCATGCATCTTTTGATATTTTGTCTCACATAAATAGTATAGAGTTACAAAATAATTCCTCTACTTGTGTTGTTTGTCCCTGTGCAAAACAGCATAGATTTTCTTTTACTCAAAGTCACACTTCTACTAATGCCAGGTTTGATTTGTTACATGTTGACATTTGGGGTCCTTATAGAGTCCCAACTTATAATGGAGCAAGATATTTTTTGACAATAGTAGATGATTACACATGCCTAACTTGGCTTATTTTGCTAGCATCTAAATAGCAAGTCCCTGCTGCTTTGGAAAATTTCTTCCAACATATTTCTTGTCAGTATGATTCACATGTGCATAATAAGAAGCGATAATGGTTCTGAATTTGTGAATATGACTTGTACAAATTTGTTCAGAAAGCTTGGTATTTTTCATCAGTGCAGTTGTGTATATACTCCCCAGCAGAATGGTGTTGTGGAGCGCAAGCACAGACACCTCTTAGAAATTGCACGGGGAATTATTCTCAAGTCAGGTTTGCCCACTGAATATTGGGGAGAAGCACTTCTTATGGCTGTCAGTATTATTAATGTCCTACCATCCAGGTTATTAAATTGGGAATCCCCATATTTCAGATTTCATGGATCCCTTCCTGATTATAGTCGTTTTCGTATTTTTGGTTGTTCCTATTTTTACATAGATTTACACCCACACAAGGACAAGTTGGCACCCCGGGCTCAAGTTGCTGTATTCTTGGGTTTTGAACAGGGAAAGAAAGGGTACAAGGTATTGGATTTGACAACCAAGAAAATTGTTGTTTCCAGAGATGTTTCTTTTCTCGAGCAAAATTTTCCTTTTCATTCTTCTTCTACTTCTTCTGATATTTCTCCTCACTCTACTGATAATTCACTTAATGTGGGAGTTACACCTTCTAATGCTGATTTATCTATTGTAGCAGATGCTTCTTTCCTTCGTCGCTCAAACAGGGCTGTTAAACCACCTGGCTGGTTACAGGATTATGCCACTTGTGCCAGTGTTACTGATATTTCTCATGTTTGTTCTCCTTCTCATGCTGTTTTTTTGGCTCAGATTATGCCTGTACAGGAACCTGCTACTTACCGTAAAGCAAAACACGATCCAGCTTGGGTTAAAGCAATGAATGCTGAACTTGATGCTTTGGAGTTGAATCACACCTGGGAGCTAGTTCCTTTGCCTCCAGGTAAAAAACCTCTTACTACTAAATGGGTTTACCGGGTCAAGTATAAATCCAATGGTGAGGTTGATAGATATAAGGCTCGGTTGGTGGCAAAAGGGTATAACCAAACATTTGGGGTGGATTATTATGAGAGTTTCAGTCCGGTAGCTAAGACGGTTACTGTTCGATTATTCCTTGCCATTGGGGCAGCAAAAGGTTGGGTTCTTGAACAGATTGATGCTAAGAATGCCTATCTTCATGGTTTTATTGATGAAGAAATATATTTGCAACCTCCTTTGGGGTATTTCAAAGCTGAAAAAGGTAAAGTTTGTCGCTTGATCAAATCTTGATATGGCCTTAAGCAAGCCGAGAGACAATGGCATAAAGAAATTTCGAGTCAATTGATTGCTTATGGTTTTATTCGGTCTAAACATGATCATTGTCTTTTTTTGAAGAAAAACAAGATTCTTTTTTAGCTCTCTTGGTTTATGTTGATGATATTCTTTTGATGGGGTCCCATCTGGATGAGGTACGGGCTGTCAAAGATTATCTTCACTCTCTTTTTACTATTAAGGATCTTGGTCCAGCTCATTATTTCCTTGGCATTGAGTTAGATCAAACCTCAAATGGTATTTTGTTATCTCAAACTAAATACATCAATGATTTGTTGCTTGATGCTGGCTTTCTTACCTGTTGAATGATTTTGGTATTTCAGCTTCCCTTCCCATCTCCCTTTTCTGTGATAATCAATCGCAATTGCTCTTGCCAAAAATCCAGTCTACCATGATAAGACCAAACACATTGCTATTGACGTACACCTTGTTCGTGAGTATTTTGAAGTTGGTTTCTTGGTGCCTACTTATATTTCCACTCATGCCCAGCTAGCTGACATGTTCACTAAAGCCTTGTCTTCTTCTCATTTGCTTTCTTTCCTAGTCAAGCTTGGCCTTGTTGCCATGGCTCCAGCTTGAGGGGGGGCTGTTAGCATATTAATTAGTATATTACTTGAGTTTGTTTTACTAACTAACCGGATCATATTAATTTCAATTAGTATTGAAAGGGGTTAGTTAGCAAATAAACTCAATGAAATGTACTAATTAGTATTAGTTTTAGTTTCTTATTTGTTTGTTATAAATTGGTTATAACAGATTAGTTGTTGGGCCCTATTTTTACGGGCTTTGTATTTTGTGTTGTGCTCTTATATATAAAGAGCTTAATATCTGTAATACCAATTTGAATAAAGAATTAGAATCACACTTTACTCTTCTTCACTTTTCCTTTCTTCGTTCTTCGTTCTATACAAATAATAATAGATAGAGAACTTAGCCCATTTTCTGAATAAAAAGTTACATAGTCCCCATTTGGTATGTCCAAAATAAATTATAAGCTATAAAAATATACAAAACATAATAGAAAGGTTTTCAAGGAAAAAAAAAATGTGAAGATGAAGCTGAAAAATAAAAGCAATATATAGAAATATAAAAATATAAAATCAAAAGATAAAAAATAAAAATAAAAATATTATCAATATCAATATGATTGGAAAATATTAAGAGATCGTCAAAATATAAAATTCAATAAATTAAAAAAATGAAATAATAAGAAAAAACAAAATATGTTCACAATGTTTTCTGGCAACAGAAATCTGGTCTACTATGAAACGCAATTCCACCGTGACCATGTTTGCATCTTTTAGTTCGAACAACTTGGATTGAAGTTATGAGAGGTTATATAACAAAAAATGAATATTCTTGAAAATGAATTCCCATCTTCAAGTTTTCTACTCTCAATAACAATTTTTCTAATTGTCCTAGTAAATAAATACTCCCTCCGTCTAATTTTGATAGACAATTTTTTAATTGCAAGGTTAGTAAGAAAATTAGTTAACAAACCATATTTATACAAAAAAAAATCCTCAATATACCAAATAATTAAGTGAAATAAATACTGTCACTTTGATTGTCTAGATCCATGTAACAAGAGTATTTTTGATAATTTATCACTTAATTAATAATTAGACACTAAAAAATACCTATATTATTGAACATATAAAATAAAAATTTTACCTATCAAATTTAGACCGTGTAAAGGTTAAGAAGGACTTTTCAGCATGATATAACTTATATAACCCAAGCAACATCAGTCGTAACTTATTTTTGTAAACTATTTAACCTATGGAAACTATTTTAAAACAATAATTGAACAATTTAACTATAATTCGGCATAAGAAATTTCCCTTTTTTCGTAAACTATTTAACCTATGGATGCCTTTTTTGTATTGCATCTAAAATTCTAAATTCGGCGTTTGAGATTGCTAACAATTTAACTATAATAAAATTCGGCATAAGAAATTTCCCTTTTTTTGGAAGCCAAACATCACAAATTAAAACAAGACAACCGACCAAGAAACATACATATTCAATGTTGAAGGCTCTGAACAGAAACAAAACTAAGCCCCATCTGGCTGGACAAAAGGATTTGCAATTTCATCTGTACCGTCTGATACAAGCATTACTGCAGTTCCCCTGCATACCTGCACAGCCATGAGAAAACACTCAGATACTCACCATATTTGGCACAATTCATCATTTCAACCCTGCACTTTATTTTGACACATTTAAGCCCTATAGGGGGAAGAACAATCATGTAATTGCAGTACTAGGAGATGGAGCTATGACTATGTTTGTAAAACGATGCATGCATTCTAAATCTCTTCCAGCTGCCAATTGCATGATTTTCAACAATGCATGTATTTTATAACCAACTGCTGTCATAGATTATGTTTGTAAAACGATGCATGCATGTAAGTTAGACCAAAAGTACTCAAGATAAAGCACAAGGACAAAATGAGAAAGTTTCCATAAATAAAGAGCCAAATTTTGACTTTTTCCGATTGTTTCAACAAAATGAGACAAATTTACCCCAATCAGCAGCAGCCTAGCAAGACAAATTTAATGTGTTGTGTAAATTTGGTTATGAGCATGTATGTGTGTCGTAACTATGTATCTTAAAGTTGAACTATCTGTCCTCCTAGTAACTACATTAGGCAACAGTTACAACTCTACGTAGCATTTTTCTTCTGTGCAGAAATTTAATGGGAATAAGATAGAATTTTCCAGCAGATTAGCTTTCAACAGATCGAAGGGTTCTATCTCAATGAGCCCCAGTTTTTTTCACCATATGTTCTGAAGTTTGAAGATCAACCGAACCAGAAAATCATACCCTCCCATAACTAGATCCTACATCTTCAGGGACATTTGCCAATACATCTACTTGAACAATTTGGGAAAAACACAGCAATGCAAGGTGTTAACAGAATTGTATAAAATGTAAATAGGAAAGATATCAAGCACTGTAATTAGGGAGAAATTAGTGGAGCTAATCTAGGTCATTGAATGCTTGTTTCCTTAATCTGTAGTATCAATTCTGTATATATACCCTAGGATATTCATCAGTAATATACAACTAATTCTCTCATACTCTCTAAGATTACATGGTATCAGAGCTGCCCTTGTGAGCAGTCAATTTCCGGCCAGAATTCAGGTCTGTCCCTGTGAACAGACATTTTGCCATTAGTTTTAGTTCTGTCCCTGGAGACAAACGTTTTTGGTACTCCAGATTCCAGACCTTGGGTTGTCTCACCGCCCACCCAAGAAGAACATCCCTCCACCGATCGGCCATTCTGTGTAGTTCTGGCCACCGTCCAGCAGCGAGTGTGTCCCACGCGCCGTCACTGATCTCGCCGGAACTTCACACGCCGGCGACTCCACTGGAATTTCATCTTCAGTTTCAGTTTTCTGTCCTCTCCTTTTTGACATGGCTGACGGAAAGAAAGATGCTGCTGTTGTTACCGAGATTATTCCAACCCTTGCCAAAATTACAGAACAGAAGTTAACTGGACCTAATTTTTTGGACTGGTCCAAAACGATTCGTGTCTATCTGCACTCTATTTCACTTGATGACCATCTCACTGATGATCCACCAGAGGGTGATAAGGCATGGTTGAGAGCTGACTCTAGAATTTTTGTTCAAATCCGCAATTCTATTGATGATTCAATTATCAATCTTACCAATCACTGTGAGTTTGTCAAACAATTGATGAGTTATTTGGAATTCCTTTTTGCTGGAAAAGATAATATTTCCCATGTTTATGACATCTGCAAGGACTTTCATCATCCTCAACAGAATGAGTCACCCCTTCAGGCCTACTTTATGAATTTTAAGAAAACATATGAAGAATTGAATAATGTGATGCCTTTTAGTTCTGATGTTCGAGTGCAGCGCACTCAGCGGGAGAAGACTGCAGTCATGAGTTTTATGGCCGGGCTTGATCCCCAATTTGAGATTGCTAAGTCTCAAATCCTATCCGGATCTGAAATTTCCAGCCTTAATGAGATTTATACCCGACTGCTTCGTAGTGCCACCACTCACTCTGCTGCTTCGTTTGATCAACCTTCTAATGCTCTACTTGGGCATACGAATGGTAGACCCTATAAAGGTCAGAATCATGGTGGTAGTCGGAACACAAAACCCTCTCCTACTGAAGGACCTATTTGCTTCTATTGTCATGAACCAGGCCATACCAAGTGAACTTGTCGAAAATTACAGAATAAGAATCAACGTTCTCGATCCGCTCATATTGCAACTAATATGCTGCAGACTCATCTCGCAATCCTACTACTTATAATGTTTTAGCAGAAGAATTTGCAATGTTGACCCAATATCAGGAAGCTCGAAAAACTTCATCTCATCCTACTGCTGCCATTGCGGAGTCAGGTAACACTAATAAGTGTCTCCTTTCCTCTTCTTCCAAATGGGTCATTGATTCTGGTGCCACAGATCATATGACAGGTAACTCTAGTCTTTTCTCTACTTTTACATCAGAAAAATTTCCTACCCATGTTACTTTAGCTGATGGTTATTCTTCTACTGTTACTGGTTCTGGCACTATTAATCCCACCCCATCCTTATCCTTATCGTCGGTTTTAAATCTTCCTGGTTTTACTTTCAATCTTATGTCTGTCAGCAAACTCATTCGCTCCTTGAATTGCTCGGTCTCATTTTTTCCTGACTATTGTCTATTTCAGGATCTTATGACGAAGAAGATTATTGGTAAAGGACGGGAATCCGGAGGACTTTACGTCTTGGATAACAACCCCACTGCTTGCTCCAGTATCTCTAGTCTTTTTGAAATGCACTGTAGGTTAGGGCATCCTTCTCTTCCCTTTTTGAAGAAGTTGTGCCCTCAATTGCATTATGTAACCTCTTTAGATTGTGAGTCATGTCAGTATGCTAAACACCATTGTGTGTCATCTATTCCAAGAGTCAATAAAAGATCTTCATTTCCTTTTGAGTTAGTTCATTCTGATGTTTGGGGTCCGTGTCCAATAATGTCTAAAACTGGGTTTCGTTATTTTGTTGCCTTTGTGGATGACTTTTCACGAGTAACTTGGCTTTATTTAATAAAAAATCGTTCTGAATTATTCTCACATTTTACCGCTTTTTGTGCTGAAATTAAAACTCAGTTTAATGTTTCCATACATACTCTTCAAAGTGACAATGCTACAGAATATCTTTCCGACCAATTTAACACTTATATGCTTCAGAATGGCATCCTTCATCAAACATCATGTGTCGACACACCTTCTCAAAATGGTGTAGCTGAACGCAAAAATCACCATCTTCTTGAAACTGCTCGAGCCCTTTTATTCGAAACACATGTTCCTAAGCAATTTTGGGCTGATGCAGTTTCCACTGCCTGTTTCCTCATTAATCGAATGCCTTCTTCCGTCCTTCATGGTGAGATCCCTTACAATACTCTCTTCCCTAATAAACCATTATTTCCCATCTCACCAAGAATTTTTGGAAGCACTTGTTTCGTTCGTGATGTTCGCCCACATCTCACCAAATTGGATCCCAAATCAGTAAAATGTGTCTTTCTTGGATATTCTCGTCTACAAAAAAGGTATCATTGTTATTTTCCCTCTCTTAACAAATACCTTGTATCTTCTGACGTTACTTTTCTTGAACATACACCATTCTTTACTACACCTTTGATCCCACCATCCAAAGCAGAAGATGACAATGTCTTAATTTATAAGATACAGCGACCCGTGGTCTCCCCAAGTACTGCTTCAAGTATTCAAACACCAACAAGACCTCCCGTTCAGCATGTTTATTCACGACGGCGGCATTCTCCTGACTCTAGCCCTTTACCAATATCTACTTTGTCATTAGACCCACCACCTAATGATCTAGACCTCCCGGTTGCACTTTGAAAAGGTAAACGATCCTGCACTTATCCCATTTCCTCATTTGTTTCTTAAATCAATTATCCTCTTCTTCATCTTCGTTTATTTCATCACTTGATTCCATAACTACTCCTAAGTCGGTTTCGGAGGCCTTATCTCATAGTGGTCGGCGCAGTGCTATGGTAGAAGAGATGAATGCTTTGGATGCTAATGGTACTTGGGACCTTGTAAATTTGCTTGCTGGAAAGAAGTCTATTGGATGTAGATGGGTGTTCACAGTAAAAGTTAATCCTGATGGTTCCGTGGCTCGTCTTAAAGCTCGCCTTGTGGCTAAAGGGTATGCCCAAACTTATGGTATTGATTATTCAAATACATTCTCTCCTGTGGCTAAAATGACTTCTATCCGGCTATT
Source organism: Euphorbia tirucalli (assembly GCA_039660915.1). Taxonomy (NCBI): domain Eukaryota; kingdom Viridiplantae; phylum Streptophyta; class Magnoliopsida; order Malpighiales; family Euphorbiaceae; genus Euphorbia; species Euphorbia tirucalli. The sequence goes on from CM077641.1 coordinate 74,800,285, forward strand.
CATGTCCTTGGCTGCGTCCCATGATTGGCCATTGCATCAATTGGACATTAAAAATGCCTTTTTACATAGGGATCTCTCAGAAGAAGTCTATATGGAGCAACCACCAGGGTTCATTGCTCAGGGGGAGAATGGGAAAGTCTGTCATCTTCGCAAATCTCTCTATGGATTGAAACAGAGTCCTCGGGCTTGGTTTGGTAAATTTAGTCAAGCAGTTGAAAAGTTTGGCATGAAGAAAAGTAAGTGTGATCATTCTATCTTCTTTAAACGCACACCCTCTGGCATTATACTACTTGTCATTTATGTAGATGATATTGTCATTACTGGTAATGATTCAGCTGAAATATCATCCCTGAAGTCTTTCCTTCATAGTTAGTTTCATACAAAAGATTTGGGGAACCTAAAGTACTTCTTAGGGGTTGAAGTAACAAGAAGCAAGAAAGGCATTTTTCTGTCTCAAAGGAAATATGTTCTTGACTTATTATCAGAAACAGGAAAGTTAGGAGCTAAACCATGTAGTACTCCAATGATGCCTAACTTACAGCTTACAGCAGATGGAGAATTATTTGGAGACCCTGCGAAGTACAGGAGACTTGTTGGAAAGTTGAATTATCTCACTGTTACTCGGCCTAATCTAGCATATTCAGTTAGTATTGTTAGTCAGTTCATGACATTGCCAACCATTCATCATTGGGCTGCTCTTGAACAAATTCTATGCTACTTAACAGGAGCTCCAGGACGAGGAATAGTGTACAGAAATAATGGCCATAATCAAATTGAATGTTTCTTTGGTGCAGATTGGACAGGATCCAAAATTGATAGAAGATCTACTACCGGGTATTGTATTTTTGTTGGAGGAAATTTGGTATCATGGAAGAGTAAGAAGCAACATGTTGTATCTCGGTCCAGTGCTGAATCTGAATATAGAGCCATGGCACAATCTGTTTGTGAGATTATGTGGATTCATCACCTCTTGTCTGAACTTGGATTCAAAGTTTCGACTCCAGCTAGATTGTGGTGTGACAACCAAGCCGCCCTTCATATTGCATCCAATCCCGTATTCCACGAAAGAACCAAGCATATCGAGATTGATTGTCATTTCGTTCATGAGAAGCTTCAATAGAATCTGATCTCTATAAAGTTCGTTCGTACCGGAGAACAACTAGGAGATATCTTCACTAAAGCTCTAAACGGGGTTCGGGTTAACTACATTTGTAACAAGCTAGGCATGATCAATATCTATGCTCTAGCTTGAGGGAGAGTTTTAACAGAATTGTATTGATAACTCATATTCACATAGACATATTTAGGTACATTTTAACTTATTTTCTTCGTTATTTTCGTATTTTCGTATTAGTTTTATTATTTTCTTAATTAGTTTGTTTGTTTTATTTCATTTATCCTTATTTAGTGTTATTTACCTCTTTTAGATGCTTGGAAGTAGATTTTGGCTTTTTAGGAAGGCTGTTAGAAGAGGATTTGTTGAAGCTTGAACTTCAACTGGATTTTCAATAGAGTTCGAGGCTGTTTTAGCTCAAGATTTGTTCTGCAAGATTTTGCGTCTGTCCGTTAGCTTTTCATAGCACCTTGAATCACACCAATCGAAGCTGTATCGAGAAAGTTAGCTGAGATTTTCTTTAGCTTGTTCGGGTCCTACGGGTTAACCCTCCCTTGTTGACTTTTTCTTCTTATTTGGGCCAGATTTCTCTTTAAGGAGCCCATTGCTTACACTTTAATTTCCAGCAGGCTTTTTTTTTTTTTTAATTAAGGAGGTTAATGAGAGACTCCTAATTAGGTTAAGAGAAGGAGAGCCTATAAAAGAAAGAAGAGGAGAAGGTTTTGGGGACTTTTTTTACTTCTTCTGAAACGTTTTGGGAGGCTATCAAGAGGACAAGGCTGTACATTTTTCCTGCAGATTTTCGGTAGAATTGGTTTAGTTATGAGTAGCTAAACTCTTCTAGTTGAGGTGCTTTGAAGTTTAATTCCATCAGATTCATGAGACTTGTGTTTTAACCGTATTCTTTTATTCGAATATTTATTCAATTCCTGTGATTATAATTTGTTATATTGCTGTAGATTTAATCAAATTGATTTGGCCAGTTAATTGATTGATTGTACTGCATATCGCTGAATAGAATAATATATCCGTGATTGTTGTTCTATCAAAGTGGCAAGTTAGCTTCGTGTAAAGTTAAAGGAATTGAATAGTTTAGTTTTTATGATTTACGGCGTTTCCGATTTCATTAACTAAGATAGAGGTCTTTTTTGTGTTGAATGCTGCCATAGGTTAATTCTTATTAAAAGGTTTCTTGGATATTTTCTATTGGCTAGGGAAGTAGTTTATTCGGGCGTTTCTCGGAACTATCGATAAATTAAGAAAAGATTGGTTATTGAGTGCGTTTCACCTTTAACTATAGCTCTATCTATTTGGATAATTGAATTGGATCTTTGGTGTCTGTGATTGAATTACGGAATTAAACTGAAAAGTATCTCGGCTAGTTTTTCTTTCCATTGATTTATTCTGTCTTAATTTACATTCTGCAAATTCACAAATCACATCATTTATTTTTATTTCAATCCAATCAATTTTCTTTCTTTTTGCAAATAAATATACTTGCATTAATCCCTGTGGTTCGACCCCGTTCTTGCTATACTACCCATTATAAGGAATCGGAGATATTAAATTAAACTTTGACGGGTTGACAACCTATCATATATAAAATGTAAATAGGAAAGATATCAACCACTATAATTAGGAAGAAATTAGTGGAGCTAATCTAGGTCATTGAATGCTTGTTTCCTTAATCTGTAGTATCAATTCTGTATATATACCCTAGGGTATTCATTAATAATATACAACTAATTCTCTCATACTCTCTAAGATTACACAAGGCTCATATATTGATGATGACCATTCCACTTGTTGCATAAATGAAATATATGTAACTAAAAGAAAAAATACTATTAGGCCAAGCCGCCTAGTCTAATTAGTGGTCTTCAGTGGATCATCAGCATCTGCGATGCAGTGAGAATGAATTCAATTTTCATTAAAAAAAAAAAAAAAAAAGGAATCCACATCCACAGTAACTTCATCAACATAAATTATCACTTTAGATGCATTTTTCAATAATAATAAAAAAGAATACGGTTCAGCTCTCAAGAAAAAAGGCAAAAGAGGAACTTCTACTTTTCTATCCAACGTGAATTCAATAATTAGATTTCAGGAAGTTAGCTTAAGTGGAGACATGAAGAAGCATTGAACCAAAGAAAGTAAAGACAATTCCAGTCATCAAGATACTCTTGCACGAGCAAATATGAGACTTAATTTGTGGATAGTAAGAAGTGCTATGCTACATGCACAAAAATTTCAATGTTGTTCTTCCATCAATTTCTTCTTGCCTGTGGATGATTGACTTCTATGACTCTAATTAGCAATTTGTTTCAAGAAAATGGAGTCCTCATGTGATATGTTGAAAATCAAATTGAAAGTAAATCCTCTGTTCAGAAATAAGACCACCATCACAGCTTTAATCCCAACTGGCATATTGCATATAGATACACATCACATCAAACAGGCAATTTAATACAGCATTTCTATCACAAATATGAAAATCTAGCCACAAGAAGCAGAATAAAATTTGCACTTATACAAAAATCACAGACGAGCATTCCTATTTCCACAGAGTCAATACCTCTTAGATATTCTACTGCTTCATCCAGGACAAGGTTGAGCAATTGATCATATCCTTTCAAAGTCCCTGTCACTGAACCAAGAAAAGCCAAAGCTCATTCAATTAATAGAATATAGACAGATAACAGAGGAAATGGTTCATTTCCTTGAAGTCCCAGGAAACCATTTTCTCTCTCTACTAAAAATCTCGTGAAATAAAATTATGAGGACACACAATTTTCAAACACAGTCCAGATCATTATTGTGTAAATTGTGTGTGTGTGTGTGTGTGAGAGAGAGAGAGAGACAAGCATCGAGTGATAATACCAGAATAAGGGTACCAGTCAGACAAAAAATGCAGAAATGTTATGTGAACATTAAGTCAATGAGTACTATGAAAATAATGTACTTTGGGCTCCTATTTCTTTTTATTTGACTCCAACGTTGACAGGTACTCTCAGCAAGGCAATATTATTCAATTGTATGACTAGAATATACATATTTAAACTTAACAATTATATGTGAATCATGTCATACTTTCATAGAAACAAACATTTACTCCAACCATAAGTTCGTTTGGAAACATATTCTGCAAACATAGAGATTTTAAAAATCTCAGTAATAAAATTGAAACTCTCGCTTATCTCGACTTTAAATTCTGCTAAAGAAAAACCCATTCTAATAAGACAGCTCTACAGCTCATTTTAGAATGCTTCCTTGAGCAATGGTTGGTTGGACCGTAGAAGTGGGAGAGAAAAAGAGTGCTACCTACTCAATTATTCATAGGAAATTATCATTTTCACCTAAGATTCCTGAATATGCGTTCATCACCTCGAGTGTGCAAGCTGAAGCATGTAGTCTGGTGTTAAAATATAAATTTTGATCTCCAACTCACATCCAAAATGTCAAAATCCAAATGCAATCTAAATACTTATTTATAGCTAATTCAAGATACCAATCTAAAGCAACAGAAATTATCAAAAATTAGAAAGCTTGCTACCATCTTCAAGTCAGCAACTAACATAATGTACAGTCTAAAAAAGTCCAGCCCCGAATTAGGGTATAACTCAAGATTTCATTTGTTAGTGGATCAAATGAACAAACTCAACGTTCAAATTAAAAAATATGGATACTCTCTAGTACCACTATATGCCCGATCAGAAGAGGAAACAAATAAAATCGAGTTTAAAATAATGCATAGCAAACCCAATTATCATCACCCGGATTCTATTATCTGTGATTATATCTAGCACATTATGTTATAATAACAGCCAAACATTACATATAGAAAAATCCCAATTAAAAAAAAAACAAAACAAAATTAGGTGAAACTGAAGTGAGCAAGCTGCTTAAGGTAGAATTATTAACCTTGTCTACCGCCAGTGAGCTTGACTTGAACACCCTTGTCGACAAATTTTGCCAAATCCAACACTTTTTCTTTTCTCCCTGACTGAAACAGGAACTTGCAGATTTATTTCGTGACAGATCAATAGATGTCAATGCATTTTGGATTTTTGGGAACTCAATCCCCAATCCTTTGAATGTTATACTCACAGTATAATTGTAAGAGTGATTTGGAGAGCCCATATAATACATTTCCTCACCATCTAAGCCCATCATTGCCTCAAAATGATCAAAGTATTTTGAGGGCAGCGCTCCACTGAAGTTATTATTGTTGGAGAGATCGAAAATTCGCAACTTAGGGAAGGGATAACTGGCATTGAAACTTTTTAACGTTCCATGCAATTTATTAGAGTGCATCACAAGAGCTTGCAGATGTGGTAGAATTCTTAGAGAATAAGGGAATACATCATTGATCTTGTTGTTACTGAGATTGATTAGTTCCAAATTCTCACAATTGATGATAGAATGTGGGATTTTGTCCTTGCAGTTGATTCCTTTCCAAGTTCAAATATCTCTGTGCACATCTCTTTTGAAATGTAGCAGGAATTGTTCCCTGAAAATTATTCATACCCAAATGCAACACCGAAAGAACATTGCTCATATTTACCAAACAGATACAGAGTTGCTTTGAAAACTTGGAATTGGGCCACTGAACATATAATTGCTGAAGTCCATATTATATATAGAGTTGCTTTGCAAACTTGGAATTGGGCCATGTAACTTGTTAAAACTCAAGTCAATGGAATATAATAAATTGCCATGGATTTGGCTTATGTTGAGAGTGCCATGGAGTTGGTTGGTGTTGAGAGTTAAGGATATCAAACGGGAAAGAGTAAATAAGGAGGATGGTATTGTTTCATTGAGCAAGTTATAGGATAAATCTAGCAAAAATAAATACACTTATTGGTTTTTTTATAAGAACAAAGTTTCATGTTGTTTTAAATTTCCAAAATAATTAGGAATGAATGGGACCGCCGAAATTATTGTCTTCAAGATATAAATACTGGAGCAAATTAAGATTTCCAAAGAAAACTGGAATTTGACCGCTGAAATTATTGTATGAAAGATCTAAATATTGGAGTAGTTTAAGATTTCCAGAGGAAGAGGGAACATGATCACTGAAATTATTATGTGAGAGATATAAATTGAGTTGTGTTTAAGTGCCAAACAATTCAAGATTTGAGCCAACAAAATTGCAGCCGTTGAGCCTCAATCCCTTCAACGACTTGAGATTGTTGTGAAAGAAATGAGGTTCCAAATAAATTGGGGTTTTTTTGGTACTTCGATTGGACATGGGAAGAATGCCACTGAGATCTGCATTGCCATATAAATTCAACATTTGAAGGTGTGGTCGTTGAATTAAGATTGCTGGGAATTACCTACGCAATCCACAATCAATGAGAATGAGAGATGACAAAGAAGAAGACAGTTTCAACAAAAAAAGAGGTTCTAAGGAAGACATATTTACAAACATCATATCTAATGCACTTAGTTTCGTTAGATTTTGAACAAGTTTCTTGGAAGGCAATTGTATCCATGCTCAGCTCACTATTCCCACCCCTAAACAACACCCAAGGAAATCCAATTTGGATAGATGAAAAATATCTGGGAATTCCCCTTCCAATTCACAATCGAAAAGCGACAAACATGACAAAGAAGAAGTCAAATTCTTGAAGGAACTAGATTTAAGTGATGCCAAGTTTACACCGCTCAAATCTAGTTCTCTTAAATTGGACAGGTTTTGAACAATTTTATCAAAATATCTCCAGACGATTAACAAAGAGATCAAGTGACACCAATTTGGACAGCTTCATGATTTCGATTGGTACTTCACCAGAAAACATGGATGAATATAGAATCAAATGGGTCAAGTTGAACAAGTAGCCAAATCGAGATGAAATCTGAGAGCCATTGAAATCATTGGATGAGATCTCCAGATGTTTGAAGGAAATTTTAATGAGAAAGAATTTGATTGAGAACTTGTCTATCTTTATTCATTTGTCAAATTGATTAAATACAAATGATCACAACTGATACTTCAGAAAAATCAGTAAAATATCAGGAGCTATAAACATGAACTCCTAAAAAATAGCAACAAAATTTGACTTAGTCTCTAACAACTGAACACGTTGAGCAGACTTGTTCAACAGCAATTCCAGCAGCTTCTAAGGCACCATTCTGACACTCCTCCTTGCCTTTGAAGCTACAAACTCCCAAATTGAACTTTAGTTCTTCAAATTTGATTTTGGGCAAGGCTTTGGTAAATATATCAGCAATGTTATCCTCTGATCTGCAGTAAATTAATGAGATTTCACCTTCTTTCTGCATTTCTCGGAGAAAATAATATTTAATCTTGAAATGTTTCGTCTTGTCATGGAAAACTGGATTTGAGGAAATTGAAATGGCAGCCTGATTATCAATAAAAATTTGTGTGGCCTTTTCTTGATCAAAACACAAATCTTGAAGAATGTTCCTCAACCAAATAGCTTGATTTGCAGCAGCAGTGGCAGCAACAAATTCAGCTTCTGCAGTACTTTGAGCAACAATCGCTTGCTTCTTTGAACACCAATTGATCACCCCTGAACCAAGACTGAAACAATAACCACTTGTGCTCTTCATATCATCAGCTGAGCCTCCATAATCACTATCAGAATAACCAACTATTTTAACTTGATCACAAAAATAACCAGTCAATTGAAGCTGATCAACCTTAACATATTTGATCCCATGATCGACAGTTCCTTTAATAAATCTGAGAACTCTCTTTGCAGCTATCATGTGAGTTTCATTAGCACAATGCATAAACCTGGAAAGCAGACTTACAGCATACACAATATCAGGCCGGGAAGCTGTGAGATACATGAGACAACTGATCAGACTTCTGTACAGATTTTCATCCACCTTAGCAGCTCCATCATCTTTGCAAAAATTGTCTTTTGTTTGCATAGGAGAATCCATAGCTTTACAACTTTCCATGTTAAACTTCTTCAAAATCTCCATAGCATATTTTCTTGACTGATATGAATTTCACCCCTCTATTGCTGCACTTCTAAGCCAAGAAAATATGTCATCAATCCCAAATCTGTCATCTCAAACTCATTGAGCATTGCTGACTTAAAATCGTCAATGGGCTTTTAATTGTTTCCTGTGATCAAAAGGTCATCAACATAAATAGAAACCACAATAATATTAGTGCTTTCACTTTTCACATAAAGAGTAGCCTCACTTAAGCTTCTTTTGAAGCCTAAGCTGATCAAATGATCATCAATCTAACTGTACCAAGCTCTTGGAACCTGTTTAAGGCCATATAAAGCCTTCTTGAGCACATAAACTTTGTCTTCTTGTCCCTGCACAGTAAAGCCTTCAAGTTGCTCAATAAAAATTTCTTCTTCAAGAAAACCATTGAGAAAGGCTGACTTTACATCTAAGTGAAACACTTTCCAACCCTTTTGAGCAGCTACAGCGAGAAGCAATCGAACGGTATCAAGCCTGACAACAGGAGCAAAGGTCTCCGAGAAAACTACACTAGAAATTTATGCATATCCCTTCACCACAAGCCTTACAGACCCATCAGCATTGAGCTTTGTTTTGAACACCCATTTGACTTTGATAACCTTTCTATCTGATGGTATTTGTACAAGCTGCTATGTGTTGTTCTTCTCAATCATGCCCAACTCCTCTTTCATGGCTGAAAGCTATTTTTTGTCTTCCATTGCTTCTTTAACTCCAGCTGGTTCCAATTCTGCTACATTGCATCTTGCATGAATTTCTGCAAGTGATCTGGTTCCTCTAATAGGCTGGTCATTAATATCGTCTTCATTAGGTTGGAAGCTTATAGGAACTTTTCTTTCTTTTTACAGATTCCAATCCCACTCTTCATCCTCCATGAACACCACATCTCTGCTAATCAGAATCTTTCCAGTTGAAGGTTGAAAGACTCTATAAGCTTTAGAAACATCACTATAGCTAATAAAGATCCCTGCTTCAGCTTTCCTGTCAAGTTTGTCTCTTTTAATTTGTGGCACATGAGTAAAACACAAACAACCAAATATTTTCAGATTTTTCAGATTTGGTTTGATCCCATACCATGCCTCATGAGGTGTCTTTCCATTCACAGCTTTTGTAGGAAGTCTATTCAATAAGAAAACTGCAGTATTTGTTGCTTCAGCCCAATACTCCTTTGGTAAATTTTTTTCATGCATCATGCATCTTGCCATCTCAAAAATAGTTATGTTCTTTCTTTCGCTGACTCTATTTTGTTGTGGAGTATATGGTGCTGTCAATTGATGTTTGATGCCGGCTTCATCGCAAAATTGATTGAATTGGTTTGAGGTGTACTCCTTGCCATTATCTGATCTTAGTTTTTGAATGAGGCAGCCACTTTGATTCTCAATCCAATTCTTGAATTTCCAAAAGATGCCTGCAATTTCAGATTTAAATCTGAAAAAATAAATCCAGCACATACGAGAGAAGTCGTTAATAAATATTATGTAATATTTACTCCCTTTTAGTGAAGGAGTTCTTTGAGGTCCTGCAAGATCAGTATGGATGAGTTGCAACCTTTCTGTAGCTCTCCAGGATTTTTTTTAAATGGAAGTCTGGCTTGCTTTCCATATTGACAAGCCTTGCAACCTTGCACTTCTGATTCCAATTGAGGTAGGCCATGAGCAAGCTCTTTCCTTTGCAAATTTAACACGGCAGCATGGTAAAAATGTCCCGATCCTTTATGCCAGGTTTCAGTGATGCTAGCAACAGTTGAGAAAGCTACTTGCTCCTCCTGCAATGGATCTAGTGAAAAACTCTTGCCTTCATATTGACTTTAAACACCTCTTCACATGTTGTGTCTTTGATTAAGCATTTGTTGTCTTTAAAAACAACCTTGAATCCATTTTCAATCAACTGCCCAACACTCAACAAATTTTGGTTAATCTCAGGAACAAATAGCACATCTTTGATAATTTTTGTACCTGAGAAACTCTTGATAGCCACAGTCCCTTTTCCTTTAACAGCAATATAGTCACCATTGGCAATTTTCACCCTGGAATTAATTGAAGTATCCAAGTCTTTGAAGAGATCACGATCAAATGTCATATGATTGGTGCATCCGCTGTCTATGAGCCATTTTTCACTTGAACTGGTAGCTCCAAAACATGTTGCTACAAAAAGTTGCTCTTCTTCTTGCTCGGCAACATGAGCGACATTCTTTTGCTGCAAATTTACTTGAGTTACGTTTCCTGGCTGAAAATCACCCTTGCAAATTTTTTGATGGTGCCCAAATTTCTTGCATTTTTCGCATTGTTGATCTGGTCACTTCCAACATTTGAAAGGCGGTTGACCCTTCCTTCCACAATGCTTGCAAGGAGGAAAGTCTGGTTTTGTTCCCCCATAATCATCTTTCTTTTCCTTATTGTAAGATTGAACTTTTGCAGCAAGTGCGCCTTCTACTGATCCTTCTGACCTCAACAATCTTCTATGTTCTTGTGCCTGCAAAGCATGAATCAACTCTGCCAAGCCAATTCTTGACAGATCCTTAGCATTTTCCAAGGAAGCAATGGTAGCTTCAAATCTTTCAGGAATGGTAACAAGAATTTTTTGAACAATTCTTGTGTCAGAGAATTCGGAACCAAGTAATCGTACCTTGTTCACTATACTGAGAAGTCTATCTGAATACTCTTTGATAGTTTCAGATTCCTTCATCTTTTGCATTTCAAACTCTCTGACTGGGTTCATCACTTGCATTCCTTTGATCTTTTTGTTTCCTTCATACTCCTTCTTCAGAAAATTCCATATCTCAAAGGCTGTTTTCAAGGTCATGGTTCTGACAAAGATTTCAGGAAACAATGCAGCAAACAACATAGCTATTGCCTTTGACTTTCTAGACTTCTTCTCCTTGTGACTCTTGATCTGCGCCATAGTTGGATTCGCAGGTAATGGAGGAACTTTGTAGTCCTCTTCAATAGCTTCCCATAGATCATTTACCTCCAGATAAGCCTCCATCCTCGCTGCCCAGACATGGTAGCCTTCTCCCTTGAAAGCAGGTGGTGCTAGTGCAGTAAATGGAGTTTCAATTGAATCCATGGAGGAAAGAACAAGATAGTTGAATCACAGGTCCCTTAAGAAAAGGGCTCTGATACCACTTTGAAGGAAATTTTAATGAGAAAGAATTTGATTGAGAACTTGTCTATCTTTATTCATTTGTCAAACTGATTAAATACAAAAAATCACAACTGATACTTTAGAAAAATCAGCAAAATATCAGGAGCTATAAACATGAACTCCTAAAAAATAGCAACAAAATTTGACTTAGACTCCAACAACTGAACACGTTGAGCAGACTTGTTCAACAGCAATTCCAGCAGCTTCTAAGGCACCATTCTGACAATGTTGAAGATGAGAAAGCATGAAAAGAGATTATCAGAATGAATGGAACCATAAAGCATACTACGAGAAATAAATTATGTACGGCAAAACATTTAGTTGATCTTTATCAAGCATCCTTAAATAATGACACTGGTATGGAAATAAATTATGTTTTTAATAGTGATGATCCCATTGATATTACCCATTTGGATATGGCTGATTTGTTCGCACCAGTACCAGTGGAAAGCAAATTGTACATGACAATTAATGTCATTTTGTTATTTTCTAAGTTTATTTTATTTTATTCCTTTATTTTCTTTTATTCCAAATCTTTATGTAATTTTCTATTTCAAAATAATAATAATATATTATTTCTTTTAATGAAGAACATGAATTCTTCACCGGTTTTAACTGACTTCAATAAAGCAAATATATGTATCATGGATAGTGCCACCACACATACCATCCTCAAAGATGCAAAATATCTTTCTGATTTAAGAATGGATTAAGCAGTTGTTACGACAGTATTTGGTAACACAAAAATAATTGAAGGCTCCGAAAGAGCTAGTATAATTTTGCCAAGGGGAACAAAATTTATTATAGATAATGCATTATTTTTCCCAAAGTCTCATAGAAATTTATTAAGTTTTAAAGATATTCGCAGAAATGGATATCATATTGAGACTACAAGTGAAGATAATCATGAATATCTTCACATTACAAGAATCAATTTAGGGAAGAAATGTGTATTTGAAAAATTTAATATTCTTCCACCTGGATTGTATTACACATTTGTAAATGTGATAGAAGCACATTTTTCTGTAAACCAGAATTTTACAGATGCAAATACTTATAAAATCTGGCATGATCGTTTAGGTCATCCTAGATCAATTATGATGAGAAAAATTATAGAAAATGCAAATAGGCATCCATTGAAGAACCAAAAGTTTCTTCACAATAATGAATTTTTCTGTACTGCTTATTCGCAAGGAAAATTAATTATAAGGCCATCGAAGGCTAAGGTTGGAATTGAATCACCAGCATTTTTAGAGCGCATTCAAGGAGATATATGTGTACCGATTCATCCACCATGTGGACGATTCAGGTATTTTATGGTTTTGATAGATGCTTCTACTAGATGGCCACACATATGTTATTATCATCCCGTAATATGGCTTTTGCGAGGTTACTTGCTCAAATTATTCAGTTACAAGCACAATTTCCTGATTATCCGATTAAGACAATTCATCTTGATAATGCTGCTGAATTTACATCCCAAACTTTTAATGATTATTGTATGTCAATTGGGATAACAGTTGAACATCCTGTAGCATATGTTCATACACAAAATGGTCTAGCAGAATCACTTATTAAGCGTTTGCAATTAATTGCTAGACCATCACTTATGAGAACTAATCTTCCAACCTCTATATAGGGATATGCAATTTTGCATGCAACATCGCTTATATTTATTAGACCAACAAATTATCATCAGTATTCCCCATTACAACTAGCTTTTGGTCATGAGCCCAATATTTCTCATCTAAGAGTTTTTTGTTGTATAGTATATGCTCCTATTGCTTCACCACAACGTACGAAAATGGATCCTCAAAGGAGATTAGGAATTTATGTTGGATTTGAATCTCCTTTAACAATTAAATATCTTGAGCCATTAACGGGTGATATGTTTACGGCAAGGTTTGCAGATTGTCATTTTGATGAAACCACATTTCCAAAATTAGGGGGAGAAAATATGAATAATGTTGTAAATGTGGAAAAGACAATCACATGCAAAAGTTCCACCACTTTCTCATACAAATCCTAAGTCAAAGCTTTGTGAACAAGAAGTTCAAAAGAAAATTCACATTCAAAGCTTAGCAAATCAGTTGCCAGATGCACTTGCTGATCCAAAACGAGTAACAAAGTCGCATATACCAGCAGTGAATGCACCAATATGAATTGAAATTCCTGAAGAACAACCTCATACTAGTTCTCAAGCATGCCTGAAGCGTGGAAGACCTATTGGCTCTAAGGATAAAAATCCTCGAAAAAGAAAAGGTATTAATAATACAAATGATTCTATTAAGGATGAAGGGGTCAATGATAAATATGATCCTGTTAAGGAAGAAGGTACTAATATAAATACACTTCCTGAAGAAATACAAGTACCTGAAGTTACTAAAAATGAAGAAGTTCAAACAAATTATATTAGTACCAAAAAAAGATGGAATCAAAATGAAATAGTTGTGGACCATATATTTGCATATAAGGCGGCAATGAATATAGTCGATGAGAATATGGATCATGAACCACGATCTATTCAAGCATGTCAAACTAGAGATGATTAGCAAAAATGGAAAGATGCAATTCAAGCCGAATTAAATTGTCTTAAAAAACATGAAGTTTTAGACCAGTAGTCCAAACTCCACAAGATGTACAACTTGTTGGATGCAAATGGGTATTTGTGAGAAAGAAAAACGAGAAAAATGAAGCCGTAAGATATAAAGCAAGGCATGTTGCACAAGGTTTTTCCCAAAGATGCGGGATTGATTATGAAGAGACATATTCTCCTGTGGTGGATGCAATAACTTTCCGGTATCTTATTAGTTTTACTGTACAAGAAAATTTGAATATGAATCTAATGGATGTAGTTACAGCATATTTGTATGGTTCACTTGATAACGATATTTATATGAAAATCCCAAAAGGATTTAAACTGCCGAAAAAACATGACAAACATGAAATTTATTTGGTAAAGTTACAAAGGTCTTTGTATGGACTAAAATAGTCGGGGCACATGTGGTACAATTGCTTTAGTGACTTTTTTATAAGAGAGGGTTAGAAAAATGATCAAATATGTCCATCTGTTTTTATAAAGAAAACAGAATCCAGATTTATTATTATCTCAATTTCTGTGGATGATTTAAATATCATTGGAACTCCCGAAGAGATTCCGAAAGCAATAGATTCTTTGAAAAGAGAATTCAAGATGAAGGATCTTAGCAAAACAAAATTCTGTATTGGTTTACAAATTGATCATCTAGAGAAGGGAATTTTGGTTCATTAATCAAATTATACAGAAAAGATCTTTAAACGAATTAATATGAATAAAGCACATCCATTGAGTAATCCAATGGTTTTTCACTCTCTTAATGTAAATAAGGATCTTTTTCATCCGTGAGATGATTATGAAGAACTACTTGGTCCTGAAGTACCATATCTAAGTGCAATTGGTGCACTAATGTATCTTGCTAATAATACAAGGCTTGACATTATCTTTTCTATTAATTTATTATCGAGATATAGTTCCGCACCTACACGAAGACATTGGAACTGAATTAAGCATATATTTCGCTATCTTCAAGGAACTATTAATTTGGGTTTGTTTTACTCATATGAATCCAAACCTGAGTTAGTTGGATATGCGGATGTGGGTTATTTGTCTGATCCACATAAAGCCCGATCTCAGGTAGGCTATTTGTTCACATATAGAGGTACAGCAATATCTTAGCGTTCAACAAAGCAAACCATTACTGCTACTTCTTCCAATCATACGGAATTAATAACTATTCATGAAGCTGGTCGAGAATGCGTTTGGCTAAGAACATGAACCAAGCATATATGAGGGATGTGTGGAAGATCATCAGATAAAGAAACTCCAACAACAATATATGAAGATAATGCTGCTTGTATTACTCAATTGAAAGAAGGCTACAATAAAGAAGATAGAATAAAGCATATTTCACCAAAATTTTTCTTTACTCATGATTTGCAAACGAATGGTGAAATCAGTATTCAACAAATCTGTTCCAATGACAACCTAGCAGATTTGTTTACCAAAGCATTACCAACTGCAACTTTCAAAAAATTGGTCTACAGTGTTGGAATGAGTCATCTTAAAGATCTTCAGTATTATTGTGAACAGGGGAGTAAACACTGTACTCTTTTTCCCTTGACCAAAGGTTTTTGTCCCATTGGGCTTTTCCCTGGTAAGGTTTTTAACAAGGCAGTGTCCCATTCACATTGATGTACATCAAATGGGGAGTGTTGGAAATTGATGTACCATTCCAATTCCCAGAACAATAATTTTATATTATTGTTAATTATTTATTCATTATGACATTACCTTTTTGCTCATCAACTTTTCCTATAAATAGATGCTGGTTTTTGTTATTCTATATAACTAGGATTCAGTAATAAAAGTTCTTATTTCTCATATTTCCTTTCTGTTAGTTTTCTTGTTGTTATAATTTCCATATTACCTTTATTTATTTAAGTCTTCTTACAACACCTTAATTTTATTGCATTGACTAGTTTCTGCTTGGACGAGATTTGGAAGTCTTGTTTTTAGACTTTGTTGGCCTTAGATATTCAACTTTCCTCACAAACCAAGCAGGATTCCTCATTTTGAACACTGTATATGCAACTCCAACACCAAATACAAATCCACACCCATACCCAATTGTCAAAGCTTTCCATCCAAATCCATCTTCACAATCCTCTCTTTTTGATTTATATTCTAGATGTTGTTTTTTCACTTTGTTGCATTTCTCCAATGGAAATCCACATAATCCTGAGTTCCCTTCATATGAACTATTGTTGAAAGTGTTGAACTGTTTACCTTCAGGTATGGGTCCTTCCAACTGATTATATGAAACCCGGAACATTTGAAGAAACATTAAATCCCTAAGTTCCTTGGGAATCCTTCCGCTCAAAGAATTTGAAGAGAGATCTAATGATTCCAAATTTGAGAAATTTCCTATTGATGATGGAATATTTTCTGTGAAGCAATTGTGAGAAAGATTCAAAAGTATAAGCGAATGGAATATAAGAAATTGCTATGGATTTGGCTTATGTGGAGAGTGCCACGGAGTTAGTTGTTGTTGAGAGTTAAGTATCTCAAACGGGGAAGAGTAAATAAGGAGGATGGTATTGTTTCATTGAGCAGGTTATAGGATAAATTTAGAGAAAATAAATTTGAAAACACACTTATAAAAGAAGAGAATGGGCCAGTTAATTGGTTTGATAAGGATAAAGTATCAAGCTGTGTTAAATTTCCAAAACAATAAGGAATAGGACCGCTAAAATTATTGTCTTGAAGAAATAAATAGTGGAGCAAATTAAGATTTTCAAAGGAAGAGGGAATATGACCACTGAAATTATTATGTGAGAGATACAAGTAAGTGAGTTGTGTTAAAGTGCCAAACAATTCAAGATTTGAGCCAACAAAATTGCAGCCGCTTAGCTCCAATCCCTTCAACGACTTGAGATTGTTGTGAAAGAAATGAGGTTCCAAATAAATTGGGATTTTTGTGAAAGAAAGTCGCTAAGTACTCTAGGAGGGTACTCCAATTGGACATGGGAAGAATTCCACTGAGATTTGCATTGCCATATAAATCCAAGATTTGAAGGTGCGGTCGTTGAGTAAATATAGATGGAAATTCCACACGCAATCCACAGTATATGAGTTTGAGAGATGACAAAGAAGAAGACAGGTTCAACAAATAAACAGGTTCTACGGAAGACATATTTACAGACATCATATGCAATGCTGTTAGTTTCGTTATATTTTGAACAAGTTTGTTGAAGGCAATTGTATCCATGCTCAACTCATTATTTGCATCCCCAGACAACCACAGGGAATCCAATTTGGATAGATGAAAAATATCTGGGAATTCTCCTTCTAGTTCACAACCAAAAAGCGACAAAGATGACAAAGAAGAAGACATATTCTTGAAGGAACTAGATTTAACCGACGACAAGCTTACAAAGCTCAAATCTAGTTCTCGTAAATTGGACAGGTTTTGAAAAATTTTATCAAAAGTGGTACTTGTGTTTAGCTCCAGACGATTAGAAGAGAGATCAAGTGACACCAATTTGTACAGCTTTGAGATTTCTATTGTTACTTCACCAAAAAAGTTTGAGAAATTTTGGTTCAAATGGGTCAAGTTGAACAAGTGACCAAATCGAGATGAAATCTGAGAGCCATTGAAATCATTGGAAGAAAGATCAAGATGTTGAAGATGAGAAAGCATGAAAAGAGGATTATCAGAATGAATGGAACCATAAAGCATACTATGAGAAAGCTTGAGACCGATTACAAAACCTGTTTCCTTATCGCAATTGATCCCTTCCCCAAAGCAGCAATCTGTTCCTTCTTTCCAAGATTCTGTCTTTGGATTCGACGATACATCAGTGGTCTTAATGGAGAAGGATTTTTTAAGAAGAATCAAGGCATGGTTGTCATCAGCATCACAAAGTAGTGTGGAAGAGGAAGAATTTGGAGATAAACAAAGAACTTCAAAATGAAAATGAAACGAAAGGAGGCAGACAAATTGAGCAATCCAAAGCAATGAACACATTTTGTACTTGTCAATTTTCAAACACTTAATTTGGTGAGTTTGTAGTGATTAAAAGACTAATATTTATAAGTAGATTTTCTATAGTGCCACTCTTCATCAAAGGACTAAAGTCTAATAATCTATTTTCTAGTTTGTTAACTTTTCTTTTACGGAAATGGACAAATCAAATAATACCAAAATTTAAATACTTTAAATTAATGCAACTTTATTTATTAAGCATCACCAAATTTCACCGCAATTGATATTATTCAGAAAAAAGATGTGGAATTAAGGAAGAAAACAAGGAACCACAATTTATTTAACAATGTAGTTTGATATCGAATGATTCAAATAATTTAAATTTATATCCATTCGATTTTTTGAAGTAATTAAATAATTCATGCTTTCAGATTTATCGAAGAGTTTTTTTTTTTTTTTTAAAGACAGAAAAAGAAAGTATTGGCTTCATTTAGATTATGTTTACGTTATATAAGCCATCGATCCACAAGTACTATCCATACAGTATACATGGCAAAAAGTATACTCAAGGCCCATTGGTTGGATTGGATCCGCTTGGATTGAAGTTATGGAAAGTTAAAAAACAGAAAATAATACTCATCTTCAAGCTTTTGACCCATCAATAACAATTTTTCTAATTGTTCTCGTAAATAATACAATATGTCATGAAAAAGGCTACAATTGAGAGAATCCCTTTCTTATAGGAGTCTGCCTCAAGATGTAGGAAGTAACAAGGATTAATGCGAATGTCTTATAATTGTGTGGTGAACTTTTATGCCTGATCAAAGCTAAAACATGACACTGATGACAGCAAAGCATAGTTCATCTTTTCTAAGCTAAAACATGACACTGATGACAGCAAAGCATAGTTCATCTTTCCTGATATCAAGAGGACTAAGTGAGGTTAAAAAATAACTCATATTTAGTCTACAGCTACTTGCTTTACTTTGAAACTGTAATTCGTTAAGTGACCTTTTGTGCATTGCATTCACAGGTGTATCCATTCACGAAGAAACGAAAGCTCAAATGCCTTTGAGTTCAATTTCAGATTCAACACAACGTGATACTCTCATCTCGATTAAATATATGCTGGCAAGAGCAACAGAGCATCTTGCTTTAGACAATTACATATTTACGGTTAATTCAACTAGGCTTATTGTTTCTGATTACCAGCGTGTACTAAATACTCAATTGAAGCCTTTTGGTTTATATATATATATATATATATATATATATATATATATATATATATATATATATATATATATATATATTACCTTTGGGCAAATGTATGACAAAATAACAGAAACCATAAATTTATAACGATCCTTGTGTTGTACTGAAAAATTGAAATTTGTTTTTTCTTTTGTCTGAAAAACAATAGAAAAAGGTTGCAAAGCAAATAGTACTAGGCCTGGCCCATGAGAGAGACATATTAAATTAAATAAATTGAGGATTTCCTAATTAATTCATTAGGAGGAGAATGCCACGCAACGCAGAAGCATCATCGGGTTGAGGCATGGCAGCAGAGTATGTGAAAGAGGTAGAGAAGTTTTTCATCCGCAAGGGAAACTACGACCGTCTCGATGATACCCATAAATCCAAGGATTTCTATTCCCTTCTCTTTCGCAGTCTGCTTAAGGTGAATTATGCTTAGCTTGGCAGCGTCTCCTGCCTCTTCTCCGTCCTACCTGCTTACATCGTAATCTCTCCTTTCTTCTCCTCTTTATGTATTGTACTTTCCTTCCTTTTGTTCACCGTTTTACTGCTTTCGTTTTCAAACAGGATTATCAAAAGCTTTGATTTCTTTTCTTGGGTTTTATTTAGAATATTTTCAGTGGATTACATGGAGGGACTATTGGGGGTATATCAGAGAGAGTGGCAATTGCTTGTGCTAGAACAGTGGTTGCCGGGGACAAGGATCTATTTCTTGGCGAATTGAGCATGCCTTATCTCTCTGCTGCCCATCTTCATGTGAGCTTTTTTCTTGCTTTCAATCTAGGCCATAAGCGTTCTCAATTTTTGTTCATTGCAGCAAGTGACATCAATCAATTATAACTGAGTTTGATGCGACTACAATTATAATTCATTGACAGCCTCAGGGCTTAATCAAGAGAGATTGAAAAACAGAGACTGAATATATATACCTGTTGCCAATATAATTGTATCCCATGCAATTGAAGGAGTAACATGACCTTCATCTTTGCAGGACGTTTGTGTCGTTGAAGGGAAGATAGTTCGGAGTGGAAGAAACTTCAGTGTTGTAGCCATTGAGTTCAGAATCAATAAAAATGGGAAACCGGTCTGTGCAGCCAGAGCTACATCAGCCAGTGCGTAATATAAGTTACATAACCCAAGCAACATCAGGCTTTAACTTATTTTTGTAAACTATGTAACCTACAGAAACTATTTTCAAACAATAATTGAACATCCCTAATTACAATCACAGTAACCCACCCAGACAATTCAAAGATAACTCGATGCTTTTTTTGTATTGCATCTAAAATTCTAAATTCAGTGTTTGAGATTGCTAACAATTTACAACAGCATACCGCTTAACATAACAAATTTCACCTTTTTTTTTTAAAGCCAAACATCACAATGTCTATCATTAGGACACCAATTCTCCAAATTAAAACAAGACAGCCCACCAAGAAACAAACATATTCAAAGTTGGAGGCTCTAAACATAAACAAAACTAAGCCCCATCTGGCTGGATAAAAGGATTTGCAATTTCATCTGTACCGTCTGTCGGTGATACAAGCATTACTGCAGTTCCCCTGCATACCTGCACAGCCATGAAAAAACACTCAGATGCTCCCATATATGGCACATTTCAACCCTGCACTTGATTTTGACACATTTGAGCCCCTGTAGGGAAGAACAATCATGCAGTATGAGGAGATGGACCTATGACTATGTTTGTAAAACGATGAATGTTGTATTCTAAATCTCTTCGAGCTGCCAATCACATGATTTTCAACGATGCATGTATTTTCTACCAACTGCTGTCATAGATTATGTTTGTAAACGACGCACGAATATATGTTAGAACAAAAGTACTAAAGCTGAAGCACAAGGACAAAATGAAAAATTTTGCTCAAGTAAAGAGCCAAATTTTGACTTTTTCCAATTCTTTCAACAAAATGAGAACATGGCATCATGTTATTTACCCTAATCATCACCAGCCTAGCAAGATAAATTTAATGAGTTGTGTAAATTTGGTTATGAGCATGTATGTGGGTCTTAGCTATGTATCTTAAAGTTGAACTATGTGTCCTCCTAGTAACTACATTAGGCAGCAGTTACAAGTCTATGTAGCATTTTTCTTCTGTGCAGAAATTTAACGGGAATAAGATAGAATTTTCCAGCAGATTCGTTTTCAATAGATCGAAGAGTTCTATCTCAATGAGCCATTGTTTTTATTCACCATATGTTCTAAAGTTTGAAGATCAACCGAACCAGAAAATCATACCCTCCCATAACTAGATCCTACATCTTCAGGGACATTTGCCAATAAATCTACTCGAAGAATTTGGGAAAAACACATTTTAAGACCAAGCAGCAATGCAAGGGTCATATGTTGATGATGACCATTCCACTTGTTGCATTAATGAAATATATGTAACTCAAAGAAAACATACTATTAGGCCAAGCCGCCTAGTCTGATCAGTGGTCTTCAGTGGATCATCAGCATCTGCAACCCAGTGAGAATGAATCCGATTGTCAGAACAAAAAAAGAATCCACAGTAACTTCATCAACATGTATTGTGACTTTAGATGCATTTTTTAATAGTAAAAAAAAAAAAGAACATGGTTTAGCTCTAAGTAAAAAGGCAAACAAGGAACTTGTACTTTTCTCTCCAACATGAATTCAATAATTAGATTTTGGGAAGTTAGCTTAAGTGGAGACATGAAGAAGCCTTAAACCAAAGAAAGTAAAGACAATTCCAGTCATCAAGATACTCTTGCACAAGCAAATATGAGATTTAATTCGTGGATAGTAGGAAGCGCTATGCTATATGCACAAAAATTTCAATGTCATTCCTCCATCAATTTCTTCTTGCCTGTGGATGATTGACTTCTACAACTCCAATTAGCAATTTGTTTCAAGAACATGGAGCCCTCATATGATATATTGAAAATCAAATAGAAAGTAAATCCTCTGTTCAGAAATAAGAAGACCATCACAGCTTTAATCCCAACTGACATATTGCATATAGATACGGATCACATTAAACAGACAATTTAATACAGCGTTTCTATCAGAAATATGACAATCTAGTTTATACAAAAATCACATACAAGCATTCCTATTTCCACAGAGTCAATACCTCTTAGATATTCTACTGCTTCATCCAGGACAAGGTTGAGCAATTGATCATATCCTTTCAAAGTCCCTGTCACTGAACCAAGAAAAGCCAAAGCTCATCCAATTAAATAGAATATAGACCGATAACAGAGGAAATGGTTCATTTCCTTGAATTCCTAGAAAACCATTTTCTCTCTCTACTAAAAATCTCGTGAAATAAAATTACGAGGATACACAAACTTCAAAAACACAGTCCAGTTCATTATTTTGTGCATGTGAGAGAGAGAGACAAGCATCGAGTGATAACATCAGAATAAGGGTACGAGTCAGACATAAAATGCAGAAATGTTTTGTGAACATTAAGTCAATGAGTACTATAAAAATAATGTACTTTGGGCTCCTATTACAAAATATATGGTTCAATACTCTCAGCATGGCAATATTATTCAATCATATGACTAGAATCTACATATTTAAACTTAACAATTATATCTGAAACATGTCATACTTGTATGATCTCTGGTGTTTGCTTTTTCATAGAAACAAATATTTACTCCAACCATAAGTTCGTTTGGAAACACATTCTGCAAACATAGAAATTCTAAAAATCTTTCTAATAAAATTGAAACTCTCACTTACGTCTACTTTAAATTCTGCTAAAGAAAAACCCATTCTAATAAGACAGCTCTACCGCTCATTTTGGAACGCTCCCTTGAGCAATGGTTGGTTGGACCCTAGGAGTGGGACAGAAAAAGAGTGCTACGTACTCAATTATGCATAGGCAATTATCATTTTCACCTAAGAGTCCTGAACATGCCTTCATCACCTTGTGCGTGCAAGCTGAAGCATGTCTGGTGTAAAATATAAATTTTGATCTCACTTCCAAAATGTCAAAATCCAAATGCAATCTAAATACTTAGTTATAGCTAATTCAAGATACCAATGTAAAGCAACAGAAATTATCATCAATTAGAAAGCTTGCTACCATCATCAAGTCACCAACTAACATAATGTAGAGTCTAAAAAACGTCCAGCACTAGATTAGGGTATAACTCATAATTTCATTTGTCAGTTGATCAAACGAACAAAAAAATCGTTCAAATTCAAAAAATATGAAGAGGAAACGAATAAAATCGAGTTTAAAATAATGCCATATCAAACCGAATTATCATCACCCAGATTCTAGTATCAGTGATTGTATTTAGCACATTACGTTATAAGAACAACCAAATATTACATATAGTTCCCAATAAAAAAATAAAAAATAATAATAATAATAAAAAAAAAAAAACAAAATTAGGTGAAACTGAAGTTAGCAAGCTGCTTAAGGTAGAATTATTAACCTTGTCTACCGCCAGTGAGCTTGACTTGAACACCCTTGTCGACAAATTTCGCCAAATCCAACACTGTTTCTTTCCTTCCTGACTGAAACAGGAACTTACAGATTAAACGGAAGAGAGGGAAACTAAATGGAATAACCAAGCTAATACAAAATTTTAAACAAGTAAGCTATCAAAATTTAATCTTCAAAAGAAAAATTGGAAAAAGAGACACTTACCATTTGTCACAGAAATTTGAGAACCCTGAAATGAAATCAAGTAAAAA
Organism: Euphorbia tirucalli; assembly: GCA_039660915.1. Lineage (NCBI taxonomy): Eukaryota > Viridiplantae > Streptophyta > Magnoliopsida > Malpighiales > Euphorbiaceae > Euphorbia > Euphorbia tirucalli. The sequence goes on from CM077641.1 coordinate 74,823,992, forward strand.
GAGACGAACTGATTTAGCAGTGAAAAAAGTCAAGATTTAAAATATATAAGAAAAAAAAAAGTTTAGGTATGGCAACGGGTAGGGTACCAGCAGCTAATGGAACTACCCATCTCATTTCCGTTCACAAATTTCACTACCCGTCCTGTTACATGCGTGCAGGTATTGATTAAGCAAATCCCATCATTCCCATCCCACGAGAAGAGTAGTGGGTACCCGCTAACCACCCATACCCATAAAGTTAACAAGAAAAATAAATAAACAATAATAAAATTTTAATAAAAGCATAAATAAATGAAGTTCACAATCCACAAATTAATAACCAGGATCAGCAAACTAACAATACAAATTAACAATCCACAAATTAATAATCAGTATCAGCAGCAAGCTAACAATCCAAAAATTAAAAAAAATCCACAAGCTAACAATACAGAAATTTACAAAATCCACAAATTCATCAGATAAAATAAGATACGAATGCAGATAAAATCCTTACATCATAATCAATCAAGTGAATGTCAAAATCTAACCCATTGAGCATAGAATAAACAAAGGGATCCAAATTGATAATCACATAAAATTAGGGGTTTTTCAGCCAGAAAACAATTCTTACACGAAATCGAAACCTGCAGCGGCGGAACAGGGAACACGGCAGCAGTGGTTGAGCAAGGCGGAGGCCGCGGAGGCGGGGACGACGATAAGCGGATATGCGAGCGGTGGAATTGGCAGCGGAGAAACAGCAGAATTGGACTTCAGAGAGTGAGCAGCGGGAGTGGCGGCACCACTGGGATAGTGAGATGCTATATTCTATTATTATTATTATTATTATTATTATTATTATTATTATTATTTTACTACAATATTATGTATATTAAATAACATATTAGTATAATTAGGTTAGTCCATATATATAATTAGTTTAGGGTTTAGGATTTAGGATTTATCACATAAAAACTAGAGCTTATGATTTAGATAATGTATACATTATTATTAGTGCGAAATTTAGGGTTAATATATATGTTTAGTAATTTAGCCACATAAATTAATAGAAACCATTCATTAGATTAATACATATTGTATAATTAGTGCGGGTTTGGCGTTAATAAATATTATGGTAAACAATTTATTAATTCATACATACATTTTACACTAATTAGTCCATACATACCTTTTAAGATCTTATGTTTTGTGATTGTCAACTGTTTAATACTTTTAGTAAAATCAATGATCAAATTGGATTAAAAATATTGAAATTGTTCTTTATCTTAATTTATAATTCTAAAATATATGTATTCATTTCTATTTTGTTTTTTTCTCAAATATTAGGGTTTAGAATTTGCTTAATAGAAAATTAAAAAATATGTATATAAAATTGAAGTAACACTATATAAAATTGGAAATACTGACATTTCATCTCGACCTTATGAACGATATTAAAAAAATTATATATGTATCATTTTAAAAAAATTAGAAACATTTTATTACAAAAGATATTATATTAAACTAATAAAAAAAAATAGAAAAATTAGTATATTTAAATGTTAGTAAAATACCCTTGTTGAATCTGCCCTCAACCTTTTCAAAGGCTTAATTAAAGGTTCAAGGTTCACATTTAGATGCAATTTTTTGGACAATTAGACAGAACCCAAAAGCAAGTATGTTTGGATCGTTAAGTTTGCTGACTACCATCCACATAATCAGCATCTGGCAATGACAACCTAAAACCGATAGACGCGTGGTAGATTTTAACCATATGCAGGGCCCAATACACATCATATCCCGGATCCCCCTTATCCCCTGAATGTATACGAAACTCCTCCCTCACCTTCTTCTCTTGTCGGTCTTGTTCTTCTTCAAAAATAGAAATGCAGGCAAAACAAGGGCTGAATTTTTTTCTTTTTTTTTTTTTTATTTTTTTAAGATAAGAAGGTGTGGAGGAGAAGAAGTCAAATGTTGAAAAAATGGAAATGATGTGTAGTGGGTCCCACAAATGGATATAAAGTGACATATTTCGATCAGTTATAGGTTGTCTTCACCAGCTATCAGTGATGTGGATGTCCAGTCAGCAAACCAAACGGACTTACTTTTGGGTTCCGTTCAATTGTCCTAAAATTGCATCTAAATGTGAACTATGGGCCTACAATTGAGCTTTTTACAAAGGTTGAGGGCAAATTTAACTTTTCCCAATAACCATAGGGGTATTTTACTACCATTTCCCTTGAAATATTTGTGCATGTATATATTCAACAAAATTTTATTAAAAGTATTCTAATTTAATTTAAAAATTAAAAGATTTATTTTTTTAGTTATAACCAAAAGTAGTTTTGTATTTTCATATGCAAACATAGATAGAAGGACTAAAGAGTTGATTGGGATAAAACTTAATAACCTTAGAGTATAATTATGGACTACCTAATGTAATATGTAAAACATAAGGACTAATAAGTTTATTACCTTAAATATTATACAGACTTAGTATTATAATGCATAGTATATATTATGTAGATGATTTAGTATATCAATATTTAGTACAATATACCAATTTTATATTGTGTACTATATAAAATTTATATTGTGTACTATATAAAATTTTATATGTTCAATGTTTTAATACATATTATGTAATTAGTGTGAACAATGAGGTTTAGTATTAATGTATATTAGATAGAGTAAGTGTTATAATGTATAGTGTATACTATATTGGGTTTAAGGTTTAGTTACATTATTTAATATATTATATGCATTAAACTTATTAGGTTTAGATTTAGAATATTAAATTGATAGTTTAGTATATTAATATTTATTACAATATACTTTTTTTACTGGGAATACTATATATTTAGTTTTCTTCCACAAAACTAAATTTCCTAATATTCTAGTTCAATTGCACCTTAATTTTTCTATATTTTGTTTCTTTCCCATAGGCCTTTGAATACTCTTTATTTGTTACTTTCTATAATAAACATTTGATGTTAAATTTTTTTTTTTTCCCAAATTTATCTAGTTGTGTTCTAATCAATGATATTTTTTTTTAATATTAAATGAAACCACTTTTCTGATTACTTATTCAGCCCAACAGTAGACCATGCTTAAGACCTTCTAACTCTTTCTGTTACAAAATTGATTTACAAATCCTGAACTCTCCATACAACCTATGCAATGGCAAATAAGTTGTGTTAGAATCCGAAACAACAACATTTCTTACTCGATAATTAGCATTAGTATCTATGAAACTTGAAGAAAAATGGAAACTAGAAATCTTATTAATTTCTCATAACTACTCAAATATAGGTAGAAGGTACTTTATACATTGGAAAAGCAAAGTTGAATATAACCAATATAAATCGTATATTAAGTAAATGACGAGCGGTTAGGATGAATAACAACCTCCAACAACTTTTCCCACACTGCTAACCAATTTCTGCCACATTAGCACTCATTAACAGTTAATCTCCTTATACTTCACATCCTCCCCGCAAGCTGAAGACATGGGTGTAAATCCCATATTGACCAAGAAAGGAGATAACTGTGAAGAAGAAGGAGCTTTAGTAAACAAGTTAGCAAGCTGTGCAGCAGTGGAGATATAAGTGGGAACCAAGAACCCCTTATCAATCAAATCCTGAATGAGATGAACATCAATAGCCATATGCTTGGTTTTCTCATGGAAAACTGGGTTTTTGGCCAAAGCTATGGTTGATTGATTATCACAGAAAAGTAAAACAGGACAAGGAGAGATACCAAAATCTGTAAGCAAGAAAGAGATCCACTTCAGTTCACAACCTGTGGATGTCATGCTTCAGTACTCCGCCTCAGCTGTAGACCTGCTTATCGTGTTATGCTTCTTAGTTTTCCAAAACACCAAAGAATTGCCAACAAAAATAAAGAATCCTATTAATGATCTCTAGGTTTCCTTACATTTAGCACAGTTAGAGTCACAATAAGAAACCAATGTGGTCAAGTCAGTGCCTCTAGGATAAAACAATGCTAAACTAGCAGTACCCTTGAGGTATTTCAAAATATGATGTGTAGCCTGTAAATGATGCTCACAAAGAGCTTGCATGTATTGACTTAACTGTTGGGTAGCATAGGAAAGATCTGGCTTAGAGAAACCTAAATTCAAAAGTCTTCCTACTATACGTCTATATAAACCCAGATCTGTGAACAATGTTTCAGGAACAGTGAGATCTCTATTCGCCATTAAAGGATTTACAACAGGTTTACATCCTGTAACCCAACATCAGTCAACATATCACTAATGTACTTTGTTTGAGAAAGTAAAATGCCCTTCTTTGTCTGATCTAATTCAATACCAAGGAAATAATAAGCCTTTACTAACTCCTTGATAGTGAAGAGGGAATGTAAGTAATCCTTACTATTGCCACTTCAACACTACTAGATCTCATTATCAAAATGTCATCAACATATATAAAAAGAGCAAGAAAAGAAGAATATGATCTCTTGATGAATAAACAATATCATGCTTGGATTTCACAAAACCGTAATCAAGCGATTTTTGTGAAATTTCTTTGTGTCATTATCTGCCAGCTTGTTCAAGCCTGTAAAGTGATTTGATGAGTTTGCAAACTTTATCCTCCTTAGCTTTATCATAACCCAATGGTGGTTGGAGATATATCTCTTCATCCAAATGGCCATGCAGATAAGCATTATTAATATCAACTTGTTCAATATTCTATCCTTTTGAAGAACCAATAGAAAGAAAAAGCCTGACTGTGATAGACTAGGCAACTAGACTAAAACTCTCCTAATAATCCACACTAAAAGTTTGATTGTAACCCTTAACAACCAAACTAGCCTTGGAATGATCAACTTCACCATTGGATTTTTATTTCACCCGGTAAACCCACTTTGTAGAAAGTGGTTTCTTTCCAGGCGGTAATTCAACCAAATCCTAGGTATTGTTAGCTTCTAAAGCGAGAAGTTCTGCATTCATAGCTTGGACCCATTCATCTTGATGACAAGCTTCATAATAGTGAGCTAGCTCTCGATATGTCATGATTTTCGTCAAAAAACTAGCATGGACAGCTGAACAATTTACAGAGCTTATGCAAGTAGCATAATCCTGAAGCCATGCTGGTGGCTTAGGTACTCTAGTGGTCCGTCGCAAGGCTGATGCAGAATTTGCAAGAAAAGGCTCAATTGAAACTTATGGCTGAGATGGCCTGAGAGAAGCCAAATCTTTTCCTGTAATTCTTTTTGGTATTTAAAAGAAAATATCCCTTCATAAAACTTCACATATCTGGATACCACAACCTTATGTGTAGCAAATCCATCAACCTGTAACCCTTCTAGCCAAACTTAAATCCCATAAAAACTATAGCATGAGCTCTAGCACAGAATTTGTCCTTCTGTTCATGAATATCAGTGTAATAGCATGAACAACCAAACATATGGAACTTCTTATAATCAGGAGGTTCATTATAAAACTTCTCAAATGAAGATTTCCAATTAAGAAGTTTAAAAGGTAAAACATTAATAATATAAACTAACATAAGAGGAGCATCACCCCAATATTGAATTGGCAAATCAGACTAAAACATAAGTGACCTGGCAACCTCCAGCAAATGCCTGTGCTTTCGTTCCACAACGCCACTCTATTATGGAGTGTAAACACAACTTTTCTGATGGACTATCCCTTTCTATTGAAACAAAGTATTACAGGAAGAATTGATAAATTCAGACCCATTATCACTCCGTAAAATCTTAACATAGGCCTCATATTGACATTTAATCATACGGAAGAAAGTATCAAGTGCCGTAGCAACCTGTGTTTTATGTTCCAATAGAAAAATCCATGTCATTCTAGTATAATCATCACTAATGATAAGAAATATCTGGCTCCATTTACAAAAGGAACCCTTTAAGGACCCCACAAATCAATATACAGGAGATCAAAACTATTTTTGGTTGTAATCGTACCTCTAGTAAAAGAAAATCTATGCTGTTTTGCACAAGGGCATACAATACAAGAATCTAAATTAGTGATAAGGGAAAATTTTCAATGTTTGACCGCCTAAAAAGACTTAATTTGAATTATTTTCAAGCTGTTTTGGCTCCAAGTTACCTTATTAAAGGTTAATTATATCTTATTACTTGAATTTTCCCTCTTATAGATATTTATGGGAAATTTGGGAGTGACTTACTCAAAGTATAGCTGCCCAAAGCATCCAGAGAAGCGGAACAATCCTCTCAACCTGACACAGAGTAGCTTTTATCAGAAATAGAATGAAACAATTTGCCATTTATGGAAAGTTGCATTTTTGAAGCAAAGTTGCCCAAATCCTATTGGCTGAGCCTAGAGATAGTTCAAAAAATGCCTTTATATGTCTTTTGTAATTTAAGAACTCTTAGATCAGGTGTCATTGATGGACACGTGTAGGGCTTTGATCTCTTTTAGGTAGTTGCCCTAATTTTTTTATTGTGGAGGTGTATTTATCCTCCTTTTCTCTAAGCTTGAAGATATTCTAATACTCTGGTTCTATACTTCATTTTCTCCCATAGTTTTAAGTAGCATTTAGTTCAATTTCTCTTTTATGCCTTCCATGGCAAAAGCTATTATGACCGTGGAGGAGTAGATATTTGGTGTAAGCCAAATATGGCTGGTCTCGGTACATTTTTCTAACTAATTTAAGGGATATTTCAATTAATGCATGTCCTTCATGTGTGTGTTTTATTGAATAAGCTTAGCTAACTCATTAATAGTATGTTAAATGCAATGAAAGTTGGTTTAATGTATGGAAATGCATGAATTGACACTTATGACTACTTAGTAATGGCTCTGAGTTATTTGTTAGGGGTTCAATTTGACATGCGTGCTTTATTTGATGATTTCTTGAGTGTAATGCATGTTCTAGCCTTTAATTGTGGAGAATACTCAGGTTAATATTCCAGAGTATAGGATCCATGATACAACAAACATTGGCCTTGGTGAATCTCTTGAAAGAAACCCTATTGCATGAAAAACTGAAATATCCTTAGATTAGGAAGAGTTACAAACTGTTCCCATGCTGTATGCTGTGATTACTCCGCTTTTCATATACTGTTTTCTTAGATCTACATTCAAGTTTGTTCATTCAGTTGATAAATATTAGATCTATAATTACAATAGCTTTTAGTCATACAAACCTAATATTTATGAAATTGGCCCGCTTTCTTTATCACAAACTGTTCCAATTAAGTACCATTCATGTTTTACATTTACTAAAACCCAGATCCTTGTGAGAATGACATTTCAGATTTAAATCCACTTTATTACTTGTTGATGCTAATGTATTTGTTAGGTAATTCTGCATGATAGATCAGAGCACAACAATTAGACTCCAATTGAATTCTACTAATATGATTCAATACATCAAAAAGATGCATGGCCTAATCGCTCATGCCATATATCCACCTTATTCAATACTATATTGTTACTACAAAAACAAAATTGTTCCGCTTTAGTAACCTCCTGTAATGTAAAAGATGTTTGATCTAACAAATACAATCCATCCACTCGTAATCCCACAGCCTTTATTTCCTTTGTGATTTTATCGTGCAAATACCAACAAGACTGATGAAACACCACTTGCACAGAGAATTGCTTTAGTAACTACCCCACAGACAATAGATTGTACTTAAAATCTAGTACGAATAATACTCCAATTAATTGAAAATTATTGTTCAAAGGAATTACACCAACTGTATCAACAATTTGAACTTTGCCATCAGGCAATACCACTTGTTGCTTGTTTGATAAATGTGTAAAGTGTGAAAACCATTGTTTTGTAGGACTCATATTGTTGGGATTCATCACCGAAAATCGACCGAAAAAGCGGAAATACGCATCGATTTCCTCGAATCCGGTCCCAGGAGCTTAAGTAGTGGAAATCAAAAACACAAAGCACAAGGAAGAAGGTTTTAAAATTTCACCTTAAAGTCTCTCCAAGAGACAGATGATGACTGCAGAAACCAAATTAGATTTCCTCCTTCGTCCCGTACACGAACGGCTCTTAAACTGAAACCCGTGCTAGCGGTTCGAAAATCAATAAGAGAGAGTGAGGGGAGGCTATGTTGGACGTCCAAGATTATCATAATATGGCAGATTTTTTTCTCTTATATCACCAAAAGAAAGATCAAAAAATCAAAGAAAGAAAAGTCCAACTTTTCTACCACAAAGTCAAATAATGACTCACCATATTAATCATCATCTTTTGTCCCTTTAATGAGTCATTCTTCCTATCCAAAATGACTCACTAAAACTTGGCAAAAATCCCACCAAATATTTATGGCCAAATCATCCAAAAAGAAGGGCTTTCATGTTTAAAAGCTCAAGCCCATATTTAATTCTTTGGTATTGATTTGATTTCAAAAAAAATTTAATTCTACATGTATGTTAATATATTATACCATATAATATGTAACATATATGTAAATTAAACTTTGTTTGACACATCAAATTAACCAATGGATTAAATATGACATACATAGGATGATATACATGTAAACCTATACCTGTACAAATATTTCCACCTAGGAAATAAATACACAAAATTAATTCATTGAATTAATGGCCTAAATAAATATTAATCATATTATATTTTGATCAATCCAATTGAGCTATATAATATAATTAATAGACCTCTCTCTCTTCGACGTGTATATCCGACTAGTTAAAGTCCAGACGTTCAATGTGTACGATCCGATGGGCCCATCTTTATGTTGGCAGTGAGCTAAGGCCCACAGACTATAGTTGGGCTCTAGCAAGCCATTGTAGCCCCCAATTAAGACGTAGTAAGCAGTCCAACTGAAAATTTAACCCTGTAGTTTAAACTTGTACCTCCCATGTCATCGATATCGGAGTCCAACACAGAGGCATGGTTTAATCACCCTCTATTGTGTCTGGACATTAACTTGATCCCGAATGCACTGATATTCACAGACAAGTTCCACCTTGTTTGGGTATGGCCACACTCTTATCAGCTGCATTCATCAAGAGGCCGGTGATATCTTCTCAGTGGAACACTAAGTGACATTCCCATCTGCATATCCATAGTACTGCAATGTTCATTAACATACTCGAACGTACCCGTACTTGGCACCCTTTTACAGGCCCGTTGGGCGTACACCAAAGTATGCCACTTCACATCCAGTACCATCATATGGTCAGGTCAAAGGATCCATACAAGTACTACACGAGAATCCGATGTGATGTGATACCATGTGTTTTCCCGTTAAGTGGATCGATCCAGTACCATGCCCTTTTTGCATGTACCCATTAACCTGGTTGACATTCCATGTTCTATGACCGGTAAGACACCGCCATACAACCGAAGTTAATGATAGTCTTTAGTTCCATTCATTCCCATGATTGGAACAGACTACGGATGGCTTTATGGCCATATCGTTTTCCCTATCCACAGTCTTACTGCCAAGTACCTCACACTTGACAACATGGATATGGATATGTCCATTGGATACTCTATTTACAATTATTGCATAAGACATATAGTAAATAGATTGACGCCTTTATTTATTAACACAAATTGTATAATACATATCTTACATAAAATGTACAAATGTATAATACAAACACAAGGACCAATGCCTCGGGACTAGGACATATCCAACACATATGAGTGGTAGCCCCACTATCTAAGATCCAATACTGATTTGAAGCGGGAACTAAAGAAAGTGCATAATTCATCTTACCAGAAAATCCAACAAACGCTGTGAAATCTGGATTCTAGATTGATGTGTTTGTAAAAGTTGTAACACATTTTCCTTTGAACATTTTGTACATCTCCTGCACCATATGTGCCATTTGTTGTGGATCCAACATTCCTTCTTCGCCTTCATAGCCATTGTGACCAGAACTTGCCCTTGCTACATTCTCTCCAAACTGTATTGCATTTGCATTATTAGATTTGTACTTCGAACCAGATGTTGACTGCACTTGTGAGTACCTAGGACCTTTGTACCAATTCGGATATCTAATGATTTGAAAACAATTAGTCTTGGTATGGCTAGTACCATCACAAGCATCACATTTGAGATCGGACCTATCAATCTGACTTCCAACTGGCCTTTTCCCCCTTCCTTTGGTATAGGATTTATCAGATTGAGCAAGATTAGCGAATTCAACTACTCAACCAGTAGAAATCTCATGTTGTTTCTCCACTTTCAATAACATAGAATAAGCCTTATTAATCATCGGCAATGGATCCATCAACAAAATTTGGTTCTTTACATGTTCCTGTGTATCACTTAACACCATTAAAACTGCATTAGCTTTGTTTCCTCTCTCATGTCAGCCAATCGCTGAAAAGCATTACATACACAAGTCCTTGCAATACCACATTGACAACTTGGCGTTGGTGATAAACAAAACTCAATTCGTCCCATAACCTTTTCAGTCTGTTATAGTATTGAATCACAAAAAGATTACCTTGCATCTAGAGGCTAATCTCTCGTTGAATTTGATACAACATAGGACCATTGCTTGCACCAAAATGATGCTCCAGATCCTACCACAATTCTTTTGAAGAGATGCATATTGAAACCCTTCAGCCACATCCTTTTTCATGCTATTAATCAACCAAGAAGTTATTAGACAATCAACTTTGAGCCATTTCTGATAATCCGGATCTCCTTCTTTTGGAATCTTCATATCTTTAAGAACATAATCTCTCTTTTCCTTGACGTGTAATGCCCGAATCATAGCTTTCCTCTAGGCAATGTAATTACTTTTATTCAGTTGTATGTTAATGATAATCGCACCTGGATTATCACTATTTTGCAGCATAGTGAATAAATTTTTCATCTGATTCATAAATACTTCTCACGTTGCTGGAAACCGTTGGGGATTTCTCAGATCTTATGTTCCTCTGTTATTTCTCTGATCTCCTCCGTGAAAATCATTGTTCACAGAATGAGTATCGCTTCCTTCTTCATCACTGAAAGGAAACGATTCATGTTGAGGAATTTCAATAACTCTTCTTCTTCTCACCATAATCGCAAACGCCTCTTAGTTCTGATACCATATGAAACTTGAAGAAAAATGGAAACTAGAAATCTTATTAATTTCTCATAACTACTCAAATACAGGTAAAAGGTACTTTATACATTGGAAAAGTAAAGTTGAGTATAACCAATATAAAATGTAGATTAAGGAAATGACGAGCGGTTAAGATGAATAACAACCTCCAGCAACTAATCCCGCACTGCTAACCAATTTCTGCCACATCAGCACTCATTAATAGTTAATCTCCTTACACTTCACAGTATCAAGATAAAACAGGATACCAAGTTGTAATCTAGTCTCCTTTCGAGGCATCCTAGGAGCATCAATCTTTGAATATGGATTTTGTGCTTTTAATGGAATCAATCATAACTTCAATTTAGGCATTTGCTTTTTTCTATAGCTTAATAAGAAAGAAGAACAGCGGAGTTTTTGGACAAGCTCCTAAAGGGAATCTGTGAAGTGCTCCATCAATATGGAAATAAGACTATCGGATATAATCATAGTTGGGGCAGGAGTTGCTGGTTCAGCCCTTGCTTATGGTAAACTTGTGCAGAGTTATCAAGCAGCTTGAGGATTATTGTTATGTTCTTCTGAAATGCTTTTGTAAAGCAGTACTTGATTTATAATCGTTTTTGTTAAAAATTGCAGGATGGATGACAAGTGCAAGTAATAGAAAGAGACTTGAATAAGCCTGATAGAATTGTTGGTGAACTCCAACAGCCTGGTAACCATCTCAAAATCATCGACCTTGGTCTTGAAGGTACATTTCAATACTTAACAACTAATTCATCATGTAGTACATCATAAAAACCAAGTAACATTTCAAGTGCTTAGCTTGACTCTATCTGTTGACGTTGATGCAGAGAGTGTGGAAGAGATTGCAAATATTTGGGTACGCAATGTTGAAGGATGGATATGATCCTTTTACAGTTGAGCTCACAGAAAAATAGTAAGAGTAATATTTTGAGCACAAATAATCCATGTCATTGCGATCTGAGCCCATCATTCCCTCAAAATGATCAAAATATTTTGATGGTAGTGGTTCGCAAAAGTTACTGTTGGAGATGTCAAAAATTTCCAACTTAGCAAAGGAATAACTGAGATTGAAACTTTTCAAAGACCCAAGCAATTTATTTGAGGACAACACAAGAACATTTTTTGCAAAAGTTGAAGAGTTCCCAAAAAAATAAGGGAACATATCATCAATTTTGTTGGTGTTGAGACCCATAACTTCTAACTCGTCACAATTGATGATAGACTGGGGGATTCCTCCTTGTAGTCGATTGCCTTCCAAGTTCAAATATCTTAATGTACAGCTTTCTGAAAATGTAGCAGGAATTCTTCCCTCAAAATTATTCAAGCCTATATTCAACACTGAAACACTATTGCTCATATGTCCTAAATATGGAGGAATGAATTCAATGAATTTATTGTTATACAAGTCTAGAATTTGAAGAAACTGTAACTTGCAAACTGAAGAAATATCTCCTGTTAATTTGTTGTTCGACGATAAAATGAGAAAGTTTCAAGTTTTCACAACACTGAAACTTGAATCATTGTATGAAAGATATAAATGATCGAGCAATTTGAGATTTCCAAAGGAAGAGGGAATCTCACCGCTGAAATTATTATGTGAGACATCTAAAGAAGTGAGTTATGTTAAAGTGGCAACCAATTCAATACTTTCAACGACTTCAAATTGTAGCGAAAAAAAATGAGGTCGGAATGTATTGGGATTTTTGTGAAAGAAAGTCCCAAGTACTATAGGAGGGTACTCCAATTGGACATGAATGCCATTAAGATCTTCATTCCATCTAGATTCAGGATTAATAGGTATGGTCGTTGAATAAAGATAGATGGAAATTCCTCACACAGTCCACAATTACTGAGATCGAGAAATGACAAAGAAGAAGACAGATTTGACAAATAAACAGGTTCCACCAAAGACTTATTTTACATTGCTATATCCAATTCTATTAGTTTGGGTATGTTTTGAACAAGTTTGTTGAAAGTGAATTCGATTTCGATAGATGAAAAATATCTGGGAATTCCACTACCAGTCCAGAATTTGCTAATGATAAAAATGCCAAAGAAGACAAAATCATGAAGGTACTAGATTTAACCGACGACATGTTTACAGAGTTCAAATCCAATTCAATTATTTTTGACAGGTTTTTGTCAAAGGTGCATTCTTTCTCAACTTATCATCCCATACAAACTAAGTGAATCCAATTTTGACAAGTGAACTATGTCTGGGAATTCCCCTTCCAATTCACAATATTCAAGTGACAGATGACAAAGATGACAAAGAAGCCGACAAATTTAAGAAGGAACTAGATTTAACCGATGGGATGTTTACAAAGTTCATATCCAATTCACTTATATTGGACAGGTTTTGAACAATTTTATGAAAAAGGGTTGATTCTAGTTTCCGAAATTGATCACCAGAGAGATCAAGTGATACCGACTTGGACAACTGAGAGAATTCTGTGGGACTCCACCAGAAAACATGGAGTTATTTAGGTTCAAATGGATCAAGTTAAAAAGGTAGCTAAAACCAGATGAAATGTGAGTCATTGAAATCATTGAAAGAGAGATCAAGATATTGAGACAACATGAAAAGAGGACTATCGAACTCAAAGGAGCCATAAAGCATAGTATGAGAAAGGTCAAAGACCGATTCATAACCTTTTTCATGATCGGACTGATCTCGTCCGAAAAGGAGCAATCAGTTCCCCTTTCCAAGAATCTATTGGATTTAACAATGGATAAAGAAAAATGAAGGACTTTTTGAAACGAATTAACGTATGGCTCTAATCAGGATTACAAAATAATGTTGAAGAAAAAGAATTAAATAATAAACAAGTAGCTTCAAAATGAAAACGAAACGAAAGGAGACAAATAAATTGAGCAATTCAAAGCAAGAAACCCATTTTCTACTTGTGAAATTTCACATACTTAATTTATAACTTGATTTTGTGGCTGGCTTTGATACGTCAACTTCTTTTTTTCTACAAGTTCATATTCGTATTCCCATTGTTGCAAAACTAATTAAAACATTATCAAATTTAATATTTCAGTGAACTCACAAAGCTGCTTAGTTGCTACAATTATGAAATCTGTCAAAGACTGAAATTGGATGTTTTAATATAGTTGACAATTCACATATACAAACATCATTTAACTGTTTCAAGTTTTTTCATTTTTGCTATTATATTTCTTTTTATGATTTGTGATGATTATACATAGATGCTTTTGCGTGATTCATGTGCGTATATATATATGATATTGGTGGTTCTTAATGTTAACTAAAATAAATTTCACTTCATTAATTTAGCAGTATATTTAACTGAAGCTTTTTCTTTTTTACCAAAAGTGTTTATATTAGTTCATTGACATATATATGCAACATGGAACACGCTGGCAGATAATTAAAAAAAAAATAGACGAAAGAGAATTACTACTTGTTTTCTATACGTAAATTTTGTAGGGGAAAAGAGACTTGGCAGATGGAATGGCAATGGAAGAAAACAATTACATCATTTGGTATCCTGTTAAGCTGCTACAAAATTCTCGAGCCCAAAAAATATGATGATAGAATTCTTCCAAATTGTGAAAAGGAGAAAATAACAGTAAAAGTATATTTTCCCGTAAATACAATATAAGGAATCAACATTAATGTTGGAGCTCATACATGAAAATAAGTTAGACTAAACAGTAACACATAAATGATGGAGATTGGACCTTGACACAAATTGTAAGGTCCAACACTCTCAACAAGGCTCACAGACAAATTGTCTCCAAAATTATAGGAGAGGATATTTCATATTTCTAGGGGAAAAAATGAGAGCTCATTCATACTCCCTAAAGTTCATCCATGGGCGTCCCAGTAGTAAGGACATCTTTTCTTACATGAGAGTTTGGGATCCAAATTTTTTTGAAACCATTGTCAGCGTAAGTTGGACACGAATCTCACTTTCTGCTGTGAGCCTATGTTTTGTGATTTGACATATTATAGAATACAGTTTAAGCAAGTTGAGGGGATTATCGGGACGTTTTGAAAGTTCAGGGGCACTGTAAGTTTTTTGGCACCTTACTGAAACCACCTTGCCCAGAGGCTTATAAAACGCTCTAGCATCGCCTCTCATATCCTCAATGCCTAGGCGAGCACCTTAAGAACTTTTCACAAACACTTCAAAATGCAAAAGAATGAATATGGCATTTTCATCCTTAGGCATAATATCATTGTAGAACATAGCTGTATGGTTAAGAAAGGGACTAATAAAATTATCCATAAATCTACAAAAACACATGGGTGTGCAAGGGAAAAAAATTATCATTACTTGTGCTGAGATTTTGAAGAAGCCCATCTAAAAAACCCGCAATTTGCTTCAGGATTAGATGCAGGCCCCTACAAGGACAGAAAAGAAACCCAGCAATTAGTCAATATCTTATCAACAACCATTGGCTTGGGAGCTTAGACACAGTGAGGACGACAGAAGCAAGAACTGAAACAAATATATATACACAAAATCATGTACTATGTAATTGGACAAAAGGTCCTAAGTGAATTATTATTTCTCAAATATGACATGGATGCGTCAAGGTGTAAGAAGAAGAAAGAACAAGACAGATGCTCAATAGACTGAAATGATAATTTATAAAGTTCTTGCTATGCTCCAATGGCAAAGGAATTTAAACAAATTAAGAGTACCTAATTGTCAAATCATAAAGCCTAACTACTCAACAACTATCAGGTATACAAAGATCCGCAACAGTAATATTCCACCAGCAGAGCATACTTAAAAAATAAGAAATTTTACTGTGGACCAGGTCCAATGGCCCCAGTCAATGATAAAAAGACATGTATACAATACATGATAATGATAAGTACTAGGAATGAAAAAGTATATACATGTTCTTTTTTCAATGGATTCCATTGGAAGGATCCATATGAACCAGGACCATTGTAAAATTTCTCCCTAAAATAAAGGTCCAATCATTTACTTCACATGGCATTTGGCAGATAGCCCCCTGCTTCTTTCTTTTTTTCCTTCTCATTCCCTATGATCACCCATTTTACAAGGGTGAGCCACACAAAGGTGAATTTTTTACAATTCTAACTACATCTTAGATTCAACTTGTGCAAACAACCTCCCTATACATAAAAACAAGAGGAGGCTGCTTATCATAGATGGCCCTCCTCCAAATCACATACTGCAGACTCTCATACACCAATGATGCAGAAATTTACGAATGTCCATGCAATCTACCGTACTTTAACAAGAAAACAGTAGAATAGGGATACCTCAGCTCTAGCACAGACATAAAACCTGTGACCAAAAGTAGGACCTTGTTTCTTCACTACTCGAGAAACACATGGTTCCTTATGACCTTTGCAAAGGGGTATACTGTTCTGCATTAGTTGCTGTATCCTCTGCCACTCCACTAATGCAAGACTGTTTTTCTCTTTCTCCGGAGGACCATTATCTACCTCATCCTGATCCTGACTGCCTGCACTTGAGTTCAACTCATAATGCTCAGAACAGCCTTTCCCAACCTCCGAAGTAGGTTTGCTTGATTGATCATTAGAATTTGGCACATCTGCTTCACCATGTGAAATACTCACAGAAGCATTTGCAACGTCGTTTGTAAGCTTTGGACCTTTCTGGAAAAATGATGTAAGGGGGAGTTGGGATAGTTGAGTTTTTCTTGCTTTTTTCTTCGTTTTCTCAGCAGGAATTGAATTAATATGCTCTCCTTGGGACATTACCATGGTGCTGGAACAATTCTCATCAAGAACTTCATCTGAATCTTCATTCAAGAAACATAAATTACTTGTAGCCGAACAAGGTATGCTAGAGTTATCAAAAGATCTTTTCATGCTTTCACTGCAGGTCTGTACGGCAAATTTTTCATCTGAAAATGAACTTGCTAGCTGGTAGAATTGCACTTGTGTAGCAGCTTGTCTTTTCATTAAAATAGACACTGCAAAAGATTCTTAGACTTAGCACTTCAGATTGATATGAGCTAACATTGCATCATAGACCTGATTGAACAAGAAGAAAACATTCTCACACCAAGTGTCTGCTGGACACCGTGAATCATGGGCAGATATCTAGAAGACAAAGACGGAGTGGTATGACAGAGGATATCAGGTATTTGTACCAAATTTGTATAAACTGGTGCATGATCAGAGCCTTCCAGTTTAACGTTCCAACCACCTTTCCATCTATGTGTAAGGTAAACAGAGAATTTTAGACTATTGCCTTTGCATAAACACGAAGAGAGAGACTCCTATAAAGATGTATGAGCAGCATATGTGGATACTTAAATACACATATGCTTAAATAATACAGAAACAGAAACAGAGCTCCATCATATACTTAAATACACAATAAATATAATTATTGATGCATCAGCTCACTACTTGAAATATGGTTGAGTCCAATGCTTACCTAACTGTATTTCCGGGTTTCCATCTTTTATACTCTGTTAATATGTCACATTCCTTAACATGGCAAGTAATAAAGCTACAGCCTTGCAAATCAGGCCCTTCGTGTAAGCATGGTCCAGCACAAAGAATGTGGTCAATTCTAGTCCCATAGTTAAATTGCTCAGCACCAGTATTTGATGGCCAGCATGTGTATGCGTCTCTTCTACATGATAATTTAGGATGCATTAACTAGTTGCCAATAAAATAATACAACAGAAAATGAAAAATGCAATCATCAACCGTGTAATGCCATATAGATTAGTTCCATATCTGGTTTTTGTGGACAAAGAGAAAAAAAAAAGGGTTAACAGAACAATTACATGTCACCAAGATACCAACTAATTGTATATAGCTTAGTCAATCAATGAAGTTAACAGCAGATCAAGGTTATTGTTTTACGACTGATACCCTTCCTATCTAACTCTAACAAGACATGGAGCCAAAAAAAAAGGGGGGGAAGACAAAAAGATTATAAACTAACTTATAATTAACCATAGATTTCATACTTGTCAGGATGTTTTGCTCTGAACACGTCAAAAAAGGAACCCCCATTTTCCATTAACATGGATCTAAACCATCTTCTGAATCTGTTAAATCGCAAATAGCCGTAAGATAAACTTATAGGCCAAACAAACAATCACTGCATAGAAATTAGCCTAAAGCTTACTCATTCTTTTCAAAATCAGGTCCAGGATCACAGCGATCTAGCGCAGTAGGAGCTATGTTGAGATCACCAACAACAAATATTCTTCTTCCCTGGTGCAGGAGACTCTCCCATCTTTTCTATAAAAAATTATATAAACTTTCTCATGATCAAATCAGACATTTTACCGTTCTCCCATAGCACAGAAAAATGACCCAGTTACCTGTAATATCTTGAAGAACATAAGCTTAAATTGTATCCTGTCAGAATCATCACTATCTGCTCGAGGTCCATATATATTGAAAAGAACTGCCAAACACCTCAAACCCAATTAATCCCATCATAAATTTTCCAAAAAGAATTCAAATTTCACCTAAAGCAGAGTACCAAAATGACTGTGATCAGTGATGATACACCGACCCTCCCCATCAACCTTAAGAAGCTCATCATTGTCAAACTCCTCAAGACCTTGCGCTACAACCGTCGAGTCGTCTTTCCCATTTCTACAATTATTGACAAGACCAGTGAAACCTTCCTCCGCTGCAACCGGCAATGCTGGCTCAGTACTAGAAAATGCGGACTTTACACGGCAAAAAGTAGCAACACCTACATGAAAAGTAAAGTAAAACAATCACAAATTAGACAATAGACATAGAAATTGAAGGCAGAACTAACAGGTTGAGGCAATTTGACAAACAGGTTACCGGAGTAGCCAGTGCGTCCTTTCTCACTGGTACGGGTACAGGAAAAGAAGGATTCATAGCCGTCAGCCATGGCTAAATCCGCCGTTAGCTCTTGTCTTCTCAGTTTAGTCTCCTGTTTGATTCGAGCACAAAATTTAACCAAATCACAAAGAGAAATACTGATGGGGGTGTTTCGAAATGAACCACACAAGAAACAAAATTAAGAAGGAAAATTTATGCCTGAAAGCAAATAATATCAGCATCAAAGGAATTGAGCAATTTGAGGAGAGAGCCAAACTGGGAAACGCGCTGCCTAAGGCCATTGACGTTGTATGTTACTATCTTCATTATTTTCCTCCCTCTCTGTAGCCCAAAAGCTCCGGTGGCGATGATTGTTGAATAACCGCCCCAAGCAGCGACGTTTTATTAGCATCGCCTTTTTCCAGGCAGTGAAATTGATCGGAGTAGATGAGGCACATGTTGGATTTAGGGATGGCAACGGATATCAATTGACCCACTCAGTTTTGTTTTTTATTTTTTTTTTAAATTTATATATGACTTTTTTTTTTCTTACAAATTTATGACATTGACCAATTTCTTTTATAAAAATCCTACAAATTATATATTATTTAAATATTTTTTAATTGGAATATAATTTACGCCTAATTTAACCCTTAATGACCTGTAATCCTGGCTCATCTACTCACGTGATTACATATCCCATCCCGTTTCATTATATGCAGTTTTTGACTAAGTAAATTTTATTCTTATTTCAATACTAATAATAACACCGTTAATTACTCGTCCTACAAAATTACTGATTTAATAAAAATATAATAAAAACATAAATAAAAGAAAATATAAAAAAAATTCATATATAAATAAAGTCTACAATTCAGAAATTAAAAAAAAAAAAAAACTGAACTTAATAAATAAAATAAACTGAAAAAATAGGTACCAAAATTTAGTAAAACAATGTGATAAAAACTGAATTTAATAATTTTTTATCAATAATGATGTAATATATTAATAATTTTATTAATATATTAATAATTTTTTATTCAAAGTAAAATAATAATATTTTGAATGTAATCGATAAATTTAATAATTACATAAATTATCAAAGAAATCAAAGTTATTTCACTACTTTTACACTTTAAATATATAAACGCATTCGGATCGTGGGTACTATGAGGGTAATTTCATTCCTGTCCTGAACAAGCGATTGGCAAAGAATTAAATATAATTCTCGTCTTATATCCTTTTATATTGAATTCGAATTATCCCATTAAAATCAAGAAGTGTTTGGTACCCGCAAAACACATATATGTCTAACTCGAAGCTGAACTATATGGTTACTAAATTGTAATAATTTGGTAACTATATGTCTAACTAGTTTTTTTTTTAATATATATATATATATTTTCCAAATTTATGTTATTGACCTACTAATTTGTGATATTGACCCAATTTCTTTTATAAAAATCCTACAAATTATATATTATTTATATTTTTTGTATTGTAATATAATTTACACCTAATTTAACTCTTACTGACCTATAATCCTAGTTTTGCCACTGGTTACGGGTAATGTGATTACCCGTCACATCCCATTCCATTACATGTAGTTTTTAACTCAGTAAATTGTATTCTTATTCCAACACTAGTAATAATACCGTTAATTACTCGTCCCACAAAATTACTCATTAAATAAAAATATAGATAAACAAAAAATAAAATTAAGAAAAATCATATATAAATAAAATCTACAATTTAGAAATTAACATACAAACTGAACTTAACAAATAAAACAAAGTGAAAATATAGGCGCCAAAATTTAGTAAAACAACATGATAAAAACTGATAATTTTTTTTTTATCAATAATAATGTAATATATTAATAATTTTTTATCAATAATGTAATATATTAATAATTTTTTATTCAAAATAAAATAATAATATTTGAATGTGATGGATAAATATAATAATTACATAAATTATCAAAGAAATCACTACTTCGACACTTTAAATATATAAACGGATTTAGATAATGGGTACTGTGGTGGTAATTCCATTCCTATCCCGAACACGTGACTAACAAAGAATTAAGTATAATTCTCGTCCTATATCCTTTTCTATTGAATTCGGATTGTCTAATTAGAATCAAGAAGTATTTGGTACCTGCGAAACCCATACATGTCTAACTCGACACTGAACTATATGGTTACCAAATTGCAATAACTTGGTAAGTTAGACTCCACATAACAACTAAACAATAAAATTCAATATGATCTATGATCGTACTCCATTTAACAACTCAATTGTACTAATAATTTTATGAATTATTATAGAATTATTTATTTGGTGATATGTTCTTAAATTATACAGCCATTTATCTGCACCAATAGTTTAATTTTAATAATTTGTGTAATTTCACTTTTGATTTTATTGATTCCGGTTCATTTTCAGCATTGTAGTTTACAAATAATGAAATGATGGTGATCAAATAAAAAAGATAAGTAATTATTTAAATATAACTAATACAATATAAATAATAAATATTGAAAAAGATGAAGTATGTAATCATCCAAGAAATAAAACATAAAATTATGACTGATTATAGCAAGTTTAAAGAGATATTATTTTTACTCTTATTGAGACAAGCTTATTCATAGTTAAAAAATTTGTTCATGCTTTGCTTTAGTAGAGATGGAACCAAGACATAACTTTGTTCGTAAACGGCATTCACAGCCATAATCCAAATAATTCAATAGGATCGCTGTTATGTAAAAGAACTAGTAATGTTTGGTATTCAACACCTGCACTTTCTCTTTATGTTCTTGTATATTCAATATTATAATTATTTTTTACAACTAAAAATAATTACACTTTTCTTTTTTTTTTTTTATACAACATTATTTTTTTCTTCGTGTGGTTTCATTTGTTGCGACAATCCAATTCCAATCCACAAGTTAAAAGATTGTAGGGCAACCATTAACAGAAACTCCAGGAGCAGTTGGGCAAGAAGCCAACGGGCATCCATCTGAATCATTCCCCCACCAATCCAAACTAACATGCTCCATTCCTAAACAAAAATACAGCAGCACTGCCATAAATGCCAACCCTGCATCAAGTGCACCTGACAGCACATAGTTATGGCGGCTCCACCACTCTCTGTAGTATCTATATGCTATAAACCCTGAAACAAACCCAACTACAATCCATGTTGTGTAGTTCACTGCAGTAGCTGGCAGCATATGCAGTGTAGCACCTAACACTACTGGCATTGAGATTAGTTTAATCCAATCTTTGTTAGGATACGCCTTGTGTGCTATCCACACAAGGAAAGGAGCTACTGCTCCTGCAAGGAAGAACCAGTTTATGGCTGAGTAATGTCCCAGGTCTCCTAAGATTCTGCGAGGCCCGATTAGACCCCATATTACAGATGCATCATAGAATACATGGTCACCTGCATATACAGGTGTCAATAAGGGTTTTTGTCTCATAATCGTGTTATGTTATTGATATGCAATATTGTGTCATTCGGCTTATTATCGTGTCAGAAATCCGCACTCGTACCTGGACAAGTCCATGGGCTTCCTGCTGGAAGTAATTCGCGGTCACATATGTCTGGAATGGTTCCCATTAGCCACCATGATGTTGTTAAATGTACTGTTGCTGATATCATAGTGCCTAGCATCTGATGAAAACAATAAACATTAAAAAAATTCGAACAACTACTGAATCTAAAAACTTTATCTAACAGATAAGATTTAAGTAGAGTTTTTACTATCTCTAACACATCCACACACGAGTGCCCCTTTGAATTGATCCGTGAACAAGGACAGACCCATTCGTCTAATAAATGTATTGTTATGGTGTAGCACCTCATAGAAAAGACATAATCAAAGAAGTTTATGTAAAAAAACTTAACCTTAATAATTTTTATTATCTCTAACGCCTTCCAACGCTTGTATTCTCCATAGGTCTGACCTGTGTACAAGCACATGCTTGCTGTAACTTGTGTACTGAAATTTCCTAATACATAGGTTGTCCGGGTTCAAATTTTGGAGCTCTTGGTCTGAGAGAATTTCGATATCATGCAAGTCAAAGAATCATTCAAATCCAAAAGCTTAATCCAACAAAAGATTTGGAAAAAATTTTATTATCGCTGACACATTACAAAAAAAAGTGTTTGTATAGAATGTACGGTACAACTAGTTCTCTATCAATGAAGAAACAGGAGTAGTTTTTATTCTTTAGTACCCTGAAAAAAAAAATTGGAAATGTAGGGTAAAATTTTAATACCTGAGCCATGAACATGGGTTTAGGAGGAATCTTCATATAATGGTCAAGCTTGAAATCTTGGAGAAAAGTGATGGCTTGTTTCATGCTAATATATCCATACACTTTGAAGCATATATTAGCAACAGGGAATCCTGGGTACAAATAACCTATGATATATTCTGTAATCACATTTAGGCCTGGTGTCTGTAACCAAAACAAAAATTCATTTCAGAAAAAAAAAGAAAAAAAAAAGGATCCTTGAATGTTTATATCTCTTATTATTATTATTACAAAGAAACTAGCTGGGCTTAAGGGACCTTAAGGGACTTGAACTGGACTTAAAGGCTCATTTGCCTCCTCTCGTGTTATTACAGAACATTTGCCACTTGTCCTATTACAAATTACAATCACTCAAACAGAAATAGACGAGAAAATGCAGATCTGTCAAAACCATTAATAGAGCTCTATCGAAAACACATATTAACTTGAAGAAGTATAAAATTTTACAAGACATAATTGTTTCATAACAAATCTGTTAATAGTTTTGACAAATTTGCGTTGTCTCGTTTATTTTGATGCAAATAATTATAATTTGTATATGACAGAGGGGAAAGTTTCAAAATAATATGAAAGTCAGAAAAATACAAACATTTTTATACAACACAAGGGGCAAATGAACCTTTAAGCCAAATGGAACCCCTTACCACTCAACCTTAATTGGCATATCAAATTAAACCATTGTTCTTTTAGTTATGGCAAAAAGCCCTCGTGTCTGCCTAAATTTTTGTTCTAATTCTATATACTATTTGTGCCATAGTTAGCTCATATACTTTTAATTTTTGAACATTTTGGCCTCCATCAAACATATCCGTCTGACATATTCCTAAATCCTTGTTAATTAGTTCAATAGAAACGAATAAATGTACATCTGATGTAGATGGTGACGCGTCAGCGGCGTCACTTTACAAAAAGTGGGAAATATACCTGATAAATTTGTTAGTTAGGAACGAGATTATCAAAAAAATTACAAGTACGATGGCTAACTGATGCAGCGGATATTCGAACGATGAAATTCTAATCCGTTGATCGCGCACGATTCCAGATAGAATTCTTCTAAACGCTAGAATTCGCAAAGCATAAAGGAAATAAGAGAAATTTTATTCAATTCAAATTTGTCCAATTCTGAATACAACCAAGCCTTATATAGGTGAAAATTTCCACAATAACTATCCTAAACGGACAAGGAAAGAAAAGCAAAAACAAATAAGGAAACATGGAAAAAATTACCGAAAAGTTAAAAAAAAAAAAGAAAAAAAAAAACAGAAAAGCGTAAATTGGAAGGCCTAAACGACGTTTTTTGGCTGAAAAGTGACGGACGTCACAGCCATATTGGGTGGGTTTTGCTCGTTGGCCCGATTTTGATAAGGTTAGGCTCAAGAATCACTGAAATCAGCCAATTTTTCAGATTTTACTATTCACCGTAAAATTTGCTCAAAAAGGCCAAAGCTTGCTCTTCTACATCATTCTTCCCCGGCTGAAGAGAATTCGCCCTTGAATTGTCATCGTCTGATGAATCTCCAGTATACGGAATCAAGTGCTTGACATTAAACATATCTGCTGTACGGATTTGGCTAGGCAACCGGTAAGCATTGGGATTAATTTTCTCTACAATCTCAACAGGACCAATCTTTTTGGTCGACAACTTGTTATAATCCCCAACAGAAAATCTATCCTTAGTCAGAACAGCCTACACAAAGTCTCCAACTTCAAATTCCACAAAACGACGCTTTTTATCGGCAGCTTTTTTATACTTCGCCGCAGCTTTCTCTAGATTATCATGAACAATTCAATGAATCGACTGCAACTCAGTCACAAAAGTTTTAGCTTTTCCGTGCACTCGAGTCTTATCTGGAAGGGGTAAAAAGATCAAGGGGGCCCCTCGGGACAACTGAATATAACATGGCAAAAGGGATGAACCCAGTGCTTCTGTTGACTGCTCGGTTATGTGCAAATTCTGCTCGGCACAATTTCTGATCCCAACTCTTTGTATGCTCACCAACCAGACAACGCAACATATTACCGAAAGAACGGTTGACTACCTCAGTTTGGCCATCGGTTTGAGGATGGTATGCACTGCTGAAATTCAGTTGTGTGTTGACAAGCTTACATAAACTACGCCAAAAGTGACTGAGAAATCTGGTATTCCTATCCGAAACAATGGACTTAGGTAGTCCATGAAGCTTGTAAATCTCTCTAAAGAACAACTGAGCCAAGTTCACTGCATCCGTTGTCTTTTTTTCATGCAATAAAATGCACCATTTTCGAAAACACAGTCAACCACAATGAAAATAGAATCACTGCCTCGTTGAGTACATGGCAATCTTGACACAAAATCCATACTGATCTCTTCCCATTGTTGAGAAGGAATAGGTAAAGGCATGTACAACCCTACATTAGTGGCTGCACCTTTAGAAACCTGACAAATTCGACAACGCTGCACATATTTGTCCACTTCTTTGCGCATTGATGGCCAAAAGTAACTGGCTTGGATCAACTACAAAGTCCTATCTCTTCCAACATGCCCCTCGCCATGAACTTCTTGAATAATTTTTAACCGCAAAACTACAATCAGGAATACACAACTGGTTCCCCTTAAAGAGAAACTCCTCACACTGATGAAACTCTGATGGTTCCCTTACTCGAACCTTCTGTACAATAGCTGCAAAGTAAGGATCTATATCATACAATTCAGCAAAAGACGCAAAACCAAGAATCTCAATTGAAAGGCGGACAAGCAGCCCCTTTCTCCTACTCAATGCATCAGCCACCTTATTAGACACACTGGATTTGTGTTTAACGACAAAAGTAAACTGCTATAGATAAGTAACCTATCGAGCATGCCTAGCAGAAACCTTATCCTGGCTATGTAAATGTCGTAAAGACTCATGATCAGTAAACAGTACAAACTCCTTCTGAAACAGATAGTGACGCCAATGTTTAACTGCCTGAACCACCGCATAAAACTCCACAACATACGTACTATAATGAAGCCTTGCACCAGATAGTTTTTCACTGAAATAAGCAACTGGTTTGCCGTTTTGACTCAACCCAGCCCCAATGCCTAACTTTGAGGCATCAGAATGCAACTCAAAAGGTTGTTGGAAATCTGATAAGATAATAATGGGTCTATAAACAGTCGTTCCTTAATTATCTAGAATGCTTCCTCAGCTTGTTCAATCCACTCAAACTTCCTATTTTGCTTCTACACTCTGTGAAAGGGGCCATTATACTACTGAAATGTGCAATGAATCGTCTATAAAACGATGCCAGACCATGAAAGCTTCTCACATCAGTAACAGAACTAGGTCTAGGCCAAGTTTTAATTGCCTCCACCTTTGCCTCATCAACTTTCAAACCCTCAGCAGAAACAACATATCCCAAAAACAAAACACTAGGGGATATAAAAACACATTTCTTTAAGGCAGCATACATTCTCTCCCTTCTTAACACTAGCAACACTTCTCTTAAATGATGGATATGCTCTTCCTGACTAGCACTATATACCAGAATATCAGCAAAGTATACCACAACAAATTCACCAATGAAGGGTCTCAACAACTGGTTCATGACACTTATAAAAGTGCTAGGTGCATTAGATAACCCAAACGGCATGACCATCCACTCATACAACCCTTCCCTAGTTTTAAACGCAGTTTTCCACTCATCCCCAGGTCTTATACGAATATGATAGTACCCACTCTTCAAATCTAATTTAGTGAAAACAGAAGCTCTACTGAGTTGGTCTAATAAATCATCCAAGCGAGGGATAGGAAACCGATACCTGATAGTTATTTTGTTGATAGCTCTGCTATCCACACACATCCACCAACTACCATCTTTCTTTGGAATCAAGAGGGCTGGAACCGCACAGGGACTCAGACTCTCTCGGATATAACCCTTCTGCAACAGCTCTTCAACCTGTCTCTTCAACTCCTCATGTTCTGCTGGGCTTATTCTGTAGTGGGGATGATGTAGAAGGATTGCCCCAGGTCCCAAGTCAATCTGATGCTGAATGTCATGAAGGGGTGGTAATGTAACATCCCATTTTACTGCATTCATTTGGCATTTGTGCATGATCATTACCTATCACAATTAGATAAACCAGAGAAATACATTTGTACTATACATGTTGCTAAGTAAGTACAACACTAGCATTTAATGTGTCTTAAATGTTTAAAATTAGAAATGAGGGGAGTAAAATGTAATTTAGGATGGATAATTGTTTAGAGATTAAAATCTCTACAACCATCTTTTTATTATTATTATTATTATTATTATTATTATTATTATTATTATTATTAGTCAAACATTGGACAAATGGTCCAATAACATTAGGGTTAGAGATAAATGGTCCAATGAAGGAAAGATAAGGATGAAGAGGATTAATATGGGTCTTGGCAGTGTAAAATAAGCTAGAAAACTGGTAGAAAACGTAGAGAAGAAGAAGAAGAAGAAGAAGAAGAAGAAGAAGAAGAAGAAGAAGAAGAAGAAGAAGAAGAAGAAAGAAGGGAGAAAGAGAGAAGTAGAAGGAAGAGGTATGTTCAAGTAGTTTGTGATGTGAATTTCGTATAGTTAGAAATAGAATCTGAAAAAGTACAACACATTACCTGCATTCATTTGGCATTTGTGCACGATCATTACCTGTCACAATTAGATAAACTAGAGAAATACATTTGTACTATAAATGTTACTAAGTAAGTACAACACTAGCATTTAATGGGTCTTAAATGTTTAAAATTAGAATTAGGGGAGTAAAATGTAATTTAAGAGGGATAATTGTCCTCAAGCAAATAACAAATTTCCAGCTCCAAAATAAAAGAAAGAAACTTGAAAAGTTTTGCCTTTAAATAAAACTCAAATAATAGATCTTAGAAACCATAACTCCAAACTCTTCTAGTAAATCCAACACACTTCCCAAGGGAGAGATCACAACAATCAGACACTTAACCCGAACTTCAAGTAATCAAAGTGACTCAATTAACTACAAGAATATGAGCTGCATCACTAAAATAGTACACTTCTAAGTTGCTCTTCAATCAATCACACAAACAAAGGATAAATAGGGCTTTTATTCACACATAAGTTTCCTTGGGGAACCAAACAAGCGATTTAAGCAATAGATTTTTATTTTATTATTCACAACACTTAACCGTGCTTGAGATGTTACTTAGCTTTTCCAAACGAGCAACAATGATAGAGCAAACAACAATGCACCCGACTTAATCAACTAAGTACATTCAATCAAGTGGCCACTAGCACTATTCATAACTTTATTTTGTAAAGTCAGCAGAATAGAAATGTCATTATATATTAAATATTGATTCTTTTTTTTTTAATACCCCAAGAATGCACAAAATAAACACACAAATTGCCTATCTCATTTCCTTAGTCATGCTCAATCAAGAAAAGTTCCTTAGAAAATCTAGGTCTTGAAGTGATACATCTCAACCCAAGAATTTATGATGATACATCTCAACCCAAGAATTTATGACATCACAGAGATTTCAATCAGCTAAGGTTTCATATCGAAAATTGTGTGATCAACTCCCTCAACAAGAACACTAGACATAAAAGAAGAATTATAAAAGCTATGATCCAATCAATTTCTTTTCAATTCTCTTAAAGGAACAACAACAAATTCAAATTTTTTCTTTGATTCGAGTTGGACTGTAAAAGTTAACAAGAGGAAAAACAAAGCATAAAAAAAATAAATCACCACCAATTATGCCATAGATCAAATAATAATTCCCTTCCCCACACTTAAGAAAAGCATTGTCCTCAATGAAGCAATTGAAATGAAGCCAAACACAACTAATAATAAAAAAGGAAAAAGGAGACTCCCTGGGTTGTGAAGGCGAACGAGGAAGTATCACTGAGGAGAGGGAGGACAAGGAGGCTCGCATCCTTGTAGTCAGAACAGCTCAGCAATATTCGCTTCATTCCTGGCACCCTGGCGGACTAACCGCTGCAAAAGCTCATAGATGGTGACCAAATCAATGGAAGAAGGGGAAGAAGCAATAGGACCCTCCGAGGTTGGCCTAGAAACTTCAGGCTCACACTGCTTGGTCCTACCCATCGGGTTTGGCCTATGAGAATTTTGCACATACCACTGCCAATAGCCAGTTGACTTATCCACAGAAATAACCTGCATATTCTTAAGGCAATCCAAATCCAAGAGAAAAAGCCTATAGGCCTCATGCAAATCAGTGTCAGTTAAGCTAATCAACTTGGCATTCTCTGCTATACAAGTAATGATCGATCCTAGGATGAGAGGCCTTTCATGAGAAAGAACAGTAACAAATTGTTCAGCAATCCAACACCCTGAATTAACTTGCACTTTGTTTTCCATGCACCACAAAAAGAATAATTCTGCCTTATTACGTGTATTAGAGTTATCTTTTCGCCCCGAAAATGCAAAAGCCAAGAAATGATGTATATACTACTACACAGGTTTCCGCAAATAATAAGCTTTGGATTTACTAGGATTATGATGTGTATCCCAGGACATATTAACCCATGCAATTGTTAAATTGAATTCAGGCACAAAATCAAGGGCAGCATTCCTATATGCATCCGTTCTAGCATAAGCAGAATCAATAAACCCACAAGACAAGTTAAATTCTGTGATAGATTGCTTAAATTCCCTCCCCATTAGACGATATTCAATCACTTTAGGCGAATCTATAGTGAGACACTTTGGTTTATTGAACTTAAAAGTGGTGTAAAATTCCCGAATTAATTTAATATAACCGGGTTTGTTCAAAGCAAAGAAGGGTTTCCAACCAATATTAGCAACCAAGGAATTAAACTCATCAATCATGCTAAACTCATCCAATACAGCCAAATCAATCAATTATGAGCAACAAAAGTCTTAGTCCTGATGCTTTCATAAAGTTTAGAATGGGCTTTCCCAAATTTTAAATTCCCATGCAATTGAGATTCAGGGACAGCTAAAATTGTACCTCGAGGGAGCCGAGATCGAGCCCGAGAAGCTTTAGACGCTGGAGGTGTATCCGTTGGACCGGTGGACTGCTCTGATCCTGAAGAAAATTTGGCAGTAATCTTTTGATTAGTGGATTTCCCTTTCTTTGAAGTCGCCTTTGAACGAGAAGCAAATGCGGTGGCTTTCCGTTTTGCATTTTTCCGGGTTGAACCAGTGTCAGGTATAGATGTTTCTGGCGCCAGAATGTTAGGTGGACTGACCGGAGGTGGAGCTGGAACTGACTGAGGGTCCATCAGCGGCAGAGAGTCATGGTTGGAGTGCTCGGTTGACGGCGGCGAAGAGATGGCGGAAACCGATGGCGGATCTTCTGGAAGAGAAGTCGGTGGCGGTGAGTTTGGGCGAGCGGCGGTTTGAGGTGTGATGGAGGCGGAAGAGGGTGAGGATGGTGGTGACGGTGACGGATCCGCCATGGACGAGGCTGTTGGCGGCTGCGTCTGATGGGATAGCTTGGTGGGGCGCGATCTTCGCTTTGTGGAGAGATTCCGGTCGGCGGGTGCTTTGGTGCGGACCATCGGTGAAAATAGCGGTGGAGAGGGCGGCGGAAACCGGCGGAAGGACGCAGATCGATGGCTGGAAGATGCAGAACGACGGAGATATGGGCAGCGGCGGGGGTTCTGTTGAAAAAGAAAAAGAAGAAGAAGAAGGTGAGTAAAAAAATGATATAGATACAAGTTTATCTGTTAAGCCTTTGCCCACTTTTTTTTTTTTAAATAAAAAAATATAAAATAATATAAAAGAAGATGATAGACACAGGCGAGAGAGAATTTGTTTTTTTTTGAAAAATAAAAAATAAAAAAATATATTAAAGAAAATAAGAAAGTAAAAAAAAGAAAGTAAAGGACACATTTCCCTGAATAAGAAGCAGAAGACTCTTGTGCATAAAGCAAGGGCATGCCTTGTGCTAAGAGTCAGAATTGATAAAAACCACTCATAAGTCACGGGCATGCCTTGTGTACAGCATCACTACTCAAGTAAAATCCAAAAAAAAAAAAAAAAAACAGAAGAAAATGCTGCACAGGACACGGACGGGCCTTAAGTGAGAATTCAGCACTACCATTTTTTTTAAAAGGGAAACACATAAGGCACGGGCGTGCCTTGTGGACAGAACCTGAAAACTAAGATTTTACACTACAAAAAGAAAGCTAAAGCAACTAATTATGCAATGAAATAAATAAAGCAAGTAAATTAAATTGGGTTGCCTCCCAAAAGCGCTAATTTATAGTCAATTAGCTTGACTTTTCCCAGCTTAAATTGGATCCGAAAGAATTATGGTGACTACATTGGCTTCAAAGTCACCACCATCATAGAACTTAAGTCTTTGGCCATTAACTTTAAACAGATTCGTCATCTCGTTTAATTTCTACCGCTCCGGATGGAAATACAGCAGTTATTTCAAATGGACCAGACCATCTGCTCCTCAGCTTTCCGGGAAAGAGACGGAGGCGGGAATTGAATAGTAAAACTTTATCGCCCACATTAAACACCCTTCTAAGTGTCCGCTTGTCATGCCATCTCTTTGTTCTTTCCTTATAAAGTTTTGCATTCTCGTATGAACTAAGACGAAATTCCTCTAATTCATTGAGCTGTAAAAGACGTTTTTCACCTATAGCCTGCACATCAAAATTTAAAAATTTAAGCGCCCAATATGCTTTATGCTCCAATTCAACAGGTAAGTGGCATGCCTTCCTGAAAACTAAACTATAAGGGGGCATACCAATTGGTGTTTTAAATGCAGTGCGGTATGCCCATAATGCATCATCTAACTTAAGGGACCAATCTTTCCTAGAAGAATTTACCGTTTTTTCCAATATGCTCTTTAGTTCCCTATTGGATATCTCTACTTGATCGCTTATCTGTGGATGATACGGTGTTGCTACCTTATGGGTGACACCATATTTATTCAGCAGTTGGTCAAGTTGTTTGTTACAAAAGTGGGTTGCCCCATCACTAATAATTGCTCTAGGTATGCCAAAGTGAGTAAAAATATTCTTTTTAAGGAATTTAATTACCACCCTAGCATCGTTTTTTGGTAGAGCTACAGCCTCAACCCATTTTGACACGTAATCGACAGCAACAAGTATATACTCATTGTTGAAAGGCTTAGGGAACGGTCCTATAAAGTCGATACCCCAAACATCAAAGAGTTCACAAATCAAAATACCATTTTGAGGCATCTCATGCCGACGAGAAATACTACCAGTCCGTTGGCATGCATCATAAGATTTGACAAAATCATAAGCATCTCTAAACAAAGTCGGCCAATAGAAACCACATTGCATGACCTTGGCCGCTGTCCTAGTTGGGCCCAAGTGGCCGCCAGGCTCCCTAGTATGAAAAAGGGTAAGGATAGAAGTTACCTCTTCGCTTGGTACACAACGATGAATCACATTATCACCACAAATTTTGAACAGATCACAAATAGTGTCTAGTGTCAGAGAAGAACTTACGCTTTTGTTGATAAGTGAGTCCAGGTGGAACGATATTACCTACCAAAAAGTTGGTGAAATCAGCATACCATGGTAGTGAGGAGATTGCCATCAACATTTCATCTAGAAATTGCTCCTTTATTTCCTCGCATGGTAAAGATTCTTTGGCTTCAAAGTTAATTCGAGAGAGGTGATCTACGACGTTCTCGGTTCCCTTCTTATCTTTTATTTCAACATCAAATTCTTGAAGAAGAAGAATCCAGCGGATTAATCTTGGCTTGGCATCCTGTTTTGCTAACAAGTACTTAAGAGGTGCATGGTCGGTATAAACAACAACTTTTGAAAGCACTAGATATGACTGAAATTTATCGAAAGCAAAAACTACAGTAAGTAATTCCTTTTCAGTGACAGTGTAGTGTTGCTGTGCATCATTCAATGTTTTACTAGCATAGTAGATGGGATGAAAAATTTTGTTCAATCTTTGCCCTAAGCATGCTCCTACAGCCAAGTCGCTAGCATCACACATCAATTCAAAAGGAGAGTCCAATCCGGACTAGCCATAATTAGTGCATTAATTAATCTCTCTTTTAACTCATTAAAAGCATGCATGCATTCATCAGAGAAATCAAACATATTGTCCTTTGTGAGCAAATTTGACAAGGGTTTAGCAATTTTGGAAAAATCTTTAATGAAACGCCTATAAAACCCTGCATGTCCAAGGAAACGATGTACCAATTTGACATTCGTAGGTGGGGGTAATTTATCGATCACCTCCACCTTGGCCGGATCGACCTCTATCCCCCTCTTGGACACCTTGTGCCCCAGAACAAGACATTCTTGTACCATGAATTGGCACTTCTCCCAACTAAGTGCCAAATTAGTATCCTCACACCTTTGTAAAACTAAATCGAGATTATGGAGACAACTATCAAAAGAGGATCCGAAAACAGAAAAATCATCCATGAAGATTTCCATAAAATCCTCAATCATGTAAAAAAAAATAGCAGTCATACATCTTTGAAAAGTGGCCAGTGCATTACATAATCCGAATGGCATACGTCTATATGCAAAATTACCATACGGACAAGTAAATGTGGTTTTCTCTTGATCCAAGGGGTCCACTGGTATTTGCATATAACCGGACAGACCATCTAAATAGCAGTAAAATTCATGCCCAGCCATTCGTTCTAACATTTGGTCAATGAAAGGTAGTGGAAAATGGTCTTTTTTGGTGGCTTCATTTAATTTTCTATAGTCAACACACATACGCCATCCAGTTACTTTTCTCACAGGAATCAATTCCTGCTTGTCATTTTCCATCACAGTGGTGCCACCCTTCTTAGGTACCACTTGTACCGGGCTTACCCATGGGCTATCAGAGATAGGATAGATAATACCTGCATCAAGTAGCTTGATTACCTTAGCCTTTACCACTTCCTTCATATTCGGGTTCAACCGCCTCTGAGGTTGCACTGTGGGTTTTACCTGCTCTTCCATAAAAATTCGGTGTGTGCATAAGGAAGGGTTAATTCCCTTGATATCTGTGATTGACCACCCGAATGCTCCCTTGTGGCTCCTAAGCACTTTTAGTAATTTCTCTTCCATGTTACCTGGCAAGGATGAAGAAACAACAACAGGTAAAGAAGATGGAGGGTTAAGAAATATGTATTTCAAGTGGGAGGGTAGAGGTTTCAATTCTAAAATTGGAGCTTCTTCAAACGAAGGTTTTGCCCTTGGCTTATCCTCTCGGTTTAGACTTTCAAAGTGATCCCTCACCCACAAGCAATCCTCTTTATTATCATTAAGAGAAGCAATAATAGCTTGGGTTTCTAGATCAATCAAGTCTTCCTCTGCATTCCCCCCGAAGCTAACGCTCATCATGGCCTTTCCCAATGGGTCAGTCCAATGCATCGCTTGAAAAACATCCTCAACACACTCATCAGTAGAGTCAATAAAATGGACACTCTCAAATTCAGCACTAGGATATTTAAGCAAATTATAAACATTGAAAACCACTTCTTCATCTTGCAACTGAAGAATTAACTTCCCTTGTTGAACATCAATCAATGTTCTACCGGTTGCTAAGAAGGGCCTACCCAACAAAATAGGAACCATGTCATCTTCTGCCATGTCAACCACCACAAAATCAGCTGGGAAAATGAACTTATCCACTTTAACCAGTACATCTTCCATTATCCCCCTTGGATGAGCAATTGACCTATCAGCTAACTGAAGGGTCATGTTGGTCGGCTTCGGGTCTCCTAGTCCCAATTTCCTGAAAACAGACAAAGGCATCAAATTAATACTGGCACCCAAATCACATAATGCCCTTTTAAAGGTACAGTTGCCAATGGTACAAGGGCTAGAGAAACTCCCTGGATCCTTAAGCTTAGGAGGTAGCTTATTAAGGATAATAGCTGAACATTCTTCAGTCATTGTAACTGTTTCATACTCCTCTATCTTCCTTTTCTTGGACAATATATCCTTCAAGAATTTAGCATAAGCAGGCATCTGTTCTAAAGCTTCTGCGAAGGGTATGTTAATATGCAATTTCTTAAAAATCTCAAGGAATTTAGAGTACTGTTGATCTTGTTTTTCCTTTTTTAACCTTTGAGGAAAAGGTAATTTAGGCACATAAGGTTTGATGACAGGATCAATAAACAGTTTAGGAGGTACAGAATTTTCATGTTTATCGTTAGGGTCACTTACCTCTTTTGGTTCTTTACCTGCTTGCAAAGACTGAGATGGTTGCTTAGGAGGTTGAGTGTCCACTTCCTTTCCACTCCTCAGAACTATAGCTTGAGCTCCCTCGGATTTGCCTCAGTTTTACTAGGAAGAGCACCAGGGGGCCTTTCTGTTCTACCTCTGTTTAATTGAGCTACTTGAGTGCCCAAATCTCTGCAATATGCCTCATTGTTTGCTAGGCAAGTCTGAATGTCCTTTAGAATGGACAGAACTGGATCAACAGAAGAGGAATTCTACCTTGGAGCCTGCTGAGCTTGTTGGTGATGTTGAGTTCCCTGCTCGTTCCCATTAAATCCCGGAGGCGGTCTCAACACGTTCTGCTGATTGGCATAAGAGAAATTAGGATGATTCCTCCATCTCGGATTATATGTGTTGCTGTAGGGGTTGTTTTGAAATCTGTTTTGACTAGTCCCCATGTAGCTTACATTAACCGTGTCTTCTTCGAATGGGTTACCCAGTTGGCATTCATGGCTTTGGTGATCTCCTCCATAATTTCAGCACACCAAGACCTGTGCTGGTTGCTTTAGGCTTAGATGAGCCATCATCAAGTCCATCTTGCGACTTAACTCAGCTACAACCAGGTCACTTGCCCTTGTTTCCATGGCAAACGCACCGTGTCTCCTTCCACTCGGCTTCTCAGCTTGCCACTGAGCACTTTTCTTGGCTAGCTCATTCACTAACTCATAAGCTTCCCCTTGTGTCTTTTTGAATATGTTACCACCTGCAGCCGAATCAATGGTGGCACAGTTGGAGGGGGTCAAACCATTGTAAAAATTGCTCACTTGCTGCCATTTAGGAAGATCATGGTGTGGACAATTCTGCAGTAGCTTCCGAAACCTTTCCCAAGCTGTGAATAAGGTTTCTGACTCGAATTGCCTGAAGGAAGTGATCTCATTCCTTAGTATTGCCGTCTTGGAAGGTGGGAAGTAATATGATAAAAATTCCTTCTCCAACTCATCCCAAGTTCTAATCGATCCTGGCTCTAGAGATTTCAACCAATCCAGCGCTCTGCCCTTCAGAGAAAATGGAAAGAGCTTCATCTGAATAGAATCCGTTGAGACACCTTCCTGTCTAAAAGTATCTGCATGCATCAAAAATTTATCCAAATGATCATTTGGATTTTCGTCTGGCTCTCCCTCAAATTGGCCACAATGCTTGATCAATTGCAACATCCCAGTTTTAATCTCAAAACTCGTCGCATTTATAGGTGGAGCAACGATGCTTGAGTTGTTCTGATGTCTATGCGGAGCCAAAAGTTCCATGATTGGTTGGTCATTTTGCTGTCTCGCTTCCTCGGCCAACCGAGCTTGTCTTTGCTCAGCGGTTTCCATGGCTTGCCTTCGTTTCTCACGCTTTTGCTTCCGATTCCTGCAACAAGTTTTCTCAATTTCAGGGTCAATAGGTAAAGGGAGAATACCACTGCTTCTGCTAAGCATGCACAATCGACAAAATATCTTGAAAAGAAAGAAGAACCTAGATTAAAGAAACCAATTAATTAGTATCGCATAAAAATAGTCCCCAGCAACGACGCCAAAAACATGATGCGTCTAAAACACACGCACTATAGAGCAAGTGTACTCTGTCGCTCAAGTAATATAGAAATAAGAAGGATGTCGATCCCACGGAGACTATGTATGCTAATCCTAAATACAATTGGTTTCTATTAATTTAGGTGGAGGAAATTATATCTTTGATTGTGGTTTGTAAAATAAAATCTACTGTAAGCAACAAATCAAACAAAATAATTTAAACTACAATAGGAATGCAATTGGATAAAACTCAATGTAGAAATTAGCTAAGGCAAATGGTTTTACTTAGATTCATTCCAGCAATTTCCTCGGGCTATGCAATCAAACTTATTAAATTCCCAAGATGGCGAATTCCTAAAACAATTAACACCGGTTAGGGCTGCTAACTCTAATTTTCAACTTAGCTACTTAAACTTGTTCGGTCTTAAGCAATTAATTTGAGAAGCATTAAGCATACGAAAACCTAGCACGAATTAGTGAGCCACAAAGATTTGGTCATGCATTTGTCATGTTATGAGATTCCATTAGCTCAGTCCTTTGATCAATTATGAATTAACTATGAACTTTTGAACTAGATGGTCACGCATTCAAAGCTTTAAGCAATCATAACACAATAATGGAAAAATAATTCGAATGAATTGCATTAAACAAGGGAAATTACATGGAAATCCTACTAAGCTCCACCATAGCCTTAGCTATGGAGGAATTAGTTCATAATTGGGTTATAAACAAATGAATAAATCAAAGAAAACATAATAAAGGGAGTTAAGAAGAAAACTAGGAAGATGAAGATCCCAGTGGAGGCTTGCGGAGAGAAATCGGAGAGGAATTGCGGATTGAACCTTGAAAACCTAGCTTCTTCCTTTCTTCCCCAAGATTCCACGTTTTCTCCTCCACCAAAGAAAAATAAAATTCAGACTTGATGAATGATCTGCCAAAAACGTCCCACTCCCACTAAAACACGTTTCTTTCCCCCTTTGAGAGAGAGAGAGAGAGAGAGAGAGAGAGAGAGAGACCTACTTAGAGAATAACTCCTAAAATTAATGCTAAAACTAATTCTTTAATTAGAGTTATTCCTAAAATAAAAGTCTTAAAATGCTAGTTATTTCTCCCTATCCTACTTGCCAAAAAGGGAGAAATTAAAATAGCCCACAAGCAAAAAAAGGAAAACTCCTAAAATTAGTTGGAGTACGAAATTCGTAATTCTGCAGCTCGGGCATGTCTTATGACTGGTAAGCTTCTATTTCTAAAAAATTCTTCAGTTTTGGCTCTTTATGAGGCACGCCCATGCCTGGGGACTTCCTTGCTCTTCCAAATTACACGTTTGAGCTCCAAAAATAGGCGATTTAGTCTCCAAATGTTCAAATTCCTCTTTTAATGCCCTAATACATAAAAATAGAACAAATGAGATAAAATTCGCCTAAATTAAACCAAGATGGTGCAATAAAAGCCACAAAATAGGACAAAAATATATGCATAAAATGTACCTATCAATTATTCAAATTAGGGTCACGGTTTTGTCTCTGTCGATGATTCTCCCCCAATCGAGCTGCAAGCAGCTCCTTTATTCGTTCCGCCAATCAATCCATCATGACCTCCATCCTCTGGTCCATCATGTTCATAAGGCATTGCTCGAATCTCTACTCCAACTGATTCATATGATCCTGACCCGCGACCTCGTCAACTCTTCGATTTCTTCTCGATGCCATGATGACAGTTAGGGTTTAGGAATTCGGCTCTGATACCAATTGATGCAGTGGATATTTGAATGATGAAATTCTAATCCGTTGATCACGCACGATGCCAGATAGAATTCTTCTAAACGCTAGAATTCACAAATTCAAAGCAAAAAGGAAATAATAGAAATTTTATTCAATTCAAATCTGTCCAATTCTGAATTCAACCAGGCCTTATATAGGAGAAAATTTCCATAATAACTATCCTAAACGGACAAGGAAAGAAAAGCAAAAACAAATAAGGAAACATGCAAAAAATTACCTAAAAGTAAAAAAAAACATAAAAACATAAATTTGAAGGCCTAAACGACGTTTTTTGGCTGAAAAGCGACAGACATCACAACTAATTCATGAATTTTACTCGTTGGCCCGATTCCGATAAGGTTAGGCTCAAGAATCACTGAAATCGGCCAATTTTTTGGATTTTACTATTCACCGTAAAATTTGCTCAAAAAGGCTAAAGCTTGCTCTTCTACATCACTAACTAACTAAGTCAAATCAAAATAAATGAAGTTATAAAATATATTTAGGCAATTATTGCCCTTTTAATAATTATTGGCTTAACTTCCATGAAAAAGGAAGACGTGGACAACGGTGGCAGCAAGGCAAGCAAAATTGAGGCCATAAAGCATATCAAAATTGGTGTTGAGATAGAGAGGGCCCTGCTGATCATACATGTATTGAGAAGTCGCCAACTTATTCATCACCTAGCACACATTTCCTATAGGCCCATGGAGGTTTGGGCCAAGAAGAGCCCAAAAATGCCTAAAGAAGAGAGCTGAAGTGGTAGAGACACTTAAAACTATCTCTAGAAGGATCCAGAAGTGTCTCTATGGTTTACCAACCGAAATTCCGTAGCTGTTCAGTTCCAGAATCTGCCAGAAGCTTCCGGAAACGGCTGTAGCGTCCCAGATTGGTCGGTAACCTGCTGGATTGCCTCTAGAACGCCTAAACCAATTCTACTCCTTCTAGAAAGCGTCCTTACATATTATTTAATGTATTTTAAGTGTAAAAATCATGGAATATGGGACGCTACAGCCGTTTCCGAATATTAATTTGGAATATGCCTAGAATATTCCAAATTAATATGGACCATACATTAAGGAGGTGGAATGCCTATAAATAGGCCTCACCCCCTCATTTGTAATCAATCCAAGTAATTAAAAAGGATCCAAAAGTATTCTAAAGTGTGTGTGTCCTCCATATTATCAAAAATATTTTGGTATCAGAGTAAAATATAGTTATGGTGCTGCCGGAGTTTGCAAGTAAAAATAGTAGCCGATCCGGGATCGGTGAGGAGAGTCTAGAAGACTTTGTTCATGTGCAGTCTGGGACCAAGCTTACTTGGTGAAAGTATAACAACCAAGTCACGATGTCAGATCAAATAAGCACTCCAGGTAGTATTGAGAAGTTGAACCTGTATCAAGTCTTACCTTAAAGGGCAATACTTATAGGATATAGTGGAAGGAGAAGACACCTCACCACCAACAGAAAATGCCCAAGCCATCAAGAAGTGGAACGTAAAAGCGGGTAAGGCTTTGTACGTGATTCAAACAACAATTGATAAAAATTTACTTTTAAGAATTAAAGATGTGGAGACACCCAAGGAAGCATGGGATGCTTTAGCGGCTCTATTTTCAAAGAAGAATGATGCACGCCTCCAGCTTCTTGAAGGAGAGTTAATGAATGCTATGCAAGGTACGCTATCCATCTACGCCTACCTCCAGAAGATTATAAATTTGTGCCAAGAAATAGAACAGTTAGATCCTGAATCTAAAATTGGTGAAGCTAGGATGAGAAGAATTATCTGCAATGGTATAAAACAAGAATATAAGAGTTTCATCACAGCAATACAAGGTTGGCCAGTTCAACCTTCGTTAAATGAGTTAGAAAATATCCTAGCTAGCCAAGAAGCTCTTTTAAAACTAGCGGCACAAGTTTCTATTAAAGAAAACAATGAGGAGGCATTATTTAGTAACAAAGGAAAAGGAGGAGGAAAGAAATTTTTCAAGAATAGAACAAACAATGATGAAAGGGAAAGGCCAAGAGGTCGAAAAAGGAAATACCAAGCAGGGGGAGTACAGAGCAACCGCGAGAGCTATAATCATCAAACAAGGCGAAGCAATGAGTGTTTCATCTGCGGCAAGAAAGGACATTTTGCTCGAGATTGCTGGCATAAAAGAAAAGAAGGAAACGTAGCCACCAAAAAGCAGATTTCAAATGAAAGTGAAGAAGAATGGGACTCCCAGGCATCCTTTGCAATGGACAAACCAAAGGAGGAGCTTGCACTTGTACGGTAAGTGAGAAATCAATTAATTATAAAACAGATTGGATCGTGGATTTTGGATGTTCTAATCACATGGCGGGAGTCAAAGAAAAATTATCTAGCATATCGCAATACAAAAGTGGACGGGTAGTGATCACGGCTAATAAATCAGAAATGCTGATCACACATATCGGAAAAGCAGTGATAGTACCACGACATAATCCGCAGCAAGTGCAACTTCAAAATGTCTACCACGTACCAGGAATGAAGAAGAATTTACTATCAGTATCACAACTAACAGCCTCAGGAACTTATGTGGTGTTTGGACCAGAAGATGTGAAGGTCTATAAAAGTTTCAAACCTACCACCATGCCGGTATTGGAAGGAAAGAATTGGAGTCTGTCTATGTCATGTCTATACAAGAGGCATACGTAGATAAAACTCAAAGGAATGAGACTGTTGATTTGTGGCATGAACGCTTGGGATTCAGCTACCATAAATTAAAGATCATGATGAAGAAATCAATGTTAAAGAGACTTCCTCAACTAGAGATACGAGAAGATATAGTGTGCGCTGGTTGCCAGTACGGGAAAGCACATCAACTACCATACAAGGAGTCCAAGTCCAAAGCAAGAGAGCCACTACAACTAGTCCATTCAGATGTTTTCGGTCTAGTGAAGTAGTCTTCCTTTAGTGGTTTACACTACATGATAACGTTCATCGACGATTTTTCAAGGTACGTGTGGGTAGACTTTATGAAAGAAAAGTCAGAAGCCTTTATCAAATTCAAGAGCTACAAGGAAAAAGTTGAAAGTGAAGTTGGCCAAAGGATTTAGTGCCTTCATACGGATAATGGGGGAGAATACACATCGCATGAATTCACAAGGTATTTGGAGAAGTGCAAGATAAAGCGACAACTGACCTGCCCCAACACAACACAACAAAATGGAGTAGCAGAAAGGAAGAATAGGCATCTTACGGAGATATACAGAAGCATGTTACATGCCAAGAATGTACCAGCACGTTTTTGGGTAGAATGCATGAAGACAACGGTACATGTTATCAATCGAATGCCACAAGCGAGGCTTGGATTTATTTCACCATACGAGAAGTTGTGGAACATAAAACCCACGGTGAGTCATTTTAAAGTATTTGGTTGCGTATGCTATGTGTTTGTGCCTAATCACTTGCACAACAAGTTCGATAAAAAGCGATTAGATGTATATTCGTGGGTTATGATGGTTGAAGGAAAGGATGGAAGTGTTGCGATCCGATGACCGGAAAATGCTACACTTCTCGCAATGTGGTGTTCGATGAAATGTCATCATGGTGGTCTCCCCAAGCTGTAGCTTTGCCAGATTCCAAAGAAATCGAAGAAAAATTACAAGAAAGAAAT
Source organism: Euphorbia tirucalli (assembly GCA_039660915.1). NCBI lineage: Eukaryota > Viridiplantae > Streptophyta > Magnoliopsida > Malpighiales > Euphorbiaceae > Euphorbia > Euphorbia tirucalli. The sequence goes on from CM077641.1 coordinate 74,866,279, forward strand.
GAGCAATGGTCGGAAGTGGAGAAAGATCATCTAGAAGTTCCTCCAGATGATGAAAGTATTGCGCGGAGGTCTCCGAATAAAACCAAATCACCTTGGCATGGTGGAGTACATGAGAAGGTTCGTGAAGAAGATCATCCAAGTCAAATTGAAGTAGATGATGAAGAATCACAATCACAAGTACGAAGGTCATCAAGACAAAGAAAGCCAAATCCTAAGTATGCAAATACTGCATTGGTGAAATATAACAGTATAAAAGAGCCAAGCACCGATGAAGAAGCAGCAAGGTCCAAGGAGTGGAGAAACGCTATGGAGGAAGAGATTAAGGCACTAAAAGAAAATAAAACTTGGGAGTTAGTGCCACAACCTGCAAATACACAACCCATCTCCTATAAATGGGTTTACAAAGTGAAAACTAGTCCAGATGGATCGGTGGAGAGGTTCAAGGCTCGGTTAGTGGCTCGAGGTTTTTCACAAAGATATGGATTGGACTACGATGAGACATTTAGTCCAGTTGCCAAAATTACTATAGTACGGGTCTTGTTAGCTTTAGCAGCTAGCAAGTCTTGGAAGCTTTGGCAGATGGATGTCAAAAATGCATTCCTGCACGGTGAGATAGATCGAGAAATTTACATGGAGCAACCTAGAGGGTTTGAAAGCAAGATCCATCCAAGTTATGTGTGCAAACTAAAGAAGGCGCTTTATGGTTTAAAGCAAGCACCGAGAGATTGGCATGGAAAGATAGCAGAGTTCCTGTTGCAAAGTGGATATTCAATGGCATCAGCAGATTCAAGCTTATTTGTGAAGGTACGAGATGGTAAGGTCCCTATTGTGCTAGTATACGTAGATGATTTGATCATAACAGGAGATGATAAAGAAGAGATTCATCAAACTAGAAGCAATCTATCTGTTCGCTTTCAAATGAAGGAGCTTGGAGAGCTTAAGCATTTCTTAGGACTCGAAGTCGAAGAGACCAAAGATGGTTTATTCCTTTGCCAACAAAAGTATGCTCAAGACTTACTTGAGAGGTATGGCATGATTGACTGTAAGCCCATTTCAACACCTATGGAAGTGAATGCGAGATTATGCTCTGTGGAAGGAACGGATTTGAAAGATGCCACGATGTATAGACAATTTGTGGGTAGTTTAATCTACCTAACATTGACTCGACCTGACATCTCGTATGCAGTCGGTGTTTTGAGTCGGTTCATGTAAAATCCAAAGAAGCCACACTTGGAAGCGGTACGTCGAATACTAAGGTATGTCAAGAATAGCATTGACTGTGGTATATTGTACAAGAAGGGTGTTACTCTTGAGATCATGGGATACTGCGACGCAGACTATGCTGGTGATCACGACACTCATCGATCAACGACTGGATAGATGTTTTCACTAGGAACAGGAGTCGTGTCTTGGTGCAGCAAAAGGCAACCTACGATTGCTTTATCAAGTACAGAAGCAGAGTATAGAGCAGCAGCTATGGCAGCTCAAGAATGCACGTGGCTTATGGAGTTATTGGAAAATTTGCATCAACCAAGTGTTGGAGCTATACTGCGATAACCAATCAGCTATTCGTTTAGCAGAAAATCCAGTGTTCCATGCGAGGACCAAGCCGTGGAGGTTCATTATCATTTTCTTTGAGAAAAGGTGTTGAGAGGAGATATCGAGATGAAGTATGTTAAGACCGAAAACCAAGTTGCGGACATATTTACTAATGGTCTCAGTGAAAAAAGGTTTGAACGGTTTAGAAGGCAACTTGGTATGATGACTCGACAAGCTATACAGAAGAGAGTAGTCGGTGAGGGGGAGTATTGAGGAGTCACCGACTTATTCATCACCTAGCACACATTTCCTATAGGCCCATGGAGGTTTGGGCCAAGAAGAGCCCAAAAATGCCTAAAGAAGAGAGATAAAGTGGTAGAGACATTTAAAACTGTCTCTAAAAGGATCCAGAAGTGTCTCTATGGTTTACCAACCGAAATTCCATAGCTGTTCGGTTCCAGAATGTGCCAGAAGCTTCCAGAAACGGCTGTAGCATCCCAGATCAATCGGTAACCTACTGGATTGCCTCTAGAACGCCCAAACCGATTCTACTCCTTCTAGAAAGCGTCCTTACATATTATTTAATGTATTTTAAGTGTAAAAATCATGGAATATGCCTAGAATATTCCAAATTAATATGGACCATACATTAAGGAGGTGGAATGCCTATAAATAGGTCTCACCCCCTCATTTGTAATCAATCCAAGTAATTAAAAAGGATCCAAAAGTATTCTAAAGTGTGTGTGTCCTCCATATTATCCAACAACATATCCATGTCAATATGGAAATTGGGGTCAGTGATAGCTGAGATATTGTATTTTTGGCCAGTAGAAGTGAAAAAGCATCAGAGGAAATGGGAAAAGTCTTGGCCTTGTAAATGTTGAGCCAATATGCAATAGGAGTGATAACATACAACTATTAGAATCTCCGGCGACACTGAGCTTCTTTTATCGGTCAATACTCATTTAACAAGTCCTTAGCGACAAAGGTAATCGTTGTAAGAAAATGAAGATCCTTAAAAACTATCAAATGGTACTCCCATCAAAATGGCCCTACACAAATGGTTGTGGCTCAAACCCAGATACCCGATAAAGTTTATTAACAATAAGGAACCAGGTATCTACCCTTTTATATTATTGTATGAAAGATCAAGAACCACGACGTATGAGTTTGCCCCAAAAACATCTAGTATGTTTCCTTCAATGGAGCTTCAGCTCAAATTCACTATGCCCAAACTGATACTCTTTAGTTAAGAAGAAGGTAACTAGATGAAAAATCATGTTATTGTCCAAGTTGAGGGTGGAAAGAACTCGCATATTGCCTAACCAGGAAGATAGCCATCCCGAAATTTGTTTCATTGCCAAATCCAAGTCTGTAAATCAACGAATTTTTGCTATGTAGTCTAGTATAGACTAGGTAAGCCAATTCTGGCTCAGCATTGCTCGACTCAGCAATTTCAAGTTACCAAAATTTACTGGAATCTAGCTTGAAATCTGATTATTCTTTACATTCAAATGTTTTAGATTCCCCAATTTAGTAAGTGAAGCGAAGTCACTCCGAAAATCTCATTGTCAGGGAGGTTCAACACAATGAGTCTCTGAAGATTCCCAATTTCGGACAAAATCTAGCTGGAGATTTTGCTATCGATAAGATCAAGAATTCGAAGTGAACTTAAATTAGCTACACATTTCGATATCTTGCTCGAGATATCCTTCCAATCTGCTATATTTATAGCAGAAAGGCTATCAAGCTTACAAATTGAGGGATTGATCGAACCGGTCATATAGCCAAACCTGCCAGCCTTTTCAAAGATTCGGTCTTCAGATTCACCATAAAGGTTAATGTTGGCTACTCGATCGGTGGTCAGATTACATCTGATTTTGTACCAATTAGAGCAACAGTTAGCCAGTTGAAAATTTAATGGACTCATAAATATATGAATAACAAAATTAATATATTTATAATGGAATCTTATTACATAAAATTCATTTAGATGTTGCTATTTCTAATTATATTGAGTTGAACTCCTACTCTTTCTATAACATATGTGTTTCTCTTACTCACTCTATTACAGATGATATATGAATTACTTTTATAATGCATAATTTATTATTTTAGGAAATACAACTAATGGTTTTAATTAATTATTAATAATTATCACAGATACATGTGAGATTATTATTAAATAATGAAGATTTTGCAATTCTAACACTACCCTTCAAACCCGACTTCACATGTCGATTCTCTCTTCATTCAATGAAATGTGTCCGCCTTTAATGGCTTTGTAAAAATGTCTGCTAGTTGTTCTTCAGTCTACATTTAATTATTTCAGCAGCTTTATTCATTTGCTTTTGAATGAAATGATACCAGTATTAATGTTTTTGCTTCTATCGTGCAAAATTGGATTTTCAGCAAGTGAGATGGAAAATTTGTTGTCGACAAATATGGTAGTTGGATTTTCTTGTACATGTAGTGACTCATTCAAAACATAGTTCAACCATATGGCTTGTCATGTGCATGCTACTGCAACTATGTGCTTGGTGTGAGCACGGATTTTTGTCTGACATCTATGATGAAGATTTTCGCTTATCCTTTATCTAAAATTATCTAAAATACCAGCCCGAGAAACAAAGAACGGATTCTAACTCATACCTAAACGGACAGAAAACCGCCGGAATCGAAAGAGGAGAATTTCACCATGGAAGATGGGTCGCAGAGCCCATCTCAAGAGGAGGCACGACCCAAATTTTGTGGGTTAAGCTGTGAAGAGATCTGCTTAAAGTGGGTACAACTAGAATTTAAGGAAGAGCCATAGGGCTCAACATTTGAACCACACAACCTAATTCAGAAGGTATATGGGCCGTACAGCCTATCTCCAAAGTCAGCAACTTGCCAAATTGGCCTACTTGCAGTAGAATTAAATATGATTTCTCAAAAACTTGATGATTATAGGATGCAAAGACTTATTACAGGATAGATTAAGGAATAAAAAATTCAATTCCTTCTCCTAAAGACATCACACTGCCCACTGCTCATCCTTCACCTTCACCAACACTTTCATCATCTTCTTCCTTCAAGTTTCTCTGCAATTTCTATTGACAAAAACTCCTCCTTGAGCTTCCAACACAAAAACCAACCCAAATCCAACCCTTTCAAACACCAAAACTCCATTTCGATGCGTATATCTCTACGGTTCGAAGTTATCCACAGCTGCATTTTGATTCTCGGCGAGTTTCGGTTCATTTTCATGAGTTAAAAATGGGTTCAAAGCTTTGATGAATGGATTCGGATCATTTCTCAAAAACCTGGATAAACATGCTAAAGGTAATCTCTGAGAGGCCATAAATCCAATCTCATTAGTCCTACATTGTCTGATTTGCCTATAATTTGTTAAAATTGCTGAAAACCAAAAAATGAATTTTGCTGTAAATTTTCAAACAAGGCCGTACAGCCTATCTTTTAAGCCGCACGGTCCATCTTGAGAGGAAATAGAGCTGCACGGCTCATCATGGCCCATGAGCTTTGCTGCACTTTTCTTTGTTTTCTGGGATTTTTGGTTTTATGCATCCGGGGTGAAAATTTCAAGTTGTGTTAAATTTCTAAAATAATTAGGAATAAGACCGCTGAAATTATTGTTGTCAAGATCTAAATACAGGAGCAAATTTCCAAAGAAAACTGGAATTTGACCACTGAAATTATTGCATAAAAGATCTAAATGATGGAGCAGTTTAAGATTTCTTTGTTTTAAGGTATTTCATGGAAGCTTCTAATTTAGTTATATTTTCAAATTAAATTGATTTCTCTATATCTTCCTATGGTATATAGAATCGTAATATGTGGACTTTTAAGGATGAGAAATCAAGAGAGATGAAGAAAGCAAGAGGGAATAAGAGAATCAAGAGAGTGATGAAATTCAATATTTTGAGGAATGTATCAGCAAATTAGGGTAAATAGGATAGAGGAGATGATATGGACAATTTTATACGTAGAGGTTTTAATTTGATAAAGTATAAATTGTACGGTAAATTGATAGTGACAAAACTTAAGGACCTTAGATTAACTAGTATAATATGTAAGAACATAGGAACTAATAAATTGTTTGCTCTACATTATATAAATTTAGGAGTACTAGTATATTTGTGCAAACCTTAAGTATGTTATAATTATATACCTTTATAAATATTGTAACATATTTTAAGACAGTTCATTGTCCAAGACAAAAAGTAAAAAAGAAAAAAATGTACAAATATTACGAGAATAAGTACAAAACTAAAGGTAATAGAGATGTTTTCCTCTTTGATGCAGTAAATTTGGAAATATATCCATCTTCCATCTGCAAAAGCTACTTCATCCATTGATCCATCGATTCGATTATCAGTTCAGTTCCTAGCAAGTTACAACAAGTTCATTAAAAAAAATGAAAATGAAAATTAAAGCTTTTACAAGCATCAATTAAAAGAATATTAACAATTTGGAAATACATGTGAAAAATTACCTCAATTTTATTGCATTGACTAGTTTCTTCTTCAACGAGATTTGGAAGTCTTTTTTTTAGACTTTATTGCCCTTTGATTGCCTTCAACTTTCCTCACAAACCAACTTGTTTTGAACACTGTATATGCAACTCCAACACCAAACACAAATCCAAACCTATACTCAATTGTCACATCTTTCCATCCAAATCCATCTTCACAATCCTCTCTTTTTGATTCATATTCTACTTTTTTCACTCTGTTGCATTTCTCCAATGGAAATCCACATGATGCAGCGGATAAACCAATCGAATTCCGTTGATCACGCACGATACCGGAAACGATTCCTCTAACCCTAGAATTTATGAAAATTCGAAGAGATAGGAAAAATAGCATAAAATTTGAATTCAACAAAACTGAATAATTCATGTCTTACATGCCTTTAAATAGTGAATAGAAGCTAGGGTTAAAATTTCGACAATAACAGAATAAAGGACGAACTTTTAAAAATTTACAATTAGGTCCCTAAAAATATAAAAACGCAAAATTGAAGGACTAGATGGCATTTTTTTGCCAAATTAGGGTGGGGCCCACAAAATTGTAGTGGGTTCTGTTCATCAGGCCGATTCTCAAGAAAAATCACTATTTTCGGGACCAAATCAGACACTTTTCAAAATTATCACTATTCACCGCTTCGCTGATTTTTTTTTTCGTCTTCGAATTTCTCCAAATAGGTCAGTACTAATTCTTCTACTCCATCACCATATAATCCTGAGTTCCCTTCATATGAACTATTGTTGAAAGTGTTGAACTGTTTACCTTCAGGTATGGGTCCTTCCAACCGATTGTATGAAACCCGGAACATTTGAAGAAACGTTAAATCCACAAGCTCCATGGGAATCCTTTCGTTCAAAGAATTTGAAGAGAGATCTAATGATTCCCAATTTGACAAATTTCCTATTTATGATGGAATATTATTTTTGAAGCAATTGTGAGAAAGATTCAAAAGTATAAGTCACTTTAGTTTCCAAATCGATTTTGGAATCTTTCTTATCAATTTATTTCGTGACAGATCAATAGGTGTCAATGCAGTTTGGATTTTTGGCAACTCAATCTCCAATGCTTTGAATGTTATACTCACGGAATAATCATAGGAGGACCTTGGTGAGCGTATATAATGCATTTCCTCGCCATCAAAGCCCATCATTGCCTCAAAATGATCGAACTATGTTTCTGCAATGCTTCGTTGAAGTTATTATTAGAGAGATAAAAAATTTGCAACTTAGGGAAGGGATAACTGACATTGAAACTTTTCAACATTCCATGCAGTTTATTAGAGTGCATCCCAAGAGCTTGCAGATGTGGTAGAATTCTTAGAGAATAAGGGAATGCATCGATCTTGTTGTTACTGAGATTGATTAGTTCCAAATTCTCACAATTGATGATAGAATGTGGGATTTGTCCTTGTAGTTGATTACTTTCCAAGCTGAAATATCTCAATGCAGATTTCTTTGAAAATGTAGCAGGAATTGTTCTTTGAAAATTATTCATGCCCAAATACAACACCGAAAGACCATTGCTCTTATTTACCAAACATGGAGGAATAAATCCGCCGAAACTATTGTTGGAGAGGTCCAAAATTTAAAGAAAGGATAACTTACAAACTGAAGAAACTTCTCGTGTTAACTTATTGGAAGAAAGAACGAGAACTTCTAGGTTTACAGAATTGAAAACTGAATCAGGAATTAGGCCATGCAACTTGTTAAAACTCAAGTCAATGGAATATAATAAATTGTTAAGGATTTGGCTTATGTTGAGAGTGCCATGGAGTTGGTTGTTGCTGAGAGTTAAGTCTCTTAAACGGGGAAGAGTAAATAAGGAGTATGGTATTGTTTCATTGAGTAGGTTATAGGATAAATCTAGCCAAAATAAATTTGAAAATAAAGAAGGGATTGGGCCAGTTAATTGGTTTTTTTATAAGCATAAAGTTTCAAGTTATGTTAAATTTCCAAAATAATTAGGAATAGAACCGCTGAAATTATTTTATGAGAGACCCAAGTAAATGAGTTGTGTTGAAGTGCCAAAATAATAAGGAATAGGACCGCTGAAATTATTGTATGAAAGATCTAATACTGGAGCAAACTAAGATTTCCAAACAAAACTGGAATTTGAGCACTGAAATTATTATATGAAACATCTAAATAAGACTGGAGAAAATTAAGATTTTCAAAGGAAGAGGGATATGACCATTGAAATTATTATGTGAGAGACCCAAGTGAGTGAGTTGTGTTAAAGTGCCAAACAATTCAAGATTTGAGCCAACAAAATTGCAGCCGCTAACCTCCAATTCCTTCAACGACTCGAGATTGTTGTGAAAGAAATGAGGTTCGAAATAAGTTGGGATTTTTGTGAAAGAAAGTCCCAAGTACTCTAGGAGGGTACTCCAATTGGACATGGGAAGAATTCCACTGAGATTTGCATTGCCATATAAATCCAAGATTTGAAGGTGTGGTCGTTGAATAAATATAGATGGAAATCCCCACGCAATCCATAGTATACATGACAAAGAAGAAGACAGGTTCAATAAATAAACAGGTTCTACGGAATACATATTTACAGACACCATAGCCAATGCTTTTAGTTTCGTTAGATTTTGAACAAGTTTGTTGAAGGCATTGTATCCATGCTCAACTCACTATTTCCACCCCCATACAACACAAAGAAATCCAATTTGTATAGATGAAAAATATCTGGGAATTCTCCTTCTAGTTCACAACCAAAAAGCGACAACGATGACAAAGAAGAGGACAAATTCTTGAAGGAACTAGATTTAATCAATGACAAGTTTACAAAGCTCAAATCTAGTTCTCGTAAATTGGACAGGTTTTGAACAATTTTATCAAAAGTGGTACTTGTGTTTGTCTCTAGACCATTACGAGAGAGATTAAGTGACACTAATTTGGACAGCTTTGAGATTTCTATTGGTACTTCACCATGAATCTAGGTTTAAATGGGTCAAGTTAAATAAGTAGCCAAATCGAGATGAAATCTGAGAGCCATTGAAATCATTGGAAGAGAGATCAAGATGTTGAAGATGAGAAACCATGAAAAGAGGATTATCAGAATGAATGGAACCATAAAGCATACTATTAAAAAGGTTAAGACCGATTACATAACCTTTTTCATTATCGCAACTGATCCCTTTCCAAAAGCAGCAATCGGTTCCCTCTTTCCAAGATTCTATCTTTGGATTCGAGAGTACGTAAGTGGTCTTAATGGAGAAGGACTTTTTAAGAAGAATCAAGGCATGGCTATCATCAGCAACACAAAGTAGTGTGGCAAAGGAAGAATTTGGAGATAAACAAAAAATTTCAAAATGAAATTGAAAAAAAAGAGGCAGACAAATTGAGCAATCCAAAGCAATGAACACATTTTCTACTTGTTGATTGATTCTATAGAGATCCTTCGGGAGATCCGGGCTTCATTGTTACTGGGCCGGATCCAGAAACGTTCCTGCGAAACAAAGGAGTTGAGACACTGGCAATCTTTGGGGTATGCTCGAATGCCTAAGTCAGTCTAGATTGTTTAAGCTTTGAATATACTAGCTTGATTGGAATGAATTACATTTACCTCTACACTCCCTCTTTTTATAGGGCTAGTTATAGAATTTGGTCTGGAGTAAAAGTATTCCTAAGTTCTTGTTTTAGTCCAACTAGGAGACCTTCTGATGTATCCACTTGGGACATGGAATCCTTCTCCAATTGTAATACTGTAAGTAGACTACTGCAAGAACTCCATCACCCATTTCTAGAGCCTCTGTGGGGAAAGACGATATGGTCCAGATCAGTTTCGGAGATGCACCTCATCCTTTCTAAGGAACCGAATGACAGACTCGGTATTTTGACAAAACTGGATGACAAATTCGGTATCTTTGTGTCCGGATGTCATCACTTGTCAATTTTCAAACACTTAATTTGGTGAGTTTGTAGTGATTAAAAGACTAATATTTATAAGTAGATTTTCTATAGTGCCATTCTTCATCAAAGGACTAATATTTAGACAAGTGTAATAATCTATTTTTCTAACTTGTTTTTTGGTTTCAGTATAAAGTCATCTTTCCAAATTGCAAGTCGGGGGTAATGTTAGCTTTTCTTTTACGGAAATTGACAAATCAAATAATACCAAAATTTAATTACTTTAAATAATTGCTACTTTATTTTTTAAATATCACCAAATTTCACCCCAATTGATATTATTCGGAAAAAAGATGTGGAATTAAAAAAGAAAATAAGGAACCACAATTTATTTAACAATGTAGTTTGATATCAAATAATTCAAATAATTTTAATTTATATCCATTCCAGTTTTTGAAGTAATTAAATAATTCATGCTTGGAATAATTTTAGTTTATCACCTTCAGATTTATTGAAGTGTTTTTTTTCAAAGACAAAAAAAGAAAGTATTGGTTTCATTTAGATTATGTCTATTTTATATAAGCCATTGATTATGTCTTATGTTGACGAACAAGACAGACAAAGGAATGAAAAAGAATTGAGGGAAGAAGAAAAGAGGAAGGAAATGAGACAAGTTAATAGAAGAAGAGTGATAGAGAAAATGCTAATAATAACAATAGTAAAAAAATTTATTTTAGATATATTTTTGAGTTATTTAAATAAATAAACAAAAATATATCTCAATAAAAAATTTTATTGTTACATTAGCTAGTTACATAGTATCCGTGAAAAAAAAAGGTTGCTAATAGCCCATTTTCTGAATGAAAAATTACATACTCCCCATTTTGTATATCCAAAATAAATTATAAGCTATAAAAATATACAAAACAAAATAGGAAGATTGACAAGGAAAAAAAATGTGAGGATGAAACTGAAAAATAAAAACAATATATAGAAATATAAAAATATAAAATCAAAAGATTAAAAAAAAAATTATTGATATCAATATGATTGTAAAATCAATAAGAAAAATATTAAAAGATCGTCAAAATTTAAAATTCAATAAATTAAAATGATGAAGTAATAAGAAAGAAAACAAAATGTTCATAATGTTATCTGGCAATAAAATTGTGGACCGTGACAGTCTTTGTTAGTATCCACTTGGATTGAAGTTATGGGAGGTTAAATAATGAAAAGTGAATATTCTTGAAAATGAATTCTCATCCTCAAGTTTTCAACTCTCAATAACAATTTTTCTGATTGTTCTTGAAAATAATACAATATTTGCATTGAAAAAGCTACATCAAATACAGCATGAAAAGGTTAAGAAGATGGACATTCGGTCTGTGATATAAGTTAAGAAGATGGACATTAGGCAGCAGTTACAAAGCAGTTACAAGTCTTCGTAGCATATTCTTCTCTGCAGAAATTTAGTGGGAATAAGATAGAATTTTCCAGTAGATTAGTTTTTAGCATTAGAAGTTTGAAGATCAACTGAACCAGAAAGTCATACGCTAACTAGCTCCTACATCTTCAGGGACATTTGCCAATATATCTACTTGAACAATTTGGGATGAAGACGGCAAGAGAGGCAAGGTAAAATTGGAGAACACCTATGCTTCTAGGTCCAGGGCATAGGTACTCGACCTGAAGCAACAATTGCATTCCTTGAAGAAGGGTACCAAATCAATTGCAAAGTATATGTAGCGGGCAAAAATGATTTCGGACAGATTAGTCTCTTTGCAGTATTCGGTTCTTGAAGAGGATTTATTGGATACAATATTAGATGGATTGAATGGCCCCAAACAGTCCATATCAAAATTTTTGTAGGTCCTTTGAAGCTCGAATGATTGTAGTTTCATTCGATGATTTGTTCGAGTTGTTGTTGACAGAAGAACGACAACTCAAGAAAGAACAGAGTCCAGTAGAGGATTTGAATGTACCTACTGCTCATGTTACGGTGAAGCAGTCATCACCAGCAGCACATGGGCATGGCCATGGACAGCACCAGCAGCACGGCCAGCAACAGTTCTAGCATAGGTATAGTATGTATGGTGTTGCGACTGGATAGAATCAGTACAATGGTCAATTCTTTCGCCAGAATTAGTAATCACATGTAACACAAGCAGCCTCATTTGATGTTTCTAATGTTGTATGTCATAATTGCAAGGGATTGGGACATTATGCAAGGCAGTGTCCTTCTCCAAGATTTAATAACCAGAGAAACCTAAACCCACCTATTTCAAACTATACCACTACCAACCCAAATAACCAAGCCTGGATTATGGATAGTGGAGCTACACATCACCTCACTTCGGATTTGGGGAACTTAAACCTGCACTCTGAGTATAGCAGTCCTGAAGAGGTGCTCCTGCACTCTGAGTGTAGCAGTCCTGAAGAGGTGCATTTAGGTAATGGCTCTCGTCTCCCAATTAAGCATGTTGGTTCATTTGTTGTTCCAGATACTTCTTTGAAATTAGCTACTGTTTTACATGTTCCTAATTCCAATTCAAATTTGATTTCTATTAGTGCTCTAACCAAAGCTAATGATGTATCTGATGAGTTTTTTGACAAATTTTTTGTTGTGAAGGACCTATCTTCCAAACATGTCGAGGCCTGAATAAGAATGGTCTCTATGCTCTTCCATCTCAGCCGAACACACCTATTCAGTCCCATCTCATCTCGTTGTCCACCTGGCATGAGAGACTTGGTCATCCTGCTCTACCCATTGTTGGTGTTGTCCTCAAGAAGAATAATCTTAAATGTTTAGAAAGTAGTACTGATCGCACTGTATGTCCTAGTTGTGCAGTTAGTAAGAGTCTCATTTACCTTTTTCTATTTCTGAGTCTGTTGTTTCTGGACCTTTGGATTTGATTTGTTCATATTTGTAGGGTCCTACCCCTGTTTAATCAGATGATGGTTGTTCTTATTGTATTCTATTTTATGATCATTACAACAAGTACTGCTGGATTTATTTTCTTAAGTCTGAGTCTGATGCTTTGAATGTGATTGTGAAGTTTCATTCTCTTGTTGAAAAATATTTTGGGCGCCCTATTAAAATTTCTCAATTAGATGGGGGTGGGGAATTCAAAGCTATGCAATCTTATTTTTCTGCTAATGGGATTCAACACAAAATGTCATGCCCTTATACACCAGAACAAAATGACAATACAAAACAAAAACACCGCTATGTAGTTGAAACCATCCTATCCTTGTTAAATCGAGCCCAATTACCAATGACTTACTAGTCTAATGCATTTGAAACAACTGTATATCTTATTAATAGAATGCCATCTTATGGTATTAATTTTGACACTCCTTATTTTCGGTTTTTCAAAGTCTCACCAGATTATCTCTTGTTGCATGTTTTTTGGTGTTCATTCTATCCATGGTTGTGTCCTTATGCATCTAATAAGTTGAATTTTTAGTCTCGTCCTTGTGTTTTCATGGGTTATAGTCGGGTTCATAAGGGGTATCGTTGCTTGGATCCTATTTCTGGAAAATTTTGTCTCACGTCATGTTATCTTTGACGAGCAGGTGTTTCCTTATCTGAAGTTGCAGCGTGACTCTCTTCCTGGTTCAGGCTCCCAACCACCTCCTATGTCGTCCATTACCTTCAAAGCTCTTCCCTGTCCAGTACCTACCTCCAGACCGAGACACCCACCTGCTCCTTGTTCTTAAGTGGAACCGAACCTAGACATTCCAGTCTCATCCATACCCGAGTCTCCCTCAACCTCTGACTCTCCTCCCAGTCCTCCATTGCAAACACGACCAGCCTCCCCTATACCCACACAAACCCAACCGAACCCTCCATCCTCACCCGGGTTACCTCTGGTTGTTGATCTATAGCAGTTTGGAAAGTTGCCAAATGCATAGGCTGTCTGTACTGAACGAGATCCTAATCACATGTTGACCCGAGCCCAAGCTCATAAAATGGCACCAAGGGCGCTGAATACTAGTGTAGATGTCAAAGACCCCACTTGCTATATCGAGGCAGCTAAGAGTTCTCATTGGTGTGCTATCATCGCAGAGGAATTTTCTGCTTTAATTAAAAACGGTACTTGGGATTTAGTACCTACCTCTAGTGCCCAGAATGTCATAGGCTACAAATGGGTATTTAAGACAAAGTTACATGCAGATGGGTCCATTGAGCACTATAAGGCGTGGTTAGTAGCTAAAGGCTTTCACCAGGGGCCGAGTATGGATTTTCATGACACTTTTAGTCTTGTGATTAAGCCTACTACAATTCGTTTGCTGCTCTCTTTAGCTACTAGTTTTTCATGGTTTATTACTGTAAGCGCCGGAATTTTCCGTACTTAAAAAAAAAGGGGTGTGTCGTGCCATGACTGTAATTACGGAGCAGGTACAGCAGCCCATACCTTATGAATAAAAAATTTTTGGATTGATGGGAGGCGCAATTAATGCCCGGTCTTGCAGCAAGAAACATCAGAAAATAAGAAGTAAAAAGGGAGAAGAGTAAGGGACTTTTTGGTTCTGAAGATTTACGAGTTTAGAGAGAGAAATTGATAGAGAAAAAGGAGAGAAAAAGCAAAAACCAATATAACCCAATCTTTTTCTCCTCTTTTTTCTTTTGAAGCTTAAGTGTTAAAGTTAAAACTTAATAGAAATCATAGGTTAATTACTTGACACTTAAAACTCAATCAATTTCGGACTTAAAATTCCCTAAATCCTTGACATTTTGGAGATTTTTGGACTTGGTTTTGAAAACCTCAACACAAGGAAAAAGAAGCAATTTAGAGGTGATTGGGGCATTTCCAGTGGTCAATCCTACGGTGGATCAGCGCCACAAAGATAAATATACTTCAAACCTACATTTTCTTACTTTTTCCGGGTGATTTGGTGTGTTTTTTGTACATAAGAACTTAATTTTCGGGCTTGCTGTTTCTGGAAATCAAGAACAGCTGTACAACTATTCATGTGGTGAAAAACGGTAATACAGTCGTATGAGTGTTCTTGATTTCCCGCCTCTTTTAGTTTTATTAAAATAAAATTTTGGTGATTTTCTGCATTTGGGTGATCTACAGTAGCACGACTGTAATTACAGTCGTACGACTGTAGTTACAGTCGCACGGCTGTAATTTTTGTCCAGGGGCAGAATTTCCAGTTTAACCCCTAAAAATTCATAAAAATCCTAAAACATTTAGAAAAATTAGAAAATCACCAAAAATGAATTTTGTTGTGTGCATTCACGACCCTAGATTTAATTTCCAATGTTATTGCATTTAGAACAATACAACGACAGAGACCCGATTCTCCCAAAAACCGATGCACTTCATATGCTAAATTAAAGTAAACCAGAAAATAAAATGTTTTCAAAATGATTTTCTCACAAAATCAAAATACAGGGACGTTTCAAAATGTTTTCCAGGTCTAACCGAGCCGGCCCGGTTATCCCTCTAAATGCATATCCCTGAATTCTAATTTTCCAATTCTGTCTTATTTGAGTCCTATTTGTGGTGTGCCGTAAATTATGCTAACCCTCTGTTTTGCAGCTTTTAGTTTATTTTTATTTTTATTTTGGATGTAATTAATAGTTTAATCTGTGTATTTTAGGCGATTGTATTTTTCTAGATAAATCGTGTATTTTAGGCGGTTGTAATGTGAGGTTGAGAGTTTTTATTTTCTTTCGATTGGGTTGTTTATTCGCCTCTTTTTATTTTGCTTTATTTTTACTCGTGTATGCGCGCTTTATGATTTAATTTAATAAAATTGACTTTAGAATTATAAAATACCTTCTACGAACATTAACCAATTTTATTTTGATTAGACACGAAATAAGGGACTTGTCCGGACCTAGATCTCTAGAAAGTGTAGCAGTCCTCACTTTGGTTCAGCTACACTGTAATTTCCCGGTCGAGCTAAGCCGGGTGGCGACTCTTACACTCTTATCGAGATTTAGGTCTCAATTCTTTTAAATAATAATTAATTTTCCAAAAATGAATTTCCAATCCAAAAAACCCCATGCAAGAGAGGGTTGCCCGATCTCGAGGCTCCCTTCCGAGAGAGTCCGCATTCCATCGAAAACATCATCCGCTCACAATTACGCATTTGGATGATTCCAATACCTTCTTACATGGGGACCTTGATGAGCCAGTTTATATGCTACAACCTCCTGGTTTTATTGATCTATCCTTTTCTCATCATGTGTGTCGATTGAGAAAATCTCTGTATAGATTAAAGCAGTCCCCTCTTATGTGGCATAAATGCCTTACTTAGTCCCTGCTTGCTTATGGGTTTCAATGTTCTAGAGCTGATGTTTCTTTGTGTTTCTTATGAAGAGAGTCTTTTGTTCTGTTCTGCTTAATATATGTTGATGATCTACTGATTTTGGGAAGGAACAGATAGCAGGCCTCTCATTTAATTTGGTACTTGCAGTCTCAGTTTACTATTAAAGATTTGGGTCCGGTACAATATTTCTTAGGCATTGAATTTCACCGCCACCAAGGCTCCTTATTTTTATCCCAAAAGAAGTATATTTGTGATATGTTGAAGAAGTCACATATGTTTGATTCCAAGCCTGTAGCCACTCCAGCTAGTTCAACTAATAAACTCTCAGCTTCTGGTGGTTCCTTATTTGATGATGTGACTCATTATAGGAGTTTGGTTGGTGGGCTGCAATATTTAACCATCACTAGACCTGACATTGCTTTTGCAATGCATAAAGTGGCTCACTATATGAATGCTCCTACAGTCTTACACTGGCAGGCATTGAAACGTATTCTTCACTATCTTAAGGCTACTTAGTCATTTTGTCTCCACTTCTAGCCTCAATCCTCTATTCTACTCCATGCATTTTTTGATTCTGATTGGGCTGGAGATATTGATGATTGTCAGTCTACTTCTGGCTACAATATCTACCATGGTACTAATCTCATTTCTTAGGCCTCCAGGAAGTAGCGCACTGTGTCCCGTAGTTCCACTGAGGCGGAGTATTATGCACTGGCTACAGCGACTTCGGAACTATCCTAGCTGAGTATGCTGCTACTTGAAATCGGTTTTCCTCTATCATGCGCACCCACTCTGTGGTGTGACAACCTGAGTGCCATATACTTAACTGCCAATCCTACCATCCATACACAGAGAAAACACCTGGAGCTTGATTTTCATTTTGTGCGGGAGCGAGTTGCATCTAAGAAGCTATCCATCCGTTGCATCTCCACCGAAGATCAACTTGTGGATGCTCTCACCATGCCCTCGCCACGGAATCAGTTTCAGGTGCTTCGTGCCATGTTTGCTGTGGTTCCCACCCCTACCCAACTTGCGGGGGCATGTTAGAGTAATGTAATTATATTTATGTAATTTGTATCCAATTGTAGTTATACTTTGTACTTAGGCTCTTTATGTAATTGTACAGAGATGCAAGGACTCCTTTGTAATGCACCATCATATATATTCAACTTAATCTCCTCTCATATTGATAAGGTGAGATTTCCCAAAGTCTAACCCTAGCTTTCACTCAATAGATTGATCGAAAAAGAGGACTAATGAAAGGGAATATAATAGATTGCACACCTAATTTTAAGAGAAGTATGGATCATAATTTAAAGAGTAGTTTGTTGCCATTTTTCCTCTACAGCTAGTATCACCAAACTAATAAACAAAATTAATGAACAAAGCGAAAAGAGTGCCAAACTGAGATAAAATCACAAGATCAGCATTAATAAACTTACACCACTATTGTCACGCGCACAACTCCTTGCCAATTGTGACATATGGCACTAGCAATACACCCTCCCAAATGTGTAGCTAGTCCGCCTTATGAAATGCTACACAAGTATGTTAAGCAAGTGGTAAAGCAAAGAACGCAAGGATTATATATAAAAAGAGCTTTATAATTATAAGGAAACTTTACAAAGCTTCCTAAGGTCTTACACTTCCTAAGACATTCATATAAATGTCCCTAACTTCTATTTATAGGCATTCCACCTCCACAATGTGTGGCTAGGAATGCAACTCCTAATTTATGGCTGTTAATCATTTATAAGATACATTCAAAGCATATTCCTATCTTAAAAGCGGTTTAAAACAAAGGTAGTTACCAATCGATTACCAGCGGTTCTGGATCCTTCTAGAGATTTAGCAACCGATCTGATCCCTTCTTGAACTTTACACGAATATGCTTCCTTCCTGAATTTTACCAACCAGTCTCGAACCCTCTAGCATATTCTGGAACGGAACAGCGACAGGGATTCCCGCGGGAAACCCGTTCCCCAACGGGACCGGGGATGGGGATGAAGTGTTGGGGAATTAATCACACAAAACAAAACGCAGCGGAAATAAAAGGATTAACCCCCACCAAGGACCCATGTACATTGCATTGAATTGGAAGGAGGGTTAAAGAATTACCTTAATTCTTTGTAGGTTTTGAATCAATTAGGAACCAAAGTAGCTTCCCTCTACGGTTGATCCACACGGAGCAATTCATTCACCGCGTGCTAGCGCCGGGATTGAAGAACGATTCTTCGAACGAGAGAAGGCCAAAGTTTCGAAAACCTTGGGAGATGGAGAAGGGGAGATTTCGGCTGGCCCCTTGGAGGCTGCAGAAAATCTGCATCTTATGTTAAAAATGACTAGGGTTAGGGTTTTTAGGTTATAAAACTTCCTTTTATATATCCTTTAAACTTAATTATAATTATAACTTAATACCCTTATTAGTTATAATTATAAATTAACCCACATAATTTAATATTAATTCTCAATTAATATTAAATCAATTCCATTTTCCATCATACACATATGTATATTTGATATTATAATTAATTATATCTCTATATAACTGAATTATAATATGTAGCATACTTTATGCAATATTAATCATATTAATATTTATACACATATATAAATATATATATCATTATATATATATTCATTCTCTTTCTCATTCATAAATTATTATCCAATAATAATTTATACCCGAAAAGATGAACTTCATTTTGCTCTTTGTGTGTGACCCCATAGGTTCATATCAATTGGCAATAAGGAAATTACCATAATATCCTTATAAGTCATAAGCGGACTCTAGCAAGCCTTTATGACTACCCAATTAATATGATTGGAATGATCCAATACCTATTTATAGAATGTCATATTCCCTTTTGTCTCTTTGATATCATGATTAATCATAAGACATGGTATACTTGTCAATCTTATATAATTAATCATATGCTTTCTCGATCTCAAAGTAAACTGTTTAGACAAATCAATTGATACTCTATCAATTATTTGAGCACGGCCATGCATTTAACAGTCTTACTTATCGAGGGGCCCAGTGATATCGCTCTCTTGATAGAGAGGGACAAAATCCCATATCTGTCACTCACATCCCAAAGCATGAGTCATATTGTACCCAATCACAGCCTTTATAACTACTCTGTTACAAGCAGCGTTTGACTGCGTCAAAGCACAACATGAGTTCATCTCGGAATCAATGGTGACCTCAGGTCAAAGGAATCAGCTAATGACACTACTATAATCAAGATCAGTTGTGACACATGACCATGAACTTGATCTCATAGTGGGTCTCCAGTAACATGTTCTCTAACATATTACCCGTGAGTATAATCTGTATCTGTATACACTATATTCATCTTATGAATATCCATTATCACTCACACTAGTCTTAGTTTGTTATTATTCCCATAATAACAATCGACTAGGGATATTTTGAATAACACGATTTATTCATGGATAGTTATCATAAATGCTAACATACAAACATAAATGATAATATTAACCTACACTAGATTAATCTTAGAAGTCAAATTACATAATCCAATATTGGCCTTAGGGCACAATCTCCAACAATCTCCCACTTGCACTATGGCCAATCATACATGTATCTTATACCCATTGACCTACATGACTTTCATGTATTCACTCGTGCAGGAGTCTTTGTCAATGAATTATTAATTTTCGCTTCCGTTGCTACTTTACACATATTCACTCTCTCTTTAGAGACAGCCTCTCTAAATTAGTGAAAAACGCCTAAGTATATGCTTGTGTCATACAGGGTTCTTACGCATTGAACTATTGTCCCTACAATAGTCTCACAGGATAAGCAATGCTTAGAACAAAAACATAAAATTTTGATGAACTTCTTCATCCAAAATTTCTTTACATCACATGTAACTGTATACTTTGGCTGCTATTATAGATATTTAGCTATAACGTTTTATTTTGAACCTTTCAAAATCATAACTTCTCTTTTTAAGAGAATACTAGATCTCGACTGATATATTGCAACTAATTGCAATCAGTTGTATATGTGCAACTATTTACACAGTTAACATAAGCAAGCTTCTATTAAGTCTTTTATATTGAACGCTTTCAATGCTTTGACTTAAGCCAAAACATTCTTTTAGATCTATCTGTATAGATTCCAATTTCAAGAATACAGGCAGTCATGCTTATAACATTAACTGAAATTACTTTCTTAGCCAAGATTTTACTTCTTGCAAGGTAAGAATGTTATTTCCAACAAGCCATATGTCATCCACATATAGCATTAGGAATACCGATATGCTCCCACTGATCCTTTTGAAACACAAGATTCATCATCCTTTTGATAAAATCAAACCATTTGATTTCTTTATCAAAACTATGATTCCAACTATTTGATGCATGTTTCGATCCTTATGAGAATCTTTGAAAACTTGCATACGCTATTTGAATTCTTTGGATGCTCAAAACTTTGGGTTGTGTCACGTACACATCCTCAATCATGTTTTCACGTAAAAAATAGATTTTGATATCCATTTGCCATATTTTATAATCATATTATGGGGATATGGCAACAAGAACTCAATATGACTTGATCATGATTAATGACTAAAGAGGATTTCATCATAGTCCTACTATGAATTTGTTCGTATCCTTATAGTCACTAGTCGTGCTTTATAAGTTTGAAGATCACCATCCATATCGGTTTTCAATTTGAAAACTCACTTGCAACCATTGCATATGCATCTTCTAAAAGACTTATCAAAGTCTATACTTTGATTGTCAAACATGGACTTATCTTCAACCTTTGTAGCATCAAGTCACATATTAGATTCAAAATCTAACATTGCTTCTTCATAAAAGAAGACTTACTTCATCTAGTAAAATTACATCATGATTTTGAGAAATCCATATCTCTCCTAATCATGTCGTATTCCACTAGACTTTTATTGGACTTGTGTAATTTCAACAATGATCATGAAACCATTTCCACGTTCCTCTTCAACGTTAAATGTCACTTTTGTGAATTACGAGTTTTGTAGGTGTACCTTACTCCCACTAACTCTACTAGAAATTAACTCCCTCTTCAAGGGGAAACCATTTCTAGCTACAACTACTTTGTATCCCAAAGAAACACAGGAGTAACAACTCCTACTTTCCTTTTGAGTAATCCACAATACGATATTTAAATTTAGGTGCCAACTTATTCGAAATAAGCTTTACAGCCCTAAACTTATTCAATGAAACAATTTGGGTCTCTTACCCAACCATATCTCATATGTTGATTCATGAATTGTTTTAGACGGAACAATATACACAGCTGCTTTAATGGCATATTTTTGAGAAAACGATGATCAACTTGACTTCATCATAGATTGAACTATATCTTTATAGAGTTCGATTACTCCCTTTTCGACACAACATCCTTTGTGGCGTACTTGGAGGAGTCAATTGTGAGACAGTCCCACAATTTCTAAGATGATTGTCAAAATCTTGACTCAAATATTCACCACTCGGATCATATCTAAATGACTTTACTATCTTGTCAAGATACTTCACACTCCTTTTACAAGCTTTTGATCACTTCAAAAGTTCCAAACTCGTGTTTAATTAGATACTCTTATCTAGAGAAAAGTTCCATAAAGGTAATGAAGTATTAAAACCTCCTTTAGCAGTTGATTTATAATTCATATACATCCATATGTATAATGCTTAATAAATCGATTATTCTTTAACTACTTTTAGCAAAGAACAACTTTATCATCTTTTACAATAAACAACATTCGCATGATTCAAGATGATTCATAATCTCATGAATCCAAAAGTCCATTCTCATGGAGTTTCGTAATGCGACTTTGCTTATGTCTCCAAGAGGACACTGCCAAAATAGGTTGAATCAACTATTTGATTCGATCCTTACAGTATTTATGTTACAGATGGGCTCCACATATAAAGACAATTATGTAAATCTACATTTCATAATCATGTCTTTATAAAGTTTATAATTCACAATTATAAAATAAACAACATTTGTTTACTCAAGCCAACAAGCTCAATAGGCAACAAGAGTTCGTAACTCACATGTAAAAGTTCATAACCTTTGAGTAACAACCTTTGCTTCTCTTGCATATTCGCATTCTACCTTTCACCTTCATAAGGTTTCTATTCAAATTGCGATTCATCATATTCTACTAATATGAGATTCACAACGGTATCTAATACCTTTTGATATAGAAACAAGAGTAGAATAGTTAATAAATACTTAAGGTAGCAGTCTTACTGCCTTTCATCTTCTTATAGTTCTCCAAACAAGGTTTGCTATTTCTATTCTAATGAACGATTCATTCTAGAAATGGCAACACCCTTCTTTTGGAGATCTCTCTATGCCAACAGCTTTGGTCTTTAAAACATGTTTCACCCGAACCTTTCGGTCTTTATGCTTTTCGACCTTCCTTTTATCCTTTCCTTTTGAACCATAAGCACACAATTCGAGGCGGGCTTATCCTTTATGGATAACTTAACATTCTTTTGCATCCTATGCAACTAATTCACAATTTTCCCCATGTCATTCAAATGATAGTTCATCACCAATGACTATCAAATAATGAATTCAAGATCACATCTCAATGCCTTTTGGAGGCCAATGAGAAATTGTTGCCTCAAACACTTATCTTTTCTTGCTCACTAACTGATGGAACATTTCCATTTGTGATGTATCATATACCTCAAGTAAAACTTCCACGTGCGGAAGAATTGGTGGCAAGTGTAAGATAATAAATTTTAAACAGAGTCCCTTCGATGCTTCAAGTAAGCATCTTTTATACTCATGTTACAATTGCTAGTGGTTCATTGGGCAAAAAGGATTATTGAGAACATATGATTCCTTTTGATTTGAGAACAATTCTCAAAGTTCAATAACAATCGAGATCATGGTAATAGCAATCATAACTATAATAAAGCGTGTAAAGATTTTTATTTAAATGCTCCCACTTAAATTATAAAACCCTTTAAAATATTTAAGTGGGTGAAGATCCAAAATCCATACTTAACCATAGCACTGCTTTGGCATGTCCCTATGATTAAATATAATTTCGGTAGGCAAAGACTCAAAATCATGCTTTAAACCATTTAAACATATTTTGGATGTGCACTTCTTTGCCAATTGCATCATTATGCAACTCTTCTAATTTATGAGATGCATGATATCATATATCATATTTAATTGTATGTTACTCATCTCATCTTTGCCTCGGGCTCAAACACCGTTTTGATTAACCCTTTGTTAAACCAATTACAACACAATGAGAATCACCATTTCTCATATTATCGCTTCGCTAAGGTCACAACATGCGTACCCGCTTTGGCGTGGCTACCATGATGCGAACATAGTACTTGACTAGTGTTATACGTAATTGGGTGGCAAAAATATAAACTTCATAAGTTTATTTAGGGTTTATTAATTCCTGTGATTAAAATGTATCTCATACAATACATGGCATTAACATTAATCTTTCTAAGTTAATATTAATTCTAGCATGGCATCCAATGTCATACATTCATCTAGCATGCATATATCATACTTAGCATGGCATCACATGGCATCAAAATATAAAACATGCAATAGACTCGAAAGACCGTGTTATGGTATGGTTTTATCTACATTGATTTTCACAGGCCAATATGAAAATCAACAGGTCATTTCCTAGGTGGTTGTAACCATCGCATGGTCGCAGCACAGCCGCATCCCTTGGATCCGTCTTCACGTCTTTGTTCCTTGGCACCATCTAATGGATTTACATACTTTACAAAATTGTATCCTATACAATTTTCTAGTAAATAAAATTTACAAACAATAAATTGCATCCTATACAATTTATCTAGAAAAATAAGATTACATAAATACAAACGACTCGCAGGCCGTATTTATAAAACCTTACATTCACCAAAATCAAAAGAAAAACAAAAAACATCCAAGGGTCCAAAACCATACCACAACACCATGCATAAAATTATCACAATAATTTTATATCTACAAGATTTAGGGTTCATGGGTAAAATACAATCCTATTGTATTTAGAGTAATTGATTTGAAAATCGTAAATGTGTAGAAACAATTTCCACACATAAACGAAAAACACCAAACCCAACTTCCAGCGATCCAACTCGCTGCTGAGTTGGACGGGGTTACGGGGGCGGTAGCCCCTGTTGCGAAGCAAGCGCCGCAGGCAAAAAAAATTTTCGCGCAAAAACAGCCCCCTCTGAAAATTCCCAGGTGGCACGCCGTGCCAAGGGCGGCACGCCGTCGTGCCGCCATTCTGGTCGCAACTTTGGAAACGGTTTCCAGTTGGCACGGCGTGCAAAGGCCCAGCACGTCGTGCCATATGCAAAATTTTCAGGTTGGCACGCCGTGCCAAATCGGCACGCCCGCGTGCCACCATTCTGAACTCAAGCATTCAGGAACGATTTCCTGTTGGCACGCCGTGCCAAAACCGGCACGCCGGCGTGCCAACATGCTGAATCCAAAATTTCACCCCTTTTCTGATTCAAAACAATTACAACCAAATCATTCACAATGATTCACATTAAAATCAAATTTTAAACATGTTATTCACAATAACATTGAACCCTAAATCAAGAACATACAACCCTAACATGCAATTTTGATCTAATCAAAATAACAAATCCAATTCAACCAATGCACAAGTGGCTCTGATACCACTGTTGGGGAATTAATCACACAAAACAAAACGCAGCAGAAATAAAAGGATTAACCCCCACCAAGGACCCATGTACATTGCATTGAATTGGAAGGAGGGTTAAAGAATTACCTTAATTCTTTGTAGGTTTTGAATCAATTAGGAACCAAAGTAGCTTCCCTCTACGGTTGATCCACACGGAGCAATTCATTCACCGCGTGCTAGCGCCGGGATTGAAGAACGATTCTTCGAACGAGAGAAGGCCAAAGTTTCGAAAACCTTGGGAGATGGAGAAGGGGAGATTTCGGCTGGCCCCTTGGAGGCTGCAGAAAATCTGCATCTTATGTTAAAAATGACTAGGGTTAGGGTTTTTAGGTTATAAAACTTCCTTTTATATATCCTTTAAACTTAATTATAATTATAACTTAATACCCTTATTAGTTATAATTATAAATTAACCCACACAATTTAATATTAATTCTCAATTAATATTAAATCAATTCCATTTTCCATCATACACATATGTATATTTGATATTATAATTAATTATATCTCTATATAACTGAATTATAATATGTAGCATACTTTATGCAATATTAATCATATTAATATTTATACACATATATAAATATATATATCATTATATATATATTCATTCTCTTTCTCATTCATAAATTATTATCCAATAATAATTTATACCCGAAAAGATGAACTTCATTTTGCTCTTTGTGTGTGACCCCATAGGTTCATATCAATTGGCAATAAGGAAATTACCATAATATCCTTATAAGTCATAAGCGGACTCTAGCAAGCCTTTATGACTACCCAATTAATATGATTGGAATGATCCAATACCTATTTATAGAATGTCATATTCCCTTTTGTCTCTTTGATATCATGATTAATCATAAGACATGGTATACTTGTCAATCTTATATAATTAATCATATGCTTTCTCGATCTCAAAGTAAACTGTTTAGACAAATCAATTGATACTCTATCAATTATTTGAGCACGGCCATGCATTTAACAGTCTTACTTATCGAGGGGCCCAGTGATATCGCTCTCTTGATAGAGAGGGACAAAATCCCATATCTGTCACTCACATCCCAAAGCATGAGTCATATTGTACCCAATCACAGCCTTTATAACTACTCTGTTACAAGCAGCGTTTGACTGCGTCAAAGCACAACATGAGTTCATCTCGGAATCAATGGTGACCTCAGGTCAAAGGAATCAGCTAATGACACTACTATAATCAAGATCAGTTGTGACACATGACCATGAACTTGATCTCATAGTGGGTCTCCAGTAACATGTTCTCTAACATATTACCCGTGAGTATAATCTGTATCTGTATACACTATATTCATCCTATGAATATCCATTATCACTCACACTAGTCTTAGTTTGTTATTATTCCCATAATAACAATCGACTAGGGATATTTTGAATAACACGATTTATTCATGGATAGTTATCATAAATGCTAACATACAAACATAAATGATAATATTAACCTACACTAGATTAATCTTAGAAGTCAAATTACATAATCCAATATTGGCCTTAGGGCACAATCTCCAACATGAAGATAGTCCCTATTTACGAAATGGGGACAGGGATGGGGATCCCCGCCTAGCTGGGAAACTGGGATGAGATTGCCAATCCCTGTCCCGTCTCGCCTCGTTTACATCCTTATGAAGAAGCCTTAAACCAAATAAAGTAAAGACAATTCCAGAAAATATGTTTTTTTAAAATTGTCAAAAATACCTCAGTTTTATATTTTGTTTTGGACTCTACCTTTTCAAAAATTACTTTTTTTACCTTTTTTTTTTGGCTTTTATAACTGTTGAATTTTTTTTTCTTAATTAATATATTTTATTCATTTTCTCTTTCAAATTTTTGAAAATTACTCAAATACGTGGTTCTACTTTGTCCACATTTGCTTGTCCTCTTTTTTATTTTTTTTTTCTTTTTGATGTGCTTATTTTCTTGATTTCAATTATTGTGCAGGATTAGAGTATTCATGGCTTTTCTTTTTTCATTGAAAAATGAATTTCGGGAAAAGAATTAATAAATCAAAAGAAAAAATATATAAATGTTTTATGATTATTTGAACAAATGTTATGCATTATGCAATTCTGATACTAGTTTGAAGAAATGCATGTGCTACTCTGCTCATAGTCGACACAACATATATCCTTATGAGAAAATTTACATATAGTATATGCATTACGTGAATAAAATAGGACACATAATCTATTTTAGCTTTTACGATTTATAAATTAGCCTCAGGAGTTTATATTTTAGGGTTTAAAATTTTTATATTAGGAGTCTAGAATTTTATTTAAATAAATAATTGTTAAATAATTAATAAATTAAATAGACTTATTTTTATTGGTTGGATAGTGAGCTGTCTTAATTTTACTGGTTTAGCATAAGGATAACATGGTGTGTTAGACATGCAGTACAATTTCTCCATTATTAATGATAAAGTATATGTATATATAATTATGTAAATAATAATTAGCCCATGTACAGCCCATGATACTCGGCCCATGTAGCCATGTATATATACTATTCTAATCAATGGAAAACCTAAAGGAGAAACCATATTGCTTCATGGTATCAGAGCTTGACGGCTAACACTACTACCACACGAAAATTCAGAACCTCTCAAGTCGAAATCATGACAACTCCGGCCACCACCCATGCTGCCGCTGGTTCCCTTCCAGCCATAGTCATCCCCTCCACATCGACCTTCCCGATCAAGCTTGATACGATGAACTATCTCCTATGGAAGACACAACTTGTACCATTGTTGAAGGGATCGAGACTCATGGGACATATTGATGGAAGAGTAGTCCCACCACCAAAATTTTTACCAGGAACGACTGATCCCAACCTGGATTTTGATAGATGGGAAGAAAAAGATGCTCAAGTGATGAGCTGGATAATCAATTCCCTTTCACCCGGAATTGTGACACAGATTGTTGGCGCTGAGACTGCGTAAGAGGCTTGGAATCGCTTAACTGCAACATATGCTGCTGGTTCTCGTTCATAGATTCAAGATTATAGATTGCAATTACGCAATCTAAAGCAGGAGGAGGCTGAACCGATTTCCTCCTATATTAATCGAGCAAAGAAAATTTCAGATCACTTAGCGGCGTTGCAATCGGCAATCTCTGAGACTGACCTTGTCGATGCTGTAGTTGATGGCTTATTACCGGTGTGTCGCCCCTTCATTCACTCCCTAAAAATCAAGGTCGAGCCAACCAGCTTTGAGGACCTCCATGGTCTCTTACTCTCTGAAGAAGAAAACCTCAAACGTGAAATACAGGCTGATCGTGCGCCTACCGCACTCTATGGCGCCCGCGGTTTAGCAGCTCCAGGCCGTGGTGGACAGCTGCAGATACACCGCCACCAACAGCAGCACCACGCCTAGCCACGGCATCCAATGGAAAGGGGATTTAACCCTTAATTTTCTACAATTATTAGTAATAATTCTCATCAAAATAATACCTCTAGATAGCATCAATTTATGCCCAATTCTGGAAATTTTACTGCTGGAAATAATGCTGGAAATTTTCTACAACCCAACACAACCATGGCACCATTAGATGTCACCAATTTTTATTGTCACAATTGCAAAGGCCTTAATCATTTAGCACGTAATTGTCCCTCTCCAAGGCAACCTAAGGGAAACCGAACTCATCACACCCGAACAGCCCCTGCATCCTATTTTACAGCCACAAACACACACTCAACCCAAGATTGGATCATTGATTCCGGAGCTCCACATCACTTAACGGTTGACTTAGAAAACCTGAACATTCACAGTGAATATAATGGCCCAGAAGAAGTTACAATAGGTAATGGTTCCAAAATTCCAATCTCTCATATTGGTTCTTCTTCCTTTTGTGTTAATGGTAATCCGGTTAAATTTGATAATGTTCTTCATGTACCTGCTGCCTCAAATAATTTATTATCCGTTTCAGCTTTAACCAAGTCTAACCCTGTGTCTATTGAATTTTTTGCTGACTCTTTTGTGCTTAAGGATTTGGTGACCAAGCAGGTACTGTTAGTGTGCCCTAGTTCTTAAGGCATTGGATTCTTGTATTTTTTTTATTATACATTAAGACTCATTGTATGAATACATTATTTGTGTCACATTGATAAAGGCAATTAATCTATTTCATTTATATCTTGTGCTATAATATGAGTAGAGTATCCATTGATTGATAATCATAAAACCTATCCCAGGTCTGTTCTAATCGTGGGAACGAATAGAACCACAGACTTGTATATTCGATGAATGTATGGTAGTTCT
The DNA here is from genome assembly GCA_039660915.1 of Euphorbia tirucalli. NCBI lineage: Eukaryota > Viridiplantae > Streptophyta > Magnoliopsida > Malpighiales > Euphorbiaceae > Euphorbia > Euphorbia tirucalli. Next base: position 74,895,512 of record CM077641.1, read on the forward strand.
TAACTAGCTATAGTACTTGTATAGTCAGTCATGAATATAGGTACATGTCGTTGACATGTGACTGGATCGATCAGCACAAGAAAGCCACATGGTTGTCAGGTCATAGGTCTTTCTTAAGTAGATCTCTTTTGTCCTCAGACCAGATTTCATTATAATATCGATATGGAATCCGGTTCACTTTGACATACACCTAACAGGTCTGTAAAAGGATGCTAAATACGGGTATGATTGGGTGGACCGGTGAGCATGTTGACATTAATGATGAAGTGATGGAATTGCCACTCGGGTAACACCGAGATGATATCATTGGCCACTTGATGAGTGGGACTGATAGTGTATGGTCATACCCAAATAAGTTGGTTGCTTATTTGATTAATCAGTCAACTTAAGATCAAGAAATATAATAAGCAACAGAAGAGGATGACAGACACCATGCCTCTTATTTATTCATATCGATATCGTTAGGCAAAGGACACTATGAGATTACTACCGGGTGAGTGTCTTCTAAAGACTGCTGCATCTCTGTCTTAATTGGGGGCTGTAATGGTTTGCTAGAACCCACTTCCAGTCTGTGGGCCTTGGGCCTACTGCCAACATAAAGATAGACCCATAGGATCGTGCACATAGATCAACTGAGCCGAACTTATAGAAATTGTACATGTAATGTACATTGGAAGGAATGCATTAATTAATTAGTTGACATTTGGTGTCAAGGTAATTAATTAACATTGGGTTGAATTTAATTTAATTAATAAGTTTACATAATGTAATTAATTAATTTATTAATTAATTGAATTACATAAAGTAAACAATCAATTAAATAATTTTCCTAAGTAGGAAAATTAAATACATGTATTGTATTTACTTAAGTGTGATTTAATTTTATTTAGGGGTAGTTAAATTTAGCCAAATGGAATTAAATTACATAGTATATACTTTTTAATTAAAGTTTATTTATGTAATTATAATCCTAGTGGGCTTGGGTTTAATTAACCTAATTAAAACCCAATTAGACAAGGTGTCTATATAAGGGCACACTTAAGAAAGAAAAACCTAATTCAACTCTAATTAATTGCTGGAAATTTCAGCCACCAATAGCCGCCCCAAATAGCCGAAAATCCCAGCATTAATCCTCCATTCCTTCGCGTCTTCGGCTAGCACCGGTTCCCGCTCAATAGTTGGTCGTGCACCGGACTTTGGAGATCGCAGTTTCAAGAAATGATTCTGCAGCTGTCTCTAGAGGAGACGAATCCGGTGAGTTAATCTCTCTTGATTCAAAATTTTTTTATTCTAATCAATGGTAATTGGACACGACAGGTGGATTCTAGGAAATTTTAAACGGTGTATTTTCCGCTGCGCCACGTTACTTTTCCAATGACGAATTCCAACAGTGGTATCAGAGCCTTGGTTTTGTCCATTAGATTGATTGGAATTGGTTCTTGAAAGCATTCTTGAAGAAAGAATGGGTTTCAAGTTTGTGATTTTATGGTTTTTATTCAATTGGTTTTGGTTTTGATAAACCCTAGAATTTTTGGATTGGGGTTTTGATTATTTTTCCCCAATTGTTTTCCATCAAAAATTGTTTTTCTATATGAGTTATATATTTGGCTCTTCTGCTGCTTGCCGCAGCAGGCAAATTGCCTGTTGCGGCACGCAGCAGCATTTCTGTCCCCAAACAGCAGCGTTGCGTGCTGGATTTGGTCCGGTTTCGGATTTTGCGGGTATTTTCTTTATCCCAGACCCTAACGCAAATTAAATCAAATTTTTTTTAAATTAATTTGTATTTAAATTGTTTATTTTATTGGCATGCATATTTAATTTAATTGTTTGCATATTAAATTGAATATGGACTTTGTGAAATTGGCCCAATAAACCGTGACACCGGTTAAAATTGGGAGAGCTAAATTTTAAATTTGTGACAACCCAAATTCAAGTGGGAGCAAAATTGTGAATTTTGCATCTATGGATGTTATCCTTTGGGTCTTTATGGGCCTTAGTCACATTTGTTAAAATTGGCAATTTCACCCTAAGTAACTCGGCTTAACATTTATATTTATAATTTGGAATGCCATGATCATGCATCATATTGGTATGTATGTGCACGACAGGTACTTTGTTTGAAATGTTATGTTGAGTTCTATGGGCCCTAAATTATTATCGGTTGTAATTTAATTTTGGGAAATATGGCCTGCGTGCCATTTTTTATTTTGATGTGATTTTAGAATAGATTTTATTTTACAAAATTATTGTAATTGCATCAAGTATGGAGGAAAGCCCAGATGGAGAAAGCCTATAGTGGGAGCCCAAGAAGGATTGCAGTCCGGCTCATGAAGAATTAGATAGGACATCTAGTTTTTCATTAGGTTGTAATTAAAGGCCCATAGGATCTCATTTATTTTAAATTAAGTATGCTATTGCATTTGTCATAAAATATGGATGTATAGATCACCAAATTATTACCCGCGTTTATGCATGCTAAGCCGTATCACTTAATTATAATCCGGAAATTGAAATATTGAGTCGCTTAAAAGTGCTTCCCACATTCACACCTCTTCCTCCCATTGATGCTGCAATGTGCGTCATGCCCTAGCTGGGTATATTGTAGTATTCGGTGGGCCGTCGAGGGTTAAGATACTTGGTATGGTTAACATGTGAATGGTGGTTTGACTCAATATGGGTAGCATTAGCTCAGAGCGGGCCCTAAGCACAGATGGGTAAAGTGTTAATAAGCCCATCAAACCAAGAGTCCTTCATGGAAGGATTAGATAGGTTGTCCTACCAAACGAATCAATGGTTGGTTAGCGAGCCTTAGTTCGGCCAGTCATTAATAAGTTGTGGATCTTGGTCAAGTCAGCCAATTAACAACACCAACAAACAAATTAAAATCAGATTATTAATTTGAATTGGCTTAAAAGTCCTTTATTTCTAACTCAAGCAATGATTTCTTCCATGTAGATAATCCCATTTCAGTTAAGCAATTTAAATGGCTGCAACAAACAACAACTCACTCTCAGTTAGGTCACTCTTGGAGAAGGAGAAGCTTTCGGGGACTAACTTCCTAGACTGGGCTAGGAACTTACAAATAGTTCTTAGACAAGAGTCTAAGGAGTATGTACTGAATGCTCCTTTACCAGCTGGCCCTCCCGCAGGTCGAGGCGTCACCATGGCGATGGTGGAGCAGTATGATCGGCACGTGAGGGATGACCGAGATGTCTCGTGCCTTATGCTGGGTACCATGGCTTCTGATCTTCAGAAGCAGTTCATAGATGAGCATGCTTATGAGTGATGGATCAGCTTAAAAATATGTTCCAAGATCAGGCTCGTCAGGAACGTTACCTGACAACTAAGGCACTTTGCACTACTATGATGGCAGCTGGGACTTCTGTTAGCACTCATGTGCTAAAGTTGAAGGGGTATATTGATACACTTGCGCGCCTCGGCTCGCTAGTTCCACAGGACTTGGCAATAGACATTATTCTCGTGTCACTTCCTGAATCTTACAACCAGTTTATCATGAATTACCATATGCAAGGGTTGGATAAATCGGTTGTTGAGATGCATGGCATGCTCAAGCTTGCTGAGCAGTCTCTTAAGAAGACTCCTGAAGTATTGCGGGTGAACAAGGGCAATACGCCTATTGCTAAGGGAAAGGCCAAATCTAAGGCCAAGGCTAAGGGCAAAAAGGTGGTGGCCCAACCTAAAGGAAGGGTTGCTTCTCCTGACGATGTTTGCCATGAGTGTCATGAGAATGGGCACTGGAAGAGCTTATGTCCAAAGCTAAGGGAGAAACTGAAGGGCAAAACTGCTGCTTCAAGTATTTATGTTGTTGAGATTAATCTAGCTATTTCTACACCTTGGTTCTTAGACACTGGATGTGGATCTCACATTTGTTCAAATGTGCAGGGTCTAAGAAATAGGAGATTGTTAGGATCTAGAGAAGTAGATTTTTGAGTCGGAAATGGTGCTCGGGTTGAGGCCATGGAGATCAGAGATTATTTCTTGGAGATGCCTAGTGGACTTGTTTTGGAACTAAGAAACTGTTATTTTGTACCTGCGATGTGCAGGAATATTATTTCCTTTTCTTTGTTGGATATTTCTAGTTTCGTATTTGGTATTGGACATGGTAGAATTTCTATGCAATGTGGCAATATTATTTATGGAACAGCATTTCTTGAAAATGGCTTATATATCCTTGATCTAAAACGTGAAAGTTCAATCTATAACATAAATACTAAAAGGATTAAACAAAATGAAATTAATCCTACTTACATCTGGCATTGTCGACTTGGCCATATAAATGAGAAGCGCAGAGCTGGGCTTCACTCTAGTGGAGTGCTAGGGTCATTTGACATCCAGTCTTATGACACATGCGAATCTTGTTTGAGAGGCAAGATGACAAAGGCGCCTTTTAGCAAGACGGCTGAAAGGGCCTCAGAGCTATTGGAGCTAATACATTCCAATGTATGTGGCCCAATGAGCACTAGTGCTAGATCTGGTTTTCTGTACTTCGTCACCTTCACGGATGACTTCAGCAGATACGGTTACATGTATCTGATGAAGCATAAGTCTGAGACTCTCCAAAGGTTCAAGGACTTTAAGAATGAAGTAGAAAACCAACTTGGCAAGAAAATAAAAGCACTTCGGTCTGACCGAGGGGTGAATATTTGAGCCAAGAGTTTGACTCGTTTTTGAGAGAGTGTGGGATTATATCCCAACTCACTCCTCCTGGTACACCCCAGTGGAATGGAGTGTCAGAAAGGAGGAATAGGACCTTGCTTGACATGGTCCGCTTGATGATGAGTCATGCTACACTCCCTGTCTCCTTTTGGGGATATGCTTTAAAGACAGCTGCTTACATTCTTAATAATACACCAAGCAAGGCAGTTGAGGGAACACCATATGAACTATGGAAGGGCCGAAAGCCCAATGTTTCCTTCTTAAAGATTTGGGGTTGTGATGCACATGTTAAGAAATTGACAAGTGGCAAACTCGAGTCCAAATCTGTCAAGTGCCAGTTTGTGGATTACCCTAAAGAAACTAAGGGTTATTACTTCTACGATCCGGCCGAAAACAAAGTTTTCATAGCCAGAAATGCAGTCTTATTGGAGAAGGAATTCCTTTCCAAGAGAGACAGTGGGAGTAATATTGAACTTTCAGAAGTTCAAGACTCACAAACTCCTGCAGCTACTACTAAGGATGCTTCGAGAACCGATCTAACTACTCAAGAAATTGAGGAACCAGAACCGGTTGCACAGGACCTTAGATGGTCTGGTAGGACACGTCATTAGCCAGAGAGGTACGGCTTTCTCATGACTAATGATGGGGACCTTATGGTCGTTGACCAAGAGGAGCCCAAGACCTATCAAGAGGCTGTTGAAAGCCTACACTCAGATCAATCTCGCAAAGCCATGGAGACTAAGATGCAATCTATGCACAATAACCAAGTATGGAACTTGGTGGATCCACCTCCGGGTGCTAAGATGATAGGTTGCAAGTGGTGTTTCAAGTTAAAGGCCCTGTGTGTATAAGATGGTTAGTGGGAGCGTTTCCACCTTCCTAGTGCTGTATGTTGACGACATCCTCATCATTGGAGGCGACATACCAACACTGCAATGGGTTAAGCAGTGGTTGAGTAGGTGCTTCACAATAAAGAACTTAGGTGAAGTTGAGATGATCTTAGGGATCAGGATCTACATAGATAGATCTAATTGGCTTCTAGGCCTAAGTCAGGCCACGTACATAGATAAGGTTCTGAAAAGATTCAGTATGGACAGGGCAAAGAAAGGATTCTTGCCTATGTGCCATGGGTTGAAGCTGAGTAAGAAAGATGGTCCTAAAACAAAGAAGGACCGGGAGAGCATGAAAAGATCCCTTATGCATCTGCTAGAGGATCCATCATGTACTCCATGTTATGTACAAGTGCCTGATGTCATGTTTGCACTAAGTATGACTCGCCGGTACAAGTCGAACCCTGGGGAGGAACACTGGAAGGCTGTCAAAGCAATCCTGAAGTACCTTAATCGGACTAAGGATGCTTTCTTAGTGTATGGGGGTCAAGATGAGCTAGTAGTGTCAGGTTACACTGATGCAAGCTTTGAGACCGATGAGGATGAGAACCAGTCACAGTCTGGTTATGTTTTTCTCCTGAATGGCAATGCCATTAGTTGAAGGTCCTCAAAGCAGGCCACCATTGCTGACTTTATAATGGAAGCTGAGTACATAGCTGCGTACGAAGCTCAAAGGAAGCCATTTGGATCAAGAAATTCATAACTGAGTTGGGAGTAGTACCCACTATCCTAGACCCAGTTGATTTTTTTATGACAACAACAGGGCCATCGCACAAGCTAAGGAGCCTCGGTCACACAAGAGATCTAAACATGTACTCAGAAAGCTTCACCTCATTCGGAAGATCATGAACAGAGGTGACATATCATTGCAGAGGGTTAACACCAAGAATAATGTCGCTGATCCATTGACCAAAGTGCTGCTGCACATACAGCATGACGATCATACCAGATCTATAGGAATTAGGGCAATGCCGACTTGGAACTAGTGCAAGTGGGAGATTATTGGTGTGCCCTAGTTCTTAAGGCATTGGATTCTTGTATTTTGTATTATACATTAAGACTCATTGTATGAATACATTATTTGTGTCACATTAATAAAGGTAATTAATCTATTTCATTTATATCTTGTGCTATAATATGAGTAGAGTATCTATTGATTGATAATCATAAAACCTATCCCAGGTCTGTTCTAATCGTGGGAACGAATAGAACCACAGACTTGTATATTCGATGACTATATAGTAGTTCTTAACTAGCCATAGTACTTGTATAGTCAGTCATGAATATATGTACATGTCGTTGACATGGGACTGGATCGATCCGCACAAGAAAGCCACATGATTGTCACGTCATAGGTCTTTCTTGAGTAGATCTCTTTTTTCCTCAGACCAGATTTCATTATAATATCGATATGGAATCCGGTTCACTTTGACATACACCTAACAGGTCTGTAAAAGGATGCTAAATATGGGTATGATTGGGTGGATCGGTGAACATGTTGATATTGATGATGAAGTGATGGAATTGCCACTCGGGTAACACCAAGATGATATCATTGGCCACTTGATGAGTGGGATTGATAAGTGTATGGTCATACCCAAATAAGTTGGTTGCTTATTTGATTAATCAGTCAACTCAAGATCAAGAAATATAATAAACAATAGAAGAGGATGATAGACACCATGCCTCTTGTTTATTCATATCGATATCGTTAGGCAAAGGACACTATGAGATTACTACCGGGTGAGTGTCTTCTAAAGACTGCTGCATCTCTGATTGGGGGCTGTAATGGTTTGCTAGAACCCACTTACAGTCTGTGGGCCTTGGGCCTACTGCCAACATAAAGACAGACCCATAGGATCGTGCACATAGATCAACTGAGCCAGGACTTATAGAAATTGTACATGTAATGTACATTGGAAGGAATGCGTTAATTAATTAGTTGACATTCGGTGTCAAGGTAATTTATTAACATTGGGTTGAATTTAATTTAATTAATAAGTTTACATAATGTAATTAATTAATTTATTAATTAATTGAATTACATAAAGTAAACAATTAATTAAATAATTTTCCTAAGTAGGAAAATTAAATGCATGTATTGTATTTACTTAAGTGTGATTTAATTTTATTTAGGGGTAATTAAATTTAGCCAAATGGAATTAAATTACATGGTATATACTTTTTAATTAAAGTTTATTTATGTAATTATAATCCTAGTGGGCTTGGGTTTAATTAACCTAATTAAAACCCAATTAGACAAGGTGTCTATATAAGGGCACACTTAAGGAAGAAAAACCTAATTCAACTCTAATTAATTGCTGGAAATTTCAGCCACCAATAGCCGCCCCAAATAGCCGAAAATCCCAGCATTAATCCTCCATTCCTTCGCGTCTTCGGCTAGCACCGGTTCCCGCTCAATAGTTGGTCGTGCACCGAACTTTGGAGATCGCAGTTTCAAGAAACGATTCTGCAGTTGTCTCTAGAGCAGACGAATCCGGTGAGTTAATCTCTCTTGATTCAAATTGTTTTTATTCTAATCAATGGTAATTGGACACGATAGGTGGATTCTAGGAAATTTTAAACGGTGTATTTTCCGCTGCACCACGTTACTTTTCTAATGACGAATCCCAATAGGTACTTCATATTGGGCCGAATAAAAATGGTCGTTACTCTCTCAGCCTTCCGAAAAGTCTGCCCGATCCGGTCCTTGCAAATCTGGCATCCGTCTCCCAGTGGCATGCACGTCTTGGTCATGCTGCACTTCTAGCAGTGAAGAAAATTTTAGATTTAAATAATATTTTTGTTTCAAATAAAAATCATGAACTCTTATGTCATGATTGTTCTGTTAGTAAGATTCATCGTTTACCTTTTCCTGTTTCCACCTCTGTTGTTTTTAAACCATTAGAACTTGTTTGTTCTGATTTATGGGTCCTGCTCCAGTGAAATCATTTGATAATTATCATTATTATGTCTTATTTTTTTTTATCATTATAGTAAGTACTCTTGGATTTATCCTCTTCAATTCAAATACGATGTCATGCATGCTTTTATACAATTTCGCAAGCATTTTGGGAAACCTATTAAGAGTTTTCAATCTGACTGGGGAGGGGAATTCCAGGCATTAGTTCCTTATTTGAGCACCCATGGCATTTCACATCGTGTTTCTTGTCCGTGCACACCACAACAAAACGGTTGTGTGGAAAGAAAACATCGTCACATTATTGAAACCGGACTCTCACTTCTCACTCACTCATCGGTTCCCATTAAATATTGGACATTTGCATTTGAAATAGCAATATACCTCATTAATCGAATGCCTATTCCTACCTTGAATAATTATACGCCATTTGAACTTTTGTTTAAGTCTCGTCCCAATTACAATTTTTTGCATGTCTTTGGGTGTCTTTGCTATCCTTGGTTACGATATTCATCACCTCACAAACTTGCACCACGTTCCCGTCGTTGTGTCTTTCTTGGATACAGTAAAATCCATAAGGGCTATCGTTGTCTTGATCTTTCTCTTCATAAGCTTTATATCTCACGCCATGTACTTTTCGATGAACAGGTGTTTCCGTTTCAGCAATTAAGTGATGGTGCTCCTCTCTCCTCCACTCGCAATGATCACGAACTACCACTGTACATCACCTTTCCAGCAGACTACCCAGCTCCAACAAGAACTGAAACCCCCCACCCGCCTTCTGCAAATGCCAACCCGTCACCCAGCAGCTCGCCTACCCACCCGCCCTCTTCACAAACCCCTCCGTCACCTCACACCTCGTCTATCCAGCCAACGTCCCCTTCAACTCCAACGACCTCAAACACCTCACCTCCCTCTACGACCCAGCCCCTCCCGTCAGCCCACAACCCGCCGTCCAGCCACCGTTCCAGCTCGTCACTATCCGAAATTTGCACCAGCACGCCTCCTATTCCTCTGGTTGTCGACCTTGGACAGCGTGCTCTCTCCCCTCCTCCACCACAAAAAACACACACCATGGTTACCCGCTCTCAAACCGCATCCCTCAAACCCTGTCAACCTATGAATTTCAATACCATCAGTGCTGTTCCAGCTGAACCCACCTCTTATACTCAAGCAATGAAATTTCTAGAATGGCGTAAAGCGATGTTGACTGAGTATGAAGCTCTTATAAAAAATCAGACATGGGAATTGGTCCCATCTCATCAAGCACAGAACTTAATTAGGTGCAAATGGGTGTTTAAAACCAAACTGAATCCCGACGGCTCCATTGAGAGACATAAAGCTCGTCTCGTGGCGAAAGGGTTCCACCAACGCCCGGGATTGGACTATGCACAAACATACAGCCCGGTAATTAAACCAACCACAATCCGTCTTGTTCTCTGTTTGGCTATTTCCTTTGGTTAGGTGGTTAATCACCTTGATGTCTCAAATGCTTTTTTACACGGCACACTAGAAGAAAGGGTCTTTATGCAACAACCGGATCATGTTTATCTTCTCAAGCATTCACTTTATGGTCTGAAACAAGCACCACGCATGTGGCACAAATGCTTAACTGATGTGCTAATTCAGTTTGGGTTCTATTGCTCTAAGGTAGACACTTCTCTGTACTGTTACAAATCAACATCATTTCAGATTTTTTGCTTGCTTTATGTAGATGACATTCTAGTCACGGGAAATGACATGGCCATGGTGGACAAAGGTATTAATTTCTATAGTAGAAGTTTGCCATCCGAAATCTTGGGAAGCTGAAATACTTCCTCGGCCTTGAAGCACAGTGGCAACCCGACGGCTTACTCCTCCATCAGCAGAAATATATTTCTGATCTTCTTCTCCGGGCCAAAATGCATGAATCCAAGGGCATTTCCACGCCCTTCTGCAACAGCACACGCCTTTCTCTTCAGAGTGGCGATCCCTTTGAAGATCCTCAGTTGTACAGAAGTATAATGGGTGGCTTACAATATGTCACAATTACCAAACTAGATGTTTCCTTTGCAGTTAATAAAGTGTCCCAATACATGCACTCACCCACAACTGAACACTGGAAAGCCGTCAATAGGATTTTAAGGTATTTAAGAGACACGACTAGCCATGGTCTCTTGCTTCGGAAATCTGCTTCATTGAATATAAATGGTTTCTGTGACTCCGATTGGGGCGGTTGTTTGGATGACAGAAAATCAACAACTGGGTTTGCAGTATTTCTTGGGCCGAATCTCATATCTTGGGTCTCTAGGAAACAACGGACTGTCTCGAGATCCTCCACAGAAGCAGAATACCGAGCTTTGGCAACAGTTGCATCCGAAGTACTATGGCTTACAATGTTGCTTCGTGAGCTTGGGTACTTCACCAAAGCTCCTCCTACCATATGGTCCGACAACTTGGGTGCCACCTACCTCACTGCTAACCCGATTTTTCACAACAACAGCAAACACCTTGAACTCGATTTCCATTTTGTTTGCGACAAGGTGACTCAAAAGATGATTCGGGTCCAGCACATTCCCACTCTTCACCAACCAGCAGACATCCTCACTAAATGTCTCTCCAAGCAACGTTTTCTTCTTCTACGTGACAAGTTGACCATGCAAAGCCCCGCTCAACTTGCAGGGGGGTGATAGAGTATATGTATATATAATTATGTAAATAATAATTAGCCCATGTACAGCCCATGATACTCGGCCCATGTACCCATGTATATATACTATTCTAATCAATGGAAAACCTAAAGGAGAAACCATATTGTTTCAATTAATACTATCAAATCTGCAGATTTAGTACCATTATTTTTAGAGGAAGTAATATCTATTCACATATGTATTATCCATAAAACGGTATTGGACGTTAAATTGAATTGTAATAGTATTTGTGTGTTCTTTATTTCTAAGAAACATTAGTATATTATTCAAATAAGATATATATACATATAATTTTTAAGTGCTTTTCGTTTTTAATTATTTTTTATGAATCACATATATCCTTCTTAAAATAATAATGTGTGAAATTTAGTCATAAATAAAACTTACTAGACCTATGCACAATTAACTTTTTCCACGGATATATTTAATGGAATTTAAACCTCGTTCTCATCCTATTAATTAATTGGGTGTGCATCGCCACTAAGCTGCTACCTATTTTTAGGGTGGATTTTATTTGGGGTGTACAAAATCAACCCAACCCAATGAATTCAACCAACCCAATCCAACCTAACCCATATATTCTTTATCTTAATGGTTATTCATTGGGTTGGGTTGAGTTGAGTTGGATGAAATAAGAAAAGTAATTGGGTTGGGTTGGGTTGGGTCGGATTCAAATTAACCGTCACATGTAAAACTCAATTTTCTCCCTTTGAAAATCTTCACTTCTTTGTACTACTTTTCATCGATATTCAATTTTATCCATTTAAAATTTTCACTTTTCAATTTCATGTTCGTAAATTTTCATTTAAAAATGTTAAAATATTATTTTCGTATTTTCAACCCCTTGACAGTACATGTATTGAAATGAATTGATAGATAAATTGGTTTTTGGAGGGACATAATTGTCGTCTTTCAATTAGATGATCACAAGAAGAATTCCCAAGAATAAACAGTTGGATTACCACAAAACTATTCTCATTATTGGAAAATTCTTCAACATAATTTACCTAATGACAAATTCTATACACACAGATTAATTTAATTAAATAATTAAATTAATATCTAATCAACTACTATATTAATTATAGACACACAGAAAGCACAATAATTATATGTTTATTCTTGGTTTAGGCTATTGAGATGCTGTAATAATAATAAATAATCATATCAAAATGTTAATTTTTATTATAAACTGATTGTATTGTTTTGATTTGTTTTTATAACTAATTGCAACATTCCAACTTTATTATGATCGATTAATTTGGAAACGTTGCAGCTGGAAAATTTGATTCTCTTCAATGTACTGATTTCAATTGTAAATATAATGGAGATTTGATTGGTTTCTAAATTAATGTATTGATGTAGTGGTTAATTAAATATTAATTGTTGTATATAAATTTCATATATTCATTTATTTATTGCTAATGATAATAATAACCATTTCAAATAATAATAATAATAATATATAGCAACATTAAAATTCAAGAAATAATAATAATAAATAATGAAAAGTAAAAATAAAAATAAATTTTTAGCAATTGGAGAAATATAAAAAATATTTAATTAAAAAAAATGCACCATATATGTACTAGTACACATGGTCAACTAAAAAACATGAAATTTAACTAGTTGTTAAATTATATAAATATTCGAATTAAAATTCGGTCCAACCCACAATCAACCCAACCCATAACACTGAATATTTGGTGGGTTGGGCTGATTTTTACAACCAACCCATGAATCCCTTGTTTTCATGGGTTGGTTTGGGTGATGACCCAAAACTTATTGGGTCATCCATTGTACAGCCCTAATAAGAGTAAGGAGCAATAGTTCATATCTTTATTCTTTAAGGCAAGATAAATAACTTGTGCAAATTTCAAATAATTAGATAAACTGCATGCATTTTCATTTTTCCAAATAGAGTGAGATGAACCAAAATACCAGCCATAGCATTGGGGATTTCAAACTATTTATTTAACGGTTAGACGATGCATGAGTTGTATAATAAAGAAATATACGCTAACGACCTGGAGTAGTGGCTTGATCATGCAACTCCTTTGACAAGGAAACATATTATTTGCTTTGTACCTGAAATTCCAAAAAGAAAGACAAAAGAAACCTAAAACTTGTGCACCAAGATGCAGCGGGATATTACTAAAATCTATTGATCGCGCACGATACCGGAAGTTAGTCTTCTACAGTTAGAATTTCGTAAAATTCTCAATTGTAGGAAATTGGAATAAATCCGGAAAATTCATTAATCATCAAAGCTACTTCAAAAAAGTCATATCACAGTATAACTACCAAAACACTAATTAGAATCCAAAACGAAAAGGGAAAACAAAAACACGAAAACAACAAAAAGGATCCGAAAATTAAAAAAAAAACACAAAATTGAGGCCCTAAACATTGGAATTTGGCAAAAAAGTGATGGATCACATAAGTAAAGCTTATGAGTTTGAATCGTTGGCCCAATTCCAATAAAATTAGGATTTGAAAATGCGAAAAACCGACAACCTGAACTTGTCAACAATTACGGGAATGCCACTTCTCCAAAAACAAAAGTTCTTGTTCTTCTACTACATCATTAATGGGTTAATTACATCCATGGTACACAGACTTTAGTGAGTTTCATAATTTGATACATAGACTTTAATTTTGCTCAGTAAAATACATGAACTTAATAATATCCTACCACTAACATACATATGACCTGCTACAACAAGTTAATTAAAACGAAATTTGAAGAGTTGAGTTTATTGGTGATGAAGGTGGCTGGGTTAGGGTATGTAATCGATGGTGCGGTATTGAACGGAATTGATGGAGTGATCGGTGATATTTTGGTGGTGGAGATAACAGTGGAATCAATGGCTGTCAATGAAGGCTGCATCAATGCTGAACTCGAAACAACAGTTTCCATGGACGAAACGGATAGCGGTGGAATGGGCGGTGGCAGTGGGGCTGATGGAGTCGGAGTAGTGATGGTGGGATTTTCGAATGAAGACATGGTAGGGTTAGGGTATCAGTGGCTCTGATACCATGAAAACTTATTGAGGCAACGTGACTTTGTATTGATGATTAAGGATAATATATACAGTTGAGAACCCTAACCCTGCAAGGACTATAATACATCTTTATACAATATTGGTCCTCTCTTTCTCTATCAAACGAATGAACCAAACCCCACACATATATTTCTCTATTTTTCTTCATGATAAAAGGTTATACTATTATTTCAAAAGGAGTCAGCCCAACAACATCGGTGTTGAAAGGCGGTGGTGGATGGCCATTGTCAAAAGGAGAAAGAAGGAAGGGCTACTTTAAGTTAACAATGTCGAGTTTCTCGACATAAGATTTTCTTGTTCATTTTTTTTAAAATTTATTTATTTTGCAATCTGCAAGGGTAAAATAGTTTCAGATTATTTGCAGGGGAATATTATATAGCATTGCAAATTCCCTCGCATTTTTGCCTCCAAAATTTTCCCCCTAAAATTTGCAAACAATTGGATCGATAATTTGCAAACAATTTAATAACAAATTTCTTTTGAAAATGATAAATTAAACCGAGACAAAAACAAGAAGAATAAATTGCATCCTATCAAATGTTGGAGGTATAATTGTAATTCTGATATAAATTAAAATTATTTTTCACTCAAAAACCATTAAGACATCGATTGGAACTTTTATATAAATTTACTACTTTGTTACAATTCGTTAACTGGATATATATATTGCTTTTAACACATGAGGTTGAGTTCAAAAGAAGATTCAAATAATTAAATATATGAAAAAGAAAAGTAGTAAATTGCAAGCAAAAATTATTAATATTTCGCTGGTGAATTGATTCAGCAGAAAAATAGAAATTAATTTTTGTTTAGTTTTTCTTTTATTTTTTCATGTATTAAACATAAAATTAAAATTAAAGAAATTAAATTAAGAATAGATTGAGAACTTAGATGGATTAAATGGATTACATGGATTGTTACATGGTTTATTAGAAACCATATAATATGAGTTCCATAACCTATTCAATCCATCTAACCCATTATAAACAATAAGATCTACTTTTCATGGTTTGAATGAGTTGAGATTGAATGGGTTATGATAACTCATCCAATTTTGAAAACCCTAACCTATTCTATGAACCAAACATAGCAATAAAGTAATTGAATCTACCATTGAAAGAGGGATGCCTACTATTATTATTATTATTATTATTATTATTATTATTATTATTATTATTATTATTATTATTATTATTATTATTGTAAATACTACCAGTTTCCGGACACCCCATTGGACGCAGACTAATCTGGTTTCGAGATAACAGTTCAGCGGATTATGATATCAAGACTCCTCCGTAGATTAGTACTGGGACTTGAACACCTATCATGTCTCTAACTCAGCTCACTATCTACCATCTTAACTACCAAACATTGGTAGAGATGCCTACCATTTAATGGAGATAATTGGTGCTAAAAAATAAATGTGAATAAGTGGATAGTAATTGACTACTTGAGTATATTATTCTGGGAGTATAAAAAAAATTTCTGCTGTTTGCAGGGACGGTTATAGAGAGAATTGAAAATCATTGAAACCATAATTTACTGTCCAAACAAAATTAATTAACAAGTTCATAAGCACAAACTGGATAAAGTTTTGTCTAATTCGATGTATTTCATTTCTAAAGGTCTCTTAGATGCTATAGCACCATGATAGGAATATGATTATATGTATATATGTTGTATTTATGTATAGTGCACAGGGAGCTATGTATATATTTTACATGTGTATCTCTAGGGTATAAATACCCACTTAGAATCAATACAATTCAAGGGTTTCACATAATCTTACATGGTATAAGAGCAATAAGAGCTAAACAGCTGATCTTTATTCTCGAAACCTAACCCTAGCCGCCGCTCTTCATCATGTCCTCCACTCCAAACACCACTGCCGCTATGACTGGGGCTGTTGCTGGTGTCATCACCGATCCAGCAACAGCCCCGCTAACAGCTTCAGCACTGCCTCTTACCACGTTGGCGACTCAAATGCCAACCAAATTAACCAGTTCCAATTTTCTCCTATGGAAGACACAGCTTTTACCGATTATCAAAGGAAGTGGACTGGACGGACACTTGGACGGCTCAGAACCAGCATCGGCCGAACAGCTTAAGGATGGCACCAAAAATCCAGCCTACATAATATGGCACCGATGAGATCAACAGGTATTATGTTGGATTTTGAATTCGGTTTCAGAGTCTCTTTTGCCCCAATTTGTGGGAGTAACCTCTACTAGGGCTGCTTGGAATAGATTGAATGAGTCGTATGCTTTTAGGTCTAGATCACACATAAAGAGTTGCATAGTCGTTTACATAGTTTGAAACAAGGGAATGATGAGATAACTATTTATTTACAGTGGGCTAAGTCTATTTTTAATTCTTTGTGAGCGTTGGGTTACAATATTGAAAAGACTTCGTAGGCCTTGAGAGTTTTGGGCTTAATTGGATGAGTGAGCATATAAGTGGGGTTGAGCCCATGTAACACAAAACCAATTGCCTTATGTTAATGCCCAATCTACACCACTTATATATCACTCTTCATTCTCATTTATTTCCGATGTGGAATTCTCTAACATCTCTAACACTCCCCCTCAAGTGTAACTGGGCCTGGACCAGTTGTCACTTGTCAAACATTCCTTAGCCTCTTTCCTTTAAGGTCCAAGGTTATCAACGGGTCTAGTTTTCTCTACGAGCCCAAACTCCACCAGGACTTTAAACACAGACCCAGGATCTTTTTCGGCTGTCGGGCCTTCTTCTGCTCTGATACCATGAAGAGACTCCATGGGCTTTGAGAGTGTTGGGCTTAATTGGATGAGTGAGCATATAAGTGGGGTTGAGCCCATGTAACACAAAACCAATTGGCTTATGTTAAGGCCTAATCTGCACCACTTATATATCACCTAATCTGCACCACTTATATATCACTCTTCATTCTCATTTATTTCCGATATGGGATTCTCCAGCATCGCTGACAAATATCAGAGGCTGTTATTGAGGGTTTGCATGAAAATTTTGATGCATCTGTTAGAACTTTTGAGGTTCAGATGGATAATGTTAGATTTGATGATTTATATGGAATGTTGTTAACTGAAGAACGGAAAATAAATCGACGTGTAAGTAGGGAGAATTCAGTCCCGTCAGCTCATGTGATGGTGAGGCAACATACTAATGCACCAGGAAGCTAATCTGGTAAGAATTTCGAATTGTTTACTGCTGGTAGAGGACCCTGTAAAAGCCATGAAGACCGAGGAATGTAGCAGCAATAGCCCTATGGATTTGTTAATACAGGACGAGGTAATTATTTTCAGCAAGAAAGTTCCATTGCTTATGGTTTTACATGTTCTCTGGTAGATGTCTCTCTGTATTACATATGGAAGGGTTCACAGGTGTTGTTTTGCTTAATTTATGTTGATGACCTCTTGGTTTTAGGAAGTGACTCAGGTTGTGTATTCACCTTAATTTCTTTTCTTTAATCCTATTTGCAATTAAAAATATGGGACCAACAACATACTTCTTGGGTATTGAATTCTTAACATAGAATGGATCGTTGTTCCTGGCACAGAAGAAATATACCTTGGATTTACTGTCTAAGGCTTGGATGTTGGAATCTAAACTGGTTGACATGCCGGCCTAACCTTCTGATCATTTGTCTGCATCAGGTACTCTTTCTTCAGATGTCACGGCTTACAGGAGTCTTGTGGGCAGCTTACAATACTTAACTATAACTCGTCCGGACATTGCCTTTGCTATGCATAAAGTTGCCCAGTACATGCATGTGCCCACCACTGTGTTGGGATTCGTCATTGGAAAAATAACGTGGCGCAGCGGAAAATACACCGTTTAAAATTTCCTAGAATCCACCTATCGTGTCCAATTACCATTGATTAGAATAAAAACAATAAGAATCAAGAGAGAATAACTCATCGGATTCGTCTCCTCTAGAGACTGCTGTAGAATCGTTTCTTGAAACTGCTATCTCCAAAGTTCAGTGCACGACCAACTATTGAGCGGGAACCGATGCTGGCCGAAGATGCGAAGGAATGGAGGTTCAATGCTGGGATTTCGGCTGATTTGGGGCTGCTCTTGGTGGCTGAAATTTCCAGCAATTAATTAGGATTGAATTAGGTTTTTCCTCCTTAAGTGTGCCCTTATATAGACACCTTGTTTAATTGGGTTTTAATTAGGTTAATTAAACCCAAGCCCACTAGGATTATAATTACATAAATAAACTTTAATTAAAAAGTATATACTATGTAATTTAATTCCATTTGGCTAAATTTAATTACCCCTAAATAAAATTAAATCACACTTAAGTTAATACAATACATGTATTTAATTTTCCTACTTAGGAGAATTATTTAATGAATTGTTTACTTTATGTAATTCAATTAATTGATAAATTAATTAATTACATTATGTAAACTTATTAATTAAATTAAATTCAACCCAATGTTAATTAATTACCTTGACACCGAATGTTAACTAATTAATTAACGCATTCCTTCCAATGTATATTACATGTACAATTTCTATAAGTTCCGGCTCAGTTGATCTATGTGCACGATCCTATGGGTCTGTCTTTATGTTGGCAGTAGGCCCAAGGCCCACAGACTGTAAGTGGGTTCTAGCAAACCATTATACGCCCCAATTAAGACAGAGATGCAGCAGTCTTTAGAAGACACTTACCAGGTAGTAATCTCACAGTGTCCTTTGCCTAACGATATCGATATGAATAAACAAGAGGCATGGTGTCCGTCATCCTCTTCTGTTGTTTATTATATTTCTTGATCTTGAGTTGACTGATTAATCAAATAAGCACTGACTTACTTGGGTATGGCCATAAACTTATCAGTCCCACTCATCAAGTGGCCAATGATATCATCTCGGTGTTACCCGAGTGGCAATTCCATCACTTCATCATCAATATCAACATGTTCACCGGTCCACCCAATCATACTCGTATTTAGCATCCTTTTATAGACCTGTTAGGCGTATGTCAAAGTGAACCGGTGTAAGCGCCGGAATTTTCTATACTATAAAAAAATTAAAAATTATGGTCGTACGACTATTCTTACGGTCATGCGACTGTAATTTAAAAATTACAGTCGTACGACTGTAATATCGGGAAAATTGCAGAAGCCCATACCTCTGCAGCAGAAAATGGAGGAGAGAGAGGATGAGCATTAATTGCTCCGGTTTTGCAGCAAGTAAGCAGAAAAAGAAGGTAGAAAAAGAAGAGAAAAGGGAGAGAGAAGGGGATTGGAAAATTCTGGTGGAAAACTTAGAGAGAGAAGGAGAAAAGAGAGAAGGAAAAGAAAGAAGTAAAAGAAAACCACAAAACTCATCTTTTCCTCTTCTATTTTCTTTTAATTCTCAGAATCAGGATTAAAACTTGATAGAAATCTCTAGGTTAATCATTTAACTTCACAACTAAATCAAGAATTCAGACCTAAATCATCAGAATCCTTTGCAATTTGGATTTTTGGACATAAAGCTTTCAACTTCAACTTCAAAGGAAAAAGTGCAAATTTGTTTGGATTGGAGCGACGCCAGGGGTCAAAACGACTTGGATTAGCTTCTAAAGAGGTAGACACTTCTTTTCCTTACATTTTTTCTCGCTTTCTGGGTGTTTGAAGTGAGTTTTGTGCGTTTTCTGCTGAATTTTCGCGCTTATGTTTCTGGGAATTAAGAACAGTCGCACGACTGTTCTTGGTTTTGATGAACAGTCGTACGACTGTATATACAGTCGTACGACTATTCTTAATTTCCAGATTCTTTTTCTCTCATTTTTGATTTAAAATAATTTTGGCGAAATTCTGATCCTGAACTGATTACAGTTGTACGACTGTAGTTACAGTCGCACGACTGTAATTCTTGTTACAGAAATAGAGTTTCAGTTTTTACCCCAAAAATTCCCAGAAAAAAAAATCCCAAAAAATTAGAAAACCCCAAAAATCATCAAAATGAATTTTGTTGAATGCATCACGACCATAGATTCAATTTTCTGGTAAATTTGCATTTAGATTAATTCAACGATGGAGACCCAGTTCTCCTGAAAACCGACCCATTTAACATATGAAAATTGCATGTAAACCGGTAAAAATTGTTTTCAAATGGTTTTCCCACAAAACCAAAAATACAGGGACGTTTCAAAATGTTTTCCAGGTCTGACCGGGCCGGCTAACCGAGCCAACCCGGTTATCCCCTCTATGCATGCCCCCAATACTTGATTTCCCAATTCTGTCTGTTTGAGTCTAACTTGTGGCGTGCCGTATAAATTGTGTTAACCTTCTGTTTTGTAGGTTCTAATTTCTTTTATTTTTATTTTTTGATGTATTTTAATAGATTAAATTGTGTATTTAGGCGATTGTAATTATTTTTTAGATTCCCGTGTATTCTAGGCGATTGTATTAGTGAGGCCAGTGTTTTTATTTTTCTATTCGATTTGGTTGTAAGCCGATTAATATTTATTTCTCTTTATTTTTGTACTATATATCTGTATGCGCGCTGTATGTCTTTTATATTCAATAAAATTGACTTTAGATTTTTTAAAATACCATTTGAGAACATTGGCAATATTTATTTTAATTAGACACGAAATAAGGGACTTCTCCGGACTCGAATCTCTGGATAGTGTAGCGACCGTTCGTCCGGTTCAGCTACATAAGAATTTCCCGGTTGAGCTGAGCCGGGTGGCGACTCTACAATATTCATCGAGACTTAGGTCTCGGTTCTTTTATGCATTAATTCCATTTATTTTCCAAAACTCGGATTTCCGTTCATAGAAACACCAAGCGAGGGAAGGGCCCGCCCGAGATCGTGGCGCCCCTTCCGAAAGGGAGTCTCGTGTCTCGTCGCAAACGCGTCATCCGCTCACAGTGGCGACTCTACTGGGGAATTCTTCAAAAAGTTTTCTTAAAAACTTAAAAGAATTTGACAAGCCCTGAAAAGTGTCTAATTAAAATAAGGTGGATGATTCTCTTTTGGTATTTTATTTGCATTTTAGTTAGCCATTTTTTGCATTAGTTTAGGTATCCTTTTACAGCCCGGTTCGCCATCTTGTGACACATCGCCATTGCTACCAACGCATGCATAACATATCATAATCACCATTTTCCATGCATGTGACATACCATACACAAACATTTTGTGTGATACTAACCCATATTTTTATGCAGCCATTTGCATTTTATTTTGTGTGTAAAACATTAATTCATTCGCTTGTCATCCATACTAACGATTTCTTTTTCAGCCATAACATTAAACTTGTGTGATTAGCATTTTATTTTTGACATAGCATATATAACATCATTATGTAAGTCATGCATCCTAACCCATGTTTTTGTGCAGCCATTTGCATACTATGTGGCATGTTCATTCACTAAATTTCACTTAAATTAAATTAAGGGGCATTTCAAGGACGCCTATCATGACCATCCCATTCCATTTCATAACATATCGGGTACCCAAAATTACCCGTGTTTTGCCAATGCACCGGATTGCATTCGGCCATTCCACCAATATCATTTCATTTAATAAAAGCCACAACGGCCTTAGGCCCATTTTCGTGTAACAATTTACACGATGCATTTCATGACATCACACCCATCTATCATAAACGTCACATAACACTATGGTCCGCACCCGACCACTTCATAACATTAATTCCCCATTCAAGGTACTCCCCGAGTGCCCGATTAGTATGCATATAGGTCCATAACATCACCAAGTCATAAAAAGGCATTCCTCGAATGCTGAATCTTTGTCTGTGTCTCTGTTACACGTGACTTTCTCATAACATCATTTTATATCATATGCTCAGAAGCATCAAAACCTTGTCTGTGGGCCCGGCCCATGCGACCATTTCATATCATCTCATAGACCTACGAAGTGTCAAAACTCTGTCCGTGTACCGGTATACATGCGACCATTTCACGAATTCATTAAGTGCCCCAAAGGCGCCAAAGCTCTGCCCGTGTGACGGCCCACACGTGACGTTTTTGCATAAACATTAGGTGTTCTTGGAATGCCTCGAAAGAAGAAAGATAATAAAAAGAAAACATTCATATCATCATTTCATACATAATCCCATTCCATTCATTTCAAGCATTCTCAATACCCTAATTTGCATGTCACATCATGTCATTCACGACCCTAATACCTCCTGTCTACTCCCAAGCAGAAAACGTTGGAGCGACCTTGGACAAGATCCCAAGCTTCAAGGGCAGCTAGGAGACAGAGGGTAGTCGAGAGTGACAGTGATTCTGAGTCTGGGGAAGGAGTGAATATGGCAGAACAGACACCGAGCATGGCTGATGTTTTGAGAGATTTCTTCAGGTCGCAGGATTTCGACATGTTAAGGGAAGAAATGAGGGCAGTGGTTAGAGAAGCTGGTGAGGCCGGCGGTAGTGGGGCCGGGAAAGAAAAAGAAGCTGAATCATCCCAACATGGTGGTGATGCTTCGGCCAGCCTTGAAAAGCTGCAGGAGATAGAGGCAGCTATGGAATAGAGGATGAAAGCTAAGTGCTCTAAATTAGATGAATTTATGGCCCAGTTGAAGAAGGGGGTCAGTATTAGCACTGAATCCAAGAAAGGGGTGAATGTGGATGCCATGATCAGTAAGGGCATCGAGACATTCCCCATTAGCTTCCAAGTACCGAAATCCCTACTTACAAAGGGATGGGCTCGTCGGAGGCCCATATGAATCTGTATGCTCGAGTTATGCTAACGGCGGGCGCCACAAAGCAGCAGCTGATCAATTTATTCCCCACCACACTGGAGGGAGGGGCATTAGGATGGTATAACTCACTGTCAGAGGAGGAGCAATCTAATTGGGAAATTTTGTCTGCGGCCTTCATCAAATACTACAGCTTCAACACCAAAATCCAGGTGAAGGTGTATGATCTAGAGAGGGTGAAGCAGAAATTCAACGAGCCCTTTGACGAATACTACTAGAGGTGGATGAACAAGATGATCCTCCTAAAGAACCGCCCTGATGAAGACGAGCTTATACAGAAGCTCATTGATGGCAGCAAAGATATTTTCAAGAACAACATGAAATTCCATCCCTTCAAGGAGCTTAGTGAGGTTTACAGTATGGCTATGAAGATAGAAAGGGATGAAGAGGAGAAGCCAACTGGTCAGAAAGGGGGAAGAAGTACAGGGTATAGCTCAGGGTATAGATCAACCGCAGCAGCTGGGTCTGGCAGTGGTTCTGGTTCAGGTGCTAGTGGCAAGCAGGGGCAATCATCGGAGGTGAAGCAGGTTGAAGTGGCTACTGTGAATCAGCAGCAAGGCAACCAGAATAGGGGTCCTGGAGGACAAGGCATATCGCCTTGGACTCTTACTTTAGCAAAGATATTTGCCAAGTGTAGGAATGGCGGCCTGTTGCAATCCTTAAGGCCATTTAAGAAGCCATCAGAAGCCGACAAAGATAACTTCTGCACTTATCATGTGGTGACAGGCCACCGAACCAACAACTGCTACAAGCTAAAGGATGCTATCCAGAAGCTCATTGACGAGGGAAAGCTACAAGAGCCAGCCAAACCGAGCACTAAAACCAACCCACTACCGGCATTCGAGAAGCGGGTTAACATGGTTCAGTCGGGGTTGCTGGCTAACTTTATATTTGCCCAAGTTCTGCAAGCGAACCCTACGATTTAGGCAGTGGCGGTAGGGGAACCCGAAGTGGAACCCGAGTGTGAGAAGGAGGGGTGAAAGGAGATCAAATCCATAAGTCTGGATGATCTTGACTCCGAAGATGAGTACGAGGAATTTGACAAAAAAGAAGCAATCAAACTCCCAGCTGTTGAAAAGCTAAAAATTCAAGAAGTGCAGCATGTGACCCGAAGTGGAAGGGTATATCAGCCGGCAGATCAGACAAAAGATAAAGCACCGATGAATGGGTCGAGCAGTACTTCGGCACCGGAAAGAGTCGAGAAAGAAGACTTGGTCATTTCCCAATTGAAGAAGACCCCTGTACAAGCCAGTTTTTGGCATCTGCTTATGACCTCCAAAGAGCATAGGGAGGCTTTAGTGAAGAAGCTATCAGAAGTTGAAGTCTCCCCTCTAGCTTCACCAGAGGCTATGTGCTGCTTGCTAGACAAAGTCCATGCTGGAGCTCCTAATATTGTTTTCTCTGAGAAAGACCTACCTGCAGAAGGAAAGGCCCACAACAAGGCTCTTTACATTAGAGCCTATGTCATGGATAAGGTGATGCCGTGTGTTATGGTGGATGACGGCTCGGCTCTGAATATATGCCCGCTGAAAATGTTACCGTTTCTAGGCATGAATGAAGAAGTGTTGAAGAGGTCCTCGACAGTCATTCGGGCGTATGATGATTCTAAAAGAACAATGATAGGGACCTTCGAAACAGAAGTGGAGGTTGGGCCCATCAAGTCCATGGTTGTTTTCACAATTGATCGATATCCCGGTCACATTCTCCTTATTGCTTGGAAGGCCCTGGTTCCATCCTTTGGGAGGTGTTCCTTCCACATTGCATCAGAAGATTAAATTCTCTATGAATGATAGGATTGTGACTGTTGAGGCAGATGCTTAGTCAATGGTAGCTGCAGTGGATGAAGGAGTGGTTCCTTTTGGTGGATTCCAAATTGCTGTCATTAAGGAGGAAGAAACCACAGATGCCCCTATGGTCCTTTATGAGAACTACATGCCGGAGTGGCTATCCCGATATCTGTACAAGCTGAATTTTGTCCCGGGAATGGGACTTGGGATTAATTTGCAAGGTGTGCCAGAATTCAAGATCGACTCGGGAAAGTCAAAGCAGTACGGCCTTGGTTATGTAGAGGGGTCATCCGAGCAGAAGAATCTGAGAAAGGCCAAGAATGGCAAGGTCATGATGAAGCCATTTTTGAAGGCAGGGGAAAGTCTTTACAAAGGTCAAGCTAAACCGGTGCTGGTTGGAAATGTCGAATACCCCAGCTTCGAGATCTTTACAGATGTTGTGAATTTTGAGGAAAGCCAGGAAGAGCCGGTAGCCCCTGAAATGGTAGAAGAAACCATTATTGAATCTAATGTGCTGCAAGGCGAATCACATAAAGAGATGGAGGGGACAATAAAGATGGCCGAAGAGGAGGAAAAAAAGGAAGCCTATGCTGAAACTATAGAAATCATCTCAGGTGCTTTGACTGCTACATTGAACAAAGCCTTTGGGAAATCCAAGGAGGGATTCGATGAGGAATTAATGGCCAAAGTAAATTTAGACTCTGTGGTCGCTGAAATCGCCAAGATTATGGAAAAAGCTAAGGCACAGGCGACCGGGAAAGAAGCAGAGAAAGTTGCAACCCCGGATGATGCTCTAGAAGGGAAGATGGAAGCTGATGAAGGACAAGGCCCTCCGCCTGTGGAGGATGAAAATGATTTTGTTGTATCTATTTCTTCCATTTTCAATGTAACTGATGTACTCTATGATAAGTTCAATTCAATGAAATCCCAGTTTGTTTACTTGTGTGATGTTTAGCCTGATAATTCTGTGCATGCATTTGAATCACCATCAAGCATATTTAGCATACATGACACTGCATTGCATGAAATCAATATAAGTACAGATGAAAACCCTAAAATGGTACTCATTTCATACGAGCTAAAATCCGAGGAAGAAAGAGAATTAATAAGAATACTCCAAAAACATGTTAAAGCTTTTGCCTGGTCGTATGAAGACATGCCGGGTGTGGACACAGAAATAGCAGTGCAAAAAATCCCACCGGACCCCAAGTTCAGATCGGTAAAGCAGAAGTTAAGAAGACTAAGACCGGAATGGGCTAATCTGGTGAAAGAAGAAGTGGCCAAACAGATAGACACTAGGTTTCTCGAAGTGGTGGAGTATACAGAATGGCTAGCCAATATTGTCCCTGTGCCTAAAAAGGATGGAAGAGTCAGAGTATGCGTTGATTACAGGGACTTGAATAAAGCATGCCTAAAAGATAACTTTCCACTGCCACATATTGACGTCCTAGTTGATAGCGCAGCAAAAGCGGCAATGTACTCCTTCATGGATGGCTTTTCGGGGTATAACCAGATTCTGATGGATGTGATCGACAAGGTGAAAACATCGTTCATCACAGAGTGGGGTACCTTCTGTTACAGAGTGATGCCCTTCGGGTTGAAGAACGTTGGTGCCACTTATCAGAGGGCTATCACAACTCTATTGCACGACATGATTCATAAAGAAGTCGAAGTGTATGTCGATGATATGCTTGTTAAATCAGCAACCCGGGAGGAACACCCTGTTATCCTGGATAGATTTCTAACACGCATTGGAGAGTACAACTTGCGGCTTAACCCCAAGAAGTGCATATTCAGGGTCACATCAGGGAAGCTGTTGGGCCATGTAGTTAGCCAGAGGGGGATAGAAATGGACCCAGATAAAATCAAAGCCATCCAAGATATGCCAGCACCAAAGACAGAAAAGGAAGTCAGATCATTCCTGGGTTTCTTACAGTATGTCAGCCGTTTCATAGCACGGTTGACTTCCACGTGTGAACCAATCTTCAAGCTATTAAAGAAAGATCAGCCAATTGTGTAGGATGACAAGTGTCAGCTGGCATTCGAAAAGATCAAGGCTTACCTGGTAAAGCCACCAGTGTTGAGTCCTCCGATTCCAGGGAAGCCTCTGATTTTGTATTTGGCAGTTGAAGAATCCTCTATAGGAGCAATGCTTGCACAAGAATAAGATGGCAAGAAGGAATATCCTATCTACTACCTTAGCAAGAAATTGCTGGAGTATGAAACCAAGTACACACTGGTGGAAAAGACATGTGTGGCGATGATCTGGCTGACCAAGAACCTGCGCCACTATTTCCAATCTTACAAAATACAAGCTGTGGCTAAAGTGGATCCAATGAAGTATCTCTATGAAGCACCAGCATTGGTTGGGAAGCTGTCCAGGTGGTTGTTACTTTTGTCTGAATTCGACATCTAGTACATCACGAAGAAAACCATTAAAGGGCGAGCCGTGGCAGAGTTTTTGGCAAACCAACCCCTAGAATCGGATTACACAGAGAATCTGGAATTCCCCGATGAGCAACTAGCCATGGTGGAAGTGAAAAGGTGGGTCATGTGCTTCGATGGGGCAGTGAATAGAAAAGGCGCTGGAATCGGGGTACTTATAGCAACACCAGATGGTGAGGTCATTCCTCTATCCAAAAGGCTGGTCTTTCCTGTAACCAATAATGGGGCGGAATATGAAGCATGCTTGTTTGGAATGGAAGCCTTGTTAACCTTAGGGGCAAATGACGTCTTAATTGTCGGTGACTCACTTCTAGTGATCAGGCAAGCTCAGGGTGAATGGGAACTAAAAGAAGAAGCCTTACGGCCTTACTTGGAGCTGCTACAGTTCAGAAAGGATTTATTCGGCCAGTGTGAATTCAGACATGTCCCCAGGGATGAGAATAAGATGGCTGATGCATTAGCTACTTTGTCCTCCATGTGGGAAAAACCAGAAGAGACACAAGCTCAACCACTGGTCATATCCACTTCTAGGCATCCTTGCTTCGAAGTGCACGAAGTAATGGAATTTTCAGCCGAAGAAAAGCCATGGTTCTTTGACATTTAGCGGTATGTTAAGGAGGGAAAGTACCCAGAAGAGGCCAGTGCTGCTGATAAGTTGACATTGAGAAAACTAGCTAGTCAATTTAGAATCTTCGAGGATAAGCTGTACAAAAGAACCACACATGGAGTCCTTTTGAGGTGCCTGACAGAATAAGAAGCAGCAGAAGTGATGCAGCAGGTACATGCAGGAGCCTGTGGGCCACATATGAATGGACTTGCCATGGCCAGAAAGATCATGAGACAAGGCTATTTCTGGATGACAATGCAAGCAGATTGTATAAGAAAAGTGAAGAGATGTCATGAATGTCAGATCTATGCAGACATTAGTCATCTTCCTCCACTCGAACTTCAGAATCTAGCGTCTCCTTGGCCGTTTTCAGCATGGGGGATAGATATGATTGGTGAAATTCATCTAGCGGCATCTAATGGGCACAGATTCATAGTTGTAGCAGTTGATTATTTCTCCAAATGGGTCGAAGCAGAATCCTTCACTAATGTGACAGCCAAGCACATGGTCAAGTTCATCCAGAAAAATATCTTCACTCGGTATGGGATTCCTCATCACATAGTAACTGACAATGGAGTACAGTTTCAAGGGGCAACGGCTGACCTACTTACGGAGGGGCAACGGCTGACCTACTTACGGAACATGGTATTGAACATCATAAGTCCTCTCCATATAGACCACAGGCTAATGGTGCAGTGGAAGCAGCTAACAAGGCAATAAAAAAGATCTTGTCAAAGATGGTAACCACTTACAGGGATTGGGCCGATAAACTGCCTTATGCTCTCTGGGGTTACAGAACCAGTGTCAGAACATCGACATGAGAAACTCCTTATGCCTTGGTATATGGAATGGAAGTGGTGTTGCGGTGGAAATAGAACTCAAGTCACTCAGAGTTGTCCTGGAAGCTCAATTGCTAGAGACTGAATGGGTTCAAGCCAGGTATGAACAGCTGGTAGCACTAGATGAAAAGCGACTAAAGGCACTAGATCACCTGTAGATGTATCAGCACAGAATGGCTAGAGCCTATAATCGGAATGTGAAGTATTCCAAGCGGCAGTTGAGAGCAGGAGACTTGGTTCTAAAGCAGCTAAGGCCTTCAAATGTTGATGTTAGGGGCAAGTTCAAACCCAACTGGGAAGGGCTCTATGTGGTGAAGAAGGTGCTATCAAAAGGCGCTGTCAGCATTATGGACATGAACGGGAATGAGTTCACCAACCCGATCAACCAAGACAGGCTAAAGCTTTATCATGTATAAAAAAAAAAAGTCTGCTAGGCTGAAAACTCGAAAAGAGCGGTCTAGGCAAAAATTAAGACACGAGAGAGAGTCTGCTAGGCTGAAAACTCGAAAAGAGCGGTCTAGGCAAAAATGAAGACACGAGAGAAAATGATCAGTCGGAAAACCTGAAAAGGACGACTGGTGACGGATTCTGGCACAATGTGAAATGTGTATCATTTAGGAACCAACTTGTTTCAAATGTACTCATTTAGACTTCATCAATAAAGTGAAGTGTTTGTTTAAATATATTTGCATGGTTATGACAAATGCACAAACAAAGTTATCTTGCATAAACACACATTCAAAGAAAGCACTTTGCACTCAACTGATCAATATTATCGCATTATTTGACAAATGAAAATGTATTAAATACATGCAATTTAAAATCTCTTATCGTCCTTTAAAGTCCAGTTCATCTTCCCAAACGAGCAATAAAGGGTCATGACACCATTAAAAAAAAAATAAATAAAAAAAAGAGAGAGAGAGAAAGCTCACTGAGGTGAAAACCGAAAAGGCACCTCAGGCAAAAATTAGAGCGGCCCGCTAAGCTGAAAACCCATATCGGGCAGTTTAGGCAAAAGTTAGGGCATATGAAAAGCTCGCTAAGGTGAAAACCGAAAAGGCGCCTTAGGCAAAAGTTAGAGCGGCTCGCTGGGCTGAAAACCTGAGTTGGGCAACCCAGGCAAAAATTAGAGCACTTACAAACTCATAACTTCCCCACAAAGCAGGAAAAGCAGAATGTCCTCAGTATCCCCCACGGAATTCGTCACATCACTCCCCAGCAGAGTTTCCCCTACTATTCCCCAGCGGAATCTACATAAAGAACACCATCAATTATTTCCCCGCAAAGTCGCCATGTTACTCCCCAGTGTAGTCAACACAAAGAACCCCACAATTGTTTCCCCAGTCGGGCTGTCACACTCTTCCCCAGCGGAATCTCTACAAGGAATACTATGATCATTTCCCCAGCAGTCACCTCATTCCTTCGATAATCACCAAACAATGCCCCAAGAAAAGCAAAATCAACTAGGGGCACAACATATCTCCCCAGCGGAAGACAGAAACATCCAATAACCGAAAATCCATACATGTACATATACATCATCATGCATCCATACATTGCATATATCAATTACTTATCCCCGGCTAGTCTTCATTCTTGATCGAAGGGGCAAAAATTTTTCTTTAAAAATCTCTCGATCAAGGAATGAAGACTTGCCATTTTAAGTGCAGGAATTCATCCCCAGCTTAATATCCTCAGTAAGTCAGCAGATCCACCTCGAGTAATGTAAACTCGGTATTGGCCCAGATCCGCTCCATTATCTCAACTATCTCCAGCAAGTCCGCCTCGAGTAATGTAAACTCGGTATCGGCCCAGATCCGCTCCATCATCCAAGTTCCCCAGCAAAGCTCGCCTCAGGTAACCTAGACCCGATATCGGCCAATCTCTTCATCCACTCGCCTCGGGTAACCTAGACCCGATATCGGCCAATCTCTTCATCCACTCGTCTCGGGTAACCCAGACCCGATATCGGCCAATCTCTTCATCAACTCGCCTCGGGTAACCCAGACCCGATATCGGCCAATCTCTTCATCAACTCGCCTCGGGTAACCCAGACCCGATATCGGCCAATCTCTTCATCAACTCGCCTCGAGTAACCTAGACCCGATATTGGCTAATCTCTTCATCAAGTCCGCCTCGGGTAACCTAGACCTGATATCGGCTTATTCTCACCCTAGCATCGCCTCGAGTAACTTAGACCCGATATCGGCCTATTTCTTCAAAAGATTCATTCCAGTGTTCGCGGCGCTTTAATTCGCGCTCTTAAATTCATCATCTCAGGTGTTGTAAATATGGAGCTAGATGTCGAATTTGGCCACGCGAGGGGCAGCTGTAAGCGTAGAAATTTTCTATACTATAAAAAAAATTAAAAATTATGGTCGTACGACTATTCTTACAGTCGTACGACTATAATATCGGGAAAATTGCAGAAGCCCATACCTCTGCAGTAGAAAATGGAGAAGAGAGAGGATGAGCATTAATTGCTCCGGTTTTGTAGCAAGTAAGCAGAAAAAGAGGGTAGAAAAAGAAGAGAAAAGGGAGAGAGAAGGGGATTGGAAAATTCTGGTGGAAAACTTAGAGAGAGAAGGAGAAAGAGAGAAGGAAAAGAAAGAAGTAAAAGAAAAACACAAAACTCATCTTTTCCTCTTCTATTTTCTTTTAATTCTCAGAATCAGGATTAAAACTTGTTAGAAATCTCTAGGTTAATCATTTAACTTCACAACTAAATCAAGAATTCAGACTTAAATCATCAGAATCCTTTGCAATTTGGATTTTTGGATATAAAGCTTTCAACTTCAACTTCAAAGGAAAAAGTGCGAATTTGTTTGGATTGGAGCGACGCCAGGGGTCAAAACGACTTGGATTAGCTTCTAAAGAGGTAGACACTTATTTTCCTTACATTTTTTCTCGCTTTCTGGGTTTTTGAAGTGAGTTTTGTGCGTTTTCTGCTGCATTTTCGCGCTTCTGTTTTTGGGAATTAAGAACAGTCGCACGACTGTTCTTGGTTTTGATGAACAGTCGTACGACTGTATATACAGTCGTACGACTATTCTTAATTTCCAAATTCTTTTTCTCTCATTTTTGATTTAAAATAATTTTGGTGAAATTCTGATCCTAAACTAATTACAATCGTACGACTGTAGTTACAGTCGCACGACTGTAATTCTTGTTACAGAAACAGAGTTTCAGTTTTTACCCCAAAAATTCCCAGAAAAAAAAAATCCCAAAAAATTAGAAAACCCCAAAAATCATCAAAATGAATTTTGTTGTGTGCATCACGACCATAGATTCAATTTTCTGGAAAATTTGCATTTAGATCAATTCAACGATGGAGACCCAGTTCTCCTGAAAACTGACCCATTTAACATATGAAAATTGCATGTAAACCGGTAAAAATTGTTTTCAAATGATTTTCCCACAAAACCAAAAACACAGGGACGTTTCAAAATGTTTTCCAGGTCTAACCGGACCGGCTAGCCGAGCCAACCCGGTTATCCCCTCTATGCATGCCCCCAATACTTGATTTCCCAATTCTGTCTGTTTGAGTCCAACTTGTGGCGTGCCGTATAAATTGTGTTAACCTTCTGTTTTGTAGGTTCTAATTTCTTTTATTTTTATTTTTTGATGTATTTTAATAGATTAAATCGTGTATTTAGGCGATTGTAATTATTTTTTAGATTCCCGTGTATTCTAGGCGAATGTATTAGTGAGACCAGTGTTTTTATTTTTCTATTCGATTTGGTTGTAAGCCGATTAATATTTATTTCTCTTTATTTTTGTACTATATATCTGTATGCACGCTGTATGTCTTTTATATTCAATAAAATTGACTTTAGATTTTTTAAAATACCATTCGAGAACATTGGCAATATTTATTTTAATTAGACACGAAATAAGGGACTTGTCCGGACCCGAATCTCTGGATAGTGTAGCGACCGTTCGTCCGGTTCAGCTACATAAGAATTTCCTGGTTCAGCTAAGCCGGGGTGGCGACTCTACAATATTCATCGAGACTTAGGTCTCGGTTCTTTTATGCATTAATTCCATTTATTTTCCAAAACTCGGATTTCCGTTCATAGAAACCCCACGTGAGGGAAGTGCCCGCCCGAGATCGTGGCGCCCCTTCCGAAAGGGAGTCTCGCTTGGCGTTGAAAACGCATCGTCCGCTCACAACCGGATTCCATATTGATATTATAATGAAATCTGGTCTGAGGACAAAAGAGACCTACTCAAGAAAGACCTCTGACGCGACAACCATGTGGCTTTCTTGTGCGGATCGATCCAGTCCCATGTCAACGACATGTACCTATATTCATGACTGACTATACAAGTACTATGGCTAGTTAAGAACTACTATACAGTCATCGAATATCCAAGTCTGTGGTTCTATTTGTTCCCACGATTAGAACAGAACTGGAATAGGTTTTATGATTATCAATCAATGGATACTCTACTCAGATTGTAGCACAAGATATAAATGAAATAGATTAATTGCCTTTATTAATGTGACACAAATAATGTATTCATACAATGAGTCTTAATATATAATACAAAATACAAGAATCCAATGCCCTAAGAACTAGGGCACACCAACACACTGTGCACTGGCAGGCTTTGAAACTGATCCCACGCTACTTGAAAGCTACTGTTTCGTTTGGCTTACGGTATCAGCGTTAACCTACCTTGCAGTTACATGCCTTCTTTGACTCGGATTGGGCTGGCGACGCAGATGATCGTAGGTCCACTTCTGGTTTCGGTATTTTTCATGGCACTAATCTCATCTCTTGGGCATCTCATAAATAGCGTACTGTCTCTCGGTCCTCTACGAAAGCCGAATATCGAGCTCTTGCTATAGCGACCTCTGAATTGTCCTAGCTGGGTATGCTTCTTATTGAGCTTGGTTTTCCTATGGAGCGGTCCCCTACTCATTGATGTGACAATCTTAGTGCCACTTACCTTACAGCTAATCCCATCTTTCAGTATCACACGAAGCATTTGGAGCTCGATTTTCATTTTGTTTAGGAGCGTGTTGCGTCTAAACAATTGATTGTTCGTTACATCTCTACTGATGATCAAGTGGCGGATATCCTCACCAACTCTCTCTCCTGGTAGCGTTTTTGCTTCTTAAGAGACAAGTTGGTTGTGGTTTCCACTCCAGCTCAACTTGCGGGGGAGTGATAGAGTATATATTTTATATGCAATTGTACTACTATAATGTGTATAGGACTGTACATCTCTTATATATATTCAATGAAATCCATCTCCATGCTTTGGGAGAGATTTCCACAAACCCTAATTCTATCTCACTTGACACAAAAATTATCAGAAGACTTAAGCTTCCAGCTTATCTCATCTTCTTTATGCCATGATTGTTCCGTTGGGGGGCAGAAGAGACAGAGATGGAGGACGATGTCATCAACTCGGCAGCAGCGGCAGGTGGGCGGCATAGCAAAGAGGAGAGGAGGAGAGGGTGAGGGATGAAGGCTGAAGAAGGCAGAACTGTTTTTATTTTTTATTTTTTAATTTCCAGAGCAAATTAAAAAAAAATACAACAACTGATACAAGGGCATCGCCCCTGTATCAGCGTTGAAGAGCAGAGGTGCTGCCCCTGCTCTTCTTAGGGGTGGGGGGGGGGGGGGGGGGGGGGGGGGGCGGCAGCTGAAGGGGGTCGCCGGAAGCCCCCTCAGCGCTACCCCTGTTTATGTTCCTCATGAGTAAAAGAATGAACCAAACCCCACACATATATTTCTCTATTTTTCTTCATGATAAAAGGTTGTACTATTATTTCAAAAGGAGTCAGCCCAACAACATCGGTGTTGAAAGGCGGTGGTGGATGGCCATTGTCAAAAGGAGAAAGAAGGAAGGGCTACTTTAAGTTAACAATGTCGAGTTTCTCGACATAAGATTTTCTTTTTCATTTTTTTTAATTTATTTATTTTGCAATCTGCAAGGGTAAAATAGTTGCAGATTATTTGCAAGGGAATATCATATAGCATTGCAAATTCCCTTGCATTTTTGCCTCCAAAATTTTCCGCCTAAAATTTACAAACAATTTACTAACAAATTTCTTTTAAAAATGATAAACTGAACCGAGACAAAAACAAGAAGAATAAATTGCATCCTATCAAATGTTGGAGGTATAATTGTAATTCTGATATAGATTAAAATTATTTTTCACTCAAAAACCGTTAAGAAATCAATTGGAACTTTTATATAAATTCACTACTTTATTACAATTCGTTTAACATATATGTAGGGCTGTCAAAATAGGTGGTGACACGATAACACGATTCGTTTAATACGGAATTTAATAAATTAGGGTTCGGTTTATAAGGGTTAGTGTCGGAAAAGGATCGACACATTTATGACACGAGATAAACAAGTTGGGTCATGAGTCAACCTATGAACCTATATAACCCGTTAACAAATTAATAATTTTGACTAATATAAAGGTTAAAACTATTATTTGCACTTGAGAGCTAATAGTATATATTTATTCTTTCTTCAATACTTCCAAACCCTTATTCATTGTTATTTAATGGATATTTTTTGGATTACACTAGGCTAATAGCTATTATGGTTTTTGATGTAGAAATTGCAGTTTCGGAGAGACTGCCTGAATGGAATGTAAAAGTTTTACCAGATATTATTTAATTAGTAAAAATATAGAAATTTAAACTAATTTTTACTTTCTAATGCCTATTTGCATTGTTGCATGTTTAATTGAGTTGACGAATTCATGTTGATTTATTTTTAAAAGGGTAATTATTATTTTTTTAGATAATGTGGTTCAATATTGAATTGATCTATAAATAATCTATTTTTTGTGTTACTATAAATAATCTATTTTTAAATAAATGGGTTGAACATGTTAATAGTGTCGACCCGTTATAATATAGTATTGTGTTGTGTCAACCCATTTAATATATAGGTAGTGTCAGTGTTAACCTTATAAGTGTCACTATGTGTCAACACGATACGAACAAGACACGTGAACCCATTTTGACAGCCCTAGATATATGTATTGCTTTTAACACATGAGGTTAAGTTCAAAAGAAGATTCAAATAATTCAACATATGAAAAAGAAAAGTAGTAAATTGCAAGCAAAAATGAATAATATTTCAGTGGTGAATTGACTCACCATAAAAATAGAAATTGATTTTTGTTTAGTTTTTCTTTTATTTTTTCATGTTTTCAAAAAAATTATCAAATATAAAATTAAAATTAAATAAATTAAATTAAGAATAGATTGAGAACTTAGATGGATTAAATGGATTACATAGATTGTTACATGGTTTATTATAAACCATTTAATATGAGTTCTATAACCTATTTAATCCAAATAACCCATTGTAACCAATAAAAACTACTTTTCATGGTTTGGATGAGTTGAGATTGTATGGGTTATGACAACTCATCCAATTTTGAAAACCCTAGCCTATTTCATGAACTAAAAATAACAATAAGTAATTGAATCTACCATTGAAAGAGGGATGCCTACTATGTTTTTTTTTTGGTAAATACTACCGGTTTCCGGAGACCACATTGGATGCTGTTTGCATGGACGGTGAGAAAGAGAATTGAAAATCATTGAAACCATGATTTACTGTCCAAACAAAATTAATTAATAAGTTCATAAGCACAAACTGGATAAAGTTTTGTCTAATTCAATGTAGTTCATTTCTAAAGGACTCTTAGATCCTATTGCACCAAACGGATAAATTTGAAAACCTTTGAAATTGGTAAGTGTTTATAACAGGTGAAGCAATTACGAAAATCAAACATGAACCCACGTTTGGTTTATGTAATAGAAGAAAAATAAAAGAGTGAAATGTATTAATGGTCATTGAAATTGTGCATTTGTAAGCCGATGGTTACTAAATTAATTTCGCGTAAACAAAAAAAATTAAAATGTAGGCATGTCTTAAATCTATTTTGCCAATACTAACGAGAGATTTATAATAACATTTATATTTTGTTTTACCAATAGGGATTTCAACAGCGGCAGTGAGATTCAAACCCAGATAAAGATGCAACAAAAGTTGGTTCTTTACCGCTAAGCCTACTCTTAGCCAATAAACCAATTTATAAGCAATCATATATATATATATATATATATATATATATATATATATATATATAGTCCGAAATACCGAAGGATAAATAACAATTGTACTTTCTTTCTAAATTAGTCAATTAGATATTTCAACAAAATGAGGGAAAAAGTAGCCAAAATAGATATTTTGGTCATGTGATCCGGTCATAAGTAATTATTAAGTAATACGTTTTAGACTGCAATTATGGATACTGCAATTGTTGGATACTGCAATTATGACTTGCGATTTCAATATTATTACCTTTTTCCCTTAGGAAATAATTAACATATTAAAAAAATATATATATTCTGAATAAGGTGTAATTGGTATGAAATAGTAAAGATCGGACTACATATGTACATAGATCGTTTTCTTGTTTAAAAAATCTAGAATTAGAAAAATTCACATTAATTAGCATATATGAATATAGATATTTTTATGATAAATGTATAAATATGGATATATAGTTCAATTTGTCCTTCAATGAATAATTTCGTATATACACTATCAGGACTAGTAATAAGTCTAAATTAATTATTATAAGTTTTGAATAAAGAAAATAAAAAATTACAAACAACTTGTAAAATTCAAAAATTGAAAATATGAGAAAGATGTGTGGGGTTTGCTAGCTAAGAAAATTACATTTATGTTTTTAATTTTATTTTTCTAATATTGCCAATGAGTATGTCTTCTGAAAAGCTGGCTAATCAATTTGCTACATTTGTGGAATGTCTTCCCCACCCTACGAAGTGATGCATATAAAGGGGGGGGGGGGGAGGGGGGGAGGGGACGGGGACTAATATTACAAGAAGAAAGTACAAAACTAAAGCTAATATAGATGTTTTCCTCCTTGATGCAGTAAATTTGGAAATATATCCATCTTCCATCAGCAAATGCTGCTTATCCATCGATTTGATCATCAGTTCAGATATGTTCCTAGCAAGGTACAACAAGTTCATTAAAAATTAAAGCTTTTGCAAGCATCAATCAAAAGTATATAAATAATTTGGAAATACATGTGAAAAATTACCTCAATTTTATTGCATTGACTAGTTTCTTCTTCGACGAGATTTGGAAGTCTTGTTTTTAGACTTTGTTGGCCTTTGATTGCCTTCAACTTTCCTCATAAGCCAATCAGGTTTCCTTGTTTTGAACACTGTATATGCAACTCCAACACCAATATAATATACAGAGGTGCTTTGAAAACTTGGAATTGGGCCACTTAACATATTATTGCTGAAAACAATATAATATACAGAGGTGCTTTGAAAACTTGGAATTGGGCCACTTAACATATTATTGCTGAAATCAATATAATATACAGAGATGCTTTGAAAACTTGGAATTGGGCCACTTAACATATTATTGTTGAAATCAATATAATATACAGAGTTGCTTTGAAAACTTAGAATTGGGCCATGGAGTTGGTTGTTGTTGAGAGTAAACTCTTCCAAACGGGGAAGAGTAGATATGGAGGATGGTATTGTTTCATTGAGCAGGTTATAGGATAAATATATTGGTACAAGAAGGGATTGTGCCAGTTAATTGGTTTTTTTGTTAAGTATAAAAGTTCAAGTTGTGTTAAATTTCCAAAATAAGTAGGAATAGGACCGCTGAAATTATTGTACGAAAGATCTAAGGGAGTGTTTGGTATGGTAAGTTTATACCATGGAATGGGAATGGGAATGCTTGATTCCCTTTAATGATGTTTGTTAACTTAAATTTAACCTAGCAATGGGAATGTGATTCCCCTTTACATGGGAATCAATGATTCCCCCACCCCCTCTCATCAA
The DNA here is from genome assembly GCA_039660915.1 of Euphorbia tirucalli. Lineage (NCBI taxonomy): Eukaryota > Viridiplantae > Streptophyta > Magnoliopsida > Malpighiales > Euphorbiaceae > Euphorbia > Euphorbia tirucalli. The sequence continues at coordinate 74,934,053 of CM077641.1, forward strand.
TCAATTTGATTCCACTCCCACTCCCACTATCTTTTGTAACTTCCTTTCTATTAGGTTTTTTTTTTTTTTTTTTTTTTTTCACACGTTTTTCTTTGAAAAAAAAATTTCAATGCCTATAATTTTCATTTTTGTACCAATCTATTATCAATACAAACTGAAAAACTCTTTTATAAATTCATGAAGCTTGTTTTATGCGGATGAACTCATATATATATATATATATATATATATATATATATATATATATATATATATATATATATATATATATATATATATATATATATATATATGTTCTTTGATGTTTTATGTTAATTATTATTAAGTATTACGTTCATAAAAATATTATATAATACAAATTATGAAAAATAAATAAACATTATATTGTATTATTATTATATATAGAATTTTTAATAGTATTTTACGTATTAAGCATATTTTTTAAATTTGCTAAAAGATTTTTCAAATAAAATCATATTAAAAATAAATGGAAGTTAGATTCCGATACCATACCAAACCAAACCAAACAGAATTAATAAATGATGATTCCGATTCTGATTCCGTATCATTCCCATTCCAATTCCGTATCATTCCGATTCCAATTCCAAAGTTTGAACGAAACGCCTCCTAAATAATAGAGCAGTTTAAGATTTCCAAAGGAAGAGGGAATATGACCACTGAAATTATTATATGGGAGACGCAAGTATGATCCTGGCAGTTTAAGATTTGAGCCAATAAAATTGCAGCTGATAAGCTGCAATCGCTTCAACGACTTGAGATTGTTGTGAAAGAAATGAGGTTCCAAATAAATTGGGATTTTTGTGAAAGAAAGTCCCAAGTGCTCTAGGAGGGTACTCCAATTGGACATGGAATGAATTCCACTGAGATCTTCATTAGAAACCTGTTTTCTAAGAAATTTCACGTATAAAAATGGAAAAGAGAAATTAGTGTTTGGTTGTTAAAAAGTTCCAAATGTGAAATTGGAAATCAATTTACCCAAAATTAAGCTTTCTGGGTGGGAAACATTTTTTTGGTGTTTTCTAATGTGGAACCAATACAACACAGACACCGAGTTTCAATTTTTCAATTGACTCTTTTTTCTTGACTAATATTTTTATATTTATGGTTTTATATAATTTTTATGTTTTGATTTTCTTTTTTACTGATAAAGTTTTAATTTAAAAAATGTTGCTAATAGCGAAAAATGAAAGCCCATTTTCTGAATGAAAAATTACATACTCCCCCACACTACAACAAATGCTAGATTTAGCAGTAAAATTTACATTTAACAGCAAAAATCCAATAGTTGCTGCAAAAAAATACATTTAGTAGCAAAAAAATTAGTTTCAGCATGTTTCTATTACAAAGCTGTGGCCGTAAATATTTGCAACAAAAAAATTGATATAATTTTGCTGCTAAATCTGTTTTTTGACAGTAACTATTGGATTTTTGCTGTTAAATGTGCTCTTTTGCTGCTAAATCTAGCATTTCTTGTAGCGCCATTTTGTATTATTAGAGTAGTTGTATTTGTATCAAATTGTAATTATGCATTGTGTCTCCAATTGTAATAATACACGGCTAAGGACTCTTATACAACTCATATATATAAATACATACCATCTCCTCTATAATTGTAGAGTGAGATTTTTCCAATTGAAAACCCTAGTTTACATGGTATCAGAGCTATAAGGCAAAATTGCCGAAACAAGAGAGAAAGAAAGCAAAGTTATAGCCACTGCCGACATGTCTAGCACCAGCAGCACATCCGACGCCCTTTCCTCCACAGCCGATTCGTCCTTGCTGTCCACCACACCGACCCTCACTCACCAACTTCCCCTAAAACTAAACTCCACAAACTATATTCTATGGAAAACCCTAATCACTCTGATGCTGGCTGGTTGTGATTTGCTCAACCATATCGACGGAACGGGTGCAATACCGGTTGAACGATTAGCCGACAACACAGTTAATCCGGCATTCAAAGTATGGATTCGCCAAGATCAGCAAGTTCTTGGCTGGATTTTAGCATCAATCTCGCCTTCAATTTTGCCGCAAGTTGTAGGAGTAAAGTCGGCAAAAGAGGCATGGGTGAAATTGGAGAACACCTGGGTCCAGGGTGCAGGTACGCAACCTGAAGCAACAATTACATTCTTTGAAGAAGGGAACCGAATCAATTGCTGAGTATATGCAACGGGCGAAAATAATTGCAGACAGGTTAGTTTCTCTGCAATATCCAATTCTTGAGGAAGATTTAGTAGACGCTATTTTGGATGGATTGAATGGTCCAAATAGCCCATACCATGATTTTTGTCGGTCCCTTGAGGCTCGAATGATTGAGGTTTTCATTCGATGATTTATTTGGGCTGCTGTTGACGGAAGAGAGACAACTCAAGAAGGAATGGAGTCCTGTAGATGACTTAAACTTACCAGCTGCCCATGTACAGTGAAGCAGTCCTCACCAGCAACATGGGGGCGTGTTCGTGTTCGCCATCAGCAACATGGCCAGCCGCATTAGCAGCAGTAGAACCAACCGTACCAACACAGGCAAGGCACGTACGGGGTGGCTGGTCAGAGTCAATTTCAGCACCATGGTTTTCGGTAGAATCAGTAGCCTCAGGTAACATAAGCTACTTCTCTTGATGTCTCTAGTGTTGTTTGTCACAATTGCAAAGGCTTAGGACACTATGTAAGGCAGTGTCCCTCTCGACGGTTTAACAATCAGAGAAACCCATCCCCACCAATCTCAAACTTTACCACCACAAACCCAAATAACCAAGCTTGGATCATGGATAGTGGGGCAACGCATCACCTCACTTTGGAATTTGGGAACCTGAACATACACTCTGAGTATAGCGGTCCCGATGAAGTTCACCTAGGTAATGGCTCTCATCTCCCAATTAAAAATGTTGGTTCTTCAGTTATTCCAGATACTTCCTTAAAATTATCCACTGTTTTACATGTTCCTAGTTCTCATTCAAATTTGATTTCTGTTAGTGCACTGACGAAAGCTAACGATGTCTTTGTTGAATTTTTTGATAAATTTTTTGTTGTGAAGGACCTGACTTCCAAACAGGTGATACTTCGAGGCCTGAATAAGAATGGGCTGTATGCTCTCCCAGTGCAGCCGTCCCACCCAATTCAATCTCATCTCACATCCCTATCTACTTGGCATGAGAGGCTTGGCCATCCATCCATTCCCATTGTTGGACGTGTGCTCAAGCAAAATAATATCAAATGTTTTAGCTAGTAGTGCTAATTGTACTTTTTACTCTAGTTGTGCAGTCAGTAAGAGTCATCGTTTACTTTTAATAATTCTGAGTCTGTTGTTTCTAGACCTCTGGATTCAATTTGTTCGGATTTATGGGGCCCTGCCTTTGTTCAATCTCATGATGTCTATTCTTATTATCTTCTATTTTATGATTATTATAGCAAATATTGTTGGATTTACTTTCTTGAATATAAGTCTGATGCCTTGAATCTCTTTGTGAAATTTCGTACCCTTGTTGAAAAATATTTTGGGCGACCTACTAAAATTTTCCAGTCAGATGGGGATGGGGAATTCAAAGCTATGCAATCATATTTGTCTGATAACGGTATTCAACGTCGTATGTCTTATCCCTATACTCCAGAACAAAACGGCAATGCTGAAAGGAAGCATTGCCATGTTGTTGAAACTGGTTTGTCCTTGTTACATCCTCCCAATTTGCCCATGAAGTACTAGTCTAATGCCTTTGACACTGTTGTATATCTTATTAATCGCATGCCATCATCTGTTATCAATTTTGTGTCTCCATATGTTCATTTATTTTTTGTTCAATCGGATTATTTTCTGTTGCATGTATTTGGGTGTCTGTGCTATCAGTGGTTGCGTCCTTGTGCGTCTAATAAGCTCAATTTTTGTTCTAGACCTTGCATTTTTATGGGGTATAGCAGGGTTCATAAGGGTTATTGTTGTTTGGATCCGGTTTCTGGAAAATTCTTTGTCTCACGTCATGTTATTTTTTACGAACATGTGTTTCCTTTTCTAGAGTTGCATCACCCCTCTCCCCATGGTCCAGGCACCTTGCCCTTACCCATGCCGTCGGTGATTTTTCCCGCCTCCCCATCCAGCCCGAAATCAATGCATGCTTCCCGCCCGCTACAGGAACCGAGCCCAGCCCCCACAGTTCCAGCCACGACCTCGCCTGCCCCTCCGCCTGACCCTGTAACTTCGTCCAGCCCTCCTATACAAACCCACCAACCATCTTCCCCTCCTTCACCTGGGTTACCTTTTGTTATTGACCTTCAATAGTTTGGGATGTTACCACCAGCACAGTCCATTAATGCTGACCTTCAGCCGCACCACATGATTACTTGAGCTAGAGCCCGCAATATGGCACCTCGGTCTCTCACTCTGAGTTTAGCTGTCCGTGATCCAACTTGTTACTCCGAGGCAACTAAAAGCCCATATTGGCATACGGCTATGGCAGAAGAATTTACAGCCTTGATTAAGAATGGTACTTGGGAATTAGTGCCAGCTTCTAGTGCCCAGAATATCATTGGTTGCAAGTGGGTGTTCAAGACAAAATTGCATGCTGATTGGTTTATAGAGCGCCATAAGGCATGCCTTGTTGCAAAAGGCTTTCATCAACGACCGGGTATGGATTTTCATGAAACTTTCAGTCCTGTCATTAAGCCTACTACAATTTGTTTACTATTTTCATTGGCTACTAGTTTCTCTTGGTTTATTACAGATTTGGATGTGTCCAATGCCTTTTTGCATGGAGATCTTGATGAGTCGGTCTATATGTTACAACCTCCTAGTTTTGTTGATCCCTCTTTTCCTCATCATATTTGCCGTTTGCGTAAGTCTCTATATGGATTGAAGCAGTCTCCCCGTATGTGGCATAAAACGTCTTACACAGTCCTTGCTAGCATGTGGTTTTCACTGTTCCAGGGCTGATGTTTCTCTTTATTTTCTGCGGAAGGGGTCCTGCATCTTATTCTGCTTAATATATGTCGATGATCTTCTGATTTTAGGTAGTGATAGACATCAAGCGGCTCACTTGATCCGATATTTGCAGTCTCAGTTTGCGATAAAAAATCTGGGTGATGTGAAATATTTCTTGGGTATTGAATTTTATCATCAGCATGGCTACCTGTTTTTGTCTCAGAAGAAGTACATTTCGGACTTGTTGGCTAAATCGCAGATGGGAGATTCCAAACCTGTCGCCGCACCGGCTAGCTCGACTGACAAGCTGTCTATTTCAGGTGGTTCTCCATTCGATGATGTGACTCACTATCGGAGTTTGGTTGGAGGACTCCAGTATCACTGGGCCTGACATTGCCTTTGCTGTCCATAAAGTGGCTCAATATATGAATGCTCCCACGGTTTTACATTGGCAAGGGTTGAAGTGTATTCTTCGCTATCTCAAGGCCACGCACTCTTTTGGCCTTCATTTTCAGCCGTAGAAATCTATTCAGTTGCATGGACTTTCAGACTCTGACTAGGCAGGTGATGTTGATGATCGTCGGTCTACCTATGGGTATGGTATTTATCATGGTACTAATCTTATTTCTTGGGCGTCTCGGAAACAACGTACCATGTCTCGAAGTTCCACTGAGGCCGAATACCATGCCTTAGCCACTACCACGTCCGAATTGTCTTGGCTAGGCATGCTTCTACTCGAGATTGGATTTCCTCTAGCGTCCGCCCCTACCTTGTGGTGTGATAACCTCAGTGCCACGTATCTGACAGCCAGCATGGACCAAGCATTTGGAGTTGTATTTTCATTTTGTGCGGGAGCATGTTGCTTCCAAACAACTTTTCGTCCGCTACATCTCCACAGATGATCAGGTTGCTGATGCTCTCACCAAGCCTCTGCCGCGGACTCGCTTCCAACTGCTTCGTTCCAAGTTGGCTGTGGTTCCCACCCCCTACCCAACTTGCGAGGGAGTGTTAGAGTAGTTGTATTTGTATCAAATTGTAATTATGCATTTTGTCTCCAATTGTAATACTACACGGCTAAGGACTCTTGTACAACTCATATATATAAATACATACCATCTCCTCTATGATTGTGGAGTGAGATTTTTCCAATTGAAAACCCTAGTTTACATGTATATCCAAAATAAATTATAAGCTATAAAAATATACAAAACAAAATAGAAAGATTGACAAGGAAAAAATTGCGAAAATGAAACTGAAAAATAAAAACAGTATATAAAAATATAAAATCAAAAATTAAAATAAATAAAAATAAAAAATTTATTAATTTCAATATGATTGTAAAATCAATAAGAAAAATATTAAAAGATCATCAAAATATAAAATTCAATAAATTAAAATTACGAAATAATTAGAAAGAAAAAAAAGATGTTCATAATGTTACTTGTTTAAAAAAACTAGAATTAAAAAAAATTCACATTAATTATCATATATTAATATAGATATTTTTATGATAAATATATGAATATGGATATATAGTCCAAAGCATATATAAAAGTTCAATTTGTCCTTCAATGAATAATTTTGTATCTACACTATCAGGAGTAGTATTAAGTCCAATTTAATTATTATAAGTTCTGAATGAAGAAAATAAAAAATTACAAACAAATAGTAAAATTTAAAAATTGAAAATATTAGATAGATGTGTCGGGTTTGCTAGCTAAGAAAATTACATTTATCTTTTAATTTTATTTTTTTAATATTGCCAATGAGAATGCCTTCTTAAAAGCTGGCTAATCAATTTGCTAGATTTCTGGAATGTCTTCCCCACTCTACAAAGTGTAGAGATGGCAATTATGTAAACGACCTGTTGACACGACACGAACCCGACACATATTTAGTGGGTTTGAGTTTGATTAAACAGGTAATGGATCATTTTTGGGTTGACAAGAAAATGACACGATAATTTTTGTGTTGGGTTAGGGTTGACCTGCTAACTCGAAAATGACACGAATATATAAAATTTACTATTATATTTTCCTATATTTTTACATGTCACCATTAAGAAATGTAATATAATTTATATAACTCACAAATACAAAACAACTTTTCAATAATTTTACACGTCATTCTTAATAGATGTAGTAAAATAACACATAAATGCGAACAAGTCATAATCCAAAATAAATAAATAGAACGTTAAGAATTGTAAAATAGGTTTTGGTTTAATATTTTAGGTCGACAAAGGCTAGATTGTTAATTTAGATATGATATAAATATTTAAAATTTTAATATTTCCTCTATAATATTTTTGCATGTCACGCGAAAACACGATACAAAACCGATACGAACACGATTGTATTAACTCGATTATGACACGAAAATTTTTGGATCGGGTTTGGGTTTTGCTCACTGAAACACGGACCCGAATTCGACACGACACGAACACGACCCACCTACACGAATTGCCACCCCAAACAAAATGATACATATAATGGGGGGGACTAAAAGTCAACTTTTTCTTTTTGAAAAAAAATCATAAAGCACAGCAAACTTACATACCCTTTTTTTTTCAAACGTCAAGTTAGAAATGGTCTATTATGTGTATGATGGTGTGTTTCATGGAATCTTTTCATTTAGTTAGAATTTCAAATTAAATTGATTTCTTTGTTTTAACGTGTTTCATGGAAGCTTTTAATTTAGTTACATTTTCAAATTAAATTGATTTTTCTGTATCTTCCTATGGTCTATAGAATCGTAATATGTGGACTTTAAAGGATGAGAAATCAAGAGAGAAGAAGAAAGCAAGAGGGATGTATTGGCAAATTAAATTAAGAATAGATTGAGAACTTAGATGGATTAAATGGATTGTTACATGGTTTATTATAATATGAGTTCTATAACCTATTTAATCCATATAAACCATTGTAACCAATAAAAAGTACTTTTCATGGTTTGGATGAGTTGAGATTGTATGGGTTATGATAACTCATCTAATTTTGAAAACCTTAGCCTATTTCATGAACTAAATATAACAATAAGTAATTGAATCTACCGTTGAAAGAGGGATGCCTACCTTTTTTTTTTTTTTTTTTTGGTGTAAATACTGTTAAAGGTATATGTAATTGTATATAATCCATGGGCCAATTGGAATATTATGTATATATTATTGGGGCAATTGTAAATATTTCCCAATCCCTTGTAACTATAAATACCTAATTAACATCAATACAATGTGAGGTTCATCAGTTCTATTATGGTATCAGAGCACTAAATCCTAAAGAAAACAAACCCTAAAAACCGAAACCCTCAAGAAGAGAAGAGAGCAGCCGCCGCTGACCTCCACCTCCTTCAGCCATGTCTACCGGCGATGACCTCCAGTCCGACTCCACCCTCGGCTCTCTTCCAGCGGTTGACAGCCACTCTTTGCCTCTTGCCGTCCCATTGCCCAGCCTCACAACCCAATTGCCCACCAAACTTACCTCCACCAATTTTCTTTTATAGAAGACTCAGTTGCTGCCAATGATTAGAGGCTGTGGCTTGGAAGGGCACTTGGATGGGACTGAACCAATGCCTCCAGCAGTACTAACAGATGTCTCGAAAAATCCAACGTTTGTCGCATGGGAAAGAAGGGACCAGCAGGCATTATCTTGGATTGTGAACTCTTTATCTGAATCTTTAGTACATCAGGTTGTTGGTATTAATAAAGCTAGTGTTGCTTGGACTCATTTGAATGCTGTGTATGCCTCTGGATCACGGGCACAAATTAGAGACTTACATCATAGATTACATAGTTTGAAACAAGGGAATGAGTCGATTACTGAATATATGAAAAAGGCGAAGTCTATTTATGATCAATTAATTTCGTTGGGGTATGAATTAAGGGAAGATGACTTTGTTGAATTTATTTTGGATGGATTAGATGATGGTTTTCATGATTTTTGTCGTTCTCTAGAGATTGGAATGGATGAAATTGGCTATGATGATTTATATGAATTGTTATTAACTGAAGAAAGAAATTTAAATCGTCGTGTGAAGAAAGAAGTGTCATTACCAGCTGCGAATTTTACGGTAAGGCAGCAGCAATTTGGCCAATTTTCCAGCCCCAGTAAAGGGCGTGGTGGGGGCAGAGGTAGAGGCCATGGTAGGCAGCCCCACCACCAGCATCAGCATCAATTTCAGAACTAGTTCCAGCTGCATTTTGGCTCCTCTTTGGCTCAGTTTCAGCAGCAGTCACGTGGGGGACAAAAGTGGCAAAATCCTCCATCTTGGCATCAAAATCAAATGACACAGGCCCCAGTAGATGTCTCCACAGTCGTTTGTCACAATTGCAAAGGTAATGGTCATTATGCTAGGCAGTGCCCGTCCCCAAGACAGACCCCTCCCACCTAACGTTTTGTTGGGATTTTTCACCGGAAATCACCCGATAAAAGCGGAAGAACGTGATGATTTCCTCAAATCCAGTCCCAGGAGCAATTGAAGTGGAAATTGTAAAACTTAAAATTATAATAGAAAGAGATTAAATTCTTACCAAGAATATCTCTTTCAAGAGATGGATAAAGACTGCAGAAATCAAATTAGATTTCCTCCTCGCTTTCGTATACGAGCGCCTAACGAACACCACCCGTGCTAGCGTCGAAAATCACAAAATTTCGGAGAGGGAGGAGGCTTAGGAATTCGGTCAAGTGGTGGCTCACACAATTGTATTTCTTGGTCGAATTCCCCTTAGGGTTTTAACCCTAGGGTTTTGAAATTCCCTAATGGGAATTAAGGCCCAGTCTGGCTTCTGTGTCTGTGTGGGCTTCCTCCTTTTAATCCAGGCCCAAACTTATTTTAATTAATCTAGTTTAAATCAATTTCAAGCCCAATTTTAATTAACCCATGTATTTAATCTATTACTCCAAGTAACATATTATTTACATTTAAATTAAAATTAGTTTGACCAATTAATTTAATCCATCAAATTAAAATTAAGTCTTCACAAAACAAATTCATATGTAAACCTATACACATGAATATTTCCACCTAGGAAATAATTTCATAATTAATCCAATTAATTATGTGAAGCCAAATATTAATTTTATTATAATGATCAATCCAACTGATCCTTATAATATAATTAATATATATACTCCTCTCTCTCTAGTGTGTATACTCTAAGTATCCTGTGATTCCTTAAGTCGGTGTTCAGTCGCCCAATGTGTATGATCCCGTGGGCCCATCTTTATGTTGGAAGTGGGCCTGCGGCCCACAGACTGTAGTTGGGCTCTAGCAAGCCACTGCAGCCCCCAATTAAGATGGAGATGGCAGTCTAACTGTTACCATAACCCTGTAGTTTAAACTTGTACATCCCATGTCATTGATATCGGTGTCTAACACAGAGGCATGGATTGATCACCCTCTTTTGTGTCGGACATTAACTTGATCCCGAATGCACTGAAGCTCACAAACAAGTTCCCACCTGTTTGGGTGTGGCCACACTCTTATCAGTTACATTCATCAAGAGGCCGGTGATATCTTCCCAGTGGACTACTGAGTGACAAATCCCTTCTGCATATCCATAGCATTACCATGCTAAGTGACATACCCGAAAGTACCCATACTTGGCACCCTATTACAGGCCCTTTAGGCGTACCCCTAAGCATGCAACCTCACATGTAACACCATCATATGGTCAGGTCAATGGATTCATACAAGTACTACATGAGAATCACTTGTGATACTATACCATGTGGATTACTCGTTTAGTGGATCTATCCAGTACCATGCCCCCATGCATGTACCCATTAACTTGGTTGACATTCCATGTCCAATGACCGGTAAGACACCACCATACAACCAGGTTAATGATAGTCTCTTGTTCCATTCATTCCCATGATTGGAACAGACTACGGATCTATTTATGGTCATATCGTTTGCCCTATCCATGGTCTTACTGCCAAGTGCATGACACTTGTCATCATGGATATAAATATGTCCATTGGATACTTCATTTAATATACTACACAAGATAAATATAATAAATGAATTGATGCCTTTATTCATAACACAAATAGTACAATACATAAATCCAAGAAATGTATAATACAAATACAAGGACCAATGCCTCGGGACTAGGGCATTTCCAACAATCTCCCACTTGCACTAGTTCCAACTAGGCATGGGCCTAATCCCTATAGACCTAGTATGACCCTCGTGCTTGGGCTGAAACAGCGCCTTGGTCAATGGATCCTCGACATTATCCTCGGTGTCCACTCTATGTAATGCAATGTCACCTCTCTCCGCGATCTCTCGTATGAGGTGAAACTTTCTAAGTATGTGCTTTGTGTTCTTATGTGACCGGGGCTCCTTAGCTTGTGCAACAGCCCCATTATTGTCACAGAAGATATCGACTGGGTCCTGGCTAGTTGGCACTACTCCTAACTCAGTGATAAACTTCTTCATCCATACAGCTTCCTTAGCCGCATCACACGCAACGATGTACTCAGCTTCTGTTGTAGAGTCCGCTATGGTTGGCTGCTTTGAGCTCCTCCAGCTTACAGCACCACCATTCAGCAAAAATACATACCCAGATTGTGACTGGTACTCATCCTGGTCGGTCTGAAAGCTCGCATCAGTATACCCAGTAACTGATAGCACTTCCTGACCACCATACACTAAGAAGCTATCCTTAGTCCGGTTAAGGTACTTGAGGATCGCCTTGACAGCTTTCCAGTGATCCTCCCTGGGATCCTGCTGGTATCGGCTCGTCATACTCAGTGCAAAGGTGACATCAGGTCTCGTACATAACATTGAGTACATAATTGATCCAATAGCCGAAGCATATGGAACCAATTTCATGTTCTCCCTGTCCTCCCTTGTTTCAGGACAGTGTTTCTTACTACGTTTCAGCCCATGGCCCATTGGCAAGAAACCTTTCTTGGCCCGGTCAATGCTGAACCTTTTCAAAACTTTGTCAATATACGAAGCCTGACTTAGGCCCAGAAGCCGATTTGATCTATCCCTGTAGATCCTGATCCCTAGGATCATCTCAGCCTCGCCTAAGTCCTTCATTACGAAGCACTTACTCAGCCACTGCTTTACCCCTTGCAGTGTAGGTATGTCGCTTCCAATGAGCAGGATGTCGTCTACATAAAGTACCAGGAATGTGACAATGCTCCCACTAGTCCTCTTATACACACAAGGCTCATCTTGATTCTGTATGAAGCCATATTCCTTTATGGCCTCATTGAATCCTAGATTCCAACTTCGGGATGCTTGCTTCAGTCCATAAATAGACCTTTCAAGTTTGCATACCCTTCCCGGATACTTTGGATCGACAAAACCCTCATTTTGTGTCATGTACACATCCTCAAGTAGCTTTCCATTAAGGAAAGCGGTTTTGACATCCGTCTGCCATACCTCATAGTCATACCATGAGGCTATGGCCAGTAGTATCCTGATGGATTTAAGCATGGCTACTGGTGAAAAAGTTTCATCATAGTCTATTCCGTGGACTTGTCTGAAAACTTTTGCAACCAGACGCCCCTTGAAGGTATTATCAGCTTTTAGCTTGTAGCACCACTTGCAACCTATTACCTTAGCACCTGGAGGTGGATCAACCAAGTTCCAAACTTGGTTATCGTACATAGATTGCATTTCTGCCTCCATGGCTTTACGCCAATTCGCAGACTGTGGGCTAGCCATAGCCTCCTGGTAGGCTTTGGGTTCTTCCTCATCCCAGATGAGAAGAGTTTAATCATCGGTGACGAGGAAACCATACCTCTCCGCTTCCCGACGATCCCTACCAGACCTTCTAGGTTCTTGTGTGGCCTGGGTCGGTGCTTCCACTTGTGGAAGCTCCACCTGGGCCTCCGAGTTATCCTCTTCAGGAGCTTGTGGACCTTGAACTTTCCTGAGTTCAACATTGCTCCCACTATCTTTCTTGGAAAGGAACTCCTTTTCTATAAAGACCCCCTTCCTTGCCACGAACACCTTGTTCTTGGCGGGGTTGTAGAAGTAATACCCTTTGGTTTCCCTAGGGTAGCCCACAAACAGGCATTTATCGGTTTAGGGCTCCAGCTTGCCACTAGTCAATTTCTTGACATGTGCTTCGCATCCCCAAATCCTTAGGAAAGACACATTGGGCTCTTTGCCTGTCCATATCTGATATGGGGTCTTTTCCACTGCCTTAGTCGGAGTATTATTTAAGATGAGAGCTGCTGTCTCGAGGGCGTGTCCCCAGAAACTAATTGGGAGAGATGCTTGACTCATCATTGAGCGGACCATGTCCAACAAGGTCCTATTCCTCCGTTCAGACACCCCATTCCATTGTGGTGTTCCGGGAGGAGTGAACTGTGGAACTATTCCATGCTCTCTCAAGTATGAGTCAAACTCTAGGCTCATATACTCACCACCTCGGTCGGACTGAAGGGTTTTGATATTCCTGCCTAGCTGGTTCTGTACCTCGTTCCTAAATTCCTTGAACCTATCAAGGGTCTCGGACCTATGTTTCATCAGATAGACATAGCCATATCTGCTGAAATCATCCGTGAACGTGACGAAGTACAAATGCCCACCTCTGGTCGCTGCGCTCATAGGCCCACATACATCTGAATGTATTAGGTCCAATAAGCCAATGGCCCTTTCAGCCTTCTTGCTAAAAGGCGCCTTTGTCATCTTGCCTCGTAAATATGATTCGCATGTATCAATTTGTTGGAAATGCCCTAGTCCCGAGGCATTGGTCCTTGTATTTGTACTATACATTTATTGGATTTATGTGTTGTACTTATTTGTGTCATTAATAAAGGCATCAATTCATTTATTATATTTATCTTGTGCAGTATAGTAAATGAAGTATCCAATGGACATATCTATATCCATGACGACTAGTGTCATGCACTTAGCAGTAAGACCATGGATAGGGTTAACGATATGACCATAAATAGATCCGTAGTCTGTTCCAGTCATGGGAATGAATGGAACAACAGACTATCATTAACCTGGTTGTATGGCGGTGTCTTACCGGTCATTGGACATGGAATGTCAACCAAGTTAATGGGTACATGCCTGGGTGCATGGTACTGGATAGATCCACTGAACGAGTAATCCACATGGTATGGTATCACAATGGATTCTCGTGTAGTACTTGTATGGATCCTTTGACCTGACCATATGATGGTGTTACATGTGATGTCGCATACTTAGGGGTACGCCTAAAGGGCCTGTAATAGGGTGCCAAGTATGGGTGCTTTCGGGTATGTCACTGAACATGGTAATACTATGGATATGCAGAAGGGATTTGTCACTCAGTAACCAACTGAGAAGATATCACCGGCCTCTTGATGAATGTGACTGATAAGAGTGTGGCCACACCCAAACAAGTTGGTACTTGTTTGTGAGCATCAGTACATTCGGGATCAAGTTAACGTCTGAACACAAAAGAGGGTGATCAATCCATGCCTCTGTGTTGGACACCGATATCAATGACATGGGATGTACAAGTTTAAGCTACAGGGTTATGATATCAGTTAGACTGCCATCTCCATCTTAATTGGGGGCTGCAGTGGCTTGCTAGAGCCCAACTACAGTCTGCGGGCCAAAGGCCCGCTGCCAACATAAAGATGGGCCCACAGGATCGTACACATAAAACGATAGAATGCAGACTTAAGGAATAACATGTATACTTGGAGTATACACCATGGAGGGAGAAGTGTGTATATATTAATTGTATTATAAAGATCAATTGGATTGATCATAATAATAAAATTAATATATTCAATTGGCTCTTCATAATTAATTGGATTAATTATGAAATTATTTCCTGGGTGGAAATATTCATATGTATGGGTTTACATATGATTTTATTTTGTGCAGAGTTAATTTTAATTTGATGGATTAAATTAAATTTCAAACCAATTTTAATTTGGATGTAAATAATATATTACTTGGAGTAATATATTAAATACATGGGTATATTAAAATTGGGCTTGAATTAATTTGAACCAAATAAATTAAAATTAGACTGGGCCTGAATTAAAACAAGAAAGCCCGCACAGAATAGAGAGGAGCCAAGATGGGCCAGAATCCCCTAAGGAATTCAGCCAACCCTAGGTATAAATACCTAGGGTTAGAAAAATTCGGCCAACTCTAATGCTATTAGCCCCTAGCCGAATTCTCTAGCCTCTCCTCCCCTTGGTTCAGTTTTTCCAACGCTAGCACGGGTTGCATTCGCCAAGCGTTCGTGTACGTGAGAGTGGAGGAATTCTAAATTGAGTTCTGCAGTCATCATCCGTCTCTGAAAGAGATTATTCTGGTATGAAATTTTAATCTCTTCCTATTTAATTTTATGTTTTTCAATTTCCACTTCAATTGCTCCTGGGACTGGATTTGAGGAAATCACTGCATTCTTCCGCTTTTATCGGGTGATTTCCGGTGAAAAATCCCAACACAATTGACTCCAAGTCAAATGACCCTAGGACTCCAGCTTTGTGAAGTCTAGCAATGCGCTTCTCGTTTATATGGCCAAGACGACAATGCCATAGGTAGACAGGATTAAGTTCGTTAGGCTTAATCCTTTTAGTGTTTATGTTATAGATATGATTGGTTTCATTTAAGTCTAGGGTATATAGGCCATTATTTAATAGAGCATCTCCATAAAATAATCCCTCTCTAGATATTGAAATTCTACCATTAGAAATAGTGAAATTAAATCCAAAAATATCCAACATTGATACAGAAATAATATTCCTACACATAGCAGGTACAAAGTAACAATGTTCCAAAATCAAAACCAATCCACTGGGCATCACAAGGTGGTATTCGCCGATCTCTATGGCAGCAACCCTTGCTCCATTCCCGACCTGCAAGTCCACCTCTCCCGACCCTAGTGACCTTCTGTTCTTAAGTCCCTGCACATTGCAACAAATGTGAGAACCACATCCAGTATCCAATACCCAGGATGTTGAAACAGTAAGGTTAATATCTATAACATAAATACCTGAAGAGGACGCACCTTGGCCCCTTCTTTGCTCTCCCATCAGCCTGGGACACGATCTCTTCAAATGGCCCGCCTGTCTACACCTGAAACAGACATCTTCAGGACCTGCCTTCTGCTGGGCCATGGGTTGGGCCTTGGCCTTCTTAGCCTTGGCCTTCTTGGCCTTGGCCTTGGCCTTTTCCTTGGCCTTTCCCTTGGCAACAAGGGGGTTCCCCTTATTGACCAACAGCACCGGCGGAGTCTTTTTGATCGACTACTCGGTGAGCTTAAGCATCCCATGCAGCTCACTGACAGTACGGTTCATCCCTTGCATATTGTAGTTCAGGATGAACTGATCATAAGAATCCGGCAAGGACGCGAGGATTGTGTCCACCGCTAACTCTTGAGAGATAGGCGATCCGAGACGGGTCAAAGTGTCCAAATAGCCCTTCATCTTGAGCACGTGCGCGCTCACAGATGTCCCGGCCCCCATCTTACAAGAGTGGAATACCTTATTGGTCAGGTACCTTTCCTGACGAGCTTGCTCCTGAAACATCTCGTTTAAAGTTATTATCATAGCATAGGCTTGATGGTCCATAAACTGTTTTTGCAGTTCGGGGACCATGCAGGCCAACATAAGGCATGTCACATCCCTATTGTCCTTGACATGCGCCTCGTATTCCTCCAGCTGGGCAGCCGGTGGATTACGTCCTTGAGGCGCAGCCGGCACAGGCCTTTCCAGTACATACTCTTTTGACTCTTGTCTTAGAACAATCCTTAAGTTCCTAGACCAGTCTAAAAAGTTAGGACCGGAAAGCTTGTCCTTTTCAAGAATAGATCGCAGTGATAAGGTATTATTGTTTGCCATTTGAGAGTTTCTACACAGAAAAACATTTAGAGTTTTAATAAAGGACTTTAAATTATTATTCCCATATGAAATTAATAATGAATCATGTTATTAATTTAAACCGAGTTGTTGGGCTCATGGGTCGAGATCCATATTTCATCAAGATGTAGCCAAACGAGGGTTTGGTACAACTATACCTTAATTATTTAGGTAGGAACGCCGTCCAATCCCAACCTAGGGACTCTCGGTTTGATGGGCTTGTTGGCACTTACCCATCTGTGCTTAGGGCTAGGAGAATCCTACTACCCACGCTAAGTCAAAACCTCCATTCAAGTGTTAGAGTATCCCATACTCTAACCCAATACAAAGTGACAATACTCTAGTGTGTCCTGCGAGGGCATGGTCTACAACTAGCCTATTCCCACCTCGAGTCGGTTTTGAATGAGGGAAGCACTTTTAAGTGACTTAGTAATTCCATTTGGTTATTAGATTCAATTTATAACGACTTACATACATAAGGCGGGTGAAATTGCTATTGGATCATACATTCATACATGCAAATAAACATAAAACATAATTAAATAAAAGTAAAATGGATTGCTATGGGCCTATATTACATCCTAATATTATTCTAGTAAACCTATACTAGAAATGAATATCAGGTGGGCCTCCATCTTTTCCTTCTAGGCTTGCACCTCCACTTGGGCTTGCACCTCCACTTAGGCTCACCACTCCATGGGCTTCTTCTTTTACAAATTTTATAATATTTGAATAAAATAAAATTACATTAAAAAGAAAAACGACACGCAGGCCGTATTTACCTGAAAAGAAAAATACAACCTATCTTGTACAAGGCCCAATAGCATCCAACCATACAAACATTTAATCATACATATGCATCCAATACATATAATTCATAAGCATGTTATAATGCATGATTTAAGCCCATTTCAATTATGTCCAAGCCATTATTAAGAAATCACCAATTTTGGCCCACCATGGTTCTAACCCTTAACGGGCTTTGGGCCTCCAGCCCAGGCAGTCCAACTGCTCCCACTGGAATTGGGAAACCATGGGTCCAATTCAGCAGTCCAAGTAATTGTGCCAAAATTACCCGAACCAAATCCAAAACACTAGGCTCGGCCTGCTGCAGCTAGGGCAACGGAGTTGCCCTAGCAGCAGCAGCGGTGCAGCCGCCACCGCTCCCGCCACGTGCGGCGGCCGCCGGCAGCCCTGCACCCCGGGAGCCAGATTTTTTTTTTTTTAAAAACAGAATTAAAATAAAAAAAAATCAACCAAATGTGCCATCCATCAACAAAAGGAAATTCACCAAGAATTCTAAAACATACAATAAAATTAAACTAACATAAACCTATATGCAAATTTAATTTCAATTGTACAAAATAAATGGGAAAAATCTTAAACCCAAACCAAGAACCCCCAATAAAAAAATCTCCAATTTTAAAACATGGGATTCAACCAATTAAACAATTTCCACTGATCAAAAGACCGCTCTGATACCCCTGTTGGGATTTTTCACCGGAAATCACCCGATAAAAGCGGAAGAAGGCGATGATTTCCTCAAATCCAGTCCCAGGAGCAATTGAAGTGGAAATTGTAAAACTTAAAATTATAATAGAAAGAGATTAAATTCTTACCAGGAATATCTCTTTCAAGAGATGGATGAAGACTGCAGAAATCAAATTAGATTTCCTCCTCGCTTTCGTACACGAGCACCTAACTAACACCATCCGTGCTAGCGTCGAAAATCACAAAATTTCGGAGAGGGAGGAGGCTTAGGAATTCGGTCAAGTGGTGGCTCACACAATTGTATGTCTTGGCCAAATTCCCCTTAGGGTTTTAACCCTAGGGTTTCGAAATTCCCTAATGGGAATTAAGGCCCAGTCTAGCTTCTGTGTCTATGTGGGCTTCCTTCTTTTAATCCAGGCCCAAACTTATTTTAATTAGTCTGGTTTAAATCAATTTCAATCCCAATTTTAATTAACCCATGTATTTAATATATTACTCCAAGTAACATATTATTTACATTTAAATTAAAATTAGTTTGACCAATTAATTTAATCCATCAAATTAAAATTAAGTCTTCACAAAACAAATTCATATGTAAACCTATACACATGAATATTTCCACCTAGGAAATAATTTCATAATTAATCCAATTAATTATGTGAAGCCAAATATTAATTTTATTATAATGATCAATCCAACTGATCCTTATAATATAATTAATATATATACTCCTCTCTCTCTAGTGTGTATACTCTAAGTATACCTGTGATTCCTTAAGTCGGTATTCAGTCGCCCAATGTGTACGATCCCGTGGGCCCATCTTTATGTTGGCAGTGGGCCTGCGGCCCACAAACTGCAGTTGGGCTCTAGCAAGCCACTACAGCCCCCAATTAAGATGGAGATGGCAGTCTAACTGTTACCATAACCCTGTAGTTTAAACTTGTACATCCCATGTCATTGATATCGGTGTCTAACACAGAGGCATGGATTGATCACCCTCTTTTGTGTCGGACATTAACTTGATCCCGAATACACTGAAGCTCACAAACAAGTTCCCACCTGTTTGGGTGTGGCCACACTCTTATCAGTTACATTCATCAAGAGGCCGGTGATATCTTCCCAGTGGACTACTGAGTGACAAATCCCTTCTGCATATCCATAGCATTACCATGCTAAGTGACATACCCGAAAGTACCCATACTTGGCACCTTATTACAGGCCCTTTAGGCGTACCCCTAAGCATGCAACCTCAAATGTAACACCATCATATGGTCAGGTCAAAGGATTCATACAAGTACTACACGAGAATCACTTGTGATACTATACCATGCGGATTACTCGTTTAGTGGATCTATCCAGTACCATGCCCCCATGCATGTACCCATTAACTTGGTTGACATTCCATGTCCAATGACTGGTAAGACACCGCCATACAACCACGTTTCCCACAAGCAAACAACACCACTCTTGGTAATAACTCATATCAGTCGTGGATAATGGATACGGGTGCTACTCATCATCTGACTTCGGATATGGGGAACCTTGCTCTTCGTTCGGACTACTCCGGCCCGAAGGAAGTGGTCTTAGGTAATGGTGCTAAACTCCCTATCTTACATACCGGTCAATCTTTTCTTTCTGTTTCTGATCGTTTCTTGAAATTATCTAATGTCTTGCATGTTCCTAGTTCTAACACTAATCTTATTTCTATTTCTGCCTTGACTAATCAGAATGATGTTCCTGTTGAATTCTTTAACAATTTCTTTGTGGTGAAGGACCTGAGATCCAAGAAAATCATCTTCAAAGGGCCGAATAGACAGGGGCTTTATATAGTGCCGCATTCTGCAGTTCCTCCAGCACGGGCTCATGACACGACCTTGTCCACGTGGCATGCACGGTTGGGCCATACGGCGCTTCCAGTCATCAAAAGAGTTCTTAGTCAGCATAGTCTTTCTGTTTCCAATAATTTGAACAATTTTTATTGCTCTAGCTGTGCTGTTAGCAAGAGCCATAGACTACCTTTTGTTGATTCTAATTTTCAGGCCAAGGGGCCACTTGAACTTGTTTGTTCTGATTTATGGGGTCCCTCCCCAATTCAGTCTCATGATAATTTTTCTTACTACATCCTATTTTATGATCATTTTAGTAAATTTTGTTTGGTGTATTTTCTGAAGTATAAATCTGAAGCCTCAGACCACGCGCAACCACTGCCACAACCTCAGCCCACCCCGGTTCCCACCGCAACGCCACCCGCCCTACCCCGCCCACCCGCTACAGCGCCCCCTTTGCCCGCACCACTACCCAGCTCCGAACCAGCTCCTCCGTCCCCTCCATCCTCTCCCAGCTCTTCCACTACTACTCCTCCTGCTGCCCTTCCCCCCCTCTTTCCCGTCTATCTCCGGGACTGCCTCTAGTTGTTGACTTGTCCACCTTTGCACCTAATGCACAAGAATCAGCTTCAGCTCCTGTTCCTCCTCCTCGGTGGATGATCACTAGATCTTTGACAGGGTCTTCCCGACCTTAGATTTTACACATGCCAGTATATACACCTGATCCAACTAGCTATACTGAAGCTGTGAAGCATGCTCATTGGCGTCAGGCCATGGCAGATGAGTATAACGCCTTGATTGCAAATGGCACTTGGGAATTGGTTCCTGCACCCCCTCAGGTGAATATTATTGGTTGTAAATGGGTTTTCAAAACCAAGAGCAAGGCTGATGGGTCTCTTGACAAGTATAAAGCCCGTCTTATTGCTAAGTGGTATCACCAGCGCCCCGAGATGGATTTTACAGACACCTTTAGCCCTATTGTGAAGCCAACTACCATTTGGGTTCTGTTGTCTTTGGCTGTATCCTTTTCTTGGGATGTCCTTCACTTGGATGTGTCTAATGCCTTCTTGCATAGTGATTTGGAGGAGCGCGTTTTCATGACGCAACCACTTGGCTTTGTTGATCCTGCTCGTCCCACTCATGTCTGTTCCTTGAAGAAATCTTTGTATGGGTTGAAGCAGTCTCCTCGTATGTGGCATAAACGATTAACTACAGCCCTGATTGAGTTTGGTTTTCATTGTTGTAAGGCAGATGTGTCCCTCTATATGCTTCACATGGACAAGGTTCTTATTTTCTGCCTTATTTATGTTGATGATTTGCTGCTGTTGGGTAATGACTCTGGGCACCTCTCTCGGTTGGTTAAGTATCTCCAGACACAGTTTGCTATCAAAAACTTGGGCCGAGTTCAGTACTTCCTTGGTCTGGAGACACAGTGGCATGATGGTTCCTTACACGTCACCCAGCACAAGTATGTCCAAGATTTGTTGAAACGTGCTCAGATGGACAGTTGTAAACCACTAGCTACTCTGGCTTCCACTTTTATGTCTTTATCCCTGCAAGGGGGTGATGTGCTGCCAGATGGATCCTTGTACAGAAGTGTGGTTGGGGGCCTCCAGTATATGACAATCACCCGACCTGATATTGCCTTTGCTGTCCACAAGGTTGCCCAGTTCATGCATTCTCCTACTGATTTACACTGGCAAGCTGTGAAGCGCATTTTAAGGTATCTTTAAGCTACTGCTTCTTATGGCTTCCATTTTAAGCCATCGGCTCACTTGGTCCTCCATGGGTTTTCCGACTCTGACTGGGGGGGCGACCCTGATGATAGACGATCGACTACTAGATTTGCCATCTTCTTGGGTGATAATCTAGTTTCCTGGATCTCTCGCAAACAAAGCACTGTGTCTCGCTCTTCCACAGAAGCTGAATATCGGGCTCTTGCTGCCACTACGTCTGAATTGTCTTGGTTGGTTATGTTGCTTCGAGACATTGGTCTTCCCTTATCTACCTCACCGACGGTATGGTGTGATAATCTCAGCGCCACTTATCTGACTGCCAATCCCATCTTTCATTCTCGTACTAAGCATCTAGAGATTGACTTTCACTTTGTGCTGGAGCGTGTTGCTAATCGCTCCCTTTTTGTTCGGTATCTTCCTACGAAGGCACAAGTCGCTGATGTCCTTACCAAGGCCTTGCCCAAGGCTCGATTTCAATTTCTTCGTGACAAGTTGAGCATTGTTGCCTCCCCATGCTCAACTTGAGGGGGTGTGTTATAGGTATATGTAATTGTATATAATCCATGGGCCAATTGGAATATTATGTATATATTATTGGGGCAATTGTAAATATTCCCCAATCCCTTGTAACTATAAATACCTAATTAACATCAATACAATGTGAGGTTCATCAGTTCTATTAAATACCACCGGTTTCAGGACATCACATTCGATGCCAACTAATCCGGTTTCGAGGTAACAGTTCAGTGGATTATGATATCAAGACTCCTCCCAATATTGGTATTGGGATTTGAACACCTATCGTGCCCCTAATTCAGCCCACCATCTACCATATTAGCTATCAAACATTGGTAGGGATGCCTACTATTTAATAGAGATAATTGGTGCTAAAAAATAAATGTGAATAAGTGGATAGTAATTAATTACTTGAGTGTATTATTCTAGGAGTATACAAAAATTTTTTGCTGTTTGCAGGGACGGTTAGAAAGAGAATTGAAAATCATTGAAACCATAATTTACTGTCCAAACAAAATTGATTAATAAGTTCATAAGCACAAACTGGATAAAGTTTTGCCTAATTCGATGTATTTCATTTCTAAAGGACTCTTAGATTCTATTGCAGCAACCGGATAAAATTCAAAACCTTTGAAATTGGTAAGTGTTTATAACAGGTGAAGAAGTATTACCAAAATCAGACATGAACCCATGTTTGGTTTATGTAATAGAAGAAAAATAAAAGAGTGAAATATATTAATGGTCATTGAAATTGTGCATTTGTAAGCCGATGGTTACTAAATTAATTTTGCGTAAACAAAAAAAAATTAAAATGTACGCATGTCTTAAAGTATTCCAGCTCAAATCTATTTTGCCAATATTAAAGAGAGACTTATAATAACACTTATATGTTGTTTTACCAATAGAGATTTCAACAGCGGTAGTGGGATTCAAACTCAGGTAGGGATGCCACAAAAGTCGGTTCCTTACTGCTAAGCCCACTCTTAGCCAATAAACCAATTTATAAGCAATCATTAGTGTATATATATAGTCCGAGGTACTTAAGGATAAATAACAATTGTTCTTTCTTTCTAAATTAGTCAATTAGATATTTTAACAAAATTAGGGGGAAAAATAGCCAAATTAGATATTTTGGTCATGTGATCCAGCCATAAGTAATGATGAAGTAGTATGTTTTAGATCCCTTAAATATTAATATCTTTCAATTGAGACCATGCATGAATTTCTTTAATCTTTTCTGTTTTATGAAATAAAGCATTGGCCTACCAAATTTTTGGATACTGCAATTATGACTTGCGATTTCAATATTATACCTTTTTCCCTTAGGAAATAATTAACATATTAAAAAATATATATACATTCTGAATAAGGTGCAATTGGTATGAAATAGTAAAGATCGAACTACATATGTACATAGATCGTTTACTTGTTTAAAAAAACTAGAATTAGAAAAATTCACATTAATTAGCATATATGAATATAGATATTTTTATGATAAATATATGAATAAGGATATATAGTCCAAAGAATATATAAAAGTTCAATTTGTCCTTCAATGAATAATTTTGTAAATACACTATCAGGACGAGAATTAAGTCCAAATTAATTATTATAAGTTCTGAATAAAGAAAATAAAAAATTACAAACAATTAGTAAAATTAAAAAATTGAAAATATTAGAGAGATGTGTGGGGTTTGCTAGCTAAGAAAATTACATTTATCTTTTTAATTTTATTTTTCTAATATTGCCAATGAGTATGTCTTCTTAAAAGCTGGCTAATCAATTTGCTACATTTGTGGGATGTCTTCCCCACTCTAAAAGTCAACTTTTTCTTTTTGAAAAAAGAAAAAAATCATAAAACACAGCAAACTTACAGACCCTTTTTGTTCAAACGTTAAGTTAAGAAATGGTGTATTATGTATATGATGGTGTGATTCATGGAATCTTTTCATTTAGTTATATTTTCAAATTAAATTGATTTCTCTGTATCTTCCTGTGGTCCATGGAATCGTAATATGTGGACTTTTAAGGATGAGAAATCAAGAGAGATGAAGAAAGCAAGAGGGAATAAGAGAATCAAGAGAGTGATGAAATTCAATATTTTGAGAATAAGAGTATCGGCAAGTTACGGTAAATAGGATAGAGAATATGATATGGACAATTTTATGCATAGAGGTTTTAATTTGACAAAGTATAAATTATACGGTAAACAATTTATTAAGGATTAAACGCTTGATAGTGACAAAATTTAAGGACCTTAGTACGTGTATGGACTAACTAGTATAATATGTAATAACATAGGAACTAATAATTTGCTTGCTTTAAATTATATAAATTTAGGAAAGTATTAGTATATTTGTGCAAACCTTAAAAAGACAGTTTATTGTGCAAGACAAAAGAAAAAAAAAGTACAAATATTACAAGAAGAAAGTACAAAACTAAAGCTAATATAGATATTTTCCTCCTTGATGCAGTAAATTTGGAAATATATCCATCTTCCATCAGCAAATGCTGCTTATCCATCGATTCGATCATCAGTTCAGATATGTTCCTAGCAAGGTACAACAAGTTCATTAAAAATTAAAGCTCTTACAAGCATCAATTAAAAGTATATTAATAATTTGGAAATACATATGAAAAATTACCTCAATTTTATTGCATTGACTAGTTTCTTCTTCGACGAGGTTTGGAAGTCTTCTTTTCAGACTTTGATGGCCTTTGATTGCCTTCAACTTTCCTCACAAACCAAGCAGGTTTCCTTGTTTTGAACACTGTATATGCAACTCCAACACCAAATATAAATCCACACCCATACCCAATTGTCACAGCTTTCCATCCAAATCCATCGTCATAATCCTCTCTTTTTGATTCATATTCTACTTTTTTCACTTTGTTGCATTTCTCCAATGGAAATCCACATAATCCTGAGTTCCCATCATATGAACTATTGTCGAAAGTGTTGAACTGTTTACCTTCAGGTATGGGTCCTTCCAACCGATTATAAGAAACCCGAAAAATTTGAAGAAACGTTAAATCCACAAGCTCCATGGGAATCCTTCCGCTCAAAGAATTTGAAGAGAGATCTAGTGATTCCAAATTCGACAAATTTCCTATTGATGATGGAATATTATTTGTGAAACAATTGTGAGAAAGATTCAAAAGTTTAAGTGACTTTAGTTTTCCAATCGATTCTGGAATCTTTCTTATCAATTTATTTCGTGACAGATCAATAGATGTCAATGCATTTTGGATTTTTGGCAACTTAATCTCCAATCCTTTGAATGATATACTCACAGTATAATCGTAGGAGTAATTTGGTGAGCCCATATAGTGCAGTTCCTCGCCATCTAAGCCCATCATTGTCTCAAAATGATCAAAGTATTTTGCTGGCAGCGCTCCACTGAAGTTATTGTTGGAGAGATCGAAAATTCGCAACTTAGGGAAGGGATAACTGACATTGAAACTTATCAACGTTCCATGCAATTTATTAGAGTGCATCACAAGAGCTTGCAGATGTGGTAGAATTCCGAGAGAATAAGGGAATGCATCATCGATCTTGTTGTTACTGAGATTGATTAGTTCCAAATTCTCACAATTGATGATAGAATGTGGGATTTGTCCTTGCAGTTGATTGCTTTCCAAGCTCAAATATCTCAATCCACATCTCTTTGAAAATGTAGCAGGAATTGTTCCTTGAAAATTATTCATGCCCAAATGCAACACCGAAAGACCATTGCTCATATTTACCAAACATGGAGGAATAAATCCGCTGAAACTATTGTTGGAGAGGTCCAAAATTTGAAGAAAGGATAACTTGCAAACTGAAGAAACTTCTCGTGTTAACTTATTGGATGAAAGAATGAGAACTTCTAGGTTTACAGAATTGAAAACTGAATCAAGAACTGGGCCAGTAAACATGTTATTTCTAAGATCAATATAATATAAGTTGGTGCTTTGAAAACTTGGAATTGGGCCACTGAACATGTTATTGCTGAGATCAATATAATATACAGAGGTGCTTTGAAAACTTGGAATTGGGCCAGTAAACATGTTATTTCTGAGATCAATATAATGTACAGAGGTGTTTTGAAAACTTGGAATTGGGCCACTTAACATATTATTGCTGAAATCAATAGCATGTACAGAGGTGCTTTGAAAACTTGGAATTGGGCCACTTAACATATTATTGCTGAAATCAATAGTATATACAAAGGTGCTTTGAAAACTTGGAATTGGGCCACTTAACATATTATTGCGGAAATCAATATAATATACAGAGGTGCTTTGAAAACTTGGAATTGGGCCACTTAACATATTATTACGGAAATCAATATAAGATAGAGAGGTGCTTTGAAAACTTGGAATTGGGCCACTGAACATATTATTGCTGAAATCAATATAAGATACAGAGGTGCTTTGAAAACTTGGAATTGGGCCATGGAGTTGGTTGTTGTTGAGAGTTAACTTTTCCAAACGGGGAAGAGTAAATATGGAGGATGGTATTGTTTCATTGAGCAGGTTATAGGATAAATCTAGAGACAATAAATTTGAAAACACACTTGTACAAGAAGGGATTGGGCCAGTTAATTGGTTTTTTGATAAGGATAAAAATTCAAGTTGTGTTAAATTTCCAAAATAATTAGGAATAGGACCACTAAAATCATTGTATGAAAGATATAAATGATAGAGCAGTTTAAGATTTCCAAAGGAAGAGGGAATAGGACCTCTGAAATTATTATGTGAGAGACCCAAGTAAGTGAGTTGTGTTAAAGCGCCAAACAATTCAAGATTTGAGCCAACAAAATTGCAGCTGCGAAGCTCCAATTCCTTCAACGACTTGAGATTGTTGTGAAAGAAATGAGGTTCCAAATATATTGGGATTTTTGTGAAAGAAAGTCGCAAGTACTCTAGGAGGGTACTCCAATTGGACATGGGAAGAATGCCACTCAGATCTTCATTGCCAGATAAATCCAAATTTTGAAGGTGCGGTCGTTGAATAAATATAGATGGAAATTCCCCACGCAATCCGCAATGAATGAGAATGAGAGATGACAAAGAAGAAGACAAGTTCAACAAATAAAAAGGTTCTACGGAAGACATATTTACAGACTTCATATCCAATGCTCTTAGTTTCGTTAGATTTAGAGCAAGTTTGTTGAAGGCAATTGTATCCATGCTCAACTCACTATATCCAAACCCATACAACCTAAGGAAATCCAATTTGGATAGATGAAAAATATCTGGAAATTCCCCTTCTAGTTCACAATCGACAAGCGACAAAGATGACAAAGAAGAAGACAAATTCTTGAAGGAACTAGATTTAACCGACAACAAGCTTACAAAGCTCAAATCCAGTTCTCGTAAATTGGTCAGGTTTTGAAAAATTTTATCAAAAGTGGTACTTGTGTTTAGCTCCAGACGATTAGAAGAGAGATCAAGTGACACCAATTTGGACAGCTTTGAGATTTCTATTGGTACTTCACCGGAAAACATGGATGAATTTAGGTTCAAATGGGTCAAGTTGAACAAGTCACCAAATCGAGATGAAATCTGAGAGCCATTGAAATTATTGGAAGAGAGATCAAGATATTGAAGATGAGAAAGCATGAAAAGAGGATTATCAGAATGAATGGAACCATAAAGGATGCCATGAGAAAGGTTAAGACCGATTACATAACCTGTTTTGTTATCGCAACTGATCCCTTCCCAAAAGCAGCAATCAGTTCCCTCTTTCCAAGATTCTGTCTTTGGATTCGATGGTACGTCAGTAGTTTCAATGGAGAAGGATTTTTTAAGAAGAATCAAGGCATGACTGTCATCAGCATCACAAAGTAGTGTGGAAGAGGAAGAATTTGGAGATAAACAAAGAACTTCAAAATGAAAATGAAAGGAAAGAAGGCAGACAAATTGAGCAATCCAAAGCAATGAACCCATTTTCTACTTGTAAATTTTCAAACACTTAATTTGGTGAGTTTGTAGTGATTAAAAAAGACTAATATTTATAAGTAGATTTTCTATAGTGCCACTCTCAGTCAATGGACTAATATTTAGACAAATACAAGTCTAATAATCTATTTTTCTAACTTGTTTTTTGGGTTCAACATAAAGTCATCTTTCCAAATTGCAAGTCTAATAATCTATTTTTCTAACTTGTTTTTTGGGTAATGTTAACTTTTCTTTTACGGAAATTGACAAATCAAATAATACAAAAATTTAAATACTTTATATTAATGCTACTTTATTTATTAAACATCACCAAATTTTACGGAAATTGACAAATCAAATAATAACCACAATTGATATTATTCAGAAAAAAGATGGCAAAAAGCCATCGATTCCAAAAGCACAATCCGTATAGTATACTCAAGGCCCGTTGGTTGGATTGGATCCGCTTTGAATTGAAGTTTTCGACTGTCGATAACAATTTTTCTAATTGTTCTCGTAAATAATAGAATATTTCCATAAGAAAAAGCATGAAAAGGTTAAGAAGATGGACTTTCAGTCAGTGTGTAATATAAGTTGCATAACCCAAGCAACATCAGTCTTTAACTTATTTTTGTAAACTATTTAACCTACATAAACTATTTTCAAACAATAATTGAACATCCCTAATTACAATGACAGTAACCCACCCACACAATTCAAAGATAACTCGATGCATTTTTTGTATTGCATCTAAAATTATAAATTCAGTGCTTGAGATCGCTAACAATTTACAACAGCATTCCGCTTAACATAACAAATTTCCCCTTTTTTTTAAGCCAAACATCACAATGTTCCTATCATGAGGACACCAATTCTCCAAATTAAAACATGACAACCCACCAAGAAACATACATATCCAAAGTTGGAGGCTCTGAACATAAACAAAACTAAGCCCCACCTGGCTGGATAAAAGGATTTGCAATTTCATCTGTACCGTCTGTCGGTGATACAAGCATTACTGCAGTTCCCCTGCATACCTGCACAGCCATGAAAAAACACTCAGATGCTCCCCATATATGGCACATTTCAACCCTGCACTTGATTTTGACACATTTGAGCCCTTGTAGGGAAGAACAATCATGCAGTACGAGGAGATGGACCTATGACTATGTTTGTAAAACGATGAATGTTGTATTCTAAATCTCTTCCAGCTGCCAATCGCATGATTTTCAACGATGCATGTATTTTCTACCAACTGCTGTCATAGATTATGTTTGTAAACGACGCATGAATATATGTTAGAACAAAAGTACTAAAGCTGAAGCACATGGACAAAATGAAAAATTTTGCTCAAGTAAAGAGCCAAATTTTGACTTTTTCCATTTCTTTCAACAAAATGAGAACATGGCATCATGTTATTTACCCTAATCATCACCAGCCTAGCAAGACAAATTTAATGAGCTGTGTAAATTTGGTTATGAGCATGTATGGGGGTCTTAACTATGTATCTTAAAGTTGAACTATGTGTCCTCCTAGTAACTACATTAGGCTGCAGCTACAAGTTTATGTAGCATTTTTCTTCTGTGCAGAAATTTAATGGGAATAAGATAGAATTTTCCAGCAGATTGGTTTTCAATAGATCAAAGAGTTTTATCTCAGTGAGCCCCTGTTTATATTCACCATATGTTCTAAAGTTTGAAGATCAACCGAACCAGAAAATCATACCCTCCCATAACTAGATCCTACATCTTCAGGGACATTTGCCAATAAATCTACTCGAACAATTTGGGAAAAACACATTTTAAGACCAAACAGCAATGCAAGGGTCATATGTTGATGATGACCATTCCACTTGTTGCATAAATGAAATATATGTAACTCAAAGAAAACATACTATTAGGCCAAGCCGCCTAGTCTGATCAGTGGTCTTCAGTGGATCATCAGCATCTGCAACCCAGTGAGAATGAATCCAATTGTCAGAACAAAAAAAGATTCCACAGTAACTTCATCAACATGTATTGACTTTAGATGCATTTTTTAATAATAATAAAAAATGAACATGGTTTAGCTCTAAGTAAAAAGGCAAACAAGGAACTTGTACTTTTCTCTCCAACATGAATTCAATAATTACATTAGGAAGTTAGCTTAAGTGGAGACATGAAGAAGCCTTAAACCAAAGAAAGTAAAGACAATTCCAGTCATCAAGATACTCTTGCACAAGCAAATATGAGATTTAATTTGTGGATAGTAGGAAGTGCTATGCCACATGCACAAAAATTTCAATGTCATTCATCAATTTCTTCTTGCCTGTGGATGATTGACTTCTATGACTCCAATTAGCAATTTGTTTCAAGAAAATGCAGCCCTCATATGATATGTTGAAAATCAGATAGAAAATAAATCCTCTGTTCAGAAATAAGAAGACCATCACAGCTTTAATCCCAACTGACATATTGCATATAGATACGGATCACATCAAACAGACAATTTAACACAGCATTTCTATCAGAAATTTGACAATCTAGCCACAAGAATCAGAATACTGTTTGCACTTATACAAAAATCACATACAAGCATTCCTATTTCCACAGAGTAAATACCTCTTAGATATTCTACTGCTTCATCCAGGACAAGGTTGAGCAATTGATCATATCCTTTCAAAGTCCCTGTGACTGAACCAAGAAAAGCCAAAGCTCATCCAATTAAATAGAATATAGACCGATAACAGAGGAAACATTTCCTTGAATTCCTAGAAAACCATTTTCTCTCTCTACTAAAAATCTCGTGAAATAAAATTACGAGGACACAAACTTCAAAACACACAGTCCAGTTCATTTTGTGTGCATGTGAGAGAGAGAGAGAGAAGCATCGAGTGATAATACCAGAATAAGGGTACAAGTCAGACATAAAATGCCGAAATGTTATGTGAACATTAAGTCGATGAGTACTATAAAAATAATGTACTTTGCGCTCCTATTTCTTTTTATTTGACTCCAAAGTTGATAGGTAAACCCCTTTCCAAAATATATGGTTCAATACTCTCAGCCTGGCAATATTATTCAATCATATGACTAGAATCTACGTATTTAAACTTAACAATTATATCTGAAACATGTCATACTTGTATGATCTCTGGTGTTTGCTCTTTCATAAAAACAAACATTTACTCCAACCATAAGTTTGTTTGGAAACATATTCTGCGAACATAGAAATTTTAAAAATCTTTGTAACAAAAGTGAAACTCTCGCTTATATCTACTTTAAAAATTCTACTAAAGAAAGACCCATTCCAATAAGACAGCTCTACAGCTCATTTTGGAAACGCTTCCTTGAGCATTGGTTGGTTGGACCCCAGGAGTGGGAGAGAAAAAGAGTGTTACCTACTCAATTATGCATAGGCAATTATCATTTTCACCTAAGAGTCCTGAACATGCCTTCATCACCTTGAGCGTGCAAGCTGAAGCATGTCTGGTGTAAAATATAAATTTTGATCTCCGACTCACTTCCAAAATGTCAAAATCCAAATGCAATCTAAATACTTAGTTATAGCTAATTCAAGATAACAATGTAAAGCAACAGAAATTATCATCAATTATAAATCTTGCTACCATCATCAAGTCACCAACTAACATAATGTACAGTCTAAAAAAACATCCAGCACTGGATTAGGGTATAACTCATAATTTCATTTGTCAGTTGATCAAATGAACAAACAAAACGTTCAAATTCAAAAAAATATGGAGACTCTCTAGTACCACTATATGCCTGATCAGAAGAGGAAATGAATAAAATCGAGTTTAAAATAATGCCATATCAAACCGAATTATCATCACCCAGATTCTAGTATCAGTGATTGTATCTAGCACATTATGTTATAAGAACAGCCAAATATTACATATAGTAAAATCCCAATTAAAAAAAAAATTAACAAAATTAGGTGAAACTGAAGTTAGCAAGCTGCTTAAGGTAGAATTATTAACCTTGTCTACCGCCAGTGAGCTTGACTTGAACACCCTTGTCGACAAATTTCGCCAAATCCAACACTGTTTCTTTCCTCCCCGACTGAAACAGGAACTTACAGATTAAACGGAAGAGAGGGAAACTAAATGGAATAACCAAGCTAATACAAAATTTTAAACAAGTAAGCTATCAATATTTAATGCTATCAAAATTTAATCTTCAAAAGAAAAATTGGAAAAAGAGACACTTACCATTTGTCACAGAAATTTGAGAACCCTGAAATAAAATCAAGTAAAAAGAGATGAACTAATTTAGCAGTGAACAAAGTCAAGATTTAAAATACATAAGAAAAAAAAAGTTTAGGTATGGCAACCGGTGGGTAACAGCAGCTAATGGAACTACCCATCTCATTTCCGTTCACAAATTTCACTACCTATCCTGTTACATGCGTGCAGGTATTGATTAAGCCAATCCCATCATTCCCATCCCACGAGACTGAGTAGTGGGTACCCACTAATTACCCATACCCGTGGAGTTACCATTAAAAATAAATAAACAATAATATAAAAAAAAAACAAAAAAACAAAACAAAAGTAAATGAAGTTCACAATCCACAAATTAATAACCAGGATCAGCAAACTAACAATACAAATTAACAATCCACAAATTAATAATCAGTATCAGCAGCAAGCTAACAATCCAAAAATTTTTAAAAAAATCCACAAGCTAACAATACAGAAATTAACAAAGTCCACAAATTCTTCAGATAAAATAAGATACGAATGCAGATAAAATCCTTACATCATAAACAATCAAGTGAATGTCAAAATCTAACCCATTGAGCATAGAATAAACAAAGGGATTCAAATTGATAATCACATAAAATTAGGGGTTTTTCAGACACGAAATCGAAACCTGCAGCGGCGGAACAGAGAACACGGCAACAGTGGTTGAGCAAGGCGGCGGCGGTGGAGGCGGGGGTGACGATAAGTGGATATGAGAGTGGTGGAATTGGCGGCGGAGAAGCAGCAGAAGTGGACTTCAGAGAGAGTGAGTAGTGTCACGGGGTCGCTCCTCGGACACCGTGGGCGCTTACGTCTACTCCTAGAAGTAAGCCAGCCAACACACTTTATATGCTAATTCTGCATTAGGAACAAGCATGAGGTTAGACCAAGGTATAACATTTGTTTATAATAGGCTCAAAGGCCAATCCGCATTCTATATGAGAAATATCGGCACATTAGAAGGGCATAATCAATGATAAGCATCCATTCACACATATATAAGCATACACGAGACACATATGAAAAGTGATGCGCAAGGCTTTCATTCATATATGAATAACAAGTACATCAAACAAGTCCACACCCGTAGTAGTAGGGGGTCCTACTACGGATGGGGCATTCACAAGCACCCACGTGCGGCTGACACTAGTCTCACAAGCAACACCGTGCAACTGACACTCGTTGAGACCTGCCACACCCCCCTATAGTAGTCCTTATACCGCTTTCAGGGTTGGGAGGAACAACCATCAAGATGTCTCACCTATCACACTTTCACTATTCATGCTACTATTACAAAGTATTCCCCCCCTTTACATTCTCCCCCACTCAGAGGGTTGACGTCCTCGTCGACCTTGTCTTCTGGAATTCTTCAATCTTCTGCTTGAAGGCTTGTAGATCGTCTTCTTTCTCCCAGCTGGTTTGTTTTTCTCCTTCGGCTCTCCATTGAACGAGGTACTCCTTGTAGGTTCTCCTGGATGTTGACGCCGTATGATCTACTAAAATCTCTTCTACTTCTCTGCTGGCTGGTGCTTTCTTCGTGATTGCAGGTCTTGTACTCCTGTTCCGCTTGTCGTCGATGGGATCTGGATGATACTGCTTCAAGTTGCTGACGTGGAAGACAGGATGGACCGACATCCATTCGGGCAAGTCCAGTTTGTATGATACTGGACCTACCTTC
Organism: Euphorbia tirucalli; assembly: GCA_039660915.1. Taxonomy (NCBI): domain Eukaryota; kingdom Viridiplantae; phylum Streptophyta; class Magnoliopsida; order Malpighiales; family Euphorbiaceae; genus Euphorbia; species Euphorbia tirucalli. Next base: position 74,968,238 of record CM077641.1, read on the forward strand.
TTGACGACTGGAATCGGTCCTTCATATTTCCTCACCAGCCTGTTGTCTCTGTTGCGGAAGAATCGTAGTTGCTCTGGCAGAAGCTTCACCAACACCAGGTCACCAGCATTGAACTCCATTGGTCGACGATCTGTATCAGCTCATTTCTTCATCCGCCTGGATGCTTTCTCCAAGTGTGCTCTCGCTATCTCCTCGTTCTGCTTCCATTCCTTTGTGAAAAGATATGCTTTGGGATTCTTGCCTTTGTAAGGCATCTCAATGGAATGGGGCACCAAGTGCTGTTGACCTGTCACAATTTCAAAAGGAGTTTTGTTAGTAGCAGAGGACTTCTGGCTGTTAAAGCAAAATTGGGCAACATCTAGGAGGGATGCCCAGTTCCGTTGACTGGCACAGACAAAGTGGCGCAAATACTCCTCAAGCATGCTATTGAATCTCTCTGTCTGACCATCAGTCTGGGGGTGATAACTGGTGGACATGTTCAAGTTACTCCCCAACAAACGAAAAAGCTCCGTCCAAAAACTCTCCAAAAATCGCCCATCCCTATCACTGACAATACTCTTCGGAAGACCCCAATATTTGACCACATGTTTGAAGAAGGCCCTGGCCGTTGTTTCTGCTGAACTGTATTTTGGCATTGGAATAAAGGTTCCATATTTGGAGAACCTATCAACCACCACCAGAATGGAATCAAAATCTTCAACCCTGGGCAATCCCGTGATAAAATCCATTGACACACTCTCCCAAGTGGGTTGCGGTACTGGAAGTGGTTGAAGTAGCCCAGCAGATTTTCGCCTCTCGACTTTGTCCTGCTGACACACCAAGCATGTTTTAGTGTACTCTCTCACCTCTTCCTCCATCTTGGGCCAATAGTAGTGCTGTTGAAGCAAAGCCAACATCCGATGCCACCCTGGATGCCCCGCCCAGAGGGTATCATGACATTCCCGCATCAACATCTTCCGCAAATTGGCAGCCTTTGGCACGTACACTCTTTGCTTGGTAGTCATTAATAGTTCATCATTGATCCAAAATTGCCGAGTCTTCCCCTGCCTCACCAGGTCCATTATAGCCACCGCCTGGGGGTCCTTTGAGAGCTTCTCCTGAATTAACCGTCGCACAGAGGTAGATAGCTGGTTGCTAGACAAGTGGGCTATCTGTTTTAAGACTGCCAGATCTGCCTTACGACTCAACGCATCTGCCACCTGATTTGACTTTCCTGTGTGGTACTCCAGTACAAAATTGAATTCGGCCAAGAATTCCTGCCAACGAGCTTGCTTTCGGGACAAAGTCTGTTAGGTAAGGAAGTGGCTCACTGCTGCATTGTCTGTCTTCACCACAAACCTAGATCCCAGTAAATAATGCCTCCAAACTCTTAAGCAATGAACGACGGCCAGTAACTCTTTTTCATGCGTGGAATACCGCCGTTCGGCATCATTCAACTTCCGGCTCTCAAAGGCAATAGGATGTCCCTCCTGCATGATGACTCCCCCCAAAGCAAAATCTGATGCATTCGTCTGAATTTCGAACGGTTTGGCCATGTCAGGCAGGGCTAGAATTGGTTCTTCTAGGATTGCTTTCTTCAGCTTCTCGAAAGCTTCTTGGCATTCTTCTGTCCAGACCCATTTCTTCTCCTTCTTCAACAAGTCAGTGAGGGGGACCACCTTCAGCGAGTAACCTTCAACAAATCTCCTGTAATAATTGGCCAGTCCCAAGGAGGATCTCAATTCTGGAACATTCCCAGGTGTCTACCATTCTGAAATAGCTTTCACCTTAGTTTGATCCATGCGAATCCTGCCTTATTCGATCACGTGGCCAAGGAACTTGATGCTTGTCTGCCCAAAAGCACACTTTTCTCTCTTCAGAAAAAGCTGATTCTCCCTCAGCTTCATGAACACTAGCTTCAAATGTTCTCGGTGCTCCTCTAGGGTGGTATTTTATACCACGATGTCATCCAGATACACCACTACGAACTGATCTAGATATTCCCTGAATACCTGGTTCATGAGAGTACAAAAGGTGGCTGGAGCATTTGTTAGTCCAAAGGGCATAACCAAAAATTCAAATGAGCCATATCGGGTGACACAGGTGGTTTTGAATACGTCTTCCTCTTTCACTCGCACCTGGTAATATCCCGAACGCAGATCAAGCTTGGTGAAGTACTTTGCCCCACTAAGTTGATCGAACAAATCAGCTACTAGGGGAATAGGATACTTGTTGCGCACTGTGATCTTGTTGAGGGCTCGATAATCCACACACAGTCTTAAACTCCCATCCGCCTTCTTCTGAAATAACACAGGGGCGCCAAAGGGAGAGTTTGAAGGTCGAATAAACCCTGCCTCCAAGAGTTCACCCAATTGCTTCCGTAGTTCTGCCAACTCGGGAGGGGCCATTCTGTAGGGAGCTCTTGCCGGCGGCTTCATTCCCGGAAGCAAGTCTATTTCATGATCTACTCCCCTCTTTGGTGGGAAAGTCTTTGGCAAGTTCTCTGGCATGATGTCTTGGAATTCCCTCATCACTTCTTCAAGCATTTTGGGAACACTGGCGTTCTCATCAGGATGACAGCCTAGAGGGACTACCACATAAGAGCTTTCCCCTTTTTTCACTCCCTTCTTGAACTGGAGCGCCGAAATACACTTCTTCTCAGATATGGGACTCATGGTCACTGGCACGACACAAGGATTCTGGTTCATGAAGAGGAGGCAACTGGCGGAGGCCATAGGAAACGCAAAACTCTCCTTCAAGAAGTCCATTCTTAGGACCACATCAAAATCATCCATTGGTACCACTATGAAGTCCATCGTGCCGGACTAGGGTCCCAACTTGCAAGATATGTTCTGCGCTACTCCCAGTATCTCTCGGGCTGGAGAGTTGACAGCTTTGATCCTTCCTACTTCCTTTTTGACGGATAGACCCAACCGAGCTGACTCAGCTCCTGACATAAAGTTATCTGTGGCTCCTGTGTCAATCATGGCCCTGGTGGCCTTCCCATTGATGGTCAACTCCACATACATCAGCCCCTTTTCTCTCCTCTGACTTGTAGCCTTCACCTGCTTCTCCAGGGCCGAGAGGAATCGCAAAGACCCCATGGCTGAAGGTTCTGATCCTTCAGGCCCCGCATCGGCCTTGTTCTCCTCTTCGGTCCGCTCTGACACTAAAGCACTAACAGCACTCCGATGCAGGCACTCTGCCATCCTATGAGGCCACTTGCATAAAAAACAAGAGATGTTTCAACCACCGAAAGCAGGTTGTTTAGACATAAAGTTCTTTGAAGGGCCACCTGACTCATTGTTGAACGGGGTATTTCTCCTTTCACCCCAGCTCCGACGATTACTCCCCTCCGACATTGGAGTCGGGCGGCCTCCTGATAAAGAACTACTACGTTCACCTCCTGCCCCCATTGGTTTTGTCCACTTACTTGGTCTCGTCTCCGGCCCTGAGGTGGGAGGTTGCTTCCTCTTCCCAAGATTATCCGAGAAGTCATCTAAACTTTCTGCCACCATAATAGCAGTAGCATGATCTCGGATGTTCCTTCTGTTCACCTCATTCTTGGCCCAAGGTTTCAACCCCTTGGTGAAATGATACAACTTGTCATACTCGTGCATCTCCGGGCATTCCAAGATAAGCTTCTGATAAGCTCTGACATAGTCTCGGATGGAACCCGTTTGTTGGAGTTCTGCAAGTTGATGCCGGGCCACATGGTGAACATTTTCGGGGTAGAAATGGGCTTTGAACTCCTTCTTGAACTCATCCCAGGTGGAGATTGTGGCTATAGAAGCTTTGTGTCGCCACCACAACTTGGCGTCGCCCTCCAAATACATCGGGATCAACTCCAAGCGATGGGCATCTGTTCGGGCCCTGGTTGCATTGAAGAAGGCCTCTACATCAAAGAGGAAGTTCTCCACCTCACTAGCATCTCTTGCTCCATCGTATGATTTTGGATCTTTGACTTTGTATTTGGAGGAATCTGGGGCCCTCGACTCTCCCCGCTCGTAAAGGTCAGTTAGCATTTTGACCTTGAGCTTCACTTCGTTTAGTTCCCCCTTCAGGTGGCCATATTCTTCCATTGCCTCGCCCTGGAGCTGTTCTACTACCTTGCATAACTCTTTATGCTCGGTTTGAAGTCTCTCCACCGCCTCTGCGATGTGTAGATTACTCAACTTCTCATTTAAATCTACCATCTCATCAACATTGGAAGTACCACCTCCTCGGGATGTCCCAGTCTCAAGGGTCCTCTCCCTTCGGTCGGACTTCTTAGCCATCATCTCTCGGATGGAAGTGGAATTTGTCACCACAAATTCAAAAAGGTCAAGATTGGCCATCACGGCCTGAAAGATTTCCGCCTTCTCATTCAAGGCCTTTATCAACTCACTTTGTCCACTCGTGGCTTCCTCCACTTCGCTACGGACAAGGTCCCAACATTTTCACGAAGGTCTCGGACATCACGACGGAGCGTTTTGACTACCCCTAGTGATTCCTCAACCCTTTTGCCACATTCAAATACTGTAGCCGAAAGGCGTTCCGGAGCTATTTCAGCCCATTGTCTCTCCAGGGCCTCAATGCGCTTCAATGCCTTAGAGTTTGACATCTTATCTCTCGCCAAATAGAACCGCGCTCTGATACCAAATGTCACGGGGTCGCTCCTCGAACACCGTGGGCGCTTACGTCTACTCCTAGAAGTAAGCCAGCCAGCACACTTTATATGCTAATTCTGCATTAGGAACAAGCATGAGGTTAGACCAAGGTATAAAATTTGTTTATAATAGGCTCAAAGGCCAATCCGCATTCTACATGAGAAATATCGGCACATTAGAAGGGCATAATCAATGATAAGCATCCATTCACACATATATAAGCATACACGAGACACATATGAAAAGTGATGCGCAAGGCTTTCATTCATATATGAATAACAAGTACATCAAACAAGTCCACACCCGTAGTAGTAGGGGGTCCTACTACGGATGGGGCATTCACAAGCACCCACGTGCGGCTGACACTAGTCTCACAAGCAACACCGTGCAACTGACACTCGTTGAGACCTGCCACACCCCCCTATAGTAGTCCTTATACCGCTTTCAGGGTTGGGAGGAACAACCATCAAGATGTCTCACCTATCACACTTTCACTATTCATGCTACTATTACAAAGTATTCCCCCCCTTTACAAGTAGCGGGAGTAGCGGCAGCAGTGGGATAGTGAGATGGAATAGGAGTTAGGATTTTTTTGTTTCCAATTCCTGTTAATACATGCTCTCAATTTAGTGACCAGATACAATTCCAAAACTACTTTGTTTTATGTAATTCGATTAATATATATATATATATATATATATATATTTAAGGGAATTGATATAATACACTTACTATATACTATTACATATATAGAAATGGAGATATTTATATATGCTATTATTATTATTATTATTATTATTATTATTATTATTATTATTATTATTATTATTATTATACAATATTATGTATATTAAATAACATATTAGTATAATTAGGTTAATCCATATATATAATTAGTTTAGGGTTTAGGATTTAGGATTTAGGATTTATCACATGAAAACTAGAGATTATGATTTAGATTAATGTATACATTATTATTAGTGCGAAATTTAGGGTTAATATATATGTTTAGTAATTTAGCCACACGAATTGATAGAAACCATTAGATTAATACATATTGTATAATTAGTACGGAGTTTGGTGTTAATAAATATTAGGGTAAACAATTTATTAATTTCTATGTTTTTGCATATTACACTAACTAGTCCATGCATATACTTTAAGATCTTAAGTTTTGTGATTGTCAACTGTTTAATACTTTTAGTATAATCAATGATCAAATTGGATTAAAAATATCGAAATTGTCATTTATCTTAATTTATAATTGTAAAATATATGTATCCATTTCTATTTTGTTTTTTTCTCAAAAATTAGGGTTTAGAATTTGCTTCATATAAAATTAAAACTATATATACAAAATTGAAGTAACACTATATAAAATTGGAAACATTGACATTCATCTCGACCTTATGAATAATATTAAAAAAATTATATATATATATATATATTTATATATATCATTTTAAAAAATTAGAAGCATTTATCACAAAAGATATTATATTAAACTAATAAAAAAATGATAGAAAAAATTAGTATATTTACATGTTAGTAAAATACCCTTGTTGAATCTGCCCTTAACCTTTTCAAAGGCTGAATTAAAGGTTCAAGGTTCACATTTAGATGCAATTTTTTAGACAATTGGATGGAACCCAAAAGCAAGTACATTTGGCCCGTTAGGTTTGCTGACTGTCATCCACATAATCAGCATCTGGCAATAACAACCTAAAACCGATAGATGCGTGGCATATTTTTAACCATATGCAGGGCCCAATACACATCACATCCCGGACCCCTCTTCTCCCCTGAATGTATGTGAAACTCCTCCCTCACCTTCTTCTCTTCTCGGTCTTCTTCTTCTTCAAAAGTAGAAACGCAGGCAAAATATGGCTGAATTTTTTTCTTTCTTTTTTTATTTTTTTAAGATAAGAAGGTGTGGAGGAGAAGAAGTCAAACATTGAAAAAATGGGTGTGATGTGTAGTGGGTCCCACATATGGATATAAGGTGACATATTTCAATCGGTTATAGGTTGTCTTCACCAGCGATCAGTGATGTGGATGTCCAGTCAGCAAACCAAACGGACTTGCTTTTGGGTTCCGTCCATTTGTCCTAAAATTGCATCTAAATGTGAACCATGGGCCTACAATTGAGCTTTTTACAAAGGTTGAGGGCAAATTTAACTTTTCCCAATAACCATAGGGGTATTTTACTACCATTTCCCTTGAAATATTTGTGCATGTATATATTCAACAAAATTTTGTTAAAAGTATTCTAATTTAATTTAAAAATTAAAAGATTTATTTTTTTGGTTATAACCAAAAGTATTTTTGTATTTTCATATGCAAACATAGATGGAAGGACTAAAGAGTTGACTGGGACAAAACTTAATAACCTTAGAGTATAATTATGGACTACCTAATGTAATATGTAAAAACATATGGACTAATAAGTTGATTACTCTAAATATTATACAGACTTAGTATTATAGTGCATGGTATATATTATGTAGATGATTTAGTATATTAATATTTAGTAGAATATGCCTATTTTATATTGTGTACCATATAAAATTCTATATGTTCAATGTTTTAATACATATTGTGTAATTAGTGCGAACAATGAGGTTTAGTGTTAATATACGTTATATAGAATAAGTGTTATGATGTATAATGCATATTATATTGGGTTTAAGGTTTAGTTACATTAATTAATATATTATATACATTAAACTAATTAGGTTTAGATTTAGTATATGAAATTGATAGTCTAGTATATTAATATTTATTACAATATACTTTTTTTTTACTGGGAATACTATATATTTAGTTTGTTGGGATTTGTCACCGGAAATCACCCGATTAAAGCGGAAGAACGCGATGATTTCCTCAAATCCGTGCCTAGGAGCAATTGAGATAGAAATTAGAAAAACAAAAATTTAATCACAAGAGATAAATCTCTTATCCGAAATATCTCTTTAAGAGATGGATGCAGACTACAGGAATCAAACTAGAATCCCTCCTCGTTCACGTACACGAACGCCTAACGAACACCACCCGTGCTAACGTCGGAAAACATGAAACTTTGGAGAGAGAGAAGGGGCAAATTTCGGGTATGCTATGTTGTGATGATTAGGCCGAAAATCCTAGGGTTCTTTTAGCCCTAGGTAGCCGAAATTCTCAAGGAGAATTTCGGCCCAATTAGCTCTTCCTTTTGTGTGGGCTTCCATCTTTTATTTCAGGCCCAAATCTATTTTAATTGGTCTGGTTTAAATTAATTTCAAACCCAACTTTAACTTATCCATGTATTTAATATATTACACCAAGTAACATATTATTTACATTCAAATTAAACTCGGTTTGACTAATTAATTTAATCCATCAAATTAAAATTAGATCTTCACAAAATAAATTCATATGCAAACCTATACATATGAATATTTCTACCCAGAAAATAATCTCATAGTTAATCCAATCAATTATGAGAAAGCCAATCAAATATTAATTTTATTATTATGATCAATCCAATTGATCTTTATAATATAATTAATATATTCCTCTCTCTCCAGAGTCTATACTCCAAGTATACATGTGATTCCTTAAGTCAGTGTTCAGTCATTCAATGTGCACGATCCCGTGGGCCCATCTTTATGTTGGCAGTGGGCCTGTGACCCACAGACTGCAGTTGGGCTCTAGCAAGCCACTGCAGCCCCTAATTAAGATGGAGATGGTTATCTAACTGTTATCATAACCCTGTAGTTTAAACTTGTATATCACATGTTATCGATATCCGTATCCAATACAGAGGCATGGATTGATCACCATATTTTGTGTCTGGACATTAACTTGATCCCGAATGTACTGAAGCTCACAAACAAGTTCCAACTTGTTTGGGTGTGGCCACACTCTTATCAGTCACATTCATCAAGAGGCCGATGATATCTTCTCAGTGGACTACTGAGTGACAAATCCCTTATGCATATTCATAGCATTACCATGCTAAGTGACATACCCGAAAGTACCCATACTTGGCACCCTATTACGGACCCTTTAGGCGTACCCCTAAGTATGCGACCTCACATGCAACACCATCATATGGTTAGGTCAAAGGATCCATACAAGTACTACACGAGAATCACTTGTGATACTATACCATGTGGATTTCTCGTTTAGTGGATCTATCCAGTACCATGCCCTTTTTACATGTACTCATTAACTTGGTTGACATCCCATGTCTAATGACCGGTAAGACACCGCCATACAACCAGGTTAATGATAGTCTCTCGTTCCATTCATTCTCATGACTGGAACAAACTACGGATCTATTTATGGTCATATCGTTTACCCTATCCATGGTCTTACTGCCAAGTACATGACACTGGTCATCATGGATATGGATATGTCCATTGGATACTTCATTTAATATAATGCACAAGATATTTATAATAAATAAATTAATGCCTTTATTAATAACACAAATGAGTATAATACATAAATCCAATAAATGTATAATACAAATACAAGGACCAATGCCTCGGGACTAGGGCATATCCAACATAGTTTTCTTCCACAAAACTAGATTTCCTAATATTCTAGTTCAATTGCACCTTAATTTTTCTATATTTTGTTTCTTCCCCATAGCCTTTGAATACTCTTTATTTGTTACTTTCTATAATAAACATTTGATGTTAAATTTTTTTTTTTCCAAATTTGTCTAGTTGTGTTCTAATCAATGATTTTTTTTTTAAATCTTAAATGAAACCACTTTTCTGATTACTTATTCAGCCCAACAATAGACCATACTTAGGGCCTTCTAACTTTTTCTGTTACAAAATTGACTCACAAATCCTGAACTCTCCATACAACCTATACAATGGCAAACAAGTTGTGTTAGAATCCAAAACAACATTTCTTACTCTATAATTAGCACTAGTATCCATGAAACTTGAAGAAAAATGGAAACTGGAAATCTTATTGATTTCTCATAACTACTCAAATATAGGTAGAAGGTACTTTATACATAAACCGTAGATTAAGTAAATGATGAGCGGTTAGGATGAATAACAACCTCCAACAACTTATCCCACACTGCTAACAGTTTCTGCCACATTAGCACTCATTAACAGTTAATCTCCTTATACTTCACATCCTCCCCGCAAGCTGAAGACATGGGTGTAAGTCCCAGCTTGACCAAGAAAGGAGATAACTGTGAGGAAGAAAGAGCTTTAGTAAATAAGTCAGCAAGATATAAGTGGGAACCAAGAACCCCTTATCAATCAAATCCTAAATGAGATGAACATCAATAGCCACATGCTTGGTTTTCTCATGGAAAACTGGGTTTTTTGCCAAAGCTATGGTTGATTGATTATCACAGAAAAGTAAAACAGGAAAAGGAGAGATACCAAAATCTATAAGCAAGAAAGAGATCCACTTCAGTTCACAACCTGTGGATGTCATGCTTCAGTACTCCACCTCAGCTTTAGACCTGCTTACCGTGTTCTGCTTCTTAGTTTTCTAAGACACCAAAGAATTGCCAACAAAATTAAAGAATCCTGTCAATGATCTCAGGGTTTCCTTACATTTAGCCCAGTTAGAGTCACAATAAGAAACCAATGTGGTCAAGTCAGTGTCTCTAGGATAAAACAATGCCAAACTAGCAGTACCCTTGAGGTATTTCAAAATATGATGTGCAGCTTGTAAATGATGCTCACAAGGAGCTTGCATGTATTGACTTAACTGTTGGGTAGCATAAGAAAGATCTGGCCTATAGAAACCTAGATTCAAAAGTCTTCCTACTATACGTCTATATAAATCTGGATCTGCGAACATTGTTCCAGGAACAACGAGATCTATATTCACCATTAAAGGGTTTGCAACAGGTTTACATCCTGCAACCCAACATCAGTCAACATATCATTAATGTACTTTGTTTGAGAAAGTAAAATCCCCTTCTTTGTCTGATCTAATTCAATACCAAGGAAATAATGAGCCTTTCCTAAATCCTTGATAGTGAAGAGGGAATGTAAGTAATCCTTACTGTTGCCACTTCGACACTACTAGATCTCATTATCAAAATGTCATCAACATATATAAGAAGAGCAAGAAAAGAAGAATATGATCTCTTGATGAATAAATAATAATCATGCTTGGATTTCACAAAACCATAAATCAAGCAATTTTTGTGAAATTTCTTTGTGCCATTATCTGCCAGCTTGTTTAAGCCTGTAAAGTGATCTGATGAGTTTGCAAACTTGATCCTCCTTAGCTTTTATCATAACCCAATGGTGGCTGGAGATATATCTCTTCATCCAAATGGCCATGCAGATAAGCATTATTAACATCAACTTGTTCAATATTCCATCTTTTTGAAGAACCAATAGAAAGAAAAAGCCTGACTGTCATAGACTTGGCAATTAGACTAAAACTCTCGTAATAATCCACCCCAAAAGTTTGATTGTAACCCTTAGCAACCAATCTAGCCTTGAAATGATCGACTTCACCATTGGATTTTTATTTCACCCGGTAAACCCAATTTGTAGAAAGTGGTTTCTTTCCAGGCGGTAACTCAACCAATTCCTAGGTATTGTTAGCTTCTAAAGCAAGAAGCTCTGCATTCATAGCTTGGACCCATTCATCTTGATGACAAGCTTCATAATAGTGAGCTAGCTCTCGATATGTCATGATTTTTGTCAAAAAACTAGCATGAACAGCTGAAGAATTTGCAGAGCTTATGCAAGTAGCATAATCCTGAAGCCATGCTAGTGGCTTAGGCACTCTAGTGGTCCGTCGCAAGGCTGATGCAGAATCTGCAAGAAAAGAATCAACTGAAACAAATGGCTGAGATGGCCTGAGAGAAGCCAAATCTTCCACGTGTAATTCTCTTCGGTATTTAAAAGGAAATATCCCTTCATAAAACTTCACATGTCTGGATACCACAACCTTATGTGTAGCAAATCCATCAACTTGTAACCCTTCCTGCCAAGCTTAAATCCTATAAAAAATGCAGCATGAGCTCTAGCACTGAATTTGTCCTTCTGTCCATGTACATCAATGTAATAACATGAACAACCAAACACATGGAACTTCTTATAATCAGGAGGTTCATTATAAAACCTCTCAAATGAAGATTTCCAATTAAGAAGTTTAGAAGGTAAAACATTGATAATATAAACTAACATAAGAAGGGCATCACCCTAATATTGAATTAGCAAATCAAACTGAAACATAAGTGACCCGGCAACCTCCAACAAATGCCTGTGCTTTCATTCCACAACGCCATTCTGTTATGGAGTGTAAACACAACTTTTCTGATGGACTATCCCCTTCTACTGACACAAAGTATTACAAGAAGCATTGATAAATTCAAACCCATTATCACTCCGTAAAATCTTAAAATAGGCCTCATATTGACATTTAATCATACGAAAGAAAGTATCAAGTGCCGTAGCAACCTTCATTTTATGTGCCAATAGAAAAATCCATATCATTCTAGTATAATCATCTACTAATGACAAGAAATATTTGTCTCCATTTACAAAAGGAACCCTTTAAGGACCTCACAAATCAATATGCAGGAGATCAAAACTATTTTTGGTTGTAATCGTACTTCTAGTAAAAGAAAATATGTGCTGTTTTGCACAAGGGCATACAGTACAAGAATCTGAATTAGTGATAAAGGAAAATATTTCAATGTTTGACCTCCTAAAAAGACTTAATTTGAATTATTTTCAAGCAATTTTGGCTCCAAGTTACCTTATTAAAGGGTAATTATATCTTATTGCTTGAATTTTCCCTCTTATAGACATTTATAGAGTGATTTACTCAAAGTATAGCTGCCTAAAGCATGTAGAGAAGCGGAACAATCCTCTCAACCTGACGCAGAGTAGCTTTTATTAGAAATAGGATGAAATAGTTTGCCATTTCTGGCAAGTTGCATTTTTAAAGCAAAGTCACCCAAATCCTATTGGTTGAGGTAGAGATAGTTCAAAAAGTCCATTTATATGTTTTTTGTAATTTAAGAACTCTTAGATCAGGTGTCCTTGATGGACACATGTAGGGCTTTGATGTCTTTTAGTTAGTTTCCCTAATTTTTTATTGTGGAGTTGTATTTATGCTCCTTTTATCTGAGCATGAAGATATTCCAATACTCTGGTTCTATACTTCATCTTCTTCCTTAGTTTTCAGTAGCATTTAGTTCAATTTCTTTTTATGCCTTCCATGGTAAAAGCTATTCTGACCATGGAGGAGTCAAATATCTAAATGTACAGTTTTCTGAAAATGTAGCAGGAATTGTTTGTAGGGATTTTTCACTGGAATTCACCCGATTAAATGCGGAAGAACGCAGTGATTTCCTTAAATTCGTGCCCATGAGCAATTGAAATGAAAATTGCAAAACATAAAATTTTCAAGAAGAGATTAAACTCTTACCAGGAGTATCTCTTTAAGAGATGGCTGCAGAAATCAACGTAGATTTCCTCCTCATTCACGTACATGAACGCCTTTGGAACACAACCTGTGCTAGCGTCGGAAATCAAGAACTTTTAAAGAGGGAGATGAGTATTTCGGCTATGGCTTGTTGTGCTCTATTTGGCCGAAATTCCTAGGGTTATTTTAACCATAGGTGGCCAAAATTTTCCCTTGAAAATTTCGGCCCATGTTGGCTTCCTTTTGTGTGGGCTTTCCTTCTTGTTTTAAGGTCCAAATCCATTCTAATTTATTTGGTCCAAATTAATTTCAAATCCAACTTTAATTTTAACATGTATATAATATATTACACCTTGTAACATATTATTTACATTTAATCAAAATTGATTTGATTAATTAATTCGAGCCATGGAATTAAAATTGGATCATCACAAAATAAACTCATATGTAAACCTATACATATGAAATATTTCCACCTAGGAAATAATCTCATAAATTAATTTATTAAATTAATTATGAGAATGCAAACACTAATATTAATTTTATTATCATGATCAATCCAATTGATCTTTATAATATAATTAATATAATCCTCTCTTTCCAGTGTGTATACTCCAAGTATACAGGTAATTCCTTAAGTCTGTGTTCAGTCGCTTAATGTGTACGATCCCGTAGGCCCATCTTTATGTTGGCAGTGGGCCTATGGCCCAAAGACTGCAGGCAGGCTCTAGCAAGCCACTGCAGCCCCCAATTAAGATGGAGATGGCAGTCCAACTGAAATCACAACCCTGTAGTTTGAACTTCTACATCCCATGTCATTGATATCGGTGTCCAACACAGAGGCATGGATTGATCACCATCTTTCGTGTCCGGACATTTACTTGATCCCGAATGTACTGATACTCACAAACAAGTTCCAACTTGTTTGGGTGTGGCCACACTCTTATCAGTCACATCCATCAAGAGGCTGGTGATATCTTCTCAGTGGACTACTGAATGACAAATCCTTTTTGCATATCCATAGCATTGTCATGCTAAGTGACGTACCCAAAAGTACCAATACTTGGCACCGTATTACAGGCCCTTTAGGCATACCCCTAAGTATGCGACCTCGCATGGAACACCATCATATGGTCAGGTCAAAGGATCCATACAAGTACTACACGAGAATCACTTGTGATACTATACCATGTGGATTTCTCGCTTAGTGGATCTATCCAGTACCATGCCCCTTTTGCATGTACCCATTAAGTTGGTTGACATCCCATGTCCAATGACCGGTAAGACACCGCCATACAACCAGGTTAATGATATTCATTCCCATGACTGGAACAGACTACGGATCTCTTTATGGTCATATCGTTTTCCCTATCTATGGTCTTACTGCCAAGTGCATGACACTTGTCATCATGGATATGGATATGTCCATTGAATACTTCATTTAAGATATTGCACAAGATATATATAATAAATGAATTAATGCCTTTATTAATGACACAAAATGTGCATAATACATAAATCCAATAAATGTACAATACAAATACAAGGTCCAATGCCTCGGGGACTAGGGCATATCTAACATTGTTCCCTCAAAATGATTCAAGCCTAGGTTCAACACTGAAACACTATCGCTCATATGTCTTGAATATGGAGGAATGAATTCAATGAATCTATTGTTATACAAGTCTAGAATTTGAAGAAACTGTAACTTGCAAACTGAAGAAATATCTCTTGTTAATTTGTTGTTCGACGACAGAATGAGAAAGTTTCAAGTTCACAACAATGAAACTTGAATCATTGTATGAAAGATCTAAATGATTGAGCAATTTGAGATTTTCAAAGGAAGAGGGAATCTCACCACTGAAATTATTATGTGAGAAATCTAAAGAAATGAGTTTATGTTAAAGTGCCAACCAATTCAAGATTTGAGCCAATGAAATTAGAGGCCCCAACACTCAATACTTTCAACGACTTCAAATTGCAGTGAAAGAAACGAGGTTCCAAATGTATTGGGATTTTTGTGAAAGAAAGTCACAAGTACTCTAGGAGGGTACTCCAACTGGACATAAAAGGAATGTCATTGAGATCTTCATTTCCATCTAAATTCAGGATTAATAGGTATGGTCGTTGAATAAAGATAGATGGAAATTCCCCACGAAGTCCACAATTACTGAGATCGAGAAATAACAAAGAAGAAGACAGATTCGACAAATTAACAGGTTCCACCAAAGACATATTTTATATTGCTCATATCCAATTCTATTAGTTTGCGTAGGCTTTGAACAAGTTTGTTGAAGGCAACTGCTTCCATTCTCAACTTGTCATTCCCAAATGAACTAAGCGAATTCATTTGGATAGATTAAAAGTATCTGGGAATTCCACTACCAGTCCAAAATTTGCTAATGATAAAAATGCCAAAGAAGAAGACAAAATCATAAAGCTAATAGATTTAACCACGACATGTTTACAGAGTTCAAATCCAATTCAATTATTTTTGATAGGTTTTGAACAAGTTTGTCAAAGGCAGCTGCATTCATTCTCAACTTATCATCCATACAAATTAAGTGAATCCAATTTTGACAAGTGAAATATGTCTGGGAATTCCCCTTCCAATTCACAATATTCAAGTGACAGAGATGACAAAGGAGCCGACAAATTTAAGAAGGAACTAGATTTAACCGACGGGATGTTTACATAGTTCATATCCAATTCACTTATATTGGACAGGTTTTGAACAATTTTATGAAAAAGGGTTGATTCTAGTTTCAGAAATTGATCACCGGATGGATCAAGTGATACCAACTTGGACAACAGAGAGAATTTTGTGGGACTTCACCAGAAAACATGGAGTTATTTAGGTTCAAATGGATCAAGTTGAAAAGGTAGATAAAACCAGATGAAATCTAAGTCATTGAAATCATTGAAAGACAGATTAAGATATTGAGACAGCATGAAAAGAGGACTATCAAACTCAAGGGAGCCATAAAGCATAGTATGAGAAAGGTCAAGACCAATTACATAACCTTTTTCATTATTGTGACTGATCTCGTCCGACAAGCAGCAATCAGTTCCCCTTTCCAAGAATTTGTTGGATTCAACAATGGATAAAGAAAAATGAAGGATTTTTTGAAACGAATTAACGTATGGCTCGCATCAGGATTACAGAGCAATGTTGAAGAAAAAGAATTAAATAATAAACAAGTAGCTTCAAAATGAAAACGAAACAAAAGGACACAAATAAATTGAGCAATTCAAAGCAATAAACCAATTTTCTACTTGTGAAATTTCACACGCTTAATTTGATGCATTTCTAGCGATCAACAGGACTACTATTTATAACTTGATTTTGTAGCTTTGATAGGTCAACTTTTTTTCTACAAGTTCATATTCGTATTCCCATTGTTGCAAAACTAATTAACACATTATCAAATTTAATATTTCATATTCGTATTCCCATCGTTTTCCCATAGCTACAATTATGAAATCTGTTAAAGACTGAAATTGGATGTTTTAATTCATATATACACAGATCTTTTAATTGTTTTAAGTTGTTTCATTTTTGCTATTATATTTCTTTTTATGATTTGTGATGATTATACATAGATGCTTTTGCGTAATTCATGTGTGTGTGTTTGTTTATATATATATATATATATATATATATATATATATATAAGTGTTTATATTAGTTCATTGACATATATTTGCAACATGGAACACGGTGGCAGATAATTTAAAAAAAAAAAAGAAAAAAAAAAAAGAAAGACAATTACTACTTGTATAGGAAAAAACAAAAAAAAAAAAAAAAGAAAGGGAATTACTACTTGTTTTCTATAGGTAAATTTTGTAGGGGGAAAGAGACTTGGCAGATGGAATGGCAATGGAAGAAAACAATTACATCATTTGGTATCCTTTTAATCTGCTACAAAATTCTCGAGGCCAATAAATATGATGATAGAATTCTTCCAAATTGTGAAAAGGAGAAAATAAAAATAAAAGTATATGTTCCCGTAAATACAATATAAGGAATCAGCATTAATGTTGGAGTTCATACATGAAAATAAGTGAGATTAAACAGTAACACATAAGTGATGGAGATTAGACCTTGACACAAATAGTAAGGTCCAACACTCTCAACAAGGCTCACAGACAAATTGTCCCCAAAATTATAGAAGAGGATATTTCGTATTTTTAGGGGAAAAAATGAGAGTTCATTCATACTCTCTAAAGTTCATCCATGGGCGTCCCAGTAGTAAGGATATCTTTTCTTACATGAGAGGTTGGGATCCAAATTTTTTTGAAACCATTGTCAGCGTATGTTGGACACGTGAATCTCACTTTCTACTGCGAGCCTATGTTTTGTGATTTGACAAATTTATAGAATACAGAGTAAGCAAGTTGAGGGGATTATTGGGACGTTTTGAAAGCTCAAGTAAGTTTTTCGGGACAAGTTTAAGGGGGTGAAGATGTAATAGGTATATTATGTTATGCAGCCCTCCAGGTACAGACAAGTAGACATGGCAAAGTTGCTGTCTAATGTGTGGGTGCAATCCCCTTTCTCAAAACTTATATAAACCCAAATGAATTGGCCAATTCAATTGGCTATCAGTTCCCTAAAGCACTCATAACATCTGAGCATGCCTTTATGCAGCTTTTGCCTAGGCAGCACCTTACTGAAACCACCTTGCCCAGAGGCTTATAAGACGCTCTAGCATCGCCTCTCATATCCTCAATGCCTAGGCGAGCGCCTCAAGCACTTTTCACAAACACTTCAAAATGCAAAAGAATGAATACGGCATTTCATCCTTAGGCATAATATCATTGTAAAACATAGCTGTATGGTTAAGAAAGGGACTAATAAAATTATCCCTAAATCTACAAAAACACATGGGTGTGCAAGGGAAAAAAATTATCATTACTTGTGCTGAGATTTTGAAGAAGCCCATCTAAAAAAGCTGCAATTTGCTTCAGGATTAGATGCAGGCCCCTACAAGGACAAAAAAGAAACCCAGAAATTAGTCAATATCTTATCAACAACCATTGGCTTGGGAGCTTAGACACAGTGAGGACGACAGAATCAAGAACTGAAACAAATATATGTACACAAAATCATGCACCATGTAATTGGACAAAAGGTCCTAAGTGGATTTTTATTTCTCAGCAGGTAGACTCTTATCAAATATGACATTGATGCGTCAAGGTGTACGAAGAAGAAAGAACAAGACAGATGCTCAATGGACTGAAATGATAATTTATGAAGTTCTTGCTATGCTCCAATGGCAAAGGAATTAAGAGTACCTAATTGTCAAATCATAAAGCCTAACTACTCAACAACTATCAGGTATACAAAGATCCACAGCAGTTATATTCCACCAGCAGAGCATACTTAAAAAACAAGAAATTTTACTGTGGACCAGGTGCAATGGCCCCAGTCAATGATAAAAAGATGTATAAAATACATGATAATGATAAGTACTGGGAATGAAAAAGTATATACGTGCTCTTTTTTCAATGGATTCCATTGGAATGATCTATATGGACCAGGACCATTGCAAAATTTCTCCCTAAAAAAAAGGTCTGATCATTTACTACACATGGCATTTGGCACATAGCCCCCTGCGTCTTTCTTTTTTTCTTATCATTCCCTATGATCACCCAGTTTACGAGGGTGAGCCATACAAAGGTGAATTTTTTATAATTCTAACTACGTCTTAGATTCAACTTGTGCAAACAACCTCCCTATACATAAAAACAAGAGGAGGCTGCTTATCATAGATGGCCCTCCTCCAAATCACATAATGCAGACTCTCATACACCAATTATGCAGAAATTTACGAACATCCATGCAATCTACAGTACTTTAACAAGAAAACAGTAGAATAGGGATACCTCAGCTCTAGAACAGACATAAAACCTGTGACCAAAAGTAGGACCTTGTTTCTTCACTACTCGAGAAACACATGGTTCCTTATGACCTTTGCAAAGGGGCATACTGTTCTGCATTAGTTGCTGTATCCTCTGCCACTCCACTAATGCAAGACTGTTTTTCTTTTTCTCCGGAGGACCATCATCTACCTCATCCTGATCCTGACTGCCTGCAGTTGAGTTCAACTCATAACGCTCGGAACAGCCTTTCCCAACCTCCGAAGTGGGTTTGCTTGATTGATCATTAGAATTTGGCACATCTGCTTCACCATGTGAAATACTCACAGAAGCATTTGCAACATCGTTTGTAAGCTTTGGACCTTTCTGGAAAAATGAAGTAGGGGGGAGTTGGGATAATTGACTTTTTCTTGCTTTTTTCCTGGTGTTCTCAGTAGGAATTGAATTAATATGCTCTCCTTGGGACATTACCATGGTGCTGGAACAATTCTCATCAAGAACTTCATCTGAACCTTCATTCAACAAACATAAATTACTTGTAGCTGAACAAGTTATGCTAGAGTTATCAAAAGATCTTTTCATGCTTACACTGCAGGTCTGTACAGCAAATTTTTCATC
The DNA here is from genome assembly GCA_039660915.1 of Euphorbia tirucalli. NCBI lineage: Eukaryota > Viridiplantae > Streptophyta > Magnoliopsida > Malpighiales > Euphorbiaceae > Euphorbia > Euphorbia tirucalli. The sequence goes on from CM077641.1 coordinate 74,987,785, forward strand.
TGAAAATGAACTTTCTAACTGGTGGAATTGCACTTGTGTAGCAGCTTGTCTTTTCATTAAAATAGACACTGCAAAAGATTCTTAGACTTAGCACTTCAGATTGATATGAGCTAACATTGCATCATAGACCTGATTGAACAAGAAGAAAACATTCTCACACCAAGTGTCTGTTGGACACCGTGAATCATGGGCAGATATCTAGAAGACAAAGACGGAGTGGCATGACAGAGGATATCAGGTATTTCTACCAAATTTGTATAAACTGGTGCATGATCAGAGCCTTCCAGTTTAACGTTCCAACCACCTTTCCATCTATGTGTAGGGTAAACAGAGACTTTTAGAATATTGCCTTTGCATAAATGTGAAGAAAAGAGACTCCTATAAAGATGTATGAGCAGACGTAGGTTAATGAGAAGCATATGTGCGTACAATAATACAGAAACAGAGCTCCATCATATACTTAAATACACAATAAATATAATTATTGATGCATCAGCTCACTACTTGAAATATGGTTGAGTCCAATGCTTACCTAACTGTATTTCCAGGTTTCCATCTTTTATACTCTGTTAATATGTCACATTCCTTAACATGGCAAGTAATAAAGCTACAGCCTTGCAAATCAGGCCCTTCGTGTAAGCATGGTCCAGCACAAAGAATGTGGTCAATTCTAGTCCCATAGTTAAATTGCTCAGCACCAGTATTTGATGGCCAGCATGTGTATGCGTCTCTTCTACATGATAATTTAGGATGCATTAACTAGTTGCCAATAAAATAATACAACAGAAAATGACAAATGCAATCATTAACCGTGTAATGCTATATAAATTAGTTCCATATCTGGTTTTTGTGGACAAAGAGAAAAAAACAGAAAGGGTTAACAGAACAATTACATGTCACTAAGATACCAACTAATTGTATATAGCTTAGTAAATCAATGAAGTTAACAGCAGATCAAGGCCATGGTTTTATGACTGATACCCTTCCTATCTAACTCTAACAAGAAATGGAGCCAAAAAAAAAAGAAGAGGACAAAAAAATTATGAACTAACTTATAATTATTGACCATAGATTTCATACTTGTCAGGATGTTTTGCTCTGAATACGTCAAAAAGGGGACCCCCATTTTCCATTAACATGGATCTAAACCATCTTCTGAATCTGTTAAATCGCAAGTAGCTGTAAGATAACTTATAGGCACAACAAACAATCACTGCATAGAAATTAGCCTAAAGCTTACTCATTCTTTTCAAAATCAGGTCCAGGATCACAGCGATCTAGTGCAGTAGGAGCTATGTTGAGATCACCAACAACAAATATTCTTCTTCCCCGGTGCAGGAGACTCTCCCATCTTTTCTATAAAAAATTATATAAACTTTCTCATAATCACATTGGACATTTTACCGTTCTCCCATGGGACAGAAAAATGACCCAGTTACCTGTAATATTTTGAAGAACATAAGCTTAAATTGTATCCTCTCAGAATCATCACTATCTGCTCGAGGTCCATATATATTGAAAAGAACTGCCAAACACCTCAAACCCATTAATCCCATCCAAAAAGAATTCAGATTTCACCTAAAACAAAGTAGAGTACCAAAATGACTGTGATCAGTGATGATACACCGACCCTCCCCATCAACCTTAAGAAGCTCATCATTGTCAAACTCCTCAAGACCTTGTGCTACAACCGTCGAGTCGTCTTTCCCATATCTACAATTATTGACAAGACCAGTGAAACCTTCCTCCGCTGCAACCGGCAATGCTGGCTCAGTACTAGAAAATGCGGACTTTACACGGCAAAAAGTAGCAACACCTACATGAAAAGTAAAGTAAAACAATCACAATTAGACAATAGACATAGAAATAGAAGGCAGAACTAACAGGTTGAGGCAATTTGACAAACAGGTTACCGGAGTAGCCAGTGCGTCCTTTCTCACTGGTACGGGTACAGGAAAAGAAGGATTCATAGCCGTCAGCCATGGCTAAATCCGCCGTTAGCTCTTGTCTTCTCAGTTTAGTCTCCTGTTTGATTCGAGCAAAAAATTAACCAAAAACACAAAAAAAAAATGATGGGGGTGTTTCGAAATGAGCCACACAAGAAACAAAATTAAGAAGGAAAATTTACGCCTGAAAGCAAATAATATCAGCATCAAAGGAATTGAGCAATTTGAGGAGAGAGCCAAACTGAGAAACGCGCTGCCTAAGGCCATTGACGTTGTATGTTACTATCTTCATTATTTCCCTCCCTCTCTGTAACCCAAAAGCTCCGGTGGCGATGGTTGTAGAATAACCCTCTTAAAGCAGCGACGTTTTATTAGCATGGCCTTTTTCCAGGCAGTGAAATTGATCGGAGTTGAAGAGGCACATGTTGGACTTAGGGATGGCAAAGGATATCAATTGACCCACTCAGTTTTTTGTTTTTAATAATATATATATATATATATATATATATATATATATATATATATATATATATATATATATATTTGCAAATTTATGGTATTGAGCCACTCAATTTCTTTTATAAAAACCCTACAAATTATATTATTTTTTCTATTGTAATATAATTTACGGCTAATTTAACCCATCCTTGACCTATAGTTCTGGCTCTGCCATTAACTGTGGGTAACATGATTACACGTCTAATCCGGTTCTATTACATGCTGTTTTTGACTAAGTAAATTTTATTGTTATCCCGATACTAGTAGTGATTACCGTTAATTACTAGTCTCGTGAAATTACTCATTTAAAAAAAATATAATACAAACATAAATAAAGAAAAAATAAAATAAAAAAAAGTTGTATATAAATAAAGTCTACAAATTCAGAAATTGACAAACAAACTAAACTTAATAAATAAAACAAACTGAAAAAATAGCCAAACACATATGTGGCTCCTTGAACTTTAATTTTTGAACCGCTTGATCCTCTCAACTATTTTAGCGACCTATCTAACCCCTCATCTAAAAGCCAAATACATATATGGCCCCTTCAACTTTTATTTTTGAGCCGCTTGGCCCCCTCAACTATTTTAGCGACATATCTAACCCCTCATCTATTTTAAAGTGGTATTTTTAGACACTTGAATGCTGATGTGTCGTATGACCTGAAGGTAAGAGGTAATATTAATTAAATAGAAGATGGTTTCCAGCGTGTGTCCTACATGTCTTTAAAATAGATGAGGGGTTAGATAGGTTGCTAAAATAGTTGAGGGGGCCAAGCGGCTCAAAAATAAAAATTAAAGGGGCTACGTATGTATTTTACCTTTAAATGAGAGGTTAGATAGATCGCTAAAATAGTTAAGGGGACCAAGTGACTCAAAAATTAAAGTTGAAGAGGGGCAGCATATGTATTTAGCCTATATATAATCAACAAGTAATTTATTTTGATTCTTATATTTAATTTTAGAATATTTAATCTATGCGTTTTATTGATTTTTTTTTTTTTTTTTTTTTTGAAAACATTAATTATTGACTGAATTAATTTTGTTTATTTATGGTGTATTAGGCCAAATTTTCCAAATGTTAAAGTCCAATTTTAACTTTATCCGACAACAACGTGGTAAATATTGTTTTTTTTTTTTTTTTTTTTTCATTTTCTATTTCCTTTTACCTAATAGAGTAATGGGATACCTGCCTGGACGAGGACAATGGGTGATCAAGAAGGCCAGTGGCCTAGATCAGTTACCTCAATTGCACTTAAAAGCATGGCATCCACCCTTTGTTAATATAGGGTGAACCACCAAAATCTCTAAAAACAAGTAATTGTAGTAAAGGTTCCTAAGTAGATGAGGCTCATGTGTAGAGATGTTCCTATGTGGAAGAGGTTCTTGTGTGAAGAAAGTTACTAGGTGGAAGAGACTCTTGTGTAAATCAAGAGGAAGAGCTCCTATGTGATTTAGGAGACTCTTAAGTCTTAAAGCCCATGTTGTAATTACCCTTAAAGGATTAAAGAGTAAATGTAACTGTGCCTTTCAAGAGGCAAACTATTAGGATATATGATGCTCTTATGAGGAAGGGTAATGTGTGTGAATACACCACAACAACTTGAGTGAGTTGTTGGATACAAAGGGATAGAGATAACTAAGAGAGAAAAACTTTTGTTGATTGTAAACCTTGTTCTTCAACTATACTCTTCATTTTCTATCAGTGATCTCTAACTCATTCGGAGTCTGATAGAGCTGATTTTTGGAGAATATACTGGGAACTTTTAGTCATTGATTTCGAAGAGTCAGATTGGAGTTTGGAGGTTCATAAGTTGAATTTTTTCTTGTTTGCAACAGCTGCTGTTTGTGGGCCTTTTTTCTTACAACCAGATTTCGTGTTTTTCGTGTGATTTTGTTTATAGCTGTTGGATTTAGCTAAAACTTTGACCGGAGTTTGAAGACACTTTGTTCTGTATTCTGGACGGTGGGATCAATCTCTGAAGGTGAAGAAGGTCCTCATTTGTCGGTCTCAATTTTGCTGTTTGCGGTTTGTTTTCTATGGTTTTCAGCTTGAACAGTTTCAAACATGTTTTTTCGGATTGGCTGAAATTTGGTGAGATGATTCTTCACTTGTTTGTCTTCTTTTTGTGCGGTGGAGATCTTGTGTAGAAATCTAAAACTTTTACTCTTGTTGTATCATTTTGGTATATCCATTTTGTTATTGTTATTTATTGGAACTGTGAAACTCTTATATTATAGTGAATATTTTATCTTGGACCAAGAAAGGCTTCGTGGTTTTTATCCTTTACATTGGAAGAGTTTTCCATGTAAAAATCTTGGTGTTTCTTGTATTTGTTTGTGTATGTTCTGTCGATCACACTCCTCATAGATTCATTTAAGCCTGAAAAAAAAATTAATGGTTTCTTTTACATCTTTTGTGACTGCCTAAAACATTTGTTATTCCGTATTTATTTTCCATCATACCACACGTATGCATACATCAGCCAAAATTTTGCTCTATTTTTATTAAAACTAAAAAAAAGTCGTGTCCCGAAATTCAGAAACGTAACTTTTTGCTTGAAATGTCAAAGTAGTCTTATAAATTTGAGCTAATGCAATAAGTAAATAGAAAAAACCAAAAAAATTAAAAAAATAAAAAAAAAAGGAAAGAAAACCAAACAGAATTTCAAGCAATTGAGAATTTATATTATCAAGATAATTCGAAATGAAAAGTAAAATTACAAGCCAAATTAAATATCAGAGTACACAACAACTAGTTTATCCTATTCAGCTCAATAAGAACTATCTTCAATCTTGGTATTCTTCTTTGGCGCAGAGATTTTTACAAAATTCTTCAAGGAAGGAAGAGTGGATCTCTTTGTAATTAAATCCTTCCTTGATAAGCCTTCATCTTCTCCAAACCTCTCAATTCCAATTTTAATTCTAATCCCAATCCAAATATTTCTCCTTCCCGTTACTGCTCTAGCTCCAGCCAAGACGCTGAGGCCCATCTCCAGCTAAGTAAAGACGACTATTTCCATTAATTGGCTTTGTGGATCGAATAAGAAAGATAGAGAGGAATAATAACTTGGAAATGGATGAGAAAAAAAGAGGAACGGAAGTTTTTGTTTTTGTTTTTGTTTTTTTTTTTTTTTTATGGAAGAGTCGAAGTCACCATTGCCACCGAAAACCGAGAACCTAAATCCAGAAAAGGCGGAGAGATCAATAGTGATCGATAAGAGGGACTGAAATAGATTCTCTGATGAAGCAGTGGAAAATGTGTAGAGAGAGAAGAAACATTGATGAATGAAGATGGAAAATTTTAAAATAGTCTTAGAGTATGCTATTTTCGATGAAGAAAATGAGAGTGAAATGGTTTGTGGGATCACAATTTTTTTTTATTCAGATAAACCTAGATTTTGGTGGTTCACGCGATATTAACAGAGAGTGGATGCCACTTAAAACGGAGTTGTTAAAAATGGGGAGACTAGTATAAAAATTCAAAAATCATATATTTCATGTGTACAAAACAAAGATCAAGGGACCAATTAAAAAAACCCTAAAAGTTCAGAGGTCTCATGATATGTTTTGTCTAGAATAATAGTAGCATTGATTTCCTTTATCCCACAAAGAGGACACCAATAATTTTTTTGACCGAAAGAGGATACCAATAATAATCCGTAACTTAGAAGCATATACATGTATATATGTACATGCTATTGACTAACATTCTCTTGGAAAAATTTTAGAATAATATGAGTATAATACTCTTTAAAAATATATTAGCAACAAAGATTGTTGCCTAAGATTTTAGGGTATAATAAAATAATATAAATCTCTTTTCACAATTCCAAAGCTTAGCCCACCTCAAGTGTTTGATTTCTGTATATTGTTAATAACATATTTTAATATTAAAATTATATAATAATGTAATATAATTTACAATTCTATATATGTATAATATTATCATTTATATAAAATGAAAAAGCAGGCCGAGCTTAGGTCGGGCTGCCCTAAATTTGTGATACCCAAGCTCAACCCTAAAGTAGGTGGGCTTTTGCGGGCTCAGGATCGGGGACAGGCTTTTGCATTCTTTTCTACAATAGATTCACATTTTTGTTTATAGACAATTTTAATCCAACCAAACTTGGATTAATGGCAAGTAAATAACAAATATTGATAGAGCCAAGAGAAAATGATTATATAACAGAAAAGTAGTATCCTTTAGAAATTCAGAAGGGATAAAGCTTCACTACATGAGTACATTTCCATCATAATGACGATTGAAAAAACTTCTAATTTATTTTATTAAAAATACAAAAATAAATATATAAGTAAAACCTTCAACTTTTTAACCGTCAGAAAAACAAAACTAACTAGACCAGGCCTGACTCTCATTCAACTCGATATATGCAACTATTGTTTTTAAAATAGGAGAAGAACAGCCATAGTTCAATTGGCTAAACCAAGAACCAAATTCAACTCCCTAATAACTCAATAATTTGCAACATCAAAAAGAAATTAGCATAAATTCAAACCTCAACTAAACTGCAGATTTCGTGAACTTGGCAACAAAGAGTCCACTGGTTTGTGAAGTCATTGGATCAAAGCGCAAGGTCTTGGGTATCCTCCCACTTTTACACGGCCAATCTCTGGCAGCATCTATCTCCAGCAGCTCTGCAACATGTGGAAAAACTACAGAACATTAACAATGACTATGTGACCCTCTATTCCCACTTAGCTCATATTCTCTTACTTGTCACATATATTGACAAGAATCGATGATTCGAGACTAGGCAGGGACAATTCTAGTAGCAAGTTGGGAAAAGAAAGGAAACAAAAAAGGCTTAAGGGTCAGCAAAAATGAATTTTCCTTCCAAGAAACTGCGGTTGGCAGAAAGAAATCCAACCAGCATGGGACACCCTTGTAAATTTACTCAAAGAATCTTAAGGAATTGCAAAGATCAATAAATAAATGCTCAGGCTATGATTCATCTCCAAAGAACAGAGAACCCTACCTGCATTAGGATTTGCCTTCAGAAATTTCTCAACCACATCTTCATTCTGAGAAACTGTCAAACTGAAAATTAAAAAGGTCATTTTTTAATACAACGGTATTCCATGTGCTCTTGCAATACATGGGATTTGCCGAAGGGACAAACCTGCAAGTACTGTAGACAAGCAAACCACCAACTCTTTGTTAGCCTCGTTATTGCAGCCGTGTACAAACAACAGTATAAGCAATATTATAATAAGCAGGAGATTACAATTGAAGTAAAGAACAATGAAATTGAAAATACTATTCAACCTTTTCACAAGAACAAAGATTTATTCGGCCGAGGTAGAATACGTCTCCCAGGATACAACCGCAATCAGAATCGAACTCTAACCGTGTAATAAACACATAATTGATCTTCAAGGGAGAAAAAATTATCGGGCCGAATTAAAAATGGGCCGTGCGCGGGCTGGCCGATTTCGGAGCAGCATTCGCGTCGCCCACGTCGTGCGCATTGGGCCTTTGGAACCCAATGCCCGGAACGTTGGATTTGCACCCCCCCCTGCGCGCCCGAGAGAGAGCCTCTATGCTTATAATTCTTACAAGCCCATAAAGTGCCAAAGCTTATAAACACAACTCTCCCTTCCTTCATAACCCATGTGGGATATGGGATTTTTCATCCAATTTCTCCATTCCTTCACCATTCCATTGAGCTCACTTTGAACTTCAATTTCTCATTCACCTCTAATCCGTTTTGAGCGTATAATATATCGTTGGAAAGCTCGTGTTACGTAGAATACATTGACATATTTCATGTTATTCAAAACGTAACATTTCCGTTAAATATTTACACTCAAAGTTGACAAAAAATCAATTTTCCAATGCTATATTTCCAACACTCTTAACAGCTTAAAACCATTTGTTAGAAGTTTTAACTGCAAGAACATAAAGCATAGTCCAATCCAATGATGCATCAGGATGAACAAATATTTCATTGTTTCAGTAACAGTACACCATGAGCTTCAGCAAAAAGATGCTCAGAAAAGAATAGGAACAAAATGTTACAAAAAACAGTTTTGGCTTAGATGTTAAATAACACTTAACCAAATACAAAACCCATACTTGATTTATAAAACTCCCACTAAACTAGCCATTACACGATTGATGAACTTCCATTGAATTTATTATGCTGCTGCATCAAACAAAATTTTTTACTCATTGTCATGCTCTTAGCAATATATCATAGCAATAAGAATGTTTTCATACACATTTTTTTCTTCCCTGTTTTCAATGCTTCTATTCTGTTCATTTCATTTGGTGAGAAAGTGTTATGGTCCTAGTATCTAGTAACTCATAATGCTAGTGATTGGCGGAATGAGGGTCTATGTCAAGTTTAGAGGTTTTTGAGCTGCACTACTCTGTTACAGCTCTTAGTTTCCGTCAAGTATATGAGCAGTATACACGTGCTGCAATTTAATCTCATAATTAAAACAACAATACGTAATTCATTGTTTCATTTTTCTTTGACAAATTGGATTGGGGGAGGAGAGGTTTCATTTCTTCACTGTTTTAAGGTGTCAAGAAATTTTCCAAGTCCATATTATTTATTTCAAGTATGATTTAAGTGCGTATTATTTGAAATATTTCTCAGTTGTCTATAGCATTCAAGAGACAAAGTAATTTTATTCATTAAATGAAAAAAATATAAAGAAAACAAATACGCAAGTATTTTTATATATTTTAATTTATTAAAAGCGTATGAAAATAATAAGTAAAAATTAGGCAAAAGATGCATAAAGATATGTAGACTATGATAAAACAATAAAATAATTACCTGAAGTATGGTCAAACTATCGGTCCTCTCAGCATTTAGAACACGTTGCTGAAGAGTTTCCCATCCCCAATGCTCAAATTTTTGGATATGTTTAAATGATCCATCATGTGTACACTCTGCATCCACAAGAACCTGTATAAAATTTCACCTTTCATCAGCATGCACCGTTGAGCAAAATGGATGCAGAAGCATCTGTTCAACACTAGACAGAAGCATAAACACATTAAAATGAGTCTGAAAAAGCAAAGGACAAAATTTAAAGCTTAGTCAAAATACAACAATCTACTTTCCAGTTTCCAAGATGTTTACAAGATCTAGAGTCTAAGAATTCCCTCACAGGAACAATGGAAAATGATGTTCCATAAGCAACAAACAGTCTGCATCTATTACCTAGTGCATATTTCTGTAGCATTGTTCTACAAGCTGCTAGGCGATGTCTTGCAATATCAACCCCTGTTATGGATCCTGAATCACCAAGAAGGTCTGATATCATGCAAAGTTTAGCACCTGAAAATAAAGGATAAAAATGATTTAGAAAATAGCTTTGCAAGCATTTAAAAGATAATATGATGTATATTGCCAATTGCTCCATGCATTTCAAAATAGATGTCTTTTAAGGTTTTGGAATATAGATTAAGAAAGTAATTGACATGTCTTTGATTATGGTGTTATTTTAAGTAAAAAGTCTTACAGAAGCTAATATTTAGTCTTTTTTATAGAGAGAAGAAGACATAATTATAAAGAAAGCAACACCACTCATTTAAAACACAAATTAAGTGTTTCTTTCTTCTTCCTTTTTTTTTTTTTTTTCTTTACGTACGAATCACTTCAATTTTTTAAATATGTATTTGCACATTAAGCAATTAGTAATTTATAAATTGGCACTTGAGCATTGGTCAAATAGTTCAATTAAAACTTTGTAAGAATTTCACATGTACGTGTATAAATGATAACATATATAAGGCTAAAAGATCATGGGCTGAATCTATAAGTTTCTAATGACGATGTTTTCATGTTTAAACAAATAATAATAATAATAAAGATTAGTGAAATTGCTTTAATTTTAATACATTTTTTCGACCATCTTAATTAAAGTTAACTATTATATATTTAACTATAATTAGTTTCATTGGAACCGAAAAAAAGCTATAATTAGTTTCAAGGATTTATTTATTGTGAGAATTTCAAATTATACTAAAATATTCAAAAAGAATTAGTATTTGTCAATACATTTGGACATGAAAGCTCATTTCCTTCTCCCTTTCCTCATTTGTATACTATTGCAGCGTCCATCCATATCAAAAAAAGTCTTACACAAGTTAATATTTAGTCTTTTTACAGAGAGAAGAAGATATAATTGCAAACAAAGCAACACCACCCGTTTAAAACACAAAATTTTCTTCTCTTCTTAATACACATGGCCAAGTCTCCCTCGTTGGTCGCTTTCCCATCAAATATATGCTCAGAATTCATTAATTAACCGACTTTTTACAAATATTTTTCTTAAAAAATTATGTAATTATATATATATAGGTAATATGAATAATAAGTGAAGCATTTGGGCCACTGATGTTAGTTTACTTCCTTACTATACAACACCAAGTAGTCTCGGTCACTCCCTTCCAATCTCTTATCCTCTCAATTTTTAATTTCACACTCACTGAAAAACGAACAGTGAAGAATAATTTCATTAATTAATGTTTGATCTTGTACAACAATTTCTATGTTTGGAAAAAAATTTTTATTAATGTTTTAATTATTGGAGTTTATGGTTAAAATGTTATTTTAATTAATAATTAAGATTATGATTTGTAATTTTATATTTTTATTTGACATTTGAGATTTATGGTCTATTTATTTGAGGTTTCAAATATTATAAATTTAGCAAAATCATAATGTCTATTTCGTAAATGGTTAACCGTAAAGAAATGGTTAACCGAATTTAATGGACAGTGTATGGTTAGTAAATTAAAAAACCCGTTCAAACGGTTAACCATTTGTAAAAGTCCACATAGACCGGTTAATCGACCATGTGCACCCCTGTAAATTATATATATCAAGTTGTTGATTCATTCATTAATTTTAAATTCTATTGTTTAAATACTTATCTAAATTTCTAGGATTATCAATTTTTTCATTTTTATATTCACTTTTGGCAAGTTTTTCTCATGTTTACCCTTGTTTATATAAGGAGAGATGTAGAGTAATGGATCAAATCATTAATGTTAAGCCATAAGTACTAAGATGAAAAAGAAAAAGTCTTAAGAATAAATTAGTCTTTATAATAGCTTAATCTATATTACATATTGGTCTTGATGAACTACCTTACACATCATATATTATTGACCGAAGGGAGTACTAAACATTATATTTAATTGCACGTCCATTTATATCTTATTGGTAAGTGCATTCATATTTAAATTGGAGGTCCAGAATTCGAGTCTCTATCAGAAAATATATTGTTTAATTATTACAACAGAAATCCCTTACGTTAGAAATAATTATTGAAATTTTTATTGTTATATATTTTCAGTATGAGATCTCTAATATTATGCGACATATTTTTATCTTGTTTTATAGTGAAATAGTACAATTAGATTAATTAATATTGAAATTTTGTCTTAATTTGATTCAATTAAATCTTTTTAAAATGCAAGAGGTGTAAATATAAGGAAGTGCGGTCCATATATATCCTTCATCCAAATAAAGCACTGTTACTTCAATTCTCAATTACAATGAGAGATTCAATTGTGGAAGTGAATTGACCCTATGGAAAACATAGCTTTCCATTAATAGCGAGCTGCTATCTAAAACAAATAAAATTTTGAAAGGGTAGCATCATGTGAGGGGCAGTTGATGTCAAAATCGTGTTGCTTATTTTATGTCTAAATATTTACTACTGCTGCCGCTATTATTATTATTATTATTATTATTACTACGGTACATGAGATTATTATTGGAGAAAATCATGTAAATAAAGAAGAAATGAAAATAAATTTAATTTGGCAGACCATCCAAAATTAAATGCAATGTGTTGGGTTTAATTGTAACATCATCTATGAATGTCTCCGCCTATATATATATCCAACACTAACAAGATCATACTCACACCCTCACTTAATTAGCCACCCTTCAATTAACTTCAATCCTCCTCCTTGAAACAATTAGGGTTCTCCCTTAGTTGTTATTGAATGAAATAAGAATATTTATACAAGGCATACACATGGGCTCTATATACAATAGGCTGTACAGTGGGCCGTATACATATATACATGTGAGTTATATACAATACTCTCACCCCCTGCAAGTTGAGCGGGGCTCGTCATGGTCAACTTGGCACGAAGAGTAAGAAAACGGTCTTTGGAGAGACCCTTGGTAAGAATATCAGCCGGCTGTTGGAGTGTGGAGCTATATTGCACTCGTTGAGCTACCTTGTCACGGACAAAGTGAAAATCTAGTTCAAGATGCTTGGTGTTGTTGTGAAACACAGGATCAACACTCAAGTAAGTGGCTCCTAAATTGTCGGACCAAACCGTTGGGGCTGTTGGGAAAGGGAAACCGAGTTCCCGAAGTAACATTGTGAGCCATAATACTTCTGAATGAAATAAGAGTATTTATACAAGGCATACACATGGGCCGTATATACAATGGGCCGTATACATACACACATGAGTTATATACAATGCTCTATCCCCCATTACTCTATTACTAATACCATGACGAGTATTTCTGCAAATTTAAAGGAATACAAACAACTTACTGAGAAGCTACAGGAGAACTTTAGTGAGTGTGATGCTTTAAGACAATTTGCCTTGACCAAGCCAAGCTCTTGGTCTGAACAAAAAACTTATGCTAAGGCTAGAGATAAAATGAAAGCAATAATTCAACAGTCAACGAGTCTCACAAATAGGAAAACTTTGTTAGCCCGGTTGATTTCATCCAATGAAACAGTGTCTCTCAGAGACACTAAAGAATATGAAGGTATGCTTGCCTTCCTTGCGAATGAGGAGAAGGCCGGCCGCAATCCCTTCCAAGGGGGTGATGTTGTCACGATTTTATCTTGAACCTCCCCAACTGAAATTCAAGCCATGCTTGAACTGGCTGGTGGAAATGGAAGAAATTTCCAGATTGCATAGGTATATATAATTCTACAGTTATTTGTAATAATTTAATCAATTTTGATTTTCTTGTAACGTTGAAAATGTTGTGTTTTACAGGGAACTACCCATGAGGCTGGAAGGAGAGGTTTGCAAGGAGCTGCCCCGGTACGTACTTGGCCGGAAGGAGGTTGCTGCTAGCTCAGTTGAGAATATATTTATGCTGCATCATATTGCACTTCTAATGATCATTTTTATTCTTCAATTTGGAAATTTCCTTTAGTGTTATTATTGATTTGGCTTTTCTGGAAAATCAATAACAACACTAAAGGAAATATCCAAATTGAAGAATAAAAATGATCATTAGAAGTGCAATAAGATGCAATATAAATATATTCTCAACTGAGCTAGCAGCAACCTCCTTCTGGCCAAGTACGTACAGCGGCAATTCCTTGCAAACCTCCCCTTCCAGCCTCATGGGTAGCTCCCTGCAAAACACAACATTTTCAACGTTAGAAGAAAATCAAAATTGATTAAATTGTTACAAAACAACTATAGAATTATATATACATATGCAATCTGAAAATTCCTTCCATTTCCACCAGCCAGTTCAAGCATGGCTTGAATTTCACTGGGAGAGGTTCGAGATGAAATCGTGATAGCATCACCCCCTTGGAAGGGATTTCGACAGGCTTTCTCCTCATCCGCAAGGAAGGCAAGCATATCTTCACATTCTTCAGTGTCTCTGAGAGATACTATTTCATTGGATGAAATCAACCGGGCTAACAAAGTTTTCCTATTTGTGAGACTAGTTGACTGCTGAATTATTGCTTTCATTTTATCTCTAGCCTCAGCATAAGTTTCCTGTTCAGACCAAGAGCTTGGCTTGGTCAAGACAAATTGTCTTAAAGCATCACACTCCCTAAAGTTCTCCTGTAGCTTCTCAGTAAGTTGTTTGTATTCCTTTAAATTTGCAAAAATACTCGCCATGGTATTGGTAATAGAGTGAGGGGTGATAGAGTATTGTATATAACTCATATGTATATATGTATACGGCCCACTGTATAGCCCATTGCATATACGGCCATGTGTATGCCTTGTATAAATACTCTTATTTCATTCAATAACTAAGGCAGAACCCTAATTGTTTCATGGTATAAATACTCGCATACCATCCGCGTGTCTGGTCTATGCCCTCAGCGACAAAATCTCCAGGAAAGTTGTTCTCAAACAACTCAGTGTTCTCAAATGGATAATGGATATAAGCATAAGGCATCGATCCACTTTCAAACCAGCAATCCAACACCTGCAAAATCAAGATATTTATACTTAAAAACTTCATGTCCGGTGCTGAGAATTACGGTGCCATCTACGCCGAAATACCATGAAAACATGACACACAGTTCCGCCAAATTTGGGAAATGCAGAAGACCATCCACAAAATACATGACCATTGACCACATTAAGACAATATGATTTGTGTATAATTAATCTTGCCGCACATTCACCATGCAATAGAAAGCAAACTAGAGAGCATGCTAAGGAATGCATAATCTTGATAGACCATATCAACATGATTTTAAATCAAATCAGCAAAAGCCTTCACATCATCATAATCCAGGTTCCAATGCCTTACATCTTCCACCCATTTAAGCCCACCGTTTTCAGGGCCACGGCTAGATGGGATCGTGATACAATCAACAAATTCACGGTGGAGATCAACAATCTGTGGGAGAAAAAAAAAGTCAAATAATTTACAAAAATGAATAGCATATCACACAGCGACGAGACATAATGAAAAGAAAATTGAAGAAAATAGTGAGCAAAGCTAATAAATTGCATGCTGTTACCAGCTACAACTCGGAACAGGATACACCTAAATGAAAGCTAAAAAGAAGAAATGACAATTAGTGTAGTAAGTTTAGATGCCCATGAGCAGCAAGAAACAAATCTACATATTTGGAGTAATGAAACTTGCAATTTCTTTAGATCAATCAAATCGAAATCATTGCATTCCTAAAATAACAAAAATGCAATTGCTCAACCACAATCAAGCACCACTTGGGGATAAAATAGTATGGGAGATGGGAGAGAGTTTACACCTTCTTTCCAGAAAGCCTTTCCAGCTTAGCAGCAGAATCCACAACTACTATTTCCTTCCCGTCCTCGCTAATCCATACCGGAACAGGTGTTCCCCAAAACCTATTTCGACTAATAGCCCAATCTCATGCATTCTCAAGCCAATTATGGAACGGTTTAGCCTGCAAGAAAACAAAAGAGGTCAATAATCCACGTCTAAATTCAAGCAACAAGAAAAAATTAAATGGACAGCATTTACAGCACATTCAAAAGAGATAAGGATCAACAACTACATGCAAAATGGATAGGCAGGACTGTTTATACTGAAAATAAAGGCCGTTTACGAGGGGAGGTTGCAATAAGAAATTTTTCTACAAAAAGAGGTCATCTTAAACACTAAGCATAAAATAGAAAAGCTGAAGAAGGTCCCACGGATGAGTTCTCTCACCT
This sequence comes from Euphorbia tirucalli, assembly GCA_039660915.1. Taxonomy (NCBI): domain Eukaryota; kingdom Viridiplantae; phylum Streptophyta; class Magnoliopsida; order Malpighiales; family Euphorbiaceae; genus Euphorbia; species Euphorbia tirucalli. The sequence goes on from CM077641.1 coordinate 75,003,669, forward strand.
ACGCAATCTGGCACCCAGTAAGTCTGTTTGTTGACTTCTATCAGTTGATCTTTAAACTTCTCCACCTCAAGAAACCTAGAAGTACAATACAAAGTAACACATATTTAACAGAAAGAAAGAGGACAGAAACTGCATAATACGATGTACTGAATCCACCAAGAACAGAATATATATGCTGCAGCAATTATAGTTAATGTAAAGCAATCAACTGGCACTCTCCATACACGGCATAGATACTAACTATCAAGGCTTTCCTTCAGACAGCATGAAAAAATCCACATACCAGCTTAAACAGGCCAGCTTATCAGATCTGCTGCCGAAGGCTTTGATATGCTGAATCGTTCCTGACTTGAGAAGCCTTCCTTTTGTCTGAAAAATTGATAATAGATGCATCCAGCGTAAGGGGGAAACCATTGAGAGCATTCATTATAAACAACACCATGCAGACAACAGGACCATTTGAAATCATAAGAAAAGTTACTCAACATTCTAGAAAATAGCTGAGTTAACAACTCCACGCATAGAATGTATACCTTCACCACTTCGACGACATCTTCCTCTACATCCTTGATAAAACGACCTTTGTATTTGGGAATTTTATCTGTAAAGCATCCTCCACTATCAAGTGGGACAATCAAATCTTGTCACTGCAAAAAGAAACATATGAGTTAGTTACTTATCCCCTAAAACAGGAGGGGAAAGAAAAATAGCTGAACAGTAATTGCAAACCTGGCTGATAATTCCATTCTCTAAGCAGACAAGAAAATCGACTTCGCCAAACTGAGGAGCATAATGGACAATCCCAGTACCACATTGATCAGACACAGAACTGTCAGCAACAACTCTGAAAGTGACATCAGAGAGCTCGAGGAAGTGTTCGAACATAGGCTGGTACCTGCAAGGGGCCGAGGGCATTGATTGATGTAGGATGAGTATGGCAAGGGGACAATAGTAGAGCATTGACTGAAACTGAAAGAGTTAAGAGAACTCACTTGGTATTCACTAGAGAAGGTCCAGAAAATCTATCCAAGATATGATAACAATCATGAGCCTGTAGGTTGGATTTTGGTAGAGAATTTGGCTTCTCAGCAGGAAGTTCAGACAACCGGCACTCAGCAACCACATAGATATTTCCAGAGTACTTGTTGCGGACCTGCAACAACAAGAATGCAGTGCTCATAAGATGTCATATAAAAAAGGAATATGGAGCAAACAAAGGGCAAGGGAAGTAGAGAAGCTAGTAGTCTGATCAAGTATTAAAGTATTGCTTGCTGTGTTAAAGAAGAACAAAAATGACAACAGACCTTAACATATAGTAGATCAGGATTGACACAAAGGGCAAGATTGCTGGGCAGGGTCCAAGGCATGGTAGTCCAGGCTACAAAAGCAGCTCCTCGATGGGGATCACTAACAATGGGAAAGGACACCATTATAGAAGGGTCAGTGACGAATCTCTTATCGGAGTCAGCTTCAAAGTTGGAAAGGGGAGTCTCCATGGTTGTGGAGTACGGGGAAACCTGAATTAAGGAAAAAAAAAAAAAAAGAAACATAATTGAAGAGCTTGAATAATCGAAATAAAACCCCATAACGTTGAATATGAACTTAAGAGGTAGAATTGAACCTTGAAAGCTCTGTAGACAAGACCTTTATCATACAGTTGTGAGAAAACCCACCAAACACTCTCCATGAAGTTGAAATCCATTGTCTTATACCCATCTTCAAATGATCCAAGGGAAAGCCCACTCTTGATCACCATAGAATCCCACTGATCGACGCAACTAGTGACAACAGCTCGACATTCTTTGTTGTATGATTCGATACCCATGTCCGCAACATCCTTCCTCGTCACGATGTTCAGCTTCTTATGAATCTCATTCTCCACAGGGACGCCATGGCAATCGAACCCCAAAAGGATGTTTACATGGTGTCCATTCAAGCGCCTATAATGGCACACAATGTCTTTAATCGTCCCAGATGGTATGTGACCATAATGCGGCGAACCAGTAGCGAACGGAGGGCCGTCGTAAAATACAAATTCCGGCTTCCCTTCTGTGCGTTGCTGCACCATAGGGGAAGCTTGAATCTCTTCCCACCAAGCAAGGATATTTTCCTCCTCCGCCGGAAAACAATAACCATTGGACTCAGGAACTTCCTCCAATTTTTTTTTTTTTCTTTTTTAAAGGTAGGTATGTGCTGTTCTATGCTTCAGAGAAGTAATAAAGGGAGGAGATGGATTTGATCATAATCAATGTTATATAACCGTACCGGATATTAAACCGGTGAAGCTACTGGTACGTGTTACAACCGGTTCAATCGGATTTTATCGGTGGTTATATCGGATTATTATTTTTTCGGAAAAAATATTATTTAAAAAATAAATAAGCGTATAAATTCATCAAACACAAGTTTCAAATGTTTAATACTCAAAATAACTTCATAAAATATCCTAAAACTTCATCAATTTTAAATTTTAATAATAACTGATTTAAATTTAAAAATTTCGAAAATTTTGGTTTGAAACCGAACCGAACCAGAACCAAACTAAACTAGTTCAGTTTGGTTCAATTCAAACCAAATGTATATTGGTTTGATTTTGGTTTTATAATTTTCTATGTTTATTTTTTGATTCGGTTCGGTTCGGTCAGAACCAAACCAAACATAGAAAATTATAAAAACCGGTTTTTGACCGGTTCACTGGTTTTGGACCGGTCGAACCGGTCATCTCCGGTTTTTTCAAACCGGTGATTTTAAACAAACCGACCGGACCCATGGTCGGTTCGCGGTAAAACCGGTCGAACCAGCCGGTCTGGTCCGGTTTTCACAACATTGATCATAATTCTCCAAAAACTCTTATTTTTCTTATTTTTTAATCCTGTTAAATTGATGGTTTTTGAGGAATTGTGGATTGTAAAATTATGAGTTTATAAATTTGTCCCTGTACTTTTTTATTATTCAATTTTTTTTATTTTAAAAGACTATTTAAGTAATTACCACATTTAACTCTACTTTAAAAAATCTCCCTTCTCCCAAGCATGGTTTTACTTTGATTTTTATTTTTCTATCAAATATTACACCGTATCCTACTATCCTTCCCTTTATAATTCTTGTCTCACGCTTTCCCAAGCAAAGCCTTAGGGTTTCTAAGTTTCAGTTTTCGATTGTCAGGGTTTATACATTTATGCCATCATACATTGTTTTCGTTTTTCAGGGTTTTATACAAACTGTTTTCCTTTTTTTTTTAAGAAAAAAAAATCCCCCCGAGCTTTTCCTTTACAACTTCGATTCCGTAGGCTTTACGCTTTTTGAATAATACAAACAAAAAAATTAATATACTTAATTATTATTTTAATTCATAATTCAATTATATTCCATACACCATTCTTATTATTTGACCTTACCATATATTTGCTCTAATTTCTCATTCTACATAGTCTATCAAAAAAAAAAAGGCTCATCCTTAATTTAACTTCGATAACTTGAATTGCAAAATATAAGATTGAATATCCCAAATGAATTCCAATGCCAATTCTTTAGTCTATCTGATAAATAAGATGATCCTCAAGTGTTTCGATACTGATTTTAGCACTCGAAAACAATTTTCAATATTCCCCACATCACCCTTTTTTATAGACTATTGTACAAAAAAATTGGATATTTTAACCTATTTCCTAGTTATTTACAATCATTAATGAGTTAATCCGAATCTGAACAGGTTTTTTTATCTACTATGATGATAAAAATATGTTTTTTATAGTCCCAAAATAGCTAGCTATAGTATTAGAGGGGGGGTGAATAGTACTGTAGGGCGAATAAAAATTTTCACAAACTTTCTTTAAAAGTTCTTTTGGAAGAAAAACTAGTTTCCTTCTAAAAACACAAGTTTTATAAAAATGCAGAATTGATTAAAATAATAAAACATGTGAATATAAAATTGCTTTTCTAAAAATGACTTTAAATAATAAAGCAATTAATTTAAATTGCAAGAATTTAAATAGCATAAAATATAAAGAGAGTAGGGATAGAAAAGTATAGACTCCGAATTTTATCCTGGTTCGACCCAACCGGCCTACGTCCAGTCTCGAAGCTAACAGCTCGAGATTTCTACTAACGTTTACTTTACGGGCAGGAAACAAGCCTATGTTACTTTTTGCGAGTTCAAGTAACAAACTCAATACTTTCGCAGGCTAAGTATCAAACCTTTACTGTTACTTTTTGGAGCTTAAGTAACAAAACTCTACCGATGCTTTTTCTAAGCTCAAGTACCAAATTTTTTACAGAGTTTGTTGATCACACCACCAACAAAGTAAACCCCCTTCACATAACTTTGTGTGAATATACAATTCCCGAATGAAATATTTCAATGAAACAAATGTAGCTCTTTTCTCTTTGCTCTCTTTGGGAATTTGGAAGACTAGATATTGAATGCTTAAAATTGTGAGAATTTATAATTGGTCTTCCTTGCATTCAAGTCTTCATGTCCATTCCTTATATAGGGAAAAGCATCTTCATGGCTGTTTGATACAACTCATAAGGAGAAAAGGATTTTGATCTCAAATCATAAACATCATTTAGCCGTTTGAACTCATTCACAAAGAGAGATGTATGTTGATCTCAAGTAGTAAGCATTATTTGGTCATTTGGACTCATTCACAAAGAGAGATGTATGTTGATCTCAAGTAATAAGCATTAGTTAGCCGTTTGAACTCATTCACAAAGAGAGATGTATGTTGATTTCAAGTCATAAGCAATTGTTGAATTCAAGAGATAAGCTTATGTATCCGTTGGTGTTAATTCATAAAGAGAAATCAAGTCATAAGCAATTTGAACTCAAGTCATAAGTTCTCTTCATGTAGCCATTTGACATAAGTCATAAGCATAGTATAAAGTATGCCAAGATTTCTCAAGTAATAAGGCAATTTCTTCAAGTCATAAAGATGTTCAAGTAGCATAGCGTTAAGCTACTTGAAGTGAGTGTGAAAACATTATATGACTATATATATATATATATATATATATATATATATATATATATATATATATATATATATATATATATATATATATATATATATATATATATATATATATATATATATATATTTCAACTCATAAGCTAAGATCTTTCAATTGATAAAACATCTTAGTTTAAGTCATAAGTCATATTAACTTCTTAGGTATAAGTTATATAATAAACTCTATGTGGCCGAGGGAAATAGACTTCAATTCATAAGACATTTTTTGCTCTCTTAGAATTATGAAGTCATAAAGTATTTATGTGACTTATAAAAACATTTTATCTTATAAGGCATAATTCTCAACTCATAAAGTACTTTATTGCAAAGAGTTTAAGAAACTCATTTTATAAATGTCAACTTTGTGATCATCAAAACCGAAGTCAATAGTTTTAAAAAAACCTTATTCAAATAATGATATCTAGATAGGATATTTAAAATTTTAATCTTTTTAATGATTTTGTAGGAGTAAGTGGCGCTTGAACAAAGACAGGCAAATACGTCATAGGTACTCACTTGAAGACTTAATAGCTTATTTCGTTTTTTTGTCTTTTTGAAATATTTGGATTGTAAATTAAAAAATATTCATACCAAAAAATAGGGGATTAATGGGATTAAATTGAATTTTTTCTGACTCTTTTCCATAAATTAAGAAATCCAAATTTGGGATTTCTATGTATTTGTTGAACCAATGACTATTCACGATTCCATAAACAAATTAATTACATACTAGTTCAAAACGCAAGGACTCTTATACTAAAACTTCATTTGAAATGATATGGTAGAAAGCAATGTGCGACTTGAAGGTTATGAGGGGATGAGATAGGGATTTGTTATCCATATATCCCCTTATCCCATATTTGTTTACGAGATAGGGACAAGGGATAAGGGTCTTATCCCTCCCTTATCTCTATCATCCTATACCAAGAGGGCAAGTATAAGAGAGGGGATAAAATTTTAAAGATGGAAAGACTAAGTTGCCCCTCAATAAATTTAAAGATAAAAGAGTGAAACAAATTTATAAAGGTAATATGGTAAAATGTGTTGCTTTATCCTTATCCCTGTCAACCATAACAAACATAAATTAATAAATCTCGACTTACTTATTTTTATTCGTATCCCACTCTTTTATCCTTATCCCAATCCCAATTCTTATTCTCATTTCTATCCACATCAAATACCAAACGTACCGTAACAAATAATAATAATATTCATTTATTAAAAATAATAATTAAATAAAAATAAAAGTAAAAATAAATAAAAAGGAATATTAATTAATTTTAATTAAATATAAATGAAAATAATTAATATTAGTAAATAATATTAAGAATATTAAATATTATTATAATAGTTATATATAAAAAATAGCATCTAATTGGAATTTTATTAAATACTATTAAATTCTAATTATATGTTTGATATTTAGAATGTTATATGGCATAATATAGCAATAATAATAATATATATAGGAATAGGAATGAGAGTGCTCCTAGTTCGACATCATTTGTTCTGTTATATTTATACACTCAAAATCTCACTTTTTGGGCTTAATTTCACCTATGGTATACCAAATATACCTTGTTTTACACTTTGGTATACCAACTTCATTTTTGCACATTTTGATATCCTAAATTGTAAGTGACCTCCCATTGTGGTATACCAGACCTGCTATAGCAGGTTACTCATGCCACGTCAATATTTTACTCATTTTAAATATAAAATATTGGGACCTACTATATTGAAATTACCATTTTAACCAATACAATATTTTTTAATTACTGAAAATATATTATATTATTTTTTATTTATAATTTATTATTTTTCTTTTTTCTTTTCGTTTCCCCAACCGAACCCTAATTTTTCTTATCATCTCCATCTCTCACAGCCACCGCCTTCACTCCCAATCCACCGCCGTATGAACCTATCTTCCACTATGGCCTCCGTCGTTTTGCTGCTTCTCCAATCATTGTTGCCGTTGAAACCATCGTCTCTCCCATCGCAGATTTATAGGCTATATAGTTGGAGGCAATTTCGAATTCCAGCCCTGTTCTTGAAGCTGATAACACTCTCCTTTCCATCTACTACAGCTGCGGCTCTCTTCAGCTCCTCGCCCAGGTTCTTTTTTCCTCTCTCTTGTTAAACCTTTGCTCGAAATCAAAATTGTTTGGTTGGGAGGGAAGGATTGGGAGTGAAGGCGGCAGCTGTGAGAGGTGGAAGGAAGAACTTAGGCATGGCTAATGGCGCTGCCAATGGATTTTTCCTGTACGTTTATGATGGTTGTCTCCTGTGATGATATGGGTATCGAACTCCAATGCCCAACTCCCTTCATCACCGAAGTAATTAAATTACTAGGTTTGGCTTTGATTTTAATTTATTTTCTTTTGGATGAGTTTTGTTGCTCTTGGGTTTCTTCAATAACAGAAATCTGGTTTGGGTTTTGATGTGTACCTGTTGTTGTAGTTGTGATCTTGGTATCTCAATTTATTTAAAAATTCCAACTGAACTCAAGTAATGAACTAACGAATTAAGCAATTTAATATCAAAAATTAAATAATTGGGAAATTCAATAAAGAGGAATAGCTCTTTCAAACAAGACTTGAAAGACAAAGGCGAGGACTCCCGGCGTCTCACGTTTTAACGTCGCCGGAATCTGCATTTGATAAATTGGAATCTGGGTTTCAATTCCTGAAATAAAGTTCATAGCACAGGGACGGTAAAGGGAGGATGAATCTGGGTTTCAATTTTTTTTCCTTCATAAATTTCTAAAATCTGCTAGGTTCAGTTATTACCTAAATGTTGTGATTAGTTGTTTCTATTGGCGGTGGAGGGAAGGATTGGGAGTGAAGGCGGCGGCTGTGAGAGGTGGAGATGATAAGAAAAATTAGGGTTGGGTTGGGGAAAGGAAAAGAGAAAAGAAAAATTATAAATTATAAATAAAAAATAATATAATATAATATATTTTCAGTAATTAAAAAATATTGTATTGGTTAAAATGGTAATTTCAATATAGTGGGTCCCAATATTTTATATTTAAAATGAGTAAAATGCTGACGTGGCATGAGTAACCTGCTATAGCAGGTCTGGTTGGACTATGAACCTTTGGAATTTCTGTTGCAGATTGCAACAGACGTGATTCCGTTGCAATATACGTCCTTGCAGATTCTGCAAGGATTTTCAGTTCCCTTGCTGATTTGCAAGCTGCAAGGGAGTGCTTCTCTCGCAAAAATCCCTTGCAAATTTGCGAGAAAAATCCCCTTGCAGATATGCGTGTGATAATTTCCCTTACAACATTCACTTGCGGATTGGCCAGTGCAGAGTCCCTTTGCATAATATTTTATTAAAAAAAATCAATATAATTAAATAAATACATTATTTGGATTGAAGGGAGCTACTATAAGTTGTATACAACACAAAATTTAGTCCTACATTACATCAAAATCAAATTTTAGTAAAAAAAAGAATAGACTTTTTAGGATTTTAGATAGAATAAAGACCATCTTAGAGACAAACAAAACATTCATAGTAACAGACTTCTCCTATCCATATCGTGACTAATTCCAGACATGGCATGATGCTCAAATTATCCTATATTTATGCAAGCTGAATATTCTATCCAAATGGAATCTAACTAAAAGATTTGACAATAGTTGTTGTACAATCAGTCTTTATGGCATAAAAAATATGCTTAGCAATGCTTATGAAGAATGACAACCATCTAGTTACACTAACTTATAATAAGAGTAAGGAGCAATAGTTCATAGCTTTATTCTTTAAGGCAAGATAAATAACTTGTGCAAATTTCAAATAATTAGATAAACTGCATGCATTTTCATTTTTCCAAATAGAGTGAGATGAACCAAAATACCAGCCATAGCATTGGGAACTTCAAACTATTTATGTAACGGTTAGACAATGCATGAGTTGTATAATAAAGAAATATAAGCTAACGGCCTAGAACAGTGGCTTGATCATGCAACTCCTTTGGCAAGGAGACATATTATTTGCTTTGTACTTGAAATTCCAAAAAGAAAGACAAAAGAAACCTAAAACTTGTGCACCAAGAGGTTTAGAGATTTCACATCAAGATGAAAATTTGCAATAGCTTTTCTGTCTCCAAAATCCCTTAATTCATGCAGCTGGATATTACTAAAATCCGTTGATCGCGCACAATACCGGAAGTTAGTCTTCTACAGTTAGAATTTCGTAAAATTCTCAATAGTAGGAAATTGGAATAAATCCGGAAAGTTCATTAATCATCAAAGCTACTTCAAAAAAGTCATATCACAGCATAACTACCAAAACACTAATTAGAATCCAAAACAAAAAGGGAAAACAAAAACACGAAAATAACAAAAAGGATCCGAAAATAAAAAAAAAACACAAAATTAAGGCCCTAAACAATGAAATTTGGCAAAAAAGTGATGGATCACATAAGTAAAGCTTATGAGTTTGAATAGTTGGCCCAATTCCAATAAAATTAGGATTTGAAAATGCGAAAAACCGACAACCTGAACTTGTCAACAATTACGGGAATGCCACTTCTCCAAAAACAAAAGTTCTTGTTCTTCTACTACATCATTAATGGGTTAATTACATCCATGGTACACAGACTTTAGCGAGTTTCATAATTTGATACATAGACTTTAATTTTGCTCAGCAAAATACATAAACTTAATAGCATCCTACCACTAACATACATATGACCTGCTACAACAAGTTAATTAAAACTAAATTTGAAGAGCTGAGTTTATTGGTGATGAAGGTGGCTGGGTTAGGGTATGTAATCGATGGTGCGGTATTAACGGAATTGATGGAGTGATCGGTGATATTTTGGTGGTGGAGATAACAGTGGAATCAACGGCTATCGATGAAGGTTGCATCAACGCTGAACTCGAAACAACAATTGCCATGGACGAAACAGATAGCGTGGAAAGGGCGGTGGCAGTGGGGCTGATGGAGTCGGAGTAGTGATGGTGGGATTTTCAGATGAATACATGGTAGGGTTAGGGTATCGGTGGCTCTGATACCATGAAAACTTATTGAGGCAACGTGACTTTGTATTGATGATTAAGGATAATATATACAGTTGAGAACCCTAACCCTGCAAGGACTATAATACATCTTTATACAATATTGGTCCTCTCTTTCTCTATCAAAAGAATGAACCAAACCCCGCACATATATTTCTCTATTTTTCTTCATGATAAAAGGTTATACTATTATTTTGAAAGAAGTCAGCCCGACGACATCGGTGTTGAAAGGCGGTGGCGGATGGCCATTGTCAAAAGGAGAAAGAAGGAAGGGCTACTTTGGGTTTTGTTTTTAAGTTGACAATGTCGAGTTTCTCGATATAAGATTTTCTTTTTCATTTTTTTTTAATTTATTTATTTTACAATCTGCAAGGGTAAAATAGTTGCAGATTATTTGCTAGGGAATATTATATAGCATTGCAAATTCCCTTGCAATTTTTGCCTCTAAAATTTTCCCCCTAAAATTTGCAAACAATTGGATCGATAATTTGCAAACAATTTACTAACAAATTTCTTTTGAAAATGATAAATTGAACCGAGACAAAAATAAGAAGAATAAATTGCATCCTATCAAATGTTGGAGGTATAATTGTAATTCTGATATAAATTAAAATTATATTTCACTCAAAAACCATTAAGACATCGATTGGAACTTTTATATAAATTTACTACTTTGTTACAATTCGTTAACTGGATATATATATATATATATATATATATATATATATATATATATATATATATATATATATATAAAAGATAGATTTAGGGTTTGTGAATTCTCTCCTTAAGTGTGGAGAGGTGATCCATTAAATATTTATAGTAGAGGAGTACAAATACAAGTAGGGTTCTACAATTAGAGTTCTATACAAGGTAGAATTTATAAACATATAAAACATATATACTCTATTACTCCCCTGCAAGTTAAGCTGGGGTAGAGACCACAGCCAACTTGTCCCTTAGAATACGAAAACGCGGCCTGGGGAGAGGTTTCGTGAGAATGTCGGCCACCTGATCATCAGTAGAGATATACCGAACAACCAACTGCTTAGAAGCGACACGTTCCCGAACAAAATGAAAGTCAAGCTCCAGATGTTTGGTACGGTGATGAAAAATAGGGTTGGCCGTAAGGTAGGTAGCACTAAGATTGTCACACCAGAGGGTGGGTGCATGCTCCATAGGAAAGCCAAGTTCAACAAGTAACATCCCAATCCAAGACAATTCTGATGTAGAAGTAACAAGAGCACGATATTCTACTTCCGTAGAGGAACGAGACACAGTGCGTTGCTTTCTTGAAGCCCATGAAATAAGATTGGTGCCATGAAAAATGGCAAAACCCGAGGTGGACCGTCGATCATCAATATCACCTGTCCAATCTGAATCCGAAAATGCGTGGAGACGTGTCTGAGTTTGAGGCTGAAATCGCAAACCATAACATGTCGTAGCCTTCAAGTAACGCAATATGTGTTTTAACGCTTGCCAATGCAGGACTGTTGGTGCATGCATATACTGAGCAACTTTGTGTACCGCAAAAGCAATGTCTGGACATGTGATTGTAAAGTACTGTAAGCCACCCACGAAGCTCCTATATTCCGTAACATCAGGTGATGGTTCTCCTGAGACACACAACCGATCGGTGAAATGAGCTGGAGTGTCCACCGGTCTGGAATTCAACATACGTGCCTTGGATAAAAGGTCACAAACATACTTCTTCTAAGTTAGAAACAAGGAACCATCATGTCTTGTAAGTTCAATACCCAAAAAATACTTGGCTGGTCCCAAATTTTGAATAGCAAATTGAGACTGAAGAGAGGCAATTAAGGAAGCCACTTGACCCAAATCATTACCCAAGATCAACAAATCATCAACATAAATGAGACAAAACATAACCCGAGTACCTCGACGCCAATAATACAAGGAGACATCAGCTCGGGAGCAAAGAAAACCATGAGCAACCAGTGCTTGAGTCAGACAGCGGTGCCACATCCCAGGGGATTGCTTGAGGCCATAGAGAGACTTCCGAATTCGATAGACATGAGAGGGCAAAGTGTTTTCCACAAAACCAGGGGGCTGGAACATGTAAACCGGTTCATCAAGATCACCATGTAGGAATGCATTAGAGACATCCAAATGTGAGATCGACCACCCAAAAGAAACAGCAAGTGAGAGGAGTAGCCGAATTGTTGTAGGTTTAACCACAGGGCTGAAGGTATCATGGAAATCAAGCCCCGGACGTTGGTGGAATCCCTTGGCCACTAAGCGTGCTTTGTAACACTCAATGGACCCGTCAGGTTTGGTCTTTGTCATGAACACCCATTTACATCCAATTACATTCTGAGCTGAATTTGCAGGAACTATTTCCCACGTACCATTAGTCACCAATGCGGAATATTCTTCTGCCATTGCTTTACGCCAATGAGAACTCTTGGCTGCTTCCGTGAAACTGGTGGGGTCTGGGGGAAGTACCAATGTATGAAAAAACTTTGGAGAAGGTGGCAATTTACCCGTTTGCCTCCTAGTCACCATCCGGTGAGTGGGTTGAATCTCGGTAGCAACAAGAGATGTAGACGGTGCCGTAGAGGGGACAGGGGCCTTATGCACGGCTTCTTGGAGGTCAACAATCAAGGAGATGCCAGGTATGGTGTTTCGGGTGGAGGGAAGTGGTTCGGTTGGGATTGCAGGTGGTTGGGCGTCAAGTTCGGTCGGAGCAGGTGGTGGAGTTTGGGTTGCTGGCTGAGCAGAGGTAGAGGAAGTGGGCGGATGATGTGGCAGTTGCTGGAGGGCAGGGGTGATTTGGCAACTGGGAAGCACGGGTTGGATAGGAGATGGATCAGGAACGGCAGAACTACACAACTCCGAAAAAGGGAACACCTGCTCATCAAAAACAACATGGCGTGAGATAAAGATTTTCTTGGACACAGGATCAAAGCACCTATAACCTTTATGTGATTTACTATAGCCCAAAAAGATGCATTTGCATGAGCAAAAATTTAATTTATTCAAAGAATATGGACGCAACCAAGGGTAGCAAAGACAACCAAATACATGCAAAATGGAGTAGTGAGGATGACGATTAAATAATTGAAAATATGGTGTGGAGGAATGTAAGGTAGGTGAGGGCATTCTATTAATTAAACAGGCAACAATATCAAAGGCATATGTCCAAAATTCCATAGGCAATTTAGCACAGTGTAATAAGGAGAGACCTATTTCTACTATATGTCGATGTTTTCTTTCTGCTGCCCCATTTTGTTCAGGGGTATAAGGGCATGACATACGATGTTGAATGCCATTTTCAGCTAAATAAGACCTCATAGCAATAAATTCCCCTCCACCATCAGAATGAAAAATCTTAATAGGACGACGGAAATATTTTTCAACCATTGAACGAAATTTAATGAATGTACTTAATACCTCAGATTTATATTTTAAAAAATAAATCCAACAATATTTGCTAAACTGATCATAAAAGAGCAAATAGTAAACAAAACCATCATGAGATTCAATAGGTGGAGGGCCCCATAAATCAGAACAAATAATATCAAGAGGTCCATCAACAACAGAATTAGAAGGAGAAAAAGGAAGTTTATGACTCTTGCTAACCCCACAGCTAGAACAAGTGGTGCGATCCCTACTACCTAAGAAACGAATATTATTATGACGCAAAATATGACTGACTACTGGTAAGGCAGGATGACCAAGCCGTGCATGCCATGTGGCTAATGATGTGAGATGTGCTCGGATAGGAGGTGGAACACCTGGAGAAAGAGTCTAGAGCCCATTCTTATTCTGGCCTCGAAGTATCACCTGTTTGGAAGTCAGGTCCTTCACAATAAAATAAGAATAAAAAAATTCAACAGAAACATCATTAGCACGGGTTAGAGCACTAATAGAAACAAGATTAGAATGAGAAGATGGGACATGGAGGACTTGAGATAATTTTAAAGGATGAACAGCAGTAGGAACAAAAGAAGACCTAACATGAGTAATAGGGAGACGTGAGTTCAGGCCCATTGTATTCTGAGTGCAGGTGGAGTTGACCCAAGTCTGGAGTGAGGTGGTGTGTAGCTCCACTATCCATAATCCATGAAGAGTCGGTTGGGTTGGTAGTAGTATGGTTGGAGGTTGGAGGGTGAGGATTTCGCTGCTGGTTAATTTTGGGAGATGGACATTGACATGCATAATGCCCCAATCCTTTGCAATTATGGCATGTAACCGTCGACACATCAGCTGGTGCGGATTGAGTGTACTGCCCTTGCTGGTGGCATGAATACTGCTGGCCGAAAAAGTGAGTCTGTCCATGTTGCTGCTGTGGGTACAGACCAAGGATAGATTGCTGCTGTTGCCGGTGGTAGGAGGGGGCGTACTGTCCCTGAGAGTGCTGCTGGTGGCGCCCGCGTCCTCTTCCGCGGCCATTTGAACTCGGCTGCCTTGCCGTGAAAAAGGTAGTTGGTGCATTCAATTCCTCTGTCAAGGATTTTTCCTTTTTAATATGCCGTTCCTCAGTCAATAAAAAAACCAATAAATCATCATAAGATATAGTACGTGCCCCAAACGTACGACAAACATCCCGAAAAGGACCCCGAAGTCCATCTAAAATAGCATTAACAAGATCTTCATCTGAGACTATGTATTGTAAAGAAGCTAACCGATTGGAAATTAATTTGGCACGTTGCATATAATCAGAAATTGTTTCAGAGTTCAACTTTACCAGGGAATGGAGTTGTTGTTTCAAGTCTCATACCTGAGCCCTTGAACCAGAAGCATAAGCGTTTTCTAACTTTACCCAAGCATCACGAGCCATTTTAACACCAATGATCTGCGGAAGGAGAGATGGAGAGATAGAATTCAAGATCCAACTGAGAACCTATTGATCTTTTTGAAACCACATCTGATAAAGGGGATTGACATCATTATTATCCAGTCTCTCTGCTGGAACTTGGGCCATACCATCCACATGAGCGGCTAAACCACATCCCGAAAGCATAGGCATAATTAGTGTGTGCCAAAGCACATAGTTAGTTGAGTCAAGTTTCAGCGGAAGTTGATGAGAAAAAGTTGGGGTAGCCATCCCCCCAAGACTAGAACCAATTGAATCAATAGGAGAAGAGGTGGCTGAAGAATTGGTAGAGTTACCGGTGTTTGTCATGATGAGAAGCAAAAGGATGAGTAAAGAGAGAATTCTTAGGGTTAAGGTTTCGGTCACCACAAGAGAGAGGAATCAAGATTAGTGTTTCGGTTCCACAAGACAAGAAAGAAGAGAAGAGAGAACCAAGGTTAGGGTTTCGGTCACCACAAGAAACAAGAAAGAAAAAGAGAGGAAATCCTTTAGGGTTTGGAGTTCAGCCTTGCTCTAATACCAAGATAGATTTAGGGTTTGTGAATTCTCTCCTTAAGTGTGGAGAGGTGATCCATTGAATATTTATAGTAGAGGAGTACAAATACAAGTAGGGTTCTACAATTAGAGTTCTATACAAGGTAGAATTTATAAACATATAAAACATATATACTCTATTAATATATATATATATATATATATATATATATTGCTTTTAACACATGAGGTTGAGTTCAAAAGAAGATTCAAATAATTAAATATATGAAAAAGAAAAGTAGTAAATTGCAAGAAAAAATGATTAATATTTCGCTGGTGAATTGATTCAGCAGAAAAATAGAAATTAGTTTTTCGTTTATTTTTTCATGTATCAAACATAAAATTAAAATTAAAAAAATTAAATTAAGAATATATTGAGAACTTAGATGGATTAAATGGATTACATGGATTGTTACATGGTTTATTATAAACCATATAATATGAGTTCCATAATCTAGTCAATCCATGTAACTCATTATAAACAATAAGAACTACTTTTCATGGTTTGAATGAGTTGAGATTGAATGGGTTGTGATAACTCATCCAATTTTGTAAACCCTAACCTATTCCATGAACCAAATATAGCAATAAAGTAATTGAATCTACTGTTGAAAGAGGGATGCCTACTATTTTTTTTTTGGTAAATACTACCTGTTTCCGGACACCACATTGGATGCAGACTAATCTGGTTTCGAGGTAGCAGTTCAA
The DNA here is from genome assembly GCA_039660915.1 of Euphorbia tirucalli. NCBI lineage: Eukaryota > Viridiplantae > Streptophyta > Magnoliopsida > Malpighiales > Euphorbiaceae > Euphorbia > Euphorbia tirucalli. The sequence continues at coordinate 75,019,793 of CM077641.1, forward strand.
CAGATTATGATATCAAGACTCCTACCAATATTAGTACTGGGACTCGAACACCTATCATGTCCCTAACTCAGCTCACTATCTACCATCTTAACTACCAAACATTGGTAGAGATGCTTCTATTTAATGGAGATAATTGGTGCTAAAAAATAAATGTGAATAAGTGGATAGTAATTGATTACTTGAGTGTATTATTCTGGGAGTATACAAAAATTTTCTGCTGTTTGCAGGGACGGTTAGAGAGAGAATTGAAAATCATTGAAACCATAATTTACTGTCCAAACAAAATTAATTAACAAGTTCATAAGCACAAACCGGATAAATTTTTGTCTAATTCGATGTATTTCATTTCTAAAGGTCTCTTAGATGTTATAGTACCATGATAGAAATATGATTATAAATATATATGTGGTATTTATGTACAGTGCACAGGGAGCTATGTATATATTTTACATGTGTATCTCTAGGGTATAAATACCCACTTAGAATCAATACAATTCAAGGGTTTCACATAATCTTACATGGTATAAGAGAGATAAGAGCTAAACAGCCGATCTTTGTTCTCGAAACCTAACCTTCGCTGCCAGTCTTCATCATGTCCTCCACTTATATATCATTCTTCATTTTCATTTATTTCCGATGTGGGATTCTCCAACATCTCTAACACTCCCCGTCAAGTGTAACTGGGCCTGAACCAGTTGTCACTTGTCAAACATTCCTTGGCCTCTTTCCTTTATGGTCCAAGGTTATCAACGGGTCTAGTTTTGTCCACTAGCCCAAACTCTACCAGGACTTTAAACACAGACCCAGGATCTTTTTTGGCTGTCAGGCCTTCTTCTGCTCTGATACCATGAAGAGACTCTGTGGGTCTTGAAAGCATTGGGCTTAATTGGATGAGTAAGCATATAAGTAAGGTTGAGCCCATGTAATATAAAACCAATTGGCTTATGTTAAGGCCCAATCTACACCACTCATATATCACTCTTCATTCTCATTTATTTCTAATGTGGGATTCTCCAACATCTCTAACAAATATTAGAGGCTGTTATTGAGGGTTTGCATGAAAATTTTGATGCTTTTGTTAGAACTTTGAGGTTCAGATGGATAATGTTGGATTTGATGATTTATATGGAATGTTGTTAACTGAAGAATGGAAAATAAATCGATATGTAAGTAGGGAAAATTCAATCCCGTCAGCTCATGTGACGGTGAGGCAACATACTAATGCACCAGGAAGCTATTCCGGTTAGAATTCCAGATTGTTTACTGCCGGTAGAGGAAGCGTTAAAAGCTGTGGAGACCGAGGAAGGTAATAGCAGTAGCCCTATGGATTTGTTAGTGCAGGATGAGGTAATTATTTTCAGCAAGAAAGTTCCACTGCTTATGGTTTTACATGTTCTCTGGCAGATGTCTTTCTGTATTACATGTGGAAGGGTTCACAGGTGTTGTTTTGCTTAATTTATGTTGATGACCTCTTGGTTTTGGGAAGTGACTAAGGTTGTGTATTCGCCTTGATTTCTTTTCTTTAATCCTAGTTTGCAACTGAAAATTTGGGACCAACAACATACTTCTTGGGTATTGAATTCTTAGGATAGAATGGATCGTTGTTCTTGGCACAGAAGAAATATACCTTGAATTTACTGTCTAAGGCTCGGATGATGGAATCTAAACTAGTTGACACGCTGGCCTGGTCTTCTGATCATTTGTCTACATCAGGTACTCTTTCTTCAGATGTCACGGCTTACAGGAGTCTTGTGGGTGGCTTAAAGTACTTAATAATAACTCGTCCTGACATTGCCTTTACTGTGCATAAAGTTGCCCAGTACATGCATGCGCCCACCACTGTGCACTGGTAGGCTTTGAAACTGATCCTACGCTACTTGAAAGCTACTGTTTTGTTTGGCTTACGGTATCAGCGTCAACCTACCTTGCAGTTATATGCCTTCTCTGATTCGGATTGGGCTGGCGACGCAGATGATCGCAGGTCCACTTCTGGTTTCGGTATTTTTCATGGCACTAATCTCATCTCTTGGGCATCTCATAAACAATGTATTGTCTCTCGATCCTCTACGGAAGCCGAATATCGAGCTCTTGCTATAGCGACCTTTGAATTGTCCTGGCTAGGTATGCTTCTTGTTAAGCTTGGTTTTACAATGGAGCGGCCCCTTACTCTTTGATGTGATAATCTTAGTGCCACTTACCTTACGGCTAATCCCATCTTTCATCACCGCATGAAGCATTTGGAGCTCGATTTCCATTTTGTTTGGGAGCGTGTTGCATCTAAACAATTGATTGTTCATTACATCTCTACTGATGATCAAGTGGCGGATATCCTCACCAAGCCTCTTTTGAGCGGACGACCTTTTTCAAAAGAAAAGAGGAACGTGGCAAAGCGAACCAGGGAAAAACGTTTTGATTTGGAAAACGGGTTTGGTTTATCTTGCTTTAGGGAAAAACGACCAATTTGTTTAGAAATTACCTTTATAGAAAGCATTTTTTTCCGTTTTATTAATTAAATACCTAAAAACATAAATTTCAAGATCACTGACAGAGTCGCCACCCGGATCAGCTCATCTGGGAAATTCCGGTACAGCTCGTTACCGAGCGCAGACTGCCGTACCTAATCCAGAGATTTAGGGTTCGGGCAACTTGCCTACTTAACCTCGAGCTTGTATTCAGATTATAATTTATATTACCATATTTATTCAATTTATTATCTTTCTTTACCCTATTTGTTTAATTATCAGCCGATGCTCAAGCAAATGACAGAAATAAATCGCAGAAAGTAAATCATACACACAAATTATATGAAAGAATAATAGAGGCCGCTTATACAACCAAATTGAATAAAAATAAAAACTCTCATCCTCACATTACAAGCGCTTAGGATACACGAGGATCTAAAAACTTGCAAACGCCTAAATACACGAATTAATCTATTAATTACAGCAAAAATAATAAAAAGGAAAATAAATGCTACAAAACAGACGGTTAGCACAGTTTATATCTCAAGCACAAGTAGGACTCACAGCAGGACATAATTGGGATTTTTAGGGACGGAGGCATACATTTAGGGGGTAACCGGGTCGACGCGACCGGTCAGACCGGTTAGACCTGGAAAACCGTTTTGAAACGCCCTGTAGATTTTTGTGCTGGAAAATAATTTTTGAAAACCATTTTGCTCGGTTTCATGCAAATTTCCACATTTTAGCTGGTCTGTCATCCCGGAACTTGAGGTTCCGTTCGCAATGGTTTTCCTAATTTTCACAACCATCTAGGGTCCAAAAGCAGCTAACACGCCAAAAACAGTTTGAATCCGAAGACAGTATCGTGCGACGATGTTCGTACGGGCTGTTCCGCGATTCTGCCTTATTCTAGAAGTTACAGCCGTGCGGCTCTAAATTACAGCTGTGCGGCTATGGCTTCCAGAACCCGAAAAATGGTTTTCTCGTTTTTAAAAATGCCGTTTTACTCGTTTTCGATGTTTCCTGGGGATTTTATAGGGTTCGAGGGTCCACCAATGATGGACTACGGATCCGGTTCGGATCAAACAACCCCAAATTCCAGAAAATAAAACCCAAAAAAAACTGAAAACCCTGATATCCGTACGTATAGAAATTCGAAAACCAAAATTTTACAACATACAGATGCATTTGGCCCGAAATTGATAACAACAGAATGCATAAAATGGAAAACGGACTACTTTCGGCCAATTAGGGTAGTTTTGGGATTCTGCCCCTACATAACACAGCCATGCGGCTCTGAGGTTAGAGTGCGGCTGTGTTCTTAGAAAACACAGCCGTAGGGCTCTGTTCGGGTAGCCAACTTTCCAGAAAAACAGAAAATAGAGGAGAAAATCACAGGAAATGCAACAAACACAAGTTTAAGGCCTCTCAGAGTTTACCTTAATGTTATTCCAATGTAATGGATGTTCAGAAAAGGATTGAAAAGCAGAAATGTGCCTCGAATCCTTGAGTGTCCCGAAATCCTGAAAATAATTTTCGAACTAAATCGAAACGACCCAGAGAATGCCTCCAGACAAGTAAGTCACCGGTCTAGAATTGTTGTAGAATTGTTTAAATATAAGTTTCAGATTTGAAAGCCAAATTCTCTCTATCTTTCTTCCTCACCCTCTCTTTGCTTCTTTTTGTTTCTTTTTCTCTAAGTCTCTTTTTTTCCAAGGAACCCCCCCTCTCTCTGATTTTTCCAGTTTTTATGTCCCACTTTATTTTTCATGATTGAGAACATTAAATGCGCCCCATACCTTCTGACTTTGGTTTTCGGCTGAAAAGATAGAAACAAAACTCCCACCTCAGCAAGTTGTTCTGTCTTGCAGAACAACTCCCCTAACCCACTAGAGCCGCCCAGCCCTAGGAGTTGCTCTGTCATGTAGAACAACTCCCCTAACCCACCAGAGCCGCGCGGCTCTAGTAAGCCAAGGCCGGGCGGCTCTAGGTTTTAGGACCGGGCGGCTCTGACCTAAGCCGTACGGCTGTAGTTCAGAAACCACAGTCGTGCGGTTCCAGGCAGAACCGGGACAGGCTACCCTAATGCCTACACTCGCCTCTAAATCCTAAACTTACTTAAGGGACCTTTCTTGGGGTTTTTGGATCGCGGACGGTAAGGTTTTCGAAGCATTCGAGGCATTCCAGGCACCTTCTGCTCCTTCCCAAATCTGATTGCTAAAAAGGTAATAAATGACTCTCATCATGGAGGTCGGAAAAACCCGTGCTCACACCTCTCTCCGAGCAGCGTTTTCGTTTCTTAAGAGACAAGTTGGCTGTGGTTTCCACTCCAGCTCAACTTGCGGGGGAGTGATAGAGTATATATTTTATATGCAATTATACTACTATAATTTGTATAGGACTCTACTTGTAATTATTCCCTTGTACATCTCCTATATATATTTAATGAAATCCTTCTCCATACTTTAGGAGAGATTTCCACAAAACCTAATTCTATTTCACTTGACACAAAAATTATCGGAAGACATAAGCTTCCAGCTTATATCATCTTCTTTATGGTGGTGCCAGGATTGTTCCGTTTTGGGGGGGGGGGGTAGAAGAGGCAGAAATGGAGGATGGCATCGTCGGCTCGGCAGCAGCGGTAGGTGGGCGGCATGGCAAAGAGGAGAGGAGGAGAGGGTGAGGGACGAAGGCTGAAGAAAGCAGAACTGTTTTGCTTTTTTAATTTCCAGAGCAAATTAAAAAAAAAAATTACAACAACTGATACAAGGGCATCGCCCCTGTATCAGCGCTGAAGAGCAGGGGTGCTGCCCCTGCTCTTCTTAGGGGAGCGGCAGCTGAAGGGGGTCACCGAAGCCCCCTATTCAGGGGTTTTTCCGGCATCTGGGGGGTCAGCTACCCCCTCGTGACCCCCCTCAGTGCCGCCCCTGTTTATGCTCCTCAAGAGTAAAAGAATGAACCAAACTCCACGTATATATTTCTCTATTTTTCTTCATGATAAAAGGTTGTACTATTATTCCAAAAGGAGTTAGCCCAACAACATCGGTGTTGGAAGGCAGTGGCGGATGGCTATTGTCAAAAGGAGAAAGAAGGAAGGGCTACTTTGGGTTTTGTTTTTAAGTTCACAATGTCGAGTTTCTCGACATAAGATTTTCTTTTTCATTTTTTTCATTATTTATTTATTTATTTTACAATCTGCAAGGGTAAAATAGTTGCAGATTATTTGCAAGGGAATATTATATTGTTAGGATTTTATGGACTTTATAATATGTATATAACGCATTAACGATATTTGGGCATGTAGACGTATGTGCATTGTCGATTTTTGGATCGTGTATTTATAAAAAAGGCCCAATTAAAGTGATCTAATTAATTTAATAGGGCCATGTCATTTTATGAAAAGAAGTGTGGGTTAATTTATCATAAGTGTAGAAACCCAGGGTATAAAACTAATTTATGATGGGCTTAATTAGTAATTTATACCAACTCTATATAAATAGGGGTTATGGTCCCTGGTTGAGTGTAATTCCTAAGGAAAACACATATTCCTTAAACTCAGAGAAAAACCCCATCCTTTTCCTGAGCCTCAAGAGGAATTCCAAATCAACCCGAAGATCAGATACCCGGATACAAACAAGAGATTGCTGTGATCATGGAACCAGGTACGCTTCTGTTAATACTGTTTAGAGATCAATAATTTCTACATAAGAATTAGATCCTGGATTATTAGATTATTAGCTTAATTTTAATCTACATGTGGTATCAGAGCCAGGTTTTATTGTGGAATTATTGGTTTTATGATTGTTGGTTTTTTCCATGATTATATGAATTTTGGCTATCTGATGAAATTGTTGTTGGGCTGTTTTGTTTTATTGATTCTAGAATTAAAATCAATTGTTTTGATTTTGGCTTTTTGTGGGCAAATTGTGGGCAAAACGATTTCTGCTGAATTGGAATCAATTGGAATTGATTTTTTGAATTGCTTTTTGTATTGTTGGGTTATTGAATTACAATTGTTTTGATTTTGGCTTTTGTGGGCAAAACGCTTTCTGGAAAAACAATCAATTGTTTTGATTTTGGCTTTGTGGGCAAAACGCTTTCTGGAAAAACTATCTTTTAAAAACTCAACCCAGCAATTGACCGATGGTTTCCCACTGTGTAACGGCTTCCCCTTCACCGGCATATGGCTTCGCCGGTTTACAGCGGGGTGAGCGGCGATGGGAATCAGTCGGTGTCTGGGCTGTGGCGGTGACAGGAGGCGTCGGTTTTTCTGGTGGCGGTGAAATCCATCGTTTGCTGTTCTCCGTCGCGTAGCGCGGTGTGGATGCTGTGGGTTTTTTGTCGCCGGTGTTTTGGGGGCTGACCGACGCCTCCCTTCGGTCGGGCTGCGGCGGCGGCGGCTAGGGTTTCAACCCTAGCCCACCGCCATCCAGGAAGATGAAGCATTAAAAAAAAAAACGTTTATAAACGTTTATAATTAATACTAATAACCTGTTTGTGGCGTTTATAATTAATTAATAATAATCCGTTTATAAACGTTTATAATTAATTATAATAATCTGTTTAATTAATATCTGTTTATAAACGTTTTCTTTCTTTTATTTATTTTTTTAATGGATTTTTACCATTTTAGCCCCTGAAGTTAACAGATTCCTTTTTTTTTTTGTCTTCAATTTTTTTTAATTACAGATTTAGTCCCTAATTTATTTTAATTACATAATTGGTCCTTTTATGTTGTTTTGTTTACTTTATTTATTTCTTTATGATTTATTTAGGATTAATTATGTGCTTAAAGTATGTTATGATGTCAAATTATATAGTTAATTTGAATTTTGGTTGAGTGATTATTTCGTATCATTTATAATATTAAGCATGTCTAGTAATTTGAATCGGTAAATTGAAGCAGCATGTTACCAAAGTATCCTCTACTGTCTAAGATTTTTCGATTTTAAGTTACTAAGATGTTTTGTCTTTGTGTGTGTGTTTTTCATGCGGATAATATCCGGCCCAAAGGAAGGTTATTATTGTTTGGCAGAAATTTACATATACATGTAGTGATAAACTTGTGATGATTATTAGGTGTCCGTTGTGAGTGTTAAGTCGGTCCAAAGAAAGGCCTAATACTTGACTGGATTTTATTATCAGTGTTTGTTTACTACACCAAGTGGATCACTTACAAATTAACTCTCTGTCCAAAGACTAGACTTAATGATGTAACGATTTTCTTGTGATAGGTGTTATTTATGATTATGATTAATCACTCTTATGAGCTTATTGTGATTTTATTCTTGTGTTCTCTACACAGTTAATTCTATTACTGCTGCTACAATATCTACTAATATGAATAGCATTCCGGTACTAAATGGTGCCAACTTTAAGCTTTGGAAAAATAAGGTTTTAATTGCTCTGGGATGCATGGATCTGGACTTTGCACTTAGGGAGGAGCGTCCTGCTGAGCTTTCAGATGAGAGTACCTCTAAACAACAGAGGGAAATGGCTCAGTGGGAGCGCTCCAATCGCATGAGTCTAATGATCATGAAGCAAGCCATCCCTGAGACTTTCCTGGGCGCTATGTGTGAGGAGACTAATGCCAAAAGGTTCCTAGAAGTGCTTAAAGAGCGCTTTGCCAAAAGTGAAAAGGCAGAAACAACTGGCGTTTTACGACAGCTTGTTTCCATGAAGTATAAAGGTAATGGGAACATAAGGGAGTACATTCTTGAGATGTCTCATTTGGCTTCAAAACTGAAAACACTCAAGTTAGAGCTTTCAGAAGAATTGCTCGTGTATTTGGTTTTGATCTCTCTTCCTCCTCAATACAGTTAATTTGAGGTGAGCTATAATTGCCAAAAGGATAAATGGACTCTTAATGAGCTCATTTCTCACCTTGTGCAAGAGGAAGAGAGGCTGAGGCATCATAAGGTGGAAAGTGCTCATTTGGCATCGTCTTCTAAAGACAATAAGAAAAGGAAGGGCAAAAAGATTGCAGTTGAGGAACCACAAAAGAAGAAGCAAAAGGTAATACCTGAACAAGGTTGCTTCTTTTGTAAAAACCCTTCTCATATGAAGAAAGAATGTGCTAAGTATCATGCCTGGCGCGTGAAGAAAGGTACATCTCTTGCTTTTATTTGTTCTAAGGTTAATTTAGTTTCAGTGCCAAAAAATACTTGGTGGTTAGATTCTGGTGCTACTACTCACTTAAGTATATCAATGCAGGGTTGCCTGCACTGCCGAAAACCAAGTGATGCTGAAAGATTCATCTATGTGGGGAATGGCAATTCGGTAGAGGTTGAGGCTATAAAAACATTTAGGTTATTACTTAAGTCTGGTTTTTATTTGGATTTATTTGAGACACATGTTGTACCGTCTTTTAGACGGAATTTGATTTCTATTTCAGTTTGGACAAAGAAGGTTATGTTTGTTCATTTGGAAATAGCCAATGTTGTCTTTCTTTGGATAATAAATGCATTGGAACCAGTACTTTATCTAGTTTTGATAACCTATATTTGCTTGATTCGGTTACCTCATATAATGAAAACCTTCATGTCAATTCACGTGGCACTAAATGAAAGTTAACTAATGAGAATTCATTAACATTATGGCATAAGCGATTAGGACAAATCTCTAAACAGAGAATTGAAAGGCTAGTGTCAAACGGGATACTTAATGAACTTGACACCTCAAGTAATGAAATTTGTGTTGAGTGCATTAAGGGCAAACAAACAAACAAGAGAAAGTTAGGAGCCAAGAGAGCTGAGGGCGTCTTAGAACTAATACATACAGACATTTGTGGACCGTTCCCCACACCCTCGTGGAACGGTCAACAATACTTCATAACGTTCATAGATGATTACTCTCGTTATGGCTACCTATACTTGATACATGAGAAGTCTCAAGCTTTGGACGTTTTCAAAAATTTTAAGGCCGAGGTTGAAAATCAACTCGGGAAAACAATAAAGCAAGTTAGATCCGACCGTGGTGGTGAATACTATGGAATTTATGACGGTTCAGGTGAACAACGTCCAGGGCCTTTTGCCAAATTCCTAGAGGAGTATGGGATCGTCCCTCAGTATACTATGCCAGGTAACCCGGCAATGAATGGGGTAGCTGAAAGACGAAATAGGACCCTTAAGGATATGGTGAGAAGTATGATAAGTCGTACTACCTTACCAGACTCACTCTGGGGAGATGCACTAAAAACTGCAGTCTACATTCTTAATAGAGTTCCAACAAAAGCTACTAACAAAACCCCTTATGAGTTGTGGACTGGTAAGAAACCTGTCCTAAAACATTTACGTATTTGGGGATGTCCAGCTGAAGCAAGGCCTTACAAGCCTAATGAGAAGAAGTTGGACTCTAGGACCGTTAGTTGCTATTTTATTGGATACTCTGAACGATCACGGGGTTTTATGTTTTATGATCCTAAAAGAAGAACGTTTTTTGAGACGAGAAATGCTTATTTTCTTGAGGATGTTGAGCTTGGGGGGGAAAAGAAGACCCAAGATTTTGTCTTTGAAGAAGAGGTAATTTCTCTTCCTACAGTTGCTATTGATCATGATCAGGTCCTTATTCCTAGTTTTGATCAACAAGCAAATTCAGCACCTGAAGACACTATTGAACATTCCCCTAATCACGATCAACAAAATATTCCGGAAATGCAAGCTCAACAACCTCAAGAACCAGTGCCACTTAGGAGATCCACTAGGGAAAAGAGAAATGCGATTCTAGATGACTACATCGTCTTTCTCCAAGAGCATGAGACAGACAGTGGAATGGAGGAAAATGATCTAATCAACCTCCGTCAGGCCATTGAAAGTCCCAATGCCCAATCTTGGATCAATGCTATGAATGATGAGATGAAATCCATGAAAGATAATGACGTGTGGGAGCTTGTCCCTTTACCCGAAGGTGCAAAACCAATTGGTTGCAAATTAATATTTACAACCAAAAGGGATGCAGAGGGTAAACCAGTCAGGCATAAAGTTCGTCTAGTCGCTAAAGGATTCACTCAAAGGGAAGGAATTGACTACAAAGAGACTTTCTCTCCAGTTTCATCGAAAGACTCTTTTAGGACAATTATGGCACTTGTGGCACATTATGATCTTGAGTTGCATCAGATGGATGTTAAGACAGCATTTCTTAATGGTGACCTTGAGGAAACGATTTATATGGTGCAACCTGAATGCTTAGATTCTAAAGACTCAAAGCATTTAGTCTGCAAATTAAAGAAATCCATCTATGGGCTCAAACAAGCTTCTCGTCAATGGTATCACAAATTTCATAAAGTAGTGTTATCTTTTGGTTTTGAAGCTAACGCTATTGAAGATTGTGTGTACCATAAGTTCTATGGAAGTACTTTTATCTTCTTAATCTTATATGTGGATGATATTTTGCTAACCACCAATGATGTAAGATTATTGCATGAGACTAAGAAATTTCTTTCAAAACATTTTGAGATGAAAGATCTTGGTGATGCATCTTTTGTATTAGGTATCCAAATACATCGAGATCGTTCTCGGGGTATTTTGGGTTTGTCACAAAAGGCTTACATCGATAAGATATTAAAAAGGTTTGGCCTGCAAGATTGTAATCCCATTAATACTCCTGTGACTAAGGGAGACAAGTTCTGTCTCGATCAATGCCCTAAGAATGGCATGCAGAAAAGGGAAATGCAGAATTTTCCTTATGCCTTTATGGTTGGCAGTTTAATGTATGCACAGGTCTGTACTCGTCCAGACATTGCATTCATTGTCGGAGTACTGGGTAGATACTTGAGCAATCCGGGTAAAGAACATTGGACAGCAGCCAAGAAAGTATTGCGATACTTACAAGGAACAAAGAATCACATGCTCATGTATAGTAGATCAAATCAGTTAGAGATCATTGGGTATTCTGATTCTGATCATGGAGGATGTAAAGATAGCCGTAGATCAACATCAGGATATATTTTCTTGCTTGTTGGTGGAGCAATATCCTGGAAGAGTGTAAAGCAATCACTTGTAACCTCTTCCACTATGGAATCAGAGTTTGTGGCGTGCTATCAAGCATCCAATCATGCTATTTGGCTGCGAAATTTTGCTACTGGATTGCGAATAGTTGATGGTGTTGAAAGACCACTTAGGGTACACTGTGACAACAGAGCCGCGGTCCTTTATGCCAATAACAACAGGAGTTCATCAAATTCTAAACACATAGAAATAAAGTTCCTTGTTGTTAAAGAAAGAGTTCAGAGAGGTCAGATTAGTGTTGAGCATATAGGTACAAGCTCCATGCTTGCGGATCCACTGACTAAAGCATTGGTACCTAAGTTATTTCTCGAACATATACCCCGTATGGGTGTTGGATTATTAGAGGATCTTTAGGTTCAGTGGGAGTCTCAGACACACAATTAAGTTTATTACTTTATTTTATCAATGTCATGACAATTTAGTTTAAATAAAGTATTCAGTTTTGTTCCACTCTGAATGTTATTTGATCTCATTTGGTTAAGATTGGACCAGTTGGAAATAGGCATGTATTGATCACATCACATGTAATTTCCATGCTACACTTCCACACTTGATCCAGGTCATTTAGTTAAGTTATTATATGTGACCATGTTGGGTTTAGTTGTATTATATATTGGCAACGAAAACCCCTTTGATCCTTGTGTTAATATACTAATGGACAGGATTGGTTTAAAATGACGAAGTATGAATAGTTTGTTCGAACGACTATGGATAAGTAACGATATATATATATATATATATATACGATTATAAAGCATAATGTGTGAATAGATGCTTATAAAGTCCAAGTGGGAGATTGTTAGGATTTTATGGACTTTATTATATGTATATAACGCATTAATGATATTTGGGCACGTAGACGTATGTGCATTGTCGATTTTTGGATCATGTATTTATAAAAAAGGCCCAATTAAAGTGATCTAATTAATTTAATAGGGCCATGTCATTTTATGAAAAGAAGTGTGGGTTAATTTATCATAAGTGTAGAAACCCAGGGTATAAAACTAATTTATGATGGGCTTAATTAGTAATTTATACCAACTCTGTATAAATAGGGGTTATGGTCCCTGATTGAGTGTAATTCCTAAGGAAAACACATATTCCTTAAATTCAGAGAAAAACCCCATCCTTTTCCCGAGCCTCAAGAGGAATTCCAAATCAACCCGAAGATCAGATACCCGGATACAAACAAGAGATTGCTGTGATCATGGAACCAGGTACGCTTCCATTAATACTGTTTAGAGATCAATAATTTCTACATAAGAATTAGATCCTGGATTATTAGATTATTAGCTTAATTTTAATCTACATATATAGCATTGCAAATTCCCTTGCTTTTTTTCCTCCAAAATTTTCCACCTAAAATTTGCAAACAATTGGATCGATAATTTGCAAACAATTTACTAACAAATTTCTTTTAAAAATGATAAATTGAACCGAGACAAAAACAAGAAGAATAAATTGCATCCTATCAAATGTTGGAGGTATAATTGTAATTCTGATATAGATTAAAATTATTTTTCACTCAAAAACCATTAAGAAATCAATTGGAACATTTATATAAATTTACTACTTTATTACAATTCGTTAACTGGATATATGTATTGCTTTTAACACATGAGGTTGAGTTCAAAAGAAGATTCAAATAATTAAATATATGAAAAAGAAAAGTAGTAAATTGCAAGCAAAAATGATTAATATTTCAGTAGTGAATTGACTCACCATAAAAATAGAAATTAATTTTTGTTTAGTTTTTCTTTTATTTTTTCATGTTTTCAAAAAAAGTATCAAACATAAAATTAAAATTAAAAAAATTAAATTAAGAATAGATTGAGAACTTAGATGGATTAAATGGATTACATGGATTGTTACATGGTTTATTATAAACCATATAATATGAGTTCCATAACCTATTAAATCCATGTAACCCATTATAAACAAGAAAAACTACTTTTCATGGTTTGGATTAGTTGAGATTGAATGGGTTATGATAACTCATCCAATTTTGAAAACCCTAACCTATTCTATGAACCAAACATAGCAATAAAGTAATTGAATCTACCGTTGAAAGAGGGATGCCTACTATTTTTTTTTTTTTTTTTTTGGTAAATACTACCGGTTTCCAAACACCACATTAGATGCTGAATAATCCGGTTTCGAGGTAACAGTTCAGCGGATTATGATATCAAGACTCCTCCCAATATTGGTACTGGGACTCGAACACATATCATGTTCCTAACTCAGCCCACCATCTACTATCTTAGCTACCAAACATTGGCAGGGATGCCTACTATTTAATAGAGATAATTGGTGCTAAAAAATAAATGTGATTAAGTGGATAGTAATTGATTACTTGAGTGTATTATTCTGGGAGTATAGAAAAATTTTCTCTTGTTTGCAGGGACAGTTAGAGAGAGAATTGAAAATCATTGAACCCAAAATTTACTGTCCAAACAAAATTAATTAACAAGTTCATAAGCACAAACCGGATAAAGTTTTGCCTAATTCGATGTATTTCATTTCTAAAGGTCTCTTAGATCCTATTGCACCATGACAGGAATATGATTATATGTATATATGTTATATTTATGTATAATGCACATGGAGCTATGTATATATTTTACATGTGTATCTCTAGGGTATAAATACCCACTTAGAATCAATACAATTCAAGGGTTTCACATAATCTTACACACCAAACGGATAAATTCAAAACCTTTGAAATTGGTAAGTGTTTATAACAGGTGAAGAAGTATTACAAAAATCAAACATGAACCCCATGTTTGGTCTATGTAATAGTACAAAAATAAAAGAGTGAAATGTATCAATGGTCAGCTCAAATCTATTTTGCCAATACTAAAGAGAGACTTACAATAACACTTAATATATTGTTTTATCAATAGGAACTCCAACAACGATAGTGGGATTCGAACCCAGGATGGATGTTACAGAAGTCGGTTCCTTACCGCTAAGTCCACTCTTAGGGCCAGTTTGGGATTGTTGTCAGTGAAAGTGCTTTTCCCCACAGCTAGATTTCATTGCTTTCTTTAAAAGTATTTCCTGAATACAATCTGACTTTTACCAATTGTGCATTTAAGATTGCTTTTTGTAGTCCTGAAAGCTGCGTTCGGGGCTACGAAAAGCAGTTTTAAATGCAGCCTTAGTCAATAAACCAATTTATAAGCAATCATTAATATGTATATATATATATAGTCCGAGGTACTGAAGGATAAATAACAATTGTTTTTTCTTTCTAAATTTGTCAATTAGATATTTTAACAAAATTAGGGGGAAAAAGTAGCCAAAATAGATATTTTGGTCATGTGATCCGGCCATAAGTAATTATTAAGTATTATTCCCTCCGGTTTCAAATATTAGTCACTTTAGGATTTTTACTTTGATCTTTTTTATATGTCATTTTAGATTACCAATGCATTTTTTACAATATTTACTCATATTTATCCCCATTAAAAGTATGAGAGAAGTTCAATATTTAATAAAAATAAGTCTTAACAATTAAGAAGGAAGAGAATTTTAACATAAAAAGTAGAACTTTAGTATAAAATTATTAAGGGTATAGTAGCCATTTTAATAACACAATTAATAATTTATTGGTTTTGATGAATAACCTTAAACGACATATATTCAAAACCGGAGGGAGTACATTTTAGATCCCTTAAATATTAATATCTTTCAATTGAGACCATGCATGAATTTCTTTAATCTTTTCTGTTTTATGAAATAAAGCATTGGCCTACCTTATACCTATCTGTCCAAATTGTTGGATACTGCAATTATGACTTGCGATTTCAATATTATACCTTAAAAAATTCCCATTAATTAGCATACATGAATATAGATAATTTTTATGATAAATATATAAATATGGATATATAGTCCAAAGAATATATAAAAGTTCACTTTGTCCTTCAATGAATAATTTTGTATATACACCATCAGGACACGTATTAAGTCCAAATTAATTATTATAAGTTCTGAATAAAGAAAATAAAAAATTAGAAACAACTAAAATTAAAAAAATTGAAATTTAGAAAGATGTGTGGGGTTTGCTAGCTAAGAAAATTACATTTATGTTTTTAATTTTATTTTTCTAATATTGCCATTGAGTATGTCTTCTTAAAAGCTGGCTAATCAATTTGCTACATTTGTGGAATGTCTTCCCCACTCTACGAAGTGATGCATATAATGGGCGGGACTAATATTACAAGAAGAAAGCACAAAACTAAAGCTAATATAGATATTTTCCTCCTTGATGCAGTAAATTTGGAAATATATCCATCTTCCATTAGCAAATGCTGCTTCATCCATTGATCCATCGATTCGATCGTCAGTTCAGATATGTCCCTAGCAAAGTACAACAAGTTCATTAAGAAAATGAAAATGAAAATTAAAGCTTTTACTAAATTTAAAGTATATTAATGATTTGGAAATACATGTGAAAAATTACCTCAATTTTATTGCATTGACTAGTTTCTTCTTCGACGAGATTTGGAAGTCTTGTTTTTAGACTTTGTTGGCCTTTGATTGCCTTCAACTTTCCTCACAAACCAAGCAGGTTTCCTTGTTTTGAACACTGCATATGCAACTCCAACACCAAATACAAATCCACACCCATACCCGATTGTCACAGCTTTCCATCCAAATCCATCTTCTCAATCCTCTCTTTTTGATTCATATTCTACTTTTTTCACTTTGTTGCATTTCTCCAATGGAAATCCACATAATCCTGAGTTCCCTTCATATGAAATATTGTCGAAAGTGTTGAACTGTTTACCTTCAAGTATGGGTCCTTCCAACCGATTATAAGAAACCCGAAAGATTTGAAGAAACGTTAAATCCACAAGCTCCATGGGAATCCTTCCGCTCAAAGAATTTGAAGAGAGATCTAGTGATTCCAAATTCGACAAATTTCCTATTGATGATGGAATATTATTTGCGAAGCAGTTGTGAGAAAGATTCAAAAGTCTAAGCGACTTTAGTTTTCCAATCAATTCCGGAATATTTCTTATAAATTTATTTCGTGACAGATCAATATATGTCAATGCATTTTGGATTTTTTGCAACTTAATCTCCAATCCTTTGAATGTTATATTCACAGTATAATTGTAGGAGTAGTTTGGTGAGCTCATATAATGCAGTTCCTTGCCATCTACGCCCATCATTGCCTCAAAATGATCAAAGTATGATGCTGGCAGTGCTCCACTGAAGTTATTGTTGGAGAGATCGAAAATTCGCAACTTAGGGAAGGGATAACTTTTCAACGTTCCATGCAATTTATTAGTTTGCATCACAAGATCTTGCAGATGTGGTAGAGTTCTGAGAGAATAAGGGAATGCATCATCGATCTTGTTGTTACTGAGATTGATTAGTTCCAAATTCTCACAATTGATGATAGTATGTGGGATTTGTCCTTGCAGTTGATTGCTTTCCAAGTTCAAATATCTTAATGCACATCTCTTTGAAAATGCAGCAGGAATTGTCCCTTGAAAATTGTTCATGCCCAAATGCAACACTGACAGACCATTGCTCATATTTACCAAACATGGAGGAATAAATTCGCTGAAACTATTGTTGGAGAGGTCCAAAATTTGAAGAAAGGATAACTTGCAAACTGAAGAAAATACTTGTGTTAACTTATTGGATGAAAGAACGAGAACTTCTAGGTTTACAGAATTGAAAACTGAATCAGGAATTGGGCCAGTAAACATGTTATTTATGAGATCAATATAATCAGTGGCGAATCCAGGACGCCAACTTCGGGGGGGCAAAAATTTCCTTAAAAATTTCCAGGCCGGCGATCAAAAATTTCCGGCCAGCGATTAAAAATTTCTGACCGGCCAACAAACTCATAATTAATTCAATTTAATTCAATAACGACACAATCCTTCATTATTTATATTCATAACATAGTAACAATTAATTTTTTCCAATTAAAATCCCTAAATAAAAATTCTTAAAATTATAAAATTTATAATTCTAATTAATCTAATTTTAATCTAATTTATTTATTTTTTTAATTCTAAGATGAGAATTTTTTTTTTAGGCCCAGGTTTTAATTAAAGAATTGAAGTTGGTTTTTTAGGCCCAGTCCAAAACGACGTCGTTTTGCATGGGGAATTTTTTTTTATTCCCTTGAAAAACGACGTCGTTTTGCCTGGGCTGTTAAAAATTTAAAATCCTAGGCAAAACGACGTCGTTTTGCCTATCCTTTGGTTTTAGGGGGACTGCCCCCCCCCCCCCCCCCCCCCAAAAAAAACCAGCGACCGACGGGCCACGGCCGCCGAGATACACCCCTAGTAGGGGTGATTCTCGGTGCCCGGGGGGGGGGGGGGGGGGGGGGGGGGGGGCAGCGGCCGACCCATGCCCCCCTGAATATAATCTAAGTCCTTGCTTTGAAAACTTGGAATTGGGCCATGCAACTTGTTAAAACTCAAGTCAATGGAATATAATAAATTGCTATGGATTTGGCTTATGTTGAGAGTGCCATGGAGTTGGTTGTTGCTGAGAGCTAAGTGTCTCAAATGGGGAAAAGTAAATAAGGAGGATGGTATTGTTTCATTGAGCAGGTTATAGGATAAATCTAGCCAAAATAAATTTGAAAATACACTTATAAAAGAAGGGATTGGGCCAGTTAATTGGTTTTTTTAATAAGTGTAAAAATTCAAGTTGTGTTAAATTTCCAAAGTAAATAGGAATAGGACCGCTGAAATTATTGTATGAAAGATCTAAGTCATAGAACAGTTTAAGATTTCCAAAGGAAGAGGGAATATGACCACTGAAATTATTGTTTGAGAGAACCAAGGAAGTGAGTTGTGTTAAAGTGCCAAACAATTCAAGATTTGAGCGAACAAAATTGCAGCCGCTAAGCCGCAATTCTTTCAACGACTTGAGATTGTTGTGAAAGAAATGAGGTTCCAAATAAATTGGGATTTTTGTGAAAGAAAGTCCCAAGTGCTCTAGGAGGGTACTCCAATTGGACATGGGAAGAATTCCACTGAGATCTCCATTGCCAGATAAATCCAAGATTTGAAGGTGCGGTCATTGAATAAATATATATGGAAATTCCCCACGCAATCCACAGTACATGAGTTTGAGAGATGACAAAGAAGAAGACAGGTTCAACAAATAAACAAGTTCTACGGAAGACATATTTACAGACATCATATGCAATGTTGTTAGTTTCGTTACATTTTGAACAAGTTTGTTGAAGGCAATTGTATCCATGCTCAACTCACTATTTCCACCTCCATACAACCCAAGGAAATCCAATTTGGATAGATGAAAAATATATGGGAATTCCCCTTCCAATTCACAATCGACAAGCGACAAATATGACAAAGAAGAGGACAAATTCTTGAAGGAACTAGATTTGACCGACGACAAGTTTACATTGCTCAAATCCAGTTCTCTTAAATTGGACAGGTTTTGAACAATTTTATCAAAAGTAGTACCTGTGCTTAGCTCCAGACTATTAGAAGAGAGATCAAGTGACACCAATTTGGACAAGTTTGAGATTTCTATTGGTACTTCACCAGAAAACATGGATGAATATAGGTTCAAATGGGTCAAGTTGAACAAGTGGCCAAATCGAGATGAAATCTGAGAGCCATTGAAATCATTGGAAGAGAGATCAAGATATTGAAGATGAGAGAGCATGAAAAGAGGATTATCAGAATGAATGGAACCATAAAGCATACTATAAGAAAGGTTAAGACCAATTACATAACCTGTTTCATTATCGCAACTGATCCCTTCCCAAAAGCAACAATCAGTTCCCTCTTTCCAAGATTCTGTCTTTGGATTCGACGGTACATCAGTTGTCTGAATGGAGAAGGATTTTTTAAGAAGAATCAAGGCATGGCTGTCATAAGGATCACAAAGTAGCGTGGAAGAGGAAGAATTAGGAGATAAACAAAGAAATTCAAAATGAAAATGAAACAAAAGGAGGCAGACAAATTGAGAAAGGCATAGCATTTTCTACTTGTCAATTTTCAAACACTTATGGGCTATTTAGTTGTGGAAAACTAAAGTAAGTGAGAGACCCAAGTAAGTGAGTTGTGTTAAAGTGCCAAACAATTCAAGATTTGAGCCAACAAAATTGGTCAATTTTCAAAGACTTAATTTGGTGCGTTTGTAGTGATTAGAAGACTAATATTTATAAACAAATAACTTGAAAATGAAAATGAAAATGAAACAAAAGGAGGCAGACAAATTGAGAAAGGCATAGCATTTTCTACTTGTCAAATTTCAAACACTTATGGGCTATTTTAGTTGTGGAAAACTAAACCTGTTTTCTAAGAAATTTCACGGAGAAAAATGGAAAAGAGAAATTAGTGTTTGGTTGTTAAAAAGTTCCAAATGTGAAATTGGAAATCAATTTTCCCAAAATTAAGCTTTCTGGGTGGGAAACATCTTTTTGGTGTTTTCTAATGTGGAACCAAAACAACACGGGCTCCGTGTTTCAATTTCTCAATTGACTCTTTTTTCTTGACTAATATTTTTATATTTATGGTTTTATATAATTTTTATGTTTTGATTTTCTTTTTTACTGATAAAGTTTTAATTTAAAAAATGTTGCTAATAGCGAAAAATGAAAGCCCATTTTCTGAATGAAAAATTACATACTCCCCCACACTACAACAAATGCAAGATTTAGCAGCAAAATTTACATTTAACAGCAAAAATATATAGTGGAGGTGGCAATTATGTAAACGACCTACTGACACGACATGAACCCAATATATATATAGTGGGTTTGGGTTTGATTAAACAAGTAATGGGTCATTTTTGGGTTGACACGAAAGTCCGATAATTTTTGTGTCGGGTTAGGGTTGACCTGCTAACCCAAAAATGACACGAATATTTAAAATTTACTATTATATTTTCCTATATTTTTACATGTCACCATTAAAAAATGTAATATAATATATATAACTCACAAATATAAAACAACTTTTCAATAATTTTACACGTCATTCTTAATAGATGTAGTAAAATGACACAAAAATACGAACAAGACATAATCCAAAATAAAAAATAGAACGTTAAGATTTGTAAAATAGGTTTTGGATCAATATTTTAGATCGACAAAGGTTAAATTGTTAATTTAGATACGATATAAATATTTAAAATTTTAATATTTCCTCAAAAACACGACACAAAACCGACACAAACACGATTGTATTAACTCGATTATGACTCGAAAATTTTTTGGTCAGGTTTGGGTTTTGCTCACTGAAACACGAACCCGAATTCGACACGACACGAACACGACCCAGCTATATGAATTGACACCCCTAACAAAGTGATGCAATAATGGGGGAACTAAAAGTCAACTTTTTCTTTTTGAAAAAAAAATCATAAAACACAGCAAACTTACATACCCTTTTTTTTTTTTTTTCAAACGTCAAGTTAGAAATGGTCTATTATGTGTATGATGGTGTGTTTCATGCTATCTTTTTATTTAGTTAGATTTTCAAATTAAATTGATTTCTTTGTTTTAACGTGTTTCATGGAAGCTTTTAATTTAGTTATATTTTCAAATTAAATTGATTTATCTGTATCTTCCTGTGGTCTATAGAATCGTAATATGTGGACTTTTAAGGATGAGAAATCAAGAGAGAAGAACAAAGCAAGAGGGATGTATTGGCAAATTACGGTAAATAGGATAGAGAAGATGATATGGACAATTTTATGCACAGAGGTTTTAATTATAGATTGGAGGCAGTAAAGATTGTATTGATAATCTAAGTATATATATACAGGGTGACTAACAAAACCCTAATTACAAGAATTCTAGATATATCACACAACTACAGTTTAATTACGAGTATAACACTATTACCCTCCCTCAAGTTGAGCAGGGGCTCAACTTGCATCGAAAGGGAATGAAATGATCCTTCGGGAGAGCTTTGGTAAGAATGTCAGCCACTTGATCTCGAGTAGGCACATAGTGAACGCGTAAAAGTCCCTTGGAAACCCTGTCACGGATAAAAAAGAACTCAACCTCCAAATGCTTACTCCGTTGATGATAGACTGGATTGAGAATGAGGTAGGTGGCAGAGAGATTGTCACACCAGAAACGAGGAACTTGAGGAAGCCGAAAACCTACCTCCTGTAACTATCTGTCCTCCTAGTAACTACATTAGGCAACAGTTACAACTCTACGCAGCATTTTTCTTCTGTGCAGAAATTTAATGGGAATAAGATAGAATTTTCCAGCAGATTAGCTTTCAATAGATCGAAGGGTTCTATCTCAATGAGCCATAGTTTTTTTCACCATATGTTCTGAAGTTTAGAGAACAACCGAACCAGAAAATCATACCCTCCCATAACTAGATCCTACATCTTCAGGGACATTTGCCAATACATCTACTTGAACAATTTGGGAAAAACACATTTTAAGACCAAGCAGCAATGCAAGGGTCATATGTTGATGATAACCATTCCACTTGTTGCATAAATGAAATGTATGTTACTCAAAGAAAAAATACTATTAGGCCAAGCCGCCTAGTCTGATCAGTGGTCTTCAGTGGATCATCAGCATCTGCGACGCAGGGAGAATGAATTCAATTTCCATTAAAAAAAAAAAAAAAAAAAAAACCACAGTAACTTCATCAACATAAATTATCACTTTAGATGCATTTTCAATAATAATAAAAAAGAACATGGTTCAGCTCTTAAGAAAAAAGGCAAAAGAGGAACTTCTACTTTTCTCTCCAACGTGAATTCAATAATTAGATTTCAGGAAGTTAGCTCAAGTGGAGACATGAAGAAGCATTAAACCGAAGACAGTAAAGACAATTCCAGTCATCAAGATACTCTGTGCACTAGCAAATATGAGACTTAATTGGTGGATAGTAAGAAGTACTATGCTACATGCACAAAAATTTCAATGTTGTTCCTCCATCAATTTCTTCTTGCCTGTGGATGATTGACTTCTATGACTCTAATTAGCAATTTGTTTCAAGAAAATGGAGTCCTCATGTGATATGTTGAAAATCAAATAGAAAGTAAATCCTCTGTTCAGAAATAAGACCACCGTCACAGCTTTAATCCCAACTGGCATACTGCATATAGATACACATCACATCAAACAGGCAATTTAATACAGCATTTCTATCAGAAATATGACAATCTAGCCACAAGAAGCAGAATACAATTTGCACTTATACAAAAATCACAGACGAGCATTCCTATTTCCACAGAGTCAATACCTCTTAGATATTCTACTGCTTCATCCAGGACAAGGTTGAGCAATTGATCATATCCTTTCAAAGTCCCTGTCACTGAACCAAGAAAAGCCATAGCTCATTCAATTAATAGAATATAGACACATAACAGAGGAAATGGTTCATTTCCTTGAAGTCCTAGGAAACCATTTTCTCTCTCGACTAAAAATCACGTGAAAAAAATTATGAGGACACACAATTTTCAAAAACACAGTCCAGATCATTATTGTGTGCATTGTGTGTGTGTGTTTGTGTGTGTGTGTGTGTGAGAGAGAGAGAGAGAGAGAGAGAGAGAGAGAGAGAGAGAGAGAGAAGCATCGAGTGATAATACCAGAATAAGGGTACCAGTCAGACAAAAAATGCAGAAATGTTATGTGAACATTAAGTCAATGAGTACTATGAAAATAATGTACTTTGGGCTCCTATTTCTTTTTATTTGACTCCAAGGTTGATAGGTACACCCCTTTACAAATCTATGGTTCAATACTCTCAGCATGGCAATATTATTCAATCGTATGACTAGAATATACATATTTAAACTTAACGATTATATGTGAATCATGTCATACTTGTACGATCTCTGGTGTTTGCTCTTCATAGAAACAAACATTTACTCCAACCATAAGTTCGTTTGGAAACATATTCTGCAAACATAGAGATTTTAAAAATCTTAGTAATAAAATTGAAAATCTCGCTTATCTCGACTTTAAATTCTGCTAAAGAAAAACCCATTCTAATAAGACAGCTCTACAGCTCATTTTGGAACGCTCCCTTAAGAAATGGATGGTTGGACCGTAGAAGTGGGAGAGAAAAAGAGTGCTACCTACTCAGTTATTCATAGGCAATTATCATTTTCACCTAAGATTCCTGAACATGCGTTCATCACCTCGAGTGTGCAAGCTGAAGCATGTAGTCTGGTGTAAAATATAAATTTTGATCTCCAACTCACGTCCAAAATGTCAAAATCCAAATGCAATCTAAATACTTATTTATTGCTAATTCAAGATACCAATCTAAAGCAACAGAAATTATCATCAATTAGAAAGCTTGCCACCATCTTCAAGTCAGCAACTAACATAATGTACAGTCTAAAAAAAGTCCAGCACCGAATTAGGGTATAACTCAAGATTTCATTTGTTAGTAGATCAAATGAACAAACTCTTCAAATTAAAAATTATGGAGACTCTCTAGTACCACTATATGCCCGATCAGAAGAGGAAACTAATAAAATCGAGTTTAAAATAATGCATAGCAAACCGAATTATCATCACCCGGATTCTATTATCTGTGATTATATCTAGCGTTATAATAACAACCAAACATTACATATAGTAAAATCCCAATTAAAAAAAAATTAACAAAATTAGGTGAAACTGAAGTGAGCAAGCTGCTGAAGCTAGAATTATTAACCTTGTCTACCGCCAGTGAGCTTGACTTGAACACCCTTGTCGACAAATTTCGCCAAATCCAACACTGTTTCTTTTCTCCCTGACTGAAACAGGAACTTGCAGATTTATTTCGTGACAGATCAATAGATGTCAATGCATTTTGGATTTTTGGCAACTCAATCCCCAATGCTTTGAATGTTATACTCACAGTATAATTGTAAGAGTGATTTGGTGAGCCCATATAATGCATTTCCTCGCCATCTAAGCCCATCATTGCCTCAAAATGATAAAAGTATTTTGAAGGCAGCGCTCCACTGAAGTTATTATTGTTGGAGAGATCGAAATTTCGCAACTTAGGGAAGGGATAACTGACATTGAAACTTTTCAACTTTCCATGCAATTTATTAGAGTGCATCACAGGAGCTTGCAGATGTGGTAGAATTCCGAGAGAATAAGGGAATGCATCATTGATCTTGTTGTTACTGAGATTGATTAGTTCAAAATTCTCACAATTGATGATAGAATGTGGGATTTGTCCATGCAGTTGATTCCTTTCCAAGCTCAAATATCTCTGTGCACATCTCTTTGGAAATGTTGCAGGAATTGTTCCGTGAAAATTATTCATACCCAAATGCAACACCGAAAGAACATTGCTCATATTTACCAAACAGATACAGAGTTGCTTTGAAAACTTGGAATTGGGCCACTGAACATATTATTGCTGAAATCAATATTATATACAGAGTTGCTTTGAAACTTGGAATTGGGCCATGCAACTTGTTAAAACTCAAGTCAATGGAATATAATAAATTGCTATGGATTTGGCTTATGTTGAGAGTGCCATGGTGTTGGTTGGTGTTGAGAGTTAAGGATATCAAACGGGAAAGAGTAAATGAGGATGTTATCGTTTCATTTAGCAGGTTATAGGATAAATCTGGCAAAAATAAATTTGAAAATACACTTATAAAAGCAGGGATTGGGCCAGTTAATTGGTTTTTGGATAAGGATAAAGTTTCAAGTTGTGTTAAATTTCCAAAATAATTAGGAATGAATGGGACCGCCGAAATATAAATACTGGAGCAAATTAAGATTTCCAAAGAAAACTAGAATTTGACCGCTGAAATTATTGTATGAAAGATCTAAATACTAGAGTAGTTTAAGATTTCCAAAGGAAGAGGGAACATGACCACTGAAATTATTATGTTAGAGATATAAAGTGAGTTGTGTTAAAGTGCCAAACAATTCAAGATTTGAGCCGACAAAATTGCAGCTGCTAAGCCTCAATCCCTTCAACGACTTGAGATTGTTGTGAAAGAAATGAGGTTCCAAATAAATTGGGATTTTTGTGAAAGAAGGTCCCAAGTTCTCTAGGAGGGTACTCCAGTTGGACATGGGAAGAATGCCACTGAGATCTGCATTGCCATATAAATTCAACATTTGAAGGTGTGGTCGTTGAATTAAGATTGCTGGGAATTCCCCGCTCAAACCACAATCAATGAGCATGAGAGATGACAAAGAAGAAGACAGTTTCAACAAAAAAAGAGGTTCTACGGAAGACATATTTACAGACATCATATCCAATGCTCTTAGTTTCGTTAGATTTTGAACGAGTTTATTGGAAGGCAATTGTATCCATGCTCAACTCACTATTTCCACCCCTAAACAACACCCAAGGAAATCCAATATGGATAGATGAAAAATATCTGGGGATTCCCATTCCAATTCACAATCGAAAAGCGACAAAGATGACAATGAAGAAGTCAAATTCTTGAAGGAACTAGATTTAAGCGATGCCAAGTTTATACCGCTCAAATCTAGTTCTCTTAAATTGGACAGGTTTTGAACAATTTTATCAAAATATCTCCGGACGATTAACAAAGAGATCAAGTGACACCAATTTGGACAGCTTCGTGATTTCGATTGGTACTTCACCAGAAAATATGGATGAATATAGAATCAAATGGGTCAAGTTGAACAAGTAGCCAAATTGAGATGAAATCTGAGAGCCATTGAAATCATTGGATGAGATCTCCAGATGTTGAAGATGAGAAAGCATGAAAAGAGGATTATCAGAATGAATGGAACCATAAAGCATACTACGAGAAATAAATTATGTACAGCAAAACATTTAGTTGATCTTTATCAAGCATCCTTAAATAATGACACTGGTATGGAAATAAATTATGTTTTTAATAGTGATGATCCCATTGATATTACCCATTTGGATATGGCTGATTTGTTCGCACCAGTACCAGTGGAAAGCAAATTGTACATAACATTTAATGTCATTTTGTTATTTTCTAAGTTTATTTTATTTTATTCCTTTATTTTCTTTTATTCCAAATCTTTATGTAATTTTCTATTTCAAAATAATAATAATATATTATTTCTTTTAATGAAGAACATGAATTCTTCACCGGTTTTACTGACTTCAATAAAGCAAATATATGTATCATGGATAGTGCCACCACACATACCATCCTCAAAGATGCAAAATATCTTTCTGATTTAAGAATGGATGAAGCAGTTGTTTCTACAGTATTTGGTAACACAAAAATAATTGAAGGCTCCGAAAGAGCTAGTATAATTTTGGCAAAGGGAACAAAATTTATTATAGATAATGCATTATTTTTCCCAAAGTCTCATAGAAATTTATTAAGTTTTAAAGATATTCGCAGAAATGGATATCATATTGAGACTACAAGTGAAGATAATCATGAATATCTTCACATTACAAGAATCAATTTAAGGAAGAAATGTGTATTTGAAAAATTTAATGTTCTTCCATCTGGATTGTATTACACATTTGTAAATGTGATAGAAGCACATTTTTCTATAAACCAGAATTTTATAGATGCAAATACTTATAAAATCTGGCATGATCGTTTAGGTCATCCTAGATCAATTATGATGAGAAAAATTATAGAAAATGCAAATAGACATCCATTAAAGAACCAAAAGTTTCTTCACAATAATGAATTTTTCTGTACTGCTTGTTCGCAAGGAAAATTAATTATAAGGCCATCGAAGGCTAAGGTTGGAATTGAATCACCAGTATTTTTAGAGCGCATTCAAGGCGATATATGTGTACCGATTCATCCACCATGTGGACGATTCAGGTATTTTATGGTTTTGATAGATGCTTCTACTAGATGTCCACACATATGTTTATTATCATCCCGTAATATGGCTTTTGCGAGGTTACTTGCTCAAATTATTCAGTTACAAGCACAATTTCCTGATTATCCGATTAAGACAATTCATCTTGATAATGCTGCTGAATTTACATCCTAAACTTTTAATGATTATTGTATGTCAATTGGGATAATAGTTGAACATCCTGTAGCATATGTTCATACACAAAATGGTCTAGCAGAATCACTTATTAAGCGTTTGCAATTAATTGCTAGACCATCACTTATGAGAACTAATCTTCCAACCTCTGTATGGGGATATGCAATTTTGCATGCAGCATCGCTTATATTTATTAGACCAACAAGTTATTATCAGTATTCCCCATTACAACTAGCTTTTGGTTGTGAGCCCAATTTTTCTCATCTAAGAGTTTTTGGTTGTATAATATATGTTCCTATTGCTCCACCACAACGTACGAAAATGGATCCTCAAAGGAGATTAGGAATTTATGTTGGATTTGAATCTCCTTTAACAATTAAATATCTTGAGCCATTAACGGGTGATATGTTTACGGCAAGGTTTGCAGATTGTCATTTTGATGAAACCACATTTCCAAAATTAGGGGGAGAAAATATGAATAATGTTGTAAATGTGGAAAATACAATCACATGGAAAGTTCCATCACTTTCTCATACAAATCCTAAGTCAAAGCTTTGTGAACAAGAAGTTCAAAAGAAAATTCACATTCAAAGCTTAGCAAATCAGTTGCCAGATGCACGTGCTGATCCAAAACGAGTAACAAAGTCGCATATACCAGCAGTGAATGCGCCAATATGTATTGAAATTCCTGAAGAACAACCTCATACTAGTTCTCAAGCACGCCTGAAGCGTGGGAGACCTATTGGCTCTAAGGATAAAAATCCTCGAAAAAGAAAAGGTATTAATAATACAAATGATTCTATTGAGGATGAAGGGGTCAATGATAAATATGATCCTGTTAAGGAAGAAGGTACTAATATAAATACACTTCCTGAAGAAATACAAGTACCTGAAGTTACTAAAAATGAAGAAGTGTTAGAGATTGTGCCCTAAGCCAATGTTGGATTATGTAAACAATCTTCTTAAGTCATTAATAAAGACTTATTTTATCATATATATTTGTATGTTAGTATTTATGATAATGTATCCATGAATTAATTGTGTAATTCTAAATTTCCCTAGTCGATTGTTATTATGGGAATAATAACAAACTAAGACTAGTGTGAGTGATAATGGATATTCATAAGATGAATATAGTGTATACAGATACAGATTATACTCACGGGCAATGTGTTAGAGAACATGTTGCTGGAGACCCACTATAAGATCAAGTTCATGGTCACGTGTCACAACTGATCTTGATTATAGTAGTGTCATCAGCTGATTCCTTTGACCTGAGGTCACCATGGATTCCGGGATGAATTCATGTTGTGCTTTGACGCAGTCAAACGCTGCTTGTAACAGAGTAGTTATAAAGGCTGTGGTTGGGTACAATATGACTCGTGCTTAGGGATGTGAGTGACAGATATGGGATTTTGTCCCTCTCTAACAAGAGAGCGATATCACTGGGCCCCTCGATAAGTAAGACTGTTAAATGCATGGCCGTGCTCAAATAATTGATAAGAGTATCAATTGATTTGTCTGAACAGTTTACTTTGAGATCGAGAAAGCATATGATTAATTATATAAGATTGACAAGTGTACCATGTCTTATAATTAATCTTGATATCAAAGAGACAAAAGGGAATATGACATTCTATAAATAGGTATTGGATCATTCCAATCATATTAATTGGGTAGTCGTAATGGCTTGCTAGAGTCCGCTTGTGACCTATAAGGACATTATGGTAATTTCCTTATTGCCAATTAATATGATCCTATGGGGTCACACACAAGAGCAAAATGAAGTTCATCTTATCGGGTATAAATTATTATTGGATAATAATTTATGAATGAGAAAGAGAATAAATATATATAGTGATATATATTTATGTATGTATATATATAAATATTAATGTGATTAATATTGCATAAAGTATGCTACATATTATAATTAAATTATATGGAGATATAATTAATTATAATATTATATATATACATATATGTATTATGGAGAATTGATTTGATTTAATGTTAATTGAGAATTAATATTAAATTGTGTGGGTTAATATATAATTATAACTAATAGGTGTATTAGGTTATAATTATAATTAACTATTTAGGTTAATTATTTAAGGAAACAATTAACCTAAACCTAAGTGGACTCTACACTAATAATGCAAGTAGAATTCGGCCACCACACAAGAAATAGGGGCCAGCCGAAATTCTCCTTTCAAGCCAAGGAAAAGTTTGATTTTCTGCCTCTCTCTCAATCGAAGAATTGTTCTTCAATCCCGGCGCTAGCACGCGGTGGATCAATTGCTCCGTGTGGATCAACTGTAGAGGGAAGCTACTTTGGTTCCTTTTGATCCAATCCTATAAGATCAAAGAGGTAATTCTTTAACCCTTCCTTCCAATTCAATGCAATATACATGGATCCTTGGCGGGGATTAATCCTTTTCTTTCCGCTGCGTATTTGTCTTGTGTGATTAATTCCCCTTCAGTGGTATCAGAGCCACTTGTATTTTGATTGAATTGGATTTATGTTTTGATTGGATCAAAATTGCATGTTAGGGTTTGTATGATATTGATTGGATCAAAATTGTTGTTAGGAGTTTGTATGTTTTATTTAGGGTTCTATGTTATTGTGAATAACAAAATAAAATTTTGTTTTTGTTGATTAATCATTGTGAATGATTTTATGTTAATGATTTGGAATGTTTAAGGGGTTTTTGGAATCATGAATTTGATTCATGGGTTTTTATTGAAATTGTTTCAATTCAATTTAATTAAAAAAAAAAAAAAAAAAACTGTTACTGTTCGTATTCTGGGCATAATGCCCAGAATATTTTTTTTGGCCAGCAAATTGCAATTGCAATTTGCAATTGCAGTTTGCAATTGCAATTTGCAATTGCACATGCTGCGTAAGCAGCATGCTGCTTACGCAGCATGGGCCGCGCACAGTATTGGATACTGTAGTGCGCGGCCCGTCGAGCCTGCTGTCCGACAGTTTTAACCCCTTTTTCGTTTTAAGTGTGGAAAATTGTTTTCTGCATATTTACGAATTTTTCCAAATTAATTAATTCTAAATACAATGTGATTGTATTTTACCACTTTGAACCCTAAATATTTTAGATATAAAATTATTGTTGATATTTTTATGCATGGTGTTATGGTATGGTTTTGGACCCCGTGGATGTTTTATTTTATTTATTATGGTTTTATATAAATACGACCTGCGAGTCGTTTGTATTTATGTAAATTTTAATTTTAATTTTACTAGATAAATTGTATAGGATGCAATTTATGATATGTAAAATTTATTTTACTAAAAAAATTGTAGAGGTTGCAATTTTTTGTAAAATATAAATCCATGAGATGGTGCTTAGAAGCAAAGACGTGGAGGCGGATCCAAGAGGCGGTGCAATGACCATGTGATGGATGCTACCACCTAGGATATGACCTTGTTGATTTTCATATTGGCCTATGAAAATCAATGTAGATTTAAACCATACCATAACACGGTTCGAGTCATATGCATGCTTTATTTTATTTAGATGCCATGTGATGCCATGCTAGATATTCTATATGCATGCTAGACAATTGTATGCCATAAGATGCCATGCTAATTAATATTAACAAAAGTATGATTAATATTAATGCCATGAAATTGTATATGATACAATTAACTCACAGGAATTAATAAACCCTAAATAAACTTATGAAGTTTATATTTTTGCCACCCAATTACGTATAACACTAGTCAAGTACTATGTTCGCATCATGGTAGCCACGCCAAAGCGGGTACGCATGTTGTGACCTTAGCGAAGCAATAATATGAGAAATGGTGATTCTCATTGTGTTGTAATTGGTTTAACAAGGGTTAATCAAAATGGTGCTTTGAACCCGAGGCAAAGATGAGATGAGTAACATGCAAATTAAATATGATATATGATATCATGCATCTCATAAATTAAAAGAGTTACATAATGATGTAATTGACATGGTGATGTCTACCGAAATTATATTTAATCATAGGGACATGCCAAAGCAGTGCTATGGTTAAGTATGGATTTTGGGTCTTTTACCCACTTAAATATTTTAAAGGGTTTTATAATTTTAGTGGGAGTTTAATTCTCTTATGTAATTAACTTTGCATATATTTTCTGTTGTAGATAAATGGCCAACACAAGCAATCCCGGTTCTATTCGATCTATCCTTGAGAAGAAAAAACTGAACGGAACCAATTACCTAGATTGGTATCGCAACTTGAGAATTGTTCTCAAGCAAGAGCGAAAGCTGTATGTTCTGGATGGGCCTTTGCCCGCTAACCCTCCACCCACCACAGCTTCAAGAGCTGAAAAGGATGCTTTTCACAAGCATCAAAACGATCAGATTGATGTACAATGCCTGATGCTCGCATCAATGATTCCGGAACTTCAGAAGGATCTGGAAACATTTGAGGCATATGAGATGTCTCAAGAGCTTAAGGAAATGTTCCAAAAGCAAGCGAGAAGGGAAAGGTATGAGACCTTGAGATCTTTGGTTGGGTGCAAGATGACCGAAGGGAGTTCGGTTAGTGCCCATGTTCTGAAGATGAAAGGGTACATTGATTAGTTGGAGAGGCTTGGTTCGCCACTCAGACCTGAGTTGGCAATGGATTTGATCCTTAATTCTCTTCCTGAGAGTTACTCCCATTTTGTCATGAATTATCACATGAATGATATGGACAAAACGGTCAGCGAACTGCATGGGATGCTGAAAAACGCTGAAGTAACGATAAAAGAGAAGCCAAGCTCCAAAGGGATCCATATGGTGCAAAAGGGTAGGATCCAGAAGAAGAAGGGTAAAGCAAACAAACCCAAAGAGTTTGGGAAGGATGCAAAGAAGCCCAAAGCTGTTACCAAGGCAAAGCCTCCAAAGGAAGGCACATGCCATTTCTGCAATCAGCCTGGTCATTGGCGCAGAAATTGCAAGCTTTATTTGGAGGACTTGAGGAAGAAGAGAGGCGGTGAGACCGCTAATCAAGGTATTTATGTTATTGAAATATTTCATTCTACTTCTGTTTCTACTTCGTGGGTATTAGATACCGGTTGTGGTTCTCACATTTGTATGAATGTGCAGGGGCTTAAAGGAAGTAGAAAGCTCAAGAAGGGCGAGGTAGAATTCCATGTGGCGAATGGAGCTAAAGTTGCTGCTTATGAAGTCGGTCGCTACGAGCTCAAGTTGCCAAGTGGACTTGTTATTTCTTTGAATAATTGTTATTTTGTTCCTAATTTGTCTAGGAACATCATTTCTATTTCATGTTTGGACAAGGAAGGATTTAAATGTGTTATTGAGAATAATCACTTATTGCTTTTCAATAAAGACTTGTTTTATGCAAATGCGGATTTACATGATGGTCTTTATTTGTTGAACCTTAGTGAAGGTTATAATGAGCATGTATATAACATAAATACCAAAAGGATAAGAACAAATGTTATGAATCCTACTTATCTCTGGCACTGTCGTCTAGGACACATTAATGAGAAACGCATTTCAAAACTCCATAAAGATGGAATTTTGGGTCTAGATGTTTTTGAAACATATGACACTTGCGAGCCTTGTTTAATGGGTAAGATGACCAAGAGTCCCTTTACTGGTCACAGTGAAAGGGCTAGTGACTTATTAGAACTCATACATACAGATGTATGTGGGCCTATGAGCACAACTGCTAGAGGTGGTTTTCAATACTTCATTACGTTCACTGATGATTTCAGTAGATATGGTTATCTATATCTAATGAAGCATAAGTCGGAATCCTTTGAAATGTTCAAAGCCTTCCAAAATGAAGTACAAAACCAACTTGGCAAGACAATTAAAGCACTTAGATCTGATCGAGGTGGTGAATATTTGAGCCAAGACTTTGACGATCATCTTAGAAAGTGTGGGATTGTCTCACAACTAACTCCTCCTGGTACACCACAGTGGAATGGTGTGTCTGAGAGGAGGAACCGTACTTTATTGGATATGGTTCAGTCGATGATGAGTCAAACAAATCTTCCTCTATCCTTTTGGGGATATGCACTTGAAACAGCGACATTCACACTGAACCGAGTTCCATCAAAAGCAGTTGAAAAGACACCATATGAGATATGGGTTGGTAAGAGACCAAATTTGTCTTTTCTCAAGATTTGGGGTTGCGAAGCTTATGTGAAATACTTGATTTCAGATAAGTTAGCACCAAAATCTATGAAGTGCAATTTTGTTGGTTATCCAAAAGAAACTAAAGGTTATTTCTTTTACAATCCTAGTGAAAACAAAGTGTTTGTTGCTAGGAATGGTACATTCCTGGAAAAAGAGTTTATTTCCAAAGGAATCAGTGGGAGTAAAGTACACCTACAAGAAAATATGGATAACCAAGTTGAAAGTGAGTTTCAAATGGAACAATCTGATTCACAAGAAGTTGTTGAGTCAGAACCGATAACACAAGTCCAACGTAGATCAAGTAGAGTTCGTCATGAGCCCGAGAGATATGGATTTCTCGTCACGAACGAAAATGATCTGATTCTGTTAGAAGAGAATGAACCTTCCACGTACATGGAAGCTGTCTCTAATTCAGAATCTGAAAAATGGCTTGATGCTATGAAGTCAGAAATTCAATCCATGGACGACAACAAAGTATGGACTTTGGTTGATCTCCCAAAGGGTGCTAAAGCAATAGGGCACAAATGGGTTTTCAAGTTGAAAACGGACATGGATGGGAATATTCAGACTTATAAAGCAAGGTTAGTGGCAAAGGGTTACCGACAAGTTCATGGTATAGACTATGACGAAACCTTTTCGCCAGTAGCTATGATCAAGTCCATCAGAATTCTTATTGCCATAGCAGCATATTATGACTATGAAATATGGCAAATGGATGTCAAAACAGCTTTCCTAAATGGAAACCTTGTTGAGGATGTGTACATGACACAACCTGAAGGTTTTGTCGATCCAAAGAATCCTGATAAAGTATGCAAGCTTCAAAAGGCCATTTATGGTTTGAAGCAAGCATCAAGAAGTTGGAATCATTGTTTTGATGAATCAGTCAAAAAGTTTGGCTTCATCAAAAACGAAGATGAGCCTTGTGTGTACAAGAAGTTCAGTGGGAGTAATATAGTTTTCCTAGTTCTATATGTCGATGACATATTGTTAATAGGAAATCACATTCCTACCTTGCAAGAAGTAAAATCTTGGCTAGGAAAGTGTTTTTCTATGAAAGACTTGGGTGAGGCAGCCTACATTCTTGGAATAAAGATCTATAGAAATAGATCTAAGAGATTGATAGGTTTGAGCCAGAGTACATACATTGACAAAATACTGAAAAGGTTCAGTATGGATCAATCAAAGAAAGGAAATGTTCCTATTGGGCAAGGGATAAAGCTTAGTCGTAAGCAATGTCCTGTGACAGTTGAAGAACGTCAACGCATGGATAAGATTCCTTATGCGTCAGCTATAGGATCTATCATGTATGCCATGGTATGTACTCGGCCAGATGTCTCTTTTGCTTTGAGCATGACAAGTAGATATCAGTCTGATCCAGGTGATAGTCACTGGACTGCTGTCAAGAGTATTCTTAAGTACTTGAGAAGAACTAAAGATACATTCTTGATATATGGAGGCTCGGACGAAGATCTTGTTGTAAATGGTTACACGGATGCAAGTTTCCAAACTGATCAAGATCAGATGCAGTCACAGTCTGGGTATGTGTTCATTCTGAATGGAGGTGCGATAAGTTGGAAGAGTTCTAAGCAAAGCACGATAGCTGCATCTACAACAGAAGCCGAGTATATTGCTGCATCAGATGCAGCCCAAGAGGCTGTTTGGATCAAGAAGTTCATCGAAGAACTTGGTGTCGTTCCTAGCATAGTGAATCCTGTGAGCCTCTTGTGTGACAACAATGGGGCAATATCACTTGCTAAGGAACCTAGTGTGTCACAGAAATCCAAACATATACTTCGGCGTTTTCACTACATAAGAGAAGTCATATCAAGAGGAGATGTGAAGATATGCAAAGTTGCGTCTGAAGACAATGTTGCCGATCCACTAACAAAAGCTCTTTCACAAGCTGTACATGATGGTCATGCTAGGTCCATGGGTATTAGATACATTTGAAGATTGGACTTAGGGCAAGTGGGAGATTGTTAGAGATTGTGCCCTAAGCCAATGTTGGATTATGTAAACAATCTTCTTAAGTCATTAATAAAGACTTATTTTATCATATATATTTGTATGTTAGTATTTATGATAATGTATCCATGAATTAATTGTGTAATTCTAAATTTCCCTAGTCGATTGTTATTATGGGAATAATAACAAACTAAGACTAGTGTGAGTGATAATGGATATTCATAAGATGAATATAGTGTATACAGATACAGATTATACTCACGGGCAATGTGTTAGAGAACATGTTGCTGGAGACCCACTATAAGA
This sequence comes from Euphorbia tirucalli, assembly GCA_039660915.1. Classification (NCBI taxonomy): domain Eukaryota; kingdom Viridiplantae; phylum Streptophyta; class Magnoliopsida; order Malpighiales; family Euphorbiaceae; genus Euphorbia; species Euphorbia tirucalli. Next base: position 75,055,630 of record CM077641.1, read on the forward strand.
TCAAGTTCATGGTCACGTGTCACAACTGATCTTGATTATAGTAGTGTCATCAGCTGATTCCTTTGACCTGAGGTCACCATGGATTTCGGGATGAATTCATGTTGTGCTTTGACGCAGTCAAACGCTGCTTGTAACAGAGTAGTTATAAAGGCTGTGGTTGGGTACAATATGACTCGTGCTTAGGGATGTGAGTGACAGATATGGGATTTTGTCCCTCTCTAACAAGAGAGCGATATCACTGGGCCCCTCGATAAGTAAGACTGTTAAATGCATGGCCGTGCTCAAATAATTGATAAGAGTATCAATTGATTTGTCTGAACAGTTTACTTTGAGATCGAGAAAGCATATGATTAATTATATAAGATTGACAAGTGTACCATGTCTTATAATTAATCTTGATATCAAAGAGACAAAAGGGAATATGACATTCTATAAATAGGTATTGGATCATTCCAATCATATTAATTGGGTAGTCGTAATGGCTTGCTAGAGTCCGCTTGTGACCTATAAGGACATTATGGTAATTTCCTTATTGCCAATTAATATGATCCTATGGGGTCACACACAAGAGCAAAATGAAGTTCATCTTATCGGGTATAAATTATTATTGGATAATAATTTATGAATGAGAAAGAGAATAAATATATATAGTGATATATATTTATGTATGTATATATATAAATATTAATGTGATTAATATTGCATAAAGTATGCTACATATTATAATTAAATTATATGGAGATATAATTAATTATAATATTATATATATACATATATGTATTATGGAGAATTGATTTGATTTAATGTTAATTGAGAATTAATATTAAATTGTGTGGGTTAATATATAATTATAACTAATAGGTGTATTAGGTTATAATTATAATTAACTATTTAGGTTAATTATTTAAGGAAACAATTAACCTAAACCTAAGTGGACTCTACACTAATAATGCAAGTAGAATTCGGCCACCACACAAGAAATAGGGGCCAGCCGAAATTCTCCTTTCAAGCCAAGGAAAAGTTTGATTTTCTGCCTCTCTCTCAATCGAAGAATTGTTCTTCAATCCCGGCGCTAGCACGCGGTGGATCAATTGCTCCGTGTGGATCAACTGTAGAGGGAAGCTACTTTGGTTCCTTTTGATCCAATCCTATAAGATCAAAGAGGTAATTCTTTAACCCTTTCTTCCAATTCAATGCAATATACATGGATCCTTGGCGGGGATTAATCCTTTTCTTTCCGCTGCGTATTTGTCTTGTGTGATTAATTCCCCTTCAAGAAGTTCAAACAAATTATATTAGTACCAAAAAAAGATGGAATCGAGATGAAATAGTTGTGGACCATATATTTGCATATAATGCGGCAATGAATATAGTAGATGAGAATATGGATCATGAACCACGATCTATTCAAAAATGTCAAACTAGAGATGATTAGCAAAAATGGAAAGATGCAATTCAAGCCGAATTAAATTGTCTTAAAAAACATGAAGTTTTAGACCAGTAGTCCAAACTCCACAAGATGTACAACTTGTTGGATGCAAATGGGTATTTGTGAGAAAGAGAAATGAGAAAAATGAAGTCGTAAGATATAAAGCAAGGCATATTGCACAAGGTTTTTCCCAAAGACCTGGGATTGATTATGAAGAGGCATATTCTCCTGTGGTGGATGCAATAACTTTCCGGTATCTTATTAGTTTTTCTGTACAAGAAAATTTGAATATGAATCTAATGGATGTAGTTACAGCTTATTTGTATGGTTCACTTGATAACGATATTTATATGAAAATCCCAGAAGGATTTAAACTGCCGAAAAAACATGACAAACATGAACTTTATTTGGTAAAGTTACAAAGGTCTTTGTATGGACTAAAATAGTCTCGGCGCATGTGGTACAATTGCTTTAGTGACTTTTTTATAAGAGAGGGTTACAAAAATGATCAAATCTGTCCATATGTTTTTATAAAGGAAACAGAATCCAGATTTATTATTATCTCAATTTCTGTGGATGATTTAAATATCATTGGAACTCCCGAAGAGATTCCGAAAGCAATAGATTCTTTGAAAAGAGAATTCAAGATGAAGGATCTTGGCAAAATAAAATTCTGTATTGGTTTACAAATTGATCATCTAGAGAAGGGAATTTTGGTTCATCAATCAAATTATACAGAAAAGATCTTTAAACGAATTAATATGAATAAAGCACATCCATTGAGTAATCCAATGGTTGTTCACTCTCTTAATGTAAATAAGGATCTTTTTCGTCCGCGAGATGATTATGAAGAACTACTTGGTCCTGAAGTACCATATCTAAGTGCAATTGGTGCACTAATGTATCTTGCTAATAATACATGGCTCGACATTATCTTTTCTGTTAATTTATTATCGAGATATAGTTCTGCACCTACACGAAGACATTGGAACTGAATTAAGCATATATTCCGCTATCTTCAAGGAACTATTAATTTGGGTTTGTTTTACTCATATGAATCCAAACCTGAGTTAGTTGAATATGCGGATGTGGGTTATTTGTCTGATCCACATAAAGCCCGATCTCAGGCAGGCTATTTATTCACATATAGAGGTACAGCAATATCTTGGCGTTCAAGAAAGCAAACCATTACTGCTACTTCTTCCAATCATGCGGAATTAATAACTATTCATGAAGCTGGTCGAGAATGCGTTTGGCTAAGAACATGAACCAAGCATATATGAGGGATGTGTGGAAGATCATCAGATAAAGAAATTCCAACGACAATATATGAAGATAATGCTGCTTGTATTGCTCAATTGAAAGAAAGCTACAATAAAGAAGACAGAATAAAGCATATTTCACCAAAATTTTTCTTTACTCATGATTTGCAAACGAATGGTGAAATCAGTATTCAACAAATCCGTTCCTACGACAACCTAGCAGATTTGTTTACCAAAGCATTACCAACTGCAACTTTCAAAAAATTGGTCTACAGTGTTGGAATGAGTCGTCTTAAAGATCTTCAGTATTATTGCGAACAGGGGAGTAAACACTGTACTCTTTTTCCCTTGACCAAAGGTTTTTGTCCCATTGGGCTTTTCCCTGGTAAGGTTTTTAACAAGGCAATGTCCCATTCACATTGATGTACATCAAAGGGGGAGTGTTGGAAATTGATGTACCATTCCAATTCCCAGAACAATAATTTTATATTATTGTTAATTATTTATTTATTATGACATTACCTTTTTGCTCCTCAACTTTTCCTATAAATAGATGCTGGTTTTTGTTATTCTATATAACTAGGATTCAGTAATAAAAGTTCTTATTTCTCATATTTCCTTTCTGTTAGTTTTCTTGTTGTTATAATTTCCATATAACCTCTATTTATTTAAGTCTTCTTACAACACCTCAATTTTATTGCATTGACTAGTTTCTGCTTGGACGAGATTTGGAAGTCTTGTTTTTAGACTTTGTTGGCCTTAGATATTCAACTTTCCTCACAAACCAAGCAAGATTCCTTATTTTGAACACTGTATATGCAACTCCAACACCAAATACAAATCCACACCCATACCCAATTGTCAAAGCTTTCCATCTAAATCCATCTTCACAATCCTCTCTTTTTGATTTATATTCTAGATGTTGTTTTTTCACTTTGTTGCATTTCTCCAATGGAAATCCACATAATCCTGAGTTCCCTTCATATGAACTATTGTTGAAAGTGTTGAACTGTTTACCTTCAGGTATGGGTCCTTCCAACTGATTATATGAAACCCGGAACATTTGAAGAGACATTAAATCCCCAAGTTCCTTGGGAATCCTTCCGCTCAAAGAATTTGAAGAGAGATCTAATGATTCCAAATTTGAGAAATTTCCTATTGATGATGGAATATTTTCTGTGAAGCAATTGTGAGAAAGATTCAAAAGTATAAGCGAATGGAATATAAGAAATTGCTATGGATTTGGCTTATGTGGAGAGTGCCACGGAGTTAGTTGTTGTTGAGAGTTAAGTATCTCAAACGGGGAAGAGTAAATAAGGAGGATGGTATTGTTTCATTGAGCAGGTTATAGGATAAATTTAGAGAAAATAAATTTGAAAACACACTTATAAAAGAAGGGAATGGGCCAGTTAATTGGTTTTTTTATAAGGATAAAGTATCAAGCTGTGTTAAATTTCCAAAACAATAAGGAATAGGACCGCTGAAATTATTGTCTTGAAGAAATAAATAGTGGAGCAAATTAAGATTTTCAAAGGAAGAGGGAATATGACCACTGAAATTATTATGTGAGAGATACAAGTAAGTGAGTTGTGTTAAAGTGCCAAACAATTCAAGATTTGAGCCAACAAAATTGCAGCCGCTTAGCTCCAATCCCTTCAACGACTTAAGATTGTTGTGAAAGAAATGAGGTTCCAAATAAATTGGGATTTTTGTGAAAGAAAGTCGCTAAGTACTCTAGGAGGGTACTCCAATTGGACATGGGAAGAATTCCACTGAGATCTGCATTGCCATATAAATCCAAGATTTGAAGGTGCGGTCGTTGAGTAAATATAGATGGAAATTCCCCACGCAATCCACAGTATATGAGTTTGAGAGATGACAAAGAAGAAGACAGGTTCAACAAATAAACAGGTTCTACGGAAGACATATTTACAGACATCATATGCAATGTTGTTAGTTTCGTTATATTTTGAACAAGTTTGTTGAAGGCAATTGTATCCATGCTCAACTCACTATTTGCATCCCCAGACAACCACAGGGAATCCAATTTGGATAGATGAAAAATATCTGGGAATTCTCCTTCTAGTTCACAACCAAAAAGCGACAAAGATGACAAAGAAGAAGACAAATTCTTGAAGGAACTAGATTTAACCGACGACAAGCTTACAAAGCTCAAATCTAGTTCTCGTAAATTGGACAGGTTTTGAAAAATTTTATCAAAAGTGGTACTTGTGTTTAGCTCCAGACGATTAGAAGAGAGATCAAGTGACACCAATTTGGACAGCTTTGAGATTTCTATTGGTACTTCACCAGAAAAGTTTGAGAAATTTTGGTTCAAATGGGTCAAGTTGAACAAGTGACCAAATCGAGATGAAATCTAAGAGCCATTGAAATCATTGGAAGAAAGATCAAGATGTTGAAGATGAGAAAGCATGAAAAGAGGATTATCAGAATGAATGGAACCATAAAGTATACTATGAGAAAGGTTGCGACCGATTACAAAACCTATTTCCTTATCGCAATTGATCCCTTCCCCAAAGCAGCAATCGGTTCCTTCTTTCCAAGATTCTGTCTTTGGATTCGACGATACGTCAGTGGTCTTAATGAAGAAGATTTTTTAAGAAGAATCAAGGCATGGTTGTCATCAGCATCACAAAGTAGTGTGGAAGAGGAAGAATTTGGAGATAAACAAAGAACTTCAAAATGAAAATGAAACGAAAGGAGGCAGACAAATTGAGCAATCCAAAGCAATGAACACATTTTGTACTTGTCAATTTTCAAATACTTAATTTGGTGAGTTTGTAGTGATTAAAAGACTAATATTTATAAGTAGATTTTCTATAGTGCCACTCTTCATCAAAGGACTAATATTTAGACAAATACACGTCTAATAATCTATTTTCTAACTTTTTTTTTTGGGGGGTAATGTTAACTTTTCTTTTACGGAAATTGACAAATCAAATAATACCAAAATTTAAATACTTTAAATTAATGCAACTTTATTTATTAAACATCACCAAATTTCACCACAATTGATATTATTCAGAAAAAAGATGCGGAATTAAGGAAGAAAATAAGGAACCACAATTTATTTAACAATGTAGTTTGATATCAAATGATTCAAATAATTTTAATTTATATCCATTCGAGTTTTGAAGTAATTAAATAATTTATGCTTTCAGATTTATAGAAGAGTTTTTTTTTTTTTTTAAAGACAGAAAAAGAAAGTATTGGCCTCATTTAGATTATGTCTACGTTATATAAGCCATCGATCCACAAGTACTATCCATACAGTATACATGGCAAAAAGTATACTCAAGGCCCATTGGTTGGATTGGATCCGCTTGGATTGAAGTTATGGAAAGTTAAAAAACAGAAAATAATACTCATCTTCAAGCTTTTGACCCGTCAATAACAATTTTTCTAATTGTTCTCGTAAATAATACAATATTTCATGAAAAAAGCTACAATTGAGAGAATCCCTTTCTTATAGGAGTCTGCCTCAAGATGTAGGAAGTAACAAGGATTAATGCGAATGTCTTATAATTGTGTGGTGAACTTTTATGCCTGATCAAAGCTAAAACATGACACTGATGAGAGCAAAGCATAGTTCATCTTTTCTAAGCTAAAACATGACACTGATGACAGCAAAGCATAGTTCATCTTTCCTAATATCAATAGGACTAAGTGAGGTTAAGTGACCTTTTGTGCATTGCGTTCACAGGTGTATCCATTCACGAAGAAACGAAAGCTCAAATGCCTTTGAGTTCAATTTCAGATTCAACACAACATGATACTCTCATCTCGATTAAATATATGCTGGCAAGAGCAACAGAGCATCTTGCTTTAGACAATTACATATTTCCGGTTAATCAACTAGGCTTATTGTTTCCGATTACCAGCTTGTACTAAATACTCAATTGAAGCCTTTTGGTTATATATATATTACCTTTGGACAAATGTGTGACAAAATAACAGAAACCATAAATTTATAACGATCCTTGTGTTGTACTGAAAAATTGAAATTTGTTTTTTCTTTTGTCTGAAAAACAATAGAAAAAGGTTGCAAAGCAAATAGTACTAGGCCTGGCCCATGAGAGAGACATATTAAATTAAATAAATTGAGGATTTCCTAATTAATTCATTAGGAGTAGAATGCCACGCAACGCAGAAGCATCATCGGGTTGAGGCATGGCAGCAGAGTATGTGAAAGAGGTAGAGAAGTTTTTCATCCGCAAGGGAAACTACGACCGTCTCGATGATACCCATAAATCCAAGGATTTCTATTCCCTTCTCTTTCGCAGTCTGCTTAAGGTGAATTATGCTTAGCTTGGCAGCGTCTCCTGCCTCTTCTCCGTCCTACCTGCTTACATCGTAATCTCTCCTTTCTTCTCTTTATGTATTGTGCTTTCCTTCCTTTTGTTCACTGTTTTACTGCTTTCGTTTTCAAACAGGATTATCAAAAGCTTTGATTTCTTTTCTTGGGTTTTATTTAGAATATTTTCAGTGGATTACATGGAGGGACTATTGGGGGTATATCAGAGAGAGGGGCAATTGCTTGTGCTAGAACAGTGGTTGCCGGGGACAAGGATCTATTTCTTGGCGAATTGAGCATGTCTTATCTCTCTGCTGCCCATCTTCATGTGAGCTTTTTTCTTGCTTTCAATCTAGGCAATAATCGTTCTCAATTTTTGTTCATTGCAGCAAGTGACATCAATCAATTATAACTGAGTTTGATGCGACTACAATTATAATTCATTGACAGCCTCAGGGCTTAATCAAGAGAGATTGAAAAACAGAGACTGAATATATATACCTGTTGCCCATATAATTGTATCCCATGCAATTGAAGGAGTAACTTGACCTTCATCTTTGCAGGAAGTTTGTGTAGTTGAAGGGAAGATAGTTCGGAGTGGAAGAAACTTCAGTGTTGTAGCCATTGAGTTCAGAATCAATAAAAATGGGAAACCGGTCTGTGCAGCCAGAGCTACATCAGTCAGTGCGTAATATAAGTTACATAACCCAAGCAACATCAGGCTTTAACTTATTTTTGTAAACTATGTAACCTACAGAAACTATTTTCAAACAATAATTGAACATCCCTAATTACAATCACAGTAACCCACCCAGACAATTCAAAGATAACTCGATGCTTTTTTTGTATTGCATCTAAAATTCTAAATTCAGTGTTTGAGATTGCTAACAATTTACAACAGCATACCGCTTAACATAACAAATTTCACCTTTTTTTTTTTAAAGCCAAACATCACAATGTCTATCATTAGGACACCAATTCTCCAAATTAAAACAAGACAGCCCACCAAGAAACAAACATATTCAAAGTTGGAGGCTCTAAACATAAACAAAACTAAGCCCCATCTGGCTGGATAAAAGGATTTGCAATTTCATCTGTACCGTCTGTCGGTGATACAAGCATTACTGCAGTTCCCCTGCATACCTGCACAGCCATGAAAAAACACTCAGATGCTCCCATATATGGCACATTTCAACCCTGCACTTGATTTTGACACATTTGAGCCCCTGTAGGGAAGAACAATCATGCAGTATGAGGACATGGACCTATGACTATGTTTGTAAAACGATGAATGTTGTATTCTAAATCTCTTCCAGCTGCCAATCACATGATTTTCAACGATGCATGCATTTTCTACCAACTGCTGTCATAGATTATGTTTGTAAACGACGCACGAATATATGTTAGAACAAAAGTACTAAAGCTGAAGCACAAGGACAAAATGAAAAATTTTGCTCAAGTAAAGAGCCAAATTTTGACTTTTTCCAATTCTTTCAACAAAATGAGAACATGGCATCATGTTATTTACCCTGATCATCACCAGCCTAGCAAGACAAATTTAATGAGTTGTGTAAATTTGGTTATGAGCATGTATGTGGGTCTTAGCTATGTATCTTAAAGTTGAACTATGTGTCCTCCTAGTAACTACATTAGGCAGCAGTTACAAGTCTATGTAGCATTTTTCTTCTGTGCAGAAATTTAACAGGAATAAGATAGAATTTTCCAGCAGATTCGTTTTCAATAGATCGAAGAGTTCTATCTCAATGAGCCATTGTTTTTATTCACCATATGTTCTAAAGTTTGAAGATCAACCGAACCAGAAAATCATACCCTCCCATAACTAGATCCTACATCTTCAGGGACATTTGCCAATAAATCTACTCGAAGAATTTGGGAAAAACACATTTTAAGACCACGCAGCAATGCAAGGGTCATATGTTGATGATGACCATTCCACTTGTTGCATTAATGAAATATATGTAACTCAAAGAAAACATACTATTAGGCCAAGCCGCCTAGTCTGATCAGTGGTCTTCAGTGGATCATCAGCATCTGCAACCCAGTGAGAATGAATCCAATTGTCAGAACAAAAAAAGAATCCACAGTAACTTCATCAACATGTATTGTGACTTTAGATGCATTTTTTAATAATAATAAAAAAGAACATGGTTTAGCTCTAAGTAAAAAGGCAAACAAGGAACTTGTACTTTTCTCTCCAACATGAATTCAATAATTAGATTTCGGGAAGTTAGCTTAAGTGGAGACATGAAGAAGCCTTAAACCAAAGAAAGTAAAGACAATTCCAGTCATCAAGATACTCTTGCACAAGCAAATATGAGATTTAATTCATGGATAGTAGGAAGCGCTATGCTATATGCACAAAAATTTCAATGTCATTCCTCCATCAATTTCTTCTTGCCTGTGGATGATTGACTTCTACAACTCCAATTAGCAATTTGTTTCAAGAACATGGAGCCCTCATATGATATATTGAAAATCAAATAGAAAGTAAATCCTCTGTTCAGAAATAAGAAGACCATCACAGCTTTAATCCCAACTGACATATTGCATATAGATACGGATCACATTAAACAGACAATTTAATACAGCGTTTCTATCAGAAATATGACAATCTAGTTTATACAAAAATCACATACAAGCATTCCTATTTCCACAGAGTCAATACCTCTTAGATATTCTACTGCTTCATCCAGGACAAGGTTGAGCAATTGATCATATCCTTTCAAAGTCCCTGTCACTGAACCAAGAAAAGCCAAAGCTCATCCAATTAAATAGAATATAGACCGATAACAGAGGAAATGGTTCATTTCCTTGAATTCCTAGAAAACCATTTTCTCTCTCTACTAAAAATCTCGTGAAATAAAATTACGAGGATACACAAACTTCAAAAACACAGTCCAGTTCATTATTGTGAGCATGTGAGAGAGAGAGAGAGACAAGCATCGAGTGATAACACCAGAATAAGGGTACGAGTCAGACATAAAATGCAGAAATGTTATGTGAACATTAAGTCAATGAGTACTATAAAAATAATGTACTTTGGGCTCCTATTACAAAATATATGGTTCAATACTCTCAGCATGGCAATATTATTCAATCATATGACTAGAATCTACATATTTAAACTTAACAATTATATCTGAAACATGTCATACTTGCATGATCTCTGGTGTTTGCTTTTTCATAGAAACAAATATTTAGTCCAACCATAAGTTCGTTTGGAAACACATTCTGCAAACATAGAAATTCTAAAAATCTTTCTAATAAAATTGAAACTCTCACTTACGTCTACTTTAAATTCTGCTAAAGAAAAACCCATTCTAATAAGACAGCTCTACAGCTCATTTTGGAACGCTCCCTTGAGCAATGGTTGGTTGGACCCTAGGAGTGGGACAGAAAAAGAGTGCTACGTACTCAATTATGCATAGGCAATTATCATTTTCAACTAAGGGTCCTGAACATGCCTTCATCACCTTGTGCGTGCAAGCTGAAGCATGTCTGGTGTAAAATATAAATTTTGATCTCACTTCCAAAATGTCAAAATCCAAATGCAATCTAAATACTTAGTTATAGCTAATTCAAGATACCAATGTAAAGCAACAGAAATTATCATCAATTAGAAAGCTTGCTACCATCATCAAGTCACCAACTAACATAATGGAGTCTAAAAAAGGTCCAGCACTAGATTAGGGTATAACTCATAATTTCAGTTGTCAGTTGATCAAACGAACAAACAAAACGTTCAAATTCAAAAAATATGAAGAGGAAACGAATAAAATCAAGTTTAAAATAATGCCATATCAAACTGAATTATCATCACCCAGATTCTAGTATCAGTGATTGTATTTAGCACATTACGTTATAAGAACAACCAAATATTACATATAGTTCCCAATAAAAAAATAAAAAATAAAATAAAAATAAAAAAACAAAATTAGGTGACACCGAAGTTAGCAAGCTGCTTAAGGTAGAATTATTAACCTTGTCTACCGCCAGTGAGCTTGACTTGAACACCCTTGTCGACAAATTTCGCCAAATCCAACACTGTTTCTTTCCTTCCTGACTGAAACAGGAACTTACAGATCAAACGGAAGAGAGGGAAACTAAATGGAATAACCAAGCTAATACAAAATTTTAAACAAGTAAGCTATCAAAATTTAATCTTCAAAAGAAAAATTGGAAAAAGAGACACTTACCATTTGTCACAGAAATTTGAGAACCCTGAAATGAAATCAAGTAAAAAGAGACGAACTGATTTAGCAGTGAAAAAAGTCAAGATTTAAAATATATAAGAAAAAAAAAAGTTTAGGTATGGCAACGGGTAGGGTACCAACAGCTAATGGAACTACCTGTCTCATTTCCGTCCACAAATTTCACTACCCGTCCTGTTACATGCGTGCAGGTATTGATTAAGCCAATCCCATCATTCCCATCCCACGAGAAGAGTAGTGGGTACCCGCTAACTACCCATACCCGTAAAGTTAACAAGAAAAATAAATAAACAATAATAAAATTTTAATAAAAGCATAAATAAATGAAGTTCACAATCCACAAATTAATAACCAGGATCAGCAAACTAACAATACAAATTAACAATCCACAAATTAATAATCAGTATCAGCAGCAAGCTAACAATCCAAAAATTAAAAAAAAATCCACAAGCTAACAATACAGAAATTTACAAAATCCACAAATTCATCAGATAAAATAAGATACGAATGCAGATAAAATCCTTACATCATAATCAATCAAGTGAATGTCAAAATCCAACCCATTAAGCATAGAATAAACAAAGGGATCCAAATTGATAATCACATAAAATTAGGGGTTTTTCAGCCAGAAAACAATTCTTACACGAAATCGAAACCTGCAGCGGCGGAACAGAGAACACGGCAGCAGTGGTTGAGCAAGGCGGAGGCCGCGGAGGCGGGGGCGACGATAAGCGGATATGAGAGCGGTGGAATTGGCAGCGGAGAAACAGCAGAATTGGACTTCAGAGAGTGAGTAGCGGGAGTGGCGGCAGCACTGGGATAGTGAGATGGAATAGGAGTTAGGGTTCTTTTGTTTCCAATTCTTGTCAATACATGCTCTCAGTTTAGTGACCAGATACAATTCCAAAACTACTTTGTTTTATGTTATTTGATATATATATATATATATATATATATATATATATATATATATATATATATATATATATATATTTAAGGGAATTGATATAACATACTTACTATATACTATTACATATATATAGTAATGGAGATATTTATATATGGTATATTCTATTATTATTATTATTATTATTATTATTATTATTTTACTACAATATTATGTATATTAAATAACATATTAGTATAATTAGGTTAGTCCATATATAATTAGTTTAGGGTTTAGGATTTAGGATTTATCACATAAAAACTAGAGATTATGATTTAGATAATGTATACATTATTATTAGTGCGAAATTTAGGGTTAATATATATGTTTAGTAATTTAGCCACATAAATTGATAGAAACCATGGTTTTCAGACCCGGACCGGTTATCGAACCGGTGAAGGGATGGATTCATGGATTTTGGATTAAACCGGAATAAACCGGAATTGAACCGGATTTAATAAATATATTAAAATATTAAAATATTTTTATTTTTATATTTATAATTTATGAAAATTTGAATATTTTTATTATAATTCTTTAAGTTTAAGCATTTCAAACACAATATACTAATTAAAAAAACTCAATTTATGAAATATAGTTTTTATAGTTACAATTAAATGTCAATTTATTTTAAAATAATTTAAAAATACAAACTATATTTTATTTTAATTAAAAACACCTCAAAAAAATAACTTAAATTTTATATTTAAATAATTTTTTTTTAAAAAAAAAAGTCTGGTCGAACCGGAAAACCGATCCGGTTCACAGTTTTTCGGTTCGACCGGCCGGTCCGACCGGACATTGACCAGTTGTTGACCAAAATGAAAACCGGACAGAAACTGACCGGTCTGACCTCCGGTTCCGATCGAACTCGGTCCGACCGGCCGGTCCGGTCCGGTTTTCACAACTATGATAGAAACCATTCATTAGATTAATACATATTGTATAATTAGTGCGGGTTTGGTGTTAATAAATATTATGGTAAACAATTTATTAATTCATACATACATTTTACATTAATTAGTCCATACATACATTTTAAGATCTTATGTTTTGTGATTGTCAACTGTTTAATACTTTTAGTAGAATCAATGATCAAATTGGATTAAAAATATCGAAATTGTTCTTTATCTTAATTTATAATTCTAAAATATATGTATTCATTTCTATTTTGTTTTTTTCTCAAATATTAGGGTTTAGAATTTGCTTAATATAAAATTAAAAAAATATATATAAAATTGAAGTAACACTATATAAAATTGGAAACACTGACATTTCATCTCGACCTTATGAACGATATTAAAAAAATTATATATGTATCATTTTAAAAAATTAGAAACATTTTATTACAAAAGATATTATATTAAACTAATAAAAAAAAAATAGAAAAATTAGTATATTTAAATGTTAGTAAAATACCCTTGTTGAATCTGCCCTCAACCTTTTCAAAGGCTTAATTAAAGGTTCAAGGTTCACATTTAGATGCAATTTTTTGGACAATTAGATGGAACCCAAAAGCAAGTACGTTTGGACCGTTAAGTTTGCTGACTGCCATCCACATAATCAGCATCTGGAAATGACAACCTAAAACCGATAGACGCGTGGCAGATTTTAACCATATGCAGGGCCCAATACACATCACATCCCGGACCCCTCCTCCCCTGAATGTATACGAAACTCCTCCCTCACCTTCTTCTCTTGTCGGTCTTCTTCTTCTTTAAAAATAGAAATGCAGGCAAAAAAATGGCTGAATTTTTTTCTTTTTTTTTATTTTTTTAAGGTAAGAAGGTGTGGAGGAGAAGAAGTCAAATGTTGAAAAAATGGAAATGATGTGTAGTGGGTCCCACAAATGGATATAAGGTGACATATTTCGATCGGTTATAGGTTGTCTTCACCAGCTATCAGTGATGTGGATGTCCAGTCAGCAAACCAAACGGACTTGCTTTTGGGTTCCGTTCAATTGTCCTAAAATTGCATCTAAATGGGAACTATGGGCCTACAATTGAGCTTTTTACAAAGGTTGAGGGCAAATTTAACTTTTCCCAATAACCATAGGGGTATTTTACTACCATTTCCCTTGAAATATTTGTGCATGTATATATTCAACAAAATTTTATTAAAAGTATTCTAATTTAATTTAAAAATTAAAAGATTTATTTTTTTAGTTATAACCAAAAGTAGTTTTGTATTTTCATATGCAAACATAGATAGAAAGACTAAAGAGTTGATTAGGATAAAACTTAATGACCTTATAGTATAATTATGGACTACCTAATGCAATATGTAAAAACATAAGGACTAATAAGTTTATTACCTTAAATATTATACAGACTTAGTATTATAATGCATAGTATATATTATGTAGATGATTTAGTATATCAATATTTAGTACAATATACCAATTTTATATTGTGTACTATATAAAATTTTATATGTTCAATGTTTTAATACATATTATGTAATTAGTGCGAACAATGAGGTTTAGTATTAATGTATATTAGATAGAGTAAGTGTTATAATGTATAGTGTATACTACTATATTCGGTTTAAGGTTTAGTTACATTAATTAATATATTATATGCATTAAACTTATTAGGTTTAGATTTAGTATATTAAATTGATATTTTAGTATATTAATATTTATTACAATATACTTTTTTTACTAGGAATACTATATATTTAGTTTTCTTCCACAAAACTAAATTTCCTAATATTCTAGTTCAATTGCACCTTAATTTTTCTATATTTTGTTTCTTTCCCATAGGCCTTTGAATACTCTTTATTTGTTACTTTCTATAATAAACATTTGATGTTAAATTTTTTTTTTTCCAAATTTATCTAGTTGTGTTCTAATCAATGATTTTTTTTTAATCTTAAATGAAACCACTTTTCTGATTACTTATTCAGCTCAACAGTAGACCATACTTAAGACCTTCTAACTTTTTCTGTTACAAAATTGACTTACAAATCCTGAACTCTCCATACAACCTATACAATGGCAAATAAGTTGTGTTAGAATCCGAAACAACAACATTTCTTACTCGATAATTAGCATTAGTATCTATGAAACTTGAAGAAAAATGGAAACTGGAAATCTTATTAATTTCTCATAACTACTCAAATATAGGTAGAAGGTACTTTATACATTGGAAAAGTAAAGTTGAGTATAACCAATATAAATAGTATATTAAGTAAATGATGAGCGGTTAGGATGAATAACAACCTCCAACAACTTTTCCCACACTGCTAACCAATTTATGCCACATTAGCACTCATTAACAGTTAATCTCCTTATACTTCACATCCTCCCCGCAAACTGAAGACATGGGTGTAAGTCCCATCTTGACCAAGAAAGGAGATAACTGTGAAGAAGAAAGAGCTTTAGTAAACAAGTTAGCAAGCTGTGCAGCAGTGGAGATATAAGTGGGAACCAAGAACCCTTATCAATCAAATCCTGAATGAGATGAACATCAATAGCCACATGCTTGGTTTTCTCATGGAAAACTTGGTTTTTGGCCAAAGCTATGGTTAATTCATTATCACAAAAAAGTAAAACATGATAAGGAGAGATACCAAAATCTGTAAGCAAGAAAGAGATCCACTTCAGTTCACAATCTGTGGATGTCATGCTTCAGTACTCCGCCTCAGCTGTAGACCTGCTTATCGTGTTCTGCTTCTTAGTTTTCCAAAACACCAAAGAATTGCCAACAAAAATACAGAATCCTGTCAATGATCTCTGGGTTTCCTTACATTTAGCGCAGTTAGAGTCACAATAAGAAACCAATGTGGCCAAGTCAGTGCCTCTAGGATAAAACAATGCTAAACTAGCAGTACCCTTGAGGTATTTCAAAATATGATGTGCAGCCTGTAAATGATGCTCACAAAGAACTTGCATGTATTGACTTAACTGTTGGGTAGCATAGGAAAGATCTGGCCTAGAGAAACCTAAATTCAAAAGTCTTCCTACTATACGTCTATATAAACCCGGATCTGTGAACAATGTTTCAGGTACAGTGAGATCTCTATTCGCCATAGATTTACAACAGGTTTACATCCTGTAACCCAACATCAGTCAACAAATCATTAATGTACTTTGTTTGAGAAAGTAAAATGCCCTTCTTTGTCTGATCTAATTCAATACCAAGGAAATAATAAGCCTTTACTAAATCCTTGATAGTGAAGAGGGAATGTAAGTAATCCTTACTATTGCCACTTCAACACTACTAGATCTCATTATCAAAATGTCATCAACATATATAAAAAGAGTAAGAAGAGAAGAATATGATCTCTTGATGAATAAACAATAATCATGCTTGGATTTCACAAAACCGTAATCAAGCAATTTTTGTGAAATTTCTTTGTGTCATTATCTGCCAGCTTGTTCAAGCCTGTAAAGTGATTTGATGAGTTTGCAAAATTGATCCTCCTTAGCTTTATCATAACCCAATGGTGGTTGGAGATATATCTCTTCATCCAAATGGCCATGCAGATAAGCATTTTTAATATCAACTTGTTCAATATTCTATCCTTTTGAAGAACCAATAGAAAGAAAAAGCCTGACTGTGATAGACTAGGCAACTAGACTAAAACTCTCCTAATAATCCACACTAAAAGTTTGATTGTAACCCTTAACAACCAAACTAGCCTTGAAATGATTGACTTCACCATTGGATTTTTATTTCACCCAGTAAACCCACTTTGTAGAAAGTGGTTTCTTTCCAGGCGGTAATTCAACCAAATCCTAGGTATTGTTAGCTTCTAAAGCGAGAAGTTCTGCATTCATAGCTTGGACACATTCATCTTGATGACAAGCTTCATAATAGTGAGCTAGCTCTCGAGAAGTCATGATTTTCGTCAAAAAACTAGCATGAACAGCTGAACAATTTACAGAGCTTATGCAAGTAGCATAATCCTGAAGCCATGCTGGTGGCTTAGGTACTCTAGTGGTCCATCGCAAGGCTGATGCAGAATTTACAAGAAAAGACTCAATTGAAACTTATGGCTGAGATGGCCTGAGAGAAGCCAAATCTTTTCCTGTAATTCTCTTTGGTATTTAAAAGAAAATATCCCTTCATAAAACTTCACATATCTGGATACCACAACCTTATGTGTAGCAAATCCATCAACCTGTAACTCTTCTAGCCAAACTTAAATCCCATAAAAACTGTAGCATGAGCTCTAGCACTGAATTTGTCCTTCTGTTCATGAACATCAGTGTAATAGCATGAACAACCAAACATATGGAGCTTCTTATAATCAGGAGGTTCATTATAAAACTTCTCAAATGAAGATTTCCAATTAAAAAGTTTAAAAGGTAAAACATTGATAATATAAACTAACATAAGAAGAGCATCACCCCAATATTGAATTGGAAAATCAGACTGAAACATAAGTGACCCGGCAACCTCCAGCAAATGCCTGTGCTTTCGTTCCACAACGCCACTCTGTTATGGAGTGTAAACACAACTTTTCTGATGGACTATCCCCTTCTACTGAAACAAAGTATTACAAGAAGCAGTGATAAATTCAGACCCATTATAACTCCGTAAAATCTTAACATAGGCCTCATTTTGACATTTAATCATATGGAAGAAAGTATCAAGTGCCGTAGCAACCTGTGTTTTATGTTCCAATAGAAAAATCTATGTCATTCTAGTATAATCATCACTAATGATAAGAAATATCTGGCTCCATTTACAAAAGGAACCCTTTAAGGACCCCACAAATCAATATACAGGAGATCAAAACTATTTTTGGTTGTAATTGTACCTCTAGTAAAAGAAAATCTATGCTGTTTTGCACAAGGGCATACAATACAAGAATCCAAATTAGTGATAAGGGAAAATTTTCAATGTTTGACCGCCTAAAAAGACTTAATTTGAATTATTTTCAAGCTGTTTTGGCTCCAAGTTACCTTATTAAAGGGTAATTATATCTTATTGCTTGAATTTTCCCTCTTATAGATATTTATGGGAAATTTGGGAGTGATTTACTCAAAGTATAGCTGCCTAAAGCATCCAGAGAAGCGGAACAATCCTCTAAACCTGACACAGAGTAGCTTTTATCAGAAATAGGATGAAACAGTTTGCCATTTCTGGAAAGTTGCATTTTTGAAGCAAAGTTGCCCAAATCCTATTGGCTGAGGCTAGAGATAGTTCAAAAAATGCCTTTATATGTTTTTTGTAATTTAAGAACTCTTAGATCAGGTGTCATTGATGGACACGTGTAGGGCTTTGATCTCTTTTAGGTAGTTGCCCTAATTTTTTATTGTGGAGTTGTATTTATGCTCCTTTTCTCTGAGCTTAAAGATATTCTAATACTCTGGTTCTATACTTCATCTTCTTCCATAGTTTTAAGTAGCATTTAGTTCAATTTCTCTTTTATGCCTTCCATGGCAAAAACTATTATGCCCGTGGAGGAGTAGATATTTGGTGTAAGCCAAATATGGCTGGTCTCGGTACATTTTTCTAACTAATTTAAGGGATATTTTAGTTAATGCATGTCCTTCATGTGTGTGTTTTATTGAATGAGCTTAGCTAACTCATTAATAGTATGTTAAATGCAATGAAAGTTGGTTTAATGTATGAAAATGCATGAATTGACACTTATGACTACTTAGTAATGGCTCTGAGTTATTTGTTAGGGGTTCAATTTGACATGCATGCTTTATTTGATGATTTCTTGAGTGTAATGCATGTTCTAACCTTTAATTGCAGAGAATACTCCGGTTAATATTCTAGAGTATAGGATCCATGATACAACAAATGTTGGCCTTGGTGAATCTCTTGAAAGAAACCCTATTGCATGAAAAACTGAAATATCCTTAGATTAGTAAGAGTTACAAACTGTTCGCATGCTGTATGCTGTGATTACTCCGCTTTTCATATATTGTTTTCTTAGATCTACATTCAAGTTTGTTCATTCAGTTGATAAATATTAGATCTGTAATTACAATAGCTTTTAGTCATACAAACCTAATATTTATGAAATTGGCCCGCTTTCTCTATCACAAACTGTTCCAATTAAGTACCATTCATGTTTTACATTTACTAAAACCCAGATCCTTGTGAGAATGACATTTCAGATTTAAATCCACTTTATTACTTGTTGATGCTAATGTACTTGTTAGGTAATTTTGCATGATAGATCAGAGCACGACAATTAGACTCCAATTGAATGCTACTAATATGATTCAATACATCAAAAAGATGCATGGCCTAATAGTTCATGCCATATATCCACCTTATTCAATACTATATTGTTACTACAAAAACAAAATTGTTCCGCTTTAGTAACCTCCTGTAATGTAAAAGATGTTTGATCTAACAAATACAATTCATCCACTTGTAATCCCAAAGCCTTTATTTCCTTTGTGATTTGATCATGCAAATACCAACAAGACTGATGAAACACCACTTGCACAGAGAATTGCTTTAGTAACTACCCCACAGACAATAGATTGTACTTAAAATCTAGTACGAATAATACTCCAATTAATTGAAAATTATTGTTCAAAGGAATTACACCAGCTGTATCAACAATTTGAACTTTGCCATCAGGCAATACCACTTGTTGCTTGTTTGATAAATGTGTAAAGTGTGAAAACCATTGTTTTGTAGGACTCATATGAGTGGTAGCCCCACTATCTAAGATCCAATACTGATTTGAAGCGGGAACTAAAGAAAGTGCATAATTCATCTTACCAGAAAATCCAACAAATGCTGTGAAATCTGGATTCTAGATTGATGTGTCTGTAAAAGTTGTAACACATTTGCCTTTGAACATTTTGTACATCTCCTGCACCATATGTGCCATTTGTTGTGGATCCAACATTCCTTCTTTGCCTTCATAGCCATTGTGACCAGAACTTGCCCTTGCTACATTCTCTCCAAATGTATTGCATTTGCATTATTAGATTTGTACATAGAACTAGATGTTGACTGCACTTGTGAGTACCTAGGACCTTTGTACCAATCCGGATATCCAATGATTTGAAAACAATTAGTCTTGGTATGGCCAGTACCATCACAAGCATCACATTTGAGACCGGACCTATCAATCTGACTTCCAACTGGCCTTTTCCCCCTTCCTTTGGTATAGGATTTATCAGATTGAGCAAGATTAGCGAATTCAACTACTCAACCAGTAGAAATCTCATGTTGTTTCTCCACTTTCAATAACATAGAATAAGCCTTATTAATCATCGGCAATGGATCCATCAACAAAATCTGGTTCTTTACATGTTCCTGTGTATCACTTAACGCCATTAAAACTGCATTAGCTTTGTTTCTTCTCTCATGTCAGCCAATCGCTGAAAAGCATTACATACACAAGTCCTTGCAATACCACATTGACAACTTGGCGTTGGTGATAAACAAAACTCAATTCGTCCCATAACCTTTTCAGTCTGTTATAGTATTGAATCACAAAAAGATTACCTTGCATCTAAAGGCTAATCTCTCGTTGAATTTGATACAACATAGGACCATTGCTTGCACCAAAATGATGCTCCAGATCCTGCCACAATTCTTTTGAAGAGATGCAAATTGAAACCCTTCAGCCACATCCTTTGTCATGCTATTAGTCAACCAAGAAGTTATTAGACAATCAACTTTGAGCCATTTCTGATAATCCGGATCTCCTTCTTTTGGAATCTTCATATCTTTAAGAACATAATCTCTCTTTTCCTTGACATGTAATGCCCGAATCATAGCTTTCCTCCAGGCAATGTAATTACTTCTATTCAGTTGTATGTTAATGATAATCGCACCCGGATTATCACTATTTTGCAGCATAGTGAATAAATTTTTCATCTGATTCATAAATACTTCTCATGTTGCCGGAAACCGTTGGGGATTTCTCAGATCTTATGTTCCTCTGTTATTTCTCTGATCTCCTCCGTGAAAATCATTGTTCACAAAATGAGTATCGCTTCCTTCTTCATCACTGAAAGGAAATGATTCATGTTGAGGAATTTCAATAACTCTTCTTCTTCTCACCATAATCACAAACGCCTCTTGGCTCTAATACCATATGAAACTTGAAGAAAAATAGAAACTAGAAATCTTATTAATTTCTCATAACTACTCAAATACAGGTAAAAGGTACTTTATACATTGGAAAAGTAAAGTTGAGTATAACCAATATAAAACGTAGATTAAGTAAATGACGAGCGGTTAAGATGAATAACAACCTCCAGCAACTTATCCTGCACTGCTAACCAATTTCTGCCACATCAGCACTCATTAATAGTTAATCTTCTTACACTTCACAGTATCAAGATAAAACAGGATACCAAGTTGTAATCTAGTCTCCTTTCGAGGCATCCTAGGAGCATCAATCTTTGAATATGGATTTTGTGCTTTTAATGGAATCAATCATAACTTCAATTTAGGCATTTGCTTTTTTCTATAGCTTAATAAGAAAGAAGAACAACAGAGTTTTTGGACAAGCTCCTAAAAGGAATCTGTGAAGTGCTCCATCAATATGGAAATAAGACTATCGGATATAATCATAGTTGGGGCAGGAGTTGCTGGTTCAGCCCTTGCTTATGGTAAACTTGTGCAGAGTTATCAAGCAGCTTGAGGATTCTTGTTATGTTCTTATGAAATGCTTTTGTAAAGCAATACTTGATTTATAATCGTTTTTGTTAAAAATTGCAGGATGGATGACAAGTGCAAGTAATAGAAAGAGACTTGAATAAGCCTGATAGAATTGTTGGTGAACTCCAATAGCCTGGTAACCATCTCAAAATCATCGAGCTTGGTCTTGAAGGTACATTTCAATACTTAACAACTAATTCATCATGTAGTACATTATAAAAACCAAGTAACATTTCAAGTGCTTAACTTGACTCTATCTGTTGACGTTGATGCAGAGAGTGTGGAAGAGATTGCAAATATTTGAGTACGCAATGTTGAAGGATGGATATGATCCTTTGACAGTTAAGCTCACAGAAAAATAGTAAGAGTAATATTTTGAGCACATATAATCCATGTCATTGCGATCTGAGCCCATCATTCCCTCAAAATGATCAAAATATTTTTATAGTAGTGGTTCGCAAAAGTTATTGTTGGAGATGTCGAAAATTTCCAACTTAGCAAAGGAATAACTGAGATTGAAACTTTTCAAAGACCCAAGCAATTTATTTGAGGACAACACAAGAACATTTTTTGCAAAAGTTGAAGAATTCCCAAAAAAATAAGGGAACATATCATCAATTTTGTTGGTGTTGAGACCCATAACTTCTAACTCGTCACAATTGATGATAGACTGGGGGATTCCTCCTTGTAGTCGATTGCCTTCCAAGTTCAAATATCTCAATGTACAGCTTTTCTGAAAATGTAGCAGGATCCCTCAAAATTATTCAAGCCTAGATTCAACACTGAAACACTATTGCTCATATGTCCTGAATATGGAGGAATGAATTCAATGAATTTATTGTTATACAAGTCTAGAATTTGAAGAAACTGTAACTTGCAAACTGAAGAAATATCTCCTGTTAATTTGTTGTTCGACGACAGAATGAGAAAGTTTCAATTTTTCACAACACTGAAACTTGAATCATTGTATGAAAGATCTAAATGATCGAGCAATTTGAGATTTCCAAAGGAAGAGGGAATCTCACCACTGAAATTATTATGTGAGACATCTAAAGAAGTGAGTTATGTTAAAGTGGCAACCAATTCAATACTTTCAACGACTTCAAATTGCAGTGAAAACAAACGAGGTCCAAATGTATTGGGATTTTTGTGAAAGAAAGTCCCAAGTACTGTAGAAGGGTACTCTAATTGGACATGAATGCCATTGAGATCTTCATTCCATCTAGATTCAGGATTAATAGGTATGGTCGTTGAATAAAGATAGATGGAAATTCCTCACACAGTCCACAATTACTGAGATCGAGAAATGACAAAGAAGAAGACAGAAGTGACAAATAAACAGGTTCCACCAAAGACTTATTTTACATTGCTTATATCCAATTCTATTAGTTTGGGTATGTTTTGAACAAGTTTGTTGAAGGCAACTGCTTCCATTCTCAAACAAACTAAGTGAATTCGATTTGGATAGATTAAAAATATATGGGAATTCCACTAGCAGTCCAGAATTTGCTAATGATAAAAATGCCAAAGAAGACAAAATCATGAAGGTACTAGATTTAACTGACGACATGTTTACGGAGTTCAAATCCAATTCAATTATTTTTGACAGGTTTTGAACAAGTTTGTCAAAGGCAGCTGCATTCTTTCTCAACTTATCATCCCATACAAACTAAGTGAATCCAATTTTGACAAGTGAACTATGCCTGGGAATTCCCCTTCCAATTCACAATATTCAAGTGACAGATGACAAAGATGACAAAGAAGCCGACAAATTTAAGAAGGAACTAGATTTAACCGATGGGATGTTTACAAAGTTCATATCCAATTCAGTTGTATTGGACAGGTTTTGAACAATTTTATGAAAAAGGGTTGATTCTAGTTTCAGAAATTGATCACCAGAGAGATCAAGTGATACCAACTTGGACAACTGAGAGAATTCTGTGGGACTCCACCAGAAAACATGGAGTTAGTTAGGTTCAAATGGATCAAGTTGAAAAGGTAGCTAAAACCAGATGAAAAGAGGACTATCGAACTCAAAGGAGCCATAAAGCATAGTATGAGAAAGGTCAAAGACCGATTCATAACCTTTTTCATGATCGGACTGATCTCGTCCGAAAAGGAGCAATCAGTTCCCCTTTCCAAGAATCTATTGGATTTAACAATGGATAAAGAAAAATGAAGGACTTTTTGAAACGAATTAACGTGTGGCTCTCATCAGGATTACAAAATAATGTTGAAGAAAAAGAATTAGATAATAAACAAGTAGCTTCAAAATGAAAACGAAACGAAAGGAGACAAATAAATTGAGCAATCAAATTTAATATTTCAGTGAACTCACAAAGCTGCTTAGTTGCTACAATTATGAAATCTGTCAAAGTCTGAAATTGGATGTTTTAATATAGTTGATAATTTACATATACACACATCATTTAATTGTTTTAAGTTGTTTCATTTTTGCTATTATATTTCTTTTTATGATTTGTGATGATTATACATAGATGCTTTTGCGTGATTCATGTGCGTATATATATATGATATTGGTGGTTCTTAATGTTAACTAAAATAAATTTCACTTCATTAATTTAGCAGTATATTTAACTGAAGCTTTTTCTTTTTTACCAAAAGTGTTTATATTAGTTCATTGACATATATATGCAACATGGAACACGCTGGCAGATAATTAAAAAAAAAAAGACGAAAGAGAATTACTACTTGTTTTCTATACGTAAATTTTGTAGGGGAAAAGAGACTTGGCAGATGGAATGGCAATGGAAGAAAACAATTACGTCATTTGGTATCCTTTTAATCTGCTACAAAATGCTCGAGGCCAATAAATATGATGATAGAATTCTTCCAAATTGGAAAAAGGAGAAAATAAAAATAAAAGCATATTTTCCCGTAAATACAATGTAAGGAATCAACATTAATGTTGGAGCTCATACATGAAAATAAGTGAGACTAAACAATAACTCATAAATGATGGAGATTGGACCTTGACACAAATTGTAAGGTCCAACACTCTCAACAAGGCTCACAGACAAATTGTCCCCAAAATTATAGGAGAGGATATTTCATATTTTTAGGGGAAAAAATGAGAGTTCATTCATACTCTCTAAAGTTAATGCGTCCCAGTAGTAAGGACATCTTTTCTTACATGGGATCCAAATTTTTTTGAAACCGTTATCAGCGTATGTTGGACACGTGAATCTCACTTTCTGCTGTGAGCCTCTGTTTTGTGATTTGACATATTTATAGAATACAGTCTAAGCAAGTTGGGGGGATTATCGGGACGTTTTGAAAGTTCAGGGGCACTATAAGTTTTTTGGGACAAGTTTAAGGGGGTGAAGATCTATTAGGCCTATATATTATGTTATGCAGCCCTCCACGTATAGACAAGTTAGACATGGCAAAGTTGCTGTCTAATGTGTGGGTGCAATCCCCTTTCTCAAAACTTACAAACCCAAATGAATTGGCCAATTCAACTGGCTATCAGTTCCCTAGAGCACTCATAATATCCGAGCACGCCTTATGCGGCTCTTGCCAAGGCAGCACCTCACTGAAACCACCTTGCCCAGAGGCTTATAAGACGCTCTAGCATCGCCTCTCATATCCTCAATGCCTAGGCGAGCACCTTGAGAACTTTTCACAAACACTTCAAAATGCAAAAGAACGAATATGGCATTTCATCCTTAGGCATAAGATCATTGTAGAACATAGCTGTATGGTTAAGAAAGGGACTATAAAATTATCCATAAATCTACAAAAACACATGGGTGTGCAAGGGAAAAAAAATTATCATTACTTGTGCTGAGATTTTGAAGAAGCCCATCTAAAAAACCCGCAATTTGCTTCAGGATTAGATGCAGGCCCCTACAAGGACAAAAAAGAAACCCAGCAATTAGTCAATATCTTATCAACAACCATTGGCTTGGGAGCTTAGACACAGTGAGGACGACAGAATCAAGAACTGAAACAAATATATGTACACAAAATCATGTACTATGTAATTGGACAAAAGGTCCTAACTGAATTATTATTTCTCAAATATGACATGGATGCGTCAAGGTGTAAGAAGAAGAAAGAACAAGACAGATGCTCAATAGACTGAAATGATAATTTATAAAGTTCTTGCTATGCTGCAATGGCAAAGGAATTTAAACAAATTAAGAGTACCTAATTGTCAAATCATAAAGCCTAAATACTCATCAACTATCAGGTATACAAAGATCCGCAACAGTAATATTCCACCAGCAGAGCATACTTAAAAAATAAGAAATTTTACTGTGGACCAGGTCCAATGGCCCCAGTCAATGATAAAAAGACATGTGTACAATACATGATAATGATAAGTACTAGGAATGAAAAAGTATATACGTGTTCTTTTTTTAATGGATTCCATAGGAAGGATACATATGAACCAGGAACATTGTAAAATTTCTCCCTAAAATAAAGGTCCAATCATTTACTTCACATGGCATTTGGCACATAGCCCCCAGCTTCTTTCTTTTTTTCCTTCTCATTCCCTATGATCACCCATTTTACAAGGGTGAGCCACACAAAGTGAATTTTTTACAATTCTAACTACATCTTAGATTCAACTTGTGCAAACAACCTCCCTATACATAAAAACAAGAGGAGGCTGCTTATCATAGATCGCCCTCCTCCAAATCACATACTGCAGACTCTCATACACCAATGATGCAGAAATTTACGAATATCCATGCAATCTACAGTACTTTAACAAGAAAACAGTAGAATAGGGATACCTCAGCTCTAGCACAGACATAAAACCTGTGACCAAAAGTAGGACCTTGTTTCTTCACTACTCGAGAAACACAAGGTTCCTTATGACCTTTGCAAAGGGGTATACTGTTCTGCATTAGTTGCTGTATCCTCCGCCACTCCACTAATGCAAGACTGTTTTTCTCTTTCTCCGGAGGACCATTATCTACCTCATCCTGATCCTGACTGCCTGCACTTGAGTTCAACTCATAATGCTCAGAACAGCCTTTCCCAAACTCCGAAGTAGGTTTGCTTGATTGATCATTAGAATTTGGCACATCTGCTTCACCATGTGAAATACTCACAGAAGCATTTGCAACGTCGTTTGTAAGCTTTGGACCTTTCTGGAAAAATGATGTAAGGGGGAGTTGGGATAATTGAGTTTTTCTTGCTTTTTTCTTGGTTTTCTCAGAATTAATATGCTCTCCTTGGGACATTACCATGGTGCTGGAACAATTCTCATCAAGAACTTCATCTGAATCTTCATTCAACAAACATAAATTACTTGTAGCCGAACAAGGTCTGCTAGAGTTATCAAAAGATCTTTTCATGCTTTCACTGCAGGTCTGTATGGCAAATTTTTCATCTGAAAATGAACTTGCTAGCTGGTAGAATTGCAATTGTGTAGCAGCTTGTCTTTTCATTAAAATAGACACTGCAAAAGATTCTTAGACTTAGCACTTCAGATTGATATGAGCTAACATTGCATCATAGACCTGATTGAACAAGAAGAAAACATTCTCACACCAAGTGTCTGCTGGACACCGTGAATCATGGGCAGATATCTAGAAGACAAAGACGGAGTGGCATGACAGAGGATATCAGGTATTTCTACCAAATTTGTATAAACTGGTGCATGATCAGAGCCTTCCAGTTTAACGTTCCAACCACCTTTCCATCTATTTGTAAGGTAAACAGAGAATTTTAGAATATTGCCTGTGCATAAACACGAAGCGAGAGACTCCTATAAAGATGTATGAGCAGATGTAGGTTAATGAGAAGCATATGTGGATACAATAACGGAGAAACAGAGCTCCATCATATACTTAAATACACAATAAATATAATTATTGATGCATCAGCTCACTACTTGAAATATGGTTGAGTCCAATGCTTACCTAACTGTATTTCCAGGTTTCCATCTTTTATACTCTGTTAATATGTCACATTCCTTAACATGGCAAGTAATAAAGCTACAGCCTTGCAAATCAGGCCCTTCGTGTAAGCATGGTCCAGCACAAAGAATGTGGTCAATTCTAGTCCCATAGTTAAATTGCTCAGCACCAGTATTTGATGGCCAGCATGTGTATGCGTCTCTTCTACATGATAATTTAGGATGCATAAACTAGTTGCCAATAAAATAATACAACAGAAAATGACAAATGCAATCATTAACCGTGTAATGCCATATAGATTAGTTCCATATCTGGTTTTTGTGGACAAAGAGAACAAAAAAAAGGGTTAACAGAACAATTACATGTCACTAAGATACCAACTAATTGTATATAGCTTAGTCAATCAATGAAGTTAACAGCAGATCAAGGTTATTGTTTTACGACTGATACCCTTCCTATCTAACTCTAACAAGACATGGAGCCAAAAAAAAAAGGAGGGGGGGGGGGGGGGGGGGGACAAAAATATTATAAACTAACTTATAATTAACCATAGATTTCATACTTGTCAGGATGTTTTGCTCTGAATACGTCAAAAAAGGAACCCCCATTTTCCATTAACATGGATCTAAACCATCTTCTGAATCTGTTAAATCGCAAATAGCCGTAAGATAAACTTATAGGCCAAACAAACAATCACTGCATAGAAATTAGCCTAAAGCTTACTCATTCTTTTCAAAATCAGGTCCAGGATCACAGCGATCTAGCGCAGTAGGAGCTATGTTGAGATCACCAACAACAACTATTCTTCTTCCCTGGTGCAGGAGACTCCCATCTTTTCTATAAAAAATTATATAAACTTTCTCATAATCACATCAGACATTTTACCGTTCTCCCATAGCACAGAAAAATGACCCAGTTACCTGTAATATCTTGAAGAACATAAGCTTAAATTGTATCCTGTCAGAATCATCACTATCTGCTCGAGGTCCATATATATTGAAAAGAACTGCCAAACACCTCAAACCCAATTAATCCCATCATAAATTTTCCAAAAAGAATACAAATTTCACCTAAAGCAGAGTACCAAAATGACTGTGATCAGTGATGATACACCGACCCTCCCCATCAACCTTAAGAAGCTCATCATTGTCAAACTCCTCAAGACCTTGCGCTACAACCGTCGAGTCGTCTTTCCCATTTCTACAATTATTGACAAGACCAGTGAAACCTTCCTCCGCTGCAACCGGCAATGCTGGCTCAGTACTAGAAAATGCGGACTTTACACGGCAAAAAGTAGCAACACCTACATGAAAGTAAAGTAAAAAAATCACAATTAGACAATAGACATAGAAATTGAAGGCAGAACTAATTGGTTGAGGCAATTTGACAAACAGGTTACCGGAGTAGCCAGTGCGTCCTTTCTCACTGGTACGGGTACAGGAAAAGAAGGATTCATAGCCGTCAGCCATGGCTAAAATCGCCGTTAGCTCTTGTCTTCTCAGTTTAGTCTCCTGTTTGATTCGAGCAAAAAATTTAACCAAAATCACAAAGAAAAAAAAAGATGGGGGTGTTTCGAAATGAACCACACAAGAAACAAAATGAAGAAGGAAAATTTATGCCTGAAAGCAAATAATATCAGCATCAAAGGAATTGAGCAATTTGAGGAGAGAGCCAAACTGGGAAACGCGCTGCCTAAGGCCATTGACGTTGTATGTTACTATCTTCATTATTTTCCTCCCTCTCTGTAGCCCAAAAGCTCCGGTGGCGATGATTGTAGAATAACCGCCTTAAAGCAGCGACGTTTTATTAGCATGGCCTTTTTCCAGGCAGTTGAAGAGGCACGTGTTGGACTTAGGGATGGCAAAGGATATCAATTGACCCACTCAGTTTTTCGTTTTTTATAATTTATATATATATATACACACACACACACACACAAATTTATCGTATTGAGCCACTCAATTTCTTTTACTATAAAAACCCCACAAATTATATTATTTTTTCTATTGTAATATAATTTACGGCTAATTTAACCCTTGACCTATAATTCTGGCTCTGTCACTGACGGTGGGTAACATGAATACACGTCTCATCACGTTCCATTACATGCTGTTTTTGACTAAATAAATTTTATTCTTATAATACTAGTAATAATTACTGTTAACTACTAGTATCATAAAATTACTCATTTAATAAAAATATAATAAAAACATAAATAAACAAACTAAACTTAATAAATAAAACAAACCAAAAAAATAGGTACTAAAATTTAGTAAAAAAATATGATAAAAACTGAATTTAATAGTTTTTTATTAATAATAATGTAATATATTAATAATTTTTTATTCAAAATAAAATAATAATATTTGAATGTAATAGATAAATATAATAAATATATAAATTATGAAAGACATCAAAATTATTTCACTAAATCGACACTTTAAACATATAAATGGATTCGGATAACGGACACTGTGAGAGTAATTTCATTCCTATCCCGAACACGTACTTGACAAAGAATTAAGTATAATTCTCGTCCTATATCCTTTCATATTGAATTCTGATTGTCCCATTAGAATCAAGAAGTATTTGGTATCAGCGAAGCATATACCTGTCTAACTCGACGCTGAACTATATGGTTACCAAATTGCAATAACTTGGTAATTTAGACTCCACATAACAACTAAACAATAAAATTCAATATGTTCTATGATGGTACTCCATTTAACAACTCAATTGTACTAATAATTTTATGAATTATTATAGAATTATTTATTTGGTGATATGTTCTTAAATTATACAGCCATTTATCTGCACCAATAGTTTAATTTTAATAATTTGTGTAATTTAACTTTTGATTTAATTCATTTCGGTTCATTTTCAGTATTGTAGTTTACAAATAATGAAATGATGGTGATCAAATACAAAAGATAAGTAATTATTTAAATATAACTAATACAATATAAATAATAAATATTGAAAAAGATGAAGTATGTAATCATCCAAGAAATAAAACATAAAATTATGACTGATTATAGCAAGTTTAAAGAGATATTATTTTTACTCTTATTGAGACAAGCTTATTCATAGTTAAAAAAATTTGTTCATGCTTTGCTTTAGTAGAGATGGAACCAAGACACAACTTTGTTCGTAAACGGCATTCACAGCCATAATCCAAATAATTAGCAATTTCAATAGGATCGCTGTTATGTAAAAGAACTAGTAATGTTTGGTATTCAACACCTGCACTTTCTCTTTATG
Organism: Euphorbia tirucalli; assembly: GCA_039660915.1. NCBI lineage: Eukaryota > Viridiplantae > Streptophyta > Magnoliopsida > Malpighiales > Euphorbiaceae > Euphorbia > Euphorbia tirucalli. The sequence goes on from CM077641.1 coordinate 75,086,574, forward strand.
TTCTTTAGTTCACTGCAGTAGCTGGCAGCATATTCAGTGTAGCACCTAACACTACTGGCATTGAGATTAGTTTAATCCAATCTTTGTTAGGATACGCCTTGTGTGCTATCCACACAAGGAAAGGAGCTACTGCTCCTGCAAGGAAGAACCAGTTTATGGCTGAGTAATGTCCCAGGTCTCCGAAGATTCTGCAAGGCCCGATTAGACCCCATATTACAGATGCATCGTAGAATACATGGTCACCTGCATATACAGGTGTCAATAAGGGTTTTTGTCTCGTAATCGTGTTATGCTATCGATATGCAATATTGTGTCATTCGGCGTATTATCGTGTCAGAAATCCTCACTCGTACCTGGACAAGTCCATGGGCTTCCTGCTGGAAGTAATTCGCGGTCACATATGTCCGGAATGGTTCCCATTAGCCACCATGATGTTGTTAAATGTACTGTTGCTGATATCATAGCGCCTAGCATCTGATGAAAACAATAAACATTAAAAAAATTCGAACAACTACTGAATCTAAAAACTTTTATCTAACAGATAAGATTTAAGTAGAGTTTTTACTATATCTAACACATCCACACACGAGTGCCCCTTTGAATTGATCCGTGAACAAGTACAGACCCATTCTTCTAATAAATGTATTGTTATGGTGTAGCACCTCATAGAAAAGACATAATCAAAGAAGTTTATGTAAAAAAACTTAAGCTTAATAATTTTTATTATCTCTAACGCCTTCCAACACTTGTATTCTCCATAGGTCTGACCTGTGTACAAGCACATGCTTGCTGTAACTTGGTACTGAAATTTCCTAATACATGGGTTGTCCGGGTTCAAATTTTGGAGCTCTTGGTCTGAGAGAATTTCGATATTATACAAGTCAAAGAACCATTCAAATCCAAAAGCTTAATCCAACAGAAGATTTGGAAAAAATTTTATTATCACTGACACATTGCAAAAAAAAGTGTTTGTATAGAATGTACGGTACAACTAGTTCTCTATCAATGAAGAAACAGGAGTAGTTTTTATTCTTTAGTACCCTGAAAAAAAAATTGGAAATGTAGAGTAAAATTTTAATACCTGAGCCATGAACATGGCTTTAGGAGGAATCTTCATATAATGGCCAAACTTGAAATCTTGGAGAAAAGTGATGGCTTGTTTCATGCTAATATATCCATACACTTTGAAGCATATATTAGCAACAGGGAATCCTGGGTACAAATAACCTATGATATATTCTGTAACCAAAACAAAAACCCATTTCAGAAAAAAAAAAAAAAGGATCATTGAATGTTTATATCTCTTATTATTATTATTACAAAGAAACTAGGTAGGCTTTTTAATCAATTACCTGATTTGTTGTAGCAGCAATGACTCCAATTGGAAGGGTAAAAAACAGGGCAAGACCACAAGCTAACAAAACACCCCACCATGGCAATTGGAGTTGGTTGCTGTAATACTCACATGTAAATATTGTTGCAACTATGTTCAACACAAGAATGCTCAAGAACCACCATTCTGGGACCCTCTCATATTTCCTCATTAGCTTTGTGTGTACATCCATTTTCTTCTCTTGAAAGGCAGATTTGCTTAGCTGCCATATATCTCTACATTCATCCTTGAATATTTTGAGTTAGATTATATTAATCAACTTCTGCACCATCACAGCATTCTACTTTTTTTTTTTCCGTTTTTGTTAAGCATCTGAACAATTGTTTCGAAGTTGATCAAGAACCATTTAGGTGGTTAATCTCTCAATTAAAGTTTTTTGTGCACACTGGATTTTAAACTTGAAAGCTACCTTAAGGGACTTGAACTGGACTTAAAGGCTCATTTGCCTCCTCTCGTGTTATTACAAAACATTTGCCACTTGTCCTATTACAAATTACAATCACTCAAACAGAAATAGACGAGAAAATGCAGATCTGTCAAAACCATTAATAGAGCTCTATCGAAAACACATGTTAACTTGAAGAAGTATAAAATTTTAAAAGACATAATTGTTTCATAACAAATCTGTTAATAGTTTTGACAAATTTGCGTTGTCTCGTTTATTTTGATGCAAATAATTGTAATTTGTATATGACAGAGGGAAAAGTTTCAAAATAATATGAAAGTAAGAAAAATACAAACATTTTTATACAACACAAGGGGCAAATGAACCTTTAAGCCAAATGGAACCCCTTACCACTCAACCTTAATTGGCATATCAAATTAAACCATTGTTCTTTTAGTTATGGCAAAAAGCCCTCGTGTCTGCCTAAATTTTTTGTACTAATTCTATATGCTATTTGTGCCATAGTTAGCTCATATACTTTTAATTTTCGAACATTTTAGCCTCCATCAAACAAATCCATCAGACATATTCCTAAATCTTTGTTAATTAGTTCAATAGAAACGAATAAATGTACATCTGATGTAGATGGTGACGCGTCAGCGGCGTCACTTTACAAAAAGTGGGAAATATACCTGATAAATTTGTTAGTTAGGAACGAGATTATCAAAAAAATTACAAGTACGATGGCTAACTGATGCAACGGATATTCGAACGATGAAATTCTAATCCGTTGATCGCGCACGATGCCGGATAGAATTCTTCTAAACGCTAGAATTCGCAAATTCAAAGCATAAAGGAAATAAGAGAAATTTTATTCAATTCAAATTTGTCCAATTCTGAATACAACCAAGCCTTATATAGGCGAAAATTTCCACAATAACTATCCTAAACGGACAAGGAAAGAAAAGCAAAAACAAATAAGGAAACATGCAAAAAAATTACCGAAAAGTTAAAAAAAAAGAAAAAAAAACAGAAAAACGTAAATTAGAAGGCCTAAACGACGTTTTTTGGCCGAAAAGTGACGGACGTCACAGCCATATGCGATGGGTTTTGCTCGTTGGCTCGATTTTGATAAGGTTAGGCTCAAGAATCACTGAAATCAGCCAATTTTTCGGATTTTACTATTCACCGTAAAATTTGCTCAAAAAGGCCAAAGCTTGCTCTTTTACATCATTCTTCCCCGGCTGAAGAGAATTCGCCCTTGAATTGTCATCGTCTGATGAATCTCCAGTATACGGAATCAAGTGCTTGACATTAAACACATCTGCTGTACGGATGTGGCTAGGCAACCGGTAAGCATTGGGATTAATTTTCTCTATAATCTCAACAGGACCAATCTTTTTGGTCGACAACTTGTTATAATCCCCAACAGAAAATCTATCCTTAGTTAGAACAGCCTACACAAAGTCTCCAACTTCAAATTCCACAAAACGATGCTTTTTATCGGCAGCTTTTTTATACTTCGGCAGCTTTCTCTAGATTATCATGAACAGTTCAATGAATCAACTGCATCTCAGTCACAAAAGTTTCAGCTTTTCCGTGCACTCGAGTCTTATCTGGAAGGGGTAAAAAGATCAAGGGGGCCCCTCGGGACAACTGAATATAACACGGCAAAAAGGATGAACCCAGTGCTTCTGTTGACTACTCGGTTATGTGCAAATTCTACTCGGCACAATTTCTGATCCCAACTCTTCGTATGCTCACCAACCAGACAACGCAACATATTATCGAAAGAACGGTTGACTACCTCAGTTTGGCCATTGGTTTGAGGATGGTATGCACTGCTGAAATTCAGTTGTGTGTTGACAAGCTTACATAAACTATGCCAAAAGTGACTGAGAAATCTGGTATTCCTATCCGAAACAATGGACTTAGGTAGTCCATGAAGCTTGTAAATCTCTCTAAAGAACAATGAGCCAAGTTCACTGCATCCGTTGTCTTTTTTCATGCAATAAAATGCACCATTTTCGAAAACACGGTCAACCACAACGAAAATAGAATCACTGCCTCGTTGAGTACGTGGCAATCTCGACACAAAATCCATACTGATCTCTTCCCATTGTTGAGAAGGAATAGGTAAAGGCATGTATAACCCTGCATTAGTGGCTGCTCCTTTAGAAACCTAACACATTCGACAATGCTGCACATATTTGTCCACTTCTTTGCGCATTGATGGCCAAAAGTAACTGGCTTGGATCAACTACAAAGTCCTATCTCTTCCAACATGCCCCTCGCCATGAACTTCTTGAATAATTTTTAACCGCAAACTACAATCAGGAATACACAACTGGTTCCCCTTAAAGAGAAACTACTCACACTGATGAAAATCTGATGGTTCCCTTACTCGAACCTTCTGTACAATAGCAGCAAAGTAAGGATCTATATCATACAATTCAGCAAAAGATGCAAAACCAAGAATCTCAACTGAAAGGCGGACAAGCAGCCCCTTTCTCCTACTCAATGCATCAGCCACCTTATTAGACACACCGGATTTGTGTTTAACGACAAAAGTAAACTGCTATAGATAAGTAACCTATCGAGCATGCCTAGCAAAAACCTTATCCTGGCTATGTAAATGTCGTAAAGACTCATGATCAGTAAACAGTACAAACTCCTTCTGAAACAGATAGTGATGCCAATGTTTAACTGCCTGAACCACCGCATAAAACTCCACAACATACGTACTATAATGAAGCCTTGCACCAGATAGTTTTTCACTGAAATAAGCAACTGGTTTGCGGTTTTGACTCAACCCAGCCCCAATGCCTAACTTTGAGGCATCAGAATGCAACTCAAAAGGTTGTTGGAAATCTGATAAGATAAGAATGGGTCTATAATCAGTCGTTCCTTAATTATCTAGAATGCTTCCTCAGCTTGTTCAATCCACTCAAACTTCCCATTTTGCTTCATACACTCTGTGAATGGGGCCATTAAACTACTGAAATGTGCAATGAATCGTCTATAAAACGAGGCCAGACCATGAAAGCTTCTCACATCAGTAACAGAACTAGGTCTAGGCCAAGTTTTAATTGCCTCCACCTTTGCCTCATCAACTTTCAAACCCTCAGCAGAAACAACATATCCCAAAAACAAAACATTAGGGGATATAAAAACACATTTCTTTAAGGCAGCATACATTCTCTCCCTTCTTAACACTAGCAACACTTCTCGTAAATGATGGATATGCTCTTCCTGACTAGCACTATATACCAGAATATCAGCAAAGCATACCACAACAAATTTACCAATGAAGGGTCTCAACAACTAGTTCATGACACTTATAAAAGTGCTAGGTGCATTAGATAACCCAAATGGCATGACCATCCACTCATACAACCATTCCCTAGTTTTAAACGCAGTTTTCCACTCATCCCCAGGTCTTATACGAATATGATAGTACCCACTCTTCAAATCTAATTTAGTGAAAACAGAAGCTCTACTGAGTTGGTCTAATAAATCATCCAAGCGAGGGATAGGAAACCGATACCTGATAGTTATTTTGTTAATAGCTCTGCTATCCACACACATCCACCAACTACCATCTTTCTTTGGAATCAAGAAGGTTGGAACCGCACAGGGACTCAGACTCTCTCGGATATAACCCTTCTGCAACAGCTCTTCAACCTGTCTCTTCAACTCCTCATGTTCTGCTGGGCTTATTCTGTAGTGGGGACGATGTGGAAGGATTGCCCCAGGTTCCAAGTCAATCTGATACTGAATGTCATGAAGGGGTGGTAAGCCAGCAGGAAGTTCATCCAGGAATATATCTTCAAACTCACTCAGAACGGGTACGATCTGCTTGGGAATCACAACCTCTCTCTCAGCCGTTTTCCCAACCAGTGCATACACCACTTCATTCTCCTTTACTTCCTCCTCAAACTGTGACAAGGTTAACAACACAACATTATTAGCTCCAGCATTATTCTTAACTTCGTCTTTCTTCGGGACAAGGGTAATTTTCACCCACAAAGGTATGAGTGTTTGCCTTTCCTTAATGGGTCACATCTCTGTCAAACTGCCATGGTCTTCCCAAGAACAGATGGCACGCATCCATCTCTACAACATCACACTTTACTCATTCTTATATCAAGACCCTATCGAAAAAGGTACTATTGCCCTCTTGGTCATCACCACCTCTCCCCCTTGTTTAAGCCATGCTAACTTATATGGTTTGGGATGCTTTTTGGTCACCAATCCTAATTTTCGAACAGCCTCAGTTACCACAATATTCTTACAACACTCTCCATCAATCACTAATTTGCACACCTTTCCTTTAATGGTGTAAGTGGACTGGAAGATATTGCTCCTTAGCCACTCATCATCAACAGCTGCCCAGGGTGTCAAACAAGAACGACGCAACACTAAAGCGGTGCCTATATCTCCAACCATAATGTCCTCTTCCTCATCAGATGTTGGATTAACAAACTCACCAGAATCTGCCTTTACACCTTCCTCAGCCTCTACAAACATGGCTCTCTTCCCGGCCTTCTTGCAATCAGCCTGCCTATACCCCAACTCACCACAAGCAAAACACTTCATGGTACTGCTTTGGCCAGTACTCCTAGGGGCAGTTTCAGGGGGTCTTACCAGAACCACCTCTATAGTTTTCTTATCGTCTCTATTACTAGAAAAGCCAAAACTAGGTCGTTGCAACCTTTTCTCGAGCCTTAAGGCTCGTTGATGTGCATAAGATACATTTAAAGGGTCAAAATCATTAACTGCTTCCCTAATATGTTCTTTTAACCCTTCAATATTCCTAGACGCCAACTGATCATCGGATTCCATGATATCACCTCTAGCAATCAATTGATAAAATTCAGTTGTGTAATCATCAACTGAGCGACTACCTTGCCTTAAATTCTGCAATCTTTGATACATTAATCGTTGAAAATTTAAAGGCAAAAAGGTAGCTCTCATATGTTTTTCCATCTTTTCCCAAGCAACAATTTTAGGCTTACCCATCCGAAACCGAGTCTGTTTGATCTGCATCCACCCAGCCATTGCTCTATCTCGAAGTCTAGTCGCGACTAATGAGACTCTTTTATCCTCTGGGACTCCCTTGAAATCTAGGACCTCCTCCATGGCTGCCAACCAATCAAGAAACTACTCAGGTTGTAGAGTACCATGAAACTCAAAAATCTCCGTTCTCAATCCAGATTCACAATGTCTATCCTCCACCATTGCCAGACGTCGACACTGTCGGTAAACTCCCTCATTCGAATCCTCTTCGTCCTCCTCCAATACATCGAATGGATTCTGAAGATTATTGATGCGTCTAAAACACACACACTATAAAGCAAGTGTACTCTGTCGCTCAAGTAATATAGAAATAAGAAGGATGTCGATCCCACGGAGACTATGTATGCTAATCCTAGATACAATTGGTTTCTATTAATTTAGGCGGAGGAAATTATATCTTTGATTGTGGTTTGTAAAATAAAATCTACTGTAAGCAACAAATCAAATAAAATAATTTAAACTAAAATAGGAATGCAATTGGATAAAACTCAATGTAGAAATTAGCTAAGGCAAATGGTTTTACTTAGATTCATTCCAGAAATTTCCTCGGGCTATGCAATCAAACTTATTAAATTCCCAAGATGCCGAATTCCTAAAACAATTAACAACGGTTAGGGCTGCTAACTCTAATCCTCAACTTAGCTACTTAAACTTGTTCGGTCTTAAGTAATTAATTTGAGAAGCATTAAGCAAACGAAAACCTAGCACAAACTAGCGAGCCACAAAGCAATGGTCATGCATTTGTCATGTTATGAGATTCCGTTAACTCAGTCCTTTGATCAATTATGAATTAACTATGAACTTTTGAAATAGATGGTCACGCATTCAAAGCTTTAAGCAATCATAACACAATAATGGAAAAATAATACGAATGAATTGCATTAAACAAGGGAAATTACATGGAAATCCTACTAAGCTCCACCATAGCCTTAGCTATGGAGGAATTAGTTCATAATTGGGTTATAAACAAATGAATAAATCAAAGAAAACATAATAAAGGGAGTTAAGAAGAAAATTAGGAAAATGAAGATCCCAGTGGAGGCTTGCAGAGAGAAATCAGAGAGGAATTACGGATTGAACCTTGAAAACCTAGCTTCTTCCTTTCTTCCCCAAGACACCACGTTTTCTCCTCCACCAAAGAAAAATAAAATTCAGACTTGATGAACGATCTGCCAAAAACGTCCTACTCCCACTAAAACATGTTTCTTTCCCCCTTGGAGAGAGAGAGAGAGACCTACTTAGAAAATAACTCCTAAAATTAATGCTAAAACTAATTCTTTAATTAGAGTTATTCCTAAAATAAAAGTCTTAAAATGCTAGTTATTTCTCCCTATCCTACTTGCCAAAAAGGGAGAAATTAAAATACCCCACAAGCAAAAAAAGGAAAACTCCTAAAATTAGTTGGAGTACAAAATTCGTAATTCTGCAGCCCGGGCGTGTCTTATGACTGGTCAGTGTTGTCGCCAAAATATAACACTAGCAAGTATACTAGGTCTTGTTGTAGTATAGGACTGGCGAGTCCAAGTGTCGTATCTACAGGGACTAAAGTAATCAATCTTAAATTAATCAAGCAGGATGATAGATCTGATTTCTTTTGAATTGATTTGAGGAATGATATATTTGACTGAATATTAAATAAAAGAAAAGCACAAATAAATAAAGATTAAGTTGTGGAAAGTCGATTCAAGCAAGTTGCGTGAAATTCAAAATTAGGAAGCATAGGCTTAAGCAATGCAAGGTGCAATATTTTCAGTTAATCTTTTTATTACTTATGAGTAAAGTTGAGAACATGGATCTAAGGTATCTTACTTCTTTAATCACCATACTTGGAGCCTCCTACATATGGATTCTATGATAATATATTTACTAGGAGCATCCTAAATAAACTAATTATCATGCATAAAGTTTTAGTAAGCAATTCATCAAAGACAAGTACCCTTAGCATGCAATCTACACGGAACACCCGTTAGTGAATTACATGTGTTTTATGGTTTATCCGCATTTATGATCCGGAACCTCCTTTCTCATAAAATCCTAATTAAGAGATGATCAAGCTCTATATAAATTATATCCACCATAAAACAATCACCTAAATATAATTACTCATAAATAATAATAGGCAGACTACTTACTCATACTGTCCAGCAAGCTCAAGCCTGCTGGAAGGAAACTACTCACACTTCATGCTAGGTTGCGTGAATGTAAATGAAAACGACATAAAATAAATGAAAGGAAAGGAAATTAAATTAACTGAAATGTTAATACAGAAATTGGAGCAATGCCCAATCACAAAACTTCCCCTAACTCCCAAGCTGCTTAAGGCTTAAATAGCCAATGAGGACCAGCAACTTGGAGCTCAAAAAATAATAAAGTATTCTTAGAAATGATGGGTAATTAAATTGGTAGCAGAAAAATAATGCAAGGCACGCATTTCAAATGTAATTAATCACATGGTTCCAAAGTTTGCGATTAATCTAATAAATGCTCTCTTTCTTCTCTAGGTTGCTTGTAATTCCCTAGATTGGAGCTGGTGGGTGGCTGCTCACATGTGACTGTTTGCTGTACTTTTGTCTATGCACGCCCATACTGCCTGGTGGTTTACATTTTTGTCTTTAAATTCCTGTAGTCTCCACCTTGCGTGCCCAGACTGCCTACCTTTATCCAGATTTGTACAAGCAACCTGAAAACTGCTCATTTTAGCTTATTTGCTTCTTTAAATAATTCCATTTAATTAGATTTACACCCAATTATTTAGGTATAATTTTCACTTATCAGTCAGCTTCTATTTCTCAAAAATTCTTCAGTTTTGGCTCTTCATGAGGCACGCCCATGCCTTGGGACTTCCTTGCTCTTCCAAATTACACGTTTGAGCTCCAAAAATAGGCGATTTAGTCTCCAAATGTTCAAATTCCTCTTTTAATGCCCTAACACATAAAAATAGAACAAATGAGATAAAATTTGCCTAAATTAAACCAAGATGGCGCAATATAAGCCACAAAATAGGACAAAAATATATGCACAAAATGTACCTATCGACTTCCCCACATTACACTTTGCTTGTCCTCAAGCAAATAACAAATTTCCAACTCCAAAATAAAAGAAAGAAACTTGAAAAGTTTTGCCTTTAAATAAAACTCAAATAATAGATCTTAGAAACCGTAACTCCAAACTCTTCTAGTAAATCCAACACACTTCCCAAGGGAGAGATCACAACAATCGGACACTTAACCCGAACTTCAAGTAATCAAAGTGACTCAATTAACTACAAGAATATGAACTGCATCACTAAAATAGTACACTTCTAAGTTGCTCTTCAATCAATCACACAAACAAAGGATAAATAGGGCTTTTATTCACACACAAGTTTCCTTGGGGAACCAAACAAACGATTTAAGCAACAGATTTTTATTTTATTATTCACAACACTTAACCGTGCTTGAGATGTTACTTAGCTTTTCCGAACGAGCAACAATGATGGAGCAAACAACAATGCACCCACTTAATCAACTAAGTACATTCAATCAAGTGGCTACTAGCACTATTCATAACTTTATTTTGTAAAGTCAGCGGAATAGAAATGTAATTATATATTAAATATTGATTCTTTTTTTTTAATACCCCAAGAATGCACAAAATAAACACACAAATTGCCTATCTCATTTCCTTAGTCATGCTCAATCAAGAAAAGTTCCTTAGACAATCTAGGTCTTGAAGTGATACATCTCAACCCAAGAATTTATGACATCACAGAGATTTCAATCAACTAAGGTTTCATATCGGAAATTGTGTGATCAACTCCCTCAACAAGAACACTAGACATAAAAGAAGAATTGTAAAAGCTATGATCCAATCAATTTCTTTTCAATTCTCTTAAAGGAACAACAACAAATTCAAATTTTTCTTTGATTCGAGTTGGACGGTAAAAGTTAACAAGAGGACAAACAAAGCATAAAAAAAAATAAATCACCACCAATTATGCAATAGATCAAATAATAATTCCCTTCCCCACACTTAAGAAAAGCATTGTCCTCAATAAAGCAATTGAAATGAAGCCAAACACAACTAATAAAATGAAAGGAAAAAGGAGACTCCCCGAGTTATAAAGGCGAACCAGGAAGTATCACTGAGGAGAGGGAGGACAAGGAGGCTTGCATCCTTGTAGTCGGAACAGCTCAGTAATATTCGCTTCATTCCTGGCACCCTGGCAGACTAACCGCTGCAAAAGCTTATAGATGGTGACCAAATCAATGGAAGAAGGGGAAGAAGTAATAGGACCCTCTGAGGCTGGCCTGGAAACTTCAGGCTCACACTGCTTGGTCCTACCCATCGGGTTTGGCCTATGAGAATTTCGCACATACCATTGCCAATAGCCAGTTGACTTATCCACAGAAATAACCTGCATATTCTTAAGGCAATCCAAATCCAAGGGAAAAAGCCTATAGGCCTCATGCAAATCGGTGTCAGTTAAGCTAATCAACTTGGCATTCTCTGCTATACAAGTAATGATCGATCCTAGGATGAGAGGCCTTTCATGAGAAAGAACAGCAACAAATTGTTCAGCAATCCAACACCCTAAATTAACTTGCACTTTGTTTTCCATGCACCACAAAATGAATAATTCTGCCTTATTGCATGTATTAGAGTTATCTGTTCGCCCAGAAAATACAAAAGTCAAGAAACGATGTATATACTACCACGCAGGTTTCCGCAAATAATAAGCTTTGGATTTACTAGGATTATAATGTGTATCCCAGGACATATTAACCCATGCAATTGTTGAATTGAATTCAGGCACAAAATCAAGGGCATCATTCCTATATGCATCCGTTCTAGCATAAGCAGAATCAATAAACCCACAAGACAAGTTAAATTCTGTGATAGATTGCTTAAATTCCCTCCCCATTAGATGATATTCAATCACTTTAGGCAAATCTATAGTGAGACACTTTGGTTTATTGAACTTAAAAGTGGCGTAAAATTCCCGAATTAATTCAATATAACCGGGTTTGTTCAAAGCAAAGAAGGGTTTCCAACCAATATTAGCAACCAAGGAATTAAACTCATCAATCATACTCTCATCCAATACAGCCAAATCAATCAATTTATGAGCAACAAAAGTCTTAGTCCTAATGCTTTCATAAAGTTTAGAATGGGCTTTCCCAAATTTTAAATTACCATGCAATTGAGATTCAGGGACAGCTAAAATTGTACCTCGAGGGAGCCGAGATCGAGCCCGAGAAGCTTCAGACGCTGGAGGTGTATCCGTTGGACCGGTGGGCTGCTCTAATCCGGAAGAAAATTTGGCAGCAATCTTTTGATTAGTGGATTTCCCTTTCTTTGAAGTCGCCTTTGAATGAGAAGCAAATGCGGTGGCTTTCCATTTCACATTTTTCCGGGTTGAACCAGTGTCAGGTATATATTTTTCCAGCGCCGGAATGTTAGGTGGACTGACCGGAGGTGGAGCTGGAACGGACTGAGGGTCCATCAGCGGCAGGGAGTCATGGTTGGAGTGCTCGGTTGACGGCGGCGAAGAGGTGGCGGAAACCGGCGGTGAATCCGCTGGAAGAGAAGTCGATGGCGGTGAGTTTGGGCAAGCGGCTGTTTGAGGTGTGACGGAGGCGGAAGAGGGTGAGGATGGTGGTGAAGGCGACGGATCCGCCATGGATGAGGCCGTTGGCGGCTGCGTCCGAGGGGATGGCTTGGTGGGGCGCGATCTCCGCTTTGTGGAGAGATTCTAGCCGGCGGGTGCTTTGGTGTGGACCATCGGTGAAAATAGCGGTGGAGAGGGCGGTGGAAACCGGCGGAAGGACGCAGATCGGTGGCTGGAAGATGCAGATCAGTGGAGATATGGGTAGCGGTGGGGGTTCTGTTGAAAAAGAAAAAGAAGAAGAAGAAGGTGAGTAAAAAAAATGATACAGATACAAGTTTATCTGTTAAGTCTTTGCCCACTTTTTTTTTAAATAAAAAAAATATAAAATAATATAAAAGAAGATGATAGACACAGGTGAGAGAAATTTTTTTTTTGAAAAAAAAAATATATTAAATAAAATAAGAAAGTAAAAAAAAAAAAAGAAAGTAAAGGACACATTTCCCTTAATAAGAAGTAGAAGACTCTTGTGCACAAAGCAAGGGCATGCCTTATGCCAAGAGTCAGAATTGATAAAAACCACTCATAAGGCACGAGCGTGCCTTGTGTACAACATCACTACTCAAGTAAAATCCAAAAAAAAAAAAAAAAAACAGAAGACAATGCTGCACAGGACACGAGCGGGCTTTAAGTGAAAATTAAGGACTACCATTTTTTTTAAAAGGGAAACACACAAGGCACGGGTGTGCCTTGTGGACAGAACCTGAAAACTAAGATTTTACACTACAAAAAGAAAGCTAAAGCAACTAATTATGCAATGAAATAAATAAAGCAAGTAAATTAAATTGGGTTGCCTCCCAAAAGCGCTAATTTATAGTCAATTAGCTTGACTTTTCCCGGCTCAAATTGGATCCGAAAGAATTATGGTGACTACATTGGCTTCAAAGTCACCACCATCATAGAACTTAAGTCTTTGGCCATTAACTTTAAATGGAGGTTCGTCATCTCGTTTAATTTCTACCGCTCCGGATGGAAATACAGCAGTTATTTCAAATGGACCGGACCATCTGCTCCTCAGCTTTCCAGGAAAGAGACGGAGGTGGGAATTGAATAGTAAAACTTTATCGCCCACATTAAACACCCTCCTAAGTATCCGCTTGTCATGCCATCTCTTCGTTCTTTCCTTATAAAGTTTTGCATTCTCGTATGAACTAAGATGAAATTCCTCTAATTCATTGAGCTGCAAAAGACGTTTTTCACCTACAGCCTGCACATCAAAATTTAAGAATTTAAGCGCCCAATATGCTTTATGCTCCAATTCAATAGGTAAGTGGCATGCCTTCCCGAAAACTAAACGATAAGGGGACATACCAATTGGTGTTTTAAATGCAGTGCGGTATGCCCATAATGCATCATCTAACTTAAGGGACCAATCTTTCCTAGAAGAATTTACCGTTTTTTCCAATATGCTCTTTAGTTCCCTATTGGATATCTCTACTTGATCGCTTATCTGTGGATGATACGGTGTTGCTACCTTATGGGTGACACCATATTTATTCAGCAGTTGGTCAAAATTGTTTGTTACAAAAGTGGGTTCCCCCATCACTAATAATTGCTCTAGGTGTGCCAAAGTGAGTAAAAATATTCTTTTTAAGGAATTTAATTACCACCCTAGCATCGTTTGTTGGTAGAGCTACAGCATCAACCCATTTTGACACGTAATTGACAACAACAAGTATATACTCATTGTTGAAAGACTTAGGGAACGGTCCCATGAAGTCGATACCCCAAACATCAAAGAGTTCACAAATCAAAATACCATTTTGAGGCATCTCATGAAAACGAGAAATACTACCAGTCCGTTGGCATGCATCACAAGATTTGACAAAATCATAAGCATCTCTAAACAAAGTCGGCCAATAGAAACCATATTGCATGACCTTGGCCACTATCCTAGTTGGGCCCAAGTGGCCGCCAGGCTCCCTAGTATGACAAAGGGTAAGGATAGAAGTTACCTCTTCGCTTGGTACACAACGATGAATCACATTATCACCACAAATTTTGAACAGATATGGATCTTCCCATAAATAGTGTCTAGTGTCAGAGAAGAACTTACGCTTTTGTTGATAAGTGAGTCCAGGTGGAACGATATTACCTACCAAAAATTTGGCGAAATCAGCATACCATGGTAGTGAGGAGATTGCCATCAACATTTCATCTGGAAATTGCTCCTTTATTTCCTCGCATGGTAAAGATTCTTTGGCTTCAAAGTTAATTCGAGAGAGGTGATCTGCGACTACGTTCTCGGTTCCCTTTTATCTTTTATTTCAACATCAAATTCTTGAAGAAGAAGAATCCAGCGGATTAATCTTGGCTTGGCATCCTGTTTTGCTAACAAGTACTTAAGAGCTGCATGGTCAGTATAAACAACAACTTTTGAAAACACTAGATATGAACGAAATTTATCGAAAGTAAAAACTACAGCAAGTAATTCCTTTTCAGTGACAGTGTAGTGTTGCTGTGCATCATTCAATGTTTTACTAGCATAGTAGATGGGATGAAAAATTTTGTTCAATCTTTGCCCTAAGCATGCTCCTACAGCCAAGTCGCTAGCATCACACATCAATTCAAAAGGAGAGTCCAATCCGGACTAGTCATAATTGGTGCATTAATTAATCTCTCTTTTAACTCATTAAAAGCATGCATAAATTCATCAGAGAAATCAAACATAGTGTCCTTTGTGAGCAAATTTGACAAGGGTTTAGCAATTTTGGAAAAATCTTTAATGAAACGCCTATAAAACCCTGCATGTCCAAGGAAACGATGTACTAATTTGACATTCGTAGGTGGGGGAAATTTACCGATCACCTCCACCTTGGCCGGATCAACCTCTATCCCCCTCTTGGACACCTTGTGCCTCAGAACAAGAAATTCTTGTACCATGAATTGGCACTTCTCCCAACTAAGTACCAAATTAGTATCCTCACACCTTTGTAAAACTAAATCGAGATTATGGAGACTGTTGGAAATGCCCTAGTCCCGAGGCATTGGTCCTTGTATTTATATTATACATTTATTGGATTTATGTATTTTACTCATTTGTGTTATTAATAAAGGCATCAATTCATTTATTATATTTATCTTGTGCAACATATTAAATGAAGTATCCAATGGACATATCTATATCCATGATGACAAGTGTCATGCACTTGGCAGTAAGACCATGGATAGGGTAAACGATATGACCATAAATAGATCCGTAGTCTGTTCTAGTCATGGGAATGAATGGAACCAGAGACTATCATTAACTCGGTTGTATGGCAGTGTCTTACCGGTCATTAGACATGGAATGTCAACCAAGTTAATGGGTACATGCCTGGGAGCATGGTACTGGATAGATCCACTAAACGAGTAATCCACATGGTATAGTATCACAAGGGATTCTCGTGTAGTACTTGTATGGATCCTTTGACCTGACCATATGATGGTGTTACATGTGAAGTCACATACTTAGGGGTACGCCTAAAGGGCCTGTAATAGGGTGCCAAGTATGGGTACTTTCAGGTATGTCACTAAGCATGGTAATACTATGGATATGCAGAAGGGATTTGTTACTCAGTAACCCACTGAGAAGATATCACCGGCCTCTTGATGAATGTGACTAATAAGAGTGTGGCCACACCCAAACAAGTTGGAACTTGTTTGTGAGCTTCAGTACATTCAGGATCAAGTTAATGTCCGGACACGAAAGAGGGTGATCAATCCATGCCTCTGTGTCGGACACCGATATCAATGACATGGGATGTACAAGTTTAAACTACAGGGTTATGATAACAGTTAGACTACCATCTCCATCTTAATTGGGGGCTGCAGTGGCTTGCTAGAGCCCAACTACAGTCTGCGGGCCAAAAGGCCTGCCAACATAAAGATGGGCCCACGGGATCGACAACATTGAGCGACTGAACATCAACTTAAAGAATCACAGGTACACTTGGAGTGTACACACTAGAGAGAGAGAAGTATATCTATATTAATTATATTATAAGGATCAATTGGATTGAATATTATAATAAAATTAATATTTGGCTTCACATAATTAATTGGATTACTTATGAAATTATTTCCTAGGTGGAAATACTCATATGTATAGGTTTGCATATGAATTTGTTTTGTGAAGACTTAATTTTAATTTGATGGATTAAATTAATTGGTCAAACTAATTTTAATTTAAATGTAAATAATATGTTACTTGGAGTAATATATTAAATACATGGACTAATTAAAATTGGGCTTGAAATTGATTTAAACCAGACTAATTAAAATAAGTTTGGGCTTGAATTAAAAGGAGGAAGCCCACACAGACATTGAAGCCAAACTGGGCCTGAATTCCATCAAGGGAATTTGGAAGCCCTAGGGTTAAAACCCTAAGGGGAATTCGGCCAACACACATGTGTGTGGAGCCACCCCTTTGGCCGAATTCTCCTTACCTCCTCACTCTCTAATTTTGTGATTTTTGACGCTAGCACGTGCGGTGTTCGTAAGGTGCTCGTGTACACGAACGAGGAGGGATTCTACTTTGAATTCTGCAGTCATCATCCATCTCTTGAAAGAGATTTTCTGGTAAGAAAATTTATCTCTTTCTATTTAATTTTAAAGTTTTTCAATTTCCATCTCAATTGCTCCTGGGACTGGATTTGAGGAAATCACCGCGTTCTTCCGCTTTTATCGGGTGATTTCCAGTGAAAAATCCCAACAGTGGTATCAGAGCGGGCTTTTGATCCGTGGAAATTGATTAATTTGGTTGAATCCCATTTTTGAAATTGGAGGTTTTTTATTGGGATTCATGGTATGGGTTTTGTGATTTTTCCCATATGTTTTATATAATAAAAATTAATTTTGCATATTGGTTTATGTCATTTTAATTTTGTTGTATGTTGTTGGAATTCTTGGTGAATTGCTTTGTGTTGATGGATGTTTTTTTTTATTCTGATTATTTAAAAAAAAAAAATCTGCCTCCCAGGGTGCGGGGCTACCGGTGGCGGAATCGCCGCCGGCGGGAGGCGTGGCGGCAGCCGCTGCTGGGCAGTGACCGCTGCAGGCAGCAGCAGCGGGCAGCCGCTAGGCGGCTGCGCCGCTGCTGCTGCTAGGGCAACTCCGTTGCCCTAGCTGCAGCGGGCCGGGCCCAGTATTTTGGATTTTGCGGGTCTTGGGCCCGGGGCCCAGTTTTGAAATTTTAATTGGTTTTAAAATTCGTGTGTTTAAATTTATATAATTTAAATGCGTATGGTTTCTTGGATGATTTTATTTTCGTTCATGTGATATTAATTTTGGAAATTAATATGGTTAATGGAAATTGGTTCGAGTAATTTTGGCACAATTACTTGGACGGCTAAATTGGACCCATGGTTTCCCAATTCCAGTGGGAGCAGTTGGACTGCCTGGGCTGGAGGCCCAAAGCCCGTTAAGGGTTAGAACCTTGGTGGGCCAAAATTGGCGATTTCCTAATAATGGCTTGGACATAATTGAAATGGGCTTAAATCATGCATTATAACATGCTCTTGAATTGTATGTATTGGATGCATATGTGTAATTAAATGCTTGTATGGTTGGATGCTATTGGGCCTTTTACAAGATGGGTTGTATTTTTCTTTTTGGGTAAATACGGCCTGCGTGTCGTTTTTCTTTTTTTAATGTAATTTTATTTTATTCATATATTATAAAATTTGTAAAAGAAGAAGCTCATGGAGGTGCAATCCCAAATGGAGGTGCAAGCCCAGAAGGAAAAGATGGAGGCCCACCTGATATTCATTTCTAGTATAGGTTTACTAGAATAATATTAGGATGTAATATAGGCTCATAGCAGTCCACTTTATTTTTATTTAATTATGTTTTATATTCATTTGCATGTATGTATGCATGTTCCAGTAGCCATTTCACCCGCCTTATGTATGTAAGCCGTTATAATTGAATCTAATAACCAAATGGAATTACTAAGTCGCTTAAAAGTGATTTCCTCATTCAAAACCGAATCGAAGTGGGAATAGGCCAGTTGTAGACCATGCCCTCGCAGGATACACTGGAGTATTGTCATTTTGTATTGGGTTAGAGTATGGGATACTCTAACACTTGGATGGAGGTTTTGACTTAGTGTGGGTAGTAGGATTCTCCTGGCCCTAAGCACAGATGGGTAAGTGCCAACAAGCCCATCAAACCGAGAGTCCCTAGGTTGGGATTGGACGGCGTTCCTACCTAAATAATTAAGGTGTAGTTGTACCAAACCCTCGTTTGGCTATATCTTAATGAAATGTGGATCTCGGCCCATGAGCCCAACAACTTGGTTTAAATTAATAACTTGATTCATTATTAATTTTATATGGGAACAACAAAGTAAAGCCCTTTATTAACACTCTAAATGTTTTTCTGTGTAGAAACACCCACATGGCAAACACAAATACCTTATCACTGCGATCCATTCTTAAGAAGGACAAGCTTTCCGGTCCTAACTTTTTAGACTGGTCTAGGAACTTAAGGATAGTTCTAAGACAAGAGTCAAAAGAGTATGTACTGGAAAGGCCTGTGCCGGCTGTGCCTCAAGGACGTAATCCACCGGCTGCCCAGCTGGAGGAATACGAGGCGCACGTCAAGGACAACCGGGATGTGACATGCCTTATGTTGGCCTGTATAGTCCCTGAACTGCAAAAACAGTTTGTGGACCACAAATCCTATGCTATGATAACAAGTCTTAATGAGATGTTTCAAGAGCAAGCTCGTCAGGAAAGGTACCTGACCAATAAGGCATTCCACTCTTGCAAGATGGGGGCCGGGACATCTGTGAGCGCACACGTGATCAAGATGAAGGGCTATTTGGACACTTTGGCCCGTCTCGGATCGCCTATCTCTCAAGAGTTGGCGGTGGACACAATCCTCGGGTCCTTGCTGAATTCTTATGATCAGTTCATCCTAAACTACAATATGCAAGGGATGAACCGCACTGTCAGTGAGCTGCATGGGATGCTTAAGCTTACTGAGCAGTCGATCAAGAAGACTCCGCCGGTGCTGCTGGTTAACAAGGGGAACCCACCTCTTTCCAAGGGTAAGGCCAAGGAAAAGGCTAAGGCCAAGGCTAAAAAGGCCAAAGCCAAGAAGGCCAAGGCCCAACCCAAGGCCCAGCAGAAGGCAGGTCCTGATGATGTCTCTTTCGGGTGTAGACAGGCAGGCCACTGGAAGAGATCGTGTCCCAGGTTGATGGGAGAGCAAAGAAGGGGCCAAGGTGCGTCCTCTTCAGGTATTTATGTTATAGATATTAACCTTACTGTTTCAACATCCTGGGTATTGGATACTGGATGTGGTTCTCACATTTGTTGCAATGTGCAGGGACTTAAGAACAGAAGGTTGCTGGGATCGGGGGAGGTGGACTTGCGGGGTCGGGAATGGAGCAAGGGTTGCTGCCATAGAGATCGCCGAATACCACCTTGTGATGCCCAGTAGATTGGTTTTGATATTAGAACATTGTTACTTTGTACCTGCTATGTGCAGGAATATTATTTCTGTATCAATGTTGGATATTTCTGGATTTGTTTTCACTATTTCAAATGGCCGAATTTCTATATCTAGAGAGGGATTATTTTATGGAGATGCTCTATTAAATAATGGCCTATATATCCTGGACTTAAATGAAACCAATCATATCTATAACATAAACACTAAAAGGGTTAAGCCTAACGAACTTAATCCTGTCTACCTATGGCATTGTCGTCTTGCCCATATAAATGAGAAGCGCATTGCTAGGCTTCACAAAGCTGAAGTCCTAGGGTCATTTGACTTGGAGTCAATTGATACATGCGAACCATGTTTAAGAGGCAAGATGACAAAGGCGCCTTTTAGCAAGAAGGCTGAAAGGGCCACTGGCTTATTGGACCTAATACATTCAGATGTATGTGGGCCTATGAGCGCAGCGACCAGAGGTGGGCATCTGTACTTCGTCACGTTCACGGATGATTTCAGCAGATATGGCTATGTCTATCTGATGAAACACAAGTCCGAGACCCTTGAAAGGTTCAAGGAATTTAGGAACGAGGTGCAGAACCAGCTAGGCAGGAATATCAAAACCCTTCGGTCGGACCGAGGCGGAGAGTATATGAGCCTAGAGTTTGACTCATACTTGAGAGAGCATGGAATAGTTCCACAGCTCACCCCTCCCGGTACACCACAATGGAATGGGGTGTCCGAACGGAGGAATAGGACCTTGTTGGACATGGTCCGCTCAATGATGGGCCAAGCATCTCTCCCAATTAGTTTTTGGGGACACGCCCTCGAGACAACAGCTCTCATCTTAAACAATACTCCGACTAAGGCTGTGGAAAAGACCCCATATCAGATATGGATGGGCAAGGAGCCCAATGTGTCTTTCCTAAGGATTTGGGGATGCGAAGCACATGTCAAGAAATTGACTAGTGGCAAGCTGGAGCCCAAAATAGATAAATGCCTATTTGTGGGCTACCCTAGGGAAACCAAAGGGTATTACTTCTACAACCCCACCGAGAACAAGGTGTTCGTGGCAAGGAAGGGGGTCTTTCTAGAAAAGGAGTTCCTTTCCAAGAAAGATAGTGGGAGCAATGTTGAACTCAGGGAAGTTCAAGGTCCACAAGCTCTTGAAGAGGATAACTCGGAGGCCCAGGTGGAGCTTCCACAAGTGGAAGCACCGACCCAGGCCACACAAGAACCTAAAAGGTCTGGTAGGGATCGTCGGGAACCGGAGAGGTATGGTTTCCTCGTCACCGATGATCAAACTCTTCTCATCTGGGATGAGGAAGAACCCAAAACCTACAAGGAGGCTATGGCTAGCCCACAGGCTGCAAATTGGCGTAAAGCCATGGAGGCAGAAATGCAATCTATGTACGATAATCAAGTTTGGAACTTGGTGGATCCACCTCCGGGTGCTAAGGTAATAGGTTGCAAGTGGTGCTATAAGCTAAAAGCTGATAATACCTTCAAGGGGCGTCTGGTTGCGAAAGGTTTCAGACAAGTCCATGGAATAGACTATGATGAAACTTTCTCACCAGTAGCCATGCTCAAATCCATCAGGATACTGCTGGCCATAACCGCATGGTATGACTATGAGGTATGGCAGATGGATGTCAAAACCGCTTTCCTCAATGGAAAGCTACTCAAGGATGTGTATATGACACAACCTGAGGGTTTTGTCGATCCTAAGTATCCGGGAAGGGTATGCAAACTTCAAAGGTCCATTTATGGACTGAAGCAAGCGTCCCATAGTTGGAACCTAAGATTCAATGAGGCTATAAAGGAATATGGCTTCATATAGAATCTAGATGAGCCTTGTGTGTATAAGAGGACTAGTGGGAGCATCGTCACATTCTTGGTACTTTATGTAGACGACATCCTGCTCATTGGAAGCGACATACCTACACTAAAAAGGGTAAAGCAGTGGCTGAGTAAGTGCTTCACAATGAAGGACTTAGGTGATGCTGAGATGATCCTAGGGATCAGGATCTATAGGGATAGATCAAATCGGCTTCTGGGCCTAAGTCAGGCTTCGTACATTGACAAAGTTCTGAAAAGATTCAGCATGGACCGGGCCAAGAAAGGTTTCTTGCCAATGGGCCATGGGCTGAAACTTAGTAAGAAGAACTGTCCTAAAACAGGGGAGGACAGGGAGAACATGAAATTGGTTCCATATGCTTCAGCTATTGGATCAATCATGTACTCCATGTTATGTACGAGACCTGATGTCGCCTTTGCATTGAGTATGACGAGCCGATACCAGTAGGATCCCGGGGAGGATCACTGGAAAGTTGTTAAGGCGATCCTCAAGTACCTTAACCGGACTAAGGATAGCTTCTTAGTGTATGGTGGTTAGGAAGTGCTATCAGTTACTGGGTACACTGATGCGAGCTTCCAGACAGACCAGGATGAGTACCAATCGCAGTCTGGGTATGTATTTTTGCTGAATGGTGGTGCTGTAAGCTGGAGGAGCTCAAAGCAGCCAACCATAGCGGACTCTACAACAGAAGCTGAGAACATCGCTGCGTGTGATGCAGCTAAGGAAGCTGTGTGGATGAAGAAGTTTATCACTGAGTTGGGAGTAGTGCCAACTATCCAGGACCCAGTTGATATCTTCTGTGACAACAATGGGGCCGTCGCACAAGCTAAGGAGCCCCGGTCACACAAGAACACAAAGCACGTGCCCAGAAAGTTTCACCTCATACGAGAGATCGCGGAGAGAGGTGACATTGCATTGCACAGAGTGGACACCGAGGATAATGTCGCAGATCCATTGACCAAGGCGCTGGCCCAGCCCAAGCACGAGGGTCATACTAGATCTATAGGGATTAGGCCCATGCCTAGTTGGAACTAGTGCAAGTGGGAGATTGTTGGAAATGCCCTAGTCCCGAGGCATTGGTCCTTGTATTTGTATTATACATTTATTGGATTTATGTATTTTACTCATTTGTGTTATTAATAAAGGTATCAATTCATTTATTATATTTATCTTGTGCAACATATTAAATGAAGTATCCAATGGACATATCTATATCCATGATGACAAGTGTCATGCACTTGGCAGTAAGACCATGGATAGGGTAAACGATATGACCATAAATAGATCCGTAGTCTGTTCCAGTCATGGGAATGAATAGAACCAGACTATCATTAACCCGGTTGTATGGCGGTGTCTTACCTGTCATTGGACATGGAATGTCAACCAAGTTAATGGGTACATGCCTGGGAGCATGGTACTGGATAGATCCACTAAACGAGTAATCCACATGGTATAGTATCACAAGGGATTCTCGTGTAGTACTTGTATGGATCCTTTGACCTGACCATATGATGGTGTTACATGTGAAGTCACATACTTAGGGGTACGCCTAAAGGGCCTGTAATAGGGTGCCAAGTATGGGTACTTTCGGGTATGTCACTAAGCATGGTAATACTATGGATATGCAGAAGGGATTTGTCACTCAGTAACCCACTGAGAAGATATCACCGGCCTCTTGATGAATGTGACTGATAAGAGTGTGGCCACACCCAAACAAGTTGGAACTTGTTTGTGAGCTTCAGTACATTCAGGATCAAGTTAATGTCCGGACACGAAAGAGGGTGATCAATCCATGCCTCTGTGTCGGACACCGATATCAATGACATGGGATGTACAAGTTTAAACTACAGGGTTATGATAACAGTTAGACTGCCATCTCCATCTTAATTGGGGGCTGCAGTGGCTTGCTAGAGCCCAACTGCAGTCTGCGGGTGAAAAGGCCCGCTGCTAACATAAAGATGGGCCCACGGGATCGTACACATTGAGCGACTGAACATCGACTTAAAGAGTCACAGGTACACTTGGAGTGTACACACTAGAGAGAGAGAAGTATATATATATATATTAATTATATTATAAGGATCAATTGGATTGATTATTATAATAAAATTAATATTTGGCTTCACATAATTAATTGGATTACTTATAAAATTATTTCCTAGGTGGAAATACTCATATGTATAGGTTTACATATGAATTTGTTTTGTGAAGACTTAATTTTGATTTGATGGATTAAATTAATTGGTCAAACTAATTTTAATTTAAATGTAAATAATATGTTACTTGTAGTAATATATTAAATACATGGACTAATTAAAATTGGGCTTGAAATTGATTTAAACCAGACTAATTAAAATAAGTTTGGGCTTGAATTAAAAGGAGGAAGCCCACACAGACATTGAAGCCAAACTGGGCCTGAATTCCATCAAGGGAATTTGGAAGCCCTAGGGTTAAAACCCTAAGGGGAATTCGGCCAACACACATGTTTGTGGAGCCACCCCTTTGGCCGAATTCTCCCTACCTCCTCACTCTCTAATTTTGTGATTTTTGACGCTAGCACGTGCGGTGTTCGTAAGGCGCTCGTGTACGCGAACGATGAGGGATTCTACTTTGAATTCTGCAGTCATCATCCATCTCTTGAAAGAGATTTTCTGGTAAAAATTTATCTCTTTCTATTTAATTTTAAAGTTTTTCAATTTCCATCTCAATTGCTCCTGGGACTGGATTTGAGGAAATCACCGCGTTCTTCCGCTTTTTTTTATCGGGTGATTTCCGGTGAAAAATCCCAACAGAGACAACTATCAAAAGAGGATTCGAAAACAGAAAAATCATCCATGAAGATTTCCATAAAATCCTCAATCATGTCAGAAAAACTAGCAGTCATGCATCTTTGAAAAGTGGCCGGTGCATTACATAATCCGAATGGCATACGTCTATATGCAAAAGTACCATACGGACAAGTAAATGTGGTTTTCTCTTGATCCAAGGGGTCCACTGGTATTTGTATATAACCGGACAGACCATCTAAACAGCAGTAAAATTCATGCCCAGCCATTCGTTCTAACATTTGGTCAATGAAAGGTAGTGGAAAATGGCTTTTTTGGTGGCTTCATTTAATTTTCTATAATCAATACACTGTTGGGATTTGTCACCGGAAATCACCCGATAAAAGCGGAAGAACGCGGTGATTTCCTTAAATCCAGTCCCAGGAGCAATTGAAGTGGAAATTGAAAAACTTAAAATTAAATAGAAAGGGATTAAATTTCTTACCAGAAAAATCTCTTCCTAGAGATGGATGATGATTGCAGAATTCAATGTAGAATCCCTCTACTCTCACGTACACGAACGCTTAACGAATGCAACCCGTGCTAGCGTCGGAAAAACGAAACAATAGAGAGGAGAGGGCTAGGGAATTTCGGCTACTTGGTGTGCTAGGGTTGATGGCCGAAATTTCACCCTAGGTTTTATACCTAGGGTGGCCGAATTCCCTTAGGGGAATTCAGGCCCAAGCTGACTCCATTCCATTCTGTGCGGGCTTCCATGTTTTAATTTAGGCCCAGTCTAATTTTAATCATTCTGGTTTAAATTAATTTCAAGCCCAATTTTAATATACCCATGTATTTAATATATTACTTCAAGTAATATATTATTTACATCTAAATTAAAATTAGTTTGACAATTAATTTAATCCATCAAATTAAAATTAAATCTACACAAAATAGAATCATATGTAAACCCATACATATGAATATTTCCACCTAGGAAATAATTTCATAATTAATCCAATTAATTATGAAGAGCCAATTGAATATATATATATTAATTTTATTATTATGACCAATCCAATTGATCTTTATAATATGATTAATATATACACACTTCTCCCTCCATTGTGTATACTCCAAGTATACATGTGATTCCTTAAGTCTGCATTCTATCGTTCTATGTGTACGATCCCGTGGGCCCATCTTTATGTTGGCAGCGGGCCTTTGGCCCGTAGACTGCAGTTGGGCTCTAGCAAGCCACTGCAGTCCCCAATTAAGATGGAGATGGCAGTCTAACTGATATCATAACTCTGTAGTTTAAACTTGTACATCCCATGTCATAGATATCGGTGTCCAACACAGAGGCATGGATTGATCACCCTCTTTTGTGTCCGGACATTAACTTGATCCCGAATGTACCGATGCTCACAAACAAGTTCCAACTCGTTTGGGTGTGGCCACACTCTTATCAGTCACATTCATCAAGTGGTCGGTGATATCTTCTCAATTGGTTACTGAGTGACAAATCCCTTCTGCATATCCATAGCATTACCATGTTCAGTGACATACCCGAAAGCACCCATACTTGGCACCCTATTACAGGCCCTTTAGGCGTACCCCTAAGTATGCGACTTCACATGTAACACCATCATATGGTCAGGTCAAAGGATCCATACAAGTACTACACGAGAATCCATTGTGATACCATACCATGTGGATTACTCGTTTAGTGGATCTATCTAGTACCATGCTTCCAGGCATGTACCCATTAACTTGGTTGACATTCCATGTCCAATGACCGGTAAGACACCGCCATACAACCAGGTTAATGATAGTCTGTCGTTCCATTCATTCCCATGACTGGAACAGACTACGGATCAATTTATGGTCATATCGTTTACCCTATCCATGGTCTTACTGCTAAGTGCATGACACTTGTCGTCATGGATATAGATATGTCCATTGGATACTTCATTTAATATATTGCACAAGATAGATATAATAAATGAATTGATGCCTTTATTAATAACACAAAGTACAACACATAAATCCAATAAATGTATAGTACAAATACAAGGACCAATGCCTCGGGACTAGGGCATTTCCAACAATCTCCCACTTGCACTAGTTCCAACTAGGCATGGGCCTAATCCCTATAGATCTAGTATGACCCTCGTGCTTGGGCTGGGCCAGCGCCTTGGTCAATGGATCTGCGACATTATCCTCGGTGTCCACTCTGTGCAATGCAATGTCACCTCTCTCCGCGATTTCTCGTATGAGGTGAAACTTTCTGAGCACGTGCTTTGTGTTCTTATGTGACCGGGGCTCCTTAGCTTGTGCGACGGCCCCATTGTTGTCACAGAAGATATTGACTGGGTCGTGGATAGATGGCACTACTCCCAACTCAGTGATAAACTTCTTCATCCACACAGCTTCCTTAGCTGCATCACACGCAGCGATGTACTCAGCTTCTGTTGTAGAGTCCGCTATGGTTGGCTGCTTTGAGCTCCTCCAGCTTACAGCACCACCATTCAGCAAGAATACATACCCTGACTGCGATTGGTACTCATCCTGGTCTGTCTGGAAGCTAGCATCAGTATACCCAGTAACTGATAGCACTTCCTGACCACCATACACCAAGAAGCTATCCTTAGTCCGGTTAAGGTACTTGAGGATCGCCTTGACAGCTTTCCAGTGATCCTCCCCGGGATCCTGCTGGTATCGGCTCGTCATACTCAGTGCAAAGGCGACATCAGGTCTCGTACATAACATGGAGTACATGATTGATCCAATAGCCGAAGCATATGGAACCAATTTCATGTTCTCCCTGTCCTCCCTTGTTTTAGGACAGTTCTTCTTACTAAGTTTCAGCCCATGGCCCATTGGCAAGAAACCTTTCTTGGCCCGGTCCATGCTGAATCTTTTCAGAACTTTGTCAACGTACGAAGCCTGACTTAGGCCCAGAAGCCGATTTGGTCTATCCCTATAGATCCTGATCCCTAGGATCATCTCAGCTTCGCCTAAGTCCTTCATTGCGAAGCACTTACTCAGCCACTGCTTTACCCCTTGCAGTGTAGGTATGTCGCTTCCAATGAGTAGGATGTCGTCTACATAAAGTACTAAGAATGTGACAATGCTCCCACTAGTCCTCTTATACACACAAGGCTCATCTAGATTCTGTATGAAGCCATATTCCTTTATAGCCTCATTGAATCTTAGATTCCAACTTCGGGATGCTTGCTTCAGTCCATAAATGGACCTTTGAAGTTTGCATACCTTTCCCGGATACTTAGGATCGATAAAACCCTTAGGTTGTGTCATGTACACATCCTCGAGTAGCTTCCCATTAAGGAAAGCAGTCTTACATCCATCTGCCGTACCTCATAGTCATACCATGCGGCTATGGCCAGCAATATCCTGATGGATTTGAGCATGGCTACTGGTGAGAAAGTTTCATGATAGTCTATTCCATGGACTTGTCTGAAACCTTTCGCAACCAGACGCCCCTTGAAGGTATTATCAGCTTTTAGCTTATAGCACCACTTGCAACCTATTACCTTGGCACCCGGAGGTGGATCAACCAAGTTCCAAACTTGATTATCGTACATAGATTGCATTTCTGCCTCCATGGCTTTACGCCAATTTACAGACTGTGGGCTAGCCATAGCCTCCTGGTAGGTTTTGGGTTCTTCTTCATCCCAGATGAGAAGAGTTTGATCATCAGTGACGAGGAAACCATACCTCTCCGGTTCCCGACGATCCCTACCAGACCTTCTAGGTTCTTGTGTGGCCTGGGTCGGTGCTTCCACTTGTGGAAGTTCCACCTGGGCCTCTGAGTTATCCTCTTCAGGAGCTTGTGGACCTTGAACTTCCCTGAGTTCAACGTTGCTCCCACTATCTTTCTTGGAAAGGAACTCCTTTTCCAGAAAGACCCCTTTCCTTGCCACGAACACCTTGTTCTCGGCGGGGTTGTAGAAGTAATACCCTTTGGTTTCCCTAGGGTAGCCCACAAACAGGCATTTGTTGGTTTTGGGCTCCAGTTTCCCACTAGTCAATTTCTTGACATGTGCTTCGCATCCCCAAATCCTTAGGAAAGACACATTGGGCTCCTTGCCCGTCCATATCTGATATGGGGTCTTTTCCACTGCCTTAGTCGGAGTATTGTTTAAGATGAGAGCTGCTGTCTCGAGGGCGTGTCCCCAGAAACTAATTGGGAGAGATGCTTGACTCATCATTGAGCGGACCATGTCCAACAGGGTCCTATTCCTCCGTTCGGACACCCCATTCTATTGTGGTGTTCCGGGAGGAGTGAGCTGTGGAACTATTCCATGCTCTCTCAAGTATGAGTCAAATTTTAGGCTCATGTACTCACCACCTCGGTCCGACCGAAGGGTTTTGATATTTCTGCCTAGCTGGTTCTGTACCTCGTTCCTAAATTCCTTGAACCTATCAAGGGTCTTGGACTTGTGTTTCATCAGATAGACATAGCCATATCTGCTGAAATCATCCGTGAATGTGACGAAGTACAGATGCCCACCTCTGGTCGCTAAGCTCATAGGTCCACATACATCTGAATGTATTAGATCCAATAAGCCAGTGGCCCTTTCAGCTTTCTTGCTAAAAGGCACCTTTGTCATCTTGCCTCTTAAACATGATTCGCATGTATCAATTGACTCCAAGTCAAATGACCCTAGGACCCCAGCTTTGTGAAGCCTAGCAATGCGCTTCTCGTTTATATGGCCAAGACGACAATGCCATAGGTAGACAGGATTAAGTTCGTTGGGCTTAATCCTTTTAGTGTTTATGTTGTAGATATGATTGGTTTCATTTAAGTCCAGGATATACAGGCCATTATTTAATAGAGCATCTCCATAAAATAATCCCTCTCTAGATATAGAAATTCGACCATTTAAAATAGTGAAATTAAATCCAGAAATATCCAACATTGATACAGAGATAATATTCCTGCACATGGCAGGTACAAAGTAACAATGTTCTAAAATTAAAACCAATCCACTGGGCATCATTAGGTGTTATTCGCTGATCTCTATGGCAGCAACCCTTGCTCCATTCCCGACCCGCAAGTCCACCTCTCCCGACCCCAGCAACCTTCTGTTCTTAAGTCCCTGCACATTGCAACAAATGTGAGAACCACATCCAGTATCCAATTGTTGGGGAATTAATCGCACAAAACAAAATATGTGCAGCGGAAAAAAAAAAAACGGGTTAATCCCCACCAAGGACCCATGTACATTGCATTGAATTGAAAAGAGGGTTAAAGAATTACCTTAATTCTTTGAAGGTTGAATCAATAGGAACCAAAATTGCTTCCCTCTACGGTTGATCCACACGGAGCAATACGTCCACCGCGTGCTAGCGCCGGGATAGAAGAAACGCTTTCTTCGAATCGAGAGAAGAGCAAGGTTTCGAAAACTCTTGGAAGGAGAAGAAGAGGAGGTCGGCTGCTAGGGGGGGGATAGCCGAAATCTGCTTCTCTCTTTGTATTATTAGGTTTTTCTTTTTTAGGTTTAGGTTAATAGTTTCCTTAAATAATTAACCTAATTAGTTAATTATAATTATGACCTAATACACCTATTAATCATAATTATATATTAACCCACACAATTTAATATTAATTCTCAATTAACATTAAATCAAATCAATTCTCCATAATACACATATGTATATATAATATTATAATTAATTATATCTCTATATAATTAAATTATAATATGTAGCATACTTTATGCAATATTAATCACATTAATATTTATATATACATAAATATATATCACTATATATATTTATACTCTTTCTCATTCATAAATTATTATCCAATAATAATTTATACCCGATAAGATGAACTTCATTTTGCTCTTGTGTGTGACCCCATAGGTTCATATTAATTGGCAATAAGGAAATTACCATAATGTCCTTATAGGTCACAAGCGGACTCTAGCAAGCCATTACGACTACCCAATTAATATGATTGGAATGATCCAATACCTATTTATAGAATGTCATATTCCCTTTTGTCTCTTTGATATCATGATTAATCATAAGACATGGTACACTTGTCAATCTTATATAATTAATCATATGCTTTCTCGATCTCAAAGTAAACTGTTCTGACAAATCAATTGATACTCTTATCAATTATTTGAGCACGGCCATGCATCTAACAGTCTTACTTATCGAGGGGCCCAGTGATATCGCTCTCTTGTTAGAGAGGGACAAAATCCCATATCTGTCACTCACATCCCAAAACATGAGTCATATCGTACCCAACCACAGCCTTTATAACTACCCTGTTACAAGCAGCGTTTGACTGCGTCAAAGCACAACATAAATTCATCCCGGAATCCATGGTGACCTCAGGTCAAAGGAATCAGCTGATGACACTACTATAATCAAGATCAGTTGTGACACGTGACCATGAACTTGATCTTATAGTGGGTCTCCAGCAACATGTTCTCTAACACATTGCCCGTGAGTATAATCTGTATCTGTATACACTATATTCATCTTATGAATATCCATTATCACTCACACTAGTCTTAGTTTGTTATTATTCCCATAATAACAATCGACTAGGGAAATTTAGAATTACACAATTAATTCATGGATACATTATCATAAATACTAACATACAAATATATATGATAAAATAAGTCTTTATTAATGACTTAAGAAGATTGTTTACATAATCCAACATTGGCTTAGGGCACAATCTCTAACAATCTCCCACTTGCCCTAAGTCCAATCTTCAAATGTATCTAATACCCATGGACCTAGCATGACCATCATGTACAGCTTGTGAAAGAGCTTTTGTTAGTGGATCGGCAACATTGTCTTCAGACGCAACTTTGCATATCTTCACATCTCCTCTTGAGATGACTTCTCTTATGTAGTGAAAACGCCGAAGTATATGTTTGGATTTCTGTGACACACTAGGTTCCTTAGCAAGTGATATTGCCCCATTGTTGTCACACAAGAGGCTCACAGGATTCACTATGCTAGGAACGACACCAAGTTCTTCGATGAACTTCTTGATCCAAACAGCCTCTTGGGCTGCATCTGATGCAGCAATATACTCGGCTTCTGTTGTAGATGCAGCTATCGTGCTTTGCTTAGAACTCTTCCAACTTATCGCACCTCCATTCAGAATGAACACATACCCAGACTGTGACTGCATCTGATCTTGATCAGTTTGGAAACTTGCATCCGTGTAACCATTTACAACAAGATCTTCGTCCGAGCCTCCATATATCAAGAATGTATCTTTAGTTCTTCTCAAGTACTTAAGAATACTCTTGACAGCAGTCCAGTGACTATCACCTGGATCAGACTGATATCTACTTGTCATGCTCAAAGCAAAAGAGACATCTGGCCGAGTACATACCATGGCATACATGATAGATCCTATAGCTGACGCATAAGGAATCTTATCCATGCATTGACGTTCTTCAACTGTCACAGGACATTGCTTACGACTAAGCTTTATCCCTTGCCCAATAGGAACATTTCCTTTCTTTGATTGATCCATACTGAACCTTTTCAGTATTTTGTCAATGTATGTACTCTGGCTCAAACCTATCAATCTCTTAGATCTATCTCTATAGATCTTTATTCCAAGAATGTAGGCTG
The DNA here is from genome assembly GCA_039660915.1 of Euphorbia tirucalli. Taxonomy (NCBI): domain Eukaryota; kingdom Viridiplantae; phylum Streptophyta; class Magnoliopsida; order Malpighiales; family Euphorbiaceae; genus Euphorbia; species Euphorbia tirucalli. Next base: position 75,118,773 of record CM077641.1, read on the forward strand.
CCTCACCCAAGTCTTTCATAGAAAAACACTTTCCTAGCCAAGATTTTACTTCTTGCAAGGTAGGAATGTGATTTCCTATTAACAATATGTCATCGACATATAGAACTAGGAAAACTATATTACTCCCACTGAACTTCTTGTACACACAAGGCTCATCTTCGTTTTTGATGAAGCCAAACTTTTTGACTGATTCATCAAAACAATGATTCCAACTTCTTGATGCTTGCTTCAAACCATAAATGGCCTTTTGAAGCTTGCAAACTTTATCAGGATTCTTTGGATCGACAAAACCTTCAGGCTGTGTCATGTACACATCCTCAACAAGGTTTCCATTTAGGAAAGCTGTTTTGACATCCATTTGCCATATTTCATAGTCATAATATGCTGCTATGGCAACAAGAATTCTGATGGACTTGATCATAGCTACTGGCGAAAAGGTTTCGTCATAGTCTATACCATGAACTTGTCGGTAACCCTTTGCCACTAACCTTGCTTTATAAGTCTGAATATTCCCATCCATGTCTGTTTTCAACTTGAAAACCCATTTGTGCCCTATTGCTTTAGCACCCTTTGGGAGATCAACCAAAGTCCATACTTTGTTGTCGTCCATGGATTGAATCTCTGACTTCATAGCATCAAGCCATTTTTCAGATTCTGAATTAGAGACAGCTTCCATGTACGTGGAAGGTTCATTCTCTTCTAACAGAATCAGATCATTTTCGTTCGTGACGAGAAATCCATATCTCTCGGGCTCATGACGAACTCTACTTGATCTACGTTGGACTTGTGTTGCTGGTTCTGACTCAACAACTTCTTGTGAATCAGGTTGTTGTTCCATTTGAAAACCATTTTCATTTTGGTTATCCAGATTTTCTTGCAGGTGTACTTTACTCCCACTGATTCCTTTGGAAATAAACTCTTTTTCCAGGAATATACCATTCCTAGCAACAAACACTTTGTTTTCACTAGGACTGTAAAAGAAATAACCTTTAGTTTCTTTTGGATAACCTACAAAGTTGCACTTCACAGATTTTGGTGTTAACTTATCTGAAATCAAGTATTTCACATAAGCTTCGCATCCCCAAATCTTGAGAAAAGACAAATTTGGTCTCTTACCAACCCATATCTCATATGGTGTCTTTTCAACTGCCTTTGATGGAACTCGGTTCAGTGTGAATGCCGCTGTTTCAAGTGCATATCCCCAAAAGGATAGAGGAAGACTTGTTTGACTCATCATCGACCGAACCATATCCAATAAGGTACGGTTCCTCCTCTCAGACACACCATTCCACTGTGGTGTACCAGGAGGGGTTAGTTGTGAGACAATCCCACAATTTCTAAGATGATCGTCAAAGTCTTGGCTCAAATATTCACCACCTCGATCAGATCTAAGTGCTTTAATTGTCTTGCCAAGTTGGTTTTGTACTTCATTTTGGAAGGCTTTGAACATTTCAAAGGATTCCGACTTATGCTTCATTAGATATAGATAACCATATCTACTGAAATCATCAGTGAACGTAATGAAGTATTGAAAACCACCTCTAGCAGTTGTGCTCATAGGCCCACATACATCTGTATGTATGAGTTCTAATAAGTCACTAGCCCTTTCACTGTGACCAGTAAAGGGACTCTTGGTCATCTTACCCATTAAACAAGACTCGCAAGTGTCATATGTTTCAAAAACATCTAGACCCAAAATTCCATCTTTATGGAGTTTTGAAATGCGTTTCTCATTAATGTGTCCTAGACGACAGTGCCAGAGATAAGTAGGATTCACAACATTTGTTCTTATCCTTTTGGTATTTATGTTATATACATGCTCATTATAACCTTCACTAAGGTTCAACAAATAAAGACCATCATGTAAATCCGCATTTGCATAAAACAAGTCTTTATTGAAAAGCAATAAGTGATTATTCTCAATAACACATTTAAATCCTTCCTTGTCCAAACATGAAATAGAAATGATGTTCCTAGACAAATTAGGAACAAAATAACAATTATTCAAAGAAAGAACAAGTCCACTTGGCAACTTGAGCTCGTAGCGACCGACTTCATAAGCAGCAACTCTAGCTCCATTCGCCACATGGAATTCTACCTCGCCCTTCTTGAGCTTTCTACTTCCTTTAAGCCCCTGCACATTCATACAAATGTGAGAACCACAACCGGTATCTAATACCCACGAAGTAGAAACAGAAGTAGAATGAAATATTTCAATAACATAAATACCTTGATTAGCGGTCTCACCGCCTCTCTTCTTCCTCAAGTCCTCCAAATAAAGCTTGCAATTTCTGCGCCAATGACCAGGCTGATTGCAGAAATGGCATGTGCCTTCCTTTGGAGGCTTTGCCTTGGTAACAGCTTTGGGCTTCTTTGCATCCTTCCCAAACTCTTTGGGTTTGTTTGCTTTACCCTTCTTCTTTTGGATCCTACCCTTTTGCACCATATGGATCCCTTTAGAGCTTGGCTTCTCTTTTATCGTTACTTCAGCGTTTTTCAGCATCCCATGCAGTTCGCTGACCGTTTTGTCCATACCATTCATGTGATAATTCATGACAAAATGGGAGTAACTCTCGGGAAGAGAATTAAGGATCAAATCCGTTGCCAACTCAGGTCTGAGTGGCGAACCAAGCCTCTCCAACTGATCAATGTACCCTTTCATCTTCAGAACATGGGCACTAACCGAACTCCCTTCGGTCATCTTGCACCCAACCAAAGATCTCAAGGTCTCATACCTTTCCCTTCTCGCTTGCTTTTGGAACATTTCCTTAAGCTCATGAGACATCTCATATGCCTCAAATGTTTCCAGATCCTTCTGAAGTTCCGGAATCATTGATGCGAGCATCAGGCATTGTACATCAATCTGATCATTTTGATGCTTGTGAAAAGCATCCCTTTCAGCTCTTGAAGCTGTGGTGGGTGGAGGGTTAGCGGGCAAAGGCCCATCCAGAACATACAGCTTTCGCTCTTGCTTGAGAACAATTCTCAAGTTGCGATACCAATCTAGGTAATTGGTTCCGTTCAGTTTATCCTTCTCAAGGATAGATCGAATAGAACCGGGATTGCTTGTGTTGGCCATTTATCTACAACAGAAAATATATGCAAAGTTAATTACATAAGAGAATTAAACTCCCACTAAAATTATAAAACCCTTTAAAATATTTAAGTGGGTAAAAGACCCAAAATCCATACTTAACCATAGCACTGCTTTGGCATGTCCCTATGATTAAATATAATTTCGGTAGACATCACCATGTCAATTATATCATTATGTAACTCTTTTAATTTATGAGATGCATGATATCATATATCATATTTAATTTGCATGTTACTCATCTCATCTTTGCCTCGGGTTCAAAACACCATTTTGATTAACCCTTTGTTAAACCAATTACAACACAATGAGAATCACCATTTCTCATATTATCGCTTCGCTAAGGTCACAACATGCGTACCCGCTTTGGCGTGGCTACCATGATGCGAACATAGTACTTGACTAGTGTTATACGTAATTGGGTGGCAAAAATATAAACTTCATAAGTTTATTTAGGGTTTATTAATTCCTGTGATTAAAATGTATCTCATACAATACATGGCATTAACATTAATCTTTCTAAGTTAATATTAATTCTAGCATGGCATCCAATGTCATACATTCATCTAGCATGCATATATCATACTTAGCATGGCATCACATGGCATCAAAATATAAAACATGCAATAGACTCGAAAGACCGTGTTATGGTATGGTTTTATCTACATTGATTTTCACAGGCCAATATGAAAATCAACAGGTCATTTCCTAGGTGGTTGTAACCATCGCATGGTCGCAGCACAGCCGCATCCCTTGGATCCGTCTTCACGTCTTTGTTCCTTGGCACCATCTCATGGATTTACATACTTTACAAAATTGTATCCTATACAATTTTTCTAGTAAATAAAATTTACAAACAATAAATTGCATCCTATACAATTTATCTAGAAAAATAAGATTACATAAATACAAACGACTCGCAGGCCGTATTTATAAAACCTTACATTCACCAAAACCAAAAGAAAAACAAAAACCATCCAAGGGTCCAAAACCATAATAAATAAAATAAAGCATTCACGGGGTCCAAAACCATACCATAACACCATGCATAAAAATATCAACAATAATTTTATATCTAAAATATTTAAGGTTCAAAGTGGTAAAATACAATCACATTGTATTTAGAATTAATTAATTTGGAAAAATTCGTAAATTTGCAGAAATAATTTTCCACACTTAAAACGAAAAAGGGGTAAAACTGTCGGACAGCATGCTTGTCGGGCCTCGCACTGCAGTATCCAATACTGCGCGCAGCCCGACGGGCTGCGCAACACGTAGCTGCGCAGCCCATGCTGCGCAACACGCAGCTGCGCAGCCCATGCTGCGTAAGCAGCATGCTGCTTACGCAGCAAGTGCAATTGCAATTGCAATTGCAGTTGCGCGCAATTGCAATTGCAATTGCATTGCGCCCAAAACATATTCTGGGCATTATGCCCAGAATAACGACAAAAAACATTTTTTTTTTTAATTTAAATAATTGAAACAATTTCAATAAAAAAACCATGAATCAAATTCATGATTCCTACCCCTTAAACATTTCAAATTATTAAAACAAATCATTCACAATGATTCACATTAAAATCAAATTTTAAACATGTTAATAACATTGAACCCTAAATCAAGAACATACAACCCTAACATGCAATTTTGATCTAATCAAAATAACAAATCCAATTCAACCAATGCACAAGTGGCTCTGATACCACTGTTGGGGAATTAATCGCACAAAACAAAATATGCGCAGCGGAAAAAAAAAAACGGGTTAATCCCCACCAAGGACCCATGTACATTGCATTGAATTGAAAAGAGGGTTAAAGAATTACCTTAATTCTTTGAAGGTTGAATCAATAGGAACCAAAATTGCTTCCCTCTACGGTTGATCCACACGGAGCAATACGTCCACCGCGTGCTAGCGCCGGGATAGAAGAAACGCTTTCTTCGAATCGAGAGAAGAGCAAGGTTTCGAAAACTCTTGGAAGGAGAAGAAGAGGAGGTCGGCTGCTAGGGGGGGATAGCCGAAATCTGCTTCTCTCTTTGTATTATTAGGTTTTTCTTTTTTAGGTTTAGGTTAATAGTTTCCTTAAATAATTAACCTAATTAGTTAATTATAATTATGACCTAATACACCTATTAATCATAATTATATATTAACCCACACAATTTAATATTAATTCTCAATTAACATTAAATCAAATCAATTCTCCATAATACACATATGTATATATAATATTATAATTAATTATATCTCTATATAATTAAATTATAATATGTAGCATACTTTATGCAATATTAATCACATTAATATTTATATATACATAAATATATATCACTATATATATTTATACTCTTTCTCATTCATAAATTATTATCCAATAATAATTTATACCCGATAAGATGAACTTCATTTTGCTCTTGTGTGTGACCCCATAGGTTCATATTAATTGGCAATAAGGAAATTACCATAATGTCCTTATAGGTCACAAGCGGACTCTAGCAAGCCATTACGACTACCCAATTAATATGATTGGAATGATCCAATACCTATTTATAGAATGTCATATTCCCTTTTGTCTCTTTGATATCATGATTAATCATAAGACATGGTACACTTGTCAATCTTATATAATTAATCATATGCTTTCTCGATCTCAAAGTAAACTGTTCTGACAAATCAATTGATACTCTTATCAATTATTTGAGCACGGCCATGCATTTAACAGTCTTACTTATCGAGGGGCCCAGTGATATCGCTCTCTTGTTAGAGAGGGACAAAATCCCATATCTGTCACTCACATCCCAAAACATGAGTCATATCGTACCCAACCACAGCCTTTATAACTACCCTGTTACAAGCAGCGTTTGACTGCGTCAAAGCACAACATAAATTCATCCCGGAATCCATGGTGACCTCAGGTCAAAGGAATCAGCTGATGACACTACTATAATCAAGATCAGTTGTGACACGTGACCATGAACTTGATCTTATAGTGGGTCTCCAGCAACATGTTCTCTAACACATTGCCCGTGAGTATAATCTGTATCTGTATACACTATATTCATCTTATGAATATCCATTATCACTCACACTAGTCTTAGTTTGTTATTATTCCCATAATAACAATCGACTAGGGAAATTTAGAATTACACAATTAATTCATGGATACATTATCATAAATACTAACATACAAATATATATGATAAAATAAGTCTTTATTAATGACTTAAGAAGATTGTTTACATAATCCAACATTGGCTTAGGGCACAATCTCTAACACCAATACCCAGGATGTTGAAACAGTAAGGTTAATATCTATAACATAAATACCTAAAGAGGACGCACCTTGGCCCCTTCTTTGCTCTCCCATCAGCTTGGGACACGATCTCTTCCAATGACCCGCCTGTCTGCACCCGAAACAGGCGTCCTCAGGACCTGCCTTCTGCTGGGCCTTGGGTTGGGCCTTGGCCTTCTTGGCTTTGGCCTTTTCCTTGGCCTTTCCCTTAGCAAGAGGAGGGTTCCCCTTGTTAACCAGCAGCACCAACGTAGTCTTCTTGATCGACTGCCCAGTAAGCTTAAGCATCCCATGCAGCTCACTGACAGTGCGGTTCATCCCTTGCATGTTGTAGTTAAGGATGAACTGATCATAAGAATCCGGTAAGGACGTGAGGATTGTGTCCACCGCCAACTCTTGAGAGATAGGCGATCCGAGACTGGCTAAAGTATCCAAATAGCCCTTCATCTTGAGCACGTGTGCACTCACAGATGTCCTGGCCCCCATCTTACAAGAGTGGAATGCCTTATTGGTCAGGTACCTTTCCTGACGAGCTTGCTCTTGAAACATCTCATTAAGAGTTGTTATCATAGCTTAGGCTTGGTGGTCCATAAACTGCTTTTGCAGTTCGGGGACCATGCAAGCCAACATAAGGCATGTCACATCCCGGTTGTCCTTGACGTGCGCCTCGTATTCCTCCAGCTGGGCAGCCGGTGGATTACGTCCCTGAGGCGCAGTCGGCACAGGCCTTTCCAACACATACTCTTTTGACTCTTGTCTTAGAACTATCCTCAAGTTCCTAGACCAGTCTAAAAAGTTATGACCGGAAAGCTTGTCCTTTTCAAGGATGGATCGCAGTGATAAGGTATTTGTGTTTGCCATTTGGGTGTTTCTACACAGAAAAACATTGAGAGTGTTAATAAAGGGCTTTGCTTTGTTCTTCCCATATAAAATTAATAATGAATCAAGTTATTAATTTAAACCGAGTTGTTGGGCTCATGGGCCGAGATCCATATTTCATTAAGATATAGCCAAACGAGGATTTGGTACAACTACACCTTAATTATTTAGGTAGGAACGCCGTCCAATCCCAACCTAGGGACTCTCGGTTTGATGGGCTTGTTGGCACTTACCCATCTGTGCTTAGGGCCAGGAGAATCCTACTACCCACGCTAAGTCAAAACCTCCATCCAAGTGTTAGAGTATCCCATACTCTAACCCAATACAAAGTGACAATACTCCAGTGCATCCTACGAAGGCATGGTCTACAACTGGCCTATTCCCACTTCGATTCGGTTTTGAACGAGGGAAGCACTTTTAAGCGACTTAGTAATTCCGTTTGGTTATTAGATTCAATTATAACGGCTTACATACATAAAGCGGGTGAATGAGCTATTGGAACATACATTCATACATGCAAATGAATATAAAACATGATTAAATAAAATTAAAATGGACTGCTATGGGCCTATGTTACATCCTAATATTATTCTAGTAAACCTATACTAGAAACAGATTTTAGGCGGGCCTCCATCTTCTCCTTCTGGGCTTGCACCTCCAATTTGGGCTTGCACCTCCATTTGGGCTCACCACTCCATGGGCTTCTTCTTTTACAAATTTTATAATATTTAATTTAAATAAAATAAAATTACATTAAAAAGAAAAACGACACGCAGGCCGTATTTACCCAAAAAGAAAAATACAACCCATCTCGTAAAAGGCCCAATAGCATCCAATCATACATTCATTCAACCATTCATATGCATCCAATGCATACAATTCAAAAGCATGTCATAATGCATGATTTAAGCCCATTTAAATTATGTCTAAGCCATTATTAGGAAATTGCCAATTTTGGCCCACCATGTTTCTAACCCTTAACGGGCTTTGGGCCTCCAGCCCAGGCAGTCCAACTGCTCCCACTGGAATTGGGAAACCATGGGTCCAATTCAGCCGTCCGAGTAATTGTGCCAAAATTACCCGAACCAATTTCCATTAACCATATTAATTTCCAAAACTAATATCACATGAACGAAATAAAATTCATCCAAGAAACCATGCGCATTTAAATTACATAAATTTAAACACACGAATTTTAAAACCAATTAAAATTTCAAAACTGGGCCCCGGACCCAAAAACCCGCAAAATCCAAAAACTGGGCCCGGCCTGCTGCAGCTAGGGCAACGGAGTTGCCCTAGCAGCAGCAGCGGCGTAGCCGCCTAGCGGCTGCCCGCTGCTGCCGCCTGCAGCGGCACTGCCGCTGCGCAGTGGCCGCCCAGCGGCTGCTGCTGGAACCAGCGGCACCAGCCACTTGCGCGGCTGCTGCTGCTGGCGCAGCAGCAGGCAGCGGCTGCCGCCGCGCCTCCCGCCACGTGCGGCGGCCGCCGCCGGCAGCCCTGCACCTCGGGAGGCAGATTTTTTTTTTTTTTAAACAGAATTAAAATAAAAAAAAATATCCATCCATCATCCAAAGCAATTCACCAAGAATTCCAATAATACACAATAAAATTAAACTAACATAAACCTATATGCAAATTTAATTTTCATTGTATAAAACATATGGGAAAAATCATAAAAACCCATACCATGAATCCCAATTAAAAACCTCCAATTTCAAAAACGGGATTCAACCAAATTTATCAATTTCCACGGATCAAAAGCCTGCTCTGATACCACTGTTGGGATTTGTCACCGGAAATCACCCGATAAAAGCGGAAGAACGCGGTGATTTCCTCAAATCCAGTCCCAGGAGCAATTGAAGTGGAAATTGAAAAACTTAAAATTAAATAGAAAGGGATTAAATTTCTTACCAGAAAAATCTCTTTCTAGAGATGGATGATGACTGCAGAATTCAATGTAGAATCCCTCCACTCTCACCTACACGAACGCTTAACGAATGCAACCCGTGCTAGCGTCGGAAAAACGAAACAATAGAGAGGAGAGGGCTAGGGAATTTTGGCTACTTGGTGTGCTAGGGTTGATGGCCAAAATTTCACCCTAGGTTTTATACCTAGGGTGGCCGAATTCCCTTAGGGGAATTCAGGCCCAAGCTGACTCCATTCCATTCTGTGCGAGCTTCCATGTTTTAATTTAGGCCCAGTCTAATTTTAATCATTCTGGTTTAAATTAATTTCAAGCCCAATTTTAATATACCCATGTATTTAATATATTACTTCAAGTAATATATTATTTACATCTAAATTAAAATTAGTTTGACAATTAATTTAATCCATCAAATTAAAATTAAATCTACACAAAATAGAATCATATGTAAACCCATACATATGAATATTTCCACCTAGGAAATAATTTCATAATTAATCCAATTAATTATGAAGAGCCAATTGAATATATATATATTAATTTTATTATTATGACCAATCCAATTGATCTTTATAATATGATTAATATATGCACACTTCTCCCTCCATTGTGTATACTCCAAGTATACATGTGATTCCTTAAGTCTGCATTCTATCGTTCTATGTGTACGATCCCGTGGGCCCATCTTTATGTCGGCAGCGGGCCTTTGGCCCGCAAACTGCAGTTGGGCTCTAGCAAGCCACTGCAGCCCCTAATTAAGATGGAGATGGCAGTCTAACTGATATCATAACCCTGTAGTTTAAACTTGTACATCCCATGTCATAGATATCGGTGTCCAACACAGAGGCATGGATTGATCACCCTCTTTTGTGTCCGGACATTAACTTGATCCCGAATGTACTGATGCTCACAAACAAGTTCCAACTCGTTTGGGTGTGGCCACACTCTTATCAGTCACATTCATCAAGTGGCCGGTGATATCTTCTCAGTTGGTTACTGAGTGACAAATCCCTTCTGCATATCCATAGCATTACCATGTTCAGTGACATACCCGAAAGCACCCATACTTGGCACCCTATTATAGGCCCTTTAGGCGTACTCCTAAGTATGCGACTTCACATGTAACACCATCATATGGTCAGGTCAAAGGATCCATACAAGTACTACACGAGAATCCATTGTGATACCATACCATGTGGATTACTCGTTTAGTGGATCTATCCAGTACCATGCTTCCAGGCATGTACCCATTAACTTGGTTGACATTCCATGTCCAATGACCGGTAAGACACCGCCATACAACCAGGTTAATGATAGTCTGTCGTTCCATTCATTCCCATGACTGGAACAGACTACGGATCAATTTATGGTCATATCGTTTACCCTATCCATGGTCTTACTGCTAAGTGCATGACACTTGTTGTCATGGATATAGATATGTCCATTGGATACTTCATTTAATATATTGCACAAGATAGATATAATAAATGAATTGATGCCTTTATTAATAACACAAATGAGTACAACACATAAATCCAATAAATGTATAGTACAAATACAAGGACCAATGCCTCGGGACTAGGGCATTTCCAACATACACATACGCCATCCAGTGACTTTTCTCACAGGAATCAATTCCTGCTTGTCATTTTCCATCACAATGGTGCCACCCTTCTTAGGTACCACTTGTATCGGGCTTACCCATGGGCTATTAGAGATAGGATAGATAATACCTGCATCAAGTAGCTTGATTACCTTAGCCTTTACCACTTCCTTCATATTCGGGTTCAACTGCCTCTGAGGTTGCACTGTGGGTTTTACTTGCTCTTCCATAAAAATTCGATGTGTGCATAAGGAAGGGTTAATTCCCTTGATATCTGTGATTGACCACCCGAATGCTCCCTTGTGGCTCCTAAGCACTTTTAGTAATTTCTCTTCCATGTTACCTGGCAAGGATGAAGAAACAACAACAGGTAAAAAAGATGGAGGGTTAAGAAATACGTATTTCAAGTGGGAGGGTAGAGGTTTCAATTCTAAAATTGGAGCTTCTTCCAACGAAGGTTTTGCCCTTGGCTTATCCTCTCGGTTTAGACTTTCGAAGTGATCCCTCACCCACAAGCAATCCTCTTTATTATCATTAAGAGAAGCAATAATAGCTTGGGTTTCTAGATCAATCAAGTCTTCCTCTGCATTCTCCCCGAAGCTAACGCTCATCATGGCCTTTCCCAATGGGTCGGTCCAATGCATCGCCTGAAAAACATCCTCAACACACTCATCAGTAGAGTTAATAAAATGGACACTCTCAAATTCAGCACTAGGATATTTAAGCAAATTATAAACATTGAAGACCACTTCTTCATCTTGTAACCTAAGAATTAACTTCCCTTGTTGAACATCAATCAATGTTCTACCAGTTGCTAAGAAGGGCCTACCCGACAAAATAGGAACCATGTCATCTTCTGCCATGTCAATCACCACAAAATCAGCTGGGAAAATGAACTTATCCACTTTAACCAGTACATCTTCCACTATCCCCCTTGGATGAGCAATTGACCTATCAGCTAACTGAAGGGTCATGTTGGTCGGCTTCGGGTCTCCTAGTCCCAATTTCCTGAAAACAGACAAAGGCATCAAATTAATACTGGCACCCAAATCACATAATGCCCTTTTAAAGGTACAGTTGCTAATGGTACAAGGGATAGAGAAACTCCCTGGATCCTTAAGCTTAGGAGGTAGCTTATTAAGGATAATAGCTGAACATTCTTAGTCATTGCAACTGTTTCATACTCCTCTATCTTCCTTTTCTTGGACAATATATCCTTCAAGAATTTAGCATAAGCAGGCATCTGTTCTAAAGCTTCTGCGAAGGGTATGTTAATATGCAATTTCTTAAAAATCTCAAGGAATTTAGAGTACTGTTGATCTTGTTTTTCCTTTTTTAACCTTTGAGGAAAAGGTAATTTAGGCACATAAGGTTTGATGACAGGATCAACAAACAGTTTAGGAGGTACAGAATTTTCATGTTTATCGTTAGAGTCACTTACCTCTTTTGGTTCTTTACCTGCTTGCAGAGACTGAGATGGTTGCTTAGGAGGTTGAGTGTCCACTTCCTTTCCACTCCTCAGAACTATAGCTTGAGCTTGCTCCCTCGGATTTGCCTCAGTGTTACTAGGAAGAGCGCTAGGGGGCCTTTCTGTTCTACCTCTGTTTAATTGAGCTACTTGAGTGCCCAAATCTCTGCAATATGCCTCATTGTTTGCTAGGCGAGTCTGAATGTCCTTTAGAATGGACAGAACTGGATCAATAGAAGAGGAATTCTACCTTGGAGCCTGCTGAGCTTGTTGGTGATGTTGAGTTCTCTGCTCGTTCCCATTAAATCCCGGAGGCAGGCTCAACACGTTCTGCTGATTGGCATAAGAGAAATTAGGATGATTCCTCAATCCCGGATTATATGTGTTGCTGTAGGGGTTGTTTTGAAATCTGTTTTGACTAGTCCCCATGTAGCTTACATTAACCGTGTCTTCTTCGAATGGGTTACCCAGTTGGCATTCATGGCTTTGGTGATCTCCTCCACAATTTCCGCACACCAAGACCTGTGCTGGTTGCTTTAGGCTTAGATGAGCCATCATCAAGTCCATCTTGCGACTTAACTCAGCTACAATCGGGTCACTTGCCCTTGTTTCCGTGGCAAACGTACCGTCTCTCCTTCCACTCGGCTTCTCAGCTTGCCACTGAGCACTTTTCTTGGCTAGCTCATTCACTAACTCATAAGCTTCCCCTCGTGTCTTTTTGAATATGTTACCACCTACAGCTGAATCAATGGTGGCATAGTTGGAGGGGGTCAAACCATTGTAAAAATTGCTCACTTGCTTCCATTTAGGAAGATCATGGTGTGGACAATTCCGCAGTAGCTTCCGAAACCTTTCCCAAGCTGTGAATAAGGTTTCTGACTCGAATTGCCTGAAGGAAGTGATCTCATTCCTTAGTATTGCCGTCTTGGAAGGTGGGAAGTAATATGATAAAAATTCCTTCTCCAACTCATCCCAAGTTCTAATCGATCCTGGCTCTAGAGATTTCAACCAATCCAGCGCTCTACCCTTCAGAGAAAATGGAAAGAGCTTCATCTGAATAAAATCCGTTGAGACACCTTCCTGTCTAAAAGTATCTCCATGCATAAAAAATTTATCCAAATGATCATTTGGATTTTCGTCTGGCTCTCCCTCAAATTGGCCACAATGCTTGATCAATTGCAGCATCCCAGTTTTAATCTTAAAACTCGTCGCATTTATAGGTGGAGCAATGATGCTTGAGTTGTTCTGATGTCTATGCGGAGCCAAAAGTTCCATGATTGGTCGGTCATTCTGCTGTCTCACTTCCTCGGCCAACCGAGCTTGTCTTTGCTCAGCTGTTTCCATGGCTTGCCTTCGTTTCTCACGCTTTTGCTTCCGATTCCTGTGACAAGTTTTCTCAATTTCAGGGTCAATAGGTAAAGGGAGCATACCACTGCTTCTGCTAAGCATGCACAATCGACAAAATATCTCGAAAAGAAAGAAGAACCTAGATTAAAGAAACCAATTAATTAGTATCACATAAAAATAGTCCCCGGCAACGGCGCCAAAAACTTGATGCGTCTAAAACACACACACTATAGAGCAAGTGTACTCTGTCGCTCAAGTAATATAGAAATAAGAAGGATGTCGATCCCACGGAGACTATGTATGCTAATCCTAAATACAATTGGTTTCTATTAATTTAGGCGGAGGAAATTATATCTTTGATTGTGGTTTGTAAAATAAAATCTGCTGTAAGCAACAAATCAAATAAAATAATTTAAACTAAAATAGGAATGCAATTGGATAAAACTCAATGTAGAAATTAGCTAAGGCAAATGGTTTTACTTAGATTCTTTCCGGCAATTTGTTCGGGCTATGCAATCAAACTTATTAAATTCCCAAGATGGCGAATTCCTAAAACAATTAACACAGGTTAGGGCTGCTAACTCTAATTTTCAACTTAGCTACTTAAACTTGTTCGGTCTTAAGCAATTAATTTGAGAAGCATTAAGCATACGAAAACCTAGCATGAACTAGTGAGCCACAAAGCAATGGTCATGCATTTGTCATGTTATGAGATTCCATTAACTCAGTCCTTTGATCAATTATGAATTAACTATGAACTTTTGAAATAGATGATCACGCATTCAAAACTTTAAGCAATCATAACACAATAATGGAAAAATAATACGAATGAATTGCATTAAACAAGGGAAATTATATGGAAATCCTACTAAGCTCCACCATAGCCTTAGCTATGGAGGAATTAGTTCATAATTAGGTTATAAACAAATGAATAAATCAAAGAAAACATAATAAAGGGAGTTAAGAAGAAAACTAGGAAGATGAAGATCCCAGTGGAGGCTTGCGGAGAGAAATCGGAGAGGAATTACGGATTGAACCTTGAAAACCTAGCTTCTTCCTTTCTTCCCCAAGATACCATGTTTTCTCCTCCACCAAAGAAAAATAAAATTCAGGCTTGATGAATGATCTACCAAAAACGTCCCACTCCCACTAAAACAGTTTCTTTCCCCCTTGGAGAGAGAGAGAGAGAGAGAGAGAGAGAGAGAGAGAGAGAGAGAGACCTACTTAGAAAATAACTCCTAAAATTAATGCTAAAACTAATTCTTTAATTAGAGTTATTCCTAAAATAAAAGTCTTAAAATGCTAGTTATTTCTCCCTATCCTACTTGCCAAAATGGGAGAAATTAAAATAGCCCACAAGCAAAAAAAGGAAAACTCCTAAAATTAGTTGGAGTATAAAATTCGTAATTCTGCAGCCCGGGCGTGTCTTATGACTGGCTAGCTTCTATTTCTCAAAAATTCTTTAGTTTTGGCTCTTCATGAGGCACGCCCATGCCTTGGGACTTCCTTACTCCTCCAAATTACACGTTTGAGCTCCAAAAATAGGCGATTTAGTCTCCAAATGTTCAAATTCCTCTTTTAATGCCCTAACACATAAAAATAGAACAAATGAGATAAAATTCGCCTAAATTAAACCAAGATGGTGCAATAAAAGCCACAAAATAGGACAAAAAGATATACACAAAATGTACCTATCAATTATTCAAATTAGGGTTAGGGTTTTGTCTCTGTCGATGATTCTCCCCCAATCGAGCTGCAAGCAGCTCCTTCATTCGTTCCGCCAATCAATCCATCATGACCTCCATCCTTTGGTCCATCATGTTCATAAGGCATTGCTCGAATCTCTACTCCAACTGATTCAGATCATCCTGACCCGCGACCTCGTCAACTCTTCGCTCTCTTCTCGATGCCATGATGACAGTTAGGGTTTAGGAATTCGGCTCTGATACCAATTGATGCAGTGGATATTCGAATGATGAAATTCTAATCTGTTGATCGCGCACGATGCCAGATAGAATTCTTCTAAACGCTAGAATTCACAAATTCAAAGCAAAAAGGAAATAAGAGAAATTTTATTCAATTCAAATCTGTCCAATTCTGAATACAACCAGGCCTTATATAGGCGAAAATTTCCACAATAACTATCCTAAACGGACAAGGAAAGAAAAGCAAAAACAAATAAGGAAACATGTAAAAAATTACCTAAAAGT
This sequence comes from Euphorbia tirucalli, assembly GCA_039660915.1. Lineage (NCBI taxonomy): Eukaryota > Viridiplantae > Streptophyta > Magnoliopsida > Malpighiales > Euphorbiaceae > Euphorbia > Euphorbia tirucalli. The sequence goes on from CM077641.1 coordinate 75,134,588, forward strand.
AAAAAAAAAAACATAAAAACATAAATTTGAAGGCCTAAACGATGTTTTTTGGCTGAAAAGCGACGGACATCACAACTACTTCGTGAGTTTTACTCGTTGGCCCCATTCCGATAAGGTTAGGCTCAAGAATCACTGAAATCGGCCAATTTTTTGGATTTTACTATTCACCGTAAAATTTGCTCAAAAAGGCTAAAGCTTGCTCTTCTACATCACTAACTAACTAAGTCAAATCAAAATAAATGAAGTTATAAAATATATTTGGGCAATTATTGCCCTTTTAATAATTATTGGCTTAACTTCCAGGAAAAAGGAAGACGTGGACAACGGTGGCAGCAAGGCAAGCAAAATTGAGGCCATAAAAGCATATCAAAATTGGTGTTGAGATAGAGAGGGCCCTGCTGATCATACATGTATTGAGAAGTCACCAACTTATTCATCACCTAACACACATTTCCTATAGGCCCATGGAGGTTTGGGCCAAGAAGAGCCCAAAAATGCCTAAAGAAGAGAGCTGAAGTGGTAGAGACACTTAAAACTGTCTCTAGAAGGGTCCAGAAGTGTCTCTATGGTTTACCAACTGAAATTCCGTAGCTGTTCGGTTCCAGAATCTGCCAGAAGCTTCCAGAAACGGCTGTAGCATCCCAGATCGGTCGATAACCTGCTGGATTACCTCTAGAACGCCCAAACCAATTCTACTCCTTCTAGAAAGCGTCCCTACATATTATTTAATGTATTTTAAGTGTAAAAATCATGGAATATGCCTAGAATATTCCAAATTAATATGGACCATACATTAAGGAGGTGGAATGCCTATAAATAGGCCTCACCCCCTCATTTGTAATCAATCAAAGTAATTAAAAAGGATCCAAAAGTATTCTAAAGTGTGTGTGTCCTTCATATTATCCAACATATTTTGGTATCAGAGCAAGACGGTCCGGGACCGTGTCGAGGTTCGCGTAAAATATAGTTGTGCTGCTGCTGGAGTTTTCAAGTAAAAATAGTAGCCGATCCGGGGATCGGTGAGGAGAGTCTAGAAGACTTTGTTCGTGTGCAGTCTGGGACTGTGGAGCTTGTTGTCCAGGACCAAGCTTACTTGGTGAAAGTATACCAACCAAGTCACGATGTCAGATCAAATAAGCACTCCAGATAGTATTGAGAAGTTGAACGAGTATAACTATCGGGACTGGCGAACCTGTATCAAGTCTTACCTCAAAGGGCAAGACTTATAGGATATAGTGGAAGGAGAAGACACCTCATCACCAACAGAAAATGCCTAAGCCATCAAGAAGTGGAACGTAAAAGTGGGTAAGGCTTTGTACGTAATTCAAACAACAATTGATAAAAATTTACTTTCAAGAATTGAAGATGTGGAGACACCCAAGGAAGCATGAGATGCTTTAGCGGCTCTATTTTCAAAGAAGAATGATGCACGCCTCCAGCTTCTTGAAGGAGAGTTAATGAATGCTATGCAAGGTACGTTATCCATCAATGCCTACTTCCAGAAGATTAGAAATTTGTGCCGAGAAATAGAACAGTTAGATCCTGAATCTAAAATTGGTGAAGCTAGGATGAGAAGAATTATCTGCAATGGTATAAAACAAGAATATAAGAGTTTCATCACAGCAATACAAGGTTGGCCAGTTCAACCTTCGTTAAATGAGTTAGAAAATATCCTAGCTAGCCAAGAAGCTCTTTTAAAACAAGTGGCACAAGTTTCTATTAAAGAAAACAATGAGGAGGAATTATTTAGTAACAAAGGAAAAGGAGGAGGAAAGAAGTTTTTCAAGAATAGAACAAACAATGATGAAAGGGAAAGGCCAAGAGGTCGACAAAGGAAATACCAAGCAGGGGGAGTACAGAGCAACCGTGAGAGCTATAATCATCAAACAAGGCAAAGCAATGAATGTTTCATCTGCGGTAAGAAAGGACATTTTGCTCGAGATTGCTGGCATAAAAGAAAAGAAGGAAACGTAGCCACCGAAAAGCAGATTTCAAATGAAAGTGATGAAGAATGGGACTTCCAGGCATCCTTTGCAATGGACAAACCAAAGGAGGAGCTTGCACTTGCTACGGTAAGTGAGAAATCAATTAATTATAAAACAGATTGGATTGTGGATTTTAGATGTTCTAATCACATGGCGGGAGACAGAAAAATTATCTAGCATATCGCAATTCAAAGGTGGACGAGTAGTGATCACTGCTAATAAATCAGAAATGCCGATCACACATATCGAAAAAGCGGTGATAGTACCCCGACATAATCCGCAGCAAGTGCAACTTCAAAATGTCTACCACGTACCAGGAATGAAGAAGAATTTACTATCAGTATCACAACTAGCAGCCTCAGGAAATTATGTGGTGTTTGAACCAGAAGATGTGAAGGTCTATAAAAGTTTCAAACCTACCACCATGCCGATATTGGAAGGAAAGAAATTGGAGTTTGTCTATGTCATGTCTGTACAAGAGGCATACGTAGATAAAACTTAAAGGAGTGAGACTGTTGATTTGTGGCATGAACGCTTGGGAGTCAGCTACCATAAATTAAAGATCATAATGAAGAAATCGATGTTAAAGGGACTTCTTTAATTAGAGATACGAGAAGATATAGTGTGCGCTGGTTGCCAGTATGGGAAAGCACATCAACTACCATACGAGGAGTCCAAGTCCAAAGCAAGAGAGCCACTACAACTAGTCCATTCAAATGTTTTCGGTCTAGTGAAGTAGTCTTCCTTCAGTGGTTTACGCTACCTGATAACATTCATAGACGATTTTTCAAGGTACTTATGGGTAGACTTTATGAAAGAAAAGTCAGAAGCCTTTATCAAATTCAAGAGCTACAAGGAAAAAGTTGAAAGTGAAGTTGGCCAAAGGATTCAGTGCCTTCATACGGATAATGGGGGAGAATACACATCGCATGAATTCACAAGGTATTTGGAGAAGTGCAAGATAAAGCCACAACTAACCTGCCCCAACACTCCACGACAAAATGGAGTAGCAGAAAGGAAGAATAGGCATCTTACGGAGATATGCAGAAGCATGTTACATGCCAAGAATGTACTAGCATGTTTTTGGGCAGAATGCATGAAGACAACGGTACATGTTATCAATCGAATGCCATAGGCAAGGCTTGGATTTATTTCACCATACGAGAAGTTGTGGAACATAAAACCCACGGTGAGTCATTTCAAAGTATTTGGTTGCATATGCTATGTGTTTATGCCTAATCACTTGCACAACAAGTTCGATAAAAAGGCGATTAGATTTATATTCGTGGGTTATGATGGCTGAAGGAAAGGATGGAAGTGTTGCGATCCGATGACCGGAAAATGCTACATTTCTCGCAATGTGGTGTTCGATGAAATGTCATCATGGTGGTCTCCCCAAGCTGTAGCTTTGCCAGATTCCAAAGAAATCGAAGAAAAATTACAAGAAAGAAATGAGCAATGGTCGGAAGTGGAGAAAGATCATCTAGAAGTTCCTCCAGATGATGAAAGTGTTGCGCGGAGGTCTCCGAATAAAACCAAATCACCTTGGCATGGTGGAGTACACGAGAAGGTTCGTGAAGAAGATCATCCAAGTCAAATTGAAGTAGATGATGAAGAATCACAAGAACAAGTACGAAGGTCATCAAGACAAAGAAAGCCAAATCCTAAGTATGCAAATACTGCATTGGTGAAATATAACAATATAAAAGAGCCAAGCACCTATGAAGAAGCAGCAAGGTCCAAAGAGTGGAGAAACACTATGGAGGAAGAGATTAAGGCACTAAAAGAAAATGAAACTTGGGAGTTAGTGCCACAACCTACAAATACACAACCCATCTCCTGTAAATGGGTTTACAAAGTGAAAACTCGTCTAGATGGATCGGTGGATAGGTTCAAGGCTCGGTTAGTGGCTCGAGGTTTTTCACAAACATATGGATTGGACTATGATGAGACATTTAGTCCAGTTGCCAAAATTACTACAGTACGGGTCTTGTTAGCTTTAGTAGCTAGCAAGTCTTAGAAGCTTTGGCAGATGGATGTCAAAAATGCATTCCTGCACGGTGAGAAAGATCGAGAAATTTACATGGAGCAACCTAGAGGGTTCGAAAGCAAGATCCATCCAAGTTATGTGTCCAAACTAAAGAAGGTGCTTTATGGTTTAAAGCAAGCACCGAGAGCTTGGCATGGAAAGATAGCAGAGTTCCTATTGCAAAGCGGATATTCAATGGCATCAGCAGATTCAAGCTTATTTGTGAAGGTACGAGATGGTAAGGTCCCAATTGTGCTAGTATACGTGGATGATTTGATCATAACAGGAGACGATAAAGAAGAGATTATTCAAACTAGAAGCAATCTATTTATTCGCTTTCAAATGAAGGAGCTTGGAGAGCTTAAGCATTTCTTAGGACTTGAAGTCGAAGAGACCAAAGATGGTTTATTCCTTTGCCAACAAAAGTATGCTCAAGACTTACTTGAGAGGTATGGCATGATTGACTGCAAGCCCATTTCAACACCTATGGAAGTGAATGCGAGATTATGCTCTGTGGAAGGAAAGGATTTGAAAGATGCCATGATGTATAGACAATTAGTGGGTAGTTTAATCTACCTAACATTGACTCGACCTGAGATCTCATACGCAGTTGGTGTTTTGAGTCGGTTCATGTAAAATCCAAAGAAGCCACACTTGGAAGTGGTACATCGAATACTAAGGTATGTCAAGAATAGCATTGACTGTGGTATATTGTACAAGAAGGGTGTTACTCTTGAGATCATGGGATACTGCGACACGGACTATGCTGGTGATCGCGACACTCGTCGGTCAACGACTAGATAGATGTTTTCACTAGGAACAGGAGTCGTGTCTTGGTGCAGCAAAAGGTAACCTACTGTTGCTTTATCAAGTACAGAAGCAGTGTATAGAGCAGCAGCTATGGCAGCTCAAGAATGCACGTGGCTCATGGAGTTATTGGAAAATTTGCATCAACCAATTGATCAAGTGGTGGAGCTATACTGCGATAACCAATCAACTATTCGTTTAGCAGAAAATCCAGTGTTCCATGTGAGGACTAAGCACGTGGAAGTTCATTATCATTTTCTTCGAGAAAAGGTGTTGAGAGGAGATATTGAGATGAAGTATGTCAAGACCAAAAACCAAGTTGCGGACATATTTACTAATGGTCTCAGTGAAAAAAGGTTTGAACGGTTTAGAAGGCAACTTGGTATGATGACTCGACAAGCTATACGGAAGAGAGTAGTCGGTGAGGGGGAGTATTGAGGAGTCACCGACTTATTCATCACCTAGCACACATTTCCTATAGGCCCATGGAGGTTTGGGCCAAGAAGAGCCCAAAAATGCCTAAAGAAGAGAGATGAAGTGGTAGAGACACTTAAAACTGTCTCTAGAAGGATCCAGAAGTGTCTCTATGGTTTACCAACCGAAATTCCGTAGCTATTCGGTTCCAGAATCTGCCAGAAGCTTCCAGAAACGGCTGTAGCATCCCAGATCGGTCGGTAACCTACTGGATTGCCTCTAGAACGCCCAAACCGATTCTACTCCTTCTAGAAAGCATCCCTACATATTATTTAATGTATTTTAAGTGTAAAAATCATGGAATATGCCTAGAATATTCCAAATTAATATGGACCATACATTAAGGAGGTGGAATGCCTATAAATAGGTCTCATCCCCTCATTTGTAATCAATCCAAGTAATTAAAAAGGATCCAAAAGTATTCTAAAGTGTGTGTGTCCTCCATATTATCCAACAACATGTCCATGTCAATATGGAAATTGGGGTCAGAGATAGCTGAGATATTGTATTTTTAGCCAGTAGAAGTGAAAAAGCCATCAGAGGAAATGGGAAAAGTCTTGGCCTTGTAAATGTTGAGCCAATATGCAATAGGAGTGATAACATACAACTACTAGAATCTCCGGCGACACTGAGCTTCTTTTATCGGTCAATACTCATTTAACAAGTCCTTGGCGACAAAGGTAATCGTTGTAAGAAAATGAAGATCCTTTAAAACTATCAAATGGTGCTCCATCAAAATGGCCCTACACAAATGGTTGTGGCTCAAACCCAGATACCCGATAAAGTTTATTGACAATAAGGAACCAGGTATCTGCCTTCATATATTATTGTATGAAAGATCAAGAACCACGACGTATGAGTTTGTCCCAAAAACATCTAGTATGTTTCCTTCAATGGAGCTTCAGCTCAAATTCAATATGCCCAAACTGATACTCTTTAGTTAAGAAGAAGGTAACTAGATGAAAATCATGTTATTGTCCAAGTTGAGGGTGGAAAGAACTCGCATATTGCCTAACCAGGAAGATAGCCATCCCGAAATTTGTTTCATTGCCAAATCCAAGTCTGTAAATCGACGAATTTTTGCTATGTAGTCTAGTATAGACTAGGTAAGCCAATTCTGGCTCAACATTGCTCGACTCAGCAATTTCAAGTTACCAAAATTTACTGGAATCTAGCTTGAAATCTGATTATTCTTTACATCCAAATGTTTTAGATTCCCCAATTTAGTAAGTGAAGCGAAATCACTCCGAAAATCTCATTGTCAGGGAGGTTCAACACAATGAGTCTCTGAAGATTCCCGATTTCGGAAAAAATCTAGCTGGAGATTTTGCTATCGATAAGATCAAGAATTCGAAGTGAACTTAAATTAGCTACACATTTTGATATCTTGCCCGAGATATCCTTCCAATCTGCTATATTTATAGCAGAAAGGCTATCAAGCTTACAAATTGAAGGATTGATCGAACCGGTCATATAGCCAAACCTGCCAGCCTTTTCAAAGATTCGGTCTTCAGATTCACCATAAAGGTTAATGTTGGCTACTCGATCGGTGGTCAGATTACATCTGATTTTGTACCAATTAGAGCAACAGTTAGCCAGTTGAAAATTTAATGGACTCATAAATATATGAATAACAAAATTAATATATTTATAATGGAATCTTATTACATAAAATTCATATAGATGTTGCTATTTCTAATTATATTGAGTTGAACTCCTACTCTTTCTATAACATACGTGTTTCTCTTACTCACTCTATTATAGATGATATATGAATTACTTTTATAATGCATAATTTATTATTTTAGGAAATACAACTAATGGTTTTAATTAATTATTAATAATTATCACAGATGCATGTGAGATTATTATTAAATAATGAAGATTTTGCAATTCTAACACTACCCTTAAAACCCGACTTCACATGTCGATTCTCTCTTCATTCAATGAAATGTGTCCGCCTTTAATGGCTTTGTAAAAATATCTGCTAGTTGTTCTTCAGTTCTACATTTAATTATTTCAGCAGCTTTAGCATTCATTTGCTTTCGAATGAAATGATACCAGTATTAATGTTTTTGCTTCTATCGTGCAAAATTGGATTTTCAACAAGTGAGATGGAAAATTTGTTGTTGACAAATTGTGAGCGGACAACCTTTTTCGGAAAAAGAAAATGCGGACGCGGGGGTCCGAAATACAATGGTATTGAAAATGTTCTTTCTTTTTCGTGGTGAGATTTGGGAAAACCGGATTTTGTTTATCTTGCTCACGAAAATCCATTCGTTTATTTCGAAATTTGTTTTGTAGAAAACATTTTCCCATTTTATTACTTGAAAGATCTCGAAACTTAAATCCCGAGATCAGTGACAGAGTCGCCACCTGGATCAGCTCATCCGGGAAATTCCGGCACAGCTCCCTACCGAGTATAGACTGCTGTACCTAATCCAGAGATTCAAGGTTCGGACAAGTCCCTTATTTCACGTCTAATCAAAATAAATTTGGTCAATGCTCTTTGGTGATATTTTAAATTTCTAGAGTGGATTCTTGTTGCATTAAGTTAAACACACAGCGCACACACAAATAAAATAAAATAAAGCAGTAAATAATCAAATTATTACAACCCGATCGAATAAAAATAAAAATTCGCTTTACAACCGCCTAAAATACACGGATAAATCTATTAAATACATCCAAAACAAAAATAAAAAGCTGCAAAACAGGGGGTTAGCACGATTTATATTGCACACATAGACAGGACTCAAATCAGGACAGAATTGGGAATTTTTAGGAAATGGGATCATGCATTTAGGGGATAACCGGGTCGACCCGACCGGTCGGACCGGTTAGGCCTGGAAAACGGTTTTGAAACGCCCTGTGATTTTATGTTGGGAAATCAATTTTTGGAAAACAATTGGCTCAGTTACATGCAAATTTTCATTTCCGTGGGTCTGTTGCCCCGGAATCCATGGTTCCGTTCGTATGGGTTCCTAAGTTCAACATCCATCTAGGGTCCAAAACACAATAAACATACCAAAAACATTTATTAAAATGCAATTTTATTTGTTTTTAACATTTTCCAGGGGTATATAGAGTTCAGAGGTCCGCTAACGCTGGACTATAGATCCGGTTCGGATAAAATAACCCTGAAACCTAGAAAATAAACCCCAGGAATCTTGAAAATATTAATATCCATACGTACAAAAATTCGAAAAACCAGTGTTAAAATGACGTACGAATATTTATAAACCGAAATGTATCAAATCAGAACGCGTATAAATGGAAAACGGGCTATTTTCGGCTTGTCGAGACAGATCGGGGAGCTGTCCCTGAAGAACAGAGCCGTACGGCTCTAGGTTTAGAGCCGGCCAGCTCTGTTCTAATTGAACCATAGCCGGCCAGCTCTGTTCTTGAAGAACAGAGCCGTACAGCTCTATTCGGGTAGCCAATTTTCCGGAATTTTAGAAACAGAGAAAAATCACACGAAAAATGCAATGAACACATGTTTAAGGCCTCTCAGAGTTTACCTTGGTGTTGTTCCAGTATATTAGATACACAAGAATGGTTTGAAAATCAAGAACTGAACTCGAATCCTCGAATATCCCGAAAATCCGAAACTTTATCCGAACGAATCCGAGATAGAACCGAGAATCGTTGTGAACCGATGAATAACCACTAGAGTGTGTGATTGTGTGCTTAGGAATTTAGTTTCTGAAACCTAAAATTCCTTCTCCCTTTTTCTCTCTCTCTTTCTTTTCTCTGTGTTTTCTTTTTCTTTTTTTCTTTTCTTTCCTTTTTTTTGTTGCTCCCCCTCCCCCGGATCTTTGTTTTTTTCCCTCTTTTATTATTGTTCAAATCTTTTCAAAATCCTTTCCCAGACAAAATAATTTCTAGAATTAAATGCGTTGATTAATTGTTTTTGTCTTTTTTTTCATCAAATTTCGCAGAATTGGGACAAGGTGTGGCACCTCTGCCCGCCCATCACAGCCGGCCGGCTCTAGTTTGCACTAGAGCCGGCCGGCTATAGACAGAGCTGGCCGGCTCTGGTTTGTGAACCAGAGCCGGCCGGCTCTATTCCACAGCCGGGCGGTTCTGGTTTTGAAAACCAGAGCCGTCCGGTTTTAGCTAGAGCCGTGGCGACACTTCGACAATCCGACGCGTATACTAAACCCTGAAAATCGTTCGGAGGACCCGCTTTACGGTAGCTTCGGATCGCGGATAATTTCGTTTTCGGAGAATTCGAGACTTTTCGGGTAATATTCTGCTCTTTTCTGTGTCCGAAGGTAATAAAGGTTTCTCATCACTGAGGTCGGGAAAACCCGTGCTCACAGGCTGCCCCTCGCGAGATGAAAATCGACTAGATCGGTAGCTTACATCCGATTCGAGTTTTTGATCTCGCGATTGAGAGCGCGGTGAGTAAAGAAGAGAAAAGCGCACCTGATGCCCCTCGTAGGGGGTACAGGGTAATCGACTCGCTGTGGTGGAGTGTGCCCGTGGTATCAGCTCGCTGTGGTGGAGTGTGCCCGTGGTACCGGCTCGCTGTGGTGGAGTGTGGCCGTGGTATCGACTCGCGGTGGTGGAGTGTGCCCGTGGTATCGACTCGCTGTGGTGGAGTGTGCCCGTGGTATCGACTTGCTGTGGTAGGGTGTGCCCGTGATTTTTTTTTTCGCGTGGTGGAGTGACCAAAGTGTACTGTCCTCTCCGTGTGGTGGATTAACCAAGTAATGTTGTCTCCTCCGTGTGGTGGAGCGGACCGTTGGAATTGGGTCAAAATACATATTTATTCCTTGATCGATAATTTTGGAAACAAAAATTTTTGCCCCTTCGATCAAGAATAAATACGGCTTAGTCATTTCTTCCCCTCGATATCTGCAAAAAAAATGAAAAATACCCTTCTCGGGATTAAATTGGACTAACTCTTTTATTATTATTATTATTATTATTATTTATTTTTTTATTTTTTTTTGGTAAAACGTAAAAAAAATAAGGGATCGGAGCCCGGCGGCTTTGTCTAAAGAGACAGAGCCGGCCGGCTCAAATTTAGAGCCGCCCGGCTCTCATTAGAGTCGGCCGACTCTAACGTGCCAAGATAGAGTCGGCCGGCTCTAGTTGGGCGGCCCAAATGGGTTTAAAAAGGGGGGTTCTCCTCTTTTTTACTCCTTTCACTTTTCTTTCTTCAATTTCTTTCTCTGGAAAAAAATTTCTTGTATTTCTTGTCAAGATGAGGAAGATGAGGAGGGCTGTGCTCCCTAATGCTCCTACCCAACCTCCATTCCGCGTGAGATACGCATTACCTGAGGGTGAGTTTTTTCTGTCCACAGAATCTACGGTGGAGGTATACGGCTTGCGGGAAACGGTTCCTTACTGCGGGATCGGAAGAGATGATCCAGTACCCGTAACGTTAAGTCCATCCACGCACATCATCCAAGATCTGGTTAGTTTTTCTTCAATTTTCCCTTTTTTCCATTTTTGAATTCCTGCAAAAATATACAAAATTAGACGAGATTATATGAAATTGATGCATGTTTAGAGTAGATTTTGCCCCTAGGAAACTTAATTGATGATTTAAAGTTGGTTAGAAGCGATTTTAGAACGAAAAAATGGCGACAAACCGAGACTGAAAACCGGAGAAGGTTTTTTTTTCGGACAGAGCCGGCCGGCTCACCGTTAGAGCCGGGCGGCTCTGTTCCTGGTTCTGGGGAAGAACAGAGCCGGCCGGCTCTGTTCTTCCATAACCGAACCGTCCGGCTGTGGTTCAGCCGGGCGGTTCGATCGGTTTTTTTTTTATATATATATATATTATTTTTATTTTTATTTTTATATATATATATATATATATTTATTTTATTTTATTTTATTTTATTTTTTTATTACTTAAACCATGTTTATAAGTACCTCTCCCGTGGGAGGGGTGCACGGTTAACCTTCAATTCGAATAAAATAACTACTATGATGACGTATACTACTAGGACGAACTGGAACAAAAGAAGCGATGTTTCGGAATCCATAATGATTGAAATGAAGAAATTAGGGTTGAAATGAAGAAATTAGAGTTGGAATGAAGAATGTAGAAAATGAGTTGGAATGGAGATGTATATATACTCATCATCTCCAACGGCCATGTGACCGTTGAAAATGTGGCCGTTGGGCGCCATTTCAACGGTCACAGAGCCATTGGACACGCCGGAATATTTTTTTTTTTAATATATGCATGTATGTATATATATATATATATGAAAGAGATGCAATATATAAGTGATTGAGAAAACTCCCTGATTATTGTCTTGCAGGAGCGAAAAGATAACCGGGGTGCCGGTTCTGTATCCGATGCATTAATTTGGTATAGGAGGCTCCCTGACGAGGTGCGGGAGTTGGTCGAATTAACTGGATTGGATCGGTTTATTTGTTCTATGTGTGAGACCCCACCTCGGACAAGCAGGGGTTTGCTGATGGCGCTTCTAGAGCGGTGGATGGATTCCACCCACACTTTCCACTTCCCGATCGGGGAGTTCACGATCACACCCGAGGACTTTGTGGCTATCACAGGATTATCTTTTGGCGGGCGTACCATCGAGTTCAACCAGACTTTTGGGCGAGGGGGGTTTAATCCTGACGTGATTGCCATGTTGATCGGCTTGACTCCCGCAGGCAGGCGGATCCAGGGGAGCACCTTGAGGGAATATTGGTTGGGTAGACACGACAGCCTTCCTGAGGGTTCTGCATTCTCTCTTATTGATGTGAGACGCTATACTCGGGCGTTCCTGCTTTACGCTTTGAGCACTTTGCTGTTTCCCACAGGACAGAGTGACCTGAATCTTGCTGTGCTCCCCTCTTTAATACAGTTGGAGGACGTGGGGAGCTTGAGTTGGGGGCGAGCCGGGCTAGCCCAATTATATTACGGCCTCGATGTCTGTGCCCGTGGAAGGCACAAGGAGGTGAAGGGCGCGTGGATTGTCCTTCACGTGAGTCCTTTTTTTTTTCTTTTTTTTTTTGAAAAAATAACTCTCTCTTTTTGTGTAGATTTGGGCGTATGAGTACGCTTTCGTTCCTCAGCCGAGGTTGGCTATACCGGCCAATGCTGAGATTCCTGATTTCCCTCGGTTGCGGCGGTGGCTGGGCTTTAGTTGGAGCGATTTGGACACCGACATTTAGGCATGCCGCCAGCTCTTGGCAGGCATGAGCTTCGAGCAGGCAAATTTGTTTATTTATTTATTATTATTATTATTATCCCCTTTTTTTTTTACCTTAGTCTGCGTTCAGGTGATTAAGGAGCCTTGGGGGCATGCTGCGTGGTTCCCAGAGCTTTTCGATGCTCGAAGGTTGTCACCTCGGTGATTCGTTATGGAGAGTCCCGTCAGCCTCGAGTGGTACCTTGGGGAGAGAGTCTCTGATTGGCGTGCTGGTCCCCACGAGCGTAGAATACCACCTGCACCTCCCGTCGGTTTGTTCTGGCCACATCTGCTACCAGTGGAGGAACATCAGGTTTTGTTTGGGTCCGGTTACGCGGTTATGGGGGATGATGGCGACTATCTCACGTTTATCAGGGCACAGCTTCTTTCCCCCACCGTGGATGTATCGCCAGGGGATACGCCAGCTGAGGTATGTCTTTGCTTTGTTCTTACCTTCTGCTTATTTGAGATTATTCTGCTACCTGCTAATATTTTTTTCTAATCTTTTTTTTTTTTTTTTTTTTTTTTTGCAGCCATCTGAGAGGGGTAAACGCCCTCGTGCATCGTCAGGTAGACGTTCCAGCGGTCGTGGGTCTGGGACTTCCCGCGGCAGGGGAGACGGAGATTCTTCTGCTCACACAGCTGTGTTCGGAGGCGACACTGAGCCTGTCCCCTCGATGGCGCCTTTTGCTGGCTTTGTTTCAGGTCGTCTGGAGCACAGAGTTGAGCCCTGGGCGATGCTCCATAATGCGGCGGGGGAACTCTACCGGGCTGAGTTGTACACTGAGCAATACCCTTCCCCTGCTTATGATCCGCCAGGTGCGACCCATGTGAGTATTTCTATCCCTGCTTAATTTCGGACTGTCCTTGTTGCCACTGGCTTGACCCGTGCGTTGTCCTTTGTACAGATTCCGGTACTACAGGCGACGGCTCTGTATAAGGCGACTTATGCATTCAAAGACCTCTTGCTTCGGGATAACGGCGTCATGAATGTAAGCACCTGTGCCACCATGTATATATGCATGTATGAATGCTTCAAATGCATGTGCACATGTATGTATGACATGATGCTCATTTTGTTTAATCCCGTCTCAGGCCGCACTCGCCGCTCGCCGTGGTGAAGAAGCCCGCTTGAGAGCGAAGATAGAGAATATGTAGAGGTCTGCGAGAGTGGAGAGGGAGGCTATGCAGAGGTCCATTTCAGATCTTCGTACTCGGTTGGATGACTTGGAGTCCGGTCGGCATTCCTTCGGTGATGGCGTCGAGCCCCATGACGAGGAGGACCATGACTCGACTGACGGAGGGCAGTCGTAGACTTTAGTCTGTTAATTTGTAGTTTCGTGTTTCATAACTGTAGGTTCGGATCTTATGCTACTCTGTATCGTACTTATTCATTTATTGTTATTATATATATATATATATGTTTTTTATTATTATTATTATTATTATTATTATTATTTTTTTTTTTTTTTTGTAATGGACGGAAGATGTTCGCAATTGCACACTTGGGCGTCTAAATGTCTTTGTTTATCTGAATGTTTTGACAAATGAATCATGTAACATACTCCAAACATTCATGCAATATGTTGAGCAAGAAGCACTTCATTAATGAAACTTAATTATTGTATCAATTGAAAATTTTAAAATTGGTACATATCTCGAACGAACTCATTCCTGTTATCAACCATCCAATACAGGTTTTCTGGTCGATGAGCTAACCCTCGTTGCCTTAATTTTTGCTTAAATCGCCCTTACGGGTTTTCGACTTAACATGCCTTTTTTTTTATTTTTTTATCTTTTTTATTTTTTTTATTTTTTTTACACGTGGTAGCGTTTGAGATGATCCTGGTTAATCGGATTGGTGAACTCGTTACCGTCCATGTCCATGATCTTCACTGCGCCTTTGGAGAGTACCTTCTTAACCACATACGGCCCTTCCCAATTTGGTTTAAATTTGCCCCTCGTATCCGTATTGGTCGGTCTCATCTGTTTCAATACTAGGTCTCCCGCTTTGAGAGGTTGTTTTTGATGACGAACCCGTCGATTATAGGCCCTAGCCATCCTTTGGTGGTACATCTGCAGATGATCCAGAGCCTTAAGACGCCTTTCATCGACCATAGCCAGCTGCTCAAATCTCGCCTTCACCTATTCTGTTTCAGGCAATTGGGCTTCTAAGACCGTCCTTAGTGACTTCAACTCCACTTCAATAGGAAGGACTGCTTCCATCCCATAAACCAGCGAATAAGGTGTTTCTCCAGTCGGCGTTCTAACACTGGTTCTGTACCCCCACAGAGCATAAGGTAATCTATCCGCCCAATCTCGGTAGGTTGAAGTGGTCTTGGACAAGATCTTCTTGATGGACTTATTTGCCGCCTCTACCGCTCCATTGGCTTGTGGCCTATAAGGGGAAGACTTGCGATGTTCCACATTGTACTCATCGAATAGCTCAGCTGTGGCTCTTTGAAATTGCACTCCGTTATCAGTCACCACGTGATGTGGTACACCATATCTTGCAAAAATGTGCTTCTTCACGAACTTAGCCATGTTCTTAGCTGTGACCGTGACATAAGACTCGGCCTCAACCCAATTGGAGAAATAATCGACTGCCACTACAATGAATTTGTGACCGTTCGATGCGGGAGGTCGAATTTCACCAATTATGTCTATGCCCCATACTGCAAACGGCCAAGGAGTCATGAGGTTTTGCAACTCCATAGGTGGAAGATGGCTGATGTCCCCATAAATCTGGCATTCGTGGCACTTTTTCACTTCTTCTGCACAGTCAGTCTGCATAGTGAGCCAGAAGTACCCTTGTCTCATGATCTTCTTTGCTAGAGCTAATCCGTTCATGTGTGGGCCACAGATCCCTGAATGCATTTCTTGCATAACCTTCTTGGCTTCTGCTTCCGTCAGACACTTCAATAACAACCCATCAGCGGTCCTTCTGAAAAGTTGCCCATCGAACCACCTAAACTAAGCCGCCAATTTTCTCAAAGTGGTCTTATCCGATGCATCTGCTTCTTCAGGGTATCGGCCATTCTGTAGAAAATCAGCTATATCTTGGTACCATGGCTTATTATCTGTGGCTAATGTCAGGACCTCACTAGAACGATGGAATGGTGTTCTAGCAGTCTCCAGGATCAAAGGCTGCATCGGTGCTTTCTGAGGTCCTTCCCACATGGACGACAAGGTAGCTAATGAATCCGCCATCTGATTATCATCTCTAGCCACGTGCTTGAATTCGATATGCCCGAATATTTTCACCATTTCCCACAAAGTTTCCAAGTATGGGCGAAGTGATTCTTCCTTGATTTCCCATTCCCCGGTGGCTTGGCGAATTACCAACAGTGAATCTCCAACAATGGTCACATCATTTGCCCCTAATGTGGTGAGAGCATCAATGCCAAATAAGCAAGCTTCATATTCTGCACCGTTGTTAGTTACCGGGAATTCTAGCCGTTTTGACAAAGGGATTATCTCTCCCTCAGGAGTTACAATGATTACTCCGAGGCCTGCCCCTCTCTTGTTTACAGCTCCATCAAAATGCATGATCCATTTCCTGATCTCCACCTCTACAAAGGCCAATTGTTCATCCGGAAATTCCAGGTTTTCTACATAATCAGATTCAAGCGGCTGATTGGCCAGGAACTCAGCCACCGCTCTTCCCTTGATCACCTTCTTCGTTACGTACTTGATGTCGAACTCTGATAACAAAAGCAACCACTGGGACAATTTCCCCGTCAATGATGGAGCAGAGCAGAGATATTTTATTGGATCAACTTTTGCCACGGCTTGTATTTTGTAGGATTGGAAATAGTGTCTCAACTTCTTCGTAAGCCAGACCATAGCAGTGCAAGTCTTCTCCACCACAGTGTATCGGGTTTCGTAATCTAGTAGCTTCTTACTGAGGTAGTAGATAGCATGCTCCCTTTTGTCATCTTGTTCTTGAACCAACATCGCCCCTATGGAGGTTTCTTCAATGGCTAAATACAGAGTCAAAGGTTTTCCCAGAGTTGGGGGCTTCAACACTGGTGGATTGATCAAGTATTCTTTGATCTTATCAAATGGAATCTGACACTGGTCATTCCACACAACAGGTTGTTCTTTCCGAAGGAGTTTAAAAATGGGCTCACAGACTGTGGTCAATCTGGCAATGAACCTGCTGACATACTGAAGTGACCCTAGAAAGGATCTGACTTCTTTCTCCGTTTTCGGTGCCGGCATATCTCGAATAGCTTTAATCTTGTCTGGGTCCATCTCAATGCCTTTCTGACTAACAATGTGCCCCAACAGTTTGCCCGATGCAACTCCGAAAACACATTTCTTTGGATTGAGTCGCAGGTTATACCTTTCAATCCTGGTCATGAATCTATCCAGGATAGCAGGGTGCTCCTCCTGGGTCATAGACTTCACCAATATATCATCAACATATACCTCGACTTCTTTGTGGATCATGTCATGTAGCAATGTCATGACTGCCCGCTGGTAGGTTGCCCCAGCATTCTTCAACCCAAACGGCATCACTCTGTAGCAGTACACCCCCCACTCGGTGATGAAGGCTGTCTTGACTTTATCGACGACATTCATTAAGATCTGATTATACCCCGAGAAACCATCCATGAACGAGTACATAACTGCCTTTGCTGCACTATCGACCAGGACATCAATGTGAGGAAGTGGGAAGTCATCCTCTGGAGAGGCCTTATTCAAATCCCGATAATCCACACAAACTCTGATCTCCCATCCTTCTTGGCAACTGGGACTATATTGGCTAACCATTCAGGGTAATCCACTACCTCCAGGAAATTGGCCTTAATTTGCTTCGCTACCTCTTCCTTGACTTTCTAAGCCCATTCTGGACGTAGACGCCTGAGCTTCTGCTTTACTGCACTGAACTTGGGATCAATCGGAATTCTGTGTTCTGCTATTTCTCTGTCAACCCCCGGCATATCATCGTAAGACCAGGCGAACGCTCCCACATGTTTTCTTAATATTTTTGTCAATTCTCTCTCTTCCTCAGGACTGAGTTCGTTAGAGATAGATACCATTTTAGGATTTTCAATTGTTCCCAAATTAATTTCATGTAATGCAGTGTCATGAATGCTGAACACATTGAATGAATGTTTGCATGTATGCACAGAACCATTAGGAAAAACATCGCACAAATAAGCAAAGTTGGATTTCATTTCATTCATCGCCTTAAAAGCGGAATTTTTCATATCAAGTACACAGGATAGGTTTACAAAGAAATCACTTTCTTCCTCCACATGCGGAGGGTCTTCAGCGGCAGGGTCTTCTAAATCAGCCGGTTCTTCTTCAAACAACTCGCTCAGATCAGCTTCAAGAGTTTCTTTCTGTGCTTCGGATAAGGCACCTTCTTCCACCTTCGCTTTTCCTTTGGCCATCATCTTGGTGAGTTCGGCGACAGCTTTTTCCACCAAATCTGCCTGTCCTGAAATGGCTTCCTTCCTCACAGGGTTCTCCTTCAATCCTTTCTTCAATAAGTCAGCAAATGCTTTAGTAATGGCGTCCACCAGGGGGTCTGTTTCTTCCTGTGGTTGCTTCTCTGGAATGACGGGAGCCACCACCTCAACTCGGCTTATTGGGGTAGGATTGATCACTTGTACAGCTTCAAACTTAAGCATTTCTTCTACCGAAGCAACCCCATATTTTGAGAAGTCAACAACATCGGCAAAGATCTCAAATCCGGGGACTGTTTCCCCATCAATAACCATTGGCTCTGGATTACCACTATATGGCCCACCACTTGCTCGAACAAAGACGTCCAAAAGATGGACTTTCTTTGTCTCCGGGATCTCCTTCTCTTTGGCGCCTTCATAACCAAGACCCCTTCGGTGTGATTGGCCTATGGTGATATCAAACTTTGTGACCCCTTGTTGATTGACCCCAAGCCCCTTCCCTGGGACGAAGTTCTGTCTCTGAAAGTACTTATGGATCCATGGAGAGAATGTCAGGTCTTTCTCCTTATGCTCCGAGACAACTGCCACTTGAAATCCAGTCAAAGGTTGTTCAGATGAGCTCAGTGCAGCCACCATAGAAGATTCATCTGCCTCAAGAGTTACAATTCTTTCCCCCATTGGAATCTTCACCTTTTGGTGTAAGGTTGATGGAACGCCTCCCAACGTATGAAACCATGGTCTTCCCAGAAGCAAGGAGAAAGTCACCGGAATATCAATGACAGTGAACAACACGATTGATTTAACTTCTCCCACTGACACCTCTGCCTCAAAAGTACCGATCACGGTACGCTTTGAATCATCGTAGGCCTGTATCACTGTATTTGATCGTGATAATGCTTCTTCGGACAGATGAAGACTAGGTAAAACTTTCAGAGGGCAGATATTCAATGCTGAGCCGTCATCAACCATCACACAAGGCAGGGTTCTATCCATCATCTCTACTTTCAGATACAAGGCACGATTATGGTTAGTCCCTTCCGGTGGTAAGTCATCCTCGGTGAAAATGATCCCCCTGGGATTATCAGATTGCTGACTCTTTGTATTCCCAATCACCATACATACTTCCTCGGGAGACATTAATGGGTTGGCATCCATCTCCATGAGCTTTTTCACCACTGCAGCCCGGTGCCTTTGGGACTCCATGAGCAGATGCCACACAGAAGCACGTGCAGACATCTTCTTGAGTTGCTCCACTACCAAATCTTCTTTCTCATTCACTTTGATGGGCAGATAATCCTGAACCGGTGCTTCTACCCTCTTACTCGGCTCCCCCAACCGTTGTGGCTCGGGTTGATATACCCTTCCACTTCTTGTGACATTATTCACTGGAGCGTCCTCCTTCCTTATATACATCCCGTCCTTGGTGCAGACAGGATAGACAGGTGTTGTCCGGTTCACAGGCTTGGGCCTACTCATCAACTCAAATTCGTCCGCATCATCATCCAATTCTATATCATCCAAATTCACAGGTTTGCTCTCCTCCACGGATGACTCAACATCTTCACCTACTACCACTTGAATCGCGGGATTCGCCTTTACGATCTGGGCTAAGACAAAGTTAGGAGATAGCCCCGATTGCACCATGTTTACCCTTCTTTCAAACTGAGGCAGCGGATTACTTTGCACATTAGGCTTAGAGCGCGGTGCTTCTATCTTCTTTTCGTCAACCAACTGCTGGATCGCCTTTTTCAAAGCATGGCACTCGTTGGTTCGATGCCCCTTAGTCATATGATAGGAGCAAAAGTTGTTCTTGTCCGCCTCAGCCGGAGGCGTGTACGGTTTCAGACTTTGGAGGAAGCCCAGATTTCTACACTTCAGAAAAATCCGCCCCAAAGAATCCTCCCAAGGAGAGATCCCCTTTCCGGCTGCCTGTTGATTGGACCCTTGTGCAACTATTGCTACCTCTACTTGCTTAACGGGTGCAGGCGGCTGACTTGGCTTAGCACTCGTTGATGAAGAAGCTGCAGGGTTGTTATTACTTTTATACCCCGAGGAATATGTGCGGCTCCGATACCCTCCTCCAGAACCGTTCTGAGCCGGGTCAATCTCATACTTCTCAACCTTGCGAGCCAACTCATGTACTTCTATCAAGGACTGAAACTTGTGGTATCTCATTACATTCCGGTAAACTTCCAAGCTACCATCAATCAGTTTGACAATCAGTTCATCTTCCAAGGGCTTCTGGTGAAGAAGGATCATCTTATCCATCCATCTTTGATAATATTCAGAAAAGGTCTCATTCGGCCTCTGCCTTACCGCCTCTAAATCTTGCAACTTGACCTCCAGTTGCGTGTTGAAACTGAAGTACTTAATGAAGGCATCGGACAGTGCATCCCAGTCGCCTTGTACACCCTCGGGCTATTTATTGTACCAGGTGATGGCTCCTCCCTCCAAGGTAGTGGGGAACAGTCCCACTAATTGATTCATGGTGAGTCCGGCCATGGTCATAATCCGCACATACTGATTCAAATGGGCCGTGGGAGGACTTTTCCCAACATATGGTGCAATCCTAGGCATTTGGAAGCCTACTGGCAGCATTTCAACCCCTCCGGCTATCAGTGCGGATGGGTCGATACGCTTAGCAGATTGAACCTTAGAACTGGCACGCAACTCTGCTATAGTCTCCTCCATTTCCTTCATCTTTCTCTCTAAGGCAGACTCCACAGGTCGCTCAGCATTATCCCTTCGACCCTCCTCAGCATCCGACTGCCCATCATTCAGTCTCCCGCTGCTACTTTCTTCCCGAGCACCGCTTTCCGGTCTCTGGTTAGACGATTCGGCCAAAGCATTCTGTACTTGATTTTTTATAAGATTCTTGAACTCATCAGAACTCATGAATTCACGAAGAGCAGTGGTGGCCACCATGGCAGCAGCAGCTTCGGGTGTGATTGCCATATCTTGAAATCTCTGTTGCAACTGTTCGAATTCCGGTGAAAACCCAGCACTTAATTCAGATGACGCTTCAACCTCCCCAAACTGAGCAGACTCCTCAGACTCACTAGATGATGAATCGCTGTGCTCTATCCTCACGAGTCGTCGTCCCGACCGGAGCCAAACTTCAAAATATTTCAAACAAAAGTTAGTGAAATATGATCACCCAAAGAGTTATGAACTCTAGGGGATATGCATGTATGCATGGCGTGTTGGATGAATGATGTGTGCATGTTGTATGATATGGATTTGCAACACGAATCTTGAATAACTAATCCTTCAGGTGGCGAAGTATGCATGAACACCTATTTATGCATGCATACATTGCAATTTAAGTTGGCATGGATGAGACCTTTGGCGCTCGGGGAGCACCTCGGGTTTTGAGAAATGATGTGAATGTCTTTAGTGAATGGACAAAGCTTCGGCACTCATGGAGTGACTCGGATTTTTGTGATGTGAGGTCGACACGCGCATGGCACTTGGTCGAGATTTCGGTGTCCGGGGGACACCTTGGATTTTTGATGATATGAAATGAACTTGTGCTTGGCTTGCGAGTGGAATTTCAATACTCGGGGAGTATCTCGATTTCCACGCCGCGATGTGAAGTGAATGCGTTCTTAGTGAACGGGCAGAGTTCCGGCGCTCGGGGAGTACCCAAAATGATTTAATGGAATGCGAAGAATTTTTGTCGGCACTCGCGGAGCGCCTAAAATGATCTAATGAAATGCGAAGACTTTTTGTCGGCACTCGTAGAGCGCCTAAAATGATTTAATGAAATGCGATGAATTTTTGTCGGCACTCGTGGAGCGCCTAAATGATTTAATGAAATGCGAAGATTTTTTGTCGGCACTCGTGGAGCGCCTAAAATGCTTTAATGAAATGTGATGAATTTTTACCGGCACTCGTGGAGCGCCTAAAATGATTTAATGAAATGCGATGAATTTTTGTCGACACTCGTGGAGCGCCTAAAATGCTTTCCTACTTGGTAAGTAATGTGATGTGTGTGACCCTTATGGAATTATTCAAGATTCGTATAATGCTTTATGCATGACACGCGTTTCCCACGGCTGCAAAATAAAAAGGTTAATGTTCATGACATTCGAATGATGTACGTGAATTAATTAATTTTTCACACGAAGAAAAAAAATGCATGGCTACAAAAAATGTGGTTAGTGTAAATGTCACGCGAGTGATTAATGTATTTACAAGCGAAAGAATGGAAATGGCTGTACAAAAGATGTGAGTTAGAATCACGCAAATGCTCTATATGCGGTATGTTATGTTCGTGAAGAATGTAAATGATGATATGTTGTGGAAGGACAAAAAGACACGTAGCAATTAGCACACGGATCGTATTCCTCCAACCTTATTCCTCCAAACGTGGTCAGGTCGATAAAATTCTAACCGAGTCCTAGGAGGGGTTCTCTTCGATCACCAACCGGGGATGATGAAGGCGGATTTTATTTTATTTTACTCACACAATTTATTTTGGTATCCTAAGGGAATCCAACTAGGGTTGCTTAAGTGAGTTCGGTCCAAAGTCAGGATAACATCAAGGCTCCCATAGCAAAATATACTCCTCACTTCTCCCCACTCAAGGGTCCGAACGAAGGGGTTCGTACGAGGCTATGGGTGGTGTTTCGTATCCGTGCCCCTAAGACCAAGAGGAACTTAGGCGACACTTCAACGATTCACTGGGCTAAATAATGGATACTTAACCTAATGCAAGCATGTCTAACTAAAAACGCAAAAATAAGATATCACGCAAGAATCATTCACCTCATTTTGATTAGACATTTTTCAGGGCTTGTCAAATTCTTTTAATTTTCAAGAAAACTTTAGTAGAAATCCCCAGCAGAGTCGCCACTGTGAGCGGACGACCTTTTTCGGAAAAAGAAAATGCGGACGCGGGGGTCCGAAATAAAATGGTATTGAAAATGTTCTTTCTTTTTCGTGGTGAGATTTGGGAAAACCGGATTTTGTTTATCTTGCTCACGAAATTCCATTCGTTTATTTCGAAATTTGTTTTGTAGAAAACATTTTCCCATTTTATTACTTGAAAGATCTCGAAACTTAAATCCCGAGATCAGTGACAGAGTCGCCACCCGGATCAGCTCATCCGGGAAATTCCGGCACAGCTCCCTACCGAGTATAGACTGCTGTACCTAATCCAGAGATTCAAGGTTCGGACAAGTCCCTTATTTCACGTCTAATCAAAATAAATTTGGTCAATGCTCTTTGGTGATATTTTAAATTTCTAGAGTGGATTCTTGTTGCATTAAGTTAAACACACAGCGCACACACAAATAAAATAAAATAAAGCAGTAAATAATCAAATTATTACAACCCGATCGAATAAAAATAAAAATTCGCTTTACAACCGCCTAAAATACATGGATAAATCTATTAAATACATCCAAAACAAAAATAAAAAGCTGCAAAACAGGGGGTTAGCACGATTTATATTGCACACATAGACAGGACTCAAATTAAGACAGAATTGGGAATTTTTAGGAAATGGGATCATGCATTTAGGGGATAACAGGGTCGACCCGACCGGTCGGACCGGTTAGGCCTGGAAAACGCTTTTGAAACGCCCTGCAATTTTATGTTGGGAAATCAATTTTTGGAAAACAATTGGCTCAGTTACATGCAAATTTTCATTTCCGTGGGTCTGTTGCCCCGGAATCCATGGTTCCGTTCGTATGGGTTCCTAAGTTCAACATCCATCTAGGGTCCAAAACACAATAAACATACCAAAAACATTTATTAAAATGCAATTTTATTTGTTTTTAACATTTTCCAGGGGCATATAGAGTTCAGAGGTCCGCTAACGCTGGACTATAGATCCGGTTCGGATAAAATAACCCTGAAACCTAGAAAATAAACCCCAGGAATCTTGAAAATATTAATATCCATACGTACAAAAATTCGAAAACCAGTGTTAAAATGACGTACGAATATTTATAAGCCGAAATGTATCAAATCAGAACGCGTATAAATGGAAAACGGGCTATTTTCGGCTTGTCGAGACAGATCGGGGAGCTGTCCCTGAAGAACAGAGCCGTACGGCTCTAGGTTTAGAGCTGGCCGGCTCTGTTCTAATTGAACCATAGCCGGCCGGCTCTGTTCTTGAAGAACAGAGCCGTACGGCTCTATTCGGGTAGCCAATTTTCCGGAATTTTAGAAACAGAGAAAAATCACACGAAAAATGCAATGAACACATGTTTAAGGCCTCTCAGAGTTTACCTTGGTGTTGTTCCAGTATATTAGATACACAAGAACGGTTTGAAAATCAAGAACGGAACTCGAATCCTCGAATATCCCGAAAATCCGAAACTTTATCCGAACTAATCCGAGATAGAACCGAGAATCGTTGTGAACCGATGAATAACCACTAGAGTGTGTGATTGTGTGCTGAGGAATTTAGTTTCTCAAACCTAAAATTCCTTCTCCCTTTTTCTCTCTCTCTTTCTTTTCTCTGTGTTTTTTTTTTTTTTCTTTTCTTTCTTTTTTTTTTTTTGTTGCTCCCCCTCCCCCGGATCTTTGTTTTTTTTCCCTCTTTTATTATTGTTCAAATCTTTTCAAAATCCTTTCCCAGACAAAATAATTTCCGGAATTAAATGCGTCGATTAATTGTTTTTGTCGTTTTTTTCATCAAATTTCGCAGAATTGGGACAAGGTGTGGCACCTCTGCCCGCCCATCACAGCCGACCGGCTCTAGTCTCTAGATATAGCCGGCCGGCTCTGGTTTGTGAACCAGAGTCGGCCGGCTCTATTCCACAGCCGGGCGGTTCTGGTTTTGAAAACCAGAGCCGTGGCGACACTTCGACAATCCGACGCGTATACTAAACCCTGAAAATCGTTCGAAGGACCCGCTTTACGGTAGCTTCGGATCGCGGATAATTTCGTTTTCGGAGAATTCGAGACTTTTCGGGTAACATTCTGCTCTTTTCTGTGTCCGAAGGTAATAAAGGTTTCTCATCACTGAGGTCGGGAAAACCCGTGCTCACACAAATATGGTAGTTGGATTTTCTTATACATGTAGTGACTCATCCAAAACATAGTTCAACCATATGGCTTGTCATGTGCATGCTACTGCAGCTATGTGCTTGGTGTGAGCACAGATTTTTGTCTGACATCTATGATGAAGATTTTCGGTTATCCTTTATCTAAAATTATCTAAAATACAGGCCCGAGAAACAAAGAACGGATTCTAACTCATACCTAAACGGATAGAAAACCGCCGGAATCGAAAGAGGAGAATTTCACCATGGAAGATGGGTCGCACATCCCATCTCAAGAGGAGGCACGACCCAAATTTTGTGGGTTAAGCTGTGAAGAGATCTGCTTAAAGTGGGTACAACTAGAATTTAAGGAAGAGCTGTACGGCTCAACATTTGAACCGCACAACCTAATTCAGAAGGTTTATGGGCCGTACAGCTTATCTCCAAAGTCAGCAGCTTGCCAAATTGTCCCACTTGCAGTAGAATTAAATATGATTTCTCAAAAACTTGATGATTATAGGATGCTAAGACTTATTACAGGATAGATTAAGGAATAAAAAATTCAATTCCTTCTCCTAAAGACATCACACTGCCCACTGCTCATCCTTCACCTTCACCAACACTTTCATCATCTTCTTCCTTCAAGTTTCTCTGCAATTTCTATTGACAAAAACTTCTCCTTAAGCTTCCAACATAAAAACCAACCCAAATCCAACCCTTTCAAACACCAAAACTCCATTTTGATGCGTATATCTCTACGGTTCAAAGTTATCCACAGCTGCATTTTGATTCTCGGTGAGTTTCGGTTCACTTTCATGAGTAAAAACTGGGTTCAAAGCTTTGAGGAATGGATTCGGATCATTTCTCAAAAACCTGGATAAACACGCTAAAGGTAATCTCTGAGAGGCCATAAATCCAATCTCATTAGTCCTACATTGTCTGATTTGCCTATAATTTGTTAAAATTGCTGAAAACCAAAAAATGAATTTTGCTGTAAATTTTCAAACAAGGCCGTACAGCCTATCTTTTAAGCCGCACAGTCCATCTTGAGAGGAAATAAAGCTGCACGACTCATCATGGCCCATGAGCTTTGCTGCACTTTTCTTTGTTTTCTGGGATTTTTGGTTTTATGCATCCGGGGTGAAAATTTCAAGTTGTGTTAAATTTCCAAAATAACTAGGAATAAGACCGCTGAAATTATTGTTGTCAAGATCTAAATACAGGAGCAAATTTCCAAAGAAAACTGGAATTTGACCACTGAAATTATTAAACTGGAATTTGACCACTGAAATTATTGCATAAAAGATCTAAATGATGGAGCAGTTTAAGATTTCTTTGTTTTAAGGTATTTCATGGAAGCTTCTAATTTAGTTATATTTTCAAATTAAATTGATTTCTCTATATCTTCCTATGGTATATAGAATCGTAATATATGGACTTTTAAGGATGAGAAATCAAGAGAGATGAAGAAAGCAAGAGGGAATAAGAGAATCAAGAGAGTGATGAAATTCAATATTTTGAGGAATGTATCGGCAAATTAGGGTAAATAGGATAGAGGAGATGATATGGACAATTTTATGCACAGAGGTTTTAATTTGACAAAGTATAAATTATACGGTAAATTGATAGTGACAAAACTTAAGGACCTTAGAGTACGTGCATAGATTAACTAGTATAATATGTAAGAACATAGGAACTAATAAATTGTTTGCTCTACATTATATAAATTTAGGAAAGTACTAGTATATTTGTGCAAACCTTAAGTATGTTATAATTATATACCTTTATAAATATTGTAACATATTTTAAGACAGTTCATTGTCCAAGACAAAAAAATAAAAAAGAAAAAAATGTACAAATATTACGAGAATAAGTACAAAACTAAAGGTAATAGAGATGTTTTCCTCTTTGATGCAGTAAATTTGGAAATATATCCATCTTCCATCTGCAAAAGCTGCTTCATCCATTGATCCATTGATTCGATTATCAGTTCAGTTCCTAGCAAGTTACAACAAGTTCATTAAAAAAAAATGAAAATGAAAATTAAAGCTTTTACAAGCATCAATTAAAAGAATATTAACAATTTGGAAATACATGTGAAAAATTACCTCAATTTTATTGCATTGACTAGTTTCTTCTTCAACGAGATTTGGAAGTCTTTTTTTAGACTTTATTGGCCTTCGATTGCCTTCAACGTTCCTCACAAACCAAGCAGGTTTCCTTGTTTTGAACACTGTATATGCAACTCCAACACCAAATACAATTCCAAACCTATACACAATTGTCACAGCTTTCCATCCAAATCCATCTTCACAATCCTCTCTTTTTGATTCATATTCTACTTTTTTCACTTTGTTGCATTTCTCCAATGGAAATCCACATAATCTTGAGTTCCCTTCATATGAACTATTGTCAAAAGTGTTGAACTATTTACCTTCAGGTATGGGTCCTTCCAACCGATTGTATGAAACCCGGAACATTTGAAGAAACGTTAAATCCACAAGCTCCATGGGAATCCTTTCGTTCAAAGAATTTGAAGAGAGATCTAATGATTCCCAATTCGACAAATTTCCTATTTATGATGGAATATTATTTGTGAAGCAATTGTGAGAAAGATTCAAAAGTATAAGTGACTTTAGTTTCCAAATCGATTTTGGAATCTTTCTTATCAATTTATTTCGTGACAGATCAATAGATGTCAATGCAGTTTGGATTTTTGGCAACTCAATCTCCAATGCTTTGAATGTTATACTCGGAATAATCGTAGGAGGACATATAATGCATATAATGATCGAACTATAATGCATATAATGCATTTCCTCACCATCAAAGCCCATCATTGCCTCAAAATGATCGAACTATGTTTCTGCAATGCTATGTTGAAGTTATTATTTAAGAGATCAAAAATTTGCAACTTAGGGAAGGGCTAACTGACATTGAAACTTTTCAACATTCCATGCAGTTTATTAGAGTGCATCCCAAGAGCTTGCAGATGTGGTAGAATTCTTAGAGAATAAGGGAATGCATCGATCTTATTGTTACTGAGATTGATTAGTTCCAAATTCTCACAATTGATGATAGAATGTGGGATTTGTCCTTGTAGTTGATTACTTTCCAAGCTGAAATATCTCAATACAGATTTCTTTGAAAATGTAGCAGGAATTGTTCTTTGAAAATTATTCATGCCCAAATGCAACAACGAAAGACCATTGCTCTTATTTACCAAATGATAGCATGGAGCCCTAAAACTTACCGCGTGCACCACACGGCTTGTTACCGCGTCAACGCATCCATCAGCTCCCTATTAATTCACTCGGCCACCCAGGAAGATAAGACCGGTTCCTCTACAGATTGGATCCCCAGAAACGCCGGCTCAAACAACTTGTGCCTCATTAAGTCTTTTATCCCAAAAGACAGGTGAATTGATCCCTACTGTACACGTGTAAGGGCATGATGTTGTACCAGAAACAGGTGCCGCGGGGACAAGAGCAGGGTGGATGCCACAGAGGTTAGAGACAGTGTGAGTGCCACGGAGACAAGAGCAGCGTGAGTCCACCGCGCAACCATGCCAGAAGGGGGACCACCCCCAGCCAATAAGAATAAATCGTACATAACGGCCTGACAAGGCCACTCGGATCAACCCACTATAAAAAGGGGAAGATGAGAAACTCCCCAGGTATCTTTATTCTCTCAGCACATTTCTTTATTCTTCTATCTCCTATTCTCCAAAATTTCTGACTTAAGCATCAGAGTGGACCCAGAGGTCACCCGGTCCTCAACTTTTCTCTTTTCTAGGTATCCGGCCTTCAGACAGGACGAGGTGGCTTCTCAGCCCGCAAAGACCGAGTGAAACCGAACTTTCTCCTGAAGCTACCAATTTGGTGCGGTGAACGTGGAACCGCTGGACGAGACAATGTCATCGGGATCAACAGCTTCGGACACAATTTCTACGGTTCTTCCTTCTCAGGGAGGAGGAATGCCAGCACTATCAGAGATTATGATGCCCTCATCTGCCACGATCGTGACTCCAAGTTCGTCCCACACCTTCGCCACCATCTCAGGTGATAATGGCAACTCTGCCAGCGCAGTTCTAGATCGGATTGTCAAGAATTACGGAATGACGTCGGCCGACCAGAATGACTTTCGGCGAGCCATCCTGCAGATGCAAGAACAGAGCGTGGTAGGATCCTTGTTGAACAGCAGCACTCCCCCTCCTATAGTGAACACATTGCCAGAGCCAGCCCCTCACCCAAATGCTGTTCGAGCCCTTTTCCCCATTTCTGAGCATGGGATTCCTGGTGTGAGACCGGAGGGGTCAGGGCTAGGTGTGGCTCACTCACCGGGGGAGGCAGCAGAATGGTTGGAGGAACTCAAGCAGGAGGATATTTACCCGCTTTTGGCTGGATGCCCGCGCTAGTGGGGGACCAGCTAGCTACTACGCAGGTAACCCCCAGTGTGGCTGCCTCGGGGAGCATGGGTCCCCAGACGTTATTTTCCAACCCCTGGTATGGAGTTCTTATTTACCGCATGTTGCTCAGTCATATCAGATGCCGGCTCTACCACAAACACCTAACTTCCTCACCCCATACGGCATTGGCAACAGTGCGGCCATCCCATATAACACACCAGGTCCAAGTGTTCCAAGCAATACTCCTCCTCCTCTAACACCGACCCCCTTGGGGGCAGAGCCAACAGATGATCCCAGGTTCATGGCCATGTTTAAAAAGGCACTAAGCACATTTGCAATACCGTACTAAGAGCCCCTGATGGAAACTGGGGAGTCTCCCTTCTCAGCAAGAATCCTCAACCAACCAATCGACCATCGATTCAAGCAGCCGACCTTTGACAGCTACAGGGGCGACACAGACCCCAGAGTCCATGCGAGGAATTTTAAGAACCAGATGGACATCGCAGGCGCCACAGAAGGGCTGGTGTGCCGCCTATTCTCGACTACATTAATAGGAGCGGCTGCCTATTGGTTTGAATCCTTAGAGCCGGGAACGATCGACAGCTGGGATCGATTGAGGCAGGAGTTCTGCAAGAACTTTATGGGTTCAATACCGACTGGAGCAGCCAGTCGCACCCTACACAAGGTAATCCAAAAGCCAGGAGAGTCCTTGAGATCATTCATCGACAGGTTCAACCTCGCCTGCCTAGAGGTCAGGAATCTAGACTTCAGTACGGCCAAGGAGGCAATGATCAAAAACACTTCAAACGAGAGGCTTCGGGGAGAGATCATCACGAGAAAGCCCAGAGAGTTAACCCAGATGATAGCCCTCGCAAAGAGCATGGTGGAGATTGATGAAATCGACATGCCGGCAAAGAATAGAAGATCCGGTGAAAAAGATAAGAGTATCCGATTTGATGAGAGGCCACAGAGATGGGATCACAGAGATCTCTCCCGCCGAGACCGCCCCAACGACCGCTCACGGTTTGCACCGCTGAACGCCCCACTCAGTGAAGTGCTAGTTGCCATCCACAGAAGCCCAGATGCAAAGAGTATTCAGTATCCCCACACAAAGCCGGGCCAGACAATGGGCAGTGACAAAGAGGCATACTGTAAATTTCACAGAGCAAAGGGCCACCATACGGACAATTGCCGAGTCCTTGCTGCAGAAGTGGACCTGTTGATCAAGGCGGGAAAATTCAACAGATTCGTAGAAGGCATCACGAGGAGCACGAATAAGGACAGAGAGCAAAGGGATGGGCACGATGATGAGGAGAGACCGGCCAAGAAGTCAAAGGAGGTGGTCATGGTTATCGCAGGAGGACCAGAGTTTGAGCCACAGAGTAAAAAGGCTAGATCCTTGGCGCATCAACCGGCCAATATAGGAAGACTCAACAGCTTGAATCGTTCCTTCTCCCTCCATAGTGACGTGCAGGCACATCACGCTGACGCCTTGGTGATTGAGGCCTTGGTAGAAGGGTACACGATCAAGCGAATCCTCGTGGACACCGGCAGCTCAGTAAACATCATCACCAAAGAAGCGGCTCACCAGCTGAATATCCACAATAGCAGAATTCAGCCGGTACATTCCCTATTGGTCGGCCTCAGTGGCCATTCGGTCACTGTCGTGGGACAGGTAACCCTCGCCTTAGAAGTGGGCGACATAGAACACACCTGGAGATCCGAGGAGGAATTTGTGAACATCGACAGCCCGCTTGCTTATAACATGATCTTAGGAAGACCGTTCCTAGTGGAGTCAGAAGCGGTCCTTTCCATCCGATATTTAGCCCTTCAAATACCGACTACGAAGGGGGTAGCAGTGGCTAGGGGAAGCCAACAGGCGGCCCAAAAAACCTACCTAGCTTCCCTAAGAACAGAAGAGGTCAGTTGGGAGTCAGAGAAGTCAGAGAGGCAAGAAAGGGCTGAGCCGGTGGATGAACTCAAAGCCTTGGTGGTGGGACCAGAACGATCAATCCAGGTGGCCAAAGAATTGAAACCTGAACTCAAGCAGGAAATCGCAACAGTGCTCCAAGAAGAACAGGAAACCTTCGCCTAGAGCACGAGCGACATTATTGGGGTCTTGCCTGAAGTGGCAAAGCACAGCCTAAACATAGACCCCTGCTACAAAACCAGTGGCGCAGAAGAGGAGAAAGCACGCCCCGGAACGGCAAAAGGTGATCGAGGCAGAAATAAGCAAGTTGCTGGAAGCTGGGCACATCAGAAAAGTGCTGTACTCCAAATGGTTGGCAAATGTGGTACTAGTAAGGAAGCCGAACGGGACATGGAGGATGTGCGTAGACTTCACCAACCTAAATAAAGCCTGCCCAAAGGACAGCTACCCTTTGCCCAGCATTGACCAACTGGTCGATTCCACAGCCGGACATGCAATATACTCATTCTTAGATGCAAAGTCAAGGTACCACCAGATTCCAATGGACCCAAAAGATGAAGAAAAGACTACGTTCATCACGCATGAAGGCACCTACTGCTACAAGGTAATGCCCTTCGGCTTGAAAAATGTAGGGGCAACATACCAACGACTGGTCAACGACATGTTCAAAGATCAGATCGGACGGACAATCGAGGTGTATGTTAATGATATGATCATCAAAAGTAAGAATGAGGAGAGCCACGCTTATGACATTCAGGAGGCCTTTAAGATACTACAGAAATACCGCCTCAAACTCAACCCAGAAAAGTGTGTATTCGGAGTACAAGGAGGGAAGTTTTTGGGTTTCATGATTTCACAAAGAGGGGTAGAGGCAAATCCAGAGAAGATCAAGGTAATTTTGGACATGGTGCCCCCAAGAACAGTGAATGAAGTCCAACGCCTCAACGGCCGCATCAATGCACTTGGGAGATTCATTTCCTTCTCAGCCAAAAAATGTCTGCCTTTCTATAAGGCAATCAAGAAGGGTCAGAAGTTTGATTGGGACAGCGAATGCCAAGAGGCCTTTGACCGGATAAAGAGCTTCTTAGGAACTCCGCCATTATTGAGTCGGCCAGTTTCAGGCGAAACGTTGTATTTGTACCTGGCAGCGACGGATGAAGCAGTGGGTTCAGTGATGATCAGAGAGGAAGAAGGCCAACAGTACCCCGTGTACTACACCAGCAAAGTACTAAGGGGAGCAGAGCTCAGGTATCCGAAGATAGAGAAGCTGGCTTTGGCAGTAATTTCAGCTTCCGTCAGGTTAAGGCCTTAATTGTGAGAACAAACTTCCCTTTGAAGAAAGTGCTCCAGAGACCAGATACTTCAGGCCGCCTGGCTGAGTGGGCCATCAGTCTCAGTGAATTTGATGTTCGATTCGAACCCAGGCCTACACTAAAAGCTCAAGTCCTGGTAGATTTTGTGGTGGAATTTGTAGGGCTGGAGCCAAATCAGGTGCTGAAAGCAGAAGAGTGGAAAGTACACGTGGACGGGGCCTCGTCTCAGGAAGGAGCAGGAATCGGGGTGCATGTTGAAGGACCCGAGAAAATAAGAATATCTTATGCCATAAAGCTGGCCTTTCCCGCCACCAACAATGCTGCGGAATATGAAGCCATAATCAAAGGGCTAGTTTCCAACCAAATCAATAAAAATTTTGAAACTAAAGATCCTTGCATGTCCAGATACCTGCAAAAGGTACGATGCTTGCTTGAAGCCATCGAAGGGAAAGGCACCACATGGAGAGTGGAAAACATATCCAGAAAAGAAAATGTTGAAGCAGACAGGCTGGCCAAAGCCGCAGCAAACACCAGGGATTGGTAATTCTTGAATTGCCCGTATGAAGTCCAAGCCAAGCCTGTCATTGAGGCAGAAGAAGTCCTGACAGTGGAAAAGAAGGGAATGGGGTGGATGGAGCCCATAATGAAACACCTGGTTGAAGGAAATCTACCTGAGGATAAGGGAGAGGCCGTAAAGATCTCCAGAAAATCCCAGCGATATGCGATAATTGATGGCGAGCTCTACAAAAAATCCTTCACAGACGCATGGTTGAAATGCATCACTGCTGAAGAAGGAGATTATGTCCTCAGGGAACTCCACGAGGGAGTCTGCGGTGCACACCAAGCTGGACAGACACTAGTGAGGAAGGCGAGATTGCAGGGCTACTTCTGGGAGACCATGGAAGCCGACACAGTGGATTATGTCAAGAGGTGCCACCAATGCCAGATTCACTCAAAGAAATCCCACCTGCCTGCAGCCGAGCAAAAGTCAATATTAACTGGATGGCCTTTCTCTACATAGGGCATTGATATTGTGGGACCAATGCCTGAGGCTAGCCGGCAAAGGAAGTTCATCATAGTCGCAATAGACCATTTCAGCAAGTGGGTTGAAGCAGAGGCAACCCAAACAATCACACCAGAGAGGGTCATCTCCTTCATATAGGATCACATCATCACCAGATTTGGGATACCTCACAAAATCATATCTAATAACGGCACCCAATTCACTTCAAATAAATTCGGGGAATTCTGCAAAGGGCTCAAGATCACACAGAGTTTTTCTTTGGTAGCGCACCCTCAGAGCAACGGGCAGACAGAAGTCACCAATCGGACTATAGGAGACGGCATTAAAAAGAGGCTGGAAAGCCACAAAGGTGCTTGGGTTGATGAATTGAATAACGTCTTATGGGCTTACAGAACCACCCCAAGAAGACCGACTGGAGAAACGCCGTTTGCCATGGTTTACGGCTTCGAGGCAGTAGTCCCAGTTGAAATTGGTGCCCCCAGCGACCGAGTACTCTACTACACAGAAGCCCAGAACCATCTCAACATGAAGTACCACCTGGACTCCTTGGAGGAAAGAAGAGAAAGAGCCTACATCCTAATGGCGGCTTATAAGAATAAGGTGGCCCGTTATCATGATAGAAAAGTGAAGACGATAGTACTCAAGGAAGGAGATTTAGTCCTGAAGGACTCTGCAGCGTCACAAGCGAAGGAAGGAAAAGGAAAGCTCGGTGCGAAATGGGAAGGGCCATACAGAATTGCAGCAGCACTCGGACCAGCAACATACAAACTTCAAAGCCTAAATGGGAAAGAAATCCCACGGACATGGAATATTGCCAATCTAAGGCAATACTTCTCTCCTGAAAGCAACTAAGAAGAACAATGGGCTGCACTCTTTTTTCCCACTAATGGATTTTTTCCCATTGGGTTTTTCCATAGCTGGGTTTTTAACGAGGCAGCACCTGCATCTGTAAGATATATTGCAAAAAGATCAATAAAAATATCTTTCAAGTCATGAGCAGACAAGTTATTATAAAACTCCCACACGAGGAGCCGGTCATAACCGGATGAAAGCTTATTATAAAACTCCCACGAGAGGAGCCGGTCATAACCGGATGGAAGTTAATTATAAAACTCCCATAAGAGGAGCCAGTCATAACCAGATGAAAGTTAATTATAAAACTCCCACAAGAGGAGCCGGTCATAACTGGATGAAAATTAATTACGAAACTCCATATGATAAGCCGATCATAACCGGATGGAAGTACGTTACGAAACTCCTATGAAGGAACCGGTCACAACCGGGTATTGTTTACAACCGGGTATTGTTCATTAAAAACTTCTACTAAAGAAGCCAGTCATAACTGGATGAAGGCAAAAACATAAAGCAAGTTTTCATTCCATAAAATGAAGATATTTTCATGAAGTAAAATCAGTCGAAGCACATACAAAGAAAAAAAAATATGCAAGAGATAGAGCACTGGCTAAGTAAAAAGTAAGTTTCATTTCATTAGAAGAAGATTACACAAACAGAGACCTAACAAAGTCTCCAAAAATTTCAAACAAAAACAGTAAAAACTACAAAAAGAATCTACAAATCGAGGGCATTCATCCGCCCCAGGCACATTGCCCTCTGCCTGCCCTTCAACATCAGCCGGCGACTCAGCGTTAGCCTCCTCCTCCCCTTGCTCCTCAGCAGGAAGGTTGTTGTAGCGCGGGAAGTCGATAGAGCCCAGATCAATGGCTAAGTCCGGATGAACAGCTTGGCAGGCAGTTAGAACGCGCTGACCAAACAACTGTCCAAGATGCACCAGCTTGCTGGTCGCATCAAACAGGACGGCCTCACACTTGTCGAGGTCCTGTTTGTGCCCCACCTTCTTGTCCTCCAATTGCTTCTTGAGCACCTCCTGTGCCTCCAGCTATTTCCTCAGAGCTTCCTGCGCCGCCTGCTCCTCCTCCAACTGCTTCTTCAGGCGGTTGACCTCGTGGCCTTGGGACCAGGATTTGCTCTTCTCTGCATCCAAGGCTGCCTGAGCCTCCTTAAGCTTCTTGTCCAACTGACTTGTCTTGGACAGGCGGCCGGCCAAATCCACCGCCTTGGAAATCCCCTGCAGAATGGCCAATGGAGTAAGTGCAAGAAGAAGGGAGAAGACATTCAAAAGATCCGTCAAAAATACTTACGGAAGTCAGGTCTAGCAAGCATAAGGAGGCTGCCGCCTGGTCGCTTATTTTGGCATACTCCTCTTGGTCACCTGGCAGCACGAATCCAGCCCTAAACTCGTTCTATGCTGAGGAGTCTATTATCCTGGCATTCCGTTTGCCCCTCCCCCGCAACCAAGGCAGAGGGGGAGAAGACGGCCGAGAGGAGACGGAGGCCGCTTCAGGACCCTAACCAGGTAAACACAACGATCAGCAATAGCAAAAAAAAAAAAAAAAAGAAAAAAGAAAAAAAAATGGAAAACCTTGAGGCCAGAAACTTACAGGGTGAGGAGTCGGCTCAGGACCAGCTGCAGCAGCCCTCTTCCTCTTTGATGCCTTGGGAGCACTGGGCCCCTTAACCTCCCCTCCAGTATCAGACGGGATCTCGGTGGGGTTAGGACGCGGCTCCTTTTGGATATTCTTCTTCTTAGCCGCTACAATGCGGTCAAGGACGTCAGCTGCATTCATGCCTGAAAACACGAATAAAATAGCTAAGCAAAAATAAAAGGGTACCTTTTCTTACGGGTACAGGACCCGGGTAATATGTAAAGCCGAATCCCTCTCGCTTTACAAGCCTAGTCTTCTCCGGATAGGCGTCCACCGCAACTTGCCAAGTCCACTTATTAGGAGCCAGAGTCCTGAACTCCTCTAGAAATATCTTCTCACCTGGCGTTAGGCGCTGCTGGGCTTTCCCTGCCCCATCAAAGAACCACTTCACAGGGAATGAGTCGTGGCCCTCTTTTATCTTTTTGAAAAAGAAAAAATGTTTGAAGCCCTTCAAGGAAGAGATCCGCTTCTAGAAGGTGTAGAAGTCCGCCTTCTTGGATAATTGGTAGTGGTCTTCCCCGGAATTCAGCTTGGGCGTGGCCAGCTTTCGAAAGAAGGCGGCATTCAGTTTAAATCCCAGATTTTCACACAACCAAAAGGTAGTGCAGATATCCCCCCAAGAGTTAGGATGGATTTGAGCAGGACAGAAACCCCAGGCTTGCAGGATGCCACTAATGTCGGGTGAAGAGGATAGGAGAAGCCGGCGCTGATCTGATCCATGTAAATGGAGAAATAGCCTGGTGGAGGCTTATGGACCCGCTGATTCGAAGAAGGAAGCATGATCTGGCACTTACACAGCCAGGGGTAGAACTCTTTGCATAGCTGAATATGCTCCTCATGGGTCTCAGCGAACATATCCTCAATGCGAGGAGTGATCCTCTTGGCCCCAGTCTTACTTAGACCGGGTGGAGGAACTTCAGCTGGAGAAGAGTCCACCTGAATAGGCCTTTCAGCAGGTGGCTCAGCAGGCATAGGAGGCTGAGCAGAGGTGCCCGCCTCCTCACGAACAGGAGGGGGTGTTGAAGGGAGAGAGCTAGAGTCTGAGGAAGTGGTAAGATGATACTCATTCCCTGAAGAAGAAGGCGGGCTAGGCAGATTGGGAGTACTAATTATTAGATAGTCAGCAGGGTCAGTAGGATCCAGGAGGCGGCGAACTGGCTTTGAACCGGCTGTTTTAAAGTTGAAACCCCGTTTACCCTTGTCTACCCTGCTGGGGCGGTTCCTGGAATTCACCAGCTCCCCAGATCTATCACTAGCAGTCGATCCTAGATCGCTAAGAGTTATGGATGAACTCATGGCAACAAGAAGATGAACAGCCAAAAACACAAACCAGAAAAATAAAACCCAGAAACCGATAAAACCAGAAAAGCAAAACCCTATACTGAAACCAAACAAAATCAGAGCACTAACCAGTAAAGGAAAGGAGAAGACTTACTGGAAACTAAGAGTTGAGAGTTGGACGTAAGCTGCGGATACAGAAAAGAAATCCCAAAAATCGCGAGAATCCCAGAAAGTTTACAGATAGAAGAAATTTCAAAATGGAGAGAGGGGCGCCCCAAACCCCCTTTTAAAGAGGTTAGGAGGGGGCAGGTGAAAGGACGCCCCCTGACATCGTTTCAGTAGGGGGACACGTGTCATCCCAACACAGGAAGGAATGATCCCAAGAGCCTCCTCGATCCTCGCAAACCAACCGCCAGAAATCATAATGATAAACCCTTAAAAGAGGTTTTTTCTCTCACCAGGGGGGACTCCTGATAGCATGGAGCCCTAAAACTTACCGCGTGCACCACACGGCTTGTTACCGCGTCAACGCATCCTTCAGCTTCCCATTAATTCACTCGGCCACCCAGGAAGATAAGACCAGTTCCTCTACAGATTGGATCCCCAAAAACGCCGGCTCAAACAACTTGTGCCTCATTAAGTCTTCTATCCCAAAAGACAGGTGAATTGATCCCTACTATACATGTGTAAGGGCATGATATTGTACCAGAAACAGGTGCCGCGGGGACAAGAGCAGGGTGGATGCCACAGAGGTCAGAGACAGTGTGAGTGCCACGGAGACAAGAGCAGGGTGAGTCCGCCGCGTAACCATGCCAGAAGGGGGACCACACCCAGCCAATAAGAATAAACCGTACATAACGGCCTGACAAGGCCACGCGGATCAACCCACTATAAAAAGGGGAAGATGAGAAGCTCCCCAGGTATCTTTATTCTCTCAGCACATTTCTTTATTCTTCTATCTCCTATTCTCCAAAATTTCTGGCTTAAGCATCGGAGTGGACCCAGAGGTCACCCGGTCCTCAACTTTTCTCTTTTCCAGGTATCCGGCCTTCAGACAGGACGAGGCGGCTTCTCAGCCCGCAAAGACCGAGTGAAACCGAACTTTCTCCCGGAGCTACCACCAAACACGGAGGAATAAATCCGCCGAAACTATTGTTGGAGAGGTCCAAAATTTGAAGAAAGGATAACTTGCAAACTGAAGAAACTTCTCGTGTTAACTTATTGGAAGAAAGAACGAGAACTTCTAGGTTTACAGAACTGAAAACTGAATCAGGAATTAGGCCATGCAACTTGTTAAAACTCAAGTCAATGGAATATAATAAATTGTTAAGGATTTGGCTTATGTTGAGAGTGCCATGGAGTTGGTTGTTGCTAAGAGTTAAGTCTCTCAAACGGGAAGAGTAAATAAGGAGTATGGTATTGTTTCATTGAGTAGGTTATAGGATAAATCTAGCCAAAATAAATTTGAAAATAAAAGAAGGGATTGGTTTTTTTTATAAGCATAAAGTTTCAAGTTGTGTTAAATTTCCAAAATAATTAGGAATAAGACCGCTGAAATTATTGTATGAAAGATCTAAATACTGGAGCAAATTAAGATTTCCAAACAAAACTGGAATTTGAGCACTGAAATTATTATATGAAACATCTAAATAAGACTGGAGAAAATTAAGATTTTCAAAGGAAGAGGGATATGACCACTGAAATTATTATGTGAGAGACCCAAGTAAGTGAGTTGTGTTAAAGTGCCAAACAATTCAAGATTTGAGCCAACAAAATTGCAGCCGCTAACCTCCAATTCCTTCAACGACTCGAGATTGTTGTGAAAGAAATGAGGTTCAAAATAAGTTGGGATTTTTGTGAAAGAAAGTCCCAAGTACTCTAGGAGGGTACTCCAATTGGACATGGGAAGAATTCCACTGAGATCTGCATTGCCATATAAATCCAAGATTTGAAGGTGCGGTCGTTGAATAAATATAGATGGACATCCCCACGCAATCCATAGTATACATGACAAAGAAGAAGACAGGTTCAATAAATAAACAGGTTCTACGGAATACATATTTACAGACACCATAGCCAATGCTTTTAATTTCGTTAGATTTTGAACAAGTTTGTTGAAGGCATTGTATCCATGCTCAACTCACTATTTCCACCCCCATACAACACAAAGAAATCCAATTTGCATAGATGAAAAATATCTGGGAATTCTCATTCTAGTTCACAACCAAAAAGCGACAACGATGACAAAGAAGAGGACAAATTCTTGAAGGAACTAGATTTAATCGATAACAAGTTTACAAAGCTCAAATCCAGTTCTCGTAAATTGGACAGGTTTTGAACAATTTTATCAAAAGTGGTACTTGTGTTTGTCTCCAGACCATTACGAGAGAGATCAAGTGACACTAATTTGGACAACTTTGAGATTTCTATTGGTACTTCACCAGAAAACATGGATGAATCTAGGTTTAAATGGGTCAAGTTAAACAAGTAGCCAAATCGAGATGAAATCTAAGAGCCATTGAAATCATTGGAAGAGAGATCAAGATGTTGAAGATGAGAAACCATGAAAAGAGGATTATCAGAATGAATGGAACCATAAAGCATACTATTAAAAAGGTTAAGACCGATTACATAACCTCTTTCATTATCGCTACTGATCCCTTCCCAAAAGCAGCAATCGGTTCCCTCTTTCCAAGATTCTATCTTTGGATTCGAGAGTACGTAAGTGGTCTTAATGGAGAAGGATTTTTTAAGAAGAATCAAGGCATGGCTCTCATCAGCAACACAAAGTAGTGTGGAAAAGGAAGAATTTGGAGATAAACAAAAAATTTCAAAATGATATTTAAAAAAAAGAGGCAGACAAATTGAGCAATCCAAAGCAATGAACACATTTTCTACTTGTCGATTGATTCTATAGAGATCCTTCGGGAGATCCGCGCTTGATTGTTGCTGGGCCGGATCCAGAAACGTTCATGCGAAACAAAAGAGTTGAGACACTGGTAATCTTTAGGGTATGCTCCAATGCCTAAGTCAGTCTAGATTGTTTAAGCTTTGAATATACTAGCTTGATTGGAATGAATTACATTTACCTCTACACTCCCTCTTTTTATAGGGCTAGTGATAGAGTTTGGTCTGGAGTAGAAGTATTCCTAAGTTCTTGTTTTAGTCCAACTAGGAGACCTTCTGATGTATCCACTTGGGACATGGAATCCTTCTCCAATTGTAATACTGTAAGTAGACTACTGCAAGAACTCCATCACCCATCTTCTAAAGCCTCTGTGGGGAAAGACGATATGGTCCAGATCAGTTTCCGAGATCCACCTCATCCTTTCCAAGGAACCGAATGACAGACTCGGTATTTTGACAAAACTGGATGACAAACTCGGTATCTTTGTGTCCGGATGTCATCACTTGTCAATTTTCAAACACTTAATTTGGTGAGTTTATAGTGATTAAAAGACTAATATTTATAAGTAGATTTTCTGTAATGCCATTCTTCATCAAAGGACTAATATTTAGACAAGTCTAATAATCTATTTTTCTAACTTGTTTTTTGGTTTCAGTATAAAGTCATCTTTCCAAATTGCAAGTGGGGGCTAATGTTAACTTTTCTTTTACAGAAATTGACAAATCAAATAATACCAAAATTTAATTACTTTAAATAAATGCTACTTTATTTTTTAAATATCACCAAATTTCACCCCAATTGATATTATTCGGAAAAAAGATGTGGAATTAAGAAAGAAAATAAGGAACCACAATTTATTTAACAATGTAGTTTGATATCAAATAATTCAAATAATTTTAATTATATCCATTCCAGTTTTTGAAGTAATTAAATAATTCATGCTTGGAATAATTTTAGTTTATCACCTTCAGATTTATTGAAGTGTTTTTTTTTAAGACAAAAAAAGAAAGTATTGGTTTCATTTAGATTATGTCTATGTTATATAAGCCATTGATTATGTCTTATGTTGACGAACAAGAGAGACAAAGGAATGAAAGAGAATTGAGGGGAAGAAGAAAAGAGGAAGGAAATGAGACAAGTTAATAGAAGAAGAGTGACAGAGAAAATGCTAATAATAACAATAGTAAAAAAATTTATTTTACATATATTTTTGAGTTATTTAAATAAATAAACAAAAATATATCTCAATAAAAAATTTTATTGTTACATTAGCTAGTTACATAGTATCAGTGAAAAAAAAAAAGGTTGCTAATAGCCCATTTTCTGAATGAAAAATTACATACTCCCCATTTTGTATATCCAAAATAAATTATAAGCTATAAAAATATACAAAACAAAATAGGAAGATTGACAAGGAAAAAAAAATGTGAGGATGAAACTAAAAAATAAAAACAATATATAGAAATATAAAAATATAAAATCAAAAGATTAAAAAAAAATTATTGGTATCAATATGATTGTAAAATCAATAAGAAAAATATTAAAAGATCGTCAAAATTTAAAATTCAATAAATTAAAATGATGAAGTAATAAGAAAGACAACAATATGTTCATAATGTTATCTGGCAATAAAATTGTGGACCGTGACAGTCTTTGTTAGTATCCACTTGGATTGAAGTTATGGGAGGTTCAATAACGGAAAGTGAATATTCTTGAAAATGAATTCTCATCCTCAAGTTTTCGACTCTCAATAACAATTTTTCTGATTGTTCGTGAAAATAATACAATATTTGCATAGAAAAAGCTACATCAAATACAACATGAAAAGGTTAAAAAGATGGACATTCGGTGTGTGATATAAGTTAAGAAGATGGACATTAGGCAGCAGTTACAAGTCTACGTAGCATATTTCTTCTCTGCAGAAATTTAGTGGGAATAAGATAGAATTTTCCAGTAGATTAGTTTTTAGCATATGTTCTGAAGTTTGAAGATCAACTGAACCAGAAAGTCATACGCTAACTAGCTCCTACATCTTCAGGGACATTTGCCAATAAATCTACTTGAACAATTTGGGATGAAGACGACAAGAGAGGCAAGGTAAAATTGGAGAACACCTATGCTTCTGGGTCCAGGGCATAGGTACTCGACCTGAAGCAACAATTGCATTCCTTGAAGAAGGGTACCGAATCAATTGCAAAGTATATGCAGCGAGCAAAAATGATTTCGGACAGATTAGTCTCTTTGCAGTATCCAGTTCTTGAAGAGGATTTAGTGGATGCAATATTAGATGGATTGAATGGCCCCAAACAGTCCATATCAAAATTTTTGTAGGTCCTTTGTAGCTCGAATGATTGCGGTTTCATTTGATGATTTGTTCGAGTTGTTGTTGACGGAAGAACGACAACTCAAGAAAGAACAGAGTCCAGTAGAGGATTTGAATGTACATGTTGCTCATGTTACGGTGAAGCAGTCATCACCAGCAGCACATGGGCATGGCCATGGACAGCACCAGCAGCACGGCCAGCAACAGTTCCAGCGTAGGTAGAGTATGTATGGTGTTGCGACTGGATAGAATCAGTACAATGGTCAATTCTTTCGCCAGAATTAGTAATCACAGGTAACACAAGCAGCCTCATTTGATGTTTCCAATGTTGTATGTCATAATTGCAAGGGATTGGGACATTATGCAAGGCAGTGTCCTTCTCCAAGATTTAATAACAAGAGAAACCTAAACCCACCTATTTCAAACTATACCACTACCAACCCAAACACATCACCTCACTTCGGATTTGGGGAACTTAAACCTGCACTCTGAGTATAGCAATCCTGAAGAGGTGCTCCTGCACTCTGAGTGTAGCAGTCCTGAAGAGGTGCACTTAGGTAATGGCTCTCGTCTCCCAATTAAGCATGTTGGTTCATCTGTTGTTCCAGATACTTCTTTGAAATTAGCTACTGTTTTACATGTTCCTAATTCCAATTCAAATTTGATGTCTATTAGTGCTCTAACCAAAGCTAATGATGTATCTGATGAGTTTTTTGACAAATTTTTTGTTGTGAAGGACCTATCTTCCAAACATGTGATTCTTCGAGGCCTGAATAAGAATGGTCTCTATGCTCTTCCATCTCAGCCGAACACACCTATTCAGTCCCATCTCATTTCGTTGTCCACCTGGCATGAGAGACTTAGTCATCTTGCTCTACCCATTGTTGGTGTTGTCCTCAAGAAGAATAATATTAAATGTTTAGAAAGTAGTACTGATCGCACTGTATGTCCTAGTTGTGCAGTTAGTAAGAGTCTCGTTTACCTTTTTCTATTTCTGAGTCTGTTGTTTCTGGACCTTTGGATTTGATTTGTTCGTATTTGTAGGGTCCTACCCCTGTTTAATCAGATGATGGTTGTTCTTATTGTATTCTTTTTTATGATCATTACAACAAGTACTGCTGGATTTATTTTCTTAAGTCTGAGTCTGATGCTTTAAATGTGATTGTGAAGTTTCGTTCTCTTGTTGAAAAATATTTTGGGCGCCCTATTAAAATTTCTCAATTAGATGGGGGTGGGGAATTCAAAGCTATGCAATCTTATTTTTCTACTAATGGGATTCAACACAAAATATCATGCCCTTATACACCAAAACAAAATGACAATACAAAACAAAAACACCGCTATGTAGTTGAAACCGGCCTATCTTTGTTAAATCAAGCCCAATTACCAATGACTTACTAGTCTAATGCATTTGAAACAACTGTATATCTTATTAATAGAATGCCATCTTATGGTATTAATTTTGACACTCCTTATTTTCGGTTTTTCAAAGTCTCACCAGATTATCTCTTGTTGCATGTTTTTGGGTGTTTATGCTATCCATGGTTACGTCCTTATGCATCTAATAAGTTGAATTTTTAGTCTCGTCCTTGTGTTTTCATGGGTTATAGTCGGGTTCATAAGGGGTATCGTTGCTTGGATCCTATTTCTGGAAAATTTTATCTCACGTCATGTTGTCTTTGACGAGCAGGTGTTTCCTTATCTGAAGTTGCAGCGTGACTCTCTTCCTGGTTCAGGCTCCCAACCACCTCCTATGTCGTCCATTACCTTCAAAGCTCTTCCCTGTCCAGTACCTACCTCCAGACCGAGACACCCACCTGCTCCTTGTTCTCAAGTGGAACCAAACCTAGACATTCCAGTCTCATCCATACCCGAGTCTCCCTCAACCTCTGACTCTCCTCCTAGTCCTCCACCATAAACACGACCAGCCTCCCCTCTATCCGCACAAACCCAACCGAACCCTCCAATCTCACCCGGGTTACCTCTGGTTGTTGATCTATAGCAGTTTGGAAAGTTGCCAAATGCATAGGCTGTCTGTACTGAACGGGATCCTAATCACATGTTGACCCGAGCCCAAGCTCAT
This sequence comes from Euphorbia tirucalli, assembly GCA_039660915.1. Lineage (NCBI taxonomy): Eukaryota > Viridiplantae > Streptophyta > Magnoliopsida > Malpighiales > Euphorbiaceae > Euphorbia > Euphorbia tirucalli. Next base: position 75,179,238 of record CM077641.1, read on the forward strand.
AAAATGGCGCCAAGGGCGTTGAATACCAGTGTAGATGTCAAAGACCCCACTTGCTATACCGAGGCAGCTAAGAGTTCTCATTGGTGTGCTGTCATGCTTTAATTAAAAACGGTACTTGGGATTTAGTACCTGCCTCTAGTGCCCAAAATGTCATAGGCTACAAATGGGTATTTAATACAAAGTTACATGCAGATGGGTCCATTAAGCGCTATAAGGCGTGGTTAGTAGCTAAAGGCTTTCACCAGGGGCCGAGTATGGATTTTCATGACACTTTTAGTCTTGTGATTAAGCCTACTACAATTCGTTTGCTGCTCTCTTTAGCTACTAGTTTTTCATGGTTTATTACTGTAAGCGCCGGAATTTTCCGTACTTAAAAAAAAAAGGGGTGTGTCGTTGATTCCGGAGCTACACATCACTTAATGGCTGACTTGGAAAACCTGAACATTCATAGTGAATATAATGGCCCAGAAGAAGTTACAATAGGTAATGGTTCCAAAATTCCAATCTCTCATATTGGTTCTTCTTCCTTTTGTGTTAATGGTAATCCGGTTAAATTTGATAATGTTCTTCATGTACCTGCTGCCTCAAATAATTTATTATCCGTTTCAGCTTTAACCAAGTCTAACCCTGTGTCTATTGAATTTTTTGCTGACTCTTTTGTGCTTAAGGATTTGGTGACCAAGCAGGTACTGTTGGTGTGCCCTAGTTCTTAAGGCATTGGATTCTTGTATTTTGTATTATACATTAAGACTCATTGTATGAATACATTATTTGTGTCACATTAATAAAGGCAATTAATCTATTTCATTTATATCTTGTGCTATAATATGAGTAGAGTATCCATTGATTGATAATCATAAAACCTATCCTAGGTCTATTCTAATCGTAGGAACGAATAGAACCACAGACTTGTATATTCGATGACTGTATGGTAGTTCTTAACTAGCCATAGTACTTGTATAGTCAGTCATGAATATAGGTACATGTCATTGACATGGGACTAGATCGATCCGCACAAGAAAGCCACATGGTTGTCATGTCATAGGTCTTTCTTGAGTAGATCTCTTTTGTCCTCAGACCAGATTTTATTATAATATCGATATGGAATCCGGTTCACTTTGACATATGCCTAATAGGTCTGTAAAAGGATGCTAAACACGGGTATGATTGGGTGGGCCGGTGAACATGTTGATATTGATGATGAAGTGATGGAATTGCCACTCGGGTAACACCGAGATGATATCATTGGCCACTTGATGAGTGGGACTGATAAGTGTATGGCCATACCCAAATAAGTTGGTTGCTTATTTGATTAATCAGTCAACTCAAGATCAAGAAATATAACAAACAACAGAAGAGGATGACAAACACCATGCCTCTTGTTTATTCATATCGATATCATTAGGAAAAAGACACAATGAGATTACTACCGGGTGAGTGTCTTCTAAAGACTGCTGCATCTCTGTCTTAATTAGGGGCTGTAATGATTTGCTAGAACCCACTTACAGTCTGTGGGCCTTGGGCCTACTGCCAACAAAAAGACAGACCCATAGGATCGTGCACATAGATCAACTGAGCCGGAACTTATAGAAATTGTACATGTAATGTACATTGGAAGGAATGCGGTAATTAATTAGTTGATATTCGATGTCAAGGTAATTAATTAACATTGGGTTGAATTTAATTTAATTAATAAGTTTACATAATGTAATTAATTAATTTATTAATTAATTGAATTACATAAAGTAAACAATTAATTAAATAATTTTCCTAACTAGGAAAATTAAATACATGTATTGTATTTACTTAAGTGTGATTTAATTTTATTTAGGGGTAATTAAATTTAGCCAAATGGAATTAAATTACATAGTATATACTTTTTAATTAAAGTTTATTTATGTAATTATAATCCTAGTGGGCTTGGGTTTAATTAACCTAATTAAAAACCCAATTAGACAAGGTGTCTATATAAGGGCACACTTAAGAAAGAAAAACCTAATTCAACTCTAATTAATTCCTGGAAATTTTAGCCACCAATAGCCGCCCCAAATAGCCGAAAATCCCAGCATTAATCCTCCATTCCTTCGCGTCTTCGGCTAGCATCAGTTCCCGCTCAATAGTTGGTCGTGCACCGGACTTTGGAGATCGCAGTTTCAAGAAACGATTCTGCAGCTGTCTCTAGAGGAGATGAATCCGGTGAGTTAATCTCTCTTGATTCAAATTGTTTTTATTCTAATCAATGGTAATTGGACACGATAGGTGGATTCTAGGAAATTTTAAACGGTGTATTTTCCACTGTGCCACGTTACTTTTCCAATGACGAATCCCAACAGGTACTTCATACGGGGCCGAATAAAAATGGTCTCTACTCTCTCAGCCTTCCGAAAAGTCCGCCCAATCCGGTCCTTGCAAATCTGGCGTCCGTCTCCCAGTGGCATGCACGTCTTGGTCATGCTGCACTTCTAACAGTGAAGAAAATTTTAGATTTAAATAATAGTTCTGTTTCAAATAAAAATCATGAGCTCTTATATCATGCTTGTTCTGTTAGTAAGGTTCATCATTTACCTTTTCCTGTTTCCACCTTTGTTGTTTTTGAACCTTTAGAACTTGTTTGTTATGATTTATGGGGTCCTGCTCCACTAAAATCATTTGATAATTATCATTATTATGTCTTATTTTTTTATCATTATAGCAAGTACTCTTGGATTTATCCTCTTCAATTCAAATATGATGTCATGTATGCTTTTATACAATTTCGCAAGCATTTTGGGAAACCTATTAAGAGTTTTTAATCTGACTGGGGAGGGGAATTCCAGGCATTAGTTCCTTATTTAAGCACCCATGGCATTTCACACCGTGTTTCTTGTCCGTACACACCACAACAAAACGGTTGTGCGGAAAGAAAACATCATCACATTGTTGAAACCGGACTCTCACTTCTCACTCACTCATCGGTTCCCATTAAATATTGGACATTTTCATTTGAAACAGCAGTATACCTCATTAATCGAATTCCTGTTCCTACCTTGAATAATTGTACGCCATTTGAACTTTTGTTTAAGTCTCGTCCCAATTACAATTTTTTGCGTGTCTTTGGGTGTCTTTGCTATCCTTGGTTATGATATTCATCACCTCACAAACTTGCACCATGTTCCCATCGTTGTGTCTTTCTTGGATACAGTAAAATCCATAAGGGCTATCATTGTCTTGATCTTTCTCTTCATAAGCTTTATATCTCACGCCATGTACTTTTTGATGAACAGGTGTTTCCGTTTCAGCAATTAAGTGATGGTGCTCCTCTCTCCTCCACTCGCAATGATCACGAACTACCACTGTACATCACCTTTCCAGCAGACTACCCAGCTCCAACAAGAAACGAAACCCCCCACCCGCCTTCCCCAAATGCCAACCCGTCACCCAGGAGCTCGCTTACCCACCCGCCCTCTTCACAAACCCCTCCGTCACCTCACACCTCGCCTATCCACCCAACGTCCCCTTTAACTCCAACGACCTCAAACACCTCACCTCCCTCTACGAACCAGCCCCTCCCGTCAGCCCACAACCCGCCGTCCAGCCACCGTTCCAGCCTGTCACTATCCGACATTTCCACCAGCCCGCCTCCTATTCCCCTGGTTGTCGACCTTGGACAGCGTGCTCTCTCCCCTCCTCCACCACAAAAAACACACACCATGGTTACCCGCTCTCAAACCGCATCTCTCAAACCCCGTCAACCTATGAATTTCAATACCATCAGTGCTGTTCCAGCTGAACCCACTTCTTATACTCAAGCAATGAAATTTCTAGAATGGCGTAAAGCCATGTTGACTGAGTATGAAGCTCTTATGAAAAATCAGACATGGGAATTGGTCCCATCTCATCAAGCACAGAACTTAATTGGGTGCAAATGGGTGTTTAAAACCAAACTGAATCCCAACGGCTCCATTAAGAGACATAAAGCTCGTCTCATGGCGAAAGGGTTCCACCAACGCCCGGGATTGGACTATGCACAAACATACAGCCCGGTAATTAAACCAACCACAATCCGTCTTGTTCTCTGTTTGGCTGTTTCCTTTGGGTGGGTGGTTAATCACCTTGATGTCTCAAATGCTTTTTTACACGGCACACTAGAAGAAAGGGTCTTTATGCAACAACCACCGGGATTTGTTGACAAGCACAAACTGGATCATGTTTGTCTTCTTAAGCGTTCACTTTATGGTCTGAAACAAGCACCACGCATGTGGCACAAATGCTTAACTGATGTGCTAATTCAGTTTGGGTTCTATTGCTCTAAGGCAGACACTTCTCTGTACTGTTACAAATCAGCATCAGTTTAGATTTTTTGCTTGCTTTATGTAGATGACATTCTAGTCACGGGAAATGACATGGACATGGTGGACAAAGGTATTAATTTTCTACAGTAGAAGTTTGCTATCCGAAATCTTGGGAAGCTGAAACACTTCCTCGGCCTTGAAGCACAGTGGCAACCTGATGGCTTACTCCTCCATCAGCAGAAATATATTTCTAATCTTCTTCTCCGGGCCAAAATGCATGAATCCAAGGGCATTTCCACACCCTTCTGCAGCAGCACACGCCTTTCTCTTCAGAGTGGCGATCCCTTTGAAGATCCTCAGTTATACAGAAGTATAGTGGGTGGCTTACAATATGTCACAATTACCAGACCAGATGTTTCCTTTGCAGTTAATAAAGTGTCCCAATACATGCACTCACCCACAAATGAACACTGGAAAGCCGTCAAGAGGATTTTAAGGTATTTAAGAGACACGACCAGCCATGGTCTCTTGCTTTGGAAATCTTCTTCATTGAATATAAATGGTTTCTGTGACTCCGATTGGGGCGGTTGTTTGGATGACAGAAAATCAACAACTGGGTTTGTAGTATTTCTTGGGCCAAATCTCATATCTTGGGTCTCCAGGAAACAACGGACTGTCTCGAGATCCTCCACAGAAGCAGAATATCGAGCTTTGGCAACAGTTGCATCCGAAGTACTATGGCTTACAATGTTGCTTCGTGAGCTTGGGTACTTCACCAAAGCTCCTCCTACCATATGGTTCGACAACTTGGGTGCCACCTACCTCACTGCTAACCCGATTTTTCACAACAACAGCAAACACCTTGAACTCGATTTCCATTTTGTTCGCGACAAGGTGACTCAAAAGATGATTCGGGTCCAGCACATTCCCACTCTTCACCAACCAGCAGACATCCTCACTAAAGGTCTTTCCAAGCAACGTTTTCTTCTTCTACTTGACAAGTTGACCGTGCAAAGCCCCGCTCAACTTGCGGGAGGGTGATAGAGTATATGTATATATAATTATGTAAATAATAATTAGCCCATGTACAGCCCATGATACTCGGCCCATATACCCATGTATATATACTATTCTAATCAATGGAAAACCTAAAGGAGAAACCATATTGTTTCAATTAATACTATCAAATCTACAGATTTAGTACCATTATTTTTAGAGGAAGTAATATCTATTCACATATATATTATCCATAAAACGGTATTGGACGTTAAATTGTATTGTAATAGTATTTGTGTGTTCTTTATTTCTAAGAAACATTAGTATATTATTCAAATAAGATATATATACATATAATTTTTAAGTGCTTTTCGTTTTTAATTATTTTTTATGAATCACATATATCCTTCTTAAAATAATAATTTGTGAAATTTAGTCATAAATAAAACTTACTAGACCTATGCACAATTATCTTTTTCCACGGATATATTTAATGGAATTTAAACCTCGTTCTCATCCTACTAATTAATTGGATGTGCATCGCCACTAAGCTGCTACCTATTTTTAGGGTGGATTTTATTAGGGGTGTACAAAATCAACCCAACCCAATGAATTCAACCAACCCAATCCAACCTAACCCATATATTCTTTATCTTAATGGTTATTCATTGGGTTGGGTTGAGTTGAGTTGGATGAAATAAGAAAAGTAATTGGGTTAGGTTGGGTTGGGTCGGATTCAAATTAACCGTCACATGTAAAACTCAGTTTTCTCCCTTTGAAAATCTTCACTTCTTTGTACTACTTTTCATCGATATTCAATTTTATCCATTTAAAAATTTCACTTTTCAATTTCATGTTCGTAAATTTTCATTTAAAAATGTTAAAATATTATTTTCATATTTTCAACCCCTTGACAGTACATATATTGAAATGAATTGATAGATAAATTGGTTTTTGGAGGGACACAATTTTCGTCTTTCAATTAGATGATCACAAGAAGAATTCCCAAGAATAAACAGTTGGATTACCACAAAACTATTCTCATTATTGGAAAATTCTTCAACATAATTTACCTAATGACAAATTCTAGACACACAAATTAATTTAATTAAATAATTAAATTAATATCTAATCAACTACTATATTAATTATAGACACACAGAAAGCACAATAATTATATGTTTATTCTTGGTTTAGGCTATTGAGATGCTGTAATAATAATAAATAATCATATCAAAATATTAATTTTTATTATAAACTGATTGTATTGTTTTGATTTGTTTTTATAACTAATTGCAACATTCCAACTTTATTATGATCGGTTAATTTGGAAACGTTGCAGCTGGAAAAATTGATTCTCTTCAATGTACTGATTTCAATTGTAAATATAATGGAGATTTGATTGGTTTCTAAATTAATGTATTGATGTAGTGGTTAATTAAATATTAATTGTTGTATATAAATTTCATATATTCATTTATTTATTGCTAATGATAATAATAACCATTTCAAATAATAATAATAATAATAATATATAACAACATTAAAATTCAAGAAATAATAATAATAAATAATGAAAAGTAAAAATAAAAATAAATTTTTAGCAATTGGAGAAATATAAAAAATATTTAATTAAAAAAAATGCACCATATATGTACTAGTACACATGGTCAACTAAAAAACATGAAATTTAACTAGTTGTTAAATTATATAAATATTCGAATTAAAATTCGGTCCAACCCATAACACTGAATATTTGGTGGGTTGGGCTGATTTTTACAACCAACCCATAAATCCCTTGTTTTCATGGGTTGGGTTGGGTGATGACCCAAAACTTATTGGGTCATCCACTGTACAGCCCTAATAAGAGTAAGGAGCAATAGTTCATATCTTTATTCTTTAAGGCAAGATAAATAACTTGTGCAAATTTCAAATAATTAGATAAACTGCATGCATTTTCATTTTTCCAAATAGAGTGAGATGAACCAAAATACCAGCCATAGCATTGGGGATTTCAAACTATTTATTTAACGGTTAGACGATGCATGAGTTGTATAATAAAGAAATATACGCTAACGACCTGGAGTAGTGGCTTGATCATGCAACTCCTTTGACAAGGAAACATATTATTTGCTTTGTACCTGAAATTCCAAAAAGAAAGACAAAAGAAACCTAAAACTTGTGCACCAAGATGCAGCGGGATATTACTAAAATCCATTGATCTCGCACGATACCGGAAGTTAGTCTTCTACAGTTAGAATTTCGTAAAATTCTCAATAGTAGGAAATTGGAATAAATCCGGAAAATTCATTAATCATCAAAGCTACTTCAAAAAAGTCATATCACAGCATAACTACCAAAACACAAATTAGAATCCAAAACGAAAAGGGAAAACAAAAACACGAAAACAACAAAAAGGATCCGAAAATTTAAAAAAAACACAAAATTGAGGCCCTAAACAATGGAATTTGGCAAAAAAGTGATGGATCACATAAGTAAAGCTTATGAGTTTGAATCGTTGGCCCAATTCCAATAAAATTAGGATTTGAAAATGCGAAAAACCGAAAACCCGAACTTGTCAACAATTACGGGAATGCCACTTCTCCAAAAACAAAAGTTCTTGTTCTTCTACTACATCATTAATGGGTTAATTACATCCATGGTACACAGACTTTAGCGAGTTTCATAATTTGATACATAGACTTTAATTTTGCTCAGTAAAATACATGAACTTAATAATATCCTACCACTAACATACATATGACCTGCTACAACAAGTTAATTAAAACGAAATTTGAAGAGCTGAGTTTATTGGTGATGAAGGTGGCTGGGTTAGGGTATGTAATCGATGGTGTGGTATTGAACGGAATTGATGGAGTGATCGGTGATATTTTGGTGGTGGAGATAACAGTGGAATCAACGGCTGTCGATGAAGGCTGCATCAACGCTGAACTCGAAACAACAGTTGCCATGGACGAAACGGATAGTGGTGGAATGGGCGGTGGTAGTGGGGCTGATGGAGTCGGAGTAGTGATGGTGGGATTTTCGAATGAAGACATGGTAGGGTTAGGGTATCAATGGCTCTGTTACCATGAAAACTTATTAAGGCAACGTGACTTTGTATTGATGATTAAGGATAATATATACAGTTGAGAACCCTAACCCTGCAAGGACTATAATACATCTTTATACAATATTGGTCCTCTCCTTCTCTATCAAAAGAATGAACCAAACCCCACACATATATTTCTCTATTTTTCTTCATGATAAAAGGTTATACTATTATTTCAAAAGGAGTCAGCCCAACAACATCGGTGTTGAAAGGCGGTGGCGGATGGCCATTGTCAAAAGGAGAAAGAAGGAAGGGCTACTTTAAGTTAACAATGTCGAGTTTCTCGACATTAGATTTTAATGTTCATTTTTTTTTTAAATTTATTTATTTTGCAATCTGCAAGGGTAAAATAGTTGCAGATTATTTGCAAGGGAATATTATATAGCATTGCAAATTCCCTTCCATTTTTGCCTCCAAAATTTTCCCCCTACAATTTACAAACAATTGGATCGATAATTTGCAAACAATTTAATAACAAATTTCTTTTGAAAATGATAAATTGAACCGAGACAAAAACAAGAAGAATAAATTGCATCCTATCAAATGTTGGAGGTACAATTGTAATTCTGATATAAATTAAAATTATTTTTAACTCAAAAACCATTAAGACATCGATTGGAACTTTTATATAAATTTACTACTTTGTTACAATTCGTTAACTGGATATATATATATATATATATTGCTTTTAACACATGAGGTTCAGTTCAAAAGAAGATTCAAATAATTAAATATATGAAAAAGAAAAGTAGTAAATTGCAAGCAAAAATGATTAATATTTCGCTGGTGAATTGATTCAGCAGAAAAATAGAAATTAATTTTTGTTTAGTTTTTCTTTTATTTTTTCATGTATCAAACATAAAATTAAAATTAAAGAAATTAAATTAAGAATAGATTGAGAACTTAGATGGATTAAATGGATTACATGGATTGTTACATGGTTTATTATAAACCATATAATATGAGTTCCATAACCTATTCAATCCATCTAACCCATTATAAGCAATAAGATCTACTTTTCATGGTTTGAATGAGTTGAGATTGAATGGGTTATGATAACTCATCCAATTTTGAAAACCCTAACCTATTCTATGAACCAAACATAGCAATAAAGTGATTGAATCTACCATTGAAAGAGCGATGCCTACTATTTTATTATTATTATTATTATTATTATTATTATTATTATTATTATTATTATTGTAAATACTACCGGTTTCCGGACACCACATTGGATGCAGACTAATCTGGTTTCGAGATAACATTCAGCGGATTATGATATCAAGACTCCTCCCTATATTAGTACTGGGACTTGAACACCTATCATGTCTCTAACTCAGCTCACTATCTACCATCTTAACTACCAAACATTGGTAGAGATGCCTACCATTTAACGGAGATAATTGGTGCTAAAAAATAAATGTGAATAAGTGGATAGTAATTGATTACTTGAGTATATTATTCTGGGAGTATACAAAAATTTTCTGCTGTTTGCAGGGACAGTTATAGAGAGAATTGAAAATCATTGAAACCATAATTTACTGTCCAAAAAAAATTAATTAACAAGTTCATAAGCACAAACTGGATAAAGTTTTGTCTAATTCGATGTATTTCATTTCTAAAGGTCTCTTAGATGCTATAGCACCATGATAGGAATATGATTATATGTATATATGCTATATTTATGTATAGTGCACAGGAAGCTATGTATATATTTTACATGTGTATCTCTAGGGTATAAATACCCACTTAGAATCAATACAATTCAAGGGTTTCACATAATCTTACATGGTATAAGAGCAATAAGAGCTAAACAGCCGATCTTTTTCTCGAAACCTAACCCTAGCCGCCGGTCTTCATCATGTCCTCCACTCCAAACACCACTACCGCTGTGACTGAGGCTGTTGCCGGTGTCATCACCGATCCAGCGACAGCCCCGCTAACAGCTTCAGCACTGCCCCTTACCACGTTGGCGACTCAAATGCCAACCAAATTAACCAGTTCCAATTTTCTCCTATGGAAGACACAGCTTTTACCGATGATCAAAGGAAGTGGACTGGACGGACACTTGGACGGCTCAGAACCAGCATCGGCCGAACAACTTAAGGATGGCACCAAAAATCCAGCCTACACAATATGGCACCGATGAGATCAACAGGTATTATGTTGGATTTTGAATTCGATTTCAGAGTCTCTTTTGCCCCAATTTGTGGGAGTAACCTCTGCTAGGGCTGCTTGGAATAGATTGAATGAGTCATATGCTTTTGGGTCTAGATCACACATAAAGAGTTGCGTAGTCGTTTACATAGTTTGAAACAAGGGAATGATGAGATAACTATTTATTTACAGTGGGCTAAGTCTATTTTTAATTCTTTGTGAGCGTTGGGTTACAATATTGAAGAGACTTCGTGGGCCTTAAGAGTGTTGGGCTTAATTGGATGAGTGAGCATATAAGTGGGGTTGAGCCCATGTAACACAAAACCAATTGCCTTATGTTAAGGCCCAATCTACACCACTTATATATCACTCTTCATTCTCATTTAATTCCGATATGGAATTCTCCAACATCTCTAACACTCCCCCTCAAGTGTAACTGGGCCTGGACCAGTTGTCACTTGTCAAACATTCCTTAGCCTCTTTCCTTTAAGGTCTAAGATTATTAACGGGTTTAGTTTTCTCTACGAGCCCAAACTCCACCAGGACTTTAAACACAGACCCAGGATCTTTTTCGGCTGTCGGGCCTTCTTCTGCTCTGATACCATGAAGAGACTCCATGGGCTTTGAGAGTGTTGGGCTTAATTGGATGAGTGAGCATATAAGTAGGGTTGAGCCCATGTAACACAAAACCAATTGGCTTATGTTAAGGCCCAATCTACACCACTTATATATCACTCTTCATTCTCATTTAATTCTGATGTGGGATTCTCCAGCATCTCTAACAAATATCAGAGGCTGTTGTTGAGGGTTTGCATGAAAATTTTGATGATTTATATGGAATTTTGTTAACTAAAGAACGGAAAATAAATCGACGTGTAAGTAGGGAGAATTCAGTCCCGTCAGCTCATGTGATGGTGAGGCAACATACTAATGCACTAGGAAGCTAATCCGGTTAGAATTCCGGATTGTTTACTGCCGGTAGAGGACCCAGTAAAAGCCATGGAGACCGAGGAATGTAGCAGCAGCAGCCCTATGGATTTGTTAATACAGGACGAGGTAATTATTTTCAGCAAGAAAGTTCCATTGCTTATGGTTTTACATGTTCTCTGGCAGATGTCTCTCTGTATTACATGTGGAAGGGTTCACAGGTGTTGTTTTGCTTAATTTATGTTGATGACCTCTTGGTTTTACGAAGTGACTCAGGTTGTGTATTCGCCTTAATTTCTTTTCTTTAATCCTATTTGCAATTAAAAATATGGGACCAACAACATACTTCTTGGGTATTGAATTCTTAACACAAACTGGATCGTTGTTCCTGGCACAGAAGAAATATACCTTGGATTTACTTTCTAAGGCTTGGATGTTGGAATCTAAACTGGTTGACACGTCGGCCTGGTCTTCTGATCATTTTTCTGCATCAGGTACTCTTTCTTCAGATGTCACGGCTTACAGGAGTCTTGTGGGCGGCTTACAGTACTTAACTATAACTCGTCCGGACATTGCCTTTGCTGTGCATAAAGTTGCCCAGTACATGCATATGCCCACCACTATGTTGGGATTCGTCATTGGAAAAATAACATGGCGCAGCAGAAAATACACCGTTTAAAATTTCCTAAAATCCACCTATCATGTCCAATTACCATTGATTAGAATAAAAACAATAAGAATCAAGAGAGATTAACTCACCGGATTCGTCTTCTCTAGAGACTGCTGCAGAATCATTTCTTGAAATTGCTATCTCCAAAGTTCGGTGCACGACCAACTATTGAGCGGGAACGGGTGCTAGCCGGAGATGCAAAGGAATGGAGGTTTAATGCTGGGATTTTCGGCTGATTTGGGGCTGCTCTTGGTGGCTGAAATTTCCAGTAATTAATTAGGATTGAATTAGGTTTTTCCTCCTCAAGTGTGCCCTTATATAGACACCTTGTCTAATTGGGTTTTAATTAGGTTAATTAAACCCAAGCCCACTAGGATTATAATTACATAAATAAACTTTAATTAAAAAGTATATACTATGTAATTTAATTCCATTTGGCTAAATTTAATTACCCCTAAATAAAATTAAATCACACTTAAGTTAATACAATACATGTATTTAATTTTCCTACTTAGGAGAATTATTTAATTAATTGTTTACTTTATGTAATTCAATTAATTGATAAATTAATTAATTACATTATGTAAACTTATTAATTAAATTAAATTCAACCCAATGTTAATTAATTACCTTGACACCGAATGTCAACTAATTAATTAACGCATTCCTTCCAATGTATATTACATGTACAATTTCTATAAGTTCCGGCTCAGTTGATCTATGTGCACGATCCTATGGGTCTGTCTTTATGTTAGCAGTAAGCCCAAGGCCCACAGACTGTAAGTGGGTTCTAGCAAACCATTACAGCCCCCAATTAAGACAGAGATGCAGCAGTCTTTAGAAGATACTCACCAGGTAGTAATCTCACAGTGTCCTTTGCCTAACGATATCGATATGAATAAACAAGAGGCATGGTGTCCGTCATCCTCTTCTGTTGTTTATTATATTTCTTGATCTTGAGTTGACTGATTAATCAAATAAGCACCGACTTACTTGGGTATGGCCATACACTTATCAGTCCCACTCATCAAGTGGCCAATGATATCATCTCGGCGTTACCCGAGTGGCAATTCCATCGCTTCATCATCAATATCAACATGTTCACCGGTCCACACAGTCATACCCGTATTTAGCATCCTTTTACAGACCTGTTACGCGTATGTCAAAGTGAACCGGATTCCATATTGATATTATAATGAAATCTGGTCTGAGGACAAAAGAGACCTACTCAAGAAAGACCTCTGACGTGACAACCATGTGGCTTTCTTGTGCAGATCGATCCAGTCCCATGTCAACGACATGTACCTATATTCATGACTGACTATACAAGTACTATGGCTAGTTAAGAACTACTATACAGTCATCGAATATACAAGTCTATGGTTCTATTCGTTCCCACGATTAGAACAGACCTGGAATAGGTTTTATGATTATCAATCAATGGATACTCTACTTAGATTATAGCACAAGATATAAATGAAATAGATTAATTGCCTTTATTAATGTGACACAAATAATGTATTCATACAATGAGTCTTAATGTATAATACAAAATACAAGAATCCAATGCCCTAAGAACTAGGGCACACCAACACACTGTGCACTGGCAGGCTTTGAAACTGATCCCACGCTACTTGAAAGCTATTGTTTCGTTTGGCATACGGTATCAGCGTTAACCTACCTTGCAGTTACATGCCTTCTCTGATTAGGATTGGGCTGGCAACGCAGACGATCGTAGGTCCACTTCTGGTTTCAGTATTTTTCATGGCACTAATCTCATCTCTTGGGCATCTCATAAACAGCGTACTGTCTCTCGGTCCTCTACGGAAGCCGAATATCGAGCTCTTGCTACAGCGACCTTTGAATTGTCCTAGCTGGGTATGCTTCTTATTGAGCTTGGTTTTCCTATAGAGCGGTCCCCTACTCACTGATATGATAATCTTAGTGCCACTTACCTTACGGCTAATCCCATCTTTCATCATCGCACGAAGCATTTGGAGCTCGATTTTCATTTTGTTTGGGAGCGTGTTGCGTCTAAACAATTGATTGTTTGTTACATCTCTACTGATGATCAAGTGGCGGATATCCTCACCAAGCCTCTCTCCCGGTAGCGTTTTCGCTTCTTAAGAGACAAGTTGGCTATGGTTTCTACTCCAGCTCAACTTGCGGGGGAGTGATAGAGTATATATTTTATATGCAATTGTACTACTATAATGTGTATAGGACTGTACATCTCCTATATATATTCAATGAAATCCATCTCCATACTTTGGGAGAGATTTCCACAAACCCTAATTCTATCTCACTTGACACAAAAATTATCAGAAGACTTAAGCTTCCAGCTTATCTCATCTTCTTTATGCCATGATTGTTCCGTTAGGGGGCAGAAGAGACAGAGATGGAGGACGACGTCATCAACTCGGCAGCAGCGGCAGGTGGGCGGCATAGCAAAGAGGAGAGGAGGAGAGGGTGAGGGATGAAGGCTGAAGAAGGCAGAACTATTTTTATTTTTTATTTTTTAATTTCCAGAGCAAATTAAAAAAAAAAACTACAACAACTGATACAAGGGCATCGCCCCTGTATCAGCATTGAAGAGCAGAGGTGCTGCCCCTGCTCTTCTTGGGAGGGGGGGGGGCTGCTGAAGGGGGTCGCCGGAAGCCCCCTCAGCGCCGCCGCTGTTTATGCTCCTTATGAGTAAAAGAATGAAACCAAACCCCACACATATATTTCTCTATTTTTCTTCATGATAAAAGGTTGTACTATTATTTCAAAAGGAGTCAGCCCAACAACATCGGTGTTGAAAGGCGGTGGCAGATGGCCATTGTCAAAAGGAGAAAGAAGGAAGGGCTACTTTAAGTTAACAATGTCGAGTTTCTCGACATAAGATTTTCTTTTTAATTTTTTTTTTTTTGTAATTTATTTATTTTGCAATCTGCAAGGGTAAAATAGGTGCAGATTATTTGCAAGGGAATATCATATAGCATTGCAAATTCCCTTGCATTTTTGCCTCCAAAATTTTCCGCCTAAAATTTGCAAACAATTTACTAACAAATTTCTTTTAAAAATGATAAATTGAACCCAGACAAAAACAAGAAGAATAAATTGCATCCTATCAAATGCTGGAGGTATAATTGTAATTCTGATATAGATTAAAATTATTTTTCACTCAAAAACCATTAAGAAATCAATTGGAACTTTTATATAAATTTACTACTTTATTACAATTTGTTAACTGGATATATGTAGGGCTGTCAAAATAGGTGGTGACACGATAACATGATTCGTTTAATACGGAATTTAATAAATTAGGGTTGGGTTTATAAGGGTTAGTGTCGGAAAAGGGTCGACACATTTATGACACGAGATAAACAAGTTGGGTCATGAGTCAACCTATGAACCCATATAACCCGTTAACAAATTAATAATTTTGACTAATATAAAGGTTAAAACTATTATTTGCACTTGAGAGCTAATAGTATATATTTATTCTTTCTCCAATACTTCCAAACCCTTATTCATTGTTATTTAATGGATATTTTTTGGATTACACTAGGCGAGTAGCTATTATAGTTTTTGATGTAGAAATTGCAGTTTCAGAGAGACTGCCTGAATGTAATGTAAAAGTTTTACCAGATATTATTTAATTAGTAAAAATGTAGAAATTTAAACTAATTTTTACTTTCTAATGCCTATTTGCATTGTTGCATGTTTAATTGAGTTGACGAATTCATGTTGATTTATTTTGAAAAGGGTAATTATTATTTTTTTAGATAATGTGGTTCAATATTGAATTGATCTATAAATAATCTATTTTTTGTGAGACTATAAATAATCTATTTTTAAATAAATGGGTTAAACATGTTAATAGTGTCGACCCGTTATAATATAGTATTGTGTTGTGTCAACCCATTCAATATATGGGTAGTGTCAGTGTTGACCTTATAAGTGTTACTAAACTGTGTCAACACGATACGAATAAGACACGTGAACCCATTTTGACAGCCCTAGATATATGTATTGCTTTTAACACATGAGGTTAAGTTCAAAAGAAGATTCAAATAATTCAATATATGAAAAAGAAAAGTAGTAAATTGCAAGCAAAAATGATTAATATTTCAGTGGTGAATTGACTCATCATAAAAATAGAAATTAATTTTTGTTTAGTTTTTCTTTTATTTTTTCATGTTTTCAAAAAAATTATCAAACATAAAATTAAAATTAAATAAATTAAATTAAGAATAGATTGAGAACTTAGATGGATTAAATGGATTACATAGATTGTTACATGGTTTATTATAAACCATATAATATGAGTTCTATAACCTATTTAATCCAAATAACCCATTGTAACCAATAAAAACTACTTTTCATGGTTTGGATGAGTTGAGATTGTATGGGTTATGACAACTCATCCAATTTTGAAAACCCTAGCCTATTTCATGAACTAACAATAAGTAATTGAATCTACCATTGAAAGAGGGATGCCTACTATGTTTTTTTTTTTTTTTTGGTAAATACTACCGGTTTCCGGAGACCACATTGGATGCTGTTTGCATGGACGGTGAGAAAGAGAATTGAAAATCATTGAAACCATAATTTACTGTCCAAACAAAATTAATTAAAAAGTTCATAAGCACAAACTGGAAAGTTTTGTCTAATTCGATGTAATTCATTTCTAAAGGACTCTTAGATCCTATTGCACCAAACGGATAAATTTGAAAACCTTTGAAATTGGTAAGTGTTTATAACAGGTGAAGTAATTACGAAAATCAAACATGAACCCACGTTTGGTTTATGTAATAGAAGAAAAATAAAAGAGTGAAATGTATTAATGGTCATTGAAATTGTGCATTTGTAAGCCGATGGTTACTAAATTAATTTCGCGTAAACAAAAAAAATTAAAATGTAGGCATGTCTTAAATCTATTTTGCCAATACTAACGAGAGATTTACAATAACATTTATATGTTGTTTTACCACTACAAGAGAATCAGCCTATTAAGACTGAATTTAGGGACTAAATTGAATTTAGTCTCTAAGTTGCCACCACATGTAGTCTTAAAAAAATTTATTGGTTGTAAAAGGGAAAGAAATTGAGCGGGAACGTTTGGCGCTCTCTTTGCCAAAATTGTGCCCACTTTGAGACCAATTTATGGTCTTTAATTTGGTGTTCGCTACAAAAAAAAATTAAACAAAACATGAAGTCTCTTTACCAGCTCCATATCCACGATTAATTAGGGATTTTTCTTTCACTGTTCCTCTTTCTCTACACTTTCTTTTGCTCCATCTGTGAGCATCTTTGTGCAACCATCGTCAATTTTCGGTGAAATAAGTAAGCTTATGACCTCCTTAGATCCTTGTTCATCCATCTTTTGTTTTTCTTATTCTACATTTGAAAACTTAAACTAAAATCAGGCGAGTTCCAAGGGACATTAACAACTATGACAACGACGAGGAAGGATGAAGTAGGTGACGATTCCGGTGACATTCGACTAGGTAAAGGTCCCATAAATTTCTTTGGGTTTCCAATTCTAAGTTTCAGCATTCTTAGATTTATGAAAAAAACTATGAAATAAAGCATGTTAGGCTCCCGATTCTCTAAATTTGGATTAGTATATCTGGTGCATATGTTTATGTTGTGTGAAATATGTTGTGTAAAATATGTTTGTGTGAAATAAGTTAATATATGCTATAGGAAATAGGCTTAACCAACTCAGCAGTTGAAGTTCAGATTTAACAATACATTCTTTGTGTGGTATATTTCTTTTACATCACTAAACATGTTATTTTGAAAAAAATTTATTTGTCCATTTGTCAAAAAATATCTTTCATCTCCCTGTAACAACACTGACCAGTTGAGGTGATTTTGGTGTAGTTTAATGGCTGGAAATGTGCTGCTGGAAACAATGGAATTCTAAACAAGTGTTGGAGGGAGTGCTATATAAAATTCGGCTTTGTTAAGGTTTATCGAGGTAATATCACCTGTGCATTCAGTTTGTCTGTAATATGTAATGTTGAATTTAACACTAACATTGTTGTTTGTGATTTGCTATCTTGAGAATATACTGTAATTAAATGACTTATTTTACCCAATATGAAAACTATGTCCTTTTGTTTTAGCTTGATATGTAATATGCTTAAGTCATAATCAATCATATATTTACTATTGATATGTAATATGTTTAAATCATAATCAATCATATACTGTTGCTGTATGATTTTAAATAACTTCCTAATTGATACTTTTGGCATAAAAATATCAATTTTATTAGAGTATTTCTGCTTATTAATGATGAAATACATGAATTAGGATTACATGAATTATTAGGCTTAAATTTCGGACAGAAACAATTGAATTTGCTACTATTATTGAACATAATTGTTGTCAAAAGCTATTGTTGTTGTTAGAGTATTAACATAATTGAATTTGCTACTGTTTAGGCTTAAGTACTTGTTGTTAGAGTATTTCTGCTTATTAATGATGAGTCGGGTGGATAGAGTATGGATGTATGATAGACTCATGAGCAACGGGATGCTTAATAGGCAATTTATCATTGGAGTTGAAGGATTTGTTGGTTTTGCAATTTCTAAACGTGCATTCATGAGTGGTGATCAAATAAGGTGTCCTTGTGTAAAGTGTGTGAATCGATCTTTCCAAAGTCCAATTGATTGTAAGGTGCATTTGTACAAGAACGGGTTCATGGCTAACTACTTTGAATGGGTTAATCATGGTGAACCCTATGTTAGCACCTCTTCTACACAAGATGAAGATAATGTGAATGATCATCTGCCTAATCCAATTAGTCCTCTTCGCCAATATGTATACGACGCTGCTGGTCCTGAACTTCAAACACAATCAACAGAAGAGGAGATGAATTCAGATGCGAGGAGATTCTTTGAAATGCTCCATTCCTTGGATGAGCAACTTTATCCTGGGTGTGAGAACCATTCTGTGTTGTCAATGATGACTCGACTCTTGAATATAAAATCTGAGAATCATATGACAGATCAGTGCTTTGACTCAATTTTAGAGGCCCTTAATGAAGCATTACCATCGGGTCACAAAATGCCAAAGAATTTCTATGACACGAAGAAACTAATTCAGGGTCTTGGTTTGCCGGTTGAAAAGATAGATTGTTGTGTTCAAGGGTGTATGTTATACTGGAGGGATGATAATGCTTTATTAAACTGCAAGGTATGTGGACACCCAAGGTACAAGACGAGAGTTGGTTCAAGAAAACACAAACTAGTTCCATTTAGAAGGATGGTTTATTTCCCTATAACTCCGAGGCTGACAAGGTTATATGCTTCCAAAGCTACTGTAGAGCATATGAGGTGGCATCACGAGCATGTTTGCAATGAAGGAACAATGTGTCATCCATGTGATTCAGAGGCTTGGAAGCACTTCAATAATATGAACGAATCATTCGCAGCCGAGCCTCGTAATGTAAGGTTGGGACTATGTACTGATGGATTTCAACCATTTAGTCAATATGGGAAATCTTATTCATCTTGGCCTATAATTGTGACTCCGTACAATTTGCCTCCATGGATGTGCTTGAAAGACAAACATATGTTCCTAACAACCATTGTTCCAGGACCGCGCAACCCAAAACAAAATATTGATGTGTTTCTGCAACCTTTGATACATGAGCTGCTGAATCTTTGGGAAAATGGAGTTAATGCTTACGATGTTTCTCTAAAGCAGAATTTTACACTTCGTGCTGCCTTAATATGGACAATCAGCGACTTTCCTGCCTACTCGATGTTGTCTGGATGGAGTACTGCTGGATTGCGGGCATGTCCTAACTGTATGGAGCATTCTAATGCGTTTTCTTTGCCGAACGGTCGAAAAACCTCATGGTTTGATAATCACCGTAAGTTTCTGCCTATCAACCATCAATTCAGAAAAAATAAGACTAAGTTTAGACGTAATTGTGTTGAAAAAAGGCTGCCTCCACCCATAAAGAGTGGTGAAGAAACATTTTCAAAAATACAAGGGTTAGGGTTGAAGAAAGTTACCGAACCGAATGCGGAAAGTGAGAATAGGCAGATTTGTGGCCAAGAATGTGGATGGAAGAAGAGAAGCATTTTTTGGGATCTACCCTATTGGAAAACAAATTTGATCCGTCATAACCTTGACGTGATGCATATAGAGAAGAATGTATTTGAAAATGTGTTCAATACTATCATGAACATCGAGGGTAAGACGAAGGATAATGGCAAAGCTCGGGAGGATGTTGCTTTATTTTGTCATAGGCCTGAACTTTTAATGGATCCTATCACAAAAAAATACCCGAAGGCTTGCTACACTTTAACTAAAAGTGAAAAGAAGGCAATTTGTGAGTGGGTTAAACAACTGAAATTTCCGGATGGTTATGTTTCAAATTTGGGTAGATGTGTTGATAACGAAAAATCAAAGTTGTTCGGTATGAAGAGTCATGATTGTCACGTGTTCATGCAACGTTTGCTCCCCATTGCTGTTCGTGAATTTCTTCCAAAAAATGTTTGGGAAGCTATTGCAGAATTAAGTTCTTTTTTTAAAAATTTAACAGCAAATGTCATTAAAGTTAATGATATGGAATGTTTACAAGAGGAGATCGCAGTAATACTTTGCAAATTGGAAACGATATTTCCACCGGGATTCTTTGACTCAATGGAGCATCTTCCGATACATTTGCCTTATGAAGCTAAAGTTGCTGGTCCAGTTCAGTATAGATGGATGTATCCATTTGAAAGGTGTTATTTATTGTAAACATTTTCTTTCCTTGGAATTTTTCGGGGGCTGAATTTAATTGTGTTATTATTTATGTGCAGATATCTAGGCCATTTGAAAAAGAGTGTTAAAAACAAAGCACAAGTTGAAGGCTCAATATGCAATGCATATTTACTAGAAGAATCATTCAACTTCTGTTCGTACTACTTTGAGCCACAAGTTTATACAAGACACCGCAAAGTGCCTCGTAATGATGATGGTGGCAACCAAAGTGGTGGGGAGAAATCCGATTTACTAATATTCTCTAACAATGGTCGTTACAGTGGGCGTGCAACATCAAGATGGTTGGAGGAGAAAGAACATATTGCAATTCACTCTTACATCTTGTTGAACTGTGCAGAAGTTAGACCATATGTGGAGTATGTTTTACTGCCCTATTTTATATTTTCTTAAATTCATAATTATGTGACTTGTAATTCATGGTCTCTGCTCTTTATACTATGTTTTACTGCCCTGTTTCCAGTTTCATCCCTGCTGTTTAATGGAGTATGTTTTACTGCCCTGTTTCCATATGTGGAGTATGTTTTACTGCCCTGTTTCCAGTTTCATGAGTGCTTGTTTAATGTTTAATGAGATTATATTAAAAACATCAGATTTAAAGGAATATTTAGAGATTAATGAGGTAAGTTTTAGAGAAGGGAGTAAACCAGTAATGAAAATTATAGGAGTAAGCAACATCTATGAGATAGAATGATATGATGAAGTGAATATGTTTTTCGTGAAATGATAATATGTGCAATGTAGATGAATCATGAGAAGCAGTAGACTCTCAATAGTTAGTTTTGGATGACAAAACCTTTCTTTTTTCAACTATACTGCACCCCAAAGGAAATAGATTTTGGTGATAGTAATGAAGATTGGTGGACTTAGGCCCAAATATGCTAAAACCCTGAGCATTATGTTGGGTATGGCCCATAAAGAAGACATAATAAATTTTCATTTGCAATTATTAGGGATTTCTCATTTGCAGCCGTTCTTTAAAATCACCATCTCACATCTGCAATTGTTAGGGATTTGTGATTCACTTCCGCCGCAGCAATCCAAAATCGCTTCTTCTTCCTTCCTCTTCAGCTTCACCGATCTCAATCACATTATTAGGGATATTTAGGATTTGTTAAGGATTTAACCTATTATATTTGAGCATGCAAGTTTATATCAATTTTGTGGTAAGTTTTTGTTTTTTTAGTTTGATTTCAAGTTCTTTATCTCTTTTTATTAAGGATATGGTTCAAAGAGAGAATCAGACTTTTCATATTGCACCTTGATTATTGCTCTATAATCATGTTTATAATATTGTTATCAGTTGAATTGGTCTGTGTTTGCTCATTTTTCTTATTTGTTTGAATTAGAGCTTCATTTTTTTTGGTTTGATCCCACTCAAGACTTTCACACCTACTCTTTTTTGTGGAATCCTCAAACTATCGTGTATGTCTTTTCACCTACTCATTCTTATCTCTTCTTTCCTATTTTTAACTTCATAACTTACACACCTAAGTTTCTACCCTTTCAGCTTTCAAGAGCTAAATATATCATAATTTAAATTCATAGGTTCAATAGTCTCTCTGCAAAAAGTTTGTCAGTTTAAAAAATAATTCAAAAAAAAAAAAAAAAAAAAAGCTAAACAGTGTAAATTCATAAAGTTGAAGGTGGATGAATTTATTTATATATATTGGAAGCAAAATCAAATAAATAAAGGAGCTATCAAAACTAGTACAGATTAAAAGAAATTGTTTTTTTTTTTTTAGATATTATTATAACTAGATTGTCGATTTTTAATACAATAATGTGATTTTTAAAAAAAGTAACCCGCTTCAAATAATCAATTTTACATAATTATCATTTTTTTAACATTTCTTATTTGTTTGAATTAGAGCTTCATTTTTTTTGTTTTATTGGAACTTAGATTGAAACCAATTATAGGTCCCCCACATTTTCATTATTTCACTGCATGCATATAATTTAATAATTCTTAGCAGCTGATTGATCAATTAGTGTGAAAAGGTTGACGATAAATTACTATATTCCTTCTGAGATAATTACTACTTCATTGATGTTTGAAAAGTGATCTAAAGTGTTCCTGCATATACGATTTGTCAAGCTAATAGTCCCTTTAATTATGTTTTAATTGTATGGATGATTTGGAGATGGAGAAAACAGAAAAAGTAGGAATCAAAAAAGGAATCAAAAGATGAAGAAAGATTAACGAGTCCAATGTTTCCTAGGCTTCATGTTAATGATACTGATTTGTCATTTTGTCATTTAGAATCAAATCTGTTCATAATCACACATGTTAGTATATAATTTTATTGTGTTATGTCAGATTTTATCTTTATTTTGATAAGTGATTAATATATGTTGTTTGGCTTGCTTCTTTAGGTTATATAAAGATCATTTGTTGAGTCAAAACCCCGGTGCTACTAATGCTACCATTGAATCAGATGTTGAAAAAAAATTCCCAAGTTGGTTCTCAAATTTTGTAAGTATTTTATAATGTGTTAATATTTAGGTATTGTATACGTCATTGAAGTTTTATTTATTGACATAATTTTTTTCTGTTATTAGTGCAAGCATAATGCCATCGAGAACAAGTGTATATCAAATTTGGCTCTTAAACCATCGAGAATTGTGTTGTCATTCAATGTGTACTTTGTGAATGGTTATAGATTTCACACAACAAGTCATAGCGGTGATCGTTCGACTTCAAACAATTGTGTTTGTGTCTACGGAGATGGATTTGAATATTATGGACTCATCGATGAAATCATTCAAGTTTCTTACCTTGGTTTGCCGGTTCAAAAAACTGTATTGTTCAAATGTAGGTGGTATGATCCTACACCAAATGTTGGCACTCGAATTCATGACCGATACAATATTGTTGAAGTCAATAGGAGTCGACACTTTAAGAAGTATGAGCCATTCGTTCTTTCTTTGCAAGCAATTCAAATATATTTTGTGTCGTATCCGTCCTTGAAGCGTAATAAGGTTGATTGGGCAGTAGCGTGCTCTGTTAAAGCTAGGGGGGTATATGACATACCAGAAAACAAGGTTGTTGCTAACAATGATGCTTTTCAAGAAGATGAGACTGAATTAATTGAGCTCGAAGCTCCAGAAGAAGATTGTCCTCTTAACCATCCTATTAATGATCCTTATTTTCAACTACCAGATGATGAAAGTGGGGAAGTAGAGGTTCAGTTTTTCGAAATAGATAACGAGGCTGAGAATATTACAGATTCAGATATTGATATCAGTGATGATGATAGGGATTAGTTTTGCATTTCTGCATTTCCTTATAATTGTATTGAACATCTTGGATTTTACTGTTATATGTTCTATGATTTCTTTTTATTGTTATTTGTGTTATATATGTGTTATTTTAGCAAGTTTGTACTAGAACTGAAATTGTTCTGTAATATCTTTTGTTTGTATTAAATTGACACTAAAAACAGGATGGGTGGAGGTCAGGATGGACAAGGTGATAAGCGTAAAAAAATGAAAATGTGTCGGGGTGGGATCTTACCTGCTTACTTGCAGCCGACTCCTCCATCTATGGAAGAGCCATCAACCCCACCTACTTCACTGCGTGGGCCATTTTTATTTCCTGTCGGTTCATCAAATTCGCCTCCATTGTCATCGCCTACCAATTTGCAAGGAAGTAAGTTTTTTGTTATACTTGAAATGATGCCTTATTTAGTTTATCTATTCAAGTGAATGTAATCTCTTCCATTTGTATTCACATTTTTTTAGACAAACTTAATTATAAGATTTATATTTCATGTACAATTGAAATATTTGGTTACCTTGCAGCTAGAAACTCTATTGGTGCAAATTCCGCTCCTGCTGGAGGCCCTTTTACACCTAGAAATACGATTACTACTGGAGGTTCTACTTTCATAATATATATTAAGAAAAACTTAAAAATAAGATTTATATATCATGAACACCTGAAATATTTGGTTACCTTGCAGCTGAAAGCTCTATTGCTGCAAATTCTGCTCGTGCTGGAGGTTCTCTTGAAGCTGGAAATACAATTACTGCTAGAGGTTCTAATGTTGCTACAAATTCCACTCCTACTGGAGGTTATCTTGCTGCTGGAAATACAAATGTTGTTGGAGGTTCTACTGCTGTTCCTGCATGTTCAACTCCTACAGGATGTTTTCCTACAACTACAAATACAACTGTTGCTGAAGGTTCAACTATTGCTGTGAATTCTGCTCCTGCTGGAGGTTCTATTGCAGCTACAAGTACTAGTGTTACCAGAGGTACAAATTCAGCACCTCGACCAAGAGCACCTCGTAGAAGGACAACATCTGATGCTCCTAAAGCGGATGACGGGAGATATATTGTTGTGCTTTCATGGGATTATAGGTAAATTATATAAACTACATTTTAAAAGCTAAATAATGATATATTAAGTTTTTAAGATGTTGCTTACTCCTATAATTTTCGTACAGGATAATTGATAATCATATTGCTTCAGAAGTTTCAAATATCTTTGAAGAATATCCTCAAGCTGTTGCCTTCACATATAGATTTATACCAAAGGCTGTTCTTGAAAAATATTGGGAGGAGTTCCAGGTAATTTCAATTAACAAATTTCATTACTGATTAAGCAATATGATTACTGATTAATTGATTATTCAATTTGTATTCCTTGAATTGTTTTTATTATGTAGGGAAGATGTGTATGGAACCTTGCCACTTATTCTAATGCAGTTATGAAGAAAGCTTTTCTCGACAAATTAAAAGACCGCTACAAGGGCATTTTACAACAAGTGAGGAAAGCCGAAACACAGCCTGCATGGTGCCCCGATGATGTATATGAGGCATGGACTCGTCAGTGGGCCTCTCCTGAATTTAAACGAAAGAGTGAGATTGCCAAGAAAGCTAGGGGTGGAAAAGATGGGATATTTAAGGGAACCCACACTGGAGGTTCATCTTCTCATGCGAAGACTGCACAAAATTTGGTAAGCCACTTTTATTTCAACTGTGACACTTTTATATCTTGCTTTGTTTCTTGTTTTGGGTTGTAGGATGAGATTTTTGGGTTGTAGGATGAGTATTTTAGGTTGATAAATTAGAGAAAGGAAAAAATGATGGACTAGCAGTACAATATGGGATAAGATCATAAACTTTTTTTGTTGATAAAAGCCATGATGGACTAGAAGTTCTGCTGAAGAAACAATGGGTGTTTGTGTATACTCTTTAGTATTTCTGCAATCAGAGAAAAGTGAGAAAAAAAACTTTTGGGGTTTGTTTTGGTTTGATCAGTTACCTTTCTTTCACTTTCATATAATACATCAATATTATTGCTACTGTATAATATTGCTTTCACAAAAGGTTATTGATGTCTGTGACTTGTTTGTGCATTAATTTTCTGATTTTTGCATCTTAAATTCCTACTCCTACTGCTACATTAGCTGAGCTTACACTTTTTGACCAAATTAAATTATTATATTAATTAACAACATTCTTCATTTTCAGTTCCATATTTATCCCATTTTTACAAATAAAAGGAATCTTAAAAAGCTTATAATATGCAATAAACATAAACAAATAATGCATTACATTGTTTCAAAATTGTTACCTTTTATTCTGAAAGTTGAATGAGAACATGAGGTACAATCTGATATTGATTAAAAAAAATCATATATTTTTGTGAAATTCAGATTTCGTATTTCTATAGTTGTTTAACTATGATAAACACATTTTGATTTTATGTTTATATAAAATACATCAGATATTAAGATCTACTTAATAATTATATTACTATAAACTTATGTTTTTTAGAAATTTGGTCTTACTATAGTATAGTATAATAAAATATACATTCTAATTGTATGTCCATTAATATTGTAGATAAATTCAGACTTGCATGTAAATTTAAATATTGTTAAGCTTGTGAAAAATATATGTGTTGAATATTTGAAATTTGATTCACAAATTTGGGTGGAGAAGGGCAGAGACAGATGTGACTCTCTCTTAGACTCAAATGTTATTTTCCATGCCATTTGATGCCGACATTCTATTTGTATTTAATTGGATGTGCATTAATTTTCTGATTTTTGCATCTTAAATTCCTTTAAACATCACTTGTTTGTGTGCTTAATCTTGGTTGTTGGTATATATGTATTTGGTTGGTGACATTATATTAGTTCTACGAATTTTTTTTGTTATTATTTGATATTTGGAATTATAATTTGGCTCCATGAACTCAAAACAAAAAATAGTTTCCTCTTTGAATTGCTACACTTATGGACTTGGTTTCACTTGGTTATTCTTACTTTGTATATTTATTAACTTTGCAATAGTGGAGCCAATAACTCTTCTGCTCATTTGTGTTACCTTCATAATAGATAATGATATATCATGTTCATGGGGCCTAGTTGCAGACTAGGTAGGCCATTTATGTGGGATACTCTGTTTTAGGACTATCAGTAGATGACAAAAAGTTTCAGTTTTCTTGCTTTCTTTGTATGGTTTCTGACTCCCAAATTGGTGCTGTCCCTCTAAATAGTGGACCTTCTTTCAATAAATTCCATTTTTTCAAAATATTTGGGTCTCTAGTATTGTTGCTATTTGTCATTATTTTAGTCTAAATTCTAATACTTTCAAATGTTAAAGTTTTCTGCAGTTTTTATTATAAGAACCAAGGTAGTAGCTGACAGAGTTTTTATTATGCAGTCATTTGATTGTTCAGAAGTTAATTAATTTAGCTTAGTCTTTCTTTCTTTACCTCATCAAAATGTATATTTGGTTATCTACTAGTTTCTGTTTCTAATTATGCATAGAAATAGGAAAATGGGATCCTAATTTATGTGAATTTGTGTTGGTATTAATTATTCTTTGCTTTTATTTTAATGGTGAGATTGAATATTTGTATTTGGAAAAATTGGTTGATATATTACTTAGTTACTAGTTTCTTAGTGATACATGATTGTCATACTGCATTAGCTTCATGTGTTATGTTTGTAATATATATATATCTATTATTATAGGAAAAAGCAACGGGTCAGCCTATTACTCCTGATCAATTGTTTTTATGGACACACACACATAATCATGATGGAATTACGTTCGTTAATGATCACTCGAAAGACATTCAGGTCATATTTCTTTTATTTTTAATAGTGTGCTACCTAATGCTCTTTTTTTGGTATAATATTGATGTGATACTTCAATTTGTTTAATAAAATGCAGACACAATATGAGAGCCTTAACGACGATGATCACGACACTGTTGGGCAAGTTATGCAAGCTATTGATGAATTAGAGAGGTTCTACTCAGCTGCTGGAGGTGTTAATAGAGGGAGGAAAATTTTTGGATTGGGTTCTGCAACTGCCCAATTTTATGAGCGCAACTTCCAGCCTCGAAATAGAGGTGCATCATCTTCTTCTTCAAGTGTTAATAGGGATGCTGAAAATTCTGAGGAAAGAATCACATTTCAGACTTTACAAGATCGACTTGATACATTTAATAGTTGGAGGGTTGATTTTATAGCACATCTAGACCGGGTAGAGGCACGACAACAACATATGGAGCAAACAAATTCTGATGGCATACATTTGAGTGTTGAGGGCAATGAGGTAAGAGATCTTAGAGAAAGAATGACAGATGTGGAAACCCAATTGGGGCCAGCTTTGAGGGGAATTCAGAGTAGCATCAATGAACTACGGGCTGATGTGGAGGAGATGAAGAATGCATCTCATTCAGGGCCAGCACCTTAAAGGTTAGGTGTATTTTGATATTTTTGAAACTTCAACAATATGGTATAAAGTGTTGTAAACTGCAACACTTCTGAACATACTGTTATATGGCATTTTGAAACTTTATAACTAGTTGCCATATAACTTGGTTGTATTTTGTTTATCAAACAATACATTTTGCTAGTTTGACTTGGTGTATCAAGTTAAATATAGTAATTAGAGTTTTGTATTTTTACTGTGAAAGTAAATTAAAGTGTTTGCAGAGAAAATAAAAGTGCAGAAGGCAAATAGAAATGTTAGTGATTGAATTAAGATAGTTATTAATTAGTGGAGAAAAACGAAAATGGTGGGTTGCAGATAATGTTGTTTTATATGGTGGGTTGCAGATAATGTTGTTTTATATGGTGGGTTGCAAATAGAAAATGGTGGGTTGCAGATCAATTTGGTTGTTTTATATGTTGCTGTTGCAAATAGAAAATGGTGGATTGCAGATAATGTTTTATATGATGAGAAGAGAATAATTATTCCTCAGTCTCAGATCTCCTGACTGCTCCAATTTTGTATGTTTATGGTATAATTGAATTGTAAACTATAAAGCATAGCAAAAGACTCAGAAATTGCCTTCCGATTTAGCAACAAAAATTTAATGAAAAAACAAAACAAATTTACTAAGGGAAATTTCGTAACTAATTTTCGTAACTAATTTACCGACGGAAAAAACGGACGGAAATCTCAAGGTTTTTCTAAAATTGAAAAGATCATTTTGCTACCAACATATGGTCGCAAAAATCAGTTGCAAAGTTAAGGACGGAATCTTGCGACCGAAATATGGTCGCTAATATTAGCGACAAAAAGGAAAATATAGTCGTTATGTTTTACCTACCAGCTCTACTGCGACCGAAACTAATTCGGTCGCTAACGGTGAAAAGTCAGTCTCAAACCCATTTTACCGACCGATTAGCGACCGATTTTTCGGTCGGTAAAGCTGCTTTTTCTTGTAGTGTACCACTAGGGATTTCAACAGCGGCAGTGAGATTCAAACCCAGATAAAGATGCAACAAAAGTTGATTCCTTACCGCTAAGCCTACTCTTAGCCAATAAACCAATTTATAAGCAATCATATATATATATATATATATATATATAGTCCGAAGTACCGAAGGATAAATAACAATTGTTCTTTCTTTCTAAATTAGTCAATTAGATATTTCAACAAAATTAGGGGAAAAAGTAGCCAAAATAGATATTTTGGTCATGTGATCCGGTCATAAGTAATTATTAAGTAATACGTTTTAGATCCCTTAAATATTAATATCTTTCAATTGAGACCATGCATGAATTTCTTTAATCTTTTCTGTTTTTTTGAAATAAAGCATTGGCCTACCTTATATCTATCTGTCCAAATTGTTGGATACTGCAATTATGACTTGCGATTTCAATATTATTACCTTTTTCCCTTAGGAAATAATTAACATATTAAAAAAATATATATATTCTGAATAAGGTGTAATTGGTATGAAATAGTAAAGATCGGACTACATATGTACATAGATCGTTTTCTTGTTTAAAAAATCTAGAATTAGAAAAATTCACATTAATTAGCATATATGAATATAGATATTTTTATGATAAATGTATAAATATGGATATATAGTCCAAAGAATATATAAAAGTTCAATTTGTCCTTCAATGAATAATTTCGTATATACACTATCAGGACTAGTATTAAGTCTAAATTAATTATTATAAGTTCTGAATAAAGAAAATAAAAAATTACAAACAATTAGTAAAATTAAAAAAATTGAAAATATAAGATAGATGTGTGGGGTTTGCTAGCTAAGAAAATTACATTTATCTTTTTAATTTTATTTTTCTAATATTGC
Source organism: Euphorbia tirucalli (assembly GCA_039660915.1). Lineage (NCBI taxonomy): Eukaryota > Viridiplantae > Streptophyta > Magnoliopsida > Malpighiales > Euphorbiaceae > Euphorbia > Euphorbia tirucalli. The sequence goes on from CM077641.1 coordinate 75,209,733, forward strand.
CAATGAGTATGTCTTCTTAAAAGCTGGCTAATCAATTTGCTACATTTGTGGAATGTCTTCCCCACTCTACGAAGTGATTCATATAATGGGGGCTAATATCACAAGAAGAAAGTACAAAACTAAAGCTAATATAGATGTTTTCCTCCTTGATGCAGTAAATTTGGAAATATATCCATCTTCCATCAGCAAATGCTGCATCATCCATTTGATCGATCGATTCGATCATCAGTTCAGATATGTCCCTAGCAAGGTACAACAAGTTCATTAAAAATTAAAGCTTTTACAAGCATCAATTAAAAGTATATTAATAATTTGGAAATACATGTGAAAAATTACCTCAATTTTATTGCATTGACTAGTTTCTTCTTCGACAAGATTTGGAAGTCTTGTTTTTAGACTTTTTTGGCCTTTGATTGCCTTCAACTTTCCTCACAAACCAATCAGGTTTCCTTGTTTTAAACACTATATATGCAACTCCAACACCAAATACAAATCCACACCCATACCCAATTGTCACAGCTTTCCATCCAAATCCATCTTCATAATCCTCTCTTTTTGATTCATATTCTAGATGTTGTTTTTTTCACTTTGTTGCATTTCTCCAATGGAAATCCACATAATCCTGAGTTCCCTTCATATGAACTATTGTCGAAAGTGTTGAATTGTTTACCTTCAGGTATGGGTCCTTCTAACCGATTATAAGAAACCCGAAAAATTTGAAGAAACGTTAAATCCAGAAGCTCCATGGGAATCCTTCCGCTCAAAGAATTTGAAGAGAGATCTAGTGATTCCAAATTCGACAAATTTCCTATTGATGATGGAATATTATTTGTGAAGCAATTGCGAGAAAGATTCAAAAGTCTAAGCGACTTTAGTTTTCCAATCGATTCCAGAATCTTTCTTATCAATTTATTTCGTAACAGATCAATAGATGTCAATGCATTTTGGATTTTTTGCAACTTAATCTCCAATCCTTTGAATCTTATATTCATAGTATAATAGTAGGAGTAGTTTCGTGAGCTCATATAATGCAGTTCCTCGCCATCTACGCCTATCATTGCCTCAAAATGATCAAAGTATGATGCTGGCAGTGCTCCACTGAAGTTATTGTTGGAGAGATCGAAAATTCGCAACTTAGGGAAGGGATAACTTTTCAATGTTCCATGCAATTTATTAGAGTGCATCACAAGAGCTTGCAGATGTGGTAGAATTCCGAGAGAATAAGGGAATGCATCATCGATCTTGTTGTTACTGAGATTGATTAGTTCCAAATTCTCACAATTGATGATAGAATGTGGGATTTGTCCTTGAAGTTGATTGCTTTCCAAGTTCAAATATCTTAATGCACATCTCTTTGGAAATGTAGCAGGAATTGTCCCTTGAAAATTGTTCATGCCCAAATGCAACACCGAAAGACCATTGTTCATATTTACAAAACATGGAGGAATAAATCCGCTGAAACTATTGTTGGAGAGGTCCAAAATTTGAAGAAAGGATAACTTGCAAATTGAAAAAACTTCTCGTGTTAACTTATTGGATGAAAGAACGAGATCTTCTTGGTTTACAGAATTGAAAACTGAATCAGGAATATAAGTAGTTGTTTTGAAAACTTGGAATTGGGCCACTGAACATATTATTGCTGAAATTAATAATAGATACAGAGTTGCTTTGAAAACTTGGAATCGGGCCACTTAACATATTATTGCTGAAATCAACAATAATTACAGAGTTGCTTTGAAAACTTGGAATTGGGGCACTGAACATGTTATTGCTGAAATCAACAATAATTACAGAGTTGCTTTGAAACTTGGAATTGGCCATGCAACTTGTTATAACTCAAGTCAATTTCATATAAAAAAGGGATTTGGCTTATGTTGAGAGTGCCATGGAGTTGGTTGTTGTTGAGAGTAAACTCTTCCAAACGGGGAAGAGTAGATATGGAGGATGGTATTGTTTCATTGAGCAGGTTATAGGATAAATATATTGGTACAAGAAGGGATTGGGCCAGTTAATTGGTTTTTTTGTTAAGTATAAAAGTTCAAGTTGTGTTAAATTTCCAAAATAAGTAGGAATAGGACCGCTGAAATTATTGTACGAAAGATCTAAATAATATAGCAGTTTAAGATTTCCAAAGGAAGAGGGAATATGACCACTGAAATTATTATATGGGAGACGCAATAAGTGAGTTGTGTTAAAGTGCCAAACAATTCAAGATTTGAGCCAATAAAATTGCAGCCGGTAAGCTGTAATCACTTCAACGACTTGAGATTGTTGTGAAAGAAATGAGGTTCCAAATAAATTGGGATTTTTGTGAAAGAAAGTCCCAAGTGCTCTAGGAGGGTACTCCAATTGGACATGGGATGAATTCCACTGAGATCTTCATTAGAAACCTGTTTTCTAAGAAATTTCACGGAAAAAAATGGAAAAGAGAAATTAGTGTTTGGTTGTTAAAAAGTTCCAAATGTGAAATTGGAAATCAATTTTCCCAAAATTAAGCTTTCTGGGTGGGAAACATCTTTTTGGTGTTTTCTAATGTGGAACCAATACAACACAGACACCGAGTTTCAATTTTTCAATTGACTCTTTTTTCTTGACTAATATTTTTATATTTATGGTTTTATATAATTTTTATGTTTTGATTTTCTTTTTTACTGATAAAGTTTTAATTTAAAAAATGTTGCTAATAGCGAAAAATGAAAGCCCATTTTCTGAATGAAAAATTACATACTCCCCCACACTACAACAAATGCTAGATTTAGCGGCAAAATTTACATTTAACAGCAAAAATCCAATAGTTGCTGCAAAAAAATACATTTAGTAACCAAAAAATTAGTTTCAGCATGTTTCTATTACAAAGCTATGGCCGTAAATATTTGCAACAAAAAAATTGATATAATTTTGCTGCTAAATCTGTTTTTTGACAGCAACTATTGGATTTTTGCTGTTAAATGTGCTCTTTTGCTGCTAAATCTACCATTTCTTGTAACGCCATTTTGTATTATTAGAGTAGTTGTATTTGTATCAAATTGTAATTATGCATTGTGTCTCCAATTGTAATAATACACGGCTAAGGACTCTTATACAACTCATATATATAAATACATACCATTTCCTCTATGATTGTAGATTGAGATTTTTCCAATTGAAAACCCTAGTTTACATGGTATCAGAGCTATAAGGCAAAATTGCCGAAACAAGAGAGAAAGAAAGCAAAGTTATAGCCACCGCCGACATGTCTAGCACCAGCAGCACATTTGACGCCCTTTCCTCCACAGCCGATTCATCCTTGCTGTCCACCACACCGACCCTCACTCACCACCTTCCCCTAAAACTAAACTCCACAAACTATATTCTATGGAAAACCCTAATCACTCTGATGCTGGCCGGTTGTGATTTGCTCAACCATATCGACGGAACGGGTGCAATACCAGTTGAACGATTAGCCGACAACACAGTTAATCCGGCATTCAAAGTATGGATTCGCCAAGATCAGCAAGTTCTTGGCTGGATTTTAGCATCAATCTCGCCTTCAATTCGCAAGTTGTAGGAGTAAAGTCGGCAAAAGAGGCATGGGTGAAATTGGAGAACACCTGGGTCCAGGGCGCAGGTACGCAACCTGAAGCAACAATTACATTCTTTGAAGAAGGGAACCGAATCAATTGCTAAGTATATGCAACGGGCGAAAATAATTACAGACAGGTTAGTTTCTCTGCAATATCCAGTTCTTGAGGAAGATTTAGTAGACACTATTTTGGATGGATTGAAGGGTCCAAATAGCCCATACCGTGATTTTTGTCGGTCCCTTGAGGCTCGAATGACTGAGGTTTCATTCGATGATTTATTTGGGCTGCTGTTGACAGAAGAGAGACAACTCAAGAAGGAACGAAGTCCTGTAGATGACTTAAACTTACCGGCTGCCCATGTACGGTGAAGCAGTCCTCACCAGCAACATGGGGGCGTGTTCGTGTTCGCCATCAGCAACATGGCCAGCCACATTAGCAGCAGTAGAACCAACCGTACCAACATAAGCAAGGCGCATACGGGTGGCTGGTCAGAGTCAATTTCAGCACCATGGTTTTCGGCAGAATCAACAGCCTCAGGTAACATAAGCTGCTTCTCATGATGTTTCTAGTGTTGTTTGTCACAATTGCAAAGGCTTAGGACGCTATGTAAGGCAGTGTCCCTCTCGACGGTTTAACAATCAGAGAAACCCATCCCCACCAATCTTAAACTTTACCACCATAAACCCGAATAACCAATCTTGGATCATGGATAGTGGGGCAACGCATCACCTCACTTTGGAATTGGGGAACCTGAACATACACTCTGAGTATAGGGGTCCCGATGAAGTTCACCTAGGTAATGGCTCTCATCTCCCAATTAAAAATGTTGGTTCTTCAGTTATTCCAAATACTTCCTTAAAATTATCCACTGTTTTACATGTTCCTAGTTCTCATTCAACTTTGATTTCTGTTAGTGCACTGACGAAAGCTAACGATGTCTTTGTTTGTCCCACCCAATTCAATCTCATCTCACATCCCTATCTACATGGCATGAGAGGCTTGGCCATCCATCCATTCCCATTGTTGGACATGTGCTCAAGCAAAATAATCTCAAATGTTTTAGCTAGTAGTGCTGATTGTACTTTTTGCTCTAGTTGTGCAGTCAGTAAGAGTCATCGTTTACTTTCAATAATTCTGAGTCTGTTGTTTCTAGACCTCTGGATTTAATTTGTTCGGATTTATGGGGCCCTGCCCCTATTCAATCTCATGATGGCTATTCTTAGTATCTTCTATTTTATGATTATTATAGCAAATATTGTTGGATTTACTTTCTTGAATATAAGTCTCATGCCTTGAATCTCTTTGTGAAATTTCATACCCTTGTTGAAAAATATTTTGGGCGACCTACTAAAATTTTCCAATGAGATAGGGCTGGGGAATTCAAAGCTATGCAATCATATTTGTCTGATAACGGTATTCAACATTGTATGTCTTGTCCCTATACTCCAGAACAAAACGGCAATGCTGAAAGGAAGCATTGCCATGTTGTTGAAACTGGTTTGTCCTTGTTACATCCTCCCAATTTGCCTATGAAGTACTGGTCTAATGCCTTTGACACTACTGTATATCTTATTAATCGCATGCCATCATCTGTTATCAATTTTATGTCTCCATATGTTCATTTATTTTCTGTTCAACCGGATTATCTTCTGTTGCATGTATTTAGGTGTCTGTGCTATCAGTGGTTGCGTCCTTGTGTGTCTAATAAGCTCAATTTTTTTTCTAGACCTTGCATTGTTATGGGGTATAGCAGGGTTCATAAGGGTTATTGTTGTTTGGATCCGGTTTCTGGAAAATTCTTTATCTCACGTCATGTTATTTTTTACGAACATGTGTTTCCTTTTCAGGAGTTGCATCACCCCTCTCCCCATGGTCTAGGCACCTTGCCCTTACCTATGCCATCGGTGATTTTTCCCGCCTCCCCATCCAGTTCGAAATCAATGCATGCTTCCCGCCTGCTACCGGAACCGAGCCCAGCCCCCATAGTTCCAGCCACGACCTCGCCTGCCCCTCCGCCTGACCCTGCACCTTCGTCCAGCCCTCCTATACAAACCCACCAACCATCTTCCCCTCCTTCACCTGGGTTACCTTTTGTTGTTGACCTTCAATAGTTTGGGATGTTACCACCAGCACAATCCATTAATGCTGACCTTGAGCCGCACCACATGATTACTTGAGCTAGAGCCCGCAAGATGGCACCTCGGTCTCTCACTCTGAGTTTAGCTGTCCGTGATCCAACTTGTTACTCTGAGGCAACTAAAAGCCCACATTGGCGTACGGCTATGGCAGAAGAATTTACAGCCTTGATTAAGAATGGTACTTGGGAATTAGTACCAGCTTCTAGTGCCCAGAATATCATTGGTTGCAAGTGGGTGTTCAAGACAAAATTGCATGCTGATGGGTCTATAGAGTGCCATAAGGCATGCCTTGTTGCAAAAGGCTATCATCACCCACCGGGTATGGATTTTCATGAAACTTTCAGTCCTGTCATTAAGCCTACTACAATTTGTTTACTGTTTTCGTTGGCTACTAGTTTCTCTTGGTTTATTACACATTTGGATGTGTCCAATGCCTTTTTGCATGGAGATCTTGATGAGCCGGTCTATATGTTACAACCTCCTAGTTTTGTTGATCCCTCTTTTCCTCATCATATTTGCCGTTTACGTAAGTCTCTGTATGGATTGAAGCAGTCTCCCCATATGTGGCATAAATGTCTTACACAGTCCTTGCTAGCTTTTGGTTTTCACTGTTCCAGGGCTGATGTTTCTCTTTATTTTCTGCGGAAGGGGTCCTGCGTCTTATTCTGCTTAATACATGTCGATGATCTTCTGATTTTAGGCAGTGATAGACATCAAGCGGCTCACTTGATCCGATATTTGCAGTCTCAGTTTGTGATAAAAAATCTGGGTGATGTGAAATATTTCTTGGGTATTGAATTTTATCATCAGCATAGCTCCTTGTTTTTGTCTAAGAAGAAGTACATTTCGAACTTGTTGCCAAATCGCAGATGGGAGATTCCAAACTTGTCGCCACACAGGCTAGCTCGACTGACAAGCTGTCTATTTTAGGTGGTTCTCCATTCGATGATGTGACTCACTATCGGAGTTTGGTTGGAGGACTCCAGTATTTGACTATCACTGGGCCCGACATTGCCTTTGCTGTCCATAAAGTGGCTCAATATATGAATGCTCCTACGGTTTTACATTGGCAAGGGTTGAAGCGTATTCTTCGCTATCTTAAGGCCACGCACTCTTTTGACCTTCATTTTCAGCTGTAGAAATCTATTCAGTTGCATGGTTTTTCAGACTCTGACTAGGCAGGTGATGTTGATGATTGTCGGTCTACCTCTGAGTATGGTATTTATCATGGTACTAATCTTATTTCTTGGGCATCTCGGAAACAACGTACCATGTCTCGAAGTTCCACTGAGGCCGAATACCATGCCTTAGCCACTACCACGTCCGAATTGTCTTAGCTGGGCATGCTTCTACTAGAGATTGGAGTTCCTCTGGCGTCCGCCCCTACCTTGTGGTGTGATAACCTCAGTGCCACGTATCTCACAGCCAGCACAGACCAAGCATTTGGAGTTGTATTTTCATTTTGTGCGGGAGCATGTTGCTTCCAAACAACTTTTCGTCCGCTACATCTCCACAGATGATCAGGTTGCTGATGCTCTCACCAAGCCTCTGCCGCGGACTCGCTTCCAACTACTTCGTTCCAAGTTGGCTGTGGTTCCCACCCCCTACCCAACTTGCGAGGGAGTGTTAGAGTAGTTGTAGTTGTATTTGTATCAAATTGTAATTATGCATTGTGTCTCCAATTGTAATACTACACGGCTAAGGACTCTTGTACAACTCATATATATAAATACATACCATCTCCTATATGATTGTAGAGTGAGATTTTTCCAATTGAAAACCCTAGTTTACATGTATATCCAAAATAAATTATAAGCTATAAAAATATACAAAACAAAATAGAAAGATTGACAAGGAAAAAATTGCGAAAATGAAACTAAAAAATAAAAACAATATATAAAAATATAAAATCAAAAAATAAAATAAATAAAAATAAAAAAATTATTAATTTCAATATGATTGTAAAATCAATAAGAAAAATATTAAAAGATCGTCAAAATATAAAATTCAATAAATTAAAATGATGAAATAATTAGAAAGAAAAAAAAGATGTTCATATTGTTACTTGTTTAAAAAAACTAGAATTAAAAAAAATTCACATTAATTAGCATATATTAATATAGATATTTTTATGATAAATATATGAATATGGATATATAGTCCAAAGAATATATAAAAGTTCAATTTGTCCTTCAATGAATAATTTTGTATCTACACTATCAGGAGTAGTATTAAGTCCAATTTAATTATTATAAGTTCTGAATGAAGAAAATAAAAAATTACAAACAAATAGTAAAATTTAAAAATTGAAAATATTAGATAGATGTGTCGGGTTTGCTAGCTAAGAAAATTACATTTATCTTTTTAATTTTATTTTTTTTAATATTGCCAATGAGGATGCCTTCTTAAAAGCTGGCTAATCAATTTGCTAGATTTGTGGAATGTCTTCCCCACTCTACAAAGTGTAGAGATGGCAATTATGTAAATGACCTGCTGACACGACACGAACCCGACACATATTTAGTGGGTTTGGGTTTGATTAAACAGGTAATGGATCATTTTTGGGTTGACATAAAAGTGACACGATAATTTTTGTGTCGGGTTAGGGTTGACCTGCTAATTCGAAAATAACACGAATATATAAAATTTACTATTATATTTTCCTATATTTTTACATGTCACCGTTAAGAAATGTAATATAATATATATAATTCACAAATACAAAACAACTTTTCAACAATTTTACACGTCATTCTTAATAGATGTAGTAAAATAACACATAAATGCGAACAAGTCATAATCCAAAATAAAAAATAGAACGTTAAGAATTGTAAAATCGGTTTTGGTTTAATATTTTAGGTTGACAAAGGTTAAATTGTTAATTTAGATACGATATAAATATTTAAAATTTTAATATTTCCTCTATAATATTTTTGCATGTCACGCGAAAATACGATACAAAACCGACACGAACACGATTGTATTAACTCGATTATGACATGAAAATTTTTGGGTCGGGTTTGGGTTTTGCTCACTGAAACACGGACCCGAATTCGACACGACACGAACACGATCCACCTACACGAATTGCCACCCCAAACAAAGTGATACATATAATGGGGGGACTAAAAGTCAACTTTTTCTTTTTGAAAAAAAATCATAAAACACAGCAAACTTACATACCCTTTTTTTTTCAAACGTCAAGTTAGAAATGGTCTATTATGTGTATGATGGTGTGTTTCATGGAATCTTTTCATTTAGTTAGATTTTCAAATTAAATTGATTTCTTTGTTTTAACGTGTTTCATGGAAGCTTTTAATTTAGTTACATTTTCAAATTAAATTGATTTTTCTGTATCTTCCTATGGTCTATAGAATCGTAATATGTGGACTTTAAAGGATGAGAAATCAAGAGAGAAGAAGAAAGCAAGAGGGATGTATTGGCAAATTAAATTAAGAATAGATTGAGAACTTAGATGGATTAAATGGATTGTTACATGGTTTATTATAATATGAGTTCTATAACCTATTTAATCCATATAAACCATTGTAACCAATAAAAAGTACTTTTCATGGTTTGGATGAGTTGAGATTGTATGGGTTATGATAACTCATCCAATTTTGAAAACCCTAGCCTATTTCATGAACTAAATATAACAATAAGTAATTGAATCTACCGTTGAAAGAGGGATGCCTACCTTTTTTTTTTTTTGGTGTAAATACTGTTAGAGGTATATGTAATTGTATATAATCCATGGGCCAATTGGAATATTATGTATATATTATTGGGGCAATTGTAAATATTCCCCAATCCCTTGTAACTATAAATACCTAATTAACATCAATACAATGTGAGGTTCATCAATTCTATTATGGTATCAGAGCACTAAATCCTAAAGAAAACAAACCCTAAAAACCGAAACCCTCAAGAAGAGAAGAGAGCAGCCGCCGCCGACCTCCACCTCCTTCAGCCATGTCTACCGGCGACGACCTCCAGTCCGACTCCACCCTCGGCTCTCTTCCAGCGGTTGACAACCGCTCTTCGCCTCTTGCCGTCCCATTGCCCAGCCTCACAACCCAATTGCCCACCAAACATACCTCCACCAATTTTCTTTTATGGAAGACTCAGTTGCTGCCAATGATTAGAGGCTGTGGCTTGGAAGGGCACTTGGATGGGACTGAACCAACACCTCCAGCAGTATTAACAGATGGCTCGAAAAATCCAGCGTTTGTCGCATGGGAAAGAAAGGACCAGCAGGCATTATCTTGGATTGTGAACTCTTTATCTGAATCTTTAGTACATCAGGTTGTTGGTATTAATAAAGCTAGTGTTGCTTGGACTCGTTTGAATGCTGTGTATGCCTTTAGATCACGGGCACAAATTAGAGACTTACGTCATAGATTACATTGTTTGAAAGAAGGGAATGAGTCGATTACTAAATATATGAAAAAGGCGAAGTCTATTTATGATCAATTAATTTCGTTGGGGTATGAAGTAAGGGAAGATGACTTTGTTGAATTTATTTTGGATGGATTAGATGATGGCTTTCATGATTTTTGTCGTTCTCTAGAGATTAGAATGGATGAAATTGGCTATGATGATTTATATGGATTGTTATTAACTGAAGAAAGAAACTTAAATCGTCGTGTGAAGAAAGAAGCGTCATTACCAGCTGCGAATTTTACGGTAAGGCAGCAGCAATTTGGCCAATTTTTCAGCCCCGGTAGAGGGCGTGGTGGGGGCAGAGGTAGAGGTCGTGGTAGGCAGCCCCGCCACCAGCATCAGCATCAATTTCACAACTAGTTCCAGCTACATTTTGGCTCCTCTTCGGCTCAGTTTCAGCAGCAGTCCCGTGGGGGACAACAGTGGCAAAATCCTCCATCTTGGCATCAAAATCAAATGACACAGGCCCCAGTAGATGTCTCCACAGTCGTTTGTCACAATTGCAAAGGTAATGGTCATTATGCTAGGCAGTGCTCGTCCCCAAGACAGATCCCTCCCACCCAACGTTTCCCACAAGCAAACAACACCATTCTTGGCAATAACTCACATCAGCCGTGGATAATGGATACGGGTGCTACTCATCATCTGACTTCGGATATGGGGAACCTTGCTTTTCATTCGGACTACTCCGGCCCGGAGGAAGTGGTCATAGGTAATGGTGCTAAACTCCCTATCTTACATACCGGTCAATCTTTTCTTTCTGTTTATGATCGTTCCTTGAAATTATCTAATGTCTTGCATGTTCCTAGTTTTAACACTAATCTTATTTTTGTTTCTGCCTTGACTAATCAGAATGATGTTTCTGTGGAATTCTTTAACAATTTCTTTGTGGTGAAGGACCTGAGATCCAAGAAAATCATCTTCAAAGGGCCGAATAGACAGGGGCTTTATACAGTGCCGCATTCTGCAATTCCTCCAGCACGGGCTCATGCCACTACCTTGTCCACGTGGCATGCACAGTTGGGCCATGCGGCATTTCCAGTCATCAAAAGAGTTCTTAGTCAGCATAGTCTTTCTGTTTCCAATAATTTGAACAATTTTTGTTGCTCTAGCTGTGCTGTTAGCAAGAGCCATAGACTACCTTTTGTTGATTCTAATTTTCAGGCCAAGGGGCCACTTGAACTTGTTTGTTCTGATTTATGGGGTCCCTCCCCAATTCAGTCTCATGATAATTTTTCTTACTACATCCTATTTTATGATCATTGTAGTAAATTTTGTTGGGTGTATTTTCTGAAGTATAAATCTGAAGCCTCAGACCACCCGCAACCACTGCCACAACCTCAGCCCACCCCGGTTCCCACCGCAACGCCACCCGCCCTACCCCGTCCACCCGCTACAGCGCCCCCTTTACCCGCACCACTACCCAGCCCCAAACTAGCTCCTCCGTCCCCTCCATCCTCTCCTAGCTCTTCCACTACTACTCCTCCTGCTGCCCTTTCCCCCCTCCTTCCCGTCTGTCTCCGGGACTGCCTCTAGTTGTTGACTTGTCCACCTTTGCACCTAATGCACAAGAATCAGCTCCAGCTCCTGTTCCTCCTCCTCGGAGGATGATCACTAGATCTTTGACAGGGTCTTCCCGACCTCGGATTTTACACATGCTAGTACATACACTTGATCCAACTAGCTATACTGAAGCTGTGAAGCATGCTCATTGGCGTCAGGCCATGGCAGATGAGTATAACGCCTTGATTGCAAATGGCACTTGGGAATTGGTTCCTGCACACCCTCAGGTGAATATTATTGGTTGTAAATGGGTTTTCAAAACCAAGAGCAAGGTCGATGGGTCTCTTGACAAGTATAAAGCCCGTCTTGTTGCAAAGGGGTATCACCAGCGCCCCAGGATGGATTTTACAGACACCTTTAGCCCTGTTGTGAAGCCAACTACCATTCAGGTTCTGTTGTCTTTGGCTGTCTCCTTTTCTTAGGATGTCCTTCACTTGGATGTGTCTAATGCCTTCTTGCATGGTGATTTGGAGGAGCACGTTTTCATGACGCAACCACTTGGCTTTGTTGATCCTTCTCGTCCCACTCATGTATGTTCCTTGAAGAAATCTTTGTATGGGTTGAAGCAGTCTCCTCGTATGTGGCATAAATGATTAACTACAGCCCTGATTGAGTTTGGTTTTCATTGTTCTAAGGCAGATGTTTCCCTCTATATGCTTCGCATGGACAAGGTTCTTATTTTCTGCCTTATTTATGTTGATGATTTGCTGCTGTTGGGTAATGACTCTGGGCACCTCTCTCGGTTGGTTAAGTATCTCCAGACACAGTTTGCTATCAAAAACTTGGGCCGAATTTAGTACTTCCTTGGTCTGGAGACACAGTGGCATGATGGTTCCTTACACATCACCCAGCACAAGTATGTCCAAGATTTGTTGAAACACGCTCAGATGGACAGTTGTAAACCACTAGCTACTCTGGGTTCCACTTCTGTGTCTTTATCCCTGCAAAGGGGAGATGTGCTGCCAGATGGATCCTTGTACAGAAGTGTGGTTGGGGGCCTCCAGTATCTGACAATCACCCGACCTGATATTGCCTTTGTTGTCCACAAGGTTGCCCAGTTCATGCATTCTCCTACTGATTTACACTGGCAGGCTGTGAAGCGCATTTTAAGGTATCTTCAAGCTACTGCTTCTTATGGCCTCCATTTTAAGCCGTCGGCTCACTTGGTCCTCCATGGGTTTTCCGACTCTGACTGGGGGGGCGACCCTGATGATAGACGATCGACTACTGGATTTGCCATCTTCTTGGGTGATAATCTAGTTTCCTGGATCTCTCGCAAACAACGCACTATGTCTCGCTCTTCCACAGAAGCTGAATATCAGGCTCTTGCTGCCACTACGTCTGAATTGTCTTGGTTGGTTATGTTGCTTCGAGACATTGGTCTTCCCTTATCTACCTCACCGACGGTATGGTGTGATAATCTCAGCGCCACTTATCTAACTGCCAATCCCATCTTTCATTCTTATACTAAGCATCTGGAGATTGACTTTCACTTTGTGCAGGAGCGTGTTGCTAATCGCTCCCTTTTTGTTCGGTATCTTCCCACAGAGGCACAAGTCGTTGATGTCCTTACCAAGGCCTTGCCCAAGGCTCGATTTTGATTTCTTCGTGACAAGTTGAGCATTGTTGCCTCCTCATGCTCAACTTGAGGGGGTGTGTTAGAGGTATATGTAATTGTATATAATCCATGGGCCAATTGGAATATTATGTTTATATTATTGGGGCAATTGTAAATATTCCCCAATCCCTTATAACTATAAATACCTAATTAACATCAATACAATGTGAGGTTCATCAGTTTTATTAAATACCACCTATTTTTGGACATCACATTCGAAGCCGACTAATCCGGTTTCAAGGTAACAGTTCAGTGGATTATGATATCAAGACTCCTCCCAATATTGGTATTGGAATTTGAACACCTATCGTGCCCCTAACTCAGCCCACCATCTACCATATTAGCTATCAAACATTGGTAGGGATGCCTACTATAATTGGTGCTAAAAAATCAATGTGAATAAGTGGATAGTAATTAATTACTTGAGTGTATTATTCTAGGAGTATACAAAAATTTTCTGTTGTTTGCAGGGACGGTTAGAAAGAGAATTGAAAATCATTGAAACCATAATTTACTATCCAAACAAAATTGATTAATAAGTTCATAAGCACAAACTAGATAAAGTTTTGCCTAATTCGATGTATTTCATTTCTAAAGGACTCTTAAATCCTATTGCACCAAATTGATAAAATTCAAAACCTTTGAAATTGGTAAGTGTTTATAACAGGTGAAGAAGTATTACCAAAATCAGACATGAACCCATGTTTGGTTTATGTAATAGAAGAAAAATAAAAGAGTGAAATATATTAATAGTCATTGGAATTGTGCATTTGTAAGCCGATGGTTACTAAATTAATTTTGCATAAACAAAAAAAATTAAAATGTAGGTATGTCTTAAATTATTCCAGCTCAAATCTATTTTGCCAATATTAAAGAGAGACTTATAATAACACTTATATGTTGTTTTACTAATAGAGATTTCAACAGCGGCAGTGGGATTCAAACTCAGGTAGGGATGCCATAAAAGTCGGTTCCTTACTGCTAAGCCTACTCTTAGCCAATAAACCAATTTATAAGCAATCATTAGTGTATATATATAGTCCGAGGTACTGAAGGATAAATAACAATTGTTCTTTCTTTCTAAATTAGTCAATTAGATATTTTAACAAAATTAGGGGGAAAAGCAGCCAAAATAGATATTTTGGTCATGTGATCCAGCCATAAGTAATGATGAAGTAATACGTTTTAGATCCCTTAAATATTAATATCTTTCAACTGAGACCATGCATGAATTTCATTAATCTTTTCTGTTTTTTGAAATAAAGCATTAACCTACCAAATTGTTGGATACTGCAATTATGACTTGCGATTTCAATATTATTACCTTTTTCCCTTAGGAAATAATTAACATATTAAAAAAATATATATGAAGTCAGAATTCCATAGATAACCATAAACAGATAGATAAACAGACTTACGGTTTATATGCAGCGGAAACTCGTTTATGGAATGGATCTGATCTACGCGAGAAACCCGATCGTTCTGGTTGCCTTTCCTATGAGTGTATGAATACACTGAGTACGGGCTATATCCGTGAATTCTTCCGACGAACGAAGAAGTAATCGTGTTTTATCAGTAGGGACGTTTTCCCCGGGAATAAAATGGGAATCTCTACGATTCGATCATCAATCGGAAATAGAGAAACTTCTTCTCTATTTATAGTGGAAATCCCAACTTCCATCTATATATAGGGTCGGACCAAATTACATATTTGGTCCCTGTAATTTACACATAATTACAGTTTAGTCCCTGCCATTCCAAAATGTCATGGGCGGACCAAAAACCAACATCTCCCACTCGCACATGACAAGACACACTTTCATTGCGATTGAACACACATACTTCTTTCAGTTCTTGTTCGGCGAATTCACGCGACCAGTCAACGTAACGGTTAAACCTTGAAGCTCTCCTTCATCGCTCCACCTTTAGCTTAACGTGACTTCCCCCTAGTCCATTTTCCATGATCACTAGTTTTCGACTCACTTTTGATCTCACGAAAACATTCATATACACTACATACCTTTTCCACGAAAAAGTATTGAGCTCGAGTGTTATATGTTTACTAAGTGACATGTTACTGAAAATGTACTTCCTCTCTATAAATAACCTTCCACCATATGTCTAATGCTTATCTGACTAGTCCTTATATGCCCGTTCATAGCTAACGAAGCCTAGTTTAGGGTTCCAATCAAGTTAATCATCAGACATAACCTTCTTGTTATTTACAAG
Source organism: Euphorbia tirucalli (assembly GCA_039660915.1). Lineage (NCBI taxonomy): Eukaryota > Viridiplantae > Streptophyta > Magnoliopsida > Malpighiales > Euphorbiaceae > Euphorbia > Euphorbia tirucalli. Next base: position 75,225,287 of record CM077641.1, read on the forward strand.
AGTTTTTAAGGGTGAACTTGAAACTCATAGTTTCATTTGGGTCTCACATTAGGAAAGTTGAGATCAACTTTCTTTCCATCCCTTGGTCGGCTTTCACACATATTACTAAAATATGCCATAGTGTTAATCCACTTAGAACGTATGTTTTATAAACACTATGCGAAAGCATTCAGTCTCTAAATGCAACTAATGCATCAGCACCTCTAGTCCACTTTTAAGCCTTTCACAGGACAGCTTCTGGTATCAACGAAATAATGATATTACGCAAAATATCACATATGGAGTAACTCACACTCCCATTTTTACCTATGAACACACAATTCATAGTAAAAGATTCATCTATGTGGGTAGATGACATTTCGCCAACATACTGAACTATACTTAATAGCTCTATGTGTATCGCTTTAATTAGTGAATGAATTTGAACAGAACAAATAACTCACATTCTATTGCAATAGAATTTGCCAAAGTTATTATAACAGTTCAAAAACAACAACATGTTCCTATAACCTATGAAGACCAAATTCCAAAATGTGTTTATTAAAAACATTTGGAGCTATCTTCGTTAACGAATCTGCAATCATATTACCAGTTGGAACATGCACTAAACTTATTTCTCCTTGTGCTATTTTGTCTTTAACAAAATGATATTTTATATCGATATGCTTACTTTTTCCATGATAACAAATATTCTTGGAATAAGCTATCGATGCAATGCTGTCGGAATAGATAGTCGTATATTTCCTTTTGGACAATAGATCTAAAAGATCTATGAAGCGTTTTAACCAAACGGCTTCTTGTACTACAGCTACTGCAGCTACATATATCGACTCCATAGTCGATAATGCCACGCAAGCTTGTTTCTTGCTACACCAGGAAATTGCACCATTTCCTAGAGTGAAAATATACCCAGACGTGGACTTCTTCCCGTCTTTATCAAATTCCGTTTGTTGGGGAATTAATCGCACAAACAAACATAAAACGCAGCGGATAAAGGATTAATCCCCACCAAGGACCCATGTGCATTGCATTGAATCGGAAGGAGGGTTAAAGAATTACCTTAATTCTTTGAAGTTTGAATCACTTAGGAACCAAAATTGCTTCCCTCTATGGTTGATCCACACGGAGCAATACGTTCACCGCGTGCTAGCGCCGGGATGGAAGAAACGGTTTCTTCGAATCGAGAGAAGAGAGCAGAAAAAAAAAAATCAGATTTTTCTTTTGCTTGGAGAGACTGAATTTCGGCTGGCTACTTTTTTTTGGTGGCTGGCCGAATTCTGCTATAGTATTAGTGTGGAGAGTGATTAGGTTTAGGTTAATTGTTTCCTTAAATAATTAACCTAAATAGTTAATTATAATTATAACCTAATACACCTATTAGTTATAATTATATATTAACCCACACAATTTAATATTAATTCTCAATTAACATTAAATCAAATCAATTCTCCATAATACATATATGTATATATAATATTATAATTAATTATATCTCCATATAATTTAATTATAATATGTAGCATACTTTATGCAATATTAATCACATTAATATTTATATATACATACATAAATATATATCACTATATATATTTATTCTCTTTCTCATTCATAAATTATTATCCAATAATAATTTATACCCGATAAGATGAACTTCATTTTGCTCTCGTGTGTGACCCCATAGGATCATATTAATTGGCAATAAGGAAATTACCATAATGTCCTTATAGGTCACAAGCGGACTCTAGCAAGCCATTACGACTACCCAATTAATATGATTGGAATGATCCAATACCTATTTATAGAATGTCATATTCCCTTTTGTCTCTTTGATATCAAGATTAATTATAAGACATGGTACACTTGTCAATCTTATATAATTAATCATATGCTTTCTCGATCTCAAAGTAAACTGTTCAGACAAATCAATTGATACTCTTATCAATTATTTGAGCACGGCCATGCATTTAACAGTCTTACTTATCGAGGGGCCCAGTGATATCGCTCTCTTGTTAGAGAGGGACAAAATCCCATATCTGTCACTCACATCCCTAAGCATGAGTCATATTGTACCCAACCACAGCCTTTATAACTACTCTGTTACAAGCAGCGTTTGACTGCGTCAAAGCACAACATGAATTCATCCCGGAATCCATGGTGACCTCAGGTCAAAGGAATCAGCTGATGACACTACTATAATCAAGATCAGTTGTGACACGTGACCATGAACTTGATCTTATAGTGGGTCTCCAGCAACATGTTCTCTAACACATTGCCCGTGAGTATAATCTGTATCTGTATACACTATATTCATCTTATGAATATCCATTATCACTCACACTAGTCTTAGTTTGTTATTATTCCCATAATAACAATCGACTAGGGAAAATTTAGAATTACACAATTAATTCATGGATACATTATCATAAATACTAACATACAAATATATATGATAAAATAAGTCTTTATTAATGACTTAAGAAGATTGTTTACATAATCCAACATTGGCTTAGGGCACAATCTCTAACACCGTTATCAGCATTTGTGTATCCCTTTAACTGCAGATCTTTTCCTTGGTAATAAAGGGAATAATTTGAAGTCACCTTCAAATATCTCAATATCATTTTCACTACTGCCCAATGCTTCAAACCTGGATTAGCCTGATAACGGCTTGCGAGACCCACCGCAAAACCTATATCAGGTAGTGTACAAATCATAGCATACATCAAGCTACCAATTGCACACCTAAAAGGAATTCTCTTCATCCTTTTAGTCTCTTCTGGAGTCGTGGGACACATACTTGCATTTAGTTCCGTACCTTATGCAATAGGGGTTGGATCGGGATCACAGTGAGCCATACCAAACCGTTCTAAGATCTTATTGATATACGTCTCTTGTGAAAGAGCCAATAATCTCTTAGATCGATCTCTTGAGATCTTAACCTCAAGAATGTAATTAGCTTCTCCTAGATCCTTCATCTCAAAGTCAGAAGACAACCAAGTCTTTACTTTCTTGAGTAAGGAAGTGTCATTTCCTGCTAACAAGATATCGTCAACGTATAACGTTAGAATGACAAACTTCCCTCCGTTTTCTCGCTTAATGTAGACACATGAGTCTGCATTGATCACCTTAAATTGCATTGATATAATCGCTTCATGGAAATGAAAATACCATTGTCTTGAAGATTGCTTAAGGCCATAAATTGATCTCTTCAACTTACAAACCTTATGTTCTTGACCCTGAACAACGAAACCTTCTGGTTGAACCATATAGATTTCTTCGTTCAATTCACCGTTCAAGAACGCAGTCTTTACATCCATTTGATGTAATTCAAGGTCCATACATGCTACAAAAGCAAGTACAATTCTTATAGACGTGAAACGGACAACAGGTGAAAAAGACTCCTAACAGTCAATTCCTTCCTGTTGTGCAAACCCCTTCGCAATCAGCCGACTCTTAGTCTGGATAGGTTTCCCATTCGCTGATCGCTTAATAGTATGTACCCATTTATTCCCAATGGCTTTGCGCCCTTTGGGTAGATCAACTAGTTCCCAAACTTTGTTGATCATTATTGACTCCATTTTACTTTCTGTTGCTTTAATCCATTCTTCTTTCGCTGGGGATTCCAATAACTCTCTCATGTTATTTGGAATATCTTTAATTTGAGTTACGATCGAGAGAGCTTCGCTATCAACTAAATGATGGCGTCGCGGGATATTTCCCCTCTATGATCATATTAGAGGTTCTGCTTCTTGATAAACAAATCTCATATATTCATCAAGGTGTTGGGCAGAACTCCCACTGGGACCACTCCCACTGGGATCTATATCCATATTCACACTTGAATTTGGAACAAGACTCCCACTCAAACCAAGACCACTCAAGTTAGGGTCAGGATTACTCAAATCCGCTTGTGAAGGTTGAAAAAAAACATTCTCTTCCCTTTCCCTTACGTCTCTTCAACTTCATTCCTCCCACTCGGATTGAGTGATCCTGAAGTTTCAGACTCTTGAGTGTTAAAGAAGGTGAATTTCTTATCCACTTCTCCCAGCTTAGGAAATTCATTCTCTAAGAATGTGACATCTCGTGACTCAAATTCTGTTATTTGACCATTCTCATTTTCCCCCACTAGAACATATCCTTTGGAGAAATCAGGATATCGTATAAAGATACCTTTCTTGCCTCTAGGACCTAGCTTGCCATGCTTGCTAGATGCATCACGAACATAGGTAGCATATTCCTATGGTCGCAAATGGTTCAAAATTGGGCTTGCGGCTCGTCCACAATTCACAAGGCGTGGTTTCAACGGATTTAGAAGGTACTCTATTGAGTACATATGTGGTAGCCAATAGTGCGTCTCCCAAAAAGGAGATAGGCAAATTGGCTTCAGCCATCATAGACCTCACCATCTCTAAGAGGGTTCGGTTTCTTCTTTCCGTTACTCCATTTTGTTGTGGAGTCCTAGGTATTGTCAACTGATGTTCAATACCTGTTTCATCACATAAAACTTTAAATTCCTCGGAGAGGTACTCTCTTCCCCGTTCGGTCCTTAAAGCTTTGATTCTCTACTCTAATTGATTTGCAACTAGAGCCATAAATCTTTTGAAACATGCTAATGCTTCAGATTTATGTGCAATCAAATAGACATGACCATACTTTGTATAGTCGTCTATGAATGTAATGAAATAGTACACACCATGCCTGGCCCGAACATTCATTTGTTACAGATGTCAGAATGGATTAGTTGCAATGGTTGGTCAGCTCGCGTAGCTTTACCAAATGGTTTTCTTGTCATCTTTCCTTTTAAGCAGCTATCACAAGTTGGGAGATCTATTGTTGATAAATCAGCCAACAAACCTGCGTTAGCCAATCGTACTGAACGATGTTGACCAATGTGACTAAGTCTCGAATGCCACATTTTTGAAATGCTAACATTATCCACAGATGAGTTAACAGTAAAGGAAAAACTATTATGACACACATAATTTGGATCCAAATCCAAAACAATAAAACCATCCAACAAATATCCACCACCAAAGCAGATATTGTTTATAAAGAGACTAAAATTGTTCAATTCAAAAGATAGCATGAATTCCAAATTCATGAGGGTAGAAACAGATATCAAGTTCCTTTGAATTCCTAGGAGCATAGAGGACATCTTCAAGAAATAGTGGGCGACCACTATTCAAGACTAGCTGTCAACAGCCAATCCCTAAGACTTCCTCTTAAGAATTGTTTCCCACGTATATCCACCTTGTTCCTCGTGGAACACTGCGGAACTCAACAAGAGAATCTCTATCCTTTGTTACGTGGTCTGTTGCTCCTGAGTCTATGATCCACAAAGGACGAGATTCAGTTAGGAAAACAGAACTTGAAACAAATGTATAACCTTTATACACTTCGGTAACATTTACCTCAGGAGCTTTGCAATCTTTTGCAAAATGCCCTTCTGTTTGCGATTGTAACATTTCACCCTAGAAATGTTAAAATCTTTCATGCCCTTCTTTTGAACCGGAGTACTGCCCACCGATCTCTTTGCCTTCTTCTTGAAGAACCTCGTGTTCTCTCCTTGGACTTCAGACCAGGACTTGAACTAGCCATGTGAACCTCAGATTTCGCACTAAGAGAGGCCAGACAGTCCTCTTCCAGTTCAAGATGACGAACGGTATCATCAAAGGCCTTAATGTCGTTGACATGAGTTAGGTGCAACTTCATATGCTCCCACTCGACATGAGTTAGGTGCAACTTCATATGCTCCCACTCATTCGGCAAAGAACGTATCACAGCTTGAACTTTCTGCTCCTCGAGAGCATAAATCGCACTAAGCATGTGTTATATACATGAAACTTTTTCACGATATCATCATTCATCGCACTAAGCATGGTGATGCGGGCAGATGAGTTCTTCCTCTTCCCGGCTTGATAAGCCTCAAGGTCCCTCTTTGTTTGGGCGGTGTTACCCTCAGGAGGAACCATTATTCTCTCCAGAGTGTCAAGAACCTCTTGTTCTTCAATTATGTATTGGACTTTCATAGCCCAAACTTTATAATTGTCACCGTTCAAACGAAGGTTCCTTATTTAGGTAAGCAACTATTGCTTTTGAAGCAGCAATTGAAAAACCACTAAAGACAAAGTAGCACTAATAAGTAAACGATACACGATATTTATTATAAGATCATTTAAAACTGAAAATAGTGTTTGGTTCACGTAAAATCGAACATCCATGCGCAATGCATCGATTCACCATTTACATAGGGTAATACAAACACCATATTAGGTTTAAATTTCCAATAATAAATATATATTTAGTTTTGTTTTAGATTATATTTTAATTTATTTAACATTTATACTTCTCTTAAGTATAAAACTAATGAGTAATATAACACTTAGTTATAATCTCAAAATAAATAAATTAAAAAAAATACTAAAACAAATAACTAAAATAGCAATGTTTAACAAATAAACATTTTATAATACCATAAAAATATCCAACATTTAGTCAAAATTACCACCACAATAAAAACTTAAGCACAAAGCCCTTCAATACAAAATTGAAAAACGAAATCAGCAAGAGAAAGAGTGAAAAATGAAGAGCTCAATCTTCATTTACATCGAGTGGAACTGTCTCAATTTCTTTTAAGACGACTGGGATCATCTCTACGAACTTATAGTAGAGATCCAAAAGCATGTTCAACAACATCCTTAATAACAGCATCTAGACAGGGCGACGAACCAACTTGTTACTTCTAAGTAACATGGTTCTAGGATTATAGGATAACTTAGCTCCAGTTTTAGCCAAGGTTAACACAAACACTTTGCATTGGGATCCATAATCCTATTCAGGAACTAATCCATCAATGGAGTCCACTTTCGTCAAAATCCGAATTTTCTCCAAAATAGAATTTCTTAAAGTGTTTTTCACGAAAAGCATTTTTCGCAAATTTAACATTTTTAATTGATCAATTCCAGAGAAAAAAAAACCTCCTTTCCAGATAAGCTCATGGATTTCCCGGTTTTAACGCATTAAACCGCTCCAAAACTCTAACAATATTCCCTTCCTCCAACGGGGAATACCATTTAGAGAAAAGCTCATCTTCAAGTTTTTGGATAGGCCTCGTCTCCTCATGAGACTGGATTATTTTCACCGTTTTTTACGAACGTTTTCATTTCCATAACATATATAGAAATAACCAAAACTTGTTAATGATTAACCAAAAATCAGTATATAAATACACAATAAATATAAAGAATTTTCTTGAATTTATTAAACATAAATTAAGCATTTTCACACAATAAATACTAGTAAATTTAGTTTAAAATATCAAATGAATTCCAAAAATTCATCAAAATATGCCAAAAATTCAAGAAAAATGTAAAAATTCATTCTGAAAAAAATTTGACGAAATTTGGCCGCCGGAAAACACCGCACGCATGAATACACGCGCCGCCTGAATCTGCTCCACGCGCAGGCACGCGCCCTCACGCGATCCACGGTATAGCTGACTCACGCGACACGTGGCAGCTTGTGATTCGTACTGACGTGGCATATATGACACGTGTCATCACCTGATTGGGTCAACGGATGACGTGGATGATGACGTGGCGTGATGATGTGGCAAAGCCTTGGCACGTGTCACCACCCTATTCGTCCACAGTGATGACGTGGTAAGTGACGTGTCACGATGACGTGGCAAAATCACAAGCGTTGGACACGTGGCGACATACCATTGGTCCAAGTGTACAACACGTGGCGGTTGACCGTTTCAGAAGCAGTTGACTTGGACACGTGTTCCAACGTGATTGGTTAGACTTTTCAACCGTCAGAAAATCAACGAATTGCGTCGCGCCACGTGTCCAGCAGCAAAACTTCCCCAACCGCTTTGGAAACGAAATCCACTCGCGGTGGTGGAGAGTGAGGGCCACGCGCCGTCTTCTGGGCCTCCGTTGGCCCATGAAATTTGACATTCCGACTCGATTTTTCGTGCTGATTTCAGTGGTGCGGTCAGATTTATGAAATTCTGACAAAAAATTTTGACACTTTGTACTGTTGGATCAAATACGGTATCGTTTTGACTCGGATAACAATGTAAATCCGTATCAAAACAAACAAAGACGAATACAAAATAGACAGAAACACATTCTTTTGTCATGGAATATCAGATTTCAATGTCTACGCAATCATTTTGACTCGGATTTCACTATCAATCCGTATCAAAACGAACAAATATGTATTTAAACAAATAAATACGCATTCAACCTCAACCGAATAAAGAAACGTATTCTTATTCACGGATTTGCATAAACCAAGATATGAACACATCAATATTCATGGAATATCAGAAAACTAGATTCGAACACATCAATCTATAAACCTTTCGGCTCTGATACCAATGAAGTCAGAATTCCATAGATAACCATAAACAGATAGATAAACAGACTTACGGTTTATATGCAGCGGAAACTCGTTTATGGAATGGATCTGATCTACGCGAGAAACCGGATCGTTCTGGTTGCCTTTCCTACGAGTGTATGAATACACTGAGTACGGGCTATATCCGTGAATTCTTCCGACGAACGAAGAAGTAATCGTGTTTTATCAGTAGGGACGTTTTCCCCGGGAATAAAATAGGAATCTCTACGATTCGATCATCAATCGGAAATAGAGAAACTTCTTCTCTATTTATAGTGGAAATTCCAACTTCCATCTATATATAGGGTCGGACCAAATTACATATTTGGTCCCTGTAATTTACACATAATTACAGTTTAGTCCCTGCCATTCCAAAATGTCATGGGCGGACTAAAAACCAACAATATATATTCTGAATAGGGTGTAATTGGTATGAAATAGTAAAGATCGAACTACATATGTACATAGATCGTTTAATTGTTTAAAAAAACTAGAATTAGAAAAATTCACATTAATTAGCATATATGAATATGGATATTTTTATGATAAATATATAACTATGGATATATAGTCCAAAGAATATATAAAAGTTCAATTTGTCCTTAAATGAATAATTTTGTATATACACTATCAGGACGAGAATTAAGTCCAAATTAATTATTATAAGTTCTGAATAAAGAAAATAAAAAATTACAAACAATTAGTAAAATTAAAAAAATTGAAAATATAAGATAGATGTGTGGGGTTTGCTAGCTAAGAAAATTACATTTATCTTTTTAATTTTATTTTTCTAATATTGCCAATGAGTATGTCTTCTTAAAAGCTGGCTAATCAATTTGCTACATTCGTGGAATGTCTTCCCCACTCTACAAAGTGATGCATTTGTGGAACTAAAAGTCAACTTTTTCTTTTTATGAAAAAAAAAATCATAAAACACAGCAAACTTACGGACGCTTTTTGTTCAAACGTTAAGTTAAGAAATGGTGTATTATGTATATGATGGTGTGATTCATGGAATCTTTTCTATCTTCATGTGGTCTATAGAATAGTAATATGTGGGCTTTTAAGAATGAGAAATCAAGGGAGAAGAAGAAACCAAGAGGGAATAAGAGAATAAAGAGAGTGATGAAATTCAATATTTTGAGAATAAGAGTATCGGCAAGTTACGGTAAATAGGATAGAGAAGACGATATGGACAATTTTATGCATAGAGGTTTTAATTTGACAAATTATAAATTATACGGTAAATAATTTATTAAGGATTAAATGCTTGATAGTGACAAAATTTAAGGACCTTAATACGTGTATGGATTAACTAATATAATATAAGGGAACATAGGAACTAATAAATTGCTTGCTTTAAATTATATAAATTTAGGAAAGTATTAGTATATTTGTACAAACCTTAAAAAGACAGTTTATTGTGCAAGACAAAAGAAAAAAAAAAGTACAAATATTACGAGAAGAAAGTACAAAACTAAAGCTAATATAGATATTTTCCTCCTTGATGCAGTAAATCTGGAAATATATCCATCTTCCATCAGCAAATGCTGCTTATCCATCGATTCGATCATCAGTTCAGATATATTCCTAGCAAAGTACAACAAGTTCATTAAAAATTAAAGCTCTTACAAGCATCAATTTAAAGTATATTAATAATTTGGAAATACATGTGAAAAATTACCTCAATTTTATTGCATTGAATAGTTTCTTCTTCGACGAGGTTTGGAAGTCTTGTTTTTAGACTTTGTTGGCCTTTGATTGCCTTCAACTTTCCTCACAAACCAAGCAGGTTTCCTTGTTTTGAACACTGTATATGCAACTCCAACACCAAATACAAATCCACACCCATACCCAATTGTCACAGCTTTCCATCCAAATCCATCTTCATAATCCTCTCTTTTTGATTCATATTTTAGATGTTGTTTTTTCACTTTGTTGCATTTCTCCAATGGAAATCCACATAATCCTGAGTTCCCTTCATATGAACTATTGTCGAAAGTGTTGAATTGTTTACCTTCAGGTATGGGTCCTTCCAACCGATTATAAGAAACCCGAAAAATTTGAAGAAATGTTAAATCCAGAAGCTCCATGGGAATCCTTCCGCTCAAAGAATTTGAAGAGAGATCTAGTGATTCCAAATTCGACAAATTTCCTATTGATGATGGAATATTATCTGTGAAACAATTGTGAGAAAGATCCAAAAGTTTAAATGACTTTAGTTTTCCAATAGATTCTGGAATCTTTCTTATCAATTTATTTCGTGATAGATCAATAGATGTCAATGCATTTTGGATTTTTGGCAACTCAATCTCTAATCCTTTGAGTGTTATACTCACAGTATAATCGTAGGAGTAATTTGGTGAGCCCATGTAGTGCAGTTCCTCGCCATCTAAGCCCATCATTGCCTCAAAATGATCAAAGTATTTTGCTGGCAGCGCTCCACTGAAGTTATTGTTGGAGAGATCAAAAATTCGCAACTTAGGGAAGGGATAACTGACATTGAAACTTATCAATGTTCCATGCAATTTATTAGAGTGCATCACAAGAGCTTGCAGATGTGGTAGAATTCCGAGAGAATAAGGGAATGCATCATCGATCTTGTTGTTACTGAGATTGATTAGTTCCAAATTCTCACAATTGATGATAGAATGTGGGATTTGTCCTTGCAGTTGATTGCTTTCCAAGCTCAAATATCTCAATCCACATCTCTTTGAAAATGTAGCAGGAATTGTTCCTTGAAACTTATTCATGCCCAAATGCAACACCGAAAGACCATTGCTCATATTTACCAAACATGGAGGAATCAATCCGCTGAAACTATTGTTGGAGAGGTCCAAAATTTGAAGAAAGGATAACTTGCAAACTGAAGAAACTTCTTGTGTTAACTTATTGGATGAAAGAATGAGCACTTTTAGGTTTACAGAATTGAAAACTGAATCAGGAATTGGGCCAGTAAACATGTTATTTCTGAGATCAATATAATATAAGTCATTGCTTTGAAAACTTGGAATTGGGCCACTTAACATATTATTGCTGAAATCAATATTATTTACAGAGGTGCTTTGAAAACTTGGAATTGGGCCACTTAACATATTATTGCTGAAAACAATAGTATATACAGAGGTGCTTTGAAAACTTGGAATTGGGCCACTTAACATATTATTGCTGAAAACAATATAATTTATAGAGGTGCTTTGAAAACTTGGAATTGGGCCACTTAACATATTATTGCTGAAATCAATATAATATACAGAGGTGTTTTGAAAACTTGGAATTGGGCCACTTAACATATTATTGCTGAAATCAATATTATATAGAGAGGTGCTTTGAAAACTTGGAATTGGGCCATGGAGTTGGTTGTTGTTGAGAGTTAACTTTTCCAAATGGGGAAGAGTAAATAAGGAGGATGGTATTGTTTCATTGAGCAGGTTATAGGATAAATCTAGAGACAATAAATTTGAAAATTCACTTATAAAAGAAGGGATTGGGCCAGTTAATTGGTTTTTTGATAAGGATAAATAATGGAGTAGTTTAAGATTTCCAAAGGAAGAGGGAATATGACCACTGAAATTATTATTTGAGAGATCCAAGTGAGTGAGTTGTGTTAAAGTGGCAAACAATTCAAGATTTGAGCCAATAAAATTGCAGCTGCCAAGCTCCAATTCCTTCAACGACTTGAGATTGTTGTAAAAGAAATGAGGTTCCAAATAAATTGGGATTTTTGTGAAAGAAAGTCGCAAGTACCCTAGGAGGATACTCCAATTGGACATGGGAAGAATTCCACTGAGATCTGTATTGCCATATAAATCCAAGATTTGAAGGTGCGGTCGTTGAATAAATATAGATGGAAATTCCCCACGCAATCCACAATCAAAGAGAATGAGAGATGACAAAGAAGAAGACAGGTTCAGCAAATAAACAGGTTCTACGAAAGACAGATTTACAGACACCATAGCCAATGCTTTTAGTTTCGTTAGATTTTGAACAAGTTTGTTGAAGGCAATTGTATCCATGCTCAACTCACTATATCCAAACCCATACAACCTAAGGAAATCCAATTTGGATAGACGAAAAATATCTGGAAATTCCCCTTCCAGTTTACAATCGACAAGCGACAAAGATGACAAAGAAGAAGACAAATTCTTGAAGGAACTAGATTTAACCAACAACAAGCTTACAAAGCTCGAATCCAGTTCTCGTAAATTGGTTAGGTTTCGAAAAATTTTATCAAAAGTGGTACTTGTGTTTAGCTCCAGACGATTAGAAGAGAGATCAAGTGACACCAATTTGGACAGCTTTGAGATTTCTATTGGTACTTCACCGGAAAACGTGGATGAATTTAGGTTCAAATGAGTCAAGTTGAACAAGTCACCAAATCGAGATGAAATCTGAGAGCCATTGAAATCATTGTAAGACAAATCAAGACATTGAAAATGAAAAAGCATGAAAAGAGGATTATTATAATGAATGGAACCATAAAGCATGTCATTAGAAAGGTTAAGACCGATTACATAACCTGTTTTGTTATGGCAACTGTTCCCTTCCCAAAAGCAGCAATCAGTTCCCTCTTTCCAGGATTCTGTCTTTGGATTCGATGGTACGTCAGTGGTTTCAATGGAGAAGGATTTTTTAAGAAGAATCAAGGCATGACTGTCATCAGCATCACAAAATAGCGTGGAAGAGGAAGAATTTGGAGATAGACAAAGAACTTCAAAATGAAAATGAAAGGAAAAGAGGCAGACAAATTGAGCAATCCAAAGCAATGAACCCATTTTCTACTTGTAAATTTTCAAACAGTTAATTTGGTGAGTTTGTAGTGATTAAAAGACTAATATTTATAAGTAGATTTTCTATAGTGCCACTCTCCGTCAATGGACTAATATTTAGACAAATACAAGTCTAATAATCTATTTTTCTAACTAGTTTTTTGGGTTCAACATAAAGTCATCTTTCCAAATTGCAAGTCTAATAATCTATTTTTCTAACTTGTTTTTTTGGGTAATGTTAACTTTTCTTTTACGGAAATTGACAAATCAAATAATACAAAAATTTAAATACTTTAAATTAATGCTACTTTATTTATTAAACATCACCAAATTTCACCACAACCACAATTGATATTATTCAGAAAAAAGATGGCAAAAAGCCATCGATTCCACAAGCACAATCCGTATAGTATACTCAAGGCCCGTTGGTTGGATTGGATCCGCTTTGAATTGAAGTTATGGGAAGTTAAAAAGCAGAAAATAACACTCGTAAATAACATCACAATATTCCTATTACAAGGACACCAATTCTCCAAATTAAAACAAGACAACCCACCAAGAAACATACATATCCAAAGTTGGAGGCTCTGAACATAAACAAAACTAAGCCCCATCTGGCTGGATAAAAGGATTTGCAATTTCATCTGTACCGTCTGTCGGCGATACAAGCATTACTGCAGTTCCCCTGCATACCTGCACAGCCATGAAAAAACACTCAGATGCTCCCCATATATGGCACATTTCAACCCTGCTCTTGATTTTGACACATTTGAGCCCCTGTAGGGAAGAACAATCACGCAGTATGAGGAGATGGACCTATGACTATGTTTGTAAAACGATGAATGTTGTATTCTAAATCTCTTCCAGCTGCCAATCACATGATTTTCAACGATGCATGTATTTTCTACCAACTGCTGTCATAGATTATGTTTGTAAACGACGCATGAATATATGTTAGAACAAAAGTACTAAAGCTGAAGCACAAGGACAAAATGAAAAATTTTGCTCAAGTAAAGAGCCAAATTTTGACTTTTTCCAATTCTTTCAACAAAATGAGAACATGGCATCATGTTATTTACCCTAATCATCACCAGCCTAGCAAGACAAATTTAATGAGCTGTGTAAATTTGGTTATGAGCATGTATGGGGGTCTTAACTATGTATCTTAAAGTTGAACCATGTGTCCTAGTAACTACATTAGGCTGCAGCTACAAGTTTATGTAGCATTTTTCTTCTGTGCAGAAATTTAATGGGAATAAGATAGAATTTTCCAGCAGATTGGTTTTCAATAGATCGAAGAGTTTTATCTCAGTGAGCCCCTGTTTTTATTCACCATATGTTCTAAAGTTTGAACATCAACCAAACCAGAAAATCATACCCTCCCATAACTAGATCCTACATCTTCAGGGACATTTGCCAATAAATCTACTCGAACAATTTGGGAAAAACACATTTTAAGACCAAGCAGCAATGCAAGGGTCATATGTTGATGATGACCATTCCACTTGTTGCATAAATGAAATATATGTAACTCAAAGAAAACATACTATTAGGCCAAGCCGCCTAGTCTGCTCAGTGGTCTTCAGTGGATCATCAGCATCTGCTTCCCAGTGAGAATGAATCCAATTGTCAGAACAAAAAAAGATTCCACAGTAACTTCATCAACATGTATTGTGACTTTAGATGCATTTTTTAATAATAATAAAAAATGAACATGGTTTAGCTCTAAGTAAAAAGGCAAACAAGGAACTTGTACTTTTCTCTCCAACATGAATTCAATAATTAGATTAGGAAGTTAGCTTAAGTGGAGACATGAAGAAGCCTTAAACCAAAGAAAGTAAAGACAATTCCAGTCATCAAGATACTCTTGCACAAGCAAATATGAGATTTAATTTGTGGATAGTAGGAAGTGCTATGCCACATGCACAAAAATTTCAATGTCATTCCTCCATCAATTTCTTCTTGCCTGTGGATGATTGACTTCTATGACTCCAATTAGCAATTTGTTTCAAGAAAATGCACCCCTCATATGATATGTTGAAAATCAAATAGAAAGTAAATCCTCTGTTCAGAAATAAGAAGACCATCACAGCTTTAATCCCAACTGACATATTGCATATAGATACGGATCACATCAAACAGACAATTTAATACAGCATTTCTATCAGAAATTTGACAATCTAGCCACAAGAATCAGAATACAGTTTGCACTTATACAAAAATCACATACAAGCATTCCTATTTCCACAGAGTAAATACCTCTTAGATATTCTACTGCTTCATCCAGGACAAGGTTGAGCAATTGATCATATCCTTTCAAAGTCCCTGTGACTGAACCAAGAAAAGCCAAAGCTCATCCAATTAAATAGAATATAGACCGATAACAGAGGAAACATTTCCTTGAATTCCTAGAAAACCATTCTCTCTCTACTAAAAATCTCGTGAAATAAAATTACGAGGACACACAAACTTCAAAACACACAGTCCAGTTCATTTTGTGCGCATGTGAGAGACAGAGAGAGAAGCATCGAGTGATAATACCAGAATAAGGGTACAAGTCAGACATAAAATGCTGAAATGTTATGTGAACATTAAGTCGATGAGTACTATAAAAATAATGTACTTTGCGCTCCTATTTCTTTTTATTTGACTCCAAAGTTGATAGGTAAACCCCTTTCCAAAATATATGGTTCAATACTCTCAGCCTGGCAATATTATTCAATCATATGACTAGAATCTACATATTTAAACTTAACAATTATATGTGAAACATGTCATACTTGTATGATCTCTGGTGTTTGCTCTTTCATAAAAACAAACATTTATTCCAACCATAAGTTTGTTTGGAAACATATTCCGTGAACATAGAAATTTTAAAAATCTTTGTAACAAAATTGAAACTCTCGCTTATATCTACTTTAAAAATTCTACTAAAGGAAGACCCATTCTAATAAGACAGCTCTACAGCTCATTTTGGAAACGCTTCCTTGAGCATTGGTTGGTTGGACCCCAGGAGTGGGAGAGAAAAAGAGTGTTACCTACTCAATTATGCATAGGCAATTATCATTTTCACCTAAGAGTCCTGAACATGCCTTCATCACCTTGAGCGTGCAAGCTGAAGCATGTCTGGTGTAAAATATAAATTTTGATCTCCGACTCACATCCAAAATGTCAAAATCCAAATGCAATCTAAATACTTAGTTATAGCTAATTCAAGATACCAATGTAAAGCAACAGAAATTATCATCAATTATAAATCTTGCTACCATCATCAAGTCACCAACTAACATAATGTACAGTCTAAAAATACATCCAGCACTGGATTAGGGTATAACTCATAATTTCATTTGTCAGTCGATCAAATGAACAAACAAAACGTTCAAATTCAAAAAAATATGGAGACTCTCCAGTACCACTATATGCCTGATCAGAAGAGGAAATGAATAAAATCGAGTTTAAAATAATGCCATATCAAACCGAATTATTATCACCCAGATTCTAGTATCAGTGATTGTATCTAGCACATTATGTTATAAGAACAGCCAAATATTACATATAGTAAAATCCCAATTAAAAAAAAAAAAAAAAATTAACAAAATTAGGTGAAACTGAAGTTAGCAAGCTGCTTAAGGTAGAATTATTAACCTTGCCTACCGCCAGTGAGCTTGACTTGAACACCCTTGTCGACAAATTTCGCCAAATCCAACACTGTTTCTTTCCTCCCCGACTGAAACAGGAACTTACAGATTAAACAGAAGAGAGGGAAACTAGGAATAACCAAGCTAATACAAAATTTTAAACAAGTAAGCTATCAAAATTTAATGCTATCAAAATTTAATCTTCAAAAGAAAAATTGGAAAAAGAGACACTTACCATTTGTCACAGAAATTTGAGAACCCTGAAATAAAATCAAGTAAAAAGAGATGAACTGATTTAGCAGTGAACAAAGTCAAGATTTAAAATATATAAGAAAAAAAAAAGTTTAGGTATGGCAACGGGTAGGGTAACAGCAGCTAATGGAACTACCCATCTCATTTCCGTTCACAAATTTCACTACCTATCCTGTTACATGCGTGCAGGTATTGATTAAGCCAATCCCATCATTCCCATCCCACGAGACTGAGTAGTGGGCACCCACTAATTACCCATACCCGTGGAGTTACCATTAAAAATAAATAAACAATAATAAAAAAAAAAAAACAAAACAAAAATAAATGAAGTTCACAATCCACAAATTAATAACCAGGATCAGCAAACTAACAATACAAATTAACAATCCACAAATTAATAATCAGTATCAGCAGCAAGCTAACAATCCAAAAATTTTAAAAAAAATCCACAAGCCAACAATACAGAAATTAACAAAGTCCACAAATTCCTCAGATAAAATAAGATACGAATGCAGATAAAATCCTTACATCATAAACAATCAAGTGAATGTCAAAATCTAACCCATTGAGCATAGAATAAACAAAGGGATTCAAATTGATAATCACATAAAATTAGGGGTTTTTCAGACACGAAATCGGCGGAACAGAGAACACGGCGGCAGTAGTTGAGCAAGGCGGCGGCGGCGGCGGAGGCGGAGGCGGAGGCGGGGGCGACGATAAGTGGATATGAGAGTGGTGGAATTTGGCGGCGGAGAAGCAGCAGAAGTGGACTTCAGAGAGAGTGAGTAGCAGGAGTAGCGGCAGCACTGCGATAGTGAGATGGAATAGGAGTTAGGGTTTTTTTGTTTCCAATTCCTTTTAATACATGCTCTCAATTTAGTGACCAGATACAATTCCAAAACTACTTTGTTTTATGTAATTCGATTAATATATATATATATATATATATATATATTTAAGGGAATTGATATAATATACTTATTATATACTTTTACATATATAGAAATAGAGATGGCAATTCGTGTTATCGTGTCATAATCGTGTTATGTTGTTTAATGTATTCCACATGATTATATATAACATAAAAACAATAAAAAGGGCATTTTACATAAATACATAACTTTTGGCACCATATAACATTTTTACCTCAAAAGGAAAAGTTTGCATAAATACCTTAAAAACTTTTCAAAATTTCAAAAATACCTAAAACAAAAATTATCATTTTTACGTGATTCATTCACAAAATAAACAACAAAACACAAATCAAAATCTCTAAAATACCTTCTCTATTTTGTCCACGTTTCTCTCTCATTTTTTATAATTTTTAATCTAATTTTGCATTTATCTTTCAATCCGTTTATTTTTTTGTCATGTGACTTTAGAAAGTTTTTTTTATTTTTTTTTTATCTTCGAAACAAAGTCCATATGTATATACTTTTTCCGACATATTTTTTTCACTAAAGTATAACTAATTATGCCTTTGTATATTAAGGTATAACTAAAGTATAATCACTGTAATAATGTATCTTAATGTATAACTAAGGTATAATTAAGGTATAACTAAGGTATAAACACTATAATAGTGTATCTTAATGTATAATTAAGGTATAACTAATGTATAATCAATGTAATAGTGTATCTTAAGGTATAACTAAGGTATAATTAAGGTATAACTAATGTATAATCACTGTAATAGTGTATCTTAAGGTATAACAAAGGTATAATTAAGGTATAATCAATATAATAATGTATCTTAGGGTATAAATACGGTATAAATAAGGAATAACTAAGGTATAATCACTAGAATAGTGTATCTTAAGGTATAATTAAGGTATAACTAAGGTATAAACAGTGTATAAACAATGTATAAAGTGTATAAACGATGTATAAATAATTTATAATAATATATAAGAAGTATATAATAATGTATAACAATGTATAAGAACTGTATAGACAGTGTATAACAATATATAACAGTGTATAAATAATGTATAAACAGTGTACAATGTATAAACAATGTATAAATAATGTATAAACAATGTATAACAGTGTATAAATAATGTATAAACAGTGTATAACAATGTACAATAAATGTATAAACATATAACATTGTATAAAAAGTGTATAATGTATAACAATGTATAAGTAGTGTATAAACAATGTATAAGCAATGTATAACAGTGTATAAGAAGTGTATACACAGTGTATAACAATGTATAACAGTGTATAAATAATGTATAAACAATGTATAAACAGTGTATAAAGAGTGTATAATAATGTATAATAAATGTATAAACATATAACATTGTATAAAAAGTGTATAATATATAACAATGTATAAGTAGTGTACAAACAATATATAAGCAATGTATAACAATGTATAAGAAGTGTATAAACAGTGTATAACAATGTATAACAGTGTATAAATAATGTATAAACAATGTATAAACAGTGTATAATGTATAAACAATGTATAAACAATGTATAACAGTGTATAAATAATATATAAATAATGTATAAACAATGTATAAACAGTGTATAAAGAGTGTATAACAATGTATAATAAGTCTATAAACATATAACATTGCATAAGAAGTGTATAATGTATAACAATGTATAAGTAGTGTATAAACAATGTATAAATAAGGTATAATTAAGATATAACTAAGGTATAAAGAGTGTATAAACAGTGTATAAACAATGTATAAGCAATGTATAACAGTGTATAAGAAGTGTATAAACAGTGTATAACAATATATAACAGTGTATAAATAATGTATAAACAGTGTATAAATAATGTATAAATAATGTATAAACAATGTATAACAGTGTATAAATAATGTATAAACAATGTATAAACAGTGTATAAAGAGTGTATAACAATGTATAATAAGTGTATAAACATATAACATTGTATAAGAAGTGTTAATAATGTATAACAGTGTATAAGAAGTGGATAAATACATTAGGAACAAAAGGATCTAATCTAAATTACAAGATAATACTAATATGTCTTGCAGCAAAGGTATTGGGTACAGATCTAAAAAGATGACAAACTTAAACTACTAAATGTTGAGATTCTATTCAATCCCTTCAATCTTCTTCTTCAGTAAAAAGAGAAATTCTTCTTGGTTTTCAATTGTACCACCAAAGATGAGATTCTATTCAGTTCCTGCAACAAAAAATGCATATATAACAGCATATAAGAAGGTATTTTCACATTTAAAAGATGGATTTTAACTTTCTCAGTAACAAATCCTCAAATCTATAAACATGGAAATCTCCTTTTAAAATTAACATTAGCAATTGCATAACAAATATTAATTAAGATTTGAAGATTGTATAACAATCTATAATAAGTGTATAAACATATAACATTGTATAAGAAGTGTATATCAATGTATAACAGTGTATAAGTAGTGTATAAGCAATGTATAACAGTGTATAAAAAGTGTATAAACAGTATGGAAATCTCCTTTTAAAATTAACATTAGCAATTGCATAACAAATATTAATTAAGATTTGAAGATTGTATAATAATGTATAATAAGTGTATAAACATATAACATTGTATAAAAAGTGTATAACAATGTATAACAGTGTATAAGTAGTGTATAAACAATGCATAACAGTGTATAAGCAGTGTATAAGAACTATATAAACAGTGTATAAACAGTTTATAACAATATATAAGAAGTGTATAAACAGTGTATAAACAATATATAAATAGTGTATAAACAATGTATAACAATATATAAGAAGTGTAAAACAGTGTATAAGAAGTATATAAACAGTGTATAATAGTGTATAAACAGTCTATAAACAGCGTATAACAATATATAAGAAGTGCATAAACAATGTAGAAACAGTGTATAACAATATATAAGAAGCGTATAAACAATGTATAACAATATATAAGAAGTGTATAACAGTATATAACAATGTATAAGAAGTGTATAAACAGTGTATAACAATATATAGCAGTGTATAAACAATGTATAAGAAGTGTATAAACAGTGTATAACCAATATATAACAGTGTATAACAATGTATAAACAGTGTATAACAATATAAGTGCAGTCCCAAAATTGCAGTCCCAAAATGCAGTCTCAAAATTGCAATCCTAAAATACAATCATAAAGTGCAAATACAGTCCCAAAATTGCAGTCATAAAGTGCTAATACAGTCCCAAAATTATAGTCCTAACATGCAGTCCTAAAATGCAGATGCAGTCCCAAAATTGCAATCCTAAAATGCACTCCTAAAGTACAGATGCAGTCCCAAAATTGAAATGCAGTCCTAAAGTGCAGATGCAGTCCCAAAATTGCAATCCTAAAATGCAGTCTGAAAGTGCAGATGAAGTCCAAAATTGAAATTCAGTCATAAAGTACAAATACAGTCCCAAAATTGAAATGCAGTCATAAAGTGCAGATGCAGTCTTACATTACAGATGCAGTTCCAAAATTACAATCCTGTGCGTGTATAAGAAGTATATAACAATGTATAATAAGTGTATAACATGCAGTCCCAAAACGCAGTCATAAAATACACTGCTTATAAATTGAAAATCAAATATTCTAATTAAACCACAACTCTTGAAACCTGATTGGGACACAAGCAGAATTCAGAATAGTCAACTCATAATCATATAATACAATTTATGCTAGCATAGTTGCCAACTAATTCACCAGATAACTAACACACTTAAAAGTGTTCTCAAATAAAAAAGGAATCTCAGATTCAATGATGATTTTGCATAATAGTTATTACAATTTAATGCAGTGTGCTTCTTTTTTACAGTTGCAATCACAAAAAATAGAAAGATACACAAGCAACAAGCTTTAGAAAAACTCATTACCATTTTGGCACCAAGTCCAAACTTCCCACGTGTCTACTTGAGACCAGATTTCATTCCAGATAGAACTGAATGCACAAATACACATAAAAGCAAGGGGACGGAAGTACACATCATTATTTAAAAAAAAAATTGAACAAAACAGCCATCTAAAAATAATTTAGTATTTAAGTTGAAATTTGACCACAAACCCCGTCCAAACATGTTTGGGATATCATCATGCGGCATTCCTTTTCCATTATCCTACATTGAAATCAGTTTCACAAGTAAGTCTTGACATCTCCATATTTAGTTGTGGACTTTATTAAACAAAGACACTAAACCAAGACAGCAAAAAGAACAAAAAGAAGTACACAAGGAAGTAAATCACACCTTGCATGTGACTCTATAAAATGAAGCCTCACTTCGACCTTTCATGCCCTTTACTGCTGGCTGCTCTTTCAATTTCTTCCCTAAGTGCAGCATTCTTTGCTTGTATTCCCTGAGTGCGAGCTTCCTTTGCTAATCTTTTCTACAAAGCAAGAACTGAGGTGAAGAATCACATGGGAAAGCTGACAAATCTGATATCAGCAGCCAAAAGTTTACAACGCAGCTCCAAGAAGTCTCAATACTAGCATGGGAAAACATAATTTACATTCTAATTATTTGATAAGACAGTTGAGGCAACTCCACTAATCAAAATTAAGAGGGAACAATTTTAATGTGTGGATGATCAAGCTCCTGGAAATGCATAGAAAAAGTAAACAAAACAAGAAATTCATTCTAGAAGGCAACAAACTCAAATCGATCATTAACACCATAAATTTGAAATCCATAAAAGGGGAAAATAGCAATACAACATAAAGACTTACAAATCGCACAGCAATCAACAACGAAGATATGAAAAAAATCTAGGGTAAATTAAAAGCATAATTATAGTGAAATCATAGGAGAAACCAAAAACCCACCAAAATTAAGCGTTAATGGCAGAAGGAATGCACGAACTATGCAATCGGCGACCTAAAAGAGACTGGACGGAAATCTTAGATGCCAAAAGAACCTAATAAAGACAAAACAAAATCATACAATACCAGAAGGGAATAAAGGAGATCGGACGCAGTGAAACAAAATCATCGCAACTCCAAACGGAGAAATGCAATTAACTCTGATCCCAAATCCCCCAAGCTCCCCACAAGCCGTTCTTACCAGACCAAGAACCGCATGTTTCGATACAGTGTAAGAATTCGGCCCTGTCCCTCCGAGCACAGATGCCACACTTGTCGTGCATATTATAGATCCACGAATCTTCTTCTCCACCATCGCTCGACCGGCGTGTTTGATTGTGGCGGCGACGCCTCTTACATTCGTGGCCATTGTGTTGTCGAAGCCTGCTATGTCAAGCTCTAATATGCCTGTTAATGGTCCTATGATTCCTGCATTGCTAAATAGAACATCGATTTTGCCGTATTTATTGAGGATGAAATTCACTGTTTCTTCAACTTGTTTCTCTTCTCTTACATCGCAGTGGTAATAAGTAGCTCTGTCTGTGGCCAAGGATTCCACCACTTTTTTTCCTAATTCATCCTGTACATCTGCTCCGATGACAATGGCTCCGTTTTCTACGAATAATCGAACTGCTTCTTCCCCTATTCCGCTTGCTGCCAGAATCCGGTGACTGCAATTGAAGAATCTTGGGCTCTGTAAGAAGATATTGCGAGTTGATGGAGTCATCAAATTGAGAAATCAATGATAGAGAAAGAAGAAAACGTAAAAGAGCAGAAGGTACGAAGAAAACGTAAAACAGAAAGAAGTATAATACTAAAAGCGTATTTATGAAAATATGAAAAGGTATGGGATAAATAAATACTTAAAAGAGGGTATTTTCGACAATTTCCCCAATAAAAATAAGTTTCGTATCAAACGGGTCGTGTCAGTCGGGTTGTCTCTGTAAATCGTGTTGTCGTGTCAGAAATTGCCACCCCTATATAGAAATGGAGATATTTATATATGCTGCTATTATTATTATTATTATTATTATTATTATTATTATTATTATTATTATTATACTACAATATTATGTATATTAAATAACATATTAGTATAATTAGGTTAGTCCATATATATAATTAGTTTAGGGTTTAGGATTTAGGATTTATCACATGAAAACTAGAGATTATGATTTAGATTAATGTATACATTATTATTAGTGTGAAATTTAGGGTTAATATATATGTTTAGTAATTTAGCCACACGAATTGATAGAAACCATTCATTAGATTAATACATATTGTATAATTAGTACGGGGTTTGGTGTTAATAAATATTAGGGTAAACAATTTATTAATTTCTATGTTTTTGCATATTACACTAATTAGTCCATACATACACTTTAAGATTTTAAGTTTTGTGATTGTCAACTGTTTAATACTTTTAGTATATTCAATGATCAAATTGGATTAAAAACATCGAAATTGTCATTTATCTTAATTTATAATTGTAAAATATATGTATTCATTTCTATTTTGTTTTTTCTCAAAAATTAGGGTTTAGAATTTGCTTCATATAAAATTAAAAATATATATATAAAATTGAAGTAACACTATATAAAATTGGAAACATTGACATTCATCTCGACCTTATGAATAATATTAAAAAAATTGTATATATATATATATATATATATATATATATATATATATATATATATCATTTTAAAAAATTAGAAGCATTTATCACAAAAGATATTATATTAAACTAATAAACAAATGATAGAAAAAATTAGTATATTTACATGTTAGTAAAATACCCTTGTTGAATCTGCCCTCAACCTTTTCAAAGGCTGAATTAAAGGTTCAAGGTTCACATTTAGATGCAATTTTTTAGACAATTGGACGGAACCCAAAAGCAAGTACATTTGGCCCGTTAGGTTTGCTGACTGTCATCCACATAATCAGCATCTGGCAATAACAACCTAAAATCGATAGATGCGTGGCATATTTTAACCATATGCAGGACCTAATACACATCACATCCCGAACCCCTCTTCTCCCCTGAATGTATGCGAAACTCCTCCTCACCTTCTTCTCTTTTCGGTCTTCTTCTTCTTCAAAAGTAGAAATGCAGGCAAAATATGACTTAATTTTTTTCTTTCTTTTTTTATTTTTTTAAGATAAGAAGGTGTGGAGGAGAAGACGTCAAACATTGAAAAAATGGGTGTGATGTGTAGTGGGTCCCACATATGGATATAAGGTGACATATTTTGATCGGTTATAGGTTGTCTTCACCAGCGATCAGTGATGTAAATGTCCAGTCAGCAAACCAAACGGACTTGCTTTAGGGTTCAGTCCAATTGTCCTAAAATTGCATCTAAATGTGAACCCTGGGCCTACAATTGAGCTTTTTACAAAGGTTGAGGGCAAATTTAACTTTTCCCAATAACCATAGGGGTATTTTACTACCATTTCCCTTGAAATATTTGTGCATGTATATATTCAACAAAATTTTGTTAAAAGTATTCTAATTTAATCTAAAAATTAAAAGATTTATTTTTTTGGTTATAACCAAAAGTATTTTTGTATTTTCATATGCAAACATAGATGGAAGGACTAAAGAGTTGACTGGGACAAAACTTAATAACCTTAGAGTGTAATTATGGACTACCTAATGCAATATGTAAAAACATATGGACTAATAAGTTGATTACTCTAAATATTATACAGACTTAGTATTATAGTGCATAGTATATATTATGTAGATGATTTAGTATATTAATATTTAGTACAATATGCCTATTTTATATTATGTACCATATAAAATTCTATATGTTCAATGTTTTAATACATATTGTGTAATTAGTGCGAACAATGAGGTTTAGTGTTAATATACGTTATATAGAATAAGTGTTATGATGTATAATGTATACTATATTGGGTTTAAGGTTTAGTTTCATTAATTAATATATTATATACATTAAACTAATTAGGTTTAGATTTAGTATATTAAATTGATAGTTTAGTATATTAATATTTGTTACAATATACTTTTTTTTTTACTGGGAATACTATATATTTAGTTTGTTGGGATTTGTCACCGAAAATCACCCAATTAAAGCGGAAGAACGTGATGATTTCTTCAAATCCGTGCCTAGGAGCAATTGAGATAGAAATTGGAAAAACAAAAATTTAATCACAAGAGATAAATCTCTTACCCGGAATATCTCTTTAAGAGATGGATGCAGACTACAGGAATCAAACTAGAATCCTCCTCGTTCACGTACACGAACGCCTAACGAACACCACCCGTGCTAACGTCGGAAAACACGAAACTTTGGAGAGAGAGAAGGGGCAAATTTCGGCTATGCTATGTTGTGATGATTAGGCCGAAAATCCTAGGGTTCTTTTAAAGAGAATTTCGGCCCAATTAACTCTTCCTTTTGTGTGGGCTTCCATCTTTTATTTCAGGCCCAAATCTATTTTAATTGGTCTGGTTTAAATTAATTTCAAGCCCAACTTTAACTTATCCATGTATTTAATATATTACACCAAGTAACATATTATTTACATTCAAATTAAACTCGGTTTGACTAATTAATTTAATCCATCAAATTAAAATTAGATCTTCACAAAATAAATTCATATGCAAACCTATACATATGAATATTTCCACCCAGAAAATAGTCCCATAATTAATCCAATCAATTATGAGAAAGCCAATCAAATATTAATTTTATTATTATGATCAATCCAATTGATCTTTATAATATAATTAATATATTCCTCTCTCTCCAGAGTCTATACTCTAAGTATACATGTGATTCCTTAAGTCAGTGTTCAGTCGTTCAATGTGTACGATCCCGTGGGCCCATCTTTATGTTGGCAGTGGGCCTGTGACCCACAGACTGCAGTTGGGCTCTAGCAAGCCACTGCAGCCCCCAATTAAGATGGAGATGGTTATCTAACTGTTATCATAACCCTGTAGTTTAAACTTGTATATCACATGTCATCGATATCCGTGTCCAACACAGAGGCATGGATTGATCACCATCTTTTGTGTCCGAACATTAACTTGATCCCGAATGTACTGAAGCTCACAAACAAGTTCCAACTTGTTTGGGTGTGGCCACACTCTTATCAGTCACATTCATCAAGAGGCCGGTGATATCTTCTCAGTGGACTACTGAGTGACAAATCCCTTATGCATATTCATAGCATTACCATGCTAAGTGACATACCCGAAAGTACCCATACTTGGCACCCTATTATGGACCCTTTAGGCGTACCCCTAAGTATGCGACCTTGCATGCAACACCATCATATGGTCAGGTCAAAGGATCCATACAAGTACTACACGAGAATCACTTGTGATACTATACCATGTGGATTTCTCGTTTAGTAGATCTATCCAGTACCATGCCCTTTTTACATGAATCCATTAACTTGGTTGACATCCCATGTCCAATGACCGGTAAGACACCGCCATACAACCAGGTTAATGATAGTCTCCCGTTCCATTCATTCCCATGACTGGAACAAACTACGGATCTATTTATGGTCATATCGTTTACCTTATCCATGGTCTTACTGCCACGTGCATGACACTGGTCATCATGGATATGGATATGTCCATTGGATACTTCATTTAATATAATGCACAAGATATTTATAATAAATGAATTAATGCCTTTATTAATAACACAAATGAGTATAATACAGAAATCCAATAAATGTATAATACAAATACAAGGACCAATACCTCGGGACTAGGGCATATCCAACATAGTTTTCTTCAACAAAACTAGATTTCCTAATATTCTAGTTCAATTGCACCCTAATTTTTCTATATTTTGTTTCTTCCCCATAGCCTTTGAATACTCTTTATTTGTTACTTTCTATAATAAACATTTGATGTTAATTTTTTTTTTCCAAATTTGTCTAGTTGTGTTCTAATCAATGATTTTTTTTTAATCTTAAATGAAACCACTTTTCTGATTACTTATTCAGCCCAACAATAGACCATACTTAGGGCCTTCTAACTTTTTCTGTTACAAAATTGACTCACAAATCCTGAACTCTCCATACAACCTATACAATGGCAAACAAGTTGTGTTAGAATCCAAAACAACATTTCTTACTCGATAATTAGCATTAGTATCCATGAAACTTGAAGAAAAATGGAAATTGGAAATCTTATTAATTTCTCATAACTACTCAAATATAGGTAGAAGGTACTTTATACATAAACCGTAGATTAATTAAATGATGAGCGGTTAGGATGAATAACAACCTCCAACAACTTATCCCACACTGCTAACCAGTTTCTGCCACATTAGCACTTATTAACAGTTAATCTCCTTATACTTCACATCCTCCCCGCAAGCTGAAGACATGGGTGTAAGTCCCAGCTTGACCAAGAAAGGAGATAACTGTGAGGAAGAAAGAGCTTTAGTAAACAAGTCAGCAAGATATAAGTGGGAACCAAGAACCCCTTATCAATCAAATCCTAAATGAGATGAACATCAATAGCCACATGCTTGGTTTTCTCATGGAAAACTGGGTTTTTTTCCAAAGCTATGGTTGATTGATTATCACAGAAAAGTAAAACAGGAAAAAGAGAGATACCAAAATCTGTAAGCAAGAAAGAGATCCACTTCAGTTCACAACCTGTTGATCTCATGCTTCAGTACTCCACCTCAGCTTTAGACCTGCTTACCGTGTTCTGCTTCTTAGTTTTCTAAGACACCAAAGAATTGCCAACAAAATTAAAGAATCCTGTCAATGATCTCTAGGTTTCCTTACATTTAGCCCAGTTAAAGTCACAATAAGAAACCAATGTGGTCAAGTCAGTGTCTCTAGGATAAAACAATGCCAAACTAGCAGTACCCTTGAGGTATTTCAAAATATGATGTGCAGCCTGTAAATGATGCTCACAAGGAGCTTGCATGTATTGACTTAACTGTTGGGTAGCATAGGAAAGATCTGGCCTATAGAAACCTAGATTCAAAAGTCTTCCTACTATACGTCTATATAAACCTGGATCTGCGAACAATGTTCCAGGAACAATGAGATCTATATTCACCATTAAAGGATTTGCAACAGGTTTACATCCTGCAACCCAACATCAGTCAACATATCATTAATGTACTTTGTTTGAGAAAGTAAAATCCCCTTCTTTGTCTGATCTAATTCAATACCAAGGAAATAATAAGCCTTTCCTAAATCCTTGATAGTGAAGAGGGAATGTAAGTAATCCTTACTGTTGCCACTTCGACATTACTAGATCTCATTATCAAAATGTCATCAACATATATAAGAAGAGCAAGAAAAGAAGAATATGATCTCTTGATGAATAAACAATAATCAAGCTTGGATTTCACAAAACCATAAATCAAGCAATTTTTGTGAAATTTCTTTGTGCCATTATCTGCCAGCTTGTTTAAGCCTGTAAAGTGATCTGATGAGTTTGCAAACTTGATCCTCCTTAGCTTTATCATAACCCAATGGTGGCTGGAGATATATCTCTTCATCCAAATGGCCATGCAGATAAGCATTATTAACATCAACTTGTTCAATATTCCATCCTTTTGAAGAACCAATAGAAAGAAAAAGCCTAACTGTCATAGACTTGGCAATTAGACAAAAACTCTCGTAATAATCCACCCCAAAAGTTTGATTGTAACCCTTAGCAACCAATCTAGCCTTGAAATGATCGACTTCACCATTGGATTTTTATTTCACCCGGTAAACCCAATTTGTAGAAAGTGGTTTATTTCCAGGCGGTAACTCAACCAATTCCTAGGTATTGTTAGCTTCTAAAGCAAGAAGCTCTACATTCATAGCTTGGACCCATTCATCTTGATGACAAGCTTCATAATAGTGAGCTAGCTCTCGATATGTCATATTTTTGTCAAAAAACTAGCATGAACAGCTGAACAATTTGCAGACCTGATGCAAGTATCATAATCCTGAAGCCATGCTAGTGGCTTAGGCACTCTAGTGGTCCGTCGCAAGGCTGATGCAGAATCTGCAAGAAAAGAATCAACTGAAACTTATAGCTGAGATGGCCTGAGAGAAGCCAAATCTTCCACATGTAATTCTCTTCGGTATTTAAAAGGACATATCCCTTCATAAAACTTCACATGTCTGGATACCACAACCTTATGTGTAGCAAATCCATCAACTTGTAACCCTTCCTGCCAAGCTTAAATCCTATAAAACTGCGGCATGAGCTCTAGCACTGAATTTGTTCTTCTGTCCATGTACATCAATGTAATAACATGAACAACCAAACACATGGAACTTATTATAATCAGGAGGTTCATTATAAAACTTCTCAAATGAAGATTTCCAATTAAGAAGTTTAGAAGGTAAAACATTGATAATATAAACTAACATAAGAAGGGCATCACCCTAATATTGAATTAGCAAATCAAACTGAAACATAAGTGACCCGGCAACCTCCAACAAATGCCTGTGCTTTCATTCCACAACGCCATTCTGTTATGGAGTGTAAACACAACTTTTCTGATGGACTATCCCCTTCTACTGACACAAAGTATTACAAGAAGCATTGATAAATTTGATAGGTACATTTTGTGTATATATTTTTGTCCTATTTTATAGCTTTTATTGCACCATCTTGGTTTAATTTAGGCGGATTTTATCTCATTTGTTCTATTTTTATGTTTTAGGGCATTAAAAGAGAAATTCGAACATTTGGAGACTAAATCGGCTATTTTTGGAGCTCAAACGTGTAATTTGGAAGAGCAAAGAAGTCCCAAGGCATGGGCATGCCTCATGAAGAGCCAAAACTGAAGAATTTTTGAGAAATAGAAGCTGACCAGTCATAAGACACGCCCGGGCTGCAGAATTACGAATTTTGTACTCCAACTAGGGTTAGGAGTTTTCCTTTTCAGCTTTTGGGCTATTTTAATTCCTCTCCTTTTGTAATTAGGATAAGGAGAAATAACTTGCATTTAAGACTTCTATTTTAGGAATAACTCTCAATTAGGATTTAATTATTAATTTTGGGAGAGTTATTTCCTAACTAGGTTTTTCTTCTCTTTCTCCCTCTTAAAAAGATGTTATGGTGGAGCTAGGGGGGACGTTTTTTTTTATAGTTTTTAGGCTGCAATTTTATTTTTCTTTGTTGGAGAAAACGTGATTTTTGGGAAGAAGGGAGGAAGCTAGGTTTTCAAAGGTTCAATCCGCAACTCATCTCCGATTTCTCTCCGCAAGCCTCCATCGGGACCTTCATCTTCCTAGTTTTTCTTCTTAACTCCCTTTATTATGTTTTCTTTGATTTATTCATTTGTTTATAACTCAATTATGAACTAATTCCTCCATAGCTAAGGCTATGGTGGAGCTTAGTAGGATTTCCATGTAATTTCCCTTGTTTAATGCAATTCATTCGTATTATTTTTCCATTATTGTGTTATGATTGCTTAAAGCTTTGAATGCGTGACCATCTATTTCAAAAGTTCATAGTTAATTCATAATTGACCAAAGGACTGAATTAACGGAATCTCATAACATGACAAATGCATGACCATTGCTTTGTGGCTCACTAGTTTGTGCTAGGTTTTCGTATGCTTAATGCTTCTCAAATTAATTGCTTAAGACCGAACAAGTTTAGGTAGCTAAGTTGAGGATTAGAGTTAGCAGCCCTAACCGGTGTTAATTGTTTTAGGAATTCG
Source organism: Euphorbia tirucalli (assembly GCA_039660915.1). Taxonomy (NCBI): domain Eukaryota; kingdom Viridiplantae; phylum Streptophyta; class Magnoliopsida; order Malpighiales; family Euphorbiaceae; genus Euphorbia; species Euphorbia tirucalli. The sequence goes on from CM077641.1 coordinate 75,256,877, forward strand.
CCATCTTGGGAATTTAGTAAGTTTGATTGCATAGCCCGAGGAAATTATTGGAATGAATCTAAGTAAGACCATTTGCCTTAGCTAATTTCTCCATTGAGCTTTATCCAATTGCATTCCTATTTTAATTCAATTATTTTATTTAATTATTGTTTACAGTAGATTTTATTTTATAAACCATAATCAAAGATAAAATTCCTTCCGCCTAAATTAATAGAAACCGATTGTATTTAGGATTAGCATACATAGTCTCCGTGGGATCGACATCCTTCTTATTTCTATATTACTTGAGCGACAGAGTACACTTGCTCTATAGTGTGTGTTTTACACCCATCAAGTTTTTGGCGCCGTTGCCGGGGACTAATTTTTATGCGATACTAATTAATAGGTTTCTTTAATTTAGGTTCCTCTTTCTTTTCTTTTATTTTGCTGATTGTGTATGCTTAGTAGAAGCAGGGGTATTCTTCCTTTACCTGTTGACCCTGAAATTGAGAAAACTTGTCGCAGGAACCGGAAGCAAAAGCGTGAGGAACGAAGGCAAGCTATGGAAACCGAAGAGCAAAGACAAGCTCGGCTAGCTGAGGAAGCGAGACAGCAGAATGACCGACCAATCATGGAACTTTTGGCTCCGCATAGACATCAGAATAACTCAAGCATCGTGGCTCCACCTATAAATGCGACGAGCTTTGAGATTAAAACTGGGATGCTGCAATTGATAAAGCATTGTGGCCAATTTGAGGGAGAGCCGGACGAAAATCCAAATGATCACTTGGATAAATTTTTGATGCATGCAGATACTTTTAGACAGGAAGGTGTCTCAACGGATTCTATTCGGATGAAGCTCTTTCCATTTTCTCTGAAGGGGAGAGCGCTGGATTGGTTGAAATCTCTGGAGCCAGGATCGATTAGAACTTGGGATGAGTTGGAGAAAGAATTTTTATCATATTACTTCCCACCTTCCAAGACGGCAATATTGAGGAATGAAATCACTTCCTTCAGGCAATTCGAGTCAGAAACTTTATTCACAGCTTGGGAAAGGTTCCGGAAGCTACTACGGAATTGTCCGCACCATGATCTTCCTAAATGGCAGCAAGTGAGTACCTTTTACAATGGTTTGACCCCCTCCAACTGTGCCACCATTGATTCGGCTGCAGGTGGCAACATATTCAGAAAGACACAAGGGGAAGCATATGAGTTAGTTAATGAGCTGGCCAAGAAGAGTGCTCAGTGGCAAGCTGAGAAGCCAAGTGGGAGAAGACATGGTGCGTTTGCCACAGAAACAAGGGCAAGCGACCCGGTTGTAGCTGAGTTAAGTCGCAAGATGGACTTGATGATGGCGCATCTAAGTCTAAAGCAACCAGCACAGGTCGTGGTGTGTGCAAATTGTGGGGGAGATCATCAAAGTCATGAATGCCAACTGGGTAACCCATTCGAAGAAGACACGGTTAATGTAAGCTACATGGGGACTAGTCAAAACAGATTTCAAAACAACCCCTACAGCAACACCTATAATCCGGGATGGAGAAATCATCCTAATTTCTCTTATTCCAATCAGCAGAACGTGTTGAGACCACCCCCGGGATTTAATGGGAATGAGCAGAGAACTCAACATCACCAACAAGCTCAGCAGACTCCAAGGCAGAATTCCTCTTCAGCTGACCCGGTTCTATCCATTCTAAAGGACATTCAGACTCGCCTAGCAAACAATGAGGCATATTGTAGAGATTTGGGCACTCAAGTAGCTCAATTAAACAGGGGTAGAACAGAAAGGGCCCCTGGTGCTCTTCCCAGTAATACTGAGGCAAATCCGAGGGAGCAAGCTCAAGCTATAGTTTTGAGGAGTGGAAAGGAGGTGGACACTCAACCTCCTAAGCAACCATCTCAGTCTCTGCAAGTAGGTAAAGAACCAAAAGAGGTAAGTGACTCTAACGATAAACATGAAAATCCTGTACCTCCTAAACTGTTTGTTGATCCTGTCATAAGACCTTATGTGCCTAAATTACCTTTTCCTCAAAGGTTTAAAAAGGAAAAACAAGATCAGCAGTATTCTAAATTTCTTGAGATTTTTAAGAAATTGCATATTAACATACCCTTCGCAGAAGCTTTAGAACAGATGCCTGCTTACGCTAAATTCTTGAAGGATATATTGTCCAAGAAAAGGAAGATAGAGGAGTATGAAACGGTTGCAATGACGGAGGAATGTTCAGCTATTATTCTTAATAAGCTACCTCCTAAGCTTAAGGATCCAGGGAGTTTCTCTATTCCTTGTACCATTGGTAACTGTACCTTTAAAAGGGCATTATGCGATTTAGGTGCCAGCATTAATTTGATGCCTTTGTCTGTTTTCAGGAAATTGGGACTAGGAGACCCGAAGCCGACCAACATGACCCTTCAGTTGGCTGATAGATCAATTGCTCATCCAAGGGGGATAGTGGAAGATGTACTGGTTAAAGTAGATAAGTTTATTTTCCCAGCTGATTTTGTGGTGATTGACATGGCGGAAGATGACATGGTTCCGATTTTGTTGGGTAGGCCCTTCTTAGCAACCGGTAGAACATTAATTGATGTTCAACAAGGGAAGTTAATTCTTCGGTTGCAAGATGAAGAAGTAGTTTTCAATGTTTATAATTCGCTTAAATATCCTAGTGCTGAATTTGAGAGTGTCCATTTTATTGACTCTATTGATGAGTGTGTTGAGGATGTTTTTCAGGCGATGCATTGGACCAACCCATTGGGAAAGGCCATGATGAGCGTTAGTTTCGGGGGAAACGCAGAGGAAGATTTGATTGATCTAGAAACCCAAGCCATCATTGCTTCTCTTAATGATAATAAAGAGGATTGCTTGTGGGTGAGAGATCACTTCGAAAGTCTAAACCGAGCGGATAAACCAAGGGCAAAGCCTTCATTGGAAGAAGCTCCAATTTTAGAATTGAAACCTCTGCCCTCCCACTTGAAATATGTTTTCCTTAACCCTCCTTCTTCTTTACCTGTTGTTGTCTCTTCATCCTTGCCAGGTAACATGGAAGAGAAATTGTTGAAAGTGCTTATGAGCCATAAGGGAGCATTCGGATGGTCAATCACAGACATCAAGGGAATTAGCCCCTCCTTATGCACACACCGAATCTTTATGGAGGAGCAGGTGAAACCCACAGTACAACCTCAGAGGCGATTGAATCCGAATATGAAGGAAGTGGTGAAGGCTGAGGTCATCAAGCTACTTGATGCAGGTATTATCTATCCTATCTCCGATAGCCCATGGGTAAGCCCGGTACAAGTGGTACCTAAAAAGGGTGGCACCACTGTGATGGAAAATGAAAAGCAGGAATTGATTCCTGTGAGAAAAGTCACTGGTTGGAGGATGTGCATTGATTATAGGAAATTAAATGAAGCCACTAGGAAAGACCATTTTCCACTACCTTTCATTGACCAAATGTTAGAACGAATGGCTGGACATGAATTTTATTGCTGTTTAGATGGTTTGTCCGGTTATATGCAAATACCAGTGGACCCTTTGGATCAAGAGAAAACTACATTTACTTGTCCATATGGTACTTTTGCATATAGACGTATGCCATTCGGATTATGTAATGCACCAGCTACTTTTCAAAGATGTATGACTGCTATTTTTTCTGACATGATTGAGGATTTCATGGAAATCTTCATGGATGATTTTTCTGTCTTTGGATCTTCTTTTGATAGTTGCCTACATAATCTTGATTTAGTTTTACAAAGGTGTGAGGATACTAATTTGGCACTTAGTTGGGAGAAGTGCCAATTTATGGTACAGGAATGTCTTGTTTTGGGACACAAGGTGTCCAAGAGGGGAATAGAGGTCGATCCAGCTAAGGTGGAGGTGATTGGTAAATTACCCCCACCTACAAGTGTCAAATTGGTACGTAGTTTCCTGGGGCATGCAGGGTTTTATAGGCGTTTCATTAAAGATTTTTCCAAAATTGCTAAACCCTTGTCAAATTTGCTCACAAAGGACACTATGTTTGATTTCTCTGCTGAATGCATGCATGCTTTTAATGAGTTAAAAGAGAGGTTGATTAAGGCACCAATTATGACTAGCCCAGATTGGACTCTCCCTTTTGAATTAATGTGTGATGCTAGCGACTTGGCTGTAGGAGCATGCTTAGGGCAAAGATTGAACAAAATTTTTCATCCCATCTACTATGCTAGTAAAACGTTGAATGATGCACAGCAACACTACACTGTCACTGAAAAGGAATTACTTGCTGTAGTTTTCGCTTTCGATAAATTTCGTTCATATCTAGTGCTTTCAAAAGTTGTTGTTTATACTGACCATGCAGCCCTTAAGTATTTGTTAGCAAAACAGGATGCCAAGCCAAGATTAATTCGCTGGATTCTTCTTCTTCAAGAATTTGATGTTGAAATAAAAGATAAGAAGGGAACCGAGAATGTAGTTGCAGATCACCTCTCTCGAATTAACTTTGAAGCTAACGAATCTTTACCATGCGAGGAAATAAAGGAGCACTTTCCAGATGAAATGTTGATGGCAATCTCCTCCCTACCATGGTATGCTGATTTCGCTAACTTTTTGGCAGGTAATATCATTCCACCAGGACTCACTTATCAGCAAAAGCGTAAGTTTTTCTCTGACGCTAGACATTATTTGTGGGAGGATCCATATCTGTTCAAAATTTGTGGTGATGATATGATTCGTCGTTGTGTACCAAGCGAGGAGGTAACTTCTATCCTTACCCTTTGTCATACTAAGGAGCCCGGTGGCCACTTGGGCCCAACTAGGACAGCGGCCAAGGTCATGCAATGTGGCTTCTATTGGCCGACCTTGTTTAGAGATGCTTATGATTTTGTTAAATCTTGTGATGCATGCCAACGAACTGGTAGTATTTCTCGTCGGCATGAGATGCCCCAAAATGGTATTTTGATTTGCGAACTTTTTGATGTTTGGGGTATCGACTTCATGGGACCGTTCCCTAAGTCTTTCAACAATGAGTATATACTTGTCGCTGTTGATTATGTGTCAAAATGGGTTGAGGCTGTAGCTCTACCAACGAACGATGCTAGGGTGGTCATTAAATTTCTTAAAAAGAACATTTTTACTCGCTTTGGCACACCTAGAGCAATCATTAGTGATGGGGGAACCCACTTTTGTAACAAACAATTTGATCAACTATTGAGTAAATATGGTGTCACCCATAAGGTAGCAACACCGTATCACCCACAGACAAGTGGTCAGGTAGAGGTATCCAATAGGGAATTAAAGAGCATCTTGGAAAAAACGGTGAATTCTTCTAGGAAAGACTGGTCCCTTAAGTTAGATGATGCATTATGGGCGTACCGCACCGCATTTAAAACACCAATTGGTATGTCTCCTTATCGTTTAGTTTTCGGAAAAGCATGCCACCTACCTGTTGAATTGGAGCATAAAGCATATTGGGCGCTCAAATTCTTAAATTTTGATATGCAGGCTGTAGGTGACAGACGTCTTTTGCAGCTCAATGAATTAGAGGAATTTCGTCTTAGTTCATACGAGAATGCAAAACTTTATAAGGAAAGGACGAAGAGATGGCATGATAAGCGAATACTTAGGAGGGTGTTCCATGTGGGCGATAAAGTCTTATTATTCAATTCCCGCCTACGTCTCTTTCCCGGAAAGTTAAGGAGTCGATGGACCGGCCCATTTGAAATAACTGATGTATTCCCATCCGGGGCGGTAGAAATTAAACGGGATGACGAGCCTCCGTTTAAAGTTAATGGCCAAAGACTCAAGCTCTATGATAGTGGTGACTATGAAGCCAATGCAGTCACTATAATCCTTTCGGATCCAAGTTGAGCGGGGAAAAGTCAAGCTAATTGACTATAAATTAGCGCTCTTGGGAGGCAACCCAATTTAATTTACTTGCTTTATTTATTTTATTGCATGATTAGTTACTTAATTTTCTTTGTGTAGTGTAAAATCTTCGTTTCAGGTTCTGTACATAAGGCGCGCCCGTGTCCTGTGCAGCATAGTCTTCTGTTTTTTTTATTTAATTGAGTAGTGATGCTGTACATAAGGCGCGCCCGTGTCCTGTGCAGCATAGTCTTCTGTTTTTTTTATTTAATTGAGTAGTGATGCTGTACATAAGGCGCGCCCGTGTCCTGTGCAGCATAGTCTTCTGTTTTTTTTTTTTTTTTTTTATTTATTTGAGTCGTGATGCTGTACATAAGGCACGCCCGTGCCTTATGAGTGGTTTTTTATCAATTCTAACTCTTGACACAAGGCATGCCCTTGCTTTGTGCACAAGAGTCTTCTGTTTCTCATTAAGAGAATTGTGTCCTTTGCTTTCAATTTTTGTTAAAAACTTTTATTTATTTATTTATTAATTTTTCAAAAAAAAAAAAAAAAAAAAAAAAAAAAAAAACCAATTTTGGTCAAAGGCATAAAAGCATCTGCATCTTCTCTACCTAACTTTTTCTTTCTTTCTTTTTCTTTTTTGTTGCAGCAGCTCTTTCCGCCGCCCCTCTTCCACCTTCCGCCTCCGCTCAAGAGCTCTCCACCGGTCAGGCCGCCCGACCCGCCGCTCTTCCCCGCCGTGATCCCACAGATGGTCCGAACAAAGGCTCCCGCCGGCAGGAATCTCACGGCGAGGCAGCGAACGCGACCCACCAAGCCCCGTCCGCCGTCGCGTTCCCAGCCCCTGCCGTTGGCCGCTCCATCGCCGTCACCACCATCTTCTCCTTCTTCCACCTCCGTCGCACCCCCAGTTGACCGCCGATCGAGCTCGCCGCCGGTCACATCTGTGGTGGATCCGCCACCATCCTTCACAGCTCCTGCTCCGCCGGTAGCCGCGCCGTCCGAACACGAGCCACCACCGAAGCTCCACCCCCAGGCCGTTCCAGTCTCCCCTCTTGCCGGCGCCGATCTATTTCCGGGCAGTCCGCCTACTGTTCCGGTGCCGGAAAATTCCTTACCCGGTACTGGTTCAACCCGGAAAAATGTGAAACGGAGAGCCCCAGCATTTGCTTCCCATTCAACGACGTCTTCAAAAAGAGGGAAACCCTCTAATCCAAAGCAGGCTGCCAAATTTTCCACTCCGGATATTCCTTCAGGATCAGCACAGTCCACCGGTCCAACGGATACGCCTCCTGCGTCTACAGCTTCTCGGGCTCGATCTCGGCTCCCTCGAGGTACAATTTTAGCTGTCCCTGAATCTCACTTGCATGGTAATTTAAAATTTGGGAAAGCCCATTCTAAACTTTATGAAAACATTCGGACTAAGACTTTTGTTGCTCATAAATTGATTGATTTGGCTGTGTTGGATGAGTTTGGTATGGTTGATGAGTTTAATTCTTTGGTTGCTCATATTGGTTCTAACATATGCAATAAGGCAGAATTATTCTTTTTGTGGTGTATGGACAACAATGTGCAAGCTAATTTAGGGTGTTGGATTGCTGAACAATTTGTTGCTGTTCTTTCTCATGAACGACCTCTCATCCTAGGATCGATCATTACTTGTATAGCAGAGAATGCCAAGTTGATTAGCTTAACTGACAATGGTTTGCATGAGGCCTACAGGCTTTTTCCTTTGGATTTGGATTGTCTTAAAAATATGCAGGTTATTTCTTTGGATAAGTCAACTGGCTATTGGCAGTGGTATGTACGAAACTCTCATCGGCCAAATCCGATGGGTAAGACCAAGCAGAGTGAGCCCGACGTTTCTAGGCCGGCCTCGGAGGGTCCTATTGATTCTTCCCCTTCTTCCATTAATTTGGTCACCATCTATGAGCTTTTGCAGCGGTTAGTCCGCCAGGGTGCCAGGACTGAGGCGAATATTGCCGAGCTGTTCCGTCTACAAGGACGTGAGCCTCCTTGTCCTCCCTCTCCTCAGTAATGCTTCCTCATTCGCCTTCACAACCCGGGGAGTCTCCTTTTTCCTTTCTTTTTCTTAGTTGTGTTTGGCTTCATTCTAATTGCTTCATTGAGGACAATGCTTGTTTTAAGTGTGGGGAAGGGAATTATTATTTGATTTTTGGCATGCTTGGTGATTTCTTATGCTTTGTTTGTCCTCTCGTTAACTTTTACCATCCAACTCGAATCAAAGAAAAAATTTGAATTTGTTTTTGTTTCTTTAAGAAAATTGAAAAGAAATTGATTGGATCATGGCTTTCATAATTTTTCTTTTATGTCTAGTGTTCTTGTTGAGGGAGTTGATCACTCAATTTGCGATATGAAGCCTTAGTTGATTGAAATCTTTGTGATGTCATAAATTCTTGGGTTGAGATGTATCACTTCAAGACCTAGATTTTCTAAGGAACTTTTCTTGATTGAGCATGACTAAGGAAATGAGATAGGCAATTTGTGTGTTTATTTTGTGCATTCTTGGGGTATTATTATTATAAAAAAAAATATACAAAATAAAAAAAAAAAGAAAAAAAAATACAAAAAAAGAGAAAAAAAAGAATGAATCAACATTTAATATATAATTACATTTCTATTCCGCTGGCTTTACAAAGTAAAGTTATGAATAGTGCTAGTAGCCACTTGATTGAATGTGCTTAGTTGATTAAGTCGGGTGCATTGTTGTTTGCTCCATCATTGTTGCTCGTTCGGAAAGGCTAAGTGACATCTCAAGCACGGTTAAAGTGTTGTGAACACCAAAAAAAAAAAAAAAAAAATTTTTAGCTTAATCGCTTGTTTGATACCCCAAGGAAACTTGTGTGTGAATAAAGCCCTATTTATCCTTTGTTTGTGTGATTGATAGAAGAGCAACTTAGAAGTATTCTATTTTAGTGATGCAGCTCATATTCTTGTAGTTAATTGAATCACTTTGATTACTTGAAGTTCGGGTTAAGTGTCCGATTGTTGTGATCTCTCCCTTGGGAAGTGCGTTGGATTTACTAGATGAGTTTGGAGCCTTGGTTTCTAGAGTCTATTATTTGAGATTTATTTAAAGACAAAATTTTTCAAGTTTCTTTCTTTTGTTTTAGAGTTGGAAATCTGTTATTTGCTTGAGGACAAGCAAAGTGTAAGTGTGGGGAAGTTGATAGGTACATTTTGTGTATATATTTTTGTCCTATTTTATAGCTTTTATTGCACCATCTTGGTTTAATTTAGGCGGATTTTATCTCATTTGTTCTATTTTTATGTTTTAGGGCATTAAAAGAGAAATTCGAACATTTGGAGACTAAATCGGCTATTTTTGGAGCTCAAACGTGTAATTTGGAAGAGCAAAGAAGTCCCAAGGCATGGGCATGCCTCATGAAGAGCCAAAACTGAAGAATTTTTGAGAAATAGAAGCTGACCAGTCATAAGACACGCCCGGGCTGCAGAATTACGAATTTTGTACTCCAACTAGGGTTAGGAGTTTTCCTTTTCAGCTTTTGGGCTATTTTAATTCCTCTCCTTTTGTAATTAGGATAAGGAGAAATAACTTGCATTTAAGACTTCTATTTTAGGAATAACTCTCAATTAGGATTTAATTATTAATTTTGGGAGAGTTATTTCCTAACTAGGTTTTTCTTCTCTTTCTCCCTCTTAAAAAGATGTTATGGTGGAGCTAGGGGGGACGTTTTTTTTTATAGTTTTTAGGCTGCAATTTTATTTTTCTTTGTTGGAGAAAACGTGATTTTTGGGAAGAAGGGAGGAAGCTAGGTTTTCAAAGGTTCAATCCGCAACTCATCTCCGATTTCTCTCCGCAAGCCTCCATCGGGACCTTCATCTTCCTAGTTTTTCTTCTTAACTCCCTTTATTATGTTTTCTTTGATTTATTCATTTGTTTATAACTCAATTATGAACTAATTCCTCCATAGCTAAGGCTATGGTGGAGCTTAGTAGGATTTCCATGTAATTTCCCTTGTTTAATGCAATTCATTCGTATTATTTTTCCATTATTGTGTTATGATTGCTTAAAGCTTTGAATGCGTGACCATCTATTTCAAAAGTTCATAGTTAATTCATAATTGACCAAAGGACTGAATTAACGGAATCTCATAACATGACAAATGCATGACCATTGCTTTGTGGCTCACTAGTTTGTGCTAGGTTTTCGTATGCTTAATGCTTCTCAAATTAATTGCTTAAGACCGAACAAGTTTAGGTAGCTAAGTTGAGGATTAGAGTTAGCAGCCCTAACCGGTGTTAATTGTTTTAGGAATTCGCCATCTTGGGAATTTAGTAAGTTTGATTGCATAGCCCGAGGAAATTATTGGAATGAATCTAAGTAAGACCATTTGCCTTAGCTAATTTCTCCATTGAGCTTTATCCAATTGCATTCCTATTTTAATTCAATTATTTTATTTAATTATTGTTTACAGTAGATTTTATTTTATAAACCATAATCAAAGATAAAATTCCTTCCGCCTAAATTAATAGAAACCGATTGTATTTAGGATTAGCATACATAGTCTCCGTGGGATCGACATCCTTCTTATTTCTATATTACTTGAGCGACAGAGTACACTTGCTCTATAGTGTGTGTTTTACACCCATCAAAATTCAAACCCATTATCACTCCGTAAAATCTTAAAATAGGCCTCATATTGACATTTAATTATCAAGTGCCGTAGCAACCTGCATTTTATGTGCCAATAGAAAAATCCATATCATTCTAGTATAATCATCTACTAATGACAAGAAATATCTGTCTCCATTTACAAAAGGAACCCTTTAAGGACCTCACAAATCAATATGCAGGAGATCAAAACTATTTTTGGTTGTAATCGTACTTCTAGTAAAAGAAAATATGTGCTGTTTTGCACAAGGGCATATAGTACAAGAATCTGAATTAGTGATAAAGGAAAATATTTCAATGTTTGACCGCCTAAAAAGACTTAATTTGAATTATTTTCAAGCAATTTTGGCTCCAAGTTACCTTATTAAAGGGTAATTATATCTTATTGCTTGAATTTTCCCTCTTATAGACATTTATAAGAAATCTGGGAGTGATTTACTCAAAGTATAGCTGCCTAAAGCATCTAGAGAAGCGGAACAATCCTCTCAACCTGACACAGGGCTTAATTTCACCCATGGTATACCAACTATCGACCTTATCACAATATGGTATACCAACTTTCATTTTGCACATTGTAGTACCCCAACTATCAGGTGACCTCCCATTGTGGTTTTTTTACCTATGACCCCCGGTTGACCTTGCCACGTCAGCGTGTTGGCTACTGTCCACCTGAACATGTGGGCCCCACCATAATAGGAATTCCCAAAAATACCCTCTGTTGAAATTGAAACTGAAACTCTCCCTCCTTTTTTTTCCCTCTTCCCAACGTCTGACCGTTTCTCTCTCCTCACTCAACCACACTCTCTCTCCTCCTCATTACCGGCAACCACTCTCTCTCCCTGAATCTCCTCACTCACCGGCGCCGTCTCTCTCTCCCTCACTCCTCTCCTCTCCTTATTCCCCAAAATTTCTTTCCCAAGCCCTAAAAATCGTCCTTCCTTCAAGTTATCTCTTGCGATTTTGCGATTTGCACAGATAGAGCACTGTTGCTGATTTCCTCTCCTTATTTCCTCTCCTCTCCTTATTCCCCAAAATTTCTATGGCAAACCCTGAAAATCGTCCTTTCCTTCAACTGACCTGTTACGTTTTTTGCGATTTGCAAAGGTAGAGCACTGTTGCGATTTCGCGATTTCCACTGACAGAGAACTGTTGCGATTTTGCGATTTGTACTGATAGAGTTACCTGTTGGATGAAATCTGAGAAAAAGGACTGCAATTTGTGGATAAAATCTGCTGGATATACCATGCCCCATTGATCTACATTAACGGGCGGCTTGGAACTTTGAAATGACAAAAAAATCTTCTGCATTCATAAAAAGTGGATTGCTGTTAATCTTCTGCATTCTTTTTTCCCTTCTTAATGATAAAAGAATCTTAAAAACTCTTATGTAGCTTTGCTGTTAATTTTGTTGCACATTTAAGAGCTTTAAATCCATTGAAATTTGGGGTGTAATGTAAGTGCATCATTTGCTGTGAAAAAGGCGATAGTTGACTCTCAATTTTTTATGCACATTTACTGCCATGAAGGCGATAGTTGAATCTCAATTTTTTGGTGCACATTTGCTGTGATAAATTAGATAGTAGGTATACCATATTGTGATAAATTAGTTAGTCGGTACACTAAAATGTCATAAAATCCATAGTTGGTATACCATATTGTTACAAATGCGATAGCTGGTATACCATGGGTGAAATAATTTTGATAGTTTGTATACCCTGAGTGTAATCATTTTTTTGGAATAATTTGCCTCATACAATAGCAGAATGTGCAAACAAATTAACATAATATTCTAAAATTGATTCTAAAATTGGGGAGGCAATGTGCAAATGAATTGCCACAATTTACAAGTGCATTAAGAATACAACATGTACAATGTTGAATATTAGAATTTGTACAATGTTGAAGATCAGAATTAAAAGAATACAACATGGGCCAATGAATGAGAAGCAAACCAAAGAAGTAAAAGAAAATAGGCAAAATTCAAGCATGGACTAGCTGCACTAGTAGCTAAGAAATTGGATTTTGAAAGGGAAGATGACAAAATGATGATAACAAATATTTACAAACTGTACATAAGTTACAAACCATACTTGCTAGTTTCATCCCTTCTAATCTACTGAACTACTAACAATGAAATATAAACAAGAGAAATAATTTTGTTTTCTACAGTTTAAGCAAAATTCCAGCAAAATTCCACAATATTTCTACTATATTGTCTTATTTCATCTCCACTGCCTTCTTGGTGCATTGAAAGTAGCACTTCTTGTGGTTGGCTTCCTAGCAACATTAGGGACAGCATTGGGGAATTGTCTTTGAGTTGCCTGACTTGGCTGACTTGGAGTTGCCTGACTTGGAGTTGCCTGACTTGACTGACTGGGGCCAACACTAGTGACATTGCTTCCTTGACTGTTGAATGCAGTTTGAGTAGGTTGACTTGGCACATATTGAGTAGTTCCCTTTTGAAATTGTGTAACATAAAACAAAAGTCAAGATAATTGCCATTGACTAGCAGAATAACTGGCAATTAAATTCAACTACCAATTTGCCACAATTATATACCAATGTAACAGCATGACAACTAACAAACCATATCAATTTGAACTCCTAAACCATATCACTCAATTTATATCATATTAAGCTACCAACTCAGTGACAATTATCTATGAAGCATAACACCTAAATACTTACATCCATCATCCATCTTAGTGTCTGTTCTCCTGCCCCTGCTCCTCTGGTGTTGCTTCCCATTCCTGCACCTGCTCCTCTGGCATTGCTTCCCCTTCCTGCCCCTCCTCCTCTGGCATAGCTTCCCCTTCCTGCCCCTCCTCCTCTGGCATAGCTTCCCCTTCCTGCCCCTCCTCCTCTGCCAGTGCTGCCCCTTCCTGCCCCTCCTCCTCTGCCAGTGCTGCCCCTCCTCCTCTGCCAGTGCTGCCTCTTCCTGCCCCTCCTCCTCTGCCAGTGCTGCCCCTTCCTGCCCCTCCTCCTCTGCCAGTGCTGCCTCTTCCTGCCCCTCCTCCTCTGCCAGTGCTGCCCCTTCCTGCCTCTCCTCCTCTGCCAGTGCTGCCTCTTCCTGCCCCTCTTCCTCTGCCAGTGCTGCCCCTTCCTGCCCCTCCTCCTCTGCCAGTGCTTCCGCTTCCGCTTCCAGCATATTCATTTTCCGGATCATCAGTAGTCCTCCTTCTCTTCACCTACATTAAGAAAGTAATTGCAGTAAGTTTGTAATTGTCATTCCCACTAAGAATTATAAAAGCTGTAGTTAAATAACTACTTACATTTGGTGTAGTGGATGTCAGTGGTTCTGTGCACCTCCTTTTGTTATGGTCTTTGCTACCACAATTGCTGCAAGTCATTTTGACTAGTCCCCTCTTACTTAACTTCCCTTTCCGGTTGGCTTCTTCTAGTTCTTCGGGCTCCTTTCTCCTGGACTTCTTCTTCCTTCCTCTTTTAGTTTTTACTAGAGATGGAGGCACAATTGGCATGACCTTTTCAGGATTAGGCCACTGATCACTCCCATTTGTCGGTTCAATAAAGAAAGCATACACCTTTCTATATGTCTCCACTGAATAACACTCGGCTAAGTAAGTAGCCGGATTCTCGTTGTTGCCAATAATGGCAGCAATTCCATGGCTGCATGGTATGCCTGTCAGTTGCTATCTTTTACAAGTGCAACTTTTGGCTTCCATGTCAACTGTAAACTACTCACCAAAACCTGCCACTTGCACTCTTGGACCTCCAGAATACGTTGGCTCGAAATGGAAAGAGAACTCTCTGTTCTTCCATAGCTTCTTCATTATCTTTGGGCACCATAAAGCAACACTGTTCTTCAACATATCACACTTCTTCTTCATTCTTTTCATTAACTTCACTTTAATCAACTCATTCATTGTGATCACCCCTTTATCTCTTGCATCCAAGATGTACTTATTGAAGCACTCACACATATTATTAAGAAGCATATCACATTGTGATATTTCAGAAAACCGAGCCCTAGACCACTGCTCAAAAGGTCTTTCCCCTAACCATTTTCTTGCTTCAGGGCATTTGTCTTTAATCTTCTTAAGACACTCATCCAATTTGGCTTCATACGGTGCCCTTGCTGCATCCCATAACATGTCCTTCAACTCCTTCCCCTTGAACAAAGTTCTAAAATTTGTGTACATGTGTCGTACACAAAATCTGTGTTCTGCTGATAGGAATAAAGTCTTAACTACATTTATCAGTCCCTGAAATAAAAACACATAAATCCACCTAAGCAACCATACACCACTAGATAATTAAACTATCGTACATGCTATTTAATAATCCAGCTTAATCATTAAGTATTGGAGCAATGTACCTTTTGTCTATCGGACATAAAAGTCCAATTTCTGTTACTGTCAATCCCCAAATCTTCTGCTAGCAGCTCCAAGAACCAAGTCCATGTCTCTGTACTTTCTGTTTCAGCCATTCCCCATGCAATTGGGAAAATGCAGTCATTAGGATCAATGCCAACAGCAGACAATAGTTGCCCTCCAAACAAGCCTTTAAGCCAGCAGCCATCTAATCCGATGAAAGGTCTGCATCCTGCTTTGAATGCTGATTTTAAAGCATTTAGGCATACATACAGCCCAACAAACCTTCCATCTTTGAATCTACCAGTTACAGTGCTGCCTGGATTTGATCTTAGCAGCTCAGCTCTATACCTACAAATACATAGAATAAAATTAATTAAAACACAAGACAATGCAATTTAGTGAAATAGTACAATGCAATTAATAAAAAAACAGTAAACTCTTACAATGCAATTAAAGATAACTGTATAAAAAGTTTACCTATAAATGTTTGCATATTGTGTTCTTTCATCCCCGTTAATCTTTTCAAGTGCTAAACACTTAGCACGATATGCCTTCATTCTCCCAATCTTCAGCTCTTTGTGCCTACTGATATCATCAATTAAAGCACTTATCTTCCAGTCAGGATCACTCCTAAAAGCCTCCAAATATCTTTTTGCAATCCACTTAGATGTCATATGGAAGTTGCGGTGCACCTTCGAACATAAGTGCTGGAAATGGCCACTCTTCACTTGCATGGTAACATTGTTTTCATCATGGCGATCTTGCCTTGAAGCATAACACCTCCATGGACATTTTTCCCCATCATCTTGCTTTGATTTGCACTCTGCCTTGACCTTTTTTTTTGTATTTGTTGGAAACCAAATCTGAAATCTGTTATTGATGCCATGGTTTCTGCATGCTTCTTTAAACTCCTCTGCATTATCGAATAGCATGCCAATTCTGAACTGAGGGTCTTCTAAATCCCTTTGTGCATTGAACTCCGGAAATCTAACCCTTGCTTCATTCTCGGAGTCTGAGCTTACATCTGTGTGAAGTGCATCAGAATCTTCATATTCAGATGAACCATCCTGCACCTCAAATCTCATACCGGTTTCATAACCACTATTCCCTATGTTCTCACTAGCTCTCTGCCTGGTAAATGGATTTGATGTCCTAGCTTCATCAATTCCATTCATTAAATCTTCATCACTATCTTCAAAAACATAATCAGGATCAACAAAATCCTCTTCATCCAATTGCTGTCCACCTTCAGCATTCTCATTATCACCCATCTCAGTTTCTACACTAGTGTTATCCACATTGCTATCATTAATTGGGGTGCTACAACCACCAAGCTCATAATCCCCAATTTCTTCATCAACAGCAGAAATGTCATTAACAGTTGGAAAAAATGCATCTACAAAATCACTTGTACAATCATCTAAAAAATCAGCTTCTAATCCTCTATTAGAACCAAAATTTACACCACTGTCCATATGTACATCACCTACATTTACATCACCAACACTTACATCAACATTCAAATCACCAACAGCAACATTCAGCCTTGAGCTACTCCCTATCTCCCTTGTGTTATATTCAAGAAATTTGATTCCTCTTGTCTCCCCAACATTTAATTTACTTTTACCCTTCCTATCAGTAGCTACAACCAGTGGATTTTCCTCTATAATTTCTTCAATTACAACACTGCTCTGCCCTCTAGGTTCTAGTTCATGTAGTAGAACATCCACTTCTTTTGGATCTATAACCTTAACATATAGATCAATTTCTCCACAATCAACCCCAACCAAAGCCATCCTATACACATCTACATCATTGCCCAAGTAATGTAAGTATCCCTGAATTGGCTTATCCCATGGTTTCCAAAGATATTGGACAGTTCCATTAATCTCTAACCTTTGCTGAACCACTTTGTCTATTGTACATAAAGCCAACCCTTCATCCCAATTACAAGCTTCCCATATGTACACATCACCATCTACATAACTATCCCCTTTGAATCTCCCATCATACCTAATTATAATATCAAAATAGCCCTTCTCTGGATCTGCATTTGAACACCCAATGATAGTACTCAAAATTTAATTTCAAGTATAATTGCATACAATTATTATCAAAACACAGATTGGCACAAATCAATAAACTATTCAACAAAGATTAATACAAATCTAATTAGATTAAACAAAAAAGATTTATACAAATCAACAAATTGCATAATCCAATCTAATATCCAATCAATTACAAATCTAATATCACAATCCCCAATGACACATTTTCTGATGTATTAAAAAAATCAATTACAATTGCAAGTATGTGGTATAATGTGGCTAAGTATTACAGACAACACAACACCAAAAACAACACCAATTCTACCAAATATTTAATTCAGTACCATCACTATCCAACAACCATTTACAAATATAATAATTGCAAAAATAAAGAGCAAACAAGGAGAAGTCAGACTTACATGGGCCATAAGCCATCCCAGCCATTGATCACAGTTGGTTCTGGTCCAAAAGCTCCAAAAAGAATCAACTTTTCAACCGGGTCCACTGCATTCACAAACCCAAAATATTCCATCACTGTTAGGTCTATTATTATATACATAAAAACCAAAAATTTTAGGCATTCTTTCCTACTATTTATGCAGCGACACAGGCTCACAAAAGCCACATAAAGGCAACAACAGAGAGTGAGAGAAAAAACGAAGTTTGTAGAGAGAGAATATCAAAGCAACAACAGAGAGTGAGAGAAAGAACGAAGTTTGTAGAGAGAGAATATCAAAGCAACAGCAGAGACAAAAATCTCAAAGCCTTCACTTACCAGTTCAAATGCTGTGCTTGAAGAACAAGAGCGCGATGATTTCCTCTACCGGTGATTCACGAAATCAGAAGGACGATTTTTAGGGTTTACGAGATAAATTTTGGGGAAAAGGAGAAGAATTCAGATCGAAAATAAGTGAGGGAGAGAGAGTGGTTGCCGGTAATGAGGAGGAGAGAGAGTGTGGTTGAGTGAGGAGAGAGAAACGGTCCGACGTTGGGAAGAGGGAAAAAAAAAGGAGGGAGAGTTTCAGTTTCAATTTCAACGGAGGGTATTTTTGGGAATTCCTATTATGGTGGGGCCCACATGTTCAGGTGGACAGTAGCCAACACGCTGACGTGGCAAGGTCAACCGAGGGTCATAGGTAAAAAAACCACAATGGGAGGTCACCTGATAGTTGGGGTACTACAATGTGCAAAATGAAAGTTGGTATACCATATTGTGATAAGGTCGATAGGATGAAACAGTTTGCCATTTCTGGCAAGTTGCATTTTTAAAGCAAAGTCGCCCAAATCCTATTGGTTGAGGCTAGAGATAGTTCAAAAAGTCCCCTTATATAGGGGTGAGCAAAACGCGGTTCGGTTCAAAAACCGAACCGAACCAAAAACCAAAGTAGAAGAAAAATAAAAACCAAAGCCAAACCAAAGTTCATATGGTTCGGGTCAAACCGAACCGAATCAGTTCGGTTCGGTTACGGTTTGGTTCTGTTCAAACCGAATCAACAAAAATTTTAATTTTTAAATTTTTATTATCATTTTTTTATAAATTACATGTAAAATATTGCTTAAAAATAATTTATATTACATGCATATTACTAAAGTCTCATAAATACAAACTATATAATAATATAAATATATAATATGCCAAATAAAATTTATTTATATACATATATATATTTTAAAAAAATATTTTTTCCTATTACGGTTCAGTTTCGGTTTTTTTAATAAAAACCAAAAACTGAACCAAAAACCAAACTATTATATTTATAAAACCAAAACCAAACCAAATAGCGTTGGTTCGGTTCGGTTTGGTTTTTCAGTCTCGGTTCGGTTTGGTTTTTGGTTCTCGGTTTGGTTTTGCTCACCCCTACCTTTATACGTTTTTTGTAATTTAAGAACTCTTAGATCAGGTGTCCTTGATGGACACGTGTAGGGCTTTGATGTCTTTTAGTTAGTTTCCCCAATTTTTTATTGTGGAGTTGTATTTATGCTCCTTTTATCTGAGCATGAAGATATTCCAATACTCCGGTTCTATACTTCATCTTCTTCCTTAGTTTTCAGTAGCATTTAGTTCAATTTCTTTTTTATGCCTTCCATGGTAAAAGCTATTCTAACCATGGAGGAGTCAAATATCTAAATGTACAGTTTTCTGAAAATGTAGCAGGAATTGTTTGTAGGGATTTTTCACCGGAAATCACCCCGATTAAATGCGGAAGAACGGGGTGATTTCCTTAAATCCGTGCCCAGGAGCAATTGAGATGAAAATTGCAGAACATAAAATTTTCAAGAAGAGATTAAACTCTTACCAGGAGTATCTCTTTAAGAGATGGCTGCAGAAATCAACGTAGATTTTCTCCTCGTTCACGTACACGAACGCCTTTGGAACACAACCTATGCTAGCGTCGGAAATCAAGAACTTTGAGAGAGGGAGATGAGTATTTCGGCTATGGCTTGTTGTGCCGAAATTTTCCCTTGGAAATTTCGGCCCATGTTGGCTTCCTTTTGTGTGGGCTTTCCTTCTTATTTTAAGGTCCAAATCCATTCTAATTTACTTGGTCCAAATTAATTTCAAATCCAACTTTAATTTTAACATGTATATAATATATTATACCATGTAATATATTATTTACATTTAATCAAAATTGATTTGATTAATTAATTCGACCCATGGAATTAAAATTGGATCTTCACAAAATAAACTCATATGTAAACCTATACATATGAAATATTTCCACCTAGGAAATAATCTCATAAATTAATTTATTGAATTAATTATGAGAATGCTAACGCTAATATTAATTTTATTATCATGATCAATCCAATTGATCTTTATAATATAATTAATATAATCCTCTCTTTCCAGTGTGTATACTCCAAGTATACAGGTGATTCCTTAAGTCTGTGTTCAGTCGCTCAATGTGTATGATCCCGTAGGCCCATCTTTATGTTGGCAGTGGGCCTATGGCCTAAAAACTGCAGGCGGGCTCTAGCAAGCCACTGCAGCCCCCAATTAAGATGGAGATGGCAGTCCAACTGAAATCACAACCCTATAGTTTGAACTTGTACATCCCATGTCATTGATATCGGTGTCCAACACAGAGGCATGGATTGATCACCCTCTTTTGTGTTCGGACATTTACTTGATCCCAAATGTACTGATACTCACAAATAAGTTCCAACTTGTTTGGGTGTGGCCACACTCTTATCAGTCACATCCATCAAGAGGCCGGTGATATCTTCTCAGTGGACTACTGAATGACAAATCCCTTCTGCATATCCATAGCATTGTCATGCTAAGTGACATACCCGAAAGTACCAATACTTGGCACCTTATTACAGGCCCTTTAGGCGTACCCCTAAGTATGCGACCTCGCATGGAACACCATCATATGGTCAGGTCAAAAGATCCATACAAGTACTACACGAGAATCACTTGTGATACTATACCATGTGGATTTCTCGTTTAGTGGATCTATCCAGTACCATGCCCCTTTTGCATGTACTCATTAACTTGGTTGACATCCCATGTCCAATGACCGGTAAGACACTGCCATACAACCAAGTTAATGATAGTCTATGGTTCCATTCATTCCCATGACTGGAATAGACTACGGATCTCTTTATGGTCATATCGTTTTCCCTATCCATGGTCTTACTGCCAAGTGCATGACACTTGTCATCATGGATATGGATATGTCCATTGGATACTTCATTTAAGATATTGCACAAGATATATATAATAAATGAATTAATGCCTTTATTAATGATACAAAATGTGTATAATACATAAATCCAATAAATGTACAATACAAATACAAGGTCCAATGCCTCGGGACTAGGGCATATCCAATATTATTCCCTCAAAATGATTCAAGCCTAGGTTCAACACTGAAACACTATCATTCATATGTCTTGAATATGGAGGAATGAATTCAATGAATCTATTGTTATACAAGTCTAGAATTTGAAGAAACTGTAACTTGCAAACTGAAGAAATATCTCCTGTTAATTTGTTGTTCGACGACAAAATGAGAAAGTTTCAAGTTCACAACAATGAAACTTGAATCATTGTATGAAAGATCTAAATGATTGAGCAATTTGAGATTTTCAAAGGAAGAGGGAATCTCACCACTGAAATTATTATGTGAGAAATCTAAAGAAATGAGTTTGTGTTAAAGTGCCAACCAATTCAAGATTTGAGCCAACGAAATTAGAGGCCCCAACACTCAATACTTTCAACGACTTCAAATTGCAGTGAAAGAAACGAGGTTCCAAATGTATTGGGATTTTTGTGAAAGAAAGTCCTAAGTACTCTAGCAAGGTACTCCAATTGGACATAAGAGGAATGTCATTGAGATCTTCATTTCCATCTAAATTCAGGATTAATAGGTATGGTCGTTGAATAAAGATAGATGGAAATTCCCCACGAAGTCCACAATTACTGAGATCGAGAAATAACAAAGAAGAAGACAGATTCGACAGATTAACAGGTTCCACCCAAGACATATTTTACATTGCTCATATCCAATTCTATTAGTTTGCGTAGGCTTTGAACAAGTTTGTTGAAGGCAACTGCTTCCATTCTCAACTTGTCATTCCCAAATGAACTAAGCGAATTCATTTGGATATATTAAAAGTATCTGGGAATTCCACTACCAGTCCAGAATTTGCTAATGATAAAAATGCCAAAGAAGAAGACAAAACCATAAAGTTAATAGATTTAACCACGGCATGTTTACAGAGTTCAAATCCAATTCAATTATTTTTCACATGTTTTGAACAAGTTTGTCAAAGGCAGCTGCATTCATTCTCAACTTATCATCCATACAAATTAAGTGAATCCAATTTTGACAAGTGAAATATGTCTGGGAATTCCCTTTCCAATTCACAATATTCAAGTGACAGAGATGACAAAGGAGCCGACAAATTTAAGAAGGAACTAGATTTAACCGACGGGATGTTTACATAGTTCGTATCCAATTCACTTATATTGGACAGTTTTGAACAATTTTATGAAAAAGGGTTGATTCTAGTTTCAAAAATTGATCACCGGAGAGATCAAGTGATACCAACTTGGACAACTGAGAGAATTCTGTGGGACTTCACCAGAAAACATGGAGTTGTTTAGGTTCAAATGGATCAAGTTGAAAAGGTAGCTAAAACCAGATGAAATCTAAGTCATTGAGATCATTGAAAGAGAGATTAAGAGATTGAGACAGCATGAAAAGTGGACTATCAAACTCAAGGGAGCCATAAAGCATAGTATGAGAAAGGTCAAGACCAATTACATAACCTTTTTCATTATCGTGACTGATCTCGTCCGACAAGCAGCAATCAGTTCCCCTTTCCAAGAATCTGTTGGATTCAACAATGGATAAAGAAAAATGAAGGACTTTTTGAAACGAATTAACGTATGGCTCTCATCAGGATTACAGAGCAATGTTGAAGAAAAAGAATTAAATAATAAACAAGTAGCTTCAAAATGAAAATGAAACAAAAGGACACAAATAAATTGAGCAATTCAAAGCAATAAACCCATTTTCTACTTGTGAAATTTCACACGCTTAATTTGATGTATTTCTAGCGATTAACAGGACTACTATTTATAACTTGATTTTGTAGCTTTGGTAGGTCAACTTTTTTTCTACAAGTTCATATTCGTATTCCCATTGTTGCAAAACTAATTAACACATTATCAAATTTAATATTTCATATTCGTATTCCCATTGTTGCAAAACTAATTAACACATTATCAAATTTAATATTTCATATTCGTATTCCCATTGTTTTCCCATTGCTACAATTATGAAATCTGTTAAAGACTGAAATTGGATGTTTTAATTCATATATACACAGATCTTTTAATTGTTTTAAGTTGTTTCATTTTTGCTATTATATTTCTTTTTATGATTTGTGATGATTATACATAGATGCTTTTGCGTAATTCATGTGTGTGTGTTTGTATATATATTGTCACGGGCCGCCTCAAAATGGGATGAGACCCATGGAGGTTAAGGCTAGGAAAAGCCCCAAAAATGGCCACAAGGGGCAAAACGTACCAAAGACAAAGCCCTTAGGCCAAATAAATCATAATTGGGACATGGAATGGGTGATTATGCGACAAAAGTTGAAGAAAAATGGAAGTTTGGCGTGGAAAATGTGGGCTGCCGCAAAACAGGCCCAGCTAGCGCGCAATCAGCCCAGCCCAGCGCGCAGAACAGCCCAGCCCAGCGTGCAGCGCATTAGTGACGGAAATTCGGTCACTGAATGGGTTCCAGAATCCCCCAGAAGCTTCCAGAAACGGCTAGATCGTCCCAGATCCGTCTGTAACCGTCTGGATTGCCTCTAGAATGTCCCAAACCGCCTCTAATGCTGCTGGAAACGTCCACACAAATTATTTAATGTATTTTAAGTGTAAAAATCATGGAATATGCCTTGAATATTCCAAATGAATACTAACCACATGTTGAGGAGGTGGAATGGCTATAAATAGGCCTCCCCCCCCCCCATCCCTCATTTTGTAATCAATCCAAGAAATTGTAAAGCATTCTTCAAAGCAATAAAAGCTCTATTTAAAGTTTGTAACATTGCTCATTGCTCACTTTGCCATTAGTTTGCTTAAGCATTCTCGCTTAGATATTGGGAAGGCTGACTAGCATTGCAAATTGCGGATTCTGCTCGCTAGTGCCGCACGTCTCAACTAACCAAGAGTTGTGCACATGACATCTAGTATCAGACCAAAGGTTCAAGAATGGCAAGTGGTGACGAAGGAAGCACGGGCATTGAGTTGGGTGCTGCTGCCACGCACATGGAGGAACCCAATTACTAAGGCCAAGAGGGGGCGGTCGAAGACAAGAGATCCGACAGGGGATACCTTGGTAGACTTCAACGGTCGGCTAGCAAAGGTGGAACTTGCTATTGCCGAGGGTCAAGATCAATTTCTTGACAAGTTAGAGGAGGTCGAGAGGCACGTAGAGGAGCTCGAGGGAGATGAAGGTGAGGACCGCGTTAAAGCCTTAGAGGGAGTCTTTCGTTCCGAAATAGTAGCACTTAGGCAAGAATTAGAGAAGGTTCTTGCCGAGTTGGCTTCTACCAAAAGAGAGCTAGGGGACACAAAGGATGAATTAGTCCTTTGCAAGAGGGCCATTGCAAGTGGGGCTACTTCTGTTGGGATTTTTCACCGGAAATCACCCGATAAAAGCGGAAGAACGCGATGATTTCCTCAAATCCAGTCCCAGGAGCAATTGAAGTGAAAATTGTAAAACTTAAAATTATAATAGAAAGAGATTAAATTCTTACCAGGAATATCTCTTTCTATAGATGGATGAAGACTGCAGAAATCAAATTAGATTCCCTCCTCGTTTTCGTACACGAACGCCTAACGAACACGACCCGTGCTAGCGTTGGAAAAACAAAAACTTTGGTGAGAGGGGCTAAGAGAATTCGGCTATCACTTGGTGTATTAGTGGTGGCTGAAATTTCTAACCCTAGGTATTTATACCTAGGGTGGCCGAATTCCCTAAGGGGAATTCAGGCCCAGTTTGGCTCCTTTCATTCTGTGCGGGCTTCCATCTTTTTAATTTAAGCCCAATCTAATTTTAATCATTCTGGTTTAAATTAATTTCAAGCCCAATTTTAATATACCCATGTATTTAATATATTACACCAAGTAATATATTATTTACATTTAAATTAAAATCAGTTTGACCAATTAATTTAATCCATCAAATTAAAATTAAATCTTCATAAAATAAAATCATATGTAAACCCATACATATGAATATTTCCACCTAGGAAATAATCTCATAATTAATCTAATTAATTATGAAGAGCCAATTGAATATATTAATTTTATTATTAGGATCAATCCAATTGACCTTTATAATATAATTAACATATCAATATACACCTCTCTTTCCATAGTGTATACTCTAAGTATACATGTGATTCCTTAAGTCCGTGTTCAGTCGTTCTATGCGTACGATCCTGTGGGCCCATCTTTATGTTGGCAATGGGCCTGCAGCCCACACACTGCAGTTGGGCTCTAGCAAGCCACTGCAGCCCCCAATTAAGATGGAGATGGTAGTCTAACTGTTATCATAACCTTGTAGTTTAAACTTGTACATCCCATGTCATTGATATCAGTGTCTAACACAGAGGCATGGATCGATCACCCTCTTTTGCGTTGGACATTAACTTGATCCCGAATGCACTGAAGCTCACAAACAAGTTCCCACCTGTTTGGGTGTGGCCACACTCTTATCAGTTACATTCATCAAGAGGCCGGTGATATCTTCTCAGTAGACTACTGAGTGACAAATCCCTTCTGCATATCCATAGCATTACCATGCTAAGTGACATACCCGAAAGTACCCATACTTGGCACCCTATTACAGGCCCTTTAGGCGTACCCCTAAGCATGCAACCTCACATGTAACACCATCATATGGTCAGGTTAAAGGATCCATACAAGTACTACACGAGAATCACTTGTGATACTATACCATATGGATTACTCGTTTAGTGGATCTATCCAGTACCATGCCCCCATGCATGTACCCATTAACTTGGTTGACATTCCATGTCCAATGACCAGTAAGACACCGCCATACAACCAGGTTAATGATAGTCTCTTATTCCATTCATTCCCATGACTGGAACAGACTACGGATCTATTTATGGTCATATCGTTTTCCCTATCCATGGTCCTACTGCCAAGTGCATGACACTTGTCATCATGGATATAGATATGTCCATTGGATACTTCATTTAATATACTGCACAAGATAAATATAATAAATGAATTGATGCCTTTATTAATAACACAAATAGTACAATACATAAATCCAATAAATGTACAATACAAATACAAGGACCAATGCCTCGGGACTAGGGCATTTCCAAAATCTCCCACTTGCACTAGTTCCAACTAGGCATGGGCTTAATCCCTATAGACCTAGTATAACCCTCGTGCTTGGGCTGAGCCAGCGCCTTGGTCAACGAATCTGCGACATTATCCTCGGCGTCCACTCTGTGCAATGCAATGTCACCTCTCTCCGCGATTTCTCGTATGAGTTGAAACTTTCTGAGCACGTGCTTTGTGTTCTTGTGTGACCGGGGCTCCTTAGCTTGTGCAACAGCCCCATTGTTGTCACAGAAGATATCAACTGGGTCCTGGATAGTTGGCACTACTCCTAACTCAGTGATAAACTTCTTCATCCATACAGCTTCCTTAGCCGCATCACACGCAGCGATGTACTCAGCTTCTGTAGTAGAGTACGCTATGGTTGGCTGCTTTGAGCTCCTCCAGCTTACAGCACCACCATTCAACAAAAATACGTACCCAGACTGTGACTGGTACTCATCCTGGTCGGTCTGGAAGCTCGCATCAGTATACCCAGTAACTGATAGCACTTCCTGACCACAATACACTAAGAAGCTATCCTTAGTCCGATTAAGGTACTTAAGGATCGCCTTGACAGCTTTCCAGTGATCCTGCCCGGGATCCTGCTGGTATCGGCTTGTCATACTTAGTGCAAAGGTGACATCAGGTCTCGTACATAACATTGAGTACATAATTGATCCAATAGCCGAAGCATATGGAACCAATTTCATGTTCTCCCTGTCCTCCTTTGTTTTAGGATAGTGTTTCTTACTAAGTTTCAGCCCATGGCCCATTGGCAAGAAACCTTTCTTAGCCCGGTCCATGTTGAACCTTTTCAGAACTTTGTCAATGTACGAAGCTTGACTTAGGCCCAGAAGCCGGTTTGATCTATCCCTGTAGATCCTGATTCCTAGGATCATTTCAGCCTCGCCTAAGTCCTTCATTGCGAAGCACTTACTCAGCCACTGCTTTACCCCTTGTAGTGTAGGTTTGTCGCTTCCAATGAGCAGGATGTCGTCTACATAACGTACCAAGAATGTGACAATGCTCCCACTAGTCCTCTTATACACACAAGGCTCATCTTGATTCTGTATGAAGCCATATTCCTTTATGGCCTCATTGAATCTTAGATTCCAACTTCGGGATGCTTGCTTCAGTCCATAAATGGACCTTTGAAGTTTGCATACCCTTCCCGGATACTTTGGATCGACAAAACCCTCAGGTTGTGTCATGTACACATCCTCGAGTAGCTTTCCATTAAGAAAAGCAGTTTTGACATCCATCTGCCATACCTCATAGTCATACCATGCGGCTATAGCCAGTAGTATCCTGATGGATTTGAGCATGGCTACTGGTGAAAAAGTTTCATCATAGTATATTCCATGGACTTGTCTGAAACCTTTTGCAACCAGACACCCCTTGAAGGTATTATCAGCTTTTAGCTTGTAGCACCACTTGCAACCTATTACCTTAGCACCTGGAGGTGGATCAACCAAGTTCCAAACTTGGTTATCGTACATAGATTGCATTTCTGCCTCCATGGCTTTACGCCAATTAGCAGACTGTGGGCTAGCCATAGCCTCCTGGTAGGTTTTGGGTTCTTCCTCATCCCAGATGAGAAGAGTTTAATCACCGGTGATGAGGAAACCATACCTCTCCGGTTCCCGACGATCCTTACCAGACCTTCTAGGTTCTTGTGTGGCCTGGGTCGGTGCTTCCACTTGTGGAAGCTCCACTTGGGCCTCCGAGTTATCCTCTTCAGGAGCTTGTAGACCTTGAACTTCCCTGAGTTCAATATTGCTCCCACTATCTTTCTTGGAAAGGAACTCCTTTTCTAGAAAGACCCCCTTTCTTGCCACGAACACCTTGTTCTCGGCGGGGTTGTAGAAGTAATACCCTTTGGTTTCCCTAGGGTAGCCCACAAACAGGCATTTATCGGTTTTGGGCTCCAGCTTGCCACTAGTTAATTTCTTGACATGTGCTTCGCATCCCCAAATCCTTAGGAAAGACACATTGGGCTCCTTGCCCATCCATATCTGATATGGGGTCTTTTCCACTGCCTTAGTTGGAGTATTATTTAAGATGAGAGCTGCTGTCTCGAGGGCGTGTCCCCAGAAACTAATTGGGAGAGATGCTTGACTCATCATTGAGCGGACCATGTCCAACAAGGTCCTGTTCCTCCGTTCGGACACCCCATTCCATTGTGGTGTTCCGGGAAGAGTGAGCTGTGGAACTATTCCATGCTCTCTCAAGTATGAGTCAAACTCTAGGCTCATATACTCACCGCCTCGGTCCGACCGAAGGGTTTTGATATTCCTGCCTAGCTGGTTCTGTACCTCGTTCCTAAATTCCTTGAACCTATCAAGGGTCTCGGACTTGTGTTTCATCAGATAGACATAGCCATATCTGCTGAAATCATCCGTGAACGTGATGAAGTACAGATGCCCACCTCTAGTCGCTGCGCTCATAGGCCCACATACATCTGAATGTATTAGGTCCAATAAGCCAGTGGCCCTTTCAACCTTCTTGCTAAAAGGCGCCTTTGTCATCTTGCCTCGTAAACATGATTCGCATGTATCAATTGACTCCAAGTCAAATGACCCTAGGACTCCAGCTTTGTGAAGTCTAGCAATGCGCTTCTTGCTTATATGGCCAAGACGACAATGCCATAGGTAGACAGGATTAAGTTCGTTAGGCTTAACCATTTTAGTGTTTATGTTATAGATATGATTGGTTTCATTTAAGTCCAGGATATATAGGCCATTATTTAACAGAGCATCTCCATAAAATAATCCCTCTCTAGATATAGAAATTCGACCATTAGAAATAGTGAAAATAAATCTAGAAATATCCAACATTGATACAGAAATAATATTCCTGCACATAGCAGGTACAAAGTAACAATGTTCCAAAATCAAAACCAATCCACTGGGCATCACAAGGTGGTATTCGCCGATCTCTATGGCAGCAACCCTTGCTTCATTCCCGACCCGCAAGTCCACCTCTCCCGACCCCAGTGACCTTCTGTTCTTAAGTCCCTGCACATTGCAACAAATGTGAGAACCACATCCAGTATCCAATACCCAGGATGTTGAAACAGTAAGGTTAATATCTATAACATAAATACCTGAAAAGGACGCACCTTGGCCCCTTCTTTGCTCTCCCATCAGCCTGGGACATGATCTCCTCCAATGGCCCGCCTGTCTACACCCGAAACAGACATCTTCAGGACCTGCCTTCTGCTGGGCCTTGGGTTGGGCCTTGGCCTTCTTAGCCTTGGCCTTCTTGGCCTTGGCCTTGGCCTTTTCCTTGGCCTTACCCTTGGCAATAGGGGGGTTCCCCTTGCTGACCAGCAGCACCGGTGGAGTCTTTTTGATCGACTGCTCAGTGAGCTTAAGCATCCCATGCAGCTCACTGACAGTACGGTTCATCCCTTGCATATTGTAGTTCAGGATGAACTGATCATAAGAATCCGGCAAGGACGTGAGGATTGTGTCCACCGCCAACTCTTGAGAGATAGGCGATCCGAGACGGGCCAAAGTGTCCAAATAGCCCTTCATCTTGAGCATGTGCGCACTCACAGATGTCCCGGCCCCCATCTTACAAGAGTGGAATGCCTTATTGGTCAGGTACCTTTCCTGATGAGCTTGCTCCTGAAACATCTCGTTTAGAGTTGTTATCATAGCATAGGCTTGATGGTCCATAAACTGTTTTTGCAGTTCAGGGACCATGCAGGCCAACATAAGGCATGTCACATCCCTATTGTCCTTGACATGCGCCTCGTATTCCTCCAGCTGGGCAGCCAGTGGATTACGTCCTTGAGGCGCACCCGGCACAGGCCTTTCCAGTACATACTCTTTTGACTCTTGTCTTAGAACAATCCTTAAGTTCCCAGACCAGTCTAAAAAGTTAGGACCGGAAAGCTTGTCCTTTTCAAGAATAGATCGCAGTGATAGGGTATTATTGTTTGCCATTTGAGAGTTTCTACACAGAAAAACATTTAGAGTGTTAATAAAGGACTTTAAGTTATTATTCCCATATAAAATTAATAATGAATCATGTTATTAATTTAAACCGAGTTGTTGGGCTCATGGGCCGAGATCCATATTTCATCAAGATATAGCCAAACGAGGGTTTGGCACAACTATACCTTAATTATTTAGGTAGGAACGCTCCCAACCTAGGGACTCTCGGTTTGATGGGCTTGTTGGCACTTACCCATCTGTGCTTAGGGCCAGGAGAATCCTACTACCCACGCTAAGTCAAAACCTCCATTCAAGTGTTAGAGTATCCCATACTCTAACCCAATACAAAGTGACAATACTCCAGTGTATCCTGCGAGGGCATGGTCTACAACTGGCCTATTCCCACGTCGAGTTGGTTTTGAAAGAGGGAAGCACTTTTAAGCGACTTAGTAATTCCATTTGGTTATTAGATTCACTTTATAACGGCTTACATACATAAGGCGGGTGAAGTTGCTATTGAATCATACATTCGTACATGCAAATAAACATAAAACATAATTAAATAAAAGTAAAATGGATTGCCATGGGCCTATATTACATCCTAATATTATTCTAGTAAACCTATACTAGAAATGAATATCAGGTGGGCCTCCATCTTTTCCTTCTGGGCTTGCACCTCCACTTGGGCTCACCACTCCATGGGCTTCTTCTTTTACAAATTTTATAATATTTGAATAAAATAAAATTACATTAAAAAAAGAAAAACGACACGTAGGCCGTATTTACCCAAAAAGAAAAAATACAACCCATCTTGTACAAGGCCCAATAGCATCCAACCATACAAACATTTAATCATACATATGCATCCAATACATATAATTCATAAGCACGTTACAATGCATGATTTAAGCCCATTTCAATTATGTCCAAGCAATTATTAAGAAATCACCAATTTTGGCCCACCATGGTTCTAACCCTTAACGGGCTTTGGGCCTCCAGCCCAGACAGTCCAACTGCTCCCACTGGAATTGGGAAACCACGGGTCCAATTCAGCCGTTCAAGTAATTGTGCCAAAATTAATATCACATGAATAAAATAAAATTTCATTCAAGAAACCATACGCATTTAAATTGCATAAATTTAAACACACGAATTTTAAAACCAATTAAAATTTCAAAACGGGGCCCCGGACCTAAGACCTGCCAAATCCAAAAACACTGGGCCCGGCCTGCTGCAACCGCCTAGCGGCTGCCCGCTGCTGCCGTGCGGCGGCCGCCGACGGCGATTCCGCCGCCGGCAGCCCTGCACCCCAGGAGCTAGATTTTTTTTTTTTTAAATAGAAAAAAATACATACCATTCATCAACAAATATCAACCAAATATTCCATCCATGTACAAAAGGAAATTCACCAAGAATTCCAAAAACATACAATTAAATTAAACTAACATAAACCTATATGCAAATTTAATTTCAATTGCACAAAATAAATGGGAAAAATCTTAAACCCAAAACAAGAACCCCAATAAAAAATCTCCAATTTTAAAACATGGGATTCAACCAATTAAACAATTTCCACGGATCAAAAGCCCGCTCTGATACCACTGTTGGGATTTTTCACCGGAAATCACCCGATAAAAGCGGAAGAACGCGATGATTTCCTCAAATCCAGTCCCATGAGCAATTGAAGTGAAAATTGTAAAACTTAAAATTATAATAGAAAGAGATTAAATTCTTACCAGGAATATCTCTTTCTAGAGATGGATGAAGACTGCAGAAATCAAATTAGATTCCCTCCTCGTTTTCGTACACGAACGCCTAACGAACACGACCCGTGCTAGCGTTAGAAAAACAAAAACTTTGGTGAGAGGGGCTAGGAGAATTCGGCTATCACTTGGTGTATTAATGGTGGCCAAAATTTCTAACCCTAGGTATTTATACCTAGGGTGGCCGAATTCCCTAAGGGGAATTCAGGCCCAGTCTGGCTCCTTTGATTCTGTGCGGGCTTCCATCTTTTTAATTTAAGCCCAATCTAATTTTAATCATTCTGGTTTAAATTAATTTCAAGCCCAATTTTAATATACCTATGTATTTAATATATTACACCAAGTAATATATTATTTACATTTAAATTAAAATTAGTTTGACCAATTAATTTAATCCATCAAATTAAAATTAAATCTTCACAAAATAAAATCATATGTAAACCCATACATATGAATATTTCCACCTAGGAAATAATCTCATAATTAATCTAATTAATTATGAAGAGCCAATTGAATATATTAATTTTATTATTAGGATCAATCCAATTGACCTTTATAATATAATTAACATATCAATATACACCTCTCTTTCCATAGTGTATACTCCAAGTATACATGTGATTCCTTAAGTCCGTGTTCAGTCGTTCTATGTGTACGATCCCGTGGGCCCATCTTTATGTTGGCAATGGGCCTGCGGCCCACACACTGCAGTTGGGCTCTAGCAAGCCACTGCAGCCCCCAATTAAGATAGAGATGGCAGTCTAACTGTTATCATAACCCTGTAGTTTAAACTTGTACATCCCATGTCATTGATATCAGTGTTTAACACAGAGGTATGGATCGATCACCCTCTTTTGTGTCGGACATTAACTTGATCCCGAATGCACTGAAGCTCACAAACAAGTTCCCACCTATTTGGATGTGGCCACACTCTTATCAGTTACATTCATCAAGAGGCCGGTGATATCTTCTCAGTAGACTACTGAGTGACAAATCCCTTCTGCATATCCATAGCATTACCATGCTAAGTGACATACCCGAAAGTACCCATACTTGGCACCCTATTACAGGCCCTTTAGTCGTACCCCTAAGCATGCAACCTCACATGTAACACCATCATATGGTCAGGTCAAAGGATCCATACAAGTACTACACGAGAATCACTTGTGATACTATACCATATGGATTACTCGTTTAGTGGATCTATCCAGTACCATGCCCCCATGCATATACCCATTAACTTGGTTGACATTCCATGTCCAATGACCGGTAAGACACCGCCATACAACCAGGTTAATGATAGTCTCTTGTTCCATTCATTCCCATGACTGGAACAGACTACGGATCTATTTATGGTCATATCGTTTTCCCTATCCATGGTCATACTGCCAAGTGCATGACACTTGTCATCATGGATATAGATATGTCCATTGGATACTTCATTTAATATACTGCACAAGATAAATATAATAAATGAATTGATGCCTTTATTAATAACACAAATAGTACAATACATAAATCTAATAAATGTATAATACAAATACAAGGACCAATGCCTCGGGACTAGGGCATTTCCAACAACTTCATCCATCTATTCTAGCCCTCAGCGGCTAGATGTGCCAAAGCCGAAAGCCTACAGGTGCAAGGAATGCGAAGGATATTGACGATTTCCTTTGGAGTTTGGAGAAGTACTTTAAGGCTCACGCCATAATGGACGATGCCCAAATGGTGGACACCGTCTCACTATATCTCCAAGACGCTGCCGCCGTATGGTGGAGAACGAAGGAGTTGGACATGCAACACGGAGTTTGCACCATAGGCATGTGGGATGACTTCAAGAGAGAGCTCAAGGCCCAGTTCTATCCGGAGGCTGGAGAACTAGAGAAGAGGGCCAGGTTGAGGCATCTCAAGCAGAGAGGTAGCATCCGAGAGTACATTAAAGAATTCTCTGAGATTCTTTTAGAGCTTCCTGGGTATCCTAGAGAAGAGGCATTCTATCTCTTCTTGGTGGGGCTTCAACCATGGGCAAG
Organism: Euphorbia tirucalli; assembly: GCA_039660915.1. Taxonomy (NCBI): domain Eukaryota; kingdom Viridiplantae; phylum Streptophyta; class Magnoliopsida; order Malpighiales; family Euphorbiaceae; genus Euphorbia; species Euphorbia tirucalli. The sequence goes on from CM077641.1 coordinate 75,290,367, forward strand.
GTTGGAGGTTCAACAGAGGAATGCTACTAATCTCTCCACTGCGATCGCCATAGCTGATTCTTTGATAGAGTGGCATAAGTCCGAGAAGCCCAAGTCTAATCAAGACCAAGGCGACAAGGACAAGAGTGGGGGAGATAGTAGTACAAGACCAAACACCTCCAAGGAAAAAGACTGGAAGCCACATAAGGGAAAAGATGACAAGAGCGAGGGACGGCAAGTTAAATGTTTCCTTTGTGATGGGCCACACAAGGCAAGGGATTGTCCCAAGAAGTCAAAGTTGTCCACTTTAATTGGAAAAGTGGAGCAACAAGAACAACACGAGGAGGAAGAGGAGCAAGAACTAAGAGTGGAATCCTTACAACTTCTGAATGCGATTAAAGGCAAGGTAGAAATGCCTAAGACCGAGAGAAAGGGTCGACTAATCGCGGAAGCCAAGGTAGGAGGCCACGCGCTGAAAGCATTGGTGGACACAGGAGCTACCAACAACTTCCTCGAAGTAAAGGAGGCAGAAAGGTTAGGCATTTGCTACACTAATGAGTATGGTTGGATGAAAGCCGTCAACTCTGCGCCGAAGGCAATCCATGATACAGCTAAAGGAGTTCAAGTAACTCTAGGTACGTGGACTGGCCTTGTTGATTTTTCAGTTGTGACTATGGATGACTACCCGATAGTACTTGGTATGGAGTTTATGGACCAAGTACAAGTTGTGCCTATTCCTTTCTTCAATGCTATGTGTATCTTGGAGAAAGGTAATGTGTGCATGGTGCCATTAGCTCGAGAGAGCCTATCAAAGGCCAAGCGAATGTCATCAATGAAAGTTATTGAGGGCTTGGAGATAGGAGAGCCCGCATCCCTTAAAGATAACAAGGAAGTATTGGATAAGAGTGTTGTCCAAGTGATGCCCAAGGGAAATATTAACATCCTGGAGAGGTCCAAGGATGTGATGTCACCAAAGTTATCGAAGAATGTTCCACTCAGAGGGAAAGTGGAACACAAGCCTAGGAAGGAGCAAGACCCGCAAGCCAAGAGTTTGGGAAGATGGGCAAAGAATGGGAAGGCTCATCGACAATGGCTTGAGGACGGGTTGCAACACACTAAGAAAAGCTATATTGAAACACCGGGATGGCGAGGGCCACGGACAACCACTCGAAGAGTATCACCAAGTGGCAACGAGAGCGTTGCCCGATTGAGTGGGGGAGAATGTCACGGGCCGCCTCAAAATGGGATGAGACCCATGGAGGTTAGGGCTAGGAAAAGCCCCAAAAATGGCCACAAGGGGCAAAACGTACCAAAGACAAAGCCCTTAGGCCAAATAAATCATAATTGGGACATGGAAGGGGTGATTATGTGATAAAAGTTGAAGAAAAATGGAAGTTTGGCGTGGAAAATGCAGGCTGCCGCAAAACAGGCCCAGCCAGCGCGCAATCAGCCCAGCCCAGCGCGCAGAACAGCCCAGCCCAGCGTGCAGCGCGTTAGTGACGGAAATTCGGTCGCTGAATCGGTTCCAGAATCCGCCAAAAGCTTCCAGAAATGGCTAGATCGTCCCAGATCCGTCGGTAACCGTCTGGATTGCCTCTAGAACGTCCCAAACCGCCTCTAATGCTGCTGGAAATGTCCACACACATTATTTAATGTATTTTAAGTGTAAAAATCATGGAATATGCCTTGAATATTCCAAATGAATACTAACCACATGTTGAGGAGGTGGAATGGCTATAAATAGGCCTCCCCCCCCCCTCATTTGTAATCAATCCAAGAAATTGTAAAGCATTCTTCAAAGCAATAAAAGCTCTCTTTAAAGTTTGTAAACATTGCTCATTGCTCACTTTGCCATTAGTTTGCTTAAGCATTCTCGCTTAGATATTGGGAAGGCTGACTAGCATTGCAAATTGCGGATTCTGCTCGCTAGTGCCGCACGTCTCAACTAACCAAGAGTTGTGCACGTGACAATATATAGGAGTGTTTATATTAGTTCATTGACATATATTTGCAACATGGAACACGCTGGCAGATAATTAAAAAAAAAACGAAAGACAATTACTACTTGTATAGGAAAAAACACGAAAAAAAGAAAGAGAATTACTACTTGTTTTCTATAGGTAAATTTTGTAAGGGGAAAGAGACTTGGCAGATGGAATGGCAATGGAAGAAAACAATTACATCATTTGGTATCCTTTTAATCTGCCACAAAATTCTCGAGGCCAATAAATATGATGATAGAATTCTTCCAAATTGTGAAAAGGAGAAAATAAAAATAAAAGTATATTTTCCCGTAAATACAATATAAGGAATCAGCATTAATGTTGGAGCTCATACATGAAAATAAGTGAAACTACACAGTAACACATAAGTGATGGAGATTAGACCTTGACACAAATTGTAAGGTCCAACACTCTCAACAAGGCTCACAAACAAATTGTCCCCAAAATTATAGAAGAGGATATTTCATATTTTTAGGGGAAAAAATGAGAGTTCATTCATACTCTCTAAAGTTCATCCATGGGCGTCCCAGTAGTAAGGATATCTTTTCTTACATGAGAGGTTGGGATCCAAATTTTTTTGAAACCATTGTCAGCATATGTTGGACACGTGAATCTCACTTTCTACTGTGAGCCTATGTTTTGTGATTTGACCAATTTATAGAATACAGTGTAAGCAAGTTGAGGGGATTATTGGGACGTTTTGAAAGCTCAAGGGGCTGTAAGTTTTTCGGGACAAGTTTAAGGGGGTGAAGATGTAATAGGTATATTATGTTATGCAGCCCTCCAGGTACAGACAAGTAGACATGGCAAAGTTACCGTCTAATGTGTGGGTGCAATCCCCTTTCTCAAAACTTATATAAACCCAAATGAATTGGCCAATTCAACTAGCTATCAGTTCCCTAAAGCACTCATAACATCTGAGCATGCCTTTATGCGGCTTTTGCCTAGGCAGCACCTTGCTGAAACCACCTTGCCCAGAGGCTTATAAAATGCTCTAGCATCGCCTCTCATATCCTCAATGCCTAGGCGAGCGCCTCAAGCACTTTTCACAAACACTTCAAAATGCAAAAGAATGAATATGGCATTTCATCCTTAGGCATAATATCATTGTAAAACATAGCTGTATGGTTAAGAAAGGGACTAATAAAATTATTCCTAAATCTACAAAAACACATGGGTGTGCAAGGGAAAAAAATTATCATTACTTGTGATGAGATTTTGAAGAAGCCCATCTAAAAAAGCCGCAATTTGCTTCAGGATTAGATGCAGGCCCCTACAAGGACAAAAAAGAAACCCAGAAATTAGTCAATATCTTATCAACAACCATTGGCTTAGGAGCTTAGACACAGTGAGGACGACAGAATCAAGAACTGAAACAAATATATGTACACAAAATGATACACCATGTAATTGGACAAAAGGTCCTAAGTGGATTTTTATTTCTCAGCAGGTAGACTCTTATTAAATATGACATTGATGCGTCAAGGTGTAAGAAGAAGAAAGAACAAGACAGATGCTCAATGGACTGAAATGATAATTTATGAAGTTCTTGCTACGCTCCAATGGCAAAGGAATTTAAACAAATTAAGATTACCTAATTGTCAAATCGTAAAGCCTAACTACTCAACAACTATCAGGTATACAAAGATCCACAGCAGTAATATTCCACCAGCAGAGCATACTTAAAAAATAAGAAATTTTACTGTGGACCAGGTCCAATGGCCCCAGTCAATGATAAAAAGACATGTATACAATACATGATAATGATAAGTACTAGGAATGAAAAAGTATATATGTGCTCTTTTTTCAATGGATTCCATTGGAATGATCTATATGGACCAGGACCGTTGTAAAATTTCTCCCTAAAAAAAGGTCAGATCATTTACATCACATGGCATTTGGCACATGGCCCCCTGCGTCTTTCTTTTTTTATTATCATTCCCTATGATCACCCAGTTTACGAGGGTGAGCCATACAAAGGTGAATTTTTTATAATTCTAACTACGTCTTAGATTCAACTTGTGCAAACAACCTCCCTATACATAAAAACAAGAGGAGGCTACTTATCATAGATGGCCCTCCTCCAAATCACATACTGCAGACTCTCATACACCAATTATGCAGAAATTTACGAACATCCATGCAATCTACAGTACTTTAACAAGAAAACAGTAGAATAAGGATACCTCAGCTCTAGAACAGACATAAAACCTGTGACCAAAAGTCAGACCTTGTTTCTTCACTACTCGAGAAACACATGGTTCCTTATGACCTTTGCAAATGGGTATGCTGTTCTGCATTAGTTGCTGTATCCTCTGCCACTCCACTAATGCAAGACTGTTTTTCTCTTTCTCCGGAGGACCATCATCTACCTCATCCTGATCCTGACTGCCTGCAGTTGAGTTCAACTCATAACGCTCGGAACAGCCTTTCCCAACCTCTGAAGTAGGTTTGCTTGATTGATCATTAGAATTTGGCACATCTGCTTCACCATGTGAAATACTCACAGAAGCATTTGCAACATCATTTGTAAGCTTTGGACCTTTGTGGAAAAATGAAGTAAGGGGGAGTTGGGATAATTGACTTTTTCTTGCTTTTTTCTTGGTTTTCTCAGCAGGAATTGAATTAATATGCTCTCCTTGGGACATTACCATGGTGCTGGAACAATTCTCATCAAGAACTTCATCTGAATCTTCATTCAACAAACATAAATTACTTGTAGCTGAACAAGTTATGCTAGAGTTATCAAAAGATCTTTTCATGCTTTCACTGCAGGTCTGTACAGCAAATTTTTCATCTGAAAATGAACTTTCTAACTGGTGGAATTGCACTTGTGTAGCAGCTTGTCTTTTCATTAAAATAGACACTGCAAAAGATTCTTAGACTTAGCACTTCAGATTGATATGAGCTAACATTGCATCATAGACCTGATTGAACAAGAAGAAAACATTCTCACACTAAGTGTCTGTTGGACACCGTGAATCATGGGCAGATATCTAGAAGACAAAGATGGAGTGGCATGATAGAGGATATCAAGTATTTCTACCAAATTTGTATAAATTGGTGCATGATCAGAGCCTTCCAGTTTAACGTTCCAACCACCTTTCCATCTATGTGTAGGGTAAATAGAGAATTTTAGAATATTGCCTTTACATAAATGCGAAGAAAAGAGACTCCTATAAAAATGTATGAGCAGATGTAGGTTAATGAGAAGCATATGTGGATACAATAATACAGAAACAGAGCTCCATCATATATTTAAATACACAATAAATATAATTATTGATGCATCAGCTCACTACTTGAAATATGGTTGAGTCCAATGCTTACCTAACTGTATTTCCAGGTTTCCATCTTTTATACTCTGTTAATATGTCACATTCCTTAACATGGCAAGTAATAAAGCTATAGCCTTGCAAATCAGGCCCTTCGTGTAAGCATGGTCCAGCACAAAGAATGTGGTCAATTCTAGTCCCATAGTTAAATTGCTCAGCACCAGTATTTGATGGCCAGCATGTGTATGCGTCTCTTCTACATGATAATTTAGGATGCATTAACTACTTGCCAATAAAATAATACAACAGAAAATGACAAATGCAATCATTAACCGTGTAATGCTATATAGATTAGTTCCATATCTGGTTTTTGTGGACAAAGAGAAAAAACAAGAAAGGGTTAATAGAACAATTACATGTCACTAAGATACCAACTAATTATATATAGCTTAGTCAATCAATGAAGTTAACAGCAGATCAAGGCCATTGTTTTATGACTGATACCCTTCCTATCTAACTCTAACAAGAAATAGAGCCAAAAAAGAAGAGGACAAAAAAAAGAAGAGGACAAAAAAATTATGAACTAACTTATAATTGACCATAGATTTCATACTTGTCAGGATGTTTTGCTCTGAATACGTCAAAAAGGGAACCCCCATTTTCCATTAACATGGATCTAAACCATCTTCTGAATCTGTTAAATCGCAAGTAGCTGTAAGATAACTTATAGGCACAACAAGCAATCACTGCATAGAAATTAGCCTAAAGCTTACTCATTCTTTTCAAAATCAGGTCCAGGATCACAGCGATCTAGTGTAGTAGGAGCTATATTAAGATCACCAACAGCAAATATTCTTCTTCCCTGGTGCAGGAGACTCTCCCATCTTTTCTATAAAAAATTATATAAACTTTCTCATAATCACATTAGACATTTTACCATTCTCCCATGGGATAGAAAAATGACCCAGTTACCTATAATATCTTGAAGAACATAAGCTTAAATTGTATCCTCTCGGAATCATCACTATCTGCTCGAGGTCCATATATATTGAAAAGAACTGCCAAACACCTCAAACCCATTAATCCCATCCAAAAAGAATTCAGATTTCACCTAAAGCAAAGTAGAGTACCAAAATGACTGCGATAGCTCTGGGAAAAAGTGTGCCTTCACATGGTCTAAAAGGACTGAAAAGCTGTCTCGCCTTGCGTAAAGACCGAATACCTGGAAGAAAGAAAGTGTAAGGACCGGGTGACCTCCGGGTCCACTTCGATGCTTAAGTCAGAAATTTAGAGAATAGGGGATAAGAATGAAAAATGTGTTAAACGTTTAGAAATAGATACCTGGGGGTTTTCTCGTAGCCCCCTTTTATACAGGGTTGCTCCGCGTGGCCTTGTCACGCCGTTATGTACGGTCCACTCTCATTGGCTGGGTGTGGTCCACTTTTTGGTCCCCCTCTGGCATATCTAGGTGGCAGACTCACCCTGCTCTTGTCTCCGTGGCACTCACCCTGCTCTTGTCTCCGCGACACCCATTACTGGTACAATACTGTGTCCTTACACATGTACAGTAGAGATCAGCTTACTTGTCTTTTGAAATAGAAAACCTAATTAGGGCACAAGTTGTTTGAACTGGTGTTCCCCGGGATTCTCTCTTTGATTCAGCCGGCCCTATATTCTTTAGTGGTCCAGTGAATCCGAGAAAAACTATAAGGCAAGTGATTAATGTGTCGACGCGGTCACAGACCATGTGGTGCACGCGGTAAGTTTTAGGACTCCAGGCTATCAGAAGTCCCCCCTGGTGATGAGTTAAAACCCTTTTAAGGGTTTACTATTATTATTTTTTTTCGGTAGGTTTGCAGGAACTGAGGAGTTTCTTGGGACTAATGCACCTTATGCTAGGGCGACATGTGTACCCTATTTGAACGGCGTCAGAAAGCGTCCTTTCACCTGCCCCTTCCCTATCTTCTTTAAAAGGAGAATTGAGGCGCCCCTCTTGCTTTTTGTTTCAAGAGTTTTCTGGGTTTCCTCCCTCTGCGATTTCTGTGCTTCCCTTCCTGCATCTGCAACTTGTTTCCCATCCTTTGTTTCCAGTAAGTTTTTCTTCATTCTTTCACTTATTGGTATTGCAATTTTGATTTCTGCCAAGAACTTGCATTTTTCTGTTTGGATTTGTTGGTTTTCTTTTCGACTGTTCCTCTTCCTTTCTGACTGTTCATCTTCCTGGTTGCTCTGGTTTTATTGTTTGCATTTTCTTTCTTTTCCTTTGAAATGAGTTCGTCCATAACCCTTAGTGACTTAGGCTCCTCTAACAGTGATGGATCTGGGGAATTGATAAACTCTAGGAATCGCCCTAAGGTAGGTAAGGCTACTCGAGGTTTTAGTTTCAAAATCGCCGGTGCTAAGCCTGCTCATCGCCTTCTAGATCCCTCAGACCCTGATGATTACTGAATAATTAGCACTCCTAATCTGCCAAGTCCACCTTCTTCCTCAGGGAATGAGTACCATCTAACCACCTCCTCAGAATCTAGCTCTCACCACTCGGCACCCCTTGCTTTTGATGAGGAGGCGAGCACTTCTGCTTAACCTCCTAGGTCTATTGGACCGTCTGCTGAAGGTTCTGTTCAGGTGGATTCTTCTCCATCTGAAGTCCCTCCACCCAGCCCCAGTAGAACTAGGGCTAAGAAAATGACTCCTCGTATCGAGGACATGGTTGTTGAAACTCACGAGGACCACATACAACTTTGTAGGGAGTTCTATCCCTGGCTGCGTGAGTGCCAGGTTATGCTGCCATCCAGGTACCAGCGAGTCCATAAGCCTCCACCAGGCTACTTTTCCATATATATGGACCAAATCAGTTCCGGTTTTTCCTATCCCCTTCCATCCGGCATTAGCGACATCCTCTGTGGCTGGGGCTTTTGTCCTGCCCAAATCCATCCCAACTACTGGGGAGACATCTGCGCCACCTTCTGGTTATGTGAGAACTTGGGGTTCGATTTAAATACCGCCTTCTTTCGGAAGCTGGCTACCCCTAAGCTGAATTCTGGGGAAGATCATTATCAACTGTCCAAGAAGGTGGATTTTTATACCTTCCAAAAGCGGATCTCTTCTCTGAAGCGTTTCAAACACTTCTTCTTCTTCATCAAAGCCAAGGAGGGTCATGACTCGTTCCCTGTAAAATGGTCTTTTAGTAGGGCAGGAAAGGCTCGCCAGCGCTTAATGCTGGATGAACGGATCTTTCTTGAGGAGTTCAGGACTCTGGCTCCTAACAAGTGGACCTGGCAGGTCACTGTAGATGCCTGCCTGGAGAGGATTAGGCTTGTAGAGCGAGAAGGATTCGGCTTTACTTATTATCCAGGTCCTGTACCTGTGATGAGAAGAGGTATCTTTTTATCTTTGCTTAGCTATTTACTTGTTTTCTCAGGCATGAATGCAGCTGACGTCCTTAACCGTCTTATAGCTGCCAAGAAGAAAAACATATTGAAAGAGCCACGTCTTGATCCAACTGAGATTCCATCCGATACAGGGGGACAGGCTAAAGGACCCAGCGCCCCCAAGGCATCGAAGAGGAAAAGGACTGCTCCTGCCGGTCCTGAACCGGTTCCTCGCCCTGTAAGTTTTTGGTCTCCTCTTTTCCCTTGTATTTTTATCATTATTTCTTTTTTACTAATCATTACTTTTGCTTGGTCAGGGCTCTGGAGCGGCTACTACCTCCTCTGGGCCGTCTTCTCCCCCTCAGCCTTGGTTGCGGGGAAGAGGAGGATAAGGGGCCCGAATAACGGACCCGGTGGCTCAGGCTGAATTTAAGGCTAGCTTCATGCTGCCAGCTGATAGAGAGGAGTATGCCAAACTTGGCGACCATGCAACAGCTTTTATGTGCCTCCTGGATCTGACCTCTGTAAGGATCTCAATGAAGCTTGCTAAAGTCTTCTTTCCTCCTTCTTTTACTCATTTGGTCTCCCGTTTTGCAGGGAATTTCTAGGGCAGTGGAGTTGGTTGGTCGCTTGGCTAAGACCAGCCAACTGGACAAAAGGCTTAAAGAAACTCAGGCGGCTTTAGACGCTGAGAAGAGCAAGGCCTGGTCCCAAGGGCAGGAAATCAACTGCCTGCAGAAGCAGCTGGGGGAGGAGAAAGCGGGGCAGGAGGTTCTCAAGAAATAGCTCTAGGACGAGAAGGCGGGACGCAAACAAGATCTTGATAAGTGCAAGGCCGTTTTGTTTGACTCAACCAACAAGCTGGTTCTTTGATGCGGGCCACAAATAATAAAAAGGATCTCCAATTCAATTTGGAAACAACTACTTGTTGTGGAAAGAAATTAATGATGCGGGCCACAAATAATAAAAAGGATCTCCAATTCAATTTGGAAACAACTACTTGTTGTGGAAAGAAATTAAAGATATATTTTGGATTATATCTTTATTTTAATTGTAATTATTTTATAATTTGGATTAGGAATAGATTTTATTGTAAGGATCCTAAATTGATAAGGATTCCTATTTTGTTTGTATTTTAATTTATTTAGTATTTTTTTTAATTAGGAAGTTTAGACTATTTAGAAGTTTTTATTGTTTAGGAGTTTTATTACATTTAGGGTAGTTTGCCTATATATAGGCTTTTATTGCTCAATTGTAATCAGTTTTGGTTATTCAATAAAAATTCGGAATTATTTCCTTTACCCTGCTTTTGTGAATTTTGCGAAATTCAACTAGTAGAAGACTAATTTCCGGCATCGTGCGCGATCAACGGACTTTAGTGGTTGTTAGGGTTTGGGTATTCTTAGAATCAACAACCCCTTTCAATTTGTATCATCAATTTGATTTCTTCCGCTGCATCAGTTGGTATCAGAGCTTGGTTTGCTCTTGGGTGGAGAAAAATGAAAAGAAAGATTCATTCTAGTGATGAGGAGCTTGATGAGTTCTATGAGAGAGAGAATGAACTAATTTTGTCTCAAGAATCAAAACTTTGTGAAGGTAAACTCTTTGATTTCTCATTACCCCCAATATATGATGAAGATTATACTTATGTTGAAGTAGTAGATTATGTATCTTGTGACAAGATTGTTGGTGTTGAAGAAATTTTACAACCAATTTATGATTTATTTGAAGATGTATATGAGAATTTTTATTGGAATGGTGATATCGATTTTATTGGGGTCAACCATATTTTGAATGTGGATTCTTTTAATAAAATTAAAGCTTGGTTTATTAACGGGAAAACTCGAGGACGAGTTTTTTCTAAGAGGAGGAGAATGATGCGGGCCACAAATAATAAAAAGGATCTCCAATTCAATTTGGAAACAACTACTTGTTGTGGAAAGAAATTAAAGATATATTTTGGATTATATCTTTATTTTAATTGTAATTATTTTATAATTTGGATTAGGAATAGATTTTATTGTAAGGATCCTAAATTGATAAGGATTCCTATTTTGTTTGTATTTTAATTTATTTAGTATTTTTTTTAATTAGGAAGTTTAGACTATTTAGAAGTTTTTATTGTTTAGGAGTTTTATTACATTTAGGGTAGTTTGCCTATATATAGGCTTTTATTTCTCAATTGTAATCAGTTTTGGTTATTCAATAAAAATTCGGAATTATTTCCTTTACCCTGCTTTTGTGAATTTTGCGAAATTCAACTAGTAGAAGACTAATTTCCGGCATCGTGCGCGATCAACGGACTTTAGTGGTTGTTAGGGTTTGGGTATTCTTAGAATCAACAACCCCTTTCAATTTGTATCATCAATATTGATTTCTTTCCGCTGCATCATTCTTCTAGGACAGTTGTTTGGCCAACGTGTCCTGGCTGCCTGCCAAGCTATCAATCCAGACCTAGCCCTTGATCTGGACTCGATCGACTTTCCTCACTACGATGAACTTCCGGCTGATAATCATGATGAGGAAAACGCTAAGTCGCCAGCCGGCGCCGAGGAACCGGTAGATGGTAGCATTCCTGGAGCGGATGATCGCTCTTGATTTGTAATCTTTTTAAGGCCTAGTTAGGTCCCTGTTTGTACTATCTCTTATAATTAAATAAAAGATTCTATTTGGTTTCTATTCAGCTTGTGTTTTGATTTCCATGCTTGCAGTCTCATATATTTATTTCTTCTTTTGACAAGTGTATGTATTCGGTTATAACCGACTTCCTTTTGTGGAAGTTTTTAATGCAACTTCATCGGGTTATGACCGGCTTCCTTTGTGAAAGTTTTTATAACAAGCTGATATGCTCATGATTGAAAGATACTTTTATTTATCTTTTTGAAGTACATCTTAGAGGACGTCCCCTACTAAGTTTTACAAATGTAGGTGCTGCCTCGTTAAAAACCCAACTATGGAAAAACCCAATGGGAAAAAATCCATTAGTGGGAAAAAAGAGTGCAGCTTTTTTCCTCCTTAGCTACTTTCAGGCGAGACGTATTGCCTTAAATTGGCAATATTCCATGTTCGTGGGATTTCTTTCCCATCTAGACTCTGAAGTTTGTATGTTGCTGGACCGACTGTTGCTGCCACTCTATATGGTCCTTCCTATTTTGCACCAAGCTTTGCTTTTCCTTCCCTCGCCTGTGATGCTGTAGAGTCCTTTAGGACTAAATCATCTTCCTTGAGTACCGTCTTCTTCACTTTTTTATCGTGGTAACGGGCCACCTTACTCTTGTAGGCCGCCATTAGGATGTAAGCTCTTTCTCTCCTCTCTTCCAAGGAGTCTAGGTGGTACTTCATGTTGATATGGTTCTAAGCTTCTGTGTAGTAGAGTACTCGGTCGCTGGGGGCTCCAATCTCAATTGGGATTACTACTTCAACTCCATATACCATGGCAAATGGTGTTTCCCTAGTCGGTCTTCTTGGAGTGGTTCTGTAAGCCCATAAGACGTTGTTCAATTCATCAACCCAAGCTCCCTTGTGACTCTCCAGCCTCTTCTTGATTCCGTCTCCTATGGTCCAGTTGGTGACTTCCGTCTGCCTGTTACTGAAGAAGAGTTGTGTGTGATCTTGAGTCCTTTGCAGAATTCTTCAAATTTATTTGAGGTGAATTGGGTACCATTATCAGATATGATTTTGTGAGGTATCCTAAATCTGGTGATGATGTGGTCCCATATGAAGGAGATGACCTTTTCTGGTGTGATTGTTTGGGTTGCTTCTGCTTCGACCCACTTGCTAAAATGGTCTATCGTAACTATGATAAACTTCCTCTGCCTGCTGGCTTCAGGCATGGGTCTTACGATGTCGATACCCCATGTGGAAAAGGGCCATCCGGTCAGTATCGGCTTTTGCTCTGCTGCAGGCAAGTGGGATTTTTTTGAGTGAATTTGGCACTGATGGCACCTCTTGACATAAGCTGTTGCATCCGCCTCCATCGTTTCCCAGTAGTAGCCCTACAATCTTACCTTCCTCACTAGTGCCTGTGCAGCTTGGTGGGCTCCGCAAATTCCTTCGTGGAGCTCTCGGAGGACATAATCTCCTTCTTCAGCAGTGATGCATTTCAACCATGCGTCAGTAAAAGACTTTTTGTAAAGCTCTCCTTTAATTATTACATACCGCTGTGATTTCCTGGAGATCTTCACGGCTTCTCCCTTGTCCCCAGGTAGATGTCCCTCGACCAGGTACTTCATTTTGGGTTCCATCCACCCCATATTTCTTTTCTCCACTGTCATCACCTCTTCTGCCTCGATGTTAGGCTTGGTTTGGACTTCATATGGGCAATTTAAAAATTGCCAATCTCCGGTGCTCGCTGCGGCTTTAGCTAGCCTATCTGCTTCAGCATTTTCATTTCTAGAGATGTTCTCTACCCTCAACATGGTGCCTTTGCTTTCGATCGCCTCAAGCAAGCTTCGTAACTTTTACAGGTATCTGGACATGCAAGGATCTTTAGTTTCAAAATTTTTATTGATCTGGTTGGAAACTAACCTTGAGTCACTTAGCAGCTTCACCCGGTCTGGGGCAATTTCCCGGATGAGTTCCAGCCCCTTAATTACGGCTTCGTACTCTGCAGCGTTGTTGGTGGCAAGAAAGGCCAGCTTGGTGGCGTAAGATATTTTTATTTTCTCAGGCCTTTTAATATGCACTCCAATTCCTGCTCCTTCCTGGATGAAGCTCCATCTACGTATTCTCCATTCTTCCGCCTTTAACACCTGGTTTGGCTCTAACCCTGCAAATTCTACCACAAAATCTGCTAGGACTTGAGCTTTTAATGCTGATCTGGGCTCGAAGCGGACATCAAACTCACTAAGCCAGATGGCCCATTCCACTAGACGAGCAGAGATATCTGGCCTCTGGAGCACCTTCTTCAAGGGGAAGTTTGTTCTTACAATCACCGTATAGGCTTGAACGTAAGGCCGTAACCTGATGGATGCTGAAATTATTGCCAAGAATAACTTCTTAATCCTCAGTTATCTGAGCTCCGCCCCCTTTAACACTTTGCTGGTGTAGTACACGGGGTATTGTTGGCCTTCTTCTTCTCTAATCATCACCGAACCCACTGCTTCATCTATTGCCGCCAAGTATAAGTACAAAATTTTGCTAGGAATCGGCCGACTCAACAATGGTGGGGTTCCTAAGAAGCTCTTTATTCTGCCAAAGGCCTCCTGGCACTCGTCATCCCAATCAAACTTCTGACCTTTCTTGATTGCTTTGTAGAAAGGTAGACATTTCTTGGCTGAGAAAGAAATGAATCTCCCCAGTGCGTTGATACGGCCGTTGAGGCGTTGAACTTCATTCACTGTTTTTGAGGGCACCATGTCTAAGATTGCTTTAACCTTCTCTGGATTCACCTCTACCCCTCTTTGTGAAATCATGAAACCTAGGAACTTCCCCCCTCATACTCCAAATACACAGTTCTCTGGGTTGAGTTTGAGGCGATACTTCTGCAATATTTTGAAGGCTTCCTGAATGTCACGAGCATGGTTCTCCTCATCCTTGCTTTTAATGATCATGTCGTTGACATATACTTCAACCGTTCTTCCGATTTGCTCTCTGAACATGTCATTGACCAGGCGTTGATATGTTGCTTCTGCGTTTTTTAAGCCAAAGGGACATACCCGATAGCAATAAGTGCCTTCATGCGTGATGAATGCAGTTTTTTCTTCATCCTTCGGGTCCATTAGAATCTGGTGGTACCCTGACTTTGAGTCCAAGAATGAGTATATTGCATACCCGGCTGTTGAATCGACCAGCTGGTCAATGCTGGGCAAAGGATAACTGTCTTTTAGATAGGCTTTATTCAGGTCGGTGAAGTCCACACACATCCTCCATGCTCCACTCGGCTTCTTCACCAAGACCATGTTTGCCAACCACTCGGGGTACAACACCTTTTTAATGTGCCTTGCTTCCATCAATTTGCTTATCTCCGCCTCAATTGCCTTCTACCTCTCTGGAGCGTGTTTTCTTCTTCTTTGTACTACCGGTTTGGTAGCAGGGTCTATGTTCAGACTGTGTTTCGCTACTTCAGGCAAAACCCTAATGATGTCGCTTGTGCTCCAGGCAAAGGTCTCCTACTCTTCTTTGAGAACTGTTGTGATCGCCTGCCTGAGTTCGGATTTCAATTCTTTGGCCACTTGTATTGATCATCCTAGTCCCACCACTAGGGCTTCAAGTTCATCTACCGGCTCTGCCCTGTCTTGCCTTTCTGGCTATTCTGATTCCCAGCTAACCTCTTCGGTCTTCAAGGAAGCTAGATATGTTTTTTATGCTACCTGTTGGCTTCCCCTGGCCACTGCTATCCCCATCGTAGTTGGTATTTGAAGGGCTAAATACCGGATGGAAAGAACCGCTTCAGACTCCACCAGGAACGGTCTTCCCAAGATGATGTTGTAGGCGAGCGGGGTGTCAATGATAACGAACTCCTCCTCAGATCTCCAGGTGTGTTCTTCATCGCCCACTTCTAAGGCGAGTGTTACCTGTCCCACGACCATGACCGAATGGCCACTTAAACCAACCAGTGGTGAATGTACCGGCTGGATTCTGCTCTTGTGAATGTCCAGCTGGCAAGCTGCCTCCTTCGTGATAATGTTCACTGAGCTACCGGTGTCCACGAAGATTCGCTTCAACGTATACCCCTCTACCAATGCCTCAATGACCAAGGCGTCAGCGTGATGTGCTTGCACGCCACTATGGAATGAGAATGAGAGATTCAAGCTGTTGGATTTCCCTGTGTTTGTCGACTGATGAGTTGAGGATCTAGCCCTTTTGCTGGGCCGTTCAAACTCTGGGCCTCCAGCGATAACCATGACCACCCCTTTGGACTTCTTAGCTGGTCTCTCATCATCATCTCGTCCATCTTTCTGCTCCCTGTCCTTATTTGTGCTCCTTGTTATGCCGTCTACAAATCTGCTAAATTTTCCTACTTTGATTAACAGATCTACTTCTACGGCAAGGACACGACAATTGTCTGTGTGGTGACCATTGGCTTTGTGAAATTTACAATAGGCTTCTTTTTCGCTTCTCATCGTCTGGCCCGGCTTTGTGTGAGGATATCAAATACTCTTTGCATCCAAGCTTCTCTGGATTGCTACCAATACTTCACTGAGTGGGGTGTTCAGTGGTGCAAACCGTGATCGGTCGCCAAGGCGGTCTCTGCGAAAGCGGTCTCTGTGATCCTGTCTTTGCTGCCTTTCATCGAACCGGATGCCTTTGTCCTTTTCACCAGGTCTTCTGTGCTTTGCAGGCATATCAATTTCATCAATCTCCACCATGCTCTTTGCGAGGGCTATCATTTGAGTTAATTCCCTAGGCTTCCTCGTTATGATCTCCCCTCGAAGCCTCTCATTTGTGGTATTTTTGATCATTGCCTCTTTGGCCGTGCTGAAATCCAAATTTCTAACCTCTAAGCACGCGAGGTTGAACCGGTCCATGAATGACCTTAAGGACTCTTCGGGCTTTTGGACCACCTCGTGAAGGGTACAACTGGCCGCACCAGTCGGTATTGAGCCCATAAAATTCATACAGAACTCCTGCCTCAACCGATCCCAACTGTCGATCGTTCCCGGTTCTAACGATTCAAACCAATAGGCGGCTGCTCCTATCAGTGTAGTAGGGAACAGGCAGTAAACCAGCCCTTTTGTGGCTCCTGCTATGTCTATCCGGTTTTTAAAGTTCCTCGCATGGACTCGGGGGTCTGTGTCGCCCCTGTAGCTGTCAAAAGTTAGCTGCTTAAACTTATGGTCGATCGGTTGGTTGAGTATTCTTACTGAAAAGGGAGATTCCCCATTTTCCATTAACGGCTCTTGGTAGGGTATGGCAAATGTGCTCAGTGCTTTCTTAAACATCGCCATGAACCTAGGATCATCTGTGAGTTCTGCTCCAGATGATGATAGTGTTGGAGGAGGGGGAGTGTTGCCTGGAACGGGTGTGTTATATGGGATGGCTGCACTGTTGCTAACGCTGTATGGAGTAAGAAAATTAGGTGTTTGAGGTAGAGCTGGTATTTGATGTGATTGAGCAATATGCGGCAAATAAGGTTGTGCTACTCCATAACATGAGTTGGGAAGCAGCATCTGGGGTCCCATGCTTCTGGGGGCAGCCATGTTGGGGGTTATCTGCATGGTAGGCGGCTGGTCTCCTACTGGTGTAGGCATCTAGCCAAAAGCGGGTAGACATCCTCCTACTTGAGATCCTCCAGCTATTCCGACGCTGACGCCGGTGGAATGAGTCATGCCTGGCCCTGACCCTTCTGACCTCACAATAGAAATCCTAGATTCAGAAATAGGGAAAAGAGCTCGCACAGTGCTTGGATGAGAGACTGGTTCTGGCAAAGTATTCACCATAGAAAGGGGAGTACTACTACTCAGTAAGGATCCTATCATGCTTTGTTCTTGCATCTGCATCTGCAGGACAGCTCGCTGGAAGTCGTTCTGATCGGCCGGACTCATTCCATAATTTCTAGCAATCCAACCTAGAACAGCACTAGCAGAGTCACCATTGCCACCTGAAGTCATGGCGAAAGTGTTAGATGGACTTGGAGTAACGGTTGCAGCAGGTAAGGGCATCATAATCCCTGATAATGGTGGCATTCCTCCCCCCTGAGAAGGAAGAACTGCCGAAGTAGTATCTGAGGTTATTGATCCCGATGATATTGTTCCGTTCAGCAGGTCCACGCCCACCGCACCAAATTGATAGCTCTGGGAAAAAGTGTGACTTCACGCGGTCCAAGAGGACTGAAAAGCCGTCTCGCCTTGTGTAAAGACCGGATACCTGGAAGAAAGAAAGTGTAAGGACCGGGTGACCTCCGGGTCCACTCCGATGCTTAAGTCAAAAATTTGGAGAATAGGGGATAAGAATGAAAAATGTGTTAAACGTTTAGAAAGAGATACCTGGGGGTTTTCTTGTTACCCCCTTTTATACAGGGTTGCTCCGCGTGGCCTTGTCAGGCCGTTATGAACGATCTACTCTCATTAGCTGGGTGTGGTCCACTTTTTGGTCCGCCTCTGGCATATCTGAGTGGCAGACTCACCCTGCTCTTGTCTCCGTGACTTTCACCCTGCTCTTGTCTCCGTGGCACTCACCCTGCTCTTGTCTCCGCGGCACCCATTAGTGGTACAATACTGTGTCCTTACACGTGTACAGTAGAGATCAGCTTACCTGTCTTTTGAAATAGAAAACCTAATTAGGGCACAAGTTGTTTGAACTGGTGTTCCCCGGGCTTCTCTCTTTGATTCAGCCGGCCCTATATTCTTTGGTGGCCGAGTGAATCCGAGAAAAACTATAAGGCAAGTGATTGATGTGTCGACGCGGTCACAGACCGTGTGGTGCACGCGGTAAGTTTTAGGACTCCAGGCTATCACATATATATATATATATATATATATATATATATATATATATATATATATATATATATATATATATATATATATATATATATATATATTACAAATTTATGGTATTGACCCACTCAATTTCTTTTATAAAAATCCTACAAATTATATATTATTTATATTTTTTTGTATTGTAATATAGTTTACGGCTAATTTAACCCTTGCCCTATAATTCTGGTTCTGTCATTGGTCGAGGGTAATTCCATTCTTATCTTAAACACGTGACTGACAAAGAATTAAATATAATTCTCATCCTGTATCATTTTATATTGAATTCGGATTGTCTCATTAGAATCAAGAAGTATTTGCTACCAGCGAAACACATAGCTGTCTAACTCGACGCTGAACTATATGATTACCAAATTACAATAACTTGGTAATTTAGACTCCACATGACAACTAAACAATAAAATTCAATATGTTCTATAATGGTACTCCATCTAATAATTTATGAATTTTTATAGAATTATTTATTTGGTGATATGTTCTTAAATTATACAGCCATTTATCTGCACCAATTGTTTAATTTTAATAATTTGTGTAATTTAACTTTTGATTTAATTCATTTCGGTTCATTTTCAGTATTGTAGTTTACAAATAATGAAATAGAACTAATACAAGCCCATGTAACCAAAGACAAAACTTTGTTCGTAAACGGCATCCACAACCACAATCCGTAATTAGCAATTTTGATAGGATTGCTATTATGTAAAAGCACCAGTAAAGCTTGAGACTTAAACTTAGAATGCGTTTAGAACTGCGCAGTTTCAAGTGCACAATTGGTAAAAGTTAGATTGTACTCAGGAAAGCACTGGAAAAACACTTAAAACTACTTTTAAAGAAAGCAATAAAACCTAATTGTGGGGAAAAACACTTTCACTAACCGCCATCCCAAACTGGCCCTTAGTATTTATTGGCTGCAATTTCTCTTTTCCAAATTAATAAAAGAAATAATGAACCACTTGATGTTCTTGTATATTCAATATTATAACTGTTATAGGTAACCAATATATATATATATATATATATATATATATATATATATATATATATATATATATATTATAATTGTTATAAAAAATGTTTCATACAAATTTTTTTTACAACTAAAAATAATTACATTACTCCTTTTTTTTATAAAACATTATTTTTTTTCTTCGTGTGGTTTCATTTGTTGCGACAATCCAATTCCAATCCACAAGTTAAAAGATTGTAGGGCAACCATTAACAGAAACTCCGGCAGCAGTTGGGCAAGAAGCCAAAGGGCATCCATCTGAATCATTCCCCCACCAATCCAAACTAACATGCTCCATTCCTAAACAAAAATACAACAGCACTGCCATAAATGCCAACCCTGCATCAAGTGCACCTGACAGCACATAGTTATGGCGGCTCCACCACTCTCTGTAGTATCTATATGCTATAAACCCTGAACCAAACCCAATTACAATCCATGTTGTGTAGTTCACTGCAGTAGCTGGCGGCATATTCAGTGCAGCACCTAACACTACTGGCATTGAGATTAATTTAATCCAATCTTTGTTAGGATATGCCTTGTGTGCTATCCACACAAGGAGAGGAGCTACTGCACCTGCTAGGAAGAACCAGTTTATGGCTGAGTAATGTCCCAAGTCTCCGAAGATTCTGCGAGGCCCAATTAGACCCCATATTACGGATGCATCGTAGAATACATGGTCACCTGCATATACAGGTGTCAATAAGGGTTTTTGTCTCGTAATCGTGTTATGCTATCGATATGCAATATTGTGTCATTCGGCGTATTATCGTGTCAGAATTTCTCACTCGTACCTGGACAAGTCCATGGGCTTCCTGCTGGAAGTAATTCGCGGTCACATATGTCCGGAATGGTTCCCATTAGCCACCATGATGTTGTTAAATGTACTGTTGCTGATATCATAGTGCCTAGCACCTGATGAAAACAATAAACATTAAAACACAAATTCAAAAAACTACTGAATCTAAAAACTTTATCTAACAGATAAGATTTAAGTAGATTTTTTACTATCTCTAACACATCCACACACGAGTGCCCCTTTGAATTGATCCGTGAACAAGTACAGACCCATTCTTCTAATAAATGTATTGTTATGGTGTAGCACCTCATAGAAAAGACATAATCAAAGAAGTTTATGTAAAAAAAACTTAAGCTTAATAGTTTTTATTATCTCTAACACCTTCCAACACTTGTATTCTCCATAGGTATGACCTGTGTACAAGCGCATGCTTGCTGTAACTTGTGTACTGAAATTTCATAATACATAGGTTGTCCGGGTTCAAATTTTGGAACTCTTTGGCTAAGAGAATTTCGATATTATACAATTCAAAGAACCATTCAAATCCAAAAGCTTAATCCAACAGAAGATTCGGAAAAAATTTTATCAATAACACATTCCAAAAAAAAAAGTGTTTATATAGAATGTATGGTACAAGTAGTTCTCTATCAATGAAGAAACAGGAGTAGTTTTTATTCTTTAGCAACCTGAAAAAAAATTGGAAATGTAGAATAAAATTTTAATACCTGAGCCATGAACATGGCTTTAGGAGGAATCTTCATATAATGGCCAAGCTTGAAATCTTGGAGAAAAGCGATGGCTTGTTTCATGCTAATATATCCATACACTTTGAAGCATATATTAGCAACAGGGAATCCTGGGTACAAATAACCTATGATATATTCTGTAATCACATTTAGGCCTGGTGTCTGTAACCAAAACAAAAACTCATTTCACAAAAAAAAAAAAAAAAAATTGAATCATTGAATGTTTATATCTCTTATTATTATTACAAAGAAACTAGGTAGGCTTTTTGATCAATTACCTGATTTGTTGTAGCAGCAATGACTCCAATTGGAAGGGTGAAAAACAGGGCAAGACCACAAGCTAACAAAACACCCCACCATGGCAATTGGAGTTGGTTGCTGTAATACTCACATGTAAATATTGTTGCAACTATGTTCAACACAAGAATGCTCAAGAACCACCATTCTGGGACCCTCTCATATTTCCTCATCAGCTTTGTGTGTACATCCATTTTCTTCTCTTGAAAGGCAGATTTGCTTAGCTGCCATATATCTCTACATTCATCCTTGAATATTTTGAGTTAGATTATATTAATCAACTTCTGCACCATCACAGCATTCTACTTTTTTTTTCAATTTTTGTAGAGCATCTAAACAATTGTTTCGAGGTTGTCAAGCACCATTTAGGTGGTTTATCTCTCAACTAATTTTTTTTTTTTTTTTTTTTTTTGCACACTGGATTTTGAACTTGAAAGCTACCTTAAGCGACTTGAACCGGACTTAAAGGCTCATTTGCCTCCTCTCGTATTATTACAAAACATTTGCCACTTGTCCTATTACAAATTACAATCACTCAAACCGAAATAGATGAGAAAATGCAGATCTGTCAAAACCATTAATAGAGCTCTATCGAAAACACATATTAACTTGAAGAAGTATAAAATTTTATAAGACATAATTGTTTCATAACAAGTCTGTTAATAGTTTTGACAAATTTGCATTGTCTCATTTATTTTAATGCAAATAATTGTAATTTGTATATGACAGAGGGGAAAGTTTCAAAATAATATGAAAGTGAGCAAAATACAAACATTTTTATATAACACAAGGGCAAATGAACTTTTAAGCCTAATTGAAACCCTTACCACTCAACCTTAATTTCAAATTAAACCATTGTTCTTTTATTATGGCAAAAAGCTCTCGTATCTGCCTAAATTTTTTGTACCAAGTCTATATACTATTTGTGCCCAAGTTAGTTCATATACTTGTAATTTTAGAACATTTTAGCCTCCATCTAACAAATCTATCAGATATATTCCTAAATCTTTGTTAATTAGCTCAATAGAAACAAATAAATGTACATCTAATGTGGATGGTGATGCATCAGCGGCGTCACTTTACAAAAAAATGGGAAATATATCTTATAAATTTGTTAGTTAGGAACGAGATTATCAAAAAAAAAAAAATTACAAGTACGATGGCTAACTAACTAAGTCAAATCAAAATAAATGAAGTTATAAAATAAATTTAGGCAATTATTGCCCTTTTAATAATCATTGGCTTACCTTCCATGAAAAAGGAAGACGTGGACAATGGTGGCAGCAAGGCAAGCAAAATTGAGGCCATAAAGCATAGCAAAATTGGTGCTGAGATAGAGAGGGCCCTGCTGATCATACATGTCCATGTCAATATGGAAATTGGGGTCAGTGATAGCTGAGATATTGTATTTTTGGCCGGTAGAAGTGAACAAACCATCAGAGAAAATGGGAAAAGTCTTGGCCTTGAAAATGTTGAGCCAATATGCAATAGGAGTGATAACATACATAATAAGTAGAAAACCAGCAGCTACATTAGCAGTAGCAAACCAAGGACTAGCCATTGGACTACCAAGATAAGAGGAAACAGTAGCCCAATCAAATCCAATAGACCCAATTCCAAGACCATGGAGTCCTGAACCAAGCTGATGGGCAAGAATGGAGGCTGGAAAGATCCAACAGATCCAGGATACTGAGGTTAACTTTTCAAGGAGGTAGCCTGGGAACACATAGTAAGCAAAGCTACTAATGAAGGCAATTAGGAAGAATTGATTCCTTGTTAATTTTCCCATTTCCCTTTCCTCCTTCTCATGTAATGCCCTGTTTTTTTAAGGACACAAATATAATTAGCTATAACCAATTGATTATCCTTCTTAAAGATTGTAGGAATAAATGTACCAATTTTAATTAGATTCAAAGTCAATTGATTATGACAAATTTTATTGCCAAGCATGCACTTTCAAGGATTTTATCCATAGTTTTTTTAAGAATTTGCATAATATGTACTTCCACTAAGTCTATATGATTTTAAATTGAGTAGAATCCTTATGTCTTGTTTAAATGTATCTAGACATATACATGTCAAGACACATTTGAATATATGTAATATATGTAAGAGGTAAGATACTTTTTAAATAAATTATGTATTTGGAAACATATACGTCTAAATGCATCTTTCTCTTACTCCCCATTTTCTTTAAGTCTCTACTCCAAATTTCCTTTTTTTTTTTTTTTTTGTATTTCATATATATTGAAAATAATTTTCCCTGGATTTTAATTTTCAACATTTATAATTTGAGTATATTTCTGCTTCTAAAATTGCTTAGCATCATGCTAATACACATATATAGCTAGATTATTATTATTTTCAGTAAAAAAATAGCTAGATAATGTGAGAAATTTTAACTCGCACACCATCTAATCCGTGTTCTAAGTCAATAAAACTATAACAAATTATATTTCCACCAAGAGAATAATAATAATATGTAATTAATTTATTATTTAAATAAAATTTTAGACTCTAAAATTAAAATTTAAACGTTAAAATATAATGTGAAAAGCTAATTTATAAAACTTAAACTCTCAAATATACAATTTGACATGATTTGATTCTGTTAAGCGTATTATAAAATTTATTATAAAGTAATTAATTATATGTAATCTTTGATAAAGTAATGTATCCCAATAATATATAAAACGACAAGGGAGTTGAAAAGAATTGAAAGCGATACCTTCTCTGTTTCCCATTTTCCAGGTCAGCAATGGTCAGCTGGTACTAACTTAATAAAGATAACCAATTAATCCTAATCCTAATTAAATCATGTACTTATTGCTTAAACAGAAACCCGTATACAGCAGCATAAAAGTATCAAGCAGACAAATACGGTGGGCCAATCCAAAATATGCATCAAAAGCGATACCTGAAAAGAGAAACCTGCACCAGATTCTGCGGCCAC
The DNA here is from genome assembly GCA_039660915.1 of Euphorbia tirucalli. NCBI lineage: Eukaryota > Viridiplantae > Streptophyta > Magnoliopsida > Malpighiales > Euphorbiaceae > Euphorbia > Euphorbia tirucalli. The sequence goes on from CM077641.1 coordinate 75,314,236, forward strand.
CACATCGTCGCCGGTTCCACCAAATACCGCCGGAAAACTCCAGCCCATCCAAACCCCAACACCTGCGTCGTTATAACGACAAGAAACGCCACAAAGAAAGTCAACTCCTTCTTATAGAATATCTTAACGGCGCTAACGATATGAATCGCGTACACGCTACCGGCGCCAGCATTAGCGAAGATCGTGATAAGCACGTGCTCCTTCACATTAAACGGCCCCGGATTGAGGCAAAACTCCCACCGCTTTCCCTTGAAGAAAACCTTATCGGTGATTGTGGAGGCCATTAAATGGCCGAGAGGAACCACCGCAATCTGAGCGGAGATGGAGGTGATTGTGAGAGGTTCACGGCGGTACCAGAAGAATTGGTTGAGGAAAGAGAGGAGGATACAGGCGAGAGTCCCCAAAGTCCACATGCGGAAAGTAATTGTAGGAAGAGTAGGATTGTCGGTCGTCGGGACAGTGAGCGCCACTTGCTCAATCGGAGAATTATCGTCGTTAAAATCGACGGCGGATACGGCGGCATCGTTGGTGCTCTTAACTGCGTGTAGAGAGAGACAGTTAGAAGAGAGAAAAGTGAGATAAAAGGAGAGGAATTGAAATAAATCGGAAGCGAATGTTACTGAGAGGAGCAGTGATTTCGGTGGCAGCTATGGTCGTCTCTTTCATTCCGGCGATTATCAACTGCAAGAATTTGCTTCTCCTGGATTTGTAGAGAAAAAATTGTTTCTACTTAGAGCCAGCTGTGGAGCCCACCGTGAAAATTTTGGTGGGCTGTGTCGGAAAATTTTGCATCGTTATGACTTATGCGGATTGGAACAAATAATAAAATGTCATTCATACGATAGTACAATTTCCTAATAATATTAATATTGTTATAAAACTACTTTATATAATAATGTTAAAGAGATTATAACGATAATAAAATTGAGATAGAAAGAATATGAGAATATAAATTTTTATTATTGAATTTAAATTGTATGGAATAAGAAAAATTAATATATATTTATAGGAAAATTTCAATGACATTTGAGTAATCGTGTAGTCTCAAAATAATTGATGTTGTCGACATCAAAATAATTCAACACTCCCATTTTGATGTCTATCATGGCGAATGAGACACTGCCTCATTAAAAACCTTAACAAGGAAAAACCTAGTGGAATAAAAACTTTTGGTTAAAGGAAAAAAGTACAGTGTTTACTCTTCTTGTTCGCAATATTATTAAAGATCTTTGAGACGACGCATTCCAATACCATAAACCATCTTCTTAAAAGTGGTAGTTGGTAATGCTTTGGTAAACAAATCTGCAAGATTGTTGCGTGAACGAATGTGTTGAAGATTGATTTCACCATTCTTTTGTAGATCATGAGTAAAGAAAAATTTTGGTGAAATATGCTTTATTTTGTCTCCTTTGATGTAACTGTTGGAGATTGTGCCCTAAGGCCAATATTGGATTATGTAATTTGACTTCTAAGATTAATCTAGTGTAGATTAATATTATCATTTATGTTTGTATGTTAGCATTTATGATAAGTATCCATGAATAAATCGTGTTATTCTAAATATCCCTAGTCGATTGTTATTATGGGAATAATAACAAACTAAGACTAGTGTGAGTGATAATGGATATTCATAAGATGAATATAGTGTATACAGATACAGATTATACTCACGGGTAATATGTTAGAGAACTTGTTACTGGAGACCCACTATGAGATCAAGTTCATGGTTATGTGTCACAACTGATCTTGATTATAGTAGTGTCATTAGCTGATTCCTTTGACCTGAGGTCACCATGGATTCCGGGATGAATTCATATTGTGCTTTGATGCAGTCAAACGCTGCTTGTAACAGAGTAGTTATAAAGGCTGTGATTGGGTACGATATGACTCATGCCTTGGGATGTGAGTGACAGATATGGGATTTTGTCCCTCTCTATCAAGAGAGCGATATCACTGGGCCCCTCGATAAGTAAGACTGTTAAATGCATGGCCGTGCTCAAATAATTGATAGAGTATCAATTGATTTGTCTAAACAGTTTACTTTGAGATCGAGAAAGCATATGATTAATTTATATAAGATTGACAAGTGTACCATGTCTTATAATTAATCATGATATCAAGAGACAAAAGGGAATATGACACATTATATAAGTAGGTTTATTGGATTATACCAATCATATGAATTGGGTAGTCATAATGGCTTGCTAGAGTCCGCTTATGACTTATGAGGGCATTATGGTAATTTCCTCATTGCCAATTTATATGATCCTACGGGGTCACACACAAAGAGCAAAATGAGATTCACTTAATTCGGGAATAAATCATTATGAGATAATGATTTATTATTGATGAGAAATTAAATATATATAAAGATATATATTTACATGTATATGTATACACACATGAACATATTAATAAGATTAATATATTTATGGCATAAAGTATGCTATATATATATATGTATATTATAATTATATTATATGGTGATATAAATAATTATAATATACATTTACGTATATGTGTATATATATATATGTATGTATGTATGTAAATATTAATAAGATTAATATAGCATAAAGTATGCTAATTATATTATATGGAGATATAATTAATTTTACATACATATGTGTATATGATGGAGAATTGACTAAGTTTAATATTAATTGAGAATTAATAAAACTTATGGGGGCTAATTTATAATTATAATTAAATATAGTATTTAATTACAATTATAAGTTAATAATAAAAAAAAAAAAAAACCCTAGACACAAGTGGGAGAGAGGGACGAAAATCAGCAGCCCCATTTTCTCCAAAATGGCCGAAAATTGCTTTTGGCCAAGAGTGAAAAATATCGATTTTTCACCTTCTCATTCGAAGAACTGTTCTCCGATCCCGGCGCTAGCACGCGGTGAGTCAATTGCTCGGTGTGGATCAACCGTAGAGGGAAGCTACTTTGGTTCCTAATTGATTCAAAATCTATAAAGAATTAAGGTAATTCTTTAACCCTCCTTCCAATTCAATGCAATGTACATGGGTCCCTGGTGGGGATTAATCCTTTTATTTCCGCTGCGTATTGTTTTTGTGCGATTAATTCACCAACAGTGGTATCAGAGCCACTTGTATTTTGATTGAATTGGATTTATGTTTTGATTGGATCAAAATTGCATGTTAGGGTTTGTATGATTTTGATTGGATCAAAATTGTTGTTAGGAGTTTGTATGTTTTATTTAGGGTTCTATGTTATTGTGAATAACAAAATAAAATTTGATTTTATTGATTAATCATTGTGAATGATTTTATGTTAATGATTTGGAATGTTTAAGGGGTTTTGGAATCATGAATTTGATTCATGGGTTTTTAATTGAAATTGTTTCAATTAATTAATATAAAAAAAAAAAAAAAAAAAAATTGTTTTTTTTTCTGGGCATGACGCCCAGAAACTTTTGTGGGCGTTGAAATTGCAAAACCAATTGCAATTTCAACGCCCTTCTTTTCGCCCAGAAACATTTTTTTTTGGGCGTTGAAATTGCAAAACCAATTGCAATTTCAACGCCCTTCTTCTCATGCTGCGTAAGCAGCATGCTGCTCCTGCAGCATGGGCTGCGCAGCAGTGCGCGGCCCGTCGAGCCTGCTGTCCGACAGTTTTAACCCCTTTTTCCGTTTTAAGTGTGGAAAATTGTTTCTGCATATTTACGAATTTTTCCAAATTAATTAATTCTAAATACAATGTGATTGTATTTTACCGTTTTGAACCCTAAATTTTTAGATATAAAATTATTGTTGATAATTTTATGCATGGTGTTATGGTATGGTTTTGGACCCCGTGGATGCTTTATTTTATTTATTATGGTTTTATATAAATACGACCTGCGAGTCGTTTGTATTTATGTAAATTTTAATTTTAATTTTACTAGATAAATTGTATAGGATGCAATTTATGATATGTAAAATTTATTTTACCAGAAAAATTGTATAGGTTGCAATTTTTTTGTAAAATATAAATCCATGAGATGGTGCTTAGAAGCAAAGACGTGGAGGCGGATCCAAGAGGCGGTGCAATGACCATGTGATGGATGCTACCACCTAGGATATGACCTTGTTGATTTTCATATTGGCCTATGAAAATCAATGTAGATTTAAACCATACCATAACACGGTTCGAGTCATATGCATGCTTTATTTTATTTAGATGCCATGTGATGCCATGCTAGATATTCTATATGCATGCTAGACAATTGTATGCCATAAGATGCCATGCTAATTAGTATTAACAAAAGTATGATTAATATTAATGCCATGATATTGTATATGATACAATTAAAATCACAGGATTTAACAAACCCTAAATAAACTTATGAAGTTTATATTTGCCACCCAATTACGTATAACACTAGTCAAGTACTATGTTCGCATCATGGTAGCCACGCCAAAGCGGGTACGCATGTTGTGACCTTAGCGAAGCGATAATATGAGAAATGGTGATTCTCATTGTGTTGTAATTGGTTTAACAAAGGGTTAATCAAAATGGTGTTTGAGCCCGAGGCAAAGATGAGATGAGTAACATACAATTAAATATGATATATGATATCATACATCTCATAAATTATAAGAGTTGCATAATGATGCAATTGGCAAAGAAGTGCACATCCAAAATATGTTTAAATGGTTTAAAGCATGATTTTGAGTCTTTGCCTACCGAAATTATATTTAATCATAGGGACATGCCAAAGCAGTGCTATGGTTAAGTATGGATTTTGGATCTTCACCCACTTAAATATTTTAAAGGGTTTTATAATTTAAGTGGGAGCATTCAACTAAAATCTTTACACGCTTTATTATAGTTATAATTGCTATTACCTTGATCTCGATTGTTATTGAACATTGAGAATTGTTCTCAAATCAAAAGGAATCATATGTTCTCAATAATCCTTTTGCCCAATGAACCACTAGCAATTGTAACACGAGTATAAAAGATGCTTACTTGAAGCATCGAAGGGACTCTGTTAAATTTTGTTATCTTACACTTGCCACCAATTCTTCCGTACGTGGAAGTTTTACTTGAGATATATGATACATCACAAATGGAAATGTTCCATCAGTTAGTGAGCAAGAAAAGATAAGTGTTTGAGGCAACATTTTCTCATTGGCCTCCAAAAAGGCATTAAGATGTGATCTTGAATTCATTAATTGATAGTCATTGGTGATGAACTATCATTTGAATGACATGGAGAAAATTATGAATTAGTTGCATAGGATGCAAAAGAATGTTAAGTTATCCATAAAGGATAAGCCCGCCTCGAATTGTGTGCTTAAGGTTCAAAAGGAAAAGGATAAAAGGAAGGTCGAAAAGCATAAAGACCGAAAGGTTCGGGTGAAACATGTTTTAAAGACCAAAGCTGTTGGCATAGAGAGATCTCCAAAAGAAGGATGTTGCCATTTCTAGAATGAATCGTTCATTAGAATGAAAATAGCAAACTTTGTTTGGAGAACTATGAGAAGATGAAAGGCAGTAAGACTGCTACCTTAAGTATTTATCAATTATTCTACTTTTGTTTCTATATCAAAGGTATTAGATACCGTGGTGGATTTCATATTAGTAGAATATGAAGAATCTCAACTTAAGTAGAAACCTTATGAAGGTGAAAGGTAGAATACGAATAGGCAAGAGTAGCAAAGGTTGTTACTTGGAAGTTATGAGCTTCTGGTTAAAAGTTATGAACTTTTACATGAAAGTTGTGAACTTCTAGGTAAAAGTTGTGAACTTTTACATAAAAGTTATGAACTTTGGTTAAAGGTTATGAACTTTTACATGTAAGTTATGAACTCTTGTTGCCTATTGGGCTCGTTGTTTTGAGTGAACAAATGTTGTTTATTTTATAATTTTGAATTATAAACTTAATAAAGACATGATTATGAAATACAGATTTACATAATTGTCTTTATATGTGGAGCCCATCCGTAACATAAATACTGTAAGGATCGAATCAAACGGTTTGATTCAACCTATTTTGGCAGTGTCGTCTTGGAGACATAAGCAAAGTCGCATTTTGAAACTCCATAAGAATGGACTTTTGGATTCATGAGATTATGAATCATCTTGAATCATGCGAATGTTGTTTATTATAAAAGATGACAAAAGTGGTTCTTTGCTAAAAGTAGTTAAAGAATAATCGATTTATTAAGCATTATACATGTGGATGTATATGAATTATAAATCAACTGCTAAAGAAGGTTTTAATACTTCATTACCTTTATGGAACTTTTCACTAGATAAGAGTATCAAATGAAACACGAGTTTGGAACTTTTGAAGTGTTCAAAAGCTTGTAAAAGGAGTATGAAGTATCTTGACATGATAGTAAAGTCACTTAGATATGATCCAAGTGGTGAACATTTGAGTCAAGATTTTGACAATCATCTTAGAGATTGTGGGACTGTCTCACAATTAACTCCTCCAATTACGCCACAAAGGAAGTTGTGTCGAAAAGGGAGTAGTCGAACTCTATACAGATATAGTTCAATCTATGATGAAGTCAAGTTGATCATCGTTTTCTCGAGAATATGCCATTAAAGCAGCTGTGTATATTGTTCCGTCTAAAACAATTCATGAATCAACATATGAGATATGGTTGGGTAAGAGACCCAAGTTGTTTCATTGAATAAGTTTAGGGCTGTAAAGCTTATTTCGAATAAGTTGGCACCTAAATTTAAATGTCGTATTGTGGATTACTCAAAAGGAAAGTAGGAGTTGTTACTCCTGTGTTTCTTTGGGATACAGAGTAGTTGTAGCTAGAAATGGTTTCCCCTTGAAGAGGGAGTTAATTTCTAGAAGAGTTAGTGGGAGTAAAGTACACCTACAAAACTCGTAATTCACAAAGTGACATTAACGTTGAAGAGGAACATGGAAATGGTTTCATGATCATTGTTGAAATTACACAAGTCCAATGAAAGTCTAGTAGAATACGACATGAATAAGAGAGATATGGATTTCTCAAAGTCATGATGTAATTTTACTAGATTGAAGTAAGTCTTCTTTTATGAAGAAGCAATGTTAGATTATGAATCTAATAAGTGACTTGATGCTACAAAGGTTGAAGATAAGTCCATGTGTGACAGTCAAAGTATAGACTTTGATAAATCTTTTAGAAGATGCATATGCAATGGTTGCAAGTGAGTTTTCAAATTGAAAACCGACATGGATGGTGATCTTCAAACTTATAAAGCACGACTAGTGACAAAAGGGATTATAAACAAATTCATAGTAGTGACTGTGAGGATACGAGCAAATTCATAGTACGGACTATGATAAAACCCTCTTTCGCCATTAATCATGATCAAGTCATATTGAGTTCTTGTTGCCATATCCGCATAATATGATTATAAAATATGGCAAATGGATATCAAAATCTGTTTTCTACGTGAAAACATGATTGAGGGTGTGTACGTGACACAACCCAAAGTTTTGAGCATTCAAAGAATTCAAGTAGCGTATGCAAGTTTCAAAGATTCTTATAAGGATCGAAACATGCATCAAATAGTTGGAGTCATAGTTTTGATAAAGAAATCAAATGGTTTGATTTTATCAAAAGGATGATGAATCTTGTGTTTCAAAAGGATCAGTGGGAGCATATCGGCATCCTAATGCTATATGTGGATGACATATTGCTTGTTTGAAATAACATTCTTACCTTGCAAGAAGTAAAATCTTGGCTAAGAAAGTAATTTCAATTAATGTTTAAGCAAGGCTGCCTATATTCTTGAAATTAGAATCTATATAGATAGATCTAAAAGAATGTTTTGTTTTAAGTCAAAGCATTGAAGGCGTTCAATGAGAAAGACTTAAAAGAAGTTTGCTTATGTTAACTGTGTAAATAGTTGCACATATACAACTGATTGCAATTAGTTGCAATATATCAGTCGAGATCTAGTATTCTCTTAAAAAGAGATGTTATGATTTTGAAAGGTTCAAAATAAAACGATATAGCTAAATATCTATAATAGTAGTCAAAGTATATTGTTACATATGATGTAAAGGAAATTTTGGATGAAGAAGTTCATCACAAAATGTTGTGTTTTGTTCTAAGCATTGCTTATCCTGTGAGACTATTGTAGGGACAATAGTTCAATGCGTAAGAACCTTGTATGACACAAGCATATACTTAGGCGTTTTTTCACTAATTTAGAGAGGCTGTCTCTAAAGAGAGAGTGAAAATGTGTAAAGTAACAACGGAAGCGAAAATTAATAATTCACTGACAAAGACTCCTGCACAAGTGAATACATGAAAGTCATGTAGGTCAATGGGTATAAGATACATGTATGATTGGCCATAGTGCAAGTGGGAGATTGTTGGAGATTGTGCCCTAAGGCCAATATTGGATTATGTAATTTGACTTCTAAGATTAATCTAGTGTAGATTAATATTATCATTTATGTTTGTATGTTAGCATTTATGATAAGTATCCATGAATAAATCGTGTTATTCTAAATATCCCTAGTCGATTGTTATTATGGGAATAATAACAAACTAAGACTAGTGTGAGTGATAATGGATATTCATAAGATGAATATAGTGTATACAGATACAGATTATACTCACGGGTAATATGTTAGAGAACTTGTTACTGGAGACCCACTATGAGATCAAGTTCATGGTTATGTGTCACAACTGATCTTGATTATAGTAGTGTCATTAGCTGATTCCTTTGACCTGAGGTCACCATGGATTCCGGGATGAATTCATGTTGTGCTTTGATGCAGTCAAACGCTGCTTGTAACAGAGTAGTTATAAAGGCTGTGATTGGGTACGATATGACTCATGCCTTGGGATGTGAGTGACAGATATGGGATTTTGTCCCTCTCTATCAAGAGAGCGATATCACTGGGCCCCTCGATAAGTAGGACTGTTAAATGCATGGCCGTGCTCAAATAATTGATAGAGTATCAATTGATTTGTCTAAACAGTTTACTTTGAGATCGAGAAAGCATATGATTAATTTATATAAGATTGACAAGTGTACCATGTCTTATAATTAATCATGATATCAAGAGACAAAAGGGAATATGACACATTATATAAGTAGGTTTATTGGATTATACCAATCATATGAATTGGGTAGTCATAATGGCTTGCTAGAGTCCGCTTATGACTTATGAGGGCATTATGGTAATTTCCTCATTGCCAATTTATATGATCCTACGGGGTCACACACAAAGAGCAAAATGAGATTCACTTAATTCGGGAATAAATCATTATGAGATAATGATTTATTATTGATGAGAAATTAAATATATATAAAGATATATATTTACATGTATATGTATACACACATGAACATATTAATAAGATTAATATATTTATGGCATAAAGTATGCTATATATATATATGTATATTATAATTATATTATATGGTGATATAAATAATTATAATATACATTTACGTATATGTGTATATATATATATGTATGTATGTATGTAAATATTAATAAGATTAATATAGCATAAAGTATGCTAATTATATTATATGGAGATATAATTAATTTTACATACATATGTGTATATGATGGAGAATTGACTAAGTTTAATATTAATTGAGAATTAATAAAACTTATGGGGGCTAATTTATAATTATAATTAAATATAGTATTTAATTACAATTATAAGTTAATAATAAAAAAAAAAAAAAACCCTAGACACAAGTGGGAGAGAGGGACGAAAATCAGCAGCCCCATTTTCTCCAAAATGGCCGAAAATTGCTTTTGGCCAAGAGTGAAAAATATCGATTTTTCACCTTCTCATTCGAAGAACTGTTCTCCGATCCCGGCGCTAGCACGCGGTGAGTCAATTGCTCGGTGTGGATCAACCGTAGAGGGAAGCTACTTTGGTTCCTAATTGATTCAAAATCTACAAAGAATTAAGGTAATTCTTTAACCCTCCTTCCAATTCAATGCAATGTACATGGGTCCCTGGTGGGGATTAATCCTTTTATTTCCGCTGCGTATTGTTTTTGTGCGATTAATTCACCAACAGTAACATTACTTCAATTGAGCAATACAAGCGGCAATATCTTCATATATTATTGTTGGAATTTCTTTATCTGATGACATATCACATGTCACTCGTATGTGCTTGATTAATGATATTAGCCAAACACACACTCGACTAGCTTCATGAAAAACTATTAATTCTGCATGATTGGAAGATGTAGCAGTGATAGTTTGTTTCATTGAACGCCAAGATATAACTATACTTCCATATGTGAATAAGTAGCCTATTTGAGATCGAACTTTATGTAGATCAGACAAATAACCTGCGTCCGTATATCTAACTAATTCGGGTTTGGATTCATAGGAGTAAAATAAACCCAAATCAATAGTTCCTTGAAGATAGCAGAACATATGCTTAATTCAGTTCTAATGTCTCTACGGAGGTGCAGAACTATATCTCGATAATACATTCACAGAAAAAGCAATATCAGGCATCATATTATTAGTAAGATACATTAGTGCACCAATTGCACTTAGATATGGTACTTCAAGATCAAAAAGTTCTTCATTATCTTCTCGAGGACGGAAATGATCATTATTTACATCAAGTGATCGAACAACCATTGGGTTACTCAATGGATGTGCTTTTTCCATATTGAATCGTTTGAGGATCTTTTTTGTATATCTTGATTGATGAACTAAAATTCCCTTGTCTAGGTGATCAATTTGTAATCCAAGGCAAAATTTCATTTTTCCAAGATCCTTCTTCTCAAATTCTTCTTTCAAAGGATTTACTGCTTTGAAAATCTCTTCAGAAGTTCCAATGATATTCAAATCATCCACATAAATAGAAATAATTGTAAATCCAAATTCTGATTTCTTTATAAAAATACATGGACAAATTTGATTGTTTTTGTAACCTTCTTTCATCAAATATTCACTTAGGCGATTGTACCACATGCGCCCAGACTGCTTTAGTTCATACAAAGACCTTTGTAATTTTATCGAATAAAGTTCACGTTTTCCATGTTTTTCCAGCAGTTTAAATCCTTCGAGGATTTTCATATAAATATCATTATCAAGTGAACCATATAAATTAAGCTGTAACTACATCCATTTAATGCATTCTCAAATTTTCTTGTACTGCCAAACTAATAAGATATCGAAAAGTTATTGCATCCACTACAGGAGAATATGTCTCCTCATAATCAATTCCAGGTCTTTGGGAAAAACCTTGTGCAACAAGCCTTGCTTTATATCTTACAACTTCATTTTTCTTATCTCTCTTTCTCTGTCTCACAAATACCCGTTTGTATCCAACAGGTTGTACACCTTGAGGAGGTTAGACTACTGGATCAAAAACTTCACATTTTTTAAGAGAATTTAATTCGGCTTGAATTGCATCTTTCCATTTTTGCCAATCATCTCTAGTTTGACATTCTTGAATAGATTGTGGTTCATGATCCATATTTTCATTCACAATATTCATTGCTATATTATATGCAAATATATGGTCCACAACAATTTCATCTCGATTCCATCTTTTTCTGGTACTAACATAGTTTATTTGAATTTTTTCATTTTCAGCAACTTCAGGTGCTTGTACTTCTTCAGGAAGTGTATTTATATTAGTACCTTCTTTCTTAACAGGATCATCTATATTATTTGTTATGTTATCCTCATCAAAAATCATTGGTATTATTAATACCTTTTCTTTTCCGATGATTTTTTTCCCTAGAACTAATAGGTCTCCCATGCTTTAGACGTGTTTAAGAATTATTAGGAAGTTGTTCTTCAGGAATTTCAGTACAAATTGGCCCATTTACTACTAGTATATGCGATTTTGTTACTCGTTTTGGATTAGCAAGTGCATCTGGCAACTGATTTGCTAAATTTTCAATATGAATTATCTTTTGAACTTCTTCTTCATAAAGCTTTGATTTAGGATTCATGTGAGAAAGTGATGGAACTTTCCATGTGATTATCTTTTCCACATTTACAACATTATTCGTATTTTCTCCCTCTAATTTTGGAAATGTGGTTTCATCAAAATACAATCTGCAAATCGTGCAGTAAACATGTCTCCTGTTAATGGCTCAAGATATTTAATTATCTAAGGAGATTCATATCCAACATAAATTCCTAATCTCCTTTGAAGGCCCATTTTAGTACTTTGTGTTGGAGCAATAGGAACATATACTGCACAGCCAAAAACTCTTAGATGAGAAATGTTGGGTTTATGACCAAAAGCTAGTTGTAATGTGGAATACTGATGATAGCTTGTTGGTCTAATACATATAAGTGATGCTGCATGTGAAACTACATATTCCCATACAGAGGTAGGAAGATTAGTTCGCATAAGTAATGCTCTAACAATTAATTGCAGGCGTTTAATAAGTGATTCTGCTAGCTCATTTTGTGTATGAACATATGCTACAGGATGTTCAACTTTTATCCCAATTGACATACAATAATCATTAAAAGTTTGGGCTGTAATTCAGCAACATTATCAAGAAGAATTGTCTTAATTGGATAATCAGGAAATTATGCTTGTAATTGAATAATTTGAGCAAGTAATCTCGCAAAAGCCATATTACTTTATGAAAATAAGCATACATGTGACCATCTAGTAGAAGCATATATTAAAACCATAAAATACCTAAATGGTCCATATGGTGAATGAATCGGTCCACATATATTGCCGTGAATGCGTTCTAAAAATGCTAGTGATTAAATTCCAACCTTGGCCTTTGATGGCCTTACAATTAACTTTTCTTGCGAACAAGCAGCACAGAAAACTTCATTATTGTGAAAAAACTTTTGGTTCTTCAATGGATGCCCATTTGTATTTTCTATAATTTTTGTCATCATTATTGATCCAGGATGACCCAATCGATCATGCCAAATTTTATAAGTATTTGAATTTGTAAACTTCTGGTTTACAATAAAATTTGTTTCAATCATATTTACAAATATGTAATACAAACCAGATGGAAGAGAATTCAATTTTTCAAATACACATTTCTTTCCTGAATGTATTTGTGTAATGTAAAGCTATTCATGATTATCTTTACTAACAGTTTCATTATGATATCTATTTCCACGAATATCTTTAAAACTTAATAAATTTCTATGAGACTTTGGGGAAAATAATGCACTATCTATAATAAATTTTGTGCCCTTTGGCAAAATTATACTGGCTCTTCCAGAGCCTTCAACTATTTTTGTGTTACCAGATATGTTAGTAACAATTGCTTCACACATTCTTAAATTAAAAAAATATTTTGCATCTTTGAGGATGGTGGTGGCACTATCCACAATACTTATATTTGCTTCATTGGAGTCAGTTAATACCAAGGAAGAATTCATGTTCTTCATTAAAAAATAAATATATTATTATTAATTTGAAATAGAAAATTACATTAAAACATCAAAATAGGAAATAAAAGAAAAATAACATATTAGTAAAAGATAAATCAGAAAATAATAAAATGATATTAATGATCATGTGCATACTCCTTTCCATTGGTACTGGATGTGAAAAAATTTACCATATCCAAATGGGTAATATCAATCGGATCATCATTGCTAAAGACATTATTTGTTTTCATATCAGTGTATTTATTTAGAGATGCTTGTTAAAAATCAACTAAATGTTTTGCCGTACGACAGGTACGTGACCAGTGACCAGTCATACCACAACGGTAGCATATATCTTCATTATTGTTTGAATTCTGACTATTTTTCTTCTTAGCATATATCTTATTTAGAGTTGTTCTTGATCGTATAAGCAAACTCGTACTGATAACGTGTTACAAAATGACTTTAACATGTAAAGCTTATAATAATAATAATAAGGAGATCATAACAACAATAGAACTGAGATAGAGAGAGAATATGAAAATAGAAACTTTTATTATTGAATCTAAGTTGTATGGAATAAGAAAAACATTTATTTATAGGAAAATTTTAGGGACATTTAGGTAATTGCGCAGCTTCAAAATAATTGAGGCTGGAGACATCAAAATAATTCAACAAATATGTAATTGTTGTGAAACTTTTTTTTTTTTTTAGTTATAAATTAGTGCTTGTTCTTAATTTTACAGAATTCATTATACTACAAAATTTATTTAAATTAGCGACAATTTAATTATTACAACCAAATCTGTTATATGAAAGAGCATGAATATCTAGATTGACATCTTTCGGACTAAAAAAAATCTTCTTCTATATATTTAAAGGTGGCATGATAACGATTTTTATTTTAAAAGAGGCTTAATTAATAAAAAGGGTGATTATTACCTTTAAAGATTGGAATAAAATCATAAAAGTAAATGAAACGTAATACACCTAGTTTGGATAATAGACTAAATACATTTTTGGCGAAGATATTCAGTCAGCATAGTGCATTGGGCCAACTAAACAACCAGGTACATTTTATTGTTTCTTATAGGGAATAATGGATATTATCAATTAAAAAATTAAGGCCAAACACATACGCGGTTCTTTCAACTTTAATTTTTGAGACGTTTGACCCCCTCAACTCTTTTAAAGACCTATTTAACCCCTTCTCTAAAAGCCAAATACATACGTAGCCCCTTTAACTTTTATTTTTGAGCCGCTTGGCCCCCTCAACTATTTTACCCACCTATCTAACCCCTCATTCATTTTAAAGTGGTATTTTTAGACATTTGAATGCTGATGTGTCATATTTCTTCCTCCTCTTGAGTTTAATTAATTGCTGGGAAATTTTTACTTTATAATAGTTTGTAATATTAATTAGATAGTTTCCAGTGTGTGTCCTACATGTCTTTAGTGTCGGACGCGTGTAATACATGGTACTCTGTTGTGTCTGGTTATGTTCACTCAAAGGTTTAAAAATACCACTTTAAAATAGATGAGGGGTTAGATAGGTTGCTAAAATAGTTGAGGGAGTCAAACGGCTCAAAAATAAAATATAAAGGGGCTACGTATGTATTTTACCTTTAAATGAGAGGTTAGATAGATCGCTAAAATAGTTCAGGGGGCCAAGTGGCTGAAAAATTAAAGTTGAAGGGACCGTATATGTATTTGGCCTATATATAATCAACAAGTAATTTATTTTGATTCTTATATTTAATTTTAGAATATTTAATCTATGCGTTTTAATTTTTTAATTTTTTTAATTTTTTATTTTTTTTATTTTTTTGAAAACATTAATTATTGACTGAATTAATTTTGTTTATTTATGGTGTATCAGGCCAAATTTTCCAAATGTTAAAGTCCAATTTTAACTTTATCCGACAACAACATGGTAAATATTGTTTTTTTTTTTTTTTTTTCATTTTCCATTTCCTTTTACCTAATAGAGTAATGGGATACCTACCTGGACAAGGACAATGGGTGATCAAGAAGGCCAGTGACCTAGATCAGTTACCTCCATTGCACTTAAAAGCATGGCATCCACCCTTTGTTAATATAGGGTGAACCACCAAAATCTCTAAAAACAAGTAATTGTGGTAAAGGTTCCTAAGTAGATGAGGCTCATGTGTAGAGATGTTCCTATGTGGAAGAGGTTCTTGTGTGGAGAAGGTTACTAAGTGGAAGAGACTCTTGTGTGAATCAGGAGGAAGAGCTCCTATGTGGTTTAGGAGGGGACTCCTAAGCCTTAAAGCCCATGTTGTAATTACCCTTAAAGGATTAAAGAGTAAATGTAATTATGCCTTTCAAGAGGCAAACTATTAGGATATACGATGCTCTTATGAGGAAGGGTAATGTGTGTGAACACACCACAACAACTTGAGTGAGTTGTTGGATACAAAGGGATAGAGATAATTAAGAGAGAAAAACTTTTGTTGATTGTAAACCTTGTTCTTCAACTATACTCTTCATTTTCTATCAGTGATCTCTAACTCATTCGGAGTCTGATCATGTTGATTTTTGGAGAATATACTGGGAACTTTTAGTCATTGATTCCAAAGAGTCAGATTGGAGTTTAGAGGTTCATGAGTTGAATATTTTCTTGTTTGCAACAGCTGCTGTTTGTGGGCCTTTTTTCTTACAACCAGATTTCGTGTTTTTCGTGTGATTTTGTTTATAGCAGTTGGATTTAGCTAAAACTTTGACCGGAGTTTGAAGACACTCTGTTCTGTATTCTGGACGGTGGGATCAAACTCTGGAGGTCAAGAAGGTCCTCATTTGTTGGTCTCAGTTTTGCTGTTTGCGGTTTGTTTTCTATGGTTTTCAGCTTGAACTGTTTCAAACATGTTTTTTGGAATTGGCTGAAATTTGGTGAGATGATTCTTCACTTGTTTGTCTTCTTTTTGTGCGGTGCAGATCTTGTGTAGAAATCTAAAACTTTTACTCTTGTTGTATCATTTTGGTATATCCATTTTGTTATTGTTGTTTATTGGAACTGTAAAACTCTTATATTATAGTGAATATTTTATTATTCACTATAATATATTATATTATTATTGTTTATTGGAACTGTAGCCCCTTTAACTTTTATTTTTGAGCCGCTTGGCCCCCTCAACTATTTTACCCACCTATCTAACCCCTCATTCATTTTAAAGTGGTATTTTTAGACATTTGAATTCTGATGTGTCGTATTTCTTCCTCTTTCTGAGTTTAATTAATTGCTGGGAAATCTTTACTTTATAATAGTTTGTAATATTAATTAGATAGTTTCCAGCGTGTGTTCTACATGTCTTTAGTGTCGGATGTGTGTAATGCATGGTACTCTGTTGTGTCTGGTTATGTTCACTCAAAGGTTTAAAAATACCACTTTAAAATAGATGAGGGGTTAAATAGGTTGCAAAAATAGTTGAGGGAGCCAAACGGCTCAAAAATAAAATATGAAGGGGCTACGTATGTATTTTACCTTTAAATGAGAGGTTAGATAGATCGCTAAAATAGTTGAGGGGGCCAAATGGCTCAAAAATTAAAGTTGAAGGGGCCGCATATGTATTTGGCCTATATATAATCAACAAGTAATTTATTTTGATTCTTATATTTAATTTTAGAATATTTAATCTATGCGTTTTATTTTTTATTTTTTATTTTTTGAAAACATTAATTATTGACTGAATTAATTTTGTTTAGGGTTTTTTACATAAATACATACCTTTCGGCACTATCTAACTTTTTTACATACAAAGAAAAAGTTTGCATAAATACATAAAAAACTTTCCAAAATTTCAAAAATACCTAAAAAACTTATTCCTCTTTTACGTGATTCTTGCCCAAAAAAATTCAAAAGCAAAAAATCATAATCTCCAAAATACCTCCTCCAATTTGTCTACGTTTCTCTCTCCTTTTTCTATAATTTTTAATTTAATTTTGCATTTATCTCTCAATCCGTTTATTTTTTTGTCATGCGACTTTAGAAAGTTTTTTTCGTTTTTGTTTTATCTTCGAAACAAACTCCATATGTATATACTTTTTCCGACATATTTTTTCCACTAACGTATAACTAATTATACCTTTGTATCTTAAGGTATAACTAAGGTATAATTAAGGTATAACTAATGTATAATCAATGTAATAGTGTATCTTAATGTATAATTAAAGTATAATCAAGGTATAACAAAGGTATAAATATTGTAATAGTGTATCTTAAGATATAATAAGTGTATAACAGTGTATAATAAGTGTATATACAGTGTATAAACAATGTACAATAATATATAAGAATGTATAACAATGTATAAGAAGTGTATAAACAGTATATAACAATGTATAACAGTGTATAAGAAGTGTATAAACAATATATAAACAGTGTATAACAGTATATAAAAAGTGTAAAAACAGTGTATAACAGTGTATAAGAAGTGTATAAACAGTGTATAAGAAGTGTATAAACCGTGTATAAACAGTGTATAACAGTATATAAGAAGTGTAAAAACAGTGTATAACAATATATAAGAAGCAAATAAACAATGTATAACAATGTATAAGAAGTGTATAAACAATATATAAACAGTGTATAACAATATATAAGAAGCGTATAAACAATGTATAACAATATATAAGAAGTGTATAAACAATGTATAAATAAGGAATAACTAAGGTATAATCACTAGAATAGTATATCTTAAGGTATAATTGAGGTATAATCAATGTAATAGTGTATCTTAATGTATAAACAGTGTATAACAATGTATAAACAAAGTATAATAATATATAAGAAGGTATAACAATGTATAACTATGTATAAGAAGTGTATAAACAGTGTATAAAGAATGTATAAACAGTGTATAAACGGTGTATAAACAATGTATAAGAAGTGTATAAAGAATGTATAAACAGTGTATAAACGATGTATAAACAATGTATAATAAACAGTGTATAAACGATGTATAACAGTGTATAAGAAGTGTATAAACAGTGTATAACAGTGTATAAGAAGTGTATAAACAGTGTATAAAGAATGTATAAACAGTGTATAGACAATGTATAAACAATGTATAATAATATATAAGAAGGTATAACAATGTATAACTATGTATAAGAAGTGTATAAACAGTGTATAACAATGTATAAACAGTGTATAAACGATGTATAACAGTGTATAAGAAGTGTATAAACAGTGTATAAGAAGTGTATAAACAGTGTATAAAGAATGTATAAACAATGTATAAACGATGTATAAACAAAGTATAATAATATATAAGAAGGTATAACAATGTATAACTATGTATAAGAAGTGTATAAACAGTGTATAAAGAATGTATGAACAGTGTATAAACAATGTATAAGAAGTGTATAAACAGTGTATAAAGAATGTATAAACAGTGTATAAATGATGTATAAACAATGTATAATAAACAGTGTATAAACGATGTATAACAATGTATAACAGTGTATAAGAAGTGTATAAACAGTGTATAACAGTGTATAAGAAGTGTATAAACAGTGTATAACAGTGTATAAGAAGTGTATAAACAGTGTATAACAGTGTATAAAGATTGTATAAACAGTGTATAAACGATGTATAAACAATGTATAATAATATATAAGAAGGTATAACAATGTATAACTATGTATAAGAAGTGTATAAACAGTGTATAATAGTGTATAAACAGTATATAAACGATGTATAACAGTGTATAATAAGTATATAAACAGTGTATAACAGTGTATAAAGAATGTATAAATAGTGTATAAACAATATATAATAATATATAAGAAGGTATAACAATGTATAACTATGTATAAGAAGTGTATAACAATGTATAAACAATGTATAAACAGTGTATAACAGTGTAAAAAGAATGAATAAACAGTGTATAAACGATGTATAAACAATGTATAATAATATATAAGAAGTTATAACAATGTATAACTATGTATAAGAAGTGTATAAACAGTATATAACAATGTATAAACAATGTATAAACTATGTATAAGCAATGTATAATAATATATAAGAAGTGTATAACAATGTATAAGAAGTGTATAAACAGTGTATAACAATGTATAACAATGTATAAGAAGTGTATAAAGAATGTATAAACAGTGTATAAACGATATATAAACAATGTATAATAATATATAAGAAGTGTATAACAATGTATAACAATGTATAACAATGTATAACAATGTATAAACAGTGTATAACAATGTATAACAGTGTATAAGAAGTGTATAAACAATGTATAAACAGTGTATAAAAAATGTATAAACAGTATATAAACGATGTATAAACAACGTATAACAATGTATAAACAGCGTATAACAATATATAAGAAGCGTATAACAATGCATAACAATATATAAGAAGTGTATAAACAGTGTATAAACAATATATAAACAGTGTATAACAATATATAAGAAGTGTATAACAATATATAAGAAGTGTATAACAGTGCATAACAATGTATAAGAATTGTATAAACAGTGTATAAGAAGTGTATAAACAGTGTATAACCAATGTATAACAGTATATAACAATATAATTGCAGTCCTAAAATGCAGTCCCAAAATTGCAGTCCTAAACTTGCAGTCCCAAAATTGCAATCCTAAAAATACAATCCTAAAGTACAGATGCAGTCCCAAAATTGAAATGCAGTCCTAAAGTGCCATCGTCAGTCCGGTTGGGGGAATGTTTCAAACAGTTGACTTGACATTGTTGGGGATCCACTCAACAAAGTAGGACGAGTTCTTGTTCTAAACATTAATCATCTGTTCATCAACTTCTTTTGTGCTCATTTTGCCACAGAACATTGCAGAAGCTGTCAAATATCTTCCATGACGAGGATTAGCTGCACACATCATATTTTTGGCATCCCACATCTGTTGGGTTAGCTCAGGAATATTTATCTTCGCTGTCAAACTTCAATTCTTGGAGATCACTGCAAAAGTTGGTAACTATCACTGCAAAAGTTGGTAACTACCAACAGTCTAAAAGATACCAATATTCAGTACCTATTGATTCTACAGGTCATAACAAAAAACTCCATCATAGTGCCACATGCGCCAAAATCAGCAAGCTCATACTCAAAGACATGAAAATGGTGGAATATATTTTCTATGTGGTAAGCTCAAGGGGACACAATTTTAAACTCATGCACCTGCTGATAAAAACCTAAAGAAGATTCTTTGACATAGTTAAACAAAACGTGTAAAAATAGCAATTGAAATGGTATTTGATCTTTTGATTTTGATAAAAGAAGTAAAAAGAAAAATAAATATGTATACACACATTTAGAAAAAGGGAATAAAACATGTATTCCACAGGGAACAAGGATGATTTTACTTATGCTAGTTCCTCAATCATGATGGCTCTGTTTCCGTCCTTTTCAAAAAGTTCATAGGCACAACGAGCATGTTGCTACCATCTATCAAGAGCCTCTAATTGATGGATACTTAATGCAGCTGCACAAAATTCTTCAAAATCCATCCTCCTGTACTGAATAGCATTGAGCTGCAACAATCAAGTTGCATAGCAGGCTTGCTATTAGAACTCAAATGTTTCAACTTTCAAGGCAACTTACAAAAAAAAAAAAACTAATTTTCATTGCCCTTTTAACCTTTCCATCGAATACCAAAACTATTAAGTAAATAGAACAAATATTTATAATTTTGCTTTTTTGCTTTACACTAGCTACATAAACACCAGATAAAACAATAAATCCCAAAAATATCGTCAATTAAGAGTGCTATTTTTATTTTCTGGAAATAGGAAGACTGGAATTGGGTTGAAATAAAAAATGATCCTAGAGGAGATTTTTTCCCATTTAGCAAAGTCATAGCAGACAATTAAATCCAACAAAACTAGCACTGATTCTGCTAGGCATAGTAAAAATCCACTACCTCATGCTGAAATTTACAAAAACTTGGACCTTGTAAAATAATGTAAAAAGAAATTGCAGAATCATAAACAAACCAGAACAACCTAAATAAAATTGAATTGAGGGGGAAAAAAAATGAAACCACACTGTGTAACAGATACCCATTGGATAAAGGGAGAAGAGGATGTGAATAGATTGTTGAAGACGAAATCCAGGAAAAAGAGAAGGAAGGTTAGAAGTAAGAAAGCTAAAGCAAGTCAATTGACTTAAAACAATTGATACAGAGCTGATGATCACTTTCCTAGCAACACTACAGCGTGCTCTAGTACTAGGAAATTTCCTACTGATCATAGGCTGGGCTACTTCATGCATGTTTGGTCCTACGATGGATTTTTTTTTTCTTTTTTTTAGTTTCATAACCAATCCCTATAAAGTATGTATATTTTTTTTTATATGCAAACCAAAGATTATTACATTGCTATGAATTGATTTGAATAATAGCACATGGGTCAAAAGGAAAAAATGAAAGATAAGGAGAAAGCTAAGAGGGTACCTTGAGCTTAATAAGAAGTTTGATAGTGACTCCATTGTTTGATTCAATTACAGAGTGAAGAGAGGAAGTGAAAGTTGTGAACTTGGAATTTAAGAGCGTATATGCAGCTGATGGCAAATCGGGAATATCATCCAATTTACAATGACGATTCTTCAACACATACCTTCACCATTTAAATACCACCCCAGCAAAAATTAGATTAAAGAAATTCGAAATTTCTTCAATTGTTCTAACTTTCCATTAGAAGAGATATTGATTTGGTTTCTCAATTGAACAAAGTATTTCTTGATAGAAAATGGAGAAGCAGCTGACATCACTAACAGATCATTTCTAGAAAAGAAAGTAACAGGATATCCAAAAGACCGAGCAATGAAATCACGAAAAGAACAGCAAAAATTCATTCTAGAGAAACTAAGTCCATAACTCGGAAGTACCTTGCAAGCAGTTGCAGTTCTTGGCTTCCTTCCTCACAACATCGAGCACAGAGTCAATCAACTCAACTCCTTCTGTATAATGTCCCTTGGCCCAGAGTGGAGCAGTGTTTCAATTTCTGCGACATCGCCGGAGACAAGATGTGTCGCTGCGATTTCGGATGCAAATTTTGATGGGGGTGGATTCTGTAACAATAATTCCTTATAAGTATACACTAGGTAATTAAGAAGTAGAGTGATAATCCGATGCCTGATTCAACGAGGATGGAGCTGTTTGTACTGCCAAGGGAGATGTGATGTTGGGTAACCCTTTTCCTCTTGGTCCCTGCCCTAATCCCGAACGTATTTAAAAAATTAAAAGTAAAAGTACGTATTTGAAAAATTTGTTTAGGAAAAAAAAGGCATTTATAAAAATAAAGAAAGGTATGTGACAAAAACAAATCTTAAAACAGCGTAAAAATGCTAATTTCCCTTTTGTTTATTTATGGTGTATCAGGCCAAATTTTCCAAATGTTAAAGTTCAATTTTAACTTTATCCGACAACAACGTGGTAAATATTGTTTTTTTTTTTCATTTTCCATTTCCTTTTACCTAATAGAGTAATGGGATACCTACCTGGACAAGGACAATGGGTGATCAAGAAGGCCAGTGGCCTAGATCAGTTACCTCCATTGCACTTAAAAGCATGGCATCCACCCTTTGTTAATATAGGGTGAACCACCAAAATCTCTAAAAACAAGTAATTGTGGTAAAGGTTCCTAAGTAGATGAGGCTCATGTGCAGAGATGTTCCTATGTGGAAGAGGTTCTTGTGTGGAGAAGGTTACTAAGTGGAAGAGACTCTTGTGTGAATCAGGAGGAAGAGCTCCTATGTGGTTTAGGAGGGGACTCCTAAGCCTTAAAGCCCATGTTGTAATTACCCTTAAAGGATTAAAGAGTAAATGTAACTATGCCTTTCAAGAGGCAAACTATTAGGATATACGATGCTCTTATGAGGAAGGGTAATGTGTGTGAACACACCACAACAACTTGAGTGAGTTGTTGGATACAAAGGGATAGAGATAACTAAGAGAGAAAAACTTTTGTTGATTGTAAACCTTGTTCTTCAACTATACTCTTCATTTTCTATCAGTGATCTCTAACTCATTCGGAGTCTGATCATGCTGATTTTTGGAGAATATACTGGGAACTTTTAGTCATTGATTTCGAAGAGTCAAATTGGAGTTTGGAGGTTCATAAGTTGAATTTTTTCTTGTTTGCAACAGCTGCTGTTTGTGGGCCTTTTTTCTTACAACCAAATTTTGTGTTTTTCATGTGATTTTGTTTATAGCAGTTGGATTTAGCTAAAAATTTGACCGGAGTTTGAAGACACTTTGTTCTGTATTCTGGACGGTGGGATCAAACTCTGAGGTCAAGAAGGTCCTCATTTGTCGATCTCAGTTTTGCTGTTTGCGGTCTGTTTTCTATGGTTTTCAGCTTGAACTGTTTCAAACATGTTTTTTTAGATTGGCTGAAATTTGGTGAGATGATTCTTCACTTGTTTGTCTTCTTTTTGTGCGGTGGAGATCTTGGACCAAGAAACGCTTCGTGGTTTTTATCCTTCACATTGGAAGAGTTTTCCATGTAAAAATCTTGGTGTTTCTTGTATTTGTTTGTGTATGTTCTATCGATTACATTCCTTATAGATTCATTTAAGCCTGAAAAAAAAAATTAATGGTTTCTTTTACATCTTTTGTGACTGCCTAAAACATTTGTTATTCCGTATTTATTTTCCATCATACCACACGTATACATACATCAGCCAAAATTTTGCTCTATTTTTATTAAAACTAAAAAAAGTCGTGTTCCCAAATTCAGAAACGTAACTTTTTGCTTGAAATGTCAAAGTAGTCTTATAAATTTGAGCTAATGCAATAAGTAAATGGAAAAAACAAAAAAAAAATAAAAAAAGGAAAGAAAACCAAACAGAATTTCAAGCAATTGAGAATTTATATTATCAAGATAATTCGAAATGAAAAGTAAAATTAGAAGCCAAATTAATATCAGAGTACACAACAACTAGTTTATCCTATTCATCTCAATAAGAACTATCTTCAATCTTGGTATTCTTCTTTGGCGCAGAGATTTTTACAAAATTCTTCAAGGAAGGAAGAGTGGATCTCTTTGTAATTAAATCCTTCCTTGATAAGCCTTCATCTTCTCCAAACCTCTCAATTCCAATTTTAATTCTAATCCCAATCCAAATATTTCTCCTTCCCGTTACTACTCTAGCTCCAGCGAAGACGCTGAGGCCCATCTCCAGCTAAGTAAAAACGACTATTTCCATTAATTGGCTTTGTGGATCGAATAAGAAAGATATAGAAGAATAATAACTTGGAAATGGATGAGAAAAAAAGAGGAACGGAAGTTTTTTTCTTTTTTTTTTTTTTTTTTTATGGAAGAGTCGAAGTCACCATTGCCACCGAAAACCGAGAACCTAAATCCAGAAAAGGCGGAGAGATCAATAGTGATCGATAAGAGGGACTGAAATAGATTCTCTGATGAAGCAGTGGAAAATGTGTAGAGAGAGAAGAAACATTGATGAATGAAGAGGGAAAATTTTAAAATACTCTTAGAGTATGCTATTTTCGATGAAGAAAATGAGAGTGAAATGGTTTGTGGGATCACAATTTTTTTTTATTCAGATAAACCTAGATTTTGGTGGTTCACGCTATATTAACAGAGAGTGGATGCCACTTAAAACGGAGTTGTTAAAAATGGGGAGACTAGTATGAAAATTCAAAAATCATATATTTCATGTGTACAAAACAAAGATCAAGGGACCAATTAAAAAAACCCTAAAAGTTCAGAGGTCTCATGATATGTTTTGTCTAGAATAATAGTAGCATTGATTTCCTTTATCCCACAAAGAGGACACCAATAATTTTTTTGACTGAAAGAGGATACCAATAATAATCCGTAACTTAGAAGCATATACATGTATATATGTACATGCTATTGACTAACATTCTCTTGGAAAAATTTTAGAATAATATGAGTATAATACTCTTTAAAAATATATTAGCATCAAAGGTTGTTGCCTAAGATTTTAGGGTATAATAAAATAATATAAATCTCTTTTCACAATTCCAAAGCTTAGCCCACCTCAAGTGTTTGATTTCTGTATATTGTTAATAACATATTTTAATATTAAAATTATATAACAATGTAATATAATTTACAATTCTATATATGTATAATATTATCATTTATATAAAATGAAAAAGCAGGCCGAGCTTAGGTCGGGCTGCCCTAAATTTGTGCTACCCAAGCTCAACCCTAAAGTAGGTAGGCTTTTGCGGGCTCAGGATCAGGACAGGCTTTTGCATTCTTTTCTACAATAGATTCACATTTTTTTTTATAGACAATTTCAATCCAACCAAACTTGGATTAATGGCAAGTAAATAACAAATATTGATAGAGCCAAGAGAAAATGATTATATAACAGAAAAGTAGTATCTTTTAGAAATTCAGAAGGGATAAAGCTTCACTACATGAGTAAATTTCCATCATAATGACGACTGAAAAAACTTCTAATTTGTTTTATCAAGAAAAATAAATAGTAAAACCTTCAACTTTTTACCCGTCAGAAAAACAAAACTAACTAGACCAAGAACCAAATTCAACTCCCTAATAACTCCATTATTTGCAACATCAAAAAGAAATTAGCATAAATTCTAACCTCAACTAAACTGCAGATTTCGTGAACTTGGCAACAAAGAGTCCACTGGTTTGTGAAGTCATTGGATCAAAGCGCAAGGTCTTGGGTATCCTCCCACTTTTACACGGCCAATCTCTGGCAGCATCTATCTCCAGCAGCTCTGCAACATGTGGAAAAACTACAGAACATTAACAATGACTATGTGACCCTCTATTCCCACTTAGCTCATATTCTCTTACTTCTCACATATATTGACAAGAATGGATGATTCGAGACTAGGCAGGGACAATTCTAGTAGCAAGTTGGGAAAAGAAAGGAAACAAAAAAGGCTTAAGGGTCAGCAAAAATGAATTTTCCTTCCAAGAAACTGCGGTTGGCAGAAAGGAATCCAACCAGCATGAGACACCCTTGTAAATTTACTGAAAGAATCTTAAGGAATTGCAAAGATCAATAAATAAATGCTCAGGCCACGATTCATCTCCAAAGAACAGAGAACCCTACCAGCATTAGGATTTTCCTTCAGAAATTTCTCAACCACATCTTCATTCTGAGAAACTGTCAAACTGAAAATTAAAAAGGTCAATTTTTAATACAACGGTATTCCATGTGCTCTTGCAATACATGGGATTTGCCAAAGGGACAAACCTGCAAGTACTGTAGACAAGCAAACCACCAACTCTTAACAGCTTAAAACCATTTGTTAGAAGTTTTAACTGCAAGAAAAATACAAATCATCTACAAGGCTGACAATGCACTGTGAACAGAAAACATAAAGCATAGACCAATCCAATGATGCATCAGGATGAACAAATATTTCATTGTTTCAGTAACAGTACACCATGAGCTTCAGCAAAAAGATGCTCAGAAAAGAATAGGAACAAAATGTTACAAAAAACAGTTTTGGCTTAGATGTTAAATAAAACTTAACCAAATACAAAACCCATACTTGATTTATAAAACTCCCACTAAACTAGCCATTACACGATTGATGAACTTCCATTGAATTTATTATGCTGCTGCATCAAACAAAATATTTTACTCATTGTCATGCTCTTAGCAATATATCATAGCAATAAGAATGTTTTCATACACATTTTTTTCTTCCCTGTTTTCAATGCTTCTACTCTGTTCATTTCATTTGGTGAGAAAGTGTTATGGTCCTAGTATCTAGTAACTCATAATGCTAGTGATTGGCGGAATGAGGGTCTAGGACAAGTTTAGAGGTTTTTGAGCTGCACTACTCTGTTACAGCTCTTAGTTTCCGTCAAGTATATGAGCAGTATACACGTGCTGCAATTTAATCTCATAATTAAAACAACAATACGTAATTCATTGTTTCATTTTTCTTTGACAAATTGGATTGGGGGAGGAGAGGTTTCATTTCTTCACTGTTTTAAGGTGTCAAGAAATTTTCCAAGTCCATAGTATTTATTTCAAGTATGATTTAAGTGCTTATTATTTGAAATATTTCTCAGTTGTCTATAGCATTCAAGAGACACAAAGTAATTTTATTCATCAAATGAAAAAAATATAAAGAAAACAAATACGCAAGTATTTTTATATATTTTAATTTATTAAAAGCATATGAAAAAAATAAGTAAAAATTAGGCAAAAGATGCATAAAGATATGTAGAATATGATAAAACAATAAAATAATTACCTGAAGTATGGTCAAACTATCGGTCCTCTCAGCATTTAGAACACGTTGCTGAAGAGTTTCCCATCCCCACTGCTCAAATTTTTGGATATGTTTAAATGATCCATCATGTGTACACTCTGCATCCACAAGAACCTGTATAAAATTTCACCTTTCATCAGCATGCACCGTTGGGCAAAATGGATGCAGAACTGTTAGTGACAGGGATATGTATTAGTACAAAGTCTATGGCATAACTTACCTTATCATAGCCGCAGCTTGAAACTTCATTATTACACAGAGTCTGATACAATTCACTTTTTCTAAGCCCAACTACTCCGGAATCCTGACCATAAAAAATTAGTTCAGGACGATCGCTTTCTGCTGCCAATGCTCTAGCAGAATGTTCCCTTGCTTTAGCAGCTCTTTTCCTCTCTTTCCACAATCTCCTAGAAGTCCACTGCCCAAATGTGTCATCTTTTTCTTTACATGCAGATTCATCTGTTCAACACTAGACAGAAGGATAAACACATTAAAATGAGTCTGAAAAAGCAAAGGAAAAAATTTAAAGCTTAGTCAAAATACAACAATCTACTTTCCAGTTTCCAAGATGCTTACAAGATCTAGAGTCTAAGAATTCCCTCACAGGAACAATGGAAAATGATGTTCCATCAGCAACAAACAGTCTGCATCTATTACCCAGTGCATATTTCTGTAGCATTGTTCTACAAGCTGCTAGGCGATGTCTTGCAATATCAACCCCTGTTATGGATCCTGAATCACCAAGAAGGTCTGATATCATGCAAAGTTTAGCACCTGAAAATAAAGGATAAAAATGATTTACAAAATAGCTTTGCAAGCATTTAAAAGATATTATGATGTATATTGCCAATTGCTCCATGCATTTCAAAATAGATGTCTTTTAAGGTTTTGGAATATAGATTAAGAAAGTAATTGACATGTCTTTGATTATGGTGTTATTTTAATAACATATCCCTGCAAACACCCTTTGAAATGCAAAGCACATGTTAATTTTAATCAACATTAAATACATGGGTAGACTTAGAATAAATCATTAAATGCCTTGTTGAATTTGTGAACTGACATCTAATTTAGAACAAACATTTTTTTTTTCCTGGAAAGACATACATTGTGAAATGGAAAGAGTATAAATATAAATCTGGTTTAGATAACTAGCTTACGGATATGGACTCAATTGTGGAAAACTAACTCTTAACCTATTTTGAATGGGATGCAGAAAAACTAGTAAAGCAGTACCATACAAACTTCAGATCCCTAATTAGCAGTCTTAAGCATTTAAAGATTTTGATTTTTCAGCACTTCTTTGCTCACATACTGTTATCACCATCCTTTAAAATCAAACCAACGGCAACTTAATGTCTCCATAGTGTAGCAAGATGGTCCAAGATGAGCTCGATGACAAAAAGAGGTCCATGGAAATCAAGCACCAGTGCTACATTATGCATAAGGATGATCTTCTTTACCAAAAAAACAAAAGGTATAAGAATAATCTTTCTCATAGATGAACAGGAAAGAAGGAATATATGATATATATGGAGGTTACAGTTTATCATAGAGCTCATTCTTTGTAGAGTTCAATTTAATGACAACTGACAAGTTACGATAAACTTTACCGGGTTAAATGACTACATGAAAAACAAGAGATCACTAACCTGGAGCAGCACAAAGATCAAGGACATGATCTCCAGCTGATATATTCAATGCCATAACTGCAGCTCCCGAAGCTGCATCAATTCCATATATCTGAATGTCCAAAAAAAAAAAAGTAATATATAAGCCCGAACCTAATATTACAGTCAGCTAAAACCCTAAAAAGAACAATCCGCATAAAATTTTGAATACGAAGCAAAATAATCACCCAAAAACTAATGCACAGAAGAAGGTTTCTAAGTTTTCCTGTGTCACCGAACTATTGCATATGAGCATGTAACTGTTACCTTTCCTTCTCTATAAGCAATGGAGTTAGCAATCTGAATTTGTGGTGGAAAAGAATAAAACCCAGGTAACCAACCCACAGTCTCAAGCTTACACTTCATCTCCGCCTCAATCTCTACAAGATCATTTTCACTCCCAGGCTTCAACCTTAGCCACAAACACAAATGCAAAATTTGAGATTATCAAAACGAAAATTTTTGTCAAATACTAAAAACCTCAGTTCGAATTGCAGGAATCAAGAAACTTGAAACTAGGAGGCACAAATCATTCATTAGCATCATAAGTTGCAGAAATCAGATATTGGTAATCATAATGAAATTGGGTACCTTATGTAGCGAGGGATTGAATCGCTGGCCGTATAAATGGAAGGATCGAGCCCATTTTGTTGAAGGAAGTGAAGGAATGCTTCTGGAAATGGAAAGCTTGAAATTCCTTCCATCTAATACTATCCTCACCAACTCCAGTTCCGAGCTTCTGGAATGGTTGGGTCGATCACCGGAGTTTCACTTTCATAAATATTGAAGATTGAAACAGCGCTGTTCCCTAGACGATACGTCGTTTATAGGTGGAAAATTTATATCCTCAGAAACGACATGCAGTTCGTCAGCGTACACAAACGACAGACCCTCCTTTTTAAGTTTAATTTAACTGTGGCCAGCAAAAAGTAGTAATGGCAATTTGGCCCCCAAAATTGTTTTTCTTTTATAAAAACTCCAAAAATAATTTAAAAGAGTTGTTGCCCATTTAAACAGTCGGCTATGGTCATAGTTGTGAAAACCGGACCAGATCGATCGGTCGGATTGGGTTCGATCTGAATCGGAGGTCAGTTCGGTCGGTTTGTATCTAGTTTTCACTCTAATCAACAATCGGTCAATTTTTAATCGGATCGGATGATCGAACCGGAAAACAGTGAATCAGACACAGATTGTTTTTAAAAAATAAAATTATTTGAATTAAAAATTTAGGTTATTATTTTGAGGTGTTTTTAATTAAAAAAATATAGTTTTTATTTTTAAATTATTTTAAATTAAATTGACATTTAATTGTAATTATAAAAACTATATTTCATAAATTGAGCTTTTTTAATTACTATATTGTGTTTAAAATGCTTAAAATTAAAGAATTATAATAAAAATGTTCAAATTTTCATATATTATAAAAATAAAAATAAAAATATTTTAATATATTTATTTAATCCGGTTTAATCCAAAATCCATGAATCCATTCCTTCACCGGTTTGATGACCGGTCTGGTTCTGAAAACTATAATTATGACAGATTTTATTGTTATCAACATGTATTAATCTCTATTAAAAAAAAACATATGTTAATCTTACAGTCATAATTCATATAAACATTACACCTAAATCAAAATAATTTTTCTATTAGAAAAAGTTTTTTTAAAATATATTTAGTAATTTAATTAATTACAAATTTATTAGATGGATAGACTCATAGATTGAATTCAACCCATTAATTAATTGCAATTGAATTTTAAGTATTTACATAATTTATTTAGAATCTTGAGAAAAACTGAACAGTTAATGAATTTATCACACCATGAATAATACCTATATATATATATATATATATATATGTCTTGAAAATACAAAAATAAAATAAAAATGTAACATATCATGTCCGGAAAAAATGAAATAAAAAAGACTTATTAGCTACAAAGTACTACCCAATTACAAGTTGATTGACAAAAATAAATAGTAATTTCTTCCTAACAAATATGTATTAAAATAATGTATAGTTCAATAAATGTGGGATGCTATGCATGCAGAGCAGCCAACAAAAGAACATGCAATATATCACCATTCCAATTAATATCCAACATTTCCTGAATAATAAAATATTCAACATCCCTTTTGCATTTCTTCAAAAGAAAAATATCTATTTTCCACATATTATATCTTATATTACATATACTGATAATTAGATGTAAAAAAAGTTAAATTAAGAGGGATTAGATTGTAATTTGAGCACCACAGTAAGACAAGAATGTCTGAACTTGAACAGCCTCGTCTGAAATCCGGTGACTGAAAAACTGCCTGATTTTATTTCCAAAAAGAGAAATCAGAGGCAATAAATAGAGTGAGAGAGAGAGACAGAGAGATGAGAGAAGCACTGTGTGGATATGTAATCCTCTTCCTTTGTTACTTCAATCGATTCATTTCAGCTACGGTTGTTCTTAAACCCTTTTTATTTTCCTTCCCTGACCTTCCCGCCAAATTCGGTAACATTTCTTTGATTTCATCATCACTGCCCTTTTCCTTTTTCTTTTGTTTGTTTTTGGGGAATTTGTTTTCTTCAATTTATTTCTATTTTTCAGCTGCTGGTCTCCACGACTCTGCGAGATGCGGAGCTCTGCATTTGGCGAATCCCTTGGACGCTTGTTCTTCGCTGCGTAATCGTTTTGCCTCAAATAACACTGAAACTGTAAGATTCGTTTTGATTGAAAGAGGTGAATGTTCTTTTGAGGATAAAATTCGAAATGCTCAAAATGCCGGATTCCGGGCTGCTATTGTCTATGATAATAGAGATATGAGGAATTTGATTTACAGTAAGCTTCCAATCTTCCAATTATGATATGGTTTCTTTTTCTTTTTTTCTTTTTTTTGGTACCATTTTGTTAAGAAGTCGATTAATGTGTGTAAAAATTGTTTCTTTTTGATAACTTTATCTCGGGGAACAAAATTTGTTCTGTGTTTTTTGGTTATTTATGGTGTATGCTCTAATCTGCTTTGCAGTGATGATGAACCCTGAGGGGATGAATGTGTCTGCTGTTTTTGTTTCTAAGATGGCTGGTGAAATTTTAAGGGACCATGCTCAAGGGAAGGAGGGTGAATGTTGCATTTACTTGTCTCATTTTGGTGTTGAGACACTGTGGAATGTTTTAGCAATATCATTTTTCTCTCTTTTTGTTATGATATTTTTCCTCGTGATGGCCTTTGTTATGCCTAGACACTGGATATATAGTCTACGAATTCGCAGATGTGTGGACCTGCGGATATTGGAAGGGCTTCCGCGCGTCACATTCCACTCTGCTGGTTTGAATCTCAGCCATAGTGGAGAAACTTGTGCTATTTGCATTGAGGATTACAAAGACGGGGAAATCCTTAAAGTTCTTCCTTGCCAACATGGTAGGATTTTGTTTCTATTGTTTTGTTCAACACTAATAAACATGACCTAAGACTAGTTTGTTAAGCTGTAAATTACTTTCTTGATTTCTTTGCCTATACAAAAGCACAAATTACAGGCCAATGACAATGTTAATTTGTCTTCTAGCAGAATATCATTCAAACTGTGTGGATTCGTGGCTAACTAACTGGGGAACATTTTGTCCAGTCTGCAAGTTTGACATGAAAGCCAAATCTGTGTTTTCTGAGGTGAGTGCAAAACCATCCTTTTATATTTTTTTGTGCTGAGGTGGAATCATTTACTTATATTGCAGTTGGGGGCTGTTTTCTTTCGTGGCTGATTACATTGCCGTTCTTAGTGTTCATTGCAGTCCAAGAATACAGTAACTAACTTCCAATGAAGCAATTTATTAGCTATCTCATTTGCTTATCTTGGTTTCCTTTACATAACTTCAAATTATTGTGTATAGTATGAGAAGACTCGTTAATCTGGCACTCAAGCCGTCTTACTATACTTATGTTTTTATTATTTTAAATGAAACTGTACAACCATTTCTTTCTTTAGTTGTTTCCTTGAAAACATCTGCCAAGAGTGTAACAACCTGTGCAAGAAGCCTCTTTGCTGACAAGCTCAATTCTTGCATGTTGGGCGAGGCTTGAAAAAGATCACACTATCTTGTGTTAGTTGCACTGATTCGCTGAAACACTTTTGTCTACCTTTGAAGTGGCTGTTTATTGTCCATTTAGCTGAAATTAGGAGAGAATATTTGTCTTTACAATCTTGTTTTGGTCCTTATACTTGTTAATGATGCTAATTTTAATGGTTGTTTTAATTGCAATGTCAAAAAGTAACTTATGGATGTTAAACCCTGGTTCTCAATAAATTGATTCCGGAAAGAGTTGATTTACCCTGAAGCAAAATTATGTACATTCGTGTTGCATGATTTTCAATTTTATTGTTGTAGATCAAGAGGTAATTTAGCATGAGAATCAGTAGATGTGGCATGGTGTGGTTTATTTAACTAGCCTTGTACCAGGTAAGCTGCTTAATGCTTATCATTCCAAATAAATTCTCACCTTAACATAACAGATCATTTAATGGCTTGCATGAGACGAAACGACCAATAATTGGGTAAGAATATAGCTGGGAATTTTCTGGGGAGACACACACACACACACACAGGGGTATCTTAAACTCTGTACAAAATTTTGTTGAGATGTTGTAATGTATACGTTTATGCTTTGATCCCGGACATGTTATTATGAAAGTAGTTGATATATGAAACTGTGTAGTAACGTATCCATTTCCAACCAATGGCTAACCCTATTTGTTGTATATTCTTAATCTGTGTTGCAGGCGGTCCGCTTATCAGGGTTGTGGAATTGAACTGCTATTTGAACTTATACTGGATATCATGCCACTGCAATAGCTTAAATTGGTCATCTAAGATGACATTTCTTGGGCATATGTGGGTTTCCACAAATGCATCTTCAGTGGTCCAAGCACGCAAGGCCAGATGGTTTCATTTCCATACCCTTAATTTAAACCAAATTTGTTGATAGAGTTTAACCACTTCTCTTTATTTGTGTTTAAAGTTTCATTTGTACATACAACGTAGTTTTTTTTTTTTTCTCTCTCTTTATAAATACTTTGCAGTATATTCTTCCTTAATCAATAAGGTAAATGTTACATAGACAGCAACTAATAAAGTCATTGCTTCACTACATTCATACAATTAGTATTCTTCATGGTTGTTGATTTCAGTGTTCAAATTTTGAGGTTTGATGTTCGACTCGTTAGCCAGGGACTTGATGGTCTATGATATCATAAATCTTTTGTGGCATCACAGAAATAAGAAAAAGAAAAAAGCACATCCTATCTGGTGATATTTTTTATTTTTACATCTTGAGTCATTTATGTTTCAATTTGATGCACTGACCCATCAATAATTATGATTGCACATCTCCGGTCCTCGTTAACAAAATAGTAGTTATAAGGCTCAAACCGTGTTAAGAGCTCATGTCTGATGGGTTTGATACCATACTTTTTATAGTTCGAAAATGAGATTTTTTACAGTTAAGATATGGCTATAGGAGATGAAAATTCGTTCAATGTCCAAAAGCAGTAGATGATATGTCCAAAATCTAATGTTTAATTGATCACGCAATTCATCTTAAGTTTAATGTTTATTCGATTAACCATGAGTTCAATTGTATGATTTTGATTGATCAATGATTGAATGTGTGAAATTAAAAGATTTAATATTATTGTGTGATTATAATTGATGGATGATTTAAAAGTTTAATATGCTAAAAGTTAAATAAGTTTAAATTAAGAAAGAGTAGGCCAGCAGAAGCCATATAATGCAAAAGACAATTGGAAAAGAGATAATATATCAAATATCACAACAATATATCCCTTGTTTTTTCTCCCCCCAAAAAAAAAAAAAAAAAAAAATCTTCAATCCTTTATCTTTGAGCATTATCCTCACATCTATTTTCTCGGTTTTTTTTTTATTTTAATTTATACTTTTTATTCGGTTTCTTTTAGTAATAGATTTGCTTTAGCGATACTAGGGGTGACAACGGGTAGGGTACCTGCGGATAATAGAACTACCCCTTCACATTCTCATTTACAAATTTTATTCAATTCCATCCTATTATCTACAGATATTAAATAAGTCAATCTCATTCTGGTCCCATGACGGGTACTGGGTGATTACCTTAACCTGTCAAGTAACTATTAAATAAATAAAATAAAAAAACTCACAAATTGACAATCGACAAATCTGCAAATTACATTGAGATAGTGAAAAAAATGAGACTCGTGGTAGATTTAGTTAATGATTCTTTTAGGGTTAGGTGAGTATTGGATCAAGTTATGAGTTATAAGAAAGGATAAATCCCAATGTAATTATATAAATAAATATAAATGATATAATAAACTTATATCTAATTGATGTAAGTATAACTAATATGATATAACTCAAAAATTTGTTTATAATATTATACTTATATCTAATTTTATTAACATATTATTACATAATTGTTACATATAAATGGGTTCGGGTTACGCTGGTATCCGGAGGGGTAATTCCATTCCCATTCCAAACCCATGACGGGTAGAGAATTAAATCTCATTCCCGTTTCAATCCCTTTTATATGGAATTCGAATAGTCCCAATAGAGTCGGGTGGCACTGAGTACCCGTGAAACCTGAACCGTTGTCATCCCTAAACGCAACACAAATTTGATAAGTTTTATTCCATGGGTTGATCGACATTTACTCTTAGTCAAAGATTCACAACCGACATTTTGTGCATTCGATGAAATCTAATAAATTTGTTTTCCTTTGGATTTGATATGAAATTATTCTTCTATCAAATATCAAATTGTATCCACAAATTCAAACAAAAGTGTAATCTCAGAAAATATTAAAGAACACAATGGATGAAAACTTAGAATATTACCTTTTGGAATATTGAAGTTTCTTTTGCATTATATTGAAATATTAAAATATGTATTTTGATAAATCAATTCATCATAGTTCTTGCAAAAAAAGACTTTAATGCTGAAAAAAAATTGAAGATTGAAACTCACTGGAATAAAATCAAACTGCTAAGAACTGAAAGAATCAAATCATAATAAAATTTAGAGCAAAAAAAAAAAAAGAAATTCTGTGGTTTCATTTTTTTGTTTAAAAAAGAGGATTGTGTTTTAAAATGTTAACAAAAAAAGGATGACTAAAATTAAATCATGACATTACATAGGGTATTCTTGTTCATTTTGAACTCAAAATTTTCAAGTTGGTTAATAAAAATACAATACACATGAATGATAAATTTTGAAAATTTTTGAAAAGCACAAATATTTTTATAAATTAAATAATGATAATAGATTTTAAAAAAAATCATAACAAATTGAAAAATTTTTGAAAAATATTCAAATTTTGATATAAAATTCTTAAATAATATACCTAAATTATTGGTATGTTAAATAACTAAAAATACCTTCTACTGTATATATATATATATATATATATATATATATATATATATATATATATATATATATATATATCTGTTTTACAAAAAAATCAGCCCATTTTCTTTCACATATCTGCAGCCAAGCAGCTGGTTTTTTTTTTGTCCAGCAAAACCAGCAAACAAGCAACCAGATTTGAAGAAATTAAGGCATCAGGTCCACGTTTTCGACTCCTATGTAAACTTAAACTAATCACACATGGGCTCTTTGGATATTAGGTAACTCTTTAATTAGTTTCTCTTTTCATTCCAACACACTAACCCAATTAAGTTTTCTTCTTTTCAAGGATAATTTTGGAATTAATGGGTTTTTCTTTTGGTTTAATCCCTTATGGGTTTTTTCTTCTATTTCTCATATATCATAGTTCTGGATCTCAAGTGGTTACTGTTGATGTTAAGGCAGCCAAGGCTCTGGTTGAGTCTGATTACATTTATTTAGATGTCAGGTAAAAACAAACCTCTTTTTTTTTTCTTTAAATTCATCTAAAATTGTTCAATTCAGATCCTTAGAAATTAATTTTGTGGGGTTTTTTTTTCTTTTGGTTGTCCCTCTGCAAATGGAAAGGACTGAGGAAGAGTTCAAAAAGGGGCATGTACATGGTGAAAATATGAAGATATTTAACGTTCCATACATGTTTAACACTCCACAAGGTATAAATCTTAGCTACAGTTAGTAATTATTTTTCCACTTTTTTTGACTTACGTAGTAATTAATATGTGATTGGGGTGCACCAGGTAGGGTGAAAAATCCTAATTTCTTCAAGGAACTTTCAGCTGTTTGCAAGGAGGAAGATAAGATTGTTGTGGTAATTAATTATTAATTATTATCAACTTAATTAATGTTGATCAGAAAATTGTGCTCAAGTATAGAAATAGACATAATTCAGTTTGTAATTGCTGAATTAATGGTATGTAATTGTTGTTTGTTTTGCTGTAAAGGGCTGTCAAAGTGGAGTCAGATCCCTCCATGCTGCTGCTGATATGCTTGCTGCTGTAAGTTCACATAATTCTGACTTCATTTTTTAGAGGAATTTTTGAAATTTATATTTAAAACTCATTTTTCATATTAATTGTCATAATTATTTATTAATCTGTAAGAGGATGAAATAGGGTTTCAAGGATGTGAGGAATATGGGAGGAGGTTACCTTTCTTGGGTGGAAAACAAGTTCCCCTTGAAGATGATTGAAGATCACCACAAACCCAAAAACGAGCTTTGATTTAATTTGCATAATTATACTCTGCTTTTGTATTTATTCTACTCCTAATCATTCATCTGCTTTTGTATTTTGTCACATGTATTTATAATATAATAAAAATTTACCTGCGAATTCTCTGTTGTATAATGAATCAATCCTTCAAAGAAAAAGAACTTTTTTGCCCATGTCCTGCTCTGGAAACAAACAATGGAGAGAGCAACCTCTGTTTCTTGAATTTGGTACAATACAAGGTAACCTATGTATGTTATGTTACAGTTTTTGTGCCAAGCAATCACTCATTGAAGCTTAATGTGATAATTTTTTTGATTAAATACTCTGTTATAGATGATTAAATATATACATATGGCACTCAGAAGTAATTAGCTGTAAAAAGGACAACCAATAACATGACAAGGCATAGTTAATTAAGAATTAAATTGAAGAAAACATTCTCTAGGATATAAATAAAACAGAACAAAAACCTGAACTAATGATGAATCTCCAAACCTAGTAAAAACGATAACACATGTCAATGGTTCTGGTTCGATCCGTTAGACCGGGACGAGGAGGCAGTGGGATCCATTAGACCTGGACCGCTATAAAATTTGCCTTGGGGAGTAGGAGGCAGCTGATATGGGAAGCTTGAAATAGGAGCTACAATTTGAGGCAACATAAATTGCAAGCTATTGGAACCCAAATTGCTATCAGAATGATTATTGTAATTATCATTCAACTTCCAAGCTAAAGTATTAACATAATTCTGACCTTGCCAAATTGGTACGTTACCAATAGCCCAACCACCCAATTGACTACTCATATTTCCCTCTTCAAACTCAGTCTTATCAATTGCCTTGCCACGATTCAGAATCATCGGATTCGAATCAGATAAAAGCTGTGAACTCAAATTCAAATTCGACGGATTCATAAACCAATTCTGTCCAGGCTGAAAACAGACAGGCACAGGCACAGGCACTTTATTCTTAAGCTGCTTCAGCAATGGATGAACCTGAAAATTACTCTTCC
This sequence comes from Euphorbia tirucalli, assembly GCA_039660915.1. NCBI lineage: Eukaryota > Viridiplantae > Streptophyta > Magnoliopsida > Malpighiales > Euphorbiaceae > Euphorbia > Euphorbia tirucalli. The sequence goes on from CM077641.1 coordinate 75,353,195, forward strand.
TATTCATGTAGTTCCCGAAATTTTCAGACAAATGCAGCATCAAATCTCTCTGATTTCCTCTGCAGAGATTGAGTCTTTGGCCTGCAACTTCGATTTTTCGATCCAATTGACAATTAAGTGCCATTAGTTCATCTAACGAAAAATTGTCCAAACGAATATCCCAACAAGGATACTTAGCTCCATTGATCTGCTTCTTCAGTTTAGCGATTTCCGAATCGACTTTTCTCTTTTTCTCTGCAAAATAATCAGAGACAGTGTAGGATCTTTTAGCCTTATTAGTTTTCTTGTATTTGTCTATAACTTTTCGAACTTGATCAGAATCTGATGGCCACACAGTGTCTAACTTTGCTGGTTCATCTTCCTTTTTTGGGGCGTAAATGATCAAGCAAGCTTCGACACCACACAGAATTGAAATCTCTGAAACTTTTTTCACCAAACTTGTCTTCCTCTTCTCGAAAGTATGTTTTCGAGCACTTTCCTTCTTTATCAGTTCCATTCTGAAGCTTCTTTGACTCATCTTTTCGATCTATCAAACTCGAATACAAACTTTAACCAAAAATATTAACGGAATACTCTTGATTAAACTAATTAACAACCAAATTAATCATAAGCAAAAGAACAGTTTCAAAGATTAAGCACGAAAATCGCATATATAAGTGGAAAGTAGAACATTATACCTTGTGTATAGAGAAGTTCCAAGCTACAACAGTGGAGTTTGCTTTTGAATGAACGAAAGGCAAAGGTTTTGGCGATTAGAAGTTTATGTGATTGGCCTTTTACAGGAAAGGAGATGCAATTTCCATTATTGCAGTAGAATATTTCTCTTCCTTGTTATGGAAATTAATCATAATAATTGATCTAATGAATTATTTTGAATTGAGTATATTCCCATTTAGACATTTGAGGAAGCTTCAATTTGTTAATTTTTGGAGTTGGTGATTAATGCGGTATATTTTAACATGGATAATGTAGAATTTTCGAGGAGGACTTAATTGCTAATTAATTATTTTATTTATATTGAAATAAAACTTCTACAAATAATTATCCACACACTGTATTCACAAACTTTCCATTAATCCTGGCTTTGAACACTCTTCATTTGCTCACTAAATTTGCCACACTCCATTACGCACACTACTACTACTCAATTTATACTTGGTTAGGCCGGTGGCAAAATGAACTTGGACCGTAGTGTTGGAGAACTTTCTTCTTATTTGTATTTCTTGGCCCATAAGATGAATAAGGGCCACAGTCCCGAAAGCAGCTTTCAGCCAAAGCATGGAGGACCTTACTTTGGTTGAAACCTGCTTTTAGAGCTGCAAAAAGCAGCCTTAAATGCACAATTGATAAAAGTCATATTGTATTCAGAAAAGTACTGAAAAAATACTTAAAACTACCTTTTAAAGAAAATAATGAAACCTAACTTTCTCTGATAGTACTTTTACTGAGAGTAATTCCAAACTGGTCCTAAATCGACTTTTAAGAAAATATGTCTAAGGTGAAATTGAACTATAAGCCTTATTTATAATAGTTGAACCATGAATGTAAATAATCCAAAATATGAATGTAAATAATGCAAAATATCTTTTTGCTGACCAAACCGAAAACATATACTAATTGAAGATTCCACATTAGCAATATGTGAAGAGCAACAGACAAAGGCACGTTGAATTTTCATTTCCAACATTACATGGTTTGTGAAGATGCAGTCATGGGTGGGACCCATCATTCCCATTTGGTTCCATACATGCTTCCTCCATAGCTTTTTTCTTAACTGCCCCCAGATGATCCACTTTCCATTTCAACATGCAACCTGAAATTGTAGTAAATGAACCACTCCCACCTAAATGTTCTCAACTTCCCATTTTCATAATTCATTGCCTCAAGTAAATGAACCAAGGAGCTCTTTTTTTTTTTTTTTTTTTTTTGGCCTTCAGTACATGCTTCTGTATACTGAATGTTTAGGAGCTGAACAAAAAATTCAGGACCTTTGAATTCCTGTTAGAAAATGGTGATTAATGAAAATTCTTCCTTGGCCATTACTCCTACTTGGTCTTTGGCTACAGTCATCACTGTTATGGTTTCCTTTGGATTCTTCTTCCAATTCTCATTGAATCGCTGCGGAAAGGTAAAAATTGCAAAACGAAATTCTAATTTGAATGGTTTATCTCTTATGTACATAAGCTGTATGATGTTTTGCTTCTGCAGTATTTGGAAAAGACTAAGAGGAAGGCACTTGTGTCAGCTCTGGAAAAGATTAAAGATGGTAAAAGAAACATAACTTATTTGATTATGGATTTGTTCATTCTTATTAACCTGCACTCAATTAGTATTTTGAATTTCATCTTTTGATACCGTCAAATTGGGGAGCAGAGCTAATGGTTTTTGGGCTTCTGTCGTTGCTGATGGGTCATTGGGTTGTAGTAGTGGCGAAGATTTGTATCAGAGCATCATCTGCAAATAGCAAATTTTTTCCATGTGCAGAACGCAATGTTATAAGATTAGCACTTAGGAGGTTTGAGAATTCAGGGTATAGAAATGACTCTTCAGCTAGAGAGAAGATGTTCACCTTTGTGAACATCCATGATCACTGCCCTGAGGTAACCTCTTCTCTGTATAATTTTCATACGGATTATACCTGTCTTCTATTGCATATTCATTTTTCAAGTCCTTAAATTTGCTAGTTTCTTGTCAGAAGCAACTTCGAAGTATGGTTTGGACAGTACTAACTACTCTTGTACGAGTACAAGTCATTGATAATTTATGAAAGTGAAAATTCTTCAAAGTTAAACCAACATAATTCCTTTTGTTAAATTGTTTTGAAGGGACATGAACCTTTTGCGTCACGAGAAAGTCTTGAGCAGCTTCATCGTTTGATGTTTGCTCTTGCCGTTGTCCATGTTTTGTATAGCTTCGTTGCCATTGCCTTGGCCCTGATTAAGGTTCTTATATTCTCTACCAGATAAAGTAATGCTGTAACATTTGCTGTTAAGATTTCCAAATTTTTCCTTTTAATCATAATAATCTATATCGTTCCACCTGTTAATAAATTTGGAAAATTCTTCATTTATTACTCTATTACTTATCAATGGTAGATTGGTAGGTATAAAATGATGATACTAAAATTGTTGAAAATGTCAATGGTAGGTATAAAATGTGATACTAAAGAAATTGGCTAAATTAATAATTTCTGCAAAGGTCTACAATTGTTTGAGCAACTTGGCCCTTGAACTATTGCAGATTCACAGCTGGAAAGTTTGGGAAAAACAAGCTCAGTCTATGGCAATTCAGAGTGGAGAAGGTTCAGTAGGTACAGAAATTTTGTGATCATGATAATCTTTCTTTCTTGGTCTTCATAGCAATGTCAATATGTTAAATTATCTGTTAAACGGAACTGTTAGTTTGTTAAATGCTAGGTCCTTGTCAAGCTGCAGTCGACAATTGGCAAGTAACTGCTTTCATCTCTCAACATGCATCCCATCCATGGAGTCAGAACAGATTTCTTGTTTGGCTGGTATCTTCACTAATTTTAACTCATGCTTTTCTAATTTAAGATCCTGCATTATGAAACTGAGGGTGGAATTTATATGCCCTGATCATTAGGATACCATCATTCCATATCTTTATCTTTTCTTTCCTTTGGGGAAGATCCAAATTGGCAAATTTGTTAAACTCTCTGATACTTCTTATGGCGGAGTGGTAATCTTGTTCTTTCAAGGAAAAAAAAGAACTCCTCACCCTATACTTTCTCTGCTGGGGACCCTTATATAGGTTATTTTTCAGATCCTTTATACATGTATTTCGACAGATAGTCCATTTTATTATCTTCTTCATTTCCGGCTTCTTTTTACTCTTTTAACATTGAGCATTAAGCAATAATATTCAATTTACAGCTTTGTTTTGGCCGCCAGTTCTGGAGTTCTATAAACTATGCTGACTACATGGCTTTGCGCTATGGTTTTATCACTGTAAGTTCTTTCGAAACACAATAGAGTTTTTCTTTCTTTTTTTTTTTTTTTTATTTTTAATTTTGTATTTTTCATGTATGTGTTTTTTGGTTGAGGAAAAAAAATTCACAGATTTATTGTAGCTTTCTTTCCACGAATAACAGTCCTGATATTCATATTAACACAAATATAAAAAGCAACCTATACAAGCAGCATGCACATAAAACATTTGCGATAGCAGCATAAGAAGTTTTCTTTTTCTTAGATCAGTTGATAGAAATTATGATATATTTCAAAAGAAAATAGACTGTATTAGAAACTTACATATTTTGCAGCCGAAACATGGCAGAGATGAGAGATCATGAGAGATAACACACCTAGCGAGTAATTGACTACAAATGTCTGTTTTAATATCTTTTTTGTTTTGTAGAAACATGAACTTCCTTTGACATATGATTTTCAAGGTTATATGCTTCGTAGCATGGAGGAAGAATTCCGTGATGTTGTTGGCATGAGGTAACAGCTCTTAACCATTTCAAATCATACCTAACATCTTTGAATGCAAACCTTATACCTTCAATGGAGTGAAAGATTACCTAATAATCTGAGTGCCTGTAGGTCTTGAAATGTCTGTCTGTAGACTGCCTGCTAAACACTGTACTAGTTCGCATTTAAAAAAAAGAACTCTATATTTATGGAATTATTTTCCAATAACATTGATTGCTTTGTTGGGTTTCTTCTTTTGCAGCTTGCCTCTGTGGATATATGCTATGTGTTGCATTTTTCTAGATTTCCACGGTAATTTGCTTCAAGTCCAAATAAGCTCACTGCCAAAGAAATTAGACATTATTTTACAGAACCAAATTGAATTTTCACCTTTGTTAATCCTGGCTTTCTATTGAGTCGTCTGAACTCTGTAGAAGGGAACAAACACCGTCTCAGGTCTTGATTTCAAGCCTGTGCGCTTAGATTTTGTTCTTGAGTCAATCCAATAACATCAATGAAGTTTCATTTCAGTTTGTTTTGCAACTAAATGAATTAGTCTATGTATGTCAATCAGACCATAATCTCGCTCAGCTCGTTTCTAAATTATATTGGTGCAATTTTCAGTATCAGGGTAATATCTGATGCTATTCCCATATCCATTCAGAATGTTACTTCTTAGGATATAGATTGAAAAGACCATTCAATATTTTGAGGATTTCAATCTTATGGGTCTTTTTACTATCGAAATTCTTTGCATACTAAAATCCTGAAGCATGAATTTTGGGGATTTTGTGCAGAAACCAATGTTTACTTTTGGATCTCATTTCTTCCAGCAATTGTAAGACCTCAGACTTATGTGTCGCTTGATCTCTTGATGTACTTGACATTTGCATATACAGATATTATATGCTTTTTCTTGTATTATTGATAGTTAGTATTGCTAATTGGCACCAAACTTCACCGGGTAGTGGTCAAGTTGGCTGTAGAGATCATGGGTACAGCTCCAAGGTTGCAAAATCTTCCATTAAATTTGAGGAATGAGCTTTTCTGGTTTGGGAAACCTAAACTTCTTTTGTGGTTAATACAATTAATAACATTTCAGGTGATTTGAACAAGAACATCCTCTTGTGCATTAAGGTTCTATTGTAAAACTGATATCTTATTCTCCAAGGAACTCACTCTTTTGTTCTTTTCGCAGAATGCATTTGAGATGGCTGCATTATTATGGTCCCTGGTGAGTAACTAACATTAACATATACGTATCTTAGGCATTATGTAACATTTTTTAGGAGCTGAACCTTTAATTTATGCTCCCAGTTTGTCAAAGATTTGATGCCTAAGTATCTAATCCTAAATCTTTCATTTCTTCCATCGTCTGAAAAAATATATATATTGAATTTTTCTATTTTTACATATTGAGCCCAGATCTTTTAGTTGTACAAACATATGCAGTAACCCCTTGATCATATATAAACCTCCATATTGAGCCATTCATAATTTATAATCCTGCAAATTGAGCCCTTGATTAAGGGGCTCAATTCTAAGGTTTCAGTGTGTAGTTCTAAAAATGAGTAGGACCTCAATTCATAAATACAATGGAAGTTCAGAGGCCTTGGATACTTTAAGTTGTCTTTTATGAACCAGCAAAAAGCATGAATATATAGAGATATATGTATTTGTTATAATTGTATTTTCAATTTCCAGTGGGAAATCCAGGATTCTTCTTGTTTCATGACTAATCGATGGTTCATTGCGATCCGCTTGGTATCCTGGTAAAATTATGTTCTCTTGGAATCAAAGAATACCTGCTCCCAACAAATTCAGCAGAAAGATACTAATTTGCACTTGTAGAAAAAAATGCAGGGTAGTGACTCAGTTCTGGTGTAGCTTCATCACATTCCCACTCTACATTATTGTTACTCAGGCACAAGCCTTTCCTCTATCCCTCTCGTATCTTCTTTTATCTCTCTTCATTATTTTAATTTACAGTTTTTATATCATTGCAGATGGATGCAAGGTTAAAAAGAACTGTGGTTTCTGAAGGCGTAAGGAAATCGATAGATGGGTGGAAACGAAGAGCAAAGGCGAAGCTTATGGCTACCCCTTTATCTCCTTCACACCCAAAAAATTCGTCAACTTCAACCTTGAATTCCTCAAAATCTGAGCTGCAAATGGATGAGTCTGCTTCAAGCAGCAAGGATGGAAGCTCCTTAGGAGTTGCAGATAAAGAAATTTCACGTGAAAAGGTCCCACTTACAAAGTCTATTAATAATGGTGACATTTTATCTGAGAAGGAGATTACTGAAGCTCCACTCTATGAAATTTATAGTGATGAAGATGATCAAAATACTGATATTAAAAGGTGATTAAAGGTCTCACTTCCATTTTTATGTTTTTGGAAAATGGAAGAGATAAAAAATATTAGCCATACATGAGAGCATCCGCTATGATTCCGGATTGGACTGGTCTGGTACCACTGGATGGCTGTCATGTCAACACAACAACTGATGTGATAATCATCTAAACTTTCGGACTAGTCCGGTTTGGAACTGTATCAGTATTTTTAGCCAAACTGTCTTCAAGAATGGAACAGCTTTTATACTTTTGTTATTTACTAATTTCGATTGTTACAAGTACTCCCTCCATTTTGTAACATTTTTCAGATAAATTTTTTGACGCTGATACATTTATGAAGAAAGTAGGTAAAATATTATATGTGATCATTTTCAAAAAAGGCAAAAAAAAAAAAAAAAGAATTATGTGTAAAGTATGATTAAAAATTATACTTGATTGAAGTCCAGAAGCTCACAGTGTGGGCTTAAGGCCTGCTAGTAAATAATTAATAAAGAATGATTAAAAATTAAAACTGCTTTTTATCATTATTCTGTTTTCAATTCATTTTATTTATACATTATATGTGTCAAGAAACATACTTCATCATTATCTAATCTAAAGGTAATTATAATAAAAAATATGTTACTTCTTCCGCTTGAATCCCATTAAAAATGAACTTTATTGAATAATCGCAGAAGTTTCTCTAACAATTATATAAGGTTAAGTTATGGCAACATCAGCATGGAGCAATAGTAATCTTTTCGATTTTTGTTGATTAAATTCTTAATATTTGAATTTGACACGGAGTTACTGATTAATTATAATTGCACATATCAAGCACTTAATTGTCACAAAAGTTAATAATGAATATGAAACTCAATTAAAAAAAGTATTGATTATTTTATTATATGCGTATGAAATTGTATCTTTTACAATTCGAAATAAGGTTTTGTAATTTTTTATAGCCACATCATATAAAAAGTCACTTTTTAAACGATAAAATACAAATTCAATTGCAGTTAAAACTAATAACACTACTTAATTGAGTTTTACTTTTACAACTTAGTTTTCCTTCATTATAAAAAACTTAATGTATGCAATTATAATTGATCGAGAGTTTGATGTGTAAAAATAGATTAGGTTACATCTTGATGATATGTGAAATATTATATACATATCTTCTATAGATCCAAATGAACAAATCCTTAGGTTATGGATGCAAACCAACATTTGAGTTTGCTGGAGCAATCCAATTCCGATTTGAAAATAATATTCAATCCAGCCAAATCAATGGCATGATAAAGTCTTCCATGACAAGTATTCCTCTTGATTGTGACCTAAACAAGAATTTTCCTCCTAATCACAACCGATATCGGAATTCAAAATTCATAATAAGAATATTAGTTATGTATAGACGATATGCACCTATCTTTCCTCATCATATTATGACTACTCCATGGCCTATAAAGTGTGTAGCCAAACACTACATTCTTATACCATTACTTGGATAGTCCTTGTTTTATTTCTCTAAACGATTACCAACTTATGCATTAGAGTGTCCATCTTCTCTTATCTCATTTTGCAGATCTTTTTATCAAATTGACTAATTTATTTCATCCCGCGTTTATATGGATTTTTCATACAATTAATCATAACGATTTGTTTATGTATATGATTTAATATGTAATAGAAGCTATGTGATATGTATGTGAAATGATTATTCATATTTTTGAAAGAGAAAATGACTATTTATATAAGTACCATATATTGAATTACAATGAAATACAAATTATGTTTATTTAAAATACAATTCAATAACAATCTAATTGGAACTATTATCAATTATCAAAATGCAGCAGTTATGTTAATTAATGAATGATTATTTCATAAATTTTTTTTTTTTGTATGAAATAAAAATAATAAAAAGAAAAAACAAAACAAAAGGGGTTAGGTATATAATTGGAAATAGGGCCACAATATTATAGCAAATTTCAATTGACTAAAAGAAAAAAGAAAGAAAGAGAAAAGAAAAGAAAAGATGTTGGAGTATAAATGCCAATGCCTATATCAAATCCCCTAATACCCAAACCTTACAAGCTAAATGCTCTCCCGTTAATGGCTGCGAGTTTCCTATCGCACACCCAATTTTACTAACCCTCAATTCCTGATCACTGGTATGTGTATTATCTTCTCTAACTAGGGTTTCCTTTTGTTTCATTGCTTGTCTACTTTAAACTGTTTTACCAAAGGAGTTTTATACTCATCTGCTTTTTAACCGCGCTTTGTGAGATCCGTTGCCGTTGAATCTGCTTGCTATCTGTTTTTGTTTCTGGTTTCTAGTTTTGATTACTTTAAGCAAATGTTGGTCGTAATTGTTGGCCGCAATGGTGGATTATTAGTAGATGGGTAGTCTAATTAGTGATGAACAATGTGACGTTACTGGGTAATTGAAGAATTGAACAAAAATCTGACTAAAAGAATTGCCGCCATTTCGATTTGATGTGCTTCTTTATTATCGTTAATTTTTTATTGCTTAAGTGCCGTCATTCTTATTATTTTCCCCTTTTGCATTGTTACTTGTTTTAGGTGCTTCTTTGCACTGGCCTTTGACCTGGATTGGATGGAACAGGTAATTAAGGGATTTGTATTTTGTACATTATCTATCTGTTGTGACTTCTGCTTGCTTCCTGTCAAATTCAATTGTTATTCTTTTGTTGGGTACATTGTTCAAATTTGCAGTATGAGAAGGTCGAGAAAATCGGTGAAGGAACATACGGGGTGGTATATAAAGCCCGTGATCGTGTGACCAATGAGACGATAGCATTGAAGAAAATACGGCTGGAGCAGGAAGATGAAGGCGTTCCTAGTACTGCAATTAGGGAGATTTCTTTGTTGAAAGAGATGCAGCATGGAAACATTGTCAGGTATATCTTTTTTATTTTCTTATAAATGATTGAACAAGAGATTCTTTTTGGCCGTCCTGCTTCTAGTCTCGTTATATGTCTTTTTTCTATTGGTTTATTTTAAGTGCATGGTGCTAATATCCTAATAATATGTCAATGTCAAGTACAAATTTTGCTGGCTTCTTGTGGGAAGCTTTTTTGGCAATTTAGTTGTCTGTATATGCATGCTCAACATTTTTTATTTCCTTACGAAGCACTCGAATGTTTTTATTAAGCTTTTTGCTTTGGGACAAAAGGTATTTGTTTCCACGAGCTTTTTGCTTTGGGACAAAAGGTATTTGTTTCCACGAGCTTACTTTTCGTATGCAGTGCATTATTTGTTTTTTCATCTTCTTTTCTTGGCTACTTCTCTGATTTATATACTGGTGACAGGTTGCAAGATGTAGTGCACAGTGAGAAACGCCTATATTTGGTTTTTGAGTATCTTGACTTGGATTTGAAGAAGCATATGGATTCCTGTCCTGAATTTTCCAAGGATCCTCGTTTGGTTAAAGTAATTTTCCCCTTTTTTCTTCCCTCTTTCAAGATTTCAATGTCGTTTTTGTAGCACTTCTTCTGCTATATCCAGGTAAGCAGCTTTTAGGACTTGAGGTTCTGAGGCTCATTGGCAATTTTCAATGATAGGATACTGGTCAAATTCTTGAAATTTTCCATTATTTTCATCCTAGAAGAAAGTGTTGGACTTAAAGCCCAGCATGCATGTCTTCTGTGCTTTGTTATACAATTATATTCACATATATTATGATATATGTTTCTTCCATCCTCTTTTACATCAGCACTTCCTAGATTAGTCTACATGAATACATTTTTGACCTATCTCTGGCTTCTGAAGTTTAAGAACAACTATTGTAACTCATGATTGAACGTTTATGACTTCTTTTTCATTGCAGACATTCCTTTATCAAATTCTACGTGGCATAGCTTATTGCCATTCTCATAGAGTTCTTCATCGTGATCTGAAACCACAAAATTTACTTATTGATCGCCGGACCAATGCTTTGAAGCTTGCAGATTTTGGACTTGCTAGAGCATTTGGCATACCTGTTAGGACCTTTACACATGAGGTATCAGTATCTAGTAGATTTAGTTTCATGGTGATGCCTGCCATATTGATATATCTTTGACTAAATGTTCTTTTCTGTGTTATTGCACTGTGAAACCAAAGTTTGGTTCGCTCAATGTTAGAACAGTACTGTTTATGATAAAGAAAGAGAAGCATTAATTTATGTAGAAAAGCACATGCCTATCCTTTATGTGACTAGTCTAAAAACTGTTTCTCTTCTTTGAACCTGCTGGCATGTATGAATGTTAGCTGGGATATTGGCCCCGTTGAAGGAGGAGAAAGGCTAAATGGATACAGGGAAGCCACTGGGCGTATATATTGGTCTCATTTTGTGCATTTTGTCTTAGGTTTTGTGAACATTAGGTTTTTGGATGTCTTAGGTTTTGTGAACATTAGATTTTTGGATATGTGAAGTTTAGACTATCTGTGCACTCCAGGTTATATGTTGATGCTATCTGCATTGAAATTTGTGGAAAAATTGGTGTTCTGATTAACTGTTGGTGATTTTATATCCCTATGTAAATATCATTAGTATTCATTTCTCATCAACATGGCATCAAATCTTTGATCTCTCTGTTTTTATTTTTATTATTTTAATGCTAAAGATAAATGAAGTTGACAGCTTCCCTCGTTCATCTCTTCTACCTCTCCTTTTATAAGGTAGCAATAGTGAACATGACATGTTTGTATGTTAGTAACACTAAAGTGCTTCAGTGATTGCCATGTCTGAGTTCACTGACTCTACCTCTAGGTGGTAACATTGTGGTATAGAGCACCAGAGATTCTGCTTGGATCTCGACATTACTCAACTCCAGTTGATGTGTGGTCAGTAGGGTGTATATTTGCTGAGATGGTGAACCAGCGGCCATTGTTTCCTGGGGACTCCGAGATTGACGAACTGTTCAGGATTTTCAGGTTTCGTATCTTAATTATAATTTTGTTTTTCAAACTTGCATTGTTCCATTGCTTTCTAATTGGTTAGAATGTATAATCTAATTTCAAATTTGAAAAATCTGGATGGCCTGTGTTGAATCCCTTATTTATGCTTCTGTGGTTTTGGTAAGGACGGATGTAAAAAATGATAGCTGTTGAACCTAAGATCTCTCACATGTGTTTCCCAGAAGTATACTGATTGAGCTTTGCCGGATCATATTCCTTATATATGCTATGTAATAAGAACATGACTATAGCATGTAAGAACTGGTTAGCATGGCCATTGGTGTTTCAAGTTGGTTGGGTTGAGGCTGTAAACTAACTACTTTATGTCAATTAGTTAAATTTGGATTTTTTTTACTCGTTGACTGTGAGATATTACTTTGCAATCTACAAAATTGACAACTTAAAAGAATCAGCTGCTGGGTATATTCTTTTTGGTTGAGTTATTACTTGAGATCTGATACATGTTTACATATATGCGCACTTAAACTTTGGGAATTGAAGCTTGTTATGAGCAACCAACGGTCAAAACCTCAGACTCTGTTTGTACTTTCTGATAAATGAAGTTGGAGAATACGCATGTATGCATCCGTGCTTAAATTGTGTTTTAATGATATGGAGAAAGCTATGGGTTTATTCTCCATCTCTTGGGTATGATATTTCAGTGGAAGTTCATCAACATTACATTATAATTGAGAAAATTACAATGTAAGACTCAATTAGGGATTTTTGTTCATGAAATTGATATGATTATCATATGGTAGTAAACCTCAAATATTTTATTTTATAAGACGGGGAAGAGTAGTGGTTTGCAAGTGTACCAGAAGGTAGAAGTTGTGTTTGAATTCTTCGTGTACTGTACAATCTGAAGGTTTTTTTTTTCAAATGTCTCTACATTTCATGAAATATTATGGAAGAATTTTGAGCAGAACTCTTTTAATAAATGTATGTAACGCCATATTATATTTTAAATATTGTTTTTACAAACAGAATCATGGGAACTCCAAATGAGGACATATGGCCTGGGGTGACTTCTTTACCTGATTTCAAGTCTGCCTTCCCTAAGTGGCCACCAAAGGTCTTGGTTCATTTCATACAGTGATGATTGTTCTCGATCCATATAATCATATTTATCTAACTTCCCTTTTGCAACTCTTGTGGAATACTAGCAGGATTTGGCGAGTATAGTTCCAACTCTTGATTCAGCTGGAATTGACCTTCTTAAAGTAAGTTTAGATTTGATAATTACACTTGCATGATAAATCTCTATCCTGCACCTTTTGACACCCTTTTGACCTTATTGGATTACAGTGCCCATTTGTTCCAAATATATATCAATTAGTAGAATGATTAGTAAATTGATAACCGCCTGCTATCCCAAAATAGTGGAAGTTCCCGTGTCTACTTCCATCTGGGTTCTGAATGCTAATAGTCATTCATTTTATTTACACCTTATGTCTAACTTGAATCCTTGTCTTCCCTGTGACTTTTTGTTCTTCAAAATGCTTATGACTATGTTTTCACAAACCAGAAAATGCTCTGCTTGGATCCTGCTAAAAGAATCACAGCCAGAAGTGCACTTGAGCATGAATACTTCAAGGATATTGGTTTTGTTCCTTAGTTCTATTTGGCATCTTTAAATCCCTATATTATTGTGCAGTGCTTTCGGTAGATTTTGATTGTGTGTAAAACATGAATTTTCTGTTTTCTGGTTTTGAAGTGCTTAGTTTTTATCTATTCAGTCTGATATGAGTTTAAATAGAGTGGGATGCTCTTTCTTTTCTTTGTTTTGCTGTAATGGACCCTCAACAACATTTGGTGGAAAATATATTTGGGCCTTTTTGTTTTTTGTTTTTCTTTTTTCACTGTAAAACATTTTGTTTCCATTTTCATTTTCTGTTTAGTTGCTTGCTTGCCTTTTGTTGGCTGTCTTCTTCCTCATTTAATAGAAAAGCAGGTAAGAATCATGCATCATCAAGAAAATTCATAAGGTATAACACTTTTATTTTCAATTATATGTTAATTAATTTAGTCTCCAGTCTGGACTTAAGACTATAAATTTTGAAATATATCTTGAAGAACTTTGATATTAAGTCATATTCACTGGGGAGAGAAATGGTGTTGGGAGGGGAGGAAGGGAAGGGTTGGCAAAAGAGTAAAGTGATGTATGTTAAAATTGAAACTGAAAAAATTTAAGTGCCAATGATTAGGGGTGGCAATTCGTGTAGGTGGGTCGTGTTCGTATCGTGTCGAATTCGGATTTGTGTTTCAGTGAGCAAAACCCAAACTCGACCCAAAAATTTTCGTGTCATAATTGAGTTAAAACAATCATGTTCGTGTCGGTTTCGTGTGGTGTTTTCGGATGACATGTAAAAATATTATAAATGAAATATTAAAAATTTTAAATATTTATGTCTTATCTAAATTAACAATTTAACCCTTTTCGGCCTAAAATATTGATCCAAAACATATTTTACAAATCTTAACGTATTATTTTTTATTTTGAATTATGTCTTGTTCCCATTTATGTTTCATTTTACCACATCTACTAAGAATAGCATGTAAAATTATTGAAAGTAGTTTTGTATTTGTGAGTTATATATATTATATTACATTTCTTAATGATGACATAAAAAAATTTAGGAAAATATAATAATAAATATTCGTGTCATTTTCGGGTTAGCAGGTCAACCCTGACCCGATACAAAAATTATCGTGTCACTTTCGTGTCAATCCAAAAATGATTCATTACCTGTTTAATCAAATCCAAACCAATTAAATTCGTGTCGTATCAGCGGGTCGTGTATATAATTGCTACCTTAACCAATGATGTATCTTATAAATTTTCCACTGTTTAATTATAAAGTTGTATAATATTAAATATAATTATATAAACATGAGCGAATTAGATTTAATAAAAGGGGGTAGATATTAATATATATTTTATCTATGAATCTCTTTTTACAGAAGCTTTTTTTGAAATAATATCAACAAAAGTTCTTAGCTTAACATTTAAGAATTGAACATTATATATATATATATATATATATATATATATATATATATATATATATATATATATATATATTTATTTATTTATTAATATTATTCATCATTGAATGAATTATTAATACGGAGCTTTTTTACTTGAAAAAATCAAATGAACTTTTAATACTTTTGAAATACTTACATATTCTATTTTCGTCATTAAGTTTTTGATCATTCAGTTTCAATTTCAAAGGACTTCCTTTTTCCCCACTTCTTGCTGAATTTAGTTTGTCAATTATGTACTATAAGTCTGTAACAAAGATGGCACTGTAGAATTGGTGGAAATGTTGATTATCAATAAACAAAATCCCAAAATGGCATTGCCCATCAAAAATGTCAAATCGACAAACCCATACCATTTACAGAGAAGAAACAAATTCATTATCTGCTTATTCATCCTTCACGAGTATTATATCAAATCAACAACCATGGTAAAGACACACCCATTTTATTTATTTAATTAGGTAATGTAAATTTTTAAAAATTTCTAATTAACCACAAATCATGAGGATAATGTCTATTATTACTTGCGGCCATATTGAGTTATCAATTTATTGTTCATGGATTATTTCTAGTTAAAATTCTTTCCAATGCACAAACATTATTTATTTCTTTTATTATTTCAATTAAAATATTAAAAAATTTAAAAGAGTTTTTTCACTTTATTTAATACTTCCTCCGTCCGTCCCAAATTGATGGAACATTTTTTCATTTTGGTGTGTCCCAAACTATTAAAAACTTTCCTTTTATAAATTAGTTATTTCTGATTTTCCTAATATACCTTTATTTATTATACATGATAATCAACAAAATACATCAATATTTATCTTAAAAGTATCAATATTCTATCAATCCAATGCAAATTTTATTTAAAGTTGTAGTAATTTAATATTTAACCACTTATATTAAAAGATTGAATGATGGTATATTAGAAAAATTATAAGTGAAATTATCTTTCAACTATATTAACTATATATTTTTTTTTAAATAATGTAAAGTTTCAAAGTTATTCATCAAATTCAGAAGGAAGGAGTAAAAATT
Organism: Euphorbia tirucalli; assembly: GCA_039660915.1. Taxonomy (NCBI): domain Eukaryota; kingdom Viridiplantae; phylum Streptophyta; class Magnoliopsida; order Malpighiales; family Euphorbiaceae; genus Euphorbia; species Euphorbia tirucalli. The sequence goes on from CM077641.1 coordinate 75,369,013, forward strand.
CTAATTTTAATTGTTCGAATTAATAAAAATATAAATTAATTCAATAAATATCACATCTTTTTGATAAATTAATGCAAACTTCAGTCCCATCTATTTGTGAAAATATGTAAAGTAAAAAAATTGAAGTGTTTAATATGTATATATATATATATATATATATATATATATTTTAAAGAATATGTATAGATAATTAATTAACTAATATGCAAGATTTGATAAATGTAATTAAAAGGAATAGTGAAGTAATGAATTTTATATTTAATAATTAGAAAACTACATATACAAACATGATGAAAGATACCACAATATATTTCCAAATTAAAAAGGAAAAATAATCAATTAATGTAAAAAATCTTAAATAAAAATAATCAATTGATAAGGAAAATTTATTTTTCTTTATCATACCATATGGGAATTTCAATTAATTTATTAATTGAGGATCTCAATTGATTTTTAAATTCTTTTAGGCCAAAAAGTCATTACACCATATAATAAAGATAAAACTAACAATCTTTACACCATATTTTATCAATTTGTTGTAATCTATTGTCCAAGTTTGGATTATGAAGGAAAAATAGGAAAGATTAAAACTATAATAAGAATATTAACGCAAGAAGTAAAAAAATTTACTGATCATTTTTTTTTTATATATAATGTAATTTTTTTTTTAATAAAAAAATACATATTTGAGGAAAAATGAAGTAAATAATCTAGCACAACTAAAAAGCAAAGTACAACCTGTTGTAAGAACTTTCTATGTAATATAAAGGGTTAATACATCTGGAGCCCCTTATGTGTGGTCCAGATTATCCAATGCACCCCTTAACTTAGTTGTTGTCCATTAAGTCCCCTGACTTAACTAAACCGACCCACATTACCCCCTAAATGGAAAGTGGAAAGTGGTTGCCAAACAAAATAAGGCACGTTAAATCAACTAACAGCAAAATAAAAAATTTGAAAAAAAATTGAAAAATCAGCTATAGTCATCGTCTTCCATGACCCTCCTTTCATTGTGATCGTCTTCAGTACCGTCCCTCTCCGCCTTCAGTGCCACCGTCTTCAGCGCCTTTCCTCGTTGTCATTTCTTCCTTCACTGCCACTGTAACATCCAGAAATGAAGTCTGGAAGAGTATGGATCTAGACTTGTTAGAATCCAGATTTCGCCGGATCTCAGGTGGAGTTGTTCACAATTGAGAAGGATCATGGCCGGATTAGAGGTCAGACGATCGAGTCAAAAAGGAGATGGCCAGGAGATGAGGAGAAATTTTTAGCAGGATAGTAAGTAGATTGTTACACGTGGCAGTCTAGGGTAAAAGATTAGTGGTTTACATGTGTCTTTTTAAAACGAAATCTAGGAGTTAGGTGGACATGTGTTTTAATCTGATGGTGAGAATATGTGGAATAGTGGGTTAATAGGAGGATTAGTTTTGTTCAAAAAAGAATAATCTTTTAGCATTTTATGTTTTAATCATTTTCTCTCTAGAAATTTTTAAAATTTCAGTAGCTGATTAGGAATTAGTAAAATTTATAGAAGCTAAGAATCAAGAGGATGATAGGGGGAAGAGAGCACTTAAAGGACCTTCAGATTGAGGTTAGTACACTTGAATGACAATTATCTTTGATTTTCTTAAGTATGTTTTGCATGAAATTAAATGAGACTTGTTTAATGAAATTTCCTTGAGTCATGGTGTTTGAAAAGTTTTTTTTTTTTCAGAAATTGTATGTTAATCCCAAATAGGCTCTGAGGTACACTAGAGAGAGGTGAATAGTATATATATACCCGAATAAAATTCTTTTAAGAAACCTTTATAATCAAAAAAATTTTTGCCCACGAAACAAGTTTTACTTTAAAATGCGGAATAAAAGAATTTGTAAAATTTGTAAAAACAATTGCTTTTGAAAAACTTTAAATAAAAACTCTTAAAAGGCTATTACTGCTAAATATAAATGTAGAAATATAAATGGCCATAATTGAAGAGATTAGGGATAGAGAAATTTGCGACACAGAGATTTATACAGGGTTGGACCAACTGTTCTACTCTTGTCCCCAAGTAAACCAATTAAGGTTTTCTATTGCAGTTCATTTAACTGTAGGAATTAAACCAAGTGATCTTTCTTTTGTTCAAGATCGGGACGACTAATCCTGCTTCTGTCTAGGATTAAGACAATGATCCTTCTTTTGTCTAGGATCGAGATAACCAATGCTTTTTGCAAGCTCAAACACCAAACTTTTATAACTTATTGTTTTTCAAAGATCAACAATAAAACTTATACACAACTTCATTGATAGAACACTAATCAACAAAGCTCCCCCTCACACGAATATCCTTTAGTGTGATATTACAAATTCACTCAAAATATTGTATTTGGAAGTGTATGAATTGTTTTGATGAAGACTTGAATTTCTTTCAATTGCTCTCTTTGAAATTTATTGGAAAGACTATTCAAGAATGCTTTAAATGCTCTGAATATATTGTATGCTTTGCAAATTGTCTTCCTAGCAGTTGTTTTCTATTTATAGGCATTGGAGAGGTAGTTTGGAGAAAATATTCAAAATCTGTTCAGGTCTTTGAAACTAGTCGTTGCACAGTATTTAGCCTTCTAAAGCTTTAATTCTGATTTCTTCAGGTCTTTGAAACTAGCCGTTGCACAATGTTTAGCTCTTTGAAGACTTGTAATGAAATTTCTTCAGTGAATGTATCTGTTAAACAATGTTCAGATCTCTAAAGAATTGAATTGAATTTCTTCAGATCTCTGAATGTGGTCATTATATAGTGTTCAAGACTCTGAATATTTGAACTTGACTTCTTCAGGTCTCTGAATGTGGTCGTTATACAGTATTTAAGACTCTGAATATTTGAACTTGATTTCTTCAAGTCTCTGAATGTGGTCAATATACAGTGTTTTAGGCTTCTGAAGATTTTTAACATCATTTCTTAAGTCTTCAGTCCCCTGAACTAATATTTATCTTATTACTCCAAACATTTCATCATTTTTTGCAATATTCTTTCGATGTTCTTATTAAAAGTCTTCATCATTATACTTTGTTTAATTAATTAAAAAAAATCACATTTATCCTTAATTAATTCTCAATGTATTTATTTAATTTTATCTTCTTCGAATGTAAAGTTGTTTTCATCAAAACAAGGTTCAACAATCTCCCCATTTTCGATGATGACAACCCTATCATATATTGATTTTAATGAAGAGATAAAAATTAATCTTCAGGGTAAGTTGTTCTGTTTAGCGCAAAAAAAATTTTGATTATTTATATTGGACTCTTGGAAAAAAGACTTTTATTAAAATAAAAATAAAGGTATTTTACAACGTTTTCAGAGTTTGGGATCTCCTAAAAATTTTTTACCACCTATTAATAGTTTTTGTATAGCGATTACATCATCTCCATTGGTTAACAAAAGAACATTTGTTGGCATGTAGACACATATATCTGTACAACAATCGCTAATGAAGTTGTTAATTAGATTTTATATCGTTTAATTTATTATAACATATAATCATTATTAAAATTTTTCATCGGTATTTTTGTCCCCCAAGTACTTGGTGTTGGCTCCTCCATTGGCTGCTAATTCTGACGCTATATATCTTCAAAAGCTTGAGCAAATTTTGCTTGCGGTAGAGGAGAGAAGGGTTTGGGTGGCCGCAATTTGCTAGAGATTACTCAATTCATAGCTGGAATTAATGGAATTTTCTTGAATTGGTTTTGAATCAAGAAATTCATGAAACCTTCTCGTATCAATTAAGATGAAAATGAATTGATTTGAGAATTGGGTTTTTCTTTTTTTTTTTTTGGCTGGAATTTATATATTTGGGAGATGGAGTCAGTTTGCATCGGCTTGTCTTTTTTTTTTTTTTTTTTTTTTTAAATAATTGAATTGAATTTTCATTTATGTGGAAATTAATTACACATGTATAATTGACGCGGCTTCTGGTTTCAGGTACTTATATACACGTGGTAGTGTATTACACTCTTTTTATTGAGTCTCATGAAGTTGGACGGAGAGATTTAGTGTTTAAAATCATTGATGGTATATGAACTTTCACATTACTAACATAATGGTATATGAACTTCAAAACTAGACATAAAAATACATTAACTATATAATCTGTTAACATAAAAGTCAAAATTACCGTTGACTAAATAAAATAATGTTGACCACATGAGATCTCGGTAAAAATTGCCATGTTATCCTTTCCCACTTAAAATTTTTTCATTCTTCCAATTTTGCCCTTATTTTTTGTTCAACTTTCAAGATTGACAGAATATCAATTTTCTCTTTCTCTCACTAACGTCTCTCATTATTAACATCTCTCATGTATCTCTTAAGTCTCTTTTTCCCCTTTGAATCAGATTACAAACCATTTTTCTTTTCCTTCTTTCTTAAGAAATATAATCCCTAATTCTAATTATCAAAAAGAAAAGAACAAAAGAAATTTGGGGAAAATCAATTTTTTGTCATATGAAGAGAGTCGTTCAATTGGAGGGTGAAAAGTGAAGAAAAACAAAAAAGAATCGAAAAGTCGAGAGAAGGAATTTGGGGAAAACAAAATTTTTGTAACTTTGAAGAGGATCGTTCAAGTGAAAGAATCAAAAAGTGAAGAAATTTAGGGAAAAATGAAACTTTTTTATCTAAAAAGTTAAGAATAGCATATTGGAAGGTAAGACATATCCCTTTCTATTTCTCTTTGTTTCTCTCTAAAAATTTGTTGTCCCTTTCAATTTTGTCAAGTTTCTTTAGATTTCATCCAATTTTGCTTTGATATGAAGAGAAGGAAAAAATTAAGGTTGTAGAAATGAAGAAAGAGTGAAGAAGATGAAGAATAAAAAGTAAAAATAGAGAAATATATGATGAAGATGAAAAAAAGTAAGAAAGAGAAATAGATGATGGATATGAAAATGTAAGAAACAGAAATATAAAGAAAGAACGAAAAAGTAGGAAAGAGAAAAGTGTAGGAAGAAAAAGTAGGATAGAGATAGATATCACGTTAGAGTAAGAGAGATTTTAGGATCATAGGCAAAAGTGGAAGAAAATAAAATAATTTAGGAGGAAAATGGTGACATGGCAGTCATTGACCGAAACCTGACGTGGTCAACGGTATTTTATTAAGTTAAATGTAATTTTGACTTTTATATTAGCAAATTATATAGTTGATATACTATTATGTCTAATTTTAAAGTTTATATACTATTACGTTAGTAAAGTAAAAGTTCATACACCATAGAAGATTTTTACCGGAGATTAAGTATATAGTTTCACTAAGTTGAACGGGCTAAGTAGGCTCCATTTAAGTTGGGTTTGGAATAGGCACAGGAGGTTACAGCTGACAGGTTGGGGCGGAGCCGGAAATTAAGAAGTTTTTGCGGCTAAGAACGCAAAAAGAAAGTTAACGCGGCTAAGAAAGCAAAAAGAAAGTTAACGCGAAAATCCGTACTCAAAACAAACTGGATAGAGAGCGCGGGAAATTCCCAAGTAAAAACTGTCACGTCCCACGTGCCATCTTTATAAATTATAATCTCTATGCGCGTTTACAACACGCTCATCTTCATCTCCAATCACACTCAACCGCCAACCTCCATAACTGTCCCCCCTTCCTTCTCATCTGATTTGATCCCAGCTCCTTCCATTTCTCCTCTGTTGCTGCTTTCATCTCTCTGCCCTTGCCTTTCAACCTCATTCAATGGCTTCTCAGAGCCCTAATCCCAAAAATTCCCTTTATCCAGAAGTTATCCAATCCAACCCTGATGCTTCCTCTTCTCACCTCTCAAACCCTAATTACAAATCCTCTTCCAATCTTTACCCTACTCTTGATATGCATGAACTAGTCGAAAACCTCTTCCCTGATCCTGATGAAAACAATCCTCATCCTCCCTCTGCCCCGCCCGAGGCTATCGAGGAAGTTTTGATCAAAATCCCTGGCGCTATTCTCAATCTCATTGATAAAAACTACAGTGTCGAGCTCGCTAGTGGTGATTTCTCCATCGTCCGACTCCGTCAGGGTGATAACATCGTTGCTATTCTTGCTTGTGTTGCCGACGAGATCCAATGGCCTTTAGCCCGGGATGAGGCCGCAGTGAAACTGGATGATTCGCATTATTTTTTCTCTCTGCGTTTGCCGAAGAATCATCATGACTCCGATTCGAGCGACGACGAGGCGGATAAGAAAAGTAAAAATAAAAATAAAAACAGTGACGATTCGAACGAAATATTGAATTATGGTTTGACAATCGCATCCAAAGGGCAAGAGGCACTGTTGAAGGAATTTGATGGTATTTTGCAGGCCTATAGTTGTTTTAGTGTCCAGAAAGTTTCAGAGAAGGCGAAAGCTAATGGAGAGGTCATGTTTGATGAGATGGTAGTGAGAGAGATTTCACCGTCCGATTTGAAGCTTGTGGAGAAGAAAGAATTGATGGAGGGAAAGTGTGCAGCGTATTGGACCACATTAGCACCCAATGTGGAAGACTATGGTAGCACCGCTGCAAAGGTGATTGCTGCTGGTTCAGGGCATCTTATTAAAGGGATTTTGTGGTGCGGAGATGTGACTGTAGATAGACTCAATAGGGGGAATGAGGTAATGAAGAGCAGGCTGAGTCCGAAGTCGAAATCAGAGATTAGCCCTGACACTTTGAAGAGAATTAGAAGGTGCAAAAATTTTTACTTTATCAAATGGCTTTGTATTCTCTTTGTTTTTAATTGCTGTACATACATTTGATTTGCATGGTTGTTTGTATTTGTTTGTAACTGTTTCTTACCATAAACTAGCAATTGAATGGTTGGAGACGTTAGTTGTGGTATTGGTCCCTTGTTATGCATGGTTGTCTGCTTGACTTGTATCTATTGTATGCTTATATTTTAGTTTAATCATACCTGCAGAGTAAAGAGGATGACAAAAATGACAGAGAAAGTTGCCAATGGTGTTCTCTCTGGGGTCGTGAAAGTCTCAGGGTTTTTCACAAGCTCAGTTGCAAACTCAACAGTAGGCAAGAAATTCTTTGGTCTTCTGCCAGGGGAAATCATCCTTGCATCCCTGGATGGATTTAGTATGTTTACCACCTTAAGGCTCTTGATTTTATTTTTGTATTCTTATTGAGTAATATAAAATAATGGTCTGCTACCACTTTGCCTTTTTGCTTTGTCTCATCCTTTGCCTTTATTTGTTTAGAATTTATTCTTTATGTGAAGTATGGCTCTGTGCGTCACTCTCTTATTTCAGTGCTTGGCTCAATCTCTGTGGCCTTTTCTTCTCCCCTTTATGTAGTCTGAAGTCTCATCTCATTACATTCAAGGGGTGCTGATAGAGAACGGCCTAGCCCAATAAGAAGGGTAGTTTAGAAGGGATGAGCTGTAGAGGGCAAGGGTATTCTAGTATTGAACAGGGGTAATTCTGGCATAAGCTTTAGTATTTAGGGAGAAAGGGATGATTGAATATTTTGTGAATTTTGGGTTTGGCTAAATTATGCAGAAGGCTCTGCCATTTTGGTAGAGAAGGGTATCAAGTTCATCTTGGTTCATTTATCTTTTCTGTTTTCCATTTGCTCATCCATTTGTTCATTCCTTCATTCAATCCATTCTTTTGTTTGTTCTATTGTTCTGGGTCTATTGATCTGTTATTACTGTATTTTCTGAAGTTATTTTGTAATTGGAATATTATAATTGTTGTTCTGTACCAGGTGCAATGAAGTTTATAGAAGAGATGCAGTAATATATGCAAAAACGTACATATTAGAATCTTTTAAATAATTTGATTGGTCGACATAGTTAGACCAGTGTCATATTCAATTAGTCTTCCCAGTTTTATATGATAATATGATCTCTATAAATAATTACTGTGTTTGCTGATTATATTTTCATGCAAAGTTGATTGTTTACAATGCAAAGCTAGTTATCCGTTCAAAGTGCTAGGTGTAGGGGGAGGTCTTACTGGTTATGTTTTGAGTTCATTAACTGTAACTTGAGCCTGGGAGAGCTTTAATATTCAGATATGCACTTCTAATATATTATAGTTCTGGAGTCATTTTCAATCCTTTGACAATATGCAGACACAGGTAGTGTTTGTCAGGTTGTGGTCATCATTAGTTCTTCATTTTATTGGTTAGTAGGAGAGCTCCTTTTCTGTTTCCAACCTTTATAAATGTTGAATTTGCAGCATTTGTTTGCAGGCAATAACTTCATACAGTGTTCAATTTCTGAGGATTATTTATGATGATTTTGTTTTCAATCTTTTGTTAATGGTGTTTCTAATGTTATTTATATGTTTATGTTGAATTCCTACATGCTTCACAACATTTATCAATTTTTTTTTTCTTTGTGGTGAATAGACAAGTTGTGTGACGCAGTTGAAGTATCTGGACGGAATGTCATGTCAACATCTTCCACTGTCACGACTGAAATCGTTAACCACAGGTAATATTTAAATTTGATGCTGATATGGTAAGCATTGGTGTTTTTAAATTTTTTTCCCAAGAAGGAACATTGGAAAAGGGGGGAGCCTAAAAAATATAATATCCAAAAGTACGCAAGTTCACTTGTGATTAGGCCATCAGTTCCAAGTATTTATGATTGAGAAAAATCAGTGTATGTATTGCACATGATGTTAGCCTCACAGGAGGTTGGGATCAGCTTACCATGTTGTCCTTTATATACATGAGAATGTTGACAGCCACTTATTTCTGGGCTTTTTACCTTACTTTCATAAGTTGGTGGCTACAAACATGGAGTCAATATCAACATCCATTGTATCTGGATATGACATGAAAAAGTATAGTTAGCATAAAATATCTAAGATGCTGTAACTGTGAATTCTTACAGCTCAGTATAGATGTTCTGTTCAGAAAGGTTGACGCATTTGTCACATGTGCATGCATTATGCCTAATTACAGATGAATTTGACGTGATAGATCAAATTCCATCTTTTGACTTGTAAACTGGGTAGGTTTTCCTAGGTTCCAGATCAGCTTGACAAAATAAGTATTGAGATAAGAGGCATAACAGTGCATATGCTTATTTTCTGTTTGATGCTGGCTAGGCATGACACGGATTATGTTTACATTTTCAGTGATCAAGTTGTATTGTGATTCCATAACTTCTGCATATGGTTACTATGCATATGTTCATTCACATATTCTGTATTGGCCAGTAATTTTTCTGTTCTTTGGATATTCTATTTGACTGTAAGCTGCTTAGTAGACGGCCAACTTGGGAGATGTGTTCAGAGTCAGACACGAACCATTTTCAATGTCCTATCTGTAGCTGTTATGTTGTTGAACCTTTGATAGACGGGTTCAACTGACTTACCTCAAATTTACTTTGGAGGCGCATTGTTTAAATTTGATTCCATAGATGTGGCCACTAAGACTTTTCACTGCTGTCTGATGATTGGGAACATGCTCGCAGTTGATTCCTTTCATCAACAGTTTGTTTTAAATTGCCACCTGCTCTTTCCCAACATATCAACAGGGCTTCAGTCTGGATGCTCTTTCTTCCCTTTTGGGAGGCGAATGGTTACATGTAATGTTTGCAGAGAACAAATCCATAATGTTTGAATTTTCTATTTGTTATTGATCATATTTGATGTTTTTGTTGTAGATATGGTGAACAAGCAGCTCAGGCTACGCATGAGGGTCTTGGTGCTGCGGGGCATGCATTTGGAACCGCATGGGCTGCATTTAAGATTCGGAAGGCACTAAACCCAAAAAATTCATTAAAGCCCACTAGTCTTGCCAAATCTGCTGTTAAAGCTGCTGCTGCAGAGGTAAAGGCTAAGAAATCCAAATAACTGAAGATGGGTTTCTTAGATCCATTGAAGAACGTAAGCTGTAATTTTTCAACCAACAACCACATGTTTTATCTTGTAAATATGAGTTATCATCTGTTTATGAGTGATTTTTCTTGTATGTTGATTGTCGAAGAAAAATTAATATGGTGTGAATTTTGCAGAATTTAGATTAGATTGGTATTGTGAGATTTGTTTGTATGAGTTAGCATATTGGCATATGTTTGAGAAGATATGTATGGCTATTTCTGGGTCTTATCTCTTGACTATTCAGATATTCTTAAGCCACCGTTTCAAGTTGATTTTGGCTTATCTTTCCTCCAATAATTGAGGCCAAAACGTGGAATTTCAAAAGCAGTGCCACATTGAACACATTCTATTCTTCAAATGACTGCCAAAAGAATTATTTACCTTTTTGCTGTGTATAATCATATAGCCAGAAAAAAAGGTCTATATTTCCAATATGATATTTTGATTCTGTCTGATTTTGTTCATTGCATTTCATTAAAAGGATAAGGTACGCTGATTCCCTTTATTCAGATTAGATGCCTATTATCGGCATCAGGGCTGATTTTGAGATAAATTCAAAGTCCTTCGTCCTGTGGACTTTGCTAGGCAACCACCAACATTATTCAAACTATTTGTGAAATTAATGGTGGGTCATAATCTAGCACAGACCATATCTAAGTTACCAATGAAATTGAAACATTTTCTTAAGTGGATTCAACAACTCTTCAGAACCGCCATCTCTAAAAATCATATTTTTTAAGTGTGCCAATTGCATTTACTCCATTTATATAAATACACAAACACACACAGAAACATGTCATGGATGTATGTGTGTGGAGCACCAACATGAATATATGGTTATAGTTTTGTTTCTTTAATTTATTTTTGCTTCCAATTTGCACCACTACACTACACCAATCAATGGACACGTATTACTGTTGCAAGTGTTGTACAACGAATCAGTTACTTTTCTCTGTCTGATTCAGCTATTTGTTTATGTTTCTTTCTCCTTTTTCTTTTTTTCATTTTTGTGCGATAAATGTTTTATATTACTGTAGGATTACTGTAGGAGTAGCTCCATGAGATTTTTAATGCCTTCACATCAAAGATAAGTTAAGTAATAAGCAATTGCTACCATACCTAAGTTTTTTTTTTTTTTTTTTTTCCTGCTCTTAGCTCTAAAGTGCCTTTTGGTTTAAAGAATTATTTTTTTATTTCTAGTTCATCATATTATATCATATGCTCCTCAAATTGACTAATCTGGACTCTGAAATTTAAAAAATGGTTCAATAGAAGCTTCTACATATAATTAAATACTACATTCAAGTATCAATCCTTGATGAATTGGAGGAGATTATTTTAAAGAAAGCTCCGAGCTTTGAGTTCAATCTCAGCACCTCTAATTTCATAAAAGAATTAAATGAATCATCCGAGTTTTTTCTTTGATTACTTAACAGCATGTCACCATTTATTAGTATTTTTAATTAGTTTAAAACAGTACACGCATGCCTAATAATAATAATAATAATAATAATAATAATAATAATAATAATAATTATTATTATTATTATTATTATTATTATAATTTTATGACCATTCCTCACGATTACTGACTAAGTATATATCATCTCTTAGAGAAATAAGAGTTTTGATATTATATTGTTTTAGAATCTCATCCAGGACTTCCAAATTGTAATATAAAAAATTATTGGATAAAGTGTAAAAGAAAATATTTTTTTTTAATAGCAAACGAGATTGTATTTACGCGGTTAACCAAATAGTTATGAAATTTAGTAAATAGTGTTTGCTAATATAGTACGTTTACCTTATTGATATAATATGTTGAGGTGCATATTAAATTGTTGACTTTTGATGATATTTTATACTTTGCATTCTTTGCTTTCACTGACTTAATATATATGTTGAGTTACTAACTCGGTAGAACGCGTAACTACAATAAAAGAAATACAACATTCATTTACCACGTATAGTGCGGAATCGATATCTATTTTTTTTTTCTTATCCAAACAGTATTTATGATGAATATTTGAGACCATAAGTATATTAGCTCTTTAGAAAACTTTATGAATGGTGGAAGCACTTGGATAGTGGCCAAGTGCTCACCACCTTTCAAAGGAAGATGAGTTATGAGATCAAATTCTCAGACTGATTACAATTTTTAATAAATTTCATATATTTAAGAGTATGATATGGATCTATTAATTACAATTTAGAAATGACTAGATGAGATAATAAAATGAAACATGGGGATGCCACTATATATATATAGTTGGCATATTTGGTGGACTAAAACCTCAAGACAAGCAAATGGTGTTGATAGGGACAGAGTGGAGAATTTAGGACATTAAGTAATGTTGGATCAGTGGTAAACTATGACATAACTAATGCTTAGTGTTGTCTTTGAAATATATTCATTTGCATATACAATAAGATAGAGAAAATATGATGGATTTATGAAGTGGATTCACATTTCATATGTTTCAGAGGATGACCCAAATTACTTCCAAATTTTTATTTTTTTTTTAAATTTTCCATACATATCTTTTTTCTCAATTTGTGATATTAGATTACTATCAGCCACCTTCAACTTACAAAAAATTAATAAAAAAGAATTATACATTACCATTCTTTATTTATTTTTTTTTTCTTTTTCACTTGCTCTTCTTTTCAACCCACCATGACTGTCACTAATTATTATTATTTTTTTTAATTTTATATATAGATCTTTCTTTTCCTCTCTTTTTATTGGAGTAAGTCACACTAGTATCTCTTCTTTTTGTTAAAGAAATTTATCTACTTGCATGTCAACTTTATAAAAATAATATAGGAAAATTAGAAATGAAAGATATGTTGTTTCACCTTTTTGTTTGTAAGTGAAAAAAAATAATATAATAATTCCATTATAAATGAGTTAAGTTATTTAGCAAAAATGAAAAGCAAGCTCACTAATAACCATGGTTTTCAGACCCGGACCGGTCATCGAACCGGTGAAGGGATAGATTCATGGATTTTGGATTAAACCGGAATAAACCGGAATCGAACCTGATTTAATAAATATATTAAAATATTAAAATATTTTTATTTTTATATTTATAATTTATGAAAATTTGAATATTTTTATTATAATTCTTTAAGTTTAAGCATTTCAAACACAATATACTAATTAAAAAAACTCAATTTATGAAATATAGTTTTTATAGTTACGATTAAATGTCAATTTATTTTAAAATAATTTAAAAATACAAACTATATTTTATTTTAATTAAAAACACCTCAAAATAATAACTTAAATTTTATATTTAAATAATTTTTTTTTTAAAAAGTCTGGTCGAACCGGAAAACCAGTCCGGTTCACGGTTTTCCGATCCGACCGGCTATTGACCAAAGTGAAAACCGGACAGAAACCGACCGGTCTGACCTCCGGTTCCGGTCGAACCCCGTCCGACCGGGCGGTCCGGTCTGGTTTTCACAACTATGCTAATAACAATTTAAAACGTCATTAAATCAACATGTCATGTCAATGAAAGTTAATAACATCACTTGTCATATTAATTAGCAAAAACAACGAGTTAACATGTTACATCAATAAAGTCAACTTATCATGTCAGTAAAACATAAATATTAGTTGATTTTTTTTTTCTTTTTATTTACTAATGGTACAAAACACATGCATTGTCTCCTTTACGACAAAATATTACATTCCTTTAATTTTGTCCCAATCATATATAAGTATATGAAAAAATAGTTGTTGTAATTATAAAAGAGGATTTAGACATATAAAAATGGGGATTCAAAAAATTGAAATTTAATTATTACTTTGGTGACTTGATATTATTAAAGAGAGATGGATTGTAACATTAGTTTGGAAACTTTGGTTTAGTGAAAGAGAAAAAAGAAACAAGAAAGAAAACTTTAAGAATATTGAACTCATGAAATGAAACACACCTAAGTTATGAGAAATTTTATAGTGGACCGGGTCCATATGAAACGTTCCACTGAAAAACTGACACGTAAGCAATATAACCCTTTTAAAAATGAAAAACGCTTATGTGTCAATTTTTCATTGGAAAGGTCCACATGGACCGGGTCCATTGTATAATTTCCCCCTAAGTTATAGGGTTCTAAATGGCTACTAATTAATTTTACCTACCGCCTTACCTTTTTAGTTTTGTATTTTGTTGCCACCAAAAAGAATTTGCCATCATAAATGAAATTCATACAAACTATAGAGATTTTATGTTAAAATGAGCATCATGTGATAAGTAGTGTTAATCAATTTTCACCATTCAAATTAATATCATTTTTCAAATTTTAACTATTCAACATCAATGCTTAAGTTATTCAAATTTCAATGGGCTCATTTCCTTCTCGAAAACCATAATCAATTACCGTAGATGCTATAACAAACTTAATTGATAAGCATAATTAAATGAAAAATTAATAATTCATTTTTTATTGTTACTATCGGAGTTTCATATGTTTGTTATAAAGGAAAATTTCTAGTATGATTCTGAACCGACCATTGAATGACAACACTTTAACATAATTGTTGATTGGTATTCATCAAAAGTTCAGAACTCTGTTATAAGTTCTTTATCAAAAGTTAGCTTTGCGTTTTTTAAAAAAGAAAATCAAGTGGTGAGTTGATGAACAGTATTAAACTGAAACAGTACTTATGATACGAAAAATTAATTTGGAGATATAAGATCAAGATCCAAAAAGATTTTGTCATGTCCGAACTTTATCTTGTACGCCATTTCACATTGTAAAGGCAGCAACTAGTAATATGAAACTACCAACCAAACCAAGTGATACTAATCTTATATAGTTGCCATTTCTTTCAAATTCCTTTGTTTCCATTTCCAATACTATTTCTCCTACTTCTGGTTTTTCAAACTCCTACGGACTCTCACCCCCCCACTTGCTGATTTTGATTTTGTCATTTTTCCTCTTGTTATTCTTCACTGTGCTTACTTCACTCTTCTCCAATGGGATAATGATGGTGAGTACGAGGATCCTCTCTCTTCTTCCTCCTCCTATTTTTCTTTCACTTATTCTCTATATAAAGGATGCTTCTTATGCATCTGATATCAAAGCTTGAAACTTTTCCGTTTTTAGTATTGGGTTTTAATCCTTTTTTTCTTTTTTTTCTTTTTTTTTTTATGGTTATGAAAGATTATTCCTTTTCCCCAAACTGAAAATGGTGTACAGAGAGATTGTTTCTTCTCAATGGGTGGGTCCAAGAAGATGACCCACTTCAAGAATCACAAACTGAGCAATAAAAGGAGTGAACATGACAGAGTAGAAACTTCTTCCATATATTTCCTACACAAAATTTCCAATTTTTTTGACATTGCTGAATTAAGACAAAGCAAACGAATAAAGGGATAAGAAAATAGGTGGCAAGATAGTTGCGGATGAGGAATATAAGCACCATTTTTTTCCCACTTAGAATGGGAAGAACTTGTGCCTTCTCTTGAAAAAGTGGGGAATGACGCATTGACTAGCATATTAATTTATACATACACACACACACACACTCTCTCTCTCTCTTTGTGATTGACTTTCATAATCAAGTAAATAATATGCTTTGTATGGTTTCAGAAATGGCAGGGAAAGAAGGTCCAGTTTTGAAGATTCACCAAGTGTAAAGAAGCCAATGGGTAGTCTTATTGTCAGAAAGGTGTTTGATAAAATTCTGCGGCTTTCCCCTTCTTGGAGACAGAATACAACTCCTCGTGGTAGAAGAATTTTCCGCAGAGATGTTGAAGAAGATGAATTTCAGTATGCTAATACTCATTGTCTCTCCTCATACTACAGTGTTTTTGTTGTTCGTCTAGCTATCATGGTCAGTTCCTCTTTACTCACTGTTTTACTGCTTTGATTTCTGTTGCACAATTTGTATCAGTTTGAATCAGCAAAGCAATAAACTTGTTGGACTAATACAATAAAATTGGAACCTTTTCGATATCTGTTTGTTTTGTTTGAGAGAAACTGCAATTCAGCAAAGTAGGAAATTATGCTTTATAGAAGTTACCTTCTTTTGGTAATGGTATTCTCTTAATGGCTGCATACAGGTGATGCTAGCAATTTTGATTGGGCTGCTAACAATTCTAACATGGCATTTTACAAGGAAGTATACAAAAAAGTCATTGGACACCTTAGCTTCAGGCCTTAGATATGAACTTCTACAGCGCCCGATATTAAGAATGTGGAACATTTTGAATTCTACTTCTGAAATCACAACAGCCCAGGTTAAGATGTGTGAGTATGTAATAAGACGGTACGACAAGCCTGCTAATCAAGCAGAACAAGTAGAGGTTTGTTCTAATGTTACTTGAGAAAATAAGGAAGCAATTGTTTTTAAGAATTTTTAGCTTTTATTATCTTATATTTCAATTTTGTTTTCCAGCTGTATCAAGTGATGAAGGATCTTACATGGGCAATGTTTGCTAGTCGAAGAGCTCTAGGCGCCATTACTATAACTTACAGAAATGGGTTTGTTCAGGCTTTCCATAGAGATCACAGGAGCAGCAGTACATCCTATATCTACTCGAATCTTGTAAACTATTCGATCAGTGCTAATGGGCCTTATGATGTCAATATGTTATCCACGCGTCAAGGGTGGAACGATCAATCCATTCATGGGAATCTTTCAGCAATTTGGTACCGTGAACCACTTGATCCCACAACTGGTGAAAAGATAGGAAAAGCAAGTGAAATCCCGCCTGATGATCTTATAAATATCGCAGGATTTTCGCAAGTTCCAGATGGTGTAGCATCTTGGCATGTTGCAGTTAGCAAGTATACAGATTCACCATTTCTTTCAGCAGCATTGCCCGTATGGGATGCTTCAAATGAGAGTATTGTAGCTGTTGTAGGCGTTACTACTGCTCTGTTCAGTGTAGGCCAGCTAATGCGAGAGCTCGTAGAAGTCCACGGTGGACATATATATTTGACCTCTCAAGAGGGTTATTTGCTTGCTACTTCCACAAATGCTCCTCTCTTGAGAAACTCATCAACCGGCCCCAAGCTTATGATGGCTGTTGACTCTCAGGATAACATAATAAGAAAGGGAGCTCAGTGGTTAGACCGAGCCTACGGAAACAAGTTCCCTCCAAATCATATTGTTCATGCAGAGGATGTAAAGATTGGAAACCAGCAGTATTACATTGATTCATTTTTCCTAAATCTAAAGAGACTGCCTATTGTAAGCATTACCCTTTTAAAGCTTTTTCTGTTTGTTATTCAGTTTTCAGCAAGATAAGGATGTGATCTTTGTGCAGGTAGGGGTGATTATAATTCCGAGAAGGTACATAATGGGGAAGGTAGATATAAGAGCCTTCAAAACATTGGTCATACTGATTTCTGCATCGGTATGCATACTAGTCATTGGATGTGTCTGCATATTGATACTCACAAATGGAGTATCAAAGGAAATGAAACTGCGTGCAGAGTTGATAAGCCATCTTGATGCAAGAAGAAGGGCAGAGGCATCAAATAATTACAAAAGCCAATTTCTAGCAAACATGAGGTAAGGGACTTCAATTTTAGTTTATCTTCAAGCTCAAATATTTAATGCAACTGGATGTTTTTTGGATCACTAAACGGCCCAAATTATCGTAATTCAACTGTGGGACTTGGTGATAAGGTCCAATTTTACCACTAACATGATTGGGGTTCAAGGGTGTACTATTACCAACGTAGTTTTTTCCCTAGCTCAATTTCGCCATTTTCTGGGGGATTCCATTGAAAAATCTGTAGCTAATTACTGACAGATTTTGATTTATATGTAATTTTCGTTGGTATTTACTTGAAAAAAGGTCAAAAAAATGAGAGTAACATTGCACAATAAAAAATGTTGAGGGTTTAGTTGTGCATGTCCAAATATGTTAGGAATGATTTTGACTCTTAATCCTTGTTTTTCACCTTAGGTATGAGTGAATGAATTAGTTGGAACATAAAGTGAAAAGTTAAATGCAGATCAACATATGAGTATTTAATCACCTGAGCCATACCAGTTTCTTAAAGGATGAATCATACGGTGCTGAAACTTTATAATAAAATGACAGACAATTCAATGATAACAAATAGTTTTATGCTTCAAATTACATCTGTGCAGCATGAAATTAGCACTCATCTCTGTGATTCCTTGACAGATCCATCCTCTTTTGTTGATACTTTTTGGATTACTGGCTGTAAATGGATTATGTTGGTACCAAAAGAAGTTATGCCTGTTTTTATGTATGACAAATACTAATCATGATTTACTAATATTTATTTATATAATGTATGCTATAACGGATACTAATATTCATTCGTGTTTTATATTACAGTCATGAACTGAGGACTCCTATGGCTGCAGTGATTGGATTGCTGGATATTCTTATCTCAGATGATTGTCTCACTAATGAACAATATGCAACAGTTACTCAAATTAGAAAATGTTCCACTGCTCTACTCCGGCTTCTTAATAATATATTAGATCTTAGTAAGGTATGTCATTTACAAATGCAAATAGTTTTACCAATAAAGAAATTAATCAAACATGTTCCTTCTTACGAACATTTATTTTAAATATTGCAGTTCACGCACCCAAAAAAAAATGTTAAATAATTTTCTTTAATGTAAATGTTGTAGGTTGAATCTGGTAAGCTAGTGTTGGAAGATGCAGAGTTTGATCTGGGAAGAGAACTTGAGGGACTCATCGACATGTTTTCTGTGCAATGCATTAACCACAATGTGGAGGCTGTTTTAGATCTTTCTGGTATGGCTTGTTTAAGTCTCATTCAAAATAAGTACTTACCTTCTGTTTTCTGTACTTATTTCTAGTTATATTTTGATTGTGTAGATGAAATGCCAAAATTAGTCCGGGGAGACTCTGCCAGAGTAGTACAAATATTTGCCAATCTCATAAGCAATTCTATCAAGTTTACAACATGTAAGTACAAAGTTCGAACAGCCAACTTTGTGAGCTTTTAATTGATAATACCAGTATAACACAAGGGAACAAAATGAATATGAATTATCGGTTTCGTAGAGACACAGGGCAAGCCAAAGATTGTAAAACATGCAACTCCATTGATTTTAATTAAAGACTATGATTAACAAAATTTTGTTGTTAACTGATTAATCTAGTCTCAGCCAAACAATTCCAAGATTTATGAATAAAATGAGTACCAGAGCTTATATAATGAAAATCTGAGGTTGCATAATTAAGATTTTTTTTTTTTAACTTATCTTGCATAATGGTTCCAAATGGATTGCAGCGGGCCATATTATTCTGCGTGGTTGGTGCGAGGACTTAAATACTTTCAATGACACCACAAATTTTCCTCTTGACCAGAAGAAAGTCCGGTGTGCTATTAAGACAAAACTGAGGCAGCAAGGGAGCCACATGAGGAAGGCCTCTAAGAAAGAAAACAAAGTGGTCCTTTGGTTTGAAATTGATGACACAGGCTGCGGTATGAACATTGAAATAGCCAAGAAATCTCTATATAAGACATGAAACTCCACAATTCTAATCTTGAGGAAGTTTTATTGGAATGCTTTTGATATTTTGCAGGCATTGATCCAAGCAAATGGGAATCAGTATTTGAAAGCTTTGAGCAAGCTGATCCTTCCACAACTAGATTGTAAGTATCAAAAACATGTGTAACCGTCAACAAGGGAAACAAATCAAATTGTTGGTATCAAGAATAAGTTTAAGGAATCTTAATAAGAAGAATTGAAATTATTCCAAGAATAATCTAACATTGCTACATTTTATCGCAGGCACGGTGGCACGGGTCTAGGACTTTGCATTGTTCGAACCTTGGTAAGTGAACTCTAAAACTATGTAACATTCTATAAAACAAATTTCAGGCCTTTTTACACTCTCATAGCTGAAAATTCACGAACTTTGAATTATTCGGTGCATGAATGAAACTTTTCTTTTCTTTTTTTTTTTTTTTTTCTGGAATCAAGTTCTTGATGATTTTCTGTTTCAACTTACTATGGTCCTACAATGGCAGGTTAACAAGATGGGTGGTGAAATAAAAGTCGTCAAGAAGAACGGGCCAGGAACACTAATGCGGCTTTACTTGCTTCTGAATATAGCTGTGGATGGTGCAGAACCGCATTGCCAAATAGATTTTGCAAGGCATAATGTTGTGGTGAGTAAACTTAATAATTTCTGAATTGAATTATAATCATCTAATAACCTTAATTTGTAATGAATTGACACTCTGCAATTGTTAATGCAGGTGATGCTAGCGCTATATGCCTCGGTGGGTAGAGTGATTATGTCCCAGTGGTTGCGTAAAAATGGACTGCCAAATTTAGGAGTTTCCGAGTGGAATGAGCTGACTCAAGTTCTTCGAGAACTATTTTGTGCAAGAAGACATAGTAAAGGGTTTGAGGCCGCCCATTCTTCTCTAAACGAACCATTAAAATCAGAAGTTGTGAAAATACTAGATGTTAAGGACCCTGTATTTGTCATAGTTGTAGATATAGGGTTGCTTGACTTGAGCACAGATATATGGAAGGAACAACTCAAATTCCTTGACAAGTTCTCGGGGAAGGCAACATTTGCGTGGATGTTAAATCATGATACTTCCAATCCAATAAAGATGGAGCTTCGTCGAATGGGGCACATACTGATGGTTAATAAACCTCTTTACAAGGCTAAAATGATTCAGATTTTGGAGGCTGTCATTAAGGAACATCAAAAGACATGTTCAAATGCCACGAGAGACACAGTGAAAGATGATGATATGCATGAATGTCTCGAGATTGATTCAGCTCAATTTGACAATGCCAGTTCCGAAGATTCTGATGTGGCCGAAATGGGTAGCTCAAACGCTATCAAATCATTTAATCATATGGAAAGGTTGACAAGTAGTCCACCCCAAAGCCAGACATTTAAGAAGAGCTTGGTAGAAATGGCTGAGGTACATTCAGAAGATAACAATTCGAGGAGCGTAGATATATCAAAAACCAGGGAAGATGAAAAAGGTATGTTGGCATACAAGGGAGCTCCTGAAGGTGAAAATTCCAAACAGATGGAACAAAACTCAGAAAACAGTCTCCCGAAAGGCCAAGTCAATTCATTCTCAAGAAAAGCTGCGAAAGAAACGAAAGCTCTCGAAGGCCTACGCATCCTTCTAGCAGAAGATACTCCAATTCTCCAAAGAGTTGCAAGCATCATGTTAGAAAAAATGGGGGCTACAGTTATCACCGTCGGAGACGGATTGCAAGCAGTGGAAGCTCTAAACTGTTTTCATAGTGTGAAAGAGGGTAGAACAGAATCTCTCTTGCAAGAAGGAAATAAAGGTTCACAAACCAAAAATTGGTCTTCCCTGCCATATGATCTTGTCCTCATGGATTGTCAGGTGAGCAATCAGAAGTAATATACATATGCTCAACATTGTGTTTGATTTCAGGTTATAATTTGTTGTCTGAATGTAATGCAGATGCCAAAGATGGATGGATACGAAGCAACAAAAGAGATCCGAAAATCAGAAGCAGGAACGGGATTACACATTCCAATTGTAGCATTAACAGCTCATGCAATGTCATCTGATGAAGCCAAGTGCTTGGAAGTGGGAATGGATGCTTATCTAACAAAGCCAATTGACTACAAGCTTATGGTATCAACCATTCTGTCACTAACTAAACAAACAACCTAACTCTTTCTTGAATTAGCTAACCAGATAATTTAATGAGCAGTTTTTGGATGGAATTTTTATCAATATATATATCTATAAAGATTATCAAATGTAAAAATGTGTTGAAGTATTATCTAATTTTCCATGTGATTTTGCAAATAGTTTCTTGCTCGAAGTTAATGTTGTTTTTGCTTGTATATACTGTGGACAATATAATAAACTGACTAATAAAGTCAATATATAGCAAAGGAGGATAAGGCTCATTGCATCATAGTTAGTACAAGTGATTGAAATGTTGCATTTATCCCTTTATAGAGTGGGCTGACATTCATTTTGTAGTTCATGAAAATGCCACTTTATCATCCTCTTAATGCTGTTCAGTATGTTTTCTTTAGATACCCTTTTTTTTTTAACTATTTTTCTATTTAGGACAAAAAAATTTATGTAACCGAGATAATGTTTAGAAACAAATTCAGTATAATAATTACTTAATAAAAAATCATCGATTAGGAGACTGAGAAGATTCTATAGTTCTTAGTAACACTTTTACACCTTTTATTCTTAGTAACACTTTTATTACCAGAATTAATTCCTTGAAAGAATTGAAATATTTTTTTTAGCCCAAAATATTATCAAGACAAAAAAAATTATTTAAATAATGGATTATACTGATTAATTGGTGGATTTTGAGATCTAATTTAATTAATTTTTGTTGTTCAAATTAACTAATTAACTAATTTAAAGTTTAGTTAGTTGATTTTTTTCAAATAATCGTTACATACTAATAAAAGTTAGTTTTAGCGGTAAAAATATCATATTATTTAAGTTAGAGTTGGGTTAGTATATGTAACAAACATTAATTGAGTGAGTAAATACTCGCCTCGAATCAAATTGTGGAATTCTAATAAAAAAAAAATATTACATAAATTTTGGAAATTTTAGCCCATTTCATGAACCCATTTAAGGGAAACATACGATTGTATCTAGTTGATTCAACAAAGCAAAATTGGTAAAGGGAGAAGAAGCACAATGAATTGTGGGCTTAGCAAATTAGCATGTTTAAAATTCTTTTTTATATATTTTTTTTATTTTTTGGTGGTTATAGATTTACCCTGTTCAATTAAATCCTTAAGGTTTTTTTTTTTTTTGTTGTAATTTTGGTTCTCCATAGTATGATTAGATGCATGCGCCGTTAAACATTCCATATCAGCTATTATTTATCTATGTCATCATCTAAAGTGGATAAGAGATTCATTGATTCAACCACACGTATCGTCCAATTATCAATGTGATAATATATTTGGTTAAAGTGAGAGATTGATTTGATTTATAGTAGATTTATTGGGGTAGTTGGTGGGGACCACATTGCTAACTGGACGATACGTGTCGTTGGATTAGTTATCCTGTTCAATTAAATCCTTAAGGGTTTTTTTTTTTTTTTTTTTGGTTCTCCATAATATGATTAGATGCATGCTCCGTTAAACATTCCATATCAGCCATTATTTATCTATGTCATCATCTAAAGTTGATAAGAGATTCATTGATTCAACCACACGTATCGTCTAATTATCAATGTGACAATATATTGGGTTAAAGTGCGAGATTGATTTGATTTATAGTAGATTTATTGGGGTAGTTGGTGGGGACCACATTGCTAACTGGACGATACGTGTCGTTGGATTAGTTATCTACGTCGAATGATGACGTGGATAAATAAACAACTGACAGAGAAAGTTTCCATTAAAGAAGTCCAAAATTGAATCAAAATGAGATTTTAAAGGCTTCTAATATAAAAAACAATATATGAAAAATTATCAATGTGACAATATATTGGGTTAAAGTGAGAGATTGATTTGATTTATTGTAGATTTATTGGGGTAGTTGGTGAGAACCACATTGCTAACTGGACGATACGTGTCGTTGGATTAGTTATCCACGTCGAATGATGACGTGGATAAATAAACAACTGACAGAGAAAGTTTCCATTAAAGAGGTCCAAAATTGAATCAAAATGAGACTTTAAAGGCTTCTAATATAAAAAACAATATATGAAAAATGAAAACCAATGGCCCATGCAGGTCTCGAACCTGCGACCTTCGCGTTATTAGCACGACGCTCTAACCAGCTGAGCTAATAGGCCAGATGCTAGAGCTTGTCAGTATGACAATCATCAATAAAAATACTAAAATACCACTAGCCGCGTCGATGGACAAAAGGATCCACCTCTGCCTCGAGAGCAAGGACTCAAAAGATTTTCAGCTATGAAAGAGGAATACGAGGTAAACCTTCAGGTTTCTTGCTTTTGAATTATAATTATTGTTAACTTCCTTTTTCGATTTCATTTGTGTATCGAAGGTTTCATGATTAGTATATTTTTCTGCTTTAAATCGTATTATTCGTAGTCTGCAATTTGTGGCTGTTATAGGGATGTGCTGCAAGTTCCTTTTATGGAGCTATTGCTTGCAATTTTATGGAAATCCTCACATAGATTCTGCTATTGAGAATTTTACGGATCATTTATGGTATTTCTGTGCATGTCATGGTGATGTTTGCTTTCACTTTGACCTTTTGTTGTGCTTCTGGAAATGAAAAGAAGAAAACTGCATTAACCACAATCATTTCTTATTCAACATCGATTTGTTGCCTGTTCTTAAGGGGTTCTAGCTTAAAGTTACCATCATGAGTTTTAAAGGCAGGCTACTTGTGGGGGGATTGGCAATTGTGAGTGAAATGGGGTTATAGCTGTGTTGGTTTGTTTTGTACCATTCATCTTTTGGTCGCAGTGTATCAGTAGTTGTATAGATTTGAATTAAATCACTTTAGGCAATAATTTGTTGATAAAATCTTGCAATTTCAATAAACCTTTGTGCTAATTTTTTCTATTGCTTCATTTAGGTTGCCCGCATCTAGAGTCTTCTTTTTTTGAGCTTTTTCTGCTGTTTGCTTTCTTTATTCTCATTGTAATAGCTTTTTCTGGAGTGATTGTATGCAATATTGTGCAATTTACTCTGCGAAATCCTCACATAGATCTGACATTGACATTTTGGTGGATCATATATGTTATTTTTGTGCATGTTCTTCTTGTCATGTGATGTTTGTTGTTCTTTGGAAATAAAAGAGAACAATGGTATTGATTACTGTTACTTCTTCTTTGACATCAATTTCATGCAAACTTTATCATGAATTAGTCTTTTAATCAGAAAAATTTCCTCTGGGTTTCCCCAAGTTTGTGCCATGCTTCTTTCCTCTGTGGTGCTGCCTGCTTTAAATAATGGCACTTGCTTCTTGAAGAGTTCTGGCTTTTTATCAACAGTCAACACCATGAGTTGTAAGGCTGAGGAAAATACAGTTTAAAGGCAGGCTGTTTTTGGGGATTAACAATTGTGGGTGAAATAAGGTTACAGCTGTGTTGGTTTGTTTTATACTATTTGGTTGCAATGTATCCGTATATGTATTGAGTTGAATTAAATCATTTTAGGAAATAATTAGTGCTGATAAAATCTTGCAATTTTAATGAAGCTATGTTTGACAGTCGACTACATAGAGGGAGAGGAAACTTTTTTATTTCTTAATTCAGTTCACCTGCATCTACAAACTTCTTTTTCTGGAATTTGACCTGATGTTTGCTTTCTTTATTCTCATTATAACAATCACGTGCTTGCAGATTGAAGAAAAAAAGCAAGCAGCTGCTGATGTTTTGTTTCAATATTCTAAATTTGCTATGGCATGTATCGGAAATCAAGTTCGACCTTGTGACATGAGGTTGCATTTAATGAAGGTAATCTGTGGTTTCTAGTTTGGGTTTCACTTGATCTATTTGTAATTGCAGAGACAGTTGTTTTATTTTGTATGTTCTCTTAAATATTTCTATTTAGGGCTGAAAAAGGTTTCCCTTGTGATATGAAATTCGAAATATTTACCTATAGAGGTTCTAGGCCTGTGGAAAGAGAATCTAAACTGTGAAGTTCAAAAAATATTCTCCAAATAAGCTATACTGATGGCATTTCTGTGTCTCCATATTTTCAGGAGATATCTGGAATGCCAACTTCTTTGAAGAGAGAAGTGCCTCAGGCAGCAGCTTCACCTGATGCAATGGGTGAATCATCAAGCTCAGGTATGGCCAGACTCGACAAAGTCGACAGTTTTCGAACAGTATAAACTGATGTAGAGATATGAAGAATTTGACATCACAGTTGTGGCATGCTGCTAAAACGTGTATATTCTCGCTTTGTTTTATTTAACTCGTAGAGTTATTGTTTTTTTTTTTTTTTTTTTCTAATTTGCTTTGGGAAGATATTGTTAATGTTATATATTCCTATTCTCTGTAATCATATATCACAGATAATGGTGTACTTTTTTCTGATAAACCTATGAATAAATTAGTCAATAAGAAACAAGATAGATTATATTCGTAAAAAGAAGCAATGAGGAAAAAAAATAAAAAGCTGGATGATACGCCTGTGTGAAGGAATTTCATGCCTCATTTCATTTTTGTCTTAGTTTCATGTTGATATATGGTGCATCTATTCTTTCACAAAAATCTTCTACTTCATGGGCTGTGCTGTTATTCTGTAGGCCGCATGACATTAGAATTTAGCTCTTTTTACATCAAATTATATTGGAGACATGAAAATTTATAAATGATGGGGCGATGTATCTTGATGGTCTAGTAGTAGCTTTTTTCATAATTACCAATTTAGCTTCAACTTGGTGGAACCTGCTTCATATGGTCTCCCAGAAGTCGAGGCAAACCTTGTTGATTTCTTTACTTGCTTGAGACAAGACAACGGTATCTTCTGACCCCAGTTGAGGGGCTTGGCTTGTTCCAGATGGCTCTAGTCAAATTTGATTGTCTAAGAAGTGTAGACAGCTTTCTAACCTAATATATTTAAAGGACGGAAGTTGTCATAAGATATGGTTTTGAAGTCTAAGATAGAGAGGGTTTTTCAAAAGAAGCATAAATGTGGTTATACTCGACTCAATTTGGAAATCGGACTGGTCAATTTATTTGCTGGAATATTATGCATGAACCTTTTACGTTTTTTTTTGTTTTCGCAAGTGGCAAGAAGTCTGGACAACTTGTCGTTTGATATTGACCTCAGCAACTTACACATGCTAGTTTGATTCTTCGCCACTGAAGTCAACAGGATGTGGATTGATACTGAAAGCAACTTCTTTTTAAAATCTTAATACTGTGAATGGATAGCAGAGGGCATCTATTTGTGCTACTATGTTAGGTGAACCCGGGTTAGGACAGAAAAAGGAGGTAGAGCTATTCTTTTTATTAGTATCATTAACAGTCCATTGATGACCAACATTGGAGCTTAGTAAACTCTGGAAAAGAGTAAAGGTACTTGACTAAGATGATTTGTAAACGGTTACTACAAGACATATGCTGAATGTTTTATGGATAGGATATATAATATCGTCTAGCATATGACTATGAAACAAGTGTATCGTAATGTTAAATGAAGTTGGACATGCAAGGAATGATGGGGTGAAATTCAAGTAACAGAGGACGGGGTGTGCTTGTATCATTTTAGGAAGGTGAAAAAAGTAAAAGAAAACAAATAAAATAGACATGGTATGGGACAGACCTGTAACAGAATCTAATTTTGTTCACATGTGGTGTTGGTTAGAACAATTAATGTTTTAGTTGGTAGACATTATTGTGTTGAGCTAACAACTATACCTCCCCCATTGCTTTGCTTTTTCCTTCTATCTCTGTCAAGCCTTTTTTTTTTCTTTCATGCATGATTAGGATAGATTACCCACCTACCTCTTTATCTGCTTTATCTTCATCATTAGCATCCTCACACTGCTTATCCTTTACTGAAAAGTAGGGAGATTATTTTCTTAAGGGTGAATCATTTGACAAAGCTCGTGCATGTGC
The DNA here is from genome assembly GCA_039660915.1 of Euphorbia tirucalli. Classification (NCBI taxonomy): domain Eukaryota; kingdom Viridiplantae; phylum Streptophyta; class Magnoliopsida; order Malpighiales; family Euphorbiaceae; genus Euphorbia; species Euphorbia tirucalli. The sequence continues at coordinate 75,396,373 of CM077641.1, forward strand.
ATTACCTTTATTGCCATCTTATGAGAGTGATTTTTCATTGGCTTGTGGTTCCTTTCAGCTTTATGAAAGTGAGAAAATTTTGATTATAATGATAGTGGTGGAAATGAAAAGACAATGGGCAACTATATCACCTGCCATGGAGAGAATTAACATTATTTATGATATAGACAAATAGTACTGGGATATTTAGTTCTAATTAATAGATTCAGTACATTCACTGCGAGAGTAGATGGCTCATATGATCATATCTAATTATCAATTAAGTTCTCCCACTCCTTCAACTCTTAATTACTTCAATATATTATCTTCTGTAATCCAAAATGCCATCTTTTACTTCCAGAAAATCATGACTGTTGCTTCTACCGCAACGGCATTCCTTCCTGTCTTGCAGTCCCAGGCTGCAATAGAAACACACAACTTTCTTGCCCCTGCTATCCAATTGTTCAGATTGATGTTGGAAGGGTGGGCATATTCTAAGCTCAAGATTCAGTTCTTGATGGTATGGATTTCCTGGTTTGCACCTGAAATGGCCGCCGGGAACATCCTCTTCTTTGGAAAGTGCATTAATTGAAGTCATCATGCTGTCTAGTACTGATTCTTTGATTAATCTATTAGTCGACGGATCAATCCCTCTGCTCATCAGCTTTCTTCTTATGTGAGTATTCCAGTAATTCTTGATCTCATTATCAGTTCTACCCGGTAGCCTGCTGGCTATGAGAGACCATCTGATATAAAAAAAAACACATGAATCTTGTTAGCGTTTTGAGTGGAAGTAGCATACAATTTCAAAGGTATAGTGTGTCTTACTTGTTACCAAGGAGGCTATGCAGTTCAATAATGAGCTCATCTTCTTCAGCAGTAAAATTACCGCGCTTCAGATCAGGGCGAAGATAGTTAATCCATCGAAGGCGACAACTTTTGCCGCAGCGAAGAAGGCCAGCGGCTTTAGGAAGGGTTCTCCAGCAACCCTCACCATTAGCTTGAATGAAAGCAATGAGACGTTCATCTTCTTCTCTGGTCCATGCCCCTTTGTTGGTGTGAGCCTTCTCACAGCATGGAGATCTGCCCATGTTTTTTTTTTATGCTTCTTGCTGAAACGAATTTACATTAGAAGATGAAAATTTCTGCTGGGATTAGTTTTGAAAGTTTGATAGATGAGGTTTGCAGCATTAGAATTGAATGTCTATGGATAGTATTTTACTCTGCTGAATATGGATAATAACTCCAGCACTGATTATTTGTAGATGTTGTTTGGTGGATGAAAAAGGGGTCCACTTCGTGACTTTACTCAAAAGGGTGCTTAAAAAATCTAACAAAAATTAATCAACTTGATTATGTTGATTTTTTTATTCTCACTTAACCTGCAAAATTGACATTCACTAAAACATAAAGTAGAATAATTAGTTTCACGTACTTGAAAATCTAAATTCGTCTAGAAATTGTGAATGCTATGAAAATGTTCAAGCTCGTGCTTAATTTTGTATTTATGTGTTTTTTTTTTCCTTAAATTTAGAAAATAATTAAGACCTAATTGGTCGTTTGTTGTGTTCTTGTTTTAATTGATTATGACAGTGTAAAGAATAGTTTTTATTTCAAAAATCTGAATTTAGTTGGACTGAATTTAAAATCATATTTATGGACTTGTTTTTATTACCTTCCCTTTTCACTACCTATATGTGTTTAGAGTGTGTAAAGTGTAAGCACAATAAATAACAGAGTTTTTTTTTTTTTTTTTTTTTTTTAAATAGATGCAAATATCAGAAAATAAAATGCATTTTTAAGTGAAATTAACAGTATATATATCAAGGATTTCTTTTTCGGGTCAATTATAAGATCAACTAAAGACTTATTTTACTGGTGCAAATGAAAGAAATTTTTTACTACAAAACGGTGGTTGGGTTGTTACAAGAGAGGAGAAGATGTAGGAGTGTGATGGATTATTGGACCAATGGATCCAAGTCCAAGTTTGAATTGTCACCGTGTAGTTTTACCTAGAAGTGGTAATTTCTGATACGACAACACGATTCATTTGATACGAAAATTATTGTTGTTGTTTGTATGTCATGTGTAATAATGTGAAATGCATTAAATAACGCAATACGATTATGATACGATAACACGAATTGCGAACTATATTATTCTCGAAGTGGACCAAAGGAGTGGTAACTAACTCTATAATTTATTACTCATAATGATATGACTATGAATCTGTTATGCAAATTGTTAAAAGGTCAATCAATTTGGGCACCAAGTTGCCGTCCAAGATGACTTCTGAAATTATCAGTCTTTGCCGTCCAAGTTGACTTTAACAAATTATAATCTCTTACAAAAAAAAAAAAAAAAAAAAAAAGAAAAAAAAAATACAAAACAAAAATTATGATCTAATAAATTTTCAGGCTTGGGGTTTTTGGTGAAAAGACTTGTTCCTAATCTGCACTTATTTTGTCGCTTCATTTAATAAGGAAAGAAAATGCATCGTTGACGGTTTTGATGTTTGGAATTTTTATATATGAGCTACTCAATTTGCACACTTACGGCGTTTAACGATGGGAATTTTACAAAAAATACATATAAGATAGGATTGTTTACAAAAATACGTTCCAAGAAAATATTTGTTACAACTCCTTTTAAACTTTTCAAAGTTATTCAAATGGACTCGTGATTTTATTTTGTCCATATTTTTTTTCTCTTTTCACAATTTTAATCTAAATACGCATTTATCAGTTAATCCGTTTATTTTTTTATTTTACGACTTTAGAAAGTTTTTTTTTTTTCCTCTTCGAAACAAGATGCATATTTATATATTTTTTCCGATTATTTTTTTCATTAATATATAACTAATTATATCTTTGTATTTTAATATGTATATATTTTTTCCGATATTTTTTTTCATTAAGATATAACTAATTATATTTTTGTATCTTAATGTATAACTAAGGTATAATCACTGTAATAGTGTGTCTTAAAGAATAATTAAGGGATAACTAAGGTACAATCACTGTAATAGTGTATCTTAAGGTATAACAAAAGTATAATCATTGTTGTACCTTAGTTATACCTTTGATACTCTTATTATACCTCAATTATAGCTTTGTAAAACTGTTATACTTTAGTTATACCTTATTTATATATTTAATACTCTTATTATACCTTACTTATACATTTGTACAACTGTTATACCTTAATTATATTTTAGTTATATTTTTGATACTCTTGTTATACTTTTGATACTCTTATTATACCTTTGATACTCTTATTATACCTTAGTTTATACCTTTGTACAACTGTCATATCTTAGTTATACATTTTGATACATTTGAAAAAAATATATACATATGAATCTCATTTTGAAAAAACACAAAAAATTTTTAAAGTCGGATGACAAAAAACTAAACAGATTGAGAGATAAATGTAAAATTAGATTAAAATTATATATATAAAAAAAAAGAGAGAAAAATGTGGACAAAGTAGAATAACATATTAGAGTAATTTTGAAAAATTTAAAAGGTAAAATCTAAAACAAAACCTAAAACTGAGGTATTTTTAACGATTTTCCTTTAATCATTAATTAATCATAATTGTATTGAGCCCATGACTAATGAGATACTCAACTTTAAATATATTTATATATACAAACTCGATTACATATTTGAATTGAGTCTGAATTGTAGCTCTTGGAACTTAAAAAGAGAGTTACATATGATATGACCAGACATAAACTATAAAAACTTTTTTTTTTTTTTTTGGTTGAATTGTAAATATTTCATGTATTTTCTTTTAACCATTTTGGGATTTCTACATATACGTTGACCCTTACCTCTAAAATTTATATATATGTAATTCTCACAATTGATTATCTTCCAATATCTATCAAAATACATAGATCTATAAAATATATGTCACTACTATTAAAAAAAATAGAAATGTTTATATATATATATATATATATATATATATATATATATATATATATATATATAAGTATTGAATCGTGTTACGATGATGACAACAAATGGAAAGTTGATATAAAAGTTGACATACATGCTAATATCATATTTGTTTTAATACTATTACAATTATGTTGTAATTAAGTAAATTATGTTTTTGATAAAGACGAAGCTTAAACTTACAAAGTTTAACCAAAATCACCAGAAGATCAAAATGGATATTACTTCAAGAGCTACAATGAATACATCATAATCACAAACTAAAAAGTAAAAGCTTCAAGACCTTGCTGCAACATCTATATATCTCTTGTGACTTGAAGACAACAACTACATTCTTGCTTACAAGCTACAAGCAACATCTATAATCTTCTTCAGGAGGTCTAACAACTATAATGTCTTCAAGACCTGGAAGCAACTGGCACATCTTGTTCAAGAGATGATTATAATTGCCATAATTCACTTATGAGCTAGAGATGGCCATAATTTCCTTTAGGAGGTTTAACGGCTAATATACCTTTAAGAGCTGCAAAGCAAACAGTCATATTTCTTTCAGGAGCTATCTCCAACGGCCATATTACCTCTTAATGTGCTCCTTCAAACACCTATAAAAGGCAAGGAAGATCAATTGTCAAAGTGGGAGACTGAAAGCAACAATTCACACATTTAAGCTATCATTTCTCAAGTCTTTCATAATTCCTACAAGAGCAAAATCAAGAGAGAAGAGCTTTATTCTTTGCTCATTCATTCAAATATTCTTCTAAGGGAATTGTATTTTCACACAAGGGATTTGTGTGAAGAGGGTTTCTTTATTAATAGTGTGATCAACAAAGTTTGTATGAGTTTGGTGCTTGAACTTTGAAAAAGCATCAGGATAAGTTTGGTATTTGAGCTTGAAAAATACCTGGATAAGTTTGGTATTTGAGGTTGAAAAAATACCGGGATAAATTTGGTGCTTGAGCTTTGAAAAAGCATCGGAAGAATTTTGTTATTTGAGTTTTAAAAAAGTAACGGTGGAGGTTTGATACTAACCTGCAAAAGTATTGAGTTTGTTACTTGAACTCGTAAAAACTAAAGGAAACGATAGTGGAAAATCTCAAATGGTTGGTATGAGGACTGGACGTAGACTGGTTGGGTCGAACCAATATAAATCTTGTGTCTTTATTTCTCTATCCCTATACACTTTATTTTCATTGCTATTTAAATTAATGCAATTTAAATTAATAGCTTTATTTTCGAAGACACTTTTAATTTTAGTCAAGCATATTTATATTCACAAGTTTTACTATTTTATCAATTTCGCATTTTTCATAAAACTTGTGTTTGTTGAAAGAAAATTGTTTTTGTTCAAAAAAATTTTTTAAAAGAGTTTGGAAAAATTTTTATTCGGTCTACTGTACTATTCACCCCCTCTCCTAATACTGTAGCTAGCCTATTTGGGACCATCAATATATGTATATATCCTATAAAAGACTATTTTATTTTTGCTTTTTCTATGATTTATTTTTGCAGAGGAGTGAATTGGTTTGTGTATTAAATATAGCTTATAATATAGCTTGAATATAATTTATTGGGTTTTGTTAAACTCATTTATTAAATGGTTAGATATGTTTGTGTATTAAATACAACTTAGATACAGCTTGAAGATACATAATCTAATCTAAATATATATAAGCAGTTAGCATTAGATTGGCATCATTGAATAACCAATTTCAGGTACGAACTGAATTTATTGTATTTTCTATATTAATCATGGATATAGATTGTATATAACTTGAATAACTTGAATATAGATTAAATAATTTGAATATAGCTTCAATATAACTTTTTGGGTATGTTAAAACCATTTGTTAAATTAAATATTTAATATGACTTCTATAGATACCCAATTTTGTCCGGGGTAATTTTTTACAACTTTTATTTTAAAGTGGTTTACTAATAATCTATTTATTTATTTTTTATTTTTTATTTTTTCTTTATTTTATTTTATTTTTTTGAGTTTCTGAAATATCCTGATTGTTATTAAAATTAAATGCACTTTTTATAATTAACATATGTGAAATACAAAAGGCACAATTATAGAAGATAAATGAAAAAACTAATATATGTTTTATTAATGAATTACTCATCTTTACAATTAATTTGGAATTACAGAAAAATTAAAAATGCAAAAAAAAAAAAAAAAAAGAATTATAAGGAAATGGGGACAGGCTGATAACCACTCTATGAAATTATCCCTTATACAAAACCCAAAATTATTATAACTACAATCTTAACCTTAAGAATTCCCTAGTTTTACAAATTTGGGACTGCCCATCCCTTTGTCTATAAAAGGATAGTCCCACAACACAAAGGGAAAAGGAGAAAGCAGAGGAAAAAACACAAAAAACATAGAAAAATGAGAAACATAACACAAATTCTTTTCTTCTAGTAAGGAGAACCATGTTCTAGTTCCAATAATATAGACGGAATGGAAACTTCATCTTTCTATTTCCTCTCTTTGTCCAAGTTTTCTTTGAGCATCAAAATACCCAGCAAGAAGATAAATTAGATAAGCTCGAAAGCAGTCCATTGACAAGGCCAGAAGTAAGGCAGTAACATGTACACATCTCTTCTATTTTTCTTTGTAAATTAATATACAAAAAAAAAAAGTCTTATGTAATACAGATTCATCAACAGTGTAGAGACATGTTATGTCTATACCAAATATTGGTGCCTTTTTAGTTAATTTATCTATTTATTTCATTTTTTCTCTCTTTATTATTTTCTCTTCTTCTCTTTTATTTTATATGCTCACTTAAGAATTGCATTAATCATTAACCTAAAATCAGTTAAAACCCAAAAAAAAACTTGTAGAATTATAAATCAATTCAAACCCAAAATCTATCATATCACAATCATTGCAACCATGGCGTAGCACACACACATCATCATAGTCAGAGGAAAATAGTTTAGACCCATCATTTTAGCACTTAGAGCTTGAATTAGGATCATAAAATAAACAAGCATTCAAGGTCCGCATACTGTCAACACCATTAATTAGCATTTGAAGACTCGTAGTCCATCAAGCCGGCATGCATAATCATGAATTAAACACACACACAACACACAGAGATAGGGACAGAGTCATAAAACTGAAATTGGTTCTCTTCCTTCTTCCATCTAAGGAAAACCAGGTTCTGGTTCCAATGACTTAGAGAAAGTAATAATTTCATCTCCTTCCTCTAGTTTTGGGCTCCAATCTTACCTTTTCAAAAACACTTGCAATTTCAAAGTTCAGGTCAGGGTATTTCTCAAGAATAAAAAATAGAGAAAATAAAAAACTAGAGAAGCAAAAAGAGTAATACCTTCAATTGTCTACGATCTAAGGTTGTCGATGGTAAGTGCGTGGCAACAGCAGCACACGAGCAGCATACTCCGATTTCGGGAAGTTTCCAATGAGTGAACTAGACTCATCTTTCTCTCAAATCTGAAATAGAAAGAATTAGGATAGAAATCTAACCCAAAATCACAAAAAATAACTCAATAACCTAAAAAAATAACGAGCAGCTATGAGCACGGGGTTTTCCCGACCTCTGTGATGAAAATTCTTTGTTACCTGTTAAGCAGACGAACATGGATTGGACTTGAGAGTGAGCAAGATGTTACCTGGAATGTCTCAAACGCTTTAAAAACCAAATAGTCCTCGTTTCGAAACCCCGAGATAGGTCCTTCGATTGATTAGAGGGCTTAGAGGTGAGTGTGATATTTAGGAGAATCTGTCATGGCTCTGATTAGAGGCACACGGCTATAGTTCACAACTACAGCCGCGCATCTATAATTCTAGAGCTGCACGGCTATAATCTCACAGCCGCATGGCCCTATCATGGGGACAGAATTTTTCCTAAATAGCCAAAATCAGTCTTTGACAAGGATTTGATTTCTTAATTAGTGGAAAGACCCTGAGATTATCTAGGTTTTTGACTAACAGAGAAAAGACAACAAAATAAAAAAAAAACAAAGAACAAGGGAGAGACGGAATTGAAGGGAGAATTCTAGGAAGGGAGAGAAAAGTAAAAAAGAGAGAAAAGTAAAGGAAAACAAAAATGGAATTCACCAGAAACACATAAAATAGACTTAAAAAATATAGAGTGAGAGTTCCTAATCATATCTCTTTCATTCGGGATCTTTCTCGGGTTGTAATCGGATCGTTGTGGGACACAAACTCGAGGATTTTAGAGTGTTCGTGGGATTCTAAGCACACTCCACCTTTTCAACCCACTTCCGGACGTCAAACACGCTGGAACATCAACAAGGTAAACTCTGAAAGGCCTTAAACTCACCCTTGTTTATTCTGTGTTGTGATTTTTCTGTGTTTTGTTGAATTTCCGGAACTGGCTGTTTGATTATAGTCGTTCGACTCTAACTAGAGATGAGCGGCTGTAATCCCTTAGAACAGAGCCGAGCGGCTGTAACCGTATAGCCACGCGGTTGTGTTCTTCAGGGCAAAAACCTGAAAAGCCCTAAAACCAGCCCAAAGCAGCCAGATTCCATTTTGTTCATTCTGTTAAGATTTATTTCGGTCACAATCATATCCGTTATATTCTGAATTATGGTTTTTGATTTTCATTGAACATTGATGTGAGATTTTCGGATTCTTTGGTTTCGGTTTTTGAGTTTTGGGGCTGTTCGATCCAAACCGGATCCACTGTCCAGCATTAGCGGACCCTCAGGTTCCTCAAAGTCCTTAGGAATCATTGAAAATGATCAAAATAGTGATTTTCAAAGCGAAAAAAAATCAATGTTGGGTTTTGGATACTACAGATGCACGGCTGTAGTGCTACAGCTGCGTGGCTATAATTCTATAGCTGCGCGGCTCTAACTGAGCCATACGGCTGTAGTTTCCAAAATGAGGCAGAATCTCGGGATGACTCCTGCGGATGTCGTCGTGTGATGTTGTCTTCGGAGTCAAACCTATTTTTCATGTGTTTACTGCTTTTGGACCTTAGATGGATGTTTGGTAATAGGAATCCCCATGAACGAAACCCTAAGTTCTGGGATAACCGACCCACTAAATGAAGTAATTTGCATGTAATTGAGCCAAACTGTTTTCAAGCACAAGAAACCTACAAGGCGTTTCTAAAACCGTTTTCCAGGTGTAACCGAGCAAGTCGCCCAGACTTCTCGGTTATCCCCTAAATGCATGCTCCCGCTCTCTAAGATTCCCCATTCTATCTTATGTGACTCCTACTTGTTTTTGTAATATGACTGTGCTAACCAATTTGTTTTGCAACTTTTATTTTTCTTTATTTTTATTTTGGATGTATCTTATAGATTAATCGTGTATTCTAGGCGATTGTACTTTTTAGATCTTCGTGTATCTAGGTGGTTGTAATGGTGAGGATGAGAGCTTTTTCTCTTTTTGGGTTGTAATAAGTGGCCTCTCTCTCTTTTTGGTTTTGATGTATATTTTGCTTTTCTACACTTTAAATTTATGCAATTTATTTATGTCATTTGAATGAGCATGGGCTAAATAACAAAAGATAAGATGGGTAGATAATTAAGTGAGTAAAATATTGTCATATGCACTTATAAATGAATACAAGCTTGAGATTGAATAGGTAAGTTGCCCGAACCCTAAATCTCTGGATTAGGTACAGTAGTCTACGCTCGGTAGGGAGCTATACCGGAATTTCCTGGATGAGCTGATCTGGGTGGCGACTCTGTCACTGATCTTGGAATTTAGGTTTCGAGATCTTTAAGTTATAAAATGGGATTTTCTAAAATGCAAAACCAGTTTTCCAAAAACTCACATCCAAGGAAAGGTTTTCTACAAAAGGGATTTCCAAACAAATCAATGGTTTTCCTAAGCAAGATACAAACCCGTTTCCCAAACAAAAATCAATTCAAAAAGCATTTTTTTTCTTTTTTCCCGGTTCGCTTCACCACGTTCCACTTTCATTCACTCGAAAGGTCGTCCGCTCACAGTGGTGACGCCGCTGGGGATTAAAAGTTTCTTAAAATGTTCTTTTTAAAAACGTAAGGAACTTAGGCAACTATTGAAATATAACATTGCTTGTAGTCATTTACTAGTTTATAGTACTATATTTTACTCACACTTGCATATCATGACATTTTCTTCTTCTCAACCCCTCAAACTCACTGATCAGCCTAATTTATTCTGGAAGGTGACCTACCTCTTCCGCTAGGATTGTAGGCACCCGAGGGGGTAAACCACTCATAGCACCAGATGAACCTCTCATATTCTATATGGAAGAGTGTATTTTTGCTATGGGAACCTGTACGATCCTTGGTTTGACTTTGGCCCACATGTAATGACTTAGTAACTTCCTTTTAGGATTACCAAAACATAAATTCAAAATTGGACATTGAGAGTACGCCTTTGGTATCCCCGGTTGGTACCAAAGAGACCCAACACCTAAGAAGATTGCGTGACCAATTGAAAGGAGGAATAAGGTTGGAAGGGTGAGCATATTGTTATGTGTGCTAATGTTTGTTCTGTGGTGGTGTTATTTTGACCTTTACATGAAATATCAAACACGCACAATCATTCATGTGCCATTCCAACCACGTTTTTGTGTAGCCATTCTTAAGACATGAGCACATGTGTGACATTGACACTAACCACATCTTTGTGCAGCCACAACATTTTAATTATGTACCACTTACATCTCGTGTGTTGACATTTCAATAAAGCATACACGACATCATCCTGTATGTCATGCATCCTAACCACGTCTTCTTGCAGCCATTTGCATCTTGTGTGACATGAACATTCATATCGTATCATCCCATTCCAATTAACAAAGGACGTTTGAGGTGTGCCTTTCACGGTCATTTCATTCCATTCCATATCGGGTGTCCCAAAACTACCCGTGTTCTGCCCGTGCATCTAGTTACACTTGGCCATTCCACTATACCATGTCATTCACTAGAGGACTATAACGGTCTTAGACCTATATCCGTGTGGCGGGTCACACGATATCACTACATGACATTATGCTTATTCATCGTTGGTGTCACGGTGATGCCGAATTTTTGCTTGTGTGTCGTTATCCACATCAGATCATCTCATGACATTATTGAATCATTTAAGGTACTCCACGAGTACCATATCACTACACATATAAGGGCATTTCATGACATTACAAAATCATACAAGGTTTTCCACGAACGCCTAATCTCTGTCCTTGTCTCTATCCACATGCGACTTATTTGTAACATCATCTCATCCAAGATGCCCTAAAAGCATCGAAACTCTGTTCGTGGGACGGCCCCCATGTGACCATTCCATATCACTTCATTGACTTATAGAGCATCAAATCTCTGTCCGTGTGTCGGTACACACGTGACCATTCCATGACATTCACTAGGTGCCCCAAAGGCGCCAAACCTCTGTCCGTGTGATGGCTCACACGTGACATTTTTGCATTGTCTTTCGCATGGCATTGGGTACTCTTGGGACGTCCAAAATAAAAAGAATGAAAACATAAAGATCATCCTTATTATCATTCTCACTCATGAGACATCATTCAACCATGATCAACTCATGATTGTACATTTCACTCCATAACACCAAGCCGTTTAGATACTCCACGAGCACCAAAAACTTCATCTCGTACACCAAGTCAGTTAGGTGTTCCCCGAATGTCGGAAACTTCGTGTCACACATCAATCCATTTAGGCACTCCATAAGCATCGAAAACCCATTTTCATGCATTGATGTTCTGTGAAAATAAAAAAATCCCATCTCATATCACAGCTCAAGAACCCAAGGTGCTCCCCAAGAACCGAAACTCCGTTCGTACTCCATGTACATGTACACATCCATAGCATAGTCATGCACCATATTTCAAATTCCTTTGCAAGTATCATCTTGCTTCGATCCATAGACACCCTGTGTGTCATTTTATCCCTGGATGTATAGGTATACGCCCTATTTTAAGCTCCTTTGCAAGTATCATCTTGCTTCGATTCGTGGACACCCCGTGTGTCATATTATCCCCCGGGTGCATAGTTATATGCCCTATTTCAAGCTCCTTTGCAAGTATCATCTTGCTTTGATCCGTGGACACCTCGTGTGTCATTGTATCCCCCAGGTGCATAGTATACACCTTATTTCAAGTTCCTTTGCAAGTATCATCTTACTTCGACCTGTGGACACCCCGTGTGTCATTTTATCCCCTAGGTGAAAAGTTATGCACCCTACTTCAAGTTCCTTTGCAAGTATCATCTTGCTTCGATCCGTGGGCACCATGCGTGTCATTTTATTCACGTGGTGTATACCTATATGCCATACCTTGTCTTAATCAATGACCACCTCAGCGGTATTCATTACATTTGTGCATTCCTGCTTTTGATTTTGTACACTTGGTTGGTTCAGAATAGTATAACATGACATAGCATTACATGACATCATATGTATAACTCACCATTCAGACATGTACATATCACATCACACACTCATGCATACATCATCCTCTATTTAATGTTCTTCACGCATGCGCCCGTCGACACTAATAAGTGTTCTTATCAGGGGGAAGGGGAAAAATTATGAGAATGGCCAACCTGATGAACTTTAACACTATAACAGATGTTGTGGAGGATTATATCGCTTCATCATGATTCGAAGAAGATGCAGTAATGCTGAGAGAAATGCTAGGGGGTGATTTTGGCAGAGTAGAGAGGCTGACGGCAAGGTGCACCGAATTAGAAGTAAGAGTGGTGGAGCTCGAAGGAAAAATAAGAGATATAGTATGTACAGGCTCCAATACCGATGCTAGCAGGAAGCAGAATGCCCATATTGCTTATGCTCATCCCCAACACCTTGGAAGGTACTCTTACTAGGATTCAGGTCTACCAGGGATGAACGTGGATGCGGAGTCACCTCCAACCACTGTGAAGACTATAGCATGGTTGCTACACCTCCTTAAGTCAAAGGAATCTATAGGCTATCCAAAAGAAGATGTTGTAGTAGCCTCTTAGGGGCACCCTACTCGGATCGAAAGCTAAAAGAATCACATGACACTCCCCGAGACGGATTCTCCAGGTCAGATCTTTCAAGGAGGTGTTCAAGGGTTGACCAATGAAGTAGAACTAAAGGGGCCCCTCAAGACCGATGTCGACCCTGACTCTATTCTGCGACATGCCCATAACCCACCTACCAAAGATAACAGGAAAGGTATATCCCCGTGGCTCTACTTGTTAAACAGACTATTTACAGACTGTAGAAGGAAGGGTCTACTATAGAGTTTTAGACTATACGTGGGACCAAAAGAAGCATAAAAGAGTAAATTCTGTAGCTATCATATAATGGGAAGCCGTCAGACCAACGATTGTTTAGCTTTAAGGGAGGAGATTTAGAAGCTAATAGACGAAGGGAAATTGAAGATCCCATCTGGCTTCGATAGGCGACCTGGGCAATCAAAGAGGCTGCCAAGGAAACTCCTCAAGCTTCTCGAGGAAAGGAATATGATGAAGAACTACAAGGCCTGGTCTGATAAGAGTGGGGCAGCGACACTGAAGTCGAAATGGTTACTAATCGAAGAATAATGAGATCAACACCTTTTAGAGATCTTCTTCTTGTAGTGAACTCATTTTGCTTGTAAGGTGTATTGAACTTATTTTGAATGCGATGCAGTTTGTTATTTTCTTACTCGTGTGATGATCACATATACATGGAATTATGCATGCATTTGACCATCTGAAATGACATGTCCAACATGTATAATATTAAAATGCATGACATCAATCCGAGTACTGTAGGGAACTTGAAAGTGAATCTGGCTCTGATTGAACCCTCGCTTAAAAAGTGAGTTTGTGAGATAAATGAATACGGAATGGCATCGCCTCTATCGAGTCACTTGTCAACCCAGATCGACAATCCTCGCGTATCACAAGACAAGATGTTATCAGGAGCGTCAATTTAAGTAGCAAACATTATATTTAAACCACTCCAACCTAAAAGCTACTGCTAAACTTCAAAATCAAACCCCAAAATGAAGCTCAAAGCCTGATTCCCTATCTAAGAAAGTACCCCATGCCAAAACTCTAAGGCTAAAATTCGAAATTCATCAAAATCTCCAACCCACAAGAATCTCAAATGACCTTCATCACCCATCATATGGTAAAACCTTGAAGTAGTTCTCGGTCGTAATGCATGTATTATCTTGTTTGTATGACATTCATGTGTACATGACATTACGCATGCATTGTTCATTCAAAAGGCATATTAAACACATATGACATGCATGAATTTAAATGCAGCAGGAAAACCAAAAGGTGGCTGTGGCTTGGGTTTAGTTTCTTTCAAAAAGAAAAATGGTATCTTGATAGGTCATTCAACTGGCAGGAGACAGATTCACATGATTGATCGACTTGTTGTTCAAGGTTCTTGCTGTTAAGACTCAATGGATCTAGACCCCAATGGCTTCCAAATTTGCAGCTCGACTCCCCATCCAAATCATAACCAACCCATTCCTCAAATCGGCCATGCTTCTTTGATATATGAGAATCCCGACACCTTCTGTTGGATTCCCTAAAAAAAAGACCAATTTCTTCTCACACCCAAATTATCATACTACGTCACCCATGTCATCCCATTACTCCATTCCTTTCATAAGCTCGAACCTAGGACAACATCATCCACGTTGTCTCACTTATTTTTCTCATTTCGCCATAATAGGCATGACTAAAGACAATTACAGCTGTCCAATATGATGTCGTTAGGGTCCAAGGCAGGACGCAGATAATGCAGATGATGCAAGTACAATTCAGTATCCAGACACCACAAATCAAAGGATCATTATACGACTCCCTACACTAGGGGCAGAAAATGACGGAGTGACTATCACTTAAATTCCAGATAGTGCTAAAAAAATAGAGATCCATGTAAGCCAACGGGTAGGACAACAAATGAAATATCCTCCAAAGTAAAATCAGTATTACATCAAAGGGAGATTGGAAACTTTGGATCCGAAGGACAAATCTCACAGAGAAGAAAATCCTAGGATGAGGGATATCAAAATAACATGCATCAGTCCATGCTGATACCTAAAAAAAGGTCTCTAACATGGAAAATCGAAAAGGACATGTTGGTAACATGAAGGGACGTTGATCAAAACCAGAGCCACAATTTGGATTTTCCTAATGCATCCACATTCATTATGTCATGGGTGTTTTATATGTTATTTCAATGTTCAATATGCATACGTCATGTCATTGCATATTAGTGTCAACTTACGGATTATAGCACGCAGCGAACCAGGTTTAACGAAGTGTTTTATGTCCAAATACGAGTTCCTAACACTTGGAACAGGTAAAGACCAAACCACTGGATATCATCATGAGCAATGGTCTGGCGACCTTCGAGAATACGCCAAGGCACATTTTCTAATCCTGAGATGGGCCAATACGAAGAGATAAACTCGGCTAGAATACTCATGCAAAATTTTCAGGCCATTCAAAGAAAAAAAGAAGATTCTTATCATGAAGAGAAAATTTCCGACATGGAAAACCGAAAGGACGTGTTGGTGACAAGAGGAGTGTGATGCTTAAAGTCAAAATCACTTTTAATTTCCCTATTGTGCTCATTTTGACGTCGTCATAATAATATTATGCGTGTTTGATTTTTTTACGTAGATGTTCATATTGCACACATCGTGCCATTACATTTAAACATCCATTAGTAGGTTGTGGCATCCAAGCCCACGACGAGGAAAATGAAATTCATGTTATAAACAGTGATGCCCGGTCAGGATGTCACATACAAAAAGTTCTGTACAGAATGCAGAGTCTAACCCTTATCCTCTCTCTCAGCCAAGTAAATCATTCCTTTGCAGAATAGGTGGCAAAGTCTGTGATCTTGATATGCCAAGCCTGATAGTGTTTCGGAGCATACCATGAATAAGGTGGAGGAATACCCAAAAGGCTCAAATTCTCCAGTAACCAGATCTGTATAATGACCCATCGATCAGGAGGGTGTTGAGACAATCAGACTAAGCAAGCATGGCATAGAAACATGCCTGAAGTGAGATGAGCATCCATCGGTCTCAATGGGGCAATTGGAATGAACAGAATTTAAATAAATTAGGGTCTCAGTTAAGATAACTCCCATAGGTGAAGCACCATAAACTATCCAGGCCACCACTGAGACTAATTGGAAGTCGTAAATCTCATCTCTGGACTCGCACGGACACCAAGACCAACAACAGAAACATCATGTCACATACATGCACATATTCAAAACATACACACACACACACATGCATACATGCATCAACATTGATCCAAGAACAGGCACTTACTGTCATCATCGGGCTATTCCGAATCGTGAACTCTCTGAAAATAGAAATAGCTCGACATTGGGGCATCTCTTAGGCTATACATTGCAAATTAGAGCCATACGGCTCCAAATCTCAGGTAAGAGAATTTCCTCAATTCTCATAATTTCCATTTATGCCAATATGACCCCGAGAAAGGTACCCTTTGCTTTTTACAGGTATCCCAGGGCAAAGCAGTCAAGCTGTATTTATTCTTGATCGAAGGGGAAAAAATTTTTGTTTCCAAAATTATCAATCAAGGAATAAATACGTGCTCTCGGAACAAATTCAAAAACCAGCATCCCTTTGGATCGAATTCAAAAATCAGCAACACTTTAGATTGAATTCAAGAACCAGCATCCTTTGAAATGTCTCAAACACTCCAAAAACCAAACAGTCCTCGATCCGAAACCCTGAGATAGGTCCTTCGAGTGATTAGAGGGCTTAGAGGTGAGTGTGGTATTTAGGAGAATCTATCACGGCTCTGATTAGAGGCGCACAGCTGTAGTTTCATAACTACAGCCATGCGGCTATGATTCTAAAGCCGCACGGCTATAATCTCACAGCCGCGGGGCTTTATCGTATGGACAGAATTTTTTTCTAAATAGCCAGAATCAGTCTTTGACAGGAATTTGATTTCTTAATTAGCGAAAAGACCCTGAGATTATCTAGGTCTTTGAATAATAGAGAAAATACAATAGAACAAAAAAAAAAGAACAAGGAACAAGGGAGACGAAATTAAAAGGGAGAATTCTAGGAAGAGAGAGAAACTAAAAAAGAGAGAAAACTAAAGGAAAACAAAAATGGAATTCTCCAAAAACACATAAAATAGACTTAGAAAATATAGAGTGAGAGTTCCTAATCTTATCTCTTTCATTCGGGATCATTCTCGGGTGGTAATCGGATCGATTCGGGACGCATACTTGAGGATTTCGGAGTATTCGCAAGATTCTAAGAACACTCCACCCTTTCAACCCACTTCCGGACGTCAAACACGATGGAACATCAATAAGATAAACTCTGAGAGACCTTAAACTCGCCCTTGTTTATTCTGCGTTATGATTTTCTGTGTTTTGTTGAATTTCCAGAACTGGCTGTTTGATTACAGCCGTCCGGCTCTAACTAGAGCCGAGCGGCAGTAATCCCTTAGAACAGAGCCGAGCGGCTGTAACCCTATAGCCGCATGACTGTGTTCTTCAGGGTAGAAACCCAAAAAGCCCTAAAATCGGCCGAAAGCAGTCAGATTCCATTTTGTTCATTCTGTTAAGATTTATTTCGGCCCCAATCACATCCGTTATATTTTGAATTATGGTTTTCGGTTTTCATTGAACATTGATGTGAGATTTTTGGATTCTTTGGTTTCAGTTTTTTAGTTTTGCGGCTGTTCAATCCAAATCGGATCCGCTGTCCAGCATTAGCGGACCCCCAGCTTCTTCAAAGTTCTTAGGAATCATTGAAAATGATCAAAACAGTGATTTTCAAAGTGAAGAAAACCAATTTTGGGTTCTGGATGCTATAGACGCACGGCTGTAGTGCTACAGCCGTATTGCTATAGTTCTATAGCTATGCAGTTCTAACCAAGCCACACGGCTTTAGTTTCCAGAATGAGGTAGAATCTCAGGACGACTCCCATGGATGTCATCGTGTGATGCTGTCTTTAAAATCAAACCTGTTTTTCATATATTTACTGCTTTTGGGGCTTAGATGGATATTTGGAAATAGGAACCCCTACGAACGGAACCCTAAGTTTCGGGATAACCGACCCACTAAATGAAGTAATTTGCATGTAATTAAGCCAAACTATTTTCAAAACTGTTTTCGAGCACAAGAAACCTACAGGGCATTTCTAAAACCGTTTTCCAGGTCTAACCGAGCAAGTCACCCGGACTTCTCGGTTATCCCCTAAATGCATGCTCCCACTCTCTAAGATTCCCCATTTTATCTTATGTGAGTCCTACTTGTGTTTGTAATGTGAGTGTGCTAACCAATTTGTTTTGTAGGTTTTATTTTTCTTTATTTTTATTTTGGATGTATCTTATAGATTAATCGTGCATTCTAGGCGATTGTACTTTTTAGATCTTTATGTATCTAGGTGGTTGTAATGGTGAGGATGAGAGCTTTTTCTCTTTTTGGGTTGTAATAAGCGGCCTCTATCTCTTTTTGGCTTTTTATGCATGGTTTACTTTTCTGCACTTGAAATTTATGCAATTTATTTATGTCATTTGAATGAGCATGGCTAAATAACAAAAGATAAGATGGGTAGAGAATTAAGTGAGTAAAATATTGTCATATTACGAGCGGACGACGTTTTTGATGGAATGCGGACTCTCTCGAAAGGGAGTCTCGAGATTGGGCAACCCTCCTTCGCGTGGGGTTTTTGGATTGGAAATTCATTTTTGGGAAAATTAATTATTTCGTAAAAGAACCGGAAAATTACAGTGTAGCTGAACCAAAGCAGGAACTGCCACACTTTCCAGAGATCTAGATTCGGACAAGTCCCTTATTTCATGTCTAATCAAAATAAATATGGCCAATGTTCTTTGAAGGCATTTTATAAATCTAAAGTCAATTTTATTAAATTAAATCATGCGGCGCACATACACATAAAATAAAATTAAAGCGGTAAATAATTAAATTATTACAACCCGATCAAATGAAAGTAAAAACTCTCGGCCTCACATTACAAGCGCCTAGAATACACGAGAATCTAAAAAAATAAAATCACCTAGAATACACGAATTAAGCTATAAATTACATTAAAAATAGAAATTAAAGAAATTAAAGCTGCAAAACAGATGGATAGCACAGTTTATGGCACACCAAAAATTGGACTCAAGTAGGACAGGGGATTTTAGAGATCGGGGGTATGCATTTAGGGGGTAACCGGGTCGGGCCGGCCGGCCATCTCGATTAGACCTGGAAAACAGTTTTGATACGTCCCTGTATTTTGTTTTGTGAGAAAAGACGTTTTGAAAACATTTTCCGGTTTATTTTAATTTAGCATGTGAGGTGGGTCGGTTTTCGGGAGAATCGGGTCTCCGTCGTGGCATTGTTCTAAATACAATAACACTGAAAATTAAATCTAAGGTCGTGAATGCACACAAGAAAATTCATTTTTGGTGATTTTCTGATTTTTCTGAATTTTATGATTTTTGGGAATTTTTTTGGATTTTTTGGATTTTCTGCCACTGGATGAGGATTACAGTCGTATGACTATAGTTCATCCCTTAGCAGAAAAATCGCCAAAATTTTATTTAAATGAAAAAGGAAAAAAAAGGGAAACTAAGAACAATCATACGACTATTGTTTAGGATAGGGGTGGCAATTCGTGTCATCAGGTCGTGTTCGGGTTGGGTAAAATTTCAGGTTCATGTCGAAAATCCCAAACACGAACACGACCTGAAATTTTTTTGGGTCAAAAATACAAACCCAAACATGACATACTAAAAAACACGGGTAATACGACACGACACGAGAACATCAAACAGGTTAATTAAAACACGACCCAACCTGCTAACCGACCCAACCTGTGACCCAAAAACCAAATAAATCACTTGAAACCTAAAAATCTTCAAACAGCAGATTCAATCATTCAACCCTAAGCTTGATAAACTACAATCCGTCAAATTCAAAGTAAACATAAACAATAATTTTTACAATCCAATGAACTTAAAACTTAAAGAATTAGTTTTACAATCCATTAAACTAAAACATAGATTACAATTCATTAATCCACTTGGATAGAACTAGAATCAAATGCATGTTCTTCCTTGTCCAAATTCATAATATCTTCAATCCCTTCTTCCTTGTTCAAGTCTGAAAAGCAAACATAAAATTTCAGTAATAGAAAGTTACAATACAACACATATCAAACAAACAGAATATTTGAACAAAAGGAAGGGGAAGAACAAGAAATCACAATTTTCTTGCACCGGAACAGGCCTAAATTTCACGGATCCAAACCACTGAAGCTGAAAATCCACACATATATCCATTAAATAGAAAGTTACCTTGCTCACCAAATATATACAGTAGACAAAACATATATACAGTAATAGAAAGTTACAAGTTTACAACACCTATCAAACAAACAGAATATTTGAACAAAAGGAAAGGGAAGAACAAGAACTTACCTCTTTGAAGCAGAATCTTTCAATGACGAAGGAGAGAAGAACAAGCAGGAGATCGGCAGAGATCGGCGGAGATCGAGGGAGATCGGCGGAGCTCGAGATCGATGAAGCTTGAGACCGGAAAGAAGAAGCAGGGGAGGAGCATGAGTGATGAACGAGATTAGGAGAGAAGAAGAATCAAAAGAAACGGGCGGCAAATGAACAAGTAGAGAGGAGGAAGAAGACGGGCAAGGAAAGGAAGGAAAGGAGCAGCTAGACTAGATAAGCAGAAGAGAAAGAGATAAAAGAGTTTTGTGTGAACTCTCAAACCATAAAGGGCAAAGTTGTAATATTTTTTCGGGTTATTAGGTTGACTCGAAACACGACCTTAAATTTAACGTGTCATATTCGGGTCGATCCGAAAATGACCCATGACCTACTAAGCTAAACCCAAACCCGAAAAAATCGTGTTGGGTTCATGTCATGTCGGCGGGTCTCATGTCACTTTGCCACCTCTAGTTTGGGTGGCACAACTATAATTATAGTCGTGCCTCTGTTCTTCTTCACAAGAACAGTCGTACAACTGTTCTTAATTTCCAGCAGCAGCAAGCCAAAAAATGAGTTTTATGCATGAAAATCAACCAAAACACCCAGAAAATGAAGCAAAATGGAGGTTTCAGGTATAGTTACCCTTGTTGCGCTGATCCACCGTAGGTATGACTGCTAGAAACACTTTAATTTGCTCCGGATTGCTTCTTTTCCTTTATGAGTCAAGGTTGCAAAATGGGTCCAAAAACCTCCAAAATGTCACAAATTTATGTGAATTTAAGGTCTGAAATTGATTTGGTTTTTGTGTGACAACTTTAACCTACGATTTCTAATAGATTTTAGGCTTTAACACATTGAAATTCAAAAGAAAAGAGTCGAAGAAAGATGGGAGTTTTTTAGGTTTTCTTCTCTTCTTTTCCTTCAATTTCTCTCTCAAATTTTCTCTCAATTCTTTCTCTGCCAAAAGTCCATTCTCTTTCTTGTTTTCTGCCTTTTATTTTACCTTGCTTGTGGAGATCAAATGAGTAGGGGTGAGCATGGAGCGGTTCGGTTCAAAAACCGAACCGAACCGAAAAAACCGATCCAAAAAACACTATATTTTATAAACCAATCCGATCCAAACTAAATTTTGGTTCGGTTCGGTTTGGACTAGCTCGAACCAAAAACATCAACTCTTTAAAAAAAAATTAAAATAAAAATTTTATATAAGTAGTTTGTTTATAAAAAAAAAAAAAGAAATACAAAAAAATTACCTTAAAAAAAAGTAATACTAAATAATACTATTACATCACAATAAAATACTAAAATTCTCTTCTTCTTTTTTTTCAACTCTCAAGTTTTAACAACTATAAATTAGCATAAAAAAATCACAATATAAAATTATAAAACAATATAATATCTAAAATTCTCTACAATTAGTATATATTAATTTTATAATTAATTTTAATATTTTACCAATTATTCAGTTTTTTCGGTTTTGAACCGAACCAAACTGAACCGAACCGAACCGAAGTCCATACTTCTTCATAACTTAAAACCAAACCGAACCAAACTATGAAATGAATCGGTTCGGTTCGGTTTGGTTTTTCGATTTTTGGACATTGGTTCGATTTTGCTCACCCCTACAAATGAGCATTAATTGCTCTGAAATTTGCCAACTTTTTTTTAATTGAAAGGTATGGGCTCCTGCAACCTGCCACGATATTACAGTCGTACGACTATAACAATACCCCCACGACTGTAATTACAGTCGTGGTAATCACGGCTTTTTTTTTTAGAGTTCGGAAAATTTCGTGTTCACACATATGCACTTATAAGTGAATACAAGCTTGAGGTTGAATAGGTAAGTTGCCCGAACCCTAAATCTCTGGATTAGGTACAGTAGTCTACGCTCGGTAGGAAGCTGTACCGGAATTTCCCTGATGAACTGATCCGGGTGGCGACTCTGTCACTTATCTTGGAATTTAGGTTTCGAGATCTTTAAGTAATAAAATGAGATTTTCTAAAATGCAAAACCAGTTTTCCCAAAACTCACATCCAAGGAAAAGGTTTTCTACAAAAGGGATTTCTAAACAAATCAATGGTTCTCCTAAGCAAGATACAAACCCGTTTTAAATCCAAAACATCACAAATCAAATGCTTTACCTTACTTTTCTTTTTTCCCCTGTTCGTTTCGCCGCGTTCCGCTTTTGCTCGAAAGTTCATCCGCTCACAGCAGCCATAAGAAAGGCACCATTAGTTTGTAAGGAGGAGAACACTCTTAAACTCACCATTGACTACGGATCCCCATGAACCCTCGATGGCTGGGTTCGACCTATTTACTTTGTATTTCTAGAGAAAAAAGCGTGAATTAGATAGGAAAAGCACAACTAAGAGAGAGATAAAGGCCGAAGGAAAATAAAAAAAATGGCCTTTTGTCAGTTGTAGGTGAGCGCCGGTTCCAGACCATCGTGGAAATAGCAGCGTCAACAGCCGGCCGTGATAGGTGTGAGCCATGGATTTCCAGAGATAGGACAACGATGGGAAAGGAGAGAGGCAGTGTTGGAGATCAACTAGTTTGAATCCTTACCGGCTGACTGGAGCTTGAGCCGCCGACGTTAATGAGTGAAGGTGAAAGAGTGGGAGGCGGCTGCTATGAAGAGATGAGCTTAGGATTTGAAGAAGAGGGAGGCGGCTGGTGTGGAAGAGATGAGCTTAGGGTTTGAAGAGAGGGGAAGATAATTTATATATGATGGGTAATGACCACTGGTTAGTGGTCTCGGGTTGGATTCGGGTCAAGGCTTGAGTTTTGGGCCTAGAAAGAAATTGGTTTAAGAATGAATGAAGGCCCAATCGAAAATTAAGCCCTTTTATTTTAACATTTCTTTTAATTCCCATATCAATACATACATATAGACTAGTTAGGGATTAATTGAAGAGAAATCATAACTTAGGTTTATGAAATTTGAAATTTCTAAATATAAATAAGCGAGACAAAATAAAATTTGTGTACGTATAATTGTAGAAGTTTAATTTCATGACTATGCTATGGTTGTGGAATATAATTTAATTTAATTTATATTGATAGGGTTAACTTTATTTTATGATCAAAACTATAATATCATTATTTTTTTTTTCAAGTGAGCTTTAAATTTTTTTTTTTTTTTTTTTTTTGTTTTAATAGAGAGTAGTATAAAGTCCTTTATTACTTTTGCATCAAGCATAGACGTATTCCTTACATAATCATATGGAGATATTTGCGTATTTATCGCGTCTATATTATATATTATATGTATGTTTTTTACATCCATGTTATGGAGGTAAAATACAAAAGTCATTTGAGTACAAACACAATATTTGTGTAAACTTTTATGTCCATGTTATGGATATAAATAAAAAAAATTAATTATAGTAAAATATCTTTATGAACGTATATCCAGTTAATATGTAGGTTCCTATATTCGCTTAAGAATACAAAGAAATAATAATAAAAGAACTACATTCCACAAAAATAATTCACAACCTTTTAGTACCAAGTATGAGCGGGTAGGGTGATTATTATCTTCCCTACATGTAATTAGCAAACAAACCAATATAATCTCTGGTTATTTAAGGTATCTAATCGGACCAAAACTCGATTCTTGGCTACTCTACAAAAACATCGTTATTATCCCAAGCATCTCAATAAATCATTATAACAAATTGTTATGCGAACTATAAAATTAATTAATATAAATTTTTTGCCCGTCGGCATGGTTCCGACAACTTCAATAATGTTTTAATATAACTTGAATATAGCTTCAATACTGAAAGATCACAAAAGAAAATCCATATGAACTAACAAAACTCTAGCAATGAAAACAAATCTAACGAATATATTCCAATCTTCCCTTCAAAGCAACAAAAACCAAATAATCCAACATGCTTGTACTGTGAATTTAATAGGAATCGAAAATGCAAAAATCTAAAACGGTAGAATTGTGATAAAATCCACATATAAAAAATGAATAACTCCTTGGGATGAATTTGAAAAATACCTTGTAATTTATTAAAAGCTTGCCTTGATCCAGGAATGTTATATATTTGTACTTTTCCATAACCTCATAATCAAACTAAGCTTAGCTTAAGCGTTTACAAAATTTTTTACTGAAAGTTTGAAGTTGAAACAATGGTGTACATTCTAATATGTGAAGAAACAATATATTGATGAAAGAAAGAAGACGAGAAGAAAGAGAAATATGAGGGTGTAGAAAGCAAAAACTCTAGATAGCAGTAAATAATTGACTTTAATTTTTAAATATTAGTACAAAATTGACTTCAATCCATAGTTGTGAAAACCGGACCGGACCGATCGGTCGGATCGGGTTCGACCAGAACCAGAGGTCTGTCTGGTCGGTTTGTGTCCGGTTTTCACTCTGATCAATTTACGGTCGGACCAACCGATCGAACCGGAAAACCGTGAACTGGACCGGTTTTCCGGTTCGACCAGACTTTTTTTAAAAAATATATATATTTGAATTAAAAATTTAATTTATTATTTTGAGATGTTTTTAATTAAAATAAAATATAAGTTGTATTTTTCTATTATTTTAAATTAAATTGACATTTAATTGTAACTATATTTCATAAATTAAGCTTTTTAATTATTATATTGTGTTTGAAATGCTTAAACTTAAAGAATTATAATAAAAATGTTCAAATTTTTATATATTATAAATATAAAAATAAAAATATTTTAATATTTTAATATATTTATTAAATCCGGTTCGATTCCGGTTTATTCCGAAA
Organism: Euphorbia tirucalli; assembly: GCA_039660915.1. Taxonomy (NCBI): domain Eukaryota; kingdom Viridiplantae; phylum Streptophyta; class Magnoliopsida; order Malpighiales; family Euphorbiaceae; genus Euphorbia; species Euphorbia tirucalli. The sequence goes on from CM077641.1 coordinate 75,421,561, forward strand.
TTCATGAATTGATCCCTTTACCGGTTCGATGACCAGTCCGGGTCTGAAAACCATGCTTCAATCTATTCATAGATAATTGAAAATAAATTTTAAATTAATAAACCAGATAAATTTATTAGATGACATAAATATATTAGAATATAATGGATTCATAAATTTTTATTCAAGATTTCTCTTCTTGTTAATTTTTAATTTTAGGATTACATATATGTGTAACGTTTAAAAAGGTTATATATATATATATATATATATATATATATATATAAGTTAAAAGAATATGAATAATTTGTTCCACTGTGGGACCTGGAACCTTCTCTTTATTTCCGAAATCTGATCCTCTAGCACTTTTTGCAACTATGTTCCCTTTTTTTTTTTTTTTTTTTTTTTCTGTGAATTTATGAATTTTATTTTATTAATTAAAACAAGACAAAATTTATTTCTATTGAAGAAAGAAAACAGAGCCAATTACTGAAAAATGAGTTTTATTGACGAAGGGTTAAAAAGCAAATGACAGAACCATCAATTTTATTTAGGAGGTTTAGCAGATGTACTATGAAATGATAATTTAAAATCTGCGGCAAGTACGAATAAATTATTACACCTTCAGATATTGTTCATTCAGTATAAATTATTTTTCCAAATTGATATTTTTGCAAAAATTTTGTTAAGATTAGGCGAAAATTACATTATAGTAAAGGGTAAGGGGTCGAAATGCAAATACAAAACTCTAACATCTCACCAAATCCGTTAATTATTTGGGGACATAATGCAACGGCTACTAAGTAAAACGGTAACCTCAACGGTCGAAAATTTTCAAATATCTTTCTCTAATACCCCTCTCTAATTCACATACTTGTGCATACTCGCTCTGCATCTTCCATCTCTATCCTCTGCATCTCCTTCTTCTCCTTCAATTCCACTATTCTTCTGTCTCCTCAGAGGCAATATATAATACGAGAAGAGGGAAAATTTCCGTCTGTATTTAATTAAATAAAAAATAAAAAAAGAAGGACAAAAAATGCTGCAAGATATGTGGAATGCTCCTCCAGGTTTCAGGCCTACCAAATCGGCCCCCACTTCACCGGCGAAGCCTCTTGGGGTATCAAGAACTCGCTCTGAGTCTTTTCATGCTATCCACAAAGTTCCTGTGGGTGATACTCCTTATGTCAGAGCCAAAAATGTTCAAGTAGGCTACTGGGTTCACTTCAATTGGACTTCAATTCTTCTTTTCTTAGTGTTTTTCTTGATGGGTTTTGTTTGTGTTGCTGATTTTTTTTTAGTTGGTGGATAAGGATCCGGAGAAGGCGATTCCTCTGTTTTGGGCAGCCATTAATGCTGGTGATAGAGTGGATAGTGCTTTGAAAGATATGGCTATTGTAATGAAGCAACAGAACAGGGCTGAGGAAGCCATTGAAGCTATCAAGTCTTTGCGAAGTCGGTGTTCAGATCAAGCTCAAGAGTCCCTTGATAATATTCTTTTAGATCTTTACAAGGTATTTGATTAATTCCCATCAATTAATTCATTTTTTTGATAATTGGGTTGGTTTTGTCGAATTTTAATTGTTAAAACATTTTACAGAGATGTGGGAGATTGGATGACCAAATTGGGTTGTTGAAGCACAAGCTCTTTCTAATTCAACAAGGGCTTGCTTTCAATGGGAAAAGGACCAAGACTGCTCGGTCTCAAGGGAAAAAATTCCAGGTCTCTGTTGAACAAGAAGCGACTCGATTACTGGTAAGAAATACAAAAGATTACTCTCTTTCTTCTTCTGTTTTGCCTCCTATTCAATTCAATTTCTGAATTTTCCTTTTGGCTTTGGTTTTCTTTGTTTCAGGGGAATTTAGGATGGGCGCTGATGCAGCAGAGTAACTACGTTGAAGCAGAAGATGCCTATAGACGGGCACTTTCAATTGCGGCTGATAACAATAAAATGTGCAATCTTGGCATATGCTTGATGAAGCAAGGGAGAATTAAAGAGGCCAAAGAAACACTGCGGCGAGTGAAGCCAGCAGTTGTGGATGGGCCAAGAGGTGTAGATTCTCATCTCAAAGCCTATGAAAGAGCACAGCAGATGCTTAAGGATCTCGAATCGGATATGATGAACAAGGGAGGAGACAGAGTAGAACAGAGCAGGCTGTTTGATGCCTTTCTTGGTTCTTCCTCTATCTGGCAGCCTCAGCCTTGCAAGGACCACAATATCATATCCACAACAAGAAGTACACCCAAATTCCATGATGATTTCGCTAATGAAAACATTGATTCAAACATAATAGCTCAGCAGAAATATATCAAACAGTTTGCTCCTTTTGTAAATGCATTGAATGTGGATGCACCCCCATTCTTTTCTTCGAAATTGGCAAATGAGATCCCAATTGGGAATCCATTTAATGAGACCCTTAAGAGGACTAGATCAGGAAATGCTGCTAACTCAAGTAGAGGGAATGAAATGGGGGTGATTAAGAATTTGCCATTAGCAGAGCCTGGTAAACCCGAAACTAAGTCAAGAAGGCTATCTGATGAAACAGAGAATGGATTGTCCAAGTTGTTGCCAGACAACAAGGATTTTGAAGATGCCATTCTCGCCGCAGTTTTAGGTCCAGCAAATGATGCAAGTAAGCTAGTTGAAACTAGCAACAACAACACAGGGATATTTCAACCGAAGATCGAAAAGAAGATTGAAAAGAGACTTAAGGTTTTTCAAGACATCACTCTGTCTCTCAGCCCAAGAGCCTGATTCAAATTATTTCTCAAATTTAATAACGTTTAAAGTTCTAGGATGGAGATAAACTTGTTCTCCTTAACACTAACTAGTAATATGCTAGAGATGTATTTTTGGGGGTTTTCCCATAACACAAGCAGCATGTTGTTTCTATTTATTATATGTAAACTCTTAATAAGGAATATGATATATTAACTTTGAAATAATCAATCCAATGTCTAGTACATGACAAATTGAATAGAGAACCCCAATACTAAAGATCAAATCCTGATTCTGTCTTTTCTCACTTGATTCTTCGGTTAACTTCATAGAAGTAACCTAGGATTACCACAATTACAGCTACTGCAACACCCGCAGCACTCTGTGCAAAGAGTGTACGACAGTTTGCAGTTCCTCTGAAGCCAAGCTCGGATAATTTCTTGTGCGAGGCAGCATAATCTGCAAAGAATGCATCCTCATCCTGCCATATAAAGTAACAACTTGATTATACTTATGTCAGATCCTGGATTTATAATCATAGACGACAAATTGTTTGTTGCTTGTATTACCTGAGCATATTTCTCAACATAAACCCGTAACTTGGGATCTTCTACTAGCACCTTATCAGAAGGGAGTTTCAATAGTCCCTCTGAATCTCCTCTCAACAGCTCCCTGATTTTGATTTCAAATTTAAGAAATACTTAGTTCATTCATGTAGAATAAATAACACCACAGTTACTGCGTACAATTGTCTTTTCTTACTCGAAATAAGAGTTGTCAAACTTCAAAGGATCCTTTGTCCAAGCACCTTCAAAGCCTGATCTTTCTTTATGTGCCTTTCCCTGTCAAACCAAAAAATGCATAAAAAATGAAGTATAAAACTTACAGTTCTAACGTAAATTTTTTATCTGCAAAATTACTACCAATGTATGAGCGCCGGAGAGTGCTACAATGTCCTTGTCCGATAAACCCATTCGATAAAAAACGTCCCTCAAATGAGAAGCATCTATCACCAAATCAAATTAAAAGTCAAAAAAATTTGTCCACGTGAGGGAAATGAATGCCTATTTAATAAAAAAAACAATAAATAAGAAATTAAGCAAAATAGATCGAGACAGGCATGAACCTTTGTTCGCATCAGGAAGACGCCCCTCCTCAGGAGACATAGAAGAGTCCTGGTTCAGAGAGAGAGAGAGAGAGATAGAGAGGGTGAAAAATGAGCTTAACTAAACATCAGCCATTAGGTTTTTGATCATACCTTTCTTCCTGGAACAAAGTCAATAGTTGGACCTCCTGTGACTTCAACTGCTACAACCCCAGCAAGCTAAAAATTCCCCCAAAAGAATTTAGATTTTTAGAAGCATATTCTTGTTAACCATGTGGAACAGATGTGATCATGATTCGATGGTTCTCGGGACAAAAATAAAAACTTCATTTTTCTCAATCAGTCATAAGAAATTAAGCATTAGAGTCCAAAAAGAAAAACAAATTTAAAGCAATTTGATTAATAACAGATGCAATTCTCAATCTAACAGAAAAATCTCAATTTGGATAGATAACTGAGGATTTAAAATAGTGTTTCAAGTGAAAAAAATACCTGATAGAGGTCAGCATATGTAATTTTGGGATGTTTGGCTTTGATTTTCTCTGAAATGGAAGACATAACCAAATAAACGACAGATTATGGAGAGAAGTAATTCAAAAAGAAAGGAGAGAAAGAAAGAAAAGCTTACCGCACATATCAATAGCAATTTTAAGGCCCTTATTTGCTGCATGTGTGTACTCTTGTTCGAACCTAATGGAACCATTAGGCCCTCCAGTTTTGGTTTTCGCATCATAAGTTCCAGCATCATGCCATCTGCACAGATATGTCAATCAATTTATTTTTTTTAAAAAAAAAAACCGCAATTCTTAGCAGGTAGACCTATTTGAAAAGAAAAAGAGGAGAATGAATATACGCTAAGCGAAGCATGATAGGAGCACAGTTCTTGCTGGAAATAAGAGCACGAAGGTCCCGACGAGCCTTGTCTATCTCCTTCAAATACTCTTTATCGACTATTGGTGATCCTGATGCTGCTGCCATTTCTCTTCAATTAAAAACCAAAATGAAGTCGAAAGACTCCCTTGATGAAGAAAATGACGAAGATAATTGAGAAATGATTGATCGATTAGAGGTTGAACTGAAGATTATATACGAAATTGAAGAAAATGAAAGAGTGGAATAGAATAGGGGAAGGCATTGATGGAATAGAGTAAGCAAAGGATCGTAAGTTTCTGAAAAGGGGGGGAACGTACTGCGGCTTTTATGAATTTTTCAAATAATCTTCTTTCATGCACTCGCTTCCACAACGCGTGTGGAACACGTACACAATATTTCCTGCTTCTAGAGGTGGCCAAATTGGACCTGACCCGGTCGAACCGGACCGGATCAGACAGAGTCAAAACTGGTCAAATTCTGAACCAGATCGAACCGAAACCGGATCGGCGTTCATAAGAAAAAAAGATTAAGGTTCAGGGTTATTCATTCTGTGAACCTGTGAACCGCCGGTTAACCAGTGGTTTGACTCATTTGTTTTTCTTTTCTTTTTTTTTTTAAAAAACTTTTCCTCCCTATAAATACATTATCCCTCTTTTAATTTTTTCACACAACTCTTTACACTCTCTCTATTATATCCAATTTTTTCACACTTTCATTTACATTTTATAAGTTATTTTTAATATTCTACATTATGTTATTTACTAGTTAATTTGTTGATTTACATTTTTTTACAAATCATATTAAATGTGTAAGAGAAATAAATGGTTTATTTCTACAAATTATATTTTTGTAATAATTTTTATATTATGTAAATTATTAATTGTAAAATAAAAAATATAAGCTGTTTTTCATATTTGAGAAACTATAATATTTTGTTACGTATATTAATAATTTATCGAGAAATGTTTACATCGAAACCACATGCAAATTAAATTCTAAATGTTTATTGAAAATGGTTGAACCTGAACTAGACCGAACCTGAACCTTATCAAACCCCGATTAAAACCTTATCAAACCTTGAACCTGAACTGGACCGGACTCGACCGAACCGAACCGGTGGTTCATCCCTTTTGAAAGTTAAGGTTCAGGTTCAAGGATTTCTTGGACATGAACCAGCGGTTCATGAACCGTGACCACCTCTATTCTACACTTTGATATCGTAGTAGTTAAATCTAAATGAATGAATATCCTAATTAGTCCAATTAAATAACAATTTTTTTCAGTCTTAATTTGCATCAATAGGATAAAATAATAATTTTGTTAAATGTATAAGATAATAATTTTAAAAAATTTCTAAAGACCCACTAAAAATATAAAATAATAATTCATTAAATACATATAAATATTATAAATATAATTCAAAAATAAAACACTTTCTAAAAAATTTCTATTTTCAAAATTTATTATTTTTTAAAATTTAATTTCATCTTTAAGTTTTTACCGAGCACAAACCATATTAGGTGTATTCTTCTCTTGTTAAAAAAAGTATATTTTCAAGGTCTTTACGATAAGAAAAACTTGTTTGGAGAAACATCAAAACGAGATCTTGATCGTATCAACTAGCAGATTTATCATTCCTTAAATCATTTTTTCATCCGTAAGAGATTCCATTAAAATTTAATTTTTCACTAGAATAATTCAAAATATGTTCAATATTCGTAGTATTTCTATAGTGTAGATTAGAGATGACTTCTTTTAATCCATGAATGCCTTCAAAATCATCAATTTTTTATTCAAAAGATATACATTTCTCATATTAAATTTTGCAACATTAACAACAGTTTGCAATATATATAATATAAATTATTCTCTAAATTAATAAATATTAATTTCTCGATAAATTAATAAAATATCTATCTATCAATAAATTAACAATCTCTATAATATAATTATTTTTTCTGCTATAAGGATATTCATGTATGGAGAGGTTTTGTTGTATATCAATTGATTATTTAAAAAAAAAAAAACCTTTTTAAGCCTTATCTAGTACAATTTTTCTATTTGATATTTAACTAGTTTATTTTTTTAGATTTACAGAAATCGAAACTATTTAAAATTTATAGTAGATAAAATAGTTAAGTTCAATGAAAGGTATGATATTGATGATTTATAGAGTACTAGAGAAAAGTCGGAAGGATATATCTATTATAATAGCAGTGGTTACGAGAATTATTCCACTAATGTCGATATTCACTTGAGGATTAAAATATTTTTGAATTCTACAGATTAATTTAAATGTTATAGATTTGTATAAGTCTGATATCAAAAAGGACCAAATCAATAATCAGATACATTAATTATGAAATTAAGTTTTGATATCAATTTGAAAAAATTTTAAAACAATTTCAGAGTATACTACTCCGTGAAACTACATATGGTAAAAAGATTTTTACACGAATTTTTAGGATATAATAAAAAAAATATAAATATCTTTATAATTAGAAGAGTAGATATTTCGTGAATGTTATAAAAAATATCATTAATTTAGCTTTTCAACTTAACATTTTAATTTATTCAAAAGGCATTGTGTCAAAACATAATTGATGATGTTTTAACACTTGTTATTTTCTCATTTAGAATGACGCGTATTATTTTGGATTATTTTTTTTTTACCGTAATTTCCAAATTAAAAGGAAAAATGGCGACACTTAATTTTGGGTGAAAATAATGTTATAACTTAGCTCGAAGGGTCAAATTCATCATCTATCCTTCATCGTCATCGAAGTATGAGATGAGAGGGCGTGGGGATTAGGAGAGGTACTAATCTTTCATCATTGAAATATGGGCTTAAAGGCCTCGTGGAATGGGACTAAACGGACTGTTTCCTCACTTTCCCCTCCTTAAACGGATTTTCGTTATTTTGGGCCCAGTCAATCTCGTTTGGCCCCCACACAGTATTATCTAATTTCTAATATTGTATATTCTTTTTAATTGTATATTGTACATTTTTAGATTTCCCAAAAATTAAATCCCTAAGAAATTAGAAGTAAAATAATGTTCGGAATTCAAGTCAATGCTTTGTAGTTTTGCTTAAATTTTAATCCAAATAATTATTGTTTGAAATTTAATTGGATTAAATACTTTTTTTTTTGTCTTTGTGATATGACCAGTTTATCCCTTTGACCATTGTCCTATTAATATTGCCTTTTTACCCCTGTGGTAAAAGGTTTCAAAAAAGTCCCTAGAAAACATCTTCCGTCATATTCCGTAAATATAATTGTTAACGTAATCTCATAGTTGTGAAAACCGGACCGGACCGATCGGTCAGACCGGATTCAATCGGAACCGGAGATCAGACCGGTCAGTTTCTATCAGGTTTTCACTTTGGTCAACAACCGATCAATTTTTGGTCAGATTGGCCGTCGAACAGGAAAACCATGAACCGGACCGGTTTTCCGGTTCGACCAGACTGTTTTTAAAAAAAATTATTTAAATATAAAATTTAAGTTATTATTTTGAGGTGGTTTTAATTAAAATAAAATATAGTTTGTATTTTTAAATTATTTTAAATTAAATTGACATTTAATTGTAACTAAAAAAACTATATTTCATAAATTGAGTTTTTTTAATTAGTATATTGTGTTTGAAATGCTTAAACTTAAAGAATTGTAATAAAAATATTCAAATTTTCATAAATTATAAATATAAAAATAAAAATATTTTAATATATTTATTAAATCTGGTTCGATTCCGGTTTATTCCGGTTTAATCCAAAATCCATGAGTTCATTCCTTCACCGGTTCGATGACCGATCCGGATCTAAAAACCATGCGTAATCTAATGGAATATATGCTTTTCAGGGGTAATTTGGGAACGTTTTTATATACCACAGAGGATAAAAAGATAATCAATAGAGCATGAGTCAAAAAAGTAAACCAATGATAACACACGAATCTAAAAGATCTTTTTATCCAATTTAATTATTTCTCTTACATCAATACTTCACATATTTTATTTGTAATGTGATTAAATTATGGACAAAAAATATCTTTTCCACCATATCATTTTAAAATGTGACATTAAATGTTGTCAGTAATATCATTTCTGAATATTTACTGAAGCAAGATCTATTTTATTTATTGAATAATAATCTTTTCTGCATTTGATTGAGACTAATGGTAGATTAGGTGATAATATTTTATTAAATATCCATTAGAAATACATGTTGTCTTGGCCTTAGAAATATGAGATCTGATTAATGTTTTAATTAAATTATATAATCCTCCCATTGATCACAAAAAAAAAAAAAATAAATAAATAAATAAATAAAAAATAAATAAATAAAAATAAAAATAATCAACAAACCTCAAAAAATTATTTTTTAGATATATAAAATCCACGTCCTGAATAATTAACTTCGTCCTTACACTTAATTAGCAACGAAATTTCAGCAATTAGAGATGACTTCTCATTTGCTAGTAGGATAAATAGTTTGTTGTAGTAGAATTTCTAATATATATATTTTTTAAACTCATATAGTTTTATTTTCAGTAACCCCATGTTTGGTTTAAAAATATGTCAATGTTTGTTTTGAGGTAAATACAGGATATGGTAACTTATGGTAAATTATGGGTTGAAGTGTTTGATTTTTTTAACACCTCAACTTGGTGTTTTTAGTAATACGTGTTGTTATTATTAAATTACCTTTTATCTTTTCTTTTTTTTTTTCTTTTATTATTTCTTATTATTTCCACATGTGTTATATTTTATAGTTTTATCTTTAATTACATAGATTATAATTGTAGTTTTCATATAATTTTACATTATTAAACCGTGAGTTTACCTTATTATGAATCCAAACATAATATGGTATTTCACGGGCCATTAATATACTACATCTCATTTATTATATACCTTATCATACTTTATTAATCAGCCTAATAACCTTTTTGGCCCCTGTTGTATCACTTGATTGCTCTTTTAACCCATCGTTTCAAAGTTACCCTTTTGGCCCCTATAATATACAAAATTATATCCATCTGAACCATAATTAACCCCTTTGTCTTCACAACGAATTAAAAATGAAAGACAAGCTTGTCAATTATGGTTCAATAGGGTATGATTTTGAATAAGATAGGGGCTAGAAGGGTAATTTTGAAACGACGGTTTTAAAAAGGCAACTTTAAAATAACAGGAGCTAAAAAGGTGTTTTTGCTACAAAGAGTAAGTGTCATTAATCTATCAATGCTCAAAGATTTAAAGTGTCAAAATGTGCTTAAAAATACAAAGGATTGAGGCAAAACTGTTAGGAGCAGCACATAGAAATTAAAAACAAGAGCAGAATAGAAGTAACAGAAAAATCTTTATTAAATGAAATAACATACTACAAAGAAGAAGAAACACAGATTACACCTTAATCGAGAAAGAACAATCTGAACGAGAGCTTGAGGTCTGAACATGTTTAGTCTCTTTAAGACAGAATTTGTTTGGTAGAACAATCACCTCCTAGAATACAACAATGTCAAAGCGAACTCAATTTGTGTGCAAAGAATTATCACCACCAGAACTTAAACTAGCAGCCTTTGATTTTCAAAAAATGAGAGGAAAAAACATAATAGAAAATATTTTCAATATAGATTGGAAGGAGATATTGTTGAATTAATTAGCAGATGAAAGAATAAATAAGATTAACTCTCCATAATGAGAATTAATAAGAATTAATTGTATGTAACACAATTAATCTTTACTAAAATTTTCTGTTAGAGAATTAAAAAAAAATTTCAGATATTTTAGAGAAAATAAATCTAGGCAGGACAATAACCACCTAATTCGGTTCAGTATTTTCATCAGCACGCCGTGCGTGTATGTACATTTTTTCAGGGTTGGATTTACACCTTCCTTTACATGTAGTGGAAAAAAAGGTTTTTCCTTATAAATCCATTAACGATATCATAAATTAAGGATGTGAGATATGAGATTTATTTCTAATTTTCATTCATAAAAGCTCACTTTGAGAATCAATTTGTCATTAATCCTTTATCCATTTTTGGCTTGTTATATACTTTGGAAAGATCTCGTTGCGTTTAATACGATAACACAATTCACGTAATTCAAACCGTAATCTATCCATAACATTATTAGACCCAAAGTTGACAATTAATCACATTATTAAAAAAAAAAATTTTCCAACAAAAATGTGCTATAACCGAAAAGTATTGAAATTAAATTGACAAATTTTGTTAATATACAAGTCATATATCCAATATCATATCAAGTTGCAATTAACTTAATTCGTGGTTACATATGGCTTCCATGTGAGAAGAAATGAAAAATTAAAATATTGTGGAGATTCCTTAAGCAAATTAAATTAGCTGGGTTTCTATACTTCTTTTATTCCTCGAGAGATTTGGAATCTACTTTTGGAGTAAAAAGAAACTTGTCTTTTAACTTGTTCTTAAAAAGTATACTAAATTAATTGATTATCTCGTTCGTTTTTGTTTGTTTGCTTGTGAACATATGGAATAAAAATACCTCAATTGTTAGCAAAGCCATTGTTGAATGAAATTTCGTAAAAGAAATTATGATAATTTTCTATTATTCTGTATTTAACAAGTTTTTCACTATTATGTATTACAGAAACAAAATCTGAAATAATAATGAATATTATGTTACACAGTAGACCTCTCAGTCCATAAATCAAGATAGTTACGGGTTTGAATGGGTCTAAAGTAAGAAACATATGGGCTTATACATAATGGACATTGGTCCAGTCAGTTTTATAAAATATATTACGAATGAGAAATTATAAAATATGCTTAACACACGACGTTATTTATATGATAAACTAATAAAATTACATCACGTAATATATTTTAGGATTGATAAATTATCATTTATGATTTATATTTTAAGATATAATAGAATCTAGAATGTTATTTAAATAAATAAATAATTTATTAATTATATTGTATTATTTTTCTATTAAATAAATATAATTTATTATAATGTTATTTACTTTATACATGAATGACGGTGCGGTAACCATCATACTCAATAATTTCTGAATTAGAATATATAAGAGTTAGAAGTGAAAACTATACTTGCCAATGCTAAAAGAGTCAAATAGATTGATGTCAACTGGTACGCACCGTATCGAACTGTACTCATAACTCACGAGCCTGTCTCAGTTTTTAAATTGAATCACTTGCCATATTAAGCTCTTTTTGTGCCGTTGAAGAATCAAATAACCAAAATACCCTCTGATCCTGCTCCTTTTGCCCAGATTCGACAAATGTAGCAAAACATCATCCTCCCTCCGAACATTTGTCATTGTGTAGTGTGCTGCATGTTTGAGGGTATTTTTGCAAGTAAATTAATTCAATCCAAGGGTATTTTCGTCATCCGATTTTCAAATATTAAATTACTTTGGCTCTCTGCCCAAAACTCCATTGTCTATCTTTCACAGGCTCACTATTATCTTTCCACTCTCCTCATTCTCCACCCCCACCACCTCTGCTTTTTCCGACTTGGGAACAGTTATTCTTGCTGTCTCTTGGCGGAGAAAGATTGTAACTTAAACAGTGGTGTAAACTGTAAAGTTAGTAATTTATATGGGAGAGACTCCATTGATGAAATCTGAGGAGACCAAAGCAAGAATGCTTTCACCAAAGTAAAGATCTTTAAAACACAAATTCCAAAACCCGAAACACCGAATCAGCAAATTTAAAAGTACTTCTTTAGCTTTCCAAAAAGCAAATTTCATTATTACTCATGTATTATTCCCCTTGATCTCTTCTGCAAAAAAAAAAAAGAGAGAAATTTGAAGAAGAAGAAGAAGAAGATGGGTTGCTGTTATTCAAGGTTAGAAAGAGAAGAAATGGTGTCAAGATGCAAAGCAAGAAAGAGATATATGAAACAATTAGTTAAAGCTAGACAAGCTGTTTCTGCCTCACATACAATGTATCTCCGCTCACTGCGTAGCACTGGATCAGCTCTCCTTCAGTTCTCCAACACAGAAGCAAATCTCCACCTTCACCACCACCGCCATCATCTCCCGCCGGTTTTACCATCTCCACCTCCTCTACCACCCACACCGCCTCCTCCTCCTCCTCCTCCGATGAGTCCAAGCTCTGATACGTGGTCCACATCTATAACAGCTTCGCCAGCTCTCCCTGCTCCTCCACCGCCGCCGCCTCCGCCGCCGCAGTCATCAAGCTGGGATTTTTGGGATCCTTTTGTGCCGCCGCCTCCTTCCGCTTCAAGGTCTGAGGAAGAATGGGAAGATGTGACTACTACAACGGTGTCTGAGGTGGCAGTGACGGCCACAGGAACAGCCACCAGCCTCACTGCGCCGCCGTCGGTAATGAGTGGATTCTCTAAGGAGACTGGTAGTGTGAGTGGGAGTGAGCTTGCTATGGTTGTTTCAAGAAACAGTAAGGATCTAATTGAAATTGTGAAAGAAGTTGATGAGTATTTTCTCAAGGCTGCAGATGGTGGCTTTCAGCTTTCTTTGCTTCTAGAAGTTCCTAACCCTAATTTCTCCAGTCATAACAAGGGAGGTAAAATGTTTTTCTTGCATTGATTTATTGATTCAGGTTCTGTTTGGTTGCTGAGAAAACTCAAGAAAACGATAGAAAGTTCTTTTTTTTTTCCTTGTAATTTTTGGGTTGATGCAGGTAAAGTGTATGACCATGGCTGCAATTTGACCAATCCAACCTTATGGGCATGGAATTCGAGTCCGAAAATGAATGGATTTGGGAAAATGAGTGATCATGAAATAGTTGGGAATAATGGTGGAGTCAGCCATTGTTCAACTGTGGAGAGGCTCTATGCATGGGAGAAGAAATTATTCCAAGAAGTTAAGGTAACAACTAATTAGTGTGATTAAATTCATAATCAATGATTATTGTACTGGGATGGTCTAATGTGTTATAGTTAATTTAAATTTAGGATGCTGAGAGCATAAAGATTGAACATGAGAAGAAAGTGGCATTGCTGAGGAAGTTAGAGGTGAAGAGGGCTGATTATGTAAGGACGGAAAAGACAAAGAAAGAAGTTGAGAAATTGGAATCACAAATGACAGTAGCTGCACAGGCAATTGAGACTACTTCTGCTGAAATCATTAAATTGAGAGAGACTGAGCTTTATCCTCAACTTCTTGATCTTGTAAAAGGGTTAGTTTTTTTTTTTTTTTGTACTTGTTTGAAAATCTTGAGTATTTACGATAATGAATTCAAATTTTCACGTGATCCTTTTGTGTTATTTCATTTTCCAATTCTAGGAGAGTCCAAATAGGTACTTGGAGGGCTGGTGGAACATTATTGTCCTTCCATAAAATTAATAGGCCCACTTGCCGATTCTTGCATTTCATACTATAGTATTGTTGTTGAAGTGCATGGGCAAAATTTTTGTGTTGTGTATTTGTTTGTGGTTTTGGAGATTGGAAGCTTCAAAAGGGTAGACTAATTCTGCAATTTTCATCATCTTTCATGGACTGAGACTGAATTGAAAATTCATATCCGGGTGTGAAAAACTACTCCCAGCCAATGGCGTTGTGCCACTTCAGCATGGTTGCTGACCTGGCACGACACCATTGGCAAGGAGTAGTTCAATCCCGTGTAGGCGAGAATTTTTTGGCCACAGGGTTAGTTTTGAATAAACTTTAAGTAAAATGGTAGCAAAAATATAAACAATTCTGGGACACTAAGTGTTTTTTGAGAAAAAAAGAACAATTCTTGTGCCGTCAAGGCTCACTTAGAGAGAGAAAAAATGAAAAAAGAAAAAAGGAAAAAATAGGAAGTCAACTTTGGAGTTTATGGACCTTAAAAAATATGCTTGCCTATGTAGGGTGGAAGATAGTTTTGACTGCTTTTTGTTGACTTCTTTTTGACTCGCTCTGTTTGCTTTTTTTTCTAAGTAATTTACACAAGGGCCCAGTTAATTAATTGTCTATGTATGATGATTTGGAGGTTATGACTTAAGTTTAAGAGTAGTGAATCTTTCTTTGAGTTCATACTTACACTTTTGTTGATTAATTTGTCTTCCTGATTGAGACAATCTTTTGACTTCTTGTACTATATTGTTCTGGTATATTGGGGTGGGCCAGGTATATGATTTTTGATGTCATCTTAGGAAATATGTATGTGCCAACATTTTATTTTATAAATCTTTCTGTTCATGATTATTTAAGAACATACATTTGTTCCCCCTTGTTTGATGCATTACATATGATGTACGGAATTTGGGTTGCAGATTGATGTGCATGTGGAGAAGCATGTATGAGGCACACCAGGTCCAAACGCACATAGTTCAGCAGCTCAAATACCTTAATACCATTCCATCTACAGAACCGACATCTGAGATTCACCGCCAATATACTCTTCAGCTGGAACTCGAGGTTCAGCAATGGCATCAGTCATTCTGCAACCTAGTTAAGGCCCAGCGTGACTATATTCAGTCGCTCACCGGCTGGCTCCGCCTCAGTCTTTTCCAGTTCAGCAAAAACCCACTTTCCAGACCTTGTCAGGAGTCTCAAATTTACTCGCTTTGCGAAGAATGGCATCACGCAGTTGACCGGATTCCAGACAAAGTAGCATCGGAGGGAATTAAGAGCTTCTTGACGGTTATCCATGCCATTGTAGTTCAGCAAGGGGAAGAGCATAAGCAAAAGAAGAAAGCAGAATCAGCATTCAAGGAGTTTGAGAAAAAGGCAGGCGAGCTCAGGTCACTCGAGAGCAAGTACGGCCCGTACTCAATGCCCGATGGCAGCAGCACGGGAAGCAAAGACCCTGTGACCGAGAAGCGAGCTAAGGTTGAAATCTTGAGAGCTAAGGCAGAGGAGGAGAAAAGTAAGCATGAAAAATCAGTGAGCATAACAAGAGCAATGACACTTAATAATCTGCAGATGGGATTTCCCCACGTTTTTCAGGCGATTGTTGGGTTTTCGAGCGTATGTATGCAAGCATTCGAATCGGTATACAACCAAGCGAAAAGTACTGAATCAACAAAGGAGGTGAAAAGGATATGACCATGAGAAGAGGATAATTTGGACTCCTGTATATAGATAGGCATCCTATTCCATAGGTGGAGGAACCCTGAGATTCGTCGGAAAAGTTAGTTGTGGCAGGCTGTGAGAATGGTTTGACTAGACGGGCACATGCACGGGTAATTGATTTGCAGCAGCATGTGGTATAGTTCTGAGTGCTGGGAGGATGGTGGTGTGCAATAGGGCTAGTAAATTTTGTTTGAGGTTCTTATGCCATTGTTCTGCCATAGGAAAGTTGTGAATGATATTTGTTTATTTATTTGTTTTTGAGTTGTTCTTTAGAAGTATAAAGTTAATTTTTTGTTGAAGAATGAGTTGTTGAATCTTGAATCATTTTGGATAAAGTGAATACAAAATTTAGAATTAGGAATCAGCAATTAATTAAAAGGGTAAACAGTTAATTAGTTTTTAAATTTTTATATATTATATTAGTTAGTCTATGTAATAATAAAAATATAATTTTTATGTTTTATCATTGTTAATTGTTTAGTCATTTTAAGTCAAATTAGGCTAATTAGATTAATAATATTAAAATAATTGTCTATTTTATTTTCTAATAAAAAAAATATTTTTTATTTTATATTTTTTTCTCATATTATTTTAATATTAATAATATTACTAATATTGATAAATTAATTTATTAAATTTTTATATAATTATATAATTAAATTCTATTGTAATAGAATAATTAAATAAAAAAATATTTTAAAAAATAAAAAATTGGAGATGAAAATATATAAAAATTATAAATTCGAAATTTTTATTCTAATATATTTTAAAAAAATATTAATCAACGAAAATATATTATTTTAAAATAATTAACTATATAAGGATATTTATTATTAGTTTATAGATATCATATTAAATTAATAAAAAATAATAATATATATTAAAAAAAATAAATAATAATAAATAATTTTATTTTCATAACCAATATATAAAAATATAGAAATATTGGTGTATGTGTATATATTACACAAAAATTTATTGAAAATATTTTAATTAAATTTAAAAATTAAAAGTTATATTTTTACTAATAATGAAGGGTAATTTTGTCCTTTTACAAGCAAAAGTAAAAGAAAAAACTAAAGAGTTTATTGAAATAAAAACTTAAGGATCCTAGAATTTATCTATGAATTAAATAGTATAATACATGATAGCATGGAGCTATAAAACTGGCCGTGTGGACCACGCGGCTTGTCGCCGCGTCATCTCATACGCCAAGTCCCTAAAGGTCCATGTGGCATTCAGTGACCCGGGATAAGACCGTCTCTTTAATAGATCGGATCCTGAGAAGCGCCGACTGAAATAACTTGTACCTCATCAAGTCTCCTAACCTAAGGGACAGGTGGACGGATCCCCATTGAACACGTGTAAGGACATGATGTTGTACCTGTAAAAGGTGCCGCGGGGACAAACACAGGGCGGAGGCCACAGAGGTCAGGTACAGGAGAGTGCCGCGGAGACAAGAGCAGGGTGAGTCCGCCGCACAGCTGTGCCAGGAAGGGGGACCACATCCAGCCAATGAGAGTGAACCGTACAAAACGGTCTGACAGGGTCACGCGGATGAACCCACTATAAAAAGGGAAGATAAGGGACTCCCCAGGTATCTTTTTCAACAATACACTTTCTTTGCTCTTCTATTCCTTTTTATCCAAATCCTCTGACTTTGGCATCGGAGTGGACCCGGAGGTCACCCGGTCCTCAACCCCTTTTGTTTTCAGGTACTCGGTCCTCCGATAAGACCATACGGCATTACCCGCCGCGAAGACAGCATGGAATTCACTCTCTTTCGAGAGCTATCAAATTGGTGCGGTGAGCGTGGAACCGCTGAACGAAACAATGTCATCGGGACCAACAACTTCAGATACAATTTCCACAGTCCTTCCTTCTCAGGGAGGCGTAATACCAGCATTCTCCGAGGTTATGATGTCCTCATCTGCCATGATCGTGACTCCAAGCTCATCCCACGCCCTTGCCGCCATCTCAGGTGATAGCGGCAACTCTGCCAGTGCAGTTTTAGATCGGATTGCCAAGAACTACGGGATGACGCCGGCTGACCAGAGCGATTTCCGGCGAGCCATCCTTTAGATGTAGGAACAAGGCATAGCAGGACCCTCGTTGAGTGACAGCTCTCCCCCTCCCATAGTGCACACATTGCCAGAATCAGCCTCACATCTATATGTTGTTCGAGCCCTTTTCCCGGTCTCTGAGCATGGGACTCCTAGCATAAGATTAGAAGGGTCAGGACAGGGCATGGCTCAGCCCATCGGAGGAGGTAACGGAATGATTGGAAAACCTCAGGCAGGAGGATATTTCCCTGCTTTTGGCTGGCTGCCACCACCAGCAGGAGACCAGCAGGCCGCTGTGCAAGCGCATCCCACTGTGGCTGCCTCAGGAAGCATAGGCTCCTAGGTTTTACTTCCTAACCCGTGGTACGGAGTACCACACCCATATTTGCCGAATACCCCACATTCATACCCAGCGCCGGCTCCATTGCAAACACCAAATTCCCTCACCACATACGGCGTTGGAAACAGCTCAGCCATCCCATGTAACACACCCGCAACAAACATCCCAAGCAACACAAATACACCGCCTCCCCCGACACCATCCTCCTCGGGCACAGAACTCACGGACGACCCTAGATTCATGGCCATGTTTAAAAAGGCGTTAAGCACCTTTGCGATACCATACCAAGAGCCACTGATGGAAAGTGGGGAATCTCCCTTCTCAACAAGGATCCTCAACCAACCAATCGACCACCGGTTTAAGCAACCTACCTTTGACAGCTACAGGGGCGACACGGACCCCAGGGTCCACGCCAGAAATTTCAAGAATCGGATGGACATAGCAGGTGCAACAGAAGGACTGGTATGCCGCCTCTTCCCCACTACGCTAATAGGAGCGGCCGCTTATTGGTTTGAGTCCCTGGAACCGGGAACGATTAACAGCTGGGATCGACTGAGGCAGGAGTTCTGCAAAAACTTTATGGGGTCAATACCGACTGGAGCGGCTAGTCGCACCCTCCACGAGGTAGTCCAAAAGCCAGGAGAATCCTTGAGATAATTCATAGACCGGTTCAACCTTGCCTGTTTGGAGGTCAGAAATCTAGACTTCAGTACGGCCAAAGAAGCAATGATCAAGAACACCACAAACGAGAGGCTTAGAGGAGAGATCATCACGAGAAAGCCTAGGGAGCTGACCCAGATGATAGCTCTCGCCAAAAGCATGGTGGAAATTGACGAGATCGACATGCCTGCAAGGAATAAAAGGCCCGGCTCCAGTAGTGAAAGAGACAAAGGCTTCCGGTTCGATGAGAGGCCCCAGAGAAGGGATCACAGGGACCGCTCCCGCCGGGATCGTCCCAATGACCGCCCACGGTTTGCACCGCTGAATGCCCCACTCAGCGAGGTGCTAGTCGCCATACAGAGAGGCCCAGATGCGAAGGGCATTCGGTATCCTCACACGAAGCCCGACCAAACGATGGGTAGTGACAAAGAGGCCTATTGCAAATTTCATAGAGCAAAGGGTCACCACACGGACAATTGCCGAGTCCTGGCAGCTGAAGTAGACTTACTAATCAAGGCAGGAAAGCTCAGCAGGTTCATAGAAGGCATCACACGCAGTACACATAAGGATAAAGAGCAGAGGGACGGGTGCGATGATGAGCAGAGACCAACCAAAAAATCAAAAGGAGTGGTCATGGTAATAGCCGGAGGGCCGGAGTTCGGGTCGCCCAGTAAGAAGGCCAGATTCTCGAGGCGTCAGCCGGCCGATTCAGGAAAGGTTGACAGTTTGAATCATTCTTTCTCCCTCCACAATGACGTACAGGCGCATCACGCCGACGCCTTGGTCATTGAAGCCTTAGTAGAAGGGTACACGGTGAAGCGGATCCTGGTGGACACAGGCAGCTCGGTCAACATTATCACCAGAGAAGCGGCCCGCCAACTAAACATCCATAAAAGCAGAGTCCAGCCGGCACATTCCCCGCTGGTCGGTCTGAGTGGCCATTCGGTCCCTGTAATAGGACAAGCAACCCTCGCCCTGGAAGTAGGTGATACGGCGCACTCCTGGAGATCTGAGGAGAATTTTGTGATCATCGACAGCCCGCTTGCGTATAACATAATCTTGGGAAGACCCTTCCTGGTAAAGTCAGAAGCGGTCCTCTCCATTCGGTACTTGGCCCTTCAAATACCGACTGCAAATGGAGTAGCAGTGGCTAGGGGGAGCCAGCAGGCGGCCCAAAAAACCTACTTAGCTTCTTTGAGAACGGAAGAGGCTGAACGGGAGTCAGAGAAGTCCGAGAAGGAAGAAAGGGCTGAGCCAATGGACGAACTAGAAACTCTGGTGGTGGGACCAGAACGATCGATTCAGGTGGCCAAGGAGCTGAAACCTGAACTAAAGCGGGCAATCTCAACAGTACTCCAAGAAGAACAGGAGACCTTCGCCTGGAGCACGAGCGATATTATTAGGGTCTTGCCTGAAGTGGCCAAGCACAGCCTAAACATAGACCCTGCTACAAAACCAGTGGCACAGAAAAGAAGGAAGCATGCCCCGGAGCGACAAAAAGCGATTGAGGCGGAAATAAGCAGATTATTGGAAGCAGGGCACATCCGAAAGGTGCGGTACTCTGAATGGCTGGCCAATGTGGTACTGGTGAAGAAGCAGAATGGGGCGTGGCGTATGTGTGTGGACTTCACCGACTTAAACAAAGCCTGCCCGAAGGATAGCTACCCCTTACCCAGCATTGACTAGCTAGTCGACTCCACAGCTGGACATGCCGTGAATTCGTTTTTGGATGCCAAGTCAGGGTACCACCAAATTCCAATGGACCCAAAGGACGAGGAAAAGACCACTTTCATCACACATGAAGGCACCTACTGCTACAAAGTAATGCCATTCGGCTTGAAGAATGCAGGAGCAACGTACCAACGGTTGGTCAACCACATGTTCAAAGATCAGATCGGGCAAACAATCGAGGTGTACGTTGACGATATGATCATCAAGAGTAAGGATGAGGAGAACCACGCCAAGGACGTTCAGGAGGCCTTCAAAATACTGCAGAGATACCGCCTCAAGCTTAACACGGAAAAGTGTGTATTCGGAGTGCGAGGAGGAAAGTTCTTGGGTTTCATGATCTCGTAGAGAGGAGTAGAGGTGAATCCAGAGAAGGTCAGGGCAATTTTGGATATGGTACCACCAAAAACGGTGAATGAAGTCCAGCGCCTCAATGGCCGCCTCAATGCACTCTGGAGGTTCATTTCCTTCTCAGCCAAAAAGTGTCTACCTTTCTACAAAGCAATCAAGAAAGGTCAGAAGTTTGACTGGGACCGTGAATGCCAGGAAGCCTTCGACCGAATCAAAAACTTCTTGGGAACCCCGCCGCTGTGGAGTCAGCCAGTCCCAGGCGAAGCATTGTACCTATATCTAGCGGCAACGGACGAAGCAGTGGGCTCAGTAATGATCAGAGAAGAAGAAGGCCAACAGCACCCTGTATACTACACTAGCAAAGTACTAAGAGGAGCGGAGCTCAGGTATCCAAAAATAGAAAAGCTGGCTTTGGCGGTAGTCGCGGCTTCCGTTAGGTTGAGACCCTACTTCCAAGCCCACACAATGATTGTGAGGACAAATTTCCCGTTGAAAAAAGTGCTCCAAAGACCGGATACTTCAGGCCGTCTAGCCGAATGGGCCATCAGACTCAGCGAATTTGACATTCGGTTTGAACCCCGGCCGGCGTTGAAAGCTCAGGTCCTGGTAGACTTCGTAGTGGAATCTGCAGGGTTGGAGCCAAGTCAAGTACTAAAAGCAGAGGAGTGGAAAGTGTACGTAGACGGGGCCTCATCTCAAGAGGGAGCAGGTATTGGGGTATATGTCGAAGGACCCGAGAAAATAAGGATATCATATGCCACAAAGTTGGCCTTTCCAGCTTCCAACAATGCTGCGGAATATGAAGCCATAATCAAAGGGCTAGAGCTCATCCGGGAAATCGCCCCAGACCGAGTGAAGCTGTTAAGCGATTCAAAGTTAGTTTCAAACCAAATCAATAAAAACTTTGAAACTAAAGATCCTTGCATGTCCAGATACCTCCAAAAGGTACGACACTTGCTCGAAGCCATCGAAGGGAGAGGCACCATGTGGAGAGTGGCAAACATATCCAGAAAAGAAAATGTTGAAGCAGACAGGCTCGCCAAAGCTGCAGCCAGTGCCAGGGATTGGCAGCTCCTGAATTGCCCGTATGAAGTCCAGACCAAGCCTGTCATCGAAGCAGAGGAAGTCCTGACGGTGGAGAAAAAGGAAAGGGGGTGGATGGAGCCCATACTAAGATACCTTGCGGAGGGAAACCTACCTGAAGATAAAGGGGAGGCTACAAAAATCTCCAGAAAATCCCAGCGATATGCAATAATTGACGGCGAACTCTACAAGAAATCCTTCACTGACGCATGGTTAAAATGCATCACTGCTGAAGAAGGGGATTATGTCCTCAGGGAACTTCATGAGGGAGTTTGCGGAGCACACCAAGCTGGACAAACGCTAGTGAGAAAAGCGAAATTGCAAGGTTACTTCTGGGAGACCATGGAGGCGGACGCCGCGGATTATGTCAAGAAGTGCCACCAATGCCAGATCCACTCAAAGAAATCCCACCTGCCCGCAGCCGAGCAAAAGTCAATATTAACCAGATGGCCCTTCTCTACATAGGGCATTGATATAGTGGGGCCCATGCCTGAGGCTAGCCGGCAAAGGAAATTCATTATAGTTGCGGTAGACCATTTCAGCAAATGGGTCGAGGCAATCGCAACCCAAGCAATCACACCAGAAAGGGTCATCTCCTTCGCTTGGGATCACATCATCACTCGATTTGGGATACCCCATAGGATCATATCTGACAACGGTACACAATTCACTTCTAGTAAATTTAGAGAATTTTGCAAGGGGCTCAAGATCACGCAAAGTTTCTCTTCGGTAGCACATCCTCAAAGCAACGGGCAGACGGAAGTCACCAACCGGACTATAGGTGACGGCATCAAAAAGAGGCTAGAAAGACATAAAGGCGCCTGGGTCGACGAACTAAACAACGTCTTATGGGCCTACAGGACTACCCCAAGATGACCAACTGGAGAAACACCGTTTGCCATGGTCTACGGCGTTGAGGCGGTGGTACCGGTTGAAATCGGTGCCCCTAGCGACCGAGTGCTCTACTATACTGAGGCCCAAAATCACATCAACATGAAGCACCACCTGGACTCCCTGGACGAAAGAAGAGAAAGGGCCTACATACTAATGGCGGCTTACAAAAACAAAGTGGCCCGTTACCACAACAGAAAGGTGAAGAAGATAACACTCAAAGAAGGAGATTTAGTCCTAAAGGACTCTATGGCGTCACAAGCAGGGGAAGGAAAGGGAAAGCTAGGCGCGAGATGGGAAGGGCCATACAAGGTGGCGGCAGCACTCGGACCAGCAACTTACAAACTTCAAAGGCCGGATGGAAAAGATATCCCACGAACGTGGAACATAGCCAACTTAAGGCAATATTTCCCGCCTAAAAGCAGCTAAGGGAAACGCTGGGTTGCACTCTTTTCCCGCTAATGGATTTTTCCCACTGGGTTTTTCCATAGCCGGGTTTTTAATGAGGCAGCACCTATATTTGTAAGATGTACTAAAAAGATCAATGAAAGTGCCATTCAAATCACTCAGTCTTATATAACTCCCATCAGAGGAGCCGGTCATAACCGGATATACATTAATAACTCTCATCAGATGAGCCGGTCATAACCGGATATACATTAATAACTCCCATCAGAGGAGCCGGTCACAAACCGGATATACATTGATTATATAACTCCCATCAGAGGAGCCGGTTATAACCGGATATATGATCATTACGAAAATCTCATAACAAAATGAGGACAAACAGAACAAGAGAAATTTCAACAGAAATATTTTAGAAATATTTTTAAGGAATTTCAACAGATATATTCGAAGGCAAATAATAAACACTGGCCGAATAAAAAAGAGGAATTTTATTTCTTCAATAAAAGTTACACTAGTAAAGACCCGACAACAACAAAAAAAAAAAAAAAAAAAAATTACAAAGGATGCTCATCCGCCCCAGGAACGTTTTCTTCAGGCTGCACCTCAACGTTAGCCTGCGACCCAGTCTCAGCTTCCTCTCCTCCATGCTCCTTGGCAGGCAGATCTTCATAGCGTGGAAAGTCAATAGAGTCGAGATCAACAGCCAAGTCCGGATGGACAGCCTGGCAAGCAGCCAGAACACGCTGGCCAAACAGCTGCCCGAGAAGCACCAACTCGTTGGTTGCGTCAAACAGAACAGCTTCACACTTGTCTAAGTCCTGTTTGCGCCCGGCTTTCTCCTCTTTAAGCTGTTCCTCCCGCGTATCCAGCTGCTGCTTTAGAGCCTCCTTAGCCGCCCGCTCCTCCTCCAGTTCTTTCTACAGACGGTTGAGTTCTTGACCCTGCGACCAAGCCCTGCTCTTCTCAGTGTCCAGGGATGCCTGGACCTCCTTCAGCCTTTTCTCTAGTTGGTTGGCCTTAGAAAGGCGGGACGCCAAATCCACCGCCCTAGAAATACCCTGCAGAATGGAAATTGATAAGTAAAAGAAGAAGGGAGAAGATGTTTGAGGGGTTCACCAGAGTACTCACGGAGGTCAGGTCCAGCAGGCACAAGGAAGCCGCCGTATAGTCGCTCATCTGGGCGTACTCCTTCTTGTCACCAGGTAATATAAACCCGGCCCTAAACTCATCTTGGGCCGAGTCATCTATTATCCGGGCAAGATGGCTGCTGCTTTTATGCATCCAAGGCACAGAGGGAGCAGGCGGCTCGGAGGAAGCAGCTTCAGGATCCTGGCCAGGCAAACGCAATGATAAAAAATGACAATAATAATAGTAAATAGTAAAATCATAAGAGAACTCGAGGTCAGGGACTTACGGGACGAGGAGACGGCTCCGGATCAGCCACAACAACTCTCTTCCTCTTTGGTGGCTTAGGGGGGCTGGGTCCCTTAGCCCTGCCTCCAACGTCAGACAGGATCTCGGTAGGGACGGGATGCGGCTCTTTCTGAATCTTCTTCTTTTTAGCCGCTACAATGCGGTCAAGGATGTCAGCCTTATTCATGCCTGAAAACACAAGTAAAAACAGCTAAGCAAGATAAAAGAGGTACCTTTTCTCACAGTTATGGGACCCGGATGATACGTAAAGCCGAATCCCTCCCGATCTACCAGCCTAATCCTCTCCAGATAAGCGTCCACAGCAACTTGCCAGGTCCACTTATTAGGGGCCAAGGTCCTGAACTCCTCTAAGAACGTTTTCTCACCCGGCGCTAAGCGTTGCTGGGCCCTCCCGGCTCCGTTGAAAGACCACTGCACTGGGAACGCGTCGTGGCCCTCTTTCACTTTAATGAAGAAGAAGAAATATTTGAAGCGCTTCAGAGAGGATATCCGCTTCTGAAAAATGTAGAAGTCCGCCTTCTTGGATAGCTGGTAGTAGTCTTCACCAGAGTTCAACTTGGGGGTGGCCAACTTCCGGAAGAAGGCGGCAGTCAGCTCGAAGCCCAAATTTTCGCACAGCCAGTAGGTGGCGCAGATATCCCCCCAAGCGTTCGGATGAATTTGGGCCGGACAGAAACCCCAAACCCGCAGGATTTCGCTGATGCCGGGTGGGAGAGGATATGAGAAGCCAGAACTAATCTGGTCCATGTAGATGGAGAAATAGCCCGGTGGAGGCCTGTGAACCCGCTGGTTTACGGACGGAAGCATCACCTCGCACCTGCGTAGCCAAGGATGAAACTGCTTGCACAACCGGATGTGCTCCTCATGGGTCTCAGCGACCATGTCCTCAATACGAGGAGTCATCCACCTGGCTCCAGTCCTACTGGGACCGGGTGGAGGGACTTCAGCTGAAGAAGAATCCACCGGGATGGGCCCTGCAGCAGGCGGATCAGCTGGGGCAGGAGGCTGAGCAGATGTGCCCGCCTCCTCGCCCAAGGTAGGGGGAGGTGAAGGAAGGGAAGAGTCAGAATCTGAGGAAGTAGTGAGATGGTACTCGTTCCCCGAAGAAGAAGGCGGGCTAGGCAGATTTGGGGTGGAAAGTATCCGGTAATCAGCGGGGTCGGTAGGATGGAGAAGGCGGCGAACCGGCTTTGAACCGGATGTTTTAAAGTTAAAGCCCCGTTTACCCTTGTCTACCCTACTGGGGCGGTTTCTGGAATTCACCAGCTCCCCAGATCTACCACTAGTGGACGACCCCAAATCACTAAGGGTTACAGAAGAGCTCATGGCGGATGAAGATGAACAGTAACAATGAACAAGCAAAACGAGCAACCAAACAGATGCAGCCCAGAAAATAAAAACACCCAGAAAGACAAGGCCCCTAACACCGAAATCAAGCAAAATCAACACGCACACCAGCAGAGGAAAGAAGACTTACTGGAGACTAAGAGTTGAAAATCGAACGAAGGTTGTGGTTGCAAGGAACAAATCTGAAATCGCGAGAATCCTAGAGAGTAGCTGCAGGAGAAATTTCAAAATGGAAAAACGCAGCACCCCCAAACACCTTTTTAAAGGAAGAAGAAAGGGGGCAGGTGAACAGATGCCCACTGACACCGTTTCAGTAAAAGGACACGTGTCCTCCTGGCACAGGAGATCCCAAGAGTCACCTCGAGCCACTTAAACCAACCGCCAGAAAATAATAATGACAAAACCCTTAAAAGGATTTCTCTCACCAGGGGGGGACTCCTGATAGCATGGAGCTATAAAACTGGCCGTGTGGACCACGCGGCTTGTCGCCGCGTCATCTCATACGCCAACTCCCTAAAGGTCCATGTGGCATTCAGTGACCCGGGATAAGACCGACTCCTTAATAGATCGGATCCTGAGAAACGCCGACTGAAATAACTTGTAGCTCGTCAAGTCTCCTAACCCAAGGGACAGGTGAACGAATCCCCATTGAACACGTGTAAGGACATGATGTTGTACCTGTAAAAGGTGCCGCGGGGATAAACACAGGGCGGAGGCCACAGAGGTCAGGTACAGGAGAGTGCCGCGGAG
Source organism: Euphorbia tirucalli (assembly GCA_039660915.1). NCBI lineage: Eukaryota > Viridiplantae > Streptophyta > Magnoliopsida > Malpighiales > Euphorbiaceae > Euphorbia > Euphorbia tirucalli. Next base: position 75,448,346 of record CM077641.1, read on the forward strand.
ACAAGAGCAGGGTGAGTCCGCCGCACAGCTGTGCCAGGAAGGGGGACCACATCCAGCCAATGAGAGTGAACCGTACAAAACGGTCTGACAGGGTCACGCGGATGAACCCACTATAAAAAGGGAAGATAAGGGACTCCCCAGGTATCTTTTTCAACAATACACTTTCTTTGCTCTTCTATTCCTTTTTCTCCAAATCCTCTGACTTTGGCATCGGAGTGGACCCGGAGGTCACCCGGTCCTCAACCCCTTTTGTTTTCAGGTACTCGGTCCTCCGATAAGACCAGACGGCATTACCCGCCGCGAAGACCGCGTGGAATTCACTCTCTTTCGAGAGCTATCAATACGTAAAAACATACCAACTAATGAATTATTTAGCCTAAATTAAAATTCAACAATTAATTGAAATTAAGGAGCAAAAGTGAATTTGAAGATAGGACAATATGGGTATACATATATACCACTCAGTTTCCAGCAAGTTTATACCAAATAAAACAATATTTGCATAAGAAAAAAAAATAAAAATTGCGGATGAAATAATAAGTGGTAACCGGAATATCTATTAAAGAAAAAAAAAAAAAATGAAAAATGTATTATACAAAAAAATTAGGGCAAATTAAAAAAAAAATTCTTGTTGTTTCACTTTTTTACAAATAAAGGATTATAGTTTTCTTTTTTTTTTTTTTCCAACTATTAATAAAAAAAAGGACAACTAAAATTTTTTCGTTAAAAATGGTGATATAGCGGGGGATCTTTTTATCTATTTAACATTCCAATAATTTATGTATATTATTTAAGAAATTTATATCAAAATTTGAATATTTTTCAAAAATTTTTCTATTTGTTATAATTTTTTTTTTAAATTTATTATCATTATTTAATTTAGAAAAATATTTGCAATTTTTAAAAATTTTTAAAATTTATCGTTAATGTTTATTGTATTTTTATTAACAAATTTGAAAATTTTGAGTTCAAAACACAATCATCCTTTTATAACAAAAAAAAAAAAAAATTATTTATTTATTTGTAAAAAAAGTGAAACCATTGGTTTTTTTTTTTTCTTATAATTTGCCAAAAAAATTGAGAAGTAATAAACAATAGAAACAGAGATATGTACGATGAGAAGGAAGGTTATACAAAGGAACGAATGAATTACATGTTACACATTTTGAGAAATAAATTAGTTAGAGTGGGAAGGACATACATACATACATACTGACACTGTGGCAATGGAAATTGATGGTTGAATAGGTTTGGTATTACAAAATCCATATCATCATCTTCTTCTTCTTCTTCTTGTAAATCTTGTTCAATTTGAATTTGAAGTTGGGCGCGAAGTTATTTTGTTGCTTCTCTTCCATAGCTGCTGTTACTTGTTCATTATCAGGCTCAATCACCATTGACGTGAAATCTTCATCCAAAGCTAAATTTTGTTGTTTCCAGAACCTGACAACATTCTTGTCCATTGCTAATAAATTTGGATAAATAACTCTTTAAAATTATGTTTATAACTGAAAAATATGTAATGATTATACCGAAGAAATCATAAAGAACAAAATTAACTGGGTTTATCAAAGTCAAAAATGTTTGTATCAGTGTTGAATTTTTGTTGCTCCATAGTTGTTGTGGCTTGAGGCAAATCGTCATTTGATGAAAGAGTATTAACAGAGTCTTCAAAGTTATTTTCGTAATTTGGAATAATCTCCAAATTATTTTCATATTCAACCGCCAATTTTCCTTCCATTTCCAACAACACTTGCTTTATTCTCATGCTTGGGATGTTTGTTATAAATCCTACACAGTACATAATTCTCGGCCTACAAAAAAAAAAAAAATCATAAAAGAAATTAATACTTTAATTAATCAATCAATATCTAGAAATTATATACACAACACAAACTCGGTACGAATTTAAGTGTTTGATTAAAATAGTATATTATGATTTGTAAAATATGTTTTGAATCACGGATAAATGATTAATCCAAATATTATATGAACATTAAAATTGTTAATATATACGAAATTTTCAAGCCAGATTAAAGTTGGCTTAAACACGATGCATATACCTACTCGAATTGTCACCATAACATATGTTCATAATTAATCACATTTTTTCTCAACATATAATTAATCGATATGCTAAATATCATTAAAGAAAAAATCGATATGTTAAATATATAAAAGAAAAAAAGATATAGAGTTGTAATTCCTGTTAAATGTGTTTTTCGACAGTAACTTTTAGATTTTGCTGCTAATTCTAACATTTCTTCTGGTATAAGATGCTATAGTAAATAATAATTCAAATCAATAAACAATTAGGTAATTTCTTTTGTCTGTTTTAGCGATATATATATATATATGGTGCACAATTAATTTATGTGAAAATTTTATATATGATCAATTCACTTAAAATGAAGAATTATCTATTTCCTTTTTCTTGGAAATAAGTTCCAAATAATTTTCACTTCCACAACGGAAATAAGGTGGGTTTTGATTGTTATATCCGAGATTGGGCAGGTAAGTTTGTTGGGGCTCTAAATGGTATGTTGTCCCCTGGTGAAGTTCCCCCTCTTTATCTCATGTTATCTTAGAGGTGGATATGACTATTGTCCACAATGCACTAATTAAAAATTTATCCTTCTAACTGCTAGCTTATTAATATTCATGAATTAATCCTGCTTCTTATTTTTAATTAATTAGGATTAATTTCTCAACTTGTTAAGTTGATCAATGAGAGAATTGAAATCAGAATAAGAAAATCCACCTTCTTGAACAGCTTTTTTAGCCATTTGTGCAAGTGCTTGTGCTTTCTTCCTCATTTCTTCACCACCTTCCATTATCGAATTCACAGCCTTCTTCACAGTCTCACTCTTTATAATGCTATTAACTTTCCCAATTCCGACCTGTTTCCATTCTTCAACACCAACCGATACACCGATTTTCAGTACATCCGTCTCCAATTTCTCATTATAAAATTGTTCTGCCCCTATGGGCCATGTCACCATTGGCAACCCTGCAATTATTCCTTCAAGTGCCGAATTCCATTCGCAATCGCTCACAAATCCCCCTATTGCTGCGTGTTCAAGTATCACTTTTTGTGGCGCCCATCCTCAAATTATCATCCCCTTTCCTTTCTCTTTCATTCTTTCTTCAAATCCTTAACCCAGCCATTCTTCATCTTCTTTCATCACCCATATGAATCCTGCTCAGATGATTCGAGTCACTCTGCGATCTCCTTCATCCGTAATGAGCTGAAGTCGTTTTTTGCGCTACCAAAGGATAAATAAACAGCAGAACTCGGTTTCTTCGAGTTGAGCCATTTCAAGCATTCATGTTCATCGATGGACGGTGTTTGAGAGATTGAAACCGGGCCAATATGCCAAGCTCTCCTTCCAAAAACGTTCCTGTAAAGATCAGCATAGGCTGGTTCGAGCTCATAAAAGCTGTTGACAATCGCTCCAAAGCTCAACATTTCTGCTTTCCTCACAGACATGAACAGCTTGATGGTAATCTCGCTCGGAAATGGAAAAGGAGGTAGTTGCTTCCCGGTCAACTTGATTTGATCAGGAGTGATAAAAGGCATCGACAGATCTACAGGAACATCATCTTTCTTCTTGGCATACAAATTCATCTCGATAGAAATCGAAGCGCACAGAGCAAAGAAAGAAAATTCTTGAAAAATAACAGTACGAATTCCGAACTTGGAAGCAGAATCAGTAACCCAAGGACAAAACATATCAAAAGGCCGCCGTCCGCATCGGTCTCTTTCAGGAATTTCTCCAGAGGATCCTGAAGCAAGGTTGTCGCCAAGGTAAACCTGTGGAAAACATCCCAACCAGAATTACTCGAAATGATGAAGTCGAGATACTCGCAGCCTTGGGGCAATCCAAGCTCGACCGGAGGAAATGGAAGCAAGTACACATTGATTTCCGATTTGGATTCACGGATTTGCCTAGAGATGAGTGGCTCGTTGAGAGGAGTAGTAAGAATAGTGACTTTGAGGTTTTTTGAAGCAAAAAGCTTAGCAATGTTGAGCATTGGAATCATGTGGCCATGAGCCAAGTATGGGAACAACAAACATGGAGCTGCTTCTTCTTATGAGCTTCACCACTAGCCGTAATTATGATTATGATTGTGATTATGCTTTAATTAATCAATGACTGGAATATGAAAACAAAGAAGAAGCTAGTTCAAATTTTATAAGGAGGAATTGGTTATTTCTTCAGCAACAAGAACAAAGCGAAATTTTCTCTCCCAAGAAAAGTCGACTTCCTCTCCAGGCACTGGTTGTCATAAGTAAGATTTTTTTTTTTTTATCCAAATTAAATGCCTTTTAGTTTTTTGGTAAATGGAATTATTATCTTTCTGATACTCAAATATTTTAGCTCCACAAAATCACTTATAAAGGAATTTGGTGTGTTGTAATGTTGTAATCCAAAAATGGAAAAATAGAAAAATACTAAAAACTAACTCTTCAACTAATACTGAAAAATTCCCCTCTTTTAAAACCTAAGACTAAAAAGGAAAAAGAACTGTGATAAAAGTAAAATACAACTCTTAAAAAAGGAAAACTACTAAAAGAGACACTTCCACTAGAAATAGGAGTCAACAACAAGGAAAAATATCCCAGCAAAAGACTTTAATTTCTCTTTCATCAGTCAAACCTGCAGACCCTCTTTAGCCCATCACAAATGCAGGCTCAAACAACCAATTCAACATCAAAACTCCAAAATCGACATCTCCTAAGGTATGATAATGCCTTAGGACTGTTCCTGGACTACTTCAACCTAGATCCTTTCCTTTTTCATGCACTTTTAACTCCATTTTCCTCTTTAAAGTCCTATCAAAGAAAATAGCAAAAGGGAAGTAAAATATATCTTAAATGAATAAAAACAACTAAATTAAAAAACAAAACCAAGGCAAAATATGTATATAAAATACACTTATCAGTAGTACCTGGTCGAGCTAAGTTTATTTCTTAATTCTGACCCTTTCCACTTGAAATCTTACCACTTTGTATTTTCTTCACAACTTCTTCATGGTGTAATTGGTGAAGAGCATCCTGCCTTATACATGAACCTCCAACCATATTCACAATCATAGAAACAGATTCAAAGAATTGGCTCACATCATCGTTTTCCTCGGCAGAAGACATAGCAATTAACTAAAGTTGGTGAGCAAAACAATGAATATAAGGTGCGTGCTTATTTTCATTTAGAATGCGTGATTTCAATCCATTAAGCTCGCCTCACATATTAGAAACCCCATCATAACCTTGACCTCTAACTCTTGACAGTGATAATCCATTCTTCGCAAAGAATTCATCAGCGACATTCTTTAAACAATGTATAGAAGTCTCAGTTACATGAACCACTCCAACAAATCTTTCTCTATCATTCACAAATCTCAAAGCTATAACCATTTGTTCTTTCACAGAACTATCTCGAGCCTCGTGAAGTGAAAGATAAAAGAACTTGACTTCGATCTCATTCAAAATGACTTTTGTCATTTCTTTTGCACAATCTTCAATTATTTGTCTTTGATAGGTACACGAATTCATTTGATTATTTTTAGGAGCATTTGATTGCATTATTTTATTTGCTTCTTCGTTATACTTATAAAACCAACTAATGAGTTCAAGAAAATAGCCTCGGTGTATTGATTCTTCGAACTTATCATGTCCTCGGAAACCCAAACCTTCCCCATAAAGACATCGAGCTACTCTTACAACCATAGTCAAACGAGCACAATAATCATCATCTAAAGCATCACGTTTTGATGCTAAAACAAAATCCACATTCTCTCTTTGGTTTTGGTATTGATAAACCTTAATTCTAGTATAAGTGTGTAGGCTATTTGGACTTCCTTCATGAGCAATAAAGTTAGATAAAGCATTTGTGCAATTGTTATATCCAATTTCTGTAAAAACATTTCCTCCGCTTCTATTACTTGTCCTAAACAAGTAACAATATAAACAAAATGCTTTATCTTTCGAGATACTATACTCTAGCCAATCAAATTTCTTAAACCATGAACTTTGAAACCTCTTTTTACCTCCCTTAAGAATAATTTGTGGAAATTGATTCCCAACTAGCTAACAAGGGCCTAAAGCTAAGTATCTTCTCCTTAATGAATCTCTAATCTGAAAAGGATAATTATCAATTGGCTTCCACAATCTTGGATTGCCAATGATATCATCATCTGAAACTTCTACCTCAATACAAGCTCTTTTTTCATTGCTTTTATCAAGAGATATTGCATGACTAGTTCTAGTTGAAGATTTACCGGGAGTTGAAGAATTACTCTCAATTATAGTAAAAAATTTCTCCATATTTCTTATTCCTAAAATAGTAACACAATCAAATTACTAAATCTAAACTCAAAATCTAAAAACAATTTTAATCTAAATAATAGCACAATGTCGCAATCTCAAATGCACAAGCACAATGTATCAATTTCAAATTAAATTATATCACAATCTCAAATTCTCAACATGCCAATCACAATTCAAATTATCAAACAATTGACTTAATTCAATGATAATATATACAATTTTAATCAATTATCAATTATAATTGTATTAAACAAATAAATAATCAAATTATTAAACCTAAATTCGAATCCCTAAAAGGCTAAATCCCTAATGATCAATTTATTATATTAATGAAAAAAATTGATTCAAATAAGAGTAATATAAAATGCTAGCATATTATTTGCAATTTCTAATTCTACATCATAACAATTCCAATCAATCTAATTTCAATTTTGAAATCTCAAATTCAATTTAGGTTTAAACTATAAAATAATTAGGAAATTGAGAGTTACCTAATTGAAGGGCGGAGAACGACGGACTAGTGGGGAGTGGTGGACTAGGGAAAGAGCGGCTGGACGACGGAGGGATGGAGGAGGCAGTGACGGGAGATGAGAATTTGAAGCAGTGTGGAAGCCTGGAAATTGTCGAATGAAGGTTTACTGCTTTTGGCTTATGATTATAAATCTCTTTTTATTTTTTGTTAAAAATAAAATAGATAATTGAAAAAAATAGAAGAGCAAATCGGCCCCCTCAAAACCAGAGATTGAAGAAATCTCACCGCTGTGTTTTCCGGCGGCTGGAGGGGCAACGATCTACCCGTGCTCCCCTCCTCTACCCCTGAATGAGCCCCATTACTTTTCTCTCTCACTTTTTATAAATTTAATCTAATTATGCATTTATCTATCAATCTGTTCATTTTTTCGTCATGCCACCTTACAAGTTTTTTTTTCCTTATTTTTCTCTTCGAAATGAGATGAGATTCATATATATTTTTTTGTTCTATTTTTTTTAATGGTATAATAACCTTATCTTATAGTACCTTCATGATATTATTTTGTCACTTATACTTTATTCCATTTTTATATCTTCATAATATCAATTTTATATCTTCGTGACACCATTATGATACCTTATAATATATTTATGATATTGTTATGTTGTTCATTGTTATACTTTCATGATACTATTTTTATACCTTTATAATACTATTATGATACCTTCATGATGTTTTGTCGTTTACACCATTGTTATACCTTCATGATATTGTTTTGTTACTTATATCATTTTTATACCTTCATGATATTGTTTTGTTCTTTATACCATTTTTATACCTTCATGATACTATTAATATGCCATTGGATATAAATACTCTTCGGACCTCCAATAACTATTTCCACCTTTTAGAATGAAGAAATAGATATTAGAGAAATACTGTTCATATTTCACAGTGATCCAACGGTCAAAACTCCAAAAAGCGTAAAAAGAATGCAGCTGGATGGATGGTGATAGCAGCGTCTACCATTCTGCTTACAATCTAGCCTTGGACGCAATGGCAAAAGAAACTTACTGCCCCGATTTGCATGAAGCTGAAGTTTGCTTGGACCATTATTATTTTTTCTTATATAACTTATGAAAAATATTATTAATATTATTTGTTTTGTACCCATCGATAACTACTTAAAAAGCTCAAAATCTAAAGTCCTTAGCTTAGAAAAATTGTAGACAAATAATTCAACCAAATATATCGATTAATTAGTACATGTATGTCCCAATCTCTCAATTTTTACTTTATTAGATTATTTCATTTTCACACATTTTGATAAATGTTTATTTTGTCTGTTGCCATTGATTAACTATATATGTGATCCATCATAATCTTTGTAATATTACATTGGCCTAATCTTTGTAATCTAGTGATGTCAATGATGAAAAATGACCTTTCTTAACTTGAATAAAGATATGGGAAACTAACAAATAGAGCAGGAACAACCAAACTTGGATCAATAAACAAACACACACAACATATAAGAATTTTTACGTGGAAAACCCCCTTGATGTAAGGAGAAAAAACCATGGGACCATATGCAGCTTAATCTTTCATTATAACCAATAATGGGCAACTACAACAAGTCTTCCCTAGATAGAACTAGAGGCATACAACATCAATATCATTTTCTTGGAACACATCATCAATAATATTGAAACCAATCAAAGAGACATCTTATGCACCAGATTATACCTACAAACTGCCCTTGGACAAAAATACTCTTCCGACCTCCGACAACTGATCCGACCATTTAGATTGAAGACACATATATTAGAAAGACGACGTTCAAATTTCACATTGATCCAATGGTTGAAACTATGGAAAATGTCAATCTCGTGAAAATTTCTTCTCACTTTTTCTCTTATTTTGGTTGTCTTAACTCTTACCCACTTATCTCTTTCTTACATCTAAATACTTAGGGTTTTTTCATACGGGTCCAACCCACTTAGGCTTTCCTCATAGGTTAAAAAAGCCCAATAGTCAAGGCTCGTTTAGAGAGATTAAATACGCAAAGGAGGTCAATTTTGGACTTTTTAGACCTTAAAATATGCAGTTTGGAAGATAGTTTTGACTTTTTTTATTGGCTCCTTTTTCATTTCCTATTTTAAATGTATAATATATGATAATTTTGAGGTTATTACTGAAGTTTAAGAGTAATGAATCTTTCTTTGAACTTTTGTTGATTAATTTGTCTTCCTTAACGAGACAATCTTTTTGACTCCTTGTTCTATATTGTTTTTGTAATGGGTGGGCTAAGTATATATGATTTTGATGTTATCTTAGGAAATATGTATATTTTATTCCTTGTATTGATGATATTTGAGGAAAAATGTTAATATTTTAGCTAGTTTAGTCTTCATATGACTCATACGCCCATAATTTTCATTTACTGAGTAGTGCAAAATTAGTTTAAGCACATCAGTAAATGCTAGTCATTCATTTTGTATTAACTGTTGACTAATTCAAGCTTTAGCCACCTGTCGAATAACGTGGTTGTTATCTTGTTCCACTTTATTTATTTCTGTTGCTAATGTTTAGACATTATCTATGTTAGTGCTTACTGCTTAGATTTGTTTTTATCTGTTTTAATTTTTATGGCTATGTGCTTCCTATTTTTATGGGCCATATGTCTATTTAAGGTTCATTTGTTTTACCATGTGGATTATGAATGAAGTGATTTAGAGGAATTTATTCCAAGTCACAGTTGTTTGCTTTTTTCAGCTATTTTGTCTTTCTCTTTACATTGACTTAATCAATTGATAAAAGAAAACTCCTTTCTAAGAAGAGAAAGAGCACAATAAATAAATTAAAGGAATAGGTCAGGTAATAGAAACACTCGGCCAATTGTTCTATACTGAGAAATGATCGACTTGCAACTCAGGATTATGCTGTTTTCTTGATTATAATATATTTCAAAACATAAAAAAAGCTTCTCAAGGACTACCACCTGAGTGGAGATATTATTAAGTTTATTATGCAACTGTCTATATGGAAATATTGTGGACATGTTTGATTGACGACTGAACTAACTTAATTTGGTTATGACGTAATAAAATTCAAAGTTATGTCTATTGTGCATAGGCTGCTGTTTGAGCCGAGATATTATGGAAATGATTAATCTCAAGGTTAAATCTCTTAGGGAATGAATTTAATTCTCAAATTCATTCTTTTTGTTTACAGGAACAACAGTTCTGTAAGGGGATATTATTATTATGTATGTAATTGTATTTAGTTATTGTATTGGGGGTCTCTTATGTAATTGTTCAATCCTAATTAGGGTTATTTATCATTGTATATTTATACCCACTGTAATAATAAAAATGTACGGCTGATAAGCTCATATGGTATCAGAGCAAAACCTTGGAATTTTCTGCTGTCTGGAATTTTCTGCCGTGACCTCCTCCAATAACTCAATCCACCATGAGCTCCTCCTCATCTACATCGTCTCCATCGAACTCCTCCTCCTCTGGTACTACTTCCGAAACAGCACCCTTGTTTAACTCTTCCATTCCTCATGTTATTCATCCAAATCTGAGGCTTTCAACCAATAATTTTATGGTCTGGAAAGCAACCATCGTCCCTATGCTGAAAGGGAATGGTCTTATGGGTTTTGTTAATGGCAAGATTACTGCCCCCAATCAATTTGATGCAGATGGCGCAGATACACCAGAATTTCAAGTCTGGGAAAGGCGTGACCAGCAGGTATTGTGCTGGCTTTTGAATTCAATTCATGAAAATCTAATTCCTTCCTTTGTTGGAGCAACCACTGCCAAGGAATTATGGGATCGTGTGATGGCTGCCTATACTACTGGTTCTCGACCACAAGTCCGTCACCTACGCTATCAATTGACTAACTTAAGGTGTGGGAATGATTCGATTACTGCCTATACTCAAAATGCCAAACGGATCAGTGATGAACTTAGGGCTTTTGGCTATGAACTTCTTGAAGATGATCTTGTTGATTCCATTGTCTTAGGGCTCGGTGATGGCTATGAAATTTTTCAACGCACTTGGGGAACTAGAACTGAATCAGTTCCTTTCTCGACGCTGGTTGGGATGCTTCTTATGGAAGAGCATCAGATTAAGTTCAATGGTGCAGCTTCTGCCTTTCCCGTGATTCCGCCGTCCGTTCAGTATGCGGCGAGGGGGTCTGCACCGATGAGAGGCCGCGGCAGTCGGGGGCATTCAGCTGGCGGCCGTTGGAGTGGTGCAGGCCGTGGTCAGTATGGGCAGCAAGGACAGTTTGCGCAACAAGGGCAGTTTGCGCAAACTGGGCAGTACTCCAACAGTAGGGGTTCTAACCCCAATTCTTTTTCTGATGATGTGACCTGCTATAATTGTAATGGGTCTGGGCATAAAGCGAACCAGTGTCCGTCACCCAAGTATAACAGAAACCGAACCCAATCTCCTTCATCCAACATTGCAGCTGCGAATTCTCAAAATCGTCCGTGGGTAGTTGATACCGGGGCCACTCATCATTTGACATCAGACATGGAGAATCTCGCTTTGCACTCCGAGTATCATGGACCTCATGAGGTTCAAATTGGCGATGGTACTTTCCTTCCTATCACTCATACTGGCTCTAATTCTTTTCGTATTGGAAATTCGTATCTTCGTTTTCGTAATATTTTGCATGTACCTTCTGCAAATAAGAATTTATTGTCGGTTTTTGCACTAACTAACTCTAATCCTGTTTCTGTTGAATTTTTTGCTGATCATTTTCTTATTAAGGATCTGGAGTCGAAGGTGACTTTGTTCCGAGGCCGGAGTGACAATGATGGACTCTACAGCTTATGTTTGGATCCTGTTTCTCCTTTAGTTAGTGCAAACTTTGCTAGTTTAGATCTCTGGCATGCTCGTTTGGGGAATCCAGCTTTGCCAATTGTTAAACGCACTTTAAATTCTAATTCAATAAAATTTGATCGTTCTTCTATTCAATTGTGCAATGCTTGTGCTTTAAGTAAGAGTCACAAATTACCTTTTCTTAATTCTGATTCTGTTTCTAATGCACTACTTGAATTAATTTGTTCTGATGTCTGGGGTCCTTCTCCTGTGCCTTCCTTTGATGGTTTCTCTTACTATGTGATCTTTTTTGACCATTTTTCCAAGTATACATGGTTATTCTTTATGCGCAAGAAATCTGATGTTCGTGATATTTTTATTCAATTTTGCACTATGGTCGAGAAGTACTTTAATCGTTCAATTCAAATTTTTCGGTCAGATGGAGGTGGAGAGTTTCAAGCCTTAACAAATTTTTTCTGTGAGAATGGGATTACTCATCGTATTTCATGTTCTTATACACCGGAACAAAATGGTAGGGCTGAGAGAAAACACCGTCATATCATAGAAACTGGACTTTCATTGTTACATCATAGTTGTATGCCAATTTCTTTTTGGACGGCTGCCTTTGAATGTGCTATTTACAATATTAATCGTTTGCCGACTAGCACTATTGCATATGACAATCCGTATCATAAGTTGTTTGGTTCTCAACCTGATTATTCTTCTCTCAAAGTATTTGGTTGTCTTTGCTATCCTTGGTTGCGTCCCTATAATCGTCATAAACTTGAGTCTCGTTCTGTTCGGTGTGTTTTTCTTGGCTACAGCAAGTTGCATAAAGGTTATAAGTGTTATGATTGTCGTACTGGCAAAACTTATATCTCACGCCATGTTCTTTTCGATGAGCAGGTTTTCCCGTTTGGTGATGAAAGTGCTGCTGTGACGTCGGTATCAACTACTACACCTGCTACCAGTCACTCTTTACCGTTTACATCTCCACTTCCTGTCCATCCTATTATACACGAACCGAAACAGCCTACTTTCTCAAACACCGGAACACTACAACCCACTTCACTTCCAAATGACACACATATCTCTTCTCCACCCTCGGACACTGAATCGCTTACGCCCCGTGATCAACCTACTTCAGTCTCACCGTCTAGTCCTGACAATTCAGACTCTCGGACTGTTTCTCGCCAACTGGGCTCCAATCCTTCCTCGCCCACTATGTCACCTGAGCTGCCACTTATTCCCGCATTACACCAAAATGACCCGGTGCCTGCTGCTTCTCGTGCACCCTCTGATGTTCCGAGACCTGTTATTACTCGGAGTAACCGTGTTGTTAAGCCACGCCAAATGCTTAACTTAGTGGCAGCAGTATCTCCTTCTACTATGTTGGAGCCTTCTAGCTATACTCAAGCTGTAAAGGTTTCAGAATGGCGAGATGCAATGAAAGATGAAATTGCTGCTTTGCTTGTGAATGACACGTGGGATCTTGTTCCCCCATCTTCCTCTCAGAATGTCATCGGTTGCAAATGGGTTTTTCGCATTAAGCAAAATCCAGATGGCACGGTTGCTCGTTATAAAGCTCGTCTTGTTGCCAAAAGTTTTCATCAGAGACCAGGTCTTGATTTTCATGACACCTTTAGTCCTGTTGTTAAACCCACAACTGTACGTCTTTTTCTATCTGTTGCTGTTACCTTGAAATGGAAAGTTGTTCAATTGGATGTTTCAAATGCGTTTCTTCATGGCTCCCTTGATGAAGCGGTCTTTATGAAGCAACCACCGGGATTTGTTGACAGTCGATATCCTGGCTATGTTTGTAGACTGAAGAAATCACTTTATGGCTTAAAACAGGCACCACGGCAGTGGCATCGGTGTCTTGCTGCTGCTCTTGCTAGGTTCGGTTTTTCCACCTGCAAGTCTGACAGTTCTCTGTTCTTTATCATGACTGCCTCTGTGCAAATTTTTTGCCTTGTTTATGTGGATGATATATTGTTGATGGGAAATTCTGACCCTTTTCTCGATAAGGTGATTGTTTTTCTTCAGTCTCAGTTCAAGGTGAAAAATTTGGGACAGTTGCATTATTTTCTCGGCATTGAGGCCGAATGGCTTCCTTCAGGTCTTCTTTTGCATCAGACTAAATATATCAATGATTTGCTTGTCCGGGCGAATATGCACAACTGCAGTCCCATTTCTACTCCAGTTAATACGGCTCAAAAATTGACACTTATGGCAGGTGAGCCTTTTTCTGATCCTACTCTATTTCAGTCAGTTGTTGGTGGTTTGCAATACCTTACGTTTACTAGACCCGATCTTGCCTTTGCGGTCAATTGGGTATCCCAATATATGCATGCACCTACAACTGAACACTGGACTGCAGTCAAACGCATTTTGCGTTATCTTCGTGGCACTACGACTCATGGCATTTTGTTGCGGCCTTGTGCTTTTTTGTTGAATGGCTTCTCTGATTCGGATTGGGCAAGTTGTTTGGATGACAGGAAATCAACAACTGGTTTTGTCATTTATTTTGGATGTAATGCGGTTTCTTGGTCCTCTCGTAAACAAAGAGCTGTATCTCGCTCCTCTACTGAGGCTGAGTATCGTGCTCTTGCTTCTGCCACCTCCGAGCTTCAATGGTTGTTTATTTTTCTACGTGAAATTGGGTTTATGCGGTTACCTCCGCTGAATCTTTTTTGTGACAATTTGAGTGCCACATATCTCACTTTGAATCCTGTGTATCATGGAAGAAGCAAGCACTTGGAAGTAGACTTCCATTTTATTCGTGATCGGGTACGCAATGGCTTGTTGCGTGTTGTGTTCTTACCTTCCACGGATCAAATCGCCGATGTCTTGACCAAGGGACTCTCCAAGCAACGTTTTCTTTGGTTGCGAGACAAGTTGACTGTGCTCTCTTATCCCCGTACAACTTGAGGGGGGGTGTAAGGGGATATTATTATTATGTATGTAATTGTATTTAGTTATTGTATTGGGGGTCTCTTATGTAATTGTTCAATCCTAATTAGGGTTATTTATCATTGTATATTTATACCCACCGTAATAATACAAATGTACGGCTGATAAGCTCATAAGTTCAAGCTTTCATTCTTCGAGGGTTGGGTGCCTTCTTTACTTCGTTTGTTTCTCGATGAGAATGAGAATTCCGATTTGGATGACCAATGGTTCCCTTGCCCTTTGTGAAAAGGTTACCATGCTAAGGTGCCCATTTCCTTATTTATTACAATTTCTCATTTTATTCTAATCACTTTTGAAATGATTATATGTTATTTTCCCCTTTTAAACACTAACCATGTGGATTACTACAATATTGCATCTTGGTTTTAGTCCGCTTTTCATTTCTACCACCTCTGATATGTGCATGTTCATGTTCTTTCAGCGATTTAATGCATATGTTCATTGATATTATTCAGATGACTGGAGATACCCAAGTTTTCTTTTGTTGTTGTATGTTTTGGTTTGTGTTTTTCTTCAACTTTGTTATTTCAAATGCCTACTTCTTTTTTTTTTTCGATACGATCTGGATTTCATTGTATATTTTCCTTTTGTGAGATTTAATTATTTTTTAGATTTAATTTAGTTTTTTATGTATAAAACTATTACTAATCTTATTTCCAAGAGTTTTTACATTTAGAATCCAAATTTTTTGTGATTCTATTATATTGTCATTGTTGTTCTTCTCTTTTTTGTTGATCGACTTTTCTTAAGGTGAAATTTGTGTCTTTTTTTGATATAATTTCTGTTGCCCTTCACTTTCTTTTCTTTTCTTTTTAGCTCTTTCTCTTAGTTGCCATTGGTCATAGTGAAGGCTTTTGCTGTCTGCTTTCATTTTCCATCAAGGTGAGCTTTTATCAAACTTCTGTTCTTGAACTCCGTTACGACCTATCTTTTGTGAAATCCAACTTGATGATTTTCTGTTGTTGTGCTTTAGGTCTTTGTTTCTGATGTTTCTTTTGGTCCCTCTTTTTCCTTTATCAATTTTTATTGTTTTTATCATAGGAGACGTCTCATAGAGTACTCAAATTTTATAATTTAATGAAATGTAGTTCACTATTACTCATGCTTCTTTCTTACTTTTTCCTCTAGCAATTTCTAGTGAAAATGCAAGTGACATACATAGACTTGCTTATTCGATATCATACTACCAATGGCCTTTTGTTTATCTAGATCTATTCTCTGGTGGATAGTTCTCTCTGTTTCCTTCATTGCTCTAAATTTCCAAGGATTTCCAAAGATTTGTTATGTTCCTAATATTCTTATCTTCTTCGGTTAGCCTTGCTTTCCAACTATGTGCTTTTACCGATTTGTCAAGAAGTAGCTGAAGCTTAATAAGAGTGAAACGTAGATGATCTAGTAGTTAATTATTTAATGTGTAGTAGTATTTGACTGAGGGGTATAACATCCTTTGGCAAAGTTGGAATAGAAGGCAATTTGGGCTTTAGTAGCTCTAGAATTTTGGGGAGTTTAAGCAGTTTGGGTTGTTTAGGCTGTGGTAATTCCTAGGTTATGAGAAGTCGAGGCTTTGTTGATTCTGGAATTTTGGAGAAGTTTAGGCTTTGGCAATTCAAGCTATGGTGGCAGCTTAGGAAGTTGAGGCTTCAGAAGTTTAGGTAACTCCAAAAGATGTCTTGAATCTACTTGGATAATTATGTGTAGCTCAGCGCTAAGGTGCTAATTTGAAGTTCTACTAAGGAGATATTACTTTAATGTAAAATTATACATAGAACTTATCACCATTTTCTACGAATCGGTTTTAAACTTCATACTGTATGCATAAGAGAAATAAATAATATTTGGAGATGAAATGACTTGTGAAATCATTTATCATTTATATATAATAAGTTCGAATACTCAATGTTTATGTGTCATTTTCACATAATTTTGGAATTATTTTTAATTTATTAAGTTTTAATTTTATGAGTGTTATTCGTGTTTGTTTGTTTTACCGTTATCCTCGTACTTTGCCCAAAACCTACTTAGACAAGATGCAATTTCATATCTTTTTCTCCACTATTTTGATTCATTTTCTCCTCTCAATTTCTTACTAAAATTATCAGCGAAACATAAAAGTGAAATGTTTATAGTCCGAACTCTTAACTTTATTACATAAAATTGTGATAAAATATTGAAATTTTTTAGCTCAGCTGAGGTCTGTAAGTTAAGTTGTCGACTACTTGAAATTTGTGAAGATCATATTGCAGTAAATAATAGACTTTTGACACAAAGAATTCCCATTGTTATACGGAATTAATTAATTTGTTATTATTCGGAAAACAAGAGCATCATGAAAAGTGAAAATTAAATATAGATAAATGGATAAGGTCAAGGGTTGATTATGTTAACAAAAATTGAAAGTTTTTTTTTGTGCAACGGATAGAAAAATAAAAATGAAAGGTTAAAATTAAAAGTAAATGACAAATAAGAGTTTTTATTTCTTTTTTACCTTTTTCCTATATTTATATCAAGTATTATATATTCAAAATTTTACTATTAGCATATTAATATTGCATATTAAATTTGAAATGTATTATTGTTTATTTTAATTACATTTGTAAATAAATCTGTAAATTTTGTGGTCTATAACTATATATATATATTTTAATTTAATGGACATCTGTACTAAATTTAAATTATTAAAATTAATTTTTTATTTATTAATTAGGAAATTTTTTTTTTTAAAAAAATATTTTATATTTTATATTTTAATTAAAAGAATAAAAGATAATAAAAGTATGTGATCCCGTGCATTGCATGTGCACCCGACTAGTAAATAAATTAAAGGGATAAGTCGTGTAACAGGTGTGAGTGGACGACCTTTTTTGGTCAAAAGGAAAATAGGCACGCTGTGAAGCGGACCACTAATCGGGGGGTTTTGCAGTTAATATTATTAATATGGAAATTCATTTTTGGAAAATAAAGTTCATAAAATATTCGAGACCGAGATCTCGTAAACGTATAGGAGTCGCCACGCGGTTCAACTCAACCGGACCGAAAATTAAAGTATAGCTGGAACCAGATGAGAACCACTATACCTTCTGGAGATCTTGGTCCGAACGAGTCACTTATTATCCAAATAAAATAAACGCTTCAACCTTCAATCATAGCATTTTATGGAACTAAATTGATTTTAATTTATAACACACGGCATTCATGCAAGATATATAAAGCTATAAATTAATAAATTATTACATACTGAATCACACTAGCTATCCTAAGGGATACATATGAATTAGATGGGGAATAGTGATACAACATCCTAAAATATACGAATTCATCTAAATATTAAAATAAAATTTAATGTATACTTAACCCTGCAAAATGGACGTTAATAACAAAATACATACATACATACATATGTGTGTCTATGTCTGTGTGTGATTTAGATATAGCAACAAGGATTCTTCAAGAAAATAAACTTTGGAAAATAATTTTGTCGATTAACAAAATGACTTTCAAGGGATTTAATATCCAATATGATTCTGGTCTAACACAAACTTCTAAGAATAAATTTAAGGTCAAGATACGATGAGATGCATGAAAAATAATTTTGTCGATTAACAAAAAGACTTTCAAGGGATTGAATATCCAATATGATTCTGGCCTAACACAAACTTCTAAGAATAAATTTAAGGTCAAGATACGATGAGATGCATGAAAAATTTTCGAAATATATTCTGTTCTAAAAAAAAATGTGCGGGTCTAGACTGCACAGTCGTACGGTTATAGTTACCACCACATGAATGTTGTCAAATATGCACGGGTATTACTATAAAAATGATTCAGATTTTGAGACATATAATTTTAAGGATTCTAAAAAGTTTCACAACTACAACAGTGTGGGTGTTATGACATTCGAGCGGCTATGATACTTCAGAAAACATGGAGATATATGAATTTTCAAATAAAATGATGCACAAAATCACAAATAAAGAGTTGATACTAATGGTTTATCAGATATTTACCCTTGAAGCGTGAATCCATAAATTTAGAAAGTAAGAACCAATTCAAGAAAAGCTCCAAACGCCCGAACTCAAAATATAGGTTTTTGTGTTCAAATTTGTATCTAAAACCTATTAAATATTCAGTGAAGCATTCTCTTATGAAATCTAACCAATTTTAAGCTTGAAAACAAGATTTTTAGAGTAAGATAAAAGAAACTTTTGATTTTTCTATAATTCTCTCCTAATTCTTACAAAACCTACACCAATTCTTCTCAAAAGATTTATTTCCTTTCCAATTCCTGTCAACCTCCTCTTCTTCCATCAGATTAGAGCCTATTTATACTTGAAAAGTGAAAAAGAGACCTAAAAATTCAGGAAAAATCAAGGAAATTTGAATATTTATGCTGTAAAGTGATCAACAACCGTGCGGATATTGACACAACAGTCGTGCGACTGATGATATAACACCCGTGCTGGTGTTGTCTAAAAAAAGAAAAGTATATCTGTGAGCGGACGACGCGTTTTCGACGGGACGCAGGACTCCCTTTCGGAAGGGGCGCCTTGATTTCGGGCGGCGCCCTCCCTCGCGTTGGGTTTTTGATTTGGAAATTCGTTTTTGGAAAAGCGGATTGTTTCGAAAAAGAATCGAGACCTAAATCTCGATAAAAAGTATAGGAGTCGCCACCCGGCTCAGCTCAACAGGGAAATTACAGTGTAGCTAAACCAAAGCGGGAACTTCCACACTTTTCAGAGATCTAGGTTCAGACAAGTCCCTTATTTCGTGTCTAATTTAAATATTATTAGCCAATGTTCTAGTTACGACACTTTAAATTGCTAAAAATTGATTTTTATTAAATAATACATGCGGCACACATACGGAATAATAATACAACAAAGTAAAGAGTAAAAAGAGTAAATAATTAGGGGCTTACAACCCAATTGAATGGAAAAATAAAAAAACTCTCGCCTCACTGATACAATCGCCTAGAATACACGAGAATCTAAAAATATTTACAACCGCCTAAATACACGATTAATTCCATTAAATACAAATAAAATGAAAATCAAGATAAAATAAAAGCTGCAAAACAAAGGTTAGCACAATTTATACGGCACATCACAAGTAGAACTCAAATAGACAGAATTGAAAAATTAAGCGTTTGGGGTCATGCAATTGGGGGCAACCGGGTTGGCCCGGTCGGCCGGCCCGGTTAGACCTGGAAAATCAGTTTGAAACGTCCCTGTATTTTTGGTTTTGTGAGAAATCGTTTTTAAAAACATTTTTCCGGTTTATTTTAATTTATCACAAGGTGGGTCGGTTTTCGGGAGAAACGGGTCTCCGTCGTGGTTTTGTTCTAAATGCAAAAACGCCGAAAAATAAATCTAGGGTCGTGAATGCACACTCCAAAATTCATTTTTGATGATTTTTGATTTTTCAAGGTTTTTCTGATTTTCTGAAATTTTCTGATTTTTATGAAATTTTTGGATTTTTATGAAAATTTTTTGGGTTTTAGGGATTCTTTAGGGATTTCTGCTCCTGGCCGAGGACTACAGTCGTGCGACTATAATCCTTACCAGAGGCAGAAATCGCTAAAAAACCCTAAAAAGAGAAACTTAAAACTGAGAAAATAAAAACAGTGATACGACTGTACAAGGTTTGGCACGACTGTAATTACAGTCGTGCTCCTGTTCTTGTGACAAGAACAGTCGTACGACCGTTCTTAATTTTCCAGAAACAGAAGTGTGAAAACTTGGATAAAAATGCACAAAAATCAACCACAACACCCAGAAAGCTGGAAAAAGAGAAGGAAAAAGAAGTGTCTACCTCTTAGAAGTTAATCCAATGTCGAATGGACCCCTGGCGTTGCTCCAATCCACGTGAATTTGCTCCTTTTCCTTGTGTGTTGAGGTTGCAAGAGAGGTCCAAAAATACTCCAAAAAGTCACGGATTCTGACGGTTTAAATCCTAGGTTTTGATGTGTTTGTTAAGTTAAGTTATTAACCTAGGATTTCTAACTCATTTTAAGCATTAACTCACCGGATTTGTAAAGAAAAAGATTGGAGAAATGTGGGTTTTGTTTGGTTTTTCTCTCCCTTCTCTCTTCTTTCTCTCTCTCCTTTCTTTCTCTTTTTTTCTTTCTGCCCCCTAAAACCTTCCAAAAAAACCCCCCTCTTTCTGTTTTTCTCCCTTTTTATGTCTGCCATTTCCGGAAAATCTTGAGGCATTAAATGCCCAAGATTTTCCCAAATTTTTAATTCAGGGGGTATGGGTTCTGCAACCTGCCCCCGATCCTACAGTCGTATGACTGTATTCACGTTACAGTCGTATGATTGACTGTAAATACAGTCGTGAGTCAACGGTCAGACTTTTTTTTTTTTCGATAAAATTTTGTGTTCATAATATCTTTAAAATTTGGAGAAAATCTGGGATTTGGAATATTCTTGTCGAAAAATAATTGACACCAGTGCAGGTGTTGAATCGACACCAGTGCGGATGTGGGATCCTTGATTTTTTTTTTGGCGAAAAAATGGATTCTGAAACTCGAAGTTCATTTGACTAGAGTTTTAATCTCGAATTGACCTTAATTCCTGCAACTGTAGAAAGTTGTAGAGGTAAATAAAATATTTATTCATCATTAAAACAGAGGGATAAAAATCTCATGCCCACAGGCTACCCCTCGTGTATCTAAATTCACGGCCTGTAGGTTTACCTTGTCCCATGGTGAAGATAGAGAGCGCGATGAGTAGAGAAAAGAGACGTACTTGACTTTACCGTTGGTCGAAGGAGTTGGTTGTCGAGAGTTGAAATTGGCTCTAAGATACTGTGTTGTTGGCACATGTTGGTGTGCCCTAGTTCTTAGGGCATTAGATTCTTGTATTTTGTATTATACATTAAGACTCATTGTATTAATACATTATTTGTGTCACATTAATAAAGGCAATTAATCTATTTCATTTATATCTTGTGCTATAATATGAGTAGAGTATCCATTGATTGATAATCATAAAACCTATTCCAGGTCTGTTCTAATCGTAGTAACGAATAGAACCATAGACTTATATATTCGATGACTGTATGGCAGTTCTTAACTAGCAATAGTACTTGTATAGTCAGTCATGAATATAGGTACATGCCATTGACATGGGACTGGATCGATCCGCACAAGAAAGCCACATGGTTGTCACATCATAGGTCTTTCTTGAGTAGGTCCCTTTTGTCCTCAGACCAGATTTCATTATAATATCAATATGGAATCCGGTTCACTTTGACATATGCCTAACAGGTCTGTAAAAGGATGCTAAATATGGGTATGATTGGGTGGACTGGTGAACATATTGATATTGATGATGAAGTGATGGAATTACCACTCGGGTGACACCGAGATGATATCACTGGCCACTTGATGAGTGGGACTGATAAGTGTATGGCCATACCCAAATAAGTTGGCTGCTTATTTGATGAATCAGTTAACTCAAGATCAAGAAATATAATAAACAACAGAAGAGGATGACGGACACCATGCCTCTTGTTTATTCATATCGATATCGTTAGGCAAAGGACACTATGAGATTACTACTAGGTGAGTGTCTTCTAAAGACTGCTGCATCTCTATCTTAATTAGGGGCTGTAATGGTTTGCTAGAACCCACTTATAGTCTGTAGGCTTTGGGCCTACTGCCAACATAAAGATAGACCCATAGGATCGTGCACATAGATCAACTGAGCCGGAACTTATAGAAATTGTACATGTAATGTACATTGAAAGGAATGCGTTAATTAATTAGTTGACATTCGGTGTCAAGGTAATTAATTAACATTGGGTTGAATTTAATTTAATTAATAAGTTTACATAATGTAATTAATTAATTTATCAATTAATTGAATTACATAAAGTAAACAATTAATTAAATAATTTTCCTAAGTAGGAAAATTAAATACATGTATTGTATTTACTTAAGTCTGATTTAATTTTATTTAGGGGTAATTAAATTTAGCCAAATGGAATTAAATTACATAGTATATACCTTTTAATTAAAGTTTATTTATGTAATTATAATTCTAGTGGGTTTAGGTTTAATTAACCTAATTAAAACCCAATTAGACAAGGTGTCTATATAAGGGCACACTTAAGGAATAAAACCCTAATTAATTGCTGGAAATTTCAGCCACCAAGAGCAGCCCCAAATCAGCCGAAAATCCTAGCATTAATCCTCCATTCCTTCGCGTCTTCGGCTAGCACCGGTTCCCACTCAATAGCTAGTCGTGCACCGGACTTTGGAGATCGCAGTGTCAAGAAACGATTCTGCAGCAGTCTCTAGAAGAGACGAATGCTGTGAGTTAATCTCTCTTGATTCAAATTGGTTTTATTCTAATCAATGGTAATTGGACAAGATAGGTGGATTCTAGGAAATTTTAAACGGTGTATTTTCCGCTGCGTCACGTTATTTTTCCGATGACGAATCCCAACAGCACATTCATTCATTGATCGATAATTTTGGAAACAAAAATTTTTGCCCCTTCGATTAAGAATGAATGTTAGGGTGAAGCTGGCTATTAAGTGTCGAGAGGCTCTAAGATGTTGGATTTTTCGTAAGGGGACTCTGGTATGCTGAGATACCTAGAGCGATGATTGAAGCTCTTGGTGTATTATGGAAAACCTAAAACGAGAAAGGAAAAGTTCTAGCGTATTATGGAACACCTAGAAAGATAAATAAGAGTTCTGGCATATTGTGGAATGCCTAGAACAATAAAGGAAAGGTTCTGGTGTATTGTGGAACACCTAGAACGATGAATAGGAGTTCTGGCGTATTATGGAATTCCTAGAATAATGGTGTATTATAGAACAACTAGAACGATAAATAAGAATTCTAGAATATTATGGAATGCCTAGAACAAGAAAAGAAAGGCACTGGTGTATTATGGAACACCTAAAATGATTAATATGAGTTTTGGCTTATTATGGAACACCTAGAACAATAAAAGAAAGGTTCTGGTGTATTATGAAACACCTAGAACGATCATACACCGGAATTCTTATTTATTGTTCCAGAAATCCTGGCGTATTTGGATTGCCTAGAACAATGAATAAGAGTTTTGGCATATTCTGGAATGTAAAGGAAAGGTTCCAATGTATTATGAAACACCTACAACAATAAATAAGAATTCTGACATATTATGGAATGCCTAGAACAATAAAAGAAATGTTTCAGTGTATTATGGAACACCTAGAACGATAAATAAGAATTCTGGTATATTATAGAACGCCTTAAACAATAAAAGAAAGGTTCTGGTGTATTATGGAACATTTAATGACGTTTCAACTTAAGACAAATTTACACTTAAAAATCTCAAAGAAAGATCTCAAGTTTGTAAAGTTGATGAAGAAATAAATTCAAAATGAGAGATTAGTATAATGAATAAAAGTTCAAACATATCCAACTTACATCATATGGTTGTTGAAAAAGAAGAAAAATCACTATGGATGAAATTTTTCAAACTTATTGATGAATTGTCGAGAAATCCGAATCTGCTTTGGCCGAATTGGGCTGAGTGTTGTTTTAGTACAACCCTAACCTCTATAAAACAAGAAGAGTTAGACACCAGATAACTGAGGGTATACACCGATGTCTAAGTCAATAATCTGATCTTAGAAAGGTTTAGTTATTTACTCGAGTGTGAGTTGTGTATTTTACCTTTGAGTGAGGTTGCCTTTATATTGGCTTTAGAATCTAATCTTAGTTGGACTTAGATTCCATAATCTCCTTTAGAAATATATTAGGAACAAATACCTTCGAATTCCAACTAGATTCTAATCAGGATTCCTGATGAGATTTGACATCTATTTAGTGGTTATCTCTTAGTAGGAATGTATCTCATTCTTTCCTTTTCTAAGAATCACTATTGTACTATGACTTAAGGACTAGATTTGAGATTTTGGGTCCAGCAATGTGATAAATCTAGATCTGTTCATTAGGTTGGGTACCCACCTGGCTCGTCCAAGCTTGATTTTAAAAGTAGGGCTTGGACATACATTTTACTTATTAGGCCCGTCCGAGCCTGAATCCTAGGAAACCCAAAGTTTAGTGGGTTAGACTTAGGATTTATGTAATTACCCAAGTCCAACCAGGGCCCGGTCCAACCAATATATTCTATTATTTTAGATATTTTTTAATTTAGTTGGTATACATATAAATACTCCTTATTCTCTAACCCTAGGTTACTTTCACTTATGCCGCCCTCTCTCAAACAACGCTTAAACATGGCTCTCTCCATTTTTCTACTACTGACGACTACGTCGCCCTGATCGTTCCTAAAAAAGAGAGTTAATTGGAATTAAATGTGTGATTTTATTACTTATATAGATATTTATTTTAAACAAGAAATCCTTATCTTATGCTACTACTACCACATTTTTTTCATAATTAATATGGTTAATATACATGTTTTAGCTTTTAATTTTATTTTGTCGTTATGCATGTTTCAGATTATCTTGTTTAAGTGTTTTAGTTATATTTTTCAGCAAAAATAAAAAACAAGTGATTGATTTTAGTGGGTAGGTTTGGGCTGGGCTTGGGATTGATGTCTCCAGCCTAGTCCGAGCCTGCATAAAAATTTACATGGGCTGAACTGGGCTTGAACAAGAAATTTTATGTCAAGCCTGACAGGCCCGGTCCGAGCCTGTCCAATAAACAAGTCTAGATAAATTCAGTCTTAAACCTGAGCCTACCTATACTCTTCATGGATTACCATTAAGTCTGGTCTCATGGGAGATCTGGTTCTCAAACTCAATCGATCACTCATTTCTAGCAGGCGTGCTCCTTGGATCTAATATCATATCCGGATTACGTCTGAAATCACTCCACAAGTTCAATAAACCCTTTTAAAGGCTTTTACTCCACTTGCCACGGGCCCCGTGCAACATGTTATCAAGTGCTACGCAACGCATCGTTGGAAAAAGTGAAAAAACGCAACCTTTAGCTATCCCATCATAAACGTTGCTATTAATTTCAAAATAACTATTCATTTTCACTTCATCTTCCTAAGTAAATCTCCTTTAAACGCGAGATTTACATGATTTGTGAATTTTCTAATCAAATTCAATGAAGTGACAAGTACAAAATTGATGAGTCATATGTTATAATTAATTTACTAAATGGTTTATTGGCAAAAAGACAGCTTACAACCCATGAATTAAGAATTTTCATAATAAAAGGGTCTAGAGCACATAAAGTAGAAAGTGAATGAAACTTTTCACACAAATTTGTGAAAAAAATTAACAATTAACTAATCAGGATGTAGTTATGAAACCAATACTTAGAACTAAGGATTTAATTATGTAAAGGATAGGGTCATTACATCGACACTGCATTGGATGTAATGCCCTCAGGCAATCTGAGCAATGCACCATTATATAATTTGTTTACTAACAAAACTTCCCAAATCTTCTAAATAAGAACAAAAATGAAAGAAAAAATAAAATTTCACCTTATCTTGGACTGACAAAATGAACAAAATTTTTCTAAATATGAACAACATTAAAGCCATCAATTGGGTTGACAAAAAATTTACATTCACATTTGATGGTTTAAGTACTTACTGCAAAGCAGATACTGGCTACAGTTACCTTACATACTCTTATCCACCAGTAGCTCTTACCAATCTTCTATTTCATCTTCAGAAATCTGCTCTTCATCATCTATAATCATCTTCTCATAACTGTCTTCGCTACGATGCTCAAATTTCTGATGAGTTTCATGGCCCAAGCATCCATCTCCAAGCCTTTTTAATACTGGTGTGAACTCGGTAGCAACATCCGACAAATTGCAAAAGCTATATCCTCCATTTACAACAAATCTCTTCTTCATTGTCTCTTTCTGCATTAAAATGTTTAAATATCCCAAAATAAAAGGTATAAGCCATCATATAACTCTCATGCAACCGCTTTCATCCATACATATTGTATCCAATGAGGACAAGGTGATCAAAGGACAAGTAACCAAGCCTACGCACAAGAATTCTTAGCAAGCACTTTGAACCTCCTATAAGATTCAAATGCAAAACTAAATCTTAATTCAAACTGCATGAAATGACCACTGCATTGCACTTCATTTATGACACAACCATTCGTTACTTTGCATTTCTGGCGAAGGTACAAGGCATAGTAACATTTCTGTCTAACCAAAACATTAAGTGTCATTAACTTATTCAAATGCACTGTCCACGGGTACAAGTAGTGATAAAAAAAAAAATGCCTGACAAGTGACCTTTTATGCATAGTGGAAAAAAGAAAAAGTGCCAATGTTCAGCTTGTCTCAAAGTTGCAGATGCTGCATAAAAGGTGGCCATGCTCTAAAAGATTTATGTAGAATTTCACATTTGAAATCAATGACAAAGAAATTTAAAATGAGCAACTCACAAGAACTCGTGCAAATAAAAAGAGCAAATAAAACATGCCTGATTGTGCAACATTAACTGCTCCACCTGCCAAAGCTTTGGCTTGCGGATCGCATGCCACCTGCATATTCAAAACAATTGGTTATATTTCTCTGACTCATAGCTTATTCAATCAAAGCTGCTTCTAGCATAAAATAAACACCTGGATGGAGAAGGACGAGAATTTCCAAATAATACCCCACGGACAGCAACTGAAGCAGCAGCTGATTGGAGAACATTCTCTACCTCATTATACTTTCCCAACATTCCTCGGAAAGATGAAAGAAGCAAATCTGCATCGCTCAAGTATGAAGACACATCCCCAGCAGCATCCATTGCTTCATCACATATAAAATCTAAAACTGCAAGAAAAATAGAGCGCTCATGTTAATGTATAATTGACAGAACATGTAGGTGAGACATGCTGCGTTGTGTGTGCTGATGAGAAAGGAGGGAGAACTGAGAAGTGAGTAAAGGGGAAGGTTACCGTTTTCTAGTAGAAAATCAGCAATTGGCCTTGCTTGACCATGTGCTTGGCAAAGAACCTTCTCTGGAGTATCCATCTTTAGTGGTAATCTAAAGAACTTCTCTCGTACAAGAAACTCATTTTGGTCTGCAACAAATAAAAAATCATTCTTGAATAGAGTTGTCACCTTGCATATAAAATAAGATCACCATACAGCTAGCGATATATAAATTGTACAAGCATCCATATACATGCATCTCACATATTCGGCAGCATGCTCAAGCAACAAAGCCGCAAATTTTAACATACATGGTTTACAAGGGCATACCCAATGCCATCTGAACTTCAGTTTCTCTTTTATTGTGCAGAAACTTGCCAAGGGCATGAAATAGAGAGAGTGTCTCATCTCTGCTAAATAGAGAAGAAAAACCACTAATCAAAGCATTCATCTCATCAGCTTTTCCATCTGAATAACTCAGAGTAGAACTGGAAAATGATGAGCTGAAAGTCAGATCTGATTTTAGGCAAAAAAGCTGAAGAGAGGTAATTGCATGTCTTATATCGCCTCCACTGGCTTTTGCTATCAAATCAATCTGTTCGGGAGTTACATTACACTGCTCCTGTTTGCATATCCGGTTGAGTGCCTTCTTAATGGAGATATTTGTAATGGGGTTAAATGAAACCTGATAAATGTCAAAAAGCAGATTGAAATAAGGATATGTAAAGAAGTTAGGATAAAACTTTCATGCCAAATTTGTTCAAGAAAACAACCTTACAAGCTCCAGCACTCTGAAGAGATAGCTGAAGTTCTTCCAAGTACCTTGCACTCTGGTCTCCTGATTCTGAATTGCAGTTGTCAGTTAATAGCACTACAGTAGGCGTCTGAGTTGATCTCACAAGAAGAATCAAGGAGCTTTGAAGTTTTCCAAAAGCAGCTCTTCCATTTGCCACAGGAAGGTCATCAATCAAGAGTATAATGGGTGATTTTGGTTCAGAAGACAATAACGAAGGAATCAATCCATACTTCCTAATTTTTTCAATATAGTTCACAAATTCATCCAACTTGGATGTGTAGTTTATACCTAAATAAAGAGAAAAAAAAATGTGAATCAAACAGCCATTAAAAGGCGTCATTTGATTACAGAATACGGTGTCAATACCAAGCGGCTCAAACTCTGAAGTTTCTTTTTCCTGGATAAGCATCATAAGGTATAAAAACTTAACTTCATTCACATATTGGAGAGATTAACCGAACTTCCTGCTACAAATTCGACATGTTCAACAGTTTGGTATTCAATCTTAAAGAGAAAATGAGTTTGAACTTTTAAAAGAAATTTCAGGCACATTATCCAATGATAAACACTTAATTCAGGAATTGGAAAATGAAGCCACAGGGTATTACTAAACCAAAGAACAGCCAATAATGCATGGCTATGCCTCCACAAAAAAACTTACCTGTAGCAGCATTATGCATGTGTTCTTGCCAAATTGTGGGAGTAGGTGTTTTCCATTCACATACTGTGGCTCCCAAATGAGATGCAATCACATAGATAGTTGCCTGCGAGACAAAAGATAGATCTCTTGGTTATTAATGGGACAGTAAACAAGTTAAGGTCCCTAATTAGTAATGCCATTTCTCTATGAGATATGCAAATATTTACAGAATTCCAATGCATATGTGGTCATGTCAATTACTTTGAAGTTGAAGCAAAAAATTAACAGGTTATAAATCACATCTGAAAAACATGTAAAAGGAAGCAAGTTTTGCCCAATATTTCTGAAGCAGCAATCTAGTACATTCAACAACACGACGCAGACTTTGTCTACAAATTGCTCTTGCAAGAAGCAAAATATCGTTTAACAACAGAAAAACAGAGATTAAATCAGTACCATTGGGGTTGAAAAAATTAGTCCAAGAAAAAAACAGTGAAAGCTTACAGATTTCCCAATTCCAGCCTGCCCAGTAATGACAAGAACATTACTATGAATTTCCTACAAGAAAAAAAGGAAGACAATGATGATTTAATTTAAAAACTGAAGCATAAGTACTTAAGAAAATGGGAAAATAACTTATACTGTGCTATAATAATTCCCATATTGCTAAATAATATCTAGAAATCTCATTATATATTAACCTTTCAGTAAAAAAAAGCAGAATCATCAGTCAACAACTTTCATCTTTTGCAACCTTAGGTCAAGCACCTAAAGTTTTGCTTGATAAGATTTCAAACTCGGTAGTAAAACCATATTCCCCATCCATTTCTTGAGCAAGTTTTTTCTCATAGGCAGCCGTAGACTTTCTATGCTGATGATATATGGAAAAATAATCCACTGCAGAAAGAGAACTTTATGATATTTCCTGAGGGTAGCCCTTAGACTAACACAAAGGCATTTCTAGAAGCCCACTCTACAAAAATGTCTTTTTTTTATGTCTACGATCAAAAACCTCACAAATCAAATTACAAAACGAAGATCTTCTCTCAATTTAATCCCATCCTTTATACTCTCAGAATCAATCTCTAGTTTCGAGCAAATTATTTTCTTACCCACCCAGTAGGTCAGTGAAGAACTTGATTGTTAACATAATAGCACCGATAACTGTAGAAATACCTTTGAAGCTGCCAATCTTTCCTCAAACCAGACCATGACTTCCTCAACCTGCATAAACCAGGAAAAACTTTGTTTCAAAATAATAATCACACATGAAATCTGAAGCAAATGAACTAACCTTCTTCTTGTGGACAGCAAGTTCTTCTAAGGAATGAGGCATATATTTATCAACCCATAATTCCTTTAAGTTACTCCTTCCAGTGCCTGGATCATATGACTCTTTCCAATTAGCTTAAGAGGCCATAATAATAATAAAAATCCTAAGTTGGGCAAAGAATATTCAATTCTGCCTTTTGTATAAACATTAAAAAGAATTTTCACAACCACATGTATTGTATGCTATTATATTCAGCCATCAAAGTGGTAAACTAAAATTTCAAATCATCACTAAGATTAACTGATAACGAGCAAACACAACAACTAAATCCAAAAACCATAACATGGCATACCAGCGGATACCTTGGACCCATAAAAGTATTCATCAAAATTCTCGATAGGGAATCCGATCTGCATAGAAAATAAAGGCAAAAAAAGTGAACAATCACAAATTCAAAAAATAGACAATTTTCGAATTTAAAACTCCTCATTGTACAAAGAGTAATTGCATGTGTCTAACATAGAAATCCAAAAGTCAGGCATACATCATCTACATTTCGAGATTCTCTGACAATACGAGCCCGAGAACCCGATAAACGAGGCTTCTTCGATTCTCTAAAATTTGTACGAGTAATCAAAGGCCTTGATTTCGGTTTGGAATAGCTCCTATTAGTACCCAAAGAACTCTCATTATCTTCATCATCCGAGGATAAAACGACAACGCTATTTCTCTTCCCCATGAGTTTCACAAGCAAAAACCCCGAGTTTAGGGTTTTGCATCGACAAACGGAGCTCCAATCAACTCCTCCATGGCTGGGAAACTAAAATGGTTCAACAAAACACTGAAGCAGCAGAGCTGAAGAAAGGCAAAACCTTAAGAAAGTGAAGCATTTCTTTCAAAATAGCAAAAATTGAAGAAGAGGAACTGCAACAATAAAGATTATGGCGGCAAAGATCATTTGGCGTGCTCGAAAAACCGCGGGGATTCTTGCAGAGAAATAAATAAAAGGAATTAAGGAAGATTGAAATGGAAGCTAATGGCTGGCTGGGCCAAGAGATAATGGGCTTGCCTCGTTTATGGGCCCATTACTTTTAAGTGGTGGGTTGGTACTTAGTGCGCACCTAATGGGTTTAACTATTTAATTGAGAGCGAAAATTACCCACTAAGCTTCTGTTACTGCAAAGGGGAAAATATATACATTTGCCCCCAATTTTATATTTTGTGACACGGAAAAACTATCCAAAAATATTTTAAAATTTTTCAATATTTTGCAAGTAATTTTTTGTTTTCTCTATTTTTCTCTCTTCTCTTCCACAATGAAAAATGAACTTTATCATTTATATCTACATTCGTTCATTTTTTCGTCATTTCATCTTTGAATTTCTTTTTTCTCTTTGAAATAAGATCCATATCTATATATATTTTTATTTTATTTTTAATCTTGGGTTTTTGTATAAAAAATATATAGACAATGTAACACAGAGCGGTACGGCTGTATCTTCGGTCTAGCATGCCGGCATTGAATTTTGCTGATTTGTTTCCTTTTTTTACAAATTATTTTTTTACCTTATATAAAGGAGGCTAGGCCAGACTTCGAAGGATATAGAATTTAGTAAGAAAACACTTTGAAAATTGAGAGAAAAAAAACCTAGGGAAACTCTAAAGTTTGGATTGAAGAGAGCTCACATAGAAATCGCTAAAACTAGGTTAAAATTGCTAAATTTCTTCATAAACACCAAAAAGAAACCCTAAAATTAACAAACCAAAGGACTAAAATCAGGAATCCTAACACGGATCTTGGGATTATTCGAATCAAGCCAATATATTCGAGAATGCTAGGATTACTCCAAAGCCACTCGGGATCACTCGGTAATGTATGCTTCAAGGGTAAGCCTCTGAGAAGTCATAAATCCTTTTAATCACTTTCTAGTAGAGTCATTCTTGTTGTTGTTTAAGTTTATCTCATGAAAATCTAGTAAAAATTGCATAAAAAGTCGAAACCAGGCTTTGTGTAGAAGAACATAGTCGCTTGGCCTGAATCATTTTGAAACCCTTTTGTTTATATCTTTTAATTGTTGCATGTCTCTGTAATCATTGCTTAACACCAGATTAGTACTTTTTACTAAATTAAAATATGGATTAGATGTTTGTGCAGTTCGGATTCATGATTTTCTTAAATAAAACATGTTTTTGCCACTAGTGCACATCCTAAAATTGTTTTAAAATGGTAATCGACTATGATATATTGTAATATGCATGTAAATGTTGGTATTTGGTCCATGAGTCAATTAGGATAGTTATGCATCATTATGATGCGTTATTCCTGATTTCGTTGTGGTTGAAGGCAAAATCCCGATAAGCGTTTCAAGGCGATCCTCTAATCGCTCTAATATATTCCTTGATATCAACATCCCCCTAATCTCTCACCTTCTATATATGTCATTTTTAAGTCCTATTTGCTAAACACGCATGTCCATATGCATGATGGGTCCATGCACCTTTTAACTCGATTATGGAAAAAAAGAGCTAACTTGCACAACCCTCACTGTTTATTATTTGTAGGATGTATATTTTTCTATTTTCTGAATTTATTTACTTTCTTTTGGCCAATTGTATTGCTCAACTTGTAATTCCCCTAATTATTTTTATGATGTATCGCTCTCCCCAAGGGTTGCAATAAGTCTTAGGTTGGACTTTTCAGTTGTTTGTTTATTACCGACCTACAATGCATGGGCATTTAAAATGCATGAATCACAAATAGACGATATTAGGGTGTAAAACAACATAGAATTAACATAAACCAATTTAACCTAAAGTCTTAAAAAATTTAAGTGATGAATAAATAAGCAGTTGTCTACGGACTCAGAATCTCTTAAACTTCATAGGGTGTAGTAATCATTTGAGATCACTATACCTTCCTAAGTATCGATCTTGAGTGGCAACTCCACACAAAATCATACCGTTAAAAAATGTTAATGTTTAACCAATTCTTGCCCACTAAACGAGCTAGGGGGAGGCATTTCACGCCTTCCCTGCCCCGAAGGAAATCTCACGCTCATAGTGCCGATTCCGCTAGGGATTAACATGGACAATACTGAAAATATTCACACTTAAAGCTTTTAATACTTTAACTAAATCGGTGTATAAGCATTGTACTACACTTTTGCACACTTACACCCCGGTCCCTTTTTTTCTAGATAACCGTGTGATTGCATTGCCATATCTTATTGAGGGGAGAGTATTGCTACAACCCACAACCTAGTACTTGGTATGTGTTGCTCGGACCTTTGAATGGGGAGACATATTAGAAATGCTTTTTGTTGTGGAGGCCTTGAATCCCTATACCTTCGACTCATAACTCATGAAAGAGAGGATTCTTATGCTACATCGTACTACCGACAGGTACTCAAGCACCCGGATCACATATTGAAACGGTCAATGAAGGTCCTCCGGTTTACCTTCAACACTTCATAAGCAATGAATTTGAGGGACTAAATCTAAGTCCTGCTGAACAATTGGGGGAAGAGATCCTAGATTTAGATAATGAGTTCTACATTTCGGACGAGGACTTCAACATTGATGATGAGTATTATGTCCCCAGTAATTGGAGGAATGATTCAACAATGATTACGAAGAAGGTGGCTTCAGTTAGAGTAAGGCAGAATGCTCCTGAGACTCAGAGAGGCATTTCTCCGTGGCCATTGTCTTTAGCCACAATTTTCAGTAGGGCGAGAAAGATAGGGGCGATGCAACTGCAAATTTGTTTTCTTTACTAAAGTTTTAATCTATTCGTCGTGGTTTTGGGATGAAATAAAATGGAAATTGATTTATTAATCCATTAAGTTTTATGTATTTAAATATTCAACAAGTATAATACTAATTAACCAATGTGTGTTTAAAATTTATTTGAAGTCTGATTTCTCTCAATTATTTTATTTAGTTGGTCCACCTAAAATTCCTCCTAAATTATACTATGTGAGTTAAGTATTTGTTATAGTAAAACATCTAATATATTACATAATTTTAGTAATAGCATAAAAAATTTAATAATTTTTATTAGTTTCTTCATATTTTATACTACACTAGTCTGTCGTATTTTCAGAAAAATAATTTTTTTATTACCTTATATGTCTATAACATTTTTTTCTTAATAGTTCCTATTGTTATGAACAAAATGCATTTAAATAGATGTCTAAAATAATTTATTGATAAAAATTTATATTGCACGTTTATATATATTTATACATGTATAATATTAAATAAAAACAACCAAGTTGCCAGTCGGAAGAAGTCAGATATATATAGGCTTCAAGTTGTATAAAAAGTTCATATATGTATATGTTTATGTGTATAATAGGTTTTGATATACAATGTATTGATAACTTTGTGTAATTTTATATTTCATAAACATTTAACACCTCTTTTATACACAGTAATTCATTCATTTTAATTTTACTGTAATGGTATCATATGTAAGCAGCGAAGAAATAAAACTTCAGAAAAAAAATAGGATAGGATGAAAAAAAAATAATTATGTTTAACTGAAATTACAGATTAATATAACATAAGAATTACATAAATCAATCGTGTTTAATTACATATATTGAGGTAAATTATACACAAGGTCACTAAAGTTTGATGTTTATGGGCTTATGATCACTTAATTTTGTTTTGTATTTATAAAGTTACTGAAGTTTCAATATGGTGTCAATAAAGTCACTTTAATCTGGTATGATGAAAATCGACTGTGGAACGGTAATATGGTTGGTCAACGCGATGACTAACCCGCCACGTCAAATATATCCAATTGAAAAGTGTCATGTGTCACACGCATATCTAAAATACCGCAGTATGAAAATTAAAAAAACTAAAAACATGCTGTAATAGATTAGGTGATTTTGTTTCAACAACTCAATGACTTTCTCAACTAGGAATATAAACGAGGTAGGGTGGGATGGAACGGGACAAGGATTGACAATCCCATTCATGTTTTCTGGCTAGGCAAGGATCCCCGTCCCAGTCCCGTTTATTTAACATGGACAATCCTAATCTCCATTTTGGGTCCTGTTGGGGAACGGATTCTCTGTGGGGATCTCCATCCTAATTAAAACAATTTTTTTTTTTAAAAAAAAAGTTAGAGTAAAATTCAATTTTGAAGTTATGGCTTTTTGATTTGTGAACGAAAATTGAAAACCTTAGTTTTAATTTTATTTTAGTATTACAAAATTCAATTGTTTATATAGGATAAATATATAACTAATACTATTTATATAGTAATATAAATAATTATAAGTGGGTTATCATCGGGATTCTCGTGGATTAAACAGGGACGGGACGGGACCGCAGGCCAGGGAGAGGTAATCCTATCCCAGTCCCCGTTCAGCATTCGAAGATAAATTTATCCTCGTCTCCGCCTCGTGGAAATTCAAAATAGGGAATCCCCGTCCCCGTTCAGACGGATCCGTGTACTCGTTGACAACCCTATTATCAACGCACTCAACCGCAACCGTCACCACATCTTTCAAAGCATTCTCTTGTAATTTGGATCTGAAACTGTCCCCGGGCAACCCATCATAAGTTCCACCGCCATGGAATTGAACTCAAAAAAAAAAAAAAAAAAAAAAAAAAAGCAGTGGTCAATGTTTTAAAACAATATGCTGATCCGTTTTTTCCATCACCATGGTTAATGTTCTTTGTTTTTATTATTCAATAATAATAATAACAATAAAATTTTACAATATGAATTCTTCAGCTTTTATTAAAAAAAAATCAGATATATTGTTTTATTTAAATTTTATGCATTAAACCGTTGACATTTGAATTTGTTACAACTATCACTCATGTATTAATTCCCAACTGTTGAGGAAGTTAAATGTAGGCATTCTACTCTTTTCATTTGGATTTAAAATCATGATTTTTAAGATTTCAAAAGATATTTTTATCTGAAGTAGTTATAAAAAAAAGTTAGAGATGAAATTTATTTTATTGAATTTTAGAAATTAGAATTTTAGATCTAAATAAAGCATGTTACACTTTTTTAACCAAATTCAATGTTCACATTTGGCTATTTTATTAGCTATAAGCTTAATACGTGCAATTCCAATCAATTGATAGTTCCATGTAAAAAATTGAAATATAAATGTGTTAATGCATAGGTATCGAAAAAAAAAAAAAGTCACTAATTAATTAAGGTCTTTGAAAAAAAAAATTGTGTTTTCAACTATAACTTGGTGGTAAAAGCACCTCTTCCTAATTAGAAAGTCGTTTGAGTCTGATAGATACCAAATAGACCATTAATTAATGGCTAGTATGTATTCTCCTGATTTACATAGCTTCTATGTTCTTCGAATTTGAATGACATCTTGATTTAGATATCAATATGCCAATTTTCATATTGGGAAATTAGATTTTTTCTTCTGCAGTCTACATTGTTGAAGTTGATGGATTGGTATTGGCAAAATTATATTGAAAGATTTACAAAATATATAATATATGAAAGTAGATGGATTTGGTGAAAAAAAAAAAGGTGGATGGATTAGAATTAACAAAAT
This sequence comes from Euphorbia tirucalli, assembly GCA_039660915.1. Classification (NCBI taxonomy): domain Eukaryota; kingdom Viridiplantae; phylum Streptophyta; class Magnoliopsida; order Malpighiales; family Euphorbiaceae; genus Euphorbia; species Euphorbia tirucalli. The sequence continues at coordinate 75,485,098 of CM077641.1, forward strand.
GAAATAAAAAAATTTACCTTAAAATATAGGAAAGAACTCAGATTCTTTTATCATTTTCTAGATTTTCCATCAAAGTAAATAAGTTGGTGAATTATTAACAAGGATTTTACCTTCCAAATATATATAAAAAAATTTGACATATTTGACCTATAAAAGTAACAATGGCAAATATCAAAGTCGCAAACAAATTTAAGATTCCAATTATTTACTTGAATCTAAACTGAAGGAAGAAAAAAAAAAAAAAATTAGAGATGGCAACAAAGTCTTCCCTAATGTTAGGTTTCTTCGTTATCGTATTGATCATTGTTTCAGGTTTGTTTTTCGAATCCCTCACCATTCAATTTGTAATTGTTGAAAATTTTAAGTTGTATATATTAATGATATAACAAAAAGATATCATGCACGAATGCAGGTTCAAAAAAGGCACAAGGTGCTTATGAAGTGGCCCGACAACCAGTAACTTCTTTCTTATGCAACACAGCTAATGACTGTACTACTAGTCCATACAAGTGTTTTTGTCCACCCTGTGCTTGTATCAAAAACCGTTGTACTTGCACACCACCAAACACAGAAATCAACATTTAAATCTTATAAAATAAAAACATTATATAGAGTATAATTATTGTATGGTTTATCATAGATTAATAAATTTATCTCAAATTACACAATTTATTGTGTTTTTCTATACTTTATACTGTAAGTTGTGGATTGAAGATTAGAATATTCTATGATACTATTTGAGAATTTTTTTATACTTTATACTATATATTATGGTTTGAAGATTAGAATATTTTATGACACCGATTGTGAAACGTAGGCGTTGGACCAATTTTGAAGGTTGATTTTGGAAAACCCGCTTTAAACTCAACTACTATAAATACATAACTCATCAAAGATACACAATCTTTATGCATAATGTAAGTATGTTTAAGTAGTTATTGTGATTGGCTTTGAAGGTTTAATATGTCATGCTAGAAATATTTTGAAAGGAATTTGGGTGTTGTTATGCTCATTATGTAGTGATTTTGGTTTAAGTTTTTTACTTTTGGTTTAAGTTTTTTACCTTTGTTTATGGCGACGCTAATGTAAGGCCTCACGGGATGGTAGCTACTAGTGTAGTTTTGATGATTCAGTGGTGTATGACCACATGACATGTAACATCCCCGTTACGATATGTACTGTATTAACTGCATAAGGTGACATGACAATGATAGGAAAGTCTTACGGAAGAGAAATTTTATTATGAACCTGATCCACATGGTCCTTTAAATGAAACAATAACATATATATACGGAAGAGAAATTTTATTATGAACCTGATCCACATGGTCCTTTAAATGAAACAATAACATATATACAATGCTGAGTAGTGGAAAACAAAAAAGATAAAACATATATAATTGTTATTGTTTCATTGAAAGGAACCACATTAACCGGTTTCAATTGCTTATAATGGACAGAAAAATTTAAGGTCAAAGCACTGTTTCTCTATCCAACCAAATAATATGTTCTATTTAAACTTTTGAAGTGTATTTTTTGGATCCACTTTCATACTCAACTACTAGAATAACTTCCCCTCTTTTTCTCTTCCTAGGTTAACTTATCGAAGAAAAACAATAATGAAATTGTAAGTAGAATTTACAGTTTTGTGTACAATGCTTGACCATGACTCTTTTAAACGCCTGCTCGCACGAGGTCTAGACCCTTCTTGCAGCATACGATTTGATGCCTTCCAAAATGAAATTAGGCTGTACACAACCCAAAAGGGAAGTTGGTTTGTCATGAAGAACATTTCTGCACAGTTACAAATAATCTCTCTTTTCATCTATGATGCTGGATGTGCAGTACACTTGCTGCGCAACCAAATTGTTCTCTTGTCACCTTTGAGAGATAAGAAGATTTCCCTTGCATTACGATTGTCGAACAAATCAAGCGCAGCGAAATACACTCCTTCTTCCAAACCTTGAATTGTGTTCAACTCCTTAATACAATCAGCTACACTGTATCTCTCACTAACTTTAGTTATGGCAGCTGTCCTGAGCCTTGATGCAGCTGCCATGTGCAATATTGCTCTTGCAATGGCATCATCAATCCCCTTGCGACCTCTTTTACGATTAGCAGCACTTGTGCTGTTCATTGCAGTAGTAGCATTGTGCGTAACAGTAGTAATCATGTGCTTGGCAGGTTGAAATGTGGTTGATGGAAAAACGGTTGATTGAAAGGTGGCTCGTTGAAACGTGGCTGGTTGAAGTCTTTCTTGGTCATCTGCCATATCATCCCCATCATCAGAATCTGAAGAGGATTCTTCCTCTGCAATAGCATTCAAGGGTTCCTTGCTAGGAACTAATGGAGGTAACTCTTCTTCTTTAACAGTTTTCACAGGGTTCACACAGAGAATTGGTGAAGGAACTTGTTCTTCTTGTTCATATGATAGGTTATGTTTTCCATTTGTTATCGGTTCAGAGAAAATTACACCAAGCTGTTTATAAAAGGGGCAGCCACTAACTCTGATAGGCTCAGCATCCGGATGTCCCTAGAAGTGGTTGTTTTACAGAGAGTCGAAAAATGAACAATTCAAATAGATTGCAGAGAACTGGAAATCAATAATTCAAAGATTCATAGATCAATCTCCTGCACAGGTCGGACGAAATCCAACACCTATAATCCGGATAAACATTATTGGCTACTATAGAAATAAAGTTGCTTCACAATTCATTTCATGAGATTATCAAGGCCGTATCCTCATCATATTTTTTCTAGCATGCTTATCAATTAAACCCAGAACAGCAACATTTTCGATAAATAACAAGAATTCCATGGTAGCCAAGAAGTCTACAACAGATTATAGGTTGAAAGGGAGATTCCTCTAAAGCAGGAGAAGTTACAATTCACACAAAGTTAAGAGACAGAAGCATCATACCTTCAAGTACTCGTTCCACGCATTATTGCTGGCGATAATGATCCCTGAAGATTCATCCAATCTGAATTCACTTAGACTGAGGAGTGACTTCAATATGGCGTGCTGCTTCCTCATGATAGAATATCTGTTCTTTAGCCGCTCTATATCCCATTTCAGGCCGGTCTTTTGATAAAATTCATCACACATAAAATTCCAAGCTTTCTTGGTAAAGGAATTATTGCTTGTTCTATTTCCTTTTTGAACCTCTTCAACCATCAAGTCTGCAAATATCTTAGTAAGACCATTTGTCCACCTTGCCCGGATTTGTGGTTCTGCTTGCTCAGTTGATTGTTGCCTTGACCTCAAAATTCGACTTGCCATCTAAGATTTTTTTTTCCTATTTGTCAATGAACCATGGATGATACTGTCAGGACCAACAAATATAATCAATTCCAAGCTTAATATCCAGCCAATTTCAAATTCCACAATTCTTCAACACAAAATTGCAGACCTCAAAAACAAAATGTTATGAAATTCGAACAGTTGAGAACATGATCTTCTATATCTGAATCAGACAGAAATCAGAAAAGCAAGACCAATTCTAATCCTAATTCCTCCACCAGTAACGGTATAACCGCGATCAAAAAGCTGATTATAACCAATTATCATAAGGATTGATGAACAAATACACAAAAAATAAAAAGAAGAGCGTCGAACTTCAAATTAAAGAATTCTTGTAATGTGAAAAATAGCAACATTTTAAAACCCTATAGAATACAGAAAGAAGCAACTAACCTTATGAACGAGGACTCCCTACACAGCTCCGCAAGAGATTAAACGAAAATGAGTAGATCCCTAATTGTTCTGTTTCTGGACTTCAAAAGCCGCGTTGGACTCTCTCTGCGACGTCCGACCTTCGCCACTTGGTGCCTCGCTGGAGAAGAAGATAAAACAAAATTACCTGTGGCTTTAGCGATGTCGTTTCAATGTCAAATATTGATGCATAATTGCATAAATCGATACCAGTTTTATTTTATGATGTAAATGCATACATCCAAAAGGGGGGAGAAAAAAGAAAAAGAAAAAGAAAATAATTATTAACATATTACTTTGGAGAAAAGCATTTACTCTATTGGTCTCGTCAAAAATAATTATTAAAAAAAAGTCATTTGTAAAGAAAAAACTAATTAATAATGCATTTTAGATTTCATCTTTCTATCACACAATAAAACAGAGAAATTGTCCAAAATATTTTGTTTTAACCCACACCTTTTCATATTGGGTAAACAATTATCACCCTAGAATTTTACCAAAATACATTAATAAGTCCTTCTATTTTGATAATTTAATGACTACTTCCATGTGTTTTGCTTTCGTTATATTAATATTTCAGTCAGTCTATTTTGAAACTTTTTCCATCCAAACTAATAATGTGACATATTACTAATTTATTAAAATGTCATTTGTCGCCTTTTTTTTTTTTTTAATCTTAATTTCCTTTATAAGTTAAAATTTTATTAGATCAAAGTAATATTACTAAAGCTGAATACATGAGATTTTTTTTTCTAATCAAATAATAAGATATCAGCATCCATATTCAAAAGCATATATCACACAAATTTTGGACCAAATGATCTTAAATTAGCAATTCATTTTTGTGCACACAAAGGCTGTATTAATTAATTAATTAGATTAAATATCTTCCCTACAAGTAAATCTGTTAGAATAGTCACTCAATATTATCTACAAATTACATAAATTTCAAACCTTGAATTTTGCCAATTTTTTGCCAATTAATTAGGATATTCTAATACTCCACTAAATTTACATAAATTGACATTTAGCAATTTTGCTGATTTTTCAATTTTTGAAAATTAATTAGGATATTCCAAGACGACATTTATGTAATTTGCACATGATATTGTGTGAAATATCCTAGCAGATTTGCTTGTAGGGAAGGAATTTTTTTTTTTTTTTACATTATTCTAATTAATTAATTAATGTAGCTTTTGTGTACACAAAAATAGATTGTTCAATTAACTTTTTTTTTCTCTTTTTTTTTTTTAATTATCTAATCCTAAGGTAGATAAAAATTTGTCCTTATTTAAGCTTTATTAGACATAACTTCCTAATTGAAAATCCCTTTGTCCATAATATGTGTGGTATTTTTTTTTTTTTTTTTTTTTTTGAGAATGCATGCTGATATCTTACTGTTTGATATAAAAAAGAAAAAATAATTTTCTTGTTGTCAGCTTTTAGTAATATTACTTTCTTATAATAAAATTTTGACTTATAAAAAAATTGAAATAAAAGGATATTAGAAGGTATTTTAGTAAATTAAGAAGGTATTTTAGTAAATTAATAATATGTGACACCATTAGTTTGGATAAAAAATTTTCAAAATAGATGGAGTGAGGTGTAGGGATTTTTCATCGCAAAACATCCGATTAAAGCGGAAGCACGTATTGTTTTCTCAAATCCATCACCCAGGAGCAATTGAAGTGGAAATCAAAACAACAAAATTAAATGAGAAAATTCAGATTCTCACTAGGGATATCTCTTTCAAATATGGCTACAGAAATCAAATTTGATCTCCTCCACAATCTCATACACGAACGGCTTTGGAGCGGGAACCCGTGCTAGCGTCGGATCGTCGGAAGAGAGGGATTTTGTTGGCTGAAAAATTTCTGCCTTGGTGTGAGCGGACGACCTTTAAAAATGAAATTTGTAAAAGCGGTGAAGCGAACCGGAGAAAAAAGAAATTAGTAAAATGTGTTTGAGTTTTGAAAATGGGATTTTGATTATCTTATAAAAATTATTGATTTTATTTTGGAAATCCGTTTTATAGAAAACCTTTTCCCATTTTTAACTTAAAGACCTCGAAATCTAAATTCCAAGATCAGTGACAGAGTCGCCACTCGGATCAGTTCATCCATGAAATTCCGGTACAGCTCTCTACCAATGGTAGACTATCATACCTAATCCAGAGATTTCGAGTCCGGGCAACTTACCTATTCAACCTCTAGCTTGCATTTACTTTATAGTTTATATTACCATATTTTATTCGCTTTATTATCTTATTCTATCCAATTCGGTTTTGTATTTACTTAACCCATGCTCATACGAAAAATTGAATAAATTATGGAATAATAAATTATACATCCAAAGAGTTCAAAAGAATAGAGATAAAGGCCACTTATACAACCAAATTGAATAAGAATGGAAAACTCTCAACCTCATATTACAAATGCCTAATGTACAAGGGAATCTAAAAAATTATAATTGCCTAAAATACATAAAAATCTATAATGAAAATTAAAAGCTGCAAAACAATTGGTTAGCACAATTATATCATAAACGCACGTAGGACTTAAACAAGACAGAATGGGAATCCAAGGAATTCGGGGACATGCAATTGGGAGTAACCGGGTGGACCCGGCCGGTCGGCCTAATTAGACCTGGAAAACAATTTTGAAGCGCCTTGTAGATTTTTATGGGGAAATACATTTTTGAAAACGTTTTCTTTTATGGTTTACTTTCATTTAGCATGCAATTGTGGGTCGATTTTTGAGAGATTTTGATCTCTGTCGTTGTTCTGCTCTAAGTGCAATAACTCCAAAAATTATATCTAAGGTCGTGAATGCATGGAATAAATTTATTTTCGGTGATTTTTTTATTTTTTTTATGAATTTTTATGATTTTACATATTTTTATCAGAATTTCTGCTTCTGGCCAAAGACTACAACCACCGGCTGAAATTACAGCCGTGCAGCTGTGCTTCGTCCATTTGCAGAAAAACGCAGAAAATTGCTTAAGTAAAAAAAAAACATAGCCGTGGGAGATGAACACAGTTGTACGGCTGTAATTACAGCCGTGCGACTGTTCATCCTACCTAGAAACAGCAAAGCAGAGCAAGAAAAAAAATATACACGAAGTCACACTAAAACACACAGAGGATGAGACAAAACACAAGTTTTAAAAGTATTTACCTTTATAGCGTTGATCCAACGTCGATTAGACTCTAAAAACTCCTAGAATCAACCCCAAATCGCTCCTCCTCCTTTGTATGTCAAAGTATAAAAATTCATCCAAAAAAACTCCACCAAGTCATGGATTAATGGTTTTGAAGTGATTTGAGGTTCTTAATTAAGTGAATGCCTATGATTTCTATCAGTTTTTACTTTGCAAAAACCAGAATTGAAGAAGGAAGAAGAGTAAGAAAAAAGGTGAGTTTTTGGTGTCCTTTCTCTCAAATTTTCTCTCCTCCTAATCTCAATTTTTCTGTCTCCTATTTCTCTTTTCTTTTTCTTTCTTTTTTAATCTCCTCCTTCCTTGTTTTCTGGCTTAAGTAAACATTAAATGCCTGTAGCCGACAGCCGCGCGGCTGTAGGTTACAATGCCCCTCAAATCACGTCTCTCTCTTTCTCTTTTGCGGTATGGGCTGCTGCTACTTGCTACCCTTTATAGCCGTGCGACTTTATTTTGCAATTACAGCTGCACGGCTGTAATTTTTGAAATTACAACCGTATGGCTGTAATTACAGTCGCACGGCTTTCTTTTTTTTTTTTTTTTTTTCGAGGCTGGGAAATTTCGGCGCTTACACTTGGAACACCTATGTTGGCCGAAATTTCCCCTAGGGTTTTTAACCCTATTGGCTGAAATTCCCCTGTGGAATTTAGGCCCTTTTGGTTTTTATTTTATGTGGGCTTTTCACTCATTTAAGCTCAAGTCTAAAATCAATTCTTTAGGTTTATTTTAATTGCAAATCTAATTTTAATTTTTCATGTCTATGAATATATTATACAATATAATATATTACATGCCATTTAAATTAAAATTAATTTGACCAATTAATTTAACCTGTGAATTAAAATTAGACTCTCCATAAAATTAGATACATATAAACCTATACATGTAAGATATTTCCACCTAGAAAATAATATCTTAAATTAATTCATTTCAATTAATTATAATAAACCCAATACCAAAATTAATTATATTATTTTGATCAATCCAATTGATCTATATAATCTAATCAATAAAATCCTCTCTTTCTAGTTGGTATACTTCAAGTATACGGTTGATCTGTTAAGTTCAAGCTCAGACGTTCAATGTGTACGATCCTGTGGGCCCGTCTTTATGTTGGCAGTAGGCCTATGAGCCACAGACTGTAGATAAGCTCTAGCAAGCCACTATAGCCCCCATTAAGACGGAGATAGCAGTCAAATTGAAATCGAAACCCTATAGTTTAAACTCACATATCCCATGTCATTGATATCGGTGTCCAACACAGAGGCATGGATTAATCACCCTCGTTTGTGTCTGGACATTTACTTGATCTCGAATGAACCGATGCTCACAAATAAGTTCCAACTTTTCTGGGTATGGTCACACTCTTATTAGTTGTACTCATCAAGTGGCCGATGATATCTTCTCAATGGACTACTGAGTGACATACCCTTATGCATATCCATAGTCCTGCCATGTTTACTAACACACCCGAACGTACCTATACTTGGCACCCTGTTACAGACCCTTTAGGTGTACACCAAAAATGTTACTTCATATGCAGCACCATGATATGGTCAGGTCAAAGGATCCATACAAGTACTACACGAGAATCACTTGTGATACTATACCATGTGGATTTCTCGTTTAGTGAATCTATCAAATACCATGCCCCATTGCTATACCCATTAACTTGGTTGACATTCTATGTCCAATGGCCGGTAAGACACCACCACATAACCAAGCTAATGATAGTCTTTGGTTCCATTCATTCCCATGACTGAAACAAACTACGGATGACTTTATGGTCATATCGTTTCCCCTATCTATGGTCCTACTGCCATGTGCATGACACTTGTCACCATGGATATGGATATGTCCATTGGATACTCTATTTATAACATTGCACAAGGTATATAATAAATAGATTAATGCCTTTATTCATTGACATAAATTATATAATACATAAATCTCATAACGAGGTCCAAAATGTATGATACAAAATAAGGACCAATGCCTCGGGACTAGGGCATACCCAACACGAGGTATTAATATAACAGAGATAAACACGTGGAAATAATCATTGACTTGACAAAATATAAGAGGTACTCATGTATTTTGGTAAACTTCAGGGATGTTATAATTGTTTACCCTTTCATATTTATCTAAATACATACTTTTTCAAATTCAGTTTTGTTTATACGTGATTTCCTAGTTCCCTTGTTAAAACACCTTCATACACTTTTCTCATGAATTCTTCTGCTTTTCTCTCTCCTCTTATATAATTAAAAATTAATTTTGTCATTTATCTCTAAATCCGTTCATTTTTCTATCATTCAACTTTAGAAAGTTTTTTTTTTCTCTTCAAAATGATATCTATATATTTTTTCATCTTTTTTTTTTCCATATTCAATTTTTATATAAACAATGTATAAACAGTAGCACAAATGTTTATACATTGTTTATGTCTTTTGTGATACTATTTGTTATGTATGACACAATGCTTATATATTGCTTATACATTAGTAATACTGTGACTATACATTTTTGATATATGAATCAACTCATATACCGTGTTATACATTTGTGATATTGTGATTATACCCTTATTATATTGTGATTATATATTGTGATATTATGATGACATTATCTTGTTGGTACATGCATGATACCGTGTTTATACATTATTTCTGCCATATATTATGTTCATACATTGTTTATACATTTTTTACCTAAATTACAAAATCAGCGCGCACAATATGTATAAAATGTAGACAATATTCTTAATTATGCACTTTATTATTGGGGATTAATGCGATCCTAATTCCCTTGTTAGAAATAATTAATCTCCTGCAATTAATCATAAGGAATATGCTAACATATAGTTCACCACTTTTGAATCTCGAGTAAATTTAGGAACCCCGAAATTCTAGCCTCTTGTATATTTAATTAACCTTTGTTTCTTAGTTTCACGTTTTCTACAGCAGTGTTCCAACTTCTGATCATGTGTTTTAATTTCCAAGTTCATGTTTTCTTAAAGAATTCTTAAAGTTCACACCCCTAATTTCTAACAGACTTCTTACAATTTATAAGATAATGTAAACAAAACCAAAGAATTTTGGTTGGACTGCAGATTAGAGGAGAAAGCCATGTCCACACACACAATATATTATAAGTAGGGAAGATATACAAACTTGCAATTGGAGCAAGGACTTCACACATATTTTCTGAGATTATAAACAGCCTAACATACAGTAATTAATTGAAGCCAGACATAGTTTTAGATGCATGTGTATGATTCTGTGATTAAGCAGTAGGATAAGATGCTTGCATTGCAATGCCACAAAGTCCTTCTTTGGCATCAATATCCTTTTGCATTCTTATGTACCCTTCTTCTCCCCATTGACTTCCCCATGAATTCTTCACTAGCCAATAATTCATTCCATCGCTGGATCCATAACCAACCGCCGTAACTCCATGATCCAGTTCAGTCCCACATGATCCTGTAAATATCCCACTTGAGTAGAACTGAAATTCAGAACCACTTGCATCTATTGCAACTGCAACTGGTTGGTTTGCTACTGCCTTCATCAATGCTGCCTCACTGTTTGCCGGCACATCTTCATAACCGGTGATTTTAGCTGCATGATTTGCCTCCTCCTTTGCATTACAAGTCCCATCAGCAGCCTCATAAGGATAGTTAGTTTCAGTGGTTATTCCTTTGTTGGCTATGATGAATTTGAAACCATCATCCATGAGTCCACCTTCACAACCTTGATCTTCTCCTTTAGTGTCACAATCAACTAGTTCTTGCTCAGAAAGTGAAATCAATTTACCGGTTGTCAGCTGAGTAATTCCTTCAACTGCTGCCACGGTTGAAAATGCCCAGCATGATCCTGCAAAAGAAATTATTAATATATTAACTACATAGAATTTTATCATTAAGGAATCGTTTTATTTTATGATAAGATTGTGAAACATACCACATTGGCCTTGGTCCTTGATGGGGGTAACTGCACCTTTTTTTCTCCAGTCCATTGAAGTTGGAACTGCGCTAATGTTTGCATATTTGAAAGGACCTGCTTGTTCAGAGCACATATGACCCTTGAATCTATTTCTTGTGGTTTTGAACTCTTCGTTAGTAAGATCAGCAAATTGATTGATGCCTAGCTTGTATGATTTGCCTTCAGCTTTGTTAAAGGATTCAATGAGTTCAACATTTTGCTTGAAGATGTTGAATCGCATCTCTTTCTCATTAGAATCCTTGTATACTCGCCCATATAGAGCCATCCATTGCTCATGCATTGCCCGCATTGATGCATCTTGGAGAGTACGAGCTGTGGCTAGAGAAGCCAATGCTCCTAAAAGAAAGATCAGTGCCAAAGCAATGAATCCGTACCGGGTTGCAGATGCCATGAGATGAGAATTGATAACTAAGTGTGAGGGATGATGGAGAATTAGGACTACTTTGAATGACTTTATATAGAGCATTGGAGCTATAGTTCTGCTCAAAGGTTTTGTCACAACAAGAACTACGTGCCCAAAAAAACATTATAACTTGTCTAATAATTTTTTAGTATTTTGTAATTGTAACCCACATTTTCAGTAATCGAATTTGTATTGTTATAGCTACAAATTTGATTTTAGTTTCAAACCTCATGATGGAGTTGTCTTTTATGCTTTTGCTATGTGTACTGACATAGAAAAAAGTCTTTTGTGGTGCCGTTGCCAGCAAATAAATGGTCATTAAGTTGTCTTGTTCTGCTAGTGTACATTGCGTAATTAACCCATTGAATAAAAGATGCTAACAATTTCTTTAAGAATAGATGACCGTTTAGATAATCTAAAAACTACAAACTCACGAGCTAATTAAGGCCAATAAAAATAAAGGGGCTTAAAACTTTAGGCAAGTATAGGTTAAAAATTAGCTTCTGCCGTAAAAAATTTATTTTAGATAAGGTGAATTTAGTATTGCTCTTTTTACTAAATTTGATTATAATTTATCGAATGTTTAACGTGTCAAATTGGACGCTCAAATACTTAATCAACAAAATTTGAAAAGATTAAGAGTTTAAAGATTTTTTTTCCCTTTTTAATAAGTTTCATATAACTTCTGCATATAATAGTACATTTTATTATGCTGTATGTCTTTGTTTGTCATATCTTTTCAGTATATGTCAGGTAACATTTAAACAATTAAAAGATTATTTTTTCTATGAGATATAGTTATTATACATGTATTTTGTCCCTTTGAAACTAATGTTATAGTTAGTTTAATAATTAATGATCTTATATTAATCTATAGCCATTATTTTATGAAAGTAAATTATTTCTCTTGTTAGAAAAGATATGTAATAATTAATTAAGTATAAAAGTTAATTTAATCTATAAAAAAAAAATTAATCTGTTATCAACTAAATTATAATTTTTTTGAAACAAACGGTTGGTCAATATAACATCTATGAATTGTTGATTCAAAGGGTTTGTAAATGCATACAGGACAACTGGTCTAGACATTCAATTACTAACAGCACTAAAAAACTCTAAAAGTTTGCTAAAATAAACTAAAAGTAACCAACTTTCTCAACCTAATGGAAAAATTTGTTTTACCCACAGAATATATGTTTCCTTAATTGTAAAAGGAATTGTATAATTTTTATTATGTCTTAAATACTCATTGCAATAGTTTTTTTCTTTTATATTTTAAGGAGTATACACTCTAAGAGTATTCTAAATTTTTCCTAATCTTACAGGTTATGCTTATAGTTGATGACTGCAGGCATTTAATATTAATGGTTTGATATCTTAACAAATATCCAAAGTTTACTGGATATAATAGATCATGCTTATTAAAGTTCAATACTTGCTTAATATCCATTAACAACCCATATCATATATATAGTAAATACTAAATACTATGGAAGCACTCAAACTACTAATTGGACTTGGCTGCATTCCAAAAGGCTAAAGGACTGATGTTGCCTCCCATTTTCATGCTTCTATAGATGTTTTTATATACGTCATTCACATTAGGATTAGATATTTAGAGCCTAAAATTTGCAGAATTAGACATGTGCAGGTGTCTTAGTATTGAATTAGGTGGCTATAATATTAGGTTAGGGGAAAGCGAACCTAGTGATTATAATACCATGCCAAAAGATACTTAGAGAGAAAAATTACTTTACAAGTATAAATGTCTTTGTGTCTTTGATAACTATATATACTTTAAAATAGGAGTGTACAAAATCAATCAAACCCAATGAATTTAATTAACCCAATCCAACCCAACCCATATATTCTTTATCTTAATGGTTATTCATTGGGTTGGGTTGGTTTGAGTGGGATGAAATGGGAAAAGTAATTGGGTTGGGTTGGGTTGGGTTGGATTCAAATTAACCGTCACATGTAAAATTCAATTTTCTCCCTTTGAAAATCTTCACTTATTTGTACTATCTTTCATCAATATTCAATTTTATCATTTTGAAAATTTTCGCTTTTCAATTTCATGTTTATAAAATTGAATTCATAATCTGTGAATAAATTACAACCCGTATGCTCTAAGACTTTAACTCATTTTAATTATTAGTTAAATTCTTTTTTACATTATTTTTTACACTTATAATTTATTATTTTTCTTAATCAAAAAATCTGAAAAATCTTCACTTTTTTTTTTTTATATTATTGTGTCAAATACTATTCCGATTCATGGTATGATGATGCTATATATATATATATATATTAAAGCATTGTAGAAAAAAATAACTAATTTTATTTTTGGAACCTTAAATTTCATGCTTAATTTTTTTGGAACTTTAAAACCAAACCAATATGCATTCAGTTTGGGTCGAACCGAACCGAACCAGTTCGGTTTGGTTGGTTCGGTTCGGTTCCAAACCAAAATTTCCAAATTTTAACATTTAAATAAATTATCATTATTATTATCATTAAATTATTATTAATTATATATAAATAATTTTTAAATATTTATAATTAGTTCGGTTTGGTTTGGTTTTTGTTTGCTTTTTTATCAAAAATCAAAATCAAGGCAAACAAACTTTGGTTCGGTTCGGTTTTTCTGCTCGGTTCGATTCGGTTTTGGGTTGTGGTTTGGATTTGCTCACCCCTATTTTCATCAAGTAAACTATGTAATTGTACAAATAATATTCAACCCAACTCAACCCAATCCAACCCAATATTGTGTGAGTATTCATGGGTTGGATAGATTTTTAACAACCAACCCATGGATTGCTTTTATTATGGGGCTGGGTTGGATTATCACCCAAATACTATTGGGCCATTCATTGAACAACCCTACTTTAAAACTATATATTTGATTATAAATTGGTAATAATCCTTTTAATATAATCATAGTTTGATGTTAGCTTGAGCTGGATTAAGTTGAAATAGCATAAGATCGATTGATTTCTGTACATACGTACATACATAGACACATTATCGTAATGTGTTGACAAAATATACACATACAGATTAAGTTGAATATGTTATAAAGATTGTACAGCTAGCTAGCTTCTAGCTGATCAGAATATGAACAACCCACATAGTAGTTGCTAAAAATACATTAAACACACTTAATTATTTTGATTGCATCTGCTTGATTTTTATTTGGTGTTGAAATTTAAGCAGTAGGGTAGGATGCTTGCATTGCAATTCCACATAATCCTTCCTTTGCATCAATATCTTTTTGCATTCTTATGTACCCTTCTTCTCCCCATTGGCTTCCCCATGAATTTTTCACAAGCCAGTAATTCATTCCATCACTGGATCCATACCCAACAGCCGTAACACCATGATCCAGTTCAGTCCCACATGATCCTGTAAATATCCCACTTGAATAGAATTGAAATTCGGAACCACTTGCATCTATTGCAACTGCAATTGGCTGGTTTGCTACTGCCTTCATCAAAGCAGCCTCATTGTTTGCTGGCACATCTTCATAACCGGTGATTGTAGCTGCATGATTAGCCTCCTTCTTTGCATTACAAGTTCCATCAGCAGCCTCATAAGGATAGTTAGTTTCGGTTGTTATTCCTTTGTTGGCTATGATGAATTTGAAACCATCATCCATGAGTCCACCTTCGCAACCTTGATCCTCTCCCTTAGTGTCACAATCAACTAGTTCTTGCTCAGAAAGTGAAATCAACTTGCTAGTTGTTAGCTGTGTAATTCCTTCAACTGCAGCCACAGTTGAAAATGCCCAGCAAGATCCTGCCAAAAGAAGTTTGATTAATAAATGAGCCACTAATTAAATGTTTTGTTGTGTTATATGACAAGATTGTGGTGAAGCTGACCACATTGGCCTTGGTCCTTAATGGGGGTAACTGCGCCTTTCTTTCTCCAGTCCATTGAAGTTGGAACGGCACTAATGTTTTCATATCTGAAAGGACCTGCTTGTTCGGTGCACATATGGCCCTTGAATCTATTCCTTGAGGCTTTGAACTCCTCATTAGTAAGATCAGCAAACTGATTAATGGCTAGCTTGTATGATTTGGCTTGAGCTTTGTTAAAGGATTCAATGAGTTCAACATTTTGCTTGAAGATGTTGAATCGCATCTCCTTCTCGTTAGAATCCTTGTAGACTCGTCCATAACGAGCCATCCATTGCTGATGCATTGCCTGCATTGATGCATCTAGGAGAGTACGAGCAGTGGCATGAGAAGCCAAAGCTCCCAAAAGAAAGATAAGTGCCAAAGTGATGCATCCGTATTGTGTTTGAAATGCCATATCAAATGTTAGCTAAATTCAACTGATGGAATTCAACGATTCCCAGTAATTCATTTATATAGAGCTATGATCTTTGTTTATTTTTTCTCTTGGATTCAGACAAGGAAGATAGAGGTTTACGTGCCTGCAAAAACATTCCTATATTCATTATAAAAAATCATGCAATATTAAATTATAAGAAAGAATATGATATAAGATTCAATAATCCAACCAAGTTGCATCTTTTGTTTTGTTTGTATCTCGGTGGTTTTATGCATACAACTAATTAATGTTCCATCTTCGTAGCGTTTCTTGTAAAACATTTAGGTTAATAATTTATGTCTTAATTAAGCCTTAAACATCATTTTGATATTGGTCATTCACGCTAAGTTGTGTAGTTAAATTATCATGTTGTATAATATATTGATTAGCCTTGTAAATTCATGGAGCAAGATTAACTGCTTAACTAAATTACAAAATAACTTCACATTAGTTAATGAAAAGGATATATATCTTTTCTTAGTTTGATTAATGATATTTATCCTTTTATATATTGCTTAATTTTCTTGCTAGCTGGTAAGTATACATCTTTAAGACAATTTTAGACTTATCCCATTTTAAACTAGTTAAAATAGTCTGAGTTCAACCAGATAGTTAACCAAAAAAAAAAAAGGGAGAGCCATTGGTAATCGGATGAATAAACCAAGATGGAGAGAGATATTGGTAATTTGAGGAAATAAGCTGAGAAAACTGTATTTTGGAAAACAATTCTCGTCGTTGTTAGACTAAAAACGACTTTCAACAATTTACACGGTTTCTTTTTTTGATTTGATAATGGATAAGAAAAGGAGTAGAAGTAAGAAACATAGTTAAAAAGATTGAAGAGAAAAAAATTGGTGGAAAATAAGAGAAAGTTTTTATCTTTTAACATCCACACGTTACAATAAATGTAAGATTTAGCAGCAAAATAAATTTTGCTACTAAAAAGCACATTAACAGCAAAAATCTAATAGTTACGGCAAATTTATATTAATTTTATTCTGTTACAAATATCTATGGCCACAACTTTATAGCAATATATTTTTTTTGGCAGTAACTTTTAGATATTGCTGCCATGTAGCAGCAAAATCTAATAGTTACTGCCCAAAAACACTTTTAAGAGAAAAAAAATTAGTTGCTGCATCTTGCTACTACAAAGTTGCGGCCGTAGATATTTACAACAAAAAAATTGATATAATTTTGCTGCAAAATATGTGTTTTGGCCGCAAGTGTTGGATTTTTGCTGCTAAATGTGCTCTTTGGCAGCAAAATTCATTTTGTTGCTAATATATTTGTATATATATATATAATCTTTGGTCTTTGTATAAACAGTATATAAATAATAACTATACAATAAATTTATACTGTTTAACAGAATAGAGGTTGAATTCAAGGTTCTATATAAAAGGTAAAAGAGTAAGTAGAATGAGCATTTAGGGTATGATGAAAAATAAATAATTAATTTTATAAATATGGGAACATTTACTACTAGAATATAGATTTTTTCATTTGATTGAGAAGGTTTTTAGCAAACTTATGGAGATATTCAGAGTTGCTAATAATTATCAGTCTAAACGGTTTGTTCTGTATGCATTTGCTAAACTCTTTTAAGTAACAATTCGTAGCTGTTGGAATGACCATCCAGTGTTGTTTCATATATATATATCGATCGATAAATTTTTAGATTATATTAACTTCTAAACTTAGTAATTATTATATATGTTATTTAAAGAAATAAATAATTTGCTTTCATAAAATAGTTACTATATAGTAATATAATATCATTAACTATTAAACTAACTATAACATTAGTTTCAAATTACGTGTAAAATAACTATATGTCATAATAATAATATTACATCATGTACGTGAATGATAATGCGCTAGTTAACAAAAATTAGGAGATATGTTTCACATATAAAGAAGATTTAGGAGTAAAAGGTCAAAAATTATCTTTTGCTAAGCTTCTACAGTTAAAAATGTAAAATTTTATATGCAGATAACGTTTTGTAACTGAGTTATTTGTAATCAACAGCTTAATTTGTCAAATCATAAAGCATTATGGCTTCTAAGCAATGCATAATGCAATCCATTTTGACTTATTATTGATTCAATGTAAATTTATTTTAAATGGAAAAGTTCCAATTCGTTCATAAATAAAGGTTCAGATGAAGTAGAGGGTCATCTATTCTGAAAGAAATTGTCAGCATCTTTTTTCCAATGGGTTAATTACACAAATTACAGTTAAAGCAGAGCAAGACAAATTAATAAACATTTATTTGCTGGCGACGGCACCACGAAAGACTTTTTATAGAAATAGCATAACAGACAACTCCCTCATGAAGATTCAAACTAAAATCAAATTTGTGGCTATACCAACAATACAAATTGGATTACTGAAAATATGGGTTACACTTGCAAAATAATATTATTTTATCAGACAGGTTATTAGATCAGTGATATAGGTTTCAATCATAGTATTTTCCTGGGCACGCAGTTTTTGTTGTGACAAACCTTTGTAGCAGAACTATAGCTCTAATTCTCTATATAAAGTCATTCAAAGTAGTCCTAATTCTCCATCCTTCCTCACACTTAGCTGCCAATTCTCATCTCATGGCATCTGCAACCCGATACGGATACATCACTTTGGCACTGATCTTTCTTTTAGGAGCATTGGCTTCTCTAGCCACAGCTCGTACTCTCCAAGATGCATCAATGCAGGCAATGCATGAGCAATGGATGGCTCTATATGGGCGAGTATACCAGGATTCTAATGAGAAAGAGATGCGATTCAACATCTTCAAGCAAAATGTTGAACTCATTGAATCCTTTAACAAAGTTGAAGGCAAATCATACAAGCTAGGCATCAATCAATTTGCTGATCTTACCAACGAAGAGTTCAAATCCACAAGAAATAGATTCAAGGGTCATATCTGCTCTGAACAACAAGGTCCTTTCAAATACGCAAACATTAGCGCAGTTCCAACTTCAATGGATTGGAGAAAAAAAGGTGCAGTTACCCCCATCAAGGACCAAGGCCAATGTGGTATGTTTCACATTAATCTTATCATAAAATAAAATGACTCCTTGATGATAAAATTCTATGTAGTTAATTTATTAATCTTTTCTTTTGCAGGATCATGCTGGGCATTTTCAACCGTGGCAGCAGTTGAAGGAATTACTCAGCTGACAACCGGTAAATTGATTTCACTTTCTGAGCAAGAACTAGTTGATTGTGACACTAAAGGAGAAGATCAAGGTTGTGAAGGTGGACTCATGGATGATGGTTTCAAATTCATCATAGCCAACAAAGGAATAACCACTGAAACTAACTATCCTTATGAGGCTGCTGATGGGACTTGTAATGCAAAGGAGGAGGCAAATCATGCAGCTAAAATCACCGGTTATGAAGATGTGCCGGCAAACAGTGAGGCAGCATTGATGAAGGCAGTAGCAAACCAACCAGTTGCAGTTGCAATAGATGCAAGTGGTTCTGAATTTCAGTTCTACTCAAGTGGGATATTTACAGGATCATGTGGGACTGAACTGGATCATGGAGTTACGGCGGTTGGTTATGGATCCAGCGATGGAATGAATTATTGGCTAGTGAAGAATTCATGGGGAAGTCAATGGGGAGAAGAAGGGTACATAAGAATGCAAAAGGATATTGATGCCAAAGAAGGACTTTGTGGCATTGCAATGCAAGCATCTTATCCTACTGCTTAAATTACAGAATCCTACACATGCATCTAAAATTATGTTTGGCTTCAATTAATTACTGTATGTTAGGCTGTTTATAATCTCAGAAAACATGTGTGAAGTCCTTGCTCCAATTGCAAGTTTGTATATCTTCCCTACTTATAATATATTGTGTGTGTGGACATGGTTTTCTCCTCTAATCTGCAGTCCAACCAAAATTCTTTGGTTTTGTTTACATTATCTGATTAATTGTAAGAAGTCTGTCAGAAATTAGGGGTGTGAACTTTAAGAATTCTTTAAGAAAACATGAACTTGGAAATTAAAACACATGATCAGAAGCTGGAACACTGCTGTAGAAAAAGTGAAACTAAGAAACAAAGGTCAATTCAAATGTACACGAGGCCAGAATTTTGGGGTTCCTAAATTTACTCGAGACTCAAAAGTGGTGAACTACATCAGACGTATTTATTGATATAAAAGATCTTAGGCTCCCTATAGGCTTCCTAAATCTACTTTATCAATGTATTTTTCTTGTTTCAGATGTCAAAACAAATTAGAAATGAACACAGTCGGTTCTATATCAACTAATACCAAAAATCCAACGAATCTCCACTTCTCCCCATTCTTGGACATGAGTACAGCAACAACACATCGAGTGTGAGAGGAAATCATCAACAAAGCCTCCCGGCAATGAAAAAGATAATAAGTAGAAAAAGTTTCGGAATATAATCAAAATTAAAACTGCAGTTTGCCACTGAGTTCCAAAAATAGTAGACCCTGAATTCAAGATCCAGTATTTAGCAAATTCCTTATGGATAACAAATGACCAAAACCACTACGAACTTCTAAATTAATCCAATTAACTCTCTAATTCCTCTTCCGTGGGAACCAAATTCTATGACCCCATTTTTAATTGGTAGGTGCCATTCGTATATAATCCATCCTTTTGCTTTTCGTTTTCCTCGTCTTCCTTTTCAGTCACATGCAATTAGCAATCTATACAATAATTTTATTGCTTGAAATTAAATTTACAAACTTTAACAGAACAGAGGTTCAATTCAAGAGTTCTATAACAGAAAGGAACATAGATCAGATGCCATTTTCCAATCTTACCAAATACATTTTGGGCATTGCAATCAACTATTAAACCTTCAAAAAGGTGACCACTGCTAAATTTGGCTATGATAATTATGGTTGTAGGAGCACTTGACAACATTGATTTCTAACCATACCCTTGAGTCTATTAGGTTATATTAGCACTTCACAACTCCTGGAAACAAGCATGAATTTGAAACAAGCGACTAGGGGTTTTCGTTTGCTGTTCTCTGTTCAATTTTTTGAGTGAAAAGATTTGAAATTTGGTTGTTTTGTTTTGCATTTGTTACTTTGAGAAAAACCCTTCCAAAACCCTTTTAATGAACTCTCCTTGAGGCTTGGTGCCTTGTTTAATTTCTGTGATCTTTGATTTAGTTTAGCAGTTAGAGCTAAAGGGGATCTGAAGACACAAACTCTACCTAAGTGAAGAAGAAAGGGAAAAGTTGATCTTTTGTTCTTGTGATCTTGCACTAAATGCAAGGTTGGAAGAGAAGCCATGACATTAGGTTGTGGGTCAACTCCATATTACTTTCATAGAAGTGATGCGATTGTTGGTTCCTGGACCACAGACTGGTGGATGTAACCGTCATGGGTTTAGAGCCTTGGCGAAACCCAAATTTACCAGCTCAATCCAATGCGAGGCCAGGTTCATCTGTCACCTTCCAATTTTGGCATTGATATTGCTATGCCTTCTAGGGTGTCAATGAGTGAGCCAGTCGTGAAAAAGAAGCGAGGGAGGCCTCCGAAATATGCTCCAAATAGGGATGAGCAAAACCAAACTAATGTCCAAAAACCGAAAATCCAAACCGAACCGAACCGAACCGATCCATTTCATAGTTTCGTCGGTTTGGTTTTAAGTTATGAAGAAGTTTGGACTTCGGTTCGGTTCGGTTCAAAACCGAAAACACCGAAAAACCGAATAATTGGTAAAATATTAAAATTAATTATAAAATTAATATATACTAATTTTAGACATTATATTCTTTTATAGTTTTATATTGTGATTTTTTTATGCTAATTTATAGTTGTTAAAACTTGAGAGTTGAAAAAAAAAGGAAGAGAATTTTAGTATTTTATTGTGATGTAATAGTATTATTTAGTATTACTATTTTTTTAAGTTAATTTTTATGTATTTCTTTTTTTTTTTTAAACAAACTACTTATATAAAATTTTTATTTTGATTTTTTTTTTAAAAAAAAGTTGATGTTTTTGGTTCGAGCTAGTCCAAACCGAACCGAACCAAACTAGTTAGGTTTGCACTGAACCGAACCAAAATTTAGTTTGGATCGGATTGGTTTATAAAATACAATGTTTTTTGGATCGGTTTTTTTGGTTCGGTTCGGTTTTTGAACCGAACCGGTCCATGCTCACCCCTAGCTCCAGATTGATAGGTTCGGGGGGGGGGGGGGGGGGGGGGGGGGGTGGTCACGGGGGGGCAGCTGACCCCCCAGCCGCCGGAAAAGCCCCTGAGTAGGGGGCTTTCCGGCGGCCCCCCGCCCCCCCAAGAGCAGGGGCAGCGCCCCTGCTCTTGGTCCCCTGATACAGGGGGTTAATTTTTTTTGGTTGGGGATGGGCAAAACGACGTCGTTTTGCCCTGTAACTTAAAAAAAAAAAAATTAAAACAACCAGGGCAAATCGACGTCGTTTTGCCCTGGTTTGGAAAAAAAAAAAAAAAAAACACAGATTCAGATTTCATCGTCCCATCCCATCTCCCTCCCACTTTCACTCTCTTCATCACCATCGATCCTCCCCTTCTCCTCCCTACTGCCTGCCGCCAGCCGCCCGCCGCCACCGCTCGCGTCCGTCCGTCCTCTCCTCTCCTCCTTCCTCCTTGCTTCTTATTCCGGTTAGTTTTAATTTTAAATGTTAGGTTTTTGTAATTTATTTAGGTTTTATTGTAATTAGGTTTTAAAGATAAATATTTGTGTAAATTAGGTTTGAATTAATAAATTGAGATATTAATTGATAAATTAATAAATTGATTATGTTAATTGTGTTGTTATTTGATAAATTAGGTTTGAATTAGGGTTTGAATTGATAAATTTGATAAATTGGGGAATTAATTGATAAATTGATAAATTGATTGTGTAAATTGTGCTGTTAATTTTAGTTTTGAATTGATAAATTAGTTTGAATGTGTGTTTAAATTGCTAAATTGACGAATTATGTTTGAATGTGGGTTTGAATTAAATTGATTGTGCATTGTTATTTTTGGGTTTGAATTGATAAATTATGTTTGAATGTGTGTTTAAATTGATAAATTGATGAATTATGTTTGAATGTGGGTTTGAATTAAATTGATTGTGCATTGTTATTTTTGGGTTTGAATTGATAAAATATGTTTAAATTTAGTTATGAATTGATTAATTAATTGTAGTATTTGTGTTTTTATTTGTAGGAATTAGAAATATGGATAAGTTTATTACTAGAACAAAGCGGAATAATTTATCAAATCCCGAACCATCATCAACTAGTAATGAAACCCCTATTGATCAAGGTAGTGAAAAAAGAGCCCGCATAGAGGTTGAAGTTTCAGACAATGATATTATTGGTGATCCGGGATTGAGGAAACCAATTGATAGTTACCCAATTGAGATGAGAGATACATTAAGAAGGAGATACTTAGAGTTAGGGCCCTGTCAACCAATTGGTCATCAATTTCCTCAAAGTACTTATAGTGGATGTAAAAGGAGGTTTCAATCTGCTTGGTTTAAAAAATTTGCGTGGTTAGAGTATAGTGTTTCTACAGACAAAGCATTTTGTTTATATTGCTATTTGTTTCCTACAAATAGCAATAAAAGTGGGGCTAATTCTTTTACAGAAGTTGGGTATAATAATTGAAAACATGCTATGGAAAATTTTGTTGGTCATGAAGGAGGTCCGGATAATCCACACACTTTTGCTAGAATTAAGTTTGGTCAATATCAAAATCAAAGAAAGAATGTGGATTTTGTTTTAAGTAATAAAAGTGATGCTTTAAATGATGAGTATCGTACTCGGTTGACAACGGTTGTAAGAGTAGCTCGATATCTCTTAGGGGAAGGTTTAGGTTTTCGAGGACACGATGAGTCCGAAGAATCAATACATAGGGGTCATTTTCTTGAACTCATTAGTTGGTTTTGTAAGTATAATGAAGAAGCAAATAAAGTAATGCAATCAAAAGCTCCAAAAAATAATCAAATGACTTCGTCTACCATTCAAAGACAAATAATTGAAGCTTGTGCAAAAGAAACGAGAAAAGTCATTTTGAATGAGATCAAAGACAAGTACTTTTCTCTTTTGCTTGATGAGGCCCGAGATAGTTCTGTGAAGGAGCAAATGGCTGTGGTTTTGAGATTTGTGAATGATAATGGAGAAGTTATTGAAAGATTTGTTGGAGTGGTTCATGTAACTGAGACTTCTGCACAATGTTTAAAAAATGCCGTTGATGAATTCTTTGCGAAGAATGGATTATCATTATCAAGACTGAGGGGTCAAGGTTATGATGGGGCTTCTAATATGCGCGGTGAGCTTAATGGATTGAAATCGCTCATTCTAAATGAAAATAAGCACGCGCATTATATTCATTGTTTTGCTCACCAACTTCAGTTGGTTGTTGTGTCTGCTGCGGAGGAAAATGATGATGTGAGCCAATTCTTTGACTATGTTTCCATGATTGTGAATATAGTTGGAGCAGGATACTCTTCGCCAATTGCACCATGAAGAAGTTGTGAAGAGAATACAAAGTGGTGAGATTTCAACAGGAAAGGGGCAGAATCAAGAAATAAGTTTAGCGAGACCAGGGACTACACGTTGGGGTTCTCACTATAAGACATTACTCCGGCTTTTTGATATGTGGAATTCAGTGGAAGAAGTGCTTTTGGCAATAAATAAAGATGGTGATACAAGAAAAAATCGAGGCACAGCTAAGGGTTTGGTGAATAAAATGGGTTCTTTTGAATTTGTGTTTATTGGAAGGTTAATGTTGTATATTTTGGGGGTGATAGATCCTTTATCAAAGATGCTTCAAGCCAAGGATCAAAACATAGGCACTGCTGTTTGTATGGTTCAAACGCTGAAAACGAAGTTACAAACATACAGAGAAGATGGCTGGGAAAAGCTGTTGAAAGAAACCACTGAATTTTGTGTGAAACAAAAAATTAAAGTGCCAAATATGGAGGACATTATTGAAAGCCGTAGTAGAGCACTTATTGATGGAGAACCCGTGACTCATTTTCACCATTTTCGGGTAGAAATCTTTGTAAAGGTATTCCATTTTATTTTATGGTAATTGATATATATATATATATATATATATATATATATATATATTATTGGTTTCTATTTTTTAAATGGATAGTGTTCTAAATTGTTTTTATTTATATAATAATAGGTAATTGATGAGGTTGCTATAGAATTGAACAATTGTTTCAATGAGGCAAACACGGATCTGCTTAAGGGCATAATGAGTCTTGATCCTTCAAACTCATTTGTACATTTTGATCATGATGAAGTACTCAATCTTGCTGGTTTATATTCTGATGATTTCTCTAGTATTGAGCTAACCGAGCTGAGCTTCCAACTTGAGCTATATATTTCTGCTGTGAGAGAGAATCCTAAATTCTTTAATCTTGATGATATTGGAGCTCTTATAAGAAAGATGGTGGAGAGTAAGTCTCACATTTGCTTTCCTTTGGTGTATAGGCTTATTGAGTTGGCATTGGTCTTACCAGTTGCAACAGCTACTGTTGAAAGATGTTTTTCTGCCATGAATATTGTGAAGACTGATCTGCGCAACAGGTTGGGCGATGAGTTGCTATCAGATTGCTTATTGTGTTACATTGAGAAAAAGATATTCATCAGCATTGATGAAGAGGATATTATGCAGTGTTTTCAAAAATTGGCATCTCGGAAAAACTATTTGAAACCTCTCAAAACTTCTCATTTTACTAGTTCTTCATCATCTCCTTCGATTAGAAAAAATTAATTGTTGGTATGTTTTTTGTATTGAATTGTTTGGATTAATTTGATTATGTTAGAGTAGACCTATGTTTTAAATGAAATTGTTGTTTGGATTAATTTAATTGTGTTTTTATTGAATTGAATTAAATTCATTCAGGTTTGTCGGTCGATTGGAAATTTTGGTTCGTCGGCCGGAAATTTTTCTTAACCGGCCAGAAATTTTTTGAACCAAATTCTGCCCCCCCAGCATACTAATTCTGGCACCGCCACTGGATAGGTTTCCCTTGGATTGTCTCCCCTTCCTGTAAGGCGAAATCCCTCTTCACTACAAGATCCAATGAGTCCTAAATGGGCTAGAGGGCGGCCACCCGGGACTGGAAGGAAGAAGCGGTTGGCTCTTCTTGGTAAGTTTTCCTAAGAAGTTGTCAAATTTTTATCTAGAGCTGCTAGCAATACATTAGTGTGATCTTGCTTGTTAAAACTACAGGTGTGCATTTCAAGTGGAATGCTTTGTGTTATGCAATAATCAAACATGATGTGTGCAATAAAGTATTTCTTTTTTAATTAAATGCTGGTATTGTTTTAATTGATGAGAACATTGTTCAGCTCTGCATTTCTGAATTTACCTTTTCCGCTAACCCGTAGTTGATGCTGTTGGAAAATTAGCTCGTAAAAGGAAAGAAAAACAAGAATAACTTATCAATTGAAAGATTGTACTGGTAGAAGCCACTGCCAAAGCAATCTCCAAATTGGTGCACTCGAGATTGAAAACTTGGAACAGCAACTTGAACCAAGAAATGGATAGAAAACAGAAGAAATTGAATTTCAACAGAGTAGGAGAGAAGCAATTTTTTCTGTTTCGTTTTCTTAGACTGCAAAAGTCGAATCCCATAGAAAAGAAAAAGAGGAACATTGGAGCAGGGAGATGGAAAACATGTCTCCTGAAAAAGGAAACTTTAGCTTAAAATCCTCTAAAGGATGGCCGGAGAATGTATTGAACACATAGGGAATACATAAGAAACTTTTCAGGCTGCATCATTTTTTAGAATGTGGGGCTTTTTCGTAACTGTTGAAATTGTATTAAAAGCGAGAACAATTTTAAGAGGGAAAAAACGGATGATATGACCATTAGACGTGTACTCTCTGTCCTCTGTACAGTAATCCTTGTCCAGGAGTTCCTTTCAAATAACATAAGATCTGTTCCAGAGCTGTCCAATGGTCAATGGTGGGAGACGACATAAACTGGCTGACAATGCTGACAGCGTAAGCTATATCTGGTCGTGTCACTGTAAGATAATTTAATTTTCAAACCAACCGTCTATATCTTACAGGATCTTCAAAAACAATCTCCATCTGATGTGAGATACAAATTCGGAGTCATTGGTGTATTGCATGGCTTAGCACCAAGTTTGCCTGTTTCTGATAGTAAATCAAGCACATATTTTCTCTGAGATAGAAAAATCCCTTTCTTGCTTCGTGTTACTTCAATGCCCAAGAAGTACTTTAGAGATCCAAGATCTTTAGTATGGAATTGACTGTGAAGAAAGGATTTTAGAGATGAAATTCCTGAAACATCACTTCCGGTAATGACAATATCATCCACATAGAACACGAGGAGAATAATGCCAGAGTTTGAGCGTTTATAGAAAACAAAATGATCGCTCTTGCATTTCTGCATCCTGAATTTATCTAGTGCTAGACTAAACTTACCGAACCATGCCCGAGGACTTTGTTTCAAGCCATATAAGGATTTCCGAAGATGACAAACTTTCCCATACTCCCCTGAGCAACAAACCTTGGTGGTTGCTCCATATAGACTTCTTCTTGAAGGTCCCCATGTAAGAAGGCATTTTTGATATCCAGTTGATATAGTGGCCAATTGGAACAAGCTGCCATAGAAATAAAGAGGCGGATGGAAGTCATTTTGGCCATAGGTGAGAAAGTATCTGAGTAATCCACACCATAGGTTTGAGCATAACCCTTTGCCACCAGGCGAGCTTTTAAACGAGCCACTGAGCCATCGGAGTTGACTTTAACAGTAAACACCCATTTACATCCAACAGCCTTCTTTCCAACTGGCAAGTGTACCAAATCCCAAGTACCATTAGCATCAAGAGCATTCATCTCTTCTATCATTGCCCTACGCCAACCAGGATGAGATAAGGCCTCGGAAACAGTTTTAGTAATGGTTATAGAGTCAAGGGAAGCAATAAAAGAACACGACGAAGATGACAAACAATCATAAGAGACAAAGTTAGATATCGGATAAGTATAGGTTTGTTTACCTTTTCGAAGAGCAATAGGAAGATCTAATTCAGGTTCAGGAGGAGTTGGGTCTGATGGCGAAGCAGAGATTGGTACCGAACTGGAAGTAGGAGGTCTCGGCCGTCTTGAGTACACCTGGACTGGGGGTTGTGATGGTGGTGCAGGGACGCTTGGTGAAGTTGGTTGAAGTTGATAAATTAACACATTATCATCATCTTTATTAAGAGGTTTGGTGTTTGATGGTACGAAAAAGAAAGGAACATGTTCCATGAAAGTGATATCAGAAGATACAAGGTACTTATTAAGAGAAGGACAAAAACATTTATACCCTTTTTGAAGATGCGAGTAACCGAGAAAGACACATTTTAAAGCTTTTTGGATCAAGCTTGGTGACATGAGGACGAACATCTCGAACAAAGCAAGTACTGCCAAAAATGCGAGGAGATATAGGAAACAAAGGGTTTGGTGGGAAAAAGCACACTATAAGGAATGTCTCCTAGTAGAACTGAGGAAGGCATTCTATTAATAAGAAAGCATGCTGTGGAAACTGCATCAACCCAAAAATGTTTTGGAACATGCGTTTGAAAAAGAAGGGCTCTAGCTGTCTCAAGAAGATGACGGTTTTTGCGTTCGGCTACACCATTTTGAGAAGGTGTATCAACATATTAAGATTGATGAAGAATACCATTTTGAAGCATAAAATTTTTAAATGGTGTAGAGAAGTATTCTTTGGCATTGTCACTTCGAAGAATGTGCACAGAAACATTAAATTGAGTTTTGATTTCCACACAGAAAGCAGTAAAGTGAGATAACAATTTAGAACGATTTTTCATGAAGTACAACCAAGTTGATCGAGAGAAATCATCCACAAAAGTAACAAAATATTTGAAACCAGGTTTAGACAATATAGAACATGGACCCCAAACATCTGAATGTACTAATTCAAAGGGAAAAGTAGCTCTTTTACTAACTCGAGGAGTTAAAGGTAAGCTATGATGTTTCGCATACTGACAAGACTCACAATCTAAAGTTGACAAATTATTATACTGAGGACACAATTTCTTCAGAAGAGGCAAAGAAGGATGTCCTAACCGACAATGTTCTTCAAAAGGAGTAGAGATACTGGAACATGCAACAGGCTTGGGAACACTGGTATCCAACACATAGAGACCTCCCAATTCCCGTCCTCTACCAATAATCTATTAATCATGAGATCCTGAAATACACAATGATCGGGAAAAAATGAGATGGAGCAGTTTAAAGAACAAGTTAGTTTGCTCATAGATATCAAATTAAAGGCAAAGCCTGGAATATTTAAGATGGAGGAAAGTGATAATGATGGTGTGGGAGCAACAGTGCCAGACCCAATGACAGAGGAAGTTGTACCATCAGCTAGAGTGACATGTGATGAAAAAGTTTTATTGTGAGAGGATAAAAGATTTGGATTACCTGTCATATGGTCGGTGGCACCAGAGTCAATGACCTATTTAGAAGCAGATGTAAGGAGACACGTGTTTGTGTTACCTGACTCAGCAATGGCAGTGATAGAACGGGATGAATCCTTTAATGCTAATAGTTCCTGGTACTTAGCAAACTCTTCAGCTGAAAGTGTGTATGTTGAATCAGATGATGAAGGGGAATTAGTGGCAACATGAGCAAAACAAGCCTTCTGATTCTTATTTTGTAGTTTCTTGCAAGTGCTTTTAGTGTGCCCGGGCTCATGGCAAGAGAAGCAGACAACTCCTCTTTCATCTGTCTCTAAACTTTTGTTATCTCGAATTTCTCCTTTATTTGGCCCTTTAGAGAAGCGATTGGACTTAGTGTTTCGACTGAAAAGTGCACTAGATTCAATAACTGCAAAAGGAGTGGATGAATTAACTTCACTGCGCAATATACGCGAGAAGGCCTCATTCAGACTGGGGATCTCAGCACTCGAAAGAATTTGAGACTTAACCACATCATAATCAGGTCCAATCCCAGCTAAAAAACTCATAACTGCCAGTTGCTCCCTTTGAGTACGTTGGACTGTGATATCAGTGCTAAAGGGCATTAAGGAGTTCAACTCTTCAAAAGTTTTCTTAAAATTCATAAAATAAGATTGTAGTGGTTGGCCTTGTCTATCAGCACGATAAAACATCTTACAAACCTCATAGATTCTAGATATATTATCTTTTCCAGAATATAGAAACTGTAAATATTCCATTAGTTCATTGACATACTCATAGTGATTGACGAGAGCAACAATATCAGAATCAATGGAGTTGCGAATTTGGAGAAACAAACGAGCATCATTCTCTAGCCAATCATCATCATCTTCCTTTGGTTTGTCAGTTAGATGATGGGCCTTTTTTATACTCCGCAAATGAATTTTGATAGTTTTAGACCAGTCCAGAAAATTTCATCCTGTGAGTTTGTGATCCGTGATTTAGATAGGATCAGGATAACATTTGAAGAGATGACAGAGATACCTTTATCCTCCTTTGACATGACTTAAAAAACCAAATGAACAATGTCCAGAAAAGATGCAGTAGGGAACCGTGGACAACCGTGAATAGAAAAGTTGACGAACCAGAAAAGTGACCAGATACGTTCACCAGAAAAATGGAATCGACGCAGGAGTAGAAAGTCGGTCACCGAAGGAGCAAACATGCACCCTCACGTGCCGACGTATGAGAGAGAAGGGCTGAGATTATGGTGGCGTGTGTGGCACACATGCGGCTGGGAAGGTGGCCATAATTTGACAGAACCTCTAAACGGCGCAGGGCTTCCTTCTGGAAATCTCCAAACGTCTGTACACTGGGACAGACAAAATTTGAACTGGAAAAAAAAACGAGGACTGCTCACAAGGGCAGCTCTGATACCATGTAATCAGAGTATTTGATAATGAAATTCTATGTATTGAGAATGAATGCATCAAGTATTTATACAAGTTTAGAATGGCTAAACTAGGAAAGCTATCTAATCAGTCCTAGAATCATGCCTCTAATCTCTCTCTATTTACATCCTATAATCTTTCTATATCTTTCTATTTACAGTACCAATCTATAACAATAGGCTACAAATAAACCTAGCTGAAACAGGAAAACCTTTGCCTAAATAGAATCCTAGCCAATCTAGGAAACCCAAACAAAAAGGGAAAAAAATAATAAAAATCGAAAAAATTACCGAAAAAGCCTAAAAAACAGTAAATTGCGATTTTGAGGCCCTAAACGATGTTTTTTTGGCCGAAAAGCGACGGACGTCATGGCCAAAGGCATGGGTTTGAATCGTTGGCCCGTTTCCAATAAAGTTAGGCTCACGAATCACTGAAATCGAACCATTTTTCAGAAATTACTATTCATTGTAAAATTTAGCCAAAAAAAGCTAAAGCTTGCTCCTCTACATCATTCTCCCCTTGCAGAAAAGAATTCGCCTTCGAATTGTCATCGTCGGAGCAATCACCCACATACGGAATCAGGTGTTTGACATTGAATACATCAGCAGTATGAATGTGGCTAGGCAACTTTAACCGATAAGCATTGGGATTAATTTTCTCCACAATCTCAACAGGACCAATCTTTTTGGCCGACAATTTGTTATAATCCCCAACAGAAAATTGATCCACGGTCAGAATGGCCCAAACAAAATCACCAACTTTAAATTCCACCAAACGACACTTCTTATCCGCAGCCCTTTTATATCTTGCAGCAGCGTGTTCCAGATTAGTACGTACAGTGTGATGTAGGGACTGCAATTCAGCCATAAAAGTTTCAGCCTTTCCATGCACTTGGGTCTTGTCGGGAAGAGGCAAAAGATCAAGGGGGCCTCTTGGGACAACTGAATATACCACAGCGAAAGGACTGAACCCCGTGCTTCTGTTGACAGCTCGGTTATGTGCAAACTCGGCTTGGCACAATTTCTGATCCCAACTCTTCATATGCTCCCCCACCAGACATTGCAACATATTACCGAGAGAACGATTGACTACCTCCGTTTGGCCATCAGTCTGTGGATGGTATGCACTGCTGAAGTTCAGTTGGGTGTTAACAAGCTTCCACAAACTTCACCAAAAGTGACTAAGAAACCTGGTGTCATGATCAGAAACAATGGACTTAGGAAGCCCATGTAGCTTGTAAACCTCTCTAAAGAACAACTGAGCCACGTTCACTGCATCCTTTTTTTTTCATGGAATAAAATGCACTATTTTGGAGAACTGATCTACCACAATAAAAATAGAATCACTGCCCCGCTGAGTTCATGGCAGCCCCAATACAAAGTCCATGCTGATTTCTTCCCATGGTTGAGAGGGAATAGGCAAAGGCAAGTACAAACCTGCATTAGTGGTTGCCCCTTTTGAAACTTGACAAATCTGACAACGCTTCACATATTTATCCACTTCTTTGCACATGGACAGCCAAAAGTAATTGGCTTAAATCAACTGCAAAGTTCTAGCTCTTCCCACATGCCCTTCGCCATGAACTTCTTGGATAATTTTTAATCTCAGACTGCAATCAGGAATGCATAATTGGTTCCCCTTAAAGAGAAACTCCTCACATTGATGAAACTCTGATGGCTCCCCTCCTCGAACTTTCTGAACAATGGTTGCAAAGTAAGGATCAGTGTCATACAATTCAGTAAAAGATGCAAAACCTGGTACTTCAACGGAGAGGCGAATAAGCAGCCCCTTTCTCCTACTTGATGCATAAGCTACCTTGTTGGACACACCAGATTTGTGCTTCACCAGAAAAGTAAATTGCTGAAGATAAGCCACCCATCGAGCATACCTGGCAGAAACCTTATCTTGGCTGTGTAAATGCCTTAAGGCCTCATGATCAGTAAACAGTACAAACTCCCTTTGGAAAAGATAATGACGCCAATGTTTGACTGCTTGAACCACTGCATAAAACTCCACATCATACGTACTGTAACGAAGCTTTGCACCAGATAGTTTTTCACTGAAATAAGCAACTGGTTTGTGGTTCTGACTTAGCACAGCTCCAATTCCTAACTTTGAGGCATCCGAATGCAACTCAAACGGTTGTTGGAAATCTGGTAAGACGAGAATGGGGGCTGTAACCAATCTTTCCTTTATCCACTGGATTGATGCCTCAACTTGTTCAATCCACTCAAACTTCCCACTTTGCTTCATACATTCCGTAATCGGGGCCATTATGCTACTGAAATGTGTAATAAACCGCCTATAAAACGAGGCTAGCCTATGGAAGCTTCTCACATTAGTAATAGAACTGGGTTTAGTCCACTTTTTAATCGCCTCCACCTTGGCCTCATCCACTTTCAAGCCCTCTGCAGAAATAATATATCCCAAAAACAAAACACTAGGGGACATAAAAACACACTTTTTAAAGGCTGCATACATCTTTTCCCTTCTTAACACTACCAACATTTCTCTCAAATTCTGGACATGCTCCTCCTCATTAGCACTATAAATCAGAATGTCATTAAAGTAAACCATAACAAATTTCCTAATAAAGGGTCTCAACAACTGGTTTATGACTCGCATAAAAGTGCTAGGTGCATTAGATAAACCCAAATAGCATAACCATCCACTCATACAGCCCTTCCCTAGTTTTAAACGTGGTTTTCCACTCATCCCCGGGTCTTATATGGATATGATAATAACCACTCTTTAAATCTAGCTTAGTAAAAATAGAAGCCCCACTGAGTTGGTCTAACAAATCATCCAAACGAGGGATAGGAAACCGATACCTGATGGTTATTTTGTTGATGGCTCTGCTATCCACACACATCCACCAACTACCATCTTTCTTTGGAATTAAGAGGGCTGGAACCGTACAGGGACTCAGACTCTCACGGATGTAGCCCTTTTGCAATAGCTCTTCAACCTGCCTCCTCAACTCCTCGTGTTCTGCTGGGCTCATTCTGCAATGGGGACGATGTGGAAGGACTGCACCAGGTTCCAAGTCAATCTAATGCTGAATGTCACGAAGGGGTGGTAAGCCTACAGGAAGATCTTCTGGGAACAGATCTTGAAACTCACTCTGAACGGGTTTGATCTGTTCGGGAACCTCAACTTCTTTCTCAGCCATTTTTCCCATCAGTGCATACACCGCCTCATTCCCCTTTACTTCCTCCTCAAACTATGACAAAGATAGCAATACAACATTACTAGCTCCAGTGTTATTCCTGATTTCATCCTTCTTCGGAACAAGAGTAATTTTCACCCCTTCAAACATAAAGGTGTGAGTGTTTGCCTTTCCTTGATGGGTCACATCTCTATCAAACTGCCAGGGTTGTCCCAACAACAGATGGCACACATCCATCTCTACAACATCACATGTTATTTCATCCTTATACCGAGACCCTATAGAAAATGGAACTACTGCCCTCTTGGTCACCGACACCTCTCCCCCTTGTTTTAGCCACGTTAACTTGTATGGTTTGGGATGATTTTCAATCACCAATCCCAATTTTCACACAGCTTCAGTTGCCACAATATTCTCACAGCACCCTCCATCAATCACTAGCTTGCACACCTTTCCTTTAATGGTGCAAGTGGATTGAAAGATGTTACTTCTGAGCCACTCATCATCAACAGTTGCCCAGGGTGTTAAACACAAAAGACGCACCACTAAAGCAGTGCCTGTATCACCAGCCACAACCTCCTCTTCAATCTCCTCTTCCTCATCCGAGGCTGTATTTTCAAACTCTCCAGAATCTGCCTCTACACCTTCATCCGCCTCTACCAGCATGGCCCTCTTCCCAGCCTTTTTGCACTCAGATTGCCTATGCCTCAATTCCCCACAACCAAAACACTTCATGGTACTGCTCTGGCCAGTCCTCCTAGGGGCAACATCAGGGGGTTTTACCGGAACCGCCTCTACAGTCTTCTTGCCCCCTCTACTACTAGAAAAGCCATAACTAGGGCATAGCAACCTTTTCTCCAGTCTTAAGGCTCGCTGATATGCCTTAGATACATTTAATAGGTTAAAATCGTTAACTACATCTCTAATCTGCTCTCTCAACCCTCCAATATACCTGGATACCAACTGGTCATTGGACTCCATGATATCACTCCTCGCTATCAATTGATAAAATTCTATTGTATATTCATCAACTGAGCGACTACCTTGCCTTAAATTCTACAATCTCTGATACATTAATCGCTGAAAATTTAAGGGCAGAAAAGTAGCTCTCATCTGTTTCTTCATCTTTTCCCAAGTAACGATTTTTGGCTTACCCATCCGTAACCAGGTCTGTTTAAGCTGTATTCACCAGGCCATCGCTCGATCTCGAAGTCTAGTCTTGACTAGCGAGACTCTTTTATTTTCTGGAACTCCCTTGAAATCCAAGACCTCCTCCACGGCTGCCAACCAATTAAGAAATTCCTCCGGCAATCCATCATGGTTTCCATCCTCTGGTCCATCATGTTCATATGGCATTGATCGACCCTCTGCTCCAACCGATTCAGATCGTCCTGACCCCCGACCCGTCAACCCTTCGCTCTCTCCTTGGTGGCATGATGACGACTAAGGTTTAGGAACCTGGCTCTGGTACCAACTGATGCAGCAGAAGAATTCACAATTGATGATACAAATTGAAAGGTGTTGTAGATTCTAAGAATACCCAAACCCTAACAACTACTAAAGTTCGTTGATCACGCACAATGCCGGAATTTAGCCTTCTACTAA
Organism: Euphorbia tirucalli; assembly: GCA_039660915.1. Classification (NCBI taxonomy): domain Eukaryota; kingdom Viridiplantae; phylum Streptophyta; class Magnoliopsida; order Malpighiales; family Euphorbiaceae; genus Euphorbia; species Euphorbia tirucalli. The sequence continues at coordinate 75,520,413 of CM077641.1, forward strand.
TTGAATTTCGCCAAATTCACAAAAGCAGGGTAAGGAAAATAATTCCGAAATTTTATTGACATCAAAACTGTCTACAACTCCAAAAGAAAGGCCTATTTATAGGCTACAAATAAACCTAGCCGAAACAGGAAAACCCTTACCTAAACAAAATCCTAGCCAATCTAGGAAACCCAAACAAAAAGGGAAAAAACAATAAAAACAGAAAAAATTACCGAAAAAGCCTAGAAAACAGTAAATTGCGATTTTGAGGCCCTAAACGATGTTTTTTTAGCCGAAAAGAGACGGATGTCACGGCCAAAGGCGTGAGTTTGAATCGTTGACCCGTTTCCAATAAAGTTAGGCTCAAGAATCACTGAAATCGAACCACTTTTCAGAAATTACTATTCATTGTAAAATTTAGCCAAAAAAGCTAAAGCTTGCTCCTCTACATCACTAAAGGACTGATGTTGCCTCACATTTTCATGCTTCTATAGATGTTTTTATATACTTCCTTCACATTAGGATTAGATATTTAGAGGCTAAAATTTGCAGAATTAGACATGTGCAGGTGTCTTAGTATTGAATTAGGTGGCTATAATATTATGTTAGGGGAAAACTGATGTAGAAGAGCAGCCTTCTTGAGCAAATTTTATGGTGAATAGTAAAATTCGAAAAATTGTTCTATTTCAATGATTCTTGAGCCTAACTTTATTGGAATCGGGCCAACAAGCAAAAAACATAGCCTTAAGCTGTGAAGTCCGTCGCTTCTCGGCCAAAAAACATCGTGTAGGGCCTCAAAAACACGATTTACTGATTTTAGGCCTTTTTCTGGAAGTTTTCAGTTTTTATTTCTTTTTTCCTTTTTTGTTTTGGTTTCTTTGTTTGACTAGAACTTCGTTTAGGGTGGGATTTCCTACTTTGGGTCGGTTTATTTGTAGCCTATAAATAGGCCTTTATTTCTCAATTGTAGACAGTTTTTTATTCAATAAAATTTTGGATTTAATTCTCTTTTCCCTGCTTTTGTGAATTTTGCAAAATTCAATCAGTAGAAGGCTAACTTCCGGCATCGTGCGCGATCAACGGATTTTACTGTCTGTGTTTGAAGTTTCCGCTGCATAAAAAACGAACCTAGAGATTATAATACCATGCCAAAAGATACTTTGCGAGAAAAATTACTTTACAAGTATAAATGTCTTTGTGTCTTTGATAACTATATATACTTTAAAACTATATATTTGATTATAAATTGGTAATAATCCTTTTAACATAATCATAGTTTGATGTTAGCTTGAGCTGGATTAAGTTGAAATAACATAAGATCGATTGATCTCTGTACATACGTACATACATAGACACATTATCGTAATGTGTTGACAAAATATACACATGCAGATTAAGTTGAATATGTTATAAAGATTGTACAGCTAGCTAGCTTCTAGCTGCCAGAATATGAACAACCCACATAGTAGTTGCTAAAAATGCATTAAACACACTTAAATATTTTGATTGCATCTGCTTGATTTTAATTTGGTTTTGTAATTTAAGCAGTAGGGTAGGATGCTTGCATTGCAATTCCACATAATCCTTCCTTTGCATCAATATCTTTTTGCATTCTTATGTACCCTTCTTCTCCCCATTGGTTTCCCCATGAATTTTTCACAAGCCAGTAATTCATTCCATCACTGGATCCATACCCAACAGCCGTAACACCATGATCCAATTCAGTCCCACATGATCCTGTAAATATCCCACTTGAATAGAATTGAAATTCGGAACCACTTGCATCTATTGCAACTGCAATTGGCTGGTTTGCTACTGCCTTCATCAAAGCAGCCTCATTGTTTGTTGGCACATCTTCATAACCGGTGATTGTAGCTGCATGATTAGCCTCCTTCTTTGCATTACAAGTTCCATCAGCAGCCTCATAAGGATAGTTAGTTTCGGTTGTTATTCCTTTGTTGGCTATGATGAATTTGAAACCATCATCCATGAGTCCACCTTCGCAACCTTGATCCTCTCCCTTAGTGTCACAATCAACTAGTTCTTGCTCAGAAAGTGAAATCAACTTGCTAGTTGTTAGCTGTGTAATTCCTTCAACTACAGCCACGGTTGAAAATGCCCAGCAAGATCCTGCCAAAAGAAGTTTGATTAATAAATGAGCCACTAATTAAATGTTTTGTTGTGTTATATGACAAGATTGTGATGAAGCTTACCACATTGGCCTTGGTCCTTAATGGGGGTAACTGCGCCTTTCTTTCTCCAGTCCATTGAAGTTGGAACGGCACTGATGTTTTCATATCTGAAAGGACCTGCTTGTTCGGTGCACATATGGCCCTTGAATCTATTCCTTGAGGCTTTGAACTCCTCATTAGTAAGATCAGCAAACTGATTAATGGCTAGCTTGTATGATTTGGCTTGAGCTTTGTTAAAGGATTCAATGAGTTCAACATTTTGCTTGAAGATGTTGAATCGCATCTCCTTCTCGTTAGAATCCTTGTAGACTCATCCATAACGAGCCATCCATTGCTGATGCATTGCCTGCATTGATGCATCTAGGAGAGTACGAGCAGTGGCATGAGAAGCCAAAGCTGCCAAAAGAAAGAAAAGTGCCAAAGTGATGCATCCGTATTGTGTTTGAAATGCCATATCAAATGTTAGCTAAATTCAACTGATGGAATTCAACGATTGCCAGTAATTCATTTATATAGAGCTGTGATCTTTGTTCGTTTTTTCTTTTGGATTCAGACAAGGAAGATAGAGGTTTACTTGGCTGCAAAAACATTCCGATAGTCATTATAAAAAATCATGCAATATTAAATTATAAGAAAGAATATGATATAAGATTCAATAATTTGTTTGTATCAAATTGTTTTGTTTGTATCTCGGTGGTTTTATGCATACAACTAATTAATGTTCCATCTTCGTAGCGTTTCTTGTAAAACATTTAGGTTAATAATTTATGTCTTAATTAAGCCTTAAACATCATTTTGATATTGGTCATTCACGCTAAGTTGTGTAATTAAATTCTCATGTTGTATAATATATTGATTAGCCTTGTAAATTCATGGAGCAAGATTAACTGCTTAACTAAATTACAAAATAACTCCACATTAGTTAATGAAAAGGATATGCATCTTGCTGCTACAAAGTTGTGGCCGTAGATATTTGCAACAAAAAAAATTGATATAATTTTCCTGCAAAATATGTGTTTTGGCCGCAAGTGTTGGATTTTTGTATAAACAGTATATAAACAATAACTATACAATAAATTTATACTGTTTAACAGAATAGAGGTTGAATTCAAGGTTCTATATAAAAGGTAAAAGAGTAAGTAGAATGGGCATTTAGGGTATGATGAAAAATAATAATTCATTTTATAAATATGGGAACATTTACTACTAGAATATAGATTTTTTCATTTGATTGAGAAGGTTTTTAGCAAACTTATGGAGATATTCAGAGCCGCTAATAATTATCAGTCTAAACAGTTTGTTCTGTATGCATTTGCTAAACTCTTTTAAGTAACAATTCGTAGCTGTTGGAATGACAATTTGGTGTTGTTTCAAAGTATATATATATATATATATATAAAATGAAAACTTATCGATGGATAAATTTTTAGATTATATTAACTTTTAAACTTAATAATTATTATATATGTTATTTAAAGAAATAGATAATTTGCTTCCATAAAATAGTTACTATATAGTAATAGAATATCATTATCTATTAAACTAACTATAACATTAGTTTCAAATTACGTATAAAATAGCATAAAAGACAACTCCCCCATGAGGGTTCAAACTAAAATCAAATTTGTGGCTATAACAACAATACAAATTGGATTACTGAAAATATGGGTTACACTTGCAAAATAATATTATTTTATCAGACAGGTTATTAGATCAGTGATATAGGTTTCAATCATAGTATTTTCCTGGGCACGCAGTTTTTGTTGTGACAAACCTTTGTAGCAGAACTGTTGGTTTTTAGAGAGGAAACATAAGGAAATAGTAAAACTGAAACAAGGTTTCTTGAGAGAGCAAAATGATATATTTATTGAGCATAGAAACTGTGTATTTATACACCTGAAAACAAAACTAATTCTGCAGAAAATCTGCTACATCAAATCAGAAATAAATCTCCTAAAAATAAGCATAAAGATCAAGTCAAAGAACTAACTGATTCTTGACTTATTCGAACAAAAATAAAACAGCTTAGAGTCATTTAATTCAACACTCCTCCTTGACTCGAAGGCTGCAAACTCAAAAAAATCAAAATAATTCTTCTTCTTGAACATCTTGAATGGCAGATTTCACAACTTCATTTTTTGATGGACAAATTTTCTCCATATGTCCAATTTGACCACACTTCCTGCATTTGATGTCAGGCCTCCACCAACATCTTTTCTGTGGATGATTTGTTTTCTTACAGTGTGGACAAGGTGGATATGAATTATTGTTGCTATCTCCTCCTGAAATTTTAGCCTTAGCAAGAAGAGCACCTTCAATGGTTCCTTCTTCTCTCATCTGTCTCCTCTGTTCCTGTGCCTGTAGTGCATTCACTAATTCTGCCAACAACATACTTGACAAATCTTTAGATTCTTCCAACGCAGAAATTTTTGATTCATATTTCTCAGGTAAAGTCACAAGAATTTTTTGCACAATTCTTTCTTCAGAAAAATTCTTACCCAATAATCTCACCTTATTTGCAATTGTCATCAACTTATCTGCATACTGTTTTATGGTTTCTGATTCAGCCATCTTCATCATCTCAAACTCTCTAAATAAGTTGAGTGCTTGCATATTCCTTGTTCGATCGTTACCTTGATATTCCTTCTTCAGATAATCCCATATCGCCTTTGCCGAATCTAAAGTCATAATTCGTGTGAATATGACATCAGAAACAGCGGAAAACAAACATGCTTTGGCTTTGTACTTTCGATTCTTTCTTTCTTTATGCAATTTTATCTGAGCCATGGTTGGATTTTCAGATAATTCAGGAATTTCGTAATCTTCCTCCACAGCTTCCCAAAGATCTGTAGCTTCAAGATGAGCTTTCATTCGAACAACCCATACTTGATAGTTTTCACCATCAAAAACTGGTGGTGCAGACATATTTTCTTTCTCCATGGTTGTAAGTCAGGTTTAATGCTGTTGTAAATCTGGTTGTAAGTCGAAGTATAAATCAAGGTGTAAGTCTTTTTTTTTGTAAGCCGGGTTGTAAATCACAGGTCCCTCAAGAAGAGGGCTCTGATACCATTTGTTGGTTTTTAGAGAGGAAACATAAGGAAATAGTAAAACTGAAACAAGGTTTCTTGAGAGAGCAAAATGATATATTTATTGAGCATAGAAACTGTGTATTTATACACCTGAAAACAAAACTAATTCTGCAGAAAATCTGCTACATCAAATCAGAAATAAATCTCCTAAAAATAAGCATAAAGATCAAGTCAAAGAACTAACTGATTCTTGACTTATTCGAACAAAAATAAAACAGCTTAGAGTCATTTAATTCAACAAGAACTATAGCTCTAATTCTCTATATAAAGTCATTCAAAGTAGTCCTAATTCTCCATCCTTCCTCACACTTAGCTGCCAATTCTCATCTCATGGCATCTGCAACCCGATACGGATACATCACTTTGGCACTGATCTTTCTTTTAGGAGCATTGGCTTCTCTAGCCACAGCTCGTACTCTCCAAGATGCATCAATGCAGGCAATGCATGAGCAATGGATGGCTCTATATGGGCGAGTATACAAGGATTCTAATGAGAAAGAGATGCGATTCAACATCTTCAAGCAAAATGTTGAACTCATTGAATCCTTTAACAAAGTTGAAGGCAAATCATACAAGCTAGGCATCAATCAATTTGCTGATCTTACCAACGAAGAGTTCAAATCCACAAGAAATAGATTCAAGGGTCATATCTGCTCTGAACAAGCAGGTCCTTTCAAATACGCAAACATTAGCGCAGTTCCAACTTCAATGGATTGGAGAAAAAAAGGTGCAGTTACCCCCATCAAGGACCAAGGCCAATGTGGTATGTTTCACATTAATCTTATCATAAAATAAAACGAATCCTCGATGATAAAATTCTATGTAGTTAATTTATTAATCTTTTCTTTTGCAGGATCATGCTGGGCATTTTCAACCGTGGCAGCAGTTGAAGGAATTACTCAGCTGACAACCGGTAAATTGATTTCACTTTCTGAGCAAGAACTAGTTGATTGTGACACTAAAGGAGAAGATCAAGGTTGTGAAGGTGGACTCATGGATGATGGTTTCAAATTCATCATAGCCAACAAAGGAATAACCACTGAAACTAACTATCCTTATGAGGCTGCTGATGGGACTTGTAATGCAAAGGAGGAGGCAAATCATGCAGCTAAAATCACCGGTTATGAAGATGTGCCGGCAAACAGTGAGGCAGCATTGATGAAGGCAGTAGCAAACCAACCAGTTGCAGTTGCAATAGATGCAAGTGGTTCTGAATTTCAGTTCTACTCAAGTGGGATATTTACAGGATCATGTGGGACTGAACTGGATCATGGAGTTACGGCGGTTGGTTATGGATCCAGCGATGGAATGAATTATTGGCTAGTGAAGAATTCATGGGGAAGTCAATGGGGAGAAGAAGGGTACATAAGAATGCAAAAGGATATTGATGCCAAAGAAGGACTTTGTGGCATTGCAATGCAAGCATCTTATCCTACTGCTTAAATTACAGAATCCTACACATGCATCTAAAATTATGTTTGGCTTCAATTAATTACTGTATGTTAGGCTGTTTATAATCTCAGAAAACATGTGTGAAGTCCTTGCTCCAATTGCAAGTTTGTATATCTTCCCTACTTATAATATATTGTGTGTGTGGACATGGTTTTCTCCTCTAATCTGCAGTCCAACCAAAATTCTTTGGTTTTGTTTACATTATCTTATTAATTGTAAGAAGTCTGTCAGAAATTAGGGGTGTGAACTTTAAGAATTCTTTAAGAAAACATGAACTTGGAAATTAAAACACATGATCAGAAGCTGGAACACTGCCGTAGAAAAAGTGAAACTAAGAAACAAAGGTCAATTCAAATGTACACGAGGCCAGAATTTTGGGGTTCCTAAATTTACTCGAGACTCAAAAGTGGTGAACTACATCAGACGTATTTATTGATATAAAAGATCTTAGGCTCCCTATAGGCTTCTAAATTTACTTTATCAATGTATTTTTCTTGTTTCAGATGTCAAAACAAATTAGAAATGAACACAGTCGGTTCTATATCAACTAATACCAAAAATCCAACGAATCTCCACTTCTCGCCATTCTTGGACATGAGTACAGCAACAACACATCGAGTGTGAGAGGAAATCATCAACAAAGCCTCCCGGCAATGAAAAAGATAATAAGTGGAAAAAGTTTCGGAATATAATTAAAATTAAAACTGCAGTTAGCCACTGAGTTCCAAAAATAGTAGACTCTGAATTCAAGATCCAGTATTTAGCAAATTCCTTATGCATTACAAATGACCAAAACCACTACGAACTTCTAAATTATTCCAATTAACTCTCTAATTCCTCCTCCGCAGGAACCAAATTCTATGACCCCATTTTTAATTGGTAGGTGCCATTCGTGTATAATCCATCCTTTTGCTTTTCGTTTTCCTCGTCTTCCTTTTCAGTCACATGCAATTAGCAATCTATACAATAATTTTATTGCTTGAAATTATATTTACAAACTTTAACAGAACAGAGGTTCAATTCAAGAGTTCTATAACAGAAAGGAGCATAGTTCAGATGCTATTTTCCAATCTTACCAAATACATTTTGGGCATTGCATTCAACTATTAAACCTTCAAAAAGGTGACCACTGCTAAATTTGGCTATGATAATTATGGTTGTAGGAGCACTTGACAACATTGATTTCTAACCATATCCTTGAGTTATGGTTATATTAGCACTGCACAACTCCTGGAAACAAGCATGAATTTGAAACAAGCGACTAGGGGTTTTCGTTTGCTGTTCTCTGTTCAATTTTTTGAGTGAAAAGATTTGAAATTTAGTTGTTTTGTTTTGCATTTGTTACTTTGACAAAAACCCTTCCAAAACCCTTTTAATGAACTCTCCTTGAGGCTTGGTGCCTTGTTTAATTTCTGTGATCTTTGATTTAGTTTAGCAGTTAGAGCTAAAGGGGATCTGAAGACGCAAACTCTACATAAGTGAAGAAGAAAGGGAAAAGGTGATCTTTTGTTCTTGTGATCTTGCACTAAATGCATGGATGGAAGAGAAGTGATGCGATTGTTGGTTCCTGGACCAGAGACTGGTGGATGTAACCATCATGGGTTTAGAGCCTTGTCGAAAACCAAATTTACCAGCTCAATCCAATGTGAGGCCAGGTTCATCTGGGCCAGCATTTGCTATGGAGCTATCATATTCCAATTTTGGCATTGATATTGCTATGCCTTCTAGGGTGTCAATGAGTGAGCCAGTCGTGAAAAAGAAGCGAGGGAGGCCGCCGAAATATGCTCCAGATGGATAGGTTTCTCTTGGATTGTCTCCCCTTCCTGTAAGGCGAAAGCCCTCTTCACTACAAGATCCAATGAGTCCTAAATGGGCTAGAGGGCGGCCACCCGGGACTGGAAGGAAGAAGCAGTTGGCTCTTCTTGGTAAGTTTTCCTAAAAAGTTGTCAAATTTTTATCTAGAGCTGCTAGCAATACGTTAGTGTGATCTTGCTTGTTAAAACTACAGGTGTGCATTTCAAGTGGAATGCTTTGTGTTATGCAATAATCAAACATGATGTGTGCAATAAAGTATTTCTTTTTTAATTAAATGCTGGTATTGTTTTGATTGATGAGAACATTTTTCAGCTCTGCATTTCTGAATTTACCTTTTCCGCTAACCCGTAGTTGATGCTGTTGGAAAATTAGCTCGTAAAAGGAAAGAAAAACAAGAATAACTTATCAATTGAAAGGTTGTGCTGGTAGAAGCCACTGCCAAAGCAATCTCCAAATCCGTGCACTCGAGATTGAAAACTTGGAACAGCAACTTGAACCAAGAAATGGATAGAAAACAGAAGAAATTGAATTTCGACAGAGTAGGAGAGAAGCAATTTTTTCTGTTTCGTTTCTTAGACTGCAAAAGTCGAATCCCATAGAAAAGAAAAAAGAGAAACATTGGAGCAGGGAGATGGAAAACACGTCGCCTGAAAAAGGAAACGTTCGCTTAAAATCCTCTAAAAAAAAATAATAACCGATTTTACCAATTCTTTTCAAATTAAAACTCTGTTAACAGAATCAAATAAAACAAAATTTATCCACACGAAAAATAAATGAATTGAAATAAATTGGCCTCGCACCCAGAGTGCAGCGCATACTGCTCAATTATTTTCTCATGTGGTATAAAGGTAAATATCAAAGTTCAAAGCTAAACTTTAGAATGCATGAGTAGCCATTTTATCCATTAGATACCCAATTATAATCTTGATGAAAGTGGATTCTTAAATGATTTATTCATTCTTAAATTGCAAAAGAAAGGACATGCTATTTCTTTAAGGTAATCATGTGGAGTTTAGAACTTGATTTTATATTGCAGCTCTATTGTGATCTTTTGTGGGAGTAGGAATGGGTTGGCTGAACTCTGATTCTCATGTTATCTTGGTTACTTGCTTATTCTCCTACCAAATAATGTTTGTTACGAATAGGAACTAATGTTGATTTTCATCATTACTTGGTTGATTTTTCTAGGTGACTGGATGAATAGTTCTGCTGGAATAGCATTTTCACCACATGTAATCCGCATTGGATTTGGAGAGGTATGGTGTATCCTATCTATTATTTTCATTCTTGCACTTTGATTTATAAAAAGGAGTTTCTTAATGCATGAGGCTCCATGCTTTGCCATTGTGGGTTGGGTGTCTATTCATTACCTTCCCCTTGCCTCCTGACTTGAACATGCAACATGCAGTCATGAAGCATCAATCTTACCTTTGCCTCCTGCTATTATGTTCTTTGGGTTCAAGAATGTGTATAGCTATTATCTATAAAGATGCCCAACCAATTTGAACAATAAGGATGGCTGGAGAATGTATTGAACACATAGGGAATACATAAGAAACTTTTCAGGCTGCATCATTTTTTAGAATGTGGGGCTTTTTCGTAACTGTTGAAATTGTATTAAAAGCGAGAACAATTTTGAGAGGGAAAAAAGGGATGATATGACCATTAGACATGTACTCTCTGTCCTCTGTAAGTTCAAACCTGTGTAAGTTCAGATATTGTTGTCCTGTTACATAGATTATTTTAGCTGCAGCCTGATTTAGTCAAATAGTTTAGGTGATAATTCAAATTGAAACAAAAGGCAAATGTAAATCTTTTTGGTGTATGCATACATGCATGTCCAGATAGAGTTTCACATATGCACTTCAGTCGATTTCCCTGATAGTGTTGATTTCAATGTTTTCGTATCTGTCTTTGTAGGATATTGTTGCAAAATTACTGTCGTTTGCCCAACAGAGGCCCAGGGCACTCTGCATCTTATCTGGAACTGGTACAGTTTCTTCAGTAACACTTCGCCAGCCAGCATCTTCAGGACCGTCCATCACATTTGAGGTTAAAGAATCATAATACCTTTTGCATTTGAATCTTTAAGCTATTGTATTTCAATCAACTTTGCTGATTTGGAGAGTTATTTTTCTTGAGTTTGTGTTAGAAACAATAATTAAGAAACTTAAAATATCGCAAGGAGATGGCCTAAGGGTAATTTAGTTCAAATTTCAGGCCATTTTATACTGCCATTTTATTCATGAGAGCACCGCCAAATTTCCTCCAATTTGGGGAAAATCAGGGTTTTTGAAGGACCTCCCTTCGTTTCCAGCCAAAATCCTCTCTACTTCTAATTCTTCCTCACAAGCAAGCAAGGGTTATTATATTCGAATCGAACCGGCAATATATCCCCAGAAACCAATTTCACTCCCCTTCACCCACCACCACTTTCAATCTGCCGCTGCTGCCTCCACTACCGTATTCCGCCCTCCCTTCCGCCGCGCTTCTTCCGGTGCGGTCTCCGTCCGTCTCCCTCCCTTTGTTCATCTTCGTTGAGGTTAGTTTCAATTCCCAATTTCTCATCCATTAATTTTTACCCTAAATTAAATTTGGAAAATTAACTTTAACTTAAAGTTAGATAAATTAAAATTTGTTATTTTTATTATTTGAATCATTCATTTCATTATTTTTCATGAATTTGATAATTTAATAAATTAGAGTTTATAATGTAGATTTAATTATTTATTTGTTTAATATTAAATATAATGCTAAGTAAATGAAATTGGATAACTTGAATTTTATAAATTGTGTTATAGTTTGGATTGAAACTGAGTTAAATGTTCAATTGGAAAAGTTAATTATTGAATTAATTGAATTATGTTATAATTTGGATTAGTTAACTGTTCAATTAGTAAATTAATTTTCAATGTTTTGAGTATTGATTGGTTGGTCATATTTTGAGCATTAATCAGTTCCATCTTGAGTGTTAAGTATATTGCACTGATGGATGTTTTTTTTAAAAAATAAAACAATGCAATATACCCTTTTTGTCCAAATCTTCTGCTGCCTTTCTTCACCGTCGCGCGCCGGTTCATTGTCCTTGAGTTTGTGCCTCCACAATGGTCAACAGTGGCGGTGCCAGGATTAGTCCGCTGGGGGGGCAGAATTTGATTCGAAAAATTTCCGGACGGTTAAGAAAAATTTTCGGCCGACGAACCAAAATTTCCGATCGACCGACAAACCTGAATGAATTTAATTCAATTCAATAAAAACACAAGTAAATTAATCCAAACAACAATTTCATTTAAAACATAGGTCTACTATAACACAATCAAATTAATCTAAACAATTCAATACAAATATATTTTATCAATTCAAACCCAAAAATAACAATGCACAATCAATTTAATTCAAACCCACATTCAAACATAATTTATCAATTTATCAATTCAAACCTAATTTATCAATTTAAAACTAAAATTAACAACACAATTTACACAATCAATTTTCAATTAATTCCCCAATTTATCAATTTATCAATTCAAACCTCAATTCAAACCTAATTTATCAAATAACAACACAATTAATATAATCAATTTATTAATTTATACCTCAATTTATTAATTCAAACCTAATTTACACAAATATTTTTCTTTAAAACCTAATTTCAATAAAACCTAAATAAATTACAAATACCTAAAATTTAAAATTAAAACTAACCGGAATTAGAAGCAAGGAGGAAAGGAGGAGAGGTGAGGATGGACGGACGGACGGCGAGCGGCGACGGCGACAAGCGGGCTGGCTGCGGCGGCAGTAAAGAGGAGAGGGAGAGGAGGATTGATTTAAATGGGGGGGGACGAAGAAGATGGGTTCTGTGAGTTTAAGTTTGTAATTTTTTTTTTCCTGCCAGGACAAATCGGGGACGAAAAAGATGGGTTCTGTGAGTTTAAGTTTGTAAATTTTTCTGGCAGGTTTTTTTTTAAATGACTGGGCAAAACGACGTCGTTTTGCTCATCAAAAAAGAAAAATAAAAATTACCCCTGATACAGGGGGTTTCGCCCCCTATATCAGAGGGGGCAGAGTAGGGGCGCTGCCCCTGCTCTTGGGGGGGCGGGGGGCCGCTGGAAAGCCCCCTACTCAGGGGCTTTTCCGGCGGCTGGGGGGTCAGCTGCCCCCCCGTGACCCCCCGCCGCCGCCCCTGATACTCAAGTCCTGGCTCCTCCACCAAACAAAGTAGGTTTAATGTAAGTATTAGTTCGTAAGGATATTCTATGAGACAGAAAAATGAAAGATATATTTTTATTTACCCCTACAAAGTTTGTTAGGCTATAACTACACATTTATTATCATTTTCTTTTTGTATAAATCGATCTTAATAAATTTTAATTTCATATTTTCTTTTTCTGTAATCTCTCTATTAATCTCTTTGTTTCATTGTTATTCTTATTAATATGTGATGTAAATTTTCAGGTGAGATTCTTGAAAGACGAGGAGACAAATAGAGCTGGTGGCCAATGCCTGAATTCCGATGCTTAAGTCATGATTTAGTGAAATAATGAAAATTAAGAAAATTTAGTGAGAGTATTATGTATTAGTGAGAGTATTATGTAATTTGTAACAATATATTTTCTAGTTTATTTGCATTCATTTAAAATATGTATAAAAAAGATACACTGGAACCACGCCTATCCATGACAACCTAAAACCTTCCTTTTTGGCTTGCCTTTCAGAGTAATCCCAGACAGTTCACCCCTTTTTCTGTCTCTCTGAAATTTGTCTTCATTTTGCATCTTCTTTGGAGGAAAATATTCTTTTTGTCATATTTCAGTGATATTCCAGCCACGCGCCACGTTTACCCAAAAAGGTAGTTAGAGCCCCATCACGCTTTCAGTCTTGCCTGTATTAAATGTACTTTGCTGGGGTTTTGTAACATTGCAATTGAATTTCTTTTTTCTTCCATTGCTGATTGAAATGCGTGTGTTGTTTCCTAAAAATAGCACTTGGTCCAGTAGGTTGCTTTCGGCTGATTCACTTGTTTTGGTTCTTTAACTTTTTTCATTTCACTTCCTTTGCTGTTTCCTTCTAACATGGGTTTAATTTTCTACGCAATTGTTGATAGATGAAGTATGTGAAACCGTTGGCATTGTTTCATGACCTTCTAAAGGCAAAATCAAAAGGAGGCAGGTTGCTTGGCTTGGATGTTGGCGACAAGTATGTTGGTTTATCAATTTCAGAGCCTGATAACAAAATAGCTTCACCTCTAGGGTATGATTTGATCATATGCTTTTTTGGCTCTTGGTTGCAATGATGATTTATAACCTGCTGTGCTTGACATATTTTCAAAATTGTAAATACTTGCAGTGTTCTCTTAAGGAAGCAATCAAACATAGATGACATGGCCACTGATTTCCAAACTCTTATGAGTTTTTTTTTTATTTCTATGTATACTTCTTTTCCTTTTTCACTTTGGATGTTATGAACGGGGTGGAATAAAATTAAATTTTGAGAGAATCCTATGAGCTAAGGATTGGTGCTTCCTCAAATTTTATGTCCAGCTTCTTTTGTTGACTTTTTGTCTCATATCTGGACTTAGAAAACTAATAGGTTGTGATTGTAGGATAGGCCCATGCTGCCCTTTCAGTGATTCTTTTGCTTTTGACAGCCTTTGATTCTTAACCTCATTATTTGCCCAAGTTATGGTCATCAGTTTGTTGCACACACTTGAAAAACAACAGAGTTTGTAGAGATAAATGATTTTGGTAAAAATTTTAATGATTTTCAAACTCATGGAAATTATCTCCACATTAGAGAGCATTACCAAATTTACAGCTTTTTGATCTTGTATTGCACTGGTTCTATAGTGTTTTGATTGATGGTTACCTATCTGCAAATATATGTCATTAAGTAACCATGGGAGGGTAATATAATGCTGAAAGTTGTTCATATTTTAGAACATATAAGATGTTTATTTGATCCACGTTTGGTTTGATATTAAATGCACCTATTTCTTGTGTTTAAATGCAGATATCTCAGCTTTCCCTGACAGGATTTGTTGTTGGCTACCCTTTTGACAAGCAGAAAATATCTCCAACTGTTTGTTTTCATCTCTCTCTCTCTCTCTCTCTTTTTCTTTTTTGTTCTTTCTTTCATCAATATGATCCCTTGCAATCCCTGGTCTTATTTCTTATTCTTCTTCTATCAGGTTGTACAAGTAAAGCTTTTAGTTGATGATCTAAAAAAAAACAGAGAAACTTGATGATGTAAAATACACTTTCTGGGATGAATCTTTTCCATCAAAGGTCGGTGCTCATTACTGGTTCTAAAATCTGGAGGAAATTTAATTTCAGTTAATTGTGGTGTTTTTGACATGAGCAATGACACGTGCATCTTCTTTTGGAGTATGAATTGATACATGTTTCTTGGTCAGGTAAATTAGAAAAAATTAGTCTAAGCAAATTTTATATAGACATTTCAATATATTCATATATTGGATCTTAGTAAAACCTTGACCCCTTGAACAAAAACAACAGGAAAAAGCATACTGTATTCATTATACAAATAGTATAGTAGTTAATTTTTCTTTACTGCTTGTAGAATGCAGAATTATTAGTGAAGCCTTTGGATTTACCCCCAGTTGAAGCTAAATCCATTATCGACAAGTATGCTGCTTTAGGGATACTTCAGGTATTTTTCTTGTAGACCTTTCAAACCTTGCTTGTTTATAATCTCTTGGGATATCTTTATATCGGTGGTCATTGAAATTATATATAGATAATAAACCTTTTTAAAAATGCATTTACTAATTCGAGTCAAATGTGCAATCAGGTAGTTGATTGCAGTTTTTCTGGTTTGGAAAAGGTTGAATTTAAGGTTAAACCTATACGCTTGACAGAATAGAGGGATTACATCTTGAAATGTTTTCTTTATTACCATATTAGAGCTGAGAATGAAAATTTTTACACAGTTCGCATTTACATTAGGAACAACAAATTAAAGTAACAACATATTAGAAAACATTTAAATTTAGAATTAAAGCAACAAGATATGACAGTAGAACTTTTTTACATTAGTAGGTTCAACAAATTGATGAATTCTTAGCTCGGTTTAGACCTTGCCACTTTGAAATTCATCTATTAACTAGCCGGTTCTTGGCAGGCGTACTTGGATTATTTCAACAGGAAGCGGATGCAGGAGTTCTGAGCATTAGAATGTAAGGTGTATTGATATTGTACGTAAATCTCGGTTGCAAGCTCCTGTTTGTAATTTTAACCAATTTTGCTGTTGAAGTAAGCAGGTTATGATGAAGTTAATCTAAAAGAATAGAAGAAGATGGTGATGAACTTGTAAGTCCACTCTTTAGTCTTACTTGAGGAACTGACTAAAGTAGGAGTTTCATCTCTTTCAAAATTTTCCATATTCTATTTCCTGTGAAGTATCTCTTGACATTTATGGAAAATTTGAATGCTGAACTTGCAGAATGAAAATAATGTAGAGCTTCCATGTGGTAGTTGGAACACAATTAATGAGAGAAGTAGTCTTAGCCTATATAATTTACTATCTGCTACTTTTAGGAAGATAGTAATTCACTGTTCACATATACTTTTGTGCGTCCAAATAGGAAATTGTCCCATTATTTTGTCCACTCTTATAGAGAAATCATACTCTAGATCGTGTGGATCGGATCCAACTATTTTTTTCCCCATATCATATTATTGAAAACTCACGGAACTAATGAAGGTTATTATGAGTGGTTAAGGTCTTAAGTTGTTAAATTAGAGATATCAAATTTGTGTATTTGTATATAATATATACAACAAACAGAGAGAGGATCCACGTAAAGAGTGATTGAGCATTTGATTTCTAGGATTTACCTATGAAAATCATGTTGACTTTAAAAAGGTGGAAATCTGGATACCATGAAACATATGCCATAGTACATAATGACTGATACTACATAGATGAATTCAAATTATTGTTATTTTTAATTCCTAAATTGATCCCTAAACTTGGTATGATTAAAAAAAAAAGTCAGCTCTTGTTCAGTTGTTCTTATACATGCCTAATCACAAACTAGGAGCTGCGGATTTCTCTAAAATCTACATTGAAGTTGTGAGCGGACGATCCTTTCGAAAAGCTAACGGGGCTCAAGATCGGGTCGAGGGTTTGAGTCTGTTTGAGTCCTATATGGCTTGAGGGTTTTTTTCCTTTTTGCCAAGTTACTCTCCTTCTTGTTAATCCTCCTCCCTTTGTCCTAATCCTCCTATGTAATATTTCCCCCTTTTTGTAATACTTAAGACAAATAAGCCACCTCATGCTTCTCCCTTTTCAGCTGTCGAGCTCCAATCAATCCAATAATTTACCGATTAATGAGCCCTACGGCTCGAATTAGATGGCTTAGAGCCGAACGATTCATTTTTTTGAGTCGTGCGGCTTAAATATTGGAGTTGTGTGGCTCATCTTTAAAGCCATAAGGCTTAAACCAAAGAATTTGAAATGTAGGTCCAAAAATAGTTTTCGGGTTTAATTCTCAAATTCAGCAAATTTGAATTCTCACTTCGTGATCCGGTCTCAATAAAGATCCTTGAAACAAATAACAACCATACAAACTTTCATCATCGAGGTCGGAAAAACTCCGACGCTCACAGTTGCCCCTCCCGTGATTAAATTCGACATTGATCATATATTAGTGGTTTTCAATGTGAATTTAAGAACGCGAAGAAGAGCATGGTGAACAAAGGATAGAAAGACTTATGTGATTTTAGGTGTCGTTGTAGTGGTGCGCTAACTTTAGACGCCAACTCCACTAAACATTTAATGTTGAAAGTTTTGATGTCATTCACCACTTCAATGGGGATTATATAAACTCCATCAACAACTAAATCAATGAGAGTTGTGCTCCGCTGCCATAAGTTTTGCTCCACTTTGAAGTTGAATAAGCCTTTGTGTAAAGTGAAGTTCTTGTCATTGGGGAGACTGAAATTTTGATTGATGAAACAGGTCATTGTCTCTTGACTAATAGATTTTGGAAACAAAAATTTTTACCCCTTTGATCAAAGATGAAGATCTGTTGAAGAAGACTTGGTTCTTGTAAATGAATGCCTAATGCATGCTCATGTATGCAAGTGTATGTAACAGTTTCTCTGTCTATTGTCATTGTTTCAACATTCTTTCTGAAATGATGACTTTCAGAAACATGCCAACTATGCTGGGGAAAACCACATGCCCGTGATTGATTAAAAGTAGAGCATGTGTATTATTTTTGCTGGAGAAACAAATTCTAATTATGATTACCCACTGCTGGGGAATGACAAAAGTTTTGTTGACATTGTTGGAAATTACAGCATGCTTTCAGTTTCTTACCACTACGAATCCTGTCGAGGTTTACAAACACTTTGGCCTGACCGTTGCTGGGGATATTACCAACCTGGGAATGGCACTGGACTGAAAATGCTCTAACTTTTGCCTAAACTGCCCAAAGTAGATTTTTAGCTTAGTGAGCTATCCTAAATTTTAGGCTTAATTTCACCCATGGTATACCAACTATCGACCTTATCACAGTATGGTATACCAACTTTCATTTTGCACATTGTAGTACCCCAACTATCAGGTGACCTCCCATTGTGGTTTTTTTACCTATGACCCCCGGTTGACTTTGCCACGTCAGCGTGTTGACTAGTGTCAACCTGAAGATGTGGGCCCCACCATAATAGGAATTCCCAAAAATACCCTCCGTTGAAATTGAAACTGAAACTCTCCCTCCTTTTTTTTTCCCTCTTCCCAACGTCTGACCGTTTCTCTCTCCTCACTCAACCACACTCTCTCTCCTCCTCATTACCGGCAACCACTCTCTCTCCCTGAATCTCCTCACTCACTGGCGTCGTCTCTCTCTCCCTCACTCCTCTCCTCTCCTTATTCCCCAAAATTTCTTTCGCAAGCCCTAAAAATCGTCCTTCCTTCGAGTTATCTCTTGCGATTTTGCGATTTGCACAGATAGAGCACTGTTGCTGATTTCCTCTCCTTATTTCCTCTCCTCTCCTTATTCCCCAAAATTTCTATTGCAAACCCTGAAAATCATCCTTTCCTTCGACTGACCTATTACGTTTTTGCGATTTACAAAGGTAGAGCACTGTTGCGATTTCGTGATTTCCACCGACAGAGAACTGTTGCGATTTTGCGATTTGTACTGATAGAGTTACCTGTTGGATGAAATCTGAGAAAAAGGACTGAAATTTGTGGATAAAATCTGCTGGATATACCATGCCCCATTGATCTACATTAACGGGCGGCTTGGAACTTTGAAATGAAAAAAAAATCTTCTGCATTCATAAAAAGTGGATTGCTGTTAATCTTCTGCATTCTTTTTTCCCCTCTTAATGATAAAAGAATCTTAAAAACTCTTATGTAGCTTTGCTGTTAATTTTGTTGCACATTTAAGAGCTTTAAATCCACTGAAATTTAGGGTGTAATGTAAGTGCATCATTTGCTGTGAAAAAGGCGATAGTTGACTCTCAATTTTTGATGCACATTTGCTGCCATGAAGGCGATAGTTGAATCTCAATTTTTTGGTGCACATTTGCTGTGATAAATTAGATAGTAGGTATACCATATTGTGATAAATTAGATAGTTGGTACACTAAGATGTCATAAAATCCATAGTTGGTATACCATATTGTTACAAATGCGATAGTTGGTATACCATGGGTGAAATAATTTTGATAGTTTGTATACCCTGAGTGTAATCATTTTTTTGGAATAATTTGCCTCATACAATAGCAGAATGTGCAAACGAATTAACATAATATTCTAAAATTGATTCTAAAATTCGGGAGGCAATGTGCAAATGAATTGCCACAATTTACAAGTGCATTAAGAATACAACATGTATAAGGTTGAATATTAGAATTTGTACAATGTTGAAGATCAGAATTAAAAGAATACAACATGGGCCAATGAATGAGAAGCAAACCAAAGAAGTAAAAGAAAATAGGCAAAATTCAAGCATGGATTAGCTGCACTAGTAGCTAACAAATTGGATTTTGAAAGGGAAGATGACAAAATGATGATAACAAATATTTACAAACTGTACATAAAGTTACAAACCATACTTGCTAGTTTCATCCCTTCTAATCTACTGAACTACTAACAATGAAATATAAACAAGAGAAATAATTTTGTTTTCTATAGTTTAAGCAAAATTCCAGCAAAATTCCACAATATTTCTACTATATTGTCTTATTTCATCTCCACTGCCTTCTTGGTGCATTGAAAGTAGCACTTCTTGTGGTTGGCTTCCTAGCAACATTAGGGACAGCATTGGGGAATTGTCTTTGAGTTGCCTGACTTGGCTGACTTGGGGTTGCCTGACTTGGCTGACTGGGGCCAACACTAGTCACATTGCTTCCTTAACTGCTGAATGTAGTTTGAGTAGGTTGACTTGGCACATATTGAGTAGTTCCCTTTTGAAATTGTGTAACATAAAACAAAAGTCAAGATAATTGCCATTGACTAGCAGAATAACTGGCAATTAAATTCAACTACCAATTTGCCACAATTATATACCAATGTAACAGCATGACAACTAACAAACCATATCAATTTGAACTCCTAAACCATATCACTCAATTTATATCAAATTAAACTACCAACTCAGTGACAATTATCTGTGAAGCATAACACCTAAATACTTACATCCATCATCCATCTTAGTGTCTGTTCTCCTGCCCCTGCTCCTCTGGTGTTGCTTCCCATTCCTGCACCTGCTCCTCTGGCATTGCTTCCCCTTCCTGCCCCTCCTCCTCTGGCATTGCTTCCCCTTCCTGCCCCTCCTCCTCTGCCAGTGCTGCCCCTTCCTGCCCCTCCTCCTCTGCCAGTGCTGCCCCTTCTTGCCTCTCCTCCTCTGCCAGTGCTGCCTCTTCCTGCCCCTCCTCCTCTGCCAGTGCTGCCTCTTCCTGCCCCTCCTCCTCTGCCAGTGCTGCCCCTTCCTGCCTCTCCTCCTCTGCCAGTGCTGCCCCTTCCTGCCTCTCCTCCTCTGCCAGTGCTGCCTCTTCCTGTCCCTCCTCCTCTGCCAGTGCTGCCCCTTCCTGCCCCTCCTCCTCTGCCAGTGCTTCCGCTTCCAGCATATGCACCCGTAGGACTATTTCCATGGCCTATTCCTGTCGTCCTTGCACCTTCACTAGAAAATTCATTTTCCGGATCATCAGTAGTCTTCCTTCTCTTCACCTACATTAAGAAAGTAATTGCAGTAAGTTTGTAATTGTCATTCCCACTAAGAATTATAAAAGCTGTAGTTAAATAACTACTTACATTTGGTGTAGTGGATGTCAGTGGTTCTGTGCACCTCCTTTTGTTATGGTCTTTGCTACCACAATTGCTGCAAGTCATTTTGACTAGTCCCCTCTTACTTAACTTCCCTTTCCGGTTGGCTTCTTTTAGTTCTTCGAGCTCCTTTCTCCTGGACTTCTTCTTCCTTCCTCTTTTAGTTTTTACTAGTGATGGAGACACAATTGGCACGACCTCTTCAGGATTAGGCCACTGATCACTCCCATTTGTCTGTTCAATAAAGAAAGCATACACCTTTCTATATGTCTCCACTGAATAACACTCGGCTAAGTAAGTAGCCGGATTCTCGTTGTTGCCAATAATGGCAGCAATTCCATGGCTGCATGGTATGCCTGTCAGTAGCCATCTTCTACAAGTGCAACTTTTGGCTTCCATGTCAACTATAAACTGCTCACCAAAACCTGCCACTTGCACTCTTGGACCTCCAGAATACGTTGGCTCGAAATGGAAAGAGAACTCTCTGTTCTTCCATAGCTTCTTCATTATCTTTGGGCACCACAAAGCAACACTGTTCTTCAACATATCACACTTCTTCTTCATTCTTTTCATTAACTTCACTTTAATCAACTCATTCATTGTGATCACCCCTTTATCTCTTGCATCCAAGATGTACTTATTGAAGCACTCACACATATTATTAAGAAGCATATCACATTGTGATATTTCAGAAAACCGAGCCCTAGACCACTGCTCAAAAGGTCTTTCCCCTAACCATTTTCTTGCTTCAGGGCATTTGTCTTCAATCTTCTTAAGACACTCATCCAATTTGGCTTCATACGGTGCCCTTGCTGCATCCCATAACATGTCCTTCAACTCCTTCCCCTTGAACAAAGTTCTAAAATTTGTGTACATGTGTCGTACACAAAATCTGTGTTCTGCTGATAGGAATAAAGTCTCAACTGCATTTATCAGTCCCTGAAATAAAAACACATAAATCCACCTAAGCAACCATACACCACTAGATAATTAAACTTTCGTACATGCTATTTAATAATCCAGCTTAATCATTAAGTATTGGAGCAATGTACCTTTTGTCTATCGGACATAAAAGTCCAATGTCTGTTGCTGTCAATCCCTAAATCTTCTGCTAGCAGCTCCAAGAACCAAGTCCATGTCTTTGTGCTTTCTGTTTCAGCCATTCCCCATGCAATTGGGAAAATGCAGTCATTAGGATCAATGCCAACAGCAGACAATAGTTGCCCTCCAAACAAGCCTTTAAGCCAGCAGCCATCTAATCCAATGAAAGGTCTGCATCCTGCTTTGAATGCTGATTTTAAAGCATTTAGGCATACATAAAGCCCAACAAACCTTCCATCTTTGAATCTACCAGTAATAGTGCTGCCTGGATTTGATCTCAGCAGCTCAGCTCTATACCTACAAATACATAGAATACAATTAATTAAAACACAAGACAATGCAATTTAGTGAAATAGTACAATGCAATTAATAAAAAAATAGTAAACTCTTACAATGCAATTAAAGATAACTGTATAAAAAGTTTACCTATAAATGTTTGCATATTGTGTTCTTTCATCCCCGTTAATCTTTTCAAGTGCTAAACACTTAGCACGATATGCCTTCATTCTCCCAATCTTTAGCTCTTTGTGCCTACTGATATCATCAATTAAAGCACTTATCTTCCAGTCAGGATCACTCCTAAAAGCCTCCAAATATCTTTTTGCAATCCACTTAGATGTCATATGGAAGTTGCGGTGCACCTTCGAACATAAGTGCTGGAAATGGCCACTCTTCACTTGCATGGTAACATTGTTTTCATCATGGCGATCTTGCCTTGAAGCATAACACCTCCATGGACATTTTTCCCCATCATCTTGCTTTGATTTGTACTCTGCCTTGACCTTTTTTTTGTATTGGTTGGAAACCAAATCTGAAATCTGTTATTGATGCCATGGTTTCTGCATGCTTCTTTAAACTCCTCTGCATTATCGAATAGCATGCCAATTCTGAACTGAGGGTCTTCTAAATCCCTTTGTGCATTGAACTCCGGAAATCTAACCCTTGCTTCATTCTCAGAGTCTGAGCTTACATCTGTGTGAAGTGCATCAGAATCTTCATATTCAGATGAACCATCCTGCACCTCAAATCTCATACCGGTTTCATAACCAGTATTCCCCATGTTCTCACTAGCTCTCTGCCTGGTAAATGGATTCGATGTCCTAGCTTCATCAATTCCATTCATTAAATCTTCATCACTATCTTCAAAAACATAATCAGGATCAACAAAATCCTCTTCATCCAATTGCTGTCCACCTTCAGCATTCTCATTATCACCCATCTCAGTTTCTACGCTAGTGTTATCCACATTGCTATCATTAATTGGGGTGCTACAACCACCAAGCTCATGATCCCCAATTTCTTCATCAACAGCAGAAATGTCATTAACAGTTGGAAAAAATGCATCTACAAAATCACTTGTACAATCATCTAAAAAATCAGCTTCTAATCCTCTATTAGAACCAAAATTTACACCACTGTCCATATGTACATCACCTACATTTACATCACCAACACTTACATCAACATTCAAATCACCAACAACAATATTCAGCCTTGAGCTACTCCCTATTTCCCTTGTGTTATATTCAAGAAATTTGATTCCTCTTGTCTCCCCAACATTTAATTTACTTTTACCCTTCCTATCAGTAGCTATAACCAGTGGATTTTCCTCTATAATTTCTTCAATTACAACACTGCTCTGCCCTCTAGGTTCTAGTTCATGTAGTAGAACATCCACTTCTTTTGGATCTATAACCTTAACATATAGATCAATTTCTCCACAATCAACCTCAACCAAAGCCATCCTATACACATCTACATCATTGCCCAAGTAATGTAAGTATCCCTGAATTGGCTTATCCCATGGTTTCCAAAGATATTGGACAGTTCCATTAATCTCTAACCTTTGCTGAACCACTTTGTCTATTGTACATAAAGCCAACCCTTCATCCCAATTACAAGCTTCCCATATGTACACATCACCATCTACATAACTATCCCCTTTGAATCTCCCATCATACCTAATTATAATATCAAAATAGCCCTTCTCTGGATCTGCATTTGAACACCCAATGATAGTACTCAAAATTTAATTTCAAGTATAATTACATACAATTATTATCAAAACACAGATTGGCACAAATCAATAAACTATTCAACAAAGATTAATACAAATCTAATTAGATTAAACAAAAAATATTTATACAAATCAACAAATTGCATAATCCAATCTAATATCCAATCAATTACAAATCTAATATCACAATCCCCAATGACACATTTTCTGATGTATTAAAAAAATCAATTACAATTGCAAAATATGTGGTATAATGTGGCTAAGTATTACAGACAACACAACACCAAAAACAACACCAATTCTACCAAATATTTAATTCAGTACCATCACTATCCAACAACCATTTACAAATATAATAATTGCAAAAATAAAGAGCAAACAAGGAGAAGTCAGACTTACATGGGCCATAAGCCATCCCAGCCATTGATCACAGTTGGTTCTGGTCCAAAAGCTCCAAAAAGAATCAACTTTTCAATCGGGTCCACTGCATTCACAAACCCAAAATATTCCATCACTGTTAGGTCTATTATTATATACATAAAAACCAAAAATTTTAGGCATTCTTTCCTACTATTTATGCAGCGACACAGGCTCACAAAAACCACATAAAGGCAACAACAGAGAGTGAGAGAAAAAACGAAGTTTATAGAGAGAGAATATCAAAGCAACAATAGAGAGTGAGAGAAAGAACGAAGTTTGTAGAGAGAGAATATCAAAGCAACAGCAGAGACAAAAATCTCAAAGCCTTCACTTACCAGTTCAAATGCTGTGCTTGAAGAACAAGAGCGTGATGATTTCCTCTACCGGTGATTCACGAAATCAGAAGGACGATTTTTAAGGTTTGCGAGATAAATTTTGGGGAAAAAGGAGAAGAATTCGGATCAAAAATAAGTGAGGGAGAGAGAGTGGTTGCCGGTAATGAGGAGGAGAGAGAGTGTGGTTGAGTGAGGAGAGAGAAACGGTCAGACGTTGGGAAGAGGGAAAAAAAAGGAGGGAGAGTTTCAGTTTCAATTTCAACGGAGGGTATTTTTGGGAATTCCTATTATGGTGGGGCCCACATCTTCAGGTTGACACTAGTCAACACGCTGACGTGGCAAGGTCAACCGGGGGTCATAGGTAAAAAAAACCACAATGGGAGGTCACCTGATAGTTGGGGTACTACAATGTGCAAAATGAAAGTTGGTATACCATACTGTGATAAGGTCGATAGTTGGTATACCATGGGTGAAATTAAGCCCTAAATTTTACCTGAGGTGTCTTTTCAGGTTTTCACCCCAACGGGCTTCAATGAATGTTAAGTTTAACATTAACACTTTTAGTGATGTTAAATGAAGATACTTGAGGTTAAAAGATAAAATAACTTCATGTTACATCTATTTAATCTATTTCTAACTTCAAATGTTGTAGATATATAACTAAGTTAAATACAAAGTGTTTTCTTAGTGAAACGTGTATAAAGATAAGTTATGTTTTTGCATCTGTAACATCCATTAAAAACACATTTAAACAAAACATCATACTTTATTGATGAATTCCAAAATAAATACACATGAAATGATCAGTTCTCAGAAACTCGCCCATCACCAGTCATCTCTTTCGGATTTTCCAACTGATCATTTTCTCTTGTGTCTCAACTTTTGCCTAACCTGTCCTTTTTGGATTTTCAAACTTTTTTCCTTTGTTTTTTTAACATATGATAGAGCTTCAGACGGTCTTGGTTGACTGGATTTAAATTCATTCCTGTCCATATCCAAAATTCTAACTCCACCTTTGGACAACACTTTCTTTACAATATAAGGACGTTCCTAGTTAGGTTTGAATTTTCCTTTTACATTCGTATTGGTATGTCTCAGTAGCTTCAGAGCTAAATCTCTTGCTTGTAATTGCTTCTTTGGATGTCTGAATTTCTGATTATAAGCTCTTACCATTCTATTCCGATACATTTGTAGATAATCCAGTGCCTTCAACCTCTTTTCATCTACACTTGCAAGTTGATCACCTTGAATCCATTTTGCCTTTGGTATCTGAGCTTTGAAGCTATTCCGAGTGACTTCAACTTAATTTTCATTGGCAGAACCGCTTCCATTCCATATACAATAGAATATGACGTTTATCCTGTGGGTGTTCTATCATTGGTTCTGTAATTCTAGAGAGCAAATGGTATCTTATTAGCCCAATCTCTGTAAGTGGCTACCATCTTTGATAGAATTTTCTTTATCAATTTGTTTGGGGCTTCTATAGCTGCATTAGCTTGAGGTCTGTAAGGAGAAGACCTGTGGTGTTTGATGTTATGCTCTTTCAACAATTCAGTTGTTGTCCGTTGAAACTGGACTACATTATCTGTAACCAGATGTGAGGAATACCATATCTGGCAGAGATATGCTTTTAAATAAATCTAGCCATATTCTTCGTTGTGATACAAGTAAAGGATTCTGATTCTACACATTTTGAAAAGTAATCAACTGCAACCACTATGAATTTGTGCCTATTGAATGCTGCAGGATGAATTTCTCTAATTATATCTATCCTTAGGCTTAAAACGGCCAAGGAGTAGCCAATTCCTGCAATTCTAGAGACGGTAAATGAGTGATATCGTCATATATCTGGTATTCATGATACCTCCTCACTTCTTTCACAAGTTTTTTTGCACCATCAACCAGAAATAACCCTGTCTCATGATCTTCCTAGCCAATGCCAAACCATTCATATGTGGTCCGCACGATACATAATGTATTTACTGCATTACCACTTTAGCTTCTTGTTCGGTCAAGCATCTCAGAGGAATGCCATTCATTGTTCTCTTATAAACATTATATACAAAGATTCTGAACTGACTAGCCAACTTCCTCTGAGAAACTTTATCAGCTGCATTAGCTTTTTTTGAATATTTTCCTTCTTTCACATACTGAAAAATATCATAAAACCATAGCTTCTCGTCAACTATCAACTGCATCACTTCCCGAGTCTCAAAGCAAGGTTTTTTAAAAACTATTATAACCAAAGGTTGTATTTGCTTTCCTACTAGATTTTCCCACATTGAAGGTATTTACCCCTAGCAAGAGAAAAGCTTCCATACAAAATAAACATGCTTCATATTATGCTCCGTTGTTGGTTATCAAAAAATCTAGCCCTTCTAACAGTGGAATAATTTCTCCATCCAGAGTGGCTATGATTACTCTGATTCAAACATCTTTTCTGTTAACTGCTTCATCAAAGAACATTATCCAATTCTTCACCTTAATCATAGCCAGCTAGCTATTCATTAGGAAATCCCAAATCCTCCATATAATCAGAATCCAAAGGTTGGTTTGCCAGAAATTCGACCACTGCACGGCCTTTGATAACTTTCTTGGTAACATACTCAATATCAAATTCTGATAAGAGTAATAACCATCTAGAGAACTTCTTAGCAAGACTTGGTGCTTCATACAAATATTTCATATGATCCACCTTGGCTACTGCTTGCACTTTATAAGATTAAAAATAATGCCTCAGCTTCTTTGTAAGCCAAACCACTACAACACAAGTCTTTTCTATAGATGAATATCTAGATTCATAATCTAGCATCTTCTTGCTAAGATAGTAGATTGGATACCCTTTCCTGTCTTCTTACTCTTGAGCCAACATTGCCCCTATTGAGAATTCTTCGATTGCCAAATACAATATCAGATGTTTCCCTAGAACTGGAGGACTCATAACTGGTGGATTATAAGCCTTGATCTTTTTTTTTTGCCCCAAAATAGGCTAGAGGTAGACTAGAGGGGGGTGAATATTGTATATATCCAAATAAAGATTCTTTTGTGGAAACCTTTTTAATAAAAAAAACAATTTTGCTCAATAAAATAAGTTTTACTTAAAAATGTGGAATGAAATATATAGTAAAACTTATGAATATAATCACTTCGATTAGTTTAAATAATATCTCTAAATACCACTAATGTTATTAATTTAACCACTTAACAATTTGTAAAGAGAGTAGGGATAGAGATATTAAAGACACAACGATTTATATAGGTTCGGCTCAACCGACCTACTCATGTCCCCAAGCATATCACTTTGGATTTTCCAGTATGATTTCTTTAACAGAAGAAATCAAGCCAACCAGTGTTTTTCTAGCTTTAACACTACTTTGGCTAGTGCTTTTTATAGCTTTAGCACCAAGCTCTAGCTAGTGTTTTTGTAGCTTTAACACCAAACTTTGGCCGGTGCTTTTTATAGCTTTAGCAGCAAACTCTAACCGGTGTTTTTGTAGCTTTAACACTAAACTTTACAAATGTTGTTTTTCAAAGATTAACAACCAAACTTATGCAAACATTGTTGATAACACCTAACAAAAAAGCTCCCCCTCACACAAAACTTCTTTGTGTGATTTTACAATTCTCTAAAAATATTTGATTTGAAAGTGTTTGAATTGCTTTGATGAAGACTCGATTTCTTAGAAATTCTCACTTTGAAGAATTTTGGAAAGATTACTTAAGAATGCTTGTATTGTATGCTTTGTAATTTGTCTTCCCAAGTTGAAATGGTTGCAATTGTCTTCTATATATAGGCATTAAAGAATGGTTTAGAGAAGATATTCAACTTCTGTTCAGGTCTCTGAAACTAGCCATTACACAGTATTCAGCCCTCTAAAGCTTTAATTCTGATTTCTTTCAGGTCTCTGAAACTAGACGTTACACAATGTTTAGCCCTCTGAAAACTTATAATGAACTTTTTCAGGTCTCTGAATATAACCGTTATACAGTGTTCAGGTCTTTGAAAATTTGAAGTGAACTTCTTTAGGTTTCTGAATGTAGCTGTTATGCATTGTTCAGGTCTTTGAAGATTTGAAGTTATACAATGTTTAGGCCTCTGAAAATGTGTAACAGAATTTCTTAAGACTTCAGCCTTCTGAAGCAATATTTATCTAATTACTCCAAACTTTTTATCTTCTTTTTGTAATATCTTTCCAATGTTTATATTGTATGTCTTTATCTTATACTTTGTTAACTAATTAAAAATAAATTCATATTTATTTTTAATTAATTCTTAAAGTATTTATTTAATTTTATCTTCTTCAAATATAAAGTTGTTTTCATCAACATAAGATTCAACATTTTTAAATGCTAGCTGACACCTATCATCCCACACTATTGGCTGATCTTTCTTTAGAAGTTTAAATATTGGCTCACAAACTGAAGTCAATCGTGCTATAAAGCGATTGACATATTGCAATGAACCCAGAAAAGATCTAAATTTTTTCTCTATTTTGGGTGCAGGCATTAGTCTAATGGCTTTGATTTTGTTAAGGTCCATCTCTATACCTCTTTGGCTGATGACATGGCCTTACAACTTCCCTGATGAAACTCCAAATACACACTTTTTGGAATTAAGTTTGAGATTATATTCCTTAATGCGTGTTAAAAATCTATCCAGAATAGCATGATGCTCTTCCCGAGTCATTGATTTAACAAGTATATCATCAACATAAACCTCAACCTCTTTATGAATCATGTCATGTAAAAGAGTTATCACAGTTCTTTGATAAGTAGCTCCAGCATTCTTTAGCTTAAATGGCATTACTCTATAGTAGAAGGTGCTCCATTTTGTAATGAAAGATGTTTTAACTTTGTTTATCACATCCATTAGAATCTAGTTGTATCCTAAAAATCCATCTAGGAAGGAATACATTACAGCTTTTGCAGTGCTGTCAATCAGAACATCAATATGAGGCCATGAACATATAACATTGAGAAGCTTTATTTTGGTCACTGTAATCTATAAAAACCCTGACTCTTCCATCTTCCTTAGCAACATGCATTATATTGGCTAGCCATTCTGTAAATTCCACCACCTCCGGAATTTAGCTTCAATCTGCTTTGCTATCTCTTCCTTCACCAGTGTAGTCTGTTATGGCCTCAGTCTTCAACTTTTGCTTAACTGGTTTGAATTTGTGTCAATAGGAATTTTATGCACTGTTATCTTTGTATCAACCCCTAGCATATCTTTATACTACTAAACGAAAGCCTGACATGTTTCTTTAACACATTTATTAATTCTCTCTCTTCATCGGGATTAAGATCGCGTGAAATATATACCATTTTAGGTTTTTCATCTGTACCTATATTGCTTTCATACAATGAAGTGTCATTTTAATAGAGATTCACATAAATGCACAGGCTTATTAAGATAAATATCAAACAAGTAAGCAAACTGTATTTCATTGCATTAAATTTATTATATAATACATTATCCATATTAAACATAGAATAAACAGATACAACAAAATCATATTCATCATCTACAAGCGAAGGGCTTCAGTTCCTTTTTCTTCATTGACAACCACCTTCAAAATGCTATCTACATCATCAGCCAACTCTAACTCTTGTTTTTTAGAAATTGTCGCTTTTTCAGCTTTAGCTAGTTTTAGCCTTCTTCATGATTTCTGCAATCTATATGACTACAAAATTAAGACTTTCTTTATTCATCAAATTCTTCTTCCCACCTTTCTTGGTCTTAGAAAATGCATTATTTTAGGCCACAGTTGATGCTTTTGCTATTACATCTGCAGCTTCATCATAAATGTTCTGCTCAACCTTCTAATTCTTGGCACACAATTCCTCCTACTTCATTTCCACCATAACTGCCGACTTTTCAAATGCCTTCCTTTGATAAGAAACAGGCTTTGGAAGGACTTCCTCCTTACTTAGCTCCAGCGCAACAGGCTGCTCTAAACTTTTCTAGAAATCAACTACATCCGAAAATATCTCAAACCCTATCCAAATCACATTATCAACTCTTACGGGCTTTGCTTGCCCCTGATACGGCTTCTCACTGGCTTTGATAAATGGCTTCACTAGAAACTTGCCATTTTTACTTTTCTTTAATTTCTTTTCAGAGACCCCCCACTTCATATCCCAGACCATATTGGTGAGATTTTCCAGAATCCATGTTAAACTTTGGAACCTATGTAGATTTGCTCCTAAACCCATGCCCGAAAATAAAGTTCTGCTTGTAGAGATATCGAGATAACCATTCTGGCATGTAATTCTTATAGATGACTATAGGAGCATTATCCTTCTCCCTACTAATTATGGCCACTTGAAATCCACCAAATGGTGGAATTTTAGAATTCAATGCAGAAGCTATAGATGGAGCATCTACTATAACAGTGACAACTTTATCCCTCAATAGGAATTTAATCTTCTGATAAGAGTGGATGGAACACCACCCAAGGGATGAAACCATGATATTCCCAACAACAAGGAGAACGTAATGAAAATGTCTATAACAGTGAAAGTCACCATAGACTTAATAGACCCCACTTTAACTTTAACTTCAAATGTGCTTATTACAGTTCTCTTCAAATCATCATATCCTCGGATCACAGTGGAGGATTTTTTCAAAACATCCTCATTTAGCCCTAAATGCGGTAATATATTCCGTGGACAAATATTAAAGGCTGATCCGTCATCAACCATGACACATGGCATGACCTTGTCCATGATATTACCTCTCACATAGATTGCTTTGTTGTGACTCTTCCCCTATTCTGGAAAACCTTTCTTAGTGAATACTATATATGGACTAGCATGATCAACCCTATCCAGCATGTAACACATCGCTTCAGGTGAGGTAATTGGAGATACCTCAATTTCAGTCAGTTTCTTCGCAAGAGCAGCCTTATGCTTTTTTTAAAAAAAAAAAGTGCCAAAGACTTACTTATGCTGGGGATTTCTTCAGCTCAGTAATAACTAGATCTTTTTTTTTTGAACCTTTTTAAGTGGTGCAGAACTTCTTGATCCCCTCACAGGCACCATACTGCTCAGTGGAACAACTTGCTGGGGTTGATAAACTCTCCTGCTTCTAGTAACATTCTTGACTTCCACGGAAACTAGCTTTGCTTCTACTGGCTTTATTAACTCTATACTTATATGATACTCTGCATATTCATCATTTAAGTCTAGATCATCTAAAATCATTAGCCCTCCTTTCTTCTGCTTTTGATCCTTCGAATCACTGTTTTTTGACTCAACTTCACTTGTTATTACTGATTGGACAGTGGGATTTGCTTGCAAAATCTGAGCAAATACAAACTTAGATGGTAAACCATATTGAGCCATACTCACCTGTCTTTCAAACTGCGGTAGTGGATTGGTTCTAGTGCTTTAAGTAGGCTTAACAAATTTCTCGTCATCAATTAATTTATTTATGACAGCTCTTACTTTGTAGCAGTTGTTAGTTCTATGCCCAACTACAACATGTATGTACAGAAATTGTCTTTGTCTTTTTTAGCTGGCTTTTCAAATGGCTTTAACGAAATCTGAGATAAAGACTTTGCCCAGGGAGAAATCCATATACCTCCGAACTTCCTTTCCTACTCAGGTTGTTGAGCTATAGTAGCCACTTCCACTCGATGTGTTTCTGTTGTCGGTTGTCATCCCTTACTTGCAGAACCAGCACTGCTACCTACCTTAGACGAAGCAGTGGCTTTATATATGGAACTATAGTTTCTGCCTCTGTAGCTTGTAGGATACTGCTTATCGCTTTCATCAATCTCAATTCGACTAGCCATCTTATAAACATCCTCAAGAGTACTAAGCTCTTAAAACTTCATCGCCTGCCTATACACCTCCTGACTACCTGTAATAAGCTTCAGAATGAGTTCATCCTCACTAAGATAGTTTTTCAATTGGATCATCTCGTTAGTCCTTCTATTATAGTATTCATCAATGGGTTCATTAGGCTTCTACTTTACTCTTTCCAAGTCGTACAGCTTCACCTGAATCTTAGGGATAAAACTACAATACTTTATAAAGGCTGCCAACAAACTCTCCCAATCCATATGAGTCTCCTTCGGTAATGCATTGTACCATGATAATGCTCCATCCTCTAGGGTGGTTGAAAAGAGATTCATTAACTGCTGATCATATCTCTATCATCGTTTAAGTCTAGCTTCAGTTCTGAAAATTAAATCTAAGGTCTGGAATGTGATGAAATGTTTAAAAAATAACTTTACTGCATTCTGCCCAATAATCAATATCTGTACAGTTGTTGTAATAGCCATACAGATTTTGCAGTAATCTACGGATGTTGAAATACCCCTACGGATGTTGTAATAACTATATGGATTTTGAAACATCCGTACGGTTATTACAATTGCATGTACAGATGTCAATTCTGAGTAGAAACCAGAAATGAACAAAAAAGAGCAAATGAAGAAATGTGCAAAATGATGCTCAAACAACAAAAATTAGCTAGAGAATTATTGCTTTCTTAAAAATATATGCTTGATGTGTGAATTCACAGCTTTTACGAGATTAGAAACGCCTCAAAAGAGTTCCTGATTGTCAAAATTCAATTGAAGCTCCACAACTCCAAAAACTGCCAAGAATCTCCAAAAGTTACATATTTGTGATTTATTTTAGTGTTTGAACCTATTATCAATCTTAGTGAAGTGTTAATCTATGATCTCTAATAGATATTAAGGCCTAACAACAAAGATTTAGGCAAGAAAGTGAAGAAGAAGCTTTGGTTTTTCTCTTTTCTTTCTCTCATCTCTCTAAACTCTCTCAACCCTAATTCTGATGTTCTAAGCTCACAATAATGGTCCCCTTCTCTCTGTTCATCTCTTTTTTTCTAGGAGAGATAAAGGATAAAATTAAGGTTAAAATATAAAGAATGAGAGAGAAAAAGAGCGTATTGGGAAGTAAAAAAGAAATGAAAGTGGGCAAAACCAAAACTTAAAAATAAAAGGGCGTATTCGAAGAATTTATAAAACCTATAAATGGAGATTTTTGGTAATTTCCCTTTAGCGTAGAGGAACCAATTACTTAAAATCTCCAGATTTTTAATTTAAAATTGGGCATTTTAGAGAAATACCTTATTTTAAAGAATTCTTCCAAAAATACTTAAAAAGGAATTCTTTTTAAAATGCATATAAAACTTTGACTAATTCTTAAAAGACTCTCATTTATCATTGTTGAAAATACACCTATTTAATTAAAAAAAAAAAGCAACAGAAAAAAATAAAAAATCCCTGAAATACTCTCCTTCCTCTACCCATGCTGGATTTCCTCGTATTCTCTCTAACTTTTGTAATTTAAAATTTATTTTTTCATTTATCTCTCAAACCGTTTACTTTTTCGACATTCCACTTAGTAAGTTTTTTTTTTTATCTTCGAAATGAGATCCATATGTATATATTTTTTCTGATTTTTTTTTTCCGATTGTCAATAAGTATCAGAAATGTATAAAAATGTATCAGATATATATATATAAAAAATGTACCAAAATTGTATTATAGATATATAAAAAATGTACCAAAAATTTATTAGAAATGTATCTATTTTTTTGTTTCCGTTTGTCAGTTAAGTATAAAAAAATGTATCAGAAATGTATCTGATTTTTTTTTCTGACTGTCAAGTAAGTATAAAAAATGTATCACAAATATATCTGGTTTTTTTTTTTTCCTATTGTCAGGTATGTATAAAAAATGTATTAGAAATATATTTGATTTTTTTTCCGATTATCGGACAAGTATCAGAAATGTATTAGAAATATATCTGTTTTTTTTTTCCGATTGTCAAGTAAGTATTAAAATTTTATCAAAACATGTAACATGATACTTTCAATACATTTTTTATAACTTTTTGATACATTTTTTTTTATATATTTTTCTGACGTTCAAAAAAAAATCTGAAAAATATATACATATGAATCTCGTTTCGAAGAAAAAAAAAGACGATAACAACGTTCTAAATTGGCATGTCCAAAAAATTAACTGATTAACAAATAAATGATAAAATTGAGGTTAAAATATAAAAGATGTGAGAGAATAAGAAGTATAGCATGGAGAGAAGTAAAATAGGAATGAAAGTCGATCAAACCAAAACTTAAAAATAAAAGGGCATATTCTAAGAATTCATATAGCGTATGGACAAAACAAAACCAATAAATGAATTATTTTTTCTAATTTTCCTTTACAATTCTGTCTCCATTTTAAAAAAAAAAATCATACTTGTTTTTATAATAATTTAGTACCAGTACACTTTTTTCTTCAAATTGTAAGTTAAACCAAAGGAAGAACTTTGTTGAATTTCAATTATGAAGGATAATAAGGACGAGTTTCGTGAGTATTTAGCACTATAACTATTCAACTTTAATTTGCTATCCCAACCC
Source organism: Euphorbia tirucalli (assembly GCA_039660915.1). Taxonomy (NCBI): domain Eukaryota; kingdom Viridiplantae; phylum Streptophyta; class Magnoliopsida; order Malpighiales; family Euphorbiaceae; genus Euphorbia; species Euphorbia tirucalli. The sequence continues at coordinate 75,555,518 of CM077641.1, forward strand.
TGTAAACTAGAGTGTTTTTTCAGATGGAAATGAGGTTTCTTGGGAAAAAAAAAAACCCGAAACGGGTTTGGGTAAAGTATGGATATTATTGCTTCAGGTACCTCTATCCAAAACAATTTAATGTTATTTAGTTTATCAAAATAAAAAAGATCTGCCTCTGAGCCTGGTAAAATTAAACTTAGGGAAATAGTCAAAAATACGTTCTTTTAAAGTTTCTTTTCATGCGTACCTCCCTTTGTTTTTTTAAATACCTTTTTTTTCTTAAATTAATTTTTTAAATACATTTCTATGAGAGATAATACGTAAATCTCATCTCATCTTTTCTTTTCTTCCTTACTTTTTCTATCTCTAACACTCAAATCTGCTCTTCCTCTATTCCTACTCCTCCTCCTTTTCTCCATCTTCGCTGCCGTCACCTCCACAAAATAAACAACAAAACAGATATGATGGCCTCTGGGGAGATGACTGGGATCGAGAACAGGTGAAGCGGCACTGTACGGACCTTCAGGAAGCTTCGTGGCGGGGCTTTTCCCGATTAAGTGAAGAGAGAAAGCTTGAGGGAAATTCAACCAAATTACCTTGAATTCCCCAAAATTCGGCGACTCGATCCCCTCAAACCCAAAGATCTATACCCATCCATCTAATCATAGCAAATTAAAAATAAGAAAAAAAGGCAAAAATGAAACAGGAAACATAATCAGATAGAATTAGAACCTGTTTGTAGAAGTCGGCGAGGCACTCAAAGGATTCTCTGGAGATATGGTTGAGGGAAGCTTCTTTGGCTACTGCCATATTTTCTCGCTTTCAGTATTGGATGAAGAAATAACTAGTCTGTCGCTTTGTTTGGTGCGCAGTAGGTGGCACTGTATATTCCTTTATTCGTTTGTTTCTTCCCATCCTTAATTTGCTATCAAATTTGGCTCCTTTCCAACGCCTAGGTTTTAATATTCTTTGATTTGTTTGACTAGAAATAATAAATCTGTTTCTCCTCTCTTTTTCAGTGGGTAAAGACTTGTAATTAATGATTATGTTGTTCTGAACTTATAATTTCTCTGTTTCTAAAGGTCTCTCATTTAAGCCTTTGTGATTGATCAAACTGCTGCAGTTTCAGACATGACTTTGAGTAATGAAGATAGGAGAAAGAAGGTAAATGTATATGCCCATATTTGTGTTTTGCAATCTTTGAAGAATTGTTGGCTGGACATGCTTTAATAGAGGACAATATTTGCATTTTGTGGTTTTTATGGATTGTGTATAGATGAAATATTCTTTTTTTTCTTTATGACTCTGCAATCTTTTCTTGAAAAAATGTTTTTGCTGAAGGAGCCAAATGAGAGAAGAGATAGGAAAAGTTCTCTTGATTCTTCTGGTAAGTCATTTAATTTTTTTATCTGATTTTGACTAAATTAAATGAGGACTGTAATTTTGGGACTGCATCTGCACTTTAGGATTGGATTTGCATTTTATGACTGCATTTCAATTTTGGGACTGCATTTACACTTTAGGACTGTAATTTTGGGACTACATCTATATTTTAGAACTGCAATTTTGGGACTGCATCTGCACTTTAGGACTGCATTTTAGGACTGCAATTTTGGGACTACATTTGCACTTTATGACTGTATTTTAGGACTGCAAATTTGGAACTGCATCTGCATTTTAGGACTGGATTTGCACTTTATGACTGCATTTCAATTTTGGGACTGCATCTGCACTTTAAGACTGCATTTTGGGACTGTAATTTTGGGACTGTATTTTAGGACTGCAATTTTGGGACTGTATATGCACTTTAGGACTGCATTTTAGGACTGCAATTTTGGGACTGCATATGCACTTTAGGACTGCAATTTTGGGACTGCATCTGCACTTTAGGACTGCATTTTAGGACTGCAATTTTGGGACTGCAATTTTGGGATTGTATTTTAGGATTGCAATTTTGGGACTGCATATACACTTTATGACTGCATTTTAGGACTGCAATTTTGAGACTGCATCTGCACTTTAGGACTGCAATTTTGGGACTGCATCTGCACTTTAGGACTGCATTTTAGGACTGCAATTTTGGGACTGCATTTGCACTTTATGACTGCATTTTAGGAATACAATTTTGGGACTGCATCTGCACTTTAGGACTACAATTTTGAGACTGTATCTGCACTTTTGGAGTGCATTTTATGACTGCATTTACATTATTTATACACTGTTTATACAATATTTATACACTTCTTATACATTGTTATACACTGTTTATACATTGTTTATACAATGTTTTACACTGTTATACCTTTTCATACACTTCTTATATATTATTTATATACTGTTTATACACTTATTATACATTATTATACACTATTTATACATTTTTTATACACTGTTATACATTGTTATACACTGTTTATACACTTCTTATACATTGTTATACATTGTCATACACTTCTTATATATTGTTATACACTGTTTATACACTGTTTATATACTTCTTATACACTGTAATACATTGTTTATACACTACTTATACATTGTTATACATTGTTATACACTTCTTATACAATGTTATATGTTTATACACTTATTATCCATTGTTATACAATCTTCAAATCTTAATTAATATTTGTTATCAAATTGCTAATGTTAATTTTAAAAGGAGATTTCCATGTTTATAGATTTGAAGATTTGTTACTAAGAAAGTTGAAATCCACCTTTGAAATGTGAAAATACCTTCTTATATGCTGTTATATATGTATTTTTTTGTTGCAGGAACTGAATAGAATTTCATCTTTGGTGGTACAATTGAAAAACAAGAAGAATTTTTTTTTTACTGAAGAAGAAGATTGAAGGAACTGAATAGAATCTCAATATTGAGTAGTTTGAGTTTGTCATCTTTTTATATTTGTACCGAACACCTTTGCTGCAAGACATATTAGTATTATCTTGTAATTTAGATTAGGTCCTTTTGTTCCTAATGTATTTATACACTTCTTATACACTGATATACATTGTTATACACTTCTTATACAATGTTATATGTTTATACACTTAATATACATTGTTATACACTGCTTATATATTATTATACACTGTTTATATACTTCTTATACACTGTTTATATACTTCTTATACATTGTTATACACTTCTTATACATTGTTTATACACCATTTATACAGTTCTTATACACTATTATATACTTTTTATACATTACTTATACATTTTTTATACACTACTTATACACTGTTATACATTATTATACACTTCTTATACAATGTTATATGCTTATACACTTATTATACATTGTTATACACTATTTATACACTTATTATACATTATTATACACTGTTTATACATTATTATACACTTCTTATACATTGTTATACATTTATATATTATTATGCATTGTTTATACACTGTTTTTACACTTTTTATACACTATCATACACTGTTTATACATTGTTTATACACTTCTTATACACTGTTATACACTCTTTATACACTGCTTATACATTATTATACACTGTTTATACATTGTTATACACTGTTATACATCTATATATTGTTATGCATTGTTTATACACTGTTTATACATTATTTATACACTTCTTATACACTGTTATACACTGTTTATACATTGTTTATACACTTCTTATACACTCTTTATACATTGTACACTTCTTATACACTGTTATACATTGTTATACATTGTTTATACACTTCTTATACATTGTTATACATTGTTATACACTTCTTATACATTGTTATACATTGTTATACCTTCTTATATATTATTATACATTGTTATACACTGTTATTCACTGTTTATACACTTATTATGCATTGTTATACACTCTTTATACACTTCTTATACATTATTATACACTGTTTATATGTTAAGATACACTATTACATTGATTATACCTTAATTATACCTTAAGATACACTATTTTAGTGATTATACCTTAGTTATTCCTTATTTATACCCTAAGATACATTATTATATTGATTATACCTTACTTATACCTTAATTATACCTTAAGATACACTATTACAGTGATTATACATTTGTTATACCTTAATTATACCTTAAGATATACTATTACATTGATTATATATTAGTTATACCTTAATTATACATTAAAATACACTATTACAGTGTTTATACCTTAGTTATACCTTAAGATACAAAGGTGTAATTAGTTATACCTTAGTGAAAAAAATATATCAGAAAAAGTATATGTATTTTGTTTCGAAGATAAAAAAAAAACAAAGAAAAAACTTTCTAAAGTTGGATGATAAAAAAATAAACGGATTGAGAGATAAATTCAAAATTAGATTAAAAATTATAAAAATAAAAGAGAGAAACATGGACAAAGTAGAGAAGGTATTTTGGAGATTATGCTTTTTTGCTTTGTTGTTTATTGGGCAAGAATCACGTAAAATTGAATATTTTGTTTTTAGGTATTTTTAAAATTTTGAAAACTTTTTAATGTATTTATGCAAACTTTTCATTTTGAGGTAAAAATGTTATATGGTGCCAAAAAATATGTATTTATGTAAAATGCCCTTAAACTTCTCAACAACATTTAAGATTTTTTTTTTTTTTTAATAACAAAGTTGTAAAATGAATAGGATTAAATAATTTTATAGTTTCCGTTTGTAGAAAAATGAATATAAGTGCCAAATATTGTAACTAAAGTGTACTTTAATACCGTAGCATATATATTTGTTGAATAATGAAATAAATTGTCAATCTCAATGATTAAATGGTATTTAATTTCAAAGATGCTCTGATGCATCAAGACTAGTTTCAGTGATACCAAATGGATAAGGACAAGAGTAAATAAAAACAAATGGACAAGCATCTATCAACTTTCTTGACATCTATTGTAAATAAATCTAACAATGAAATGCACCAAATTCCAAGGAAAAACAGATGGAAAAGATGAGCAATGAAATGCATCAAATTCTTCACATGAAAGGAGGGACTGGTGAAGAAAGCTATGCCAGTAACTCAAAGCACCAGGTCTCTTCTCTTTCTAATTCCTCTTCTTTTCCACCATTTTTCTTTTTCTATTTTTTCTAGACTATGATTTGCTATAGAAAACTAAACTATGATAGGTCTTATACATTGACTTACTGTGATAGTCAACTGTTAAACTCGATTAAAAGTGTGTCACATGTTATCTCCATTAGATATGAACTTTTTTTTTTTTTTTTTTTTTGAAATGAGGTTTTTGTATTTTTGTTTGATGCGGGTATAAGAAAGGGATAACGGACTTCTCTCATCAAATGTTTGATGCGCGAATGCTTTTTAGGTTTGAAGTGTGTATAACACAATCCCATTCTATCATGTGTTGAATTTAATCAACAAATGGAGCTGCAGGATTCGAACCCTTAACTTTTAAGTCTGAGAGGCGCTCACACCATATCAGGAACCATTTAATCCAAGGGTATTTTTCTTTTCCTTAAAATCTAAATATTTGCAAATTTGTAGGTTGCAACACTATCGAGGGAAGTGACAGTACTGGTTCGATCAGTCATAGATTTCTGCAACACCAACTTGACAGAGGATGTTGAGGTTGTGAGCATTGCAGAGCTAGGATGTTCTTCAGGGCCAACAGCTCTGATTGCAGTTACTGAGATCATAAATAACATCTACAAAAGCTGCTCTAAATTGGGTCGGTCAGTTCCAGAGTTTAGTGTGTTGTTGAATGATCTTCCTGGAAATGATTTCAACACCCTTTTCAGATATCTACCAGGTTTCCATGAGAAGATGAGAAGAGAGAACGGACCAGATTTTCCACCATGTTTTGTTACAGCTGTTCCTGGTTCTTTTCATGGCAGACTTTTCCCTTCAAATACTCTCCATTTTCTTCACTCTTCTTTTAGCCTTCATTGGCTCTCACAGGTTTCTTCAATACTATGTTATTATCCGCAAAATCCATATATTCAAGTTAAATTCCACCAACAGTCACTGAAAGTTTGGAGTTTGTACATTCATTGTCATTAGTCAAAATCTAGGGGCGAGATAAAGTGAACACCAAGTTTAACCCACTACAGCATTGCGAAATCAACACTATAGTGATAAAAAAATAAAAAAAAAAATTGAAATGTCATTAATATAGTACCCATGAGTGACACAAATTAAATTTTAGTGCTCATAAATGCACAAGCTTCAACTTCAGTGACCGTCCGTGAAATTTAACCCATATTTTCATCTCCCTAGGCTCCTTCAAATATGCGTTTTTGCAGTAATTATTCTGACAATTTGTAACATACACAAGAAATTTGAATGGTTAATTTGGAATTGATTAATATAGGTACCTCCAGAGTTGAGAAATAAATCAGTTGTAAACAAAGGGAAGATTTACATCTCAAAGACGAGTCCAGGTGGTGTAATAGATGCTTATCAGGCTCAGTTCCAGAGGGATTTTTCATCATTTCTGAAGGCGAGATCAGAAGAGGTGATTAGAGGAGGAAGAATGGTGCTGTTATTCTCAGGAAGAACTGTGGCAGACCCATCTCCAGATGGAAGCTGTTTGTTGTGGGATTATTTAGCACAAGCTTTCCAAGATTTAGTCACTGAGGTATGTCTAATCACCATGATTTTTCAAAACAAAAACACACATAATTTTTCATTTAATTTTAGAAAAACTAAATTCAAATAATTACTCATCAAATTGATCACCTAATAGATGAAATGCTTAAATATTCTGAGTCTGAATCGATCCGGCCAATGAGAAAGTGATACATCAGCACAAACAACACGCTGATGTGTAATGTTATCATTAGTTGATTTTGCTGGTTAATTGTTCCTAATAAAGATTGCCACATGACACGTAGTAACCACCAACCCTTAATGAGAATGTAGAAAAATAAATCTTATTACGTGCATTAGAGATAACATAAATCTTATTAATCAAATAAAGTTAGCTGAATTTGATTTTCAATAATCAAAGCATATAAATGTAGATCCATTATGTGCATTTTAATAGAGAAATTGCATATTATGATGATTGATTTGATAAAATTAGGGGGTAATTGAAGAAGAAAGTTTGGAGACATATAACACACCATATTATGAAGCAAATATAGAAGAAGTGAAAGGTGAAATAGAGAAGGAAGGATCCTTTGAAATTGAACACCTTGGAATGAGCAAAATAACATGGGATGATATAAATGGAGGTGTAAAATGTGACAGAGCAACCACAGCAAGAAACATTGCTAAATCCATTAGAGCAGGCAATGAATCCATGTTTCTCAATCATTTTGGTGCTCAAATTATGGATACTTTGTTTCATAGATTTTGCAAAATCTTTGAAGCTGATACAAAGGTAGTTGACCACTTTATCATTGTTCTTTCTCTCATTAGAAAATCTTAATTATTTGTCCATGTAATCATTTCACTGGGTTAAATTAAACTTTCCAGTTACTCTTGAGATATATTCAGATAAATTAAGCTTTTGATTGTAAGTACTCAAATTATCTAAATTAAACGGCTCAAATTATTATTATTATTATTATTATTATTATTATTATTATTATTATCATTATTTTTGGTAATACCACCGGTTTCTGGATACCACATTGGATGCCGACTAATCCGGTTGCAGGTAACAGTTCTGTGGATTATGATATCAAGATCTTTTCCAATGTTGGTACTAGGACTAGTACACCTGTCATGTCTCTAGCTCAGCTCACAATCTACCATTTGAGTTACCAAACATCATCATCATCATCATCATCATCATCATCATCATCATCATTATTATTATTATTATTATTATTATTATTATTATTATTATTATTATTATTTAATTGATAGCTTATAATTTGTTGCTGATTTAAATAATTTGAGTCGACTTATCTTCATAAAACTTATAAAGTGTTGATTTTGGATAGTTAGACTCGCATATTGAGCTGAATATCGATTTAACATTATATAATCAAAACAAAACTGAAATAGAAATTTTAATTTAATTGGTATAAAAAATTGAAAGTTAATTAGTTGAATTCGTATTTATCCGATCAATCATATTGAATTTGAGTGCCACCTACACTTATAATACTCCCAATTATTAGAAATATAATAAAATTGTCATAATATGTACTTTAATTCTTAAGAGAAAACCATCCACTAGAAGAAATGTTAGATTTAGCAGTAAAATAAATTGGCAGTAAAATAAATTTCGCTAATAAAAAGCACATTTAATAACGATATCTAAAAGTTGCTGCCAAAAAGCACTTCTAGCAGTAAAATTTTATCAAATTTTAGTTATAAATACCTATAATCACAATTTTATAATACAAACTGCAACAACTTTTTTATTGCTACCATAACTTAAGCCAACAATAAAATAGTTGCTATATGTTGCTGCAATAAAGTTATCACCATAGACATTTACAACATAAATTTGATATAATTTTATTACTAAATGTGTTTTTTTAGCAACTTTTGTATATTATTATTAAATGTGTTTTTTGGCGACTGTAATTTTTTCCTATTAAATTTAATATTTTTTTTTTTAATGATCGCTGTTACGCTTTTATTTCTTGTTATGTTGATCTTTTATTATGCGATTGTAACTTTTCCTTGCGATGATATTCTTTTTCCTTTTATCAAAGTGTGCTTGCGTTGGAAACTACAGGCCTAATTTAGTTACTGTTCCTTTTTTTTTTTTCCCCTGAATAAAGAAATTCCAAATTTTTTTAATGCAATATCGTTACTAAAGATTCGTACCAAGAAAACTACGAATAAAAGGGTGCGGAACAGAATTTCACACACACGAACCAGACATGGAAATTGACACTCTGGCTAAGCTATGAGCAACAACAATCACCGATCCACGAACTATAGAGGAGCAAGAAATCAAACTGGAAGCTAATTGTTTACAACCTTGGGTAACAACCCCAACCAAAGACCTATCACCAATACTACCCGCAAGCGCAGGGTAAACAAGAGACAGGGGCAGTACCACTTGAGGGCTATCAGTAGCCTTGGCTCCTGTTGAATTTTTCATTTTATTTGGAGATAGTTTTATAATTTTAAAAGTTTATGTGAGTTATGTTAAAATTTTCTAATTGGCCCCTTTGAATTTCATGATTCTCTCAAACCAAAATTTCAGTTCATTACCTAGCTCCTACAGTAAAAATGACCTAGTACCACTACTGACGAGGGATGCATCTAGCTCAATCACTATAGTACGGACCCCTAACCCGTTCAACCAATTAAGTAGAACGTGTTGTGTGTTGCTAGAGTTTAAGCTAATGATACTAGCTAGCTTTGTCGGACATGCTAAACTATTAGGTGCTTTTAAGTACCTGTAATTTCATTACAATATTAATTTCGTTATATCTTATTACCTCGTACCAAACGTATGTCATGTTTCTAGATTTTAGACTGCTCGTAACATTAACTCTTTTTAAGTACCTTTAATTTCATTATATCTTATTACCTCGTAACAAACGTAAGATTATGTTTCTAGATTTTAGTCTCCTCATAGATTTTGAGGCTAGCTATTCTCCCCCGTTCAATTCCTAAACTTATAATTCAGTGTTGTTTCTTCAAATTGGATAATTGCTACACGGATGGAAATTAGATAACAGTAAATATCCATAATTAACCACATAATTCCCCAAATTGGTCTAAGCTTCCAATGCTAGAAAATAAATTAAAAAAACACAAATTATCTATAGCCTCAAGCCCAATTCACCCCTAAACTATTCGTGAAAACTCAGTTCAGTATCTGAATTCTCCAAATCACTAATTTAGTCTCTCATTTATTCAATGTTGAGCAAAATATTGTAATGGGTGATGTCGATGCATTAAAGTGACACGCATAATGGCAATTAACAGTGTCAAAAAATATAATGCAATGAGAAAATTTACCTCCCAAATTAGTAGGAAAAAATCATGCTTCGTATAACCTTTATGAACCATAATAATCTCAGTATTCTTCCATTTCACAAAATTTGGATATAATTGTCTCGTTTAATCACCAAAAATCATTTTACGAATTGCAAATTGGGCATCATTTTCATAAATTTCTTCTATGCAAAATAGGAGTGGAGTGGAGTATGAATATGAAGGAGAAATCAAGTTTTGGAAGTGTAGAATTGAAGCTCTATGTTGGACTTGGAACCCACTAACACAGGTTGAAGACGTTATGGCTTATAGATACAGCTAACGCATCTATAGCATGCATAAATTGCAATCTCTAGGTGTCATCTATTATATGGAGTATTTTACTCAAAATTGAATAGGTGAGAGACTAAATGATTTTTAGAGTTGGAGGACTAAATTGACTTTTGAAAATTAGTTTAGGGGTCGATTGGGCTTAAGGCTAATCTAACTATATAGACACTGAGATCTCATTTGGTTAGAGTTATTTTACCTATTGTTTGCTAATTGACTCCAAAAATAGATGTAGAGGTGTTTGGTTAGAATTAGTAAATAACTGTTGATTGCTATTTTAGAAAGAATCAACTTTTGTTTCCAATCAACAAGAAAATTTTGCTTTTTGTGAAAAATAGTCCAATGTATTTATTTTATGTTTGCCTTTAATTGCCCTTTAAAAGTAAAACAAAAATTATAAAACAATGGAGGAACTAACTTTAAAAAAAATACAAAAAATACAAAAACCAAAAATAATTAAACATGTCAGCAAAAACATCAATTATTAAGGCCTGTGTTTCGTAATTAGGCATTATCCACCTGTGTTTGCTTCCTGATCAGAAAAATTAAACTAATGAAAGATTTTCTACTTCTTCGGAAAATTCTATAATCCAAAGTAACAAAGAACTCTCATTCAATAAAAAAAAAAAAAAAAAGTCTCAATCACAGTAGGATTAACCAAAACAAAAACAATAAGAAGAAGGGATGAAAAAGCAATTTTAAGCATTGATGATATTAACAGATCTTACTACCAATTGGGATTCTAAAATAAGTATAGGTTTTAATAGATTGAAACTTTACCAATCATGATAGTAATAATTTTTTATCATCTCTTCATAACCTGGTTGTATGTGATGGTACACCTAATGTTAAAAGCAACATTCATGATCCATGCTTCATATTTTATTGTTATTATTAATTATTGTATTATATTTTTATTTTTATGGTTGATTTACTAATTAATTTAATACATATCCATATAAATTTTTTTACATCCTAACAGCAAAATTTCATCATAATTTTACGAAACACTAATTATCAAACAGTAACAACAATTAACTACCAACAACAGCATAACTAAACATGTTCTAACATGTTCTAAAGCAGTAACAACGAAGCTGAAAATTGTTAATTGCCTATCCTCTTTTTTTTTTTCTTTGTCTCATTTTAATTAACCCATTATTTTAAATAACTTCACATGGCTCTCATCTGTTAATATATCAACAAACCAAGGCATATTAAAGTAAGAACTTTCTTTTTGTCTAATATTAATATAATGGTATAAGGATCCACCTTTTTTTTTTTTTTTTGGTAAATATGAGGATCCAACTTTACAAGACAATGCATCTTTATTTCCCACGTCTATCCTATATTTCAATGATAAAATTTTTAAAAAGAAAAAATATACAATTGAGCATGGTTCTCGTGGCTGTATATAATATTTATGTGAAAGGAAGAACTTTTCTTTTATGCTCAATGGCAACAAACCGATTAATTAATGAATTCTTGATTAATTGAGGGATTATATATGCCTTAATTCCTGAATGTATAGCATCCCATAGTTGATACTAATGGAGCAAATTAAGTCAACATCCCCATTTTCCTCTTCTTCATCAATATTGGCTGAAGATGTTGAAGAAGAAGTAGGAGAGCTGATTCCTTCTCTTCCAAGAACAATACTGGAAGGGACAACCTATGAGTTGGCTTTATATGATGGCTTTTGGTGCATAACAAATTTTCTTCCTAATGTCATATCTTTCAAAAGATGCTTCCAAGCTCAAGACAATGATATTATATATAGTTGCCTCCAATCCAAAATGTGGCACTACTTGGCTCAAAGCCCTTATCTTTTCCATTGTTAATCGAAAAAGCTATCCCCCATTACTTACTTCAAACCCTCATGATCTTATTAGCTACTTTGAACTCTAGTTATTTGCTAAAAACCAAGTTTTCCCTGATCTTGCCATCATTCCATCTCCTCAACTTTTTTCCACACACATGCCTTTTTCAGCTTTGCCAACGCCCATTAAGCAATCTAAGTGTCGTATTGTTTACATTTGTCGCAACCCTTTTGATTCTGTAATCTCCTTATGGCATCATTGTCATGCAATTGAAGCAAACAAAGATAGTGAAATTCCCGTAGAGAATTTTATTGAGATGTATTTTAAGGGGATGAGTTGGTATGGACCTTATTAGGATAATGTATTAGGATACTGGAAAGAAAGCTTGGAGAAGTCGAATAAGTTGTTGTTTTTGAAGTATGAAGATATGAAAGAAGACATCATTTCTTGTTTGAAGAGAATAGTTGAGTTTATTAGGTATCCTTTTTCTGAAGGGAGAGTTGGAATCATTGAAGAAATTGCAAAATGTGTAGTTTAAACAATTTGAAGAATTTAGATGTTAAGAAGAATGGTATAGATTTTGCAAGAAAGCCAAATAAATTCTTCTTCAGGAAAGGTGAGGTGGGGGAATGGGTTAATTATCTAAGCCCTTCTAAGATGCAACATCTAATAAATATAATGGAAGAAATATTAGGAGGATCTAGTTTGACTTTTAGACTTTCTACCTAACATTAATTTGATTACCAAAAATGGGTATAATTAAAAATGCCGAATACATTTGTTATCCTTAAAGTTGGCACCAATCGTCTACTGACAACCCCAACATAAGAAATGTTCTGTTTGTCCTCTCATATTGGCTAAACCGACCCAATTTGCTTCCTATAAGGTTTACACTCCTTGAATACACTTGCTTGACACATAACAATAAGGGGGTTATTTAGGTCAATTTAGCCAACATTAGGGGGCAAACTGGACGTTAGCTAAGTTCAGGGTAAAAGTAGATGATTGAAACCAACTTTAAAGGGAAATTGATGTATTAGGCCAATTAAAAAGCATTATCTACTTTTTATTTGTTTGCCTTTCCAAGCTTTCATATACATGTGTCTGATTGTGTTGCATTTTATGAATAAGAATATGCTAGAAGCAATATATATATATATATATATATATATATATATATATATATATATATATATATATATATATATAAAAGAACCGAAAAGGAACAGAATTTTATTGAGAATATAATAAACATAAATTATAAAAACAATGAATCAACCTTAAACAGAAGAAAAACAAAGAACGATATGCTGAGACCCGAATAGGATCAATCTTCTTAAGACAGATTAGTTCGCGTTGAACTTCCGCCTCCCAGGATACAATAACAACAAAATCAAACTCAAAAGTGTGTTAGAAATATCACCAGTCTAGAACCTAGCAGCAACTTTGAATTTCGAAAAATAAAGAGAAAAAGGTTTTCTGGAATTCTATAAACTGATTCTTAAAATAGAATAAAAGATTTGAATTATAAGGCTACAAAAGAGGAGTTACAGAAAATAAAAGGCAATTAAGGAGAGTAATTCTCCATAAAGACCAGAAATATTTCTGTTGAGAAATTCAAAAGATTATTTTATAGGAAAAAAATAAATGGGCCGGAGCAAAAGTAGGCAGGCCCAAAGTGACCCATTACGGTTCGACATTGGCATCGGCCACGTCGTGCAGGTGTGCTTTGGGCATTTGGAGTTCCGGGCTTGGATTTACAACCCCCTTGCATGTGCAAGAGAGAGCCTTTTGGCTAGAAATTCTTACAAATCTAAGGAAGTGTAATTCCTTATAAACCACTCACCTTTCCTATAAACAAGGGATGTGGGATTTGAGAATTTCACAACTTTTTTCTCTACAAAATCTTTTCTTTCAAGCTCACTTTGAGTATCAATTTTTCATTCATCCTTAATCCATTTTAGGCGTATTATATACCGTTCGAAAGATTTCTTTGCGTAGAATACGATGGCATAATTCACGTTATTCGAATCGCAAACTAACCATACTATAATTAAGCCTAAAGTTGACAAATAATCACTTTGTCACATGCTAATTTTTCCAACAATCCCCCACATGAATGAAAATTGAAAAACGAAATGGGCATTTCAAAATTTGAAGTGGTGATAAGACTTAACACTCGATATCTACATAGGATAGGTAGGCTACAACCTTTGAACCTTCCCTTATGAAGGTATATTTACTTTACTGGCTGACTGGTAGATGCGATGTCCTTAAACTATTCTGCAGTTTGTGTAAACGATAATATACCACACACAAATACCAAATTAAAACGGTTTTTAGTTCTCATGGTTATGTTCATTATGATCGTGAGCATCTCCTAGTTCTACAAGAGTTTTAGAGAACTAAGCCCCATTAGTTTCTATTGAAGTGACCGCACTTCACTCTCACATAGGTGATTTCTTTTGCTTAGACATCGAGGCACAAAGAATCATTAAAAGCACATCTTAACCTTTTTCACGTTTTAGCACAGTTACATCACAGGAATGGACAAGGAGTTAAACCCCCACAGTGACCTTACAAGGTCTATGCAATTAGGTTGTCCTATTGAACCTAGATCTTGGGATCTCTAGTAAACTAGGTTGGGTTTTCCATCACATAGCGCCTTAAATTTTTATGGGCTTAAGTCCTATTCCTCTTGATGTCTTATCAACTTGATCTCGATTTAACCCTTTTGGTTAGTGGATCTACGGTGTTATCCTTTGAACCTACAAAGTCAATAGAGATAACTCCCGTTGAGATCCGTTCTGTAACGGTATTATGTCGAGGATGCATTATGTCGAGACACATACATTATGTGCATGATTGGTATGCATTGTGATAATCAAGTAACGATTAAAAGAGCACAGAACGCGATGTATAAACTAAAAACTCATTTAAGCAATAAACTCACAAGATAGACATGCATAAACTGAAATATACTTAAATTAACATAAAAGGTACTTACAAGTTCCAGCCACTGTTGGTTTACAACTTAGACTGCTCCTCCATGGCCAGAACAGGTTTTACCATGAAAGGCCTTGAAGAAAACTTAGCTAAAACTACCATAAACCAAAGTGGAGGCGGAGGAAGAAGAGTAGAGGGGTTTAGAAGAGTCCTTCAACAGATTTAAGATAGGGTTTATATAGAAACTCAAAGAAATTAGGGCAATATGCCCTCAAACCACCACAAAGTGACATGTGGCAAGATCAAACGATTAGAAACTAAAGAAAATATTCCAAAAGGTCTACTGATTAAGTCTCCCAGCTCAGTTAATGAGAATGCAGTCTTCAAAACGTTCAGATGAAGTATTTCCCGATTTGGTAAAAACTGTTCTGTAACCAGTCTGCCTGTTCTGTCTATCTTTGCCCTTTTCAGCTAAGTTCTAGTCCAGTTTCAACATCCAGCAGATTTTGACTCTCTTTGCAGCAAAAAAAAAATCAGGGATTTCACCCAAAGCTTTCCAAATGCTGCAAAAAGTAAGTCAAACACACAAATCAAACAATTATCACTACCAAATCAAGCTGTTTTGAGCATAAAATGATGATTTTAAGTACAAATCACTAGGTTAATTGTTGAGATATTTTCTCTTATCAAATTTCCCCACACTTAAGCATTTACTTGTTCTCAAGCAAAGAATATCAATTTTAATTGAAAACAGAATCAGATTAGAAGAAAACCAACAAGAGGAACAATTTCAAGCAAAGAGAGAATTGGCACTTAAGCAAAATATAAGTCACAGAGACATCAAGGCAAACAGCTTCAGCATCAAGCACTTTCAAGCTTTCAAACCAGCAATTCTATGCAAACGACAAAAAGAACAACTTTGAACTAAAACACCTCATAAATTAAAGATTCACTCAAATCACTCAGAAAGTGTTTAAGGGCTAGTGTTTGTTCACTCATCAGCAAGGCAAGATTTCAGAATTCCATAAGCTCATAATTCAATCAACTTAATCACCCAAACAAAATCAGACAATATCAAAGGTCTTTCCCAAGGGTTGTAATGGGAAGGGTGAAAGGTATGGAATGGATATAATGAAGGCAAATGATTATCAAAATGCAATTTAAGAAAACAACAGCAATGCATAAGATGAAATTTTCTCATGGAATTTCAAAGATAAGCACAAAACAGCTTTTGAAAAGAAATTTGAACACTTCACAAAATAGATCAACAACTTTATTTTTTATTTTTTTTATTTTATTCAACAAGGGAAAAGACTAGAAAGAAGGAAGGATTTGATTTTGTTTTTTTATTTTTGATTTTTTTGATTTTTTTATTTTTTTGCATGCATAAGGTTGACAAAAGATTTTGAGATGTCAAGCACTGAAAAGATGATTCTTCAAGCAGAACAGGATATGATCTTTTTAGAAACAGCTTCAAGAACTTTAATTAAGCATAGATTTATATGATTAGCTGTTTAAAAACAGAACTCAAATGAGAGTAAGAATGAAAGATGAGATAAACATCATGCTGTTTTGAAATGAAAAGTTTTCTTAAAAGCAAAATTGATAATCAAGGGTGAATTTGGGAAAATCATAGTGAAACGGCTTAAGTAAAACAATCTACTGACTTTTCAATGAAAAAGGCTAGGCTTAACTTGGCTTCTCTACAATGATGGATAAATGTAATTACTGAACAGGTTGGCAATTTAAGCTAAAGTTGGCTAAACCTAGATGCCTTATCATTTAATGTCCGAAAAAGCCAAGCAACTAAGCAATATCAAAGCAAGTTCTGGAATTCATCAATACATGTAAGCCCACTCAGAAGAAGGTAAAGAAATTGAATTGATGAAGGTGAGAGACAATTGAATGCAGAATCTCAAGCTCAAATATCTCACACAATTTACAGGGCTTTTGCATTTTAGCTCAAAAACTATAACTCAAAGTTAATGCAAGAATTACTGGCAAGATTACTTATCAAAGAATTTCTGCCTACACTGAAAACCAAGAGAATTCAAACAAATAATGCAAAAGATACTTCCTTATCTCTAAACTGATCATGTTCAAACTTTTGGTTTCTCTAATTCTTACTGTTAGCTAACAAAAAACAGATATAACAAATTGCTTCAAAGAACAAACAACTACTTAATATATAGAACAGAATAGCTTGCCTCTCCCCCACACTTAACTAACACATTGTCCTCAATGTGTAAAGGGGATAAGAAAAATGGGGAAAACAACAAATCTATACAATTTCAGCACGAGAGAAAATATCCAGCATATCAATTGACAATGTCAAACAAAACAGCATATATACAGCAGAAACAGTAAAACAGTTTATCCACAATTTCAGCACTCTACCAAAAAGGCACTTACCAACACAGCTTCTCAAAAAATGAAAAAGCAGGGTCAAAGAAAGCATACCAGAGCTGGGAGACAATCAGAAAAACAAGAGATTAAGCATTATCAGAGTGAGATGAGCTTTTATGCTCATCAATGGCTTTGAAGTCTTCATCTTCCCTAAATAGCTGTTTAGAGGTAGCACTGGCAGTGTTCTCAGTCTGAGCTTCTGGAATAGGACTGGGCGCATAAGAAGGGCTCTTATCCCTTGTGGAAGATGAAGTCACAGAAAAGACTTTGTCTCCTTTCTTCTTCTCAGGAAGGATACACATCTCGGTAAGTATGTCAATTTGAACCCACAGTCCCTTATTTTCTGTCTCCAAAAAGGCAACTCTAGCCTTTAGATCTTCAATGGTGGAAAGAAGATCTCTCAAAGATAGGTCCAGCAAAGGCGCTCCTGGAACAGCTTCCATATTCTGCCCAACATTAGGCTTCTTGCTCTTGTAAGTTGGCTAAGCATTTTTCCTTTTTTAAACTCTCTCCTCTGGAGTTGGCAATAAATAGGCCTATTTCCCACTTTTTGACAAATTCCCAGCTTCGCCATGGATGGAAGATCAAAAGGAGCCATTTCCTTTATCACGGTCAAAGGGTGAATAGAAGGGTAGAACAAACTGTGATTTTTAGCCAAAGTAGTCACATAATGGCCAACACAGTGATTACTTCTCTTTGTGTGAAGAGAAGAGATATGCTCTGCAAACTAGTACCCAATGTTGAGTCTCACACCCTTGACACAGCACCACAAGAAGAACAAGTCCGGTTAAGGAATGGTACTCTAATTTCCTCTACCAAATATAGAGCAGGAGATGAATTTTTGAAGATAGCACAGAGCAGGTTGCAAAATGGTACTGCTTTTAGAGGCAGAGGGACTGTACTCATCCTGTTCTGAAATTTCTTTCCAGAACTCAGCGGGCATTTCTGTCAAGGCATTTTGGTATGCCTCAGTCTCAATCTCCTCATCTCCAACAAAACCACATAGCCTGTTAAAGTTGTTTAGAGACATGTTCATCTCAAGACCCATAAGTTGGAAACTGTATTTTCCTTTGGTTGTAGGGCTTGTGATCTCTTTGTTGTGGCGAAAGGAACTCAGGAACTCTAGGGTCAGCTCTTCATAAGCACATTCACGGATCTTTAGAAATTTTTGAAATCCAGCCTTTTGAAGCAGAGGCATTACGGTTTGGTGAAGCTTTATGGACTTCAAGCTTTTCTCACACACATATCGAGCAGGGATGAAAGTGCAGGTTTTGAACAGTTCATCTTTAAAGGTTTTCATACTTGTGATAAGGCACTGAACTTTGTCATCATCAGACAGGACAACAGTAGAACTTGTTTGTTTCCCCTTACTTTCTTTTGCAACCTTAACAACACTTCTGAGTTTGGGAGCCATGGATATGAGATGGGCTATGAAGACAAGATGGTAAAAGGTTGAAATTTTAGCTGAAACTCAAAGAAATCAAACTTGTTAAAGTGCAAGAGAGAAAAGAAGGCAGTTTCTTTTGTGAGTGGGGAGTTGAAGAGTGAAAGGTAACCGCTTAAGAAAGAGGGCGGATTTGAAAAAGTAAATAAATGCGGTTAGTAAATGGCCACTCTTCCATAAATTAGGGTTAAAAATCCTCGATGAAAAGACAAAACTGCCCCTCATATACAATGGTTAAAAAGAGATGAACACTGTCCGACAAGACATATTTGCTTTCCATGCTTGACATGTGTATGCATGTAGTAAAAATGTGCAGCTTTTACAGTTGAAAAGTCATGATGTGATGGGACAAATGAAAATGTGGAATAGAGAAAATGAAATCTGAGAGTTTTTTAGGGAAATTTCCAAAAATGGTAAGTTACTTTCTGCCTTGAAAAAGTGCTTTTTGCTTTTTACATGAAAATGGAAATTTTTGGGAAAATATGCACAATGCTCATGATTTTGACACGTGGATGGCTAGGGAACATCAGATAAACAATTAAGGGATAATTACACAAATACTACATTAAAAAAATTAAAAAGCAAATTTAACTACAAATATACAGAACAGGTTAACCAAACTGTTTTCATGAAATAGTACTTCTTTTTGTTGCAGCTGTGGAAGCAGTACAGCTTTCACTTATTTTCTCAAAGAGGCTTGAACTGGTGGAAGGTTCCATCTGGCCCACTTTCCACTCTCTCATGAAGGTACTTAAGCCTTTGGCCATTCACAGTGAATTCACTATACTCTGGATAAGAAATTCTAACAGCTCCATGGGGGTATACATGCACAATTTCAAAGGGTCCGGACCACATAGATTTTAGTTTACCTAGAAACAGCTTTAAACGAGAGTTAAAGAGCAAAACTTTTTAGCCAACAAAGAATTCTCTCCTAGAGATGTGTTTATCATGCCACAATTTTGTCTTTTCTTTGTAAAGCTTAGCATTCTCATAAGCAAACAACCTAAACTCATCAAGTTCAACAAGTTGCATTTTTCTTTGGTCATCTATAGCTTTTTCATCAAAGTTCAGAAATTTCACAGCCCAAAAAGCTTTATTTTCTAATTCCACTGGCAAGTGGTAGGGTTTTCCATAAATCAACCTAAAGGGAGACATACAAATTGGTGTCTTGTAAGCTGTTCTGTAGGCCCGTAAGGCATTGTCTAACTTTTTAGACCAGTCTTTTCTAGCATTACCTACAGTCTTCTTTAAGATTCTTTTGATCTCCCTATTAAAGGTCTCCACCTGCCCATTTGTTTAGGGGTGGTACGAAGTTGAAAACTTGTGAGTAACTCCATACTGTTTCATCAACTTTTCAAAATTAGCATTGCAAAAGTGGGTGACATTGTGTCTTATAACTATCCTAGGGACTCCAAATCTATCAAACAATTGTTTAAGGCATTTAATTACAACCCTAGAGTCAGTAGTGGAACAAGGCCATCTTCAACCTATCTGGAGACATATTCAACAACAACTAAGACGTAATGATTTCCATATGAATTTGGAAAGGGTCCCATAAAGTCAATGCCCCATACATCAAAGATTTCACATTCAAGAATATAGTTTAGGGGCATTTCAGATCTTTTTGAGATATTACCTGATCTCTGGCATTCATTGCAAGTTTGAACAAACCTGTGTGCATCTCTGAAAATTAAAGGCCAATAAAATCCAGATTGTAAGATTTTGGAAGCTGTTATGTCTACTCCAAAGTGGCCTCCTGCCTTCCTAGAGTGGTAGTGAGTAAGGATAGACTGAACTTCCTCTTCTGGAACACATCTCCTGATAATTTGGTCTGCACACAGCTTATACATAATATTTCAAATCAGAAAAAACAACTTCTTTTTCTGATAAGAATTAAGTTTAGGGTTCAATACATTGTATGCAAGGTAATTGGCATAATCAGCAAACCAAGGGTTAGAGTTTACTTGAATGGAGGTAAGCTGTTCATCAGGAAAAGAATCTTGAATAGGTAACTGTTCTGGCAAACAGCATGAATCTAGTCTTGATAGATGGTCTGCACAAACATTTTCCATACCCTTCTTATCTTTAATTTCCACATTAAACTCCCGGAGCATAAGAAGCTAGCTGATAAGGCGTAGATTTGCATCCTGTTTTGTCATCAGATACTTTAAGGCTGAATGGTCAGTGAAGACCACTACCTTTGAAAGAATGAGGTACTGTCTAAATTTGTCAAAGGTAAAAACTACTACAAGAAGCTCTTTTTATATGATTGTGTAGTTCTTCTAAGTCTCTGTAAGAGTTTTGCTAGCATAATATATTGGTCTGAAGAGCTTCTCAATTCTTTGGCCTAGAACAGCTCCAATGCATGAATCACTGGCGTCACATATCATCTCAAATGGTAGATTCTAGTCAGGTGAAATCAAAATAGGAGCAGAGATTAACTTGGACTTAAGCTGTTCAAAGGCTTGAACATAGCTTGCATCAAACTTGAATTCAACTTCTTTGTGCAATAAAGTAGTCAAGGGCTGGGCAATTTTAGAAAAATCCTTAATGAATCTTCTATAGAATCCAACATGGCCCAAGAAACTCCTCATATCTTTGACTGAGGTTGGAATAGGCAGATTTTCAATAATTTCAATTTTGGCCTTATCTACCTCCATTCCTTCAAATGAGATTTTGTGGCCTAGGACTACACCTTCAGTGACCATGAAATGGCACTTCTCCCTTGAGAACAAGATTGGTTTCCATACACCTTTTCAGAATAGCTTTTAGATTGGTCAAACAGCTTCCAAAGGACTTTCCATAGTCTGAGAAGTCATCCATGAAAATTTCAACTGTTTTCTCAATCATGTCACGAAATATCGCCATCATGCATCTCTGGAATGTTGCTGGAGCATTGGACAGCCCAAACGGCATCCTCCTATAGGCAAAGGTGCCATAGGGACATGTATATGTGGTCTTCTCTTAATCTACAGGGTAGATTGGTATTTGGTTATAGCCTGAATATCCATCCAAGAAACAGTAGAAAGCATACCCAGCAAGCCTTTCCAACATCTGGTTGATGAATGGTAATGGAAAGTGGTCTTTCCATGTGGCTTCATTTAGCTTTCTATAGTCAATGCATACTCTCCATCCTGTTACAGTTCTGGTTGGAATCAGCTCGTTCTTCTCATTTTTACCACTATGGTACCACCTTTCTTCGGAACAATTTGGACTAGACTAGTCCAAATGCTCTCTAAAATGGGATAAATGATACCAGTGTCAAACAGCTTAATAACCTTAGCTCTCACAACTTCTTTCATGTGCGAATTAAATCTCCTTTGTGGTTGGCATAAAGGCTTATGAATCTTCTCCATAAGGATTCTATGCACACAGATACTAGGATTGATACCTTAATATCTAAGATTTTTCTGGCTAAAGCTTCCTTATGGTTTCGCAAAACAGATAAAAGTTGGTCTTTTTGGTCAGGGGTAAGTTTTAAGGAAATGATCACTGGTGAGCAGTTTAGGGGGTCAAGGAATGCCTACTGAAGGTGAGAAGGGAATGGTTTTAGTCTAGCTTTGGTTCTTCAATTGAGGGTTTCAGCGTTGAGGATGATAAGCTGTTTAAGGGTTCAAAAGTGTTTGAGGTTTGAGAACAGCTTCCATCTTTCAGGATTTCATCTGGAACAGCTTTCGCATCTTAAATGATATCAGGTTTTCTTTCAAGCACTCCTCCAAAGAGTCTTCAGGAATGTATTCCTGCATGTGATGTAAAGGGAATTCAGCATCAAGAAAATAACATTAATCATTTAGAAGATGTATGTTTCAAAGCTTCATTCATCTTAAATACAACTTGCTCATCATGAAATTTTAAAATCAACTTTCAATCATGCACATCTATCAATGCTCTACCAGTGGCTAGAAAAGGTCTACCTAAGATGATAGGTGTGTTAATATCCTCATTAATGTACATGATAATGAAATCCACAGGCAAGATATATTTATCAACTTTGACTGTCACATCTTCAATGATTCCCCTAGGGTATCTAATAAATCAGTCAGCTAACTGAATAATAACCATAGTAGGATTTGGTTCACCTAACCCAAGCTATTTATACACGGAATGTGGCATAACATTTATATTGGCCCCTAAATCGCATAAAGCATTTTCAATAGTCAAATTTCCTATAGAACAGGGTATAGAGAAACTTCCTGGATCCTTAAGCTTTTGAGGAACATGCTGTTTTAACTGCAGGATTGAAGAACAGTCTTGATTGAGTTGAATAGTTGCAACACTCTCCATCTTAGTCTTGTTGGACAGTAAATCTTTTAGAAATTTGACATATAAAGGCATCTGAGCTAATGCTTCAGCAAATAGGATGTTGATGTGTAGTTTCTTGAACACTTTAAGGAATTTTACAAATTGTTTTTCCATCTAATGATCTTTGAGTCTATGATGGTATGGCAGAGGAGATTTATATTCTAGAACTTTTTCTGCAAAGAATCTCCTTAGAGCAACTTCTGCAGCTAGCATTAGAATATTAGGAACAGCTTCTGAAACTATTTGGTTAGATTTTGGAACATCTTCTACAACAACTTTAGGTTCTTTCTCTACTTCAAAAGTGATGTTTTGCATTGGCAGTGGAACATCAGGTAGCTGTTTACCACTCCTCAGGGAAATGGCTTTTAACTCTTCCCTGGGATTAACTTCAGTTTTACTTGGCAATGCATTCTTTTAAGCTGGCTTCACCATGTCTACCACTTGATGCATTTGTGTTTCAAGATTCTTGATGGATGTCTGAGTTTGTTGCATGAATTGTATCAATAGGTCTTCAACTGATGGTTTCTTCTCGTGGGGATGATGAATAGTTTGTTGGAATTGAGATGGTTGGTGAAAATTTAATGGATTAGGTCTAGGCTGGTTTTGGCTCCAGGAAAAGTTGGGGTGGTTTCTCCATCCAGGGTTATAGGTATTGGAATAGGGGTTGTTTTGATTTCTAGGCTAGTTTCCAATGAAGTCAAGTTATTCTGATGTGGAAGGGTGGTTAGCTTCGCAATCAACAGGTTTATGCTCACCTCCATAAAAGTGACAACTTGGGGAAACACTCATCATGGAAGTAATAGTGTTTGGCCCTATATTCTTGATATATCTTGTTAGATCAGCAACTTCCTTGGATATTCTTGAAACAGCTTCTGGATCAACAGATCCACTGCTTTTCCTTTTGCTTCTATCAGTAAGCCACTTGTAGCTCTGGTTCACCAACTTCTTAATAGTCTTATAGAGACTTTTTACATCCATAGATCCTGGGTCTCCATTTGTGACCGATTAAATTTGAAGTTTAAAAGCATTAGTCAACCCATTGAAAAAGGTTTGCATTTGCATCCATAGGGGAATTCCATGGTTTGTAACTCTCCTCAACAAGTCTTTAAATCTTTCCCAGGCTTCAGAAAGTGATTCATCATCTCCTTGCTTAAACTAAGATACTTCACTGCGTAGCTTGATAAGTTGTTTTGGTGGTAAAAACTTCAGCAAAAAAGCTTGGACAAGCTGTTCCCAAGTTATGATAGAGCCTGGCTATAAGTTCTTCACCCATGTCTTTGCCTTGTCTCGGACTGAAAAAGGAAATAGCTTCAATTGGATAACCTCATCGGATATGCCTTTGTTAGTTCTGAATGTGTTACACATATTCACAAAATCGTGGATATGGCCATTGGGATCTTCACTAGGCAGTCCACCGAATTGAACAGCAGCTTGTAACATTTGGATCATAGAAGCTTTAATTTCAAACATGTTGTCTCCCTCATATGGAATTACAATGCTAGATGCTAGCCCTTTGAGATTTGGCTTGTTATGTGAGTTAAGACTAGGTCTTCAACATTGACAATACCATGCTCATTAAGATGAGCCATCCTATTTTCTGGTTCTCTTTCAGGTTTAGGAAGTTGTTCTGTAACTTGTTGAGTTAACTCAGTAGCTCTGCCTCCTTACTCTTCTAGCAGCACCACTCTTTCTTCTACAAGTTCTTTCTATCTCAGAATCAACTTGTATAAGGGGAGGACCAAATCTTCGCATAAAACTAAAAGATTTACTCTGAAAATAGCTTCACAAACTAGTAAACAGGTCAAACCCACAAATGTTATAGCAAAATACTAAAAACAACACAGATCCCCGACAATGGTGAAAAAACTTATTACGTGCTAAACCTATATGCAAAAATAGACCTAGCAAGTGCACTAGGGTCAACAAGTAATACAATGGATCTAAGTCCGGATCATCATTCCCATAGAGATCTGGGTTTAGTATTTCCAACACAGAAATGGTACAAGACTAAAACAGCTTGTGGCAGAATATATGATTAAATTATCAAGTGTGAATTTTTAAGTCTAAAATTTACTAGAAATTACTAAATCAAACAAATACCATAAAATAAATTAACTTGAAGACAGATCTAAAACAACAGTGATGACAAGCAGAGTAAACACAATAGGGCATGGAACAGCTTGTACCTATATGCAATCTAAGTAATTTCAGTTCACATGCAATAGGATATCTCTGTCTAACCTTGCTAGGATCAGTTTAACTGGAGCATTCTCCTCAATTAACATCTAAAGACATGCATTAAAAAAAGAGCATCAACGTGGGTAGTCCCAACATGAACCCCTATCATATGCACCAAAGCCATTGCTAGGTCAACATAGTGTCTAATCTTGCATTTCCACATGTAAAGCAAATAATACTTAACTAAGCATGCCATGCACGAGGTGATCAAACTCATTTAAGCAATAAACTCACAAGATAGACATGCATAAACTAAAATATACTTAAATTAACATAAAAGGTACTTACAAGTTCCAGCCACTGCTGGCTTACACCTTAGACTACTCCTCCATGGCCAGAACAGGTTCTACCATCAAAGGCCTTGAAGAAAACTTAGCTAAAACTACCATAAACTAAAGTGGAGGTGGAGGAAGAAGAGTAGAGAGGGTTAGGAGAGTCCTCCAACAGATTTAAGATAGGGTTTATATAGAAATTCAAAGAAATTAGGGCAACATGCCCTCAAAACATCACAAAGTGACATGTGGTAAGATCTAACGGCTAGAAACTAAAGAAAATATTCAAAAAGGTCTCTGATTGAGTCTCCCAACTCAGCCAATGAGAATGCAGTCTTCAAAATGTTCAGATGAAGTATTTCCCGATTTGGTAAAACTGTTCTGCAACCAGTCTGCCTGTTCAGTCTGTCTTTGCCATTTTCAACTAAGTTCTGGCCCAATTTCAGCATCCAGTAGATTTTGACTCTCTTTTCAGTAGAAAATCAGGAATTTCACCCAAAGCTTTCCAAATGCTGCAAAAAGCAAGTCAAACATAAAAATCAACCAATTATCACTACCAAATCAAGCTGTTTCCAGCATAAAATGATGATTTTAAGCATAAATCACTAGGTTAATTGTTGAGATATTTTCTCTTATCAATTGCTTCCCACTATGAGTATGTCATCAATATACAAACATAGGATTACATATCCTTTGTTAGTAGTTTTGACATAAATACATTTGTCACAGGATTACATATCCTTTGCTTTAAACCATATAAATATTTCACCAATTTACAGACTTTTCTTTCCTGACTTGGAACAACACAACCTTCAAGTTGTTCCATGTAGATTTCTTCTTCAAGATCTCCATTCAGAAAGGCTGTTTTCATATCCATTTGATATACTTAAAGAATCCGCAAAGAGGCAATTGCAAGTATCACTATAATGGATGTTATTCTCGACACAGGAGAATACGTATCAAAGTAATCAAGACCCTCTTTTTGTCTGTAACATTTAATAACCAAACAAGCCTTGTACTTGTCAATTGTTCCACCTGCTTTTATTTTATGTTTGAAAATCCATTTAGAAGTTAATGGTTTTGTTCCCTGAGGAAGATCCACTAATTTCCAAGTATGGTTCTGCAGAATGGAATCAATTTAGCTTTCTATAACCTAAATTTCACAAAATTCACAGGGAATAGGAACTTAGATTAAAAATCCGAAATTGTATTAATTCAAAACTAATTATTACAAACTATATTATAGCCTATTTATGGGCAAACTATTCTAAATATAATAAAACTCCCAAATAATCAAAACTTTTAAATAGTCTAAACTTTGTAATTATATTAAATAAGAAAAATATACTAAATAAATTAAAATACATACAAAATAAGAATCCTTATCAATTTAGGATAGTTAAAATAAAATCTATTCCTAATTCAAATTATAAAATAAAAATAAATATACAATCCAAAATATATATTTAATTTCTTTCCACAATAAATGGTTGTTTCCAAGTTGAATTGTTGATATTTTTTCTTATTTATGGCCCGCATCAATTTCACTCCTTATGGCTTCCTTCCATAAAGGACTTTCTGTAGAATTTACAGCTTTTTTGTAAGTTTGAGATTCAGCCTCGACCATATAGGTTAAAAAATCTGGACCAAAAGATTTTTCAACCCTTGCCCTTTTACTTCTTCTAGACTCTACCTCTTTTTCTAATTCATCCTCTTGATGAAGATCATGTTAGAGATTGTGCCCTAAGCCAATGTTGGATTATGTAAACAATCTTCTTAAGTCATTAATAAAGACTTATTTTATCATATATATTTGTATGTTAGTATTTATGATAATGTATCCATGAATTAATTGTGTAATTCTAAATTTCCCTAGTCGATTGTTATTATGGGAATAATAACAAACTTAGACTAGTGTGAGTGATAATGGATATTCATGAGATGAATATAGTGTATACAGATACAGATTATACTCACGGGCAATGTGTTAGAGAACATGTTGCTGGAGACCCACTATAAGATCAAGTTCATGGTCACGTGTCACAACTGATCTTGATTATAGTAGTGTCATCAGCTGATTCCTTTGACCTGAGGTCACCATGGATTCCGGGATGAACTCATGTTGTGCTTTGACGCAGTCAAACGCTGCTTGTAACAGAGTAGTTATAAAGGCTGTTGTTGGGTGCAATGTGACTCATGCTTAGGGATGTGAGTGACAGATATGGGATTTTGTCCCTCTCTAACAAGAGAGCGATATCACTGGGCCCCTCGATAAGTAAGACTGTTAAATGCATGGCCGTGCTCAAATAATTGATAAGAGTATCAATTGATCTGTCTGAACAGTTTACTTTGAGATCGAGAAAGCATATGATTAATTATATAAGATTGACAAGTGTACCATGTCTTATAATTAATCTTGATATCAAAGAGACAAAAGGGAATATGACATTCTATAAATAGGTATTGGATCATTCCAATCATATTAATTGGGTAGTCGTAATGGCTTGCTAGAGTCCGCTTGTGACCTATAAGGACATTATGGTAATTTCCTTATTGCCAATTAATATGATCCTATGGGGTCACACACAAGAGCAAAATGAAGTTCATCTTATCGGGTATAAATTATTATTGGATAATAATTTATGAATGAGAAAGAGAATAAATATATATAGTGATATATATTTATGTATGTATATATAAATATTAATGTGATTAATATTACATAAAGTATGCTACATATTATAATTAAATTATATGGAGATATAATTAATTATAATATTATATATACATATATGTATTATGGAGAATTGATTTGATTTAATGTTAATTGAGAATTAATATTAAATTGTGTGGGTTAATATATAATTATAACTAATAGGTGTATTAGGTTATAATTATAGTTAACTATTTAGGTTAATTATTTAAGGAAATAATTGACCTAAACCTAACACAACTCTACACTCCTAAACCTAAAGGAAATTCGGCCACCACACTAAAAAAAGGGGGGCAGCCGAAATTCCTAGCTCTTCAACACATAGAAAATTTTGATTTTCTGCCTCTCTCTCTCGTTCGAAGAATCGTTCTTCAATCCCGGCGCTAGCACGCGGTGAATCAATTGCTCCGTGTGGATCAACCGTAGAGGGAAGCTAATTTGGTTCCTTTGATTCAAATCCTATAAGAACTAAGAGGTAATTCTTTAACCCTTCCTTCCAATTCAATGCAATATACATGGATCCCTGGCGGGGATTAATCCTTTTCTTTCCGCTGCGTTTTTTTGTTTTGGTGATTCATCCCCAACAGATCATGACCGCTTTCTTTAACCACTTACTGAAGATCGTCATCGTTATCAACATTGTGTTATTGATCAAGTTGATTTTCATTCTCAATAGTTTCATGAGACCGTTTGGATCTTAATCCATCATCTAGTTGCTTGCATGGAAAAATGTTTTTAAAGAACGAAGCATCCTTTAACTCCATTAAGTGTTCTTGTGTATTTCCAGGTCTTTAGATTCATGCACGAGAAACCAATATGTGTTACTATGTTCCGCATATCCAATGAAAATACAATTCACTGTCTTTGGACTATTTTCATTCTTCTAGGTAATGGAGCCATTAACTTTGTAAGACACCCCCACACTTTCAAGTAATTATAAGAAGGTTTTCAACCTTTCCATAATTCATAAGGATTTTTGTCTTATTTCTTACGTGATATCTTATTCAAAAGATAATTTGCTAACAAAATAGCATCCCCTCATAAGTTTTATGGTAAACCCAAGCTGGTTAACATTGCATTCATCATCTCTTTCAGAGTACAATTCTTGCGTTCTGCTACTCCATTAGATTGACAAGTATACGGTGGTGTTACCTCATGAATAACACCATGTTGGGAGCAAAACTCACCAAATGGTGCAACATATTCACCTCCACGATCGCTTCTTACCACCTTGATTTTCTTATTAAGTTGGTTCTCTACTTCTTGCTTATAGGGAATAAATTTCTCTAAAGCCTCATCTTTGCTTTTAAGCAAATATATATAACAGTATTTTGTGCTATCATCTGTGAAGGTAAAAAAGTATTTATTTCCTCCTCCTGATTGAAAAAATTTCAAGTCATCAATATACATATGTATAAGATCAGTGAATCTAAATTTCTTTCAACAAAATAAAATGAAGATCTTGTCAATTTTGTCTCGAAAACAAATTTCACATTTATGTTTTTTATCAATATCAAATGAGGGTATATGGTTTGAATTAATTAAACGTTGCAACATGGCATAATTCACGTGTCCAAGTCTAGCATGCCATAAATCATGTGACACAACCATATAAGAAGAAGAAGCAACATTCTTATTCATTTCAATTGAGTTGGATCTTACAAGAGAAACAATTAATCTTAAACATCCTATACATTCATATCGCTTGCCCACATACGTACATCCTTTAGAAAAAAAAAAAACTTTTAGGAATCAAAAACCATCTTGAAACCATATGGACTCAAGAGGCTCCCAGATACAAAATTATGCTGCATGTCAGGCACATACAAAACATTTTGTAGCTTCACTTCCTTTCCAAAAGTCATCTTCAGGATCACAGTTCCTTTCCCTTTGACCTTTGAAACAGTAGCATTTCCCATATAGAGTTTCTCCCCTTTTGATATAAGAGTCAATCTAGCACAAGACTCTTTTTCACAACAAATGTGACGGGTAGCACCAGTATCAAGCTACCAATCTCTTGGATTAGAATCAACCATGTTCACCTTAGAAATCACAGCATATAAGTCAATGTCTAACACATCTTGTGCAATTGCTTCCACAGTATTAGCCTCGGCTGTCTTAACTTTCTTGGGTAGTCTACAATCTGATGACTTGTGGCCCATCTTATTGCAATTGTAGCATTTCCCATTAAATTTGGGCTTTTTAGAAACACCCCTTTCAGTCCCAACTTAGACCTAGCAGGCTTCTTGCCTTTCTTGGGGTCTTTCTTGACCTCCACCATATTAGCCCTTGGCAATAATTGGCTAGTAGCATTAGAATGTTTTGTCTCAAAACCTCTATTGTCTTCCTCTATGTGGAGTCAGACAATGAGATCTTCAAAAGTCATCTCCTTTCATTTATGCTTAAGGTAATTTTTAAAGTCACTCCATTTAAGTGGTAATTTCTCAATCATTGTAGCCACTTAGAATGACTCATTTATCACCATACGTTCAATATGCATTTCATGGATCAAAAACTAAAGTTCTTGCACTTGACTAACAACAGATTTAGAATCATTCATTTTAAAATCAAGGAATTGGCCTACTAAGAATTCCTTAGCACTTGCATCCTCTGTTTTATATTTCCTATCCAAGGATTCCTATGTTTCTTTTGTAGTTGGTATAACTTCATAAATATTATAAAGTGAACCTACTAAACAATTTAGAATATGATTCTTGCAAACGAAATTCTAATGATTCTAGGCATCCACAACCTATTGGATTGAAGGATCAACCACATCCTTTCCAACATTAGGAGGATCATCCTTCAAGAATAGCTGAAGGTTCATCATAGCTAAGAAAAAAAACATCTTCTTCTGCCAAGTTTTAAAATTCGCCCCAGAGAATTTCTCAGGTCTATCCACATGATTCGCACCGAGTGGCAGCACATGACTAGAACCACTAGGACCCAAACCACTGGGACCTGAATCATTGCAACCTGAACCGAAAGGACCTGATCTAGTAGGACCAGAACCAGTAGGACCCGAACCAATAGGAGCATCTTGTCCATTTTGGCCATTTTGTCCATTTTGGGAACCTTCTTGCACAGGTGGAGTCAAATCAGCCATGATAATTCTGAAATTTACAAACCAAATGAAGTTAGTATGATTCCAGAATATTAAATAGAAAATATAAAGTCCAAAAATACTATTTTCAATAGAACAAAAAGAATTCTTCGAAATAGTTCACACGATTGAGTTAATTTGTCCAAATTGTTCAAATAAATTTCCAAAGTCATGGCATTCTTGTAAGGGTATCCCTGTTCATCTCTTACGTCTAATCTGTCTTAAGATTGTTAGAAGCAGTGTATATATATATAAATAAGAAATGAAAAGGAACATAATTTTATTGAGAATATAATAAACACAAATTACAGAAATAATGAATCATCCTTAAACAAAAGGAAAACAAAGAATGGAATGTTGAGGCTCAAATAGGATCTATCTCCTAAAGACAGATTAGTTCGCGTGGAACTTCCGCCTCCCATGATACAATGGTAACAAAACCGTATCACCAGTCTAGAACCTAGCAGCAGTCTAGAATTTTGAAAAATAAAGAGAAAAAGGTCTTCTGGAATACTATAAACTGATTCTCAAAAAAAAATAAAAGATTTGAATTATAAGATTGTAGGAGAGCAGTTACAAAAAATAAAAGGAAATTAAGGAGAATAATTCTCCATAAAGAGAATTAAAACCGAATTTAATTGTATTTAATACAATTAATCTCTAGAAATATTTCTGTTGAGAAATTCAAAAGATTATTTTAGAGGAAAAAATAAACGGCCGGAGCAAAAGTAGGTAGGCCTGAAGTGGCCCATTTCGATCCGGTATTCACGTTGCCCATGTTATGTGGATGTGCATTGGAACTTTGGAGTTCCGAGCTTAGTTTACACCTCCTATGCGCGCAAGATAGAGCTTTTGGCTAGAAATTCTTACAAACCTAAGGAAGTGTAATTCATAAACCACTCACCTTTCCCATAAACAAGGGATGTGGGATTTGAGAATTTCGCAACTTTTTCCTCTACAAAATCCTTTCTTTCAATCTCACTTTGAGCATTAATTTTCCATTTATCTTTAATCCATTTTAGGCGTATTATATACAGTTGAAAAGATTTATTTGCATAGAATACGATGACATAATTCACGTTATTCGAATCGCAAACCAACCATACTATAATTAAGCCTAAAGTTGACAAATAATCACTTTGTCACATACCAATTTTTCCAACATAATATCCATTATGTCTTAATAAATTGAAATTCATAATTCTTATTCATTGTTTGCTTTCTAGGAATTGGGTCCAAATCGCTTCCTAACTTTTGGTCAGAATTCAATTTGGTTCATTTTTAATGTTTTCATACAAGGGTCTCATGGCAAATTTTATAAATAAGAATGTTCGTTATGTCCAAATAAAATTGAAATTCAGTATTCTTATTCATTATTTGCTTTCTAGGAATTGAGCCCGAATTGCCTCCTAACTTTTTGCCCAAAAGTCAACTTTGGTCCCCTAATCTTTCAAAATCAGTAATCAACTCTTTTATCGTTCAAATTTTCATCAAGTTAGTTGTTTTGACGAAGGACCTCAAAATTGTGCTCCACTTCCGTTAAAAGAGGGTGAGTTCGTTTTAATTATTTAGAAAAGTGAGACCCACTTTATAATAAAAAAAAATAGCAAAAAGAATTTGTTCTTCCTCATATGTTTTTCTCTTCCCTCTCTCTCTATTATATATATCTTTGAAACTAATCCCCCTCAACACTCCCCTTTTCTTAAAAAAAAAAAAAAAATTCATTTACCCAAAAATATTTATAGATTTACATGGCAAAGAAGCTCAGAGATGCTGGGCTTAAGCTCAATCGAAAATTTTTTTGTTATTACATTGGTGGAGTTAGAAACTTGAAAGTCGGTATTTGTAAGTGCTCAGTCGGGTATTTATTTTAATGAAAAAAATTTAAGGGAGCATTTAGTTTAAACTTTGGAATCGGAATCGGAATCGAAATGATTGAAAATTGGAATTGGAATGACTATTTAATAAGTTTGTTTGATTTAATCCGGAATCAGAGTTTAATTTTTCTATTTATTTTTCACATTAATTAAAAATATGAAATTTCTTAAAATAAAATTAAAATGCATATGGAATACAAAATAATATTGTTCATTATTGATATATATATATATATATATATATATATAGAGAGAGAGAGAGAGAGAGAGAGAGAGAGAGAGAGAGAGAGATGGAAACCAACTCCATTTTTTGGTTGGAGTAAGATAGTCATATTTATTTTATTTTTGCCTTTAATTACCCTTTAAAAATAAAACAAAAATCGTAAAACAATAGAGGAACTAACTTTCAACAAAAATAAATAAAAAAAAGTGAAAAATAATGAAACATGACATCAAAAACATCAATTATTGAGATCTGTCTTTCCTAATTAGGCATTATCCACATATATAAACCTAGCTCAGTTTGCTTCCTGATAAGAAAAATTAAAGTAATAAAAGATTTTCTACTTCTCCAAAAAATTCTATAATCTAAAGGGACAAAAAAAACCACTCATTCAAAAAAAGGTCTCAATCAAGGTAGGATGAACTAAAATAAAAACAATAGAAAGGGTTGAAATAGCTTGTTTAAACATATTGATGATATTAACAAATCTCATTACCAATCAGTGGAAGAACAGGACCAATATTGGGGGGAAAAAAAGGACAGTGGCCGGCAGGTCATCACGATGGCGGATCGACAACGGCGATGGAGAGAAATCAAACAATAATACACACTTACTTATAGAATTGTAAATACCAACTGTATGAATAATATTTTAATTTGTATGAATTATAATCATAAATACAACGATGCAATTTCATTTTTCAGAAAATATATATTATGAATCTGAATTACAAAAACAAATAATGATAATAATATATAATAATCAATCAAATGTAGAAATCAAAATAATAAAAATGCATATGATTATGCCAAAGAAAATTCAATCAGAATATGAAAGTTTGAAAATATCAAGAAATATATCCAATTTCATCTCAAAAAGAAAAAAGAAGAAGAAGAAAGAAAGAAAGAGAGACAAAGTAAAAAATGATATTTAATTGATGAATAATATACACTAATACTTGTTTAATATCACAAATTTTCCATAGAAAAAAAAAATAGCATACACAAATTTATACCCAGCCTAAGAAGATAGCAGCACCTCCCCCCCCCCCCCCCCCCCCCCCCCAATTTCTCGTGCAGGGGCGGCTACCACCAGAGACACCCTATTCGGGGTGTTTTTTGGTGGCTAGGGGGGGCAAGTGCCCCTCCGTGACCACCCTGCTACCAATTGAGGTTCTAAAATAAGTACAGTTTTTTAATACATTGAAACTTTATCGATCATGATAGTAATAGTTCTTTATCATCTCTTTATATGACCTGGTTGTATCTGATGATACACTTGATGTTGAAAGCAACACTCATGATCTATGTTTCATATTTGATTGTTGATCTTATTATTAATTAGTTTGTTATATTTTTTACTTTTATGGTTGATTTATTAATTAATTAATACAAGTTCATATTAGTCATTTCACATCATAACAACAAAATTTCATCATAATTTTATCAAATACTAATATCAAACATCAACAGGAATTATCAACAACAAAACTAAACATGCCCTAAATCAGTAACAATGAAGCTAAAAGTTGTTACTTGCTTGTCCTTTTCTTTTCTTTTTTTGTTTTGGTCCCATATTTTAATTATCCAAATATTTTAAATAACTTCACATGGCTCTCATGTGCTAATATTTCAACAAACCAAGGTATATCAAAGTAAGAACTTTCTTTTTGTCTAATATTAATATCTATCTATTTATATATATTAAAAGTGAATACTCTAGGCTGATGTGTCAAATTCTCCTAATTTGGAGTAAACCTTTTAATTTTAATTATAATTTTTATTTCATTTTAAATGTTGATCTATTTTAAATTATTCTGTTAGCAGTATCCACTTCACACCCTCCTTATTCTTTTTCCATCTCCTAATCGTGGTTCTTTCAGTATTCAAACTCTACGTCTCTATTCATTTTCCAACTTCTAGGTGTCATTCTGCTATTTTCTCTACTCTTTATTCTTTGTTTGACTTTCTATGGTTTCATTTAGCTCTCTCAAGAGGTATTACTCTTTTTTTTTCCTTTTAGTTACTTTCCCTTGTGAACCTTTGTTTATTTGCTCTTTCATTTCCTATGAAGTTTAAAGTTATATGATGTTATTGACCTTTTGTAGCATTATGCATATATGCAGATGTGCACATGAGATCTATGTTAGAAGCTTTTTGTTTCACATTTTATTGCTAAAACCCCACTCTTTCTCCTTCACTTCCTAGATCAGAATCCTCACCAATGACAATCACCTCCCATGACCTGTAGCAGTCTTTCTCCTTTCAATTTATCGCACCATTTCATCTCCTCTTCTTCAAAGCAAAGTAGCAGATCTCTCATAGCAGCTCATCTCTCTCAACATCGACTATAAATAAAATTAATTTAATTGTTGAATTCTCAGTATCAATTTAGGATTTTCTGGGTAAGGATTTTGAGTTTTCTCTGTTAGAAACAGTGTGTATATATATATATATATATATATAAGAACGAAAAGGAGCAGAATTTTATTGAAAATATAATAAACATTAATTACTGGAACAAAGATTAAACCTTGAGGCTCGAAATAAGATCAGTCTTCTTAAGACAGATTAGTTCGTGTTGAACTTCCGCCTCTCAAGATACACCAGAAACAAAATCAAACTCAACCGTATACCAGAAATATCACTAGGTGTGAGCATGGACCGGTTCGGTTCAAAAACCGTACCGAACCGAAAAACCGATCCAAAAAACACAGTATTTTATAAACCAATCCGATCCAAACTAAATTTTGGTTCGGCTCGGTTCGGTTTGGACTAGCTCAAACCAAAAACATCAACTTCTTTAAAAAAAATCAAAATAAAAATTTTATATAAGTAGTTTGTTTAAAAAAAAAAGAAATAAAAAAAAAATTAACTTACAAAAATAGTAATACTAAATAATACTATTACATCACAATAAAATACTAAAATTCTCTTCCTTTTTTTTTTTCAACTCTCAAGTTTTAACAACTATAAATTAGCATAAAAAAATCACAATATAAAACTATAAAAGAATATAATGTCTAAAATTCTCTACAATTAGTATATATTAATTTTATAATTAATTTTAATATTTTACCAATTATTCGGTTTTCGGTTTTTTAGGTTTTGAACCAAACCGAACCGAACCGAATCAAAGTCCAAACTTCTTTATAACTTAAAACCAAACCGAACCAAACTATGAAATGGATCGGTTTGGTTCGGTTCGGTTCGGTTTGGATTTTCGGACATTGGTTTGGTTTTGCTCACCCCTAAATATCACCAGAATGGAGAACCTAGCAGCAGCCTTGAATTTCAAAGAAATAGAGGGAAAAAAGTTTCTTAGAATTTTTTATTTATTTTTTTTTTTATAAGTATTTTTTTTTTTATTTATGATACTCAAAACAGAATAAAAAATTTGAATATATTAAGACTGCAAGAGAGGAGTTGCAGCAAGTAAATGGCATACAATTAAAAAGAATAAAGGAGAATAATACTCCATAGACAGAATTAAAATCAGATTTACTTGAGAATTTCAAAAGGATTATTTTAGAGGAAAAAATAAACAAACTGGAGCAAAAGTAAGCACCCAAAGTGGCCCATTCTAGTCCGGCATTCACATCATGCGGGTGTACATTGAGCCTATGGAGTTCTGGACTTGGATTTGCATAACACTCCCATCCTCCTGCGCATACAAGAGAGAGCCTTTTGACTAACAATTCTTATTGACATAAAGAAAGTTTTTTCCTTATAAACCCATAAACCATCTCATAAGAAAGAGATGTGGGATATGAGATTTATAATCCATTTTCTAGTACAATTTCTTTTCCCCCAAGCTCACTTTGAGCATCAATTTCTCATTCATCCTTAATCTGTTTTAGGAGTATTATATACCGTTGCAAAGATTTCTTTGCCTAGAAGACATAATTTATGTTATTCGAATCGCAAACTAACCAGAATATAATTAAGCCTAAAATCTGCATTTTCTCAAGCGTTCCTATTATGGATCTTAGTGAGATAATTTTTTTTTTTTTGTTTTGTTTACTATTGTTATTTTCACAGCAGTATGATTGGGCATCCGCGGATTCCTGAATTGTCTGGATTTGTAGAGGTGAGCTTCTACAAGAGGTTGCTATGCACCATTCATTTTATACATTTGAGATGGTTTTTCACTATTCATCTATTGCCTCTTCCTTATTTACTATTGCTACTATCAGGCTTTTTGAATCTGATTGACATCGATATTCTAGATGAGTGTTGGTGGAGATAGGAAAAAAATTGAAGGAAGTGAAGCATTAGCTGCTGGGTGAGAACAAGAGAGTTGAATTTGCAGTAGTAAGGATGATTTTGAAGTCAATGATGCTACAAAAAACATAAAATATATACATGAGGAGGTGGTTCTCCAAGCCGCACCAGTCGCACTGCAAATATCTCAGCTACAGCAGTCTCAAGGGTTAATGGTATTTTTCTAAAAACTCTGCTCTCTTCTTAACGTCTATACTATGTTTTTGCCTATGATAATGTTGTTTGAGAAGGTATTTCGTAAGCTTAGTTGTCTTGACCGAAGGAAATAAGATTTGTAATTTTGCTGAATGGAGGGGATATAAAGTTGTTCATAAAAAGTACTAGAGCATGACAACTCCTTCTTTGTGATTAATTTGTTCTTTTCAACATGTCTTCAATATGTCTTAAAAGATCAAATGGATGAATTAGTAAGTGTTGCCTTGAGGTACATATTATAAATAAAAGATAGTAAAGGAGCTGTTGATATTTAATGTTGTAGGAACAAAGTTTTTATTTTTGTTGATTAGTTTCCTTCTTTTCTTCCTCTTCCTTGACTATGTTCGTTCATTATTATTTCCTATATATACATGGACTGGTAACCAACTGATGTCCATTCTTAAAATAAACTTATGCTCTTCTTTAACAGATGAAATTTCTTTTATCTTATAAGTAACCAAAGTCTTATCCTCACTGAGTCTCCCACCATAGAACCATACATGATTAACTTCTTTGCTTAGAGACAAAGGTATTGACATGTATTAAAGAGGATGCACATGCACTTGCTAGATAAACATTGAAAATCTGTCAATGTTTTAATCCTAAAAGCATCCAAAATGGACAAGTATTGCATATTTTAGAGCTCTCAGATTTCTAAAAACACATTATGGTTTTGACATTATTGATTTTAATCCTTATGAGTTAATTGATTGAGGTGAAAAATAGCTTCAACAGGTTTCATGAGCTAAAATCATTGAGGTTGAGATTTATGCAAAGGTTCTGAGAGTTAAATATATATGTCAAAGTTATGGAGTTGATCAAAAAGTCAAGTAAGATATTATAGAATTCGACTTAATGCAGTTATTAGACATTCTATGACTTAGATTTTTAGCTTTATGATTTTAGGGACTTCATTGTAAGTTTTTGTTGCTACTCTTGTGTTTGCTATAGACGTGCTCTACCTTAGTAGTTAGTATTTCTTAGTAATTGTTTTCTATAGTAAAGTTAAATTTGCAATTTACAACAGATGTTGCAATGTCATAGTTAATAGTATGTATCCACTTTATGTCAAGTTATAGTTCCATTGGTTAATACATTAGTTAGATATTTCCATTTTCAATATGTTTCCCCATATTTATAATCAGACTTTCGTTCAAGTATCAATTTCGATGAGTAGAGATGCCATCTCCAATGATTATGTAAAACGGAGAGTTAATTTTTTTTTTTTTTTAGGTCAAATTAAAAAAAAAAATTAAGCAAAAATTCATCATGTCAAACTGTATCATGAGAACAAGGCTGCCACTCATAAAACTCATAAATTTTATTTTTGCGTTAAAGTATATGTTATCAGTGTCATATTTTTTTGTTTTGATGGTTGTTTGTAGTTTTTCTCTCATCCAGAAATGATTTTTTCATTGTGCTTTTTTAGTTTTTAGATTGTTAATTTCTATTTATTAATGATAGGTAAGTAAAGCTATGTGAAAATTTGGGGATTTTCCTGTTGGAATTAAGATGTCAGGCTAGAGTTTGTAAGTATAATTGTAAAATTCCATTTTGAGGCCTTCAGTGAAGGTTGTGCACCGGTACCTCTTACTTTGTAGTTTTACACAATACCCTCTATCACGTAAAAGCCATTAACGATTTGCTTTCTTTTTTCTTTTGCTCTTGGATGCATAACACCCGTATTGTGTAGTCTTTATATAATTCTTTGTAATTCAATTGCACTTTTAATTGAAAAATTTATGGCTCAATCTATAACTAGTTGTCATGCTTTCATAAAATCAACTAATTATATGGCGAAATTCATTTTTTTTTTTTTTATTCAATGAGTTGACATGTTTTTATTAAAAACAATTAGTTTCAAGCATAAAACTAAAATGATTTTAAATTGTGAAGATAATGATAGCGTACGGGCTGCGTTTTATCTTAGTTGTCTTTGTTGTCATATTGGTATATTTTTTGTTGTCCTATTGCTAAATCTCTTAATATGTCCCTTTTGTTTTTATAAATTATAAATTAATACATTAATAATGCCCAGAAAAAAAATTAGTGTAATTAGTTATTGGGTTTATACAGATCATGTTTTTAATTGGAAAAAAAAAAACTATTAAATAAAAGAAACATGTCAAAAAAAAAATTTGGTAATTAATTCTAATTTAAATAAATTATTAGTATTAATCATATTATATTTTGCACAAAAGTAATTGTATAAGTCGTTATTAAAATATACAAAAGTTAATTATTCAAAAAAAAAATACAAAAGTTAATAATCTTGAAAGGATTTCATATTTATAAAACTACATAAACTAATAATTGTTAAAAAAAAAAAATACAAATCTAGTTGAACCGCCGATTGAACCATGAACCAGTAGTCGTACCGATTCAATATCCGGTATAGTTTTAATAACTTTGTAATATATAAATATTTAGGAGGTGGTAAATCATGTAAAAAGATACAAATATTTTATTATTTGAAAAACGAAAAGAATAAAAGAGTTGAATAAAAATAATAATAATTAAGCATGGTTCCCGTGGCTGTATATAATATATATGTGAAAGGAAGAACTTTTCTTTTATGCTCAATTGCAACAAACCGATTAATTAATGAATTCTTGATTAATTGAGGGATTATATATGCCTTAATTCCTGAGTGTATAGCATCCCATAGTTGATATTAATGGAGCAAATTAAGTCAACATCCTCATTTTCCTCTTCTTCAATATTGGCCGAAGATGTTGAAGAAGAAGTTAAAGAGCTGATTCCTTCCCTTCCAAGAACAATATTGGAAGGGACAACTTCTGAGTTGGCTTTATATGAGGGCTTTTGGTGCATAACCAGTTTTCTTCCTAGTGTCATATCTTTCAAAAGATGCTTCCAAGCTCATGACAATGATATTATAGTTGCTTCCAATCCAAAATGTGGCACTACTTGGCTCAAAGCCCTTATCTTTTCCGTTGTTAATCGGAAAAGCTATACCCCATCTAATACTCCATTGCTTACTTCAAACCCTCATGATCTTATTCCCTATTTTGAACTCCAATTATTTGCTAAAAACCAAGTTTTCCCAGATCTTGCCATCATTCTATCTCCTCGGCTTTTTTCCACACACATGCCTTTTTCAGCTTTACCAACATCCATTAAGCAATCTAAGTGTCGTATCGTTTACATTTGTCGCAACCCTTTTGATTCTGCAATCTCCTTATGGCATCACTATCATACAGTTGAAGCAAACAAAGATAGTGAAATTCCTGTAGAGAATTTTGTTGAGATGTATTTTAAGGGGATAAGTTGGTATGGACCTTATTGGGACAATGTATTAGGGTACTGGAAAGAAAGCTTGGAGAAGTCGAATAAGGTGTTGTTTTTGAAGTATGAAGATATGAAAGAAGACATCCTTTCTTGTTTGAAGATAATAGCCGAGTTTATTGGGTACTCTTTTTCTGAAGAAGAAAAGAAAGCTGGAATCATTGAAGAAATTGCAAAAATGTGTAGTTTTAACAATTTGAAGAATTTAGAAGTCAACAAGAATGGTACAAATTTTTCAAGACTCCCAAATAAATTGTTCTTTAGGAAAGGTGAAATGGGGGAATGGGTTAATTATCTAAGCCCTTTTAAGAGACAACATCTAATAAATACAATGGAAGAAAAACTAGGAGGATCCGGTTTGACTTTTAGACTTTCTACCTAACATTAATTTTTATACCAAAAACGGGTATAATTAAAAAGCATGATCTAAATTGTTATTTGGTTGCTTTTTCAAGCTTTCATATCCTTTTCAGTGTATTGAATATTCTGGATAAGAATATCCATTATGTTCTAATAAATTGAAATTCAGAATTCTTATTCATTGTTTGCTTTCTAGGAATTAACTTTTTGCCCAAAAGTCTAATTTGGTCCCTCTAATCTTTCAAAATCAGCAATCAACTTCTTTATATTTAAAATTTTCATCAAGTTAGATGTTTTGACGGAGGACGTCAAAAGTGTGCTCTAGTTCTGTTAAAAGATGGTGAGTTTATTTTAATGATAAAGAAAAGTGGGATCCACTTTATAATTAAAAGAATAGCAAAAAAATCGTGTCTCTCTTTTCCCTCTCTCTATTGTATATATCTTTAAAACTAGACCAGTCCATGGGTCGGGCTTAGGTACGGGGTCTAAGTAAAAAAACATTAAGTCGAAGTCCAATCCGGTCCAGTATAAATTTAGACAGCTCGGGTTTAGGCCTAAAAAACAAATCCCAAGCCCGCCTAATTATAATATATTTAATATTAAAATTATTTAATAATATATTTTAATATTAAATTATATAATAATATAATATAATTTTTATATAAAAATATTATAAATTATATAATATTAAATGGTGGGTCGAGATCAGGCCGGCTCGTCCTATATTAGTAATATCCAAACTCAGCCCTAAAATAGGCGAGCTTTTGCGGACTCGGGGCTCAAACCGGTCTTTTCCAATTTTTATTGTCCAAGCCTTGCCCAAGGCGGATGGGTTTTGATGAACCTAGGTACCCATGGACAGGTCTAATGAAAAAGCATGATCTAACTTGTTATTTGGTTGCTTTTTCAAGCTTTCATATCCTTTTCAGTGTATTGAATATTCTGCATAAGAATATCTATTATGTCCTAATAAATTGAAATTCAGAATTCTTATTCATTGTTTGCTTTCGAGGAATTAACTTTTTCCCAAAAAGTCTAATTTGGTCCCTCTAATCTTTCAAAATCAGCAATCAACTTCTTTATATTTCAAATTGTCATCAAGTCAGATGTTTTGACGGAGGACGTCAAAAAGTGTGCTCTAGTTCTGTTAAAAGATGGTGAGTTTATTTTAATGATAAAGAAAAGTGGGACCCACTTTATAATGAAAAGAATAGCAAAAAAATCGTGTGTCTCTCTTTCCTCTCTCTATTGTATATATCCTGAAAACTAGACCTGTCCATGGGTCGGGTTTAGATAGGCTTAGGCCAGGTTTGACGGGTGTAATTAAACAAACATTGAGTCGAAGTTCAGTCCAGTCCGGTATAAATTTAGACAGCTCGGGTTTAGGCCTAAAAAACAAATCCCAAGCCCACCTAATTTTAATATATTTAATATTAAAATTATTTAATAATATATTTTAATATTAAATTATATAATAATATAATATAATTTCTATATAAAAACATTATAAATTATATAATATTAAATGGCGGGTCGAGATCAGGCCGGCTCGTCCTATATTAGAAATATCCAAACTCAGCCCTAAAATAGGCGAGCTTTTGCGGACTCGAAACCTTGCCCAAGGCGGATGGGTTTTGACGAACCTGGGTACCCATGGACAGGTCTATCTAAAACTAATCCCCATCAACACTCACCTTTTCTAAAGAAAAAAAAAAATATCCATTTACACAAAAATATTTAAAGATTTATGCAGTGGAGAAGAGTGGAGATGCTGGGCTTAAGCTCAATCGAAAACTTTTTGTTATTACATCGGTGGAGTTAAAAACTCAAAAGTTTGCATTTGCTAGTGTCCAGTTGAGTATTTATTATTGAAAAATAAATAAATAAATAAAGGAGTGTCTGGTTTAAAATTCGGAATCTGAATTGGAATTACCATTTAATAATTTTATTTGGTTTAATCCAAAATCGTAGTTTTATTTTTTCTATTTATTTTTCACATTAATTAAAAATATGAAATTTCTAAAAATAAAATAAAAATGTATAAGCAATTAGAGAAAAAAAAAAAATATTCTGCCGGAGTCAACAAAATAGTTATTGGATTTTATTTTTATAAAAAAAAGTCATTGGATAACACAGGGAAAACATGGGATGATATATAGATAAGGAAATAAAGAGAACGTAAAAGCCAAAATTTTCATGATGTTTTGTTTCCAAAGTTGAAAATTTCATGTCGAAATCTATACGATGATATATTCACACGCTATGATTTTAAGAAATGGAAGTAGAAAGTATATTCTAACCTTTTAATCTACAAAAAAGAGAATTTTCTTTTTTATATTGATGTATTTTAATGAAAATTGGGTATAATTGCTGATTTTGAAATGTTTGCCATCAAATTGACCTATGGATTTAAGGTTTTGAACCAATTTAGACCTAAATCCTATATATAATATTTGATTGAAAATAGTTATTACTGTAATATTGTAGTTTAGAGAACATTTTTCTTTTTATCTCTTTCAGTTTTGATTGTTATAATTATTTTTGTTTTCTGTTTTTCAGAAATATTATGATTATTCCCTCTGAATATAAATGAATAATGTGTTGAGAATATATCATATTCAATTAACAAAAATAATGTTTTTTTTACTGAAAAATGTCATCCAAATGGAGTGAAAACCAATTACAACTCTAGTAACTGGAGGGCAAAAGTGCAACCAAGTCACTTAATATATTAGAAGAATCCACAGCCAGGGGTGCACATGGTCGGTTAACCGGTCTATGTGGACTTTTGCTAATATTAACCGCTTAAACGGTTTTTCCAATTTACTAATCATACACTGTCCATTAAATTCGGTTAACCATTTTCTTACGGTTAACCATTTACGAAATAAACATTATATTTTAAAACTCAAAATTTTAAACCATATATCCCAAATGCCAAAGACAAATATGAAATTACAAACAATAGTCTTAATAATTGATTAAAAATGACATTACAACTATAAACTAAAATAATTAAAACATTAACCAAAAAAAAAAAAAAAAACCAAACATAGAACTTGTTCTTCAAAATTAAACATTAATGAAAGAAAAAGTTCATGTCTATTTCACAAAACCTTCGTATTTCCTGCTTATATAATTAAAACAATAATCAAAATGAAAGTTGATGCAATGCT
Source organism: Euphorbia tirucalli (assembly GCA_039660915.1). Taxonomy (NCBI): domain Eukaryota; kingdom Viridiplantae; phylum Streptophyta; class Magnoliopsida; order Malpighiales; family Euphorbiaceae; genus Euphorbia; species Euphorbia tirucalli. The sequence continues at coordinate 75,600,370 of CM077641.1, forward strand.
TTATAAAATAACAACCATATAAATTCAACTACACATACCTAGCATAAATCTTGGTAAGATCTCATTCATCAATGAAAATGAGATGATGATCATCCGTCACACAAGAAGATTTTAAAAATTAAGAAATAAATTCCAATAATTATAAACTATCACAAGAATAATGAAAGAAAAATATAAGGAGAAGAATTATATTTTTATAAACACAATATTTGGATGATTCATTATAGTTGTTTATCTTTTATATACTTAAATTTGATCAATTCATTTTGAATTGAATGGCTCATATTATCAAGATGAGATTTCAAGTTCATAATGAAAGTTTAAATTGAAATTACTAAATTAAGTATAAACAAGTATAAACAACGTTGAAATGTTTAATTAAGTTAAACTGAATACTTTTTTATTTTTGGGTGCCATATGCATTTTTGTGGCAAAATTTAATTTTTGAATTTTGAGTACCTAAACTTTGTGAACAAAAAAAATCTTAGTATATATAACCAACATGAATAAATAAACTTCATAATTTTAGTAATAGGTTATGATGAATTTTGAAAGTATATAGATATAAGGATTAAACTATGGAGGTAAAATTATATTAAACACCCAAATGTTTCACCTTGAATTCATATAACCTATATACGTCATTATATAATTTTTTTAAAAAAAAATATTTTTCAACAGTCGGTTAACAAAGTCTACATGAACTTTCGGTGTAAAAACCGAAACCGAAACCGTTGATTTTTAAAAACAAAAACAATACACTAGTCCATCGGTTTTGGTTAACCATATTTTCTATCCGGTTTTGGTTTGGTTTCATGGTTTTTCCCTCTTTTTTTTTTTTTTTTTTTTTGCACCCCTACCCACAGCTCGTGCTAAGAGAAAAGGCGCCTGATTCGTAGAATTTATACATATTAAAATCGAACAACATGCAAATTACGAGCTAGTCTACGACAATCTGCAACTATCAAACCAGCTGAAGGTAGACAAAAATAGACAGAGGAAATTTAATTGATTTACCAAGTTTAGTGCATCTAACTCGATCACAATATTAATTTTAAATTATATTTATTTTGTTAATTAATCGGAATTTCAATTTTGACAAAAAGTAAACTTTAATGTATCTTATTTATAAATACATAAATATAATCAAAATACTTTTCATTAATTATTTCCATTTAGTAACAAGTGGTTACGCAGGTATATGTGCAGATTTGTATTAAGTAGAAATTATACCAAAAATCACCTTTTTAAAACCTTATGTATTTTTGATATTCTACAATTTAAAATTAACAAGGGGATAATCTTGATTTTAAAATTATCAAATCTATGTTACTTTATTATATTTAGGTCACTTACTAAATTTATTTATTAAATATTTTTTATTCAATTATCTAGTAAATTAGAGTCAATTATCTAATAAATTAAAGCCAATTATTTACTACTTACCCTTCAATGTCTTATTTAATTGTTTATATGCATTAAAGTAAACTTTAATGTATCTTATTGATAAGTAAATAAATATAATCAAAACTTTTCATTAATTATTTTCATTTAGTAACAAGTGGTTACGTAGGTATATGTGGAGATTTGTATTAAGTAGAAATTACACCAAAATAAAATAGTTAACATATATTAAAAAAAATTGTTTATAAAATAGTAAGTTGAATGAGTGCGTAATAGTATAATATTTTATAGGATAAATGAATAATTATTAGTAAAAATAAAATGTATATGTATATATAAGGGGTTTTAACATATTTGAAAATTTATTAGGAGATAATTATTGATAATTTTTATTACATACAAATTTGGAAAATGGAAATTTCTATATTTTTGTATTTTTTATAGTGATGATATATATTTAATAGGTTTTTGTAGTCTTGTTATGTATTGAAAGATAATGATGAGGGACACATATATATATATAAATTTTATAGTTAATGATATACCTTTTTATAATATGGTAAAATCAATTTTGAATCCTTTGAACTTTTATGGATTTCGTAATTGACCTGATCAACTTTTTTTGGATATTGAGTATATAATGCTTCTGTTTTGATCCATATTTGACACTTTTTTTTCTCTCACAGATTATTGTTTATCACACAATAAACGAGATAAAGATCATTTGCTTGCATTAATTAAATTATTTGTAAGTATTCGATATACAAATACATATATCTAATATTTTATTTCAAATAAAAAATAAAAAAATAAACTATTTAACTATTCAATTCATATATCCATATGTATGGTAAAAAAAATTAAATGAACCGCGGGCTAAAAACTAGTTATCTATAGAAGGAAAAAAAAAAAAGTGTTGAACAAACCACATAAAATAGATGGGAAAACTATAATCATAATCATAATAAATTGAGCTAGATATTTAATGGTTATGTTTATAGAATGGAGTATGGTGTGAATAGAATAGTTATTCTATGGAATGGAATAGATAAGGAATAACATAGATATTCTTTTTCTCATCTTATTCTAATTCTTGGTTCAATATAAAGGAATAATATATGATATATGTCATATTGAAAAGGAAAAATGAAGAAAACTGGGTGCCAATGGGTTAAACAAAAGAAAAAAAAAGAATCAAATAACAAAAATAAAGAAAATAAGAAAAAAAAAGATATAATGAAGAAAAAAAGGATAAAATTAAGTAAAACCGAAAAAACATAAAGAAAAAGAAAGAAAAAAAAATGACAAATTGAAAAATAAGGATGAAAACAATGAAAGCAATAAGAAGTTTAAGAGGAAAACACAGAAATTAGAGAAAAACAAATAAAATAAATATTAATAAAAAAAAATTAAAATACATAGTGAAGTATGAAATAGTTTTTTTTTGTTTCATAAACAATGACTATTCTTTAAATTAAGGAACTACTATTCCATGGAATAGCTACCCTATGGCTAAATATTAAACAAAACATTAGAATAACTATTCCACATTGAATAACTATTTCACTTGTCATCTATTCCATGAACCAAACATAACAATTAAGCAATGTGAGTGAACCAAGGGGGCAATAAGGTGTAGATTTGAAGAACCAATTTCAATAAGCATCAATTGTGCGAATATTTCTTACCTATATCGGAAGTGGACTACTTTTAATTTGTTTTGTATGGTGAACAAAGAGGATCTGTTGTGATGATCGACAGTCTACATAGATGATCTTCAAAGAACAATACTTTGAAAAAAAAGGATGGATTTACTGATTTGGAATTGGAAATAATACCCAAAACTCCAAATCACTAGGATTTGGACTGGAAACAATTCTCAGTGGTCCTAGCGGGTCATTTGGTTTGTGATGCGAATAGAGACAGAAATAAGGATCGGGATAGAGATAAGAATAAAGATTAGAATTAAGATAAAGATCATATAAGATTTGTTTGGTATGTTGGATAAGGATAGGGATAAAACAATATATTTTACTATATTGCCTTTAACCTTGTCAAAAATTGTTGACTTCGGTTTTGATGATCACAAGTTGACATTGAATAAAAAGAATTTCTTAAAATAACACTAAGTATTAAAAGCTTTATGAGATGAGGATACCACTTGATATAATAAGATAAACAACTCATGCTTATAAGCTATAAAATTCTTTTATGACTTCACATTGTTTTAAGAGCTAAAATCTACTTATGAGTTTATCTTAACTGCCATATTACTTGAAACACTTTGGCTTATGACTTGATCTCAAATGCTATATTACTTGAAACACTTTGGCTTATGACTTGATCTCAACTGCTATATTGCTTGAAACACTTTTGCTTATGACTTGATCTCAACTGTTATATTTCTTGAAACACTTTGGCTTGTGACTTAATTTCAATTGCTATATTACTTGAAACACTTTTGCTTGTGACTTGATCTCAACTGCTATATCACTTGGAAGACCTTGGCTTGTTACTTATTTCAACTGCTATAATCATATTGTCACTTGAAAAGATTCTGTTTTATAAGCTTATGACTTGAATCAACTCATCTTATTGCTTGAAACAAACTGCCACTTATTGAATTCATCTCTCCTCTCTTTGTGACTTGAGATCAACCACCATTTTCCCTTTGTGAATTAAGACAAACGGCCATTCCTCCTTCTATATGTAGACAGGATTAAGTTCGTCGGGCTTAACCCTTTTAGTGTTATGTTATAGACATGATTGGTTTCATTTAAGTCTAGGATATATAGGCCATTATTTAATAGAGCATCTCCATAAAATAATCCCTCTCTAGATATAGAAATTCTGCCATTTGAAATAGTAAAATAAAATCCAGAAATATCCAACATGGAAATTGAAATAATATTCCTGCACATGGCAGGTACAAAATAACACTGTTCCAAAATTAAAACCAATCAACTAGGCATCATGAGGTGATATTCACCGATCTCTATGGCAATAACCCTTGCTCCATTTCCGACCCGCAAGTCCACCTCCCCCGATCCCAGTGACCTTCTATTCTTAAGTCCCTGCACATTGTAACAAATGTGAGAACCACATTTAGTATCCAATACCCAGGATGTTGAAACAATAAGGTTAATGTCTATAACATAAATACCTGACGAGGATGCACCCTGGCTGTTCCTCTACTCTCCCATCAGCTTGGGACACGATCTCTTCTAGTGGCCAGCCTATCTGCACCCGAAATAGACATCCTCAGGACCTGCCTTCTGTTGGGCCTTGGGCTGGGCCTTGGCCTTCTTAGCCTTGGCCTTTTCCTTGGCCTTGCTTTTGGCAAGAGGAGAGTTCCCCTTGTTGACCAGCAGCACCGACAGATTCTTCTTGATCAACTGTTCAATAAGCTTGAGCATCCCATGCAGCTCACTAACAGTACGGCTCATCCCTTACATGTTATAGTTCAGGATGAATTGATCATAAGAATCTGGCAAGGATGCAAGGATTGTGTCCACCGCCAACTCCTGAGAGATGGGCGATCTGAGACAGGCCAATGTGTCCAAATAGCCCTTCATCTTAAGCATATGTGCGCTCACAGATGTCCCAGCCCTAATCTTACAGGAGTGGAATGCCTTATTGGTCAGGTACCTTTCCTGACTAGCTTGCTCCTGAAACATCTCATTAAGAGTTGTTATCATAGCATAGGCTTGATGGTCCATAAACTGTTTTTACGGTTTGGGGACCATGCAGGGCAACATAAGGCATGTCACATCCCTATTATCCTTGACATGCACCTTGTATTCCTCCAGCTGGGCAGCCGGTGGATTACGTCTCTGAGGGGCAGCCGGCACAGGCCTTTCCAGTACATACTCTTTAGACTCCTATCTTAGAAGTATTCTTAAGTTTCTAGACCAGTCCAAAAATTTGGGACCGAAAAGCTTGTCCCTTTCTAGGATTGATCGCAGTGATAATGAGTTGTTGTTGGCCATTTACGAGTTTCTACACAGAAAAACATTTTAGAGTGTTAATAAAGGACTTTACATTGTTATTCCCATATATAATTAATAATGAATCAAGTTATTAATTAAACCGAGTTGTTGGGCTCATGGGCTGAGATCTATATTTCATTAAGATATAGCCAGACGAGGGCCTGGTACAACTATACCCTAATTATTTAGGTAGGAACGCCGTCCAATCCCAACCTAGGGACTCTCGGTTTGATGGGCTTGTTGGCACTTACCCATCTGTGCTTAGGGCCAGGAGAATCCTACTACCCATGCTAAGTCAAATCCTCCATTCAAGTGTTAGAGTATCCCATACCCTAACCCAATACAAAATGATGATACTCCAGTGCATCCTGCGAGGGCAAGGTCTACAACTGGCCTATCCCCAGTTCGAGATGGTTTTGAATGAGGAAAGCATTTTTAAGCGACTTAGTAATTTCCATTTGGTTATTAGATTCATTTAATAACGGCTTACATACATAAGGCGGGTGAAATATGCTGTTGGATCATACATTCACACATACAAATAAATATAAAGCATAATTAAATAAATAAGTAAAATGGACTGCTATGGGCCTATATTACATCCTAATATTTTGGGAAATTGTCAGTTTTACCCTAAAGAATAACTTTATTTCCAGGCGTACGTTTAACAATTTACTCAATTACCTTTTTTTCTTTAAATTCTTTTATTTAATACTTAATACTTATTTTTTTTTCTTTTTTACGTTCTTTTTTCTTACTAAGGGAAACCCCGACACCATCATCCCCTCCCCTGTGTCTCCGGCGTCCTTTGCTGCCGGTGCCCGCTGCCCTTCGGTGGTCATCTTCTCCCCTGTATCTTTCTTGTCTCTTCTGGTTTCGGCGCCTTTGTTGCCGATTTCCCTTAATTACAGTCTCGTCTTTTCCCTCTTTCCTCCCTCCCATGTAAAAGCCGCCTCTCTCTGTCTCTCACCCTGTCCATTTCTATCTCCAAACCAGGTAAATTTTCCTTCTGTAATTCTGCTCCTCTTTTGGAGTTTTCAGCAATTCAATTGTGAATACTGATTCCGATAGTATTCTAAGGGAAGAGTCCGGTGACCGGGGGTGCAACGGCACACCCGTGGACCCCCTCCCTCCGCCTATATTTGATATGAACCTGATATGACTGGTGAATACTAGTTGATTAATTGGAAAAAGTGCAAAAGTGCAATGCACTTTTTCAATCAAAACATTGGGCTACCGTTTGATCTTAATCACAATCTCAATCAGAATCTAAATCAAGCTTCTGATTGTGCTAAATTTAATGAGCAGATGATGATGAAGAAAGAAAATAATTATCAGCAGTTTACGTATACATTAATGGCGGCTGCTGATTCTTCTTCTTCTTCTTCTTCTTCTCCTCCTTCTGCCGTGTGTTTGTGTTGCAATTTAGGGTTCCAAAGTAATCAAAAGTGTAGGAATTGCAGCACTAGTAGTAGTGATAGTTGCAGTAGATATATTAGATTTTAGGAGTTTGAATTCTTAATGAATTAATGATCATTTAGAGTTGGTTCTGAATGGATGTAAAACTTGTGGTGGGAGAGTTGTAAGGTTAATGTTCAAATCAACTCTTTTCTTGAGCATATTTTTTATGCTGATACGATGATGATCAATTTTGGATTTTTTATTTGCCTAATTGCCGCATAATTACCAAAGTGCTTTTTACTAATTATTCCATTATTATCAAATAGGCACTTTTACTTGCCTTGTTTCAAAACTGTAAGACATTTTCTGCTGGAAATGTTGATCCCAATCTTTTGTTCTTCCATTGAATGCTTCTTGTGTCAGATAATATGACTGGTGAATATAATTTGATTATTTGTCAAATTTTCTTATCATAAAATTTGACTATTTGTCATACCCAGAAACTGCGACCATACATCAGCTTATGCATCTATTTCAATTGCTTGTCATGTGATGCAAATGACTTGATTAGATGACTGAAGCTTCACGCATTTGATATGTTGAGTTCCTTTGGGACTGTTGAGAAGCTATTGAGGCAGTTCTTGCTGATATTCAGTGTGAGATTCAGTCAAACAAATGTATAGAATATAGCACATTGATGCTTCATAATCTTGTTATGATTCCTGAATTTTGGATATGTCACTGGCTTCTTACTATTTGGCAACAATGGCCAACTTGATATGTCACTTTCCTTTATGTAATTTTCTTGGATCCTTTCTTCATTATCACTGCTCTAGGTAATTATAATTAATTATCTCTACTTTGATCGGTTTCTTAGTCTTTTTTTTTGTGGATAAACTTGATTTTACTATATATATATATATATATATATATATATATATATATATATATATATATATATATATATATTGCAGGTATGGTAAAGTGTTTAAGTCCCATTTGTTCTTCTCCCCAACAGTTGTGTCATGTGATCAAGAGCTCAGCTACTTCATTCTTCAAAATGAAGGAAAATTATTTGAGTGTAGTTATCCAAAGCCAATTCATGGGATTCTTGGAAATGTTTCGATGCTTATTGCAGTTGGAGATACTCATAAAAGATTAAGAAAAGTTGCTCTTTCTCTTGTCTCCATTACCAAATCAAAACCTGAGTTTCTTAATGATATTGATAGAATTGCTATTCAATTACTTAATACTGGGAAGGATAAACAAGAAGTCATGTTCTGTGAAGAGGCTAGGAAGGTACCACTTGCTTTTTTCTTTTTCTTTTTTTTCCCCCAAAGAAATCAGAAATTAATTTTTCTTGATTTTTTTTTTTAATTTTTTGGGCACAGCTCACATTTAATGTAATAGTGAAGCAAGTGCTAGGCTTAACACCGGAGGAGCCACAGACAGTACAAATTCTTGAAGATTTTCTTACTTTCATGAAGGGATTAATTTCACTTCCTCTTTATATCCCTGGAACTCCATATGCCAGTGACAAGAACAATATTTGGCAACGATGGCCAACTTCCAACATTTAAGTAACCTGAATGCACAAAATCTGATGATTTTGGCTTGAGCTGTAATTTTGCAACATTAGTATTATCTTGTAATTTAGATTAGGTCCTTTTGTTCCTAATGTATTTATACACTTCTTATATGCTATTATACATTGTTATACACTTCTTATACAATGTTATATGTTTATACACTTATTATACATTGTTATATACTGCTTATACATTATTATACACTGTTTATACACTTTTTATACACTACTTATACACTTCTTGTACATTGTTATACACTGTTATACACTTCTTATACACTGCTTATACATTGTTATACACTGTATACACTTCTTATACACTGCTTATACACCATTTATACAGTTATTATACACTGCTTATACACCATTTATACAGTTATTATACACTGCTTATATATTTTTTATACACTGCTTATACATTGTTTATACACTACTTTTACACTGTTATATGTTTATACACTTATTATACATTGCTATACACTACTTATACATTATTATACACTGTTTATACACTTCTTATACACTACTTATACATTATTATACACTATTTATACACTTCTTATACACTTCTTATACATTGTTATACACTGTTTATACACTGCTTATACATTGTTTATACACTACTTATATATTGTTATACATTATACACTTCTTATACAATGTTATATGTTTATACACTTATTATACATTATTTATACACTCTTTATACACTGTTTATACATTGTTTATACATTGTTTATATATTATTTATACACTACTTATACATTGTTATACACTATTTATACACTGTTTATACATTGTTTATACATTATTTATACATTGTTTATACACTGTTTATACACTGTTATAGATTATTTATACATTGTTTATACATTATACACTGTTTATACATTTATTATACATTATTTATACATTGTTTATACACTGTTTATACACTGTTATAGATTTTTTATACATTATTTATACATTGTTTATACATTATACACTGTTTATACATTGTTTATACATTATTTATAATCTGTTATACATTGTTATACACTGTTTATACACTTCTTATACATTGTTATACATTATTATACACTTCTTATTTATTATTATACGTAATTTATACATTGTTTATACACTATTTATACACTGTTTATACATTGTTATATACTGTTTATACACTTGTTATACATTGTTATACCTTCTTATATATTATTATAAATTAGTTATACATTGTTATACAATGTTTATACACTTAGTATACATTGTTATACTTTCTTTATACACTGCTTATACATTATTATACATTATTTATATATTAAGATACAATATTACATTGATTATACCTTAATTATACCTTAAGATACACTATTCTAGTGATTATACCTTAGTTATTCCTTATTTATACCCTATTTATACCCTAAGATACATTATTATATTGATTATACGTTACTTATACATTAATTATACCTTAAGATACGCTATTACAGTGATTATACCTTTTTTATACCTTAATTATACCTTAAGATACACTATTACAGTAATTATACCTTAGTTATACCGTAATTATACCTTAAGATATACTATTACAGTAATTATACATTAGTTATACCTTAATTATACCTTAGTTATACTTTAGTTATACCTTAAGATACACTATTACATCGATTATACATTAGTTATACCTTAATTATACATTAAGATATACTATTACAGTGTTTATACCTTAGTTATACTTTAATTATACCTTAGTTATAGATTAAGATACACAATTACAGTGATTATACTTTAATTATACCTTAGTTATACCTTAATATACAAAGGCATAATTAGTTATACTTTAGTGAAAAAAATATATCGGAAAAAGTATATACATATAGACTTTGTTTCGAAGATAAAAAAAAAATAAAAAAAACTTTCTAAAGTCGGATGACAAAAAAATAAACGGATTGAGAGATAAATATAAAATTAGATTTAAAATTATAAAAAAGGAGAGAGAAACGTGGACAAATTAGAGGATGTATTTTGGAGATTATGATTTTTTACTTTTGTTGTTTTTTGGGCAAAATTCACGTAAAACAGGAATAAGTTTTTTAGGTATTTTTGAAATTTTGGAAAGTTTTTTATGTATTTATGTAAACTTTTGATTTGTATGTAAAAAAGTTATATAGTGTCAAAAGGTAAGTATTTATGTAAAAACCCCTAATATTTTTCTAGTAGAATCCAATATCAGGTGGGCCTCCATCTCCTTCCTTCTGGGCTTGCTCTTCCACTTGGGCTCACCACTCTATGGGCTTCTTCTTTTACAAATTTTATAATAAGTAAATAAAATAAAATTACATTAAAAAAAAGAAAACGACACGTAGGCCGTATTTACCCAAAAAGCAAAATACAACCCATCTTGAATAAAGGCCCAATAGCATCCAATTATACAAATATTTAATCACCCATATGCATCCAATACATATAATTATAAGCATGTTATAATGCATGATTTAAGCCAATTTCAATTATGTCCAAGCCATTATTTTGAAATCGCCAATTTTGGCCCAACATGGTTCTAACCCTTAACCGGCTTTGGGCCTCCAGCCCAGACAGTCCAACTGCTCCACTGGAATTGGGAAACCATGGGTCCATTTTAGCCGTCCAAGTAATTGTGCCAAAATTACCCGAACCAATTTCAATTAACCATATTAATTTCCAAAATTAATATCACATGAATAAAATTAAATTTCATTCAAAAAACCATGCGCATTTAAATTGCAAAAATTTAAACACATGAATTTTAAAACCAATTAAAATTTCAAAATTGGGTCCCGGGCCCGAAACCCGCCAAGTCCAAAAACACTGGGCCCGGCCCGCTGTTGCCGTAGCTGCTGTCCAGCAGTAGGCAGCGACTGCTGCCGGTGTTCCCACCGCGTGGGGTGGCCGCTGGCAGCAGCCCTGCACGCCGGGAACAACCATTTTTTTTTTAAACCAGAAAATTAAAAAACATAGCATCCAAACCAAGAAATTCACCAAGAATCTCAAACATACAATAAAATTAAATAAACATAAACCTATATGCAAATTCAATTTCTATTGTACAAAATCAAAGGGGAAAAAAATCATAAACCCCAATCCAAGAACCCCAATAAAAAAATCTCCAATTTTAAAACCAAGGGATTCAACCAATTTTAACAATTTCCATGGATCAAAAACCAGCTCTGATACCACTGTTGGGATTTGTCACTGGAAATCACCTGATTAAAGCGGAAGAATACGGTGATTTCCTCAAATCTGTACCCAGGAGCAATTAAGATGGAAATTGTAAAAACAAAAATTTAATAACAAGAGATAAATCTCTTACCCGGATTATCTCTACAAGAGATGGATGCAGACTGCAAGAATCAAGATAGAATCCCTCCTCGTTCACGTACACGAACGCCTAACGAACACCACCCGTGCTAGCTTCGGAAAAACACGAACAATGGAGAAGAGGAAAGGGAAGAATTCGGCTACCTTGGCTTGCTTGGGGTGGCTGAAATCCCTAGGGTTATTTTAACCCTAGGTGACCGAAATTCTCAAGGAGAATTTCGACCGAATTGGCTCCTTTTGTGTGGGCTTTTCCTTCTTTCATTTTTAGACCCAAATCTATTTTAATTTGTCTGGTTTAAATTAATTTCAAGCCCAAATTTAATTTACACATGTATATAATATATTACACCATGTAACATATTATTTACATTTAATTAAAATTGGTTTGACTAATTAATTTAATCCATGAAATTAAAATTAGATCTTCACAAAATAAATTCATATGTAAACCTATACATATGAATATTTCCACCCAGGAAATAATCTCATAATTAATCCAATTAATTATGAGAAAGCCAATCAAATGTTAATTTTATTATTATGATCAATCCAATTGATCTTTATAATATAATTAATATATCCTCTCTCTCCAGAGTGTATACTCCAAGTATACAGGTGATTCCTTAAGTCTATGTTCAGTCGCTCAATGTGTACGATCCCGTGGGCCCATCTTTATGTTGGCAGTGGGCCCGTAGCCCAAAGACTGCAGTTGGGCTCTAGTAAGCCACTGCAGCCCCCGATTAAGATGGAGATGGCAGTCCAACTGAAATCATAACCCTGTAGTTTGAACTTGTATATCCCATGTCATTGATATCGGTGTCCAACACAAAGGCATGGATTGATCACCCTCTTTTGTGTCCGGACATTTACTTGATCCCGAATGTACTAATGCTCACAAACAAGTTCCAACTTGTTTGGGTGTGGCCATACTCTTATCAGTCACATTCATCAAGAGGCCGGTGATATCTTCTCAGTGGACTACTGAGTGACAAATCCCTTCTGTATATCCATAGCATTGCCATGCTAAGTGACATACCCGAAAGCACCCATACTTGGCACCCTATTATAGGCCCTTTAAGCGTACCCCTAAGTATGCGACCTCGCATGCGATACCATCATATGGTTAGGTGAAAGGATCCATGCAAGTACTACACGAGAATCACTTGTGATACTATACCATGTGGATTTCTCGTTTAGTGGATCTATCCAGTACCATGCCCTTTTTACATGTACCCATTAAGTTGGTTGACATCCCATGTCCAATGACCGGTAAGACACCGCCATACAACCTGGTTAATGATAGTCTCTAGTCCCATTTATTCCTATGACTAGAATAGACTACGGATCTCTTTATGGTCATATCGTTTACCCTATCCATGGTCTTACTGCCAAGTGCATGACACTTGTCATCATGGATATGGACATATCCATTGGATACTTCATTTAAGATATTGCACAAGATACATATAATAAATGAATTAATGCCTTTATTAATAACACAAAATTAGTATAATACATAAATCCAATAAATGTATAATACAAATACAAGGTCCAATGCCTCAGGACTAGGGCATATCCAACTATATATATATATATATATATATATATATATATATATATATATATATATATGTATATGTATGCCTAAGGTTGGTTTGTTACTCGAGATTATCAAAGTTGACCTAAGGTTTAACTTAAGAATATTAAAGAACTTTTGGCATATATCTATATATTTACCATGTTGATCTCATACTCATCTATAAGGTAAGATGTTGACTATGAGCTAGAATATCTTGAGATTATTTTCGGCTACATGGGCATATTCTCTTTGATCTCACATTTGGTTACATGGACACATCTACTTTGAGCTCACATTTGATTATAAGGTGAGTTACTTTTTGAGATCATACTTTGACCTCACCTTGACTTATAAGGTGAAAGTCTTAAAAACACAATTCGGCCACATTATGAAAAGAGAAAAACATGTGACTTTATTCACCGAAGGTTACAACCCAAGCTAAGATATTCTTTAACTTGAGATTACTTATGACATAATGGTCAAACCTCATCTCAAGACTAAAGAATGCTTTTCACTCCATACTTTATAGTTTCGGCTTACACCTAAGGTTGCACTTTGATCATCATTTTTGTCACATGTCTTTATAAAGAAGAAATCCACCTATACTTTGGATATGGCCTTATACATAAAGTTCAAACGGCTATGACTTCAACGGCTATGATTCTTTATCACGTGAGAAACTTCAAATCTTCATTCTTCACAAAACCAACAGCCACATGACTTAAAGCCAACAGCCATATTTGTGTCAAACGGCCATTTTCTTACTTGACCATAAAAAGGAAGAAGATGAAGATGTGAAGGTGTGGAAGACATTTCAAGATACATTATTATTCATGCTTTCAAGTTTTAAAGTCTTCCATATTCCCAAAGAGCTCAAAGAGAGAAAGAGAAATATTGTTCATTCTTATATTCACAAATTTTGGGCATTGTATTTTTCACACAAGGTTGTGTGAAAGGGGGTCTGTCTTTGTTGGTGGTTGATCAACAAAGGTTGTAAAAGTTTGGTGCTTGAGCTTCGAAAAAAGCATCAGTAGAGTTTGTTACTTAAGCTCCAAAAAGTAACGGGATAGGTTTGATACTAAGCCTATAAAAGTATTGCGTTTGTTACTTGAACTCAGAAAAAGTAACATAGGCTTGTTTCCTGCCTGTAAAGGAAACGTTAGTAGAAATCTCAAGCGGTTGGCTTGGGGACTGGTCGTAAACTGGTTGGGTTGAACCAGGATAAATTCTGTGTTTGCATTTTCTCTATTCCTACTCTCTTTATTTTATGCAATTTAATTTCCTACACTTTATAGTAAATGCTTTAGTACTTAAAGTTAATTTTCACAAAAGCATTTTATATTTACAAGTTTTATTATAGTTTATAATTGCGCATTTTTTTAATAAAACTTGTTTTTGAAAAAGAGGTCTGCGAAAATTTCTATGCGTCCTACAGTACTATTCACCCCCCTCTAGTATTGTAACTAGCCAATTGGGACCGTCAATAAGTTATAACTCAAATGTCAACCTATCATATTGCAATCATCAAAAAGGAGGAGAATGTTGACTTCGGTTTTGATGATCACAAGTTGACATTGAATAAAAATAATTTCTTAAAGCTTTATGAGATGAGGATACCACTTGATATAATAAGACAAACAACAACTCATGCTTATAAGCTATAAAATTCTTTTATGACTTCACATTGTTTTAAGAGCTAAAATCTACTTATGAGTTGATCTTAACTGCCATATTACTTGAAACACTTTGACTTATAAATTGATCTCAACTGCTATATTACTTGAAACACTTTGGCTTATGACTTGATCTCAACTGCTATATTACTTGAAACACTTTGGATTATGACTTGATCTCAACTGCTATATTACTTGAAATACTTTGGCTTGTAACTTAATTTCAACTGCTATATTACTTGAAACACTTTGTCTGATGACTTGATCTCAACTGCTAATCACTTGGAAGATCTAGGCTTGTTACTTAATTTCAATTGCTATATTCATATTGTCTCTTGAAAAGATTTTGTTTTATAAGCTTGTAACTTGAATCAACTCATCTTATTGCTTGAAACAAACAGCCACTTATTGAATTCATCTCTCATCTCTTTGTGACTTGAGACCAACCACCATTTTTCCTTTATGAATTGAGACAAACGGCCATTCCTCCTTCCATGAAGAATCCTTCACCTATAAAAGGATATGAAGACCAAAGCTTGGAGTAAGAAGACTTACATGCAATATTCACACTCTTAAGCTATTGTTCTTTAAAGTCTTCCATAATTTCTACAAGAGCAAAGTCAAGAGAAAAAAGCTTCATTCTTTCATTCAAATATTCATATTTTCAGAAATTGTTTATTCACACATGATTGTGTGAAAGGGGGTTTACTTTGTTGGTAGTGTGATCAATAAAGTCTGTAACAGTTTGGTGCTTAAGCTTTAAAAAGCACTGGAAGAGTTTGTTACTTAAGCTCAAAAAAGTAACGGTAGAGGTTTGATATTTAATCTGCAAAAGTATTAAGTTTGTTACTTGAACTCGCAAAAAGTAACATAGACTTGTTTCCTGCCCGTAAAGGAAACGTGAGTACAAATCTCAAGCGGTTGGCTTGGGGACTGGACGTAGACTGGTTGGGTCGAACCAGGATAAAATTCGGTGTCTTCATTCTGCTATCCCTACTCTCTTTATATTTACTGCTATTTAAATCCTTGCAATTTAAATTAATAGCTTTATTATTTGAAGTCACTTTTATTCAAGCAAATTTATATTCACAAGTTTTTTTAATTCCGTATTTTTGTAAAAACTTGTGTTTATAGAAAGAAAATTGTTTTTATTCAAAAAGAAATTTCTAAACTATTTGTAAGAATTTGTATTAGATATACTGTACTATTCACCCTCCTCTAGTACTGTAGCTAACCTATTTGGAACCGTAAAAAATAACAAAGAATAATGGGATATATATGTTTTTAAAATTATTGAGTTGGATAAATTGATAAATTCCACAGATAAAACTTATTTCAAGTCTTATAACAAGGGGGGAGGTGAGATAAATTTGGTAGAATAAGGAATTCTTGTCTCATCGTTCTTATCTCTTACCAAACATGGGATAAGAAGGGAGTTGGGATAAAAAATCCCTATCTCACTCCTTATCCCACATTAGGGTGGCAACGGTGCGGGTGCGGGTGCGGAGATGCATTCTCCATTCCGTCCCTAATGATTGCAGGGGCGGTTTCGGTGATTCCCCATTTAATATTTCGGGGATTTTTTCACCCCCATCCCCGCCCCACGCTGGTGCCTACGGGTTCCGGTGAATCCCCATCCGCCCATATCCAATAAATAAAATAAATTAATATTATTTTAATAACCATTTTAACATTCAATAACCAAAATACAAATTCTACCACATTACAAATGTGGTTTAACATTAAATATTCAAAGTACAAAATATATCCAATATTACAAATATTTAAGTTCCAAGTGAACTTTCTTTGAACAACTTGAAATTGAAGTCCAATCATTTAAGAGTTAGGACTTGGTTTTGTTGTTTTGTTGTGATTCGTATTTTCATCATCCTATAAGAATAAAAACAAATATTAGATGGATAGAATAATAAATAAAAAAACTAAATATCAAAAGTTAAAAACTACCTGAAGAACATCCATATCTTTGTTCATGTTCCACAACAATGAATCCATAACTGATTTAGAATCTAAAAACACAAGTATTCATTATATTAAAACATTTAATACTTAACTTTGACGTAAAGTAAATTAATAAGTAACCATTTATAAGTATAATACCTTTTACTTCAACTTCTAACCAACTTTGAGTGCACATCAATGCTTCTACCGTCTCAGAATTAAAACTGCTACGAGACTCATTTATAACTCTACCACCTGTACTAAAAGCTGACTCTGAAACCACTGTTGACATGGGAATTGAAGAAGACGATACAGAGAAACAAAAACAGAGGGCTTAGCCTAATTAGGAATTAATTAACCTTTCTTTATCCGCCCATCTGACTTTCCTTTATATATATATATATATATATATATATATATATATATATATATATATATATATATATATATATATATATATATATATACGCGTTTTATACGGGGATTTATTCGGGAGCGGGGCGGGGATCCCCACGGGACGGGTATAGTACTCCCTGCCCCCACGCCCTTTTCAGTACTGGGGGAAAAAAAATCCCCACCTCCATCCCCATGGGGGATAATATCGGTTATTTTCCGCGTCCGCCGGTGCGGATCCCCACGGTTTTCGGGTAATCCCTGCCCCATTGCCACCCCTACCACATACCAAACATCCTCTAATTACTTTCACTGATGATGGAATTGAATCATACACCGTTGAAATATTCAAAACACTAACATCCTTTTTTTTTTTTAAATTATTTTTATTTCTTTCAAAATCTTCTCAAAATCTAATAAATATTATTTATTTCAAATGATTTTGATTATTTAATATAGATTTAAGAATTTAAATATGATGGAAGGGAAATTGAAGCTTTTGGGTAGCGATGACTTTTTGGTAAAAGTTGTATTAATCTGATATATCAAACTTTCAAACCCGAAGTCTTGTATGATATCTACCTAATTCCTAAACACATTCAAACAAACCATTTCACCACCTTATAAGTTGTTTATTAGGATAATAAAAAAACTTTGCTAATTAATTCCAATGTAAAGAATAGACTCATATATCACTCAAATTAATTAATCCTTGACTCTTTGTGGTTGAAATTTTTAAAAATTCATTTTATATTTTTTTATTTCGGAAGATAAATACTATAATTAAATAATTAAATTAATTATTGTTCGACTAAGCTAAGCTCAAAAAATTGCTAAATGCAAAATCGATCGATTTTTTTTTCAGTTAAATTTATGCATATTAATTGGGTCAAATATGTGTCAAATTAACACGTCTAAAGGTAGAAAGAGGCATATTTTGTATTTGATGAATTGCACTTTTATTTTACTTTTATGGAACTAAATTCAGGTGGGAAATTAAAAATGGATATTTGATAATATAGTTGAACCGGGTCACCCGCAATTCATAAGTTAGTTAAAACCGGACCTATAGGTCGGGTCAAGCAACGTCCATCGCCAATGGCCTTTCCTTCACCTACCCCCTCATCTTCCCCTCTTCTTCCACAATAACCACTTCTAATTCGAAAATGCTCACCAAACTTGTAGGATTTGCAGACCCAACCATTACCCAAAATTCCCTCTTCCCTTCTACCTCTCATCGTGAGAGAAGCCCATGGCTTCCACCGCAAATGCCTTCTCCTTATCTATCTCCACCGCAAATTCTTCCACGGTAAACCCTACGAGTTTGCCCCATTTCTATCTTCGCTTCAGAAATCCTAATCCTGTATGTTTGCGTTCCAAAAGATTGGAGCTTCCTGTGCTCAGTTTGAATCGAATTGGGTCGTCAAGGATTTCTGCTAGTTCTGCTCAGGTTATGGATCAATCGATCGGTGAAGCAAGCACTAAAGCTCCTACCATTGTTGAAGTCGACTTGGGAAACCGGAGTTACCCGATTTACATTGGATCCGGTCTTCTTGATCAACCTGAATTGCTACAAAGGTAGTGCTACTGTTGATTTTTTTGGGTTGTTATTGAAAATGAAAAAAAAATCAATCTCTGCAATTTCTGCTTGATTTTTCATTTTAGGCATGTTCACGGGAAGAGAGTGCTGGTGGTTACTAACAACACAGTAGGACCAATTTATCTGGATAAAGTGGTTGATGCATTAACTAGAGGCAACCCGAATATTTCAGTTGAGAGTGTGGTTTTGCCTGATGGTGAGAAATATAAGAACATGGTAAGTCTTGTAAAACCTACTGATTGAACTTGTTTTTTTTGTGATTCGTGTAATTGGGGATAGAATTAATGTTGCACTGCTTGTGCTTAGGAAACACTCATGAAAGTGTTTGATAAAGCCATTGAATCGCGGTTGGATAGGCGTTGTACTTTTGTTGCTCTTGGAGGTGGTGTTATTGGTGATATGTGTGGATATGCTGCTGCATCTTTTCTTCGTGGTGTTAATTTCATTCAGATTCCTACAACTGTTATGGCACAGGTATTTGTTCTGCTGTTTTCTTTTTGACCATTTCTTTTGTTTCAATAAATGTCTCTCATGTTTTTTGTTTTGGCAAATTTTTTCCCATTCAGGTGGATTCTTCTGTTGGAGGAAAAACTGGGATAAATCATCCCCTCGGGAAGAACTTGATTGGAGCATTTTACCAGCCTCAGTGTGTTCTTATAGACACTGACACGCTTAACACTCTGCCGGATAGGGAACTGGCATCAGGCTTTGCAGAGGTTGTAAAGTATGGGCTTATAAGAGATGCTGAATTCTTTGAGTGGCAGGAGAAGAACATGTCAAAATTGATGGCAAGGTAAATTTTGCTTAGGTTTTCTCATTAAGTGACTTGGTGAATCATGCTTTGCTTTCTAGTAGAACACTTGTACCAAAGATTTAAGAACCATATTAAATGTGCAATCAAGGTGCCTCTTTTAATGTGGCTTTATATTGGTACTTCCTCTTACATATTCACCTCTGGTGTTTGCGAATGACAGGGATCCAAGTGCGCTGGCATATGCCATAAAACGTTCATGTGAAAATAAGGCTGAGGTTGTATCCTTGGACGAGAAAGAAAGTGGACTCAGGGCAACATTGAACTTGGGTCACACCTTTGGCCATGTAAGTCTGTTAATATGGAACTAATGTTTAACACAGTTGCTAGGCAGTGTTTTTGGCTGTTTAGTACATGTGGTACATTAATGCTTGTCAAGTCTTGCAATGTTCATATATAAGATGATTGTGTTTCCCATGATGCACATTTATGATTTTAAGTCATCAAGCAACTCTTTTAAATTGCTTTGTTTGTGATGACTTATAGCTTGAGCTTCTATGTGTGTGATCAAGCTAAGTATTTCCATTATTTTTCACTGGCCTTCCTCTGATAATACTTGAATCCTTCGTTTGAGCATCCAGTTATCTTTGTGATCATGCTAGTATATTTGGGAGGTTGGCAAAATTTTCTGTTCTTCATCCTTTAATGGTATACTGATTACTTCTTTGTTGCATGGGATATGTAATCAGGCTATAGAAACTGGTCTTGGATATGGCAATTGGCTTCATGGAGAAGCTGTTGCAGCTGGAACGGTATTTCTGTTTGTTATTTTCATGGTTTGGCATCCTTTACTACATAAAAATGAAAATCCTCACCTGTGTTGATATTGTTTGTGATTATTCCAGGTCATGGCTGTTGACATGTCATACCGCCTTGGTTGGATTGACGAATCCATTGTAAAGCGTGTGGATGCCATTCTAAGACATGCTAATTTACCCATCAACCCACCAGAAACTATGACTGTAGAAATGTTTAAGTCTGTTATGGCGGTAAGATAGACCACAAAAAATGCTTCACCTCTTGAAAGCTCAAATTGTTCTCATCACTAATTAACGTTCATGTATTGTTCTATCACTGCAGGTTGATAAGAAGGTAGCCGATGGTCTGCTACGGCTTATCCTGCTGAAAGGCCCTCTGGGTAATTGCGTGTTCACCGGTGATTATGATAGAAAGGCTCTCAATGATACACTTCATGCATTTTGCAAGTCATAATTCTTGTTCCCATTTAGCAGCTTGCAATTGTTGTACCAGATGTGTGATTTTGTTTGTTGATGGTGTTACCAGCAATTCTTTACTTCGCTTACCTTAGCCGGAAAATTTGATCGTCAAGATGTAATTTTAGAAATTAAATATATGGTCAATAAAGTTATCTAGTTTCATGATGACATTCCCATTTGGTCATTAAGAGATGATCCTTTTACAGTTGACTAGGATTGGACTTTCCCAAAGAAGAATTTATCAGGGGAAATGGGGAGAGTTTTGTGGTTTATGCAGCTGCTGTGACTTAAAGCAGATTCATCATGATTCATGGAGCAGCATGTTTAAAATACTGGCAGTAAAGACCTTCGGTTGCTTAATTAAGATAGATTTAAGTGGTAAACACTTTTGATAGCTTTAGTCGGGTTTAGTGATTCTTAATGCACATGGAAATGCTGAATTGAACGAACGAGGAGTCTATTAAAAACTCCTATTAAAAACTCTGATGAATCTCGAATTCACTTTCTTCATTTTTGGTTAGTGCCATGTAGTAATGGTCTATGGTTTGGTATTGTTTTGATAGGATGAGAGGGAAAAAAAAAAAACACTGAACTTATTTTTAATATATGTCATTTCACACCTTAATTAATATATAATATTGTATAATTTATTAATTAAGTATTAATAAATTTATAGAGAAAGCATCACAATTTGGTAAATTCTTGCTTAGGGGACAAAATATCAGCTATACGCATTGCCTCTTCGAATCGAGCTGTGTGGCTGCTGTCTGTCTTCTTAGACTTTGACTGCATTCATAAACAATCCACATTCATATCAAATTCATCAACAGCTAATTAATATGTTTTTCTTCTTGTAAATTAATCAACTCACTATTATTCCTTATCCATTTCCAAAGTTGTGCTACTTTTTTTCTATAATAAGCTGACCAATTTTCATTAAATATCAGCGAAATAATATACTATATGTTTATGCATTATCTACCAAGAAATAATGAACGCGATGAACTTTGTATATATATGACGGTGAATAACAATCACTGATGGGAAAAAAAGATAGATTACTCTTCCATTTTCTTCTTAATTATTGAAAATTAATGAAAATAACGTTTATCAAATTCAACCCATTTAATATATAGATCGTGTCAATGTTACCTTTATATGTATCACTAGACTATGACAACACAACACAATAATCCATTTTGCCATATTTATACCAATTGGGTGTAGCTTAATTGGTACATCTCTCAAAGAGGATGCAGATGATAATGGATTCAATACCTAACTTCTTCAAAATTCATATTTATAAAAAAATATATGATAAATTATGATTTTGACCCACTTTTTTTTATTTTTTTTAAACGTCCTACAAATAAGAAAATGATAAAAAATAATGACTAAATATAAATTTTTGCCTCCACTCAACTCAAAACGTGGTTCCACCGCTGCTTATAGTCTCCCTAAAATCGATCATTCCGACATGAGAATCAAAATCTTATATGCATATCTTAGCAATGAGTTGGCACAGTTAGTTATTAAGCAAGCTAAGAGATCCTCAGATTTCTTTGGATCATTATTGAGAAGGACAAGAGCAAAAAATGACTTATAATTATTAGAGAATATCAAATATGAGCCTATATCTATAAGATGAAAAATAGTGCAATATTAAGCCTCACCAAAACAATAAATTAATGAACAACCCATTCACCAGTTGGCAAAATATCTATTTGTTTAGGTTGATTTTATCTCTCGGAAAATATTTTTATTTTTATGGTGATTGGAACTCCAAATTAAAATTTAAAAAAAAAATTGTTGATTAATGACAAATGATTACAAATAAGGAAAAATAACATGTCATTTTGAGAATTCGTTTTCCATTGTTTGAAGCAAAACAATTGAAATGCTGTATTAAATTACTTTTAATACATGAATTATTTATATATTTACTTTTAAGTCAATATATATAGATAATCCATTTATTTATTTTACATATATTTATATCATTTTTTTTTAAATCAGTGAATCGTGCAGTTAATTATGTTTAGATTTGGTTCAAAGTTATATCCTGGCAAATGATTTCTTATCGATTGATTTTGATTCAATTAATTTATGCAAGTTCACAGCCCTGAGAAAAAAAAAAAAAATAATTATCATGAATGCATGTGTCATATCTCATATTGTTATTATTATTATATTGCTCAATGATATGATTAAATTATTTTTTTGATATCTCTCAATTAGAAGTCACATTGCTTCATTTTTATGCATTATTATTGTAATATTCCTCAATAATTATTTTTTTAAGGTGATATGATATGCATGATTCTGCCTATAAAAACTGATTCCCCACCGTTCACCATATCATTACACACACACACACACACAATAGAAATAGATTTTTAATATGGAAGCTAAAACCCATGTTCTCATCACTTTTGCTCTTACACTCTCCTCCTTAGCAGCCATCGCGGCGGCCACCTCCACCACCGCCGCCACCTACAAAAATTACCTAAAGATAGCCTGCAATTCAACCACTTACCCAAAAATCTGCTACAACTCCCTATCCTCCTACACCTCCATTATCAAAACCAATGATATAACGCTTTGTTCCACTGCTTTAAACGTATCTCTTCAAGCTGCAATCAACACTTCTTCCTTAGTTTACCTTGTTTCAAAGCAGCAAGGCTTGACCAAAATTGAAACTCAAGTCATTCAAGATTGCCTCGACGAAATTGGGGACAGTATCGACGAGTTAAGCCAGTCGTTGAATGCTTTGTGCCATCTGAATTTGAATACTAGTTCTGATCACTTGAGATTTGAGGTATCTAATGTACAAACATGGGTGAGTGCTGCAATTACAGATGAAAATACTTGTAGTGATGGGTTTGATGATGATGATGGTACTTTTAAGGTTAGATCTTCTGTGAAGAAGAAGATCAGAAAGGCTGTGTTGAATCTTGCTACCATCACTAGTAATGCTTTGGCTCTTATTAACAATAAACTTCATTTTTATTAATTACTTATTGTTTTGTAATTACATCTTCTTAATTAATTAATTACTATTGTTTAGATGATTGGAGCTGGATCGATAATGTTGTTTATGGCTCCTTGGTTGTTTGATTTTCTTTTGCATCTTGTAATAATTTAATTTGAAGTTAATAAATAATAATTTATATATGTAGTGCATGAATGAAAAAAATTTCAATTGAACTATTTGTCTTATTGATTTTAGTTTCTAAAAGATTATTAAGTTAAAAAATAAAAATAGAATCACAATTTCATCTAAAAGATCATTTATATTATCTCATACATAAAATGCATTTTACATTTCATAGTATTTTGGAATTGACTAATTGAAGAACAAAAAAGTCTTAGGCTCTCAACTATTAGCATGCTTGTAAGTTAATTTATTAGATTTAATTGTAATTTATGGATTTAATTATAGAAAATAAAATAAAACAAAATCAAGTGAGAACCATCATATTTGACAATATATATTTTTTAATATGCCCCGCATCCCTTTATTATTATTATTATTTTGCAATAGAGTAATATATTCATGCTAGCTTATAATTTTATTTGTTTTTTTTATATATTGTTTAAGGGATGGTTATTAGACTTGGACCGGTCAATAAACCGAAAAAGAATAAGGGTCATGAATTAGAGGTTCAATTGGAATCATATAGTAATTGAACCGATGAAACCGTTATACATGGAGAAAAATGTAAACATAATATTTTTATGACCTTTAACCCTTTAAAATAATAAATTAATAACAACATTCACATTAATAATAAAAATAATAACCACATTGACTAAATGATAAATCTTTCTTTATATTAAATACCTCTCTTAATACAAATAATGATAAATTTTTGAAAGAAAGTGCGTCAATATATAAAAACATATGTAGAAGAAAGTAGATTGAAAAGTTGAACAACATACAAAAAAAACCCGAAAAAAGAAATGGAAGAAATGAATAATAATAATAATAATAATAATAATAATATATAATTAATTATTTTTAATAAATATTAAAATTTAAAAGTTTAATTTTTAAATTTTTAAATTCTAAAATATGTTAGGTGTCACCTAGTTGCACAGTATTGGCCAAGCGCTGGATGACGTGGTATTCTAAAATTGTCCGTACTGATAAATTAAAATCGACCGAACGGACGGAAAAAGTTACACGGTGTTTAGCGGCAGTAGCACAGCAACGAACACGGTGGAGAGAGAGAGAGAGAGAGAGAGAGATGCACCTGAAAAAGGCGTTTTGGAGCTCTGGGTTGAAGGATACATCCAAGGAATCAGATCCCCAGGCACAAGCTTCGGCTTCGGCGGTTGAAGATTTGGTCAATTCATTGAACAAGAATCGATTGTACAGAGAAGTTACTCTTGCCCTCCGTACCAGTCTCAATGATGCTCGCGCCGAATTCTCTTTCCTCCGCCTCCGTGGACTCCGTTCGCTTCTTAACTTCCTCCGCTCTGTCGCTCAATCCGACGCCACCATCAACCTTTTCTGTCAAACCCAATCAATTCCTGAACTTCAGGGTTCTCTTCCTGAGATTTTCCATATTACCAATTTCTGTTGATTCTTTCTAAAATTGTCCTATTTTGAGATTGATTCGTTTATTCTTTGCTATGATCAGTGGTTCCAGTTCTGTTTAGACATTCTCTCAAGGAGGCAGAGGATTGCAAAGTGGAAAGTTTAAACCATATATTTGGCGTAGAGCCTCTTAAGATAGCCGGTCCATCAACAGGTGCAGAGATTGCTATTGCACTTCGAGTTCTTGAAGGCTGTTGTCTCCTCCATAGAGAAAGCACGATATTGGCTCACCAGCACAAGGCTATTGAGGTGTTGCAATTGAATTTTCCAAAATTTTCTTTTGATCCTGCTAGACCAATATATCTAAGTGTTACCAAAATTTGAGTTATGTGCCTAATTTTATGAAAATTACTCGTGCATGAATTGAGTTTTTTGCTTGCAATCAATGACTTGCAGGTGTTGTTGCATATATTATCAGCCAGGGGTGCGCCAGAACAAGGTGCCTGTCTAGATGCTCTAATAGCAATAATGCTAGATTCATCATCCAATCAAATGGTAAGTTGAACTTGTTGGAAGGCTGTTGTTAATCTAGTAGATTCTTTAAATTGATGATCTCTAGGTAGTTTCTGCCTTTTCCCTATATATGGCAGCAACATATCATTTTCAACCTAGGCTGATGTTATCATTCAACTTTATTGGTTTTGTTCACATTTTTATTTGGCCGTGGAGCTTCATTTTACTTGCACATCTTGTCATTAAATCCATGCTTTGTTCATAGTTCTAGCCCAATCTCAAAATTGTCTTAACTTGTTGGTAATAGTTATTTATTTGCAATTGATTTATGTAATCTCATGAAATAGACTTTCTTATAATAGCTGGAATGGATGTAGTATTTGCTTTTAAACATTCTTTGGATATGACATAAATGAAAAAAAAAAAAAAAATGATTTTAGGCTTTTCCAATTAGTATTTTGAGTTTATTAATTGTAAGAAAGTACATTTTTTCTGCTGAATAAATATGTTATTTGTGTTGCAGGAAATTCAGTGTAGTTAGTCATTAGTTCATCGGTTTCTTTTGATAACAATAATGCTAGTCCTTGTTTTGATTTATGACAACTGGGCCTAGAATCGAAGTAAAGATATGCAGTAAAGTGTTCTCAACATTAGGCTTTCAAGGCATGAGAAAAATTTGGTGGATGAGTATTTAAATTGAGTAATGGTTTTTGGTTTAGGGCTTGAAATAATTAAGCACAGAAATAGATTCATTAGTATTCAGTTGGAAGCTGAAGGGCTATGCTGCTAATGCCAATAGCACTAGTTCATGTACCTAGGTTGTTTCAAGGCTACATTAGCTGATAAT
The DNA here is from genome assembly GCA_039660915.1 of Euphorbia tirucalli. Classification (NCBI taxonomy): domain Eukaryota; kingdom Viridiplantae; phylum Streptophyta; class Magnoliopsida; order Malpighiales; family Euphorbiaceae; genus Euphorbia; species Euphorbia tirucalli. The sequence continues at coordinate 75,627,229 of CM077641.1, forward strand.
TTCGCGTTGTATTTTTTTTTTTTTTTTGGCATCTTCAACTTTGTTGAAATATAGTGTTGCTACTATTTATGTTCTGGGATTATTTGATGGTTGAAAACTTGTAGCCATCCTAGGCAAGATTAATATATCTCGTATTTGTGTAGGATTCTTTCTTTCTTTCTTTCTTTCTTTTTTTTTTTTTTTTTTGAATTCTTCACCAAAAGAATTTGAGACTTATTTTCCATTTCTGGTTTACAAATATTGCTTGTAGGTTTGATGATTAACCAAATTACTGCTAAACCTAGACCTCCTTCATCGACTAGTTGGAAACCTTTCTTTGTCCTACTCCAGGGATCAAGTATAACCCTCATCATTTAATGAAATTCTGAATTTGATTGAAAAGCTTGGTTTTCATCGAGCCACTTAGTGCAGGAGTCTTATGTATGTTTAACAAATTATTTACAATTATTACAAATATCAAGAGAAGCTTGCAGATCCGAAACTGTTATTATGGCCTTGGAAACTTTTTGTGCACTATAGTTGTATAGAAAATACTAGAAGTGAGTCATTACATTCTTTGGTTAAAAGCCTGCGCTTTATCAGACATCTAAATCTGTTCTATTAATATTTATTCAGGATTTTGAGGTTTGTAATGGTATTGAGGAAGTGACTATACTTATTAGGGACAAGCAAGTGGATGAAAATCTCAGGTATATTGGTTCATACTCCTTCACTTTATTTTATTTTCTTTCACATTCTAATCTTTGTTGGGATTGATTTGTGCCCCTCATTGTATGATATTGTTTCTGGTTCATGTGGTATTTTGTTTTATATTAAACACCAGAGGGAAAAGAAAACCATCCAAAATTTCCAATAACTTATAAGGTACTTAGCTCATGCAAAAGATTGTGAATATTGGCTATTAGCCCTAATGAACTGTTTTATCAAACAAAGGTCTCTCTCTCTCGATCGACATTTTAATAAAGAAAAATGGAGGATTTTCTTCTTTCCTTTTCTGTTTCTCTTTTCATCATCAGATAATGGAATATGTGGGAGAGCATCCTTTACCCATGTCCCAATTGTAATATCCATCGAAAATGTTTTCCCTGAATACTATATAAAAGATAATGACTTATCAACTCAATAATGACCTCCAGATTATGTTGAATGACCTCTCTCTGTCTCTCACTGAAATATTCCATTCAAAACGTGCAAGTCAAGGAGGAAGGTTGGGTTTTTTATTTTTTTAAAGAAACATGATTTGGTCTCAAGTGTATGTCAGTTAGGCAATGCCTCAGCCATGATGTTGAAGCCTTAAGATTTCAGTAATAAGCCTCCTCTTTTCTTATTAAGGTTGATCTATATCTTACAATTCAGAGTTTACTGCTAAAGTAGAATGATTTCATCATTTGCCAGGTTAAAGTGTGGAGAGTTCTTGCTGCTACTCATTGGCCATGTTAATGGGAGGGAAGGCTCTCCAATGGTTACCATACATGAAGACATAATGCGGCTTCTTGGTGAGAAATCAGCCTCTTTGATATGGGCAGCCAGTCAATTTGGCTCAACCCTTGACCCAGAGCAGAGACTTACTGCCTTGCATATACAAGCTGGCAGGGTGCTTGAGTCACTAGATATGTATTAATTCAAAAGATACGAGTACCACTCTTACATTATTATTTCCTTTAGCAACTATGTTTTGTTGATTAGAATATGCCCTGGACGCAACTATTGCCAATTGGTGCTGGATTGATCAGGGATTGGCTCGTCAATCAGACATACGTTCTACAAACTTTCCCGCTTGAGCTCTCTTTGCATCATCAATCAACACCTCTTTTCTTTTTGTCTTCTTTAGGTTCTCACCATCCAGTTGAATTTGGATTGAAAGGGAGGGAGGTAAAGCTCTTCTAACAACTGTTTTCAGCACCATTCATTAGACTCGAACCTAGGACCTTACTCAAGGGAAGAAGCTCCTAAACACTCTGCATAATCTTTCCTCATTGTCCCAACTGAAGTTGCTGTAAATCCTGAGTTAACATATGGCAACCTTGCATATGACCAGCACAGTAGGAGTTCTACGGTTGGTGGCTTCAGATTTACTGTTGTCCGTTTCCTCAGAGACTTAAGCCTACAAATTACAATTAAGTCTCACTCTATCTGGAAACCACAACCATCTTCTGTTTATTCAAAGTGGAATTACCAACCGTCATATTTGCAAGTTCTGTAAGTGACCCCATTTTGATTCCATCAATGACTAGACTCTGTTTGCAAAAGCCAATTCCATTAAAAGGAAAATTGTGTTGTGTTTCTTTTTCTATAGGAAGGATTTTTGGTTGCTTTCATTAAAAGTAGACAAAGGAAAGTATCATTGTAAAAGAACCGGATAACAGGAAATGTGCAGTGATGTTTTACTGTGTTTAGTGTTTACCTGTTGAGTAGGGAAGAAAGTGAAAGAAGAGCTTTTCTTTTCTGTTTGATATCATTACGGTTGTTCTGTTTTTGGGGGACAAAAATTCCATGTGCTTCCAGTTTTCTCTGGATTGTTTTTGGGTTTATTAACAAAGTGTAGACTTAAAGCTTTGCTAATTTGCAGGCATTACTGTCTTTCTTTTTCCCCACATGACATAAACAAGAACTGGATTATCAATTCGAGTATTTTATCTGGTATAGGTTCGGATTTAACTCCTTGGGTACTCAGTACGCGAATTGAATTATATATGTAATAAATGGGTTGAGCATGTGTATGAGCTCATCAAATATCTAAATAAAATAACAATCTTAAGCTTTGGCAAATATATTGAGAAAATTACTGTCATCATTTCAAAAATGTTTTATTTATTAAAACTATAATTTTTTTCCTTAACAAAAATATATGAACCTTTTGTTTGGAGCAAATTTTAATTACTGCTTAAGTTAAAACAGTTTTTACAAATCATTCTTAATTAAATTCTCAAAAATTTATTTCGCATTTGATATAGTTTTTAATTTAATTCTCACATTACATGATATTTTTAAATAAAAAGTTATTTCTCATTTTTTTTTTTTCCAAACATAAAATTTGATGAAATTAAATTCCAGTAAATGGAAACGAGTCTCCAAAAATACTTATCACTACTGGGATTGATTTCCTAATCTATATCCATTAATTTTTGGCATATCACATTTCCGATTGGCTGTTAACCTTGAAATATTTGAACATAAGCATTGATTGGTGCGGGATAACCGTAGGATTATCCATGGGAATTTGGAAATAATCAAGCTGGACAATTTTACGCCAAATTATTGCTAGGTGGATATATCATCTATTTTTGGGCGGCTTTGATCCTATTTGGCCCCTGAACTTTTATCCAGAAGTCGATTGGGTACTTCATATTTCAAAATCAACAATGGACCCCTGACGTTTTTTTCAATTTTCTCCGTCAAATGAGAGTGAAATTCTACTTGCTTTACAAAATTTATAACTTGGCCTTATGAATACCATTATTTCTTGAGAAAGACGTCATCGTTGTATCAGAACAGAACACCTAATACTATATCTAATACTATATCTTTGGATTTAGAGTTTATAAATTAGTTTTTAGAATTTATATTTTAAAATTTAGAATTTTTATTTTAGAGTGTAGAATTTTATTTAAATAAATTAATTATACCACTCGTTTTTACTGAATTACCACAGTAATCACGTAGTAAAAATTCTCTTATTTCTCCTCTCCCACAACTCACTCCCTGTTCGCTCTTGTTCAGACCATCTCTGCAACACCTCTTTTTGTACCAACAAAAAAAAAAAAAAAAAAAAAAAAAAAAAATCTGCATTATCTCTTTAACTTACACTCTTTTTTAACATCTGCTAAGCTCATCAAATTTTGCCCAAAAATATTTCCATTCTGTTTCATTCTGAGAACTGATTACTTGATTTCTTTTTTTTTTTTTTTATTGAGGGAGTTGTGGTTTGCATTCACGTATCGTATACTTCGCCACTTTCCTTTTGTTTATTTTGACCTGAATTGGATCCCAGGACAGGACGATTCCCGACCATTATATAGTTCTGTTATGTTGTAATTAAAATAATATATTATTTTTAAACGGAAATAAACTAATTGGTGAAAAGAATAATGGGATAAAAATTTGTTATTTATAGAGGAAGAAGAAGGTTTAGTGGGAAAATTAGAAAGGTGTGGGGGTTGATTGGTAATTTTGAAAGGTGAATTATCAAATTTACTTTTGTGGCGAATTGGCACAAAATTATGGTGTTTAGTGTAAGTTAATCACTCAAATAAATACATTACAAAAGCCACATGCCCAAAATTTTTTTATTACCATACGTATCTTATGACTTCTGAATTTGATTTCCATACCACTTCCCCAATTAGCATAGGGTATTTAATCCATTAATTAAGTTTTTATTTATTTATTTTTTTTTTAAATGCTATAAAGAGAATTAGTAGGAAACCAAAGACATAGAGTATTCTCATAAAGTTTACTGTTATCCGACCCAAAGTTGATTAGGTTCGGTCATTGAGTCGAAGTTAGAATTATTCTTAAAACCTAAGCCATCCAAGTTTTGCACTTATTTTACAAATATATAAATAATATTAATATTTAATAAATATCAAAATGCACATGTTATTACCAAGTAATAATTGTACTAATAAAGGCAATTCCCACTAATTGAGACGTTTAGAGTTCAACTCTTATTAATATCAAATATTACACTGTTACTCCTTCCATTCAAAAATAGAAGTCACTTAAACCAATTCTATTTTTTTTTAAAATAGATGTTTATTCTAGAAAACCAAGACAAATTTAGATCAATTTTTTTCCATCTTATGCTTCTAGAAATTTTATATAATAATCGATTGGCATAAAAAAAATCAATAAAAATATTAAATTCTCTTAATTCCATATATCATGAACTATGTAAAACTCAAATATCAAAAACAAATTACAAAATGAAATTTAATAAGACCAAATTAAGTAAAATAATATTATTCTATAGATATATTAATCAGTATGAATAAATTTTAAGTGAGATTTATTGTATAATGGATGGAGTAATTAAGAATGAAAATACTATTGCTATTCATGTATATAAAAATAAACTGATGCAATTTTAATAATTTATTTAAATATTACAAATTTATTAAGATGAGTATTCATAAATGTAGAAAATGATTGAATAAAAATAAATATAAAGTATAATTTTTGAAAAACGAAAAAAGGAAAAAAGAAAAGAAGAAAGGAAAGAGAGTAAAAAAGGAAAGAAGGAAAACAAAAGAATCGGAGGATTTGTTGGCGAAGATTGGTTTTTGCTCTAACGAACGCTTCAATGGCATAATTTGCCGGCCAACTAATTCTCCAACAAAACACACAAACAAATTATGCTTCTTTCCTTTTCCCCTCTCTCTTCAGATCTCTGAAAATCTCCCCCCATTTTTTTTCCATTTTCAGTTAGGGTTCTCGTTCTCCTCTCCTTTTTCTTTCCTTTATTTTATTTTATTTTTTTGTTTTCGCCATTTTTTTTTTCACTTTTGTAGTTTCCTCATTTCTCGCAGATGGCTTACTGACGCAGAAGAATTAAAAAAGAGGGTGGAAACAGAAAAGAAGAACAAGTTTTGGAATTGGCGGAGGAGTTGTGTTTTGATCAGGAGGACGCTCCTCAGGTGAAAAGATCTGAGGCTTTTTTCTTTTCTCTTTTTTTTTTTAAAAAAAAAAAAAAATTTCTGGTTCGGAAGAAACCAAAATAGTTTTCATAATCATCAGTAATTGAATAAAGAACAAACTAAATTAGAAATGAGCGCTTCGAGGTTTATCAAGTGCGTCACGGTCGGTGATGGTGCCGTTGGTAAAACTTGCCTCTTGATTTCTTACACCAGCAATACCTTCCCTACGGTACTTCTCTTTTTCCTCTTATTTTCATGTTCCATTTTTTGGCTCATTCATTTTTTTAATTTTCTTGGAGAAATGGCATTTATGATTGATTGTGCAATTTGGTTGATCGCAATGATCGGTAAAGATGTTTGCTTGATTTGGAAATGTTGGATGCATCAAACTATGCTCAATTGCTTCTCTGATCAAAGCTGAATTATATAGATTAAATTTTGGTTTTTGATCTGGAAACGTCTGCAACCATCATTTATGTTCTGAACTTCCATGGTTAAGATTTTCTGCATTACCACATTGTGGGAGGGGTAAAATTTTTAGAACATGGGATTCTGATGTCTAATATAGGGTAATTATTTTAAAGCTTTGGAAAAGTTATTGTAGTTCAAACTTTAAAGTGTAAAAGAAAGATTGATATTGTAGAAATGAAGAATAATTTTGTGACTAAATGTAGAAACATGAAATATTATTGGCAGACACATTGTTTTGCCTTTTGTTATTTGTAATGTATAAATGATTGAATAATCATTCATTTATTGAAATTGACTCATGTCAATGCTGAAAATATGTTTTTTTTTTTCTCTGATTCCATAATCATTTTTTGACTTCGTAGAACCTTTGAATTAGTTGTCTGGAATATCATGCAATTGCATTAATTTCATGGGCACTGTTTATATGAGCAGGATTATGTGCCCACCGTTTTTGACAATTTCAGTGCAAATGTGGTCGTCAATGGGGCAACCGTTAATCTTGGGTTGTGGGATACTGCTGGTAATTTTAACAATGTTTTCTGTCTTTCTTATTTTTCTATAGATGCTTCTTATAATTGTAAGTCTATTTTTTGTTTGGTCTAAGCATGTTAGTGCTTGAACAGGCCAAGAGGATTATAATAGGTTAAGACCTTTGAGTTACCGCGGAGCTGATGTTTTCATACTGGCATTTTCTCTCATCAGCAAGGCTAGTTACGAAAATGTTTCTAAGAAGGTTCTGATTGACATAGATTGTACAAAGTGCTATCATTTTATTTTTGAACTGCAAATATAGTGTTCCTGGATGATGATGATAATGTTTTCTTTTTTTCAAAACTTTCCAGTGGATTCCAGAGTTGAAACATTATGCACCTGGTGTCCCAATTGTTCTTGTTGGGACAAAGCTTGGTAAGTTTTTCCTTCAATCTGATGTATTGGTATCAATAATACTTCTCTGTTGTGATGATGGAGTTGAAAACTAATTTTGTTCTTAGCTGAAAGTCTCTTTTTACATTTAGCCTTTATACTTAAGAGTGATAATTTTCTGATGTTATTTTCTTGTCAAATGCTTTTGCTTCTAATTCCTAATATCGTAGATCTTTGATTTTAATTTGCTTTTGTGTTGTCATCTGAAGCAATCTAGTATAATGTTCTGGGATGCTCTGAGCTCAATACATGGTTGTCAAAAGCCACAGAAGCGCTCACCACCCACCATAATTGCCTAGGCTAGCACCTCAGCGCAAGTGCTGGGCTAAGGCACATCTAGGCCATATGTTACCTTTTATGTTTAATGCTGTGATAAGAAGGAAACATCTGTAATTAAGGAGTTGGAAAGGGAAATTTTAATTTATGGTAACATCTTAAATAGCATTTTGGAATGCAAAATAAATGTGTCTGAATGAATTAAAGCTATTTAAGATGATGCAAAATCAATTTAGGGTAACATAATAATAGTATTTGGGTACTTCTAGATAAGTATTTGGTTTCCAAATAAATCAGAGCTATTTAAAAGTTTTCAGATTGCATAAGAATATTTTGGTTATATGATGTCAGAGATAACCCAAATCTCTAAAACTGAGCTGTCACTCTGCTGTCTTCCTAACCAATCAAAAGAATCCAACTGCTAAAGCCATCACCACGTATGGTTTAGCTGTGGTCTGTGGACTTCCCTGGTGTTCCTTTTGGCTTGGTATGTCAGCAGTCATTTCTAAGAATACTTTTTTGCTTGAACATATTTTTCATCTGATCCAAATTGATCATGTCGCTTAACAATTTCACTAACCAAAGCTTGTGCTCCCAATTAGGAAAGATGATTGCTAGAGAATTGCAAATATTTTCTTTTGGTAATATATTGGATATTTATCCTACCAGTCGTGTTGGCAGAATGATCTCCAAAATTATTCTTAGATTGCAGTCTCTTTTTTTCATTAGCTTATGTGCAGTGTCCTTTTTTTCAAGTAATAAATTTTCATTGGCTGTTTACTTGGGCATGGGCTGCACCATTCAGATTAAGATATTCAGGGTTTCTTTTTGAGATGTAGCCACCTCACTTTTTGTGTCCTTTCCAATGAGCTAGATCTTCGGGATGATAAGCAGTTCTTTATCGACCATCCTGGTGCTGTTCCCATTAGTACAGCTCAGGTAATTTTTTTTCTTTTTATGACAGATGCTGTATATATTTCTTAAAATGTTTTATATTATTTGTCATCACCATCGTTATTTTCATTTGTCTTTGGATTTGAAAGGGAGAAGAACTAAGGAAGCTGATTGGTGCACCTGCTTACATAGAATGCAGTTCGAAGACTCAGCAGGTAAATAAAATTTGTCGGATAACATTTTAGTCTATACTGAGTGATGTTTTGGCCTTGACAATCATATACATGGTGATTGTTTTATCTGCAGAATGTGAAGGGAGTCTTCGATGCGGCCATCAGAGTGGTCCTTCAACCTCCGAAACAGAAGAAAAAGAAAAACAAAGCGCAAAAGGCGTGTTCCATCTTATGATTGAAACCGGCACAAGGAGTAATTAGGATGTCAGTGAAGCATAAGGTGGTTTTGGTATTGCTTCTCGGATTATTGTGGATGTCTAATATTAAATTCAGTTATGTAATTGTCCACCTTCTCTTGCCTCCTGGTTTTGGTATGTTCTTTTTTTGTATTAGTAGACTGGAGTTATCCCATTTAGGTTAATCATGGCTTTGGCATAGTTTTCTTAAAATTCCATCAGGAATCAAACATATGTTTTTTTCTTAATGTCCTAATCTTAGCTTGAAATTTTTATTTTATTTTATTTTATTTGTGATTTGCGGTGATTATTTTAACAAAATGGTATACAAACGTACTTCCAAATATAAAAGCAAAGTTGTAATGTTTCAGACATCCCCAAAAAGGAAACATTTAAATGCTGCAGAACTGGTAATAAGCTCATTCTACGAGTTCCTAAACTGCTTTTACGGTTTGACACAACCCTATTGTCTCAAACCGTATGTCTTTTGGTTGGATAATGGATCCTCTTTGTTTCTCTTCTCTCTCCTTCCACATCTTCTCAGAATTTCATCTTTTCCAATTATTAATCCTCTTTGTTTTGTAATTTTTTTTTTTTCTTCTGATGTTGCATGGTTAAGATTAACACTATTTCAGCTTGGTAAGTATATTATAAATGCTTAAGACAATCATACATAGCAGATAAAAGTTTGGTATTTGTAATTTAAATCCAAGACCAAAAAAAAAAAAAAAGAGAGGACTTCATGCGAAAATCAATTCTTAAAAAATTGATAATAATGTTCTGCTGATTATTATGAGTAGCAAATTCATTTCATTGTAGACAAATTTCACCGTCAGAACGATATGACTTATTTTGACATAAAAATCTCCCCTTCCCACTGAGAAACAGGGCTAATTAATTTACAGTGAAGAAAACACAAGGAAATCATTTAAGATTAAACTTCCACTAGCAAAGTTCAATTTAAAATTCAACCCAAGTCTTTGATTTTTTTTTTTTACTCAAATAAGTCTTTCCATTTAATTAGAAAAATAACTTGTCATTTTCAACAGCCAAATATTTTGTTTTTCCTTTCAAGTCAGCCATTTTGGAATAGAGACATATTAGCATTAATATAATAGTCAATGCACATCAGTGTTATTAAAATCGGATCGGATTAGACCGGTAGGTCAAACCAATTTAACCGATAACCGACCAATGATCTGGTTAGTTTAACACTTCAAAACCGGTAAAACTAAAAATTGGTACTGTTACTGACTACAAAACTAATTACAATCCAGTTCTTTTCTCATCTATCAAATACCTAAGTTTCTTCACTATTATTTACTGACAAAAAAAAAAAAGCTTACAATGGGTAGAGAACCTCCCTCTCTCTATATATATTTTATTGTGGATGCTTTTTCCATGCCTATTTTTGTTTATATATATATATTCTATGCCTTACTATATAGTCCTACCAAAAAGGTATACCTTGCCTTACTGTATATATTATCATATATTAATATCAACTTAATTAACTAAACTTTACATTATTAAATATTACTATTATTATTAATTGCATTTAATTACATTTTTTAAATACAATTATTTATTTTATATTACATTAATTACTTGTCTGATGTAAATTTTTCAATAATTTATGTTGCCTCATTTTAACAATTTTTTTTAATGTTTTTCTTATTTTAGTAAAGTAAATATGTATTTTATTATAAAAACACATAAAATAATAATATTTTTAAAATAAATTCAGTTCAACCACTAATAAATTAATCAAACCGGTTGATCCGTAAATCAATAGTTTCACCAATTTATTTTTTGGACTGATTTCAATAACATTGATGCACATGAATCCTCAGGCAATTTAAACGTGAACATAAAACATAATTAATTCTGTCTAAAAAAAGGGAATTAACTATTTATAACCAACCTTTGATCCTGCAAGGTTTTTTTTTTTTTATTTTTTAAAAAAAAAACAATAACTTTGCCGAATTACAGTGTAGATGGAACACAAACTCGGAATTTATAATCCAAGTGACTTGAGTTGTCGTTTCATTATCTTACATTTCAAGTTTTGATGAAATAATGCCAATATTAGTCATTTGTTAATTGTTACGCAAATTGTTTAGTAATAAATTTCATCTTTAATTTACCTTCAATAAAAATAAAAAGCTGCAAACTATAATCAACCCAATTAGCAAGAGACCTTAAATACATAAGCACTCAAAACATTTATTTCAAAAATTAGGCTACAAAAAGTTAGGTACAAGCCCGTATAAAATACAAATAAACATTTTCATATCCTAAAAAAACAATAAAATGTTGGCGTATGATTCAGTACTGGTATAATGATTAGACATAATTGACATGGCAACTCGGTCTAGACTCTCGGAATTCTCTTCTTTGGCAAGCAGATTAGCAAATATAACCTTATCCACAAAAGTTGATGGCAGCAATCATATTTGAAATAAATCATGGAATATACTAGTATTCCTGTCACACCTTTATGGGTTCGTACTTCTCACCAATTACTCCACCTTTCTGCTTTTGGAACTGAACGTACCTTAATGTGCTGGCAAAGAAAGCATCAGCAGCAGGGTCTGGTGTATTCGAATCACTTTGCATCTCAGTTGTAATCAGTTCAATAAGGCTCTGAATTGCAGCAACAGTGATCTGTGGGTTTCCCTTCTCGAAGAAGTAAAGATACCTGCAAATGCAATAAAAATTTGGATTCAAGTCATGAAAAATTAAATGAGACTAAAGAATAAACAATCCAGTACAAACAAGAAGCAATTACTTGTTCAGAATCTCAACAAAAAGCGCCACTGATCCAGTGCTACCTCGTGCTGCATTGGACATTTGTTGAGCAGCATTTGCGATCCTTACAGCACGCTTTAGGCAAATTAGAACCCTGGCATAAACAAATATTGCATACAAAATTAGAAACAATAACACGAGGAAACCTAGCTACAATACCATGCCAATTAGTGGTCAGAATGAAAAATGGTTAGTCCATTTTCTCGTTTTGTGTTCAATAAAATGTCACCAAAAACAAGCCACAGATTGGTTAATTGCTAATGAACAAGTAACACTGCAAAGCTCGGACCAGTAATCAATGATAATTATTAAGCACGCACCTCTCCCCGTCTTTCATATTATCTTGATCCTCAACCCAAAAAAGATGTGCACACCCATAGACAGCTCTGCATTGATCAGGCTTCTTTAGAAGCTTGGCAGAATACTGCTCCAAGCAAAGGTCTGAAATCAGTACACATCCTAAACATATAATGCAATAAGAATTAAAAGTACGATCAATGCTAATCCAATTACCCCTGTGGCTTTATGTGTCAAAGTGTCCCTATTTTCAACACCAAAGACATGCATCCTCTGTAGAGTCCCTATTATTAAATGTAGAGCAGTCACTTGTGCTTTGGAATCCTGTTACACCATGGTGGCATTAGTAAAATGAGAATGATTCAAAACCACAACAAAGTTCTGATTATTAACTAAGCCAGAAATCAGCTTACTGAGATTTCTTCTTCATACAGAATATATGCTTGAGTGAAAAATTCATATGCAACAGGCTCTAAATCAGAGTCATTCGCAGCCTAACAAACAAGCAACGGAAAAGGGAACACATATCAAGACAAAAGATGGCAAAAGCCAAATGGAACATAGATATTGATAAGCCAAATATTTTTTTTACCTCAGCACATTGTAAGTACAACCTCAATGCCAAATCCGGAGCAGGGACAGTTGGCAGTACCTCAACTGTCTGATACGATACAGTTTATATTATAAACAAAATAAGAAACGGTCATGTTACCACTATTGTACTAGAGAGTCAAAGGAAAGGCAGACCACTAACAACAAAATGATACCTGATTCAGAAGCTGAAAAATTTTCTTTGGCGTAGTTGATGAATCATCACCAAAAGGATTTTCATCTTGCCCCTGCAGTCGCCTAACCAACTGCACAAACAAGTTCACAGAGAGGATTTCAAATGAAACTGTATTGCTACAAGACAAAGGTTAAGTCATGTATATCCATCTGCTGAAGCTTCAACTTTTGTCTGTCAAGATGGTCTTACAAAGATGTACTTAATTTGTCTTGAACAAGATAATTTGGGCGGAAGCAAACCTTAAGAGAAGAAAACACAAGAGGAGGAATAGTGTAGGGTAAACGTTTTGGACCTCCAGTCATGATCTGCTTCCTGACTGTACATATGATCTGCAATGTTAAATAGAAGATATATATATTAAAAAAAGAAAGAGCTTTCAAAATGACCTTCAGCACTAAACAACTCAAATCTACCTACAACAAGCAAATTCCAGAAATTAATGTACCAAAAAATACATACATGATAAATAAAATACCTTGTACATTTCCTCTGGATCATCATTATGCAGCATCTGAATAAGACGTGCAACAGAATTCTGCTCCTCTTTAAAATCATCTTCATCAACCTATAAGTGGAGGAAGAAGTGTATTGCATTGAGAAAATGTGGTATCAGAGTTTTAGAAGCATAACATGAGAAAATCAAAATATTAATTGATGACCAAAAACACAAACCCAATAACTGCAATGCCAACTTAGAATATTTATTTGCTAATGGATGTGGCAAATATTAGATAACACTAAAATTGTGTTAAAACTAAAATAACCTCCTCATGCGTTCCATCTAAATCTTTGATAAGCCCAGCGATCAATTCAAATAATGCCTCAACCTACAAAGAGAAAATAGACCTTGTCATCTCCAGATATCTGTGTTGCTTTTCTGAAATTAAGATTATGGAAAGTATCTGAAATGCAAGGATCAAGAAGGAAGACCAATATACCTTGTCCGCTGTAGATATACGTGTGTTGTTCTTCATAATACTTTGTATTATAACAGTTGCCATAACTTTATTAGTCTCAACGTCAAGGTACTCCATGACTCGAGGATAGTTTGAAAGCTTCAATGCAGTGACAACATCATTATATTTCTCCAATGGAGCACTTAAGAGTGCCACAATTTGTTTTGTAGCTTTGCTGTCTTCAAGCTTTCCCTTGCCAGATAATTTCTTAAAACAAGCTCCCTGAGAGCACAAAAATTACTGTACATGTAAGAACACCCAAAATAGGCACCTAGAAAACCATAACCCTAGGTTAGCTACAGAGACATCATCATGGAAACAAACGTCAAATGTAACTTTATGCTATAGATTCAGTTTCATATTTGCTCAAAATTCACTGTTAAGCATATATCCTGCATTTGTGTTGAAATTTATCACTAAGCATATATTTGTCACTTGATGATTCCACTCAGCAAACTTCCATTTCTGACAGGAATGTTCCGCACTATGCATGCTTCAAACTGAAATTGCCATTATGCGATCTAATATCTTATAAACTAAACTACATATCTCAACCACATTCACATACGAAAACATTCTGCAAGAGCCTTCTTTTGTGAACATTGTCAAACATTGCACAATTATATAATCTCCAATCTCGAGTTTGTTTAGTGAATCACCTAAACACATTCAATCGAATCGACAAAATCCACTTCATGATTCTCAGGAAAACACAGTTGAGGTAAAAATAAAAGCAAGAGATAAGATAAACACAATAGTCAAAATTTGAGAGCAAAATCTATTTACAATATTTTTCAGGTTGCATCTATTGTTTAAGGAGCAAAATAGAGATGGACACCTAACCGGAAAAATCCCTACACTTTGCTATGAATGAAAATTGAAACTGAGTGGACAAACATAGAAGTGATGCACATGCAAAGATAGTTTAGAAAGCAAAACATACCAACACTTGATCTGCATAGTCCAACCGGTCAGGATGAACATGGAGAGTAAATGTGAGGAGAGATGAATATAAAGTCACAGCTCCAAAAATAGGCATGTCAACCTGCGCTTCAATCACCTGCATCAACAATTAAGTCTTATATTTGCAGGTTTAAGTAAGCAGAATTGAACAAATCACAAAAAGAGCATACAAAAAATGGAGGGATGATACATAGATAGCTGAGCAACAAGCTTTATATGGACAAAAAATAATAGAAACTAGGCAGACAACTACCAACAAAGAGTAACTGCAATATTAACCACGCGAGGGATTGATGTTATCACTTCAAAAAGCACTACTAAATGAAGCCTCAAATCAATACATTTATATTAATCAAGTCTTTTTCCTATCCCTTTGGGTTTAATTCTGGTGTCCTTATTTTTAGACTACATTTGGTAGGACGGACAAATAAAGTAGAAATATTTTGGGACTCAACACTAGTCTATATACACTTCCTGTTTTGTATCCAGTCAAGCTTTTCAACAAAATTCATTTCCTTCTTCCTTTCCATCCTTCCAATGAAGTTTAGCATTAAATCACACCCCACAGACATTATTACCTTCCCAATGGCATTATTCAATTTTGAAAAAGCTTCTACTTGCAAGAACTCAGGCAACACTTCTGCACTTGAAGCTGCATAATTTGAGAGCCTCTCCATCAATCTTGAGAGCACCGTCTTGATGTCCACAGATGGCTGTGAAACATATAGTCAGAAGAAGGCAGAAGTTAAGAGCTCAAATTATTGCATCTATCGAGTCTATTGACAGATGCATCAACCAAAACCAAGTTCGTACCTGAAGCTGGGGGCATGCACCTAATAAAACTTCTAGTGTCTGCAAATGATACTCGTCTGGAAAGACTTGAATAATGCAATCCATCAAGTAGAACTGAGCAATCTCATCTTTACAGTTGACCACCTGCCAAAATAATTGAGATGCAGAATTTAGTATGGGAAAAAGTATAAATTACTAAACCCGTAGCCTAAAATAAATTATCATACAGAAACAAAAATGTCAAACCTGTTCTAGAACTCTGGGTAGCACTGTTTCTTTGTACAGATCAAGATCAACACCTTCTATCTGACTGAGGACATGAAGGTTCTTCCCAACCTATTAGATAGAAGGGAGAAAACGCTTAGATGATCACGTGGACTGCGCATATACAACCCAGTTGCAGTGTGAAATTATTCATTTACGAGTTACTGGTATTACAAGATCACGTAGCTCGCTCCGTTCTTTCTCCCGCTTCTCCTTTTCCCGGGCAGGTCCCTGCAGACCAGAAAGCCCGACAGCAAGCCTCAACTCAGGATCAGCTAAGAGTATGAATGATTGACAAGCAGTATAAGACCTGCATGACCAGAAATCATGCCCTCATGACGTGTTTTACCTTCATGACATGCAAGCATTGTGATGCATGCCAAACATGAGAGCAGATAGTCATAGATATTTCAACCAACCTGATGTTGCATCCGCACCCACAGCTTGTTCATCTCTGTAAAATTTTGCAGCACAAACTCCACAGCATCCATGACCGTGTCAGCATCCCTGCAGGAGGCCCAACAGCCCATGCACTTTTTAAGTTCCATTTACAATTCACCGCAAGATTACAAGTGAAACGTGAACACTTAGATCTGATGGAGGAATAAAGAGGGATAGGAAAGCATAATGAGAAGACAGAAGATTTCCCTTGTTTGGGAGTTCCATGACGCTAGAAAAGAGAAGATAAGAATTTCCCACAGAATCAAAATTGAGGAAATAAGATTAACCCCTCCTTAATTATAAATTTTTTTTTTTACAAAGGCAACTAGTTTAGCCGTACTACTAAACTCCTTTCTATCCCCTGCAACATCTAACCATGAATAGTGGATCAACCACTCATTCTTTTTCATTTTTCTATCCCAGGAATAACAATTATCTTTTTCTTCTATATAGTGGAAAGGAATAAAAATATTTGCTCTGCAGCTTGGTGCTACAACTGAGGTGAAGGGTCCACATGTTACTGTGGCGAGCATACAAAGAATTTCAAAGCTACATTCTTAATAAAACTACTTACTGATGATTTTGCCTTTCCAGATTTATCATACTCACATAACCTGAAATAGTATATCTATCTTGCAATTCATCTAACTCAACCTTGACTTACACCACAGCATTTAGCAGGTGTCAACTCCCACTAAATTATATGTCCTTAAACACAAAAATTCTTCACAAAGAAGTTTAACAAAATCTACAACAACCAATCATTTCTTACCCTTCATATTCAGAACCAATATCGGGTAATTTATCCCTACTGACTTGAGAAAGATAACTCCTTAAGAATAACCCGCGTACAGGATTCTGAATGCCACGACACATTTCCACAAGATCTTTAAGGACATCTTTAGCAGGAGCTTCTTTAGATTTAATGTATACTGACCCTACAGTACAGAGGAGATACCTGATATGGAACCAATTGAAAGGAATAAATTTGATGTTAGAACTTTGTGCGAGTACCAGATATCAGTTATCATATACC
Source organism: Euphorbia tirucalli (assembly GCA_039660915.1). Classification (NCBI taxonomy): domain Eukaryota; kingdom Viridiplantae; phylum Streptophyta; class Magnoliopsida; order Malpighiales; family Euphorbiaceae; genus Euphorbia; species Euphorbia tirucalli. Next base: position 75,644,186 of record CM077641.1, read on the forward strand.
TAAGATACCTTTGATAAGCAGTCCAACAAGCAATGAATACAAATTCTCACATATATGGTCTAATATTTAGAAGTAAAATTCTTGAAGCGTAAAATTGATAAGAATTTATTTCATCATCTGTTCTCAATTTCACAACTTTTCTGCTTACCAACTAACTCATATCCAAGCCAGATGTATCACACAAACAGCCCAGATTTTTTTTCTACAGGACCATACTTGTTAAAATTGAATTAATGAAGATTTGCTTTAAAAAAAGGCCAGGCTAATTTAGGATTCTCAGCTGCAAGAACTTTCGACACCCTAAATAGATATATACAAACCAATGAGCAATGTCAGACTAAAACGGATCAAACCTCCAGGCCTCTTTGCTTCATTGTTGTGCTTCTTATGAAAATACAGCAAAAAGTAATGGCAATACAGCGCATATAACCAAAACAAATCATTACCAAAAGGAAAAGTAAAAGATAACTCTCGTTGTTTGTAAAGAACAAGGGTTCATTCCTGGACAACGTTTTTTGATACTAAAAATCCAGTTCACACTACTAGAATTTCAAACAACAAATGACACTAGGATACTAAATTAACCTTGTTGAATAAAATGCAGATAAAAAAAATTCACATAACAGTAATTACTTAACAAGAGATCAACTAAGGCCAAGAAGATCGAATTAACGGAAAAAAATGACAATGGACTTACAATCGTGGCAATATGTTACCAGCATGCTGCACAAGTTCATACAAATCAATAATGGAGCAACCTCGCCGAGTCTCTTCCTTGAAGAAAATCTCCAGTTTCCTCAGTTCATCAAATGCTCTCATGTCTAAAACGTCACAGGCATATCACAAACAACAATTTCTATAATTGCCTACTCGAATTCAAATATCAATTGTACAAATAAGAAATTAGATCTTGAAAAACAAGCCCTTACAGAGTTCATAGTATTTATGAGGGGAGAGCTTCGAAGTCCGCAACTCAGACAGCATCTGCGCTGAATACTTCAAAGCGTCTCTGAGATTGTTGGAGTCCTGAATAAATTAGGGTTTTTCCATAAGTCCATTGATCCTCAGAAAAATGTTGAAAAATCTTCACCTATTTCTTGAAGAAACAAACAATTGAAGTGGCAAATAGGGTTACCAGAGCGCGATGCATGTAGAAGGCATTCTGTTGAAGGCCGGCAATTCCCGCCGCCAGCCATTTCTCTTCGTCTTCCACTCCATCAGCGATCATTTTCTCTCACTAGCTTGCTCTCTCCCTCCCTCTCTTAGACGATCTTAAATTTTATCGAAGGTTGCGTTTTGACTTTGCTTTGTATTTTGACGAAACTCAACAGCCTGTCAAGTACTCGCTATTTTGGATCCGGGTGATCTTGTGCTCTTCAGGTGGGCTGGGCTGACCGGACCTAAGCAGGTCAACCTTTAAAATAGTTAATCCAAGCGTAGCCCAGTCTATTTATTAATTTGCAGGCTCACGCAGGGCTGAGCTCAGGTTTTGAGATTTATTTCCAAACCTAATCCAAACCCATCTGTTTAATTCATTTTTGTAAAAATATTTGTAATTATTAAAAAAAAAATTAATAAAAAGTATTTATATTTGTTACATTCACATTTTCTATACTCTTAATATATATATATATATATATATATATATATATATATATATATATATATTAATATATGTTCGGGTTGACGGGCAAGTCTAAAATTTTATTTATAATCTGAAGTCTGTCTTATAAAAAATCAGACTTGATTGCGTTCGAGTCAAGCTGAGCTACATAGAAAATATATCTAACTAAGCGTGGCTCAATTGCAACGGGCTTGGCTGCACTAAGCAGGTACCCATGAGCATGAACAAGTCTATATTCAGGTTGATAATTGCAACCGATACAAATACTAGTTGATCGAATCTAGGCGTTCCATTTTTCGCAAACCGAGCTATGTGACTTCTTGCGATGATGCGTTTTACCGAATAAAGGAATAATACATATGTTGCCTTCTTAATTTGGTACTAAACGTCTATTGGTCTCTCCAACTTTGGAGAAATCCACTTACCCCCCTAAAATTCACAAAATTGATCCAATTAACCCTCTCAGTCTAACGTAGTAGGTAGAGTGAAAGTCTAGCATACTTCGGCGCGCGAAGAAAAAAAAAATGATACGTTTTTAATAATTAAAAAATAATAAATCTTAGAGTAGATTATACCCGTTAGACTTCAGGGATTGTTGAGTTAATTTGGTAATTTTGGTTGTTAGCATCTGATAATTAATCATCTTCTCCTTGTATCGGTTAAGATTTTCTTCATTTTGTTAATCAATCTTCTTGATTCTTTTGATTCATAATGTTGAGAACAAGAAATAAAAACCATTAAGTCATCTTCTTCTTTCGCAATTTTCCATCTTTCTAATTTCTTGCTATTTCTCGATATTCACGGATTTGTGCGCCCTCGTCGTCGAAATTGCAGACTCGGTGTTGCTGCCAATTTTTGAATTTCACTGGAGAAATCTAAAATAAAAGGAGGAATTGCCGAAATTTCTTGTTGAAACCTGTAAAGATTGGATCTTTATTGCATGGAATTGAAGCCCAGATAATCTATGGGTATAAAGGAATTGCAGCAGGCTTTAAATTGTTGGATTTAGTTTCTTCTACTGTTCTTAGCATCTTTTGATTGTTCAAAGTTCTATTTGATTAATGTTGGGTTGAATTACTGTCACTATATATGCAATATAAAAGTTAATCGATGGATTTTAGGTTTTGGTGTTTTGTTTCCCCTTTTCGAATTGGTCATCTTAGTTTGCTGTGATGATGAAAGTTAGTGTTCTGACCCATGGATTTGCTGCCTCCAGTGACTTGTATACAGCTCAGATCGCATTCGCTGGTTTGAATTATTGATCAGAGCAAAGAGTGAACAAAGGCGAAGAAAAAAGAGTGATAATGAACTAGTAAAAGAAGAAGAAAATAATAATGGAAGAAAATAATAATGAAAGAAGCAAGGTTGATAGTGGGCATCGGCGACTCAACATCGAGGTGGTCGGACGTTGCAGTCCGCCTTAAGGTTGGTGGTCGGAGGGAAAGTAAAGGTTGAGGAAAATAGTCGAGAGAAGAAGGAAAAGAGGAATAATACGAAAAAAGAAGCATATTTTTAAAATTTATTTTTTGCTGCCACGTGTCAGGTTATTATTGTCTGTTTCATTATTCAACTTTTCAAATTTGACACGTGGCAGCGCGTGTATCACAAAATTTTTTCTTTATTTGATTTAATCAGATTAAGAGGGTTAAATGAGTTAGTTTTGCCAACTTTACAGGTCAAAGTGATTGTATTCAAAGTTAGGGAGCTAATAAGCTTTCATGAATTAGTTAAGGGGGGCAACATAGTCCGGAATAAAACTCAATTTTACACTTCTAAAATTGAAATGAGTAAATCATTCATTACAAATACCGAAAAGTAAAGAAAATATTCTCTGAAAGAATATTTTCTGTAAAACAAACAGAGTTGAAGAACCATAATAATATCAATAATAATACTCCATTTTAACGACAAAAAAAAAAAAAAAATCCATAAAAGTTCAATTATTATAGTCGTTGCAAGACTCGTGGCAAAGGGATACACTCAGCAAAATGGGGTTGATTATTTAGAAACTTTTTCACCAGTGGCAAAGATTTCATCTATTAGAATTCCATTGGCACTTGCAGAAGTCAAAGGATGGGAATTACAACAACTATATATTAATAATGCATTTTTGCACAATGACTTAGAGGAGGAAATTTATATGAAATTACCACGTGGTGTTCATACAACAATACCAAAGCAACCTGTAGGCTTGCCAAATCACTCTATGGTCTGAAACAAGCAAGCAAACAATTGAGTTCTAATTGAAAGAAGCAGTACATGTTCTTGGCTTCAAGCAATCTGTAGCAGACCCTTCATTATTTCTTAGATCCAAAGGAGGAGATTTTATTGCTCTTGCAGTAGATGTAGATGATATAATCTTAGCCAGCTGCAATATGAAAGTAATTCAAGATGTGAAAGATTATCTTCATCAATGATTCATAATAAAAGATCTTGGCAAAATGAAGTTCATATTGGGACTTGAAGTATGAAGGAACAATTCATGAATTCGTATTAACCAATGCAAATATGTGTTAGAATTACTAGTAGAAACATGATCTTAGAATCCAAACCTTGTGTTACACCAATAACACCAGAAAAATTGGATTTCACCAACTCAGCTGTACTAGAAGATATTATAGAATATAGGAAGGTTGTTACATCTCACCAACACTATACCATATATTTCTTTTGTTGTTCAACAACTATCTCAATATTTGGACAAACTAACAAAAAACACTTACAAGTGGTACACAGGGTGCTTCGATACTCAAAATCACATCCTGCACAAGGTCTCTTTTATCTAGGCAACACAAGATTATAATTAAAGGCTTTTATTGATTCGGATTGGGCAAATTGCAAGAGTCAAGGCATTCTATGACATGTTTCTTCATTTTTCTAGGTGATTCTCTAGTCAGCCGGAAGTCAACAAAGCAACAAACAATTGGTAGAATTTCATTTGAAGTAGAGTACAGGGCCATGTCCGCAACCACTTATGAATTGCAATGGATAGTTTATTTGTTAAAAGAGGCACAGGTTTCACATAACCAACTAGCATTGTTATTTTGTGAAAACTAGACTGCAGTACATATAGCTAAAAATTCGGTCTTTCACGAAAGGGCAAAGCATTTAGAGATAAATTGTTGCTTTGTTAGGAAAGGTTCAAACTAAAGAGGAACACTTATTGGCTATTAAATATGCAAATCAACTAGCACATTGTTTTACCAAACCATTACATTCTCATACTTTTATTTCATTATTGACTAGGTTAGGGATTTTGGATGTTCACCACTCTTAGCTTGAGGGGGGATATTAGTTATAATTAGTTATGATTAAATTAGTGAGTCACTTGTCAATTGAATCGGTTACATGTGCTAATTGGGTTAGCTCCTTCTATATAAGGAAAAGACAGCCAGTATTTGTCATCAATTCTGATTTTACTTCTTAATCCAATTCTTCTTTTCCCCCTTTTACTTCTTCTTCTTCTTCTTCTATTCTTATGAGTTCGTTATTCTGTCTTTTTTCTTGCTTAAAATTTACAAAGTGATATATATTTTTGAATAGATTGGCTTTACCTCACATCTCTTAAACTTTCATAGATTCATATTCTTTCTGAAGAGATGCCTATAATCCTCTTTTCTTAATGCAATCATAACTTGAAGAGTAAGAACATAGTCTTATAATCAGTGAAAACACGATTTTGTAAAGAAAACTCTTATAAAATTAGTAATAGAGATTATAGATGAAACTAATTTTATCCACAAATATAGATCTATAAGCGGATGATCCTTTCGACGGGTTGCGAGGCTGGGCCAGGAGACAGTTTTATTCCTTTTACTTTGGGAATTTTTAGCCGTTTGTGGCTTAGTTTTGAAAAACGGAAGGAAAACATACGTAACCAAATTCCTTCGTTGAAATGGTTGAAGAGTCGTCACCCGGTTTAGCTCTACTAGGAAATTGCGTTGTAGCCAAGCTGTGTAGGAATCGCTATTCCTTTTACCCAGAAATTTAGGTATGGACAAATCACCTATTTCTATCTCGTTTCAAACAGTTATTAACTATCCTAATTTTCATGTCTTTTATATTTATTTTCTATTCCATTTTCAGCCCTAATTATTTTCTACATGCTCATACATAAAATAGTAAACAAATGCGGAAAGTAAATAAATTCGAAAAATAAAATTAATGGGATCACCCACTCATAAAAATCCAATCGAATAATCTAACCTAGGGGATACATTTATAAAAATGGGGTACGAGGTACAATCACCTAAAATACATGAGTAATCGAAAATAAAAAGTTAGATCTAACCTAACATACATCTACCTACAAAATAAACGTTAGTAGCACAATAAACATATAAATGCACATAGGACTCAAACTAGACAGCAAAGGATAATGGATTATTTGGGATGTCAAAGAAGAGAGTCAGGAGAATCCAATTGATTTAACCGACTTGACCTGAAAAATAGTTCTCAAACGTATTTTGAGAAAACAATTTCTAAAACATTTTTTTATTAATAGATTAATACATGATTCGGTGAGTCGGTTATCCCGGGATTTCAATGGAATTTTGTTCCTATGGGTCCTAATTACTTCACAAAAATTAAATCTAGATCAGAAAGTGGTAAACACATAAAAAATGGTTTTCATGAAAACATATTAAATATATAGATATTCATACTCAATAACTTTAATGGAAAAAATATATATTATTTTTTATTTTTATTACAATAAGATAAAATATTTATAAAAAAAATAAAGTTTCAGAAAATTTCTTTTTATTATGAGTTTGGCTATTTAGCCTACTTCTGAGACGACTGATTCATGAGAAAATCGGAGTGGAATGAGGAACAGAGCCATACGACTAAAATTCGAGCTGTACAGCTCTAATCACCAAGAAATAAGCCGTACAACTATGATATTTGGAAAAATAGTTTGATGGTACTGTATTTGAAGATTAGAGCTGTATGACTCATATTAGAGCCTTGTAGCTCTAATTTGATAAAGAATAGAGCCGTACGGTTCTCATCTCTAGATATGAGCAATTTTATTTTTGGGATAAAAAGTTTCAAGCACAATACAAAGTGCAACCCAAAAAGGATTTAAGGCCTCTCAGAAGTTATCTCTAGTGCGTTTATACAGTATTTTGAGCCTCTAAAATCGATTCTTGATTTGTAAGTCAGTTTCGAATGAGTTTGTTTTTAGCCCGAATCATCCCTGAGATCACGAACCAAGGACAAAGAGCGGAAGTTTGAGTGTTTAAAGATAGGAAGACTAGTGCTTTAATTCAGAAATGAAAGGTTAGAGTGATGTGGAGAGTGAGAATAGGTTTTCTTTGCTTTCTCTCTTGCTCTCCAACTCTCTCCCTTTCTTTGGTTGCTAATCCCCTTCTTTCTTTTTCTTTTCCCCTTGATAATAGTTGTTATTTTTCCTAAAAAAAGGTCCCCTTCTCATCTCACCTCTCTTTTCTTATCCATCCCCTTCCTCAAGATACAAAACTTTTGTCTTTTCTCTCCTACCTATTTCTGGCGATTTTTTTTTGGCAAGGATTAGCACCGTACAGCTCTCAATTTTTGGATCAAAAGTCTCGATTTTCAAATTTGGTTCAGCGGTTTAACCGTTCCTTATATAGAGTCATATGACTTAAATTAGAGCTGTGGGACTCAGATAAGAGCTATGTGGCTCTCACTAAAATTAGAGTTTAGACCATTGATCTCTCGAATGATTCTCGGATTTGTTTCCAAGCTCATTCATCGTCAATCTTCATCTTTCAAATCGATTCCTGTAGAAAACTCGATACTGAGGATAACTAAATTGGTTCCCATCATTGAGGTCAAAAAAATTCATGCTTACAACATTGCTTCAATTATTTTGAAAGAAAAAAACACAATAGGAAATGAATAGAAGTTATAATATGTCAAATGCAAAATACATATATAATCATATAAGTAAACATAAGGAAATACTAATGTACCTAATCAAACCTCGAATTATTTTCCCTTATTTTTATTATAAACTTGTTGTTGTGCAATTGGTATTACAAATAAGGAAAAAAATAAACAAATCAAGAAACATAAGATTTACATGGTACGAATTTGCCTACGTCCACGGGCAGAAGAGAATTCTTATTAGAGATTTAAAAGCAGAAAGAAGTTTAGATTACAAGGCCTACATATAAATCACATATCTATAACCTTCAAAGTCTTAGTCACCAAGTTTTGCCAACCCAAGACTTGGTTGCCAAATTTATCCAAATCTTGGTGACCAAGCAACCTTGGTGGCCAAGTTGGACTAATTTAATCCATACCAACAAATATCCCCTTGGATTGAATTATTACTAGCCAAGAACTTTGGAACAATTACTCTTATGCAATTCCATCCCAAATGGCATCATCGAATGTGAACATTCACCAAGCTAAGTTGTGCTTGAACTTTGCAGTGGCAACACCTTATTCAACATATTCACCAGATTATCTTTAATGGCAATCTTTGTGGGGTTCATCCTAGTGTAAATCAAAATTTTCTCGCTGCAGAAGCTGAATTGATTCACACTAAATTTATGCTAAGAATGAATTACTCAAATTAGGGAGAACAGACTCAACAAAAAGCAATTAAATCCATAACTATGTCGTCCTCACACAAGATTGAATTCTAGCTCTTGCTTTTCATGAAGAGCCTCTACTATCACGTACACAGATGCCTCTAGAATAAGTCGATGTGCTAGCATGGGATGAAATTAAAGCTTCTCCCTAATTCCTTCAATCGCCGAAATCTCTAACCCTAGAGATGGTGGCTGAAAATCCCAATAATGAATAGAGAGGGAGAGAGTTTCTTGTGGAGAGGAATTAGGTTGGAGTGTTAGATTAAGTTTAGGTTAGGGTAATATTTTATTATACTTTTTTCATATCTAATTTAGATATTTTCATATCAGAAAATATCTTAATTAGTAATTCAAAATTCTAAATGAAATAAAACTAACCTCAATTTTAATCTAACCATATATCTAATAAATATACCCCATTGATATATCAACTCATTTAATTATTTAATTCTCCATTGTAATTAATTAACTTAGTGAGATTAAATTTCTCTCATAGGCTTATTTATTTTAGTGGATTTAACCATTAAGCCTTTAAAATAAACAACCTAAAAGCTTCATATAAAATATGTGACCAATACATATTTAACCAGTCCATGACAAACTTATTCAGACATCCTTTGTTTGTAATCCTGTAGGTTCATCTTATCTTTGTAGTGGTCATAATATCTTAAGGCTTACAAACTGTAAGTGGGTTCTAACAAACCATTACAGCTACCCAAATAAGATGAAAACATCAAACTTATAGAGACGTAAAGCTTGTAGCAACTTATACATCTTTATCCAGCGATATCGGTGTCCTACAAGAGGTATGACAAGATCACCTTATTTAACTACTATGACGTTCCGTGATTCCAAATAGACTAAAAATCATAAATAACTAACTACCCACTGGTTACCTTATTTGGATGTGCGCATACTCTTATTAGTGTCACTCATTAAGTGGCTAGTGATAGAGCAACAAATCCCTTCATATTGCTCATGGCCCCTAGCATGATCATTGACAAACCCAGTCATACCCATACTTGGCACTTTGTTATAGGCCTAGGTGTATGCCCAAAGTATGTGAGCTAACACCTAGGTCCATATCAATATCAGGTTTGAGGATCCGATATAAGTACTACTAGAGAACCACCTATGACATAGGAACCATGTGGTGTTCTCATAGCAGATCGATCCAATACTATGTAACCTAACATGCACCCATACCCTTTTATTGACATTCCATGTCTAATGGTCGGTAAGACACCATCGTACAATTAAGACACATGCTAGTCTTTGGTTATAATCATTCTCATGGTTATAATCATTCTCATGATTTTAACAAACCAATGATAGCTTTATAACTACGTCCTTATCCTACTCAAGGTCTCTGTTGGATCAAGAGGTATTTAAACTTAAATGCAAGAATTTATTTTGATGATAACAAAGAAATGGACAAGAGAAATAATTACAAAGGAATAGTACATCTAAAGTCCATATCATTTATGCAAGAAGACCATTGGAATATAAGTGACACTTAGAGTTCATAGTCTCAGCACTACAACTCTTTTTTAGTACAAGAATTCCAACCAATGACTTAATGCAAAGAAATCTTCGTAAAGTATTGAAGAGATTGCCACTAAAGATTTCATGACATGCACAAGAAGTGATCAAATGTGAAGTCATTTAAAGTCAACATAATAGCTAAATAAAAACAGTGCAGGCATATCGATCAAGACTGACTTCATGCAGAAATGAAATTTTAGCTGGCTAAAAAGGACAGTTTCAAAGATAGAATGTTTGTCATAGAACAAGCATCACAAATAGTCAACTAAAAGAGACAAACAGAACTCGCCAGTTTTCACTCTCCAAGCCACATTCATTTTAGCTGATTAAAAGTGGAAGCCAGTCACTATGAGACAAAAATAACGGCTAGTTTCTGAAAGGGAGTAACGGCTAGTTTTAGGATATTTGCCTATAAAGAGAAGCTCAAATCTGTGTGAGAGGTTAAGAGACTTAATATTCATCATAAGCATTCTCACTCTAAGACAAGTGCTTCTTTCTCTAAAAGATTTGAATGTTTTGAGCTTCAAACCAAGTTTCTTTCAAATCTCTTCTATAACACACAATTACCAAACCAAGTTGATATCTTTGTATGGTATTTTGGAAGATCACAAGTGTGTTACCATACCAAATTTTCATCTTTAGAAACACCTTGAGTTTGTCTATTGAGCTTTAAAATAGACATTGTAGAGTTTCTCAATTGAGCTTTAAAATTGAGGGTGAAAAGTTTCCTAATTAAGCTTGTAAAAATTAGGGGTGAAGTTTCTCAATTTCCTTATGAAAAATTGAGGTGAATAAGTAAGGGATTTACTTATTTAGGTAGCTTTAAGTCATAAAGCGCCAAGGCTTGATTCTTGCCCATTTAAAAGGATCATAGTGGAACTCTCAAGTGGTGAAGCTCGAGGAGAGGAGTAGGCCAGAGTCGCCGAACCTCTATAAATCTCTTGAGCACAATCTCTCTAAACTTTATTCTATATACTTACAAGCATTTTATTTACTTTGCTTCATTCTTTATGCTTGTTGATTTTGTGCTTAAGCTGGTACTTATTAACAATTGCCTAATACTTGTGTGTTATAATTCTGCATTCTTTACAAGTATTTTGTGTTGGGCATTATTTACAACTATTAGCTAGTTATTCAATTCACCCCCCTTTGAATCTAGTCTAGCTTTGGGACCCACAATCTCAATGCCCGAAGAATATTATCGACATACTTGAGTAAAATAGCAGTTAATGAATTTTCTATTACTATTAATTGCACAAGAAATTAATAGAATAAATTATGCTTTTTTTATATATATAACAACACATCTGATTACATTACATAGGAACTAGAGCTTACACTAACATTCTTCTCAATAAAGAACCACTTGTCTTCTATCATACCCTGAATAAAATTCAATCAAATGTCAATATGCTTAATCTTCTCATGATAAACTAGATTCTTGGCCAAGCTTAAAGCACTTTGATTGTCATAATACAAAACCGGTTTTTGAATTTCTAAAAACCAAACTACCAACCAAACCTTCAAGCCAAATACATTCTTTAACTCCTTCTGTTAAGGACATGTACTCTATCTCAATTGTAGACAAAGCAACCGTAGACTGTTATGTTACTTTCCAACTAGTTGCCCAGAGTAAAGATGTAACAAGATAAGGACCTACTCTTCAAATAATCTCCACCATAATCCAAATTTGTGTATCCAACTAGACCATTGCTCTAGTCTTTAGCACTATACACCAAACATATGTCATTAGTGCCCTTCAAATATTACATTATCCACTTTACAACCTTCCTATGAGTTTTCCCAAGATCACTCATAAATCGTACTCACCATACTAACTGCATGAGCTAAATCAGGCCTGGTGCACACCATGGCATATATTAAGCTCTCGACATCACTCAAGAATAGAACCCTTTTCATGTAGTCCCTTTCTTCATCAGTGCTAAGTAGTGTGAATTTCAAGTTGTTCACCTTAATCTTGCTATTAACTATAATCAACTTGTTATCCACAGCAAAAGATAGATAAATGAGTCATCTGTAAGCTTCTTAGAGTACACACAGATGTCATATGGATTTCTCAGAAACTCATAAAAAATCATAAATGCACCAAAGCTCTCATACCATTACCAAGGAGACTACTTCAAACCATACAAGGATTTCTTCAGCAAATATACATGATCTTCCTTATCAGAATTAAGGAATCCTTCTGGTTGGGACATGTAAATCTGCTCTTCCAAATTGCCATGCAAAGACACAGTTTTAACATCTAACTACTCCAGTTCTAAATCATAAGTACTTACCAAAGCTAGCAAAACTCGAATGGTTTATGCTTCACAACTAGTGAGAATACTTAATTGTAGTCAACTCACCCATTTTATGAAAAACCCTTTGCCACAAGACTAGATTTGTACCTTCCTAGTTCAACTCTTGATATACCTTCTTTCTTTTTGAACACCCATTTGCATTCCACCAGTTTAACATCCTTAGATAGTTGTTGCTGAGTGAAAATTGTACTATAAAAAGATAAAGAATATTGATCATAATTGTGCTAAAAATGAAGGAAAAACAAGCTTAATGTGTCCGTTTTCAGGTTGATAGCAAAAGCACTGTCAAAACTCAATAATCTCATTTCGCAAGCTAAATTGAATAAAGAACACTACTGGAAGCCTGAAGATGGACTTAAACCACCTGAATGATGATGTGAAATCCACCAGAGAGAGGAGAGAGCAACTTGGAGGCGCGAAATGACCATGTCATCCTTGGAAAGTAAATGAAGATTAATTTAAACTCTCTTTGATTAGTGCAAGTGGGATGCAAGTAGAATTAACCCTGCTAATGACACCTCCTACTTAGTTTTATTTTGAATATTTTTACTAAGCAACTTGCTTGTAATAGATTTACTCTTTCGCCTTTTTATACTACTATAAATAAGTAGTAGTTGTGTTTAGTTTTCATACATGACTGGATCATTTTAGTTTGTACTTTCTCTTTAAATTTATAGTATTTTCTCTTTTTGCAAATTCAGTGTTGAGATTACTTGAATTCTAATAATGATGTGCAAATAGTCTCACTTCGCAAGCTCGAGTTAGCTTGTCTAGCACGAGTAAGTCTTTCTCTCTTTTGTTTTTCATAGGCATGATATATTAAGTTGGTTGTTAAATAAGTAAGCTTAATTCTTATAAGATTGATCACTTTATATCAAGTAACTTTAATTAGACCAAGAGGCAATTTAGAGTTATGGAAAAACTAATTTAACACACATGTAACCTGAGACCAAGAGGAGATGGTTAATATGTTAAGGGTTTTATCTAAATGGTAAATATTTTTGGTCAAATACATCAATTCCCCCTTAAACTTGGCCCCAAACACCAAATGGCACTCTGAACTTTGAGAATGTCCCGTTTACCCCTCTAAAGTTGGCAAAACCGATCCACTTTACCCCTCGAATCTGGCATGGCAAAGAGAAAAGCAATTGACCTTTTTAAATTGGCCGAATACATAGATACCCTTTTGAATTTGGCCAAGAATGCCTACTACCCCCTGAACTTTGAAAATGTCCTAATGCCCCCTGAACTTCTTAAAAGTGTTCTAATACCCCACTGAATTTCTTAAAATTGGCCCAGATTGTCCCCTAAGTCCCATAAAAACCAGAGTTTGCTTTGAAAAGTCAAACATGAGACAACTAATAATTGAGTGATACGTGGCAGCAAAGGGCAAACTGGGTCACTTTTTCAAAGTTCAGGGGGGCATTAGGACATTTTCAAAGTTTAGGGGGGAATTAGGATATTTTCAAAGTTCAAGGGGGCAGTAGGCCTTTTTGGACAAATTCAGGGGGGTATCTATGTATGAGTCCATTCAAATTCTCTCTCTACCACGTCTGATTCGGAGGGCAAAATAGGTTGATTGAGCCAGGTTCAAAAGGCAAATTGGACGTTTTCGAAATTCAGGGTACCATTTGGCTTTTTTGGAGCCAAGTTCAAGGGGCATCGGATGTATTAGGCCAATATTTTTTTATAACTTAAAGCTTGAGATCTAATTTATGAGGGTAAGAGTTAAGTAAATGAAATCTCAAAGAATGTATGTGAGAGCGAGATGTGAAGCATGGTGAATAAAAAAGAAGAGACCTTAAACCTATGATCTTTACCCTACCTATGCTAAATAATGGAGAAAGGACTAAAACTATTGGATAGTGCTTGACTTGAGTTTGTGACCACTTTTATATATTTTTTTCATTACTATTATCATTATTATCCTTATTCTTCATTTATATTCTTTATTTATTATTTCAGCTGTTTATCATCATTATTCTCTCTCATTTTAATCAAAGAAAGAAAGATACATAAATCGATTATTTTATTAAGAAGTCTGACGCACTTACTACCTAACCCTATGGAAATGACACTTTTTCTTATCACAATATTGCATATATGATATGATCTAATACACTTGCTAGTAGTCACATTTGCACATACAATTTTTTTGCGTCGTCACCGGGGATTAGAACTTTAAGGTTCCAAATTTTCTTTATAAAATAGTAGGTTCTCACTTTTTGTTCAACCTACATAGTTATTTATTGTTTAGACAATCTAAATCTTTGTATGTAAAGAGCTTGCTTGCCTTTGATTCCAGAAGATATAGGAACAAAAGGAGAGCAAGTCAAAGACAAAGAATGGCAGATGATAGACAACCAAATGGAGGCAGACAACCTCCACTTGTCATGGAAGAACGACATGATGACAATGAAGTACATTTACCTCCCTAAAGGCAAAGAATCAAGGAGTATTCGAGACCTTTAATTGAAGGACACAATTCTTATATTGTGATTTGAAATCAAAGCCTTAATGATCCAAATGCTCCAAGCAGTTGTTCAATATAGAGGACTACCCGGAGAAGATGCAAACGCTTATATGTAAATTCATGCCAAAGGTGGACAACAAACTTCACAAATGGGAAACTATCCACATGTGAGAAAAAAAATGATAAGGAAAAAGAGCTTAATAGTAAACGAAAGCTTAAATAAATCTGTAACTAATTGTTAGGTGTTGAAACCAACAAAAATAATTTCCTGTAACTTGCAATTAAAATTGTAGTATTGGAGAGCAGGGTCGAGATCCACAGAGATTGGGTTTACTTATCTAAAATTTTAAAACAGTAATAAAAAAAAGGGGTCAATTTGATAATCAAATAGAATAAAACAATTGCAAAAATTGTAATATGAAAAAAATATTGAGAATAGTTTCTAGCCAAAGTTATCTTAGTATTGATTTCATTAAATTGATCATTGAATAGAAATATATATTTCTTTTCTCAAATGAAATGGTTATAAGTTCTAATACTCTACTTTTCCTTAGATTGCAATTTAAATAGGAATTGCTCCACAAATAAATCTTGTTTATCCATCAATCCTAAATCAGCTTTTAAGATTTAGATTGTAAATAGCTTTTGAAGTTTAGAAGAGTCACCATTAAACACCTACTAATACTCGAATTGGATTATTTAAGGTGAATTGAATATCTTCGCAAATGCAATTCTAACGATTTAAATTCATTGAATACATTTGCTTTCTACCTTATTGAATCTATTAAACATGAATGAGTTTAAAGATTCAATTAGAAGTTTTAATTGATGAAAATAAGACTTCAATACTTAAATCAAATAAAATCTCAAGAATATAGAAAACATTCAAACATTTAAGAGACAAGAACTTTGAAGAATAATTCCCATAATTTTATTATGGAATCAAACTTTGATAAACTTAGCTAGAACAAGAATTTTAGCCACTCATGGCTTGAAACAAAAACAAAGGAATAAGAAGAGAAAGCTAAAAAATTGACAAAACTCTAAGATAAAATCTCTCCTCCAACTAATGAAAGACACTCCAATTTATAGGAGAAGAGAAGTGATAACTGCATTTTATGCATGTAATTTACCTTGGTTTATAAGCTTTAATTACTATATTTTTGGTTAACTTAGGCGGATTTACTTCATTTTATGTAATTATTTGTGCTAGTGCCATTGGAATTGAAATTAAGCTTAAAGTGTTGATTTTAGGAGCTCAGAGTGCATAAAGGATGGAGTTTGAAGTCATAACCCATAAGCACGGCTTATGGAATGCTGTTGATGCTGAAAATGAGCTTAGAAAGCTGTTTTGCATAAGCCAAGATCCTAGCTTAAGGAGAGCTACGAATTTGGGGAATTTTTATGGAATTCGAAGACTTTCTAATTAGTTTTATTTTATTTGTATCAACTTTTAATTCCATTTGGGATATTCTCTAATTTTCCTAATTAGAGTTTTATTCTATTTAGGATTTTTATTTCCTTCTCCTTTCCACTTCTATAAGAGGAGTCTTCTTCTTCTTATGGGAGGGGAGTTCTTAGGTTTTAGTTTGAGTTTTCTTTTAGTTCGAGTTTTTCTTTCTTTCTCTCATGGAGAGATAATTTTCTCTTCTAGCTAGTAGGAATTCGGTCTTGTAAAATCAACTGTTCTTACTGTCTTCTTTAATTCAAATAATTGATTTTTTGCATGATTTAATGGAATCCTTGATTTAATTATTTACTTGTGATTGATTTGCTAGTTAGGTAATTAAATACGTAATCGTTTAATTCACTTAACCTAAGTAGCGAATAACATGGTTAATTATGGACAAGTTTTTAATTCATGTTATGGATGAAATTGATATGCTTTAAATAACCCCGCTTGTGTGATTATTAAATAGAATTAGTGTCTTTTTTGTGTGTTAATGCTTTTGATTGAATTAAATTTCGAAGCTTGTTTGGAACTGTTCTATTAAATAGGGATAATTAATGAGCTTTTCTTAGTTATTTATTTTGCAAGAAGAGACTAGGTGATTCATGCTTATGATAACTAGAGCTAATTTATTTGAATGCATTGAATTTATCATTTGTGTTTGATTGATGATCGGTTGGTTTGACTCAAGACTTGAATTCGCCTTCTAGCTGGAATCTGTTTCATATATATTTTTACTTGATTATTCAATCTCTGTTATTTTCAAATTCTAATTACAATTTATAAACAACCCTCTTCAACTTTTCTTGCTTAATTTTAGAAGAAATAATCACACAATCCCTGTGGATTCGACCCTGCTCCATCTGTACTACAAAATTTTGTTCCCGAGAGTAGGTATTTATTTTTTTTGTGCTCGACACGCATCAAGAAGGGTAAGAAAGGAAGGAAAAATAAATCCTAACTAAACAAATTTACACAAATCTCGTCCAAAACAAATAGATTGCTAAAATCATAAAATGATCTTTCTCTCTCCAATGTAGATTTATGATTTAATGCAGTAATTTTGATTTTAACCTTCAAGCATGTCCATGCCTAAGTACCAAACCGTGCTTTAAAATCAGTCGGTCCAGCCCATCCGGATTTTGCTCCAATTAATCTTCAATTTCCTTAATTATAGCTTAATCTTTATTAAGTCCTTATTTTTATACCTAAAAGAAAATTATGAAATTAATAATCCAAAATTAAGTACAAAAACTAATTAAAAATGACCAAGATAATGTTGGAAATAATTGAAAATTATGGTTTTATCAAATTCCCCACACTAAACATTTGCTTGTCCTCAAGTAAATCAATTATGATATTTTCAAGTCATCTAATAGCCTACTTCAAATTTCTGAAATTCTTCAAGCTTTTTGGTCAAAATTCACAATCCAACATAAAACTTTTCATAGCATGAGAAACTTTCACCAAATTAAAAATCTCATGAATCTAAACAATTATCGAAAATTCAAAGAAAAATGCAAATTGATATCACCCTCACAATGGTTCACTCAATCCACTCAAGTGTTCTAAGGATAAATGTTTTTAAGGCACTCAAGTCACAAAAATAGAAAGAAAAATACCATGGTTTGCAAGGATATCAAATCTCCACCACTAAATATGAATTCAAAACAAAAATCAAAGGGTCGTTGATATGGTTGAAATGGGGCTAAGGTTAAGGTATGGAAAAAGGGAAAATTAGGCTAAAAAGATCAAAGAAAATAACAAGTCTAAATAATGAAGACAAATCTGCAAAATAATGGACAAACAAATACAATCCCATTTTTTTTGGAATGAACAATAACGTCATATTGATTGGATACCGCTAAGATTTTGAAGAGGATTTCATTTTTTTTTGGAAGAACAAGGAATTAAATGGATAAATTCCTTGAGACAATTAATCTCTAACTATTATTGAATCTTAACACTTCTAAAAAAAATTATGCAAAATCTATTGTCAAATTTATTTATTATTATTATTATTTTTTAGGACTGATTTGCTAAGAAATATAAATTTTTGCGGATTAAAAATGTGACTTGCTAATTCAATGATCAAGGCGAGAAGGAAGGAAAAGTGGATGGATGAGGCTAAATGAGATGTGTAAAAGAAGAAAATGATAAAAGCTCAAAGGGGTTCACTAATGATCAAAATGTAGGGTAAGCTTTTTAAGAAAGTCAAAAGTGGTTAAATCCTAATTGCCCTTATCATTTTAATGCATGAATTCATTGTGTGGTCTCAAAATGCATAGCAAAGCAAATTCTAGATTTCCTAATCAATTTGCATAACATTCAATCAAAGAAATAAGAAAAAGATGTAATATCATGTTCATCAATGGGCTCAAAGAATTCTCACAAAATATGGTGAAATTTGGTGATTCAACTTGCATATTTTTCAAACAAATCAAATTACTAGATTTATGATCAATTTAAATTTGATAAAAAATTACTCAACTACTTTTGCTTCAAATCCTTCATGTTATTCCTCTGAATCGTATTCCGTTGGTTAAGCATGTTTGTTGCGGATGGTATGATGGTAAAGAGCTGGGCCAGGCGGCGTAATGCGAACAGTCTAGTTTCTCAACTTCACCCATTTTGTGCAAACAGTCAAAGTCAAAAAGATTCAACTTCACAAGCAACATGCATATCAGTATTCTCGAAGTCCAAAACACCCAATTTGTCAGCAATAAATGAAACAAATGACCCCAGACAAAGATTGCCCCTTTTCTTTTTTGCCATGGTAAGCAATTGCGTGCCACACCATGTTGCCAAATTAACTTTCACCCCATTTGCAAAAGCAATATAGAAAATAGAATTTGGTTTTATTCATCCTACCAGAATCTTCATTGGTTCCAGAAAAGTTATAAGAGATAAGACAATGAAAATACCGAAAATCCATTGACTTGAGATATGTGGACCTAGAAGTGCTGGAGTCGTATGGTTGTTTATTAGTAGAGAGATTTTTCCAGCATTCTTGCAAGTCCCAAGTAAGAGGAAAATCACACGAGCTTTCAGAATACTCAACAGTTGCTACATATTCTTCAGTAATGAAACCACAAACAAGGTTAAATTCAGTAAGAGAGAAAAGAATTATCAACACCTAACATTCAACACCCAACATTCTGAATTTAATGACACCAGGTGTGTCAGTTGTAAGATCGATGAAACATAGTTATGCAATTTTCCGGCGAGTTGTAGGTTGCTGAAATATCTTGTTTTGGTGGTCAGAGTTGCTATCTTTTGAAGGGAAAATGCAATTTCAGTGGGTTTGGGCGAGTCGCAAAGAGCAGTGCCTCAGGTTTTGAAAGGAACACTGACAGCCAAGGACTGCGATGGCAGCACTGGCAGCAGTCGCGATGGGGAGCGACGGCGGTGGCCGAGTTTGTGAAAGCAGCACCGATCTGTGAAAGCTACAATGTCAGGAGTCGTGGTTTCTGTTGGGTAAGGGCAGCGCCGGTAGAAATCAAGAAGGGAGGCACTTAAAAGCAGTGCTAGCAGGATCTATGAAGAGCAGCGCTGGTGTGATTTGTGAAAGGCGGAGACCATGATGGTAGAATTTATGCGAGCAACGCCGGCAGGAGATGTGAAGTTGACGTTGGCAGCTGGGGTTTGTGATGGGTGAATCTCATCTGTAGAGAGAAGTTAGAGAAAAGGGGTAGAGAGGGAGAAAAAAGGTAAAAAAAATATGAGTAAAAATTAAAGGGAGGGAGTAAAATACTAAAGCTGAAATAAAAACTAAGGACTAATTAAATGAAAAAAAAAAACAAATGTAACCGGTTTTCCTTACTTACCTTCACCTTTTAGAACAAAATACTCCATTGACATGTTTAACAATGAAAAATTTTCTGCTCTTTTTTTTACCTCTACCAGAGGTTGAAGAAACAGTAAAATAGACATCATCAAACTTTAACTATATTAATACGAAAATAAAAGAATCAGCTACCTGTCAGCTTAATTTTACAATTTTATTGGGTTACCTCCCAACCCAACCAATGCCTGTATTTATCGTCTTCAGCTAGACGAAGTCTCAATCAATCTCTATAATCAGGGACCTCTAAAGTGTTTACCTTCAAATTGTTTACCTGAAATTCTTCATAATAAGGTTTAAGACGGTGTCCATTAACCTTAAATATTTTATCAGTACAAAGACTTTGAATTTCAACTACACCACGAGAAAACACTTTAGTCACCAGAAAAGGTCCTACCCAAGGAATAATTTGAGTCTACAATTAAATAAGAGAACTTTTTGACCAACTTCAAATTTTTTTCTAGAAATATTTCTATCATGAAAAAGTTTAGTCTTCTCTTTATAAATTCTAGAATTCTCATAAGCATCATGCCTTATTTCATCAAGTTCCTATAATTGTCATTTTCTTTGATCACCAGCTCCATCCATATTCATATCACATTGCTTAATTGCCCAATAGGCCTTATGTTCAAGCTCTACAGGAAGATGGTAAGGTTTACCGTATATGAGTCGATAGGGAGACATACCAATTGGAGTTTTGTATGCTGTCATGTAAGCCCAGAGGGCATTGTTTAGACGAGTGCTCCAATCTTTCCTGCTTGTGTTGACAACCTTTTCCAGAATTGATTTGATTTCTATATTAGATACCTCAGCTTGACGATAGGCTGTTGAGACCTTGTGTGTAACATTATATTTCTTCAACACACTTTATACAATCCGATTGCAGAAGTGAGTACCTTTGTCACTGATGATTGCCCTTGGTGTTCCATACCTAGTAAAAATGTAACTTTTCACAAATCCTACAATAGTCTTAGCATCGTTAGTCCTGGTTGCTTTGGCTTCCACCCTTTTTTATACATAATATACTGCTAAAAGAATATATGCATTACCAAAAGAAGACGAAAAGGGGCCCATAAAATCAATTCCCCATACATCAAAGATTTCACATATTAAAATTGGTGAAAGAGGCATTTAAGCTCTATGGCCTAAATTACCAGTCCTTTGACAATTATGGCAAGATTTAAAAAATAGATATGCATCTTTGAACAAAGTGGACCAGAATAGACCACATTCTAACACCTTTCATGCTATTCTCTTTGGACCAAAATGTCCGCCACAGGCATATGAATGACAAAATTATAAGATGGATGAATATTCATTTTCAGGTATACATCTACGAATTATTTGATCAGAATAATGCTTCCACAAATATGGATCATCCCAGATATAATATTTTGACCTACTTTTTATCCTATCTCTTTGTGTTCTAGTCAGATCACCTGGTAATGTTTTGGTAACTAAGTAGTTTACAATGTCAGCATACTAAGGATTAAAACATTGAACTTTAAAAAGATACTCATCTGGAAATTATTCTTGGACAGGTACGAGATTTTCATTGAGTACTAATATACTCAAATTGTCAGCAACCGAATTCTCCTTTCCTTTCTTATCTCTGATCTTTAAGTCAAATTCTTGCAGAAGCAAAATCCATCTTATCAATCTTGGTTTGGTTTCTTTTTTGTCGAGGAGATACTTCAATGCTGCATGATTAGAGTAAATAATGACTTTAGTACACAATAAATAAGACCAAAATTTCTCTAATTCAAATACTACAGCAAAAAGCTTATTCTCTGTTGTGGAACAATTCCTTTGAGTGCTATCTAGAGTCCTTGAAGCATAAAATATAGGATGAGTGTTCTTGCCAAATTTTTTCTCCTAGAACAGCTTTTACAGCGTAATTGCCTACATCACACATTATCTCAAATGGATATTCCCAATTTGGGGGCTGGATAATTGGAGCTGATGTCAACAATCCTTTAAGCTGATTAAATGATGCCTTGCATTCTGTATTGAAATCGAAAGGAACATCTAGCTATAACAACTTGGTTAGGGGTTAAGTAATCTTCGAAAAGTCTTTGATAAACCTTCGATAAAATCCTACATGACCAAGAAGCGATCGCACTTCTGTGAGCGGATGACGTTTTTCGGAACACGTGGTGAAACAGGAACCAGGGATTTTCTTTTTGATGCTGTGATGATGTGGTTTTGAAAACGGGTTTTAATCTTCTTTAAGAAAGCCTTTCATTTTATTGGAAAAACTCTTTTGTAGAAAACTTAATTGTAAGTGTGAATTTTGAAAAATAGGCTCTTAGAAAATCCCAATTTAAACTTAAAGATCTCGAAACCTAAATTTCGAGATTAGATACAGAGTCGCCACCCGGATTAGCTCATCCAGGGAATTTCGGTGTAGCTCCCTACCAAGTGTAGACGCGGTACCTAATCCAGAGATTCAAGGTTTGGGCAGCACATTTGCTAATCCTCACTTATTTTCAATTATTATTTCATAATATAATATAACATCCACTTAGTTCTACTCATTTTACCTTCTTTTTATTTTTAGTTAATGCTCATACACATGACATAAATATAAATCCAAAATAAAGTGCAGAAAAGTAAAAGTACGGGAAAAGTAAAGTAGAGGCCAAATTATACAACCCATAAAAAGAAAAAAACTCTCATCCTTACCAATTACAATCGCCTAGATACATGAAAATCTAAAAAAGTACAATAGCCTAGAATACATGATTTAGTCTATTAAATACATCCAAAAATAAAAATAAAGAAAAATAAAAGCTACAGGACAAATTGGTTAGCACAAATATATAAATCATATCAAGGACTCACATAAGACAGAATAGGGTTATTTTGGAAAACGGATCATGCATAGGGGGTAATCGAGAAGTCCGAGCGACTACATAATTAGACCTGGAAAACATTTTATTGAAACGCCCTATAGATTTTGTGAATGAAAAACCAATTTTGAAAACAATTTGGCTCATTTTACATACATGTTCCAACTTCTAGCGTGCCGGATATCCTGGACCTGGGGGTCCCGTTCATGAGTGAGCCTAAATTAAACATCCATCTATGGTATGAAAATATAAACACGCCAAAAATCTGTTTTGAATGGGAAGGAGAGGCAAAATTACAAGTTAGAGGGCCAAAAGGGCAAAAATGTAATTCTGTTTCTCGGGCTACAGCCGTGCGGCTGTAGTGCTCCAGAATGCATTTTGGTTTTCTTTTCTGGTTTTGAAAATTGTTTTAGAATTTTGATGATTTTGAGCGATCTGGGATTTCTGGAAACTAATAAAACTCTACAAAAATAGATCCAAAACGGATTAAACGAATCCGGAAATCCCTAAAAACCCCAATTCACCAAACTTTACCGCCACATCCGCCAATTATAAATCCGAAAACCGAAAATCAAACACATATGGATGTAATAGGACCGATAATATTCATGAAAAATATATTTGATTTGAAAACGGAAGCATTATCAATTGATTTGGGGCATTCAAAGCTTCTGCCCCTGAAGATTACTGTCGTGCCCCTGTAATAAGAAGATTACAGCCGTGCCCCTGTAAGTTACAGCTGCACCCTTGTAAGTTACAGCCACGCCCCTGTAAGGCATTACAGCCGCTCCACTGTAGGCATTACAGTCGTGCCCCTGTAAGTTACAGCCGCGCCCTTGTAAGGCATTACAGCCGTGCCACTGTAGGCATTACAGCCGTGCCACTGCAGGTTACAGCCGCGCTACTGTAGGTTACAGCCGCACCACTGTAGGTTACAGTCGTGCCACTGTAGATTACAGCCGCGCGGCTATAATCATCAGACCCGGCGGCTATAGCTGGGTTCACTTCTAGATTTGATAAAAACGTAAAAACATAAACAAATAACACCCAGAACAAATCAAAAGGGGTTTTTTATGGCCTCTCAAAGTATACCTTGTTTGTATTCCAGCATATTGGATCACCAGAAAAGGATTTGGTCACCGGAAAATGCCTCAAAATCACGAACAACCCGAAATTGCTAAAACTTGAACGAACCCTGAATTGGCCCGAACAAACACAAATTGATCAGGATTGCACCCCAATTTGATTTATTTGAGAACCCTAATGTTTTCTACAGATTAAGATTAAGATTGATTGCTTTCTGAACAAATCTAGGGAATTCTCTCTCTAAAAGCCCTATTTTCTCTCTCTAACTCTCCCCAAGAACCCTAATTTTTGTGTTTAATTTTCTAAAAACCCTGTTTGTTTTGTTCCCCTGTAGGTTTCTATTTTTATGGCTTTTATATCACCCCAAAATTGGGTTAAAATCCGAATTAATGACTGATTTCTGCTTATTTAGGAAATCTGGTGATTACAGCCGCGCGGCTGTAGTGGTCTACAGCCATGTGGCTGTATTACAGTCGTGCAGCTATAGTACAGCCCTACAGCCATGTGGCTGTATTACAGTCGTGCAGCTATAGTACAGCCGCGCGGCTGTAGTGACCAGATTAGCCTATTTCTACTTTTTTCCCCTTTTCTCTTTAGTTCTTTCAAACGCTCACTTGACCTTCTTCGGGGTTCTGTACCAAGACTTGTCACATATATTCGGGTCATCCGGGATATCTTTGACACCATTCTGGTCGTTCCAAACCCACCTCACATTTATCCGTGAAAAAGGTAATAATAGCTTTCATCACCAAGGTCGGGAAAAAAACCGTGCTCACAGGCTACCCCTCGTGTGATCAAGGTCGATATAGACTCGTGCTTGTGCCCGATTTGAGTTTGGTCTCACGATAAAGAGCATGGTGAGAAGTAAAAGAAGACATACCTGGGGGTTCTCCTCGTGTCGGACTGATGCTCATAGGGACTTGTCTCGGTTGATTCCCGAAACAACGATTTTGCTTGAGTTGACTTGATTTTTTGGGGACTTGCTTTGACTCCATTGTGAAGCATAGGACTTTGCTTGAATTGGTTTGATGTTCTCTAGGGATGTACTTCGCCTCTAGTGTGAGTAGAGGACTTTGCCCGAATCAGATTGGTTATCTAGGGACGTGATTCGACTCCTTTGCGAAGCAGAGGACTTTACCAGAATTGGTTTGGTTTTCTAAGGACATGCTTCGACCCCATCGTGAAGCAGAGGACTTTTCCCGGATTGGTTTGATGTTCCAGGGACGTGCTTCGACTCCATTACGAAGCAGAGACTTTACCCGGATTGGTTTCTCCTTATGAATTGATACTTATGAAGGTGAAGGTTATCTTGGTAATTGTGTAGCTTTGGAAAGTTGGTATCCTTCGGAGGAAAGGTATTTTAGTCATTTGACTCCTTGTGGGGCCTATGTCACGAAAAGAAATGAGTTTTAGTGATTTGTTATACCTTTTGTTGTGGAAAAGGGTATTTTGGTCCTTTAGTAGCTTGGTGGCTAACAAAAAGGTATTCTGGTCATTTCACATCTAGTGGAACTTACGTCACTAGGGGAAGAAATATTTGTGTGTTTTGACTTCCTGTGAAGCTTGTGTCAGTAGAGGAAAGGTGTCTTGGCCATCTGGTAGTTTGGTCATTAAGAGAAGAGCATTTTGGTAATTTCACTTCTACTTGTGTCATTAAAGGAAAGGATGATAGTGTTTCTCATGAAGCTTGTGTCACTAAAGGAAAGGTGTTTTGGCCATCTGGAAGTTTGGTTGCTAACAGAAGGGCATTTTGGTCATTTCACTTCTAGTGGGGCTTGTGTCACTGAAGGAAAGGACAATAGTGTTTCCCGTAAAGCTTGTGTCTCTAAAGGAAAGGTGTTTTGGCCATCTAGTAGTTTGGTTACTAACAGAAAGGCATTTTGGTCATTTCACTTCTAGTGGGGTTTGTGTCACTGAAGGAAAGGACAATAGTGTTTCCCGTGAAGCTTGTGTCACTAAAGGAAAGGTGTTTTGGTCATCTAGTAGTTTGGTGGCTAACAAAAAGGCATTTTGGTCATTTCACTTCTACTGGGGCTTGTGTCACTGGAGGAAAGGACAATAGTGTTTCTCGTGAAGCTTGTGTCACTAAAGGAAAGGTGTTTTGGCCATCTAGTAGTTTGGTTGCTAACAGAAAGGCATTTTGGTCATTTCACTTCTAGTGGGGCTTGTTGTAAGCGTCGAAATTTTCCCATACTTAAAAAAAAAGAGAGAAAGAGTTTATGGTCGTACGACTGTCCTTACAGTTATGCGACTGTAATTTAAAAATTACAGTCGTACGACTATAATGTTGGAAAAATTACAAGAGCCCATACCTCTGCAGCAGAAAATGGAGGAGAGAGAAGGAGCATTAATTGCTCTGTTGTTGCAGCAAGTAAGCCGAAAAAAGTAGAGATAAAAGAGAAGAAAAGGAGGAGAGAAAGAACAATTGGATTTTTGGTGGAAAAACTTAGAGAGAGAAGGAGAAAAGAAGGAAAAGAAAGAAGTGAAAAACCCACAAAACTCATCTTTTCCTCTTCTATTTTCTTTTAATTCTCAGAATTAGGATTAAAACTTGTTAGAAATCCCTAGGTTAATCAATTAACTTCACAATCAAATCAAAAATCTGGACTTAAATCATCAGAATCCCTTGCAATTTGGATTTTTGGACATAAAGCCCTCAACTTCAATTTCAACGGAAAAAGTGCGAATTTGTTAGGATTGGAGCGACGCCAGGGGTCAAAACAACTTGGATTAGCTTTTAAAAAGGTAGACACTTCTTCTCCCTATGCTTTTTCTCGCTTTCTAGGTGTTTGAAGTGAGTTTTGTGCTTTTTCTGCTGCATTTTCCTTCTTATGCTTCTGGAAATTAAGAACAGTCGCACGACTGTTC
The DNA here is from genome assembly GCA_039660915.1 of Euphorbia tirucalli. Taxonomy (NCBI): domain Eukaryota; kingdom Viridiplantae; phylum Streptophyta; class Magnoliopsida; order Malpighiales; family Euphorbiaceae; genus Euphorbia; species Euphorbia tirucalli. The sequence continues at coordinate 75,670,836 of CM077641.1, forward strand.
TTGGATTGATGAACAGTCGTACGACTGTATGTACAGTCGTATGAGTGTTCTTAATTTCCAGATTGTTTTCTTCCATTTCGATTCAAAATAAAATTTTGGCGAAATCTTGATCGTGAATCGTTTTCAGTCGCACGACTGTAACCCTTGTTCTAGAATCAGAATTTCAGCTTTTATCCCTAAAATTTTCTAAAAATCCATAAAAATCAGAAAATTCGAAAATCATCAAAACGAATTTTGATATGTGCATTCACTACCTTAGGTTTAATTTCCAGTAAAATTGCATTTAGAACAATTCAACGACGGAGGCCCGATTCTCCCGAAAACCGACCCACTTGAAATATGAAAAATGCATGTAAACCGGTAAAATTGTTTTCAAAATGATTTTCCCATAAAACCAAAAATACAGGGACGTTTCAAAACATTTTCTAGGTCTAACCAGGCCGGCTAGTCAAGCCAACCTGGTTATCCCCTAAACGCATGACCCCAAATTCTTGATTTCCCATTCTGTCTATTTGAGTCCAACTTGTGGCGTGCCGTATAAATTATGCTAACATTTGTTTTGCAGCTTCTATTTTATTTTATTTTTATTTGTATTTTAATAGAATTAATCGTGTATCTAGGCGGTTGTAAATATTTTTAGATTCTCGTGTATTCTAGGCGATTGTATCGGTGAGGCGAGTGTTTTTTTATTTTTTCTATTTGATTTGGTTGTAAGCCAATTAATATTTATTTTTCTTTATTTTTGTATTATATATTTGTATGCGCGCTGTATGCCCTTTTATATCCAATAAAATTGACTTTAGATTTTAAAATACCATTCGAGAACATTGGCAATATTTAATTTAATTAGGCACGAAATAAAGGACTTGTCCGGACCCGAATCTCTGGATAGTGTAGCGACTGTTCGTCCGGTTCAGCTACATAAGAATTTCCCGGTTGAGCTGAGCCGGGTGGCGACTCTATAATATTCATTGAGACTTAGGTCTCGGTTCTTTTATGCATTAATCCTATTTATATTTCCAAAATCGATTTTCCATTTATAAAAACCCCACGCGAGGGAGGGGCCCGCCCGAGATCGAGGCACCCTTTCTGAAAAGGAGTCTCGCGTCCCATCGAAAACGCGTCGTCCGCTCACAGTGGCGACTCTGCTGGAGATTTCTTAAAAAGTTTTCTTAAAGACTTAAAAGAATTTTAACAAGCCCTGAAAAGTGTCTAATTAAAATAAGGTGGATGATTCTCTTTTGGTATTTTATTTGCATTTTTAGTTAGCCATTTCTTGCATTAGATTAGGTATCCTTTTACAGCCCGGTGGATTGTTGAAGTGCCGCCTAAGTTCCTCTTGGTCTTAGGGACACGAATACGAAACACCACTCATAGCCTCGTACGAACCCTTTCGCTAGAACCCTTGAGTGGGGAGAAATGAGGAGTATATCTTGCTATGAGAGCCTTGATGTTATCCCGACTTTGACCGAACCCATATAGGCAGCCCTAGTTGGATTCCCTTAGGACACCAAAATAATTGTGTGAATAATAATAAAATCGTGCCTTCATCACCCCCGGTTGGTGATCGAAGTGAACCCCGCCTAGGACTCCATTAGAAATTTTTGAGACCGACCACGTTGGAGGAATAAGGTTGGAAGAATTCGTTTTGCTTGCTATGTGTTTCTCGCCGTCTTGTGACACATCGCCGTCGCTACCTACACGTGCATAACATACCATAATCACCATTTCCCATACATGTGACATACCATACACAAAACATTTTTTGTGTGATACTAACCCAAATTTTTTTATACAGCCATTTGCATTTTATTTCGTGTGTAAAACATTAATTCATTCGTTTGTCATTCATGCTAACCCCTTTCTTTTTCAGTCATAACATTAAATTTACGTGATTAGCATTTTTCACATAGCATACATAACATCATTATATGTGTCATGCATCCTAACCCACGTTTTCGTGCATCCATTTGCATATTGTGTGACATGATTATTCACCACATTTCACTTAAATTAGATTAAGGGGCATTTCAAGGACGCCTATCATGACCATCCCATTCCATTACATAACATATCGGGCATCCAAAATTACCTGTGTTTTGCTGATGCACTGGATTGCATTCGGCCATTCCACCAAAATCATTTCATTCGATAAAAGCCACAACGGTCTTAGGCCCATTTTCGTGTAACAACTTACACGATGCATTTCATGACATCACCTCATTCATCACGAACATTATATAACACCGTGGTCCACATCTGACCACTTCATGACATTAATTCACCATTCAAGGTACTCCTCGAGTGCCCAATTAGTATGCATATAGGTCCATAACATCACCAAGTCATAAAAAGGCGTTCCTCAAATGCCGAATCTTTGTCCATGTCCCTGTCACACGTGACTTTCTCATACCATCATTTCATATCATATGCTCAAAAGCATCAAAACCTTGTCCGTAGGCCCGGCCCATGCGACCATCTCATATCATTCCATAGAACTACAAAGCGTCAAAACTCCGTCCATGTGCTGGTATACACGTGACCATTTCACAAATTCATTAGGTGCCCCAAAGGCGCCGAAGCTCTGTCCGTGTGACGGTCCGCACGTGACATTTTTGTATAAGCATTGGGTGTTTTTGGAATGCTCCAAAAAGAAGAAAAATAATAAAAAGAAACCATTCATACCATCATTTCATACATAACCCCACTCCATTCATTTCAAGCATTCTCAATGCCTTAATTTTCATGTCACATCATGTCATTCACAACCCTAATACCTCCTATCTACTCCCAAGCAGAATACACTGGAGCGACCTTGGACAAGATCCCAAGCTTCAAGGGCAGCTAGGAGACAGAGGGTAGTCGAGAGTGACAGTGATTCTGAGTCTGGGGAAAGAGTGAACATGGTAGATCAGACACCAAGTATGGCTGATGTTTTGAAGGATTTCTTCAGGTCGCAGGATTTCCGCGACATGTTAAATGAAGAAATGAGGGCAGTGGTTAGAAAAGCTGGTGACACTGGTGGTAGTGGAGCCGGAAAAGAAAAAGAGGCTGAGTCATCCCAACATGGTGGTGACGCTTCGGCTAGCCTTGAGAAGCTGCAGGAGATAGAGGCAACTATGGAACAGAGGATGAAAGCCAAGTGCTCTGAACTAGACGAAGTTATGGCCCAGTTGAAGAAGGGGGTTAGTATCAGTGCTGAATCCAAGAAAGGGGTAAATGTGGATGCCATGATTAGTAAGGGCATCAAGACATTCCCCATTGGCTTCCAAGTGCCAAAGATCCCTACTTACAAAGGGATGGGCTCGCCGGAGGCCCATGTGAATTTATATGCCCGAGTTATGCTAACGGCGGGCGCCACAAAGCAACACCTGATCAATCTATTCCCTACCACACTGGAGGGAGGTGCTTTGGGATGGTATAACTCACTGTCAGAGGAGGAGCAATCTGATTAGGAAGTATTGTCAGCAGCCTTCATTAAATACTACAGCTTCAACACCAAAATCCAGGTGAAGCTGTATGATTTGGAGAGGGTGAAGTAGAAATTCAACGAGCCTTTTGATGAATACTACCAGAGGTGGATGAACAAAATGATCCTCCTAAAGAACCGCCCTGATGAAGATGAGCTTATACAGAAGCTCATTGATGGTAGCAAAGACATTTTCAAGAACAACATGAAGTTCCATCCCTTTAAAGAGCTCAATGAGGTTTACAGCATGGCTATGAAGATAGAGAGGGATGAAGAGGAGAAGCCGACCGGTCACAAGGGAAGAAGGAGCACAGGGTACACCTCGGGGTATAGATCAACTGCAGTAGCTGGATCTGGCAGTGGTTCTGGTTAAGGTTCCAGTGGCAAGCAAGGGCAATCATCAGAGGTGAAACAGGTTGAAGTAGCTACTATGAACCAGCAGCAAGGCGACCAGAATAGGGGTCCTAGAGGATAGGGCATATCGCCTTGGACTCTTACCTTAGCAAAGATATTCGCCAAATGTAGGAACGGTGGCCTACTACAGTCTTTAAGGCCATTTGAGAAACCATCTGAAGCTGACAAGGATAACTTCTGCACTTATCATGTGGTGACAGGCCATCGAACCAACAACTGCTATAAGCTGAAGGATGCTATTCGGAAGCTCATTGATGAGGGAAAGCTGCAAGAGCCAGCCAAACCTAGCACTAAAACCAACCCACTGTCGGTATTCCAAAAACGGGTTAACATGGTTCAATCAGGGTTGCCTGCTAACTTTATATTTGCCCAAGTTCTGCAAGCGAACCCTACGATTCAGGCAGTGGTGGTAGGGGAACCCGAAGTGGAACCCGAGTGTGAGAAAAAGGAGGGATGTAAGGAGATCAAGCCCATAAGTCTGGATGATCTCGACTCCGAAGATGAGTACGAAGAATTTGACAGAAGGGAGGTAGTTAAACTCCCAGCTGTTGAGAAGATGAAGATTCAAGAAGTGCAGCACGTGACCCGAAGTGGAAGGGTATATCAGCCGGCAGATCAGGTGAAAGATAAAGCACCGATGAATGGGTCGGGCAGTACTTCGGCGCCGGAAGGAGTTGAGAAGGAGGACCTAGTCATTTCCCAGCTGAAGAAAACTCCTGCCCAAGCTAGCTTATGGCACTTGCTTCTGACCTCCAAGGAACACAGAGCTACTCTAGTAAAGAAATTGTCAGAAATTGAAGTCTCCCCTATAGCTTCACCAGAGGCTAGGTGCTGTTTGTTAGATAAAGTTCATGTGGGGGGTCCTGATATTGTCTCCTCCGAGAAAGACCTGCCTGCTGAAGGGAAGGCCCACAATAAGGCCCTTTATGTCAGGGGCCATGTGATGGATAAGGTCATGCCTTGTGTCATGATGGATGATGGGTCAGCACTGAATATTTGTCCACTAAAGATGTTGCCATTTCTGGGGCTGAGTGAAGAAGTGTTAAAGAAATCATCAACAGTCATCCGAGCATATGATGACTCTAAAAGAACGGTGATAGGGACATTTGAGGCGGAAGTAGAGGTTGGGCCAGTTAGGTCCACAGTTGCTTTTACAGTGATTGATATCCCAGTCACATTTTCCCTGTTGCTCGGAAGGCCCTGGTTCCATCCTTTGGGAGGTGTCCCTTCCACATTGCATCAAAAGATCAAATTCTCTATGAATGGCAGGATTGTGACTGTTGAGGCGGACGCCCAGTCGATGGTAGCTGCAGTGGATGAATGAGTGGTTCCTTTTGGCGGATTTCAAGTTGCTGTCATTAAGGAGGAAGAAACCATAGATGCCCCTATGGTCCTTTATGAGAACTACATGCCGGAGTGGCTATCCCGATATCTGTACAAGCTGAACTTTGTCCCGGGAATGGGAATCGGGATTAATTTGCAAGGTGTACCAGAATTCAAGATCGACTCGGGAAAGTCGAAGCAGTGCGGCCTTGGTTATGTAGAAGGGTTATCCGAGCAGAAGAACCTGAAAAAGGGCAGGAATGACAAGATCATGATGAAGCCATTTCTGAAGGCAGGAGAAAGCCTTTACAAGGGCCATGCCAAACCGGTGTTGGTTGGAAATGTCGAGCACCCTGGCTTTGAGATCTTTGCAGATGTTGTGGATTTTGAGAAAAGCCAAGAAGAGCCAGTAGCCCCTGTAATGGTGGAGGAAGCAACTGCTGAATCTGAAATTTTGAAAGGAGAATCATCTGAGGTGATAGCAGAAACCATAGAGGTGGTCGAGGAAGAAGATGAAAAGAAGACCTGTGCCGAAGCTACAGAAGTGATCTCGGGAGCTTTGACTACTGCATTAACCAAAGCTTTTGGGAAATCCAAGGAGGGATTCGGCAAAGAACTAATGGCCAAAGTGAATTTAGACTCTGTGGTCGCTGAAATTGCCAAGATTATGGAAAAAGCTAAGATGCAAGTGACTGGAAAAGAAGCAGAGAAAGCTGCAACCCCGGATGATGCTCTGGAAAGGAAGATGGAAGCTGATGAAGAACAAGGCCCTCCACCTGTGGAGGATGAAAATGATTTCGTTGTATCTATTTCTTCCATTTTCAATGTAACTGATGTACTTTATGATAAGTTCAATGCAATGAAATCCCAATTTGCTTACTTGTGTGATGTTTATCCTGATAATTCTGTGCATGCATTTAAATCACCATCAAGCATATTTAGCATACATGACACTGCATTGCATGAAATCAATATAAGTATAGATGAAACCCCTAAAATGGTACTCATTTCACACGAGCTAAAATCTGAGGAAGAGAAAGAATTAATAAGAATACTCCAAAAACATGTTAAAGCTTTCGCCTGGTCGTATGAAGACATGCCAGGAGTGGACATAGAAATAGCAGTGTATAAAATCCCGATAGACCCCAAGTTCAGACCGGTAAAGCAAAAGTTGAGAAGACTAAGACCGGAATGGGCTACGCTGGTGAAAGAAGAAGTGGCCAAACAGATAGATGCCAAGTTCCTCGAAGTGGTGGAGTACACAGACTGGCTAGCCAACATCGTCCCAGTGCCTAAAAAGGATGGAAGGGTCAGAGTATGTGTCGACTACAGGGACCTGAATAAAGCATGCCCAAAGGATAACTTTCCATTACCCCATATTGACGTCTTAGTTGATAGCACAGTAAAAGCGGCAATGTACTCCTTCATGGATGGCTTTTCAGGGTAAACCAGATTCTGATGGATGTGATCGACAAGGTGAAAACATCATTCATCACCGAATGGGGTACTTTCTGCTACAGAGTGATGCCTTTCGGGTTAAAGAACGCCGGTGCCACTTATCAGAGGGCTGTCACAACTCTGTTGCATGGTATGATCCATAAAGAAGTTGAAGTGTATGTCGATGATATGCTTGTTAAATCAACAACCCGGGAGGAACATCTTGTTATCCTGGATAGATTTCTAACACGCATTAGAGAGTACAACTTACGACTTAAACCCAAGAAGTGCATATTCGGGGTCACATCAGGAAAGCTGTTGGGCCATATAGTCAGCCAGAGGGGGATAGAAATGGACCCAGACAAAATCAAGGCCATCCAAGATATGCCAGCTCCAAGGACAGAGAAGGAAGTCAGATCATTCCTGGGTTCCTTGCAGTATGTCAGTCGTTTCATAGCACGGTTAACTTCCACATGTGAACCAATCTTCAAGCTATTAAAGAAAGATCAGCTGATTGTGTGGGATGACAGGTGTCAACTGGTATTTGAGAAGATCAAGGCTTACCTGGTAAAGCCACCAGTATTGAGTCCTCTAATTCCAGGAAAACCTCTAATTTTGTATTTGGCAGTCAAAGAATCCTCTATAGGGGCAATGCTTGCACAAGAACAAGATGGCAAGAAGGAATATCCTATCTACTACCTTAGCAAGAAATTGCTAGAGTATGAAACCAAGTACACACTGGTAGAGAAGACATGTGTGGCGATGATTTGGCTGACCAAGAAGCTGCACCACTATTTTCAATCCTACAAGATACAAGCTGTGGCTAAGGTGGATCCAATGAAGTATCTTTATGAAGCACCAGCATTGGTTGGGAAGCTATCCAGGTGGTTGTTACTTTTGTCCGAATTTGACATTAAGTACATCACGAAGAAAACCATTAAAGGGTGAGCCGTGGCAGAGTTTCTGGCAAACCAACCCCTAGAATCAGATTACACAGAGAATCTAGAATTCCCTGAAGAGCAACTAGCCATGGTAGAAGTGAAAAGATGGGTCATATGCTTCGATGCTGCGGTGAATAGAAAAGGCACTGGAATCAGGGTACTTATAGCAACACCGGATGGTGAGATCATCCCTTTATCCAAGAGGTTGATCTTTCCTATAACCAATAATGGGGCAGAATATAAAGCATGCTTATTTGGAATGGAGGCTCTGTTAACCTTAGGGGCAAATGATGTCTTAATTGTCGCTGATTCACTTCTAGTGATAAGGCACGCTCAAGGTGAGTGGGAGCTAAAAGAAGAAGCCTTACAGCCTTACTTGGAGCTGCTACAGTTCAGAAAAGGTTTATTCGGCTAGTGTGAATTCAGACATATCCCCAGGGATGAGAATAAGATGGCTGATGCATTAGTGACTTTGTCCTCCATGTGGCAGAATCCAGAGGAAACACAAGTTCAACCACTGGTCATAGCCACTTTCAGACATCCTTGCTTCAAGGTGCACGAAGTGAGGGAATTATCAGCTGAAAAAAAGCCATGGTTCTTTGACATCTACCGGTATGTTAAAGAAGGAAAGTACCCAGAAGAAGCTAGTGCTGCTGATAAGTTGACACTAAGAAAACTGGCTAGTCAATTCAGAATCTTCGAGGATAAGCTATATAAAAGAATAGCGCATGGAGTCATTTTAAGATGTCTAACAGAGCAAGAAGCAGAAGAAGTGATGCAGCTGATACACGCAGGGTCCTGTGGGCCACATATGAATGGACTTGCCATGGCTAGGAAGATCATGAGACAAGGCTACTTCTGGATGACAATGCAAGTAGATTTCATGAGAAAAGTGAAGAGATGTCATGAATGTCAGATCTATGCAGACATTAGTCATCTTCCTCCACCCGAGTTACAGAATTTAGCATCTCCTTGGCCATTTTCAGCATGGGGAATAGATATGATTGGTGAAATTCATCCAGCCGCATCTAATGGGCACATATTCATAGTTGTAGCGGTTGATTATTTCTCCAAATGGGTCGAAGCAGAATCCTTCACTAATGTGACAGCCAAGCACATGGTTAAGTTCATCCAGAAGAACATCTTCACTCGGTATGGGATTCCTCACCACATAGTAACTGACAATGGGATACAGTTTCAAGGGGCAACAGCTGAGCTACTTGCAGAACATGGTATTGAACATCATAAGTCTTCTCCATATAGGCCCCAGGCTAATGGTGCGGTAGAAGCAGCTAACAAGGCAATAAAGAAGATCTTATCAAAGATGGTGACCACTTACAGAGATTGGGCTGATAAACTGCCTTATGCCATTTGGGGTTATAGAACCAGTGTCAGAACGCCGACAGGAGAAACTCCTTATGCCTTGGTGTATGGAATGGAAGCGGTATTGCCAGTGGAAATAGAACTCAAATCACTCAGAGTTGCCCTGGAAGCTCAGCTACCAGAGACTGAATGGGTTCGAGCCAGATATGAACAATTGGTAGCACTAGATGAAAGGCGACTAAGAGCACTGGATCATCTTCAGATGTACCAGCGCAGAATGGCCAGAGCCTATAACCGGAATGTGAAGTACTCTAAGCGGCAGTTGAAAACAGGTGACTTGGTTTTAAAGCAGCTAAGGCCTTCAAATATCGATGTTAGGGGCAAGTTCAGACCCAACTGGGAAGGGCCCTATGCGGTGAAGAAGGTGCTATCAAAAGGCACTGTCAACATCATGGACATGGACGGAAATGAGTTCACTAATCCTATCAACCAAGACAGGCTGAAGCTTTATCATGTATAAAAAAAAAGATCTGCTAGGCTGAAAACTCGAAAAGAGCGGTCTAGGCAAAAGTCAAGACACGAGAGAAAATAATCAGTCAGAAAACCTGAAAAGGACGACTGGTGACGGATTCTGGCTCAGTGTGGAATATGTATCATTTAGGAACCAACTTGTTTCAAATGTACTCATTTTGACTTAATCAATAAAGTGAAGTGTTTGTTTAAATATATTTGCATGGTTATGAAAAATGCACAAACAAAGTTGTCTTGCATAAATATACATTTAAAGAAAGCACTTTGCATTCAACTGATTGAAATCATCACATTATTTAGCAAATGAAAATGTATTAAATACATGCAATTTGAAGTCTTTTGTGGACCTCTAATATAAAAGAGTAATAAAATGGTCACTATGACATCTTAACCATCTTCTTAAAAAAAAAAAAGAAAAAAAAAAGAGCTCGCTGAGGTGAAAACCGAAAAAGCACCTCAGCCAAAAATTAGAGCGGCCCGCTAAGCTGAAAACCCATATTGGGCAGTTTAGGCAAAAGTGAGGGCATATGAAAAGCTCGCTAAGGTGAAAACTGAAAAGGCACCTTAGGCAAAAATTAGAGCTGCTCGCTGGGCTGAAAACCAGTATTGGGCAACCTAGGCAAAAATTAGAGCACTTACAAACTCATAATTCCCCCACAAAGCAGGAAAAGCAGAATGTCCCCAGCATTCCCCACAAAAGTCATCACATCGACTCCTCATAGAGGCATCACGCAATTCCCCAGCAGGATCTACATAAAGAACACCATAATTATTTCTCAATCGAGTTGCTACACTCTTCCCTAGCGGAATCTCTGTAAGGAACGCTACGATTATCTCCCCAGCAGTATCACACATTCCTAATAGTCGCCTCATTTCTTTGAAAATCACCAAGCAAAGCCCCGAAGAAAGCAAAATCAACCAGGGGCACGACATATCTTTCTCCAGCAGAAGGCGGAAACGTCAAATGATAGAAAATGCATACACGTGCATATGCACCATCATGCATTCATACATTACATATATCGATCACTCATCCCCAGCTAGTCTTCATTCTTGATCGAAGGGGCAAAAATTTTTGTTTAAAAATCTCTCGATCAAGGAATGAAGACTTGCTATCTGAAGTGCAGGAATTCATCATCTCCAACTTCAAATCCTCAGCAGATCCACCTCGAGTAATGCAAACTCGGTATCGGCCCAGATCGGCTTCATCATCCATTTCCCCAGTAGATCCACCTCGAGTAATGTGAACTCAGTATCGGCCCAGATCAGCTTCATCTATTTCCCCAGTAAATCTTGCCTCGGGTAACCTAGACCCGGTATCGGCCAATCCACAATTTCATTTTCCTTTGCCTCGGGTAACATAGACCCGATATCGGCTTAACCATAATGTCATCTTCCTTTGCCTCGGGTAACCTAGACCCGATATTGGCCAATCCGTAATCCATCTTCCTTTGCCTCGGGTAACCTAGACCCGATATCGGCCAATTCGTAATTTCACCCATTCCTTTGCCTCGTGTAACCTAGACCTGATATCGGCTTATTTCCTCCCCAGCGTCGCCTTGGGTAACCTAGACCCGGTATCAGCCTATCTCATCAGAAGGTTCATTCCAGTGTTCGCGGCGCTTTGATTCGCGCTCTCAAGTTCATCATCTCAGGTGTTGTAAACCTGGAGCTAGGTGTCGAATTTGATCACGCGAGGGGCAGCTGTAAGTGCCGGAATTTTCCCATACTTAAAAAAAAAAAGAGAAAGAGTTTATGGTCGTACGACTGTCCTTACAGTCGCACGACTATAATGTCAGAAAAATTACAGGAACCCATACCTCTATAGCAGAAAATGGAGGAGAGGGAAGGAGCATTAATTGCTCCGTTGTTACAGCAAGTAAGCCGAAAAAAGCAGAGACAAAAGAGAAGAAAAGGAGGAGAGAAGGAACAATTGGATTTCTGGTGGAAAAACTTAGAGAGAGAAGGAGAAAAGAGAGAAGGAAAAGAAAGAAGTGAAAAACCCACAAAACTCATCTTTTCCTCTTCTATTTTCTTTTAATTCTCAGAATTAGGATTAAAACTTGTTAGAAATCCCTAGGTTAATCAATTAACTTCACAATCAAATCAAAAATCCGGACTTAAATCATCGGAATCCCTTGCAATTTGGATTTTTGGACATAAAGCCCTCAACTTCAATTTCAACGGAAAAAGTGCGAATTTGTTAGGATTGGAGCGACGCCAGGGGTCAAAACGACTTGGATTAGCTTCTAAAAAGGTAGACACTTCTTCTCCCTACGCTTTTTCTCGCTTTCTGGGTGTTTGAAGTGAGTTTTGTGCTTTTTCTGCTGCATTTTCGTGCTTCTGCTTCTGGAAATTAAGAACAGTCGCACGACTGTTCTTGGATTGATGAACAGTCGTACGACTGTATGTACAGTCGTATGAGTGTTCTTAATTTCCAGATTGTTTTCTTCCATTTCGATTCAAAATAAAATTTTGGCGAAATCTTGATCCTGAACCGTTTACAGTCGCATGACTGTAATCCTTGTTCCAGAATCAGAATTTCAGCTTTTATCCCTAAAATTTTCTAAAAATCCATAAAAATCAGAAAAATCCGAAAATCATCAAAACGAATTTTGATATGTGCATTCAAGACCTTAGGTTTAATTTCCAGTAAAATTGCATTTAGAACAATTCAACGACGGAGACCCGATTCTCCCGAAAACCGACCCACTGAAATATGAAAAATGCATGTAAACCAGTAAAATTGTTTTCAAAATGATTTTCCCATAAAACCAAAAATACAGGGACGTTTCAAAACGTTTTCCAGGTCTAACCAGGCTGGCTAATCGAGCCAACCCGGTTATCCCCTAAACGCATGACCCCAAATTCTTGATTTCCCATTCTGTCTGTTTGAGTCCAACTTGTGGCGTGCCGTATAAATTGTGCTAACATTTGTTTTGCAGCTTCTATTTTATTTTATTTTTATTTGTATTTTAATAGAATTAATCGTGTATCTAGGCGGTTGTAAATATTTTTAGATTCTCGTGTATTCTAGGCGAATGTATCAGTGAGGCGAGTGTTTTTTTATTTTTTCTAGTCGATTTGGTTGTAAGCCAATTAATATTTATTTTTCTTTATTTTTGTATTATATATTTGTTTGCGCGCTGTATACCCTTTTATATCCAATAAAATTGACTTTAGATTTTGAAATACCATTCGAGAACATTGGCAATATTTAATTTAATTAGGCACGAAATAAGGGACTTGTCCGGACCCGAATCTCTGGATAGTGTAGCGACCGTTCGTCCAGTTCAGCTACATAAGAATTTCCCGGTTGAGCTGAGCCGGGTGGCAACTCTACAATATTCATTGAGACTTAGGTCTCGGTTCTTTTATGCATTAATCCTATTTATATTTCCAAAATCGATTTTCCATTTATAAAAACCCCACGCGAGGGAGGGGCCAGCCCGAGATCGAGGCGCCCCTTTCAAAAGGGAGTCACGCGTCCCGTCGAAAACGCGTCATCCGCTCACACTTGTGTCACTAAAGGAAAGGACAATAGTGTTTCCCGTGAAGCTTATGTCTCTAAAGGAAAAGGCATTTTGGTCATTTCACTGCTAGTGGGGCTTCTATCACTGAAGGAAAGGACAATAGTGTTTCTCGTGAAGCTTGTGTCACTAAAGGAAGGGTGTGTTTGTCCATCCGGTAGTTTGACTACCTCTCTTGATGTTTTGAAATTGTTTCGGGTATGTATTCATTCCTTGATCGATAATTTTGGAAACAAAAATTTTTGCCCCTTCGATCAAGAATAAGTACGGACTGAACATTTTGCCCCTAGATACCTGTAAAAAGTAAAGCGTACCTTCCTCGGGATTATATTAGCGTGAACGGAAATTATGAGAATTGTGGAAATTCTCTTACCTGAGATTAGAGGATGCCCAGTGTCAGGTTATTTCTGCCTTCGAAGTATTCATTATTCAAGGCAGCCTGATGATGATAGCATGTACCTGTACTTGAGTTGGTCTTTGATGCATGTATGCATATGTGTGTGTATATTTTTAATGTATGTGTATGTGCATGTCCTGGATGCATATGCATATGATTATGGTGCTTTTCATGCTTTGCTTGGTGCAAATGACTATTGGGATTGAGTGCCGAGATTCCACTCGCTTGAGGGCGGAGGTTGACCAATTGCGCCGGTGGGTCACCGAGTTAAAGATCATGAGTCAGACCTTCAGAGATCGGATGAATGATCTAGAGGCCTAGATGGGTCTGTCCCTAGTCGGATATCGCTACAGAGTTTGGCTGATTGACCTGATTGCTTACCCTATGAGGAGTGGATGCGAGTCGCTAGCTTTGATGTACCTCAGTTTTTAAAGGATTAGAGTTGTCTGAGCTTGATACTACTGTGTGACTTTTATTTCGTGTCCTAACTTTTGCATAGGTCGCCCTTTTAGGTTTTCGGCCTATCGGACTATCTTTACTTTTGCCTGAACTACCCTTTCAGGTTATCAATTCAGTAGACTTTACTTTGTGCCCTAACTTTTGCACAGACCACCCTTTCAAGTTTTCAATCTATCAGACCGTCCTAATTTTTGCATGGACCGCCTTTTTGGTTTTTGATCCATCAGAATCTTTTTTTTTTTGGGGGGGGGGGGGGGAAGTGAGATGCATATAAATTGGGAGTGTGTACAACCATGTATATATGACGCAAATTCAATTTCAAGCAGACTTGGGACATTTAAGCGAATAGAGCAAGGCGTTCATTCATTCATTCATTAGTAATGTTTTAGCATAATGCACATCAATGATGAAATGAAACTAAGGATAGAATCTATGATGGTACACGTCTCGACTGAGTCCATGCCTGCCACCAACCGGTCTTTGCAGATTTTCCCGCTGATGGTGCTCACCTCTTTTTCCTAATTTTTGCATGGATCGCCTTTTTGGTCTTCGACCATCGGACTCTCTTTTTTGTATGTATATGGTGTCATCTGAGCTTGTCTTGATTGATGAGGTCAACGAATTGGTTTTCACTTCCACTGGTAAATTCCACCCCATAGACCAACGAGTACAATGTTTGTTTAGTGGGTACTCTGGTGCTAGTTTTGTGTCCTTGCAGGACAAATGATAGCATATCAGCCTATCATTTGTAGGTATATGTCATTTGGACGGAATCTTCTTTGATAGATTTGTGAGCCGCTTTTACCACCCCATTGGCTTGTGGGAGATATAGAGATGATCTATGATGCTCCATCTCTTTTATTCTGTAACACTGTGTTTTTGCCCTTTGGAATTGTAGGCCATCATTGGTCACGACATGATAATGTTTTTTTCTTCTTCTTTTTTTTGTGTTCTTTTTTGTGTTTTTTTTTTTGGGAAGTGTCATTTATATATGACTCCACTTCTACCCACTTCGAGAAGTAGTTGATGGCTGCGACCATGGAGCGATGCCCATTCGAGTCTACAGAGCTCCTGCTTGGTTGATTCCATCTTCGAATCCTTCAGAGCTTGGTGTTCAGTAATTTCTTTATCACCTTGGGACGACATCGTACAGTCAGGCAAAGATTCCCATGTGCTTTTATGGTACTTTTGCAATTTTTTCTCCTCTCATCATGCGTGAGATCTTTTGAGATGGATATCATTTTCCAGTCGTCACCTGTCCTTAGATTCATTTCATGCATTGATGCATCGTGTATGTTAAAGACATTAAATGAATGTTTGTATGCATGCAAAGTTCCATCCGAAGAAGTATCACACAAGTAGTTGAAACCAAATTGTATTAAATTAAACACCTTAAGGGTTGCATTGCTCACCTGATAACTGATAATAATAAAAATAAGACTAACTAAAACATCAAAATGATTATAGTCCTCCACATGCGGAGGGTCTTCCTTTATTGCTGCACCATGGACTTCAACAGCTTGTGCACACGGGCTAGCCAAAATAGGGCAAGGGGTTGTTCTAGACACTTAGTTTCAAAGCCGGCTCGATGATCTTACCATCAGCTATTGGGATTTGTCTTCGTAAATCACCCGATTAAAGTGGAAGAACGTGGTGATTTCCTCAAATCCGTGCCCAGGAGCAATTGAGATGGAAATTGTAAAAACAAAATTTAATCAACAAGAGATAAATCTCTTACCCGGATTATCTCTACAAGAGATGGATGTAGACTACAGGAATCAAAGTAGAGTCCCTCCTCGTTCACGTACACAAACGCCTTACGAACACCACCCATGCTAGCATCAGAAAAACATGAACTATGGAGAGGAAGAGGGGAAGATTTCGGCTAGTGTGGCTTGCACATGGTGGCCGAAATACCTAGGGTTATTTTAACCCTAGGTGTGGCTCCTTTTGTGTGGGCTTTTTCTTCTTTCATTTTTAGGCCCAAAGCTATTTTAATTGGTCTGGTTTAAATTAATTTCAAGCCCAAATTTAATTTACCCATGTATATAATATATTACACCATGTAACATATTATTTACATTTAATTAAAATTGGTTTGACTAATTAATTTAATCCATCAAATTAAAATTAGATCTTCACAAAATAAATTCATATGTAAACCTATACATATGAATATTTCCACACAGGAAATAATCTCATAATTAATCCAATTAATTATGAGAAAACCAATCAAATATTAATTTTATGATTATGATCAATCCAATTGATCTTTATAATATAATTAATATATCCTCTCTATCCAGAGTGTATACTCCAAGTATACAGGTGATTCCTTAAGTCTGTCGCTCAATGTTTACGATCCCGTGGGCCCATCTTTATGTTGGCAGTGGGCCCGTGGCCCACAGACTGTAGTTGGGCTTTAGCAAGCCACTGCAGCCCCGGATTAAGATGGAGATGGTAGTCCAACTGTAATCATAACCCTGTAGTTTGAACTTGTATATCCCATGTCATTGATATCAGTGTCCAACATAGAGGCATGGATTGATCACCCTCTTTTGTGTCCGGACATTTACTTGATCCCGAATGTACTGAAGCTCACAAACAAGTTCCAACTTGTTTGGGTGTGGCCACACTCTTATCAGTCACATTCATCAAGAGGCCGGTGATATCTTCTCAGTGGACTACTGAGTGACAAATCCTTTCTGCATATCCATAGCATTGCCATGCTAAGTGAAATACCCAAAAGCACCTATACTTGGTACCCTATTATAGGCCCTTTAGGCGTACCCCTAAGTATGCGATCTCGCATGCGATACCATCATATGGTCAGGTCAAAGGATCCATATAAGTACTACACGAGAATCATTTGTGATACTATACCACGTGGATTTCTCGTTTAGTGGATCTATCCAGTACCATGCCCTTTTTACATGTGCCTATTAACTTGGTTGACATCCCATGTCCAATGACCGGTAAGACACCGCCATACAACCAGGTTAATAATAGTCTCTAGTTCCATTCATTTCCATGACTGGAACAGACTACGGATCTCTTTATGGTTATATCGTTTACCCTATCCATGGTCTTACTGCCAAGTACATGACACTTGTCATCATGGATATGGATATGTCCATTGGATACTTCATTTAAGATATTGCACAAGATATATATAGTAAATGAATTAATGCCTTTATTAATAACACAGAATTAGTATAATACATAAATCCAATAAATGTATAATACAAGTAGAAGGTCCAATGCCTCAGGACTAGGGCATATCCAACATCAGCAACCAACTACCTGATGGCCTTGATCAACTAGGTGCACTCATTTGTACGGTGACCCATCATCACGTGATATGAACAGAAGTTATCTTTATCCACATCAGCTGGAGGCAAATATGGCCTCAGACTCTGCAACAGCCCAGCCCTTCTGCACTCAGCAAAAATCCGGCACACTGCCTCAGCCCATGGACTAGTGACCCTTTGAAAAGTCCGTGTTCCTTGGTTCACAGTGGCCACATCTGCCTCTTGCACTCTAATCGAGATTGCTTTTGAAATCATCCTAGCACCAGACATGGCTGAGGTAGCCTTAGAACTACTGCCTTTGTACCCTTGAGAGTACCTTTGGTTACTCCTGTAGGAGCTCGAACTCTGTCTACCCCTTCCCGGAACATTTCCTTCATTCTTGACCAGGGCCTAGGCCAGTTGAGTGGTCTAACCCTCATTGGTGGTCATCATAGCTTGTATTTGCTCCCTCAGTGTTGCCTTAAACTCATCAGAATTTAACAAACTCCTCATAAAAGCTGCCATGTCAAAAGGCATATTTCCGTTGTTTCTGTCAACCATTACTGTTCTGTCTGCTTCTTTCAACAGAGTCTGACTATCAACCAGTAAAGCAGGCAACTGAATTTCAATCTCTCGATCTGAATCCGGTCCTGAACTGATCCCCTCCACGGTGACCAGTTCTGATTGGACTAACTGGTTCGACTCTGACACGACCCGAACTAATCACTTTGAGGTTCGACCCCAAACTATAAATTCAACGTAAGGTTAGAATTTCGGATGGATGTTGTGGACCTAGACTCAACACACTAGATGGTATATATGTTATGTTTGTGTTCATGATTGGATGATGCTTTATGGATATGGACAATGATGAAAATGACTTTTGTATTTTCTTTCTTTTTGTTTTGGATGTTCGAGCACACCCTATGCCGTGCAAAAGACAATGCAAGAATGTCACATGTGAGCTGGCACACGGACAGAAGTTCGGCTCCTTCGGGGCACCTAGTGGATGTGATGAAATGGTCTCATGTGTACCGACACATGGATAGGGGTTCGACATTTCATAGGTCGATGAAATGACATGTGATGGTCATATGGAAGCCGTTCCATAGACTGAGGTTCGATGCTTTTATGGCATCTTGGATGAAGTGATGTCACAAACAAGTCACGTGTAATTCGAGACACGAACAGCATTTCGGTGTTCGTGGAACACCTTGCATGATTTAGGCATGTTATGAAATGTCCTAATATAAGTACTAACTCGGCACTCGTGGAGTACCTTGAATGAATTATTGATGTTATGGCAGAATCCGATGTGGATCATTACACACAAGTAAGACTATGGCGTCGCTATGACACTAATGGTGAATGGACATGATGCCATGTGATGATATCATGTGATCCACCACACGAACAAAAGCCTAAGACCATTGTGGTCCTCTAATAGTGCAATGATGTAATGAAATGGCCAAGTGTAATCCGGTGCACAGGCGAAGCATGGGTAGTCTTGGGGACACCCGATATGTCATGAAATGAAATGGTCATGAGGGGCGCACTTATAACATCCTTACGTTTTAGATGGGATGAGATGCGATGAATGCCCATGTCATACAAAATGCTAGTGGCTGCACAAAAATGTGGTTAGGATGCATGACATACAAGATGATGTCATGTATGTTTTATGAAATGCGAGCACACAAGATGTATATGACACACGAGTAAGATGTTATGGCTACACGAAAATGTGGTTAGTATAATAGCACACATATGATGATGCTTCAAAATGGCTGCATAAAAATGTGGTTAGGAAATGGCACACGGATGGTGTGTGTTTGATGTTGCATGTAAAGGTCAAAAGTAAAACAACCATGGAACAAACGTTAGCACACGTAACAATATGCTCACCCTTCCAACCTTATTCCTCCATTCGATTGGTCTCGCATTCTTCCTAGGTATTGGGTCTCTTTGGCATCAACCCGGGATACCAAAAGCGCACTCTCAATTTCCATTTTCAAATATATGTTTTGGTAACCCTAAGTGGAAGTTGTTAGGCCATTACATGAAGGTGTAAGTCAAACCAAGGGTCCTACAGGTTCCCATAGCAAAAATATACTCCTCACTTCTCCCCACTCAAGGGTCCAAACGCAGGGGTACGTACGAGGCTATGAATGGTTTACCCCCTCGGGTGCCTCCAATCCTAGCGGAAGAGGTAGGTCACCTTTGGAGATAAACCGGGCTTAATCATGTGTTAGAGCGATTAAAAAAGAGTAAATGTCATGATATGTGGTTGTGGACGAGATGTCGGGTTATGAATTAATAATTGACTTCGAGCGAGGATGTACTTCAATTGTTGCCTAAGTTCCTTAAGTTTTTATGAAAAACTTTTTAAAGAAACCGTTAATCCCCAGCAGAGTAGCCATTGTGAGTAGAGGATGTTTTTCGGAACGCGAGGTTTAGCGGGAATCAGGGATTTTCTTTTTGATGCTATGATGATGTGGTTTTGAAAACGGGTTTTAATCTTCTTTAAGAAAGCCTTTCATTTTATTGGAAAAACTCTTTTGTAGAAAACTTAATTGTAAGTGTGAATTTTAGAAAATAGGTTTTTAGAAAATCCCAATTTAAACTTAAAGATCTCGAAAACCTAAATTTCGAGATTAGATACAGAGTCGCCGCCCGAATCAGCTCATCCGGAAAATTCTGGTACAGCTCCCTACCAAGTGTAGCCGCGGTACCTAATCCAGAGATTCAAGGTTTGGGCAACACATCTGCTAATCCTTACTTAGTTTCAATTATTATTTCATAATATAATATAACATCCACTTAGTTCTACTCATTTTACTTCTTTTTATTTTTAGTTAATGCTCATACACATGACATAAATATAAATCCAAAATAAAGTGCAGAAAAGTAAAAGTGCGGGAAAAGTAAAGTAGAGGCCAAATTATACAACCCATAAAAAAGAAAAAAACTCTCATCCTCACCATTACAATCTCCTAGATACACGAAAATTTAAAAAAGTACAATAGCCTAGAATACACGATTTAGTCTATTAAATACATCCAAAAATAAAAATAAAGAAAAATAAAAGCTGCAGGACAAATTGGTTAGCACAAATATATAAATCATATCAAGGACTCACATAAGACAGAATAGGGTTATTTTGGGAAACGGGATCATGCATAGGGGGGTAATCGAGAAGTCCGGGTAACTACTCAATTAGACCTGGAAAACATTTTATTGAAACATCCTGTAGATTTTGTGAATGAAAAACCAATTTTGAAAACAATTTGGCTCATTTTACATACATTTTCCAACTTCTAGCGTGCCGGATATCCCGGACCTGGGGGTCCCATTCATGAGTGAGCCTAAATTAAACATCCATCTATGGTATGAAAATGTAAACACGCCAAAAATCTGTTTTGAATGGGAAGGAGAGGCAAACTTACAAGTTAGAGGGCCAAAAGGGCAAAAATGTAATTTTGTTTCTCAGGCTACAGCCGTGCGGCTGTAGTGCTCCAGAATGCATTTTGGTTTTCTTTTCTTGTTTTGAAAATCGTTTTAGAATTTTGATGATTTTGAGCGATCTGGGATTTCTGGAAACTCATAAAACTCCACAAAAATATATCCAAAACAGATTAAACGAATCCGGAAATCCCTAAAAACCCCAAATCACCAAACTTTACCACCACATCCGCCAATTATAAATCCGAAAACCGAAAATCAAAACATATGGATGTAATTGGACTGATAATATTCATGAAAAATACATTTGATTTGAAAACGGAAGCATTATCGGTTGATTTGGGGCATTCAGAGCTTCTGCCCCTGAAGATTACTGTCGTGCCCCTGTAATGAGAAGATTACAGCTGTGCCCCTGTAAGTTACAGCCGCGCCCCTGTAGGGCAATACAGCGGTGCCACTGTAGGGCATTACAGCCGCGCCACTGCAGGTTATAGCCGTGCTACTGTAGGTTACAGTCGTGCCACTATAGATTACAGCCGCGCGACTATAATCATCAGACCCGGCGGCTATAGCTGGGTTCACTTCTAGATTTGATAAAAACGTAAAAACATAAACAAATAACACCCAGAACAAATCAAAAGGGGTTTTTTATGGCCTCTCAGAGTATACCTTGTTTGTATTCCAGCGTATTGGATCACCAGAAACGGATTTGGTCGCCGGAAAATTTCTCAAAATCACGAACAACCCGAAATTGCTAAAACTTGAACGAACCCTGAATTGGCCCAAACAAACACCAAATTGATCAAGATTGCACTCCAATTTGATTTATTTGAGAACCCTAATGTTTTCTACAGATTAAGATCAAGATTAACTGCTTTCTGAACAAATCTAGGGAATTCTCTCTCTAAAAGCCCTATTTTCTCTCTCTAGCTCTCCCCAAGAACCCTAATTTTTGTGTTTAATTTTCTAAAAACCCTGTCTGTTTTGTTCCCCTGTAGGTTTATGTTTTTATGGCTTTTATATCACCCCAAAATAGGGTTAAAATTCGAATTAATGATTGATTTCCGCTTATTTAGGAAATCTGGTGATTACAGCCGTGCGGCTGTAGTGGACTACAACCATGCGACTGTATTACAGTCGTGCAACTATAGTACAACCGCGCGGCTGTAGTGACCAGATTAGACTTTTTCCCCTTTTTCTCTTTGGTTCTTTCAAACGCTCACTTGACCTTCTTCTGGGTTCTGTACCAAGACTTGTCACATATATTCGGGTCATCCGGGATATCTTTGACACCATTCCGGTCATTCCAAACCTGCCTCATGTTTATCCGTGAAAAAGGTAATAATAGCTTTCATCACCGAGGTCAGGAAAAAAACCGTGCTCACAGGCTGCCCCTTGTGTGATCAAGGTCGATATAGACTGGTGCTTGTGCCCGATTTGAGTTTGGTCTCACCATAAAGAGCACGATGAGAAGTAAAAGAGGACGTACCTGGGGGTTCTCCTCGTGTCAGACTGATGCTCATAGGGACTTGTCTCGGTTGATTCGCGAAACAGCGATTTTGCTTAGTTGACTTGATTTTTTGGGGACTTGCTTCGACTCCGTTGTGAAGCATAGGACTTTTCTTGAATTAGCTTGATGTCTCCAGGGACGTACTTCGCCTCCAATGTGAAGTAGAGGACTTTGCCCGAATCAGATTGGTTATCCAGGGACGTGATTCGACTCCTTTGCGAAGCAGAGGACTTTGCCGGAATTGGTTTGGTTTTCCAGGGACGTGCTTCGACCCCATCGTGAAGCAGAGGACTTTGCCCAGATTGGTTTGATGTTCCAGGGATGTGCTTCGACTCCATTACGAAGCAGAGACTTTGCCCAGATTGGTTTCTCCTTGTGAATTGATACTTATGAAGGTGAAGGTTATCTTGGTAATTGTGCAGCTTTGGAAAGTTGGTGTCCTTCGGAGGAAAGGTATTTTGGTCATTTGACTCCTTGTTGGGCCTATGTCACGAAAAGAAATGAGTTTTAGTAATTTGGTATACCTTTTGCTGTGGAAAAGGGTATTTTGGTCCTTTAGTAGGTTGGTGGCTAACAAAAGGGTATTCTAGTCGTTTCACCTCTAGTGGAACTTGTGTTACTAGGGGAAGAAATATTTGTATGTTTTGATTTCCTGTGAAGCTTGTGTCACTAAAGGAAAGGTGTCTTGGCCATCTGGTAGTTTGGTCACTAACAGAAGAGCATTTTGGTAATTTCACTTCTAGTTGTGTCACTGAAGGAAAGGATGATAGTGTTTCTCAAGAAGCTTGTGTCACTAAAGGAAAGGTGTTTTGGCCATCTGGTAGTTTGGTTGCTAACAGAAGGGCATTTTGGTCATTTCACTTCTAGTGGGGCTTGTGTCACTGAAGGAAAGGACAATAGTGTTTCCCGTGAAGCTTCTGTCTCTAAAGGAAAGGTGTTTTGGCCATCTAGTAGTTTGGTTACTAACAGAAAGGTATTTTGGTCATTTCACTTCTAGTGGGGTTTGTGTCACTAAAGGAAAGGACAATAGTGTTTCCCATGAAGCTTGTGTCACTAAAGTAAAGGTGTTTTGGTCATCTGGTAGTTTGGTGGCTAACAGAAAGGCATTTTGGTCATTTCACTTCTCCTGGGGCTTGTGTCACTGAAGGAAAGGACAATAGTTTTCTCGTGAAGCTTGTGTCACTAAAGGAAAGGTGTTTTGGCCATCTGGTAGTTTGGTTGCTAACAGAAAGGCATTTTGGTCATTTCACTTCTATTGGGCTTGTGTCACTGAAGGAAAGGACAACAGTGTTTCCCGTGAAGCTTATGTCTCTAAAGGAAAGGTGTTTTGGCCATCTGGTAGTTTGGTTGCTAACAGAAAGGCATTTTGGTCATTTCACTTCTAGTGGGGCTTCTGTCATTGAAGGAAAGGACAATAGTGTTTCCCGTGAAGCTTGTGTCACTAAAGGAAGGGTGTGTTTGTCCATCTGGTAGTTTGACTACCTCTCTTGATGTTTTGAAGTTGTTTCGGGTATGTATTCATTCCTTGATTGATAATTTTGGAAACAAAAATTTTTGCCCCTTCGATCAAGAATGAATATGGACTGAACATTTTGCCCCTAGATACCTGCAAAAAGTAAAGCGTACCTTCCTTGAGATTATATTAGCATGAACGGAAATTATGAGAATTGTGGAAATTCTCTTACCTGAGATTAGAGGATGCCCAGTGTCAGGTTATTCCTGCCTTCGGAGTATTGATTGTTCAAGGCAGCCTGATGATGATAGCACGTACCTGTACTTGAGTTGGTCTTTGATGCATGTATGCATATGTGTGTGTATGTTTTCAATGTATGTGTATGTGCATGTCCTGGATACATATGCATATGATTGTGGTGCTTTTCATGCTTTGCTTGGTGCAAATGACTATTGGGATTGAGTGCCGAGAATCGACCGATAACGCTTCCGTTTTTAAATCAAATGTATTTTTCATGAATATTATCGGTCCAATTAAATGCATTTTCCAACTTTTAGCGGGCTGGATATCCCAGGACCTGGGGGTCCCGTTCATGAGTGGGCCTAAATTGAACATCCATCTATGGTCTGAAAATGTAAACACACCAAAAATCTGTTTTGAATAGGAAGAAAAGACAAAATTACAAGTTAAAGGCCAAAAAGGGCAAAACTGTAATTCTATTTCTCGAGCTACAGCTGTGCGGCTGTAGTGCTCCAGAATGCATTTCGGTTTTCTTTTCTCATTTTGAAAATCATTTTAGAATTTTGATGATTTTGAGCGATATGAGATTTCTAGAAACTCATAAAACTCCACAAAAATATATCCAAAGCGTATCAAACGAATCTGGAAATCCCTAAAAACCCGAAATCACCAAACTTTACCATCACATCCACTAATTATAAATCCGAAAGCCAAAAATCAAACACATATGGATGTAATTGGATCGATAATATTCATGAAAAATACATTTGATTTGAAAACAGAAGCGTTATCGGTCGATTTGGGGCATTCGGAGCTTCTGCCCCTGAAGATTACAGCCGTGCCCTTATAATTAGAAGATTACAGCCGCGCCCTTATAGGGCATTATAGCCGCACCACTGTAGGGCATTATAGCCGCGCCCCTATAAGCTACAGCCGCGCCCCCTATAGGGCATTACAGCCGTGCCACTGTAAGGCATTACAGTCGCGCCACTGTAGGTGATAGTCGCGCCACTGTAGATTACAGCCGCGCGGCTATAATCATTAGACCGGGCGGCTATAGCTGGGTTCACTTCCAGATTTGATAAAAATGCAAAAACATAAACAAATTACACTCAGAACAAATCAAAAGGGGTTTTTATGTTCTCTCAGAGTATGCCTTGTCTGTATTCCAACGTATTGGATCACCAGAAATGGATTTGGTCGCCAAAAAATGCCTCAAAATCACCAATAAGTCGAAATTGCCAAAACTTGAACGAACCCCGAATTGGCCCGAACAAACACCAAATCGATCAGGATTGCACTCCAATTTGATTTATTTGAGAACCCTAATGTTTTCAACGGATTAAGATTAAGATTGACTGCTTTCTGAACAAATATAAGGAATTCTCTCTATAAAAGCCCCATTTTCTCTCTCTAACTCTCCCCAAAAAACCTTAATTTTTGTATTTAATTTTCTGAAAACCCTGTCTGTTCTGTTCCCTTGTAGGTTTCCGTTTCTAGGGCTTTTATATCGCCCCAAAATAGGGTTAAAATCCGAATTAATGACTGATTTCCTTTTATTTAGGAAATCTGGTGATTACAGCCGTGCGGCTATAGTGGACTACAGCTGTGCAATTGTAGTACAGCTGCGCGGTTGTAGGGCACTACAGCCGAGCGGCTGTAGTGACCAGATTAGCTTATTTCTATGTTTTTCCCCTTTTCTCTTCGGTTCTTTCAAACGCTCACTTAACCTTCTTCGGGGTTCTGTACCAAAACTTGTCACACATATTCGGGTCATCCGGGATATCTTCGGCACCATTCTGGTCGTTCCAAACCTGCCTCACGTTTATCCGTGAAAAAGATAATAATAGCTTTCATCACTGAGGTCGGGAAAAAACCCATGCTCACAACTTCCCTCACAGAAGTGGGGTGAGATAAAGATTCAATCAAGTCAATTTTAGATTTATTAACCTCAATTCCTTTTGATGAAACTACATGTCCTAATATTAAACCTTGATCAACCATGAAATGACATTTCTCATAATTCAATACCAGATTTGTTTCAATACATCTTTTCAACACTTTAATTAGATTTTCCAGATAATCATCAAATGAATTACCATAGATAGTAAAGTCATCCATGAATACCTTTATGATGTTTTCTACACAATCTGAAAAAATACTGACCATACATCTTTGAAATGTAGCAGGAGCATTGCATAGGCCAAATGGCATACGACGGTAGGTGAATCTACCAAAGGGGCAAGTAAACATTATCTTTTCCTGATCCTCAAATGCTACAGGAATCTGATTGAAACCTGAATAATCATCAAGACAATAATAATGAGAATGACCAGCCAACCTTTCTAACATTTGGTCAATAAAAGGTAAACGAAAATGGTCCTTCCTGGTAGAAGAATTCAATTTCCTGTAATCTATATAGACCCTCCATCCATTTTGTACATGGGTTGGAACTAACTCACCATTATCATTCTTTACTATAGTGAAACCCATCTTTTTGGGCACTACCTGAACTGGACTTACCTATTTGCTATCAGAGATTAGAAAGATCATACCTGCATCAAGAAGTTTCATGATTTCCTTTTTGACTACTTCCATCATTTGTGGGTTAAGTCTACACTGAGCTTCTCTTGTAGGTTTATAACCATCTTCTAGTAAGATTCTGTGTATGAGCGGACGACCTTAAAAGCGGGATGGACACGGCGAAGTGAATTGGGGAAAAAGAAAGAAATAGATTTAGTGATGTTTTTGAAAAAGCGGATTTAGTTTATCTTGTTTTAGGAAAATCATGGATTTATTTGTTTTGGAATTCCATTTTGTAGAAAAACATTTTCCCGTTTTATTACTTAAAGACCTCGAAATCTTAATTTCGAGATCAGTGACAATGTCGCCACCCGGATCAGCTCATCCGGGAAATTCCGGTATAGCTCCCTATCGAGCGCAGACTACTGTACCTAATCCAGAGATTCAGGGTTTGGGCAACTTACCTACTTAACCTCAAGCTTGTATTTGATTATTATTTATAAAACCATATTTATTCAATTTATTATCTTTCTCTACCCAATTTGTTTATTTTATTAAACCAATGCTAAGGCAAAATGTATAAAATAAATTGCGAGAAATTAAACCATTCACATAAAAATATACAAAAGAATAATAAAGGCCGATTATACAACCAAATTGAATAGAAATATAAAAACTCTCGTCCTCACTTTTACAAACGCCTAAGTACACAAGGATTTAAAAATACAACCACCTAAATACATGAATTAATCTATTAAATACAGTAAAAATAAAAATAAATGCTGCAAAACAGACTGGTTAGCGCAATGTATATTATAAACACAAGTAGGACTCAAATCAGGACAGAATTGGGGATTTGGGAAGCGGGGGCATGCATTTAGGGGGTAACCAGTTCGACCCGATCGGTCGGACCAGTTAGACCTGGAAATCCGTTTTGAAACGCCCTGTGGATTTTTGTGCTGGAAAATCAATTTTGGAAATCAATTTGGCTCGGTTACATGCATATTTTCATTTTTGTGGGTCGGTTATCCCGGAACTCGGGATTCCGTTCGTGTGGGTTCCTAAGTATACAAATCATCTATGGTTTAAAATGCAATAAACACATCAAAAACTTTTGTGAATATATTATTTTACTCATTTTCAATGTTTTCCAGGGATTTTGTGGGATTTAGGGGTCCGCAAATGCTGGACAATGGATCCGATTTAAATGAAACTACCCCGGAACTTAGAAAATAAACCCCGAGAAATACTGAAAATCCCGATATTAGAATGTGCAACAGTCAGAAAATCAAAATACAAATACATACAGATGATTTTGGGCCGAAAATGATCCCAACAGAAAAACCAAAATGGAAAACGGGCTATTTCGGCCAATTGGGACAGATCGGGAATCTGTCTCTGAGGAACAAAGTCGGCTGAATCTGGGTCAGAGCCGGCCAGCTGTGTTCCTGATGAACACAACCGTACGGCTATGATGGGCAGCACCAGTTCTGGATTTTCATCAAAATGACAGAAACGCACAGAAAATCAATGCAGACAAGTTTTAGGGCCTCTCAGAGCTTACCTGGATTGTTGTGTGGATGCTAGGAATGTCAAGAAACGGATTGAAAGCTCAGGAATATGCATTGGAACTCAATCAACCGAATCCTTCAATAGCCCAGAACGATCCAAAACCAAGCCGAAATGATCCCGGATCAAAGAGTAGAGGTTGTTGGTGATGTCGTTAATGCTTGAGGATTGATTTTGGGTTATTTAAGAGTGTTTATGGGAGTTATATTGGATATTTCTCTCAGTTTCTCTTTTTCTTTTTCTCTTCTGCTTTTTGTTCTTCTTATTCTCTGTTTCTTGCTTGAGAACCCAAAAGTCCCCCCCTCTCTCATTTTCTTTCCTTTTATCTGCCTCTCCCTGTCTTCTCTCGTTCCATCAATCAGCAGACTGAAAAATTATGAAAATCTGCCAAAAACTCTCTCCTATCAAGACAAGTTGCTTTGCTTTGCAGAGCAACTATTCTTGACCGCTAGAGCCGTACGGCTCTAGTTAGAGTCGGCCGGCTCTGGTTCAACAAACCAGAGCCTCCCGGTTCAACCAAGAATTACGATAGAATTTCGAAAAGTCAGACATGCAGACCAAATCCTAGGAATGATTTGAGAGACCTTTTCGGGGCTTCAGATCACAGATTGCCTGGTTTTTAGAACGTTTGAGATCCTCCAAGCAGCATTCTGGTTGCTTCCAAGTCCCGTTCGAGTCCGTCCGGTCTACAGGTAATTAGGGAATTCTCATCATCGAGACCGGAAAAAAACCTGTGCTCACACTGTGCATACATATAGAAGGACTAATGCCTTTTATATCTGCAATGGTCCATCCAATGGCCTTCTTGTATTCTCTATCAGACCATTCTTTCTTCTTCTAAAAGAGTTAATTTGTTGGAAATTATCACAAGTAGTGTCTGATCATCAACTAAGTAGGCATATTTCAAATGTTCAGGTAGAATCTTCAGTTCCAACTTAGGTGCCTACACAATTGAAGAAAGAAGCTTGTAGTTAGATATAGGAAGATCAATGTATGAGATATTATACCTGATATGCTTCAAACTTTCTAAGCTTGAAACTAAATTTTCAATTCCTTCATTGATGATAAACTTCTCTTCACGATTTTTCAATTCTCTAAAATTAATTCCTCCATTGATAACTAACCTTAAATTATCTGCGTCAGTGAGCTCAAAAACCTGCTGAGTTAGTTTATCAACGATATCAGTAGGAAAAACACAATCAACATCACTAGGAAAACGTATGGCATCATAAATATTAAATCTAATCAATTCCCCATCGAATTCCATGGTTAAAATGCCTTCAACTACATCAATCTTTGCTCTTGATGTTTTTAGAAATGGTCTTCCTAAGAAGATTGGTACAAACTTAGAAGAATGATCTTCTTCCATATCTAATACATAGAAATTTGCAGGAAACACTAACTCATTAACTTGCACCAAAACATCTTCTAAAACACCTTCAGGATATGCATTGGGCCTATTAGCTAATTGAATGATTACTCCTGTTTCTTTTAAACGTCCCATATTCATGGAATGATAAATTGAGATAGGCATGACATTTATTGATGCTCCTAAATCTATCATTGCTCTTTCCACTTTCAAATTACCAATTTTACAAGGAATGGTGGACATACTTGGATCCTTGCACGTAGGTGGTAACTTCTTTTGGAGAATAGCAGACACATTTTCTCCCATATGAATTTTCTCATCACCCTTCAATTTTCTTTTGTTGGTGCATAAATCTTTAAGGAATTTTGCATACCTTGGCACTTGTTTGATAGCATCAAGAAGGGGAATATTTTCCTCCATCTTTCGAAACACTTCCATAATCTCTTTTTCTTGCTGCTCTTTCTTTGATTTCGCCAATCTACTTGGAAATGGAGGTAGAGTGACATAGGACTGCATAGGTTTTGAGATTTCAGGATGTGGCAGCTCTATTTTCTCTCAATTTCTTCCTCTATAGCATAATTAGAGGGCTTTTTTACTGGTTCTTTCAACTCCTTCCCACTTCTTAGCGTAATGACACTTGTATTTAGTCATGGATTTACTTCTGGTTGAGACAGAAGTCTTCCAAAATTTTGGTTATCCATCTTTCCCACAGTAGTTGCTATTTGACTTATTTGATTCTCCAAATTTTGGATACTAGCCTTTGCGTCTTGTTGGAAGGTTATAGTGTTCTACTGAAAGGTCTTCATGTCTTGCTAAAAAGCTATAGTATTTTGCTGCATTCGTTGTACATTATTAGCAAGAGAAGAAATAATACTTTCAAAGGAACTACCTGACTTTGGAGGAGGTTGAGACACAGGTTGTCTTGGCTGGAATCCAAGTTGCTAGAAGTTATTTGATTTATGTCCATAACTGAAATTTGGATGATCTCGCCATCCAGGGTTATAAGTTGACGAATACGGATCATATTTCCTTTGATATTGTTGCCCTTGGCTGCCTCCTACAGCATTAACTTACTCTTTCTCTTGAAGAGTTGGACAGGTGTCCATTGAATGGTTAGTGTTTGAGCAAATTCCACAGTGATTGACATGTTGATGATTTCCTATAACAAGCTTTTGCACAAGAGATGTTAAATCCTTAAGAGAATTTTCAATTGCATGGACACTTACCTCACTAACATTTTTTATTGATGCGTCATGTCGAATGCAAAATTGCTACGTGTTTGCAGCAACTTTGGAAATCAGTTCTTTTGCTTGGGTAAGCGTTTTATCTATCAAGCCACCACCTCTTGATGCATTAATCATGTTCCGATCCTGCAATAACAAACCTTCACAGAAATCCCGAATTAGAAGAGTGTTAGAAATTTGGTGATGAGAACAGCTTGCACAAAGCTGATTGAATCGCTCCCAATATTCGTAGAGGGTTTCTCCACTACTTTGGCAAATTCCATAAGTATCTTCTCTAATATTAGTAGCTCTAGAAGAAGGAAAATATTTTTCAAGAAATTGCCTTTTTAAATCATTCCAGGTTATGATAGATCTAGAGGGTAAATAATATAACCAATCTCTTGCTTTATCCATCAAAGAGAACAGAAAGGCATGCATTTTGATGTGGTCAACATTTGCACCTTGGGGTTTCATGCTAGAACAAACTACATGAAATTCCTTCAGATGTTTACGGGGATCTTCACCTGCAAGACCACGAAAAGAAGGGAGTAAATGAATCAAACCAGATTTTAATTCAAAATTTGCTTCTGTATCTCCCAATTCAATACACAATGGCTGTTGATTAACATTTGGGTTAGTGGCTGCACATAAAGGCTGTTCAAGATTAGCCATTATTTCAGATTCGTCAAAGAATTCAAGTTCAGAGTCAATTATGGAAGAAGTGGATGGATTTTTCTGATGTCTCGTAGATTTTCTCAATTCTCTAGCAGTTTTCTCAATTTCAGGATCAAATTGAGAATCACTTCCATGAGAAGTACGAGTCATAAAATTTCAGAAAATATAACACCAGTCCCCGACAATGGCGCCAAAATTTGTTAGGTATCAAAACCAACAAAAATAATTTCCTGTAACTCGCAATTAAAATTGTAGTATTTGTGACCAGGGTCGAGATCCACAGAGATTGGGTTTACTTATCCAAAATTTTAAAGCAGTAATAAAAAAATGGGGGTTTATGATTAAATCAATTTGATAATAAAATAGAATAAAAAAATTGCAAAAATTGTAATATGAAGAAAATATTGATAATAGTTTCCAACTAAAGTTATCTTAGTATTGATTACATTAAATTGATCGTTGAATAGAAATATATATTTCTTTTCTCAAATGAAATGGTTATAATAAGTTCTAATACACTACTTTTCCTTAGATTGCAATTTAAATGGGAATTGCTCCACAAATAAATCTTATTCATTAATCAATCCTAAATCAGCTTTTAAGATTTAGATTGTAAACATCTTTTGAAGTTTAGAAGAGCCACCATTTAACACCTACTAATACTCGAATTGGATTATTTAAGGTGAATTGAATATCTTCACAAATGCAATTCTAACAATTTAAATTCATTGCATACATTTACTTTCTAATTTATTGAATCTATTAAACATGAATGAATTTAAAGATTCAATTAGAAGTATTTAATTGATGAAAATAAGACGTCAATACTTAAATCAAATAAAATCTCAAGAATATAGAAGACATTTAAATATTTAAGAGACAAGAACTTTGAAGAACAATTCTCACAATTTTATTATGAAATCAAACTTTGATAAACTTAATTAGAACAAGAATTTTAGCCACTCATGGCTTGAAACAAACAAAGGAATAAAAAGAGAAAACTGAAAAATTGAGAAAACTCTAAGAAAAAATCTGTCCTGCAACTAATGAAAGACACTCCAGTTTATAGGAGAAGAGAAGGATAAGAAATGAAGGAAAAATAAATCCTAACTAAACAAATTTACACAAATCTCGTCCAAAACAAACAAATTGCTAAAATCATGAAATGATCTTTCTCTCTTCAATGTAGATTTCTGATTTAATGCAATAATTCTGGTTTTAACCTTCAAGTATACCCACGCCTAAGTAGCAAACCGTGCTTTAAAATCATTCTGTCCAGCCCATCCGGATTTTGCTCCATTTCTTGATTATAGCTTAATCTTTATTAAGTCTTTATTTTTGTACCTAAAAGAAAATTATGAAATTAATAATCCAAAATTAAGTACAAAAACTAATTAAAAATGACCAAGATAATGTTGGAAATAATTGAAAATTATGGTTTTATCACCAATAGATTTGATAAATTATGTTATTGAATCGGAAATTAAATCATATATTGATAATATTATTAATTAGGATTTAAAAAAAAAAAAAACTGGATAAAGTTTGTCAAACTTACCATATAGATGATAATCATGGATGATGCTTAGCAAAATATAGAAAGAATTAGCGTAGGCAACACAGATTGAGGTCCCAATTGTTGATTCAATCCAATGATTATTTTACTCAATTAGCCAATTTGGTGTTGTAGCCTTGGATTAATTTGTTCACTTTTGTTGAGCATTCTCCCTTTGGTAGCAAGTGCAATGCACGAACAAATGGGATGCAGCCAAGTGCCCCTACCCCAACCACTATGAACTTCCTTGCTCCTAATTCATGGAGTCTTTCACAATTTTTCAAAGTTAATTATCACATAATTTCAAGAATCATGCTATAATTAAGTTAATTAATTAAATTAATTTTATTAGTACCTGAATTTTCATATCTTGACCGGGAGCCCCTAGCATAGCAATGGCGATGGCGCTTGCTAGTTTGCTTTTAGGTCTTTCAATTTGTTTTCTAGAGTGGAATTTTCGTGTGCCTTCGTCTCCTCCTCCCCCTTAGGATCTGATTGCCGAACAGGAAAAACAGAATGCCGGACGGGATAAACAAAATGTTGAATGAGAAAAACGGAATGCCGAACGTGAAACTACTGAAAGACGATTGGGAAAAATAGTTGAATGGCGAAGAGAAAAAAGCTGAATGTCTAACATGAAAATCTGGAAGAGGACCGGAAAAACATGATGGACGACCTGGAAAAGAGAGAGATTAAATAGTGTGGTCAATGAATGCTTGTTATATTCGTTAATGATTGTTTGCAAAAAGCACTATGCGACAGTTTAATGCTTGCAGGATGAAAGTAGCTACTACACCCTGTTAAACATGTAAAATTAAGACCAATAAAGCATAGTATGGCAGAGTTCATGCCAGAGGCTGCATATCAATTGGGTACTTAGCTTGCAGCCTAAACCTCTATAATGGAGGTATTCTAATCCTCAATAAAAATTGTATAAGGATTGACGATTTTTTTGAAATGGTACTTCTGCTGTAGTTGCAAATAAGCTGTAGCTTGAAGCTTGTTTGCTGCTTTATTGGCCTGCATTGCTGTGTCTAGTTGCTGAATTTTGAATTTCATTTTATCTCACTTAATGCTTCTGCCTCCACATGGTTTTGGATCTAAAGAAATTTTCCATCTATTATGTCTCTCTAGGAACCTACATTTAAAATTATACCGAAGTTCGTCTATCATTCAATAACTCGTAAGATGCTATTATGTTCTGCATTTTTAGCTTATGCCTTCATTGTATTTAATGTTCGATGACTAAACTTAAAGTGAAATATACCTTGGTATCAAAGTGAAATCAATCAATGCCTTTCCATTTGTCAAGATCATAAGCAGTATAATGCTTGCAACAACTGTATTTCTGTGAGAATTCAACTTGGCTGATCAGTAGATGGCTCTT
The DNA here is from genome assembly GCA_039660915.1 of Euphorbia tirucalli. Classification (NCBI taxonomy): domain Eukaryota; kingdom Viridiplantae; phylum Streptophyta; class Magnoliopsida; order Malpighiales; family Euphorbiaceae; genus Euphorbia; species Euphorbia tirucalli. The sequence continues at coordinate 75,704,916 of CM077641.1, forward strand.
TCTTGTACTTTTGTTTGTTGCATTGCATTTTGATTCTATACAATTGCAAATCCCTTCTTTTCTTCAACTTGAAACACATTTTCTCAGTCTACTTTTGTGAAAGATAATGAACGGTCCCAAATTTTTGCTGGAATTTGGTTAAATTTTGATACTTGATTTAAGTTCAAATAACATTCATTTTGTTTTAATAGGGATTTTTTTCGTCTTATTTGATAAATCTTCAGTTATTGGTATTCCTTTTTTAGATCATTGTTAAACTTTTAGTTTCTTAATTATATGTCCCTTTTCTTGTTTAAGCAAAGAAGTCATATATTGAAGAATATTTGGAATTGGACCTTCAAAATAATTACTCGAGAGATCAAGCACGACAAGGGACGAGAAGTTGAGATTGGGAAGAGACCTAGTACTGAAACCTGGAAGAAAATAATGTGACAAGTGCAATTCAACCAAAGAAGGGAGTGAATTCATTACCTTCAACCAATCAAAGGATTGACTCAGGTCAACATTACTAGTCCAAAAATTCTAAAGAAGAAAGAGGAGAAACCCAATCTGAATTCTCAACGTAAAGATTATAGTTTGATTGAAGATTGAGATGGTGTAGATTGGAGAGATTTCTAAGTTGCGGAGTAATCATTCCTCCAAATCCTGCTTGAGAGAGTTTAAGTTATCTTAAATATGTAATCAATTTGGTATTTGGTTAACCTATGTTCTTATAATTACCCTACATTAGTCTATTTCATATGTAGAACGTTTTTCTGTATATTATTATAACCTATACATAGATTAATGACTTACTTTTAATCAGTAATGGTGTGATATTTTCTAAACTAAATATGATTATATATATATATATATATATATTGTTTTCTTTATTTTCTGAATTTCTTGTAAAGTTTGCATCATTTTATAGTAATATAATCTACTAGCAAATAATGGAAATTAGCATTTAAAATTAATTGATTAAGTGGTTGGATTTTCAAAATTAGTAACAATTGTGTGTGTGTGTGTGTTTTTTTTTATTAACTTATTATATATATATATATATATGGATAATTATTACAAAAATTATTATTTTATACTAGTATCTATCAATTAAAATAAATGTGCAATATATATGTGAAAGAGAGATTAATACAAAAATTATTAATATCTAGTTGTATGTGAACAAATAAATCAAATAAAATTTTATTTATATATATGTGCGATTAATAATTTCTAATATTATTTTATCAATTAAATTAAGTTAAAATTAATTTATATCATTATTATTTTTATAATTTAAGCATATGCCCTTTTATGTCATTTTATACATTAACAATACTTTTATAAATAGTTTTAACAAACACCTCATAAAATGTTTATAAGAATAAAGTCACTTCTATAAAAATATTACCAAACACTTATCAGTTTTCCCAAACAATACTTTCACTAACAGCAATGTCAAACTGGCCCTTAGTTCTTTTAAATCTATTTTTCATATTAAAAATCATATTATAGTTTAGAATGGTAAGGTTGCTGCCATGTCAATAGTTGAGTAGCAATCTAACGATTTCGATATGTTCGGTCTGGAAGCACGATAGTTTTTCTAACATACTTTGCTTTCTTTGATTTGATGGTCTAACGACTCAAATTATATGTTAAAATACATATGGACATGTGTTCCAGTGCTATAGGGTCACAAGGCCGACTTGCATCCCTGCCTGCTTGATGGGTGGGTTGTACAGTCAAGGACCACTCTCCCTTTGAATTCGAGGGTCAATCTTTGTTCAGTCTGAGAAACTTTTGTACGTAGTATGTTATACATTTGTTTTCGACAAGTGTTTTAGTTTTAGTATGCTATACACGCGTTTTAATGGTTTGTGATACTTTTTGTGGACTAGTTAATGAAGATATATTTTGTGAAATTTAATTATAAGTGTCAACCATGGAGTTGTTAACCAAGATTGTATTTATACAAAAACTAAAATTACAAGAGTAAACCAAATATAATTATGAAGACAAAAATATTTTATCTTCTCTAATTCGGTGCCTAACTTGTAAAAATTTATTGTCGGTGATTAATCATTTTCGAATGTGACCTTCGAGGTTGTAAATGTTAGTAAAAGAGATGCAATTTCTCAAGCATTAGAAAATTCGCTCTCATAGTATTATAATATTAGTTAATTTAATTATTGATATTACGGTCGAGTACGAATATTAAAGATTCTAAATTCAACCAAAAACTTATAAGTTTTTTTGGAATCGTACTATAGTTTTTTTAGATATTGAATTCTATTCAATTGAAACGGATTATATTTAACTGAAATAATAAATTATTATTTATTATTTATTATTTATTTTTTTATATATATACTATAGATAGAATGCCTTATACACTGAAAATAAATATTCTATTTTCTTTAGTATCCATATTTTATTACAATTAAATGTTTTATTTATCATAAATGTTATGTAAATAACAAGAATAATTTAAAATTATTTTTGTAATTATAATATTATTGAAACTTTTATTAATTAATAATATTTAAACTTTAATATGTGTATTAAGTATTATTTGAATATCCAAGTATCTATGTTCAATTATAAAAAAGAATTCTCTAATTGTATTATCTTGCAAATTCAATACAATCAAATTTTAATAATTTATTTATACAATCAAATTCTAAAGTTTTTCTTTTGATAATCTCAAATATTCAATACCAAAGCAAAGATATTGAATCTGAACCAATCGTACCCCTTACTAACATACATTAATGAGCTTATGAGAAAAAAAAAATCTGATTATATGATTTTGAAGACAAACTATAATTACATATGTCTTGTGATATTTTCTTATATATATTTTTTTAAGAGTTGATTATTCAATTTTTTTAAGAATAATGGAACATAAATCTTCATGTGCAAGAAAATAACCTATATGACGGTCCCAAATAGACTAGTAATAGTATTAGAGGGGGTGAATAGTACTGTATACCATTAAATATTTTTGCAACCAGTTTAGAAAAATTCTTTTTTGAATAAAAACAATTTTCTTTTAATAAACACAAGTTTTATAAAAATGCGGAATTGATAATAATAAAACTTGTGAATATAAATATGCTTGACTAAAGTTAAGAATGTCTTCAAAAATAAAGTTGTTAATTTAAATTGCAATGAAAGTAAAGAGTGTAAGGATAGAGAAATGAAAACACAATGTTTATACTAGTTTGACCCAACCGGTCTACATCCAATCCTCAAGCCAACCGCTCGAGATTTTCACTATCGTTTCCTTTACGGGCAGGAAACAAACCTGTATTACTTTTTGTGAGTTCAAGTAACAAACTCAATACTTTTGCAGGCTAAGTATCAAACATTTACCGTTACTTTTTCAGAGCTCAAGTAACAAAACTTTTCCGGTGCTTTTTAAAGCTCAACAGCAAACTTATCTTGGTATTTTTTTTAAAGCTCAAATACCAAACTTCTATCGACGCTTTTTCAAGCTCAAGCATCAAACTTGTACAGTATTTGTTCATTACACTATCAACAAAGTAAACCTCCTTTCACACAAATCCCTTGTGTGACAAATACAATTCCCTTGAAAAGGATATTTGGAAGAATGTGTGAACCAGATGAAGCTCTTTTCTCTTTTTGCACTTGTAGGAATTTTAGAAGACTTGAGAAATAATAGCTTAAAATGTATGAATTGTTGGTTCAAGTCTCCCCCTTTTCTCACTTGAATTTCATTCCTTTATATAGGTGTTGAAGAGGGTCCTAATGAAGAGAAGTGGCCGTTTTTTGTAGCCTACAAGAAGATTATGGCAGTTGAAGTCATCTCATAAAGCAATTATGGTTGTTATATTCATCTTGTAAGAGAATATGAATGTTGCATTTGATTCATAAGATAAATGTAGCAGTTGTTTTGAACTCCTGAAGTAATATAGCAGTTGCTTTCAGCTTATAAGCAGAACATGGTTGTTGAATGTACTTCATAAGGAGGTAAATTACAGCTCTTGAACAGGTATGTAGCTATAGAGAGATCTTTGCAACTCATAAGTTGTTTATCTTATAAACAAAACTATGTCATATATTATTTTAGCTCATAATACTTTTATGGCTCTTATATTATATGACATTACATCCTTTTATTAGATGTCAACATATTTAAATTTAATTTACCAACTTAGGAAATTATTTTTCTTTAATGTCAACTTGTAATCATCAAAATTAAAGTCAACATTCTTCCCTTTTTTGATGATTGCAACAAAATGATAGGTTGACATTTGAGAAAATTTTTTTCTTCGTGTATACTCCCCCTCAATAAGTACATGGTTGTTTAGATGAAATTTTTTGAGAATAAAAAATTGAGTTTAGTATAAACAACCAATATAATCTGTACAGAAAACTTATAAAAGCCAGAGTTGGATTAGCGAACAAAATATTTAAGAGAAGTTTTCTTATTTGCACCCAAAGTAAAAACTTTGATATCCGAAAAAAAATTCATACGTGAAAAATAGGCTTTTTCCTTCATACTGAAAGCCCATGTGTAGCTCCTTGAGAATGAGATTATGGTACAAGTAGGGGTGTGCATAATCTGGTTTAACCGAATACCAATACCGAACCAAACCGAAAAAAAAATTCGGTTCGGTTACCGAATTTTTTTTGGTTTGGTTCGGTAACAATTATATATATATTTGGTTATTCGGTTCGGTTCGGTTTTTCCGTAAAAAAATTCGGTTTAACCGAAACCGAACCGAATTATTATATATATATATATATATTAGGTTTGTAATATTCTAATTTACTTAATTGAATTTTATATTTCATTAAAAAATATAAAATGACTAAATAACAATTAATTACAAAAATAATATATAATGGTTCAATTAATTGCCCTAAAAATCATTTTAAATATTTTTTTTATTTATTTTTTTATAAAAATACCAAATTTCGGTAATAACCGAACCGAACCGAACCGAACCAAAAAATTTCGGTTCGGTTCGGTTCGGTTTTCATCCTAGTTTGGTTTGGTTCGGTTCTGATTTTTACTGATAATTCGGTTCGGTTAACCGAAAATTCGGTTCGGTTCGGTAACCGAACCGACCGATGCTCACCCCTAGGTACAAGGCCCATTTTTAAAAGCACTGTAGTTTTAAGGCCTTGTAACTGAATGTGTAACAACAAATTAATAAACCTGTAATAGAGGATTATTTTTGGCAGAAGAGCATTAACGTGATTATGCATTAAACCAAGCACTCAAGCTCGATTAAAAGATTTTGAGGCTCATACATATTGCCATTGCATATGCATCTTCCCTGCATACAGAATTTGGTGATAGCAGTAGCAAAGATGAAAGATGTGATATTCAACCATTATATTGCTTTTTGTACGAGTTTTCGAAAAGCATGGTTTTAAACAAGCACAATTTGATGTATGCATGTGAAACAGCTAAAGATAGTGCAGCAGAGTACACAAAGTCAAAAGTTTAGTGCTTGTGTCAAGAAAAAGGTTCATAGCTCATGTGTCTAAAAGCTGTGTACTTGTAAAGAATGTCACATGAGACAATCTTTTTGTCATCATAAGAAGCTTATGCTAAATATCCAAATTAGCAGATATGCATAACTCAACTGGATCACATAACTTAGCTGCTTCTACTCTAGCTCATATGCATAGCTTATATGAACTTGGATGAAGTCATATGAATCAACTTGCTGTGATACACATAAGCATATTATAGTTATTCCTGTTTTCTTATTCTTAGATATAATCCACAGATCAAGTGTATCTTATTGACACTTCCACTTTACAGCACACATATCATATGCATGCCAAATATACTCAGTCAAGTAGCCTCTATATATAACATATAAGTCACCATATACTGTCAGAGCACATTATATACTCATAACATACATTAATATATCAAGTTTAGCATCACCTACTTATAATACATATTTACTTGTTGAGCACAATTGATCTGTGTATGACCTGTGTATTTTGTCTACTGTGCCATCATAAATTCAAACATAACATGTTCTGTCAATACAGGACATTCAGTCTAGATGGAGTAAGGTACATAATATGCATACTCACTTATGTGACACACACAGTTAAGCCACAGAAGCCATAGATCATATATGTTAACTTTTAGTTTAGCAATAGTTATCTTAGCAACAGATTAGATTAACAGATAACTTAACAAAAGACCAAATCAACATGTCAAGCTACATTACATTTTCTGGTATATAACTCAGCAGAGCAGGCATATCAACATAAAATATCAAGCTACATTACATTTATAGCTTAGCACATTTATATCTTAGCAGAACAGGCATATGATCATAAAATGTCAAGCTACATCACATTTATAGCTTAGCACATTTATATCTTAGCAGAACAGGCATATGACCATAAAATGTTAAGCTACCTTACATTTTTCTTCCCCTTTGAAATCATCAACCAGCACAGGTGAGGGAGAGAAGCAGATCACAGACTGACAGTGTCCAATAACATGTGTTATAGGTGATAAAGGTCAGAAAGTTGCTATAAAGCATATGTTAGATCCTATGGCAAAGTTATATATAGGAATAAACTCATATGAAGCTGCAAGCTATAGATATCAACTTAATAATAATGAAGAGTTATGCATATATGTAGGATAGGAGCAGTATTTAGTAGCAGAAGAGCATTCATGTCCTATTTAGGCTTCATAAAACCCAAATAAAAGAGAATACTCTCAAAATTAGAGTTCTAGTTTAAAAGAAAGTATAATACAAACTGTTAGAGCCAAAACAGCAGAGGAGCAGGTGTGAGTTCTCTTGATCTTCAGATTCATCTCTACAAGTCAACAGTTGTCTGCTATGTCAATCACAGTGGAGTGGAGAGGATGAGGATGATGCACCAGACTTGAGTATGCCATTGACCAAGCTCTTTATCACCTCTGTTCAGAGAGATGAGTTATAGTGCCAAGCATCTTCGCTAGCTCAATCTCCATACCTGTTATTACATGGTGCTCCTTTTCTTGAGTGTTGATCATCTACATTTGCAATTCTCTTAGTGCAACAGGGACTTCAGTATAGGCCCTGGATGACATCAGGTCTTTTGAGGCCTGCAAAACCCCAGAGATTACTTTAAAACAAGTTTCAAGAGTGTATGCAGTCACTTTGTGATAATCAGGTGGTGGTGGTTGGCTTGAAGTGTATGGATATGGGGATGTATGCATTGCTTGAAGAGAGTTGCTTTCTGATCCAGTTTGTACTTGTGGAAGAGATGGAGGACAAATAGAGAGAGGAATAGATGAAAAGGACTCTAGATCAGAGAAGTTTTTGGTCATTGTGAAAGATGGTTGATATATCAGTGGAGCATGGACAAAGGTCTTATAAAGATTTGAAACATTGTAGCTTATAAACATATGTATTGGCTCAAATGAGAGGTCAGGAAATTTAGGTGGAGAGGGCATGGTTTGAGCTCCTAAAGACAGTTCCACCTCATCAACTAAGGTGAGAAAAGAATCAAACATAGCATTCTCTTCTTGACCTTCTGACCTTCTTTCTTCAAATGGCTCTACTTGTGAATTCTCAGTTATATCTGAGTGTGTATTGTCTTTAATTTATGTTTACATAGGCTCTGATTAGACTTCAGCACTCTTAGTCTCCTCAGTACTATTTTCTGCAGACTTTTCTTTTCCTTCCTTAGATGATTGATCAGTATGAAATTCATTTTTGCCCAAATGCCTATCTATGAAGGCTTCAATGCTTCCATTTGAAGAATCATCAAAGTCTGACTCAATTTCAATTGGCTTGGTGGGAATTTGTGTTTTATGGGCACAAGCTTTGAGCATCCTTGCTATGTTTGACTGATTAATGATTGATCTTGCATTTATACAGGATGGAATCAAACTAGCTTTGGGTATTTTGAAATGAGTGAAGAATTTGGTGAGAATCATGCTGTAAGGAAGAGATGAATTGCTTCTAACATATGTGAGGTGATTTATCAAGGCATAAGGCAAGTTAATCTTTTTGTAACAGATAAGGTGCCAGGTAAAACATAGATCAAAACAATTCATTATTGCCAAACTAGCTTTTTGTGGAAAGAAATTGGCAGAATTTAGGAGTTGCAAGATCCTGTAATCATCACTTAGGTATCTTGAATCAAGTTCAGACCAGGGAATTGAGTGTCCAGGAGGGACGTTGAATAATTTTGAAGCAAATGCAGCAGCATTATATTCTCCTAACATTATTGGTGCAGGTGATCTTTCCAGCCTAATGCCATCTAATAGCAGATCAAAAATTTCACTGAACACCAGCTCATTCATAGGACATTTCTTTCCTTGCAGTGTGACTTCAAATTCCATGTCACCTACACTGGTTAGAGTTCCATAGAACTCATTTACCAAGGATTCATATATGGGTTCATTAATGTTAAGAAATGTCTCCCACTCCTGTGCTTTTAAAAAACCAGATAAAGGGTTCATCTGTTTCTCCTAAGTAGTTCCAATCTACCCTTCTACACCTGAATTTTTCTCTAGTGAATCAATCCATCAGGGTAAACTGGTTTACCTTTTTCGAACTTTGAGAATTTTGGAAATGGCGAGACTGGAACTTCTGGTTCTAGCTTTGATTTCCTTGAGCTTTTTCTTCCTTTGTATGCTTCCTCGAGTGAGTTTACTTTCCTTTTCTTTGTTTGATGAATGTTTTCAGACTCACTGGTTCCCTCTCTCCTTCTCTTCATCTCTGTTTCTGAGAGATAGACTCTCAGTTTCTTATTTGCATTAGCAAAGCATCTCCTCATCATTTTAATTAGTTAACTATGTTTTGGAAAGTGAATTCTTGGCAGAGAGATCGAGGGTGAGATACAGGATGAAGTACAGGTTTGGAGATGTTGGTGGAGATTTTCTACAAGGAGAGGGTCTTTTCAGTAGTTGATTTTACGTGAGTGAGGAAGGAAGAGATTGGCACAGTGAAGTAAAACTGGCGCCTTTAGGAAACGACACGGTTTTTTGGTAACGAGGAGCCAGTTTTGAAAAGAGAAGTCTTAAGGCATGTGTTCTTTCTGTTTCAATGATGGCTTGGGCTTAAGTTTTTTAATCAGCCCATATTATCTCTTCTCCTACTAAGTTTGTGAGCCTTAAAATAATTTGGGCTGGATAATTTGTTTAATTGCATATTTCTTAATAAGGCTTATGGACTTAATGCAATTAGCATGGCCCTAATCAATTTATTAGATATTTTTGGACTTTTTGATTTTAAACAAAAAGGCATAAATTATATAGATTGTTAATGACAACTTTTCTCATAAATTTTTATAACTTAAATTTTTATTTGTAATATGATCTAATAGTAAAATTTTGGTTAATTTTACGTAATCTAGACTTACAATAAAAATTAGCCAAAAAAATTATTATTATTATTATTATTATTATTATTGATTTGTCATAAAACCATTATTTATTATATATTGGTATTGACATACCAATTCCTAACCTTAATTCACTGAATGTATTTTCACTTAGGAGTTTTGTGAAAATATCAGCTATTTGCTCTTCTGTTGGAACAAATTCCAAATAAATGTCACCTTTTTGTGTATGATATCTGATGAAGTGGTGCTTGATATCAATATGCTTGGTTTTTGTGCTAAATAGGATTCTTTGTTAAATTTATGGCACTAGTTATCACATCTTATCAGTATATGATCACACTTTATGCCATTGTCTTCAAGATGTTTTATCCATAGGATTTGTGCAACGCAGCTACTTGTAGAAATATACTCAGCTTCTGTTGTTGAGATTGCTACAGTTGACTGCTTTTTGCTAGACCATGATACTAATGCTTCTCCCAAAAATTGGCAAGTACCTAAAGTACTTTTTCTATCCAATTTACATCCAGCGTGGTCAGCATCACTATAACCTAAAAAATCAAAGTTTTGATGCTTTGGAGACCAGATCCTAATTTCTTGAGTACCATTTAATAACTTAAGAATTCTGTTAACAGCCTTTAAATAAGACTCTTTGGGATTGGCTTGGAATCTCCCATATAGACACACACTGAATTGTATATCAGGTCTACTAGATGTTAAATAGAGTAGAGAACCAATCATACCTTTATACTTTTTGGTATCTACACTTTTACCTTTCTTATTTTCATCTAGAGAGATTGATGTACTCATTGGTGTTTTTGATGGTTTAGAGTTCTCCATTCCATATTTCTTTATAAGTTCTTTAGTGTACTTTGATTGGCATATAAATGTTCCTTTCTTTCCTTGCTTGATTTACAGTCCAAGGAAGAAATTCAATTCGCCCATCATAGACATTTTGAATTTAGTACTCATTTCTTGCGAGAATTCCTTGCACAACTTATTGTTAGTAGAACCAAATATAATATCATCAACATATATTTGAATAAGTAAAATATGGTTCTTTTCATGTTTTATAAACAATGTTGTGTCAACTTTTCCATGAATAAAACCTTTAGCAAGTAAGAATGCACTTAACCTTTCATACTATGATCTTGGTGCTTGTTTTAGCCCGTATAAAGCTTTAGTAAGCTTGTAGACATGGTCAGGAGGGTGACAATCTTCAAAGCCTGGAGGTTGCTTTACATAGACTTCTTCATTGATGTAGCCATTTAGGAATGCACTCTTCACATCCATTTGATAGAGTTTGAAGTCTTTGTAGCAAGCAAATGGATACGACATTCTAATGGCTTCCAACCTTGCAACTGGAGCAAATGTTTCATTGTAGTCTATTCCTTCTTACTGGTTATACCCTTGTGCAACTAATCTGGCTTTGTTTCTAAAAACATTGCTAAATTCATCCAATTTGTTCCTAAAAACTCATTTGGTTCCAATCAGTGATTGATTGTTAGGTTTTGGCATAAGCTTTCAGACATTATTTCTTTTGAATTGATCCAATTCTTCTTACATAGCCATCATCCAGCTTTCCTCAGTTTCGGCTTCTTTAAAGCTCTTTGGCTCAATCTCAGAAACAAATGCCACATTCACAAAATATTCTTTCAGTTGACTCCTTGTCATTACTTTTTGTGAAGGATTATCAATAATGTTATCTTCGGAGTGATATCTATGATATCTAAACTCTTTTGGTAGATCATCATGTTGATCTTCTTGCGTTTGTAGTTCTTGCACATTGTGTTCATCTTGATCACCAGACTTATCTTTTTTCTGTAGGACATTTTCATCGTTTTCTATTTTTTCAGCCTGCGGATCAAATATCTCATATGTATCCTCAGATTCCTTATCTGGGAGAGAGTTAGCTTCTTCAAGGTAAGAGTTCTTTTGTTAAAGACTCTGCATGCTTTGATATGTATTGAATACCCTAAGAAAATACCTTCATCTCACTTAGAGTCAAATTTATTGAGATATTCCTTGTTGTTGAAAATAAAACATTTACAACCAAATGGATAAAAATAACCAATGTTAGGTTTTCTACCATTCTCATATGGTGTTTTCTTTAAAATGGATCTTATCAAAGCTCGATTTAAAATATAACAAGCAGTGTTCATAGCTTCAGCCCAAAAATATTTTGGTAAATTATTTTCATTAAGCATGGTTCTAGTCATTTCTTCAAGAGTCCTATTTTTCCTTTCAACAACACCATTTTGTTGAGGAGTTCTAGGAGCAGAGAAATTATGTGAGATACCATGCTCATTGCAAAATATTTCAAAAAGATAATTTTCAAATTCTTTTCCATGATCACTTCTAATAGCAACGATAGAAGTGTTTTTCAAATTCTGAAGCTTTTTACACAAGGTAGAAAATTATTCAAAAGCCTCATCTTTTTGACTCAAAAATAATGTCCAAATGTGAGTTTTATCAAAACTGATTTGGGTAAACCTTTAACAAGATCCTTCTTTGAAAGTTTTGAAATCAGATGCAAGCTTGCATGACCTAGTCTATGATGCTATAACCAACTCTCTTCTTCTTGTGAAATTAAGCATTGATCATTAGTAAGAGTACTTGAATTTAAAAGATAAATATTTCCAACTCTAGGAACTTCAAGTAAAGTCTTACCATTTTTTGCCTCTATAATTTCAAATTTCTTTGAATCAAAGATTACCATGTGATCTTTGTCACAGAGTTGACTTACACTTAGAAGATTGAATTTCAGTCCTTCAACTAGAGATACTTCATCAATGCATGGGTTGTTTCCAATCTTTCCTTTTCCAATGATTTGTCCTGCTAGGTTGTCTCTAAATTTCACCGTTCCTCTATTCACTTGCTTTATGGAAGTAAAGTATCTTCCATCACCAGTCATATGTCTAGAACAACCACTATCAATATACCACTTTGAATTTCCAAGAGTGTTCTTTAGACATACTTGCAAAATATATCAAGTAGACTTAGGTACCCAAATACTGCTGGGTCCTTTTGGGTTAGAGTCAACATATTTCTTTTTGGGAACCCATATAGATTTTCCTCGGTAGATTCCTTTTAGAAATTTACAATCACCAATTATATGTCCTATATGGTTACAGTAGTAACATGTAATATTTCTCCTTTTCTTGTATTGAAGTGACTGGTATGATTTTAAGGAAGGACGTTGGTGATAAGGAATATAGTTATTTTGATGTGAGCTTTTGGGCTTGTAACTATGTTTTTGTTTTGACCTATAGGTATAAGGCTTTGAGAGTATATAGGTCTAAAAATGTTTTTATGAATAATCCTTTGTTGTGAATGAGAAATTTGGTTTGCTTTTGAGGATTGTACATTTTTGAGTTTGGGAGGATATAACTTTTGTTTGGCTTGTTGGTCAGTAAACTAAACATAGATAGTTTTCTGTTTTGAAATTGGTTCAGTGAACTGTTTCTAACTTTTATTATGCTTTTGATATATAGGTTTTGCGGATGAAGTTTGCATAGTAGAAGTGGAGGGAGAACAAAATATAATTGGCTTTGGGGGAATTTGAGACGATATCTCATCAATACAAGCATAACCAATACCTATTTTATCATTTGGATTTCTTTAGGAGTCTAAAAGCATGTTTAGCATACTTTCACCATTTATGAATTTTCTAATTGTAGAGTCTAACTTTTCAGATTTCTTTTCAAGATGTGATACTTTACTTATAAATTCTAGATTGGTGTTTTCTAGAAATCTTACTTTGCTTTGTAACTCAAGCTTCTTGGATTCTTTTTCTAAAAGCTTGTTTTCATATTCTTTACACTTAGCAATCATATCAAGCTTAGTATCATGCATCTTAAAGAATTCTTGTATAAGATCATTATGAGATAAAGATAGTAGGATTACCTCATTTTCCTCATTTTTGAATTGATGTGATGAACTTTCTACATTATCATTTGCCATAAAGCATATTTGAGCTTTTTCTTGCTTCTTATCATCATCAGAACTTGATTCATCACTATCTCTCCATGCTACCACCATAGCTTTCTTGTCTTTCTTCTTGTATTTACTTTTAAGCTTTGGACAATCAACTTTGAAGTGACCTGGTTTATTGCATTCAAAACATGTAATTTCTTTTTCTGAATCTTTCTTAACTTTGTCAGCTTTGTTATTGTTGGATTGCTTCCTGAATAATCTTTTATCTCTGTTTTTGCTTTTCAGAAATTTTCTGAATTTTTGAACTAACAGAGCTTCATCTTCATCTTCTTTATCATCACTGTTTGATTCAGAAGTGGATTCTTCAGGAGTTGAACTGGTAGCTTTCAGAGCGATGGACCTTTTCTTATCATTTTGCTTACGGTTAGTAGTAGACTTAACTTTCATCTCATATGTGAGTAATGAACCAATGAATTCATCATATGAGCATGTAGTTTAATCTTTTGATTCTTCTATTGCTGTGAGCTTTGCATCCCATGAAGTTGGCATTGTTCTGATTAATTTTCGAATTAGTTCTTCATCTATGAAGCTTTTGCCTAGATTCTTCAATTTGTTCACAATGAGGGTGAACCTTGTATTGATGTCTGAAGCTAACTCTTTTGCATCCACTTTGAACGGCTCATATTCGATGATGTAAAGATTTATCTTTCCATCTTTAACTTATTTCGTTCCTTTATGAGTTATCTCGAGTTTGTCCCATATTTGCTTTGCTGTCGTGTAACCTGAAATACAATTAAACTCATTAATATCTAAAGCATATTGTAATAGATTAATGGCTTTAGTGTGAGTGGACGACGCGTTTTCGACCGGACGCGGGACTCCCTTTTGGAATGGGGGCGCCACGATCTCGGGCGGGCCCCTCCCTCGCATGGGGTTTTTGTGAAAGGAAATCCGGTTTTGAAAAATGAATAGAATTAATACATAAAAGAACCGAGACCTAAGTCTCGATCAATATCGTAGAGTCGCCACCCGGCTCAGCTCAACCGGGGAATTTATAATGCAGCTGAACCGGACAAACGGCCGCTACACTATCCAGAGATTCGGGTCCGGACAAGTCCCTTATTTCGTGTCTAATTAAAATAAAATTGGTCAATGTTCAAAGATGGTATTTCAAAATCTAAAGTCAATTTTATTGAATATAAAAGGTATACAGCGCGCATACAAAATATTTAATACAAAAATAAGGAAAAGAAATAAATATTATTGGCTTACAACCAAATCGAATGGAAAAATAAAAACGCTCGCCTCACTTATACAATCGCCTATATACACGAGAATCTAGAAAAAATACAACCGCCTAGGATACACGATTAATTCTATTAAATTACACCCAAAATAAAAATAAAAGAAATTAAAACCTGCAAAACAGAGGGTTAGCATAGAATACGGCACGCCACAAATAGGACTCAAATATGACAGAATGGAAAAATCAAGAATTGGGGACATGTATTGAGGGGATAACCGGGTTGGCTCGGCTAGCCGGCCCCTGTTAGACCTGGAAAATGTTTTGAAACGTCCCTGTATTTTTGGTTTTTATGGGAAAATCATTTTGAAAACAATTTTTCCGGTTTACATGCATTTTTATATTTAAGGTGGGTCGGTTAATTCGGTCTCCGTCGTTGAATTGTTCTAAATGCAATTTTAATGAAAATTGAATCTATGGTCGTGAATGCACACAACAAAATTCATTTTGATGATTTTTAGGGTTTTCTAATTTTTTGGGATTTTTGGAAATTTTTGGGGATAAAAACGGAAATTCTGATTCTGGAAGGCAAGTTACAGTCGTACGACTATAGTTACAGTCGTACGACTGTAACCTACAGTCGTGCGACTACAAACATTCCAGGGTCAGAATCCCGCTGAAATTTATTCGAAATAAACTGGAAAAAGGGGCTGGAAATCAAGAACACTCGTACAACTATAATTACAGTCGTACGACTGTTCATCAAATCCAAGAACAGTCGTACTACTGTTCTTGATTTTCAGAAACAGAGATATGAAAAAAACAGAGCAAAAACGCACGAAATACACTTCAATCACCCAGAGAGCAATAAAAAGTGAAAGGAAAGGAGTGTTTACCTCTTTTAGAAGTTTATCCAAGTCGATTAGACCCCTGGCATCGCTCCGATCCATAAGAACTTGCAATTTTCTCTTTGAATTTGGGTTGAAAACTTTGTGTCTTAAAATCCTCAATTGTCGAAGTTCTTTGAGGTTTTGGTCCGAAATTTCAGTTTGTTGGTGAGGTTAGATTATTCCTTGGATCAATTTAACAAGCTTTTTATGTTAGTTTCACGATTTTTGAAGAATCAGATTGCTCTTCCTTTCTTTTTTTTTTTCTTCTCTCTTTTTCTTTCTTTCTTTCTCTCTCTTTTTTGCTGAAATCTCTCTCTCCCCCTCTTCACCAGGTTGTCCTCTCCCTTAAATCCTTCACCCTTTCCCTTAAATCCTTCTTGCCGCCTGAATCCGCTGCAAGAGGGGTGGGCATTAATTGCCCTCCCTTTTGCAGCCCGCAATCCTTGCTGCTGGCAGACGCAAGTGGATGTTACAGTCGTACGACTGTAATGTTTTTTTAAGTACAGTCGCACGACTGTAACACGTCTATACGACTGTATATTATAGTCGTGTGAAATCTGCTCTCTCTTTTTTTTAAAAAAAAATCCGGCGCTTACAACTGCCCCTCGCGTGATCAAATTCACTACCCGACTTTAGTCTGGGATAGTTGATGTGAATTTGAGAGCGCGACTCAAAGCACCGCAGACACAGGAAATTGATCGGATGGAATAAGCCGATATCGGGTTTATATTACCC
The DNA here is from genome assembly GCA_039660915.1 of Euphorbia tirucalli. Classification (NCBI taxonomy): domain Eukaryota; kingdom Viridiplantae; phylum Streptophyta; class Magnoliopsida; order Malpighiales; family Euphorbiaceae; genus Euphorbia; species Euphorbia tirucalli. Next base: position 75,721,050 of record CM077641.1, read on the forward strand.
GAGGCAAAGTTGATGAAGAGATAAGCTGATATCGGGTCTATGTTACCCGAGGCAAAGTTGATGAAGAAATAAGCTGATACCGGGTCTATGTTACCCGAGGAAAAGCTGATGAAGAAATAAGCTGATATCGGGTCTATGTTACCCGAGGCAAAGCTGATGAAGAAATAAGCCGATATCGGGTTTATGTTACCCGAGGCAAAGCTGATGAAGAAATAAGCCGATATCGGGTCTATGTTACCCGAGGCAAAGCTGATGAAGAAATAAGCCGATATCGGGTCTATGTTACCTGAGACAAAGCTGATGAAGAAATAAGCCGATATTGGGTCTATGTTACCCGAGGCAAAGCTGATAAAGAAATAAGCCGATATCGGATCTATGTTACCCGAGGCAAAGCGGAGAACTTGAGATGATGGAGCGGATCTGGGCCGGTACCGAGTTTGTATTACTCGAGGCGGATCTGCTGGGGAACTGGATGATGAACTCCTACACTTAAAATGGCAAGTCTTCATTCCTTGGTCAAGAGATTTTTGAACAAAAATTTTTGCCCCTTCGATCAAGAATGGAGACTAGCCGGGATGTATGCAATGTGTGCATGCATGATGATGCATATGTATATGCATTCACTTTCTATTATTGGGTGTTCCCTCTTTCTGCTGGGGATGATATACTGTGTCCCTGGTTGGTTCTGCTTTCTTTGAGGGCATTGTTCAATGATTGTCAAGGAAGTGAGGTGACTGCTGGGGAAGTATGATACCGCTGGGGAATTGAGTGTAGTGTTCTCTATAGACGTCCCGTCGTGGAATAGTGCGGGTAAACTCTGTTGGAGAGTACGTGGAGAATCCTACAGGGCATCGCTGAGGAAATCATGCTTTGCCTGCCCCTGGGGATATTATGAATTTGTGAGTGCTCTAATGTTTTTTTTTGCCTGGGTTGCCCGATGTGGGTTTTCAGCCCAGCGAGTTGCTCTAATTTTTGCTTGAGGCGCCTTTTCGGTTTTCACCTCAGCGAGCTGCTCTAATTTTTGCCTGAGGCGCCTTTTCGGTTTTCACCTCAGCGAGCTACTCTAATTTTTGCCTGAGGCGCCTTTTTGGTTTTCACCTCAGCGAGCTTCTTTTTTTTTTTTTTTACTGATGAAGATGGCACCGTGGCCCCCTTGTTGCCCGTATAGGAAGATGAACTGGATTTTGAAGGATGATAAAAGATTTCACATCACATGCATTTAGTGTATCTTCTTTGGTTAAGTAATGCGATGATATTGATCAGTTAAATGCAAAGTGCTTTCTTTAAATGTATGTTCATGCAAGACAATTCTGCTTATGCATTTCTCATACCCATGCAAATATATTTAAACAAACATTTCACTTTATTGATGAAAGTCAAAATGAGTACATTTAAAATGATCGACCCCTAGATGATACATATTCCACGCCGAGCCAGAATCCGTCACCAGTCGTCCTTTTCAGGTTTTCCGACTGGTTATTTTCTCTCGTGTCTTAATTTTTGCCTAGACCGCTCTTTTCGAGTTTTTAGCCTAGCAGACTCTTTTTTTTTATACATGATAAAGCTTCAGTCGGTCTTGATTGATCGGGTTGGTGAACTCATTTCCGTCCATGCCCATAATGCTGACAGTGCCTTTTGATAGCACCTTCTTCACCATATATGGTCCTTCCCAATTAGGCCTGAATTTGCCTCTAGCATCTACATTGGATGGCCTTAACTGCTTTAGGACCAAGTCACCCATTTTCAACTGCCTCTTGGAGTATTTCACATTACGGTTGTAAGCCCTGGCCATTCTGCGCTGGTACATCTATAGGTGATCCAATGCCTTTAGCCTCCTTTCATGTAGTGCAGCCAACTGCTCGTACCTGGCTTGAACCCATTCAGTTTCTGGCAATTGAGCTTCTAGGGCAACTCTAAGTGACTTGAGTTCTATTTCCACTGGTAACACTACTTCCATACCATATACCAAGGCATAAGGGGTTTCTCCTGTTGGCGTTTTGATGCTGGTTCTGTAACCCCAAAGAGCATTAGGTAGTTTGTCGGCCCAATCTCTGTAGGTGGTTACCATCTTTGATAGGATTTTCTTTATTGCCTTATTAGCTGCTTCCACTGCACCGTTAGCCTGAGGCCTGTATGGAGAAGACTTATGATGTTCAATACCATGTTCTGCAAGTAGCTCAGCTATTGCCCTTCGAAACTGCACCCCATTGTCTGTTACTATGTGGTGAGGAACTCCATACCGAGCGAAGATATTCTTCTGGATGAACTTGACCATGTGTTTGGCTGTCACCTTAATGAAGGATTCTGCTTCGACCCATTTGGAGAAGTAATCAACTGCTACAACTATGAATCTGTGCCCATTAGATGCAGATGGATGAATTTCACCGATAATATCTATCCCCCATGATGAAAACGGCTAAGGAGATGCTAGATTCTAAAGTTCGAGTGGAGGAAGATGACTAATGTCTGCATAGATCTGACATTCATGACATCTCTTCACCTTTCTTACACAATCTGCTTGCATTGTCATCCAAAAGTAGCCTTGTCTCATGACCTTCCTAGCCATGGCAAGTCCGTTCATATGTGGCCCACAGGATCTTGCATGTACCTGCTGCATCACTTCTTCTGCTTCTTGCTCTGTTAGACACCTTAAAAGGACTCCGTGTGCTACTCTTTTCTATAGCCTATCCTCAAAGATTCTGAATTGACTAGCCAGTTTTCTTAGTGTCAACTGATCAGCAGCACTAGCCCCTTCGAGATACCTACCCTCCTTAACATATTGGTAGATGTCAAAGAACCATGGTTTCTCTTCAGCTGTCAGCTCCAGCACCTCATGCTCTTTAAAGCAAGGATGTCTGGAAGTGGCTATAACCAGTGGTTGAATTTGCGTTTCCTCTGGATTCTCCCACATGGAAGATAGGGTCGCTAATGCATCGGCTATTCTGTTCTCATCCCTGGGGACATGTCTGAATTCACACTGGCCAAACAAATCTTTCCTAAAGTGTAGTAGCTCTAAGTAAGGCCGCAATGCTTCTTCTTTCAGTTCCCACTCACCCTGAGCTTGCCTGATCACCAGAAGTGAATCACCAACAATTAAAACTTCATTTGCCCCTAAGGTTAACAAAACTTCCATTCTGAATAAGCATGCTTCATATTCTGCCCCATTATTGGTCACGGGAAATATCAGCCTCTTGGATAAAGGAATAATCTCACCATCCGGCGTGGCTATAAGTACCCCGATTCCGGCGCCCTTTCTATTTACTGCCCCATTGAAGCACATAACCCATCTTTTCACTTCCACTATGGCCAATTGTTCATCTGGGAACTCCAAATTTTCTGTGTAATCCGATTCCAGTGGTTGATTTGCTAGAAACTCTGCCACGGCCTGCCCTTTAATGGTTTTCTTCGTGACGTACTCGATGTCAAACTCAGATAAGAGTAACAGCCATCTGGATAGCTTCCCAACCAATACTGGTGCTTCATAGAGATACTTCATTGGATCCACCTTAGCCACGGCTTGTATCTTGTAGGATTGGAAATAATGGCGCAGCTTTTTGGTTAGCCAAATCATTGCCGCACACGTCTTCTCCACCAGTGTGTATTTGGCTTCATACTCCAGCAATTTCTTTCTAAGGTAGTAGATAGGGTATTCCCTCCTGTCGTCTTATTCTTGTTCAAGCATTGCCCCTATAGAGGATTCTTCAACCGCCAAATACAAAATCAAAGGTTTCCCTGGAACTGGCAGACTCAATACTGGTGGCTTTACCAGATAAGCCTTGATCTTCTCAAACGCTAGCTGACACCTGTCATCCCACACAACCGACTGATCTTTCCTTAATAGCTTGAAAATTAGCTCACAAATGGAGGTCAACCGTGCTATGAAGCGGCTAACATACTGTAAGGAACCCAGGAATGATCTGACTTCCTTTTCTGTCTTTGGGGCAGGCATATTTTGGATGGCTTTGATTTTGTCTGGGTCCATTTCTATCCCCCTCTGGCTGACTACATGACCCAACAGCTTCCCTGATGCAACCTCGAATATGCCTTTCTTGGGGTTAAGCCGCAAGTTGTATTCTCCAATGCGTGTTAGAAATCTATCCAGGATAACAGGGTGTTCCTCCCGGGTTGCCGATTTAACAAGCATATCATCGACATACACTTTGACTTCTTTATGTATCATATCGTGCAACAGAGTTGTGACAGCCCTTTGATAAGTGGCACCAGCATTCTTCAATCCAAAAGGCATCACTCTATAGCAGAAGGTACCCCATTCTGTGATGAACGATGTTTTCACCTTGTCAATCACATCCATCAAGATTTGGTTGTACCCTGAAAAGCCGTCCATAAAGGAATACATTGCTGCTTTTGCTGCACTATCAACTAGGACATCAATATGGGGCAACGGAAAGTTATCTTTTAGGCATGCTTTATTCAGGTCCCTGTAATCGATGCATACTCTGACCCTTCCATCCTTCTTAGGCACAGGGACAATATTGGCCAACCATTCTGTGTACTCCACTACTTCGAGGAACTTGGCATCTATCTGTTTAGCCACTTCTTCTTTTACCAGCGTAGCCCATTCTGGCCTCAGTCTTCTCAACTTTTGCTTTACCGGTCTGAACTTGGGGTCTGTTGGGATTTTGTGCACTGCTATCTCTGTGTCCACACCAGGCATGTCTTCATACGACCAGGCGAAAGCTTTAATGTGTTTTTGGAGTATTCTTATTAATTCTTTCTCTTCTTCGGATTTTAGCTCGTGTGAAATGAGTACCATTTTAGGGTTTTCATCTGTACTTATATTGATTTCATGCAATGCAGTGTCATGTATGCTAAATATGCTTGATGGTGATTCAAATGCATGCACAGAATTATCAAGATAAACATCACACAAGTAAGCAAACTGGGATTTCATTGCATTGAACTTATCATAAAGTACATCAGTTACATTGAAAATGGAAGAAATAGATACAACAAAATCATTTTCATCCTCCACAGGTGGAGGGCCTTGTTCTTCCTCAGCTTCCATCTTGCCTTCTAGAACATCATCAGAGGTTGCAGCTTTCTCTGTTTCTTTTCCGGTCACCTGCATCTTAGCCTGCTCCATGACTCTGGCTATCTCAGCGATCACAGAATCTAAGTTCAATTTAGCCATCAGTTCTTCATCAAAGCCTTCCTTGGATTTTCCAAATGCCTGACTTAAAGCAGCAGTCAAAGCACCTGAAATCACCTCTGTAGCTTCAGCAAAGGTCTTCTTTCCATCTTCCTTCTTGGCCACCTCCGTGGCTTCTGCTACCACCTCAGATGGTTCTCCTTGTAAAACCTCAGCTTCAACAGCTACTTCTCCCGCCCCTACGGGGGCCACTGGCCATTCTTGACTTTTCTCAAAAATCCACAATGTCAGCAAAGATCTCGAAGCCAGGATACTCGACATTTCCAACCATCACAGGTTCGGTTTGGCCCTTATAAAGGTCTTCTCCTGCCTTCAGAAATGGCTTCATCATAGTCTTCCCATTCTTGCCCTTCCTCAGATTCTTCTGCCCAGATGCCCCTTCTATATAACCAAGGCCACACTGCTTTGACTTCCCTGAGTCGATCTTAAATTCTGGAACCCCTTGCACATTGATTCCAAGCCCCATTCCTGGGACGAAGTCATACTTATATAAATACCAGGATAGCCACTCCGGTATGTAATTTTCATACAGAACCATAGGAGCATCCATGGTTTCTCCCTCCTTGATTACAGTGACTTGAAATCCACCAAAGGGAACCGCTCCTTCATTTACTACAGCTACCATTGATTGGGCATCCAACTCAATAGTCACAATTCTGCCATTCATAGGGAACTTGATCTTTTGATGCAATGTGGAAGGGACACCTCCCAAAGGATGAAACCAGGGTCTTCCAAGCAGCAAGGAAAAAGTGACTGGGATGTCAATCACTGTAAAAGCAACTATGGACCTAACTGGCCCAACCTCTACTTCTGCCTCAAATGTCCCTATCACCGTCCTTTTAGAGTCATCATATGCTCGGATGACTGTTGAGGATCTCTTTAACACTTCTTCATTCAGCCCCAGAAATGGCAGCATCTTTAGTTGGTAGATATTCAGCGCCGATCAGTCATCAATCAGGACGCAAGGCATTACCTTATCCATCACATGGGCCCTGACATACAGAGCCTTGTTGTGGGCCTTCCCTTCAGCAGGTAGGTCTTTCTCGGAGAAGACAATATCGAGACTTCCCGCATGGACTTTGTTTAACAAACAACACATAGCCTCTGGTGAAGCTATAGGGGAGACTTCGATCTCTAATAGTTTCTTTACTAAGGCAGCCCTATGCTCCTTGGAAGTCAGAAGTAAATGCCACAAGCTAGCTTGAGCGGGAGTCTTCTTTAGTTGGGAGATAACCAGGTCCTCTTTCTCAACTCCCTCTGACGCCGATGAACTACCCGACCCAGTCATCGGGGCTTTGACTTTCATCTGATCTACCGGCTGATATACCCTACCATTTCGGGTCACATACTGCACTTCCTGGACCTTCAACTTTTCAATGGTTGGAAGCCTAACTGTTTCCTCTCCATCAGACCCCTCATACTCATCCTCAGAATCGAGAACATTTAAGCTTATTGGTTTGATCTCCTTCCGCTCCCCCTGTTCTTCACATTCTATTCCCACTTCGGTTTCCCCTACTGCCACGGCCTGAATGGTAGGGTTTGCTTGAAGAACTTGTGTGAAGATGAAATTGGTGGGCAGCCCAGACTGAACCATATTAACCCGTTTTTCGAATGCCGGCAGCGGGTTGGTTTTAGTGCTGGGCTTGGGTGGCTCCTGCAACTTCCCTTCGTCAATAAGTTTTTGGATGGCATCCCTTAGCTTATAGCAATTATTAGTCTTATGACCGACGACCACATGATAAGAGCAGAAATTTCCCTTGTCTACATCGGAAGGCTTTTCAAAGGGCCTCAAGGATTGCAGCAATCCGCCATTTCTACACTTGGCAAATATCTTCACCAAAGGAAAGGCCCAAGGCGATATGCCTAGTACACCCGGATTCTTACTCTGATTGCCCTGTTGCTGAGTCACAGTAGCAACTTCCACCTGCTTTACTTCTGAGGTCTGCCCCCCTTTTCTGCCGGAACTCGAACCAGAACCACTGCCAGACCCAGCTGCTGCAGTTGACCTATAACCAGAACCATATCCTGAGCCCCTACCACTCTTGTGTCCGGTTGCCCTTTCCTCTTCATCCCATTCTATTTTCATTGCCATACTATAAACCTCACTAAGCTCCTTGAAGGAATGGAATTTCATGTTGTTCTTAAAGACGTCTTTGCTGCCATCTATCAACTTCTGTATAAGCTCATCTTCATCTGAACGATTCTTCAGGAGAATCATTTTGTTCATCCAGCGTTGGTAGTACTCGTCTAAGGGCTCGTTGAACTTCTGCTTTATCCTTTCCAAATCATACAGCTTCACCTGGATTTTAGTGTTGAAGCTGTAGTATTTGATGAAAGCCACCGATAAGATCTCCCAATCAGATTGTTCCTCCTCCGTCAGTGAATTGTACCATCCTAGCGCTCCTCCCTCCAGTGTGGTAGGGAATAGATTAATCAACTGCTGCTTTGTGGCACCCGCCGTTAACATAACTAGGGCATACAGATTCACATAGGCCTCCGGCAAGCCCATTCCTTTGTAAGTAGGGATTTTCGGCACTTGGAAGCCGATGGGAAACGTCTCGATGCCTTTACTGATCATAGCATCAACGTTCAATCCTTTCCTTGATTCTACACTAACACCGACCCCCTTCTTCAGCTAGGCCACTACTTCATCCAGTTCAGAACATTTTGCCTTCATTCTCTGTTCCATAGCTGCTTATATTTCTTGCAGCTTCTCAAGACTGGCCGAAGCATCTCCATCATGTTCCGAGGACTCAGCCTCTTTCTCTTTCCCGGTTCTACTACCACCAGCCTCACCAGCTTCCTTCACAACTGCCTGCATCTCTTCCTTCAACATGTCACGGAAGTCTTGGGATCTGAAGAAGTCTCTCATAACATCAGCCATGCTTGGAGTCTGTTCTGCCATATTCACTCCTTCTCTCGGCTCAGAATCACTGTCACTCTCAACTACCCTCTGTCTTCTAGCTGCCCTCGAAGCTTGGGATCTTGTCCAAGGTTGCTCCAGTGTATTCTGCTTGGAGTAGACAGGAGGTATTAGGGTCGTGAATGAATGACGTGATATGACATGAAAATTAAGGCATTGAGAATGCTTGAAATAAATGGAATGGGATCATGTATGGAATGATGATATGAATGTTTTCTTTTTTATTATCTTTCTTCTTTCGAGGTATTCCAAGAACACCCAATGTTTATGCAAAAAAGTCACGTGTAGGCCGTCACACGGATAGAACTCCGGCGCCTTTGGGGCACCTAATGAATTCATGAAATGGTCGCGTGTATACCTGCACATGGACAGAGTTTTGACGCTTTGTAGGTCTATGAGATGATATGAAATGGTCGCATGGGCCGGGCCCTCGGATAAGGTTTTGACGCTTTTGAGCACATGATATGGTGTTATGAGAAAGTCACGTGTGACACGGACAAGGATTCGACATTCGAGGAATGCCTTTCATGATTTGGTGATGTTATGGGCCTATGTGTATACTAATCGGGCACTCGAGGAGTACCTTAAATGGTGAATTAATGTCATGAAGCAGTCGGATGTGGACCATAGTGTTATATGATGTTTATGATAGATGGGTGTGATGTCATGAAATGCATCGTGTAAATTATTACACGAAAATGGGCCTAAGGCCATTGTGGCTTTTATTAAATGAAATGATATTGGTGGAATGGCCGAATGCAATCCGGTGCATTGGCAAAACACGGGTAATTCTGGGTACCCGATATGTTATGAAATGGAATGGGATGGACATGATAGGCGTCCTTGAAATGCCCCTTAATTTAATTTAAGTGAAATGTAGTGAATGAACATGTCACATAATATGCAAATGGCTGCACCAAAACGTGGGTTAGGATGCATGACATACATAATGATGTTATGTATGCTATGTCAAAATAAAATGCTAATCACACAAGTTTGATGTTATGGCTGAAAAAGAAATCGTTAGTATGGATGACAAGCAAATGAATTAATGTTTTACACACAAAATAAAATGCAAATGGCTGCATAAAAATGTGGGTTAGTATCACACAAAGATGTTCGTGTATGTCATGTCACATGTATGGAAAATGGTGATTATGGTATGTGATGCACGCATGGGTAACAATGGTGATGTGTCATGAGATGGTGAAGAACACATAGCAAGCAAAACGGATTCTTCCAACCTTATTCCTCCACGTGGTCGGTCTCAAAAATTTCTAACCGAGTCCTAGGTGGGGCTCACTTCGATCACCAACCGTGGGCGATGAAGGCACGATTTTATTATTCACACAAATATTTTGGTATCCTAAGGGAATCCAACTAGAGCTGCTTATATGGGTTGGGTCAAAGTCCGGATAACATCTAGGCTCTCATAGCAAGATATACTCCTTACCTCTCCCCACTCAAGGGTCCTAGCGAAGGGGTTCGTACGAGGCTATGAGTGGTGTTTCGTATTCGTGCCCCTAAGACCAAGAGGAACTTAGGCGACAATGCAACAATCCACCGGGCTATAAAACGATACCTAAACTAATGCAAGAAATGGCTAACTAAAAATGCAAATAAAATACCAAAAGAGAATAATCCACCTTATTTTAATTAGACACTTTTCAGGGCTTGTCAAATTCTTTTAAGTTTTTGAGAAAACTTTTTAAACTTCTTCCCCAGTAGAGTCGCCACTATGAGCGGATGACACGTTTTCGACGGGACGCGGGACTCCCTTTCGAATTGGGGCACCACGATCTCAGGCGGGTCCCTCCCTCGCGTGGGGTTTTTGTGAAAGGAAATCCGGTTTTGAAAAATGAATAGAATTAATACATAAAAGAACCGAGACCTAAGTCTCGATGAATATCGTAGAGTCGCCACCCGGCTCAGCTCAACCGGGAAATTTATAATGCAGCTAAACCGGACGAACGGCCGCTACACTATCCAGAGATTCGGGTCCGGACAAGTCCCTTATTTCGTGTCTAATTAAAATAAAATTGGTCAATGTTCAAAAATGGTATTTCAAAATCTAAAGTCAATTTTATTGAATATAAAAGGCATATAGCGCGCATACAAAATATTTAATACAAAAATAAGGAAAAGAAATAAATATTATTGACTTACAATCAAATCGAATGGAAAAATAAAAAGTCTCACCTCACTTATACAATCGCCTATATACACGAGAATCTAGAAAAAATACAACCGCCTAGGATACACGATTAATTCTATTAAATTACACCCAAAATAAAAATAAAAGAAATTAAAACCTACAAAACAGAGGGTTAGCACAGAATACGGCACGCCACAAATAGGACTCAAATATGACAGAATGGGAAAATCAAGAATTGGGGACATGTATTGAGGGGATAACAGGGTTGGCTCGGTTAGCCGGCCCGGTTAGACCTGGAAAACGTTTTGAAACGTCCCTGTATTTTTGATTTTTATGGGAAAATTATTTTGAAAACAATTTTTCCGGTTTACATGCATTTTTATATTTAAGGTGGGTCGGTTTTCGGGAGAACTGGGTCTCCGTCATTGAATTGTTCTAAATGCAATTTTACTGAAAATTGAATCTATGGTCGTGAATGCACATAACAAAATTCATTTTAATGATTTTTAGGGTTTTCTAATTTTTTGGGATTTTTGGAAATTTTTGGGGATAAAAACGGAAATTCTGATCCTGGAAGGCAAGTTACAGTTGTACGACTATAGTTACAGTCGTACGACTGTAACCTACAGTCGTGCGACTATAAACATTCCAGGGTCAGAATCCCGCTGAAATTTATTCGAAATAAACTGGAAAAAGGGGCTGGAAATCAAGAACACTCGTACGACTATAATTACAGTCGTACGACTGTTCATCAAATCCAAGAACAGTCGTACGACTGTTCTTGATTTCCAGAAACAGAGATATGAAAAAAACAGAGCAAAAACGCACGAAATACACTTCAATCACCCAGAGAGCAATAAAAAGTGAAAGGAAATGAGTGTTTACCTCTTTTAGAAGTTTATCCAAGTCGATTAGACCCCTGGCGTCGCTCCGATCCACAAGAACTTGCAATTTTCTCTTTGAATTTGGGTTGAAAACTTTGTGTCTTAAAATCCTCAATTGTCGAAGTTCTTTGAGGTTTTGGTCCGAAATTTCAGTTTGTTGGTGAGGTCAGATTGTTCCTTGGATCAATTTAACAAGCTTTTTATGTTAGTTTCACGATTTTTGAAGAATCAGATTGCTCTTCCTTTCTTTTTTTTTCTTCTCTCTTTTTCTTTCTTTCTTTCTCTCTCTTTTTTGCTGAAATCTCTCTCTCTCCCCCTCTTCACCAGGTTGTCCTCTCCCTTAAATCCTTCACCCTTTCCCTTAAATCCTTCTCGCCGCCTGAATCCGCTGCAAGAGGGGCGGGCATTAATTGCCCTCCCTTTTGCAACCTGCAATCCCTGCTGCTGGCAGACGCAAGTGGATGTTACTGTCATACGACTGTAATGTTTTTTTAAGTCGTGTGAAATCTGCTCTCTCTTTTTTTTTTCAAATCCGGCGCTTACATTTAGAATTTAAAGCTTCTTTGTTCTAGTCAGCATTTTCGTATTCATTTTCTTCTTTAGGAACGGATTCTCCATTAACTATTTTTGTAGGAATATTAGGTCCTTGATAATTTTCCAGACCTGTGTATCCATATACTGTAGAAAAATTCTCATTTTATTTTTCCAAAAATTATAATTTTCTCCATTGAATAGTGGAGGTTTGTTGATGGAACATCCTCAGACATAAAGATATTTTGACTACCGGATGTAATAGCCATTTCAGGATCACTCCAAGGATTTTACTTTTTTTGTTAAGAGTCAAGCTCTGATACCAATTGACGGTCCTAAATAGGCTAGTTAAAGTACTAGAGGGGGGTGAATAGTACTACATACCGTTAAAAAATTTTGCAAACAATTTACAAAAATTCTTTTCTGAATAAAAACAATTTTCTTTTAATAAACACAAGTTTTATAAAAATGTGGACTTGATAAAAATAAAACTTGTGAATATAAATATGCTTGACCAAAGTTAAGAATGTCTTAAAAAATAAAGTTGTTAATTTAAATTGCAATGAAAGTAAAGAGTGTATATACTGGTTCTACCCAACCGGTCTACGTCCAATCCTCAAGCCAACTGCTCGAGATTTTCACTATCATTTCTTTTACGGGCAGGAAAAAAGCCTGTGTTACTTTTTGTGAGTTCAAGTAACAAACTCAATGCTTTTACTGGCTAAGTATCAAACCTCTACCGTTACTTTTTCAGAGCTCATGTAACAAAACTCTTCTGGTGCTTTTTAAAACTCAATAGCAAACTTATCTCGGTATTTTTTCAAAGCTCAAATACCAAACTTCTGCTGATGCTTTTTCAAGCTCAAGCACCAAGCTTGTATAGTCTTTGTTGATTACACTATCAACAAAGTAAAACCCCTTTCACACAAATCCCTTATGCGAAAAATACAATTTCCTTGAAAAGAATATTTGGAAGAATGTGTGAACCAGATGAAGCTCTTCTCTCTTTTTGCACTTGTAAGAATTTTGGAAGACTTGAGAAATAAAAGCTTAAAATGTATGAATTGTTGATTTAAGTCTCTTCCTTTCTCACTTGAATTTCATTCCTTTATATAGGTGTTGAAGAGGCTCCTAATGAAGAGAAGTGGCTTTTTTTGTAACCTACAAGAAGATTATGGCAGTTGAAGTCATCTCATAAAGCAATTATAGTTGTTATATTCATCTTGTAAGAGAATATGAATGTTGCCTTTGATTCATAAGACAAATGTGGTAGTTGCTTTGAACTCCTGAATTAATATAGCAGTTGCTTTCAGCTTGTAAGTAGAACGTGGTTGTTGAATGTACTTCATAAGGAGGTAAATTGTAGCTCTTGAACAGTTGTGTAGCTGTAGGGAGATCTTTGTAACTCATAAGTTGTTTATCTTATAAACAAAACTATGTCATGTATTATTTTAGCTCATAATACTTTTGTGGCTATTATATTATATGACATTACTTCCTTTTATTAGATGTCAACATATTTGAATTTAATTTACCAACTTAGGAAATTTTTTTTTCTTTAATGTCAACTTATAATCATCAAAACTAAAGTCAACACTATGGTTAAGCAAAAGAAAAATAGTAGTGTTATTTAGGACTGAAGAACAGAAAACTGCATTATCCTGTTACACCGTCGGAGCCTCATCATATCTCTCGGCATCAACCCCTCCAATGGATGAAGATCTCAATCCAGCTTACTCTTAAGACGTGCCTTCCATTCATGGATTTCCAATAGACATAAGTCACTGGATAGGTCAATCCATTCTTGAAATCATGAAGGTCTATTGTAATCCCGGTCCTGCCACTGTGCTTATCGAAACCATACCTTGCACTCAAAAACGGATGAAGATCACGTTCAAAGTTTCCCGGCAACAACATTTCTTTGTTTAAGTCACTCCGTGAAAGACGTTTCTTAATGACCCACCTGGCATTTTCATTTCCTTCATTGACTTCACCTGGCTCCAGAATTGGTGGGTTTTCATTGGCATTATCATCGTCTGCATTTGGTTCATTTTCTTCATTGGCATGTTGATTTTGATTCGGAATTGGAGGGTTTTCATTGCCATTATCATCGTCTGCATTTGCTTCATTTTCTTCATTGGCATCTTTAATTGGAGGGTTTTTATTTGGCATTATCATCGTCTGGATTTGTTAGTGCTGCCGCTGCCACCAGGAGTTTTTCAAAAGGATCCATTGTCGGAAACGTGAAAGATGAAAGAAAACTGGCTTTTAGTAGTCTTGATTTTTTTTAAAGAAACTGGCTTTTTTTCGGGTGAAGAAAGAAATTGGCTTTAGTGTCCTTTTTATAGCCATTTTCTCGCCTAAATAATTTTTTTAGAAAAATTAAACAAATAAAAATTAGTTTTTTTTCCCAGATGGGTACTGTATAATCAAAGAGAGGATGACTCGAGCACTTTGAAATTATTTCCTAGTAAGGTCTTTTGCCATTAAGATTCACTTTTTTATTCTCCTTAAAGTTTATTGAATAAAAATGGGCGCTTTTGCTATCAATTTTTCATAATTAATATCTCAAAAGATATTGTCACTATTGACAGAATCATGATATTGAATTTTGAAAAGAGGAATGAAACTAAGGGGGTGGTAAATGAGACTTTTATAAACTTTTTTTTAAGTGAATGGCTTTTATACATTTTGATGACTTTAAATGACTTTAAATGAGTTTTTAAAAGTATTGATGATTTTTAAAAAGTTTATTTCATAGACTTTTATAAACTTTAATGACATTTATAAACTTTTTAAAATAGTAAAATGTAATAATCTCATGTGTGGAATAGTAATACACCAAATAATAAATAACCACAAAGATCCCCAAACATAAAATATGAAATAATAATACAAAAATTAAATAATAATATTAATTAAAAAAAATTATAATTTAGCTATAAAATTTCTAATCTTCAAATTTATTCATATGCTCAATACTATTCCATATGTCAGTAGGAATCTTAGCTCTCCATTCATTAGCATCATTTCTTTGTTGCTATTGCGTTCCATCAAATAGTTCATAATCTTCTTTTTGATTAATTGACATTGGTGTAGATGAATCAGTTTCACTATTTTGTTCAATTGGAAACTCATCTGATGGACGCTTCTTTCTAAGAAAATTATGCAATCATACATAAGCTAAGACTAGCTCTGTTTGTGTGTCATACTGAAACAGGGGAGCTGTCTTAAAGATGGTAAATCATGATTTAAAAATACTAAATAACCTCTTAACTGTATTTCTCAGAGAAACATGACGAAGATTAAATAACTAATTTGAATCTTCAGGATGTCGACCTTGCCCATGAAAATCTTGTAGATGATAGCGAACACCTCGAAATGGAGTTAAAAATTATCTTCGATTTGGGAATCCACAATCCACAAAAAAATATTTACCTAATATATGGAATACATTAAAAATTAAAAAATTTATCATAAACAAAATTTTTTAAAAAAATAAAAGGCGATCTAACAATAACTATAAATTATAAATTACCTTGAAGCACTTTAAGTCTATTGTTCCTTGATAAAGTATCATTTAATACTTTTGAATCATGTGCAGATCCTTCCCACCCACTAAGAACATAAATAAATTTCAAATCAAAATTACAAGCTGCTAATACATTCTGCGAGATTGTTCTATGACGATTATGATAACTACTTTTATCTTGACCAATCAGCATAGCAGGAATATGTGTGCCATCAATTGCTCCAACACAATCCTAAAAATATAAAATATAATTTTTTAATCCAATCAATCAAACAAGTAGTCACAAATATAATTTTGGAAATAAGAATTATAATATACTTACTTTAAAATAAGAAAAAACCTTGTACTTTCGCTGATTTTTTCTGGGACTGTGGAACTTGGTTTGACCATGAAATCAACTGCAATTTTGTTTAATGCTCTCAAAATTTTGTTAAATTCTTATTGATTGTGAAATGTGATCGATTGAATGTGTCACAAACTACGCTGTATCAAACATTTTGTATGACAATGAGTAAAAAAGAAGCAAACATTTCTTCAATGGAAATGGAATTTGTATCATCTAAAAGTGTTTTTTCTCTAGTAATTTTGCATAGCTTGAGAAACACAGTGGGAAACATTTTATACTTTTTTCCAAAGTGTGTTGGATCATTGCTCAAATTTTTTTGAATATAATTGTATCCAATTGAAGTTATTGGTCGCCATGTTGATGGTTATTGGACACGATTTTATGACATGATATTTGTAAGCTCTTCTAGCACACATAAAATAGCTTGAAGTTTCACCAATACAAAATAAATAGTTTCATACCGTTTTCTTCTTCTTCTTCTCCACCTATTTCTTCATTATCCACCACAGGAGCTCTAGACATGTTTTGATATTTTTGAAAAATAAAACCTGAAATAATAATAAACAGTTGTATATTTTAAAATCTATAAATAAATAATATACTTAGCTAATAATAAACACTTGAATTTTGATAAACTCATGTCCATTATCCATAAAAAATAAAATGACAATATCCATAATAGTTATAATAAAATTAAAAAAAAATACCACATTAACCATGACTATTATGCATGAAATAAATTGACAACACCAATAACAGTTATAAGATCCCTAAACATAAAATATTTAATGATAAAAACTATGACAACTCATAAGTAATGAACTCCCATCGCTCTTCAAGAGTCATTTTCCTTAACTGGGCCTTTTTTGCTGCAGTGAAAAAACAATACTTAGCTGCTTTGTAACCAGTACACTTATCCAAGTTTGGTATTTCCTTAAGAAGATCCCAGCTATAATCTTCTTGACCATCAATTACTTTATTCATAGTTCCTTTTAACTCTTAACAAAATGAGATAGCTTGTTCAAAATATCTGATTGAGTATTGGAAGACTCAGAAGATGTAACTTTTCCTTCAAACTCACTTCGATTTCGTTTATTATATGCTGAAGGAATTTCTTGGCTCATGGTTCTAGAATGCAATGGTGAAGTAAAGTTTGTATGAGGTGGAGAATGACAAAATGAATCTTTTATAACATTTTCTCTGAATGTTGCAGTATTATGATTATAAACCAATGTATCAAAAACCCATTCAGTATTTTCTTGTTCCTCATATGTTCTTGCATCAGTACTTTCTCTTAAACCAATTACATGAGCTCTAATAGCAGTTACACTTCCAATTGCAATTCTTAGGTCTTTATAGCCTCCAAAAGTATCTGTGCGACAGTATTTATGGTTAGCATGAGCCTATTTAAGATAAAAAGTAAATAATTAGTACACTACAATCATCCTATACTTCATCAAGAGTTGTAAAGTGTGGAAGCCATAATATTATTAGTTGTATAGGAGACTTATATATAATTACATTAGGGTTTAGCTTTACATAATTGTTGGGATTCGTCATTGGAAAAATAACGTGGCGCAGTGGAAAATACACCGTTTAAATTTCCTAGAATCCAACTATCGTGTCCAATTACCATTGATTAGAATAAAACCAAATTGAATCAAGAGAGATTAACTCACCCGATTCGTCTCTTCTAGCGACTGCTGCAGAATAATTTCTTGAAACTACGATCTCTAAAGTCCGGTGCACGACCAACTATTGAGCGGGAACTGGTGCTAGCTGAAGACGTGAAGGAATGGAGGATTAATGCTGGGATTTTCGACTAATTGGGGCTGCTCTTGGTGGCTGAAAATTCCAGCAATTAATTAGAGTTGAATTAGGTTTTTCCTCCTTAAGTGTGCCCTTATATAGACACCTTGTCTAATTGGGTTTTAATTAGGTTAATTAAACCCAAGCCCACTAGGATTATAATTACATAAATAAACTTTAATTAAAAAGTATATACTATGTAATTTAATTCCATTTGGCTAAATTTAATTACCCCTAAATAAAATTAAATCACACTTAAGTTAATACAATATATGTATTTAATTTTCCTACTTAGAAAAATTATTTAATTAATTGTTTACTTTATGTAATTCTATTAATTGATAAATTAATTAATTAAATTATGTAAACTTATTAATTAAATTAAATTCAACCCAATGTCAATTAATTACCTTGACAGCGAATGTCAACTAATTAATTAACGCATTCCTTCCAATGTACATTACATGTACAATTTCTATAAGTTCCAGCTCAGTTGATCTATGTGCACGATCCTATGGGTCTGTCTTTATGTTGGCAGTAGGCCCAAGGCCCACAGACTGTAAGTGGGTTCTAGCAAACCATTACAGCCCCCAATTAAGACAGAGATGCAGCAGTCTTTAGAAGATACTCACCCCGTAGCAATCTCATAGTGTCCTTTGCCTAACGATATCGATATGAATAAATAAGAAGCATGGTGTCTGTCATCCTCTTCTGTTGTTTATTATATTTCTTGATCTTGAGTTGATTGATTAATCAAATAAGCAACCAACTTATTTGGGTATGGCCATACACTTATTAGTCCCACTCATCAAATGGCCAATGATATCATCCCAGTGTTACCCGAGTGGCAATTCCAACACTTCATCATCAATATCAACATGTTCACCAGTCCACCCAATCATACCTGTATTTAGCATCCTTTTACAGACTCGTTAGGCATATGTTGTGAACCGAATTCCATATTGATATTATAATGAAATCTGGTCTGAGGACAAAAGAGACTTACTCAAGAAAGACCTATGACGTGACAACCATATGGCTTTCTTGTGCGGATCGATCCAGTCCCATATCAATGACATGTACCTATATTCATGACTGACTATACAAGTACTATGGCTAGTTAATAACTGCCATACAGTCATCGAATATATAAGTCTGTGGTTCTATTCATTCCCATGATTAGAACAGACCTGGGATGGGTTTTATGATTATCAATCAATGGATACTCTACTCATATTATACCACAAGATATAAATGAAATAGATTAATTGCCTTTATTAATGTGACACAAATAATGTATTCATACAATAGTCTTAATGTATAATACAAAATACAAGAATCCAATGCCCTAAGAACTAGGGCACACCAACAATCTCCCACTTGCACTAGTTCTAAGTGGGCATTGCCCTAATTCCTATAGATCTGGTATGACCATCGTGTTGTGTCTGTGGCAGTGCTTTGGTCAATGGATCAGCGACATTATTCTTAGTGTCAACCCTCTGCAATGATATGTCACCTCTGT
This sequence comes from Euphorbia tirucalli, assembly GCA_039660915.1. Taxonomy (NCBI): domain Eukaryota; kingdom Viridiplantae; phylum Streptophyta; class Magnoliopsida; order Malpighiales; family Euphorbiaceae; genus Euphorbia; species Euphorbia tirucalli. Next base: position 75,739,922 of record CM077641.1, read on the forward strand.
TCACGATCTCCCGAATGAGGTGAAACTTTCTGAGCACATGTTTGGATCTCTTGTGTAACCGGGGCTCCTTAGCTTATGTGATGGCCCTGTTATTGTCACAAAAAACATCAACTGGGTCTAGGATAGTAGGTACTACTCCCAACTCGGTTATGAATTTCTTGATCCAAATGGCTTTCTTTGCAGCTTCGCACGCAGCTATGTACTCAGCTTCTGTTGTAGAGTCAGCAATGGTGGCCTGCTTTGAGGACCTCCAACTAATGGCACCGCCATTTAGGAGAAAAACATAACCAGACTGTTATTGGTTCTCATCCTCATCGGTCTCAAAGCTTGCATCAGTGTAACCTGACACTACCAGCTCATCTTGACCTCCATACAGTGAGAAAGAATCCATAGTCCGATTAAGGTACTTTAGGATTGCCTTGACAGCCTTCCAGTGTTCCTCCCCGAGGTCCGACTGGTACCGACTGGTCATACTTAGTGCAAACGCGATATCAGGCCTCGTACATAACATGAAGTACATGATAGATCCAATAGCAGATGCATAAGGGATCTTTTCCATGTTCTCCCGGTCCTTCTTTGTTTTAGGACCATCTTTCTTACTCAGCTTCAACCTATGGTGCATAGGCAAGAATCCTTTCTTTGCCTTGTCCATGCTGAATCTTTTCAAAATCTTGTCAATGTACGTGGCTTGACTTAGGCCTAGAAGCCGATTGGATCTATCTCTGTAGATCCTGATCCCTAAGATTGTCTCAGCTTCGCCTAAGTCCTTCATTGCGAAGCACCTACTCAACCACTGCTTAACCCCTTGCAGTGTTGGTATGTCGCCTCCAATGATAAGGATGTCGTCAACATACAGCACTAGGAAGGTGGAAACGCTCCCACTAACCATCTTATACACACAGGGCTCATCAGAATTCTGTGTGAAGCCATATTCTGTAATGGCCTCATTGAATCTCTGATTCCATGGCCTTGATGCCTGCTTCAATCCATAAATGGATCTTTGAAGCTTGCATACCCGGTTTGGAAACTTTGGATCGATAAAACCCTTAGGTTGTGCCATGTACACATCCTCGAGTAGCTTTCCATTAAGGAAAGCGGTCTTAACATCCATCTGCCATATCTCATAATCGTACCATGCATCTATGGCTAGTAGAATCCTAATGGATTTGAGCATAGCAACTGGTGAAAAGGTTTCATCATAGTCAATTCCTTAAACTTGCCTGAATCCTTTTGCCACCAATCACCCCTTTAAGGTGTTGTCAGCTTTTAACTTGAAACACCACTTGCAACCTATCACCTTAGCACCCGGAGGTGGATCCACCAAGTTCCATACTTGGTTATCGTGCATAGATTGCATCTCAGCCTTCATGGCTTTGCGCTATTGATCTGAGTGTGGGCTTTCAACAGCCTCTTGATAGGTCTTGGGCTCCTCTTGGTCAACGACCATAAGGTCCCCATCATCAATCATGAGAAAGCTGTACCTCTCTGGTTGATGATGTGTCCTACCAAACCTTCTAAGGTCCTATGCAACCGGTTCTGGTTCCTTAATTTCTTGAGTAGTCAGATCGGTTCCCGAAGCATCCTCAGCAGTAGCTGCAGGAGTTTGTGAGTCTTGAACTTCTAAAAGTTCAATATTACTCCTACTGTCTCTCTTGGAAAGGAATTCCTTCTCCAAGAAGACTGCATTTCTGGCTATGAAAACTTTGTTTTCGACCGGATCGTAGAAGTAATAACCCTTAGTTTCTTTAGGGTAACCCACAAATTGGCACCTGACAGATTTGGACTCGAGTTTGCCACTTGTCAATTTCTTAACATGTGCATTATAGCCCTAAATCTTCAAGAAGGAAACATTGGGCTTTCGGCCTTTCCATAGTTCATATGGTGTTCCCTCAACTGCCTTGCTTGGTGTATTATTAAGAATGTAAGCAGCTATCTCTAAAGCATATCCCTAAAAGGAGACAAGGAGTGTAGCATGACTCATCATCGAGTGGACCATGTCAAGCAAGGTCCTAATTCTCCTTTTTGACACTCCATTCCACTGGGGTGTACCAGGAGGAGTGAGTTGGGATACAATCCCACACTCTCTCAAAAACGAGTCAAACTCTTGGCTTAAATATTCACCCCCTTGGTCAGACCAAAGTGCTTTTATTTTCTTGCCAAGTTGGTTTTCTACTTCATTCTTAAAGTCCTTGAACCTTTGGAGAGTCTTAGACTTATGCTTCATCAGATACACGTAACCATATCTACTGAAGTCATCCGTGAAGGTGACGAAGTACAGAAAACCAAATCTAGCACTAGTGCTCATTGGGCCACATACATCGGAATGTATTAGCTCTAATAGCTCTGAGGCCCTTTCAGCCGTCTTGCTAAAAGGCGCCCTTGTCATCTTGCCTCTCAAACAAGATTCGCATGTGTCATAAGACCGGATGTCAAATGACCCTAGCACTCCACTAGAGTGAAGCCTAGCTATGCGCTTCTCATTTATATGGCCAAGTCGACAATGCCAGGTGTAAATAGGAGTAAATACATTTTGTTTAATCCTTTTAGTATTTATGTTATAGATTGAACTTTCACGTTTTAGATCAAGGATATATAAGCCATTTTCAAGAAATGCTGTTCCATAAATAATATTGCCACATTGCATAGAAATTCTACCATGTCCAATATTAAATACGAAACCAGAAATATCCAACAAAGAAACGGAAATAATATTCCTGCACATCGCAGGTACAAAATAACAGTTTCTTAGTTCCAAAATAAGTCCACTAGGCATCTCCAAAAAATAATCTCTGATCTCCATGGCCTCAACCTGAGCACCATTTCTGACTCGAAGATTTACTTCTCCAGATCCTAATAATCTCCTATTTTTTAGACCCTACACATTTGAACAAATGTGAGATCCACATCTAGTATCCAAGACCCAAGATGTAGAAATAGCCAGATTAATCTCAACAACATAAATACCTGAAGCAGCAGTTTTGCCCTTCAGTTGCTCCCTTAGCTTTGGACATGAGCTCTTCCAGTGCCCCTTCTCATGACACTCATGGCAGACATCGTCAGGAGAAGCAACCCTTGCTTTAGGTTGGGCCACCACCTTTTTGCCTTTTGCCTTGGCCTTAGATTTGGCCTTTCCCTTAGCAATAGGCGTATTGCCCTTATTCACCAGCAATACTTCAGGAGTCTTCTTAAGAGACTGCTCAGCAAGCTTGAGCATGCCATGTAGCTCAACAACCGATTTATCCAACCCTTGCATATGGTAATTCATGATAAACTGGTTGTAAGACTCAGGAAGTGACCCGAGAATAATGTCTGCTGCCAAGTCCTACGGAACTGGCGAGCTGAGGCGGGCAAGTGTATCAATATACCCCTTCAACTTTAGCACGTGAGCGCTAACAGAAGTCCCAGCTGCCATCACAGTTGTGCAAAGTGCCTTAGTTGTCAGGTAACGTTCCTGACGAGCCTAATCTTGGAACATCTTTTTAAGTTGATCCATCATCTCATAAGCATGCTCGTCCATAAACTGCTTCTGAAGATCAGAAGCCATGGTACCCAGCATGAGGCACGAGACATCTCGGTCATCCCTCACATGCCGATCGTACTGCTCCACCATCGCCGTGGTGATGCCTCGACCTGCGGAAGGGCTAGCTGGTAAAGGAGAATTCAGTACATACTCCTTAGACTCTTGTCTAAGAACAATTTGTAAGTTCCTAGCCCAGTCCAGGAAGTTAGTCCCTAAAAGCTTCTCCTTCTCTAAGAGTGACCTAAGTGAGAGTGAGTTGTTGTGTGTTGCAGCCATTTAAATTGCTTAAGTGAAATGGGATTATCTACATGGAAGAAATCATTGCTTGAGTTAGAAATAAAGGACTTTTAAGCCAATTCAAGTTAATAATCCGATTTTAATTTGTTTGTTGGTGATGTTAATTGGCTGACTTGACCAAGATCCACAACTTATTAATGACTGGCCAAACTAGGGCTCACTAACCAACCATTGATTCGTTTGGTAGGACAACCTATCCAATCCTTCCATGAAGGACTCTTGGTTTGATGGGCTTATTGACACTTTACCCATCTGTGCTTAGGGCCCGCTTTGAGCTAATGCTACCCATGTTGAGTCAAACCACCATTCACATGTTAACCATACCAAGTATCCTAACCCTCGACGGCCCACTGAATACTATAATGTACCCAGTTAGGGCATGGCGCACATTGCAGCATCAATGGGAGGAAGAGGTGTGAATATGGGAAGCACTTTTAAACGACTCAATATTTTAATTTGAGGATTATAATTAAGTGATACGGCTTAGCATGCAAAAACGCGGGTAATAATTTGGTGATCCATACATCCATATTATATGACAAATATAATAGCATACTTAATTTAAAATAAATGAGATCCTATGGGCCTTTAATTACAACCTAATGAAAAACTAGATGTCCTACCTAATTCTTCATGGGCCGGACTGCAATCCTTCTTGGGCTCCCACTATGGGCTTTCTCCATCTGGGCCTTCCTCCATACTTGATGCAATTACAATAATTTTGTAAAATAAAATCTATTCTAAAATTACATCAAAATAAAAAAATGGAGCGCATGCCATATTTCCCAAAATTAAATTACAACCGATAATAATTTAGGGCCCATAGAACTCAACATCACATTTCAAACAAAGTACCTGTCATGCACATACATACTAATATGATGCATGATCATGGCATTCCAAATTATAAATATAAATGTTAAGCCGAGTTACTAAGGGTGAAATCGCTAATTTTAAAAAATGTGACTAAGGCCCATAAAGGCCCAATGGATAACATCCATAAATGCAAAATTAACAATTTTGCTCCCACTTGAAATTGGATTGTCACAAATTTAAAATTTAGCTCTCCCAATTTCAACCGGTGTCACTGTTTATTTGGCCAATTTCACAAAGTCCATATTCAATTTAATATGCAAACAATTAAATTAAATATGCATGCCAACAAAATAAACAATTTAAATACAAATTAATTTAAAAAAATTTTAATTTAATTTGCATTAGGGTCCAGAATAAAAAAATACCCACAAAATCCAAAACCGAACCCGAATCCTGCGCACGGCGCTGCTGTCCGCGGACAGCAGCGCTGCCGCGCGGTAGCCTGCTGCCAGCAGCAGCCCACAATTGGAATCGCAAAATTGTGATTCCAATTGTGAACAATTATTATTATTATTTTTTATTTTATATAAATCATAAAATTAAAATTTCCGACCAAAAAAATTTAAACAAAACCCTAAACAATTTTAGATGGAAACCAATTGGGGAAAAATAATCAAAAACCCCAAACCAACAATTCTAGGGTTCATCCAAAAACAAAACCATTTGAATAAAAAACCCTAAAATCACAAACTTGAAACCCATTCTTTCTTCAAGAACGCTTTCAAGGACCAATTCCAATCAATCTAATGGACAAAACCAAGGCTCTGATACCACTGTTGGGATTCGTCATTAGAAAAATAACGTGGCGCAGCGGAAAATACACCGTTTAAAATTTCCTAGAATCCACCTATCGTGTCTAATTACCATTGATTAGAATAAAACCAAATTGAATCAAGAGAGATTAACTCACCGGATTCGTCTCTTCTTGATACTGCTGCAGAATCGTTTCTTGAAACTGCGATCTCCAAAGTCTGGTGCACGACCAACTATTGAGCAGGAACCGGTGCTAGCCGAAATGCGAAGGAATGGAGGATTAATGCTGGGATTTTCGGCTAATTGGGGCTGCTCTTGGTGGCTGAAAATTCCAGTAATTAATTAGAGTTGAATTAGGTTTTTCCTCCTTAAGTGTGCCCTTATATAGACACCTTGTCTAATTGGGTTTTAATTAGGTTAATTAAACCTAAGCCCACTAGGATTATAATTACATAAATAAACTTTAATTAAAAAGTATATACTATGTAATTTAATTCTATTTGGCTAAATTTAATTACCCCTAAATAAAATTAAATCACACTTAAGTTAATACAATACATGTATTTAATTTTTCTACTTAGGAAAATTATTTAATTAATTGTTTACTTTATGTAATTCAATTAATTGATAAATTAATTAATTACATTATGTAAACTTATTAATTAAATTAAATTCAACCCAATGTCAATTAATTACCTTGACAGCGAATGTCAACTAATTAATTAACGCATTCCTTCCAATGTACATTACATGTACAATTTCTATAAGTTCCAGCTCAGTTGATCTATGTGCACGATCCTATGGGTCTGTCTTTATGTTGGCAGTAGGCCCAAGGCCCACAGATTGTAAGTGGGCTCTAGCAAACCATTACAGCCCCCAATTAAGACAGAGATGCAGCAGTCTTTAGAAGATACTCACCCGGTAGCAATCTCATAGTGTCCTTTGCTTAACGATATCGATATGAATAAACAAGAGGCATGGTGTCTGTCATCCTCTTCTGTTGTTTATTATATTTCTTGATCTTGAGTTGATTGATTAATCAAATAAGCAACCAACTTATTTGGGTATGGCCATACACTTATCAGTCCCACTCATCAAGTGGCCAATGATATCATCTCAGTGTTACTCGAGTGGCAATTCCATCACTTCATCATGAATATTAACATGTTCACCAGTCCACCCAATCATAACCGTGTTTAGCATCCTTTTACAGACCTGTTAGGCATATGTCAAAGTGAACCGGATTCCATATTGATATTATAATGAAATCTGGTCTGAGGACAAAAGAGACCTACTCAAGAAAGACCTATGATGCGACAACCATATGGCTTTCTTGTGCGGATCGATCCAGTCCCATGTCAACTACATGTACCTATATTCATGACTGACTATACAAGTACTATGGCTTGTTAAGAACTGCCATACAGTCATCGAATATACAAGTCTGTGGTTCTATTCATTCCCACGATTAGAACAGAACTGGGATGGGTTTTATGATTATCAATCAATGGATACTTTACTCATATTATAGCACAAGATATAAATGAAATAGATTAATTGCCTTTATTAACGTGACACAAATAATGTATTCATACAATGAGTCTTAATGTATAATACAAAATACAAGAATCCAATGCCCTAAGAACTAGGGCACGCCAACAATAATAACCCCTATATAATTACACAATTACAATTACATACCTATACTCTATCACTCCCCCTCAAGTTGAACGGGGTGTGAAACTAAGTTCAACTTGCCACATATATGAATGAAACGAAGCTTGCTTAATGGCTTAGTGAGACCATCAGCTAACTGGTCTTGAGAAGTCACATATCGAACTTGCAACTTTTTTATGTCAACTTGATCTCGTTTACAAAAAAGAAATCAACTTCTGAATGTTTACTTTGAGTGTGAAAGATTGGATTGGCTATGAGATATGTTGCACTTAAATTATCACACCAAACCCTTGGTGGCATAGGAATCCGAAATCCTATCTCCTGAAGAAGAGTACGAATCCATTGAATTTCAGAGGAGACCAAAGCAAGGGAACGATACTTAGCTCTAGTGGATGAACGAGCAACTACTTTCTGCTTCCGAGAACTCCAAGAAATAGGCTTTTGACTAAGATAAGCAATAAACCCTGATGTGGATTTCCAAGTATTTAAACAACCGACCTAATTGGCATCAGAATATCCTTGCACAAATAAGGACGACGCAACACGAAGAAGAATACCCGAAGTAGAGGTACCCCTCAAATAGCTCAAGATCCGTTTAACTGTTGTCCAGTGTGTAGATGTAGGAGAATGCAAATATTGAGACACTTTGTTTACCGCATAAGAAATGTCCGGACGTGTCAAAGCCAAGTATTGTAAAGAACCAACAACACTTCTATACTGTCTGGGATCAGACAACGGTTCACCCAACTTGAGATGCAATTTTTCTGAAGTATAAGCTGGTGTAGAGATGGAACTACAAGTATGCATAAATGTCCATCGCAGTAAATCCTCAATATATTTGGTTTGAGTTAACAACAAACCAGAAGGCAACCAATAAGCTTCAATGCCAAGAAAGTACTTCAAAGACCCCAAGTTTCGAATAGCAAAACGGGACTATAGAAGAGATATGATTTGGTCCAACATACGCTCACTATTTCCAGTTATCGCCAAGTCATCAACATAGATCAAGCAAAATAAACAGATCTTCTCTTTGGTAGAAATACGAGGTATCCGATTTGGATCCCTGAAAGCCAATCTTGCACAAAACATCAGTCAAACACTTGTGCCATATTCGAGGAGCCTGTTTCAACCCATACAGTGATTTCTTAAGTAAACAAACATGATTTGGAAAAGAAGCATTCATAAATCCAGGGGGTTGATCCATAAAAACCCGTTCCTCCAAACTACCATTCAAAAAGGCATTGGACACATCTATATGAATAATAGGCCATTTAAGGGACACAGCAATTGAAAGAATAACCCGAATGGTAGTAGGTTTTACCACAGGATTATATGTATCAACATAATCCAACCCAGGACGTTGAGTATAGCCTTTAGCCATAAGGTGCACTTTGTATCTTTCAACCGAGCCATCCAGGTGCCTCTTAATTTTGAAAACCCATTGACAACCAACTAAATTTTACCCCGGGCTTGATGGTACGAGCTGCCATGTGCCGTTCCTAATTAATGCATTATACTCCTCCTCCATAGCCCGATGCTAGTGTGAAAATTTATTGGCTTATGTAAAACTAGTTGGTTCAACCTCTGGTATAATGATAACGTTGGAAAATTGCTTTGGCTCAGGAGGTAGATAGCCTGTGAGCATTCAAGCCATCATCCGTCGTGGTGGAGATTTTGGTGGACATGGTGCTTGTGACACTGTTGGTAATCGGCCATAGGTAGTAAGGTCAACAACAATGGATGTACTTTGCAATGTTTTTAATTGAGGGTGGGATCTAATTGAGTGGATGGGCTGGTCAAAATTGTTAGAGATGTGGGTGGTATTGGCAAGTGTGAAATGGAAGAATTTGGCATCTTGGAGTCATTAGTAATGGACAAGGTATAGGTAGGTAAGGAATCTTTGAAATTAGGTGCTTGAGAAATTAAATTGGGTGGTGGATGGCATGTGATTATGGACGTAGGGCTGCATGATGTTGCATGGGAATTTAAAGTGGAAGGTGGGTCTTTATGTGTGGATATTGGCAGATTGGTAAACAAGAGGGTAGTAAAGTGTAGGTTCAGGATCCATAAGCAAGGGTGCTAATGTTGTGTGCACCTTACCAGATTGAGACGCAAAAGGAAAGACCTGCTCGTCAAAAAGAACGTGACGTGAGATATAAAGGTGACCCCAAGGAATATGAAAGCATTGATAACCTTTATGAATTTTACTATAACCAAAAAAGACACAAGCAAGAGAATGAGACTCTAATTTGTGTTTTGTGTACAGATGCAACCATGGGTAACATAAGCAACCAAATATTTTTAGAGAAAAATAATCAACCTCTGTGCCAAACAACCGATTAAAAGGACTTTGATAATTTAATTATTACATTGGCAAGCGATTAATAATATCAACAGCACATTTGAAAGCTTTACTCCAATATTTTAGAGGTACCTTGGCATGAGTAAGAAGAGCAAAACCTGTCTCAACAATATGGCGATGTTTTCTTTCAGCACACCCATTCTGTTCTGGGGTATATGGACAAGAGACCCACTGTGTAATCCCATTCTCTCGCAAAAAATTAGTTAAAGTTCGAAACTGCCCTCCCCAATCAGATTAGAAAATTTTTAGTTTGGTGCCAAAATAATTCTCAAAATGATTTAAAAATGGACAACACTTCTGATTTACGTTTCATAAGATAGAGCCATGTGTATTTACTATAATGATCATAAAAAATGACATAATATACATAGCCATCATATGAATCGATAGGTGCAGGTCCCTAAACATCGGACCAGACAAGTTCTAATGGAGTTTTAGCTTTAAATGAAGATGAAATAAATGGTTGCTTATGAACCTTACTCAAACAACAAGCATCACACAAGGAATTATTTGAACGAGAATTAGCAGAAATTTTATTAAACTGTGAAACTTTGGAAATAATGGGCTTGGCAGCATGACCTAATCTAGCATACCAAGTAGATAACGAAACAAAATTTGCTTTTATTGACACCGGAGGTGTCAGACATGTCGAATATAATCCTTGATCACTCTGGCCTTGATATAGAACCTGCTTCATTGCCAAATCCTTTATAACAAAATAATTTGTCAAAAATTCAACAAAAACAGGGTTAGAGTTAGTTAAAGCATAAACTGATACTAAATTTTGATTAGTACGGGCACATAAAGAATATTACGAAAACGAAGCAATGTGTCATCAAAATAAAAACTCAAACTACCAACACGAGAGATATTAAGTTTAGACCCATTACCGCTGGACTTCATTAAGACCTTGATATTTGGAATGAATAGCAAGATTATCAAGATCATTAGTGAGATGGTGAGTTGCACCCGAATCAACAACCCAGGCTTTACTGGAATTTGAGGCTATTGCTGTAATTGTCATGTAGGAGCTGGGGTGAGGTGTGTCATTATTGCTTTTCATTTTAGGAGTTGGACAAACATTTGCCAAGTGCCTATTGCCATGACAATTATAACAAATTCTATCAAAATGGTTTTGATCACCACTAAATTGAGAGTTATAACTCTATAGGAACCTATGTAACGGTGCTGCTACTGGAAACAGCCACCACGGCCCAGTTTCCAGTTCTGCCACCACTCCCTCTTCCACGAGTGGTGGAGGACTACTGATTTTACCCACGGACTGAATAATGAGCCGTAGGTGGAATTCCATCACTAGTTATATGTTGTTTTGCTCTTTTTAAATAGGATTCTTCAGTTAGCAACATTCCATAAACATCATCAAATCCTATAGGCTCTAATTTTGTCTCAAGTGCACGAATAAATAAGTGATAATCATCATTCAGACTAGCAAGCAAAAAATCAATTAAATCTTGCTTAGGGACATTATATCCTAAAGCCGCTAATTGATCAACAATAGATTTAGCACGTTGAACATAGGCAGCAATATCATCATAACCTTAAGTTAAAGAATGTAATTGACCCCTGAGATTACGAATTTGGGCCTTTGAACCGAAAGCATAAGCTGCTGTCAATTTATTCCATGCTTCCCGAGTTGTATTTGAACCAACAATTTGAGGCATAATCGAAGGCGAAACTGAGGTAACGATCCAACTAAGGACCTACTGATCACACCGTTCCCAAGCCAAATAAACCGGATTGTCTGACCCGTCCGGTAAATATTTAATTTGTGGTTGAGAATTACCAATTACATGATGAGAAAGCTGACAGCCATGAAGCATTGGAAGGATTTGTAACTTCCATAAGAGATAATTATTTGGATTTAATTTGTGAGCTATTTGAACAGCTGGAGCTGGATTATACATCACTGGAGTAGAAATTGATTGTTGATTAGCATGGAAAATGCCACCAGCATATGGCACATAGCTGTTGCTTGTCATTAGTGTGAGCAAATGACCTTAAGTCGAAACGCGACGAAGCGAACCGGGAAAAAGAACTTGTGTTTGAAGTTAGTTTTGAAAACGGGTTCGTATCTTGCTTAGGAAAACTATTGATTTGTTTAGAAATCCTTTTGTAGAAAACCCTTTCTTTGAATATGAGTTTTGGAAAAACTAGTTTTATGTCTTAGAAAATCTCATTTCATTACTTAAAGACCTCAAAATCTAAATTTCGAAATCAGTGATAAAGTCGCCACCTAGATAAACTCATTCGGGAAATTCCGGTATAGCTCTCTACCGAGCGTAGACTGTCGTACCTAATCCAGAGATTTAGGGTTTGGGCAACTTACCTATTCAACCTCTAGCTTGCTTTCATTTATAAGTTCATATTACAATGTCGTACTCACTTATTCTCTACCTATTTTATCTTTTATTATTGGTTAATCCATGCTCAATCAGATGAAATAAAGTGCAAGAAAATAAATCATACATCCAAACCAAATAAAAAGATAGAGGCCACTTATTATAACTCAAAAAGATAAAAACTCTTATCCTCATCTTACAATCGCCTAGATGCACGAAAATCTATAAAAAGGTACAATCACCTAGAATACACGATTTGATCTATTAGATACGTCCAAAATAAAATAAAAAGAAATAAAAGCTGCAAAACAGACTAGTTAGCACAATTATATCACAGACACACATAGGACTCATAACAGGATAGAACGGGGAATCTCAAGAAACGGGGCATGCATCTAGGGGGTAATCGAGAGGTCCGGACGACTTACTCCGATTAGACCTGGAAAACCATTTTAGAAATGCCCTGTAGGTTTTTGTGCTTGAAAACAATTTTGAAAAACCATTTGGCTCGATTACATGCAAATTGCTTCATTTTAGTGAGTCCGTTATCCTGGAACTCGGGGTTCCATTTGTGTGGGTTTCCTAGCACAGGCATCCATCTAAGGCCCAAAGTAGTAAGAATATCAAAAATCGCTTGATTTCTGAAGATAGCATCACACGACGATGTCCGTAGGAGTCGTCTCGAGATTCTGCCTCTATTCTGTAACTCAGTCGTGCGGCTCTAGTTATAGCCACATAGTTATAACCATTATAGCCATGCAGCTGTAGTGTCCAGAACCCGAAACTGGTTTTCTTTGCTTTTGTAAATCACTGTTTTAACTCGTTTCGATGATCTCTAAGGATTTTGTGGAATCTGGGGGTCCGCTAAAGTTGGACAGTGGATCCAATTTGGATCGAACAACCCCGAGTTCCAAAAATCAAAATCAATAAAACCCAAACCTCACATCAATGTTATTGGAAATCTGAAAACCATAATTCTGAATGTAACAGATGTGATTAGACTGAAATAATTCATAAGAGAATGATTAAAATGGGAAATTGACTATTTTGGTTGATTTAGGGCGTTTTGGGTTTCTGCCTAGAAGAACATAGCCGTGAGGCTATAGAGGTACAGCCGTGTGGCTTTGTTCTAAGGGATTACAGCTACTCGACTCTAGTTAGAGCCGCATGGCTGTAATCAAACAGACAGTTTCCGGATTTCACAAAATTCAAGCAAAAACACAGAACAAAGCAAATAATTGCAAGTTTAAGGCCTCTCAGAATTTATCTTTTTGATGTTTCAATGTGTTTGATGACCGAAATTGGATTTGGATGCTGAAATCTGCTTAGAATCTTACGAACATCCCGAAATCCTCAAATACATGTCCCGAATTAATTCGAACAGACCCGAAAACAATTCGAATGAGTGATAGTGCGACTAGAGATTCTTACTCTAAGTGTTTCTAGTCTGTTTTATCTCTGTTTCTGGTATTTTTCTTTTGGTTTTTTTCTTAGTTTTCTCTCTTTTTTCTCTCTTGATTTTTCCTTCCTCCTCTCTCTAATGTGATTGTTGCTTTTTTTTTATTCGTTTTTTTTTTTCTGTCCCTTTTTAAGACCCTTCCTATTATGGCTCCAATTCCCCTATTTTAGGAATCCAAACCGCAGTCAAAGACTAATGCTGGTTATTTAGGAAGTAATCTGGCCGCTCGTTATAGCCGCGCGGCTCTAAGGTTACAGCCGCGCGGCTCTAAGGTTACAGCCGTGCGACTCTGTTGTTACAGCTGCACAGTTGTAGTTGTGGAACTACAACTGGACAACTCTAACCAGAGCTAACAAGGCTTTTCCTAAATCTTACGCTCACGTCTGAGCTCTTTAATCACTCGAAGGACCTTTCTCAGGGTTTCAGATCGAGGACTGTTCGGTTTTTGGAGCGTTTGAGACATTCCAGGCAACATTCCGTACATTTTCAAATCCGACTCATGTTCATCTGTCTAACAGGTAGCATAGGGTTTTCATCACAGAGATCGGGAAAACCCATGCTCATAATTAGTTGTGGATTTGAAGTAGTAACAATGGAGTCGGTATGTGTGAGCAGGGCTTGAGTGAGTGGGGTATTCATAATTGAAATACCAGGAATTGGATTGGACAATATGGAACTGGTGAGAGCCACTAAGGCTGAGATGGTTGCCAACGAAGTTGAAGACATGGTTGCTGGAAAGTTGTGAACGATGGAGGCTGCTAGGTTTTTCAAAAAAAAAAAAAAAAATAAAGAGAGAGAGAGAGAGGCTCTTGATACCATGTAAAGTGTGGAAGCCATAATATTATTAGCTGTATAGGAGAGTTATATACAAGTACATTAGGGTTTAGCTTTACATAATAACCCCTATATAATTACACAATTACAATTACAATTACATACCTAAACTTTATCAGGAGCAGTGAATTTATGCGTCACAGAATCATATCTGAATCCAGAGTTACATCGTAGAAGATTGCAATAGTTGTTGTATCTTTGTTTAAACCACTTTAGTCGACTTAGATATTAAGAATATATATATATTATCACATTTCAGTTTTGCATTTAAAATATGGAGTATCTTTTTCTCAACAGTGCTTTTATTTAATAGACCATTACTGTCCCGCCAACCTCGATTTGAAGCATCAACCATGAGGTTTAGTAACTCGTTGCTCTCTTCAGCTGTCCAAAATTTATATTCAATTTTTCCTTTATTCTTACTTTTTCCATTACATGCATCTTCAATATAACATAACAACAAAATGTAAATCAACCAATAGGACATAAATATAAGGAGCGAACATATATAGATAGCTTCGTGCCACCTGCAATCCAACATATCATCCAACTGCTATCCATTTTCTTATACAAAAACCAACTAGATTTTACTTTAATTATAAGTTCCTTGTTAATTGCATCCATCTCTCTTACACACGCTATACAATTATCACTTCTTGTATCCCTGGCCCCCTTTCACATTCTGATTCATTAACTTGATTACTTATACCTTTTGATGGGCTAATTAAATTAACTCCTACAAATTAACAAATTAATGAAAGCCAACAAATTAACAAATTAGCTCCTACAATCATCACTTCTTCTATTAATCATTAATGTTAATTTCGTTCGGTTCTACATAACAATATTCTCCCACCACTTCAAGGCTAAGCAAATTAATTAGCTCTAATCATTTTTATGTGTAAATTCTCAGTCTTATATGCTTAAATTGAGTTAGTGTTCAATCATTCCTTCTCCTCAATTCAATATAAATTGAGCCTTCTCCTTCTCCCGTTACAGAAAGTATTTACTCTGATGCTACACCATTGTAGGTCAGTTTTACAGCCTTAGTTAAGTTGGTCAGTTCTACACATGTAGCTTTTTTCAAAAATTTATCATGCGTAATTAACGGCCTAATAATAATTAAATGAAGCTTTTTAAGACTTCAATACATAAGTAATAACTAAAACTACTGTAAAGTTTCTCATAAAAACAAAACAAAAGAAAAGAAAATATTAGAAGACTTCACACACCATAAACATATATTAATGTACAAAACAAGCATCAATTCACAAAGCAAATAATACGAAATAGTACATGTGCCTAACTGCCAACTTATCCCATCCAGATATTTTCTATACCATACAAATATCAGCAGTATTCATATTGATTTGTTTTTGGCACTTGGCATCTCTCAGATCAATTGATCTAACCTAATTTCTCTATTAAGGATAGGCATCATGAGTTTATTACTTGGATCTTTCACCATGAAATAACTTGTAAGAATCAAATTAACTAAAAGGCAGCAAATTGGCACCAAGTGAAACATGCTTTTTCCTTCTGCTCAAACGTCACAAATTGCCATATCACTAATAAACTTGATTAATTGATAAATTGATTAGTTTCAAAAATCATTCATAATAAGCAAACCGAGTAAAACATAGACATTAGTAAAACAAATCCAAGCAACTTCAGCAAAATCAAAATCTATTATCACATGATATCATTCCAATCATTACTCAAGGCTTGATTATGAAAAGAACTAACCTTTGGATGTAGAGGTATTTTGCAATTGGGGATGGATAGCAGCAAGGAAAAAGAAGAATAACAGGTGGATATTCGACGGGGTTCGACTTTGAATCGATCGATGGAGGCTAGGGTTGAACGGTTTCTTCCTTCACGAAATAAAGAGTCTTGCTTCAACGTGAATGATTTTTCTCGTTATATTGCAAAAAACTCTATAAAAATCATTTTCACCAATTGTTAATGACTTTTTGAATAGAATAATACTTTTATAGACTTTACAACAGTTCTAATTGAATACCTGATGACTTTTAAAGACTCCTAAAAAGTCTTAATTGAATACCACTAGATTTAAAAATCTATAAAAGTTCATAAAAGTTTTAATCCAATACACCCCTGTAAAGCAAATAAGTATAGGAGCATAGTAAATATACTTGGCATGCCAAAAATTCATTTGGTTGCATAATGCTAAAATTTGGTTTCTAGCAATATAAGCATTCATGTTAAGATTATTTGGATGTTTTCATGGAAGGAAAATCAGTTCCTATTTCAAGGTTTATACTTCATTAATTCTTTTGATTCCACTTTCATTGATTAGAATAGATTACCCATTTTCATTTTGCTCTATATCTGTGATATTCTTCTATTTGTTCAGTCTCTTTTTCGGCGGGTGAAGTCTTTAGTTTTGTTTGTGTGTTGGCAATGTGCCTGCACACTATGACTTACTTATGACAGATTTCTCTTAGGTCGTGCAAATTTTCGGTGTGAACTATGAAGTATTTCCGTATGAAATATAGGATGAACTATGGGCATACAGTACACATATAGATATGCAAGATATTTTTAGGGGGTAATCAATCCATTATGCTGATCATGCTATTAACTTCCCCCATTGTGAGCATTAGTTGGCAGCTTTATGTGGTTATTGTGGCATCTTTCTTTATTTCTCATAAACATTGTATTTTCAAAATGTTAATTTTCTGGAGTTTCCATTCTTGATAGTGGCAAGGTATTGATGGTTGTCCGAGCAGGAAGGGGACCTCTTCTGAGGGCATCATTGCAGGTCCCTTCCTATGTCTTTAACAATTTACAACTTAGGGTTTTCTTCATGTTTTGTTCCTCATTCAGATTTTATATAGGCAGCTGAAGAAACTAGATGCAAAGTGAAAGTGTAAGCAGTGGAGAAAAATCCAAATTGCAGTTGTTACACTTCACGCGAGTACTACTTTTCAGACTATGGGTAATGATAATAATGTGTTTGACTGTCTGTATTATTTTCTGGTTGATGAACTGAAATGCGCACATTGAAGCCTCATTCAAGACATTGTTAGGAAATGATACCTTTCTTCATTGAAATGAACTATGGATCTTGTTGCTGTTGATGTAGCATATATAATACCAGCCCTTCTACAGATAGATGTGTGTTTGAACTATGCTTTTGCAACTGTTGTTTTTGTGGCAAGTCTTTTGCTTCTGGACTGCTTACTGTGTCAACTGCAAGCCCTCAGTGTGTTGGAGCATTTTCAAGACCAACTTCCTTGTTGATTTCTAATCCTGTTAGGATTCTATTTGTATGACAATTAACTCATGAAAAATTACCTCGTTCATATTTCCAAGATATTTCATGTTATGCTGCAATTCGAATGGATTAAGAACTTTAACCAATTTAGGAATTTGCCTTTTCCTCTATATAGTTGTTATCAGATGAAAGAAAATTATGACATATCCGATTATGACCAATTATGACTCGATAGGTATTCGTGTCAATCTAATAAGTTGGTTGAAATGGTTAGTGGCAATCTAATTTTAAATTTTTGGCAATTTAGAAATTAATGACATATCCGGATATTAAAAAAATATCGGACCTAGTAAATAAGACCACATTCGATAAGTATTCATGTAAATCAGTTGTTGGGTCTCTATGGTAACCGGCTACGCAGTATTAGAGTTCTATTCAAATTGGAATTAATCTGCCTATGTAAGGGGATGCCCCTATGTGTTTGAACTCATCTTACTCCTGTTTTTGAGTTAATTATGTTAGAATAAATAAACTTATTATTTATAGAAGTAATTATGTTAGTTCATGAAGAGTCGTATTGTTTCGTGAAGAGTCGTATTATTTCGTGAAGAGTCGTGTTGTTTCATGAAGGGTTATGTTGTTTCATGAAGAGTCATTACATTATGTATATATAGTTCTACCATTTCAGAAAATAACAAGTAGAGATTTCCGTAAAAATTCTCTCTTCCTCTATACCTCTAAACTTTTATTTTATCAATCCATCATTTTGGTATCAAAGCTAGCAAGATGATGAATAGTATGATTCCCTACAAATATCCTCAACTCTCTAAAGAGAATTATGATAATTGGTGCATAAGAATGAAAGCTTTGCTCAGTTCCCAAGATGTATGGGACATGATAGAAAGTGGATACGAACAACCGGAGAATGAGGAAGCTTTAACGAATGCTCAAAAGGAGAATTTGAAGAAGGCAAAAAAGAAAGATCAGCAAGCACTTTCTTTAATTCACATGTGCTTGGATGAGACGATGTTTGTAAAAGTCTCTATGGCAACGAGAGCAAAAGAGGCATGGGAGATTCTTGAAAATTCATTCAAGGGAAAAGATAAAGTAATTAAGGTGCGCTTGCAATCCTTGAGAGGTGACTATGAGAAACTAAAAATGAAGGAGTCAGAATCAATTGAGGAGTTCTTTAATAGAACTTTGATTATTGTTAATCAGTTGAAGAGATATGGAGAAGCAATGGAGGATGTTCGTGTCGTTAAAAAAATCCTTCGATCTTTAAATCCGAAATTTGATTATGTGGTAACTGCAATTGAAGAATCAAAAGATCTGGAGACTATGTCTGTAGATCAACTCTTGGGTTCTTTACAAGCCCATGAGGAAAGATTAAAGAAGCGAGAAGAACCTGTAGATCAAGCATTGCAAGCAAAGTTGAATTTAGAAGAAAAAGAGGAAAAGAAGCAACATGTAGCTGAATCTAGAAGAGGAAGAGGACGATCAAGAGGTAGAGGTCGTGGCTGGAATCGTGGATATAATGGAGGTCGTGGCAAAGGAGGCCGAAATTTTTATAACTATGAAGGTCGTAATCAACAATGGAATGTGAGAGGTTGTGGCAGAGGTAACAATATGTATGGCCGTGGTCATGGTCGTGGTCATATTAACAAAGCTCATGCACAATGTTATACTTGTCAAGGTTATGGACATTATGCAGCAGAGTGTAAATCTAATTTTCATGAAGAAGCAAACTTTGTGGAAACTGAAGAAGGCGAAGATTCAACCTTGTTGCTGTCATGTACCGGAGATGAAGAAAGAAGCAAGGAGTCGTGGTATCTAGACTCGGGAGCAAGCAATCACATGACAGGAAATAAAGATATTTTTTATAGACTTGATGAATCAAAGAAGGGAACTATTTCCTTTGGAGATAAATCAAAAGTCTCAGTTATGGGCAGCGGAGATATTCTTTTCAAGTTGAAAAATGGAGATCATCAATTTATCTCTCATGTGTATTATGTTCCAACTTTGAAGACCAATATTTTGAGTATTGGACAACTTTTGGAAAAGGGTTATGAGGTAATGATGAGCAAAAGTGGGCTGATAATGAAGGATGAGAAAAGAAGACTGATAGTAAGAGTTCCCATGACGTTGAACAAAATGTTCAAGTTAAAAATCAACAATGACAGTCCCATTTGTTTAAAGGCTTCTACATCAAATTCTGCATGGCTATGGCATCTCAGAATGGGTCACTTGAATTTTAGAAGCATGAAGCAAATGTACAAGCAAAATATGGTGCATGGATTACCATCCATAAACCATCCTGATCAGATTTGTGAAGGTTGCATGTATGGGAAGCAGTCAAGAAGAAGTTTTCCAAAGGAGTCGTTCTCAAGCACATCTCAGCCACTTGAACTAGTATATGTAGATATATGTGGTCCTATTAATCCAAGTTCGGATGGAGGAAACCGGTATTTTTTGTTGTTTATTGATGACTATACACGTAAGACATGGGTGTATTTCTTGAAGGCCAAATCAGAAGCATTTGAAGTGTTTAAGAAGTTCAAAGCGAAAGTGGAGAATGAAAGCGGCTTGAAGATTCGGTCTTTAAGAACTGATCGAGGAGGTGAATTCACATCACAAGAGTTCAATAACTTTTGTGAGTACCATGGTGTTCGTCGATCACTCACTGTACCAAGATCACCTCAGCAGAATGGTGTCGTGGAGCGAAAGAATAGAACCATTCTTAACATGACTCGGAGCATGATGAAGGGCTCAGGTATGCCAAAAGAATTTTGGGCAGAAGCATTGGCGTGTGCAGTTTATTTGAACAACAGAAGTCCAGCGAAGAAGTTGGTAAAAAAGACACCCTATGAAGCCTGGTATGGAAAGAAACCAAATATCTCTTATTTTAAAGTATTTGGTTGTCTTAGTTATGTCCATGTTGCTGATGAATTGAGAAGCAAGTTGGATGACAAAAGTGAGAAGATGGTGTTTATTGGCTATGCAAATAATTCCAAGGGTTATAAGCTATATAATCCCCGGAATGGAAAAATTGTAATAAGTCGAGATGTGGAGTTTGAAGAAAGTAACAACTGGAAATGGGAGGTTTCACAAGAAGAAAGTTATGATTTTCTTTCTCTATGTGATGATGATCTGACAGCATATAATCAAAATGAAGTTGGAGTTATCTCACCTCCAAACTCTCCTTCCACATCACAAGCAAGTACATCGGATTCGGAGTATTCTTCCGAAAACCAACCTCGAATGAAGAATTTGAATGATATTTATGCGGAAACCGAAGAAGTTGAAAACACTACTTTGTTTTGTCTATTTGCTGATACAGAAAATGTGGATTTTGAGGATGCAGTTAAAGACAAAAGGTGGAGACAAGCAATGGATGAAGAGATGAATTCCATCAAGAAGAATGATACTTGGGAATTGAACAAGTCAGCTATTGCATTAGCTAAAATCCAGTTTTTCATGATAAAAGCAAGCACGTCGACACAAAGTATCATTATATTAGAGAATGCATCAGAAATAAAGAAATTCAGCTCAAGTATGTGCCATCTGAAACTCAAGTTGCTGATATCTTTACCAAACCATTGAAGTATGAAGATTTTAGCAAACTGAGAGCTGTTCTTGGTGTAACTAAAGGTTGAAGATAATAAGTTTAAGGGGGGGGTGTTAGAATAAATAAACTTATTATTTATAGAAGTAATTATGTTAGTTCATGAAGAGTTATAGTGTTTTGTGAAGAGTCGTATTGTTTCGTGAAGAGTCGTGTTGTTTCGTGAAGGGTTATGTTGTTTCATGAAGAGTCATTACATTATGTATATATAGTTCTACCATTTCAGAAAATAATAAGTAGAGATTTCCATAAAAATTCTCTCTTCCTCTATACCTCTAAACTTTTATTTTATCAATCCATCAAATTACACTCTTAAACACAAATTTAGGCATTAGAGTATCCCTGCGGGTTGCCAGTGTTTCATTCCGCTCTTGTTTAGCATGTAGCTGGGTTGAATAGTAACAAAAAGATCCAATTGCAAAGTATATCAATACTTATTTGATTATATTCAATGTTGACTAACCTATCTTCATGTTTTAAGCAATATACTCATTGTAATGATTTTTTTCCCCCAAATCTATTTTATTATTATTATTATTTTTTTTTTTTTTTATTTTAAAGTTCACAACTCAACGTTTTGATATATCGGATAAGGGCTTGTAGCCAGCTTTATAAGGTACTAGGAGACCCCTTGCAATGCTTCGGGGAGGAAATTAATTTTGAAATTGAAACCAAACTTTTTAATTAGGAGTATCAATTCTTATTTCTAAAACAAATCATATATCAAATTAAAGCAAAATCAATGATGACCGTTTATCACAATGACCATCACCATTTATCACTGTAGAAGCTAAATAATAATTATTAAATAGATGCAATAACATAATTTTTAAAAGAAATGCTTTGCAGTTATAATTAGAATTGAGAATTTTTGTAATATATATATATATATACATACATTTCCAGTCCTTGAAAAAAAAAAGCATGGCTATTGAAAAAGGAAACTTGAAAGAGTTTTTTTTTTTTTAGCTAAAATAGCACCTAATAAAATGTAATAAAAAGGAGTATTGTGAGAAAACAAAAGGTGCAACATAAGGTATGGAGTTAAAAATTGGTTAAGTGGAACAAAGAATTATTAAAATTATACAATATAAAATATGTAGTTAAAGATTAATTGGCGATTGGAGAATAATAAGGTAATAAGAATTTAATTTTGTGTAAGAAAAGAAACAGAACTTAATCTTGTTATATGCGGGGTTATGAAGTTGCTTAATCACAATAAAGCATTAAGCATATTACAGGGTTGGGTCAAAAAGCACACATTAATGAAAAGATAATTGGATAATATATAAAGTTGAAAATATCAATTTGAAATAATATTAATCATAGATAGAATTTATATTTAATACAGTCACGACCTTTGTAAACAAAAGATATTCAACAAGGTATTTAAAGGGTCAATCCTTTGATTGTGAAAGTATTAGCCACTATGTGAATTAAGCTTTCCTTTCACAGAACTTTGGTATCATCTGGTTGGCTGTAAGGTGATTTATTTCTCAACGTCAAGTTTGTGATACTAGAAATAGTCATAGGAGACTTGAAATACATAAATATTGCAGGATAACCTGCACATGCAAGAATACCATACCAAATAAAATATGCAACATGTTCACCATAAAAACATGGAAACATGCATGCTTTTCATAGTTCATGAAATATTAGCACTGATTGAAAATACCAACGTAGAACCAAACAAATATCGCTAATGGGAATGCGGTAGACAGAATATCTATGGAAAACATAATTACTTCAACAGGAATTTCCCAAGATACGCAGAAGAAGGGCGTCTTAAATAATTTGAATCTCAAGCAAAATATTATTAATTTCAGAAGCAAAGAGAAAGTGAAAGAAGAATTTTGAGCCTCTATTTGCTGAGTTGGCAGATTTTTAAGAGGAGATTACTCTGCAATTTTTAATTCGCTGGTAAGAGTTATGATTCTTCTTTTTGAATATTTCCAAGATTATATGGATGGACGAGGTTATTGAAGTCCATTGAAGTCCTTCAACCAACACACAAAAAACCTTGAAGGCCCCAAATTTTTAATTGTAATAATAGATATATTAGTCCCTGTATGTAATGATTGATGGCCCATCTGCTTAATTCATATGAATCATATTCTTCACTTTTAACATTTTCTATTCCATGTCTGTATAGATATATTCATCAGTGACAAGACTGATGTGGACACTGCCACTACAACAAAAGGGGTCTATAGCGACAGATTTTTTACGACGCAAATAAAATATGTCACCATATTTCAGAATTTACCAACGCATTTTTATTTGTGTCGATTGTCATTATCGCTTAAGGACATTTTTATTATTTTGTCGTTAATTTTAAAAATTTAGCTACGCTTTTAGAAAATTGTTCGCATTTTTTTCAAGTTAAAGACATTTTGAATTTTGCGTCAATAAAAATGTCCCAATATTTTTCACATTACGACACTTTTTATTTTCGTCGTTATATATATAAATTTAGCGACACTTTTCTATTTGTGTCGATTCTTATTATCATTTAACGACGCTTTTAACTTTATGTTGTATTTAGAAAAATAATTTGACGACAATCTTTAAAAAAGCATCGGTATTTTCTAATGTTAATTACTATTTAAATTTTGTGTTGATTTTTTTTTTTTTTTTTGTATTTTCTGATTTAGAGACATTTTTATTTTTGTAAGAATTTGTATTAGTTTGGTGAGAAAAAAAAAAAAGAGTAACTGATATGTATTTAAATAAGTTCACTTTGATATTATGTTGCGATATAGGATCTATTCTAAATTAGAATATAAAATTATATTGGATCTATTCTAAAGTAGAGTATGTAATTGGGACATTATTGAATTTGTAGCTATTTATTAAGCATATATGATTTGCATATACGTCATGATTTTCTTTTAATATATACATAAAGTGAGACAAAAGTTATTAATAAAATGTGAGAAAAAATAAAATTTAAAGTTTTGTAGATTAATATATATGAGACAAAAGACAATTGAATAACAACTATTAATATAATAGTAAAAGAGGAAATTGTGAACCTAAATAGGGAGAAATTGTAGATAATTTTAATTAAATTGGTAGAAATTATGATGATAATGATAATGATAAATTATAGGTAAAAAGATAATGATTCATGTATTTATATTTTAATTTATAAATAACTTGATATTTATCCTTTTCTACATAATGGTGATTCTTTATCAATAATTTAACAAAATTTTGGAATTCCCTCAAAAATTACTAATAAGTGATAAATGATTATATCAAATATTTTTTATATTTTGAATTCAACTTATACTAATAAGTTATGTCTTCATATAAAGAGTAAATATAATTTAATAATTCATATTAATTAGTTGAATTCAAATCATGAAAAATAACTTCTCATGATGAGATGGAGAATATTTTTTGTTCTTCTTTTAGCTGATCTTTTGTTGGATTATAATTTAATTTTTTTATTTTATATGGGGAGTTTCAAACATTAGTGAAGATATGAACTGAGAACTCAACAAGATATTGTAATTTTATTTTATTGATTAAAATTTTGAAAATCGAATAAGATTTTTGGAATTAAATAAAAAATTATGTTTATATTTTTTAGAATCTTTGCTGGAAATTAAAAAATAATTGCTTTTTAAAAAAAGAAAAAAAAAGAAAAAAAGGGCAAAAAGAGGAGAAGACGAGAATAAGAGTGGTAGTAAGAGGGAAATTAGGAAAGAAGGAAGGCAATAGGAAGAGAAGGAAAAACAAGGCGGAGGAAAAGGAAAATACAAAAAGGGCAAAAAAAAAAAGAAAAATGTGAAATAGAAATGTGCGACCATTTCAAATCGAGTTTCTCGCAAATTAGGACCTAATCTCTAATCTGTAGAGAGAGAGAGAGAGAGAGAACTAGAGAGAGAAAGAGACGACGGCGGCGATGCTGCCGCTCGAAGGCATTGTCGGTGTCCTGCTCCTCCTCATGTTGCTTGTCATCCTCCTTATCATCTTCATCGCCTGTAAACCGCGGCGATTCTTCTCTTCCCGCTCTCGCACTCTCAAGGTATCCTCTACTTTTTCTTTCTTCTTCTACTCTTGTTAGGTCTTTGATCCTCTGTTTCATTTCACGTAATGTGATGTCCTCTTCTGTTCTATTGGTCCGCAATCACAGAATTTGAGAATCAAAGCTGAGACTTCAGGTTTTTCTTATAGCCGATTTGGTTACTGTTGAATCGGCTGTATACATCTACAGAAAGAAAAACATGATTCAATTTACTTCGTTTGAAAATCGAAAAGCTAGAGAGGATAGCGGCTTGAGGTGTTGACTTTTTATTTTGAATTTTTCAAATAATAGTATTGAGTGCTTGGCATTGAGTTTGCAGCTACCTTTTCAATTCGTCAACTTATATTCATCTTTTACCAATTGATCGTATATCAGGTAAAGAACTTCGCCTCTTATAGGTTTTCATCTTGTCCTTTATTAACTTATGCGTTGATTCACACTATAACTTGTCTCTAAATGATCATCAGTTCGAGGAGTATTGATGAATTGATTCTGATTAATCTGTATCTCTATGAATTTATTACTTGATTGTATAAAGTTGCAATGTGAGAAGAATTTATGCTTTAGGGGTTGCTTATTAGTTTTGGACCTGAGGGATGTTAATGGTTGCTTAAGTTTATCTGATTTGGAATAGGCATTACTTGAGTGAGTTATAATTTATGAATGAACTAGTTTCCTTTGCATAAATGACAACACCTTTTTGCACATGGAAGTTTTTTTTAGCGAATCAAGTACTTGTTGCTTTCATTTCTTGGCAATGCATCTGTATTGAACACAACATGGCAGAAGCTTCTTGAATTTTATCTAATGCTTTTGAATATCCTAGACAGCTCCTATGCTTATTGGCATGCACTTTTGACATATAATGGACATACATAAATCTGAATAAAATTGAATAGATAAGTTTTGACATTTGTATCTTGTTGATAATTTTAATCTGTAATCTTTATAAAACAGTCGTGGTTTAAAATTTCGGTAAAAAGATGTTACTTTGGTTTCATGTGTTATTGGAATAGGTACCAATAGAAGTGCAGGAAGCTGCATCTCTTTAGAGGTCATCTCTGGTCCTTCTTGTGGACTTCGCTGTTCTGTACAGTCAATGAGTGCTTCAAGGCTTCCACTGACTCTTGGAAGGGTTTCTAGTGATTTAATGTTGAAGGACTCAGAGGTGTTAGGGAAGCATCCAATGATTAATTGGAATATGGATGTAATCTCTGGATAAGCTCATCGTTTTGTAATTCAAATATATATGTAATTCAAACTGCTCCTTTTACTTATGTTGTACGCATTTGTATGGTGTCATAATTCCTCGTTCAATATGCAGCCCATAATGACTGAATTCTTTTCTAGGATTTTAAATTCTCATGATAATTGAATAAGTTTTCAAGGATTCAGTCCCATTGAATTTCAGGATCTACAAATTTTTGTAG
Source organism: Euphorbia tirucalli (assembly GCA_039660915.1). Lineage (NCBI taxonomy): Eukaryota > Viridiplantae > Streptophyta > Magnoliopsida > Malpighiales > Euphorbiaceae > Euphorbia > Euphorbia tirucalli. Next base: position 75,766,392 of record CM077641.1, read on the forward strand.
TATGTTTTGATGCTTTTATTCTGTGTTGTTACATAAGGATTCTACTTGAGCCATTTAAAGCTGTTCGAATAAATGACAGGATAACTACCTTTCCTACGTGAGCTTTTTGTTTACAATACATGTGTATGACCTTTGCTAATGGATTCCTTTCTGTGTATTTTGCTTCTGGCAGGTCCATGTTACATCTAAATCTGAGAACGAGACACCGTTTGGTGTAGGCATGGCTTTGCGTCGAGGAGGAAAGAAGCTTGCAATGGAAGATGTGTCCTATTGTCAATGGCCCCTCCCTAGAATTGACTAGGTTTTAGATTTATGATTATCTTTCTTAACTAAAATTAAGTGTTTTCCTGGATACACATGAAAATGTAGTTGTAATATGTTTCCAAAAAGCTGATTGCTTATCTTGCAGTTTGGAGTGTTTGGTATATGTGATGGACATGGTGGAGTAGCAGCTGCTGATTATGCAAGTAATTTAGCTTCTGACTTCAGTTTAAACATGTGTCTGCACTTGAGAAGCTAACTTGCTGGCAAAATCAGCAGCTGTTGGCCAAGTTAGAAAAATATTGCAACTAGGAAAATATTAAAGTTACATTTTGTCGCATTTTGAACAAATATTTTCTATTTTCAAATTGTGATTTTTACTTGTGTTCTGCTCTTTGGGAAGACAGCTTTGGTCCTCTTTTTCTGATGTTATTATTGGTATTATTACTTAGCTTGGTGTTAGATGTGGTGTCAGAACCTGGAGAGCGTGCAAATCTAAAAGAACACCTAGCTGAAGTGCAGACACATAATGATACCTTACAGGACTTGGTGCCCAAGGTTATCACAGATCAAAGTAATTTCTTGTGCTTTTATTTGTATGAGAGAGGCGAATTTTGGATAGTTACTTCAACTGGTATAAATGTGTAAAGCATGTTATCATATTTTTCTATTAGAAGTGCAGGAAGCTGCATCTCTTTGGAGGTCATTTCTGGTCCTTCTTGTGGACTTCGCTGTTCTGTACAGTCAATGAGTGCTTCAAGGCTTCCACTGACTCTTGGAAGGGTTTCTAGTGATTTAATGTTGAAGGACTCAGAGGTGTCAGGAAGCATGCAATGATCAACTGAAATATGGATGTAATCTCTGGATAAGCTCATCGTTTTGATTAAGACTGTGCTATTTGTTCTGCATTGTCCATTGATTTTAATGGATTTCTGTCATTTCAGAAGAAAAAAGTGGGAGCCGGTGGACATGGGTAGCCTAAATGGAGCACTTTTGAATTCACGGCCGATCAATCATCCTGATTCTAGAAGTAGGCACTGGGGTGATCCTGTTGATCTATGTAATGGAGACATAATAACGCTTGGCACAACCTCAATTCAAGCTTCTCCTTTTACTTATGTTGTGAAATTACGCATTTGTATAAAAAAGATACTCAATGCAAATTTTTGTCGTTATAATTAAGACATTTAATAAATAATGTTGTTGAATGACATATCAATAGTTAAACGTCGTAATTTTTTTTAACCCTTTTCAATTATAATATTTATGCGTCACAAATTCAGAGATGTTTTGGAAAAAAAAGTGTTACTACTTTTGTGACAGTTAATTCTAAGTATAGCTAAATGGGGATGCTTTATAAAATTTTATGTCATAAATTCGTGACATTTTTAAATGAAGTGTTGTGCTATTTGAGACGAAATGAATAACTAATGTAGCTGAATAACTACATAATTAAAATTATGTGTCGCCAATTTTACGACACTTTAAAAAAATGTGGTGAATATATATAAATTCATAAATAAATAATTAAAAAATATTAAGACGAAAAAAATGGAAGCGTCGTCAATTTTGAGATGCACAAATTAAAAGCGTCGCCTAATTATTCTTAGCAACATAACGTTAATGCGTCGTTAAATAAATAGCGACACGAGTTTTAGCAACGCTAATAACGACGCTTTTAAAAGCGTCAGGAAGCATTTAACGACACAAAAAGCGTCATTAAACAACGATTTTCAGCATCGCTATAGGCCCCTTTTGTTGTAGTGTGCATCTCTATTCTCAAAATTACTGGAGAACATTTTGAATGCTAAAGGAGATGTCTAAACGGTATGAATATGTAGCATTCATATGTGAAAAATATAGAAAATGTTACAACCCTTTGTATTGCAATGTGTCATTGTAAGTGTACTCTTTCGATCTTAATTTTTTGATCTAATTTTTGTCATTTCCAACAGTGGATTTCACTTAGCAAAAGCATGCCATAGATCATGATAATTGAATTGTTGGTTTTTGGTCCGCCCATTACATTTGCAATGGCAGGGACTAAACTTTAATTATGTATAAATTACAGGGACCAAATGTGTAATTTGGTACGACCCTATATATAGATGGAAGTTGGGATTTCCACTATAAATAAAGAAGAAGTTTCTCTATTTCGATAGAGATGGGAGAATCGTAGAGATTCATTTCTGGTTCCGGGGAAAACGTCCCTAGAGAGAAAACACGATCTACTTCTTCGTTCATCGGAAGAATTCATGGAGATGTCCCGTACTCAGTGTATTCATACACTCATAGGAAAGGCAACCAGAACGATCCGGTTTCTCATGTAGATCAGATCCGTTCCATAAACATGTTTCCGCTGCATATAAACTGTAAGTCTGTTTATTTATTCGGTTTATGGTAATCTATACATTTGTTGTATAATCATTAAGGAATTCTGACTTCATTGGTATCAAAGCCGAAAGGTTTATAGATTGATGTGTTCAAATGTAGTTTTCTGGTATTCCATGAATAATTGATGTGTTCAATTCTTGATTTCTGAAATTCCGTGAATTAGAATAAGTTTTGTTCGTTTGAATGTGTATTTATTAGTTTAAATACATATTTGTTCGTTTTGATACGGATTTATATTGATATCCGTGTCAAAATGATTCCGTAAATCTTGATCTCTGATGTTCCATGAATAAGAATATGTTTTTTTATTCATTTGGATTCATTTTTATTCGTTTTGATGCGGATTTGCATTGTTATCCGTGTTAAAATGATACCGCATTTGATCCAACAGTACAAAGTGTCAAAATTTTTTGTCAGAATTTCAAAAATCTGATCACACCACTGAAATCAGCACAAAAAATCGAGTTGGAATCTCAAATTTCACGGCCAACGGAGGCCAGAAAGGCGGCGCGTGGTCCTTACATGCCACCACTGCTGCTGGAATTGGTCGTACAACGGTTGGGAGAATTGTGGATAATGGGACACGTGTCACATCACGATTGGATGAATTTTCTGACGGTTGAAAAGTCTGACCAATCATGTGTTGCCAAGTGTACCAAGTCAACCGTTTTTTAAAAGGTCAAATGCCACGTGTCTGACACGTGGACCAATCGCGTCACGACACGTGGCAAGACAGTTTGTGAATGTGCCACATCACCATGACACATCATCTGCCATGTCATCACATTGGACTAATATGGTGATGACACGTGGCAGTGCAGTTGCCATATCATCATACCACATCATCAGTTGATCCAATCAGGTGATGACACGTGGCAGGAGTGCCATGTCAGCACGAATCACATGTTGCCGCGTGTAACGTGAGTCAGCAAAACGTTTGCCACGCGTGGAGGCGCGTGGCAGACTTTCAGAAGGCAAGTGTCGGGGCGTGCGGGTGTTTCCGGCATCTAATATTTGTCAAATTTTTTCCAGAATTAAAATTTACATTTTTCTTGAATTTTTGGTATATTTTGATGAATTTTTGGAATTCTTCTGATATTTTAAACTAAATTTACTAGTATTTATTGTACATAAATGTTAATTTATGTTTAATAAATTCAAGAAATTCAGTATATTTATTATGTATTTATATATTAATTCTTGGTTGATCATTAACAAGTTTTTGTTATTTCTATATGTGTTATAGAAATGGCAACCTTCGTAAAAACGGCAAAGGTAATCCAATATCAGGAGGAGGCAAGGACAATACAAAGACTTGAAGATGAGCTTTTCTCTAAACAGTATCCTCTGTTGGCAAAAGAGGACATTGTTGGAGTTATGGAACGGTTTAATGCGTTAAACTGGGAAATCCAAGAGCTTGTTTGGAAAGGAGGATTTTCCTCTAGAACTGATCAATTGAAAATGTTAAAATTTGCAAAAAAGGCTTTTTGTGAAAAGACTTTAAGAAATTCTGGTTTGGAGAAAATTCTGCATTTGACGAACTAGTGGACTCCATTAAAGGATTAGTTCCTGAATAGGATTATGGATCCCAATGCAAAGTATTTGTGTTGAACTTGGCTGAAACGGGTGCTAAGTTATCTTATAATCCTAGAACCATGTTACTTAGAAGTAACAAGTTGGTTCTTCGCCCATGTCTGGATGCTGTTATTGAAGGTGTTGAGAACATGCCTTTAGATCTCTACTATAAGTTCATAGAGATGATCCCAGTCACTTCAAAAGAAATTGAGATAGTTCAACTCGATGGAAATGAAGATTGAGCTCTTTATTTTTCCACTCTTTCTCTTACTGATTTCATTTTTCAATTTTGTATTGAATGGCTTCGTGCTAAAGTGTTTTTTTTTTTTTTGTGGTGGTAATTTTGACTAAATGTTGGCTATTTTTTTATGGTATAATAAAATGTTTATTTGTTAAACATTGCTATTTTGGTTATTTGTTTTAGTAATTTTTAATTTATTTATTTTGAGATTATAACTAAGTGTTATATTACTCATTAGTTTTATACTTAAGAGAAGTATAAATGTTAAATAAATTAAAATATAATCTAAAATGAAACTAAATATATATTTATTATTGGAAATTTAAACCTAATATGGTATTTGTATTAGCCTATGTAAATGGTGACTCTATGCATTGCGCATAGTGTTCGATTTTACGCGAACCAAACACTATTTTTAGTTTTAAATGATCTTATAATAAAAATGGTGTATCGCTTCTTATAATAAAAATGGTGTATCGCTTACTTATTAGTGCTACTTCGTCTTTAACAGTTTTTCAATGGTTAGTTTAAAAGCAATAGTTGCTAAACTAAAAAGGGACCTTCGTTTGAATGGTGACAATTATGAAAGTCCAATACGTAATTAAAGAGCAAGAGGCTCTTGAAACTCTTGAGAGAACTATTACTCAAGTAAGAACCTTGAGGCTTATCAAGCCTGGAAGAGGAAAAACTATACTGCCCGCATCATCATGTCTAGTGCAATGGATGATGACATCGCGAAAAGGTTTCGCGTCTACACCACAGCTAAAGAACTGTGGGATGCTCTCAAGGAGAATTTTGGAGGTGTCTCCTTAACAAAACTCCGTTCTTTGAGTATCAAATTTGATACTTATAAGAAGAGAGCTGACCACACAATGAAGAGGCATTTAAGGGAAATGTCCAACATGATAACAGAGCTTCATGATGCTGGTCATAAGTTGACCGAAGAACAAAAGGTTCAAGTTGTGATATGTTCTCTGACGAACGGGTGGGAGCATATGAAGTTTCACCTAACCTATGCCAATGAAATTAAGACCTTTGACGATGTAGTTCGTCATCTTGAATTGGAAGAGGACCATCTGGCCTCTCTTAGTGTGAAATCTGAGGTTCACATGGCTAGTTAAAGTCCTGGTCTAAAGTCCAAGGAGAGGAACAAGAGGTTCTTTAAGAATAAGGCAAAGAGAACAGTGGGTAGTGTTCCAGTTCAAAAGAAAGGCAAGAAAGATTTTAACATTTCTAGGGTGAAATGTTACAATTGCAGACAGAAGGGGCATTTTGCAAGAAAATGCACAGCTCCTAAGGTAAATGTTACCGAAGTGGATAAGTATTATACATTTGTTTCAAGTTCTATTTTCCTAACTGAATCTCATCCTTTGTGGACTGTAGACTCATCAGCAACAGACCACGTAACAAAGGATCAAGATTCCCTTGTAAAGTTCCGTAGTGTTCTATAGGGAACTAGGTGGATAAATGTGGAAAACAACTCTAAAGAGGAAGTCTTAGGGATTGGCTGTTGTCAGCTGGTCTTAAATGGTGGTCGACCACTGTTTCTTGAAAATGTCCTCTATGCTCTTGGAATTCGAAGGAACTTGATATCTTTTTATGCCCTTATGAATTTGGGATTTATGTTATCTTTTGAAATTGAACAATTTTATTCTCTTTATGAACAATATCTACTTTAGTGGTGGACATTTGTTGGATGGTTTTATTGTTTTGGATTTGGATCCAAATTATGTGTGTCATAATAGTTTTTCCTTTATTGTTAACTCATCTATGGATAATTTTAGCATTTCGAAAATGTGACATGCGAGACTTAGTCACATTGGTCAACATCATTTAGTACGATTGACTAACGCAGGTTTGTTGGCTGATTTATCTAAAATAGATCTCCCAACTTGTGAAAGCTGCTTAAAGGGAAAGATGACAAGAAAACCATTTGGTAAAGCTACGCGAGCTGACCAACCATTGCAACTAATCCATTCTGACACCTATGGCCCAAAGAATGTTCGGGCAAGGCATGGTGCGTACTATTTCATTACATTCATAGACGACTATACAAGGTATGGTTATGTCTATTTGATTGCACATAAATCTGAAGCATTAGCATGCTTCAAACGATTTATGGCTCTAGTTGAAAATCAATTAGAGAAGAGAATCAAAGCTTTAAGGACCAATCGAGGAAGAGAGTTCCTCTCTGAGGAATTTAAAGTTTTATGTGATGAAAAAGGTATTGAACATCAGTTGACAATACCTAGGACTCCACAACAAAATGGAGTAGCAGAAAGAAGAAACCGAACCTTCTTAAAGATGGTGAGGTTTATGATGGCTGAAGGCAAGTTGCCTATCTCTTTTTGGGAGATGCACTATTGACTGCCACATATGTACTCAATAGAGTACCTTCTAAGTCTATTGAAACCATGCCTTATGAATTGTGGACGAGCCACCAGCCCAATTTGAACCATTTACGACTATGGGGATGTGCTACCTATGTTTATGATACATCTAGCAAGCATGGCAAGCTAGGCCCAAGAGGCAAGAAAGGTATCTTTATAAGATATCCTGATCTCTCCAAAGGATATGTTTTAGTGGGAGGGAATGAGAATGGTAAATAACAGAATTTAAATCAGGAGATGTCACATTCTTAGATAATGAATTTCCTAAGCTGGGAGAGGTGGATAAGGAATTCACTTTCTTTTAAACTCAAGAGTCTGAAACTTTAGGATCACTCAATCCGAGTGGGAGGAATGAAGTTGAAGACGTAAGGGAAAGGGAAGAGAATGATGTTTTTCAACCTTCACAAGCGGATTTGAGTAATCCTGACCTTGACTTGAGTGGTCTTGATTTGAGTGGGAGTCTTGTTCCAAATTCAAGTGTGAATATAGATATAGATCCCAGTGGGAGGGGTCCCAGTTGGAGTTCTACCCAAAATCTTGATGAATATATGAGATTTGTTTATCAAGAAGCAGAACCTCTAAGGCGATCGAAGAGGGGAAATATTTCGCGATGCCGTCGTTTAGTTGATAGCGAAGTTTTCTCGATCGCAGCTCAAATTGAAGACATTCCAAATAACATAAAAGAGATACTGGAATCTCTAGCAAAGGAAGAATGGATAAAAGCAATGGAAAGTGAGATGGAGTCAATGAGGATCAACAAAGTTTGGAAACTAGTTGTCTACCCAAAAGGTGCAAAGACATTGGGAATAAATGGGTACATACTATTAAGCGATCAATGGATGGGAAACCTATCCAAACTAAGAGTCGGCTGGTTGCGAAAGGGGTTACACAACAGGAAGGAATTGACTATCAGGAGACTTTTTCACCTGTTGTCTGTTTCACGTCTATAAGAATAGTACTTGCTTTTGTAGCATGTATGGACCTTGAAATACATTAAATGGATGTAAAGACTGCATTCTTAAATGGTGAACTTAACGAAGAAATCTATATGGTTCAACCTGAAGGTTTCATTGTCCAAGGACAAGAAAATAAGGTTTGTAAGTTGAAAAGATCAATTTATGGCCTTAAGCAGTCTTCAAGACAATGGTATTTTCGGTTCCATGAAGCGATTATATCAATGCAGTTTAAGGTGATTAATGCAGACTCGTGTGTCTACATTAAACATGAAATTGGAGGGAAGTTTGTCATTCTAACATTATACGTTGATGATATTTTGTTAGCAGGAAATGACACTTCCTTACTCAAGAAAGTAAAGACTTTGTTGTCTTCTAACTTTGAGATGAAGGATCTAGGAAAAGCTAATTACATCCTTGGGGTTAAGATCTCAAGAGATCGATCTAAGAGATTAATAGGTCTTTCACAAGAGACGTATATCAATAAGATCTTAGCACGGTTTGGCATGGCTCACTGTGATCCCGATCCAACCCCTATTGCAAAAGGTACGGAACTGAATGCAAGTATGTGTCCCACGACTCCAGAAGAGAGTAAAAGGATGGAGAGAATTCCTTATATGTGTGCAATTGGTAGTATGATGTACGCTATGATTTGTACACGACCTGATATAGGTTTTGCGGTGGGTCTCGCAAGCCGTTATCAGGTTAATCCAGGTTTGAAGCATTGGGCAGCAATGAAAAGGATATTAAGATATTTAAAGGGGACTTCAAATTATTCCCTTTGTTACCAAGGAAAAGATCTGCAGTTAAAGGGATACGCAGATGCTGATCACGGAACTGATAAAGACGGGAGGAAGTCCATGTCTTGGTATATTTTCACTCTAGGAAATGGTTGGCATTATCGACTATGGAGTCGGTATATATAGCTGCAGCAGCTGCAGTACAAGAAGCAGTTTGGTTAAAAAGCTTCATAGATCTTTTGGATCTATTGCCTAAAGGGAAATATACAACTATCTATTCTGACAGCACTGAATCGATAGCTTATTCCAAGAATCCTTGTTATCATGGAGAAAGCAAGCATATCGATATAAAATATCATTTTGTTAAAGAAAAAATAGCACAGGGAGATATGAGTTTAGTGCATGTTCCAACTGGAGATATGATTGCAGATTCGTTAACGAAGCCAATAGCTCCAAATGTTTTTAGTAAACACATTTTGGAATTTGGTCTTCGTAGGTTATAGGAACATGTTGTTGTTTTTGAACTGTTGTAATAACTTTGGTAAATTCTATTGGAATAGAATGTGAGTTATTTGTTGTGTTCAAATTTATTCACTATTTAAAGCGATACACATAGAGCTATTAAGTATAGTTTAATATGTTGACGAAATGCATCTACTCACATAGATGAATCTTTTACTATGAGCAGTGTGTTCATAGGTAAAAGTATATATGGAGATGTGAGAAACTCCATAACTGATATGTGTAATATCATAATTTTGTTGATACCGAAAGCTGTCCTGTGAAAGGCTTAAATGTGGACTAGAGGTAATGATGCATGAGTTGCATTCAGAGACTTAATGCTTTCGCATAGTGTTCACAAAACATACGTCCTAAGTGGATTAACACTATGGCATATTTTAGTAATATGTGTAAAAGTCGACCAAGGGATGGAAAGAAGAAGAAAATTGATCTCAACTTTCCTAATGTGAGACCCAAATGAAACTATAAGTTTCAATTCACCCTTATGGACTCTTATAAATAACAAGAAGGGTATGTCTAATTGTTTATCTTGATTGGAACCTCAAACCAGGCTGCGTTAGCAATGAACGGGCATATAGGGACCTTTCAGACAAACAATAGATATATGGTGGAAAGTTATTTATAGAGAAGAAGTACATTTTCTGTAACATGTCACTTAGTAATCATATAACACTCGAGCTCAATACTTTTTCGTGGAAAAGGTATGTAGTGTATATGAATGTTTTCGTGAGATCAAAAGTGAGTCGAAAACTAGTGATCATGGAAAATGGACTAGGGGGAAGTCGCGTTAAGATAAAGGTGGAACGATGATGTAGAGCTTTAAAGGTTTAACCGTTACGTTGACTGGTTGGGTGAATTCGCCGAATAAGAATTGAAAGAAGTATGGGTGAATCGCAATGAAAGTCTGTCTTGTCATGTGCGAGTAGGAGATGTTGGTTTTTGGTCCGCCCATGACATTTGGAACGGCAAGGACTAAACTCTAATTATGTGTAAATTACACGGCCCAAATGTGTAATTTGGTACGACCTTATATATAGATAGAAGTTGGGATTTCCACTATAAATAGAGAAGAAGTTTCTCTATTTCGATAGAGATTGGAGAATCGTAGAGATTCCTTTCTGGTTCCAGGGAAAACGTCCCTATAGAGAAAACACGATATACTTTTTCGTTAATCAGAAGAATTCACGAAGATAGCACATACTCAGTGTATTCATACACTCGTAGAAAGGCAACCAGAACAATCCAGTTTCTCATGTAGATCAGATCCATTCCATAAACATATTTCCGCTGCATATAAATTGTAAGTCCATTTATTTATTCTGTTTATTGGAATCTATACATTTGTTGTATAATCATTAAGGAATTTTGACTTCATGAATCATGTTCAACTCCCTATACTAATTTCACTTCGCCTAATATTTTAAAGAATGGAACATAATTTTATGTTGTAGTTGGTCTTCATTTTCTTGTGAATAGTTATTGGGATCATTGTAATGTTGTAATCAAAATTCAAACCGTAAATGAAAACACTGTGAAGATGGCTTTGCTTCTATCAACTGAAGAACTTAATTTATTCATGAAGTGCAACCTTGACAACAATATTTAGGTGAGAATGAAAAAGAATATGAGAAAAAAAAAAAAAAAAAAAAGAGAGAGAGAGAGAGAAGAGATTGGTTGCAAAATAATATGAATAGATAGCTCTATAGGTCTCAGGAAGTTAAAGTGACATAGTATTTTTCAAAATCTGAAAATTTAAGAGATAAAGTGCATATAGGAAATACATATATTAGAAGAAATGCAAGCCATGAAAACTTTATTGTCTCAAATTCTCCAGATTTCATGCCTTTATATATATATTTGCCTACATTATAATTACAAAATCTTTGATACCTAGTGGAACAGAACCATATCAAAAAGAGACAAGTCTGACAAATAAGATTAAAAAAATAATTCACATGACAGAACAAGCATTTGGATTTTCGTCACTAAAAGCAGTCGTGGTTTTAACTTCAAAAGAGCTGGCACGTGCGAGAGGAGAAACCTCTGGATCATCCAACGCATTCCGCACGTACCCAGGTGGGGCCTTCTTATCATAAACTCCAGGCGCATAAGGGTGGGCCACCACATCAACCGGTACATAAGGCCAGAATTCAGCCTTCTTTCCCGTTCGATGCCTGACACGTTGCAAGACCTTGTTTGGATCAACGTATCCTTCGACCGTAAGCTTATGTTGCTTTGGCTCTACTTCTATGTTTGTTACTCCTTTCATCCCTTCTACTGATTTCCTCACTTTCCTCTCGCATCCTTCGCAATCCATCCTCACTTTAATCTCCACCGTCTGATCATATTATTGTAACCATCCATCATGCACATCCAAGAAAAACAACACCAATATCGAATAATTCTAATCTACACGCATGCTTCAGGATATTGTTAAACTTGTAAAGCTAAACACACTCTAAATCCTTTATCCATCTCTAATTAATTTTTTTTAAACATTAAGTCATTGATAAATTATCTATTTTTGATAATATTAGTCTACACTTGCCATATTTATCTGTTAATTGATCGTTTGACACAATTTTTCTTGCCAGGTGTATAATCTATGTTTATAGCTGTATGAAGTCTACAAAAGGAGGAGAATAACCACTTAGAGTCACACCAGCAATATCAATATCAGAGATTGTTTTCGAATCAATTTATATGATTTGTCAATTAATATATCTATCTATATGTAGAGAATAAATTTACCCCTCCAATTAATGAGGACCTAGATAATATATATATATATAAAAGCAAAATTAATTAAAGTAGTACTAATAAAGTGATGTAAGTTACCTTGAGTTCCCTTTTACTTTTGAGCTTCTTTCTATGGTGATGAAACCAATCACAGCTACATACTTCAGAGAACAAATCTGAAAAACCCATCACACCAAAACCAAGTGAATTTCAGAGTGGTAAAGGTCAAAATACTGTCACCTCTTCCAAAATGGGTTATATATATAAAATACAACATTATTGCAATCTGCTTTGAGCTTTCTAGAGTGTTGTGGATATACACGTGGCAATATGAGCCACGTGCACAAATAGAAGCTACTGCATGTCATCATATCAGTGATGATTTAATTTCGGCATAATAGTGCAGTACTTTTATTAGTTAGCTTCTGAATTTGTCTGATTGTTTTTCCCTGAATTTATTATCTGATCATGAGATCTGCCCTCACACTTTGATATTTTAGGTAAAGTACCATGTCATTTTCGAATTCTACGGGTAAAATTTTAGTAAAAGAAAACTGGATGATGTACCGTGTGGACAACTAAAGCAAACCAACCGAATCAGTTACATTGTATTCAATTATTCAACATTTCGATTCATTTTGGCTTTAAAATATATTAAAATTTGGTTTGGTTAATAAAATATTGGGCTCACTTCGATGACCGAATTGTCCTCACCCTAAGTAAACATCATAAAATAAAGTGCCTATTTTTCATGCGGTAAATTCTAACGATGGTCATTAAAGTTTGATGTTGGTGCACGTATGATCACTTAACTTTGTTTCGAAATTCTAATCCGATATTGATAAAGTCACTTTTAATATAATCCGACGAAAGTCAACACCTGATTCAAAATTCATTATTTTCGATTATCTAATAAATCAATTAATAAAAAGTAGATTATCTTCTATTCATTACAAAACTTCCATGATTCCTTCCCGTACCAAACATGAATTTTTTGATTCATTTGGCTCTCACGTTCAATTCTTTCAATTACTGATGAGGAAAATTCAATATCTTCTTTTAACTGAAATGAGCCCACCCTATCTTCTCTAATCATACTTCCTATTCAAAAATAAAAATATTGAAACTAATCACTAATCCGAGACTGAAATATTTGGAGGACTCTTCCGACCAAACAAGTAATTATCACTAAAGTTGTTTTTTTTTTTTTTTTTTTTTTAGATCCAAAGAATTTACTTTACTAATATAATTGGTCAATGTGATAACTAATATGTCACATTATCACCACATCAAATATATCCAATTAAAATGTGTCACACATCACCGATGTAGTGCATGCATGACTCAGACATGGCAATGCAAAAAAAAACAGTAAACATAAAAAACATTAACCAATAATTAATATTCACCAAAATTAAATATTTACTTGCTTCCTTTGCTCTAAAAAAAAACATTTACTTGCTTTCTCACTTCAGCTTAGCCCACCGTAATGTACTTAAGTTTCCGTCTTTTACATTAATGTCAAATCTCGAAGATTGATAATTGATTTCTTGTTTTCTTCAGGTTTTAGAATGGTTGAATTTGGGGCTAAGGTCTTCAAAGGAATTAACGGCGGATTTGATAGTGAAAAGTGGGGTAATTTTCACCAGCGAGCTTCCATACTTTTTGCCAATTCCATGGCCGTCAGAAATGGCAAGATTCTCCGAGTTGGCAGTTATTCTTCTTCCAGGTTTGAAAATTTGTTACTTTTACTAATTTTATTCTTTGTTTAAATAATCTGATATCAGGTTCAAGGATTTTCTTTTAATATGAGTTCATTGAGTCAATGCAGGATTTGACCTGCGATAAGATCAAGGTTTTGGATCTTGAAGGGAATTAGTAGTTCTTTGATTTATTGATTTCTATGTCCACTTCATGTTTGGTGGATTGCAGGTATGTATCAATTGCATTTTATTTACCGGTTTTACCGCGAACCGGCCATGGGTCCGGTCAGTTTGATTAAAATGGACGGTTTGATTACAAACCGGAGATGACCGGTTCGACCGGTCAAAAACCAGTAAACCGACGAACCGGTCAAAACCGGTTTTGACTATTTTCTATCTTTGGTTTTGATTCGGTTCGGTCCGAACCGAACCAAATCAAAAAATAAACATATAAAATTATAAAAACCAAAATCAAACCAATATACATTCGGTTTGACTTGAACCAAAATTAACTAGTTTTGTTTGGTTCTGGTTTGGTTTGGTTTCAAACCAAAATTTTTCAAATTTTAAAATTTAAATCAATTATCATTAAAATTTAAAATTGATGAAGTTTTAAACCGAACCAAAAAATAAACATATAAAATTATAAAAACCAAAATCAAACCAATATACATTCGGTTTGACTTGAACCAAACTAAATTAGTTTTGTTTGGTTCTGGTTCGGTTTGGTTTCAAACCAAAATTTTTCAAATTTTAAAATTTAAATCAATTATCATTAAAATTTAAAATTGATGAAGTTTTAGGATATTTCATGAAATTATTTCGAGTATTAAATATTTGAAACTTGTGTTTAATGAATTTATAAGATTATTTATTTTTTAAATAATATTTTTAAAAAAAAAATAATAATCCGGTATAACCACCGGTATTATCCGGTAGAACCAGTTGTACCATGTACCAGTAGCTTTACCGGTTTGATGTCCGGTACGGTTATGATAACATTGGATAATTCCCAAGAACTATCCGATGACGTGGGAATTTCGGCACTCTCATGTTTCCACATATATAACCTTTCGATTTAAATTGCTTCACAATTTAACTTTTTAATTTTATAACGAAATTGGTATCTAATATTATTAAAATGTAATAATTTTTTTACAAAATATATTTAAATAATTAATAATTTACAGGTTTTAATAACTTTTAACTATTTGTTTGAGTGTTGTAAATACGATTTATGCAAACAATAAAATTGATGGACTAAATGATAAAAACAGTTTAAGTTAAAGGGCCACAGGTATAGTCTTTTTTTTTTTTTTTTCATAAAGCCGTACAACTTATGTGGCGAACACATGTTCTAGTACAGTTACTGGATTGTGGACATAATTAAGTTTAATATGTAATTTTTTAGAGAAATTTTAGAATTCGTGGTACACCACGAGAGCCTTTTGTATCAAGCTAATAAAATTATACAAAATAATATATTTTAACATGAGTAGAGAGATGAAGGATCTAGAGGGGCCAATGCCCCTAACCGGTGGAGTCCAATGAATTTCTGAGTCGCTGCCGCCCTCGGTGCTGGTTTTGGCCCAAAACCAGACGAAGTCTTCTTTTATTTTGGTTTAAATTTTTTTAATTAATTGGTTTTTATTTGTAATTTGACATGATAGTTAGATAAATATCTTTTCTATTGTGGATTGTTGCCAATGCTAGTGTGCCCAATGGCATTGGTTCTTGTTTTGTATTATACTTCATATTTGGATATTTTGTATACATTTTGTGTTGAAATAAAGGCATGAATCTATTTATTCATATCTTGTGCTATTTATAAATATAGTATCCAATGATTATAACCATACTAAAGTAAACCAATGTAGGTCATTGGATTATGAGACATTTTAGTAGAGTTAAAGTTATAATCATAAAGATATCCCTAGTCTGTTCTAATCATGGGAATGAATAGAACCAAAGACTAGTATATCCTTGACTAGATGCCGGCGTCTCACCGGCCATTGGACATGGAATGTCAGTCAATGATATGGGTACATGTTAGGTTGGATGGAACTAGATCCATCCGCCACGAGAACACCACATGCTTCGATCGTCATAGGTGTTTCTCGGGTAGGTCTTGCTATTATCCTTAGACCCGATGTTCGCTATAACATAACATGGGATCTCATACACTTTCATATACGCCTAACGGACCCATAACAGGGTGCCAAGTATGGGTATGTTGGGTGGGCCAATGAACATGTTGATGTTGATAGTGAAGTTGACGGAATTGCCACTTAGCGTCCCCTAAGATGACATCACTGGCTACTTGATGAGTGGGATTAACAAGTGTATGGCCATACCCGAATAAGTTGGGATACTTATTCGTTAGGTTCAGTCCACTCGGTATTAAGAGATAAATAAGCATATAAGAGGATGACAGGGCCATGCCTCTTGCTTATGTATCGATGTCAATTGGCAAGGGATATACAAGATCACTACCGTGTTATGTTTCACATTAGACTGCAAGTCTCCGTCTTAATTGGAGACTGTAACGGTTTGCTAGAACCCACTTACAGTCTGTGGGCCTTGGGCCCACTGCCAACATAAAGACGAACCCACAGGATCGTACACATAGAACGACTGAACGTTGACAAATCGGAATTGGAACGGAAACCAAATTAATTGAGTTATTGACATTGGGTTATGTCATAATTAATTCAATTATAAAGGGAGAAATTTATTTGATTTGATTAATTAATTACATGTAGTAAATAATTAATTAAAGAAAATAATATTTCCTTGGTAGGAATTAAAAAAATACCAAGGTTGTATTTATTAAGGATGACTTTAATTTAACTTTGGGTTATTTTAATTTGATGAAATTGCATTTAATTATATCAATTAGGATTTTATAATTTAGTTTTATTTAATCCTAATGATATAAGGTAAATCAATTAAATCAAATTAAATAATCTATAGTTTTAATTAAAATCCTAGTAGGCTAAGGAGTATATATACTAAAGGAGTATATATAGGAAGCCTTAACCTAATTCTCCCTAACCCTTGTAGAGAAATTTCAGCCACAATATAGAAATTCCAGCAGTCCATTTTTTGACTTTCTCTTGGTTTTCGTTCAATCTGTTCGCTAGCACGAGTCCCGTTTGAGAGTCGTTCGTGTACCGGATTATGGAGGAAACGCGTTTGGGTTTCTGCAGCAGTCTCTAGAGGAGACAGTTAAGGTGACAAAATTTATTTTTCTCTGTTCTTGATTTCATTCTATTAATCTACATGTATCTTGAGCTTTGGAATCGATCAAAATTTTAATCGGTATTCCGCCTCGAGTTTAATTTTTCCCGTGACGATTCCCTACAGCCACGTGGGTGTTCTTGATTGAAGATGATGGTCCATCTCTGTGTCATTCATAGCTAAGTTTTTTTTTTCCCGTTTTTAAGCTTTCAGGGCTTGTTTAGTTTTGTTGTCGTTGATTGCTGTTGATGGTTGTTGTTTGCTCATTAATAATTAGTGTTTGGTAAAAACATAAAAAAATTTTGCTATTAGGATATAAAATAAGGTTTTATATAATCCTAATGATATAGGGTAAATCAATTAAATCAAATTAAATAATCTATAGTTTTAATTAAAATCCTAGTAGACTAAGGAGTATATATACTAAAGGAGTATATATAGGAAGCCTTAACCTAATTCTCCCTAACCCTTGTAGAGAATTTTCAGCCACAATAGAGAAATTACTGCAGCCCCTTTTGTGATTTCACTTGGTTTTCATTCAATCCGTTCGCTAGCACGAATCCCGTTCGAGAGTCGTTCGTGTACCGGATTGTGGAGGAAACGCGTTTGGATTTCTATAGCAGTCTCTAGAGGAGACAGTTAAGGTGAGAAAATTTATTTTTTTCCGTTCTTAATTTCATTCTATTAATTTACATGTATCTTGGGCTTTGGAATCGAGGAAAATTTTAATCGGTATTCCACCTCGCGTTTATATTTCCCGTGACGATTCCCTACAGCCACATAGGTGTTCTTGATTGAAGATGATGGTCCATCTGTGTGTCATTCATAGCTAAGTTTTTTTCCCCGTTTTTAAGCTTTCATTGCTTGTTTAGTTTTGTTGTTGTTATTTGCTGTTGATGGTTGTTATTTACTGATTAATAATTAGTGTTTGGTAAAAACATAATAAATTTTTGCTATTAGGATATAAAATAACTAAAATGTAATAAAAAAAATAGTGTTTATTCGTGAAAAACATGTTTTTATCTGTTAATGAGAAATAACAGTTTTTCTTTCCTAAAAATCATTAGCAGCGATTAACCAAACTTAACCAAACACCTATTTAATAATGTTTGGGCCACATTTTATTAACTGTAGAGCTAAAAAAAAATAAAGTTTCGAAAAGATCCTTAATCTTTTTTGTATATTAATTCAGCTCTCAAGTTCTATATTGAGATATTCATTTCTTGAATATTTACAAAATTGTGAATTACTCCATGAAAAAAACACTTTTATTAAAAAGACTTTTATTAGGAATAACTCTTTACGAAAAAAGAAAAACTTTTATTTAAGGTTGTAAATGGAGCGGGACGGGACGGGGATTGCACTTCCCATCTCCGTTCTCGGACTATTCGGGGATCCCTGTCTCCGCTCCGTTAATTAATTGGTGATAAATTTCTATCCCATCTCCGATCCCAGCAGGGAATCGGTTCCCAACGGGGATCTCCTCCTCCATTAAGCTAATTTTAATTTTATAAAAAAAAAACCTGTAAAATTTCAATTTTCACCCTCTAAATTATCCAAATGTGCATTAAACTATAGACATAAAATTCTCAAAACACAATTCTCAATACATTAACATATAATTAATAATTATTCATGAGAGAGATTAGTTTTCTTCTTTACTTTAGTTTATAATATTATAAATAATAAATAATAATAATGTAATGTAATAATATTAATAATAAAGAAATATAAACGGAGAACTATCGGGAATTTGGGTATTTAACCGGAGAATTTATCAGGAACCCCCCTGGATTTTAAACAGGGATAGGGACGAGGCCCACGGGGTGGGTAGAGCTATTACCATCCTCGTCCCCGATTAAGAAATGGGAACAAATTTGTCCCTGTTCTCGCCTCGCAGGGATCTTAATTGGGGATTCCCCATCCCCTTCCAGGCAGACCCCGTCCCCTTGACAACCCTACTTTTATTAGCATTAAAAATAAAGCCATTTTGCAACGTTTTAAGAGTTTAGAATCTCGTAGAAACTATTTGCTACCTATTAGTAGTTCCAT
The DNA here is from genome assembly GCA_039660915.1 of Euphorbia tirucalli. NCBI lineage: Eukaryota > Viridiplantae > Streptophyta > Magnoliopsida > Malpighiales > Euphorbiaceae > Euphorbia > Euphorbia tirucalli. The sequence continues at coordinate 75,785,202 of CM077641.1, forward strand.
ACTGCAAGTACATGATCCCCGTTGGTTAAAAAAAATTATTAGTATATGTATGTTGTCCCCAAATGCGACACTAGCAAGTGCACTAGGTCGGTTGTAGCACAGTGGTGAGTCCATGTATCATTTTCCATAGGGATTGATGTGAACAATCTTAAATTTCTAAGCAAACAAGCAGAACTGATTTCTTCCAATGAATTAAAAGAGATTCTAAAATAAAACTAAGTAAACAGGCCAAATAGATTTAAGCAGAGTTAAGATTGTTGAAAATAGACAAAATATAAACAACAACAATGATAAAAGGCAGCAGACTCAAACCAAGCATAAACAAGCAGTTTCAGTACATTCCACTCCTTAAACATTATGAGCAGGATTACAGAACATAGATCTAGGGTATCTCGCTCTCAAATCACCACAATAAGAATCTCCGGACATGTGGATTCTATGACAAGCAGCCTAATCGAATCTCTTAGCAAAAGACTACTTAATCATGCATTAAGATCTTGCAAGTATTTTATCAAAGATAAAAACGGCGTGCAATCTACTCGAATTTCTTTAGCAATAAACATGCATGTGTTTCAAGGCATTTCTATGGTTAAAAATCTCCTCTCGGTCTCATCCTAACCACTAGCATATGAGGTGATCAATCTCAAAGAAAGATGAAGCACACCAAGAAACAATCATCGCACACATAATATCCATAATAAAGAAAGAGAAAAGTCACTTACTCATGCAAACTAAGCTGGCTCGAGCCTGCTGGATGGACTACTCAGTCATATACACCCTTAATAAAATTAAAAGAAAATATTAATTAATTATAAGAAGAGAGTTTTACAAGAGTAGAGAGAAATTGAGCCGAGAGTCAAAAGCTCTAAAAAGCTAAAAACTAACAAAGAAATTGAGTATTTATAGCGCTCCCCAAAAACACTAAAATACCCTAAAAATTAATATAATAATAATGTACTTAGCATAGGTGGCTTAAAGATAACCACAAAATAAAATAATATAAAGCTCAACCACTAAAGTTAGTCTTAGATTTGTAAGTAAAATCTTTCCCAAAAGTCAAATTTCTCTTTTTAAGACAAATCATATCTTCTCCTCCATCCCTCCATGGGCCCACCGCAAGGACAAATTTCTACCTATCTTTTTCTCTCTCTTTCAAAGCTCTTTTCCAGCTTTTTCCAACCTGCTTCCTGAGCTTGCTTGCCGAGGTTTTTCATGATTTTGCTCTAATTTAATTTATAACCCGAAATAAGCTCTAATTAGCTAAAATTAATTCAATAAAACTCAATTTAACTTAAATAAATATCCAATTAATTAAATATTATATTCACCTATCAATGTACAAATACATATATTGGTAAAACAATAACTAATAAAGTTATTATTTAGATTTCATATCGTTTAATTTATTGTAATGTATCCTCGTTATTAAAATTTTTCACAAGTGTTTTTAGCCCCCCAAGTATCGGGTCATGGCTCTGCATAGAATTTATAAATTATAATCTGCCATTTATATTTTAAATTCTAGACTTTTTATTTTAACTTCTAATATTTGGTTGGAATGAAAGCTGATAATCGTCACAAAAACTCTTTCACCAAAATCATTATGATTAATTATATTTTGTGATTATTGTTATACTAGGCATTTTCATCATAATGTTAATTATGGGCTTGAATAAATTAAGCCCGTTCCGTCCCCAGGTAACGATTAATTGTATGTTTTTAAGTTGACAATTGTCCTAAAAACATTTTAATTATTTTGTAAGCACAAACAGTTTAAAGATTTATTTGCTTTATGACCTATACAAAATGTTTATATTATTTAATAGTGATTAGTAATTTTTATCCCTTAACCTATTTGATTTGATAAAACTTCCACCAATTTGGCCAGATGATGACGTGTTATCGTACGCACGTTAAATCGAGAATGTTTCTTATCTATATACATTGGTGAACAAGTAGTGACTTTCCATTATTGACATCTAAATTGGATAGACATGTAAATCACGCATCAATTTCGACCAAATTTATATGATATTTTACCAAATTGGATTAGATTAGATGTCAAAAACTACCAATCAATAAGTGCCAATAAATCGAGGGGCAAATACAAGGAGTAATATTTAAGATAAGTGATGGACTAAATAGGTTTTAAGTCAATTACAAACCGGAGTTGCACATCATTTCATCCCATAAAGAGCCGTAGAATGAAGGTAAAGCCGGCCCACTTGTTACATATCAATGTAATAAATGTATGGATTATATATTAATTACAACATGACAAATTTTGAATAAGATAAATTTTTTACTATTAAATATTAGATATCCCACGTTGCTTAGTGAGAGGGTAATGTGATTTCCTATACATATGAGACAATTTTTTCCCTCTAAGATATATTTTGGAGTTAGTTAGGCCTTTGTTACGTGATATCAGAGCTATGCGAGTGATTTTGGATCAATCCCGATTTTGGAATACCATGGGTTTCATGCATCTAGATGGGTCAGGCATGAGGGAGTATGTTGAAATCCCACATCGCTTGATTATGGAGCTATGCTGCTCCTCATATTGATGAGACAATACTAACCCTTGGAGATACTTTTATGGTTAGTTAAACTTTGTCATATACTTAGTGACATGCATGAATGGATTAACGAGTTTCCCATTGTCCATGTTTAATATGAGGCAATCCTAACTTTTGGAAGTACCTTTTGATGTTAGTTAGTCTTTGTTTACCTGGTATCAGGCCGCATGAACGATCTTGGGCCAACCTTGATATTGGGACACCATGGGCTTCACAAATCCAAATGGATTTGGGTGTGAAGAGAGCATTGGAATATCACATTGCTTGATTATGGAGCTATATTGTATTGACGTTTATATTGATGAGATAATCCTAAAAATTTGAGATATCGTTTGGGATTAGTGACTTTATTTACGTTAAGTACACAAACATTGAGCAAAGTTTTTAAATTTTCCATAAATAGGTATATAATCACAATAAAAAATTAGGCGCCGCTTGGTATAATGTAATAAGCCTTGTAAAAAGCTCAATCAATTGTTTGGTTGCATTTTTAATTTTTGTTGTAATGGAATCATAATTTCATAAGGTGGCCTTTAGAATAAAATCATAAAAAATACAAATAGTTACTGGAGCTATTCCCAATAGAATAAAATCGAGTCCATTTTTTTTTTTAATCTACATAAATGAAGACAATCAAATCATAAAAAGATCATAGATATTGATATTTAAAGTATGTTTCAAATTGTAAATAGTTCTAAAAGTCACACTTATACGATGTTAAGAACGAAGGGGATCCATGAAGGCAGTAGTAGTGGTTAACTTACATTTGCAAAGTTTGCAATTTTACCCATTCTAGCAAAGCCTAAGAGAAGAGTGCAACTTACAAATTCGAAAATAAGAATAACTGAAGTTCTTTTATATATATATATATATATATATACACTAAAAATTGCGCTAAAATTTTATTAAATCAAAATGAAGTTTAAATCAAGATGAAGTTCATCACTGGGGGAAATAACCGTTGTTATTAAAACCGAACCCAAAAAAGCCGAAAAAGCTATTGGTTTATGGTTTTATCGGTTTGATCGGCTTGAACCAGTAGTTTAACTAGATGTTTATTTTTTAAAAAAAATATTATTTAATAATATACCATAAATAACTATGGTTGAACCACCGGTTAAACGGACCGGTTCAGCTGTTAAACTGATAGTTCAATTGTTTTAACTGTTTTTTTTTTAATCAGAATTTTTTTATCAAACCATCTAGATCTATGATGGATTCGTAATTAAACCGATCAAACGGATCGGTGCAGTTTTAATAACATCGGAAATAACTGAATTAATTAATTAATTAATTGGTGCTTCAACTCAAAATATTAATTGACCTTGAATAACTATTATTTGGCTCAGTTCTGGTCCAATCTACTGTCACTGTCTTCGTTAATCAATAATTCGTTATGGACAAAGACACACTTAGTTGTCGTTGTCATGTCTTTGTCGATTACTAATTAAAGTTTAATCTTTTGTCATTTCAAAATAAAGGAGTTGGTTCCAATGTCAAAAAGGTCAAACTATTTGGTGCTTCAATTTTATTTTTTTTAAGTTTAGAGATACGAGCTCTAGGGTAAGAGAAGTTAACAGAGTCATTTATGAAAGTATTTATATACCATTCTACTAATAGGAATTTCAACGACGAGAGTATAATTCAAACCCATATAAGATATTGTAAGAATTGTTTTTTTTACTATTGTGCCCACCCTCATCAGTGTCAGTTCAAACATTTACAACTACAAATAGAGTTAATCATTTTATGGTTTAAATTGATGAAGTCGCAAAAAGTTTCTAGAATTCACAAATCAAATAATCCAAAACAGCCTACAGCACACCCCCAAAAAAAAAAAAAAAAAAAAAAACCAAAAGACTGTTAATGTGAATTCAATTGGTGTAATAGCATACCTTCATTGGATCAATTACTCAAAATCCATCTTCACAGACCTTTCATGGAATAAAATTAAGGCCGAATGCATAGATATTCCCTGAACTTTGAAAATATCCTAATGCTCTTATGAACTTTTTAAAAGTATTCTAATGTTCCCTTGAATTTCTTAAAATTGACCCAGTTTACCCCATAAATCCCATAAAAACCACAGTTTGCTTTGAAAAGTCAAACACGGGACAACTAATAATTAATTGATATATGACAGCAAAAGGGCAAACTGGGTCACTTTTTCAAAGTTCAAGAGGGTATTAGGACATTTTAAAAGTTCAGGGGGACAATAAACATTTTTGGATAAATACAGAAATATCTATGTATTTGACCCAAAATTAATAACTCTTAACAAACTAACACTATAGCTAAGTCGCCAAAGTTAGTCAAACAGTCATATCCATTAATTACATATCCTGTAACCCAACTGTTTTCATGCCTATAATTAAATTCTATATATGTGGATGTTTGAAAGGCTGAGTTTTGCATCTTATTGTATCCAATATAAATATGCACGCACGATCCATTTTTATTTCATATCAATATCAATATTACTTAAAAAAAAGGTCATAATAATTTGTCACTTTTATACATAAAAATTATGAAGATTGTGTTTGAAGTAAAAAGCTATTCAGCATGTTTAATTATTTATGTTTTGGTGAATAATTGTATCCTAAAAGAGGCAGGTGGTGTAACCTTGTACAACAATGAAAGGATTCCAGCAGTATTTGTGTTTGGAGATTCAGTTGTTGATACAGGCAACAATAATAACATCCAAACTACTGCTAAATGCAACTTCCCACCTTATGGCAGAGATTTCATGGGTGGAAAACCCACTGGTCGCTTCAGCAATGGCAAAGTTCCATCTGATCTTATAGGTTATCTATTTTAATTACTTTTCTATTCTCTACTAATTAACTGATTTCTGAAACAATTAATAAATTCTTTTTATATACCAGCTGAAGCATTTGGGGTCAAGGACACCTTGCCCGCTTATCACGATTCAAATTTACAAATACAAGACCTTCTGACCGGAGTATGCTTCGCGTCCGGAGGAAATGGTTTTGATCCTTTCACTAACACGTTAGCGGTATATCACGTATTTCTCTATTGTTATTAGGGGTGTCAAAATGCGGTTTTCCTCCTTAATTAAATACCACATTTTTAATTTAAATGATAAAAAATAAAAAAATAAAAAATACACAAACAAATCTTTTTTTATTTATTTATTATTTTTGTCAAACGAACCATGCTATACAATATTTTGTCACTAAATTGGCTGGTCGTGTTAAAGATTAAAAGTCTTAATTATTGTTACTGTACATAATAAGGAAAAAATTGAAAAGGTCAATCTGTCATTTTTTAAAAATTAATGGACCAATTGAGACGAACTTAAGTACAATAACGGAATCAATTCAGCTCGGTTTTTCGAGTTAAATAATTAGAATGCTTTGTGAAAGATAAGGACCAAATTGATACTTACATATATACATGGGCTAAATTTGATAAACTGTGACGATGAAACGTGCAGCCTGCATTTTCGTTACCGGATCAATTAAAGCAGTTGAAAGAGTACAAAGAAAAGATAAAAAGAGGAGTTGGGGAAGAAAGAAGTGAAAGAATTATATCGAAAAGCATGTTTATACTCTGCACAGGAAGCAATGACATTTTAAATACTTATTTTTCTACACCATTTCGAAGCCGTAACTACGATCTTAATTCCTACATTGATTTCTTGCTCTCCTCATTTTCCACATTCATCCAGGTACATCTATCTATATATATTTTACCTGTCTAGTTCTATGAAAAATATAAAAAATACTTATGTGTTAGTTCTTCATTGTAAGAATCCATATGGACCGGGTTGATAATAAAATTTCTCCTAGTTCTATTGTCATATCATCCGGAAAATAGGCTTGAAGACTTTTTTTTTTTTGGTTGCTTGTGCCATCAATAGTTTGTTCTTTTATTCTTCTATATCAACGTAACCTTTTCGCCCTGTGCTAATAAAAAAGATATAAAATGGTCCAAAATAAGCATATTTTACCATACTCTATTAATAATTTTGTTAACAAAATATACTTATTTTAGATCATTTTAAAGCATTTTTTAATAACATAGAGACATTGGGTAATATCAATAGAACATAGAGCAAATTGGTAAAAAGGTGATAGTACAAAGCGCAAAAAGGACTTTAAATCTCTTAAAATATAGAATTTCAGGCCCATTGGACTTTACTAGCATTTATTCTCCATTTTTACGTTCTTTGAATTTGTTTTATTATTTCTTTTACCATCCTATCTTTCTTCTATTTAGAATTTAAATCATTTTATATTTCCTTTTAACCCTTTCTAGAATTGTTAATAATATTATATTATCTAATAGAATAACATTATCACAATAACAAAATATTAATTTTATATATTTTTAATTCTTACAATTAATAAGGATATGGATTCCACCATTAAAATAGAATATCCTAAATTTCTTTTTCCTTACTATATAAATACTCCAAAGAGAATCCATTCTATTATTTCTTCTTCACGTAATAATTACAGCCTACATGATCTTTCACTGGGTATTAATGAAAATCTTATTCGCATACTAAGTTTTGAATATTTGGTTTCTTATTTTCTGATAATTTTTTTCAATATTTACTGAATAGTTGTTTTTCATTTTATAATTGCTCATTTGTTCAAATCATGTTTGAATACAGTTTAGATGTTTGAATTATGTATATCAATTTAGCTATAATCTAATTTCGGTTCAATTTTTATTCAATAAATTATTCGACTAAAAAATTTAGATTCATTTTTATTCATCTCACCATTATTTTCGTTTTCATTGTCATTGCATTGGGTGCTTTACTGCACCTTTAATATATTTCAAAATATTTACCGGTATATTTTTAAGGTATTTTAAAATAAGTATATTTAAGGTATATCGATATATCTTTACAGTATGTTCAAGATATACCGATATACTTTCCTAGTATATTTAAGGTATACTGATAGATTTTTAAGGTATATTAAGATATAATAATATACTATTTAATGTATATTTGTGTATTATTTTAAGTTGATCGTACGTCCAATAAGTCTTTTGAATGTATTTTTATCAGTAACATATATTTTAATATCTTCAAATTACTATACTATGCTGGAATTTATTTCTTCTCGAGAATTAGAAGATCTAGTCTAGGAGCAGAAGTGGTTATAATATGCCATAATCTTCAATATTTTTTTTATTATATAAATTTAATTAGTGTTTTGTTTTTAAAGAATTCTACATTTTAGTTATTCATTATGATTAGAATTCTACGTTATATATATAGTAATTATCTTATTAGTATAATTATTTAACATTATCAGAAAGTCATTCCATAAAACAGGAAGGTTATCAATTTATTATCTTATTATTAGTTTGTTTATTATTTTTTTAGATTATAATTTTCTACAAAATAAAATGCATTATCCTATTTATGATTTTGCTAGCTATACCATCAAGGATATTAATTTGATATTTTGGTTATTTTGAATTTTATAATTAGACTTGGGGCGTTTAGAAGATAATTACATAATAACATGCTATTAAACTAATTTTTCCTTTCGTATTCGAAAAAAAAAAGCAGAATAAAAATAAATTACAAAATTATTAAAATATGTGATGTGAGTTGGAGTATAATAAAAGCCATCATTAATTAATGATGTAAAGCATGACAAGTTGAAGTATCAACTATAGGAAATGTAATGTATTTGTCGGGGGTTTATTAAACATGCATTTATAATCACATAATGTTGATGTTTGGCAACATATACCTTTCGCACCAAATGTTGCTGCCATTAATTAAATTCATTATTATTATTATTATTATTATTATTATTATTATTATTATTATTTTGCCATTTTGACTTTGAGTCTACTGCTTGCGTAGTGTTCAAATATGACGATTCTGTCAAATTAAAATATAATCTAATAAAAATTAAAAGATTGAGAAACCAAATTACACCAAATCAAAATTTAGAGATTAAGTTGTCCCAAAATACTAATTGATAAACATAAATCTGGTATTTTTTTATTATTTAATTTATTTATGCATATTCTAAAATTTCTCAACTGGAATTCAAATATATGATCCCATTTTGATTAATCGCAAGAAAAAGTTAAAAAAAAAAAATGTATAATGAATTGGCAGGATCTGTATGGAGTTGGAGCAAGAAGATTTGGAATATTTAGCTTACCACCGTTGGGGTGTGTGCCATCACAAAGAACTCTGAGAGGAGGATTAGAAAGAAATTGTTTTGAAAAAGGGAATGAAGCTGCTATTCTTTTCAACTCCAAGCTCAAATCAGCTATTAAGTCTCTGAATTCTACATTTTCTGATGCTAATCTCATGTTTCTCGACGTCTTCACTCCTCTGCAATCCATCACCCAAAATCCTGCTAAATATGGTAATTATTCCTAACCACTGTTTTATTTTATATAAATTTAAAGAAATTATAAACTATGCCCGGCACACCATATCATCCGTGTGTCAAACTAATAAAATCACGTCATGTCATATATTTCAGTTATGTTTATGAGAGTGATCACGGTGGTATATCGAAGTCACTCTTGTGGCACCCACATTTTTGTTCGGTTTATTGGATTAGTATCCCACGTTGGAAACAAATAAGACTAAATAGTAACATATATGTGGTGTAGATTAGAAGTGTCAACATAGATCATTACACAATAACACGCAAATGTAGCGAATTAGAGTTGAAGTTATATATGGGTTAGTGTTGAAAATAGATCGACACGTTTAACCTGTTTAATAAATGGATAATGTTAGTGTTGACCTCATACGTTCCACTAGAGTAGGTCAACACGTCGACTTGACAACTAGTCCCCTTAGTGTAAATTAAGTCTTAACATAAACCAATTGGTTTTATCTTACAGGGGCTTAATTCAATATATGTTTACACTTATATAATTAAGCTCATAACTCTCTAGGTCTATAAAATTTCTTCATGATAATAGAGTAAAAGAAGGCCTTACAGCTAGAACTCCTCAAAAGAGATATGCCAAGAAATGTTTGGCAATTGATTACTTGTTCAAGCATAGTTGCATTTGAGAGATTCCACTTTGAAAATAAATGTTAATAAAGAATAATTGTTGATTGGACCTTATAACACAAATCAATTAGTTTGTGTTACATTGACTCAACCTGTATATGTACTCATTTATACAGTCAAAGTTAACACTTTCAAGATCCATAAAATTTCTTCAGAAGCAAACTCCTATGATACCAACATTTGGGTTTAGTTTCCATTATCCTTTTGTGGTCTTGAGATTTTTGTTGGCGTTGACTTGGAGAATAGAACTCTTAAGCTTTCTATGACAAAATAATACATAAATTATTAAGTTCCAAATTTTGGGTTTTTAAAATTTATTTATTTATTTATTTATTTTATTTTATTTTTTTTTATTTTTTTTTTTTTTTTTTGTGTTTTTGTATAATTATTTTAACTTTGGTGCAGGATTTGAGATTGCAAATAAAGGGTGCTGTGGGACAGGAAATATAGAAGTGACATACCTTTGTACTCGTTTAGATGACCCATTTACTTGCAAAGATGACACCAAATATGTATTTTGGGATAGCTACCATCCCACCGAGAAGGCTTATAGGGCTCTTATCAATATTCTCGTTAATCAATAGACAATTTCATGGGAGACTTTCAAAAACCCTTCAGATTGTATACATTACAATCTCACACTTTTATTATATATTTCTTTTCCACGTACCAATATATACAATATGTATTTATATATTTCTACCAAAAAAAAAAAAGCATTCATATATTCAGAAAAAAAAAAAAGTTCAAAACTATATGTGGTACTAAACAATATGTGTTTCTCTTTATAATATTTATTAATCTTGGAAAATTTTAGTATAACTTAATTAGTTATATTAGTTTATGATGGGAAAAATTTTCATTTCATAGTTTTACCCCTTTACTTCCTCTCAAGGGTTAGCTATAGTTTTTTACAGTTAGGTTTTCCCCATTTTTTGTGGTGTGTTTTTGAGGTTGCTAGGGTTTTGATATCTCTTGCTAGCTCATTTCTTATTTGATAACAAGGTGGATGTACCTTGAAATTCTTTGATTTGGTTTATTGTAACCAGAATTGGTAGGCAGTCCTTGGTGATCATTTGATAATTAGTTCATTAGAATAAGCAAAGTCTTGACCCTAGGATAACTTGGAACAAGTGTTATTGTTTGTTGAATTTTGGATTCAAGTATATTATGTACCTCATGAGCTTGTTGGAAATTTTCTTGGTCAATTGGTGTGAAAGTGGATGTCAATGATTATAGAAGGTTGTTAATAAGTTGAATTAATATCTAAAATAAGTTGTGTGTATAATCATATGATTTCAAGTTGTTAGGGGTATAGATATGCGCAAAATGAGTAAAATGACATTTATATCATTTTCCCTCACTTTTCACACAATTTCATCTTTATAACAGAATTCGAAGCGTAGTAGCATGGAGCAGTCAAGTTCTGGCCCGTGTAGTGAGGTTGTCGAGGAGTTGACACGTATCCAATGGTCCCTACAAACAATATGGACTTGCTTGGAGAGCAAATTTGAATCACTTGAAGCTGATGAGCTCGAGATGCTTTTGGAATATTCTCTAGATATTTTTAGTATTGGTTCTCCGTATTGGTTTTATTATTAAATACTAATAATAAATAAAGTGGGTAACATATTATTGATTAATTATATTGGTTATTTATAGTGTTTGACCAAATAAAGTGATCGTTAAAGTTAAGGTCTAAATAAAATCCTAAAGGGTATAGACTAATGAGTGGAGACCAGTTGAGCAATCGAAGAAGAGATTAATGGGGTTTCTGATTGGATGCCAATACAGATACATAAAAAGACACGTTGGTTCATCGTGAAAAAGCACGCTGGTTCATCATAAAAAGACACGTTGGTTCATCATGAAAAAACAAGTTGGTTCATCATGAAAAGACACGTTGGTTCGTCATGAAAAAACAAGTTGGTTGGTCCCCTATATATTAAAGTCTAATTCAGGTTTTAGGAGTTAAAACAATAAGGAATCTCTACCCATCAAAGAAAAACTATAAGGAGACTTTAATGAGGAAGACATAACTGACAATCTCCAATCCGATTCCGTTTGATTCAATGGATTCAGATACGCCTCTTTCGATAATTTGATGCGATTTCTTGGGTTCTAACAAGTGGTATCAGACTCACAATCACATTGAATTATTGGAGTTTCTGTGGAGTTTTCATGATTTTTTTTTTATGAAATTTGCTTGATATAATTTTGTTTTGCATTTGTCAATTTATTATCTGTGGGTGTAAATCCAAGCACTGGGTTCGGTTGATATATGGATACTAAGGGTTTAAATTATCATTAAGAATTCAAACTATTAATCAATTAAGTTTTTGATTTGTTAATAGTAGGTATAATTTCAAAACTTAATTGAGAGTGAATTTCACATTATATTGACGCTAGTGAATGATAGGATGGTTTTCCGGCTTATGGCTTTAGACAAATGATAATTAGCCCACTTGTAAAATGAATTGCGACTGTATTTCTTGAATTCTGTCCGAAATGATTTTTTAAAAAAATGGTAGTTGTTTTTTGGATCGATGGGTTTTCAGTTTAATAGTTTCAATTTTTGCCACTGGTTTCGACAAAAATTGCAGAGACAATAAAGTTCATTTTAAGAGTAATTGATTCAAGATTTTATTAAAGAATGATTAATTTACTAATTAAATAAATTTTCTCTTAATTATGGTTATTGTTTAACAATTATAATTGTTAAGTCATAAACATTAATTTGTTAATGACGATGAGGGCCCTCACAGGCATACAATTTTTCAGTTTGATTCAACAAGTTTAGTTGAATAGTTAGGCTTTTATTATTTAATAAGTCAATTTTGAGATTAATTTGAATTGTTCCCCATTACGTAATTAAGTGTTATTATGTGTTTTAATTATTTAAGTAAAATAAAATAAAGTTTCAATTTATTTTATTTAAATAATTATTTTGAACTTGATTATCTTATATTTTTAAATAAATTAATTAACATAATATTGTTGCCAAAGTAACCTTTGTTATGAATTTTAATTTATGTTAAAAATATATAGATGTGTACATCTTTTTATTTATGCGCTTAACAATCGGCCCAAAGGAATGTTGTTATTTGGCCGAATAATTGGTATACATGTGGTAATAAATATGTAACAATATAAAGTTTCCGTGTAAATAATGGTCGGCCCAAAGGAAGGCTATTATTTGACAGGTTTTATTGTTAAATATTTGATTACTATGCGAAGAGTATCAATTACAGTTAATATTTTTAGTCCGAAGACTACATATTAATGTTATGCTAGGTATTTTGTTAAATGGGCCCACATTGCTTCAAAATGATTATGTCATACATGCAATTATTATTGTTATTAATTTATTCTATGGTATGACATTGAGCATGTGTTTTTAATTTTTTGTTCAATTCAGTTTTTGCTACTGCTGCTAATGTATTTGCACAAATTAATATGATTCCTATTTTGAATAGGACGAACTATGCCATATGGAAGGAGAACGTGGAAATCATTCTCGGTTGTTTGGATCTGGACCTTACGCTTTGGATGGAGCAATCTACTGAGGGTGATCCAAATGTGGACAAAATTGATAAGTGGGATTGTTCTAATCACATGAGTCTTATGATTATGAAGCGCTCTATTCCAAGAGCCTTTCGGGGCTCTATCACTGAGAGCACAAGTGCCAAGATGTTCCTTACTGAAATTGAGCAGTATTTTGCCAAAAATGAAAAAGCTGAAATGAGTAACCTCTTAATGAAACTTACTAACATGCGGTATAAAGGAAAGGGAAACATCCGAGAATACATTATTGAAATGTCTAATCTCGCTGGAAAACTAAAGGAACTAAAATTAGAGCTTTCGAATGATTTGCTCATTCACTTAGTACTTATTTCTCTTCCTTCACAATACAGACAGTTTGTGGTGAGTTACAACACTGAGAAAGATAAATGGACTCTTCATGAGCTCATTTCCCACTGTGTGCAAGAAGAAGAGAGACTTCAGTGGGATAAGACTGAAAGTGCTCATTTGGCATCCAGTTCTCATGATAAGAAAAGAAAGAGAGCTAAAGAGATTGTAGAAAAGGGAAAGCCAAAGAAGAAGATGCAAAATAAATAGGATAAAGGATTTCCCTATTATTTTTGCAAGAAGGTAGGACGCATGAAGAAAGACTGTCTTACATATGCTGCTTGGCTTGAAAAGAAAGGTATGACTCTTGCTTTTGTTTGCTCTAAAGTTAATCAACTTTTGTACCTATGAATACTTAGTGGGTAGATTCCGGTACTACTACTCACATAAGTATGTCTATGCAGGGTTGCCTGTGGAACCGACCGCTAAATGATGCTGAAAGATTCATCTTTGTAGGTGATGGCACTAAAGTTAAAGTTGAAGCTGTAGGAACATTTAGATTATTATTGAAAACTGATGTTTATTTAGATTTGGTTGAAACTTTTGTTGTACAGTCTTTTAAACGGAATTTAATTTCTATTTCCTGTTTGGACAAATTTGGTTATTTTTGTTCTTTTGGAAATAATAAAGTTTGTTTCTATCATAATTCAAATATTATTGGCACTGGTTCTTTTATTGATAAACTCTACATGCTTGAAACTGAAATTTTGCAGTCAACTGCTAAAGTTACAAAGAGAAAATTAAATGAGGATTCCGCCACTTTATGGTATAAGCGTTTAGGACGTATCTCTAAATAGAGAAGTCAGAGGCTTATGAGTGATGGAATAATTGGACCCCTAGATTTGACTAATTTTCAAGTTTGCATTGAATGCATAAAGGGGAAGCAAACAAACTCAAGAAAATTAGGTGCCACTAGAGCTACTGATGTCTTAGAACTGATTCATACTGATATATATGGACCATTTTCTATCCCTTCTTGGAATGGTCAACAGTATTTTATCACGTTCATAGATGATTACTTTAAGATATGGATACTTATATCTGATACACGAGAAGTCACAATCTTTGAATGTATTTAAGGAATTCAAAGCCGAAGTTGAACTTCAACTGGGTAAGAAAACTATGGTTGTTAAATCTGATTGATGTGGTGAATACTATGGTAGATATGACGGATCAGAAGAACAACGTCCAGGACAATTTACTATTTTCTTGAAGGAATGTGGAATTGTCCTATAATACACCATGTCGGGCAAACCTAGCATGAACGGTGTTGCTGAAAGGCGAAACCGCACTTTTAAAGATATGGTGAGAAGTATGATCAATTATTCTTTTTTACCTGATGCACTTTGGGGAGAAGCATTAAAAACTACATTTTACATCCTTAATCGGGCGCCAACAAAAGCAGCAAACAAAACCCTTGATGAACTGTGGACAGGCAAGAAGCCTAGTATTAGGCACTTACACATTTGGGGTTGTCCAGCTGAGGCAAAGGCTTACAAGCCATTTGAAAAGAAACTAGACTCAAGAATGATTAGTTACTACTTTGTTGGATATGTTGAACGCTCTCGCAGCTTTAAGTTTTACAATCCCACTAGAAGATCTCTCTTTGAGATAGGAAATGTGAGATTCCTTGAGGACATTGAGTTTGGAGGGAAGAATAAACTTAAGAATGTTGTCTTTGAGGAAGATGATTTTGTTTCTCTTCCAAATATTGTTATTAATGATGATCATTCCCTAGTGACTATCATTACTGAAGATGCAACTCTACTACACGACAACAACGAAGTTCTTCCCATAACATTTATATAATAAACTCAATAACCTCAAGAAGTGCCATTGACTAGAGAAAGGAGAAGTGTGATTTTGGATGATTATATCATCTTTCTCCAGGAACATGAAGATGAAATAGGCATAAAGGAGGGTGATCCAATCAACTTCAAACAAGCCTTAGAAAGTTCAAATTCTCAAAAGTGGATTGATGACATGGAGGATGAAGTAAAGTCTATGAAAGATTATGATGTTTGGGATCTTATTGAGTTGCCTAAAGGAGTGAAACCCATCTGTTACAAATGGATATTTAAAACCAAAAGGGATTCAAAAGGCAACATTGAAAGGTATAAGGCCCGTTTAGTCGCTAAAGGATTTTACTCAAAAGGAAGGCCTCGACTATAAAGAGACTTTCTCTCCAGTATCCTCAAAAGACTCTTTTAGAACAATGATGGCACTTGTAGCTCATTTGGACTTAGAGTAACATCAGATGGATATAAAGATAGTGTTTCTCAATGGCAACATTGATGAGACAATTTATATGACGCAACCAGAAAACTTTGTGTTTGGAGATCCAAAGTCTATGGTGTGCATATTAAAGAAATCCATCTATGGTTTCAAACTAGCTTCTCGTCAATGGTATCTTAAGTTTCATCAAGTAATCACCTCGAACGGTTTTGAGGTGAATTTGGTGGAAGATTGTGTATACTATAAGTTCAGTGGGAGTAAATTTATCTTCCTGATTTTATATGTCGATGACATATTACTTACTAGTAATGATATATTCTTATTGCACGATACCAAGAAATTTCTCAATAAAAATTTTGAGATGAAGGATCTTGGTGATGCCTCTTTTGTATTAGGAATTCAAATACTACAAGATCGCTTTCGTGGTACTCTTGGGTTATCACAAAAGAGTTATATCGATAAAATTCTGAATAGATTTGGCATGAAAAATTGTACATCAGGAGATACACCGATAGCAAAAGGAGACAAGTTTAGTCTCATACAGTGCCCTAAGAATGAACTTGAGATAAAAGAATTACAAAAGATTCTTTATGCCTCGGCAATGGGAAGTCTTATGTATGCTCAAGTTTGTAGTCATCCCAACATAACATTCATAGTCGAAGTTTTAGGTAGATACTTAAGTAACCCAGGAATGGATCATTGGAGAGCAGCCAAAAGGGTTATACGGTACTTAAAAAGAACAAAATATTACATGCTCACTTACAGGAAATCGGATAGACTTGAGATCATTAGGTATTCTTATTTCGATTTTGCTGGATGTCAAGATAGTAAACGATCCACATCAGGTTATGTTTTTATATTGGTGGGAGGAGCAATTTCTTGGAAAAGTGTCAAGCAAACAATTGTGGCTTCTTCAACCGTGGCAGCTGAATTCATAGCTTGTTATGAGGCATCCAATCATGGAATATGGTTGCAAAATTTTATCACAGGGCTGTGAATAGTTGGAAGTATTGAAAGGCCACTAAAGATATTTTATGACAATAAATCAACAGTGATGTATTCCAATAATAATGGAAGCTCCATAAAGTTGAAACATATAGATATCAAGTTTCGGGTTGTTAAAGAAAGAATTTAGAGTGGTCAAATTTTGATAGATTACATCGGGACAAACTATATGCTTGTGGATCCGCTAAGTAAGGTTCTAGTACCTAAGGCCTTTCACCAGCATACTGCTCATATGGGTGTCATTTTGTTAGATGACACAATGGTTTAGTGGGAGTTTATATTTGGTTTTTTATGTTGTGCACATTTGATAGTTTATATTCTACAGAATACAGTTGATGGAATTATTTTGAAGTTTTACTTTGAATGTATTAATTTTCCTTTTAGCAATATTTGCATTATATTTGGAAAATTATATCTCATAAAGAATAAATTAGGACCAGTTGGAAATAGGCATGATTAAGATCACATTGCATGTAATTTTCATGCCACTCATCAATACTTGATCCATGTCATTAAATATGTTGGTACAATGATTATAAATGGTTTAATCACCTTGTTGTAGCGATGAAAGCCGATACGTTCTCATACTAATATAAGAGATGGACCGGATTGTTTTTAAATGGATTTTAAAGAACCAAATAGCATATGGTTGTGCACTTCAGAACTTCATGAATATAATTGAATCATAATATGTAGCCCAAGTGGGAGATTGTTGGTTTTATTATTAAATACTAATAATAAATAAAGTGGGCTAACATATTATTGATTAATTATATTGGTTATTTATAGTGTTTGACCAAATAAAGTGATTGTTAAAGTTAAGGTCTAAATAAATCCTAAAGGGTATGGACTAAATGAGTGGAAACCAGTTGGGTAGTCCAATAAGAGATTAATGGGGTTTCTGATGGATGCCAATACAGCCACGTGAAAAGACACGTTGGTTCATCGCGAAAAGACATGTTAGTTCATCATGGAAAGACGCGTTGGTTGGTCCCATATATATTAAAGTCTAATTCTGGTTTCAGGAGTTAAAATAATAAGGAATCTCTACCCATCAGAGAAAAACCATAAGGAGACTTTAATTGAGAAAGACATAACTGGCAATCTCCGATCCGATTCTGTTTGATTCAATGGATTCAGGTACGCCTCTATCGGTAATTTGATGTAATTTCTTGGGTTCTAACACTTCGATACAATGAGATTATTCCACATGGCACAACTTGTATGGATTTCTTTGGGGAGCAATTTTGGAGCTTGTTAACATGCTTAGCTGGAGATTCCTTTTCCAATATTCTTTTCTTAACCAGATATTTTATCTATAATGTAATAAGATTTGAACACTTGTTATAATTGATAACTCATTTTCGTATAGGCATTTTTAGGAGTTTTTAGTATGTTTTCCCCTTGCTTTATGTATTTTTAGTTTAGATTTTAGTGTTTATTTGGTTAATTGTCATCTTTTATCTATTGCTCTTATTTAGTTATATTTTTCTCTTTTAGGAGTTAAATAGGAGATTTTTGATTAAATGAGAATTCTGATTTATGAAGGATTATTAGAATTAGAACTTCGGCTGGATTTTTGAGATAGTTGCAGGCTGTTTTTGTTGGATATGCCCTAGTCCCGAGGCATTGGTCCTTGTGTTGTATCATACATTTGTGCTTTTTTATGAGATTTATGTATTATACAATTTGTGCAATGAATAAAGGCATTAATCTATTTATTATATATCTTGTGTAATGTTATAAATAGAGAATCCAATGGACATATCCATATCCATGTTGACAAGTGTCATGCACATGGCAGTGAGACCATGGATAGGGGAAACGATATACCATAAAGTCATCCGTACTCTGTTCTAGTCATGGGAATGAATGGAATTAAAGACTGTCATGAGCTTGGTTGTATGGCAGTGTCTTACCGGCCATTGGACATGGAATGTCAACCAAGTTAATGGGTGCATGCAATGGGGCATGGTACTGGATAGATCCACTAAATGAGAAATCGACATGGTATAGTATCACAAGTGATTCTCGTGTAGTACTTGTATGTATCCTTTGACCTGACCATATCATGGTACTGCGTGTGAAATGACATACTTTGGTGTACGCCTAAAGGGCCTGTAACAAGGTGCCAAGTATGGGTACGTTCGGGTATGTCAGTAAACATGGCAGGTCTATGGATATTGTGAGCGGACGACATTTTCGACGGAACGCGGACTCCCCTTGGGAAGGGGCACCATGATTTCGGGCGGACCCTCGCGTGGGGTTTTTATAATGAAATTCGTTTTGAAAAAGATAGAATATTTCATAAAAGAACCGCTCGATGAATATTGTAGGAGTTGCCGCCCAGCTCAGCTCAACCGGGAAATTTATAATGTAGCTGAACCAGACGAACGACCGCTACACTATCCAGAGATCTAGGTCCGGACAAGTCCCCTATTTCGTGTCTAATCAAAATAAAAATTGGCCAATGTTCTTGAAGGTATTTCATAATTCTAAAGTCAATTTTATTAAAATAATTCATACAGCGCACATACACAGAAAATAAAAATAAAAGTAAAGCAGTAAATATTTAAGTGGCTTACAACCCAATTGAACAAAAATAAAAGCTCTCAGTCTCACTTTTACAATCGCCTACTATACACGATTTATCTAAAAAATTACAAATGCCTAAGATACACGGATAAATCTATTAAATACATCAAAAATAAAAATAAAAAGCTGCAAAACAGAGGGTTAGCACAATATACGGCATGTCACAAATAGGACTTAAACATGACAGAATGCATTTAGGGGGATAACCGGGTTGGCTCGGCTAGCCAGCCCGGTTAGACTTGGAAAATATTTTGAAACGTCCTTGTATTTTTGGTTTTTGTGAGAAAATCGTTTTGAAAGCGTTTTATTTTCCAGTTTAATTAATTTTAACATGTGAGGTGGGTCGGTTTTCGGGAAATTCGGGTCTCCGTCGTGGCATAGTTCTAAATGCAAAAATACTGAAAATTAAATCTAAGGTAGTGAATGCACATAACAAAATTCATTTTTGGTGATTTTCTGATTTTCTAAATTTGTATGGATTTTTAGAAATTTTAAGGATTATTCTAGAAATTCTGCTATTGGACAAGCATTACAGTCATGCTACTGTAACTACGGTCGTACGACTGAAATTATAGTCGTGCGACTGTAAATTCTCCAATTTCAGGATTTAGCCAAAATTATTCAAAAGAAAACTTAAAAGTGGAGGGAAATCAAGAACATTCGTATGACTGTATTTACAGTCGTACGACTGTTCATTAACTTAAGAATAGTCGCACGACTGTTCTTGATTTCCAGAAATAGAAAACGCAAAAATTGAAATAAAATGCACCAAATCACATCCAATCACCCAGAAAGCATGAGAAAAAGAGAGTATGAGGTGTGCTTACTTCTTTTGGCGCTAATCCACCGTAGGAATGACCCTTAGCGTCGCACCAATCCACTTAAATTTGCTCTTTTTCTCCTTCAGTCAAGGTTGAGAAGATTGGGTTCAAAATCTCCAAAATGTCACGGATTTGAGTGAAATTAGAGTCTGAAATTGATTGAATTTCAGTGTTAAGTCGTTAACCTATAATTTCTAACTGGTTTTAGACATTAACATTCAAGAATTCAAAAGAGGAAGAGGAAGGAAAGTTTTAGTTTTTGTGGTTTTTTTCTCCTTTTCTCTCTATTTTCTTTCAACTTCTCTCTCTAATCTCTCCAAATCCCAGACCAGCCCCTCTTTCTGCCTTTCTCCCTTTTTATCTCCTCTCTTTTCCTCCTTTTGGCTGCAAAGGGGGTGAACATTAATTGCTCTCCCCCTCAGCCCCCATTTTCTGTCTCCTAGGTATAGGCTGTTGTACCTGAGCCGATATTACAGTCGTACGACTGTAATACAATACCACGACTGTAATTACAGTCGTGGTACGACAAAACTTTTTTTTTAAGTCCAGAAAATTCCGGCGCCTACAGATATGCAGAAGGGAATGTCACTCAGTAGTCCACTGCGAAGATATCAACGACATGAGATATACGAGTTTAAACTACAGGGCTTCAATTTTAGTTGGACTGCTATCTCCGTCTTAATTTGAGGCTACAGTGGCTTGCTAGAACCTACTTGTAGTCTGTGGACCATAGGCCCACTGCCAACATAAAGACAGGCCCACAGATTGTACACATTAAATATCTGAGCTTGAACTTAAAGGATCTACCGTAGACTTGGAGTATACCCACTGGAGAGAGAGGATTCTATTGATTATATTATATAGATCAATTGGATTGATTAAAATAATATAATTAATATTTGTATTAGTTTTCTTATAATTAATTCAATGAATTAATTTAAGATATTATTTCTTGGATGGAAGTATTTCATATGTATAGGTTTACATTAGTTTAATTTTATGGAGAGTCTAATTTAATTCCTTGGTTAAATTAATTGGTCAAATTAATTTTAATTTAAATGGAATGTAATTTATTATATGGTATAATATATTCACATACATGTAAAATTGAAACTAGATTTGCAATTAAAATAAACCAAAAGATTTAATTTCAGACTTGGGCTTAAATGAGCGAAAAGCCCACATAAAATAAAAACCAATTGAGCCTAATTCCACCAAGGGAATTTCAGCCATAAAGGGTAAAAACCCTAAGGTGATTTTGGCAAAGACACACATCGCAAGGCAGAAAATTTCAGCCACCATTCCCTCTCTTCCGACGATCCAAACGCTAGCACGGGTTCACGCTCTATAGCCGTTCGTGTACAGGATTGTGGAGGGGATCAAGTTTGATTTCTGTAGCCATCTCTAAAAGAAATATTCCTGGTGAGAATCAGAATTTTCTCATTTTGTTTTTGTTGTTTTGATTTCCACTTCAATTGCTTTTGGGTATTGGATTTGAGAAAATGTTCCGTATTTCCGCTTTAATCGGATGTTTTGCGATGAAAAATCCCTACAGTTTTAGATTTAGAGTTATTCTGTAAAGTTTTGCACCCGTTTGTTAGTTTTCCAATGCATCTTGAATTGCACCAATCGGAGTAGTATTGAAAAAGTTAGCTCGGGTTTTCTACAGCTGGTCCTGGTCCTACGGGTCAAACCTGTTGTGTTGACTTTTTCTCCTACAATTTGTGTCTTCCTAATCCATTTAGGAGACTTGGGCTAGAGATATTTTGAGAAATTTCTGTTTAATTAGGATTTGATAAATTAGGAGTTTTTAATTGGGAATGGTTTGAGTTTCTTGGGAGTTTAGAGTTTCTAGGTTAGTTGTTTCCCTTTTGGTTTAGGAGAGTGTTTTCTCCTATTTAAAGAGCTTTTGCTTTTCATTTTGGGAATCCCATAACCTAGTTTTAATTCTGTGTTTTTAGAGAGGAATTCCACTGGTGAAGCAGAGGCAACAAGACGAAGGAATTCAACAAAAACGTCTAAGCCAACCTTAGAGTTTTTCTTCTCTTCTCTATATTCTTATTTCTTATTTGTTATTTTTATGTTTTAGATACTATGTGTAGCTAAACTCTTTTATATAACATATTGATGTAGTTCAACTTTATTAGTTTTATGAAATTATTGTAGTTTTATTACTTTATTCATGCAAATTTTATTATCTTGCTTAATACTTGCCTTTGTTTGGCCACTAATTGCATATTTATAGATTGAAATAGTATAGAGTACCGAGAGGGAATACTATCGAAATTAGAATTAAGATAATAGAATCATAAGTTTAGATTTGAACGAGAGTAATATAATTTGAACTTGTGTGGAGTTTTTGAATGATTCGTGCTTAGTGAGTTAACTATAGGGTATTAATCACTATTGAGAGATAGGGTTATTGACATATATTTAACATTAATAATATATCTTGAGAGAGAATATTATTGACATCAAATCATTCTCCATTGCATGAGTAATTAAATGGTTTGAATATAGAATATATTGATTAGGCTAAGAGTTGTATGAAATCAATATCCTGGATGCTTTCTCTCATTGAATTTTCTCTATGACTGTCCCAAATAGGCTAGCTACAGTACTAGAGGGGGATGAATAGTACTATAGACCGAATAAAAATTTTCACAATTCTTTTGAAAATTCTTTTTAATGAAAAATAATTTTCACCAAATAATCACAAGTTTTACAAAAATGAAGAATTAAGTAAAATAGTAAAACTTGTGACTATGAATTTGCTTAACTAAAAATGACTTCAAGTAATAAAGTAATTAATTTAAATTGCAAGACATTAGATAGCAGTAAATATAAAGAGAGTAGGGAAAGAGAAGCCAACTGCTTGAGATTTTCACTAACGTTTCCTTTACGGGCAGGAAAAAGCCTATGTTACTTTTTGCGAGTTCAAGTTACAAACTCAATACTTTTGCAGGTTAAGTATCAAACCTCTACCGTTACTTTTTCGGAGCTTAAGTAACAGAACTCTACTATGCTTTTTCTAAGCTCAAGCACTAAACTTTTATAGACTTTGATGATCACACTACTAACAAAGTAAACCTCCTTTCATATAGCCTTGTGTGAATATACAATTCCTGAATATAAGAATATTTGATTGAAAGAATGAAGCTCTTTTCTCTTGACTTTGCTCTCTTTAGGAATTATGGAATACTTCAAAGTATTGTAGCTTAAGAGTGTGAGTGTTGCAAATAAGTCTTCTTTTCTTCAAGTTTTGATCACCATTTCTTTTTATAGGGAAAAGAAAGCTCCATGGCTGTTTGTATCAATTCATAAAGAGAAATGGTGGTTGATCTCAAGTCATAAGGAGAAAAGTTCATTTAAGTGGCCGTTTGTTTAAAGCCATAAGATGAATTTTTAAATCATAAGCTTATAAACAAAATCTTTTCAAGTGTAAGCCAAGATCTCCCAAGTGATATAGCAGCTAAACTCAAGTCATAAGCTAAGGTGTTTCAAGTAATATAGCAGTTTGAAGTTAAGTCATAAACCAAGGTCTTCAAGTAATATAACAGTTGAAGTTAACTCATAATCCAAGGTCTTCAAATGGTATAGCAGTTTAAGTTAACTTATAAGGCAAGGTCTTCAAGTAGTATAGCAGTTGAAGTTAACTCATAAGCCAAAGTGTTTATCCAAAACATCAAATAAACTTTATATGGCCGATTATATTAGCTTCAACTTATAAGTAGTTTTTAGCTTTTAAAACAATTTTGAAGTCATAAAAGAATTTTATAGCTTATAAGCATGAGTTGTTTATCAAGTGGTATTCTCAACTCATAAAGCTTTTAGTACATGGTGTTATTTTAAGAAATTTTTTTTATTCAATGTCAACTTGTGATCATCAAAACCGAAGTCAACACTCTACTTATTTTTATTGCTTTATTTGTCTTTCAATTTAATTATTAGTTTAATATCAATTAAATGAATATTTGCTATTTGCTTAGTTAATAGTTTTAGTGAATCAGTTGGTGATTAGTAAGCAATCTTCGTGGGAACAATCTTTACTTACTCTTTATTACTTGATACGATTTTGTGCATTTGCAAATTTTCACATCAATAATTCTATGCATTTTAGGGTTTTTATCCTTAACATTTCTAGGTCTATGCTAATATATATATATATATCCTCATTTTTAGGTCATCTGATATATCTTCTATCATTCTATAGTACACTAGTTTCTTTCTTTCCATTTTAGTTTCGGTTATTTTGTAATATAGAGAAACTCTCCCTGATCCAAGATGTGCCAGCATAGAGGAGGATTATATCCATTTGGATGAACCAGCCTCAGGGATGGGTTTGTAAGTAATGTTATTCTAGTATTTCTTTCTTATTTATATTGTAAAATGTGTGTTCTTAATCCTCATAGAAATGGTCAATCTATGCATGATTTATGGACTACCTGTTAACAAAGTATAAAGCCATGAATGGAACAATCTTTCAAACATCTAAACTTGTAATGAGACTGACCATGTAATTTACAGTTTTAATATGAGGTTTCAATAGTTGCATAGTGCCTATATTGAATGCTTTTCTATTCTTTATGCTGGTGTATGTGCTTGATTAAGGTTGACCACGTGATTTTGACTGTATATGGTAAAAATCAATAGTGCGAGGACAAATCAGTTATTGTCAATTTCATGAGAGATACATTAGACTCAGTAAAACAACATATCTATCCTTGAATGCTAGATTAAATGCTACAAGCTTACCCAAAGACACAGTTACAAAATATCCGTGTTAACTTGTAGTTTATTTACTTTTAATGTTATTAGATATTAGTTTGAATAAACTAAATATGCCCATTTGTATATATATGTATCTGTTATATGCTGTAAGTATTTGATGTATTCAGCCTATGTATATTCGACCCATGCTTGTACATGTCTATATATATACTCTCAATCTCTCAATAATAATTGAGGGAAAACCTAATAGTTTCATGGCATCAGAGCAAAATCGGCTAACACCACCAAGAACCATGTCTAACCCTACACTCAACGTTGATATTGCTGGCATCACCTCATCTCCGGCCACTGGTCAGGCCACACCAATACTCATCATACCATCTGCGGCCACATTTCCCATCAAACTCGATACCACCAATTACTTGCTCTGGAAAACACAGCTGATACCACTGTTGGAAGGGTCCCGATTGATTAGACATGTTGATGGAAGAATTGTTCCTCCTCCGAAGAACTTGCCAGGATCGGCTGAAATTAATCCCGATTTTGAACAATGAGAAGAGAAAGACGCTTAAGTAATGAGCTGGATCATTAATTCTTTATCACCTGGGATTATGACACATATTGTAGGCGTTGAGACTATGCGAGATGCTTGGAATAGATTGACTGCAGCCTATGCTGCTGGTTCACACTCTCAAATCAGAGATTATCGATTGCAATTACACAATCTGAAGCAAGAAGAAACAAAAACAATCTCCTCTTATTTCAACCGTGCGAAGAAAATCTCGGATCTTCTTGTTGCCCTTCAATCAGCAATTTCAGAAACGGACCTTGTTTATGCCGTTGTTGACGGATTACTCCCTGCATATCGACCATTTTGTAGATCACTGGAGATCAAAGTTGATCCAACCAGCTTTGAAGATCTCCACGAGCTATTACTATCAAAGGAACGCAATCTGAAGAGGGAAATTATAGCAAACTAAGCTGCTCCAACAATGCTACATGGTGCTTTTGTGAATCCTGGTCAGTTTCGCAATGCTGGGTAGCACCAAAATCTGGGACAGCAGCAACGCTGTATGGGAAGGGGGTAGAGTTCTCACTTTATGCCAAACTCCGGTAACCCTCCACCTTTGAACTCTTTTTCTCGACCAAATAATTATCAAAATATGCCTGCTGCTGCCAATCATATGCAACCCCTCACAACTATGGCACCACTAGACACAAACACCACATTTTATTGTCACAGCTGTAGAGGCATAAATTACATAGCTAAACTGCCCCTCACTAAGACAACCTAGAACAAACTGAACTAATGTAAACCATCCAGCCTCCTATTTCACCACCACCAATATGCACTCAACTAAAGATTGGGTAGTAGATTCAGGAGCTACTCATCACCTCACTGCTAATTTAGAAAGCCTTAATGTTCATGCTGAGTATTCAGGCCCTGAAGAAGTCACCATACGTAATGGATCAAAACTCCCAATTTCTCATGTTGGTAATTCTTTACATTCAATTAATGGTCATCCAATTTCCTTTGATAATATTTTACATGTTCCTTCTACTTTAAATAACCTTTTGTCTGTTTTAGCCTTGACTAATTTGAATCCTATATCTATTGAGTTTTTTGCTAACTCTTTTGTTCTTAAGGATTTGGTGACCAAACAGGTACTTCATACAAGGCAGAATAAAAATGGCCTCTACTCTCTCAGTCTTCCCAAGAGTCCTCCTGATCAAATAAAGGCCAATCTAGCGTCGGTGTCTCAGTGGCATGCTCACCTTGCACATGCTGTGTTTCCTGCAGTAAAGAAGATTTTAGCTTTGAATGATATTGCTGTTTCCAATAAAAATCATAAACATTTATGTCATGCTTCTGTTAGCAAAGTGCATCCTTTACCTTTTCCAGTTTCTAATACTGTTGTTTCAGAACCTTTAGAACTTGTATGTTCTGTCCTCTGGGGTCCTGCGCCTGTAACTTTATTCGACAATTTCAATTATTATGTTCTCTTTTTTTTTATCACTTTAGCAAATACTCATGGGTATACCCATTACAATATAAGTTTGATTTATAAATGCCTTTATTCAATTTCGTTCTATTGTGGATAAACACTTTGGAAAAATCTATTAAAACTTTTCAATCTAATTGGGGGGGGGGGGGTGAATTTCAAGCATTAGTTCCTTATTTAAGCACCCATGGTATTAAACATCGGGTTTCCTGTCCGTGCACACCCGAGCAAAATGGCTGTGCGGAATGGAAACACCGACACATTGTTGAAACTGGCTTGACCTTAATCCATCACTCTTCTGTGCCTCTCAAGTTCTGGACCATTGCCTTTGAAACCACTGTTTATAAAATAAATCGTTTGCCTGTCTCTAATTTGAATAATATGACACCATTTGAAAAACTCTTTGGTACTTGGCCTGATTATAATTATTTGCATGTCTTTGGGTGTCTCTGTTATCCTTAGTTATGTTATTCTTCACCTCACAATCTTGCACCTCACTCTCATCTTTGTGTTTTTCTCGGTTACAGTAAAATTCATAAAGGGTATCGTTGTTTTGATTTATCTCTTTACAAACTCTATATCTCATGTCATATCCTTTCGAGGAACAGCTATTTCCTTATAGCTATGTGAGAGCAGCTCCAAATCCACTACCTGAGATGAGCTGCACATCCCTATATACGTCGCTTTTCCTCAATCATCAACCACATACAGCTCTGCCACTCCAATACTAAACCAACCGCAACATCTCCCTATCCAAATAGCCCCTAATCCCTAACCCGCTGCTACCCAACCTGCTCCTACGCCACTTACGCCCTCTTCACCTGATTTCCCTCAACCACTAGTAAACCCGCCCACTACAGCACAACCGTCAGAACATTCCATAGCACAACTGCCCCCAGAACCCATCCTTCACACTTCACCACTTTGTCACTACGATAATTCATCAGAACCTCTAGAAATGTCTCTAGTTGTTGATCTCGGTCCCTCTTTACCTTAAGTGCCTCACAAAAATCATTCCATAGTCACCCGATCTCAAACGGCCAAACTGAAACCATGGGTACCAATGAATTTGATAGCTGCCAGCTCTATCCCCACTGAACCAACATGCTACACGAAGGCTGTCAAGATGCCTAAATGGCGAGATACCATGATGAAAGAATACACTACTTTGGTGCAAAATGGTACATGGGAATTAGTTCCTCCACATCAAGCACAAATCTTAGTGGGATGCAAATGGGTCTTCAAGCCTAAACTTAATCCTGATGGATCTATTGAAAGACACAAAGCCCGTCTAGTGGTCAATGGATTTTATCAACGACCCGGCTTGGACTATGTTCAAACATATAGTCCAGTTATCAAACCAACTACAATTCACTTGGTGTGAGCACGGGTTTTTTCCCGACCTCAATGATGAAACCTTTATTACCTCGATGAGGCAAATTCAGAACGACGTGGGAGATGTCTCGGATGACCCGAAGAAGTGTAACAAATATTGGTGCGGAATCCCGAAGAAGGTCTATTGAGCGCTTAAGAGAACTAGAGAGAAAAGTGAGAAAAGGTGAGAAATGCAAAACTGACTACTATAGCAGGTCAGCTATAGTGTCTTATAAGGGCATGGCTATAGTTTACACAACTATAGCCGCCCAACTATAGGCCACTACAACCACTCGGCTGTAGTTGCCAGATTTGATTTTCTCTTAAATAGGGTGTATTTTATCTCATTATTTCGAGATTTTCAACCCTAATCTGACCATATAAAATGTAAAACTTGAAATTAGGTCAGAGAACACTATTCTACTGCCACAATCAAGAGAGAAAGCTAGGGTTTTGAGATTTTGAGAGTTAGAGAGAGAAAATTATGTTTAGTGAGAAAAGTCCCTAAATCCACTCTAAAGATCATCCAATCTTGAATAAAATCTGTAGAAATTAATAGGGTCCTTTAGGAAATCACATCTGGGAGTGATTCTGGTTGACTTGGCATTCGTTCGGGTCGATTTGGGGTTCTGTTCTAGTTTTGGAGATTCATGGATGATTTTCGGGTTGTTCGTGATTCTGAGGAGTTTTCGGCGTCTGAATCTATTTCTGGTGATCCAAAACACTGGAACACAAACAAGGTAGGCTCTAAGAGGCCCTAAAAACTCATTTGAAATTGATTTGGGTGTTATTGAATGTGTTTTGTGTTTTTCTAAAAAGCTCGAAGTGAAAACCTAGCTATAGCCGCCCCTTCTGTTGCTTACAGCCACTCGGCTGTAGTCTGATGACTATAGTTCTCTGATTACAGTCGCTCGGCTGTAATCTCAAGGGTAGAAGCTCCAAATGCCCTAAATCGATCGAAATCACTTCCTTTTTCAAATCAAATGTATTTTTCAAGAATAATAGCGGTCGGATCACATCCACATATGATTAGATTTGCAGTTTTTGGGTTTTTGATTGATGGATGTGAGATTTAGTTTTGTTGATTTTGGGTTTTTAGGGTTTTCCGGATTCATTTGATCTGATCTGGATCTCTTTCGTGGATTTTATAAGTTTCTAGAAACCCCAGATCACCCGAAACCATCAAAAAATAAAAATAAATTTCAAAACTAGAGAGAAAACTAGATTACTGCTTCTGGAGCGCTATAGCCGCTCGAATGTAGATGTTAAAGCCGCCCTAGCCACTACAGTGGCTCGGCTGTAGTTGATGAAATAGAATTACATGTTTTGCCTTTTTGGCCCTTAACTTGTAATTTTGTTTCTCCTTTCTATTCAAAAAGGATTTTTGGTGTGTTTATGTTTCCAAACCCTAGATGAATGTTCAAATTAGGCCCATTCACGAGCAGAACCCTCAGGTTCCGGGATATTCGGCCTACCAAAAGATGGAAAATGCATGTAAAACGAGCCAAACCGTTTTCAAAATTGATTTTCATTCACAAAATCTATAGGGCGTTTTTATAAATTGTTTTCCAGGTCTAATCAAGTAGTCGTCTGAACTTCTCGATTATCCTCTTATACATGATCCCGGTTCCCAAAATACCCTTATTCTGTCTTGTGTGAGTCCTTGATGCGATTTGTATACTTGTGCTAACCTTATTTGGATGCAGCCTTTTATTTTTCATTTTTGATGTATTTAATAGATCATTTCGTGTATCTAAGCAATTGTACCTTTTTTTAGATTATCGTGTATTTTAGGCGGTTATAAATGGTGAGGATGAGAGTTTTTTTTCTTTTTTTTTTTGGGTTGTATAATTTGGCCATTACTTTACTTTTCCTGCACTTTTATTTTTCTGCACTTTATTTATTATTTATATTTATGTCATTTGCATGATCACTAACTAAGATTAAAAGATGATAAAATGGGTATAATTAAGTGAATGTTATATTTTGTTATGAAATAATAATTGAAAACAAGTTGAGGATTAGTAGATGTGTTGCCCGGACCCTAAATCTCTGGATCAGGTACTGCGTCTACACTTGGTAGGGAGTTGTACCGGAATTTCCTGGATGAGCTGATCCGGGTGGCGACTCTGTATCTGATCACGAAATTAAGGTTTCGGGATCTTTAAGCTTAAATTGGTATTTCCTAAAAAACCTGTTTTCCAAAAATCACATTTAAAATTAAGTTTTCTACAAAATGAGTTTTCTTAATAAAATGAACGGTTTTCTTAAGAAAGATTGAAAATCCCCGGTTCGCTTCGCCGTGCTCCGAAAAATGTCGTCCGCTCACACCTGGTTTTATCTCTAGCAGTCTCCTTTGGTTGGTCGGTTATCCATGTTGATGTGTCAAATGCCTTTCTACATGGCAATTTGGAGGAAAAGGTTTATATGCAACAGCCTCCCGGGGTTTGTAGACAAGCTCAAACTGGATCATGTTTGTCTCTTGTGGAAGTCTTTATATGGTCTGAAACAGGCACCTAGAATGTGGCACAAATACTTAACTGATGTACTCACTCAGTATGGTTTTTCCTGATCAAAAGCGGACATCTCCTTATATCAATACCAATCCAACAATATTCGGATTTTTTGTCTCCTGTATGTTGATGACATCTTGGTTACTGGAAATGACTCGGCTATGTTGGATAGAGTTATTAATTTTCTTCAATAAAAGTTTGCTATTCGGAATTTGGGACAACTGAAATACTTTCTTGGTCTTGAAGCATCTTGGTAGTCAGACGGCTTATTTCTTCATCAACACAAATACATCAAAGATTTGCTATTGCGGTAAAAAATGCATGAATCAAAAGCCATTTCCACTCCATTTTGCCTAAGTACTCGCCTGACTCTCCAATCTGGTGATCCATTTGATGACCCATCTTTGTATCGAAGTATTGTTGGGGGTCTCCAGTACATGACCATTACTAGACCTGATGTTGCTTTCTCGGTGAACAAGGTCTCTCAATAAATGCATGCTCCGACTACTGAAC
Organism: Euphorbia tirucalli; assembly: GCA_039660915.1. NCBI lineage: Eukaryota > Viridiplantae > Streptophyta > Magnoliopsida > Malpighiales > Euphorbiaceae > Euphorbia > Euphorbia tirucalli. Next base: position 75,816,523 of record CM077641.1, read on the forward strand.
ACTGGAAGGCAGTCAAGCGGATTCTCAGATACTTACGGAACACAACCTCTTACGGATTACTACTGTATAAATCTCCCTCTCTCGCCATACATGGCTTTTGGGACTCCGATTGGGGAGGATGTTTAGATCACCGAAAGTCCACAACTGGTTTTGTAGTTTTTGTTGGCTGAAATTTAGTTTCCTGGAGTTCTCGGAAACAGCGAACAGTTTCCAGATCATCTACAGAAGCGGAGAACCACGCTCTTGCTATAGTCAACTCCGAGGTCCTTTGGCTCACCATGTTGCTTCGAGAACTCAATTTTCCCACACCCACAACACCTACGGTATGGTCTGATAATTTGGGAGCCACTTACTTGAGCGCTAATCCTGTCTTTCACAACAACACCAAGCATCTTGAGCTCGACTTCACTTTGTCCGTGATAAAGTGGCTTAACGTCAACTGCAGGTGCACCACATTTCTACTCTCCAACAGCCGGCTGACATCCTAACCAAAGGCCTCTCCAAAGATCGGTTTCTTGCTCTTCGTGACAAGTTGACCGTGTCTAGCCCCGCTCAACTTGCGAGGGGTGATAGAGTATTGTACATAGGCCCATTTGCATATATATGTATCTGCTATATGCTGTAAGTATTTGATGTATTCAGCCCATGTATATTCAGCCCATGCTTGTACATGTCTGTATATATACTCTCAATCTCTCAATAACAATTAAGGAAAAACCTAATTGTTTCACATAGTTTATACTAAGTTGTGCATGACTATCATAATCCCTGTGGATGATAGCTCTCTTACTCATTTATGACATGCGACCTAGTTTACTTGCTCGACAATGTGTATCCAGGACACGCCAGTTATCTTGTGAATTATTGTATATTCGAGTTTGAGTTTATGCAAGATAGGCATTGAAATGGAGAATGAAGATGGGAACTTAGGATGGTGAAATCTTTTGGTCTATTTTCTTTATGAAAGGCTTTCATCTTTCTGTTTGGTATACGACTTGTTCATATTTAACACTTTTTCCTACTTACGTATACAATTGGAGGGGTACAACGATGAACAAATTGTATGATGCTAGTTTCCGAGGCCATTGCAGTATAGTGGTAGTATGATGATCACAAAACCAATGATGGGAATGGTAAAATGTTAACTTGGTTGTAATATTATATACCACTTCTTAGAGGAAAGATGCTACTGAGGTACTCCCATTGGCTTTGATTCTTATTAGAATAAGGACTCATCAGATTCACATAGCTAGTTTAATTAATATGGTTAGGCAAGTAACTTCAAGTACACTAAATGTTTCTAATTCAAATATTGCGAGTTTACTATCAACAGCCTATAATGATTGTTGATTCTAAATGTAGAAGATTGCCAAGTTTGATAGAAAATGTGTTGATTCCGATTGATGATCAAGGTCATACATATGAAGGAAGAAAAAAAAATCTTTCGAAGAATGTATAGAGCCAAGACCTGACAAGGACTATAGGCTAGCCTAAATCATCGAATGATTTAAGTTAGATCCATATATAGTTCAAGAGTTGCATACAAGAAAATCATGCAACAGCTACCAAGCTACCAAACGCCTACTTGTTATAACCTAATAGGTATAGTGTAATGAAATCAATTGAATTTAAAGCTTAAACTGATATGTAAAGCCTAAAAATAGTTTTGATTGTTATTTATGACACTTTTCCGCATGCAAATGCCCCTTGGACTTGAAGCATGTACAATACAGGCTCACCCTGCCATCTGTGGAATTTTAATAAACAAATGGAGCATTTTAATTAACAAATGGAACTGTCATTCGAACTTTAAGTTTAAGCGGCTCTAATCCATGTCATAGATCCAATTGACCTAAAAGCTTAAGTTAATATATAAGGTCCAATAATAACTTTTATTATCATCTCTGACATATAGCATGTGATGGGTTGTCAACCCGTCAAAGTTAAATTTAATATCTCCGGTTCCTTATACTGGGTAGTATAGCAAGAACGGGGTCGAACCACAGGGATTAATGCAGGTATATTTATTTGCAAAAAGAAAGAAAATTGATTGGATTGAAATAAAAATAAATGATGTGATTTGTGTATTTGCAGAATGTAAATTAAGACAGAATAAATCAATAGGATGAACAACTAGTCAAGATACTTTTCAGTTTAATTCCGTAATTCAATCACAGACACCAAAGATCCAATTCAATTATCCAAATAGATAGAGTTATAGTTAAAGGTGAAACGCACTCAATAACCAATCTTTTCTTAATTTATCGATAGTTCCGGGAAACGCCAGAATAAACTACTTCCCTAGCCAATAGATAATCTCCAAGAAACCTCTTAATAAGAATTAACCTATGGCAGCATTAAACACAAAAAAGACCTCTATCTTAGTTAATGAAATCGGAAACGCCGTAAATCATAAAAACTAAACTATTCAATTCCGTTAACTTTACACGAAGCTAACTTGTCACTATGATAGAACAACAATCACGGATATATTATTCTATTCGGCGATATGCAATACAATCAATCAATTAACTGGCCAAATCAATTTGATTAAATCAATAGCAATATAACAAATTATAATCGCTGGAATTGAATAAATATTCGGATAAAAGAATACAATTAAAACATAAGTCTCATGAATATGATGGAATTAAACTTCAAAGTACCTCAACTAGAAGAGAGTTTAGCTACTCATAACTAAACAAATTCTACCGAAAACCTTAAGAAAAACTTGCAGCCTTGTCTCCTCTTGAGAGCCTCCCAAAACGTTTTAGAAGAAGTAAAAAACTCCACCCTAAACCTTCTCCTCTTTTTCTCTTTTATAGCTCTCCTACTCCTAACCTAATTAGGAGCCTCATTAACCTACTTAATTAAAGAGGCCTGCTGGGAATTAAAGTGCAAACCATGGGCTCCTTAAAGAGAATTTTGGCCCAATTAAGAAGAGAAGGTCAACAAGGGTTGACCCGCAGGACCCGAACAGGCTGCATAAAACCTCAGCTAACTTCCTCGATACAGCTCCGATTGGTGCGATTCAAGGTGCTATGGAAAGCTAACGGATAGACGCACAATCTTGCAGAACAAACCTTGAGCTAAGACAGCCTCGAACACTGTTGAAAATCCAGTTGAAGTTCAAGCTCCAACAAAACCTCTTCTAGCAGTCTTCCTAAAAAGCCAAAATCCACTTCCAAGCACCTAAAAGAGGTAAATAACACTAAATAAGGATATATAAAACAAAACAAACAAACTAATTAAGAAGATAATAAAACTAATACTAAAACGCTAAAATAACTAAGAAAATGAGTTAAAATGTACCTAAATATGCCTATGTGAATATGAGTTATCAGCACGAGTAGGTGTTGTCTTCGTGCATAGTCGATAGGTAGGGTTGTCAATCGGGTGGCGGGTGCCCGCACGGACAAGAACAGGGACATGAACAAATTTGTCCATGTTTCTTAATAGGGGACAGGGATGGTAATAGCTCTACCAACCCCGCGGGTCCCCGTCCTCATCCCCGTTTAAAATCTGCGGGGATTCTTGATAAATTCCCCGGTTAAATACCCAAATCCCCGACAATTCCCTGTTTGTATTTCTTTATTATTAATATGATTACATTAAATTATTATTATTTATTATTTATAATTTTATAAACTAAAGTAAAAAAGAAAACTAATCACTATAATGAATAATTATTATTCATATGTTAGTGTATTTGAGAATTGAGTTTTGAGAATTTTATGTCTATAGTTTAATGCATATTTGGATAAGTTAGAGGCTAAAAATTGAAATTTTACAAGGTTTTTTTTATAAAATTGAAAATTAGCTTAATAGGGACGGGAATCCACGTGGAAAACCAATTTCCCACTGAGATTGGAGATGTGACAGAAATTTGTTCCCAATTAATAAATGGGATGGGGATAGAGACCCCTTAATAGTACGGGGCCGGGGATAGAGACTCCTTAATAGTATGGGGCCGGGGATGAGAAATATAACCGCCGTCCCACACCGCCCCATTTAAAACCCAATCGATAGGTGAACACTTACCAGGTAACTTGGTAGCTGTTTCAATAGGTGATGGCACCTATCAGATCCTCTCCTAACTTTTGGTAGATATTGCATTTAATTTACCACAATACTTTTCTTTTTTTAATTAATTAACACCTACCGGTATTGTGGTAGGTGAAATAGTAGTAATATTTTGAAATTTACATAAATAAAATTTTTCCACCGTTTTTTTAACATTGCGTACCACAATTCGGTTGTGCTGTCTGATGCAAATACTTTTTGTAATTTTTGTATTAGTATTACTAATTATGTAGCTAAAAAAAATATACACAACGGTACTTATAACTATATAAAATGAAATATATATTAGGAAAATGTACTAAAATGATTACATAATAAAGTTGGAGCTTGAAACAATTCTCCCAAAATTCTTGTGATATAAATATTTAATTAATAGCAATTATGATTCTAATTTTTACTTAAATTCCAAAAGTACAACTAGCTAAGTTCCAAAAAATAAGTCTGAGTAATTCTAAGTTCTAAAAAATGCAGCTAGTCCGTCCAAAGTTAACAAAAATTGCGTATAGTTCAAGAAAAGTGAACCCTGAATTCCGATGATCTGAGTAGATACATTATAAAGACTCCAACGTCTTTGAAAACCGACGTCTTTGAAAACCGAGCTAAGGTAACTGAATATATTTATCTAAATATAATTTATAAATCATTATCAATATATTATCTCAAATATTTATACAAATCATTCCAGCTCAATATTTCTTATTTTAAATTGGCAATAACGCACATAAAACTACTTGATAATTTAGCAGCCGTAAATTGAAGCTGTACCTTTCGGTTTAGAACTTGACAAATTTAAGTATGATAAAAGTTGACTACAATTATTTATGAAGACAATCAGTTAGCTGTTGAGATTTTGCAGATTAATTTGTATGTTAAAAAGTCATCTAATTATTAAAATGACAAAGCATGCGTGCATGTGGCACAACATATACATTAATACAAAGTAGATAACATTATCCTATTGTTTGATTTGATCTCCCGTCTTAAAACATATCTTTAAGATTTAACACTTATAGATTATGAATGAACGTTAAAATAATATACTTATCTTGGTTTTTTTTTTAAAATAAAAAATAAAAAATTGGGTTTGTATTAAGGAGACTTTGAAGAAAGGTTAGACAAATTACAAAAAGAAAACAGAAGGATTTAAAATTATATTGGAATTAGAAATAGAAGAATGTACGGCTTACAGCTGACAAAGAACATAGTTAAATGAATATTCTTATAAAGAACATCTTCAAAGGGATGATTCTAGTTGAAAATCCTCTTATTCTGTCAAGAGATGCAAAACTCCTTTTGAAAGGATCCTCAAAATATATCAACCCATTGAATAAAGAAGTCACTAGTCAGGAGTGATGGGAAAAAATATATCGACCATAACGGCAACAATAAATGCGGAATAAATCTTGGTTGTGATTCTTTTTCCTGACTTGTATGAATCTTTGAGAAAACTAAAAATTAGAGCAATACCAAACAACAAAACTGGAGTAATGCATAACAACACAAACACGCAAAATTACCCTAAGACCGCTTAATTTTCCACTATCAACCAATAATAGACAATTACAATAAGTTTTCCCTATATGAATTAAAGGTATACACCATCAACATCATATTCTTGGAATGAATCATCAAGAACTATGGAAATCAAATAAAATGGGAGAAAAGACCAAGAACAAACCAAAAATACACACAATCTGTTTTTGAACGAAAATATCCTCGGGATCTCTGACGACGATCTCCACCATTAAGATTGAAGACACACATGTTAGGAATACTCTACTTAAATTTCACGGCGATCCAAAGATCGAAACTCCGACAAATGCCAAAAACGTGCAGCTGGTGATGGAAAAGAGAAATGGTTTTCAAACTCTCTTTTTCTCTCTTTCTCTTTGGTTTTTCTTTCAGCCTTTCTTTTCTCACCTCACATAGACTTAAAAGCCAACCTTTTAAACCCATATATACATATTATTCTCTACCTCATATTGTCAACTTTTTAACCTCTTAAAGTGTTTAAGCTCTTAAAAGGTCTTCCTTAGTTTAGAAAAGTCTAACAAGGAGGAACAACAAACACCATTTCCATCCATTCAAGTAAAGATTGCATGACAATGTAAAATAGCAAAATCTTGAGTCTCAAGAAGTTTTCTTCTAATAAAATATCAATGCTGGTGCAATACGACTACCGGAAAATGAAAAAATGTATGAAAAAACTGCAAAATTAAAGTGTTGATTTTTTTTTATTATTGGAAATTGGATTGGAAGTATCACATCAACTATGAGAAGATATGAATATGCACATGACTTCATTGCTTAATAAAAAAAATCCCTCTCAATTCGGGATATTATTGCTTTTTCGGTGATTTGACGTTTCGAGAGGACAACTTTTTCAAGTTTTGAACTATTGTCTTAATTATAATTTGTTAGTTGTACCATTGACTCTTAATTAATATATCCACATAATTCTTCGATCGATTTCTTTTTTCTTTTAATATTCTATAACTTAATCAATAAAAGATATTAGAGATTTGATTTCCTTTTATATCATTAGATATTTGACTTTGAACACTGAATATCTACCAATAAATTTCATTATCGGTTAATATTCATTGATCTGCAACGTCTAAAGAAATTTGTGATTTTAGTTTTACTCTCATACAGCATTTTCATCGAATGAAATTACCAATTCATGCAAAACGATAATAGAAAAAATAAAATTCAAACAATAATGAAATTTTCGTTAATGATAAAAATTCTATGATAATTTAATGTGATGAATGCATAATCGCAATTGATGCTAAAAAAATGGGGAAAAAAAAAATACAAAACAAGGTCTTGTACATAAATAGCTAACATCTTCGGTGTGTATATATATATATATATATATATAGATTTGTGGTAATAGGATTACCATTATTATGAAATGGAAATGAAATTGTATATTAATTCCACTTAAGAAATAAAATTACGCCAGCATTGTAGCTTATATACATAGAGATAACAAACAAAATGGAATACTCAACCAATCTAAGCTTGAGCAGTTGATGAATGGATGTGATTGAAGCAACTCCTGTGGTACCTCCATCTGGATTTGAATTCCACTGCTGCTGTAGGAGTCTCCATCGGTGGAGTGATATGTAAACCCTTACGTAAGTCTCTTTGTGCCCTTTAGGCTTTCTTTGGCCCTAGACAAGAGGTATCCCTCCTCCCCCTAAACTTTTTTTCACAAAAAAAAAAAAAAAAAAAAAGGTTAACAAAATTTGTAAATTTTGTGCAATATTAGTACAAAAAACGAAGATAAAAAATATTATTGAATCGTGTTTCGATGGTAACAACAATTTGGAAAAGTTGACATGTATGATAAATAAAGCTATCATATTTACTTTAATATTATTACAATTATGTTAAAATTAATAAAAGAGTAAAATATGATTATGAAGGAGATGAAGCAACCTTACAACAACGAAGAAGGATATTAACAAAGTCTTGCAATCAGAAGCTTAAAAGAAACATAAGGAGATCCAGAGTTTATTACATGCCAAAGTACAATCATTGCTTTATAAGTTAAAGCTTGAAGTTATGATCTCCAACGGATATACTAGGTGAAGATTTCTTTAAGAGAAGTATTTGATAAAGTCTCCTATGTATCAATGTATTTAATTATATATATTTAGCAAGATTTGTGTAATTATGTAATTAACCATACACACTATATAAATCAAGTATCTCCTCTCATCCAAGATGGATTAAGAGATTCACAACCCTAATTTGTATTTTATGGTATCAGAGCCTTCAAGGGCATAATAGCCGACTTCTTTGTCTCCACTATGTCAACCAAATCCGGCACCATCACTACCACCGTCTCTTTCCCCATGGCTAGCGTTACAGGTGCCATGCCGTCTGTCTCCCATCAGCTCCCATTAAAGTTAGATTCCAGCAATTATGTTTTGTGGAAAACACTCATTATTCCAATGTTGGCTGGGTGTGATCTCATCAAACATGTGGATGGAACAGCAGCTATTCTGGCAGAGAGGCTAGAGAACAATACCCCAAATCCGGTGTATCAGTTGTGGCATTACCAGGATCAACAGGTATTAAGTTGGTTACTCAATTCCATCTCTCATTCTATCCTTCCGTAAGTTATTGGGGTTAAATCGGTTAGAGAAGCCTGGGTTAAGTTGGTAAATGCCTATGCATCTGGCTCTAGGGCGCAAGTTTGAGAATTGAAGCAATAATTCCATTCTTTGGTGAAGAGTAATAGCGAGTCGATTACAGATTTTATGCAGCGGGCCTAGTTGATTGCTGATCGATTGCTTTCGCTACAATATCTGGTTTCGGATGAGGATTTAGTTGATCCCATTTTGGACGGCCTTTAGGGTCCATTCCGTGATGTCTGCAGAAGTTTGGGATCCAAGGTGATCTCTTATGATGATTTATATGGTTTGCTATTGACGGAGGAGCGTCATATTAAAAGGGAAAAGTCTATCTCAAAAGACATTAATGTGCCTACGGCATACTTTACAACAAAACATCCTATTACCGAAGGTAGAGGCAAAGGCCGTGGATGCTTCCAAGGACAGCAGTGTTAGTCTTACTATGGCCAGCGACAACAGGCTGCGTCTGGTTATTCTCCGGCTTTGGGACAAGCTGGTTTCCACCCCCAGCAAGGGCAGTTCACCCAATCTGCTCCCGTTGATATTATGGCGTCACTCGCCATAATTGCCGCGTTTTTGGTCATTATGCGAGGCAATGTCCATTGCCGAAACTAAACAATCAGAGAGCTCAATCCTACCCACAATCCAATCACACGACCATAACCTCCTCAGACTCAACTTGGATCATGGACAATGGGGATACACACCATCTCACCTCCGATTTGGGACACCTCAACTTACACTCTGAGTACTCTGGACCAGCGGATGTTCATCTAGGTAACGGGTCTTCACTTTGCATTAAAAATATTGGTTCTTCATGTATTCCTGTCAGTAATAATAATGCACTTAAATTATCGCAAGTATTGCATGTTCTTGCATCAAATTCAAATTTGATTTCCATAAGTGCATTAACCCATTCTAATGATGTCTTTGTTGAATTTTTTAACAAATTTTTTGTTGTGAAGGACCTGAATTCCAAGCAGGTACTACTTTGAGACCCGAATAGGAATGGACTCCATGCTATGCCCACAGTGCTGCCCGCTCCTGCCAAGTCACATCTCACCTCTTTGTCCACCTAGCATGAGAGGCTTGAACATCCGGCATCTTCTATAGTTAGTCAGATTTTAAGAAATAATCAGATTCAATTTTCCAATAAAATTGATCGCCATATTTGTTCTAGTTGTGCGGTCAGTAAAAGTCATCATTTACCGTTTAAACTTTCTGAGTCTGTTGTTGATGGACCCTTAGATTTGATTTGTCAGATGTTTAGGGTCCAGCCCCGGTTAATTCTCATGATGGTTTTTCATACTATTTGTTGTTTTATGACCATTATAGCAAGTATTGTTAGATTTATTTCTTGCATTATAAATCTGATGTGCTGAGTATGTTCATTAAATTTTGTTATGTGGTTAAAAAATATTTTGGTCGACCTATCAAGGTTTTCCAATCTGATGGGGGAGGGGAATTTGTTGCTATAAAAAATTACTTATCTCAAAATGGCATCCAACATAGAATGTCGTGTCCGTATATCCTGGAACAAAATGGGGCAACGAAGAGAAAACATCGCCATATGGTTGAAAAGGGGCTTGCGTTACTTAATCATGCAAAATCACCATTGTCTTTTTGGTCCAATGCCTTTGACACCGCTGTCTATCTAATCACATGCCATCTCCTGTTCTGAATAATGTGTCTCCATATTTTCATTTATTTGGCTATCAACTTGATTACTTGGTGCTTCATATCTTTGGTTGCTTGTGTTATCCCTGGTTGTGTCCATATAACTCACACAATCTAAATTATCACTCTCGTAAATGCGTGTTTCTAGGCTATAGCAAAATACATAAGGGCTATCGTTGTTTTGATCCCGTGTTTGGTAAATTCTATGTCTCACGTCAAGTTCTCTTTGATGAGCAAGTGTTTCCATATTTGGAGTTCTGCCAATCCGTTGTCTCTGACCCAAGTTCGGTTCCCTTCTTGCTTCCTACTATCTATATTATACCAGCCTGTCCTTCCCCTGCTCTTGAACAGCTTCAACGCCCAACACATCCAGCACCAGTCCTTACCCACACCGAGACTTCACCTACATAGCCCTCTCTACCTAACGTCCCACTTGTTTCCTCATCTGAACAAAACCAGCTGTCCCCACCTGGTACACCTATTCCATCTCCTTCAGCACCAGACATTCCTCCCTCTTTACCTAAATCAAATTCCCCTGGGCTCTCTTTAATGGTTGACTTGCAACAATATCCCATCGCTGAAAATGGTGAACCACCAGCTCCTCATGGTAAAAGGTGGGCTATTGTTACAGCTTCGGGTAGAAGGATGTGACTCGGCAAATGACAGGCAAACTGCCTCCTCACTCTTTTATGGTTTCCATGGCTCCCCAAGACCAGACTTGTTATAGTGAAGCAGTCAAAAGTCCATATTGGCATCAGGCGATGGCAGAGGATTTTTCTGCATTCATTTCAAATGGTACTTGAGAGCTTATGCCATCTTCTCATGCGAACAATATTATTGGATGTAAGTAGGTGTTTAAAAAAAATTGAAGCCAGATAGGTCGATTGAGCGTTACAAAACACGCCTAGTTGCAAAGGCTTCCATCAAAGACTGGGTATGGACTTTCATGATACCTTTAGTCCAGTGGTCAAGCCTACCACTATCAGATTGTTATTATCTTTTGTTGTCTCCTTTAAATAGTTTGTCACCCACTTGGATGTTTCAAATGCCTTTTTACATGGTGATTTGGATGAACCTATCTTTATGACTCAACCAATTGGCTTTGTTGATCAAACCTATTCGAAGCATGTTTGCCGTCTCCGGAAGTCCTTATATGGTTTGAAACAGTCCCCCAAGATATGGTATAAACGCTTTACACAGTCTTTGATTGCCTTTGGGTTTCGGTGTTCCCGGGCTGATGTCTCCCTTTACTTCCTGCGCAAAGGTTCCTTGGTGCTATACTGCTTAATTTATGTGGATGATTTATTGGTATTGGGCAATGATTTGGCTATGGCTACTACTCTAATTCGTCACTTACAATCACAATTTTCTATCAAAGATCTGGGTCCTGTCAAGTATTTTCTGGGTGTTGAAATCACTCGTCAGAAGAATTGTATGTATTTGATGTAGCGGAAGTATATACATGAGTTGCTTGCTCGTTCTCATATGCTAGAATCCAAACCTGTTACCACTTCGGCAACTCGACTGACAAGTTGTCTGTTCAGGGTGGTTCTTTACTTGATGACGCCTCCCTTTATCGGAGCTTGGTTGGGGGCCTATAGTATCTCACCATTACTCGCCCAGATATTGCCTTTGCCGTTCATCGGATGGGGCAATTTATGCACCCTTCAACTACTCTCCACTGGCAGGCCCTTAAACACATCCTGAGGTACTTGCAGGCTACGGCCTCCTTTGGTCTATGATACCAACCCCAACGTTCCCTTGCATTGCATGGTTTCTCTGATTCGGACTGGGGGGTGATGTTAATGACCGTAGCTCCACCTTTGGTTTTGGTGTGATACATGGCACTAACTTGATTTCCTAGGCCTCTCGTAAACAACGGACTGTGTCTCATTCGTCTACTGAAGCAGAGTACAAAGCACTAGCAACCACTACGTCCGAATTATCTTGGCTCGAAATGCTCTTACTTGAGATTGGCTTTCCTTTACCTGGTGCTCCTATGCTTTTGGCTTTCCTTTACCTGGTGCTCCTATGCTGTGGTGTGATAACCTCAGCGGCACATATCTTACGGCTAATCCCATCTTCCATACCCGCACCAAGCACTTAGAATTGGATTTCCATTTTGTTCGGGAACAAGTAGCTTCGCAGCAATTACATGTTCGCTATATTTCTACAGATGACCAAGCGGCCAACATCCTCACCAAACCATTGCATAAGACTCGGTTTCAGTTATTGTGGGGCAAGTTGGCTGTGGTCTCTACCACAGCACAACTTGAGGGGGAGTGATAGAGTCTCCTATGTATCAATGTATTTAATTGTATATATTTAGCAAGATTGGTGTAATTATGTAATTAACCATACACACTATACAAATCAAGTATCTCCTCTCATCCAAGATAGATTGAGAGATTCACAACCCTAATTTGTGTTTTAGTATTCAAAGGTCACCTTCTGCTTACAAGCTAGAAGCAACGGTCTTAAAACTACTTCAGGAGCTCCAACAGCTATAAGTTGCTTGTGAGGTGATTCGGATAGTTATATTTCATTTGTGACCTACGACCAACGGCCATAACACTTTTAAGACCTCGATTCCAACTGCTAGTTCAGCTTATGAGGAGTCTTCCATCACCTATAAAAGCAATACAAATTGAATTAGAGAAGCAAGGAAGACTTAGCATACATTTCACACATCGAGAGCAATTTATCAAGTCTTCCAACAAAATCCTTCAAGCAATCAAATAGAGAAAGCTTCATTGTTGTTCATTCAAATATTCTATATTCGAGTTTTGTATTTCACACAAGGGATTTGTGTGAAAGGGGTTTACTTTGTTGATAGTGTGATCAACAAAGTTTGTAAACGTTTGGTTCTTGAGCTTTGAAAAAGCATTGAAAAAAGTTTGATATTTGAACTTATAAAAAATACCGGATAAGTTTAGTGCTTGAGCTTTGAAAAAGTATCGGAAGAGTTTTGTAACTTGAGCTCAGAAAAAGTAACGGTAGAGGTTTGATACTTAGCCTGCAAAAATATTGAGTTTGTTACTTGAATTCGTAAAAAGTAACACAGGCTTGTTTCTTGCCCATAAAGGAAACGTTAGTAGAAAATCTCAAGTGATTGGCTTGGGGACTGGACGTAGATCAATTGGGTCGAACCAGTATAAATCTCGGTATCTTCAATTCTCCATACCTATACTCTTTATATTTATTGCCATTTATATTTCCGCAATTTAAATTAATAGCATTGTTATTTGAAGACATTTTTATTTAGTCAAGCAACTTTATATTCACAAGTTTTACTATTTTATTATTTCCGCATTTTTGTAAAAATTGTGTTCATTGAAAGAAAATTGTTTTTCTTCAAAAAGAATTTTTAAAAGAGTTTACGAAAATTTTTTATTCGGTATACAGTACTATTCGCCTCTCTTAGTACTGTAACTAGCCTATGTGGGACCGTAAAAAATATATATCGATATGGATCTCATTTCGAAGAGAAAACAAAAAGGAAAAAAGCTTTGTAAAATGGAATGATGAAAAAATGAACGGATATAAAGATAAACGAAGAAATTAGTTTTTCATTATACAATAGTAGAGAGAAAAGTAAAGATAAGGGAGAGAGATCTTTCGGTGAGCGTAAGACACATTTATAAAAACGAACCAAACTGGCTTCTACCGGAACTAGAGGTCGGTTTGGTCGGTTTTCAGATTGGTCAAAATCGGTCAGCTTTCAGTCGGACTGTTCGATTGAACTAGAAAACCGGACTATTTTTCCTCTTCAACCAAATTGATTTTTTTAAAAATTGTTTTCATTAATAATTTTTGGTTATTACTTTTAGATTTTTCTTATTAACATAAAATATAATTTTATTGTAATTATGAAATACATTAAATACATTGAGCTTTTTTAAGTAATATATTATGTTTAAAATTCTTAATTCAAAAAAATTATAATAAAAATATTTAAATTTTCACATGTTATAATTTTAATTAACATAAATATATTATTTTATTATATTTCTTAAATCTAGTTTGATTTCGAATTATTCCGGTTAAGTTCAAAATCAATGAATTCATCCTTCACCAGTTTGGCGACCGGTCTATATTTAAAAACCGTTGAGTAAAGAAACAATACGATTGGAGAGAAAAACCATTATTATAATTTATATTTGATATAAGACACTTTTAATATTCATTTTTTATTGTGTCAATTATGTAAATTTTAAAAATATTGATGCCATTTATGTAGAATATCCTGAAATAGATTAAAAAAAAAAAACTTTTTTTAAGAGAAAGTGTTTGGAATTTTTAAACAATTTTCATGTTTAATATAACAAAAGAATTTAAATGAATTTAAGTCTTTTACATTTTAAATAATGGATTTTCTTTTTAATTATGTTTAGGCGTTTTGCCAACATTTGGAAATTACAAAAAAATAAACCCGTAATCCACAAAGTCATTCTTTTATGATTGGTTATAAATGAAGTTAGATTGTGTAAAACTGTCAAAGTCCACATTATATTTTGATAAGTAAATTTAGTTTAAATGTAAATTGTTTCTTTTTCTTTTTTACTCTTTCTTTTAACGTCACAAGGATCTATGAAATGAATTTATTAATTCATAATTTCATCGATCATTTACTCCAAGTGAAGAGAATGCGTTATTAATTCAAGTGAATTCTATTAATGAAAATTACATTTTTTTAATGAATGGAATTAGTTGCAGATAAAGGTAAAAGTTTTATACCTCAAAATAGAAGGATGACCATTCCATTACCACATATATAGATATAATTCCAATTTTCTTATCATTTACTACTCCAAAAATACTTGCCAATGTGGCAATTTAAATATCGTACGTTAAAGCTCTCTTTGTATCCATACAATTCAACTCACAAGTCCTCGACTACGACTTTCATTAATGATTTCATTTTCATTGATAAGTCACTGCTCCGCCGTCACAATTATCAATTTTTCATATATTATTTTATTCTAAGGCAAATAACGTTTCAATTGCCAGCCGATGAAGTTTATCATAATTCAATACATGCAGAGTAACTCGCTCGGCACGGCACCTGTCACCAAAAAGAAACAAGATTTGACAGCAAAATTTGTAAATTGCTGTTATAGTTTTAGATAACAATAAATAAATTACTGTTTATTGCTGCTACTATAAATTTATATTTATATGTATTTATAGTAAAATTTTGATATAATTTTATTATTATATAATTGTAAGTTTTTAGATATTTCTATTAATTTTTTAGTAGCAAAATTTGTTTTACCGTAAATATTTCTCTTTATCAAATTTAATCTCTCTTTTTTTTTTTTTTTTTTTTTGGTTGTGTTAAGTGTGCGGAAAGAGCTCAATTTTTTTTCTTTCTTACTGATATAAACTATAAATCGCATAAGCATTACAAGAATGTTAAAAATTAATACTTGATGTTGTACAGGGAGCAATTCTATTTGGGCCAAATATACAAAACAATGAGAATGAGACATGAATTAATTGTTCTAAAATGGAGATTCTGGTGTATTCTCAAAACAACAATTGTAACCACATTGTTGTAATTTAATTAGTTAGTTAGTATTAATTGGTTCCAATTTAGCTAGCTACTATTAACGTAACTAAAATTAGCAAGTCAATCCGCACATCGATTCCCTTCGCTGAAAATATGGACAACTTTTACCCTCCAATTTCTAGGCAATTCCTTGCTGATAGTAGAAATAAAACGAAGTTCCGGCAGCCACAATTCCAAGCCAATCGCAGTCCATCCAAAATACGCCAAAGCTCTGCCCTGATAACCGAACACATCCCAATTTTTCCAGAGAAGCCACCAATCCAGGACCCATTGGAAAACCTGCACCATCAGTAATCAACTTTTTATACCTCCAAAATTCGGTTGATCCCATCTAACTAGTTTTCAGTTTGTCTAATGGAATCGGAAGAGATAGAATCATTTTGTATAGTTGCCTCTTAGCTGCTTCAAGTGATGATACTTTTAATCAACTAAAACATGCCTTTAATATACTTGACTTTTTTTCTTATTGCTGACTCATTACTTCTTGTAAGTTGACTTGTAGATATTGCTCTTTGTTATGTGATGTTGTACTTCTTTTTTTTTTTTTTTTTTTTTTAACTTCATTATCTTCACCTTTTGTTACGGTGAAAACGATCTTGAATAATGATTAATGCAATGGAGTTGGATGCCCATTGGATAAGGGAGAAACTACTTGTAGGAATGGTTAATCCATTGCATGTTTATACTCCAACCATATTGTTACATATAATAATAAAAACTACAATTGGGTCTTACTTATCAGCTTAAACTTTTGGGTTAATTAGTTCCATGATATGGTATCAGAGCCGCTTAGACCTAGAAGTCGAGGGTTCGAATCTTGGCAGCTCTATTTGTGAATTAAAATTCAACACATGGCAGGATGGATCTGTGTTGTACACTTTTCAAGTCCAAAAGGTATTTACGTACGGAAAAATGTCAGAAATAATAATAATAAAAACTATAATTAAACCTCTATTTATAAACCTTTTCTTCACATTATTTTTTCATCCTTTTTGCCTATAGCTAACACTCACATTCTTCGGTCAAAAAAAAAAAAAAAAAAAACTAACACTGACATTCTCTTTCCTGGTTGGATTTTTTTTTTTTTTTCATTGTTATTAGTTTCTGTAAATTACTTCCTTCCATACAATTTTTTTTCTCTTTTGTACAAATTCTCTCAAATGCATCAAGAATTTTTCTTAATTTGTTCATATATATATATATATATATATATATATATATATATATAGCATTATGGATGCTTGACGAGTGGGCTTGTAAAAATTAATGCAAAAATGTTAGATTTGACAACAAAATTTTTTGCTGCTAAAAAGTTCGTCTAGAAACATGAACCAAAAATTATGTAAAAAAGTTCATTTAGCAGTAAAATTATATCAACCTTTTTGTAGCAAATACATATAATCAGAACTTTACAGTAGCAAGATGTAACAATTTTTTTATTGTTGTGTAAAGTTATGGCAATGTGTTTTATACTTTTAGCAGTAAAACTTTTTGCTGCCAAATCTTAGTTTTTCTTTAGTATATAACGATGGTCGTTCAATTTGATCGAGTTTGATAACTTTGCTGTTCAATTAATATTAAGTTATAGTAAATTAAAAATGTCTATAAAAATAAAAAAGATTAACTAACCACAAATTATTATATTTTCGCCGAATTCCACACTAAGAATTGTTCAAGTGGCTGAATTTGACTTGAACAAAATAGTTGTGCTCGTGAATTACATTAATATGATTCACCTCATTACTTAAACGCTAATTGAAGTATTTATCAATTACTGTTTGTTGAATTGAAGTCATTATCTAATTGTTTAATTATATTGTTAATTTTAGAACCATTTTTGTTGTTGTTGTTGTTGTTAACAAATTGATACTGAAAATGTTGGAATCATAAAATTAGATGCATATATATAAAGTTTATTAGGTAGATTTTAATCTTTAATTCATTAATGTAATTAATGTCGGTATTGATCTATGGTATCACAATTGAAATGGCAGGGAAAAAAACTGAAGGAAAGTTAGCTAAGAATATGCATATCTGTATCTTACATTTTAGGTCCACCTTACAGCTCATAAAAATTATGTTCTATTGTACTGCACCTATCAAACATATAGGTAAATATATAATCTATTAATCTCAGTTTGCAATTATATTCCCAACTGTTAACCAATTTTGTAATTAATTCCATTAGGTTTCTGACTCGTGAGTCCAATAAATACCCAATAATACTTCCTCTTACAGTAATTTTCAAATATTAAATTCCATATAATGTAATTGTATTGTATACATTAGGGGGTCCACTTGAAAGCAAATATTATAAAGACCTACCCCAATGTGCAACAACAAATTAAAACGAACATACCAATTGTCATTTCTCTAACAAACAATTAATTTTAGTAAGTATGAATTTTGTCACTCAAAACCCTAGATTTTCCCGAGTGATATTTTGGGGATTTTTTTTGGTGGTGGGTAGAGTTTGTGATGGTATTATTACATATAAGAATGAAAGAATTCCAGCACTTTTTGTGTTTGGAGATTCAGTAGTTGATACTGGCAACAACAATAACCTTAAAACTAGTGCTAAATGCAACTTCCCTCCCTACGGCAGAGATTTCATGGGCGGTAAACCCACCGGCCGATTTAGCAACGGCAAAGTTCCCTCTGACTTTATAGGTAATTTCTTTTCATTACTTAATTTACTATATAAAGAAATTGTTTTTTTTCTTTAAAAAAAAAAAGCCTTTTTTGTGCTCGTGACCTCTTGAACCAGGATTTCTATATTAATTCTGTTATGAATATATTTTTATGTGTTGTTTCCAAATAAAGTTTTACAGAATATTTACTTAAATAAAAATAATAATAAAAAACCTTCCATTTTGTTGTAACGACATGTTTACTTTGGCTCCTCTCGCAAACATTTCTACTTTGACTCAAATATCATTTGTTAAGTTTCATTGCTATAAAATGTATCTACATGTATTATACATTTTTTTACTAATACATCTCAATCACTACTTCCATATTTCTGATAGGGAATTCAATTCATTTCTTCGTTCTTTGACATTTTTCAGAGCCGTTCTTTGCTCATGCCTTGTACCCCATTGCCACTACTCATGAGACTGACATTACAAGAAAATTTAAAAACACCAACGGATTAAGAAGGTTTTTACTTTCGATATTTTAGAAATTTCCTTAGTTATCTGTCTGCTCATTGCTAATTAGCGAGGAATATATTACCAACAAAACTTTATACTCATACATTTGGTTTCTAAAATCAATTGGAAGGAAATATTTGCAATTACCAACCAAAGTTTTGTTTCTATTTTTTTAATTTATGTTTTTCTTTGCTAATTTATTGATATTTTTCATTTTCTCGTAACACGTTTCATTACATTTTCTACCTTATGGAGTGAACCAAAAAAAGTGGCACATATTATGTGTTATTAATTAATGAAGCATGTAAGTAAAACAATGTAAAAAACTGATATCAGCTGAAGCATTTGGAGTGAAGGACGTGTTGCCGGCTTATCTAGATCCAAATCTGCGACCCGAAGACCTTCTCACCGGAGTAGTTTTTGCCTCCGGCGGAAATGGTTATGACCCAACTACTAATAGATTAGCGGTACTTCTCGCTTTCTCTCTTTTTCTTTTTCTTCCTATTATACGTTTTTTGTAGTTAAATACAAAATTAGACATGGATTGCTAAATTAGGAGCAAATTGATTTTGTATATATTTAGGTATTCATTGAAGGGAGGTAAATTGACTCTTTTCTCCAAGTATTATATTATATTATACTAATAAATTTGATTTAAATTTGGATGAGGAACAGGGTGCATTTTCATTAAGGGACCAATTGAATTTCTTCAAGGAATACAAAGAAAAGATAAAAGCAGAAGTTGGAGAAGAAAGAAGTGGAACAATTATATCAAAAAGTGCATACTTACTGTGTACAGGAACCAACGACATTCTCAATACCTATTTTTCTATTGGATATTTGCACACTGACATTAATACCTACACTGACTTCTTGATCTCCTCTTTTTCAAGTTTCATTAAGGTATTTCAATCTTATATCCTTGTATTTTTTTTTTTTTTTTTTGGGATTCTTAGTCTTTTAAAATATAATAACACATTAATTACAATACGTTGTAGTACTAATTTGATTAAAATATTTCTTTACAAGCATACAAAATATTTTTTCTTAATTTTATTATAATCAACGTTAAATAAGTATAAATTAGAGAAAAAAAAATCAAATATCTTGACTTGTCGTAAAAAAAGACTAAAAATTAGATTGCCTATTATTATCAAAACAATTTTGATGAGACTTCAATATTCACTTTCTTGACTTGTTCATGATTGGCAACTTCTTATGCAGTTAATACTTAGATGTGATTATTATGAATTTACGTTCTTGATGTTGATTATTTTGAATTTGCATAAGTATATTGAATTTTATTTTGTTAAGCTTTTGACTCTTACCTTTTCTTATAAGTTTTTGAGTTTGTATTTTTAAATTTGACGAAGATAGTTTCAACAGTGTGATAGTTATTTGTCATTGGGCAATTAACGTAACCTAAACATTTAATGACTGAATATAAAGTAACATTAGAATTTAAGAATTTACTGGTAAATATTTATTTGGTTGATTTTATACCTATATTTTTTAAAGGGTTTGGTCAGGGGGTTTAATATTGCAGAGGAACCAATGCATTTATGAAAATTTGTAATTGTGAAAATTTATAATCTGTCAAAAAAAAAAAAAAATGCCTATCTGTTATTGTAGATGTTTCCGTACAGTGAGGGGCATTAATTTTGCTGGAAGATTTCATAGATTTTGTGTTGTTTATATATTGATTCCATTATATGGGTGTTCTGTTTGGTTATCCGCAACATTGATAATTTGATGTTGCAATAATTGAATTCATTTATAGTTCCCAATTTAAAATATATATCTAATTTGAATAAAATATGAAAATAATAAATATATACTCCAATAATATAGTCCCCAAAATTTTTTTAAGAAAATCAAAAAAACAAAACGCTTTTATAAACAAATGATTGCGATTATATATATATATATATATATATATATATATATATATATATATGTTTGTGTGTGAGGCAATTATTTACTTTTTTTTTTTTTTTTTGTTTTGGTATTCAGCCACTTTATTAAAATTTAAAGATTTATTTTTTTTTCTTTAATAAAGTTGGACAATTTGCCAATTTTATATTTTGTGTAGATTGAAGTCCCCATTCCACACCCTTTTTTGGGATGGGTTAACCACCAAGCCACTGCTTGGTGATTTTTTAAAATTTAATTTTAATTGATTGATACATAATTAATCATACTGATTTGACAATCATCTAACAGTCAATACCTAATATTCCTTATATTCCTAAGACGATAATAAACTTTCTTCAATTGTAGACAGTTATTACCTGAACATTTAAAATAGTTATAGCTATCAAATAAAAAGACATTTTGAAATTTATCAATATTGTCTTTGATTTTATGATATTATACTAACTTTATGATGTGTTAAAACTCTGTTTATTTTATTTTATTTTATTGATGGCATAAACTACCTTAAGACCGCCATATATTTACATGAATTATTTTTTACTATGTGGTTCATAAAAATTAGTTTTATCAATTGATTAATTACAGGAACTATATGGGTTAGGAGCAAGAAGATTTGGAGTATTGAGCTTACCAATAGCAGGGTGTGTGCCATCACAAAGAACAGTGAGAGGAGGATTACAAAGAAATTGTTTTGAAAAAGCAAATGAAGCAGCTCTTCTTTTCAATTCAAAGCTCATCTCTGCTATTTCTACTCTCAATTCCACTCTTTCTGATTCACTTATGCTCTACTTTGACATTTACAATCCTTTGCGTTCCCTCATTCAGTCTCCTTCTAAATATGGTACGTCTTCTTAATTACAGACGTTAAGCTTATTAGTTAGTTGTAAACATACAACTCGATTGATTAACCGAGTGTTATATTCATTTCATATACAGGATTTGAGGTTGCAACTAAAGGATGTTGTGGAACAGGAAATATAGAAGTGACATTGCTTTGCAATAAATTAGATGACCCATTAACTTGCAAAGACGACACTAAATATGTATTTTGGGACAGTTTCCATCCCACTGAGACTGCTTATAGGATACTTGTCGATATGATCCTTGCCGGCATTGAGGGTATGATCTGATCATGGCAACTAATTAATTTGTTTCCGTTATAAACAAAATATATATCCTTATTAATTATATATTCATCAATGCACCAAGAATCCGAAAATTTTACGAACCAAGTCCAAATATGACATGCTTTTGCTTTAATTTTCCTTTTTCTTTCTCATTTTATTTTTCTGTTATGTAATTTGTATTTTTTTTTTTTTTAATTGGGGTTTTTCTTTTACTTATATTTGCAACTTGTACTTTTTTATATTTTCATATTCTGATGCATTATTAGAATTTTCAAAGTGTTAGAAATCAAAAAAGTTCAATTTTTAGTTCCCTTAATAATTTTATTAATGGATTGCTACGTACTAATTTTTATGTAAATTTAAAGTTATTTTAATAAATGAAATTAGAATAATATGTATTCTTTATAAATTAAAAGAGAAGGACTAAGAGCACATTTCCAATAACATGAATCCTTTTATCAACTTATAAAAATAAATTAAATGGGTCATATGTTATGACTCTCACTTTATATGATAAATTGGTATTTAATCATGTTGTTATGCAAGCCCACGATCATTTTCCATTATATTGCTTTCCTAAAAAAGTACACTACAAAAAAATTCTATAAGAGCACTGGATGTCAAAATATCCAGAATAACTGAATTTATACAACTAATGTATTATTAAATACCTCATCCGGCTCCTTAATAAACAAACGAGGTCCGTTAATTCAACGCCGTGGTAACTCTGTCTCCTCCGACTCAACCTTTGCAGCCGTCCTTTTGCCGAGTTAGCCAGAGGTGCGACAGCCAAGTTTGATTATGAATAACAACTAGTTGTTCTTCATATTTAATGGCTGGGCTTGGAATTCATCTTAAAACCCAGGCCTGCCCAACCCGATATAATATATATTGTATTTTTATTTTTTTCTCATAAATTTGTTTCAGATTGATAATTTGCAGATTTTTTAATAATTTTGTTTCCTACTGCTCTTAAATCATTACGTTGATTACTCTTTTTTCCAATAATAATTCCAGTGTTCTTGTTTAAATTTATACATAATAATGATTTTTTTAATTAATTGAAATAATATCAAATTGCCATGAACTAGATTTTATTTTATTTGTGTTGTATTGTAATTGAAAAGTAGTATGTTGATTAATTATTTTTTTAATTAAAATATAAAATTATGTTAATTAATAAAAAAAAGAACATTTATCTAAACTAAAAGATAAAGTCAGATTGGACTAGATGGGCTTGGGTGGGCTGATGTTTTTATAAAAAAAGCCTGGCAAGGTCTGGCACGAACCCGACCCAACCCGCCCGACAAATAGATATCCTATAGTTCTTCAAATCTGAAAATTTCCAAGGTTGTGTTCTGATCCTTTATTCAAGTGCATTATTGTTTATGAAGGTATAATTATCTTTTTATTTGTAGTATAACTTAATTGAATTTCTGTGTTTTTGCTTTATTAGAAATTTTCAGTTGAATGATATGGCTTTCAATTTTCCAAATGGAGGGTCCTTGATGAGGTTACCTTATTGCTCTACCACTGATGTTAGATGTTGAGAAATTTTAGTTCAATTTCAACTTTTTTTTTTTTTTTTTCATGCATGTCCTATCACTCAATTGCTCATTTAGTTCATATCATTTTAAAATTATCTTTTAGCCTTTCTTTAATATGAAATCATATTCAATTGAACCATAATTTACTTTTTCAACCTGAATGAATTAAAAACGAAGAACAAAATTGATACCCACTTGCTCGATAGCACAAGGCCAAATTCTTCTTCTTTGTCAGTGGTTTGGTGTGCTTCTTTTCAGGGCTGCTTTCCATTTGCTAGATTGTGATTTTGCTTAAGAATTTAATTTCTTTTGGAATATAATTTGTTTGGTTTTTATTGGTTCAAACAAGGTTGTCTTAGCAATTAGCATTAATCTATTTCATTTTAGTTATAAATTGATGGACCTTATTAATTTCATGCTAAGAAAATTAATGTTTCGGAATACCTCTCTATGAAAATGGTCTGAATATTTTGTTACTATATCTATTTATTATAGTGAATTGCCTCAAATTTGCATACCAATTGTTTCAATCGATTCCTTTGCTATCGCAGGAACTTGTTAACTGGATTTTGACCCCTGAGGAAATTAAACTTGGGAAAGCAGAAAGAAACATCAGTTTTGTTAAATCCATGCTCTTTTTACTTTATGTTGTCGAACGGAATTAATCGTTTCGTAATAATAGTTAAATATATCATAAATGGGTTGACTCATTTACAACTCGTTTATTTTGCGTCGTAAGTAAGATCAATCATTTATCACCCACACACATTTAATCCTCAACTGAAACCCATAAAATTGTGTCACGGTCCAAAGAAGCAAATGATGATCCATTCTCCATCAAAGCCTTCCTACTCTTCTGGCTAATCTCCTGCACCTTCTTCCTCACAGATACTATCATGCTCCATCACACACCTAATCCCTCTCTCTATATCATTAAAACTAACAATCATACCTTAATTATTTCCATAGAAATAATCCATTTTAACCTCCAGTGCTAATACCCAATTGCCATTATCAACTCAAACGCATTTACTTGTTCTGAAAATAACCGCCACGTGGCAATTGGAACATCGTACCATAGGCTCTCCAGTATAGAATTCCAGCCACGATGAAATCCAAACCCTCCGATTGAAGGGAGGGCCAGGATGTCTACTTGTGGAGCCCAACCAATAACTTTTCCTATATCAGTCGTCTGATCTAAAAATTCCTGAGGCAAGACATCTGCTGGATTTGTGTAGTTAGAATGGAAGGATATTGATTTTTTTATGGCAATATATCAAAATATTTACAGATTTATGTTGTAAGGAGTCAAAATTACAAGTTTGTGGTGTTTTTATCCACATCCGCTTGTCATAACAGCGGACAAGCTTTTTTTTGTCTTCCCCTGTTGGTACGCTAGTAAAAAAAAAAAAAAAAAAGCGGAGAAGCTCTATCCGTTATTTACACCAGCGGATGAAAGCTCAGAATCTCTGCCACTGGTAGACAAGACTTGACCTCACACCCGTTGATAAGAAAAGTGGTAATTTCATCGCGCTCGCTGATGAGCAAAGCGGGGATTTCTGGGTGTTGATTTCAGTTGATCAATGGCCCTCAAAGTTCGCTTTTATGAAAAGCGTCTGTCATTTCCGCTTTTCATAAAAACGGACACATTTACAGTCCGCCCTAACCGTTGATCATTTGATCAACAGCTGTCTTTTTATTCCTGCCATTGCATGTAAGAAAGCAATGGCAGGAATAAAAATGATTATTTCACAAGACCAAAATAAGTTTTTCACCCACGCATTTAAATTTTATCCCCTGTTTCACCCACCTCTTTCTTTCCCTTCCCTGTTCATCATCTTCTTCATTTCTTTTTTCTGTTTTAATCGGCCAAACTTCATTTCTTTTTTATGTTTCACTCAGCCAAACTGTTGAAGTAATAGAAGCAGTACATTAGGAGCACCAAGACAAGTATTGTTTGTTAACGTGTCAACCACTTTGTTAGAGATTAGTATGTTACATATAGTAAACTTTTTTTAGAATTTTTTATATTTTTAGAAGTTTTTAAATAAATAGTTGTTGTATTATGTTGACATTATAACTCACTTGTACTATTATGATCATAATTAAATAAATTTATTTATTGCATTTTTTTTTATAAAATTAAGGATTTGCTTTTTTATCTTATATTAAGTAAATATATTTATTATAAATTTGTAATATATGATGAATATATTATGTTTGTTAAAAGTTGGTTCTAATTAGTAATTTGAACACTTAAGTTTAGAATATAGTTAGAGATATATTGATTAGGGCTTATGATTATATGAAAAAATTAAATAATGTTATGGTAGTTACTAATTTATTTGTTGCTTTTTTTTTTTACAAATTTAGGGATTCGTCTTTTTATCTTATATTAAGTAAATATATTTATTATAAATTTGTAATATATGATAAATATAATATGTTTGTTGAAAGGTGGTTCTAATCAGTAATTTGGACACTTAAGTTTAGAATATAGTTTGGGATATATTGATTAGGGCTTATGATTATATGAAAAAATTAAATAATGTTATGGTAGTTACTAATTTATTTGTTGCTTTTTTTTTTTTTTTTTTACAAATTTAGGGATTTGCCTTTTTATCATATATTAAGTAAATATATTTATTATAAATTTGTAATATATGATGAATATATTATGTTTGTTGAAAGGTGGCTCTAATTAGTAATTTGGACGCTTAAGTTTAGAATATAGTTAGGGATATGTTGATTAAGGCTTATGATTATAATAAAAAAATTAAATAATGTTATGGTAGTTACTAATTTATTTGTTGTTTTTTTTATACAAATTGAGGGATTTGCATTTTTATCATATATTAAGTAAATATATTTATTATAAATTTGTAATATATGATGAATATATTATGTTTGTTGAAAGGTGGTTCTAATTAGTAATTTGGACACTTAAATTTGTAATATATGATGAATATATTATATTAGTTCAAATGTGGTTCTAATTAGTAATTTTGACACTTAAATTTAGAATATAGTGTGGATATATTGATAACTAAAATAAAACTTAATAAAATAGGACATAGAGTTCAAATAATAATTGTTATATCTCAACTTCATGATAAACATTAATTGCTATTTTAATCGTAGAATTAATGTCTCTTTTATTTGTTTATAATTATTGACAGAATAATATCGACTTCACTAACTATATTGATTTGTTAGGGTGGAAAAGTCATTAAGAATCAATTCGGTATGGATTATGAAAATGGATATTCGAAAACAATACTTTTTCCTCAACAATTTGATTTTGCATTTTTATTGATAAACTTAGGGTTGTTATGAGATTAGGGAAAAATGAAAAAATCACTCAAGTAGAATTCCAAAACCCTGTGGCAACTTATGGTGAAACTTTAGTGTTTAGCAGTCAACAAATATAGGATAATGATGATTTAAATATAATGTTGGGCATGATCAGGAGTATTACTATAGTGTTTTGCTATGAATTATATATAGAGTACATTCATGATCAATCTAGTATAGCACTTGATAGTGGAGCAGGACCATCTACTTGTAAATGTCTTGAGTTCAGTGTCACTAATTCTGCAAACACTAATGAGGATTCCGAGGAGGAGGAAGAGGATTCCGAGGAAGAGGAAGAGGATTCCGAGGAAGGTGTTAGCATTAATATATCCACTAATCATATTACACCTATATCAAATACAGATGCGACTTTGGGATGCAATGATTTTGTCCCTATGTTTTTTCCAAATCTTCCTCAGTATACAAAAGTTGACATTTCAAGGATGAGAGTTGTCCCATATAATCAAAATGCAAATGCTATAATATGGGATTCCTCCTTGGATCTTGCAGAAGGAATGCTTTTTAAATCAAGTGAAGAAGTTAAAATTGCAGCTAAGGAATACTCAATAAGAAAGAACAGAGAGTTCAGAAGTAGAGAGACTTGGACAAATACTATTAAATTAGTTTGTCATAAATTCGATGAAGGTTGTCCGTGCAGGTTGCACACGACTTTTAAAAAAAAGCCTCATTTTGGGAGATCACAAATTATAATGGTGAACATAGTTGTCCCCCTTTGACATCCCAAGATCATGGGAATCTTGACACAGACTATATATGCCATATAGTTGAGGTAATAGTGAGAGGGGATCAAACATTGAAGGTGAAGGCTATTATTGCAATCACGTCTGAAAAATTCACAATCACAATCTCTTACAGAAAGGCGTGGTTGGCAAAAACGAAGGCAATTGCAAAGATATTTAGAGATTGGGAGGAGTCATATGAACATCTCCGTCCGTGGATGTATGCAGCAATACATATGAACCTTGGATTTCGCTACCTTATTGAAGATTGTCTTTATTATGTTAATGGGCAACTGATACAAGGAGTAAGAGTATTTGACCGTATGTTTTGGTTTTTCAAACCATATGTTGAAGGATTCAAACGCTGTCCTCCTATTTTGTACATTAATGGAACTTTTCTGACTGGAAAGTATAAAGGGGTATTGCTCACAGCTTCAACACTGGATGGTAACAATAATATACTTCCTTTAGCATTTGCTATTGTTAATGGAAAATAACAAAAACTGGGACTACTTCAGGTGTTGTATACAAGGTATTTTTTGTTTAGACAAGCCTGATGTATGTGTAATCTTTGATAGGCATGCTGGAATATCGTATGTAATGAGAAGTGAGTGTTGGGATGGAGCACCTCATTGATTTTACATATGCCATATTGCAAGCAATCATAATAAGAAGTTCAAAAATTTAGTTTTAAAGAATTTTATCACCAATGCAGGTAACCATTACTTGCTATTGTTATTTGAGTTTTAATAAAATTCCACATTGTTAACTATTGATTCACATCGTAATAAAATTGTTTCTCCTACTCTTTTATAGCATTTCAAAGTCAAAAAACAAAATTCGATAAGATGATGAAGACACTTGAGGGGAAAGATGCTAATAGTTATAAGTTGTTGGAGAAGATCCCAAAGCATAAAATGGGCTGTTTCATATGATGATGGATATCGTTGGGGTAGTATGACAACCAATATTGTTGAATCTGTTAATGCATTATTGAAAAAACCTCGATGCAAGCTTATCACAACAATGATGGAAATGATATATGTTAATGTGGTTGATCTTTTTGACAAGCAAAGGAGTGCATATTAGAGTCAAATGGATGAAGGCTTAAAATTTACTGAGTTTGCAATCAACACATTGAAGAAGAGGCATCAAAATGCAAATGGTCATCATGTACGAAGGTATGACAAAAGAAGGGGTATATTTGAGATAACTACAACAAAGAGAAATTCTTCCGAGAAAGGGGGCAAAAAGCAGGTGGTTAACTTAAGTGAGAAGAGTTGTAGTTGTGGGAAGTTCCAACAGTTTAAAATTTCTAATTCTCTTGTAATTGCAGGATGTTTAAAATACAACAATAATGCAATGCTCTTTATTGATCCTGTTTATAGATTAGAAAATGCCATAAAATATTGGTCCAAGTGTTCTGTCCTGTGAGGCAATAATGATGATTGGCCAATATCAGATGGATTACCACTTGTACCGAATCCAGAGTGGATGAGGAAAAGAGGTAGACCAAAGACATCCCAAATTCGAAATGAGATGGACTAGAAAGTTACTGTGAGCACGGGGTTTTCCCGACCTCTGTGATGAGAGTCCTACGTTACCTATTAAGCAGATGAACATGAATTGGACTTCAGAATGAGCAGGTTGTCACCTGGAATGTCTCAAATGCTTCAAAATCCGAACGGTCTTTGATCCGAAACCCCAAAAAAGGTCCTTCGAGTGATTAGGGGGCTTAGAGGTGAGTCTGGGATTTAGGAGAATTTGTGACGGCTCGGATTACAGCCACACGGCTGTAATACTACAGCCGCACGGCTTTAGCGAGCAGTCAGATTATCTCCTAAATAACTGGAATAAAGCCTTGATAGAGCAGAAAAATCCCTTAATCAGAGGGATTGATTCGACCAAAGTAGGGGAGGTTTTAATAGCAGAGAACAGAAGAAAAAAGGGGGGGAACTCATTCTAGGGGACAGAAATCAAAGGGAGAAAAAAAACCAAAAAGAGAGAAGAAAGAAAAGAAAAAGAAAACTAAGAAGAAATGGAGAAACCAGAACTAGTCATAAAGAAAGACACTGTAAACACTAAGAGTGGGGGTTCCATATTAGATTCTCACTCATTCAGGATCGTTTTCAGGTCATTCGGATCAATTCGGGACGCATACTAGAGGATTTCGGAGTGTTCGTGAGGTTCCAAGCACATTCTGACCTTCCAATCCACTTCTAGCCGTCAAACACGTTGGAACATCAACAAGGTAAACTCTGAGAGGCCTTAAACTCGTGTTTGTTTGATTTGTGCTGTGATTTTTCTGTGTTTTGCAAATTTTCAAAAACTGGCTATTTGATTACAGCCGCACGGCTCTAATTAGAGCTGAGCCCCTATAATCGCTTAAGAACAGAGCCGCTCGGCTGTAATAGCTTAGAATAAAGCTAAGCGGCTGTAGTACTATAGCCGCACGGCTACGTTCTTCAGGGCAGAAACTCGAAAAGCCTTAAAATCCACCGAAAGCAGCCAGATTCCATTTTGTTCATTCTGTTATGATTTATTTTGATCACAATCACATCCATTACATTCTGATTTCTTTGGTTTTTGGTTTTCAAATGACATTGATGCGAGATTTTCGGATTCTTTGGTTTTGATTTTTGAGTTTTGGGGTTGTTCGACCTAAACCGGGTCTATTGTCCTGCATTAGCGGACCCCCAAGTTCCTCAAAATTCCCAGAAACCATTTTTAAAAGCCAAAATAGGGTTTACAAAGCAAAGAAAATCAATTTCGGGTTCTGGATGACATAGCCGTATGGCTGTAGTTCTACAGACTCACGGCTGTGGTTCTATAGTCGTACGGCTCTAACAAAGCCGCACGGCTGTAGCATTCAGAAGGAGGCAGAATCACAGGACGTCCCGCACGGACGTCATCGCGTGATGCTGTCTTCAGAATCAAATTGTTTTTTTTAACTTAGATGAATGTTTGTAATTAGGAACCCACACGAACGGAACCCCAAGTTCCGGGATCCCGACCCACTAAACCTAAGTAACTTGCATGTAATTGAGCCAAATAGTTTTCCCAAAATGCTTTCAAGCACAAAACCTATAGGGCGTTTCAAAAATGGTTTTCCAGGTCTAACCGAGTAAGTCACCTGGACTTCTCGGTTATCCCCTAAATGCATGTTCTCGCTTCCTGAATTCCCCATTCTGTCCTATATGAGCCCAATTTGTGTTTATAATGCAATTGTGCTAACCATTTGTTTTTTAGCTTTTATTTTTTCCTTTATCATTTTGGATGTATTTTATAGATTGATCGTGTATTTTAGGCGATTGTAATATTTTATAGATCTTCATGTATCTAGGCGATTGTATTGGTGAGGATGAGAGTTTTCTTTTTCATTCGATTTGGTTGTATAAGTCGGCCTTTATTTCTACTTTCTTGCACTTCATTTTTCTGCATGTTATTTTTCCCGTGATTTATTTCTATCATTCGTATTAGCATTGGCTAAATAATAAAAGATAAAAATGGGTAGAGAATTAAGTGAGTAAAATATTGTCATATGCACTTATAAATGAAAGCAAGCTTGAGAGTGAATAAGTAAGTTGCCTAAATCCTAAATCTCTGGATTAGGTACAGTAGTCTACGCTCGGTAGGGAATTGTATTGGAATTTCCCGGATGAGTTGATCCGGGTGGCAACTCTGTCACTGATTTTGAAATTTAAGTTTCGAGGTCTTTAAATTAATTCCAAAACTCACATGCAAGGAAAAGATTCTTCAACAAAAGGGATTTCTAAACAAATCAATGATTTTCCTAAGCAAGGATTCAAACCCGTTTTCCAAACAAAAATCAATTCAAAAAGCTCTTTTCTTTATTCCCTAGTTCGCTTCACCGCGTTCTGCTTTTTTATCTAAAGGTCGTCTGCTCACAGTGGCGACTCTGCTGGGGAATGAAAAGTTTCTTAAAAAGTTTTTATAAAAACTTAAGGAACTTAGGCAACTACTAAAATATAACCTCGCTTGCAGTCATTTACTAGTTCATAGTACCATATTTTACTCGCACTTACATATCATGACATTTTCTTCTTCTCAACCCCTCAAACTCATTGATCAGCCCGATTTACTTCAGAAGGTGACCTACCTCTTCTGCTAGGATTGGAGGCACCTAAGGGGTAAACCACTCATAGCACCGTATAAACCTTACATCATGTTCTATGATAAGGAGTGTATTTTCTCTATGAAGACCTGTACGACCCTTGGTTTGACTTTGGTCCATATGTAATCACCTAGTAACTTCCCCTTAGGGTTACCAAAACATAAATTCGAAATTGGACATTGAGTTTACTCTTTTGGTATCCCCGATTGATGCCAAAGAGACCCAGCACCTAGGAACAATGCGGACCAATCGAAAGGAGAAATAAGGTTGGAAGGGTGAGCATATGTTGCCTGTGCTAACGTTTGTTTTATAGTGATTTTTGACTTCCATTTTTCTTCCTCTCACGAACCATTAAGCACATATGATCATTTGTGTGCCATTCTAACCATGTTTTTGTGTAGCCATTTTCAAAACATAAACATATGTATGACATTGATGCTAACCATTTCTTTTGTAGCCATGCATCCCCTCATTGCGTGAAAAGCATTAATTCATGCACATCACTTACATATCATAAGCACTAACCAATTTGTTTTGTAGCCATATGGAATGCATGTCATGCATAAAACATTCATGTAGGCCTTGAACAATTCCATAAGGACCACGCACATCACATCACCTACCAAGTAGCAAACCATTTAGGTGCTCCACGAGCGCCCAAAATATCAATTCACACATCAAACTGTTTAGGTGCTCCACGAGTGTCGAAAAACCACACTTCATACATCAAACCGTTAAGGTGCTCCACATGCACCCAAGACATCATTTCATAGCTCATTTCATGCATCGAACCATTTAGGTGCTCCACGAGTACCGAAAACCTCATTTCACACATCAAACCAATTAGGTACTCCCCGAGCGTCGAAACTCTGCCCGTGTGCCAAGAACGCGTTCATATCACATCATAGCACAAAAACCCAAGGTGCTCCCCGAGCGCCAAAACTTTACCGGTGTGCCAGGCACATGTTCATATCACTTCATAAAAGCCCAAGGCGCTCCCCGAGTGCCGAAATTCTACTTGTGTGCCATACACATCCGCACATGTATAAGACTAGCTCTATACACATCCAGTGCATGTATAAGACCAGCTCTATACATACCCAAACCCATGCATAAGACTAGCTTCATGCGCAGATCACACATGCATGCATAAAACCAGCTTTGTGCATATGTCCACATATATGTATAAGACCAGCTCTATACATATCCGAACTCATACATAAGACTAGCTCTATGCATAAATCACAAACCCATGCATAAGATCAGCTCTATGCACAAATCACATGTCGTATAAGACCAGCTCTATACGTCCATTACAAAAGCCCATATAAGATTGGCTCCTCACATATTCATGACATCTCATCTTAAATATATATATACATACTGTGAGCACGGGTTTTTTCCCGACCTCGATGATGAAAGCTTTTATTACCTTTTTCACAAATAAACATAAGGCAGATTTGGAATGACCGGAATGACTTTGGAGACGTCTCGGATGACCCGAACATATGTGACAAGTCTTGGTACGGAACCCCGAAGAAGGTCAAGGGAGCGTTTAAGAGAACCAAAGAGAAAAGTGAAAAAAGGGTCAGAAAGGCAAGTCAGTCACTATAGCTGCTCGGCTATAATGCCACTCAGCCGCTAGGCTGTAGTACAGCGGCCCGGCTGTAGGCCACTACAGCCGCTTGGCTGTAATTATCAGATTTCCTAAATAAGCAGAATTTAGCCATTAATTTAGATTTTACCCTTAAACCGGATCATATATAAGGCCAGACTCGAAATTAGGTCAAAAAAGAGAACACAGAGAATTAATTCTGCAAAAAACAAGCGAAAAACGACTACGTTTGGATTTTTGGAGAGAGAAAGAGAGAAAAATCAAAGAACTCAATCTAAATCATCAAAAAACTTTAACATAATCTGTAGAAATGATTAGGGTTCTATGAGGATTAGCATTCTGGAGTGATTCTGATCAGTTTAGTATTTATTCGGATTGATTCAGGGTTCCGTTCGTGCTTCGGAGGATTATAGATGATTTCGGGTTATTCATGATTTCAAGGGATTTTCCGGCGTCCGAATCCATTCTTGGCGATCCAAAATACTAGAACACAGGGAAGGTATACTCTGAGAGGCCCTAAAAACTCCCTTTCAATTGTTCTGGGTGTTGATTATTTATGATTTTGCGTTTTTCTCAAATCTGGAAGTGAACTCAGCTACAACCGCCTCTTCTGATGATTATAGCTGTTCAACAGTACTACAGCAGTGCGGTTGTAACCTTAGAGTGGCACGGCTATAGTCTTTTGATTACAGCCGCTAGGCTGTAATCTCTAGGGCAGAAGCTCTGAATGTCCTAAATCGACCGATAACATTTCCGTTTTCAAAATTAAATGTGTTTTTCATTAATATTATCGGTCAGACCACATCCACATATGATTATATCCACGGTTTTTGAGTTTTTGATTGATGAATGAGGGATTGAATATTGATGATTTCGGGATTTTAGGGATTTTCGGACTCATTTGATCTTATCTGAACCTGTTTTGTGGAATTTCATGAATTTCCAGAAACCCCAGATTACCCGAAACCATCAAAATTCTAAAACGATTTTTCAAAACGAGGAAGAAAACCGAATTGCTGATTCTGGAGCATTACAACCACTCAGCTATAGGTGTTACAGCCGTCCCATCCATTACAGTGGCACGGCTATGATATCCTATAGTTGCTCGGCTGTAGTTTGAGAAGCAGAATTACCGTTTTGCCCTTTTTGGCCTCTAACTTGTAATTTTGCCTCTCTTTTCAATTCAAAAAGGATTTTTGGTGTGTTTATGATTCTAAATGTAGATGGATGATAAATTTAGGCCCACTCATGAATGGAACCCCGGGTTCCGGGATATCCGGCCCAGTAAAGGACGGAAAATGCATGTAAAATGAGCCAAATTGTTTTCAAAACTGGTTTTCATTCACAAAATCTACAGGGCGTTTCTATAAATGTTTTCCAGGTCTAATCGAGTAGTCGTCCGGACTTCTCGATTATCCCCCTATTTATGATCCCATTTCCCAAAATACTCGTATTATGTCTTGTATGAGTCTTTGGTTTGATTTGCTTATTTGTGCTAGCCGTATTTGGATGTAGCTTTTTATTTTTTATTTTTGATGTATTTAATAAATCACTCCGTGTATCTAAGTGGTTGTACTTTTTAGATTATCGTGTATTATAGGCGGTTGTAAATGGCGAGGATGAGAGTTTTTCTTTTTCGGGTTGTATAATTTGGCCATTACTTTACTTTTCCTGCACTTTTATTTTTCTGCACTTTATTTATGGTTTATATTTATGTCAATTGTATGAGCATTAACAAAAATTAAAATAAGATAAAATGGGTAGAATTAAGTGAATGTCATATCGTATTATGAAATAATAATTGAAAACAAGTTGAGGATTAGTATATGTGTTGCCCGAACCTTGAATCTCTGGATTAGGTACTGCGTCTACACCTAGTAGGGAGTTATACCAGAATTTGCAGGATGAGCTAATCCGGGTGGCGACTCTATATCTGATCACGAAATTTAGGTTTCGAGATCTTTAAGTTTAAATTGGGATTTTCTAAAAATCTGTTTTCGAAAATTCATACTTAAAATTAGGTTTTCTATAAAATGTGTTTTCTTAATAAAACGAAAGGTTTTCTTACGGAAGATTTAAACCTATTTTCAAATCCACAACCACATATAAAAAGAAAATCCCCAGTTCCTGCCTCACTACGCGTTCAGAAAAATGTCGTCCGCTCACAGTGGCGACTCTGCTGGGGGCTAATGGTTAATTGAAGTATATCCTCGCTTGTAGTCAATTATTAATTCATAATCTGATATCTCATTCACAACTGCATAGCATGACATTTTCTCTTCTTAAATCCCTCCAACACATGATTAAGCTAGGTTTTTTTCCAAAGGTGACTTACCTCTTCCGCTAGGATTGGAGGCACCTGAGGAGGTAAACCACTCATAGCACGGCATGAACCTTACATCGTGTTTTACGATGAGGAGTGTATTTTCGCTGTAGGAACCTGTACGACCCTTGGTTTGACTTATACCTTCATGTAACGGGCTAGTTACTTCCCCTTAGGACTACCAAAACATATGTTTGAAATTAGACATTGAGAGTACACCTTTGGTATCCCCGGTTGATGCCAAAGAGACCCAATACCTAGGAAGGATGCAAGACCAATCGAAAGGAGGAATAAGGTTGGAAGAGTGAGCATGTTTTTACGTGTTCTAATGTTTGTTCCATGGTTGTTTTACCTTTGACCTTTGCATACGACATCAAACACGCATAATTCGTGAGCCATTCTAACCACGTCTTTTATACAGCCATTTTGGAGCATCACCATAAGTGTGCTATTATACTAACCCCATTTTCGTGCAGCCATAACATTGTGTTCGTGTGCCACCACATCTCGCTTATTGACATTCCTATAAAGCATACACGACATCATATTATATGTCATGCATCCTAACCACATCTTTGTGCAGTCACTTACATTCTGTATGACATGGGCATTCATCTCATCTCCCCCCATCTAAAATGAAAGGATGTTCTAAGTATAGCCTTCACAACCATTTCATAACATAACTGGTGTCCCAAAACAACCTGTATTCCGCCCGTGCACCGGATTGCACTTGGCCATCTCATTGCATCATTTCAATCATTAAGGGACCACAACGGTCTTAGGTTTATATTCATGTGGCAAGTCACACAATATCATTACATGGCATCGTGTCGATTCATCATTGGTGTCATAGCGATGCCAAAGTCTTGCTTGTGTGTCACGATCCACATCGGGTTGTTCCATAACATTGATGATTCATTCGAGGTACTCCACAAGTACCGAACTAGAACTTATATTAGGACATTTCATAACATTCCTAAACTATACAAGGTGTTCCATGAATGCTGAAATTCTGTCCGTGTTTCGAGTTACACGTGACTTGTTTATAACATCACTTCATCCAAGATGCTATAAAAGCATTGAACCTTTGTCTATGGAACAGCTCCCATATGACCACTTCATATCATCTCATTGACCTACGAAGTTTCGAACCTCTGCCCGTGTGTCGGTGCACATGTGACCATTTCATGACATCTACTAGGTGCCCCGAAGGCGCCAAACCTTTGTCCTTGTGACAGCTCACATGTGACATTTTTGCATTGTCTTTCGTATGGCATGGGGTATGCTTGGAACATCCAAAATAAGAAGAAGGAAAATACAAAGGTCATTTTCATCATCATCCACATCCATGAAGTATCATCTAGACATGAACATGTACATACCATACACAACACTTAATGTGTCGAGTCTAGGTCCATGACATCCATCCGAAATTCTAACCTTATGTTGAATGTGCGATTTAGAGTCGAACCTCAAAGCTGTTAGTTTGTGTAAAGTCAGAGCCGAACCAGTCAGTTTAATCAGAGACGGTCACCGTGGAGGGGATCAATTCAGGTTCGAATTCTGATCGGGAGGTTGAAACTCAGTTGTCTACTTTACCAGTTGACAGTCAGATTCTATTGGAAGAAGCAGATAGATCAGAGATGGTCGACGAAAATAGTGGGAACATGCCCTTTGACATGGCAGCTTTTATGAGGAATTTTTTGAGCTCGGATGAATTTAAGGCTACCCTTATGGAGCAAATGCAGGCGGTGATCAACACTACCCCTATTCTGACTGTTCCATTGACTCAGAATTTGGTTGGAAGTGGAGGACAATAGTTTGTCTAAGCGACAAATGGAGCTAGAGGGAGTCTTCGCAGAGGAAGCAGTGGAGTTGTCAACCATAGGGAACCCGACCGTCAATCTGAAGAAGATGAGGCCTTTGAGAAGGCAAGAGAAGCCTCGATTGAGACTATGGTGGAAAAGCATCTCAATAAAAAATTGTCTGCTATTAAAGCCATACTGCCTAAGGTAAAGGAGATGGTGCACTATAATCCCATTCGGTGTGCCGACCCAGCTACTTTGATGGCCGATGGAGAAGAGCCGCTTCCGGCTAGTTTTCACATGCCCTATCTTCCTCCCTACATCGGGAAAGGCCCACCGAAAGCCCACGTAGACAATTATGTGAGAATGATGACTAGTATGGGGATCAGGAAGGGTCATCTCTTGAACTTGTTTTTGACTACTTTAAGGGGTGTTGCGGCAAAGTGGTACATGGAGATGCCTCTGTATACCCGTTCTACTTGTAAGGACCTATCTGAAGCTTTTGTGAAGCAATACGCTTACAACACCCAGGTGGAAACAACTCTTGAAGATCTGGAAAGGATCCACCAGAAGCCAAATGAGTCTTTCCTGGCTTACTACAAATGGTGGATGGATATACAGGTTTTGGTGGATGGGGCACCGAAGTTAGAGTCGCTGATTGTAAAGCTGGTGGATGGTAGTCTGCCCCAATACAAAGACAAGATGAAGCTAAAAAGGTTCCACTCCTTCAATGAGGTGGTTGGATTTACTAAACGTATTAAGCCATATGAAGAAGAGGAGCAGAGTGGTAGACAGAGTTCGGGCTCCTACAGAAGTAACCCGAGATACTCCCAAGGATACAAAGGTAGTAGTTCTAAGACTACCGCGGTCAGGTCTAGTTCCAAGACGACGCCGAAAACAGCCTCTATTGAAGTGCAAGAGTCAGAGGTGGCTGCTGTGAACCAAGGAAGACAGACTCCTCAGAGGGTCACTAGTCCATGGGCCGAGTCAGCAAGTCAAATTTTCGCCAAGTGTAGAAAGGCTGGGCTGTTGCAGAGCCTGAGGCTTTTCTCGCCTCTAGCTGAGGCAGATAGAGATAATTTCTACTCTTACCATATGATGACAGGTCATCATACGAATGAGTACACCCAGCTGATTAAGGCCATTAAGCAGTTGGTCACTGATGGCAAGATTGTTGACCCGGCTCTGAAGCCGAGCGTGCAGAAGAATCCACTCCCTACTTTTGGAAGTTAAGTGAATATGGTGCAATCTGGTCTGCCGGCTAATTACGTATTCGTTCAGATCATTAAATCAAATCCGAACGTGTGAGCCATCTTAGTGGAATATGAAGAAGAGCCAGAGCTAGTCGAAGAGCAGACATTGGCAGTGAGGAATAAGGCAGGTCCCATCGATTTGGATAAGATCGAAGTGGATGATAAGTATGACGATTTTGAGATTTAAGAGTCGAAGCCAATTTATCCAGTGGAGACAAGAAGGGGTACCATGATTGAGAAAGATGGGCCGGTGATGCACATTACAAGGAGCGGAAGGGTTTATCAACCGGCTAATATACCACCTCCTATACGCCCGAGAAGGAATACCACACCTGTGCTAAATGATGCTACCCAATCATCTCTAATGGCCAAAGAGGAAGACATGGAAGTGGACCAACTGAAGAGGATACCAGCTCGTGCCAGTGTTTGGCACTTACTTATAGAATCGAATAGGCACCGCGAGGTGGTAGTTAAGCAGTTAATGGAGATGGAGGCTAACCCCACTATGTCTCCGGATGAGGTATGTGCAATGATCAAAGGAGTGGATTTGAAAACTAATCGAGCCATGGAGATCAGTTTTGGGGTTGAGGACCTCCCACCTGAAGGAGTAAATCATAATAGGGCTCTATACCTAAAGGTTGAAGTCATGGATAGAATGATGCCGAGCGTAATGATGGATGACAGCTCAGCCTAGAACATTTTCCCGCCCAGATCCTACCTTATTTGGGGATGAGTACAGAAGCTCTTTATTGATCCAATACTGTGATTAGGGCATATGACGATAGCAAAAAAGCTGTGCTTGGGACTTTTGAAGCTGAAGTCAAGGTGGGGGAAGTTAAGTCAAAGGTGCTGTTCACGGTGATCGACATTACTGTCACCTTCTCTCTGCTCTTGGGAAGGCCATGGTTCCATGCCCTAGGAGGAGTGCCCTCGACCTTGCATCAAAAGGTAAAGTTTTTAATTGAAGGGAAGGTGGTGACTGCTGAAGCAGATGAGCCTTCTGTTGTGGCTGCCTTGAGTGCTACTGAGCAGCCGACGACTGGTTTTCAAGTGACGATGATTATTGATAAGCCAAAATTTATAGACTGGATTCATAAGTACTTTGCCAAGCAGAACTCTGAGCCTGGAAAAGGGTTAGGGGCCAAGCAGTAAGGTATCCCTGAGTTTAATATTGAGGCCGGCAAGTACCGCCAATTTGGGCTTGGTTATCGCGAGGGGAAGGCTAAGCAAGAGAGGAAACATGTGAACTTGGTGGACACCTTTGTCCGAGTCTTTGAATCAGTCTATAATGGGACTCTTGAGCCGGTAGTTGTTGAGATTTTTGCTGATGTTGTTGATTTCAGCAAGTATGGAACCGAGCCTGTTGTGAGTATGCTGTGAACTAGAACCAAAGACAAAGGCAAGGAAATTCCAAGTCAGAAAGTAGTTGACCAAGTTAGAGTTGAATTTGGAGATAAGGGGGAAGCCTTTGAGAAGACTGACCTAGTGAGAAGTGAGATTGAAGTGGCTGTGGAAGCCATCACTAAGGCACTGTCCACTCTGATGAAGCCTAGCATGGGTTCAGAGAAGAAAGAGCCACTTGTTGGGAGGACACATGAATAACTTGTAGAAGAAGCTGTGAAGGAGCTTACCAAGCTGGTGATGAGGGGTAAAGTTGAAACACCTGAAGAGGAGCTGACCGCAGAGCAAAAGGAAGATCTGGAAGATGACCTTGGGCAGTTGTTCGAAGAGTTCAACTGTGCTGCTGCTGATGAAGACCCTCCACATATGGAGGATGGAAATTTTTCTAATGTATCAAATTTTTCAATTTGTGATGTGATCAATTCTGCCTACAAGACCTTTAATGCAATAAAATTTGATTTTGCTTACTTGTGTGATGTTTTTCCGGATGGAACTGTGCATACAAAAAAACATTCATTTAATGTCTTTAGCAGACATGATGCATCATTTCATGAAATGAACCTAGGGACAGATGATAATCCAAAGATGGTATCCGTCTCGAAAGACCTCACGCCTGACGAGAGAAAAGAGCTTGTAAAAATTTTGCAAAAACATGTTAAAGCCTTCGCTTGGTCCTACGACGACATGCCTGGGGTCGATAGAGAGATTGCAGAACATAAAATCCTGACAGATCTGAAGATGAAGCTGGTTAAGCAGAAGCTTAGAAGACTGCAACCAGAATGGGCTGAAAAGGTTAAGGAAGAAGTGGCCAAGTAGATAAAGGCCAAGTTCTTAGAAGTGGTAGAGTATGCGGAATGGTTGGCTAACATTGTACCGGTTGCGAAGAAAGATGGTTGAGTTAGGGTCTATGTGGATTACAGGGATCTGAATAAGGCATCTCCTAAGGATGACTTCCCGCTCCCGCACATTGATGTTCTGATTGACAGTGCCGCAAGGGCAGCGATGTACTCATTCATGGATGGGTTCTCGGGGTACAACCAGATTCTGATAAATATGGTTGACAAAGTAAAAACGGCCTTTATCACGGAGTGGGGGGTTTATTGCCACAGAGTCATGCTTTTTGGGTTAAAGAATGCCGGGGCAACCTATCAGCGAGCAGTCATGAAACTGCTGTATTATATGATCCACAAAGAGGTCGAGGTCTATGTGGATGACATGTTAGTTAAATCCATGACCCAGGAGGAGAACCCAACTATCCTGGATAGATTTTCAACTAGAATCGAGAAGTACAATCTTCGTCTCAATCCTAAGAAGTGTATGTTCGAGGTAACTTTTAGAAAACTGCTTGGTCATGTAGTCAGTCAGAAGGGAATCAAAATGGATCTAGACAAGATCAATGCCATCAGGGAAGGTCATTTCTGGGTTCACTATAGTATGTCAGTCAGTTTATTACAAGGTTGACGATAGTTTGCGAGCCAATTTTCAGACTTCTGAAGAAGAACC
Organism: Euphorbia tirucalli; assembly: GCA_039660915.1. Taxonomy (NCBI): domain Eukaryota; kingdom Viridiplantae; phylum Streptophyta; class Magnoliopsida; order Malpighiales; family Euphorbiaceae; genus Euphorbia; species Euphorbia tirucalli. The sequence continues at coordinate 75,857,893 of CM077641.1, forward strand.
AACCAGTGGAATGGAATGAGCAGTGTCAGATAGCCTTCGACAGAATTAAAGCTTATCTGATGAACCCTCCAGTTCTAAAGCCTCCAATACCGGACAAGCCCCTGATTCCTGTACTTGGCTATTGAAGAGACTTCAGTAGGAGCAATATTGGTACAAGAGCAGGAAGATGGGCGTGAACATGCTATCTATACTTGAGTAAGAAGCTACTAGAGTACGAGACCAGATATACGATAGTAAAGAAAACCTGTGCTGCTATGGTATGGTTGACGAAGAAACTAAGACATTACTTCCAGTCATATGAAGTTCAGGCGGTAGCAAAAGTAGATCCTATGAAATACTTATGCCAAGCTCCAGTATTAGCTAGGAAATTATCGAGATGGTTGCTTTTGTTGTCAGAATTTGACATAGCAGAATTTCTAGCCAATCAACCGATAGATTCAGACAACGTCAAGAATTTGGAATTTCCCAATGAACAACTGGCGATGGTTGAAGAAGAAGTAAACAGATGGGTGATGTACTTTGACGGTGCAGTGAACAAACACGGTGCAGGGTTGGGAGTAATCATTGCTACATCTAAAGGGGAAATCATCCTTCTAGTGAAATGACTTGACTTTCAAGTAACTAATAACGGAGCAGAATACGAAGCTTACCTCTTTGGAATTGATGTCCTGATCATATTAGGGGCAAACGAGGTCTTAGTCATCGGGGATTCAGCTTTGGTGATTCGGCAAGTTACCAGAGATTGGGAGATAAAAGAAGAATCGCTCTGGCCTTATCTCAAGATGGTTTGCGAGAGGGTGAAGGTATTCAGTCAGTGTGAATTTCGACATATGCCTAGGGAAGAAAATCAGATGGCAAATTCCTTGGCTATCCTATCGTCAATGTGGGAAGGACCCCGAAAACAACTGATACAACCGGTAATCCTGGAAATTGCTCAGAATCCGTGCTATTTATCAGTCAATACAATTGCAACAATTGAGGAACGTCCCTTGTATTACGATATTTTACAGTTCATTCAGAACGGTCAGTACCCCGAAGACGCTAGTGAGGCTGATAAGGTTTCCCTTCGAAGATTGGCAGTGCAATTTCGGGTATTTGAGAATTAGCTCTTTAAAAGAACAACCAATAGAGTCCTTGTGAAGTGTATAATAGAGGAAGAGGCAAGTAAGGTTATGAAACAAATACACTCCAGGACTTGCGGACCACATATGAACGGGTTGGTCCTGGCAAAGAAAATACTGAGACAAGGATATTTTTGGCTCACTCTATAAGCTGATTGTATCGAGGAAGTTAAGAAATGCCATGAATGTCAAGTTTATGGAGACCTCAATCATCTCCCTGCATTCGAACTTCAAGTCTCCTCAACTCCGTGGCCATTTGCAGCTTGGGGTATAGATGTCATTGGAGAGATAAGGCCACCCGCCTCAAACGGACACCGGTTCATTGTAGTGGCTGTGGATTACTTCTCGAAATGGATCAAAGTAGAATCATCCATAAATGTTACAGCTAAAAAGATGGCCAAATTCATAGAAAAGAATATCTTTGTGAGATATGGGATCCCTCACATGTCGTGACTGACAACGGGGTACAATTTCAAGGAGTAACGGTACAGTTGTTTCAAGAGAAGGGAGTTGAGCACCATAGATCATCCCCATATCGCCCACAAGCCAATGGGGTAGTAGAAGCAGCCAATAAGTCCATTAAGAAGATTCTATCAAAGATGGTATTAACCTATAGAGATTGGTCCGACATTTTACCATTTGCCTTGTGGAGATACCGGACGAGCATTAGAACCCCTACCGGAGAAACACCATATTTGCTGGTTTACGGGATGGTGGCCGTTTTTCCAGTAGAGATAGAAGTTAGGTCATTAAGAGTAGTCATGGAGGCACGTTTGCCAGAATCGGATTGGCTTCAGTCGAGACATGAACAGTTGGCACTGATTGATGAAAAGCATCTTCAACCCCTAGACCGATTACAGATGTACCAACAACGAATGGCTAAGACCTACAACAACAAGGTTCATCATCAGAAATGTCCACTTAAGATGGGGGATTTGGTACTTAAGCAGATGAAACAGACCAACACAGATGTACGGGGGAAATTCAAGCCAAACTGGGAAGGTCCGTATGTAGTCAAAAAGATACTTTGAAGGGCGCTGCAAAGATTATGGACATGTATGGGAATGAATTCATCAACCCCATCAATCAGGACAAGTTGAAGCATTATTACATGTAAAAAAAAAGAGGTCCGATAGGTTAAAAACTGAAAAGGCGATCCATGCAAAAGTTAGGACATTGTGATGGGTCGAAAACAGAAAAGACGATCCATGCAAAAATTAGGACAGAGAGGCAATAACTACCAGCTGGAAAATCTGCAAAGACCAATTGGTGGCAAGCGTGGATTCAGTCAAGATGTGTACCATCACTGATTCTGTTCTTAGTTTCATTTCATCATTGATGTGCATTGTACTAAAACATTATTTATGAATGAATGTTCAGTTCTATTCGCTTAAATGTCCCGAGTTTAATGGCAATTCAGATTATTTTATGCGTAATTGGCTTCATATCTTTTACATTTCTCACATCTATAGATTGAATGTATATAAAAAAAAGAGTCTGATAGATTGAAAACCCGAAAAGGGCAGTCTATGCAAAAGCTAGGACCCAAAATAAAGTCTACTGAATTGAAAACCCCAAAAGGGCAGTTTAGGCAAAAATAAAGACAGTCCGATAGGCTGAAAACCCAAAAAGGGTGACCTATGCAAAAATTAGAACAGGAAAAAAAAATAGAATAAATGTCATACAGTAGTATCCAATTCTGATAATCCTAATCCTCTAAAGACCGAGGCACCGCAAAGTCAGCACCTTACGTCCACGCCTAGTGGGGCAAGCAATCAGATCCATCAGCCAAGCTTTGTAGCGAACATCTATCTCGACAGGTGCAAACTATCATGTCTCAGAATCTCGGTGCGAGTAGGATGCATCCACTAATGCTGCATATGTTGAGGCCACTGTGGTCTAAACACTCCACACTCGGTGGTGCACAAAGATCAGGGGGAACCCCCTGCAGGTGACCATATTGTCTGCATAGCTGAGCGGGAGAGTAGAAAGTCAAATGGGTCAACCCAAGCAGCTGGATACCTCCGGCCCAGTAGTCACATTAGAAATATCCCACCAAGGGCAGACCCATTGGATTGAGGCATTTGTCCGCCTCCTCATCCAATTAAACCAGTGCTCCATAGACATAAAACTGAAATCTGGAAGCTCGATGTGTCGAGACCTGTAGCGCTTCGGAGCGTATCTCAGATGAGGTGGATGAGGGCTTAGGAGGCTCAGCTTCTCCAACAGCCAGATTTGTGTATGGGAGAAGCAGGCCTACCAGTAAGTGCACGACCCATACCTACTACAGCCGGAGTGAATCGGCTTAAGAATGTATGAATGTCACCCGAGTCGGGATCAGGAGCAGCTAACTAGACCCCTCGAGGGCAAGGAACACTAGGAAAGCAAAAGATATGATCCATCTGATCCCAAAAGCTAGTAGCCGCATCCAAGAAAACCCGGTTGGGAGCCAGAGCAGTGTAGAACCTGAGGTACTGCAAGCCAAAAGGTGCTAGCAGAGCCAATTGGAAGATCAGGTCATAACCCAATAGTCCCAGAGTCGTCCTCGGGGTTGATCCATGTCAAAAGAGGAGTGAAAGAAGGAAAAGAAAGGCTCAATTACAGAGTGGAGCGGCTATAGTATGCCTAGTGGCTGTGATACCCTACAGTGGCACGGCTATGATGTCCCAGGCAGTTGTAATGTTATAGTGGTGTGGCTGCACTGAAGAAAGGTTGAAATTCGATGTGGGATGGCTCTGTCATAGTGGTGCGACTGTAGGTCACAGTGGCGCAGCTGTAGTATACAGGACGGCTGTAATATCACAGTGGCGCGGCTATAGTGCAGACAACACTTTGTCTATATCTTTATATGATTTTTAATGATTATAGAGGCGCGGCTATAGGTTCCAGGGCAGTTTTCAAGGAAAATAAAGTCTAAAGACACCAGAACACATCCCGGGCCTAACCAAATTGAACCAAGGAGCAATAAAGACATGAAAATGCAGAGAAATACACACTCAAAGGCTCCAAATTCAATAACTAAAAGATGTAAATATCATGTGCAAATCGTTAGAGCATCAGATACATCACGGAGTTAGACCCATGCAAGGGCCAGAATGTACAAGGAAACAACCCACAGATGGGTCAGTACATCACAAATAGAAAATGGGGAAATAGGCTTAAGTGGAGTCAAAGCCAGCATCATCACCATCATCCCCTCCATTTCCTGGCTCATCAGTCGGACTCTCCCGTATGTTCTTGCCCGCATGTCCCATCTGGGCATCCCAATCTTCTGCCCGATATCTGAAGGTCTGGTTCATAATCTCCAACTCGATAACCCGACGTCGCAACTAGTCATTCTCCATCCTCAACCGAGCGGACTCACGGTGCTTAACCCCAATCATCATCTGCACCAAGCAAAGCATGAAAAATATCATAATCACATGCATATACATCCATACATACATGCATAAAGCCAAATGTAGGTACTTATTGTTAAAGCGGCATTATCCCGGAAGGCGAGCGCCCTTAGTGCATTAATGGCTTGGCCCATATACATACCCTGCATCATTGGGATCTGCAGATATCATATTCAAAGGGATCAATCTATGACAAATAATAAAAAATAAAAGACAAAAACAGTGAAAAGCAAGGCCACTCACATGTGTGCTGCCATTAGGAATGGCTAGGGGAAAAGAATGATCTTGGAGATGGAGGTCGGCTTGATAAGACTGTTAAGACTCATCGAACAGCTAAATAGTGCTCTCAATCAGGAAGTCGAGCTGACCGTGCAGATAGTCGACAGTAGGGGCCTGAGGAGCCTGAAAAGGAGAAATGGGAACATCATCCGCTCTAACAGCAAAACCCGCCCCAATGGTCCGAGCAGAGCCAGCACCAGATCTCCTGCCTGTTCCCTTAGCGGATGAGGGTGGGCGTGCACATCCACTTCTTGAAGATGGCTGAAGTCAGTTAAGAAGAGGGTGTTAGTGAAGAATGATTCAAAAAAAAAAGAGAGAAGGGTTTGGAAAATACCCCAGCACCAGGATCAGCGGGCAGTGGAAGAAGATGAGTGGCGATGAACTAGCGATAGTCGCCATCCACACTGCCAACCTCATAGCCAGCACCATATAGGTCTAGATGTAGCTCAGGAGACATGAGGTGAGGCCAAAATAACCCTATCAGCAAGGCAGCTGGAATCCTGCGTGCCTCGGGACCGGAGCGCCAGTCGTGAACCCTCTCGCCAAGGTACCACTCTTGCCCAAAGGGGCACTCCATCACAAAGCACCTGTTAGACAACACTTGCGCATTTAGAAGTAATTAGGGCAAGTTATCCCCCTCTTGCCTCCAAGGGGTCTTGACAATCTAGAATTAGAAATTCAGGAAGTTCAAGTAAGTAAAAAAAAAAAAAGAAGGAGGGGAAAGGTGGGGCCAAGAAGCATACCCTATTAAAGGTCATATCCCTCAAGCAATGGCGGCATTCGTCCTGATCTTTATCAACATCGCTCCAGACAAATCCCAATTACTGTCTAAGACGAGGAAACTCATCTAGCTCATAACCATCAGGGACTTAAACTACCGAGTTGGGAACAAAACAATACTTATAGGCCCAAATCTGCAAAAAGAGTATGAAAACAAGGTCAACAACAATCTTGGAGATGTACAAAGGAAGGAAAAATCTTAAGATAAAGAGTCTAAGCCACTCATATGGAGCATAGTCCAAAAGCCCTTCAGATCCTTTTGAGAGCCTCGAGCACAGAGGTCAAGAGCGTAATAAAGCTGAACCAAAGCTGCTCGACCCCAGTTGAGAGTCCTCATTGACTCTAGATCAATCAGGGATGGTAGCACTGCCAAATTCAAGCTACTCCAGCCCGTGGGGAAAAAGAGTGTGGGAAGGGCGTGGAGCAGAAAGGCCCTCATGTATTGCCTCTCATCAAGAGCCTCAAATGTAGTCCCCTCCGAAAGCTCAGCCTGCCGTCTCAGCCAGTAATCCCTGAGGCTCCTACAATGAATCCGGCTGTCGGAGGACTCAATCCCAATGAGCACAGCCACTAACTCTGGGTGGTAGTCACTGTGTGCAAAAATCTGATTGAAAAGAATCACCTACCCAGAGAAAGGAAGCCTGGTGATTGTGACGATATCCTTAGGAGTCACCATGTACTCTACGGATGGGAAATGAAATGTGTCAGTGGTGTCCATCCACCTCTCCAAGAGTGCAGCCAAAATTCCTCGACTCGTGCGAGGAGTAATGATAGTCATGCTCCGAACTAGCCACTGCAGGCCTGTAGAATTCACGATTGCCTTCACCCCAGTAGGGAGCCGTCTCTACCACTTCAGGGACTCCGCAATCGATCCGCTGCCATAATGGCCAGATCTCGCCTACAAAATCAATGATCAGGGAGTTTATGAGCTTTTTAGAATGCATATACATCATAAAAATCAAAGAAACACCCTTGGAATCGTAAAAAAGTGGGTGGCCTTGAGTCTGCCAACTACAGCCGCGCAGCTGTAGGGGGTTACAACCACGTGGCTGTGACCAACTCCTAGAGCGACTGTAGCTGAAAAATTTCAGTTAAATCTCTTTCTGACTTAACCCAAATAAACAACTAAACATCCTAGGGGCATATTCTACTCAAATCATGCATCAATTTCACCTATTTTCTCTAATTCTATAGAAATTTCAAACTTGGAAAAAATGAAGAAATCCAAGAAAACTAACAGGATTCGAGAAGGCGTGACTCGAGATTTGGAGCTGGATGGGTACTGGAGCATCGATCCTTACTCCATAATACTTGTCATCTTCCTTTAACCCATAAACACTCTTTACGGGTTCATGGGCTAAAGTTCCCCTCCGGGATAGAAAATCTCATGTGAAATACGGGGTTGGGTAGGAGGAACGGGTCGGAGGACTCTTCGCAACTTTCACCTCATGATTTCGAAGATTTATAGGGGTTTGGGGCAAGAAAGTCACTTGGAGAGGAGAGTGGTTTTCGGCCTTAGAAAGAAAATGTGTTGGCTAAATGTTTTGTGGCTATTAAAAGTCACACCTTACCCACCACTACATCCTCGCGGCTGTAGTACTACAGTGGCACCACCGTAGTTTGCTGCTTTACAAAATTTTCGTTCTTCCGTTTTTCAAAGTTTATTCTATGACAATTTGATCCCGAGAAGGTAGTTTTCATGTCTTGCAGGTATTAAGGGGCAAGATATTCGGCCCGTATTCATTCTTGATCGAAAGGGCAAAAATTTTTGTTTCCAAAATTATCGATCAAGGACCGAATATGCGTCCGAAACAACTTCAAAACATCAAAAGAGGTAATCAAGCTTCACAAATCACCAAAACATCCTTCCCTGGCTACATAAGCTTCACGAGAAACACCATTGTCCTTTCCTTCAGTGACACAAGCCCCACTATAAGTGAAATGACCAAATACCCTTCTGTTAGCAACTGAACTATTAGATGGCCAAAACACCTTCCCTTTAGTGGCACAAGCCTCACGGAAAACCAAATCATCAAAATTCTTTTTCCCTAGTGACATAAGCTCCACTAGAGGTGCAATGACCAAAACGCCCATTTGTTAGCCGCCAGGCTACCTAATGACAAAAATACCATTTTTCTCACCAAAAGGGATATCAAGCCACTAAAACTCATTTCTTTTCGTCACATAGGCCCCATGAGAAGTCAAATGACCAAAGTACCCTTCTTCTAAAGGGTACCAACTTTCTAAGCTATAAAATTACCAAAATACCTTTTCCTTTCATGAACATCAAAAGACAAGGAGAATTCAATCTGAGCAAAGTCCTCTGCTTTGCAATGGAGTCGAAGTATGTCCCTGGAGAACCAATCCAATCTGGGCAAAGTCCTCTGCTTCACAATGGAGTTGAAGCATGTCCCTGGAGAACATCAAATCAATTCGGGCAAAGTCCTATGCTTCACAACGGAGTCAAAGTAAGTCCTTGAAAAATCAAGACAACTTAGGCAAGACTGTTGTTTCGTGAATCAACCGAGACAAGTCCCTACAAAGATCATAGCCGGCCAGTATGAGGAGAACCCCCAGGTATGTTCTCTTTTCCTTCTCACCATGCTCCCTATCGTGAGAGCAAACTCGAATCGGGCACAAGTACCCGTTTAAGTCGACTTTGGCCACGCTAGGGGCAGACTGTGAGCACTGGTTTTTTCCCGACCTCGATGATGAAAGCTTTTATTACCTTTTTCATAGATCAATATGAGGTGGATTTGAAACGATCGGAATGACTTTGGAGACGTCTTGGATGACCCGAACATGTGTGACAAGCCTTGGTGCGGAACCCCGAAGAAGGTCGAGTGACCGTTTAAGAGAACCAAAGAGAAAAGTGTAAAAAGGGTGAGAAAGGCAAGTCTATCACTATAGCCACTCGGCTATAGTGCCCTACAGCCACCGGGCTATAGGCCACAACAGCCGCTCGGCTGTAATTACCAGATTTCCTAAATTATCAGAATTTAGCCATTAATTCGGATTTTTACCCTTAAACCGGATCATTATAAGGCTAGACTCAAAATCAAGTCACAAAAGAGAACACAGAGAATTAATTCTACAAAAAACAAGTGAAAAAGGGCTAGGGTTTGGATTTTTAGAAAGAGAAAGAGAGAAAAATCAAAGAACTAAATCTAAATCATAAAAAAAACTTTAACTTAATCTGTAGAAACGATTAGGGTGCTATGAGGATTAACATTCTAGAGTGATTCTGATCAGTTTAGTATTCATTCGGATTGATTCGGGGTTCCGTTCAGGCTTTGGAGGACCGTAGATGATTTCGGGTTGTTCGTGATTTTAAGGGATTTTCCGGCATTCGAATACGTTTCTGGTGATCCCAAACACTAGAACACAGGCAAGGTATACTCTGAGAGGCCCTAAAAACTCCTTTTGAATTGTTCTGGGTGTTAATTGTTTATGATTTTGCGTTTTTCTCAAATCTGAAAGTAAACTCAGCTACAGCTGCCCTGTTTGATGATTATAGCCCCTCGGCTATACTACAGCCGCGTGGCTATCACCTTATAGTGGCACGGCTATAATCTTTTGATTACAGCCACTTGGCTATAATCTCCTGGGCAGTAGCTCCGAATGACCTAAATCGGCCGATAACACTTTCGTTTTCAAAATTAAATGTGTTTTTCATGAATATTATCAGTCAGACCACATCCACATATGATTATATCCACGGTTTTCGAGTTTTTGATTGATGGATGTGGGATTAAATGTTGATGATTTTGGGATTTTAGGGATTTTCGAACTCGTTTGATATTATCTGAACCTGTTTTGTGGAATTTCATGAATTTCCAGAAACCACAGATTACCTGAAACCATCAAAATTCTAAAACGATTTTTTAAAACGAGGAAGAAAACCGAATTGCTTATTCTGGAGCATTACAGCTACTCAACTGTAGATGTTACAGCCATCCCAGCCACTACAATGGAACAACTGTGATACCCTACAGCCGCTCGGCTGTAGTTTGAGAAGCAGAATTACTGTTTTGCCATTTTTGGCCTCTAACTTGTAATTTTACCTCTCTTTTTGATTTTAAAAGGATTTTTGGTGTGTTTATGTTTCTAAACCCAAGATGGATGTTAAATTTGGGCCCACTCATGAACGGAACCCCCGGGTTCCGGGATATCCGACCCACTAAAAGACAGAAAATGCATGTAAAATGAGCCAAATTGTTTTCAAAACTGGTTTTCATTCACAAAATCTACAGGGTGTTTCTATAAAATATTTTCCAGGTCTAATCGAGTAGTCATTCGGACTTCTCGATTATCCCCCCATTTATGATCCCGTTTCCCAAATACCCCTATTCTGTCTTGTATGAGTCCTTGTTGTGATTTGCTTATTTGTGCTAACCGTATTTGGATGCAGCTTTTTATTTTTTATTTTGATGTATTTAATAAATCACTCCGTGTATCTAGGCGGCTATACTTTTTAGATTATCATGTATTATAGGCGGTTGTAAATGGTAAGGATAAGAGTTTTTCTTTTTCGGGTTGTATAATTTGGCCATTGCTTTACTTTTCCTGCACTTTTATTTTCCTGCACTTTATTTATGGTTTATATTTATGTCATATGTATGAGCATTAACTAAAATTAAAAGAAGATAAAATGGATAGAATTAAGTGAATGTCATATCGTATTATGAAATAATAATTGAAAACAAGTTGAGGATTAGTAGATGTGTTGCCCGAACCTTGAATCTCTGGATTAGGTACTGCGTCTACACCTGGTAGGGAGCTGTATCGGAAATTCCCAGATGAGCTGATCTAGGTGGCAACTCTCTATCTGATCTCGATATTTAGGTTTCGAAATCTTTAAGTTTAAATTGGGATTTTCTAAAAATCTGTTTTCCAAAATTCACACTTAAAATTAGGTTTTCTACAAAAAGTGTTTCCTCAATAAAATGAAAGGTTTTCTTAAGAAAAGATTAAATCCCATTTTCAAAACCACACCCACACACAAAAAGAAAATCCTCGGTTCCCACCTCACTGCGCGTTCCGAAAAATGTCGTCCGCTCATACATACCCATACTCATTCATTCATCCTTTCGTTTGTTGAACTTTCCTCATAGCATCATTTCATCCATTCATCAGGAATCATTCCTAATGTTTCATTCCTCATGTCATCATTTCATTCATTCACTATCCCTAATATTTCACGTATAATGTAAAACAGTATGTATGTGAAGAAGAAAGACTGGGCAAAGACTAGAAAGAAAGAAGCTTCGTATAGACAGTCCATTGAGTAAGCTGGATCGATGTAGGACGAGATCTCAGTCTGTGAGGGTGGTTGAGGAAGAAAGAACAGTCGAGATAGAAGGTGAAACTGAATCCGGCAGGGAAGTTGAGATGGCAAAACAGACACCAAATCTTACTGATGTTCGACAAGAGTTCCTAAAATCTCAGGATTTTCGTGATATCTTGAAAGATGAAATGCAGGCTATTATGAGGGACAGTGGTGAAGTCAGTACCAGTAGGCCTAGGAAGGAGAAAGTGGCTGAATCATCTCAGTTTGGGGCTGATATCTCGGCTAGTGTGGTGAAGCTACAAGAGATTGAGGCTGCAATGGAGAAAAAGCTGAAGGCTAAGTGCATAGAACTAGATGAGTTAGCTGCTGAGTTAAAGAAGGGGGCTAACATCAATATAGGGTCCAAGAGCATTGTGAACGTAGATGCCATGATAAACAAAGGCATTGAGACTTTCCCTATTGGATTTCAAGTACTGAGATTGCTTCCTAAAAAAAGAATTGGTTCACCAGTAGCTCAAGTGAACCTTTATGCCCGAATCATGCTGACAGCAGTTGCCACAAAGCAACAACTGATCAATTTCTTTCCAACCATACTTGAAGGAGGAGCTTTGTCTTGGTATAGCTCATTGTCTGAGGATGTGCAGTCATATTAGGAAGCTCTATCAACAACTTTCATCAAGTATGATAGTTCAACACCAAGATCCAAGTGAAGCTGTATGACTTGGAAAGAATCAAGCAGAAACTAAACGAATCCTTCGATGAGTACTATCAAAGGTGGATGAACAAAATGATTTTGTTAAAGAACTACCCCGATGAAGATGAGCTGATCCAGAAGCTGATCGATGGCAGCAGGGATGTCTATAGGAATAATATGAAGTTTCATACTTTCAATGAGCTCAATGAGGTTTACAGCATGGCCATAAAGGTTGAAAGAGACGAAGAAGAGAAGGCAGTAAGCCACATAGGTTGTGAAAGCTCTGGGTACAGTTTTGGGTATCGATCAACGACTGCAAATGGGTCAAGCAATGGATCTGGTTCTAGTTCTGCGAGTAAAAGTGGGCAGTTTTCAGAAGTAAAGCAAGCCAAAGTTGCTGCGGTATCTCAACAACAAGGTAGTCAAAATAGAAATCTGGGAAGTCAAGGCATATCTCCTTGGACTATATCTTTGGCTAAGATCTTCACAAAGTGCAGGAATGGTGGCCTGTTGAATTCTCTAAAGCCATTTGAGAAGCCGACCGATGCCGATAAGGACAACTTATATACATATCATGTCATAGTGAGACACAAAACTAACAACTGTTTTAAGCTAAGGGATGCCATTCAGAAGTTGATTGATGAGGGGAAGTTGCAAGAACCTGCAAAGCCCAACATAAAGACTAATCTGTTGCCAACATTTGAGAAGCAAGTCAACATGGTGTAGTCAGGATTGCTAGCCAACTTTATTTTCACTCAGATCCTGCAAGCAAATCCCAATATGCAGTCTATAATGGCCGGTGAAGCCGAAACAGAGATAGAATATGGGAAGCTGGTGGAACGGAAAGAAATAAAGCCAGTGAGCTTGAATGATCTTGATTCAAAAGATGAATATGAGGAATATGGCTGGGACAAATTAGTGAAACTACCGGTTGTTGAAAAATCAAACATTCCTGAAGTGTAGAAGGTGACGAGAAGTGGTAGGGTCTATCAGCCAGTAAAATCAGCAGAAAGATAAGGCCCCAGTGACTGGATTAAGCAGCGTATCAACATAGAAGGAAGTTGAGAAAGAAGATCTGGTCATTTCACAGTTAAAGAAAACTCCAGCCCAGGCCAGTTTATAGCATTTGTTGTTGTCTCAAAGGAGCATAGAGCAGCATTAGTGAAGAAGCTATCTGAAGTTGAAGTTTCCCTGATTACATCTCCAGAAGCTATGTGTTGCTTATTGGATAAGGTTCATTCTAGTCCCCTGACATTGTGTTCTCTGAGAAAGATCTGCTGAATGGAGGAAGAGCTCATAACAAAGATTTTTATTTCAAGGCTAACATAATGGTTAGGGTCATGCCATGTGTAACGGTGGATGATGGATCAGCTCTGAATATATGTCCATCGAAGATGCTGCTGTATCTGGGCTTAAGTTAAGACGCTTTGAAGAAGTCTTCAACTATGATCAGGGCATACGAAGACTCAAAAAGGACTGTGATTGGAACATTTGAGATTGAGGTGGAAGTAGGACTGGTCAAGTCAATGGTTACTTTCACTATAGTCGATATTCTAGTTACTTTTTCCCTACTATTGGGAAGGCCATGGTTTAATCCGTTGGGAGGTGTCCCTTCCATATTACACCAGAAAATAAAGTTCTCAATGGGCAACGAGGTTGTGACAGTTGAAGCAGATTCTTAGTCTATGATTGCTACTGTGAATGAAGAAGTTCTTTGGCGGATTCTAGATCGCCTTAGTTAGTGAAGAAGAAGTCATAGATGCTCCGATGGTTATTTATGAAAACTATATGCCAGAGTGGTTGTCCAATTACTTGTGTAAGCAGAATTTTATTTCGAGTATGGGGATTGGAGCTAATCTACAGGGAGTGCTTGAATTCAACATAGATTCAGGAAAGTCGAGACAGTTCAGGTTGGGCTACACAGCAAGAACATCCGAAAAGAAAAATCTGAAGAAGGGGATGGATGGCAAGCTTATGGTGAAGCCATTCATTAATGCTGGTGAAAAGCTGTACAAGGGGCAAGCCAAGCCTATGAAAGTTAGGAATGTTGAATACCCAGGGTTTCGAAATATTCTTCGATGTGGTGGATTTTGAAAAAAGCCAAGAAGAACCAGTGGCACCTGTGACAGAGGAGGAGATATTTTTCAAGCATATTGTCCTCCAGAAAGAGTCATCTGAAGAGGCAGGAAATACAGTGGAAGTGTCTAACAAAGGAGCTGAGAAAAAGATCTGTAGTGAATCTGTGGAGGAGATTTCGAAGGCGTTGGTTGTTGCCTTAAACAAAGCTTTTTGCAAAGACCAAGGAAGGGTACAAGAAGAAGCCGATGATTAAAGCAAGTTTGAATTCTATAGCTTATGAAATTACAAGAATCATGATGAAGGCTAAGGTACAACTGGCTAAGGTTGAGGAGACTGCTCTTCCAGCTAAACAAGAGTCTGAAGCAGCTGTATATCTGGACAACGTCTTGAAGCTGAATGTGGAAGATGAAGAAGTGCAAAGCCCTCCACCTGTGGAGGATGAAAATGACTTTGTTGTATCCATATCGTCCATTTTCAATGTAAACGATGTACTTTATGATAAGTTTATTGCAATGAAGTCTCAGTTTGCTTACTTGTGCGATGTTTATCCTGATAACTCTGTGCATGCATTTGAATCACCATCAAGCATATTTAGCATTCATGATACTGCATTGCATGAAATCAACATAAGTACAGATGAAAATCCCAAAATGGTGTTTATTTCACACGAACTAAAACCCGAGGAAGAGAGAGAATTGACAAAAATATTGTAAAAACATGTTAAGGCTTTCGCTTGGTCATACGAAGATATGCCAAGAGTCGACACAGAAATAGTAGTTCACAAGATTCCAACAGATCCTAAATTCAAGCCAGTAAAGCCAAAGCTAAGAAGGCACCGGAATAGGCTACATTGGTAAAGGAAGAGGTGGCTAAGCAGATCGAAGCCAAGTTCCTCGAAGTGGTGGAGTACACGGAATAGTTAGCCAACATTGTTCCAGTACCTAAGAAAGATGGAAGAGTCAGAGTGTGTGTCGACTATAAGGATCTGAATAAAGCGTGTCTAAAAGATAACTTTCCAGTGCCTCAGTAAAGACATCATTCATCACAGAGTAGGGCACTTTCTGCTATAGAGTAATGCCCTTTAAATTGAAAAATGCTGGAGCCACTTATCAAAAAGCTGTCACAACATTGCTACATGACATGATTCACAAGGAAGTAGAAGTGTAGGTTGATGATATGCTTTTCAAATCAATGACCCGGCAAGAGCATCCTGCCATCCTGGATAGATTTCTTACACGCATTGGGGAGTATAATTTATGTCTTAATCCCAAGAAGTGCATATTTGGGGTCACATTAGGAAAGCTGCTGGGTTTTTGGTTAGCCAAAGAAAAAATCAAGGCCATTCGAGATATGCCAGCTCCTAAAATAGAAAAGGAGTTCCGATCGTTCTTAAGTTCCTTGGAGTATGTCAGTCATTTCATAGCATGATTGACTTCAACTTGTGAGCCGATTTTCAAGTTGTTGAAGAAAGATCAGTCGATTGTATGGGATGACAGATGTCAGTTGGAATTTGAGAAGATTAAAGCTTATCTGGTAAATCCGCCAGTTTTGAGCCCACCAATTCCGGGAAAGCCTTTGACCTTGTATTTGCTGTTGAAGATTCCTCCATAGGGGCAATGCTAGAACAAGAGCAAGATGGAAAGAAGGAGTACCCTATCTACTATCTTAGCAAAAAGCTGTTGGAATATGAAACCAAGTACACACTGGTAGAGAAGACATGTGTGGCGATGATTTGGTTGACTAAAAAGCTGTGCCATTACAAAGTACAAGCCGTGGCCAAGGTGGATCCAATGAAGTATCTACATGAAGCACCGGTGATGGTAGGGAAATTATCTAGATGGCTTCTACTCTTGTCATAATTGGATATTGAGTACGTCACCAAGAAAGTCATCAACGGGCGAGCTGTGGGAAAATTTCTGGCGAATCAACCTCCAGAATCGGACTATGTGGAGAATCTAGAGTTCCCTAACGAACAGCTGGCTATGGTGGAGGTAAAGAGATGGGTTATATGCTTCGATGGTGCCGTAAATAGAAATGGTGCTAGAATTTGGGTAATCATAGTGACACTAAATGGTGAGATTATTCCATTGTCAAAGAGATTGGACTTTCCTATAACCAATAATGGGGCAGAATATGAAGCATGCTTGTTTGGGATGGAAGCTCTTCTGATGCTAAGGACAAATGGTGTGTTGATTGTTGGAGATTCACTTTTGGTGATTAGGTAAGCGCAAGGCGAATGGGATCTGAAAGAAGAAGCCTTGCGGCCCTACTTAGAACTACTGCAATATAGAAGAGAGTTATTCAGCCAGTGTGAATTCAGGCATGTTCCCAGGGAGGAGAATAAAATGGCTGATGCACTAGCAACATTGTCTTCTATATGGGAGAATCCAGAGAGGACACAAATACAACCTCTGGTTATAGAAATTTCCAGACAACCCTGTTTTGATGTGCACGAAGTGATGGAATTAATAGATGAAGAAAAGCCATGGTTCTTTGACATTTATTAGTATGTGAAGGAAGGAAAGTATCCAGAAGGAGCTAGTGCTGCTGATAAAGTTTCATTAAGAAGGTTACCCAGCTAGTTCAGAATCTTTGAAGATAAGCTATACAAGAGAACTACAAATAGAGTTCTTCTAAGGTGTTTGACGGAATAAGAAGCAAAAGCAATGATACAACAAGTACATGCAGGATCCTGTAGACTACATATGAATGGAGTCACTATGGCTAGAAAGATAATAAGGCAGGGTACTTCTAGATGATAATGCAATCTGATTGTATGAAGGAGGTGAGAATGTCATGAGTGCCAAATCCATACTGATATCAGTCATCTACCATCACTTGATCTATAGAATCTAGCATCTCTTTAGCCGTTTTCAACATGGGTGATAGACATGATTGGAGAAGTTCATCCCACAGCATCTAATGGGTATAGATTCATGGTAGTTGCAGTCGACTATTTTTCAAAGTGGGTAGAAGCAGAATCCTTCACTGGCATAATAGCTAGGTAGATGGTTAAGTTCATTTAGAAAAAATCCCTTCTCGATATGCAATTCCCCATCCTGTAGTGACTGATAATGGAGTGCAGTTTCAGAGGGACAGCTAAACTATTTGCAGAACATGGCATTGAACATCATATATCTTCTCCGTATAGACCATAGGCTAATGGTGCAGTGGAGGCGGCTAACAAGTCAATAAAAGAAGATCTTATCAAAGATGGTAACCACCTATAGAGATTAGGCTGACAAGCTGCCGTATGCTCTTTGGGGTTATAGAACCAGTGTCAGAACACCAACTGGTGCAACTCCTTATGCCTTAGTGTATGGTATGTAAGCGGTGTTGCCAGTGGAAATAGAGCTCAAGTCACTCAGAATAGCCTTGGAAGCCTAATTACCAGAAACCGGATGGATGCAAGCTAGATATGAGCAGTTGGCAGCATTAGACAAAAAGTGATTGAAAGCACTGGATCATTTGCAAATGTATCAACATAGAATGGCTAAAGGCTATAATCAAAAAGTGAAGTATCCCAAATGGCAGTTGAAAGCCGGAGATTTGGTTCTGAAACAATTAAGGCCTACAAATTTCGATGTTCGAGGGAAGTTTAGGCAAAATTGGGAGGGTCCATACATTGTGAAGAAAGTGCTATCAAAAGGTATTCCACTTCAATTGCTCCTGGGCACAGATTTGAGGAAATCATCGCATTTTTCCGCTTTTATTGAGTGATTTCCGGTGAAAAATCCCAACATTCATTCCTTGATCGAGAGATTTTAAAGAAAAATTTTTGCCCTTTCGATCAAGAATGAAGACTAGTTAGGGATCAATGTTCCATGTATGTTATGCATGATGATGCATATGCAAGCGGACCCTAAAGAATACATTTTCCGCTATTTGGCCAAGTTTGATATTTCACGTTCTGTTGGGGAAAATGTATCACGCCTATGATTGGCTTTAGTTAGGGGAGTACATTCTTTATGCAATGCAATCATTGCATTTCTATTGAGGATATATGATGACTGTTGAGGAAAATGTTGTGATATTCTTTCAGGAGTGGAATGCCTTATTGGTCAGGTACCTTTCCTAACGAGCTTGCTCCTGAAACATCTCATTGAGAGTTGTTATCATAGCATAGGCCTGATGGTCCATGAACTGCTTTTGCAGCTCAGGGACCATACATGCCAACATAAGGCATGTCACATCCCGGTTATCCTTTACATGCACCTCGTATTCCTCCAGCTGGGCAGCCGGTGGATTATGTCCCATAGGTGCGGCCTGTACAGGCCTTTCCAGCACATATTCCGTTAAATCTTGTCTTAGAACTATCCTCAAGTTCCTAGACCAGTCTAAGAAGCTAGGGATGGAAAGCATGTCCCTTTCAAGGATAGATCGCAGTGAAAGTGAGTTGTTTGTTGCCATTAGATTACTACACAGAAAAATCATAAGAGTGTTAATAAAGGACTTAATTTGTTTTTTCCATATTTAATTAATATTGAATCAGGTTATTAATTAACTTAAGTTGTTGGGCTAATGGGCCGAGATCCATATTTCATTAAGATATAGCCAGACGAGGGCCTGGAAAAAACTATACCCTAATTATTTAGATAGGAACGCCGTCCAATCCCAACCTAGGGACTCTCGGTTTGATGGGCTTATAGGCACTTACCCATCTGTGCTTAGAGCTAGGAGAATCCTACTACCTATGCTAAGTCAAAACCTCCATCCAAGTGTCAGAGTAACTTATACTCCAACCCAATACAAAATGACGATACTCTAGTGCATCCAGCGAGGGCATGGTCTACAACTGGCCTATCCCCACTTCGAGTCAGTTTTGAATGAGGGAAGCACTTTTAAACGACTTAGTAATTTCCTTTTGGTTATTAGATTCATTTTAATAACGGCTTAGATGCATAGGCGGGTGAAATTGAGATTGGATCATACATATACATACATGAAAATAAATAAAGCATAATTAAATAAATGATGGGCTGCTATGGGCCTATGCTACAACCTAATATAATTCTAGTAAACCTATACTAGAAAATATACCAGGTGGGTCTCCTCTTCTTCCTTCTGGGCTCCCTCTTCAGTGGGCTTCTTCTTTACAAATTTTATAATAAGTAAATAAAATAAAATTACATTAAAAAAGAAAAACGGCACACAGGCCGTATTTACCCAAAAAGAAAATACAACCCATCTTGAAATAACGCCCAATAGCATCCATCCACACATTTAATCATACAAAACATGTAAACCAATGCATAAATTTATTAACATGTTATAATGCATGAATTAAATCCCATTTCAATTATGTTCATAGCCATTATTTTGAAACCGCCAGTTTTGGTCCAACATGGTTCTAACCCTTAATAAGCTTTAGGCCTCTATCCCAGGCAGAATACTGCTCCCACTGGAATTGGGAAACCATAAGTCCATATCAGCCGCCCGGGTAATTATGCCAAGAAATCCCGAGCCAATTTCAATTATACCATATTAATTTCCAAAATTAATATCTCATGAATAAAATTAAAATTGCATTCAAGAAACCATGCGCATTTAAATTACAAAAATTTAAACACACAAAATTTTAAAACCCATTAAAATTCAAACCCTGAGCCCCGGGCCCAAAACCTGCCAAATCCAAAACTGGGCCCCGACCCGCTGTAGCTAAGGCAACTCTGTTGCCCTAGCAGTAGCAGCCACTGGTGCCGCTGTTTCCGCCGGATGCAGCGGCCAGCAGCCCCGTATATGCAGAAACAGCTCGTGATTTTCGCTGAAAAAATAAAATTTATAGCAAAATAATTAAATCACCAAGAAATAATCAAGCAACAGAAAATTACAACCAACATAAACCAATATGCAAATTAATTTCCAATTGCAAAAACCATGGGGAAAATCACAAAACCCAAAACCAAGAATCTCAAAAATAAAAACACCAATTTTAAAATAAAGGATTCAATCCTGTTAATCAATTTCCACATATGAAAAGCCCTCTCTAATACCACTGTTGGGATTTTTCACCGGAAATCACCTGATAAAAATGGAAGAATGCTATGATTTCCTCAAATCCATGCCCAGGAGTAACTGAAGTGGAATAAAAAACATTAAAATTGAAACAGAAGAGAATCAATTCTCACCCGGAATATCTCCTCTAAAGATGGCTACAGAAATCAATAGAGACTTCCTCCACGTTCCCGTACACGAACGGCTTTGGAACTCAACCCGTGCTAGTGTGGGGATCGGCCGAAAGAGAGAATATTGTAGCTGTAAATTTTCAGCTCCTTCACTTGTGTTGGCCGAAATTTTCATCTAGGTTTTTAAACCTAGATGGCCAAAATTCCCATTAGGAATTTTAGGCCCAATTTCCTTATAATTTTATGTGGGCTTATTTCTTTTCTTTGAGCCCAAGTCTATATTAATTCACTTGGTCCAATTTAACCTCAAATCCAATGTCAATTTAATATGTATGCTAACATATCATACCATATAATATATTACATACATTTAAATTAAAATTAATTTAACCGATGAATTAAATTAGACTTTCATAAAATTAAATACATGTAAACCTATACATGTAAAATATTTCCACCTAGGAAATAATTTCATAAATTAATTCATTGAATTAATTTATGAGAAAACTAATACAAATATTAATTACATTATTTTGATCAATCCAATTGATCTATATGATATAATTAATGGAATCCCCTCTCTCTGGTGAGTATACTCCAAGTATACAGTTGATCCTTTTAGTTCGAGTTCAGACGTTCAATGTGTACGATCCTGTGGGCCCGCATTTATGTTGGCAGTGGGCCTATGGCCCACAGACTGCAGGCGGGCTCTAGCAAGCCACTACAAACCCCAATTAAGACGGAGATAGCAGTCTAACTATAATCATAACCCAGTAGTTTAAACTTGTATATCCCATGTCATTGATATCGATGTCCAACATAGAGGCATGGAATGATCACCCTCTTTTTTTTCGGACAATTACTTTATCCCGAATGAACAGATGCTCACAAATAAGTTCCAACTTGTTTGGGTGTGGCCACACTCTTATCAGTTTCATTCATCAAGAGGCCGGTGGTATCATCTCAGTGGACTACTGAGTGACATTCCCCTCTGCATATCCATAGCAATGCCATGTTCACTGACATAACAAAATGTACCCATACTTGGCACCCTGTTACAGGCCCTTTAGGCGTACACCAAAGTATGCCACTTCACATGCAGCACCTACTGGTGTGCCCTAGTCCAAATGGCATTAGTTCTTGTATTGTACTGTACTTTATATTTGGATATTTTGTATTATACATTTTGTGTTGAAATAAAGGCATGAATCATTTATTCATATCTTGTGCTATTTACAAATAGATTATCCAATGATTATAACCATACTAAAGTAAACCAATATAGGTCATTGGATTATGAGACCTTTTAGTAGTGTTAAAGTTATAATCATAAAGATATCCCTAGTCTGTTCTAATCATGGGAATGAATAGAACCAAAGACTAGCATATCCTTGACTGGATGGCGACGTCTCATCGGCCATTGGACATGGAATGTCAGGCAATGATATGGTTACATGTTGGGTTGCATGGTACTGGATCGATCTGCCACGGGAACACCAGATCTTTCGATCATCATAGATGTTTCTTGGGTAGGTCTTGTAATTATCCTTAGACCTGATGTTCATTGTAACATAGCATGGGATCTCATACACTTTGATATACGCCTTACGGGTCCGTAACAGGGTGCCAAGTATGGGTATGTTGGGTGGGCCAGTGAACATATTGATATTGATAGTGAAGCTGACAGAATTGCCATTCAGCGTCCCTTGAGATGACATCACTGGCCATTTGATGAGTGGGACTAACAAGTGTATGGCCATACCCGGAATAAGTTGGGATACTTATTCGTTAGGTTCAGTCCACTCGGTATCAAGAGATAAATAAGTATATAAGAGGACGACAGGGCCATGCCTCTTACTTATATATCGATGTCAGTTGGTAAGGGATATACAGGATCACTACCGGCTTATGTTTCACTTTAGACTACAAGTCTCCGTCTTAATTGGGGGCTGTAATGGTTTGCTAGAACTCACTTATAGTCTGTAGGCCTTGGGCCCACTGCCAACATAAAGACGGACCCACAGGTACACAGACGACTAACGTTGACAAATCAGAATTGGAACGGAAACCAAATTAATTGAGTTATTGACATTAGGTTATATCATAATTAATTATATTATAAAGGGAGAAATTTATTTTATTTGATTAATTAATTACATATAGTAATTAATTAATTAAATAAAATAAGATTTCCTTGCTGGAAAGTAAAAATACAAAGGTTGTATTTATTAAGGGTGACTTTAATTTAACTTTGGGTTATTTTAATTTGATGAAATTGTATTTAACTGTATCAATTAGGATTTTATAATACGGTTTTATTTAATTGTGATGATATAAGGTAAATTAATTAAATCAAATTAAATAATCTATAGTTTTAGTTAAAATCCTAGTAGGCTAAGGAGTATATATACTAAAGGAGTATATTTAAGAAGCCTTAACCTAATTCTCCCTATCCCTAATAGAGAATTGGGGCCAGCAATAATAAAATTACAGTAGCCCCCTTTTCCTTTTTCTCTTGGTTTTCATTCAATCCGTTTGCTAACACGAGTCCCGTTCGAGAGTCGTTCGTGTACCGGATTATGGAGAAAACGCGTTTGGGTTTCTGCAGCAATCTCTAAAGGAGACAATTAAGGTGAGAAAATTTATTTTCTCCGTTCTTAATTTCATTATATTAATCTACATGTATCTTGGACTTTGGAATCGAGGAAAATTTTAATCGGTATTCTGCCTTACGTTTAATTTTTCCCGTGACGATTCCCTACAGCACTATCATATGGTCAGGTCAAAGGATATTATAACTATTAACTTGTACTACACGAGAATCAATTGTGATATTATACCATGTGGATTTCTCATTTAGTGATTCTATCCAATACCATGCCCCTTTTGCATGTACCCATTAACTTGGTTAACATCCCATGTCCAATGGCCGGTAAGACACCGCCACACAACCGAGTTAATAATAGTCTCTAGTTCTATTCATTCTCATGATTGGAATAGACTATGGATCTCTTTATGGTCATATCATTTTCCCTATCCATGGTCTTATTACCAAGTGCATGACACTTGTCAACATGGATATGGATATCTCTATTGGATACTCTATTTAAAACATAGCACAAGATATATAATAAATAGATTAATGCCTTTATTTAATGACACAAAATGTATAATACATAAATCCACTAAATGTACAATACAAATACAAGGTCCAATGCCTCGGGACTAGGACATATCCAACAATGAAGACTCATCGTTTCAAATGTAGAAATTCATCAGCCTCGCCGTGGGTAAATGTAAACCCAGTATCGGCTCTAATCAAATCCACTGTGGGTAAATGTAAACCCGATATCGGCTCCAATCAAATCTGTTGTGGGTAAATGTAAACCTGGTATCAGCTCCAATCAAATCTACCGTGGGTAAATGTAAACCCGGTATCGGCTCTAATCAAATCCGTCGTGGGTAAATGTAAACCCAGTATCGGCTCCAATCAAATCCGCCGTGGGTAAATGTAAACCCAGTATCGGCTCCAATCAAATCCGTCGTGGGTAAATGTAAACCCAGTACTGGCTCCAACCTAGTTTGTCATGGGTAAATGTAAACCTGGAATCGGCTCCGATCAGATCATCACTGCGTCAATGCGGCTTTATCAAGTCGGGTATGTTTTCTTTCCTTTTCTTACCATACTCTCTATCGTGAGACCAAACTCGTTCCAGGCTTAATAGCCCAACCACGAATCAACTTTGATCCCGCGAGGGACAGTTACCGAGGATAATACTTCAAGTTTTTGTAGTAAATGTAGAAGATCCGCCATAATACTAGGACTCACAAGCGTGCTTGATTATTATGTAATTTGTAGTGTTTAGTAATTTATGTTATGAATTTTGATTACTTTGAACATTGATTATTGTCATTTGATTTTTGTACTATTTTCTATGTTAACAATTTTATTAGACTAGTTTTGTGACATATTTAAACTAACTTGAATGCGTAAAAATTTGTTGCTGTAATAAGTTGATACGTATGAAATATTGATATAATTTTATCAATGTAGCTATGTCAGGTCGTGTACCTCAGTGTGCATACATAGTTCTCGGACCAATTGATCCAACTGTATTACGTCTATAATGATCACATAGGTCAGAAGCTATTTGGTATGACCAGGTACTATTTGAATTTGTCATATAGTATTGTTATTATTCTTTTTGTTAGCTTTAAGTACTATAGTGTTAATTGTTATTATCATTTCCAATGAGAATTTTTTTAATCCTCTGTAATTAATAACTTTATTGTTAATTGTTACGACCATGTAAATATATTGTAATTTAGGCATTAATTATTTGTTACCGCGATTAATTAGTTGTATTTTGGTAAATATGGCAATTAAGATGGATTTTTGTAAAGATGGCAATGATTGATTTGTTGACAAAGAATTATCTGTACCACCTTTTCTTTCTTTTTTTTTTTTTTTTTAATTTGCAATACAGCCCTTTAACTAAAAGTTAGCATTTTTAGTTTGTAACCTATGTTTATTAATTTTAAATTTTTAAGTTAAAGGAGAAAAAATTAATGTCAGTTATTGATAAAATTCTTTTTTAAAAACTAAATACCCTATTTGTTGAAGGCAATAGCAATAAAGTAACTATGTAGCTAAGGTGAAGTGAATCTGGACTGCATGCATTGGCCAATTTGCATTCTATATGAAAGTAGAAATATGTAAGTCATAATCTAATATAATATTTCAATCATAATGATTTCTTATTAGCTTGATAAATATGAAATTATGGTTATCAATATTGTTTTATTACATTGATCTTTTTTTTAATTGGTATATTAGGATGACAATAATGTATTGAATTGTAGAAGAGAAGCGGGCATCATTCGCCTTGATGTTACTGATGAGATCACAACATTAGTGGAGAAATGGAGACCAGAGACATATACATTCCATCTTCCTGAGGGTGAGGCTACAATTACATTACAGGATATGGCTATACAAACAGGATTACCAATTGATGGTAATGCATTGATTTTCCCTCTTCCTAGAAATTGGAATATTGAGTGCAAAAAGTTATTAGGTATTCTTCCTCCCCTATTTTGCATTAAAAATATGTACTTGAAGCATACTTGGCTACTGGATAATTTTGATTTTACTCAGATACCTGCCGATGCTGATGAAATGATAATGGCACGCCATACATGTGCATATTTCTTGTAATTAATTAATATGTTGTTTTGCACAAAAAGCACAGGCAGTTTGAACCTGGTTTATCCACTACTTTTAGAGAATATTAATGCAATTAGTACATATATTTAGGGAGTAGCTTGTCTAGCATTTTTGTATAGGGAGTTATGCAATGCCACAAACCTAGGGACAACACAGATTGGTGGTGCATTATTTTTATTGCAGATTTGGGCATGGGATCGATTAAAATTTTTGTCACCTGGGTTAATGCATGGAGACATTTTACCTGGCATACCACTTGGTCATCGGTATGTTCTAAAAACTGTAATTTTATTGTATCTTAAAGTTATATCATTCATGATAGTATCTAATTAACTAACATGTGATAGCTGGAGTACCCCTAGGACAACCACTGAAATAGTAACGCATAGTATCTCGCATATACGTTATGACCTTGATCTTGCTGATAAGGACGTTGTAAGTCACACCACATATTATTTCAACACTTATTTATAATTAATATTCTGATGGTAATTGCACTTTATTTTATTTTCAATATAAACTAGTAGCAATTTTATTTGAATTTTAATATAAACAAGTATCAAATTGTATTATGGTGTTTGAAATATTTGTCTCAGTTCATTTGGGATCCATATAGTCCTGAGATCCAAGCATCACTGCCAGACTATTGCTTTCAAGGAGAACAAATATGGAGAGCCGTTGTGCCAATGATATACATGCATATTGTAGAATGGCATCAGCCTGACACAGTTCTTCGCCAGTTTGGATTGAAACAGCATATTCCACGTGAACCTCGTTAGACTGATGCATTGCATTCCATTAACTTGAAAGAAGTCCAGAATGAAATTATGTCAAAACAAACGCATTGGATTGCAATTTGGAATGATAAGATACGCTATGTTTTTTCGGCTTAACCTTTTGATGCCCCACTCCATTATGATTCCCAATACATGGAGCGGTATAGGAATATAATAAAGAGATGGATTTCCATTACAGGCAATTCTTATGGCGCTTGTGTAAGAAACTAATATCTTTCGTATAATTCATTAACTTTACAATTTTTTTAAGTGTATGCTAAGAATATATGATGTGTACAGGTAGATGGACTCGAGAGAATGACATTAGTGAGTGTGTGGATAGCCTCCAAAATATCAGAAGGAGTATATATATAATGCACTTGGGGAAGAAAGACGTTATACTGTTAGTGCACCACCTCAGCCAGCTACAACAGCTATGCATCCTGAAATAGCCGTGGATGAAGTTGAACCTATTATTTCCACTAGTAGACGACATCCACGGGACATACCACATGGGCGTGAGGTCCCACGACCACCAACCCCTTCATGTGACATTGTCCCGCATCCGGTGACCTATCATTTACAGGGTTCATTTGAAGCAGATACATTGTAGCCAACTCAACCTCAAGCTTCATTCTTTACTGGCACGTCTGTACCTAATACTTATGACCATGGAGCCTCTTCATCTGCAAGCCATCCATCGAGATCATCTCAGTATGGATTGGGTGTTTCATAAAATCCTCTGACACCATGGGCTATTCAATCACCTTGGGCTACACACAGCATGGGTTTTCAATCACAATATACAGTTTAATTTGGTATGCCTCAAACACCTGCTAATATGACTTTTTCAACATTTACTCGACCATCTTCGGTAGAACATTGTCTAGGCTTGTCTAGTTTTCCATCTTACCAATATCAAGGTATCACATAGCCTCATTATGGAACAGCATCCACAGTTCAAAACGATTCATCACAGATAATTGCACCACTACCGATTAGACGAACAAAGCCTCCACGAAAAGGAAGATGTGAAAATTGATTCGTCTTGAAATTTGGTTTTATGTTTTCCTTATTTTTGTAATTACAAAAACTCCAAGACTTATGGATTATCCTTGTTTTTTAATTTATGAATCAATGCTCGAGTAGATATTATTACTATATAATTTCGGGTTAGATATTATTACAATTAATTTTATATATAGCTTCAGGTAGATTATTTTCTTTAAGAAAAAAAAATATTGCATAAGATGATAAACAAAATTAATAAGTTTAATTATTTTTTTTTTCTCTCAAAAATTTTACAATAAAAGTACAAGCTATATGTAATAAATCCTCTAATTGAAAATTTAGCATTGGCAAAAGTTTCAATTTAATTAGTTTAGGCTCTTTACAAATTTTATATGAAAGATGTGCCGCTAGTTTAGTAGTTTTGGGCAAGTTCATTCTCATTCGCTAGTGTGAACAGCGAACAAATCAATTCTCATCCACTGGTGTGAACAGCGGATGAAACTCCTCCGCTGCTATGAATAGCGAATGGAACTCCTCCACTAGTGTAAATAACGGATAGAGCTGCTCCACTTTTTTTGACTAGTGAAGCGACGAGGGCAGACAAAAAACAGCTTGTCCGTTGTTATGACTAGCGGATTAGGGTAAAAAAACCACAAATTTGTAATTTTGACTCCTCTTACCATAAATCTGTAAATATTTTGATATAGTGCTATAAAAAAAATCAATATCCCTTAGATGAAATTCTCATCTTAACCTTTGGTAGAGGTTGATGCTAGGGGTGGCAATGAGGTGGTAAACACAAAAAACTGTGGGGATCCAAACTAACAAATACAAAAAATTAGTGAAATTTTGTTCTCCACGAGAACAGGAGAATATGACATTTCACCCCAATGTTTAAACGGGTGTGGAAGCAGAGAGTACTATCTCCACCCCGTGGTGATCCTCCGCTCGACCTCGTAAAAATTTCCATGGGCGTGATCTATCCATCATATGTCCATTTGGTACTTGATCCATTGATTTGGTCCTTTTAGTACCTGACTTATAGAAATCGGTAACGTTTAGTACTTGAACAATATAATTTAATGCAATTAGTTGTTTAAAGAGTCATAGTGAAGAGTAAGAATAATCTTTCGATTACAATAACAATGATTATGTAAGTTATTATAGTAATATTAACAATTGTCTAAGAACCAAAAATTTCTAGATTTTAATAGGCTGAATACTAAATGTTTTTTATTTCGAAATGTCAAATACTAAATGGTAGATTATGAACACGACAGGCCTTAAAAAGGTTTTTCTTCCTATATATAAATAAATATAAACTATGAACTAACTTGTAAATAAATGTACCATCCTTCATTTTTAAATATATCATACCACAAAACTTTCTTAAGAACTGTGTTTAATAACTAGTAAATAAAGTAAACTGGTTAAGTGATTTCATGAACATATTAATAATATCCATCATGCTAATTACTATAGGATATTTTCTCACATAACAATGTGAGGTGATGTGAGAATTTACAATTGCACAAAATCGTACCATGCAAATAATCAAGTGTTAAGTAAATATCATTTCCAAGGATATTGCTTACCAATTACCAACAAATTTACTCAAACCATCATCTAAGCAAATAGCGAATAATAATTTTATTGATACTAAACTAAGAATTTAATTGAAAGACAATAGAAGCAATTAAAGTAAGATAATTAGAGAAAATTTAATAAGAGAAATACCTAGGATATTGATTTCATACAACTCTTTAGCCTAATCAATCTATTGTATGTTCAAACAATTCAATTATTCATGCAATAGAAAATGATTTAATTTGATGTCAATAATATTATCTCTCAAGATAATATTATCAATTTTAATTATCTGTCATTAACCTTATCTCTCATTAGTGATTAATAACCTATAGTTAACTTACTAAGCATGAATCATTCAAAAACTCCACACAAGTTCGAATTCAAATCTAAACGTATGATTTTAGTATCTTAGCTCTGGTTTCAATAGTATTCCCCCTCATACTTTATTCTATTTCAATCTACAATCATGGAGTTGGTGATCAAGCAAAGATAAGCATTAAGCAAGATCATAAGATTTGCACGAATAAAGTAAAAATTCTACAATAATTTCATAAACTAATTAAGTTATATTACATCAACATCCTAGATAGGAGATTTTAGCTACTAATAGTATAAAAAACACATAAATATGAAATAAAAACATAGAAAAGAGATGAAAACTCTAAGGTAGGTGTAGACGTCTTTGCTGGATTCCTTCACCTTATCACCTTCACTAAACTTCTAGAATTTCTCCAGAAAAAAAATAAACTAAGTTACTGGATCTATAAACTAAAAAGAAAAGGCTCTTTTTATAAGAGAAACACTCTCCCAAACTAAAAAGGAGTAAAACTATCAAAGAAGATCTAATTAGAAAAGGTGACCCCAAATTAACCTAATTAAAACTCTTCCTTATTATAAACTGCTGCTGAAAAAAGTGTTTAAGAATCATCCTCTTGTTTAGGACTTTAATTCCAAAATGAAAGCTTGAGTTTATAGAAGAAAAGGTCAACCGACACTTTGACCTACAAGTTTTATGACTAGCTGTAGTAAATCCAAGATATCCTTGTTTCAACTTCGATTGTAGTGATTCAAGATGCATTGGAAGCTGACGGATAAATACACAATTTTGTAGACAACTCCAGAGCTAAATCAGTCTCTAACTAGATCGAAACTCCTGTTGAAATTTTGCCTACAACAATCCTTCTCCGCTTAGAATTCCTTTTTGAAGCAAAATCTCATATTTTGCACCTAAAAGAGAAAAAAAACACCTAATAAAAACAAAAGAAACAAAATATACTAAACAATAAATAAATAACTAAAACTAATATTAATAATGCATGAATTAATGAAAAACTACACTAAAATGTACCTAAGAATAACTATATGAAATTGAGTTATCATAAAGTCCAATGCATAAGACACGCGATGATTAATCATGAATTCACAACCGAAAAAATTCATCTAATAACTAGTTTACAATAAATTAGAGAATACGTCTAACACACCAAATCATTTGTGTGCCAACCCAATAAAATCACGTCACACAATATGTTCAAGGGTCTAGGGTTGATAAGTTAACATCTAGAGTTTATATTTAGGGTCTAAAATTATATTCAAATAATCAACTATTAAATAAGTAGATAATTAATTACACCGCATCATTTTCCAATTGATTGGAATGTGACTTGTCATAATTCTTTTGGCTTAGCACAAAAATGACGTGTTGTGTAAAGCTGCTGTATAACTTCTCCCATTTTACTAGTTAATAATAACCAAATGATAAAAAAAAAATTTATTTTATGGGGGTGGGGATTCCCCGACAACCATAGGCACCTGCACGGAGAAGGGATAATGGTGAAAAAATTCCTTAGAACCTTAAACGAGGAAGAATTAAGAAGAAAATTGAAGAAAAAGGAACAAAATCGATCGAAATCGAACAAAACAGTGTATTGAATACATAGATACAATTGCATATCGAAAAAATGAAGAAAATCGATAAGAATGGAAGAAAAGTAAACAAAAACGAAGAAAAACGATGGAAAACTAAGAAATACTAAACAATTCAGTTGCTATGGTGGTGAATAACTAAGAAGAAAACTAATTTGGAAGGGAAGAAGAAAAAGTAAAAATAATAAATTGTGGTTTAAAGAGAAAAGTATGAAAAATGTTATATAATGAAGAAAAATGGTATTTTATGATTTGGAATTAATAATGATGGTATATTAGGAATGTGGAGGTGGCAGTAGATGAAAAGATTCCTTAAACCACAGTAAATACAAATATCTTCCTAATTAATATTATTGAACATATATGTTGAATCAAGTTTCAATGATAACAACTACTAGACTAAAGATTGAATAAGATAAAAAAATATTAACTACTTTGGTAATTAACTTAAGATTATTCATTAATTATCTTAAAAGAAGTAATTACAAAATATATATGAAGACAAATCACAAGTTGAAAGATTGGAAGATTTCACAAGAAGATAAGAAGAAAGAAGTTAAAGAGCTACATTGCAATTCAGAGGACTAAAAATATTCATAAAATCTATCAAGAAAAGTTTAGTATATTGGACATTGTATACCGATTAGTTTTAGTAGACCAACATTATATAACATCTAGTTCAAGGATACTGAAGAAATGCAGAAATTATATCCATAAGGTTTTAGGAGACTAAAAATTATATAACAACAAGTTCCAGTAGACAGAAGATATATCAAGAAGTAGCTTCAATAGACTGAACAACTTGGAACATATTCATGAGACAACTCTTAAGGCTAGTTTCCACTTATGTCTAATGACTAGTTCTTCAAATTGCCTATAAAAAGTAAGTCAGGGAATCATTCATAAGTGGGAAAAACTACATACAAATCATATACATGCATAATCAATTAGTCTTTCTAAGAGATCTTAAAAAACAAAATCAAGAGAAGAAAAATTCTTCATCCCAAGAGTGCATCAATTACGAATCTATCTAGAAAGGGAAATGTAATTCATATAAGGGATTTCTGTGAGAAGGAGCTTTGTTGTGGATGATTTCAAGAAAGTTTGTAAAGTTTCACGCTTGAGCTTAAAAGTGTGGTGATAGTTTGGCTATTGAGCTACAAAAGCATATTGTAAAAGTTTGATATTTGATCTTGTAAGTTGTTATTAAGCTATAAAACAACACATATACATTCGGCCCTAAAGCTTGTAAAAAAGTATCGATAGAGCTTTTGATATTTTCCTGAAAATGTATAGAGTTGATGAGGGAAAATACCTTGATATTTTACCGAGTAAAAAGAATTATTTTGAATTAAATCTTAATTGTGTTGTTTCCAAATTGCTTTAATTGGGAGTAATTTATGGCTTATTAATTACTTTTCTCCTTTTGTAGGCTTTTATGTCAATTCTTGGACTAATTTACTCCTTTGGGGCTGATCTAAGAGCCTTGAGCAGCGATGCAGTTTTTTCACTGACTCAACTTGCAGCAGTTACCAAAAATAGAATGAAACCGCTTACTAATTCTGGAAACTCTTTCTATGGAAGCAAAGCAACTCCCTTTTGATTGGCTGAAGATGGAAGATATTTCTATATCATCATTACTAGTTTTTCTTTAATTTATAATCGTTAAATTGCACTGTTCATCATGGACACGTGGAAGGTTGAAGCTGTTCTAAGGGTGTGTTGCCCTAATTTGCTAAAAGCACTATAAATACTCTTATTAAGCATCTGTAATGTTTTGTGACTCATATCACCACTCTTATTTCATAGTTTTTCTAGTGTAGCTTAGTTTAGTTAGTATTCTCTTTAATTTCCCCTATGGAAGAAGTTGTTCTAACCATGGAGGAGTAGACATTCAGTGTAAGCCAGCAATGGCTAGTTTCAGTAAGTTCTTTTAACTAATTTAATGTATTTTTTCAGTTAATGCATGTCTTTAATGTGTATGTTTTGATAAATGAGCTTAGCTAACTGATTGGTTTAATGTATGAAAATACATGAAATGACACATATAAACATTTAGCAATGTCTCTGAGTTGTATGTTAGGGGTTCAATCTTGCATGTGTGCTTTATTTGATGCTTTCTTAAGCTTAATGCATGTTTTTAATCTCTAATTACAGAGAATGCTCTGGTTAGCTGTTCTAGAATATACGATCCATGGTACAACAAATGTTGGCCATGGTGAAATTCCTGAAAGAAACTCTATTGCATGAAAAACTGAAAAATCCTTGGATTAGGAAGAATTACAAGTTGTTTCCATGTTATTTGTTGTGTTTACTCCACTTTCACATACTGTTCACTAGATCTATTTCAAAGTTTGTTCTTTGAGTTGTTTAAGTCTTAGATTTGATATTCTTATAACTTTTAGCCACAAAATTCCACTCCTTATAAAAACTGACCCTTTTGAGAGCCACAAGCTGTTCCAGTTAAGTACCATTTCTGTTTTATATTTACTAAACCCTGATCCTTGTAGGAATGATATCCGGAATTAGATCCTCTTTATTACTTGTTGACCCTAGTGCACTTGCTAGGACATTTGCATGTTAGCTTAACCACACAACAAGAGTTCATACCCATCACGTAAAAGTAAGGTTTGGATACTTAACTCGCAAAAAGTATTAGGTTCATACTTAGCTCATAAAAGTAAGGTTTTGATACAAAAAGTGTTGAGTTTGTCACTGGAACTCTGCAAAAGTAACATATGCTTGATTTCTGCCATAAAAAATCTTAATGAAAATCTCAAGCGCTTGGGGACAGGAGTATGCTGATTAGGTTGAACCTGTATAAATCGCAGTGTCTTCAATATCTCTATCCCTATTCCCTTTACTTATTGCTATTAAATGTTGAGCATGTAACTTAATAGCATTAGCATTGTTTGGAGATATTGTTTAAATCTAGTCGAATGATTATATTCATAAGTTTTACAAATGTATTTAATTCTACATTTTTAATAAAACTTATTTTATTAGGCAAAATCATTTTTCACCAAAAGAGTTTTATAAAGACTTATTCGAAATGATTTTTATTTGGTGATATAGAATATTCATCCCTCTAGTGTATTTCTAGCCTATTTTTTTAACCCTCAACATAGATTGAATCTCTTAAATATAACATTCATGCAGTGAGACTCCAAAATTTAAAATCAAGTATTTTATTTTCAATTACTAACTCTTAAATATTATTTTAAAAATAAACTCCGAAATATTATTTTTATATTAGTATTAGTATTAGTTACCGTAATATTTAATTAAATATTTACATAGCTAAAAATTGAAAATATTAATTTTGTTTAATTAAGTTAATTATTGAATGGAATATCTTTATAATACAGTCATGTTTATTTTATATCTTACAATATATATGAACAAATATGCAATTAAACCAAAACTTAATAATGATGGATCTAATATGACAACACTAGAAATTAAGAATGAGAATACTTTAAAAAAAAAAAAAAGCCAAATACATAGATTCCTCACTGCACTTGTCCAAAAACACCTACTGTCCCTCTGAACTTTTAAAATGTCCTAATGCCCACTAAACTTTTAAAAAGTGATCCAATTTGCTCCTTTTGCTGCCACGTGTCACTCAATTATTGGTTATCTCATGTTTGACTTTTCAAAGCAAACCCTGATTTTTATAGGACTTAGGGGGGCATCAGAACACTTTTAAGAAGTTCAGGGGGGTATTATAATATTTTCAAAGTTCAGGGGGGCAGTAGGCGTTTTTGGACAAGTTCAGGGGTATCTATGTATTCGATCTAAAAAAAACACAATAGATACTAAGGGCATATTTAGTTCTGTTATCGTTATTTACTGTTTTTTTTTTATTGTTTTTTGTTGGTTGTTTACCGATTGATAATTAGTACCTAGTTAAACCATGATAAATTTTTGTTCTTATGATATAAAATAACTAATATGAAAAAAAAAAAGTAAAATAAAAAAAATCTTTTTGTGAAAAACAGATTTTATATGCTGATGCGAAACAACAAATTTTCTATCCTAAAAATCCATTAGCAATTATTAGCAAAACCTAACCAAACACTTATACTTTTATTATTTGGTGTTAAACAACCAACAATACTTGAAACATAGATATCTAAATGAGCTCTAAGACCTAGTATAAAATTTAACATAAATAATGTTTGAGTGTTCTAAAACTAACGCATTTTAGATAAAAACGCGACTCCCTTAAAGAATCTTGTTGGCTTCGCCGCTCACTGAAATTACAAGTTCGATAGTCAGATAAATCTAAAACTTGTATTTGAAGTAGTAGTTTTAAGTAAAAAGTCTAAAACCTGTTAATTACCTATCAGCTAAAACCTGTGAATTAAATTAAATTTTCGGTGCGTACTCCTACTCCTAGCATATATAATAGAGTTTAATTAAAAAACAAAGTCATTTAAAAAGTGATTCATCAACTACTAACGGATTACCCAGATCCATTTATGACCTATATACATAAAAACAAATCTTCAATTATCATTGACTGATAACTAATTTCAAGTTCTGCAAGTATTTCCAGAAAAAAAAAAAAAAAAAAAAGGGACATATGAACTCTCTAATGCTTGTTAAACTTTAAAAAAATTTTGACATAGTGAGATATATTCTTGAAACTGAAGTGATTTTTATTTTATTTTATTTAATTTATACATTATTTAAGCATTGTAGTGTATAAACAGTGTATAAGTAGTTTATAATAGTTTATAGGCTATAATAATGTATAAGCAGTGTATAACAATGTATTTATAACTTTTATAAATATTATACCTTAGTTATACATTTTATACTCTTATTATACCTTACTTATATCCTTGTACAACAGTTACACCTTAGTTATGTCATGGAACCATTTAACTCAAAAGTTTAAACTGATAGGTAGGATCCAATCATAGCTTTTTATTATTATCTCTGACACTCTCTCGTACGCAAATGTCTCTTAGGCTTGTCCTGCCATGTGTTGAATTTTTAATCAACAAATGCAGCTGCCAGGATTCGAACCCTCAATCTCTAGGTCTAAGCGGTTCTGATACCAATAATAATAAAAAGCTATGATTGGTTGAATTGGAGAATCCCCTTGAGAATATTGGTGCCAAATTAGTGAGAGAGGTAGCTGCCAAGACAAACGACTTGGCTGGTGATGGAACCACAACATCTCCACAAGTTATACTTGAGGTATACCTTTGATATTCTTATTATACCATAGTTTATACCTTTGTAAAACTATTATACATTAGTTTTACCTTTTGATACCATGTGATTGTTACCTTTGGAAAAAAAAATATGAAAAAAAATATATACATATGGATTTCATTTCCCAAAAAAAAAAAAATTCTAAAATCGGATAACAAAAAAGTTAAACGGATTGAGAGATAAGTGTAAAATTAGATTAAAATTTTTTTTTTAAAAAAAAAAAAAGGAAAGAGAAATATGAAAAAATTAGAATCACGTATTTGAGTAATTTTAAAAAATTTGAAGAGTAAAATTAAAAATGAAAAAAACTAATACAGAGATATTTTTAATAATTTCCCTATTTATAAAGAACTTCTACTCCAGTCATTTTGGATCCACTGGATAATTACTATATCAACATTGCATTCATATGGGAATCATTCAATGGCTTTCAACGAATCCATTCCGGTCCAGAATTATATTAGAATTTTTATCCAAAACATTATGAAAAAAATGAGTGGATCTTCATCCAAAAAGTTTTGTTATTACAGTATTAATTAAGACCAAGAAAAAAAGGTTTTTTGGTCATATTCTTTTATGCAATTAATTCATGCTTTAATTTGTCATGTTGAACTTTTATTGGACTTGTGAAATAGTTATTGCTGTATATGTATGATTTTAATATATAGAAACTATAATTCATTAATTTTCAAATTATAAAAAACTTAAATATCAAACAAAAATAAAATAGTAGGACAAAAAATGTTCAATTTGACACTAAACAATAATATTTAACAATAAGAACAAAATATTATAAAATACATATAATAACAACTTACGATAACAATATACAATAACTTTTTATTACTAAAAAAAAATTATGATAATAATTTTTATATTTTTGTTATAAAAAATTTTATTGTCAAATCTAATATATAAATTTATTGATATACATGGTTTGTTGTGTCATTAGTTAAGTATAATGTATGTAATTATAATTCATCATTTAAATAATTAATGGTTGAATATATGGAAAAAAAAAATTACAAAAGCCTTAGAATGCTCATCTTTTCCCATATTAATTATTATTAAGATATAACTTCACATCCCAACTGCCACCTATATCTCTAACAACTATATTAATTTTTTTATGGTCCAATGAGTATCTAACATGTCTGTTTTAGGGAAGCATGACAAACCATAGTACATTCATATGTTTATATATATATATATATGTAAATATAGCCTCATCATCATCATGCACTCTATATTACATAGTAATCTGAATTATTTCAGAGATGGCAATGAAGCTTATTACGATGAATTTATTCTCTGCATTGATGGTAATGAATTTAGTTTGGTTAAAAGGAGCAATGGGCAGGATTAATTTACCAAAGGGTGAAAAAATCCCAGCCCTGATAATATTTGGAGATTCAATAGTGGATCCAGGCAATAATAATCACATCAATACACTTGTAAAGTGTAATTTCCCACCTTATGGGAGAGATTTCATGGGTGGCAAACCCACTGGAAGATTCAGCAATGGAATTATTCCTTCTGACATAACAGGTATATAAAAATGCATAGTATTATAGTATATATTTCATCACCTTTTCACTTAATTAATTAATTAATTCCTATGTTCTTTTATATTCATATGAATTTGATTAGTTTTTTTAAGATATTCTATTTTGTTTTTGTTTTTTTTTTTTTTTTTTTTGCTGAATCATCAAAATAATTACTTTTGTCTGATTCAGCCCTCAAATAATTAGTTTCATAAGTGTCAATTTAACAACTAACATATTAATTAGTTTCATTAATTCGTTCTGTAGATTTTTTTTTGCATTTATAATCGTTTGACATTTTTTTTACGATATATATTTTTTTTTTTTTTAAAGGATATACTGATACATGATATTGCAGACAATTTTTAAGATTGGATTTTTTATGGTAAAAAATTTTACAACTTACACATAGCATTATGTTTCACCAATTATATAATAATAATAATAATAGTAACGACACGTATGCTTACGCTTATACTAGCAAGTTAAAACTAATTTTATTTGAAAGGTGTAAAAAGTATTAAAAAATAATTATCTATCAAAAACTTATAAAAAATATATTTACCCCTAACGAGGATAAACAATTTATTGATTTGTTTGTTATGGGTTTTGACAATAATTTAAAAAAAAAAAAAAAAGTTTCTGCATGTTCCTGGTATAAAATTGTATCTCGATTTCATATCTATTTATAGTAAAATTTGATACAATTCGTCAACAGACATTAATATTGATATATATGATGGCAACTTTACAATATTTGTTATTATATTAGTATTTTAATAGTAAAATGTGTTTTATTAAAGGATAGCGTGTTTTTCGCTACTCCTAGTAAATTTGAATGCATGATTTCGTTAATTAATTGCAAAGATTATGACATTGAAAATATGATGACGTTTCATGTGATAATTTTATTTTAATATATGTAAACTACTATATTGTTAAGGACTCTACAATCATAGGCTAATGAAATAATAAAATTATAACTTGATGGACTAATGCACATAGCTCCGTATTTACCAACAAACGTTGTTTTACCTTTTTCATATACATTTTTTTTTTTTTTCGATGCAGATATTTTAATCATTGACCACAATTAAAAGGAATTAAACCATATAAATATTGTTTTCAAAATATAAATAATATGTCATCCTTCTCAGGTACTTTTAATGTTTTAAATATCTAAATATTTTAATATCGCAATGCTAAAATGATTTCAATTTGAAGAATAAAAATAAAAATACAATATTTCAATAAGTACAATTTACTTATACATTGATCGTCTTATATTCTTATCTATCGTATACATGCGTTAATTCTTACCACCCAAAGGATTTTACGAAGATAAATAGCAATTGGTTAACTAATATGTACCAAATAAATATGATGTACTTGTTGGGCGAATTCCACATCAAAAACTTACGAGATAATTAAATGATATATAATTGGGGATGGCTCATATGAACCTATCGTCTTAAGATTTTAGGTTGGATATGGTGTCAAGCCCGTGAGGATACTCATTTACTCAGTTCTTGTATCTTGGGCAGGGGTTTTGAGAACATGGCAGTAATAAATTGCATTTTATTGTTTTGATGTAATTACGAAAATTAGAGGTTACGATAAAATTATTGTAAACTACAAAATAATTAATGTAATACTTGTCATCAAGTTTGAATTTTAATTGGTAGAATGACTTTCAGCTCAGGAATTAGGGATAAAAGAATTGGTTCCGGCATATCTTGATCCGAATATAACGCCTCAAGAGCTTCTTACCGGCGTAAGCTTTGCCTCCGGTGCTTCTGGCTATGATCCTCAGACTCCCGAAGCATTGGTATTCATTTATATAATTATAATGTTTTATTTTTTTTCTTTTAATTTTCAATTAATTAATTTTTCTTTTTAAATTCTTGATGGTAATTAATGAATGAGCAGTCAGTACTGTCATTATCGGATCAGTTAAATCTGTTCAAAGAGTACTTATCAAAAGTAGAAGCACAAATCGGAGAAGAAGGAAAAGCTGAAATATTATCAAAAAGCTTCTTCTTAATATGCACAGGAAGTGATGACATTGCAAATACTTATTTTATTCTTCCAGTTAGGAGAACTGAATATGATATTAATTCCTACACTGATTTACTAGTCAACTCTGCTTCAACCTTTTATCAGGTACATAATATTAATTAATTAATTAATTAATTAGTTGATTAAACTGTAAATTAATTAGTTGAAAAATCATATAATTAAGTGCATGAATGCAGGAATTATATGAAATTGGAGCAAGGAGAATATCAGTGCTGGGATTACCACCAATAGGGTGTGTACCATCACAAAGAACATTAGGAGGAGGAATTCAAAGAAAATGTTCAGAAAAGGCAAATGAAGCAGCAAAGCTTTTTAATGCTAAAATTTCTTCTAAAATTGATTCTCTTAGTAAACAGTTGCCTGGTGTTAAACTTGTCTATTTTGACGTCTACTCTCCACTCCTTTCCCTCATCAAGAATCCTTCCAAATATGGTATTTTTTTTTTTTTTTAATTTTTCCTCTTAATATACATCCACAATATAATATTTTATTTTAATTGGTGATAATATAATTTTGGTGGTGACAGGGTTTGAAGTGGTAACAAAAGGATGTTGTGGGACAGGAAACATAGAAGTGAGCGTACTATGCAATCCGGCAGTTGAACCAAAATCATGTCCAGATCCTTCTAAATACATATTCTGGGACAGTTACCATCCTACTCAAAAAGCTTACCAAATCCTTGTTCCTCTTATTCTCAATGAGGGTATCCTGAAACTCTTTTGATTACTTTCCAATTCACCTAAAATTTTGTCATCATAAGTATTTCATATAAATGTTTAATTATCAAACAATTAATATATGTTGTATTATGTTAACAATTAACTAATTAATGGTGATTATTGTGAATGCATGAGTTAAATATTTGTGACAGTGATTACTCTTAAAGTCATGATTCTGGTATATGTTACGTATCTTTGCTTGATTTTAGCTTGCTGATGTGAAATATTGGAGGAGCTGAGTGAAGAGACTTGTATTCGAGTTGACTGCATGGGTGAATATATATTTGACATTTGACTTAAATAAAACAAAAACCAATCGGTTGTTTTAAAGTCTAACATACACTACTTATATGTCATTTTTTATTTTCGATGCGGATCTTCAATAGTGATTTACAAAAAGAAAATAAGGAAAAAAAATATTCAGGAAAGGAAATCAATATTTTAAGAACAATAATTATTGTGAACATACTAAAACAGAAATATATTTCTATTGGAGTAATGCTAGATTGTTTTTCATGGTGTTATTTGCATCTTTGTCATAGACTTAGGTTGGTCGACTAAGATGGAAAGACAGAAAACAAATAACTTATTTTCTTATTCCTGGTGTAAAATTTTAATCGACCAAAATATATCTAATTTTATCAGGGAATTTTTTGGTGTTTTGGCTTGAATTTTAGTTGACAAAGATGTATCTAATCTTATGGAGGTTTTTGTGGGACAGATTTAAGACTTTTGTACTTATTAGTAGATTAAAATGTACTATTTTCTTTAATTTAATAATATATCCTTCCTATTAAAAAAAAAAAAAAAGAAAAAAGAAAAAGAAATGTTACATTTAAAAGTTGAAACTGAATCCATAAAATTAAGCCACTTACGTTAATTTCCCTAATTTCTAGTACCCAATCAAATTATTAATTGAAGAGTACTACTTATTTCAACAAAATCCAAATCCTGGTAAGTACATATTATAATTCTATAACTCTCTCAGCTGCAGTACCAGCATTAAATACTATATTATGATTGGGTGTTGTACAACCACTAAATAAAATTCTTCAGAATATTTTTCTATAAAGTATACTCGTAATTAATTGCACCATAAATATTGTACTCTCAACTAACTTTTTTTACAATCCCAAAATCAAAGTTGATATTTTTTTAACAGAGTTACTATATACAAATTGTTTTTAGGAAAGGGTTTGATCTTAATTTGACGGCAATTTCCAACTAAAAATATTAAAAG
Source organism: Euphorbia tirucalli (assembly GCA_039660915.1). Lineage (NCBI taxonomy): Eukaryota > Viridiplantae > Streptophyta > Magnoliopsida > Malpighiales > Euphorbiaceae > Euphorbia > Euphorbia tirucalli. The sequence goes on from CM077641.1 coordinate 75,899,000, forward strand.
AAAGTGAGTGTAAATGTGTATCAGTTAGTACCAGTGCGAGTCACATTATTAAATTTGAAAAGGAACTTTTTATTTTTGTGAGAATTATTAATTATATACGTATATTATTAAATCTGTAAATTAATTTGGCCGATTTTAATTCATAGCCTAATTTCTAAAAGTTAATTAATTAAATAATTAGTTAGTTGTTTGTTTTTTGTTATTTTGCTGCTCAAGGCTAGTGCAGCAGGCTCTAGATGTTTTGAATACAAGATGAATATTAAACAAAGCCTAGGCGATGCAAGAAATCTCCCGAGAGAATCCTTAAAGAATTCTTACGATTTGAGGAAATGGGTTTTAAATTTGGCAGCATAGGTTGGCTTGTAAGTTTCTCAAGTTTTATATTCAGATGCATGTGCAAGCTAGCTAGTAAGCCGTAACGAATGGATGCATGGTTCAAGCAATTGTAGGTCTCAGGCCGCTTTTACACAATCCTAATTTATCAGGACCAATGTCCATCAACATGCAATCACACATAGCAAACAAAAGCATACCCTTGTCAAGTTGTACCTATGCAGTTATAATAGGCCATTCTCCAATCACAGGCAATGAGATGGTATGCATGGATGAATGCAGTACCTTGAGAAAGTCACGGAATTACCTTTACACAACAATGAAATTTCTCTTCTCCTTGTTCTCCTTGGCCACTGCAAGAGACAACTAACAAATAAGTTTTCCATATTTTCAATTCCTTTAGTTTGCCATTTGCTTCAAATAGGCAGTTTTTTCATCAACCTTGAGTTCACGAATATTTCATTTGGTAATATTATTTTTGACTGAAAAGAAGAAAAGAGAAATGGTTAGTGGTTAAACACGTCAGCCAAATTATAAAACCAAAAATTGCATATTTAATTATGGAGAAATGCCCAAGATATTTCATTGTCCATTGGTGCAACACCATACAAAGTTTCAAGGAAGCATTTGAGACCAAAATCTCCAACCAAAAACCATTGTCATGTCATTCACTTGATTTCATATCCCTCAATCCACCATTATCTTGCAATCATAAACTCCATCATCACTTTATCACTACCTATTTTCTTTTAATTGCAATTAAATTTTTCAATTGAATTAAATTGGCGAGTGATGTAAAATTGAAGTAAGGCCAATTTAATTTTTTCTTTTAGGGAAAAAAAACAATTAAGGTGGGCAATGAACATTGAAAAAATTGGCAATTGAAAAAAAAAAAAAGGTTTGTGAAGGTGGGCAAAAGTGAAAGTGGGTAATGAATAGTGAAATGCTTGGCAATTCAAAAAAAAAAAGCAATTATGGTGGGTAATGAACAGTAAAAGCAATTAAGTATATTTGCAAAAATGATTGAATAGTAAAAGGAAATTTGCAAACCAAGTTCCAGCAGCAGGTGACGTCCAGCAGCCAGCATTGAGGAGCAATAGGTCGCATCCGTCCGCTTCTCCTCATCACCGCTAGGTCGCTTGGTCCACCTCCCCTCACCGGTTCGCCGCACAGCAGGCCGCTGCAAACACAGGCGACAACGCTAGAGCTCCGGCAAGAGGTATTTTCATGGGTTTTTGACTTAATTTTTCACATATAAAAATCACAATTTATCAAGAAATTCTAGAAATTCAAATAGATTAGAATTAAAAGAGACTTACATGTGGTGGTTTGAACTTGAATTTGCAAGTTGTGCTTGGATTGTTGAAAGAAATAGAATTTGGGCATTTTGAAATTGAAAGTTGATAAATGAGAAGCAAAGAAAGAAGAAGTAGTAGGTGGCGGTCGATCGATGGTTTTATTGTTTTAATGGTGAAATATCAGTCTTGGTCCCTTCAGTTTTTATTTACCTCACTTATTGGTTTAAGCTTCCTATTCTTTTTTATTTTTAGCATGTACCAATTTAATTTTTAAATTAGGTACATGGGGAGGCAATTGTTAAATCTGTAAATTAATTGGGCCAATTTTAATTTCTGGCCTAATTAATTCTTTGCCTAATTTCTAAAAATTAATTAATTAATAATTAATTTGTTAATTAATTAGTTAGTTAGTTATTTGTTCCTTGGGAGTTTGCTGCTCAAGGCTAGTGGAAAGTTTTTGTTTATTGAAGTGGAGTCAGCAGTTGAGAAAATGGGGAGAGGTTTTGACGATTGCTGGAGAAAGTGACAGGTTAGTGGGAAGTTATAATGTAAAGAAATAGTACAAAGGAAGTAACAGAAAGCAGTTATTTTTTACTCATATAAATAGAAGTCCTGGACAAAAGGAAAGAGAGTCCTAGGCATCACTCAAGAAACTCTACCCAAACAGAGCATCAAATCAAATTTTGAATCCCTTCAGTCAATTTTATTCTATTTCTAAGTATTTATTTTTCTTAGAAAATCCTTAGCTATTTTTGGAGAATCATCGGGAGAATCCTTAGCAATTTGTATTCTTTTACTTTGTAAGTTATATTATCTGCAAACTCAGTTCAATTCAAGTATTATTACTATTCCAGCAATTTTATTTTGGCAGTGTTACATTAATTAACCTAGTTCGATAAAGTTAATTACGAAACCTCAAGCTTTTAGTTCTTAAGCATGTTTCAATCGTTTGATTAGAAATCAGATTTCAATTTTACTTTTATAATTTTTCAGTAAAATTACTGGCACGCTCAAGTTTACAAAAAGACAAGAATATATACTTTTTGTAGCACATATATGCTGACTGCTCAGATCTGCGTATATATAAATCTAGCATTTTAATTCATTTCTCTTTTCTTAATTAATTCATATATATATATATATATATATATATATATATATATATATATATATATATATATATATATATATATGTGTGTGTGTGTGTGTGTGTGCGCGCGCGCGCGCGCACGCACGCGCATGTGTGAAAAAACATATTTAAACGTCTACTATTTTCATTTTTTAAGTTATTAATTGATCTTTAATTAAACACGTTAAGTCACTATTTTTTATATTCACACACGTACTGTCCTCATTATCAGTTCAGTTAAAATCAGGACTTCAATGTGTGTAAATATAAAACATCTAAAACTTAATCAATAGATTTTTTCATTGCACCGTGAACAATGCATACTTATTATATCATGTGTTGAAATTTAATTAATAAATAGAGCTGTCAATATTCAAACCCTCGACTTCTAAGTCTAAGGGATTTTAATACAATATCATATAACTAATTAACTCAAAAAATTAAGTTGATAGATATAGACCAATTATAGATTTTATTATTATCTTTTAGAGATATGAATGTCAGCAGCAAATGAGTCTATCACAATAGTATCAATACAAACAGGAAGTTCATGATTTGATCATGTAATAATGAAGAAATGTAGGTACGTTCATACTAAGACCAAAAAGCCTTCGCCGTGGCTTACAACCTTGTGAAAATTCACATTTATAGATCTTACACCATATTCAACCTAAATTTAAGGTGTTATAAGATGAGTCATTTCCACTTTCTTTTTAATTGAACAAAACTTTATTCAAATCATCCTCTGTAACATTTCTTGCAAATGATAGGGCATCCATTAGCCGATCGAGAAAAATGGAAAAAAACCTCTTAGTTCATGTTTGAAATGTATACTTTTTCTCATTCGATATAGTTTAAACAGAAAACGTTTCTCAAGAAATTTTATGATTCCAATGAAAGCTTTAGTGCTCGGTTTCGACGAACGTCTACTATTATATCTTTGGAGACAATACTCCTCCATACAGTCATTAATAAGAAGAATTTTCCTAATAGTTTTTTTTTTTTTTCTGTTTTTATCCAAAAAAAAATGGTATATATATTGAAGTTAAATAAGTTAATGGAAATAGTTGGGAAAAAAAATAGTCTAAGTACATAGATACCTCCCTGAACTTGTTCAAAAACACCTACTACCCTCCTGAATTTTTAAAATATCCTAATGCCCCCCTGAACTTTGAAAAAGCGACCCAGTTTGTCCCATTACTGTCACGTGTCATTCAATTATTGGTTGTCTTATGTTTGACTTTTCAAAACAAACTTTGGTTTTTATGGGACTTAGGGGGGTAAACTGGACCAATTTTATGAGATTCGGGAGATATTAGAACACTTTTAAGAAGTTCATGGGGGTATTAAGATATTTTCAAAGTTTAACGGACAATAAACGTTTTTGGACAAGTTCAGAGTATATATATCATTACAGAAAGAAGTCTTTGTCAAGAAGTCTTTGTCAAGTTTGCAATGTGACAAAATGTTAAAAGCTAGCTTCTGTTGACGACGTGCTATTGGCAGAGCCTTAATAATTTAGATTACCTGTCCATAATTATTAGCATCAATTAAATGGTGAATAATCAACAGTACTGTTTCCACAACATTCGAAGCCATTTCGACTGATATTTACTCCCATCTCAACCATATTTTACACAATATTGTACTCTCCACTGACTTTTATCGCCAAAAAGAAATGTTGTGTAGAATGATCGCAAACTATGTATATTATAATTGAGATAAGATTATCAGCTGAATTTGACTAAAAAGTTGGATATTTGTAGCGGAAGGTCTTCATCTTAATTTGAGGGCAATGTCCAACTACAATGATAGTGAGTTTATTAGTTAATTAGTTCGACTCACTTATATTCATATATTAATGGATATTGAAATATATATTAATTTCTTAATTAAGTATACGCAACCTAATTAGTCCAACTTCCATCTTTCACAAAACGGAAATTAATAGCCAGAAAACGGGAAATTATACAATGGACCCGGTCCATATGGACCTTCCCAATGAAAAATTGACATATAAATGTTTTTAATTTTTTTAATGCTCAAGTTGCTTACGTGTCAGTTTTTCGGTGGAACGGTCCACGTAGATGGGATAATAATAACATTCTCATTTCCAAGTTAGTTTATCAGTTAATTAACCATTTTCATTCCCTTTTCCTCATATAGATTTGTCATACCAAACACTCTTTAGTTATATATGCATTAAAGTAACACTTCTATACATTAATATTGTTGGAATGATATTTTACTAAATAGAGATATTAATTAATCAATAAATTAATATTTATTCATTTAAAGAGATTTCGTAATTGATTGACATAAAAAAAATATTTTTTTTTTTGAAAAAATCATGTATTATATTAATTGAATTAATATAAAACATAGAAAACTAATAAATAATGTTCATTGTTTCTTCATAATTAAGTATTATTCATTGTATTTTTACTTAAAACATTCAATGTAAGATGGTGATAGAAAATGCTATATAAACAAGATAGAAAAATTCTTGAAACCACACCGAACAATGGCTCCAAAAACTCTTATTGCGTCTAGAACTCTTCACAATTTTTTTGGTGCAGTTTAAGAACACAACACCAGAAATTTGGATGCAAGAAGAAAAGTTAGAGATGAGCTCTAATTAGACTTAAATTTTAAGAAAAAAAAAAACAACGCTAGAATCATAGTTATGTTTGTGTAAGTTTATATGTAATAATTAATTTATGATATTAATGAGACCCTACATCTACATAGGGTTTTTTGAAAATATATTATCTTATTATCTTATCGAAATTGTTAATTTTTCAACTGGCCCAAGTCGTGACCAGAGAAAATATAATTTTAGAGAGTTTATTAATTTATCAAGTATCAATTTAAAGAGGTTCTACTGTATAAATGTCTTTAATATTTTTTTCAAAAGAGGTTTTTTTTAAAGAAAAAGTATATATAAAAAAAAACACATGTGTTTTGCGGGTTTTGCAAATACAAGTCTATGTTTTAAATAAAGAGAAGTATGAGATTTCATTTATTAGCAAACAAATATCTCGTGGTTAGCAAATAAAGTCTACAAACCAACACACGCCAAAAAAATTGTCAAATCTTTTGGATTTTTAGCTGAAATTTTGCACTTTGGTCAATACAAATATAGTGGATATTAGCAATGAAGCTCTTAAATTTTCGAGAAATGTAAATATTTTTTAATTAAATAACGAAAAAATGTAGACAAATCACACAAAAAAAAATAGTGGCCGAAAAATATCCAAATATTGATAGCAAATTATTAAATAACGTGGGTAAATTATTCAGATGCTAAATGGTAAAAATTGTTAAATTTAACACAGAGATTGGATAAACAGTATGAACACAGGTACTCCAAACTAGATCTTCATGCAAACCTCAATATTTTATTCCATTTATGCTTTTAATAGTTTGTTCATATTATTTAAGAATTTTCCATCAAGATTTGAATATTTCGTGACAATAATTCTACTTTCGGTAATTTTTCAACTTTTTTGTATTATTTAATTAGAAAAATAGCTACGCTTCTCAAAAAGTTCAGAAGCTTCATTCTTGCATTTACAATTTCAATTCAAAATACAAAAGATAAGACAGTTTTAGAGGGTGTGTTTGATGAATGACTCTATTTGTCAAACGGTACAACCAAAGATCTGAGTTTGTCAACTTTTAAAACATGCCCTATGTTTACAAATCTGGCAAAGCACAAGTATTTTTTTTTTTATTCTTTTTTTTCTTATTTCGTTCCAATACTAACAATTCTTATTATTCTTATCATGACCAAAAAGTAGTTTCTAGTTTAGAAAACTTTGCAAATGAACCTTGTGAAGAAATACATATATAGGTTTGACACCATATGTATTCAACCCAAAATATCAAAATATTAAGGCACTAGTCATTTTCACTTATATGGTTTATTTAGTAATTAATATATTTTTGAAGAAAAAAAATTGTGATCTTCACCTAACAACACTTGCATCACAACAATAGAAAGTCACTTACCAACAAGACTTCATCATTGACTCGAGTCCCTCCAACCAGCACACCTCACAGTCAACTGGGGCCTGGGCCTTGGTTTTTGGAACTCTGGATTAATTAAAGGGAAATTGTCAGTTTTATACCTAAAAATAAATTTATTTTCAAGCCATACATTTAACTATTTACTGAATTACGTTTTTTCTTTAAATTCTTTTATTCATTACTTTAATACTTATGTTTTTCTTTTTTACGTTTTTATACGTTTTTCATCACCTTCTCCTCTTTGCAACTATGGAGTCTCTTCACTTAGATCTCCCTCCCCCCCCCCCCCCCCCCCCCCCCCCTTCTCTCTCTCTCTTCCCCTTTTTTGCTCTCTCTTTCTGTCAATTTTTTTTTCCGATGAAAATTTTCTCTCTCTCCTTTTCTTTCTCTCTCTTTCTATCAATTTCAACAGCGTTGGTTTGATCGGAATGCACAGTGATCGGATCTCTGAACTAATTGAATGGCACCTCCTCCAGGTCCTTACTCCGGCACCAGCACTCTCGCTTTGGTAATATTTCTTTTTTTTTTTTACTAACTCTCTGCAGTCTATTTCTCTCTCTCTTTTTATTCTTTCCCAACTTGTGATGCTCTTCACCTCGTTAGGTGGCTCGGGCATCAGCATTCAGTTTTGGTGTGGTATATGGCAGTGTCAAGCTCAAGATTCTCAAGGTAATTTCCTCATCTCAAATTCAATTTTTGCAATTAGGATTCATATCTGAAACGGCAATGATTTATTTTGTAGAAGGATCGCCAAACTCTGCGATGTGATGGTTGTGGCCATCGGGTATGGATTGGCGCCAGAGAATAAGTACCCAGCAGCATTTCAGGATGGATTGAAGGTTTTGAATTGGTTAGGGAAGCAGGAAAATTTGGCGGAGTGCAGTAAATCTATGGGGAACGCCAAAGTTAGTGCGGAGTTCAAGAAGGCTGATCACCAGAGGCACATTGTGGACGCGTTTGGGGCGTCAATGGTGGAGCCATCGCTGGCAGCACATGGTGATCCATCCAGGTCGATAGTTTGCCAAATTTTTTTTATCAAATGGCATGTACATTCTTCTGATTGGATATGTTACCGTTCTGAATGTTCATTTACCAAAATATGTTCAATAAGTATACCTTTAATTTGCTTTAAAAATGCGAAACAATATCAGTTTGATTCTGGATTTGGGATATTGCTTCCATTTCATGAAAAGTGGGATTCAATTCCTGAGCTTCATTTCTTGATTGATTACATGGCACTTGATTTATCGATTTGGTGAACTGGAAGAAATTAGGTAATTAGAGAAGGTTGAATTGCCTTTAACAAGGTCTGCTTCTTGGTTTCTGGTATGGGAAATTCCGGATGAACATTAAGTGCATTGGTAATTAGCTTGCATTTTGTTTTAGAATTTTTTTTTAATTATCATTGTTTAACTGTATTGGTAATTGGCTTGCATTTTGTTTTAGAATTTTGGGACTGTAATTTTAGGACTGTATTTGCACTTTATGACTGCATTTTAGAACTGCAATTTTGGACTGCATTTGCATTTTATGACTGCATTTTAGGACTGCAATTTTGGGACTGCATTTTGGGACTGCAATTTTGGGACTGCATTTTAGGACTGCAATTTTGGGACTGCACTTATATTTTTATACACTGTTTATACATTGTTATACACTGTTTATACACTTCTTATACACTGTTATACATTGTTATACACTGTTTATACACTTCTTATACACTGTTATACATTGTTATACTCTATTTATACACTTCTTATACATTGTTATACACTTCTTATATATTGTTATACATTGTTTATACACTTCTTATATATTGTTATACATTGTTTATACATTGTTTATACACTTCTTATACATTGTTATACGCTTTTTATATATTGTTATACGCTGTTTATACATTGTTTATACACTGTTTATACACTTCTTATACACTGTTATACATTGTTATACACTGTTTATACACTTTTTATACATTGTTATACATTGTTATACACTTCTTATATATTGTTATACACTGTTTATACATTGTTTATACACTATTTATACATTGTTTATACAATGTTTATATACTTCTTATATATTATTATACACTGTTTATATACTTCTTATACACTGTTATACATTGTTTATGCACTACTTATACACTTTTATACATTGTTATACACTTCTTATACAATGTTATATGTTTATACACTTATTATACATTGTTATACACTTCTTATATAATGTTTTATGTTTATACATTTATTATACTTTGTTATACAATCTTCAAATCTTAATTAATATTTGTTATGCAATTGCTAATGTTAATTTTAAAAGGAGATTTCCATATTTGTAGATTTGAAGATTTCTTACCGAGAAAGTTGAAATCCACCTTTTAAAGGTGAAAATACCTTCTTATATGTTGTTATATATGCGTTTTTTTTGTTGCAGGAACTGAATAGAATCTCATCTTTGGTGGTACAATTGAAAACCAAGAAGAATTTTTCTTTTTACTAAAGAAGAAGATTGAAGGAACTGAATAGAATCTCAACATTGAGTAGTTTGAGTTTGTCATCTTTTTATATTTATACCCAACACCTTTGCTGCAAGACATATTAGTATTATCTTGTAATTTAGATTAGGTCTTTTTGTTCTTAATGTATTTATACGATTCTTATACACTGTTATACACTTCTTATATACTGTTATACATTGTTATACACTTCTTATACAGTGTTATATGTTTATACACTTATTATACATTGTTATACACTCTTTATACACTGCTTATACATTATTATACACTGTTTATACATTGTTATACACTTCTTATACATTTATATATTGTTATGCATTGTTTATACACTGTTTTTACACTTCTTATACACTATTTATACATTGTTTATACATTGTTTATACACTGTTATACATTGTTATACACTGTTTATACACTTCTTATCCATTATTATACATTATTATACACTTCTTATATATTATTATACATTATTTATAAATCGTTTATACACTTTATACATTGTTTATACACTGTTTATACACTGTTATATACTGTTTATACACTTCTTATACATTGTTATACATTGTTTACCTTCTTATATATTATTATACATTGTTTATGCATTGTTTTACACTATTATACATTGTTTATACACTTATTATACATTGTTATACTCTCTTTATACACTGCTTATACATTATTATACATTATTATACACTATTTATACATTAAGATACACTATTACATTGATTATACCTTAAGATACACTATTCTAGTGATTATACCTTAGTTATTCATTATTTATACCCTAAGATACATTATTATATTGATTATACATTACTTATACATTAATTATACCTTAAGATACACTATTACAGTGATTAAACCTTTGTTATACTTTAATTATACCTTAAGATATACTATTACAGTGATTAAACCTTTGTTATACCTTAATTATACCTTAAGATACATTATTACAGTGATTATACCTTAGTTATGCCATAATTATACATTAAGATAGACTATTACAGTGATTATACTTTAGTTATACCTTAATTATATCTTATACTTTAGTTATACCTTAATTATATCTTAGTTATACCTTAAGATACACTATTATAGTGATTATACTTTAATTATACCTTAGTTATACCTTAAGATACACTATTACAGTGATTATACCTTAGTTATACCTTAATTATACCTTAAGATACGTTATTACATTTGATTATACCTTAGTTATACCTTAGTTATACCTTAAGATACAGTATTACATTGATTATACCTTAGTTATACCTTAATTATACCTTAAGATACACTATTTTAGTGATTATATCTTAGTTATTCCTTATTTATATCATATTTATACCCTAAGATATATTATTATATTGATTATATCTTTGTTATACCTCAATTATACCTTAAGATACACTATTACAGTGATTATACCTTAGCTATACCTTAATCATACCTTAAGATACGTTATTACATTGATTATACCTTAGTTATACCTTAATTATACCTTAAGATACACTATTACAGTGATTATACCTTAGTTATACCTTAATTATACATTAAGATACACTATTACAGTGTTTATACCTTAGTTATACCTTAATTATACCTTAGTTATATATTAAGATACACTATTACAGTTATTATACTTTAGTTATACCTTAATTATATCTTAATTATACCTTACGATACTCTATTACATTAATTATACATTAGTTATACCTTAATTATATACTAAGATACAGTATTACTGTGTTTATACCTTAGTTATACCTTAATTATACCTTAGTTATACATTAAGATACACTATTACAGTGATTATACTTTAGTTATACCTTAATTATACCTTAGTTATACTTTGATATACAAAAGCATAATTAGTTATACTTTAATGAAAAAAATATGTCGGAAAAAGTATATACATATGGATTTTGTTTCGAAGATAAAAATAAAAAAAACCTTCTAAAGTCGCATGACAAAAAAATAAACGGATTGAGAGATAAATGCAAAATTAGATTAAAAATTATAAAAAGAGGAGAGAGAAACGTGGACAAAGTAGAGAAGGTATTTTGTAGATTTTGATTTGTGTTTTGTTGTTTATTTTGTGAATGAATCAAGTAAAAATGATAATTTTTGTTTTATGTATTTTTGAAATTTTAAAAAGTTTTTAGGGTATTTATGTAAATTTTTCCTTTTGAGATAAAAATATTATATGGTACCAAAAATTATGTATTTATACAAAATGCCCTTAATTAAATCTCACCGAATCAGGATTTAAGTACCGAAAGTTGAAATTGATTTGTACAAAATATCTATCGAGGGAAAGAAACCATGTAGGCAACAAGAAAATCCCTATGTCCACAAAATCAATCTGATTGATAATAAGCAGTAATTAAGCATGATAGTGATCAAATGTATTCTCCACAAGCCTTAACTATAACTGTGGACGATGGGGAGAAGTAACTACTAAAAATTACGTCAAGTAGATAGTGACACCCAATTAAATCGTACATGTAAACTAATTAATTAACTTCTTAATTAGACGTAAATATCGCTATGTTCTAACAGTTGATCTATTGAATTTGAATACAAAGTTAGGGGTATCAAAATAGGTTATCGTGTCCTAATCGTGTGATGTCATTTACGTATTTCATATGATTATATATGATAAAAAGACAATAAAAATAACATTTGCATCAAACGAGTCCTTATAGGCACATTGTTTCTATAAATCATGTTATCATGATCTATTTTGACAGTCCTAATGATAGCGTTGTTCTTAAGTTGGCGGACAATTTCCATCTCTAATGAAAGTGAGGGTCTCACTCATAATTAGTACAGGCGAGTCACTCTTACACAATTAATGAAATGAATTAGTAGTAGATTAGTATTAATTTCTATGCTTTATTACTTAGAGAGGACATTTACAAAATGATATATGGAGGAGGACACATGAGCAACAGGTTGACAAATTTTTAACTTTTAGAACTCACATAAAATCAAAAAAAGCTGTTGAGATGTGAGGTAGAAAAGTCCCACATCGGCCAACAATGAGCAAAATAAAGAGCTTATAATTAGAAAGGGTAAACCTATTACTTGACTTAAGTCATGCTAATAGTTAGACTCATCTCATTAAAAAGCAAACTAAAATGAATTAAGCCACTTGCACTCCTCTCATTAAGACTTGGTCTATATCTAAAAATCTTTCATGGTATCAGAGCCACGGATTAAAATGGGACCATTAAAATTGGACCATGGACATGAAATGTAGCCAAATGTGCTAGTCCGGTCCACGAACTGTCAAGTGAAATTTCACGTCAAAAATTTGGACCATGGGCATGAAATGTAGCCAAATGTGCTAGCCCGGTCCGCGAACTGACAAGTGAAAATTTCACTTGAGGGGGGAGTGTTGAGATGTGAGGTAGAAAAGTCCCACATCGGCCAACAATGAGCAAAATAAAGAGCTTATAATTAGAAAGGGTAAACCTATTACTTGACTTAAGTCATGCTAATAGTTAGACTCATCTCATTAAAAAGCAAACTAAAATGAATTAAGCCACTTGCACTCCTCTCATTAAGACTTGGTCTATATCTAAAAATCTTTCAAAAGCCATGCTTCGGTTTCAGGTGAAAAACAGGACGTGAACACAGTTGAGTGTCCCATGTGTAGTTCATAAATTTTACACTGAACCCATATGCATCTAACATAATTTTTGGGGTAATCGACTTGAAAGGTGTTAATTATTAAATTAATCTCAATTTTAGGTTTATTTATAAAATAATCTTGGAGAACGGGCCGTTTCACAACTTAATTTTTAAGAAAATTCCAACGTTTCACAATCAGTTTTATTTTATTTATAAACTCAGTAAACAAAAAACTATGAATTCTGGCACTTAATAACAATTATATCTAGTTAATTTAGGTTTTATATGCATAATTATTCGTAGTTATTGAGGTTTTAATTAAGTGGACTTCAATTTACATTATAAAAAAATACTTATGGTTTATCTAAAAGAAATAAGAATTATATGTGTTACTGGAATCTTTTAAAAAAAAAAAAAAGTGATAAAAAAAAAGTAAAAAAGAATAGAAAAGAGGAAGAAAAACAGAGTTGCTTCAATCCATTATAACCCATACAACCCATCTTTTTCAATCTATTCAGTCCATCTAAAAAACATTGACATAATTCATCACAAAATATCCAACCCATCAATATAATTTTCATGCATGGGTTGGGTTGAAACCCAACAATAATCCATATAAACCATATTTGAACACCCCTAGTCAAATTTACGTACTAAGTTGAGATCTTGTATATGAACTAATTTTTTGCACTTATTGGTTCAAGTTTTTGCAATTATTGGTTCATTCTTTGTTAGATTTCGTTTAATATGTTTGTTTTGATCTAAATATGTTGTGCTATCCGCATCTATTGGGTAGAGTTTTTGTCATATTTGGGCAAACATTCGATTTTTTTACTTTTCTAGGAGAGTGTTTGGTTAGAAAGAAAAGTGAAGGAAAATAGAGAAAGGAGGAGCGAGAGCAAGAAAGAGAGAACAAAGAGTACGAAAGGGAGGAGAGAGCAATGTTATCATAACCGTACCGGATATCAAACCGGTGAAGCTACTGGTACATGGTACAACTGGGTTTAACCCGTGGTTATACCGGATTATTATTTTTTTAAAAAAAATATTATTTAAATAATAAATAAGCTTATAAATTCATCAAATCTAAGTTTCAAATGTTTAATCCTCAAAATAACTTCATGAAATATTCTAAAACTTAATCAATTTTAAATTTTAATGATAATTGATTTAAATTTTAAATCGAACCGAACCAGAACTAATCCGAACTAGTTCAGTTTGGTTCAATTCAAACCCAATGTATATTGGTTTGATTTTGGTTTTTATAATTTTCTATGTTTGGTTTTGATTCGGTTTGATTTGGTTCGGTTTTGAATCGAACCGAATCAAAACCAAACATAGAAAATTATAAAAACCGGTTTTTGACCGGTTCGATGGTTTACTGGTTTTCACCGGTCGAACCGGTTATCTCTGGTAAAACTGAACCAAACCAAACCGAATCAAAACCAAGCATAGAAAATTATAAAACCGGTTTTGACCGGTTTGATGGTTTACTGGTTTTTCACCGGTCGAACCGATTATCTCTGGTTTTTTATTAAACCATCTATTTTAATCAAACCGACCAAATCCATGTCTAGTTCGCTGTAGAACCGGTCGAGCCGGCCAGTCCGGTCCGGTTTTCATAACATTGGGAGAGAGAGTGTGGAGAGAGATAAAAATATAAATACGAAATGTAATTATTTTAAATAAATAAATAAAAATAAAATTTTGGATCAAAATACCTCTTGCCACCTCATCGATTTTGTTCATTTTATCAAAAATACACAAGACACATTCACAATGTTATCAAAATCAAACCGTACCAGTTGGTTCTACCAATTTGACCGTGAACTAACTATATATCCAATCGGTTTAATACAAAAAAAGCGGTTCAAAAGAAAATCAGAACTATTCAGAAACCAGTTTTATCCTCAATTAATTTATACTTCGTCGTTTTTGCTAAAAGAAAACTTTTTATAAACCCTAAAATTAGATATGCGTCTCCTTTCAGTCTTCACCTTCACAGTTCACACCATTATTCTGCAACCAAAGAAAAAACTCATATTTCTTTCTCTGTCCGCCATTGAACAAGAGAAAAGAAAAACAGAAAAAAAAAAAAAAGTCTTATGATCCAGGCATCCATTAATTTGCAATTGAAGTTTTTTTTTATCTAATTTGGTGCTTAGTTCCTGTGTGATAGGGTGATGATGAAGCGGGAGGGAGAGAACCCTTGTGGGGAAGGTGAGGTTTGTGGGATTTGCGGTCATCGGATACCTGAATCCGCCCAGAAATCTCTGCTTCACGTCAGTGCTTTCCCTTCTGAGATCCTCCCTGAATTTCTCTATTTGGGTAGCTATGATATTGCCTCTCGCTGTGAGCTTCTCGAACCCAGGGGATCTTTCTCGTTCTCAATGCAATACATATCCTATTTTTTTTCTTTTTTTATCGTTTTTCATTCTTTAGTTTAATTTTCAATTACTTAATTTATTTAGTGAGGTCTGCAAGTAGCTAGGTTTCCATGATTTTATCTTTCTTTCTACTTGAATTAATCAACCCAGAAAAGAGTCAAAATTAAAATTAATTGGAACCTACCTTTCGCTGGACATTCAGGCATGCTTTCTTTAGGAATGAATTTGGGGGAGAAAGAGAGAATAGAAAGAATGGATCAGTGGGTTTTTATTTTTAATTAATAAATTAAAAGAAAATGAATTAAGAAGAAGTAAATATCTTTTTTTACTTTCTTGAATCAACGCAATTATTTTTGTTTATTGAATTTTGCAACTATTTTTTATATATATATATTTTTTCATTGAAAATATTTTTGCGTAAATTTCTCTTTTTTTTTTTTTTATGAGTTTTCTTAATAACAGTGAATATTAGCTGATTGTCGAAAAGGGGTGTATTTAATGTGTTTCTGAGGACAGAGGGAGATTTTGAACACTTTTGAGCTGCCAAACGTGCGACGTTAAGGGGCTAATTTGATAATTATCCCTAAAAATAAGGGGAAATTACCCTATTTGTCCATAAATATGTAATATTATTTATTATAGCATCCCATGATTTTTGTATTTAGATTATTAGTAAATTTATTTTTCTTTTAGCCCAATATTACAACTATCACTATCTTAAGTTTTTTTTTTTTTTTTTTTTTTTTTATCTCATTCTTATCTTTATATTTTTAATTCTAAATTTTTTTTTAATATTTATCTCATTCTTATCTTTATCTTTTTAATTATAATTTTTTTTATTATTTATCTCATTCTTATCTTTATCTTTTTAAATATGAATTTTTTTATATTATTTTTCTAATTCTTATCTTTATCTTTTTAATTATAAATGGTTTTACCTTCATATATTGGTCATTTTTTCTCAGTAACTTTTTTTTTTTCATGTGAGGTATAGCTTCTTATTTATATTTTCATACTAGAGATACCCATTGGGATTCTAAGAGGTTCTATTCTTGTACAAGTTGTGTCTTTCCCTCCACCTTAACCAACATAGGATATTTCCGATTCCATTAGTTTTTCAGCAGAAAGAAGAATTTGAAATCTCAGTCGATATGATAAGCTTTCGATGTCCTTTGTTTATTGGCTTTTTGTCCAGGTTTGTAAATTTTTATTTGAAATTTTATTGATTTCATGGGTATAATTTTGATTTCCTCTAATTGGTTTCAATATTTGTATATATTGTAGTATATTGATATATATATAATATATATTTATGGTATATCAATATATACTTGTATAACCTTGCAGTACGTTGATATACACTTGTACAACATATATTTATGATATATTAGTATATTCTTATTGATATAAACTTGAACAACATGTATTTATATTATATTGGTATATTATTGTATAACATTACAGTATATTGATATAAACTTATACAGTATATTTATGGTTTATTGGTATATTGTTATATAACATTGCAGTATATTGATATAAACTTATACAGAATATTTATGGTATATTGGTATGATTCTTAGTATATTGATATTGTATCAATTAATGGTATATTGATTACATATATGGAATTCATACAAGTAAAATCTCATAGTATATTCATATAATTATTTGCGAGTTATAGTGTTAAAATAAAGATATTAATTTTGGTTTAAAGATGTTTTTATCCAGTGTTTTATTTCTATTGTAGAAATTTTCAATTCCTTTGTTGGATTTTTTTTTTTCCAGTTAAAAAGGATGATAAAATTCGCTTCCATGGAGAAAAAAGATGAGGGGAAACCATTTCAAATGTATTTTAGTTCTAATATGATTCTATTTACTAAATATTATAATTAAGATAATATAACATTAATAATGATAATTTCTTTTTTATTTTTTCTATTAAATTTTTCACAAAATGTGATAATTATCACATTTATGATTTAATTATCTATACTGTTATTTAATAAGAATAAAACTTTTTTTTGCAGGATATGACACAAATTTATAGTGATTTGTATTTTCAAAAGCATTTCAGTTGTAATAGGATCCTATAAAAGATATTAATATTATGAATATTTAAATTAAATTTGTTTATTGTTTTTTCATATTATCATTTTCTAAAAATTAAAATGTATTATCTTATTTAGCATTCTCTTATCCACACCATTAAGGATATTATTTAGATATTTTGGTTATTTTAAATTTTACAATCAGATTTAGGTCATTTACAAGATAATTACGTAATAATATGCTACAAAGCTAATTACCCCTAAAAATAATCTATTTATTCCATTAGTTTTGGGTTGGGCTTTAGGTTTACGCAGCCCATGTGTCATGAATAATAGAAAAATCATTTTTTCTATATTTTTATGTTTTGTTTTTATTTTGATAGATTTTAATTAGAGAAATGAAAAATACATTAAGTATATGCCAAAATAATAATAAATTTTCTCTTTATTAATATATATACATGTATATATATTTAGAGACATCAAAATTATTCCTAACATACATCACAATGATAGTATATAAATAATATTTTTCCAAAAAAAAAAAATCCGGTTGAACTTCCGGTTAAATCCAGTTGAACCATAAACCGGTAGCCTTATCGGATCATTGTCTAGTTTGATTTTGATAAAATTGTTTCTTGACAAAATAAAAAAATTATCGTCCTCGTTTTACAAATACAGTAAACTACATTGATCAGTGCATTTTATGCACTTAATTTACCTTGGGTTATGAGCTATATTTGATTATTTTTACTGTATCTTAAGCGGATTTTACTTCCTTTGCTTTGTTTTTTCTTAATAGAGACTTAAAGATTAAAAAGGAGTACAAAGTACTTGAAAAATGAGCAAATTTAGATCAAAAGTAGTCCAGAATAAGTCTTGAGGCATGACCGTGTCTTATAGGGTACTGAATTTGAGGATTTAGAGCTAAAATTATCAATTGGGCTCGCTTTATTGGTGGACTTGTGGGGAGTTGCGAATTTAGCTTGGAAAGGAGTCAAACCCTTTTCAAGAGCGTCTCTCTAATATTTTTGTATTCTTCCTATTCCAAACAGGATTGCTTTCTTTTATTCCTTTTTAGAGTTGGATTTAATTTGGTTTTCTTATTTTTCTTCAGGAAAGGACTATTTTCTTATTTTAGTTTTAGTTTTTAGAGTCTTAGTTTTGAGTTTTTGAACGTGTTCTTTGGGGATGATGGCTCCGGAAGGAAATTGAACTCCACGCGGTCTTTGCGGGGCGTAAGGCAGCTTGGTCTAGCCGGAAAGCCGAGTACCTGGGAAACAGAAAAGGTTGAGGACCAAGTGACCTCCGGGTCCACTCCGATGCCAAAGTCAGAAAATCTGGAGAATAGGAAAACAAAGATAGTATGTTGAGAGAAAAAAGATACCTGGGGAGTCCCTCATCTTCCCTTTTATAGGGGGTTAATCCGTGTGGCCTTGTCAGGCCGTTATGTACGGTATATTCTCATTGGCTGGGTGTGGTCCCCCCACCTGTCATAGCTGTGCGGCGGACTCACCCTGTTCTTGTCTCCGTGGCGCTCACACTGCGTCTAACCTCTGTGGCGTCCACCCTGCTCTTGTCCCCGCGGCACCTATTTCTGGTACAACATCCTGCCCTTACACATGTACAGTGGAAATCTGCTTATCTGTCCTTTGGGTTAGAAAGCTTAACAAGGCGCAAGTTGTTTCAGCCGGTATTTCTCAGGATCCGACCTACAACGGAGCCGGTCTTATCCTGGGTGACCGAGTGCTGGATGGACTACTGGGGAGTTGACGTGCGCGGTGACGCGGTGAGAAGCCGTGTGGTTCACGCGATCAGTTTTATGGCTCCATGCTATCAGGAGTCCCCCCCTAGTGAGAGGAAAATCCTTTTAAGGGTTTGTCATTATGATTTTCTGGCGGTTGGTTTGAGTGGCTCGAGGTGACTCTTGGGATACCCTATGTTAGGATGACATGTGTCCTCTTACTGAAACGGCGTCAGGGAGTGTCTTTTCACCTGCCCCCTTTCGTCCCCCTTTAAAAAAGGGTTTGGGGCGCTCTTCTCTCCATTTTGACATTTCTTCTGCAACCTTCCTCTAGGATTCTCGCGATTTATGGTCCGTTTCTTGAATCCACGGCCTTCGTCCGATTTTCGACTCTTAGCTTCCAGTAAGTCTTCTTTCCTTTGCTGGTTTGCGTTTTGATTTTTAAATCTTCTTTCCTTTGCTGCTTTGCTTTCCTGGGTATTTTATTTCTGGCCTGCATTTTTTGGTTGCTCATCTTGCCTGTTCATCGTTTCTGTTCATTCTTGTTGCCATGAGTTCGTCTGTAACTCTTAGTGACTTAGGGTCATCTGCTAGTGATAAGTCTGGGGAGCTGGTGAATTCCAAGAACCACCCCAGTAGGGTAGATAAGGGTAAACAGGGCTTTAATTTTAAAACAGCCGGTTCGCCGCCTCCTAGATCCCACCGACCCCGCTGATTACCTGATACTCACCACTCCAAACTTGCCTAGCCCGCCTTCTTCTTCGGGGAATGAATACCATCTCACCACTTCCTCGGATTCTAGCTCTCCTCCTGCTTCACCACCCCCTACCCTAGGTGAGGAGGCGGGCACATCTGTCCAGCCTCCGATGCCTGCTGAACCACCTGCTGAGGGGCCTATCCTGGTGGATTCTTCTTCAGCTGAAGTCCCTCCACCCGGTCCCAGTAGGACTGGAGCCAGGCGGATGACTCCTCGTATTGAGGACGTGGTCGCTGAGACCCACGAGGAGCACATTCGGTTGTGCAAGCAGTTTTACCCTTGGCTGCGCAAGTGCGAGGTGATGCTTCCGTCGTCAAACCAGCGGGTTCATAGGCCTCCACCAGGCTATTTCTCTATCTACATGGACCAGATTAGTTCTGGCTTCTTCTATCCTCTTCCACCCGGCATCAGCGAAATCCTGCAGGTCTGGGGCTTCTGCCCGGCCCAAATTCATCCCAACGCTTGGGGGGATATCTGCGCCACCTTTTGGCTATGCGAAAATTTGGGCTTCGAGTTGACTGCCGCCTTCTTCCGCAAGTTGGCCACTCCTAAATTGAACTCTGGTGAGGACCACTACCAACTATCTAAGAAGGCGGACTTCTACATTTTCCAGAAGCGGATATCCTCCTTGAAGCGCTTCAAGTACTTCTTTTTCTTCATTAAAATAAAAGAGGGCCACGATGCGTTCCCCGTGAAGTGGTCTTTTAATGGAGCAGGGAGGGCCCAGCAACGCCTATCGCCGGGTGAGAAGACGTTCTTGGAGGAGTTCAGGACTTTGGCTCCCAATAAGTGGACCTGGCAAGTTGCTGTGGACGCTTATCTGGAAAAAGTTAGGCTGGTAGAGTGGGAGGGGTTTGGCTTTACGTATCATCCGGGTCCTGTTACTGTCAGAAAAGGTACCCCTTTTATTCTGCTTAGCTATTTTTACTTGTGTTTTCAGGCATGAATAAAGCTGACATCCTTGACCGAATTGTAGCGGCAAAGAAGAAGAAGAAGATTCAGAAGGAGCCGCGTCCCGCCCCCACTGAGATTCCGTCGGATGTTGGGGGTGAAGCTAAGGGGCCCAGCCCTCCAAAGGCACCAAAAAGGAAGAGGGCTACCGTGGCCGATCCGGAGCCATCTCCTTGCCCCGTAAGTCTATGGCTTCGAATTTCCCTTTTTTTTTATTGTTATGTTTGCCTGGCCAGGGTCCCGAGGCTGCTACCGCCTCCTCCGGGCCGTCTGCTCCTTCTTTGCCCTGGATGCGGAAGAGGAGCAGCCGGCATGCGAGGATAATAGATACCTCGGCTCAGGACGAGTTCAGAGCTGGGTTCGTGCTGCTGGGTGACCAGGAGGAGTACTCCAAGATAAGTGACTACACGGCGGCCTCCCTATGCCTGCTGGACCTGACTTCCGTAAGTATCCTAGTGAACCCTGCGAACATTTTCTCCCTTCTTCTTTTACTTATTCAGTTTATCATTTTGCAGGGGATTTCTAGGGTGGTAGATTTGGCTGCCCGCCTCTCCAAGACAGCTCAACTGGAGAAAAGGCTTAAGGAAGTCCAGGCGTCCCTGGACGCTGAGAAGAGCAGGGCCTGGTCACAGGATCAAGAGCTCAACCGCCTGCAGAAGGAACTGGAGGCAGAGCGGGCGGCTAAGGAGGCTTTGAAGCAACAGCTGGATGCGCGGGAGGAGCAACTCAAGGAGGAGAAAGCCGGGCGTAAGCAGGACTTAGACAAGTGTGAGTCCGTCTTGTTTGACGCGACCAACCAACTGGTGCTCCTTGGACAGCTGTTTGGTCAACGTGTCTTGGCCGCTTGCCAAGCTGTCCACCCGGATTTGGCTGTTGATCTCGACTCCATTGACTTCCCTTGCTATAATGAACTACCGGCCGAGGAGCATGGAGGGGAGGATGCTAACGCCGGGTCATAGGCCGACGTTGAGGTGCAGGTGGAGGGCAGCGTATCCGGGGCGGATGAACACCCTTAGTGTTACTTTTCCATTTGTAATTTTGTTTTTTTTTTTTTTTTTTTTTTTTTTTTTTTTGCCTTTTACCAAGCTCTGTTGATGTAATTTTTATCAAAGGAAATGAAGTTCACCTTTTGCTCAGCCAGTATTCTATCTTCTTGCGTACAGTTTTTATTATCTTACTTCGACTGATTTTCCTTTGAAAAATATCTTTGTTCTGCTTGTCTTCATTTAGTTATGACTGGTTTATCTCATGAGATTTATGTATCCGGTTATGACCGGCTCCTCTGATGGGAGTTGTATAATAAACGTATATCCGGTTATGACCGGCTCCTCTGATGGGAGTTGTATAATGAACTTATATCAGGTTATGACCGGCTCCTCTGATGGGAGTTGTATAATGGGCATATATATCCGGTTATAACCGGCTCCTCTGATGGGAGTTTTTATAAGACTGTATGACTTGAACGATGCTTTCATTGATTTTTTTTTCTTTTTTTTCAGTACATCTTACAGATATAGGTGCTGCCTCATTAAAAACCCGGCTATGGAAAAACCCAGTGGGAAAAAATCCATTAGCGGGAAAAAAGAGTGCAGCCCAGTGTTTCCCTTAGTTGCTTTTAGGCGGGAAGTATTGCCTTAGATTGGCGATATTCCATGTCCGTGGGACATCTTTTCCGTCCAGGCTTTGAAGTTTGTAAGTTGCTGGTCCGAGTGCCGCCGCCACTTTGTACGGCCCTTCCCATTTTGCGCCAAGCTTTCCTTTCCCTTCCTTGGCTTGTGACGCAGTAGAGTCTTTTAGGACTAAATCTCCCTCTTTAAGTGTTACCATCTTCACCTTTCTATCGTGGTAACGGGCCACTTTGTTTTTGTAAGCCGCCATAAGGATATAGGCCCTTTCTCTTCTTTCCTCCAGGGAGTCCAGATGGTACTTCAGGTTGACGTGATTCTGGGCTTTAGTATAGTAGAGCACTCGGTCACTGAGGGCATCGATTTCAACTGGAACCACTGCTTCAACGCCGTAAACCAGGGCGAACGGTGTTTCTCCAGTCGGTCGTCTTGGGGTAGTTCTGTAGGCCCACAATACGTTGTTTAGTTCATCGATCCAAGCGCCTTTGTGGCTTTCTAGCCTCTTTTTGATGCCGTCACCTATAGTCCGGTTGGTGACTTCTGTCTGCTCGTTGCTTTGAGGGTGCGCTACCGAAGAAAAACTTTGTGTGATCTTGAGCCCCTTGCAGAATTCTCTGAATTTGCTAGAAGTGAATTGTGTACCGTTGTCAGATATTATTTTGTGAGGTATCCTAAATCGTGTGATGATGTGATCCCAGACAAAGGAGATGACCCTTTCCGGTGTGATGGCCTGAGTCGCTTCCGCTTCGACCCATTTGCTGAAATGGTCTATCGCGACCATGATGAACTTCCTCTGCCGACTGGCCTCAGGCATGGGTCCTAGTATGTCAATGCCCCATGTAGAGAACGGCCATCCGGTTCATATCGACTTTTGCCCGGCTGCGGGCAGGTGGGATTTCTTTGAGTGGATCTGGCACTGGTGGCACCTCCTGACATAATCTGCGGCGTTCGCCTCCATGGTTTCCCAGAAGTAACCCTGCAACTTCGCCTTTCTTACTAGCATTTGCCCAGCTTGGTGTGCTCCGTAAACTCCCTCATGAAGTTCCCTGAGGACATAATCCCCTTCTTCAGCGGTGATGCATTTTAACCATGCGTCTATGAAGGATTTTTTGTAGAGTTCACCATCAATTACTGCATATCGCTGGGACTTTCTGGAGATTTTTGTAGCCTCTCCTTTATCTTCGGGTAGGTTTCCTTCAACAAGGTATCTTAGTATGGGCTCCATCCACCCCCTTTCCTTCTTTTCCATCGTCAGGGCTTCCTCTGCCTCAATGACAGGCTTGGTTTAGACTTCATACGGGCAGTTCAAGAGTTGCCAATCTCTAGCGCTGGCTGTAGCTTTGGCGAGCCTGTCCGCTTCAACATTTTCTTTTCTGGATATGTTTTCTACTCTCCATGTGGTGCCTTTTCCTTCGATGGCTTCGAGCAAGCTTCGTACCTTTTGTAGGTACCTGGACATGTAAGGATCTTTAGTTTCAAAGTTTTTATTGATTTGGTTTGAAACTAACTTGGAATCGCTCAGCAGCTTCACTCGGTCTGGGGCGATTTCCCGTATGAGTTCTAGCCCTTTGATTATGGCTTCATATTCCGCGGCATTGTTGGTGGCTGGAAAGGCTAACTTTGTGGCGTAAGATATTCTTATTTTCTCGGGTCCTTCGACATGCACCCCGATTCCTGCTCCTTCCTGAGATGAGGCCCCGTCCACGTACACTCTCCACTCTTCTGCTTTCAGTACTTGACTTGGCTCTAACCCCGCGAATTCCACCACGAAATCTACCAGGACCTGGGCTTTCAGTGCCGGCCGGGGTTCGAACAGAATGTCAAATTCACTGAGTCTGATGGCCCACTCAGCCAAGTGGCCTGAAGTATCTGGTCTTTGGAGCACTTTCTTCAACGGGAAGTTTGTCCTCACAATCATAGTGTGGGCTTGGAAGTAGGGCCTTAACCTGACGGAAGCCGAGACTACTGCTAAGGCCAGCTTTTCTATCTTTGGATACCTGAGCTCTGCTCCCCTCAGTACTTTGCTAGTGTAGTATACAGGATGCTGTTGGCCTTTTTCTTCTCTGATCATCAC
This sequence comes from Euphorbia tirucalli, assembly GCA_039660915.1. Lineage (NCBI taxonomy): Eukaryota > Viridiplantae > Streptophyta > Magnoliopsida > Malpighiales > Euphorbiaceae > Euphorbia > Euphorbia tirucalli. The sequence continues at coordinate 75,923,541 of CM077641.1, forward strand.
TGAGCCCACTGCTTCATCCGTCGCTGCTAGATACAAATACAGCGTTTCGCCTGGAACTGGCCGACTCAATAGCGGCGGGGTTCCCAAGAAGTTTTTAATCCGGTCGAAGGCTTCTTGGCATTCGCGGTCCCAATCAAACTTTTGACCTTTCTTGATTGCCTTGTAGAAAGGCAGACATTTTTTGGCTGAGAAGGAAATGAACCTCCCGAGTGCATTGAGGCGGCCATTGAGGCGTTGGACTTCATTCACCGTTTTCGGGGGCACCATGTCCAAAATTGCCTTGATCTTCTCTGGATTCGCCTCTACCCCTCTCTGCGAGATCATGAAACCCAGGAACTTTTCTCCTCGTACTCCGAATACGCACTTTTCTGGGTTAAGCTTGAGGCGGTATCTCTGTAGTATCTTGAAGGCCTCCTGAATGTCCTCGGCGTGATTCTCCTCATCCTTACTCTTGATGATCATATCATCAACATACACCTCGATCGTCCGTCCGATCTGGTCTTTGAACATGTGGTTGACCAGCCGTTGGTACGTTGCTCCCGCATTCTTCAAGCCGAATGGCATTACTTTGTAGCAGTAGGTGCCTTCGTGTGTGATGAAAGTGGTCTTTTCCTCGTCTTTTGGGTCCATTGGAATCTGGTGGTACCCTGACTTGGCATTCAAAAATGAGTACATGGCATGTCCAGCTGTGGAATCGACTAGCTGGTCAATACTGGGCAAGGGGTAGCTGTCCTTCGGGCAGGCTTTGTTTAAGTCGGTGAAGTCCACACACATACGCCACGTCCCATTCGGCTTCTTCACCAGTACCACATTGGCTAACCATTCGGAGTATCGCACCTTTCTGATGTGCCCTGCTTCCAGTAACTTGTTTATCTCTGCCTTGATCGCTTTTTGTCGCTCCGGGGCATGTTTCCTTCTTTTTTGCGCCACTGGTTTTGTAGCAGGGTCTATGTTTAGGCTTTGCTTTGCCACTTCAGGTAAGACCCTAATAATGTCACTTGTGTTCCAGGCGAAGGTCTCCTGTTCTTCTTGGAGCACTGCTGAGATTGCTTGCTTTAGTTCAGGTTTCAGATCCTTGGCCATCTGGATCGATCGTTCTGGTCCCACTACCAGGGTTTCAAGTTCATCCACCGGCTCAGCCCTCTCCTTCTTCTCTGACTTCTCTGACTCCCATCCGGCCTCTTCTGTTCTCAGAGAAGCTAAGTAGGTTTTTTGGGCCGCCTGTTGGCTTCCTCTAGCCACTGCTACCCCCTCTGCAGTCGGTATTTGGAGGGCCAAGTACCGGATGGATAGGATCGCTTCTGACTCCACCAGGAAGGGTCTTCCCAAGATCATGTTATATGCAAGCGGGCTGTCGACGATCACAAAATTCTCTTCAGATCTCAAGGTGTGCGCTGTGTCACCTACTTCCAGGGCGAGAGTTACCTGCCCTACCACAGTGACCGAATGGCCACTCAGACCGACCAATGGGGAATGTACCGGCTGGATTCGGCTCTTGTGAATGTTCAGTTGGCGGGTCGCCCCTCTGGTGATAATGTTGACTGAGCTGCCAGTGTCCACCAGGATCCGCTTCAGCTTGTACCCTTCTACCAAGGCCTCAATGACCAAGGCGTCGGCGTGATGCGCCTGTACGCCATTATGGTGGGAGAAAGAATGATTCAAACTGTCAACTTTTCTTGGATTGGCCGGTGGATGTGCCGAGAATCTGGCCTTTTTACTGGGCGACCCCAACTCCGGTCCTCCAGCTATCACCAGGACCACCCCTTTTGACTTTTTGGTTGGTCTCTGCTCATCATCACACCCATCCCTCTGTTCTTTATCCTTATGTGTGCTGCGTGTGATGCCTTCTACGAATCTGCTGAACTTTCCCGCCTTGATCAGTAGGTCCACTTCGGCCGCAAGGACTCGGCAATTGTCCGTGTGGTGGTCTCTTGCTCTGTGAAATTTGCAATAGGTCTCTTTGTCACTGCCCATTGTTTGGCCGGGCTTCGTATGAGGATACCGAATGCTCTTTGCGTCGGGGCTTCTTTGTATGGCGACTAGCACCTCACTGAGTGGGGCATTCAGCGGCGTGAATCTTGAGCGATCGTTGGGGCGGTCCCTGCGAAGGCGGTCCCTGTGATCCCTTCTCTGGGGCCTTTCATCAAACCGGACACCCTTGTCCTTTTCACTACTAAAGCCAGGTCTTCTATTCTTTGCTGACATATCGATCTCGTCAATTTCCACCATGCTTTTGGCGAGGGCTATCATTTGGGTCAGCTCCCTAGGCTTTCTTGTGATGATCTCTCCTCTAAGCCTCTCGTTTGTGGTGTTCTTGATCATCGCCTCCTTGGCCGTGCTGAAGTCCAGATTTGTGACCTCTAAGCAGGCAAGGTTGAACCGGTCGATGAATGATCTCAGAGATTCTCCTGGTTTTTGGACGACCTCATAGAGAGTGCGACTGGCTGCCCCAGTCGGTATTGACCCCATAAAGTTCTTGCAAAACTCCTGCCTCAATCGATCCCAGCTGTCAATTGTTCCCGGTTCTAAGGACTCGAACCAATAAGCGGCTGCTCCTATTAACGTGGTGGGGAACAGGCGGCATACCAGTCCTTCTGTAGCACCTGCTATGTCCATCTGGTTCTTAAAGTTCCTGGCATGGACCCTGGGGTCCGTGTCACCCCTGTAGCTGTCAAAAGTCAGCTGCTTAAACCGGTGGTATATTGGTTGGCTGAAGATTCTCGTCGAGAAGGGAGATTCCCCGCTCTCCATCAGGGGCTCTTGGTAAGGTATTGCGAAAGTGCTCAACGTCTTTTTAAACATGGCCATGAATCTGGGGTCATCCGTGGGTTCTGTACCCAAGGAGGATGGTGTCGGAGGGGGTGGTGTATTTGCGTTGCTTGGAATGTTTGTAGCGGGTGTGTTATAGGGGATGGCTGAGCTGTTGCCAACACCGTATGTGGTGGGGAAATTAGGTGTTTGCGGTGGAGCCGGCATCTGGTATGAATGTGGAGTATTCAGCAAATATGGGTGGGGTACTCCGTACCATGAGTTAGGAAGTGAGTTAGGAAATAACACCTGGGATCCCATGCTCCCTGAGGCAGCCATATTGGGATTTACCTGCATAGCGGCCTGCTGATCTCCTATTGGTGCTGGCAGCCAGCCAAAAGCAGGGAAATATCCTCCTGCGTGAGGTCCTCCAATCATTCCGCTATTTCCCCTGATGGACTGAGCCGTGCCTTGTCCTGACCCCTCCAGTCTCATGCCAGGAATCCCATGCTCGGAGGCGGGGGAAAGGGCGCGAGCAACGCTTGGGTGTGAGACTGATTCTGGTAATGTGTGCACTATAGGAGGGGGAGTGCTGCCGCTCAGCGAGAGTCCTGCTATGCTCTGTTCCTGCATCTGGAGGATAGCTCTACGGAAGTCGTTCTGGTCGGCCGGCGTCATCCCATAGTTTCTGGCAATCCGATCGAAAACTGCATTGGCAGAGTTGCCACTGTCACCTGAGGTGGTGGCGAAGGTGTGAGACAAACTTGGGGTCATGATCATGGCAGATGAGGGCATCATAATCTCTGAGAGTGCTGGTATTACTCCTCCCTGAGAAGGAAGGACGGTGGAAATTACGTCTGAAGTTGTGGGTCCCGATGACATTGTCTCGTCCAGCGGTTCCACTTTCACCGCACCAATTTGATGGCTCCGGAAGGAAATTGAACTCCACGCGGTCTTTGCGGGGCGTAAGGCCGCTTGGTCTAGCCGGAAAGCCGAGTACCTGGGAAACAGAAAAGGTTGAGGACCGGGTGACCTCCGGGTCCACTCCGATGCCAAAGTCAGAAAATCTGGAGAATAGGAAAACAAAGATAGTATGTTGAGAGAAAAAAGATACCTGGGGAGTCCCTCATCTTCCCTTTTATAGGGGGTTAATCCGCGTGGCCTTGTCAGGCCGTTATGTACGGTATATTCTCATTGGCTGGGTGTGGTCCCCCCACCTGTCATAGCTGTGCGGCGGACTCACCCTGTTCTTGTCTTCGTGGCGCTCACACTGAGTCTGACCTCTGTGGCGTCCACCCTGCTCTTGTCCCCGCGGCACCTATTTCTGGTACAACATCCTGCCCTTACACGTGTATAGTGGAAATCTGCTTATCTGTCCTTTGGGTTAGAAAGCTTAACAAGGCGCAAGTTGTTTCAGCCGGTATTTCTCAGGATCCGACTTACAACGGAGCCGGTCTTATTTTGGGTGACCGAGTGCTGGATGGACTACTAGGGAGTTGACGTGCGCGGTGACGCGGTGAGAAGCCGTGTGGTTCACGCGGTCAGTTTTATGGCTCCATGCTATCAGGGGAGAACGTGAAGCTTTCAATGTGAAGATCAAGGGTTTGAGATCTCAACGGATTATCCATTCGAACTCGACAGAGTTCGCATTAATTCTTCAATGAGCTTTCTTCTCTTTTCTTTTAATCTTTTGACATGGATTTTAGTTCTTCTTTTGATTTTGTGTTTAACTTGGTCATGAGTAGCTAAATCCTCAAACTAGGGTTAAGGATGTAGCCTAGTTTCGGGTAATCAATTGTATATCACCATGTTGGATTTTGATTTTAATTCTATTGAATTATTTTCTTTTTACATTTATCTTCTTTGAATTTATTTATGAATTGTGTATATGGCCAATGCATGATTCGGTGTTGGGATTTATATGATGAACTGACAGGTAAAGTATGATTCCGGAACTAGGAAGATAGACACAATTGAACCTAGACTAGACATGATTAGAATTAATTGTGTATGATATATTTGTTGCTTAAAGGATTTAATTAATGTTAGTGAAAAATCGACGGATAATCACAGTTAATTAGGCACAACTTAATAGCTCGACGTAGTATTAAGATACCTTAGGAACATTTGTCATTGTAATTGCTTGTTGAAGACTTTGTGATAATATAATTGATTACCCGGATTAGGTGAACCCCGAATCCCTAGTGTTTTCTTCTATTGTTTGATTTCTTATTTTTTATTGCTTTAGTAGTTATAATTAAAACCAAATTCTTCATCTTTGCCTTTGGACTAGAATTAATTAAAACAGTGGTTAATTTCCTCATTTGGGTTCGACTCTGAAATCCTTCAGATTAAGACTGTGATTGACTACGGAAGCTTGCTTAAGATTTAGCTGATCACACATGATACTTTTTTGAAGTTTACCCTTAAAAAGATATGAAACAATTACTTGGATTGGCTATCTCCAATACTTGGGGGGCAAAGCAACCCCCAAATTTTGGTGAAGTCTTTAACCGGCGACTGGGTGGGCAACAACCTGCCTATGCCCCTCCTTCTACCTGTCCCTGAATATGAGTCAATTTAGTTTCTTACTGAATTTATATTGTTATGAGACAGTTGAATACTTCCACTTGAAATTTTGATGGTTGGTAAAATTACAAGAAAATACTAAAATAGGTTGGTCGGATGTTTTTCTCTTTCATATTTCATATCTTTCTTGGACTAGGAAGACGCATGCTCTAATTTTAATCACATATAGGAGGATGTCTTTTCAAAGTAGTCTTTTTATTTTTATTTATTTGCTCGTATGATTGTTTAATTTAGTCATTATTTAGAGAAATCGGTTGAATCTAAATTTATATTTTGTTAATCTAATTACTAAATAAAAATCATCCCTAGTCTATCACCCAAAAGTAACAAACTAGAAAAATAAAAACAATTTAGTAACTAACGATAAGCTTGCTAATGCTAAAAAGAGCGATCACTAACTTAGAGATTGGGGAGTCATTGTGTTTTAGTTGTCATGAAACCGTTTAACACAAAGTTAAGCTGATAGGTAAAACTCAACTATAGCTTTTATCATGGGTAATTTACAAAAATACTACTTTTTTCAAGAATCATATCAAATATACGCTTGGCCCAAAATCTCTCAAAAATACTCTCAAAACTAAGTGCAATTTGTGTTTTAAGCTCCAAACATTCTTCAATTACTCCACATTATTTCCCTCTCATCTTTTCTTATTTAAACGTTATTTTTTCATTTATCTCTCAAACTGTTCACTTTTTCAATATTCTACTTTAACAAGTTCTTTTCGTTTCTTTTTTATCTTCAAATTGATATCCATATGTATATATTCTTTTTTATTTTTTTCCGATCGTCACTGTTGTATCAGAAATGTATCAAACATATATTGTTGATACTTCTCTAATACATTTCTGATACATTTTTGATACATTTTTAATACTTTTCTAATACATTTTTTATACATTTCCGATCCATTTCTAATACTTTATGTACTGTGTTATGCATTAATTCCATAACAATAAAAGAAATCAGTTTAGATGATTTCTCACTGTAGATAAAACATGTGGAATTAATACATAAAACAGAGAACGTAAAGTATCAGAATTTTATCAGAAATGTATTAGAAAATATCGGCAAACAGACATTAATATAATATACTTTATTCTATATTTTTTGTCTATGGTTAGCTTTTATTTAACCCTTATAACAATAAAAAAAACCAATTTAGTTTCTCATTACAAATAAAATCATTTTTGATACAATCCTGATACATTTATGATACAATTCTAAATACATTTCTGATACAATTCTGATACATTTCTGGAAATCCGAAAAAAAAATTGTATCAAAGATACATTTTTTATACTTCTCTGATACATTTTCGGATACATTTTTTATACATTTCTGATCCATTTCTGATACTTTATGTATTGTGTTATGTATTAATTTCATGATAATAAAAGAAATCAGTTTAGGTGATTCCTCGCTACAGATAAAACATGTGGAATTAATACATAAAACACAGAACGTAAAGTATCAGAAATGTATCATAATTGTATCAGAAAACATCGACGAACAAACATTGATACAATATACTTTATTCTATATTTTTTTTATGGTTAGCTTTTCTTTAGCCTTCATAATAATTAAAAAAAAAAAAAAAAAAACAGTTTAGGTCCTCACTATAGATAAATTATTTTTGACACAATTCTGATATAATTTTGATACATTTCTGACACAATTCTGATACATTTATGGAAATCCGAAAAAAAAGCTAAAAAATATATACATATGGATCTTGTTTTAAAAAGAAAAAAAATGATAAAAAACATTCTATAGTAGCGTGGCAAAAAAATTAACAGATTAAGAGATAAATGACAAAATTAAGATTAAAAAAGAGGAGAGAGAATCATATGGAGGAAAGGAAGTGAGTAAAAATAAAATTAACAATTAAATGGACATGTTTCAAAGAATGTCTGAACATACGCATGAAAGAAAAGTTAAAATTGAGGTATTTTTGTTAATTTCCCTTTTATTATTATTATTTCTGACACTTTCCTGGACGAGAATGCTCCTTGGGCTTGAAGCGTATACAACACAGGCTCACTATGGCATATGTTGAAATTCCACAAATTAATGAGGATACCATAATTCAAACCCTCGACCTCTAGGTTCAAGAAACTCTGATACCAGGTCATAAAACCATTTAACCTAAAACCTTAACCTGATAGGTAAGGCTCAATTATAGCTTGGGATAATTATGCAAAAAGCCTCTATAGTTACATTTGTTTGCAAAAAAAGTCCTAAAGGTTTCGTTTTTTGCAAAAAAAACTCCTGTGGTTTCCGACCGTTAAAAAAAATAGATTTTTGCCGAAGACCGTCAAAAATTGAACACGTAGCAACTTTTTCCTCTGCCACGTCATCAAAATTTCCCAACCACGTCATCAATTTTTGACGGCATTAGGCCAAAATTACTTTTTTTGTTAACGATCACAAACAAGAGGAATTTTTTGCAAAAAATGAAATCTCTAGGACTTTTTTGCAAACAAGTGTAACCACAGGATTTTTGCATAATTATCCCTTATAACTTTTATTGTTATTTCTGACACGAGCAATAAATAGTACATAGCGTGTGGTCGCTACAGTCAAAAAGTTAACGACCATTTATGAACTACTTTTGCAATCACTAATGCCGTATTTTCTTGTAGTTACATAATTGGCCAAACCACAAAAATAGGGTAAAAATCATCAATAGTACATGAATTTTCACCTTACTAACATAATGGTACATGAACTTTAAAACTAGACATAAAAGTACATCAACTTAGCAACCCACTAACATGAAAGTCAAAATTACCGTTGACTGTCAAAAATACCGTTGACCAAGCTAGGAACCGGTCAAAAATGATGACGTGGCAGTTTTCAAAACGATGACGTGGCAGTTTTCACCGGGTTGGCGTGGTCAACGGTATTTTTCATAGTCAACGGTAATTTTGACTTTTATGTTAGCGGGTTACTAAGTTGATGTACTTTTATGTCTGGTTTTGAAGTTCACGTACCATTATGTTAGTAGGGTGAAAGTTTATGTACCATCAATGATTTTAAGCCCACAAAAATATTGTGTCTTGAGATTGCGCTTTTTTTTTTTTTTTTTTTGCATATCAAACTTGTTTAATTTAAGCATGATCCATCCCAATTCCTAAGAATTATAACTAGCCATTTTATAGTCGTGATTAAACTCTTGAATATGTGCTTAGCATCATATTCAAAATCATGTTATTTTTTATGCTCGTTTTCAAGACTAACACTTATATATTATCTGTAGGGCAACATAAAAGATCATTCGGTTTCACATATTTACAAATTGTTGAATATTTTTTTTTTCCAAAAGAGATTATGTACTTTACATAAACAATGAATTCGACTAAGGGAATTACTCGCTACTCACATTTTAATTGATATATCATCAAGTTATGGGTCACAATGGCAAAGTCAACTTACATTACACATTAGCAAAATTAATAAATCAACGTGCTATGTACACCAATAAAAGTCAATGTGTCATATTAATAAAGTCTACCATTATTGGTGAATATTAGGTCTTTTTAACAACTGAAAAAACAACACAATTCTCCACTTGAAAATGTGTCAAAACAGGTGTTCTATTCTTTTCTTATATTCATATTCTTCATACGGCCCAAAATGCTAATTAAATTTTATTTTTAATTTGAAAGGGGTCCACATTAATATTTACTATACATTGTTTCTTTTCAATTCTACTTTACATTGATCATTTTTCTTATGTTTGTTTGTTTGAATCGAATATAGATCTAAACTATGTTCTCCTTTTAGCAGATCTAAACTACTATTATATTTTCAATAATATTTCTTTGTTAACCTCAATTTGACGATTAATGTAGGTTATTAGATTCCCCAATTTGGATGGAAGTATCGATGAAGGCGAATGGTGATGGATGTTTGAAATAGAGCCCGTGTATCTCTACATCTTGAGGTGTTTTGTGCAATGACTATGGTATGTGATTATGTGGTTTGGTGTGCATTTCAGCAAATGTTTAGATTTTCTTTTGCTAAAACTTGAAGTCAATTTTTTGCTTCTAAAATAGTGTGGGATTAGGATTACAAAAGAGTGATCTTGAAGTTGATTCGTTAAGTCTTACTCGATGTATGATGACAGATGTTGAGAGATGGCATCCGAATTATGTGGTTTTTAAAATTTTTTTTTCTAGAGTATACTTGAATTAATAGAGATATTGGATTATTTGGATTATTATTTTGTTCTAAGAAGAAAACCGTATGGATGTCCAATTACGCAGTTCTCTACCTAGCTATAGGCCTCCGTGATGAGTTTGACACTCCTCTAACAGGCGTCAGTGATATTTATATTTAATGAAGTTTATGAAGTTAGTTTTACTATAATATTTTTTTTAAAATAAAAAAAAAAAACATTTTTTCTGTTTTGTCATGGAAGGCTTGTTTGGTTAAGGTACTTTGAGTTAGATTGCGTTTTAGGCTGTTTTTGGAACTGCAGAAAGCTACCTCAAATTCACAATTGGTAAAAGTCATATTATATTCACGGAGCACTGCAAAAAAAAAAAAAAAATTATTTTTAAAGAAAGCAATGAAATCTAACTGTTGAGAAAAACACTTTCACTAATAGCAATCTCAAACTGGTCCTTAGTTTCAACAAAATTATTCCTTTCATTAAAAAAAGAAAAAAAAAAAAAAAAAGCTAAGAGTTCGATAATAACCTATCCTAGTTTTTAAAAGAATAATTTTTGTAAATATATATTTACATTTCAAATCATCTTTTTAATTTGAAATTTTAAGCTGATTTTCAAAAATGTTGTTTCTACTGCCTATAATTGATCCCGCCCTTCTACCCCCTGACGTGGCAAGTATAGAACCACGCCATTAACTTAATTACTTCGATATTCTTCTCTTTTTTTTTTTTCAGCCATTAATTGCTTTGATCTTTTTTTTAGTTACGGTAATTCATTTATTTTAGGATCCATTGGTTATAGTTTTAAACTCTAAGGTTTATAATTTAAGATTTAAGATTTATATTTTAAGGTCTCATTTTTATATTTTTTGGTTTAAAATTTATAATTTAAAGCTTAAGGTTTTTATTTTAGAGTCCACAATTTATAATCTAGGGTCTATAGTTTATATTTTAGAGTTTAGAGTGTAGGGTTCAAGATTTACGATTTAAGATTTAAGATTTTATGTTTCAGGGTTTAGGGTTTATATTTTTAGGGTCTAGAATTTATAATTTGTCTAGAACTTATAAATTACGGTGTAAGGTTTATAATTTAGAACTTAGGGTTTATATTTTTACAGTCTAGGATTTATAATTTAGGGTATATAGTTTATATTTTAAGATTTAGGTTTTAGAATTTAAGATTTATATTTTAGAATCCGTGTTTATAATTTAGAATCAAGAGTTTATAATTTAGGCTATAAGATTTAGGCTATAGATTGGCGGTAATTATTCTCTAAAAATAAACTGTCAAAACCCAAATATTCAAAAATAAAAAGTCAAAAGCTAAATCTATAATATATATATGTTTCTTAAATAGAAATATCTCTAAATTAGTCAACTAAAGTTGTATACATCTAATTAAAGCAATCCAATTTAATTACATTCCTTTCGAACAATTTAGTGATATAAAATACATAAACAGAAATTTGGTATTTAAGACTAATGCATGAATTTCGATCCATATATATATAAGGTAAGTTGGTAAGTTGGTATTTAAGACAAAAGACTTAGATGGTAAGTTGGTATTTAAGACAAAAGACTTAGATGGATCGAAATTCATGCATTAGTCTTAAATACCAAATTTCTGTTTATGTATTTTATATCACTAAATTGTTCGAAAGGAATGTAATTAAATTGGATTGCTTTAATTAGATGTATACAACTTTAGTTGACTAATTTAGAGATATTTCTATATATATTACATGGTAAGTTGGTAAGTTATACACTCCAACTTACTGTATTCATTTTGATTTAACAAAAAGATTTTTTTATTATTGTATTTTAGTAAATAAATTGTTTGAAAGGCATGAAATTAAATTGGCATTTTCTCGAAAGGGTATGTACAAGCAAACAAACCGACTTACCATATATATATATATATATATATATACACACAATAACTTACTATATTCGTTTTGATTTAATTGACAGATTTGTTTATCATTATATATATATATAATTGAACAATTAATTTTTAGTTATTTTTTTATCTAATCATATACAACAGATTGTAAGTATTTCTCTTGAATAGAATGAAATGAATTTACCTCAAAGAACGCCCTCCTTTTATAGGAGGGGTGATAGAGTTGGATTGGTATTAAAAGAGCTTACCAATCCAACTTCTAGTCAATCTGAAAGATCAACCTCAGAGGTTCCACGTGGGGTAGTGCCCTTACCCTAGTAAAACACGGGGAGTAGACTCCTAATGGGGCACTTCCTCTTTCCTCCTAGAATCTCTCCTAATGGAGCTTAAGTCGGGCCTATTGTGGAAAGTTTAGGATTCGAATGCGGTAACCGGCTCGCTTGGCCGGGTGAGGGCATCTGTGTCCGAGCTACCGGATGTCATCAGAAGTCCCCCTTGGTCATAGAAAACCCTTTAGGGTTTCACTGCCTAAAACCCTGCTTAGGAGCGCGTGCCTACCCGCTATCTGCCACGTACTGAGTAGCTGCAGAGACGTGACCTTTGATTTGACTCCCAATTTTCAAACGTTACGACCGTCCGATTTCCCCCTAGAAGGATATTTAATTTACAGATTTTCGCTTTGAGCCTCGCTCTGTATTTCTTAGCATTTCCACTCAAAGCCAGTAAGTTCCTTTTCTTCCCTCTGCTGCTTATTTTGTTTGCATTTTTCTTCCATTTCCTGCTCTAGTTCTAGGGTTTTAGCCTCTGTTTTTGTCGATTAGATTCATGGGCTCTTCAAGCTACTCTTGGACTTCGAGTACTGCTCCTCGTCCTGTGTCTCCCTCTGTGGAAGTGGATTCTGACACCGCCAGGCTTTCTTCGTCGAATTCCTCTGAGAGGATTCGTTCCACTGGAGAGACCAGCGCACCAACACACCTCCCTGAATCTCATCAGGCGGCTGGAAATGCCATAGGGAGAACCCTAACCCCCAGAATATCAAAAATGGCTTCTTCCATCATCTTCCGTGAGGTACACCAGCTGCAATCCAACCACCCCGGGTTGGAAGCCTGTGAGTGCCTTATTCCTGATTCTAACTAGAGAGTTCACATTCCTCCACCTGGCTACTTTTCCCTCTATCTCCACCATATTGTGGGCGGGTTCACTTACTCGCTTCCGGAGGGGATCTAAGCCGTCTTGAACCGGTACAAGGTTTGTCCGGTCCAGCTTCACTAGAATGTCATGGAGGATGTTTGTGCCCTATATTGGTTATGTTGTAATCTCAGCATCCGGCTGACCGGTGCCCTCTTCCGGCATATCGCCACTCCTGTCCTCCGGAACACAAACAGCGACCATCTTACAATGGCAAAAGGGCCTCTCTTCTCTTTTTTTTTTTTTATCGTACTTCATCGATGAAGGGTTTTAAAAGTCTTTTCTTCTTCATAAAGTTGAAGGATAATGTTCCTTCTTTTCCCATCGACTGGTCTTTCCAGTCGCCAAGTGAGATGAAGGGGGCGAAGGACAAGCTCTCACCTCAAGAACAAGCTAATCTGGATCTGCTGACAGCTATCCCAACTCAATATTGGAAGCTTCAATATGCCATCAAGGGTTGCTGCCAAGGGTCACCCTTGGCAGCTCTTGATGACCGAATCGGTCTTCCTGTGTTCTTTAGTGATCCCTTAGAAGGCCGAGGTATTTGTTTATACTTATTTCGTATTTTCCCTTTGTGGCAGGGATGTCACTTGCTGATACTGTTGCAGCCTTGCGTGCTCAGAGGAGCGGATCGAGGGCATCGACTGCTGCAGCTGCACCTGTCCCAGCCATCTCTTCTGCCGGCCAACCGGACCGAGTAGATGTTCCCGGTGGGAGTGTTGAGCCCATCCCTGGGAGCAAGAAAAGGTCTATTGTTCCCACGTCCGCTTCGGATAAAGGGAAGAAGATCCGGGTGGTAAGTTTTTTTTTTTTGGTGTAGGTAATACTGGGTTATGTGGTGCTCATTTTTCCTTTGTTTCACAGGAAGTAGCAGCTGATTTTTCTCATCCAGTAAATACTGATAGCCCGATCCGGGACATCCTTATCTCTAAGTTTGGCAAGTATGCCAGCATGGCCGATCCTTTGGTACAACTGGAGTTGAGCAACGGAATGTATCTCCCTGCTGACTCCTCCAGGGTGAAAAATCTGACCAACCGGACCATTGGGACTCCGGTCCTGAGCAAGCTTTACACAATAAGTCCTGGACTCTATTCTCCTGATGCCTTGGCTGTATTTAATGTTTTAGTTTTGTATTTGTAGGCCATCCCTTTCCTCTATGAGGAGCTGAAGAGAGTGGAGGAGGCAGACCATATCTACGACCAGAGTCTAGCCGGTGCTCTAGAGAGGAAAAAGCTGGAAGAGGATTTGGCTAAGGCAACAACGGAAGCCGAGCATCAAAAGAGGGCTCTCGATGCCACTGTTATTGAGAATGCGGCCCTTAAACGTTCTCTGTGGTTGGCCGAAGCTGCCCTTGAGCAGGAGAAGAAATCCCGCGAGAGCGACCGGGAGGCGGCAGAGGAGAAGTTGAAGGAGAGGACCCTGACATATGGGCGTCTGGCCATTTTGTATGGTGATCGCATCCTTCAGAGGTGTTCTGAGGTCCATCCTGATCTGTCTTTTGGTGATATAGAGGTGGACTATCCTAAAGAAGCGGATCTCCTTCCTCTCCCTGAAGAGAACGATGCTCCCCCTGTTGTCTCATTGCTCGAGGAAGGATTAGTCGAGCGATCCGAGGATCAGGATGGAACATAGGATCCTTTAGAAATTTTTTGTAATGTGATTATTTCCCTTCACGGGGTATTTACTGAAATAAAACTTAATTCTTCTCCATGCGGTATGGATTTTTATTTTAGTTCCAGTATTTTTGGCGTTTGAAAGCAAACTTAATGTAAGCATTAAATGTGTTCGAAAGCGAATCTGTTTATGGCGGCTGTTAACTGAAGCCGGATTTGGATTTTCATTTGGAATCGAATGTTTAGCGAGGACCGTAATTTACCGAAAGTGAATAAAATGGTCAAGCATAAAAAGAATGTATTCGAAAGCGAATTTTATTAGTTATAATGATACAGCACTAGAGCTATAGTTGCCTCGTTAAAAACCTCAGCAAGGAAAACCTTATGGGAAAAACTGTTGCCGAGGGAAAAAAGAGTACAACATGACTCATTGGTGATATTTCCTAAGTGCTCTTAAATTCCATGTGCGCGAAATGTCCCTTCCGTCCATGTGGCACAATTTGTACGTGGCCGGTCCTAGTGCCTTATCGATCCGGTATGGTCCCTCCCATTTCACAGCTAGCTTTCCTTTACCTTCCCTAGCTTGGGAAGCCTCTGTGTCTCGCAGCACAAGATCACCCAGCTGAAATGCTACCGCCCTTACTTTCTTGTCATGGTATCGAGCGACTTTATTTTTGTATGCTCCCATGAGGATGAAGGCCCTCTCTCTTCCTTCCTCCAGTGAGTCCAGATGAAAATGCAGGTTTATGTCGTTCTGGGCTTCACTATAGTAAGTCACCCGGTCACTGGGGGTGCCTATTTCTACCGGGATCACTACTTCGATGCCGTATGTTAGAGCGAAGGGAGTCTCCCCCGTGGCTCACCTTGGGGTGGTTCTGTATGCCCATAGTACGCTTTTGAGTTCCTCAGCCCATGCTCCCTTGTGCCCCTCCAATCTTTTCTTGATGCCGTCGCATATGGTGCGGTTGGTTACCTCTATCATGCCGTTGCTCTGCGGATGTGCAACCGAGCTGCATCTGTGTGTGATGTGGAAGCTTTAGCAGAATTCTTTGAACTTTCTAGAGGTGAATTAGGTTCTGTTATCCGTGATGATTGTGTTCGGTATGCCGAATCTTCCTAGGATGTATTCTTTTACAAAGGTTATTACTTTTTCTGGAGTGATGGTGGAGAGGGGTTCTGCTTCCACCCATGTGGTGAAGTGATCAACCGCAACAATTATCCATTTCCTCTGCCTATTCGCTTCCGGCATCGGGCCCACAAGGTCAATCCCCCATGTGGAAAAAGGCCAAGCTGTTAGGATGGGTTGTTCTTCTGCTGGGGGCTATTTGGTCTTCTTGGCGTGCACCTGGCACTGGTGACAAGCAGAAATATAGGCATCTGCATCTTTTTTCATCGTTTCCCAAAAATACCCTATGAGCAATGCCCTGCGGACTGTGGTGTGGGCGGCCCGATGAGAACCCAAATCCCTTTATGGAGCTCTTTTAACGCGTAGTTCCCTTCTTCTGGTGAGATGCACTTCATCCATGGGTGACTGAAAGACTTCCGGTAAAGCTGTCCGCCTATAACAGCATACCTAGCCGATTTCCTTTAGATTCTGCGAGCCGTTGATTCATCCTCTGGTAATATCCCCTCTTTTAGAAAATCAATGATGGGTGCCATCCAGCATGGGCTGTTGTGGTCTATCGTCAGGGCCTCTTTTTGCTCCTTACTAGGGTATGATTGTACCTCGTATGGACAGTATAAGTGCTGCCATTCTTCCTTGTGGAAGCAGCTTTAACGAGGTCGTCTGCCAAGTTGTTAGCTTCCCCGGTGTATGTTTTCTATCTTCCATATTGTTCCTTGCACCTCAATTTGTTTTAACAATCTCTGGACTGTGTCCAAGTATCCTTTCATGGCTGGGTCTCGTACTTCAAAGTGTTTGTTTATTTGGTTTGCACCAATCTTGAGTCGCTAAGTATTCGGACCCTGTCTGGCCCTATTTCCCTGATCAGTTCGAGTCCTTTGATCATCGCCTTGTATTCTGCTGCATTATTTGTAGTTGGAAAATCCAACTTTACTGCATAATGGAGTCGGATCTGGTTCGGTCCTCTGATGTATATGCCCGCTCCAGCTCCTTCTTTTGACGATGCTCCATCCACAAAGACGTCCCATTCTTCAGATGGAGGTGTTGAGTTGTGCTCGAGGCTTTTGAATTCTGTTACAAAGTCTGCCAGGATTTGAGCTTTTAAAGCATGTCTGGGTTCGAATATGATGTCAAATTCTCCTAACCGTATCGCCCATTCCGCTAGTCTCCCGGATGTTTCTGGTCTCTGCAGTACCTTTCTGAGTGGGAACCCGGTTCTAATGATGATGGTATGCGCCTGGAAGTAGGGTCTTAGTCTGTTAGCTATGGACAACAGGGCTAGCGCCGGTTTCTCAATATTTGGATATCTTGTCTCTGCCCCTCTTAGTACTTTACTAGTGTAATACACTGGATATTGCTGTCCGCCCTCCTCTCTTACTAGGACCGATCTGACAGCCTCTTCAACGACTGCCAAGTACACATACAATTTTTCTCCCGATACCGGCCTGCTTAGCAATGTGGGCGATATGAGGAACTGCTTCAATTGATTGAAAGCCTCATGGCACTCCTTATCCCACTTGAAGGCTTGGACTTTTTTTAATACTTTGTAAAATGGCATGCATCTTTTTGCGGAGAATGAGATGAATCTTCCTAGGGCGGTGACTCTTCCGTTAGCTTTTGGATGTTGTTGAGGGTCTTAGACGGAGTCATCTCTAATACTGCTTTTATCTTTTCCGGGTTTACCTTGATTCCCCTTTTTGAGATCATGAAATCCAAGAATTTACCTCCCCGTACTCCGAATATGCATTTTTCTGGATTGGGCTTGAGTCTATACCTCTGGAGGATGGCGAATGCCTGCCTTAGATCTCTGGGGTGATCGTTCAGGGTCTGGCTTTTGACAATCATGTCGTCCACATACACTTCAACTGTCTTTCTAATTAAATCCTTAAATATGCTGTTCACCAGTCTCTAGTAGGTGGCTCCTGCGTTCTTTAACCCGAAAGGCATGACTTGGTAGCAGTATGTCCCTTTGTGCATGATGAAAGAGGTTTTCTCCTGATCTGCCAGGTCCATAGGTATCTGGTGATATCCGGATGCCGCGTCTAGGCATGAGTATATGGCATACCCAACCATCGAATCTACCAGTTGGTCAATGTTCGGCAGCGGGTAGTTGTCCTTCGGACACACTCTGTTGAGATCAGTGAAGTCGATGCACATGCGCCATTTTCCACTTGCCTTCTTTACCATTACTACATTTGCCAACCATTTGGGGTATTGGACCTCCCGGATGTGCCCTGCTTCTAGTAACTTCTGGATCTCCTCCTCGATTGCCTTCTGTCTTTCCGGTGCATACTTTCGCCTCTTCTGGACCACTGGAGTCGCTTCCAGGTTTATGTTAAGGGAGTGTTTCATGATCTCCAGGGGTACTCCTATGTCATTGATTTTCCAAGCAAATGTGCTCTGCTCTTCTTTTATCACTTGTATAATCTGTTCCTTGATGCCATTGTCAAGCTCTTGGGATATCCAGATGTTTCTATCTGACGCTATCGTCAGTCTCTCCAACTTGTCCACCGGTTTGATCTTTCTTTCTTCTTCCTCCGGACTTCTCTCTGGTTGTAAGGAAGCGATGTATGTTCTTTAGGCTATCTGCTGGCTCCCTCTAGCTATCGCCTATCCGGAAGCGGTGGGTATTTGCAACATCAAGTACCGGATTGATAGTACCGTTTCTGATTTTGAGAGAACTGGCCTTCCTAATATGGCATTGTATGCCAGTGGAGAATCTATTATAGTGAAATCTGTCTTTGTTCTCCAGACATGTTTTTCGTCCCCTATCTCCATATCCAATGTTACCTGTCCTGCTACCGGTACAGTGTGTCCACTGAGGCCAATCAGAGGGGCATGTACTGGATGGATCCGGCTGGGCACTATCTTTAACTTCTCCACTGCGTGTTTGGTGATGATGTTAGTTGAACTCCCCGTATCCACCAGGATACGCTTGACCAGGTAACCTTCAATCTCTGCTTCCATGACTAGGGCATCCGCGTGACCCGGTTGCACTCTGTTCTCCGAGAAAGGAGGGTTAGACTTGAGGTCCTTTCCGATCTCTCTGACTCTTTTGACTTTTTTAGCCGGAAAATCTCCTCCTGCTATTACCATGACCACTCCTTTCATTCTTTTGGCCGGTTGGCACTCTTCTGTGGCCGGTCGTTTTGGTTCTTCTTTGTTTTTCCTGTCCACAAACTTTTGGAGCCTGCCTCTCTTTATCAGCTCCTCGATATCCTCGGCCAGCCCCTTGCAGTTGTCCGTATCGTGGCTGTTTACACGGTGGTATTTACAAAATGCGCTCTTGTCCTCCCCATAATCTGCCCTCTCCTGGCTTCCGGGTAGGATAGGCCTTTCTTGTCTCTGCTTTTCTCGACCGCTACTAGCACCTCGCTTAGCAGACTGTTCAGGGGCGTGAATCCTCTCGATTGTCTATGGTCTCTCCTGTCCCTCCTAGACCGCCTGTCTTCTGATCTCCTGTCACCCTCCTTTTTGAGCCTGACTAGTGCCCCCACTTCGTCTAACTCTATGATTGTTTTGGCCATAGAGATCATCTGGGTTATATTTTGAGGTTTCCTCAGGACTAGGTCTGCCCTTAATCTCCCGTTAGTTGTGTTGGCGATCAATGCTTCTAAAGCTGTGTGGAAATCCACTCTCCAAATCTCCACCGTTGCCAGGTTGAAGCGGTCGATGAATTCTTGAATGGATTCTCCTTGTCTCTGTTTTCCGTCGTGTAAGGTTCTACTGGCTGTTCCGGTAGGAACCGAACAGTAGAATTTAATACAGAATTGTTCTCTGAGTTGTTCCTAACTATTGATTAAGGCCGGCTCTAACGTTTCGAACCAATACGAAGCTGGGCCCACCAGCGTTGATGAGAATAACCTACACATTAGCCCCTCTTTTGCTCCTGCTATCTCCATTCTATTTTTGTAGTTTCTTGAATGGATATAGGGATTCGTTTTCCTATTATAATTCTCGAAATTCAGCTGTTTGAATTTGGGATCGCATGGCATGTCCAGGATCCGGTTGGTGAAACAGGATCTTCCGCTTTCTAACAAAGGCTCTTGGATGGGTACTGAGAATCGGGAGAAGTAGTGTTTGAACAATACCATCATCTTTAGGTCGTCTGCTCCCTCTGGCGTGGGTGTTGCTATTTGTGTTGGAGGTAGGCCCAACATGTACCCGTGGGTAGGATGATAGCTAGGTGGGGGCGTCTGGACCAGGCCTGGTAACTGGGCAGCCTTGGTTATGGCATTGGTGGGGCCAGTGGGGCCCCATCAATGTATGATGGGCCCTGAGTTCCCCATATCTTGGGGAGACCATGTTTGGCTGATTTATCTGCCTGGCGTCTCCTGGGAAGGCGTATACTGGGTTCGTTGTTGGCAGGGCCATTGAATTTTCTGGTAATGGGAAAAGGTTCCTGGCCACCCCTGTTCCTAGGCTGTCTATTCCTGTGATCAGAGGGGACGTGCTGCTGCTGATGGTTGGTCCAACCATGCCGTAGTTTTGAATTTGAAGAAATGCCTGCCTCAGGTCTCTGGCATCGGCGGGGCTCAGATTGTTGGCTATGCGATTGATTACTGCTGCCTGGGGAGATATGGATGAGTTCAACATTGCCAGGGGTGGAGTTGTTATGGTCGTGAGAGAATTATCTCCCAAAGTATCTGAAGTCATGTTAGCGGAACTTGTATTCATGATCAGTCGTTCCACGCTCACCGTACCAAATGATGGATTTGACTAAATCCTTCGAGCAATCCGGGTTCTAGTTTCTTCTCGGTCCGGATCTGGTATCGTTCCTGCAAGACAGAAAAGCTAAGACACCGATAACCTCTGGGGTAAGCTCTGATGCCTAAGTCAGTGTGTTTATTATTGATTGTAAGTATTTCTCTTGAATAGAATGGAATGAATTTACCTCAAAGAACGCCCTCCTTTTATAGGAGGGGTGATAGAGTTGGATTAGTATTGAAAGAGCTTACCAATCTAACTTCTAGTCAATCTGAAAGATCAACCTCAGAGGTTCCACGTGGGGTAGTGCCCTTATCCTAGTAAAACACGGGGAGTAGACTCCTAATGGGGCACTTTCTCTTTCCTCCTAGAATCTCTCCACAGATAAAGGGAGCTTAAGCTGGACCTGTTGTGGAAAGTTTAGGATCCGGATGCGGTAACCGGCTCGCTTGGCCGGGTGAGGGCATCTATGTCCGGGCTACCGAATGGTATTGGGCCGGATGTCATCACAACCAATTATTATAGAATTTACTTAAATAGTATTATTGTTTAAACATAATAATTAGGAATGTATAAAATAAATTTCTCAAAATAATTGATTCACTCATCCTTTATTTAATTGACATTTTGATCAATTAAAGTTTATAGTAAAAGTTTCAGTATGAGATCTTTGAAGCTGGAATTTCAAATTTAAAGGTGATTAGAAGGGTGTTTGACAATAATAATAATGACCTTTTGTAGATAGTTTTGGAGGACATCTGTCTAACTAGGATTCCAGTATTGAATTCTCATTGAGATGAGATGGTACACTCTTACAAACAAACAAAAAAAAAAATTGAGAATTATGGAAAAAAAAAAATAATGATAATGTTTCAATAATAGTAATATTTGATAGGATATTCCCACATGTTTTCTAGTATAACTACATCCAATTTCATTCAGCCCCAACAAGTAACGTAATTGTCATCTTTTCAGTCTACATTTTCGAATTTCCCTTTCACAATTTCTTTAAACTTTCTCTTTTCTGTATTTTTTTTTTTTCGAAATTTTTAACTGGAACAGTTCACTATTATGATTGGTTCATTGTTCTCATAAGGTGCATGATGAAATGCCTCTTTCAAATGCTTTTGTTTTTTTGACTCACTGACTGGTTCTTTGACACCCATTTGGCTCTACCCAAAGAAATCAAAAAAAAAGTGAAAAAGGAGTCTTGCCTTTATGGTTGATGAATCCCAGCATACATCTTCAAAGAAATGGTTCAAAACAAAGGTAAGAATTTAAGTTTAGTCTGAGCTGTTAGTTGTTGTTTGTTTCATAAAAAGATAATTATACATGGAATTGTTTGTAGTTTAACTCATATATTTTTCGGCTCGGTATATACAGGGGAAGAAGATAATGATTCAAATCACCAATAGTGACAATGACCAATTTCCCCACCTGGGAATGTATACAGAAAAGGCTCTAACGATGATGATGAAGAAGTCGTGTCTGCGGAGTGACAAAGAAGTGACAAGAGCCACAGGAGCCGCAAGAGAAACAAGAGGCTGAGCGGGGTCCTTCGGCGAAATGGATACACTTGCTGTTGAGGCATTAAATTCAACAGCAACAATGTGGCCCGGAGACATTGACTGGCGTAGAGGCTTGGCCCACGGTATGCATCATGCCACGACAATAAAGACAAGAAGGGCGAAGCTACACCATCTATTTAATGAAATTTTGAATGAGGTGCGTAGATGGGAAGGTCTAAACCAGAATGTCAAAGATCATCAAATAGTTTGGCCTCCAATAGTTGTAATTGTGAACACAAAATCTGGGCAGATGGAAAAAGAAAGGTAGCCCATGTTTTTCTTTTCTTTGTTTTCGTAAGGATTCAATTTATTTGTTTATGCCAGAATATGAGTAGGATTAATAACTAATTTCCTTCTGTATCAGTGGATTGGAATGGGAAATGGAGAACATCTGGACCGCTTCAAGTCATTGGAAGTGTTGGTTTTTGGTCCGCCAATGACATTTGTTGGATTGGCAGGGACTGTAATATGTGATAAGTTACAGGGACCAAATGTGTAATTTGATCGAAATGGATATGAAGGAAGTTACGGAAGTTAGCGGTGGTTACTTCCTAACTCTATAAATACCCCAATCTAGATCAATTAACTTTTGTGCATATAATATCTATAACCAGAAAATCGAATCCGTCTCGATAATTTCCCAAACAAACACTTTCCGAAAGGCTTATAGTTTGATGTGTTTGAATCTATAATTCCTGGTTGATCTGTGATGAGAATGAGTTCTGTCGGATTTCGTTTTGATTCATATGTAGTCTTCGGTCGAAATCATACCGTAAATGCGTTTAACAGTGTAATACGTAAACTTTTTGTTAGAATTTTGTAATTCTAGGTACACCACTGGAATCAACACGAAAAATCGAGTCGGGGTGTAAATTTCATGTTCATCGGAGTACCAAAAGGCCGGCAGTGGACCCCACTTACCGTCGGTGAGATTGGGATTCCGGTAAGCGGTTATATATAAAGTTATATAACATTGAGACATGTGGCATTCTATGATTGGTTGGTGAAAACGACTAACAAGTGTCAAACGGTTATTGGATAGTTGCAAAACGGTTGAATTTTGGTCGGCGAATTACTGAACGACACGTGTAAGAGTCAACCGTTTTCATAACGATCAAACCAATCAGAGGACGACACGTGTCGCCGACTATGTTTGAATGCCACGTCATCATCGCCACGTCATCAATACCATGTAATCGTCTACGTCAGGGTTGGACCAATAACAGTTTGAAACGTGTCATATCTGAGGCGTCAGCACCACTCAGACTACGCCACGTGTCACTGAAGCCAAACTTTCTGTCCAACACATGCCAGGAGCGTGCCGCGAGTGGTGACGCGTGGCCAGCCCTCTAGGCAGCGCGTGTTGGAGCATGAGTGGTCCTCTGGTGTCCAAAAATTTTTCTGTTTTCCACAAAATTAAAATTTACATTTTTCTAAATTTTTGGTATATTTTGGAGAATTTTCGGTATATTTTGGAGAATTTTCGTAATTCATTCAATAATTTTAATTATTGAATTAAGCCAAAATAAATAATATTTATTGTGTATAAATACCTAAAATGCGTTTTAAAAATTCCAAAAAATTCCAGTATAATTTATTGTGTATAAATATTGATTTTGTGCATCAAGAAATGTTTTAGTATATGTATTGTATATTATTATACTATTATTGTTGATTAGTGACTAGTTTTTGTTATTCCTATATGTGTTATAGGAATGGCGTTGTTTGTGCAACGTCCGAGACAAATCCAGTCTCAAGAGGAGGCGAGAATGATACAAAAACTAGAACTACAGCTGTTCTCTAAGCGATATCCTCCTTTAGAGGAAAGGGATATCGTAGGAGTTATGAAACGATTTAATATGTTGAACAAAGAGATCCAAGAACTCATTTGGAGAGGTGGTTTCTCAACTGGCACATATCAATTTCAAATGCTGGCTTTCACGAAAAGAGCTTTTCACGAAAGATGTTTTGATAAATTTTGGTATGGTGGGAATATGGAATATGATAGAATCGTAGATTCTATTGATGATTTGTGTGTGGAGGAGGAGTATATGAATCAGTGCAAGGTGTTTGTACTGAACATATTCTCTTACGGTGCTAAGGTAGCCCGATTTCCTAGGTCTATGTTGCTTAGGAATAATAAGGAGATCAGACGTCTCTGCCTCGATACTGTTATAGAGGGTGCCGAGGGTATGCCTTTGGACCTGTTGGATCTTTATGTCAGGTTCACAGAGCTTATCCCCATCACCTCGAAGAGGATTGAGGTGGTGGATTTGATTTCCGAATCCGTAGAGGAGATTGACTTTAGCGATGACGAGGACCCACTAACTCCAGACCATTACCACTCAGTGGGGTCTTAGACTGAGTCAATTGGTTCTTGTGATGGTCCAGACTTGATTTGTTAGGTTAGTTCTGTGTTGGTTTGAGTTGTTCTTATGCTGAGTGTTTTTAGAACATTTCTTTTAGTGGTTGTACGTATCTCTTTACTTATTCACTGTTGAACTGAGTTTTAATAGATGAAAGTTTATTCGTTAAACATTGTGTATGTTTATTTGTTAAACATAATGTTTGTTTTAAGTGTTAAACATTACTATTTTAGTTAGTTTGTTTTAGAGTTTTAATTTATTTATTTTGAGATTGTAACTATGTGTTATAATGACTCATTAGTTTCATATTGTAGAAATATGAATGTTAAATAAATTAGAATGAACTCTAAAAGCAAAACTAAAATAGAATATTTATTATTGGAAATTTAAACCTGATATAGTGTTTGTATTAGCCCGAATAAAATTGTGACTCTATGCATTGTACATGGATGTTTGATTTTATGTGAACCAAACACTATATTTAGTTTTTAAACGTTCCTATAATAAATATGGTGTATCGCTTAACTTATTTAAGTTATTTTGTCTTTAATAGTTTCTATGGCTACTAAAAAGTCAATTATTGCTGAGCTTAATAAGGATCTCCGCTTGAACGGAGACAATTATGAGGTCTGGGCTATGAAATTCTAGTACATAATTAAGGAGCAAGAGGCTCTACAAACTATGGAAAGGATTATGGATCCTCCTCCAGAGGGAACTTCTGCTCAAGCAAGGAGAGACCTCGAAGCTTACGAGGCCTAGAAAATGAAAATTCCTTCGCCCGGATCATCATGCTAAGTGCCATGGATGATGATATAGCAAAAAGGTTTCGCGTATATCCCACAGCCAAAGAATTATGGGATGCCCTAAAAGAAAATTTTGGAGGTGTCTCCATGACAAAACTTCATTCTTTAAGTATCAAATTTGATACTTACAAGAAGCGGGCTGACCATAATATGAAAAGACATCTACGTGAGATGTCCAACATGATAACTGAACTTAATGATGCGGGTCATAAGTTGACCGAGGAGCAGAAGGTTCAGGCTGTGATACGTTCCCTGCAGAATAGGTGGGAGCATATAAACTGCATCTAACTCATTCGACGGACATCAAAACCTTTGACAATGCTGTTTGTCATCTTGAATTGGAAGAGGACCGTTTGGCCTCTCTGAATGTGAAATCAGAAGTTCACATGGCCAGTTCAGGTTCAGGTTTGAAGTCCAAGAAGAAACAGAAGTTCTTCGAGAAAAAGGCTAAGGGAACGACGGGCAAAGTTCCTGTTCAAAAGAAGGGTAAGAAGAAAGTTAACATTTCTAAAGTGAAGTGTTATAATTGCAAACAAAAAGGGCACTTTACAAGAGATTGCAAAACTCCTAAGGTAAATGTTACCGACTGGTATAATAGTTATACATATTTTTCAAGTTCTGTTTTCCTAACTGAATCTCGTCCTTTGTGGATTGTAGACTCAGGAGCAACCGGCCATGTAACAAAGGAGCGTGGTCCCTTTGTAGAGTTCCATAGTGTACCGAGGGGCACAAAATGGATATACATGGGCAACAACTCTCGAGAGGAGGTCTTAGGGATTGGCTGTTGTAAGCTAATCTTAAATGGTGGTCGAGCACTATTTCTTGAAGATGTCCTTTATGCTCCAGGGATTCGAAGGAACTTATTGTCTATCTCTACCTTGATGAAGTTAGGCTTCATGTTATCTTTTGAAATGGATAAATTTAATCTTTTTATGAACAATATTTACTTTGGTAGTGGATATTTATCAAATGGTTTTATTGTGTTGGATTTAGATCCTAATTATGATTATAATGAAAGTTTTTCTTTGACGTTAATTCATCTATTGATATTATAAATGTTTCGAAACTATGGTATTCGAGACTTAGTCACATCGGCCAAGATCGTTTAGCACAATTGGCCAAAGCAGGTTTGTTGGCTGATTTATCAAAAGTAGATCTCCCAACATGTGAAAACTGTTTAAAAGGAAAAATGACAAGAAAACCATTTGGGAAGGCTACGCGAGCCAACCAACCATTGCAGTTAATTCATTCTGACATCTGTGGTCCAATGAATGTGAGGGCAAGGCATGGTGCATATTATTTCATCACATTTATAGACGACTATACATGATATGGTTATGTCTATTTGATTATAAATCCGAAGCATTAGAATGTTTCAAACGATTCATGAATTTAGTTGAAAATCAACAAGATAAGACAATCAAAGCTTTAAGGACCGATCGAGGAAGAGAGTACCTCTCCGAGGAATTTAAAGTTTTATGTGATGAAAAGGGTATTGAACATCAGTTGTCCATACCCAGAACTCCACAACAAAATGGAGTTGCGGAACGAAGAAACCGAATCCTCTTTGAGATGGTACGATCTATGATGGCTGAAGCCAATTTGCCAATCTCCTTTTGGGGTGATGCAATATTGACTGCCACATACGTACTCAATCGAGTACCTTCTAAGTCTGTAGCAACCACGCCTTATGAATTGTGGACGAGCCGCAAGCCAAATTTGAACCATTTCTGACCATGGGGATGTGCTACCTATGTTCATACCACTTCTAGTAAGCATGGCAAGCTACGCCTAAGAGGCAAGAAAGGAATCTTTATTAGATATCCTTATCTCTCAAAAGGTTATGTCCTAGTGGGAGAAAGTGAGAATGGTCAAATAACTAAATTTGAATCACGTGATGTCACATTCTTAGAGAATGAATTTCCTAAACTGGGAGAAGTGGATAAAGATTTCACTTTTTTTGAAACTCAATAATCTGAAACTTCAGGATCACTTAATCTGAGTGGGAGGAATGAAGTTGAAGATGTCAAGGAAGTGGAAGAAAATTATGGTTTTCAACCTTTACGAATGGATTTCAGTAATCCTGACCCTAACTTGAGCGGTCTTGATTTAAGTGGGAGTCATGTTCAAAATTCAAGTGTAAATATGGATATAAATCCCAGTGGGAGTGATCCCAGTGGTAGTTCTGTTCCGAATCTTGATGAATATATGAGATATGTTTATCAAGAAGCAGAACCTCTAAGATGATCACAGAGGGGAAATATCTCACGACGCCGTCATTTAATTGATAGCGAAGCACTCTCGGTCATAGCTTAAATTGAAGATATTCCAACTAACATGAAAGAGTTATTGGAATCCCCAGCGAAGGAAGAATGGATTAAAGCAATGGAAAGTGAAATGGAGTCAATAAGGGTCAACAAAGTTTGGGAACTAGTTGATCTACCCAAAAGGCGTAAAGCCATCGGGAATAAGTGGGAACATACGATAAAGCGATCAGCGGATGGTAAGCCTATCCAAACTAAGAGTAGACTAGTCGCGAAGGGGTTTACACAACAGGAAGGAATTGACTATCAAGAGACTTTTTCTCTTGTTGTCCATTTTGCATCGATTAGAATCGTACTTGCTTTTGTAGCATGTATGGACCTTGAATTACATCAAATGGATGTAAAGACTGCATTCTTGAATGGTGAATTGAACGAGGAAATCTATATGGTTCAACCAGAAGGTTTCGTTGTTCAGGGTCAAGAACACAAGGTTTGTAAGTTGAAGAGATCAATTTATGGCCTTAAGCAGTCTTCAAGACACTGGTATTTTCGTTTCCATGAGGCGGTTTTATCAATGCAATTCAAGACAATTAGTGCAGATGCGTGTGTCTATATTAAGCGCGAAAATAAAGGGAAGTTTGTCATTCTAACATTATATATTGACGATATTTTGTTAGCTAATAATGACGAAAGTGAAGATGTGGTTGTCTTCTAATTTTGAGATGAAGGATCTAGGAGATGCCAACTATATTCTTGGGGTTAAGATCATAAGAGATCGTTCTAAGAGATTATTGGCTCTTTCACAAGAAACGTATATCAATAAGATCTTATAACGTTTTGGTATGGCAAATTGTAATCCTAATCCAACCCTTATTGCAAAAGGTATGGAACTGAATGCAAGTATGTGTCCTATAACTCCTGAAGAGATCAAAAAGATGGAGAGAATTCCTTATATGTGTGAAATTGGTAGCTTGATGTACGCTATAATTTGTACATGACCTGATATCAGTTTTGCAATTGGTCTCACAAGTCGATATCAGTCAAACCCAAGTTTGAGAAATTGGGCAGCGGTGAAACGGATATTTAGATATTTAAAGGGGACTTCAAATTATTCCCTTTGTTATTAAGGAAGAGACCTACAATTAAAGGGATACACAGATGCTTATTACGGAACTAATAAAGATGGTAGAAAGTCTACGTCTGGATACATTTTCACTATAGGTAATGGTGCTATTTCCTGGTGTAGCAAGAAACAGACTTGTGTGACATTATCGACTATGGAGTCTGAGTATGTGGCTGCAGTAGCCGTTGTACAAGAAGCGATCTGGTTAAGACGCTTCATAGATCTTTTGGATCTATTGCCTAAAGTGAAATGTACAACTATATTTTCCGATAACACTGCATCGATAGCCTATTCCAAGAATCCCTGTTATCATGGAAATGGCAAGCATATCGATACAAAATATCATTTTGTTAAAGAAAAAGTAGTACAGGGAGAAATAATTTGGTATATGTTCCTACCCAAGATATGATTGTAGATTTATTAACGAAACCAATAGCACCAAATGTTTTTAGTAGACACATTTCGGAATTTGGTGTTCGTAAGATATAGGAACATATTATCATCTTTGAACTATTGTAATAACTTTGTAAATTTTATGTGGAATAAAATGTAAGTTATTTGTTTTGTTCAAATTTATCCAAAGCGATACACATAGAACTATTATGTATAGTTTACTATGTTGGCGAAATGTCATCTATTCACATGGATGAATCTTTTACTATGAATTGCGTGTTCATAGGTAAAAGTGGGAGTGTGAGTTACTTCATATGTGATATTTTGTGTAATATCATCATTTTGTTTATACCGAAAGCTGTTCTGTGAAAAGCTTAAAAGTGGACTAGAGGTCTTGATACATGAGTCGTATCCGGAGACTGAATGCTTTCGCATAGTGTTCATGAAACATACGTCCTGCGTGGATCAACACTATGGCATATTTGTGTAATATGTGTAAGAGCCGACCAAGGGATGGAAAAATTGATCGCAACTTTCCTAATGTGAGACCCAAATGCAACTATGAGTTTCAAGTTCACCCTTAAGGAATCGTGTAAATAACAAGAAGGGTATGCCTGATGATTAACTTGATTGGAAACTTAAACCAGGCTTCGTTAGCTGTGAACAGGCATATAAGGACCAGTCAGATAAGCATTGGACATATGGCAGAAGGTTATTTATAAAGAGGAAGTACGTTTTAGTTACATGTCACTTGAATGTCATATAACACTCGAGGTCGGTACTCTTTTCTGTGGAAAAAGCATGTGGTGTATATGAAAGTTTTCGAGAGATCAAAGTGAGTTAAAAACCAGTGATCAAGGAAATGTACTAAGGGGAAGTCACATCAAGCCAATGGTAGAGCTATGAAGGAAACTTCAAAAGTTTAGCCTATACGTCAACTGATCACGTGGTTTCACTAAGTAAGAATTGAAAGCAGTATGTGATTGTGTTTCTCGCAATGAAAGTAAGTCTTGCATGTGCGAGTAGGAGATGTTGGTTTTCAGTCAGCCCATGACATTTGTTGGATTGGCAGGTACTGAATTGTAATATGTGATAAGTTATAGGGACCAAATGTGTAATTTGGTCCAAATGGATAAATATGAAGGAAGTTACGGAATTTAGTGGTGGTTACTTCCTAACTCTATAAATACTCCAATCTAGATCAGTTCTGGAGACTTTTATGTATATAATATCCATAACCAAAAAATCGAATCCGTCTCGATAATTTCCCAAACAAACATTTTTCGTCTTCGTTCTTCGATAGAACTCACGGAGATAGCCCGTACCCTATGTAATACTGCATACGTGGGAAAGAAAACCAGGACGATCCAACCTGTGGCACTCGTAAGTTTCGTAAATGAGATTTCTGCAAGATATACTAGTTAGTCCTTATTTTTGTTTACAAATAACAAAGAAGTTTTCAGGAAGAATGGAAGGCTAGGCATCTGTATGATCCCAAAGAACAAAGAAGAGGCAGAGATGCCCAGTTTAGTAATAAAGTGCCATGCTTTATAGCTGGGAGGCATCAACTCTGCAGATACTTGGCTTCAAAAGAAGATGTGGATGAAAAGTTGCGACAAACATCAGTAAGTGATTGCAACATGAGGCAGCAAACAATATTACTGCTTGAACAGAACAAGGAAGAGGTAATAGTTTCCAACTGTAAAATTGCTTTGGTTCTTAATTATAAGCTGATTTGTAGACAGACATGTGAATGAAGGTTGCTATCTGATCTGTGTTAATGCATTTTTTTAGGAACAAATTGTCCCTTCCTTTCATCAAGATGAATTTTACAAGGAACAACTCAAATTTTTCCATCAAGCTATAGATGAAAAAGAAGATAATTTTAAGAAGTTAGAGCAGAAAAGATGGGTAAAAATCAAGGAGCCAAATGCATTTTTAATCTGAATCATTTGATTACAGGATGGAAGATGTTATTTGATCAACAGCCTGAAAGAGAAAGAAAAGGCTGAAGAAGAGAGGAAGAAGCTTGAGAAGAGGGATTTGGTAATGAAGAGATGCAGAAAGCAATTGCTTGAGCTGGAAAAAAGATTTTCAAATTCAGATCTTTTTGTCTTATATTGGGAGGCTGGGGATAATTCATTTATATAAAGAACAAAAACAATAGATAAAAACACCACAGACAATCGTATATTCTTTCCTTGTTCTTGTTCTTATTATGTTATTGAGGTATAAGAAAGATTGATTGACATTAACATTTCTGGTATGTCTTTGCACCAAAAATGATTCATGGAGTTAATACTAAATCCTTGTAGAAGTATCAAATGTTTAAGTTACTTAATGTGAAGAAACTAGTAGCAGGATATGAAGAGAAGGCGAAATTTGGTTCTGAAGCAGTGTCTCTAACTCATGGAAAAGTACAAGAAAGATGACTCTATATAAGAAGTGGACCATCTCCTCGAAATGGAACGGGAAGTAATGGTGTCAATTTGGCCTGCAGACTCATAATTATAATATGTTATTTATATATTTGTTATGAATTATATTTGATATAAATGTATCAACTATGATAACTGTGTCACATGTATCACTTAACGTATTAAATTGAGTTTATGAGAATTTGAGTTATGTAGATTAATGGCGATTTTATCGGATTTCTTAATCGTTTAATCAAGAATATTAAATTTATTTTCAAATATCAATGTGTATTTCATATTTTTGTTAATGTATTTTTAGAGATAATTACATAAAATAAATAAATAAATAAATCATGTGGTTACAATCAAATAAGTCTTAAAAGTTTGACTTTTCACACAAAAAAAAATTACCGTGCTTTCAATCCATTACCAAAAAGCGAAAATTAAGAAACGCCCGTTAACCAGCTAATGTGGCAAAGGGCAAAATCTTCAAATCACATTTTTATGCAATATTTAACCTAATATAAATAGAATTTCTCTTCTCTAACCTAAGCCTAAATATATCTCCACTCAATGCTCTCTTATCTTCCTTTCTCAAAGCCCCCACCCACCACCTCCATCTTCACCACCGTTGATCTACTGGTCGATCTTTCCTTTTTCTTCTTCTTTGTTCACAATTGTCTCTTCCCTTCCACCATCTCCATCTCCATCGTTGCTGCTCCGCCTCACTTATCTTCTCTTTTCTTTCTAGCTTCTCTATCCGCGATTCAAACGACTTTTTTAGATGAGAGATTCAAGCAAAAGATCTACCAAGGACAAGACCTTCTCGCCGTCGGTTAATTTATGGATTTCCCAGATATTGAATTGGAAGAAGGAGAGGATTGGATTTAGATTTCCTTCTAAAATTTTATGTTTCCTTCTTCAAAAACATTCTAATTTTATGTATCTAGAATTTAATCAAAACTTTTTGATTCATTAATTTGAAGATGAATTCTAAATTCAACTCCATAGATCAATAAATTTTCAGAACATGATTTACATTGCAAAATCGATTGGAGGGTTTTGAAAATTTTCTTAGATTTTTATATTGTTTTTGTGTCAAGAAAGCAGTAGAAGTGAAGGTGGAGAAGGATATGAGTTGTTGATAAGTCTAATTTATTCCTATTAATTTAGGGGTAAAACAATTAAGTTTGATGCCAAAATGGGCCAAAAAGGTAATTTTCCATGCTAATTAGGGCTAAAAATTCAGGATGTTCTTATTCGGAGGAGTGGGCCGCTTTTGGGTGTTTACAAAGCCCAAGGCAAAACGAGCAGGTTGGTCTTGTTAAAGAAGCAATAAGCTGAAGAGCAAAGTGGATGCCAGCTATTTTCCATAATTGTCATTTTTGTTTAAGATTCCTTTGTGTGGATAGAATTAAATTTGATTGTACTATTTTTAGTTAAAATTCAGAGTATGCAATATGCTCCACTCCTTTTTGTAACCCTATTTCACTCTTGAGGAGAATATAAACCTCCTTAACTTTCGTTGTTGAAAAAGACAAAATATCTCATCTTCCACCATTAATATTGTTGACTTCGGTTTTGATTATCACAAGTTGACATTTAATAAAAAGAGTTTTTAAATCAACACTTAACTTTAAGTACTTTATGAGGTGAGAATTCCACATTATATAATATGATAAAAAGTCCGCATGCTTATAAGTTATATATTTCTCTTTATGACTTCAAAATTCTTTTATAAGCCAAAGACTACTTATGAGTTGAAACTTGTGCATTCGGCCACATGATATTTTGGATACACACTTTGGCATATGAGTTAAAAGCTACACTGCTTGAACACCTTGGCTTATGACTTGAAGTTAACTGCTTTATTACTTGGGAAATCTTGGCTTACACTTGAACAGTTTTGTGTATAAGCTTGTGACTTTAAACAAATGGCCACATAAGTATTCTTATGAATTGAGATCAACCACCATTGGTCCTTATGACTTGAGATCAACAACTATATTTGCTTATGACTTGAAATCAACAACTATATTGGCTTATGACTTGAGATCAACCACCATTGCTATTTTTGAAGTGATACAAACAGCTATACAAATGAACTTATCTCCTTAAGACTTGATATCAACAACTATATTTGCTTATGACTTGAGATCAACAACTATATTTCCTTATGACTTAAGATCAACAACTATATTGGCTTATGACTTGATATCAACCACCATTTCTCTTTAGGATTGATTAAAATGGCCATTTCCTTCCATAAAGCATTCTATTCCCTATATAAGGAATGGAGATCAACGCTTGAAAGCAAGAAGACTAATTTTCAAATCTCACACTCTTAAGCAATCATTTCTCTAGTCCTCCAAATTCCCAAAGAAAGCAAAGTCAAGAGAAAAGAGCTACATTATTTAATCAAATACTCATATATTCAGGAATTGTATATTCACACAAGGTTGTGTGAAAGGGGGTTTACTTTGTCAGTAGTGTGATCAACAAAGTCTGTAAAAGTTTGGTGCTTGAGCTTAGAAAAAGCATCGGTAGTGTTTTGTTACTTAAGCTCTGAAAAAGTAATGGTAGAGGTTTGATACTTAACCTGTAAAAGTATTGAGTTTGTTACTAGAACTCACAAAAAGTAATATATGCTTGTTTCCTATGGATTGAGGAAATGTTAGTGGAAATCTCAAGCGATTGGCTTGGGGACTGGATGTAGATCGGTTGGGTCGAACCAGGATAAAATTTGGCGTCTTCATTTCTTTATCCCTACTCTTTTATATTTACTACTATTTTAATTCTTGCAATTTAAATTAATAGCTTTGTTATTCAAAGTCATTTTTAGAAAAGCAAGTTTATATTCACAAGTTTTATTATTTTAATTAATTCCGCATTTTTGTAAAATTTGTGTTTATTGAAAGAAAATTATATTTCTTTAAAAAGAATTTTTAAAGAGAGTTTGTGAAAAATTTTATTCGCCTTATAGTACTATTCACCTCTCCTCTAGTACTGTAGCTAGCCTATTTGGAACCGTCAAATATGTTAGCAATTTTCCTTAGTTGATTTCTTCTTCTCTCTTATTTAAAACTTTTGCAAGTTGTTGATGGTATTTATTGGTGTTAAATGCATGAGGATGTGTGAGTAGTCGTTCTTTAAGTTGAGACAAGCTATGGGTTGGTAGTTGTAAGTTTTTTCTCTGTTATTTATGTATGATTACATTTGTTTAATAGGTACTTAATGTGTTATGAGCTTAGTTACCTCATATTTAAGTTCAATAAGCATTAGGTGTTGGGAATTATCATCGAAAATCGAACCGAATAGACAGCGGAAGCCAGGTTCAATTCTCTAAATTCCAGTCCCAGGAGAATATGTAGATGGAAGAATAAATAAATTTAATAGAAAATTAATTCGAAAAACTTACATAGAATCCCCACTAGGGATGGCAGAAAATCAATTGAGATTCCTCCTTTATCACGTGCACGAACACCTCGAACAATCTACACCCGGTGCTAGCCTTTTTAACCGGAATGAATGAACAAAAGAGATGGAAGAACTCAAAAAAAAATTCAGCCCCTCACTCCCTATTTTTTATGAAAGTGACGGCTGCACTTACTTCTTTGGCTCCCAAACCCTTTCTTTTCTTTTTAAAGGTATTTTACCCACACTCTAATTCCTATTAGGGTAAGGATTACAATTAAAATAAATTAATTGTAAATTGACCTCTCAATTAATTTAATTAAATCAATTAAAATATAAATATATTTAATTGATTCAATTAACATCAATTAGGTTCAAATGTAAATATTTACTACCCATAATACAATTAGAATTAATTAATCGTTTAATAAATTAACCCGATTAATTTATCTCTCCTGTATACTAACTTGATTAACTTGTTTAATAACAAATAATCAAATAGTATTAATTATTAATTATCAATTAATAATTATTACATCTTGTTCATCATTCCAATTTATACATTATTATGTATAAATTAATAAGTGTTGATCTCAGTGTTCATTGTGCACGATCCTTAGGGTCCGAATCAATTAGGGTTAAGTATACAACTTAAACTGAAATTGGGTTCTAGCAAACCATTACAGTCCCAAATTGATTACAGATAAATGCCATCATCTAGTAGATGCACCACCCTGTAGATATTCTATTTATCTCTCACCATCGCATATCGATATCTCAAACCAGAGGCACGGTGATGTCATCCTTTATAGTTTGATCTATTTCTTGATATTGTGTTAAACTGTTGAACAGATAAGTATCCTGCTTATCTGAGTGTGGCCACACATTTCACAGTTATAACTCATCAAGTGGCCCATGATATCTTCTCACTTAATAGTGAGTGGTGATCCCATCACTTCAACTACCCGCAGTAATGAGTTCATTGATTAAACCAATATACCCGTATTTGGCATCCAATTACGGACCTGTTAGGCGTATATTAAATTTAATCTGATTCCTCATTATCTACTGTATTGAAATCAGGTCTGGAGATAAAAGAGATCTACATTTATAGAAAGGTTAATGACACTTCCACCATGTACTTTCTAAAGCGGATCGACCAAGTCCCGTGCTCCCCACACGTACCTATATTCATATCCATACATGTCATGCAACCTACATGATCCTGTATTTATCCTGAATATAAAAGCTTACACCCAAGTCATTCCCATGACTTGGATTAGCTTCTGGTATAATTTTTATGATTAACAATCAATGGATACTTCATACAGTTACTGTAGTACAAGATACATAACTTGAATGAATTAATGCTTTTATTCAATAACACAAGGAACAAAGTATAACAGTACAATAAACTAAAGTACGATACAATGTCCTAAACAGTGCCTTGGATCTAGGGCACACCAACAATCTCCCACTTGACCTAGGTCCAAGCAGGCAACTCCCTAATCCCAATAGATCGTGCATGACCATCGTTCACTACTTGAGAAAGAGCTTTGGTCATCGGATCAGCGACATTGTTTACTGTGTCAACTCTCTCTATCTGTACATCACCTCTCTGGATGATCTCTCTAATCAGATGAAATTTCCTGAGCACATGTTGGTTCCTCTTTGTTGACTGAGGCTCTTTAGCTTGTACAATAGCCCCATTGTTGTCACACAGTAGAGTAATAGGATTCTGGATAGAAGGAACTACTCCAAGATCCATGATGAACTTCCTCATCCAGACTGCCTCTTTTGCAGCCTCACAAGCAGCAATGTACTCAGATTCTGTAGTGGAATCGGCGATGGTAGGTTGCTTAGTTGACTTCCAACTGATGGCACCGCCATTGAGGAGGAAAACGAAACCCGACTGGGATTGCTTTTGATCCTGATCAGTTTGATAACCAGCATCAGTGTATGCTGTGACTACCAATTCCTCATCACCGCCATAAACCAAGAAATGATCCTTAGTACGTCTTAAGTACTTCAGAATTGCCTTGACTGCCTTCCAATGCTCCATTCCTGGATCAGATTGGAAGCGGCTAGTCATACTCAAGGCAAATGCAACATCAGGCCTGGTACATAGCATCGCATACATAATAGATCCTATAGCTGATGCATAAGGAATCCTCATCATGTCATTTCTGTCCTTTGATGTCTTTGGACAGTCCTTTTTAGACAGTTTCAACCCATGACGCATCGGGGTAAAACCCTTCTTTGAGTTCGCCATGTTGAACCTCTTAAGGACTTTATCTATGTAACCAGCTTGACTTAACCCTAGCAGCCGATTGCATCTATCTCTATAGATCTTGATCCCTAAGATCGTTTCGGCTTCTCCAAGGTCCTTCATTGAGAAACATTTATTCAGCCACTGCTTGGTTGCTTGCAACTCTGAAATGTTTCCACCAATGATAAGTATGTCATCTACATACAACACTAGAAAAGTGTTAGAGCTACCATTAACTTTTCTATACACACAGGGCTCATCAGAGTTCTGAATGAAACCAAACTCTTTTATGGATTCATTGAATCTTTTGTTCCACGACCGTGATGCTTGCTTCAATCCATAAATGGATTTTTGAAGTTTGCAAACCCGGTTAGGATATTTCGAATCGACAAAACCCTCAGGTTGAGCCATATAGACTTCTTCCTCGAGCTTTCCATTCAGAAAAGCAGTTTTGACATCCATTTGCCATATCTCATAGTCGTGCCATGCCGCTATGGCAAGTAATATCCTTATGGATTTGAGCATAGCCACTGGTGAAAACGTTTCATCATAATCAATGCCATGAATTTGCCTGAAACCTTTTGCAACCAGTCGCCCCTTGAAGGTGTTATCAGCTTTCAATTTGAAAAGCCACTTACATTCCACTACTTTGACTCCAGGGGGTGGATCCACCAACCTCCAGACCTCATTGTCGTACATGGATTGTATCTCAGATTCCATGGCTTGTCGCCATTTATCCGCATGTGGACTTTCCAGTGCTTCTCGGTAAGACTGAGGATCTTCATGCTCAATGATCATAAGTTCCTCATCATGCGTGACCAGGTAACCATACCTCTCAGGCTCATGACGTGTCCTGCCTGACCTTCTAGGTTCCTGTACAACTGGTTCAGCCTGTTCATTTGATTGAACATCCAAAACAGTTGTCTCAGCATCCACAGCCTCAGCCGTAGAAGTTTGTGGTTCTTGAACTTCTCTAAGTTCAATACTGCTCCCACTGTCTTTCATGGAAAGGAATTCCTTCTCCATGAATACCCCATTTCGAGCCACAAACACCTTATTCTCTTCTGGGTTATAGAAGCAGTAACCCTTAGTTTCCTTAGGGTAACCGACAAACTGGCATTTTATAGATTTGGACTCTAGTTTGCCACTAGTCAGTTTTTTGACATAGGCATCACAGCCCCAAATCCTCATGAAAGACACACAGGGTTTCCTGCCCTTCCATAGTTCATATGGTGTTCTTTCAACTGCCTTGCTGGGTGTATTATTCAAAATAATAGCAGCGGTTTCCAAAGCATATCCCCAAAAGGATATAGGGAGATTAGCTTGACTCATCATTGAGCGGACCATGTCAAGCAAAGTCCGATTTCTCCTCTCTGAAACCCCATTCCACTGGGGTGTACCAGGGGGAGTGAGTTGAGGTACAATCCCATGCTCTATCAAGAATTCGTCAAACTCTTGACTCAGATATTCACCCCCTCTATCAGACCGGAGTATCTTTATCCTTTTGTCAAGTTGGTTCTCTACTTCGTTCTTGTATTCCTTGAACTTTTGTAAAGTCTCAGATTTGTGTTTCATCAAATACACATAGCCGAACCGACTATAGTCATCTGTGAACGTGACGAAGTATAAGTAACCAGACCTGGCACATGTACTCATTGGCCCACATACATCAGTGTGTATTAGCCCCAACAGTTCAGTAGCCCTTTCAGCTGTTTTAGTGAAAGGAGCTTTTGCCATCTTGCCACGTAAACAAGATTCACAAGTATCCAAAGCTTGCAGGTCAAATGACCCTAACAAACCACTTGAGTGGAGCTTTGCGATACGTTTCTCGTTTATGTGCCCAAGACGACAGTGCCAGACATACGTAGGATCAATATCATTTTGTTTAATCCTTTTATTTATGTTATAGATGTGTGAATGATTTGTTGTATCTAAAACATACAACCCGTTCTGAAGAACGCCTGTACAATAATTTATATTGCCACATTTAATAGAAAAAGTTCCATGCTCAATATAAAATGAAAATCCCAAATCATCCAAACATGAAATAGAAATAATATTCCTGCGCATAGCAGGTACAAAATAACAGTCTTTCAAAACTAGTTCTAGCCCTGTGGGCAAATCAAAGTAATAATCGCCGACTTCCATGGCCTCGACTCGAGCACCATTGCCAACCCGGAGATCCACATCACCTGGAACCAGTTTCCTTCTATTTCTCAGCCCCTGCACATTGCAACAAATGTGAGACCCGCATCCAGTGTCTAAGACCCAAGATGTTGAAATAGTAAGGTTTATTTCTATAACATAAATACCTGAAGATTCAGTAGCCTGCTGTTTCTTCTTTGTATTTCCCCTTAGCTTTGGACAAGCACTCTTCCAGTGCCCCTTTTCACCACACTCGTGGCATAAGTCCAATGGGTGTGGCTTAAAAGGCTTTTTGCCCTTTGCTTGGGCCTTTTTGCCCTTGGTCTTGAACCTAGACTGGTTCTTACCACTCCCACTGGGCTTCTTGCCCTTGTTTACCATCAGCACTTCAGACTTCTTACCCTTGGTCATAGTCTGCTCGGCTTGTTTTAGCATGCCGTGCAACTCCATAACCGTTTTATCCTGACCCTGCATATTGTAGTTCAGGATGAAGGTGTTGTAAGAATCTGGAAGTGACCCCAGAATGATGTCTACAGCAGTTGTCTCAAGCATTGGTGCATTGAGACTAGCCAGTCTATCAACATAGCCCTTCATTTTCAGCACATGTGCACTGACAGAAGAACCCGGCTGCATGACCGTGCTACATAATGCCTTGGTAGTCAAGTACCTCTCTTGACGAGCCTGATCTTCAAACATAGTTTTCAGATTGCTCATCATTTCACGGGCACCTTGATTCATGAACTGCTTCTGTAAATCAGCAGACATGGTACCAAGCATAATGCAAGACACCTCTCTGTCATCCTTTACATGCTTTTCATACTCCTCAATTGCTTGTGGAGTAGTATTTCTACCCGTAGGACGAGGGGGTATGGCAGTTGTCAGTACATACTCTCTTGCCTCGTGCCTTAAGACGATTTGCACCGCCCTAGCCCAATCAAGAAAGTTGGTCCCCGTCAACTTTTCTTTCTCAAGTAGTGGTTTAAGAGGGTTGTTTGTTGCCATTTCTTAAGGTTTACGTTCAAGTAGTTTCTACAGAAAATAGAGAGAAAAAGAGAATAAGAATGAAAGACTTTATATGTCAAAATAAAACAAATTAATAATCTGTCATAATTAATTTATGTTGGTGAATTAATTTTGACACGGTTATACCAAGATCCACAGTTCTACTAATAATTGACCAAGCTAGGGCTTGTCAACCAATTATTGGCATACTTGGTAGAGCTTCCAACTCAATTCTCCCACCTAGAGAACTCTTGGTTCGATGGGCCTATTGGCACTTTACCCATCCGTGCTTAGGGGGCCCGCAGTTAGCCATGATACCCCACCTTCGGGTCAAACCTACATCCTCTTATTTACCATACTTTAAAAAGTATCCAAAACCTCAACGGCCCACCAGTTACCACAATGTACTCAGCTAGGGCATGACGTACATTGCAGCACCACCTGGGAGGAAGAGGTGAGAATTAGGTAAAGCACTTATAAAATACCCGATATTTTTATTTTAACAGATTAATTAGGTTGATTAGCTTAAACATGTTAATAGGAAAAATCAAGTGATCACTAAGCAATTTATTTTAATATATATTCCAACAAGAGAGAGCAATATATAAAATAAATAATAATAATAGACATCCTATGGGCTTTAAAATTACAACCTATAATTTTTAACTATGAATTAAAAAATAGGTCTTCAGGGCCACCATCACGCCACATGCATATGGATCTCCAGCTCCGGCTTTTGTTACATAAAATGAAATAAAGCCTATACATATGATCTAATTTCAATTTAAATAATTAAATAAAAATTACAACCAATCTTGAAAAATAAAGCCCATAGGATTCTAAACATATTGCTGCATTAGAGTTAGAACAACAATATAAAATAATGCATGATCATGGCAATCCTAATAATAACAATTATTAAGCCAATCCTGTACATGAGACCATTATTAATTTCACAACCAGTAATAAAGCCCATAAAGGCCCAATGAATTAAATCATTGCTCCCACTTGAATTTGGAACTTACTCAAGTGAAATTAAAATGTCCAATTAATACCATTGGTGCCCCAATCTATTAATTCAATCTCATAAAAATAACAATTTCATTTATATATAACAGAAAATTAAATCTATTAACATATAAATGCATGGAACAACAAAAAAAATTAATTAAATTAAAACGATCCGGTCCATAAAAAAAACAGACCCGTTTAAAAAAAAAATTGTCCCGACTACAGGGACGGGCTGCACCTACAGCCCGCCCAACTGCCTGCGCAAGGCAGCAAACTGCAGTTGCTGCCTTCGCAGGCAGCACAAGCTGCTGCGCAAGCAGCAACAAAATATTGCTGCTTGCGCAGCAGCCATGAGAATTGCGATTGCAATTCTCATGAAACATAAAAATAATTATTTTTTTTTTTTTTTTTTTTTTTTATTAAAAAATAACAAAAACACAAATCATATAACCAATCAAGCCCATGAATAATCATACATCCATGCATTAAGCAACATCAACCCAACAATTAATTAACAAATTAATTTTAGGTTAACAAAAAATTTCAATTGGGAAAAAAAAATGCAAGTTAAAGGGTTCCATTAAAATCAAAGATTAACAACGAAACCAAAAAAAATCTTCCAACGGAACATAATCCCGCTCTGATACCACTGTTGGGAATTATCATCGAAAATCGAACCGAATAGACAGCGGAAGCCAGGTTCAATTCTCTAAATTCCAGTCCCAGGAGAATATGTAGATGGAAGAATAAATAAATTTAATAGAAAATTAATTCGAAAAACTTACATAGAATCCCCACTAGGGATGGCAGAAAATCAATTGAGATTCCTCCTTTATCACGTGCACGAACACCTCGAACAATCTACACCCGGTGCTAGCCTTTTTAACCGGAATGAATGAACAAAAGAGATGGAAGAACTCAAAAAAAAATTCAGCCCCTCACTCCCTATTTTTTATGAAAGTGACGGCTGCACTTACTTCTTTGGCTCCCAAACCCTTTCTTTTCTTTTTAAAGGTATTTTACCCACACTCTAATTCCTATTAGGGTAAGGATTACAATTAAAATAAATTAATTGTAAATTGACCTCTCAATTAATTTAATTAAATCAATTAAAATATAAATATATTTAATTGATTCAATTAACATCAATTAGGTTCAAATGTAAATATTTACTACCCATAATACAATTAGAATTAATTAATCGTTTAATAAATTAACCCGATTAATTTATCTCTCCTGTATACTAACTTGATTAACTTGTTTAATAACAAATAATCAAATAGTATTAATTATTAATTATCAATTAATAATTATTACATCTTGTTCATCATTCCAATTTATACATTATTATGTATAAATTAATAAGTGTTGATCTCAGTGTTCATTGTGCACGATCCTTAGGGTCCGAATCAATTAGGGTTAAGTATACAACTTAAACTGAAATTGGGTTCTAGCAAACCATTACAGTCCCAAATTGATTACAGATAAATGCCATCATCTAGTAGATGCACCACCCTGTAGATATTCTATTTATCTCTCACCATCGCATATCGATATCTCAAACCAGAGGCACGGTGATGTCATCCTTTATAGTTTGATCTATTTCTTGATATTGTGTTAAACTGTTGAACAGATAAGTATCCTGCTTATCTGAGTGTGGCCACACATTTCACAGTTATAACTCATCAAGTGGCCCATGATATCTTCTCACTTAATAGTGAGTGGTGATCCCATCACTTCAACTACCCGCAGTAATGAGTTCATTGATTAAACCAATATACCCGTATTTGGCATCCAATTACGGACCTGTTAGGCGTATATTAAATTTAATCTGATTCCTCATTATCTACTGTATTGAAATCAGGTCTGGAGATAAAAGAGATCTACATTTATAGAAAGGTTAATGACACTTCCACCATGTACTTTCTAAAGCGGATCGACCAAGTCCCGTGCTCCCCACACGTACCTATATTCATATCCATACATGTCATGCAACCTACATGATCCTGTATTTATCCTGAATATAAAAGCTTACACCCAAGTCATTCCCATGACTTGGATTAGCTTCTGGTATAATTTTTATGATTAACAATCAATGGATACTTCATACAGTTACTGTAGTACAAGATACATAACTTGAATGAATTAATGCTTTTATTCAATAACACAAGGAACAAAGTATAACAGTACAATAAACTAAAGTACGATACAATGTCCTAAACAGTGCCTTGGATCTAGGGCACACCAACATTAGGAGACTTTGTTTAGGAGACCAAACTGACATTAAACACATATTATTTGAAAGAAACTTGGAAAATTCCATGTTAGGGGTTTTTACATATCATGTGAAATGTTTTCTTAAACTTAAAGCTTAGAGGCTAGTTAATGCATGAGGAGACTCGGAACCTTTAAAGAATTTTTGGTGACAATGAGACTTGGCCTTAACGAAAATAATGAAGGAGATCCTAAACCTACGTGCTTTATATCATCCATAAAGAAAGAGAGAATCTTCACTTACTTCTGTCTGTTCAAGCTTTGTTCTTGACCTGTTCTTTATATTATTGATTAAAGTTATTGTTATATTGCCTTGCTTGCCTATTCATTATGTCTACTTTATTATCTTATTTTTATGCTCTATAGCGAGAGATCTAAAACAAACCAAATTAAAAGGATTTCTTTATACTTTCTGACTGTTTGACACTCATAAATTAGAGATTTTGCTTGTTCAATCCTTGTGGAGACGATGCTTGACTTATCACTGTATACTTGTGGACCCAGTGTACTTGCTAATATCACCTTTTGAGGGCAACAGTTGCAGTTCCATCTAATAATTTATCAAAAGGTAGTTAATTGATGCTTTGCTAAATTCCTCGAGTTTGGGATTTTCAATTCGGTATCAACAAGCCCTAACAATTTCTTAAAACTATATATTTAAAATTAAAATTTAAATAGATTTTAAATTGGTCTTTGGTTGGAAGAAAGTCAATTAATTAATTGTTTCGATTAAGTTTAACGCTTACTAAGGTAGACCTAAAGAAAGTTTTGGTTCTAATAATCCATTAGGAATAACTTCATTTTACGTCTTGCACGATGAGGGGAATAAAATTCTGAAAAAGAGAGTTAGAAAAAAAAAACCCCTAGAAGTTCTCACAAAGTAATCTCTGAAAAGGATATCTAAAATTAAGGCAAGAAAAAAGGGTGCCTTACATTTTAGAACCTTAGAAAAAAAAAGCAATCAATTCCAAAGAAGAAAATTTGGCTTAAGACCTTAAAAAATCTTTATGTCTGGTAGAATAAGCTCCATTGCACATAGATGATGGGACTTTTAATGAGC
This sequence comes from Euphorbia tirucalli, assembly GCA_039660915.1. Taxonomy (NCBI): domain Eukaryota; kingdom Viridiplantae; phylum Streptophyta; class Magnoliopsida; order Malpighiales; family Euphorbiaceae; genus Euphorbia; species Euphorbia tirucalli. The sequence continues at coordinate 75,967,696 of CM077641.1, forward strand.
TTTTAACTAGGAAAAGCGTTATGTATAAACCTAATTACCCACATATGATGAAACTTGTATTTGTACGTAAGGATAATCCATTAAGGCAGGTAAATAGCCCTAAAACTTTTCTCAATTAGATTGCAAAAGGCACCCATCTGAAACCATGATAAGGTTTACACTTCAATATGATATATAGCTACACTTCTGATAGTACCTATGAATTGTGAAAAGCGACTATGGTAGGTGATGCGATGATTAAATATTTTTAAGATATTGGACTGTCCTTGCATCAGTCGAACCTCTATGAGTTCCTAAGCATTCAAACTGAATGTAGATCCAGTTTTGCACTATACTGGACGTAGGTCCTTCTGCTACTAATTTTCAAATGGGCTGCATAGCGCCACTCTCGGCCAAATAGGAGGATAAGACCCTTCAGTCGCTTAAGGGTTTCAAGTTTAATTCATAACAAATGCAAAAAAAAAATCTTAATTTAGAGAAGAGCATCTGCGAGATGCTTGATTATTCGGACAACCACAAAAAAAAGCCTACAACATAATATATATATATATATATATATATCTTAATTTAGTTATAAATTGTTAAAACAATAAACTTTTGTTATTTGATTTTATATTTATGGTACAATATTAATTGGTTACTTCTGATAAAACAAAAATCATGAAAAGGGCAATTTAGATGATAAGCAAAAATGAAATATTTTTGTCCATGCATTGGAAGTATAAATTTATAGAATTAATTTCAATTCTGTAGTTTAAGTTATCTCATTCTAAGTATGAGAATTCATTTATATTTGAATTTCATATTTTTAATTCTTTGATTTTAAGCAAGGCATACAGGTGTCAACATTCATATAATGTGTTATAAAGCTAAGTTGCCATATACCTTTTAAAGGTAACATTCTTAAAATCTAATTTCTAACTATTGTTAATTAAAATTCCAAAATATGATTTTTTTTCTTTTTTTAATTATTTTAAAGTTCAATATAGTCCCTCTAGAGATTCAATCATGTATAATAGACTAAGTGCAAAGAATGAAGGTAAGTGTTTTTTAAATATTCCATATATTTAGGGATTGTATTTATTCAATATTAAATTCAATGTGAGTAATCTACTGCACTCCTTTTTGTAACCCTATTTCACTATTGAGGAGTATATAAACCTCTTTAACTTTGGTTATTGAAAAAGATTAAATATCTCATTTTCAACCATTAATATAGCAGTAATTTTCCTTAGTTTTTCTCTTCTTCTCTCCTGTAAAACTTCCTATAATCGTTCTTCAAGTTGAGACCAACCTCTTATTTATGTACGATAACATTTTTTATGGTTGTTTAATTGGTACTTAATGTATTATGAGCTTAGTTACCTTATAATTAAGTTGACTAAGCACAGGGAGACCTTGTTTAGGAGACCGAACTGACATTAAACACATGTTTTTTGATAGGAGACTTGAAAAATTCTATGTTAGGGGCTTTTACATATCATGTGAAATGCTTTCTATAACTTAAAGCTTAAAGGCTAGTTAATGCATGAGGAGACTCGGTTAATGAACGTTTAATGACTTTTTTGTGACAAGGAGAATTGACCTTAATGAAAATAACATGCATGCTTCATATCATCCCTAGAGAAAGAGAGAACCTTGACTTACATCAGTTTGTTCAAGCTGTGTTCTTAACCTGTTCTCTATATTATTGATTAAAGTTACTATTTTTGTATTGTATTGCTTGCCTATTCATTAGATCTTCTTTATTATCTTGTGTTTATGCTTTATAATGAGATATCTAAACAAACCAAATTAAAAAGTATTTCTTTATACTTTCTTATTGTTTTAGACTCAAAAATTAGAGATTTTCTTATTCAATCTCTGTGGAGATGATACTTGACTTATTACTGTATTACTTATGGACCTAGTGTAATTGCTAGTGTCAACTTTTAAGGGCAACAGTTTTAGTTCCATCTAATAATTTATCAAAAGGCAGTTAATTAAGGCTTTGCTAAATTCCTCAAGATTGGGATTTCCAATTCCGTATCAACGAGCCCTAACAATTTCTTGCCTATTCATTATATCGACTTTATTATCTTGTTTTTATGCTTTATAGTGAGAAATCTAAAACAAACGAAATTAAAAAGGATTTCTTGATACTTTTTTACTATTTTACACTCGTAAATTAGAGATTTTGCTTGTTCAATCTCTGTAGAGACGATACTTGACTTATTATTGTATTACTTGTGGACCTGGTGCACTTGCTAGTGTCACCTTTTGAGGGCAACAGTTACAATTCCATCTAATAATTTATCAAAAGGTAGTTAATTAAGGCTTTGCTAAATTCCTCGAGTTTGGGATTTTCCATTCGATATCAACAAGCCCTAACAATTCTTTATAACTATATATTTAAACTTAAAATTTAAACAGATTTTAAAATTGGTCTTTGGTTGGAAGAAAGTCAATTAATTGTTCGGATTAAGTGTAACACTTACTACGGTAGACCCAAGGAAAGTTTTGGCTCCAATAATAATCCATTAGGAATAACTTTATTTCATGTCTTACATGATGAGGTGAATAAACTTCTGAAAAAGAGAGGAGATAGAAAAAAAGACCCTAAAAGTTCTTATAAACTAATCTCTAAAAGGCAGTAACAGATCCAGGATTCTAACTTTGTGGGGCTAAGCTAACTTGAATAATTTTATTAGTTTGCATATAATATAAGCAATGTTAATATAAAGAACATGAACAACATAGAAATTTTAACAACATCCAACATTGATATTTGTTTTGAAAGTCAATTTCTAAATTCTAAAATAAGGAAAAAAATAAATAAAACACCAATCTAACTTGTTTGAATATATGAGTCTAAAATAAAGCAACAAAAAATAAGAAACCAATGTAACTTTATTTGAACATGTGAGTCTACCAATTTACTTAATTATAAAGCCTTTTCTTTTTTAAAAAAATTAATTATAAAATTGGAAAATTTTTTTTTAACAAAATTATAGGGGGCAGTGGCCACTCGTTGCCCCCTGTATCTGTTGTTATTAAAAGGATATCCTAAAATTAAGGCAAGAAAAAAAGTGCCTTGCATTTTAGAACCTTAGGGAAAAAAAAAAAAAGCAATCAATTCCAGAGAAGAAAATTTGGCTAAGGACCTTAAAATATTTGTGTCTCGTAGAATAAGCTCCATTGTACATAGATGATGGGACTTTTAATGAGCTTTTAACTAGGAAAAAGGCTATGTATAAACCTAATTACTCACATAGGATGAAACTTATATTTGTACCTAAGGATAATCCATTAAGGCTGGTAAATAGCCATGCAACTTTTCTCAATTAGATTGCAAAAGGCATCCATCAGAAATGATAGATGGGTAAATAACCATGATAAGATATACACTTCAATCTGATATATAGCTATACTTCTGATACTACCTTTGAATTGTGAAAAGCGACTATGGTGGGTGATGCTATGACTAAATATTTTTAAGATATTGGACTGGCCTTGCATCAGTCGAACCTCTACGAGTTCCTAAGCATTCAAACTAAATGTAGATCCAGTTTTGCACTATATTGGACGTAGGTCCTTTGGCTACTAATCCTCAAATAGGCTGGATAGTGCGACTTTCGGTGAAATAGGAGGATAAAACCCTTCATTCACTCAAGGGTTTTAAGTTTGATTCGTAGCATACGCCCAAAAAAAATCTTAATTTGGAGAAGAGCATCTGCGAGATGCTTGAATTATTCGGACAAGCACCCAAAAAAAAATAAAACCTACAACATATATATATATATATATATATATATATATATATATATATATATATATATATATATATATATATATATCTTAATTTAGTTATAAATTGTTAAAACAATAAATTTTATTATTTAATTTTATATTTATGGTACAATATTAATTGGTTACTTGAGATTAAAAAAAAAATAATTGTGAAAAGGGGAATTTAGAAAATAAGCAAATGTGAAATATTTTTGTTCATGCATTTGAAATGTAAATTTTTAAAATTTATTTCAATTCTATAATTTAAGTTATCTCATTCTAAGTATGAGAATTCATTTACATTTGAAGTTAATATTTTTAATTCTTTTATTTTAAGCAAAGCGTACAGGTGTGTAACATTTATATAATACGTTATAAAGTTAAGAGTTAAAAGGTTACATTCTTAAAATCTAAATTTCTAACTATTGTTAATTAAAATTCCAAACTATGACTTTTTTTTCTTTTCTTAATTATTTTAAAGTTCAGTGTAGTCCCTCTAGAGATTCGATCAAGTATAATAGACTAACAGCTTGTTTGGTATGGGGGGTTAGAAGGTGAGATAGGGATTTCTTATCCCTATCCCACTCCTATCCCCCATTTGTTTAGATGTAAGTGGGATAGGGATAAGGAATTTTATTCCATCCCCAGCCAGCTCCTGCTCTCCTCTCCTTCTTAAAGGACTGATTGCAGATAGAGAAAGAGATAGAAGTTGAGGAAGAAGGAGAAGAAGAAGAAGAAGAGGAGGAGACAGACAGCGATCAAAGCCTAGCACATTGAAAGGGGAAAAAGTCCAAACCTTTTTAAGGCTAAAACTCATCATTTGAGCCAATTTCAGTGAACCCACTTCCATTTTCGCTTCCCTTGTAGTATTAATTTTGATTTTATATTTCTGGGTTCTGGCTATTAAAAAAAAAAAAAAAAGATTGTAGCCTTACATGTTCTAATTGTGCCTCATCCTCCCTAAATTATTGATTTTTACTTTAAACATGTTTAGGGGTAATTTTGTTATTTATATTTATTTATCCCTATCCCTATCTCACATACCAAACATATCTTAAATTATCCCTATCCCACTTTTAACTTTTATCCCTATCTCTATCCCAATCTTTTATCCCTATCCCTATCCTAATCCTTATTCCTATCCCTATCCCCATCAATTGCCAAACGCCCCGTAAGTGCAAAGAATGAAGGTAGAGTATTTTAAATATTCCATATATTTAGGGATTGTATTTATTCAAGATTAATCTCTTCAACCATTGATTCCCTTGATTACTGCATAAGCATTGAATACTTCAAATTCAAATTAATAAATCTGTTACAACTAAATTGAGAGACTTTAGCTTCTTACAAGACAGCTGAGCGAATGCCTCGATCTGTTCCTGCTATAAATATCAAACCAAAAAATAAATAAATAAATAAATAAAAAGAAAAACAATATATATTGAGAAAAAGTAATAAACAATAAAGCAAATGAAGTTAGTGTGTGAAAAAGCGAGTAAGTCATGGTTTATAATGAGGGTTTTATTGTGTGTGGTAATGGTAATAGATATTAATCCGTTGAATAGAGTAGTGGGGAGGATTAATTTACCAAATGGTGAAAAATTTGCAGCAGTAATAGTATTTGGAGATTCAATTGTAGATCCTGGCAATAACAACTATAAAAATGATACAGTTGTTAAATGTAATTTCCCACCTTATGGGAGAGATTTCTTTGGTGGAATTCCCACTGGAAGATTCAGCAATGGACTCATTCCTACTGACATTGTTGGTACTATTTCATTTTTCACCTTTCTTACAATTTCTATGTTTTTTTGTTTTTTCACTTTTATAGGCAAAAAGCATCTTGATCCTTTAAATTTTAATGGATTTCGCAATTGGATCCTGAAATTATTTTCGATAAGTTGAATCTATGAATTTTCTGTTTTGATAATATTAACTTCAAACTTAACACATTTGTCTTGCATGGGTAACAATATCTCTTTCTTAACTAATAACACATGAGATAATTCTTGTGAAAAGTTAAAAAAAAAAACTCTACATTTGAGGAATCTAAATCATACTTCATATGCAAGCGTTCTACGACTACACATTTGTCATGCTCTAGTTAATGGTCCTACACCCATGCAAGATAAATCTATCAAGTTTAGGGCTAATGTTATCAAAACAAAAAGATTATATACTCAATGTGTTAAAAAAATTGATCAGCCTATAGACCAATTTTGAAATGCATAAATGTTCAGTTGGATAATTCTATGTTTTAATGATAATTTTGTCTATCCAAAATCGCCCCGAGGAAGGTAATCTCCTTTTCAGGTTGCTTTTTTTATATGAATATCCGCGGTAATATTTGATTTTGATATCTCAATTCCCATGTTTAATTCGGATCTTATAATTTAGGCATTTAAACATAAACATAAGATAATATGAATATTCTTTCATAAACTGTAACAAGGTAGTGGATTATTTCATTAGCAATATTATTCAATTATTAGTTTGTTAAATATATAGTTAACAATAAATCTTAATAGTAGAAGGCTTAACTTAATTAATTAATATGTATAAATAAGCTCAGCGATATAATTCAGTTTGATTATATGTTTTAAAAATAACCTTAATTTTCCAAAATTTTAAACTTCATATATATTATATTTCAAAAAAAAAAAAAAAAAAAAAAAAAAAAAAAAAAAACTTTATATTAGAATTACAGCAATAGGGTTTATTCGAGGGGAATTTATACAATGCACCCGGTCCAAGTGGACCTTCCCAATGAAAAATTGACACATAAGCATTTTTATTTTTTCCAATGCTTATGTTGCTTACATGTAAGTTTTTCAGTAGAACTGTCCATATGGACCCGGTCCACTATAAAATTTCTCTTATTTGAAAGGATTGCTTAGCCTTCGCTCCATCTAATGGTAATTTCATCTTTAAGTATGTAAATTGGTCTGATAATTTCATCTTTAAGTATGGTAATTCAACTGCTTGAGCTGCATATTCGTTAACTAATCAAGTTTAAGTGGTTTTACGGAATTACATCCTTTTGTTCATGATGTAATTAACGTTAATTTTAGTTGAAAGAGTTTACCTTTTAGAAAAAAGAATTGTTAGAACCAAAATAATGAAATATTAACATTCTTTTTCTATAAAGAAAAGATTAAAAGCAGTTTTAAAAATAAAACAATGTATGATTGGTGAAAATTTACAGAGATTTTAGACAAAAAATTCTATTTTTGTCCAGATAACACTGGTCTAAGATGACTAGGATTATGATACGTTGTCATCGTAGTGATCTCAGACTAGTGTGGTCCGGGATCACTATATAAGTTCTCAATTTGAAGTATTTACCTTTTGTCTTTTTTTTTTTTTTTGGGGTAAATGTTTCAGCTCAAGAATTGGGAATAAAGGATCTTTTACCAGCATATCTTGATCCAACTCTGAAGCCTGAAGACCTTCGTACCGGCGTGAGCTTTGCTTCCGGTGGTAATGGTTATGATTTTAGAACTACCAAAACTGCGGTAATTACTATTTATTTATTTCATTTCATTAATTTTACTTTAACTCAATTAATTAATTAATTATATAGTAGACACGTAATTGATTAAGGTTTGCATGCAGGCTGCAATATCATTAATGGAACAATTAAATATGTTTAGAGAGTACTTAGAAAAGATTAAAGCAACATTTGGAGAAGAAGGAAAAGCTGAAATATTATCAAAAAGTTTATTTTTAATATGCACAGGAAGTGACGATATTGCCAATAATTATATGATGATGCCATTGAGGAAATTTGTTTCTGATTCCAAAAATGCTTTCACTGATTCTCTCGTCGCATCTGCTTCAACTTTTCTTCGGGTACGTATTTTTTTCCTATTGTTTTACACATTCATATCAGTTCTCCATATACTATATATCCAGTTAAATGTTTTCTGTTTTAAAATCTAATAATGGATTTTAAATTTATATAATTTATATACTATATATCTTAATATTTCTCCCTTAAACTCTTACTTCCATACCAAAATTCATTTTTTTTTTTAATTTTCATGGCTTAATTATAACATTATTATCATCAAAGTTACTCCTCTCTCCTAGTACAAGTGAAATTTTGAAGGAAAAAAAAATTACATTGATAATATAAATGTCATAAACATGAACAAATTGATAGAACATAGAGAGAGAAAATGGGGGAGGGGGTAGGTTTTTGGGCCCTATAAAAATATATTTGTGCCCATAGTGTTATTGTGGGCCTTGAGTTCTTTAAAGCCCGAAGCTTTTGAGTTGTGGGCCTTAATTGGACCTTCCTCATCACAAGTAATAGAAAATGACAAAATTGCCAGTACCTGAAGTAATAAAAAATGTAAAAACAAAATTTCTAAGTGGAAAAAGAAATTGACAGGAACTATACAAAGTAGGAGCAAGGAGAATAGGAGTATTGGGTGTACCAGCAATAGGGTGTATGCCATCACAGAGAACTCTAAAAGGAGGACTTCAAAGAAAGTGTTCAGATGAAGCCAATGAAGCAACTAGGCTTTTCAATTCTAAGCTCTCCTCACTGCTTGATTCTCTCAACAAACAGCTGCCTGGTGTTAGGTTCGTCTATATGGATACCTACAGTCCACTCCTTGCCCTCATCCTAAACCCTTCCCATTACGGTAATATCATTTTTTTTCATTGAGCTATTAATCATTTTTCAAACTTATACAATAATTCTTCTGGTCTCAAATGGATTTTTTTTTTTTTTTGGGTTGAAATAGGGTTTGAAGTGGTTAATAGAGGATGTTGTGGGACAGGACTGATTGAGGTGACCCTATTGTGTAATCGGTTAGCTCCAAATACATGCAAAGATGCCTCCAAATTCATATTTTGGGATAGTTACCATCCCACTCAGAAAGCTTATCAAGCCATTACCCCTTTTATCCTCAAACAGAGTATCAACAAATTCTTCTAACACACCTTCAATTACATTTCCTTTCTTTTTCTATAGCATAAACATGCAGCTTTCTTTTTCTTTTTCTCCTGAGTAACAGATTTAATAATTCAATAATAATCAGTTCGACTCAATTTTGAAGAAAGTCATCTAAAAAGTGTTTAATTAACTTGACCCGACTAACCAAATCCAGGTAAAAACATACTTAAAAAGAGCTACCAATAACAAAAAAAGTTGGACGAAAGCTAATACATGCAAACAAATCTTCCTTTATGGAAGGAACTTATCACATGAAATGACTAGAACAGGTAATGCTTTATATCTATACAAGTAATCAGTCGACAAATATATTATTCTCGAGCATCCACGCCTAAATCTTTCATTCCTAATGCAAATCTAAAGTCCATATTATATAATCCTTAAACCCAGACAAGCTACAAAATTGCATACTTACTTTCCTGACTACGACTAACTATAGGGATCGGAAACAAACTATACACAGGAACACAACTCGGCAGAAAAAAGAGATCAGCGGAGCTTATTCTGAGCAACCGCCTGGCATAACTCATCCTCGTAGAATAGAACCCTGTTAGAAGCTAATGACTTGCATAAGGGCTTAGATAAAGCAGATGGTACAATGCATCTTGATGGAAATGCTGAATCTTGGAAGAGAACAGCAGCAATTTGCTTCATATCCGTAACTTTTATGCGAGATGGTGGCCGAGGACCATGCCTTGGTGCTTTTGGTGTATGTGGGCTTGGCATTAAAGCACTCTTACTGTCTCCCTTGCTGCCGTTATCAATCAAACACGCATAATAGCATAAACAGGATAAGCATATTGACGCATAGAGTAGACTTGAAATGGGACAAAATATTAATTATAATTGCAGAACCATACCTTATGAAAGGCCAATGTTCAGTAGGTAGTGGAGTCATTGTTCTCAACATCTCCTGACGAGAGCGATCAGGTGTTGTGTAATTGAAATGAAATTGTCTAGCAATTACAACCTGCTCATAAAAGAAATTAGAGATCCACCATTAGTCAAATTAGACTAACATCTGATGCAACAAGGCAGCTGCATTTTCCAAATTGGACAAAAAATAGGCACTGAGACAGCTGCATTTTCCAAATTGGACAAAAAATAGGCACTGAGAAACTTACTGCTTTTCTAATCCTTTGAGATACATGAAAAACTGCCCGCAGTTGGTCATGGTGCAGGTGACAAAGTATTTTAACCTCAAAAAATAGAAAACAAACAAGAATCAGTATCCAAGATTTTACTTGGGAAATAAGTAGCAAGTAACAATAAAATAATGAAATTTTTAAAAAAGAAAAAAATTCCATCGGATATCAGAAAATTGTAATAAAGCATAACATAGAAATTGAACATAAAACCTAATTAAGGAGCATAAATTATAATTTGAACTAGGATCAACAATCTAGTACAAGGATTAATCTGAAGAAACCAACCCAAAAACATTTTAAACAATATATCAACATGGCATTACACATTATACAGACTCTCTAGATTTCAGTTTACCTCACTACTCAATATATTCTCATTTACCATTTCTGAAAGTATGTTAAACTTTCTAAGTAAACCAAAACCTAGTAGCACGAAATGTATTCACATACTGGCCTTTCCACAGTAGCAAGTATTAAGAGCAGTAGAGAAACAAGACACAAATTAGCAGTAGGAAGCCCATAAATTGATATTTCAGAACCACAGAAAGTATTAGAATATACCAACATCTATATAGTGAAAAAAGGAAAAGGAAAAAAAAAGGATAATCCCTTTCAATCAATGGCAAACAAAGTTCAATTGGATTCCTAATCAGTGAAATCAAGAAATTAATATCACCATCACACATCTAGGTCTAACTCCCTGCAACAAAAGTTTCGATTTCCTCAGCTAAATATTTACTGGACATCACATTAATCAACAACTTTCCAAATCAAATAGAGTCAGCTAACAAATTCACAGTTTACTAACTTCCTAATACGCCTTGATCTTCACTCTATTTTACTAACCAAGCCCAAGAATAAAACTACAAATTCAAGTCCGGTGATTTCATATTCAATCTCTGTCTAATAACAAATAATTTTTTCTTGAAAATATCATGTCCATTATCCCATCAACAAATAGAAATACATGCTTATATTGACATGGTTATTGGAAAGTGGCCAATCTATATTCTATAATATCAAAAATAACAGAAACACATACATCAATGACATGGGATAGAAATGATCATTACCAGTAAATCCATAGGAAGAGACTCGAGCCTAGACTCAGATTCACAATCTTCCATTCGAGGTGTTCTTGGCGTCCTTGCCAGATAACTCTGTTTAATTATATCTACAGGGGATAGCATCAAAGGGCTTTGATTAATAACCCTTTGATCAATAACCTTATTTTCAACAATATGATCTTCCTCCACCTTCTTTGTTGTAAACACAGCAACCCTTTTCTTGCCAAGATCCGTGCATGACTTTGTCGCAGAAACCTTGTTGTGGCGAAGCTGAGCAAGCGCACCTGGTTTCAGGTACCTGTTGCTTGAGCTTCGCAATCGTCTTTTCTGTTTAGGGGTTTCCAAATTCCCATCTTTGGGAGAAACCTTACCCATACTGTAGCCTTCTAACCCGGGTGCTTCCTTTTCAATTTTACAAACAGTGTAAACCCTACTGGGTTAATGAAGTAAAAATAATTTAACTATCATCAATTGAGACCTGAAACACATGATTCCCAGAAAAACCTTCAGTAAATCATATACAGATTTATGCACTGGAAAGTTCCATACAACGAAAAACGTGACAGTACCAAATTAAACGAAAATCATAGTAGAAAAAAGCCTCAAACCTTTGAAGAACCAGATCGAGCTGTAAGACGTAAGTAGAAATCCAAGTCGAATTAATATAATCCCTTCAATTATCTTCAATTAACACCTGGAGGGGAAAAAAAGATTTCAGAAGCCCTAACAACAATATTCTCCCGTCAATACAAAACCTGAATAGTAAAATTAGATGTAAAATGCAAATCAAACTTAAAAGTCAAACACCAAATCATAGCGTATAATGGGGGGGAGAGGGGCAATGGAAAGAAAGAAGAAATCAAATCGTAATTAACGAAGAGAGATAGAAATGAACAAACCTCGAAACTAAGAAATGGTGAGAAATAGCAACCACAGCAGACAGCGCTCAGCAAGAAGAGTGATGAGAGGGAAGAAAGAGAAAGGAGGGAATTTGCAGTGAGAGAAAGCAGGAAAGAGGGAAAACCAAAAAAAAAAAAAAAGGGTCCGCTAGGGTTTGGTCTCTATTTGAATTTCTTTTGATTGCCCGCCAAAATTTTCAACAATTTGTCTTCGCCATTTTCTAAGAAAGAAAAAAGTTAAAAAAAAACCAAGGTATTCCGCCCTGGATCATACGTGGCACTTTCCTATTGGACGGTGAGTTGATAATTATGCACACGTTGGTGTTTTAAATAGCTCACGCATCCCTATCACTGCCGGGAGCCCGTAGATTTCGGTACCTCATTAATTTTATTTTGATTTTTAAAAATTGGATTTTTTTATTAGATGAGGAGGGAAAATTGATACTCCACTGTAATGACGGTATTACCCCTTAAGATGTGGGACCGCATCAGTGGTTACGTGTGAGGCATTAAATGCCAAATAACACCCTAACACGCAGCATTAATTACGCGTGATTGCCGCTTTACTGAATATAATGCGGAGGGTATATAAGTCATTTTGTGAATCTCATAGTATTCGATGGATCATGGGCCCAGGCTTTGTACTTTTGGCCTATAATAGCATGATGGGCTCATCTCATTTTGATGCATACAATATTATCCAAAATACATGAATTGTTTTTAATAAAAAAAAAAATGAAAAGGTTAATAGTAAACCAGAATATATTAATTTAAAAATCTGCATAATATAATTGAATAATTTCTCAATATAAATTATTAGTGAAAGTGCATCTAAATCAGTATTTAAATTTTAAAAAAAATTCGATCCGAATAGCAACTTTTTTATTATAAAAGTTTCAAATTTCAATATTATAAGTTTTGGAAGATAAATTTTAAGAAATCGATTAATTATACATAAATCACATAAAGAAACAAATAATTTTAAAAAAATAAACTTTAATCAAATAATTTTAAAAAAATAAACTTTAATCGTATGAAATGATTATAAATGTACAAGCATGAAATGTGCTGATAAGCTTAATTAGGATGTCGAAATATACATAGAGAGAGAGAGAGAGAGAGAAAAGAAATTCACATATAATTTCAAATATGAATAATTGATGGGTAAACCCATAATTTTCAAAAGAGTAGTTCGATGGTCAAAAAATAATTGATTGGTTATGGCATTGAAAAGTAATTATTATGTTGAGATAGAATGATGAGATGCAAATTTTTCCTCCTAAAATTAGATTCTGGTCATACATTTTTTGCATGGTCAAGTCATAATTATATTAAGATGCCCTAACTATGTTACTTTTTGTATCCATCCCACCTAAATTTGTATCAATTTTGGCTTTATATATATATATATATATATATATATATATATATATGTATTCAATTTGGCTATAATAAAATCCAAATAATATGATATGTTGAAAATATTGTTGAAGTTAGAATACTCACAATTTATTGTTTTGAAAGTACCAAAATATTAAGAGTAAAATTAATAAATATATTATTCTTGGTCCACATTTAAGTATTATTCTCCGGATAAAGGAGTTATCTCTTTGAGACATTTATTGTTTATAAGACTTGAGTTCAATTTGGGACTTTGATATTTGAAGAATAAAAAGTTCATTCCAATATTGGAAAGAAAATAATTCCAAGATAAAATTGTAAGACATTGGTAAGACAAAAAACATGTAAAGGTTGCGGTCGTCAAGATAAAGTCTTCACCAACTCACTAACAAAGTGTTGAAAAGAGGAAGTCAGATTTTCATTTAAGTGAAAGCGGAAAGTTGTCACACAACAAGAAAAGATGGCGCGCCCCAATTATGGAAATCGGTCAACATAAAAACTGTTGTTGAAGACTATTGACTTAAGTTTTTATTATCACAGAAAGTTGACATAAAAAAAAAAAAAAAAAAAAAAAAAAGAAATTCTTACTTGCTTAAATAATTACAAATATGTTGTAATTAACGAAGAATAAATGAAAATAATGTCAAATAAGATAGGACCTATAAAAGCATTATGAGATCAAAAAGAATACTATATGACAAAGCATTTTTTTATGAGAAAAACAACTTATGCTTATGAGTTTCAAAGTATTTCCAACGACTGTACTGACTCCAAGTTATAACAAAGTGGATTACAAGCTATCTGTCTTAAAAGATGAAAATCTCTTTAGAGGCTGCAAACTTCACTCAATAAGTCCATCTTTTCTTCATGAGGTAGTAACAACAACTATATCCCCTTCATGAAGAGTTTACAACAACCATATCTTCCTTCAAAGAGATATATACAACAACTATAGTTTGATTACAAGCTAGAAGCAACTGTCACTTTATGCTTCAGGAGCACTAACAGCCATATCCTCTTTAGGAGATGAATGTAACAATCATATTTCACTTATGACCTACAACTAATAGCTTTAAGAAGTTGTTGCAACGACTATCTCTTCTCTTCATAAGCTCCTCATCACCTATAAAAGGAAATGAAATTGAATCAGCAAGGTGGGAGACTTATCAATATTCACACAATATACAAGCTATTCTTTCAAGTCTTCCATAATTCCTTCCAAGAGCAATCAAGAAAGAAAAAGCTTTATCCTTGTTTCATTCTTTCAAATATTCATTTTTAAGGGAATTGTATTTCCACACAAGGTTGTGTGAAGGGGGTTTACTTTTTTGATAGGGTGATCAACAAAGTGTGTAAAAGTTTGGTGCTTGAGTTTTGGAAAAGCATCGAGATAAGTTTGGTATTTGAGCTTGAAAAAGTACTCGATAAGTTTGGTGCTTGAGCTTTGAAAAAACATCGGAAGAGATTGTTACTTGTGCTCTGAAAAAGTAACAATAGATGTTTGATACTTAGCCTACAAAAGTATTAAGTTTATTATTTGAACTCGTAAAAAGTAACACAGGCTTGTTTCTTGCCTGTAAAATAAACGATAGTGGAAAATCTAAAGTGGTTGCTTTGGGACTGGACGTAGACCAGTTGAGTCGAACCAGTATAAATCTTGGTGTCTTCAATTTTCTATCCCTATACTTTTTACAATTTAATTTTATGCAATTTAAATTAATAGCATTATGTTTGAAGACAGTCCTTATTTAGTTAAGCAAATTTATATTCATAAGTTTTATTATTTTATTCCACATTTTGTAAAACCTGTGTTTATTTGGTGAAAATTATTTTTCTAAATTATTCGTGAAAATTTTTATTTGGTATACAGTACTATTCACCCCATCTAGTACTGTAGCTAGCCTATTTGGGACAGTCAAAGACCACTTTGGTATTGAGGAAGTTCAAATAAATCCAAAGTTTGCCATATTTGTTCAAACAGTTATTTCCACTTTTGGTATCCTTAGATTATCTCTCTAAACGGCTAATGGATATGTCTAACAGCTCTTTAACGGTCAGTTCATCCAAAAAGCCTATAAATTAATGCTTGGAACTCCATTGAAGTTTTGTCGAAGCTATCAAGAAGAAAGAAACTTTAAGAACAAAAGTTGTGAACTTAAAATTTGTTGTAATAGTTCTTCACTGTCAAAAACATCTCTTAATCACAATCTATTCGTGATCGTGCTACTTATGAGAAATAGCGACTTAATGTAACAAAGCTTGTAAGTAGGGTACTTACATGAATGAGATAATATTAAGGTTGTAAAGATGTTTAAATTCTGCCTTGGAGAAAGAATTCATAGTGGATTGGAAACTCTCAAAGGAAAATACATTGGGAAGAGGAATAGGAAAGAAGGTCAAACCTCTATATATCTACTGTATTTGATCTCTCTTGACTTTGTACTCTTTACTTTACTGCTGCTTAATTTATGTGTTGATTGCTTCTGTCCATTGCTATTGATATTAAACTGTGTTTATTGTGATATTGGTGTAGGTAGGTTGACTAGTATCAATATTGAGTCAATACCATTAGTCAGATACACAACATTGTTTATCCCTATTGAATATCACTATTCATTTATTGTTGTTGAGACTGAAAGCCAAAGTTACTATTGAAAAAAAATTGAACTTGCATATTTCATGTTACTGAGTTGAACACTTACACTGTTATACATCAATTGTCTATAACTATTGCCACTATTGACTGAGTTCTCTATTATCATTGAAAATTGTTTAAATGCAACCAAGATTTTTAAGAATCCAATTCACCCTAGGTGTGAGCAAAGTATGAACCGAATCGAACCAAACCGAAAACCAAATAGTAAGAATTATAAAGAAATCAAAACCAAACTAATTTATATTTGGTTTGGATTAAACCAAACCGAACTAAATCGGTTCGGTTTCGGTTCAATTCGATTAAAAACCTAATGAGAAAAAAATTTCAAATTTAATTTTGTTATTATTAATAATAATATGTAAACTATTGCTAAAAAAGGTCTATATTCTCATAAATACGAATTATATAATATTATAAAATTATAATATATTAAATAAAATTTATTTATATATAATTTTTTTAATATTTTTTCTCTAATTTGGTTCGGTTCGTTTTTATTTCAATTTTCTGAACAAAAATCATAAACTGAACCAAAAACCAAATAAGCATGCTTCTAAAAACCAATTTTTTAAACTCAGTTTTGCTTTCTTTTTTTAGGCTCGATTGGGTTGCGATATGGTTTTGCCACTACAACAAATGCTAGATTTAGTAGCAAAAAAATTAGTAGTATAATAAATTTAACTGCCAAAAAGTACATTCAGTAGCAAAATCTAAAAGTTGCTACAAAAAAATATATTTAGCAGTAAAATTATATCAATTTTTTTTGTTGCAAATATCTACGGCCACAATTTTATGGCACCATAGTTGCTGCCAAAGAGCATTTTAGCAGCAATATCCAAAAGTTGCTGTCAAAAGCACATTTAACAAGAATAAAGTAGTTGTTGCTATAAAGTTGTCGCCGTAGATATTTGCCAAAAAAAAATTGATATGATTTTGTTGCTACATGTACTTTTTTACAGCAACTTTTATTGCTGCTAAATGTGCTCTTTGACAATAACATCCATTTCGCTGCTAATTTTTTTACTGTTAAATCTAGCATTTGTTGTAGTGTGTATATCAATTTTGTTAATTAGAAAACCTGTGTAACAATCAGAATACTCAGCTATTGAATCCTTGTATTGGCCCCATATATCAATTTTGTTGTATTGAATCCTTCCTTATATTAATGAATTAATTAATTAAACTCTCAATTTTAATTTTATTCAAATATGTTTGAAATCAAATTCATACAAGAACAAAATTTATTTCTATTAGTACGTAACTAAATTCAATTATTAAATTGTATCCTCGGTTTAAGAAAATTAATAAAAAAAAAATTCAACAAATAGCTATTAGATTCGTCAATATATTTTAATTAGTGTCATCATTAAATAGAAAAAACAAAACGAAATAAAAGAAAATGAGCACGTGATATCATACCGTAATTGGCATGATTTGCAATTGTCATTGATAGGGAAAATATCTTACAATTTTACTGCCAAAAAGTTTTAATTTAAATTAATAATAAACTGTTTTTGGCTCCAATTTACAATAATTAGGAGTAATTGTAGCTTATTGCCTTCCTTTCCCCTTTTATAGATTTTTCCGGAAATTTTCGGAGTAAATCGCTCAAGCTTAACTGCCCAAGACACATTAAGCAGTGGAACAGTTTATTCAGCATGACGCGGAGGCTGCTTTTTACCATAAATGGAATCGAACAGATTGCTATTTATGGCAAGTCTTTCTTTGGAAGCAAAGTCGCTCATCTCTCATTTGCTGGAACTAAAGATAGATTATAAAGCCCCTTTTTAGCCAATTTCTACAATCTTTTGAAATCTTAGATCCGGTATCCTCAAGGGACACGTGTATGACTTGGATTTATTCTTGTTTTAGTTGCCCTAGTTTGTTTTGGAGCTGTATAATTCTGTTGGATATTCCCTAGTCCTGATTGGTCCTTGTATTTGTATCATACATTTATTGGATTTATGTATTATACTCATTTGTGTTATTAATAAATGCATTAATTCATTTATTATATTTATCTTGTGCAATATATTAAATGAAGTATCCAATGGACATATCCATATCCATGATGACAAGTGTTATGCACTTGGCAGTAAGACCATGGATAGGGTAAACGATATGACTATAAATAGATCCGTAGTCTGTTCCAGTCATGGGAATGAGTGGAACAAGAGACTATCATTAACCTGGTTATATGGCGGTGTCTTACCAGTCATTGGACATGGGATGTCAACCAAGTTAATGGGTACATGTAAAAAGGGCATAGTACTGGATAGATCCACTAAACGAGAAATCCATATGGTAGAGTATCACAAGTGATTCTCGTGTAGTACTTGTATGGATCCTTTGACCTGACCATATGATGGTGTTACCTGTGAGGTTGCATACTTAGGGGTACACCTAAAGGGCCTGTAATAGGGTGCCAAGTATAGGTACTTTCGGGTATGTCACTTAGCATGGCAATGCTATGGATATGCAGAAGGGATTTGTCACTCAGTAGTCCACTGAGAAGTTATCACCGGCCTCTTGATAAATGTGACTGATAAGAGTGTGGCCACACCCAAACAAGTTGGAACTTATTTGTGAGCTTCAGTGCATTCAGGATCAAGTTAATGTCCGGACACAAAAGAGGGTGATCAATCCATGCCTCTGTGTTAGACACCGATATCGATGACATGGGATGTACAAGTTCAAACTACAGGGTTATGATAATAGTTAGATTGCCATCTCCATCTTAATTGGAGGCAGCAGTGGCTTGCTAGAGCCCAACTGCAGTCTATGGGCCACAGACCCACTGCCAACATAAAGATGGGCCCACGGGATCGTACACATTGAGCGACTGAACACTGACTTAGGAATCACATGTATACTTGGAGTATACAATCTGAAGAAAGAGGTATATATTAATTATATTATAAAGATCAATTGAATTTATCATAATAATAAAATTAATATTTGATTGGCTCTTCATAATTAATTGGATTAATTATGAGATTATTTCATAGGTGGAAATATTCATATGTATAGGTTTACATACGAATTTATTTTGTGATGATCTAATTTTAATTTGATGGATTAAATTAATTGGTCAAACCGATTTTAATTTAAATGTAAATAATATGTTACTTGGTGTAATATATTAAATACATAGGTAAATTAAAATTGGGCTTGAAATTAGTTTAAACCAGACTAATTAAAATATATTTAGGCCTGAATTAAAAGAAGGAAGCACACACAGATGAAGGAGCCAGCCTGGGCCAAAATTCCCATGGGAATTTCAGCCACCTAGGGTTTAATCACCCTAGGAACTTCGGCCAACAGAGAACCAACACAAGCCAGCCGAAATTCTCCCTAGCCCCCTTCTCCAAAGTTTGTGTTTTCCGACGCTAGCACGGGTGGTGTTCGTTAGGTGTTCGTTAGGCGTTCGTGTACGTGAACGATGAGGGATTCTAAGTTGATTCCTGCGGTCTGCATCCATCTCTGAAAGAGATATTTCGAGTAAGAGATTTATCTCTTTCAATTAAATTTTTGTTTTTCCAATTTCCATATCAATTGCTCCTGGGCACGGATTGAGGAAATCATCGCGTTCTTTGTCTTTAATCGGATGATTTCCGGTGACAAGTCTCAACACTTTCTTCTTCGTTCATGATGTTATTGGTCTTTGGACATCTTCTTCTCTCTTCTTTAATTCGTTACAGTAGCAATTAGGGAAGTTTTTCTCTTATGCCTTCCATGGCAAATCATGTTCTGATCATAGAAGAGTAGTTTATAGGTGTAAGCTAACAGTGGTTGGGTCATGTAAGTACTTTCTATGTTAATTTAAGCATATTTCAGGTTTAAGCATGTATATTTACCTTGTGGTTGTCATGTTAGATGACTGATCAACTCATGCACAATGTTTTAAGTATAATGTTTATTTGCTTGCATATGGAAAATACAAGTTTAGATGCATATATTGACTTAGCTATGGCTCTACTGCATATGATTGATGCTTGCGTTGGGAATGCCCACATTGATGCTTCTTGTTCTTAATGTATGTTTTTAACTGTTAATTGCAGAGAATGCTCTGGTTAATTAATTGAAAATATATATTTATAAGAATATTTGAAAGCATAGATTTATAAGAATTAATAACGGAGAATGCCCCGATAATAATAACTTTAGTGAGGGAGAATCTTTTGCATGCTAGACTGAAATTACTTAGATTGCATAATTGTACAAACTGTTCCATGCCCTGTTGTTGTTTACTCCACCTGTTATCATTGTTATCTCAGATTTGTTTTCTAGTTGACTTATGTTCTTAATTTTTGCTTGATTTAGTCATTTTTAGTAAATCTTATATTTAAAAATTCAAACTTGATAATTTGATCACAACTCTGTCACAAGCTGTTTCAGTTTAAGAATCACTCTTGTTTTGTTTATACTAAGACCTAAATCCTTGTGGGAATAATATTCGGACTTAGATCCACTTTTTACTTGTAAAACCCTAATATACTTGCTAGGATATTTTGAATGCTAGCTTAATCGGTACAACACTCATAAATTATGTTCCTGATATAAAAGAAGAATAATCTCATGTACTTTTATTTAAAAACATGTTGATTAAAATGAATTAAACTAAATATTAAATTATACCTTTTCCCAATCAAGAGATTCGACCAAATTATGAATTGAATTTAATTTCTTGTTTAGGACAAATTTTATAAAGAAAAAAATGTAATTTCTCACCAACAATTAAGTCAATTCATTCGCCAAATCATATATTATATTCTACAAATATGTTTAATAGACAAAAAAAATTCAGTTACTAATTGAGCAAATATGTTATCCACAAGCTAATCTCAAATGAATTTCTGTAAACCCATATCAATTTTTCTATATGATTCTTCATTATCACATCACAACTTAATTTGAACTCATATCAATGTGGCTCTTCAACTTAACATTTGAGGTCAAATTAGTCTAAACGTGTTAATCCATAATTAATAGATTTTTACATGTGTCAATTTCTGATACTAACACGTATCATTTATATTAATTTAACCTGAAATACTAGATTAAAGTTTCAAATTGATATATAAACTTGATCTTGGACGAAATTGAATTATCAAATAATTAATACTAGAAAGTTGAGTTTATTATAAAATTTATTATCTCAAGTTTATTATGCCTATAGTGAAATTATCTTGCAGGAGTTTGGGCTCAGTCCATGAGCTGAGTCCATGAGCTTCAATGACAAAAACTTAGGCCCTGTGCCTATTACATTCAGAGGAGCATGTGTAGTTGGTGAAAATTTTACATCAACCGACTGCAATGGGTATCAAACTTTTTCTTATTTTTGTTTAAAAAAAAATCTTTTTTTTTTTTCAATTTTTGTTGATTAAATTTTTCATGATATTTCTATTTGATACATTAATTCATCTATCAATCATAATTGCACACATTGAGTCCTTAGTGAATTGTGAACATCAAACTCGATTAAAAGCATGGAACTCATTTCACAAGTGTATGAAATTGCATACTTATAGTTTGTAGTGAGATCTTTACCTGTAACCACATGAGATATATAAAAAAAAAAATTACTTTCAGACTGTTAAAAATGCAATTTCAAATGCACATGATATATGATTAAGACTTTTTTTAGTTGAGTTTGTTGTTCACAAGCTAACTTTTTTTTTTATTATTATTAACATTAAGCTTAATATGTGTAATTATAATTGATCAAGAATTCAACGTGTCAAAGTAAAATATTAGGATTTTAATCAACAATAATTGAAAAGCTCAAGGACCTCGCAATCCTTCCCTTTCCTATTTGTTTCAATATAACATTTTTATATGCCATATGACTAGTGAGCAGCCAGGAGATACTAAGTTAAATTCATTTTTTTAGCAATACTTTATTGCTTTCTATTTGACTGCAAGTATATATAATGCTCATAAGAATGAATCTGATTTTGGATTGGATGTATATAAGAAAAATCATTGGAGAAAGGTTCTATTACAAAGGGTTTGAATCAGAATTTGGACCTTTATAAACCCTTGTTAAGACATTCTATAAATCAGCTAGAGATGAAGATGGACATGGAACTCACACTTCCTTACCCACTGGAGGAACATAACTGAATGAAAAAATCTTCATAAAAAATGAATGAAAACCACTGAAATATAAAAGAATAAATACTTTGTGAAAAATATTTTCATTTTACGAAACTACAATAATTCAATAATATTTTTCCGTATGAAAATGAAAAATTTCGCATAGTATGAAAAATTAGGTTTCACGTAAAACTTTTAAGTTTTACAGAAAACATGTAATGTTAGACATAATTTACGTGAAATGTTACCCAATTCTAGTAATATTATTACTTTATAAAAAAATCTTCAACTTCGTCAAAAATGAATGGAAATTGTTGAAATATAAAAAAAATATAAATGCTTTGCGGAAAATATTTTCATTTCACAAAATACAATAATTCAATAATATTTTTCCGTATAAAGATGAATTATTTCTCATTGTTAGTAAAAAATTAGGTTTCACATATAACTTTTAAATTCTACAGAATCGATATAATGTTAGACATGTTTTACGTGAAGTAATATCCAATTCTCGTAATATTAGTACTTTACAAAAAAATCTTCAACTTAAATGAATGACAACTGCTGAAATATAAAAGTATATATATTTCGCAAAAAAATATTTTCATTTTATGAAAATACAATAATTCAGTAATATGTTTCCATATGAAGATGAAAAATTCATAATAGTAAAAAAAAGTAGAAAAATTAGGCTTCATATAAAACCTTTAAATTCTACGAAATCAATGTAATACTAAACATATTTTACGTGAAGTGATACCCAATTCTAGTAATATTATTAATTTACAAAAAGATCTTCAACTTCGAAAAAAATGAATGAAAACTGTTGAAATATAAAAGAATAGATACTTTACAAAAAAAATTATTTTTATGAAAATACAATAATTCAGTAATATTTTTCCGTATAAAGATAAAAAATTTCTTATAATACAAAAAAAAAGTAAGAAAAAATTAAGTTTCACGTAAAACTTTTAAATTCTATGGAATCGATATAATGCTAGACATATTTTACATAAACTGATACCTAATTCTCGTAATATTATTACTTTAAAATGAAATCTTCAACTTCGTGAAAAATGAATGAAAACTGCTGAAATATAAAAGAACAAATACTTTGTGAAAATATTTTTAATTTTACGCATACACAATAATTCAGTAATGTTTTTCCGAATGAAGATGAAAAATTCTGCATAGTTCAAAAAAAGTAGAAAAATTAGATTTCATGTAAAACTTTCAAATTTTACAGAATCGATGTAATACTAGACATATTTTACGTGAAGTGATACTTAATTCTTATAATATTATTACTCCATAAACAAATCTTCAATTTCGCAAAAAATCAATGAAAACTACTGAAATATTAAACAATAAATACTTCACGAAAAGTATTTTAATTTTACAAAAATACAATAATTTAGTAATATTTTTCCGTATGAAAATGAAAAATTCCACATAGTACAAAAAATAGTAAAAAAATTAGGTTTCACGTAAAACCTTTAAATTCTACAGAATCGATGTAATGCTAAACATATTTTATGTGAAGTGATAGCCAATTCTCGTGATATTATTGCTTAACAAAAAATCTTCAATTTTACGAAAAGTGAATGAAAACTACTGAAATATAAAAGAATAAATATTTCATTAAAAAAATTCTAATTTTAGGAAAATATAATAATTCATTAATATTTTTCCGTATGAAGGTGAAAAGTTTTGCATAGTAAAAAAATTAGTAGAAAAATTAGGCTTCACGTAAATCCTTTAAATTTTATGGAATCAATGTAATATTAGACATATTTTACGTGAAGTGACACTTAATTCTTGTAATATTACTACTTTGCAAAAAATTCTTTAATTTTACAAAAAATGAATAGAATCTGCTGAAATAAATTTATTTTCATTTTATATAATTCATAGTTTTAGTTCATATTAATGATGAATTTAAAGCCTACTAAATTATTTATAAACGCAACATATATTTTAAACTAGTTCGAATTATTTTACTAATAATTAAATGAAAATTAATTAATTTACAAAAAATTTAAATACATAATGGAAATTTGTAAAGGTTTAATATTCTTACGTAAATAAATAAGAATTTTTGTAAACTGAACGGATGCGTATAAATTATATATTATCTTGTGTAATTTTAAAATTTCTTATAACCTGTAATAACATGTTAACTTTTTAATAATTTAATTTTTTATATTTCAAACTAATTATAGATCATAATACTATTAGCTTTTAAAAACAAAGTGTGGTTACCTTGTTTAATAACTAGAGAATTTACCAAATTTGATATATAAGATAATCAATTTTTTAATTATCTTTTATTTCTAAATATGAAAATTTAATTAATAGAATTCAATTAAATTAAATTTCACCCACAATTAGGTTCGTCTCAATCTTTTAGGAGGCCTAAAGCAATTTTTTGAATCGAGACCTTTAAAAAAAACTATAACTTTATAAAAATGTATTCTAAATCTTTTCTTTATAAAATTTTATTTTTCTAGCTTTTTTCTATGCAAATTCCTTTATAAGATCACTCAATTGTTAGTTTTAACAATTATCAAGGAAAACAACAAAATCGATATCAAGTACCTGGTATTTATTTTGTACAAATTTATATACATTTTACTGTATTAACCGATATATTTGTTATATATATATATATATATATATATATATATATATATATAAATACTTGACGAAAACTTAAACTAGATTTCAGTTTTTTCCTTATTTTCGTACATTGAATTTTAATAATTTGGTATACTAATTAATATCAAATTAATTAGTAAATTTGCTCTTTTTTTTTTTTTTTAATTTTCCATTTTTCATTAATTTTTTCTAAACAATAAAATCCAATTATCAAACTTTAATTGTAAATCATAATTTCGAAACACCGAATTACAAACACTTAACTCTAAATTTTAATCAACTGAACTATATATGCTAAAAATCTAACTGCTAAACCCCAAATCCTAATCCCCAAATGCTAAACTCTTAATGCTAATCCCCAAAATCAATTACACTCATAAAATGCCAAACCCTAAACACTAAATGCTAATCCCCTAAATCAATTACATTAATAAAATGCTAAACCCTAAAGCCAAATGCCAAACCCTAAACCCTAAATACTAATCCCCTAAATCATTTACCATAAATTCTAAGCCCCAAACCCCCAAAGCTCAATGTTTGTATAAGGTTTTGATATATAAAAAAGTTACTTTAGTGATATTTACAACAATTTTTAGTGAATTCAATTCATAATTACTATTCATAATATATGATTGTATATTTGTGTACATATTTGCATAGCTTTATGAAAGCAAGTAATTATAACGTGGGGGTATAACTGATTTGTACATGGAGAAGTGGAGTGTGATAAAATAACTTCTACCTTTTTAATTTATTATTTCGGATAATAACTAATAATAATTAAAAATTTAAAGAAATGATATCTTTAGAAGAAAAAAAAGGTACAAGTGAATTTTTATC
Organism: Euphorbia tirucalli; assembly: GCA_039660915.1. Lineage (NCBI taxonomy): Eukaryota > Viridiplantae > Streptophyta > Magnoliopsida > Malpighiales > Euphorbiaceae > Euphorbia > Euphorbia tirucalli. The sequence goes on from CM077641.1 coordinate 75,993,198, forward strand.
TCTTAAAATAAGTGGGGTGATTTTGTTGTAGTGGGGTGATATGTTTATAATTATTGTTTAAAACGGTGTACTTGGGTGTAATTTTTACTATTTTATTTCACCCAATCCGATTAAAAACAGTTTTTTTAAAAAAATAATTGTGGAAAACAATTTAAATATTTAATTTTTCATACTTCAATCATATTTTAAGATAAATAAATTGGAGTAATTTAAAAAGGTAAAATAATAATAATAATTTTGAAAGCATGGCGCTCAAATTAGTTCAAATTATTCATCGGATTGATCCACATATGCCAGATATATTGTTTTTCAGCCTTAATGATAGGCTAATTTTTTCTAATATTTGAATGAATATTGGAGAAATTCAACTCTATTCTCAACATTTAAAAAGAAAAAAAAAATAAGAGAATTAAGTATTTTTCTTTTAGAATTATCTAGGAGTTGTATCTTAGTAGGCAAGTTATGTTGAGTTTGTCGTAGAATGTTCAGATTCAAATTCTACTAAATTCAAGTGCAAAGAAGGATGAAGAGCATTAACAACGACTAAGCTGAATAGTATTATTTCAATAGAAATGGCTATTGTTTATTAAAAAAAATAATAATAAATTCTTTTAGAATTTATATATGACTTATTTACATATGTTGTTAACATTGTAATTTTTTTTTATCAAAAAGTTTCTATTAATTTAATTATTAATTACTTATATATTACCTCTGAAATGATCCATATCCAAGTTGAGATAATAGTTGAGCAAATGAATTGGGTGGAAAAAGGCGTGGCTTGGAAGATAATAAAGGTGAAATATAAATGGAAAGGACCACAACTCAAACTCATTCCAAGCAACCAATTCATTAACTCAGGCTTATCTCTGTGGCCAAATTTGGCCTTTTTTTAGGATGTGGATTGAACCTTCTTTCTCCTCTCTCTGTCTCGACTCTTCACACTTCCAACTTCTACTCACTTCTCCGTCACTACTTCTATCCTACACTTTCTCTATTTTTCTTTTTTATTTTGCTCAAATTTTATACATCTATTAAAATATTAAATTTGTTTAGGTGCCAAACACATGCATTTGTTTTTCTAAATAACACTGAAAGTAATTAATTAGTGTCATCTTCTGAACATTATGTAAGTAGAAAATAAGAATGTTTAGTACGCAAATTGGTGGTTTTTGTCACTATTAGCTCACATATATAAATATATAGTTGATATATAGAATTAATATATAGTCTATAGTAATAAAAGAGCTTAGATTGGATTAAAAGATTATTCAGTAATGTGGTCACCAGCTGAAAAAACACCAAGCAAGTCTTTAAGTGTCAAAATAAGTGGGGCGGTAGATGGCAAGTAGCTACTGGCTAGTTAAGTTAGTAAGATGCTTCAATCAACTTGCCTGTTATTAATGCTTAATTTCTGGCTTCAAAAGTAATTATAATTAGAAATTAATTAAATAATAAATCATATTTCACAGGCAACTACCTAACCACACCCTAACTATTCCTTCTTTAACAACAGTTTAACAATGACTACCCACTTTACTACTCTTTTTTCCTTCTTTTTTTTTTTTTTTTTTTTTTTGAAAAAAAAAAAGAAAAAGAAAAATTAGGGATTATCTTCTTAATTTAGGGCATTTAGCTGCACTACATAATTTTTATGTATGTCACCGTTCTTTAGTAGCTCTAAACAATATATCACATACCTTCTATGCATTGTTAGAAATTGACCCGGATCGACTGACTGAGTGATGAACAAAACAAATTAACTATTAATTAATTTTTTAGGGTGAAGTATCAATTTTCGGGCAGAATAAACTCACGTGCGTAATCTTTCATTGATAATCAAGTATAACCAATTTATGTCCAAATAGTATGTCATATATCTTATATGCATACTTAGTTCCAAATATGCGAGAATTACACTATAGGAGTGAATAGTTTGTTTCACTTGTTTAAAATCTTTTCAAAAATCTTTTCGAAGCTATTTTTGGTGAAAATAAAATTACCCAATAAAACAATTTTTATTTAAAATGTGGAATTAAACTACTATGTAAAATAGTTGCTTGACAGGATTAATGATGTATCCAAAAAATACTAATGCTATTAATTTAAATGCACAATAAGTAAAGAGAATATGGATAGAGATATCGATGACACAATGATTTATACACGTTAGGAGCAATCAGTCTATACCTATTCCCAGATATGAGATTTTTTACTATGATTTTTTTATAGGTATAAACCAAGTCCGATGATTTTTCTTTGGGCAACAATCAAGGCTATGATCCTACTTCGGTCTAAGACCAAGAGAATGATTTTTTTTTCAAGCATAAACATCAAACTTTTACCAATGTCGTTTTAAAGATTAACAGTCAAACTGTCACTGCACTTTTAAGCTTTGGTGTAAAACTTTACAACTTTGTTGAAATCACTTACAACAAAACTCCCTCTCACAGAAATATCTTTGTGTGAATTATAATTCCCTTTTCTAAATATGAAATTTGTTGTTTGAGAACTAATGAAAACTTTTTTAATTTATTTGAATTGCTCTTTGAATACTTGTTGGAAGGACTCTTAAATGTATACTTGTATATGTGATTTTGCTAAATGTCTTCTCCCCTTGTGAATGATGGATTTACTCTCTTTTTATAAGCAATTTAGTTGTTACTCACAAGTGTTGATGTTGACGTTTTTTATTCAATTTTGTCCAAGGTTAGGCCTCTAAAGCAACCATATTGCATTTTTACAGCCTTCTGTTGGTATCCGTTATACAGAGCATAGCATGCTGTAGTTGCATATTAATTTTGCTTCAGCTTTCTGTACTATTATAAAGTACACAACCTCTAGTAAGTGACCATAATACAATGCACAACCACCTGTTGGCAATAAATCTCTTTTTGAAATTCCTTATGTATAAGATAGTAGTCTTTTAATTTGTCTTCAACTTTTGTTGTATATCTTCGTCATCTAGTTATAATATACGCTCTTTGTAATTTAAGACGATTATTCATTTAATCTTAACTTAATTACATGAGTATATAATATTCTTTTTATCTTCTTCATTTAGTAGTTGTTATCAACAAATTGCAGTGGTAATATTAACTGCGTGATGAACAATAAGATATCAACCATTGATTCTTAGGGTGAAACATAAATATCTGGACGGAAAAAACTCATGCACTACGTAGTCTATTTTATTGATAATTGCAAAATAGAAAATTATAAAAATGTCGAAAATAATATTTTTCTTTTCTAGCGTTTTTTTTTTTTAAATTTAACATTTTTTGTTTTTTTATTCACTTAGGATATAATAAAAATATAAATTCCTTCTATTAATTAAGAGAATATATATACCAAAATTATTGCGAAATTCTGCTTTATTAAGATGGTAAATTTTGTGCAAAGTATGGGAATTTTAAGAATAGTGGATTAAAATATCTCCAATTTTTTTAATTTGATTGTATTTACATGTTGAGTTTCGATTTTTTTTTTTTTTTTTAAACATAACAAAGTCTATTGTTTACTAGTTTAATTAGATATGTCGAACTTTCGGTAAATCTATAAATTAGCAATAATTCAATATATAAATTTAGAAATAATCAATAACTAATGAGAAAGAAACTCAAATCCAGGGAAGAGCAAAGGTAGATTCGGTCCAAGAATCGAACTGAATCTAATAGTGAAAATATAAGGGATGTAAACAGGGTGGGACGGGCCAGGATTGACAATCCTATTCCCATTTCTCGACTAGACGAGGATCCCCGTTCCCATCCCTGTTTAGTAAATATGGATAATCTTTATCCTCGTCTCCGGTCACGTCAGGGAACAGGTTCCTCGTGGGAATCCCCGTCCCTATTAAGATAATTTTTCTTTCACAAAAAATTAAGTAAAATTCAATTTTGTATAAAAATAGGCAAAAAAAAAAAAAAAAAAGTACATTAAACAAAACATAAAACCCTTTCGAGTTATTATATCTCAATTCTCAAATAAAAATAGTTTTAGTTTTATTTTATTATTATAAATTCAATTATTTACTTATATAAATAATAAAATAAATAATTAAAAAAGGATTTTAGTGGGGATCCCCATGGGGACTAAACAGGGACGGGAATGGGTCCACAGGACGGAGAGAGATAATCCTATCCCCATCCCCGTTTAGCATTCAGGGACAACTTTATCCCCGTCCCCCCACGGGGATCCTAAACGGCGAATCTCATCCCCGTTCGAATGGGTCTCCATGTTCCCGTTGACAATCCTAGAAAATATATAGAATTAAAAACCGCACCTAATAGAGTTCGATTTGGTTCGAACAGAACCAGAATATTTAGGTTCTGTTCGATTTTAAAAAAATGAATTTTGATACGAGAGTATGTACCAACAGTGAGTTCTACTTAAACTCTATATTATATTTGGGATTTATTTTTAATAATTAGTCTTATCTATTGCTTCTTTTTTTTTTTTTTACTGAAATGAAACTCTTATTTGTTACTTAATCAGGGCAAATTAAACTAATTAGGCAAAACAAAACAAAAGTTGTCTATCTTAATTATTTTATTACTACTTTCGTTTATCTAATAGAAAAAAAAATTACATAATGTTATTTTGTTCAAAATCTTTTAATTAACATATCAAGATTAACTATATAAATGTTAAATAAAATAATATAAAGATTCGCATAACAAAAAAACAATTGAAACTTTTAAAGAACATAAATAATCAATTTAAGTACATTAATAAAAAGAAGTATGCACTAATAAATAAAATAAGATTTTTATTATTATTTTTATTAGGTTTGATTTTTAGTTTTTTAAGTAAAAACCGAAAATCAAACTTAAAACTGAAATTATCTTATATAAATATCTATAGGGTCAATTAGGTTTTTTCGATTTCTTTTTATTTGCATTCGATTTCTAGGTTTTTTTCTCTTGCCTAGGTAAAAATCACAAAATTTAAAAGCAAAGAGATGTTTCTACTCGTAAGACTAGTTAGGATAGAATCTAAGGCATACAATAAAAAATTAGGAAAATTATCAAAACTGTTAGGAAGTTGTTAACGAAATTTTATGAATTCAATGCTTGAAAGTGGCATTTTTTTTTTTACATATTCCCATAAAATCATTACTATAATATATTGATATTTGTCAGCGTGATTATCCCAAATATTCAAAGTTTCATTTTGCGTGCGTGGAGAAGAATTAAATCAAACCAAATAAAACTTCAAAGTGAAAATAAAAATGAAAAAGAAATTGTCAAGTGGAAACACGTCAATCATTCTGACAAACGTCTTTTGCAACAGCAATACATTTATATCACAAACTTAAGATATGATTTTCATGCTAGCCGATTTGTTTGCTGAACTAATTAAATTATATTTATGTTTAAAGTTATTAATATATGACATTTAAAGTATGCATATATTTATGTAATTCAAAACCTTTTGTTCTGTACATTAATTTTTTTTTTTTAAATGGGTATATTGGTTTTATGGCTGTCGGCCCCCAACCCATATAATGCCAATTTTTGTATTATAGCACAATCACAAAAAGACTAATGGATTCCAAGCTATAATTTTCATTATCCTTTTAGAGCTTTAAGGTACGTCAAATAACTAAATTAAACCTATGACCTTAAATAATAATATTAAACCCATCTCGCCGACCCATAAGGATCCCAATTACGCATACTTAATTGCTACTTTTTTTACTATTAAACTACTTATAACTTTCAAGCTTAATTCATTGGGGTCATTTGAATATTAAAAAATTGAATTGTTCTCCACTAACAGTTGAACCTCCATTTCACGAGTTTTTCCTTCATTTATCTATCTGACGCACACAGCGTTTTATATATATTTATTTACTTGTATGCATACTCTCTCAATTAATGTATATTGTATATAGTTACTAATATTATACTATATGATACGGGTAGGTAAACAATTTAATTATTGGAATACTTTATATGATTTGATTGATAAGATTTAGAAATTTTATTTGTCGCTTACAATTAATGAAAAATTAACTATTTGTGATTATTGAGTTCTGATATGATAATGTATGGTGTACATTGTTCACATGAGTTTTCAATCGATCGTAAGATTAATTGACTTTTTTTACCTAACAAAGTGCAACATTGTTAATGATGGATTATTTTCATTTGTTGCGAAAAGTCGTTGTTAAACCATATAAAAATTCAATCAGATTCTGATTATCAAGAAATATTTACCAACTATCATATATTTTTTCATAAATAAGTAAACTGAAAAAGGAGAACTATGGCATAGAAAATATCATCCCATCTTTGCAAATTAAGACAGTTTAATTAACATGGATTGCGGTAGAGAGAATGTTTTTTCTAAAAGCAAAATGCCCACAATTGAAAGAGACTCATGCATGACGACATGTTAATTAAAATACCCAACTTTGATTAATTATACTTCACAAAATAATTAACATTGCATGGATTAGTTTTTTTAATATTAAATAAAGACTTAATACATTTGTTTCCTCGTAACTTGGTTCTAAATGTTTTTTTACCCCCGACTTTGCAAATGTTCATTTAACCTCATAAACTTAACAAAACCGACCGCCATAATCATTCCAATCCGATATGAATAGTGGCGCGAAACGAATAAATAAAAAGCATGTTAACTATCCCTATTAATGGTAAAAAAAAAAAAAAAAAAGAGGATCCAACAGTTGAAAATTTTTATAATAAAGCGATCCAATGGCCACTCGTCATCCCTTCCTTCTCCATCTCTCCTCTCCTCTCGACCTATCTTTTCTCTTCAAGTTGTCTCTCTCTTCTCACTCCCTCTCTCTCTCTTTCCGTCGATCTGACCCAACACCGTCCTCAACCGACGCCCCTTTCTTTTCATTTTCATCGCTACTGGTGTTTCATTTTTCGTCTGAGAAACATATTGAATTTTATTGAGATTGATTGAACTACTCAAAATTACAAAGATGGTATTATTAGTACTTTATATACAAAACACATGAAGTAATTAGAACCGTAGGATTAGCTATTGGATCAAAACTACTTACCGTTATGACAGTTGTAGTTGTTATACCAGCTGTAACCAATATTAGTTAGCAATAATCTGCTGCAATTATCTTCACCATATACTGCAATCTGTTGTGGGCTTCATAGCCCCCCCTCAAGCCGGTGCCATGTGAACAAGGCCCAGTTTGGACAAAAATGATTGCATATGAGTAGAAGAGAGAGGTTTAGTAAACATATCTGCCACCTGAGAATGAGTTGGAACATAGATTGGTTGCAAGAAAGCTTCCTCCACATAATCACGAATAAGATGAACATCGATCCTGACATGCTTAGTCTTTTCATGATGAACTGGATTATTGGCCAAAGCAATGGCTGATTGATTATCACAAAAGAGAGAAATTGGCATTTAAGTGAGGCACCAAACTCTTGCATTATGTAAGAAATCCATTTTAACTCACAGCCAGTGTTGGCCATGCTCCGATACTCAGCTTCTGCAGTAGACCGACTAACAACATTTTGCTTATTAGTTTTCCAGGAAACAAGTGATGATCCAACTGTAACACAAAAGCCTGTAAGAGATCGCCTTGTAAAAGAACATTTCCCCCAATCGGCATCACAATAAGCCTGTACTTGTGTAAGATCAGAATTCTTGGAATAAAACAAGCTAAAATTTGTAGTGCCCTTTAAGTACTTTAATACATGAAGTGCTGCTTGTAAATGATGTCAGCAAGGACCCTGCAGAAATTGACTAAGTTGCTGTGTAGCATATGCAATGTCAGGCCGAGAAAACCCAAGGTATAATAATCGACCTACTAGTCGTCTATACTGTCCACCATTCGGTAATGCCTCCCCATCATTAACCAAAGTCAGGTTAACCGGAAATGGACTGGCAACAGGTGTACAACCTAGAAGCCCTGCATCTATCGGTAAATCATTAATATATTTGGCCTGAGAAAGCAAAATACCTTGTTGAGTCTGCTCCAATTCAACTCCAAAAAAGTATTTGGCTTCTCCCATATCTTTGATAGTGAATAATCCATGTACATAATCCTTCACTGCTGTAACTTCTGCAGGGTGAGAACTCATCAAAAGTATATCATCAATAGCTAAAAATAATCTAACTGTAACTGTTTTAGCTACTGGACTAAAACTTTCATAATAATCGATCCCAAAAGTTTGGTTATAGCCCTTGGCTACTAACCGTGCTTTGTATCAATCTACATCCCCATTAGGCTTGTATTTGATTCGGTATACCCATTTAGTAGCTAATGGCTTCTTCCCTGCAGGTAAAGAGACCAACTCCCAAGTATTATTATGTTCAAGAGTTGATAACTCAGCCTCCATTGTAGTCACCCATTCGTCATGCAATGCGGCTTCATAATAGTGTGTAGGTTCATGAACTGACATAATTGTTGACAAAAATGCAGTATGGGAAGGAGAATATTGTTGAACAGAAAAATGTTGCACATGATTAACCACATAATCCTTTAACCAAGCCGGCTTATGAGATATTCTTTGAGATCGTCGAATTAAGTTTATTGGTGCTGCAAAAGGTTGAGAAACTATAGAAGAAACATCCTTTGCAGCAAAAGGAAAACAATTCTCCTGAAATGTGACATCTCTAGGGACAATAATCTTCTGGGAAGCCAAATCGAGCAATTTATAGCCTTTCTTGCAATGTTCAAACCCCAAAAAGACTGCTGGCATTGCTCTAGGATCCATCTTGGCTTTAAATTGATTGATTGTGTAAAAACAAGAGTAACCAAAAATATGAAATTGATGATAATCAGGTACCTTGTGATAAAATCTTTCAAATGGTGACTGCCAAGCCAAAAGTTTGGATGGAAGCACATTAATTATTGCAACTGCCATCAGTAAAGCCTCTCCCCAATACTGAAGTGGAAGATGAGATCTGTACAGAATCACCCTCGTAACTTCCAAGAGATGTCTGTGCTTGCGTTTTACAACTCCGTTTTGTTGTGGAGGGTAGGTGCAACTTTGTTGATATATTATACCATGCTCCTGAAAAAGCAATCTACATTGTGCATTTAAAAATCCTGTGCCATTATCACTACAGATAATCTTCACTTTTGTGTCATATTGGCAAGCAACCATAGTCAAAAAATTTGTCAAGGCAGTTTGAACTTGCTGTTTAGAATATAACAAATAATCCATGTCATCCTGGTAAAATCATCCACCAATGTCAAAAAATAACGAGCTTCTGTAATTGTAGGAGTAGCATATGGACCCCAAAGATCCACATGAAGTAAATCAAAAGAAGCAACAGTTCTTATTTCACTACGAGAAAATGGACATCTATGTTGTTTAGCAAGGACATACAACACAATCATTGGAATTATAATCTAGTTTAATATCACCAATGTGTCTTAAAACCTCAAAAGAAGTATGACCCAATCTGTCATGCCATATGTCAACTTTATTAGACTTTACAGAACTAAAAAAACATAATTGTTTGGCTTTAGCAATCTCTATAGGAGAAAAAGATTCTTTATCCAATATGTATAGCCCATCCATCATCCAGCCTATAGCCCTTATCTCCTTTGTTGCTTTATCCTGCAACAAGCAATAGGTCTTGTGAAAAACTACTTCAATATTATACTGTTGCAATAATTGACCAACAGACAATAAGTTATATTAAAATCCAGGAATCAACAACACTCCTTTTATACCAAAGTGTTGGTTAAAGGCACAGTACCAACAATATCAACATACTGTATTTTACCAGTTGGCAAAACCACTTGTTATTGAACTGGCAAATGAATAAAATCAGAAAACCACTTCTTTACAGGACTCATATGAGCTGTTGCCCCACTATTCAGGATCCAACAATTTTCAAAATTAGTTTCTGTTTAAATACATCCTTTACCTGAAAATCCAGCAAAAGCTGTAAAGTCTTCTGCAGAGGTGTATCAGCAATTTGTGGCTTCCCTTTGAAGGCCTTGTACATCTCATGCACCATATGTGCCATCTGCTTAACATCTATATGCTTGTCTGCTCCTTCAAAATCACTGCAATCAGTAATCTTTGAATGACCTGCACCATTGGTACCTGTTTATACCGAATTAGCTTTGTTACTATTGCCTTTAAAACCATTGTTATGCTAATGTGGATGTCTTGGACCCTTATACCAGTCAGGATACCTAATTATTTTAAAACATGTAGCTTTTGTATGGCCAGGACAATCACAAAGTTCACACTTCATCTCATTCTTGGACACTCCAGGATTCTTGCCCCTTCCTTTAGAAAATTTGCTAGGTTGGACAGAATTAGGAAATTTAATTGTATGTTCAACAGAAATCTCATGTTGTTTTTCCACTTTGAGTAACATAGAATATGCCTTATTTATGGAAGGGAAAGGATCTATAAGCAAGATTTGATTCTTGACATGTTCATATGTTTCATTTAGACCTAAAAGAAATTACATTAACTTTGTTTCTTCTCTAGTATCAACAATTCTCTGAAAAGCATTACAAACACAATTTCTTCCAATTCCATAATGACAGCTTGGAACAGGAGATAAAAATCCTAATTCATCCCATAATTTCTTCAGCTTATTATAGTAAGTCATAACAGAATTGTTACCTTGCACAATCAAACTTATCTCTCTTTGAATCTGATATAACAGTGGGCCTTTGCTTGCCCCAAACCGATGCTCCACATCTTTCCAAAGCTTTCTTGAGGATAAAGCATATTGAAAACCTTCTGCCACATCCTTACTCATACTGTTCATGATCCAAGATGTATCCAAGCAATCATTCTTCAACCACTTCTTATATTGCGCAGAACCTTCTTTTGGAATTTCCATATCGGTGAGAACAAAATCACTCTTCTCTTTGACATTTAGAGCTATCATAGCTCTTCCCCATCTCATGAAATTGTTCCCATCCAATTGTATATTCACAATTGTAGATCCAGGATTATCATTCTGTTGAAACGAAATTAAATTGGGAAAAGCATCCTGACCTGTATCTTCTGCTGTTTCTTCTTCATCTTCATTCGGAAAATTGTATCATCTTCCTCATAGGAGAATAAAGATCCAGTACGAATTTCTGTTGCCTTCTGTCTTCTTTGCTTGCGCGCCATTGAGAAGAAATTTCTAGATCATGCCTATGTGCTTTGATACCATGAGAAACATATTGAATTTTATTGAGATTGATTGAACTACTCAAAATTATAGAGATGGTATTATTAGTACTTTATATACAAAACACATGAAGTAATTAGAACCGTAGGATTAGCTATTGGATCAAAACTACTTGCCGTTATGACAGTTGTAGTTGTTATACCAGTTGTAACAAATATTAGTTAGCAATAATCTGCTGCAATTATCTTCACCATATACTGCAATCTGTTGTAGGCTTCATATCGTCACTGCGATGGAGCTCTGTCATTTTCCTCTGATCGGAAACAACTCATCTTTACAACAATCTTTGCCAGCTCCGACCATCGCTCACTTTCTTCCACGGCAATTAATGACGCCATCGTTCTTCATTGATTTGTTAGATGATAGAAATTAGGAAGAATTTCATTACCAATCATGAATTTACGAAATCAGTAAAGGAAAAAAAAAATACCAATCTTTTTGATGAGTTTAAAGTTCATCTGTTGTCTTTTATTATTTTAGAAGGGTTTTTATATTTCAAGTATAAACTTGTTTTATGAAATTTTTGCAATATGCATCACGTGTCAAGTTATTATTGATTGTTTCAAGGATTGACTTTTGAAATTTGATACGTGGTAGCTTGTGTATCACAATCTCCTTAAGTTATCTAAATTAATTGGATTTGAGGATTATGTAAATCGATTTTACCAAGTTTAAGAGGCAAAATAGATATTTACAAAGTTTGGGAAATAAAAGATGATTAGAGCCAAGTTGAGAGGCAATATATGCATTAAACCTTAGATAAAGCAAAATTCCCACAAAATATCGCAAAAGATCCTATATTCTTTTAGTGATAGTATTATATAAATTTAATTAGTGATTAAATTTATTGTTGGTAAATTGCTTGATTCTGTTTAATTTACTGGTGTTGGGTGTTGCCGAGTCGTAATTGACTTTTAGGTGGGTGATGGAACTAAATTATAGACTTCTTGTTGTTGGTGGTCATGAGTGGTATGCTGTGGCCTGTCTATTCACTTTCTGTCGCTTTCACCATGAATAATTTTCATCTCACATCTTAATTAATTTTTATTTTTATTTTTTTGAAACTGTTTTTAAGCTTGTATGAAATGGAATTTTAAATATTTTTAGTTTAAAATAGTAATTATTTCTACATCTGTAATTTGATAATTAATTCGAAGACATTTTCGTATATTTTGTATAAGTATCTTTATGGTAAATTGGATAAGATACGATGTATATAATGAATTTATTAATGTATTACCATGAATATGCATAGTTTTTCTTTTTCACCACGAACAGGACCCACCACGCAATAGACAACAAGTGCTCCAAATGCAGTCCATTATGTTCTTCACATGCCAAGAATTAGTAATGACTAATGAGTGCTAAATATTCTATTTTTGAAAATGAAATTCCGCAAAATACTGTTGAAATTTGAACCTAAAATTAGTACATATAAATTACACTTTATGTAATTAACATCTATTAAAACTAAGTATCTTATGTTAGGATTTTGTGGACTTTATAATATGTATATAACATATTACCGATATTTGGGCACGTAGATAAATGTGCATTGTCGGTTTTGGATCGTGTATTTATCATTATAATTAAGTTAAATGCCCAATTGAAGTGAGCTAATTAATTTAATAAGGCCATGTCATTCTATAAAAAGAAGTGTGGATCAATTTATAATAGGTGTAGAAACCCAAGGTATAAAACTAATTTATGATGGGTTTAATTAGTAATTTTATACCAACTCAGTTTTTATAAACAGGGGTTATGGTCCCTGGTTGAGCGTAATTGTTTTTAGAAAAAAACACTTATTCCTTAGACTCAGAAAAAACCCCATCTTTCTCCGAGCCTCTAGAAAATTACGAATCAACTAGAAGATCGGATACCCAGATTCTGTAACTTGCTGTGATCATGGAACCAGATACGCGTCCATTATTATCGACTTAATCAACGATTTCTGTATAAGAACTAAATCCTGGTTAATTAGATTTATCTTCTACATCTTACGTGTTCTACACTTTTAGCGTAAACAACATGAAATAATACCAGAAATAATATTAAAAACTAAAATTAGATCTTACATAAATATTATAGTTTCATGACAAACTATCAGATTTTGTTAGACATAAAAATTGAGGATTCGAATTCCGACAGCTCTATTTGTTGATTAAATTTCAATACATAGTTAAGTGGATATGTGTTTTACACTGATTCACATCCAAGGGACATTCACATGCAAGACAATATCATATATAATAATAAAGCTATAATTGAGACTTATAACTACGAAAAGTTAAACTATATGATTGCTTCACTCTATCAAAAAATGCATATAAGATAAACTAAAGCAATGAAATGAATATAAATAAAAAATTGGCACATATCTTTATGAATATAAATGTTTATTTTTAACTTTCAATGAATCGGTTGGCTTTTACAGCGGATTATCTCATAGATGCGGCATCAAACCCGCATGCGAATAACCATTTGATTCGGCCTTTTTTGCTAGATCCACTGGTAAGTTAGTAACCAAATATTCATATGGACCATCGGTAATTGATACGAATAATTTTGTATACAAATTTTTAGAAACCTTTATACTATCAAGAAAAGTGAAAAACAAAAATAAGACTGTTTAATTTCATTGAATTATTATGATAGAGAAATAAATAAAATAAACTAAAACTCATACATGTTTAACAATGTTCTAACCTTTCGATTTAGTACTTAATAACAATTCTAAAAAAAGACAAAGAAGGTATATGCGAATTAGACAAAGATACGTATTTTGGTGATTTCATTATTGGATTGGAGAACCTTTATATAAAAATTAAAAAAAAAAAAAAGATTTATGTTAGAAAAAAGAAAATGGAGACAGATAGCGATTGACGGCTTAGGGAGGGAGACACGGCGAACACGTGTAAGGTAGTTAGGGCAGTGGTGTGTCATTTTCTTTAACCATAATCAAATCACATGGGCTCGGGCAGTTGTTCTTATTTTTGTAATGTTACAACTTAGAACTCAATTAAACTTTTTTTTCTGTTTTTAGTTGCTTTTTTAATTCCCATTTTCTCTTCTTGTTTTACCACTTTGCCCCTGCCTTCATTTGTTGCCATTTCTATCGTTTCTTTGATATTTTGACATTAAGAAGGGAAAACATTAAGAAGGGAAAAAAAACATAGTGTGGCCTTTGGGGAAATTATACAATGGATTCGGTTCACGTGGATCTTTTCAATAAAAAATTAACATATAAGTGTTTTTTATTTTTAAAAGGGTTATTTTGCTTACATGTCAATTTTTCAGTAGAACGATCCACATGGACCCGGTCCACTGTAAAATTTCTCGTGGCCTTTGTTTTCTCTCTTTTTTTCCCATTTTATTGATAAATATCTTGGCTTTTAATCTCACACGTCCTCAAATAAATATTTACTGCAAACATGAAATTATTTAAAAATGCGTTATTTTCATCTCTAATATAATCATACGTTGTCGCTTCAAAAAATATAATCATATGTTGTATTGTTATACATTTATATATTTTATATGTATCATATTCCTAAGCAATTTATTTTGAGAATATTTTATAATTTTTAAAGAAATGAGATAATTTTTATTATTTGACTGTAATATCAATATTAAGTTCTTAAGATTGGATATTGAATTGAGTATCTATAAATGGCTTTTTTTTTTTTAAAAAAAAAAAAAGATACTTTTTTATTTGATGTCGAATTATTTTATTACAGAAAAAAATCAGAAAATAGAAAAAAAAAAAATTATAAAACGGAGCCAAAAAAGGAAAATATGGCATAATAAGATAATAAGATATGGAGGAGGTGGAGTGGTTGACAGTCACACGCATGCACCTGAGCTGGACAGGATAATTAGGATATAATGAAATCAGTTTGAATCGCGATTTTAGCCGCAGAAAACATCCGCACTTCATTAGCACGTCACAACTCACTTCACATGGAGACCTATTTTATTTTACCATTTTGTCTCCTTCCCATTTCTTTTCACGATGAAGGAGGGCAGGATTTTAATCCTTTTCCAACTCCAATTAAAACCTAAGACACTAAAATTTAATTTATAGCTTGTGATTGTTTTCCAACTCTCAATTAATAAATATTATTATCAATCAATTTACATCACGTAACGCTAACTGATACGGGATATAATTTTTACAGATACGTGAGACTAAATCAATATATGATTCACATATGTGAACACGAAATTTTCCTAAAAAAAGGTTGGCCGTTGACCGTTGACCCACGACTGTAATATACAGTCGTGGGAATTTGCTACAGTCGTACGACTGTAGTGTAAGTACAGTCGTACGACTGTACTTTCGGGGAGCAGGTTCTTGCCCATACCTCTTTGACTTAAAAGAGAAGGAAAATCTTGAGCATTTAATGCTCAAGATTTCCGGGTTAGTGAGGTATAAAAGGGGAGAAAAAGCAGATTTTGGGGACTTTTGGCAAAAGGAAATCAGAATTTTAGAGAGAGAAAGAGGGAGAAAAAGGAAGAAGAGAGAGAAGTTAAATATCTTACTTTCTTCTCACATTTTCTCTTTGATTTCTTGTTTTTAATCACTAAAACGAATTAGAAATCCTAGGTTAACACTCACACTAACAAACTAAATCATTTCGGACCAAAAACAAACATAAATCTGTGACTTTTTGGGAGTTATTTGGACACTTTTGCAACCTTGACTCTTTAAGGAAAAAGAGCAAATTCACGTGGATTGGTGTGTAGCCAAGGGTCATTCCAGCTGTGGATCGTCACCAAGGAGGTAAACAATCTTTAACTCAACTCATTTTCCAGCTTTCTGGGTGATTTGTTTGTGTTTGGTGCATTTTTCTTCAAGTTTTTACGTTTTTATTTCTGGAAAGGTAAGAACAGTCGTACGACTGTTCTTGAAGCAAGAATAGGGGCACGACTGTAATTACAGTCATGCCAGATCCTCTACAGTCGTACGACTGTGCTTACTTTCTCAGTTTCAGGGTTTTGTTTTTAGGGTTTTTTAGCGATTTCTGCCTAAGCCAAGACTACAGTCGCACGACTGTAGTATACAGTCGTACGACTGTAGTCCTCGGCCAGAAGCAGAAATCCCTAAAAAAAAAATCCCTAATATCCAAAGAAAATCATAAAAATCTAGAAAATTTCATAAAAATCAGAAAATTTCAGAAGGTCCCAAAAATTGGAAAACCCTCAAAAATCATCAAAATGAATTTTGTGGTGTGCATCACGGCCTTAGATTTATTTTTCAGTAAAATCGCATTTAGGACAATTCCACGACGGAGACCCGGTTCTCCCGAAAACCGACCTACTTTTGCATGCTAAATTAAAATAAACCGGAAAAATTGTCTTCAAAAATGATTTTCTCACAAAACCAAAAACACAGGGACGTTTCAAAATGGTTTTCCAAGTCTAACCGGGCCGGCAGACCGGGCCGACCCGGTTACCCCCAATTGCATGACCCCGAATCCTAATTTCCCATTTCTGTCTCCTTGAGTCCTATTTATGGCGTGCCGTATAAATTGTGCTAACCTTTGTTTTGCAGCTTTTATTTTATTTTAATTTTCTTTTTATTTGTATTTAATAGAATTAAATCGTGTATTTAGGCGGTTGTAAATTTTCCTTAGACTCTCGTGTATTCTAGGCGGTTGTATCAGTGAGGCGAGAGTTTTTATTTTTCTTTCAATTTGGTTGTAAACTCTTAAATATTTATTCTTTTTACTTTATATTTTGTATTATTATCCCGTATACGCGCTGTGTGCATTATTCAATAAAAATTGACTTTTAGATAATTAAAGTGTCATAAATAGAACATTGGCAATAATATTTAAATTAGACACGAAATAAGGGACTTGTCCGGACCCGAATCTCTGAAAAGTGTGGCAGTTCCTGCTTTGGTTCAGCTACACTGTAATTTCCCGGTTGAGCTGAGCCGGGTGGCGACTCCTATACTTTTTATCGAGATTTAGGTCTCGATTCTTTTTCGAAATAATCCGCTTTTCCAAAAACGAATTTTCAAACCAAAAAAAACCCACGCGAGGGAGGGCCCCACCTGAAATCGAGGCGCCCCTTCCGAAAGGGAGTCCCGCGTCCCGTCGAAAACACGTCGTCCGCTCACAGTGGCGACTCTGCTGGGGATTTCTCAAAAGTTTTTTCAAAAACTTAAAAGAATTTGACAAGCCTTGAAAAGTGTTTAATTTAAATTAAGTGGATGATTCTTATATGGCACTTTATGCATTTTTGTAGTTAGACATTTATTGCATTAGGTTAGGTATCCAATATTTAGCCCGGTAAATCGTTGAAGTGTCGCCTAAGTTCCTCTTGGTCTTAGGGGCACGAATACGAAACACCACCCATAGCCTCGTACGAACCCCTTCGTTTGGACCCTTGAGTGGGGAGAAGTGAGGAGTATATTTTGCTATGGGAGCCTTGATGTTATCCCGACTTTGGACCGAACTCATTTAGGCAACCTTAGTTGGATTCCTTTAGGATACCAAAATAAATTGCGTGAACAAAATAAAAATGCGCCTTCATCATCCCCGGTTGGTGATCGAAGAGAACCCCTCCTAGGACTCAGTTAGAATTTTATCGACCTGACCACGCTTGGAGGAATAAGGTTGGAGGAATACGATCCGTGTGCTAATTGCTACGTGTCTTTTTGTCCTTCCACGACACATCATCATCCACATTTTTCACGAACATAACATACCGCATATAGAGCATTTGTGTGATTCTAACTCACATCTTTTGTACAGCCATTTCCATTCTTTCGCGTGTGAATACATTAATCACTCGCGTGACATTTACACTAACCACATTTTTTGTAGCCATGCATCTTTTCTTCGTGTGAAAAATTAATTAATTCACATACATCATTCGAATGTCATGAACATTAACCATTTTATTTTGCAGCCATGGGAAACGCGTGTCATGCATAAAGCATTATACGAATCTTGAATAATTCCACAAGGGTCACACACATCACGTTACATACCAAGTAGGAAAGCATTTTAGGCGCTCCACAAGTGCCGACAAAAATTCATCGCATTTCATTAAAGCATTTTAGGCGCTCCACGAGTGCCGACAAAAATTCATCGCATTTCATTAAAGCATTTTAGGCGCTCCACGAGTGCCGACAAAATTCGTCGCACTTCATTAAATCATTTTTGGGTACTCCACGAGTGCCGGGAAAATTTCATTTCACGCATCAAAACGTTTAGGTGCTCCCCGAGCGCCGGAACTCTGCCCGTTCACCAAAAACGTATTCACCTCACTTCGCAGTGCGGAAATCGAGATACTCCCCGAGTATTGAAATTCCACCTGTTAAGTCAAGCACGAGTTCATTTTACATCATCAAAATTCGAAGTGTCCCCCGGACACTGAAATCCCAACCAAGCGCCATGCGCGTATCGATCTCACATCACGAAATTCGAGGCACTCCACGAGTGCTGAAACTCTGTTCATTCACTAAGGACATTCATCTCATTTCACAAAAACCCGAGGTGCTCCCCGAGCATCAAAGGTCTCACCCATGCCAACTTAAATTGCAATATATGCATGTATAAATAGGAGTTCATGCATACTTCACCCCCGAAGGATTGGTTATTCAAGGTTCGTGTTGCAAATCCATTTCATACAACATCCACACATCATTCATCCAACACACCATGCATACATGCATGTCCCCTAGAGTTCATAACTCTTTGGGTGATCATATTTTACTAACTTTTGTTTGAAACATTTTGTAGTTTGGCTCCGATCGGGACGACGACTTGTGAGGATAGAGCACAGTGATTCATCATATAGTGAGTCTGAGGAATCTGTTCAGTTTGGGGAGGTTGAAGTGTCATCTGAGTTAAGTGCCGGGTCTTCGTCGGAATTTGAGCAATTGCAACAAAGGTTCCAAGATATGGCAATCACACCCGAAGCTGCTGCTGCCACGGTGGCCACCACTGCTCTTCGTGAATTCATGAATTCTGATGAGTTCAAGAATCTTATCAAAAGTCAAGTGCAGAGTGCATTGACTGAATCATCTAATCAGTGACCGGAAAGGGCCGCCCGTGAGGAGAGTAGCGGCGGGAGACTGAATGATGGGCAGTCGGACGCTGAAGAAGGCAGGAGGGATAATGTTGAGCGGCCTGTGGAGTCTGCCTTAGAAAGAAAGATGAAGGAGATGGAAGAAACTATAGCGGAGCTGCGTGCCAGTTCTAAGATCCAATCTGCCAAGCGTATTGACCCATCCACACTGATAGCCGGAGGGGTTGAAATGTTGCCAGTAGGCTTTCAAATGCCTAGGACTGCACCATATGTCGGAAAAAGTCCTCCCACGGCCCATCTGAATCAGTATGTGCGAATTATGACTATAGCCGGGTTCACCATGAATCAGTTAGTGGGACTGTTCCCCACTACCTTGGAGGGAGGAGCCATCACATGGTATAATAAACAGCCCAAAGGTGTACAAGGCGACTGGGATGCACTGTCTGATGCCTTCATTAAGTACTTCAGTTTCAACACGCAACTGGAGGTCAAGTTGCAAGATTTAGAGGCGGTAAGGCAGAGGCCGAATGAGACCTTTTCTGAATATTATCAAAGGTGGATGGATAAGATGATCCTTCTTCACCAGAAGCCCTTAGAGGATGAACTGATTGTCAAGCTGATTGATGGGAGCTTGGAGGTTTATAGGAATGTAATGAAATACCACAAGTTTCAGTCCTTGATAGAAGTACATGAGTTGGCTCGCGAGGTTGAGAAGTACGAAATTGACCCGGCTCAGAACAGTTCTGGAGGAGGGTATCGGAGCCGCACATATTCCTCGGGATATAAAAGTAATAACAACCCTGCAGCTTCTTCATCAACGAGTGCTAAGCCAAGTCAGCCGTCTGCACCCGTTAAGCAAGTAGAGGTGGCAACAATTGTACAAGGGTCCAGTCAACAGGCAGCCAGAAAGGGGATCTCTCCTTGGGAAGACTCTTTGGGGAGGATTTTTCTGAAGTGTAGAAACTTGGGCTTCCTCCAAAGTCTGAAACCGTACACGCCTCCGGCCGAGGCAGACAAAAACAACTTTTGCTCCTATCATGTGACTAAGGGGCATCGAACCAATGAGTGCCATGCTTTGAAAAAGGCGATCCAGCAGTTAGTTGATGAAAGGAAAATAGAAGCACCACGTCCTAAGCCCAATGTGCAAAGTAATCCACTGCCCCAATTTGAAAGGAGAGTGAACATGGTGCAATCGGGATTACCTCCTAACTTTGTCTTAGCCCAGATTGCAAAGGCGAATCCCACGATTCAAGTAGTAGTGGGCGAAGATGTTGAACCATCTGCGGAGGGGAGCAAACCTGTGAATCTGGATGATATAGAATTGGATGATGATGCGGATGAATTTGAGCTGATGAGTAGGACCAAGCTTGTGAACCGGACAACACCTGTCTATCCTGTCTGCACTAAGGATGGGATGTATATAAGGAAGGAAGACGCTCCGGTGAATAATGTCACAAGAAGTGGAAGGGTATATCAACCCGAGTCGCAACGGTTCGGAGAACCGAGTAAGAGGGCAGAAGCACCGGTTCAGGATTACTTGCCCATCCAAGTGAATGAGAAAGAAGACCTGGTAGTGGAGCAACTCAAAAAGATGCCTGCACGTGCATCTGTGTGGCATTTGCTTATGGCGTCCCAAAGGCACCGAGCTGCAGTGGTAAAGAAGCTTATGGAAATGGATGCAAATCCATTAATGTCTCCCGATGAAGTATGCATGGTGATTGGGAGTACAAAGAGTCAGCAATCTGATAATCCCAGAGGGATCACTTTCACCGAGGAGGAATTACCACCGGAAGGCACTAATCACAATCGTGCCTTGTATCTGAAAGTAGAGATGATGGATAGAACTCTGCCTTGTGTGATGGTTGATGACGGATCGGCATTGAATATCTGCCCTCTGAAAGTTTTACCTAGTCTTCATCTGTCCGAAGAAGCATTGTCACGGTCTAACACGGTGATCCGGGCCTATGATGATTCCAAGCGTACTGTGATTGGAACCTTTGAGGCAGAAGTGTCGGTGGGAGAAGTTAAGTCAACCGTACTGTTCACTGTCATTGATATTCCTGTGACTTTCTCCTTGCTTTTGGGAAGACCTTGGTTTCATGCATTGGGAGGTGTGCCATCAACTTTACACCAAAAGGTAAAGATTCCGATGGGGAAAAAGATTGTAACCCTTGAGGCAGATGAATCTTCTATGGTGGATGCTCTGAACTCATCTGAACTACCTTTGACTGGCTTTCAAGTGGCAGTTGTCTCTGAGCATAAGGAGAAAGATTTGACATTTTCTCCATGGATCTATAAGTATTTTCAGAAGCAGAATTTCATTCCGGGAAAGGGGCTAGGAGTCCATCAGCAAGGGGTCACAAAGTTTGATATCACTAGGGGCCAATCACACCGAGGGGGTCTTGGTTACAAAGGTGCTGAGAAGAAGGAGATCCCGGAAACAAAGAAAGTCCATCTCTTGGATACTTTTGTTCGAGCCAGTGGTGGACCATATGGTGGTAAGCCAGAACCGATGATTATTGATGGGGAAACAGTCCCCGGGTTTGAGATCTTTGCTGATATCGTCGACTTCTCGAAATATGGGGTTGGCTCAGTGGAAGAAATGCTTAGGCCCGACAGTGTGAAGGAGACTAGTCCTCCTCCAATAAGCTAAGCTGAAGTGGTGGCTCCCATCATCCCGGAGGAGCAACCAAAAGAAGATACAGATCCCCTGGTGGACGCCATTACCAAAGCATTTGCTGAATTGCTAAAGAAAGGGTTAAAAGAGGGCCCTGTGAAGAAGGAAGCTATTTTAGGACAGGCAGAAATAGTGGAAAAAGCTGTCGCTGAGCTCACCAAGATGATGGCCAAAGGGAAAGCAAAAGTGGAAGAAGATGCCTTATCTGAAGCACAAAAAGAGACTCTTGAAGCTGATTTGGGTGACTTGTTTGAAGAAGAGCCTGCCAACCCAGAAGACCCTGCTGCAGAAGACCCTCCGCGTGTGGAGGAAGAAAATGATTTCTTTGTAAACTTATCCTATGTACTTGATGTAAACAATTCCACTTTTAAGGCGATGAATGAAATGAAGTCTAACTTTGCTTATTTGTGTGATGTTTTTCCTAATGGCTCTGTGCATACATGCAATCATTCATTCAATGTGTTCAGCATTCATAACACTGCATTACATGAAATTAATTTGGGCACAATTGAAAATCCTAAAATGGTATCTATCTCTAACGAACTCAATCCTGAAGAAAAGAGAGAATTGACAAAAATACTTAAAAAGCATGTGGGAGCGTTCGCTTGGTCTTATGACGATATGCCGGGGGTTGACAGAGAAATAGCAGAACACAGAATTTCGATTGATCCCAAGTTCAGCGCAGTAAAGCAGAAGCTCAGGCGTCTACGTCCAGAATGGGCTGAGAAAGTCAAGGAAGAGGTAGCGAAGCAGATTAAGGCCAATTTCCTGGAGGTGGTAGATTACCCTGAATGGTTAGCCAATATAGTCCCAGTTGCCAAGAAGGACGGAAGAGTTAGAGTTTGTGTGGATTATCGGGATTTGAACAAAGCCTCTCCAAAGGATGATTTCCCACTTCCTCACATTGATGTCCTAGTCGACAGTGCAGCGAGGGCAGTTATGTACTCGTTCATGGATGGTTTCTCGGGGTATAACCAGATCTTGATGAATGTCATTGATAAAGTCAAGACAGCCTTCATCACTGAGTGGGGGGTGTACTGCTACAGAGTGATGCCGTTTGGGTTAAAGAATGCTGGAGCAACCTATCAATGGGCAGTCACGACATTGCTACATGATATGATCCACAAAGAGGTCGAGGTGTACGTTGATGACATGCTGGTGAAGTCCATGACCCGGGAAGAGCACCCGGCCATCCTGGATAGATTTATGGCCAGGATTGAGAGGTATAACCTACGGCTCAATCCAAAGAAATGTGTTTTCGGAGTTGCATTGGGCAAGCTTTTGGGGCACATTGTCAGTCAAAAAGGCATTGAGATGGACCCAGATAAGATCAAAGCAATTCGAGATATGCCAGCACCAAAAACAGAGAAGGAAGTCAGATCTTTTCTGGGGTCACTTCAGTATGTCAGCAGGTTCATTGCTAGATTGACTACGGTCTGTGAGCCCATTTTCAAGCTTCTTCGGAAAGAACAACCCGTTGTGTGGAATGATCAGTGTCAGGTTGCATTTGATAGGATCAAAGAATACTTGATTAATCCTCCAGTGTTGAAGCCCCCAACTCTGGGAAGACCTTTGACTCTGTACTTAGCCATTGAAGAAACCTCCATAGGGGCGATGTTGGTTCAAGAACAAGATGACAAAAGGGAGCATGCCATCTACTACCTTAGTAAGAAGCTGCTAGACTATGAAACTCGGTACACTGTGGTGGAGAAGACTTGCACTGCTATGGTCTGGCTTACGAAGAAATTAAGACACTATTTCCAGTCCTACAAGATACAAGCTGTGGCAAAAGTTGATCTAATGAAATACCTCTGCTCTGCTCCATCCTTGACCGGGAAACTGTCCCGGTGGTTACTTTTGTTATCGGAGTTCGACATTGAGTATGTGACGAAAAAGGTGATCAAAGGAAGAGCAGTGGCTGAGTTCCTAGCCAATCAGCCGCTTGAATCAGATTATGTGGAGAACCTGGAATTTCCAGATGAGCAGTTGGCCTTCGTAGAGGTGGAGATCAAGAAATGGATCATGCATTTTGATGGAGCTGTAAACAAGAGAGGGGCGGGCCTCAGAGTAATCATTGTAACTCCAGAGGGAGAGATAATCCCTTTGTCAAAACGGTTAGAATTCCCGGTAACTAACAACGGCGCAGAATATGAAGCTTGTTTTTTAGCATTGATGCTCTCATCACACTAGGGGCAACTGATGTGACCATTATGGGAGATTCACTGTTGGTAATTCGCCAAGCCACCGGGGAATGGGAAATCAAGGAAGAATCACTTCGCCCGTATTTCGAGACTTTGTGGGAAATGGTGAAGGTATTCGGGCATATTGAATTCAAGCATGTGGCTAGAGATGATAATCAGATGGCGGATTCATTGGCTACCTTGTCATCCATGTGGGAAGGACCTCAGAAAGCACCGATGCAGCCTTTGATCCTGGAGACTGCTAGAACACCGTTTCATCTTCCTAGCGTGGTCCTGGCTTTAGTTGTAGACGATAAGCCCTGGTACCAAGATATAGCTGACTTTCTGCAGAATGGCCAATACCCTGAAGAAGCAGATGCATCGGATAAGACCACTTTAAGAAAGTTGGCAGCTCAGTTCAGATGGTTTGATGGACAGCTTTTTAGAAGGACTGCGGATGGATTGTTGTTAAAGTGTCTGACGGAAGCAGAAGCCAAGAAGGTTATGCAAGAAATGCATTCAGGGATCTGTGGCCCACATATGAATGGATTAGCTCTAGCAAAGAAGATCATGAGATAAGGGTACTTCTGGCTTACTATGCAGACTGATTGTGCAGAAGAAGTGAAAAAGTGCCACGAGTGCCAGATTTACGGGGACATCAGCCATCTTCCACCTTTGGAGTTGCAAAACCTCATGACTCCTTGGCCGTTTGCAGTATGGGGTATAGACATAATTGGCGAAATTCGTCCTCCGGCATCGAATGGTCACAAATTCATTGTAGTGGCAGTGGATTATTTCTCCAAATGGGTCGAGGCTGAATCTTATGTCACGGTCACAGCTAAGAACATGGCTAAGTTCGTGAAGAAGCACATTTTTGCAAGATATGGTGTACCGCATCACGTGGTAACTGATAACGGAGTGCAATTTCAAGGAGCCACAGCTGAGCTATTCGAAGAGTACAATGTGGAACACCGCAAGTCTTCCCCTTATAGGCCACAAGCCAATGGAGCAGTGGAGGCAGCAAACAAGTCCATCAAAAAGATCTTGTCCAAGACCACCTCGACCTACCGAGATTGGGCGGATAGACTACCTTATGCTCTATGGGGGGTACAGGACCAGTGTTAGAACGCCGACTGGAGAAACACCTTATTCGCTGGTTTATGGGATGGAAGCAGTCCTTCCTGTTGAAATGGAATTGAAGTCACTAAGGACGGCCTTAGAAGCTCAATTGCCTAAAACAGAATGGGTAAAAGCGAGATTTGAACAGCTGGCTATGGTCGATGAAAGGCATCTCAAAGCTCTGGATCACCTACAGATGTATCACCAAAGGATGGCTAGGGCCTATAATCGATGGGTTCGTCATCAGAAACAGCCGCTAAAAGCGGGGGATCTAGTGTTGAAGCAAATGAGACCGACTAACACAGATGCAACGGGTAAATTCAAGCCTAATTGGGAAGGCCCGTATGTGGTAAAGAAAATACTCTCCAAAGGTGCAGTGAAGATTATGGACATGGATGGCAACGAGTTCACCAATCCGATTAACCAAGATCATCTCAAACGCTACCACGTGTAAAAAAAAAAAAAAAAAGAGCTTGTTAGGTCGAAAACCCGTAAGGGCGACTTAAGCAAAAATTAAGGCAACGAGGGTTAGCTTATCGACCAGAAAACCTGTATGGGATGGTTGATAACAGGGATGAGTTCGTTCGAGAAATGTACCAATTTTAAAATTTTCAATTGATGCGATAATTAAATTTCATTAATGAAGTGCGTTATGCTCAACATATTGCATGAATGTTTGGAGTATGTTACATGATACATTTGTCGAAATATCCAGATAACCAAAGACATTTAAACGCCTAAGTGTGCAATTGCGAACATCATCCATTTGTCCAAAAAAAAAAAAAATAAAGCCTGTTAAGTCGAAAACCCCCAAGGGCGGCTTGAGCAAAAGGTAAGGCGAAAGGAAAAAAGAAGCCTGTTAAGTCGAAAACCCGCAAGGGCGGCTTAAGCAAAAGTTAAGGTAAAAAAAAAGGGGTTTGCATCAATAATAGAAAAATGTATATAAATGATAATAATGGTGGCCCATACATGCATAATAATGAAAATCACATTTTTCCTTTTATGCTCTTCTTTTCTTGACAGGAAGTGGTCTCGCGGAAGGAGCCAGCCAGCAGAAAGTCGCACTCTCACGCCCCTCACGGGTCGGTAAATCCTGGATCTCAGTCAGCCACTGTTTGTAACGATCATCTGTCTCTGTAGGGGCAAGACATGCATAATTCAATGCCGTACGATGGGTGTCTCTAGCCCAGCGAAGTCTGATGTGATCTGGCCAAGCAGCAGTGTACTCCTCACAACGGGTGACACAAGAGCGCTGAGGAATACCCTGTAGATGACCGTACTGCCGGCAGAGACGACTCGGAGAATAGAATGTAACCCTGGTCTGTCCTAACAACTGCACGCCATGTGCCCACATCTCTACAATCACGTGGGTAATCTTCCACCAGGGGCACACCAATCTAATTTGGTCGTCAGTCAGGCGAGATAACCAAACGCCCCACTCATCAGCGGACATATCGGTATAGGAGTCAATGGAGAAGCCTCGTTCCCTGAGATTGGTCGGGTGGTATTTCTTGAAGTTCCCCCTCGGAATCTTAAGGATTGATAATTTCTCCAACAACCAGATCTACAGTTGATGGAAAGCAAGGGTTAGAAGTTCATTTGACTCAGAAATACATCA